>CM030044.1:43718669-48718669 GCA_017639485.1 Pluvialis apricaria | reverse complement strand
TGCTCAGTAGCAATAAAAAAACATACCAAAAGTGCACAGAAAAATGTAACACTGTTATAGCACAAGTGACCTGTTAGCGCTGCTCAGTTTTTCAGATTTGTTTTATCTGTAAATACCAAGTCAGCTACATGTTAGTTTTGCTTTGTCAGAAGTAACTATCCAGAAAGGTATGTCTGAGTCCAAGCAAAACCATGAATCAAACCAGTTACCAATATCTTCAGAGGAAGCTTTTACCAGAGAGTTTTGAAGTGATCACTACATGACACTTCAGCTGAGCTGTAAAACACACCAGAACTGAATTTTTCTTGAACCCCTGGCAGGCAGGAGCACAGTTTTATTCAAACATTCCAGCCTCAATCAAACCTCTCTTAAGTCAGGTTGAGAATTGCCTAATACATGAGTTGTTAGGTCTCAGCTAGGTGCCAAAATGTTCAGTCCTTGTAGGACTTAGACAATTCTGGATATGCACACAAGGAGAACTTTAAGGAACTAGAAAACATTAATGCCCTAATTGAAAGATCTTTGATGTTAGTAGTTAAATGGCACTATGGCTCCATGTCCAAGTGGGGAGCAGCGACAAGTCATGTTCCTCAGGGGTCGATATGGGGACTGGTGCTGTTTAGCATCTTTGTTGGTGACATGGATGCTGGGATGGAGTGCACCCTCAGCAAGTTTGCCGATGACACCAAGCTGTGTGGAGTGGTCGACATGCTGGAGGGAAAGGATGCCATGCAGAGGGACCTGGACAGGTTGGAGAGGTGGGCCCATGCAAACCTTGTGAATTTCAACAAGGCCAAATTCAAGGTTCTGTACATGGGCCAGGGCAATCCCATGCACAAACACAGACTGGGTGGAGACTGGATGGAGAGCAGCCCTGAGGAGAAGGACTTGGGTGTGTGGGTTGATAAGAAGCTCAACATAAGCTGGCAATGTGCGCCGGCAGCCCAGCAAGCCAACCATATCCTGGACTGCATCAAAAGAAACGTGTCCAGCAGGTCGACGGAGGTGATTCTGCAGTGTAGAGACTCCACTCTCTGGAGACCTGGAGTACTGCATCCAGCTTTGGGGCCCTCAACATAAGAAGGACATAGACCTGCTGGGGCAGGTCCAGAGGAGGGTCACAAGACGGTCAGAGGGCTGAAGCACCTCTCCTATGAAACACGCCAAGAGAGCTGGAGTTGTTCAGCCTTCCAGTACTTAAAGGGACTTACATAGGAAAGATGGGAAGGCACTCTTTATCAGGGAGTGTAGTAATGGGACAAGGGGAAATGGTTTTAAACTGCAAAAGGCTAGATTTCAACTAGATATTAGGAAGAAATTCTTTACTGTAATGGTGATGAAACACTGGAACAGGTTGCCCAGAGAAGCTGTGAATGTCCCATCCCTGGGAGTGTTCAAGGCCAGGTTGGACAGGGCTTTGAGCAACCTGGTCTGGTGGGAGGTGTCCGTGCCCATGGCAGTGTGGTTGGAACTAGATGATCTTTAAGGTCCCTTCCAACCTAAGCCATTTTACGATTCTATGACACCCCGAAAATGGAAAGAGAGATTTCCAAGCCTGAAATATGAGATTTATTTTTTTTAAATTTAACTAAAGTCAAAATGTGATCACCAAAGTCGGTCTGTGTGTGAAATTACACAGTTAATAATATTCACCCTCCTGGACTGCCCAGAGAAGTCATGGAGTCTGCTGCTTGGAAACTACTCAAAACCCGCCTGGATGCATTCCTGTCCAACCTGCTGTAGGTGACCCTGCTGTGGCAGGGGGGTTGGACTGGCTGAACTCTGAAGGTCCCTTACAACCCTGACCATTCTATGATTCTGTGAACTATATAAGTAGTACATTTTTTCCTTGCTTTGCCTTACCTTGCCTTCCCCTCCCCGCCCACTCCCTTTCCTCTTCCTCTTCCTCTTCCTCTTCCTCTTCCTCTTCCTCTTCCTCTTCCTCTCCCTCTCCCTCTCCCTCTCCCTCTCCCTCTCCCTCTCCCTCTCCCTCTCCCTCTCCCTCTCCCTCTCCCTCTCCCTCTCCCTCTCCCTCTCCCTCTCCCTCTCCCTCTCCCTCTCCCTTTTCCCCTTCCCCTTCCCCTTCCCCTTCCTTTTCCTTTTCCCCTTCCCCTGCTTCTAGTAAGAATAAATTCCTGAGGTAATTGGCCACATGCATTCAAGTACCTCTTTTTAGCTGAACTTTCTAGAATAAAAGGTTTTCACATAGTTTGTGATACCTATGTATGCACATGTGTGCAGGCATGAATTTTAAGTAAAGTTATACCTACAGTCATTAAAAACTGTACCGTGTTGCTTTCCCAAGGCTAGAAAACTGCATATTCATGGTTCTTACAATATTTTGGCAAAGGTGCAAAAATAGTGAAAGATAATGTAAATAACTCCTTTTTTCCATTTTAATACCATGTGCTTGGGATTTATACAGGTGTCTGACTTTGTTTTGGGGAGCTATAATAAGCCAGTGCTCCAACTTTTTGATAACAGCTCTCATTTTAACATCTATTTTGATTGTCAGAAACAAGTTTTGTCTTCATACAGTTATAAGATACAGGAAGTTAAGATTTTGACTTAGATGCAGGAGGGTCAAGAGGCTTGCAGTGATTTTAAGGACATGATAAATTTTAATGCATCGCTTACAGTTTGGCATTGATGGCAAACACCTCGACAATGTCAACACATCAGCTTGCTCATGAACTTGTCTGATGTCATGAAAGATTCAGATAAACAAAAGATTTGTGATACAAGTAGTCCTAATATTTCTTGTGATATTTTCTTCTCCTGAATATTATCCATGACAGCTTTTAATGCCAAAACCTAATTATGTGAATTATTAATCTGACATATTTCAAATATTCTTATAAAACACATATGTTTTTGAAATGTCAGAAGATAAGTGGCTTGGATATTGGTGAAAAAGTAAAGAATGTAAGACAAAATAAACAAATAATTTGAACTGCCATGCTTCATTTGATCTCAGGTCAGCCATAGTAAATACAACAGTAATTTTTACTGGCTAGAAAAATATAATTAGTACATGGATCCAATGCTACTTTCCACAAATCTTTCCCTGCTACCAATGGTGACGGTAGGTATTTGGTAAAAAACTAACGTGAATTCTAGACTTACTTACAGTAGAGAAAATGATGCAACATTGTTTATAGGCTAAAGGCTTTTATATTGCGGTAAGAGAAAAGTTTGTTAGTGGTCTGTGCTAAGCTAGTTGATAATGTCTTTTGTATTGTTTTACTTTTACCAGAGAGACTGCATTTTGAAAAGACAGAAAACATCCATTAAATACTTTCCTTGTTATTTACTCTTTGTGAGCAATTTCTGTAATGAGCACAGGGACCATTAGTACATTACTTTAATGTCATGAATGGCAGAGGATGTGGTCTAGGAAGCAATCTCGTTTCAGACTGTGGTTTACAGTATAAAAAAAGTTTGCAAATCCCTGTGCTAGCCAGTTAATTACGATATATTTGTGAAATGTGTGCTCTGAAACACGTAGCATACGTTTGGGAGCTGTGAAAATAAATAATAATAGTGATCATTAGTAATACAGAGGTGAATTAGTAAGGTGATCTCAAGCATTTTATCAACCATCTCTTCTGTCTGACAGCAACTTTAGGACCAAGATACTGATTCACAGAAGCTTCCACTTGCAGTGGAACATCTATTTTCTTAGCAAATTTCCCTAAACACTCATGTTCAAGGCATACGCTGCTGGGAAGACTGTACTATCTGATGGATAAGCAGTAAGCTGACTTCTCTTTTTCTGGTTTTACAAAGCATTTTTACCACATTTTCTGTCAGTAGGCAATATATGCCTTATAAATACAGATGTAGTGCATTAAAAATACAGACGTGTCATTGGTTATTATGGTGCTAGGATTCAGGTATATACCTAGCTGGATAGGGACTGGAAGAACACTAAATCTCAAGTAAGTCTTAATGTGTGATAAAGCTTTAGAAAATGGTCCAGAATGGAAGAGTGTAACACTAGCCACAGTGGTAATTACCATAGAGTGGAAAAACGCTGATACTTATATACGCATTCATAGGTAGCGAGACAATTATTACAAAGCTTTGTCAATAAAATCCCCACCTGTGTGTTCCATTCAAAAGACTGAAGAAAAGACAAGGTTTATATATGTAAATATATGTCTGATGAAGATCTGAGAGATGACAAAACCTAGCCAGACAGTCCAAAAGTTCTTCTTCCATTTAAAATTACGCTTTCCAATGTATTTCAATGTTTTATTCTATGTAATGCTATTTAAAGCACTGGATGACAGTGTCAATAGTTGCCCATGTGTACTACTGAAAACACTGAAGTATTTTATGGTCAGAAAGAAAAATCCCCGATACAGTTAACTATTATGTTTGCATTGTTCACAGTGCACCCATAGGCCTAAACGTCTGTGATACAAAGGAAAATAATTATACATAAAATTCCATACATTAATTTGTTTGTTTATGCATTCAAACTGGATAATTGCACAAACTGTAGAAAATGAGTCACCAATTGTCTATTCCATATGGGAGTAGAAGTTCAATCTGGACTGGCATACAATCCTTTTTCTTTCAATACTTGTGTTTGGTTTAAGTTTGTGCACACAACAGAATGTTTTGAAGGGGCAATAGTCCTCATGTAGACCCTGCTGCCCAGTGATGTTAAAGGAGGGTGGGCCAGCTGTGAAATACACTTAGCTGCTGTTATTATACAAGTGGGAATCTCTTCCGTAACCTCAGCCAGAATGATATGCCTTCCTTTATGAAGTTAGAACTGAATCTTATTCACTAATCACATTTCTGATTCTAAAATTTTTACTCATATATTCATTACCATTCCTCACTAACTTCTACACATATGTAGCTCTGTAGCTAGTGCATATTAAGAGAGGACATGAGTCACTGATTTCCATTTAAGACATACGGTACCTCACATTCTTATTTATGTATTCAAATAATGGCCTGAGATTTCTGGTACCTTCTGTGTTTTGGAGTCAGGTTCTTAGTGGAGACGTTTTGACTCATGTTATACTTTTATTTCCCTGCTATCAGAGCTTATTTTAGTTTGGGTGTTTGAACTTTTGTTGTGAGATTCAGACTCTTTTGTGAGAAGAGGCAGACACAGGGATAATAGAACATTTTGATACTCAAGGATGAGAGATGTGTGGCTGACACAAAGAAGTGAAATTTTTGTATTAGTTCTGTGTCTTTCCAATCTATGTTTCATGCTTCCAATGTGGTATATTAAGACGTTGCAGAAGTATTATCTATACGTACATAAAATGGAAAAGAAATTCTAAGTGGTCCTTTAGACTTCAGTTCACAAAGGAGGCCACATAGAATAGGTTTAGTGAAAGTTTCTGTTCAGTCATTCTAAGAAGAGACTTTCTACTTCACAAAGATTTGTTGATATCTGAAAATTCAAAACAAGGAAGTGTTTCTGCCTTTTTACTTCTAACTTGAATTAATTTGATGCAAGATGGATGAATTAGCTTGATAGAGCTCACCTTTTCTTGCTTTGGGACGTTGAACATTCTGGCTTTTCAAAATTTAAAAATAAATAATAATAACAGTTTTATAGATAGTAATTAGAGATAAAATTATAGAGCTATAGAAATGAACAATAGAGCTGTCATTGACTGCATATTGGCTGAATTTCAGCCAAGGGATTTAAAATTATTTAGGACAGCATTTACATTAAAAAATAATCCCTAGGCTTTTGCAAATGCAACAGATCTTTGATAGATAAATCAAACTCAAAGTAGTTTGTCTTCTTTATTACAGCATCTCAGTTAATGAAACAAAAAATCTGCACCACATACTATATTCAAGTAGTAACAATCTTCAGATGTGTTTAGCTAATGGTTTAGCTACTGGCTTTGCATTAGATTCTTTCATGGTTATTAAGCCTTGCTATATATCTTCTTGTATTCTCTTCTGCGTCTCAGCTAAATGGTACAAGGAACTGATCTTTGGAAGGGCACAAATAATCAATAAACATTATCAAGAGACTCATGCTTGTCCTTCTTCCATAAATCAGGGAAACTGACAGCAAAACATAGAGCCCAGATGAAAAGCTGTCATCTTGATCAGTGGCATCCCACATCTTTGCTGTGTTTACCACACTGCTACGCAGCACAAAACTTGCCTTTTTAACACCGAATACTGCTGTATGCTGCAATTCTTGGTATCCTTTTTGACCTATAGATTTTGTCCCATAGTGAACAGTCTGTTCTGAAGTCTAGTAAGGGGCAGACTGTTTTCTCTGATCTGAAATGCAATGGTTGAGTCTAGCATTAAGATTTAGAGGGAAGTTTCCCAGCTTTATATTGAAGGAGGAAATTATTCTTCATTAGGGGTTGAACTGGTCCTCCTCGCCCTTTCGGTATTAAACACCCTTTCATCAGAAAAAACATCGACCATAGTCAGCCTCAACTTACTGTTAATCTAACACAAGTCTGGTTTCCTTTGTTCTTATAGCAAACCAAGATGAATATGATGAAATGATCTGATTTCCCACTGTGTAAGATGGGTGATCAAAGCAATTGTAACACCTTCAGCAGCAAACCTTTAGGCTGAAATTGATCACAGTTGGGTCAACAGATAGTCTGATGGGCCTGTCTAAAGAGAGGTAAATTTGTCCCCAGTCAAGGAAGCATAAATTCAGATTAAGTACATTATTGTCATTGAACAAATCTTAGTGATTTGGGCACTGCTTGCATCTAAAATACTTTTGCAAGAAGTTATTATAATTTCAGGGAGAAGAAAAGTCTTACATGAAGAGGACTTTAATCTGAAATATTAAAATAAAAAAAAAAATTATATGAAAACCAGAATGAATTAACTCTTTTTCTTTCTGACCTGTGTTTCACACTTGCTTTCTTTTGGTTCCTGCTATTATTTAGTTGCTCACTGAAAAAATTCTTAAAACTGTGGCAATTACAAGAACATGCTGTGTCCCATGTGGGTATCCTGATACCCAATGCGTTTTCTTAGGTTACAGCCGTTCCCTTAGCTGCGGCCTCCCTTCTCTGTCCAATCACCTGCTTTCACAGACATTTTATGAATTTTGTGGACCTATTCCCCTTCGTCTCCCCTGCAAAGTTTGCTGATACTTGCCAACAAGCTCAACAGTTATGAAAGCTACAGAAGCATAAGCGTGTGATAGCAGGAGACTTGCTTACTGGGAACCTAGGCTATAAATATTAAAGGAAATTTACCTTGCTTACTACTTACGTTACTTTTTGCTTATTATATGTTTTCATAACTGGAAAAATACTATTGTGAGCATAAGTGATCTGTTTATTAGTTTGAGCATGAATAAAACATTCATTTGGTAGCCCTCACAGTATCATGGAATTTCTAAAGTCTGTTTTTTTTAATTTTAACAGTGTTGCAGATAATGAATTACTTTGGCATTTTTTCCCATGAGCATACACACGAGAGAATGCATATGCTTGTATAATTTTCTCAGTGGCATTTTTCTCTGAAGAGAAGTATAAAATAAGCAATTTGCATGGTCAGCAATTCTCACTATTTAAAAAATATATAGTTTTGGAAAATGCCTTACATTCTTTTATTTTTATCTTGGCTGTCCCTTCTATGAAATAGCTTAACTGGGGGGTGGGAAGGGTGGGGAATATTTCTTTTTACATTTAATTTTATGAGGTTGTATTTAGGGCTTTTCTAAGATTTCTATTTATGACCATGTTTTTTTGTTTAAAGCAAAAAAAATAATCTACTGCCTTCTTTTATGGTTAGTGCAAATTGCAAACATAAATCAGTATACACTCGCTCACAGTGCGTACATATATAAAACAATATGCCCTGGGGAAATGGTGGATATATAAATGCCTTGCTCATGTTTTTAAACTATTTCTAGTCAATATTCTTTACACTAGGAAAAAACCCCAAACAAACAAACCAAAGTTTGGTGGAAATAGTAAATATAAGTAAATAATAAATATATGCAGGAAGGTGTACTCAAGTCAGAGTGCTACAGCCATTGATGTATGTACCAGTATAGGATGTACCAGATATGATGTATGATATGATGTATGGGAACCAGTACAGTGACAACTACCAATATTCTGCCCTTACTGAACTGAAAGTCCTCACTACTTATTTCTGGATAGTGGTATGTGAAGTGATAGGGTTGTTCCATTCTCATATATTTCTTGACCAGAGTGACTAGTTTAAACCTTCATCATTTCAGAGTGCTGGAATGTTGATCTGAAGTGCTCATGAAGAAAAGGATAAAAAGAAGATGAAGCCTTGGATGTGCTATACCTTCCTTAACAGTTAAAGTAAGATTATGCCTGCATTAACAGATAAAACTTGTATATTTTAAGACAGATCTTAAAAAGATGAAGCAACAGCTGGTGTTTTTTATGCAAATTTGAATATAAAGCGACATGACCAAATGGGTCACCTACTGCCCAGCTCTGGCTTATATGATGTTTACATCCCACCTCTTCAGGCTGAGAGACAGGGTGCGTGTCCACAAGAAGAAAACAGGGTTCAAGCAACTCAATGGCCCTGTCATCTGCCCACAATGCAAGATAAAACCATGCCCCCTGGGGAGATTGCTGCTGCCAGTTTCTCTGCATGGGTGAAGGGTTGGCTGCCTGCCTCACAGCAGCCATTTCCATTTTTCCAAATTGAGCCAACAGCCCAGCAGTTTGGGCCAGGCAGACATGCTGTGTCTTCTCCTCCCAGACCGTGGCAGCACAGCAGCCTTCTTTTTGTGGGCAGCAGCAGCCAAGGCCATCAGGGGCTGGAAGTGCAGCATACGTTCAGCAGCTGGCTGAACCTCGGAAGAACTGTCAGGGAATTCAGAAGGGCATAAGAGAACATGCAATAGGTGCCTATTGCAAAGCACTCTGGAGGATCATCTCTTCCTCCACTGAATTTAAGTGGCTCCTAGGGAGTGTAGTCTTCTGATGCAGGATTAGAATTAAATGGGAAATTGCGTTTCTGCTCTCCTCACTCTATTTAAAATTTTCCTGCATGTTGACTTTAAATGTTCTGAGGGCACAAAATCTTCTGCTAATCAGTTTGATGCTGGGCAATAAATAGCAGTTCTAGTGTTTGTCAGCAGGATTTTCCTTAAGGAATGCTTGGGCTATTAACTGAAGTGATTACTTTGGGTAACCCACATTACACCACATACATTCCGTGATGCCTCAATAGCTGTAGCAGAAAAGCGTTTGGCATATATGCTGCTTGTGAGTACCAGCAATAAATATTAGCTTTGTAGAAGTACTTTTGCTTTCTTCTTTCTGTAAAATCCATACCATAGAACCTGTCAGCACTTAATGGTCCACTTCGATAAATGACACGGAGGACTTCTTAGTAAATTTAGGTGACGTATTTACCTCAAATAGGCTATTTTCCCTTTCTATATTTTTGAAGAATAGTAACTCCCCACTGGTTTTCTACTTTTATTGAACTTCAGAAATGCTTGCATAATGCAGCTGCCTACTGTGGAAGAGGAATACACTGTTCTGACGTGTTGACCTGATGCTACACCTAGTTATGTTCTCTGTGCCTGACAAATGCTAAGTGCTGGCTTTTGATGCTCTTCCTTTCTCATTTTTGTCTTGTGCTTGTTTACTAATTAAGTCAAATCTACTGGAAAAAAATAATCTCCAGAGAAAAAGCATCATGTGTTTTCCTTGTAAATGTGCCAGTTGCTCTCAGGTCTTCACGATGGAGTGTGTGATAAAAAGAATTTTAAAGACTAAAAGACTGCATGCTCCCTGTCTCCTATAATTCCCCACTTTTTTCCTGGGATGCTCTCTGGTTTTCTGTAATCTTGCAGAAGTCAACATTTATTCATTTTAATGATGGTCAACCTCTTGATTGCCTTTGGATAGGCATATTTTCTTATCAGTGACAACACTAGCTCTCCTCTGAAGAGGTCTGCACATTTAAAGAGAGATGTAGTGTGGATGTTAGATACCAAAACATACTTTGAACTGTAAATGCACTATTTTAGTGACTCTTTTTTTTTTCTCTCTAGGATATTCTGCATAATGGTAGGACAACTGGAGACTTAAATGGAGAGAAAAGCCAAGATCAAACAAACTTCTTTACATGGAGCAACACTATCTCTTGTGATCTTACAATTAAGGAACTATCTTACATTTCCAGGCAGTGTATTCTCTCTGGCCCAGTGGCAGGTGCTACTTACTGTATAACTATAAAGCATAATTTCTTATACAAATGAAAACTTTCTTCCTTGGTAACTTTTAAAGTAGACCTAGAGTTCATTATTTTCTGCCTCTGTACTAATTAGCAGAGGGATTTGCCTAATATGAAAGTGGTAGCAGTCCCTTCTGAAATGTCCATCCATGCTCAAAGAATAACATTAACATCCCACGGATAATCAGTTCACTCTGTACCTCTTGAAGTGCTATCAAATGAGTCTATAAAAAGTACTAGCTGCCCAGGTATCTCTACCACATTCCTTCCTTCCAGGCTGCCAGCCCTTTTTTTCCCCTAACTCCTCTGCCTATGCACAGTAACAACATATATTGTAGGTGTCACCTTGGAATTAGCAGAGTTTGCTTTTAATGAGGCCTCTACAAACTTAGCTCACTGTAACTCCACTTGATACCGTATGTGACCCATACACATCGTCGGTTGCAGCATGTCGTTGGAACAATACATTGTTCTTTGGATGTACGTGCTGGTTAAGTAACCTGTGAATGGTATTAACCCATCTTTGTGTAACAAATGCAATGTCAGCAGCTTGTCCTTGGGTTTGTACGCTACTAGGCATTTCCTGTACCTGTTCTCATTTATTCAGCAGTATCATAATATCATCAAGAGACCAGCTGCATAAGAGAAGGTCTGGCAAGGGCTGCCAGACCAGAAATTATTCAACATCTTCTTTTTCATTTTTTAAAGTAATATATTACCAGTATGAAGAGTCAACAGTCATAAATATTACAGGCTATTTATAAAAAGCATGCTGTATTGACATGTCACATTTCAAGTGCCAAATCTAGGCTACAGACAAATTTGGAATACTTGGATTTCAGACGTCAGCATCAACAATTTATCCTGCAACATTCCTGGAGAAGAAAATCCTTAGACCTCCCATACTGAGAATTTTTGTATTCTGAGATGTAATCTACAGTGAGATTAGAAGTGATAACACCCTCCATAATTTATGGGACATGATACTTCGGATCAAATTGTATGATGATTTTACTCTTTCCCCCCCATGCCTGGTCTTTTCAAGGAGAAGGCTACCATGTGAACTTTAAAAATGTATGTTTCGAAGGGGATTAATTAGTCTTTGAGATTGCATGTCCGATGGTATCATTAATCTGGTTCCTGGATTTACAGATTAATTATTTATTTTCATATAATTCATTCCTTCTTTATTTTCCTTTGCAGAATAATACTTAGATACAAGCAGAGGGTAGAACAACTAATTATTTTTCTCAGCAAACTTTATGTATATTCCAGAAGGAATGTATCTTTCAAAACAAAAACTTTTGGGACTTTTTTTTTTTCCAAGCGCATTAAGTATATCCTCTACCTCACTCTAATGAAAGCATTGTTTTTCTCTCTATAGAGAGATCTATATACAAATATGGATCTGAAGTCTGCTGAATAATTCATTTAAATCTTTTCTGAATTCATGTCTTGTCAGTACTTATGAAAAACAACTCATAGTTCACTTTGAATTTGTAGATATTCTGGTGCTTTATCAAACTGGAAATGTCCTACAGTCACTTTAAATATCATATAAGATAAATAGAGAGAAAACTTTAAATAGTTGATCCCATAAACATCTCATACATTTTCTGAGGATGACTAAAATGATTACCAGCAGAAAATACTCATTCTACTCCACACTAACTCATAACATATCATACTACATACGTGTAAAAATAGATGCGTAGGATGTAAATAATAAAGTAGTAATGACAAGTTTTTCCCATGAAATGATGGGTAGCTTGTTCAGATGTATGTTACTGTGCGCTATTAGTGGCACAATGAGAGTTAGTATTTCTTAAAAAATGCAAATCCATAGAAGTATTTTGGTTTGCAGATGCAAAAAATCCATTCTATGAGCAAATGCTTGGCTTAATGTAGTTGCACGTCTACATATTTTAAAAATGCATATAGTATTATTTCAGTGCTTTTGCAAGGTAAGGATAATTAATTACTGCACATGTCTTAACTTTCTATAAAAAGACGGACTGTCAAATTTTTATCAAGCTAGGATGGGTTAGGGTTCAGTTTAAAATCTAGGAGTATTTTTGCTGATGATGTAGTAGGTGACATTGTTTAGCTGTGGAATGTGCCCAGATTCATGGAGTTATGTGCCAACACATTAAAATAAAGAAATAAATAAAGCTATATTAAAAAAAAAGCTATATTTATCTGTAGTCATGTTTTTTTATGTGTGATAGAATTTGGACTGGCAGATACCCACTTCCTCTCTTTCTGCTTTTCCTAGCTCTGATGTTAATGGACATAAAAAAGACAAGCACTTTTTCTGTATATCCCTTTGGTATTGAAAGTTGCAGCCCAATGTACTTGCATTAGTAACAGCACATAAATGAAATCTGGATATCTAACTTTTTGATTTATAAATAATCCCCCCCAAACTAGGAAATGTAGCCTTGTGGAACGTAACAAGCTATTAAAGAGGAACCATTCTTTCAAAATTATTAGGCAAAGGAAATGCTGTTATTTAAAAAAAAAAAAAGTCAATTACTTAACCTAAGATATTTTATGCATATAGAGATCTGGGCTAACTGCAAAAGTACAATGAGGCCTGAGGGTATATGTTTTTCTACCCACCCCCCGTCTTTCTTCAAACATATTCAGGTCACAAAGTACAGTTAATTAACTGATGTATTTCCTTTGCTGGAAGCACTACTGAATATTCTATTCGTTTTAATTGTTTCCATGTCCAAAGCTTGAAGGAAAAAATAATGATTACATACTGTATAGTAATCCAAATGCATTGCAATTATCTACCTTATTATCCCATTGGTCCACCTTGCATGCGAGCAGTGGACAGTAAACCTGACAGCATACATAGAATCATAAAATCATAGAATCATCTAGTTTGGAAGGGACCTTTAAGATCACCAAGTCCAGCTGTCAACCTAACACTGTCAAGTCCAACAATAAACCAAGTACCTAAGCACCATGTCTACCCATCTTTTAAATACCTCCAGGGATGATGACTCTCCACTTCCCTGGGCAGCCTGTTCCAATACTTAAGAACCCTTTCATTGAAGAAATTTTTCCTAATATCCAATCTAAACCTCCCCTAGAGCAATTTGAGGCCATTTCCTCTGGTCCGATCTTGTTACTTGGGAGAGGACACTGATCCTCACCTCTCTACAACCTCCGGTCAGGTTGTTGTAGAGAAAAATAAGGTCTCTTCTGAGCCTCCTTTTCTCCAGAACAAACAACTGCAGTTCCCTCAGCTGATCCTCATAAGACTTGTGTTCTAGATCCCTCACCAGCTTCATTGCCATTCTCTGGACATGCTTCAAAATCTCAATGTCTTTCTTGTAGCGAGGGGCCCAAAACTGAACACAGTATTAGAGGTGTGACCTCACCAGTGTCGAGTACAGGGGGACAATCAGTCCCCTAGTCCTGGTTACCACACTATTCCTAATACAGGCCAGGATGCTCTTCGCCTTCTTGGCCACCTGGGCACACTGCTGCCTTATATTCAGCCAGTTGTCAATCAAACACCCCCAGGTCCTTTTGCACCAGGCACCTTTCCAGCCATTCTTCCCCAAGCCTGTAGCACTGCATGAGATTGTTTTGATGCAAAACAACAACAACAACAAAAGTGCAGGACCTGGCACTTGGCCTTGTTGAATCTCATACCACTGCCTTCGGGCCATTGATCCAACCTGTTCAGATGACTCTGTAGAGCCATCCTACCCTCAAGCAGGTTGACACTCCCACTTAACTTGGTGTCATCTGCAAGTTTACTGAGGGTGCACTTGATCCCCTTGTCCAGGTTGTTGATAAAGATATTAAAGACAACTAACCTCAATACTGAGCCCTGTGTAACACCACTTGTGACTGGCCACCAACTGGATTTAACTCCATTCACCACAACTCTTTGGGTCTGGCCATCCAGCCATTTTTTTACCCAGTGAAGAGTATATCCATCCAAGCCATGAGCACCCAGTTTCTCCAGGAGAATGCTGTGGGAAATGGTGTCAAAGGCTTTACTAAAGTCCAGGTAAACAGCATCCATAACATTTCCCTCATCCACTAAGCGGGTCACCTTGTTATAGAAGGAGATCAGATTAGTCAAGAAGGACCTGTCTTTCACGAACCCATGCTGACTGTGCCTGATCACCTGATTGTCTTGCATGTGCTGCCTAATGGCACTCAGGATGATCTGCTCCATAACCTTCCCAGGCACCAAGGTCAGATTGACAGGTGTGTGGTTCCCCGGATCCTTCTTCTGGCCCTCTTTGTGGATGGGCGTCACATTTCCCAAACTCCAGTTAATTGGAACCTCCCTGGTTAACCAGGACTGCTGATAAATGATGGGAAATGGCTTGGTGAGCACTTCCACTAGCTCCCTCAGTAGATTACTTGCCAAGTATTATTTTAAGTTGATTATGCGCTAGTTTCTTGTTTGTCACAGTCTGTTTATACTGTGTTAATGATATCTCTCTCATATATAAGTAATAAAACATTTTATATGCATAGAGCAAGATGGAACATGGTATCAGACTGATCTGCTGATTCGCAAGTGAAAATGTTCCTTTCTTACCAGATTTCGATGTGTCTGTCTGCAAAGGTAGACTGGTGTCACCAAAGAACTATCTGGGTGTATAAGCATTACCAAGTGAAGGGTGCTGGATACAGAAAAGAAGACAGGAGATATTGTAGAACAGAGTAACACCCGAGAGACTTATTACTTATGGAGTGGATTTTGAAGAAGATATTTCAGTAAAGTTGGTGTGAAGACTAAAGGTGGTAGTGAAACACTGTTTTAAGGTTAATGTTGAAAAGACGTGGTGGAACTACTTTCCCTGAATTTTCCAATGAACTTTATGGCTCTGAAACCTGGTTTAGCAAAGCAGTTAAGCATGTGCTTATGTTCTAAACTTACAGTATTTAAGAACTGTATTGAACTGACAGAGCAAATATGAGAAAGAGGACAGAAGTGTCTACTAGGATAATATAAAGAATTCTCTAAACAAAAGCAAAGTGTGAGCAGGTTCATTAGTCAAAACCCCTTTGGTAAGTCTAACTATGCTACTTGTATTCACGTCTGGTGTGAATGGGGCATTTAGAGGAAAAAATCCTGACTAATATACTATCTACCCAGTTTCTGTAATTTTGCTATACTGAGCTCCTGTTGTTAAATCAACATTGAAATCAGAAAAAAACAAATATAAGAAATGTTATTCAGTGAAGGAAAATATTGATCTTAATGCTGGTGGCTATTATGAAAACAGCCTACTCTTGTTCATTTCAGTAGTTATCACACATAATTAACAGTCTTGCAGATAGGCCGTAGATTAATCAGGCAATGAGCTTCAATTATTCTTGTTCCAAGAATAATTCTAGTGCTCCAGGTTGATGTTTAAGATTATTGGTAGAACATGAGCAATGAACTGTGCACTATAAATCGCCAGTCTCTCTTTTCCCTGCCCCCCCCTCGCCACCCCCCCTTGACATTTCACAAGAAGTCTGCCTAATGTAGCATAGCATAAAATAGACTTTAGTGATGCGAACTTGGTTGGAAAGAGTATTTCAATTATATTCTTCTTGCTGACGTTTACGATTAAAAGCAATGAGTGTCTTCTGGGAATAATCAGTTTGATGGATTGGGATTTCAGGAAAGTATTAACACAGTTGAAAATGAATAGGTAAAATATAAATCTCAGGAAGTAAAATGATAACTTTTACTTCCAGAGCTCTGATTGTTATGATGTAAATACACATAAAGTCCTGTATTAACAAGGAAGGATTTGTTTTGAAAAGCATCTTTTATGCACACAGCTGTGGATTTCATTATGTGTTGTTTATCTTGGTTTATTGTAAATCCCCAGGAAAGTGACAGTGCTTCAGGATAAGGTAATCAATTGTACTTAATAGCCCAGAGACTGCTGTGTTGAATTGGAGTGGTTCAAAGCCTCTAGAAGCCTAGATGGGCAGGGAATTCAAACCTAGGGTGAGGAAAAAATTGTGTGTGGCTCCTTCTCTGGGATGCCTGAAGGGACTTTTACTTGACGTCACATAGAGGGGACAAAATACAGGCTCAGTATTGACTTATGTGTCATGTAAATAAAACAGTATCCTAGTTTTTCCATAAGTACAACAGAAATAACTAACACTCAACAGTACAACAGAAAAAGTAACATCCTCCCTGAGTCAGGATTTCATTTTGACCACAATCAATAATGGTTGTCTAACGAGCATTTGAAACTAAACACTTCTTTGTCCCCTTCACATTTGTGTATAAGTTCCTATGCAAAACAATTAAAATCTTTGCTACTTTGAAAATATAGTTCTCATTACTGTACTCAACATAGTGTTTTATTATCTCCCATGACAGATGGCAAAACAGGCAGAATCCTGCAATGAGGACCCACTCTGGGAGGTTCCTGAAAGAAAAATAATGCCTGGTTGCAAGTGTAAGGGAAGGGTGGTGCTCCTGAGAAGCAGAAGGAGCATTCGTAAAGTTTGCT
This sequence comes from Pluvialis apricaria, assembly GCA_017639485.1. Taxonomy (NCBI): domain Eukaryota; kingdom Metazoa; phylum Chordata; class Aves; order Charadriiformes; family Charadriidae; genus Pluvialis; species Pluvialis apricaria. The sequence continues at coordinate 48,701,945 of CM030044.1, read as the reverse complement.
TAGACAGGGAAACCTTGAAAATGCTAGAACAGAAGGCAAAACTTGAGAAAAGGGACCATTTTGTGAAGGTACTATGGACAGAGGAAAATTTTTTTAAGGAGTTATCTGGTTCCCAATTCATACAGTTTTGTGTTCTAATGAAATACATTTGTAGAGATTTTGGCACTCTTTAGAGAGCTCTCTTCAAAGAAGTGGGACAGTTTCACTGAAAGGTTCTGCCTCTTCTGCGGTCCCGTGACACAATCTTCACCCACACTATGTTCCATTAATAAAAGTCAATCTTTAATTTAGATACTAAGTGAAAGCTACATCTGTTACAAAATGATTAGTTGCACAACTAAGTTTCTCAAAAGACAAAAAACCTACAGTTAAAAGTCCCAGCTTCCAGCTTTCTCTCAAAGACAGAATAGCAGAACACAAAATAAGATCCCAAGGTAGGACAGTTTCCTGTGTCTCACAGACGCAGGTTCTATAAATCAGCTTTCCAACCATAAAATTACCTTTCAAACTATTTATCAAATCTCAGTTCCACAAATTGATTGTAGTTGTTATTGACACTTAGATAGTTAATGCAACATTATACATAACTTGAAGTACTTCGAGTAAATGAATTTACTTTATGGTTAGGATCCTGAGCTTGTACAAACATGTATCACTTGAAGCTCTGCTTCAATATATCATTCACTATCCATCTAGTATATTTTCTTCTCAAGACAAGTGGAAATGCTCTGGCCAGATGAATGATGATTCTTGTCAAGCTTTTGCCTTAGTCAGTACAATCACTGGATAAAGTATAGAAATAATTTGTTGTGCAGGAGCCGAAGCCCTCATTCCCTCTTCCAAGACTGTGCTAACCAGGAAAGTCAGAGCTATGTTCTGCACGCCCTCCCTGTAAATCTTATGTTGTTTCCTATACAGTGGTACAGTTTCAGCAGAAAGACTGAATACTGAGAGGAAGAAGCTCCCATTTGGCCTGTGTTATAGACTGGCCTTTCACTTGGTGGTGAGAGATATGGCCTTGAATGTCCTCAAGCAAGGAACAGTACAACATCCAATACTTTCACCTCTGATTCAGTCTATCTGCTGTGTGTGTACTGCCCTTTTCTTCATCTCTGCTTTGAAATCCAGCAACTACGACTGAATTTAATAAATAAATAATTAATAACAAAAGCCTGATCCAGAAGACGGCTGTTCAGTGTATCTTGGAAAGCACTGGCAAAGAAATTTTTAGTTTTGGCTTGGAACTGTGCAGGAGTTATGAGCTGAACTAGTCTGTAATGGGTGTCCTGAGGAGCACAAAAATGGAAGCAGTGTATTTTTAAGTGAAACATGGTGATGTATTATATATATTGAATATATATTTTTATATATATATTTATATATATATTGAATATATATTTAATACTTGCATATGTGTTAAATGTTGGCATCTCCAATATTATATAAGTGTATGCACCATTTTGGGAATTATTTGGATTTAGATGCAAGTACTTCAGTTTTGCCTAAGGCCAGCTTTAAGTACCTCAGTCACTTAATGGGTAAGAGCCTAAAGCTCTGTGAACAAATCTTTATTTGCTCTAAATTCAGAACACTCTACCTGTCATTTTCAGGCAACAGCAAATCTCAAAATTCTGTACTGGTTTTGATACTTGGGTTTCTAGAGCATGAAGCAGTCTTTCTGAGGTACCGACACTTCGTATAATTGGAACAAACACTTTATATAATCCCTATAGGTCTCTGTCATGAGGTTTTGCTCTGATCACCCTACCATTTTTCCTTCTCTATTTCTGAAAAGTCCTTATAGAAAATTGCAGTTTAACTTTACACCTGAATTATTTTTCAGTCAGAAAAATGCTGATAGAGAATTAATAGTGCAGAAACATGAGGCAATATTTTAAATGGTGTTTTCCAAACTACTTCTATAGTACTGAATTTCAAACTGGTCCATAGCTGATTTCTCAGAAAATGAGAAATTTTTACAGGTTGGCTTTTAAGACTCCTTTTCATTCTTTTGTTATAGAATTGCATTATTGCTATTTTATTGCTACTTGTGCAACTCCCTCAAGGTGGCAAGGACTGCATACCATCCATTTGTTCTGTTGTATTCCTAAAGTCCACACCTAACACTTCAAAGTGTGGCTGCTGCCATCATTGCTACCTTCTCACCTTTTCCAATCTGCTACATGATAAGAGTTTGTACAGATTCAAGATTAGACTCTAGCATTTCCATCTATCAGGTATGTGATTGTGATATTTAAAGAGAAGATGGGAGGACTGAGAATTTGATGAACTGGTACACCTTATTAAATAGCCTTAAAGTTGGATCATTCACGGGCTGTCTAGAAATTTTCAAATTTCTTCACTGAATTATCGTTGATACACCTCTGCAATGAGTTCGCTAAACGGAATTCTCACAATATTAACAATGCTGTTAGAAAGGAGACATTTGACTAAAAGATAATGTAATTGCCAATTTCTTTAATGTGCGTTCTTAATGAATTTTATCAGAAGACTGATTCACATAGAACATGCACTATTAGCTGTGCCCACATTTAATACACCACAATTGCTACATTAGCCTTGGTTTCATTACTTCTTGGAAGTGCTTTTCTTCTAAAGTGTGTTGTGCAGTAAGGTAGTACCCTAAGCATTATATATAGTCGAAAAGTCACTTTTTATTTGCTCCTGTTCACCAAATTATGATGCACATACAAAAGAGAATGTGTATACAAAACAAAAATTTGCTTAATCTGTTGATAAAGAGAAGAGAATCAAGTCTCTCTTGTACCTTAAGTTGAAGTAAAACGCATAGAGATGTGATTTGTGTTCCTTGCTCCATGACTGATTACTACAATGCAGAAGACACTATGGTTAAAAACCTGTTGCGTTAAAATACCAACACAAATTGATACTAGGTTAAGGTTGTGATAACACATCACACAGCTATAAAAGTATTATTGCTTCTATATGAATGCATTGACCCTGTCTTGCATAGGACCACTTTCAAATACTCGGCAGGAAGTTCTTCAGTCAAACTAATAGTGTAGGTTTTTAGAAAGTCTTTATACAAGTTCCTTTTATTTTTCTCTAGTCTTTTTTCTTTGTTTCCACCTTTCACCTTCCGTTTTAATTTTCCATGCAAATTTAATTGTGAAATGAGTTTGAACATTCCAACTTTCCCTGCCAGGGCAAACAGACACATAAATCTATCTCATATTACCACTGAACAAGAGCTGCTAAGCTCAAGCAGCTCTTACCTATTGACTTTGGTGTTCCTCCCTCTCTGACTCCTAGTGATGTTGTGGGGAGGTCAGACATAAGGGACAGGGCAAAGGCTGGGGTGTATTACCTCACATGAAATGCCAGATTTGCATTTATACAATTATGACCATTCTATATGACGTGGATGCAGCTCTGACATAGAGCCTAAATTATTAGGTTTTCATTGGACCCACAACCTTGTTGAAACTGCTGCTAGTGTACCTTGCCAGTTTCTTGGGCATTGAGTGCTGTAACCTGTGAGGTAAAGTCACATAAACGTGCTGCATTCTCCCTAGACCTGAGCAGGTTGCAGTGTTGCAGGCAGCAAGCAATGCCACTGTAGCTGTATGTGGGTACATCTTTGCTGAGCTGTGTAGGGGACTGCACCTTTGTACTTCTGCATTTGTCACACAGGCTGCAGCACATATGGACTCTATGGGTAACTGAAACATGAAGGTTATTTGGTCTAGAGGTATTGAATATGAAGACTATATTTTTTCCATTATTTTAATCAGCTCAAACTTATGAGTTGATTGATTTGTGTAGACTGGGATACTGTTTTTTCTATTTCAAGTAGCAGGTGACATGAACTTATGTTAAAATGGCAATAGAAGATCCTGCAGAGAATTAAACAGACTTCACTGGAAAATACTGAGTCATTAAAATCAAAACTCCTTTTTCTGGGAAATTATTGATAAATTTTGTTACTACGTTTTTTCCAAAGATTCAGAATTATCACAACATTTTTTCGTATTTTCAGAGAGTTCCTTCTCCTTGAGCAGAATTTAAAACAAAGCAAAGCAAAACAAATCAAAACAACGTTGCAGAAATACCTGATAATGGAGCTAGGGTTAATATTGTTCAAATGATCTAGATGTAACAATCTTGAGTTATTATTAAGTATTCCAATCAGAGGGAGGAGATTTTTCATTCTTTAGTATTTTGATCCTGTGGCAGACTATTTAAAATTTTTACATATGTTTGTTTATCTATATAGGGTTTTGTAGATGGTGTGTACAGACAATGCTCCAGAGGTATAACTTATAGTCACTAGTATCAACAAAATGCCACATGCTGTGTCACAGAATCACAGAATGGCTGAGGTTGGAAGAGGCCTCTGTAGGTCACATGATCCAACCCCCCTGCTCAAGCAGGCCATCTAGGGCCTTTTACTCAGGACCGTGTCCAGATGACTTTTGAAGATGGATACCATCTCTGAGCAACCTGTACCAGTGCTCAGTCACAGTAAAAAAATGTTTCCTGATGTTCAGGAGGAAACTCTTGTGTTTTAGCTTGTGCCACTGCCTCTTGTCCTGTCACTGAGCACCATTGGAAAGAGCCTGGACCTGTCTTCCTTTAACCCTGCCTTCAGGTATTTGTATACACTGATGAATATCCCCCTGAGCTGTCTCTTCTCTAAGCTGAACAGTCCCAGCTCTCTCATCCCAGCTCTCTCTTCTTGGCACTGATAAGAATACATCTATAAAAACTCAGAAATTCTGCAAAAGAAGAAAAAAAGCGCCACAAGCTTACACTCTAAATAAAACACCAGAATCAGATCATAAGTACATATACAAACAGGGACACAAAGAAACAATGTTGAGCTTTATGTAGGCATAATATCCAAAAGAGTTTTAATAACTGAACTGAAATAGAACAAAGAAGCTGGTTTCTAGGAAAAGGAGAAGAAAGCACTTGACATTTGTCAAGTATGGTGTGCAGGTTGTCATTGCAGTCTGCTGAGTGAAGTATGGCACTATGAGCAAAAAATTACATGTAAGAATATGCTTTTTAACCAAAAGATTTGGAAAGACCATGGATCTATCAAAGGAGATCTGGCAGATTGTGCTGAAAGCCAGCCTTGAAACTGCAAATGTCCCCCTGAACTCTCATAAAAGCCGACCTGCTTGAGATTATAGGAGAGACAAAAGGTAACAAAACAACCTCCTCCTGCCTCCCTCAAAAAATACCCTGAAAAGGGACAGAGACTTAATTATGACTGTCTGTCTAATTAGACTAAATTTCAGTCAACCCTTACAAAAGCAGTCAAAATTTGCCAAGTAAAAATTTAATACAGTTAATGACTTCAGTCTTCAGACCTAAGACTTATAGTTCAAGTATAAACACAAAAGACTCTAAGGAAATTCACTAAAAATTATAGTAGAGCAAGTTATTAAAGAAAAAAATTGTGTCTGAAGGTATTGAAAAATCTGAAAGTTCTTCAAGAAGTTTTATAGTGGCCTTGTATGAAGAATAATAAGGAAGCTGTTATGCAAATACATAGCGCATGTACAAGAATACAGTTCAAAAACAAACCCATGATGTTGGCACAAGAAAAGATCTCCCAAGAAGTATTATTAAACCTGCTTCTTTGAGATGACCTTACTAAAAAATAATACAGTGTAACAGGCAATTGTGGGGTTCTCATCTATTTTGCTGTGTGTGGTGACTATCTTAGTAACAGCTGATGCTGACTTGCAATTTAGTGGATATTAATATTAATGCTTTACAGTGAAGTATAAGTTCAATGAATGATATAGTTTGTTTCCATTTATCCTCAATTTAATAAGACTCAAAATAATGCAACATCAATGAAAAGGGCAGCAAAGACAGACTTTAATCTATATTTTGTGCAGGAAAATTACAGAATGTCACATGTAAAGCATGTGCTCCAATGTACACATACATGCGTCAAGAGAGAACTAAGAGTGCTTTAATTGTTAGAAGCTAGTGTCCCTGGAGATTTACTCTGAAGCTGCAGATGCACAGAGACACAGGCAAGGCTGAGTAAGAAACTCACTGTATTGGAGGTTTCAAGCTACCACTTGATGAAAATGACGATGCATGTAACTGAGGCAGGAAGTAATGTCTCCTAGCTACTGTGTAGACACATGAGTCGTGTCTAGTGTCACACCCTTAGACAGCCATGTCCTTTGAGGAAATAGCTGTTTTATCTCTTCAAAGGTAAAAAAAAAGGAAAGGAGAGGAAGTTGCCTGAGAAGATCTTGGGTGGATGGCAAACTGAATGATTACAAGTGTACTGAGCATTTAAAAATATTCTTTGATACCTTTGTGTACCAAAAGAGGGATCAGCATGACACATTGATGATATTTTAAGGGTATCTTTGTTTAATCTACTACTATCTCTAGAACATGTATTTATCATTTTACTTGCTTTTGCTAGTGACTCAATATATATTTATTTTCCCCTTGTTGAACAAGCCTGGTATCCTGAATAGTCCAGTGTGATGACAGTATTCCATGAACAAATGACCTGAGGATCTTTCCACTTTTTACTTCATAAAGCCTGGAAACTGGTGCCTTTAATCATAATTGTGTTTGCCTTGGACACTTATGGCATGGTCTTCACAGTCCTTGAACATCTTCCAGTCCAAAGACAGTCTTTGCTCAGATGTTTTTACAGTTGCACACATAATAGTTTCCTGTCTATAGACTGAAACCATTCACTGGATCAATACACAACTTCTTCACCAAGTTCAAATTTATATATGCATAATTATTATCATCTAAGTGGTCAAATTCTTGAACTGCCTGGAACTTCTGCGAAGACGATTGGAGGTCATCTATGTGGAGCTTTCAGGAATGACATAAAAATCAATAAAGTGTTGCCAAAAAATAAAAATTCTTTACATCTTTGAATTTGTCCAGGATATGCCATAATTCAAAGAGAAGATTGAAGGGTGAAAAAAAGCAGCTGGAAGATTTTTTTATTTGTTTGGTTTTGGTTTCGTAGGGTTTTTTTTTGGTTGGTTGGTTGGGGTTTTTTGAGGTTCTTTGTCTGTCAACTGGCTTCATTAGTGAATGACAGCCTTTGCTGGAATATGTGATGTTGAAGAGACTAATTTTTTCTCATTGTGTCAGATGACAAACCCACAAAGGATGCATGAGGTCTGAACTGCAAAAGTTTCAAAGAAAACCTTGTCTGCTTTACTAAACTGCATGTTTTTAGAACCTTGTCTTTAAAACTTGTCCAGCAGTATGCATGTTCAACATATCTGAGTAACATTTGTATCTGATTATTATCTATTTACTGTATATGATCAAGTAAGAAACCTGAATCTTGTACATGGCTGTGGAAAGGGAATATACATGAAATACAATGACAACCAAAGGAGATTTATGTTTAAATTCCAGAGAATACTCTTAGAAAACGTAAAGTGATATTCATTATCCCTCAACAGTTTACAGGATCGAGAAAAGAAGAATGCATGACTCTGCTATGGAAAATAACATTTTGAAAACCATATATGGCCATATTTAAAATATACAATGAAGAATCACTATCTAATAGAATTTACAGATTCTCTTTTCATTGGGTGTTACCCAAGACATTATCCAGAATGGCAGTTTAAATGCAAGCTGAACAAAATCTTTCCTTTACAGTAATTTAGAGCTTGAATATCATTCATCAAACTTGAAAAAAACTAAATGCACAGCTTGCTATCTCTCTCCATAAATATATATATAGTACCACATCTGAACAGAGTGAACAGAAGTTTTTGGTTCAATCACTGTTGATTTTTCAATGATTCCTACTTTGAACGTAAACCTTTGCTAAAAAAATAGGTGGGGGTGTGTGTGTCATTATCTGTGTACTGCAGTTAGTTCTGTTTATGGAAAAATTTCCCTGTCATCTATGAAACCATCCTCTGATGATGCATTATACAGTTTTCTTAGAGGTACGCTTTCCATTTGTGTTTTGTTATTTGGTTTCTTGTGTCTTATCAGCTACCAAGCTACCAGAGTACTTTCTCTTTTGTATTATACTTCAAAATTTTCAATGTCTTACAGAAACTCAGAAACCCTCAAAGCTGAGAGGTTCTTTGATACTTACAAAAAGCAATGCTAAAATGAAGTCCTTTTGATACACTGATAGAAATTCTTTTCCCTCGTTGATAATGAAAAATGAGAGTCTATTAACACTGATAATTTCCATGATGCCAATTCATTACTTTTCTTGGATAATCAAATCAAAATTCATCATATAAATTGACTATTCTTTTTCATGTGGCAATGATGCATTTTTCTTTCTAATTACTGTCTTAATTTTCTCCAAGCTGTGCACAAAACTATTTAAAAATCCTTTACCCCCCTTTCTGATAAAAATTCTTAGAACAGAAAAATTATTTCACGAGAAGAAGATTTGTATGCAGACTTGGTAGAGAAACTATGTCATTTAAGATGATCAGGAATTTTATCAGGTCCTAATAGGTGCAAAATCTATACGCATTTTATTACCACTCAAAGGTAAATTACATACATATTAAATCAAGACACAATAAGTGGTTACAAAATAAATAATTAATACCTGAATAATTAGAAAATTCGTATTTCATGAAACTCAAGTGACGATCTAAAAAAGTGGGTTTGAATATTTCTTTTATACAACATGGTGACTTCCATTCCATTTATAGCCAATTGCCACAAAGGAAAACCTGACCATAGTTAAGGAAAAACATTACATTAATGAAAACACAAGAGCTCTGCTTATCTTAGAAATTTAAGTTCTCTTGTTAGAATCTAAATTCCTGATTCTTCATGCAGAAAGCCAACTGTGATTCATTGAAGTTAGGCTTATTATGTTAAAAAGGAAAAAAAAAAAAGAAAAATATCACCTTTTTGAGGATGATCCCCCTTTCCATTTGCTGAAGCAGTGCCAATAGCTAGGTTACTATTAGGTACTTAACCCAAGTGCTAAAGCATTCTTCTATTTCTATCTCTCACCAGATGTGTATCATTATACTTCTGGAGTTGTGCCTGACCAACCCTCACAGCTTGCTTTTGTCCTGGCAGTCTAGTGACTGACTTCTATAGTGATGGATATTGTCCAAACAGAAAGACTGGAGGCACAGCATTCAAACAGGTGTTCCTTTTCCTGTCAAAATCAGTGAAAAGAAAGCCTTTGGCCCCTTCATGTGTTCACTTATTTTTTTCTCTGTAAGGCTAATTTGGTACACTTCAAGTTCTCTTGATTTTTAAGCTCCCCTGTGAATATTTAGAAAGCTGGGAGAGAGTTCAAAAAGTGTTTTCTTATGGAGCAACAGTATAAATACACTGTACCTTGGTGATTTTTAAAAGAAGGCAATAGCCAGGACATGATGGGCAGTGATGGCCATCATGTCATTCCTTGGTGTGAAAACCCATTATGCACTGGATGGTTTCTCTCTGTATGGTGTGTGCAGCTAGAGTCTGCAACTCCAATTGCCTTTGAGAACAGCAAAATGCAAGACTGATTTGACAGCTTTGGAGAATCACCATTTTACAGTTTAATTTTCTTGATGGGAAGTTGTTTCCTGACTGTGTTCTGGGATGGAGTCAATTCTTCTCAAATAATCCTGTTAGAAGGCAGTTAAAGGCAATATTCCTATGTGCAGGGGAAGAAAATTAAAATTAATCAAATATTGGATATTTTTCCCTGTGTATGTACTTTCAGTGGAACAAATGCACATGCGTGCTTCCATGTGTAACCGTACAATTTTTCTTTTCTTTTCTATGCCTTTGTGGCTATTGTCTTAGATTTTAACAACAGCTCTGCCAATGTGTCAGTCTATACAGCAACTGTTGCATTTTGCAACAAAAGGCACATAGAGAAAAAAAAACCTGTTAGAGGCAATTCAAATAAATGAGGTGTCCACAGGGGAAAGAACAATTAAAACAATTTTTAGTTAGCAGAAAAAGAATTAACATTGAGAAAGATCAAAAATTAAGGTGGCCAGAGGAGGGGGGGGGAGGGGGAAGAGTCTGCAGAAGACATGAAAGCAAGTGGAAGTGAGAGAGTAGGGTTCATTTATGAACAGTTGCTGTTCCTGTGAATAAAGGGCAGGAGTGTGTGTGGCAAAAATTGCACAGAGATTACAAAGCAGAAGTTTCTGATCCTCCGAAAGGCTACCAATGAGGAGAGTTAACTAATTAAATGTCAGTTCTGCATCCTTTCTAATTTTACCTTTATTTCTTAAGTATAAATCCCCTTAAAAAAAATTCCTTTACTGACATGCAAAATAGCAGGAAAGAGTTTTTTTGCTTGTTTTTACTAAAGCAACTAAGAAAATACAAAATGAGATTGTACTGCTGCAGGGTTTTTATGTTAGATGGCCTTTGTTTTGTTTGTGTAGTGCAGCACACCGTCTCAGTTCTAAATAAAAATAATACAAGCGTATATTATGTAATCTATTTGTTGCAGGATTGAACAACTGGTAACCCATATGTAAATTGCTTTGTTTCTACTGATCAAAAGTGTCTAAGAAACAATAAAAATAACACACTGTTACAACTGACATTCTAGATTGCAGATGCAGTGCTGCCACAGAGCAGCTCAGGGCTATTAGGAAGAAGAGTGATGGCTTTTAACTTTGTTAGCCCACTATTAAACTTTTGCACATTTGGAAATCTTGCCTCTTTTCTTTAAAATTGCCAGTCTTTCCTAAGGTAATGTGAGTAAGTGCCTCGTGAATCTTCAATAGTGAGCAGAGGATTTTTGGCAATAAAACATGTTTGAGGTCAATTAAATGATTTCTCATTTGCTCTGCAAAGGAGAGGAATAAACTGAATCCTCAAGGCAAGAGTTAGTAGGTCTTCATAATGCCTTTAAATGGCTTTAGTTGGTAGTACTGAGGACTCATTTAATAATAATAATAACAAAAAGATACCATTTTTCATATTTATGTAATTCACGTTGAGCAATAATATGTAGCTCATTGAGCTATGGAAGAAAGCATCTTTCCTGTCTATTGCAGGAGAAGGAATTTGTTTTGGTTTTTTTTTCCTTTTTTTCCTTCACTTTTTACTGTACTGGAAAGCACCAGCACGAAAGCCAAATTGACAAAAACCCAAGAACTCAAGACTTTAGCTTTGAAGGAACCAATGTCTTTTCCAAACAAACTTATTGTATAACATTACACACTGCAGCCTGGATGCCAGCTAGAAGGGAAAGTACTTTCTGATTACAAGGTAAACTTAAAGAAAGTGATTTGAATATGTTGGAGTAAACTGCTGACCAAGAAAATGCTTCATTATTTATGGCATATGAAACTCTGGGCTATGAAGGGATCACCCACAAAGACCAGCTGTTCCTTTGTGTTCCTCAGAATGTAAATTATTTGTCTGTTCATTATTCTGAATGTGAATAAAAATCCCTAGAAATATGCTGAAGCACAGTTGGACACAGTGCAAATTTTTACGATTCTTTAAGCCTTCTTACCCTTCAGATAATGGGTTGTAGCCTTGCATACATTTGCAAAACCAACAGTAAAAAAAGAAGAATATTTTGGGTGCTACAATCTCTAAGTTTTAAAAACTGGTTCCTGCAAAGGTATTACGTGAACATACCTTTTTCTTATACCATGTTGAAAAAACTCCATGTTTATGGGTTCTTAAACATGTTTTACCTGCACATTGGACATGCTAATCTTAAGTGAGATTTTACCATATCTTAAAACTGTCAGTTAAGGTATGGGCATATTATTTTCCTTGTAATTGGGTTGAAGCCACTGGAAATGCCTGTGTTAGTTATCAAAAATTCTGTATCCCCTGAAGAAACACAACCACTGTAACAGTAGGATGCAATTAAAAAAATAGGCAGAAAGTGGTACATGTTCAAAATGCTCTTCAGCATTGGTTCTGCAAATGATTCCTTTGTTCTCTTGTGGATACTTCCTTCCTTTTTCTTTCTAATTTGTTCATAAAACCACCCCAAATGACCCTCTATATCTAAGGCTCTGATGACCAAAGAATCATAGAATGGTTTAGGTTGGAAGGGACCTTGATGATCATCGACTTCCAACCCCCCTGCCATAGGCAGGGATACCTCCCACTCGACCAGGTTGCCCAAGGCCACGTCCAGCCTGGCCTGGAACACCTCCAGGGATGGGGCCTCAACAACCTCTCTGGGCAACCTGTTCCAGTGCCTCACCACCCTTAAAGTGAAAAACTTCTTCCTAATGTTTAATCTAAACCTACCTTCTTCCAGCTGAAAGCCATTCCCCCTCATCCTATCACTACATGCCCTAGTAAAAAGTCCTTCCCCAGTTCTCCTGTAGGCCCCCTTTAGATACTGGAAAGCTGCAATAAGATCTTCTCGGAACCTTCTCTTCTCCAGGCTGAACAGTCCCAACTCTCTCAGCCTCTCCTCATCAGAGACGTGCTCCATCCCTCTGATCATCCTCGTGGCTCTCCTCTGGACATGCTCCAGCAGGTCCATGTCCTTCTTATGTTGGGGACTCCAGAGCTGGATGCAGTACCCCAGGTGGGGTCTCACAAGAGCGGAGTAGAGAGGCAGAATCACGTCCCTTGACCTGCTGGCCACACTTCTGATGCAGCCCAGGATACGGTTGGCCTTCTGGGCTGCGATCACACATTGCTGGCTCATGTCGAGCTTCTCGTCAATCATCACCCCCAGGTCCTTCTCCACAGGGCTGCTCTCCAGCCATTCTCCGCCGAGCCTCTATTTGTGCTTGGGATTGCCCCGAACCAGATGTAGGACCTTGCACTTGGCCTTGTTGAACTCCATGAGGTTGGCTTGGGCCCACCTCTCCAGCCTGTCCAGGTCCCTCTGGATGGCATCCCTCCCATCCAGCGTGTCTGCCTCACCAAACAGCTTGGTATCATTGGCAAACTTGCTGAGGGTGCACTCTACCCCACTGTCCATGTCGCTGACAAAGATGTTGAACAGTACAGGTCCCAGTACCGACCCCTGAGGAATGCCACTCGTCACCGCTCTCCACTTGGACACTGAGCCGTTGACCGCAACTCTTTGAGTGCCACCATCCAGCCAGTTCTTTATCCACCGAGTGGTCCATTTATCAAATCCATGTCTCTTAAATTTAGAGACCAGGATATCGTGTGGGACAGTGTCAAACGCTTTGCACAAGTTCAAGTAGATGACATCAGTAGATCTTCCCTTGCCCACTGCCGCTGTAACCCCTTCGTAGAAAGCCACCAGATTTGTCAGGCATGACTTGCCCTTGGTGAAGCCATGTTGGCTCTCGCCAATCACCTCCTTGTTTTCTATGTGCCTTAGCAGAGTTTCCAGGATGATCTGCTCCATGATCTTGCCAGGCACAGAGGTGAGACTGACTGGCCTGTAGTTCCCTGGGTCTTCCTTATTTCCCTTTTTGAAAATAGGGATTGTATTTCCCCTTTTCCAGTCAGCAGGAACCTCACCAGACTGCCACGACTTCTCAAATATGATGGCTAGTGGCTTAGTGACTTGATCTGCTAGTTCCCTCAGGACCCGCGGATGTATCTCATTAGGTCCCATGGACTTGTGCACCTTCAGGTTCCTCAGGTGGTCTCTCACTTTATCTTCATCTACAGTGGGCGGTGCTCCATTTTCCCAATCCTCGCCTTTGCATTCTGCATCTTGGGCAGTGCGGCTGCTGTCCTTGTCTGTGAAGACTGAGGCAAAAAAGTCATTGAGTACCTCAATGATGTTGAGTTCCTCAGTAAATCTTTTTGCTCTGATCTAATGCATCTACCAGGATGAAGAGTCCTGAACAGCAGTTCAGAGTCACTACAAATAATGGTACTTTTAAAATATGGAACCAGATTTTGAAGCAGCTTTTCTCTGTTTCAGGCTGGACTGAGGACTATAAAAGTTACACTCTATATCACACTGTTTGGTCATTAGAAGAACAGGAAAGATGATCCCAAAGCACACACTCTGCACATTCAGTAATGTAGGTGAGGGTAGACTCCTTAAAATCTTAATTGACTGTCTAATCTACCTAAGCATGGGACTTTACTAACTGTGCTTAATCTAGCAAAACTATGATAATTTTCACCTTAACAAACATTAAAGATGATTCTTTAATGTCTGCCACATATACTTAACTATTTTATATGTATTTAAAAATACACTGTGTACAGCAGAATCCAGATGCTTTAATAGTTTCTGCTGTTTGATATATATATTTATTGCAGTTTTCCAAGGTATCCTTTTATTGGAAATTTGAGATATATTGAAAATTATGTTGGCTTTGACACAAAACCAGAAAATCTGATTCTTCCTACCTGATGTATATCTTAGGTTTAAAAGTAGATGAGAAACCTGTATTTGCTGCATGGTTTAAATAGTGTATAAAGCCCAAAAGAAATGAAAGAAAAATTTCAGTATGACTTCATGCTTCCATGAACTTCTTTGATATCCTAATGGTTAGCCTATATAAGTCATCAATTATTCTAATCTAACAGATAGTTATCTTTTGTATGATGTGCTGCCATTCTGGGATTTTGTTTCTATTTTAGCACAAACTTTTATTATATTCCTTTTAATCTTGTTTTCATATTCTTTTCTTTTAAACTCTTGGATCCCTTTCAAGATTGAGGACCCAGTATTTTAGCTGTATACCTAAGAAATATATACTTCAAAAATTTTTTGTTTGTTTCAAAATATAAAACAATTTATAAAGTTATTGTGCTTATGAATGTGTGGAAATATTAGAGCTAGAAATGGAATATAAATGCAAGATTAGGCAGCATAAAACTTCATTATAACTTGTTGAGAATACTATTGAAGAGGAAGATCTAGCTGCTGATTTTCCAGTAAATTTGGAGCACCAGTGCAACCAGTAAATATGAAGTACCAATGCAACAGAAGAGGCAAGGGAAGACATGCTATGGATTCTGTGTGCAACACTATATGCATGCTCCAAAAATGAGAAAAAAACTGAAAAAAATATATAGAAAGGATGTTAAGTCACTTAAGAAAATGGAAAAACTTTAAAGAGAAAACTTGAAAATGTATGGGGTTTGTTTGTAAAGAGGTCACGCTAGCAAATCAGAAGCCTAGAGGCAATAATATTTCTGTCTACAAACACAGGGGCATAAATGTTGAAATGTGGAAATCTCAACTAGAAACAGAATTTGACATGCAGGAAGGATGTAAAGTGCAATGAATAAAAGCTAATAACAGAAATTAAACATTCCTATAATCACTAGACCCATCATATTCTGGAATGACCTTTGTACAGAAACATTACATACATATATATACATACATACAAACATACAGAAACAGTGGTGTCCCCCAGGGATCGGTGCTGGGACCGGTTCTCTTTAATATCTTTATTAATGATCTGGATGAGGGGATTGAGTGCACCCTCAGTAAGTTCGCAGACGACACTAAACTGGGGGGGCGTGTTGATCTGCTTGAGGGTAGATTGGCTCTGCAGAGAGATCTGGACAGGCTGGACAGATGGGCTGAGGCCAATGGTATGAGGTTCAACAAGGCCAAGTGTCGGGTCCTGCACTTGGGTCACAACAACCCCATGCAGTGCTACAGACTGGGGGCGGAGTGGCTCGAAAGCTGCCTGGCAGAGAAGGATCTGGGGGTGTTGGTGGACAGCCGGCTGAGTATGAGCCAGCAGTGTGCCCAGGCAGCCAAGAGGGCCAACACCATC
Source organism: Pluvialis apricaria (assembly GCA_017639485.1). Classification (NCBI taxonomy): domain Eukaryota; kingdom Metazoa; phylum Chordata; class Aves; order Charadriiformes; family Charadriidae; genus Pluvialis; species Pluvialis apricaria. The sequence goes on along the minus strand of CM030044.1, from coordinate 48,686,268 downwards.
CTGGCCTGCATCAGGAATAGTGTAGTGAGCCGGAGTAGGGAAGTAATCATCCCCCTGTACTCGGCACTGGTGAGGCCTCACCTCGAGTACTGTGTTCAGTTTTGGGCCCCTCACTACAAGAAGGACATTGAGGTGCTGGAGCGTGTCCAGAGAAGGGCTACCAGGCTGGTGAGGGGTCTGGAGGACAAGCCTTATGAGGAACGACTGAGGGAGCTGGGGTTGTTTAGCCTGGGGAGGAGGAGGCTGAGGGGTGACCTTATCACCCTCTACAACTACCTGAAGGGAGGTTTTAGAGAGATGGGGGCTGACCTCTTCTCCCACGTGGCAAGTGATAGGACAAGAGGAAACGGGTTCAAGTTATGTCAGGGCAGGTTTAGATTGGATATTAGGAAGCATTTTTTCACTCAAAGGGTTATTAAACATTGGAATGGGCTGCCCAGAGAGGTGGTGGATTCACCATCCCTGGAGGTGTTTAAGAAAAAGGTAGATGAGGTGCTTAGGGACATGGTTTAGAAGTGGGTGTTTTTAAATCAGGGTAGGTTAACGGTTGGACTTGATGATCTTAATGGTCCCTTCCAACCTCACTTATTCTATGATTCTATGATTAGAGGCAAAACATAGTTCCACTTTAAAGTTGGATGTTTTTCACTTTACAATAAAGATGTAATGCTCATTACAGAGGTTCAACTTGGTGTTCTGGGAAGTTACTTTAGTCCAATATCTGTTCCTATTTAGCAGTAGCAGCATGCTGTTTCACGATGGGCTGATAGTATTGGTTCAAAATAGTGACCTTGAAATTAATTACTTTTTGATTTGGAATCATTTAGAATTGGAGTGAGATCTGATCTTGAATATATCAATAGTGCTGTGCCCCTTGATATTGTCAAAGTAACATTGATAAAAAAATTCAGTCCAAAAGTAGGTTATAGTGATGATCCCACTGGCTCAAAAAAAAAAATACTCATAATGTCATTCTGATTTGCCACTATCATCGTGATCACATTTCACAAAGGCCGTTATTTTAACACTTGTGGAAAAGAGAACAGCCATCTGAGGATATAGATGAGAAAAGTGTTTGCAACAAATATATCTGCAGCTGCATTTTAAATTATTAATATAAAAATTCACAGAAGTAAAAAATGAAAAATTAATTAATTATAAGAGATGAGTATGTTGAGAGAAGATGGGTTAAAACACCTTAAAAGCTAAGGGCTGTGTGCAAGTGTTTGCCCTGTCCTCAAGAGAGACGAAGCTTTTCAGCTTGTCGTATAGTATTACCTCTTGTACTTTTGAGCGACTGAAAACATCCACAGGCAAATACATGGACAGACACTATAGTTTATTGTAAGTTTCTCAGAAAAAGACATAAATAAATAAGAAAATCAGCACAAACCTATAACCAGCAGCTTCTGTTGTTCTTCTTTCTTCCTCAATCAAATGAGTAGTATATATCTAAAATTATTAATAATTCAAGTAAGTTTGAGCATAAGTTCATCAAAGCATGATTTTGTGTGCATACATCTCATTTGGGGCATCCAGCTAACAAATCAAATCCAAAGCATAAATAACTAGCCCAAACACTTCAGACAATGCCTTGAGGAGAACACTGTTCCGGCTGAAATTTTCAGGGGAGCTGTTTCAAGGCTGACAAGTCTGAAGCCTTCCATTGCAAGACAGATATCTAGTTCACAAAAAACATGCAGTAAAGATCTGTTAAGTACTATCCGAAACACTAGTATCAAGGTTGTGCAGATGTTTCAAGAACACATCTCTCCTCTCATGGCTGTCTCTTCACATAAAGCTGTAACTGGAGTAAGACAACTTACTCTTTCTGTGGAAAAGGCATTAAATGACTTTTTTGCCCAGCAGAAAAACATTTCCAGTGCTTTTGTCTCCTTGATATGTTTGTGACTTTTAAAAAGCAACTTGCATCTGTAGGCCTAGACAGAACATATATGAAAATCAAGGAAAAGCAGCATAGTTATTAACAATGGAAACAAATATAAACAGACATGCAGAAGATCACGTGTAGACAATGTGCATTTTGGGGAGCGGGTTTGTTATTACTGAGGAGGCTACAATACGCTCAGAAAAAACCTGCATGGTATTTTAGGAAAGCTGTATATGGGGGCTGTATATGTCACCCCATGTCTTTTGTTTGCATGAATACATCCTATCATGTACTTTCATATTTGTTTGCTACTGTTATTTGAGAAGAAAATCACAAACACTTTAGCTTGAACGAATTTGTGAGATGCATGCAGATTGCCTACCTTACACGTCCCATTGCATTGGGGACTAATTTACAACTGTTCTAACTACTTTTCACAATTAATCAATGACACTGTAGAGGCAATATTCTCTAGAAAGTGTACCCTTCAACAGAAAATAGTTTCAATGTACTTTTTAATATTTTGTGTTTAAGGGCCGGGCAAAGTTAGCTGAAAACCTTCAGAACTGTTAAATGGACTCTTGGGATGGAGTACCTCTTCTAATAAGACACTTGTATTTCAAAGTTGAGGAGCTCTATTGGGGGCAATTTAGACTATACAATGCTTTATATTATAACATGATTGTTTCTAATTAGGCATGACTTAAAAGAGAGCATAAGTTTTGAGTTACTGAATGTTTAAGTAACCACCTGATAATTAAAATATGTACTTTTAGAAGATTAACAAAAAAACCCAGAAAATGTATTGTGTAAATTCTGAACAAATATGGGGGTACATTTTGGTTGCCTAATGCAAATAGTTCCATGAATTTCAGTGCTTTGTTTCAGCACAACAAAACATTCCCCCACCACCCCACCACTGGATTTGGCAAATAGGGGGCAGATAAAAGGCTGCCTAGCAGGCGAAGGGCTAAAAATCCCAATCAGAACAATTGTGAAATTCCAAGCAAGTGTTGCAGTGCAGGGGATGTATTTTTCCCTTTTTGTGTATAAGGAGAGGAAAAGAAGCAGATGTTATATGGGCCAGCTCATCAACTGGTGTAAATCAACCTAGCTAAGCTGATATTTTTGGAGCTACACAAATTTATACCAGCTGTAGAGCTGTTGTAGTGTACACATATGAAATATACAGGCTTGTTCCACAGGTTTGCTTCTTTTCTGGTCTCACATGTAAATTTACCTTCTTGCTATGCTCCCTGCTCAAGTCTTTCAGCCAGGCAATTCTTTCTTTGTGGGTTTTGTTGCTGTGTAGCATTAGCTGAACTTTTCAACATATTCAAAATAATAATAAAAAAAATTAAAAATTATAAAAGTTGAGAGAAGCCATGTAGTTATTAGGATTGGATTTCCAAGACAATTAAGTGGCTTTGGACTGTAAATGCCCCAGACTTGGCTTCAGTATCAATTGATAGTTGAAGGTTGGGGCTGCATTGACCATGAGACGGTGGAGTTAGGATTCCACATAGAAGAAGCAGGGAAAAAAATAGAATTACAACCTAACTTTGGCCTCTTCAAAGGCCTGCTTGGAGGAATCCTATGGGCTAAGGCTCTAGAATGAAGGGGGGTGCAAGAGAGCTGGTTAATATTTAAGCACCACTTCTTCCAAGCTCAAGATTGGTGCATCCCTAGGAGCAAGAAATCAGGCAAAGGAGGCAGGAAACCTGTGCGGATGAGCAAGGAGCTTCTGGAAAAACTGAGATGGAAGAAGGAAATTTACAGAATGTGGAAAAAGGGACCGGCCACTTGGGAGAAGTATGAGTGTTGTCACAGTATGCAGGGGTGCAACAAGGAAGGCTAGGGCCCACCTGGAATTAAACCTGGCAAGGGATGTCAAGGACAATAAGAAGAATTCAAGTACATCAGTAGAAAAAGGAAGACTAAGGGAAATGTAGGCCTATTGCTGAATGAGATGGCTGCTATGGTAACAGGGGATACAGAGAAGGTGGAGTTAATAAATGCTTTCTTTGCTTCAGTCTTTAAAGCTAAGGCCAGCCCTCAAGAACCCCAGACCCTGGAGGTGGAAGAGAGGACCTGGAGCAAGGAATACTCTCCCTCGACTGAGGATTGAGCATGATTATGTTAGAGATCATTTAGGCAAACCTGACACCCACAAATCCATGGGCCTTGATGGGAAGTACCCATGAGTGCTGAGGGAGCTGGCAGATGTTGTTGCGAAGCCACTCTCCATCATCTTTGAAAGGTCATGGAGAACAGGAGAGATGCCTGAGGACTGGAGGAAAGCTAATGTCACTCCAGTCTTCAAAAAGGGCAAGAAGGAGGACCTGGGAATCTATAGGCCAGTCAGCCTCACCTCCATCTCTGGAAAAGTGATGGAACATCTCATCCTGGATGTCATCTCTAAGCATGTAAAAGAAAAGATTATCAGGAGTGGTCAACATGGATTCACCAAGGGAAATCATGCTTGACCTGTCTGATAGCTTTCTATGATGGACTGATGGCTGGATGGATGAGGGGAGAGCAGTGGATGCTGTCTGCCTCAACTTTAGCAAGGATTTTGAGACGGTTTCCTGTAACATCCTCACAGGTAAGCTTAGGAAGTGTGGGTTAGATGAGTGGACAAGGAGGTGGATTGAGAACTGGCCGAATGGCAGACCTCAGAGGGTTGTGATCAGTGGCAGAGTGTCTACTTGGAGGCCTGTAACTAGCGGTGTTCCCCAGGGGTCAGTACTGGGTCCAGTCTTGTTCAACATATTCATCAACAACCTGGCTGATGAGACAGAGTGTACCCTCAGCAAGTTTTCTGATGACACAGAACTGGGATGAGTGGCTTGACACACCAGAAGGCTGTGCTGCCATACAGCAAGATGTGGACAGGCTAGAGCGTTGGGCAGAGAGGAACCAAATGAAATTCAACAAGGGCAAGTGTAGGGTCCTGCACCTGGGGAGGAATAACCCCATGCACTGGTACAGATTAGGAGCTGACCTGCTGCAAAGCAGCTTTGCAGAGAGAGACCTGGGAATCCTGGTGGACAAGCTGACCATGAGGCAGCACTATGCCCTTGTGGCCAAGAGGGCCAATGGTCTGCTGGTGTGCATAAAAGAGCATGGCCAGTTGCTTTTGGAAACCTTATCCTTACATAAAAAACTATAAATAAGTTGCTGAAGAAGTGGGTTGTAAAGTTGTGCAAAATATAAGTGCATGGTTACCATGTGCATGAAACTTCCACAGGCTTCTCTTCAAGTGTGTAAACTCTGTGTGTGGAAATCCCAGGGTCTGCCTTTCCCAGGATTCTTCTGTGAGGCATGGTATCAGGAATCTGCAGCTGGTTGTTCAAGCAGTAATGATTACACAGATGTGCGTCCTGGATTTGGAAACTGTTAGGAATGATTATGGCAAATTCTGGGTTGCTCAACAATTTTATGAGAACCCGCCATCGGCCCTCAGGGAAACAAGGCAATATTCTGTTTGCGAGCTATGCACCACACAGATTTCTAGGTAAATATCAAGACAGCACCCCTGGCCAGGCTGCCCAGCCTGTCCCCATCACCCCGAATCTCGGTGCCCCTTCTGGTGTGGAGCAGTCAGCCCTTGGTGTTCTATGACAAACATCAAGGAGGAATAGTTAGCTCTCTTTCTTTGTCTTGAAAACTAAGACCAAAGGCAAAAAGTGAATTGTTATGAGGACAGGTTTGGCTAAAATAAGAAAATCACCGATACTATTTCTCCCAGAATTAATTTTGCTACTGAAATCCTCTGTGCATGTGTGTGAGAAGACTAACTGTCATGGGAACTAAGGGAAAGGCAAAGCCTAGGTAAGAGCAAACCAGTGCTGATTGAATATCAATGGGTATTTACTCTGATCTCCAGAAAAAAACAAAGAATCTGAAACAGTGGCTGAAGGCAAGTAGAAATTCTGTATGTACAAAAGAAAATATTGTAAATAATTGAAATAAAACTTTCCCAGATGTCTGCAAATGTTTTCAGCTGATTATGGTTCAAGATAAAACTAAGAAGGTAAAATTATTTAGAAGAAAAAATAAAAATCTGAAAGATTTGAAGAATGAACACATTAGCAGGAATGCGAACATTAAAAGGACACAGCTCTACATGAAATGTTGAGTAGACAGAGTAAGATCAAGCACATGCTGCAATAATAATGTCAATGAGAGGAATCAGAGTCAAATGGTGGCAAGGAAGACCTAAATGAAGAAGGGAATCAGAAAAGAAGCTTTTCAAAAAGGTAGGGCTTGCTACCCATGATCACAGACATATCTACAAGAAGAAACTAGGGCGTCCTATGGTCAAATGTGTAGTACTGGGCAGTACCAAATCTTCTGGTAATCTCTAAAACTGACAGGAACATTTGAACTGTGATGGCATTTCCAGAGTAAAAACACGCCACGTTTTCCCAGCAAGAACAGCGTAAACTACAATACAAGAATAAAGGTGGAGAAAGTATTGGATGTTATTTACAAAGCATATAAGTAATGAAAGATCAGAATTAGAAACTGTAGGTTTTCACACACTGAATTATTGTCTGATCATGTTAAAAAAAGAAGAGGAACCTGTATTCTGAGTGCATACACAATGACTGGGATGTCAAAAATGAAGATATTTCCATTGAAAAAGAAATAGTAATACTGGAAGAATCTAGGACACAAGCTTTGATAAAATACCAGTCACGGTACAGATACACAGAGGGTTTGTAATTGTTTCGGAGTGGGGGTGGCGTTAAATGGTATCTGTTTTTGGTGTTGTCAGAAGTTTTATCCAAAAGTCCTTATCTGGTTCAGTCCTTCTGAACTACAATAATTTCTCCTTTCCTAAATTAAGTTGTGTGATTACTTGGATTCTAGCTATTTAGAACTCTAACTAGGTTTAATTAAATGAAATACTGCAGTGTTTATGGGTTTTTAATTTTAAGTTGGTTTTTCTTGCTGTTATCTTGTTCAAAACTCTCAGTACGTTTTTGGTATTCTGGAAATAACAGATGACTTCTTATATACCTAATTTAACACTGCATAAAATCCTACTGACAGTAACAAAGTCCATTCCATGCAACTCTGTACTGATCTCCAGTAAGACTTTAAAATTCCAAGGCTTACCTTGGGCCAGAAAGCAAATCGAGCAATGGTTATTGCTGTGATGCCAGTGAGTCAGGTCAATAGCTAGGACTGAGTAGTGGGAACAAATCCTAGCTTATGTTGTTCACTCCTTGTTTTGCAAGTCCGTGCAAATATGACATTCAAAGCACTGTTGAAAATTGGGTCCACTATCAGTAAGCTTAGCAGTTGTTTGATATGGGAGCTGTGACAGCCTGGCCATGCTTCCTTTTCTACACTTACACTAGGGGGAAAAAAAAAAAAAAAAACCAAAAAAAAAAGAGAGAGAGTCTGTGGGACTGGATTTGTATTTGTGTCACCAAATGAAAAGTGTTACCCCAAGTGTAAGTTTGTGAGAATCAGAGATGGTTTTTGCTGGTTGAACATTAGAGTGACATTGTCTGAGCATGAAGTGCAAGGAGAAGAAAGAACATTCTGCATGTTTAAATAACTGTTACACAGGAATAACCATCAGAAAGGAAGTAGCAACTTCAACATGATTTTTACTTCATTTTATTCTAGTTTCAATTAAAGCAGAAAACTACAGCTGAACATATCTGATATAGTTGTCCAGAAGATCCATTAAGAAAAAATCCTGCTGTGGTAGAGCGTGGTTTTCAGAGAGGATAATCCTAATTAACCAATTTGTTTTATAGAAAAGTAAAATCATGTTAGAAAGTAGGACCTTCCTTTGCACAGAGCTTGACCTATGTTTTTTGTAAGCTTTCCTAATTTTTTTTTTCCCGGCTGCCTCCCAGGAAACACTGTTTCTTATAAGCTGCCTGTTGTGTTCTCTTTTTTGTCTGTGAAATACTGCAGAAAGCAAAGTGTCAGTACTTTGAGGACAATGGAAGAAATGGAGACAGATCTGGGAAACTGGGATCACTGAAAGACAAAAAGATTGAATGTATGACAATCTGCAAAGGAACTAACAACAGAGGTACAAACAAGTGATTGAAAATCAAAATAAAGGAACACACTTTGAAGTTGCAAGAAAGATTTTAGTGGCTGTACTGAAAATTCAGGAAAATAATTTCTCATTTATATTATACAGCAGTGGGCGTACAAAAAATGTCTTTGGAAAAGTAGGGTATAAAGTCTTCCATTTATAAAAAACTTTTTATCTTTCTATGATGAAAAGGAAAAATAAAAATACTACCCAGAGAAAGAAATATGAGGAAGAAAAAATTTAAGCAAGAGAAATTACTACAAGAATTTCTGACCTGTCTCACCCTTTCATTACTGATTAACGAACCTGTAAAAGGATTTCCTTGTATTTTCACTTGAAAGCAGATATTGTGCTAACCGGGAATGAAAAAATGAGAAGATTAAAGGAACAAACATTATGGTGCAAGACGGTAAAAGTATAATTAACTGGAAGCTTGGAACGTATTTGTGGTCCTGGTGCTTGTGTTTTAACATACTCCCATGAAAATGTAGGAAGACATAGCCAGGCTTGGTCTTGCAAATCTTCACGATTTTCCCTTTACTGAATGAGTTGCACCCATTGATGAAGACTGAATTCAATACCTTGTATTCAATGTGTCTAAGTTAAAATGTTGGTAACTCACAACCTCTTTTTCTTCAGTGCATTTGTGTATGACATATATCTAGGCTAGATGTGGCACTCGTACGGAAAGATCTTCTGCAATCAAAAACATCTAGACTGCCAGAAGGACTAAGATGCAGGATGAGCTTAGAGTTTGTATTAATATGGCTACTTTGATCTTTTGATTTTAATTTTTGTTATTAAAATGTATGAGAAATAACTTTTGCATATACATAATCATTTATGTGTTTAATATTGACTTTGAAATGGGATTATTTGCTGGTAGTGGGGAAATTCTGTAGATAATATGGAACAGAACAAACTGCCAGTGAAAGAAGTGTGGCAAATTAATTATGAGATTCAAGGACAGTATAACATCATATTATTATTATCATCATCAGTAAATCCATAACAAAACTATAGCTTCCACAAAAGTTTCTTAAACATAAAACAGAAACGGCTGTAAATGATTGAAGAATTTTTAAGAAAGCCCTTAAATTGCTACTCTCTTTCTATATATATTCCTTGTGTTTCAAATAATAGTTTCCACTGCAGGTATTGTTTCAACTTTATTAAGCATTCTCTTAACCACAAATCTTACAGTGGATTGTATTAGTTCTCTTTAACAGGAAGCTAAATATTAAATCATGTACTAATACTTTAAAAAAGACAACATTAAGAAGGCCATCTCTCCTATACATGTACACCTCTTTTATCCTCTCCTTGATGTAAAGGCTTTTGAAGGACCTGAGTGACAATGACCATCTTATCTTCTCAGAGATGAAAAAAAACCCAGATAGAGTATTTTCTGGATGCCATCCCACCTGAGTTAGAAACAAAAGGCAGAGTTGGAAGAAATGCAATTAACCCTCCATTGCTACAGAAAACTCAGGTTAAATGCGCCGGTGCTCCATCCTCTCTTCCATTCTCCAGGGTTACTGGGGGAAGAATTTGGTTCAGTCCTCTCTTCTCACTGCTTACAACCATTTAATCACTCTGAGGTTATATAGCTGTGGCCTGTCTTCACACATGACTTTGAAAGAAACTGTAGACACCACTCCTTGAGGCAGTGGATTTTGAAACCTAAAGGAGAAAATTTCTTTACTTAGACTTTATGTCCCAGAATTGAAGGCAACTGCATTTCCAAAAGCATGATTGGAAACCAGAAACAAGGAAACATGGGAAACGGAGTAACCAGCAAAAAGAAGAAACATCAAAAATACTGAGTAAGAAGTGTAGGCAAGCCCTTGGTTTTTCCAAGTAAAAAAGAAGACAATTACTTGGGTGGCAAAAACTTTACTCAAATGAATGGTGGATATATATGAAAAACTCAGCAAACACTGAGGTTTGTGATCTATAAACTAAAGGCAGCGTACAAGACTAGTGTATGATCACAGCAAGAACTGCATCTTCTGTATAGTTTTAAGCTCATCAGAAGCTAAGATCCTCTGTTGTTTTGTACAGGAACAATATCAGTCATCAGCTCTGGTCTGCTTGCCTTTGTGAGAAAAGTATTTTTCAGCTGGATCTACCTGCTTGATTTTGAATTTGAAAAAAAAAGGAATGTTTACCATTATACTTGAAAGATTACTGCTCCCTGAGTTAGCCAGAAAGGGGGGAATTATGGGACTAGATGGTCTACTTGTAGCATTGGTACCCAAAGAGAAATGTAGTTTTACTTGCAGGTTTGGCATGATAATCAATTAGTCGAGGTCAGTTGTTCTTAATTGGTAAAAATATTGATTGTATACACCATTAAATATATGAAGCATTTTTCTCTCTTTTTAAAACAGAAATTGAAAATACTGTTTTCAGAGTCTGATAAAGGAATGCATTTGATATTTTTTAAAAAAGGTTGTAGCAGGACAAAATCAGTGTTCTCACAGCCTGTCTGGACAGGTGGGTGTGACCACAGTGACCATTTAAATTCAAATGAAAGACTGTTGGCCAACGTTTGCTTAATTTGTTATCAATGCCACCCTCATCCAAATGAAACTGCACAATATATAAAATACCATACCTGAGCCTATAATTTTTGCTTTGTTAGCTATGTTCATGTTTATTACATGTAATTTCAAAAAAAAAAAAGGTAATAGGATCTATAATAGAATATCAACACTAAATAAAGTTTGGCATAATGCAGGAAACCTCACTATGTTATTGAGAGTTTCAAGGCCTCTGGTGCCAGCTGAATGTCCAGAGTCCTCAAACCAGAACCTGTGTTCTGTGGTTTGTTTTTTTTTTCTTACAGTCTTTATTTCTAGAACATGCCATGGTCTTAGATATGAGAATATATTTTATAATTGAACATCTAAAGGTTAAGAACTTAAGTTAAAATATACATGCCATAAAATTTCCAATGAATAAATAGAAGGATCAGATTTAAAGAATGGCGAGTAAGCATATTTTTAAATAAACATATTCTAAAAGAGTCCTCCCATCATCCCCTCAAAACGAGCCTAGGTCAAGCTTAATTTTAAAATCACTGCAATATCTGAAAACACATTTAGACAATCCAAAATTGCATGTTTGGTGGAAAGAAAGTATTAGATTCTGCTGAAATGTGATTCAGAGCCCACCCCCTATCCTATATGGGTCTTTTAAAAGTCTTCATTTTGAATCAAGAACACCTGGTATTATAACCTATGTGGTGATTTATTGTTCATCTTAAATTCTTTTCTTTCATGTTTGTTAACTTACCTTCTAACCTATCAAAGACTCATTGAAGAGCTATAAAGTGCTAAATACTATGTAAAAAAATAAGCTAAATAGTTCTCTTAACAGATGCCTAAGGGAGCTTGCCATTACAAAACCTGAAGCAAAGAACTATGCCTATGTCCTGTCTTTCACTTCAACATAAAATTTTCATTTTTTGGAGAGTTTTTTTTTTTCCAGGTGATGAAAGCAACGTTGCTTAGGATTTTCAGATTTCATTATGAGGGGATTCTGTGCGACAGTACAGGCAGAACGAAACTTCTCTGCTCATCACTGTTGATTGTAGATGGTGACTGTTTCTGGGGAAAGTTTATTACTGAACTGGCACCTACTAAATAATCACTGCATTATATGTCACCTTGACATACAAAACCTGAAATTTTGTATTGCCTTCTTGCACCTAGTCTCCAGTTACTGCAAAGTCCAAGACCAGATATGTCAAAATAACTGCTTTTATAATAATCACATTAAATTCTGAAATCAGGAAGCATATATTTACTTTCTGGAGGTGACTGCAGTACTTAGGCATGCATTTTTTCATTGAGAGGTTTGAACAAAATTCTTGTTAAGCCTGTTCTCTTCTCTGAAGTTTCTACAATTCCCAGTGACTGTAAAAATTAATAGAAAATCAATTATTATTAAAAAATATAATGCACTCCAGTTCCAGTCTGTTAAAATATTTTACAGCAGCACTTACATTTTTAATAAAGAGTGGTCAAATTACATCATGTCAGTGGGGTTCCCATGGGCTGCTATAAGTGTAAGTCAAGGGACTTTTCTTTCTTTTTCCCCACTTCTGAGTCTATCACTGGCAGCTTATTTTCTATTTCAAAATGTTGAAAAGCGTCTTTAGAGGAAAGACTTTTCAGTAGTATACCTCAAGGATTTCACCCCTTCTTTATTGATGATAATGAGCTCTGTTGTGAAAAAGGTCTCATTATTTTCAGTAAGAATGTTTGTTCTGAATTACAATAGTTTCTGTATATCCCTTTGCCATCAAGCAAATTTGGATCTGCAAAAGTTGTTTTGTATTTTTCTCCTGCAGTTTAGGATTTTTTGAACTTATGAATACAAATTCCTTATGTGCAAAAAAATCTTTACATTTCCCATTGGGAAAATACAAATTATCAGTTCCCAGTATGGATACTTTGTGGGGAAGTTCATACATTAATAAAAAAAAACATGTAAGAGTTGGGTTTTTTTAATGATTGATTGAGAACAATGGATACATATGTAAATCTTGTTGCCCTTCTTGCAATAGCAGAAAAAAATAAAGCCTTTTCTTGTCTTGATTAAAGGGAGTTGTTAGTAGAATGAAAAAGCTATCAGTCTCAGAGCAACATAATCTTTACGAGTAGTAATATTGAGCAAGCAGTTCTGAGACATGTTATAAGACCTTTCTTATTGATAAGGCACAGTAAATCTGGAAGGCATTTGGCAATATAAAGCAACAAGGAACAAGAAAATAGGAGCATAAATTTGTAGACTATAAAACTGAAAGAACATTTTGAATTAACTATTACTACAGGGTGCTGTACATGGATAAGTCATCTAAAACATAACTGTGATCATGTAAGAAGGAAAATCTGCATGATAAATTATGGGCTTTTGTACAATAATTTATGTTTGTTTAGAGATGAGTGTGGGACAGATGACCCACAAAGAAGAACAAATAATGAATATTTCTTGATGGTATTGACCAAGTGATATATAAGAACTGAAATTATGCACAATGTTGTTGCTCTTCAAAGAAAATATACAAAGTTAAAAACACAAGGAAAGCCTGTAATCTGAGATTCATCTAAAGAAAATTCAAATCTAAGTTTTCAAAGCATACTTATGTTAAATTGCAGGCACACAGCCTTGCAAAACCACTGTGGCATCATCTCTGTGTTTGTACTTTTGAACATTTAGAAATGCTATGCTCTTAGGGAAAAGTGTTTTTCCATTTGCCGTGTGACTTTATCCCAAAGACTAGATTTGAAACCCGACAAAGGTGTTTTGTTTATTTTCTTTCAGGGCAAGAGTCTGTCTTGGCCATATTCTTCACTTCAGCTTGCCTGAGGGCCCTGTGTTTGTGATTGAGAGTCTGACCGCAGAGAACAAACGAGTTTGAACAAAAGCCTTACAGTTGAAATCTTAGGCCACCCTAGATTTAAGAGGAGTGCAAAACTCATCTTACTTAATCCATTTAAAATCTCTTTGATTCTTTGTTCTGTAGCAGGAACTAACCAGCAACAGGGCCATTCTTAGTCAAATACAGCAGAAACAACTAGCAACGATCCTTTTCAACCTTGCTGGGCCCATAGTGTAGACACTTGGGCTGCACTTCTTTTTCTATTTTCCTGCTTTTTGTCTAAAACCCTCACTCCAAATTCTGTTGCCATATCCAAAATGGGGTCAGAATGGATGAATGGCAAATATTTGACCACATCCAAATGTGTCACAAAAGTGATGGAGAAGATAGGAATAGGCTAAGACAGTGCTACAGCTGACCAGGAGATGGCGTTGCCACAGACTCCATAGGTCCGTTCACTTTTTTATTTCTTCTTAATGTTTTTCTGCATTCTTCACCTTGATATCACTCCTTCATCTTCCCTTATGTTCCCTATTCCATGACTTATATCAAGAGGTTTTTATTTTCCAAAGGATAGCTAAGCAATCACTTCCCTTACAAATTTAAAATTTATAGAATCCGTATATTCTTAGCCTTTAAGACAAGAATGAACACTGTGCTACTGTCACGAGACTTTCTGCTTAACAGGGCACAGTTGAAATTGATTCCTATGCTGCCTGAGATACAGAACAGCTTTTAGAAAGAAAACGCAACTAGATGTAAGGAACTAATGGAATAGAGAATTCACTGGGAGCAATTTTCAGTTGGTTATTGCCAATTAAAAACAATGCCATGTTTTCATTTTGAATTTTCTGCTTTCAGAAGCTGAACTGGTTATACGTATATCTGTTATATTACAAAATTCTTCAACTGATCTTCCATTGTTTAATACCTGCTTCCCTTGAACATTCACATGAGCAACATTTCAGGTGTACAAATGCAAGAGAGGGGAGATCATAAGAGAAGCATAAACAGACCCAGCTCTTGTATTCTCTGCTTGGAATGGAAATTTCAGGAATTTCTCTAAATACTAAGTAAATGGAAAATTTTGTAAAGATGTGTTCTTCAGAATAGGGAAAATCAAGGCAGTTTTAGATGCTATTACATTACCACTACCTTTGGATACATTTATTAGAACATTAAAAAGATGGAACCATTCAGAACAGAAGTATCTTCTTATTTGGTCAAATTTATAAACAACTTAGATTACACACGCAGAGGTAATGATGACATTAACCCTAAGAAAGCTATTCCACTAAATAAGAATGGTCTTCATTGTTGATTAGTATTTAATGTCAGTGTTTTCAAGCTTGCCTAGGACCATTTGAACAAAATGAAGTTAAGACAAGTTGATCAGGTCTGCAGTGATGGCAAGTTCTTTAGTGCGGTAGCTGTTCTTGTGGCTTGCAAAGATGTTTTCAGTGGTTATATTCAATTTTAAAGTAAAAAATACTTATATTACAAAACCCCAAATCCATACATGCAGGTTATGCCTTTTTGGCCTTGTTCTTTTTTACGGGCAACTAAAAGGCTCCTGCTACTCAACTGTGAGGAGTCGTGGCATGGCTTTTACACTGCCATAGAAGCTCAGACAAGAGGGAGTGTGAAGACAAGTATGTTCTTTGATTTCATCCTCTCAGTTACTGGATGGGCAGTTCTGGGCTGTATGAACAAAATTAATCCAATGGGATAAAGCCCTTCACAAACTTCTCCAATGTGAGACTTTCCCAAGTGCTGTAGTTCTTCAAGAATTGATCTACCATGGGTCTTTTTTCACAGGCTGCCGTCCTTCGGGAACAGGCTGTTCCAGCTTGGATCCCCTGCAGACCACAGCTCCTGCCAGAAAAGCTGCTTCTGTGTGGGCTCCCCTCCACAGGCAGATCCTGCCAGGAGCCTGCTCCAGCATGGGCTCTCCACGGACTACAGCTCCCTTCAGGGCATGTCCACCTGCTCCTGTGTGGGGTCCTCCATGGGCTGCAGGGGGACAACCTGATCCTCCATGGTCTTCTCCGCAGGCTGCAGAGGAATCTCTGTTCTGATGCCTGGAGCACTTCTTCCTCTTCTTTTTCCACTGGCCTTGGTGTCTGCAGGGCTGCTTCTCTCACATTTTTCTCACTCCTCTCTCTCACAGATGCCATGCAGTGGTTTTTACCCTTTCTTAAATATCTCATCACATAAGTGCCACCAGAGTTGCTGATGGTCTTAACTTTGGCCAGTGGTGGATTGGTTCTGGAGTCATCTGGAACCAGCTGTGTCCAACCCAGAGGCTGCTCCTGGTGTCTTCTGCCAGACGCCACCCCTCAGCCTGCCTCTTACAAAACCTTGCCATGTAACCCAATACATGCAGACACATCTGTGCTTGAGATCATGCAAAGGAGTGGTTCAGGCCCAGTACTTTCTCTCCCTTCTCTTGTATTCTGAATGAAGAGCTAAGAATACTGAAGTTGACTTAAAGCTGGCACTGGAGTGTCAATTCACACCCAAGCAATACAAGTATTGGACAACTCTGAGCTGCTTGTAAAATACTATATAGACATATTCATGTACAAAGTACCTAATTGTTAGTGCAGTTTGCCTAAATTTACATCTGAAAAATACAGCCCTAAATTAAAAATGTGGATTTTAGGCATAAAGAGACTTTCTGTGTTTCAGTTGGGTTTTTTCTTTCTGTTATTCAGTTATGTGAAAATACAGTTTCAGGTTTACGTTTTAAGTGAAAACAGTCCAATCCTGTTTTTAACAGAGAATCAACTGGTGTTGGAAGGCACCTCTTGAGGTCATCTAGTCAAACTCCCTGCTCAAGCAGGGGCAGCTGGAACGGTTTGCCGAGGACTGTGTCCGGTCAAGCTTTGAATATCTCCAAGGATGGACAGTCTGCAATCTCTCTGGGCAAGCTGTGCCAGTGTTTGACCACCCTCACAGTAAAAGTATTTTTTCTTTTCAGATGGAATTCAATGTTTTTTGTTAATTTGTGCCTGTGATGATTTTGGCTGGGGTAGAGTTCATTTTCTTCATAGTAGCTAGTATGGGGCTATGTTTTGGATTTCTGCTGGAAAGTGTTGATAACACATGTATATTTTAGTTATTGCTGAGCAGTGCTTACACAGTGTCAGGGCCTTTTCTTCTCCTCACACTGCCCCACCAGCGAGTAGGCTGGGAGTGCACAAAAAGCTGGGAGGAGACACAGCTGGGACAGCTGATCCCAATTGGCCAAAGGAATATTCCCTACCATAGGATGTCATGCTTAGTATATAAAGCTGGGGGAAGAAGAAGGAAAGGGAGACGTTCAGAGTTAGGGCCTTTGTCTTCCCAAGTAACCGTTATGCATGATGGAGCCCTTCCTTCCTGGAGGCGGCTAAACACCCACATGCAGATGGGAAGCAGTGAATAAATTCCTTGTTCGTTTGCTTGCGTACGCAGCTTTTGCTCTACCTATTAACCTGTCTTTATCACAGCCCATGACTTTTCGCACTTTTACTCTTCTGATTCTCTCCCCCATCGCACTGGCGCAGGAGTGAGCGAGTGACAGTGTGGTGCTTAGTTGCCAGCTGGGGTTAAACCACGACAGTGTTCATTACCTCTTGTCCTTATCATTTATCATACCCTACATTTAACACCTGAAAACTTCAAGTAATGAAGCAGACATCTTAAATAATTTTGGAGTTACTGGCAAATATGTAAAGAGGTTTTAATTCACAGAAGAGTGCTGTCTCTCAAATTGATAAAGGTTCCTTAATGTAAAATTTTCATACAAGGCCACAGAAAAATACAAGGACATTTGCAAAATAAATCAATCCAGATTCTCACTGTCATGTCTTTTTTCCTCTAAGTTTCAGGGGTACTTTTTTCCTTCCAAAGTTCTGAGTCAGCTATAAACAGAGGAAGGAGGCATATTAAAAATGCTTTCCTTGGCCCATGCCCAAATAGGCTGTTATGGCTAGATTATGGCCCTATTAACCAAACTGCCTGTAAAATCATTTGACTTGGCTAATGTCCCTGATTTCAAGGTCTGAGAATGTCTAAACTCATTTCTAAATATTGTAAAAGTTAATTAACTTTATAGGCTGAGTTGAACGTCTATTAAAATGGATAGAGCTGGACTGCTGTTTGGTTATAAAATAATATAAGGAGTATTGTTGAAAGGCAGACAGTAAATTGGCTTGATGAAATCCTAAGAAAATATATCAGAATAATTCTTTAATAGATATTTCTTTAACAGTAATTACAGAAGAGAATACTCAGGTTTCTAACACCTAGGCAAAAACGTACTCGTCCTAATCGCTTTTTTCCTTTCACTAACCATTAATTTGCTACAGATGGGTCATAAAAATGTGAGGAATCCTCATACAGCCTAAACTGACTCTGAAATGAGTCATAATTATTATATGTTATATTGCTAATAAAATTTTTCACTTTGAGTTTTTAAAACATTCTGGAATCATTAACGAAAGAAAACCTTACAACAACTCTGTCATTATCCCTGCTTTGTACAGGAAACTCCAGCAGAAAGAGGTTAAATGACCTGCCAACTCATCCTGTTTAGTCAAGAATTCCTAAGAGGCAGCTATTCAGCAAACCATTTCCACCACATCTGATTATTATTCATCTCTACATAGGCATTGATTTTTTGAAGAACTTGCACAGTCTGCAATGAGCAAAGCAAAGCCATTCAAAGACAGCTAAGCTAGTGAAAAATGAACTAGCTTTGGTACCAGGAACAGTACAAGCATATTGTCTGGCTGATTCTGGGAAACCCAGCAGTGGTCCGTGTCATGTTGCAATGTGCTGAGTAGGATTATTCTCTTGCTGTGAGCTGGCTGCCGCTGTCTCTCTGTGTGCCACGGGTGATTCAAGACAAAAAAGTAGAATTTAGGTTGGAGTTACCCACAGAAGAAATTCAGAATCGTAGAGACAATTCCTAGGAGCTGAAGGACTTTAGCAGTGAATTTAACAGATCTATTTATTTATTTATTTATTTATTTATTTATTTATTTGCTTTAGGTTTAGAGCATTGAGCAAGAACTGCATAACAGCCACCATGGTTTCCTCTAGGGAAAAAGGGCAGTAATCACGAAGATCATACTTACTGCTGTAATAACCAAGACAATAAAGTGTTGGCATGAATCACATCAAATAGGCTGGATGTAGATTTGGCCAAGATGTGCTAAACACCTAATATTCTTCAAGGACAAAAGCATCTACATTACAACATTCAGCAAATGTAGTATCATTCATCATATCAAATGAATAAAAACAATCTGCAAGGAGTAGATGCAGAGCACATTAATTGATTGTATTACTTTTTTTTTATTATTGCTGGAAACTTTAGTTTCGAGTGGTTTTCTGCACACTAATACATTTTCTCAAACTGCTGTAAATTTTTATGGCTGAATTGCTTTTGTCTGAAGAGCTCACAATGAGTTACTATTTCTACAAGAGTGTCCTCTCTGATACTTAATGTATTTTACTCTGTCTAATGAACCAGGCTTGGTAAAGGTTCTCCAGAGGTTCTAGGCATCATTAAGGATAGAAATAGGCTCTTTCTCTCTTTCACTGAAATACTACATTTATTGCTTTAATGTAGTAATTTGAGTGTCCTGTTTTTTATTTGATTTTCACCTCCTCCCTCATGCCCCTACTTATGGAATTAGAGATGATGGCCTTAGGCATGGATCCAAATGAAAAATAATTCATATTTTATCCTGTGCCAATATTCCTCTGAAAAACTGAAATATATAAAGTTAAAATATTGGCCACTTAAGAGAGTTTACTGGAAAATACATGCTTTATCAAAAGCCTTATTTCAAAATCTGAGCACTTGATGGGATTTGTCATTATTTATGTACAGTTAAGTCAGCTTACAGGAGTGAGTATCCTTTGAGAGCTGCACATTTTTAAACTGTTCTTACAGTTCTTCTGTCTGCAATTTAAGAAAAAGAAAGATAGAAATTGCGAACCTACCAACAGTGGGAAAAAAACCCACAAACTGTACAGACAGCTACAAGCCATTTAATCTGAACGCAAACTAAGCGTTTTTAAAACTAAGCGGTAAAGCAGTAATATGTTTGTCCTTTTTAGACTATCCAGAGGAACAGTCTGTCCAGTCTGTCTTCCACCTACAGGAATTTGACATTGTCATCATGCAGGGACCATGCTGGAATTTAAAATAGCTCATGAACTTCAACATACGAGGATACTCTGATCTGCATAGATCAGATAGAAGCACCAGAATAATATTGCAAAGGTGTTTTCCTTTTTTTGCTTCCTTTAAACAAAACTAAATGAAATGGTTATTCCCCTTCCCCCTTTTCTGTCTCTCAGATGAGAAGTTAATGCCAGAATTTTGCTAGGTACCGAAGAACTTCCCAGGTCCCCGGGTGTTCATTTGATGCTCAGTTTAGTCTTGCAGCTTTCAACTTATTCACAAGTTATGTCAGCTCTATAATGAATATCTAAAGGCCAAGTCCCTCATGGGGAAGAACAAACTGGAAGACATTTTGAGGCAATCCCCTATTCTAAATAAAATCCTGATTGTCCCGCTAAGTCTTTGATGAAACACATCCCCAAAATCTGCAAGGACATGTCAATTTTAATGTACAGTGAACTCACTGAACTTTGGTGGAAGTGCTAGTTTGGTTTGGACCCAGAGTACAGACCTACCACATCAGAGGGACACCCAGTGTACGAACTGATTTTACAGTATGTAGAATATAAAAGCTGCAGAGAATTAGCAGAAGAGAATAATATCCTTTTCAGACTTAAAGGATCTGCTTCTTAAACATGATGAGAAGAAAAAATCATCTGTTTGTTTCCTTTCAGGACAATAAAAACTAAATATAACACTTGAAAGAGGCTGTGGCCCAGGTAGGATTTTAGTTACATATATTTTATTGTTGATCAGGCTGGTATCCTGCATGTACTTAGATTTCTGTAATGGTTTTGTTTGATTCTTTCAAGTCTTTTTTGGCAGCTTAATACTGATTCTTTTTCTAAAGCCTGCTTCACGTTACTGCAATTGAGTTGAAGAGACAAATCTTCAGAGGGAGATGGGCTAGTAAATCCGGAAATAATGTTGGCACAGCCTCTGCATATGTGTCTCATCACTCAGTTTATACTTTTGTCTTACTTGTGACTTCTAAGGATTTGTTTCTATTACTTGTGATGAGAAATTTTAATTTCTTAGCATATAATTTTGTTACAGAAACTTACATTTGTTAAAAAGCTTAAAAAGAACATTCTTGCATGGTGACGACAGCTTTATGTAATCTCCTCTTCCTGGATATTTTATCCACATGCTTCTAATTTAACCAAATTACCCATCTGCATATTGTTATAATGACTCCTGGTGCAACAAAGTATATGTAAAATCTGTCTTCTAATTTCTTTCACGACATTTACTTTTTACTGTACTAATTGGTATCCCCCTAATTTTTCAATATGTTTCTTTCCATTAATAAATAATCTTATCATACTTTCTTCCTAAATAGCAATTAGTAGTATGAGATAAAACATGCAATGGATTTTTAACATCAAGCTCCCCTTCTTCTCTCCATGAAATAGAAAATTCATTAGAAGTAATTATAGTATTACAGTAATCCAACACCGATACTGCAGAGAGTAGATAATTTGATTAAACAAAGACCTTATAGTTAAACAAATCTTACAGATGGAATTCACAAGCTCATATGACTCTCCAAGAGGAAAACACTAAGGTTTGATTAATGAGCCATGTTCTTTGTTACAAGAACAAAACTGTTTTGTAATGTAGTAAAGGCACAGTATAGTCAGGTTTTCAGAGGATACGGTGTTTTTTATTCCTCTTAAGTGACCCCTTCTATAAAACTGAAGCCGATTAGCATCTGAAGGAATTGCATTAGACTTTTCCTGGCTACAAAATAAGTCATACTAATGCAAGATATTTGAAAGTTTGGAAGATAAAAAACATAAAATATACAAACCCTCTTCCCTTGCCACATCCACTAGTTTAACCCTCAGCATTATTTTTAAGCAACTCTGTACCCGGCAGAGAATGGTTGATTTTTTATTGCATTTTATGCTGCAGATAAAAATGGAGTAAATCTACATGAAAATGACATGTTGGTATATCCTTTATTGGTTGGCCACACGGGCTGAAAGATTGCATTCCACAAGGGAGCATCATAGATGATCATCTTTTCTGCTATGCAAATAAGGAGGTCAAGGAAGCATTCCCCCAAAGACAATCTGCTTTTGATATTTTCTCTGGGTGATAGAGCTCTGTATTTCTCTATTCCAGCTAAGTGCTTGTTATAAACTTCAGGCTAAGGATGCAAGTAAGATATTTTAATTTAGAACAGTTTACTTCATTTGTAATTTTATATGACATCAAATTCAAAATGCTTTGTGTTCTTTTAAATCTCATTCCTGTTTAGCTTCTGTGATATAGAAACAGAACTACCTGATATCTTGAGATTTATTCTAGGATTTGCTCCCAGCTACGGTGTGATGAAACAGAGTAGACAGTATAAACTTTTTACCCCAACCTGAGGTACTGCAGTACTGTAGCTAACATTGTGGTACTGCTATTGATAGCAGTTCAAGCTGAAATGATCTTTTCATTGTCAGTGATGGAGAGTGAGACCCTCAGTTTCAATAATCTTCTGTGAATGGCTGAGAGTAATGAGCTCTGGTGCTATTCTGATGGTGGTAGAGTAAATGCTAGTCTTATACTTAGCATAATATGTGCAGACCTTCGTTTGCTGGCATATCTATGCAATTACATATACAAAGCATATGTGATCAAATTTACAAATTGGTCAACTAAAATACAAATTGAATATACAAAATTCAGTTTTAATAGTGTATTTCCAGTTTTTGCTGGCCAGGAGGTTTTTGGGTTTAGACCATGAATATTTTCTTTTATTATAGAACTAATGTTCTCTCTCTGGCCACTGAAACAGCTTATAAAAAGGAGTGATCAGACGGTTTGATGTCTGCAGCACTCACAATTCTGATATTCACTTTTTGCAGCCATAAAGATCAACATGTTTATTGAGTTCTTTTAGACCCTAAGTTGCATCTCTGAAAGAAGGGAATACGAGGAAAGGATTTATGTATAAAATCTACACAGATTACTCAGAATTTAGTGTTTTAATTACCTGGTAAATCAAAGCTGTAACAGGAGCTTAGACCTAAGGTGCTCACTCCTGATTATCAAACTGCTGCCCTTCATCGTATAGGAAAGCGATGAAATTTCTTGAGCTCAAAAGCCATTAAGGTAGTAAATGTGTTATCTCAAGTATGTTTGTAATTAATTTGTTTTGTGTTTGATTCATTTATATAAGTGAAATATGTGTAGATGGTGATATTACGGGACATGATAAGATGAAACAGTTATGCATTATTGACAGAGTCATGCATTTCTTTCCATTTTGAAGATGTGTCTCATTTTGATGGTAGTGATGTCTGTGTACCTTTGCTAAGTAAACAAAATCATTGATGTGTTGTATTTATCTATCCTATGTTCTTTTTTTTTTCAGCAGCAGCCCAGGGAGTGAGTATACAGTAAGACTGTAGAGGCATATGTAGCTCTGTAGATTGTAGATGCAGTAACACTGTAGAGGCATATGTAACCATTCCCACCAAAGACTCTTGGACAACTTGGCCAGTGGCATCATCCCTCCCAGTAACGCATCCTGTAGCTGTTACCCTCTCTCACTGCCTGAAGTAGCTGCCAAACTACAGTGCTCTACAGCAGATGAACATCTGGCTTGTTTCTTCAATTATGGTTCTTCTGAGGAATAGGATTTAATCCCTCTCACTTTTCGCATGCAAAGAAACAGTTTATTTCTGCAACTGAGAAGAGAACAGGAAATTGCTTTTGTAGTTGGACAGCCTGGAGGGTTGCAATAAAATTAGTGCTGTAATTTGCAATAACCTCAAGGGAATATGTGCCACCAAAGATTGCTGAAGTGCAATATACTTTAATTGGAACCCTCCAGCTTTCAGGACACTGTCTTAATCATAGGTGCGAGGAACAAGTGGCATAGAACAGGTTATGGCCCAAAATATCATAAAGTGATCTGGCAGTCTTCCTAACTACCATCTACATTGAATCATTATGACTGTAATGAATAATTCACAACATTTCTACTCTGGTCTGATAATCTTATGATTACAATATGTTGTGGAGGTAGCTCTTGGGACTCTTCTGGAGCAAAACTTAATATCACCAAAAGCTGTACTTCATAGCTGGGCTTTGTTCAGAGTACAAAGGCTCACATTTTGCTATAAATAAAAAGTATATATCCTGCTATTTGCTGAAGTTGTGATAACTAATCATACATAGCCCATGTCCCAAAATATTTGTGACGTTGTGAAGTGGTGTAGGTTTGCCGGTTCTAAGGCTTCAAAAAACATTGTTCAGGATAAAGAAAATACTTAAAGTTCAAAAAATAGGACAAAGAAAAAATTGTTCTTTGGTTGTTTTTTATTAGCTTTCTGTATTTTCAGCCTCAAGTCACATTTTCAAACTTTCACCTAATCTCTAAGGATTTAGAATATGATCTTCTATATATTCTTGCTAACTTCCAGAGTTGGAGTGCTGTGAAAACCAGTAGATATTCCAAGACTTGTGGAGGAGATTAGGTGAATTTCTCAGTGCCAATTGTATCTCCTGCCCAACCAAGATAGAAATGTGTGTCCCGATATGGGAAAAAGACATCTAAAGCAGTAAAAGAAAAAAAATACTCAGATTTTGACAGACAACACATTTCTGGAAACTGAATATCAGTAGTATTATAGACTATAAGTGAAATGTCCCTCTATATGCAGGGCCAACATAAAGCGTTAGCTTAAACCCACTTGTTTTTAGGACTAATGTAGAAATAAAATGTGCCATGCGTTGCACTGATCTTCTGTCCTGTCGTAGGACCTATCCTGTGTTCCAGCCATGGTTTGGGTCTACGAACTCAGAGTGAAAGTCCCAGTTTTCAAAATAATATTATTCTCCAGGCTTATTTTCCTTGAATCTGCCTGCTTACTATGTCTTACATTGTAGGTGCTAATACGAGCATATTGCATATCACAGAGGACTTCAGGAAGCACAAAGCATGGGTGAGAACATGTTCTATTTGTTTCTACTGTTTACATAGCAACCTACAGAAACACAAGTTGAATTTTCTGAGAGACGTCCCAAAACAATGCCCTCCTCCTTTCTCTGTAAGAATTATTACCAGGAAGGCGCAAGTGAGAAAGCAAACTGTTCGAGAAATAGATTGTCTTGATGGACATCATAATGAAGTTAATGGAAGCAGGAGCTCAGACAATGTGAAGAATATCTAGTTCTGGTAGGATATCATCATGTCACAAGTCATGCTGTATCACTGGCTACAAATGGGACCAGAACTGGGACAGGGCACAGTGCTTCTGAAAATCTCAGTCTATGTCCTGAACTCCTATTCACTAAAATGCTATTTCCACATGAAAGAAGTTTGAAGGATGTAACCCTCTGTCTGTACACTGCTGGTGTTTATATTGATTTTGGCTGAGGACATGGTACAATCTTTGGATCAAAATAGATTAGGTAAATCCAGTTCAAGGATAAATATTGCTGGTGAAAGACAAATGTGCTTCATGATATTTGTCTTTCTCAAAGAGACAATGTTTTGCTTCAAATATTAAACAGAAGAGAGATTTGAACTGCAGGTTGTGTTGTCCTTGTCTGTAAATGACAGCCTCCTAAGGTCTTTAATTAACTTTTGGGGGTTTGGAAATGAATATTGCTCAACATGCTAAGTGGATTTGATCTCATCTTTCAAAATTTTAGGAGAGATCATTGTCTGGGTGGTGAGAGAAGAGCTGTGTAAGCCGTGAAAGTGTCGGCATAAACATTGCTGTAAAATGGCCCTGAACAAGTGTGCGGTACAGTTTAGGAGACAGTTTATGGTGTTAATCAGCATGGAGCTAGAGTCATCTTCCAAGAACAGAAGAGCAGGAAGCAGATTTTTAGATAGGGCAGGTAAATTTATGAAAGACACATATTTATTAGATGGAGACAAGAACAACATGGGCTTTGTCCTGTGAAAACAAAATGGAGTATTTCTTTCACAGACACTTTTAATTTCCACATGCATTTTAGATACATTTTACATGCACCCTCTCCCTTTTCTCCCTTTCTCTTCTTTCCCACATCTGTATTAGAAGTGCTGTCTGAAGGTGATGACACCTTCCAGGTTGATTTCCTTGTTCCTATGAATTCCTTGTAAGTGACCTCTTTGTAAAATATTAAGAAAAACTGTATTAAGGTGTATGCCATATCATGTCAAAAAAGTTAAGAAGTACTTCACAGTTTAAAGAAGGTGCATAGGAGAAAGGCCTGCTAATTGGAAGTGATGAGGCTGAAATTAGAGTACAGATGTACAACTGAATTCAGATATTGTCTGCTTTGACAATACACTTTATTTTTGTGTATGTGTTGGCACTGGTACCAAAATATGCACTTGTTTTCTTTACACTTTCAAAAATTATTGCTCTGCTGATTCACTTTACCACCTGTTAGCACTAGGTTCTGTGAAAAATCACATTTTGAAAGAAAATAAAATGGCCACTACTATTTTAAATTTCATCTCATTACTGTCATACGCTTACAAAATTTTGCAAGTCTTTATTTTGATTTCTTCCAAGAAATCATAGAAAAATTCTTTTGTTCTGTAACATCCATAATATTCTTTCTGACACCAAAAAAAAAAGAGGATACTCTCTACAATAAATACTGAATAAAATTGACATGCGATACATCATTAAACATTTTAATAAATATCTATATTTCATGACTGGTCTATAATTTTGTAAGGTTTGAATTTGGGCTTCTGAAATATAACGTAGATAGCAGCAAGAAAAGAGTTGTAATTTACAGTATATGATGCATTTATTTATATTGGCTTTATGGGTTTTTTTAGTAATATATCAACTAGACTCTAAACACCATATGATATGTGAGGGAATGTCTTCTACTGCATCCTGGGTTGCACCAAAAGAAGCGTGGCCAGCAGGTCAAGGGAGGTGATTCTGCCCCTCCACTCTGCTCTCATGAGACTCCACCTGGAGTACTGCATCCAGCTTTGGGGTCCCCAACATAAGAAGGACATGGATTTGTTGGAGTGTGTCCAGAGAAGAGCCACGAGGATGATCCGAGGGCTGGAGCACCTCTCCTATGAGGAGAGGCTGAAAGAGTTGGGGTTGTTCAGCCTGGAGAAGAGAAGGCTCCAGGGAGACATTATTGCAGCTTTACAAGTACCTAAAGGGGGCCTACAGGAGAGCTGGGAAGGGACCCTTTATCAGGGAGTTTAGTGCTAGGACAAGGGATAACAGTTTTAAACTGGAAGAGGCTAGATTTAGATTAGATACTAGGAAGAAATTCTTTACTGTGATGGTGGTGAGACACTTGAACAGGCTGCCCAGAGAAGCTGTGGATGCCCCATCCCTGGAAGTGTTCCAGGTCAGGTTGGATGGGACCTTGGGCAACCTGGTCTACTGGAAGGTGCCCCAGACCACGGCAGTGTGGTTGGAACTAGATGGTCTTTAGAGTCCCTTCCAACCTAAATCATTCTATGATTCCATGATCCTTCCTCTCACCCAGGAAATTTTATTTAGTTACTCTAAATTACCCACTTAGCCCAAGAGGCTAGTTGTCACATGATGAAATGGCCCAGTGCTTAGTAACAAAATATTAACAATAACGTAAATAAACACAATTATATTGTTAGTCAAAGAATCTGATTCTGCCATCTTTCTGATGTTTGAATCATTCTGTGAATGAATGTCAGAGCGCTAGTTTTTACCAGGAAAAGAGTTTAGATGGAGCCTAAGAAGTGAATGTTCTATTCTTAGGTAGGTAGCATGATAAACTAATTTGAACGGTGTAGTTCTGCTGATGGCAATGGGTCTATAATGGGTTGATATCCAAATATTAAGAGTTTAGCTATCAAATGAATATTAATAATTACCTCTTACCTGGTGCACAGCACTGAAAACGTAAAACAATGGTGTCTTAATATCACCTATTTTGCTGGTCTTTGTGTCTGCTGAACAAGTTCTCCATATTGTACACATAAAATATAGTGAATAGTAGCTTATGACAGACACATTACTCTTTCCCTGGGACAATGTTTATAGGCTTATATGTCCTGCCTATAAAGCTGAACAGCTTGACAGCCTTGCCTAACTGAGCATCCAGGCACCACAGTTCTTGAAATCCAACTTAAATTTCTCACCTAAACCCAATAAAGTATTAGTATGTTTTATAATGAGGAGCTAGTGGGTAAGGTAAGCTAGATAAGTTTTACTCTGAATTTTACTTTGAAAGATGCACCAGAGCTGCTCAGGAAACTGCATGTGCCACTCATGAGCTACAGTTTAGCCATGTCTGCATTAAGGTGTTGTGAATGGTTTGCACTCGAATGGAAGACAGTCTGGCAAATTTGAACAAAAGCAAGGAAACTCTGAAAAACTAATTCAATAAAATCAATTATGTATACACATATATATTTTATATAATTTAAAATTGTAATAATATTATATAATTTAAAACTGTAGCAAATTATAATACACAGGTGTTTTGGGCCAAACTAAGGGAAATATATATTACCACAGGGTACAAATTCACATGAGAAATCACTAGATTTGATGGGGGTATTAATTCCAAGCAGTACTTGAATTAGAAGAAGATTCTCTAAGAGAGAGACTATTTAATTCTGCATATAAATGACTTCAAATAACCAAAGACAAAGACTAAATTCTTCTAGAATTACTCCTGAAATCTGTACTGAGACTGCCAAATATTAATTAATTTTTACTTTCTAATACTACAACAAAAAGAAGCATTTTAGCCCATTTTCTAAATCACCCTGCAACCTAGCCCTTTTTTGCCCTTCTATGTTCACACAGTTTCCTGAAATGTCTCTGTTATGGCAGTCTCTTCTGTTTTCAGTGTTGGTGTTTTGTAGAGATAGATATCTTCTTTAGAATGTAGATGAGATTTAGAAGATGATAGAGGGTACAGAGCTAGAATGCCAGAGATTAGGAAGTATTAAAGTAATTCTATGCCTAGAATCATTCTTTGCAGCTTCCGAGGAGTAACTCAGACAACATCCCTTGTTGAAAGCTTTTTTAATTTTATTTTAAAACAATGAAACCTACTGCAAGTACACATTTCTGTCTCAAAAGTTTTTGGTTGCTGTAGGCTGGGTATTTTTTTCTGCAGCCCAGTATGGAATTCTGAAATGTTTTGCTTTAGGTGATATTACTTTTAAGTAGAGCTAACAATTTTGCTCAGAGCTATCATGTGGTATCGACTTAATTCCTATAATATTCAATGCATCAAGAAGAGTGTGGCCAGCACGTCGAGGGAGGTCATCCTCCCACTCTACTCTGCCCTGGTGAGGCCGCATCTGGAGTACTGTGTCCAGTTCTGGGCTCCCCGGTTCAAGAAGGACAGGGAACTGCTGGAGAGAGTCCAGCAAAGGGCTACAGAGATGATGAGGGGATTGGAACATCTTTCTTATGAGGAAAGGCTCAGGGACTTGGGTCTTTTTAGTCTAGAAAAAAGAAGACTGAGGGGAGATCTTATCAATGCCTATAAATACTTAAGGGGAGGGTGCCAGGTAGATGAGAAGAGTCTTTTTTCAGTGGTGCCCAGTGATAGGACAAGAGGTAACAGGCACAAACTTGAACATAGGAAGTTCCATCTTAACACGAGGAGGAACTTCTTTACTTTGAGGGCGGCAGAGCACTGGCACAGGCTGCCCAGAGAGGTTGTGGAGTCTCCCACTCTGGAGACATTCAAAACCCGCCTGGACACCATCCTGTGCAACTGCTGTAGGTGTCCCTGCTGTGGCAGGGGGGTTGGACTATATGATCTCCTGAGGTCCCTTCCAATCCTGATCATTCTGTGATTCTGTGATTCTGTAATACTTAAAGCTACTAGTGCCTTTTCCGATGCACCATTATCTTTTCCTCCTAACTTCCTAAGTATAATCTGTGATTTGGAAAAATATTAAATTTCCTCAAAGGTTACTGTAAGGACTACCACTGTACCTCCTGTATGGTATTCAACAACTCCTTTTAATACACCAAATCTACTCCTCTGTCTATTCAGTCATGCTAATGTGTTAAAGCACACAAAGATATACTCATATAGATGAGTATTCAACCTGCGAGAACCCATTATGTGAGAATAGGCATATTCTCACTCTCCTTAATGAACCAGTCCTCAAAATGATACTGGGCCAGCCAAGGTTAAGATATATGCATTTGAATTTCTAAACAGAAATGCAATAGAGATCAGATGGAGAAAGAAATGGAAATACATATTTTAAATGAGAGTCTGGAATAAGCCCAGCATTTTGTTTGTGTTCCAAGAAATCTGATAATTTATGCCAAGTCCTGCTTCACTGGATGAGACTCTCCAGCTTTGGTGGCTGCATCTACCTGTAATACACTTTTCTGTTTTCCAGTATGTTGCATTCACAGACAACAGATCTCCAATTTATGCATATATGCCTGTGTGGGTGTACAAGGAGTGGGTGGAGCGTGTAAACAATACATTTTTTAGAAGTATTATACAATTTCTTTCTTTTATATAATGTATAACTATGTTTTACATAATATATAAACACACATACCTATATATAATATGCATATCTGTGTAGAATTATTTTTGTGTCTGGAGCCTTCTGTTCAAGTCTGTGCTAGATTTCTTTAAAAAATTCTGAGTTAACAATAGACTGACACTGCACAAAACATTCATATGATGATGGGTCACAATACTTCACACACTTCCCTAATGATCTGAGGAAAATAAGAATTACATGGAAATGTATAATAAGAGCACAACCTCAGTTGTAACCACTGACAAGATCAGACATTTAAAGCATTAGGGAATGTTTTCCACAAAATTCTGTAAGGTAATGAAATGATAATAATTTAAGGCTGCTTTAATTATTTTGTTAAAATTCATTTGATTATGTTTTCATTTTGGATATTATGGGTACAGCTATGTATTTCCTGTATTATCTGATGTGGCAAGCACTGAGACTTGCAACTGGATGTGGAATTTGTATTCTGCTGTTCCCCCAAATCAAGGTTTCTTAATGCTTCTACAAAGCAAATGTAGATGGCAGAAATCTCTTTATTTTTACTAAATAGGTTATGAACAAATTTTAATTTAACTAAATTTTTTTAGCTGATTTAATGTCTTTAAAAAAATGTGTATTTTTTGTTGCAATTTTATATATGGGTGCTTTTTTCCACATGTACCTCATGATCTTTTAATGTTTGCTCATATAAAGATGAACTAAAATAGAACCACTTTTTTTTTTTTTTCAACTTTGGCGACAGATGAAGGAATAGTCCCCCCCATACTGCCTCTAATATCCTTGTCGTTTCTAGCCTTCTGCCTCAGACATGGTGATTTCTTAATCTTCTGTGAACTCCATAATGCCTTCCCTATATTTTAGTTATTCTTCTAATGTATTTTCATTCTTTTATAGTATCAGTTGTCCTTGTGATTAAGATCGCTTTAGTCAATTAAGCAGTTAAAACTTAATAATGGTCTATTTGAAGACAATTTGTTTCTACTCATTTACAGGAACTGCACTGCCTTTTTTACCTTGAAATATTAAAAGGTGTGTCCAAACTAAATTGAGATCAATGACTGAGTTCCCGCTTATTTGAACTGCTCCAGGATTTTCCCATAACATATCTAACAGAAGTAGTTAGCATTTGCCTTTCTGAGCATAAACTACTTTGGAAGAACTCCATGAAAAGCACCCTGCAATTTTATTTAGGCAACTAAAGTGTTGTGTATTACTTTCCACAACGAATTGTAAAAGCTGTGGTCCATTCATAGATATTTTGCTGTTGCTAACAAAACCCACTGAATTACTCATGAAGTGATTCCCTGTTTTCTGTCTCCACCTCATCTTACCTTGCTCCACAAGGTGAGATGATAAGAGGATAAAACTGCTGCTGTCTCTCAGTTCTTCTCTCTTACAGCATAACACTGGCTACATAGGCCTTTTGTCCTCTTTCAAGATCTTTTGGGGAATAAAGTGTTTTTGTGCTAAGTATGGCTATTGTCTGTCCTCTTGGCATATAGAGTATAAACATTATTCTTAGAGAACTCAAAATAGGTGAGCTATTTTTCAGCACAAGGAGAAATATCATCTTCAGTTTTGCCTAGAAATATCTAGTTGGAGTATTTATTGAATACCAGTTCTTGAACATGTCAAACATTAACAATTCTGAGTGTCAAATGAATATTTCAATGTGAAACAGAAAATTGTTATTTAGTATGACACAGCTATACAGTAATATATCGTTGTTTCAGTGGCCTCCTTTCAGGCATGAGCTTTTCAACACTGAAGAGGCTGAAAAACCCCAATGAAATAAAAAGACAGTATTTGATTCTTTAAAATAGTTATTTTCACCTATTTAATTGCATTCTTTTAGGTTACTCTAAAAATCTAGAAGGAATTTTGAAATCTCACATATTCTGTTCTATGCTGCAAAATAATATAATACTTTAAAAACTGTAAGTTAGGGCTTCAGAATTTTATTTTACCTTATTTTATTATTTTCCTGTTATTAGTTATTATTTTATCATTTATAGTATTATTATATATTGTATACATTTATACATATCATTAATTATAATTTTTATTATTTTCTCTATTCTTTGTCACTAAGTAGAAAGTGCTAGAAATGTAGACAATAGTTAAAATAAGAGCCACGCAGTATATTCTTGTTCAGTTTACATTTATGTAGATGCATGTGTATATGCATATTTATCTATACAAATATCTCAGTCAAGTTTTAAAGAATTTCCAAGAAAAAGTGTAAATTATACCAGGATCTCATGATAGTTGGAGTTGAACACATGCTGTGAGACAGCAAAGGTCTGTGAAGGACTGATGATTTCCTCACTGAGATGCTATTAAGTACAGATATAATCCGAAAGGGTATCTAGTTCGCACAGGTATAGCTGTATCTCCACTTAGCTGGCGAATTGTATTTTCAGACCTCTCAGTCTGGCTGTCCGTGTCCTGTTTTGAAACACAAATGAGTATGTTTGCAGGTTTTCTGTCTCAGCAGTCTGAACATTTTCGCCTTTTAATTAGCTTGAAGGACTGAATGTCTATGTGGGAAATCTGAACCTTATTCTGGAGTAAGACTCTGTTGATTAGTTGTATATAATCTTGTGCAATTAATGTTTATGTCCTATACTCTATTTTATCTATCAGCAGTAGAAAGTTTTTTGCGTACCTGGGCTCCTTCTAAACAAAAGCTCACACCACGCAGAATTACTTCAGCCAGAATGGTAAGTCAAAAGTAATTTGTTTCCTAAAAACTAAAACAGAAAAAAAGTGAACTTTAAGACCCATCTTAAAAATCATTCTATGATTTATACCAAGATACCGTGTCCTATATCCCTTGGCAAAAGTCATACAGGGCTTTAAAAGAAGAAACAAACCAGACATTCTCGTGTGCTCTCTGGTTGTTGTCTCAGTCTTGTCATCTGTGTACCAGCACTGACACACAGGTGGACAAATCTCTCTTATTTTACTCAGTGCCCAAAGGCAGAACATAAAAACAGTGGAACACCAGGAAAGAAAGAATAAATGAGACTCTTTTCTGCTCAAGGTCTTGGGTCAAATCAAGTTTTTAATCTTTTTGACATTCTTGATATAAAGCAAAAAATCCCAGTTTAGTTCTCTTTGCACAAAAAAGCAGCTAAATGGTTCTTGCAAGGATATGGACTGCTGCTCAAGGAAAGCATTTTGTTTTGGTCACTACGCTGCTTTGCTATATTTTGCTAATGATGCTTCATTCGTTTTTCTACAATGACACAGAAAATAACTTTGAAAGATAGTGGCCTTTGCTTCCTCAGATTTTTTGTTATCAATGCAGTGCTGCTGTGATGAGAAGACTACACTTTGATAAAACTAAAGGTAGGCCAAGAGAAAGTGATTTACATTTTTAGTGTATCTTTTAAAAGAAGATTGAAATGCTTATGTGATAAAAGAAAAATGTTTCCACTTCAGTCAGATTGTGCTTTAACAAGTAGCAAGGCAAGTAAGACTTGATAGCCTTTACTTGTTTTGCTCTTTCTGTATTTATTACAATTTTCTTAACTGAAAAGCACTAAAAAATGTAACCCTCCTCCTGAAAAACCTAAATCCAAACCAAAACATTAAACAAAGAAACCAAAAGAGTAAACAGGAAACTAGTTTTATTAGGTGGGATAAAGGTGTTGTTTATATTAGAGAGTAG
Source organism: Pluvialis apricaria (assembly GCA_017639485.1). Lineage (NCBI taxonomy): Eukaryota > Metazoa > Chordata > Aves > Charadriiformes > Charadriidae > Pluvialis > Pluvialis apricaria. Next base: position 48,652,563 of record CM030044.1, on the reverse strand, counting down.
CTGGTTGCTGCACTCTTTAGAACTCTGGCTGAGTTCTGCGCTGTTACCAGAAGCAACCATGCCAAAATACAGGCATAGTAATATTGAGTAGGAGTAAAGATGTAATAAATATGGGATTAATGAGGTCCTTACCACAAAACTGCACGATCTTCAAAAAAGATAACAAATTAGAGGACTCAGGAAAGAGTTACAATAATGATCTGAGGTCAGGAAAAAATATCTGATAATGAGTGACTCAAGAAACTTCAATCCACTTTTTTTTACCAAACAGAAAGTTGAAATATTACTTGATCTGGGTCATTACATACCTACATGCAGAACAGTTTTTTTGGTATTAGAGTCTACCTTGATCTTATAGAAAAAATAACAGGATCTACTTTTGAAACAAAAAAAAATAGATTATTTTTTATAGAAATAAACTGCAAAGTTTTTAATAACAAGGTTCATTGACTGATCAATAGCTTTTGTTGGGAATGCAGTGGGACTCCATCACTTGAATCCTTTAGATCAAGATTGGGTAAATTCCTTAAAAGAGATCTTAAGCACCAAGTAGGTGCCATGGGATGAATACTGGGGGGTACAGAAAAGACACCCCCCCCCCCCCCCTCAAACCAACAAAACTGCAAAAAATAAAGGGTTATATGAAATGTATAAAGCAGTGGATCCAGCTAGATGCATAATAGCCTGTTCTGACTCCAGAATGTGTTATATACACTGAGGTTCATAACTGCAATGTCATTCAAAAATTGTATTTCCATAGACTGCGTGTCATGGTTTAACCCCAGCCGGCAAGTAGGATCACGCAGCTGCTCACTCACCCTGCCCCTGTTTTCCCCTCAAAAAGGGTGGGGAGAAGAGGGAAAATAAGGAGAGGAAAGGGAGAAAAAACCCTCATGGGCTGAGATAAAGACAGTTTAATAGAAACAGTAACAGAAAAGGAAAAATCACGATAATAATAACAATAATAACACTGACACCAGACACTCTCAGTGCCTGGTGAATTGGCACCATCTGGAACAATGATCACGGATTTCCTGCCCCTTGGGTAACCCCTATTTGTATACTGAGCATGTAGTCTATGGTGAATATTTCATTCACCGTTCCATCTTTCTGTTTATGCTTCTATGGGAAGCTGAAAAAAGTCCTTCAATAGTGTAAGCATCACTTAGCAACAACTAAAAACATTGACTTTTTTTCACAGCAATCACTAGAAAGAAAAATTAACTTCTTCCCACCTGAAACCAGGACACTGTGTCAAACACTAAAGAGAAGGATTTCTAGAAAATAAGATACTTTATTACTTTAAACCCACGGCAACTGAGAAAGAATCGTTCCTGGTGTAACAATCGCTTTCATGAAAGCAGCTACTGTTTTCACCAGCAGCTTCTGGTTGATGTTCTTTTGTACTGTTTTCTGGGAAGGTGGGAGAGAAAGGAAAAAGATTGGCTATTTCAACAGCCATGGCTTTGGGCCCTCTCGGACAATACTGCCCCATACAGCAAATGTGTTGTCCACCAAAACAGAATCATCTTGACTCGCCTGCAGTATGACCATTGGAACTTATCATACTCATGGCCTTCTATGCTTGTTGCCCCACACAAATCTCCAACTTTCACAGGATCTGGAAAGTCAGTTGGCAACATGATGCTGACCCTCTACGTTCCAAAGGTGAAGAGAGATCAGTCACTCATGACCAGGTTTCATCAACAAAGTCAAGGAAAACATGTGAGCCTTTTCCCAGGAGAGCAGTCACAAGTCCATAGGAGCTTTCTAGGGAATAAACACTCCTGTCTGGTGTTCCTGACAAGTCTCCTATCAGCTTATGAACCCCAAAAGTTACTACTTCTTTGCCCTAAAAGCTTTGCAGGTCACTGGATAAGCTTCATGGACAGCACGACAGTCTATGCTCACAGCTCTCATGATACCAAAGGCTTTGAGTTCTCCACTGTCCAGGATCGAGGCCAGGAAAGCATGCATGGGATCTGAGTGTCTGCCTCATGGCAGATGCTGATTACCCATTTTAGGCGTGGGTCACCCAGACATTTTACAACAGCCATGCACCACATGCTCCTTTCAGTGAGGCCCTGCAGGTTATCATGGTTCATGCATTCCACTGGCCTGCTGCAAGTTGGCAAACCTCACCAAACAGAACAGCTTAGAGCAGCAGTGCCATCAGTGCTGATCATTGCTTGGCCAATGAGCCTTGTACAGCCTGTGTGAAGGCATGGGCAGGCTGTTCTAGGCAGAGTGGCTACAAGAGGATCAGAGTCTCCAGCTCCTGCCCTCACTGTCATATCAGTATGTGGTGACAGGGAAAGTGGAGAAATGCATGAAGCCATCTGTGCCCAGCTGGCTCAGCACTAGTTCCATCACAGTACTCACAAACACTGTAGCAGTAATACACCATGCCTTCATGCTCCAGTAGTCAAAAAATAGATTTGGTTTTTCTCCCTACATCTAAAGTCCTCATACAATTGTCATCCCTCTCCACTCACTCCTTGTGTTGTCTTCTTCAGAGATACACAGAGTCTAGTTGCAAGCATCCTCCAATGTTTCCAGTGTCTGCAGCTTCAGCTTTTACACAGTTTATGAGGACATTCTTTATTTGTATTTATTGCCCACAGTTGCTGTCCTTAAGAGCTGAAGAGCCTTGCCCCACCAGGAGATAAGTTTCTCTAATGTTACTGTTTCTCTGTGCACTTTTTTCTTTCTGTCTCAGTGCTTTACACAGGCAAAGTCACAAAATGTTTTCTCTTCTTTCCACTGTCATAAGCATCTTGTCCTAAGAGCAGAGGTGTCACAAAGGTTTTTTTCTCCTCTCCCAATATGGAGCTTTGGCTTCTCTAGCCAAAGCCCAAATTATATCCCTCCAATCAAAACTTTTGGGCTGGTGGTTGCTCTTTGTACAAAAACACCAAGCAGGAGATGGTCTGCTGTTGGCTAATGAGGTGATTGAGGGAGAAGAGTAGCAAAGATCTCGCTAAAAAGCTCCTTGTCCTGCTTCCCCTTTGAATCACTCAATTTTAAGGAGTCACATGGAAAAGATGAGGGGTAATGGGTACAGGTTACTCCCGGGGAGATTCTGATCGGAGGAAAATTTTCACAATGAGAACAATCAGACATCAGAATAATCTCCTCAGGGAAGTGTTGGTTTCTCCATCACTGGACAGTTCTAAGATTCAGCTGAACAGGGTGCTGGGCCAACTTGTCTAGACCGTGCTTTTGCCAAGAAGGTTGGACCAAATGATCCTTGAGATTCCTTCTAACCTGGTGTTCCATGATTCTATGATTTTCTACATTTAATTGCTATCCCCTTCAATGGAGCCTTGTTCTGAACTGTGTTTTCAAATTGTTTTGATGGAAAACCTTAAAGATGTATTGCGTTACTTAGATATTACTTTACTCTCACTGTCATCAGTACTTGAAATGCAGCTCATATTGCTCACATCTAGCGTGACTTTGACACTAAGAATTTACTAAGCTTTAAATTTTAGTTTTTAGCTTCTTGCAAATTTGCTTAAACTGTACATTTAGAACTATAATTATGAAACTGAACTTATCTAAATGTAATTTATATGCCTAGCTGCAAGTATCTGAGGTTTTCTGGAGAGAGAAAAAAATGTCATTTGTCCAGAGAAGGGTAACGTGCAGCAAAAAATGTGCAGAATGCTTTCACAGCTCTGCAGAAACTCTTTTTCTTTCTCTAGATAGAATTAATTTCCTTCTCAACCAATGCAAGGTTCAGGCCTAAGGCGATAATGGACCATATAATAGTCAAGATCCAGGACATCAGATCAGAGAAGAAAGAATGTAACTAGGGAAGAAATTTGCTATGAGAGTGCTTCCAAAAAAAATTCTATTAGGGAACCATTAACATCTTAGACTACGTATAAACTGTGGGACACTGGGCGATTTCGATCTTCTTGTTCTTGTTGCTAACTCCATCTGCATCTTTGCTTCCTATTATGGAAAGAGCTTGATGTACTGTCTTCCCTGTTATTTGCCTTGGTATCTGTGGGAAGAAACATGGGACAAAATATATGGACCATTTTACAAAGTCCAGCCCTTTTCTGCCATAGAGCTGCTGTCTTAGACCTCTTTTTGCAAATTGGTCAAACTCTGTCTTCAGCATTGTAGGGTTTCTTTCACTCTTGCTCTACTGAAAGTGCTGCTCCAGAACTCCTTTTTTTTTTTTTTAAAATCTGAATTTCCTGTGAAACTAGGGAGGAATCTGTATTAATAAGATGCTTTCAGAAACGCATTTCTGGCTTTTCTTTTTTCCCAGGGATTTCCTGTTAATAAGACTGAGGAAAATTGTCACACATAAAATCATGTGATACAAGTATTCAGTAATATGTGTGTGCAGAAAAATCAGTTTACTCTGTCCTGTTCATTTGTGTTCCTACTTTCTTATTAAGGGTTAAGTGTTTTTCAATAGATAATCCCTTTATGTACTTTTCTTTCAGCATGTGTCTGAGCAACCTACGAAATTGTTCCTGTAAAGCATTTTCCCTCTCTTTTCATGATCATAGGAGTGTGCTGTTATATCCTTCTGTCACTGGTGATTGATAATAATGTTGAGATGTCCATTGCCTCTGCTTGGTTGTGCACCTATATGATATGAAAGTGATGCGTATTATTTTGTTTAGACAGTTAGCTTTTCCTCAGTGAAAAAAAAATAAAAATTGAACTGAACATGTTGCTGTAAGGCAAGAAAATGATTGATTGGGTGGATATAAAACAATTGGAGAGATGTGTGTCCTCATGTGTGTAATAGGTTGTGCCAGGAGCTGGGGTTGGGTGGGGAGACTCAAGAGAGGATGAAAATATTTTCCATTATCTGGGGGTTTTTTTCAACATCAACATGAATGGAAAGGTCTCCTAGGAAGCTGTACTACCAATTCAGAATGTATGTGGGATTCAAAACACCCTGTGCTTTACTTTTTATATCTGCTATTCAAATGAAACAAAAGATGTTTCAGCACCAAAAGTTTTATTATGGTACAAGTAATGATGAGCATAAGTTCTTATGTGATAATGGCTGTGAAGCCTGTCTACAAAATATTTTTCAGATCTCATGAATATTTTTGGTAAGAGGATAACTTTCTTCTCTTTGAGGTCCTTTCTATATACAATAGCTCAGGTGATCACTGACTATTTTTATCAGTCTTCTGCCCCGGTTATTTAGCTACATCCTTTGGCTTTTTTTCCTTGTAATAGACACATATATATTGTTACTATTCCATATATAAATTTATGAAGTAAATTTAGGAATCTTTATGGACAGAAATATCAATATGTGTCACTGTCATTTCATTTGCTTCCATATATAAGCTTGGTTTTATATAGGCAGAAACATTCAGACATTCTACTATTAATCAAAGAGAGTTTGCTTTTAGTTTTATAATTTCACCCAAAGAACAGTGATAAGCAGCCATAAAACCAGTCTACTCTATCTCAGTGACGACAGACCAAAAGTCAGCATTAAATTAAATAACCAGTTAATCATTTTGTGAGAAGAAGGATGAGGAAGATGATCCTGGGCTGCATAAAAAGAAGCATGACCAGCAGGTTGAGGGAGGTGATTCTGCCCGTTTGCTCACAAGACCCCACCTGGAGTACTTCATCCAGCTCTGGTGTCTCCAGCGCAAGAAAGACATGGACCTGTTGGAGCAGGTCCAGAGGAGGGCCACAAAAATGACCAGAGGGCTGGAACAGCTCTCCTCTGAAGAAAGGCTGAAAGAGTTGGTGTTGTTCAGCCTGGAGAAGAGAAGCTCTGGGCAGACCTTATTGTGGCCTTTCAATGTATAAAGGGGCTTATAAGAAACATGGAGAGAGGCTTTTTACCAAGGCCTGTAGCAATAGAATAAGGGGGAAAAACACTTTAAATAGAAAGAGGGTAGATTTAGATTGGACATAAGGAAGACTTTTTACGATGACTTTTTTCCAGTGAGATACTGGAACAGGTTGCCCAGAGAAGTTGTGGATGCGCATCACTGGCAGTGTTCAAAGCCAGGTTGGATGGGGCTTTGAGCAGCCTGGTCTAGCAAAAGATGTCCCTGACTGTGGCAAGGGGGTTAAACTAGATGATCTTTAGAGGTCCCTTCCAACCCAAATCATACTGTGATTCTATGATGAGATAGAACAAAACCAATGGAATCTAAGATGTACAGTTTAAGTTATTGTATGAAACCAAGCATGTTATGAAATGACTAAAAATATTCAACATTGGGTAAAATATAACAGTTTGCAAAATTACTAACAGTTTGGGGTATCAAAATGACATTAATATTTGTATTGGGTTTATGTGGCAAGGTTTTGGTAGTCGGGGGGTAGTTTTGTTTTTGTTCCTTACTATCTTACTTTATTTTTAGTGGCAATAAATTAAATAAATTTTCTCCAAGTCAAGTCTGCTTTGCCTGTGATGGTTTGGTGAGTGATCTCCTTGTCATTATCTCAACCTAAGTTTTTTTGTCTTATTTTCAACCCTCTGCTGCTGAGGATGGGGAGTAAGACAGTGGTGGGTATCCAGCAGCCAGCCAAGGTCAGTCCACCACACTGTTACTTAGGTAGACGTCCAGTTTTTATGAAATATAGGATTTGACAGAAAACACCCAATGCACAGTAATTCCAATTCTGAATATAAATATTAGCTCTGTTAAGTTTTATGTTCATTGCTGAAGGCATACAAGAAAAAATCTCATATCTCATCATTTAGATTAGTAATTCCAAATATGTGGAGTTAGGCAAAATTCCACATAATATCTTATACTATTTTCAGTAATTCTGCACTCAATCTCATTATATATATGTGTATATGTATATACACAAATATAGATATATGTGTAAGACTTGATATGTACAACCTAGTCAACTCTTTAAAAAAAGACTGTCATATAAGTGAACTATTGGAGAGATGCACAGACATGAAATATCAGAGAAATACCTGTCCTAAACTTATGACAGCACCATGTCCTCTGCAGATATTCCAGGAAACATCAGAGTGGGCAACAGCATCATGGTGCGAAGCCTTAGAGAGGAGTTTGCCGGGAAAGTCACATCCTGGGAAAGTGTTGGAGATATTTTAGCATGTTCTGTCTTCAGAGCAGCTGGGAACTGACACCTCTTTAATCTCTTGACTTTCATGTTTCTTTGCTTTTGTAAAAGCTCAGGGAAGACAACAAGTACTTCCCAGGGTTAGGCAGGAGTTGGTGGCCAGAATACTCTGCCACAGCCAAGGAAGGATCTTCCACTAGGTGCAAAATCTGCACAGTAATTAGTCTTGGTGTTTTCTGCATGTTTTGTTGTCCATGCTTTTGCTTGCTGGGGTATCTTTGGCTGCCATTTCACCTAACTTTCTTATTTCAGCATTAAAAACAGAGAAGAACTACCCTGAGTTTCTCCTAGTCTATTGCTCTCTTTATTTCATCTGAATCTGGTATCAGAGGGATGATTCTCAAATCCAGAGAGGTTGCTAATCCACGTACTCTAGTGAAAACCTTTTCTTTCCCTCCCCAACCACTCTGCATCTCTGGAGGCCTTCAGTGATCACATAATTCCCAAAGCCCTCTCACAGAACCAATCTTTGAGCAATCTGTTGTTCTTAATTATGTTGTCATGCTTTCACCCTTTTTTCTCTAGGGCTGGAAGGATTTTCCTGAATCCCATCTGGTCTCCCTGTCTCTGGGCATCTTCCTCCGCCCAACAGTGCTGCCTCTTCTGCATTGCAGCAGGAATCTGTCCATGTTGTTTGTATAGACAAAAAAGGCATGTTTTCCTTAATTCTGCTAAAACCCACGCTTGCCTTGTATCCACAGTTCATACCCTGAGAATTTATATTCTTTTATTAATTTCAATGAAAATATTTCACATAAGTTTTTGTATCTATAACTCTGAATATTTCTGATATTGAAGTATACTTCCAAACTGAAACTTATTTAGAAAATTCAGAAACTTAGAAAACACTGATGATAGATTTTTTCTAGGGAGTGAATTTTTTTCCAAAGCAAACGACTCAAAACTCACACAGCTTCACAAAATGGGTTGATGGTGTGGTATCTGGTGGTTTTGTTTTTTTTTTTTTTTACAAAGGAGAAAGAAAGAAACATAAGTCTAAACTCTGCTTAACAGACGGATATAGTTTTTATATACATTCCTGAGATATGTGTTCTTGACATTTTCTAATGTTATTTCTATCTTTATCAAGGAACATTGTATAAAATCTTGCTGATGAATTTAAACTGGGACCCTTTCTATTCTGACTGCATTCTATCTGTATGACAGAAACGTGTTATTCATGAACTGTCCATGTAATAGTCCTTTTCATATTGATCGTCTTCATTACAATTGCTTGCTAAACTTTGCCTTTTTGATAAAGAGTATAAACTGATTTATTTTCCTTTTGTTAGATTGTTCAAAGCTCAAAATGAAAAAAAAAAAGCACAAACCAAACCCAATCCCAACACTATATAATACTTTAATTCCACAATTTGTTTTCTGAGCATTAGATTCTCAATATTACAACAACATTTTTTTCCTGTGTGCTAAAATAGTTGTTTCAGACCATTTTCCAGATAGCCCTTTAATACGTCCATTATTATCCTTTTTCTTGCATTCTTTGGGCACACCAAAACTTGCACAGAGTTTTAGGTGCATGAGGATGAAGGACAAAACCATGTGAAAAACTCCTTTTTATTTAAATTATGGTCAAAGGTGATTTTGACCTTCAGCTCCATCATCTCTGTTTCTCATTCTCATCATACAGAAGGTGATTATGGTTCTGATTTAGCTGTTCTATACTGGTACAGACTGCTTGGGGTAAGATGGCATTTTTCAGTTGCCAAGCTGTTGAAATGGCAGTTTTAGCCTATGTTTTCTGAGATTTCTGCCCATTGTTACATTTTGAACCACTTTTAAATTTTCACCTTCTTTATTTCAAATATTTACTTTGCAAGTATACTGATATTGACTTCCTAACCTTTCTGTTTATTTTTAATTTATTTCATGATCTACTAAACTTCCTTTGCTGCATCTGTAAAATATTGTTTGCACAGAATATTATTCAGCAATTTAACTAACTTGCTCAATTAACTGGCACAATTAAAATTCCAGAAATCCTTAAGTAATTATTAAAAATCGGCTTTACTCATTTGTTTTATCTAAACTAACTCTACAAGCCGCTAGAACAGCTGCTAGCACAAGCTCTATCATTAAGGTGCTACCTTTCTTGTCTTTTAGTTCTGAGTACTCAGCAAAGAGATAGGCCACTACAAATGAAAATCCCCCAAACAATATGTCATGTCATGTCATTGCAAACTAAAACAGTTTTTAATATGGATCATTAAGCATTAAATTTTTTGAGAGTGATTGATAAGGGATGCAGATAGAAACCAGCATTAGGATTTGTAGGAGAAAGTTCTTTTGTATTTATGATTTTAAACAAAGGAGAAAGTTATCCCTAAAGCAAAAAATGAAACCTGTTCCTCTGTAGTAAAAGCCTCATTATTTTTTCTTTTCAGTCCACCACTGCAGGTCTCTGTATACTTTCCAAGGTCTAACAGCAATATCCTTTCTGGTTACCTGGTACCTTACACAATGGAACTCAAACAGAAACCTCAAGAATGAATATGAGTTTTCAAACTGCTGTTTTAGTAAATTATTTACTAGCTCTCGGTATTCTTGCTTATGTGACAGTAAGTAATATTACTTTCAGTAGTATGATATGAGGCCACAGACTTGTATCATCATGGAAAAATACAATGACCTGTTTCCAATTTGGGATGAAAACCATTAAGCACAAAATTTTTTTTTTCTCCTCTGCTACCTTCAGTTCCTTGTTCTTTCCTCTCCAGATTTTCCTGCAACCCAGCCTTCCACCTAGAAGACACTGACAGTCATCTGAGGAAGAAGTCATCTCACATTGCTACTCTGGTTGGTCGTAGTGGAATGATGCCGAACCAATCAATGGTGTACAGAAAAATTGTTTCTTTCTTTTATATCTTTTTGTCTGTGGGTTGTTTTTAAATATAAAAGCCTAAATCAGGCATTTAGAAACCAGCTTAAATGACAGAGTCCCAGAAAACTTGAACACTCAGTGGGTCCCAATGAAATTAGTGAAAGCTCAAGATATGTAACAGGCTTTAAAATTGAACCACTACCTATAAAATAAAAAGCTGAGCTAGGAACTTGAATTAAGTCCACATCTTTGAAAAGCTTCTCAAATGTTACTATCTGATTGGTTAATCATTTGATTGGTGACTTTGTTGGTTACAAGGGAATGTATATGGAGTGTTATAACGTAGGTTACCCTAAGAACTGAAAAAAACATGAAAGTTCTTCAGGCTGTGATCAGTCATATATAAAGAGCAACAGTTACATATGGAGGGATGTTGCTTGTCTGTCTGCTGCTGGTTCTCATCATTGCTTTTTCTGGGGAAAAGTGGCACAGAGAGAAGCAGAATCAAGAGCCGGAAGATTTAATCTCATTACATTTTCTTCTGCAGAGGATCAAAGCCATGATTATATTGCAAACACTTCAAATATGTAAATGTTTTCCTGACATATACTTTCTGATGTCCATTATTGTGTGCATGCATGGAGGAAAACAGCAGCAAGCCTATGAAGCTGTGAAAACTCTCCTGCAATTACACTTTATCTGTTAAAGTAGGAACAGATATTTTGTAGGCTGCAAACTAGACAAGTTGTTGGAGAAATGTGAGGCTAAATGAACTTCTTATATTAAATTTTCAGTGGGGTCTTATTTCTAGACAAATTTTGGTAATTTACTGCAAATTAGTAGGAATTAGACTGATATCCCACTTCTGAGAATTCATGTCTGAAAACCTGTCTGGTAGTGTAGTAAAAAATAGTCTAACCTCTTCACCTGGCCCCTGCTAATTACAGTAAGTCACTCATTCATTCAAAGTATTGATGCATGCTTTGAAAGTCTACGTTCTCCTTTAACACAAGGGTATAAAGGATGAAAAGGTCGGTGACATACAGCAGTAAGTGTTTGAAAATCATTTAATGAGGTAGTCTGCATAAAAATTAGCTTTTTCCTTTGAAACAGGCAATGTATAAAGTTTAGAGGATATGTGCCAAAGTGATCTTAGCTTCTCATAACGCAGTCCCTTGGGTTAATTCATTAAAAATGCTAAATTGGCACCCATAAGAGTGAAAACCTTTCTCATATACCTTTGTGAAAAAGATAGACATCTCTCTCAAGAGTAGTTTCAAAATTTAGTAAGAAGTTAATTGTTTGTCACATACCACTTTCCAACTTTCTTATAAGAAAGATATGGAATTGGAAAATGTATGGCTTATGCATTTGCCTTTTTCAACATATAGCAACTTGGGCCGTATTTAATATTGTTCTTTAGGTAGTGAAATTATGAGCAATGAGGGATGAAAGACAAGTAGTAGTTCAGATTCCAGGCCTTTGAAAACCTCATCTGAAGACAGCTGGCTGTTAACATTCTTGGGAATATCTGACATACAAATTTTTAAATACCACTCCTTGATAACGAAATGCACAAAAAAATTCACAGTATATAGCCATCGTCATTTATCAAAAGGATAAATGAGTTCTGATTTTATCCATAAACTGTGTCCCTCAGATGGTATCTTTAGGATCTCATTTGCACAAATTGGTATAGATCTTAAATGTGTCTGTAAACAAATTTAAGCCTTACTGGAAAAGTGTATCGTTCGACCTAATGAGTTTACAGTTATAACAGAGAATAATTAGCTACATTAGCAGTTGTTTTCAGAACCCACAATAATGAGTTTATGATATAAATGATCACATACAGTGACAAAATAAAGCTATATTAACAATGAAATTATTCTATAACGAATAATGTTGACGATACGGTTAAGAATGGACTGTGAATTTTTATGGGTAGACATATGTGCTTTTTATTAGAGAAAAATGAATTTCTTAATTTTACTAAAGTACGTTTTAAACTATTATGTTCTGAATGGAAAAAATATAATAACTTTTTAAGTTAAACTTTTGAAGTTTTATTTGAAGATAAATCAGTTTGGAAAGGTACCTAACAATGAAAAAAAATCAAACAATACACATTATATGATTGATGGGGACTGCAAACAGAACAACTTTACTTGAAAGCTACTTATGCATACAAAAAAGAGAGAAGAAAGTTTTACATGTTATATTTGAGAAATTTAATTTTTTTTCTTTGACTTTTAATCATAATTCTTCAATTAATTCATAACTTTCTACTTTAAAGGGTATAATATTTTGGAATTTATGCTGAAAAATGTGTCTTACCCTTATAGTATTATGTATCTGTGGACAAACGAGTATCTCTCCTTTCTAAAACAGCAGGTTATTGCATATTTCTTGCTGTGAATATTATAGCTGATATACTAAACATAACCTGCTAATAAGTTATTGAGATCCTGTGAGATTACGAGTGAGAAAACAGCAGATGGAAGACAAACACATGCCATTGGCTACAGTTGAAAGTGTCAAAAATAAACTGTGAAACTGAACGACTAGTTGCACAGAACAAAGATGCTTCATCTCAGAGGGAAATAACAGAGGAATGAGAAATTGTTTTTGATAGCTATTTTCTGTAAAGGCAAAAACATCTTTGTGCAGAAGGTCTACTTAAGTGGGATGCTGAGCTTACATTGGCTTTCTGCACAGAAATGATTCTTATCTTGTAGTCCTGAAAGCTTTACCCACTTACTCTTATTAAATGTCATGATTTTTAACTTTTTTCTGTTCTACTCTTCTCTACTTCAGCTGATCCTGGCTGAGCGCCTCCTAAGAGTACATCAAGAGTCATAAGCATCCACTGTCATATATGATTTATTTTTCTTTACCTGATATCCTGATTGACACTTGTCTATGATGTATGGTGGTGGACAACTCCTGGAGGCTTCCATTGTATTTTTTCCAATTCTATAATTCTACGGCCTCACGTTTTCAGGCGTGGTTGAGGTCAAGAAGGCCTATGAGTTATAAGTTGAATACTTACTTTTTATACATGTCATCTGGGTAGTCTGCATGTAAATATCAAGTAGAACAAGAAAGAGCTGATTCTCCAGTGACTGAATAAATGGTACTATTCACCTATCCCTCATTCTTCAGTCAGGAAGAACAGGGCTTGGATTCACAAGGCCTTGGGCAGAAATGATCTTTTAGATGTTTAGTACATCTTGAGGAGAAAGTGGGGGAAACGTTTATGCAGTGGTACAGAAGGGTAAGATTCATGAAGCCTGTGAGAAATTCGGAAGCACATGCAATCTTTTCAGTAATGAATAAATGTGGACATCCATCCTCTCGTCTATAATTTAAAAACTGAGAGCCATTTAAAAATTCTCGGATCAGCAGAGAAGTATGGCAAGGAAAAAGACAAGACGTCGATCTAGCATAAAGAAATTGTCATTGTTGCAATTTTAAACTATAAGGCAGTGTGAATGATAGAAAATTGATGACCTTAGTTTTTTCATTGGTATTACAATCGTTATGTACATATTTTCCAGCAATAATATCTAGAAGATAATCAAGCTCTATTCTTTATAAATATGCACAAATAAACAATCCGTGCACCAGAGAGCTTTGCCATAGAAAATGCATTCTTACCATATGATCATAACCAGTGTTCTAGTGTGAGAAATGGAGGTCAGATTGAAGAGAATAGGCATTTTACTAGGTGAGATTTTGGCACAACTGCAAACACATAAGGATTTAAACTAGGTTGGAATAAAAAGGAACAGTGGATAGAACGGTAGGTTGTAAATTATGGACGATATGTTTAGTGCTTAATCAGTCAATATAAATTATTTTGAGTTCACTATTTCATAAATCAGTGGTTAAATTTCTATATAAATGATATCTTTCAGTCAGATAAGACAACTGTGGTATGATAAGCTACTTGGGTTTACTATAAAAATATTTACCTGTGCTTCACCATGTTGAGTAATCCTGTGTTTGTTTTTAAGAATCTGAAAATTATGAGGAAAATGTTAAATTGATAAACAACCATGGGAAAAACCTCAAGTTACTGGCATTATAAGGATATAAGTGAAGAAGATTTTTAGTCTATCTTTTCCAATAAAGGGCTTGATTTTATTTTTTCTATCACTGTTCACTCCAGTCAGACAGGAATGTATTTGATACATAGAGCCACTGTGACTTCTAGAGAATAGAAACATTTATTTGAGTATACATCCAAGAATTGTTTGAATAAGATAGCGACACAGCAGTTAAGAGAAATACCTGTCTCAGGACACCTCTAGGGTAAATCAGAGTGAAAATAAGCCCAATGAAGCTGCCAGAAACTGAGTTTACTATTTTGGTAAAGGAATTAGGGGAAAAAATACTTCTCAGAATTGTTTTGTTAAGGGTTTGGAAGTAAAAGTAATTTCTAATATGGAACAAAATGGTATTAACTTATTCCATAGGGTTGTTCTTTGATTTTGCTGAAATGCTTTGAACTCCTCTGAGAAAAAACACTATGTATGTGTAAAGGATTATCACTGGATTAACACCCAGCAGTCAGTTATGGGGAATAACTAGCATATTAGTGTGGAAACTTTTGCAAGTCTAGTTTCTTTGCTTTTACCCATGTTTTCCAGTTAAGACTTCCCTTTCCTCAAACAGTGAAATATTATTTAGGAGTAAATTTTATGGCAACCACTACATATAAAAATGGTACTGATTTGTGTCATTTTTGAGACTTTTTTTAGAAAAAAAATTCATTTTTGGAATGTACGTGCCTCTTTATGCCTCTGGCATCTTGACTTAGAAGCTGCTACTGACTACAGTACCAGCCTTGACTGTATTCCACACTAGGAGAAGAGAAAATGAAGAAAAAGGAAGAAAGTAAACAAAACTCTCCTTCATCAATCTAAGCTATAAGAAGGCCTGTGAGCAGAGGGAAGCTGGAAACATGAGGATAGAGAAAATTACCTGCTCCAACAATGAGGTTTTCCAAAAAGCTGAGCAGTGGAACAGGAATAAAGCTGCCGATCAAGAAATCCAGCTCTCAGACAACAACAAGAAGTCAGTCATAATTTATACAAGAAGCATGATAAAGAAAGAAAAGGTGAAAAAAGAAAGGGTGAAAAAACCTAAAACAACAACCAACCCCTATGGAGGCTATAGAAGCTCTTTGATAAGAAAACCAGGAAATTCACAAATGAAGAGAAGATAGTATAAGAGCAAAGAAAGTATTTTTTTGTGTCTGAATATAACAAGGTAGGAAATCTTAATAACCTTCTAATCACACTGGTGACTGTTGATAGTAAGGATGCAGGCCAATTAAGTCTGAGGATGTACACAGTAGAAACGGAAGGAGACGCACTGACAAAACAAGGCCTAATTGTGAATCACAGGAATGTTTAGAAACCAAGAAAAAATGTTTGGTGTTTATTTCCATAGGAACCTTGAGCACAACACCAATATGGACCCTGCATGTTCAAATTTCAAAGCAATGAAAGAAGGTCAAAAAGAAACACTGAACTGCAAATCTGAGCATATGACAAATCACTGCAGGCAGATAACAAAGCACAGTTCAGTGGTTGTCAGGTAAGCTAAAGTTCCTGGCAGAGATTTTTGGCTAGTCCGAGTTTAAAGTAGGGAAACTGATCAGAAAGCTTACAGGCTACTATCAAAGCAGGACAAGGAGAAATGTGTCTCTGCAAAGACAGGAGATAGCCTTCTGTAGTCAATGACACAATTCCCACTGATATTCTCCACACAAAACAGTGTTGAACAGCAACCAGGTCACAATACTAAAATAGGAAGAGAGGTGTCAGTATCATTAGAAAATATACTGCTTCCCTTCCTTAACTTTTACTACTAGAATAAAGACTCCTCGTTTAATCACTATAGCAACCATGATGCCTCCATGTAGTCCTTGGTCCCATCTGCACTGCAATGGACTAGGGAAGGGACGTGTCCCCTGCTCTTTCAGGACTGTTCATGATCTGGCAAAGTTTGTTAAGTGGCCCTGTCTCTTTCCTGTTTGCATTCAGTATTGCCCTCCAAAAAAACCCCACTGTCAGTCTTCCTTTTGATATCTATTTTACATTCTAGAAGGAAACGCAGAAAGAAATTTATTCTCTGTTTTAGCACACCCTTTATTTGAGTCTTCTGTTGAATAATGTTGCAATTCAAGGAAAAAGTAGAACAGCTCAGTCACAGGTAACATCCAGTTTTCACTTTCTGGATAACTAAAATGTGAACTTCATAATCTTATCAAGCAGCCGACAAGATATAGAATATACATTTCTTTTGATGTGAGTTTAAGTAGGAAGAAAAAGATTCATCTTGTACGTTCAATGCTGCTTATCAGTCTGCCAACTTCACTGCTTCTTCAGCATAGCTTTCCATAGGATAAGAAGGTGTAACATGCAACTGTCCAACCATGCAAAAATTGAAGCATTCTTTTAAATGTATTGGAAAGCTGAATTGAAAGTAAATCAATGTGAGAATCACCAACGTCCAAGTGTTCTGCTTTTACGTGAACTGAAGATCTGCAACATGCTTTGCAATGAAAACAAACACCTTCTATATTTAAGTATTGCAAAAATGAGGCACAAAAAATCCTATCAGCAATTTAAGTATTTTTGTCATGTCCTGAATGTAAATTGCTGAAAAAAGCAAATACCTGTGAATATCAGCTACTTGAAACAGGATAAAAATCAACCTTGTCAATCTATCATTAAAGTTTAATAGCTTAAGAATCAAATCTATTTGCCAATCCTCCGCTCTAATGATAATGATCATGGAATACCTGATGATGTCTTAGTCATCCATCAAGACAATTATTTTCTCTGGGGCAGAACATGAATACAACTCCTGATACTAATGTAGGCAGTAATTCAGAAGGGTGAAGACTTTCAGTGGTGGTAGTTAAAAAAAGATTACTATATCCACAATTATCTAACTGAAGAAGTATCCTGCTTTTTTTTGTTTCTGTTTTTTTAGCCATTAAGTCCTAAACACTTTCCAATTGATTCAATAGAATCTCTGGAGAACTAATCACTCTTGGAAAAGCTACATTAGCTAACTACTTTGTAAAGCTTTTACTTATGATAGTCATTCTCTGTGGTGTAGATGAAACACTATATGTGTTAGCAATATTCTATTGGACGTCACTCAGGGTCAATCTACTTAGATTAATTTTAGCAATGAGTTCTGTGTTTTCTACTTAGGTTTCTGCCCAAAAATGTGAGCATAAAAAGGGAAAAATACTTTCTACATTTTAATTTCTGATGCTGTGTTTTCTACTTCCATGTAAGGGGCAGCAAAAATACCCATTACATTTCAATATTACTTTAATAGGTTATGCAAAAAAGCTATAATTGAACTTTGTACCAGTTATCTATAAAATTCACTGACTAATGCTGAAACTGCAAGAATAATATTCTTTCAGTCATTTCATTCACTTCCTAGCATACTCACGATTAGATTTTATTACATGTCAGACTCTACCTCTATCAGGACCACTGTATCTTCATTCCTTTGTAACCTTTTAATGTCCACCATTATCTTTTATTACACATAAAAGTCTACTTGCAACCATATATATATGGTTGCAAGAAGGCAATTCTTCTCTTAAGTTGTTGTCAAAACATTGCTCCAGTTGTTTTGACATACGTTTTCTTGCTACTTTTTCCTTCACTACACTCCAGTAGTATTGCCTGGGACCAGTAGACTCTGACACCTGAACATTTTTGTTCATTAGGATGGTTTTCAATACTATTTGTAGTCCCACGTCTTTCCCATGTGTTTCAGTGTGATCTTAATTCTAGCGTTTCCTAACATGTATGTCTTTAATGTTGCTGTATTATTGTATGATTTGAGTTGTGTAAACCACACAACAGACTGAATGTACTGCTGTGTGATGTGAGGTATGTTGTATTCATTCTACCTTGATTTTAGGGATTTATCTGATTTGTCTAGCATAGTATTTTACCTAAGAATCTCCCCTATCACTTGGATAGTGCTAAAGTGTGTAGCCACTGCTTTGAGGACAGAGGTATTGCTGTAAATTCAGAACAGATGGGGAGTCAAACAGTTCTCTGTAGAAGTACAGTTTTAAGAATGTACACTCTTAAGAATGGATCTAATTGCCTGGAATACCAGAGATCGTGGAAATCTCTAAAACCTGTAAATAAACTGGAAAATGTATGTACCAGAAGCTACGTATATGATCGGTAGAATGAAGGTCTTACTGAAATTGTTTTTGTATTTTCTTAAACCTTTTATACTTTTGCTATTAAAACTCACTAATTTCCCCTTAACTGCAGTAAACACAATAAAAAATTCTCTTCTGCCTACCCTTTTAAGTATTTCACCTGCCTTGAAATCTGTGTTAATGAATACATTACTTCAGGGAACAGCTAAAAAGTATTGAGCTATACAGTGATTCCTGATTTCTTTCTTTATACTACTCTATAAATTTGGTATGGGTTGACTTGTTTATATAATTTCTTTGCAATTATTTCCATTGAAATAATTAATTTATTTTACTTCATATTAACATATGACTTCTTAATCTATGTAAATAGCTTCACTTGAAACCCAAAGATGTTGTGTATGCCTGGAATAGGTAATTTATCAATCTGTGGGGCTACTTCAGATTTACATTGATGTAGCATGTGCAGAATGACAATTGACCCCACAACATGCTTAAACAGTGGTATAGTTGTTTTTTAATTTCGCCTGATAGCTTTAAAGTTTTGATGACAACATATACCAAATATTAATTCCTATTTCCTTTACCCTTAAGTAAACCAAGTAAATCCTCTAAACCCTCTATGAAGTCATAAAATTAATAGTGTGTAATAATAACTTAAATGGTAATAAAACCAAACTTGTTGATGTGGGTGGAGGAATAATAATAATAAGCTGAATGGTTGCTGTTAATCTCTTTAATGTTTTTAAAAATGCATTTTAACCAGCAGTTAAATGTTTTTCTCACAAAGACCATGTTAACAAGGTAGATGAGAATAGATCAACTCTATCAGTAGAGAAGAATAAAGGTGCAAAGAAGGCAGATGTTGCCAGTTTAAATACTTTGTTTAAAAAAGACTATTTTAGCCCTTTGAAATCTGTGGCTTTATCTTTACATGGTTGTGCAGCTTTGAGATTCATTTACATGTTCTGATTGGTTTGAACACAAGTAAGATTGAAAACGAAAGGTGTCAACCAGAGATGTTGTGCAATGACTATGAGTGTGAGTGGAGCTAAGGAGTCGGGTCTCCAGCAATGAGCCTTTGAGATGGTGGAGGGAGAGTGTAACACCTAAGGGCACCAGAACCCCAGGTAACATACTGAGGGATAACACAAGACCATATGCTTTTTTGGAGTTTCCTAATGTCTCTCAAATATTATAATTTATGTAATTTTTAGTGAACTTAAAGTGTGGGATTTGCCTTGTCATGCAGAAAATTTTGTTTTTTATAATCATGGAAGAGTCTTCGAGACACAAGGTATGCTGGGGCCTGATGGGATCCACTGGTCCTGACGAGGGAAACAGTTCTTTCCTCTTAATCTGGCAGGACTACTTGAGAGGGCTTTAAACTAGAATCAATTGGGGAAGCGTATACCACCAGGAATGCTGAAGGTAAGCCAAGGGATGGCATGGCACCGCCTGAGGGTGGCAGTACTAATGGGAGCATTTATGCTGCTGCAGGGAGTACTGAAGCTATAGGAGCGTGTCTGAAATGTATGTACACCAATGCATGCAGTATGAGAAACAAACAGAATGAACTGGAAGTGTTTGTCATTTCCCAGAGCTATGATGTCATTGGTATTAGTGAGACTTGATGGAATGAGTCCCATGACTAGAGCACTGGGATGGAGGGCTATAGGCCTTTCAGGAGGGATAGGCAGGGCGTGCAAGGTGGAGGAGTTACGCAGTATGTAAGGGAGAGGTTTGACTGTACAGCCCTTACAGTTAGGGAAGATGTAGTTGAGAGCCCCTGGGTAAAGATTAAAGGGATGGAAAACAAAGGACACATCACTGTGGGTGTCTACTGCCGATTGCCCATCCAGGATATTAGCCCTGGTGACTTAATCTATAGGCAATTGTCAAATATAGACAAATCTCTGGATTGGTAGCCCGTGTCCTTATGGGAGATTTCAACTCCCCAGACATCAACTGGGAATACCATACTGCTGTGACAAGCAAGTCTGGCAAATTCCCAAGGTATGTTGAAGATAATTTCCTGTCACAAGTGTTGAGTGAGGCAACTAGGAAAGATGCCTTCCTAGACTTGTTATTTGTGAATAGAGAAAGACTTTGTGAATAGAGAAGGACTTTGTGAAAAGAGAGGGGAGATGGTAGCTCACTGTCTTGGCCACAGTGATCACAAAATGGTTGAGTTTAAAATTTTTGGTGTAAATTTAAAAAGGTCAGCAATGTTGCTACACTAGATTTCAAGACAGCAAACTTTAAGCTATTCAGGTACTTAGCAGTGTCCCCTGGGAATCTGCTTTTGAGGGCTTAGATGTCCATGAGTGCTGGTCAGTTTTGAAGAACCACCATTTAAAAGCACAAGAGCAGGCAATCCCATTGTGTCACCAGTCAAGCGAGCAGGACAGAAGACCAGCTTGGCTGAACAGGGAACTCTTCTTGGAACTGGGAAGAAAAAGAGATTGTGTGATATTTAGAAGCAAGGTCAGGCTTCCCAGGAAGATCACAGAGCACTTGTTCTCATATGCAGGGAGAAAATACGAAAGGCAAAATCTCAATTAAAGTTGCAACTGGCCAATGTTGTGCCAGACAACAAGAAAGGGTTTTTAAAGTATGTTAATAGCAAAAGGAGGTCCAAGGAAAACATTGGACTGATACTTGATGAAGATGGTCACTTGGCAAATAGGGATGAAGGAAAAGTGGAGGCATTAAATGTTTTTTTACCTCAGTCTTTAATACTAACAATAGACTTTGGGCTGTCCGGTCCTCTGAGTTGAAGGACCACAACTGTGGCAGCAGCGACTTTCCATTTGTGGACACTGAAATTGTAAGGGACCAGTTGTAAGAGTTAAATGTTCATAAATCCATGGGTCCTGGTGGGATTCATCCCAGAATACAAAAAGAATTAGCTGATGTTACAGCAGGACCCCTCTCAATCATCTACCAAAGATCTTGGGAGTCTAGGGAGGTCCCCACTGACTGGAAGTTGGCCAATGCTATTACAGTTTAAAAGAAAGGCATGAAGCAAGACCGAGGAAACTACAGACCTGTTAGTCTAACCTCAATTCCTGGAAAAATTATGGAAAAGATCATACTGGGTGCTACTGAAAGGCATTTCAAGGACAATGCAATCATCAGGCACAGTCAGCATGGGTTCACAAAGGAAAAGTCCTGCCTAATTAATCTGATATCCTTCGATGATAAGGTCACCCACCTAGTGGGTGAAGGGAAGGTGGTGGAGGTAGCTTTACTGGATTTTAGTAAGGCTTTTGATACCGTCTCTCACAGCATCCTTCCAGACAAGTTGTTCAACTGTGAGACGAGCAGGGACATGGTGTGCTGTGTGAAGAACTGGCTGAATGGCAGGGCTCCAGGAACTGTAGTGAATGAGGCTTCATCTGGCTGGCAGCCAGTCACTAGTGGTGTTCCTCAGGGCTCAATTCTAGGGCCGGTATGGTACAGTATTTTTATCAATGATCTGGAGGCAGGAGTTGAATTCACCCTTACTAAGTTTGCTGATGATGTTAACCTGGCAGGTGCTTTTGAATCTTTTGGGGGACAATAGGCCTTGCAGAAGGATCTGAAGAGACTGAAGCATTGAGCAATTATCAATGGCATGGAATTTAACAAGAACAGGTACCAGATTCTGCATCTGGGATGGAGGAACACTGGGCACAAATATAAATTGGGAGAAGAGCGGCTGGAGAGCAGCCCTGCATAAAGGGATCTGGGAGTGCTGGTTGCCAGCAGGCTTACTACGAATAAGCAGTGTGCCCTGGCAGCCAAGAGGGCAAACCATGTTCTTGGGGGCATTAAACACAGTATAACCAGCCAATCAAAAGAGATGACTATCCAGCTGTATTTAGCATTGGTGCAGTTTCACTTTGAGTATTGTATACAGTTCTGGGCTCCAAAATTTAAGAAGGATGTTAAGGTACCTGAATATGTCCAGAGAAGGGCAACAAACCTGGTGAAAGGGCTGGAAGGCATGTCCTGTGAGGAGAGGCTGAGGACACTGGTTTATTCTAGTTTGGAGAAAAGGAGGCTGACCTTATTGCTCTCTACAGATTTCTGAGGAGGGGAAGCAGAGAGGGAGGTGCTGACTTCTTCTTCCTGGGATCCAGTGACAGGACACATGGGAATGGTTCAAAGCTGCATCAGGAGAGGTTCAGACTAGATATCAGGAAAACTTTTCTTTACCAAGAGGGTGGCCAAACACTGCAACAGTCTTCCTAGAGAGGTGGTCGATGCCTTATGCCTGTCAGTATTTAAAAGGCATTTGCACAATGCCCTCAAAAATGTGCTTTAACTTTTGGTCAGCCCTGAAATGGTCAGGCAATCAGACTAGATGATCGTTGTAGGTCCCTTCCAACTGAAATGTATTGTATTGTATTCCGTTCCATTCCACTCCTATTCTATTCTATTCTATTCTATTCTATTCTATTCTATTCTATTCTATTCTATTCTATTCTATTCTATTCTATTCTATTCTATTCTATTCTATGCTATGCTATGCTATGCTATGCTATGCTATGCTATGCTATGCTATGCTATGCTATGCTATGCTATTCCAAAACAGGGCAGGTTTTTTTTTTAACTAGATAGAGAACTACAATCCCTACCTTTTTTGCACAGCACATTCTTATTGTGCTTTATTTTTCCTGTATTCCACAATGAAAAATGACTGCATGTAACAGCCAGAGTTGTTCTTATCTTCATGTCATTTTTATGCAGCTGACATTCATGAAAGACGAGAACATTAAGAGGAGATTTTTCCATGGAAATTTTCTATCAACAGAAGCAAATAGGAAGGGGTCTGATGTTTACAGGTGTTTTTAAGGAGCTGCCCACAGCCAGCATATTGATGGTCATATAGGGTCCTCTCTGATATGACCACTTCTCCCCAAGCAAATCATCAGTGGTCTGCAGAATTTTGAATACCCTGACGAGTAAGAGAGGATGTGGTTCCCAGTAATTTTCATTAGATCTTCAGCACACCAAAAGGACACAACAGAGGGCAGACCTTGATACTCTGTGGTCGTAGTGAGGAGACATTAATATCTCCCATTTTGGCTGCTCAAAATTTAGAACCCTGTGTGTATACATTATACATTTTCTGGTAGACACATTAGGCATTTTATAGTGTCTGAATGGGTCATGGTAAGGCTCTGTTTTACCTTGCTATTTCCATAGACTGAGTGTGCTCTAAAGGGGAGATATTCAGAAGAGAGTTGTAGTTAGACTCTAAGAGAATGTACATAATTTTAATAGAAACATTGAGATTGGTATGAATGGAATATGGATGGAAACATCTGATGTGCAAGCCCAGAAGGAATAAACAGCAGGACCGTAAGACTGTCATGGGTTCATGGCGCCTAGATTAGCAGATCACTCTGATCCCAGAACTTCTATGTGCAACTTCTCAGGGCATCCAGCTCAGAAGACAAAGGACTGAGAGTAAGTTCCAATGACTCACAGAGATGGGACAAGATGGAGGGTCAAATCACTGTCAGCTCCTAAAAGGCACCAAAAAAGCATATGCAAAATGAGCATATGGTCACCAACCTGAGAAGAACACAGAAGACATGGGAGAACTCGACAGAGACCATTCCTGGACAAGGAATGTCTTTGGGAGGAAACTTGTGCAGACCTGGAGGGTTGGGTACAAGTGTGCTGATACCCAAATACTGGACAGGCCATTTGGGTACACATCTGGGTCATCTTGAATATGTGGACAAGACGATGCTGATGGTGCCAGTTTTGTTTAAAGAAAATTAAGATCACCTTCTAGAAAATCTTTGCTACAGTGGTTCTTCTATGTTGTAACACTATTTCTTACCAGTGAAGGCATGGAGATCATTTCAATATTGTAGCTGAATCTTTTTTTTTTTTTAACTGTAAGTTTTGTGTAGTTAGGGTAAAGAGTTCAAAGGTGGTCATTCCTCACAGGCATTCATGATTGTCTTGATTTTCAGTTTGTTTCAAACACAGACACTTTTAAAAATCATGGTCAAACTTTGAGGAGTCTTCACAAATTCCCTCTGAGCAGCAAAGTATCATGGTTTTGGCTGGGACAGAATTAAATTTCTTCATAATAGCTAGTACGGGCCTATGTTTTAGATTTGTGCTGAAAACAGCATTGGTAATACAGGGATGTTTTCATCATTGCTATGCAGTGCTTACACAGAGTCAAGGCCTTTTCTGCTTCTTATACCACTCTGACTGTGAGTAAGCTGGGGGTGCACAAGAAGTTGGGAGGGAAAACAGCTGGGGCATCTGACCCCAACTGACCAAAGGGATATCCCATACCATAGGTCATCATGCTTAGCAGTAAAATCTGGGGGTGAAGAAGGAAAAGGGGACATTTGGAGTGATATCATTTGTCTTTCCAAGTAACCATTGCACATCATGGAGCCCTGCTTTCCCAAAAACGGCTCTAAACATATACCTGCTGATGGGAAATAGTGAATGAATTCCTTATTTTGCTTTGCTTGTGCACACGGCTTCTACTTTACCTATTAAACTGTCTTTATCTCAATTCATGAATTTTCTCACTTTACCCTTCCAATTGTCTCTCCCATTCCACCATGGGGGAGTGATTGAGCGTCCGTGTGGTGCTTACTTGCTCTCTGGGATTAAACCGCAACACAAAGTTTGCTATGTGTATTAGTCTGCATCATTTAAATATTATACTATGTTATTATTGGTTGCTGACATTATTGAGTAGACTGCTTTTCTTCATTTTTATTTAACTCACTTAAAGACGTGTTCCCCACAAATTTTATTCCCTAGCTCTATCCATTACATGCTTAAAAATTAACAGTTTACCAGGAAAGCCTGATTTGTTTTTATTTTTGACATAGCACTTTTCTGCTGTATAGGTTCTGAAGCCTATTTAGCTAGATGTAGCTCACAGAACATAAATAAAGCAATACCTTTCTCCTAGCTGAACATAGGCATCATTATTTTATTAAAGCAGTAGTTTGCAGGTTTGTATTTTCAATCCCTGATGTTTACGTGCGTTCAAAATTAGCAAGACAAGTTCACCCAACCCCTAAAAAATAAGACAGATAATGATCCTGCCAATTGATTGCCAAAGAAGATTAAAGTGGAGAATCAGTTGAACAGGATGCTGACATGGATGTTTAAGAGATGTTTAAGATGGTTTGTGTGTTTTTTCATATACTTCTTTTACAATGTACTGTTATTAGCCTGATATAAACACTTTGAGTGCTTAATGAGGTGTGCCTACAGCTGGTTTGCTCTTGCTTCGCCTTCCTTAAAATTTTCTTCACACCCATCCCACCTTTTAAGCTCCTCTTTTTAAGTTACTCTTTTAACTGAACAACCTACGGAGACAGAAGGCTATGAAATTGTCTGGTTGATATGACCTTATTAGAACCATTCTCTTTTTCTAAGCAAATATAAAGTTTTTTATATATGCTTTGAAATATTGTGTTTAATTTACACAGTAAATGCATGTAAATGCATATTGCATATAACCATGCTGACACTGATTTCTCTGTGCAGTTTGTGTTTTTTTTGTAGGCTTTGTGTGAATACAGTCTTCTATTAAATTGTTATACAACGAATGAAAAGCAGTATCAAGGAATGGAAAAATGGATTACTCATCAAAAAAGGTAATTTGTAATTATGTATGTGTAGAATTACCATCTATTTTTTTACTTTCTCTTTGTTGGTAGAGTATCAGTTTTGTACAAATAGTAAACATGAAATTACAGCAGACACTGTGTGAAGAAAGAGGTTCTTAGCATACAAATCCATAGTGTAAAGGATACAGACATTGAGAACAGATGGTCTGCCAACCAAAGAGAACTAAAGCAAATGGAGAAAACAACATTAAAAAAAAATTTTATTTTGCAGCCTCAGAGGGAAATTTAACAGTCTATTCAGAACTTAAAATAAACCTACTCCCATAGCTCTGTTCTCTTCTCTGGTGTCAAACAATTCTTTCTTTAAGATTTTTTCCTTTCAAAGTCAGCAAAAAGGATTTTCCAAGCCTTCTTGTCTCAAGGTTAACACAAAATAAATCTTTGTATTTTCACTTTCCTTAGGGTCAGACAGAATCAAGGTCAAGCTCTCTTTCCTGAAGGTTAAAGTAAAAATAACTTAAGACACAGCTGTCTCCAGGCAATTTTCTTTCCCTAAGAAACTCCTTTACTGTCTCCCAGCAAACAACTACCTTATTTGCTTATTTTGTCATCTTTTTGTAGACTTTCAGATGCTCAGAAGTCAGTATTCTCCAGAGTTTTGTTTCCAAATAATAATTCCTATCTAATAGCATATATCTGTGTGTCTGCTTCCTAACCTAGTATCCTTACTGAGACCTCTGGCCCTATACGGATAACAGACTGTGTAAGATGCTTTGTTTCAAAATCAGGAAATTGCAAGACCACATACAAAATGATGTTATCAATGCTGAAATGGAATCCATTCAGATTGAATCAAACATTGATATGCTTGCTGTATTATCAAAGCTATGACAGCCTGTCCTCCTGTATTTTTCAGCAAGAGTATTCTTCTTTTTCCTTTGATGCCCTAACATTTTTCAACGTGTTTTCTGTGCAATATGGATTTTCAGAGATAACAAATAAATAGTGTTTGAACAAAGTTACACTTAATTGTGATTAAGCACCACATGTTGATGGCAGGTTATATTTCCCAGTACTTGCCCAAATGAACAGTAGACAAAGATGTAACCACTTGATCAGGCTCTTTTCCAGATATAGATGATTCATTAACATGACCATGTAAATGATGAGCTAGTCCTTTAGTTAATAATTCTAGAAGACTTCTACTCCATTTAATGCACTGGCTGCTAGGGAAAAAAAGACTTAGGCAATCCCACATGGATATGGACCTGACCCAAAATTCTGGGTCTGATCTTATACGATGTCTAAAACTTGCACATAGATTGCACAGCTCAACATTGTCCTCAGAAAAGGTTTTAACCACAGAGGGTGAGGAATACAATGATGATTTAGGATGCTGCCATCTTCGTGTAGCAGGGAAATGAAAAATGTGAGTCTTCTTTAATTTTTTTCAGACAAAATAAGGTGGTTTCATTTAACTGTCTGGTGAAGAAAGTTGAATCGAACCAAAATTACCTGGTTTCACCTGAGGAGAGGACATCTATCCATGTCATTACCTATTTTTGCCCATTGCTTTTTTTTGCCTATTCTTCGCAAATAAAATTCATGTTTAGGTTGGATTACTACCTAAAATACAGATAATTTTTAGAGCAAACATGAGCTGTTCTCTTAAGTAATACTCGTCAAATTAGTCTTCATTGCTAATTTGTGCAATAATTTTTCTCTATTTTCTGAAGCAGTTGCAAGAGTTAATTAGAAAATATGTGAATGACAGTCATCATCATAACATTTCATTTAATACCAGGAAAGCCAATCCTTTTTTCTAATGCTGTATTTTAGGGGGTTTTTTTCAGACTATTGTCTCATACAGTTATGTGTGAAAAACAAATGAAAAGCTTTAAAACTCTAAAGAGGTAATTTTAAATGTTCTTTCCCCAAATCAAAGTTCTGATTCTTTAGCTCTATAGGTAATCCTTAGGCCTGTTAACATTGCCTAGATAAAGAATTATAGCCATGTGTCTCTCAGCTCTTTTCAAGAAATGTGCTTCATCTTTGAGCTGCTACAGCTTTCTTGGCTTCAATGAAAAGAGACAGCTCTGACCTCCATTTGGCAGTGGATGAAGGTATTCCTGGCATTTTGCTTAGAGACAATCTACGGTCTGTCACAAAAATCAAACTAAGATTTATAAGATAATGCTGAACTGACCTAAACATTGTATCTTCATTAATGGAAAGTAACACAGAGAAACCAGTATAGCTGCATTCTTCTGAAGAAAAAGCACCAACAACAAAAATGGGAAAAGTGAGCAAATGGATAGATGAACAAAGGAGCAAATGGTATGCAAGCACTTTGACTTTTCTTTAGTATAACTGGGGTGTGGAATAAAGAACAAACTTTGTTTTTAACCCAAATTCCTGAGGGTAGATCAAAGGAATTTCTACCACCTTGATGTAAGCTTAGAATTCCTACATTTATCCATATGCTATTTTCATGGTTCTATTTCAAGTCCTTGTTGGTCAGAGTAGGAGTAAAAAAAGCACAATAAAAGGATTTTAAACTAGGTCTTAAGCAGATCACTGAATTCTCCTCTGGTGTGTATTTCTCTGCTGACAACATTTTTATAATTTCAGATTTACTTTAAATCCTCTTAGGATGCTAAAGTAAATAAAGAACATTTGCCAAATTTCCCACTCAGAACTATTAATAGGAATTGCACAGTTAACCAGTGATAGCTGGAGGATTGTCTTATAATGCTTGAATACTACTTTAAAATGTACTTTATTCTCTGTGTAAAGCATTTTCTGAAATAGAGCCAACTGCGCTGTTTGTATACTGATGAGCATTGACCTGCTGAGATTCACTTTTAACCTAACTTTTAACCACTTTTAATTCACCGAAAGGACCAGCCCCAGTGTAGGTAAGTCCGCACTGGGGAAGGGAACTGCGGTGGCAAGGGCCGAAAAAGGGCGCTTTTTGGGGCTTTTCGAAGTGTCTTGAAGACAGGAGGAGGGGCTAGCCTGGGTCGGAACCTGCAGCTTGTGGGCGGCCTGCTGACATGATGAGGGCAGAGCCAGCAACCCCAGCAGCAGGTCTAAACCAGCTGCAAAAGAGCACAGCGACGCTGCGCACTCAGCAAGTGTGCGTGACCCGGGGGGTCACCTGGGAGCCCTCAGGAGAGAGCCCACAGAGCCAGAGCGGCAAACAGGCATCTGTTGCATTGAAGGGCATGCAGGCAGGGCACTGAGAACACTGCCAGCTCAAGAGGTAAGATCAATTGGTAATAATTGGTCCCCTTCCTGTTTCGAGAGGCAAACCACTAGTCATTGCCCTCCCAGAAGAGGACCCAACCATGGTTACCACTTGGCCAAAAGCTGTTGCTAGAAGGGGTATTGCAACTCAAACACAGCTCCCACACAAACATGCAGCCATGCAGGTCTCTGGCTGCAGGGAGTGCCTGAGCCTGTCCCTTGTACTGGAAGGCAGCAAAGACAACACCTGTGTGGGCTGTGAGCCAGGTGAGTGATCTGCTCAACATGGTGGCAGAACTGAAAGAGGATGTGTAAAGGTTAAGGAGTATCAGGGAGTGTGAGAGAGAGAGAGAGAGAGAGAGATTGGTGGAGCCACACACTGAGGCCAAGGGAGCAGACTGAGGCTCCACAAGTAGCAGAGGATCCCCTCCTTTCTTGCCATCAGGCAGAAGGAGGTGATCTAAGAGATGGGTAGGAATGGAAACAGGTCCCTGCTCGGGGAGGCAGGCAAAACCCTCCTCAGCCTCCCTCACCTTCCCAGTTGCCCCTACACAACAGGTATGAGGCTCTGGAACTTGAGGGACAGGTGAATGAGGACATAGAGTAAGGCCCATACTGGGGGTTCCCAAAGGTGAGCTAGCCAACCCCATGCATTAGGACTTCTACTGTTAAAAAGAAAAGGAGGGTGATTGCTGTGGGTCATTCCCTTCTAAGGGGAACAGACGCCCGATATGCTGACCAGATCCATCCCACAGGGAGGTCTGCTGCCTCCCTGGGGCCCGTGTCAGCAACATCACCAGAAAACTCCCTGGTCTGGTACAGTGCACTGATTATTACCCACTGCTGGTTATGTAGCTTGGAAGTGATGAGGTTGTAGACAGAAGTCTAAAGGCAATTAAAAAGGACTTCAGGGCACTGGGATGACTGGTTGAAAGTTCTGGTGCATAGGTAGTTTTTCCCTCAGTCCCTTCAGGAGTAGGGAGGGAGAGGAACAGGAAGATAGAACTGATTAACACGTGGCTCAGAGGCTGGTGCCATAGGTGGAGTTTTGGTTTTTTTGATCACAGGGATGTCTATATGGCACCGGGCCTACTGGCAACAGATGGGGTACACCTTTCTCAGAAGAGGAAAAGAATCCTGGGGCAAGAATTAGCAGGGGTCATTGAAAGAGCTTTAAACTAGCTTGGAAGGGGGAAGGGAATGTAACTGGGCCTGCTAGAAATAAGCCCAGGGAGCGCATGCCAGGGTTTGCAGGATTGCGAGCTAGCTAGGACCCTTGTTATTTTGACTCAGTGGAGGTAGGGGCTGGAGATACACACGCAGTAAAGACGGAAGGATTATTGATGGGTTAGAAGCCATGGAAAAACCTGAGAGCAGTCAGGTAGGCACTAGGGCTTCCACCCACAAAGAAGTGTCGGGAACATTAGCCCAACTGAAGTGCATCTGTTCTAATGCACATAGCATAGGCAACAAACAGGACAAGCTAGAAGCCAGGGTACACCAGGACAACTATGATATAACAGCCATCACAGAAACGTGGTGGGACACCTTGTGCGACTGGAATGCCGTAATCAATGGCTACAAGCTCTTCAGAAGGGAAAGATAAGGAAGGAGAGGTGGTGGGGTGGCCCTGTATGTTAGGGACTGTTATGAATGTTTAGAACTCAGTCATAGCAATGACATGGTTGAGTGTCTATGGCTCAGAATTGGGGGATGGCCAACAAGGCTGATGTTGTGGTGGGGGTCTATTGTAGACCACCCAATCAGGACAGAGAGGTAGATGAAACTTTCTACAAGCAGCTGGGAGAATTCTCATGATTTCTTGCCCTTGTTCTTGTGAGGAACTTCAACTTCCCAGATGTCTGCTGGAAACACAACACAGCAGAGAGGGAACAGTCCCGGAGGTTCCTAGAGTGTGTTGAGGACAACTTCCTTACTCAGTTGGTGAATGAACCTACCAGGGAAGGCGCCCTGCTGGACCTGCTCTTTGTGAACAGAGAAGGACTGGTGGGTGATGTGACGGTGGGAGATCGACTAGGGCACAGTGATCACAAAATGATTGAGTTCTCCATTCTTAGACAAGTAAGGAGGGGGGGCAGCAGAATTGCCACCTTGGACTTCTGAAGTGCAGACTTTGACTTGTTTAGGAGACTGATTGACAGAGACCCTTGGGAGGCAGTCCTGAAGTGCGTAGGAGTCCAGGAAGGCTGGACACTCTCTAAGAAGGAAGTCTTAAAAGGTGTAGGAGCAGGCTGTCCCCATGTGTTGTAAGTCATGCCGGTGGCAAAGAAGACCGGCCTGGCTGAACAGAGAGCTCTGGCTACAGCTCAGATGCCTTCTATGGCCTCTGGAAAAAAGGGCAGGCCACACACAATGACTACAGAGATGCCCTGACGTTATGCAGGGAGAATATTAGAAAGTCCAAAGCCCAGCTAGAAATTAATCTGGCTTCTGCTGTAAAGGACAACAAGAAATCTTTTTATCGATACATTAGCAGCAAAAGAAGGGCCAGGGAGAGCATCCATCCTCTATTAGATGCAGGAGGAAACATGGTGACTAAGGATGAGGAAAAGGCTGAGGTGCTTAATGCATTCTTTGGCTCAGTCTTTAGTAATAGGACCTGTTGTACTCTGAGGATTCAACCCCCTGAGCTAGAAGAGACCAGGAGCAGGACTATCCCCCACAATGCAGTAAGAAATGGTCAGTGACCTGCTGCAGCACATAGACATACACAAGTCTAGGGGACCAGATGGAATCCACCCGAGGTCTGAGAGGGAGGTCCCAGCAGATTGGAAACTAGTCAATGTGACACCCATCTACAAGAAGGGCCAGAAGGAGGATCTGGGGAACTACAGGCCTCTCAGTTTGATTTCAGTGCCAGGGAAGCTGATGGAACAGATCATCCTGGGTACCATCACACAGTATGCACAGGACAACCGGATGATCCGGCCCAGTCACCATGGGTTTATGAAAGGTGGGTCCTGCTTGACTAACCTAATCTCCTTCTACAACATGGTCACCTGCTTAGTGGATGAGAGAAAAGCTGTGGATGTTGTCTATCTGGACTTCAGTAAAGCCTTTGACCCTGTTTCCCACAGCATTCTCCTGGAGAAACTGGCTGCTTATGGCTTGGATGGGCATACACTTTGCTGAGTAAAAAACTGGCTGGAAGGCCGGGGCCAGAGAGTGGTGGTGAATGGCGTTAATTCCAGTTGGTGGCCAGTCACGAGTGGTGTCCCCCAGGGCTCAGTACTGGGGACAGTCTTGTTTGACATCTTTATCAATGATCTGGATGAGGGGATCAAGTGCACCCTCAGTAAGTTTGCAGACGACACCAAGATGGGTGGAAGTGTTGATCTGCCTGAGGGTAGGGAGGCTCTGCAGAGGGATTGAGGCACACCAGATCGATGGGCCAAGGCAAACTGTATGAGTTTCAATAAGGCCAAATGCCGGGACTTACACTTTGGCCACAACAACCCCCGCCAACACTACAGGCTTGGAGAAGAGTGGCTGGAAAGCTGCTCAGCAGAGAGGGACATGGGGGTATTGATTGATAGCTGTCTGAACATGAGCCAGCAGTGTGCCCAGGTGGCCAAGAAGGCCAACAGCATCCTGGCCTGTATCAGGACTAGTGTGGCCAGTAGGACCAGGGAGGTAATTTTACCCCTGTACTTGGCACTGGTGAGGCTGTATCTTGAGTACTGTGTTCAGTTTTGGGCCCCTCACCACCAGAAGGACATTGAGAAGCTGGAGTGTGTCCAAAGAAGGGCAATGAAACTGATGAGGGGTCTGGAGCACGTGTGTTATGAAGAGCAGCTGAGAGAACTGGGGTTGTTTAGCCTGGAGAAAAGGAGGCTCAGGGGAGACCTTATGGCTCTCTACAACGATCTGAAAGGAGGTTGCAGAGATGTGGGAATCGACCTGTTCTGTCAAGTAACACATGGCAGAACAAGAGCAAATAGCTTCAAGTTGCGCCAAGGGAAGTTTAGATTGAATATTAGGGAGAGTTTTTTTACTGAAAGTCATCAGGCATTGAAACGTATTACCCAGGGCAATGGCGGAGTCCCCATCCCTGGAGGTATTCGATGGCCATGTAGATACAGTGCTTAGGGCCATGGTTTAGTGGTGGGCTTGTCAGTGTTAGGTTAATGATTGGACTAGATGTTCTTGTGGATCTTTTCCAATCTAGGAGATTCTGTGATTCTGTGATTCTGTGAAATCTACTGGACATAAACAAAACTCCAATTCTTAATCCTACATAGGATTCATAGTAGGATTTCAGCTTCAGATTAATTTATTTAATCTCTATCTCTTCTCCTGGCCCCTTCAGTTAAGCAAAAAATAGTGCATACACAGGAAAATCTAATAAAATTATTGCAGAAGAATTTCTGTATTTTTCAATTTGGGAACACTATATGCTGTAAGAAGGCTATTTTAGGAGTGTGAGTGACTATTTTAAAGACTCAGCACTTAAGTCCCAGTCTGGCAGTTTGTAATACCTGCATCATAACGGTCAGTCTGGCCAAGCTTTATAGATGTCGGACACTGAAGCACAATGGAGTGCAAGTCTTTTATGCATGATGAGTCGCTCTGCAGCTTTTATGTCAAGGGACAAGGTACACCGATAGCCTTTATTAATACTTTTGCAGTCTGTGGTTTTGCAGTCAATAAAGCAGGATTTCTCCATATTACCAATTACAGAATTAAAGCTTTACTGAGCCTGAGATTCACAGAATTACTATCCTGCAATGCAGAGTGTCTCACGTCTCACCTCAGAAAGACAGACTTCAGTTCTGTATGGTGCATTTCCATATTCCGGAGGCTCTTTTTTTCTAATCTCATTATCTCTTTCAAATGTGATTTGGGAGTTGGAAAGATTTGTGTAAATTGCATCCTTGATCATTCAATGTGCTATCATCATCTCTACATATGTCATATCTGCTAATCTACCTACTTACAGTGTGACCATCATTACAATATCTATTGCCCCGTAAACTCTGAAAGACAAAGCTTTTGCATTTATCACTGTATGTATGTGCACAGGTCTGTATGAGAGACACATGAAATAGTTTTGGTTGAAAGCGACCTCTGGAGATCATTTGGCGATACTAACTGCTGAGAGATGGGCCAATTTTGATCAAGTTGTTTAGGGACCACGGACACACAATTTCTTATCCATAGAGGGCCATATGTTCCAAGGCTGAGGTGCACTCCAAATATCCATGCAATCCATGCGACCCATCATCTGATACATACACTCCCCTACAAAACAGTGAGCGAGGTAACTGCTCTCCACTATAATATCATGCTGCAAGCTCCTTCCAGAGAGTATAGAACTCAGAAAGAACTAAAAATATTTGGTCAGTAGGTTGCACTTTTCCATCCTCCATGCATAAGAAGAGAAACTACAGCCACGTAGAGACACCCATTCCATCATTACTGAACAGCCTGGAGATCTGGTATACTAGCAGCTCACCAGGTGTATCATGGTTTGCAAGAATTTGCTGGATATGGTGTAGTGCTTGTAGACTTTAATGCTGGATTTTAATGTAGGGTTAAATGAAGACACATTTTAACACTGGCAAAAAAGGAGCAGTTGTAAACACTTTAAAAATGGTGTTTCAATATTTTACTTCAATTAATAAGCGTTAGTAGTTTCTAGTGGGGACAGTCCACCCGAAAGTTCTTCCTTATCCAGTTCTTGATAGCTCTGTTTCGGCAGTGGGTCCCATATAACATATACCTATTGCCTTTCTTGGCCGGCTTCAGTTATTTTCCTATTGCTTTCCTTGCAGATCTGAAGCTTCTCTAATACCTGTTACTGGTTACTGCTTTTCTGCACTTGATTCTTTAGGGACATCTTGTTCTGATTGCAGGCCACTTCTAGCTTAAGCAGTTCAAGGCTGCACATTACTCCATTTTGTGCTTATTGACCAGGGTATCCTGTAAAGATTATTTTTTTTTTTGCAGCTTTCATCCCCTGATAGCAAAGGGGAGAGAAGGACCCATTAGGTTTATGCCAGAGGGCCAGGGCTTAGTGAGAGAACAGTTGGTGGAAGTATAGCTGGTTCATCACAGAACAGAATAAAATTTACAAATGCAAGAAGAAATATGCAGTCTTAGGTAGGGTAGCTGAAAAAGTGTAAGAGAGCTTCATTAGAAAAAACAGTTTATTTATCTTATCATCGTATGCATAAATTCTGGAATTAGCTATACTGGAAGACTGGACTCTGAGCAAAATGCTACAGACCTGAGCCAGTGCATTCCAGTTGAAGACCTATATCTATGCCAGCACAATTAACAAAGATATCTGAAAACTTTAATGATTGAATTGAAGGTGAAGAAAAACGTATGCAAAACAACTCCATGCTAGACAGAGGCAGTGTTTGTTACTGAAACTGCTTTTAAACATTCTAGTTTGGGTTCGTCTCCACTTTTGTAAAATTGTGTTTGTGTCAGGGAGGGAGAAGGAGTGTGAAAAAGAACAAATCAATGTGAAACCAGTAAGGTAACAGACTTTCATTTTGATTTTCTAAATCAATCTTAGCTGCTTCATCAGCATTCTTTTTTTTTTTTTTTTACCTCTTCACTAGTTACCAATTACCAAAATGCTTGATAAGCTCTTTCAGTTTATGTAAAAGGAGCATTTGTAAAATGCCTGAAGCATTTTCCAGCTTAATATAGCCTCATGATTACAACACTGTTTAAAGCAGAAGTAGTGGCTTTTATACAATCATCAGAGCTTGCTCAAAACGAACAGTTTTATATTATCTTTTCTAATTGGTTGTCCAGAATTTCTTTCATAAGTAATGATTCTGAAAACTATCAGCACTCAACTGAGAAACGTTGATTCCTTTGTCTTACCACAAACTTCCTATGTGGTACCAACAAATCTATGCTTATGTAGAAGAAGTACCATAGGATTCTGCTCCTCTTCCTCTAGAATAAGCACTTGACAAGGATCCAGCATACATTTATTTCTGTTTGCAGATAAGGCCTACAATATAATAACAAGAATCTCATTCTGCCATTATTCTCTTACCCAATCATGGCAAACATTCCATGACCAACTTGACTTGACAAATTTCCACTTGACCAACTGAGAACAGATGCATTATTTCTCTATTTTAAAACTTCAGGCTTAAATGACTTATATTGACTTGTGTCACTTAGGAATATAATTTTTTCCTAGAAGCCAAAAAACATGTCCTTCTGATAATGACAGTAGAATCATAGAATCATTTAGGTTGGAAAAGACCCTCAAGATCATCAAGTCCAACCAAAAGCCTAACACTGCCAAGTCCAACAATAAACCATGTCCCTAAGCACCACATCTACATGTCTTTTATATACCTCCAGGGATGGTGACTCCACCACCTCCCTGGGCAGCCTATTCCAATGCTTGACAACCCCTTCAGTGAAGAATTTTTTCCTAATATCCAATCTAAACCTCACCTGGAGCAACTTGAGGCTGTTTCCTCTTGTCTTATCACTTGTTACTTGTGAGAAGAGACTGATACCCACTTCTCTGCAACCTCCTTTCAGGTAGTTGTAGAGAGCGATAAGGTCTCCCCTCAGCCTTCTTTTCTCCAGGCTAAACAACCCCGACTCCCTCAGCTGCTTCTCATAAGACTTCTGCTCTAGACTCTTCACCAGCTTCGTTGCCCTTCTTTGGACATGCTCCAGCACTTCAATGTCTTTCTTGTGGTGAGGAGCCCAAAACTGAATGCAGTATTTGAGGTGCAGCCTCACCACTGCCCAGTACAGATGAACAATCTATTTCCTCATCCTCCTGACCACACTGTTTCTGATCCAAGCCAGGATGCTATTGGCCTTCTTGGCCACCTGGCCACACAGCTGACTCATATTCAGCTGGCTGTTGACCAATACACCTAGGTCCTTTTCCTCCAGGCAGCTTTACATCCACTAGCTCTGAACCACAAACTGCGTATTTTCCCTTCACTTATTTTAGCATTAAGAAGTGTCACTGAGTATCTGGTGA
Organism: Pluvialis apricaria; assembly: GCA_017639485.1. Classification (NCBI taxonomy): domain Eukaryota; kingdom Metazoa; phylum Chordata; class Aves; order Charadriiformes; family Charadriidae; genus Pluvialis; species Pluvialis apricaria. The sequence continues at coordinate 48,615,517 of CM030044.1, read as the reverse complement.
GTTCCTGTCATCACTGGGAAAGAAAGATGTATTTCTAGAAATAGAAATGGGGTTACAACATTGTTAAGTGTTGGCAACTGAACTTAGGGTCACATGTACAGACCTGGAGGTGCTTTAGAAAATGTTTTTAAATGTAAATAAGGTAGGTTTCAACTGGGCAAACAGTACCTAGAAAGTTCTGCAGCATGGTGCTTGCATCTTCACACACTGATGAACTGCCAGGGCCCTGAGCACAGGGCCTTACCCTCCCTGCTCTCTTCCCAGGACCTCCCCTACCCATCCACAGCCCAGGACGCCATTTCAGCCACCCTGGAGCCACACTCACACACCCACAGCCCAGGATTTCATTTTGGTCCCCACAATCTGCCACCTGCTCCCCGGCTGCCCTGCTCCTGGCTGGTGGACGGGGACAGGCCTGGCTGCCGGGACAGGCCCTGCAGGCCTCGGGAAGTCCCCAGGCCCCAGCCCTTGCTGTGCCCTGGTGCTATGACAATGTTAGGTGCCTTTTTTTTTTTTTCTCCACAGCTATGCAGCATGTCTGTAATTTAAGTTTAAATTTCATTCATTATCTCAGTATGACTCCTTCACAAACTACAATCCAAAGAGCTGTTCTCAGAGAAAGAGACATTAAGGTAAAATACAATGACAATAATCTCCGCTGAGTCACTGACTGTGCCAGCTTGTGTATGCGGACGCAGTGGTGGCAGGGGTGAGGGGGTGCCAACACTTACAGCACCCAAAAGCCTGGTCAGCAAAGGTCTTCCAACCTTGTGAAGCACAAAGACACGCATACTTTGAGTATACCTGCACAGGGAAAAATACAATTTCACAGGTAAGGACATTTTTTAAATAGCAACGAAATTGCATTCACAAATGCGTCATCCACTAATGAGCAACATGTGAGAGGAACTTACATGGGCTAAAAGTTCACCTCATGAGTGTGATAGTATCCGATGTCCCATTTCTGCTTTTTTGTTTTAATTAAAAAAAATGAACTTATGTTTCTGAACACTTCCATATTTCCCCTCTGTCATACCAAGCCTCCTATCTCTATCAATCAAATATTTCTGTCAGTGTGAGTGGCCAGTCTCAGAGCTACGCACTGTAGCATTCAAAAAACTTTCCCAGCCTCAGCATTTCAGAAAAGTGAGTTTTGTGATGTGGCTCCTCCCGTGTCTGTTACTAGTAGGATTTCTGTTGTGTCTGCCATGGCACAACTTTGGTGACTTGTTTGCAGCCATCTCAACAACATCCTACAAACTATGTAAACTCCAAACTGTGCAACTGTGTTAAAGAAAAAAAAGAAAACAAATTCATTTTAAGCACTATTGATGTCTTATCTAAGACAACTAGCAAGTGTCAAAACTGTAACTGAATTATTCTGAGATATTCTCAGGGCAGAATTAGAGTTGATTTGTTTGCCTTACTTCTACATGTCCATTTCTCAAAAAGTAATTGGATTTTGCCTCAGAATAATCTCAACTTTTAAACCTAGTATCATAACCATACATTTCAGGATAAATTGATATTTCATATGATGTTTTTAATGTCATTTAGGTATTCTTAATCTTATATCCACTTTAAATAGATATATGCATACATATTTTTTATAAATACATATGTACATATGCACTTACGCAAGAGAAATAATATTAGTATTCTCTGATTTCCTACATTATCTGAGATATTCCTTTAGTATTGAGCTTTTTTTTGAGTTTAAATGTTGCAACAGACCTTTTCAAATCAGCTGGCTAATGTGCAGGAATTTTCAGACCCTAGACTCACAGATAAAGTAGACATTACTCAAAATTAAGTGTATATATTTATTTCTGTGTAGTATTTACTTTATTAATTGCAAGTTATAAATTGACTTCAATGCTGTTTCTCATGAGCCCTATAACATGTATCAGTATTATGAATTAACAAATGTTGAGGCTGAACAGAAGAAGGAATTCTCACTAGGATTTGTAGGGATTGCATTCTATAAAAGAAGTAAGCGGGGATAATTCTTTCTTGTCAGGTGAGGCTGGACTCCAAAAAGCAATTTAGTCTCTTGGTAATGATCAAGCCTATTTTTCTTCTTTGTCTTCAGCTTTTCAATAACTGTTAATGGTTTTGCCCAGTTGTAAACTGTGACCTTGTGAAGCAGTGAGTAGAGTTAATTTATCGGCTTGAAAGACTTCATCATTACTGTTATTGTTGCTTTGTATTACCTTAATTTGTGATTGTTAATGTCAGATGAATTTATGCTCAGTAACATAACACTTGAAGAGCTGAGAGTTTGAATCTCTCAAGTATATTTTGCAATATAGATTCCTGGTATATAATTCAGAAATCTCTTAAGATATTTAAGATATTCTGTTAAGGGTTGTTAGAAGGGTTTTTATGCATTTTTCTTCATTTGAATAATGTCATTGACATGTTGAACTAATTAAATAACTTAGGCAATGAAGAAATTTTTTTTTCCAGAATCTCAACAAACAGGACATATACTGAGAAAGCAAGAAATTTGTGACGTGTGATCTATAAATAACCATAGAATCATAGAACGGTTTGGGTTGGAAGTGACCTTAAAGATCACCTTGTTCCAACCCACCTGCCGTGGCTAGGGATAACTTCCACTAGATCAGGTTGCTCAAAGCCCCGTCCAGCCTGGCCTTGAACACTCCCAGGGATGGGGCATCTGCAACTTCTTTGGGCAACCTGTGCCAGTGTCTCACCACCATCACAGTAAAGAATTTCTTCCTAATATCTAATCTAAATCTTTCAGTTTAAAACTGTTACCTCTTGTCTTATCACTACACTCCCTGATAAAGACTTCCCACACATTTTTCCTGTAGGCCCCCTTTAGGTCCTAAGAGGCCTCTATAAGGTCTCCCTGGAGACTTCTCCAGGCTGAACAACCCCAACTCTCTCAGCCTGTCTTTGTAGGAGAGGTGCTCCAGCCCTCTGATCATCTTCATGGCCCTCCTCCGGACTCACTCCAGCAGGTCCATGTCCTTCTTATGTTGGGGACCCCAGAGCTGGATGCAGTACTCCAGGTGGGGTCTCACGAGAGTGGAGTAGAGGGCAAGAATCACTTCCCTCAACTTGCTGGACATACTTCTTTTGATGCAGCCTAGGCTACGGCTGGCTTTCCTGCCATTTCAGAGGTAAAATCAGTTAATGTTTTATGCAGATTTCTAATAGTTTCAGTGAAACTTCAGTTAATGCTCTAGGTTCTAACTATAGTCACTGTGGTTGTCTAACACTATACAGGAATGGGTTCAGGGAATATAGTGCTATGAGGGCATTTGGTTTTTAAAACACATGTTCTAGGAGCTGAAAAATCAACTATGTACACATTGCAATGGAAAGAAATTTTGGGTGTAAGGAGTCTGTAAATATGTTAAAGTTGTTATAATGCCTTTTAGGATACAGCCCAGGAATCTTTAGTTGTGATGCAGTGAATTTTAAGAATGGAAAAAAATTCTAGTCCAGGCTCTGCAATTACCTGGAGGTGACACTGTATCATCTGGAGGTAATACTAGAAGAATAAAATCTTGACTGAGTTTGGTAAACAGGGAGGCACCTAAATAAGAGTGCAGGTAAAGTGGTATGGGTAAAAAACTTAAGGGTAGTTAGAAAACTGACTTGAAGGTTTACCAAAAAACTGCATATAGCAGCCCAAGATTCAGTACAGTCTGGAAACCTCCAGTTTTCAGAGTTCATAGAAGTCAGATTTTGGAGGAAGGAGGTCTAAACAACAGAAATTTTTACGATTTTTTTTTTTCTCCCTGAGAACAGCAAGAGGGGATGTTAGTCATAGTTTACTGATACTAAATTCTTTACTGTCAAAAAATACTGCAGAGTTTTGTTTGGATTTTCAGAATATTTCTAAGTTTTACTGTTAGTACCAAAATGCCAAACACATTTTGAATTGAAGCCAGTAAAATTTGTTAATCACATCTGTATATTGTCCTGCTTTCTCAGTCTGATTGCTTTATAGTTGGCTTCTAGGGGAATCTGCCTTATAGCAGGTATTTTCCTTACCTGATACTTTTGCTGGGAAAGGCAATTTACATCTCTGTGAAGCTATGCAGTGTCTCAGACTGCAGCTGTTCTCCAGGCAGATTGTTTTTATCTATTATGAAATTTTGCTGGTGTTGGGTTTTGCTGCTTGTGAGTTGTACAATGTGAAGGATGCCATGATTCGTAGACTGACAGTTTCCTCTCAAGATTTCTTCCAATAAGAGGAGCACGAGTCTCTTCCATGATGCAGTTAGGAAGCTGTCTGGGTAGAAAGAGTTTAAAAGAAGAAAATGTGGCCTGGGAATTAAAAAGCAACCAAACCAGAAAAAAAAGTAGGAGTAAAGCTTGCTGTCTCTTGCCTTTTTTAATAATATTCCCTTCTCTGTATTTGGTATAATAAATGACAATGTCCTGGAAGACAAATCTCTCTGATTGCTAATTAATCAATGATAGCTGTACTATTCTACTAGTGTTTTACTACTTCCTTATTTCTTTTATTTCTTTCTGACACCATTCTTCAGCCTCAAATATCCTGTGCTCTTTACCAGTACTTAACTCTAGGCTTTTCCTGGCTGGATAAATACAGATCTTGCCTGCTCTTGCTATTCAGGTCTTTGGTGCTCCATATGTTCTGTCTTAATCTTTCAGGTAGCTGAGAGATGCCTTTTAGATGTGTCTTTTGGTTCTAGAATGAATAGATACGCTACACATTGTCTGTTCAGTTGCTGTTAACAGTGATGACCATCATATCAGCAACTAAAACAAAGGCTGCAGTCCTCAAGAGAATCCAAATTATTCATCTTTTACCCTACTGTCCCGTGCCTCTTTTTTTTCTCTGGCAGCAGGACTAGCATGAATAGGATTGTATTTAGAGAGTTGTGTACATTCCATTATTGCAGCTATTAAACATCTGCCTGACTCGAGCTTTAACAATATTCATGTAAGCTTGGTATACTCTGAATCAGATGTCTTTAACATAAGAATAACATTGAGTAAAAACATAGGAGAGTTTTAATGATACTGCGTGGGTAAAAATCCCTCATATTTTAAAATGAAATTTAGTCACATGCAGGTAACTGCAATTTCTACAACCGTGGCCTGCAAAAGATGTTTCAGTCTTACCATTTATAATATGTTATAACATCCCAAGGCTCAAATGTTACCAAGAAACAGAGGATGATACTTTTTAATAGTAATATTCTGTATTCCAAAATACTCTACCGTGCTTGACAGATTAAAATGGCATGCAACGTATATGCAATATTTTTTAAGATAGCCTACAACTGCCTCAAAAGTATGCTTAAGGGTTACTTATGACTTGATTGAAAGATGCTTTTCAAAATGTCTCCACAGTTCATGAAAGAGGTGTAAGAGGCTAGTAAGATTACACTAACAGAAAATACCTGTAAGTGGGATTCCTCCTGTTGTATTTATTTTCCACAGTGTGTGTAATCTTCAGAATCACAAATCATTGTGAGTGTCAGGGTGATAATCAGGATTAACTGTATCACATTGATTTTACTGCTGTTTAGAGTAGCATCTGCTGTGGTTATGAACAAAGCTTTAAATCGCTGTAAATGTGAACAGCGATGATAAAAATGTTTGTCTCTGGAATTCCAATCCTGTTGCAGAGTAGGCAGCTGACCACAGTCATTCTGTTTAACTGCAAAGAAGTCACTGAACATCATTCAGAAAGTGCGCGAGCATATTCAAAATAAGGGACATGAAAAAGATCTTAAAGGAAAAAATAAAATAAAAATATATGCTATGACTCTTAACCTCAGTTGGGTGCTTAACCTTTTGTTCAGGCTACTCCCTTAAGTGGCGGCTAAGACTCGGGGTAGTGACAACTGGTACAGTATATCATGGTGACATTAATGTCCTGTGGAGAGGAGATGGGAAGACAGCAGTTTGGTTTTTTTAATCACTTGGCAGTTGACAGGGATCATTTTAATTTCCTGGAGGCATGGCACCATTCCTTGCAACAGCAACTTGCACCAAACATTTGAAGCCTTTCTCAAGAGTTTATTGTTCCCCTAATATGTATGTGTTATGCAAAACTAACGTCTGTTGACTTAGTACAGCACTAGGGACTCAAAAGTACTTTTTAATGAGTATATCAGCTCACATAGGTTTTTGATACTTTGATAGATGCCAATAAGAAGTAGCAAATCCTTTCTTTTTGTACCCACCATGTTTATTTAAATAGCTAAATGAATGCTAGCATATTTCTCATCACTGAAATATCTGTGTAATAAGTAAGGCTAGTAGAAAGTTTTATACACCACATTGATATAAGCTCAGAAGGGAGTCTGATTCAACCCCACCAAACTGTTTATTGGGAAAGGACATATTTGTATTATCTGAATTCTCGACTGACAAGGTAGTTGATAACTTTGTGGGACACCCAGTATGAAGGAATGTCTAAGAACCATATTTGTGTACTAAGAGGAAATGTGGTCTCAGGCAAATTTTGAAGCGTGGGAGGCTTTCAATGTTCTGGTTGCATTAATTACTGAGCCTCTGGATTACAAGAAATTCCTAGAGGTTCACTTTTATTTATTTTTGACGAAATTCCTAGTGAGTAGAGACATTCATATGGAAGGCCTTTGCTCCACATAACATTCCCGTTTAGAGAAGCAAATCCAGGAATATATACCTAACCTGAGGAATGGGACTCAGCACTGAAAAGCAGCAAATTTGTCTTGTCTGCTTTGATCTGAATGAAATGCAGATGACATATGTAAATCAAACCAGCTAATAAAGCAAGTTTTTGCTTTGGGCTTTCTTTTTTCCTACCTGTTTTCCTACTAACTAGGGTCCTAACTTATACAGTGAAGCTCATTTTTTCTTATTTTACTCGCCTTTTCTCAGGTGTAAAAAGAGATTTCAGGATTATCTGCCATATGTTTCATTCTCTAGAGAATAAAAAATGTAAAAAAAGTTAGTAGATTGCTCTTGAAGTGCCTTGTGTCCTCTGTAGTGTAGACAACTTGCTGGGTTTGGAAAAGTTTCCTTTGTAACTTGTCGTGGTTTAGGCCAAATCAGCCACTGGGGACATAGGGGACCCCAGATGGGACCGACAGATGCTCCCCTCTACCCCTCTTCAAAGAGAGAGGTAGAGGAGGAAAAAGAGACTTACGAGTTTAGAAGGATCTAAACTACTTTAATGAAATATTAATAATAAAATAAAAGGAAATAATGAGAAATATACAAAACCGTATCAAGCTCCCAGGATGACAATCACAACACCGGCTGGCACTGGGGCAGTCCCAGGCTGGACTCGGTGACGGACGGGAACTGGATTCTGGATCTGAATTCAGGATCGGGTCCAAAGGCAGACGAACAGACAGAGTCCTCCTCAGATGTCGGCCATTGAAGGAAGAAGGGAAAGAAAAGGGCTGACCCTTTGATCCCTCAGCTTTTTATACTGAGCATGAGGCAGATGGGATGGAATACACTGTTGGTCAGTTTTGGGTCACCTGTCCCGTCCGCTCCTCCCCGCAGGTGGGACCCCACTGCGCTTTTCCGCTTCCGACCTTCCAACGTGGCAAATAACAAAGTTGGTTGGCCTTGGGTGTTATAGCAATAACTATAAGCAAGAGCCTCCCTGCATACCATGTCTGGACATCAGCTATAAACATTGGTCTTATCACTCTGAGAGAGTGAACATTGTCTGCACAATATGCTGTTAATTTCAGTAGTTAATTTCAGCCCAACTAAGAAGCGAAGTTACTGAACAAAATTGGTCCTGTTTTACCTCAAACCAGGACAGTAACTGCAGACTGCATTAGTAGCAACTTTCTAGTTTGAAGCTAATATCAAGTCACAGAGAGGACATAGCCATATGAAAGTATTAGAAAAGATGTATTGCATACAACAAGTGAGGGGGTTATGAATCTGAGCCTTGGGGTTCATCTTAATGACAAGAGTTTAATAAAGCTTTCCTCTGTGTTAGATTAGGCAAGTTTTTACACTTAGCAGGCCTGCGGCCTTGTAAATATGACAGGAATGGTTTCTCCAGGATGCACTGTCTTGGTTTCCTTGTGCCTCAAACAAGATGATGTGTATTCCTGTCAAATAATCACTTCTTAATATTGGTCTTTTCAGTTTCATCTTCTATGTTTAATCTAAGCCTTGTTTCATCTAGATGTGCATACACACTGATGTATCTATGCACCCAAAATCCCTTGAATACTGTGGACGGTGTTGGAGGTGCTATTATTTACATTACTCCAACTTTTCTTCTCCCCATAGCGATAATGTTACACAACAGGTTTTTGTTTTGCTTTATTTTTAATACTTATAGTGGTCCAAAGTAATATTGATGTACTTCGCTATTATGGCTGAGGAGAAATATCCGGGTAATTGTTGAAGCTTGTCTTGCTTTCTTTATGGTAAGATTATAGAACTATCAATACTGATAGAGACAGGAAAGAGGGATATGTTTAGGAGACATGAATAGTTTCACTGAGAATTTGAAAAAATGGATGCCTTTCATGCTGCAGTAAGAATTTTAGGAGGGAAATTAGAGTTAGGCATTTAATTAGAAAATACTTTCTCAAATTTGGTCATGCTGACCAAGTAAGGAGCATGTTCACAGGTGTGATTGATCAGAAAGCACAGCAGCAGTAAGCTCTCTGCCACTTATTTCATGACAATGTAAGGCACTAGGAATAAAGTAAGTTCTCAACAGAAGAAATACAGGTGAACATTAGCAAAGAAACGGTAATTTCCACATAAGAAACATCAGCTGGTAAAATGAAGAAGAAACATTTTCTTGACAAGGAAGAGAACAAAGAGAGAGGAAAAAAATAAAAGAGATATATTGTTGTACAAGTACAGCAGGGTATCATAGAAGTGATGATTTCATGTCTGTCTGAAGGATCAACAAAAGAGGTTATCATGTCCTTTTGTAAGGACAGTTAGAATAGAACAGAGATGTGGAACTGACGTGAAGACAAGGAAGTGAGCAAATGGATATAGATTAGTGCTCATATACATTTTCAAGAGACTAGCAGTAGGAGTTGTGAGGAGGGATTGAAAAAGAATTACAATCAAGTGAGAATGCCTTTATAATAGTAGGGAGAAAGATCAATGAATGCAGAGGAAGAAGGTAGGGAGGGATAAAGATTAATGATAAAAGGAAAGTGAGAAAGCGAGCACTGCAGGTCAGGAAACATGAGTGGATGAGGTCAAGTTGAATTAGATCTGAAGTAGGTCAGTGAATTAAACTTCATTTACATATACTTGTTTTGATCATCTTTAAAGGAACCTACAATTCAATATGACAAAGCAGGAGTGCACACCAAAAAAACCTATCACTGTTCCTTCAGAAAAAGTCTTTCAAGTATGAAATAGGAGACCAAAGGTTACCACACTGCAATAACTATTGTGAATACTATCTGTCTAGATAATTAAAGCAAAATCAAAAGAAATGCTTGTAGTAAAACAGAATATATTAAAACTAATTTTGCAAGATTCAACTGAAGGAAGCGAACCATATTGTATAGAAATTTTCCCAGAATCTTTCAGCCTTTTGTTGTACAGTAGTCCTCAAAAAGGCCAAATTATTTTTCATCTTTTCAACTTTTAGAGCCCTCTGGGCCTTACCTAAACGTGGTTGTGAGAAGGGATAGACAAAACTTCTTAAAGAACCTGTCAGTTTTTCTTAAGAATCTCCAAGAGAGCTTTTGGCAGAATGATTTATTTACCTCTTCCTAGGTACGGACTTGGGCTAGAAGTTTTTTTTTTTCATGAGTAATGATCTCAAATAATGAATGGAACTCCCTAACGACAGGATTTTAGTTTATTTATCCCTCAGTTCATATTCAGGAAGCTATATGTTATATAATTTTCTAAATATCTATAGTTAGAGAAAAGAATGAGGTTTAATTTGTTTTTCACTGAAACTGATGTGATTTTTATTTGCTTGGGTTGCAGTTAGGTTATATTATTAGGCCTGCTGTTGACTGAAAAAAAACAGATAGATTAAGTATGTCTGAATGAGGAGAAGTTTTTAAACCAGTGGAAAAGCTGAACACGAAATTGTAATAGGAAACAAAAGACATGCTTTGAGTAAACTTAATTTTGAGCGAGTGTGTGTTGCTGACAGCATGGAGGTATATAAAGGATGAGAAAGACATGCACGGATTTTTACTTCTGGTTTTAGCACACACGAGCTCTGTTACTGAAAAAGGATGGAGAGACCTTGCTGAAGACAGGCTGAAGAGTTCCTTGCTATAATTCTTATGGATGCTTGTTGCTTGAAGGGATACAAAGAATGTCATGGTCATGATGAGGCAACAGATTTGTCTTCCTACCTTTTTAAAGAAACAGAAAGGTGTTTCCTGGGTGAAATTCTAACTGATATGGACAAGATTGCAAAAAGGTATGAGACACAAGCTGAAAATTCCTTAATTTTCGTTTTGATTTCTAATTCTTTTGGAGACATGGCTTGTGTTGAGAATGCTCTTTCTAGAATAACATTAGTTTGTCTGTATGCAGTTACTTACTGTAAAAGAAAAAAACAGAATTTTCCTGTTGTTCACATCCAACAAGGATCATAAATGGATAAGGAGGAAGGTTTTTTGTTTTATTTGTTCTAATACATAAAAGTATAGATACCATGTTTATTTAATGATCTTGGAGTACTTTTTCTTCTAAGTGACACAAGAACAGGGAATCTAACTTTTAAGATAAAAGCATTTGTTAGATGTCATGGAAGTCTTGCTGAATTTTTGTCTTGCGAAAGCAATTAGACAGATACTGTTATCTGACAGATGCTGATAGTATACTGGGCACAGCCTTTTCCCAAGACTAGACCCACACAAAACAGAGCTACCACTTGCACTGTGATGCCTCATGTGAAGGGGAACTTGTTAAAAATGATGTGCAAGTCATCCAACACATGGAAAGTTACAATACTAGCTGTATTAATAAAAAAAAAAAAAAAAAAAGGAAAGAAAAAGATAGCAAGTGAAAACTGTCCATATCTGGTCAAAGCAAGTGAAAAATTTCCTTCATTGATTTTGAAAATGCTACATCACTGTATCATTTATCACAGAATTATAAAGATCAAGTTTTCCTTGCAATGAATTAAAACACTATTGTATGAAAGACACATAGGTTTCAAAATTCAGGATCATTCATGAAGTCAAAGAATTTGAGTTTTATTTATTTTTAACATTACAATAAATACTTCTTAACAACACCATATTAAGAAAATTGACAGTTACAAGAGCATCTTCAGAATTTTTATCCGTTTCACACAATGCCTGACTTAAGTTTCTGAACTCTTTCAAATCCCAACTATGTGTTTAACAATTGCTTTTCAGTGAAAGCTCAGTTCTGTTTAGTAAAAGTCATAATCTCTAGTTTAACCTTGAACATAATGTCTTTTATGACAAAGAAATAGTCAGGGTTTTACATGGTTAAAACTCAGTCAGCCTTAGCACTATATCCCAACCTGCAGATTCGTAAAGATACATGATACACTCAGTTTTCTCAGCTTATCCTGAACAGGTGCAATTAAGTTGTATGTACTTAAATTTAAAATATGCATGTATTTTAAACTGAATGGATCAGAGACTAATAATGTGCCTTCCTTCCATAATGCTGATACAAAAAAATCCCATGATACAACCAGTTGTTACGAATTATTAAACTTTTAGATATGGGTTCAGTGGACTACCGAAGAACTTTGAATAGGAAGAGAAAAAAAATACTTCACGTGCATCCCTCTATCCATTATTTTCTAAATGATCCAATGTAGTTACAGAGAACCTCTCTGATAGCAGGCTCAGGTTAAGGCTGCAGAAAGAGAGACCTAGCTACAAAGGGCAATGCAGATGAGCACAAAACTAGAATTACTGAAGCTGCAGTAGTAAAACTCTATGATAACTTCAGTATGGTTTACATTTAACATTAAATTATATTGGGTTATCCCTCTAAATCACTACCATGGTCCTTCCTGTTTCAGCTTTTAAGCAGAAAATTTCTTCTTATTCTTTTTCCTCACATATAAAATATGTTGAATTATTATGTAGATTTACTACCTGAGATGCTTTTAACCTAAGAAGACAATGAAGTTGCTAAATTAAATAACATCAAAGGTGTTATTTAATTTCACTGTACAAACACAGTACATATATTAGAAAATCATGGCAAACACATGGCACAGATGCTGAAGATGCTGATGGTAAAATTGACATCAGAATGCTGGGGATTTGATTTTAACTGTCTTCTTTGCTCCCAAATATTCCCTGAATTATTTATCTGTCTTATGCTGTCTTTTGGAAATGCAAAAGGAAATAAGAGTGAGTAACTGCATGATGGTCTCTCTTTGGTATATATATCTTGTAACATGGATGGGAGAGCTGTTGCCCTTTTCAGCTTGCTTTCTACCCCTCTCTTACGACCATATTTTAGATCAATCGAGATGAATGCATCTGCGTGCTGTATACGCTCATCATTTTTCCCTGTTTTTCACTTATACAGGGAAGAACAGTCCCTTAAGTTATAAAGCCGTCATCATCTGACCTGGTTTATCTCTTAGGGATTAGGTTTTCTTTTACGTGTAACTTGATATGCGATCCCCTGTATACAACATCTTAGCGCGATAATAATTCACAGCATTAATGTGCAGTGTAGAAGTGTTTTGTTGTTAGTATATTTGTCTCCTAAAATAATAGAAAAACGATTTTAAAGGGGAGACTTATTCTCCCATTAACCTTATGTCTGGTTTCTAATTGGTTCAACCTTTCTAGTGCTGTGATCTACACCTTTACAATTTTATAAACTATTTTAATATAAAAGAGCATAGGAGGAATGAGTGCCTGAAAGAACCTTTTAGCCTGATAATTAGTATGAATTTGGAGATACAGATATTTACCATTTTAAAAACTAAATTACATTCTTGTGTGGGCTAAGGTTGCACAGTGGTAATGCATTAGCTTGTCACCTCTGGAAATGGCCTGCTTTCCAAAGTTACTTATTATAAATCATCTGTGGAATGAATTAGGTCCCTAATCATTTGCTGGCTGGCTCACCATGTTACAAAACACAACACATTTTTCAGATAATCTTAGAGATGCTCAGGAACAGAACGGATGGCATTGTTGCAAGTTAAGATGCATTGAAAGACTGGGTTAGCAGACTTGTATCAAACAAGATGTGTTTTGTTATACTGGTATAAATCTAAATTAAATCTGTCTTGAGGAAAGGTTTCTTAATCTGGTCTGATGTTAAAGAGAGCATGGTTCAAACAGAAAGCATTAGTTTACACTTCTACCAGTATAAATGTGGTAGAAGTCTGTGTTATTTTGTCTAATTTATTCTATACTCGAATCAAATGTACAAAAGCTATTAAATGTGCTGTACAAACAATTCTCTCCTATCTCCAATATTAGGATTGGTTGAAGAGTAGGACTAATGCAGAGGGATTAAAATTCACTTTAATTCATCAAAAAATGAAAATGAGTGCTTCAAGTTTTCCCATCAATTTTATTAGTCTCTCTAAAGGAGAGACTATTACAGCTCTTTTATTTTAATTAGTTTTTTTTAAGAATAGATTCATGAATCCCTTTTTCAGTAGCTTTTGTATTTCAATAACATTGTAGTTAAATTGTCTATCACACTTTTTAGGAGTGTTGTAATTGCAGTATAATTTATATTCCTGTAGCTAATTCATTTACGAATCTTTCTGCTGCTGCTCATGACTTCCAAACTTTTACTTCAGTCTTTTCTGGTTTTGCTATCCAATGATATATTTTTTCACTATCTGGAAAGCCAATTTCTTTCTTCATCATTCTCTTTTCCTATCTACTGATAAGTTTTGAAGAATCCCCTTATATTCTTTTTTCCTAATGAAATAGGTTTGTCTGAGAGTGTAGAAACACAGGTCCAAGCCCATTAAAGCGTGTATAACTGCAGCATAGGATTAGACACTTTATATCATACTAAATTCATTAATAGGTTCAGCAGAAAAATATTTTTTTTTCCTTCAAAAATAAAAATGCTTCACTACAATATTTTCAGAATTGATCAGTTTGCTTTTATAGTCAGGAATGTGATTAGTTGGGAAGTACTGGATTGTTTCCATTGATCTCAATGGAAATTTGGTTTGGTTTGGGTTTCTTTTTGCTTGCTTCCAAGCAAAAGTTTTGGGTCAACACATTTGGATAAGACTGTCATCGGTGGCAGGTGTTTAAACATTTTTCTCTTAAATATTGATCATTCCTCAATAAGAATGCTCTTTCAAATGGAAGAGTTCTTGCTTTTCAAATGAATAATTTTTTCTCTAAAACTACCAAGATAATTTTTTTTGTTATTTTTATACAGGGTTTCTTCCACTTTTTGGTGGTGCACTTATTCCAAGTTTCCCCCAAATTTTATTCTCAAATAAGTATACTATCTATCAAAAAAGCATCATACAGCTTTAACCTGTAATTTTATTGCACTGAAGTGAGAGCAGTCCTATTAAGGATTAATTTCTAGAGAATTCTACTTGAAACAAATAAAAATCCAAGTACGGGTTAACATCCTGCATTTGAACAGATCTTGGTCCATCTGTGCTGTGCTACTGTACCTTTCATCCATCTGTGCTATTGCATCTTGTTTTAGCTGAATGTTTGGCATGTTTTTCCTTGTGGTCTTTGTGTTCATTTGCAATTTTTTTTTCCATCAATGGATTCTGTTCAGAGCTTTCAATCTGAGCACACTTGAATCTTGATGGGAATCAAAACTCAGCTCCAAATTTTGTGTATCAGATACTTAATATAAATTTACCGATAATGTTGTTTACTTGGATTTCATTATCTTTTACTCTTGAAATGACTTGGACTACCCCCAAAACTAAAAACAATAGAATAATCTACTTGCATCTCTTGAGTCCTCTTGGTCTCTGTTGGCTGGTTCTAGTTGCTGTGGTTTTGCTTTTATAGGACAAAATGCTTACAAGAATAGCAGCATTATAAAACTCAATGAGGCAAAAATATCGGAGAGGTCTGATCACCACATAAAATCTCACCTTTTGGGATTATGTTGATGACTGAAATAATTAACTTGGGTTTTCATTGTAACTAGGCTTCAGTTCAAAAAAAGTCACTTTTCCCCATTAATATAGGCTATGGTAAATTAGGTCAATGAAATGTTTTAAATAATTCGCAAATGTTTAGAGATTTTCACCATATAAAACTCATTTGAAAAAAAGGTAGCTTTAATGTAATTAGTGCATCCTTTAATATCAGTGATACTTCTTAACTAAGAAGGAATAAATAATTTTAGAAATGCTATTTTCTGTGATCATTAGAGATCCTTAAAAATACAAGGTATGTCTTTTAGAAGACCCTCATCTTCCTGTGGCTTTGTGTAGTGCCCATGAAAATATAATACTATCTTAATACAATCACAGATAATCGTGAAGACTTGGCAATCCATAAATGCCTACCCCAGTACTTTTTGTCCTTTACATCATATCTGCCACGACTGTAGAATGAGCTGTGAGGAATGAGTATTCAAGACAGCTTTCTTTGAATTTGAGGACCTAGGCTACACGGTTGCAATCCAAGAAATATCTGTGTGGTTCTAACAGTAACAAGCAGCTTGTTAAGCTGTATTGCTAACATTTAATGATGGTACAAAAGCTCAGAGTAACAAAACAAACAAGCAATGCAGTAAAGGTTCACCTCTGACTTCCTCAGTCCTAAGTGATCGATAGAGAATAGATAATTTGCCAAGAACAGATTGTGAGGCTTGGCTCAGCACAAAGTTCAAGTTGGAGAAAGTACAAATGATTTTTCTCTCTGAGAAAGGCCCGATTCCTTCAGGTCATGAATGAAGTTGCTCAGAGAACAGTATCTGATTTTGCAATGTAACAGCCTATACTCATTCTGTCTGACAGAATGACACATCTAGAAAACAGTTATTCTTTAAGAAACATATGCCTTTGTAAATGTAATTATGTTTAGAAGTTTGCAAATTCACTCTGTAACCAGCCACAGACAAGCTTTAATTAAATAAATTAAAGACAGATCACATTCTAAGGATTGAAAAATTAGATTATTTGATAGCAGACCTAAAAATAGTGTTGTCTTGCCCGAATTTATAATTTCTTTCCTATTTCATAATTTTTCATCCAAGACCATCTCTGAAAGACTTCCGCATTAAGCAGTATTGTAAAAGCAAAAATGTGGTTAACCAATTTTCATGAATAAATGCCTTTGAGTATTCCAGTGAAAATCTCTTGTAATTTAATGGAATTAGAAACCTTTGAAAAATAAATTTTATCCACTCATAGTTTATTCAACAGGGGAGTCTGATAGCATTGTCTGTCACAGAGGATCATTGCACTTATTTTTTATAAGGACTTGTTTTATGTTGAATCATTTATGTAGAAAAATTTGATGCTAGGCATGTTTTGTTTTGATGAATTTTGAGTCAAAAAAACTAAAAGCAAGGCTAAGAAAATGCATAGATATTTTATGATTAAGCTCTGAAAGATAGTCCTTCCATAGTCCAAAGCAGGAAGAAACAAATTTTTTGTCAGGAGCATATTCCTTTTTTTCCTCCTGCCCCTGTGAAAGTGTACGCAGCTGGGCTAAACTATGTGCCTCAGAAACACAGAAATTCATAGGGATTAAGTAAGAACCTCTTAGAACTGTAGGTTTTGAATTCCCCATATAGTTGGTTACTGTTAAGCATGTTTGGTCTGGGGCAGAAGGATAATTTCAGTACAGCTACAACCCTGCATGCTCCTAACTAACTTGGAACTGAGGGCGTTTCTATTCTGGAATCTAAATAGTTTATTCCCCTTCCCAGTGTTAGTAATGTGGGAGAGAAAGCCTTGGATGCAGAGAGAATAAAATACTTATCTCAAACACTAAAGGGGCAAAGGAGTAATAAGCTGGGAAAAAGAGACAGTTTTCTAGCTAGTTTCCGTACTTAAAAATGTCAGAGTTGGTCTGGTTCTCCTGGGATGTGCAGAGGCAAATCTGAGGAGCCTTGGGAGGAAGATGCAGATAGGATAGAGTAGTTGGGCAAGGAGCAGGTGCAGAGATTTAGGTTAGCTGGGTCTGTGGCTAGAAACTGGAACTTGGAGCCAGGGGAACAGAGACCATCAGAAAGTTATGGTTCTGACAGTAAATGCATTTTCACTTTGACTACCTTTTCCTCAGGGAAAGGATAAGTTACCATGGCTCTAAGCTTGCTGAATATCAGCAGCAGAAACAGCTAGCTTGTATCACTGGGAAAAAAAATACACTGAGGAGTAATGTATTTCCTTTTAATTCTTTGGAACTTTGGGAAATATTACTGCTATTCCTATGTCCCAGGAAGTAGATACCTCCCATTTTTTTCACCTTCCAATAATTCTAGCCGAGTCTGTTTTCATGTTCTTGTTCCCCTAATTTCTTAGCCTAAATCCTCTGTATGCCTTTTTTTTTCTCTATTCCTTCTCCCCACCCCCCACCCCCCCACCTAAGTGACTGCTCACTTTGAAGACAGAATAAACTTTAAGAAATGTCTATTCTAGGGGAAGATAATTTTTGTAAACCTTGTAACTGTTGCAGTGTGCTTTACATATTTTGAAACGAAAAGCTGTTCTTTTACCTTTTTGTCTTATCAGTAAGACTGATAAAGATAAATACTTAAAGGGTGGGTGCAGGATGATGGGAAGAGTCTTTTTTCAGTGGTGCCCAGTGATGAAGCAAGAGGTAACGGGCACAAACTTGAACATAGGAAGTTCCAGCTTAACATGAGGAGGAACTTCTTTACTTTGAGGGTGGCAGAGCACTGGAACAGGCTGCCCAGAGAGGTTGTGTAGTCTCCTACTCTGGAGACATTCAAAACCCGCCTGGACGCTGTCCTGTGCAACCTGCTGTGGGTGACCCTGCTGTTCTGGAAGGGGGGTTGGACTAGATGATCTCCAGAGGTCCCTTCCAACCCTCAGCATTCTGTGATTCTGTGATTCTGTTCTTTTGGAAAGGACAACACTTTCTGTATAAGTTACTGGATGTTTGAAATTTTGAAAACACCTTTTACAAACACTAAGCTATTCCAGCAAGGTATTATTCTGTGATTCTGTGACTATGGCCTTTGACATGGTTCCCCACAACATCCTTCTCTCTTAATTGGAGAGATGGATTTGAAGGATGGACTGTTCGGTGGATGAGGAATTGGTTGGATGGTTGCAATGGCTCAATGTCCAGATGAAGATCAGTGACAAGTGGAATCATTCAGGGGACCATACTGGAAGCAGTACTATTTAGTATCTTCATCAATGACATAGACATTCACAGATCAAGTGCACCCTCAGCAAGCTTTCAGATGACACCAAGCTGAGTGGTGCAGCTGACATGCCTGAAGGATGGGATGCCATTCAGAGGGACCTGGACAGGCGTGAGAAGTGGGCCTGGGTGAACTTCATGAGGTTCAACAAGGCAAAGTGCATGGTCCTACGCCTGGCTTGGGGCAATGCCCAGGATCAATACAGGCTGGGGGATGAAGGGATTGAGACCAGCCTTATGCAAAAGCACTTGTGGTTATGGAATGTATGAAAAACTGGACATGAGCCAGCAATGTGCACTTGCAACCCAGAAAGCCAATCATATCCTGCATCAAAATGAGCATGACCAGCAGGTTGAGGGAGGTGATTCTGCCCCTCTACTCTGCTCTTGTGAGACCCCACATGAAGCACTGCATCCAGCTCTGGAACCTTCAGCACAAGAAAGACAGAACTGCTGGAGTGGGTCAGAGGAGGGCCACAAAGACGGTAAGAGAATGGAACACCTCTCCTATGAAGACAGGATGAGAGAATTGGGGTTGTTCTGCCAGGAGAAGAGAAGGCTCTGGGGAGACCTTATTGGGGTCTTTCAGTACTTAAAGGGGGCCTAGAAGAAAAATGGGGACAGACATTTTAGTAGGGCCAGTTGCGATAGGTCAAGTGGTAAGGGTTTTAAACTGAGAGAACGTAGAGTTAGACTAGATATAAGGAAGAAATTCTTTATGATGAGGGTGGTGAAAAACTGGAACAGGTTTCCCAGAGAGGTGGTAGATTCCCCATCTCTAGAAACATTCAAGGTCAGGTTGGACAGGGCTCTGGGCAACTTGATCTAGTCGAAGATATCCCTACTCATTGCAGGGAGTGTTGGGTTAGATGATCTTTAAAGGTCCCTTCTGACCCAAACTATTCTATGATTCTATGACTTTGTGATTGTGGTAACAACTAACCTGCATAAAAAGGGAAGGGGAAAAATGAAGTCTGTGATTTGTTCCTACCTGGCTGTTCAGTAAGTGCTACATCATGGGATAAAGAGCTGGAATGTCATGACACGGGCAAATCTGCTGAACTATTATCCTGGAAGCTGTGGACTGGCTACACTTGTGTTCATTATTGACTTATAACTCAGTTGTCCTGACATCACAGAGGACACTGAAGGATACAACCTCAAAAAATTCCTGGTTAGCTTTTCACTTTCTTTTGTCTTTAATAGAAGTGTAGAGTCTTTGACTGTCTCTATCTGTCTCTCATCCTATCAAAGGAAATGAGAATGAGAGACATGTTATGTATACAAAATTGTTTTCTGGATGGCAGTGGTGATTTAGAAAGTATCCATAATACCATATACTTGGAGGCCAGATTTGTAGGTCATTAGCAGAAACTAACTTCCAACTTGTTGACATCTAATTCGTCAGGATCCTATGCACACTGCTAGGTAGAAAGTGAAATATATTCTGCTCGTGAAATTAACCAGGTAATATCAAGACTCCTGGTACTGTAGAACACATTAGAGTTAAATTATGTGGCATGACTTCCTAATTTATGCAGCAGACCTGCTACAGAATTATATGGCAACGTAAATTGCTTCCAAAATAATTCAGTAGCCTTTAGTTTACTGAAATAATTTTGAAAATTGAACAGTAAAATGAGACTATAAAACTGCATATTATTACTTGTGTAATAGCAGACTTAGAAAGAGTAAGGACTGCAAGAAGGACAAGCTTTTGAAACAACTTGCTAGCTGACATATGGTGATAGCAAGACAAAATGAGACGAAGCAAGCAGAGTTTGAGATTAGTCAGATGACACTAAGTGCTTAAAAGGAGATTCTAGCACAGCAGATCACCTAGAGGGGGTAGGAGTTCCCTGCACCCAATCCCTTGTGCTACTGTGAGCACCCTAAAATACACAGGAGCTGTTCTCTGTGAATGGCTGCACCAAATGGGCAGTTTTCTTCCTACAAGTGAGAAAGAAACACGTAAAAATGCAAAAATAGAGGGAATACAGTAGGAAGGTGTCACTGTACATGAAAGAAAAAAGTTACTCGTTTTATGATGTAATTAGATTTTTTGTCTTACTAGAAAAAGAATTAATTAGGTCACTGTGCAAATAGCCTCAAAATTGCATTATATATATAACACTCAACTAAAATTAACAACCTAGTTTAGAGATTCATTCAGTGCTGCAGTAACAGAAATTTCAATCTAAGCTATATTTAATTCTTCATGCAGGATTCTGGGATAAAAATATTTTTTATTTTATTTAGCCATGACCTTTAAAACTCATGCTGTATTTAGAAATCTCTCACATCAAATCTGTTTATTTTAAGACCATAGTTACAGCTTTCTTGCATTTACAGAAAGGGTAAAGTAGTATTGCAGGAGTATTCTTTTTCAAAAAATATGATTAATAAATTTGATATTGTATGTTAGGGGAAACAATGTTGTCAGTAAACATTCATAATACATGTCAAATTTGAAACTTTAAATGTTTTTCAAAATGTAAAATCAAAACTAGAGTTTAGATACTTTTATTCCGTGTCAAGTGTTTTTCAGATTGTTTTTTTCTTATTTCTCAACCCATCCTACGATACAGACTTACAATGAATACTTGTAGACATTGGATTTCACTGACACAATTACCAAGTTTAATCAGAAATTCAAAATAATTCTGATTCAAAATAAAATTGTGTTAAAGCATGGTATAAGGTGAACTTATTATTAATAGTGATAGTAAGTAGAATCTTTATGAAGATAATGGATAGCATGAAAAAAGTTACAGTTATTAAACCACCCTACTGACAAAGCTGCCTCTTCAGCCAAGCACACAAATTAAATATTGCAAAGATGTTTGTTATCACTGCTTTCTCTCACCTTTACCAAAAATCTCACTTAAAGCTGCATTGCTTTACTCTGCTTTAATATCCATTTAGACTAGCCTTCCTTTTGTAGAAGGAAGCCCCAGGCCTTCTATAAATAAAACAAGCATCTGAAAATCTGCTAATGCAGCACTGCCCCAGTAGATGCTTTTACGTACAGCATTATTGAGTGGAAAGAAAATGCTATTGAGGTTATGAAATATTGGCTTGCTTCATATAACAAACTGGCACAACAGTTGACTCTGTCAGATCTTCAGTTTGCTGTGGCAGAGGCTCGACACACTTGCAGAAGCCTGACCAAAGGTTGCTGACAGTATGCCTAGCACAGTGGGGCCATACCTCTCCATGTTCCCATGCAACACCTGCTTAAGGAATACATCATATGTGTTTGTCCTAGATGTGTGGCTAAAGCATAAGAAAGCTAAGGAGTCATCCAAATTCCAGACAAGCATTGCTATTCTGATACTGAGCTTGAATTCAAGGGAGTGAAATTCAGGGCTCCTAGCAAAAAGTGGTAGAGGCAAGAACACTGAAAGATCCAAAATGTGTATGAACACAGAAGTTTAAAAAAAAATGTGCAATTATTTCCAGTCTGGCTGTTTCTTTCCCCTTCCGTAACGTCCCAGTACATAAAACAGTAGTATTTTTCCTTCACTCTTATTGTGTCAGGCTGATCCTAAACTTAAGAGAGAAGAGACTAAATATTGATTAGAATAGTTTATTATGATTATCAGCTGGTGCCATCCTCAGCAAAACAGAATAGCCACATTGATAACAATGTCAGCATTCATTGAAGCACACTGTCTGAAGTGGGAAGCTGATTCCAATAATCTTTTTTCCTGAAAGGAGGGCAACTCAAACTATGAATACATGAATTACATTTGCCTAGTTAGTACCAATATTTGCTCTTACAACACTTATAAATACCAATATTTGTTCATACTATGTCAATTTGCAGTGTTTTCTCTACTTACAGTGGCAGGCTGAACAAATAAACAGACATTCCAATTGACTATATTTCAAAAGGATAGATGACTAGAATAACTTCTAATACAGCAAAATGCAATGGTCTCCCAGTTTCCAAGATTCAGCTGCTTGCATTTGGAAAAGAGGGCACAGTGTTCTTTCAAATGTAAGTAAGCAATGCCTGCCTTTTTTGTTTTGTGAAAATGATGTTATCATGAGGTTTCCTTACTTCATTTAAGTAACTATAAATGATGGAATCTATAATTATTTTATCAGTACATGATGGAAAAACATGAAATGCCCATAAAATATATCCACTGGGGAAATATGTCTAACGGCAGATTGAAAGGCAATTCCAGCTTCCACGTGATATGGCAGTTAGAGTAATCCCTTTTGGAAAACAAGTTTAACCTGCAAACCTATGAAGTCTGCAGCAAAATCGCAATTGGTGGGAAGGGGGTTGGTGGATGGCGAGGAAAGAATCTGCAACTCCCTGTTGAAGTGTCAGTGGCCAATGAGATCTTCTTCCAAAGAAAACGATGTCTGGAGTGTCCCCCATGTACAAGAGTAAGTTAACGGAAACATCGGTTCTGTTTTTCTTATGGACCTTGCAATCTCCAGTTGACCCTGTTTACTACTCTGTTCTACCTGGATGCAAGTCTGCTTAGGGAATTACAATACTAAAAATGTGTTTCAACAGGATATGACTGTATAGCTGTTAACTATACTCTGCTAATAAGGCCTCTTCCCCTGTCCGTTTCTTAACAGTAGTAGTGACAGCTGTTTACAGCCAGTGTCTCTGGTGATTTATTTCAGCTCACCTTGATTTTGAGAGATATTCAGACTTCTTGTTCACAGCCTAAGAGTTCCTGCTGGTTTTTAATAAGCTTCTTAAAAATCAGAAAGGCCAAAAGGTGATTACCTTCCTTCCTTGGAAAGTACGCTATTTAACGTCTCACCCAGCTGGAGTTTCTGGGAACAGCCTTGCAGGGAAAGTGATGTACATATTGATTACATATTAGTGGTGGGCATTAGATGTTATGAACCACACTTTCCTGGAAATGTCAAAATATCAAAAATATCATGGATGTCATGATAATCTCCAAGGCAACATCAAAATCTTCTCTGTCTCACAGCTGAATGAGAGTGAGAGCCACGTGCTAATTTCCCCCCACTCCAAGAGACAGCAGTACAAGGAAAGACTCTGGGGTAGCACTGTAGATATTATACTTGGTAGAGGAAGAGTTGTACTTTATTTTTATGACCTGCGTGGGACTAGCATGCATTTCATGTCTGACATAGCAAGCGAAATATGCTTGTAGTCAATCATGGATTAGGGTTTATGTACTCGTATTGTTTTAAACCTTTGCTGATGCACCAAGTATAATTACTGATACTTAAAAAAAGTCAGAGTCATTAAAGAGAATAACTAAGTTTCTAAGAGGCTCAGGGAGGCTTTTTACTCTTTGTAAGACCCAGTTTCACCATGGATGTTTTGGCCTGAGTATTAAACACATCATAATTTTTGTAGTTTCTCTCCACATGAAATGAATATATATTTTGCAGCCATAAATTAATACATAATGACTGATTGAATCCAAGTTTTAGTTTGCAGTTTACATTAAAAGAAAAAACTCTGGATGACTAAAAATCAAACTATCTCCGGTTTCTCTCAACAAAAAATATTTACTAATGTAACACCATACCAACACAGAGAAATAAGCGAAAAGGCTGGTAATATGAGATATACCTGTAGCTGTTGAAGAGAACACAAAAATGGATGGGGAGAAGTCAATCTAAGAGAACAATTCAATTTCATCAACGTAAATACCTTTTTCACCTGAAGACAGAGTTAATTAACAGAAGAATTAAAGGTCATTAAGTATAGCTAATTAGAACTGAATTAGAAGGTAGTCTAATTGGACAGCTGCAAACTTTGAGTACCCTTTGACTTTAAAAGAATGTTAATATTTACCCTCTATGCGTTCCATTAAATTGCCAGATATGTTGAAAGAGTAGAGCATAAAGCTCTCTGTGATCCATGGCAATGAACACTCTTCCCAGACTTTGTAAATGGACTCAGTGTATGTACCTCTCTGCAAAGGCCAGCTCTAAAAGTGGGATGAGAACTGCTCCACATAATCCAAATTCGAAGGAGATAATTTAAATACTTTTCTGTGAAGTCCTAAATACATTTCAGCCACACAGTTATGTCCCATTTGGTAAAGTCTGAGAAAGCCTGGGCCATTGGTTTTGTAGATGAGAAAAATACAAACCCTGAGCATCCTCACTGGAAATAAATGGGAATTTAATAGGAACCTAGAATAAATTATTTTATATTTCTTTGACACTTCTCCTGTTTTCTTAGAGCAGCTGAGGATACCAGGGCTCCTTGGGGACTTCCTTTGGGGTTTTTATGGGCTCAATATATTTTCACATTCCTCAGAGGATGTGATACAGCTCTTGAACCTGTCCTTCGTGATTCCACTGTCTGTGTCTTTCTCTTTGGTGTGCTGCCATATAAGGGGACATAAGGAAAAATGTTTTAAATGGAAATATAAAAATGTTATTTTATGGATTTGCTTTATTCTGTAAGGAAATTACCATTGCCTTAGGAATTAAAATACGAAATACTTCAATATTAAAATCTTTATTAAGGGCACATTTTTATTTTCTGATGTGCACCATGAATCTCTAGGAATTAAAATATGAGATACTTCAATATTAAAACCTTTAATAAGGGCACAGTTTTATGATCCGCACTATGAATCTCATATACAGAAGAAGCAAAATTGATCCAAAGCAGAATCAATAAAAGGGTTGTTAATGTTTCATTAGGTGTTGTTCAATTCTTTAGAGTTTTTCTGAGATTCCAGTTGTACGAATTTGTTCATAATACTAATTAAGAAGAGCCATTTGTCAGAAACTCCTTTATTAGGACAAATATTGATGGCACATTCTGCTGAATTTTGGGAGGTGGAGGATAGAATGGTAGGGGTTGGAAGGGACATTTGGAGATCACCTCGTCTAAGCCCCTTTCCAAAGCAGGTTCAGTTAGAGCAGGTTTCACAGAACTGGATCCAGGGAGGTTTTGAATATCTCCAGAGAAGGAGACTCTACGACTTCTCTGGGCAGCCTGTTCCAGTGCTCTGCACCCTCAAAGTAAAGAAGTTTTTCCTCATGATGAGACGGAATTTCCTGTATTCTATCTTGTGCCTGTTGCCCCTTGTCCTGTCACTGGGCACCACTGAAAAGAGTCAGGTCCCATCCTCTTGACACCCACCCTTTAGATATTTATAAGCATTCATGCATGAGATTCCCTCTCAGTCTTCTTTTCTGCAGGCTAAACAGACCCAGGTTGCTCAGCCTTTCCTCATAACAGAAGTGCTTCATTCCCTTCATCATCTTTGTAGCCCTCTGCTGGACTCTCTCCAGTAGTTCCCTGCCCTTCTTAAACTGGGGGGGGCTGGAACTGGACACAGTACTCCAGATGTTGCCTCACCAGGCCAGAGTAGAGGAGGAGGATGACCTCCTTTGACCTGCTGGCCATGCTCTTTTTAATGCACTCCAGGATACAATTGGTCCTCTTGGCCACAAGGGCACATTGCTGGCTCGTGGTCAACTTGTCAACCACCAGGTCCCTCTCTGTGAGCTGCTTCCCAGCAGGTCAACCGCTAACTTGTACTGGTGCATGGGGTTATTTCTCCCTAGGTGCAGGACCCTATAGTTGCCCTTGTTAAATTTCATTATGTTCCCTCCACCCAACACTGTAGCCTGTCCAGGTCTCACTGAATGGTGGCACAGCCTTCTGGTGTGTCAGCCACTCCTCCCAGTTTTGTGTCATCAGCAAACTTGCTGAGGGTACATTCCATCCCCTCATGTAGGTTGTTGATGAATATATTGATCAAGACCAGACCCAGTACTGACCCCTCGGAACAAGGTAGATATTTCGATTGTTTTTTCTTAATCGCTTCCATTTGAAAGGCAGTTTTTGATTAAATGTTCTGAACTATTAAGAAAGATGCTTTCCTACTAATCTAATCCAAATACTGTCTTCTGTTTGTTTTTTGCTTTGCTGATTCATCAACAATTCTGACAGTTTAGTTTTTCTTATTACAGAAGATAATGTTTTTTAAATTTCTAAATTTTCTAGGTTTTCTGTGATCACACTTGGTTAAGGCTTATCCATTTATGTTGATCATGTTAAAATGACATGTCTAATACATACATTCTACTGGTAGTAGAAAAAACTGCCTTAAATTATTTGCCCTGATTAGATGTTTAATAGTAGCTGAAAGTAGTCAGATTCCAAAATGTAATTGGAAGCTGTTAAACTAATTAACCAGTTAAATGGCTCCATAATAAACAGAAGATCTTGAAATCTACCTTCATTAGTTCCAATAGGGAAATGGTCATCGATGTGACGGAAAGCATATGAAGAAGTGCCTTCCTGGAGCAGATACTGTCACCAGGGCAGATTGCAGACTCAGAATTATTCTTATGAAAACTCTCTAAGTCTCCCAGGTCAATCTTTTTTATTTTTCACTGGAGACCAGGGTTAGATGTTATTTAGATTGACTAGAAATTACTTGTACTTTTTATTTTACTTACGTCTTTTGTAAGCATACTATAAGCTAATTGTAAGCAAGCCTAAGTTTCTCTTACTTCCTCATGTCCTGGTTTCAGCTGGGATAGTTAATTTTCTTCCCAGTAGCTGCTGTGGTTTGGATTTAGTATGGGAATAACGTTTATAACACATATTGTTTTAGTTGTTGCTAAATAATATTTATATTTGTCAAGTCCCGGTCCGATTTCGGACTCGGGGGAGGTTACTAATGATCCCAAGAGTGAGAGTGAGACGCAAACGAGGTCAAATGCCGCCAATCAGGCCGTTTTTATTGAGTAGGTACAGAGGAATGGAGCGACAGGAAAGGCAGGAAATACTAGAAGGAAAATAAGCAAGCATTCAGAAGGATAAGCAAAGGATAGTCACCACCATGGATCCAGCGACGTCTCGTTGGTCCTCAGTCTTCAGTTTCTTCAGTGGTGGGTGCACACCAAAGCTTGTTTCCACAGGCTTTTTATAAGACCAGGAAAAGACCTTGGCGGGCTGCCAGCCCAGCCCAGGCAAACGTTGGCTTTTGTGGCACCTCACAATGGTCTTCTGCTGCCGGTTTTGGTGGTGCTGCATTAGCAAACGAATGGTCTGCTGTTACCGGTCATTTGCACCTTGAATGGTCTTCTACTGCCGGTTTTGGTGGTGCCGCATTAGCAACGAATGGTCTGCTGTTACCGGTCATTTGCACCTTGAATGGTCTTCAGCTGCCGGTCTTGGTGGTGCCTCATTTGCCAACGAATGGTCTGCTGGCGCACCTTGCAAGGTACACGTAAGCAAGCTTTGAGGCAAACACTTGACGTTCCAGTCTCTCACAATATTACATCAAGGAATTTTTCAGCTTCCCATAGAAGCTGACAGGGAGCATAAACAGGACAAGCTGACCAAAGGAATATTCCATACCATAGACATCATTATCAGTATATAAACAGGGGTTGCCCAAGCGGCAGACATTTGCAATTGCTGCTTGGAATGGGCAGGGCAATCGATCATTGGGTGGTGAGAGAAATTGCATTGCGTAAGTTTATTATTGTTGTTGTTATTATTATTAGTAGTAGTAGTAGTAATTTCTCTTCTGTTACTCTGCTATGAAACTGTTTTCATCTCAACCCAGGAGTCTTTTTCCCTGCTTTTTCTCCCTCTTCTCCCTACCCTACTGGGAGCCAAGAGGGAGTGAGTGGATGGCTGTATGGTCCTAGTTGCCACCTGGAGTTAAACCACGACACCTCACTGTAGGGAAAGATTAAGTATAGACATCATCAATTTATTTCTGTGTACATGACTCTCCAGTCCAAGTAGTCTGCATGAACTGAACAGGACTATTGTTTGCTTGTACTCTGAATAATCAGAAAATATTCTGTGTCGAAACACATAGCTGAATAAATGAATCTAAGTTCCCTTCCATTTTTGTGATTGTTGCCTGTCTACAAAAATGTAATTGCTTAATTTACATATTAATATAAAGGCATAGATGGATGCTGTCCTCCACTTCAATGTGATTGTCAGGCCTTGGGATATGCACACCAGCATAGTGTGGAAATAAATGAATTAATGCCTTGAAGTCTCTTTCTAAGTCTGCATATAAAAATAGTCAGGACTGATTCACCCCCACTGTTTCTTGGCTTTGTCTATAATGCATATGGAGACTCCATTAAGAACTAGATCCTCTTAAAAAAAAAAAAGTGGTAAATTATTGTTTTAAGGAACAGCAATACCAAGTTATCAGTCACCTCTTAACACTTAACAGATTTTGAACATATTTTAAAACTTCTTTGTACCAACATTCTACAATAAATTTAGTTATTATGTTAATCTCATCAATTTAGCAAGATCAATAGATCTATCAACTATAATTGGTATGCATAGAAATTTTTCTACTGGCAATAAAACACAGTTTGAAAAGTAGCTTCTGTAATTTTCATTCAGCTGTCAGATGAATCAGGTGGAATATACTGCAAATTGTCCTTTCTTAAGTCGTTGATATTTTTGCTTTAGTAAAGCTAGTTTAATCTGATCAGACTGGGCAGATGTTTCCACCCCTGCAGATTCTGTAGGAGTCAATGGAGCTTCACACAATTTTATAGTCATTTGATGCAGCAATGGTATTGCTGCATAAAGTACGTGCTGCAGAGGCTCCTATCTTACCTGGAATATTATATGCAGTGAATAAAAAATGCCAGAACATAACTGGTAAAGAGATAAAAATTCTCACTTTCCTTTCTTTTACCAGGAGCAATTTATTGCTAACTTAAAATTATAAATCTCTTCTGGTTTCTTAAAGAAAATAATTCTCATTTTGGGGTGGCTTTTTAACTTCTGTGCCAAAAGTGAGCACAGTGTAGGTATAAAATGAAAGCATATTTCATGTTTTCAGTTAATTTATCCTGTTGCCAAAATTATTGAATGCATTCATCATTAAGGTGTTAAATATTTGGAAAATTTGTCTAGATAAAGTAAAGACACTCAAGTGGTCTTCATTTCTTGGGGGGGTGGGTCGCAGGGGGGATTGAAGAAGAGGAAAAGAGAAAGTACCTCAGGCAACTTTATAATTTGTAACCATAAGTCTTCAGTTTTGAAATAAGACTAATAAATGCACTAGTGATTAGAGTTTTTCTTGCCTACATTTTGCAAAAATATATAATGAAAAAAGATGAAAATATGTCATCAATGCTATTAATGAAGAAGCACACTTTAAAAGCTTTTATCTGGAGAGCCCACAAATAGTATATAAGTAGAAATCTCCTCTTTTAATAGCAGATGTGCAAGAAACTTTTGTTGCTACAGAAAGCTTCAGAAGTTAATGCATTCATTTACATGTTAATGTAGCTAATGCCTCCCGCTATTAAGAATTTGGACCCAAATGTAAATCTCACCAGAGTGCAATAATTTCCTGCAGATCATGCTACAAACATACAAATTAAGCTCTATATTGTGTGTTAGCTATATGATGATATGCAGAAATTGTGAGTATGTTAAACATACTCTTATAGTAAGGGTACTTCATTTTAAATTTTACAAATAACAGAAATAGTCTTGAAACAATTTTTACAGCTATAGTAATATAATTTAAATCAGTATCTTAGTATATCCTTCAATGTTCTTCCTAAGAGAATATATTTTACATAAATATTATTAATTTTCCCCAAAGTTCCAAGATATGGAACACCAGCAAGAAATAGCCCCAGCTTTCACCCCTGTCTTCATTGCTATGAGAAATCCTTAAAAATTATGTGTGGTAGAGAAGATGCCTGGTAAGATTGTGCTTTGTAGTCTAATCTCCTTACTGGAAATTAACTTCAAATTGCTAACTAGTATCCTAGGTACCACTGATGAGTGTCTCTCACACAGTCACAGAGACATTAGGTTTATTGTTATATTACTTTCAACGTTGTATTACCTCCATTTAGAGGGACTTAAGAGTCCCAGAAACATAGGAAGATGCCATCAGATAATGAGAGCATCCTGCCTTTTCAGGAGAAAAATATCAATTGGCTATCCTGTTTGCCATGTCAGCTTTCAGATCCAAAATAGAGCCTTGCCTATTGACATTGCTTGCCTCAGAGATTCCTTGTCCATTTTCTCAAGACTTTATAAATCTGCTTTTAAGGAGCTAGGACAACTTTGAGGGCTCCATTACAGAATACTTCATTTGATCCCTGTGCTTAATCTGCTTTGAGGCTCCAGTAGACGCAGTATATTCTCAGTAATTCATAAGAGAACTAGTGGGAGGAGATTAGAAGACAGAAAGTCAGTGAATTCTTGGTATACCAATATATGACATCAATGCCTCCTGCTAGTCAGGCTAATGAATGCCGTAACAATACAGACATAAAACTTAGAAATGTATTTTATTTTCCACTGATGGAGAAACAGGGCAGCCAGACCCTGTTAACGTGGAACTGGGGGGAGGAAAGAAATCCAGAAGGTCTTCTTCCTTCAGTTAAGGAGAACCCTATGGTTACTCTCAGGCGTTCAGTTCCCCTAGATGCTACTCTTAGCTTGACCTCCCCTTCTCATTCCTAAATTGAATGCCTTAAAAATATTTGGTATTAACATCTTTGTTGATGATGTGGATGTTGGGGTTGAGCACACCCTCAGCAAGTTTGCCAACAACACCGAGCTGTGTAAAGCAGCCGACACACTGGAGGGAAGCGATGCCATCCAGAGGGACCTGGATAGGCTTGAGAGGTGGGCCTGTGCAAACCTCATGAAGTTCAACAAGGCCAAGTGCAAGGTCCTGCATGTGGGCCAGGGCAATGCCATGCACAAATACAGGCTGGGTGGAGAATGGATTGAGAGCCACCCTGAGGAGAAGGACTTAGGGGTGTGGGTTGATAAGAAGGTCAACATGAGCCAGCAATGTGCGCTCGCAGCCCAGAAGGCCAACCGTATCCTGGGCTGCATCAGAAGTGTGGCTAGCAGGTTGAGGGAGGTGAGTCTGCCCTTCTACTCTGCTCTCCTGAGACCTCACATGGAGTACTGCATCCAGTTCTGGGACCCCCAGCATAAGAAGGACTTGGACCTGTTGGAGCAGGTCCAGAGGAAGGCCATGAAGACAATCAGAGGGCTGGAGCACTCTGTCCTATGAGGACAGGCTGAGAGAGTTGGGGTTGTTCAGCCTGCAGAAGATAAGACTCCGAGGAGACCTTATAGCAGCTTTCCAGTACCTGAAGGGTGCCTACAAGAAAGCCGGAGAGGATCTTTTTACAAGTGTATGTAGTGACAGGACAACGGGTAATGGCTTCAAACTGGAAGAGGGGAGATTTAGATTAGATATTAGGAAGAAATTTTTCACTTTGAGGGTGATGAGGCACTGGAACAAATTGCCCAGGGAAGTTGTGGAGGCCCCATCCCTGGAAGTGTTTAAGGCCAGGCTGGATGGGGCTTTGAGCAACCTGGTCTAGTGGGAGGTGTCCCTGCCCATGGCAGCGGCGTTGGAACTCGATGATCTTTAAGGTCCCTTCCAACCTAAATAATTCTATGATTCTATGGTCTCAGAATCAGGCCCTCTTGGAATAATTCCTGTCACATACAATTACTTATTTTAGCAAACAGGTCCATCTATCCCAGCCCTTAAGCACACACGTCCTGCTCAAGTAGTGAGCAGAGTCCAATTCTTGGTGTGCTTTATGCTTAGCTAAAAATTCTGTGTAGTGAGTCCTGCAGTCTCTAGACCTTGATAAGCCCTTTTGAAATCTATTAGTCCTTTCTAATATCATTATCCTTATTTTCTTCATTTATCAATAATAGTTTGTGATGCCAACAGTAATACAATTTGAACCTTAACATGGATTTTCTCTGAATAAACTAATCACTGGAAATTGACCTTTGAATACTGACGTCACTAGTGTGTGTGTGCGAATATATATGTATGTATCACTTAACATAGTTGTATATTATATATATACACACCTACATATACATACATTATAAATATACCATAAGGGCACTCGACCACTGTGTTGGGTTGACCTGACAGGGGTTGAGGAGATTCTCCAAACTTAAGAGGAACAACCTCTCTTAACTTTGAAGGTGGTCCTGTTTCAAGTAGAAGGGTTGGTCAGCATGACCTGCAAAAGTCCTTTCCAATCTAAATTATTCTGTGATTCTACAATTTGAACTGTTAAACAAAATCCAACACTGAAAAATAGTCATGATGTTAGGTAACTAACTGGAATTGTTGTAGATAAGAGTGTTATGTCACAAGGTATGAAAGTGACTTGTTTGAAATAAGATGAAGACAATCATTCAATCAATGTGCTTTTATCTCTTTCACCAGTGCAATATATTTTTCTGTTGACTTGTTTATTAAGATGCTCATAGATAATTTCTGGTTCTACCAAGACCTTTTTTAACCTTAGCAGTGGTTTCTATTTTAAGCAGTGTAAATTGGTATTTTGGTTTTGGTTTTTTTTTTTTCCAAAATAATCAGGTGAATTTTAGAGAGATCTTTAGGTATCCTTGTTCAGAATAGTATTGGATCACTTGGAATTTTGGTCGCATTTCACACCTGAATTTTTTACTGAATTGCTGGACTGTGAGTAAATAATTTTGCAGCTGAATCTTGAAAGCTGGGACATACATTACAAATCCCAGTTTCTGTTTTGTCAGCATAGAAACAATAAATCTAGTTCCCAAATCTGAAATTGAGCCCAATTGATTAGTTTGCCTTATCTGAAAGAGAGAATTTATTTTCTTGTACTGTATACCTCATCTGATTCATTATACTGATTTAGACTTATTAAGAAACTCTTGTCTGGCAGGTCAATATGGTAGTAACCTAGACCTTTTTACAGAGTAAAATCTGCAACTATAGAAGTAGCTAAAGTAAATGCAAGTAGCCAAAAATCAACCTTGGTGCCTGCAAAGAGTTTAAACAATTCCAGGTGCAGGATATAATAAAATCATTGTGACTCTAAGAATCATAGTAGAGAAACTAGTATAATTGTGATATGACTACTGGTAATCATCAAGAATTTAATATAAAACCTCTGCAATGTGCTAAATAAGGCAATACAGACAGCTTTATGATAAACGTGAAGGAGTTACACAAAGCTGGGTAGATCGGGATCCCTGCACCCCATAGTATTATGTATTCAGAGGAAAAGTGGCTAGATCTACATGGACCTTAAGCAGCTGAGCTGAGCTGAGCTTGACCTGTGGGACCACGCATGCTAAATCTATATCCAAATCTTATATCTTCATATATAATTAAGTCTGGCCATATGGCAAGTGATATGCTATTCCCTTCCCTCTTTTGTCTTCACAAAATGTTGCTGACAAGTCTTTCTGATTATCTTTTAAAAGCTGAAGTGGTAAAATATATGCAAAGTAATTTAAATAATAAACCTGAGTTGAGGCAAAAGAAATTAGTCTGCAAATTTGAACTCAACAAGGACTTGACTTTTGAGACTGCTGTACGAATCTGTTTAAGGCACTTTGTAAAGTCTGTTTCTTGAAGTTTGAGAGCTTCAACAAAGTCCTTACAGTTAAATGGTTTTTACAATGTTTTAGAACACCTAGGAAAGTATGCTTTGTGGAACATGGGATTGCATATCATCTCCTGGAAAGTCTAGTAGCCACCTGCCAGTTTCCTTTCAAGTTTGCTAGAAACAGATGTGTGGAGAAGAGTATTGCAGGAATCTAGTCATTAATCCAGAGCCAGACTACAACATCCTGCATGTCAAGACGGCAGAGAATGAGCATTAAGTCTACTCACATATATGGTGTTCCCTGGTGTTGTTTGGCCTTTGCAGCCTTCAGGCTGCTCTTTTTAATATATTCCCTTCCTATTATGGCAGCCGTGGATCTCAGGCAGAGGGATTATGCTAGCCATGCCCTCAGTCACTGCTCCAGAGCAGTGATTGCATGCCGGGAGCCCTTTTTGCCCTAATGTAATCACATGGTGTGGTTCCTCTGTACAGAGAGGAATTTTCTCCTGGCTATGTCTAATCTGCCTTTAGAGCAACGTTTTAGCACTTTAGTCATCTCTAGTATTTTGTAGATTACTTTAATAGGACATTTTTATGAGGAAGTTTTGTTCTCTTACACTTTTTTGTTGGGGAAAGGCTACCCTAAAGTTTCTCTTGCCACTTGAGTAACAACAGTATCTTAAAGCAATGGTATTTTTGGTCAGATAACTTCTAAAATCTATTTTATGCTTACAGGCTTCACCTTGGAAGTGAAAGCATAGCCAAAGTGAATAAATTTAATATGTTGTGTGCTGGGTTCCTCCTCCCCCTTTTAAATTTTTATTTCTTTGGTCCACTTTTGTAAAAAATGCCTGGTTTTTGATACGCTTCCAAAAGAGGAGTCCTGTTTTCCCAGATCTTTTACTTATTTTGATGAATGTGCCTTGTCATTTATACACTTAACTTATGGTGGCTCAAAGAATTTCAGTAAAACTCCAGCGACTAAAAAGATTTTATGTAGTATTGCTCAGCTTCTGCTGATACCAATGTTGTCCCTATTTACCATTGGAATTCATAGTTAAAATTATTTAAAATTAAGTCTAACCTTAAGTGATGCCACGTAATGGATTAAAAAATTACTAGTTACACCTCAAAGTGAGAAGAAAAAGGAAAAACATTCCAATTTTCCTGAAAATCTCAAGCAACCTCCTCTTGAACAGCCCCTCTGATCCCCCAAAAGGCTTTTCATATTACAAAAATGTGACAAAAAGGCCTGTTTCAGCTGTTCTAAGGGACAGATTTTTTTTTTTTTTTTTTTTTAAGTATTGTGGAGGGAAGTATGCTAGGAGGCAATTTTCTGGAAAGTACTCTTAAAGTTGCATTTCATTAAACGGTTCTATTTGAAAATGATTTTTAATTGCATCAAATGTTGCCTGTTAGTCAGTCTGGCTGCAATCCAAGTCCATTTCAATCTCTTCCTCTTTACATTATATGTGGCTTAAAATCGGAGTGAATTGTGTCTAGTTTCTCCTCAGTTCCCTCAAGAATCAAATTCTAAGGTGTTTTTATTTTTCCTCCATTTTCTCTGTGAAATTGTGAATCCTTTTCAGTGAAAGCAGAACTAATATATGAGCTTGCTTCAGTCTCTTTGCAGCATATATCATCTTTTTCTAAACCTATACATCTAGCAGGATTAGAAGGTATGGTATGAACCACATTTTCTTCTTATGGCATTAGCAACTTTGTAAAAGCAACATTTCTGTTCAGAATAAAATAAGTACAATAGCTTGATGGTAAGAAAACTTAATCCTGTCAAATTGAGCTCCATGAATAATTCACAAGGTCCAATTTCATGTTTATCTCATTATTAAAGATAGAAAGTGTCCATATACCATCCATGACTTTTAATAAAACTTTTCTAGTACTTCTAGAAAAAATACCATGTTGTTACCTCTGCAAGATATTTTTGTTTTGTTCTTATTTGAATTTTGATACCGAATCTCAAACTATTGTAGACATCCGTCTTATAAATTATTTTCTTCTAGAATATCTAAGTTGGGTGTTTATTAAAATATATGAAAAATATTACAAAACCAAGAGAAATTTTGAGATTTGTGTAACCTCATTACAGGTGAATCTTTTAGAAAGCAGCACAATATTAAATCAGGTGACTTACAGGAGTTTTAGAGCATTCAAAACTCACAGGTTTAAGTTTTTAAGTTGCTTCAATTTACATGAGAAATGTCAAGACGAAATGTTGCCGATACTAAGTAATGTTGTGTCCTAAACAGATTCAAAACAGAACAACTCAGTCCTACTGGGTACTAGTTTTCCCATGCTCAAAAGTAAAGATATGTCCCAATCATCAAGTTTACAAAATCTAGAATATTGCCAAGATAACATAAAAATTATCTTCACTTAAGCCTTGAAGAGCACTCTTATACTTGTTGACAAGTGTCTTACGTTAATAGTATTAGTGCATTGTGTAAAAATGTTGGAAAACAATTTCAATTAAATCACAAAAATGGTGAAGAAGCCAAAACACATAGTAAAGACAAGAGTCGCCACCAAAAATAAAATAAAATTAACTTATTAAAGCATGGCAAAAAGCAGATTTGAAGGACGTAATATGACAGAAAAATTTCATCTTAAATGGGCTAATAAGGTTACTGGTGGAAAAAAAAGAAAACGTAGTAGTTCACTCTTCTTTTTCTCCCTTATTATCAGACATGTTTATTAATTATGGCACATTTAAATGATCCCCTCTGAAGAAACTTTGCTTGTTCCTTATTTTCTAATATTGTGTCACTTTTATGCATATGAAACTCACATTACTTAGCAGCTGAATCCAAGCTTAGTACAGGTCCCACTCTGTTTATGGTCCCCATACTGTTCTCAGCTCTTACTCATTCATTCACCACTCCTACTACTGTCCTAGCATGGACACTAATCCTTATATTTTTGTTTTACCTGCTTCATCATCTCCCTAAGGCAGGTTAGAGTGCTAATCGCCAAAGATGTTGTCTTTCCAAAAAAATATGTCTTCTGCTGTGTTAAATCTTGTTCATCAATTTATAATGCCCTGTATGCACTCTCATGTATATACTCCACTAGAGTGTTAATGACAGCTTCTATGCAGCTGTGCATAGAAAAACTGTGCACTGAGTTTTAACCCCTTTTTTGCCACATGGATGTGAATGTTTTTATTTTAATACCATTTCCTTTATTCTTAATGACTTACTGTCTTTCATCTCCCACTTAGGTATTTTATAGCTCCAGATCTGTTCTTTATCTTTGCCCCCTTGATTTCTTAATGGATTCTGTCTTTAGTCTATCTTACCTATGTTTTAGTCTGGTTATAGCTTGCTTCATGTTTTGGGCTGTCCTTTCTCTTCCCAATCTGAAAAACCCGACAACATTAGAAACTACTTGCAGATATGCTGTTATCCTGATGACCTGCTGAGCTAGGTGCAATTGACACATGCCATTCTTAGATTCCTCCTTTTGCCCTTCATGCTTCCACACCCAGGCATTCCCATTCTTTTTTGGTTAATAGCAATTTAAATATTTCTGTTACAAAGCCATTACATAGCTTTGCATTGATCTATATTCATGGCACTTATTATAGATCTAAATCAGATTTTTAGACACCAAAAGAATTATCAATAGTCCAAAGTGAAGAATCACAGGATCAAAATTCAAGTGGGAAAAGACCTTTGGTGGCTGTCTAATCCAGCCCTTCCTTCATGCTTGCCCACCCTGTCTTTCCTAGAGACTCTGTATTTCTCCATTGCAGCACTCCAGCTGTAAGAGTTATTCTACCACATCTCTGTAATCCCCATGAGGCCATAGCTCTGCAGCTGTGCATGAATTTCTAATTCCTCCTGTTTGCAGCCCAGGTTATGTGCATTTGTGTATAGATGGTTGCGGTGTGCCCCAAGCTGTACTGCTTTTACAAAGACAGTGTGAGACCTTGCTCTGTCTTGCTGTCCATCCGATGCATCTCCTCTACTTGTGCCCTCAATTCTTTTCAGGTTATGGTAATCCTTCCTGGGCATACCTAGTTTAAAACCCTCCTCACCAGGCTCGCAAGTCTGTTTGCTAAGATATTCTTGCCTGGTTTGGTCCAATATATCCGGTACCTGGTCAGTAGTCCTTACTCTTCAAAGCATGTCTTGAGGTCATAGAAGCACAAGTTCTCCCTTTGACAGGAATCATGTATGCAGGCATTGACCTGCTGGATAAGTTCATTTCTCCTTGAACCTTTCCCCTTTACTAGCAGGATTGACAAGACAACCACCTCGGCCCCCATGTCTTTCTCTCATCCCCAGAGCTGTGTAGTCCCTCCTGATATGCTTTGGATTATCCCGTAGCAGTGTTGTTGGTGTCCATGTGGAAAAGCAGTAAGGGGTAACAGTTAAAGGAGCAGATAAACTCTGGTCAACCCTCTACTGCACCCTGGATCCTGACCCCTGACAAGCAACAAACTTCCTAAGACGTCAGGCTGGGTCGACAGACTGATGCCTATGTCTCTTGCAAGAAGGACTCACCTGTGACTATTACATGCCTTCTCTCCTTTGTGTGGACACAAGGCTTGGGCTCAGCTGGCTCTGATGTGTGCCCTCACGGGTGATCTTTATCCTTACCTGTGCTTGGGGTACTATACTTTGCTGAAGTTGCAGCTCTGCAGGTGGAGTAGGAACCTCTCCCCTGTTGCTAGTAGTCACAAGCTTCCAGCCTTTTTCGTGCAAACAGCCACCCTCCACTGCCTGTGTGACCAAAGCCTCCAGCTGTTCTTCTTTCAAGCTCAGGCTCTTGTCTCGATTTTCCAGGAAGATCCTGTCAATCTCCTCTTCATGTCCCCTGGCAGTGCACAACCTCTCCCTGCAGCTCCTTCCCTAGTGACTCCGTGCAGGCCACAACTGCTGCAGGTGAAGCCCCCACTGCTAGAGCCCTAGGGAGAGCTCAGGCCAACTCTGCAGATGCCTCACCAAGGCGGCAGCATTGTCCCTTGAAGCTGTTCTGTTCTCTGCTGCCCTCTGCTCTGATGATGGTGTCAGCACCTGGTGCTTATACGAGTGCTTCAACCCCAGTAACATTTCAGGTCTGTGAGACTGTAACCCCCAAAACAGTAAATGAGAGGAGACATTAAATTTAGGTGGTGTTGGGTGTTTCTGCCAGGCCCTTTGGGCTTCAGCTCTTCTGGGTTTCAGATTAAGATAATGCTTTTGCATCTTGAGTTGCCGCAGAGAGGCACCCTTGTTTTGTGAAAGCTGGGGTACAATCTTAATTAGTAGAAGTCCAGACAAGTAGAGATCATTAACAGCTTAAATGTTTTCCAAATATAGCTTCAAACAAGACTGTAGTTAACAGCCAAAAGGTTAAGGTGACAATAATGATGTAGTTCATCCTGAAGAAGAAATGTAGGAAGAGTGCCCTTAAGGCAATGCAAACTCTGGAGGCAGAGTGCCCTATTTAGTACAGCCTGAGATCTCTGAATTGTTTTCATGGTTGATTAGTAGGTATGGGTGTCACTGCACATTTCTCCAGAAAGGAAGAAGAGCTGGAAGAGTCTGAGAGCTAAAGGTGAAAGGCACACAGTTTAGTCTCCAGTTGTAGATGTGAGTTACAGTTCATTATAAATCTGGAGGCTTTTATACCACATTTCTGAAAAGCGTGTATGCATTTAAAGAGGCAAGTGGATTGAAGAATATTTCCATACCTATCTTTTTCAAAGCAATTTCTCTCTTCTGGTCAGAACAAATTGCTCTTTGTTTAATATTTTTATTAATGATCTTGACAAGGGGATTGAGAGCACCCTCAGTAAGTTTCCAGATGACACCAAGTTAGGTGGGAGTGTTGATCCCTGTGTGAGGGTAGAAGGGCTCTTCAGAGGGACCTGGACAGGCTGGATTGATAGGCTGAAGCCAATAGTATGAGGTTCAACAAGGCAAAGTGCCAAGCCCTGCACTTGGGCCACCGCAACCCCGTGCAATGCTACAGCTCTTGGGGTGAAGTGGTTGAAAAGTTGCCTGGCAGAAAATGACCTGGGAGTGTTGATTGACAGCTGGGTCTTGAGAATAAGTCTTATGAGGAGCAGCTGAGGGAACTGGTGTTGTTTAGTCTGGAGGAAAGGAGGCTCAGAGGAGACCTTATCACTCTCTACAAGTACCTGAAAGGAGGTTGTGGCAAGGTGGGGCTTGGTCTTTTCTCCCAAGTAACAAGAGATAGGACAAAAGGTAAATAGCCTCAATTTGTGCCAGGGGAGGTTTAGATTGGGTACTAGGAAAAATCTCTTAAATGAAAGCGTTATCAAACACTGGAACAGGCTGCCCAGGGAAGCGGTGGAATTGCCATCCCTGGAGGTATTTAAAAGACAGGTAGACATGGGGACACAGTTTAGTGGTGGTTTTGGCAGTGTCAAGTTGATGTTTGGACTTCATCAGGTCCCTTCCAACATAGTTGATTCTATGATTTTTTTTTGGGGGTGGGGTGGTTTTTTCTTTTTTTGGGGGTGGCAGGTAGGGATTGGGGAGGTTCTGAGTTGAAACTAAACCAGCTGTGCTGCATGGAGAAGTTAACTTTTCACAAAATTTATCTCATGTTAATAGAAGTCACATGAGCATCACTAGAAAGTTGGATACATGGCTGGGTAATACTAGTATATTGTTGCTGTTGAAGCCAAATGCTGAGTGCGCTTGTTTTCCTATGTGGGCTTGCATGGATGCTGAAGATAATGACTGGGTGGTGTATATCCTACAGCTGCTATCTTTTTGATTAAAAGAGAGATTGCAAACAGTGTTAGGCCACCTACTATTGCAGTAAATTTTCTGCTGTGTGGAGGGAAAACTGCTGTGCTCTGAAAACAGAACGGAAAGCATTCAGAATGTTTTTTGAGTTTTGTAGGTTGTGTTATTACTCTGAGTAGTAGTATCCAAGTTGTGGCTATGGTAGAGTTGTCGATAGCTGTTTATAGAACCATCTTGAATCAAAAGAAATAGAAACAAAGGTATATAATAGTCTCTAAAAGTGTGGGGGGTTGTCTCAAATGTTTGGAAGACACTGTTCTTTCTGATCAGGTGGTCTGTAGCAGACCCCCACTGTAATGTCCCCTGCTCTTGATTTCCCTTTAATCCTGACCCATAAGCTCTTGGTCAGCTCTTTATTCATCCCTAGGCCAAACTTCATGCACTCCAGCTGGTCGTTGACATATAGGGCAACACCACCTCCTTGTTTCCCCTGCCTGTCTCTCCTGAAGAGCCTGTAACCTTCCATGACAACACTCCAGTTGTAGGAGTCATCCCACCACGTTTCCGTGATGCCAATGAGATCGTAGCCTTGGAGGCATGCCCATGTCTCTAGCTTACAGAATCACAGAATGGTCAGGGTTGGAAGGGACCTCTGGAGATCATCTAGTCCAACCCCCCTGCCACAGCAGGATCACCTACAGCAGGTTGCAGAGGTCGGCGTCCAGGCAGGTTTTGAATGTCTCCAGAGTGGGAGATTCCACAACCTCTCCGGGCAGCCTGTGCCAGTGCTCTGCCACCCTCAAAGTAAAGAAGTTCCTCCTCATGTTAAGCTGGAACTTCCTATGTTCAAGTTTGTGCCCGTTACCTCTTGTCCTGTCGCTGGGCACCACTGAAAAAAGACTCTTCTCATCTACCTGGCACAACTCCTCCTGTTTGTTCCCCATGCTACATGCATTTGCATAGAGGCATTTCAGCCGTGTCCTCATTAATGCTGACTTGGCTGGAGCAGTTGCAATTCCTTTGCACTGTTCTCTAGGCAATGTTCCTTTGCCATGTATTAATGGTGCCTCCCCATTGGCTCCTGTTATGCCAGAAGCTCCTGGCTCATCTACATAAGACTTTAAGTGTGCTGCAGTGTAGCCAGCACATCTCTGAGCAAACAGCTGCAGGCCCTTGCTAGCATGCTGTAGTTTAGTTTTGCAGATTCAGGAAGTTCAGGCCTTTAAGTTTTCACTAATTACTTAGCTACCACCTGTTGTATCTAAATTTTAGCTTCAGTAATTTTATAAGTTTTTGAAATTTCAATATTATCTTTCATAAACACCTCAGTATGAAGTTAAAAGATTGGTAATTTTTTCCTATTCTCCTCACTCGTTTTCATTCCTGTTCCCTCTAATTTCACATTTCTAGGGAATAAAATATACTCTAGGCTCATACCCAAGATCAGTAATTTTGTGGATAAGCTCATGATAAGAGGAACTTTGTTATCCAGAGACCCAGTTTGATAGGATGACAGAATGACAGCATTTGCTTCCAAAACTAAATTACAGAATCATAGAATCACAGAATGGTTTGGGTTGGAAGGGACCTTTGAAGATCATCTGCTTCAAGCCTCCCTTCCTTAGGCAGGGATATCTTTCACTAGATCAGATTGCTCAAAACCTCATCAAACCTGACCTTGAACTCTTCCAATGATGGGGCACCACAACTTCTCTGGGCAACCTATTCCAGTGTATCATCACCCTTACTGTAAAAAATGTCTTTCTTATGTCCAGTTTAAACCTACCTCTTTTCAGTTTAAAACTGTTGGACCTTGTCCTGTCACTATAGGCCCTGATAAAAAGTCTTTCTCTGTCTGTCTTATATGATCTCTTCATAGGTTGAAAGACTGTGACAATGTTTCCCTGGAGTCTTCTCTTCTCCGGGCTGAACAGCCTAAATGCTTGGTGTGACCGGGTCATGTGGGTTAGGGGTCCTTTCAAAGTTGGTCCTACATTGGAAATGTTTTTCTCCATCACTGTTTTCTTGGTTCCATTTCCTGTCAGCACTACCATTTAGGAATAAAATACCTGAAAACTTCTTTCAGAAGTGTGCTTTCCTTCTTTAAGTATTGTTACCAGTGTAAATGCTCTTGTAACAGGAGACTGAGGCTATGCTATAAGCACATTAGCTTTGCAACTTTAGTAAGTGCATAGGATTCTCAGGAATTTTAAGTTTCTGTTTGATTTTTGTTACTCAAGTTTTGCAGCAAATAGAAATGAGTAGAAAAGGTAAAATTCTGATTTATAAAAAAGGTCAAGCCTGCTATGTCTACATATGCTTGCAGATATTTTCAAGATAGTTTTTTCCCTACTCTTTTGTATGAGTATTTTTTGAATACCTGATCTTATTTGAAAAGCAGCAAACTTTAACCTCCAGTTTTCTCCAGTATGTCAACAGGTATTTTCCCAACCACGTGTATTCACAGAGGCGCTTGTTTTGTATCACTAACTAGTATTTTCTCTTTTATGAAGATAACAGTTACATGAAGAATGAACCTAGCTAGTTCTTCACTGCTTCCTGGTGGTTACAACTGCCCATCCTTAGGAATATAGTTTAAATTGTTTCCTGACTCTATTTTTGTCAATCTCTTCTACATTAATATTTTTATCTCTTTGGCATTTCCATAAAAAGGAGCCAGATCAATCCCTGAAACATGTTGTATCACTTCTGAATGATTTCTCTAGATCAGCTGTGCTATCCAACTACCAAGCTTGGAATTGAAACTTACCAGTGTCTTGTACAGTTCATCTTTTCTTCATTAGAAATGAGTTAGTTTCTTTAGTGACATTCTGCATAATATAAATGTTAGTCTACTAACATTCTGAACCATACAATAATAAAATAATTTCATAATTTAGGAACTGTGTTGTGGAGATGCAGTAATATGCACAAAGAATATTCAGTTAGGATTTGGAGTTTTTCCTGTTTGTTTGTTTGCTTTGTAGTGTGTCTTCCTCCATGTACTCCTGACCCTTGTTTATTTAGATTGTAATTCAATTGATGTAGGAACTTGTGTCTTGTATATAACCCAGTGTGTATGTACAATGCAGTCTAGTCTTTAGTTATAACACCCGATGACTACTATAATTCTACTAATAACAATAAGTAAAATAATATAAATGTGAAGCTGTGTATGAAATAAATAATGACATTTAATCCAGCATAAGAAGACACTGCTTTTTTTGTTGTTATACAGAAAATCAAAAGGATTTAAAAGAACAATCTTTATACAGAGGTTTTGGTCACATAATTCCCAATCACTTTTTCAACTGTTAAAGTTGACAAGTGGATGGAGTATTTCACTGGTAGATAGTAACTGGTTGAATATTGGCACCCATACTTGATAAATAGGTGTGTTCAGGTCTGAATTTCAAGGATTCTGAGACCTTTTTTGCATGGTTTATCTCACACTATATATTTTAAATCCAAAATTGTGGATTGTGCTTTAGGTATTTTTTTAGCCTATGTTTGTGTAACAGTTATTTTCTTTGATGTATTTTTGGGCGAGGACAGGGTGGAAAAGGTTGCAAGTCATAATGCAGAAAAACTAGTTATAAAGACTTAGAAAGTGTTTTGAGTAGGAAATTGTGCTTTGTGTACATCCTAACTCCTATCAGTTAAGTACT
The DNA here is from genome assembly GCA_017639485.1 of Pluvialis apricaria. Lineage (NCBI taxonomy): Eukaryota > Metazoa > Chordata > Aves > Charadriiformes > Charadriidae > Pluvialis > Pluvialis apricaria. Next base: position 48,571,441 of record CM030044.1, on the reverse strand, counting down.
GCATAGAAAATAAAAAAGAAGTAACTGCCATATTTTTTCTGACTCAACATACACTCTGCAATGCTGACACAGCATCAGAATGAGCTTCCAAATGCCTGATAACTTTCTCTTTTAATGAGGATTTCAAGTGAAAAGGAAGTTCTTCCCGTAATCCTTCGTTCAAAGAAGTGTAACTCATGAAATAGGTTCACACGCAATACCATCTGACAAGATTCTCCTTGTAGTTCCATCTCAGAAAAGATGCAGTGCGTGATACATCAATAGTTCCTTCTTTAACCACAGACCATCATCTAAGATAAAAGTCTTGACATTTGGGAAAGATATATAAGTGGATCAAAATCCTTGGCTGGATCACCGGTCATAGGAATGTCAATTTGACAGTTGTTATTCATGCATTGCTTGCAGTCAGTTTCTGAATAAAAGGTCCTTCTATGCTTGACCTGCATGTCCCTTTCCCCTTAATAACACAAAGGTGCAATTTCTTTTACACTGCACTTTCTAATTTCCTATTTGGAATCTTAGGTTGTATGAAAAAGGCCGCCTTTGATAAATTGTTCAATCCTGTGTTCTCCTTTCAGATGACCTTTAATCAACTCCTGAATTTTTTTCTGTGAGTTAGAGTCCCCTTAGAAAGGGGTCTTTTTAAGTGTTTTTATGGGATATTGTTATCAGGGCCTGCACCATCACTCTTGAGCATTTATTGGTTTCTCGTCTCTGAAAAAAAGGGATGATAAACCTCTTTGAAATCTTTTAATGCCCTTAAATATGTGTTAGAGGGAAGAGTTTCTAGAACCAAAAGTGACAATGAAAACTTATTCAACATAAATGTGGAGTCTGATGCTGAAACAAGATTTGACAGAAATAAAAGTATGAATACATGCTTTTATTGCCAAAAGCAAAGATAGTCAGTATATGACTCTCTAGCACTTGCAGTGAGTATGAATTTATGTAGACCAATTGGACAAAAATCTGAAATTTTGCATTAGCTGTGGACAGAATCCTTAGTGCTGACTATGCTGTCAATGTTTGTGAAACCAAATAAAGTCCCGTCTCACACAGTTATGTTCCTTTTGTCTTAAATGAAACACCAGATGCTAGTGAACTTAGGTTTTGCACCTTTATATATTGACATTGTGCTCTGCTTACCATGCTTGAGACCATATTTCAGGGGTTTATTTTTGGTTTTGGCAAGATCACCAAACATTTTCCCCTCACTAGTTTCCCATCTCAGATTAAACAATTGATGGTGACCAATAAAGTTGCAAAATGTTCCTCAAAGCACGGTAATAAAACAACTCAGCACTTTCTCCAAAATTGCTTTAAAAACACTAAAGCCTGGAATTTGTTGCTGAACACTCACATTTCATTGGCACAAAGGCTGGAAAAGTGGCTGACTCATCATATCTTATTTTAGTTTAATACTTGTACAGTTTTGCTGGGCTAGAATTGTTTTGACACTGAGATGAGATCAATAAAAGGTCGAGATCCTTAAATTCATTTGGGATCCAAAAATTATCTCCTTTGACTACTTTCCCTATCAAATTCTTTCCCTGCCCTCAGGGTGGAGAATGGATTTATGAAGTTAGAATCATAAAATCATGGAATCGTGGAATAGTTTGAGCTGGGAGGGACCTTGACAGGTCACCTAGCCCAACCCCCCTGCAATGAGCAGGGGTATCTTCAACTAGATCAAGTTGCCCAGAGCCCTGTCCAACCTGACCTTGAATGTTTCTAGAGGTGGGGAATCTACCACCTCTCTGGGAAACTTGTTCTAATGTTTCACCATCCTCATTGTAAAGAATTTCTTCCTTCTACCTGGTCTAAACCAGGCCTCTCTCAATTTAAAACCATTACCCCCTGATCTGTCACAACAGGCCCTGCTAAAAAGTCTGTCTCCATCTTTCTTAAAAGCCCCCTTTAAGTCCTGAATGGCCCTAATAAGATCTCCCCAGAGCCTTCTCTTCTCCAAGCTGAACAATCCCAATTCTCTCAGCCTGTCTTCATAGGAGAGATGTTCCACCCCCCTTATCATCTTTGTGTCACTCCTCTGACTCGCTCCAACAGGTCCATGTCTTTTCTGCGCTGAGGGCTCCAGAGCTGGATGCAGTGCTCCATGTGGGGTGTCACGAGAGTGGAGTAGAGGGGCAGAATCACCTCCCTTGACCTGCTGGCCACGCTTCTTTTGATGCAGGATATGGTTGGTTTTCTTGTTTGTAAGTGCACACTGCTGGCTCATGTCCAGTTTTACATCACCAGCACCCCCAAGCGCTTTTCCACAAAGCTGCTTTCAATCCCTTCGTCCCCCAGCATGTATTGATTCTGGGGGCTGCCCCAACCCAGGTGCAGGTCCACTTCTCAAGTTTGTCCAGGTTCCTCTGAATGACATCCTGTCCCTGAGGAGTACAATGAAGGAGTTGAGTAACTGTCCTCCAAAGTACAACACCAAAACTGTACCCTATGATTACTGTAATTAAGAATCCTACAACACATCTTAAAAGTAGAAAAGGATCTGGTAGAAGAGAAACCAGACAAAGAGAGGAAAAGAAATTAAGTGACGGACTTCTAACATCCTTATCAGAGCCCATGCTTATCAATATCTGGTAAGAATTAAATTAAATGAATGATTCTAATCACAGTTTAGGTATAAGTGGGGTTAGCAGCTTCTCAAGTCTCTATAGCTGTCCAGAGATGGTGCTGAATCAGTCAGATGATTATATATTTAATTCAATCCACTTGAATAATGTAGCAAATGGGAAGTCAAATGGAAGTCAATTGTAAACTCAGATGACTCTCTGCAAAAATAATCAGAATAATTTGCCACAGAAAAGGAAATTAATTAGAGATGAACTGTAGAAAAAAACACTACAAATTAAATTCAGGAGGTGTGGAAGAGATAAGTGTCTTCAAGTATAAAGAATAACAGGTGACTTGATGAAGATCACAAACAGAAATTGAAGATCAGTTTATTGTTAGGAACATTTGCATTTTGAATTATCGTCTGATTCAGACATGAAGCTTCAAGAGTGCAAGAATCAAAATAATTTGAACAGCAATTATTCTAAAACTTGGTGAGAAACTGGAGTAAGACAGAAGACCTAATAAGATGGCAGCTTCCTGCAAGCAAAGATAGCAATTACAAGTTTGTGTGATAAAGCACATAAAAGACTCCTTCAAGTTAAAAATAATCACATTACTGAAGGAAGATGAGAATAATTTAATGGATAATTTAATGATGGAATGATAAAAGCAAATAGCCATATTCTGGACATATGTTGTTGAAAACATGAATTGTGAAACAACTTAGAAGGAACCAGAAAGAATCAAGTGTTGTCAGTGTTCCCACTGAATTCTGAAATTTAAATCTCAGTCTTTTATGAAGTCACCTTGTTGACTGAACACTTAAAAAAATCCAAATAATAATATAGGGATATCCCAATTTTGAAAAAAAGATTTGTTCTAATACAGGAATGATGATCACAGGAACCTCTTTCCTTACTATGTCCTATGGAATTCTGGTTTTGATTTTCAGGATAACATCCAAACAGCCTAAGTTCCAAACAAGTATTAAGTTTTCCTTTGTCACCTGTAAGTGGCTCTTCCTCACTGTTTTCTTAAGACCTTTTCAATCTGTCTGTGTTCAGAGGATTTCCAAAATGCTTCCATAATTTAAGATTTCTCTCTGTGACTACACTAAGAAAAGAGAATTGTAGGTAAAATTTCTTGGGTTTCCTGAACTTTGTAGCACTGAGAGTGAGTTGTTCAACCTTAGGCAAATCACTAATCCTCTCTGACCCTCCATTCATCTACACGTAAAATAGGCCTAATAAAAAATCCACAAGTAGCAAGTATGAAATTTAAGCTACACAAATAGCTTATAGCAGTAGCAGAGTAAAATTGGCATAATTAATTGAACTACAGTGAAACTAATCCTACTGGCAGCAGTAAAATTATTCAGTCACATAAGTTTTATTCTGTTGCTAGTCATGTTATGGAAGTATAATATCCCTATCTTTCTCCCCAGTGCAGGGCAGTAGCACTAGCAGTAAGTATTTTTTCTGCTGTTGATAGTTATATTGCACTTAAGCACAGGGAGAGTAAAATTTACAAATTCTAGTGAACCTGAAAAATATTCTTTAGGAAACTACTGAATTACTATTGAAACAAATATTATAATCTTCATTTCAGCCTGCTGAAAAGACACACAGGTGTGATCAGTGGAAACAGTTTTAAGAATGTGATTGGAAACTATAAACAACATAGCATATAGAGGGGAGTTTAGAAAATGCAAACAAGAAATATAATCCTGAAAAAAACAAGTGCATGGCTTAGCTTTTTATTTAAACAATCAGTTCTGTTTGTATTTTTCTATTCTTATAAACTGAATGTTCCATGGAATTCTAAGCTTCTTACTGGCAAAGAGGAAATCCATAATTATTACAGCATTTGTAAGCACTACTAAACTTAGTAAAGCTAATAACGTGGTGAACAATGAAACAAACCAAAACTTTCTCATCATTCAATAAGGTTCTGCTTACTTCTCATAAAGCAACAATTCAACATTTAGGAGCTTAGTTTTGCCAACTGAGAGCCCACTAAGAGCAAGTCCGAAACCAATTTATATAAGAAAAAGCTTCTAATGTTTCTGGTAAGTTATAAAGCAATTAAATATCTTGCTTAACAATAACTTAATTAGATAACTTATAGGTGAAAAAAAGTACTAAACAAAACTAACTGTGATGGAATCGCATCTATGAGGAAATTACTGGGTCTGGCATTTAGGGTCCTTGCATATTTCTGATACATTTGTCTTCATTCTGCAAATTCTAAATTATTGTTATAGACTTCTATAGATGTATTAATCTTTTTCTGTTGCCAAGATACAGCTACCAAATTATGATACAGATGTGCTACTGTTTACACACCTATGCAGACAAACAACAGCTCTTTACTTAAGATTTTAAGATTGCCCCAGGCACTCATACCAAAATGAAAATGATAAATACATAGACGATTAACACAACTGTGGAAGTCTCTGACAGCAATAAAGTCATTAAGCTATACAGTCACCCGGCCATACAGTTACAGACATAAAGCCTATTTGAAAGAACCCTAACAAAAATCTCCTGTGTCAAAATTTGCAATCTCATATAGCTAGAATTGCTAGGTGCAGCTCTGGACAAAGCATTAGATACTTGGAGAGAAACCACAACATTATCAAGTTAGAGAATTTTTAAGTTTTTCTGCCTGTATCATACAACAAATAAGTTCCCGTTGATAATCCAAACCATTTTAGTTCTGATACTGAAACACTCCCAAGTTTCAGAAGCTTTAATTCTGATCTGGAATTTTCCCCAGATGACAATATCTAGGTGTTAGCAACACTGATGTAGTAATGTAGCTGTGTTTTTATGCGGACACTTAAGTTGTGCTGAAATAGAATACAGTGTTTAGAAATACTAGAATCACATGATCACAGCATGGTTTGGGTTGGAAGGCACCTTCAAAGATCCTCCAGTCCAACCCTCCTTGCCATGGGCAGGGACATCTTTCACTAGATCAGGTTGCTCAAAACTCCATCAAACTTGACTTTGAAAACTTCCAACACTGCCAAATACTCTCAGTATATTCTTCATTCCACTCTGAATTTCCCACATATCCCATCTAAACCCCAAAATCTGTGGTCTCCAATAACATTGGAGTGAGGGAAAGAAAAGAATTCCCATAGTAAAACATAGGATATTTATATAATTGGAAGAATTCTCAGGCTAGAAAGAGTAGGAAGAAATTCCTAGGAAAAGAAACTGGAAGGGGGCTGAAGTTTGGAAGGTATTAGATACTTCGGGATCTTTCTAATTGTATCAAATTATTTCTAGTTATATGCAATTTTAATTATATCCAATTAAGCTTAATAAAATATTACTGTTGTGATAGCTGTATTTATTGAATATGCAGCTTTGTAAAAGATACTTTTAAAAAAACCTCTCTACTGAGGCAAAGAACTGTATTTCACACTAAAATGTACCAGTGAAATACGCTGATAAAGTAAGGAGGGGATCAATTGTGGAAGCTATGCTTAACATTGTTCAACTTTGTATGACTTAACATTTCAAGGTAATTCTAAATATTGTAAAGTTTGAAGTAATTCTAAAAATTTCTGTGTAGTTCTAAAAATCTGACTTTGGTTCTTTAGCCTAGCACTCAAAGTAATCACATATGATCTAGGAAATTCCCCATTCACATCCCTTACCCTAATTGAGCACTGTAGGCACATGATCTTGGTCTTCTCCAACTATTCCTGACTGGACTTAGTTACAGATTTGTGATTAGGCCAAGTCAGATGTGCCTGAAAAAATTACAAACTTTTTGCCCTGTGCAAAAGGACCTGTAACCCTGGCCTTTTGCATAGTGTAGATCATTGCAATATGTTCATACGAACTAAGTATTCTGGAGATACATATATGGCAAGCAGACATTATATGTGTTTAGAGCATGTCATTTGAATGCAAAATTAGTCTCTCTAAGCAGAAAAAAACATCTGTTCTAAAAGACAGGTTCAAGCTTGGAGGGTTTTTTTGATGCAGTTGTTGATAGGATACTTTTTATTCTCTCTCATATCTCGTAATGTACTTTTAGCGATTAGGCTTTCATTTGTACTATTCTAATTCCCTTCATACTATCACCTGAATTCTGATCCCTGCACAGAGTGAATTTTTTTCACAGATTTACTTGCTGAGGTTATCAGAAAAGGGATAATAATGACGGGTGAAAAATTCTAACCCTTAATATTATTTATTGGTATTGGGGCTGAAAAATAGTCCTTGGTCCTTAACATACTGAAAAGATGCTGACACAAATGTCTTCCCATATAATTTGCACCAAGCAAGTATGCAACAGGCAAACAGACGGATTTCTGGAGGCTCAGATTTGAGCAGACAGTCTGGATTTCAGAGGACTTGTTAACAGTTAGTTTGTTGGCAGTCAAATGCTATTGAGATGACATAAGCAGCCGTGAGAGAATAATTTTCTGATAGATTGGGAATATTATGCAGATCCCCTGGGTAGCTGAGCCTGATCTAGTGAGGGGGCTCTTTGGAGTGAGATTTGCTGTGTTTTTTTTCAGTAGCTCTTTTTTTTCAGTAGCTCCTTTTTTTTTTCAGTAGCCCTTTTGAAACCGTGAAGGTTGGAAGACAGCAGGCTAGGGCTTTCAGAGAGTGGGTCTAAATAAACCTGGACAATTTTAAGGGTAAAAAATGGAAGAAGATAGGCAAAATGATAGTGAGAATATAAACTTTCTGACATTGTCTGTGATTGAATAAGAAGTCAAATATCAAGGTCTGTATTTATATACTTAACCCTAGGAACAAGAACGGTGCAAATTACATTATTTCTTGAAGATGTCCTTTCTTGAAAGTTATAAGGTTATTGTCATACGACTGGTGAGTTGTAGCAACTACAAACACACAGAAGCATGTGTAGGTCTACATTTGCAAAAAAAATCTATTGTATAGTCCATTGGATATACTGAACAGGTGATGTGTTAAGCACTTAAATTACAATATATCGTGCCATCAACATAGAAGACAAATTGTCTCTTCAGTAAATACATTGTATTGACATTCTGTTTTTCATAAAGATACTAGCACAAAAGTCGTTGTATTTTGAAGAGAAAACATAGAGAATAATACTTTCTGGAATGGTTTATCTGAAAGTGCTATCCAAAATAGCACTGTTTTCAGTATCACTGTGCTTTAAGTAAAAATAATTGTAAAATTTGAAGTTAAGAGCTGAAACCTTGTGGAGAAAAAGTGTTAGCTTAGAAAAGAATTATTTTCAGTTTCTTGCCATGGTCTAAATTTAAGTGTCGCTAATGAAAATTAGCAGTTTACTTAATGTGAATATATTGATTCAAAACTTCTGCGTTTTTAACATTTGAAAAATTTAGTTGATAAAAGGCACTTTCTAAAAACGAATATCTTTTCCCCTCAGGGCAATCCTGCTGATATCAGTGGGAACAACTGACTAATAGGTTATTTCGCAATTTTGACCATAATTGGATATTTTAATTTTGCCACTATCAAAGACTAAATATCTCTAGCCACGAAAGATGCAAGATTTTGTTTATAGCAGTTTTTAGAGAGTGAATAGAGACACAGAACTTGGGAAACAGTCTGCATAAGAGAGTGACTTTAAAGCCTCCAAAGCACGTATTAGCAGAGCGTCAAGGGGGAAAAGCCACAAACGGTGAAACAACTGTTGAGAAACCAACCAAGAAAAAAAAAAAGGAAAAAAAAAAAGACAATTTGTCTAAACACTGTGTAACTATGCTAAAAAAAAATAGACGTAGCAAGATAACATATATATTAATGGAATTAAAGTTTACTAAAAATAATACCCTGCAAGATTGTTACCTCTGGCATTTCTGTATTTGTTTGTCTTTCTAAATTAAAGACAGTCATGGTATTATAACAAATCTTTTCTGTTGTCAATGTTTTTAATGTAGGTATTAATACTGAATAGACTTTCAACATTCTATGCAATTTATAGTCTGCCATATCTGATGTACTTTTAGATATATTGGAACAGAGTGCTATAAGAAATGCATTACTAAATTAACCCTTTTACAACCACTATATAGGACGTGATAATACTAGGTGAACAAAGAAGATTTCTCAGACAAAAAAAAAGAAACTATTGGAGATATTTAGCAGGTCCTGTTGCAATAGGTCAAGGGGTAATGACTTTAAAATACAGAGGGAAGATTTAGACTGAGTATCGGGAAGAAATTTTTTACAGTAAGGGTGGTGGACCGCTGGCACAGGTTGCCCAGAGAGGTGGTAGATGCCCCCATCCCTGGAAACATTCAAGGTCAGGTTGGGCGGGACTCTGAGCAACCTGATCTGGTTGAAGATATCCCTGCTCATTGCAGGGGTTTGGGCTAGGTGACCTTTCAAGGTCCCTTCCGACTGAAACTATTCTGATTCTATGATTTTATCTTGATGACAGGATAAGTCTCACAAGCTGACTACGAATGAAAACCAGTGTAGAACAAGACCTTGGCTTTCATTTGGCTAAATCTTTTGATAGCAGTAAACAGAAATACTGTCAAGATCTGGCACAGTTATGTAACTGAAAGTCCTTTGGACCATACCCATGAGAATCCGTCTGTAATCAGCATACCTGCAGACCACCGAATTAGCCATGTTGGCTCAAGCTCTCATTCTGGTGATGTTATTAAAAATAGTGTGGCTTTACTTTTCCTCCTTGTTTTTGTTTTCCTTCTTCTTCACCTCAGCCTGCTTTTTCCCAATGCTTCATAAACCTATGACAGTCTGATTTATCATTAGTGTAGTCTGCTGTTAGTGACTCAGTGCCCAAGAAGTATAATATTCTCCATCTTTTCAGAGCTATTTTCAAACACATACAGGCACAACAACTTATATACTTTCAGTGATGAACAACAACTTCAGTGTTGAAACCCCTTATTTGCATCATCCAAGTGTAAAATATGAAAGGAAACCATGCACAGTCTAGTCTAGTGTCCTGGTTCCGGCAGGGCTGGGGTTAATTTCCCTAAGGATGGGAGGGGACACGGGTATCCCACACCATGTGAGCCATGCCCGGGCTGTGGGGGGGAGCTGCCGAGGGGAGGGGGCCGGAAGTCGCTGCTCAGCGTGGGCTGCGGCGGCGCGGGTCCGGGTCCGGTCGGTGAGCGGCGGTGCCCTGATCGCGTTTGTATATTCCTTTATCCGTGTTATTGTTACTGTTTTCTCTTCCCTTTGCTGTTCTGTTAAACTGCCTTTATCTCAACCCACGAGTTTTGCCTTTTTCTTCGTATTTTCCCCCCACGGCTGTGGGGGGTTGGGCGAGCGGCCGCGTGGTTCTTTGTTGCCGGCTGAGGCCAAACCACGACATCTAGTTAGCCATGTACTTACGGAGCCTTCTAGTGACCACTAACTAGAAACTTTTCAATGCTTTTTAAAAGGCTATAAAGTAATTCTAATTTCCTTCTGAATTATATTTTCTACTTGTATAGAGATGGTGAATTCTTTTACTTTCTATGTTCTTGTTCTTTGTCAGGATCACTTAAGTAATATTTGTTTGAATATCTTAGGTTTTCTCTTTCATTTAAGTTATTTAAATTATGCAGACAGCTCATAAGATTTTTTTACTATCTATGAATTTAATAGGCTAGTTTTGAATTACCGCATGGCTACACAGAAAACATCAATGCTGCAGTAGTTAGTACCTTTATTGCAAAAAGATGTAACAAAGATATGACAAAAGATGAAAGAAAAACATAACAAAGAGGCCTGGGAGAAGAAAATAGTACATATAGATCACTATATGACCCTTAACATCAAGAAACTATCAACAAGATTTTTTTTCCATTACTAATACAATCTATTTTTAAGTCCAGTTTAGAAGATTTAAATTGGTAACTTAGTCTTAATGTTACATTTAAAGAGAAAAACAATGATTCATTCTTCATTCCTAGAAGAATATCAAGGATTCTCTGGCTAACTGGCATAGTTAATGTGTTTACAGATGTGTATATACCAGTGTTATGGTTTGAAGAACCCACAACAATTCATTGTTGTTTAGACAATTATTCTACCATACGATGACCTCTCCCCTGCCCAGGAAAGGGAATTGGGAAAAAAAAAAGGAGGGTTGAAATCTAAACAGATTTAATAGATTAATACAAAATAATTAACATTAACAATACTAAAGAAGCAATATTGATCCTGATACCGATATAAAATACACATGTTTTATACTCAGCCAATTATATCAGTCAGAAGCTGCGCACTCCCAGCAGTGGACAGCAAATGTCAGACACTGTGAGCGTTACAGCTTTGGGAGGAAGGGAATGCCTCAGAGGTCCGGCACCAGGGCAAGAAGTTCTCAGGATCATAGCCATTGTAGAAGAGAAAACTCAGCAAACTTTCTAATTTATATTGAATGTGGAGTTCTTGGTATGAAATAATCCTGTCAGCCAGCTTGGATCAAGTGCCTGGGTCTTGCTCCTCCTCCTCCCTACACCTGGCGAGCTTGCAAACACTGAGACCTTGAAACCTATAAGCCATAGCTGGCTATAATTAAATATTTTCACAAATTCAGACACTAGAGTCTTCTAAAAGTGCAGTTTTCCCAAGCATTAGAAGGGACCTTACTGAAAAGCAAAATTACTGAAAGAGAAATTAATCCCGTGTCACTCAAACCAGAAAGAGGAAGCACTCAACTCCATGTATTTCAAAGAAAGTAATAAAAGCAAGGAGGAAAGAAGATAGTATTTCAATGCTTGTTGAAGTTATGAATTTAATGGAAGTTCTGATATTTGTTTGAACTTGTTTCCCATAATGAACTGTTCATTATAGGCAGAAGACTGGAATTGAAAGGGATCTTTTTGGGGAATTTGGTGCAGTATATTTTCTGCAGCATTACTTTATGTAATTACATATATGTGCACACATAGACATACATGAAAGCAAAAGTAAAACTACAGAAAATAATTACTGACTGTAGAATAGCAGAATAAAATTTAAGGCAGGATCTTTGATGCCTACTGGAAAATACCTGTATTTTCATGTACACCATTGTGTTACTAAAAGCAAGCAGAATTATCCAGCTGGAAACAACCACACTTTACTAATTGGAACAGTGAAAAATTTGTGTTTAATTCTAACTACAGTTATGCTTGGCTATTAGGTTGGAGGAGTTCCTAAATCTTTTCTCACAGTGACAGGCTGATGATTACTTACTATTTCCTTAAGCCCTTCCAGATGCAAATGTGAATGAAGTAGATCACACACTGTATTTAGCTTGTGATTGTTCTGACCTCCACTTACAGTCCTCTTCTGTCTAAGGAAGAAGTTATATTTTCCCTAGCAGCAATTCTATCTTGAAATGAGCGAAGTTTTCAGGACAAAACCAGTCCCCAAGAGCCTGACTTGTCAATGAATTTAAAGAAAACCAAACACAAAACCCTGCGAAAATGAGCACCTATGGCAAAGTTCAATATACAATATCTTAATAAGGTTTAAGCAAGAATTTTTGCAATACGTCGTAGGAAAAAAAAAGTATTTATGAGAAATCTTTCACTAATGGATTATTTAAAAGCCCATTACATACAGTAGAAAGTTCACTATAGAATTCAGTAAGTCTTTTATCAGACCCTAAGAATCAGGAAAAGGCATCTACTCCAGGTTTCAATTCCCTTTTGAAAAAAAAATAACTTCAGAAGTTTGAATTCTTCAAGACCACTCTAGAGTCCAACAAATGAAACACAGGTTTTGCTGTGGAGAAACAAGAATTTTCTGAAAGCTTCCATATATGTTATAATGGGTAGTTTCCTGAAGTATTTGTTCACTTGCTGTAAAAATAAGCTGAGAAACAGTATTTTTACAATGTGCCTTTCAATGATAGATCATGTGGAAAAGTGAGTATTTACTGTCCAAATGTGAAAACTGAAGAGTTTGTGATAATTAGTCACAACCAAACTTAATCCAAAGCCTTGGAGCTTGACTCATAGAAAATGAAAACTAACAGTAATTTCTATGGTGACTTGAAAACAGAAAATGAGGAACTGAAATGGAGGACTTCTTTTCTCTCTCCCCTCCATCTTTTTACAAGTGTAAGTATTAAAAAAAATATGGTAATTTGTCAGTTTATGTTACTCAAGCATACTTTATGTAGCTGGAGACTCACGCAAGTAGTTGTGAACAATGGATTTTTACAGCGATTAGTGACAATTAAGGTTCATCCAGTAATTTGTGCTTTCAAATTTTGCTTGCTGTGTCTCTGCAAGTATGATTTTTTAAAATTCTTTTATTTGAAATGTTATCATTAATGATATTAAGAGGAAAAAGGAGTAAATAGTTGAACATAATAATTTGTGACTAATTGTTCAAGTAAGTATTATTCAACAGTCTCAGACTATTTGGTGTACAGGATGCATGTAAATACAAATAAAATTACAAACCATTTTCAAAGATAGAACAGGATTTGAATTACTATAACATCATATTATTATTAACATCATTCCATGGTTTGCCATCATTAGTACTTCTAAAATTCTTGCTAATCTGAAAAATTTATTCTTTTTCACAGGTATTTTTCTTACACTAAGTAGCAAATGTGCTTCCAAACATATAGAAGTACTTTTTACTGTGATCACTGTACTTACAGGTCTTTGATAGTGCTTTGATATGTTCAGATGAAAGGTGGCAGTGAAGTATAAAGTATTTTTATTATTTATTTATTTATTTATTAAAAAGTGAGACTAAAGATGGCAGAAATTAGCCTTGTGAAGTGCTGCCAAGAATTTCTAACTTGTGCGAATCTGGAAAGCAAGTACTACTGAATAATACTATGTGCACTAGTCACAGCTGTTGTCTACAATGCCAAATTATGGTTTCCTTAGTTAATGCCTAAGCAAGCCCAATAAGATATAAGGAAGCCCAGTCATGGAGTTCTAATCCACATGGCTAAAACTAACGGATTGCATTTAATTTTTAATTATTTTTTATGTAGGTAAGAGAGGAAACAGACTACATAAATAATGATTTTGATTTAAAATTATGTGGATGGAATAGATTTAGCTATTCCTTCTATCTTTTGATTCAAATGGTAACGTTTTAAGTAAGTAAAATTGAAAACTATATTGTAATGGTAGTGTAGATAGTGAAATGATGCCTAGGTTTCAGTTCTTGTTAAATATCTTTCCTCATTGCTTTGATAGGCATAGGCTTTAAGAGTAGAAAAGAGCAAATTAAATAAGAGATTTATCAAAGAGCTCTATTTAGGAAACAAATTAAACATTTCATGTTCTGACTCATCCAAGTTTAATGTCTTTTAGAGTATCATTTATAAGCTCTCAGCTGGTCTGTAATGTCCCTTCTGCTTTTCATTCTGAACTTCACTGAATGTGCTGAAAAACTGTGGGTTGTAATTCTTTCAATTTCATCCTAAAACATTTTGAGTCCTTGTGGACTCAGGTGAAACTGTTCACGTCAGCATCTGTAATAATCACTTTGAAGTCGAACTTTGCTCCAGAATTCTCTTTCTGCTTGACCTGTCAACTGTGATTCACCCTATAGATCTATAGACCAGATTATGTGTTCACCTCACTTACTTTTCTTGACTTCACCTACTCCTGGTTTTCTTCCAAGACTATCTCATTTCTAACCTTCTGGGTATGTGGTAGGCTCCTTATCTTCCACTTAGTTTTGTGTAAGTATTTTACTGGCCTCTGTCCTTTAGGTATTATTGTATCTTCTGCCATTTATTTTAGCTGCATAATCTCATCAGTAGCTATGAAACTATTGTCCACTACTGTGCAGGCTACCCCATTCAATACTGATTGACTGTAAAAATTTCCGGTTTAAGAGCAAATATCTCTTACGGGTTTTGGCATGCTTTGATGTTAAGCTGATGATAAACATGGCTAAAATAGTGTTCTCAAAATATCACATTTTCTGCATTGCAAAGTACTTGGGAGCAGGGGCAGTTTTTTTCAGATCTCTCAACTGGGTCTACAAAAATATTCCTTTTTTAGACGTTGCCAAAAGGAGAACAAGGCTGAAGTAGATGAGATATAGTATGGTTGAAAATGCCACATAAAAGTAAGAAACGACAACAAGAAAGCCCCACTAAATATAAACCTTTGAAGCTATTTTATCAAAAAAGCAGAATAACAATGCTTCTGATAAGGGAAAAACTTCCAGGAAGCCACTGAGATAGATTCCAATGAAATGCTAGGTCTAGCAGATATTGTAGAAGAAGAAAGATATACCCAAAAGGACAAGGTACTCATAAAATGCTCTTTAATGGCATTAAACTTTATTCAGGTGCATAACAGCATTATGCTGCAGAAAGGATTTATCATAGTATCCTCATCATTGTTGTCAGGATCATAGCAGAATATTTTTTTACATACACACACAATGGAAAAAACAAGCATGTATAATATGAAATTCACAGTAGTGACTCTAAATATTGCCAAATAAAAAAATACTGCCTATCAAACCCCATTTACATTCATTACAAATAATCACTACAAATCTGGAAGCCATTAATGGTGCTATCAGTGCAAGAACTCTTTCATGTAAGTGACTAGAAATAATAGATTTTACCAGGGAAAAATATAAACAGAAGGACAATTTTATAAAAACATTAATTTTTTATTATGATCAAATAGAGACATTTATCATATACCTATACAATTTCTGGAGGGTTATTTTACCACAAGTAATCCAGTGCTTAAGGTTGAAAGATGACAAGAGATGTTCAGGTAGTTCTGAGTGTACCAGCTTCACAGGCAAGACATGATATGAAGTGTGATGAGGCCACAACTCACTCAACCTTGAAAATTGAATCAAGGTTCAAAAAAAAAAAAAAAATCACTTTAGTCAAAAGCTTTTTTCACTCAGTGCTAACAGACCAGAAAAAAAGACTTACATTTGTCTGCCAGATAGAGAAACTGATAAGGTCTTTTGGAGAAACCTTAGTTTATGGAGATACATGCAGAAAAAAATTGCCCTCATAGCACATTTTGCCACCATTTATTGTGAAATCATTAACAGATACTTTGGAGTTTATTCATATATTACGTAAAGTGGAGCAGTGCTTATTTTATTGAAAAGCTGACTGACATGTTCTAGATTTGAGAAATTAGCTTCAAGTAAGGCATTATACTGCCAAAAAGCCTCATATGCATCCTACCTGAGACAAAATACTGACATAATAGGGGAGCAATATTTTGAGCAGAATAGCATCATGGTAATAAATTTCTATTCAGTCTCCATTTTTTAGCTCGCAGTCTGAGAAGCCACTGGTTACCAGTGAGAGCATTAAGTGGAGAATAAGCCATATTGCTGTATAGCACAGATAGATAACAGTATCAGAGAAGGTGATAGATCTTTTGCTTTAATGGATTGATAAAGATAATGTACTATGCTTGGATCAAAGGAAAACTTGGATTGTTACATGCAATAATCTGTTTCACACTTATGTCTCAATCAGCTAAGATGCTCTGGGTACCTGCAGGTAACAGTAAGTTAACTCTCCTGCAATGCAGAAGTACTAATACTGTTAATCAGTCTGTAAATCATGCAGAAACTAGAGGTTCTCAACAGACCTTTGGATTTTTAATTGGAACAGGAGGAATGTGATGGAGCCTATGCAGTATGCTGCAAAACGTGTTCAGAATTGTCAATAATTCATACCATGTTCAATGTTTTGGCTGCTATTGTTAAATGTTTCCCCAATACAAGCACGAGTGTGAGTCTGCATTTGCATTCCTGTTCAGATTAGGAGTGCATGACTGAAGTGAGTCGTCCAATTGTCTCCACTTACTCTTCTCCAGTTTGCGCTGCAGCGAGATCTTGAGGGGCATAAACTACGCTCATTTTGAGTGAAACTGAACTGGGACATGTGCTCCAGATTACATAAAGCAATACAGTCAGCAACAGATGAATGGGCCAGGACATGAGGCTGGAATATACTTGATATAAAACCCTCCATGATATTATAAAACCATCATGATATTTCCTTACCTTGGACAGGAAACCAAATGTTCTAGCAATGGTTGCAATAGCATCAACTCCATTTGTAACAATCCTCTCTAGCTACTCATTTTCATGGATTAAATCTCTAGCTGAAGTGTATCACAAATACCTAAGGTAGAATTTATTTGAACTTCTTACAATGTGGTAGAAGTTGTAAAGGGATTAGTAAGAATACTGGAAGGAGGGATAAGCTTGCAGCTTTCAGCTGATTTTTCAGAAATTGCGAAAAATCATGTGCCACTTATATATTAAAAAAAAAAAAATTCAATGCCAAAAAAGTATAAAATTCACTGGTCATATCCTACTGATATGATCATCTATATAAGATTATGTCCATATTCTACAGTTCACCTGCAGTGTAAACCTACTGTCATGAATCAAAGATAAATAAAATGGATAATGGATGTCGTAGTGATAAGTGGATCATCAGTACCCAGAATAATCCTGGCATTTTTGAAGTTCAATTGTTTCACGATTGCCAAAATAAGAAATGGATATATGTACATTAGTAAAGCAGTACACAAAAGTGTGTCAGCTGGATTTCTCTTCTGTAACTCTGAACGCTTACAATGCAGACATCAAATCTGATCTAGTCACCTGAGATTTCCATTGTAATCAATGGAGAAAAGTATGCATTACTGGAGTGCAGTTCATCTCACCCTAAAACAGATATCTGAAATCATTTAGCCTAATTCTAGACGTACTGATTAGGATAAGATTGATCACACCCATTAAGTGCTTATTGATTGAAAAGGAAAGCTTAAGTGACAGGGCCAGATAAGAAGGTAGACTTTCAAAGTAAGCTGAATCTCATCCAAGCTCAACAGGAGCCAGCAATGTGTGCTCACAGCCTAGAAATCCAACCATATCCTGGGTTGCATCAGAAGAAGCGTGGCCACCAGGTCAAGAGAGGTGACTCTGCTCCTCTACTCCACTCTCCTGAGACCCCACCTGGAGTACTGCATCCAGTTCTGGGACCCCCAACATAAGAAGGACATGGACCTGTTGGAGCAGGTCCAGAGGAGGGCCACAAAGATGATCAGGGGGCTCGAGCACCTCTCCTATGAGGACAGGCTGAGAGAGTTGGGGTTCTTCAGCCTGGAGAAGAGAAGTCTCCAGGGAGACCTTATAGCGGCATTTCAGTACCCAAAGGGAGCCTACAGGAAAGATGGGGAGGTACTCTTTATCAGGGAATGTAGTGATAGGACAGAGGGTAACAGTTTTAAACTAAGAGAAGGTAGATTTAGATTAGATACTAGGAAGAAATTCTTTACTGTGATGGTGGTGAGACATTAGAACAGGTTGCCCAGAGAAGTTGTGGATGCAGCACCCGTGGAAATGTTCAAGGACAGGCTGGATGGGGTTTTGAGCAACCTGGTTTAGTGGAAGTTGTCCCTTGCCATGGCAAGGGGGTTGGAAATAAATGATCTTAAATGTCCCTTCCTACTCTAACCATTCTGAGATCCTATGATTTTATTTTACAAGTGCCTTGTAGTATATTTAATGCATCTTTGTAGTTACCATTGCTACACTGGCAGTCACCTAAAGATTACTCTAGCTAAGCAATATCTGTGCTACATACAGCTCCAAAAAGCATTGTAACAGTTTACTGCTTGAGGTGGTACCAAGAGATTTTATTTTAAAATAAATTTTGTGTTGGCTCATGGATAATGAAAGAATGGATTTTATTTTTCATATATTTCATCCTACTAATTGCATTGCTGATATTCATTAGTATATTATTAGTATGGTACGTATACCTGACACAGAGAAAGTAGTCACTCATAAACTACACCTGAAAAGAATTTTTTTATACAAAAGTGTAAATCAGATGAACATGATAAACAAAGCAAAGTATTATTTCTTACTCTGGGAAGAAGCTCTGAGAAGCTGGAGATCTTGAAAGATTTTCATATGAATCATGTTCAATCAGGTGCTACCTAAAGATGTCAAAAACAAGATACAAACAATCACTGATTTTTCTTCCAAGAATAATAATGCAATTTCATACTATTAGCTTATTTTGGTATGCTTTGACTTATGAAGTTACTCTTTCCCTAGACTACCTTTGATGTCCAATATCATGTTTGCAAAAAATAGAGTTCTTGCATGTCAAAACTTATTTTTTACTTAGCTTTTTAACTGATATAAGGTTATTTCCACTGACTTAAGTATATTTCCCACTAGAATATTCATAAGCATTGTAGTAAATGTCATGTTATTAAAAAAATTAATTGAAGTGAACTCACAGAGAATCAAATAGTTTTATTTATAGAGAAAAAAAGAATGCATTGTATCTTCTGTTTTTACCTGCCCCTATTTAGTTTTGGCAATTAATCAGCTACTGAGCATTTTAATTAGTATGTGAAAATTTTATGAGTTGGAATATTTTTGTCTGGAACTCTAATGCCTTCAATCAAAATATCTATCAATTCACTGAATTATAAAAATCTGGAACTCAAGGGATGTACCAAAATGTCTACCACATTGATTATAATTTCACAAAGGAAGACTAACACCACTTTGGGGACATCTTAGCTGTAACTGTAACATTTGCATCAGTAGTGGAGTTGCACTTGTAGTTCTGTGCAAATATATGTGCACGACTTCAGTTCAATGTGTAATTATTTAAATAGGGGGAGAATATAATGTAGGTACACTTACTTTTCAAGGTCCACTCAATAATTCTCTATAAAAATGCAATACTCTTAATCCCCTGACTTACGTATCAGATTTCTGATTACTTATGAATATCTTTACTATCATACTTAAAGGGAGACAAGGCTGTTGAATAAGATGAATTCAGTTATCATCAGTTTGGGATAGTCTTTTCGTTTTCTCTTAAAAGGAGCTCTTAATATAGTTTCTACCTTTTGCTTAAGGAAAGTTTGATATGTGGAGAAATGGGTGGGTCTGTTGGAAAGTAGCCATTGTTCCAGATGCATTTTGTGCCTCTTTAGAATTAAATTTATTATTAGTAAATACTGATTACAGAACTAAAGTCATTGTTGCTTCATGGTCTTTGGGATGAAAACAGCATAGGAATGCAATGTACATGACAGCTCTGAAATATAGTTGCATTTCTTTTCAAATTGAATCTAAAAAATATGGTGAAGGAAAGGAGGAACAAACAGACATTTTAGCTCTAAATTTGGGCCAAACCCCAAGGGTCAATAGTAATTGAAGACAATGAGTCAGTACGTCCTGGGATCTTCACATACCTCATTATTACTTTAGCAGGCATTAATACCTGTCAGTTTAAATTTCATTATTTTATGTAGTAAGAGTGACTCTACATTAAAAAGTCCTCAGATCATTCAGTCTGTGGGGCATGTTGAAGCCTTGATTCAAATACCAGAAAATGTAATAAAACCACCTTCTTATAAAGGCACAATTTATTAATGAACACACCAGTGCAAATATAATAGCTGTCTTTGTAATACTGTGTTTCTTTCATTCAGGAGGCTATTTCACATAGGAGGAATAGAATTTAACAGTAAAAATTACATTGCATATTTGTAGATCATCCTGTCTATTGATTTCAGAACATACTACAGCTAACATTCCTGTTAATATACCATCACCTAAGGCATAAAAATCTCTATTCCAAAATTCTTCAAAGGAATACGTACTTCTTAAAGTGCATAGCATTTATTATTTTTTGTAAAGATTACATTTAACAAAAACTGCCCAGTTGTCAAATTAGTCTCAAACTCACCTACACCAACTACGTCTGTCTGTAATGAAGGCACTGGCCACATAATCATTTTCCTTAGTTAAGGACTTGGACCTCAGGAATTTAAATTATCTGTAGACTGCACTTATGGATCTGAGTGCAAAATCATACCAAAGTGAACCTTTAATTAGCTAATTGTTGTTCTCTTTTTGGAAATATCAGATGGGGCATTATCAGACCTCAGATTAAGTTACAAGTTTATTTCCCTGCTGCAATTTCACATGCCAGAACTCTTCTGTTAAATCTGTTGAAATACTGTAATTTGATCCTACACAAAGTTAATGTATGGGTTCTTTCAGGGATTTGTCACTTCTACTTTTACTAAGTAAATTAGCCCCTTTTGCATAAGTTTATAGAGAGCAGGAATTTGCATTCCTCTGATTTTGCAGCTGCCATTTAGACTAATTGTATGTAGTTTTGAAAACTGTAAATCCTTCCTTTTTCAACGTGAGTTTTTTATTATTTATAGATAGTATTTTTACAAAATTCCATAGATTTACTTTTGGGGAGGGAGTGGGGGAGGGAGGAGACATGCAAAACCTTTCCAACAGTAGTACTAAAACCTTTTACCTCCACATAAAAAAATTTTTAGAGCATGACAAAGGACTTTGCTTCTGGTATTCTCTGTGCTGTTCTTTAGTTTATGCATCTGCTCACCTACACGTGCATTGTGCTGACATACAGGAACCCCATTTTTAAATGGTTTCCATGAACTTGTTGGCATCTGCTGCAGATTTCGAAAACACTGGGGAGGGGAGAAACAAACACTATTCCAAAAATTAATTTAAAATTTCTTAATTACTGTAAACTATTAATAATAATAGTCAGTTTTGACTATATAGATGCATCTAAATTAAAAAAAATAAATAAATCACTATTTCTAGTATTCTAGTCTGTAATATTAATATGCAGAATATATTTTTAGGTTTGCTTGTTTATTTCTTTTCCAGCTGGTCTCGACATGATTTAAGACCTCATATACTTTCCATCTAGCAAACAAACAGACTGATAAACACAATATTTGTCTGGGGTATTGCTCTTTAATCAGGGCTTGCTTATTAAAAAGCCATAAGTTCAAGGCTTACTTTCTGATCAAGATTTAAAATGAGTTTTCCAAAAAGTAAAATAGGGATATTTTTGATTGTGGCTTTCATTTTGTCTTATATTTTAGCTGTGGTTAGCCACAAAGCTTGTATTAAGTCATTCCCAAGACAGCATTAGGATATAAGATGAAGACAACTCTTTGTACAAACAACTTATCTGATTTTGGTATGATTCAGAGTACCGTTAAGAACCTAACAGCTAGTCAAAAGAGCAAGCAAGTGTATGAAAAGTGGTATTCAGAGCACTTAACTCAAATGCCTGAAGTTAAATGCTGTAAATATGTCAATTTGTGGTTTTCTTATAGACTGGGGTTCAGTTCTAATAATGTCTGTATAGTAAGTGGAGAATAGCTGCGGTCTGTCCATGAGCTGGTGACAGAAATACATTTCCTTTCTTTAGTTTGAGTTTGAAACAGGGTTTGCCCTGCCATGTGTCTTGGCTGTATATTTCAATGGTTTGTTCTAGTTCCATGTCATAAATAAAAATTAGAAAGTATCATTTACTTTTTTTCAGGATCTGAAATTTCTTTGCAATTGCTAAATAAACATTTTGCCATAGAGATTAGGGCTCTATTCTGTGTAGGTGGCCAGCCTCCAACTCTTAAGTGAAATCGATGGAAGCTAACAACTTTCACGATACGGTTAACAGTTGCTTAGTGCCAGGCCCTGGCTGAAACACTTTCAGCCCTCACTGTCTGTGATCTCTGTCCTGAATAGTGCCTAGTCTGAAACAGTATTAAAAATCTTTAAATACTATTTTCCTTTTTTAAAAAAAAACCCAACTTTTTTTCTTAATCTTTTTATTGATTCATTTTTCTTTTCATTTTTTTTTTTCTTCTTGATACAAAGCACTTGGAGACCTTTTTGTGAAGGGTGCTATAAATAATGAAGTTGTTAGAGAGCTGGTATAGACAGCTGAAAAATAAAAGTTCTGTAAAAGTCAGATGACTTTAACAGTCTCCTGTAATCTTCACATTGCAATCTTGAAGCTCCCCTTAAATTTCTGTATAAGATTATTGTCTCTCAGACAGCTAAATTTATATAATTTTCCCTGCAGATGTCAGAAAAAGTGTCCTTTTGGACCCTTTAAAAAGAAGTGGTTTTCTTGACCATTTCAGAAAGTAACCAGTGTTATACTTAAGGTTGGATATTTGTTGGTAAAGTCAAAAACAAATTCAGAAAATTCTGTATACATATTAAATATCCATAAGTGATATTTTAGAAAGTTTAAAATGAGGTTTCTTTGTGGATTCTGACAATACCAAACAGGTGAAAAAAATTTGTCTGGGACTCTAAGAGTTAATAAAACCTTCTGGACTACAATGGAGACGTGGAGAAAATCTGTGTTAAGCATCAGTG
The DNA here is from genome assembly GCA_017639485.1 of Pluvialis apricaria. Taxonomy (NCBI): domain Eukaryota; kingdom Metazoa; phylum Chordata; class Aves; order Charadriiformes; family Charadriidae; genus Pluvialis; species Pluvialis apricaria. The sequence goes on along the minus strand of CM030044.1, from coordinate 48,548,675 downwards.
CTGCAACAACACATGATCATTGAACACAATTTTTATTCCATTGCTATCACATTCTTCATAGAATCATAGAATCATTCAGGTTGGAAAAGACTTTTAAGATCATCGAGTCCAACTGTTAACATAACACTGCCCAGGCCACCATTAAACCATGTCCCTAAGTACCACATTTGTCACGTCTTTTAAACACCTCCAGCGATGGTGACTCAACCACTTCCCTGGGCACCCTATTTCAGTGCTTGACAACCCTTTCCTTGAAGAAATTTTTCCTAATATCCAATCTAAACCTCCCCTGGCACAACCTGAGGCTGTTTCCTCTCAGCCCATCAGATCCTTTCAGGTAGTTGTAGAGAGCCATAAGGTCTCCCCTCAGCTTCCTTTTCTCCAGACTAAACAATCCTAGTTCCCTCAGCCTCTCCTCATAAAACTTGTGCTTTAGACCCCTCACCAGCTTCGCTTCCCTTCTCTAGACATGCCCCATCACCTCAATGTCTTTCTTGTAGTGAGGAGCCCAAAACTGAACACAGTATTCGAGGTGGGATCTCACTAGTGCTGAGTACAGGGGGAAAATCACTTCCCTTGTCCTGCTAGGCATGCTATTTCTGATCTAAGCCAGGATGCTATCGGCCTTCTTGGCCACCTGGGTACACTGCTGGCTCATATTCAGCCAGCTGCCAACCAACTCCCCCAGGTCCTTTCCACCGGGCATCTTTCCAGCCACTCTTCCCCAAGCCTGTAGCGCTGCCTGGGGTTGTTGTGACCCAGGTGCAGGACTCAGCACTTGGCCATGTTGAACCTTATACTATTGGCCTCAGTGCATCAATCCAGCCTGTCTAGATCCCTCTGTAGAGCCATTCTACCCTCAAGCAGGACATTCCCACCCAACTTGGTGTCATCTGCAAACTTACTGAGGGTGCACTTGATCCCCTTGTCTAAGTCATTGATAAAGATATTAAAGAGAACCAGCCTCAATACTGAGCACTGGGGAACCCCTTGTGACTGGCCGCCAACTGAATTTAACTCCATTCACCACAACTCTTTGGGCCTGGCGATCCAGCCAGTTTTTACCCAGTGAAGAGTATGCCCATCCAAGCCATAAACAGCTGCTTTCTCCAGGAGAATGCCGTGGGAAATGGTGACAAAGGCTTTACTAAAGTTCATGTAAACAACATCCACAGCCTTTCCCTCATCCACTAAGCGGGTCACCTTGTTATAAAAGGAGATCAGATTAGTCAAGGGGGACCTGCCTTTCATAAACCCATGCTGACTGGGCCTGACCACCTGGTTGTCCTGTACTTGATAGCACTCAAGATGATCTGTTCCATAACCTTCCCCAGCACTGAGGTCAGACTGACAGGTTTGTAATTCCCCAGATCCTCCTTCCGGCACTTCTTGTAGATGGGTGTAGCACTGGGTAGTTTCCAATCTGTTGGGACCACACCAGTCAGCCAGGACTGTTGGAAAATGGGGGAAAGTGGCTTGGCGAGCACCTCCGCCAGCTCTCTCAGAACTCTTGGGTGGATTCCATCTGGTCCCCTAGACTTGTATATGTCTATGTGCTGCAGCAGGTCACTGACTGTTTCCCCCTGGATTACGGGCGTTTCATTCTGCTCCTTGTCCCTGTCTTCTTGTTCAGGGGTCTGGGTACCCAGAGAACAACTGGTCTTACTATTAAAGACCAAGGCAAAGAAGGCATTAAATACCTTAGCCTTTTCCTCATCCTTTGTCACTATGTTTCCCCTCACATCCAATAAACACAGGATTTGTTCTGTCTTGACACAGGACTCCCATTTTGAATTGCTAACTGGGGGAAAGCTTACCTAGATTAATTACACAGGAAGACTTCTGATAGTACAAAACTGAAAAATACTTATTCTAGGTAAATGTAAATGCGTATGTTAATACTAGATACATATTATTTCCTGCTTGATTGACTGGATTTCTATAATTCAAGCTGTGCAAGAGCCAGACAGAACCTAGGTGATAAAAATTGTGATGTCTACTAACTCATCTTCTTCATAGCCATTAAAGATTCTGTTTATTGAAACTGCAACAGTATAAATTATTTTACAGGTAGTAGGACAGTTTCTACCATCTTGTACTTCAAGTCAGATGAAAGGCTGCCAGTAACAGAAATTTCTCTGCTATAGCTGATTTATTTTCCCTGTTTCCAGCTTGTGATGAAGTTCAGTATTCAGAAGTTTTATGCCTGCAGTAGTTATGAAGCTTTCATTATAAAAAGCAGCAGTGAAAAAAACAAGTTAATAAAGTCTATATTCTCTTTAAAGGGAAATAGTTTCCTTTGTGACCAAGATTTCAGCAATGAAAGTCTTTTTCAAGAAAGTGATCCTTCTGTAATTGGGTGGGGTTTTTTCCTTCATTTTAAGAAAGGGATCATGAAAGAAAACTCCTCAGATTAACCACTCTTTAAATTTTCTCCCTAGCTGGTAATAACTTATGTTGTCTTCTTATCCTTTGAAAAGATCTTTACAGTTTTAGATTAGGCAAGAAATTATTTCTGAAGTCATACCTCACAACGGTGACAATAACCTTAGTAAATGTTCCTTTTCTGTACCTTTCACCCATGATATGAATAGTGTTGGAGGGTAGGATTTTCTTAATAATTACAAATGCTTGATTTTTGTGGAAAAAAAAAAAAATTAATGGGTGAGTAAAGCTGTACTTTGGAATCACTCATTTTTCCACTGAGATAATAATTACTGGTAGAATGACAGGATATCACACCATTAATCAGGACTGAGTTATTTTCCAAGTACGTTTTTTACTTGTAAGGAGATAGATTTTGTTAAACCTCCAAACTACTGCTGCTTGAGCTGTCATAGTGATCAGGAGACTAGTCACACAAAGTCTTACTCAGTTGAAACTGCAAATAGGACTGAGAGCAGTTCCACAGCCTCTACTTAATATTTTGGATAAATTTTTTAGAAACTTTACAGAATATTTTTGACTTCCTTTGACTGAATCCGCTCTTCACTAATGTTAAGGACCCTTGGTATTCATTACAAATTAATGACAGACAAGTCCTGACTTTGTAAACCATCAGTCTTGTGTCAACATTGACACAAAATGGAATTTCTGTTAGTGATTTAGAAAATACATGTATATTTATAAATCTAGAAGTGGAAAGCCCCCTACTCTGTACACCATTATAGTTCTTATCTATCTGACACTGCCTTTATGATCTCATCTTTTGTTCAGTCAGTTCTGAAGTCCTGTTAATTAGTTATCCATATTAAAATAGAATCCCACAAATGATTTTCTGTTTCATGAAAAATGCAACAATAGCGTAGTAAGCTGTAAGTTCGAGTTGGTACTTCGACAAGTACTCCTTGGTATTCTCGTTTATCAAAGTTTCTTGCCATCTTAAAAATCACTATGTATTACGGATTATGCTGTTTTCACATCATAATGAGAGGTGCCTGTAGGCTGAGGGAAATGTTTTATCATGACAAAAAAAGACAGGAGGACCATTGCTAAGACACACAAGATACACATAGTGATGTTGGTCTTTGTTATAAACTCACAATTTAAAACTACAGTAGACTTCTAAAGTAGCTCATAAAAGTCTACTCAAACAGTTAAGTAGCACCAAGATGCTTGCACTGTGGAAAAAAAACAACCCCTAAATAAACCTTGCAACTCTGTACCTGTATGAAGGTGTATGAAAAGATGAAATGAAGACTGTTTGTGTTTAGATTTTGGCATATATCAAATTATACTTCCTGGTTTTGTACTCTTCAGTCTTCCAAATCATCGGACTGAGAAATTCAGATATCTTATTTAGAATGACTATTCACTTGATAGAAAGGTCTATATAGATGGTTATTGTTCAAGGAAATAAGACTATTAAAAAAGCCTGTGCTAATCCACGCTCCCACAGATGGGGAGCAGTCTTTCGGTCTGCAATCTGGTCATATGGTGATGATTAATATTACATAATGTCAAGAATATGGAGGAATAGGGACAAATAATAAAAAAAAAGCCTGAGAAATAGGAATATCTGCACAGAAGAGTCGGGATGGGTTTATGACTGTGACCACCAGCAATAGAGCGTGTAACATCACAAAATAAGGATTAGAAACTTTCTACGGGCTGGTCCTGGTACACCTGTGAAGAATCTTTTTTTTTTTCTTTTTCTGTTGCCATTATAAATCAGGAATTAGTGAGCACCAGGATAACACATAAGACTTTGGCCTAAGACATTAGCCTGGCAGTGAGTCTGTAGTGGTCTCCCCAGGGCTCAATTTTAGGGACAGTTATCTTCAATGTTTTTATAAATGACCTGGACACAGGATCTGTGCACATTAAGTAAGTTTGCTGACTTCTATTAAATTCCTTATAATGATACCAAGAAAGAAAATCCTTGTTTCTTCTGGATATGCATCTAGATTCAGTAGTACTCGTGACACACCTGAGATCTCAGTGGGACATTCAAAAATGTCCTAGTGTTACACTGCCACCTAAACAAAGAGAATGTAACCATCTCAATTATGAAGCAGATGAGACCGTCATCTTTGAAGAGCTGAATCCATTACAAAATATAGTCATACAAAAGCACTTGGTCATTCTCTCCTAAATAAATTGCAGACAATATCAGCATATGTAGTAGAAGCTCAGTGTTTATTACTAAAAAAATCAATTACTCTTTAAGTGGTAAAGTGTGGTTATGTGTCTTAGATGATCTTTCTTGTTTGTTATTTTAAAATTTTTTTTAGTTTAATTTTTTTTTTACCCATCTCACTGTGGTAATTAGAATCCATTTCTGTGCTGAAGGACTTTTCGCTTGTGCGTGGGGGTTCAGACAGACGTAAGAGACATGATCTCGTCTTTTCTGCTTTTAAAATATCATTCTCTTTGTTAAATTAAGTCTTATAATGTGTAGAATTCATGTGGTTGTCCTTTGAACCCATGTTCAAAAAACTTGTAAGTGTGTGGAATATTTTTAGGAATTTACGGGAAAAAATAAGACTTTGGATGACTTTTAAGCTAACATGTTTTACTTCCCTCTCACAGTACGTTAAATACATGGTCATAATAATCATAATGATTCAGATAAAAAACCTCACACTAAGCTGTAACAATGTCTGTCCAAGTCCTCAGCACCTAATTTATGTTTAAACATAATTCTATACCTAAACAGGAGCAGATGTTTCTCCAAACTTGGTAAAAAAGAGCAGAAAGGGCACGAGAACCATAACTGTACCGTGTGATGGGAAGTAAAAGCCCCATTGCACCCAGCTTTGTGAAAAATAAGTACACATTCTCTTGGCGTAATTTGCTGCTATCCTGGCAAATCCATGGCTGGTTAGCAGTCCAGACTCTGTTACCAACCAATTCGTCAAACCTGTCATTGGAGTTAAACTGTCATCTGTGTTTGCGATAGCAGAGTGATCTGTAGATAAAGATGTAAATTATATTCCAATTTGCAGAGCAACTGATCCTAGTAAGTGACAGCTTTTCCGCAGTCCTTGACAGTACCTGGGTAAAGGCAAGAAATCACTGTTTCAGGAGCAAAGCCAGCACTACTAGAAATAATTATCCCTTGCTCTTTCTTTTCCTCTTGTTCGTATTATTTCCTTCACTTGACCTGATAGAGAACATCCTTAAGAAACAGTGATTTTTTCTGTACGCTAAGTTAAAATTAATACCTTCAATTTTGTAGTTAGATCAGATAGGAGCATGGTGTCTAGTGAATAACACTAACAGGTGATTTCATTCACTAATTAGAGACAGACAGAAAACCAAAATTTTATATTTCTTCAAAAAGAGACCATTTGATACGGAAACAAGTAATTCTAGCTTTCAGTGGAATGATCTGCCAGACAGTGAAGTACCGTAAGTCAGATTCCCAGTATTTTATGCTTTCCCCATGATAATATTAAAGGTGTGAATTCCAAGCGATTTTTCCATCCAGACTTGGTTCTTACAGATTTTCCTGACATTTCCCTATTGACGTTCACTGTCCTTGACATGTCTTACTCATTTTATCAGCAATGACTGGCTTCCTGAGCTAGACTGATCTATTGAACTTTATTGTTCTCCTAATTATTTTCCTTCACTTTAAAATTCTACAATGTACTTCAAATAACTTTATGTTCTGCAAAGTGAATTTAACATTGGTAGAAGGTGCTTAACCTATAGAAAAGTTACAACACGAGCAGTAATAGTAGCACATCAGATCTCCACCACTGCTCTTCTTGTCTATTTAAATTCTGACTCACAGGTAGAGACCACGATGAAAGGAATAGTTCAGACCGAATGATTCTTTAGCTCAAGGGAGCTCTTTGAGCCATGGCTAATATAACATCAGTATGTTTTATGTTATCAATATGAGGGTGGTGAGGCACTGGAACAAATTGCCCAGCGAAGTTGTGGAGGTCCCATCCCTGGAAGTGTTCAAGGCCAGGCTGGATGAGGCTTTGAGCAACCTGGTCTAGTGGAAGGTGTCCCTGCCCACGGCAGCGGCGTTGGAACTCGATGACCTTTAAGGTCCCTTCCAGCCTAAACCATCCTATGATTCTATGATTCTATGTGTGTGTCTATACTATAGATACGTGTGTCTGTGTGTGCATGTGTGTATATGAACTTTAAATGGATACTTTTAAATATGACCTGACTTTGAGACTAAGTTACAGAAGATCATTTATCAAATATAGTCTCCTGTCTTCAGAACAGTGAAAATGAACTTGTGCTTTCAGTCAACATAAACTGCTGAATGGCCACAGCCTTATGAACTTTCTTTGCATAAGCTTGGGTTTTTTTAAGGTGATTGTCAATCTGGCTTTGTATTATATCAAGCATATAATACAAATACAATATAATACAACTACACTTTTTATCTATTTAAGCTACATGATAAACTATATTCTTTTGAAATGCAGTGGTATGCAGTAAACAAAAACAATTATTTTAGGTAGATAATTAAGATTCTGCAGTGCTTGGTTTTATCTACGTATATGCTGTATGCACTTATTTTAATTTTCAAATTCTCCTGTTCGTCAGTTTTGCAGCAGACAGTGCAAAATCCTTATGTGTTCTCCTGAACTAGACTTACTGAATGCAGAAGTCTCAACAGCATATGCATTACATTTCTAACCATAATGCATAACTAGAAAAAGAGAATGGAACAAGTAAGGGATGTCATTCAGATAAATTCATTTTTATGCTAAATTCAAGAGGGAACTTTCAGCCATGTCTAATTTATGTAGCCATAAAGGAATGCTAGATTTTTCTTTGGTTTTTATGTGTGCAAAAATGCATCTGTTTTTCTTTGCAAATCAGAAAGTGTAGTATGCTTTTCTTGCTAAGAAAAAAAGTATTTTTCATGTTTAATAGGAGTATATTTTCAAAGTATATAGCTGTAAAGCATGTGATGCGGCTATATTTGGGCACCTTTTTCAAATTTTTTAAACTTAATGTAAATAAGCACATTCATATACACATATTTATATATTTAAGATTTCAGAAAACACCATTGTTAAACCTGCAAAAATAAATAGAACAGAAAAGTCAAGAAAGGGAACATAATAGGGCACTAAATACTAAATGTGACCATTTTAAGTGCTATTGACAGCCAAAGACCTTAGTGTGTTTTTAAGAACTCCCAGTCTTGATCAGTTCTATTTTTAACAGCCTACTTGGTGACACTAAAACCAGCTCACTCACTGTATTTGCTTTACATTGACTGATAAGCTGCATTAAGAGTTTTATCCCTATTCCAGATGTGTTGTGCAGAAAGGCTTTCTCAGCGTTTTATTTAACACTGTCCTGTAATGACTGTTTTCCTGTGGCCACTTGGGCTACCTCCTTGCAGACAGACATTGGTTTCTTCTCATGTAATAGAAAGGTAGGAACATTATCTTGGCATTGAAGGGATTAATGGTGCTCAGGGAGTTTTTTGAGGCTGCATGTGGTGATAGGCAGGTGTGCATTAAGCACACCTTTATGAGAAGGGAAAGGAAAACCATCACATTGCTGGAATAGTCAAATGAAAAGAAGCATTGATCCCAAGTTAGCAAGCAAATGGTCTCAGGAAAGGAATATGCTGAACTGGTGTCCTGAAAGAAGAGAGAATCAGAAGAGTTCAAATCTCTAAAAGCTCAAGTTCAGGTATGTTGGAGTTAAGTTCGGTTTGTACATTTTATTCAGATGTTGCTGGAAGAGTTTAGGGAAGCACTTGCAGTATGCTAAAAAAAAAGTAGAATGGAAGAGGCTGTTAAGCAGGAGGTACGTTCTAGCTTATGGAGAGAGCTACCAAAAAGATTGTCCAGTATTTCAACTAGGTTAATAGCTGACAGAGGGAGCTGGAGGTGCAGTGGTGTTGTGAATCTCTGTCTAGGGTGAGCTGCAGACTCAGTAATAGCTGTTCTCCTTTGTCAGTCCATCATGTAAGACAAACGGGATTTCATTCAAATCTGTGTCTTGAAAATGCTGAGAGGTGTATCACTAACCTTCAGTGGAAGATAAGCTATGGGATTTACTGTCAAAGTTAACCTGCAGGGAGTTAGTGCTGTGCATGTGCCTCTGTAAATTCCACATAGCACTACTGGATCTTGCTGTAGCAAAGGACTTAAGGAATGCTATCCCTGTCTTTCTTACAGTGGGACAAGAGAACAAGATCCTCTCTGCTTGTTTTATGCTTGTGTTCTTGTTATGGACATGTTATAGATATCAAGTGGTTGCAACTTTAATAAAATGTTTGTCTGTGGTGGAAGATCTTATAGCAGCTCTACACAAGGAAGGATGCTGGCTTGGAGCTAAAGCTTTAAGAAGGGAATGCAGCTGGGTCACCTGGGTACACATCTCTTAAAAGTTTCTCCTCTTAATCAAAACAATGCAAGTGGAAGATATGTATTCAGGTCTAATAGATACTGCTTTTGCTCATTTTGGTGAGATCTGCAGCTTGATTTAGTGCTTATTTTTCTGGTATATGAGATTAAAATGTGACTGCTTTAAACCAAAAACTTTTGGTTGATGATATCCCACTGCTGTTGTGATCTGACAATTTAAAACAAAGTCTGAAAATTGGAGGACTTCTTTAAGAAGTACTTAGAATCATAGAATCATAGAATCATAGAATGGTTTAGGTTGGAAGGGACCTTGAAGATCATCGAGTTCCAACCCCCCTGCCACAGGCAGGGATACCTCTCACTAGACCAGGTTGCCCAAGGCCACGTCCAGCCTGGCCTTGAACACCTCCAGGGATGGGGCTTCAACAACCTCTCTGGGCAACCTGTTCAGGTGCCTCACCACCCTTAAAGTGAAAAACTTCTTCCTAATGTTTAATCTAAACCTGCCCTGTTCCAGCTTAAAGCCGTTCCCCCTCGTCCTATCACTACATGCCCTAGTAAAAAGTCCTTTCCCAGCTCTCCTGTAGGCCCCCTTTAGGTACTGGAAGGCCGCAATAAGATCTCCCCGGAGCCTTCTCTTCTCCAGGCTGAACAGCCCCAACTCTCTCAGCCTCCCCTCATAGGAGAGGTGCTCCAGCCCTCTGATCATCCTCGTGGCTCTCCTCTGGACGCGCTCCAGCAGGTCCATGTCCTTCTTATGTTGGGGACTCCAGAGCTGGATGCAGTACTCCAGGTGGGGTCTCACGAGAGCAGAGTAGAGGGGCAGAATCACCTCCCTTGACCTGCTGGCCACACATCTTTTGATGCAGCCCAGGATACGGTTGGCCTTCTGGGCTGCGATCGCACACTGCTTGCTCATGTCGAGCTTCTCATCAATCATCACCCCCAGGTCCTTCTCCACAGGGTTGCTCTCCAGCCATTCTCCGCCGAGCCTGTATTTGTGCTTGGGATTGCCCCGACCCAGATGTAGGACCTTGCACTTGGCCTTGTTGAACTGCATGAGGTTGGCTTGGGCCCACCTCTCCAGCCTGTCCAGGTCCCTCTGGATGGCATCCCTCCCCTCCAGCGTGTCTGCCTCGCCAAACAGCTTGGTATCATCAGCAAACTTGCTGAGGGTGCACTCTACCCCACTGTCCATGTCGCTGACAAAGATGTTGAACAGTACGGGTCTCAGTACCGACCCCTGAGGAACGCCACTCGTCACTGCTTTCCACTTGGACACCGAGCCGTTGACCGCAACTCTTTGAGTGCGACCATCCAGCCAGTTCTTTATCCACCGAGTGGTCCATTTATCGAATCCATGTCTCTTCAATTTAGAGACCAGGATATCGTGTGGGACAGTGTCAAACGCTTTGCACAAGTCCAGGTAGATGACATCAGCAGATCTTCCCTTGTCCACTGCCGCTGTAACCCCTTCGTAGAAGGCCACCAAATTTGTCAGGCATGACTTGCCCTTGGTGAAGCCATGTTGGCTCTCGCCAATCACCTCCTTGTTTTCTGTGTGCCTCAGCAGAGTTTCCAGGAGGATCTGCTCCATGAACTTCAGTTCCAACTTCAGTTGATCTATAATATTTCCAGGTTGTTCTGATGAGTATATACAGTGCAGCTTTCAGATTTGGTATAGTGACTGCAAATAATCACTTACACAGTGACTGATTACACAGTAACACAGTCTATGCTATTGTAATGCAGATGGAGCCAGATAGGTGGAAGACTTCTGATCTGTCATTTCTTTTTGTTTCTAAAAAAATAGAAGCTCTGAGTTCACATCATTTCATGAATATTAATCTTGATACCTTGTGTCTAACACTTCAGTGAGTATCACCATTCTTGCATATGTCATCTGATAGCCTTGCAATAGTGATACTAGCAATGAGCTTAATAGAAAATATCTTAGTACTGACACCAAACTGACAAGAGGTACTTTCAGAAATGAATGCTCAATAATCACATGATATTGTTTATAATCTGAGTTTTCAAAACCGATTGTCATTGCTGACTCAAATTAATGGTTGCTTTGTAGTACTACACGGAGGTCCAAACCCCAGCAAAGTAGAAAATATATCAGCATTCTTCAGCTACGTGCAAGTTGCAGAACTTTCCAGTAAACACCACTAGTAGATTACAACATATCCCTGCTTAAATTTTACGGAGTAGATATAACATAAACTTTATTCCACTGCTGTGATAAGAACAGATGGTAGCTCAGGCTGACTGCCAAAAGACTGTCTCATCCATGTATATTTTTCATATGTTCAGTGTCGTATGATTGCTTTATTAAAAAGAATATCAAATGCGATTCACATTTGGTGTGAACAGTGCTTGGAAGGGTTTCCTAGCAGAGGAGGAACTTTTTGGAATAGCTGTTCTGTTCACAGAACTGCTCCCATAGTGTTAGATCATAATACCAGTGAAAAGGATCCTATACTCAAAGCACTAGAAATGGAAAAAATGTGTCTTGATACCTTAATAATTGAGATAATTAAAAGTATAAGAATTATTTAAATTGAACATATTTTTGTTTTAATCTCTCTTAGGAATTTGTGGCTTTCTCTTAGGCTTTGTGATCCTTCACTGCTATAGCAAGCAAGCTGGAGTCAGTAACTTAACAAAGACATTTCAAAGCCTGACTCTTGAAACACTGCTGTACCACAGCCTGGGGACTGTAGGACGAGCTATAGATATGAATTTGAGTTGTGGTTCTCAGACAGTGAAGACTAGCGGTGTAGGCTTACTGCAATTCAGAATATGGTTCAGGAGTGTGTAAGAACTTCTCTTAAAGACTGTAAACTTGACAATTTTTCCACAAATTTGGTCTAAATTGTTGTTACATTTCATCCTCACAATTATGCATGGGAAGAGAGTTTTTTCTGTTTAATATAATGAATCAACTAATGAGTACCTTTAGCCAGAAGCTTCAGTAGCCAGTTATCTGCTCAAAAACCTAAGTAAAACAAGTTCATTTCAAGTCCTGAACAAGCCAGTGCATTTGGGGAGATAAAATGAGTTTGTGTTTTAAAGTTGTAAGAGGTGATAATAGAAACTATCCTGGCTGTTACGACACAAAATCCACACACTTTGCAGAGAAATGGAAATGTGTAGCAAATGTGGGTCAATGGATTCTGGGGCAAGAGCACCTCTTCTGTAGTTCTGTCCCCTAAAAGTCCGCAGTATTCTTTTTGAACTCCCCTTAAACATCTGTGAAATCCACACACTCCTTATGGCACTCTCTGTAAGTCATATCAAATTCCCACCCTTATTTTTTACAGTCAATAATTTCTCACATCATGTCCAGTGGTTCCTCACGTGCTGTGCGGTTAGCTAAACCTCAGGCATAGATGTCTGTCTGCTTACAGTAACACTTGCTTTCATTAGTGAATCTGAAACTTAACTGATAGGATGGAAATGCTGCTGAACAGAATGGATTACAGCTGAAGCAGTTTCCACCTACACACAATATCTCCTTTATGACTTTATGGACATTTGGCTTTTTTTGTGAAGTGGTGCTATTAGATCAAGTATGTAGAAATACTTCAGTTCTTGAAAATCTGTAGTTGCTACAGGCATAACGAGAGAGTTTTATAAAGCTGTTACAGCTAAAGTTTTCCAAAATGGCGAAGTGTTAAACCATGACACGGGTGTTAAACCATGGCAAGCAGAAAGACTCTTTTCTAACGGCTACACAGAGACTGGCGGATTAGGGGAAACTCTAACTATGTAATGCTAGTCTTGCTACTCTTCAGTTTCCCTAATGTTCTAGGTGCTGGTGCTTTGCAGTGTCCCAGTTGTCAGCTTGTCAAGTTCCCCTGTAACTGTGAAGCAAATACCTCTGTCAGGCTTGCATTTTTCTGTCTTTCCTGGTTACCTGCTTGTTAACTCATTCTGCATCCTTTTTTTTTTTTTTTTTTTTTTTTTTTTTTTGCTATTGGCAGAGGTAGAAGGACACCTGATACAGAGAATCTGTTTTCTCTGCTCTGGGCTCACTGAAGTCCTATGAAGACCTGTGATTTATACAACTCTCCACTCGAGTTTTTCATGGTTCAAAGTTATCTTCCACAGAATTAAAGAATAGGTGCCTGGGGATCAATTTAGTTTCTTTTGTGTGTGCTCTCATAGCAGTAGTCATTTTGTTTACATAAACCATTTATATTCCTGTAATAAGCATTGCTTGAAATTAATAGCATGGTTTCCATGACTTATTCTGTTTCCTTGTTTCATTTTGTGTCATACTTTCTGCAGAATATAACAGCATGAATATCCTGTCAGGTAAATATTATTAATATTAGCAGTTTATCTAATTTGCATAATTTCTTTACACTTTAGCAACATCTTAATAAGTAATACAGCCTGGCCAACTTGTTGAGTTGTGGAGAAAAACATTGTGCTGTCATGAAATATGTCTTCAGTAATACGTAAAGAAAATTCGGAATGAAAATGGAAATATCTAATTAGTTTTGGTGAACTGTAGTGCTTGTTTTATTACTGAAGTAAACTACATCTTTAAAAAATTCTCAAATTAGTACACGTTGTGTGAACTAGAGCTTTTTAATGTCATGATTGACAACTATTGTCTCATTTGCTGAATTTTTTCTACAGGTAATTATAACATGCACCTGAAATCTCAACTCTCAGAAACACAAAATTTTCTATGGAAAGTCACAACTCAACTGTGCCTTTTTTTACACATATATTTTCAGACTATATATCTTCAAATTTTTTTCAGACTATTCACTTTGTGGAATATTATGAAGGATTATGTGCTATACTTCTTGGCTGACTCTACTCTCTCTGTAGTCTTGTCTGCCTGAGAAGCACTTCAGCACCATCATTTCCTTCTGTGGTGAGCAATGTAATCTAGCTCTCAGTGAAAAAGACCAGTTAATTAGCGTGCTGTAATTAGACCTAGATATATGAATTTGAAACTGTAGATAATAAAAATAGCAACAGTTACATGTATCTAGACAACTCTCTCATGCTTGACAGTGGCTGATAGTGGATGTGAAGGAAAGACTATAACAACAGTCGAAAAATATCTGTAGCAGTGCTCACCTAGTCTCCAGTGACAGTGTAGTAACTGCTGAGGCAGGGATGGTGTCTGCTGCGATTAGCAGCTTTTTCTTCATTGAATCTGTCAAGTTGCTTTTTGAACCAGTCTGCTGGTACTTGCAGCAAGTGCCTGAAGGTCCATCTCCAGTTTACCTCACGTCCCCTGTACAAGAAAGCCACCCTTTGCAGAAAACACCAGAAAGCTTTGGGAGTCTTTGTCATAAAATTCAGTGAACTCAAGAAGCTTGGCTTGGCTAAAGTAACTGGACAGATTGACAGTGAAAAAGTTGAAGAGCTGTTAAACTTGCGCTTCTGACCTAAATGTGTAAGCTGCAAATCACTGCAAGATGAGAGTTCTCGAAAGTATTACGCTTACCTTCTACTTAATTTTCTGAAGAAGAATGGCCATAGTGTCGAATGTGTAGGTGAACTTCTGATCTGACTTAGAAGACTTGCAGTGGCTATAATCCCACCAAAAAGAGACCACGAAGGCAGTTGTTCGATGTCTTGATTGTACAGGGCCTTGTCACTCAATCTGACCTTCATCACCTTCTTCCCCAGACTGGTTATTTGAATTAAATAGAATATCCAACTTTTGCACAAGACATTCCATATTTACGATCTCGTGTTGCCCTCTGTCTTTCATTCTTATTATCCTATTTTGGAGAGGGGAATGGAAAAATCAAAACTGCTTGAGTTACTAGACATACAGTCAGTGGAAATGTGAAGCCTGAAGTGGAAACTAAGGAAGAAATAGCCTTGGATAAACTCTCTATAAATTGCTTTTCAGTCAATATTAGATAAGTAGACATCAGCAACTGTTAGAGGTACTGGGAGAAGCATACATTAAAAATCTAATATTAGATATTCCAATGCCACATTTATTCATTAAACCAGCAGGAATTCACACAGAAATGTGATGTAGAATTTAGCCTTTTTACCTCTGTTAACTGAATTGTGTGAACTGGGAACTAGCCCTCAAACTTCCAGATACATTGTGTATTGAGAAAATGCTTTCAGAGAAACGTGTACTTTTATCTAATGCTACTTTTGTTATTAGAACTACTAAAAGCAATGGAGACTGTATATTTAATAGCTTTATATCTAGACTGGTTTATTTGACTTCCACTTGGCAAAAGTGAAACTGAAGAACATTACTAAAGTCTGTCTGCTGATTATAGCTATTAATGAATACTTGAGTTAATACTTATTTAAAATACAGATAAAGCAACATGTTGAAAAAGAGCCTGTTAATACCATGTTATCTATATTTAATATTGTTCTTCGTATTTAATACTGTTCTCCCATATTACTTGCCTTTATGAAGTGTATTATTTGTGTTCACACAAGTTAGTTGGTCTAATAGAATAGGTAAATTAGGTGGGGATATTCCTTTTTTAATCACATTTTGAAAGAATACCAAATATGTAGAACCCAGTCAAACTACTCCTTTGACCTTTGCTTAAGAATCTCGATAAAGACGATGTCTTGTTCTTCTCTTCCTGCTATTAAAAGAAAACGATAACATATGCTCTTTGTCAAGGGATGAAACAGGAGGACTGATAGTCTGCTTTCTGCCCTGGTAAAGAAATCTAAGTAGAATCGCTCAAGCTTTAGACAACTCTGGTGTGCCAGGAGAAGTTTAACACAGGCTTGTGCAAGCAAATATTTCCTTAAGTATAAGGCATAACCATCCCTAAAATATTTCAATACAAGGATAACTTTGCTGGGTAGGTGCTTGTGCCTTCTGTTCTTACACAATTTCTTACCTAAAGCATTCACTGTAACTCCTGACAAAACCTCTTTTGAAAGAAAGGGTGAGAAATGTTGAGACACTGTAAAGGGAGTTTATGGGTCAGGGAGTTCTGATATATTGTCTCTTAGTTCAATACCAGGTAGACGGTCGATCTAGTTCTGATGCAGAGAAAGCAGATGCAGGGTAGGTTAGTTTCTCATTTTTGAACTGTGAGGAAAACTGGCCTTCCAGGTCTCAGTAAAGGCTTCAGAGAATGAATGTTTGTAACCTGTTCCCAGTTGCCATCATCTATATTGTAGGGCTCCTGTTGTTCAGCTTTTGCTGGCACTAATACAAAAGGTGTTAGACATTACTGCTTTGTTTCAGAGTGTAAAACTCTGCTTTTAATACTAAACCTGCAGTCAGGCTTTAAAACTAGTCGAAGCCTAAGTTTTCTGGCCTACATATGCCATGACATTAAAACTGACACTCAGCCTTTTAGGTAGTAATATTATTGTCCTGGTTCCAGCAGGGATGGGGTTAATTTCCCCAAGGATGCAGCAGGGGACACAGGTATTCCATACCATGTGAGCCATGGGGGGCTATAGGGGGGAGCTGGCCGGGGAGGGGGGAGGAGGTCATGGCTCTGATTGCCGTTGGGGCTGTCCGGGTCTGGTCGGTGAGCAGCGGTACCATAATCACGTTTGTATATTCTTTTATCGGTGTTATTGTTATTGTTTTTCTCTTTCCTTTGCTGTTCTGTTAAACTGCCTATATCTCAACCCATGAGTTTTGCCTTTTTCTTCTGATTTTCCCCACGCTTGTGGGGGTTGAGCAAGTGGCCGCCTGATTCTTTGTTGCTGGCTGAGGCCAAACCACAACAATTATGAAAAGGCTTTCTAGAGTGAGTCTTTGTCAATTCATTGTTACTTGTGAAATACAGATGTCAGTGGGCAGGCTGATGGAGCAAATTTCTTAAATTTGGCATTGCTCACTGTCCCAGCTAAGATACATTGCTCTTCCTTTCTGCTTTCATGACACCTCCCAGTCATGGACCTGGTGTCACTACAAAGAATAGTAATTCGGCTTCTATGTTTCATTATGCTGTGTTGCCTCACTCTTTCCTACTTTCTGTGTAACAGCAGGCTATAACTGGTTATCTAGCTTATGGTTCTCTAGGTATCGGTGATGAACAGGGACAACTGCCATGAAACATGCTGAAATAATGGTCTGCTTCACTGAAAACTGTCACTCAATGGAAGGATCTGGGAAATCCCTTGCACTCTGGGACTGTGATACCTCAGTCTGATACTCAATCTACTCTACGTATAACAACCAATGCAACTAAAAAAAAGCAACGGGTGACAGTTGTAGGTGGCTCTTTTCTGAGAGGTACAGAGGCACACATTTGCCGGCCTGATGCACGCTCTAGGGAGGTGTGCTTCTTGCTGGGGGCTTGTATCAGGGATGTCACCGAGACGCTACCAAACCTCAGTAGTCCTCAGTCCTCAGACTTTTATCCTCTGCTGCTGTTTCATGTGGGCACCAGTGATGCAGCTGGGAGCAGCCCAAAGACTACCAAGAAAGATCATAGAGCCCTGGGAGCAGTGGTCAGGGACTCTGGGGCACAGGTAGTTTTTTCATCTATCCTGCCCGTTGAAGAGAAGGGGGCTGATAGGGCCAGGTGAATCTGGCAGATCAATAGCTGGCTACAGGACCGGTGCTGCAGTGAAGGATATGGCTTCTTAGATCATGGGGCTAACTTTGAGAAACCTGGTCTACTTGGGCCTGATGGGGTCTACTTCTTAGGAAGAAGAACATCTTTGGTCAGAGGCTACCAAGCTTATGAAGAGGGCTTTAAGCTAGAGTTGTAGGGGGAGGGGAACTTCAGTCCATCCCACTCCTACCAAAATTATGCCAACACCAGTAGTAGAGGCTCAAAACCTGGAGAAGGGTTGCAGGTCAGCAGGAGAGCACCTGGAGAGCAGCATAATGAAACACTAGCCACTCCAGCTAGTAAGTTAGCTTCATTGGGACCCCAGCTTAAACACCTCAATGCATATGCACGTAGCATGGGGAACAAACAAGAGGAGTTAGAGATGTGTTCATGCCTGCAAGATTGTGATCTAATTGGAATCACAGAGACATGGTGGGATGGCTTGTATGACTGGAGTGTTGGAATAAAAGGATACAGACTCTTCACGAAGGACAGGCAGGGGAAACAAGGAAGTGTTATTGCCCTCTATGTCAATAATATGAAGTTCCGCCCGGGGATGGATGAGGAGCTGACTGAGAGCTTATGGGTCAAGACTAAAGGGAGTGGAGGGACAGGTGACATTACAGTGGGGGTCTGCTACAGACCACCTGACCAGGAAGACCGAGCGGATGAGGCCCTCTATAGACAGATAGGAGCAGCCTATCTGGCATCATGCTGGACCTTGTTCTCACTAACAAGGAGGAGCTGGTGGGGAATGTGAAGCTCAAGGGCAGCCTTGGCTGCAGCAACCATGAAATGGTGGAGTTTGAGATCCTTTGGGCAACAAGGAGGGAACACAGTAAGCTTGCTACCCTGGACTTCAGGAGAGCAGACTTTGGCCTCTTCAGGGAGCTGCTTGGTGGAGTACCATGGGATAAAGCCCTGGAGGGAATAAGGGCCTAAGAAAGCTGGTTAGTATTCAAGGATCACCACCTCCTCCCTGCTCAGGCGTGATGCATCCCAATGAAGAGGAAGTTGGGCAAAAACATTAGGAGACCTACATGGATGAACAAGGAGCTCCTGAACAATCTCAAACAGAAAAAGGAAGCCTACAGAGGGTGGAAGCAAAGACAGGTAGCCTGGGAGGAATACAGAGAAATTGTCTGAGCAGCCAGGGATCAGATTAGGAAAGCTAAAGCCCACATAGAGTTTAATCTGGCCAGGGACATCAAGGGTTACAAGAAAGCCTTCTATAGGTATGTCAGTAACAAAAGGAAGACTAGAGAAAATGGGGGCCAGCTGAGGAAGGAAATGGAAGAACTGATCATAGGGACATGGACAAGGCTAAGGTACTTAATAACTTTTTTGGCTCAGTCTTCACTGGGAAGGACTCTAACAACACTGCCCAAGTTGCAGAAGGCGAAGGCAGGGACTGGGAGAATGATGTACTGCCCATTGTAGGAGAAGACCAGGTTTGAGACCATATGAAGAATCTGAAGATGCACAAGTCCATGGGACCTGATGAGATACAGCCGTAGGTCCTGAAGGAACTGGCTGATAAAGTTACCAAGCCACTATCCATCATATTTGAGAAGTCATAGCAGTCCAGTGAAGTTCCCACTGACTGGAAAAGGGGAAATATAACCCCTATTTTTAAAAAGGGAAAAACTGGAGGCCCAGGGAACTACAGGCTGGTCATTCTCACATCTGTGCCTGGCAAGATCTGGGAGCAGGTCATCCTGGAAAGTCAGCTATGGCACATGGAAAATAAGGAGGTTATTGGTGATAGCCAACATGGCTTCACTAAGGGAAAATCATGCTTGATAAATTTGGTTGCCTTCTACAATGGGGTTACAGCTTTGATGGATAAGGGTAGAGCAACAGACGTCATCCACCTGGACCTGTGCAGAGCATTGGACACTATCCCGCATGACATCCTTGTCCCTAAACTGGAGAGACATGGATTTGACCAAGGGACCACTTGCTAGATAAGGAACTGGCTGGGTGGTCGCACTTAAAGTGTTGTGGTCAATGGTTTGACATCCAAGTGGTGAGCAGCGATGAGTGGCATTCCCCGGAGGTCAGCACTGGGTCAGTACTATTTAACATCTTTGTTGGTGACATGGACAGTAGGATTGAGTGCACCCTCAGCAAGTTTGCTGACGACATTGAGCTGTGTGAAGCGGTCGACGTGCTGGGGGAAAGGGGTGCCATCCAGAGGGACTTGGACAGGCTGGAGAGGTGGGCCCAAGCCAACCTCATGAAGGTCAACAAGGCCAAGTGTAAGTTGCTGCACGTGGTCCCGGGCAATCCCATGCACAAATACAGGCTAGGTGGAGAATGGACTGAGAGCAGACCTGAGGAGAAGTACTTAGGTGTATGGGTTGATAAGAAGGTCAACATGAGCCGGCAATGTGCGATCACAGCCCAGAAATCCAACCGCATACTCAGCTGCATCAAAAGAAGTGTGGCCAGCAGGTCAAGGGAGGTGATTCTGCCTCTCTACTCCACTCTCCTGAGATCCCACCTGGAGTGCTGCATCCAGTTCTGGGGCCCCCAACATATGAAGGACATGGACCTGTTGGAGCAGGTCCAGAGTAGGACCACAAAAATAATCAGAGGGCTTGAGCACCTCTCTTGGGAAGGCAAGCTGAGAGAGACGGGGTTGTTCAGTGTGGAGAAGGGAAAGCTCTGGGGAAACTGCTCTGGAAGGAGCAGCCTTCCAGTACCTAAAGGGGGCCTACAGGAAGGCTGGAGAGGGACTTTTTACAAGGGTACATAGTAATAGGACAAGGCATAATGGCTTCAAACTAGAAGAGAGTAGATTTAGGCTAGATATTAGAAAGAAATTTTTCACTTTGAGGGTGGTAAGGCACTCGAACAGGTTGCCCAGAGAAGTTGTGGATGCCCCATCCCTGGAGGTATTCAAGACCAGGCTGGATGGGACTTTGAGCAACCTGGCCTAGGGGGAGGTGTTCCTGCCCATGGCAGGGGGGTTGGAATTAGATGGTCTTTAAGGTCCCCTCCAACCTAAGCCATTCTATAATTCTATGATTCTGTGATATTTGATCCCTGCTAGGGATGAGGCTGGTGGGAAGCTTGGACTTGGGAAAATTTTTAGCAGGGGTCATGACAATTCTTTTCTTATTTCTTGTTCCTGAGAACGATTTCTTTTTTTCTGTATGCAGAGTTAAGAACATGGTGTGAAGATGTATGTTGCTTCCTCGGATTCTCCTTCCAAATGAATCCTTATATGGCTTCTAAGGCACAGTATTTGAGTACAAGTGGTTTGTGTTTGTAAAATTTTAATTCATCATATCCATTTCAAATTTAGTAACTTTTAATTCTAATCCAGGGTACAACCCAGGATAATAAGAAAGATTTCATTACGAAAATATGAAATACAAGACACATTATTGACAGTTAAATATGCTAAATAACCCTTCCAGAGAAAGAAATTATTTAGTTCAGTCTTAATAGCTACCTTTACCTAAGTGCCTCTAGACTACCCTGTTCTTCACAGCTGCACCTTTCCTTGAAGGCATTCCTTCTTATCCACAGTAGGTATGATATCCATACTGGACTTGGTTGTCCTGCACATAGAGGATATGAGCCATATCTGCTCGTTACTTTTCCAGGCTTAAATCCTTAGAGGTATGGAAGGCATCTGGTTCCCACCAGGGGAAGCTGAGCAGGTCATTTCTTGTTAATGGATGGTTGCAGAGTACAGAGGCTTGCTTGTATCCTGGAGGTGGGTTGAACTACCTGTTTACTAAATGCATTATACTTATATTTAAGAGTATGTATAATACATCATCTGTAGAGACTTTGTAGCCTTTGTATCTTACACACCATGGGCAGCCAGGATATATTCAAATACCTGGATCAATAGATGTTGCATGTTGACATTTGTGTAGTGCAATTGTAGTTACAGGACAGGTTTTGCAGTGCATGAAGAATCCCTTAGGTTAACTGTTATATTATCTTAGCAATGTCATGCTTTCTGTACAGTCTTCCTTTCCTTCATGTGTCTACAGAAGCTGTAGGCCAGCATATGGCAGTGTCAGGGAAAAGTTTCTTCCTTCCCCTAATCAGGAAGTGTTTTGGGAAGTTTCTTGTCCTTATTCTATTTTTCTATATGCTCCATACAGAAAAAAACCAAGCTGCTTTTGACTTCCTGTTTATCATGTGGGTCAACAGACAGATATATGAACATGCCTTCTATTTATCTTACAGTGCTTTTCAAAACTATTTGGTATTCCTTTAATGGCACAGATTTGAATATAGCTTAAACTTCCAATTTTTACTTTTCAGAGGCTTCTCTGCATTGTTGATTTACAGTATTGATTTGCACTGAGGTTTGCTCTGAATTTCAAGTATGTACAAACTCTGCACATGAGGGATCTGCCTTAATGATTCCTAAATTGTTCAGCAAATTTCTTGTTCTTGTCAACTGGGGAAAAGGCAGCAGAGGATGGGAAGCAGTGCATTAGAAATGGAATTAATGTGTCAATATACTTATTTTGCATAACTAAAGAATCTGGAGCTTCTGTAGGTAAGCATTTAATGTAAGTTATTTTGGCTTATTGTCCAGGTCTACTACACGAACAACACCGACTACTTCAAAACTAGCATTTCTGCCTTGATTACAGTTTGAAACCACAACTTACTACAAGGTTTATAGCTTTTGAGTATCTGGGAAACGAGTGCTGTTTCGTCAGTTTTAATATAGTCTCGGGCTCTCAAATTCAGATATATTTTTTTAATATGGGTACTGTTGACTGTATGTTCAATAAAATCATGTCAGCTGACTTCCAGAATCCAATTTGACCTCTGGATGTAAAAAGACTTTGTAATACTTTTAAAGTTAAGAAAAGAAAATATAGATTCTGCATCATGCCTATGAAATACAGGTACATATTAGGAAGCTAGATACTTCCACATAGTTCACACATTATTCAGAACCAGAAGAGCTGTTTCTTAATAAAAAATAAAAAGCTTGCCTTCTTTAAAGAGTTTGGAGTATTCTTTAACTTTTGTGACTTTCAAGCTGAAACAAAATACTAGGTTTCTGCTAAAAGGATGTTCCAGTAAGCTGGTACAATTCTTATTATACTTGTTACCTTTTAAGAATACGTTTCAACTTATATATGCAATTCTCTGGAAGGTATTAGCTAAAAAAAAAAAAAGTTCTTTCTTTTGCATTAGACACAGTGTGGATAATGTTTTTTGTGATTAGAGGTTCAAGGTCTATGCCATTAAAGCAATTTCTAAAGGTAGTGTGATAGAATGTGTGTTACTTGAAAGATATCACTTTCACCACACACACAAGGATAAAACCTTTTTTTTAACAGTTTCATTTTAGCAAGTGGAAATGTTTCAGAAGGGGAATAGAGGGGGATATTGTGAGGCGAAGGTTGTTTAACTGATACCATAGACCTTACTCAGCAAAACCACCTCTTGCTGAACTGCTGAACTCTGTTTGCAGCAATCACTTACTGCTGTTTGCTTCAGGGCTGTTGACAACGAATGGTAGAGAGCCTGAGAGGAGCCTGATTTAGGAGCTTGAGAGCACCTCTCTCTAGAAAGGTTCAGTCACACCTGATATATGTTTAACAAAGTTAACAAAGGTTTTAACAGAAAAAAAGCTTGAGGATCTTCTGACAGTTATTCAGTATAGAGATGACTTCAGGGACTTAAAGAAGACACAGTTTGACATGTGGGAGATATCTTCACCCTTCAAGTGGAAATAAAAGAGTCTGAGAAAGCACTGCAGAATGTGAAATGAGATTTAGTGGAATTTTAGATTTTAGTGGAAGAAATTACTTTTTTTTACTACTTCTCCCCACCGTTCCCCTCAGGGAATCCCATGCCCTAAATAAAGCATGACATAAAAATATATCAAATATAGATATATATTCAATATTGAATATAATCAAATCCTTCAGTGGTTTTGTTTGCCCTTTGGAAATGGTCAGCTCTGTTTGCATGGATGTAGGCATTGATTTCATATGACATATTTGCTACCCTATTTCTCAGTGTTATTAGCCAAGTAAAGTTACCTGGATAAGAGTAACTTGTAGAAAACTTCACTCAACAGGCATGTAAGTACGCATTTTTTCTTCCTGTATACTTTACGCTGCTCTGCTTGTTTGACCGTTGGTATGTGTAGGATGATTAAGATATTTTTGAACAATATTTTTGCAAGATTTTACAAAATATGTTTTAAATAAAATTCTACAGTTTTTTCAAGATCTTATGAAAATGTTACTGTGAGAAATGACAGCTATACATAATCCTTTGAATTACTCTAAAGCGTGTGTTAGGGAATTTCTTGCTTCATCTCCTAAAACCTTTTTTAATTCCATGTCCCATGAATGAGAGTGGACTTCCATTCTAGATATTCAGCATCCTACACAGTTTCTGTAAAATACTTCTAGATATACTTTTTATGGCTTTTAAATTAAGGTAAATGTTTCCTAATGACTAATTTCTTTAGTATTTTTATATTAATTTTTTTACCATCACTTTTAAGTGTTGCCAAAACTTTAGAGAGTCTTTTACTATTCTGGCTGAATTAGTATTAAGATAGCCATGTAGTTTTGTTGACTTTTCTTAGAATGTCTATAGAACATTTGCTAAGCTTCGGTAACATGACAGGTTTCAGAGTCCTTTCCCACTAATTTTTGAAATAATTCTTCAAGTATCTTTGCATCTATATTGATTTTCATATGGATTCTTAAGCTAGAGTCATTGTGATTGAAGTTGACTTTATGTAGAGTTATCTTTAGGAATTCTTTATATTTGGGTTGTTTTGCTTAATGTACTTTCTACCAAAACATTCACTGTTTTATTAAGTAGTTACTGAGGTTGTGTTGGATGTATTTAAGCAGTTAATTGTCTATTTTTTTTTTGATCCTCGCTTTAAGGATTTGTTTTCCTAGCTTTTATTTCTTGTTCTTTGGTCTTAAGTACATCTAGACAACATAACACTCCACACAGATGCTTCATATACTCCTTGAATGAACAAGCTAGAACACCAAAAATAGCATTTCTCTTTTAATGTGGGACTGATGGACAGCTACACTTCAAAAAAAAAACCTAGTATAGTGCTCTATTCTGCTTTCATGTAATAGCCAAAGTAGACAGGGTATGGTTTT
The DNA here is from genome assembly GCA_017639485.1 of Pluvialis apricaria. Lineage (NCBI taxonomy): Eukaryota > Metazoa > Chordata > Aves > Charadriiformes > Charadriidae > Pluvialis > Pluvialis apricaria. The sequence goes on along the minus strand of CM030044.1, from coordinate 48,524,171 downwards.
TGGCATAGGTGGTGGACGCTTATTAAATTTAAATATAACACTATAGGAAAGGAGTGCCAGCACAGTGGTACTCAAAATAGTGTTAAGAAACTGCAAAGTATGTGGGAAGTGGTGTACTCTCTCAGAAAGGGGAGTACCAAAGCAGAGGTAATCAGGCATCCAAATACAGGATGCAGAACTGCCCAGGTTTGTAAAGAAGGCCTGTAGGCCTGCTAGAGTCATGAACTGAATATGAGAACTTGATGCTGCAGCAAAATGCAAGGATCCACCAGTATACTAGGGTCCTCATAAAAGGGAATTTGGACTACAAAATTCATGAAGTAACCCTTGCCTCTCCTCCAGTGAACGTTATTTGGGGTATTGCACATAATAAAGTATGTACACACATTGAAGAGTTCAGAGAATTAGCAGGGACAGTTAATATTCTAAAATTCATGATTTATGAGAATATTTGGCTTATTTGACTTAAAGAAACAAAGATTAAGATTGTCCTCATACATAATCAAGGCCTATCCTAAGATGAAGGGAACAGTGTATTTTGTGGCTGAGATAAGAAGTGAAGTTTTGACTTAAACACCCTTATGGAAATTTGAGATATTAGGAAAATATTTTAATAACAACTTTAAGCAAAAAAAAAGGCTCTTAGTATGCCTGGGGAACCTGTGGACTCTGTCTTGGAAGAAGGGGTTTTCTAAGAACACTGTAAGCGTAAATTTATTGAGAAGAAAGTCAAGGTTATCCCAGTCTAATTTCCAGCTTATTATGTTCTTTGATTAACTTCTGTTTTCATTAGTTGCTTGACCACAGTACTACAAAGAACACTTTCATATCCGTTATGCTTTGTGAATGTTCTGAATTTTCTCCATTAAAAAAGCAACAAAAACTTTTACATTGTGACTGCTAAAACTGGGAGTGTAATTGCAGTGCAACAGTGTAAAATGTATGGGTTCTGCAAAACTTTTTCCTGAGATATATATATGTATGTATATTTCAGTGTCATGGTTTAGTGTTTCCAGGACACTCAGGAAAATATATACTATCTGAGGATAATGTTCAGCTGACCACCTTTGAACCTTTTCTTCAGAGGTTGTTCTTTCCAGTTAAGTCGACTATTTTCTGCATGGATTGCGTTTTTAATTCTAGTTCTGTTGAATGAGAGTTTGGTACCGTGCGGATAGACGAACTGTCCTACTTCATTATTGCAGTCACTATGGTTTTGGTGCTTTCAGTAAAGTTTTGTATAGTACAGTGCCAAGTAACAGACCCTGGAGAGACTCATTAAATTACTTTTTCTTTCTCTTTTTTTTTAATGTGCAGTTACTTTTTTAAGATTTATGAACTAGGTGTTTCTGTCTTTATAATATAATATATATAACTCAGAGCACAAAATTGACATGTCATGCAGTACCAAGTCAAAATGCTTTATACAACCCTACTGCATTAGCACTGTTATCAGCTAAACTTATATTCCCATCAGAAAAAAAATCTACTTAATTTGACAAAGTCTACATTACCCCAAACCTGTGCTGATTGACATTATTTGTATTAGTCATCTAAGTCTGAATCAAAGTCTCACTAGCCATCCTGTTATTTTGAGATTTATGTTGCTCTGTAATTACCTTGCTCGTCCTATTTGTCCTTTTAAATATTGACACTTCAGTAAGGTTTTTCCCTACTCTATTAATTTTTGTCTTTTGTGAACACCTAGAGGCTTGCTGGGAGTAATATTAACAAGGCAGATACCTGAGGAAAAAAAAGCTGGATACGTTATCCAAAAAACTTTTTACACAGTAGGTTTTTCAGAATATCTGCTTTACAGTTTTAACATATTTCTAATATGTTCCTCAATTTCTGCAAGGTGGAAACCAATTCATTACAGCATGTGAACATAATTGAAAATGTATAATACACCTGTTTGGATTTCATTTGTTGTATATAAAGTGGCTAATACCAGTCATGGGATATAGGAAGAGTAAAAAAATATGTTCCAAAACTATGCCAGTTAATTCAACTTCGCTTCTAAGCAGGGATGAGACTTTTAAACAACATACATTTTTTTTTCTTCTACCTATGGTCTCGTGGGTATCATATAAAATATTTAAAAAACTTCAGTGATTAATAACTCTACACTTTGTCCTGTTTCAGGCTTCTCATTGCACACATGTTATTGAAAAGGGATATTTTTTTCAGATTGGAAATTGAACATCAAGGATTACAGTGGTTAAGACTGGATGCAGTTTGTATGCAACAAGCAGAATGCGTCAGTGTCTGGCTTTCTAATGCAGATATTACCCTATTTTCTTCTGTGTGTGAAGTCTTCACATAGAAAAAGTGGTGTTTCGCTTGCAGCGGGGTTCTTTACAAAGCCTCCTGGCAGGAAAGAGCCTTCAGATTCTTCTTTCTTTCGCTTTTGCAGAAACACAAGGATGTTTACATGGGGCTGTGTGGGATAGCAAAGAAAGAACTGGGATCATCAAAATCAGGAGGAAATGCATTTAAGTGGCCTCAGATCTACTATCTCAACATCACTTCAGGCTGGAAAGCACGTAGCTAATAAATTTTGTTGTGTATCTTTAGATAATTCATTTCACCTTAACCATGCCACATTATATTCTTGAGTGGCTTTCTAAAGACTTCCGTGGTTCTACGATTATAGACGGAGACTGGCATGGAGGTTGGAGCTGGAGCAGGACAGGACGAGGAAGGCAGATGTTACCACACTTCTGCCACCTACCTCTCATGTGCTCTGAGAGATGAGCTGGTTTGGTATCTGCTCTGGAAAAGGTACTAGGTAAGAATGGAGACAAGCACCACAAAACCTTGGTTAGGCTAGAGGGAAAATAATCTTTCTAACTTCACTGTTGGAGGTGATAAGAACAAAAAAATCCATCCATCTTAACTTACAAACCAACATAAAACTAGCAGTCTAGGGTATATTTGAAACTTTTGAGAAATTCATAAGGATATTTTTAACAAACTCCAGTTTTGAGTGTAAACAAAAGATAGATGAAACCACTGAAACCTTTGATACATTTTTAGGGAGTTTTGGAGAATTTTTCTTCAGGGAGAGGTAAACATTTGTTGTGGGAAGGAAAGACAGTTTCAGGTTGGTGAATTTAAATCAATTTGATTTATTACTAATTAATGAACTTTGATTACTGCTTCTGGTATTGGAAAATGAAAGCATGCAAACAAATAATCACGCTTATCGAAAACACCTAATCTTCCCTCCAGATTCCTTCCCTGTGTCCTCCTTGTCTCCCCTTCCCTTCACCGCAGCTTACACTTGATTCCTTCGGAGAGGGGAGGTGCAGGAGGTTGATCTCAGCCACTGGGGTTCCTTCTCGGTGGCTCTGGTGCGGTCTCCTCCACTGGATGCAGTCACCCCTCCTTCCTTGTTGCCTCTTGGTCCCTGCTTGGGCAGTTATTTGCTGCTTCCCTGCTTGGTGCTCTTGCCCTGCTCTGGGTGGTTAATTTTGCTCCAGCATTTCTCCTGCTCTGCTGTCCCTCCTTCCCTCAAATATTTCTTGTTTCTCCCTTCCTCCTGCTTGGGTGCCTTTCCTGCCCTGGCACTCTGGCTCATGCCTCCTCCATTCCTCGGTGTCCCTTGTGCTCTGGTGTCTACCTTGTGTTTCCTCCTGTATGTCCTCCTGCTTTCGCATTGTTTCTTCTCTCTCTTCCATCTCTGGTGTTATTTTTCTCTTCATTTGTCGCCCTTTCTTTAATACGTTTCTGCAAACACTCCAGAAACCCATCTGCCTGGGTCGGCTTTGGTGCATGGTGGGTTTGTTTTGCCCGTTGAGGAGCCAGCTGGAGCTGCTGTGTCTGGCACAGGGCAGTCCCTGACCACCTCCTGCAAAGGCCACCCCTGCAGCACTCCACTACCAACACCTTGACATCTATGCCCATTGCAATATTATCTCAGTATTAATGGTGTCAATTCCCTTGTAAAATGATTTGTGGTGGCTTGCAAGGTTGTAGATAGAAGCAGGAATTTCTCCTTCCTCTACACTTTGCTTTTCTTCTTCTCCTCTCCTGTCTGTTGTGGGAGGGCATTAGTTTTTTGTTGCTGGGTTTCTTGGATTGTTTGTGTTTTTTTCAGGTGGTTTGCATCGGGGGTTTCTAGCAGGAAGATTTCTGAGGTGGGAGCAGTAGGGCGACAGGGAGCTGAGACCCTCCTTCCTGCTGCTTTATAGCCTCAGATCCTATACCTGGCACCAGTGCCTGCCCCTGCTGTCCCTGCCTTGGGCACTCACAGACCGTGGGCACCGCACCAGCACAGCTGGGCTGAGAGAGTGGCAGGGAAAGGTGGGAGCTGGAAGAGGCCACAGGAAGGGAAAGCAAAACAGGGTGATGCAGAGCAAGGAAGACTTAAAAATGTGAATTAAATGCCATAAGTGTAGGTATGCACAGTAAAAAAAAAATGTTTATATGCCTATTGTGTTTTCTGTGATACTGTTATCTGGGCTTGGTGTCTAGTTATGTTGGTATTTTGTGTCCTTAGTGTTTAATACTGTGTATTGGACTGAATAATTATATGCACGTGTGTGTTCCCCAAACAGATCTTTGCCTGAAAAACTGGAACATAAAATATCTAATTTTTATGGTTTAATACAACGTTGCAACAATCCATTCTGTGATTTTCTGAAATCTGGCTAATGATTTAAAAATTAAAAAACCCCTTCTTGCCCCAACTTCTCTATGGCAGTCTATTTAAATGTTTTACACAGTAAGCAGTTTAATATGTAAATTATTGTATATATGTATGTATGTAAAGAATTAACACTTCAAACAGAAACATACAAGTTCAGTTGCGGGGTTTTTTTAACATATTGCAGAGGAATAGTTGCAACAAGTTTTAAATCAGAAGTGAGTTCTACTGAAACTCTTTGCACACTACATACTATATTTCTGTTATCAAGTGGATTTTTATTTTTGAATTTCTGAACTTTTCTGTTCACCTTCCAAGATCGTTGGTGAGATTTAATCTGTTTATAGGCCAAGGTGCTAGAGAAAAAAGATGAACAGAGTCTTACTTTGTTACTCCATGATTATTTTTTGTTTGCTTCAATAGAACCAACCATATGAACAGAGCAACAAATAACCATTCTAAGTAAATAAATTCACTTGAATGCTTTTATTTCTGAAGTGGTACAGTAGACAGTCATGTTTGTAAAAGTGGAAGAAAGTAAAATAGCACAAAACATTCCTTTGTACTTTAAATCTTAATGTAATTTTTAAATTAATTACTGAAAAAAATGGAAAACATTACATATTTCATGCTTGACAGGTAAAAGATGTAAGTTTAGTTAAATTTGCCCAGACTATTACAAGCATTCACTTATGAACAAATAGGATATGCAGGAACGGAAAATCCATTTATTTTATAATGGGGGAATAGCAAAAGCATCAGGTGACTAGGAGTATCATGTAGCTCAGATGTAATTGATCATTGAAAATTATTAACGAAGAAAAATAAAGTAAACTCATACTTGAGCACCAGAAACTAATTCCAAGATTACATTAATTCAAACTAGAGAAGGAAATCTAATGCCACCTGAGTGTCAGTAAATTATGTGTCATAGCTCAAATTCTGAATAACATAAAAGTTATTGGGAATTACATGTTCAGCTGTTTGACAAAAAAGAGAAAGGACAAGGGTGAGCAAGGCAATTGGAGATTTGCAAGGTGATTTGAGGCAACTCAAAAAGAAGTCAATTTCTTAAAATCCTGTAGAAAAACAAAACCAAAGGGCTCTGATTATTATCTGCATACATACAACTCCAATTCTGATAAAGGAAATAATTGTAGTCATGGACATCTCATAAGACTTAAACATGTGCTTTAAAACAAGCATATTTATACTAAACTGAAGAGGCATACAGGCTGGTGCTAATGTAATAACAATCGTAAAATAAATCATGTTGTTTTGGGATAGAGTATTAAGAGAGTGGAAAACAGAACGTGATATCGAAGAACTACTGAAGCACACTATTCAGGAAGTCTTGTGAAACCCGATTAAATCATCACATAATCCATTTTTTCTCATTAACAAGGATGTTTATTTTCAGCTTGCATATAATGACTGTTTATTAGAGACTTATACTTTGATTTACTAAATTATAAATAATGGTATTTTTAATTATTATCATAATTATGAATGATTGGTTTTGACCAAAATATAGTTATGATGCTGCTGAATTCTAGTTTTGCTACAGTTTATGAGGGGTGCTGTTCCTTTTCCGTAATGGCATGAAGCTAGTGTAATGTTATAAAAGTAAGTTTAAATCTTCATCTGTCTGACTGAGGAACTTACAGATGTTTTGTTGTAATATCCTGCATCCCTTAATTTTTGAAATTTTTGCTGAATTTGAATTATTTGGGATAGTTGTCGCAAATACAAGCATGAGATTTGTGTAGGTATATTCTAATACTAATGGAATCCTGACCTAGGGAAATTGCATTTCTCTATTAATTGAGTTGTTATGAAATTTAGACTGGAACCTCACTTTTTAAAAAATTATTGTTGCTGCTTTGCAGCTAATGAGTCTGTCACCAAGACTGTTCATTATTTCTGAAGCATTAGAAAAAGTGAGTTAAAGTTATCAGTCCTTTGCATTGTATTAACTATAAAAGAGGATCTTCGAGTAATTGTATTATGTGTATGTCCATTCAAAATGCATATGGTTTACATATTGTGAAAAATTATGTTTGCAATGGCAGCATCATCTACAGGAAGAGAACCCATCTTTTGAAGAGCATTTTTGAAAGGGACCAACAATTTCTTATGTAAACAGACATATACTTTTCCCTAAAAACTGTAGTTCTTTCTATAATGTGATATGCATTGTGACAGCTGAAAATTAGGGTGTCAATCACATGACTGTAAAATCAATATGCATCTGCCAATAAAAGATGATAGTTATAACCTCCTCTGTAGCTTCATGCTGATTTGAGCTCAGCATAAGCCTTGAGAAGGATAGGATTTCCTCCTGGGTTAGAGCTGTCAGGAAGGTTGCAGCCTGATAATGCGTTGCAGTGGCTTCAGTAGCACATTTAAAGTAGTAGTCAATTACTGAGCTGGGATCTTTTACTATTCATGCTGTGTCACATCTGTTGGGAGTAAGGCTGCCCAGGATGAAATTGGTGAAAAACTTATTTTAGGTTGAGGAAGATAATCAAAAACTGAAGAATAAGAATAAGAAAATATGAAAAATCTAGATCAGAAAAAAAGAATAAAAATCCTGTTATGATCCATAGTAAGATGCCTTGAATTGGGTCCTGTATGTACACTAGCAGATGGCAGACCATGTACCTTAGCGAAAATGTGCAATGAGAAGAAACTGCAATGTTTTTAATCATACCCTGTCAATAGGAAAGAAGCTTTCACTTTATTTTCAGGCTATAAATCAGGGCTGTATTTGATAGTAGCAGAGAGCAGTCATACCAGATAGTAGTGACAGTTCTATTGAAGGGCAAATTTGGAAAGAATAGCATAACATAATAATTTGACAGTGCCCTGGTATGAACTGTGGAAATGCCAGCTAGTGACTATCAACTGACAGGAGAACATGCTGCCCTTTTTCTGTCGTTTATAAGCTGTTATCTGAGATGCAGGCCACTTCAGGATAAGGTGAAAAAAAAATTTTACCGATAATGTTACTTAATGTGCTGTGGATGTCTCACTTGTTTGCATTTACATGGGTAGATGCTTTCTAATTATTTTAACGGTTTCAATTGATGATGATTTCTGTTTTATTATGTTTCATATGATCTAGAATAAAAGAACAAACTGAAGTTTAAAATACGCGCAGTTGTTCAGAGACTAAGAAGGAACCAGCTGTTGGAAAGTTCTACCTCGGTGGCAGTAGATCAGCTATCAGAAGGTGTTGGCTGCTTTTTCTACTACAGTTGTGTAGGGGCATGTAGGGATTTCTCACTCAGCAATGGCAAAATGACAGTCAGTCTCCTCCAACAGACCTTTTTTTGGTTAATCATAACCTATTGTGGAATCTTGGTATATATAAAATGCTGTTGTTCTAATCTGCCACCCTTTGCAACAGTTTTGCACATTTGAGAGCACCGTGCTTTTTAGTAGAACAAACTTGGTGTGTTACAAATTACAGCAAAGACATAGGTTTGGTAAATTAGCCAGTTTACATGACGCAGAATCTGTGCTTACTCTGGTAGGACAAACTATAGCTGCTAGTACATCGGTGTTCAAGTGTCCTACTCTCAAAAGTTTTACAACAAATTTGAACCTGCACAGTAGATCTGTATGGAATCATTGTTTTAGCATCTTTTTAAATTTGTTATGGTTAAGGTTAGGTGAATTCTGTGCACCTAGGGGAAGTTTTCCTCGACACTTAGCTAGATGTAAAATTGGTGTACTCTAGGACCACGGGATCCCAGTCCAGTAGACGCGAAGCTCCTGCAGATCCCTACCCCTGGGTCAAAACTGTCGTAATTCTGGGTGCATATTCCCAATAGGCACATACACACTCTACAGACTTGGTTGACCACTAACGCATGAAGACAGGATAATGATTTTACAGGCATCACATACACATGAATGGCACTCACATAAACATGAAAAAACACAAGATATGATCCTGTTTTGCTTACCATTAATCTTACTAGCACATCTATAGTGAAATGCACCCATAATCAGACTTGTTGTTCTGCTTTTTGGCTAGTCCAGTTCAAAGTTTGCTCATGTCTTTGACCCAAACCCACATGGGTCTCCCTGGCAGCTGGCCCAGACCCATTGTCTGGTTTGCAGACTAGGCCACTTTGAAGTTCACCAGTATCTTGCACATTTACACACAGAACTGAGACCACAATCAGGAAAATCATTACAAATTGTATGAGGCCAATGTGTGAGATTCAACAAGGCCAGGTGCTGGGTCCTGCATTTGCGTCACAATAACCCCACGCAACAATAGAGTCTTGGGGAAGACTGTCTGGAAAGTTGCCTGGTGAAAACGGACTGGGGGAGTTGATTGACAGCCACCTGAATATGAGTCAGCTGTGTGGCCAGGTGGCCAAGAAGGCCAACAGCATCCTGGCTTGGATCAGAAACAGTGTGGCCAACAGGATGAGGAAACTGATCTTTGCCCTGTACTGGGCACTGGTGAGGTCCCACCTTAAATACTGTGTTCAGTTTTGGGTCCCTCTCTACAAGAAAGACATTGAGGTGCTGGAGAATGTCTAGAGAAGGACAATGAAGCTGGTGAAGGGTCTAAAGCACAAGTCTTATCAGAAGCAGCTGAGGGAACTGGGGTTGTTTAGCCTGGAGAAAAGGGGGCTGAGGGGAGACCTTATGGCTCTCTACAACTACCTGAAAGGAGGTTGTGGCGAGGTGGGGGTCATAGAATCATAGAATTGTCTAGGTTGGAAGGGACCTTTAAGATCATCAAGTCCAACCATCAGCCTTACACTGCCAAAACCACCACTAAACCATGTCCCTAAGCACCACGTCTATGCTTCTTTTAAATACCTTTGGGCATGGTGACTCCAACACTTCCCTGGGCAGCCTGTTCCAATGTTTAACAACCTTTTCTGTGATGAACTTTTTCCTAATATCCAATCTAAACCTCTAAACTTGAGGCCATTTCCTCTTGTCCTGTTGCTTGTAACTAGAGAGAAGAGGTCAACCCCCACTTCTCTGGCTCGTCGTCTTCTCCCAAGTAACAAGTGGTAGGCTGAAAGGAAACAGCCTCAAGTTGCTCCAGGGGAAGTTTAGGTTGAATATTAAGAAAAAATTCTTCATGGAAAGGGTTGTCAAGCCGCGGAACAGGCTGCCCAGGGAAGTGGTTGAGTCAGCATCCCTGGAGGTATTTAAAAGATGTGTAGATGTAGAACTTAGGCCATGGTTTAATGGTGGACTTGGCAGTGTTAGGTTAATGGTTGACTTGATGTTCTTAAGGGTCTTTTCCAACCTGAATGATTTTATGATTCTATGATTTTATGAAGGTGTCTAAGAAGCAGATAGGTCAGGCTGTGTTGGTTGGGCACAGGTATCAGTCAGATAAGCAATACTGACCAGCATCTTGATTATGGGTGACTGGCACCTTTTAAGCCCCCTTATCTCCATTTTCCTGTGCTTACTTCCCCCTATCCACTTTGACTCTTTTCTTTTCCCAAAAAACACCCTACCCTTAATAACTTTTTCCCCATTTGCGCCAGTTTTACTACATCTGTACCTAATTTGGTATGACTGATGTGGTTACTGGGATGTTGTTGGCCCAGCAAAGCACTACTCCTGAGAAGGTCCCCAGCACTCTCCACGTTTATCTGTGAAGTCTTGCCATTTCTCTCCTAGCTTAATGTTGGGTGAAATCTGGACATTCCTCCTAGCACTCTCATGGCTTTTGTCAGCTTCTTGCTATGCTACTTTCAAACATTCACCAGCTTCTCACGTCATGTCCAGTATTTTCCCATTCCTATTCAGTTAGCTAACCTCAGTTCAGAGCATAGTCATCTGCTTGCGTACTTCAACAGGTACTGCAATTCTAAAGGCAGATTTACTGCCTTGCTATGTATAGCCATGGGTTTACTTACCTACATAATGTACAAGTTTTTGCATGCTTACCTATATGGAGAATTGGCTCTGTTTTTAATTTCAATGAGAATATCCCTTCCAGAGGAAAAACTGATTTTTGCTGCTTTTACTGTTTTCTTCTCTTTCTCCTCTCTCCTTTCTCATGTGTACTTAGATGCTAGCTGGACAGTGTAGTCAGCATTGTGGTGATTCACACTGGTAACATGTAAATCATAGTCTATCATGTTTTGAATGCTTGCCAAACTCAAAGAGTGGAAATGATAATATTTCTATTATCTGGTTTGGAATGCTGCTGTCCCCACACTGAGAAATACTAAGATGTTTCAGTAGACTTATCTGGGAAATAAATACCCTGAAACCGCATTTCCAACGCTTACAAAGACTCCTAGCTGTAACCCTTTATTTAACCTTTTTTTTTTTTTCTCCTGAGTGCAGACATGCAAGGAGGATCATGCAGTTTTGGACTTCTATAAGTTCTTTTAGGCTGCTTATAACTATGCACACCAATGAGTCTTTGCTGGCTGTGCACTTGGAGGTGAGGCAGGTACATTCCTTAGAATGAGATGGTCCTTCATCTGGCAGTAGCAGTCTTCCAGCTCGTGCTTCCCCTACCCCTGGTATTTTTCTCTTGAGTTAATATTTCTTATTTAAAAATTCCATTTATGTCTCTTGTTTCAACTTTCTTACCTGGCGCAGTTTTAATTTGTATTGTCTGTGTAAGTGGCACCATGTCATTTGCAAACTAATGGCGTTAGCTATAGTTCAACAAGTTTTTTCATCAATGAAACTGGGCCAAGTTCACACTGCTGAGCCTCATGAAGCTGGGCCACATTGTGAAGGTGAAATCTAACACTGGGTGGTGTTTGTTCATTCCTCTGTTTTATTAATGAATGTAGGGATTGGTCCTTATTAAAAGTAAAACTGCTTCAGATTTCCTGAAGAAAAAGAAATATAGCAGTATTTATGGACTTGATTAATTAATTCTAAATAGTTGAAATTTCTCTTCTTCAGAACTAAGAAAAGTGGGACTGTGTACTGCATGCAAAAAGGTTCACTCACCTCTTGCTTGCAATTATTTTGTTTAAATTAAAATGTCAGTTCTTTGTGATTAAATAGCTGCCTACAGCGAGTGTCTGAAATAAACCCCTTCCTTTTCTGCCTTCCTCATTTTGATGTTTAGCTTTTGCTTTAAGTTTTAGGGTAAAACAATTAACCTCTAAACAAAAAATAATGCTGAAAAGACAGTGATGCGCATTCCCTGGCTTCTGTTTTCTCTGCTCAATTAGGTTTATAGACTGCCGGTAGCATGACCCTTCTGTATCCTCACCGCAGAGGTCTTGGGGGTAGAAGAGGCCTTCATAAGGAGGCAAGGCGAGCTCATCATCATTCTTGCACAGAAGTGTAAAAGTCATCGGTCTGTATGGCTTAGCAGTTCACAGTGAGCTTTGTAATTCCATAATGAAGGTATCTACAATTACATCATATTCATTTATATCATCATGCAACATGTTAATATACTATACCTTCTTTTGAAAGGACAGCTAATCCAAGTAGGCAAGTATTAAATTGACTGACTAAAATGCATCCATTCAAAAGACACTTAAAAAGCACTTTGATTTGTTTTTTGTCAAAAAGATAGATTTGTCTTTGCACTTACTAGCTGCCACTTTACCTGGTTAGGACATAGTATTATGTATAAAATAGTTCTTACTTTTTCTTCACGCTAGAGACTAATATGAAATATCTTTATTCATTATAGATATTTCTTTTATTACATACTTTAAGCGTTCCAGACTTATGTATTCTGACTGCTCAGAAGTGCATTGTCATGATCAGATGAAATCCAATGCTTTCTCAAATCCTGTTTGTTCCAAAGACAGGTCTAAAGAACAGTGTTTGGAAATATAGTCCACCTGTACAATGTCATCAAAGCTATCACTAATTTGTTGGAGTCATAAACCATGAGTGTAGAAGGAAGTCAGCAGTGCTAAACTATAATATTTTTTTTGTCCAGTGTGCTTGCTACATCACATTTATCATTCTTAAAAAAAGGAAAGGATAATTGGAACATGATGGTTGTCTTTATAGCAATTAGTTTACACAGGGTAATGCTAGGGAGAGGTCACAGAGGAAAAATTATTAAAATATGCAGTCAAATCAATGGTATATCTAATCTTTCAGCCAAAAATTGCTTTTGCAGCCTAACACCAGCTCTGTTTTATACCATTGCTTGTTTGTAGGTTTGCAAGAGCTTAGAGTTGAATTGCTTACTAAATTTGGTTACCTAGAAGGCGATTTCTTTTAGGGGGAGAAATCGAGGTGATTTAGGGAGCTGGGACTAGTAACATGCTTTGCTTCAATTGGACTCTTTCATTTTTGGTCCTTGCAGTCCTTCCTGCTCTGTGTTGTTGGCTTTTGTCTCTCCATGGAGTGTGGAGGTCAAGATAAACTTTTCCTCCTCTGTGAAGGTATTCAGATCATTAACAGAGGTGACATCCATTATCCCAGAGGCTGAGAGGCCCATGTAAGCCCTCCAAGCCTTTATGAAAATCTTTCTCAATTATAGGTCTCCATCTCTCTTTCTGCTTGCCCTGCAGCTCAGCTGATCAAAATGAGGGCACCATTTTCAAGCTGTGCTGTAGAAAGTCTATTCTGAATTCTGTAACTGAAGACGTCGAGCTCAGCAGGCTTGAGCAGAGCAGAGCAGAGCAGAGATGAATTGTGTTACAGGATGGCAGACTGCCCTCATTCCCATCTATAGTATTACAAACCCACCTTCAAGTATGTGTTTGAAAAATCCTGTTGCTTCTGCCTTCAAGGAAGTGACATCCTGGGTGCAGGCAATAGAAAACACCGTTCTTCAGTAAGAGTCAATAATTTCATAAAGCTTTAGATAAATGAATTAGGTAATAGCAGGCACAAAATTCCTTTTTAAAAACTTATTAGATATCATTTATAGCATCAGTTCAGCATTCACTTTGTGATCTAAGTAGGCAATTCTGAAGAAAATTCAAGTATTAGAGACTTGAGTTGCCCATAGAAACAGGTATAAATTTACCAACATCCTTATTGCTTATAAACATCTGCTACTTATCTGTAGTCAAAACAAAGTTCTTGCGGCAACAAAGGAAACAGCTGCCACATCAAATACATTGTTGATGTTGCAATGAATTTTATTGACTCCCCTCCCTGATGCTAGATATAACTCTTCAAAAAACTACAATGCACATTTTCGTTTCCAATAATTTACATATTAGACTTGCTTGTTTATGTGAAACATATTGTAAATGCAAAGAAATCTATATATTGACTGGTAGGAATTTAAAGTACATGCTTCTACAGTGTCATTGATGGGAAAACCTTTGTAAGAAGAAATTGAAAACTTGAGCTAATTTGGGGAAGTAGAAATGTTTTTTATATCGGGGACCAAGGCAAATACTTTTTAATACTTGCACTGCTCTTTTCTTGAAAATTTTCTGAATTGAGATTTTTGGCCTGTCAAAAAAAAAAAAAAAAGGCAAAACTGTGTTAAATATCCATAATTTTTTTTTGTTACCCTGGAAGATATGATGAGTTATTTATATATGAAAGTGCCAAGAAGACACAGATGGGGAAATATAGTATGAGCTGTTCTAAATGGTCAGTCTTTTTCAGTATTTGTGACATGTATAATATATAACTCATTTCTATCACAGTAAAAATCACAGAATCATTCAAGCTGATGAGTACAGCATTATGCTGAATTCAGACCCTATTACTCAGGGTTTTGTCCAGTCAGGTATCTGATCATACATACTTAAAGAACTGAAAAATTTTTTTTGTTGTTCCATTGCATGGGTCAAGGGAATTGGTACGTGATTAAAAAACTTGTCACTTACTACACTTATTCATTTATTTATTTACCAATGTATTTTGAGGAAAATCACTACCTTGGTAGATATTCTTTTGTAAGAGTGGAAAGAGGAATAGTACCATCCCAGCTTTTTTTTTTTTTCCCACCTGTTCAGCGTGAAAATCATTCATTACTCTCATTAAAAAGGACATAATTCCTAACTGAATTCTTCAAGCCAAACAAGAAGCAGTAAGATTTAGCTTCAGATCAGAGAACGGAAGTGTTTGTACTCTGTTGTATAATACCTTTTTTTCTAGATCTTTCCTAAGAAGTTAAGGGACAAAACCTAATTTTAATGTTCTTAGCAAATTGTGAAATTAAATGCTCAGGAAGTAGGCACAAAAAATCTATAAGGAGGAAAAACTTAAACTGGTCATGAACTTTGAGTCTGAGGAGGATGTTCTCTGTCTGAAAGACAGAGATTTTCTTTTTCAAATTATTCACTCTCCAGAGTATAGAATCATAGCAACAAGAGCTGAAGGGAAACTATTTAATCATCTTGCCTCTCTTCCCTCCAGAGGATAATTTTTCTGAATGCTTCTCGACCCTTCCCTCCCCACTCCCCTCCTTATTTGAAAATTAATGTTAATTTTCTAAGGCCTAGAAGGTGAAAATCAAGAGAAGTAATGGAACTTCTGTGACATCTTAATAACGTCCCATGAGTCCTAGTTAAAACAAACCCTACACTCACAAAATCAGAGACTACTACAGGGGGAGATGGAACTGCAGACCTAATTTTGCTCATGTTTCTGAGTTCAGCTACTTGCTATCGTAGTGCTGATCTGTGAATTACTGCTATCCAAGGGCCGATGTCTTTGCTGTAAGAATTCCTACCTGATTAAGGTCAACTTCACTTGATCCTACTTGTCTTCTGTGTGATCTAGCTGCTATTCAGCCTTAAGAACTGAAAAGCTCCAGATATACATAAAGGCTCAACTTCACTTATTTGAGGAAGTTCAAGGCAAGAAAATAAGATGACTTTTCAGTTTTGATCCTGTGTATCAAGTGTGCAGAGCTCTTTTGGAGTTCAGGTCTGGATATCAACATCTAATGGTGTAATGTCTATTGTATAAGGGGGTATAACAGAGATTCCGCCTTGTCCAAGTATGGGGTTACCTGGTGATGTGAAAATAAGGTAGAGGAAGGCACAAAAGAACAGCGAAGACATCACTTGCATCCTGCCTGACACATTTAGAGGGTACCTGGGGAATGTGGTGTGGTGTGGGGGGATACTTGGTTGTTATGTCAGGTTGTTACGTGCTCCAGTAATATGGTGCACAAGGTCCTTCTTGTGAACAGCACAAAAGTTTGGACGTTTCGAACTCCCGCAAAAGAAAAATCAGGACTTCGTTCACGTGACGGGATTTGGAGCTGCTTATCCCCAAGTATCTCATAGGACAAAAACCTCTTCAAGAGCTTGGGAAAGTAGGAGAAATTTGTCTCTATGCCCTGAGTTTGTTGAAGGTCTGGATAGCCATGGACTACTTGAGCTTTCCCTGCCAGTCATGAGGAAATTTGGAAAGACTTGATGTTTTCAGGGTATCACATATAAATTGTCTCTATAGCAGGACAGTTCAAGTTTCTCAAGCAATTTTTATTTAGATTACTTTAAAAACATTTAGCAGCTATTAAAAATAAAATAACCTCAACTGAAGTTAATCATGAAGGGGAATATGAACCAAAAAAATTATCCTCATCCCATTCGGATTAAAGGAAGTATCTGGAATGATCCTGCAAGATAAAACACAGCAATTTCAAATCCTTCTTAGTGAGTTTCCTGCAATGCAGCATTCTGGCGTGACATTCTAATTTCTCTCTCATTTACTCTTTCCTCTCTGAATTATCTTTGATACTGCCGGTGAATGCCGTTATCAACAATTAACTTTAACAAGGCCAGTGCCAATTTAGTTTTATATGCAGCCAACTTACAGAATAAAATAGACTGTCTTTTTTCACTAAGGATTTGAAGTGATGTGGAAAAGTTTTCAGACTTCACTGTTGTTTATATGTCTCTTCATTCTTAAATAAAGACAAGATCAGAACAAACCTGCAAAGATATTTACTCCGTTAGTTCTAAAAATACTTTTTGCTTGGGCATATATTCCTCTAAGACTGTTCCAGACTAACAAGGCAAGATCACTCATGTTCTCCATCTCAGTGTCTGCCTCGTTAAGAATTAACAGGCCTTTAAGAAAAACTGGCAGTTTTCTAATCACCTGGAAGTGAGAGTTCAGGGTTCAAGGAGCTGATTGGAAGAGGCACTGAACTGGGATCATGTTACTGTCTTTTACAACCTCAAACAGCCTTTCAGGTTGCTTAATTTCTCTTAATAAAAGTCATAATTACTTTGTCTTGTGCTAAACTCAGTGGTATCCATCTTAAGTGTCTTAGGTGTGCTCAGACCTACCACGTATGCTTTAGACACAGTCCAAACTGACGCTTTGGGGAGTATGAGACAGGTGGCCAATCCCCAAAAGCATAGTTCCTGACCCCTACTCTAGAGTTTTACAAGAACTGGGCTGGGGCAGGGGGAAGTTATTTAAAGATACTAATTTACAACTTAGATCAACAACAGGGTGCTTCAGCTTTTAAGAATCATAGAATCATAGAATCATAGAATGGTTTAGGTTGGAAGGGACCTTGAAGATCATCGAGTTCCAACCCCCCTGCCACAGGCAGGGATACCTCTCACTAGACCAGGTTGCCCAAGGCCACATCCAGCCTGGCCTTGAACACCTCCAGGGATGGGGCTTCAACAACCTCTCTGGGCAACCTGTTCCAGTGCCTCACCACCCTTAAAGTGAAAAACTTCTTCCTAATGTTTAATCTAAACCTGCCCTCTTCCAGCTTAAAGCCGTTCCCCCTCGTCCTATCACTACATGCCCTAGTAAAAAGTCCTTCCCCAGCTCTCCTGTAGGGCCCCTTTAGGTACTGGAAGGCCGCAATAAGATCTCCCCGGAGCCTTCTCTTCTCCAGGCTGAACAGCCCCAACTCTCTCAGCCTCTCCTCATAGGAGAGGTGCTCCAGCCCTCTGATCATCCTCGTGGCTCTCCTCTGGACGCGCTCCAGCAGGTCCATGTCCTTCTTATGTTGGGGACTCCACAGCTGGATGCAGTACTCCAGGTGGGGTCTCACGAGAGCAGAGTAGAGGGGCAGAATCACTTCCCTTGACCTGCTGGCCACACTTCTTTTGATGCAGCCCAGGATACGGTTGGCCTTCTGGGCTGCGATCGCACACTGCTTGCTCATGTCGAGCTTCTCATCAATCATCACCCCCAGGTCCTTCTCCACAGGGCTGCTCTCCAGCCATTCCCCGCCGAGCCTGTATTTGTGCTTGGGATTGCCCCGACCCAGATGTAGGACCTTGCACTTGGCCTTGTTGAACTGCATGAGGTTGGCTTGGGCCCACCTCTCCAGCCTGTCCAGGTCCCTCTGGATGGCATCCCTCCCCTCCAGCGTGTCTGCCTCGCCAAACAGCTTGGTATCATCAGCAAACTTGCTGAGGGTGCACTCTACCCCACTGTCCATGTCGCTAACAAAGATGTTGAACAGTACGGGTCCCAGTACCGACCCCTGAGGAACGCCACTCGTCACTGCTTTCCACTTGGACACCGAGCCGTTGACCGCAACCCTTTGAGTGCGACCATCCAGCCAGTTCTTTATCCACCAAGTGGTCCATTTATCGAATCCATGTCTCTTCAATTTAGAGACCAGGATATCGTGTGGGACAGTGTCAAACGCTTTGCACAAGTCCAGGTAGATGACATCAGCAGATCTTCCCTTGTCCACTGCCACTGTAACCCCTTCATAGAAGGCCACCAAATTTGTCAGGCATGACTTGCCCTTGGTGAAGCCATGTTGGCTCTCGCCAATCACCTCCTTGTTTTCTGTGTGCCTCAGCAGAGTTTCCAGGAGGATCTGCTCCATGATCTTGCCAGGCACAGAGGTGAGACTGACTGGCCTGTAGTTCCCCGGGTCTTCCTTGTTTCCCTTTTTGAAAATAGGGGTTATGTTTCCCCTTTTCCAGTCGGCAGGAACCTCGCCAGACTGCCACGACTTCTCAAATATGATGGCTAGTGGCTTCGCGACTTGATCTGCCAGTTCCCTCAGGACCCGCGGATGTATCTCATCAGGTCCCATGGACTTGTGCACCTTCAGGTTCCTCAGGTGGTCTCTCACTTTATCTTCATCTACAGTGGGCGGTGCTCCATTTTCCCAATCCTCTCCTTTGCAATCTGCGTCTTGGGCAGTGCGGCTGCTGTCCTTGTCTGTGAAGACTGAGGCAAAAAAGTCATTGAGTACCTCAGCTCTGTCGCTGTCCCAGGTGACCAGTTCTTGCGTATCCTTCCGGAGAGGGCCTACATTTTCCCTAGTCTTTCTTTTCTCGCTGATATACCTATAGAAGGATTTTTTGTTTGTCTTAATGTCCCTGGCCAGATTTAGTTCTAGCTGGGCTTTAGCTTGTCTAACCTGCTCTCTAGCTGCTCGAATGATTCCTCTGTAATCCTCCCAGGCTACCCGGCCCTGTCTCCACTCCCTGTAGGCCTCCTTTTTTCTTTTGGTCAGTTCCAGGAGCTCCTTGTTCATCCACGCAGGCCTCCTGGCTTTTCTGCCTGCCTTCCTCTTTGTAGGAATGCATTGCTGCTGTGCTTGGAGGAGGTGGTCCTTGAATATTAACCAACTTTCTTGGACCCCTCTTCCTTCCATCGCTTCATCCCACGGCACCATACCAAGCAGATTCTTCAAGAGGCCAAAGTCGGCTCTCCTGAAGTCCAGGGTCATCAGCCTGCTGCGCACCTTCTTCGTTGCCTTGAGGATTTCAAACTCAACCATTTCGTGGTCACTGCAGCCCAGGCTACCCCTGAGTTTGACCCTGTCAACCAGCCCCTCCTTGTTGGTAAAAGAATGCCTCGGAATAGTGCAGAACATAACTCCACTATAGTCTTTTTCCTAATTGTTATCTGGAAGGTCCCAGATTTATAGGCCCAAGTATGCTGTATACTGTATGTATATGTATATCATGTATACTTCTGTATCTGTCCCCTTGGGCCACATTGTTTATATTGCATGCTTCCATTTTTTTTCTGAGTTCTTTAGTTATATAGTTATGCTGTAGAACTGTTTGAATATACAAAAATATATTGTCCTAGCATACATGACAGTGCTGAATTTACTTTCTTGTAAGGCCAAAATCACAAAGTAGCTGTGAAGATAACGTAGCCAAGATAATCTATTGTGATTTCTTATTTATCAAATTGTAAATTTGTTCATTTGTTTTCCGTGGTCTGAGGTACATCTCTCCAATGCTGGTCTGCATCAACCATCTCAGCGAATTGCAGTCAACGTCTCGATGTCCAAGTGGAGAGCAGTGACAAGTGGCATTCCTCAGGGGTCGGTGCTGGGACCTGTACTGTTCAACATCTTTGTCAGCGACATGGACAGTGGGGTAGAGTGCACCCTCAGCAAGTTTGCTGATGATACCAAGCTGTTTGGCGAGGCAGACACGCTGGAGGGGAGGGATGCCATCCAGAGGGACCTGGACAGGCTGGAGAGGTGGGCCCAAGCCAACCTCATGCAGTTCAACAAGGCCAAGTGCAAGGTCCTACATCTGGGTCGGGGCAATCCCAAGCACAAATAGAGGCTTGGCAGAGAATGGCTGGAGAGCAGCCCTGTGGAGAAGGACCTGGGGGTGATGATTGATGAGAAGCTCAACATGAGCCAGCAATGTGCGATCGCAGCCCAGAAGGCCAACCGTATCCTGGGCTGCATCAAAAGATGTGTGGCCAGCAGGTCAAAGGAGGTGATTCTGCCCCTCTACTCCGCTCTCGTGAGACCCCACCTGGAGTACTGCATCCAGCTGTGGAGTCCCCAACATAAGAAGGACATGGACCTGCTGGAGCGCGTCCAGAGGAGAGCCACGAGGATGATCAGAGGGCTGGAGCACCTCTCCTATGAGGAGAGGCTGAGAGAGTTGGGGCTGTTCAGCCTGGAGAAGAGAAGGTTCCAGGGAGACCTTATTGCGGCCTTCCAGTACCTAAAGGGGGCCTACAGGAGAGCTGGGGAAGGACTTTTTACTAGGGCATGTAGTGATAGGACGAGGCGGAATGGCTTTAAGCTGGAACAGGGCAGGTTTAGATTAAACATTAGGAAGAAGTTTTTCACTTTGAGGGTGGTAAGGCACTGGAACAGGTTGCCCAGAGAGGTTGTTGAAGCCCCATTCCTGGAGGTGTTCAAGGCCAGGCTGGACATGGCCTTGGGCAACCTGGTCTAGTGGGAGGTGTCCCTGCCTATGGCAGGGGGGTTGGAACTCGATGATCTTCAAGGTCCCTTCCAAACTAAACCATTCTATGATTCTATGATCTCTATCTTCTGTTTACTTAAATCAGTTCGGCAACCTGGCTTCTCACATATTTTGTTATGACACTTCTTTGCATAAACTGTCAACAGTGGATCACCATGACCTTGGACCAATCTGCTCTTTTTAAGCTTTTGTCATCTATCCCTTTCATCATGCTGCGGAATAATTTCTTTTAGAGAATAATATACTGGTAGTCTGGAGTCTTCTCCAGGTTCCGTTCTTAGCAAAATATTCCAGTCTGTGTATTGGACTGTGATACCATGATTTTGCTCATCAGGGTCAAAATTTCACTGAGAAATGTGGCCAATTTAACCTCATTTTTGGCTTCTATATACACCTGAATACAGCTGAAATAAGGAAATAAAAGATCACAGCAATCTGAAAAGGCCAAATAATGCAAAAGCATTATGAACAGAGCCAGCAAGAAAAAATTCTGACAGAACATAGATTCCAAATTAGAGCAAATTTCAAAATAATTGAACACTTTGTACATTTTTTCTTTATCTGTGCAGGCTTTGGTAACCTTTTAGATGACCAGTTCTGGGCTCCCCGCTTCAAGAAGGACAGGGAACTGCTGGAGAGGGTCCAGCAAAAGGCTACTAAGATGATTAGGGGATTGGAGCACCTTTCTTACAAAGAAAGGCTTAGGCACTTATGTCTTTTTAGTCTAGAGAAAAGACGACTGAGGGGGGATCTTATCAATACTTATAAATACTTAAAGGGAGGGTGCCAGATAGATGAGAATAGTCTTTTTTCAGTGGTGCCCAGTGATAGGACAAGAGGGAATGGGCACAAACTCAAGCATAGGAAGTTCCATCTTAACATGAGGAGGAACTTCTTTCCTTTGAGGGTGGCAGAGCACTGGCACAGGCTGCCCAGAGAGGCTGTGGGGTCTCCCACACTGCAGACATTCAAAACCCGCCTGGACGCCATCCTGTGCAACCTGCTGTAGGTGTCCCTGCTGTGGCAGGGGAGTTTGACTAGATGATCTCCAGAGGTCCCTCCCAACCCTGATCATTCTGTGATTCTGTGACCTTGACCAAAATATAAGATTCATAATAGTTTTAAATCAGTTCCTTTAAAAGTCCCTCCTACAAGTGCTTTGGATACATGGAAATGTGATCTACAAATAGAACTGATTTGGAACCTCTCCAGAGTTCCCATCCAAAGAATTCTTGCTTGATTATGAACAGCACAAAGATCTATCTGTACGTCAGCAATATTTGTGACAGTCTACAGTGCCTGAACACAGCCAAGTAATACAAATAGTTGGTTTATTTTCCTGAATTTCAAGAAAAAACAAAATGGGAGCTGACTGGTTAAGTCTAACAAGGCTACTCATGAATTGAGTATGCTCTGTTTTGCATTATGAAGGATGTGATGAAACTTTTCTTGCTATGTTGATATCTATAGTATATGACTTTAAAAACCACACTGCATACCTGAACTCTGCACAAGCCATCTCTTGTTACAGGGTAGGTAGTTCAAATGCCAAATTTGCTGAGTTCTTGAGTTTATCGATGCTGAGGTTGTCAACAGAAATAATCGTACCTGGGGTGACTAAGGATTAATTCAATGTAATTATAAGTAACCTAGTTATAAAGCCCCGAAATAGCAATGCTGACATGTGAGGTGTAGCAGAGTTAGTGAATGCTGGATTAGTTTGCTAATTTACCACTTCATACTGTGGAATAGTTTCTGTTTTCTTTTCTTTTTATGTTTTCTAATGGCCTGTTTACATTTCTGTCTGCATCTCCTTCGCATTCCAATGCTTATTGAACAAAATCTTCCGTGAGAAGGGAACAAAAAATAAAACTGCGTTTAAATATTCATTTGAAAATGACATTTCTTCAGGGAAATCGATTATAATGAGCAATGTTTACTAAAAGCTCTTAATATAAGTGGTTACACATAATCAAGAAGATGGAAAAATTCCTAGCTGCACTCAGCTTGCAGCTCAAT
Organism: Pluvialis apricaria; assembly: GCA_017639485.1. Classification (NCBI taxonomy): domain Eukaryota; kingdom Metazoa; phylum Chordata; class Aves; order Charadriiformes; family Charadriidae; genus Pluvialis; species Pluvialis apricaria. Next base: position 48,501,395 of record CM030044.1, on the reverse strand, counting down.
TTCTAACCAATAGCTTTTTAACAGTAGGGGTTGCAATAAAAGATCAATCAAATAACTACCACTGGCTTGTATCTCTCAGTAGATGCAGTGTACAATATCTATTTTGAGGCAAGAAATGTCTTTCTTTTCATGGGTGAAAGCTGTGCATTGTCTTTCCATTGAATGTTTTTGGTAAAGCAGTATGCGTCACGTCACAGCAGCATGTTCAGTCACGTACATACAGTTAGTCTGTCACTCTTTTTCAGTGTCAAAAGTTACTCAGTGTTCAGCTATTTGTAAACTGGAAACACAGATCTTTGATAATCAGCAAAAGCAATGTCCCTGTTTGTCATTGAATGACTAGTGTCGGTTGCCAACTATATTGTTTTGAGTGGAAATGATAATTTATACATAGAGACAATATGGAAGTAAGCTTTGTGTCACTGCTGTGATATGATGGCGTGTTGGTAAAGAGGCGTGTGTATATAATATCATACGTAAGTATTCATATATGTATTTGTATGTATGCATATATGTGTGTTTGTGTACAAATACCTTAGGATCCTGTATTTGGACAGCATGTACCCTAGTGGTCTGTTGCCTAAATTGTTCTTTCAACGATGTGTGTACATAAAAGCTGATGAGGAAAAAAACAATCTCTAAAATCCTTCTACCCTTTTAAATCATGTGCAAATTTGTCTGTCCACCATATATCGTTGATTCAGTAAGTATGTTGAAACTACATGCATATATCAGTCAATATTCAGTTGTTAAGTTAGCATTGAATTTAATCACATAAGAAAGCAACTGCCTGAGCCCTTTCAGCATGCCTAGAACTTCAGCTTTATGCCTGTTAAAAGCCAGGGCTGTAATGGCTGAATTTCAACACAGCATACTGATGTTATTGCTAGTATCCTCAACTAGCTAGGAAATGGCATAAGTCATGTGAAGGAACCTCAAATGATAAGTGATCACTGAATAAACAAGGTGAATTCTGTTTTGTACTTTTGTTTAAAACTTGAAGATAGAATTTTCGTTCGTGTATCTCCTTGTTCTAGGCAGGTGAAATACAGCGTAGTGTTTCTTACTCTTAGGTTTTTAGCTGCCTTGCAATCTCTGAAGCAATGAGTTACCATGGATACTAGCCCATGTTCCTAATCAAAAGTGTCATATGATCTGTCCCCATTTGCAAGTGTTTGCATTTCATACATGACTATTTGTAAAGTCCCCTTTTAGACACAGAATATATTCTATATAAATACAGAAACATGTTTTTCATCCTAGAAGCAAAATAAAGCAATTTCCTCAAGTGGCAGATGAAAACTGGGATATTATTGTAAACAAGACAATGAGACCTTTAGTATAAATGAGATCAAAATTTGGATCTATCTTTGGATCTTCAGCTGACAGACTAAGCTGGAAAACTGTTCCTCCAGTACATTCTGAATGCTGTGGACTGAAAATTGTTTGGTTTTGTTCTGAGATCCTATCTGGCTGGCTCCAAGTTCAAAATAATTACTCATTCTGGATTATAACACCAGAGAGCACCACATATTTAACAGTAAATCATCAATTAAGAAAAAAAAAAAAAGCCACAACAACTTATGCCTCTAAGCAGCAATTCTTGCTGTTAGGTTTGTATTTTCCTTTTGGATAGTGAAAGTCCCACAGAATGTTTGAAAGTGCTTTGTTAGGAATGAAAGCAAAAAAATCCCATTTTTTGTTATAGCTGATTAATTAATTTCTACAGTTCACCTAGGATCAGAAATACTTGATATCATTAGATAGTTTCACCTTATTAATATGAAAGCTGTCATAGAACGCTCTTTCTGACAAGAATGGACAAAATTATTGGCAACAAGGTCATTCCTGCTCCTTAGGGAAGTTAGTTGCTTATTCTCAAACATCCCTCTGTGTGTGCCAGCATGTGTGTGGTCACGTGAAAAGCCAGACCAGATAAATTGATCTGAGTTAGAAATAACTGGGGGAAAAAAATAGAGGTTCCATGGTGTTTTTCAGGCCTATCACTTTGTGATCTGGTTCATTACATTGCTGTGAAAGTACCTGTGCTGCCTAACAGAGGATTTGATCAGATGAAAGTAAGAGGAGTATGTGAGATTCTGATGGAAGAAGTCTGATATACAGCTAAATTCTAATGAGCTGAATACTGAAGCCGACATGGCAGCTTTCAGAAATAAAAGACATCACACTGTACTTGGAAAAATAATCTTTTATTCGCAAGTTGAAAAGGAAAAGTGTTGTTATATTTGCAGATTCTAAATTTAAGAACAGGAATTGAAGGCATACCATTTATATCTGCATAGGGAATATTGTGTGATGAGAAGACACTATCTACAGTGATACAGACACCAATTGTTTGGATTAACATTCTCTCACATTTTAACGCTTGTTTTGTTTGTCAGTTTTTCCCTCTAATACACAATCTGTCACCGTGGTTTGTTTTTATACGTATTTTTTTTTCTCACTGTTCTTTGTCTGTAATTACTTTTTGGCAAGCTTGTCACTACAGGTAGAAATATATCAAACATGCATATTGGCAGAGTCCTTTCAAGTACCATTCTTTTGTGTGATTTGCAAATGTGAGTATTATAATATTGATATTTTTTTTGGATGTAAGCTCTCTCAAGGAATGATCTTTACAAAAGTACAAATTTCTTTCTTTTATGAACATCTACATTTTTTTCATGTTATCTGTTCATCAGTCAGCGCAGAAGAGTAGTCCTCTCAGCTTCAGTGGATTATTTCCAAGCTTTAATAGGAAAAGAAACACTCTGCTGAAATGTGAAGCCTGCCAGGGTTTCATGTAGTAAGGAGTGCTGGTCAGAATTTTGCTTGTTGTCCATGCAAGTGAAAGAATATATTGATCAGCACACACGATGGGATGAAGCTCCAGCATGAGAACAGAAAGTAATGAGAAAACATCAATTTATTAATTTTTAGGATGAACAGGGAAGGATATGTTATTTTAAAAAAATCCACTTGTTTATTTTAATACAGTGTGAATTTACCTGACTGCAAGCTGAATAGTAGTATTTAGTGATTGTCCCCATAAAGGAGAGCTGGGAATCTACATCATCCTGCCCCGTTTTCAAAAAGTGGGAAGGTGCAGCTGAATGCTTATCTTAGAATCATAGTATCATAGAGTAGTTTGGGTTGGAAGGGACATTTAAAGGGCATCTAGTCCAACCCCCCTGCAATGCGCTGGGACATCTTCAACTAGATCAGGTTGCTCAGAGTCCCATCCAACCTGACCTTGAATGTTTCCAGAGATGGGGTATCTCCCACCCCTCTGGGAAATCTATTCCAGTGTTTCACTGGAAAAGGTTTCTTCCTTATATCTAGTCTAAATCTTCCCTCTTTTAGTTTAAAACCGTTACCCCGTGTCCTATTGCAACAGGTCCTGCTAAAAAGTTTGTCCCTATCTTTCTTATAAGCCCCCTTTAAGTATTTAAAGACCACAATAAGGTCTCCCCGGAACCTTCTCTTCTCCAGGCTGAACAACCCCATCTCTCTCAGCCTGTCCTCATAGGAGAGATGTACCATCCTTCTAATCATTCTTGTGGCCATTGTCTGGACCCACTCCAACAGGTCCATGTCTTTCCTCTGCTGAGGACTCCAGAACTGGATGCAGCACTCCAGGTGGGGTCTCACCAGAGCGGAGTAGAGGGGCAGAATCACTCCCTCAGCCTGCTGGCCACACTTTTAATGCAACCCAGAATATGGTGGGCCTTCTGAGCTGTCAGCAAACATTGTAAGCTTATGTCCAGCTTTTCATCCACCTTGCTTGCTCATTTATATTTGGGAAATGGGAAGAGCTGAAATTCTTGGATAAGGTTCTTCCAGTACCTAAAGGGGTCCTACACGAAAGCTGAGAAGGGCATTTTACAAAGGCATGTAGTGATAGGACGAGGGTGAATGGCTTCAAACTGGAAGAGGGTAGATGTAGATTAGATATTAGGAAGAAATTTTTCACTCTGAGGGTGGTAAAGCACTGGAACAGATTGCCCAGGGAAGTTGTGGAAGCTCTATCCCTGGAGGTGTTTAAGGCCAGGCTGCATGGTGCTTTGAGCAACCTGGCCTAGGGGGAGGTGTCCCTGCCTATGGCAGGGAGGGTAGAACTAGATGATCTTCAAGGTCCCTTCCAACCTAAATCATTATACGATTCTATGAAAATGGACAGCAGCAAGTAGCTATAAAAAAATAAAGCTTTCCTAAATAATACCCAGTATGGTAGCACTGGGATTAATAACTAGCCTATTTTTTTTCATGCTAATCGTAAACTTCAAATACTGTGTGAAAAATATGAAAAACTCCGCAGAACAACATACTGAAATTCTTTCAACCAGTCTTTTTCTGTCTGGCCTCCAAACTGGGATGTCTCTCACTTATTGTGTGTGTGACATGCCTGGAAAATACTAAAAACTGAAATTTATTTCACATGCTACACTTAAAATCAAGATATTTTCAGAACTTCCATGAGAACAGCAGAACTTGCAAAAAAATATTCAGTGGAAAGTCATGTATATACAAAATATGTTACTTCAGCCCATGAAGTCTTGGGCATGAGTAGGTTGTTTTCTGAACAGGAAGAGCTCTTCTTCCCAAGATTTGCATCCAATGTCAATCTTTGAACTCAAGTGTTAATCTATATCTTCATAAAAGAAGAAACAAAAGTGGTATCAAAATGCTCAAAAATTAGGGGGGAATGGATAGAAGGACAACAGGTTCTGAGGGTTTTTTTATATTTATTTATTTTGCACATAGCATTTTACTGTGCAATTCCCATATTGTATCCCATGGATACTTCTGGTGGCTGAAAATACCAAAGGAATCTTCTTGATTTAAATCAGTGGTGGCTGCTGAATCACAGAATCACAGAATGGTCAGGGTTGGAAGGGACCTCTGGAGATCATCTTGTCCAACCCCCCTGCCACAGCAGGGACACCTACAGCAGGTTGCACAGGACGGCATCCAGGTGGGTTTTGAATGTCTCCAGAGTGGGAGACTCCACAGCCTCTCTGGGCAGCCTGTGCCAGTGCTCTGCCACCCTCAAAGTAAAGAAGTTCCTCCTCATGTTAAGATGGAACTTCCTATGTTCAAGTTTGTGCCCGTTACCTCTTGTCCTATCACTGGGCACCACTGAATAAAGACTATTCTCATCTATCTGGCACCCTCCCCTTAAGTATTTATAGGTATTGATAAGAATCCCCTTCAGTCTTCTTTTTTCTAGACTAAAAAGACCCAAGTCCCTGAGCCTTTCCTCATAGGAAAGATGTTCCAATCCCCTAATCATCTTTGTAGCCCTTTGCTGGACTCAGCCTTCCTTCCGTATACTACTATGTTTTTGGCAGATTATGTCAGATTACCCTATCTTTATTTTTTCTCTATTAAATTTAACTCTTATGTTAACTGTAGATGCGACTGACTTCACATAAGTTCCTTTTCTGCCCATCATATGGGTGTGGAAGCCTTCCAGGCAAAAGTCAGAAATAAGTCAGTTTTACAAGTGATAATATTTTGCTCCTTTCGGGTTTAAATTGATGAAGTTGTAGACAGAGCTGCAAAGAAGACTGATTGTTCAATCCAGCTCTTAATTTTCCTGCTGGAATTCTAAAGTTGAGTGTAAAACTCTAAATTTTGCCTAATGTCAAAAACATAACTGACAAAGTTGGTGGTTATTGGGACAACAGCCTGAACCCAGCTGTAGCAAAGTAAAAAAGATATGTTAGACTTATATTAAATGTAAGACCTTTTTTTCACTGAACTGTAAAACTCAGTTTTATTGTACTTGCTTGTGGGAATTCTTGGGATTTGAAGAAAAGTGCTCAGCCCTAACTTAGTGTGAGAGGCTGCTTGGCTGAGGTGATAGAAGCCGGTGCTTGGTTGGCAGGGTCTGTAACAAGGGGGTCGTTGTACTAGGATATTGTAACTCCCTATGCTTTCCATTGAGGAGGCTAGGGAAGGACCTTCTCTCTCTGGTGGACTGGGTAAAGAGAAGAAGGAAAGGATCTAGGTGGTTATCAGAACCCTTTTTAATTTTTGCAATTCTTTATCTAATCAGTTGCTTTTGTACCATCTTTCTCTACAGTGAGTATTTTTGAGGAAATTTTTTGTCATTGATAAAGAATGAAATGTTTTTGTTACCAAAACCAATTTTTTACTCCTTTGAACTTGTTGACTAACTTGGAAGATTTAGTATGTTGCAATTCCTGCAAGAAACCTAGGCAAAGAATAAAAAGGAAAATATATAGAAACCAAAAAATGGAGCCCTCACTATCTGATATCTCATGTATGCTTGGAACACAGTCCTTGCTATGGAGATGAACTGGCAAAAGGGCTATAGGAAAAGACTAGAGGGATTTTCTGAAGGCTATTGGCTGCATAGTGAGAGTTTAGTAAGTTTATGATGAACTCAGCCAGACCCTTCCTATGGTAGGTAATCCTAGAAACAGAGGCTAACAAGGTTACATCCAGCAGCTTTAATCTCTCTTGCATATTCAGATCAGGACTGCCTAGTGTCAGTAGAATTGCAAGTATTTGTTTCCTAATACTGAGGGGTATAAGAACATCAGGTGTCTCTAAGAAGACTCCCTGCAGCGTTCCCCACAGAACAGGACAGTCAGTTTTTTCTCACAGGGATCTCACAAGAGGTTTTCCTCAGCTTAGAGCTGGTGACTCTAGTAAGAAAACAGTTTTTGAGAACAGTGATTATTCTGTGGGTGTATTTGTTAAACAGTGGGAATATAAACTGACAAATTTCATTAGTTCTTTTGATCAGTATTCTTATGGAACACTTGTGAAAGAGCAAAAAAAAGGTGTTGCATATCGTTGCTGATACTGTGTCTGAATCACTTTCCCTTTAAAACAAAATAGTGGAAACTGTCACCTTCAAGAGTTATAGGGAGGTGGAAGTCTCAGGTAAGGGATCACTATTGCTGCTCTGTTAGTATAAGTTGTCAGGTTTGGTTTTATTTAAGGACTTAACTCCCAGTGAAATCAAATGAAACCAAACACCTTTGAAAAAGTATTTTTCCTAATCCTGAGATTATTCCATCTTCTTAACACTAAGGGATAAACATTATGGAGTGCAGGATTTATGAGGAGAGGAAAATATTTAGATTGCTGCTCAGACGGAAAGAGATCAATTGCTCTTCCTAGCTTACAAAGGCAGGCAACACTTAGACAAAAATTTGGACACATGCTGTGCCATAAACAAGAATGTAAATGTTTCTATCACATAGAATATACGTGAAATAGCGGGGTAATAGTACTCTCTGCATCTCAGTATATTAGTCTGCAAGAAGGTACAAAGCCAAATTAAGAGATTACTAAGGAATACCCGTATTTTACTAACTACTGATTAGATTATTTTAATGGCCTAAACACAAAACATCTTTTCAAAAAGCCAGAATCATAGCCAATTAAGAGGACAATTCAACCCCAATGTTAGTAAGAGGGAAGTTTTGCTATGTAAATTTGCTAAGAGGAATTGCAGAATCATAGAATACCACATTGGAAAGGACCTCATGGATCACCTGGTTGAACCTTTCTTGGCAAAAGCACAGTCTAGGCAAGATGGCCCAGCACCTTGCCCAGCTGAATTTTAAGTGTCCAATGATGGGGAATCCACCACTTCTCTGGGGACTTTAATCCAAAGGCCAATTTTTCTCATGAAATTTTCCTTTTGTGTTCAATCAGAATCTCCCCTGGAGTAACTGGTACCTATTACTCCTTGTCTTTTCCATGTGACTCTTTGTAAAAAGGGAATCTCATCTTCTTTGTAGCTGCCCTTTAAATACTGGAACGTGATAATAAGTTCTCCCCTAAGCCTTCTTTTCTCAAGGCTGAACAAACCCAATTCTCTCAGCCCTTCCTCGTATGACAGGTTTCCCAGTCCTTTGATCATCTTTGCAGCCCTTCTCTGGACCCTTTCCAGGACTGTCCACATCTCTTTTATATAGCAGGGACCAAAACTGAACACAATATTCTGGGTGTGGTCTGATAACGGCTGAGTAGAGTGGGATAATGACTTCTTTATCTCTGCTGTTGATGCCCTTGTTGATGCAACACAGCAGCCTGTTGGCTTTTTTTGCCACAGCAGCACACTTGCAATGATGGCGGCCAGCTCTCCTAACAACCTTGGGTCGATAGCGTCAGGCCCCATCGATTTGTAGGGGTCCAGCTCTTGTAATAGTTCGCATACCAACTCTTCCTTCACTGACGGTGGTTCTGCATTTGCTTCAACCTGGGTTGTTGTTCCCAAGGCCTGGTGCCAAACAGTGCTGGTAAAGACAGAGGTGAAGAAAGTGTTGAGAACCTCTGCCTTTTCAGCATTGTTGGTGACTAGTTCACCTCTCATGTTTAACAGCAAGCCAATATTTTCCTTCTGTTTCTGCTTGTTGTTTATATACCTGAAAAACCCTTTTAGTTTTTCACATCTCTGGCCAGTTTCAATTCAAACTGAGCTTTTGCTTTTCTAACTGCATCTCTGCACACCCTGGCAGTGCCCTTGTAGTTCTCAATGTGTATTCACCCGCTTTTCCATCTATGGTACGCATCTGGTTTTGAGCAAACTCAGAAGCTCACAGTTAAGCCAAGGGAGTCTTTTGCTCCAGCTACTTCCCTTACCTTTAAAGGGGATGAACTGGTTTTGTGCCTCCAGGAGAGTGTTCTTGAAAAACTTCCAGCACTTGCTAGCTCCTTTATCCTCCATGGAAACTTCCCATGGAATCCCTTCCAGCTGAGCTCTGAGTGAGCTGAAGATTAATCTTCTAAAATCTAAACACTTTGTCTTTGTACTAAACTTCAGCGTGCTCAGCAGGATCCCAAACACCACAATATTGTGATTACTGCAGCCAAGGCTATTGCTTACTGAGATATTACAAAGCAGGTTTTCTTGGTTTCTGAGTAGCAAGTCCAGCAGTGCCTTGTTCCTGGTTGGCACACCTAACATTTGTGTGAGGAAACAGTCCTTTATGCATTCCAGGAACTTGGTGAATGACATGTGAGCTGCTGTATTGTTCTTCCAACAAATATCCAGGTAGTTGAAGTCACCCTGAAGAACCAGGTTCTGTTGACCCAAAGCTTGCTTAAGTGACCCAAATAATTCTTCATTGTTTTTTTTGTCTTGGTTTGGAGGTCGGCGTACTGTAAGATCCTGGAGATGACCCCTCTGAGCTTGACCCGGAGGCATTTGATAAGGCTTCCACAATCACTGTAGTTGACTTTTACACATTCAAGGTTCTCCTTAGCATAAAGCATGACTCCTTCTCCTCATTTTCCCTGCCTGTCTTTACACAACAACCAATAGCCATGCATCACAATCCTCCAGTCATGTGAGTTGTCCCACCGTGTTTCTGACTGGATGTGGAGCTCCAGTTCCTCCTATTTGTTCCCCAGGCTGCGTGCATTGGTATACATACACTTGCGGTGGCTGGTCTTCTGGTTCTCTTCTTGAAAGGCAGCTAAAGGACATTTGTTGCTGCTCTGGTTGCCCCGGCTTATTCTCCCATTGGTTGCAGTGGCGTAAGCATTGAGAAGAAAACTGACAATACTTTGTTTTAGAAGATACCCAGCCAGAGAGGCAGGAGTATTCCTTCTCCTTGGAGGCAGGTTAGTAGCTGATTGCATGATTCCTATAATGTAGTTCTGGTGAAGTTTCTGTAATAAGTTTTTTACCTACAAATTTGAGACTGTGCCAGTAAAGGGGCTTGTGTCTTGGTTATCAGGAAATACCTGTAACTCAGGTTATGCCCTTCAACTCTCCTTTCTCCCCTGTTATGCTTTCTTAGCTACAAAAGCAGTTCCATACCAGTGGCTACCACTTAACGCCTTTGTGCATTTCATACTGAAATGTCTCTGTTTCTAGCCCAAGCCAAAGACTGTGCTTTCATAGAACTGTTTTAGGTATTTGAAAAGATCATAGACCACGATACATATTGAATGCATCCTTTTTGCATAATAACATGTTTAGTTTATGCTCAGTTTTTACTAGGGGCAATGCCTAGTACCTGGGCGCCTCCTGTGGAATAGGATAAGGATCTACAAGTAAAACACTTTTCGGCATAGCACCTCAATTTCTATATGACTGTACTCATTAAAGTAGGGCAGATCCACCAGGGAAGATTGAGGGAATGCAGTTGCAGAATTACCTTTATCTTTTTATCTACTGTATTCAACTAGCATGGTGGATTTGTCTTTGCTTTTTGCTTTTGCAGAGTATGAACTCTACGCATTCTCTTGTCTAATGACTTCTAGGAAAGTACTTAGGTAGCTACTAGGTCACTGAAAAAAAAGGCAGCAACTTTTCAGTTGACTACCCATCTCTGTTGTGCACCTGTACCCCTCTTCCCTTTCCCCTCTAGAAAATTTGATATCATGTGAGCTAATGTACAAACGGGTTACTATTGAATTTTTTTTGCAAATGAACGATTGCTATGAAATTACTGAGTCTTAAATCCCAATTGTCTAATTTGAACTTTGGTTGTATGTCATAGCTTTGACCATAGTGCACATATTTTTTTAAACAGACATAAGCTCCTGTGGTATTAAAATCCACAGGATATTTTATACAACACCACACTGGTTAAGAATGCCCAGAAATTAGGGAAATTGCATTTGTTATAAATTAATTAAAGAATTTAATACTGTTGGAAGATGAAAAGTCTCTCTGCAGTGTTTGTTAGTTAAATTAGAGCTGTTTTTTGGCGTGGGAGTTCCTGATTATCCTAGGGGCAAAGTCCATATGTCTTTTGAAATTCATTGGCTCGATGATTTTATCCAGTGATCACTTTAAGCCAAGATCTTTCTTTACATTAAATTCATAAATAATTCCAGTAATTCCACAAGCTGACCTTCTCCATCTTTCCCTCACCCCCCTACCGGACATAAGCCTGTGTTGCTTGTTATTGTTTAAGTCATAATACAGGAGACAATAAAGTATGTGTGAGTGTCTATGTTTGTTTATATATGCATATTCTAAAAAATGCGTGTAAGATAGTGATAATAATTTCTGCGTTGTGCCTCTTATTATGAAGTTGGCAAAATCATCTGCCACCAAGTATTTTGCCAGGTGTCCAAATGAAGTAAGTCGTATAGTTATCAGTATGACTGCAGATTTTAATGTTGGCATTTGTGTTACTCTTCTCAAAATATTCGTAAATTAATTGATAGTTGGGAACAGATTGAATGGAAGTGTCTTGTGTTTTTAAAAAAAATCTTTGTTAATGTACTGATAAAAAAATAAGGTATGCAGATAAAACCTAGAGGCCATAAAAATAGTAAAAAATACTGTTTTAGTTGCTTTGCTGCAGCCTAGCAAAAGAACAGCTTCTGAAACTACTCAGACTTCTGATATGATGAATAAAAGCAGGAAGTGGAGGCAACCAAGAAATTAACGTACACACATGTATATTTAAATGAAAAAAAGTGTTCAGACAACGTTATTTCCTTGATTTGTGTCCTTTATATCATCCCACCTTCCCCACACCCCAGTTCTCCTAGGTTGACTGATTTATTGTCAGAGCAACCCTAAGTGTAGTTTAGCTAGGAATTCTGTCCAAATTATGGTCTGTTCAGACCCCTGAATGAACTTGAGAGCTGCCTGGGATCCTGGCATGGCATTATGCTGCAGATCACTTGGCACATTGCTTGAGCTGGATGTGTGCATCGATTTTCAGGAGGAAATCTAATAGCTGAGATCCATCTGTATCTTTGGTGTGGAATATTTTCTAGCAGGAACTGAACGCTTGAGAAATATTTACACTTCTTTGTTGTTTGGTTGGTTGGTTTTTCCTTTCTATCATTAAATAAAGGGGTAAAACAAGTGTGAGAATTTCACTGCGAAGTGTTTGGTTTTTTTTTTCTGACAAGAGAACAGTTTCATAGCTTGCTTTATCTCCTAGATCATCCTTGTGTCACTAGAATTTCTTTCCCAGTTAAAAGAAATGAAACAAACATACTGATTAACACATATTGTGCAGGTAAAAACAAACTAGAGTAATGCTACATGAACACTAAAGCTGTGTACAGAAAGTGTTATCAAGCAGTTCATTCTGATGTTAGAGTGTCTGCTTTAAAGATGCCGCATACTTACGGAACTGATAATACTGTCTAAAGCCAAATGTGTTTTTTAAGTGGTTGTCAAATCAATATATTGAACTCCTCAATTAGATGACCTACTCATCAGCACAGTAAGGACAAAATTAAAGCGTCAATGCAGGTGACTCACTCTCCTTCGACAATAGGAGATGGATGTTCATGTTGTTGAGAGTGTCTGCAAATGTTTATCTCCAATAATCCCTTATTACCCCAGTCAGACCTGGCAACTCTGGTTGAAACAATTAACATATACGTTCTCAGACACTGATGCTCAAGTTGCACTTTAACAATTTTGAAAGGTTCTTTTGCTTCACTATGTCTGAGCAACATCTGCCCTCCTCAGCTCTGCCTGACAGCTTTGTTTGGAAGATGAGCTCAGGGAAGTTTCTCAGCATAACTTACCCTTGGCTGAAAATCTCCAAAATTTGTCTTGGACTCAACCCCCACACCCTGTTGCAAGTATTTTTTTATTATTTTACCCTTTTCTTCTTGTGCTGAAACTCGAATGTGATCAGTGTCTGGCCAGGGGTGGAGGTGCGGTCAGATTTTTGACAGGACTTCTCTGAAGGGTATAGTTTCCTCAGAATATTTCAAATTGCTTAAATTTTAAATATAAGCATTTTTATGGCACTAAATATGAGTTGCTATTGCAGCTGTGTTACACCATGTCTTAAGATCATATGCCATGATCAGTTGCCATGATCAGTTATTCCGGTCAATGGTCAACGTAGTCTAAAATAAAATTAATAAGCTGAAGATTCAGGAAGAATGGGATTTTACTGTTGTTTTGCAGATAGCACTGCACAAGAAAAGAACCGAAAAGCTTAGAAGTTAGTATGTTAGGATGATGAAAGAGAGAAGGGGGACCCTGAGGCACCTTTCTTTGTAGAGAAAAATGATATAGAAAAATAATACATTGAAATATTTTATATGTACTTAGAATAATAGAATGATAGAATGGTTTAGGTTGGAAGCGACCTTGAAGATCACAGAGTTCCAGTCCCCCTGCCATAGGCAGGGACACCTTCCACTAGACCAGGTTACTCAAAGCCCCATCCAGCCTGGCCTCAAACATCTCCAGGGTTGGAGCTTCCATAACTTCTCTGGGTGACCTGTTCCAGTGCCTTACCACCCTCAAAGTGAAAAATTCTTCCTAATATCTAATCTAAATCTCCCCTCTTCCAGTTTGAAGCCATTCCCCCTTGTCCTATCACTACATGCCCTTGTAAAATGTCCTTCCCCAGCTCTCTTGTAGGCCCACTTTAGGTACTGGAAGACCACTATAAGGTCTTCCTGGACCCTTCTCTTCTCCATGCTGAACAACCTCAACATTCTCAGTCTTTCTTCATAGGAGAGGTGTTCCAACCCTTCGATCATCTCTGTGGCCCCCCTCTGGACCTGCTCCACAGGTCCATGTCTTTCTTGTGCTGAGGGCTCCAGAACTGGATGCAATACTCCATGTGGGGTGTTAGGAGAGTAGAGTAGAGGGGCAGAATCATCTCCCTCGACCTGCTGGCCACAATTCCTCTGATGCAGCCCTGGATATGGTTGGCCTTCTGGGCTGTGGGCTGCGAGCGCACATTGCCGGGTCATGTTGAGCTTCTTGTCAATCAGTACTCCCAGGTCTTTCTCCAGGTCTGCTCTTGATCCATTCTCCACTGAGCCTGTATTTGTGCTTGGAATTCCCCCAACCCATATGTAGGACCTTGCACCTGGAGTTGTTGAACTTCATGAAGCTGACATGAGCCCACCTCTCCAGCCTGGCCAGGTCCCTCTGGATGGCATCCCTCCCCTCCAGCGTGTCTACCTTGCCAGATAGCTTTGTATCGTTAGAAAACTTGCAGAGGGTGCACTCAATCCCACTGTCCATGTCTCAGACAAAGATGTTGAACAGCGTGGGTCCCAGTACTGACCCCCGAGGAACACCACTCATCACTGGCTGCCACTTGGACATGGAGCCATTGACCACAACTCTTTGCATATGATCGTCCAGCCAGTTCTTTATCCACCGAGTGGTCCATCTGTCGAATCCATGTCTTTCCAATTTAGAGACCAGGATATCATGTGGGACAGTGTCAAACACTTTGCACAAGTCCAGGTAGATGATGTCAGTTGCTCGTACCTTGTCCATTACTGCTGTAACCCTGTCATAGAAGGCCACCAAATTTGTCAGGCACTTAAATGTTTTGCTATATTCTGTATTTTAACATAGAGTCTTAGAATCATATAATTGTTTTTGTTGGAGGAGACCTTTAAATCATCAAGTCCAGCTGTTTACCTAGCACTGCCAAGTTACCACTAAACCATGTGCCTCTGCACTACATCTACACATCTCTTAAATACCTCCAGGGATGGCGACTCAGCCACTCCCCTGGGCAGCCTTCTCCAATGCTTGGCAACCCTTTCAGTGAACACATACTGTATATAGTGTGTTTTCATAGATATCAAAAGAAATAGTTTATATTTTATGTACAGTAAAATATAAAAATATTTTATATACTTAAATAATTTTTTATCTTTTATATGCTATATTAAACTATTTTTCTCAGTTTCTAAAGTCAGAAGTACCAGAAAGTAATTCTTGCTTGTTGCATTAACCCTATAAAAATTTTGGAAAGCAGAGTAGTAAATTATTTGTAAATAAATTTGTCCTGTGAAATGCAGAGCTCTTATGGGTGATTTTAACTAGTCCTGCAGTATTATAAGTAATAATAACAATAATAAAAATGTTAATAAGAGCTACCAATATTGCAGGTAGCAGAAGCCGTCTGCGTGTAGTTGTCTGTAACAGGACATTTAGACTTTATTTTGTACTTTAGTCAGGGACAAAAGTTGTTGAAGAGATATCTTTTCACTTGTTTTGGTAATGCTTATAGGTTAAAAATGGGTCTAAACAATCTCTTTAAGAAGAACAAGGCAGAATAGAGAGAAAAAGTCATAAGTGAATCAAAAGTAAAGGAGGGCTGTACACTGACTTCTCAAAGGACATTTAAGAAGTTGATAATAAAATACTTCAGTTGTAGCCTGGATTTCAGATTGGAGTCCCCAGGAACAGCTAGAGGAGTGTGAGTGGGAAAACAGAAGTGTCATTATGATATAGTTTTAAGCCTCCCAGAAGGAGGATCAACCTAGTTATGGGTTGGCTTGGCAGACAGAGATTTATTCCCAGCTCTACCTCAAACTTCTTAAGTAATCTAAAATGTTCTGTGGGGGACAGGTTTTTGTCAGTAGAGTTTATTGCATATGAATACTCAACACTGGAGATACCCAGAACTAAGATTCATCTAAAATGTTGGCCTTTGCCTGTCAAGTTCCTCGTGTGTTAAAAAGAGTTGATGGATATCACAGAAATGCAAAGCCTCTATTTATTCTGTTTGACTGAATCTCAAATTTAATCAAAATGTAGGCTTTTGAACTCTGAAAATAGGGTTAGCCAAGGTTTATTTTTCTTTCAAGATTTATTTTTTGTCCTCTTCATCAATCAGTGGGTTACCATACCTCCATTTCCTTCAGACCTAATTTCTTTTAAAGCAGTAGATTTTGTCCAAGATTTCAGATTCTCAGGGCCAAGCAGGGGCTCTGAACAGTCTAAAACAGACTTGGGCCTGCTTACTGTGCATGCACAGCCATCTGTAAAAAACCCTAAAAGAGGCCCTAAAAGTTTGGAATGCATGACATTTTATGATTTCACTTGTACAGTTGTTTTTTCTTTGAGCAGTAAACTTTATATTTTTTTTCTGGATGGATCAGGCTTATTGCACTGTTATGGGTGAATGCATAACATATAAAACTAGGTCTGGCACTTGCCACAGAAGTGGGATGTAAACTTGACACTGTTTTTTACCACATTGTGGGACCTACTGCAGCTGTGGGTGTCTTACCTCCTATCCTGAGTCTCTGTACAGAGCACCCGAAGAAACTACTCGCATGGTAGTGTAGTCAAGACTGGGCAGGCAGAACAAGATGGAAGCCCGGTGTAATGTAAGCATGGAGAGTTGTAATCCACCTGGGTCTTGCCTCAGCTGTTTGCATAGATCAATTCTAAACTTTCATGTAGAACAATGAAAAAGAACTAAAAGACAAAAAAAAAATAAAATTGGGCTTTGTGAAGAATGTGACTTTATATCTCCTGATAGCTTCTGCTTTCTGTAAGGTACAAGTAACAGACGTGGTATCTAGCCTATCATGCCAACTCAAAAGACTTAGCAACTTCCCCTGCAGTATTAAAAACCCTTGAGATCAGAATTTTTGCCACTATTGTAACTATCTGTCAGAGTAATAAACAGGCCTGTGACAACCAATAAAATATAGATGCAGGAAAAAAAGAAAAAAAAAGGTATAATTTCTCCCTTTTGCCTGTTTTAAAGTTCATTGGACAAGCAGGGTACTGCCATGCCTTCTTGTCAGTGCCAATATCAAGTAATCAGTTATCAGAAATTCACTGATGTGTCTGTAAATAGCCAAGTTTTGTATTTGGTGTATTAGTTTGAATTTATTTTCCAATTACATTGAAAACATACTTGCCTTCCATTGTGATGACTAACACAAAAAAAAAAAAAGAAACCCAGTAAGAAAGACAACTGAGCTTTAATGCCAAGATATATACTGTTGCTTTTGTAAGATTCTATTTCTCAAGTAATTCATGATGGGCATGTGTAACTTAGGTTTTTATTTTTTTCTGCATTTAATTTAAATAAGCAATTATTAGGTTGTCTGAAGTATTCATGGCCCTTGTTTCCAGATAATTAATTGTCACACATAGTTCAGATTCCTTTTATGCAAAATGTGTATGCTTAACGAGGAGTGCTTTAGGACATTTTCAAGATGAATACAAGCTTTTCACGCTTACATTTATCACTGATAAGTAAGTTACGGAGGCTCATGCTGTGAATGAGAAAATTAGGCATGTCCATATAGGGTCAGATAGTATTGATATTTTTAACTAACAATAAAATAGTATTGCAACAATTATTCATGCAGTACAAATATCCATAATCTTAGATACCTTCAACAACACTTAACTAGAAATTCTTGGCAGGAATTATCCTTAAGGGAAAAAAAGTAAGACAATACCAAATCTTTCAAATAATTCCTTCTTAGTAACATACAGGTCCTGAGAGGTACTTGAGGGAAACAGAGAAAATAATGAAGCTATAGATTTCATTATCAGAAGACTGCTTGTCACTTTTATAAATAAATAAATAAATATATGAGTTGAGTCTTCTTGCCTTAGGTCCTGAACTTCCAACTGACAGATGTGAAAGCTGAGGTTACTCAAAAATATCGGTCATTTAAGTGTAGGTGAAAGCAGAGATAATAGCTCCATATAACATAGGAACTGAAACATTTTTCAGTTTGTTCCATGGTTTCCAGAAGGAGTAATTTGCCACTTCAGTTCTAAGCTGGTATAATTGAAATGGATGCAACCATATTGGTAAAAATAGTAATGACTACATTGTCAATTATAGGCAGTCTTCTTAAAACTTCTTCAACTGTGAAAGTGATCTTTGAGAAAACTGTGTTTATGTTGTCTATTTAATTTGAAAAGATGCTTGCCAAAAAAGAAAACACTTACTGAAATTAAAAAAGGATTTGTGTCATCAGGACCCATTTGAAAAATGAGGGAGGCTTTTCGTTGTTGTACGTCTTATGCAAAAATATGCCAAGTAAGTTAGGTAGTGCTGGTAATTTGGCAGCTGTGTGCTGTTTGATACCCACTGTACCTGAATGTTAGGACTGAAGTTTGAAATTCAAATTCAAATTAAAATTTGAATTTCAATGGAAGTTAATGCAAGTCAAGAATATTGATTTTATGAATCCTAAATGCATCTTTAAAAATATTCAAGATGCAAAGTAGTGGAAAAATTAGACTGATGCAATTTTTAGAAGGCAAAATAGATCACGCGCATTTTCATCCTGAAATAGAAGATAAAACATACAATTAGTTGGTATTCAAGTATAAGATTCACACAATGGGTTGCCTTGTTTTGATAACGTTTTACATTCTTTTGCTGTTTCAATTGATATTACGTAACTTTTCATGTTCAGCATCAACAATAAGGAGCTAAACAGGGTAAAATTAAATGGACTATTGCAGCAAAAGTGGGTGAATATGACATTTTCAAATTCGTTTGTAGCTGTGGTACTGAAGTCTTTGCACCCAGGTTACGACAGAACCTCAGAGGGAGGCTATTAGATCAGAGGATGGTGGTGGTCCCTGTTATGATAATAAATTGATACTTAGATAAAAGCCATCCAAAATACTGCACCAAATCCCACATCCCAGACTCTGAAGTAAGAGCAACTGTGATTTTCATTGCAGACATTCATACACAATCTATAGTTGGTTCCCCTATATTGGCAGTCATGGCAGGAACCAAATTATGTGACTACTGTACACCTGGCTGGTTTTCCAAAATGAGGTTGCTGTTTTCATTTAACAGTCTTTTAGACTATGTTTTTCTGATAGATAATATTTTCCTGAGGTTCCTTTGTGAGAATCTCAGCATATTCTAATTTATTCTTGTTCTAGGATCATTGAATAATGATTATTGAACGTGTTGCCTAATTTCAGCTAAGAAAATGCAGCTCTACACAGCAGCAGTCCATTAGGAGAATATATGTGTATATAATGCTTCTGCATCTATTTATTGTCAATGCATGTTTAATTGTAGTAGCATTACTGATATACTGTAAGATCTTTTTTCATAAATTTGTTTGACTTTATTCAGGTTACATCTGAGTCTTCCATTTAGCTTTCGGTTGAAAGCCAGCAAAGATGATGGGACAGTAACAAAGACTGCATTTCTTGTGGTGCATACCATTTAAGAATTCTGGAAACCTTCTTGGTAAGAGATATTTGTAATTAGCCACAGGCATAGCTTAAGTATGAACTGTAATGCTAAGCTATATGTCATCTAAAAGAAGTATAACTCATTATCCATAGGTTTAAATTCCCTTCATGATGGTTCTAGTAGATAAGAAAGAGAATACCAAGAGGGAGTTGTGTCAATTCAGGGACAGGATATCTGTTTTCAGTGCTGATAATGTAGTTTCTGCTACTAGAAGTGTGAAAGTTGAAAGTTGGAGAAAGAATAGAAAAAAATATATGTAAAAGTAATAGTGATTGCCTGGGTATTAATGACTGTATAGCGTAATTTAAAATTGCAGATTGCATAAGCACTTTGAACTCCAGGCAGTAGATTATACACTTATCTTCAAAACTGTACTCCCTAGGCTGATAGAAAGCATATGTTTCATATAAGTGCATGTATTTTGCTATTAAAAACATGCAGCTAATTTTCATGCCCTTTGCACTTTCTCTGTCAGATTCTCTACAGAATAACATACTGCTGTCTGGGAGAAGATGCATGAGGTTCCCGCAAATGTATTTCTGTATATATTTTTAAAGTATGGCTAGTATTATGCAATATAAACACAGGGAAAATTAATGTATCCATATGTAAACTTCTATTTTTTCACAAGATTTCTTGTCCTTTCTGATCTAATTTGCCTCCACTAGAGAAAGGAGCTACAGTTGACTTGTTAAACTGATCTATCAAAGCTGTAGCCTTCAAACCCGCTGTCTTTTCCTTCTGATAAAAGACTAGTGAGCTACTTTGAGTTATTTCTCTTCTCCTAGCCTTTCGCAGTGCTCTGAAAATCTGGAATGAAAGGACCATTTTACTTTTTGCCTCGTTACAATAAAACAAATGTAATATTACTGCAGGGACAAGTCAGTACCATCTCTGTTTTGCAAAGAAAAGAGCAAATGCAAGGTTAATGTTCTAAGAGATTCATAATAAAGATAAAGGTGTGGAAGGAATTTTTTCAGAAGGTACCGACTGAAAGAGAACACTGTATATTGCTAGCTATACACACTGGAAGTTTTTACAAGAAGAGGAGAATTGGTCTAGTGATATAAATCTCAGCAATGCATATTTCCAGTATTGATTTCATATGTGATGCTTGACAAATGAATTAGATCAAGGACATCTAGGCCTTCTCTTTTGTGAATTCTAAGTTTTTGAAATCAGGTCTCTACTTTTCAGATGAAAATTAAGTTGCAGATGAAATCAATAGAAATATGGTTATAGTCACTGAGTTGGTTTTAGCTGATCCTGTGCCTGGAGTTTAAAAGCACTCCTGGATACACAGAATACTGACCTGAAACTAGTGTATGGTATACTTCATTATGTTTACAGTGAAAAACTTAGGACAGTTGGGATCTACTGTACTGGAGGTGATTGAGTATCCAGTATGGAGCAAAGGCAGTTGTGATGCAGAGCATTTCTGTAAATTTAAGAAGTAACTTTAAGATAATAAGTTGCAGGAACATTTTAATTCATATAATAGTTTAAGAATGATGGGATGCTTAAAATGAATTTTAAAGAAAATGTAAAGAAGCACGCAAATGCTATACACTATTATTGAAGCATGCTCATTGAAAATAAACTAAAGTCTCTTCCTAAAATATCTGCATATAATCTGTTGTAGCTTTTCTTCATCCTGAACGCATCACACACATTATTTGAACTATAAACTTAGTCCTGATAAATTCCTCTTTTTCCAGTCCACTCAGGATGCATTAACTGTATTTGCTAGGTGAGTACAGGAAGATTCTTAACCATGCTCTTTTAGTCATATTTTGGGATATGTGAAAGAAATTGCTTTGGAAAAAAGCGATTCTTTTTCAATTCTTAAATTGAAGAGACATTCTAAAACAGGTAAGAAATAAGACCTGTTGGCATGTCTCTTACAATGGAAGAAAATATTTTTGAATTCACTAGAAATTTTTCCAGTCTAAAAAGAATTGAGACAAACATAGCCTCCTAGAGTGGAAATATTATTTAGTTTATAAGTTAATTGCACACTTAAGGTCAGGTTTGTGTCAGAAGCTCTATGGGAATTGTATGTGGCTTTCCATGGTCATATATATATTTAAAATTACCTTGGAACACATGGAGAGAGGAGACAAAATAACACCATTATACAGTAAAATTCCTGTCCATGTCTTTGCAGAAGATCCCGAGTAAGATGGAATGGACAAGTTGTTACTTTCATTTTGAGTGGCAGTGAAGAAGTACTTGTTGTCCCTTCACTATTTTGATAAGGAGCTTTAGTAAGAAATTATTTCCTTTCTTGAAGAGGCTTCTGCATGACAGAAATACTTTCTAAATGAGGAGCTCTTATACAAACTCAGTACAAATGCCATTAAAGTACAGTGAAGCCAGGATTCTGCTCAGATGCACTGCTTAAGAACCATAGAAATTTATTTGTGGATGACACAGGTCACTGACCAGTCACCTTTTTGAGAGTTATATTCGCTCTGTGGGATTAAATTTGTAGCCTACATACTGAAGTCTGCATACTGCATCTGAGACTACTAGCAAGTAAGCCAGCCATAGCTTTGCTCAGAGATTTCTTGTAACCTGGGTAAAACTTTCTCTTCCATGGTATATGAACAGTTTTTAAAAAAACCTTCTGTATTCATCCATGATAACTGTTATAAATAGAGCTAAAATTAAAAAAAAAATAATCCAGTATACCAAGTAGTAATGAACTATCTGATTGATCACTATAGGCAGTGGTTCCTTCTTATTTATATTTTTCAGTTT
This sequence comes from Pluvialis apricaria, assembly GCA_017639485.1. Classification (NCBI taxonomy): domain Eukaryota; kingdom Metazoa; phylum Chordata; class Aves; order Charadriiformes; family Charadriidae; genus Pluvialis; species Pluvialis apricaria. Next base: position 48,479,679 of record CM030044.1, on the reverse strand, counting down.
GTGTAAAAAAGTGGATTTGTCTTTAACTTGTATACTGCTCCCTTGTGTTAACAAAATTTTACAGACTATAATACTGTTATATATATAATACAGACTGATAAACTAAAGATCAGTATGATTCCACATGCAGATTCCACATTAATTTTAACTGGGAATAATAAGGTTTTTGGGAACCAATTAAAAAGATATACACTCACCACCTCTGTCTGCTACCAAAAATATATAATAGAAGTTATTTAGTGATTTTGACACTCATTCTTTCAATTAGGAGGCAGAGAGTATAGAATAAACATGCTACAAGAATATTTGGAAAAGACCTTAAAGCCTAAGTTTTTATATAGTTGTTGGAAATTCTGAAGATTGTCAGGAGATAAAATTGTGACATGGTGACTAAAGTACTATTTTTTTATCCTCTTATAATCTGATGCTTTTGTCATAATAAAAGGGAAATTATGATGACCTTGTGACTTGTAAAGGTAACTTCCACAGCAAACTGCTTAATTTCTGGTTTTGTTTGAAAACACCCAAGACTTCCATTTTGTTCCAGAATTTCTCATAAGTTTAGTTTCCTTTTCTTTTTTTTTTCCTAAATATGAGCATGCTATTTTGCAAATTTGAAAAGGTCTGTTTGACTTAAGGTCTTGGCTGAAGATGATAAAATGGAAAAAGGATCTAAAGACTTTACATGAGAGCTGTTTTTTAGCTTAGATTATTAAAATTCTGCAGGAACAGAAATAAAAAAAAAAAGACAGTATGTTTCTCTGATGAGATGAAGAAATTAAACTGTTCTATTGCTTGCCTAGTGGCCAAAAATTTTTTTGTTCCTTTTAGAGTCTGTTTAACCTTTTATTCTATCTGGAAGTAAAGAAAAACTTTGTAAGATGTGTATGTGACTACTTGCTTGGTTGAATAATATATAAGGCTATGCAGAGTAAGAACTGAATTTTTTTGTTTAATAAAAAAAGAAAAAGGGGTTGGGGAATGTCACCTTTGTTATATGCATTATTAAAACAAAGCACAATGAAACAATCTTGCTTATCCTGATTCTAGCCTCCTCCGTAATATTAGGTGTCAGGAATTTCATGGTAGTCTGCTCACAGAAAAAGTGTCAAAACTGGAAAGGAGATTAAAATATGTGACATTATATAGGGTTTTGTTTCCCTCAGCAAGTAAGATGGTCTACTTCTGGCTGAAATCAGAAACATTTTTTGCAGGTGATACTGGAGCACTTCATTAGAATCAAATAAATTCACATTAAACGAGCACTGACTAAGCAAGATTGAACTTCAAATATAAATGACTCAAGGAAAAGTTTGAATATTATTAGATACTGTTCTTAATTCATTCAGAATCACCAGAAAGTACTACCCAGTGGCCTCTGGGATTTGAAACTTTTGTTCCATTTTTCAGGAAACAAGAGTTTTTCTTGAGCAGATGAACTATTCATTTATGAGTCCCAGATGAAGTTGCATGATCCCGGTTGCTATGGTCTTTGCATGTTTTATGTCTTTACTTCATGTCCAGTTTTAGGGCAACAAAGCTACCTGCTCGATTTCAGCTATGATAATAATTTCTTCTTGATTGGGTAGCATAATCAGCTAATATCCCATGCTATGTCTTTTAAGTCTGGAAAAGCAATAAAAAATCTTTTCATGTTGAGCAAGAAACAGATATTAGTGGTGCAAATCAGGGAATGTAGCTTGTGCAATTGACTGGATATAAGCTGGTCAGCCAGGGCTAGCAAAAGGGAACTAATTTGTAGCATTTCCATAGATACTAGTAGCCTGAGATGAAATTATTTTTGGTGTTTACACAAAAGTAGGATAGCTTGCTCTTGAATAAGGCCTAGATCTTAACTGCAGGTTATCACCAGGGGTAACGTTTAAGGTCGCAAATTGAAATGTTGTCCCTGGCTTTATTTTCCTCCTCTTCCTATCTCTTCTCAGGGAAAACATTGAGACAGCTATTAGTTTTAGGGTAAGTTATACTTCCTTGTTTTATTTCAGTTGAATTGGTTTGGCAAGGAGAGAGGAAATGAATTGATTTCAGACAGCGCCTATTGCTCTTCCCCTGTCATTCCCAGAAGGAGCCAGATAGCCGTCACAGTCCTACTGTAATCCGGGGAAGGGTAGCAGCTCTTGCGTTCACCTTTGTCACCTTGTGGTTTAGATACTCTGAAGAGTGGAGTTGCTTTTGTTAAGCAAACATCAGAAGATGATTTACTGAAATACTTAAATTAAACAATGGGGTGTGCTGTAACCCTAGTGACTTCTGTGGACAGTGTGACTGAATCTACTCTCTGTCCATCAGAATCAGTTTTCTCTCAACTAATGGCTTTCTAAACAAACAGCTTAAGTCTATGCAAACGTTAAATAATATCTTTGGCACACAACAAAATCATTGATTTGCCATTCTGAGATTATTTTTTCTCTGTTCCTTCTATGACAAAAGTCTTTGCATACTTGAATATCCTCCTGGTTTTGGGGCAGGATTGAATTATCTTGAATATCTCAGACACTGAATAAGTGGCGTACTTTCACCAAATACTTTTGGGCAGAATTAAAAGCAACCTTCTGCCTTTGAAGCTCTCTCAGACTCTTGGAACAAAAATATTTTTTTCTCTTTATAGTGCAAATTCTGAATCATCATTAAGACTGTGAGTTTTCTGGGGTTGTTATTCCCATGACACAAGCTGAGGCTTGGTTTGCAAGGATTTTGAGTAAAAAGCCACGGTCCCTGTCTTTCTGACCTGCCTTCTACCGAACATGACTTCTGTAAGTTTTTACACATTTGACTCAGTTTTGATGCTGTTTTTTGTTTATTTTGTGCTTTTAAATAGCAGTTATTTAGAGTGTTAATCTGAAGTAAATATCTGGCCAATAACAAAATCAGCACTCCCCTTTCCCTTTTCCCTTTTCTTTTTTCCCTTCTCCCTTCTTCTTTTTCCCTCCTCCCTTCTCCCTTTTCCCTTTTCCTTTTATTCCTTTTTGTAACAACAATGAATTCATGTTTAGTTTATATAAGCATTTTGACTATGACTTCTTTCTCCCTTCAAAGCCATTGTCCTGTTTTATATCACTGTATTGTCAGCACTGTTACTTCATCCTTGGATACTTGCATATCAGTATTTAAGGATGAAGTGTGCTTTTTAATTTTGAAGAAATGAAACAAAATATATTACATTTTTGAGGTGTTCACTTGGACTGTCACAACTAACTGTTGGCATTTCTTTTCCATTATTTTTATTGTTGCTACCTTCTCTCAATTTCTTCCTTCTGTGCTTAGGCTGATGTGAACTTCCAACTTTGATGTAAAAATATACCTCTCATATCATAAGAACTGTTATTGATAAGACCAGAATTTAAAGAAATTAGGAAATATGTTTTTTGACAAAAGTTCACTCCTAGGATTACATGATGAATTTTCAAGGAGTGCCTCTGTCATTCCTACTTTCAGGAGAAGCTAAAAAACATCCCGACATTCCTACATGGGTTTTGATTACAAAAAACCCAAAACAAAAAAAAGGTGTGAATGGACTGTGCTGTAGTAAATAAAATATACCTCCAGTAATTTCTGAGTTACTGTATTATGCCGAACTAATAAGAGTGCTTGTATCTCACTGACTAACCTCACCGCTCAGTTGTATTGTTATTTCTACTTTATCACTTTACTCCTTTGCATTCCCATAACTGAATCAATACATCTCTGTATAACACCACCTTGGAAGTGAGGACAGCAAATGTGCCACACTGAGAAGGTCATCCCTTCTTACTAATACAGTTTACAGTCACTAATTACTAGTATGAAACTGTGTGAAATGATGGAGATTTATGGAGAGTCATTGCTCTGCATCTGGTCTTGCCTGCAAATGTGACAATGTGACATTCTCTTGTATCATCACTCCAACCAAATCCAGTGGGAAACTGCTGGGGCTCAACATTAGGCTGAAAAACTGGAAGATACAAGGTCAGAGCATGTCTATGACACTGTTCTGAGTATTCAACCAGACTCTCACAATCTGTTGTACTGATACAATCCAGTAGGCTCAACTGTGCATTGTGGGAGGAGGATAAGACATACCGTGTTGATGGCAAAGTTTGGAGAAACCTCCTTGCCCATTTTTCAGCCACAGCATGATTCTGAGATTTTTCCACTCTGAAACAATTGCATTGTAAATAACAATACTGCTGCTGCTGCTGCTGCTGCTGCTACTACTACTACTACTACTACTACTACTACTACTACTACTACTACTACTAATAATAATAATAATAATAATAATAATAATAATAATAGAAGAATGTAATCTTGGTTTACAGAAGAAGAAAAAAGGTTTCTGGCTTCCTACTGCTGTAGGGCGAAACAGTTGGTCACAATGTTAATACCACCATCTTGGCAAATGTTGGAATATTTTCTTATAAATGCATTTGTTGCACCCTACTGATGCCTTTTGAAGAACAAAAAAGAGAGGGTGAGGCAGCTGGTTTCATCTGCAGCATCTTTGGTACTAATCTCTGCAGTCTCTAGTTGATTCATTGTCATGTGCACCATATGGCTGAATAGTTCAGCCTTGGATCTATTTTATACAGTAGATATTTAATTGCTGCTGCCTAGGCTATGGGACTGGAAAGCTTACCTTGAAGTCCACTTTGTCCATTAAATTTTCATTAATGAAACATTAAAAAATTTGAATACATAAAAACATTGGTGTTGACAAAGGCTTATTGAATGTCTGCTTCAGCCTCATACGCAATTTTAAATTCTATTTCATTTTAATTATGTATGAAATTACAACCAAATGGAAAAGGTGAAACAAGTATATAGGGGCATTACAAGCATTCTGTTTTGGTCTTTATTTTTTATATTAACAGTGGATGATTATGTCGTAATAACTTGAAATATATTTTATACAGATGTCACTTTCTTGGTTGTTACATAGTCTGCTTTATCATACAGCTGCTCTGAGCTACTGGATAATAAGGCAGATAATCTCCTCTAGCTTCACCAAATCATTTCCTTTTTTTAGGCACAGAGTTGAAATCCTTCTGTGAAAATCATGAACCTCAATTGGCAATGAAGAATAAAAGTGTTTGTGAAGGCAATTGCTCAGTGCTCTAATTACTAGGCTTCTGGAAGCAGCCTGAAATTTAATTTTGATAGGATTAATTTCTTAGTGGAATCATTCCATGCCATGTGTAGTTTCAGAAAAAAATTACGTTCACATCTGTTCATGTATGTGCATGCATCCTCAAACGACCACAGAAATACACAAGGATGGGGTCATGTGTGAAAATCTCTCACAGCGCTGTTTCTTTGGAACATCTGCTAGCAAGACTGGGAAGGAATGCAAATGACAAGTGACTTTTTGGCTAATGTACATATTCTTATAAATCTATGCCTTCAGGTATTGGGAGGCAGAGTCTAAATTATTTTTGCCTTCATTTTCTCCTAACATGACCTTGAAATGTGTCTGGTAAAATCTCCTAGAAGGAAAAACAATCCAATTTCCCTCATTCCAATGTGAATTTTTCTTCCAAGTAAAACATCTGATGCTGTGGATTTGGTTTTTTGTTGTTGTTGTTTTGAAACCCCATTACAGAGGGGTCTCTTTGAGCCCTGAATTCTTATGCAAAACATCCAGTATTAATGTCTATGTATCAGCCTTTACACAGGCTGAAATGCTAAAATATTTTTTTCTGAATTAAAAAGTCCCAATGAAGTTCTTTCAAAACCAAAGTAAACACTATATATAGGCACCAGTAATCCATTTGTATTTAATTAGCATAGCAAATCAATGACTACTTATATCCTGTCTAAGTCAGGAGAAAGACATTGAGATATGAAACACTTAAATGTAAACTTGATCGTTTGTTCTGTTAAACAGAAACATGTTTAGGCATGACTTAAGCTGTGTGTACAGATATTTCACTGTTGAAGTTTTTATTTTGGAAATGAAAAATATGTATCTTCTCATTGCTCTAACAACCTGTTAGATTTGAGTGGCGAGTACGTGGTGAGCTACTTAGGTGTAATGATTTGTCCACTTACCACAATTGCTATAAAATTGAAGAGGGTCCTTCTGAGGTGAGAGGAGTTTATTCTTCCTGTTATTTGGAACTACAATTGTAACATGTTGTTGGAGTGAGTACAAAGATACACAGATTTTTTCATGTTTTGATTATGAGGTTTTATAATTGGACAGATAAAATGGATACAATTGTTATTCACTGGGCGTATACCAAATTACTGAAGAGGGACCTTGGAAGATTTTCAAGCTTTCTACAGTCCTCCTAAGTTGAGTAGGAGTCTATTTACTATCATGGTATATGCAGAAATTTTATGGCATAGAAAAAACTCATCAATGCAAATGTGCGACTCACACCTGAGTAAATCAGAATAAGAAATAAAAGTTAAAATGGCTTCTCTGAAGCCAAGATGGAACTTAGGCAACTCACTGTTCTATCAGTGGTGCACAAATTCCAAATAATTGAGCTTTAAAATCCCTGCTGAACTACTGCCTGCTGTTGGAGGTTCCCACATCTCTGCATACACCGTTAGAATTTCCATTAGCAAGTTCTCTACTGGACATGATCAGGTGTTTCTTGGCCGTAAGATCCTCCTGTGAGGCTTTACCTGGGAACTGTTTCTGAATCACACTAACTTGACCTGGCTATATGTGAAATTATCACAGCATCTAAATAACATCTCCATTATTAAATTGGTAGGAACAGAATCTTTTCTGAAAGACAATGTTTTCTTCAGTAATAACTTTACTACTCCCCTGCTACATAAGACTTTAAGAAAAAAATGTGGGAAACCTGGCTGATGTCTGTTGGTGAAGCAGGGCTGCCTGTTTCATGAAAAACGGTGCATTTATCTTAAAACAGTATGCTTATTTTGCCATCCTTATTCTGACTAAAACAAGACTTCCCTCGCTTTTTTCCATGTGTTCATATCCATGTATTCTGGGGTTATACAGGAGACTACTTGCACTACCATAAATTACAATACGTCTGACCAGCAAATAGGAACAATCTGTTTTCCTTTACGATTTATGAATGAAACAGTGGTCTGGCTGCAGTGAAATCCAACTCTCTGAGCCCAGCACCTTATGTTATGTCTATGGCAGTATATCCATATTAAGGATGTAGTGTCTCATGTCAAAAATAGGCTACTTAGGGATATCATTTGATCTTGTGCATGCAGAGATCTTTCTAACTTAATATAGCTTCTCACTGTAGGGTTTGATTTTTTTAGTTTTTTTTGCTGGGGAGGTGGGAGGGCAGGAAGTTGACCTACAGAACAAAAGTAAAACATCTTGCTAACAGAAGAAAAACAGGACAAGGTCAAGGAACTCTAGAATCATAGAACAGCCCAGGGTGGAAAGGACCTCAAAAGACCATGTTGTCCAACATTTTGTGGGAAAGGGAGACTACATGAGAGTATCTAGCACCCTGTCCAACTGCATCTAGAAAATCTCCAGTGATGGTGACTCCACCACATCCCTGGGGATGTTGTTCCAGTGATTGATGGTTCTCACTCTAAAATATTTATTTTTTATATCAAGACGAAATCTCTCCCAGTGTAGCTTGCACCCTTTGCTTCTTGTCTTTTCCATGTGTCTGCTTGCGAAGAAAGCCTCCATTCTCTCTGCAGATGCCCTTCAAATACTGAAATATTGTGATATGGTCCTCCCTGAGCCTTCTATTCTGCAGGGAGAAAAGACCTAACTCCTTCAGTCTTTCCTCACAGGGCAGTCTCTCCAGCCCTTTGGTCATCTTTGTGGCCCTCCTTTGGACCCTCTCCAGACTCTCTACATACCTTTCTTGAATTGTGCGGCCCAGAACTGGACACTACTGCAGATGCAGCATGACAAGCACTGAGTAGAGTAGGATGATCACTTCTGTATTGGTGCTAATAATGCCCCTGCACATGCAGCCCAAGATCTGATTTATCTTCATTGCTGCAGTGGTGCACCTCTGACTGATGTCCTGCTTGTTGTCCACCAGGACCACCACGAGTCTTTCAGCAAGGCTGCTTTCTAGCCACACAGATCCTAGCCTGTACTGGGCTCTTTGGGGTTATGTCGTCACAGCTGCAGGACTTTGTACTTTGTTAAACTTCATACTGTTCTTGCTATCCCACTCTTCCAGGTTGTTTGTGTTCCTCTGTAAAAAAACTTTCTCTTCTGATGTGTCCACTAACCACCCAGTTTAGTGTCACCAGAAACTTGGTGAGCATGCTTTCAATCCCACCATCCAGGTAATTTTTGAAAATGTTGAACAGACATGGAGCCCACTGTGAGTCTCTGGGGGACCTAACTTGTGATAGGCTGCCAGCCTGATTAAAACCCATTGATCCAGATTAAAAACCACCCCCCACTGAGTGCAACCTGTGAGCTAACTTCTTATCCGTCTCACAGACCACTCATCCAATCTGTATCTTGCCAGTTTGTCCAGGAGAAGGCTGTGGGTAACAGTGTCAAACACTTTGCTGAAGTCCAGCCAAACAACATCCACTGCTCTTCTCATGTTGACAGAAGATTTTATATTGTTGTAGAAGGTGATCAGGTTAGTTTGGCATAATTTGCCTTTGGTGAACCCATATTGACTTTTCCCAAACACTGCTTCGTTTGGTTTGTCACAGTTTATGAGAGCACTTGTTTCATTACTTTCCCAGGCATTGAAGTAAGGCTAATGGACCCGTAGTTTCCTGGGTCCTCTTTTGGGCCTGTCTTGTAGACGGGTGTGACATTTGCCCTCTTCTAGCCATCAGGGGCACAGCCTGATCTCCACAACTTTTCAAATATTATAGACAGTGGCCTTGCAACACTGTCAGCCCTTTTTGAAACCCTGTCGTGGATTCTGTCCAGGCCCATGAAGGTTATCCTCCTGCTCTGCTCTGCCCTAGTGAGGGCAATACTCCCATCTGGAGTATTGTGTCCAGTTCTGGGCTCTCCAGTTCAAGAAAGACAAGGAACTACTGGGGAGAGTCAGCAGTGCACTACGAAGATGATGAGGGGACGGAAGCATCTCTTTTATGAGGAAAGGCTGAGAGACCTGGATCTGTTTAGCCTGGAGAAGAGAAGACTGAGAGGGGATCTTATCAATGCTTATAAATATGTAAAAGGCAGGTGTCAAGAGGATGGGGACAGACTTCTTTCAGTGGTGCCCAGTGACAGGACCAAGGGCAACAGGCACGAACTGGAACACAGGGTGTTCCACTTGAACATAAGCAAAAACTTCTTTACTTTGAGTGTGGCAGAGCACTGGAACAGGCTGCGCAGAGAGGTTGTGGAGTCTCCTTCTCTGGAGACATTCAAAACGCACCTGCACATGATGCTGTGCACCCTGCTGTAGGTGAAACTGCTCTAGCAGGAGGGCTGGACTGATGATGATCTCTGGAGGTCTTTTCCAACCCCTTCCATTCTGTGATTCTGTGATTCTGTGATTCTGTGATTTATGCAGGTTGAGCTCTTGCAAGAGGCCACAGACCAGCCCTTCTTCCACCACCAATGTGTCAACGCATGCATTGTCATAGCTACTTGATCCCGTGATCTGGGGTCCAGCAACACTGGTCAAGACAGAGGCAAAGAAGATACTGAGAACCTTTCTCTTGTCAGCATTATTAGTGACTAGTATCCCTGCCCCGTTTAGTAATGGGCCTATGTCTTAGTAGTGCTTCTGCTTTCTGCTCACGTATCTGAAAAACACTTTCTTGACATCTCTGGCCAATGAGAGATTGTTCTCAGTTCTAGCTGAGCCTTTCTGACTGCATCTCTGCATGCACTAGCAAGGTTCTTGTCATCCTCAATGGCTATTTGGCCACATTTCCATGGCTGGTATGCTCCCTTTTTGCTTTTAATCATACTCAAAAGCTTATTGTTAAGATAGGGTAGTGTCTTGTTCTGCCTTCTTCCTTTTTTTTAGGGGATGGACTGTTCTTGTACTTCCAGGAGGCTACTCTTGAATAGCTCCTAGCACTTGCAAGCTCCTTTGTCCTCCACTCATGCTTCCCATGGAGTCACTCACAGATGGGCTCTGAGTGCAATGAAGCTAGTTCTTCTAAAATCCAAGGTCTTTGTCCTACTACTGGTCTTCAGAGTGCTTAGCAGGATCTTAAACTCCACAGTGTTGTGATCACTGTATCCAAGGCTACCATTGATAGTTATGTTGTCAAGTAAGTCTTCTTCCAGTACCTAAAGAGGGCCTACAGGAGAGCTGGGGAAGGACTTTTTACGAGGGCGTGTAGTGATAGGACGAGGGGGAATGGCTTCAAACTGGAAGAGGAGAGATTTAGGTTAGATATTAGAAAGAAATTTTTCACTTTAAGGGTGGTAAGGCACCGGAACAGATTGCCCACGGAAGCTGTGGAGGTCCCATCCCTGGAGGCGTTTAAGGCCAGCTGGATGGGGCTTTGAGCAACCTGGTCTAGTGGAAGGTGTCCATGGACATGGCAGGGGGGCTGGAACTCTATGATCTTAAAGGTCTCTTCCAACCTAAACCATTCTATGATTCTATGATTCTCGGTTTATGAGTAGCAAATCTAGCAATGTGTTGCTTCTAGTCAGCATGTCCAGCATCTGTAGCAGGAAGCAGTCCTCAATGCATTCCAGGAATGTGCGGGATGACTTGTGCACCACTGTGTTGTTTTCCCAACAAATACCCAGGTAATTGAAGTCACCCATGAGGACCAGATTCTGTTGGCCTGAGACTTCTTTGAGAAGCCGAAATAAGGTTTCGTGAGCCTCATCACCCTGCTGCTTAACATAAGATCCTCCTTGGTGAAGATTTCTGTAACTTTCATTCAAAGGCATTTGATAGAACATTTTTGGTCTCCATAGCTCACCTCCATATACTGAAATGCCTCTTTTACATAAAGTGCAAATCCACCTCCTCTTCTTCACTTCTTATTTTACTGAATGAGTTTGTAGCCATCCCAGTCATGTGAGTTTTCCCAACAAGTTTCTGTGATTCCTGTGATATTCATAACTCCCAGGCTGGGTATGAAGCTCCAGTTCTTTCTGTTTGTTGCCCACACTATATACACTGGTATACATTCACCTGTGGTGGCTGGACTTAGGGTTCTTGTGTTTGGAAAAGACTAAGAAGCATTCTTCACTACTCTTGTAGGTGTGCTCACCCACCCTGCTACTTATGAACATGTAGGTGTTACAGCTTTGGACTCTACTCACCAAGTTCACTAATTAGAGGAAAAATCTATTCCAAAGCTTTTGTATACAGCATACACCACCTTTTCAGATGACTGCGATCTCTTTCAAAATGCAAAACACGCACTTTTCTCATGTACATAGTAATGGAAATCATTGCTTAGAACCCTACGGTATAATGGGTTGAACTCACCCCATGCTCTGTAGATTCAACAGAGCTGAGGTTGTTCAGTGTCTTGCAATGGTGAGTCTTCACTAAATGAATACTTTAAATTAAATATAATCATTGTGGTGTTTCTATCATCTTGAGTATTAACAAGCCAAATGAAGTATCAAATTGTTATGTAAACTGTATATACTGATTTAAACTCTTGGTTTGCAGACATTTATGTAGGGTTTACTGATCAACAAATTAGACACATATCATATTTAAATAAATGGAAATCACTAATTTACATATTGAATATAAACTAGATAAACTTCACTTTTTCATGTAGGGTAATAACCCTCTAAAACCATTTATTGCCTCATATATTCCTATCCTTAAGCAATTAATATCAGGTGTAGATTATTTAAGGGATAATCTTTGCAGCATTGAAGTATTTGCCTTTTTCATAATTATATCTGAAGTGTTTGTCATGGTTTTAATTAACATCTAAGAAAATGCTGGTGGACTATAAATTAGTTGCTCCGCCTTTCCTCATCTTTTCTTCCCCTACTGATACATATTTTTTATTTGTGGCATCCATTTCAGAAAGATGCTTTGAAGATTTTTTGCCTCTGCTTCCTGCTTCAAACAGTTAAAATGGAAATGGCTTTTCTGACAAGGCCACAATTTTTAATATAATCTGTTTTCTAGGTCATAACAGTGATAATAAAAAGAGTACGGTGCTGTGTATATTATAAACTTTTAAGACTGGAATTTGGATGAACACTTGAGAAACAAGTAAAATACTATAAGCTTGATTTTAGCACCAGTATTTCTTCTGCTTTGTGAGCTCTGATTGTTTACACGTTTAAGAACAATTTAAAATAATTCAAGACAATTGATTCTTGTCACGAGTTGGTAATACTTGTGTGCATTTTATTTCAAAGACTGAGTTCCCAACAGGGACCCAAAACCAAATCAATAGTCTGAAGAGTTTCATGGCAGGATTCATGTAAGTAATGCAGGCACAAACAGATTGCACTGCATATAAGTATACTCACATATTTTTTAGTCTTGGTTTTATTTTTTGTTTCATTTTTCTATATTGCTTTATTCATGACTCTTCATCCTTTGGGATAACTTTAAGATGCACCGATTTTTATTAGATAAGCTGCAGCCTTTTGGCTGACATTCTGGTAACATTTTCCCAGGTCTCAGATGATCCTTTTCATCCATTTTTAAGAATCATGAAAGAGTTGAATGCTATTTTGGCCTGTGTTGTAGCTTAATCTTTAATTACTTTCCTTTTTTTTTATGTATACAGAACAATAGCTGCTCAAATAATGGATTCAGGCTCAAAATGTAGTCCTGATGTGTAGACACACTGTCTTGGTAGTATCTTAGACGATTCACCTGTGACAATAGAGATATGTTAGTTTCCTTCAATTATTGTTAAGATCTGGATGTCTTCACTACTGAATTTGAAGCATAGTGAAATTAATGCTTTTAACTAACACTGATGGGCAAAAAAATTCAACAAGAAGAAAGCAAAACAGCTCTGCCTCAGACTAATTATGAACTGCTATTGATTATCCAAGTGGTTTCTTGTTATTGAAATCTCAGTTGCTGATTCACTTTAAACTGTCCTTTTATGGCAGGCTGGCTTCCTAACCAGTGCAAACATTGTGAGGCCACTTTACCAACTGGAAATTAGTTTCAACTGAATTATGACTTTTATTCCCGACCACTTAAGACAACTATAATAACGAGTTGAAAGAAATACAGAAAAAAACATTTGGAGAAATTAAGAATAGTCTTGGTAAAGAGGAAGTCTAGATGCATTCTGGTGTCCAAAAGGTGATGTGTGAACTGCATCTGGACATTTGAATGCTGTCCATTGATTATCTTCGAAATATCTTTGTTAACTGAAGAAAGTTATATGTGATCAGTGGGCAAGCTTTCTTTCCAAGCATATCAACAGATGGTATAAAATAAAGTATATCACCCTAAAATATTTCCTTTTTGTATCCATAATATTTTATCCTCTAGAAGATGCTTAGGAATAGCTGAACAGTGTGTGCACAAGACTGCTTTGAAATGCACAGTATTGGGGAGATCACTCTGATATCAGATCCTTGACATATAGGGGCTTCGTAAGTGGGTCTCATGACCAAATGAAAGATCTGGATGTAGTGGGAAGAAATGTTCGTGCTTGCTACTCTAGATCTTGCTAACATGCAAATTGGTACACCCAAATTAATGCATCTAAATGATAATGACTGCTAACAATAGCTGTGTTACAGATCTTATGGGTACCTTCTGCATACCTGGAAGGTAGTTTTAAAGACACCTCACCATACTAGTTGTCCGTGCCCCTCTCCCCTTTTCTTGTTTTTCTTTTTTTTTTTTTTTTTTTTTTTTTTTTTTTTTTTTTGTGTGTGGTTAAACAACAGAGCTGAGATAATCCAGTGGCTCATTGCTGGGAACAAGGGTGGTGACATTGTTCAAATTCCTACCTATATACTTCTTCCAGTATATCATACAGCTGAATCCACTTACTGACAAAAATTATTTCCTTTTTGCTTTTCTCTTACCTGGGTTAGCTTTCTGCCATATCAGTGAATGCATTAGTTTCTTCTAGTCAGACAAACAGCGATGTTAGTTAATGGAATTTGTGTGAGAACACAGCCTGGAGGAGAGAGAGCAGTGGAAGGGCATCAGTTCCTCAGAAGCAGCAAACCACTAAATCTCTCACTTCTTTTCCCAAGAGTAGTTGTTACTTTGCTCACGTCAGTGATCTGTTTTGCAATTCAGCCTCAAAGAGACAAATAGATGAAACTAAAGGAAAATATGTTACAGTGTTCGAAATGGATGGCTTGGTTTAGAGTCCTCCTAAATCAGCTTTGCTGCTGAGAAAAGGTACATGAAACTTACAACTAGATTAGATATTACAACTAAAAAGAAGGTATTTGGACAGAGTGAAAATACTGATCAGAAAGCAGTGGGCCTTCTTTTTGAGAGCTTTAGGAGTTTAAGAGTTCTTTAGTTCTCTTCTGTAGCTAGCTTGGAACATTTGAAACTTTTGGTGTAAGTTACATAGGTTTGTCTCTAAAACTCACCAAAAAAAGAGAAATAATAGAGCGTAGGGAAATTGCTGGAAACTGAAGAGAGGTCTGTGTTTGATGTTTTCTGCTGTGGCTCAACCTGTTTTAGATGAATAAAGGCTTGATTGCAATGGAAGTTGTGTTCAAAAATTCTTTTACTTGGTCTTGGAAAAGAACATTAACAGTGTAACTCATTGGGAATTAAATTATCAATTTCCATATTAATCACAATTTGAAAAGCTAAAAAGGCAGGGGGAAAATGTAGTTGAAAACCTACCACACAAGGAGCATCTACAGCTTTTCTGACTTTTCTGTATCTGAAAGTTATGTGTAAGGCTTTTAGCTAGCTGCAGGTGATGAAATTAAAGTACACTAAGGAGGATGCGGTAGTGAAATACCATGGTTGCTTTGTGGAATAAAATACACATTTTTCTTCTCTGGACACTTTACTGCCTGCAATTTAAAAATAAGAATGTATATATTGAATATTCTGAACCACAGATTCTTTTAATATATTCTTTGATGCTTTAAAAGTTCTTTTAGGACACAAAATAACAATTGTCAGATAGTAGATTTTTGGTTTTCTTTTAAAATAAGCATGTTGGTTCATTAACATTGAAAGTGTTAGTGAGACTGTGATGGTATGGAAAATCAAAAGATATTCTGAAACAGCAGGAAAAAACGAATTGTTCACATTTCTTTTGATATTTTCAAAATTTTCAGTCTGGTATTTGAAGTAATTTTAAAGCATAAGTAATATAGAAAAACAATTTGAAATACTACATTTCAAAAGTTCTTTATTTTTTTAAAAAATATATTTTGTAGATTTTTACTTTTTATTTTTCTGCAATAATACATTTTTAATATAATGACATGTAAAAACTTCATGAGTCAGGAAAATCATTTACAACCTGTCCCTAGTTTATGCATGTAGCCTTCTTCATTCCATTTTGCTATTGCAGTTGCAGAGCAGAAAAGGTGGTCATCAGGGACAGGCTTCAAGGAAACTTCTGTGTAATGTTTCATTCTTTTTTAATCATAATTGTCACCTATATATTTCTGAATCTTATGCCAAAGCATAATGGTGTAATACAAACCTTGCAACTTTTTTACTAGGTAATCCTTCTTTACCAATAATCTATTCTTCCTACTGTGACTGTTGCAGTCTCAGGAATTAGTACAGAAAATACTTTATCTGAAAATGTTTCCTTCTTAGCACTGAGCTTACACAGAGGAAAGCATTTTTGCTAAGCAGACTGACAACCTCTCACATAAATTATTCATAAAAACAGTGCATTCAATCTTTTAAAATTGTCTCCTAAAAATCAACAAGAATGTTTATCATCTTTTGATCATAAGCAGTAGTGATGAGGAAGTCTTCTTACCTTTGCTCAATCTTTCTGTTTTGTAAGAACAATCCCTTCTTCTTTCTGCTCTTCTGCTTTAAATATCTGGTCTTGAGCACTCATGAATAAAGCAGTTGTGAGAATTTTCACCTATGGCAAGATAACTTTGTAAAACCTTCTGCTCTTTAATGTCTACTCTAATGCCTCTATCAATGTTGTTTGAGAGAATCTGAAAGAAAAGTAGGCCATTTTGTGTCAGTAGCAAACCACAATCTTAGTCTGTGTTCCTGGAGAACTAAGAAGGAGGGAGGAAATAAGATAAATTGCAATGTTCCCAGACTGTCTGAAAGAGATACTGCTGTATCTTTTACATGTTTAAGTACAGTCTCAGGAAAAGCATAGAACCGATGTATGGTGCAGACATGAGGTACACAGTATTAGTTTAATTGTCATTCAGTCTATAGATTCCTCCATCTTTAAAAGGAGATCTTGTATCATCAATAAGTATACAATTAAAGCAAAATTAAAAAAAAAATACCCAGAGATAAATTTGAGCAGTCTATCCTCCTGCTTAGAAACCTAATTCTAGGAGAAAGACATCTTTGTAAGCATGCTACTAGCTCAAGGGTCACATCCTGTCCTTATCATTTTTGCCTCTCTATGGAGATGATTTCTCCTTTACAGTGATGTAACTTCTAAGAAGGCATTGGTGGTTTGTCTGTATGACCTAAGACCCATATAGAAGTACAGCAGAGCTATGTATTCCTAAATGAGAAGGAAGCAGCTATGCTCCAGGCTTCTAATCTTCTCTGAGACATGGCATTAATGTATGAATAGACCCCAAATCAATTTCTTCACTTTAGCATCCCTGCTGGTTTTTAAAAGTAAAATAAATAACCAGACTGTGTTAAAGCAATGATTTATTTAGCTGAATATCCCATCTGTGTCACACGCCTGTAACAGATGTCTACCTATTTTTTTATGCTAGTCAACTGGACATGGCCAGAGTTCAAGTCTGAGCACTTATTCTAATGATTAAACAGAATAGGTACTAATAGGCATGATTTGATCTGTGTCAACAAGTACTCTCCCAGAACACATCTGGGAATGCTTTTGGGTTACACCACAAGCTATTGACTGTTTCCAGCAGGCATTCCTCTTTGAGGAGGAAGAGAATTTTGTTGTCTGGATGAAAACCATTACAATCTACTAGCTTCGGGGCTGAAAATATTTTTTACTAGTTATAACCTTTGTGTTCATAGCTCATGGTGCATTTTTATTCTACAAATTGGTTCAATTATTTTCAGACCACATGAAAACTCCTGATGTCAAAAACACACTTGGGGGATGACTTGCTCTACTGCTTACCTGTGTATTATGTCTCTGAACTGTGCACAGTATTCAAGAATTTCTTAAGATGAAGATTTATACAATAGTACATGGAAATATAGCTGCATCTATGTTCTGATCCTTATTATTTTGCTAAAAGTTTCCAACATTACTTTATGCTACTGGATATCAAGTTCATATACTTATAAACTGCCTAGAATAAGCCTAAGATGTAGCAACATGTTACATTCATCACTGTATATCTAAAGTGAGGATTGATCTCATGCATCACTGTGTATTTATCTACATTGAATTTCATGTAATGTTTTCTTGACTAGTTTTTAGAGATGGCAAGATAGTTTTTTAATTCTTCGCAGTTGGATTTAGATTTTACTCTGATAGATAACTTTGAATTGTCACATTACTCTACACTTTTTCAAATCATTTGGGAATAAGATAAATAACACAACCTCTAGGATTCTTTTTATGGTTATTTTGATGTCCCTGCTCAGTGCAGGAAATGAACAACTTCTTGGTTTCTGCTTTGTATCTTTCAACCTCAGATTAATATGTGAGAGAACATTTCCTCTTAATGTCTAGCAGCTTAGGGTTTTTTTTGAAAAATGAAGAGGTTAGGAATTTTTTTAAAAGATCCAAATATTGAGCTGAGGTTACTTTGGACTCTGAGTCCTCTATGGAACTAGGTTTGTGAAGCATAGTATCCAATCTGCCAAGCTTAGTTGTCTGATGGAAAGGGTAGGTAGGGGAGAGTGAGCTCTGAGTTGTGCACTACTCTGTGCAGCTTCCATAAGTGTAAAATCTGAGAAACATCATATCATAGGATGAATAAAATAGTGGGGGAAAAGGAATAGGGAGTTAGGTTCTTGAGGTTTCTTACAGACAATAAGTTTAAGTTTTCTTCCATTCTGAACAGAAGAATCTTATAAATTATTCAAAATAAATACAACCATGTGTAAGGAAATCACGCATTTTTTTTTCTAAAAATGTGTCATTGCAGATCAAGAGCTCCCTAAACAGTACATTTTATTTAGGTGGCTCTATCTGTTCAGTATTACTGTGAACACGAAAACATGGTCTAGTTCATAGTCAGTAAAATGTGTTCAACAATATGATTTCTCCAGTGACATTAGAGGTTGATTAAAAATAGCTCAAATGAACAAAGCAAAACAAAATAAAAATCCTTGATAATAATGTATTTGATGAAAAAAAATAAACTCAACCAAACAAACCCCATTTATTTAGGAATAAATAAATAACATTGTGCATAAGCTTAGACGTCTCAAGCCTGTGCACAGGGTAGAAGGAGAAGAGAAAACACAAGCAGTTGAAAAGGACTGAATTACAGATCTCTTGAGAAAACTCAAGTTGATAGGACCAGATGGTACACATTTTGGGTAGTGGGGTGCTGAGAGTGCTGGGTGATCTAATTTTGATGTGGCTTCCTATGATCTTTGAGAGGTTCTGACAACTGCAACAGGGAAGAGGGTGGTGTGCTGGCTGGAGAAAAGTAAACTTACATTATTCTTCAAAAAAGTCAAAAAAGGACCCTCTGGGGAACAAAGCCCAGTCAAACATGCCACACTCTCTGGGAGTATCAGGGAGCAAGTCCTTTGGAAGCCATTTTGCAGCACATAGAGGTGCAGAAGGTGGCTGGCAATAGATAGTGTATATGTACCAAGCGCAGACCACATTTGGACAACCTAATTGACTTCTGTGATTAGATTATTTGATGAGTGGAGAGCACTGGATGTAATTTATCTTCACTTTAGCAAGGCTTTCCATACCACCTCTCACAGCTTCTTTGTATTCAAGAAAGGACTTCATTCCCAGCGGAATGACCTGCAAGATAAGTGAAAAACTTCATGAATTATAAGGCTCAAAGGGTAGCTAGAGGAGGAGGTGGAATAAACCCTCTCAAGTCTGCAAACGACACCAAACTGAGAGAGTCAATAGATTTGCTAAAAGGCAGGGCTGCCACTGAGGGACCAAGTCAGGTCGACAAGAACCTTATGAAATTCAACAAAGACAAATGCGTGTGTGGGACAGACTAATCCCATGCAATGTCACAGGCTGGGGACTGGCTGGCTAGGAAGCAGCTCTGCTGAAAAGGACCTGATGGACCTGAGGGACATGATTATTTTTCTTTACTCAATGCTTATTAGTCTTTATGTGTGATACCATGCACAGTTCCTCTTCCCCCAGCACATGTACATGAAAGATCTTGATAAATTGGAGCTAGTCCAGTGGAAGGCAACAGGGATTGTCTAAGGTTGTAGTATGTGCCTTCTGAAGAGAAGCTGAAGTCCATCTTTATCTCACAGAAGAGAAGGCTTATAGGCACCTAACAGCTGTCTTCCTGTACTTATAACAAGGTTACTGAGAAGCTGGGGATTGGCTTTTTACTGAGACACAAAAAGGGAAGATGAGAGTGTACAGTCATAAATTGGAATCAGAGAGATTCCAACTAGATGTAAGCCGAAAAAATCACTGTAAAAGTAATCAAGCATTAGAAGAGATTGCCTGGAGATGACCCCTGTTCAAATATATATTTTATGCAAATAAATAATATTTAGAAGTCTTTGGCTGGCTGAGTACTTGTGTGCATTCAACTTTATTGATAGTAGCTTACACTCTGAATTTAACTGAGGGTAGTTACTGAAGCGGAAGGCTTTTTACTGGCCTAAATAAGTAGCTCATTTCAGAATTACACCTTCCCAAAAATAAATTAGTATATATATAATGGAACTGTAGATGGGTTCCTGATTTGACTGGGGGAGGAGATAAGCTGTGACTATGTCATGTTAAATACAAGTACCTATTGAGTAGGGAGTAATAATGGGCACAAGGAGAATTAAAGACTCAATTCCCTAAATTCTTGTTCTGGAATCGTTACAACATGGATAGCTTATTCTTATGAATTTGCCCTTCTCTGGTGGTGCTTGACTGTTATAATCTTCTGTATTAAGCTCAGGAGATCTAGCTTTTAGGCAAAAGAGGTGTGAAAGACTAGTTCTCAAAGACAGCAGGATTTTTGGCCTGAAGGGATTTTGATTGAAAGTGCCTCAAGAAAAGTTCTGCAGATGGTTTCAAGGTCTTAATATTTCATAAACTGTAGAAGTGAAATAATTTAGCTACTCATTCCATTTTTCTTTCATTTGGAAACTGTAGCAGTTCTTCCTCTTCCATCCTTTATTTGCTTTCATTCTGAAGAAGTTACATGGCTTTCTTGACCTCATCATCCCAAATGCTGGTTTAGCCCTAAATGTCCTTAATTCCACAGTGTGTGATTTCAGTGTTTTCTTATAAGGAAATGTAAAATCAATTGTTTTAATTATAAACACAGGGAGAAAGGCTAAGTAAGTATATTTGATGGACTTGTTTACATAGCAATTGGTTCAAAATCGTTTTTATATCAGCCTTGAAGTTTGCTTCCTATGTTAAAGACAACTGAAATGATGTCTGTCTGTGGATAAGCTTTTTCAAGCTATAGGTCGTAGCAGCTGGAATTTCTCTGAGCCACTTTGAAGGGACTCGAGAAAGGTGAGAAAGGGAGTGAAGCTTGTTTTCATTGGGCATAACACTTGCTATAGAGATGTTCTCATCTGCGTAGGAAAATCCTTGATATTGAAAAATTAAATGTGCCATTTAATGACTTAACACTTCTAAAAAATGTTAGCCTTAGCCAAACCACAAATCTTACTGAGATTTTCTGAGAGCCGCAACCTCTTGTCTTGTCCTCTCACCCTGTTTTCCAGAATTGAGCTTATAACCAGCATCTGGTTTGTAGTCCTTGTATCAGGTTTACACGGCAAAGTTTTGGTAGCAGGGGGGCTATAGGGGTGGCTTCTGTGAGAAGATGCCAGAAGCTGCCCCCATACTCAGCAGAGCCAGTTCCAGCTGGCTCCAGGATGGACCCATTGCTGGTGAAAGCTGAGCCCCTCAGCAACAGTGGTAGCACCTCTGTGGTAACATACTTAAGAAAAGTTAAAAAACACACTATGCGACAACAGTTGGGAGAGAGGAGTGAGAATATGTGAGAGAAACAACTCTGTAGACACAAAGGTCAGTGAAGAAGGAGTGGGAGGAGGTGCTCCAGGTGCTGGAACAGAGATTTCCATGTAGCCTGCTGTGAAGACTATGGTGATGCAGGTTTCCCCTCAGTGGTCCATAGAGGTCTGCAGTGGAGCAGATATCCACCTGCAGCCTGTGGAGGACCCCATGGCAGAACAGGTGGACATGCCCTGAAGGAATCTGTGACCCTGTGGAGACATCATGCTGGAGCAAGCTGCTGGCAGGACCTGTGGCCCTGTGAAGAGAAGCCCATGCTGGAGCAGGTTTTCTGGCAGGACCCACACCGAAGCAGTCCATTCCTGAAGGACTGCACGCCGTGGAAAGGACCCATGCTGGAGAAGTTCATGAAGGACTGCCTCTAGTGGCTGGCACTAACATGGGTTAGGGAAGGGGAAGAGTGTGAGGAGGAAAGAGTAACAGCGACAAAGCGCTATGAACTGAACACAACCCACATTTCCCATCACCCTGTGCTGCTTAGAGGGAGGAGTTAGAAAAGTTGGGAGTAAAGTTGAGCCTGGGAAGAAGGGAGGGGTGGGGGGAAGGTGTTTTAAGATTTGTTCTTATTTATCATTGTCCTACTCTGATTTGATTGGAAATAAATTAAATTAATTTCCCCAAGCTGAGTCTGTTTTGCCAATTACAGTAATTGCTGAGTACCCTCCCTGTCTTTATCTCAACCCATGAGCCTTTCATCATATTTTGTCTCCCCTCTCCAGTTGATGAGGGTGAGTAACAGAGCAGCTTGGTGGGCAACTGGTGGCCAGTCAAGATCAATCCACCACAGTCCTCAACAGGTTTTTGATATTGGATGGCTTCTCCTGGAGTTTACAGAGAAGATGATATTCTATGTTGTGCATTTCTTCCTCATTCTTGTTTATCTGTGTCATTAAAATGGCCTCACTTCTATTTCATTTCCAGCTAGTTTACCTGGTGTCTTATGAAGTAGTTCTAAAAAATGCACACACATTTTTGCCATTATTTGTGCTATGGAAATCAGACATCAATGATTTTTGACATACTGTCTAATTTTTTTTAAAGCTCCTGTGTTTTCTACACCTGACAAGTTAGATAATCCAAATGCAGTGGCTCACAGTGTAAAAAATTTATGAGATACTTTGCTCCATTATTTAGAGCACTTATCTTTATTTTTTTTCCACTTGTCTTATAAAGGGAAGGACGGATTGTTGAAGTGAACTGCAGAAATTGCTGTGCTACATCCCATTCCAATTTATACTTGGGTTGAACTTAAGTAAACTAAAAACTTGGCATAGGCTTTACCCATCTCTGTGAGAAACGTGATTCTTGTTCAAGTTATCATTTGTTGCTTTTAGCCAGCCAGTCAAAAGAGGTGATTATCACACTGTATTTAGCGTTGGTGCGGTCTCAACTTGAGTATTGCGTGCCATTCTGGGCCCCACAATTTAAGAAGGATGCTAAGGTGCTAGAATGCATCCAGAGGAGTACAACAGCTGGTGGAAGAGCTAGAAGGCATGTCCTGTGAGGAGAGGCTGATGAGTCTGGGTTTGTCTGCTTTGGAGAAAAGGAGACTGAGGAGTGACCTCATTGCTCTCTACAGCTTCCTGAAGAGGGGACTTGGAGAGGGAGGTGCTGATGTCTTTCTCTTCTTGGGATCCAGTGACAGGATGTGTGGGAGTGATTCAAAGCTGTGCAAAGGGAGGTGTAGGCTGGACATTAGGAAGCATTTATTTACCAAAAGGGTGGTAAAACACTAGAAGAGGCTGTATAGAAAAGTGGTTGATGGCCCAGGCCTATCAGTGTTTAAGAGAAATTTGGACAATGCCCTTTATAACAGGCTTTAACTTTTGGTCAGCCCTGACATGGTCAGGCAGTTGGACTATGTGTGTCCCCACAAACTGAATATTCCCTTCCCTTCCCTTCCCTTCCCTTCCCTTCCCTTCCCTTCCCTTCCCTTCCCTTCCCTTCCCTTCCCTTCCCTTCCCTTCCCTTCCCTTCCCTTCCCTTCCCTTCCCTTCCCTTCCCTTCCCTTCCCTTCCCTTCCCTTCCCTTCCCTTCCCTTCCCTTCCCTTCCCTTCCCTTCCCTTCCCTTCCCTTCCCTTCCCTTCCCTTCCCTTCCCTTCCCTTCCCTTCCCTTCCCTTCCCTTCCCTTCCCTTCCTTCCCTTCCCTTCCCTTCCCTTCCCTTCCCTTCCCTTCCCTTCCCTTCCCTTCCCTTCCCTTCCCTTCCCTTCCCTTCCCTTCCCTTCCCTTCCCTTCCCTTCCCTTCCCTTCCCTCCCCTTCTCTCCCCTTCTCTTCCCTTCTCTTCCCTTCTCTTCCCTTCTCTTCTCCTCTCCTCTCCTCTCCTCTCCTCTCCTCTCCTCTCCTCTCCTCTCCTCTCCTCTCCTCTCCTCTCCTCTCCTCTCCTCTCCTCTCCTCTCCTCTCCTCTCCTCTCCTCTCCTCTCCTCTCCTCTCCTCCTCTCCTCTCCTCTCCTCTCCTCTCCTCTCCTCTCCTCTCCTCTCCTCCTCTCCTCTCCTCTCCTCTCCTCTCCTCTCCTCTCCTCTCCTCTCCTCTCCTCTCCTCTCCTCTCCTCTCCTCTCCTCTCCTCTCCTCTCCTCTCCTCTCCTCTCCTCTCCTCTCCTCTCCTCTCCTCTCTTCTATTAGACACATGAATAAAATCATGCGCCATCCAAAGAAAAAAACTTGTGAGACATCTGAGTCTGCAGATGAGACAAAAAGTAATTTTTCTGACTAACATCTGACACCTTCATCTATATAAACACGGATAGGTGACAGGGATCCTTTTTATGAATGCATTCTCCCAGTCCAGCATGAATTTAGACATTCAGACATTCAGACAATCCCTTTTGTCTGTTTTAATATAGGAGAAGCTGAATCTATTTAGTACATGATCAGTAATGTATTCCTGAACCCCAAATGTTTTATTCCTCCCTAATGGCTTTTTAAAAAAATCTCTCAGTGTTCTCAGATGCAATGTTGTTTCTGTAATAAGATGATCAGCAAAGTATCTATTGTCCCAAATGCTGTTTTTCATCATTACTTAAGCCTGCAATAAATTAACTTTCTGTCTAGTTTGTTGTTCTCATGTGCTGTGCAGAGTATAAGTTTATTTCATCAGTAAATATAGCTGCCTATGGAACAATGGATTTTTCAGCTCATTGTCATTATTTCATCTTTTTTTTCCTATTTCTGACTTCTTCACCTTTAGGTACTTTATTATACTCCTTACATGAACTTTTGCTACAGATAGGTTTTGTTAAATTCTCATTAAGGAGAAACCACATGATTTTACCCCTCAGACTGAATATTTGGCCTCTAATCTCCTGTTTATTCTATGAACCTGAGAGACCTTTTTTCCTGTGGGAACCTGTGACAGAGACTGATTAAAGCGATTTCAAACATAACTTCTTCAAACAAAGTATTATTTATTCACCCCAAGGGTTCATAACAGATGAAACAAACAAGTAAGCAAAGAAAAAAATGCCTGTGTGCACATTTCCTCTTGCCTAATCTTTAGGGGGTTTTTAAGTTTTGGCAAATCCAGTTCTGCCTAGTTGTCTCAAGTTTGTCTCTCAACTGAAGATATAACATACAGAATCCTTTCAATGTAATATTTTTCTTGGTATTCCTTTAAGATTTTCATTTTTATTTAACTCTGATTTTAATTAGAAAGAATAAATCTTGCTCCTTAATTGGTTTCCAAATATTGGGAGGGAGATAATACTCTGAATTATAGCTTTGTCACCAGTTTATCTTTGATCCTTGATATTCTTGAAGTGCTTTGTTGATGCGCTTACTTGTTACTTGTTAATTGCTTCCTTTACCTTCCCAAAAATTGGGAGGACATTAGCAGACACAGTGAATTGCAACAGACGCTCACACTGTAATACATTAGACTCTGTAATCTAGATATATATTACCTACATATATAGATTAAAAAAACTAGCTAATTCACATACCAAGCAGTCACATACAGATGGAAATATGAAAACTTTAAATAAGCTCTATCAGAAAGCTCAACCACAAGTCAAGATGGACTGTTTTCTTTCTCTGTCAATTTTTTTCATAGAAAAGAAAAATCAGACTTTTGTCAGCCAAAGTTATTCATGAATGTATACAGAATTTATCATGCTTTTTGTCCAAAAAAGCACCCATCAAATCTGTCTGTGCTTAGGAGAAAAAGTCAAAATGTCAATTTTGCTTTGACTTTATCAGTGCCAAAAAAGTTGGAAATGTATTTAGGTTGTGCTTTTCTTTTCTTGTTCTTCTTTTTTTTTCTCTTTTTTTTTTTTGGTTACATTTTAAGTTCAGAAAAATAACTACAGTAAGCATAAAGCTTTTACAGTAACCAAAGAAAGTATTTTAATACGGATATTTTTTTCCAGTTCTTGGTTCCACTGGGAGAACTATTTCTCCAATGTTTCAATTTGCTTAATAGTTTGTTACAGCTACTAACCTCTGCCAAATTGTTCATATTAATTCTCAGATGAGAAAAGTACAACATTTTACATTACTTGTCATTTACTGCTATGATATTTTCAGAAAATTGATTGCCATCTGCTTAGCCACAGAAAATTTTAGAATAAGAAGAAAATAAGTCTGCCCTCCAAAATTTTCTGACTTTATTCCAGTCTGTTGTTATCTTTAAAAAGTTCCAATTGTATTTTCCACAGTTTGTGATTATTTATCTTTTGTAGTAATAAGCCAATACTGGAAAAAAATACAAACCAGCAAAATTCTGAACTCAATATTTGGCAATTTCATAAAACAATTAAAGGGAGAAAGAGTCATTTTCCAAAAATCTGACATGGACATGTATGTTTTGGAAAATGGAAAATATTATGCATCACTGCCATAAATTTTTCAAATAGGGGAATATGCATTATGTACTTTAACTATTCTGAATAGCATGCCTGAGCTTTCATAACTTTCACAATGTGTAGGGGTAAAATTTTTTCTACAGTCAATAAATAATGCAAGGCAAATTTTAATGAGAAATAACATATCTTCTCTACCAACCCTATAGCAGTTAAAGCCTGTTAAGAAGAATGCCTCAGAATTAAAACTGAGCTATTTTCCTGTGAGCTCAATTTTTTTGGTTTTATGCTGAATAAAATTTTAATGCAATACTTCATGCATTGTAAAATCAGAATGGAGGCAGAATGGGTGACCCTGAGGTCTTACCTGACCTTTTTCTTATTTCAGATATACTTGCTGTGTCTATGACATTCATGTCTTCTTTAACTTATTTCCTGAACTTTATTGTACTGATGTTTTTGCTACTTTCTCTGCTAGTTTGTCACTGCTCATTTTAAAATTTTTATTTTCAAGTCTTTCTATTCTTAAATGTCTTTTGTATTTAAGTTTTCAAAAATATTGATTTACAAATAGAAAGAAATTATATTCGTGTTTTAATTCAGTTGCAACACGATACAGCTGGCAGGATTTCCCTTTTCTCGATTTTAAATAGTTGTATGTCTTTTAAAAATGCACCTGGAGAATAGTAATTTTTTAGTCAATGTACTATGGACAATTTTTATTTGGCTATTTCTTGGGATCCCTGAGTATTTCAAGCATGATGTTCTCATACACTAAGAGGTCTTTTTTTTTTTTACTTAGCAGTCTCCTGAGAATGGTGTCTACATTATAAAAAGAGGAAAGTGCTGGCACTTTCTGGATTGAAGCCAGCTTTGTATTTGCTTGTTTGGTGTCGTTTCCAACTTTTTAAAGATAAATCTAATCTAAATTACTTTTTATGATTTCTGAAAGAATTATTAAAGGTGGGTAAGGTTTTAGAAGAGAGTGAGACTTAACGAATTGAAGTAAGTCTTCCTTTAGAGCAGCTGTTGCCTGGGGTATTGTTAGCTGAGGCAAGCCCAATCTTTAGAAAAGGAAAATTTGAAAAAAATCTTACATCAGCATCATCTCAAATCAGAGTATTTTTCATCTCAAAACTTACCAGGAAACATGTACCAAAAGGCTACATAAAGGTTTGGAATTCTGTGCTTAGGCAGCGTGATCCCACTTCATAGATCCCTAAATTCATCTTATTATGTGAGAATTTCGATTTCACAAAGGAACAGTCAATCAAGGTTTGTGTAAGACCTATTCTCCACTGATCGTCCCTGCTAGCAGAGAAGGAATAGGAAACAATGAGGGAAAACAGACCCTTTTGATATGCTGGTTTTAATTTCCAGATAACTGAAATGCACACTGCTTCACTGATACAAAAAGGGTAAACACACTTAAGTGAACTTCAGCTTTCAGGAGCTAAAGCTGCCTAGGCTTCCTTGCTAGTCAGTGAAGGAAGAATGATATTCTGGACAGTGATTCTCAATAGCTAAATTGGATTCTGTTTTTAAAATGTTTTTGTCATTCCACTGATTGTAAAGTAAAAGAACATTGGCCTCTGCAGTTGAAGATTGCTTTTGTTTATATGCTTTTTGATGATTCTTTTTTGGATCTTGCATCATATTTGTTTGGGTGATCTGTGATTTTTTCCCAATGTGCAGGATAACTTTTCAACATATGAATTTAAATGTAAACCCCTAAAGCCTGCTTCTATTTCACACCTTCATCTTTCATCACTGAAGCTGGGAAAGGGCAAATGTATTACTAAACAAATAATCAAACTATTTATAAGCTTTTAGAAGATAACAGAGAGATGAGTAGTAACAAGATAGTATGGATATGAAATGAACAAAATCTATCAAACCAGTTTAATCTTCCAAGCCAGCACCCTTGGAGATACATATGGGAAATAGCCATATAGAAAGAAGAAAAGCAGTAGATGTTTAATATTCTTTTGAGACAGCATTCTTATAAGCAAGCTATAAAAACTGGGTCTAGATGAAAGAACCATTAAGGTGAGTGCGAATTTTATGGCTGAAAAGTCTAGAAATACTCATGATTTTCTATTAATGAAATAGAACATGAAATAGAAGCATGTCTAACATCTGCAAAAGTTACTAATGTGGAAGAGGATGCAAGGCCATTGGATGACAACATGAGAGTTTAAAATGGCTTTTACAAATTGGAGAAGTGGTCAGAAGGAAAGCACCGCACTTCAGTAAGGACAATTACTATGTTAGGATGTATAAATACAGGGAGAGGAGCTATATTATAGGTGGTACAAGTTCCAAGGAGTATAATAAAGGACCGTAAGTTGAATAAAATAAGTCAGCAACAAACAAGAGACAAACCTTCTATTCTGCAAGGCCTGAGAGTTTCTATAAGATCAAGGGGAGCCTGGACAAGCTCACAGAAAAGAAAATAACATAGGATAACTACACACAAAGTGTGTCCAGCTCTGATTCTTTCCCTCTTTCCCTCAATCCCTCCACTCTTCTACCCCACCATGTTCAAGCTAGCTGTGTTTTAAATATCCTAACTTTCATCTACATCCATATCCAGCTATAGTTAGCTATAGTCGACAGGATATGTAGCCTTCTGCAGTTCTGGGAAGAATTGCCCAGAAACTCATCTGAACGATGTTTGTCTCTGAGCACAGAAGCATATTATGAACACAGCCATACTGATATCATATGGCCTGATAGCCAGTCAGTGTCACTGGCTTTAGCAAGCTTCTGCAGATCGGATGCTGTGCTAATTTATGAAGTCTTTAATGAGCTGATGAAACAAATATTCAACATCATTTGTCCCAAGGAATAGAGTCTTCTTCAGGCTTTTCTTTTCTATAAGATTCAAATGCTTTTAAAGAAATATTTCTATGGAAGAAAGATACTTTTCCACATCTGTTCATTCCAATTTTTAACTATCTGCTGAAGTAACTGTTCATGCACACCAATAGTGCCTCACTGCCACAGACAATTATTCACTGGGGAACAGAGTGAAACCTGGCCCCTTCATACAGCCACTGAATTAATTGAGTGTTGTTGCATACTCTTATCCAAACTAAGTTCATATAATCTTCATATAGTTCACACAAACACAAGTTTGAAACTCTTAAAAAAAAAGTTAATTTGTCTTTTGTGTAAGGATGTGTACAGCCTGGTTCCCATTTGCTATCAAGTCCCTTCTCTACACTTCTGTCTGTATATGTTACAGAGCAGATGCAGCATTGTGCAGCTTAAAGACATCTCTCTGTTTGTGAGGCAGAGAGGAAGAGGACTATTTGTCATTAACAATTAACAAAACGCAGGTTTTGTGTTGCTTAAAAAACAGTAACTTTTGAGGTTCAGTTTCCTATGAATAATTTATTCACTAAAAGCTTATGTAGGAGGCCATTTCGTTGGTTGCAAGCTTTCTTTTTTGGCCTTTTAGATCACCCTGCTGCTCCTGTCAGGTTTTCAAATAAAGTGCATAGATACAGAAATCGCTCAAAAAATACCCAGTGTGTATACCAAATAGGTATGCACTGAACTATCACCTTATGAGAATAAAACGAGAATGCATTCAATAATTAATTACTTTTAAGGTGTGTCTGTTTGTCTGGTTCATCATGCCTTGTTCATCACAGGCACAACTCAGTGAAAGAGCCCTCAAACATAACCAGAAAATAAACACATCTATTTTGATCAAATGCAGGAAAAATATCAAAAAAAGAAAAAGTGTGGAAGGAAAAAAATAATTTGACTCACAGTTTTTATGCTTTTTCAAGTCGATTTGCCTTTTCAGTACTTTTGAAAAACCTAAATTTGAAAATTTGTTTTTTTCTTTAATGACAGTCAAGAGTTGATATCCTCTTGTATTGCCAAAAAAACGGAATCTTTACAAAATATATTCAAGTCTTATACCCACATTTTATACGCATTCTACCTTTGCCTTCTGAAAAAGTTATAACAGTGTTAAAACAAATATTTACTTGGTGAGAAAGAATTAGTGTTATTCCCAAAACCAGAGATCCACTGACTTCCACGGACCAAATTCAACTTAAACTCTAAGTTCTAAATCTTTGTATAGAAACCGTCTTCCAATTTATCTATGCTAAATATTTCATTTTCTGTACTATACTATACTATACTATACTATACTATACTATACTATACATATATGGGTGCTACTTTGACAATTAAATTTTTATCCTGCCAGACAGAACATGGACTTTCCATTTCTGCATTTTTATTTATGTTTATTTTCCAGTAACATTTCTGTAACTGCCTGTTAAAGTATTTTTTTCTGTCAATGGAAGATATGGATCTAAAATGTAAGACGCATACAGAAGAATTTGGAGGGTTTTATTAGTCTTTGATTCACTGAGTCAAAGGGGGGAAGAACAGATCCAACATGACTTGCAGAAAAAAAAGTAATGTAACAATGATATTTATTTGGATATTAGATTCCTGTAGGAAAAACATATTTTAGTATTATATATTATCAGTTTTAACTGTTCGTGACTATCCTTTTACATCCAACAAAATTATGAACAAACACTAGCTTAAACATCCATGCACATACCTGCATGTATTTCCCATTAGCAAATCTATCTAGTATGATATTTAGTTACGTGAATACCTTTTACCTTTTAAAATTATGCTTTAAGTTGTGACTACTACAGTTGTCATGTATTTAAGTAACATATGAAATACTCTTTTTCTGCATGGGTATTCAGCTGATACATTTAAATTTTTTTTTTTCTTATGTGTGAAAAGTTTAACACAGTTAAGGAGAAAATGTGAAAACGTATACACATCAGTTTTCATAGGACATGCTCAATCTGTTCCCTTTGTTTTGTAGCATTTGGGAATAGACTGTTCCCAATTAGTAGCTGAATTAAAAAATGTCAGAAATGTGCTGGGAAGTCAAGATTTTGGGTTGCAGAGGTGCAGGTCTAACGGAAGTGTTGTACAACCAACCTCAGCTTCTGCCAGTCAGCAGCTTCCCAGGCACCGCATTAGCCGATAGGGGCTGATAGGATCCTGTAGGGCCAGGGGCTTCTCTGATTTGGACTTTTTTTTTATTTTATGCTGTCAGCCTTTGTGGCCTTAGAAGGACACAAACAAATATTAAGGTTTCCCCATTGTGATCCAGGCAGAGCATTTAACTGGTTACTTTTCTGTCCATATATTGTTCACATTTAGAATTAAGTTGCCATCTTTTTTTGACATAAACTGAAAATTTTAGCCAAGATACTGTAAAACACATCAGCAAATTAAAATGTGATGAACAACTGACAGCACAAGTAGTTATAATATTATTTAAAAGACAAAAACCCCACTTTTCTACTCAGAACAACAAAATCAACATTTAAAAGATTGGTTAGCTTATTTTTCAAGATTCCCCGAACAGATATACATATATGCAATACATATACATGTAAGATTATTTTGTAAGAACTATTTGTAGATACATCTCATAAACCATACATTTTTAGTTTTCTATAAATAATACTTAATTTTGTATCATAGATACTATATGATATACTTACAAATATTGTAGAAATGCAAACGTATAGTAATTTATATTTATATCAGTCAGCAACCAACAGCTGTTTTTCTTGATAAATAAATAAAAGAAAGAATTAAAACCTTATCAGGAAAAGCTAGAAAACACTACTAAGCTATCATTGCACTTCTCTTACTTTATAGCACTTCAGAGATGTTTGTGAAATGGATGATTTTAACTGCTTAATGCAACCCCTCTGAGGATACTGTTTTTCTTTCTTTAAGCTGAATAAGAAAATATGTACATCTGATTTGGGTTGAAAGGGTTTACAGGTTATTTCAGGTTCTGCAGACTGTTGTGAAACTTATTTTACCTTTATTTGTTTATTCGTTTAAGTCAACTTTTCAAAATTACAAGGATTTGCTGTATGAAACATTTGCCATGTGATGTAGCACAATGCCCTTGACACCCTCCACCCTTCTAAAAGTCAAACTTGATTTTAGTAAAATATTACCTAAATATAATAATATATTTTCTACATTACAAACCAATGGTTACAAATATTCAGCTAGATTAGTATCTCTCATAATGAATTTTGGAGTGCTGATTTGCCTTTACCAGCTGTATTGTCTTTTGTGGGGAGGGACAGCAAAGTGCTAACAGAACTGCAGACATATTCAAAATTCGTGTTTTCTATTAATTAACACAAATGCATAGTGTTGCTTTTTTTCTTGCTTTACATAGCTTTTCTAACAATTTCATATAGGTATTTCACTTTTTTGACCATGACAGAACATTTAGCCAACAATTTTGTAGATCTGTTTATCGTAACTCCATCAACTTTTTTTTTGTGAGCTTGAGCATATCAATCAATATGTGTATGACGTTTAGGTTTTATTCCAACTTTACCACCTGACATTTATCTGAAAGGAATTTCTTCTGCCCTTTTCTCTCCCAGTCCCTAAATCTCATCCAGTTCTCTACAGTTCTTCATAATTAACTTTCACCTTTATTACTCTGAATAGCTTAATACAATGGAAATCTCTGCTCTGTCACTGTTTGGCATATTTTCCAGTTCATTTATGGAAATATTGAGCCTGCACTTCAAAGCAACCCTCAGATAACTTTGTTCGTTTGAAAACTGGCCAGACCTTTGTTTCCTGTTTTATTTAACCTGTTATTTACCTCTTAGCCATCAACAAAGTTGTTTCTATTTCAAATGAAAATATCAGTTTGGTATTTCTTTTCCACAAACTTGTAAGATTCTTCCCTGTATTCCAGGAGCATTCCTGAGGCATGTTTCTTTTCACAAGAGCTGTGTTGATTCTCCTGTAATGTATACTGTGTTTGCCTCTAAGTTCATTAATTCTGTGATTTGAAGAAATTTCTTCTGCTTTGGCTACAGCAGATAAATGATTACTATCTGCAGTTCTTCAGTTCTCCTCAAAAGTTTTTGATAAATTAGTACACTAATCATCAACTTCTTTTCTACTGATGCTGAGACAATTTTGCACAACAAGTTGCCCACAGCAGAGGCACTTTGGCCATTCGTGTTCAGGAACCTTGATGTGACCTGGATGTTTTAATTGAAACAAGTGCCATCTTTCTGCTTCCTCTGTACTGACAAAGCAGAATTCACTTTACCTTTGACATTATCATCTAGTGCCTGGACTAAAGGCACTGTCTTGAGCTTCTTAGCTTAGTACAGATCTAGAAAGAAGAAACTAGGAGAGGTCTATCTGAAACTCCATTTTGATTAGAAAAATAAAATAAAATAAAAGTTCATTTAACATTTCAATACAGAGGTAAAAGGCCAAACCAACCAATTTAGGAACTTTGGAAATGTCAGCACAATTTGAATTGCAAAGGAGTCAGAATGTTTAGCCCCCTGTGTAGAATTGTGTTGTCATGAGTTACAGCGCTGAGTGACTGAAAGAAGTTATTCTAGTATAATAGAAACCAATGGTTTCTTGGGCTGCCTCACAACTTGATAAAGAGTAAAAAGTAATTTGGTGGAAAAAACATAGATGAACACACTAAATCATTATAATAGGTGAACTGATGGTGAGCATAACCACCATCTAGAGGTTATACCTATCTCTATAAATCAATTTAATTCTGCCTTTAAAATTTTATGCAACCTCCACTGCTAGTTTTTGGTTTGGGGGTGGGTTTTTTTTCAGCATGGCAACTTAAAATTTTTGAAAAGAAAATTTAGGTCAAGACAGATGAATTGGTAGTTGAAAAGAGTGGAAGAAACTGGAATAAGAGGTAAATATATATATATATATAAAATTATAAATTATCTAAAAATAATTATATAAAAATCATATAAATAACAGAACTTGTGATTCAAGGAGCAAAAGTACATGAGTGGAGACATCTCTTGAAGTTAAAAACATGCTTGGGTATCTTTCACTGTATACCATAGTGCCTTAACATGATGTAGCTGCAAAACTTTAGTCCTTACATAAGTTTGTTTCTTTACATGTTATTTAAAATACTCTATGGGGGAAAAGAAATAAAATAATTGTAATGTTGTTTTATTGTTGCAGCAAGGGGTGGCAAAATTCCAGTTAAGATGCTTTAAGTAGCAATTAACCACAAACAGCATTCTCAAAATCATGGTTCCTCTATTACTGTTCTCTTAGCAAACAAACAAAGTTTGTGAGAAAAAAGCAATTCTTGACAAGTCTGTTAAAGCAGATTCAGTACTGAAATGCTTCCTGAAAATAATGTTTTATGTGTGTTTTTAAAGCATGTCTTCTTCTGTATTATGGGGAAGCAGCAAACTAATCACTACCTGCTGCTGTCCTTGATTCTCATTGCTAAACTCAGCTTTTGGAGTAGGTTAAGTATTGTTTGTCTGTTATGCAGATTATTACAACCTATTGCAGTTAGAATACCATAAATTTCTTATATTTTCTTTGTTATGGCAAGACTCATGATCAAATACTCCTACAAGCTGGGTTCAATAACGCAATACTGGAACTGATGATAAAAGTTTGGGTACGGTACTGCAACATTTCTCATGTGCAACTTCTTCAGGATTTTAAGTTCAACAATACAGTACATGTGTTTTTCTTAACAAGGAATGATATAAGAGAATAACTTAAGTGATTATTTTTGCAGCATCCAGTAAACTAAAACACTTAAGCCTGTTTATAGTCAACCCTTTATATGTGTAATTTATATGAACACCGGTACAAACGTGTGTAGCTTAGATCTGTAAAGTTCTAAAACTATTTTTTATTGCAATATGCTTTGTGCTTCAAATGGAACTGTGTATATGTTAAATAAAAATTGTTCCAAAATGACCAGCAACTTCACAGAGAGATTTCCAGACCCCTTCCCTCTTCCTCTTTTACAGCCATCCTTTCAAAGTATTCCTTAATCTACCTTTTGGTATGCTAAACTTCCAATCCTGGGTACTCATTAATCACCTAACAGTGCCATTTTAAGTTTATGAAAAAGTGTCAAATTACTTTAATGACATTTTCTGTAAAAATATTTTATTATCTATTTATATGTATCTCGACACTAATTTGAATTAAAAAATTGTTCAAAAATAATTTGATGGATATCTTTAGTAATTTGTAAGAATGCAATGTGATAGAATCCAACTAATCTGCATCTCTTTTTCTTGTTTTTATTTTCTTTGACGTACACAATTTTACTAAACATAAGATGGTGTTGACTGGTCTTACAAACAGAAAAAAGGGTTTTAGGGACCATGTGAAAGTAAGGCATGCATGCTGTTTACTGCACAGTTGTGTTTGGTTTTTTTTTGTTTTAGCCTGGAGTAGCAATGAGGGATGTTGCTTGCTATCTAAGTTTAAAAGAGTAATATGTCTCTGACTTGCAAATTAATTTACTATGAGTCTATGTATGGCACATACAATGATATCTAAGTGAGACAAAAGGGCAATACTAGAAAACAAACTTATTTTCTTCATTGGTATTAAAAATTGAAATAATGCAAGATCTTCTAAAACCACAGAAACTTTCAAACCCCTTTGAGTTTTTCCTACAATATGTTCAGTTAAGCTTGTTTGATAACTGCTTAGTTTTCTTTTCTGTGTGATTTTTTGAATATTTACTTCTCAATTAAGTACAAGGACTTTTGCTATCTTCCTTGCAATTTACATGTTGCTTTTTACTTTTGCTAAGGGGAAAGAAAAGTGACAGAAATATAAAAGACCAGAATGTATCTGCTAGAGTCATTAAAAGACTTAAGTATGGATTTTATTGAACTGGAAGGGCTAATTTCTATTTCTAAACTAAATCTTTATTTTGACTTGCATACTCTCCACCTTTCCTGCAGAAAGGAAGGAATACTGAAATTATTTCTGTGTTGTTTAAGCAACCATCCCATGCCATGAGGGAAGGAGGCATATTTTCAACCCCAAAATTGATTAATTCAATTTATAAATTAAAGAATATACTCCAGAAAGCAATTGCAGGCATTGGAAGCTAGATTTATAACTTGGTTTGTATGGCCTAAATCAGCTACAAATATCTTACTGTGAATTCCTTTTTCCAAGGAAAGATCTCTTTTGAGTTATCTGTCCTTCTGTTTGACCCAACTAGGAAAAAAAGGTGTAATGTGAGACTTACAAGGTGACACAGCAAAATGAATTAGTGTCTAAACGTATTCGTCTACCATAGTCCAAGGAATTTTCTGTGCCTTGATGATATGGAACAGAGATACAGGAGAATCCTGCTCATAGTATGCTCTACCTAGTGTGTTGTAAATTTAAGAATTAAATTCAGAAGTTGATTTGAAAGAGCTCTTCAAATTACTAGAGAGTTTCTTTCACTTCAAAATCGTTAACATTGCTCACTCTCAGGTTTTATAAACAATGCATTGCAAGGTCCAGATTTGTATCGTGTGCAACAACGGTCTCTCAAAAGGTAGTATTTGACAGCAGTGAACAGCAAGAGTGAAGGAAGATGAAGCATTTGAATTCACAGGCCACCTCGTATACTGTATCATATTCAGCAAATCTAAATATGTATACTGCATATTCCTAGCTCTGGGGTTCTTCGTGTCCTAGCAAGGCTGAAATGTATTGGTTCCTGTCCCCTCACGATCAATTGCATGCTGCACAAATACTGAAATTTTGTAGCGCTTAATATTTTACAACCTTAGGCAACTGTATATGGTAGAGTAGAAGTAATTCTTGTTCCATGTCATCAGGATTTGGTTTTTGTATGACCTTTCTATCCAATGTTTTCTTAAATGAGACAGCCTGTCAGATTTACATTTTATATTAATTTGTGAACAACAGCGAAATTAGAATTTTCTATGTGATGTATGTTAAACAGAAACCAAGCAGGCGAGATAGCTAGAAAGAAAAGCAGAGGTCTTCAGGAGGATAAATGACTACAAAAGACATTAATACTGCATGAATAAGGCTACAGTAAAAGTAGAAAGCAGCAATATAAGAAATGATGTAGAGAAACAAGTTGAAGAGAAATTCAGACGAAACAAGAAAAGAGCCCAAAAAGTAAAATTTGATCAAGGGGAAAGGTCTGAACACAAGGTGGGAACATGGAAATTTCCAGCCTTTATGAAAAGGCTGGAAATTAACAACGAACAGTCTGCTATTTTCAGTGTACAGATTAGACAACAGGTCCACAACTCTGTGCTGAAATACAGGAATTATACTGACAAGATAAAGTAGAGGAGGGGTATTTGGAAAGTTCTAGTTTAAATTACTCATCAATGAAATTTTTGTGTAAAACACTTTTATGATATTGATTATAAGAGATGGTAAGATATTTATAAAATAATTTCTTTTTTATTTCAAAGCTTTTCATTTTGGAAGGGTTTGAAATTGGTTTTTGAATGTTGATGCAGTTGAAATAAAAAAAGTGAATGAATATGGAAGAATACCAGACACAACAAGTTAGTAGCAATAACATCCTTCTCAATATTTCGTGCTGTATGATAGAGTAGCAAGATAAAAATTTTTATCCTGTTTATATTTAGCTAATGTTTATTACTGTCTAAAGAATAGATGCATAAAATAATCATATTTTCTCGCTTAAAGTGTTTTTCTAAAAAATGCAAACAATAGATGGCCAGGGAAAAATGTTCTAGTTTATTATGAAAAATAATTCTCATTATTAATTTTTAAACAGAATAAATATAAACCACAGTAGTATCTTTGAAATCACATTTAAATTTAGAATGTTTAGTTTTAAATTATAAAATCAATTATCTGCAGGGAAATTATGTCAGGTTGTCTTTTGTAGCAAACACTAAGATCATATGTTTTTCTTCCACATTAAAGTGGAAACACTTTCCAAAATATATTCTTTTTTTCCCCCTCAATTACAATACCTGAATTTCAGCCAATTCTTCTAAACTGCAACTGTATTACAGACATATAGCCAGTGGTATGGTATGGACTATATGATTACTTCTGTTTCAGATTTCACTTCTCAAGTAAAATAAATGAACCACAGCAGAATTCTATTAAAGTGGTTGGGGCACTTAACCAAGACCTATTTTAACCACCTGCTTCATCATGCAGAGACTGGAAGGAGCCAAATCAAAAGACAGTGGAACATTGAGAAGGCTTGAGCCAGCTCTGTGCTGGATATTAACTTATTTCATAAGCAATGGATGCCCATGATTACCTATGGGTATCCAGCCAATGGGCCTATGATATCAGCTGTCTGTCTGAAGTCAGTTTGGTGTAAATGGTCTATAGGCCCTGTTCTTGACGTCTTGCAAAATATTAGCCCTAGATTTGCTGCTGACTAGGGCAGTTTTTAACAATAGATTTGCAGACCCTTCTATCCCTTACATTCATTGGTAGGAAGGCTTGACACCGAGCTTTGCCTGAGTATGAAATCTGATGAATTAAATTCAGCAGAAAGCAGAAGGAAGTTGCCATCCCAAAAAGAAGTTGTTTGGCTATTTAAGTGCTAACACCATCTACAAAAATGTTTTTCTGGCCTGTCTGTTCCAGTCCTAAGGAAGAAGGATAGGAAAGAGCACTTTAAAGCTTATTTTGCCTATTCAAATCCTTTTCTAAAAAAAAACCTAAAAATAATTTCTTGGCTATGAATGACAGAATAGATGGTCTGGGACAATACTAAAGGAATTGGTATGCAATAGCTTTCGATGCTCAAATCTGAAAAAGTGTCCTTTAATCCCAAACCAATTAAAATAAAATCTCATGTTGACTAATGAAGAGTACAAGAAAAACAGGATTATCCACTTTTAATGCATATAAAGTGGAAGTGATATGACTTGATAAACAACATAGGTTCTGCATCTTAAGATATATTTTCATAATGGTGGCATAAAACAGACCATGAATGAACTTAAAATTTCTTTTATATATATTCGTCTTACTGTTCTCAAACATGGATGACTTAATTGAATGGGTCCTACATAGTATGTTCCTGTTTGCCTTTTGCATCTCCACTGCACAGGCTGTCTTCTGGGAAGATGCTAGACGTTTTAGAAGCCAGTGAACAGCCAAGCTAGCTTTCTGGGTCTGGCTCTGTTTCAGTTTTATTAAAACATTGCTGTGTAGTTAGTGGTCTCAGTGACTTTCATTGTTGCTTGAAACAAGAGGCCAAGATTGGCAGAATAAAAGAAGTCATCAAGTTCCAGATTTGACTGCTGCGTGAGTTTTTCATTGCTGCAGTGATTTTAAACTCATGAGGGCATCAACACTGTAACTTTCCAGATGTTTTTGTTCAACAGTAGAGCCATGATGCTGACTTCCTCTTTTGGGGATTTCTGGACTGCTTTGTAGTTGTAAATAATGTTTTGTGCAAGATATTTCAGTAAATGAAAAGTATGGCACATATGTATAAACAGCAAACACAGTATTTTTCACTGATATCTCCATGGTTTAATTCCATTCTCAGCTGCACAAAAGCTCATATTCTCATAATGAAGCTTTGCATTAGATAACGTACATTTCACACCCTGCAGTACTACTGAGTATGTGAAGTCTCTAATCTTCAAATAAACAGGAAAAAGAAAGCATTTTGATTTTCTGCACTTTTAGACCTGCCAAGTAATATGTTTTATTTTTACATTTATGACAGGAATCAGAATCTTCCTTGGGTTTTTTTAATGTTAACTGCTGCATCATTATGATATCGGGAAAGAGATGAATGTGAATTATAGATTGTCCCCCTCAAAAAGATGTTGCTTTCTTAATAGGACAGAATTTTAATTACTATCATAGAAACAGAATCATAGAAACACAGAATGATTTAGGTTGGACGGGACCTTGAAGATCATCTAGTTCCACCCTTCCTGCCATGAGCAGTGACACCTTCCACTAGACCAGGTTGCTCAAAGCTGCTATCCAATCCTTCCTTGCCACCATGAAACTACTCTGTGTTGCTGACTTAGTCTTTTGGATCAGATCACTGGAATGTGACTGCTACTAGGCATTCTTGAATACAGTGATATGTGATGCCACCACTCAGGTGTGGCATTTTCTAATGCCAATGTGTTTAGCACGTGCAGCAGCTGTAGCATGCCCTGCTGCTGATTGCTCCTCCAGTGAGAAGTGAACCCCAGCAGAGATTTCTGACCACGTTAAATATAGTTTTTCAGAAAGCATTATTTTGTGTGCGTGTGTATGTAGAGGAAAATGCATTCTGATAGCTATGACAGCAACCTGAGCTGTGTTTTCCTAGCAGTTGGTTTTGTCAGCAATTTGGTCCCTGCTGACAGAACTTTTCCTGTTCTCTGTTCTCTGAGAGACCAGGCACAAGTAAAGCCGTAGAGGCTTGATGCAACATGGTGTCCACAAACATGGATTATTTCAGTCCTTGTGAAGAGAGCAAGCAGTAACTCAGACAATATTATGTTTCAGAAGCTCCTTTTACTAGCTGCATGTAACTGCTCAACAAGCCTTTTTTACAGATGTGTTCTGATTAAAAGCACCCATACCTAAGCAACAAACAGGATACAGGTATACTATCTTGTAAAGCTTTGTATTTTAATTATTTGATGCACTGAAATTTGAATAAATGTCTTTTTATACAGTGAAGCTCCTCTGTTTTGGCTCTAGTTAACAAAGAAGATATCCTTTTTCCTATAGAGCAATCACTGATATAATGCAATGCAAAATTTTGTTCAATTTCCACAAGTGCTTGTTGTGTTTTATGTATATCATCTTCCTTGGGTTGTTAAGAAATAAGATGGGAAAATCTTTGATTTTCAGTGAAATCTTTACTGATGGGAGACTACTTCTGCCTGTCTGTTCAATAACTAGCCATTTCCAGCCTCGGAGGTGCTTGCTTGCCACAACCTGGTTAAACTATCTTGTCTTCCACGCCTTGCAACTCTTTTTTAGAAACACCAAGTTCTGCAGTATGCACCTAATTTGGTGAAGCTGCTTTTGCTCTGGGCAAGCAAGAATCTCTGGTCTAAAGACAAGGATTTAAAATGCAGGATATGCTTTACTAACTCACCAGTAAAAGGACCGTGTACTTCAGGTCAGAGTTTGGATGCATTTTTATGAGACTGCTTTTTGCCTTCCATTTAAGCCATACTTGACTTGAGAAGTAAGAGCTGTTGCCGGGTTACTTATACAATGCTGGCCTGCTCTTCTAACATTTTAAACAATAATGATATGTGGTTGGTTGTTAGTTTTGTGGTTTTAATTTTGAGGTGTTTTGATCAATAATGGATTGGTTACTTCCTGAAAACAGTGTTGTGTTCTGTGAAAGGGCTATGTAGCAGCAAACAGAAAAAGATAAAAGCATGATGCTAAGTGGCCTCTGTACTAGGAATGTGTGCTGGGAGAAAGTTTTGATCCATTTTTCACCTAAAGGGAAATTAATTTCTGCTTAAACGGATCACAAGAAATCTCTCTGTCCTATAAATCCAGTTACCATTTTATCAAAACCACAACTTAAAAGGTGCTATGTGTCAGACCTCTCATATAGTCAGTCCTATTTTAAGTGAAGTACCTGAGCAGCTAAAAGCACTGCAGATTGTGTTTTCACAATCTGCACCTCATTCTACACCTTATTCTATAAGGTGCTTGTTTTGACCACTTACAGTAGGTGGAGTTAAAGAACCTCCATGTGAAGCACTGTCACCCAGTAGTCATATGAGATCTGCCCCGTGCATGGATAACAAGCTTGGAGACTTTCACTTTCTCTTAAGAGGTCATGTACATATATTTATACTTGATACTAAGAAAATACCCTGTATTTTGGGCATTAAAATTTTCAGACCAAAGTGGATTCAATTAAAGGTAAAAGAGGAGAGCATACTCTGGACTGAAATATTATTTACAATGAGAAATACTTTTCATTTCCAGTAAGAAATACTTTTGGAAAGGGAACTCAAAATGGAAGTATTAGACTCTTTGAATTATTTAATTTTTTTTTCAGAAATGTGTTTTAATTCTTTTTTTCTCAAGTGGTTTTTTAAGTACCTTGAATGGAGATGCAGTTTGCAAATAAAAATCTCTCAAAAAACCCTACTAACAAAATGCCATTTGGGATTTCTTTGGCAGTCTTTAATCATATATAAAGAAAATTAAACTGCAAGGGTTCTCATCAAGGGTTGTATGAGATTGACATAATTTATATGTCTTTGTTACGTAAAGTAGTTCTGTGACAGAATTATTTTGGTTGGGACTCAGTAATTAATGAATGACGTCTATCCTGTTTTAGAGTATTTTATGAAGCCTGCCACCAGGTAGAAATGAAAACAGGATTATAACCTTTACATTATATGTAAATTGAAAAAATTTAATCAAACCAAAATTGGTTGTTGCCTTTCTATTCCCTTTCCTTCCTCTGAGATTAGACTTATTATTACAGTGTTATCTTACCTTCTTCTATTCCTGGGCTATTT
Organism: Pluvialis apricaria; assembly: GCA_017639485.1. Lineage (NCBI taxonomy): Eukaryota > Metazoa > Chordata > Aves > Charadriiformes > Charadriidae > Pluvialis > Pluvialis apricaria. Next base: position 48,437,308 of record CM030044.1, on the reverse strand, counting down.
AAGAGGTTTTCTAACAGATTTGATTATTGGCAGATGCTTGGCATTCAATTATTCTGGCAGGAGCTAAAATCCTCTGGAGTCCTTAATATATAACTGTAAATATGCATACTGAATTAGACAGCAAATTATGCCTTTATAGTGGAATACCCAAAGATTATTTTAATATAACTCATCAACTTTGTTATTTCTCATTATCTAAATAGTTAGGTGTACATTCTGCTAATAATAGGTGACCTAATTTTCTTTTACTAACAGTAATGAGAATTATATACAGTCAGCATCTGATTGTCTGGAGATAAATCTTTGGATGCAGATACATAAGCCATCACAGTCTGGAACCCAGGCAGGTACCTTGGGCAGCCATGTGCTGTGATGCAGGGGCTTGCTGGTTGATATACATACCACGTCTGTGAGACCAGTAAACGCCATTGATCTCACGCCAGTCATATCTTGTTTTATTTTGTCTACCTTAGTTTATGGGTCTGGCTTAATCTGTGCTGCTTTTTTTTTTTTTTTTCCCCCCCAGTTTGTCTTCCCTGTATTCTGTTTAAATAGGAATTGAATGGTTTTTTGTCAAGTTGATTAAATGTGCATGAATACAGGTAAACAAGTAAGCCACAAAATATGCATCAAAAAGCCTACTTTATTTTAAATAATTTAATATATAATGTTTTACAATTCTGGATACAAAACTGAGTCTCTGTTTGCTAATACAACAAGCTCTTCAGAAAAAAACCTGAATATTTTTATTTAAAGCCAGCAAAATAAAAGGCAGCAATACCATTTTGAGTTTTGTTGCAGTTTCAACAACAGAAAGTGCTTCAAAGACTAAATAGAAAATAGGGATCCATAGTATCTACATCTACATATCTTCTCATATTTGTATACGGATTATGAAGACCTTTTTTCATTAAAGGTTCATTTTCTTTTACTGGCCTCCTATCTAGAGGGAACATCTTCAGGTAAGAGTGACAAAGAAATGACACTAATAAAGCAAATGGTTTGCATTTCTGTTGCAAATTGGAGGCTTTTTCTCTCTAGATTCCCTTTCTTTTCTTCTAATTCAGCTAATGAACTGTTACTTTGTGATAGATTTAAACTTATTTACAAGGAGAATGTGTTAGGTAAATACATTTTGCAGGAAAAAGGGCAAAACCAATAAAGGATAGTCTAAAAATTATAAAAAACAGAGCGCGAATCTTACAGGTGGCTGTTGAATGTTTAATAGAGAAATCTTTTTATAAAAACCTCAGTTCTTTAGAGGAAAAAAAATCTAAATAAATCTTTCTCTAAAATAATAAACAACATTTAGATACAGTAAGGTTCACGTGTATCTATTATACAGTTTTTTGCAATAGGGTGAAACTCTCAGTCAACGCAGCTGAATCAGGTTATGACAGTCCTGCAGCAAGCGAGCCTGAGCTTCGGATGGGAATTCCCATGGAACTGCTACATTATTTTTAAATCTAAGTTCTTCTTATTAAAAAAAAAAAAAAGAAAGTGTCAGGAGTTTTCTATTAGGGCTAACAGATAGTGGAATCCAATAAATGTACTTTTGTAGAGGCTAGATTACTCTTTCAGATGGCAAACTAGGCTAAAGTAGATGGGGAAGAGGAGAACTAAATTTCTAGACAATTCTCTACCTTTTTTCTGTATATCCTTCCATGACAGCTAGGCATAAAATACAGTCTTCCATGTTTCTGCCTCTTCCCCCTTTCTACACCTGTCTCTCAGAGATCTGAAAAGAACTGTTTCTTTCAGAAATTCAGCTGTCCTCTGTAGGTCGTTTTTCTTTTCAGCAGTATGAAGCTGACGCTTCTTTCATCCTGTTTGGTAAATCTGTTCTCCCCATATTTCTCCCTTTCACCAATAATTCTTTCAGTTATATTTCTGCAGATAATTTAAATAATTAAAATGTAGTAGTGTAAATATAATTCTATTTAAATTATTAATTTAATAATAAATGGTATAATTATCAGAGTATAACATCTTATGAGATAAAATACAGTGCTATGTACTATAAATAATAAATTTTAATAAATTAATATTTTTACTTTATATAAAAATAAAGATAATTTAAATAGCTCTGTTAAATATTTTTTACATCAAAGCTCAGATACTGTTCAGTGACTGTAGAACCCAAGGGGAAGGGAATCAAGTTTGGCAGGGTCTTATCCAAATTGCTTCTGTTAATGATTCCTGGACTGCTCTTCACCCTCAAAACTTCCAGCCTAGGAAAGAACTAGCCAGGACACTCCCAAGCAGGAATGGCAGTTCTCCATTTAGCTGAATGTGGATCTTATTCCACTTTTGCTCTTAAACGCTGCTTTATTCATCAATGAAAACTCATTTCTGCTGACTGACGGACCTTCTCAACAAACCCTTCTCAATTTCTTGCGCCTCAGGTACAGCCAAATGAGCACAGCATTTTTGTACCTCTTATGTTGTCTGCAGGCTCGTAGAGATCTCAAAGAACAAGGTTTAGAGTCAGAAGCTGCACAGCCGTGTACAGACACAGAATTAATTATTTCAGTTTCTCATCTATGACGTTATCATGTGAGCGGTAGTATGCAATATAGGCAATCCAGCTCATACAAGACATCCTTGGGGGCCTCTGCACAGTGCAGCACTCGACACATTGCAGAGATTTAAAGCTCAAAAGCAGGTACATGCCTGAGCACGTGTTTACCCATAAGCATGTGGCATCCATAGGGAGTTGCGTGCATCACCTAATAGAGGCTTGAAAATCAGTGGCAGTGCATAAGAGACGGCATCAAAATATGTTAATGCACTGTAGGTATAACCACATATCCTTGTTGTTTGGACTATTAGGCCAATGAAGACATGTTGTAGAGATAAATTACCGGCATTGATAGACTGTAAGCAACCTTTCCAAGTCATTGAATTTAACATTTGGCATGTAAAATCATGCTGTGTGAGACAGAATAGGTCGTATTGGAGATACATGAGCAATATGATGATTTCTGCCCTTTCTTATAAATAATTATGCTTCAGCACACAAGTGATTGCAATTCTGAAAATCAGTGCCCACAGACAAAAGGCTCTTACTTGCACATCTCACACCCGTTAAACAACGGTACGTAGTAGCCAGTGCTGCTAGTTCGCACTTCACTATAATGTAGCATTTTACGGTGCTGTATTCATAGGTAGTCTGATGAAAAATTGTCCTTGACATACTAAGATTTTTCTTGATGAATACCCTTGTGATATACTCATCATTCATTATCCTACATATGAACAAAATCACGGACATTTCTCTAGTCAACCTTTGTCAACATGCCCAGAGTAAAAGTTAGTACTGTATATACTTGCTGCCTAAAGCACACAAATTCTATTGAAAATAATACAGAATTACAGAATGGATGAGGTTGGCAGGAATGTCTACAGATCATCTAGTCCAGGCTCCCTCCTTAATGCAGGGTCAGCTACAGCAGGGTGGTCAGGGCTGTGTTCAGTTGGGTTTTGAACTTCCCCAAGGATGGCAACTCCACAACCTCTCTGGGAAACCCACTCCAGTGTTTTACCGCCTCACAGTACAATGGTCTTTTAAATACCTATTTGGAATCGCCTGTGTTTCTGTTGTTTCCCATTGCCTCTTCATCATAGGGTACCACTGAGAAGTGTCTGGCTCAGTCTTCTGCATGCTCTCCCATCAGGTATCTAAATACATGGATAAGATCCCCCTGGAGCCTTTTTTTCTCCAAGTTAAACGGCCCCAGCCCTCTCAACTTTTCCTCATATAAGCGATGCACCAGTCCCTTTGTCATCTTCATGTCCCTTTGTTGGATTGTCTCCAGTATGTCCATCTCTCTCATACTGGGAACTGCTGCATAATGGCTGAAAATTTTCTGTGTGATTTTGCCTAAAATCAAAATTATAAAGCTTGCTGGTCAAATTTTAGACAAAGAATTTTGGCTTCAGCTGTACCTATTCTCTCATTTAGGAAGTTTTATGGAAATTGTTAATGGTATTTCTGCATAATTTATTAAGGTGAAAATTCCTGTTATGAAAATGGTTTTTCCCCTTTTCAAGTCCTTACGGTCTGTAAGCACCTTTTGCAGACTCAGTTGACCATTAGCTGTAAAAAGGTCAACAGTTAAATATTCACATATCTACTTTTAAGTACTTTTAGATTAGTTTTTCCTCATGACTTGTCCTTTTCTCCCACTGAATCTATATCTTGTCTGAATAGACTTTAAGCTTCTGATGGCCAGCTGCTAATACACTAGTTAAAACTCCTGTGATTCACTGTAATGTGGTGACTCTCCAAGACACATCTTGAAAGATAGTGTTTCCTGCAATAATATATGCACTACTTTCATATTTTATTGCAATTTGCTTGTTATTTTCCAGTACTGTACTTTACCAGCTGTGCATTGCACAGGGTATGTAAAAGTTGACTGTCTACGAAACAGACTGCAACATTTGCATCCTCTGATACAGCAATTTTAAGTGTGTATTTTATCACTTTAATCCCTACTAACATATGATACGCTGTCAAAGACTAAAACTATTTATGCATATCTAACATTTGCCTTGTAAATAATTTTACAGTAATTAACATCTATCAGTATTTTTAGTTATTTCTACAAGCTCTAAAACCATTTTAAATTTAATTTTGTGTATATGCCTCATAAGAAAATATTCTTCTCTTTATTCCTGACAATTAATTTTCTATTTTAAAATATTGAGTGTTAGCTTTTTCTAAATAGCACTCTTCTGTTAAGTCTGTTACCTTTTATGTATTGATATTTTATGTTCTTTCTTACTAGAAAACCACCAATCTTAACAAATACTGGCTAAATAATTCCTACAGTAGCCACTTGACAATTCTTGAGCCATTACTTAAATTTAACTTTCAGAAGAGTTAAGCTATATTAGAAGCAAAAACTCTAGCAAAAATCTGGCTGTTCAGTAGACTTAGTGAAATATGAAGCCAGACCTTTCTGTTATGTTTTGTCTGAGTTAACTAATACATTGCTAAGTGTATCCATTAGGAAGCCTTGACTTCTGTCTTAATTCTTATCCATAATCTATTTCCTGATAGTAATCTGATACTTGTAATAATTACATAGTGAAAAAAATGTTGATGTTCTGCTTTTTTTTTTTTAACACTATGGGGCATAGCTCTGACACAACTTTAGCTGTGCCTGCCTAATGCAAACCCAGTGGAAGTTAACCTGAAAATCTTCAGAGCACAGATGTATAAATTTCATAGCTTGTCTTGACACATTACACAGTATAATTGCTTATCCTAAATTGGCTTGTATCACAGTGTAGAAAACATTAAAAAGAATATAAGTTCACTCCAGTTCATTTTGGACAATTTATAGAAAGAGGTTTCAGAGTCTGTAGACCTTGATCACCGTGTACAAAGAAAAAAAATCGAAAAGTTGATGAATAGAAACCAAAGAAAACACCTGACCAGCCAACTGGACAGCAACTCATTTTGCCTTTCAGAAGACTAATGTCCTCTTTTCTGTCTATGAAGAGAGTCCCCTTCCTAACAAATGGTGGATTGGACTAGAAAATAAATGTTTATGAGAAGAACTGTGCTCAAGCCATGTGGCTTCAATGAATTCTTTTTCCATTTACAGTTCAGACAAGTTAAATTAGTTTGCCAACATCCTAAATTACAGAACATCTAACAAGTGGGCAACTGTCAAAACTAGTCTACATTAAAACAGTATTAAATGGCTGGGAAAGGCCTCTTTTTGTTTGTGTGGAGAGCCTTAAGCTTTACATAGTCATGCTAACAGAAGGAAATAGTGGTAAGGCGTGTTACTGAGTAGACACACTCACTGTCAAACCATTTTAATTGTGTCTTCAGTAAATTTTACCTTTGTCCTCATTATGTCAGAGGCTTAGAGACCATTAGAAATAACTATAATTTACCAAGCAAACTCTTTTCAGAGTAAAATTAAAGGAATAATGTATTTTATTGAAGTAAAATACACTTCAGCATTTTGAAGAAAACTGTGACTACTTTTTACTTGAGGTAATATGAGTGAAACTAATAATGATGAATACAAAATAAGGCAGGCATGTGTGTAATTTGTGACCAAGAACGCCTTTTAAAAAGGTAGTTTCCCCATCTTATGATCATTTTTCATTGGCGCATAAAAAATAAGGTTCTTTCCCCCCCATTTTAGAATAAAATTCTGGTTATATGGTTTAACAAAATGAGGAAAATTTCTGATGGTTGATATAGTTACAGACTAACTATATGGTCTTCTTGTTTGTTTTGGTAGGATAAAGGAACATTTTCAACAATAATTTTAAGTCCATGGAAATGTTTTCAGAGGAATTTTTGTGTAGAAAAGAACAAATACAGATGGCTCAGAGCTACATTTTTTATGATCTTCTGCTGTACCAATATCTCACAGATTACAGTGCTGAGTCTCAAACCAGCTTTTTTGTCAGTTTTGTCTTTAACAGCTTTTTGAAAAAGTGCTTGATGTTCTACTGGGTCTTGGTTTTTTGTTGTGGTTTTTTCCCTCCCTTTTTAGAAAAGAGAGTCACGTGCATTGTGTAAGAACAAGCCAGCCTCTTCTCTTAGTCCACGCTCCAGTGCTTCGGAATGGAAAAAATCCTGTGGTTCTCTTTACTGATGCAAAACAGACAAAAAATAAAAGGACAGATACTACATCCATGTAGTGTCAAGTCATCATCCTGTCTCCCCCCCATTTTATATATTTTAAGCTGTTTAGTACCCTTAGAAATAATTTTCATCTTAAACTGTGGTAGTCATAATCTGTGTTCTGTGATGGAGAAAGTGTCAGTTGCTCTCTGGTTTGCAAATCAATTAAGAATATGTTTTAAAATTTTTTAGGCAGTAACCTTTTCCAGTTGTCCCATATCTTCAGTTTCCCTGCCTGTTACGGTGTGAAAAGGGATTGTCAGCAGTTACTGTTATCTACGGACTGAGTACAAACTTCATGCTCTTTGTTACATCAAATGCACATTTGAATAATCTAGAATGAAACAAATCCTTTTGCTCTATATTCTGCAATTTAGTTTGTTCAATGTGTTTCCGTAGCTGTACAAACTGTGTGAGAACGGCAAAGACTTCTGTACATCACTGCAGAAGCATTTGGACTTCTGAGGCTATTACCCTGCAATGTAGTCCCTTCTCAACGTTTTGTGTGCATGAAGGGACAATCTTGTTCACAGTTTAAAATGTCCCCTAGCAGTGTTTTGAAAATGGGTATCTCCTCTTCTGTCCTGATTGTTGTTTCTTTCACTGTGTTTTCTTAAAGAGGGAACCATGGAAAATTAATTTTCTGCTTTGTAAGGAGGACTTTCCTTAGCCTCTTGAACACTCACTTCATTTAATGTAGGTTTATTAGTCAACCTCATATGTATCCTTTTATTCTCTAGATAAACTAGTGCTTGCAAGAATTTAATCTTCATGTGGACTTTAAAGAAGTTTTAAGAAGCTTATATGATTACGAAGTTAATAATGGGATCCCAGTGAAAGAAAGCCAGAAGGAAGAATTGCATAGTTCTTAGGCAAGAAATGCAAGATCTCAGCTGTTATGTCTGACGGTTAGCTGATGACAGAAAATACATTTTACTTCCATTGACAAAGATCCCATCCAGAGGTCTTTACAAAGGAAGACAGAATAGTTCATGGTAATGGTTAAGAACCTAGTGACATGACATGTTTTAGAACCTTAAGAAAATTATATTATTTATTTCATCTTTAAAAGGATGACTTTTTTAAAAATCTACTTTTTCTCACAGTTTTCCAGGTTCCCTTCTACCCCCCTCAAAAAAGGCAAACCATCCAAACTTGAACAAATCTATATGCTTAAATCAGTGGGACCTGAATACACGTTTTGACTTGTCAATATGTTTATTAATCAGAATATTAGCCAACTGTTATATATATATATATATATATGTATACATTCAAAATTTTCCTGAATAATATTCAACAGGATTTTACATGGTCAAGAAAGTAATAGTTTACATCCATGGGATAACATAACTTCTTTGCAAGAAATAGTACAATTTCGTATTACTTTAATGAGAACTTATAAATGGCCACTGAACCCTGGGAGAGCTTTCTTTTAATGTGGAAATTTTGCTATGCTAAGAGATATGCAGGTGTCTAATCAGTTCTTCATAAGCTTGCTTTAAGCCACTTTAACAAAACTAAACACATTAGAATGGCATATTGCATGAAAATGAACAGGAAATTAAAGAGGTTGTGAAAGAACATTATTAAATATGAATATAAAAGGAAATCTTCTGTGTATGAAACAAAACCCCCTCCTAGATTAAAAACTGAGAGTCATGCTTCAATAATTCTATCAGCTGTCTTTCGCATGGGAATGCAAAGTAAGACAAAGCCCAGAAGTACTGATATGCATTGAATCCTGAGTTAATAAAGAAGTTCATTGATTACAAATGGAACTGTGCCAAACTGGAAAAAAAAATGATAAATTGATAATTTAGTAGCCAGCATAGCTCTACTTAATAGTTTTCTGATTCAATTGGCGATTGCATGCCATTAATGGAAGTCTCAGAAGTACAGCTTGAAGTTATCAGTGTGTTCTAGAAAAAGGCATGGACCAAATAATATCACCTGACACTGAGAAACTGTTCATGGAAACACGATATCTTTTCAGGTAAAGGGTATTTTTTTAACAGTTATGTTTACTATAATTCTGAAAGTATACAGAAAATGCAAAATATCAGTCACCTACATATACACCTAATTTGGAACTGTGTTTTGAGATATCTGCTGCTTACCATTCTCTTATTTATTTATTCTCAGTAGAATATAATCTTAGGAGACTAGATCTCATTGAAAACTAACTGTTCATTAAGAAAGTGTTTTATCTCAGTGTAAAAACGTAGGAAAACATTGCAAAATTATCTAAGTGAATTAAGAAACAAAGCTGCATTTAAAATGTTGCTGTAGGCATGTGAAAACCCAAGTGCTACTGAATCGTATTTGTCTAGACAGTTATTATCTATTGCAATGGAAACATGTGGAAAATTAGATTTCGGCTTTTTTTTTTTGAAGTTGTTATACATAGCATTTTTATTTTCTCTAAAGAGCTGAAAAGCATTTTTTTTCCAACTTGAATTGGTATTTTATTTTTTTCTCTAAGTTTAGCTTAAATTCATTGTGTTCTTCTTCTCCCCTCCCTCCAAAGCATATTTCAGAGTTGGGTTTCATAATCAGTTAAATTTCCAGTGATAACTTATCTGTTACCTCACACAGGCCAGCTGTATTGTTACCACAAATCACGAGCTACCTAGATGTAGGTGTAAAATATCTCCACTATGCATGTCAAGAGGTGTCATTTACAAATTAAAAAAAAAATAAAAATTACTAACTAAATCAGCTTTGTTAACTAAAAGAGATGTAAGCTTTTCCTTGAGCATTAGTCAGTACAGAAAGGTTAATTGACAAATATGACAACTGTTAGGACCAGCTTGATTGCACAGAAAAAGTCATGTCCTGGAGGTGAATATGGCAAACTGCAGAAAGAAAGGAGGTAAGATCAGGACTGGATAAGAATTAAAGCATGTGTGATGAAAACATTTTGTAAAGGATTTGGGACTGATTAAAACATAGGAAAGCAAGAACAAAATCATATGTGAGCAATGAAGGGTAGTCAGTGGGGATTTATATTCATATGGTTCTCTGAAAAAGAGTATTTTTGGGATGTGTGATAACTTAGGAGATCTGAACATCTTGACAATGGTTCGTCAGAACAGGGCTGACTTTCCTTTTCCTTTTTTCATAAATGCTATTCACTCATCCTTGTAACACGCAACTGACTTCATGCCTAGAGCTTAGTTACCATTTATCAAAGCTGCCCAAGCAGTACTCTCCTGTTGTGTATAATACAAGTGCAGTCTCCCGAGTGAATTACTGTTTTCATTTTTCTTTGAAGCTATCTATTATCTTATGGTAGTGTGCCATGTGGAACTTCAGTGGCGAACTCACAAGCTTCCAGTCAGCACTACTGAACAACATACTATAGTCATCAACACAGCTTTCAGGTTAATTTGTCTGCTCTTACTCTCTGATGCATCCCTTTGCATGGTAGGCCCCTTGCCTTTATCTTTAATGGAACTACTGCATTTTTTCCTAGTCTTAGGCTGGGAGTAAGAGACCATCCCCTACAATTACCAGTCACACTACATAAGTCTATCTCTAGGCAGCTGATTTACTCTGCTTCATCTGCACCTTTGACCACTGCCGTAAAGCAGAATTTTTAGATAACAGCATATGTACATTGGCTCTGTTCTAATCTATTTTTTCAGCTATTTTTTTCTCTTAATTGATGAATAAAAATGGAGCATTTACACTATGTGAACCTGTGTTCTTTTTCTTAGTTTGGAGTATTAGTGTGGTTTCCGTCATTGCCCCTCTCATTGTACATTGCTTACACAGTGATTTTGGTGCTTCTGAAAGAGATTGCTTTTTGAGGAAATTAAAATGGAAACTGAAAATTCGATGCTGACTAAATAATCTCCATCCTAAAAAGCAGAGGTAATGGTCTGAACCAGTGAGTGATGTCTGAATAGCTCTGGAACTCAGGCATGGTGGGAACATGGTGAAACTAAATGTAGTTCAAAGCAAAGCAGCTGAACCTCACAGAGGGTAGTTGTAGAGGTCTCACTACAAACTACTTCAATCTGTTGGTTCACTGCTTTTCCACCAGTTACTTGCTAATGTTCAGAAAACAAAGATCTCTCTTAGGATCTGTTCTAGTGTTATTTGTCTAGCTCATGAATTCTCTGATGGTAAATGTTTGTTTAAGAAAGCCTAATGTTGGTAAAGAATGCACTAGCCCATTGCTGACTTTTTATTTTAGACCTCCTCGGCAAAGTTTCCTGGGGCCTCATGGTATGTTCCAGGGCATCCAACAGAGCCTATCAAACAGAATTTCGGTTCCATGGCTTGGATGGTTCAACCAATTCAGTCCTAACAGCTGTAATTACTGACCTAAAGTCTTCATCTCTTTGAAGACCTAATGTCTGTATCTCATTACTGAAATTCTCTTTAGTTTTTAATCAACAGTCTTATTCAAGCACCTATATCATATGGATAGAGATCTAAGTATGAAACTTGATATCTCTGCATATTTACATATGCTAGCACATTTTCAGTTATTCTATGATGTGTAAGTAAAAGCTTTATATTACTAATTGATACAAAATATTCACCTCTTTTGTGATGTTTTTCTCCTTTAGCTGTGGAGAGTGCCTAAAAAGTAGTTTTCTGTAATAAATATTTCTCAAAATTGCCATATAGCTTTCTACATTACATCTGATTCAGGTTGTTCTATTTGTCTTGTATTTCCCTCCTTTTTTAATTTATTAAGTAGCAAAACTCTTCTATGGCAACCTAAAATCTCACCCCTTCCTTTATGAAGGAAAATGGCCCTGCTTTGGAAAGTTAGATAGAGGAAGAAAGACATTCTGGACATTACAGCTTCCCCCTAACTGTCCATTCTATTACATAAAGTATTGCTATTTTTCATTTTAAAGGTAGCTAGAATTAGTATACATAATAATTCAGTACCATTTTAAGATCTGAATCATCCATTTCTTCCATTAGTCCTACTTACAGTCGGAAGTAGTCCTGTCAATTATCTTGTTTTCTTATTCAGGAATATTCCTGTAGCTTCAAAATATAATTCTGAGTAACCCTGTCTGACAGAAAGCTAATTTTCTCTATACTTGTTTTAATCTCTGTTACTAGAAGGAAAAACTCCAGTCTTTGCTTTCAAAATGTATAGTGACTATATATGCTGACATTTGCAAAGAAGCCATTTTTGAGAGGTTTTATGATACAGCTGAACAAAGATGGAAAAAAAGTGACTGTTGGACACAGTACAATGAGTTTGAAATTTAATACTAAACAGGTGCTGTATTTCTTTTATTAGTTTTTAATGATGTGGGGCTTTTAATAGATATGGCTCTATATCTCAACATAAAACACATATCAAAATGCGTGCAATATCAGTAGAAAACAAAGATACTAAGTATTTTTGATGCTCCTTTTTCTAAACTTTGTGTTTTTGTGGACCACTTAAAAACATGCAATACCTTTAGAGTTCATAACACATTATTGCAATGAACATACATAAATACAAGAACGTGTTTTTCTTCTTGAAGTATTTAGCTAAATCTAAAATAGATATGGAACCAATATTACATTCCCCTCTTTTCAAGACTACTTAAATGCCAAAACCTGAAAAAACAAAAGGGCTTGCTGAATTGCAGTGGTAAATAATCTCAGGTTTAAAAGACAGACATTCTGCGCCTAGATCCTTACCTACATGGTGTGCGAAGTATGTTTTGTAGTGAATAGGAAAGGTATGTGCATTTGTGCTTATGCAATCACCCCCTTAGACAAGCTCTTGTTTTAGCGCTGTTGGACTTAAAACAACTTTGTGATGCCTTAAGCTGTAGCAGTTTCCAGCTGCTAGAAACAGCACAGTAAGATAATGTTGAAATGGTAAAGGCCTATGCTGCAGTCCAGTGAGGTGACATTTTGATGGCATGAAGCTGAAGAAACATCTATGTTGTGAATTGTCATATGAGGGCATATAGGGACAGTGTATACAAAACCTTCCCTTTCAGACAGGTCCCTGAACTGCATTACATCCCAAATCATGGCTAGGTATAGCGAGAAAGAGTAATTCAGAGCTTGAAAGCAAGCAAAGAAATTATCTGTTTTAACAGAGGGTTCATGTTCACTCTTCAAATACCTTTTATTTAGCAGACATTATGTTTTTGTCACTTATTTCACGAGAGTTTAATCTATGTGTTCAGTAGACATTTTTGGTTTTACAGCATATTAATGATCTTTTATAACATAATATTGTCTCTTCTTATTTGCTTTTATCGCACATTATTCTCCCTCACCTTTTCTCCACACACACCCCTTTTTATTCCAAATGTTCTGAACTATGTATTTATGTCTGTAGCCTGTAAGATAACCACTAACATTTTCCTTTTCTTGTTGCTCTCTTTTTTCCACAGTTGGTTCCACGAACTACCAACAGATGCTTATTTGCTTCGTCTCTAACTTAACTCCTACACTCTTGACCTTAACTTTTATTGAACTTTAAAGTTTGCAGATTCTATTTCAGATCTGAAGAAGGCTTGGGAGAAAAAAAATATCATCCAATTTTTTTCCAGCTATACCAAATTATTGTAGTAAAACATACTATTTCCAACTACACATCTTGTCCTGTGTCCCTAGGCTATCAAAGGCACATGAATAATAACAATTTTTTTCTTTCAGTTATATAAAAATTAACTAAACATATTTTTTCTATACAAGAAAGTTTTTGTGAAGTGTTGACTTTGCTGAGTGCTCTGAGATTCTCAGAGATTAATTACTTTATCTGAGGCAGATATAGACCACTTAATACAAAATGCATTCCCATTCCACTACATCCCCCTGTACTCGGCACTGGTGAGGCCTCACCTCGAGTACTGTGTTCAGTTTTGGGCCCCTCACTACAAGAAGGACATTGAGGTGCTGGAGCGTGTCCAGAGAAGGGCTACCAGGCTGGTGAGGGGTCTGGAGGACAAGCCTTATGAGGAACGACTGAGGGAGCTGGGGTTGTTTAGCCTGGGGAGGAGGAGGCTGAGGGGTGACCTTATCACCCTCTACAACTACCTGAAGGGAGGTTTTAGAGAGATGGGGGCTGACCTCTTCTCCCACGTGGCAAGTGATAGGACAAGAGGAAACGGGTTCAAGTTATGTCAGGGCAGGTTTAGATTGGATATTAGGAAGCATTTTTTCACTCAAAGGGTTATTAAACATTGGAATGGGCTGCCCAGAGAGGTGGTGGATTCACCATCCCTGGAGGTGTTTAAGAAAAGGGTAGATGAGATGCTTAGGGACATGGTTTAGAAGTGGGTGTTTTTAAATCAGGGTAGGTTAACGGTTCGACTTGATGATCTTAATGGTCCCTTCCAACCTCACTTATTCTATGATTCTATGATTCTATATGTAAGTCTCAAAAGTGAATATGGAAATAATATGAAACTAATAATACATCACTTCCTTGTCTATGTAACTTCAGCAATACAGAAATGAAAAAAATCTTTATATAATAACACTGTATCACGTGACTAGGCAGTAAATAGAAGGCACATGCTCCACAGACTGATTTATTTATAAAACGTAATAAGAATACTCAAGTGATATACTGCCATGTAGCTTCTTGACGGTCGGTTCAGTCAAGGATAGTTAAATTCCTTGATGGCAACACTCATAAAATTATAAACAATGTCACAAAATGACAGGGTCAGTCACAACTGTGCAACTTTTCTTACATGCTTTTTGTAAAAGCATTAAAAGGTTCCAGCAGATGACTTTACAGACCAATAAGTGGGGTACCTGTGCAAAACAGTGGTCTATTTTGTCCATTCCTACTACTAGAAAGCATATATCAACTCTAGAGGCTACGCCTCTGTTACTCCACTCTGGTGTGTCACAAAAATAAAATGTCCAATTCATGTTCAGGTACAGAAAGTACCACATAGAAGAAATGCAAGCATAATTTCTGCTTTATGTGTTTGTTACCATGAAAAAACCCAAGAAGTTGAAAATGGTTATGAAGAGTAATATTTATGATATGTTTATAATACAAGCACACAGCGGAAAAGTAGAAGAAAATGTGGCCTATAACAGAAAATACCCTTGTGACAAAACTGAGAGAGGTGGGGAAATAGACATTTTTTGCTTAATGAAAATTTTGAGTTAGTAATATTCCAGTAGGCACAATGCATTTCTATATTTTTTTAAAAAGCTAAAAGAAAAATACAAAAGACAAATAAGAACAGTCACATTGCATAATATACCAAGTTCCTCATTGAATCCTTTAGTTAATTTTCCCATTTCATCCACAAGCCACACCTGTCAAAGGCAATCAATGCAGTGCTGCCTGCTTGCTGAAGCAGTGCCAGTTTCTAACAGTTATATATAAGCCAGCTAGAAGTAGATGGTCTATTAATTTTCTTGAATTGGTATCTTGTGACAGAAGCATATAAATTTCCCAAATAATTGCTATCAGGTTAAGTGGAAGGCTCATTCCATTTATTAAATAAATATGTTGATGCATTTCTCTTCAGTAAGGCACAGTAATTGAACAGCATAATAATAAATGCTTAAGTCTCTATTTCAAACCAGGACTCCTTTTAACTTAGCTGATACTCCACTAAGCAATTTGCCTGTGTTAGTAGACATGTTATTAGGTATAAGTTTGGAAAAGTTTTACATTTGTCTTTATATCTACCTAATAAAATCTCATTGCATAATCATTAGATTAACTCTAATAAAAGAATTTAAGGCCTACAATACATTAGTATTATAGACTAATTACTGCATAGTTAAGGTCATGCCTTTGCTCACTGGCATTGTCCTGTGGGCTACTTAAGATAGTAAACCTTATGTAATCAATAAGACTGTTTAGAATCTGATTCCTTGAACATGTGTTATCCCTGCCATCCTGTATGTAGCCTATTTTGAGAACACATTTACAAGAAAAATGGTGAAAAATTCTCTGTAAAATGTGCCGGAAAAAGCCTCATAAAGTTGGTGTTACTTATATAGTGACTTCATGAAAAATAAAAAGGAAAGAAAGCTAGCAATAAGCATGATATCATGAACTACAATAACAGTCAGTAAAAAGTTTTTCCTGTGTTTTCAGAATGGATGAAATACAAAATTTATATTAAAAATAACTAAGAAAAAATATCTAGATCAAGTTTTGGTCATTATGAGCATATGCATCCGCTCTGACCTTTACTTCTGGTGCAGATAAATTTGTTCTAAATCTGCTTCCAGTCAATTCCTGATTTTTAACTTTTATTCTTGTTTCTTTTCTATGTTAGACTTATAAATCACTACTAATCTTTGATAAACTAATACATAATTAAATTTATGAAATTATGGTCCCAATGAACCTTTTTAAAAAGCATAGCATGCATTTTATGTGGTTTAACTAAACGTACTAGAGGGGTAGACCAAGGAGCACAGTAAATGGATGGTTTTAGAAATCAAAGCTGAAATGAAAGAATGAATGTCTGGAAGGATAATTGGACTTGTTCTGTGCTTAAATGAAAAGGAAGTTTCCAGAATAGCAGGTGAATGAGATCCATGTCCTGCAGCATAGGAAATAAGGAGACATTCAAGTAGGCAAGAATGTTATTGAATCAGAGAGCCTGATCTTCATTTAGTTTGAATATTGAATTATCTTATGCATGGAAATTCTATCAATGGGCTTGCAGCTTTTGCTAAGCCAAGCTTTGAAAAACAGTTCTTGTAAGAGGAAAGGTTAAGGGCTTGTTTTCTCTGGGGTGCGAAAGGCTCATCAATGCCTAGTGTTGACTGGAGTTGCCATTGCTTTGCATGGAGGGTAGGTCAGAGGACCATAGCAATTGTCAATAGAGGTATAGTGTCCATCACTTTCTTGTCCTTGGCTGAAGAAGCCGAACAGCGGAATTCCAAAAAAAAAAAATCAATTATTGGGTAGTTCTACCTACTCAATCATTACCCAAGAACTTAACATTCTTTCACAAGATAAAATTGTACCATGGTTAAATAGAGGATTTTTAGAATAACATTGCAGATGAGAAATACTGAAGTTACTTGATGTATCTCATTGCTTTGCACATTTCATTTGACATATCTTTGAAATGTCATTGTCCAAATAGTGATTAGCAGGTTATTCCTGGTTTACTGTTTTATACGACAGTTGGTTTGAGATAATTCAAATTGATCCATGTCTACTAGCTGTAGAACCATTTCAAGACATATATAATTTTGTATGATATTAAATAATAGACATCATTGGGATTTGAGTCATAACACTGAAGTTATTCTCATACAGTGATACTTTTAGAAAAATAAGGTAGGTGGTTGTTGCTCAGCTCTGAAAAAATCAGCACAGGGTTATTTAATGAGGTATTAACTCTTGACTGATGATTTTTCAGTTAAAATATAGACAATGAGTTCTTTAATATTTGCAATGCACAAGGAAGCAAAGTTGCTACTCAGATATTCTGGTTCTGCTTGTGGACTTTTCCAACAGAAGTTATTTGATGTAGAAAGCTAATTCCAGGCGAGGTTAAACCTGAAATAAATGCCAGTCCAGTTTTGACAAACAGTGAGTTGAATGCAGTGATTTTGACTATGTTTAAAAAATAGTAAGATACATTTTGTTTCATCTTCTGACTGGTGCAGTTGTCCTCAGCCTCATTTTTTGTAGCCAGAAATGTTACTTTATATACAGTGATAGTGATGATGAAATACCTGTACTTCGAATTATGCTGAACTTTCATCTGTTAATCATTTCACCTGCTCATTAACTTGAAAAAAAAGAACAGATTTTAAGATCTAATTATTATTAGTAAATCTTCAAGAAGAACCTGTTGTTATAGGAAATAGTATTTCTTGTGGCAGTACATTACATGAATTTTCTTAAACCATGTACATATCTTGTATCATACATAATTTACAACAGGAAATGCAAAAGCCTGCCTTGCTTTCTAAGTAATAATGTCTGTTTTTTGTGTTTGTTAACACAATAATACACTTAAGAAGTAATGCATGGTGGTTTAACTATGTGACCTCTACTAAAGACAATCAGCTGGACTCTTCTATCATTCTCCTTTAATGTGATGTGGTTTCACTGAAATCAATAGAGTTATTCCTGTGCCAAACTCTGAAAAGATGACAGCTTCTGGATAACATATACCTTACTTAACCCTACCCGCTTTAAATAAATCTCAAGGGACAGTCAACCTACTATGAGCATACATTTTTCTTCCCCCCTCTCCCCATTGAAAAGGAGCAAAAAATTTAAAAGTTTGGCTATGTGTATAAATGTATTTGTGAGATGCAATTTTTTGTTATGTTGTTCCTTTTTAACCATTTTTTGGATTATCTAGCCATCTGTGAAGATTAGCTTTCAGCTAGTTTGTGTGTAACTTTGCTGGTATTTTTAAGGCTCGTTCGTAGCTGTAAATCTCTTGGATATTTTGGGGGATGCTACGTAAGAAAATGCTTTCGACACAATGCTATGTGTGCAATAATGTTTTGAAATGCAAAAGAATCTAGTACAGTACATTTAATTATATCAAATTTTAATCTAGTTAGTGGTATTTTTATCATGCTCTGGATATGTCCCTTTAGTTAAGATATAGAAATTATACAACAAAAACTAATCTTACTTTCAACCTCTGTAGTACAACGTTGGACAATCATTTGGTAAATGAAATCTTGCTACTCAGAAGTCAATAGAAAGAATTCTCATTGACCAATTGTGGTAAAGATTTTTATTTGGGAACCCTTATTTGTGCCACAAGCTGATTTATATCTTTATTAAACAAACTTAATCATCGAGTGATTAATATAAATTGTCTATAAGGTCCTGATAAAATTTGTAATTGTCAGCTGCACTACTCGTACCAAACAATTAGAAAAACGGGCAATTTATTTAGCAGAAGTAGCTTTAAGAAACCTTAAATCATATCATCTTTTACATTATTTTGGGATTATGTAAAAGATTTTATTTTGATGTCATGTTTATAAGTGTGAACGTGCCAGTAAGAAGAGTTACAAAAAATTAGAAGGTTCATAACTGATATTATGTCTGTGAGCTCCAGCTGGAAATTAAAATAGTATTTGTATTATGGAGTGAACAAGTTTTGGTGTTTCATATTCTTGATTTTGCTAGTGTTGGATTTGCTGACATTGCCACAGTCAGCCAGGCTCAGGCAGACACAAAATGACTGTATTCAGAGTGAGAAAATGACCTTACAATGTGCACAGTCAGGCACAGTACCTGGAGGAAAAAGTGCATGGGCTACTATGGTTCCTCTGTGGGACTGCAGTTGTTGTGCCAGGACACTGGAGACTTTCTTTCTCAGTGCCATAATTTTTTAAGGTGCAGCTTGGTGACAGGTAATGTTTTTTACCTCCTCTGTAACTTGCTTGTTAAGGTAGTTTCTGTGGTGGCATTGAAGATGAGCATAATTGAGGTTAAGGTTTTACAAACTTTCTGTCATTTCTACCTTCTTTGTTTTTCTTATTGGGATTATGTCAGTTTCATTCCTTTCATCCCAAATGGATGACCTAGTCTGAACTCTATGCTGAAGCTGACAACAGATTTGTGCTACATCAAATTCTAGCACAACATATCCAATGTATAATTTGGTTTCACTTTATTTTAATGGCACTAAAATACATGTAAATGTTTAAATAGATAATGCCTTTCTAATGTAATGAGCTAATTCCTGCAAAATTCATTCAATTTAATTACTTCGAATGTACAAAACTTTGTATGTCCTACACAGCAAATGATCTGAGTTCTTTCCCATGTTGAGAATGTAGCTTTCTAAAATCAGCATAAGACTGGTATTAGAATTGCAAGGCTATTTAAAGCGATTTGCCTTCATTAGTGTTTCAGCTGGGATCAGGATCATATTTTCAAGCAAATTCACTATTGTTCCTGCTTAAGACACTTTGTGTCTTAGATTGTGCTCAAAGTTCATGGATTTGTGAAAGGAAATACATTGCTCCAGGACTGCCTTTAATGCATTGCAGTTGATAGCAGAGGTTTTCACTTGCTAGTGTACACATAACTTGCATTAGGGTACCAGAATTCCAGTTCCACCTGACAGTTTAAATTGGTTGGTTGTTTTTCAGTCACTTTCATGTTTTATATGATTATGTAATAATTCCAGCTGTATTTTGACTGAAATTAACTGTAGTATGCCTTTAATATCAACAGTAGTAGTGAAATATGCTCTAAGAGAAAAACACACTGGTCCAGAATACAAAAATAGAACCAAATACTCCACTTTTATTTTGTCTTATTAATTAGTGAAAACCTTTGCCAAGTAAACACTGTTGTGTCAAATAGGAAATATTGGTTTAAGTTACTTTTTTTTCCTGGTTTTGATTTCTGTTGCCTGCAAGAGAAATCCCTGCAGCTGCACATAAAAATAAGTCTACTGTCCTAGTTCAGAAGTTTTGGCAATAGTCTCCCCAGTTATTTGTTAGAGAGGAAAGAGAGAGAGGAAAAATGAAAGAAAGAAAGATAGAGGGAAAATTATTTCTGTGACCTTTTCTAAGAATCGTAAATAATTGGATTAGTTGCCATACAGACAACAAATATTTCCCTGCTTGAAGTATTTTAGAGCAAGGGCAGCAGTAGCAGCAACAAGAATTCTTGTGTTCAGATTGAATAACTGTAGGAAGCTACTTATTAGTCAACACGGGAGCTGAATCAAGCCTGACAAGATGTCACTGCACCTACTGACCTACAGCATGTTTATCTTAATATTGTTATTTTCACTTACATGCTATGGAAAAAGATCCATACTTTTCTCATAATGATTTATCCAGTACAACAGAAAATATATATGTCTTATGTGAAATAGTTTTGGCAGCAGTGGCACAATACACATCATAAAATGACAAAGACCAGTCCCAGTGTTGCCTGAAATATGTTATGCCTAAGCTTACTTTCCTTGTTCTACCATCCCTGGGATAGATGTCAAGGACTGCAGTCAAAGTAGTTTCTAGCAAACACCTCCTGTTTCTTGCAGTGACCTTTCTAAGTAAAGTGAGATTGTTTATTACATGATATGAAGAATTTTAATCAGTGAATTTAAGAGTCTAAGAATTTGGCTCACATATCTGTCTTATTTTCATACAGTTTAAATACCTACAGCTGGATTTTCTGGTGGGACTGAGTGGTATGAGCTTGTTAGCTGTCTGCAGTAGTTTCATAATTACACAATATTGGATTTGGTGTCCACAGTAAAGACAGCTTTCAGTTTTAAGCAGAAGATATGTGATGAGTGAGCAGTCAGGAGGAGAACGGTATGACCAACAGGTTCTTAAGGGAAGGTCAGCAGCTTTCATGTCAAGTCCATTCTGCTACACCAGATATCATGGTTTAAGCAGCCATGATAGCATAATTGCACAGAGGGTGGAAAATGTGCAGAAATAGTGTCATGATCCAGTACCCCTGTGTTTTAAATCATAAATGGCTAATTACTGTGTACTACCCAGTTTGACATCTTTGCTACCTCCGAGCTTTTTAATGACTTTGGCTTCCTGAACTGCTGTTCTTCCTTTCTGTCTTTAGAGAATTTCTCACGTCTTGGGTTATGAATCCTCAGTGTTAATAATCCAATCAAACTTTACACTTGCCTCCAATTACAAATATTTTCTTTTATTCAGCAAAGAGAGAAGAAATAGATAGTTTAAGAAAATGTTCTGTTGTAATTTTACTCAAATGAGGAATTTACAGAAGCATTTCTTTGGTTAGAATTTGATAACCACAACTTTATTTGACTTGTTGAGAAAAAGGACTTTCACAAGAGTTTTCTTTTTATTAAAGCTGATATATTTGGTTGAGATACATCAATTTTAAAGAAACTTTTACTGAGATTTATGACAAAGGGACTGACAATACTGTCTTCTCATTTGATTAGTTAGTAGCTAAATCAATGTCCTGAATTACCTGATTGACCAAGTAGTCTGAATATTGGATTGGAATTTGGGATTATGCTCAATAAATATAAAAAATTGTTGTTTGTCTTAATATCCTTAATCTGTCTGGAGCTCTTGAAGTATCTGAACAGGAATGAAAATCTCTGAGAAGTCAGCTTTTTTCCTGATATTTCATAGCATTTTTTAATGTACTTTTTAATGCTTTCATGTTAGCCCAAGCTACAAACAAAAATAAAACTACTTAGCAAGGTACTTCAAGACCTAACAAGTTTCAGCACAGCCCTTTGGTTGTTCATGGTTTTAAAAGACATGAAAGACATCCTGAGGTAGGGAAGTAACCTTTTTGTAGAGATTGATGCACCACAGTTATAAAATACTAGTTGAATGCTATTCACAATCTCAGCATTTCTGATTAGATCAGATATAAAGCAGACACTGACTTCTGACATCTAGACAATATGTAGTTTATACCAGTGTGCAAAATATCAAAATTCATGGGTGCCTATGTTGTTAATTAATCAATGGCCATTAAAACCCCCAAACAAATAAAGAAACAACCCACCCTTTGCTACCTTAGGGGAGAAAAAATGTTTCATTTTACTGTAGGGAAATATGAAGCAACTTTCAGAAAATTAATGTTTGCTGTCCAATGGTCAGTTCTGTTCCTATGGTTTAAAATCCATCTCTCTACTTTTATCACTCTTTTTTTCATAAAAGACATGATGTTTGCTTCTGGGAAATTATTTCTGTGTTTTCTTCCCTCTTTCTTACGTTGAGCTTTACTTCTAAGAAAAAAAAAAAGAAGAAAAGGAAAGAAATTAAGAGTCTTGTTCTAAAAATTTTAACATGTTCAGTTACAGTCATATAAAGTATATTCATTTTGTCATTGAGCTTGAGGTGTTTCACAGAAACCTTTTAAAATGTATGGCATTGTTCATCTTCTAGAGATATAATGTTGTCTCAGGTTTCTAGTCTGTTGAGTTTGTGCTGTTTAGGTATTCCCCCCTTGTCAGTCTGGACTTCTGCTGTTGCTCATTGTATAATCAGGTACATTTTTATTAGTGTGTCTGCAAATTCCAAGGTGACAGAATTCCCAATCGGATGCAAAGCACTCTCTGCTCATAGTCAAAAAGACTTTTGCAAAAGCTGTATAATGGTTGCAGTCTGTGATTAGTTATACTGGTATAGAATAATCTTAATTCCAGATTGCTCATTGACCTTCCCATGGCCCTGAATACTGTACTTTGATTTGAGGAGACTGATAGTAGGAATAGGTAGTGATATGGGAAACAAGAAGTCACATATATTAAACAAAACTACTATCTGATGCAAGCAAGATGTTGTTGCGCCTTTTTGAAGCTACTTCAGTCACCTTCAAACTACATGTTGTATGAAGTTCATGAAAGGTATCAGTCTCTATCTACTAGGGCTCAGCTGTTTCTTATGAAATCTGTCTACAAACATGCTAAACAAGGTCTCCACAGAAGTTATTAAAGGGTACGCAAAGCTCCTTTGTATATGAAGAGATGCCTTTGATTCACTGAAAAATACATTGCCAACATTGCAGTCTTCTGGAAAAAAAAAAAAAAAATAAAAGGGAGGATACCTGCTGCATTTTACTCTTCTTTAACTATTCATAGAATTGTGTCAGGACAGGAACAGTCTTGATATTGAAAGTACACAGGGCCTTAACTATGCTCAGATGCTGCCTGTAGAACAACAAAACAAATGGCTCTACAGCAGTTTTTCGCTTTGCCTCTGTGTTGTGGCTATGTAGCACTTAGTACAGTATCCATACCTGTCATGCAAGTAAAATAATAACTGCAAAAAGAGAGGAAAGAAAGACCACTTCTTTGCCGTTTTTAAGAAAGCTAATCTTTATTATGAAATAACTTGCTGGAGATAACTCATCTGTTCTTCTTATTAAATTGATTTTTCTCAGAAGAAATAATGTTCCTCAATTCTACCATTACAAAGCCTACGCATTCCTTTCCCTCCCCGAGTTCCTAACTGATGATATGTCATTCTTTGATTCTTCATTTTTATTAATTTTGTTGTACATCACAAAGCTGGCCACAATATGCATATGAGTTGAAAAGCAAGTGTTGTTTTGTCACTTGCTCACATTTCGTGCTTTGGAGAAACCCAAGTAGTATTACCAGTAGTTGTACTCAATACATTTAAAGCTCTCAACATAAACAGAAGAAAAACAAACATACAAAGAACAAATGAAATGTCTCTTAAAATGTCTTTACAACCCTCAACCTAATTCCTTAGTGATAGGCAGAATTTTTTTTTTTAGTATCTTGAGATATGTTTTAAAAACTGGTATGTTTTTCTTCTGCGTAGTTTTCTCTGGTGTTTTTTTAATATACGCAGATGTAGAAAAACATCAGTATACTGTGCATTAGAAAACATAGTTGCATCAGCTCATGTAAACTACATAAAAGTAATGACAATTTCTTTTATAGAGGGAATGGTAATCCTGCTTATGCCAAAAACATTTCTGAAATAGAAGAGCAGCGACACCAGTAGCATAAACAGAAGCTGCTGTATAGCTCCCATCCCCTTAGGAATGGCGCGTAAAACACTGTAAGTCTAATTAGATCTCAAGAGACTAGGAAACCCCATTTGACTGTCAATTTAAAGACAGCAGTGCCAGAGAACTTTTATTTCCAAAGACTTAGAATTATGGGTTATCTTTGCATGAGGTGTGTGAATTCAGAATATGATATTTACTGAAAGTCAGTATCAATGCGTTTCATAGTGTAACAAAAAACATGCCCTGTCTTTTTAGTATTCATGTTAGCAGACTGAAAGACAAGAAAACAACATGC
Source organism: Pluvialis apricaria (assembly GCA_017639485.1). Taxonomy (NCBI): domain Eukaryota; kingdom Metazoa; phylum Chordata; class Aves; order Charadriiformes; family Charadriidae; genus Pluvialis; species Pluvialis apricaria. The sequence continues at coordinate 48,412,927 of CM030044.1, read as the reverse complement.
AAGTCTAGAAAGGAAATATATGTCTACCCACTATTAAAAGAAATACATTAGTGACCATAATTGCACAAGCTTGTGTTTAAAGGGCAACCCATATACATTCTCAACCCTAATGTTCAAGAAACATTTTTACTCTGCAACATATACATGTGTACATACATATTTTAACACTGAACTAATTTAAAAACTTTTTTATTCTTTTTACAGTTGAAATTTCTGACTAACATAGTATGAATCCTTTACATTATTATTAAATCAAATATACAAATATACATTTGTTTTAAATTTTGGTTTTGGTTTATCAACAGTTAGTAAACCACAGCATGTGGAGTCAGATATTATTTGCATAGATGTAGCTGCTTCATGACAAAAAAGTTTGAAAATTTTAAATAATTGACTGCAAGGTGGACTTCTGGTATTGTTTTTTTTTTTATTTTATCCAGCTGCAAGGAACAATGGGACTGGAGGAAGGAGAAAAGGACCATAAAATCATAGGATAATTTGGGTTGAGAATGACCTTAATCTGAGAGAGGGGACGTTTGGTGTCATCTGGAAATGTTACTAAAATTACTCCATTACATTCTTCAGATCATTGCTAAAGATGTTAAAACACCTCTGGATCTGATCTAGCTGCTGGGAAAAGTGAATCTGGAGAAGACAAAGGATATGAACATAAGCTGTCTAGAAGCTGGAAGTGTGTGCCTTCTCGGTGCTGATGATTAGTAGGAAAGCTTTTTTCCCTCTTGTGTTATTTCCTATGATTGTTTTGTTGATGAAAGATATAAGCACATTGAAGTTTATATACTGAGTTATCTGTTGTATTAAAACATCTCTAAGGTGAAAGGAACTTTGGACGGAGAGGAGTTAAGCCTGCAATTTTTCAAAGATAACTTAATCCACAGACCATTAGGTTTAATATTTAGATAGCTGAGAATTCTCCCAGATGGTGATGCTCTGGGTTCAGGAACTTCTTAAAAATATAATGGTGAACATACAGTATCACCGCAACGGTGCATCTAAACTGTTTCTGATAGCAAAAAGAAGTGATACCTAACACAGTGCAGGGAAACAGGATGAACTCATATGATACTTTTCCTCACTAGTCTCATACTGTCCTATCATTCTGGTTACGTACATAGATTCTACTGGCTTCCTTTTTTTTAATCAGATTACCTAGTCTCCCCATGTGCTGTTGTAAAATTTCAGCATCTGCATCTTCCTATTGGAAGGCATTCCTTAGCTTTACCACACATTTTGAGGAGAACCTTCTGTGCTGCTTTTTTCTAATCTGCCTCCTTCTTTCACATGGTACTCCCTATTACTTTTGTTGGAAGAAATGGACGAAAATCTGTCCCTCTCTGTGCTGCTGATTATTTCAACAACATCTGTCTTGGCTTTCATATCTACCCATGATACCTATGTTGTTGTAACCTTTGCTGAATATATTTCCTGTCTTTGGGTCTGCAGGGGGTTCATGTCAGAGAGCATTTGATTTTGAGAGATTTTGTAAAACACTTATCTGCATAACAATGAAGTTCCGCAGACAAGAAAAATTAGAACTGGACTTCATGTCAGATGTGGTATATGATTTAGTCAAGAAAAAGGGAAAAACTTAGAAGTAATGAATGGTCTAATTTCTGCTACTTCTAAAAGGTACTCACATTTGGAAGCTAACTATAGGTTCCACTCTCAGACTTGGAGCTGGGGAGGGGTACGTGTTGCATTTTTCTGATATGCCATAGGTTACTGATTAAGCATCCAGGAGATGGTATGCCTGCTTGCCTTCTATATGGTAGGATAGGTCTGTTCGAATGAAAAGGAAAAAGCAGGTTCACTCTGATACCACATTCCTCTGGCCTTGAGATCATGTTTTTGCAGAAGTTCCTGCCTGCAGATCTTGATTTCAGACTCTTTTTTAAGTTGGAACAAAGATCTCCCTAACTATTGAGCTGGTTTAGGTATGAATACCAGCAAAATGCTCTACCTCCTCCACCTGGTCTTTGTAAATTACTGTCATATTGTAGTACAAATGTATGCATTTCCTCTTCCTCTAAAGAAATCATTAAAATTTGAAGACAAAATTATAGCTTTAATTTTGATCTAAAACAGTTTCTCTCTGAATTTCAGGCTTTTCACTTTTGAGTTGAACTAGAATTTCTCAGCAGGACTGTGTAGACTCCAGGCAAGATCTGGGAAATGAGTGAGTTCAAGGATCCTGTTTCAGAGAAAAAGGGTTTTCAAAACATTATTTGAAATATCAATTTGATTGCAATTAACTACAATACAGTGAATATAAAAAAGAATTTCAAAGTCAGTAAAACATAGTCAATGAACAAATGGATGTAAGAAATTGCAAAAAAATGTTTTGTATAAGTAATAAACCTAAAGATTGCCTAACATTGGTAATACCTGGTAACTTTTAAATGAAATTATTAGGGAGTCTGGCAGATGGGAATATTTACATAACAGTAAATTCAAAGCCAGGATTAGAGTTCCTCCTGTTTTCCACTTTCATGCGTAAAAAATTATTCTGTCTTAAGAATAATAGCCACATCTAGTTTGTTATTTGTGGTCAGACTTATTTGATCAAGTACTGACTCACTTCTTGCTTCCGTTACCTCCCGTTACAAATGCCTGCTATTTTATTTCCTGTTCACATGACTTAGCTTGCTTTGTGTCAAGAGATGTCCTATATTATTTGTTGCTTTTTTTAAAAATAAAGTTTTTAAGATGTGTTATATATAGTTTAGTACTGCAAAGCCATCAGTTTAAAAGGCACATGCTTTACAGTTACTTAAAGTCAACTTATGAGAGGCACAAAAGACCGTTGGGCCTGAAGAAGGTGGATAGACTTCCAAAGGTCTGAATTAAACTTGTTAGGAATATATAACAGTACCGTGAAGTATCTTCATTCATCAACATATTTCATTCTACTAGCACAAAGTGATGTTATATAAGCTGAAATTCATACATGCCTTTGTGCATTTGTGCCTTCTACAAACACAGAAGCAGGACAAAAAAAGAAATAATTTACCTATTGTAACATCTTTGGTTGTAATAATAATTACACAATTTCTAGTGTAATATTCCATTTTTCTACAATTTCTTTTAACAGGCACACTCAGAACTCAGTATAGTAATAACTAAAAAAGTGGGTTTATTTATTCTAATATATTACTCATGTCTGCGTTACGGGAAGATTTTAGGCTATTGGTTTAGTAAAATACTGAAAATGTGTAACAGTTCACCAAGAACTATTCTGAAAATTGACCATTAAGCTAGGCAAAATCCCAACAAACCCACAAATAAAGCCCTAAACCAGCCCTTTAGTGTGCATGTTTGCACTTATGAGTTAACTGTCACTGGGGAAGCAAATGTATAATAAGTGTAGTAAAAATTAGTTTCTTCAACATTTGGCACTTCAACTGTATTGAGTAAACTAAGTAAAACAAAGTAGCTCATAGAACAATAGCTGATTCTTTGTTCTGTGATCCCTCTTTTTTTCAAAGAAAGTTAAGCCTAATCAAGTAAGATTGTCTTTGCAAAGTGGGAAGATATATTCCTTTCTTACTTTCAAGAGACTAAAAGCTGATCTGAAAGGTTATAAAACTTTAATAACTTATAATGGTGATAAAACACTCAAAAAGAAGCTATTATGATAAGAGGAAAAGCTGAATTCTAACTTGCTTGGCTATTTCAACTCCAGCCTCCTGAGTGTCTGACATTTTAATGAATCCACATTACATTTCTACAAAAAAAATATGTTTAGGGCAATTGTCTAGAGCACAGGAAAACAGATTATTTAAATCTTAAATTATTTGGCCAGAATCTGGTAAAAACTAGAAGCTGAGCTATGGGACTACTTACTTAATTTGGAGTAATGCAAGTGAAGTTAATGAATTAATGTCAATTTTCAGAAGCTGGAGAGCAGTTAGTGAACATTGTGCTGTTAATTATTCTGTGCAGACTTCTTCATCTGGAATTAAAATATATGAAAGGATGGCATCCTGTGTTTCATAGTAATTTTCTATTCAATCATACAATCAAAACTGAGATAAGATTTTCTCAGTTTGTTGTTCTGAGATGCACCAGTTTGAAAAAAAATTGCTCTCATCACTAACTAAAGTAACATACCCTTGATACAAAATATGACTAAAATCAAATTGGTAAATATAAAATAATTCCCACATTTTTTCCTGTTTGTTTGTTTGTTTGTTTGTTTGTTTTCCTTAGCAGTGCTATAGGTATCTATTTAGATTAGATATTAGGAAGAAATTATTTACTCTGAGAGTGGTGAGGCACTGGCACAGGTTGCCCAGGGAAGTTGTGGAGTCCCCATCCCTGGAAGTGTCCAAGGTCAGGTTGGATGGGGCTTTGAGCAACCCGGCCTAGTGGTAGTGGTAGGTGTCTCTGCCCATGGCAGGAGGGTTCGAACTAGACAATCTTTAAGGTCCCTTCCAACCTAAACCATTCTATGATTCTAATGATGTGTCCACTAATCAAGTTAATGTCCCTGTGAGTAAACTCTGTAGTGAAAGGCAACAGTAGGAGTCTGTTCTGTACTTCTGGGTTGCTGCCTCTGTAGCATCTTTTGTTTGAATTCAGTGTACTTCCTTGTCTTCCTTCTTTGCCTCCCAGCCACTACAGTGAAGGAACCATTTGCGGTATCCTGCATCTGCTGACAAGGTATGAATGAATTAGAAAGCAGGAATCTACAAATCTTATTTGCCTCCCTCGTAGATCATTGTTGCTTTTACATACAGTCACAACGCAACAGTTTGGGACAATGCAGGAAGGGAAAGGAACTTAAAAACACATGCGTATATGTGTTTATATTTGTTTGTACATACTGATGGATCATGTATTACAGATTCCTTATCTCCTTTAAGGCAAGCTTGCTACATCACTTCAGCTGACTGAGATGAAACCCATTAGCAACAAATCTTTCTCTTCTTTCTAAGAGATACTTCCTTTGTTTTTGCAGTAAATATTCTAGAAAAAAGTATAAAATATACTGGAACACGAGTTTGAATTTGACACATTGTTCTGTTACTCTAGTTTTACACTGACATAATTTTTCAAATGTCAGTGAAGTTACTGTAGCATGAAACAAAAGCAATGCAACAGAGATTTAAGACTGATTCTAGGCAGTCCTTCCCAGTGCTGTATTGTCAGTGAATTTGGCAAATAATTCCACAAAATAAAGTGCCAGCTGATTGCTGTGTTGCTAACATTCATGATAATCTCCCTTGGCATTCTGTTCATAAGCTACTTCAACTCCTCTAAACAACTGCTTTAGTGTAGAATGGAAAAAAACTCCTACAGAACATCAGTTTCGTTTTCATATATATTCAGTACTCTCAATAGATTGCAAGTTAGGAGTTGCCATAATTATAAATAAAAACAAAGTCAACCAGCCCTCAGTGAAACAGTAGAGACCTTCCTTTCTGTCTATGTTTATCAGGAAGTGCTTTTCAGAGGCTTCAATTTTAATAAAAATGCTTTTGAGTTCCCTTTATGCACTTGAATACTAACATTTCAGATGGATATTATTGACTAGTTCATAAACATCTTGGTCATGTGCATGACTTTAATGTGAACTGATAAGCAGACTAAGTGAAAATTTAACTGACTTGAAATTTAACTCCATTGGAACATTTGCTTAACCAGAAGAACACAAAAATATTAGGAACTTATGTTGTACAAATCTGTTTTGGTGCTTATACACAGAGGACAGGTCCACAGGTTATGGTTATCACCTGAAGTGATTTGAAAGCACTGTAGAAAGGACCACACAAAATAATACAAATGAGATCAAGGGAAGAACAAGGACTGAATGATTCTGAAATTTGTTGATTCTTAGTAGGAACTTAAAATCACCCAAACCACCTTTTAAGTCAGCATTCAAGTGGCAAATTGAAGATGAGGCACAAGACAGATGCTGTAAGGAGTCAGCAGTTAACACATAAGCCCCATAAGAGTACAGAAATCATAGTGTTCTTCTCAGATAATGACAAGGTACAACATGCAGGAGAAGTTACGGATTTTTCTCCTGTCAGTGGTGCAAAAGAAGAAAGAGATAATTTAACCATTCTCCTAAATTCTCTCCTAAACCCAAAAAGAATGAAAAGGGAAAACTTTAGGTGTACTTTAGGCTTTCAAGTAGTCATTCTTATGGTCCAAGAAATGCAATCAAAAAGATTAGACCATCTCCAGCTGATACAGGTGTTATCTGGTGTCATTGTAACTGATTAGAAACAGAATGGCTTGCTGCTCCTAGACACTTAGTGCAGTGCCATCAGTAACTACAGGTTGACTTGATAAGTAGTATTGGTAATAGCGGTACTGACCATTAACTTTTGTTTATTTATTTATGGAGATAGCAACATTACAGCTTGAGAGGGACTGAGAAACAGCCTAATTCTTGGAGCTCTTCAGAGAGATCTCTTAGGGAATGAGGATCCTCTGCATGTAGAAAAATGTAAATTTTTTTGCAACAGGTAAGAAAATGTTGTGATAGAGAGCTTGCATTGTGTCACCTTGCAGTCATGTAGTTTTCTTAAAATGGCATAAATTCAGTAACAGATGTGTTAAATTTTGCAGGAAATGTTTCACAATATCTCTGTAAATAATTTTGCTATCTGATGAATAAAATCAATGCAGACAAAAAGCTGGTTTTTATTCTTGCTAGATCACCACAACCTCACAGCAAATATAATGTGTCTTTCATGGGGTGTAATGTCTTTGTTGATGTGTAGCAATTTTTTTGCATCACAGTTACAAACTTTTAGATTGTACCAGAATATGTATAGACACATCTATATTTCAATTAAATTGCTGCCCATTGTGTGTTTTTATCATATGGTGAAGAGATTTAGCACAGTTCACATACCAGTGTCATTATTATAATGTCATTTTAAAACTCTAATTAAGTAGTTTATTCATTGCCCTTGTTTTTACTAACATAAATTAAATATTCATATTTCTCTCATAATACTTGCATAATACTTTTATTTTAAAAAATTTAGCTAACAAGCAAGTATAATTTTCTACTGAGACGGCATGAGATTAAATGTCCTAATGAGAACTTCCCTTTAGAAGGCTCAAATGTCTTGATCAGAAAAATTTCTGACTTTCTCCCACTTTTTTAAAGAGATAATGTGATTCCTTTATTAATTTTTCCTATCACTGATATGATTTAAAAACTTTTATTTTGTTGCTTTGAATTTACTGAGCATATTGCTTTAATGTTATGCATAAATGTATATTTATTAATATGTATTTTATGTGAATACAAAATTTTCTTATTCTATTCATAGAATCATAGAATTGTCTAGGCTGGAAGAGACCCTTGGGATCATCAAGTCCAACCATCTACCCTACTCTACAAAGTTCTCCCCTACACCGTATCCCCTAACATCACATCTAAATGGCTCTTAAACACATCCAGGAATGGTGACCCAACCACCTCCCTGGGCAGCCTATTCCAATGTCCGACCACTCTTTCTGTGAAAAATTCTTTCCTAATGTTCAGTTTAAATCTACCCTGTTGGAGCTTGAAGCCATTCCCTCTCCTTCTGTCATTAATTACCTGTGAGAAGAGACCAGCACCAACCTCTCTACAGTGTCCTTTCAAGTAGTTGTAGAGAGTGATGAGGTCTCCCCTCAGCTTCCTCTTCCTCAAACTAAACAGTCCCAGCTCCTTCAACCGCTCTTCATATGATTTGTTTTCTAGGCCCTTCACCAGCTTTGTTGCCCTCCTCTGCACTCGCTCCAGCACCTTGATATCTCTCTTGTATTGAGGTGCCCAAAACTGGACACAATACTCGAGATGTGGCCTCACCGGTGCTGAGTACAGGGGCACAATCACCTCCCTACTTCTGCTGGCCACACTATTTCTAATACAAGCCAGGATGCCGTTGGCTTTCTTGGCCACCTGGGCACACTGCCGGCTCATATTCAGCCGCTTGTCAGTTAGAACCCCCAGGTCTCTTTTTGCCAGGCAGCTTTCCAGCCACACTTCCCCAAGCCTGTAGTGCTGCATGGGGTTATTGTGGCCCAAGTGCAGGACCTGGCACTTGCCCTTGTTGAAACTCATACTATTGATGTTGGCCCGATGATCCAATCTATCTAAGTCTCTCTGTAGAGCTTCCCTATCCTCCTGGGAATCAACACTCCTGCTTAACTTGGTGTCATCCGCGAACTTGCTGATGATACACCCTATGTCCTTATCGAGATCATCAATAAAGATGTTAAACAGAAATGGTCCTAACACTGAGCCCTGAGGCACACCACTTGTGACTGGCCCCAAGCTGGATTTAAATCCACTGAGGACCACCCTTTGGGACCTTCCAGTCAGCCATTGCTTGATCCAGCAGATCGTATGCTCATCCAGGCTGTGTGAAGCCAGTTTTTCCATGAGAATTGTATGGGGGACAGTATTGAATGCTTTTCAAAAGTCAAGGTATACAATATCAACAGCCTTTCCCTTGTCCAATAATCTGGTTATCTTGTCATAGAAGGAGATCAGGTTCGTCTGGCAGGACCTGCCTTCCATAAACCCATGCTGACTAGGCCTGATCCCCTGGTTGCCCATTATGTCGGTTTTGATGGCACTCAAGATGACCTGCTCCATGACCTTCCCTGGTATCAAGGTTAGACTGACAGGTCTATAGTTTCCTGGATCCTCCTTTTTGCCTTTCTTGTAGATGGGTGTTACATTTGCCACCCTCCAGTCCGTTGGGACCTCCCCAGTTAGCCATGACTTCCTCTAAATGATGGAAAGCAGTTTGGCGAGCACATCTGCCAACTCCTTCAGCACTCTTAGATGTAGCCCATCTGGTCCCATAGACTTGTGTGCATCCAAGCGGCATAGCAGGTCACTGATCTCTTCCTCTTCAATCATGATGCTCTCATTCTGCTTCCCCTCCCTGTCTCCTATCTCATCAGGCTGGGTGTCCAGGGAACAGCTAGTTCCACTGCTAAAGACTGATGTGCAGTAGGCATTGAGCACCTCAGGCTTTTCCTCATCCTTTGTGACTATGTTTCCCTCTGCATCCAATAAAGGAGGGATATTTTCCCTAATCCTCCTTTTGTTGTTAATGAATTTATAGAAACATTTTTTATTATCCTTAACAGCTGCAGCTAGGTTGAGCTCTAGCTGCGCTTTGGCTCTCCTTATTTTCTCCCTGCATAGCTTCACTACATCTTTATAGTTTTCATGAGAGACTTGCCCCCTCTTCCAAAGGTCGTCGACTCTCTTTTTGTTTTTGAGATCCAGCAAGAGATCCCTATTTAGCCAGGCTGGCCTCCTTCCGCACCTACTTATTTTTTGGCACATGGGAACAGCCTGCTCCTGTGCCTTTAAGACTTCTTTCTTGAAGTATGTCCATACTTCCTGGACTCCCAATGGATTTTGTCTAGCAGTCCTCTGAACAGATTAAAATTTGCCCTCCGGAAGTCTAAGGTGGCAGTTTTGGTAACCCTTCTCCTTGTTTCTCCAAGGATCGAGAACTCAATTATCTCATGATCACTGTGCCCTAGATGGCCTCCAATATTTACTTCCCCCACAAGTTCTTCCCTGTTCACAAGGAGCAGGTCTAGGAGGGCACTTTCCCTGGTCGGCTCACTTATCAGCTGCATGAGGAAGTTATCCTCCACACATTCCAGGAACCTCCTGGATTGTTCCCTGTCTGCCGTGTTGTATTCCCAGCAGATATCAGGGAGGTTAAAGTCCCCCACAAGAACAATGGCAAACGACTGCGATACTTCTCCCAGTTGCTTATAGAAAGCTTCATCCACATCACTGCTTTGGTTGGGAGGTCTATAGCAGACTCCCACAGCGGCATCACCTTTATTTGCCCTTATCCTAATCCAAACACTCTCGACCCTGTATCAATACACTTAATTTCTGAGCTCTCATAGCATTCTCTAACATACACGGCCACTCCGCCACCTCTCCTTTCCTGTCTATCTCTCCTGAAGAGTTTGTAGCCTTCAATTGTGGCACTCCAGTCATGTGAGGCATCCCACCAGGTTTCTGTGATAGCCACTATGTCATAGTTTTCCTGGTGCATCATGGCTTCAAGCTCCCCCTGGTTGTTGTTCATACTGTGTGCATTGGTATAGATGCACTTCAGACGAGCTAATGGTTTCAACATCTTTTTGTGAGTGTGGGCCCCATTTTCTACCAGGCACCTCTCAGGTGTTTCCATAATTTCTAGGTGTCTATCACTTCTCTGAAATGAGTTGGTAGAGTAAGAGTCCTTGCTAGTCCACCATCCCTCAAGCTCTGGCGTGTTTTCCTTGAGTTTAGTCCTAACAGGCGCAGTTATCCCCCTTTCTCCCCTCATATCTAGTTTAAAGCCCTGTCAACGAGCCCTGCTAATTCCTGTCCCAAAATTCTTTTCCCCCTCTGGGATAGGCGCATCCCACCTGCCACCAGCAGGCCAGATGTCTCATATGGCAACCTATGATTAAAAAACCCAAAGCCGTGTCAGTAACACCGGTCCCGAAGCCACGAATTGACCTGCTGTCTCTTCCTATTAATTTCTTCACTCATGATAGCCACCGATGAGATAAAGGAGAACACTACTTGTGTTCCCGATCCCTTAAGCACCCTTCCCAAGGCTTTAAAATCTCTTTTAATTGATTTTGGGCTCCTTCTTCCAAAATCATCACTGCCCACCTGAAATACTAAAAGGGGGTAATAATCAGAAGCTTTGACTAGAGTAGGAACTTTGTCCAACATATCCCTGACCCGTTCCCCAGGGAGGCAGCAGACTTCCCTGTGAAGCGGGTCAGGACAGCATATTGGTCCTTCTGCCCCCTTCAATAGAGAGTCACCCACAACGATGACCCTTTTGCTTTTCCTTTTGGAACTAGTTGTACTGCCAGGTCTACAGCGACTTGGTCTTTCTGGCACTTCCTGCTTAGATGTACCATCCTCCTCTCCAGCAGACAGTTCCTCCTGCAAGATTCCGTACCGGTTCTGCAGGGGTACCTGGGGTGGTGGGAGGGGCAGGGAGGGGATTTGCCTGCTTCACTTAGCCTGGACCTGTTTCCATTGCCCCTCTTCTCTGAGATCCCCCTCTTCTTTAAGATCCCCTTCTACTGCCAGGTGAGAAGTGAGGAGAGGGTCCTCTGGTGTATGCGAGGCCTCAACACATTCCCTTACTCTCAGGGAGTGGGCCCACCAGTCAATCTCCCTCTCACACTCCCTGATAGTCCTCAACCTCTCCACTTCCTTTCAGCTCAACCACCAGGCTGAGGAGATCGTTCACCTGTTCACATCTGACACAGGTGTTGTCCCCACTACCCTCCATGGCAAGGGCCAGGCCCCGGCACTCCCTGCAGCCTGGACACCCATGTGTTTGTGTGGGGCCTCTGCCTGGGTGCCCACAGCTTTCTTAACAATAGCCTTTGACCTAGTTCTAACCATGGCTGGGATGTCTGCAAGCAAGAGACAGTGGAAGGGTCAGTTGGAATGAACGTGCTAGTCATCTGACTACTAAAAGGAAATGAAGTTACCTTGTACAACAGCAGAGGCCCAGGACCCTGCTGTACAAGTTACAGCCACGTGAGGCACCGACCAAGACACACACCCAAGCACTGGGTACTGCTCGGTGGCAGAGGCTCTGCCCTTCCTGGGGCCCCTTATAAGTCGGCAGTGTGATGAGCCACGGGAGGAGCTGGCTCTGCCCAGGCTTAGTCAGCAGCCTGCCCACCAGCTGTCAGGCCCTAGCACGAGGAGGAGGCTTTGCCCGATGTCAAAAAAGCCCCAAAATGAGTTTTCTGTCGGCCTTTTTAGCTACAGATCCCTTCTCCCAGCGCAGTCTTACCTGCCCTGGAGCCGGTCTCTATCGCAATGAAGGAAATGAAGGAAATAAAACCTTGTATCTGCTCTCTGTTCCTGGAGACAATGACCTCATCTCTAAAATCGTGATGCTACACCACAAACCATGTGCTACAAAATTTGCCAACTCATTCAGTGTTAAGTTATTCAAAACAGAGCAAATGATTTGAAGTCTGTCTTAGCAATGCACGTGTATGTGGGAAGAGAAAAATGAAGGAGAAAATGGTATAAAGGTACTATTATGCTTGTTCTGCAGTGACTAATAACATGGCAGTTGGTTAATTAGAGCCTTAGTACACAGCATGTTAGCTTAATACTTTTTTTTTCAATATCATACTTTCTGTATTTATGTACATTCATGATCTTTATCAACAAAGAATGCTGTGCTTATGTACGTTAATAAGCTGTCAGGATTATGTTACAGTTATAATGTGGATAATGAAGTTAAACCTAGGTGTCCTTTTTCAAGAAAAAGTAATTTAATTCCAATAGCAAATTAGTACAGACACTGATCCTTTTTCAAATATAGTTTATGCAGATATTATTTACAAATAATTTTTACTTTACTTAGCAGAGCTGTGACTGAAGTATGTTTTTAGATTTGATTCATAAAATGTCACCCTGGCTTAGTGATATTAGCATACAGCTTAGAGTAGCTTTCTGTAGCTAAAGTCATTCAGATCTCCAAAAATGGAGTCAACCCTATGACATCGCTCTCACTGCTGACCTCCTGATGTCAGATCCCAGGAAGGAGTGTGATATTTATGCAAATCACTAGGAAAGCAACTCCAGGTTTAATGCTTATACAGCTAACGTAATCTTGATACATGAGTTTACCAGGTACAGGAATACCTCTTGATATAACCTTGAACAGATTGTCTTTTGATACTTTGCATCATTCTTGCATATTTTTTGCAGGACAGATAAAAAGCAACAACTAACCATTTCCATAAATCTTCCTGGAAGAACAACATTTCTTTAGAGATTAATAATTGAAATGATCCAAGAAATAGTCAAAAGTAAATAACTCATAGTGAGTTACAACACAGAAATCATAGTGTTCACTCATTGAGAAAAGAATATATCAGGAAGTACTGAGTCCTTAAATCTTTGAGAAAAAATGTTAAAAGTAGTCTCAATCACCATCTGATCTCTTTGGACACCTAAAATTAATCAGTGATTCCCTTCTGCACTGTAGAAATAAATATTTGGTAAGGAAAGTGCAGAAAAAAAAAAGTATTCTTGTTCTCAGCAGTCTTTATGCAGTGATATTTATGTTATGACCCCCTTTCTGCATGTTGTATTATTACTACTAAAACAAAGATCACACGCTGGTGGGAATTCTTCATCCAAGTCAAGCTCCTTACCACAGAGGCCTGTGGCATTGTTCATTTTCTGTCTGGACCTGTGAATCTTGTAGTTGTCACTGCCCAGTGGTTAAAAGTGTCTAATTTAGCCTAGCGTTTAAGATACTCTCTTGGGAAGAACAAATCTGTCCAGGCAGAACTGATATCTTTGTCAGTTCTCAAAACCAGTAACTTATTGTGAAACAAAGTGGTTGGGTGCGGGAAGGTCTTCTTTCTCTTAGCTAGTCATATCTAGAGCAGGATTGCACATTCTGACTCCTGAACTGAGATGTGCGTAATGGGAAGCTCAGGACCAGGAGTTCAGCCACACTCTGCTTACTTTTTCTTTTCACATGGGTTTAGCAGCTTTGTGACCAGCCATTAAAACACTGAGTTGCTTCACACAAGTACTGATTGCAGCTGAAATGGAGAAGAGCTGGTGTCTCACTTTGACTCTTTTCAATGTTCTGTTGGGGCAACAAACTTTTTCCAGTTTTTCACTGGGAATTTTAGGGTGGGGAAGCAGCAAGAACAGAATCATCCTGCACTGTGACATAAAATGCAGAGGGTTTTTTTCTAAGCAGGATTCGTGCAGGAGGTAGATAGCGATCTCTATTCAATCACACATATGCAGGCACTCATTTTAAAGACACGGTGACAGTGACCAAAGTTCCTGCTCCTCCAGTCCCATTATAACTGGCACCACAGACTTGGGGAAATGGGGCACTCAACTGGTCAATGCACCCGAGTCCTGGCTAGTGTCTGGTTTCCCTGTGTAGAGGCTCCACTTCAGGCTCAATCTTCTGCACAGTGTTGGATGGCTGTTGGATAGCAGTGGCTGTTGTTCCACTGAGGGGTTATTGTTCATCATTGTTTACTGCTTTCTAATTTAGGCTGTTGGCATAAGCCACCAGTGGCCTTTTTGATCATGAAAGTCCATGCTAATCACTTTGACTTTGTCCATATCTAAACATAATTAATATTTATTACCTGAGGTATTATCACTCTCTGGTTTCCCATCCCAAGTATTTTACAAGGGTGTACAGTGTGTGCTAGTGGTTCATTTGCACTTTTTTTTAATCTTTTCCCATGCATACCTGAACAATTATAGCAGGCTAGATGTAGTGCTTTCAGGTAGTCCTCCCCCATGATGCTTACCTGTGCTTCCTTACTTTTCCAGTGCATACCAGAATCAGCTAATCGATCAGAGCTGTGCAGATGCAATCCAGACCTCATTTTACCTGAGCCATGCTGTCAGGATTGGTTTCACCTCATGACACTATTTCAACTAAGCCTGGGGAATCTGGGAACACTGTTCTGTTGGGTGGTCTGGCATGTTCTGACTTCATAGAATGACAAAAATCATGCATTTACCTCTCCCCCTTTTGCCACCCGTAATGATTTCCTTTGGAAGAAACCTCAGAAAAAAGAGGCAGGCAGGATCACACTAGGGCATTCTCCAAGCAAGTTGCTGGTGTTACCAGTGTGAAGGAAAGGAAATTAGCGTGCTTTTTTGACCCCTGCATATAGCATGTATTCACTATGTTTACAAACTATATTTTTTCCTTTGTAAGCATAAATGTATTAAGCAAGGAGCATTTGTAGAGATCTAAGACATATTGTTGCTTTTAGAAAATTTCATCAATATGCAAATTGTGTCTAAGGCAGTTCTGGCAAAAATGAAAAGCTTTAAGAAAATATCATATTGTGCATTAAATGGTCTCAATTTATAAAATATTGTAATAAAATTAATCTGGGTATTATAAAGCATGTAAAAATAAATATTGTGCTACTATGATTAATAGTAAACTAGAAAATTATTGCAGTTATGGTCTACAGAATGTACAAACAATTGTTAAGAATTTGGATTTATGGGGAAAATATTTGGGTTTGATTTACAGTATTAACAGTTCCCTCCTTACGCTGTCAGATTTATGCAATTGCTGGTCATATGATAAGGAACTGGTGCACAAGACTATTCATTCAACACTTTCTCAGGTTTTGGCTAACACATAACCCATCCTAAGGCTCAATGTATGCTGGGAACAGCACCATTAGGTCCATGTGAGAGCAAGATGTATGCATGACATAATGGCCAGGAAGGGCTAAAGATCATTGTGCAGCCACTATCACCTGCAGTTTGCTGTCTCCTGCAGCTATCGTCGTTCATATTGATTGTCTTGAAGGTTCTTTAGAATACACTAAGGAGTGTCGCCCTCTGTGTCAAGGACCAGCTGGAATGCATGGAGGTCCGCCTGGGGGTGGATGAGGAGCTGACCAATAGCTTATGGGTCAATAGTAAAGGGAGGGCAGGGACAGTTGGTGTTACACTGGAGCAAAGTCCTGCACCTGGAGAGGGGCAATGCCTGGCATCAGTACATGCAGCAGAACGCCTGGCTAGAAAGCAGCCAGGGAAAGGTGAACACGCTGCTGCCCTTGAGAGCATTGAGTGCACCCTCAGCAAGTTTGCTGATGACACCAAGCTGTGTGGAGCAGTTAACATGCTGGAGGGAAGGAATGCCATCCAGGGGGACCTGGACAGGCTTGAAAGGTGGGCCTGTGCAAACCTCATGAGGTTCAACAACTCCAAGTGCAAGTTCCTGCACGTGGGCTGTGGCAATCCCATGCACAAATAGAGGCTGGGCAGAGAATGGATTGAGAGCAGACCTGAGGAGAAGGACTTGGGAGTGATGGATGATGAGAAGCTCAACAGGACCTGGCAATGTGTGCTTGCAGCCCAGAAAGCCAACCATATCCTGCGCTGCATCAAAAGAAGTGTGGCCAGCTGGTCAAGGGAGGTGATTCTGCCCCTCTACTCCACTCTCTGGAGATGCCACCTAGAGTACTGCGTCCAGCTCTGGGACCCCCAATATAAGAGCGATGTGGACTGGTTGGTGGGAGTCCAGAGGAGGGCCACGAAGATGATCAGAGAGCTTAAGCCACTCTCCTGTGAGGAAAGGCTGCGAGATTTGGGATTGTTCAACCTGGAGAAGTTTCCAGGGAGACTTTATAGCAGACTTCCAGTACCTGAAGGGGGGTGACAGGAAAGGTGAGGAGGGAGTGTTTATCAGGGAGTGTAGAGATAGGACGAGGGGTAACAGTTTAAAACTGGAAGAGGGTAGATTTAGATGAGATATCAGGAAGAAATTCTTTATGGTGAGGGTGGCAGGACACTGCAACAGGTTGCCCAGAGAAGCTGTGGATGCCCCATCCCTGGAGGTGTTCAAGGACACACTGGATAGGGCTTTGAGCAACCTGGTCTAGTGGGAGGTGTCCGTGGATATGGCAGGGGGGTTGGAACTACATTATGTTTAAAGTCCCTTCCAACTCTAACCGTTTTATGGTTCTGTGATTCTATGAATGTTTGTGAAAGCTGCTGAACCAAATGAAACCACAAAGTTGAAACCTTCCAGAAGCTGTTGCACCTTTGGAAACCTCTCCTGTATTTCCCACTGGCAATGCTTTTTAATGCAGGACTTCAGCGAGCGTGCCTTCAAGGACTTGTGACAGTTGTGCTCTGGGATGTGGCTACGCACATCTTGAAGACCTCCAGGCTCAGGGATCCGACAACCTCTCTGGACAATTCACTCCAATGCTTCATGATCCTCACAGGGATTTTGTTTTTTCATTCATATCTCCAGCCTGAACCTCTCTAGTTTCAGGAGATGCCACTGTCTCTCACCCTCCCATCTGGCAGTGCTGAGAAGAGCTGTCCCCATCCCTTTGATGCCTTCCCCATGGGCACCGGTGTGTGCTGTGAGGTGCCCTGCTCCAGGCTCCTTTCTCTGCTCCAGGCTTGAACCAGCCCCAGCGCCACAGACCCTCCTTCCCTCCTCTGAGACCCTCTGGTTTGTCAGCTGCTCTCCAGGATCCCAAAGAGGAGGTAGTGCCCGGATGATGCCTGATGGGTGCTGAGCAGAGGGCATTGCCCTTGCACCCTCTGGATAGGGCAGAAATACAGGAGAAAACCTTCAAGAGTGAGCCAAGTGCTGCCTGTGACCCCCTGTGGGAGGAAGCAGGGGAGCCCGGAGGGCTGCCCAGCAGTGCTGGGGTGCAGGGAGAGCCTGCAGGACTTTGTCCTGCAGCCTCCCAGGGAGGCACAAGGTGTTGACTCATCAGCCTTCTTGCCATATGTGCCTGGAGACATCTGCCATGGCCAGAGTGACCTGATGTGGCCTGGGAAGACATGGCCAAGGCCTTGGTGACTGTCGTGAAATACCAATGCCAAGCACAAGACACTAGATGGGGGGTGGAGGGGTAGTGACGTTGTGGTAACCCCAGATGAGTGTGCTGGGGCCACAGCACTGCCAGGGCTGGGTGAGGATAGCCCATTGTGATGTCCCTGAGCAATAGGTTGTCATGTCATTGAGTCCCCTAGAAATTTGTTCTGTTGTCAGTGAGGGATGGACTGAGACTTCTCCAAGTGACAGATTGTGATGTCATCTAGTGATGGATTGTGTCATCCCCGAGTGATGGATTGTGAACTGGCGTCCCTCACTGCTTATGTCCAGGCGCAAGTCTCACCCAGCCGGCTAGGGCCGGCACTCCAGCTGAGCAGTTTGCAAGGTTGGAGTGGTGACAGAGGCCTTTGGTGCTGGTGGTGTGTTCAGGGAGCTGCTGGTTGCAGCTCTCCGTGCCTGACCCCAGAACCATCAGAAGATTTTCCCCGGCTGTGCCAGGTTCAGGCAGCCGGGGCACAAAGGAGGCATGCTCGCAGCAGCAGAGGTGAGCTGGGAGGGGAAACCTCACCCTGGGGAGCTCGAAAGTTTCCTTCCTGAGGAACCTGGGTATTTTTTCCACCCCTTCTTGGGCCAGCCAATGACCGTGGCCTTTCTTCCTGTTCTAGAGTGACACCAGCTGCTGCAGCACCAGTATCAGGGAGCTGCTTGACATCCCCAGCTCCCCCCAGCCCATCGCAGAACATGGAGAACATGGCCACAGAGCTGGAGGATCGCTGTCCCATCTGCCTGGGCAGCTGGGAGGAAGCCAGCTTTGCGATGCCCTGCCTCCACCGCTTCTGTTATCCATGCATCCTGGGGTGGGCTAAGAGCAAACCCGAGTGCCCCCTCTGCAAGAGGAGTATCGTCTCCATCTTGCACTTGGTGCGGGCAGATGATGACTATGCGGAGCATGTCATCACACCATCCGTGACACTGTCAGTCGTCATCCGCCAGACAGGACGAGCTTCTGGACACCCAGCTGCCCACAACTTCCACCACCCTGGAGTGCCCCAACAGTGAACTGCAGGAAGGCTGCCCAGGCGTCCTGTGGGCAGCCTCCAGCTCCCAAACTGGAAGAGCTCTTTCCAAAACCACCCAATGCTCTTCCAGACCCTGCAGTCCTGGGTCTACCAGAAGCTGGAGGAGTTGTTTGGTAACAGGGTGTTGGAGGCAACCATGGTGGAGGACACCACCACGTCCACCCTGACCAGTGATGAGTCTATCTTGTGTAACAGAGACGCCCACTGGCTGCTGGACCAGCAGGGCGCCCCTGCTGTTGTGATGCAGGGGGACAGCCCCACGGGTATCCCTGGCCCCGCTGCCTCCCAAGGAGGGTGTCCCACTATTACCCAAGCCCTCCAGCGGCCCTGCAACATCCAACACGGACGAGCTCCCTGGCACCTCATCAGCTGCTGTTGGTGGGAGTCCCAACAGCCACCCTTCTGCTCCCGCTGCCAGCCCTATGGAGCAAGAAGAGTCCCAGGAGGAGCCAGGGGAGGCTGTGCGTGGGCCCTCCACTTCCAGCCAGGGCCACAAACACTCCTCTTGGGGCCACAGCGACCCACAAAGAGGAAGACTGGAAGCTCCAAGGATGCTCCAGATAAGAAGAGGCCAGTACCACGTTGGTGACCCTGGAGGGTGCCTGGGGGGATGGCCAGACCAGGACTGGCCCATCCATCTGGGTCCTGTGCCAGCCTTCAAGCGCTCCCAGACCCCCAAATCCAATTGTCCAAATAAAATAAAAAATAAAAAAACCTACAGAAAAAGTCTCAGTATTACTAACAGTGCAGGTGGCATTGCTATCCTCACCCTTTTTTGCTTTTTTTGCTGGGAGGGGTGGGATGTTAACACTGAGGGGTCCTTCTGCATGTGCCAGGTACTCATTTGTTGTTCCCTCAGACAGCGAGTGTTGCCCAGCTCCAGGTCTGCATCTCTGCAGCTGGTCCCAGGGCGGATGTTTCCAGTCGGAGGCTCTCCAGGGCCAGCCCGTAACCCATCGCTCATCACACACCTCCTCCTCCTCCTCACTGCATCCTTTGCCCCATGCCCCGAGGCTCTGCTCGCCTACCCACCTGCACTGCCTGGTGTAGCCTCACTACAGCAGTGCCCAAATCCCTCCTCCTGTGCCGAGTCATGACTTGGTGCTGCTCCCTGCATCAGCCCAGGATCATACCCTGCCAAGGCAGGAGCCCCAAGAAGTTCAACAAGGGGGAGAGCAAAGTCCTGCACCTGGGGAGGGACAATGCCAGGTACCAGCACATGCGGTGGGCTGTCCAGCTGGAAAGCAGCCAGGGAAACGTGACCATGCTGCTGCCCTCAAGCACAGGCTTTCTTCCCACTCTTCCAGATGCAGCCTTGGCGCTGGCATTTCTTCTGTGCTTGGAAAGGACCCGTTTCAGCAGATGCTCGGCAGATGGATGCCAAGTGGCTGAGGACACTGGGTTTGTCTAGTTTGGAGAGAAGAAGGTTGAGGGGTGACCTCATTGCTCTCTACGGCTTCCTGAGGAGGGGAAGAGGAAAGGGAGGTGCTGATCTCTTCTCCCTGGGATTTGGGGTTGTTCAGCCAGGAGAAGAGAAGACTCCGAGGAGACCTTATAGCAGCTTTCCAGTATCTTAAGATCACCTACAAGAAAGCTGGAGAGGGACTTGGGGGTGTGTAGTGACAGTACAGTTTACATAAATTAGTATCATAGAATCATAGATTACATAGATTATTACCTTAAAGGTAATATCTTCAAATTGGAAGAGGGTAGATTTAGATTAGGTAACAGGAAGAAGTTTTTCACTGTGAGGGTGGTGAGGCACTGGAACAAATTGCCCAGGGCAGTTGTGGAGCCCCCATCCCTGGAAGTGTTCAAGGCCAGGTTCTACGGGGCTTTGAGCAACCTGGTATGGTGGGAGATGTCCTTGCCCAGGGCAGGGGTGTTGGAACTAGATGATCTTTAAGGTACCTTCCAACTCTAACCATTCTATGATTCTGTGATACTAACTTATGGAAACTGAACAGACACAACTTCCAAACTGTAAGGTATGAATATGTCATCTTACTGGAAAAGCTTTTGAAGTGGATCGAACAGGACTGCTGAGGCTTTTGTGGTTCCCTGTGTGATCCAGAGGATACCTTCACCCTGACAGAGGAAGAAGGACGAGCACTCTCACCCTCAACTACATTACAATTTGGCTCATAGGCATGCAATTTAATTACAATTTGTAAGTTACAAACTGCAAGTTAGGAGTTATGAAATAGAGAACTTGTTAGCTAGAATCCTGATTAATTAAGTGATCACAAATTAAGTGATGAATTAGGGAATTCATGTGTTAGACTAGTCTGTATGAAGGGGATTGAGTCCTTTTTTATCATGTTTGTTTTCTTTCCTAATGAACTCATAAAGTAAAATTTAATTGACAGAGTATGTTGTCCTGTAAATTGAGAGCTCCAAACAGACCATGACAGTGCAGACAATGAAACAACAGGGGGAAAAAAGCTATTTAAGTGCAGAATATAAATCACTGGCTTGTTTCAACATTAGTTTGAAATAAAAATACATGCAGTCTTTGCTTTAGCATTGATTTTTAATTCCAATATCTGATAAGAAGCTAAATAGATTATACTTTCATTCATTAAGATAGTCATATTAGAAAAGACTTCTCACAGGAAGGGGCATAGAATCCTTCTTTTCATCTTTTTATCATCTTTGATTGTTACAAGTAGGAAAGGAGTATGGATAGCATCTGAATATTCAAAAAAATTTAATGTGTTATCTTTTAAAAGCTGGCTAGTTGTAAGATAACAAATACATCAATGATATAACTTGTTTATAGCACTATATTTATTAGAAAGTTAATTAAATATTTGAA
This sequence comes from Pluvialis apricaria, assembly GCA_017639485.1. Classification (NCBI taxonomy): domain Eukaryota; kingdom Metazoa; phylum Chordata; class Aves; order Charadriiformes; family Charadriidae; genus Pluvialis; species Pluvialis apricaria. Next base: position 48,391,652 of record CM030044.1, on the reverse strand, counting down.
AGTTCTGTAATCCCCTAATTTATTATTACCTTCTCAGTCGTTCTTATTAACCCTGTTACATAGGTCTATCTGCTTCATGTTCTTTTGAGATTTTCAATATTGTTACAAATCTCCTAAGAAGGAATCTTGTTATAGCGGTCCTAAAATGCCCTTGTCTCCAGCAATGTTCCCAGTGACAGATGAATTCAACCTTGGGAATGTTAGCCAGTGTACACCTTTAGTTAATCTTTTTTCTCTACTGCAAGAGTTTCGTGATCTTTTCAAACAGTATGCTCATTTAAAAACACTCTAGGTATGAACTCATTACACTGGATGAGGTATTTTGTGTTGGGACATTTATATTGCTATGAAGACACTAACCTCAAAGGCAATACAGGATAGGGTGCGCTGTTCATACCTAAATCTGGTTCAGAATTTTCTCTTGAAGTGAGTTGTCATTTTAAAACGTTGCTTGCCAAAGCCGAGACATTTAATTAAAAAAAATCTGTTTTGAATAAAGTTGAAAAAAACCACAATGGAATTTCAGAAGAGATCTTGCTTATATTTGGTGAACTGACAGGACCTTTGGTCTTTCTTTGTCTAGGGTTCAGGCCCTCTTCTGCCTGTGCTGCTCCGGAGAAATTCTGGCACCCTAAGGACTTCCACCCTGTAGGCTTCCCAGTACAGTGGCTGAGTGTGAGGTTATGGAACGACTCCTGTGTGTGAGCTGACTATAACTTTTGAAAGTTAATGAAGCCAGGTTAAATTATGACATTTGAAGATCTAAGTTTCATTATTGAATTTCAGTCTTAGTTCATATGGGAATAATAGCACATAAAACACTGGTTTGTAAGAGATGTTGTGTAACAGGAAATCTTTATGTGACAAAAACTGCTCCCACAAAATCTTTGGTCTCACAAAATCAGCCTTGGTTACAAAATAAAACAAAAACAATCCAAACCCCAAAACTAAAAACCAGAACATGGCTACAGGTTTTACAGAATTTTATACATAGATTTCATCAAATTATTATCAGAGTAAAACATAGGAAAGAGCAAAGTGACATAAATTGAATTATACACAGAGTCACAAGTCTTCTGGGTGCTCATAATTTAGAAACAAAATTTAAAAAGTCATGGAAATTCTTCATCCTGATTTTTGACCAAAATCCTGTGCTGTGAATCTGATTTTACCTTTACCAGATAATTTTGTGTGGAAGGGAGTTTGTCTATATTTTTATCTATTTTTAGAAGTGTAACAGTAAAAGCTGAATATTGAAGTTTTTATATTCGTAGGAGGATGAAGCTTATCACAGCTGGTGTGATAGAGGGTTTGTGAATCCACATCAAAGTAAATTTCAAGGGGGTATCCTGTATCTCACATGTGAAAGAGTTAGGGGAAGTGCCAAGGAAACACACTGAAGCGAGAATGGCTTTGGTTTAGAGCACACTTTAATACATTCTCCTCTTGGTTTTCACAATATTTTTTCAATCTTTTAGATTGTGAGCATATGTTTTATTCTAAAGTTTTCTACTTTAGCATAGCAAAATCCTGGCCTCAAGGGAGAAAATCTCACTGTCACCAAGGGGCAGGAGAATGGTAGGAGAACAGATGGAAGGGGAAGAGATGGAGGATTTAAATGTAATTCTGCCAATTCAGTCATAATGTGTAAGTAGGGATGTGAAACTTGCATATTAGTTTATATCTCAGATGGTAGAAATAAACTGCAGGAAGACTGTGAAGTCTAACCCAATTTGTACTCTTCTTGATTTTTTTAAAAAATCATTTCTAAAATAACATCTCAAATCCCAGGTGACTTCCCATTGTTTTCTAACCACTTAGAACAGGGGAGAAAGGGGCATGACTGCCAAATCATCAGTGATTTTAAACAAGATTGATATAGCAGTTGAGACCTTGGAGGATAGAAGAGGCATTAAGGTAGGGGTTGACAAGTAGATTGTGAAGCTTTGGACCGATTCCTTTGGAGTACACACATGACAAATAAATCAAAGAAGAGGAAAACTTTAGCAAGTACATGACAGCAGTCTGGGTTATTTCCAGGGATCATACCTGAATATTGTTTCTTGTTCTTCACTTGTGTGACAACTGAAATTTCAAAAATTAAAGAACTTGATATAGAAGTTAATTTACTAACTAGCAAACAAGCTGTTTTGCAGGTGATAATTTTTAGAAATCCCTTAACACCATGCTAAGTTGTTAAGCAAATTTAGAGGAAATTGTGAGAAGACGTATTCTGTCTGATTTTGTGTTTTCTGCATGTCTAGTATGCTGAGCAGGATCAGGATATATACTCTTCTGGTGTGACCTTCCCTGAAATATCAGGCACATCGGTTACAAGTGGCAGAATTAAACCAAACCATGAGTGGGTAAAAAAAGTCAGCTTCACACAGTATAAATAAATCTGTGACTTCAAGGAAGGTCATGCCATGTTTGATTTATACATTAGCCTGTGAGATAACACTGGCCAAATCAGTGATGGAGGATGTGAGGGAGGAGTTATTTGCTACTGATTCCTGTTTTATCTTGGAATCCCACAAAGCTACTAGAAGTTTTCATTCTCTGAATTCTTAATTTTTATGTTCTTAGAAAGACTAAAAGAAAATCTTACAGCTGAAAAATAAAATTATAATCAAAAAGAAGACAGCTGCAAAAATGAAAAGGACATAGCACTTGATTTTGAGTTGCTTACCATATCATGATTATCACAATATTCTACACGGAAGAAATGTTTTAAAGGGCTCCAAATTGAGAAGAGGCAGGTTTTTCTCCTTATCTTAGCTATCTGAGACCATAGTCTCATCTCTCTAAGCTAAAATAAGTATACTATTGAGACTGAACATTCAAGAGAGAAAAGGAGAAAGAGATAGTGAAAGGAAGAGAGGTAAAGATGCCAAAATCAACATTAGTAAGCCATTCTATATTTCTCTGGTGCCCTTAATCAAATATATATGAAACTTTATAAACTTACAGAGTTTAAAGTTCCTGTCATTGCATGACATAAAACGTCATCTGGTTTGGTTTCTCCTTCTAAGGTGACTGATCATTTATAGATGTTAGTCTGATGTAAATCAAGACTGGGGTTATCTAGTTCTCTGTGAATCAGAACTAACAGTATTTTCTACAGTATGTGTCAAGCTTGGAATGACCATCTCTGACACCAAAACTAAAAAGAATGCAGATACTCAGTCTGCCCTCTCTGGGTGCATAGCAAGTCAGTGACATTATGACTGCAGTCTTTGTAGTAGGGATATGTTTGTACTGGGATCACCCTCAAACCAAACCCACTCATTTTGCACAGGCAAGGTGATAGTTATGACTAGATGCTATGATGGTGTTTCCAAGCACTGTCTTACTAGATCTGAACTGAAAACTCGTGTGCAGTACGTTTCTTCATTCTGTATCATAAAACTCTATTTTCTGTGAAAAATCATTTAATCTCAAATCCAAAAGCAGGTAATGCAGACAGAAAGACTTCTGCAGACTCAGAGAATTATTTAAGAAGTTTCTGTTTGTTTCTCTTAGGAACCGCTTGTCCAACTGAAGGTACTGCCTGGTCAATTGCCTAAGAGGAAATAACTGTGTGGCGTTTCTGCAGTCCTGTTCAATAAAAAGTAAACAAGTTTAGTTTAAATTGGTAATGAAATTATGTTATTTTGCTTATTGGTGAATAAGAACCACTTGCCAGTGAATGTGATTGAAACTAGTACAATTTAATTTGACCATATGTGTTACTTTGTCAATAAACATTCCTGCATTTTGTGAGTCATGATAAGCAAGTAAGGTAAATCACATTCTACAACTATTTTTAAAGAAGATGTAAAATAGTTGTCTGAATCATATCAGGCATAACACCTGTCATTCTCCCCACATGGCTGAAAAGGACAGCATTTTGTCCTACCAAGGTGATTGTGTGATTACAACAATCACATAGCTTTTAAGATTTCCCTCGTATTTCGACAGAAATGTTGGATAATTTATTATTCTAATTAGACAGCAGCAGCCTCTCTCCTAATAGTTCAATGTGTTCTTTTAGCACTTTTGATGAGAAGATGTATGATAATGATACATGGGCAAGAAAAAAGTGCTGTGCCTAAAATATTCACCTTCATTATTTTCCTCCCCTTAAACAGTCCTAAGACTTATTCTGCATGGTAATAAACAAGCCCTGCTCATTCCTGTGATGATACTGAACAGGCAATATATTTTTCCAGTTTCAGCAGAAATACTAATTTTTTTATATAAATAGAAGACCTTTGTCACTGATAGTGTCTTCATTGTGGTGCTAGAACTTTGCTTGAAGAATTCTGATTTGGCAACACTGAGAGTTTTTCCCATCATATATAACATGACTACCTGCTCTCAAAGTTTTGCTTTAAACTTATCATTTGGGGATTTTCAGGAATCTCATTAATTTTTGTCACACAAAAGATGAAACACAATGGTCAAATACAGAACACACTATATTTTGCAGATTGGAAGTCAGGCATACTGAAAGTAAAAGCATAATACAGTGGTATTTTGTCAGTGAGTGTCTTAAAGGAGGACAGAAGCCAGTTTTCTGCAAAAATTTAAAAAAAAATAAATCAAGGTCTTTCTTATATGTAATATAGATTCAATATATGGTACCTCACTACTGTAAAAGGACCTGAGAGAAAGCAATGCAATGAAGTGTAAAAGATATGGTGCAGATACAGAACCTTTTCTAAACAAAGAGTCACTGAGTCTCTGTAAAACTTCCCATAAAAATGTTGTTACTCAGTTTAGCAACAGTTTCCAAGACCCTTCCCTTGAAAAATCACTTGAAATGTACCAGTAATAAATGTCATATTCAATTTGGAATTTTTAATAACAGAATTCTAAATTAAAATTATAAATTAAATCTGTTCAAATACTGACAACCTGGAAAAAAAATTAAAATATGCATGCAGTGCCTTAGAAGACAGATTCTCTGAGTTCTCAGTTAGTGTACCTCACAATATACAAGCAGATTCTTCCCTTTAAGAGTTTTGCTGTTTTAACCAGGATTAGAGAAAGGTGGAATTCAAGGGCATTATGAGTTGAGGACACACATTTACTATATTTATTCTTCAAAAAATTCTGTTCACCGTCTCTCGCAACTGAAGATTGAAATACGTTAGGCAAATTGTTTGAGATGCAAGACACATCAGAATTCTCAACCAACTTTTTCTTGTTGTCCAGTTTCTTGAAGGGTAACAGGCGGTTTTTCTGTCCACTACTTCATAGCTTGTTCTTTAGAAATGTTGGGTGAGACATAAATTACATTAAGTTACATTATGTGTTTACAGAACAAAAAAGCAATGCTGCATTTATAAAGTATGCCTGCATTTATTATCGTCAGTAATCTTTTTATGCAACTGTTACTTATAACGTATAATAAATTAGTCATATATAGTCCTACTGAAGTGGACTAAGCTAGATCTTCACAAAGATTTTTTACAGTGGTTTGGGATTTTTGTATGTTAAACATTTCATTTCAGCTGGTACAGTTTCTATAAATATACAACAGCTGAGTTGTTCCTCTACATCGTGTAGTCATGTATCTCAATAATTTTCAATCAGAACAAGTCTAGAAAACAGTACTGAGGAAGTCCTTGCCAGTTTCTGTACCTTAAATGTGACTAGTTAAGTAGGTGTGATTCTCATGTTACCAGTAGTCTAAGACACAAGTAATAGCATGGGAGACTGCCTTCATTCTCAGTACAGAAGTGTATTATCAGTTCAGTTCATGCATTCAAGGAAAGCTGCTGCAAAAGTTCATTGAAAGAACACATCCTTAGGATGTTCCATGTTTCTATAAGTATTCAGATATCTTGATGTAAGGCATATATATTCCTAAAAGCCTATCTGTGAAAAAAATATTTGAAATGACTGTTTCCTGCTAAGTTACTCCAGTCAGTGTGGAAATCACAATTAAAGGAATTAAGTGAGCTTAGTGACAGCTCAGGAGCTCAGCCAAACAGGGAGCAAGATGGCAAAGGAAGAAGTAGGCAGCATGGTAGTGAAAAGGCTTTATTTAGAGGTGTTGATAAATTGTTGTTGACTGAATGAAGATTGAATGAAGGACTGAGACTGAGAGTGAGTCTGAAAACCTTCAAATTTGAGTTACAGATTAATATTCACAGAATTCCTGCACATTCACATCTCACAGAAGATTTTAATAACAGTAGCATAAGATCTGACTGCATATGAGATGGAGATAAGCTGAGAGGCAATTGGAAATGGTGTTTCTTCCAGCCAAATGGTGGCAATGATGCTGAACTCATATATAGCCACTAGAAGTTTGCAAATATGCTCCTTCAGCAAATTTGCAGATGATAACAAATTAAGGGGAGTGATGTACCTGCTGAACAATGAAGTCTCAATCCAAAGAGACCTTAAGAAAACTGTATATTGGGGCCAACAGAACTCTTATGACATTGAATACAGAGATGTGTTAATCTGAAAAGTAGTAACTCCACGTATCAGTATAACCTGGGTACTGACTGGCTAGCCAGTACTAAACTGTGCTAGTGCTAAACTAATACTAAACAGTACTAGTGCTAAACTGAATCTGGGCATTTCAGTACTGAATATGTGCCAGCAGCGTGTGTGCTCTTAGTGCAAAGAAACAAAACCAGACAGCAAGCTACTTTAGGATGAGCATGGCCAGAAGTTTGAGGGAAGTTCTTCCTCTTTACTTATTGTTTGCAAAAATACCACGCTCAATTTAGGACCCTCTAGTTCCAAGAGTGATGCTAAAAACAGTAGACCAACCAAGATGGCTGGGCACCTAAAGTACTGATCATGAGCATGCACCACTGCTATATGTATATTTATGATTTATAGATTATATGTATGTACTACTGTACTAATAGGTATATTATAAAACATACACACAAATGGAAATGAAAAAAGGATAAGACAAAGGTGAAATAAATGTTATTTTAAAAATATTGTTTTATTTTTACTTGGTAAATGTAACAATGTTAAATTTTTTGTAACAGTGGTACAAAAAATACTTTCTTCCTATACCCCAGTGGATTGTCTAGTACACTCACATACCCTACTTTGCAGACCACTGACCTAGAGCACTGAAGGAGAGGGTGAAGGAGCTTGGCTTGTTTCCTCCAACGGAGAGGAGACCGAGGGAAGTATTTTAGTGATAGTCTTTGCTTACTTGAAGAACGGCTACAGGGCTGAGGAAATAAATTCTTTTCCACAGGGGCAGATAGTATAATAAAAGGCAGTTCCACAACTTATTGCCTGGGAGAGCCAGACTAGCTGCTAGAAGACAATTCTTCACCATGGGGTCTATGCAATGGTGGCATGGGTCACCAGAGAGGTTGTTTAAACTCCACACATGAAAGCTATCAAGATTTGGCCAGGAAGAGCTATAGCTGACCTGACCTGTTATTGGGGGTAGCCCTGCTTCAAGTTGGGCTAGATGGTCTTTAGCAACCTCTTTAAACTAACATTTCTATGATTCAGTTCCTTTAATTTTAAAGAAAAAAAAGTGAGAAAAAGCTCAATGAATATGTAGACCTACTCTCTAGTTAGGTTCACCAGTGTGGGTGGGTGTCTTAAACAAGAATGATTTTGCTGGCTTTGACCAAAAGTCTGTATCTAGCTCTTTCCAGCAATGTGCAGTAACAGGTATCTCAGATAGAGAAGAACTCGAACAGAGGAAGAAAGTAGTGGTACTTTTCTTAAAGAAGTCTTCTTCAGTGATTTGTAACTTGGAGAATTTCTGAACTGTAAGTGTTATCTGTGTGCTATAAAGCATGTCTAGTAGCATGGGGTCTATCTATAAATCTGTGGAAATTTGCTATGATTGTTCATAGTTTAGAATTTGAAAGGCTTTTTTTATAGCAATCCCTCCTAACAAATAAAAGCAACTGTATATATTTTTATGCGAACAAAATCCCATTAGCTGTTAAGATCTCTTTTTTTCATTTGTTCTACCAGAAGAGAAGTTTGAATTGGGTATTAAGAAACTGTTTTTTAATCTTTATTCCTTTCTGAATATTGATACATACTATTTTATAAGGATATAACGATAGAAGAATACCTAGACCTTACTGTAAATATCTGCTGGCAGCTATGCAGGAATACCAGTTGCCAAATATGCAAACTTCTTTTATAACTTGGAACAATTTTCTTGGTGAGGGAATGGGAAGCTATAGTCACACGCTTTTTGCTTATATAGGTATGGCTGTATGAATACTTCCTGCAAAAAGGAAAGAAGAAATGTTGTACCCTTTTGCTGATAGGATATCGGGAAGTTATGTAATGCTGAGCTTTGAAAAGTAATGATGAAAAATAGAGGATCAAAATGCAATTTCCATTTTTGTGAGTGATTCCACTTTGTCTGCTTTAAAACTACATGGAAAGCAATATATATTTAAATTCTCCATGAAATAGATTTTTTGCTCACACATTTTAGTTTTAAATATGTTTTGTTAGCATTTCATTTAGAGTATTATCTTGTGGGTTTATAATCTACATTTTGTATTAGCCTTTTTTTCTTTTTTTTTGGCAGTATATACTACGATATGTACCTGATAAAATTTCCTTTCTGCTTCTGTTTGTCTGTAGTTAATTGTAGTTATTACTGTATTTGATATCTTTTTTCATACTGAAGTTCTCAGAAACTGTTAAGTTCTCATTCCATAGCCTTTTATAGACTGAAATACAGCTACCGATAAGGATTATAAATAGACATACTGTTTTCTTCACCTGAAGGACTGTGAAATACTTAGGTTTAAATACATGTGCAGTATATGACTGAACTTCAAAATGAAATAAAATTCAAAGATCAATGTAGTATTTCTAAGCTTTGGGTTTGCATTGCTCACAGGAAGGATTATATTTTCCCTAATACCATTTTAAGGAGACTAAGAATAAAGCAAGTTTATTTCCCTTTTCTTCATTATAAAGAAAAGTTTATCTTCAATAGTTTTACCATACTTCTTTTACACAGCTTTTGGTAACTTATAAATCTTAGGTCATTCTCCTGCTTTATAAATACTAGACTAAAAAATCAGAAATAATTATATTTGCTATTGTGAGCTAACTTTTGAAATCCAGTTGTGAAGTAGTAATGCTGAATTTTGAGAAGGAAAAAATTACAAGAAAATTGTACACTGGAAAACATTCCACATATATCTTCAGTAAAAAGATCAGTTTGAACGTTAAAAAAAGAATGCGTTCATTTAGTCAGTTATACAAATTTGCCAGATCGTGACAGTGATCTCTGTAGACCAGACCCATCAGGCACCTTTGAGGGTTTATTACAAATATGTGTGTATGCTTGTATCTATAACAATCAGCCGCAGTACTCTGACAGCATGCAAAGAAATTAATGAAAATATCAAATGAAACAAACTCAGAGCATGCAGGGAGAGTACAACGCCTAAATGGAATAAACAGACAAAAGTTTCCTGCTGTGGAGATTGTTGTGAGCATACTCCTGGGTTTCTTTCTTCTGGTTTTTTTTTTTCATATTTGATGGCAGAAGTCATTTGAGTCTGTTCCCAAGCAGGTGGCATCTTTCCACTAAGAAAATGTTGACCTTGAAACAAGGCTTACGGAAAGGAGTGACTCAGCCTATGATGGAAACTTAGGGTAGAAAACCCCATACATTTCTACAGAAAAAATGTGGAACAGGTAATCACTATTTAAATCAGATTTTGTGTGCTCAGTCAGCCCATTGTTCAGTGCATTTGCAGTTTATACAGACAGGCTTCCCCTGCTCTGCAGTTCTTAAAAAAAGTACCAATCAGCTAAGATTTTAACATTTCTGAGCATATGTTTACTGTAGGAATTGGTCTGAATTCTGCTTTCCCTCCAGCAATTGTTTTTGTCAGTTGTGTAATGTGACATATGCATCTTAAGATGAACAGTTATGGTAGATACTGTTTAGTGTATTTATTCATGGCAATCTACTGAACATTAGTATAACTCTATGGGGCCTTTAGTTACCAATAGGTAGCTAAACTGCCCTGTTAGCTATTGGGAGAGGGAGAAAAGAGACAGCAACCACCTGTCAATGTAGTAAACCAGGTGTATGCTATTCTGTGCATCATAACAATCCTTCAGGCAGGCAACAGAAAGTAAAGCAGGATATGGTTTCAGGGGCAGGGTCTGTTGCATTTAAACTCTTCCTGCCTCTTCCCTAGAAAGGATCTAGGACATCTGGAGACATTTTTATCACCTGCAAGAGTTCTTGTTTATTGAGTTCCAAATTGTTTTTCTGCTGTTGCAAAAGAAGAGGGGAAATATGAGCTGGGAGAAGTCTGATTTTCACATGGTGAATACGAATTTGGAAGTGAAAAGCCTAATGATAGACTGCTGTTTGTAGTTAACTTATTTCATGACACAGGAGTATGAATGTGCTCAGATTGTTAACAAAAACTTTACATGTGCAAATCAGGTGGAGAAAATGCTAAAATTTGAAATATCTGTTGTATTTCTTCTCAGTCAGCTTACCCTATTGACTGAAAGCTGGCTATAGAAGGGAAAAAGGAAAACACTGATCCAGGAGAAATAAGTAGATAAGAGCATCTGGTTCTTGAAACCTTATTTTTCCAGACTGTATGGAAAATGTTGCTTTTTCCTGAATATTTTCACAGCAGTTTTAAGAATAAAGCAGTATAACTGATATATAAGTTGTAATAAATTAATATATTACAACTATTAATTATCATATATAATAAATATTAGTAATCACTTATAATATAGATCAATTGATTAATTATAACTTAATGCTGTTACAGATTTTTGAAGCTACAAGGAAGAGCAATTAGAATAATGATAATGAGTCTTTTAGGTTTATTCTACTCTCTTCCTTCCTCTCCTATGGTTGGCTTTGTTTTTCTCCTTAAGTGAGTTAGATGTCTCCAAAATCCAACTTTCTTGGCTTAGGACGTAGCAGCAAACTTTTACAGCTTTGGCGCTTTTTTTTTTTGGGGGGGGGGGGGTTAGTTTGTTGGGATTTTTTCTGTTGAGTATTAGTTGTCTTGGTAGACTTGTATTTTTGCTTTTTTGTATGCATATGTACGTGGGGGGGAAATGTCGAGATCATTGCTTTTATGATAAAAAGCTTCAGGACACACAAATTCTTACATGAAGAAAAGCATGAAATGCAGTCTTATCACCCACATTATCCATTCACATTTCTTCTTTCTTTTTTTTTTTAAATAATGTGTAGTTAGATTAGACTTTGTCTAGAACTTTCTTTTTCACAATACATACGTAATGCCTGTTGAGGAAATATGGAGGTCACATGCTGGGGAGAATCTGGTGACCAGTTGTGCTCTGTGAGTTCAAAGAACTGCAGGAGTTGTTTTCATGAAATTGCTGTATTTTTCCAATTTTTTGGTTGTCTTTGTGTTCTGGAAGCAGCTTTTACAGCATGAGACTGGTATTAATTACGCTTCTAGTTATTAGTCATATTAATTTGTCATTATTTGTGCATCTATAGTTTACCCCTATGGGAGAAATCTTGCCCTGTGAACGGGAAGGATATAATTCCTGTGTTTGTACAGCAGAAAAGCAAACACATGCTTATTGCATATGTCTGTAAACTAAATGACCTGGGACTGTGTTCTGGCCCTGAAGTCAAGTGATATATTAACATGTCTGATCTAAACTAGCAGGCATACATCCTTTCTCAAAATACATCCTATGCAATTCTCTGCCTCTGGCATGTATATGCCTGTATTTCTGTATCATGACAGGTGTTGGTTGCCTACTACAGCTACGACTTATAACATGGTTATTTCTTACATCCTCCCTGCTTCATGGTCTGGATGGCCTTTTGTTTTCCAGACTCACTCTGGAGAACCTAACGTTCCCTGCTTGAAGTTAGTGGAGGAAGCCTCCCTTCATCCACATTTCTCTACTACCTCTGCTGCACTCTGAACCTGTGCGACTTGAGGACCTGAGTGATTGCCATCATGCTGAACAAAGCCCAGGAGTCTCCACTGTGCTGTGCATAGCTGTAATCCACTGTATCAGCACTTATGCACAGGACGTGGCACCTTGCTCTGTGGCATAGCAAGTTGCTATGCACATGTCATTTTTGACAGGTGCTGCTCTATCATCTGTTGCAATTGCTGAAGGGGGGAATGTCTTCCTGTTGTAGTGACAGATTCGTGCCACCCTCTCTTCCTGGGTCTGTCCATGTCCAGCAAGATTCTGACCCCAAGACATGTACATGTCACCACCGTGACCCTCTCCTATTTGCAGGAACAGAGCAGTTTTCACTCACCACAGTCTGACTTCAGGCTTGATACCACTCCCACGCTCAACTCTCCCTCACTTGGGATCTCCTGAAGGTGGAAGTTCCTCTCATGGCATATGATAAATCTGAAAAGAGAGCCTAGAACTTTGACTTGGCAATGTCAAGTGGAGAGAGTCCATCAAGGACATACGTCTTCCTTACCCAACATAGTTTTGCTAATGTAGAGAGGACTTCTGAGAAGCACTAGAGCAGTGGGACAGGGTGTAGACCTCCATGTAGCTAATCCCAAGGCTGTGGTGGAGGGTTAATAGTCACCATACCTCCCTCCAGGCTTCTTCCTATTTGATATTAATAGTGAGAGACTCTTGGCCAATGCCAACACTCTTTAACTTTTGCCCAGTTCTATACAAGAATCCACAAGGACTCAAGCCTTGGGTGTCTTCACTTTGACTCTCACACAAGAAATAACGAACACCTTAACTACGACGTTTTAGGCATCTCAGCCAGCCCAGACAATTGAACCTTGGGGGCACGCCAAATAGGTATGAGACTATCTGGACTGCCTACTGCAGATATTCTCTGTTAACCCTGAGACCTTTCTGTGCTTTGGGTGGGAGAGTGCTATTAAGTGGGAATGGGCTAAAACTGTATTAAGAACCATGTTGAAAGTCAGTATGGGTAGTAGTTGAGCATCAGTACCCAGGCTCATGTTTTACCATTGTTTAATTTACTGATATGGACTTAGCTCACAGGGAAAAACTTCTTAGGAAGGACAATCTGAAAACTTCTATTTTAAAATCATCAACCTGGAGCTTTTTCTCCAGAAATAACTGCTTGGCAGTCTCTCTAATTATAGTCTACTTTGCTTTTGCTGAACCATCTCACTGAGGAACTGTGGTAATATCTGGCCTCCAGTTGCATTTGATCTTAGTTTCATATGGGTCCTGAGTATAGTCCGAGAAATAAACTGAAATTAGCAATGGGTAAGATGTAATAAAATACTTTGCTCCTATCAGTTGCCTATATTAGCATTGATCCCAAAATGATGCTGGAATACCTTTAGAACAAATAAGGCGTAAACACAGTCTTTGAGTGCTTCACTCCGAAAGCTTCAAGAAGTTGGAAAAGTGTTCTCTTGTCTAACTGTTTGCCTACAGAAATTTTCATCTTCTTACTTTTATTCATTTGATGACGAGAATGGCAGAACCATTTGTATATAACTACTATCCATTTCAATTTTAAACATGTCTTCTCAAGCAAACACAAGAAAGTGTCCACTGGGTAACATGTAGATTGCGATTGCTATGGGAGCTCTTTGTCTTTATAAAATATTTTAAAAGACAGAACTTCTATTTGGCTGACATGAATTAAATTACAGGAATTTAGTGAATTACACTAAAGTGTGTACTGAATTAAAGTAGTCTGTCCTGCTTATTAGTGGGTTGCCATTTTATATAGGAGAAAGTAAAGACTTGCTAGGCTGAGTTCCTCTTTCTAACCTCTCCCACCCACTCTAGAACAAATGCAGGGTACAGACTTCAACAGTTTGATATAAGTGATGCTCATCTAAGTCAAAGGAAAACAGAAGCATGCAGAACAATTAGAAATTAGGTACCTCATATATAAACGGCAATAAAAAAACCTATCTGCATTAAATAAGCAACAGCCTGTTAATATGAGATTTGAAGCATATCCTATAAAATATTCCAAACGTTAAAATGTAGCAGTCCATTTTGTGAGTGGTATTTTACTTAAATATTGCTATGAAATAAAGTATCTGTTACAGTAGGCTTCTCTGATCCTGTTTCTAGGGAGTTTGATTATAATCTGTTACTGGAATTTGTCACAGCTGCCTTGCTTCTTCACCCACAAATCATCATAGTTCTCTATTCTTAAGCTATAAAGAAAGTGTTCTGTTGGTGTGACCTCTTCTTGGGTTTTATTCCCTTTGTGATCTCCTAAAACTAGAAAGAATAAATTCAACTGTGTGCATCAAAATATTTTGTTGTGAACAAAGAGAATGAAATTGGAAAAATAGCATGTTAGAGGCTCATATCTGTTTGGAACATGTGCTTAGGATGAGACTACTCCTTCCCAGATCACATAACTCTAAGCCAGGTGGACATGATTTTGTGGGTTAGCTACGTGCACAGGTAGAGTCCGACTGTCCTGTTTACTTAGGATAGTGCACAGTGGAGCTATTTCCACTCTTGGAAGTTATGCTATTGTAAATGAAAGGAGAAACAAGCCCTGTGTCCTATTCTAGTGCTGTCAAAATGTATACAGTACAGCCAAGAGTGATTGTTGAAAGACATTCCTAATGAATGGTTGCATGGGAAAAGCTCTGATGGTTCCCTGGGTTCCTTCCAGGAACATCCAGGTTTTCATCAGCTTTTATAATCTTAAACTAATAGAATTGTACCAACTGTACTTAGTCTGGGGAAAATTATTGAGGACATAAAACCTGAAGTAATATAACCTATAAAGAAGCTATGAATACATGTATATATTTAAGTTCAGGTAACATAATTAAATGATATTTGTATATCTATAAATAAAATGAATTTTCAAAGTAAGTGCACAAGAAATTAAGCATCAGATCTCCATTCATTTTTGAATCATCACTGGGTGTTCAATATCTGTCTTCTTTTAGTCAATTAACTCCAATTCTCTATTGTAATCCAACAAATTTGCACCATGTGGTATTTCAGCAGAGAGACTGCAGGATCAGCACATTAATGCGGAGGGTAAGCTTGACAGGTCTGCGGGATGGATGGGTGGTCCAGAGAACATCGTCCTGAAGTTCTGCTTCATCAGTCACAAAAACAACTATTGCTTTCAGAAGCTGAAGATAGTCTGAGCAGTTATTTTGCTCCCATTTCATATTACTCAAAAAATATTTGTTTCACAAAAAGGGGAAAAAACAGTCTAGGCATTTCACAAGAGCTGGCTTTTACAAGAGTATTGCACTTCCCCCGTTCGTAGAAGCAGAAACATCTGACTAAGCATTAGCGCAGCACAGGTTAGTGCCAGAAATTTCAGAAAAGAACAACAATAGTTTTTAAGTCAATCAGAAAGTTTTAAATGCTATTTTACATTGACAGCCTATGTTTCCCCTTTCTAACAGTATCTACATGATATCTTAAGAATGTAAGTATTGTTTAATATTACTTTTTAAAATTCTTCAGAGCAAGAGACCTCAAAATCATGACTTGACTTTTGAATTTTAAGTGTAAATCTATTTGACTTCCATCTACTGGTAAGGCTAACTGTAAGAAAATTTTGTATTTGAGAGACACAAAACTCGACAAGGTTTTAACTTACTCATGAATAATTTTTATTTGTTGTCTCCTGATAATGAATGAAATAGAAGCAAAGAATCAGTTTCTGAGCTGAATGTAACAACATGTTTGTTGGGTTTTTTTATTTATTTTATTTTTCAGTTGCTGCATTAGCTAGACAGCAGGACAATCTAGGTGTTTGCATCATATATTGTTCTAATCTACAAAAGGATACTGAATATAAGATCTTGTGAAACATAAATTGTATTGGAGAATGCTAAGTAATTATTAAAGGGAAGAGAGGGAGTTTTATATCTCTCTGAAAAAAAGCTTGCTTTTTAGGGTGTGAAATGCAGGTGAGGACTCATAACAGATGTGTAAGTAACTATGGCAGATAAAAAAATTAATTAAAAAGAGGAAAAACATCCTCTACCTAAGGGGGTAGAGGCGGGGTTGGGGGGAGGAAGATTTTTGTAGTGAATGATTAGCAGTGTAAACCCTCTGATAGATTTGTAGTGGTGATTAGTTCCAGCTTCCACAAAGTGAAGATGCCTACACAGACGCAGAAACCATGACTGCTACCTTTTTAGGGAAGGAAGAGGCATCTCAGTTGTAGCACCAGTTAGGCTGTGGGGGTTGTTTGTTTCTTTGCTTAAGACTTACATAAATATTTTGAACTATGCTGTATGGTTTGGATGTTACAGATAAATGCTTGTTATGTGCCATTTGTCTTAACCTGGGATTATGTGTAATTTAAAGTAACTGGATTGCAGAAGGGCTCTTATCATTCAAGGATTTGGTGTTTTTAAAAAGTAGAACCTGCAGCAATAGAGTGTATTTCCATTTTAATACAAGTCAGACATATATCACCACTAAGGCCTGAAAAATCAAGTAACCTCCAGGCAACTGTTGGTGTCCTTGAAGGCTTCTGGTATGCCGCAGTAACATCAGCTAAACACTTGAACTCGCAGATTGCAAGAAGAGAGTCCCAGAAGCGTACTCCCAAGTACCAGTTTTAGAGAATTAGTTCTAAAACTTTTTGAAAAATACAGCAATACAAGCACTCCACAGTTCCTGTGAATTTTTAACTTGAAAAGTTCAAAAGGCCTTATGGTTTTATGGTCATTTATGGACATCAATAACATACTTAAAAAAGAAAACAAAACCACAGTTTGCGAAGAACTGTGGATAGTAGCTAAATACACACAGAATATTTTGCTGAAGTAGCGTTCCATGCCTGATTTAAAGGAAATCCATGGATGTTTCTAACCTCTCCTTCCCCCTGTGAACTTTGGCAAGACAGAAACATAATTTTGAAGGCAATATTAGCTAGTGTCATTGCAGTCCTTCAACATTATCAGGAATGCCAGCTAATGGGAGACACATGTCAGAAGCTGTTGTTGGGTACATAAACTGTTAATGAATCAGAGCACTGTAACACTCGAGTGTGATGGCACAGAAGAGAGCAGAGTAAGCAAAGCTTCTTGCAAAACTGCTGTGAGATCCACTACTCATTGTCTGCTTTTGTCCCAGTTGCCCTTCCCATTTGCAATCACAATTATGGTCTCTAAGGTCTAGTTCTCAAAGAAACAATTTGGTTCCAAGCCTATAAAGCAAGGGCAAATAAAAAAAAAATAACAAATCAAACCTAAGAAGGTAGAGTGACCATAGAATCCATCAGACTTTTAGAGGTTAATCAGCTATAGCATTTACAGCTCAGCTTGAGTACTATGAAACATGATCTCTCTTCTTTATAGTGCGAACTCATCTACCATTCTGTACTCATGAAAGTTCATAGCCTGTTTAAATGCTTCTGTAAGCAACTATCTGGAAAGAGCAATTTGCAGATGCAGTTTGCAAATATGGAAAAAGGCTGAACTGTGTAACTGTGATTCAATCACACTCCTTCTGGTATATTCCAGAATACTTTGGCTGATGTGAGCCAAGAGTAACCTACCGCAAACCAGCCTTACATTGAAAGCAAACGGTTGTTTACAATACACAGAAAGTAATTTTCTCAGTTATATTCTTTAGGTGGCATCTTTGGATGCTGTTTACATTTTAAACTATTTTAAACATTACTTTACAAAACACTAATATGATAACAAGGTGACTCAGACTTCATTTGAGCCACACTTTTGCCCATTCCTTGTTCTGTTCTTGAACTTCATTTTATTACTGAATGACAAGGACACAGAGGTAACATACTTATTGAGAAAGGGAAAAAGTTTCCTTTCTCTTTTATTACTAACTGAATTTTAGTAAGTAAGTAATTGCTTGGATACCAGCATGCAAAACCAAAATAAAACTAGCATCATATAATCTTCACTATTTTTATTTTCTGTGCACAGAATCCATGAAATCTTATATTTCATTTTATTAAAGATGCATATCTTTCTAATCTTGAACAAGAAATTGCTGAAACAGAGATCAGCTTCTAGTGAAGTCTGGGTACTGGGCTTAGAATACGCCTGCATTGCTTGCAGAGTACTAATATTAATAAATGCATAAACAGGGATACCAGGAAGCAGTGTTGCTAGTTATTGAAGTTGAGCCAAACTTTCAATTATTTAAGTGATGATTTTAAAACTTTGAGTTTTGATTTGGAGATTAAACTCAAATCCTTCAAAGAATTGCTCTCCATTCCTGAGATGTTTCTTATGGAAACCTTGTGAGAAGAAACAGTATTCTGCAAACCTGCAGTCATGTGAGTTCAGTGACTGCAACATCCTAATGCTCTGTATAGTATATATGCCAACTGGGAATCTTACCCCTACTCCTGGTTCTTAAATATCTTGATGTTTAACAGAGCATGTGGCACAATCTAAGGTGCTAAGATTAGAGAATTCCAAAATTCCTTCCATTTGGTCTGCATCATAGTTTCAGATTGTCAAAATCCTTATTAAAAAAAAAATTAACCACAGCCTGCATATTAGCAACCATATGCTTCCATTCTAATTGAATTTTGCTTGTCAGCAATCTAGTGTGAAGGAATCAAAAAATAGTGATCTAAAATAGTCATCTGGTGTTGTTCCCAATATGCAATTACTTTTGAGATCCCGTTAACCCTTTCTCCTCCTAGCAACTAGATCAGTTCCATGCTTCCTGGAGAAAAGCATTGAGGAAGAAAATCTATATGACCATAGAAAACAAAGCTTGGGTGCTGTTGTCACAGTAGTAATTCTCATTAGGATTTTTAGTAGGCATTTAAAACATTTTAATTAAAGCTGTTAAAGATGCCCTTCTGAATATTCAGCAGTTAATAGGAAGAGACTTGCTAACCCAGAGTACAATAGCAAGTAATATGAGGATGCTGCTGACATAAGTTAATTGCTTTATCACCATGATATAATATGCATTATTTACCAGTGACAACACAATATCTCCATTAGAAAAAAACTAGAATTATTTAGTAACATGTTAATGCTGCTGCGCTATCTCTTGGTAACTATGCAGTAAACCAGTGAATTAATGTCCTTGTTATATTCAAGTATCTCAGTTAGTACATAGATATTTTCTAACAATTTCAATGTTCTTTGTGAGAATATTTTTAGGGACAGCTTCTTGGGGTACAAATAAAGCTTTTTAGTAACATGTATCAGCTATACCTGCATATGAGAACTACTTTATATTCAGTACCGTAGGTGTTCTGAATCCTTTTTGATTATTTTAAAATATTAATGCAGTACTGCATTAACTGTAATGTGCAATATTGAAAGATATACTGAGCTCTGCAGAGATTTGTAAACCAGGTTAATATGAATCTTGTTTTACTGGGAACCTTTTTATACATTTAGTATTTAAATGGAGAAGTCTGCTATTCCATGATATCAACAACAGCATCCCAAACAAGCAATACAGTTTTTGATTCTGCAAGGTAGTACTCATTAGGAGGAACTGATTTATTGTCTTTTTATGTCATAAAATTATATACTACAAGTAAACCATCAGATCTCATGAAAGTTAATTCTGAGTGTTTAAATGCACACACCTGTATTACCTCTATATTTAACAAAGTTTATACTACTATTCGGTTTTGGTAAAAGTGCTAGAACCTGTATGAAACTTATACTGCAGGTCACTGCATTATAAAGCAAAGCTTTTACATGGAATCATAACTAAATATATTATAAATCATAATTCTACTATTTATCTTTATTTCTATTACCAAATGTAGCATACAGCAATTGCCCAGAATTATAGATTAGTCAGCCATACAGCTGACATCATTAGGCGTATTACAGTATAATGTACAGAAAAGCAACCTCAGCTCTCAACATCAATTTCTCTACATAATTGCTTTAATAAATCGGCTCTACTTACGGCACATTTTCTATTAATGTAAAATAATTAATGCAAGAAAAAGCACTGCAATGAACAAAAACCCAGATGGTGCTGTATACAATAGGGCTTTATTTAGCAAAATAAAGCATGTCACTGGACAATTTCAAGGTAAAATGTGTAATTTACTGAATGTTCTTACACAGAGTTAGTGGCAAGACTTTATTCCACTACTGAGTAAAACAGTTAAATAATCTCAATTTTGCAGATCAGCAAATAATAAAATATAACTGCACCTAAGGTGCCATTTGTATCCACTAGTTGGGCTTGTGCAATGTTTCTATGAAATGTTACATATAAGTTCTAGCCATTAGTTAATGCTCAGTAACAATAGGGGCTGAAAATATAATCTTATTTCCCTTCATGGAAAAAATGGAACTGAGTAATTCTTGAGTTTCCTGAAATAGTGAAGCGTGGCAGCTGTTGCAATTTTATCCATACAGCACTCATGGAGACTCCTTGTAGATGTGATTCACACCATAGAAAAGAAAGTAAAGTATTTGGGCACTTCAAACACCACAGGATTCCTATAATAGTGACCAAACAGTTTTGTAATCTTAGTATCCTTCCAGGGTTTTGTACAAGTCCTAGTAAACACCAAATGTGATGAATATGTAATTTTACAATGGAGAAGTCAGCACATTTTTGTCTTCTTGGTATGCATTAGTGAAAATTAACACATACCACAGTGACTCAAAAGGATATTTCCTGATGGAAGAAATAAATATCAAGTTCAAGAAAGCCTAAAACTCCTAACACAATTCAATCTGAGATCTGAGATAAGCACTTCTGGGTTCCATTGCACACACAAAAATAAAACATTCTGTGTCCCTTCCAGTGTATGTAAAGAAGAAATAGTTTCTGTAAGAACCCTAAACTCCGTTGGGAGTCAAGCACATCTGATTTAAGTGTATTATTTGTGTGTCTTTCACTGGAGAAACCACTGCACACTTAATACCATAACACAGCATGATATTCCTGTCAAATTCTGTAATATCACCAAACTCTATTCCCATTACTTGCTGTTACTTCTTTCATAAGTGTTACATACGCCTCTCCAATATGTGCAGAAAAGATTCCAAATACCTGTTTTGGAACATGTTTTAATTTATTTTAAAAGCTGGAAGCTACTTGAATGTGTTACTATAATAATAGCTCTTTGGCAGGAACCAAAACATTCATGGAATGGTTGATGTTAGAAGTGATGTCTGCTGAAGAGGTCATCTTGCCACAGCTTAACCAGGCTCTCATAGAGTATGTTGCCCAGGACCATTTCCAGACAGCTTTTGAAGATCTGAAAGGGTGGAGGTCTTCACTGGTTGCCACTTGAAAGAACCTTGTTCCATCAAATTTCCACCCTCTCTTCTCATATTTATATGCATGTGTGATATCCGTGATAAGCCTTCTCTTCTCTAAAATAAACAGTCCCCAGTTCTCCAAAATTTACTCATATGTGAGATGCCTAAGGCATCACATAAGCAGCCCTGGGCTGAATTTGCTCTAGTAGCACCATCTCTCTCTAGTCCTGGGGAGCCCAGCAGTGAGCACAGAAACAGCATGACCGCAGAAGAGCAGAGCAAGCCCCTCCTGCCTGCCCACCACAGCTATGGGTTCTTGGGGTGGAAGTGTGGGGCTTCTGTTAGAGTGTCAGAGAAAGGCTGAGACTCATGTGACTGGAGAATGACCAAGGATGTCTGGGTGTGGAGGCACCAGCAGGAGGACCCCTCAGGGCCTGTCAGCATGGTCTGTGCCTGTGGCAGGTGGGCAACGTACAGATCTTCCGGTCCTGCAGCTTGGCAGTTTGTCATAGGGCTTAGACAGCCCTGCACTGGTGCTTGGAAGTGGGAGACTGGAAGAGCATGAGGGACACATCACATGTTGCAGAACTTTAGGTGAAATGAAATTGTCATACTTTGCTCTTCCCCTAGCTGGATGTCTTGGGGCTCCTGCCTTGGCAGGGTACAACCCTAGGTTGATGCAGAGAGCAGCACCAATTCATGACTCTGCACAAAAGGAGGGATTTGGGTGCCGCCACAGTGAGGCTGCACTGGGCAGTGCAGGCTGGTAGGAGAGCAGAACCCCAGTAAGCAGGGGCAGAGAAGGAGGACAGGCCTAAGGTGATGAGCAGTGGGGCATGAGCTGGCCCTAGAGATCCCCTTGCTCGAAAAAACTGCCCAGGACCATCTGCAAAGATGCAGACCAGGAGCTGGGTAGCACAACAAAATAGTACCTGGCAGGTAAAGAAGAATGTGTCAGCATTAATACCTCACCCCTCCTGGGAAAAAAGGAAAAAAGGGTGAGGATAACAATGCTACCTGCACTGTTAGTAATACTGAGAGTTTTTCTGTAGTTTTCATGCATTTCTTTTATTTGGATAATGGGATTTGGGTGGGTGGGAGCCCTTGATAGCTGGTGCCGGCCCCAGCTGGATGGTCCAGCACTGGTTTGGTCATCACCCCAGACACACTCCAGGGTCACTGACACAGTGCTGGCCTCTTCTTGGCTGGAGAGGCCTCGGAGCTGACAGTCCACCTCTTTGGGGGTTGTCATGTCTGCTGAGAGGAGTGTTTGCGGCCCTGGCTGGAAGTGGAGGGCCCAGGCACAGCCTCACCTGGCTCCTCCTGGGACTCTTCTTGCTCCCTAGGGATGGCAGCAGGAGCACGGGGTGGCTGTTGGGACTCCCACCAACAGCAGCTGATGAGGTGCCAGGGAGCTTGTCTGTGTTGGATGTTGCAGGGCCACTGGAGGGCTTGGGTCATAGGTGGGAGACCCTCCTCGGGAGGCAGCAGGGCCAGGGACACCCGTGGGGCTGCCCCCCTGCATCACAACAGCAGGGGCGCCCTGCTGGTCCAGCAGCCAGCAGGCCTCTCTGTTGTGCTGTTGTACTTTGACACATGCATGCTGTTGGACAAATGTCACCCTGCAGTTTTGGAAGGAGATCCCCAGCATCTGGTCTGGCACCTCTGTATCCATCCCGTAGTTGGTCAGGGTGGACGTGGTGGTGTTCTCCACCATGGCTGCCTCCAACACCTTGTTACTAAACAACTCCTCCAGCTTCTGGTAGATCCAGGACTGCAGGGTCTGGAAGAGCATTGGGTGGTTTTGGAAAGAGCTCTTCCAGTTTGGGAACTGGCGGCTGCCCACAGGATGCCTGGGCAGCCCTCCTGCAGTCCACTGTTGGGGCACTCCAGGGTGGTGGAAGTTGTGGGCAGCTGGGTGTCCAGAAGCTCGTCCTGTCTGGCAGACGATGACTGATGGTGTCACAGATGGTGTGATGACATGCTCCGCATAGTCATCATCTGCCCGCACCAAGTGCAAGATGGAGACGATACTCCTCTTGCAGAGGGGGCACTCAGGCTTTCATTCAGCCCACCGCAGGATGCATGGGTAACAGAAGCGGTGGAGGCAGGGCATCGCAAAGCTGGGCTCCTCTCAGCTGCCCAGGCAGATGGGACAGCGATCCTCCAGCTCTGTGGCCATGTTCTCCATGTTCTGCGATGGGCTGGGGGGAGCTGGGGATGTCAAGCAGCTCCCTGATACCGGTGCTGCAGCAGCTGGTGTTGCGCTAGAAAAGGAAGAGAGGCCACGGTCATTGGCTGGCCCAAGGAGGGGGGGAAAAATACCCAGATTCCTCAGGAAGGAAACTTTCAAGCTCCCCAGGGTGAGGTTTCCCCTCCGAGGTCACCTCTGCTGCTGCAAGCATGCCTCCTGTGTGCCCCGGCCGCCTGAACCCGGCATGGCTGGGGAAAATCTTCTGATGGTTCTGTGGTCAGGCATGGAAAGCCGTAACCAGCAGCTCCCTGAACACACCACCAGCACCAAAGGCCTCTCTCAACACTTCAACCTTGTGAACTGCTCAGCTGGAGTGCCGGTACCAGCCAGCTGGGTGAGACTTGGAACCTGCATATAAGCAGCGAGGGACATGTGGTCACAATCCATCACTCGGGGATGTCACGAGCTATCGTCACCTGCGGTGCTCACCCCAGCAGTGTTGTGACCCCAGCACTCACATCTGGGGTTACCACAGTGCCACTACCCTCTCCATCCCTCCATCTATTGTCTTCTGTTCTACATCGGTGTTTCACTCCAGTCACCAAGGCCTTGCCTATGTCTTCCCAGGGCCATATCAGGTCACTCTGGCCATGGCATATATTTTCAGGAACAAGAAGGTTCATTCAGTAACACCTCTTATCTCCTTTGGAGGCCACAGGAAAAAGTCCCGCAAGCTCTTCCCGCACACCAGCACTGCTGGGATCCCCTGCTTCCTCCCGCAGGGGGTCACAGGCAGCACTTGGCTCACTCTTGAAGGTTTTCTCCTGTATTTCTGCCCTATCCAGAGGGTGCAAGGGCAATGCCCTCTGCTCAACACCCATCAGGCATCATCCGGGCACTACCTCCTCTTTGGGATCCTGGAGAGCAGCTGACAAACCAGAGGGTCTCAGGGGAGGGAAGGAGGGTCTGTGGTGCTGGGGCTGGTTCAAGCCTGGAGCAGAGAAAGGAGCCTGGAGCAGGGCACTTCACAGCACACACCGATGCCCATGGGGAAGGCATCAAGGGCATGGGGACAGGCTCTTCCCAGCACTGCCAAATGGGACGGTGAGAGACAGCAACATCTTCTGAAACTAGAGAGATTCAGGCTGGAGATAAGAAAGAAAAAACAAAATCCCTGTGAGGATCATGAAGCATTGGAGTGGATTGTCCAGAGAGGTTGTGGGATCACTAAGCCTGGAGGTCTTCAAGATGTGAGTGGCCACATCCCAGAGCACAACTGTCACAAGCCTGTGAAGGGATGCCCACTGAAGTCCCAGAAGAGAAAGCATTGCCTCTGGGAAATGTAGCAAAGGTTTCCAAAGGTGCAACAGCTTCCATGTCAGAAAACCACTTTCTGGTTTCATTTGGTTCAGCAGCTTTCACAAACATTTATTTAGGATAGAATAAAATAGTTCCAGTTGAAAGGGACCTATAACTATCAACTAGTCCAACTGCCTGACCACTCCAGGCCTGACCAAAAGTTAAAACCCGTTAGTAAGATCATTGTCCAAATGCCTCTTTTTAAGGCACTGACAGGCATGGGGCATTGACAACGTCTCTAGGAAGTCTCTTCCACTGTTTGACTACCCTCTTGGTAAAGAAATGTTTCCTAATGTCACGTCTGAACCTCCCCTGATGTACCTTTGAACAACTGCCACACAGTGTTCCTGGGAAGACCCAGGAAACTATGGACCCGGGTGGTTCTTCAAAACTGACCGGCACTCATAGACTCCTAAGCCCTCAAAATCAGATTCCTAGGGGACACTGATAAAGATTCTTGGACAGCCTTGCCCTGCTGCTCAGGAATGGGAAGCTAGGGGACATGTCGCTTTTTGCAGCACTTAGGTGAAATGAAATTATCATACCCATCAAAAAATTCTCCCCTTTGGCTTTCCTGCAATGCTGAGACAGTGTTGGAAAGCTTTCCCTGTGGTGGGTTGCTCTTTGGTCATGAAACTCGTATGTCCTGGAGAGCACTGAGGTATTTACTGGGGGAGACGGAGGTGGATGCTGAGGGGCCATAGCTACACTGTGCTGTTGTGTGGGTCTAGAGCAGCAGCAGGGCCAGCCAGGTGCTTCCTGCACTTGGTGGTGTTGGCTCCAAAGATGAGCTCAGTGGTGTTGGCTCCTGAGAAGTGTTGGGTGTGGAAGCCTGCTGGGAGGTGAGGTTGGAGTGCCTTAGAGCTGTGTCCTGCCTCTGTGCATAGGGTCTGTCCCTGCAGGCCACCTGCCAGCCACGGGGTTGTCATTGGTAGGCCATCTGTGCAGGCTGTAGCACCACTGTGAGGACTGGCTGTGGGCCCTCTCCATGGCCATCCTCCTGCACAGGTGGGCAGACAAGCTCACCACACACTCCTTGTAGTTGTCATCCCCTTACACCAAGTGCAGCAGCTGCTCCAAAGGCTGCCTGCAGAATGGGCAGGCATCTCTGCCCCTGGTGCACCATCAGCAGAAGCAGTGCATGCAGAAGGCCATGGAAGCTGCCTGTTTGATATCTCCCAGGCAGACGGGACTCTGGGAGTCTGCTGCTGCCTGCACCAGCACTGTCTGTGGCAGCTGACTCATGCTGCTGTCTCTTGCAGCTGGGCTGCTCTCCTCCATGGCTTCTTCAGCACCTGATGCCATGTTCTGCCAAGAGAGAGGTACAAAGTGCTGTACCTTATCTGGCACTAGGAGTGGAAAAGCCAAGCAAGCCCCAGAAGGCTGTGTGAAACAGGAGGCAATGACCTAGCAGAGGTTCTCCTTGCAGGCTGGAAAGCAGCAGCTGCAGCCCTGTGGGCCAGGCAGCCCCAGTCTGCCCTGCACCCCTGCCTTCCCCAGGCAGGCTGCCCACGCTGGGCGGAAAGGAGTTGGGGCAACCTCCTGCCCAGGTGCCAGGGCAAGGCAGGCTGGGGCACAGGGCCCTGAGGAGAGGGAATACATGTGGCTCTGGGTGGGAGAAGCTCCAGCTGGGTCTTGGCAGGAGCTGGGGCAGGGCAGAGGGATGTGGGGCCAGGCCGGGATGTGCCCCTATCTCTGTGCTGCCTTAGAGGTGGGCTGCAGGGAGGGAGGGAAGGAGGGATGGAGAACAAGAGGGAAAGCCCTGTTCTCATACACACCTCTCCAGTGCTCAAGCTGGGTGGGGTGAGGTGCCTGGGGCGGGCTGCGGTGAGTTGTTGAGGGTCACTAGGGGAAGAGCTGGTACAGCCAGGACCCCCGAGTCCCCATGGTCTTCCCCAGACACCACCAGCTTAGCACAGAGTAACTGCAGGAGGCGATCAGGTAAGGAGGAGAGGCTCACCAGGAGTCTTCACCTCTGCCAACCCCAGCACCCTCCTTGCACCCACACCCCTGGGACAGGCACTGTTAGGACCTGCAGCACCATGTAGCAGGGCAGAAGAGAGAGGAGCACTTGAAGGTACTGCCTTTGCACAGTGCCCAGACCTGCTGCTGTCCCCCATGCCAAAGTTGGTAGAGCAAGTTGAAGGTCCTGCTAGAGCCTGCATGCCTTGTGTGTACACCCACAAGAGCCCTGGAAAAGATGAGCAGGGAGACAGAGGCTGCTGCTGCTGAAAAGCAGCGAGGCCCAGGGCTGTCACACCCTCACCCCAGTGCAATCACAGTGGTGTTGAGGGACACCCTTCTTCTCTCTGTCTTTTCTGTCTCTTCTGTCTCTTTTGTCAGGAACATGCTATCAATGCTCTTTAGGAACCTTCTTGATTGTTTGTGCCCTGCTGTGTTGATTCTTCAGCAGAATTTCCTCAACAGCACTAGGGCCTGCAAACATGAGGCTACTTCAGGCTGTCTGTAGAAGGCCTCATCCGTCTGTTCTTCCTGGCTGGGTTGCTTATAGCAAACACCCACTATAAAGTCACCCATACTAGTCTCCTCTGCCGGGACTTCCAGCTGTCAGGCCTGCCTGGATATAAAGAAAGCCTACTTAGTCCAGCTAAACTGAATAATTTGCAACTAATGCAACACTATTGCTGTTACTTTCCTAACTGATTAGCATAACACTAATGAATATTTATTTGATCAGTAATAGTTTGTGTGCCTGAAAATTCTCAAGAATTTGATCCTAAGCTTTAAAATGACAGATTTTATGGTTTTGCAAATTCTTGAAAAACTAATTTTCAGGAGAAGCAATAGTGGCCATGAAAATTGCCGCAATTTACTATATGGGCTGTGAAACTAATGATAGCCAGCGATTTTTGCAAGAATTTCTTAATACGCAAAGGTTATGTGCTTTCTTCTAGAAATAAAAAAAAGTCCATTAATAGACCTAATCTTCCTCTCCAGCATGACTGCCTTTCAAGTCTGGATGATAGTGAAAACTGAGTTAGAGCAAAACTGAAATTTGTCAACTGTTGTTCAGCTGATCTTGTTCTTCACTGGTTTTGGTAGATCCCATGATGTGACATCTCCCCAGCTTCAACTTTTTTAGCAAGTAGCTATTGGGCACATTTTTTTTTTTATTAATAAAACTCTGTCACTACAAAGGCTAATTTATGCATGGAAGACTAGGTAAAGAAAATATGATGCATTAAGTATAACGTTACTCAAAAGTAGGTGGAAAGATCTGAAGAAGCAGCATCCCCCACCTTGCCAGTTAGAAAAATAAAATTGCAAAAGAGGTGAAAGTGGTAAACCACTTATCCTAAATTGTGTTTTCTAGCCTTGGCTTGGGCTGGAAAGATAAATGCAGGAAATTTCACTTGTCATCGTTAGCAGAGCAATACTTGCTCCCATTGACTTTCTGGAAACAGCACTGATTTTTTCTCTGAGTTCACTCTAGAGAAACTGTACTGGACAGACTCAATCATAGTTACTTTTTTCTTCTGGGCATGAAAAAAAAAGGAAACCCAAACAGTTTCTGAGAACTGGTGAAAATACACAGGCAGTAACCAGAAATCTATTTCTTCACTGCTATTTAGAGTAGTGATCTGAATATCCTGGACAAAGATACTCAGCGCCAGCAACTTTACATCATCAAAAGATCTGCGTCTCCTCTGACATATGATGTCTATATAGGCATAACATTGCATGGTAATATTATTGCTGTGCTAGGTACATCACAGGCTTGAGCTCTGGTCAGTGTTTGTGGTTCTCTGGTGACCACGAGCTATGGATGTTAGTCTCCTAATGCCTAGGGAGAGAAGAGCTTTAGCTGATTATTTTCCTGTTTATGATCTTGCCATCAGCATTGGTCAAGTTGCTCTGAAAGATGTGTCCCTCTGCAAGTGGTCAAGAGAATATGATCCCAAATTTCTGCTTTTCAAGAAAGGCCTGAAAATTTGGGCAGCTTTCTCTAATGAAAAGCAGTAAGTTTTTCCTAACTTTTCAATTTAATGTGCATCATTATATCATTGGTACACCCTGGTAGAATGTGTTTTTCTGCTTGTTTTGTATTACTCAAGGTCAATGTTTAAACTATAAATGTTTTGTACTCTGTGATCTTAAAGGAGCTGAACTGCTGGGTTAAATTAGTCACATTAATTAATTTATAATGGTAAGGATAGAAAACAAACAGGTATCCTATTTAACTTTACAACTCAGAGGTTAAGGGCATAATCTGATATTATTCCCAAACTGAAAAGAATATTTTATTATTCATGTCTGTGCATAGTTCAAAGAAAGATGGAAAGATTTGCATCCAGTGAGAAATATAAGCCTTGATAAAAGACAAAAGCCTTCTATATGGTAACATTTTTCAGAGTGAATAATAATAAACCAGATCTAGTTTTGCTGTAAAATTATTCTTCATTAAAAAACATTAAGCCTGAAGTGAAACCAAAACCAAATAAAAAAAAAAAATCCAAGTCAAAACGAAGTGCAAATTCAGAGCTTTACAAAGGTGCCATATGCTTGCTGATATAAATTGTTCTTAAATTTATACAGCAGAACTTTTATACTAGTTTTACTAAAGACTGGAACTGACTTCCTGATATTAATACAAGTCACTTCTAAACACATGCAGGGGATATTTTTATATTTAGACTAGTCTAAAAGGAACTGTAGGTAGATTTTTATATCTATAAATGCCAGTTGGACGTTTGCAGAAAAAGACACAACAGTTTCTTTTCCAAAAATAATATCTGAACCTGCAATACTGGTATGAATCCATTTCATGAAGAACAAAATACTGAAAAATATCTGTGCTTTTTCAGTCTTTCTAAAACAAAGCTTAACCAGTTGTTAATCCGTTTGGAAAAGAATGGTCTACGTTTTACTTTTCTTTTCAACATCTTTTCTCTACTCCCAGTCTAACCATGTATTACTACATCTTCTTGCGGCTTAAAAATAAGAATATTCTAGTAGTCCAACAAAAGCAAGTAATTTATGAAAAATGTAGGTATTATGCCTTAAATTGTGTATACTGTCAATAACCAAAGGTTCATTAATTTAATCACTAAATATTGACAAGTGTGACTCTGAGTGCTTACAGGTTTGATTCCACAAAAAGATAGTTGCTGCTTCTCTCCCATGGGAATATCAGGGGTTTAGAGTGCTTCAACATGACTGCTAAGCTAACTAATGCTGATCAAAGTGTTGCGTCAACTATTAATGTGGCTAGTACTAGAATTTCTTATCTGCTTGTGCTTACCAATGCATCGTGTTGAAAGCAGACTTGCCGAAGCCTTCCTCACTCAATCCTCCTTGTTAAACATCTCTATAAGGGAGATGTGAGAAAGTACTACTTGAAAAGTCAGTGATGCACTGGTGATGCATTGCACTGTCTTTCTAAATGGATAATCAGGGCTTCTACAGTGTCTGGATAGACAATTCCATATGTCAATTATGACTACCTTAAGGTCAATGCAAGAAGGATAAGGCTAACCACTGTAGGAAGGAAGCTTTTCAAATAACACAACATGTGAGAGAAGAGCTGTCAGGAATATTTCCTCTTTCTGACTGGCAAGAGAATTGGAGAAACCTTCATGCCCATGTGTCCATGCTGGAGTCTCCTATGGTAACTTCATCTCTTTCATTCCCATGACAAAAAAAGCCAAGTTTTTAGTCTCGTAGAGTACGAAAGAGAGATCCCAGAATATGGTCCAGAGATACCACAGGCAGTATGAAATATGTTTAAACATAGGTACCTGTATTGGCTTTTTGTGACAAGATTTTGGTAGCGGGGAGGCTACTGTGAAGCTTCTGTGGCTTCTCCTAGAAGCTTCCACTATGTCCAATAGAGCCAACGCCAGCCAGCCCCAAGACAGACGCACTGGCCAAGGCTGAGCCCATCACTGATGGTGGTAGCGCCTCTGTGATAAAGTATTTAAGAAGATGGAAAACAACCCCAAACCTGCTGGGGAACAGTAGCTGGAGAAGAGGAGTGATAATATGTGAAAGAAACAACTCTGCAGACACCAAGGTGAGTGAAAAAGGAGGGGAAGAGTGTGAGGAGTCCTCCTTGAGGAGGAAGGAGAGGCAGAGACAATGTGTGATGAACTGACTGCAATCCCGATTCCCCCTCCCCCTGTGCCACTGAATGGAGGAGGAAGTAGAGAAAATTGGGAGTAAAGTTGAGTTCAGGAAGAAGGGAGGGGTGGGGGAAGGTGTTTTAAGATTTGTTTTTATTTCTCATTACCCTGCTCTGCTTTGATTGGTAATAAATTAAACTAATTTCCCCAAGTTGAGTCTGTTTTGCCCATGACAGTCATTAGTGAGTGATCTCTCCCTGTCCTTATCTTAACCCACAACTTTTTCGGTATATTTTCTCTCCCCTGTCCAGCTGAGGAGGGGAGTAATAGAGCGGCTTTGGTGGGCACCTGGCATCCAGGCAGGGTCAACCCATCACAGTTCCGAATACAAGGGTCACTTTGAGCTGGCTTATCGATATTTTTTTTTTCCCTAGACCATAACAAAAACTGAATATGAGAAAGAGAACTGCGAAATAAGTAAGCTGCAAAGTCTTCAATTTTATTGCAAATAGATGGAAATCTTCTGAAGGTCAGACTTATGAGGTATAAGTTAGAAGAAGGAAGGACATAAGTTTTCGTTAATAGTGGACACTCTTCAAAATACGTCTTGTCGTTGCAAGAAATTAAGCTGATCTTCTGTAAAGAAAAGATAGTGCAGAAGTAGCTATAAATTTTAAAAGGGAATTAGAATTCCTAAGTAACAATTTCTGTATGTTTTTATGCCTGCAATCAGTTTATCTCAATTTGCACAGTTGTGCAGTGTGGTGTAGCTGAAAATACATGATGGAATGTCCTTGTACATCCATTTTTGTGGAAAATTTCAGCATGTGTACTAATGAGTGCACACTGCCAGCAAATGCAGCTACATTTACTGAAAATTATGTCTAGAACCACATTCAAAACTTACTAGTCACAACGTCAGCAAATATGCAAAATTAGTAATGAAAGCAAACAGTAGATATCTTTCTAAAATTTTATTCTGAATAAAAATCCAGACCATAGCTGCAGTTAAAAGTTCACTCATCTGAGCTTAATTTCCAAACTTGTGAAATTTATCCCTCTACATTTAAAAAAGTCACTATAGTTTTTACTGCTTCATAGAAGATAGCTGTGAATGCATTACTTTTGTGGAAGTAGTTGCTCCAGAGTGCAGTAAATATTAATTTATTTCACAATATGAGTTTTGAGGGAAATTGTAAGACCTTGCTATGTGCTCTGGAGGTTATGATTTCTGGGATCATTTCCTTCCCAAAATGCAGAAAAGCAATATTGCAAAGATTTCGTTCAGGGTCGTTCTGGGCAGCTGTGTAGAAAAGGAAATTCTTCCTCATTCCCTCTGAAAGCATCTAACAAAATAAATTAGCAAATCATCAAATATTCAAACCAACAAAAACATGTTGTGAAAGTGTGGATATTCTTCCTTTTTTGTGTACTTGATACAAGAAAGCATACTGTTGGAAACTGCAACTACATATTAATAGCATTGAAATAAAAGTTCTGATTTCTGGTGAATAACATCAAGTTGGTAAATGCTGATAACAATTTGGGTGAGATCTCTGCTATTTAAAACAATAGTAAGAAACAGATAGGAAGAAATATTGTCTGCAAACCAATATTATTGAGCTATATTATAGCTATTAAGGGACAACTATATATTTTATGACCTAATTTAGCAGAATTGTCATTTAAATGAAACACACAGGTAACAGGAATTTTTCTCTTAGAGGCTTTCTGTGGTGGGCTGATGTTGGCCGGCTCCTGGACACCCACCCAACCTCTCTCTCACCCCCCCTCCTCAGCAGGACAGAGGTAGAAAGTAAGATGGAAGAGTTGAAGGGTCAAGATAAAGACAGGGAGAATACTTACTAGTTACTGTCATGGGGAAAACAAACTCAAATTGGGGAAAATTAAATTAATTTATCATAAACTAAAATGGAGTTGGGTGGTGAGGAACAAAGACAAAAACTAAAATACCTTCCACTCACCCCCCATTTCTTCCCAGGCTCAACTTCACTCTTCATTACCAGCTTATTGACCTCCCCTCCTCCAAGCAGCACAGGGAGGTGGGGAATGGGGGTTGTGGTCAGTTCACACTTGGTCTCTGCTGCTCCTTCCTCTTCCCACTTTTCCCCTGCTCCAGTGGGGGCTCTCTGAAGGCAGTACTTCCTTAGAGAATATACACCTGGTCCAGCATGGAGTCCCCCAAAGGCTGCAGTGTGTTTACTTGCTTCAGTGCCTGGAGCACCTCCTCACCCTCCTCTTCTGGTTTTGGTGTCTCTGGGATTGTTTCTCACACTTTTTTTCTTCATTCCTCACACTTCTGTGCAGCGGTTTGCCCTCTCATAAAGACGCTTTCACAGATACACCAGCTTGGCTGAGGGGCCCAGCTGTGCCCTACAGTGGGTCCGTTGGAGCCAGCTGAAGTCAGCTTTGTCCAGCATGGAACAGCTCCAGCCTCTCCTCACAGAGGCTACCACTGCAACCCTCCCACCCCACTGCCAACACCTTGACACTTAAACCCAATACAATTTCTCTCATATTGTCCTACCACATTCAAGTAGGTCTTCAAACTTCATGTTTTATGTTAAATGAATCAAAGAGTGCATATTGAATTATGGAAGAGATGCACCTTACCCAGAGCAAAGTAAGTTTGTCTCCTCTCACATCACACAGGACTGCACACAATTTTGACATAGTATCAAAAATAACTACGCTTGAACAACAGGTAGGGCTGCTTTTATTTGATTCTCAGTCTAGCATCAGTCATGGGTGATTTTTACATTTTCGGATAGATAAAAGTTTGCTGTTTCTTCTTCCTCTTTCTTTTATGTTTCAAACTATGCTCATTTACAACATAAATTAGAACCAGCGAGGGGAAAATTCTGGTGGAGATGGGAGAATTGCATTGAGAGAGGAGAGAAACACTGAAGACATATCAGCTGACATCCACAGCTCAAAGTCTTTCTCTGCATCAGGAGAAATACTATAGCAATGCTCTTGAGACCAAAATTTTATGCCTAAGACTTGGAGAACAACATGTTTTAATAATGAACAGGCTTAAACTATAGCAATGGGCTAGGACTACTGCACATACAAATGACAATGGGAGAAAGGAGTTCTTTCACTTTGGTCATTGATTTAAAAAAGATCAGAGTTAATCAGAGAAACTTGTAAGTTGAACTGCGGAAGTCCTGCTGCTATAAGAATGACAGGTGAAATAGAGAAGGAGGACAGCAAAGAGGAGAGAATTTTACCTTTTCTCAGTCTTAAAAAGAAGATCCAAAAATAAATACATTAGATAATATTTAAACATCCGTACAGAAAAAAGTTATTAATTTACGAGCCTTATCCTATTGTTTTTTAAGGTGCCTATTATAACTGTGATATTCTGATAATACTAAATATTGCAGTGTTCAGAAGTTTTTAACCAGGATAAGATTATTTTATGTTTGCAATTTTAAATTATAAGCTAAAAATTCTCTCTTTTAATTTTACAGGCTCCCCAGATCTTTTCATTTTTCTGGTCCGTACCTTTTTCTCTAATATTATTAGTTTTATTTTATGCTTTTACCACTTTGATAACTGAAAACGCCATTTCTAAAAAATGGCGCATTGCAGTGGGGAAAAAATTAGGCTAGAAAACATGATGAGGTAACATTTCTGAGAAATCAAGAATAGCTATGGAATTGAGTTATGTACTGCAGTAAATCTTAAGTGCTAATTGTATTTAAAATATATTATACGTATGAGGTTCACCCAAAGTTTGCAGAATTCACTGTCAGGGATTTGAATATTTCCACAGTGCAAATCTGGAGATCTAAGTTGTGAAGTTTCATCGTGTTTCCATTGCTTTCAAAAATCACTTTGCATTTAATTTCTGTTTCTCAAGCAGTTACTTAATCTCTGACATTTCAAGAAATTACATGAAAGCAACATGATACAATGGCATCTATTGTTCTTGAAGGTCAATATTTTCTGTAAACAGTGGAAGTGGGATGGAAAGTGATCATTATAGCCTTCGCTGTGTCTAAAGGATTCTTTGGTTTTGTTCATCATTTGCCATTTTCCAGCCACCCACATCACCCTCTGTGGGATGCAGAGCACCTAAGAATCTGCAATCCCAATTTCTCTGCACTAACAACAGGTAATGTTGTAGCTGCCACAAACGAGATTGTCAATTCAGTCTATGTAGTGAAGGTAGTAATTGCTTGCTACCTATGTATTTAATTATTTGCATACTTAGTTTCACAAAAGCCATTCTTTAATCAGTCATAAATATATGTTTATTCTGGAAGTAAAACTACAAGGCTCTATCCGAGCTCTTCTCCGAGCTCTGATTCACAGTACTGTGCTCTAGTCACTCATTCATAAACAGTTTTCTGGTAGCTTTTCCTCTTTAGCCCTCCAATTTTGCTAAGTCTGAAGATTTGGGAGTCTGCTGTGATCATTCATGAGATGCAAAATCTAAGCTGCTTTCTTTTCCTTCCTGCACGTATATAATTCTCTACCCATTCAATTGCCTTCAGAATCACAATGTTGCAGACTTGGTCTTGATTATGCTAAAAATTGTTTAATGACTAGACTTTACAGAAGCTGAATCTCAGTAATTAAATTTTAAATGATAAAATCAAACAATACCAAATAATCATGATTAAATTGTGATGAATGTGTTATTATATAATTGGTGTATATTAAAATCATCTGGGTAAATAAGAATATGGATAATGAGGTGACAGGAAAATAATTCATACTAAGATGTCATAATATCATTTCCATAGGTGAAACTGAGTTAAAGAAACAAAACAAGACATGTATTATAACTTACAGTCATATAGCTTTTCCACTAAAACCCGAGACCTATGGGCACTCTTTGTCCCTTTTAAAATATTTATTTACAAATTAATTTTCTATTTAATTTTTATTTCACAGGTTTTTGTTAGCAATATGGTAGATATCAGTGTATAGATTTAAGTCAGTCGATACTGTGTTGAAACACATCATGGCTATAATAACAGTAAGAGGGACATCTGAAGGACTTCAAGGTGCAGAATATTACACTTAAGTTGGAAAAAAAACTGGAACAATGTGAAACTTTTTCATTTATATTTAAGACAGATGAATAGTCCTGACTGTTTAAAGACACTCGTGGAATAGAAATATGAGGACTTAAAATAGTGGGTGTATATTTTTTACAGTGTACACCGCTAGCAATCAATACCTGTTTATTTATAGCCATCCATATAGTTTTCCAATTTGTCCTGAAAATGTAGTTCTATCTAAAATTGTATGGTGTAGTGTAAATATGTTAGCCTATACAGATTTTGTTGCTATATATAGCTGTAAATTCATAACCTGGGAGAGACAAAAGGGAAATTAATATCTTATGATTTAACAGGTGTATTAATACCGTAAAACTACAAAATTTTTTACAGACCAGTCTAGAAGACAGCAAGGGTGGGTTTTTTTTCTTTTCATCATTTAAAGATTAGTTTGTATTTTTTTCCTCTATTTGTACCACAGATCTCAAAAAGTAATCATATTGGTTTTACTTTATATGTGTTTGCTGAGATTGATTCCAAGTCCTTTTTTCATCAAGTTGTTTGAAGTAAATATGAAATTACTAAATCTGAGAATAGCACAACGATTGTTGAAATGTTGGGTGATGAGAAAGATAAGACTAACTTATAGATGATCTTTTGTTCTAGAAACCGTAACTGAACACAGTGAGCGATCTTAAATTTTTTTCCGAATAGATCTGATGATGTACACTGCAGATGACATATCTATAAACATACAGACTACTGGTGTAACCAGTGCGGCAATTCTGACATTGCCAGAAAATAACATGGTTGTTTAAATTGTAAATTGCATTGTCTAGAATGCTTATAAACTTTGTACATTTATTAAATAAGTTGAGTTGATGTCGGCTTTCATTAGGGAAAGGGAACTCAATAAGGGAACTAAAGATTGAATATGTCCTCATTCAAGATGAGTAATTAGCTAATTCCATCCATGATAGAGCAAAGAAAAATTCACATTGAATCTAACATCTAATGAGTCAAATGTTACAAGAACCTGCTAAATTGATCTTGCAACTGGATTACCCATCAGTATATGGAAGAGCATACTATCTTAAAATTGATTAGGGTTGGTCATATTGATCAGAGAAATAAGAGCAGGTACACTAGAATTGTTTCACACTACCACCTCTAAGGTTTATATCATATGAATGATATTGCAGTTGAAGACCACCCCCAAATGCACTGAAGAATAAATTATCCTAGACAAGGCAAAGCACTGCAGAATACCTACATTTAAAACAGTAAATTACACCAAACTTGGAGATTGAATACAAATAATTTATGTCTGGAAACTGCTTAAATGTAGCAGTGGGTATTGGAATTCTGTATAAATTTACACATAACTTTCAGACTAATTTTTGAGCAAGTTTAGAATGGTTGTTGTACATAAGGTTTTCCAAAATAGTCTTCTGATTGCTCAAAGTAAGTAATATTTGAGACATTTGACAGTGTTGTGAATGAAGTATACATCACTAACAAAACCTATTGCAATTTGTAGTAAAATTTAGCTAGCTACAATGGCAATGAAAAGCTAGTGCAGTTATGAATATAAATTAGATATGTTTTGCATCTTCAATCTATTAAATTGCAATAGTTTAATTACTTGTACAATAAATTACATAATTATTTAATGAGAACTGGGAGTAATTACGTTAATTGTTGCTTGCCATTGTATATCAAAAGGAGATAGTGTTTTCTTGACAAATCCACTTTGCAGAAGTATTATTTTACATGGAGGTGCCAGAGAAGATCCATAATTAAAGTAATGTCAAGATTTATATTTAAAAGGTTTTAATCAGCTACCACCGAATTCAAGAAGTCTTTCTATTGTTTTGGATGGTTGTTGGAGTGGATCCCAAATAAGATTAGAACTTATTAAAACTCTTAACAAATTAATTAGACAGTTTCCTTCTCTCCTGCCCTTCGTATTCTTTCTCTTTAAAAATGCAGATCCATCAAATCATCACCAACACGTTTTGTAAATGAGTAACCATCTTACAGTCTGGTAGCAGAAACAAGGCCACATTAGGAGCAATAGGAAGTTCTGCTTAAAAGTTGCTTATCGTTGTATAATACCTTAGCCTCCAAACAGAAAACAGTCTTCTGTTTATTAAACCAAGTGTTTGTGTTTTTGCTTTTCCACATGATTCTATGTTTCAGGGGTTTAGGGGAATAGTTGCAAATTCCAGGTGCCATCTATCCAATATTGAGGCTTTTTAAAACTTGCATTTGTTTATCATTGGCTTTATTTCCAGGAAATTGCTGAGATACTGTTTTGCAGTTTTTTCATGCAGAGTCCTTTGTGGGCCTTCTACAGCTTCTCTGCTTGGACAGGCAGTAGAAAGTAGCACAATCTTTTATTTTTTGTGGGGGGGAGGTTATAATTTAAACACCTCCTGGTCAAATCTTATCAACTTGTCTCAGGTGAAGAAATGCCTGAACAGAATCTGGATGTGGAATAGAATGTCTGTTTTGGATGTGGTAGTTAGGTGAAGTTTATGCACTCAAACCTACCTGTCACATAAGGTGACAAGTTCAGGATGTGAGTTGTGTGCAGAAACCTTGTGTCTGATTAAAGAAGTACAATGAGAAAAGTCCAGGACACAGTAAGAGAAGTCTTGACTGATTTTCTTATGACAAAAAAAAGATATACACTTTTACTGTAGTACTGGCAATTGCCTAGCTACTGAAATCATAATAATATAAGATTCATAGTTGTTGATCTAAACCATCAGTGCAAAAGATATTGCTAACTGCAAGCTTCCCTTAGTCTCTAAGAGTTGTTGGTGCTGCAGTTGAAACATGTGAAAGACAAAGTTTCAAACGGTTTTTGGGAGCTCTAGAAGGAAAGAGTTGCAGAGCTAAGACAGTAGGAATCACCCTTCAATAAAGGAGATTGCCAGTTGATTGCTTGATGCCCATTGTAACATTGTAAGAAGAAAGGACAGTCTAACATCCTGCAGTAGTTGTTTAGATCCAGCAAAACAGAATAAAATTGATAAAGATTATGAGTTGTGAGCTAAAAGAGAAGATGCTGAGTCTACTACTAATTATTATGGTAAATGAAGAGGATACTCCATTATCTACAGTCTCTCAGTACATGGAAAACAGCCTTTTCCCTTGACACACCTTATGAATTAAACCAGGATTAAGTCCTGGTTTTGGCCTATTGAGCACAATAACTCGGCATGGCTGTGTTTAGCGAGGCATGGGTTTTTTCTGACTCGCAGAAATCCAGGCT
Source organism: Pluvialis apricaria (assembly GCA_017639485.1). Classification (NCBI taxonomy): domain Eukaryota; kingdom Metazoa; phylum Chordata; class Aves; order Charadriiformes; family Charadriidae; genus Pluvialis; species Pluvialis apricaria. Next base: position 48,352,530 of record CM030044.1, on the reverse strand, counting down.
TATTCTGGAATGGTCAGTAAGGAGAAGTCAGTTAGAGGATCAAAACTACAGCTTACATCTGACTTTCCTTAACTCTTAATATCTAGGGTGTTAAAAATGTTTAAACTTTTTCTTTTATTAAGTTTAATACTTTTTTCAAATTACTTTAAGCCTAGTCCTTTGGTTTTGTTCTAATGCTTTATGCTGCCCTACAGTATATCATGTCTCAGACTAGCTGTACAGGCTCAGACCAAAGACCCATTAATGCCAACTGTATCCATAAACAGAGGGTGAGAGCAGGCATATATTACTTTTCTTCTGTATTTTTCCAGTGTCCAGCTACTTTCATTCAGAGCACCTCTTGAGGCAGCTGATGAATGTTTATTTAGTAACTTTCCAGGGGGGTTTCTTCAGTCTCCTGAACTTGCCCATTAAGAACCAGTACCACAGGTGTCCTACAGAAGAAGCGTTCTCAGGAAATACACCCTTTCCTTTGCTCCGAACCAGATGATTCCCCTTAATAGTTGTGTTTAAGGAGAAGGTGAACAAGTAATCCTCATGGTTATGATTTCTCTACTTATCCTGTAGAAAAACACTGCAGAAATTCAGTCTTGTGAGCTCATAGAAACTGGTTCCCCAGTTGGCTTAGTAACATATATTCTAAAGGCTGTATATTTGAAATCCTCATAATGAACATATATGAAGGGAATTCAAAGATTTTAAGGACTGGAGAAAGACAGAGAAGGGATTTACTGATAATTCATGTTCACAGGAGGCAAAAATACTTTCTATGGAGTCTGAAAGAAGATCAGTGACTAACTTCAGCAGGCAAAATTTTATTTCAGAATGATGTTTCTAGGAGGACTTTTGTTTTCTTGTTTTCTAACAGGAGTTTGCAGAAACAAGTCTTAAATATCCTTGGGTAATACATATTCCTGATATACACACACGCTAGATCAAAAGACATTCAATGTTCCTTAGCCTGATTGGTCTTCCTTAACAAGAATACATCATAACAGCAGCCAGAATGAACTGTAGTCCTTAATGAAACCTAGCTCATTTAAGCAGGATATTTTGGTGTTGGGTTTTTTTAAAGGATAGATATAAAATATTAGTCTAATTTTAATTGGGAAGGAGAATGCTACAGCTGACAAGATGGGAACTCTGCAAGACTATTAAAAGCTGTAAAAGTACAAATTATTTAACAATCACTGCAAAACCCGCTGCAGCAGGTAAACTAGCAGGTTTTTGAGCTGTTTCTCTTAAGAGATGCAGCCAATGAGAATTTTAGTTGTAAGTCTGTATAGGTATTATAAAATTAATAGAAAATATTCAAAATAGATAAAGTAGGAAAAAAAAAGTGAGACAATGTTTTTCTGATCGCTGTTCTTTGTTAAACATTTGTGATTAACAGTACTTTTAGCTTAAAGAAATCCCCTAGAGTACTCTGTTTACCCAGTAAGATTTAAGGAACCTCTGTTAGGGAGAGAGATCAAATGGGAAAATTCCTTCAAATAAAATAAAAAACAAGTATGAGAACTCAGTAATTTGTAATAATTTTCTCTTAACTAAGTTGTGTAGTACAGCTTTCTATCACTCTAATGTACAATTCATCTCAGTCTCTCGGCCCTATATTTTATTTTGATATATACGTTTGTGAAATTTTGTTAATTTCTGCAGGAATGTCCTATAAGATATTGATTATAGTATACAAGCTCACATTATTGTTATCTAGTTTTTGACTGTATCAATTAAAAAATAAGGAGATATGTGGACTCCATGGCAGTCATAAAATACCTTATCCATGTAATATTAAGTTAAGCAGATTCCTGCTGTTCTGAAATATTTTTCTATGCTGCAAAACTGGATAGTATCAGGCATAGCTCCCTTAATGTCTACTCCAATTCTTCTTTAGCCCATATCACTGTAAAGGTCCAGGATGGATCAAACAGTTAAGGTGCACCTTACATCTCTGAGCATCTAGCTGGGGTGGTATTCTTCAGACAATACAAAAAGTCGTGGGATCATATTCGGCTAGTAGCATATCTATTGGTTGGGTCCCGATGGAGGCAAATTTGCTTCAGGGGATATCATCTACAGGCCAGATTACTGGCAGCATGGGTCATCTAATACTACTGTGATACAAAGAGATTTTGCTTTTGCCTTTCCGTGGGGAAAGGAATGAAAAAAGGAATAAGTAGTAACTACGGTAGTAAGAACGTGCTGAGAAAAAACAATCTAATGAGTGAAATCCTGACACTATTGAGCTTAGTAACAAAAATACCGTGCTTTGAAATATGACTGATGTTCCTTGAATGGTAAGAATGGTATTGTTAATACTACCTAATATCAATGACTGTGTCTCTCATAGGACAGATCTTTGGCTCTCTGAACTTAGTAAAGGAGAAAGTAACTCACATGCACAGCCATTGTGCAGCTCATGGATCTTAGTTCACTTGGAAAAAAAGAGGTAACTTTATCATACAAACTACAGATGATAATACCTGTAAGAGTGTTTACGTAAGTTCAACTAACCATAAGACACCTAATCGCCAAACTGGTTAACTCAAAAGATATGCTGGAAAACTTTGTCTCAAAACCAGAAGACTTTGATTTGAATTGAGTAAACAAAGGCTAGCAGCATATATCCATACCTTGCTCTAGGGAATCAAAACTTTGTTAGGAACTTATGAAATTAAGAAACTGTGTGTCACGGTTCAGCCTCAGCCACCAACAAAGGGCCACGAGGCCGCTCGCTCAGCCCCTTGAAGCTGTGGAATCGGTGGGAGAACTGGGGGAAAAAGGCAAAACTCGTGGGTTGAGAGAAAGGCAGTTTAACAGAACGGCGAAGGAAGGAGGAAAACAACAACAGTGACAGAGGAATGTACAAACACTATTACGGCACCACCGCTCACCCACCGGACCGCCCCAGCCCACTCCCAGTGTCGACCGCCTGCCCCTTCCCTCAGCCAGCTCCCCCTGTAACCCAGGCACGGCTCACAAGGCATGGAATACCCGTGTCCCCTGCTGCATCCTTGGGGAAATTAATCCTATCCCCGCTGGAACTGTGTTAATCTATTACTTTAATATTAGAAAAAAATACTAAAATCTAAGTAAATAAATATGGTGTGAATATAGTGAAACTTGTGAGATTCTGAGCTACACAGGTAAATGCTTGGTGACAGAAGAAAATTTAGATCACTGATACACGTCAGCACTGATTTATAAGCTTTGATGCCAATGAGAGCAGCTACAGTTGCTATAGTTGACTTAAATGATTTTGTTTGTTGGTTGTGGGCCTAACATTCATCTAGTAATGGGACTGGATAAGTATGGTGGACATGAACATGTACTTGAATTTATTTCAATATAAATTTAGTCTCACACATAAGGCAATGTGCCACTAATTAAACAATGGTGTAAATGCCAGTTTTCTTTGTTGAGTTATTCCTGCAGTTTTATCAATGTGACCTTTCACAGGGATCTGCATCTGAATTACAGCGTATTTAAAGTAGCAGAAAAATGCCTAAAACATTTCTGTCAGAATAGCTAATAATGTAAATTTTAGCGTAGTTTACTCTTGATGATGGCAGATAGTCTTCCAGTTTGCAACACGCGTTTTTCTTTTCTTCTTTTGGTGAACTGAAAATTAAGTCAGGTATATTTAAGTACTGTGTATAGTTCTGTGGAAATATTGCCTTGCATTTTCATATAAGATTAGATTTTATGTGCCACTTCTCCCATGAGGACAGGCTGAGAGAGTTGGGGTTATTCAGCTTGGAGAAAAGAAGACTCTAAGAGAATTTATTGCAGCATTTCAATGTATAAAGTTTAGCAGAACAAGTTAGGGATCAATTAAGTAAACTGGATATTCACAAGTCCATGGAGCCTGATGGGATGCACCCACAAGTGCTGAGGGAGCTGGTGGAAGTCATTGCTGGGCCGCTCTCCATCATATTTGGAGAACAGGGGAGGTGCCTGAGGACTGGAGGAAAGCCAGTGTCACTCCAGTCTTCAAAAAGGGCAAAAAGAATGACCTGGGAAACTACAGGCCAGTCAGCCTCACCTCCATCCCTGTAAAGATGATGGAACAGCTCATTCTGGGTGTCATCTCCAAGCATCTGGAGGAAAAGAAGGTTCTCAGAAGTAGTCAACATGACTTCCCCTTGGTGAATCCATGTCTGACTAATCTGAAAGCCTTCCTCAGTAGCGTGACTGGATGGGTGGATAAGGGGAGGGCAGTGGATGTTGTCTACCTTGACTTCAGCAAGGCTTTTGACACTGTCTCCCACATCATCCTCGCAGGTAAACTTAGGAAGTGTGAGTTAGATGAATGGACAGTGGGGTGGATTCAACAGTGGCTGACAGATAGAGCTCAGAGGGTTGTGGTTAGTGGTGCAGAGTCCAGTTGGACGCCAGTAACAAGTGGTGTCCCTCAGGGGTCAGTACTGGGTCCAGTCCTGTTCAATATATTCATCAATGACCTGGATGAAGGGATGGAGTGTACCATCAGCAAGTTTACTGATGACACAAAACTGGGAGGGGTGGCTGACACGCCGGAAGGCTGTGCTGCCATACAGCATGACCAGGACAGGCTGGAGAATTGGGCAAAAAAAACCCTCATGAAATTCAACAAAGGCAAGTGTAGGGTACTGCATCTGGGGAGGAATAACCCCATGCATCAGTACAGGTTGGGGGCTGACCTCCTGGAGAGCAGCTGTGTGGAAAGGGACCTGGGAGTCCTGGTGGACAACAAGATGACTATGAGCCAGCAATGTGCCCTGGTGGCCAAGAAGGCCAATGGCATCCTGGGGTGCACCAAGAAGAGTGTGGCCAGCAGGTCGAGGGAGGTCATCCTTACCCTCTACTCTGCCTTGGTGAGGCCGCATCTGGAGTACTGTGTCCAGTTCTGGGCTGCCCGGTTCAAGAAGGACAGGGAACTGCTGGAGAGGGTCCAGCAAAGAGCTACAAAGATGATTAGGGGATTGGAGCCCCCTTCTTACGAGGAAAGGCTTAGGCACTTAGGTGTCTTTAGTCTAGAGAAAAGACGACTGAGGGGGGGATCTTATCAATACTTATAAATACTTAAGGGGAGGGTGCCAGGTAGAAGAGAAGAGTCTTTATTCAGTGGTGCCCAGTGATAGGACAAGAAGCAACGAGCACAAACTTGAGCACAAGAAGTTCCATCTTAACATGAGGAGGAACTTTACTCTGAGGGTGGCAGAGCACTGGCACAGGCTGCCCAGAGAGGTTGTGGAGTCTCCCACTCTGGACACATTCAAAACCCGACTGGATGCCGTCCTGTGCAACCTGCTGTAGGTGTCCCTGCTGTGGCAGGGGGGTTGGACAAGATGATCTCCAGAGGTCCCTTCCAACCCTGACCATTCTGTGATTCTGTTTATAAGAAAGATGGAAAAAGATTTTATCAGGGCCTGTAGTGACAGGACAAGGGATTTAGATTTAGATTGGGCATATGGAAGATGTTTTTATGATGAGGGTGGGGAGACACTGGAACAGGTTGCCCAGAGAAGCTGTGGATGCCCCACCGTTGGAAGTCTTCAAGGTAAGGTTGGACGGAGTTTTAAGCAACCTAATCTAGTGGAAGATGTCCCTGCCCATGGCAGGGCAACTGGACTAGATGCACTTTGATGGTCCCTTCCAAACCAAACCATTCTATGATTTTATGTTTTAATTTATTTTTTTTTTTAATACAGATACAATACGAAACCAAAAATTAAATAGCTTTTGAAGTTCAGTGTCACCAAAAAAAGCCATAATAAAAATGACGCTCATTGTACATTCCAGTTTGTTTTTTTTTTTTTAACCAATTTACCAAAACATCACAGAAGGAACCATAGTATCAAGTCTATAGCGAAGAAATACAATGCTTTATCCTGACTTGTTCATTTGAAAAACTGTCAGAAAATCAATTATTTTAAACCAAAAATCTCACATCAAATATATTTCAGGAAATGATTACCTTTAAAATAAAATAACACCAAAGCAAAGATAATCTATTTCTAATACCATTTTGGAATAACTGATGGCTTAATTTTATACTTGAAAGCTACTAGGGAGGCAATTTCTGAAATCTTTTCCTCAGCTGCTACGTGTTTTGAAGAGGTACAGTTGTGAAGAATCTTTGTTATTGAACATGCTGAATATCACTATTACGCCATTTGTCTTGCAGATACTTCTATAGCAGCAAAACAGTGAAACCTTTTGAGGAAGGGAGAGAAGGGAAAAAAAAAGAAATAATCGTACTTGAAAATATGAAGTCACAAAATTATCAACATATAAAATTTTATCTGCAGAGTTTTCTGTAGCATAGAGCTTTTGCAAGAATCTTTTCATTTGTGCAGCACAGCAGGAACAGAACAGTGTACAAAACAATGCCAGACTTTTCTACAAAATACTTACAATCTAAGTTAGGACATCTGAGAAATGTATGTATAAACACTACAAAAACTATATGTCTCCATACTGGGTTGACAAAGTTATGGAATTATGCCTTTCTAGGTATGAAGCAACCATCTATAATTTTGTCCCCATCTAGGGGAGCAGAGGTCAATGTGAAAGAGAAAGGACAGAATAAAGTGATAAAGATTAGTAAGCCAGGGGAAGGTATTTGTACAGCTACGAATGAAGTGTGGTAGGAAAGTAAGATGGGGACAAGGAGGCAGTTAGATAAATCTTAAGTGGAAGATGAGAAGACGATCTTGTTTGGTGCAGAACAACCTTGGGAGCAAGGGAATGGATAACATGCTGAATACAGAGAATATGTTTTCATAAGGTATTTTTTGCATTGTAAATAAAGCCTGGAGGATGCTGAATGTAAACCTCAAGGTTTCTTCAAAGTGCTAGTTGTGCATTATTTGCCCCTTACATAATGTTATGTGCATCTGTTTCCTGGTTCTTCTGTGCATCCTGAAGAATGCACTGCAAACAAGGTATTACACGAGTAATGGTCATTACTTTTTGTTTCATCTTGCAAGAGATGCTAGTGATGTAAGCTTGGCTAAAGAGCAGCAACCAGATTGACTCTTGAGTTCTTAGATAAATTGGAAATAAAAAGCTCATTTTGCAAACTGTACAAACCTGTAAGAAGCTGGATGCAGTATGTCTTCTAAAACACTTCCAAGTAATCCTGTAAACTGCAAGTGTGGAGGGAGGGAAAGAAGGCCTGCCAGACTGTACATTGGCCTTTTCTTTCTGATCATATGTGTTTGACAGTTGCTTTGTTTCAGCTGCAATATTCTCTCCTTTGCTAATTTATAATTTATGGATCTTAAGTCTTTGTTATTACTCTTCTGTGAGTATGCTTCTCAGTGGTCCTGCAGAATCCTGCAGAGATTTAACATGTTTTATTATTTCTTAAAATCATTTTCTTATTTTATAATTTATGGATCTACACAGGATACTGGTTTATTAACATTTAGACATAAACTCCTATTTTCCTTGAAATTTGCTGTATTCATGATATATATTAAATACTTGCTGATTTAGTGCAGTACCATAGCAAATTTTTATAACTTTAATGTTTTATCACTTTATTAGTACCTTAACGTACATTGCTGACTTACATTTTGCTTTGATGCAGATGAGTTAAACAAGTCTAGAATTTTAGAGTTAGAGGGAGGTTTCTTGTAGTGTTTTGAGCAATACAAGTTTTGCAGTAGTATTTAAGTGTTCCAGAATACCATTCCAGTGTCACATTCTATGATGACACTACTATCAAAATTCTATCTCATGAAGACTGTCCTACCAATTCCTCTACCAAAGATGACATACATCCAAAATACTCTGCGCCTGAGGTGACAAGAAACAAGGACGTGTACGTTTTGAGTTTTGGCCAGTTAGAGGATTTTCAATGAAATTAGAAGAATTCTTAATATTAGGTTTTTTCAAGGGAAAAGATGTAACTTTTACACAGGATGTATCCTAAATACCTCTCAATAATTTTGTGTCTAATTTGCATAATGTTTTTTGTTATTTGTCTCAATCATTTCTCTGTTATTCTCAGGAGTGTTAGAAACTAGACTTTTCACAAAATACTGCTCTTTGCTATGGTGAGAACAGTAAAATATGGAGATACTTGACACATTCCAGAATTTTTTTTTTATTTATTTTTTTTTTCAGAAATTATGTGTCCACATTGATTAAGCAGGAAGTAACGATACTGTTATCGTTTCAATGTTTTTCCACCTTTCATCTTTTGCATTTACAGGCAATTGTAAAATTATCCATATACCAAAAAATTACATCAGTATAATAATTTTGTTTTCAGAAGTATGGTTACATTAAAATATTTGTGTACCTGCTGCATTTTAGCCTGAGCAACACAAGGCTCAGCCCAAAGTCCTTATATTTGTTCTTCTGTTGTACTGTAGAGCTGTTTGCTATGTGAATAGTCCATTTTGGCCTTCTTTACACAATTTCAATCTAGGTCATGTCTGTCAGAGATGCTATAATAGTAGATTTTATTATCTTTCCAAAATATGTCAACAATACTGATGAGTTGATCTCTTCTGCAAATCCATCCTGTGCACATTGATTCATCTTTGAAGAATGTTTTTATGGTCTGAGCAGAGAATGTAAAAATGATTGGAGTCTTTCACAAGCAGAAAAGTTCTCCTAAATATGAAAGGCTGTTACAGACTCACAGTCTTGTGTTTATTAACAGTATCTGTTCTGCATTTTGCCAGTGTATAAAGTTAATTGCATAGTAGTAAACATAAATGTGTCAGGTTATTGTGTTGTCACTTCTCTGAGAATTGAATGAACTTTCAGGGAGGAATATAAGCACTGGACAGGCTTCAAATTACATAACTAGTTGTTAAAAACAAATGATGCAATGTTTGATCATTTTTGGTCAAGATTTTCTTGACAATTTCTGCCTTTATAGATACATCTTTAGGCTAATAATTTGATTCTGCTTTGTAAAAAGTTTCCGGAAAATATTCTCTGTAAGATGTTAATGAAGATAAAGATTTGTTCTCTAAATTATATTAATATTAATTATTTTAAATACATAAATTATTCATTAGTAATTAAAGTTTCAAATACCAGTTGAGTTAGCTTATAACTAATTGGAAAAAGTAGATTAGTGAAAAGTAGCAATTAAACAAGAAAAACTTCTTATGAAAATTACTACAAAATATTGATTTGATACTGCATAATACTGTCGATAAACATTTGACTTTGAAAGAGGATTTAGAGGAAACATATTTTACACTGAGAACACAAAAACATTGAAAGCCCTGGCAAAATGTTTCACTTTTTGAAATTACCATATAACTAATAAGTTTAAAAAGTAGGTGAAGCATCTTGCCATGGCTTTCAATGGTTTATTTATATTACATATATAAGAAAAAAGCAGCTGAGATGTGCGTTTGTTTTAATAGGACAATTGGGCAAAATTCTGCATGATTTTGAAATGAAAGTGTCCAGGATTATCTGTGAAACATTTCTAGACACTGATAAATATCGTGTTTTAAGGTGGGTGTTTTAATTTGGCAACAACTACATCAGGTTTCTAGGTCTGACAGGAAAACTGAGGATACTTAGCTATGGTTCTTTGAGGTTTGGGCATTTTGATATGCAAAAAAAGGGCTGTATATCCTGACACATCTAGCCCATTTATTTTTCCTTTATTTTATTAAAGTAACATAGAAGTGCAAGAAACTAAGAAAACAGAAAGATTTCTGCTTGTTTTTACACTGTAATTCCTGAAGACCTAATGCAAAATATTAAGTTAAACTGACCAAGTTGTCTTCTTCCGATACTGATTTGTTTCCATGTTAAAACTTTCTCAGCTTCTCTGTAATGATGAAACCACTTTGAAAGAAACCTACCCCGATTCATTCAAACTCAAGTGAATATTCACATGCTGCTTTTGTCAGCTACAATTTAGCTCTAATTTTAGCCCTCCTGAGAAGCATTCAGTCTTCATTCTTGCCTGTTCTGAAACTCACTGACTCAGAAGGAGGTCATGGTCTCTATACCCTTTTTTCTGTATATTAAACTGCATTTATCAGCTATAGTATATCTCCATTTTTCCTTTACCTCCTCCCATTCACTCACTTTCTGTACAACAACATGCAACATGCAAATATGGTAAGAAAAAATTGAAATAAAACTTATTTGTGTTCCAGTCATAAAGAATTAAAAAAAATATTTTCAATTTTTTATGTCAGTTTTATTTAAAGAATATGTATCTTAATTTTATAGCTGATACAAGTTATGTTTAGTCTTTAATTAGTGATTATGCACTCCTCTTTCTTACAGCAGCAGGCAAACAGTTCTACACGTGATTGGATACCTACAAATCCATGACTGACCCATAGAATTGTATTCGCTTGCATTACCCATTCATGACTGGATTTGGTTACATGCATTACTCCTTGAATTTCCAGATGGTAAAAATAAGACAGATAAAAATTATGTTTTAGAACATTTCTAATCTTTAACTGAAAATGCTAGATCTGAAGATTATATACCCATTTGAGTGAGTGTATTTCTGCGTAACACCAAATACAAAAGTAACATTTTTCAAATCAATTACTTTGCAGGTGAGAAAACTATGTCTTTCTGTTGTGGTTAGAAACCTTCCTTTTTTTATTGTTAAATCATATAAGATTGGGTTTTTTTAGAAACATGTTTATGCAACAGCACAAGGCAGTTACTAACTGCAATCTATTAAACTCGTATCTCACTGTGTCATAAGATGAAATCATTAGCTTCTCAAAATACCTGCAAGTCAGCTGATAAAGTAGTTGGGGAGTACCAACACAAATGTGAATTAAGAAATCAACTAGTTAATTGATTTTTAAATTACTTTGAAAATCTATGAAAAAAAATCTTTCAATTTTTGGCTACTCTCTCTGTGCTGGAAGAAAAAGTGGTCATTAGAGTATATCTCAACTGTTCCTCAAAACCAACGATAAAAACATCAGGCTTTTCCTATTCCTGGTAGAATGGTTAAATACTACTAGTGGGTGAGTTCTTTTTTATTTCTTACATTAGGAATTTTTTTAATCTTTGACACTTATTCCTTATATTTAAAAAAACTCCAAAACCCCAAAATAACAAAAAAAAACCCCAAACCTGTGAAGAAACAGCAGCTGTTACACAATCTTAAAAGTTTGTTTTACTGAGTTGTTTGAGGAATTTATGGAAAATTGGGCCAACCTCTTCTTTGAGACACTCTAGGTCACAGTGGCCAGTTCAATGAGAAGTAGTGTGCAGTATAACTGGTTTAAAACAAAACCACGACAGGCTAGGGAAGAAAATAAAGTTGCTATTATTTATATCTCCATTATACAAAGGCTTGCACATACTGCTGACACATGCTTCAGGTGCACAGAAAGATTGTAGAGCCCTGGGAGTGATGGTCAGGGACTCTGGGGTGCAGGTAGTTTTGTCATCAATCAACCTGGTCAAAGGGAAGGGGGTTGATAGGCCCAGTTGAATCTGGCAAGTCAACAAATGGCTACAGGACTGGTGCCAGAGGTAGGGGTTTGGATTCTTAGATCATGGGACATGCTTTGAGAAACCTGGTCTGCTGGGGCCTGATGGGGTCTGCTTCTCAGAGAAGGGGAAGAGCATCTTTGGTTAGAGACTTGTCAAGCTAGTGAAGACGGCTTTAAACTAAAGTTGCCGGAGGAGGTGAACCTCAATCCATCCCACTCCTACCAATATGATGTGAATACCCATAATATATGCTCAGAGCCTGGAGAAGGGTTGTAGGTCAACATGAGAGCACCTGGAGTGCAGCACAAAGGAATTCCAGCCACTCCAGCCAGTAAGTCAGCTTTATTGGGGGCCCAGCTTAAATGTCTCTATGCAAACACACATAGCATGGGGAATAAACATCCAGGGCTAAGATCTTACTGGCATCACGGAGATGTGGTGGGATGGCTCCTATGACTGGAATGTTGGAATGGAAGGATACAGTCTCTTCAGGAAGGACAGGCAGGGGAGACAAGTAGTGGGTGTCGCCTTCTATGTCAATGACTAGCTGGAGTGCATGCAGCTCCATCTTCAGATGGATGAGGACCTGACTGAGAGCCTATGGATCAAGTTTAAAGACAGGGCAGGGACAGGTAATGTTACAGTGGGGGGTCTGCTACAGGCCACCTGACCAGGAAGACTTAAGGAATGAGGCCCTCTATAGACAGATAGGAGCAGCCTCATGTTCACAAGCCCTGGTCTGATTAGAATGAGCAATAAAATACTAGAGTTGTGTGTGTTTGTTCATTTTAGTATTGGAACTTGCTTCAGTAATAGGTCACTTAGCTAAATATCATGCATCACTCATTATGGAAACAGAATTTAAATTACATTGTTAAGTAATGATTCTAAAGGTCTACTGTGATTATTTGCGTTATATTTGACATTGGAAAATTGCAGTGGTTTTGACCTCAACAGGAAGAGAATATCTCTGTCTCTTTTTCACTTCCCCCACCCCGCCTTTTTCTGATGTGCCTACTTTGGTCTTCTACTTTTCTCTGCAGCATCAAAGTAGTTGTTGTTGGCAGAAGTATAAAAGTACGCATTCTTCCTTGGATGTGAATGCAGCTGAGTAATAGGTTTGTTCTCTGTTTGTGGCTCAGACTGTCTCTGTAGCAACATCAGGCCCCAAAGTTTTATATATATGTGTGTATACATATACACATAGTATGTGTGCGTGTATGTGTGTATGTATATATGACTATATTTAGTCCTTTAGTCTTTTATTTCTGTAGTGCTTCTTGTGCCTTTCTCTCTCACCTCCTTCAGTGAAAAGGATCCTTCTATATCCATGATATTTTGTCCAGAAGACAATATTGTTTTCTCAGAGAGAATCTCAGTGTTGGAAGGAACAATATCGATGTATTTCAAGAGCAACTAACAGCCCATGTTACATGTTAAGCCCCAGTTACAACATTTGGATACAATAGATAAAAATCTGCAAAGGTGGCAACACTTACCAAACACCTACCACATACCAAAGAGTTAGGCACTAGTCTTCCATCATCTATTAGCATCTTTAGCACTTTTGTATGAACACTGGTGCTACTGCAGTGTTTCAATTTGTATTATCACATAGTCATTCTTGTTTTCTTAATATTTTCTTAGACTATGAAAGAGAGTTTAAAAATCACGTTGCATCTGGTATCATTCAGGGATTTTACACTAGTATTTTTATAGTCTCTAAACAGGGGTATTTTAGATAATCAAATTGTGTAATACAGCATTTTGCATTTTTGTACTGTAGGCGAGAGGTTTTTTTCAAAGATTTTAAAACAATTTCCCATATAATTAGGCATTACCACCAGATGTTTAGCAAACGCATTTTTAGATCGGAGAGTTCTTGGCATCAGTAATATGAAGTACTCATGCTGTTTTTTCTATTCCTTTAAATTTCTAGTATAGCAAAAATAAGTAATTAATTAATTCTGGTTTCGTATCTGAGAATTTTCCATTTAAAAATCAAAACATGTTTATAATAAACAGTAATATTATTATACAAAGCAGTCCATATTTTTCTCTTACCTTCTTTTGGTTGCTGCTATTTTGAACCCAATATTTTGTATTTCACAGATAAAAGTTTAATGTTTGCCAAAATCATTGCCTTAAAGTGAGGATGGCAAAAGATGAAGAACGTATTGTAAAAGTCATTTTTTTCTTTAGAATTTTGTCCTTATGTCTCACCAGATACCAAAAAAAATAATAATATACTACATGTATAGCTCCACCTGTGGATTCTTCTGTCATTTCCCCAAAGTCTTTAGTATTTAGTAGTGCTTCCCAGTAAGTTTGTCTTCTCATCTTGCTACTGAAACACCTCTTTCTGTCTTCTATAAGGTGTGCTTGCAAGCAGTGGACCTTCTCAATTGTTTTTAATCTTAAATGCAGTAACTAAAACTAGCTATTCTGGTTTTGGTCTCATTGAAGCTGAATATTGCTCTAAAATTAAACCTTTAACTTCACTTCTTGTCCATACATCTTTGGATCACCTTAACGCTTATTGCTACAGTGTGTGATTAGGAAGTCATGATGCAATCTACCCCTTTTATGGAAAAAAATGAGCCTTCTTTTACTCTTCTTCCTATTATTTTTTCTTTAAAAAAAAAAAAAAAAAAGATGTTATCTGTAGGCCTAGCTCCTCAGTTTCAACTTTGTATTTGATACACTTAATAGCTATTTTGTTTCAGTGTAGTGAGTTTACTCAAGGCGCTGGATTGCTTTCTGACTGTCAAGTCTGTTCCTATAGTATCCTCTAAAAATACTAAAAATAGTAATGCTGGCAATAATAATTTCTTAATGTCCGCCTTAGAGCATTACAGATTAGTTTGAAGTTCTCAGGCTTTCTTTGCATGACCGTCCTTACTAATGATGACAGCAGCTCTTTGGACAACACCTCTGAGCTGTGTGCCCAGTGGTCACTTCCCACAGTACGTTCTTGTAGCTCTTAAGACCCAAAAGTGAGATTCCAGCCCTATGCTATTTATTTCCATAGAATTTCTTCTGAACTCTTGACTTTTAAGCTTAATGTTTTTATCTCCATCTTCTGACTTTAATTCTACATTCAGGCTTTTAAAATTATGTCTTCAGGAATACACAGACCTGCACAATTCTGAACTGCACACTGTCCTTCTATTTTGTTATTTCTTGTCCCCTTCCACAGGTCAGGACTAGTTTTTGTTTTAGCCAAGTATTGATTTGGCTGGGGTTTATTCACAACTTTTTTTTTTTTTTTTTTTTAATTATGATTTGAAGTAATCAGGGTCAGTGATCAGGCCCTGATTCTTCTGGTGTCTCAGAGGTGCTATAAGGATCTGCACAGAGGTAAGGTCAAATTGCCCTAGTCCAAAAGAGGGACGCTATTTAAGTCTACACGTGTACATCATGCTTTTGCGTTGTGAGGTAATGTTTCTCATTTTATGAAACCTTGTATTGTTGAGTATGAAAATATAGGTAAATGTTGCAGAAGCCCTAATTTACACTAGTTATTCAAATCAATAAATATATTATTTCTTATTTTCCATATTAGCTGTGTATTTGGTCGGAATACTTACTGTGTTAAACATTGGAAAATGGTTTTCACTTATAAGTAGTTCTAAAATACCTATTTTTTTCTTGTACTGGACATTCACTCATGTTGTTATATAAATCACTAAAAGAATGCGGGCTACCTTTCTGATATAAATCAATGAACAGAAAGAAACTGTAATTATGGATGTCAGGAGATCCTACCAAGATCAAATAATTTTAACACTGCCTATACCTGATTTGAGTAACTGTGATTCATTAAGCTGGATGACTGTGTGAGCAATTCTGTTGCTGTCAATAATGAACCCAGAAGCCCAGGACTGCAGAGATAAGCCAGTGCTTCTGCATGTTTGCACTTCTTTCTCTTGTCTTAAAGTGATAGCACCTGGTATTAATGATGCAAGAAATTTACAAGGATTATCCTTCCTTTTTCTTTCATGTCCCCTGACATTAGAGTCTGAGAGTCTCTGTGGGATATGAGCACTTCCAAACTGCAACAGATTGCTTCACAGCATGGCACTCTCATGGATAAAGTGACAGGAAAGCCCAACCGTTCTCTGTCCAGGTAATCTTATGCTTATTTAAGCTTGTGAGTTGACCTTTGAATCTTCTGCACCACACTGAGACACACTACCTACAAAGCCACAGAGGTTTGGCAAAAAGGCATACAAAAGACACAGAAATCCTTTGCCATTCTTCCTTTGGTACAGTTTCTTTATAGTATGCTATTGTGAAAGTCAGGTAACAACTGGTATTGTTTGTTTGGTTGAGTATCCAGCAATTCTGAATAATAACCTAAACCTAAAAACAAGTGTGAAAATGTAGGACTAGAACTCTTAGAGTACAGTTAGTATGAAATTTAATTTACAAAGTCTTGAAAGAATCTCTATGTATACAGTGAAGTAAATGTGGAAACTGTTAAATGCCGAGTTAATCAAACTTAATTTTGAAACCACAAGGAAGGTGCAGTTACTGCTTTACATATAGTTAATTCTACTGAATAGGCAATTCTTGTTGCTTGTATTTTATTTAGCTTTTGAAGGCTACCATTACCGAGTATTTTTGCATAATACTACACTAATTTCTGCGACTAGATGTGGACTTAAATCTAGCCTGAGAAAAAGAAGCTGTGAAAAAGAATAGATTAAAAACCAAAAAACAAACCCCCAAACCAATCAGAACAGAAGGTTTACCCTGAATTGTCATGCAAATTCTTTCTTGACAATGTGATAAAACAAATACTGGAAAAAAATCTTTTCAGGAATTTTAAAAATACAGTAAAACAAACTCAACATTCACTACAAATCCATTGCAAAGTGTATAATTACAATAAATTTAAAATAAGAAGAACTAGGAAATTAAATACAAAATACACATTCAAATATTCAAATACACAAAGTTCACACAAATACATAAATTTCCCCATTTTTTTTTACCAAATAAAATTTGGCGGACAGCTATTAGTTCTTCCATAAATAATTGATGATCATGCCAGTGTTTTCACCACAAAATTAGAACAGGGAGTTACCTCACTGCAGTTTTGTATTAAATTTATTGAAATAACTCATATAAACCCAAAAATTTCTAGCATAGCTCTAGTGGATCTGAATTGATAATAATGTGATATATTCATTCTTTTGTCCCTTTTCCAGTCTTAGAAATCACAGTCATTAACATGAATAGCGACAGAAAAGGCCTTCAATTTGTTCTGTGTAATATTTTTTCTCCAGTAGCCTCCACAGAGGCCACATTTTGGAACAAAAGACTAAGTAAAGCCATTTGAAAAGAAAGGATCTCAAATTAAACAATTGCATTAATTTATCACCTTGAAATGTATAGAATTAAAATGTAAGATTATTTTAATCTGTATTGTTATGTATATATTGCATTTCTAGAATAGAATAGAATAGAATAGGACAGAATAGAATAGGACAGAATAGGGTAGAATAGAATAGAATAGTTCAATTGTAAGGGTCCTGCAATGATCATCTAGTGATGAAGTGAACTATTAATATTAATATTAATATTAATACCAAGTGAAAAAGATTGGTGCCTGAGTTATCTTTTACTTCATTTTACCAGTTAAAGGGAAGTGAGCTGCCAGAAACGGACGGATAATGCATATCAACTCCTAGCTACAAGGCTGGTGCTGACGTGAGGGTTTTGGATTTTATGAAAATGGAACATTCTTTGATGAATATGATCTATTAGAGAGGGATGGGATCCACCTGTCTAGAAGGAGCAAGGGAATCTCTGGCAGCAGGCTGGCCAGCTTGGTGAGGTGAGCTTTAAACTGAAGGACTTGGGGGATGAGGTCCAAAGTGGCAGTGCTCACACCAACTTAGCCAGCTGGGGAATAAATCAGGCCAACCAGAACAGTGACAAATGTTCCTTGTCTGACTCCCGAGATGAGATCCAGGAGGCCAACCACCTCAAGGGTGTGAATGGCTGTGGTGGATCCTCTTGCTCCCCTCCAGGGAAACCTGCATGCTCAAATACCTTTCTGAAATGCCTCTACACCAATGGAAGCAACATGGGAAATAAATAGGAAGAGCTAGAGATCTGTGTGCAGTCGCAGGACCATGATCTCATTGCAATTACAGGGACGTGGTGGGAAAGCCCACATGGCTGGAATGCTGTCATGGATGACTGTACTTTTTAGGAAATACAGGCCAGCAGGGTGTGGTGGTGGAGTTGCTCTCTATGTGGGAGAGCAACTGAAATGTATTGAGCTCTGCCTAGGGGCGGATGAAGAACATGTTGAGAGCTTATTGGTAAAGAATTAAGGGGTAGGCTAATGTGGGAGACACTGTTGTGGGTATTTACTACAGACCACCAGATCACAGAGAAGAAGTCAATGAGGCCTTCTACAAGCATCCAGAAATAGCCTCAAGTTCACAGGCCCTGTTTTTTATGGGGGACATCAATGACCCTGACGTTTGCTGGAAAGACAACACAACCAGACACACACAGTCGCAGACATTTCTGCAGAGCATTGATGATACTTTTCGACAAAGGTGGTGGAGGAATCAACGAGGAGAGATGTGCTGCTGGACCTTGCGCTGACAAAGAAAGAAGGGCTAGTTGAGGATGTGAAGGTTGGGGATAGCCTTGGCTGCAGTGGCCATGAGATGGTGGAGTTCAGGATTCTGTGTTGAAGAAGCAGGTCAAAAAGTAGAATTACAACTGGACTTCAGGAGAGCTAACTTTGGCCTCTTCAAAGACCTACTTGGAGGAATCCTATGGGCTAAAGCTCTAGAAGGAAGTAGGGTGCAAGAGAGCTGGTTAATATTTAGGCACCACTTCCTTCAAGCTCAAGATCAGTGCATCCCTAGAAGAAACAAATCCGGCAAAAGAGGCAGGAAAAGAAAAAAAACCTCTCTGAGGTCTGCCATTCAACCAGTTCTCAATCCACATCCCTGTCCACTCATTGAACCCACACTTCCTAAGCTTACCTATGAGGATCTTACAGGAGACTGTATCAAAAGCCTTGCTGAAGTCGAGGTAAACAGCTTCCACTGCTCTCCCCTCATCCACCTAGCCAGTCATTCCGTCACAGAAAGCTATCAGATAGGTGAAGCATGATTTCCCTTTGGTGAATTCATGTTGCCCACTCCCAATGACCTTCTTCTCCTCTACATGCTTAGAAGTGACATCCAGGATGAGCTGTTCCATCACTTTTCTAGGGATGGAGGTGAGGCTGACTGGCCTACAGATTCCCAGGTCCTCCTTCTTGCCCTTTTTGAAGACTGGAGTGACACTGGCTTTCCTCCAGTCCTCAAGGACCTCTCCTGTTCTCCATGACCTTTCAAAGATGATGGAGAGTGGCTTCGCAACAACATCTGCCAGCTCCCTCAGCACTCATAGGCGCATCCCATCAGGGCCCATGGATTTGTGGGTGTCAAATTTGCCTAAATGATCTCTAACCCGATCCTCTTCAATCAAGGGAGAGTCTTCCTTACTCCAGCCCCTTTCTCTTACCTCCAGAGTCTGGGGTTCCTGAGGGCTGGCCTTAGCAACTAAAGCTAAAGCAAAGAAGGCATTCAGTAGCTCCTCCTTCTCTGCATCCTCTGTCACCAGTGCACCCACCTCATTCAGCAGCAGGCCCACATTTTCCCTAGTCTTCCTTGTGCTACTAATGTACTTGAAGAAGACTTTCTTATTGTCCTTGACATCCCTTGCCAGATTTCATTCCAGTGAATTCTAAGCTCATCTAGAACTTTTGCAGATTAGAAAGACCTGAAAAGATGAAACAGCTGTTGAAGCATTGCTTAAAACACTTGGAGATGACTAGATATTCCTACAATATGGTCGGGTTTTTTTTCGGCACATCTTCTTCAGAAACATTTTAGCGATGCAAGTACACATATGTTTCCAGTGGAATTTCTCTAGTATAGTTCGTCCCTCATGGAATTTTTGTGACTATATTTACAAAAGACATTAGAACCTATTTAGGAAGCTGTTGCTTAAAATGGAGAGTTGTCTGTTAGAGAAATGTTGGCTTGTATGCTAGCCTATATTTCTAGGTCACTTGTCAACAGTGGACAGACCGCTATGAAAAAAACAAATAAGATTACTTTCAGTAGAGTAATTGATAGAATATGCATCCTTCAGAAGACATCCCCAGGTCAGCTGTTATAATCACTGATGGAGAGAGTCTGATCAAAAGACCAAATGGTCAGACATTACACTGACATTAACAGGTCATTGTAGAACTTGAGGAATATTAACACTGCATAAAGGAACAGAATTTCCTCAAGTTGATGTCAAATATTTATCAGGAGCTGAGGGATGTGACACATGATCCAACACACACATTCACTTCATGAACATAGCTAGAGGTCATAAAATCTACCAGTGGATAAAATGTTTGTGTTGCATAACCAACAAGCCAAGCTCCATTAAAATCACTGCTGATGAACAGAAAAGAAAAAAAAAGTTACATGACAGCATCTTGATACCATTTGTAAATCCTTCTTCAATCTAATCCTAAGACCCCTATAAGGAAATAGAACTTCTCAAATTATTTGATGAAGAACCACATAATTTCTAGCTATGACTAGGCTTTCCTGGCAATGTGTAGAAAAGTGTCATTATGACTGAAGACATCGCTTTGCCTCCAGTGAAATAATTTTTTCCCTGCAGTTCAGAAAATTGGAACATGGAACTACTGAAGATTTAAAAACCTTAATGTAGTACCTTCTTGGTTAGGGCATGCAGAAAATTGATAGCAGGCCATTCAAATCCAGGTCCAACCAAAAGAAACTGAAGAGCATAAAATGAAGTAAAACAATCACAATTCAAAAGATAGAAGGCCTTTTGCCAGATCTTTCAGAATACACCTCTATGTTCCTAAACACTCAATAACTAAGGTCTACAAGTGCCATTTTTTTAATTGTCTGTGCCAGAAGGTGTATAATGGATATCATCTAACTTTCATGAAACGATGTTCTTTGTTTTTTTTGTGGTATTGTTGCAAAATATAAGGCACAAAATTCCTGAAAAATAAATCCTTGGGATAGGATCTAACAAATAGTGGTCAGACAGCTGATGCTAGAAAGTATTTGAACAGTCAGTGGGGAACCAGCTCATTGACATCATCTCAGAAGTTATGAAATGTCTATTCCTGACAAATATATATGTGTGTACACATTATTAATATACAAGCTGCACAAATGTGTTCGAAAGTTACAAACCTCAGCAGGGAAAAAAATTATGATTGAGACAATAGCAAGTGGGATAACAACGAGTAGCAAAGCACTGGCAAAAAAATTTGAATTCTGGTATTTGATATGCACATCTGATGTTCTACCATAGTTAGAATGCTTTCTCGAACATCTGACATACTTTCATTACTAGAAAGCGTTATGTTTATCTGTCTATTTATTTTCCATTTAGTTTTTTTCTCTTTTCTCTGTTGGGTGGGTCTATTTAACAGTTAGTATGAAAACTTTCCAGTTGTAGTGCAAAAATTACTGCTGCTAAGGGCACCATTATCACTACCAAGCTAGTTTATTACAATTTGTCTTTTTGGTATCAATAGTTGACAATTCTGACCATGGCTATTATTGAAAACTTATTTACTGAAGCATAGTAGTTAATACTTTTTTCAATTAAAAACTCTTATCTTTTTATGGGACCATAATTGTCTAGGAATAAAGAGCTCCACTGAAAATACTAGAGGTAGCTGAAATAAAATATTCTGAAAGAAAGAAAGGAAGCATAAATCAGTAATCTTTACAGCCTCCTGTATTTTGAAATTTGAATTTTGTTATAGGATTTTCACTTTTCAGTCGTTGTATTCATTGAACTCATAATGTATCACAGGAGGGCTGTTCATACATATAATTTAGTTTTGAAACATTATTTCAACTCCTTGGTACGCCTTCTGATGCAAAAATATTAAATTTTGTAGGTAGGTCTCTATGTATTTGTAAAATTTGGTAATTTGTAGTGCTTCCTAATGTATTGTATGCAGCAATAAACCGTTTACAGAAGATGGAATGATGTTAATCCTATATTAAGAATTTCCATTCAAATAGGTAGTATTATATTCAACTTGGCAAGGTTTGTAGGTTTTGTTAGTCATGTCACTGGTACATATTGCAACATTAACAGTAGGTTTGCTGTTAACTCAGTACACATACTGAAATGTGGATAAGGGGTAGAGGCACTGTATCCGAGACATTGCCTGGTAGTAGTCACTTTTAGCCTTTGCAAGGAGTACTGACACAGAACTGAAACAAGAAATTAAAGAAAAGTTATAAGAGATTTTTAAAGTTGCAAATTTGCAGTATGTCTGAAGACCCTTTCGGGAGTTACTGTTTTTTTTAAATATTAATAAGTTGTGAAGCACAGAAAACTTAATATTATTTCATACAAATATAAGTATATTCGTATTAGATGAAGAAGCATAAACTCTGGCTTTGTGCAAGCATGGCACAAGTACAAAGGCAAGTTAGATTTTTATTATGCTGAATCCGAATAGATCTACATAGAAATAGTACCTTTTAATCATGCTCTTGGGAAGAAGAACAATGCTTCAAAGCTGAAAGATATCTTATAAATTTTGAAAACAGAAAAATCCTTAGGTCACCTCATAAAAAAATGACAGAAATATAAAGATTACAGAGGTGGTTTATTGTTAACATGATGGATGATGTGGCTGTCTTGAGACACCTTTTTCCTGATGCTTAAAGTCTTTTTCTAGGTGGAATCTGACATAAATCTATTTGTTTTGCCACATAGTAGTAGCCAATGAAATGCTAACCCTTCTTTTGTTTTGCAGCTCTGATATTCACCTTCTGAAAAGTTCCAGATTGCTTCAGCAGCTCTTCTGCAGGTCTGCGAATACTTAGGTGCCTAAACAGCAAAGTCAACGAAGTTTTAATTCATATATGAGTTAAAATGCACACCGCTGTGGATTCAGAAATGGTTTTAACTATCCTACCACATGATGCATTTCATTGATATTTCCTTTATTCCTGAGGAGGAACGTACGTGAGAATAATCAGACTTTAGGCCCTTCAGTCCATGTATAGTGTTGAGACAATGGAACCATAAAGCTGGTTTTTCTGTCAGACAATATTTTTCATGGATCAACCTGCCTCATGAGTAAATAATAAACAGAACTTCTGTTTTGAGAAAGTGGCTGTTTCTGGTTTCCGGGTCTGTATTGTTATATTAATATTAATTTTCTAGATTAGGCATGAAGATATAGGCTGTTGATAGCCACCACAGAGTACGAAGTACATCTTTCTTTAGACAGAGAAAGTGAGGAGAAAAAGGAGGCTTTTGAATAAAGCACTAAACCATTTTGGCAACCTTTATAAGCTATCTCCAAATCCAGGTATCTCCAGACCTAGATATCTCACAAGTGAGTAGTTTATGAAGCTGTAAAACTTACATGTGAAGCATTACAATGGCTACATAGTGCCACTGCTAAAAAAGACTGCATTGGAAATCTCCCCTCCATAGGGCTGTGTGTGAAGTATCTGTTGGTAATGAATTTCTTTGTGGTGTCCTTTGCACTAAGACACTGCAATAGACTGAAAAAAAAAAAAAAAAAAAGAGATTCTTTCCCCATCTGAGGTAATTTTCATTTTTACTCATTTAAAAATAACTGGCCTTACATGCTCTCATTTACTGGTAGGGATTGCTGCCAGCTGGCTTTCATTGTTGTTTTATTGTCCATGTGCCTGCTCTGTCCCTCCCTCCCTCATTCCTTGCAAGGGGGTTTCAGGAATAAAACTTAAAATGTTTACTATTGTAAGTAAATTGTTCAAATTGGGTTTGATTGATATCCTACTTGGTAACTGTGGCACAGAACTTCATGCTCACAGATTATGATAGCTTCAGTAGATATTTTGCTTACATATTTCTACTGAACTTTGGCTGTTAACCTTTTCTGGGAATTATGATCCTGTAGGTGAGTCCTCACTTAAGCACAAGGGATTTGGCAGAAGATTCCTAAGGGATTTTGTAGAAGATTCCTCTGATTGAAAGGGTATCTTGCAATTCATTTTTGACTTTGTTAATCTCTTTCAAGTGAGTTGCCTGATTGACAGAGTGAAGTTTTTCTCATGGTCCCATTTTGTTAGTCCTTCGTTTTTACAATCTTCATGTTTTCTGAGACATAGAACTTTGGAGTCAGTTGCTGTGCACTGGTTGCTAAATATGCTTCTGCTACTTCAGCAGCTGACACAGACACTGCAGAGTTATGCAGGCATTCTGGAAGGATCTGTATATCATCCCTTAGTGCTTTCTTGCCCTTAATCCTTTTTTGTAGCAGAGTTATGAAACTTATGAGATCTAAGTTATGAATCTTGAATGAAATCAATCTTTGCTGCATTCAAATGCTCTTGCTTCTGTTACAACAGGCTTCTTGAAATTCCTCCGCTTTGTAAACCCCTGGTCTAGAACTTGAACACAGTTCACGGAAGACCTGGCAAAAGAATCATGCAGGGTTTTCTCCTTCAGCTTGTGTATTAAAACCATCTTTTTTTTTTTTTTTTTTTTCTTTATTAGTATTTTGTAGTCTTTTAGATGATGAAAATTTCCTGGGGCAGTAGTGGTGTTACTGATATACTATAGCCTGGACAAGAAGGAGAGTGGGTAGAATGTGTCCAGAGATTACTGACTCTTAGCTCATTTAAAAGAGAACTTGAACATCTTCTTGATTGTCTTTTGAACTGGAAATGGGTATATGAATTATCAGGTCAGCTGCCATCTTTTTTTTTCCAACTCAGTTCTCAATAACTATCTGGAGAAGAGAAAAGCTTCTCTTCAATGAGTTAATGAGTAATGACGAAAAAGAAGCCTTTCTGTGTATTAACCTCTGTATGTTGTACCAGCATATAAACTGACAACCATTGAAAAATATGCGTGGCTTATGACTGAGAGCAGACATGCTGTAAATAACAAGTCCATAGGAAAAATTAATTTGGGTGTCCAATACTCAGCTTTACTTTGAGAAATGTGGTGAGTGCCTGCCTCCTATCTGTCCTGAAGTCATGGTGGCACTAGACAGTCTGTTTGCAGAGAAGTGAAATTAAATTTGCAGTGTCATTTTTGAGAATACATAACAGACATATCTGTGGGTCACTCATTCTTTGCAAATTCTTCTGAAGGACTAAGTCCCTGTTAAAACTGTGAAAGTTCTGAAGTGACCTTTAAGAGGGGATGATCTTTACTCTACAATTGTGCATGTTGGCCCAAATGTAG
The DNA here is from genome assembly GCA_017639485.1 of Pluvialis apricaria. Taxonomy (NCBI): domain Eukaryota; kingdom Metazoa; phylum Chordata; class Aves; order Charadriiformes; family Charadriidae; genus Pluvialis; species Pluvialis apricaria. Next base: position 48,327,792 of record CM030044.1, on the reverse strand, counting down.
ACTAGATCCAGCCTCCCAGAAGTGAATGATCTAATTTTAGTTTATCATTATATTTATTACCATTAAACATGACAATAAATAATAGATTTAATTTTGAAACTGCCAACTGGATGAAGGGATGACCTGGATGAAGGGATGGAGTGTACCATCAGCAAGTTTGCTGATGATACAAAACTGGGAGGGGTGACTGACATGCTGGAAGGCTGTGCTGCCATACAGCGTGACCAGGACAGGCTGGAGAGTTGGGCAGAAAAAAAACTGATGAAGTTCAATAAAGGCAAGTGTAGGGTACTGCATCTGGGGAGCAATAACCCCATGCATCAGTACAGGTTGGGGGCTGACCTCCTGGAGAGCAGCTCTGTAGAAAGGGACCTGGGAGTCCTGGTGGACAACAGGATGACCATGAACCAGCAATGTGCCCTGGTGGCCAAGAAGGCCAATGGCATCCTGGGGTGTATCAAGAAGAGTGTGGCCAGCAGGTCAAGGGAGGTCATCTTCCCCCTCTACTCTGCCCTGGTGAGGCCAGGAGTACTGTGTCCAGTTCTGGGCTCCATGGTTCAAGAAGGACAGGGAACTGCTGGAGAGGGTCCAGCAAAGGGCTACAAAGATGATTAGGGGACTGGAGCATCTTTCTTATGAGGAAAGGCTCAGGGACTTGGGTCTTTGTAGTCTAGAAAAAAGGAGACTCGGGGATCTCATCAATATTTATAAGTACTTAAGGGGAGGGTGCCAGGTAGAAGAGAATAGTCTTTATTCAGTGGTGCCCAGTGATAGGACAAGAGGTAATGGGCACAAACTGGAGCACAGGAAGTTCCATCTTAACATGAGGAGGAACTTCTTTACTCTGAGGGTGGCAGAGCACTGGAACAGGCTGCCCAGAGAGGTTGTGGAGTCTCCCACACTGGAGACATTCAAAACCCGCCTGGATGCGTCCTGTGCAACCTGCTGTAGGTGTCCCTGCTGTGGCAGGGGGGTTGGACTTTGATGATCTCCAGAGGTCCCTTCCAACCCTGACGATACGGTGATACTGTAACTGGCTACCACTACTACTACTACTACTACTACTACTACTACTATTATTATTATTATTAAATATTACTGCTTTTTTCTGTACTTATATTGTGTTGCTGTTACAGTGCTTATCTTGTAGATTTTGCCAGACTACTGATGTAGTGGCACCAAGAACGTTAGTAGTCTAGAACAATTAATACTAGAAAACAAAAAGATCACTAACAAAAATGCCACAAAGAACAGGAAGTTCATAACCACAATAAAAAGTGCAGGAAGGTAAAACTAAGTGTTTCATAAAAATGAAACTCGTTAAAATGAGACAGAGGATGATATTTGTTTAAAAAATACAGAAAATCACAAGTGTATAGTTTTGAAAATATTTATTTTGAGGTAACAGGCTTGGTATTTTAATGATTGAATTACTGCCTTACTATTAACTCTCCTATATGAAAACAATTATTTGCTCTAATTCATTAAAAATACTGTCAGAAGATTAGTTCTTGACAGAGAAATCTAAGCATGGACATACATGATTCTTTCCAGAGGTTGTTCAACCTGTATCAGGTTTACCTATGGCAGACACATTGTGTCTGCATCTTAGCCACCAGTATTTGAGCAGCTCCACGTAGTAGGGAGAATGTCCCTCTGTATGTGTCATCCTATACAGCATGAAAATATTTTAGCTCCAGGAGGTTTGTTGGTACATTTCGAAGTGGTGTAGAAGACTTAGAAGTTCTTTAATTGAAGTTTTATTCCAGTGTTATGTTTACAACACAAAAATATCAGGCTAGAGATGCAAAACATTAATAACCATTAACATCCATTACCATTTTTGGCTATGAGGTGAGCTACAAGCATCTTGTTCTGTTTATTTTTTTTTTTTTTAATCAAAAAGCCAAATTATGTAGATTCCAAGAACAAGATTAAAGATTTATTCAATGAGTAACAATGCAATTTCTTAAATCGACATACATGTTTTGTTTTCAGGCTAGTTAGAAGCTCATCAAAATATACGTGGCTCCACTGTGCTGCCAGAGGGTCTGCCTTTCTCATAATCTTTGTGTTATAAAAGCCTTCATAAGAATCTGCCTTTGTGTAAAATCATGCTTATATAAAGCTACATGGTATAAATTTGCAAGTGCTATTCATTTTGTGAGTCAATATGACCTAGATACTTTCCTAATAATATGGTATAGTTCCTTTGTCAGTGTAGCTTTGCTGTTTGCAGTAACTGAGGATCTGTTACCTAGTGATTATGGAACATTTCAATTCAGTCACTAGATGAGAAAAAATCCCCAACATGTTTATGCATCTCTGCTATTGTTCAACAGTTATGAAGTGAAACCTCTATCTGAATCAGAAGCTTTTATAGCAATTACGGAGCACTGTACCTGCCACAGTTACAGTCTCAATCAAACTTCCTTAACTTCTTTTTTAAGAGACCACCCCTTTGGGGATATTTTTGTTTTCATAACTTCTTGTTTCACAGTTCTGTTTTTGTAACAGTGATGGTTTAGATCATAGCTCTTTTTCACCAAACATGCAATTTACTATGTTGTGATTTGTAATAACATTGTACTGCCCAATACAGGACAGTAATTGTATTAGTGAGATAGATGTAGTTAGGAATACAGCAATCCAGCAGAGCAGCAGTCAAAGGATTTTCATGCTTATTATTTGTTTATTTTACGTACATACTGATGACAGTGTGCATGTGTGTATATATATGTAAAAATATACTGTGTGACACAGTGAAAGAGACCTTAAAGAGCAAGGAAACCTGCAGATATTTACTGGGTTTTCCTTTCAGATGGAGTAATGTGAATGTAAAGTAACCTAGGTGGGATTAAATTTCACATATCAAAGCCAGAGAAGAGGAACAGAAACATAAGCTAACGGTAGCTCCAGCATATGTGATTTGGCACATATGTGATATTAACACATATGGTACATGATCTGACAACTGTAGATGGTGAGGGGTATGTATCTCTTTATTCAGTAAGAAGCAGCACATTATAAACAAATGGTATAAGGCTAGTGTTAAAGAAGGCAGAGGTATTTTCTGCAAGATGATGATCACCTACTAACCATCAATAGAAGAGTGCTTTGCAAACTGGTCAGAGGTTTGTAACAATAACAGTACATCTTTTATGAAAGCAATGTTGATGTTCATATTTGCAAACGATTTTTCCCTAGTTGTAGAAAGAAACATGTCTTAGAGGAAATCTGTCTTAGGATTCAGCCTGCTGCCTTTCAATTCAGAACTCTTTTCTGTTAATTTCAGTGGAATTAGAGTCAAGCTTTTGATGATGCGTCCTGTGGAAAACCTAGGAAGAAAGAGCAATAATGTCATCAGGAATTTTTTGTTCCAAATGCTAGTGATCTCTCAGGAGCAACTGAGGCAGCAGATTCTTTTTATATGAGAATCCATGATTGACAATCTTGTTCAATATATTCATCAATGACCTGGATGAGGGGACAGAGTGTATCCTCAGCAAGTTCACTGATGATACCAAACTGGGAGGGGTGGCTGACACACCAGAGGGCCACGCTGCTATCCAGCGTGACCTGGACAGGCTGGAGAGCTGGGCAGAGAAGAACCTAACAAGGTTCAACAAGAGCAAGTACAAGGTCCTGCACCTGGGGAGGAAGAATGCTAGGCACCAGTATAGGTTAGGGGTGGACCTGCTGGGAAGTAGTTCTGAGAAGAAGGATCTGGGGGTCCTGGTAGATAGTAAATTACCCATGACTCAGCAATGTGCCCTTGTTGTCAAAAAGGCCAATGGCATCCTGGGCTGCATAGGGAAGAGTGTGGCCGGTAGATCGAGGGAGGTCATTCTCCCCCTCTACTCTGCACTGGTGAGGCCACAACTGGAATACTGTGTCCAGTTCTGGGCTCCCCGGTTCAAGAGAAACAGGGAACTACTGGAGAGAGTCCAGCGTAGGGCAACTAAGATGATTGAGGGATTGGAGCACCTCCCTTACGAGAAAAGGCTGAGAGAGCTGTGACTCTTTAGCCTGGAGAAGAGAAGGCTGAGGGGAGACCTTATTCTGGCATACAAGTATCTAAAGGGTGGGTTGAAGGAGGATGGAGCCGGACTCTTTTCAGTGGTTCCCAGTGACAGTACAAGGGGTAATGGGCACAAGCTGGAACATAGGAAGTTCCTTTCAAATACACGGAAAAACTTCTTTACAGTTCGGGTGACAGAGCACTGGCACAGGCTGCCCAGGGAGGTTGTGGAATCCCCTTCTCTGGAGATTTTCAAGACCCTCCTGGATGCAGTCCTGAGTAATGTGCTCCAGGCAATCCTGCTTTGGCAGGGAAGTTGGACTAGATGACCTCTAGAGGTCCCTTCCAACTCTGAAAATTCCGTAATTCCGTGATACAACTGGGTACAACAGAATTGTACAACAGAATCAGGCACATAAATATTTCCTAGTGATGTTTGATTACAGCAGTAGAATGATGCTACACATTCACAGCATTTGATAGGCTTTTAGCAGGTTGCAATGTCTCTTATTGTATTGCACCTAATAACTATCATAACATGTATTACATGCAAAAACAAAGTCAACAGAAAAAAAAAGATAGATCTTGACACAAAATTAGTGTCTGGGGTATATACATGTCAGAGAGAAAGAACCATGTAAGTTCTGCTTGCTTTTGAACTACTCTGTTGTGATTACACATACTCTTCTGCATGTAGATGGCATACAAAGTATGCGTGTGCATGTTTTCTCCATTGCAGTGAAAATCTATATAATGTACTAGAAACAGAAAGAAGTTCTCAGATATATCATAGATTCACCCTGTGGAGATTAGTTATTTTGGAATATCTGTTGTGATTCTGCATACAGTTCTGCACACAGATGGCATACAAAGTACGTGTGTGTATGTTTTCTCCATTGCAGTGAAAATATGTATAACGTACTAGAAACAGAAAGGAGTTCTCAGATATAGGATATCTTTGTAAAAATTTAGGACAAACTAAGAGGAAAATGTAACTCACCTCATACTAAAAACTCCAAAGCAAAGCAAAGCAAAGTAAAGCAAACCAAAATGCTAAGCTGAGGAAGAAAGTTTTAGGGGAAGATCAAGGAAAGAAATGTGAAAATTTCCTAAAAAACTGTCAATAGGGAGAAAACAATATGACCACCAAGGATCTTTGGATTCTTCACACAAGACAAAACACTCTAATGAAATTTATGGGTAACTTTGTAAGCTTTTCTTTAAATGACATTAGACTCTCAACCTTTGCAACATAGACGAGGTGTGATCTAGAACAGGCATTGGAACTGAAGGCCAGTCAAACTGACTGCTGTTCTGGAGGTTGGCAGTCATGTTGTCACCTAGTCATTTTGACTGCAGTACTCTGACATATGGGTCCAAAGCTCATTCAAGCTTGAAGAGTTCAGACCTTAAATGTATTCTATATTTTGAGTCCTCAAAACCTAAAATTAACCTAGAAATGGATTATCAAGGAAAGAGGTCTTTTGACTATTCTAGGATATTGCTTAGATTTACTCAGGTGCAAACACTTGCTGACTTCTGAAAATGTAGCTGGATGTTGGCTTGTGATAGGTAGCACACTGTCTTTTGTACCTCCTAAAATCCCTTCCAGCTGTGATTATGCCACATATTTTCTCATGCTCTTTTGAAGTTTCCAATGTACCTACACTGCTTAAATATTATTTATTGAGATTGTAAGCTGTTCTTATTGTTTGTTTCAGTGGGAGATGTGAGAAACAAATTGTTGCTTTGAAAAAACAGCTCTTTGAAAAACATGAATGAGTTAGTCTCCTTCTGTGCATTGCTTTGTTGTTGTACTTGTAAAGACTATGAAAAGGATATCTCTGAGCACTAGGTGGCTTTCTATCAACATTGCCCTTAAGGCTTATGCACACTGGTGGGGTGCTGGTTCCAAAAATAACAGCACTGAATCTACATAAGCTTTTGTTCTGCCACTTAGGTCAGTCATGAATAGGTCCTTTCTTGCTGCATTAGTTCATATCTTTGGTTTCATGCTTTTCCTTCAATTAAATTCTCCTGCTTTGAAAGCTTAAAAACTTACTTTATTTGTGCAGCTTTGAGACCTCTTAAGAACCCCTTCAAGGCAGTTATTTTGCAAAGTAAACGGAGCAACTGGGCTTTACAAAAGCAACCTTCTGTCCTTATCTCATCCTTCTTCTGGATTGTAAGTGAATCTGTTAAAATCTAAGCTGATTTTGTCATATACTCAGGCAAGGTTTATACCCCATACCTGGGAAATTTTGCAAGAACACAGGTACTCACTTGAGCCCAAACTTTTATATATCAAGTAGTTTTTTAACTACCATTTTTTTGAAGTAATTTCTAAGCATTCATAACTGTAGGCTGCTTTCTAAAAAAGTCTCTTTTCAAAGCATAAAACATAAATATAACACTTTGAAATATCTGCTGATATAAAATTTTACGGAACATAGATAAGTGCTAAAACTCAAGTTATAGATAAAGAATAACAGCAGAGTTCTTTGTTGACTGTTTTATCACAGTGGAGTCCAATGTTAAAATGCTACATATAGAGTTGTCACAATGTTTTAGATCTATTCCTTTCTCTTTCATAAGTTTTCTTCTTGATAAGGCTGGCTGGAAAACAAGGGTTCTGTTTTTTCTGTAAACTTGGAAACTTTGAAAATTTTGCTTCTGCAATGAGATGACTGAGATTTATTTTCCTTGAAATAGTCTGCTCCATAGAGAAGACTGATGCTAACAAAAATTTAAGTTCTTACAAGCATTTTCTGAGATATGGAGCATTCACAATTTGTCTCTCTCTGGAACATGGCTTATAACTTGAGTATTCCTCAACACCAATTTATAATTTTTCAGGCCCAGTCTATACCTTGTCTTTGACCAACCAGTCCATCTTGATCATGAGAATTTCCTATGAAAGTTATTTCAGGAGAAAAAACAATAATGTAAACTTTAGTTAAAAAAATAGAAACAAATCACTCACTCTTAAGCAGTAGTGTTTTTTGCAGAGGTGATATATTTTGTAGAACATTTTTCCTTTAACAGTTCTTTTATTATCAAGGATTTCAAGACCATGTGTATTTAGTAAATAAATAAGGCCTACTTCCTACTACTGCCATTTATTTTAAAAAAAAAAAGAGATTAAAACCTGAGTTTCGTTCATACCTCCAGAATAATTTGAGACTAAAAAATTATATATATATGTTTGTCTTCAGTAGTGTAAGTAAAAGTGAGATTGTACTGTTATAATTTTATCTGTCTTAGAAAAATATGTTTAATCAATGTTTCCAAGTGTCAAACTATATACTTTCTCCATGCAATAAGATTAGGTGTGTTAGAAGAGTTTTTACAGCATATTGGCTGACCAGGTTTTGAAAAAGCCTTTTAATTTAAGAAATGTTGGAGATTCATTCTTAAAAAAAAATTGAATACACTAACCAGTGCCTCAGTTCTTTAAACTAAATGCTTTGTCTAGTAGTTCTGGAGGCACCGTTTCTGTGTCTTTTCTGCTACTGTTGCCAGTTCCTGTCCCTCCTAATAAGCACGTCAAAAACTGCTTGGGGCTGAATGGAGAAGTAAGATCTTGGAGACTAAGTCATCAGCAGGGAACCTAGCCCTTGTGGCCATGTTTTTAATTTCCCAAGACTCTGAAGAGTCAGACTCCTCTTTTGAGATTGCATTTTTCTCCTTTTTCTTTTCCCTTGGCACACTGTACCTTTTTGTGTAGCAGCTGTGTCTACCTTGGAAACATGCTGTATGAAATGTTCTTTATAAAGGAATGCTCAGCATTGTGTGGAATAAGTTGTTGCTTAAGTCTTATTTGGCTATGTTATGGTGTTTTGAAAGTGATATAATAAGGTATTTTCCTTAGGAACATTCCCGTTGCTAATAGGCAGTTAAAATACTATCTTCTTGTAACGGAGATAATTGTACTCAAATTCTTCTTGTTACTTTTTATTTCAAAATTCAGAAACTTCCTCCTGTGAAAATTTGAGCAGCGATCCCAGAGTAAGATGGCTTCCTTCTTGCTCCTTTATCACACTTTCTAGACAACTTTGATATTTTTACATACTGTATTTGTTAAATATATAAAATCCAACCCTACACATTCCAGGGGGGAGCCAGGACTCAGAGACTGGTGAATGTCTCACAATAATTATAATTACAAATATAGATGTGGTTACATTTTTTGTTAGCATTTCTCAGACAGTATTAACACTTTACTGGTTTTGTTTCTTTTGTTAGTACTAACATTTGAAGAGCTTTATTTGATTAAACTTTGGTATTAGGAAATCAAGAGGTCTTACCCTCCCAAGTATATTCACACACAACTTGAGACATTATTCTCTAAGCCAGTGTTTTCAAATCACAAAGGTTAGGATATTATTCACATTGGTTTTGAAAGGCTTTGTTAATGTTTAACCATAAAGCTTTCCAACTGGGAAATGTAACCAGTGTGAAAAATATACTTATTCAGTATTTTGAGTTGATATTTACATAGACATATTTGCGCAACAGTTCTTATTTTTGAGAGAACAGTGTAAGGATAATTCAGTTCATGTTTTTGGAAAATGTCAATTCTGTGCATACTTCATTCATCTGCACATGATATCATCTCTGAATCAGTGTAGTAGCAGCTATAATTTCTAAAGATTTTAGTGCAGGCCATTTTCCAGTCACATTGATACTTTTACTGACTACCTCCTCACTATGGAAACTTATATCCTAACTGTCTTAAATATGAGAATAAATAATTACACTTATCAGTTCCTTAAATCTTCTTTCTTTACTGTGAATCTATGTCGTTTTGTGTCCTTAATGACATTTCTCTATTGCTTAAACTGAGTTCTCTTCTTCCAAATAAAGAAAAAGATTTGGCCATCCAGGCTTCTGCAGTTACATGAATTTTGTAGTTGGCCTTCCTTTTTGATCATTCTGAGTTGCTGGCTGACATTTTTGGTACAGTTGTTGGCTCTCACTTTATTCAGTGCACATGAAACTTTCTAAGTTTATGGTTCGAAGAAAAGAAAATATAGGGAAGCTGATTTGCATGGACAACGGCTAGCAGAGCTCCTATTTTAAAGCTGATGTACTGCTTTTTTTCTGTGTTTGTTTTTCTTTTGTTTCTTCCACTTTCTTTTTTGTCAGGTACATTGGTAAAAATGAAAAGGATGCTTCATTCCCTAGAAAAAGATTTTTTACAAAAAAATCTTATTAAGAGCACATTAGTTCCAAGGGAGAGGAGGTTACTCCTACTGCACTATAAATCAAACTTTATTATTTATTGTAGTGTCATAGGTGTTCAGTCATAATAAATGATGTACCAGGTAAGATGCTAGTGAGAATTCTGCATACGTGAATAATTCAATGATTCTGTTTAGTCTCAGAGAACAGATTATGAAGCCTCCCGGGCTTCCAATGAGTTTAACAAATATAAACAATGGATTAATTTTAGGTCAGGGATATAACTTTGAAGTACCAAAGTAATTAGAGTTTAATTAAAAAAGATGTGCATGAAAGGTAGTTCATATAAATTGTGTTTGGACATAAAAAAGAGCTTTCAATACTTCAACTGAAATTTTTGATACGAACACAGCCACTCAGCTATTTTTCAACCTTGTAACTGTTTTTGAAATTAACTGTCTGAGTACTCCTTTAAGAGTAGAAGTGACATACAAGCTTTTGTGCAGCTGAATAAAAGGGAATGCAATGTTTTAGTTAGAACTGATCTTGGTCTACATAGGACATTTTATATTTTTTAATTTTGACAGTATAATTATACCAATACTAAACCATTAATGCAATATTGGTGCAATACTAAATTATAAAGTCTGTTATTGTGAAGAAAAAGTAATTCTTGACTTTTGTTGTTTAAATCATTTCCATAAATTAAATCGGAATTAGAGAGTACACATAGGTTATGTGGCTATATATTTAGTGACTTTAGTTCACATTCTGTGTTAGAGGACTATAACTTGTGTAGACAAGCATGCAAGCAATCTAGTGCAACCTTGACCAGCTATAAACCGTACTTTTGTCCAGAAAAACTCTTTGACATATGACTTCCAATGGTGTTTTAAAGCCAACTTGACTGTTTGCTTATACGTGTGTCCCAGTCATGTCTTGGCTGGAGCTGAGGGTATGGACCCAGCATATAACTGTCAGCAGGAAATCATCTTCAAAATACTTTAAATTTAGACTTAGATTGCTGTCTTCTCAGGATCTGATTAACAACTTTTGGGTTGTGCTATTACTAAACTGCTGCAAATTACAGAGCTATACCAAGGGACATCTTAAGTGTATCAAGGGACAAGCTATACCAAGGGACATCTTACTTACCAGAGTAAAGAGTGACTCTTTTTTTCCTTATTATAAGTTACATCTAGTTAAATTGTGAATGCTTGTTTTGACCAGATCATAGCACTTTACCATGTGACAGATAATCTGCAGTAATTATAAACAGCGTACTGTGGTTTGAGTGCTCCAGTACATTTGGCATATTTGCCATACATCTGCAGAAAACAACGAAGGTTTTAACAGTGCTCACAACCAGTAATTTTGTAAGCTTTCAGTGCTGACCATGTGAAACACTTGACTGCTCTCTGCAGTCTAATTGATAAACAAGTTTCCTTCAGAAGTTGAATGTTTAAAAGTGAGCAGTTGGCTAATTGTTTTTAAGTGTGAGTGTACGTGTGGAGTACAGAGAAGATACTACTAGATGATTAGGCCGATAGCCACTTTTGAGAAGTGATTTGGGTCTGTTCTTATATTCATTTATCAGTGTTGTCTTTAGCTGCATCAGTGCACTCTTGAAAGTCTTTTTATATCACTTTTTCTGTTTCATTCCTCCTGACAGCCGTTCGTTTACACTGAAAAAAAATGTAAAGGTTACTTTTAAGGCATCAAATAGTCTTAGCATCTGGCTAATTGCTCATCTTCATTCAGCATTTTTCACTTTGTTTGCTTTCTATCCCATTTTCACCACATCTTTTATTATTCCACTTCAGTTTCCTATTCACATTCTTACATCCAGTACACATTCTATTTTCTTTGTCCTTTGCTGCCATGTTGTATGTATTATAGTGTCTTTGTTTCCATTTTTCAACCTAATCATTAACTTTCTATTGAAAAATTTGGACAAAACCAAAGAGATTGTGAGGAATATGTGAAGAAGGACACATTTACCTGTAAAGATAAATTGGCTATTTGAAAAAGGAAGACTTAGATTTTCCTTCCAATTGTTTTAATTTAAAAGTATGTGGTACTAACAAAAGAGAATAATCTCGCTGTTTTATGAAAACTTATATTTTATAGTAAATATATGCCTTACTTTTTAATACTTTTTTTTTTTTTTCATGTTTGTGGACTTCTTTTGTTAAATTGTTCCAACCAGTTTCTGTTTGGTGGGTATTTGTGCATTAGCTAATGCACATTAACTAATTTATACATGTATTTTTTATTTCATTTGTCCTGGAACTTACCCAATCAGAGAACTGAACTCTTGCTATTTTGTTATAGAACTATAGAAAAGCCTAGCTTGGAAGGTGCTTTTGGAGGTCATCTTGTGTCACTACTGGAACTATACGTTTGAGCAGTTAGCAACATAGCAGGTAACAAGATTGGCACTGCATTCATTCAACCTTCTGTTGAAAACAGGGTCTTAGATTAAGTTATCTGAGAACAGATTATGTTTGGGAAACTGTATCAAAATCCAAAACCAATCATGAAATAAAAATATGATCCAAATAAATACTAATGTGAACTTTTCAGAAGAGGGGAAAAACCCCACAAGTCCTCTCTCTTTTAGTTTGCCTGTATTTTCAGAGCATGGAATAACATCCTTTGAGGCATCCACACAATAATAGTGATAGCAAGAAACAGATGGAAGGCCTGAGGCATTTTTCTGAAAGCTTTTTGCAATTAGGAACAAGGAGGCGGTCCTGCGCAGAAGTCAGCCCTGTAACAAAAGTAAGTAACAGACCTTGTTTTTGGTACTGTTGTTCATCAGTGTTTGTAGTCCAATGGCATTTCAGTATTATTAGCATAAGATAGCATAACTGCTAGAAAGCCCTGGGACTATAAGAAGAAAGGTAAAGTAAGAAGCAGTTGCAGTAATTGTCTGAAGAGGTGATTATTAAAGGAAAGGAGTAACTTTAGAAAAATACCCATTTTGGTGATTCTGAATTAGAAGAATTTATTCAGAAGCCACGCACCTATGTTTCAGATATATGAAACCTCTAGATTATCATTCAGCATCACTACCATTTTTGCAGAAGTTTTTTTGTGGGTTTTTTTGTTTGGTTGTTTGGTTGGGATTTTGGTGTTTTTTTGTTTGTTTTTTTTAAAGAAGCACAAATACACCTCCAACATAGAATTAACTATGACAATTGTTACATGTGTTACTTTTGTGATTTCTTTTTTGTTGCATTCTGTGTACTCACATGCACTTCTCTCAACGTAAGCCTACAGGTGAAGGAATCCATGCGTACCACAAGGATCTAGCAACACAATTTACAACTACATTCCCTTTCAGGAAATCAGAAGCCATTACCCATGGTTTTTTTAGTACTTTTTATTGTAATATACCACTCCTTCATAATTCCTCCTTATTTATAAATTTTATGGCAGATGTTAACAGTGTTAAATGTAAAATTAATCTAAAATGTGCCTTTTTCCTATTACAATAAACATCCTTCTTACCCATTTGTACAGGCAGAAGTGTTTACAAATACGTAGTGCAAAAAAGAATTCTTTCCATACAGCAAAGACTAGAAGGTTGTATAAATTAGTATACTGGTTGTATAAAATGGCTTATAAATTGGTTGTATAAACTTGTTTATTCAATAGTCAGCCTGGGATTATTTTGGAATCCCTGATTCTTTGTACTGTGAAAGTGTAGGAACTAGGGAATTTAGATGCTTTAAATAAAGAAGAGTGTGAGTGGGTTAGTGAATAATTCAAAATCACGTCTTTCAAAGCACATCTTTGTTAGGCTTGAGCTTCTGATTTTCAAATAGGAATGTAGGGATGGAGTAGACAACTTCCTCTATATTTTCCAATTACTTTTGAACATTTCCAAATGGAATGAAGATCACTTTTTACTCTTTCCTTATTATTGTATTTTACAAACAAGCAATTCTCCTTCTAAGACTTCTTATCTTTCTGAAGATCTGATGAAAGAAAATGATTCTGCAGAACAAATCATGTGCTTGTTTGCTTGTGCTGTGGCATATTCACACAGTGTAATACGAATTCAGAGACTGGTAACAGTATCATAGGTTCTGCACTGCTTCTAGGAGCAATAACAAAATAACCAGAATAGACGTTAACTAAATACATTTTTAAACAATGGGAGATTGAAAAGTAATCTAGTAAACACTGGGAAAGCTACAGTTTTCTTTTTACTGTGCAAAAGTTTTTTTGAGGTTATATAAAACTTCATCAGTCTTGATCTGCCAATAATCAATATTTTTTCAAAGAACTGAGATTATTTTGTTTCAGAAAAGAATGATTTTTCATCATACTATAAGTAAGGTTGCAATTAGTTTAATTTCCAAATAAAAATATTTTAAATATAGAAAATATATTTTAATTTTTAAAAGTTAAAATGACACATATTGATATTATATTTTTTCATACTTTTTATTTTAAATACCTGAAACCAAACTCGTTTCCACAGGGTTTGAGGCAGATCACCACACTTCGAATGGCTATTATAAGACTTATATTTCACAAGAAAAGGAAAATAATTAAAAGTGTCTAAGTGTCTACATTGCAAACACTTTTAAGGACTACTGAGATAAATCATAATTAATAGAGGTTTATAGGCCTCTTTTCCCCACAACGTAACTTCTATTTATATTTTGTTTTGGCAGATCTTAAGTCCTGGTTTGAGGTAAATAGAACCCCACCCAAACCATGACAGCTTACTTGTAAGTAATTAGTGAAAATACATAACATTAACTGCTGAAATTATTGTATCAGTCATAAAATTATGAGTTGTTAGGAGAAAAGTCAATTAGTGGGTTACCAGGTGGAGAAACAAGTGTGAACTAAAATACTCAAAAAACCCCCTTGAGAATGACTTGGAATTTTTGTTTCAAATATTCTTTAATAATATTTGGTATTACAGTCAAACTAAAAGTCTCAGATATATGGAAAACAAGTGATGCAATTCGAAGTTCTTGTCCACATTGGATAGCACTTTAAACACAGTATACCTTAAGAACATTCCTGTATGATTTAACAATTACATATGTGCACATACTTCTTAATTTTACTAATCATTATTTAACAGATTTTTATGCTGAAGCTTTCCTCAAGGATTTTTAAATTATATTTCATATTCTGATCAACTTCAGGATTTAGCATTTTAAAGCAGACCTTTACATTTTTACTATAGCTTATTTAATTAGTGTGTTTTATCATCTACCAGATTCTTAATATGCTCTATTGCTCCTCTATATTTACGCATTGATAATTCAATACTTGGAAAAAAATCTCTTTTTTATCCAGCTGTATGGAATTTACATATCTATGATCTGACTTTAAGTTAATGTCACTCTAATCTACTAGGTTTTGGAGAAGTTTGGGTCTTTGTTTGTATGTTAGTATGCAGTAAACAAATTGGGACTAAAAGATTAGGAGAAATCTGTGGCAGAAACTAATCATTAGGGATGATCACCAAAGCATACTCAGGACTTGCTTCCAAATCTTCAATCTCCTGCTAGAGCAGTCTTGCTCTTTTTACTCTTTTTCACAGTATCTTCTGCATGGTAATACATTTCAAGAAGGGAAGGATAGGTATTGTTTTCAGACAGAGCAGCCTGTAACCTGGTTCTTGAGCCACTCTCTGGGGAAAGAGAAGAGAACCGTCTTTCTTAACATTTGGGAAACCTGGCTGTATGAAAAAAGTCCTTCTTTTTGCCCTTTGAAAAAGGAACTGTGTTTAGATCTGTGATAATGTGCCACAGATCTAAAGTTTGTTGCGTATATCAACTCACAGGAGACATCTCCATACATTTTAATGGAAGGTCATCAGAAAAGCTTAGGTTCACCTTTGTACTCAAAGTTTCCTACTGATCAGGTTTAATTATTATATTGAACGTATACATCACGCAATAGGCCTTCAGAAAAATTAAGACCTCGCATTCAGGTTTAAATTTGTGGTCCCCATCCCACAGTTTAAATAATTGAAATCAAAAGATCATCACTGTTTTGTCTGTCAATACCACACACTGAAATCCTTTATTGTCACTTTTCTTACAGGTGTACATTATTGGTGCAGAAAAGGAAATAATAATAATGATAACAACAACAACAATGTATTATTATTATTAATATTATTATTATTAGATTTTTGTTGTTGATAATTATAATGGTGAAATAATCTACTACTTCTGGTGAAATAATAGGATGAGGGTGTTGCCATTTTACAGTACTTATTGTACACCAGTGGATGAAATAAGAGGTAAAATAAAGCTTTTTAAAATTTTACCTGTCAATTAAAAATGCGTAAAAATATTTAAGCAAAATATTTGTTTTAGAATTTAACATACAGAAACCAATTTCAGAAAGCTTTATGGCTGCCATACAATAAAATCCATCATACTGTGAAACTGATACAAACAATATTGATTTAAATAAATGTTGCTGGTTCCACTATCATTGTTAAATCTTCATGTAATATACATGAAATGCCCTGCACAATATAAATGTAATTAAATGATAATTTTTGCACTTTAGAAATAAGATTATTTTCTAACACTAAGTTTTTCTAAATAAATATACACTGGCATTATTGGCTAGCCAGTCAGTAATGAAACGTAATGATCCACTCACAAAAAAGACCTGCAATTATGTCCTGATATTTGCATGTGCAGTTACCATGGATGCAAACAGGGTAGCTACAATCTCAATAATGAGGGGAAAAAAACCCTCACCATAAACGATACACCAGCAGCAGAACTGAGATTATAGATGTCCGTAGACACTAAAGTATTCAGTAATATTGTTTTACTTCTTACTGAAATGTTGTATTCCTGTGTCTCATAGTAGCCTTGAGGCTAAAACATGATACAAGACATGGTTTTCTAAAGGTTACTTTAACAATTAATCAGCACGTTGAATTCATTTCTATTGAACAGGCTAAATCTAAAATTAACTCTAAATTTATGCAATAGAATTAAGAAATTAGGTTTTGCCATTGCAAATCAAGATTCTTCATTATTATACTTCCCCTTTAATTGGGATGAATTTGTACATTCCAACAAGTCTTTTTAATTTTTCTCCTTAGAGACATTTCTTGTTGTCCATGTATCTCATTGCCATTGTGCCCATGTGTCCACAATGTTTTTCCTTTATTTTTTTCTTTTTTCGGGGAGGGAAGGGTGAGGGTGGGGGTGGATGTGTGCTTCCTCTACGCAGATACTGTTGCATTAAATCATGTAAGGTTGGTCTTTTAATATTCTAAAGTAGGAGTTACATATTTCAGTTTTTCATGGCACTTTTACTATTAAGAAGTAAACAGTGATTGCAGGAGCAGTTTTGAAAATGAATACTTAAAAAGAAGAATACTGAAGAAGATTTAGTGATCAAGCTGACGTTCACCATTGCTCCCATTGTAAAGGAATAAGGAAACTTGTCTATGTTACAAGTTCTTTGTCTCTTTTCCAAGAAAGAAACCGTTTAACCAGAAAATGAGTGAATGCACCACTGGGGAAATCCCAAAGCCTTCCAGGTATGTCATGAACAGTAATGAGCCAATTTGGGGAAGGAGCCAGTCAATGGATCAACTAAAGGACCACAAGCCCATGACAAAGTGTTGACTGACAATTCAGAAACATGCAACAAAATTATTTTTCTTCAATATGAATAATTAAAGCTCAGGATCCCTCAATAGAGCTGATTATAGACTGGAGAGGAAGGGGAGCTAGTATAAATAAAATGCTGTGATGTTTTTGCCAAAACAGAGTAAATCCTGGGAAGAGACCAATTAATTAATGTCACTCTGAATAATGATTTATGGTGGTGTCTGTAACAGAAGATCCCTCAGACACTGCAAGCTGTTGCCTTCGAAATCGAGCCTCCCTAATTAGCTAGATGACATACAGGGTGGATCCTTCAAGATGGTACACCGTCTGGTCTGACTAATATGCAAAACAAGCATCAACAGTGATGAGGCTGGCAAAGATAAATGGAAATGAGAGCCCCAGGAACAACAGTGCAGGGAGTTGGTGTAGCAGGTCACTGCAGAAAAACTCCTGGAGATTAATTAGAGTCAGACAATCTATTAAAAACATATGGAAAACAGCAACTGAAACTGAAATGTGTTGCAAGGGTGGTCAGTAGATGCTTTTGAAAACTGAAGAAATACGTGAGCAAAACAACTTCTCAATGGAAGACTAAGTGTTGTAAACATCGATACCAGGAAGAGGATCATCACTTTTAAAGTAATGGTGTAATACATGATTTACAAAAACAAGGACCAGTACTTCATTTTCAGCAAACAACACTGCTAGGATAAATTAATTACTGAGATGCAGTGCAGATGACCATTTCCTATAATGTAACAAATGTTATAGGTGCAGGTAATATACAGATGAACAGAAATTACACAGTAATAGCCTCAGTTAAGAAAATAAAGGAGCGGCAATTGAGTGACAAAAGTGACACAAATCATCTGCTTTGTGAAGATGTCAGGAAAAGATGTACCAAAGGTACCATGTGAAGATTAACAAAAAATAATAATAAAAAAAGCCTCTCATAAATTTATTTTAAATCTGAATTTCACTTTACTCAGAAATGTTGACAGAAGTAACATTATAGAGGATATTAACAATTAGTCAAATGAACAACCTGCAAATCTTGCCCATAATAATACTGAGTTACCCTTGTATATTAGTCCAGTACCTACCAGGGTAGAATAAATTGCTGTCAGACTCGTTTTCATTCCTAGCAGACAGACGAGATTACAGAATCACAGAATCAGAGAATGGTAGGGGTTGGAAAAGACCTTCGGAGATCATCGAGTCCAACCCCCATGCCAAAGCAGGTTCACCTAAAGCAGGTTGCACAGGAATGCATCATGGCAAGTTTTGAGTATCTCCAGAGAAGGAGACTCCACAACCTCTCTGGGCAGCCTGTTCCAGTGCTCTGGCACTCTCAAAGTAAAGAAATTCCTCCTCATGTTGAGGTGGAATTTCCTGTGTTCCAGTTTGTGCCCATTGCCTCTTGTCCTATTGCTGGGCACCACTGAAATATCTGTCCCCATCCTCTTGACACCTGCCCTTTAGATATTGGTAAACATTGATGAGACCGCCACTCAGTCTTCTCTTCTCCAAGCTAAATAAACCCAGGTCTCTCAGCATTTCCTTGTAAGAGAGGTGTTTCAGACCCTTGATCATCTTTGTAGCTCTCCACTGGACTCTGTCCAGTAGTTCCCTATTCTTCTTGAACTGGGGAGCCCAGAACTGGACACGGTACTCCAGATGTGGCCTCGCAATAGCGCAGAATAGAGGGGAGGATGACCTCCCTCGACCTGCTAGCCAAGATTTTTTTTAATGCACCCCAAGAGACCTTCTTGGCCACAAGGGCACAGCACTGCCTCATGGTCAACTTGTTGTCCACCAGGACTCCCAGGTCCCTCTCTGTGAGCTGCTTTCCAGCAGGTCAACTCCTAACCTGCACTGGTGCATGGGGTTATTTCTCCCCAGGTGCAGGACCCTACACTTGCACTTGTTGAATTTCATTTAGTTCCTCTCTGCCCAACACTCTAGCCTGTCCAGGTCTCACTGTATGGCAGCACAGTCTTCTGGTATTTCAGTCACTCGTCCCAGTTTTGTGTCATCAAAAACTTGTTGAGGGTACACCCTGTCCCTTCAACTGGGTCGTCAATGAATATATTGAATGAGACTGGACCCAGTACTGACCCCTGGGGAACACCGCTAGTTACAGGCTTCCAAGTAGACACTGAGCCACTGACCACAACCCTCTGAGCTCTGCCATTCGACCAGTTCTCAATCCACCTCATTGTCCACTCATCAAACCCACACTTCCTAAGCTTACCTATGAGGATCTTACAGGAGACTGTATCAAAAGCCTTGCTGAAGTCGAGGTAAACAACTTCCACTGCTCTCCCCTCATCCACCCAGCCAGTCATTCCGTCACAGAAAGCTATCAGATAGGTGAAGCATGATTTCCCTTTGGTGAATTCATGTTGCCCACTCCCAATGACCTTCTTCTCCTCTACATGCTTAGAAGTGACATCCAGGATGAGCTGTTCCATCACTTTTCTAGGGATGGAGGTGAGGCTGACTGGCCTACAGATTCCCAGGTCCTCCTTCTTGCCCTTTTTGAAGACTGGAGTGACACTGGCTTTCCTCCAGTCCTCAAGGACCTCTCCTGTTCTCCATGACCTTTCAAAGATGATGGAGAGTGGCTTCGCAACAACATCTGCCAGCTCCCTCAGCACTCATAGGCGCATCCCATCAGGGCCCATGGATTTGTGGGTGTCAAATTTGCCTAAATGATCTCTAACCCAATCCTCTTCAATCAAGGGAGAGTCTTCCTTACTCCAGCCCCTTTCTCTTACCTCCAGAGTCTGGGGTTCCTGAGGGCTGGCCTTAGCAACTAAAGCTAAAGCAAAGAAGGCATTCAGTAGCTCCTCCTTCTCTGCATCCTCTGTCACCAGTGCACCCACCTCATTCAGCAGCAGGCCCACATTTTCCCTAGTCTTCCTTTTGCTACTGATGTACTTGAAGAAGATGTGGAGGTTTGTAGTGGAAACAAAACAAAATTAAACACAACCCCTAAAACATTGTTTGATGTATTTGTGTTTGGTTTCAAAACCAAAACTCAATATCATTCACTTAATTACTAAGCCAAACTATCCCGAAGTTGTGACAAACTATGTCTTGGGATAATATAATGTCCCTCTCTTCACCCATCAGCTCTGGCTGTTAGAGCCCCTTCTTAATTAAAGGAAGATGCTACATCTGCGTATAATTATGTCTCTGAATTTTGTTTTTGCACAGGATATGTGATTATATTGCTTTTTAGTCCAGGAATCTTTGAGTGTGTTCTTGTTGAAGTAAGAATCACCATCCACTGATGCAGTTCTCCATCATTTGCCTTTACCCAACTCATACTGAGCTCTGGTACTCACAACAGTTATTCTGCTTCCTAGTTGAAAGCCATTCTTAAAATCTAGCTCTTTGAAATTTTTTCCTCACTGTCTTCCATTAGTCATCATCCTTCTGCTTCTTCTTGAAAGTTTCATCTGTGTTTTCTTTTGTTTCTTTTTCGTTTAGCACGTATCCTTTAACACAGATGTGAACATTTCCTTGCCATGCTCCAGCTAAGGGTTCACTATCATGCTGAGGTGTGAAAAGTGGTCTTAAAGCTGGAGGAACTCAAAAAGACACTGACTAAGTAGGTGGAAAGATCAGCTTTCTTGAAGTTCCGTCTAGCATCCTAAATTTCCCTCCATGCAGCTTATGTTCTGTGTTTATGACTAGTCTTACATTCTAAACTGCCTTTGTCCTAAATGCCTCTTTTAAGATCTGAGTTATACAAACAAGATGGCATTCATGCCATTTGTAATTACTTGTAATTAATGGTGCACATAGATGTACCTTGTTTGTCTTTCAGCATCTGTGATGCCTTCAGTGATGTCTGCAAACATCTGGGAGTTGTGATTGTTAATCAGTTTGATGACTACTGACTGCAGTTAGAGGGAAATACTTCCCCTGTGATATGTCATATATTAGTTTTCCTAAAACATTTTCCATTTTTTTTCTAGGAATAGAAAAATTACAGAAGTACCCTACAAAAATTATGGGATGAAAGCACCGATCTGCTTCCAAGAAAAGAAGGGATTAGGTGCCTAAATCACATGCCCAAATTGCAGGGTGTAATGTTTAATTTTTTTTTTCCTTAGAGAAAGTATCAAATTAGTCACTGCAAAATTCCAAGGTAATTTTGGATGTTACTTTCAAAGTTTCATTTGTGAAATACATGTTACATTATTTAACAAACCTTGGGCTTTTAAAATCTGTTTTATTGAAATGAAAGCAGTCTTAGAAGACTAGTTCTTTGATCCATCTAGCAACTGAAACATTAATTTTCATTTATAAGAAAAGCTAAGTTTTCTTTTCATTTGACCTTTGAAATAGTAAAAATGGATATCAATAGTTCTGTTAAAAAGCAACAAAACACTTTCAAATTTGAAGTTTATTTGTAGGATAGGATTATTACAAAGTGGACTATACTTATGAATTATTGCTGAAACATGACCAAGCACTTTTAGATCAGTACATATGAAGTGTGCATTACACAGGAATTGCTGTATGCTGTACATATTCTCTGCAAAATTACTGCTAAAGGTTTGCCCATTATTATTATACATCCGGGAATGCTGATCCACAACACTTCTGCTGCTTCTTGAATGTCTTGCATATAAAGTAAGTGAATTCGTGGTCACTGTGAATTTGCAAATTTGTATGACATCTTCAAACTGGGACAAAATATGTCTCACCTTGATTTTGTCAGTGACAATACATTTTTCATGTTTTCATGAGCCTATGATTTATACAAGTTATTTGCTTTTCTTTTGTTTGCTTTTACTAGACTTTCTGATTCTCTTTGGTCACAACTTCCTCCTGGTCTTGTGAGAATATTCAGTTTGCTCTCTGTAGTTGATGTTTAAGTAATTTCTAGTGATTATATGTCACTTTCCTTCTTATAGTCTTTTTTTCCAAAATTTACATCTTAGTCTTCTATTTGGGGGTTTTGTTTTTTTCTAGTAACAAAATAACGAATATTTTCACCCATGGATCAAATGGAAGAATTTTCTTTTAATTAAAATGAAAAACATAACATCTTAAAATAAAAAGTTTTTTCTAAACTGAAATGTTAAGAAATGTTAAGTTAAAAAGCCAGAATGAGAAATTTACATAACAAGAAAATTATCTTGACAAAACTATTATGAATTTGTGATGCATCTATACGAAATCTGTTATAAAGATTTTCAACTTTAGAAGTTTCAACTTTACAATTTTCTGATAAAGTTTTATCACTTCTTCTCTATCAGCTGTCCTCTTAATGTTGAGACTTTTTTTTCACCTTCTGTGTTCTGCGTAGCTCATTACGTGAGCTCTGTTAATGAACTCATCTCCTCTTCAGACACACAATGCAATTATTAACACATGTTACTATTTCTATAGGCACATCATGGTAGAAGTATTCAGGAAATGTTTGGAAATTCTTTTCTGTGCAGTTTCTAGTTAATATTACTTTATTTTTTTATTGTATTCCCTCCATAGCTGTTATCTCATGAGTTTTGAACTTAATATCGATAATTTACACAACTAAGTCAAATATGTTCTTCATAATATTTAATTTTTTCAACTTTTCTAGGTTAGCTTATCTGTATTCCCTGGTATCACATGCTTCCAACTAAAAATTAAGTCTGAGATTTGGAAAACTCAGCAATTGAACTGTGTTCTAACACGTGTTAAAAGTTCTTTCAGGCATGAATGATTAACTTTGTTTTTGAAGTAAAAGATTATGTTGTAGTCAGTTACTCTTTATAACACACCTATCCAGAAAAGTTACTGTCTGTCACTGGGGCACTAAGAGGCTGAGGTTATTTTTATGGTGCAACTGAAAGATGTGATAGCAGCTCATGTGGGATGCACCTGGGGCGGGTTATCTTGCTTGGGCATTGACAATCTGGTGGCTTCAGCAGACACTTGACTTCTTCCCTCCATGGTTATGCACTGTCAGGGCTGGTTCAGAAGCCCCAGACTTGATGTTCCATGTCTAACAGCAGTATAGATATATGTAAAGTTTCTTCCCATTATCTGACATGGAAGTAAGCTCAGGATAAAAGTATTCAAAGAACGTATGCTCTGCTTTCATTTGTGTAGGGTCGCAATTCAGGTTTATCAACTGACTTTGAAATAAACTGAGCCTCATGTCCACAGGAGCACTTGAGCATTTTGAGTCTACCTGTTCCTCCTAAATCTGTTTTTTTTTCTCTGTCATTTACAAAGGAATTTTGTTAGATTCTCATTTTCATTTTCATTTTTCAAAGAAAGACTAGATTTTGGCTGAGTGCATATTTCACTTTTTAGTACATTTTGCTTCTTTTGGAATAAAAATGACTACGAAAGAGCAGAGGTCCTCTGTCAGAGTAGCACACTAGTTTGGTGTCAGGACATCT
Source organism: Pluvialis apricaria (assembly GCA_017639485.1). Taxonomy (NCBI): domain Eukaryota; kingdom Metazoa; phylum Chordata; class Aves; order Charadriiformes; family Charadriidae; genus Pluvialis; species Pluvialis apricaria. The sequence goes on along the minus strand of CM030044.1, from coordinate 48,304,546 downwards.
TCAATCCTGAAAGTAGCATTTGTTTCCTCTCTCTTATCAGTGTTGTAAAAATGCAGAGGCAAGGATACTACAGAAATAAAAATTTTAGCAATGTTTTAGCCTGAAATTCATGGAATTGGCTCTGGTGATATAGTTAAAATAGTTTCAGCTATTATAAATTATTGTTGTTAATTACAGTAAGCATAAATAACCCTAGTTTTTTACCATGTAAATGTCAAGTAAGGGAGGTATGAAACACACCCTCCCATGTTGCTGTGTATTTTGAGAAGATATGTATTTTTACATGCTCTCTAAGACATATGTGGATTTGCTCATTATAAATCTATAAAGATGGACTTAAGTTATGTTCAAAAAAATTTTTAGTAACTATTATTTTAAAAGTCCATACTCAGACTTGGGTGGAAATAACGCATTCTATTAAGAAACTATTGGGAAAAGTGTACAGAATGGCAGCTGGAACTGCCTGTACAGATTTCTAATGCTTTTTAAGAGCTTACTTTTTAATCATTACAAACAGGAAATTTAATCTCCAGCTGAACATAAATAACAACAAAGACTCCATGACTCAGCATAAAGCTGTAAACCGAAAAGGGCCATAAAATATGAAACTCCGTATTAAAAAAGGCTTATATACGAAAGGATAAACAAAACATTTGCATTCTGGCTCCAGTCAATGCATATTCTTTAACAGTTTGAAGGAACAGAAAAACATATCCTCTTCCATGCAAGCTCTTAAAAATGTTAAATAATACTAAACGTGTTTTTTTTTCTGAATAGATAGGTTGTGTCATTTGATGAGACTTTATTTTCACCTCACTTGAAATGTGTTTAGATGAGTTTTATATATTGATACAGAATGGTGTTTATTTGCGTAAGTAAGCATGTATGTGTTGTATTGCTGTCAGCAGGATAGAAGAGAAGTTAGTACCATTGCTTCCCGTTTGCAGGCAGTTTTGACAACATGAAATGGCCAGAAAAAAATTCTCTCTGTGAGTCTTAGAATGAAATCTCCACTAAATTAACAATGGGTTTACCTTGAAACTCAGTGTGGCATTTTTCTCGGTACTTTTAACTCAGGAATACTCACAGTGGTTACATAAAAATATATAGAAATGCATATACTTCTATTATATTCATAACAGACATACTTCTAATTTTTAAATGTATACATTTTTACATCTGTATATAGGGATATAGATATATGGACACACTCATACTATGCACAGTCAAAATAGATTGGTTTCACAACCCAATTCAATTCTTGATTCAATCTGTTTCTATAAAACTTACCACTGCAGAAAAAACATACTCCTCATAGAGTAATATTTTCTACGCTACATAGTAAATTCCCATACTGAAAATTAACTGTATTGATGTGAAAGCTAAAGAGATCAGTTTGAATCTGTCAAACAAACAAACCAATAAACAAAAAAGGAACTCATTAATGGCTCCAGCAAAAACTCCAACAGACAAAACTTTATTTGAAAATTAAAAGTTTTGCTCCCCTAAAGAACAGCAATATAAATACTAACATAGTTGATCTCACATCACCATCTACCTTTTAAGTTTAAAGCAACACCAGGATTTATGTCTGAGCTAAGTACCTGAGACTTCCCCATTGATGAGTTAAGGGAAGCTAGGCTTGGGGCCAGCACGCTGCAGTCTTTTTCACTTCCTGCAAAGCCAAAGTAAATAATTTCTGTACTGTGTATTCAGAAAGAAATGTAGATTAACAGAAGCTCAAGGAGAGAGAACAATATACTCTTAGATACAGCTCTCAAATGAGGGTAAACTCATCTTTTCCAGTTACTTACCTGCTTTGCAGACCCCAGTGTTGCCATGGAAATCCATTAAGATGGACCGTTTTTTCATATAAACCTAAAGAATTATTTTATTCATGATATATCTATTCTTAGACCACACATGGAATTTGGAGTACCGCAGCTAGTTAGATTAAAAAATGGAGATGTTTCCTTGATTTCAGTCCAATGACTCATATTTAAAGTTTGGTTCTGTGCTGTATCTGTCATATTAATGATACTCCTAGAAATTAATTTCCCGTAGTATTTAAATTTAGGATTAATTACCATTTTATTTTTAAACCATCCCTGTTGGGCTCAGGCAGAAGTGCTTATTCTCTTACAGACTAAAAACCAGGTGTTTGTGTAGTTATCAGAAACAAAGAGGCCAAGTGTGAACCATGGTTGGCAAACAGATCAGTTTGGTTTGAACCAGCATGTAAAAAAAGGCTCTAATATAAGGAAAACTCACAACAGTCATCCATGGTGATAATTATATTTGCCTGGACTTTTAGTTCATAAAGGTGAAGCATAATAAAACAGGTGGTGTCTGTCCTCACTCAATCTGCCTGACATTTCTTGCCATTTTATATTAAAATATCAGTAAAGCAAATTTGTAAAGTAACTTCTCTCATCTCCACTACAATCAAATGGTGCTCTTCATACAAAGAGAGGCATGCTCAGAGAATTATAAATATGATGCCAACCAATGGAGCACTCAATAATTCATGCTTATCTGGAAGAAGATTTTATTAGCATGAACAACCCTAATAGTAATAAAATACTGCGTTTATGACCTCCTGGGGGGAGAATGAATAGAATATTTGACAACATACATAGTGTTAAGGGCTTTCCAGCTTATGGTTTGAGAGCAAAGGACACATCCAGATGACCCACATGCACACAGTTTTGGGATAGTACAGACACTCAGTCCCTTCCAGTGGCCGGCACCAACCACATGGGCTATGACCCTTGATATTGCTCCAACCGCTAGCACTGAGCATCTCACTTGCCTCACTCACATCAGTCTCCTTAGCAGCTTTCACTTACCCTTGCAGCACTCACAGATGCAGGATAGAGTAAGATTACACAGAGACATAATTGAAAAAGGATTTAAGAGGAAGATAGGATGGATTGCAGCAATCAGATGCAGGTCTCAGTCAGATGAGCATGCTGACCGATTCATTTTACCTTCAACCAGCCCCTTTTAGAGCCATTTCTGCCTACCTGCCCTTTGTTCCTTCCCAGTCCTCTTCTCCTCCCCAGTCCATCAGTTTGCACAGTACCACTGCCCTCCCAGCATCCTGGACCCTGAGGTTTGCATCTCTGTCAGCTGCAAAGCCCCTCTTTCCTGCAGTTCCTTGGTAGCCCATCAGTTAGTGTGACTGACCAGGTTTGTTTCTTATCTTTGTCGCCATTATGTTTGCCTGTCAGTTTTGTGTATCTGTATATTTTGTTCGTGACTTCTCTCTTTTCTTTGACATCCCCTTCAACAATGTTCTCTATCAGGGAATCTTACTGAAATGAATATTCCCATCTTCCAGTACCCTTATCAAGTACAACTGACCAGGTTCTTTACTGCCTCCCTTACCATTTGTTCGTCAGGTTTCTGTCTCCGTGTGTTCTTGTTTATGACTTTCTCCTTTAACTATTGTCACTTTTTCTTTAAAAGGTCTTGGACAGAGAGCCTTCAGGGAGCTGACCCTCCTTCCACATATCCCTCCATAGAGTACCTTTTAAAACTCTAGTCGATGACAAGTTGCTTGATTAAAGGAAGCTTCTGTTAGAAATATACCTTGCTTAAAATATTTTTCGATAGTATTTTATGAGATTCTTCAGTGTACACATAGAGACAGAGAGCTTAAGTTTTAGATCACTTCAGTTTTAAGAACTTTAATCACTGTAGTGAGTAGGTGGGGAGGAATAAAAACACCCTTTTCTTTCACAGGATACCAAACCAAAAATTTGCAGGCAGTATTAACCCTCCTTTTCTTTGTCCCTTTCCTCCAAAACCAGAATGTTGTTAAAGCAATTGCGAAACTTCTATGCAAATGTGAGTAGGAGCAAAGTGACAGAGGGAAAAAAGGGAAAGCTCTTCAGCTAGGCTAGTGCAAGAGTCCAGAAAAGTAGACAAGACATTTATTATTTTGACAAATCTCTAAAAATTTGCAGATATTAGGTCTCATGCTGTGTGTCTGAGGCTGAACAACAGCAAAGGTACCACTACCAAAAATAACACCCTCAGTAAAGAATCTAAGCAAAGTGCAAAGGGATCCTAAAGGAGCTAAGGTACCTCTAAAAGCCAGAAGGAGAGCTTAGGTTACCTACTGTACACCGCTTGTTTTAAAGATATGTTTTCTCCAGTTACTTCTACTTTTTCTTTTTTTTACTACAAGTGCTGGCACACTTACCTTCTGCAATTGAATTTGTCATTTGTCACTTGCAGAGACAGTAGCATCTTCTAGCCTATAGAAATGGAAGATGCAGGTCTGCTCCCCAACATATGTCTTTCATGACAGCAATTCTTTTCTCTTTCATTATGTGCAAGACAGCAAATACAGTCCCTGAGGGGTTGAGAAGAGCAGAAGCAGGTATTAAGATAATTGGTATATTTTTCAAAATCTGTTTATAGACCTAGAGAAGAGCACTTTTGGTGAAAAAAAAGGTGAGGTTATTGAATGATTTTAGTTCATTAGGCAAGCTGATTCACCTTAAAAGGGGAAAGGTAAGGAACAAGGCAGAGAAAGGGAGAATAACTTTTTCTTTCATTCTTGTATCATTCTTTAAAGAAACATTAGAGCTTTATTTGAGGATTTCATTCAGTGACAGAACTAATATCAGGATTTATTCTTTCCATTTATTGTAAAAATGGAGCAAATAATACTGGACTATTTTCTTGTCTTTGTTTAAACTAGTAACGTTAATTCTAAGCGTCTGGTTTTGTTTCTAAAAGTTAAAAGTGTGAACAAACACATCTGGTTTATTGAAAAGCATGTACAGCAATAGATTACTCACAGCTGGCATTGCTGTGTGTCATGATTCACTTTCTGGATTCTGACTATTTGATATACTGTAGCAGTCAAAAAAAATACAAGGTTGATTACAGAAAATACAGACTTCTAAAACTTTTATATTATAGGGGATGCTATACATAGCATACATTTCATTGACAAGAACACAGGGCCAAGTCAGTGCCAGTTAATAGTCTCTCTCTCTCTTTTAATGTTCAAAGCCACCAATGGGCTAAAACCAATACAGCATATTATCCTTATTTTGAAAACAAACATCAGTCTCCAGTCTTCACAGAGAACTTGTTGAAGTTCTCTGGATAAGTAGACAGTGAGGTGGACTGAAAACAGGCTGAATGGCTGGGCCTAGAGTGTGGTGATCAGTGACATGAAGTCTTACTGGAGGCCAGTAACCAGGGGTCAATACGTGTTCCAATCCTGTTCAAAAGCTTCATTAATGGTCTGGATGGAAGGGCAGAGTTTACCCTCAGCAAATTTTCTGGTGATACAAAATCAGGAGTAGTGACTGATACACTACTTCCCCATCCAGAGGGAACTCAGGAAGCTGGAAAAATGAGTTGACAGGGACTTCATTGTATTCAACACAAGGAAGTGCAAAGAATTGCACCTGGGGAAGGATAACCCCATGCACCAGTACACATAGGGCCTGCCTAGCTGGAAAGCAGCTTTGCAGAAAATTACTGGGAGGCCAACTTGGTGTCCCTTGCAGCAAAGAGGGCTAACGATATCCTGGGCTGCATTAGGACGTGTGTTGCCAACAGGTCAAGGAAAAGATCCTTAGAAAATTCTGTCCAGTTCTGGGGTCCCCAGTACAGCAGAGAGAAGGAGACACTAAAGGGAATTCAGCCAAGGGCCACAAGGATTATTAAAGGACTTGTACATCTCATTGAGAGAGCTGGGATGGTTCAACCTAGAGGAGAGGTCTGAGGAGGCATGTCATCCACGTGTTCAAATGCCTGAAGGGAGGCTGTAAAGACAACAGAGTGAGACTGTGACAGGACCTGAGGCACAAACTGAAATGTGGGACATTCCTCCTGAACATTAGGAAAAATTTTTTTACAGTGAGGGTGACTGAGCACTGGAACAAGTTGTCCAGAGAGAGTGAGGAGTCTCCATCCTTGAAGATCTTCAAAAGCCACCTGGACATGGTTCTGGGCAATGTTCTGTAGATGAGCCTGTTTGAGTAGGCACATTGGACCAGATGACCTCCAGAGGTCCCTTTCAACCTCAACCATTCTGTGATACTGGCTTGAAAAGAAGTGTTTGTTCTGTTGCAATAGGAGGATATCTGTGATTGGTTCTGGTTTTGTTGTACATATCTTCCAACCCTTGTTACTTCTATTTTCTTATGTATGCACACCAATAAGAAAATTAGTTGTGCAAAAATTTTGGATTTCTCAACTAAAATATCTAAGAAATGCAATGAGATTTATAGAAATTTGAATAAAGAGACAAAGAGGGAGGAGATTCAAAAGCTGAGATGAATTTAAATTGTATGTATCAGACATCTTCTGTGTGGTTTCCCCCTTCTGAGTGATTGGCATTACACTATGCAAAGTTAAAAGCTGTAGTATGAAACTTACCCTAGTAATTAATGAGAACTATGATGAGAAAAACCTGTCATAAAGTAAGGTCTGAAAATGAATGAAATATGTTCCTCACAGAAAAGAAAATAAGTAATTGGTTTGCTGCTAAAGTTGATGAATCTGTCATTTAGGCCACAGACCATTCTGTTAAGTTTAAAAGCAAGTAATCTTCATTTAAAAAATAAATAAATTTTTTAAAAGAAGTCTTCGATTAATAAAATTATATTGGATTTACATAGCAAAGTTTTGGTAGTGGGAGGTAGGGAGAGATGCATGGGTGGCCTCTGTGAGAAGAGACCAAGGGTTGTCTCATGTTGGACAGAACCAATTCCAGCTGTCTCAGGAGAGGACCCACCAAAAGACACAGCTAAGCCCAGCTGCAAAGGTGGTGCTTTTGGAAAACAAATTTAAGAAAGGGTAAAAATCATCATGAAGGAGTTGTGAGACAGAGGAATGAGAAAAAGTGTGAGATAAACAACTCTGCAGACATCAGCATCAGAGAAGGAGGGGTAGAAGATGCTCCAGGCACTAGAGCAGAGAACCCCCTGCAATCTGTAGAGAAGATCAAGGTGAAGCAAGTATCCCTCTGCAGCCTGTGGAGAGGACCACAGTGAAACAGATGTGGTCCAGCAGCCAGCAAAGGTCAACCCACTGCAAGTATTTGTTTAGTGACTGTGTACAATAATTCATAAGGCTTGGTTTTTTTCAGGAATGATACAATTATCTGTTATATTCTGTTGTCTTATCATACATGCTACTAATTTCCTTTCATTACCAGGCAAAGGTCCTGGGACCTTTTTTTTTAATTTTTATACTGAATACATCAAATATTCCCCAAACTGAGGGTGATGGTCTGTCAGGAATAGCTAATAGAGCCTCCTGTTGCTAACAATTCTGTGCGCTGAATTCAACCAGTATTTGATGTTTTTGACACACTAAGGCATTTTCTGTGTGGCTCTTTCTTTCATTTAATAGACAATTCACTTTGTGTTGATCATTATGCATAACTTAGCTTGCCATCTTTCTATAGAAGGGACTTTGTATGGACAGGGAATTGAACTATTTCTTTATAAATATTGGTCAGAAGGGAATATTTAGACAGTGATTTTAACAAGATAACTTGTAAGAAAATTTCCTCACCGCCCAAGTATCATGACTCTTCCTTGACTGCTACAATATGATTCTTTAAGAAGAAATTCATTAAGAAGAAAACATTGATACACCATTAAATAGGAGACATTCTAACACCTCCAGACTGACATGCCACTGATAAAGACTCTTGTATTGAAAGCAATCTGTTGCCATCTCATGAGTGCTTACAGAAAACTAAGGAATTTGTAACAAGATAATTGGCAAAGCTGTTAATTTCCTAGCATGGATCTTGAACAAGATCCTAATCACCACTTACTTCTATGCAGATGATAAAAAGAGTTATGAATCATCTTAGTAAAAAACAGACTTAGTCACTCTCTGCTAGTTTTTTATCAGTCACAATGGAGATGAACTCATCCCATAAATCAATGAATTCTCTTTGTTTTTTGTTTTTTTTTTTTTTTAATAATCTGTTCTGAGATTCATTAATTCTACAGAAGTAAACCCTTCTATCAAGTCATCCCATGATAATTTTTCATCTCTCAAATATCTAGTGGTCTTGTTGCATTTATATAATTGCAGAGGTTAGATGAGTGGCAACTAGAAACAAATGAAAAAATATCTTTCGTTTTCATTGTCCCTGAGATTATCTAGAGTCACTCACAGTGTAAAGGAACAGTTAGAACTCTAAACATCTGCACAGAGTAAGGCATTACATTTCTTGAATTCAGGATTTTATTTCTAACAATCCTGACTCTATGAAAGAGAAATAGTTTAGAGATCTTGCAGCTCCTGAGTGCTAACTATCTTACTCTGCATTTTCAGACCACTCATGTTAACTTCTCTCCCTAATATTCCCATTCAGTAACATGAAAGATAACATTTTGTAAGGTCCTATATGAGTATTAAATATAATTACTGTTAAACTGCATTGTTTGCATCTGTTTCCATAGTTTCCTGTGTTAACTGTAATAAGTTACGAAGTTTGGTTCTTTTTTATGAAGAGAAAAATCATCCGTAACTTATATAATATCATAAGTTAATACAACACCCTTTCCCCTGACAGCAGCATCCTCTCTCTTCTTCCAGATAGTTAGAACATTAAACTACAAATTGTGTAATATGTCTCTGTTTGAAGAAATGGCATAACAGTCTTTGCATTGTAAATTAGAATTGTCTAATAGAAAGAGAAGTGGAAGACGTTAATACTTCAAGGCAATCAAATTTGGTATCACCTAATTTTGGAGACTTTGCAGTGTCATTGGATTCATCTGCTTCAGTTGATAACTTAGGTAAAAATTCCCTTGTCTTGTTCTCAATGACACTGAATAATGGGTTAGACAGTTAAGTGTCATATAGTAAGATTAGTATGGAGTACAATTTTGTTAGTCTACTTGGAAAAAAGAAAATTAATTCAGAAGTTTGCCTATAGTTTGACTATGGACTTCATTGTAATAATGGATGAAAAAATATGAAGAGATTTTCACTTTTCTGAACCTGTAATTTTGGCTCAAACTAGCAAAAACATTGAAGTATGTAATATTTCTATTTTTTGTCAGTTATGTTATGCAGCAGAGTTATCAGTGTGAATGCAGAAAATAAGTCTAGCCACAGGAGCTGATAAGGAAATATTTTTGTAAATTTTTGTAACAATCTGGCCAGAATTTCAACTTTTCCCACCTGATTTACTGACAAACAAAGAGGGACTGGTGGAGGATGTTAAGGTTGGGGGCAAACTTGGCTGCAGTGATCAGGAGAAGGTAGAGTTCAGGATTAAGTGAAGTATGCACAAAATGACAAACACGGTTGAAACCTTAGACTTCAGGAGGGCTAACTTTGAGCTCTTCAAGAAATTGATGGGAGAAATCAAATGGGAGAGGACTTTAGAGGGTAAGGGGGCTCAAGAGAGCTGGATGATATATTCAAGCACCACCTCCTCCAAGCTCAGGATAGGTGCATCCCAAAGAGCAAGAAATCAGGCAAGGGAAGCAGACCTGCATGGCTGAGCAGGGATTTTCTGAAAAAGCTCAGGTGGAAGAAGGGAGTTTACAGGATGTGGAAAAGGGTGCTGATGACTTGGGATGAGTATAAGAACGCTGTCAGGGTATGCAGGGAAGAAACCAGAAAAGCCAAGGCAGCTTTGGAATTGAACCTGGCGAGGGATGTCAAAACCAATAGGAAGGGTTTCTTTAAGAACATAGGATGCAAAAGGAAAACCAGGGAAAATGTGGGCTCGCTCTTGAACGAGACAGGTGCTGTGGTGATGGATGATGCAGAGTTGCTGAATGCCTTCTTTGCTTCTGTCTTCACTGCTCGGGCCAGCTCTCAGGAGTCCCAGACTTTGCAAGTAACAGAGAAAGTCTGGAGGAAGGAAAACTTTCCCTTGATTGAAGAGGAACAAGTTAGAGAACAATTAAGTAAACTGGATACACACAAGTCCATGGGGCCTGATGGCATGCACCCGCGAGTGCTGGGGGAGCTAGCAGAAGTCATTGCTGGGCCGCTCTCCATCATCTTTGATAGGTCCTGGAGAACAGGTGAGGTGCCTGAGGACTGGAGGAATATCAATGTCACTCCAGTCTTCAAAAAGAGCAAGAAGGATGACCCAGGAAACTACAGGTCGGTCAGCCTCACCTCCATCCCTGTAAAGATGATGGAACAGCTCATTCTGGGTGTCATCTCCAAGCGTCTGGAGGAAAAGAAGGTTACCAGAAGTAGTCAACATGGATTCACGAAGGGGAAGTCATGTCTGACTAATCTGATGGCCTTCTATGATAGCATGACTGGATGGGTGGATAAGGGGAGGGCAGTGGATGTTGTCTACCTTGACTTCAGCAAGGCTTTTGACACTGCCTCCCACATCATCCTCACAGGTAAGTTTAGGAAGTGTGGGTTGGATGAATGGACAGTGGGGTGGATTGAACAGTGGCTGACAGATAGAGCTCAGAGGGTTGGGATTAGCGCTGCAGAGTCCAGTTGGAGGCCGGTAACAAGTGGTGTCCCTCAGGGGTCAGTACTGGGTCCAGTCCTGTTCAATATATTCATCAATGACCTGGATGAAGGGATGGAGTGTACCATCAGCAAGTTTGCTGATGATACAAAACTGGGAGAGGTGGCTGACATGCTGGAAGGCTGTGCTGCCATACAGCGTGACCTGGACAGGCTGGAAAATTGGGAAAAAAAAACCCTCATGAAATTCAAAAAAGGCAAGTGTAGGGTACTGCATCTGGGGAGGAATAACCCCATGCATCAGTACAGGTTGGGGGCTGACCTCCTGGAGAGCAGCTCTGTGGAAAGGGACCTGGGAGTCCTGGTGGACAACAGGATGACCGTGAGCCAGCAATGTGCCCTGGTGGCCAAGAAGGCCAATGGCATCCTGGGGTGCATTGAGAGGAATGTGGCCAGCAGGTCGAGGGAGGTCATCCTCCCCCTCTATTCTGCCCTGGTGAGGCCGCATCTGGAGTACTGTGTCCAGTTCTGGGCTTCCCCAGCTCAAGAAGGACAGGGAACTGCTGGAGAGGGTCCAGCAAAGGACTACCAAGATGATTAGGGGACTGGAGCATCTTATGAGGAAAGGCTCAGGGACTTGGGTCTTTTTAGTCTAGAAAAAAGAAGACTGAGGGGGGATCATATCAATGCTTATAAATACTTAAGGGGAGGGTGCCAGGTAGATGAGAAGAGTCTTTTTTCAGTGGTGTGCAGTGATAGGACAAGAGGTAACGGGCACAAACTTGAACATAGGAAGTTCCATCTAAACGTGAGGAGGAACTTCTTTACTTGGAGGGCGGCAGAGCACTGGCACAGGCTGCCCAGAGAGATTGTGGAGTCTCCCACGCTGGAGACATTCAAAACCCATCTGGACTCCGTCCTGTGCAACCTGCTGTAGGTGTCCCTGCTGTGGCTGGGGGGTTGGACTATATGATCTCCAGGGGTCCCTTCCAACCCTGACCATTCTGTGATTCTGTGATTTACAGTCATCCATTTCTCTTAGGATTAATGATGCTTCTGTTTCCATTGCCATTTTGATCCACAATTTCATTCTGGACCTAAAAAATCCATGAGGACTTCTATTTTTGATAAATTGTAATTTGCTAAGAAAAATATCCATCTTTGATTCTTATTGACCAAAACAAGCCTGCATTTTTTATGAGATATGAAATTGCAACCAACTGAAAAAGCAGCAAGATGCCATGGTGATCCTGAGCAGAAGACCACTGTACATGGTGACACGCACAACAGCTAAGCTGTGCAGGTGCAGGTCTGTGCTGTGCTGTCCTGCATGCCCAGAATGGCCTTCAGGATGCATTGTGCTGCACAGATCTTGTGGCTGCAAGGAAACCTCAGTCAGCTGGTGGTAACAAATCAGCCTGCAGCCAGCATCCCATTGGTCTTTTTGTCACAGCAGCCCACTGTTTGCCTATATTGAACTTGTTGTCCACCAGGACCCCCAGGTCCCTTTCCACAGAGCTGCTTCCCAGTTGGGTAGACCACAGTCTGTGCTGCACTCCTGGATTGTGTTTTCCCAGGTGCAAGACTTGTCCTTGTTGAACTTCATCAGGTTCTTGTTAGCCCACTCTTCCAGCCTATCCAGGTCTTCATGTAGGGTGGCTCTCCCATCTGAAGTGTTCACTTCCCCACTCAGTTTGGTGTCATCAGCAAACTTCATCTGGGTGCACTTGATCCATCATCAGATCACTTATGAAGATATTAAACAGCATTGGGCCCAGTATTGGTCCTTAGGGGACCCCACTTGTGACAGTTTTCCAGTTTGAAAAGGAGCTACTTACCACCACCCTCTGGGTGCAGCCTGTCAGTCAGTTCCTAACCCGCCACGCAGACCACTTGTTTAGACTGTAACACATCAGTTTCTTTAGGAGGAGGCTGTGGGGAACCACGCTGAAAGCCTTGGAGAAATCCAGGTAGAAAACTTCCCCTTCCATGAAGTAAAATGAAACAAAGTAAAGGTGAAAACTTTCTTATTAGAGGTTGTTCTCACTGACTGGCCTGAAGAGACCTTTTTAAATGTTTATGTTCTGCACTTGTGAAAGAGTGGAAGTGTCCTGTGTGTGATGTTTTCTGTAGAGCTGCAACAATTCTAATGCTAGTGTGTTCTGGCCATAGGTATTTGTTAAAGTGACACATTACTGCAGAGTAACATCTGCCAGACCGGATATTTATTAATATGCATTGTCCAAAACATCTGAATCTCAAATAATAACTGAATCTCAACTATGGAGAGTTTTCACATTGCTTCTGTTGCTAAGGGAACGACTTTTCTGTTATCCATGATGTTCATGTGAATCCTAATTTTTAATGGCTTTTGAGAAAAAGAGGAGAAGAAGCAGAAAATGCATAACAATCAGCAGTGAAAGATGGGGAAAACATTTGAAGTATGTTCTATCTTTCAAAAATACTGTTTGTTCCCTTTAGATAGGGGGAGGTGAGCATTTTCATTTTCTCAGGCAAAGAGCCATAGCTTCCATTTTGTATAGTTAAGCTTGAGTAGTTCAAAACTGATTGATATTAGTGGAAGGCTTTTCTGTGACTTTTTTGGACACATTTACCTTTTTCTTAACCTTATAAGTATCAAAATATTAAGACATGTAAGTCCTGCTGTTGTTTGTTTTATATGCACAAATGAGTCAGATGTTTGGATTTATATTTTTCTTGCCCTTAGGTGAGTGGGTATGGGGTAAGCAAAGGCTTCAAGAAGTAAATAAAATTAAACAGTTGTAGAACTTATAATTAGTCATTTTTAATATATTAAACATGTTCAGTGATTACAAATTATCTATTTGTATAATTATCCATGAAACTCTAAGACACTGCCCAAGACTATGCTCTCTTTCCATTCAACTAGAAGCCAAATGGATACACATATATATAGTGAAAAATAGAATATTTGCATGAAGCAGCTCCTGAAAGCTGGAGATATAAATGAAGACAAAACTATTAAAAATCCTTTGAAAAGACACGAAACTTTCAATAGAAGTGATTTTACATAAACTAATTGGCTTTTCATTGCTGTTTCTTTTCTCCAGATTATTTTCTTTTATACTCATTTTTCTTCGAACTAAGAGTTATAGTAATTAAAATACCTCTTAATTTTTAATTTTGCATCTACTTAGTGATAAATTTATAGCTTTTTCTTATGGATATTATTACCTACAACTTTGTGATCTCTGTCTAAGATCGTTCTCCATATATTAAGACCAGTTAAATTCTTAATTTAAGAGACAAAAGGGAAGCTGCCTGCACATTACAGTTTTGCTCCAGGAACTTATTTCCAGTGACTTACTGGTAGGAGATTATGGCTTATAGATTTCCCTTTAAAAACTATTACCAACTGATAAATTGAGTCTTTACCTAAATACCTAAACTGAATTCAGTAAACAAATTAACTGAAACTGATAATCTTAATTTCAGAGATATGATTCATGATGAGAGGGTTCTTGTTGGTTGACCCCCTTTATAGGAACTCTCTCAGTCTAACAGAGACTGAGACAGAGTATTCCTTGTTCATCCAGTTAGAATTTTTCCAGGGTTTGGACTGAGTTTAGCACTGCCTGACAAAGCAAAGGTCAAGCAGGGCTGAGACTGTTGACTATGGGTATATTAGGGTGTAGATGCAAGCAAGGGGAAAAATCTATATAAGATCTATGTAAGATAATGGTCAGTTTTGGCACAACTACAAATGGGTACAGCTGCCATTAATTATTTAATTGAAAATTAAAAAAAAGATTCTATGACAGACTCCAAAAGATGTGAAGAAATTAATAAATGTGGGAATACTTCTTCCCCTCCCAGGTTTTCCACCACTCTAAGTAAAAATATCAAAACCAAGAATAGAAGGCGTATTCTACTTCAGAGTGATTTCACTCTTTGTACTACAAATAATCAATTCTAGCTGCCTATTCTGTCATGCCTATTTGAATAAATATAAGAATGTGATAAAATGTAGAAATATAAGATTTGGTTGAAATGGTTCTTGAATGACATTGATTAGTAAAATACGTAAGTATAGCATGGAAGCTTACCATGGTGTTAGGGACAATGAATTTCTAATGTGCTACAGTGCACAGCATGTGTATTAGAAATGCGTTATTACTGTAAATTGTGGACTATATTATAGAACAAACCTTGGATGGTACCAGATGTTTTTCTTACCTTGTTGCTAAAGAAGTAAAATGCCTGACTAATACTTGTACTTTTTCTCCCTATCATTAAAGAAGAATTGTTTCATATTGTGGGAACAAATGACGAATAGTTTAGTGTGCATGTTTGGTAGAGAGAAAAGAAGGAATACTTGAACTTCTAAGTAATGTAGTAGTTTAATGTTACAGGGAACCATTGCATAACCTGCCATTTTCATCATGTTTACAAAATATGATGAACGCTGGGTAAGCTACTTAACCTAAAGCCCTAATCAGGAAAAAGAAAATTTGCTTATTTCTATTCCAAGTGGTGGCTTATACTTTGGAAAATTTGGTATCTATGTCAATCATAAGCTTAAAATTCTGTGAACTGTAAATTGGGGTGAATAAAGATCCAACTCTAGCCTTTAATAGGCCTTATAAGCCACGGGGATAGTTTTATTAAGTTAAATAGATTTCATAAGATGTGAAATTGCAATGATTCGAGAATGAGGCACCACATGCAGCCTGACAGTGGCCAAACTGAAGGACGGTGACACTGAAAAGGGAAAATTTGTTAGTAGAAAAACAGATTAAAAGAACCACAACTGCCATTTCTGAACCAGGACTAGATGGAATTAAACTTATTTTCCTGCAAGATCAACTTCCTCCACAATGCAAAAGTCCTAAGACAAAGACTTGACTTTGGTGGCAAGGTGGAAAGCAGGATGTTTTTTCATTTATTTCAGGAGCTGCATAGGCTTTTCTTGAAAAAAGGAAATGAGAATTATATGCAAATGTCATTAATTTTTACGTAAAATATAGAAAAGATTTGCAAAATCAGATATATTTTCTCAGGCTGATCTTTTTTTCCAACCGAGTTTTTGCTAATGCTTTAACATTTTTTTCCTAGCTGAGAAATATTGCATTTTTTTAATTTGTATTGGCTCACAGTGCAAATGCATGGAAATAGGTGACCCTTCTTTTCTAAATTATGGAATTTTGAAATACTTTTTCACATAATATTTCATAAATTAGTTTAAACATGATAAAATACATGCATCACAGTTCTTGGTTAGCTGAAAATTATTATACTTCTCTGTAAGTCCACCTTCTGCCAAATGGTTTCGACTGGACAAGTTGAAAACATTGTTAAATTATGCAGCATACATAAAAAATACACACTCTTAATTGGTGGCTGGGCAAATGGTGCATTAACAGAAGAATGATTCAATTTGGATTAATGAATTGGCTTTTTGTTGTTACTTTGCTTTGATTGTTTTATTGTTTTCTTTTTTTACATTAATGACTTTTTTTTTCAATCCTGCTTGATAACCTTATAGTTGCATTTATGCTTCTTTTTGCTGCACAGTATCCTTTGTGTAGACTGTGTAAAGTAACAGGAGGCAAAGAAAGAACATTAGTAAATGCCTTTGAGAATGTGATATTTTTGTAAATGTCATTTTGGTGCTAGTGAATCAGCAGTTTTCTAGCACTAAAGTGCCATTCCTGAAACTAACACATATGTATGGATTACTTCAAACAGTGGGAATTCAGCAGTGTGAAAGATAAAATAATGCTCCCCTAAGCGTGCAATGAAGAGAATAGATTTCTGTTAGCACTTTGAAGAAAATAATTATTACAAAATGGTTGAAAATCATGTTTCTTAGGTTTCACAGGTGAAAAATGTTAGAAGAAACTGGATTTTAAACAAGTCCTTAGAACTGAATTTAGTGGAAGGTGAATGCATAAGGGGTGGGAACCTGCCTATGAGTTTAGTACAGTAGATCCTCCGAGAATTAAAATTATGTAGACTGTCTCTGCAGAGTCATTCGGTGTTGAAGCTTGTTAAATTTTTTGTAACATTGAAAATAGGCAATGGATTGAGTTTGACCAGGATGAAAAAGGCTTTTGTCCTGGCAAAGTGATGTCAATCTAACATCATATGTGCCTGAATGGAAATCTCATTGGTAGCCATGCTTAATAAGAAGCTAAAGAATGAAACATTTTATTATCTTCTCTTACACAGCCAACACCTGCTCCTTCCTCCACCTAAAAGCAAATTTAAGTCTTCTTTGTTCAGAAGATAACATTTGTTCAAGTTAGAAAATGTCACCTCTTACACAAGTGAGGCTTGAGAATAAGGCAAGGTTTACCATTGGACAACTGTAAAGCAATAGCTAGGAAAAGGCAATCTAAATAAGCATTTTACCATGAAGTCTTCTGTTTTCACCTGAAAGGAGTCAGTGTAAGACAGTTAATGTGTGTAGTATAGATAAAGGCCAAAAAAAGGATTACTGCCAGCTTAAATTTTGCAGTTCCTTAACTATTACAAAACCATAACGAGTGGAAGCAGCACCAGCTAGACTAAGCTACATCGCTACTGTGAAACCTGTAGTACTTTATAATTTTTTCAACAAAAAATGCTATATCTTTAGGTGTTAGGTAAGAAACAAACAAACAGAAAACATCAACAAAACGAAAACCAAGAGACAGTAATTTTTCCCTCAAAATTCTTTTATGCAAAATGAGCCAAATACTTACCCTGCTTCAGTGAGGGCAGAGTTGAAATAATACTGTTATGCTTTTGAAGCTCACAAGAGCTGCTCCTTATCTCAGTCCACAGACATTCCTAAATTTCTTGCACAGCACAATTTGAGGTTGAGGAGACAGTGAGGAGCAACCTTCTCTACAAAGATAATAGTTTGGTGAAACTGGACAAATGGTTCTCTGGTCTGTGCAGTGGAAGTGAGGGGACTTGGAAAGAAAAACATCGCACCAAATAACAGTGACATAAATTGCATGCTTATGGAAAGGGTCTAGGTCTCTTAATGTCTCCTATAACAGCTACATTCCTTTAATTTCTCCTAAATTCTTTATGAATTTTGCCTGTATATTCAACAATTTATTTTCATAGCGTACAGCACTGCACAGGTATTGTACGTATTTGTTATTTTAGGTACAGCTATTTTTTCAGGAGAATGTTTCATAAAGTCTTTGCAGGTCATTGGATATGCTTCTTAACTTAAATATCCAAAAGTTTATTCCATCAGGCAGCTCTTTAAGCTTTGAAGATGAAACATTCACTGCTTCCTTCACTGAATTTGATGCAAGTCTAAGAAACAGCAAAGTCATCCAGCAGTTATGAAGATAAATAATTTTCTAGTTTGACTGTTTTATGCACTTTTATTGATTCTATTTATTCTTAAAGATGTTGACTCAATTTTACAGTCTGATTACACCGAGACTTTTTCTTGTCCAAAACCAAGCCTAGCTGACTGTTCGTGCACATATACAACTTATTTATAACATGTAAAATACTTTTTTAGTGTTCATGAGCACGTAAGTTCTACTAAAAGTGAAACAAGCTCTTCCTGTTTTGTAATATCTGTCATATCCACTAATGAAGTCTACTAGTAAATTTAATGCAAAATACAGAAATTATGTCCTCACAGTATATTGTGTTTTAAACTATGTGTTCAGCCACTGTAAATAACAGAGTAAATAGATAGATGGCATCACTACTAAAAATCCCCCTGACTTTTTACTAATTAACATCATAGTTGAATGTTCAGCCCTCTATATTTAAATTGGTTTGAGCACTTTCAGTATATTTTTTTCAGGATTTAAACTACTTTTCGATAGTGAACTATCATCATAATTGATCTGTGTAAGTCAAATGCATAAACCAAAAAATCTATATATTGTATACTTGAAAAATGTGTAGTGCATGAAGTTCATGTAATTACATAAAACATCCCCTTCATCATTTCTGTGATTGCATGTTTTGGTGCAGAAAACTATGAGGGTATCTGACAGAAGTGTGGTATCTCTTTTAATCAAACTGCAGTTAAATTCTGCAACATATTAGGACAGGCAGGGGAGATGAGGAGGGGGTGTTGCCCTCTATGTCAACGACCAGCTGGAGTGCATGGAGATTTGCCTGGGGATGCATGAGGACCCGACTGAGAGCTTATGGGTCAAGATTAAAGTGAGAGCAGGGACAGGTGACATTACAGTGGGGGTCTGCTACAGGACACCTGACCAGGAAGACTAAGCAGACTAGGCCCTCTATAGACAGATAGGAGCAGCCTCCAGTTCACAAGCCCTAGTCCTCACGAGGGACTTCAACCACCCAGATGTCTGTTGGAAAGACAACACAGCAGGGCATAAGTAATCCAGGCGGTTCCTGGAATGCATTGATGATAACTTCTTTCTCCAAGACATGGAGGAGCCAATGAGGAGAGATGGCATGCTGGACCTTGTTCTCACCAGCAGGGAGGGGCTGGTGGGGAATGTGAAGCTCAAGGGCAGCCTTGGCTGCAATGACCATAAGATGGTGGAGTTCAAGATCCTTAGGGTGGCAAGGAGGTCATACATGGAACTCACTAGTCTGGACTTCAGGAGAGCAGACTTTGGCCTCTTGAGGGATCTGCTTGCTGGAGTACTGTGAGATAAAGCTCTGGAGGGAACAGGGGCTCAAGAAAGCTGGATAATATTCAAGGACCGCCTCCTCCAAGCTTAGGAACGATGCATCCTCACAAAGAGGAAGCCAGGCAAAAACATCAGGAGGCCTGCACAGATAAGCAAGGAGCTCCTGGACAAACTCAAAGAGAAGAAGGAAGCCTACAGAGGGTGAAAGCAAGGACAGATAGCCTAGGAGGAATACAGAGAAATTGTCTGAACAGTCAGGGATCATGTTAGGAAAGATAAAGCCCTGATAGAGTGAAATCTGGCCAGGGATGTCAAGGGCAACAAGAAAGCTTTCTACAGGTATGTCAGTGACAAAAGGAAGACTAGGGAAAATGCGGGCCCTCTCCAGAAAGAAACAGGAGACCTGGTCAGCCCGGAAATGGAGAAGGCTGACATATTCAACAACTTTTTTATCTCAGTCTTCACTGGGAAGGGCTCTAGCCACACCGCCCAAGTTGCAGAAGGCAAAGGCAGTGACTGGGAGAATGAGGAACCACCCACTATAGGAGAAGATCAGGTTTAAGACCATCTGAGGAACCTGAAGGTACACAAGTCCATGGGAGCTGATGAGATTCAGTTGTGGGTCCTGAGGGAACTGGCTGATGAAGTTGCCAAGCCACTATCCATCATATTTTAGAAATCATGGCAGCCAGTGAAGTTCCCACTCACTGGAAAAGGGGAAATGTAACCCCCATTTTTAAAAAGGGAAAAGAGGAAGACCCAGGGAACTACAGGCCGGTCAGTCTCGCCTCTATGCCCAGCAAGATCATTGAGCAGATCCTCCTGGAAACTCTGCTAAGACACATGGAAAATAAGGAGGTGATTGGTGACAACCAACATGGCATCACCAAGCGCAAATCACGTCTGACAGATTTGGTGTCCTTCTGCGATGGGGTTACAGCATTGGTGGATAAGGCAAGAGCAACAGACGTCATCTACCTGGACTTATGCAAGGTGTTTGACACTGTCCCACACGACATCCTTGTCTCTAAACTGGGGAGACATGGATTTGACAGATGGACCGCTCACTGGGTAAGGAACTGGCTGGATGGCCACACTCAAAGGGTTGCAGTCAATGGCTCCATGTCCAAGTGGAAACCAGTGACGAGTGGCAATCCTCAGGGGGCGGTATTGAGACCCAAGCTGTTTAACATCTTTGTTGGCGGCATGGACAGTGGGATTGAGTGCACCCTCAGCAAGTTTGCCGATAATACCAACCTGTGTGAAGCTGTCAACACACTGGAGGGAAGGAATGCCGTCCAGAGGGACCTGGCCAGGCGTGAGAGGTGGGCCTATGCAAACCTCATGAGCTTCAGCAAGGACAGGCTGGGCAGAGAATGGATTGAGAGCACCCTGAGGAGAAGGACTTGCGGGTGTTGGATGATGAGAAGCTCAGCGTGAGCCGGCAATGTGCACTCGCAGCCCAGAAAGCCAACCACATCCTGCATCAAAAGAAGCCTGGCCAGCAGGTTGAGGGAGGTGGTTCTATCCCTCTACTCCACTCTCTGCAGACCCCACCCGGAGTACTGCGTCCAACTCTGGGGCCCCGAACACAAGAAGGACATGGACCTCTTGCAGCAGGTCCAGAGGAGGGCCACGAAGATCAGAGGAGGGCTGGAGCACCTCTCCTATGAGGAAAGGCTGAGAGAGTTGGGGTTGTTCAGCCTGGAGAAGAGAAGGATCTGAGGAGACCTTATAGCAGCCTTCCGGTACCTAAAGGGGGCCTACAGGAAAGATGGGGAGGGTCTCTTTATCAGGGATTGTAGTGATAAGATGATGAGTAGCAGTTTTAAACAGGAAGAGTGTAGATTTAAATTAGATATCAGGAAGAAATTCTTTACTGTGAGGGTGGTGAGACACTGGAATAGGGTGCCCAGAGAAGCAGTGGATGCCCCATCCCTGGGAATGTTCAAGGCCAGGCTGGATGGGGCTTTGAGCAACCTGGTCTAGTGGAAGGTGTCCCTGCCCGTGGCAGTGGGGTTGGAACTAGGTGATCTTAAAGTCCCTTCCAACTCTTACCTATTTTATCATTCTATGATAAAGCAAAGAAAAAAAAAGAAAAAAAAGGTCTAAATCTTTAATGATGGAAAATTACAAAAGAACAACAGAAAAGTAAAATCCATAGTGAAAAAGGGATGACATGTACTGATTATGTTATACTGTAGTACAGGTTTAATCAGAGCTTATTTAGTCTACCCTGCCATTCCTCATGTTCAAATCATGGCTCATGTGATGATCCTTAAATTTGGTAAACTTTGGCCAGTAAAATCATCATATCAATCTACAGTATTCAGACCTTCATCTTTTGATTTATCTTTTCTTCAAACCCAACTCTTGTTTAAAAGATCAAGATTGGCTACTTGTGGTAAGCTCTTCAAAAGGAAAAGCTAAAAAGCAAAGAGACATACCTTGTCATAGATGTTAATTTCCAAAATGAAACCTCTGTGGTGAGCAGTGACAAATGGAGTTCCTTAGGTTTCAGTCATGAGACCAGTATTATTTAGCATCTTTGTTGGTGACATGGACATTCGGATTGAGTGCACCCTCAGCAAGTCTTCTGATGACACCAAGCTGTGTAGAGCTGTCAACACGCTGGAGGGGAGCGTTGTCATTCAGAGGTACCTGGGCAGGCTTGAGAGGTGGGCCTGTGCAAATATCATGAGGTTCAACAAGACCAAGTGCAAGGTCTTGCATGTGGTTCAGGGCAATTCCACGCACAAATACAGGCTGGGTGTAGATGGATTGAGAGCACCCTGAGGAGAAGGACTTGCGGGTGTTGGATGATGAGAAGCTCAACATGAGCCGGAAATGTGCACTCGCAGCCCAGAAGGCCAACTGCATCAAAAGAAATATGGCCAGCAGGTTGAGGAAGGTGATTCTATCCCTCTACTCCACTCTCTGGAGACCCCATCTGGAGTACTGCATCCAGCTCTGGATCCCTCAATATAAGAAGGACATGAACCTGTTGGAGCCGGTCCAGTTGAGGGCCACAAAGACAATCAGAGGAACACCTGTCCTGTGAAGACAGGTGAGACAGTTGCAGCTGTTCAGCCTGAAGAAAAAAAGGCTCCATGGAGATCTTATAGCAGCTTTCTAGTATCTGAAATGGCCTACAAGAAAGCTGGAAAGGACATTTTGCTAAGGCGTGTAGTGGCAGGATGAGGGGTAATGGCTTTAAACTGGAAGAGAGTAGATTTAGATTAGACATCAGGAAGAAATTTTTCACTATGAGGGTAGTGAGGCACCGGAACAGATTACCCAGAGAAATTGTGGAGCCCCCTCCCTGCAAATGTTCAAGGCTAGGTTGGATGGGGCTTTGAGCAACCTGCTATGGTGGTAGGTGTCCATGGCCATGGCAGGGGGCTTGGAACTAGATGATCTTCAAGGTCCCTTTCAACCTACACCAATCTATGATTCTATGATTTGCAGTGCTTAACTGTTGTTAACATTTGAAAAGTTCCCTAATGTCAAACCTGAATCTACATTCTTATAATTTAAATCTGTTGCTTTGAATCATTCTCAAGATTAAAAATGGGAAAGAAATTTCCTCCTTCTACTTCATGAGGGCCTACATGATAAATAAATTTTTTTCTTAATTCAGAAGCCCTAATTTCCTCACTGTCTCCTGATAGGTTGCTGATTATTATTTGTGTTCTCCTTTGCTGACTCCAGCTATTGTGTATTTCTTTGAAGTATCAAGGTGCAAAATTTCACAAAGGCTCTTGAGAGGATGCTGGGCAAAGTTTATAGTCATGCATTTTCTGAACTATCTGTTAATATTGCCTTGTCAATTTGCTATTTGTATCAGCAAGACCCTGTTAATTCATGCTGTCTTTGCGATCCATTCTAGTTTATTCTGCTTTTTGGACCATTTTCTGCACACATACTGCCTATGCAATCATTCTGTCCCTCTCTGCAGCTGATATTTTTTCCTGCCTAAATCTCACACTTGAACCCATTGAATGGTGGGATTGTTTTCCACAGGAAAATGGATTTGTGTTCAATGGTCCTTTGTTATGTTTGTTGTGAATTCAAACCATGCTTTCCATTGAACTAACAGATTCATTCAGCATAGTGCCTACAAAACTCTCATGAATCTATTTTATTTTGCATCCTAATAGACCCAGAGGAACCATATGGAATCCTTCTCCTCATAGGTTTTCAATTCCAAAATAAAACATTCATAACTATTCTCTGATTACCATTTCCAAACAGCTTTGCAACCTGCCTTGTAGGGATTTCATATAGGATAGATTTCCTTAATTTGCTTAAAGTGTTATATGAGACAATTTAAAAAACCTTAGCAGTTTTAGGATTGCTGGTTTTCCCCTGTTCAAGAGTCCTGTTTTTCTGTCATCACACATTCTCTTATAATACTGACTTTAATGGAAAATTCAATCGGAAATCCCAAATTTACTGTCTCAGAAATGGTGGTTACCACTGTGTTTGGGCTCAGATGAGAACTGGATATAAGTTTTATGAATAAATCCTAGTTATGTGATACTGTGAGCAGCAAGTTATGTGCTTATGCACAAGATGGTGTTTGTATAAGGGATATGAACATTTAGTTGATGGCAAGTAACATTATGTTTATTTCAGAGGGAGGTAATGGTTTTAGTTAAACTGATATGGAAATTTCTCATCTACCTTTAGATATCTATAGCATAGCATACACATTTGAGCTACTAATCTGAGTTCTCTTTATAGTTACTATTGAGAAATAAGCACTGCTGCAGAGTGATTCATGCAACCTATTTTAGATGTCTATTTTAGGATGAGATGTATTGCAGCCTTTCAGCAACTCTTTCCCTTTATTGACCATAAAAGAAGTTTAGAGAATTAGCCCAGATGTAAATTGGAATAGATGATGCCCACCCTGCCTTTGGATGAAGTATGTGACAATTATTTGGGTCCTCAAGACCTTCAAGCTTAGGTACCAGGCATTGACTTGGTGAGAGCAAGGTCTAAACTTGGGTTAATGAGCACTAAGTGTTCTGGTGGAAAAAGGGAGAACTGAATCCAAACAACTTCCACAATACCAGGCATAAAGTCTATCTGCTTTTAAGATGGGTGAGAGGAAATGAAGTAGAATTATTCTTTTTCTTTTTTTTTTTCTTCTGTGTGAACATATAATGCTTGATGCCATCTATGTGAATATTTTGCATTTTGTCTATAAAAGTTTGCTTTTGTCAAATTTTAGCCTGAAATAATCTGTGGTAAAAGTGGTTTCAGGGAACTGGCTGACTTTTGCTGTTTCGTTAAGACAGTAGTCCTCAGAAATGTAGCCTGAGGACACCTGTAACGTGACCTGTTCCACCTCCACTGCACATTTCACAGCACATCCACTGCACAATAAACTCTCTTTCCACTTAACTTGACGGATTAACTTGAGAGCTGATAAAACTGTGGTCCGTAAGACAGAAATGTCTTTTGGTAACCAGCACTAGCCAGAAAAACTGGGACAAGATATATATCAGCTGTCACAGTTGACAAGTGAAGAAAAATAAATGGTGTTAAATTAGATTTATACTTAGGAAAATTAATGTGGTTTGCAGTCGTATAAGCTGTTATTGTGTAGCTCTAGCTTATGCTTGGTTTGAATAATTGTTGATAATATCTGGCTCTCTTGAACCAAATTATTGGCCTGTGTTTTTTATGTAAATATATATTTCAGTACGGTTTTTTGAAATGTCTTATTATTCCTCCTATAAATGTGGAAAATGTAGTTTAACAGAAGGAATTGAAATGTAGTAACGTGATCATGAAATGAAATGTACTAATTTTTTTATTATTGTTTTTAAAGTTAAATTCCCATTGAGATATGAACTTGTTCAAGATTAGTGTTACCTTTCCTGCACAAATTTTATAGTGTTTCTCATTAAATGCATGTACCAATTAACCTACTAGTTAACTTTCCTGTCCTATTTACTCTGTGATCACAGAATGGGCCTATATTTTCAAATTTTAGTTCAAGATATCACTGCTAATATCACTGTCCTGTGTCTTGTAGCCCCATGAGTTTATTTAAATATAGGAATTTAAATCACCAAATTTAATCATTATTTAAATCAGATAGAAGAAGCCTGCACTTCAGTAATTTATTTTAGCCTTGTTTCACATTCATACATTTCAGTCAGTTTCTAAAGGAAAGTTGGAACGTATTAGTTAGCAAGAGTTTAATGTAGGATGATTGGTGACTAAAATACTGTATTTGGTGCAGCAGGATAATATATTAAATAAATATTAAGAAATATTAAAGAGATTTAGCGGCTCTAGCCATTTTTAAAGGTACCACAGAAAATGGAAATTAAAGTTAAAAAAAAAGGTAGAAAACAATCACTTTAGCTCTTTGGGTCTATTAAATTTTTTGTGGGTTTGTTGTATTAAGAAATGAATGGGACACAAGTTCTTAACAGGTTGATGGAAAATTATGATTAAATAAAATTTTATTTAATTAAGTATATTTACAAGAAAAAGGGGAAAAAATCAGAATCTATTTGGCTACCTTGTCCATTAAAAATGGAATTTTTGGATCTGTTCTTCAAGTTTTTAGAAAAAAGTAATTTTGTTTATATTTTTCATCTAGTTTTGTTGTGCAGTAAGAATGATTTTAGGACAATTCAGGTTGAGAAGGACCTCACTGTGATACAACTTGTTGCTTATAGAAGGAACATGAGTGATCTTACACAGGATTGATCAGGCTTCATCCAGTTGGGCTTGTAAAATTCCAAGTACAGAGCCTGCATGGCCTCTGTGGACAACCTGCTTTTCTGCTTGACTGCCCTCAAGGACAAAAAAAATTCTCCTTATATCCAATCTGAACCTCTTCTTTTGTTATAGATAATAAAGGCACTACAACTTTCAAAATCTGGGTTTACACTTGTACATGTATAATGTAACTGATGACAGAATTTGGTATCTGAATTTATTAGAAACATTAGCAGCAACCTTTGAGTGCCTGAATATTATTTTTTTGCCTTATCTGTAGTATTTCTAGCAAGGATGGGTCTATTCATCATACATCCTAATTCAAATTTAATACATTCCTTTATTACAGAGAACACATTTATTTCTTAATAGGTTTGCATTCATTCCAACTAGCATATCCTTTCTGAATTACATGAATGCAGTTTCATATACCCTGTGCTGTCATGATGTATGGTTGTTTCCATTAAGACTTTCCTGTATAAAGGGTTGGTAGTTCTTAAGATTAAATTAAGAAAGAACTAGCTGAAAATAAGGATGAAAATAGAAATCTAACATATAAATATACTAACTAGACTGATTATTAACAGGGAAGACTGATGAGTATCTGAAGATGGGAATGGGATTACTAAGCAAGTAAGATCTGAGTGATAAGTTAGACTTTGTGAAGTTGCCCCTTAAAAGATCCATTTTCTAGGTATTGAGAAATACATAAAATTAAAATTGCCACTTGTTCTGATGTACTTGCTGTATAATCAACTTCAAAATTAGATAAATAATTAAAAGACAAGGCCATTTACTCAACCTCAAATAATAAGGTTATAAAGAAATTTTTCATAGAATCTGCTCAATAATGAAGTATTTTATGTCTTTAGCAGAATGAAATCAAATCCAGGTTCTATAAATTTGGAGTAAAATAAATGTCAATACCTTTCTACAATAAATGAACAAAAGAAAACAAACAATACAGATAAAAAATGCCATAACTATACTGACATGAAACAACTGTGACATATCTGAATAGCTATGCTCACATTCACTTCTATATTAAAAGTCTAGAAACTGAATTACTTGATTTTTCTCAAGCCCACAGGCAATTTAAGAAAGTAATTTTTAAGGTCTGCTTTAGCTCATGTTATACTGCCAATTTCTTTGAGTGTTGTTTCAATGTTGTACTTTCCTCAATGTCAGAAAAGCTACGGGAAAGTTAAGTCACTCAAGGTGGAGGTTCCTTTGGGAAACAAGGAATTCTTATTTACCTTTGCATTTAAGTTTTGACAGATATCCAAATGCTGATAATTCTGTGGCCGACATAAACTTCTTTGATGCAGAAATAGACTTAGAACTCGTAAATAGATGGGAATAATGTGCACATTTGAGCCCATTATTAAGCTGACCTTACAGTTGCAGTTCAAAACAGCCTCATATTCCATTTGACACCTGAAAGCATTGGTGTGAGCAAGCCAGTGTGGGGGTGTTCTGATATTTACAAAGCAGTGCAGCATCTAGGTCTTTTAATTTAGTATTAAATTCATCAAACATAATTGTCCTGGATCAGTAATACTTGTAGGTTATTTCAAATTCACGGGGATTCATACTCATAAGCATCCCTGGACAATCTGACATACCACAGAATGGCATTTCAAACTGCGCATTACTTATCTCCAAGAACCGCAGTCTTTGTCTGAACCCACAGATCTTGTGACAGACTTCTATACATTCATAAGAAACCTGCATTAAATTGCCTTATGTTCCTTTATAACTGATGGCTTTCTTTTACTTTTATAACCTTCCCTAACTAAAAGCATGGAAATAAATGGCTGGGAAAAAAAATATCTGAATGATGGCCTGATAGATTATTTGGTAGCAGTGGTTGAAAAAACTTAATGTTCTGAGAGATTATATTTCACAATAATGGTTGACTGAGTAAAATTACTTCATGCATGAACATCTCTGCTACTCTTGGCATTGAAAACCCTCAAATTTAAATCCGGTGAAGACAAGTATTTTTGGTTGAGTAAGTCTGCTGTCATAGATTTTACTTTGACCTTCACCTTTCTCAACTGATTACACCTAAAAACAAGTGTTAGCAGCAATAAATAAGAAAAGGTGTTTATATCAATGTCTAAACTCTTTGTATGAGGGAGCTTCTGAAACACCTGAATGTTGAGACTAATGAAGTGAACTTTTATATGCACTATGTCTGATTGTGGTGTACCTAATGCACATGGTGGTGAGATAATTCAGAAGCTACTTACTAGTTTGTGTGAGCCTGCTCACCACCCTTCGGAACAGAATAATCTGTGAAAGAAGGAGATATATTGTGTCTCTCTTGCCAGAGTAGGTGTCGGTAGAGGTTACAGTTCCAACACTGATTCTCCCAAGCATCTTTGTCCCAGAAGCCTTTTCACATATGCCTTCTTATGAGTTTTGAATTGGGACTAGTTTAAAAGTAGTTTTGAGGACATAAGGTCTCTTCTTTCAGTGAATTATATTTTGACTTGGAAAGTGATCTGAGCAAAAGATGAACATTTGTGGTAGGATTGTCAGGTTGCATTTTTAAGTAAAAGTAGAAATTTTTGTGAAAAAATGTATTTTTATAGGACTATAAGTAACCCTATCACTGACATTTTAATTTTCTCAATGTCTACCATCAAAACATGTTGAAAAAGAGAAAGTATTTATTATTTTAAGTCCCTAACTGTGATAGAAAAATGTCATTTTTATTAATCACAGCTTATATTTCATTATCAGGATCCTCTTTTAGCAGTGTTATGAATATTCTAAACTAAGTATTCATCTGACACTCATGCTCTATTAAAATTAGGAATTTGCTAACGGTATGGGTTTATGATTCTAAATTTATGAAGGCTGATATAATTAAGATAGGCATGCTGACAGAAAAATGCATCTATCAAACATGTTCAAGGTGATCATTGTCAACACTTTTGATATTTAAAGCCAGGATTTGAAAATTGTGCAATATAAGTTAATTAATCAAAAAGCCAAGGAGGTGTCTGCCTCCTGTTCTTTAAGAATGAATGATACTGGTGTTCTGTTTCTGCTACAGGATAATCTTGAAACTGAAGACAAAGTACATGACAAATTCCTTGAATCTGCTGACTTCAAGTCTATTGGACTGTGTTTTTTGAAATGTAAGGCCATACTAGGATATTACATCTATACGACATGCCTTAGTTTCAAAGACTCCAACAGGTAATAGAAAGAAGAGACAAAATGTGTTACACATTTGTCTGGATTTCTTGCTAGTGTGGTGACAATTACATGCTGAATCAGCAAATCTCATTTGGTCAGTGATTTCCATGCTGTAGAATACCATATTCTAGTTAATGGAACCTGTAAGCATTGAAAATGGGTTAATTTTATATTGGATGGGAGTTAATCATTCTACAATTTCCAAGGCTCATTACAAGTACATAACTTTATTAATTTCTCCCCTTTTGTTCTTCTGATTTAGTTGTCAGGAGAATGAGTTATTATGGAATACTAATAGTACTGATACAGTTTATGAATTAAGGTGGTAGAACTTTGATCTTCTCAGTGTTCTGCACCCTGGTTGGTGATTCCATCATGAGATATATTACTGACTGTAACTTAGGATCCATAAAGCTCAGTAAAGATTTTCCATTTCCAGAGAGTCATTCAATCTTTTAGCCCTAGGAAAGAATGTCTTAAAAATGAGTAGAGCAGAAATATTAGCAGCATTGGGTGACAAATTGACTAGTTTGTGTTTCATCTCTTAAAAGTAAATTGTGTCTGTTAGGCATAGGTGATCCTAAGGAAGAGCATATAGCCTAAAAGTAGGTCTAGGTGAATAACAGATTTTTCAGAGTGGTTGTCAGACTGTAAATTATGATCACAATAAATAATGTTAATCCCTCATATGATATTCCTCACTCTCTTATCCAGCAAATAAACCATCATAATTCACTGAATTTATTATTCTTTAAGTAATCCATATTCATTTGCTTTACAAGAAAAATCAAGTAAAATATACCTGAGACTATCGGGTAGCTTGATATCTAGAGTACCCTTTTGGCAAGAGGAAATGAGAGAATCAAAACCTGTAGGGAAGGAAAGAAACAAGTCACTTACTTATTAGAGAAGTGCATTAGATACAGGATTATTGCATAAAACAGACCAGACACTAAAATGTTGTTAATCTAGTGGCAGAAACTGCAGACAAAAATGTTATCAAATTTATCTTTAATTCATATATGGTGCGGGAACAACAGAAATTTTGTTTTCTCAGTACCCAATAAAGAAAAATTATTACTTAAATTTCAATTAAATTCACTTTCAGAAGTAAACTATTTATGGGTACAAGTACTTAATCATACACCTACACTAAATTATTAAACTTTTCTGGAACATAATTAAATAGCACAGTTGAATAACTGCTCAATGCTCTGTACTGGCTCTTTCTCCACTATAACCTCACTATTGTTTCTCTAGTAATAAAAGTTATACTATAAAGGCAGAGTTATAAGGAAAACATTTATTCAGTTTTGTTAACCTCAGTTTTCTAATGAAACAGCAGACAACATAAATCATAAGATTTGTGTAAAAATCACAATGTTTCAAATCAAATCAGTTGTGTTTTTCCCCCCTAGTTCTATTGGAACAATAAAAATCTTGGATTTAATTTTCTGCATGGGTGGAAAGTGAATTTAATATATAATTGGGTAGTAAAATGTTTCCAACAGCTGGGATTCCAACAGGAACTGTTGCATTGTCACACTATTTGCAGTAAAATCCTGAGATTTGTCAGATCACACAGTGCATATCAGGGAGTATGCAGGGAGGCAAACATTTACATGAGGCTTTGCAGAGTCCAGTCTTCTGCTTTGCGCTCTTGAGGTCTGCACATAGTCAAAGTTTAGGACTAGATCAGTTCTCTATTCTCCTTTGCTGTTATGATAGTGATAAAATGAGTTCACATTGACATGGGACTCTTCCTTTAATTTAGAACAGTTTAGGCTTTAGGTATAGTAGATGGGGCATAGAAGACAACCCAGGCTTCTTCTCCCACTAGGTGTCAAATCCTTATAATCTAGTCTGCTGATTGTTCATTAGCAAATGGGAAACTGCACTCCTTTTACATCGTGTTCCTGTATCTCTAGATTCACTGTCGGTCAAGACCTAAATTATCATGAGATATGTAAAAAATAAGAATATACAAAAAACTAATTTTGAGAATGAGTGAAAAGAATTACTGATCTAAAGAATACAGAGCTTCAGTTTAACAAGAATACAGTCTGTCACAGCTACAGCAACAGCATAATTTCCATCTCCTTAATTCATCAGAGGAAGATAGAGAGTTAATCAATTAGACCATGGCAAAAATTAGAATAAAAATTGGAATACTAAGGCTTCATAATTTCATCACTATTATTATGATTTTCAAGATTCAAGTTACTGTTAACTTCCCAATTCATCTGAAATGTAAATATTCTTATACTTAACTCATGATATAATCACTAAAAGGCATAATACAAATCTGTTCGTCCTTCACCATGTACTAGCTGCACCCAAATTGTTTTTCCAACGTTCCTTCATGCGGAGAATCTATTAGCTTCTAAAACAACAACTTCATCTGACAGGTTCATTTTGCATACACACTACTGCATTTAGGCTATTCCCCTGACTGCTATGATAAAAATAAAATGTTTTTTTTTTTAGTTTTCTACATAAATTTTCAAAAATCATCATTACTTTAGCCAAATAGTCTTTAACCATACCTTTCACCTACTCTCTTTAAATCTTTTAGAAAGAAATCAGTGCTTATTAGTGTTTAATACAAGTTTATTACAGTTTCTGAATCACTTAGAGATATGGAAACTTTTGCTTTCCAGATGCAAGAAACTTTCTTCTTGGGTCTTCCTTTTACACAGAAACAGAAATGGTATTTTGGTCTGCTCCAAAGATTCAAAGTTCAACATAAGGAGACTTTTGTGATAACCTTCTAAGGAACTTGAAGCAAGTATGCTTTTCCTTTACCTAAGAGAACTCAAAAAGCACCATTGCTTTCCATCAAATGGGTCTTGATACATTCCTGCATTCCCCTCTGTGCCTAGGGGTCACCAGAAATTTTTCATCTGAACTGTACATTTAAATCCCTCCTGTGGCAACCGTGTGCATGGGAGCAGGGATTTCAACTTGGTTGTCCTGCATTCCAGATGTTCTGTATTTATTCATGTATTCTTTTTCTTGAATTCCCTTAAAAGTTTTCTATACCGAAATTTCAATCTGTTGTGGGGTGGAAGAATGATGTCCTGCCCCATTCTCATCTGGCCCACTTTTGCAGATTGCTAGTCAGTTATTTTACACACCTTCTCTCCTTTTATTTTAGTAGGGTAAGCATGAGAAGTCAATATATTTGTACAATTTGCCTGTGTCTGCCTTCTCATTGGGCTTAGGCTATTCTGAAGACCCAATGAATAGTGTCATGTAGGCAGAAAAAATTTCTTTTTGGCAACAGATGACAATAAAATCTTATTTGACTTGGAACCTTCTCTTTTCTTTCTACTCCCTCTTTGATTGGCAACTCTGACCTAAAGAGTGGTGTAGCCTTTTGATTCCTTGCACTAATATACCTAGTGGATTTATGCTGTGGATCAACTTTTCCTGGTAACTTTATTTCCCTTGTCTAAAACTTTGTTAACAGTGATGAGGTATATCTGTTTCTGAAAAGGGTTGGATAGGTCTGGAACAGTAATGACTGAGGATGTCGGTTGTTAGCCTTTTCCTTAGAAGTTAGATCTTGTGATTTTTATCTTTGAAAATAAGTCCATAATTTCTGACATGTGGGGATTCTTTACATGTACTTTGTCTCCATGCATGTGATAGTAAGCAACCAATGGTTTAATTTGAACTGACAGTTTTGGCTCTGGGCTTCTTGTGCGGCTGAGATAGAGCAGCAACATTTAATAATTGGAGCAGGTATCACAGCACAGACCAGAAGGGATGCTAGGTTCAGTGTCTAAGGGTTTGGGGGACAGGAAAATCAGAATCTAAATGCACACTTTAAATTACAGTTTACTGAAGGCTCTCCTGCTGCTGTTAGAAAGCATGAGAAATGAAAGAGGGGTGCCCTCTTTGCCTTTGCCCCTTGTTGCCCTGGGACTGTCCCTGCAGCCTGTGTGCTGGCAGCTGCTGAAGCAGTGTGATAGGTTGAGCAAAGCAGCTACCTCCAATTTGGCTTTCAATGCTGGGGGTCCCTGGGGCAAGATTACTGCATAACATTGCTCATAGCAGGTGCACCTGATAGTCCGGTATGCAAGTCCTTTGTAAGATGGAAACTTTAGGTATTGCTGTAGACCATCAGGAAACCAGTAAGAGTTGCTGCTGTTTGGATAGGTCTCCCCCTCCCTTCCCGTAGATGTTTGAATTCTATAGTTGTTTTCTTCAGGCCTTTAAAATGGGTAAATTGAATTGTATTTATGGCTGAGGAACAGCATTCTGTAAACTTGTACCTTGACTTCCCTATACAGCAAATTGTTGATGTAATTTTACCCCAAATGACCTCAGATGCCACTACCCTGCCTTATCTATGAAATTAAATCTATATGAAAAATCCAATAAATACGGTAATTTAACAGGAAAATTATTCTGTGCTTTAAAGCTAAATATTCTGGTCCAATTAAAGTCTGTAGATGTCTTGGATAAAGACTTGACCTTTAGACAGCATCATGCTCAGTTAAATATTATTTTCATATTTTAGATGTGGCAAAATCTGCTGTTTCCATGTGGAAAAGGATTTGCATCTCCAGACAATGTGCAGCATATTTCAGGATAGTGATAAATGGCTAACTTCTGTACACAGAATTTACCTGAAAGCAAAAATACCTTGTGGGTGACAGTAAATGTACCTCCACATTCAGAGAAAAGTACTCGTATTACCATCTGGTAGTTTGGCATTTCTTTTAGAACACCATTTGTCTAATTGTTCCTTTTTAATTAAATATTACTTATTCCAGCAGACTGCGAAAAGAATCTAAATTAATCAAGAGCCTTGTAGTGAAATTAAATCTGCTTATTAAACAATTGTCAAATGTTTGATTATTTAAAAAAAACCCACCCATATTACCCATATTAATTCCAATACAGTACTCCTCTGAAATTAATGAATTTTCTTTTTTTAAAAAAAAAAAATTGTAACTTCAGTGAAATAAAGGATTTCTTTGAGTTAATTATAGTTTAAGATATTTTCTTAGTTATAAAGTTTTGGGGTGTTTTTTTAATAAAAGAAACATGAAACATTAAAGAGCTCTGAGAATTCTAATACCTCTTTTGCAGGAAAGTTTGCAAAGTTCTCTTTAATTTTATGCAAAGCAAGAGCTAGCATTTTCTTATACTTGGAGACATATAACATTAAAAGCTGCAAAAAAAATTGCATTGGAAATGTATTAAATGTGGTAAAGGGATCTTATTCTGTCCCTGATGTGAGAGTGTGCGTATAGCATACTGTGCGCTCACACATTCACACATGTCACCTACACAGCTGATAACTATGCAAATCAGGACTACAGCTGGAAAAGAAAGTGAGAGTTTGGAGAAAAAAAAAATTAAAATATATTTTTATTTGAAGCATTTGAATAATAAGCAGTCAAGTGCATAAGAAAGGAAAAGGTCAGGTTCTGTGCCGTCTATGAACAGTTCAGATCCATAATTAACTGTAAGAAGTTTGTACGCAGCTTGACAGAAAATAAAATGCTGTACCCGGGTAAATTTTGAAACTATTCCTGAAGCCTCAGGGCTATCTTAGCTTTAATGAAGACTGACAATTGTCAAATGGATCCATACATCTGAAGATCCACTCTGTCCCTTTCAATTTCCAAGTGGGATTTAAGGGATTACATACTGGGACCTGGCTGTGTGAGAGAATTTACGGCCTAGCAGCAGCAGGTAAATTAAAATTATACCACTTTTAATATAACATCTGGCAGGATACTATCTGTGAAGACCAATCAACTTCAGAACTGATTACCCATTAAGCTATTTGTCATCTAAAATACTTGTTTGTTGTCCTGAGTGTTGTGGGAAAGAAAGAGAGAGAGTTAAGAGGGTCTATGTCTTGCATCTCACAGACTAACAAATTCCATATTTTTTATGACATTATCATCCAAGGTGTTTGTTATGTTGAAGCTACAGGATTTGGATGTTCACATTTGCAGTATTTATGTTAAAAATGTGGTTTGAAAAGGGAACAGCACTATATTTTTAAAGTCAAAGAAAAACATATAGCGTAGTAACACACAGTTATGAGATAGCTATTGATGTTATACAGTTATAAAATATTGGTGCTTAATAAATACCATTTTCTAC
Organism: Pluvialis apricaria; assembly: GCA_017639485.1. NCBI lineage: Eukaryota > Metazoa > Chordata > Aves > Charadriiformes > Charadriidae > Pluvialis > Pluvialis apricaria. The sequence goes on along the minus strand of CM030044.1, from coordinate 48,269,381 downwards.
ACCTATGCAAAAATAAAGCCCAATAAATTTGTTGGAAATCAATGAAAATGCTTTAAAACACTAAAAATAGCCTGTTCTGGTTGGCTCAATAATCAACACAGTGGTAATAAACTCTGTAAATTTTTAACTCTAGGTTGCTTGGATAAATGGTATCAACAGTGACTAAAAAATCTTTGTTGCTCTTAGTCTATGTGAACTGATTAGTTGGATTCATCTATGTTTGAAGTGGTGTGTACTCAGACACTACTTTTGCCAAAAAAACCACTTTATACTATTAATATTTTTTAGCAAAGAGATCAATGTTTAATGGAAATGGGAGCTGCACTACCTTTTCAATGCAGGAATGTAACATCAAGTACTGGGGTGGCAAGAGACAACTCCATGAGGAGGGAGGCATGATTAAATAAACATGGCTAAAAAATAGCCTTTAAGATGAATTTTGGGTGGAATGACAAGACTGATTTACCAAGGCCAGTAAAAAAGGTGTCTCGGAAATGCAGATGTGAAAAATGAATTGGCACAACACTTTTATTTATTTAGATAGATAAGAGGAGCTGTATTTCATGTGATATTCTTCTGCAGAAAAGTATTAGAACATAGTGGAATGATGATCTAGAGAAAAACTTGTGTTATATATTGTATTCAGATGTTAGCTATAGGTGACAGACAAATGATGGGATAGACCACAGTGAAAAAAAAAAAAAAAAGATATTTTCAAAGAGTTTCAAGAGAAAGATTAACAGCTCAATTTTAACTTTGTAATAGTTAGATATCTAGGTGGACATGCCAAACTGACAGAGATTTCATTTTGGAAATTAACATCTATGACAAGGTATGTCTCTTTGCTTTTTAGCTTTTCCTTTTGAAGAGCTTACCACAAGTAGCCAATCTTGATCTTTTAAACAAGAGTTGGGTTTGAAGAAAAGATAAATCAAAAGATGAAGGTCTGAATACTGTAGATTGATATGATGATTTTACTGGCCAAAGTTTACCAGATTTAAGGATCATCACATGAGCCATGGTTTGAACGTGAGGAATGGCAGGGTAGACTAAATAAGCTCTGATTAAACCTGTACTACAGTATAACATAATCAGTACATGTCATCCCTTTTTCACTATGGATCTTACTTTTCTGTTGTTCTTTTGTAATTTTCCATCATTAAAGATTTAGACCTTTTTTTTCTTTTTTTTTCTTTGCTTTATCATAGAATGATAAAATAGGTAAGAGTTGGAAGGGACTTTAAGATCACCTAGTTCCAACCCCACTGCCACGGGCAGGGACACCTTCCACTAGACCAGGTTGCTCAAAGCCCCATCCAGCCTGGCCTTGAACATTCCCAGGGATGGGGCATCCACTGCTTCTCTGGGCACCCTATTCCAGTGTCTCACCACCCTCACAGTAAAGAATTTCTTCCTGATATCTAATTTAAATCTACACTCTTCCTGTTTAAAACTGCTACTCATCATCCTATCACTACAATCCCTGATAAAGAGACCCTCCCCATCTTTCCTGTAGGCCCCCTTTAGGTACTGGAAGGCTGCTATAAGGTCTCCTCAGATCCTTCTCTTCTCCAGGCTGAACAACCCCAACTCTCTCAGCCTTTCCTCATAGGAGAGGTGCTCCAGCCCTCCTCTGATCTTCGTGGCCCTCCTCTGGACCTGCTGCAAGAGGTCCATGTCCTTCTTGTGTTCGGGGCCCCAGAGTTGGACGCAGTACTCTGGGTGGGGTCTGCAGAGAGTGGATAGAACCACCTCCCTCAACCTGCTGGCCAGGCTTCTTTTGATGCAGGATGTGGTTGGCTTTCTGGGCTGCGAGTGCACATTGCCGGCTCACGCTGAGCTTCTCATCATCCAACACCCGCAAGTCCTTCTCCTCAGGGTGCTCTCAATCCATTCTCTGCCCAGCCTGTCCTTGCTGAAGCTCATGAGGTTTGCACAGGCCCACCTCTCACGCCTGGCCAGGTCCCTCTGGATGGCATTCCTTCCCTCCAGTGTGTTGACAGCTTCACACAGGTTGGTATTATCGGCAAACTTGCTGAGGGTGCACTCAATCCCGCTGTCCATGCCGCCAACAAAGATGTTAAACAGCTTGGGTCTCAATACCGCCCCCTGAGGATTGCCACTCGTCACTGGTTTCCACTTGGACATGGAGCCATTGACTGCAACCCTTTGAGTATGGCCATCCAGCCAGTTCCTTACCCAGTGAGCGGTCCATCTGTCAAACCCATGTCTCCCCAGTTTAGAGACAAGGATGTCGTGTGGGACAGTGTCAAACACCTTGCATAAGTCCAGGTAGATGACGTCTGTTGCTCTTGCCTTATCCACCAATGCTGTAACCCCATCGCAGAAGGACACCAAATCTGTCAGACGTGATTTGCGCTTGGTGATGCCATGTTGGTTGTCACCAATCACCTCCTTATTTTCCATGTGTCTTAGCAGAGTTTCCAGGAGGATCTGCTCAATGATCTTGCTGGGCATAGAGGCGAGACTGACCGGCCTGTAGTTCCCTGGGTCTTCCTTTTTTCCCTTTTTAAAAATGGGGGTTACATTTCCCCTTTTCCAATCAGTGGTAACTTCATCAGACTGCCACGGCTCCTCATATATAATGGATAATATAATAATAATTATTATTTTACATTTTTACAGTTCATGCTCAAAGTTGGCAAATGTAGGGCTGTAAATATCTGCATTTCTTCATGTTTTAAATCTCCTTTCTCAGAAATTTCATAATTGCAGACATGGGGCAAATAAGCATGAAGATGATGGGGGACAAATTTACGTTTTCCAAAATAAGTGCAGTAGGAATTTACATTCACAAAACATAGTAACAAAAATATGAGTTGTTTTTCACAGCTCTGGCAATCTACCTTGCTATGATGTTCTGTGAACAAATTTTAACTCAATAGATGATGTGCAGAAGTCTTAGTCTTCCATCCTGATGCATCTTTAGATGAAATTACCAGTGGATAGTTTAGCACATCTGTAGCTTGAAGCTCCATTTGTCTAATTGTTCCCATCTAAATGAACACCACTTATTTTAGCAGACTGTGAATTGATTTTAAATTGAAGTATGGTCTAGTAAAACAGGGAACAGTATAAAAGGATTACTTTTTTCCTGTTTTCTTGTAGCATCTAGCATTATTTCATTTTTGTCTAAGAAGGGTAAATATATCATTTTTGTATTTTACCTTCAAATGACAAGGGAAATTCATGGAAACTTTGCAACTTGACTCCAGGGCCTTGTTCTTCTTGACAAATCCATTAGGCAATTAAAGTTAATAGGAGCTACACACAGTCATTAAGGTGAAATACACATCAGCCACATTCACCTTGACAGGGAGTTAGGAGGGTAAACACCCACGCTGAATTTTTGTATGTGACAGCTACTTCTCCTCCGAAAATCCCCGGGTTGTAACACAGTGTTCAAATATTTAAGGGTGTGACTTTCTTTCTAGCTGTCTATTCTTAGAATCCTGAGTACATGTAGTGCCTTTTACTTGCTGTTTCCTAAAGCATTTGTACTTAGTTTTTGTGGTATGAACCTTTGTAGTACAGCTAAACCAAGATTTAACATGGTGAGAGACAAACTGAAGCTTGAAAACAAATTTGTTTAAAGAAAGTGTTTAATCCTAACAGAAGATGAACATGGCTCCATTTTCATGGGCTACATAGGACCTAACTAGAAGGTGTAATGAAGCGCTTTTAGAGAACTGAATGGTCTCATTTTTCTATACAGAGGTTTTTCTGTGATGCTAATTCATATTGCAGTCACCGGTACCTTTAAAAAAACAAAATTGTTCCTTTACACAGTCAAGACCAAATCTGGACAACCTGTCTTGCAAAAATAATCAAAAGCTCGACCTAAAATCCTTATAACATACATATATTTTTTAAAGATCATTCATTCACCTCCAGCTTTTTACTTGGTTAGGTTAGTTTCAGTTCTGCTGTGTGCTTTTTTCCAGTGACTTGTGCAAGGCAACTGTGCGTACACGGCTGTTCATTGCATGCCCAGCTATAACGTACATTGCGCATGTATCAGCAGTTCCTACATACTTACTTATGCACTGCTATCCCTACCAAGAGAGATTTTTTGCTTGTATTCCTGTACACCATCCAGAAATGCTGTGAATCTGTCAGGTATTGATTTGTGTGTGTGACTATAAGGCATTTTTGAGCGTGCATATCTTCAAAATAAATACAGCAGCTGGTGTTTCTGAATTGTTTTGCAGTTCACCTTTAGGATGGATCTGGAGTGCATTGAGCACAGTGAGAGAAATCCCTAGCTGTAGCTGAGGAGAGACAAATATAAAGACATCTTTGTACTTCTGTTACTGTGAAGCTGTATTGCATCTAGTCTTCTGGCACAAGTATGCTCTGAATAGCCTGTGAGTCTGTAGGCTACTAACGCAGCCAAGATTGGTTAGGTCTCCGCAACATCCAGGGGTTATTTCTGCTTTGGTCTTTATTATGATACTTAGAGAAGCTCTACCTCTGTTGTGAGGATAGTTCAAAGAAACTTTTATATATAAGGAAATGTGTCTTAATCATTGTGCACTGTGTACATGCAGTTATTATCAAATGGAGTACATCTTCAATTTGCTTTACTTACTCATTTAGTTATATACTGTATAAAAAGTTTGGGGTTAGCTGTAAATCTGTGTCTATGCAGGCTATTATCTGTATATTCAGATGCTTATTTCCTAATCTCAAAAACAAGTTCTGCCATGCTACTTGAATTTTTGGAACGTTATTTACCTTGTTCCATGAAATGAACAATAGAGATTAAACAAGGAGTTGAAATCCACTTGCCTTCAAAAGATGATAAAACACATTTTTTGGTTACTATGGGTTATTATGGTTTAAAATTTAAGTTTTAGAACATTCTGATGAGAAAGAATAGGTCAATGTGTGGATTTTTAAAGCAATATATTAAGGAATACTTTTTTTAGAAATTACACTTCATTTTACTAATTGACAAGCTACTTAACTTGACAATTTTCTATCTGTTACATTCATACTAGAGGTAATTGCTGCTGAACAAATCAAGACAAAAATGAGGTCCTTGTAGATGTTTTACTTATTGAAAAAGAAAACATACCACTACAGACTGTTTATATATAATATCAATATCTATTCCAACACCAATCATCAAAACGTGATTATTACTTATTTCAGAGTGCAGCTGTATGAAAAGATACAGTAGAGTCATTCTGTAGAATCTCCTAGGTTCACAAATATGAATGAGGAGATCACCATGAGATCAGAGATCAGATTTAGCTGGATGAATTTATCTTTTCCCTTTCAGAAGTTGATATTCTATTAAACAAAGAATTTGACTGGGTATTTGGAATACGAAATTAAACTGTGAAGTTAAAATCTGTAACACATCTCTATTTCTCTTTTGGGTTTTGAGCAGAAAAACAATAAATAGACTCACAGATACTGCACAGATAATCTTTTACATCACAAATTTCAAATTATTATGCCTGAGTATAGGTTTTGGACTGACTATAGCTAGTTTTACACAGGTGTGCAGATGGTACATGAGCAGCCATAATAAGATCTTTTTCCTGTGTATTTTGTAAAGCAAAGTCATGCTTACTTGATTTGTGCATCTTTTCTGAGTGGAGGAATTGGAGAATCCTAGTACTCTGAGACCTCTCTTTGGTACACACAACAGGACAGAATAAAGACCAAAAGGATCCTCATTCGCTATACCAAATATGTAGAACAGTTTTACATGGGGCTATGAAGAACATGCAATCATTTTCTGAAACGAACAGACACAAGATCTGATTTTGCATCCTTGTTCCAGAGAATGGACCTTTGGAGTAATTGGTTCAGGTGGCATTTCCTTCATGGCCAAATTTGGTCAAAAAACTTTTAAATCTGTAAATAATTTTGATACATATTGTGTGAAAAAGTGATGTGTTATTAGATTGTGGCTTTAATGCACTATCATTTTTGTGTTTTTTTTTTTTTTTTTAATCCATGCACTTTATCTTGTTGTGATTCCACTAAGTCCTTTAAACGCTTCTTAACAGGGCTTTAGCTATTCAAAAGGGCCTGTAATTATCCTTTAAAAGACCCTTATAAGTTTCATGGTGATGAACATTTAGGTCTGAGACATCTCTTTAAGATTTACTGCAACAGGGCTTTTCCTTTTCCCAAAATTACCTTAGATACCCGGTTTAGTTTGACTTTAACACTGTATGTACCTTAAAATGTCCCTGGCTGCTTAGTACCATCTTTCATTGTTGGTTAGTTTTATAATCTGTTTCCTATGTTGCATATAATTCTCAGCCTGAGCAGGCTTTCTCTTAGAAGGGCAAATTCATAACCAAATCCAGCAGGGACAAGATAGAGGATATGGAGGTGGAACAGCCAGAGAACAAGCTGGTGGTGAAGGAAGAAGTTAAACAAGAAGAAAGGCAAAAGCGGAGAATATGAATAAGGGACAAAGGAAAAGGAATACTCCAGATTTAAATATCTGCTTTTTGACCAGTGAGCAGGGTTAGGCAATTTCTGTCCCAATAAGTCACCTTATCCTTTGTGATCGCTGCCTTGCACATCTTGGGTTTTTATTGGTTTGTTTTGTTTGTTTTTTTTTTTTTCCTTTGTGTATTCTGCTGCTGAACTTCTGTTTGCCAGACTCAGAGCCACAGGCTAGTAGTCTATAAGAGACTGCGAAAATTGGAAAAGAAAGCTGAGCAAGCTATGGCTCTGCCCCCTGCAGGTTTTGGTTGTCTTAGAACATCAATCAAAATGCCTGGTTAATATATTTTATATGGCCTCCTCTTCTGTTGCTGTTCCTATTATCACTAAGGAACAGTTTATCAAAAGAACACCTCCTGTAAAGAAACCAAGTGTCAGTTTTGACTGCCAGTCTGAGAAAACTGAGAATACAAGTGAAGGGGCTTTAAGCAGTGCCCCTTACTACTTCAATCATAAAAGAATACTTCTGGGAGACATGGAGAGTGCAGGGATATTACCTATATCTCTGAATCTCTTCCCAATAGGCATCCATTCAGCTGATTATCATTCTGTGGCACAAAGTTGTATGGGAAATGAAGGCAAAGGCTGTGACTCAAGGACTGGGCTGTGGATCATATAAAGTATCTAAAGCTGCTGGAAGATATAAGCAAAAAAAATCAATGTATGTGGTATATATTGTTATAACAGGAAGTTAAGTTATTTACAGTCAGGAAACCAATTTCTTTTTTTCTTCCTCCAGTTGAAAAGACTCATTTCTGTAATGGTCAAATGGATATATTTATGTACCATTTGGCTGTCCTGTATGGTGCCACCTCCACTAATAGATGTTTGCAATTAGAAGCAGAGCAGGCCGCTTTCACAGTCTTCTTTTGGACTTTTTAAATTATAAATACTGTACCAGTACAGCCTTTTTTTTATTCTGTTTTATGCTGCAGTGAGACCTACTTCAACAGCTACAAAAATAGGTAGGGGAAGCAGATTTTCCATAACCTGAGTTTTGATATCAGACAGCATGAGGTCACTGTCATCATGATTAAATATGTGTATATGGTGCCACTGGTACAAGAAATGCAGAAAACATTATAAGCCTAGCTAGAAGTCATTCCTTTGTGTTGAGTCATACTCTATAGTGGATTTTAATATCAACAAATATGAAATCAGAACTTTACTCTTGCTGTTAAACAGAATGATGTCAAGCCAGTACTGCTTTTTTTTTTTTTTTCCGAAAATTCCAATTCCAGTGCCAAGCCTCAGAATTATTTACACAACACTTGGAAATTAGGTGAATTAATGATGTATGTGTCAACAAAGTAGTGGAGTCTGTGCCTAATTTTAAGCACTTTGTCTTCCAAATGGCCACATAGAATAACAAGTTTGGTTTTTAACCTCTTCATACCAGACATGGAACAACCTAAAAAGTGCAAACTTTTATCTAAGAAATGCTAAACACAAAGGTGTTTTTTTGTTTTTTGTTTGCTTGGTTATTTTTTTAATATGGAAACCTGTACTTTTGTGCTGTAGGGGCACCTGTATTTCCATGCTGTAGGGGCATGAATCACAATGTTCAAGGAAGACAATCCATGTGCTGAATCTAGCTAGATCCTAACACGTTCTTTTAATTTTTTTTTTCCCTCCAGAGAAGAAATTAGGATTTTTTAAAATAACTAATAAAATCCCACCTTTGTTGTTTCTTCTAATTTGGTATGATGCCAGAGCCACCAATCTTTCATAGGACTATTGCCCTAGGTGATAGAAAACTGTGGTTGTCTGTCATTCTTCACCTGACGGGATTCCAGTTTTTATCTTCTAACTGCACAGGATTATGTCTTAACTGTAAGGCTATCTCAAAGGCAAAGAACATGCACTGTGCACTCCTTCACTGGAAGTTGGATGACTCCAGCAAAAAGAAAAGATTCACAGTGTAAAAAAGAATAAGCTGGAACAAGCCAAACTACTGCTTAGGACTTTCACAAGCAAGGGATCTGATGCCTGTTGTAGAGCCTGAATTTCACATTAAATACTCTTTTTGCAAAGTTAGAAGCAATACTGTCTTGGAAGATGGAGAATATGTGGGAAGCGTGTTCACAGAGTAAGCAAAGAATTATACACAGATCTCTGGCTAGCCATTTCTCCCATTATTGGGCATTCATATAAAAACAGGTACATCACCTTTACAGCATCTTTTTTCTGGATCCCCGCAGATCATATTCAGAATCCAAAGGAGCGCATGTCCAACCTGGAGCAGAGGGCATGAAAACTGTACAGAATGGGCTGGACACTGTCAAAGGTAGATGGCTGTTGCACAATAAATTTATAAATATAATAGATAATTTGCACTTATAAATTTATATTCATGATTTCTCTGTAATGTCAGGAAAATGCGGACGTTTGTTGAGTATGTTATTTGCTGGGAATAATTTTTTGAGCTCTACCTTCAGCCCACAAATTTATTTCTACAGAGGGCATTGCACATTTGAATTAGCGATGAAAGGATGATTCAGAAAATGTAAGAAGCTATGCAAGCATTTGCTTCCCTCTGGAACAAATATTTAAGAAAATACTGAATGCTTGGTAACACTTTTGCTCAATAGATTTTAATCTCCTCAAACCTCTGTTTTACTTTTTTTTTCTGCCCCTCAATTAGCAGTGAGAGATAAAGTTGCTGGGATAAAGTTACTGTAGGTTAAACCAACTCAGACAGGAAATAATAAAAATATTGTCAAGAAAGAATATTCTTAGGAAAACAAATAGTTTTTTGAAGAATAAGGAAGTGTAGATAGAGGTCTTCAGTAAGGCTGGTCATTTGTTTATTAGAAGCTTAGTCATTCTGAAAATGCTAAAATGGGAAAACCGTGTATTTTGTCATTTAAAGATTTCTGACACGATATTGTTACTCTTCTGTGGAAGAGGTAATCACACTTTGAGCATTGTGCTGCCCTTGTAAGTTTTTTTTTTTGCTTGAACAGCAAAATAACTGCTCTGGAATTAGAAATCAAACCAAAGACTTTTTGTGAAATGCCTCTTTGGTTAGTTTGAACATTCACACACCTTCACATGGTTATATTCACACAGGTACCTTAATAATGACTGTTAGGATAACATTGTTAATCGTGAAACATAATCACTAAATGAACTGCTGAAATCTCAGAGCTGGGACTGTCTTTACATCCACTGTAGACTGTGCTGCACAAAAGAGTGCAGCATCTGTGGTACTAGTAGGTTGATACCTTCTGTGCAGAGCACTGCTGAAACGAGAGATTTTTGGCTATGAGCTCCACAGACTTCTTGCAGAGGAATGCTGACACATGGGAAACTTGTTCTCAAGCTTAAAGGTTTCCTACTGGGTACAAAGTCTTTTGGTGTCCTTCTGACACCTTCTACACAATCCACTTCATCTTCTGCTAGTTCCAGATCTGTCTCCCCTATACCTCTTTTATATCTTGGTCTTTAAACTTCTGAAATTTATCCTAGTCCACTTTCCCTTCCCCACTTCTTATTATATCCAGACTGCGCTTGGGAACAGGCTTTACATCTATTCATCTCAGACCTTGTTAGCTCTCTGAGTGTATTGCACAACACTTGTTGGCCCTATGACTGTGATGACTGATCTCCTAGATCAGCTCTCTTGCAGCTTCTAGAGAGTCGGCTAAAACAAGTGAAGCATCTTTGGCCATGTTGTCTGCAGATGCTAGAAACTGAAGATGAAAGGAATTATTTTTTAAAATGGAAAATACAAAACTTGGGTTTCCAAATTGTACAACTGTCATATGAGAGAAGTTATCTTGTCACTTTTAAATTTAAGAAAGAGAGGGAAACGGTGCTATATATTCTTTCCAGACATTTCTGTTTCATGCACATTTAGAACATGATTATTCTGAGATTCTGGTAATGGGTGTTTCTAGAAAAAGATATGTTGGTTACATTAGGCATCAAGCTACAAGTATCAATTTGTTTTGTATTTAATTTCTGATATTTTATACTAATTTTTCTTTTTTTCCTTTTTTCATTCATATCCCATGTAATAGTTCCCCGTGTGTTTTATTTCAAGATAATAAGAACCAATTTGTGTGCCATACAGATTGCACCTGTAAAAAATGCCAGTAAAATAAGTTGAATAGACCATGGAACAGAGAAAATCTGTCTTAAAACAAGGCCAGTCCTATTGCTCAGTAATCTCTCAACTGTATTCTATCTAGACTGTTTTTCAATCTCACTTACACATCAGCCTTCCTTCCCCCAGAAGCCTGTACTCTGTTTCTACTGTAGAATGTAAAAATGACATTTTAAAATTATGTGTTTAATCTGTGTTGTCAGCCATCCTGTATTTAAACTATGGGAAGCACCTGTGAATCTGAACTACCAGCCCTGAAAGCTCATCTACACTAAGTCATTCAAAGCTGTTGTGTTTAAATTACTTGAAAATATTCTAGAATGGGACTTAAATTAGAATGAAAGGCCAAAAATACTACTCACTTAAAAATTTGTGCTTTGATTACCTTATTTCCTTTATTTCTCAAAAATATTTTTTTTTGGTAATTCTTTTACTTAAAAACTTATGCAAATTTTTCTGTACTTAAATTTTGATTTGAACGCTGCTTGAACAGATTCAATTGTTTGATTCTTAAAATGTGAACATAATTTGTCAGCCCTAACTGCACACTTGTTAGGCTAAACGACCCAGTTGAAGTCTTGGTAAAAAGCCCCTTGAAACTGATGGAAGGCTTTCCAGTGATGTCATCTAAACTCTGGATCAGGACTGCTTCTGGAGTCGGATTTATTGTGTATGTGTTTACATGTATCCTCAAAACTGGTGCTTTTATAAATATTTCAGCCTTAAAAGCTGTATTAGAAAAAGAAAAACAGAATTACATCATACCTATAATAAATGTATTAGTTTACTTTTTAAATGAATGAGAAAAATATTCTATTTTGCAGACTTACATAGAGTCTCCTTTGCAGAATCTTGCTGTATTTTTTTCTGGTTCTTGTGTTGCTTTTCCCCGTGATAGTTCTATTACTATAGTATTTCCTGAGCTTAATTTCCTTGAAGATAATCCTGGCACACGGGAGAAAAGGATAAAAGTAGTAAAGACTAAGTAACAACCTCTCTTACTGTTTATCGTAACAAACCAGTATAAAGATCCTGTAAATGCAGGAAAAGTGAACAGCTTTAAAAAAAACATAAAATATACCTTGGGGCTTTTTAAAGTGTAAGCTTTCAAAGAGGTTGCTTCAAGAGAGATGAATTTTTATCACAGGTATTATATCCCATAAATATGAGGCAACTTCATATTTATATATGTTTCTGATTTGTTAATCCTATTAACAGCTTCTTTAAGTTTTTATAATATAATTGTGCTTAAAATGTATAAACAGACCAAATATACTTTATCAGAAAGACATAAGAAGTATTTTCACTGAAAACTTCATTACTAAGTTTATTTATCTTTGGCATTTAAATGGTTTCATTATTGCATTGTCCATGCACTTCACAATTAACAGTGTTTTCTTCTTTACACAGGTTGAGACATGAGAAGATATCAGTTATCTTAATTTTTAAAAAGAGGAGGGAACTAGGACAGGCATAAGGCCCAATTCCATGGTTTTTCCTGTGCCTAAAACATAGGTGACAGTGTCAGAGCTGAGTAACAAAACTGGAGCCTTGCCCTGGGAATTGTTTCTGCACTCTGCACAGAGCAGTCACTACCCAGAAGACAGAGCCAGCCGAGGGAGCTGTAAGGGGAGTTCAGATGCATTCCCCTGACTCCTAGGCTGCAGTATTGTCCTTGCTTGTGCACTTATTACTAACTGGCCAAGAAATCTGAAACTACTTTTTTGACAATGGAATAGCTTCAGAAAATGGGTGACACTGTCCTCTACCTTTCAAAATCAACATTTTAAGAAGCAGAGAGGTGTGGCTTCAATTTCTGTTGAGACTGCTTGGTGCTTTCCACTCATGGGGCAAGTGTTCCAACCTTCTGGTGATTGTAAAAAGGGAATGACAGAATGCCACAGCTACTGCAGTTTGCAATGGATATTTTTGACACTAATGTATTTAGTGGATCATTACGTCCCTTACACATGCATTAGACATTGGGTATAACTGCCCTATGAAAGATGCAGCAGGGTGAATTCTTTGATTCTGGACCTCAGTCATGTGTGAGAGTGCCAGTTTCCTGCTCAACACTGGAAGACAGAGACAGTTTTGGGAGTAAAGGTGATTTCAGGACTAGTGGATGGCTGAATTTTGTAGCTCTGCAATTTGGGATGCAACACCTAACTCATAAGTCTTCGATAGCTTCCTTTGATCTTGCCCTAAATGGCTCAGACTTATTCAGGAAAGCTGTGCCAGCAAAGTATACTCAATAGCCTGTATTAGACTAGTGCCAAAATTATTGGCTTATGCCTCCTCTCTTACTAAAGATGACTGAAACTTTGAAGTTAACTAATTTCCAAAGACTGGGAAATCACATTTTAAGCCAATATCCAAGTGAAGTGAGCTACTTTAATTAGTCAAAATATCAATAATCTATCAATTCCTTGATATACAAGATTAATAATTTTTTTAATATCATATGTGGTAACTGAAATTTAATCATAGACACCTGTTCCGAAGAGGTTATTCTAGATTTTAAAGGTTATGATTTTTAGTATTGCTCTTCTCTCCAAGGCTTAGCTTTCTGGCTTAATAAAACTCCCATTTATAGCTGTGTCACTAAGACTGGAACACTAGAAGCATAGTCCTGTTAACAGATACAAGACAGATAATTTTGTGTTGCCTTGTTATGTGCAAATATTCTAAAGTTCTGACACTTAAATCATGTGAGGTAAAAATTAATACATTCTTGAAATATCACTTAACGGGGAATTTTGAAACCAAACCCATATAAAGGTTTCATCAGTTGTCAGTTCTTTTCTATGTACACATTAAAAGTAAAGAATAAGCATTACTCATATGGAGTTACAAAACAGTGAAAGCTCATTACTCTGTCTCAATATAAAGTCCCAGGCTTTAATTATCATTATTTCCCATACAGGAAAGAAATAAAAATCTTATTAACATTTTAATTCAGAAAGTGAATGATGAAGTTGCATTTCAAAACACAGAAAAGCCTGTTTATCTTATCAATACTTATAAATACAATATTAAAGGGAGGGTGCCAGGTAGATGAGAAGAGTCTTTTTTCGGTGGTGCCCAGTGATAGGACTAGTGGTAACGGGCATAAACTTGAGCATAGGAAGTTCCATCTTAACATGAGGAGGAACTTCTTTACTTGGAGGGCGGCAGAGCACTGGCACAGGCTGCCCAGAGAGGCTGTGGAGTCTCCTACTCTGGAGACATTCAAAATCCGCCTGGATGCCGTCCTGTGCAATGTGCTGTAGGTGTCCCTGCTGTGGCAGGGGGGTTGGACTAGATGATCTCCAGAGGTCCCTTCCAACCCTGACCATTCTGTGATTCTGTAATTTTGTAATACAATTTGTTTTGTCCTTATTATTAAAACATGAAAAAGCAAAAGAAGAGAACAACTATAAAACATACTGAACGTGACATATATGAGATCAATGTCTGATCATATACGATATACAAATGAATAAGCAGTTCCATCAGTATACAACACTGGCTATGATTTTATTCAGTCTTCTGCAGGATTTTTTTATTAAGGACTTTATAAAAGTAAAAAATACCATCTTTTTGTAATCTCTGTTTATCAGATACTGGACAAATAGTGGCTTGTATTAAAATGGCTGTGTTTTTAAAGTTTGTAAAGGGGTTACAGGAGAAGGAAGAGAATTTTCCTGGTGAAGAAAGTGCTTACCACCAGTATAGATGGCTTTCACTGTGTTGCCATCTCTGTGTGGGCTCCCACAACAAACATAGGGCTGGGGATTAGACTGAGTGTAGGCACTCTTTCAGTTTGGTTTAATTAAAGTTAGAGAGTTTCTGCAGAAGAGAAAAAAAGACATCACCTCTCTAGTGCTGTAAAGCTAGGAGTAAACCTAAAATTGTTCTCTTCTTTTTTTTTGTTGGTTTTGGGCTTTGAGTTGTTTTGTTTTGTTTTGTTTCTTTAAATCCCAGGAATTTATGTCTGATCTTCTCCATTTTGTGCTTCTGAAATGATAAATGAGACCAAAACTTTACCTTATTGCTTTGGCTGATTGTAGGATTAATATACAGTCCTTTCCAGCATCACAAAATTAATGTCTACACTTGGAAGTCTGTCTGTCATTTGCTTATGTTCTTCAACATCTCCATAAAATCTACATGTTTCCTAACCCTGCTTAGTTTTTAACTGCACTAGCAGTATTGCTGATATCAGCAGGGGCATGCACAGCTCAATCAAGGTTATATTACAGACAAATCATTCTCTTCTACGGGAAAAGCACTGAGAAAGATCAATATTAAACCTTGATTTGTGGAAAACTCAGAGCATTATCTACTGTTTCAGGAGGGATAAATGACAGAATGGAAGGCCTAAAGAATATAATCTTCCTTGTAATTGCATCAAATGTGAGGATCTGAACAGAATCTTGATTTCTAGTGCAAAGATACAGATGCCTAGCCTCTGCAGTACTCCTTTGAGACATCCCTCCTCTTAGCAATGTGGAAGGCTTAGTGGCTGCTCTGCTGCAGCCTTCCTGGTTAGGTATTAGTTCTTGCTTCGAAGAACACCAATATTTGGACTCAGAAGTTAATGCTGCTTTGAGCAAACTGCAGTGGCAGCATAGCATGAGCTATTTGTATATAAAGACAAGTACTTCCTTCAGGATGAATAGAAAGATAAGCCTGCAGAGGCTAAGTATTGAGCACTATAGCAAACAGGGCAATGCTACATGATACTGCCTATTAAACCAACTGGTTACTGCCTTTTTTGTTGTTTTGCTAATCTTGCAGGGAAAGTCTTGCTGGCAGTAAGTGGAAAAAGGATAGAATAATAGCTGGGAAAATCTGCTAGGCACCTCTGATTCATTAGCATCTTGTTTGTCATCCCAGGACTTTGAGATGTTATATCTCATGAGATTTCCCTAGAGATCAAACAGAAATATATAATTCCCATGGATCTCTCATTCTCAGACAAGAGCTGGTCTGGATACTTGATACAGTATTCAGCAAAAAGGGCAGCCTAAATAAGTGAGTGCATTTGTCCAGTCATGTCTGCAATAATAAAAAAAGCACAAGAAGAATTTCTTCTTTTTGGTATTATATAAAAGAGAATCATACAAGGCAATTGCTCATTTTACATTCAGAAAGAAACAGCCTTTGCAAGAGCTTGATTGTTCCCTGAAATGGATGGGGAGAAGTACTCATGTGGTGGCTAATCTTTCTGTCAGTGTTCATATCCCAAATGTCTCTCCCTCTCAGTACCTCTGTTTCACAATGAAATAAAGGCAGACTATCTACCTGCAACACACCTGCACCTGGAAGAGATCATGATCATATTCACCAGGTAGACACTGGTTTATTAAGAGTTTCTCATAGTACCATGAGATGTTTATACTACTAAACCGTATGTAAGCAAATCTACACATTCAGGCTGGATACCTCACTTATAATACCTAGAGGGATATAACAAAGGAAAGAGGGAACTAAGAACCTGCCTGCAAAATAATATCTAAAGGAGAGAAAAAAAAGGGAACAAAATAATTTCCCTTCAGAGAATTGTGTCTGTGTCTTAATGCATTGAACAATGTCAGCAACAGTTAACCTACAGTATGTAGAGTCTGACCCCGGTCTGTAAAATGTAGTCCAGATCAATGAAACATTGGTTATTTGCAGCTTACTCTAAGTGCTGACAATGCAGGTGAGACCTGCCCATTCAGTTTAGAGATATTCACATTTTGGAAAAAGCTGAGTCCCATATCTTTGACCTTGTTCAACTTGCACAAGTCTGTTTACTGCCTTCTTTCGTATTTTCTCTGTTACACATTGCTTCAACAAAGCACCAGATTTGTATCCTAATGCAGTCACATACTCTGTTGGCAAATGAACAATTTCACACAAATTAAGATACAGAAACCATATTACATGGCTTTTTCTCCTAACACTGAGGAAATCAGGCTTGTGTAAGTTACATCTTGTGTTGTATAGCAACTGAACCTTTGTCTGATTTCCACTAAACTGACAGATTTTGGATTTGAAACAGTTACATATAACTAAAGTCTGAAAGTGCTGCAGTTTTTTCATATGGTCTAAACAAATTTTACATAAACAACTTGTTGATGTTTCCTTTCCTAATATTTCTACTTCAAGGAGGGTTGTCTTTTTCAGGGAGGAATAAAACTCAGGCTCATTATGGAATCATAGTTTTGTGAGTCTGCTTTCTTGGCAATGAAATCTAGGCTTGATACACAAAGAAAACTAGGCAGTATCTTCTTAAACAGGTATAGGCAGACCTGAGCTACATTTCTTACACATCGAGTAGACAGACATAAGATAGCTCCGGGCTGGATGCTTTGTAGTCTTATTTGCATCAGTCTGTGTAGCCATATCCCTGGGCATGATGAGAACAAGCAGCTCCACATCTGACTTTCAGGTGCCTGAAATCTCCACATTTCAGCCAGACAGCTAAGCTCCCTATCTGATGCTTAGAGAAAGCTAGTTGTGAATGAGAATTGCACCAACCTGAACAGTCAGTGGGCGATGACCTAAGTTGGTCTGCGTGGAGCACTAGAGTAAGGGAATAATCTTAATATAGTATTCCTATTGAAGTCTTCACAGACTGATTCTGAGCCAGATGGTCATGCCTATATCAAACAGGAGTCACAGCCCAGAGCCTTCTCCAAGATTTAATTGTATCCTTTGGAAAATGGAGCAGGAGTTATTCCATTATTTGAAAAGTTTTCCAAAACTTCTGGTGACTGGAGTAGCAATCCAGGGCATGGATCTTGGGTTCTCAGCTCTTTACCACCCCTTTACTACCCTTTTTAAACCCTAGCACAGCCCTAGTACAAAACCAGGGAGAGGGATTCCCTGGATCCTCTGTTCATTTCTTGTCAGGCCCTTTGGCTCTCCCTCCATTCCCATCTCAGAAACTTTCCTTCCTACTGTAATATACTAACTATACTGCATTCCCACTACAAATTCCTCCGTGGTGTGTGTTATGATTGCTTTTTTTTTTTTTTTTGTGTGTGGCTCAATCACACTGGAAGTTGGCCGATTCAGCTAGGACCTTGTTAGTCTCACATGCTTCCAACTAAAGAACTAACAGCTGATGTCATCATTATCAGCCTTAGATAATGCACATTCTGCATATTTTACTATGGCATATTGTTTAACTTTTATTCTCCAGGAAGGTCATCCTGTACTTGTGTATGATACTGTAGACCTTTCCTACACAGACTATATTTTCGTAAACGTCTACCAAACCACTAGCATCACAAGCCTGTTCCTCATATTTGCACTGTAGCCATAACTGAACATATTAAACAAGGCTTATATTTTAATGGTACCTTGATACCTTTTTGCCCCTTGGATTGCTATCCTTCCCTCTTATTCATTGCACATACTCTTTGCTATAGTCCGTCTTTTTTACATCATCAAAGAAACATCATAGCTATAGCAAAGTCATATGCATTCTATGCCAAGAATCTGTATTTCTTTCCTTTAGGAAGGAATCAGATATGAAAGAGAGCTATCAACTTAGTGTACTATGATCTGCCTTTGGTAAACTCATGTTATGTTTTATAACATTATTGTTCCCTTTCAATCTTCTAGTCTTTAATTATTCTGTTCTTCAAGACATGTTCCACTTTGGAGCAAAGCCACAGAAGTAGCTTAGTATCAAGTCCTGCAAGACTGTGTTCATGCTTCCTTTTATTATCGCCCCATTTCTTTTATTTCTACAAATTACTTTTTTATGTTATCCTTTTATAAATTATCCCCTTCACGTGTGAGACTTGTTAAAATGTTTATTAAATATTTTGTGTTTATTAAACATCCTGTGTTAGGAGCCATGATACACAAGAGTGTGTACTATGGAAGTAATAAAACTCTTCCCTGTGAAATGAGAAGATTCACCAGGGCTAAAAGGTACTATTTTAACAAAACCTCAAAATAGTACCTCCAGGATTTTCACTGCATCCTTTCAGGTGAGAAATCTGAATGATCAGACAGCAGCAGCAGATAAACTCTCTGTACAACCTCATATCTTGTTCCATCCCTCAAACCCGCATTTACCACAGGGTTAAGGGAGTGAATTCTTCTCCTGCAGGTGCATGAAGCCACGTCTACTTCTTTCTGGGCTCTGTGTCTCACCTGAGAAAGAAATATGTCTTAAATCCCTAATGAAGTCATATTTAGCTGCAATAATTTGTAAAATGTGTCATACACAGATAGCTTTTTTTTTTTTTCCTTTTTAACAAATACAACCTCAACAGAAACGTGCAGCTTTGCAATCAGAAGACAAACTATACTATTCTGCCCCTACTGGGAAAAAAGAAAAGTGAAGACTAGTCGTTATGTTCCCTTTATTTCTGAAAAGCATTTTTTACTCTATGCCATCCCTATTATAGAGTTCTATGATTAAAAAAAATATTTTCAGTATTATTAGGTGGATATGAATTTTATTTTGTCTTATAAATGGCTAAATATTCCAAATCTCATTATTAGTGTACCCAGTGTTAACGTGGTTCTGCTCATTTATTTTTGGTTTATATTTGTCTTTGTGCATTTCTGCTCTCTGCAGTCTCTGCAGACAATTACAGCAGTGTTTTTCTACAGGGTTGCTAGTAGTTTTGGGAAGCAGATTTTACATGATCTTGAAAGAGTTCAGTTTGCATTAAAAAGATACAATCTCCAGCTGCATTTTACGACTAGCTGCTGTGAAGAGAAACCTGTAATACCAATAACACTGCAGCAGGTGGCACTAGAAGGAGGGTTAACCAGGGCCATGAGGCGGGTGAGGGGATCAAGAAAACAGAAATAAATAGGATAAAAAGAACAGAAGCTTTTAAAATTTGCATCTCTTTCTTTCTAGTCTCCTGAAATAAGGATAACGTGGCACAGCTGGTTGGATATAGAAAATGTTGGCTTGATGGAGCTGGATTAGTGAAAGGTGAGATGCAGAAGGTAATAAGTGAATAGCTAATTTCCAGTTTGACTTATGGTTTCTGAGGACTTCATGAGGAATAAGGAATTTACTGGGGAGGATTAAAGCAAATATTTTCTTCCAGCCAGTACGGATGCTACTGACTATGCTTACTACTTTTCTTGTGCTTTGCAAGCAAATATTCGTTTATTACATTTGTTGTCATTAAATAATGTGTAGTGAATAATAACTACGATACACTGAAAATGAAAATAATTATTCTGTTGTAAAGTTGACTGTCTGCCAGAGGCAGAGGAAAGTGCATTCCCTGGCCTAAAGGTTATAACTGTCCTATGTCCATATCGTCTTTTAAAACTGTTTTACAATTAATAAGTGGATCACAGTAGTGCCAGAAGTATGGTTAGCATTAATTTAAAAGTGCTTCATTTTTATAGACAAAAAGTCACAATGAGAATAATTTTAAAGAGGAGTTATTTTCCTTATAGTTTGAGTCTGCTAGGAAAAAGGACTTCATTAAAAAGTCCTTCATTTGTAAATGAAGGCTGGCAACACCCAAATCAAATTATTCAGGTTTTGCAAAACCAAATTTTGCAGATGTTTTAACTGTGAGGATGAATCTATAACAAGACATACTCATTGTTCTGGGGTACTTGCAATCTTTCTAAGTAAGACATATACGCATATCCACTGAGAAAGATCCTCTATGAAATCAAATGGAAAATACGTTACATTTCAAAGAGATAAAATGAATAAGATTTTTGGCATGCAAAAAAAAAAAAGATATTAGAAACAAAGCAAAACACTGAAAGAATGGGGGAAACAGAAGAGGACAGTAGGAAAAGAGGCTGTTAAAAAAGCTATGCAGCCAAACAGTAATGGGAAACACTTGTCCAAGTTCCATAAAGAGGAGCTCAGAAGTTAATGACAAACCTGGACATTGTATGTGAGCAGAAGCATTTCATGGACACAGAAGGGAGATACGTTGTGATGCAAAAGCAGAGAGGAGGTTGTAATATTCTGGGTGAGTCAAGCTATGCCATTTTATGCACTTTCTAGATACCATAATTAATCCCTGGATAGAAAAGATTATTATCTTGACATTCTAGATACATATTCTTGTATAGACTTCTGTAATTCTGTCTGTCCACACACAAACCTATGTACACATTTCAGCATATTGTTTTGTTATAAGACTGTCTTTTCCATAATTATAAAAGTACATTATATCCATCTGTATATTTACTTGTAATTCAGAAAAAAAAATAATCCTATGACCTTTCTGCGTCAGATGTTCTTTTTTGGTGACAGTAAGCTATTTTATAAGACAAATATTTACCCAGAATGGCACTGGCCTTTTTACTGAATTTGCATTACATTACCAGAATAATAATTCTTCTTAATTCAAAGCCCTGGGGTTCTTAAAGCTAATCCTGAAGAACATTGCTCCATAGAAAGTCCTTGCCAAGATTTTATGTGATATTTGTCCTATTTTTAAACACGAAATTTTGTCTAGCTGCAAAGTCCACGACCATCTCATGGGATATTCTTTAGAGATGGCATGCAGCACAAGGAACATTTTTATGCTCATATTAATTTAGTCAGAAGGTCAATATTAACTCAAGGAACTGTATGACAAAGAAATCCAGTTTACGGATAAGTTACTGTGCAGTTGTACTAAACTGCGGAAATAGAGTTTTGAACTTAAGGTAAGATTTAGGAGAGCTAGAAGACAGGTTATGTTCCGTATAATTTTTAATACAGTTTTCCATACCTTTTTCATACAAATAAAAGTTGATATGGAGGAGAAGAAGAGCAGATCCACAATCAATTATTTTAAATTCCTCTGAATCTTTCTGCCTGGTATGGTCATTTAGATATAGGCCTTTTTAATACTAGTAATGCTGATTTGCTATTTTAAAAAGAGTGTAACCAAATGCTGCATTAAGCACATTTCCAAATGTTTTTTATTGTTTAGCAATTTTATTTTTGATATTTTGGCCGAGCCTTGAATATATATTTGCAAAACTTAAATTAGTCTGGTTGAGATAGTATGAAACCAAAACGTAGCTTACTCTTCCTTCTGTAGTTGAATCAGAACATCCTTAAAGAGCTGAGGAAGTTGATTTAAACAAGCAACTAAAGTTCAGAAGCTGCTGGGGCTTAAGTCACATTTCATCTCAGTCCCACAGTTGTTCCTGACACCAAGGAGTTCTGCATAGAATCATAGAATCATTTAGGTTGGAAAAGACCTTCAAGGTCACCGAGTCCAACCATTAACTAACACTGGCAAGTCCACCACTAAACCATGTCCCTAAGTGCCGTATAATACCTCCAGGGATGGTGACTCAACCGCTTCCCTGGGCAGCCTGTTCCAAGGCTTGATAACCCCATCAGTGAAGAAATTTTTCCTAGTATCCAATCTAAACCTCCCCTGGAGCAGCTTGAGGCTGTTTCCTCTCATTCTATCACTTACTACTTGGGAAAAGAGCCTGACACCCACCTCACTACAACCTCCTTTCAGGGAGGTACATGGCAATTTGCATTACATTCCACAGTCTCTGCAGCATGCAAGAAGGAAACTCAGCAATATGCTGTCTAGTGTCTGACCCACAGACACCAGAATCCTTTTGAATTGAAAAGCCTATTGGTACATCTCAGCTCCTAAACAGTCCACATGAAGTAGGAATACAATGTTTGGACCACTGGGCTGAATTTGGAATTGCTAAGTCTGCTTTTTGTGCACATCACGGTAACCAGGAATGTCCTTTCATAGTGCATTGACATAGTAATTTCTGCCGAAATATAAAGACAATCTGTACAGTGGAAACCCTCCAGAAGTAGCAGTGATGGAGCCATTGATGTGGTCCTTTAGTGCAGCCTTTGCTCTTATTAATGTCAGGAGTTCACTAATAAATAGGTTATTCCTCATACTTAAGGACTGCAACTTTTCTATAGTTAAAATACACAGCAATTTAGCCTGTTTTGCAAAAACACTTTTAGGATATAATTTAAATATAATGACCTAAAATTCCGCTGAAGTTCTTTCCCAAATGAAACTATTTTCACCAACGTAACCTAAGTACAAACATTAGGACAGTTTAAAGACAGCTTCCTCTGTGCAAAAGTAGAGAAAGCAAAATGTGCTTTATGTGGGTATTTGGGGGCTAAAGTTTTTTGGGAAAGTTTGGCACAATCATATGTTTATATCACAAGTGTTTACTCTTAGGGGTTGAGAATGTCATTTTTTAATGTCATTATTAATAGCAATAAGCCCCACTAGGGACGTTCATGGCACATTTTTCTGGGGGGCAGCCAATCATTCGGTCCTACACTCACTTAGTAAGTAAAGGTAGACAGCTCTTTTCACTTGCAAGCTTAGGTTCTCTACTACAGGCAAAATGTGTTCATTCAAAAATGCAGAACTTGTAACGCTTTCACAGCTGAAAGTAGAAAAAATTGCCACGCTGAAAAAAAAAACAAAAACGCAAGGAATGGCAGCATGCACAGCTAATGCTCCCCCCATCCCAAAAAAAAAAAAAAAAAAAAAAAAAAAAAAAAAGAGAGAACGATAATGACAAAGATGTGGCCAGGGCGAGCACCCAGCAAGCGGCTGTGTCTCAGTGCTGGCTGCTCTGTCTCATTGTCTGGCTTTCACCAGAGCCCCACATTTCCTACCTGTCACCACAAGGGGTGTCCAGGACGCGCGGCGAGCGGGAGGCTTCCGTCGCCGAGCGGTGCAGGGGAGTCTGGCAGTTTAGCCCTGAGTGATGCTGTGAAATTGGAGGAGAGAATCTCGCTGCTGCTCTTCGGGGATTGCTGCTGTTAGAGGGGGAAAGCAGATCTGGAGGGGTGTGTGTGCGTGTGTGAGGAGATGCGGAGTGCATTTGGCTGAGGTGCCTGGTCACCGGGAAGCACTGCGAGAAGAGAGGCAGAGAGAGGAAGAGGCAGGAGCAGGACTGAAGTACAGAGCAGCTGTTTCCTAATACTCTGGTTCTTTCGGGTGCCTCAGTGAATGTGAACATGGATTCTGTCACTGAAATCTTCTTGAAGCTGCTGTTTCTCCTGTCTGTTCATAACTGGCACACGGCAGTGGCAGGGAATAAATGTAAGTATTGCATACGATTTAAAACTCAATCCAGAGTGTTTTGAAAACTTCTGGGATATTTTATCTGCATTTAGAATAATATTATTTTTGAGACAAATGCTTACTGCTTTGAAATCATGACAGCAAGTTGCTAGGCTGAAAATGTTCTAAAATCCTATAGATTTTTGTCATGAATCTATGTACAGAATATTGTTTATAAAGCTTACAGTCTAAGAGTATCTGAAAGCAGCATTTTACTAAGGGATGCATGTTAGCCCCGTTTTCGTTTTTGTTTTCTGTTTGTAAGCGCAGTATTTTCCAAGGAATTGTGCGTTATGTGGAAATTATTGGCAGATTTCTATTGTGTACTGTATCAGCTTGGTTTTTAGCAATTTATAATCTTGAAAGCTGGTATCTACATCTCCTGAATTAAGCTGGCACTCAGATAACTCTGATGGACATTACTGTGCAGTTCAAGAGCAGTACAAATATAACAAGGAAAAATGTGGATAGCAGACTTTATGGTCTCTGCATTGATTGCTTAGGGAGTATTGTTCATGCATGACTAAAGAAGAGAACGCTATCAGTTCCAGCAGAAAGTTTTTTTAAAAAATGAGTAATTCATAGTTAGCCAGTAGGGTGGTATTGCAAAATAAAGACAGTGATTACAGTTTTAAAGACAATCTGCCCTCTAGGAGGAAAATCTGATACATACCTGAAAATCTCTGGTTTTCAGTGTTGAATTAAATTAATTATCTTTAAATTAAAAAGAAAAGAAAAGAAGAAAAAACTTATCAAGAAGCTAATTTTCGGGGGCTTTGTCATTCAGTAATAGTTCTGAGCTATTCTTTTTCCATTTGATTCAGCTTCAGCAAGCTGAAGGTTTTCATTTTGCATACATATGGTAGAACAGTAGCCTAAATGCCAGAGCATATTTTGTCCCCTTCCTGTTAAGGCACTGGTCGTGCATCACAGGAACGGGGAGGGCAGGAGCAATGCCTCTACGGGAAGAAAGTGCACGCCAAAGCAAGGAGGAATGTTCAGGAATAACCTTACAGCCCAGTGGCAGGGGACAGCTCCCTGGAAACGTTTGAGCAACGGCAGAGAAGTTTGAAGTGCTCAGTGGGTCTATAGCCTAGGGTTTTGCATATGGATGGTTTGTAAACTAAACATGCTCCCATGAGCCAGACGTTCAGATTGCAGCACGAAATGATCTTGTGCTGTCATTCAGTAATGATATCTCATTTGATACTCAAGTGCATAGTGTAGCCCTAAACATGAATACTAAGTTCCTCTTGTTAAACACCCTGCTGCAATCCAGCCACAGCTTTAATTCTCTTCATCATTCTGCATTGTACAGTTTATGAATACATCCATTTTCACAAGACCATGATAATTGAATTGCACATTAATAGCATTTGGCACTATGCACAAAACTAAATCAGTTGCTTACCGGGAGGCATATTAAAACCATTGCAAAAAAGGCTTGCATCACACAGCAAAGTACTAAAGCACTAGAGGTCACTCTTACAATTTAGGAAACAAGGTTTAAGGAAAAGGCTCAAGCTTCTTCCTGATACAGAATTATGAAAGATAAAACAAATCAGGTATGAAATATATATACTAGTGACTTTCTCAAATACTTCTCAAAAACAAGTCAAACTCAATTACGGTATCAAATGACTGACTTGAATGAACAGATTTTTCCCATCTGTGCTAGTATTTATAAATGTATAGTATTTTTATTTATGAGTAAGTCCTAACTCCTATGTGAAAACACTCATCTGAACTGAAAGAGTAAGAACTGTCCCCATGCTACAGGCAAAGAAACTGATTGTGGAAAGAGCAAATGAAATTATTTAAATTAAGAAGGAGTGAGCGCTAACGTGAAGAGAACTTGGCCAATCTAATGCATATTATTCCTTTTCAACATCCAATCTGGAAAAAAAAAAGTAAAATCTCTTTTTATATATATTACTTTGAAAGAGGACATTTCTGTTGAAGATTTTGTTTTCAATGTCATTTGGTAATAGTTTCCATCTCAAGTATCAAGGTATGAATTTGGTTAGTGGGTTAGGTTTCATAAGATGACCTCAGGAGAAAGGTTTTTTCATAATTACTGATTACAGTAGATACATGAAGCAGCCATTACCTGCTCACTTGAACTTACTTTACTCCTTTCTTCTTGAAAAGTTGACCGGGAATTGAAAACCTTTTCAGTTGGTGGTTCTGCTATTAGCATTGATGTATTCAAATACATTTACAGAACCAGTAAAGTTCAGTTTTCTTGCATGAATTTTGATGGCTAGATTGTCCAGTAATCTACCAATCATAAAAGAAAACAGGAAGTTTATTAAATTCTTCTGCTAAATTGATCTATTTTTCTTCCTTTAATTTTATGGTTCTTTCTTCACTATCAGATCCTGAATATGTAAGTTTTGCTTTGTCCTTCCTCAGGCCAGCTGCCATTAAGAAAAGACCAAAGTAAAGACCTTTACACTTCACCTTGAAGTGTCAATGTTAGTGTTACTAAGTCAGTTGTATAAAGAAAATTTCTTGATCAAAAATTGATGTGTTTAGAATTATTTCCATCTTAAAGAAATCACAGTATTCCTCTTCTGAGTAAAATGATTTTGAAGTTCTTAGTTTATCTGAAGGTGACAGACCCTATCATCTAGAATATGAAAATTTATTTCTGGGGTTTTATTTGGGTTTTTTTTTTTGGTTGGTTTGTTGGGGTTTTCTTATGCCTGAAAAGTAATGCCGACACTTCCAACCAAGAGAGGTAATAATTGCTGCCAGAAACTCAAATCTTTTAAAAATTCTGTAGTAGTGCTGTTTCATACTCTCCTATGCTTTCTTCCTCCCAAAGAATTGCACTTCCAAAGCAGTTGAAAGAAGTTTGAAGTGCACAACCCTGAGTAAGTAACTGTATAAGGTCAGGTGTGAGTTTTAAATGAAGGATTAAAGCAAGTGCTCCTGTAAGATTTTTTTCACTGGAGCTAGGAAGTATTTTTATTTTATTGGGAACTGCCTCTACAGCTGTAAATCAGCAAGTTACTAAATCAGCCCTTGAGAACTTGCCAGAAATTGGTACTTTAATAGGTGCAGTCCTTTTTTTTTGTCAAACTCTCTAAAACTGAAGTGTTGCAAAAAACATAATTAAACACTCTACACACAACTCAGCTGTGACTAAAAATTATTAACATTAATTTTGACAGTGAATGGAAATAAAGAGAACAAATTAGGGACTTTCCATGTAAATTCTCACCTCTTTATACCTACTTCTCTTTGTTAAAACTCTCCAGTCTTACAGCAGTTTTTATCAATACATATTTCCATATTTGTACTGCAATGATAACATTTTTTATAAATGCAGAAAGTTTTTTTATTATTATTACTGTTGTTATTAAAAATCAGGGACTTCTTGCTAATCCTACTATAGGTGACCCCCTCTAAAGCTGACAGAGAATGACTGTTAGTGATGCTGAAGTTTTCAAACAGAGGACCGATCACACACCTTATCAGATGCAAGTCATTGTATAAGTAATATCCCCAGGGAAGAGATTACTTGCTACAAGGAAAATATTGTATCTTAATTTAGAAAAGAATTTCATTCTGATGTTAAACATTGGTAATAAACAGTTCTGTAGACTATTTGCAACTTTTTGGAATCTCATTAAAAATATACTAAAATGCTGTTTATTGCAAACAATTTAAATTAAAATGTAGTTCTTTAACCATTAGTTTGTGGTTGATGTGAACTGTAGGGGAGGAGAAAGTAGAAACTTCCTTAATTCTCTTTTAGCCTCATTAATATTTATCTTCCATTTATTAATATCTATCTCTGCTCTGAGATAGCAATGGAGACCCCATCAGAGATCAGGCCATCTCTGGGCAATTATTTACATGAATAAAACATTATAGACATCTCTAGTATATTTTGAATGTTTATAGTACAGTAACATCAAAAGCTTGTATCAACATCGAATCTAAACCAATACCAATAGAAAAATCGGTCAAAATTTATTTCAGACTTTCAAGGCTAAGAATTCACAGAAAGGCCTTGGGTTGATTATGCTGAGTATAATAAACAATTTGCATCCCATGGCTCTAGGCTTTCAAATTCCCATGAAGATATTTGTCCCTGGGCTCAGTCAGCAGGATGGATGGAGCAGATTTGGTCATGATTGATGGATAGTGACGGACAAGTAATGACATTCTTGAAGTGAGATAGAATCAACCATAAAAATAAAATGCAGTAGGTTATATGCAAAGTATGTTGTCAGTGCTAGTACTAACGTTTGCATTATGTGTTAGGGTCTACTGTGTTTTAGTTAAGTACCAGTTAGGAGATCCAGAGTAATCACTAACTTCCTCACATTTTGATAATTCTGCAGCCATGGCCATTCTGTTTTCTTTCTTACATAAGTAGATGTAAGCATACATCTGCATTCATCCGCAAGAAAGAAAACCTTTAACTAAGGTGGTGTATCCAATTACCTATGTCTCACAAAGTCATGTACACTGCTATCATTGTGTATGAGGTATAACACTCAAGTTTTGTATTTTTTCTGAATGCATCTATGCTGCAGTAGAAACCAACAAAAAGTTTGTCATATATTAATATATCTCATATGATGTATTTTCCAGTTTTCTGTTTACCAATTCGGTAAGAATACCAACAATGACAATTTCATAGCTTCTAACAAGTTTAGATTGGAAAAAATAAGTCGTCTCTCCCCGATCCTTTCTCACCCCCGCTGTCTCCCTAGCCCAAACAAGCAAATCAAAGAACACTTGAATGTCAAGAAACATTACACCTTTCACATATTTATTTTCTTTTCTCCGGAAATGACCCTGTGCTTTGGTGCTACTTGCAAGTTTGAGAGTTTAGTGTGCAGTATCGCATAGGATTAGAGCTGTGTTTTATGGGAAAGCTAGAACTGCTTCTCAGTACTTTTATACTTTTATTCCTTGTTAGTTACTGTCGACTAACAAGTTGATAACACAGGTGGAGGCATATCATACTGTCGTACTGTCATACTCAAAGGGCTCTTCTTCCTTGAACACACCGTACAATTTGTTACGAACGATAAAGAAATACCAAACACTAAAATTAGTCATGTCTGTCGGTGACTCTAGAAGTACACATTGACTTTATTTAAGAGGTTTCTGAAGTGAAAAGTTAAAATTTGCTCTTCCTTCTTCTCAGTTTTTAGTTGGTTTATGAAGAGGGAAGAAAAACTGAAACCATAGCGATAACATTGATTTTACAAGTTTCTGTACAATTGCTTGGTTTTTTGCACTGTTAAATATGACTGAGGTTAAATGTTTTGGTAGATTGATCTGACAGTTCTTAAATATAAAATACTTTTTGTAACT
Source organism: Pluvialis apricaria (assembly GCA_017639485.1). NCBI lineage: Eukaryota > Metazoa > Chordata > Aves > Charadriiformes > Charadriidae > Pluvialis > Pluvialis apricaria. Next base: position 48,240,368 of record CM030044.1, on the reverse strand, counting down.
TACAACTTGTACCTTTTATTAGTCAGGGGCTGTGCATGACTTCTAGATTAAAATTGTAAAAGAGGTATGTGTGTGTCAGTATACTAGCATGTATTACATAAATGTCATGACAAAAGCTGTCTCTCTAAACTTGAAAATAAAATATATAGGAGATACAGGATGAAAATGGTTTTACTTTATTTTTTTTGTAAAACAGAATGCAGATTTAATGCTAGGGTTTAACCAATTGTGGTTAACAGAAATTGTAACTCTGCCGTGTTTTCTACTTACGTATTTAATCACGCTTACTTATCTGTTATGTGTTTGTGTTTTATGTATGTGCAAGTATAGCATTACAGACTAATGTTTGTCAAAGGAATACTGTATACGTCTCCCTCCATCAGTTGAAGCCTATGCCAGTAACCTTGAGTTAAACCTGTGAAGTGAAGAGGAGGATTGGTGTCCAATTAGTTTTCTTTTCAGAATAGTTTTCAGTGTTTATTACAAATTGCTATGTTATTTTTCAGTATGCAAAACGTAGTGTGGACTGGGAGGTAAAAATGATACTGTTCATAGTCTACTTAATAAGTATTTTCAGTGCAATAGTTTGAAAAGTGATTGAAATCCTGGAAACTTCTGACATTTTAAGTAGATTAAAATTAGTAACTACAGAATTATTATTTAAATAACATGCTCACTTAATAGACTAGTGAAGAAAACTTCCTCTAGGGTTTCAAATCTCAAAGGATATAGAAAAATATGGTTAGGAAATCTATCCAGCTGGGTAGCGGGTCTAATTACTTTTTTATTAAGTAGATCTCATTATTTGGTTGTGCTCAGGAATAAGCTATTGCTTGTTTTTTTTCTGTTAGAGTGCCTATTTGTTTTTATAACAATCTTTTAGCAATTAACATATTTACATATGTGGTCTTGAGGGAAAATTTGATTAGAAACAGCATGTCGGAATATTTGAATTTATTCTTATTGCTTACTATCATTCTTTATTCAGCCAATAGCTGAAGAAGATCCTGCTCTTTTCCAGGCATTTATCTGTCCACTTTTAAATCTAAATAGAAAATGTTTTTCAAAAGTGGTTCCTAAAAATAAAATTTTTCTGAATTATGTTTAAAATTTGCCACCAAAAATCCCCAGCTGTATCTGGTTTATCTGTTCAGAGTTATTGTGAAAATATATGTTTAAAGAAAATTCTAAACAAAAAAAAAGAAGTCTTGTAAAGTATATGGTTAAACAGGGCAGAAAAAATATTACTCAGATGCCATATAACCTAATAAACAACCTCACTAGGGTAGCAAACAGAATAAGTATTATGAGATAAGGTCTAGAGCAGTGGTTTTGAACAAGACAGCAAGAGTAAGACCTTCAGAGGGTAACACACACTGTAAAATTGATGCTGTAGACAGGCTTGGTTGCACGCGGGGAGCCTGAATCACTGTGGTTAATTCACCAGTAGCATTGTGCTGTATCCTCTGTTACATTAGACTGGATATGCTCAGTGTGGACATTCTTTAATTATATAAAAGTTTTGAGAAGAGGAGGGGGGAAAGTCTTTTTCTTCAAGATTACAAACTATGGTAGCAGCCGTATGATGTTTACTGCTATGCAGTATAACAAGAAAATACTAATTTGAAGCTGGAAGACATTTTGAATTAGAAATAACCATATAGGAACTGCAGAAGGGAGATTTTTCATAAATTTTTACTGCTTTATTTCTTAGCAAATATGACTTACTTTTGAGATGTATGATGAACTCTGATGGCTTCTGCAGAGACAGGAAAATTGGGATTTATTGGTCTAAAATTAAAAATGTGAAACTTGGATGTTTGTTTCTTTTAGTCATATGAGAGAAAAGCTAGTTCTTATTGGGAAAGTCATGCAGAAAATGGAGGGAAGAAATCGCACGCAGAGTTAGTTATCTAGTATAAAGTGATTTGCAGTGTAGAAGTGCCATTTGTCTCATCACTGATTATGACTGAGTCTAGGTAACTAGGTCAGCTGTAGGCTTTGCAGAGATCAAAACCTAGATAAGATAGGTTCCAGTTCCATCAAAATATCGTTCTCTAAATGAATGTTAGAAAAAGTATAGCAAGCCTTACTGACTGCCTTGGACAGTAATCGCCAGCTATACACAATGCGTTCATGTTTCATGTTGAATTTCCCAGAGTCTCCCTTGTCTGTGTTTGGGTGAGTTCTACTTGATTTCCCAAGGGTTAAGACTGTGCTGTTGATAGTCCTAGACAAAATATAGGGACTAAGTGAGGAGCTGGAAATCTCCTACCAGTGAGAGCGTCTTTCGCCCCTGAAAGGATAAAATATACAGGTATTTTGACCATATACAGTGTTCTGGTAAAGTGAAAATCTCACTAACTTAAATAACCTGGAATCACCCATTCTACCCGCCTGAGACAGTCTGATCTTTCCGTCCCTTTGACAAACCATGGTTAAAGCTCTGTTTTAACCCCAGTCTTGTCAAAACAAGGGTTTTTTTTTGCTTCTAAAGAAAGCATAGAGTGAAAAGAGACTGTATTGCGAACAAAATCAGCAGAATACTACATCATTTCTTTTCAAAAAACAGTAATAAAACAGATAAAGGAATCTTGGTACTTTTATGGTTACGTTAAAGCCTTTTTACCCGCCAGTATCTAATGATGGTTACAGACTGGCTGTTAACACAGGACAGGAAGCCCTTTTATGCTCCAAGCCAGCACATTGTGGCTCTCGCTGTAACTTCTTTTCCTGATCAATGACAGCATGCCTATCTACTATGCAGCAGTCTAGTTTGCAATAGTTTTGTAATCATGGTGTGACTTACCTACCATTCTTTTTTTAAGGAAAAAATACCATCTTTAGTAACTAAGATTTTTATTTTTTTTTTAAATCAGTGAAAAATAACACTGCATCTCGATGTCCTTATTCGACTAAAGCTTCTAGGGAAATCAATGGGAGCTTTGCCTAAATAAATATTGAATAAAATCATTAGAAAACATGAGTTGTATATTCATTCAACCGCGATATGCTGTATGGTTTGAATATAACTGATGTCTTTATTTCCTTTCTATGTACTAGACTTTTCATTTTGCCTTGTTTGGAGGACTCAGATACAGAACTGTGTAACAAACAAGAATTACTCATTTGTCCCACTTGACAAAAAATAAATATGAGGAGAAAAAGACATTTAGAATTTTAGCTAGTTCCTGTGGTTAGGGAATTTATATGCCTGCAGTGAAAAACTACTGCTCTGTTTTTCTGAGCCAATGGTAACATTATTTTTTTTTAAACCATCAAGATGATTGATTTTAATTTTCAAGGGTGAAATAGCCCCTCAAAACTTAATACTTTCAGGAATATCTAAGTGCAGTGGAGCACACTGGAGGCTGCTGAGCTCTGCCCTCCAACTGTCAAGGTGTGTTGTTGTAACTCTGAGTTTTATCATCCTGAATGTCAAATTTGTGGGGCTGTTTTTCAGTTGCACCATGCCAATGTGCTCTGGAGCCCCACTGTACCTTGCAGTGATTACATTTCTGTCCTCAAGCAAAGTCTGTCTCAGAGTCTGCTTTTCCACAGAGTAGATGGTCCTCCAGTAATTAAGACTGAGAACAGATCTCTTAGAGAAAAGAGGGAACATCATAAAACTTGTTTGCAAATGCTAAGTCATGATTTTACCTTGTTTACTCGTACATAAAACATATGTATAAATGTATGTCACTGAATATGTTTCTTTCCCTGTAAAATAGGAGAAACAAAGCCACGGTGGTTTGCAGTCTCATTTCGTAATGTACTTTCGGAAGGTCTAGATGATAGTCATGAGCCTGGCACAAGAACAGGACTATGACAGGGTTTAGCTCATGGCACAAGGCTGTAAAAATGTTATTCTGACTTCAGTAAGTAATTAAGTAAAATGAAATACAGAAGGAATTCAATGATAGATGAATCAGCCACCAAACCTTTGTTTGGATTTGATAGCCCCACTGTTACTGTAAGAGACTATCAATGTATTTTTTTTGTCTGGATGAAACTTATAGTGCCTATAGCAATAAATAAGTGTAAAACTCTCATGATGTCCTAGGCAGAGGTGCCAGGTTAAAGGTAACTATCGCACTCTCCTGAAGAAGCCTTTAAGACATCTTAGGAAATGTGTAAGTTTCTTCTACAGAAAATCACTTTTTACCATCTACGCCTTGTCTATTATTAGTGTGCTTTGGGGCATGATGACTTCTTTCTCTTTTTTCTTTTTCCTCCCCAAGGGCTCAAAAAACCTCATCTGTACTCAACTGTAAACTTGCTTTGACTTTTGTGAACTGCGATTATCTCATAGATCATTCTGATGTTGTATAGCTGTGCTTTACTGTGTCCTGATTCATTCTCCTTGGACAGGAAAACAAAGAATTTAAGAGATAGAGACTGGGGAAAAAATGATTAATGTGCAAGTACCAATATGCACGTTTTTTTGCTGTCTGCAGTGAAGGGTTGTTATTTTTGAACCCTTTGCAAAACATCTACATCTATTTAATAGCTTTCTGTAGCCCAGAATTGATAGGTATCCAGTCCGACTGCCCCAGATTTTGTGCAATGGGTAAGGGATGGGTTGACATTTACGCTGAACTTGATCTCTGTTATCTTTAGGACACTGCAGTAGAAAGTAAGCTTTCTTGCACCATATTGTGTCATGTTTTCAGAGGGAAAACAAAAATTTACCATGGCAAAGATTGTTTTCCTTCTTCTTCTGTCTCTGCAGCAACTACTTAGAAATTTGACAACAATTTTTTTCTTGGGAAGGGTGGTAATTCTAACAAAGAATTCTCTGATCTAACTCTCACCTCTAGTAAAGTGTATATGTGTGATGGGGGTAGTTTCTGTTTTGATGTTTCTAATATATTTTTGTAATGTCTCAGTGGATGTGTTTCTAAGATACTGCTGCAGGTGCTGAAAATGTATGTTGAGTGGAATCAAATTATGTCAAATTTCAGTGCGTGGTTGTGCATACTTGAACATTATAGATTGAATGGCATGATTCAAAAACCTATCAGTGAACTAGTATCAGTAAACTGATAGTAAGATGGGTCACAGTGGCTTACTTAGGAAATGTTAAATATGACTTTCATATTTATATGGTTGCTTTTATAGTTATTTATAGTTATTTGTATCCACATCTTGTTGAACGCTTTAATTTATCAACAGGTATTTCGTTTAGTGAGAGATTCATCTTTCCCACCTGTGTTGTTGTTTGATAGTGGCAGAGGTGTTATGACTTACTGATTCCATATATATTTAATTATTTATATTATTTTTGTAGCTTCCGTTAATGTAGAAGTGCTTTTGGAAAACAACATCTCAAGTTGGATGTGTCTTCTTTTCTCAGTCTTTCAAGCTGAATAAATGTAGCACAAAATAATCTTAAACCTGGAAGACCCAGACTCATTAAGATTTTGCAATGTTCCTGTGATCCTTATCTTCCCACCCTGCCACTAGCCAGCAGAGATGTATGTGTAGGAGACAGTGGTGGTGAAGAAGGAGTTCCTCTGAATTTGGAACCCCACTGCTAAAACCATGTTAAAACCACACTTGTGGTAATGGACAGTTTCAGTCAGAAAATCAGCTACTATTTAGTCCAAAATCCTTTTTCAGAATAGAACACTGTAAAACAGTGAATATTTCTTAAACTATAATCTTTCATAAAACAAGACCAGGTAAACAGGTGGTAAATGGCAGTGGGTGGTAAGCGCTCAGTGTGTTACCCACTTGGAATATAAATAGTGGTCTGTTTTAAAGTATCATTTAATGTCTGCCTAAAACTATTTGAAAGATAGTATAATGATCCACTTAAATTTCTTCTAATCAAATAATTCACTGTAATTTTTTACACAATTGATCTCTGTCATTATGGAGAGAAGAAATCATATGCTGAATCATAGAGTACCATCTGTATTAGAATGTGGACTTTGTAGTGAAGGAGGAATTGTGTTATTCCTTCAGACTGAACAGAGATTTTACTTTCGAATCCTGACTGCAAGACTCAGAAAAAAACCAAACATTCTTTAAAATAGTAAGTTATGTTTTTCTGCTGTTTAAACTACTGTTGGGGAATTTTTATTGTATCCCTTAAGGGGAATTAAACACATTTGTGCTTAAATATAAAAACAATAACTAACGAACAATGCATTAAGTAGAATCCTACTGCAGTAAGTAGTTCTAAAAGGAGTCTGCAAAGATGCCTCACAAGCATATGCCTTATATACACTTGCCCCAGCACCAGTCCTGTGAGTGGTTCCATGGCGCATCTCAGCATGCCCCTGGGTCCATCCCTCGGCCCAGCTCGACTGCCCAAAAGTGGTCCTTGTTGGCTTGCTGGTATTCCAGGATGGCTACAAGACGACAGGGAGTCATTCTGTCTCTATCATTCTTGCTTGCAGCCTGTTTAACCCCTTCTGCACGTGGGCCTTCTTGCCCACCATGCCAGATCATTTCTCAGTCACAAATTCACAGCTGCTGAGCTATTGCAGTTTGAATTTCTCCTTTATTACTTTTGTACTTGTTTAGCTTTTTAGATATTTTTTTTAATTATACTTGAGAAGTCTGATTTTGTGGCTCGTGTTAAAATAGAATTTCTAGCAGCCTGACACATAATCCTGCTGTTGAAGGTCTAGAATGTGGACATTGGGAAAACACAGATGCCCTTGGCTTAGTCTACTATGTTTTCTAAATAAAATTTAAAGAAAAGAATGATGCCTGGCCTAAATTTTTGAAAGGACTTGAAAATTCATTAATTTACATAGAAATATTTACACTTTCTTAATGTACAGAAAATGTTTGTGAAACCAACATTTTCAGCATTGGTGGGTTTTCGTGTTGTTTTTTCAGTTTTTACTTGACTCAGTTTTAGTATTTTTTCAAGAGTTAAGTTTCCTGTAGTATGAAATAATGTTACGTGATTAATCAAATCAAAAGTTTGCAGATCCGGTGCTCTATCAGTGACACAATATTTTTTAAACTGCCCCCATTCCCCTTTGCAGGCATCAAAAATTCAGATGCCAGATTGTTTCTTTTTTACTGTGGCCTCATTTTTTTCCCTGGCAAGTTCTCCGAGAGTTGGAATTATCTCTATTTCTGACACGTGGTTTGGCTGCCAAGACTGGTTTTGGCTACTTTGCTCTTTACCGTTTCTCACTGTTACTGAGAAATGTGGAGTTTTCATAGTGATATGAGTAGACAGAGATAGACCCTTCCAGCTTGGAAGTCTTGCATGTAATTGAATATTTGAAGCAGCAACTCATAAAAAAAGGGAAGAACCTAATAGACACTTAAAATATTTACTGATGTTAGCACATCTGTAACACATCATCTTCTGTGCTAGCAAGTGGGTTTAATCACAAAGGTTGTTTGTGCATGTCAACACTCTTTCCACGTTCAGCGTTGCTAGCTCATACAGTTTTTATGCTGTCTTTTGGTATCATACACCTTCTGTGTAGCTGCAGTATTCAAACAGTTGCACAAAATGGAAGCTTTCTAATGACTTTTTTTAAGAACTAATCTTTTTAATTGTGAAACGGAGAATAAAAATATTTAATGAGTTATCTTAGTGAGGGCATTAACAGTCTGCATGCAGCTCCCAAGGATTTTAAGTGTGCATCGCATTCTGGGCTTCCAGTCCTGGCTGTCGAAGGAAGGACTTCAGCAGGGACCTAGCTAACATCAGCACTTGCAAAAAAGCAAGACTTTTTAAATACATTGCCTGATTTTTCCCTTGTTTTGAGTCTCAGAGTGCTTGTGCATATTAGTTATTTTTGATTATTGATTTGAGAATTGATTGTAGTGTCAGGTAACTTCTGCCCTTATTGCTCACAATCTGGGAGAAAAAAAAAGTGACAAAGAACAAAGAACTCTTTAGTATTTAATTCTTAGGAGTTAGACCTCATAATATTTTTATGCATAATATCAATGAATTCCTTAGGCTGGCAAGATTGCACTTGTACCTGTGTACTTGTAAATCTAGGTGTAAAAAGTGACTTTTTGTACAGATGTGGGGGGTATGATTTTTTAATAATAAATTATGATTTTAAAATTTATTTTAATGAAAATGTTTAGCATATGTTTGCATCTTTTTAATGTGCTTCACTCAGCGAGCTCTCTTTGACCTCTATTTCGTGTTCAGTTTTTACATGGTTTTCTTATTGATGTTCATGGGTAATTGCATACGTGAATTTAATACAGGACACAAGTAGTTTAATTGCAGATATCAATGCAGCGCCTGCCTAAGGACGATAAGGAAAAGGTCTGTTTTTGCTCTTCTGAGTAAGTTTCAGAGTTAAGTTTGATACACATTCAGAGAAAAAGTAGAAATGCAGAACACCCTGCACAAACGTTTTCTGGGGGATTTTTGGATGCCTCATTCACAGCTACTGTGTGTTGACCTCACATCCATAAGAAATGATGCATTTCCAAAGGACAGGAAGCTTCTTTTCAATGCCTCTTTTTCTCTCATTGGTTTTGACCAGTTCTTTCATGTCTCACAATTGAACAGAGCCCTTTTTTTTTTTTTTTTTTTTTTTGTGAAATTTAGTGAAAACACTGGCTTGTGTCAAAAGAGGAGATAAGCAATCATGACAGTTAGGAAAGGGATGATTTTTATTAAGACTTCTACTGGCAATTGGTGTTCTCTTTATTAGATTGGTGGATTCCATTTACAGGGTCCAGCAGGAGTCCAGATGGAGAGTATTCCTGATTGGTCTCTGTGGGATTCTTTGAGCAAAGCAGGTTACAGAGTATCCTGCTACTGCATGCCTTCTGTAGGTGGCACGCTACAGAAGCTAGCAAAGCTGTTCCAACAGCCAAATGTTGAAGGTTTTTTATGTGTATTTGTCACTATGTGCTTCACTACAGTCATAATGTTTCTGCTTTTAAGAAGAATATCCACATTCTGTCTGTTCCTTCTGGTTTAATTATATTTTGGCATAATTACAACAGAAACAGATATCATAGAGTTGTGAACTTTGGACTGTGCCTTGTCTTGAAGTTTTTCACATCGACTATGAGCTTAAAAAAAGCCATGGTAACTCCTTTTTATAGAACTAATCTCAGGTCTGCCCTTATGTTTTAAAGAAAATGATTGGACATTCCTGGTTATGCAAGTGCATGTGCTACATATAGCATAAGGAGTTCCCTTCCTCTGTCCATTTGCAATACTTTTGCCTCAGCAGAGAGTTTCTTGTGAAGTTGAGTTATGTAGATTACAGTTCTGCTGTATGTACCACAACAGCAAGTGAAACTGTACAATTGCTTTTTGACTATGTGGTACAACTTCAAGAGTCTATTGATTTCAAAACCTCATCTTGATGTTTGTTTTTGATAGTGCCATATTCAGTCAAAACCCTCAAAATGTAGCTGCTTCCCTCACCACCTCCCCTGCCCCCTGCCATCAGTTTAAGTTATTGATCTAATAGCAAGAAATAAATGGTCAGATATTAAAGTTAGGCACTGCCTTGAAGAGAAAATGGGTAGAAAGTACACTACTAATTAGGGCAGTAGCATTCATTGGAATGACAAGATGAAGTTTATTTTAATATTGGATAAATTAATTAAGCAATAATGAAATGCAGTGTTTTCCTAGGCACTGTGTTATGTTAGGAGATCATTCTGTTTGTTTTCTTTAAAGGTGAATCACGTTTCTTCAGCAGGCCAACCAGATAAGGCATACAGCAAAACACAAACCATTTGCCTTTTCAGTGATATATACAACTATCTGTGGAAATGTGAGGAGGCTGTGCTAAATAGATGTGTCCAGCAAGAGATTTCCTCTCCATCAGCATGCAGAGACTGCTCTCACTGAAAAGGGTGAAGAAAGCCTTGAGAAGCTAGGGCCAAGAGGAAAATGAATGAATTCTTTCAGACAATGCCTACTTTTCAGAAAAAGGAGCCCATACTTGTGCTATCTACTGTATGTTTGAGGTTTCAGTGTTTGCCAAGAGATTAAGATTTTATCATCCTCAGCCTAAAATAATCCTTTTATTTATAGTTTGAGTAAACAAAACAGTAGAAGCTCATACAAAATTTTCATTCTACTAAAAATTTGACATACAGATAAGAGGTGTGATAATTTAGCTAATGAAGCCAGAGCTCTGTGGGTTGGTCTCATAAATATGGAGGCAAACTTCTCTCGAACTCCAGTCTTTTTTAATAAAAAAAAGAGTTATCGGACTGCAAGATTTATTCTGCAAGTAAATTGAAAACTAAATTTGCCTCTAGGGCCTCATTAATTCCTATAAAACAATTTTAAAATGTGGCATTTATAAGGATTCTTTTGGAACATTACTTTCATACAGTATTTCAGCTCTATTACAACATAAGGGGAGTGCAATAAAGAAATTTTTTCCTTCTTATTTTTCCTCTCTCTTTTTGATAGTTTTCATCATAATTTTGCAATATTGTACTCCAGAAATAAGTGGAAAAGGAGGATCCTTGTGCATTGACTGTGTTTTTCATTGTTTCAGATAGGCAGCTTGATTAGATTTATTTATGTTATACTCACATAAGTGTGATAGTGTTAACCATATAAATAAAGCAGGAACTCTTCAGGCTGATTATCCATATGTCCACCCAGTGTCCCTCAATGGACCACAATTATAGTGCACTTGCAAAATTTAAGGTGTAAGATTTTCATTAAAAGATCGATTTTTAAAATTCTAGATTTTGTGGCTTATATGATGAAGTTTGACTTGATTTCATCTGTATATTTTATTGATTTGTAGTGTGCTATTAGTTCAATAGAAGTCCATCATTCATCTGAGAACAAGCAACCAGTAATGCTGAATTTTGTTTTTAATCCCACTACTTTATTCTTTCTTGTGAATGTGTAAAGTAAAATGTGAAAATGACCCCTGAAAAATGAACTTTTTCCTTTCTATAAATCTCCTAATCTGGAGTGTACAAAATCATGATTTATTTTCTGCTCTCGCTTTCTTTCTTGTCTGTCCGAATGATTGAGGGTTGTGGATGAGATGCTACCCACTAGAACTGGCCTACAGTAAATTGTTTATATCCATATCTCTGAGGCTGGGGCGTGGATTTGTAATCCTTCATGTCGAGACAGCAATTGAATGTGATAAATTTTAAGCACCCACTTGATTTTTCATAGTTGTTCATGCTAGTAGGTAATTTTATGTCATCTTATGACTAATACACTTCAATCATGTCTATCTAATGAGCTTCAGACTTGCCTGTCAATACACGACCTTGTACTTTCTGGTGCTGGATTTCATTCTATTTCTGTTACTCTTTCATCATCTAGTTCTTTCTTATGGTCTTTTGATTCTGCCCTGTATTGATTACACCTCCTAATTTTACAGGGAGATGAATTCATAAATACTTTTCTTTTTTTGTTTCATGGTGTTAATGAAATTAAGGAATGCCTTGATTCCCAGACTGTTAGTTCCCACATGGCTTGATTCTCCCTTTTTCAGTATCTCCCATCACCATTTTCTTGTCCTTATGCAGTATGTAGCTTCTTTTCTCAACTACTCATGAATGACTAGCAATTTCCTATGCAACAATAGATAAAATCAGGCACTGCTTTTCAATCTAAAAATTGCCTGTCATAGAAAACCATAGATTACTTTGACATGATCTACATTAGACAACCTTTGTTCCGTTTGATCTAGTTTTCCATTTACCTCCATTTCCTCAAATATTCTCTCCTTTCAAAGTTGTTCTAGTCTCACATATTATTCAAATCAGATTTGCAGATTTTTACAGCCTGCTTTGCACCCCTTCAACCTTCCTCACCTCCTCCATTCTGCATTTATACTACACAGGGTATTGTCCAGTTATTCACTACCAATTCTCCCTGATAGATTAGTGTATGGTGCTTGTTTCTGAATCTGGGATATCTTGTATCAGGGTTTCAGAATTCGGGGATACAGGCTTTATTCTAAACAGAGATTTGGTGTTATAATTTGCTACTATTTTTTTGTTTGTTTTTTTTTTTTTAATTTGATAACATTACCCATCCTGCTTTTGTCCCTTTGGTCATCAATCACACTTCTAAAATATTTTGAGAGGCATTGCTATATAACTTAGCAGCTAACATAATATTTGAGGAGGAGCAAAGAAATTTCCCATTTAATGTTAAATGTTTTCATACTTCAAGAAGAAATGAGTTGTGTGTTACAGAAAGTAGAATGTCTCATTAATAAACATAGGCACACTGTACTTGTTAAACATAATGATTTAAAGAATCGTGGATATTAAAAGATAAACGTACTCAGAAGTCATTCTTAAATTACATCATAATATATGAGTGGTAACAGCTGATAACTGTTTAAGTAATATGAACTTTGGAAATGTTTCTGGGATTATTGCTTCTAAAAATACTTTGCGTATACTTACTTTTATCTTTGCTCTTTATTATACTTTGAGAGAACAATTCACTTTCATTTTGTATTATTGGTTTTTCTTTTACCTGTTTTCTTAAGCTGATTAAATCAAATAATGTACCTGAGCTGCTGCAAGTCAATAAATGGTTTGAATTTAATAAAAATACTTAGTAAAAATGAAGACCCTCACCACACAGAAACAAATGTAACACAGCAGTGAGTTCTGTCTAATCTCCTCAATAAGTTGTGCCCAACAGAAATGTTTTATTTGTGTAGTATATTGTTTAAACACCTTTTTTTTTTTTAATAATTAAAAATAGCTCTCCCTTCCAATTTCTGAGCAGAGGTTTTTTTGAATATTCTTGATTTGGTTGTAAAGGCTATGATGTTGATCTATGCTACTCAGCCAATTAAATCTTTCTAAAATTTTACATGAATCTCACCAAGTGTAAAATTTAATTTGAGACTTAATTTAAGTCTGTAAGTATCTGTGTTTGTATATGTCGACCTAGCACATACGTTAATAGCTGTAAATAATTACAACAGTAGTATATAGACATTTCTTTATATGAAACAGGGGAAAATACTATGTTTGTCTCATGTGATCCGGTTTTGAACCTCTTGATATGCATAAACTTAAAAGAAAATGATTAAATTGTGTTTCATTATAACAGTAATGGCCCATCATTTTGAATAAATACAAGCAGTTAAATGTAATGATTGTTTTATGGAAATTACTTTGGCTTATTCCCAATTTTTAGGGTACTTTTATTATGTAAATTTAAATAACTTTTAGCTAACAATTACATTAAACAACAATATGAGAAGTATAATAGTACCTCATTGAATTAAACTAAAAAAGAGTTGCTAGGGGACTATATTAAAATGTGTGTCTTACATGACATTCAGTCCCATAAGGTAACTATCCTGAGATACTGTTTCTTTGCTGTTTATGTTGTATTCCTTTGATAATATAGTCACGGTGGCTGTTTATTTGACTTAGGGTTTTGGTTGTTTGGCTGTTCATTTACATAAAGTAAATGATTAATGTTCCTTAGTAACCAAGTGCCTTCCCAACCCTGAAAAAAAGTAAAGGAAGAAAGTAAACTTGATGAAGCTCTGTAATTGACTTGGTCTTTTACCAACTTTCAGACTGTACATTTTTGAGACTTTTGTGAGGATAAAACATAATATTTTTAGTTCTACCTTAAAATGCTAGAACTCATAAGAATAATTTTGACCTGCTGTAGATTGAGTTTCAGCAGAGTGCACTAAGTATTGACTGTTACGAAAAAATACTGGGACATAAAGGGTTAGTTACCCACCTCCTATGTGTATCTCTGCTTTTCATGGTTTTGAGGGATTGTTTTTGGTTTTTTTGTTTTATTTCCTGGCAGGCTTACCATGAACTCTCTTGCTAAAGGCCAAGGTTCTTAGGACTCCATGAAATGAAGAATATAAAACTTATTTATAGGCAGTCCAAATGTTACCTTTTTAGAACACTCTCAATCTTGATTTAGCTTTCCCCAATCTTGGTTTTTCCCATTAATATTTAAGACAACATCAGTACATTCCTTCAGCTGCCACACACACTGATTTTATGTGTGCGTGTGTGCGCGCATATGCTATTCTCTGTTATACTGGAGAAAAAATCTATTTTCTTTCTATTTTTTAAACTTTATTTCTCATATTAAAAAACAAAACTGATGAGGAGAATGAATAACGAAAAGAAAAACATCGTAAGATCTGGCAAAATCATAATAAAATGGTTACACTCCTATTAATAAGGTTTTCTGCAAGGGGAAGAGCTCGGGAGTGGCTGTCTGAATTCTTTAACCCTTCAAAGACTGAGAATGTGTGCATGCAGAAATAGGTCTATTTTGTTTCTAACTGTAAATAAATGTATGTTTGAGACTAATGAATGGAGCTGGAATAAGGAATGGCTGGTAGAATTGTACTTCCAGTTCACTGCATGTGAAATATGCTGTGTGAATGAATTCATTTTATTTCTGTCTGAGGAGGAAAAAGAAGTAGAAAGTGCCAGTACTAAAGTAGCCACCTTTCTATGGATTTACATCTTACTTGTAAATGGAATATATATAGACTGATACAAGACATTTTGAGCTCCATTGTAAATGTTTACTAGGGTTCGTGTTTATTTGCAGTTGATTGTGTGGGTTCTCTGGTGTCTTATAAGATGAAAGTCCATCTGGCAGCCTTGCCTGAGGGCAGGACACTAATAAAAATCCCTTTCCTTTATGGTCACAAAATTTTAAGGAACTTTGTTATCTTTAGAACCTCTCTTATTCTTGAAATTTGGTTGAAACTGGGAAACAATGAAAAGTTGGACAACAGAAAGAAGGGGAGACAAAAATAGTCTTATACAATTTAGATATATAGTTACATAATTGTTATACCTTACTTCTTTAGGGAACCAAGTTAAACTGTATGTTTCTTTCCTCATGTACATCTTTTAAGTTCTTGGATGAATTTGGAGAAAATAACTGTCCAGTTACATAATGGTTGGGAGACCTCCACTAAGCCTTTTCTTTGCTTCATTTACACCATGTGGTATGTCTCAGATTTTTTCTGAAGATGAATATCTTGAAGATTTGACACTCAGATGGCACAGTAAAGGGTATTGTGAACTAAGTAGGATAGTTACAAATTCCTTTCAGTTTTGGTATGTATGTTGCACCAGAACAACATGGAAAGGATAAGCTTCTGGTGCAAGTCTAAGTGCAGAAAAGAAGTATTCTGGCATTTTGAAATACATCTATCTGGAGGAAATGTCATGAAAAGTAAACTGAACAAGAAGTCAGAAAGAAGTCTTGCTGGCTAGTTCTGCTTCAAAGTAGGTAAATAAATATGCCTGCAATTTTTCTCTTAATTGCTGTTATTTGTTTTTCCTGTAAAGAATATGTGATTGCTCTGAAGGAGAATTTTACAAGTATTGTAAAATGAGCAAGGACGGTTTCTAGTTTCCTGAATGCCATCGAGTACCATCTGTATATGAGAGCATAATTTTTGCTACTGAAGCACTATTAAGCACCAGGATTCTTTTTTCCCCCCTCTTTTTTTTTTCCCCAGCAGGTACTACGTTTTTCCCTAACTTTTTTTTTCCCGTCTGAAAACAACAGGGAAAACATATTCTCACTGATATATTTAATTCTAACAGAGCTGAGTAGAAGGTTGCAGCCACGTAATTGAAATCACCACGAAAAAGAACAGATTTCAGCAGGCTGACTTCAGAGGCTGATGGGTTGGTATTGAAAAACAGCCCTACCGGCCCAGATGACAGGTAAGGATGAAATTTACAATTGTCCTAGCAACTCAGATGGAGTTTGCCAGCTCTGCTTGAATTCCATTTCCCATGGAAACAGATGCTGAATCTGACCAAAAAAAAAAAAGAAGAAAATTAAGAAAAAAGGGTTTAGAATGATCACCTGAAATAAATTACAAATACAATGTAGTCTCCCATGCCAGTTCAGGTAGTTTCCTTCATTCATAATACATTTACTTCATAGACAGAGAAGCCAATCAGTCTTTCTTCAGGGATCAAATTTTTAAACTGATTTATAGGGTTGTTTTTTTCTTCTTCTTTTTCTTCCCCATTTCTTTTCTCCAGTCATGCCTGTTTATTTATAATCTTTAAGGATAAAACAATGACAGTGAGTTATATGTGATTTCTCTTTAGATAGATCATTCTTGGATCTGATGGGAAATTTTATTTTTTTAATCTTTTAAAAATTGAATTTTATTTACTTGAAAAAATGCATTGGTATTTTTTAAATTAAGTCTTAGAAATCAATTCAGCTTGAATCAAATTCCTATTTACTGATGGATAGAAATATTTTAATCATGTGGCTTAAAGACAGTTTTTATTGTTCTAAGCTGTGGTAATGTCTCTTGGTGCTCTTAGCTTAGTTACAGCCTTGTTTTTTGGCTAAAGTATATATCCTGTAATTCACTGGATCATTCATTCCAAGTGAACATTGCAGAAAAGTAATCTAATAAGAAAATCTGACAAAAAAAAGTGTGAATATGTAAAATACTGCTCCCAGAAGATTTTTTTATTTTCTTTTGAACTGACTAGGAATTAAATATTCTAGATTCTTGTTTCACAGAGATTGGGAATATGAATCTCTTCATATATACCTTTCACCAACAGTCAGGGTAAAAAAAGGTCTATTGTACAGAAAGAGATATTTCCATTTCTTTCTTCACTCATTTTGTTAATCTAATAAATACTTCTTGACATGTGTAAAATGTCAATAAGTCAATAAGAATGTCATAGTTCAGTCAAACAGGATTTGGATGAATGCTTGTTACGCAAGTATAATCAGATGTCCTGCCATTTTCATTTAGTGCAGTATTTATTCAACATCACATAAAATACTAACCTGCCAAGAAAATTTCATTATTTCCATTGAAAATATTTTTTCTTCAGAATCTCAATTGCTTTATGGAAGCGTGACTTTTCCTTTTTTTTTGATACATTAATATTAAATTTGTTTGCTTTCTGTAATGATCTTGCATATAAATGGCAATAACTACTTGTACAACCACATTTTTACAAGGCACTCTAATTCCATAGATTTGTAGTTATTCCTGCATTAAGTACATAGGGCCTGGAGTCACGTGCAAAAGAGATTTCGTATATACTTTATCTCCACATTTCCATGACAATTTTTGCAGTCAGCTGGTTTATTGAAAAAATAGTTAAGAAATATGGCTTACATAAATATATATGTACTTGAAATCTATAAAATTATTAATTTTTTGTAATTAATAACTATGTGTATGCTTACATAAAATTTCTAAATTTCATCTATATTAAACAAATAAGTACAAAAAAAGTATGATGTCAAGTAGAGTGTCTTTCTACTCCTTAAGATAACCTTCCAAAAACCAGAAATATGAGGATTCTAACATGATACAGGACAAAACTATGAAGAAACATAGAAATATTTGCACTAACTCTATGTGAACTCCTTGGAGCTCAAGAAGTAGTCCACGTACTAGAACTAAAAATTACATGCTATGGCTATACCTACGTGCCAACTTTGTTGCTGAGTAGCCCCTACACTGGGCATATCATAGGCACATTTCATTTATTATTGTAAGTGTAGCATTTATAAACTGTTTTACCTTCCATTTTATAGTGCAAATCATCCCTTCATAAGGTGGTTATCTGGGCTTCTGGAGTATCATTTCTCTGAAGGCAGACTGTCCAAAGCAGAATGCTTCCAAGGATACTATCACTTTTATGAGCGGCAGTATGGCATGATTTGATTTAAAGTCGAACTTTCAAGTTAAAAAAAAAAAGAAAAAACCCACAAGCCTATACATTTTTCTTTTCCTCAGAACTCTTAACTAACAGAACAAAAAGTTCCTTTGGAAAAGGAAGAACAATTTTATGCTCCATTCACTTGCTAAATGCTGAGACCCTTTCATGCCTTATGAAGACAAAACTAGATTTACCAAGAAACAGTAGAAACGATAAATGAATGATAAACTACTATTTTTAGTCTTCACAAATTAGAAATAGTTAATGGTATTAGTGCCTTTGGGAATACTTGCTAATTTATCACAAAGTCCTGTAAAGTATGTTTATAGGAGATTTTATTTCCAAATCAAACTTTAAATAGCCTTTCTGTAGAACTAAACACTTGGGAAGTATCTCATAATATCAGTTAAAAATAAATCTTCGGTGAATAACTGATGCCATTAAATTGTGTATGATTGAATAGAGTAATCTTTCAGTAAATCTTAAGGGAAAATTAGTAATAATAAAAATTCCCATTAAATTTTTAACAATGAATTGCTACCGATTTATAAAGTTTACAAATCCTATTTAATTATAATACAAATATTAAATGGTTTTCTATGAAAAAAATAAAAAGGTTTTTATAATAGAGCAATTACATCCCCAGCTGAATACAAACACATTTTGCTTCCAAAAGCAACTTCAACATTTGGCTGTTAATCTTCTATTTATTTAATATATTCAAAGTTATAATCCATGGAATCAAGAGGAGATTTAACCTGTGTATAGCTAAAGGAAGATAAAACATAATGTAAATTATAAAAACTATTTAAACCTTTCTGATGTTTTTGGATCAATGTCTGTGACAATACTAATTCTCTAGAGGAATATATGACATAAACAATCAAAGCTTTTTCCTTTGTTTCAGTGCTGGATGGCAGTTTGGAATTTCCACTGTTATTTGTGCATCTCTTGGTAGATTTTATCATTTCGTTCTGGTAGCTTACCAAATTCCATGTTGTTCTGAAAACTCCTCAGTGCATTTGCTTGCATGAAGAGGTTTGTAGGATTCTTGTTCTGTTGACAGTGGAAGACTTGGCTATTCTCTTTCATTTGCCCCTACCCTTTGAAATGAAGCAAAAAGAAGGGAAACTTAAGGTGTGACCTTTGTCTGATGCCAGTATTCTCAGACTTCTTTTCTGCCTTGTCTCACCCTCATGTAGAAGTAAAATTCCTTTCCAGTATTCTGAGATAAACAATTTTCCTAGAATTAAGTAGAATCTATGGGTGGTCACAATCATTTGAAACAAACAAAAATTTGATTCCCATATTGAATATATATGCAGAAATCATCCATATTGGATTTATTGTAAAATAGAAGTAATTACAAAGAACAAAATGAAGTCTCCCTTTTGAGACCGTCATTATTCCAGGTTAGTACACAGATTAATACTAACTGTAGAAAACATTTTAAAGTGACATCTTAATTTGCGTGTTGTTGAAAAACAAGAAGTATGAGTAAAGGACTGAGGAAGGGACTGAGAGGGAGAAAACCCAGTGAATACGTTTTTCAGCATCAGTTAACTGTATTCTTTGCATTTTCTGAAGACACCAGATTGGCGACAGATGACTACTTTGGTGACAGATACTACTTTACTTGACAAGTACATACTTTTCTAGGATTTCTCCACCGTCTTCTGGACTTAATTTTTACCTTCTGACTCCATTTTTGTCTCAGCTTTACCGTCATTTTAATGAAAAAAAAAAACAAAACCCGAAAACATTTGAAATGAAGTTTTTCCTACATGCTGTGTTAACAGATTGTTTTTGTTGACATTAATTATAGAATTATCTTTTTTCCAGAGTATGTTACTGTGGACGTACTTAATTGTTATGTGAAGTAATTTCTTTCAGTTAATTTAAAAAACTATAGAAGTTTGCTTTGTCTTTTTTTCTACCACTGCCACCCTTAGATTTTTTTTTGTTTTTCAGTAAATGCTATTATTTATTCTTACAGTGGGACTTCAGCTTTGGGTAATTTCAGGTGAAGAATTATAATCCCTCTTTATTCAAATGTTTGATATCTTATGATCTATGCAACCTCCTAGAACCGTCAGGACCTTATATATTCTTTTGAAATGTAACCTTCTTCCACACTAAGAAAATAAAAAGAGGCCCCAAATCTATATTAAGTGCATGCAACATAGGAAGTCTAGATAAGATAAGCCATGTGACAGCATCCAATTTATTTTTTGTCTGAAAACTGTGAAATTCCTCAAAATGAAGCATGGTTTTCTTTCCTTTGAGTAAACACAGAAGATGTTTGTAATAGAAGAATTTACTTTTGAACTTTATGAGAAGGGGAAATTATTTGCAATGCTTACATGGAAATATTAGAAAAACCCCACCAAAACTACGCAAAACCCCGAAGAATTTTCAGTAGAATTTAAAGTAAAATCAATAGCTAGAAATGAAAATGGGTTTTGTAACTAGCTGAGTATCTCTGTTCTCACTTGGCTTTCTACTAGATATTTTATATAGTTCCTATGGGGCTTGTATCCACTGACCCTGTGGTAAACTGCATCATGTATAAATCATAAGAAACTGTGGTATGTACCATATTTACTTAAACATACTAAGATGAGCTAAGCTTGCTATTCAGCTACGAAACAGCTATAATTATTTAGAGAAATAATGTTGCCTCCTTCGGAAGGATTTTATCAGAACATATTATGTTTTGATATTTAAATTAAAGTGCTCATATGTTTTGAAGTGCAATCTTAAGGAAGAAAAATTACTAAACAATCAATAAAGTCAATCTTCCCCCGTATAGTTGCACTTAATGTATCCAAAATTCTTTAGTCCTGTATGTTAACATAATTACCTGTGAACACTTGTTAACATTGAGCACTACAAGGTCTCACCTTAATTTTCTGAAATGAAAGAACTTTTCTAGTGTTTAATTTAAGTTGTGATGTTGAGTGCTTTTTAAAAAAAGTGATTAACTATATCCATGTTGGGAATAAACTATCAGTACATTAAGTGACTGCAGGACTTTTCATATGGAAAATACAATTGGAAATATGGCTGCAGAAGGCCAAGTAATGATTGAAACAAAGATCTGAGTTACTCATAACAGAAGTCAATGCAGTCATAATGACTTATTTTTTTCTCCTGCTTATCATTTCTACTGAGGGAAAACAGGAAACACTGTAATGCTTTTGACCAGATAACTGCTCTTGCTTTCATAATTTAAAGCAGTCAGGAAGCCGGTGATTTGATGACCTGAAGATTCATCCTGCTTAGGGGGATCTGCATGACTTTGAGCTGTTATAGAGGGTCCTAAATAATGTCAGTTCTAGCCTTGCATTCCTGCTACGAATATTAAAGGGAAGCCTACATGATTTTTGACAGCAAACACCTTTGCAGACACTGTAAAATAATAAAAGTTAGCAATGCTGTTGGATTATTCCTCTTATCTCTAATCAACACAGATGTAACTACGTAGGTTTACTACTTGAGGCAGCTATTTCTGGTTATTTCATTGTTGTAATGAGATTGGGTGAGAATTAACTTAGTTGAAAATTATAGGTTCCAGGGAATATAAATCTGCCAATGCCATATTGTGACCAAGAAAAAGCAGTAAATAATACACTTACTGAACATAAGTGGCTGAGATGTAGCTTTTCAGTTTAAATCAGGTAAAATGCTCAGAATATGATCACATAGAATTTTACTGGTTTCATTTCAATTTTCCTAAATTTAGTGGTGAATAGACTGACCTGAAATAACATGATGCCACTATGCTTCTTGGGCTACAGTTTGAATGTGGTGCTAGACACACAGGCAGCTTCAGCTGAAATTGTCCAAAAAAAATGAAGTCCTTATTGTAAGGAAATTATACAAATCACTGTAGAAATCATAATGCTAAGATATCATAACTTAAATAGGGTACGGTCCACTGTTTTACTACCCTGTGTGGGATGGTTCCCACTGCTAAGTTTTATTCTGAGAAATGCCACCAGTTTTCATAAGAGATTTTGGAGTTATGATTGTTATGTAAAGATTTATCCAAATGTCTTACAAATAATTTTGTATCAATGTTTCATTCAGATTATTGTTATTTTTATTATTATTAGTAGTAGTAGTATTTGGTTCTTCTGTCAGACCTGTGCTGAATTTCAGTTTAACAGAGAAATTTTTTTTTTTTGGGGGGGGGGGAATTTTCAGAGAAACATCCCAAAGAAATACAGCATGCAGTGAAACTTTCACTTCTTAGCACTGAGCTGTTCTGAGTGAATTTATAAACATACTGGATTATGGAAAGGAACATATCTTCCTTTGGGCTTCTTCCTGGGACACAGTTGTGCTCTGAACCAGGGGTGGGAATTTGCCAGTTGGTAATTTTCCTATGCCTTCTGCTCTTCACTGCTCTTGGATTTTATCAATGCCTGTTGGGCTTCACACCAAATATTGATTTGTTTTACTTTAAAGAGTAACTAATTGTTGTAGTATGTGTGAAAAATGTATTTTAACTCAAGAGAAACTCCTGAATAACTCCTAGAGAAATTCATTTCTTTGTGGAGTGCTATACATCACCTAAGCTGTTTATAGGGAGTTAAATCACATATGGATAAACTCCCATATAAGAGCAGATTTATCCTTGCTGGATCCCCACGCACAGCTGGAATTGCTAGGTTTTGTCCCTGTGAAGCCTGCATTGGTGGCATTGGTGGGCTTTTCATTTATGGAATCTACCATGGTATTTTGTCATTAATCATATTGTTGTAGAATATTTTCTCTGGGAAAACATGGAAAAGATGTCACTGACTCAAATGGGGTGCACATATTTAAACTCAGAGAACACTCAATCATCTGTATTTACTGGATAGCCAAAACCTGCAGGATATTTTACAGTGTCATTAGGATGTAGCATATTATAAGTCACCTCAAATTTACTCATACCCCAAACAGATTAAGTGGATAATCAGAGTTAGGTGGTTTTAAGTTCCCTAGTGAACTGATAAACACTAAATGACCCATCCAGTGCGAAAGACATTTGTGGTAGCACATTCCAGTGTGATACTAAGACACTGGACAGAGTTTTACCTCTTTGGAGCTAGGAGCTGTTTACTAGCTAATAAAGCAGAGATGGCAGCCAGTCTATCAGAGACATCTGGATATTCAAGGAAGCAGAACAAGGATTATTTTAGATATGGAGTGGTCAGCTCAAGGAGGGAATAGAAGGCAATGTGGGAGGAAAACTTAAGTCTTTCTGGATCCCTAGGAGACTTTGAAGATGAGTTTGCCTTTAAGAGCTAATGGAGCACTTGAAGAGGGGCACCATAGCCCATTCATTGACAGAGGAGCTCTCTCCAGCTGGTGTTTTCTGTGACAAACAGTCACAAACAGGCAAGGCTTGAAAATATGTAGTCTGAAATGGTAACTGTGCTTTATAAGGACTGAACAGCAAGGTAGTTGAGTAAAAAAGTGAGAGACAGAAATCTTTCTGATCAGTGTTAGTTGTCTGACTGTGTGGGCTCTCACTGTTTCATAGAAATAAATGTTGTAAAGTTTTTTTTTTTCCCTTTCTGCCTTAATTGAAAGTGAATTTAATGTGATTTAAAGCACCTGGATAATAATAAGACATTCTTTATGTATGTGTGTAGTTTGAAACACTGTAACAGGTATGTTATCTTCCAAAATACTTCTTCCAAAGCATGCAAAAGGTATGTGACTCCACTCCAGCCAAAGGGGCAGGTGGAAAAATGGCACGAAAAAGGAGAGACAAGTATGTTCCAGCAAAACATGATAATTGAGAGGCATTGTAGTATGCAGTGACATGCAGTGAGGTATGCGAGCCTAAGCTTCAAGGTTTGTAAGGAATGTGTTACATTTCTGCTGTAAGCCCTTGTACATAAATTATTTTATTTGTACCCATATATAATTTATTATACATAAATACCAAAGTTGTCTGGAGATACTGTCTATATTTAAAATTTCCCGTGCTCAGAGCACTTTTCATTTTCAGAAAATTAGTAAGTCTGCACAGGTATTACTTTGAAACACAAAGATCTATATATTTCTATATGTAAGAGGCTTTTCTAGTTGATCTTCCCAAAGATTTTTTTTAGGTTTTCATTGCATCTGTTTAATGAGGTTAGATTTCATCATGCATGCCAGTGAAATTGACAGCCTATTACATTGTTTACTATGTATGATGATATCAATCTCAGTAGATCCCCGTTATTCAAAAAAAAAAAAGTATCACTGCTGGTGGTCCATGCAGGTCCATGCATTCTAAACTGCACATAACGTCAGTTTATTTACTGTTGGCATTCACAAATTATAAAGTGATTAACAAACTTGTCAGTGAAAATGAGTAGTATCTGGATTGTAATGAAGTGATAGTGACAGTTTTTAATGGCAGAAACATACCTTCGTAAAGATTTGGATATGGTGTATAAAGACAAACTAGAGTAATAGTAAACAGGTTTGAGTGTAGTAGGATTTCAGGGCAGGCTTTAGTATTCGAATCAATTGAATTTAAAACTTTCACTGATAATCTAAAGGAATAAATGACATATTAGTTAGAAATCTATGATAAAAACATTTCTAACATTATATACTTGTATAAATTAATCATGTGATGTATTGATGTATGACTGATTAAAAGAATTGCATTCTATGTCATCAATGTAGGACATCTTCAATTACATTAAAAACTCACTCAATGTCTCAAAATATTTGTCTGTAAATAAGGTGATATCAATAGATTGAGCTTTGGTTAGAACGATGCCTCAGAGACAGGTATTTCATCATGCTGTTTTGTCAATAGCATATACTAGGATCAAAATGACATAATAGAATCATAGAATGGTTTAGGTTGGAAGGGACCTTGAAGATCATCGAGTTCCAACCCCCCTGCCACAGGCAGGGATACCTCTCACTAGACCAGGTTGCCCAAGGCCACGTCCAGCCTGGCCTTGAACACCTCCAGGGATGGGGCTTCAACAACTTCTCTGGGCAACCTGTTCCAGTGCCTCACCACCCTTAAAGTGAAAAACTTCTTCCTAATGTTTAATCTAAACCTGCCCTCTTCCAGCTTAAAGCCGTTCCCCCTCGTCCTATCACTACATGCCCTAGTAAAAAGTCCTTCCCCCGCTCTCCTGTAGGCCCCCTTTAGGTACTGGAAGGCCGCAATAAGATCTCCCTGGAGCCTTCTCTTCTCCAGGCTGAACAGCCCCAACTCTCTCAGCCTCTCCTCATAGCAGAGGTGCTCCAGCCCTCTGATCATCCTCGTGGCTCTCCTCTAGACGCGCTCCAGCAGGTCCATGTCCTTCTTATGTTGGGGACTCCACAGCTGGATGCAGTACTCCAGGTGGGGTCTCACGAGAGTGGAGTAGAGGGGCAGAATCACCTCCCTTGACCTGCTGGCCACACTTCTTTTGATGCAGCCCAGGATACGGTTGGCCTTCTGGGCTGCGATCGCACATTGCTTGCTCATGTCGAGCTTCTCATCAATCATCACCCCCAGGTCCTTCTCCACAGGGCTGCTCTCCAGCCATTCTCCGCCGAGGCTGTATTTGTGTTTGGGATTGCCCCGACCCAGATCTAGGACCTTGCGCTTGGCCTTGTTGAACTGCATGAGGTTGGCTTGGGCCCACCTCTCCAGCCTGTCCAGGTCCCTCTGGATGGCATCCTTCCCCTCAAGCGTGTCTGCCTCGCCACAGAGCTTGGTATCATCAGCAAACTTGCTGAGGGTGCACTCTACCCCACTGTCCATGTCGCTAACAAAGATGTTGAACAGTACGGGTCCCAGTACCGACCCCTGAGGAACGCCACTCGTCACTGCTCTCCACTTGGACACCGAGCCGTTGACCGCAACCCTTTGAGTGTGACCATCCAGCCAGTTCTTTATCCACCGAGTGGTCCATTTATCGAATCCATGTCTCTTCAATTTAGAGACCAGGATATCGTGTGGGACAGTGTCAAACGCTTTGCACAAGTCCAGGTAGATGACATCAGCAGATCTTCCCTTGTCCACTGCCGCTGTAACCCCTTCGTAGAAGGCCACCAAATTTGTCAGGCATGACTTGCCCTTGGTGAAGCCATGTTGGCTGTCGCCAATCACCTCCTTGTTTTCTGTGTGCCTCAGCAGAGTTTCCAGGAGGATCTGCTCCATGATCTTGCCAGGCACAGAGGTGAGACTGACTGGCCTGTAGTTCCCCGGGTCTTCCTTGTTTCCCTTTTTGAAAATAGGGGTTATGTTTCCCCTTTTCCAGTCGGCAGGAACCTCGCCAGACTGCCACGACTTCTCAAATATGATGGCTAGTGGCTTCGCGACTTGATCTGCCAGTTCCCTCAGGACCCGCGGATGTATCTCATCAGGTCCCATGGACTTGTGCACCTTCAGGTTCCTCAGGTGGTCTCTCACTTTATCTTCATCTACAGTGGGTGGTGCTCCGTTTTCCCAATCCTCTCCTTTGCAATCTGCGTCTTGGGCAGTGCGGCTGCTGTCCTTGTCTGTGAAGACTGAGGCAAAAAAGTCATTGAGTACCTCAGCTCTGTCGCTGTCCCGGGTGACCAGTTCTTGCGTTTCCTTCCGGAGAGGGCCTACATTTTCCCTAGTCTTTCTTTTCTCGCTGATATACCTATAGAAGGATTTTTTGTTTGTCTTAATGTCCCTGGCCAGATTTAGTTCTAGCTGGGCTTTAGCTTGTCTAACCCGCTCTCTAGCTGCTCAAACGATTCCTCTGTAATCCTCCCAGGCTACCCGGCCCTGTCTCCACTCCCTATAGACCTTCTTTTTTCTTTTGGTCACTTCCAGGAGCTCCTTATTCATCCACGCAGGCCTCCTGGCTTTTCTGCCTGCCTTCCTCTTTGTAGGAATGCATTGCTGCTGTGCTTGGAGGAGGTGGTCCTTGAATATTAACCAACTTTCTTGGACCCCTCTTCCTTCCAGCGCTTCATCCCACGGCACCATACCAAGCAGATTCTTCAAGAGGCCAAAGTCGGCTCTCCTGAAGTCCAGGGTCATCAGCCTGCTGCGCACCTTCTTCGTTGCCTTGAGGATTTCAAACTCAACCATTTCGTGGTCACTGCAGCCCAGGCTACCCTTGAGTTTGACCCTATCAACCAGCCCCTCCTCGTTGGTAAGAACAAGGTCCAGCATGGCTCCTCTCCTCGTCGGCTCCTCAACCACTTGGAGAAGGAAGTTGTCCTCAATACAATCCAGGAACCTCCTGGATTGCCTGTGCCTGGCTGTGTTATCCTTCCAACTGATGTCAGGGTGGTTGAAGTCACCCATGAGAACCAAGGTCTGTGAACGTGATGCCGCCCTTATCTGTCTATAGAGGGCTTCATCCACTTGGTCTTCCTGGTCGGGTGGCCTGTAGCATACCCCCACTGTAACGTCCCCTGCTCCCGATTTCCCTGTAATCTTGACCCATAGGCTCTCAGTTGGCTCGGTATCCTCCCCCAGGTTGAGCTCCATACATTCCAGCTGCTCATCAACATATAAGGCAACACCGCCTCCTCGTTTCCCTTGCCTGTCTCTCCTGAAGAGCCTGTACCCTTTCATGCCGATGCTCCAGTCATAGGAGTCGTCCCACCAAGTTTCTACGATGCCAATGAGATCGTAGCCTTGGAGGCGTGTACACGTCTCTAATTCCTCCTGCTTGTTCCCCATGCTCCGTGCATTTGTGAAGAGGCACTTCAGCCGTGTCTTCGTTGCGGCCGATTTGGTTGGAGCAGCTGTAATTCCTTTGTCCTGTACTAACAGTGCCTCCCGATTGACTCCCGTTGGTCCAGGAGCTCCTAGCTCATCTACGTGAAGGTTTGGGCATACTGCAGCGTAGCTGGCACATCTTGGAGCTAATGGCTGCAGGCCCTCACCAGTGCCCTGTTCCCCTTTCCTTGATGTAACATCCCTTGGCTGTTCATGGGCAACCCTGATAATACCCCTTTCCCCCGTCGAATTTAGTTTAAAGCCCTGTTAACGAGCCCTGCCAATTTTTGGGCAAAACCCCTTCTCCCTCTTTGAGTGAGCCAGCCCCCATCTGATGCCAGCAGGCCTGATGCCGCAAAGGTCATTCCATTGTTAAAAAACCCAAAGTTGTGTCGTTGACACCATCCACGGAGCCACATGTTAACAGATTGAGCTCGTCTGTTCCTTTCAATGTCATTGCCCGCAACAGGAAGTAGGGATGAGAAAATCACCTGTGCTCCAGATCCCTGTAGTGACTGTCCCAAAGCCCTGATATCCCTTTTAATCATCCTTGCACTCCTTTCTGCACATTCATCGCCCCCCACATGAAACAGGAGCAGCGGATAGTAGTCCGAGGGCTGCACCAGGCTAGGGAGTCTCTTAGTGATGTCCCTAACGCGTGCCCCTGGGAGGCAGCAGACTTCCCTGAGAGCGGGGTCTGCCCTACATATTGGGCCCTCAGTCCCCCTCAGTGCTGAGTCGCCCACGACTATAGCCCTCCTTTTCTTCCTTGTAGCAGCGGTCTTAATGTTTTGAGCGGGTCTTCCCAGTCCTGGCGTCTCCTGTGATGTATTAGGACTGTCCACCTTGTTGTCCCCCGGCTGTCCTGCCATGCCCAGGGCCTCGTACCTGTTGGATAATGGTACTAGGGGAGGGGGGGCGGGCAAGGAGGGGGCTCGCTTGCTAGTTACAGATCATGTAAATTTTTTTTTTTTAAAAAAAGAGAGGTAACTAGTTACTAAAGGATGATCTGAATTTGCATATTCACAATACAAAACATCACAGTTCTTACTGAGATAAATGTAGATTGGGTAGTATGGGTGTACATTTGGGATCTACCAAATCAGGTTATGTCCATTAAACAGGAAAGTATCCCAAGAAACACTGACTTAAGAAACGCTTAAGAGGTCATTATGGAAAACTTCAAAATGAGACCTGTGTAATGCCATGGGAAAAGGTTTGACAAATACAGTGTATGAAAGTAATTGAGCAAAGGAAATAACAAGTACAACTTGGGAATCAGTTGCTTTCAGTGCGCAGCACTGACCTCTGCTACCGCTCTCTGTGCTGGTAGTTCACCTTCAAGAATGATATGCAAATACTGACTGTTCAGAGTAAGCCTGCAAACTGATGCAGGGGCTGGGAAATAAGGCTTACAGAATAAGAGTAAAGGAATTTGTATTACTAAAACATTGGAGAGGTGACTCGATCAACATCTGTATAAAGTTGCACTTGAAATAATATAACTGATGGTGAAGACAGATTTTTCCTTCATACAGAGACAAGGTAACAAGATCCAAAGCCTTACAACCAAAGCTAGACTTCAGATCTTATCTTTGAAATCTTATCTCTAAAAAAAGATATTCTTTCTTAGCAGTAACTATATTTAAATTTATAAAATTATGAAGAAAAATGTGAATTTACATCATTGTAAAATACAATTAGACTATGTGTTTGTATGTTTGAATTACCGGCTTTCTGTTCTGTTTCTGGAACAATTTTCATAGTCCGTAAGTGGAGTCAATTTGGTATTGATCCATTTAATCCTGAAATTAATAAGTGTATGCACTTTCATGTTTCCTCTTTTCCTACAGTGCTGTAACAAGGATTTTATCTGTACTGCCCTCAGCATTCTCGAACCTCTTGAGTTTAATTGCTTGTGCCAAATGCTTTAAAACAGAGCAAAGCTAGCACTGTGCCTTTGGAGGTGATGGTCAGGGGCCAGAGTACTAACTAACTAGTTCCCCTTATGTCTTTGACCAAAACAGTGATGGAAGTCACTCGTGCCGTGCCTAGTATTGCTTCACCTTGGAACTTCCCTATTGGTTTTTATCTTTTATCCAAATGAATTGCTCCTAAATTATATCTCTGTGATACCTGCCAGAAGGGTTTTGATGTTATTGTTCTTTCCTCTGAAGCCTCAGCTTTGGGAATGGAAGTGCTTTATAGTTGAAAATATAACCAGAGCTGTTAAAGTCTCATTAAACAGCTGCAAGTTATACTGTCAGAGATGCTTCCAAAATTATCTTACTTTAGCTGAGATGCAAATTGTCTCAAATCCAGTGTGATACAGAATGACCCAGCTGCATTGGTCTCCTTATCAATAATTGTGTTTCCAGGGCTTTTGTACTGGAAGTTACCAGCAAACCCTTACACTTCTCTTGAAAGGAAATGTTTTGCTATGCCAATATAGTGATAGGAATATAAAAGTAAATATTGAAAAAAGTAGTAAAATCATGACACTTTTACAGCTTAGACATTCTTACTTGTAATCATTTTCCCCTAAACACTGTTCCCTTTCCTTCCCCCCACCCTGTTTAACAGCAAATAGAGTTCTGTCCTGCAAGCATGTTATCTCTTAACATATAACCAGATCTATAGATAAGAAAGAGCATCAACGTGTTTCCAGTGAGTGGCTTGTTAATTCAGTTTTATTAAATATATAATATTATATATAAATATAGAATTAGATATAATATGTTTATTGCAGTAAAAATTGTCTGGGAATCAGTGGCAGAACATATCTGTAGGACTGGAGAAGAAAGAGAAATTGAGGGGATTCAGTGGTGCAGCATTTTGTCTGTGGGCAGAATCTTGCAAACTCAGACAAATGCGACCCACTTGCAAAGGTCTCCTTAGATTGCCAAGTGATTAAAATCCAGGAAAAGACAGTTCATAAAATTTTGGTTCTAAGATGAATCTTACAAATTTAATTTCCTGTGATGTGAAAAAGCCTTAGCTAAAAAAAAATAAAAATAAATAATTCAAATTGAAAAAAAAAAAAGAATTGTGATTTTCTCTTTTTATTTATATTGCTAAAGTGGCTAGTATCTTTCTGAACATGAAGAACTTTTTATTTGCGGTTTGTATAAGATTGCCTTGTGTAATGTGATTATATAGATGGCTGTCCCAGTGACAGCTGATGGAAATTACTTGAATATGACTTTCCTTCTGTTAATTTCATTGCCGGAGTCCTGGATTGAAATACTTATTTTTTTTTAATTCTTTTTTTTAGGCATTGAATTATATTGCCTATTTCTCTCTTAAACACTTGGGTAGAAATTTTGCTTAGAATAAAAAGGCAGTGTTCCTTTCTTTTCTTGAGTTCTTGTTTCTTGAGTGAAATGTAATCCAATGGAAGACCTCTACCATTGAACAAAGTTTAATTTAATAAAATTAAAATTCAAACTATCATTGAAACAAACAAATAAACAATCTCTCTCCCCTTCTGGGTGAATTCTGTCTGCATCTGCTAGTTTAGGAGAAAAAGAAGATTTCTACATTCTTCTGGTAATAAGGTACTTGAAATTCTCTGACTTTTGGTAAAGATGCTTTTATTGATCTCAAGAAAAATTTCACTAAAGTCTGTTTATGTTATCCCAGATGAAAAAAAAAAATATATATAATGAAATATTCCAAATTTTTTTTAAAAAAATTACAAGATAGCACAAAGATGGTGGAAATTTAATGATCCAATAAGAAAGCGTAAAACATATTTCATGAGAAAGGACATTTCATGTTGTTACAAAATTAGTTTTCAGATATTGCGCATCTACACGTGAAAAAATGAATGCTGATAATAAACGTTATCTGCTCTTGATTGGTATGAAGTATTTTAATTCTAAATTGTAAGTAACTTTTTTTTAGTTCCCATATTATATATAGATTTGGTTTTGTTTGCTCTAAAATCTTGCTATTTTACTACCACACATGCTTAAGTAACATTCAATATGTTACTACATTTTAATATTAAAAACTTTTTCAGTGTGTATTCTGTGTTGCCAAGATCCTCACCATAAATCAATGACAATAAAAACCATAATTAAAGATCTTTTAATAATAGAAATATTAAGTAAACAATATTAGTTTGAGTTTATACCACTAAGCAAGGGCCCATAAGATGCCACAAATTTCAGATTCTGCTGATGTTTTAGAATGTGCTCTATGTAATCTTGCCAGTTTTAACTCTTGTTTGTTAAGAAATATGCCTGTAAGTGAAAATACACAGGATACTTGCCTATCTAGTAGAAGGTAAGCCCTTCTACTTTTTTGATTTGCTATAGGGTACACCTTGAACAAACTGATTTAAAAGCATTACTGCAGCACATTTGGTTAATTAATAAATTTATAATAATACATGTCTTTTAAAGTGAATGAGAAGACCCTAATAGAAAATGACCCATTTCTCCCATCACCTCTCAGTTCTAGTTTGTCCTACTCTAATGTTTTATTGAATCATACACTCTTTTACCACTAAATTCACACACATAAAATATAATTGGAATCTATAAAAAAATGCTGACTTGATCTGATAACCATGGAACCTAATAAGGACTTTTTTTGTTTGAAAGGGCCCTAGGAATTAGGAGTTAAGTTTTAGTGACAGGACTTGACTTGTATTGGATCATAGGCTGAAGGTTTCTAAGAAGTCCAAGAGAACAAGGAGTGAGTTAACTCAGTTATTACCAATATGTCTTTAACATCAATTAAGAGAGGAGTCATTGACGCTTGGCTGATTTCTGGGTACTAAGAACAAAGAAATTCTTTATTTCACTTTGTTTGAACTAACTAGAAGATTTCCTTGTGATTTTTGTGCTCCTTTTTCATAAACTATGGAACAAAAGTGGTTCATGAAGTCAGACCAAAAAAAAAGTAAAAATAAATAGTAATGAAAGCATAATTTCTGTCTATAAGAACCATACCAGCTATTGAAAGTTTATTGCAAGGTGTGAATCTTTGCA
Source organism: Pluvialis apricaria (assembly GCA_017639485.1). Classification (NCBI taxonomy): domain Eukaryota; kingdom Metazoa; phylum Chordata; class Aves; order Charadriiformes; family Charadriidae; genus Pluvialis; species Pluvialis apricaria. The sequence goes on along the minus strand of CM030044.1, from coordinate 48,208,007 downwards.
AATATCTATGTTCGGAAACAGAATTTTATATATCTTCCAGGTCTTTATCATTCAATTCTGATCTAACTGCAGTCTTTACGTTCTTCCTTCTAGTCTGACTTTTAAATTGTCTACGTTCAGTCATAAAAAGACTTTTGTGCCTCTGGACAACAACAAGGTAGTCAGTAAGCACATACAAAATTTGGCTTTTTGTACTGACTTCTTGTCCATCCTGGCCATGACATAACTGCAATTGTGTAGTGGGGATGGCTTCTTGAAAGGAAGGAAATGTAGGATTGCGTGTTTCTTGTTAAGGTAAATATCGGATGCCTGATGTGAATAGTATAGTAGGCACAATTGACTGCTAATTGTCAGAATTCTGTGCTGAATTTGTGTGAACCACAGTCTGCAAAGGCTAAAAATTTTATCAGAAAACTGGAAGGTTTTGTTTCAAATTCAAGAAAAGAATCAGCTCTGCCATGAAGGTTACCTGCTTGATAAATCAGTTTTTACATTCCAGAGAAACTGTTACAAGAGCCTAAAGACTTCTCTGTTTTTACTTTGGGCAATCAGCTCCCCTCGTTCTCCCTCCACCCCTTTCCAAGAAATAACTGAAGTCTGTTAATGAAAACTCATGTTTAAACAACAAACAACAACAACAAAAAAAACAAGAACAAAATTAACCTGGGCTAATTACCAATAAAATTTCAACCTGAAACGTTAACATTTTTAAAAGTAGTAAGCAGCTGAAAATGGCTAGAAAACCTCAGCAAAGCAAAACACTGTGATCTTCTATGGCTCCTATGTGCAGTTCAAATGGAATAAGTGGAAATGCCTAAAAATATTCCACAAAATGAACTGAAGAGTGGAAGAGGGAAACACTAGTGGCTAAGAACTGCTTCAAGGAGCTCATAGAGGTATGCATGAAACACTGCAACTTTTATAGTCAGTTGTTTTTAAACTCAGATACAAATGGGCAACAGTAGACTCAGTATGAAGAAGTGCTTAGGCTCTCTGAACAAAAATATCTTATCCCTGGTCAGGAAACAAATGCAAGGGGAAGCATATAGCAGCAACCACAGGCTGGTTTCATATTAAGTGACACTGCATATTGTGTAGCTAGAAGGCCTGAAACTAACCTGATCTAATTGTCTACAAATCTATCAACTTGACTTCTCCTCATTATTCTTACCTTCATTGATGAAGGGTTCACCGTAGTCAGGATCAGCATAATGGTCAATACCTCTCAGCAAAAGGAGGAGAGGGGCACATCTCTCTTTATCTATGTCAAATGAATCTCATTAAATTCAACGAATCTTTTGAAACTAATTACAAGTCTGCACTTGGACCGAAGACCACAATTGACCACAATTAACATATTTAAAGGATCTATTAAGTAAAGTGAGTTATGCCCTCACTCCTAGGGAAAATTAAATATCTTCTGTTGGAAACAGTAGATGGACTCGAGGATATTTGGTCTTCACAGTAATAGAAAAAGGAACACTTTGAAGTCCACATGACTGAATCATAGGTTTAATAAATACTTTTTTTTTTGTGGTACCTTTTTTGAGGTTTTAGCAAGTACTAGTCCTATTGATATGTCTCCTATTTTTACTAGTCTCACTCCTTTTCATGAAGGTTTTGATCACAGATATTCACATATTCAAATCTGGATGCTTTAATAGTAGAGAAGGTGATCATTCCTAAACATTGCAGCTTCACCTGCATGGAAAAGATGAACATTAATAATCTTCTTAGAGACTCCCAGAGTTATTATTTCTTCTATTCTGTTCCACTAAGACAGCATTTCCTGCTGTCCTCAGGTAGTGTACTTCTCTGATGATTAGGTGTTTAGTTTTCCCTAATTGAGGAAAGATTGTTAAACTTTCTTTGATTTTTTTTTTTTTTTTTTCCACTGGTATTGTTTTGTTTGGTTTCCCTGTGGCTTACTGTAATAGATTTTTTTTTTGTTAACATTAATATGTTTATTACTCTGCTCATTAGGCACTCAGTATTTTCTTTGGGTCCTTGGTAAAGCTGAAGAGCTTAATATATTTTTAGGGAGGTCCATCATTATAATCTTTTGTCTTTCTTTGCTACCTATGTCCTGCTTCACCTGTTCAACAGTTCATTAAGAAATTGGTAGTTCTTCTTTCTGGTAGAAAAAAGTGTATACAGCAATATAATAACTGGAATGAATTTAATTAAAAAGTTAAATAAGTGAAATTCTAATATGTTAATTTCTTGTGTTATTTTTGATGTGTTTGAATTAACTTATGTCTTAAATAAAGTGAATGTCTCAATTTAATACATGTACTTTTTAGACAATTATTAACAGAATCCTTGTATGTCAACTTGCAGTAACTAAGCACTGGACTCTGACATTTGCTTATTCAGAGTAAATTTGCACTCAAACTGAAATGCATAAAAATCTCTAAGTCTATACTATGGACCAAGATGAAAATTTAGGTGACAAACAGTAGCCTGTTGCATTTAAATTAAAATCAGTGACATATATTCTTGATACTGCAAAAGAAAAAAGGTTTGTGCCTGTAAATGACATTGTGTTTTTTTTCACTAGATCTAAAGGAAAATGTACACTTATGCATCCTGAAGAAATAAATCTCAGGTTGTCACAGTATTCTACTATTTTTACTACTATTTTTATTTTTATTTTAGCAAGTAGTTGCTTTGGTCAAACCCACAAAATTTATTTGATCAACCATAGTGTTATAAACATAACTGTGATAACTGCTTTACTACCTGATATCCAATTTGAACTCCATCTGTTGTAGATCATATGGCACGATCTATGTAAATTATGGTACCACTGTATGAATAATTTCTTGGTTTACTCTGAATTTGCATAATGAGATAGGATTTGAAGCTGGAAGAGAAATGATAGGCATACTTGGTACATGCAACGCATACAGTTTTATTCCTACAAAATGCCTCGGTTACTTTATAAATTTGATTAAATATGCGCTGGAATTATGGTATATGGAATGGCATGCCCAATATAACTCGAATACCTTTTCACATTTGGTGATGAAACAGGTAATATATTTTTGTTTATACATCATTTCACTCATTTGCACATTCTTCCTTTTTTTTTTTCCACCAGTTGCACTTCAACTTTTTAGCTCTTATTCCCAGAGTAGTGCCTTTCTGTCCTATTGAATGCTACTTATTTCAGACATTGTTTTTTAAATAGCAATTATTACAGCTCATGTCAGTATTCTGCTTAAGCCAACCCTAGCATTTCATGATTATTCCGTACTCTTCTCATTGACAGATGCTGTACAATCATTCCGTAGGCCTGAGCTTGATTTGATTTGCCAAAAAGTCTCTACATCTGCATCACACAATTAAATACATATTCTTTCCTTCACAAAGCTTTATTTGACACCAGATTTTTGTGGATATTACAGAAACGTATGGTTTGTTTACATCTTTGGATGTAGCTATTGTTTAAAAAAGAAAAAAAGATTTATCACAAAAAATCTAATAAAAGCTATGTCATACATAGTTTTTAACTAAAATTCGTTGGTTTAAAACTCATGTTAGAATAGACCATTTAAGTATTCATTTAGCCTGGAAGAGCTATGTGAAATATCCCTGGAAAAACCTAGATCGCCTTTAGCAGTGAGGTCTGTTCTCTTGTACAGAAGAAGGGTGTCCAAGAGAAGTGAAGAGCTGACTGGTAACATGTTGGAAAGCACTGAATTTAAAGAGTGTTTCATTGTGTAATATGTCTTCCACTGTAGGTGAAACCACATGGAATTGTCATGATGTACAGATTATGTTTTCATTTGCTCTTATTACATTTGAGAAACAAGTTGATACTGACCATCTGGTTCCTGCCAATTTCTACAAAGTGTTTTGGATTTAATTCTGGTTTTCTTAGTAGATTTTGAGTTACATTGCACACTGTAAGCTGCAACAAGAACATGTTTTAAGCAACATGTGCTAAGCAATAAAAAATAAATTGATATGAAGTTATTTTCCTGAAATAAAGCATAGCAGCTATTGTAAAATAAAAGTACAATTATTCAGAGTAGATCAATTGGTGATACACTGCTCATTTCTCTTTAATCATTATTGTGTAAAGGCAAAAAAATGTGTTGAACTGTTGGATTTTGGGTAACATCTTGTCTATATTCAACTGTTTATGTTCCTTTCTATTATAAATTTAGATTGACATAAATTATAGGATAAATACTATGTAAGTGCTCAATAAGATCTTCTGGGAATATCTCAAAGCAATATATGAGTTTCACAGAATATGTGTATTAGACCACCTAGGCAGAATAATACAGTACCATTGATTCCTTTCTAATTTGTACATTAGGAGGAAAAAAGGTGAAAAGTGTAGTAAGCAGAAGCAAAAAACACAAAGGCAGCAGTCTCATCTATCCAGTGGAAATGTGGTTTCTTTCCTTCTGAATTAAAAAGTTGTGAATACTTAAACAGACCCAGGGGTGTTGTAAAAATAGTGTATCTGCTGTTGTTTATCTGCTAGTGCTTTTAAGTATTAATCATATGGTCTCATTCTTGGTGATTCATTTCATAACACATGCCACCCTTCATCAGAAGAGCAAAGTCCATAATATGAAGCATATGAAAGTGATGAGATGTTCTACTGTGTCCAGCTCTGGAGTCCTCAGTACAGGAAGGAGTAGGTTCAGAGGAGGGCCACAAAAATGATCAGAGGCCTGGAACACCTCTTCTGTGAGGAAAGGCTGAGAGAGTTGGGGTTGTTCAGCCTGGAGAAGAGAAGGCTCAGGGAACAGGCTCAGGGCTTGTTGTGGCCTTTGAATACTTCAAGGAGGTTTATAAGAAAGATGGGGACAGACTTTTTAGTAGGGCCTATTGCAATAGGATAAGGGGTAGTGGCTTTAAAGTACAAGAAGGAAGATTTAAGCTAGATAGAAGGAAGGAATTATTTACAGTAAGGGTGGTGAAACGCTGGAACAGGTTTCCCAGAGAGGTGGTAGATGCCCCATCCCTGGAAACATTCAAGGTCAGGCTGGACAGGGCTTTGAGCAACCTGATCGAGTTGAAGATGTCCCTGCTCGTTGCAGGGGGGTTGGGCTAGGTGACCTTTATACATCCCTTCCAACCCAAACCACTCTGTGATTCTATGATTCTATGATTCTAGATCATGTACATAGATTTTGGGGAAAATGCCTTTCTATTTTCTCTTCTTAATTTTCATCTTTGTATCTAGTTTTACAATGTAAGCTTTGACATTAGAAAAAGGATCAATGGCACTTGAAGTGCTCTCTTGCATCAGCAGTGGAAGTAGTTCTCTGTGTGAAACACAGCAGTGTCATACTGTTCACTTTCTGGTGTAGTTTAATAGGTTCTTTTTATTTTCTGTGCTGTGAAGAAACCTTTCAATAATGAGATCTTTTTCGAAGACTTACTACTGCAATGCATTTGCTCATAAGATGAAATCTTGTTTCCCTTCATTTTTTTTCTTCTTCTATGCTTACCAGTTGGACAATTTGTCCCAAGTAGCAGAGCCTCTTTCACCATTATAAAACTAATCTGTGTGTAATGAAGTGAAAAACGAGCTTGCGGTTAGACAATAAAGAGTAGTTATAAGATTTTGCAGTTTGTATTATAGAAGGCTAAAGTAGGAAATAAACTTATGAAAATAAATAATAATTTTATTTCTTCCTTTCACATGCGGGAGGTACTCTGAATTTGGTAGAAGTATGGAATAGGTAAGCTTATCAAGAGCAAATAATATATCCTCTTGCTTGTAGTGACTGGATATTATTTATAGTATTTGAGAGATCTGTAGCAGTCATGGTCAGTATCAGGCCTTCTCTTTAGGGAGAGTTTTGCTTAAAGAACCAAATGAACCAACCTTAAAAAAAATTATTTTTGAAGGTGATCAGAAGATGCCCTTGAGACATTCGTATAAAATTCTTGCTGCTAATTATAAATATCCATACTTATTTAGCAGAAACACTTAATTATCACTGAGTCAGGAAAATATTTTGTATAAATTAATATTCATTATTTTGATAGTGGAAGTCTGGAAGACAAACAGAAGGATTAGAAGAAGAAGGACTCACCTGTGACGTGTCACTTATCGGTTGCATCCAGAGAATGCGTTTGTCCTAAAAAGAGCCATTTCATAAAGACTAATGGTTTACATGATTTTCTCTCATTTTCTAAACAACAGATGCCAGCATAGTATAGCTAGGGAACGACTTGCTTACACTTCTTCTAGTGTTTTAAAATCAGTCTTCTTTCAGCTAAAACTAGAACAGATATTGATTCTCAATTTATATTTTTCAAATTTAAATGGAGAATGAACACGTCCTGTATAGTAATTGAGCTGGAGAGGCATTTAACATCCAAAGTATTGATTAGCATTTGCTTGCTTATGCACCATTGATTGTGAACTGCAGTTAAGATTTCTTTTTCTGAAACACTCAGGTTTCATTCTGTATAATGTTATGACTTGCATACTAATAACTGTGCGACAATGATTTTGTGCTGTGTCTTTATCAATCACACATGCCATTGGCAAAGCAAAAGATTTTCCATTTTGTCATTCTTACAGTGCTTAAAAGGGATGAGTTTATTTATGGTTTGGGGTTTTTTTTGAAGAAATAGCAGTATTTAATGTGATTGCAGATTAAATGTGATTGTACAAACCTGTGCTAGCGTCAGGTCTAAAGAAAATAGAGAGCATGTCCTGAAGCTGAGCTTCACGCTACGACGAGGACTAGAAGACATCACTTGCTATCCATGTAAATGGTAGTGAGTGAGCTGTGAACCATTTATCAGTATGATCTCAGAAGTTAGGTCAAAAGTGGGCAAGTACAGCCAGTTGAAGAACATAATAAATTATACCCTGGTAGTCTCATGAAATATTGGGTAAAAAAAAAAGGAAAAAAAACCAAACACCAAACCATTGCTGCTCTCAATGCTTTTATATATAATACAGTAAGAAGAAATATTTAGAGATGTGCTGCTCTCAGATACAGGGTTGATTCAGATATTTTTCTAGTGTTCTCTTTGGTTACAGTTCCAGTAAGTGTTGTTCATTGTATTAACCTGAACGTGATATTTTTCACTGGCAGATAATTGTGATGATCAGTTGGTGTCTGCTTTGCCTCAGTCATCATTCAGCAGTTCTTCAGAGCTGTCTAGCAGTCACAGCCCTGGATTTGCAAGGCTTAATAGAAGAGAGGGTGAGTGCTTTTCATTGGTTGATTGATGTTATTTTTTTTTAAAGTATTTTAAAAGTATTTTTTTACTGGTGCATAATGTTGAAATGAAACATAGTGAGTGTGTTCTGGGTTATTTGGGCTGGAGAGGGTTATGTTCATTGTTTTAAGGAGAGTGGGAAGATAAAACAGTCTCAAAGAATTCATTTTGACATGTAGACTAAGTTTTTCATAGTAAAATTATATTTTCAAACACTCATGAACATTTTACTAGTTTTAGTGTAAAGAATTCATCCTGACTGAAGCCAAAATCTTCAGGTGACTTTCCAGCGTAAAGTGTAGACAGCTTTGAACATATAGTTGCGCCCACTCCTAAAACAAAATTTAAAATTAATTTTGTTTCTTAGCAAGACAGTAATAAATAATTGCTTTTCTCTTGGAGGACAAATGGAAGAAGTGCAAGTATATGAATATCATTGTACACTGTTCTCTAAGGAAACAAGGGTAAATGCAGATTCCATTTGGGAAGACAGGGAATATTCAGGAAATATTTATGAGAAAATGTTTTCTCTTTTTTCTGGCAATTTAAAATCTTGATTATTGTAATTTTATTTCTTCACTGAGCCTAGTATTTTATTATGCTTATTCACTGACACTGTGGCAAACTACATAACTGGCATATGGTCCAAATTGTTGCTAAAGTCAAGGAAACTTGCCTATTAGGTTATTATTTATGTTATCCATCTACAAAAATCTTCTGAAAGATCCATATCATTTCTAATTTTCTCTGATGTAGTAATTAAACATTCACTTTCAGACTTTTTGGTCAATTATGGGACACTTTCTTTTGTTAAATGCAGTTGAACTTTGATAGTGTTTTTATTTTTGTATTTTCTGACATATAGCTAAAAGGTTTAAACACTTGGGTATATGTCAGAAGATCTGGAGATTACCCATTTTAGCTGAAGTTTACGGGTAACTCAAATTTTATATTTTTTGTCAAGGATACTGTAGGAATGAGAAATAATTAATTTCTTTTAGTTACTGTAAACATGTTTTCTGTTGCTAATGACAACAGTCATATGTTCTGTGCGAAGGACAGCTATTCTGAAGCTTTTTCACAGTATCTGTTAGATTATATAAAATCTGTCAAAAAAAAGAATTTAAACTGTCAAAACATATCACGTTAGAATTTGTATTTGTGGCTTATTTGTAACAAGTAATTATTTTCAAAAGTCATATGAAAAAAATACATGCAAGTATATTGAGCATTAAAAAGATAAAAATTAACTTTGAAATATCGAGAAATCTCAGTCATCAGCCTCATTAGGCAAGTATCCACAAGCTCAGACATTCCTGTCAATAACATACTTAAGGCAATTTTTCTTCTTTTTTTTCCCCAGCGTACCGGCAAGATTGTTGATCTTAACATCACAGTATTTATTCCTAAGGAGGAATAAATACCTTTAGGAAGGATTTTGTTAAAACTTGGCAATATGGTGTTATTGGTAAACAAAATCCCACTTGTTGACATACCTAAAAATAATACTCTGCTTTAAAATTGTGGCTTTAAAAACAGCTAAAGTCTGGGTTGAAATGAAAGCAGTTTAGATATCCGAGAGCATATGTTACTGTTTCAAGTCATCTTTTTCTGGTGTTTATAAACCAACCACGATCCACAGTGTAGTGTAAATCCATGGAAGCTATGAAGCTCAACTTCCCACCCATTGATAAGCTGTCTGACAACATGAGCACGCAGTGGCTGGAGCTCCTATATGGGCTTACAGAAGAAAGAGCTTCTACAGAGACTGACTTCTGTTTAATTATTACCCATGAGAAAGCAAGAAAGAAACTCATTCAAAGGTGCAGTCCTGGGAGACCTCACTGAAATACTGTCTTAGGTCACAGTCTTAATAATTCAGCATTAGTATAGACAATGAGAACAGTGCTGGTTATTTAGAGCTATTCAAATACATCCAGTTCCCCTCATATATTTAATTATTATATTTTATATCAATGCATATAATTGATAAGTATGTATATTAAATCTAAAGAATATTTTGCACTGGCAAAAGCATTTCCATTCTTGGATCTCTGTGATTTATTAGAACACTTGCTATGTACTGATAGATAGAAACTCTATAGTGAAGAAGGAGTATCCCAATCAATATAATTAGCCTCGTGTACAAATTTGATAAGAATGAACTTCTGTTTTGAATTAAGTTGCGATACTAAAGAAAATAGTACATTGTGGAAGGACTTCCCTTAATTTGAAGTAATAAGCGTTCTTGGAATCTTAACTAACACGTGAGTTGTTATCAAACAGTATACTGGTCTTCCCCAAATTGTATATTTAAAAACTTTTTCATTTTAGTTCTTTTCATGTGCTATGAAGTTGTTTGTACCATGTTAACATTTTTTAGATTTATCATTTCCTTCACGTTACCCCGTAGTGTGTGCACACATTAGAAATGCTCATAGCTTTATGTCTGGTATCTTTCCATATCATGTAGGTACAAAGCAGCAGGTTGCTTAATTAGAAGATTGCTAGCTTTCTGCCTTCTCGTTCCATGTACCTCGGCTTCACAGTACTAAACAGGGTACAGATTTGAATATCTTATTCATTTGTCATGTTCAAATATTTTGTTGATTTAATAACTCATGACCAGACTGTTTGGTTAGGTATCTTTTGGTTCATTCAAACAAAAATTTATAATATTGTGTAGATGAGGTGAGATGAAAAATTTCTTCGGTCTTCAATAAATCAATCTTAAACAAGTTAGTCAACTTATATTTTCTTTTTTTTTTTTTCACCAGAGTAAAGACACAGTAATCACTATGGAACAAGTAATATATTTTCTATACTGAATCTGTATTTAACTCTTTTCTGTGAATTTTTAAGGGAAAACCTGACTATATTTGTAGGTGTTTAGAGATGAAAGTTCTATTTGGGTGGAACAAAGCAAATCATTATACATACATAACTATAAACAAATTGGTTTAGTCACACAAGAAATGATTGCTAAACTACATAGACTGGAAAAAAAATCTGTTATTAGGAGAATATGACTTAGATCTCTGTGTTGTCAGTGATCTCATGGAAGCAATGAACACATCATTACAGTTTCAAAATAGGTTGCCTGATGATTGTAAATGGGTTTGCCTTTAATGCAGATAATTCTCTACGTTGAATAAAACCAAATCTTTCACTCAGCCAAAGTTAGTGTTTGGCAGTGACTGTGACCTTCTAATATTTAATTTAGGCAAGCAGATTATGGTCCTAGTCCAATAATATACTTGGTTCTTAAAATGCTAAAATTAGGGATAATTGAACACAAGTTAGACAGGAAAAAGTACAGTGTTTTTTCCACAGATTGCTTAGGTGTCAAATTGTTGTCATTCATGAGTAAATACAAATATGCCTCTATATATAAATGCAAATATTCATATACATGCATGTATATATAAAACAAATATGCATATAAACCTATGCTGTTTCAATTAGCAAAGAGAAGATAGAAAATAGCAGGAAATTTGTCAGGAATATGGGAAGTTGCACTGAAGAGGGAAATAGTTATTAAACCATATAGCTTTGTGTTTACTAAATGTAGAAAATTAATAGGAAAAATTAAAGGAATTGAGAGAATGCGATAGTTTTAAAAAAAGTACAGTATGGAGTTTAAGTGAAGACATAATAAAAATGGTGATAGCAGAGACAGATTAGTAAAACAGCTAATTGCGATTATGCTTCAGCTCTCTGTTTTTCAAGGAAAAAGATAGTGTGGTTGAGCTACATGATGACAAAAAAGTTTTTTCAGTCCATTAGCAGCTAAGGAAAGTGATAACATGTAGGAATAACTTGTTAAATGTTCTTCAAACTTTTAATTATTATTAGTGCATTGGTTTCCTGAAGCTTTGAAAATATTCAATACTCAAGCACAGCCAACACTCCTGCTAACTGCCAAAGTAGTTACTCTGACATCAGCCCTGCTTGCAATAAGGGAAAATTAAGAAAAGTAACTAACAAAAATTAAATAAAAAACCAAACACTAATAGCAGTCAAATATTTTTAATAGAAAAATAGATCTTATAAAACACTGATTTAAATATTTGAGGTTACTAGACATAAACACAGGAACGTAATATATGCGGAATTTGACTTTTGGCCTAGTGTTGTGTGACTTACTAATTTTAAATAATAGCACAATATCATACAGTCCAAATAAATTCCTTAAGATCTAGTTCTCAGAAAGCATTTATCGTTACTGTACAATGGTGTTTCCACAGAAGTTCAGAGGAAACTCTAAGGCCAACTCTGTTCCATATATTTTTTTATTATATACAAGTAAACACAAATCATTTATGATGAAACGTGTAAATGACATGAAGATTGGTGAAATAGTAAATAATCATGGCAAAACAATTGTGCAGAGACACTTTAGTAAATTTACCTGTCGAAAGAAGCACTTTAATAGAGTGAATTATAAAGTGTTTACAAGGAGGCACGGTCATACTTAGCACATAGGGACTCTATCCTATGAAGTTGTGACTATGAAATTAATCCAGGAGTTGAGCTGAATTAGCAATTCACCATTAGCATAGTCTCTAGCAAAAAGAAGTAATGAGGCTTTTGTATGTAGAAACAGAAGAAAGGGGGTCTTACTGTCCATACAGCTATATGCTTTACCACTGAACTGTGTTGTAAAATTCTGGATACTGACAGGCTTATTGAAAAACTAGGCTGTTTTTCTATGCCAGTTCCACCCCTGTGAATAGGTGATACAAAAAAAATGCTTAGGGGAGGTGCTTTTTTTTTATGTATCTTTCCACATAAGGCTAAAAGGAACAGAAGGAAAAATACACCAAAACAAAACCCCAAAACAAACCCAAGAAACAAAGAACATTCTGGTTAAGCTGTCAGATCTGCAAAAGGCTTGAAAAAGCCAGGTGGGGACAGAAATATTTAAGGCTTTGTATGTCTTAAAAGTAGGCACTGGATCCAAAGGAGAGTCCTTTTTTTTTTTTTTTTTTTCATAAAATTGATAGGTAGCACACACTTCTTTATAGGGAGAAATGAGGCATCCCAAAACAAGGGAAACAATGACCAGCATGCAGAGCATGCCTACTAGGACTAGTGACAGGAATCATAAGTACCAATATCTAACCTGGGCCATCAAGGATGTGCCTCTGTCTGCTGTTTATCAATAATTTTCATGATGAGTAGTCAGCTGAAGCTTGGCCCTACAGACAGCTTTTCCATCTGCAAATATAGAAAGTTTCTTGACATATTATCTCCCAACCTTGATTTGTGAAAGAGCCCTCTGCCAGACAGGGAGAAGCCTGTGTCATTGAGGTCAGGGTCTTCTGGTTTCTGCAGTGGGATCAGTATTTCACACTGGTTGTACATACACAAAGTCCTCTCATTCACCATTCCAGTCCCAATAGAAAAAGGTTTATTAATGGACTGTGAACCATTATACCCAAGAATTCAGGCCTTCTTTTGAACTGAAGAACTTTTGCAACTTTACAGGTAAAAAATCCAGAAGACATTTGCTCTACAAAAGTACACATACCCATGGGAGAGCCTTGATATTTGGGCAGCTAAATGAGCTGGACAGGGATTTGGCTGTGATTGCCTTGCCCCATATTCACAACAATTACTTGATTAGAATACGACAGAAGAAAATTGAATATAGAAGCTCTTAAGTAGCCAAAAAGTCTGGCTTACAGCTTTCTGTTTCCCTGAAGTAGGAAGAAACCCATGTATTTTAATTATGCTGTCAGCTTACATTGCCAGATTTTCAGAAGCGGCCTGGAAACTTGAATGTGTTAACAGCTACCAGATCTGTTTTTTCTCTAGTGTGTATATGGAGCTTCCGGGTCTTTTTTGTTAATCTTTACCCTACCATTTCACTGAATACCAAATACATATTATTGCACTATTTTTTTGATACAAAGAACATTTAAATGATAGGCTGTTCAATATGGTACTGTAAACTCCATCTTTTTTTTTTTTTTTTTTTTTTATAAAACAGTACAGTTTAATCACTTTTTGAGAATTTGCACTAAGTAGGTTAAATGGGTAAATGAATTCTACCTATCAGTGCTTAAAGAAAACATCAAGGAAACAATTAAAGAAAAAAGAACATTTCTGACACAATCAGAGGAAATGTCTATTATTTTCAGCAAATGTCTTTTTTTTTTTTTAAAGGAGTAGTTTAACCTGCATAATCTAACACTAAAAGTTAAAATAAAAAAACAGAGAAATTAAAAACTTAATAGCAGCTAGGTTTTTTAGTCACAGAAAGATAATTAGAAAGAGCTTACTCCCTCCATTTCATTGGTATGCAAATAAAATTCATAAAGGCTGATATTTTGTTTTAGTACAAGCAATAAGAAAATGAAGCTAGGATGAAAAAGATCCAATCTAATTGTAATCATTGTACTTTTATATATTCACAGCACATGTAAGTTGATCCAGTTAACATTATGTCTTAGATTTTTGTGACTTACCTGACTTCAGTATGTGTGTAGGGAAAAAGGCAAACGAGACAATCTAAATCTTTTATTTTTAAACTAAATAAAATAAGCAGTGGCTACAGTGACTTATGCATAAAAGACCAGGTGATGGGTACTGCTGTATTGTCAGTGAAATTCCTGTACCATTCCGTTTCTGAGCAAGAAAATAATTAGGGCTTTTGGTGAGAACATTGTCATCAATCTCTAAGCACATTAATTATGAAATTGTTTAATACCATAGTAGAGCTTCACTTTTTTTACAGAAAATGTTTTTAACTTGTGTTTTAAACACCTTAAAGAAAATATATGGGCATATATGAAAGTTGTATATGGTATTGTAGGTGAACTACAAGTTTTAAGAAATTAACAAATTACACCAGCTTTGGGATTTGAAGCAGTAGTATTTCATTAATGTCTAAACCTAAATTTATTGCTTTGTTTTGGGTTTGTGAGTGTGTGGTGTGATTCTGATACTCCAAAAGGGTGTATGTGAGAACGAAAAAGACAGAAAGAAAGAAAGAGAGAAAGAAAGAGAAGTAAATGACTTCTAAGTAGTGTAAGTAAATAGGATAAAATATTTACAATTATTTTAAATGTTTACTGAGCATTGTGCTTTCATGAACATTTATGAGGAGTTAGGAAAATTCATACAGTTATTTCCAGAAACCAAATTCCAGCTTTGTCATCAAAATTCATTCAAGCATAACAAAGCATAACAAAAGGTTTCAACCAAAGCTATTTCATGTGTGAGAACATCTGTGGAACAGCAAATTCAAATTACTGTGAAATGCACAGAAGAAGCAAGGAAGTGATAATAAGTGTATTTTATTGTTGACATTGTTTGGGACTTTTTTTCTACCTGAAATATAGCTATGGGAATAGAAAAAAAGTGAGAACAATTTTTGCAAAAAGTTGCATAGAACTACAATGTTCAAATACTCCTAGAAGCAAAATTGAATGGGCTGAGAGCAAGATCAAATAAAAATTTACTTCAAAAATCAAATTTGCTGCAACTCATATATGCTATCACCTTTGTTAAACTCTATATAATAAAAAATAGAAATCTTGATATATCCATGTTTTTTTGGTTTAGATATTTTTAAATAATATATTTTTGAAATTACTGATAAAGGCTGAATTTTATCCAAAATTTGAATCAGTGTGATGTCTTTCAGAAAGTTATAATAGAATTTGACTCCCAAGACTGCTTGCAGTAAGAAATAATTTAGGATCATGCTTCCTTTAATATTTTGATGGTTGGAAAAATAGATTGTAAGTGCTATTGCATCTGATTTTCCTCAAATTTTTCCTTGTGTGTTCAAGGGGTGGGATTTTTTTTTCTGACAAAAGCACTCAAAAGCATTCACTTATTGCTAGATGGGCCAAGATTAGAGATTTTGGACAATTTCCTAAATAAAAAAAAAGGTAGGAAATTTTCCATATGTTGTAATCTTAACTAAATTCACTTGTAATGCAAAACAAATTCACGTGCCCTAAATTTCAATTTCTTATGAATTCTTAAATTTTTTAATTTTAAAGGAATTTAAAAATATAAAACATTCTTCCTGCCACACCCCTAAAAAAATTCAGAGACTTTAATTTGACAAAGAATCTGTCTCTTGTCATCTTCAAAATATTTTTCTGTGCTCCGTTAGCGCTCAGTTTGCTGGCATACAAGATGTGTTTTTCTGTAGTATAATACAAATCATACTGCCATTGCACTGGAACAGTACTGCCATACCAGCTCGACTGGATGGAAAGCTCAGAATTCCTAGGCTGAATTAATCTCAAAGCCCTATATAAACACGGAATTCTCATGATTATCTTAGTTACTATTTCTCTCAGCATCACATAGGCACATTTAACTAAATACTACAATAACTTTTATAACATTATGTTATATTTATTATATTACATTCTAATTTCCATCTTTAGACATCTGCATCTGAAAGATGCAGAAAATCCTATACTAAGCCACTTCAGAAAATAGTACGTAAGAAAGTAAATTAGACACTTATGAGACATTTTTCTCTGGGAACTAACAGACTCCTCATGTTAAATTGACTAGTATCTAAAGCAGGATTGACTGGTGGAAAGTGCCTCTGACTTGAGTCTGTTTCATCTTTTTGCTATACAAACGAATAGAAATAAAATATCCATTAATAGGATTTTATTTTTAAAATTTTAAATCAAATCCAATGTTAAAGACAGACAAAAATTAAATAATAGCTTAAATACACACATATATTAGATAATGGCATTATATATGCAAAATTTATTTTCCTGTTTTCATTTAGGTTTTAAAATTTCAGTCACAATCTGGTACTGCTCAGGAGACAAATAACTGAGGAGATTCTGTGAAGTGAGATTGATGGTGAAATGCTATTACTTAGCAGTTTTGAATAAATTTCCTTGGTCTCCAGGCAAGCTGAAGAACAGCAGTCTCTGTCTAACAGTCATACATCCTTTTGTTTTTCTTCCAAACAGAAATAATTTCAGTTCCAGTCTGTTGTATGTGAAGAGTTAGACACAAAAATTAGTGTTAGATCATGAAAACTAGTGTAAAATAAAACCATTACATTATATTTGCTACTATATTTCCTTCAAATTTCCAGTGAACAATGAAATCTATGTGTAGTTCCTCAATCAATTTTGCTGTTGTCTGGGAGCTTGACTGATAACCAGACAAGTTGTAATAAATTATTTGGATGTAGCAAATGGAAAGAGGGTATAACAAAGGTTTCAGTTGTACAGAGCAGTGTATAACAGCACATTAATATCCTTGTCCATATTGGAATTGATTCCATTCATTGCTCTGGGCATAAATATCACGCAAAACTGCTGTGGTCCAGCTTCAACCAGCTAAGCTTGCAAGATAACTGTGTGGAGTTGAATTTATGATTTTCTTCACCCACAGTGGGGCTGTTCCCATAATTCCTCCCAATGACAGAAATCAGCAGAAAAAGGTCAAATAGCTCCATCAGCAGGATTATTGATGTACAAACAGAAGTGATAATGTACTCGATGTGTTTTTTTAAGCCAGTTAAATTGACATGATGGTAGTTAGTGAGGTAGAGTTAAGTAGAATTGATTTGGATGGAATCAGTAGAAGTTTTCATGAAGATTTTTTCTACTCCATTATAGAAGTAGCCTTTTCAGAGGTTTGTCTGTCTGCTACTTCACTTTTCTCTGTCATTATTTAATAAAAATAAGAATTCTGTTATAAGTTTAGTCATACAAAGTTCACTATTATGCATTTTTATATATTAATGTCATTTAGGAATCAATAGATTGCAATATACCTTAAAATTAATATTCGTGTCATTTGCAGAATCAAAGGTATTTTCATTAGTTATTTTCTACAGTTAAATAATTTATGAGCGTGTGGATGCTCCGCAAAGCCTTCACCTGTGTGTTCCTTTATTTTTTGTCACCTTTTAAACAACGGATAAAAAAGAATCTAAAATTTCCATAAATATCATGGCACATCAGCTGCTTTATATGATTTTGTAGTTTTTACAGTCCACCTTCAATTGCCTAAATTGCAGTGTCATGAAGATTTTAGAATTTAAATAATTTATTTAATATGCTTTTTGTTGTTGTGATCTCTTCCTAATGTCACATTGGTACTTGGTACCAGTAACTACCAAGAATAAACTTGGCCTTTGCTTCCTATCTTGTAAATTATAGCTCATGAACCATGTTAAATGAAAGTAAACATCATCAGTAAATTGAGCTGCTCAGAGTTCAGTAGCTCAGGGTAAAAAAATTCTCTTCTTTTATATAGTATGTCAATTTATCTAGGCTACCAGTACTACTGCTTTTTTGTTCCTCTTAAGTGTAATTTACAATACATCTTTTTATTGTTTCAGGGTGGTTTTTTTGGTGGTTTTTTTTTGTTGTTTTTTTTTTTTAATTTGGGCTTTCATTTTGGATAGAAAGGCCTTCCTTTACTACCTATTTTAAAACAAACAAACAAGCAAACAAAAAGGTTGTGTTTCATTTTATAGTCATTTATTCTACATATTAACCTGTTTTTAATTCTGCATTTGACAACAGATACAGTTGTGCATTAAGCTCATCATGCCTGTGTCTACAAAGCAAGTAAAGGGTGCACTATTTACATTTATGGACAGATCTCAGTTCAGCCTTTTTTGTAAGGGGTAGTTTGGGTTTTATTTAGTGTCTAACATGAGCATTGCAGGAATGTAGTAATAGCCACTGCAAACATCAACTCCGCAAATACTCTGAGGTCAGAAACTGAGAGTTTATATTGAATTTACCATACCTTCTGGCTGATGTAGTCTCTAATACTTCAGTAGGCAATTAAAATGAACAAAAGTGTTGCTGATATCAGAGATACCTGTGCATCACTGCACACTAAGGTTGCTGTCTGCCTGAAGCATGAGTGGATTGCAGGATGTCTCACTCATAGATTATCCACTGTACCATTTCTATCCCAACATAAAGAGATCATTGCTACATAGCCTGACCTGCAAAGAATCAGTAAAAAAAAAAAAATTAAAAATATTGTGATTCATAGTAATTATACATTGTTATGAACTAATTTCACGAAAACATTGCCAGAAAAGATGATTTGTAATAAATTGTTTTGGGACAGAAGATAAGCACAGAGAAATGTAACCCTAAATAGTCCTGTTCGAGGCAGTAGGTATAAATGAAAATTCAAAATAAAACCCCAAATTATAAAGTTGTTAACCTACAGTAACAAATCCATCTCAGAAGAGTTATCCATTGTGTTCAAACCTGATTAGTCATTCTCAGAATAACATAATGAACCTGAAAACTCAATAAGAATCCTTAAGACTTTTTAATGTTTGAAATCCAAAACAGAATTTTGAGTCCATTAGCCAAGAATTTTGTGAAAAATAATTAAAAAAAAAAATGGCCATGAGAAACTAGGACCAACAAAATCTCCAGGAAATATGAGAAGGACTTAGTTAAGACCATGTGAATCCTTGCCAGACAAGTGTCTTTACTGCAAGGTTTAACTTTGAGAAAGGACTCTGAAGATTAAAAACATACATTTTACTCAATAGTGGCCAGAATGCTGGGTATTCTAATAAAAGAAGTATCTTTACCCACTTTATCAACATTTGTTTTTTGTTGATAAATTGAAATGGTGTCTTATTTTAAAACTTCTCAAATGTTACAAAATATATGCAGAACTGAACACCCTGCAAGTGCGAGCAGTATATTACAAATATAGCTAATACAATTTTGAAATGCAGATGGAATTTTAAGTAGATAATTAGTGTCATTGATCAGGCATTGATTTAAAAATATCCACAACTGAGATTTCCAGTGCTGCCAGCTGCAAGAAGAGAGGCACAAGAGTGAGAATTTTGACACAGGCACAATCCAGAACCCTTTCATGTGAATAGTTCTTAAAGCATCATTTCTGATTATAGTGGTTTAATTTCAATAATACTGTGAAATTCCATTGAAAATTCAGAATTTTTAAAAGGGAATGTTAAAGAATAACTGTAATAATTTAATAAAAATATATAAACAAGTGTATAAAATAGACTTCATCCAAATCTTTTGAGTGTTACAATTTATTTGTGTTGTTTTGTGAGCGATGAGTAAAAGTTGTGCTCATTATTTTTAGAAATAAAGCAGCCAAAGTCTGCCTTTGATATTAAGTCCTTGAGCTATAGAAAGATGGATGTCTTTCTGATGGGAAATCAAAAGGTTCTATTGATTCTAAAGTGTAAATTGTCAAAAATAGACTGACAGGAGCTCACTGATAAATCAGCTTTCAGACAGCTCTTGATATTTCAACTTCTAACATTTTAAATGGGATTAAGCTGCCTCACGTCAAAGAGTACCTGATTTCTAAATATAGAAGGAAGGGATGAAGTGGGATTTCCACTTTTGCTGTTGTTGAGAGGGATAAATAGATCTACATGTGGCAAGCACAAAACCTTTGTTTGAGGTTATTGTGTGTCTCTACTTCTAAAATAGGATGTTTGCAGTTTAAAAGAATTTAGAAAATCATTGAGTTTTTAGTTAAGCACAAAACCAAAAAAGGGCAAAAAGTGAACTGTAGTCAAGTATGGATTCATCCTAAATTCAGGTGCTTAAAAATTGTAAAAGTATCTTAAATGTCCCTGCCTATGGCAGGGGGGTGGGAACTCGATGATCTTCAAGGTCCTTTCCAACATAAACAGTTCTATGATTCTATGATTAAATCAAACCAAAATCAGAACTGATTAGGGATGAGAAAGAACTGGAAAATATATCAGTATTTATTGGAAATTTTTGTCTTTTTTCTCATTTTGTTCCAGCTCTTTTTCCACAAAAGAGTTTTCATAAGATATTCAGTGGACCATCTGCATGTCTTTCAATGTATCCTTACAATATTTTATATCCAAAAGCTTCAAGATATCTTATAGAATTGTAGAATCATAGAATGGTTTAGGTTGGAAGGGACCTTGAAGATCATCGACTTCCAACCCCCCTGCCATAGGCAGGGACACCTCCCACTAGACCAGGTTGCCCAAGGTCCCATCCGGCCTGGCCTTAAACATCTCCAGGGATGGGGCCTCAGCAGCTTCTCTGGGCAACCTGTTCCAGTGCCTTACCAACCACACAGTGAAAAATTTCTTCCAAATGTTTAATCTAAACCTGCCCTCTTCCAGTTTAAAGCCATTCCCCTTTGTCCTGTCACTACATGCCCTTGTAAAAAGTCCTTTCCCAGCTCTCCTGTAGGCCCCCTTTAGGTGCTGGAAGGCCACTATAAGGTCTTCCTGGAGCCTTCTCTTCTCCAGGCTGAACAGCCCCAACTTTCTCAGTCTTTCCTCATAGGAGAGGTGCTCCAGCCCCAGGATCATCTTCATGGCCCTCCTCTGGACGACCCGCTCCAACATGTCCATGTCCTTCTGATGTTGAGGGCTCCAGAGCTGGATGTAGGGCTCTCAGGTGGGCTGTCACGGGAGTGAAGTCGAGGGGCAGAATAACCTCCCTTGACCTGCTGGCCACACTTATAAACAGGTTTTGATTAATGAGCCATGAGTGTTTAAATAGATATTTTAGCTTTATTAATCATACTAATTCTTGGTCACAGTATGCAGTGTTGTTTTGTTTAGTCCTTTGTTAAGACATTGTTTTCTGTCTCTAGGTCTTCAGTGTCTTCACACAAATAACCACCTTGTTAACTGCAGAATATCCGTTTGATTTTTTACTAATAAATGTGGGACACATTACATTGCTAAAAAGGGTATTGCATTCTGAGGAGACAACTAACTTGCAAAAGACACACCTCTACTTTAGAAACTAATTGCTTCTGAATGATACTGATACTGGAAAAAAAAATCTTCCATTTCCTTAAAAACTGGTGGCTTTACAGTTTTTCAAGGTACAGCTATTATAGGTAAACAATTTTGAATTACTAAAATGTCAGTATTCTGACTTAGGTTTACAAAGTTTAACGCATCTGTAATCATATATATTTCCATTTTGCCAAGGTGCAAATATAGAAAGATGAATAAAAGAACTTTGAGCATTAACTATGTATGCCTCATGCGTAATCTAAAATGCAATAAATGAGAACAGATTTTGGTTTTGCTATTGACTGTTAATGATGAATCAGGTTTCTTACATTTTAAAGTAATAATTCAGTGGCTTTGTCTTCTGTGATATTCTGCTTTCTGCACTTACTTTCTAGCACTGTAGTTGTATTTAGGTCTTTTTAATAAATTTGTTTGACTAGTCTGGACTACTTTTCTAATACTCATAGCAGTAGTAGTTTTAAAATATATTTTGTACAGAAATCACAGTCTCTAATAAGTAGTTTCTGTATATACTCACAGGATTAGCCACTGCAGAAGGCCAGCTGTCTACATTTAGCAAAAAGTTGACCTTGAAATTGGTAAGCTTATAAGAGTAGTCACGAATGAGAAGCTCAGGCAAAAATGAAACGACCCATTAAAACCATAGATTTCACAACTCATTACATTGTTGACTGTGTTTCCTCAAGGGATTATTTTGCCTTTTGGAGAACTGAGAAAGCTTGATTATTTTTCTAGCCTGTAGAAATATGGAAAAGCTTTCATAATTTAATTTTTTACGAGATGGAAGTGCTACAGATATAAGTAATTTCAGATTATTATTTCCTGATAAAAAAGCCAAAACAAAACAAAGCAAACACCACCTCATCTTCTATTTGGAACTGCAACAAAGAACAAAGAAAAAATAAAATTAATTATGTGATCATAATTGGTGCCCTAAGTTTTCTAGTGTGTGTATGTGGGAACCCGGAGTAATGTTATCAGACTATTACGAATAGAGATGCTTAAGGGACAATACACATGCATAGGATTCTTCATTCTCAAATGAGAGAGCACAAAAACGACTATGGCTCTGTTCTCATTTCTCAAGAGCATGCAAGATATTCTTCCTTTCACAAATCCAGGGAAGCTGTCTGTGTCCACCGGTCCCAGGACCTCTAGAAACTTATTTCCAGATTCATCCTACTTGACTGGTCAATGTGTTTCACTTTAGTCTCAAAGACAGTATTTTTACCTAGAGTGAGACTTTGTGAGCAACTGTTAAGCTGTTCTCCCTCAGGTATTCGTAATTTTCTGGGACTCGGAATTGAAAATAAACCAGGAAGAATTTGGCAAAGTTAGGACTGAACTGGGATTTCTGGCACATAAAATTATAACACCAGGAATGTCAATATGAGTACTGCTGGATTGTTTGACCTAGTGCCAGGTCTGAAGCAGGTGGAGCCTCCTCCTGGGAGGGCATACATAGTGACAGACAAGAAGAATTTTCTAAATGCCAAAATTTTACTTTACAGAAGACAAGACTCCCAGTGCAGTTTCTGGCTGTATTCCATGTGCAGTAGCTCTCAAATCCTTTCATGTGCCTTTTCCACTCATTTCTCTAACCTTCACACAATTTCTGAGATCAGAAGAGACAAAGTCACAATTATTTTTGTAGCTTCTTCCTTGCTTAGGCAGTTTGTCTTACATGGTTACAAATGTCCTTTTGGCCTTTAATCCAGGTTCCAGACTGCCTGGATTCAATTTTACAGATAAACTACCAGGTATTCAAACCAGACCTGAAGTCTGCACCTAATTGACTGTCACATTCTTAAAGGTCCCTTCCAACCTAGACAATTCTATGAATATACATAAGAATCACAGAATCACAGAATGGTCAGGGTTGGAAGGGACTTCTGGAGATCATCTAGTCCAACCCCCCTGCCACAGCAGGGACACCTACAGCAGGTTGCACAGGTTGGCGTCCAGGCGGGTTTTGAATGTCTCCAGATTGGGAGACTCCACGACATCTTTGGGCAGCCTGTGCCAGTGCTCTGCCACCCTCAAAGTAAAGAAGTTCCTCCTCATGTTAAGATGGAACTTCCTGTGTTCAAGTTTGTGCCCGTTACCTCTAGTCCTATCACTGGGCACCACTGAAAAAAGACTATTCTCATCTACCTAAGTGCCTAAGCCTTTCCTCGTAAGAAAGATGTTCCAATCCCCTAATCATTTTAGTAGCCCTTTGCTGGACACTCTCCAGCAGTTCCCTGTCCTTCTTGAACTGGGGAGCCCAGAACTGGACACAGTACTCCAGATGCGGCCTCACCAGGGCAGAGTAGAGGGGGAGGTTGACCTCCCTCGACCTGCTGGCCACACTCTTCTTGATGCACCCCAGGATGCCATTGGCCTTCTTGGCCACCAGGGCACATTGCTGGCTCATGGTCATCCTGTTGTCCACCAGGACTCCCAGGTCCCTTTCCACACAGCTGCTCTCCAGGAGGTCAGCCCCCAACCTGTACTGATGCATGGGGTTATTCCTCCCCAGATGCAGTACCCTACACTTGCCCTTAGTGAATTTGATAAGGTTTTTCTCCACCAAACTCTCCAGCCTGTCCTGGTCACGCTCTATGGCAGCACAGCCTTCCGGCGTGTCAGCCACCCCTCCCAGTTTTGTATCATCAGCAAACTTGCTGATGGTACACTCTATCCCTTCATCCAGGTCATTGATGAATATATTGAACAGGACTGGACCCAGTACTGACCCCTGAGGGACACCACTTGTTACTGGCCTCCAACTGTACTCTGCACCACTAACCACAACCCTCTGAGCTCTAAGAACTTAAACTGCAGGTACAGAATAACCTACCATGAAAACAGTTATCAGAAAAAAGTCCTCACCCCAAAATCCCTAAAGAAATTGTATGTTACTTATGACTGATTCAGGGTTTGGTACTGATGAGTGTTTGAATCCTCACTGAAACAAAAGCAGATAGTATCTTAGTATCTTCATCCATGTCATAAAAGTTACTTACTGGCAATGTCTGTTTGTCCTACTTTTGTGCAACATGCTTGATCTTTTTTGCCTCACGTCACCAACAATTATGAAAAAAAAAGTACGACCCAACAATCAGAGAACATGCTCTTTCAAAGACCATAATTTATTCTGTTAGTCATTCATCACAATCTCCAATTTTCAGCTGACTTAATTACTTTCTTCATATGTTCTTCACACATTAAATATTTATGTAGTATTTATGATTAATCTGATGCAGCTGTATTAAGCCTCTTTAACTGAAGTCCAGTTCAAGTTCTTTGTCCTAATCTATACTTCTTATCTTCGATCAAACTTCTGTCTTTCCATACTGAATCTTCTGCTTTCCCATCACCTAAATAAAGCAGATGGAAATGAGCTGCCAAATAAATTTCCTTATTTCATTTGTGGTACCTGGTGTTAGCCCATAAACATCAGCAGCACCAGTACTTCAGTGGAGCAGTGCAGGCAGACCTTTCAGAGTTACCTTATAACAAATCTTGATCATTTGTTTCCAAAAGTTTATACATCAGCCAAATGTGGTGGTTGGCAAGGAACGAAAAAAAAAGCGAAAAAAGCATATTCTTGACACATAATAGTCATCTAATAGCTAGCAAAATCCTGATCTAAATCTTTGAATTGCTAAGGCCATTTGTCAGATAAAAAAGAAAATAGAAAAAGAAAGAAAAATAAGCCTGAAACAACTAAAGTTTTCAGTCTAGTAGTAAGTCTGAGAGGATTTGAAATATTTGGAAACAGGGAATTGTAGTTGGAAGTAATTGATAACCTTAATAATAAACCATGCTACCAAGACTGACTATAATGTAATTCTTCCTGCATTTTTTACAGATCAGTGGATTCGAAAGCCAGATCTGTATCTTTTCCATTTCATGTAACTTAATAAGGGAGGAAGAACATGTCAACTTTTGGCAGGCTGTGGTTGGGCAATCAACGTTCAAAGCTGACATCTGGCTGTAAAAAGCTCCATTAAAATGATCAGCTGAGGGCAGGTTTGTGATTGATTAGTGGTCCACTCCAAGCCCATTTAGATATCATCCTATTTGATGAAACAAAATTTGCTTATTAGTGCTAAATTACTTAAGTAATAGGAGTTGAAAGTGGAATTTTAGCTACCAGATCTCTAATTTCTGTGGTGGCTCACAGAGTAGACTGTCAGATACTGAATAAGAAAAAAAGAGCAAACGTCATACTTGTGTTTTTCTAGAGACTATACTTGGACCTGTGAAGATATCAATACACTGCTATCTACGTGAAGATACTAATTTTTTAGTAACAGAATCATATATTTGTATATTTGGTTTAGCCATTTTAAAATGACACAAAGTCATTCTGTATATTTGTAATTTACAAAAGCATTGTTTAAATTCATCCCCTTCACCCCCCAATAAGGCTATGATACCATAGATATTGTTTGTACTAGTGTCAGAGAATAGAACACTCTTGATCATTATATTTGTAAAGTAACTATAAGTTAATAGCTCTCCAAAAGTCTTAATTACCCTCCAGAAGAGAAGCTCCTCCATGATGATTAAGTATGCAAAATGCATAACAATTTTACAGCCAGATGAACTCGGGCATCCTGGTGGTTTGTGTTATCTTGTGACTGCCTGCATTAAGTGGGAGATGAGAGGTGTGGGACAGAACGTCTCTGATGAAAAAACTGGAACAGCTTAGTACAGTGCTTTCCAACAAACACCTTTGCAGAAAATTTCACTTTTTTAACACTGTTTTTTAATGTAACAGCTGCTGCATTGCTATAGTATTCTGGTCTGACTAGGAGAGCAGGCTTATTTCTATTGGAGATGACCTTTTTGTTGAGAACCCCTGTTAAATTTGATTAGCAGTAGTTAAGAATATGTTGACCTTCCTATCCAAATTTTATGTGCTATGTTTGCACTCCTTTTCACTTGTTGGCATAATTGTTGAAGTCTGTCATATGTTTTGGTGAAGCTTCGGCTTCCATTTTGGTCTTTTCCTGGGATACGAAGCCATGGGTTAGCCTTGGTAAGCAGAATATAACCTCTGAAACTCCATTATTTGACAGTTTTGACACTCAGGCAACATCATTATTATTGCAGAGTTATAAAACTAATGTTCTGGTGAAAGTTTAAGTCACAGCAATTGGAAAGGATCTTCCTGTTGTTTAGCTTGTGATTTTGTTAGAGCCCAGTAAAAAAAAAACTGGTCACACAATAAAGGATGTTTCTTTCTACAATTGGCAACTAAAAAAGATGCTTATATTAATTAATAATTGATAAACTCGTTTACTTTAATTATTAATTAGCATTTTCACTATCCTCTACTTATTCAATAGCAAAGATCATTATTCTCTAAATATTAGTTTTCACTGTGAAGAAATCTTTACTGTACTATATGTTTATTCACCTGCTTAAGTAGGCAAAATTTCCTCATAAGAACATAAACCTGCAAAACCAAGAAATATAATTTTATCACGTGGGCAAATGTGTTATCTACATCACATCTCAGTTGGAAGTTTCAAGCTCTAAATCCACCTTTCTTAGATGAAGAGATTGAGTTTTTATTCTATGGGCAGTTTTTAACTAATTTAGCCTCAATCCTTGACTAAAGCTCTTCGGACTACCTAGGAGTAAGTACAAATGAGTTACTGAGTTCATAAATCCATTTGCAATCCATTTAGCAATGTATATTTCTTAGCTACTTGATATTCATAAATCAAATAAGTAACATGCTGTTAAAATTTAAGGGACTTTAAGGGATATGTGTGCGTGTATATGTTTTTCTGATGGGTACTGTCAGCTTCTCTGTAATACATATATGATATGTGTATCTATATATGATGTGTATACACATATAGATGGTTTATCATAACAATCTACTTCAAGAAATTTTAAAAATATAAAGGGCCAAAATTTCAATTCAAAGCAGCCTACTGTTCCATAACACATTTGAGACAAGACAGCCATCAAACCTTTTATAAATAAGGGCAGAGAGCGCGGTCTTATTTCTTATTTAACATCCATCTAGCGAATCCTGGATACCCTGTTATCTAGGGTAATATTTCAGGATACAGAGTTAGTTAAGCTGCCATAAGAATGTTTGCACATAGACACCAGAACCACAACAACAGTGCTGTCAGACATTAGTTTGCCGTTGGAAATTAGTAATTGTACAAATATAGATGTAAACAAAGCACAAATATTGTCTAGTCACATTCTATTTTGGTGATATCTATTTTTTGCCTTTTATTTTGTCCTAAAAAGAGGGGTTTTTTTTTCAGTTATTAGCATTTTATTTACCTGTGTGTTACAAAAGATTGAAAATAATTTACAAATAAAGTGGATTTATTGCTGAAAATGCAATTATTTAATGGATAATTGCTGATATCAGATTAACTTCTAATTCATCAGACTCATGCTAAAGAAGTGTCAGTTTACAAAGTTAATTCTTACAAGCAAGAAGATACTATATAAGCATTATTAAATTGTACTGGATTGGTGTCATTTTGACCATGTTTCTTAAAAAAAATTCTCTGCAGTATTTAAAATAATATAGCATTTCTGAAGAAAAAATAAAGTTGGAATCATAGTAGCCCACAGAAACTGCACTGTTCAATTCATCAAGGCTTTTAACAAGAATATTACTTTTCTGAAATCTAGGAAATTTATTTTACACAACAACTGCAATGATTTATTTATTTTTACATATATTATATAGCCTGATTCCAGTAGTTCTGCTCTCCATAATGGCTGTCATTAAAAGTAAGACGCTGTGATGCTCTGAAAAGATGGGATCTGAATATGCATAAATGCACAATTTTCAGTGTGAGAAAAGCTTTTAAGTTAAACATAGCTTTATAAATAATACAGCTTAGATGTGCATTTGTTATACACCAGTTGTCGTAAAACTGATGCAAATACAAAGTCCCTGGATTTCTCATTTGGCTGTTGAGGTTGGCTGATTTAGTTTCATAAGCATTATAATGATATTTTTGAAAAGCACAAATAAGGACTAATGTCATTATAATACTCTGAAAAAAAAAAAATAATTCAGATTTCTGAAAAATGAAGCTTTGTTCCAAGGACAAAATTTAAGTGAATTGAACTGCACTTTTTCTTCATTGTTAGGTACTTCAAGTAGCAAATTTTGTCCTCCAAAGTTGCATGAAACAATAATAAAACTCTTAATCTGATAATATTTATAGCTGTACTACCTATAATTTAAGCATTCAACCAACAAAGATGTTATCTTCTATTTCTGATAATCAAGCCAGATGTGATTATATTTGCTGATCATGAAATTCCATTAGTCTAGCTCAATTGCATTTTCCCTATGCTATTTCTCTAGCTATCATAGTTATACTCTCAGTCTTTATGGCAACAAAACTGAGTCAGGAGTAAGCGCTGTTTGTCATTCTCCAATTTAAAGTGTTCAAACCTCTTCTTATTCATAAGGGCTTATTTCCAAATTCTATGGTGAGGTATTGACATCAGAACCCATGAATTCCAAAAAGCACTGATACTACACAAATACACAAACCCAGGAACTCCCTTGGGTTTGAAGAGAAATAGTGTGGCTTATTTTTAATTCTTTTTATAAGAATAGGAATATTAAAACATGGAACACAAACGAGCTAATGGATTGTTTAAACCGTGG
The DNA here is from genome assembly GCA_017639485.1 of Pluvialis apricaria. Classification (NCBI taxonomy): domain Eukaryota; kingdom Metazoa; phylum Chordata; class Aves; order Charadriiformes; family Charadriidae; genus Pluvialis; species Pluvialis apricaria. The sequence continues at coordinate 48,179,337 of CM030044.1, read as the reverse complement.
CTTTCTGAAAGCTCTGTACTAAATTGCTATATCAACATTTTAACATTCAGGTCAATCTGGAAAAGATGATTGAAAAGCAAACACAGTGATTTAAGGAGAGTTATGCTGACTTTACAGCTGAGGATCTGTCATAGTGTGTCTATAGATACAAATGAATGAACAGCTATATAAACTTGGAATTACTGAAAAACGTCAGTAGACTGACAACCACTTTAACTATTAATGTGCACATTTTTTAAATAAGAATCATATGACATAATGTAAGTGATCAGAATGATGGGAGTCATAATTGGAACACTAAATTAGGGAAATAGTATTTACGTAGAGGACATTGCACTTAACAGTTTGATCTCATCCTTTTATGTGTTTATCAGGTCAAGTAGCTAACAAATGTGCATGTACACAAATGGAACTGCACATGTATGTGCACATTGCTACACTTGAGAGTATCTTACACAGAGTCAAAAATGGAATCAGACTAGACATTTGACTTGACTTATAGACTATCCGTCAGTCCTTTGTAGAATATTCATATTCTTGTACACATAAGCACAAATAGACTTTAAGCACCAGAAAGGTGACAGTTCACTTGTTCTCTTTCTTATAAAATCATGTTCTCTTTGTGTATGTCAGATCCCTGTGCAGGCCAAAAGCCAAATGGAGTTGGACAGTGTTCCCCTGCTGCTAGCTGTAGTAATTTATACCCACAATAATGGAAAAAAAATAGAGCTTTTCTGTTTTACATATATACACTGAGAGTATTTTTGCTTGGAAACTGTAGGTGCCAATATTTTATCTTTTTGCTTTGATGTACTAAATGTGCTGTGTTGTATGTGCTAAAATGGGTGCCAAAGTCAGTGAATCAGCATTTGCAGTGTTGAAATAGAATTTCCAGAAGTACCACCATCAGAAAGTGAATCATCAAGGACTGAGATTAAAGTAGTAGTAAAAACGGCAGACATAAACATGTTCATTTGCTCAGAGATACTGCCCTGCTCATTCTCTAGCAGAATATACAAACCTATCACTCCTGCTAAGTGCAACTGGAGATGATCTATCTAGCTTTACATTAGAACTGGGTGATAAATATCAGGGGGACTTAAGACATAGTTTGATATTATTTTAAAATTTGTTGCCATTCTTTTTAAAGTTCACTGATATTGCTATTCAACACTCCCAAAAGTGGTGTATAATTCCTGAAGGAAAATACAAGAGTATCTCATATATTCTTCTACTTTTTTTTGTGGTATGGTTAAAAAATAATTTTAGTCCATACCTCTGTCAATCTGCTCTTAATAAATGTCAGTATTTCCTATTAAAATGCTAGTGGTGGATTTATGTTTGAGGAGACAGGAACACAAACCATATTCTTCTGGAATTAGGATGTCTGGATCAGAGAAATACAATCTGGGTATACATATTTGTGTTTTTCAGTGTAATTCACATCACTGAAAACTGTAGCTTGAGTTGGGAAATTTAATTTAGTTACCCTGGAAAACAACATCAGAATACTGTCACAGTGGCATATGTTTAAAATATTCACAGTGGTTTTGTGTAACATATACTGAGGCCAACTGGTCAATACAAAATATTTTAATCTTGCTTTCCTTGTCTTTTAATTCTCTGACCATAGTCAGTAAAATATTGGGATGACACATTAGCTTGAAGTGAACAGCTGTCAATTAAAAAGAACCAGGTTTGATGTGGTTTGATAGTTTGGTTTTATCTGGTTGTTTCACATCTGAGAGAATGAAAGGAAAACAACCAGAAAGAAAGGCAAAGATTAAAATTTTTATAAGTGAATGAATTGCAGAAGTTCAAATGTAAAAACATCTTTGTCAGTGTAAAAATATTTTTTACCTATGGATAATTATCAGTGCTAGCTTTAAATTGCAAGGCGGCAGAGTAACATTTTGGGTAAGACCACTGAACAAGGAAAAAGAATATAGGTAGTTCACTGAAAGCAGCTGCTGTGTAAAGAACATGTAAAAATTTCTTGTTGTGAAAGAAGTTGTATAACTTTATCAAACAGTGCTGAACAGTGTATTGGAGTCAGTTATGCTATTCCTTTGTTTTGTGGTAACAAATGTCGATACAATAACTACATATTTTCCGTTTCCTCTCCAGTTAGTTTATGTTTGCTAAAAGAATGTTGTATATACAATTAGAAATCATGTCCATACAGAATTCTAAACGAGAAAATTGTTTAAACTCAGCAGCATAATGAAAGATGGTGGCAATGTCATCTTTTTATTTTTGTTTTCCCCATGAAGTTTTCTATGCATCATCTACCTGTGAACAAAACTACCTCCTCAGACAAAATTTACAATGATGAGGTGTAAACAATCCACACTTTGATGATGAAGAAAAAGAGAAAGAAGATTAAGGATAAAAAGTAATGATCCAAGCTTCACACACAGTGGGATTTACTAATACAGCACCCTAAACCTGGATATACACAGAGACTAAAGGAAAAAAAAGAGAACAGCACTACTGCAAGAGTGCATTTTCCTAAGAATGAAACAATCTCCCAGATTAAGTCCTGGTTTAGTTTCAGCCATGGATTACTGTCAGAATATGTGTCAAAAAGGGGTACACCTGCAAGCTATGTGAAATTCCTAGCTCCTAGTAAATGAGATAGTTTGCTGATGATCGTCAAATAAAAGTGGAAGGTAATAGCCAAGAATGATGCAAACCTTGCAATGAACTGGCACCTTCCCAAAATACTTTTTATGAAGAAGCGTTTTCTGTGAAGAATGAGAACTGCTTTCCCAGCAGAAATCTGTTGGAAGGACATTTTCCTAGTACCTGCCTTCTGCTTGAGGAAAAAAAAATTCCTTTTTAGTACATAGCAGGAGTGGCTCAGTCTCAGAGTATAACCTACACAATTACAGCTTCATTATAATATTTTAAAAAAATCTTATCTATTTAAATGAACATGTGGTCTACTTTCAAATAATAAAATATAGTATTAGTTATATAAAAGTGTTTTACTCAAACTTGGGCTTTCCAACACATACAAAACATGTTGCCTAATGTAGACTGCTGGTTCATAGCACTTTGTGGTATGATGGTGATGAGGAATCTGAAGAAAAAATGCTGGCTTTGATAAGTCTTTGAATCATTGCCAAAAAGTTCTCCTTTTGATAAAATATGGCAGTCACCTTTATAAAAGAGCTCCCTGGATATATTTACATAATGATTGATTGAGGAAAAATGTCTTAAAAGTCTTCTGAAAATTGAATGTAAAATGGGATTCACTCACTCACACACTCACCTAAATTACTGTTAGCAGAGAAGAAGGGGGCTGAAATAAAGTTATTTACGTTCTTTTAACTGTCTCCATGAAGCTAAGCAAACTTTGTCGTTATTAACAGCATTTCCGAGCACCTTTCTGTCGCACTGAATCAGCTCCAAAATATCTCTGAAACTTCTCTTCACATAGCAACTGCTACTTGTCACAAACGATCATTAAAACCTAACATTCATTTTGTGATACCAGCCACAATTTTGAAATTTAAGATCCTTACATATTAAATATTCTGAGAGCTGAATAAATAAATGCAATTGCTCCTTCTCTTCTAAGATCATACCTGCTTTCTTTATTGATACTCAGGTTCAGAATATCTTAAAATATGGTAGACCTTCCTACAAAATTAAGCTTGTTCTGCATTTGAGGCCACTGAAGTAGCTGATCCACCCACCTCCCTTAGAAAAGACTCTGTCCTATATGCTTGTATGGCATTCATATAGGTCTTCTCATGTTCTGCCTAGCACAAAAGTCCCTGAGATTTTTTAGTTGTTCTGATTTCCATTGAGAAAGCTCTGCAAGCCATCTATGAAATACTACTGGAAAAATATAGCTTCCTTACATGGATAAGCTAACAAATAGCTGCTATTTCTATACTTATTTTTGGAAATTACTCCGATAAATTCCTCTTATTCTTCAACTTTTAGGAAGCAAGACTTCTGCACTCATTTCTTGACAGCAAAGGTAACATTATAGCTTTCAGAATCAGATGCCATTCATGTGGGACTTTTCAGTCTTTATTCAAACAGTGCATCTCATGAAATATTCTTGAGAGTGAGAAGCGAGAAGCTCTGCCTTTTTTTTTTTTTTCAATGTGTAGGTTTTTCCCAAATACTGGGCCTTCATAAATGCATCTCTTAGTTGTTCCCTCACAATATTTTTTGAAACCTGGCCGAGAGCTCCCCTAACAATCCAGAAAATTTTGGCTCATCTGTTATGAAAGTATGGGTGGTACTCAAGACCTTCAGAGCTTATATAGCCCAACAAAATCAGACTTTATTGTAATATAGGGAGATAAGTACTGTTTTCCAAAAAGAAGGCACCATTCAGAAGATTTCTTTGAAGGTGAAATCTTGCTTTGATTGCTTGAAATCTATCCAAGATTTAATTATATATTTCTGTTATTGAGATCTTAGTACCTATATTGAGTTTAACCTACCTCTGTCAGTTTGTAACATAAGAAGACAAGACCCAAAAAAATCTAGGATCTATGCATAGAGTTAGGAATATTTCTTAGTTTTACCAGTTCTTCTTAATACTCAGGAAATCTTCAGCTAGTACTTAGTTTCCTAGATTCAACTTACTTATTTAAACACTGCTGAAATTGATGTGAGGCGATAAAGACGTTGAGTGGTTTCCTATGGAATCCAGTTATGCGAGGATACGGAATAATGATACTGTCCTGAAGGACAGACGTGGGGACTTCTTATACACTGTTAAAGTGGCAGGTCACAACTGCTTTTAGTCTCCTCCAAATGAGTAATATGTCTCTCTCATGCAGAAAGTAAATGCTTAGTAAAAATCAGATTCCCCAACTATTCAAAGCCTACTGTTTTAATAATCCCTAAATAAAGAGGTATTTCTTTGTTCTTACAATTTAGCTGAACACAATATATCTGCTAAACTCACCAGCTTAAAATAAGAGGTAGAGGAGACTGGGACTGTTTAGACTTGGGCCTTTCTTCAGGCAATAATGATCCTTTTTGAAGATCTGAGCTTTACTGCATTGAATGCCCTTTTGTCTTTTTAGGTATTAGGATTGGCTGTTTTGTATCATAGTTTTAAACATAGGTAATACATCAATATGAGAAAGACTTTTTGGTCCTTAAAATAATCTCATGGGAAGCAATAGGATTTTGCTGAGATCAAAGACAAAAGATAATGCAGCTGTCAAACGCGGTTGAAAAATACTATGCAAAAATTTTATATATGGAGCACTGACTGCAGAGCTGGTTTCTGAACTAGAAGTCCCTCTCTGCATCCTTCTGTCTATATTCAAAGATTATTCTGTCTCCAATATTTCTTATTCATATAATCACAGAGTCATAGAATAGTTTGGGTTGGAAGGGACCTTTAAAGGTCACCTAGTCCAACCCCCCTGAAATGACCCAGGGACATTTTCAACTAGATGAGGTTGCTTAAGAGTCCTGTCCAACCTGACCTTGAATGTTTCCAGGGATGGGGCATCTACCACCTCTCTGGGAAACCTGTTCCAGTGTTTCACCAGACTCATTGTAAAAAATTCCTTCCTTCTACCTAGTCTAAATCTACCCTCTTTTAGTTTAAAACCATTACCCCTTGTCTTATCGCAACAGGCCCTGCTAAAAGTTTGTCCCCGTCTTTCCTGTAGGCCCTCTTTAGGTACAGAAAGACAGCAAAAAGGTCTCCCCGAAGCCTTTTCTCCTCCAGGCTGAACAATCCCAATTCTCTCAGCCTGTCTTCATAGGAGAGGTGCTCCATACCTCTGATCATTTTTGTGGCCTCCTTCTGGACCCGCTCCAATAGGGCCATGTCTTTCCTGTGCTGAGGACTCCACAGATGGATGGGGTGGGGTCTCACGTGAGCGGAGTAGAGGAACAGAGTCAAGGTCCCTCATCCTCTTGTCAGTTTTAGTTGCCACAGTTTATCCATGGTTTCAAATTTTGATGCCTACGTTCGTGTCTTTTATCACTGAGATTTGACTCAGAACAGCATTGCTGTGATAGCTTTTGCATAGACTTTCTGACAAACAGGCCAAGTTTGGCTGTTTTTTTTTTTTGCCAAGTGTTTCACTGTTTGACATCTTCGGCTATTTACGTTCTTCCTGATAATTACTTTTCTTGCACTTTACTAGTGTATAAATGAGCTCTATTTCTTGGATTGCCTTATTCAAGCACAGGAGAACTAAAATTTAGAGGACAAAGGTTCAATCCTACCATTCATCCTCTTCCCCAGTTCTGTTACTCAAGAGGCTTTTCTAAGGGGCCAAGAGGTTTCTCACCCGGTAGGAACCTATCAACACTGTTTATTAGATATTCCCCCATCCCCCAATGCTGTTATCAGTCCATAAACTTTTAAAGAACAAAACCCTTGCATTGTTTACATAAGTGTAAGCGTACAGTTTTGTAATTCTCCATTTGTGCAAGGGTGTGCCTCGCTTTTCAGTTTAAGAAAGGAAATAATATCATATTTTGGTATTTTAGGGGTTTTTCTATGCTACAAAACACTTCATTTGACTTTTCCAAGCCTAGGAAATCTCAGTTGCCAATTACTTGCATGTAGAAAATCTGCTTTGTAATATGTGCAGCCAAATTTATCCCTCGTGCAACTTTATTGACTTCAAATTAAAATCAGCTTCTGTTAAATGATCCATATGGGAAACACAGAGCTTGGTTAATCAAAGGAAAGCATTCTTTACGATGTGTGTTAGTTTAAATCTGGATTTTTACTTATATGCATTGCTTGCAGTTATTATAATTAAATATGCAAAAAATAGACTTAATTTGAAATTGATATAAGTGGTGATGGTGGCTAAATGGTAAAATGAACTGCATGTGAATAAGCTGGTGTGAACACACGTGAGTGTGAATTGTATTGTGGTTTACATAGCAACATAGGCAATTGTAGTCATAGAGCAGAATAAACAAATAGTGGGGTGCTGTTCATACACAGGGTGAATCTTTATATCAGTTTCTATTCTCTGTAGTTCAGAACTTTTAAAATGAAGCAAAAGGAGCCCAGCAGCCTGATATCTACAGACAGTTTGGAAAGCTTAAGCATAACCTAGCAAATTGTCTGCCAGAAAGGTTATGTTTTAAACCTGATATAACCCTCCAAATGCAGTATAAGAATACCCAGGTATTTTCTGTCATGGATTTGGGGGTATGGGCCTTTTCCTCAGTCATTTCTAGTTTTGTTCTTTTGTAGCTGTTTTTCTGTTTTCACTGCGTTAATGATAATGGTATCATCACCCTTGTGAAGCTACGGAATTACGAAGATGCGTGCCCTTAAAACACATATCCTAGCAGACAGGAGACCGGATGAGGAAATAATACACATTCAGCTTTGTAATGTATTTATATGGGTAGCCATGGGGTAAGTCAGCAGATATTTAACCTCCAGAAGCAAGGAAAACAATCTCATCAAATTTAAACTTTATGTGAAGTGCATAAGAATGAAAATCTTCTAGAAATGTAGGCAATCTGAAGGAAAGCAAGTCTTCTGCAAATTTAGTGTCTAAGTTAGATTACAGGACTATAACCTTGTTTATAGTTTAGCAACTGAAGTGACTAAGAAATTGTTGATGAAATTGTAAGCTGATTGCTTTAATGAATAACACGTCCTTGTTTAACTTCTGCAAAAAAGCATCGTGCATTACTTGGAGGGGGGTGTGAGGAAACCCCCATATATTGTCACTTAACTGAATTGAAAATGAATGTTATAACAGTGTAGAAACAGAAATCAAAAATGATGAATGTTCATAAGGCAAAATTTAGTTCAATAATATATGAAAGATGCATGATTGCTTAGATTTTAAATCTAGCACAAATCAATCAATTTTAATGCATTAAAAATATCAAATGCTTAGGAAATTTTCCCATCATTTAATACTCAGTTTATTTATGAATATTACATAAAATGAAGGAGTCTATTTATCAATTAGTATGTACAATTAACTGATGGAAACTTTAAATTTTGATTTAATCGCTGCTAAGCTGGGCAAAATCAGCCTCCCAGTAACCATAGACACTCCATTAGCTTGTCAGACATCAAGGCAAACTGGCAAGTTGCTACTAAAATGATGATGAAACACAGAGATTCATGAGTTAAGAAAAAGCGTAACCTTCAGAAAAAGTATGTGGTTGCTAGATGTGTTTCATAAATTAATGTACTTCAAAGAGAATTGCACCATATGTGTACAAGCATTTTTTTCAAACATTGACATTAAAAAACAATTAAAATACGAAGAATTAATGTTAAACAGAATCAAAAGGTTTATTTATTATCTGTGTGTGCAACTTCAAGTCAGCATGTTCTTCATAAAAAGGAACTGTGGAATGCTTGGTTTTTTTTAACAGAAATCAAGCATGAAACTTGCATGCTTTTGCAGTCTGAATGTAGATTTTTTGTATAGTATACACAACTAATCTCAATATTGGCAAGAGACAGTGGAAAATAAAGAGGGTTAAACACCTCCTGAGATGAAGTTCAAAAAAAAGTATCTGCAGATGCAGGGTGTGTTGCTTGTTATTTTTATGATTTGCTGTTACTTCACAAGGAAATATGTTTCATCAATGGCTGTTAGAAAATACAGTGAGAGGTAACTGAAGAAAAGTTATGCTTTACATAAATGACACTGGCAAAAAGAAAAGTTAGAGAATTAAGGTGAAGAATGCAAATTCAATCATTCAGAAAGTTTAGGTATGACAAAGTTATGCTTGTCCTTTAAATCTTAGTTTAGCCCTGTGCGTTCAAACACTTTGGCACAGTCTTGATTAATGTAGACAGTATCTGTATCCCCATAGAGACTTTTGAGAACCTCCCCAGATCTCCCTAGAAACATCCACACCACATAGCATGTGACAAGGCTTTCTGGTTTCCAACAAGATCCTTTTGACATTCATTACGCCCCCAACTTCTACGCGTCACCATGCCCAGATATATGCTACAACAAAAAAGATTCTGCCAACTGCTACAATTAATCCTGCCACAAGGATAGGATACACTGTAAAAAAGACTATAAAGTGCTGGGTAAGGAGCTAACATGCTCTAATAGTGTTTCCTGCAGGACTGGGCAAATATTTCATCTCCGCGATGCTGCAGATAACAGACAGATGGCTGGAGGACATCTGGCTGTTGGGCAGTCAGACAGGAGAGCTCTGGAAGAGCCTTTGTCAGATGAGAGCATCATGTGAACCAGAGTGGTGCAGTACTGCAGGAAACATTCTGCAGCTGCTGAATGGTGATCCAGGCCAGGCTGTGGCTTCACACAGGCTGTTACTGCTCCTGCTATGTGGCTATTCTACATGGGTCTTACATGGCATTGGTCAGTACAGAGCTGACAGAGGGCTTCTGGGACTGCATTGTTATTGTAATCCCCCAAATCAACTATCCCTGGCATTAGAAGCCAGTGTATCTGTGCCTCTTTCTCTTCTTTCCATGGGATGTAGTGCAGTATGATGAGGGGAAATAGGCTACCTGGTGGCTTGTGTTGCAAAAACTTCTGAAAAATGCGGTAGTAAAGGCAGAAGTACCTTCCTCAGCTAGCAGTAGGTAGTGTTGCCATAACAGAGAGTTGGCTTTCCAGGTATTTTTTGTTTATATCTTTCTAACTTGCTCTGTCACTTCATTCTGAACAAAGCTCTGCAGTCGCCAAGTGAAAATGTTTTTTGCAGATGGGATTTACAACTTATGTTCTCAGTGCAGTCTGCCTGACTTCTCCTGTTGACCACAATACAACCCTTCCTTTCAATTGAAAAGTTCAAATTTTTCACCAAACTTACCACAGTGACACAGTATTCTGAGAAGGTTTTGGATACCACGACACTGCAGGATGTTGCTATGCCTGGAAGTGTTAGTGTATGACCTGAGGATCTGGTAATGAAAGTTGTCTGGTCATGTGTGGTGTGTCCACAGTTTCATTATATGCTACGAATGTGGACTGCCCAGATTGTGAGTGCAAAGTCCCTTGTTTAACCCCCTGGGCTGGGAGTTCACAAAGTTTTCTTACCTGCCTAATGCTGCCACACTGCTCTGCAAAGCCATTAAAAGGTGAAATGGTATGGAGATAAAGATAAGGCTGTGGAGGCTGCAACAGAGCAATTGAGGTGCGCTGAGATCACAGAAGATATAGTATGGCTTACTCTTCCTGAAGAAATAATTTTAAGGAAAATCTTGTTTGACCTCTTTTATAAGGTAAAGCATGTGGAATATTAGTGGAGCCTTCATAGAAAGTAATTGTGAGCATCTGAGATTTATCAGTGATTTAATTTTAGCTTAATTAAATTGGGAAAGTGTCAAAGGATGAATCTGGTAAATACTCAGGACCTTGCTTGAATTGAGGGAGCAGCAGATTTTTTCATTATGTATATGATTTGATCAGTATTTGTAGATCTTGTGGCAGACCTGAAAAATAAACAAAACAACACAAAAAGAAATTTGCTTTTTTTTGATGGAAAATAAAGATGTTTTGAAGACAGAAAATCATGTTGTAGTTTTAATGGAAAACCGATTTTTTTCATGGAGGTATTGCAATCAACTCTTGGTTTCAATTATCAGTACTAGGAAGTTGTATGACTTGCTTAGGAAATGATGAACCATGTGTTGGCGTTTAACAATGATTATGGACCAAATAAATCTACTGCAGTTTTTTCTGTATTCACACTGATTTGCCATTTTGTATAGCTTTCATAATCCCACTAATGTTCTGTCTGGTTTACTGACTCTGAAGGAATAGGCTTTTGGCACTTCAGCCCTACCTCACCACAGGCCAGCTTCAGCCCTAAGAGGCTACTTGGCCTCTCATTTGAGTGCAGGTTCTACATCGTTCATGGAGAGCAGCAGGAATGGTGAATTGTTTTTTCATATGTTGATTTCCACAAAGCAAGATGGCATGGCCATGGCTGTTAACAGCTGGTGGGTTGGAAGGTGTATCACGATTCCCTGTCAAACCAAGGGACCCAGCAAACCTGCCCCAAATACTGCCCTGGTACCTTCCTTGCAGGGAGAAACGCTGCTGGGTTGTGTGCCATATTCTTAACATTTGTTGGCATTGAATAAGTGTTACCAGCATAGGTGGGAAAAGATGGGACATGGGAGGCGCGGCTGTGTGAAGAAGAGTGTAGTGCAAATGGGGTCTGCTACATGGGAATTTCAAGGGGAAGACTTCTCAATAGGAAGGAGGAGACTTTCCTGAAGAACTAAATATACCTGAAAGGAGGACGAGGGATTTTTCCTAGTTTAGAGATGGTCTTAAATTTAGCGTTATCTTTATCTTGTGTTAATAATTTTTAGAACTTTTATTTTACCTGGAAATGTGCTGCTTTTGCATGTGCCTGCTTTCAGGGGAGAGGCTGAACGGGCCACATTTCTCTGACAGTGCTGCTTGAGAAAGTTTGAACACCTCAGTGGCACTTTCCCAGGGAATAAACTTGTGGTAGGTTCTGTTTTGCAGTCTTGGTTTTGCAGTAACAAATACATTAGAAATATGTTTGTGACATAAGGTGTAATATCATATAAAGCATTTGGTGAGGAGTTGTGTAATGAGATCTTTCACTTCGGCAACTAAGCGAAGACATTGAAGGTGTATGTCAGGGAGCAGGACAGGCTGCCTGAGCTCAAATGGGGTCCTAAGCCCATGGGCAAGGTATAGAGGGAGGCCCCATGGGAGTCTGGGCAGGGCAATTAAATTGTTTTAGTGCCCTCAGGGCACTGATACTGTTTTAGAAAAATCAACGAAAATGAGATCATGAAAAAGAGATATGGAAAGGAGACTCACATGCTCTCACTGAGGACCACAGCAATATTTTTAGCTGTTTGTTATGGTTGGTTATCTTTATGCTTTGGAGATGGGGAGAGGAGCAAGGGCAAAGAATAGGAAAAAAAAATCATTTGCCCTCAGAGCAAAATGAAACACATCTGAAAACTTGATTATTTTTTTTTTGTCAATTTGGCAAACTCTTTTATAACTGTCTTTAAATGTCTGTTTCTGTTGTTGCTGACTGTGAAGAATTTGTAGCCACCACCTTGAAGTACTGGTAGGATAGAATCTTCTTAAAGAATAATAGACTATTACGGGACAAGAAATTGAAAATAAACATGGAACAAAAGTCAAACCTTTTATTTTAATGAAATAGACACTTTTTCACCTAGTGATATGCTTTTCATTAAGAAAATGTAAGTGAACATGACTGACCTTGCTATATTAGGCTATATTAGGAAGTGGGTGCGTTTTCACTGGTATGCTGAATTATTTTCTGTTCTTAAGGTAATTAATACTCACTTGGTTAATTCAGATAATAATAGTTAAGAATAGACTTTTCTAAGTCTGTTTTTATATCATTTAACTTAACCTGTGGATTTGGGAAGTAGAATATGCCAAGTGGGAAATTAAATTTAAATTACTAGCAGCCACCCCCTGACACACACAGACTCAACGAAAAGACCGACATGACAAAGTCTATGTAATTACATTTCCCTCCTTTAAGTGCAGAATGCCACTTTTACATTATACTTGTTTTTACTGAGTACCTATCTTAGGCAAATGCTCTTTGCTTCTTGTTCTCCATCTTAATTTTCAGGTATGTATCTATATTTCTTCTGTTAGATGTAGTCAGCTAAGTGTTCACGTAAGGGAGAATGTATTCTGTGTAAGAACGCACATTTATTAGAAACAATTCAAATTTTGAAGGAATTTGATTTCAGAAACTGATAATTTTTGCCCATTTCATCAACTTGTTTGTGCAAACATTTGAGTTTTTTGAGTTATGTGTTGTGAATATTCCTTCAGAATTGTTTTCCTATAATCTTTTTTGAAAAAATATTCAAAATTTGTTGGGAAAGGGCATGAGTGAGATACAAAGGTTGCATTTAAGTCACTGCAGAGACTAACTGTAATTGTTTTTAAATTAGTTTGCTAAGTAACTATATCACTAATTATGATCAAGTGAAAATTCAAATCCCCACTCAGCTGCAGTTGCCATGACAAACAGGTTCATACAGAAACCACAGAAAATTCATATGTAGAAAATGTTGTACGTATATCCTGGATTTCATCTCTCCTCTTACAAAGAATTTAATAAAAGGGAGGAGTCAGCAGGGCTCATTGAAAGGGCTTTTAATTGTATTTGAAGGCGGAAGGGGATGAAACCAGGGTCTTTAGAGGTAAGCCTGGGGATGATGTGCCAGTGTCTGTGGGACAGGTTGCTAGGGAGATCCCTTGGTCTGTTGACTCAGTGAACATAGGGGTTGGAGATTCATACAGCAGCAGAGATGTGAGGGTCATTGACAGGTTTGAAATTTCAGTCATGGCTGGGAATGGTCAGGTAGGAATTAGGGCTTCTCCAGGTAAAAAGGTGGTGGGACCAATAGCCCAACTGAAATGCTTCTACACTAATGCATGCAGCGTGGGCAACAAACAGGAGGAGCTGGGAGCCATTGTGCAGCAGGAAAACTATGATGTAGTTGCCATCACAGAAACACGGTGGGATGACTCATGTGACTGGAGTGCTTCAATGGATGGCTACAAACCCTTCAGAAGGGATAGGCAAGGTAGGAGAGGCGGTGGGGTGTCCTTGTATGTTAGGGAGTGTTATGAATGTCTAGAACTAAATGATGGTGACAATAGGGTTGAGTGTTTATGGGTAAGAATCAGGGGGAGGGCCAACAAGGCAGGTATCATGGTGGGAGTCTGTTACAGACCGCCCAACCAGGATGAAAAGGCAGATGAAATATTTTATGAACAACTGGGAGAAGTCTCAAGATCATGAGCCCTCGTCCTCGTAGGGGACTTCAATTTACCAGATCTGCTGGGAATACAATGCAGCAGAGAGGGAACAGTGTAGGAGGTTCCTGGAGTGTGTTGAGGATAACTTCCTGACACAGCTGGTGAGGGAGCTGACTAGGGAAGGTGTCCTGCTGGACCTGTTGTTTGTAAACAGAGAAAGACTTGTGGGGGATGTAGTGGTTGAATGCCATCTTGGGCATAGTGATCATGAAATGATAGTGTTTTCTATTCTTGCAGAACCAAGGAGGGGGATCAGCAGAACTCCTACCTTGGACTTCCAGAGGGCAGACTTTGGTCTTTTCAGAAGCCTGGTTGACAGAGTCCCTTGGGAGGCAGTGCTCAAGGGCAAAGGAGTCCAGGAAGGGTGGACATTTTTCAAGAAGGAAGTCTTAAAAGGCACAGGAGCAGGCCATCCCCATGAGCCGAAAAATAAGGTGTTGGGGAAAAAGACCGGCCTGGCTGAACAGAGAGCTATGGTTGCAAGACAGGAATAAAAGGGGAATTTATGGCCTTTGGAAGAAGGAGCAGGCAACTCAGAAGGACTACAAAGATGTAGTGACGCTATGCAGGGAGACAATTAGAAGGGCCAAAGCCCAACTAGAAATTAACCTGGCTTCTGATGATAAGGACAACAAAAAAGGTTTCTATAGATACATTAGCAATAGAAGGAGGACTACAGAGAATCTCCATCATTTGGCAGATAGGAGCGGAAACATAGTGACAAAGGATGAGGAAAAGGCTGAGGTACTTAATGCATTCTTTGCCTCAGTCTTTAATAGTAAGAACAGTTGTTGCCTGAGTACCCAGCCCCCTGCGCTACTAGATAGGGATAGGGAGCAAAATGAACCACCCATAATCCAAGGGGAAATGGTGAGGGACCTGCTGCAGAACTAAGACATACGAAGTCTATTGGGCCAGATGGGATCCACCCAAGGGTGCTGAGAAAGCTGGTGAAAGTGCTCACCAAGCCACTTTCCATCATTTATCAGCAGTCCTGGCCCACCAGGGAGGTCCTAGTTCACTGGAGGTTAGCAAATGTGATGCCCAACCACAAGAAAGGCCAGAGGGGTGGTCTGGGGAACTACACACCTGTCAGTCTGACCTCAGTGCCAGGGAAGCACTGAGTGCATCCCGAAGAGCAAGAAATCGGGCAAGGGAAGGAGACCTGCATGACTGAGCAGGGATCTTCAGAAAAAACTCAGGTGGAAGAAGGGAGTTTACAGGATGTGGAAAAAGGGGGCGGATGACTTGGCATGAGTATAAGAATGCTGTCAGGGTATGCAGGGAAGAAACGAGAAAAGCCAAGGCAGCTTTGGAATTGAACCTGGCGAGGGATGTCAAGACCAATAGGAAGGGTTTCTTTAAGTATATAGGAGACAAAAGGAGAACCAGGGAAAATGTGGGCCCGCTCTTGAACGAGATGGGTGCTGTGGTGATGGATGATGCAGAGAAGGCAGAGTTGCTGAATGCCTTCTTTGCTTCTGTCTTCACTGCTCGGGCCAGCTCTCGGGAGTCCCAGACTTTGCAAGTAACAGAGAAAGTCTGGAGGAAGGAAGATTTTCCCTTGGTTTAAGAGGAACAAGTTAGAGAACAATTAAGTAAACTGGATACACACAAGTCCACGGGGCCTGATGGGATGCACCTGCGAGTGCTGAGGGAGCTATCAGAAGTCATTGCTGGGCCACTCTCCATCATCTTTGATAGGTCCTGGAGAACAGGTGAGGTGCCTCAGGACTGGAGGAAAGCCAATGTCACTCCAGTCTTCAAAAAGGGCAAGAAGGATGACCCAGGAAACTACAGGCCGGTCAGCCTCACCTCCATCCCTGGAAAGATGATGGAACAGCTCATTCTGGGTGTCATCTCCAAGCATCTGGAGGAAAAGAAGGTTCTCAGAAGTAGTCAACATGGTTTCACGAAGGGGAAGTCATGTCTGACTAATCTGATAGCCTTCTATGATGGCATGACTGGATGGGTGGATGAAGGGAGGGCAGTGGATGTTGTCTACCTTGACTTCAGCAAGGCTTTTGACACTGTCTCCCACATCATCCTCACAGACAAGCTTAGGAAGTATGGGTTAGATGAATGGACAGTTGGGTGGATTGAACAGTGGTTGACAGATAGAGCTCAGAGGGTTGTGGTTAGTGGTGCAGAGTCCAGTTGGAAGCCAGTAACAAGTGGTGTCCCTCAGGGGTCAGTACTGGGTCCAGTCCTGTTCAATATATTCATCAATGACCTGGATGAAGGGATAGAGTGTACCATCAGCAAGTTTGCTGATGATACAAAACTGGGAGGGGTGGCTGACATGCTGGAAGGCTGTGCTGCCATAGAGCGTGACCAGGACAGGCTGGAGAGTTGGGCAGAAAAAAACCTGATGAGGTTCAATAAAGGCAAGTGTAGGGTACTGCATCTGGGGAGGAATAACCCCATGCATCAGTACAGGTTGGGAGCTGACCTCCTGGAGAGCAGCTGTGTGGAAAGGGACCTGGGAGTCCTGGTGGACAACAGGATGACCATGAGCCAGCAATGTGCCCTGGTGGCCAAGAAGGCCAATGGCATCCTGGGGTGCATCAAGAAGAGTGTGGCCAGCAGGTCGAGGGAGGTCAACCTCCCCCTCTACTCTGCCCTGGTGAGGCCACATCTGGAGTACTGTGTCCAGTTCTGGGCTCCCCAGTTCAAGAAGGACAGGGAACTGCTGGAGAGGGTCCAGCAAAGAGCTACAAAGATGATTAGGGGACTGGAGCATTTTTCTTATGAGGAAAGGCTCAGGGACTTGGGGGTTTTTAGTCTAGAAAAAAGAAGACAGAGGGGGGATCTTGTTAATACTTATAAATACTGAAGGGGAGGGTGCCAGGTAGAGGAGATTAGTCTTTTTTCAGTGGTGCCCAGTGATAGGACTAGAGGTAACGGGCACAAACTGGAGCACAGGAAGTTCCATCTTAACATGAGGAGGAACTTCTTTACTCTGAGGGTGGCAGAGCACTGGAACAGGCTGCCCAGAGAGGTTGTGGAGTCTCCCAGTCTGAAGACATTCAAAACCCGCCTGGATGCCGTCCTGTGCCACCTGCTGTAGGTGTCCCTGCTGTGGCATGGGGGTTGGACTTAGATGATCTCCAGAGGTCCCTTCCAACCCTGACGATACTGTGTGATACTGTGTGTGAAGGTTATGGAGCAGATCATCCTGAGTGGCATTACGCAGCACAGGCAGGACAAGCAGGCAGTCAGGCCCAGTCAGCATGGGTTTATGAAAGGCAGGTCCTGCTTGACTAATCTGATCTCCTTCTATGGCAAGGTGACCCGCCTAGTGGATGAGGGAAAGGTTGTGGATGTTGTTTGCCTGAACTTTAGTAAAGCCTTTGATACTGTTTTCCACTGCACTGTCTTGGAGAAACTGGCTGCTCTTGGCTTAGATAAGCATACTCCTTACTGGGTGAAAAACTGGCTGGAATCTGGGCCCAAAGAGTTGTGGTGAATGGAGTTAAATCCAGTTAGTGGCCAGTTGCAAGTGGTGTTCCGCAGAGCTCAGAACTGGGGCCAGTTCTGTTTAATATCTTTATCAATGATCTGGACGAGGGTGTCAAGTGCACCCTCCGTAAGTTTGCAGATGACACCATGTTGGGTGGGAGCGTTGATCTGCCTGATGGTAGGAAGGGTCCACAGAGGGATCTGGACAGGCTGGATTGATGGCCCAAGGCCAATTGTATGAGGTTCAACACGGCTGAGCGCAGGGTCCTGCACTTGGGTCACAACAACCCCATGCAATGGTACACACTTAGGGAAGAGTGGTTGGAAAGCTAACTGGCAGAAAAGGACCTTGGGGTGTTGGTAAGCAGCTGGCTGAATATGAGCCAGCAGTGTCTTCTCCCACGTGGCAAGTGATAGGACAAGAGGAAACGGGTTCAAGTTATGTCAGGGCAGGTTTAGATTGGATATTAGGAAGCATTTTTTCACTCAAAGGGTTATTAAACGTTGGAATGGGCTGCCCAGAGAGGTGGTGGATTCACCATCCCTGGAGGTGTTTAAGAAAAGGGTAGATGAGGTGCTTAGGGACATGGTTTAGAAGTGGGTGTTTTTAAATCAGGGTAGGTTAACGGTTGGACTTGATGATTTTAATGGTCCCTTCCAACCTCACTTATTCTATGATTCTATGATTCTATTCTATGTTCCCAGGTGGCCAAGAAGGCCAACAGCATCGTGGTTTGTATTAGAAGTAGTGTGGCAAGCAGGTACTAGGAAAGTGATTGTACCTCTGTATTCGGCACTGGGTGAGGCCGTGCCCGGAGTACCATGTTCAATTTTGGCCCCCTCAGTACAGGAAAGTCATTGAGGTGCTGGAGCATATCCAGAGAAGGGCCCCAAAGCTGGTGAAGAGTCTAGAGCACAAGTCTTATGAGGAGCGGCTGAGGGAACTGGGGTTGTTTAGCCTGGAGAAGAGGAGGCTGAAGGGAGACCTTATCGCTCTCTACAGTTACCTGAAAGGAGGTTGTAGAGACTTGGGGGTCGGTCTTTTCTCCCAAGCAACAGGTGATAGGACAAAAGGAGACAGCTTCAAGTTGCACCAGGGTAGGTTTAGATTGGATATTGGGGAAAAATTCTTCACTGAAAGGGTTGTCATGCGTAGGAACAGGCTGCCCAGGGAAGTGGTGGAATCGCTATTCCTCGATGTATTTGAAAGAAGGGTAGACATGGCACTTAGGGACATGGTCTGGTGGTGCTTTTGGTAGTGTTAGGTTGATGGTTGGGCTCGATGATCTTAAAGGTCCCTTCCAGCCTAGACGATTCTATGATTCTGAAAGGAGAAAGTCAATGGAGGTTAAGGCAAAATATTTCAAAGTTTTCAAATAAAGTTCTAAATCCTGATTTAAAGAGCTAAAATTGAATAAATAAATCTACACAGTCTTTAACTCCACCCATAATTTTAAATCTGTTACATTTTAATTAGTTAATAGATTTGTGGACAAAGGAATTGTTGCATACATGGAGCTTTAAGTATTTCTCTCAGCTATTTCCACTTACCTTGCTCTGTAGAATAAACTTTAAGTTTTGTGACTTATGAACACCTAGATGATTTCCCACAATTTTATTTTTAAATGACAGTTTTAAATCCCTAAGTAACAATTTTTTTTCTTTTCTTTTTCTCTAAAGGAGGTAATATTTAGAACTTGACTTATGACCCTGAACAAAATTAAACCGTGTGATATATTATTTATAAAATGTTATACATCTTGAAGCCCATACAACATAAGATTGGATTGCAGTTGTCTATTTCCACATAATGCAGTGTTTATTGATTGTTGTGGGAGCTAGATATATCTGTTCTCCTTGTTCTGTGTCTGTATGCTTTAAGAACTTTTCAAGGTGCCTTTTATGTTGTGTGAGATTGTCTGAATTAGATCCAAATCTGTGCTTGCAAAATGGGTCCTTTATCATTTGTTGTCACCTCATTCTCTACTAAAACCCACCAGATGCTAACTGTGTCTGAATACTCGCAAATTTTGCAAAATATTTTCATAAGGCAACATTTTTTCTTATGGGATTTCTTGCGACCTACCCTTGGGCTTTTCCATCCAACTTTACAGACAAGGTAGTAGCTTGATCTGAGTCAATAAAGGCAAATTTAGGAAGACGAGGGAGAACTGAATTGATATGATATCTTTCTTCATTTCAACATGTCTTTCTGATTAATTAAAATACTGCAGGGGTTTTATATATAGCTGTGTGTTTTGGGTTAAACTTTATCTTCGCGAGCTGGTTTGTTTCCTGATTGAAACTGCACATCTATACCTGATACTTTCTTACTGGTTTGCCTACAAATAGGTTGGTTGCTTTAAGAGATGTGTAAATTTATGATCTAACTGTACTGTATTCTTCATATACAAATCTGTATATCCAGGCCTCACAGAACCGAATCATGCAGTCATTCAGATTAGATGGGATCTCAGGAGAACTAGTATATATAAAGTGAAATGAAGCATATAAAACAAATAAACAAAATTCTGAGGTTTTGACTTGAAGAGATTTATCTAATTGGATAAGAATTACTCTGTAAAATTCATTGTGAAAGTTAGAGAGAGAAAAAAAAGTGAATAAAGTCATGACTTTTAATAGTTATAATTGGTTACATATATCAAGTAATCTCTATCAAATTTTATAATAATTGCTAAATAATATTGACAGCTCTGGTGCAACTATATCTTGAATTAGAATCATAGAATCATAAAATGGTTTGGGTTGGAAAGGCGCTTTAAAGATCATCTGTTTTCAAACCCCTGCCTCAGACAAGGAGATCTTTCACTAGACCATGTTGCTTAAACAAATTAGTTCATTTTCACATGTACAAGTTATGTGTTAACTTGCTTCTTTTAGGAATACATTTCAACCTTTTTCATTTTTTTTAAGGTGCTGGTGGCTGGTCTCCACTTGTGTCCAATAAATATCAATGGCTTCAGATTGATCTTGGTGAAAGAACTGAGATTACTGCTGTTGCTACTCAAGGTGGTTATGGGAGCTCCGATTGGGTAACAAGCTACCTTCTGATGTTTAGTGATAGTGGACAAAACTGGAAGCAGTATCGTCAAGAAGAAAGCATTTGGGTATGTTCTTTCAATAATGAGAATTAAGTTTCTGCAGAAGACTTAAAATACTTGTGCTATACTTTGTTGCAAATATAAGCAAATCAGTGGAATATAAAGAACTACACTGAAAGTGTTTGAATAATTAAATATATGAACTAATTTAGCTTTTGGCAAGATAAAAGGCTGTAAAAAGCAAACAAACATCTAAAACCTAGCCTTAGATTACTCCATTAACTGTTGAGGAGGTATTCTGAGGACTAGAAATGTACTGCAAAATCTCTTTTGTCTTTCTGTGTGTGGTAAAATTGTTTTCCCAAAGTATTGATCCCAGTGTGTTGAAAAAATAATACTTTGGGGTTTTTTTGGAACATTTAATTGGATTGTAAAAATAAAAAGAAGGAACATAAAGAAATCAAAATCATAAAGAAAAATATCCTAGTTTATTTAAAAACAAATAAATACTAAGCAATATTCAATTTTTGGTCATCTAATTCAGAGTCTAGTTTATGGTATTCCAACCCATTTATCTTCTATTAGCTTTGTAGCTAACATTATTAATAATAATAATTAATAAGCCTTGCTATGCTCATCACTTTCTATTCATATGAATTTTATTAAGAGCAAAAGATATGCAATACCAGATAGACGATGCCTAAAATCCACATGGAAAAATGAATGGTACAGTTCTAGACCAGAGTTAAATCTTTCCATGATCCCCAATGATTAGCAGCTTGGGTTAAAGGAAGAATATTGGTACTTGTGGTCTATGTTTTTATCCTGTTAAGTTACTTCTGTCTTTCTGTCCGTACAAAGAGCTGATTCATTTTCAAATTTTACTAAGTTTAAGGCTTCAGTTGTTTCTTGCTGCAGTTAAATATTATGTTAAAATGTATTTCATTTTATGCATTTTAATTTTGTTGACTTTTAATTCAAAATGTTCTTGTCACTCTTATTGTCAAAACCCATCTATGGTATAATGAGATTATGCAGTGGCTTACTTGTTGCATAATTATCCTTCTTTTTGAATTTGCTACATAATTCTGCTTCAGATTGTGTTTTCATAACAAAGAGAAATAAATGAGTTTCTAATCCATATGGCTGTGGGGAGTGAGAAAAGAAAAACAATCTTCCAAATGTTAAATGAGCATAAGCTGCTACAATATTGTCTTTGCCCATCTTCACACAGTCTGATAAAACAAATCTGAGAGGTAGAGCTGCTTGATCTCTTCAGTGAGGACTCTTTTGAAATCCCATATTGGTATTGCAAACAGTTATGTAGATAGTTATTTCTTGAATATTGCCACCAGTAAAATATCAAACAAAAGTTCTAAAAGATTGTTAAATGCTGACGCAGACATTGGAGTAAGGAGGTTGTTAGATCTGTAGAAAGGGAAAAGTAAGACTTCAATACCATTATCTCAAGCTTAATAAAAAAATGATTATTTTAATGATTGCAATGCAGATTGGAGGTATGGCTTGCAGGCAGTGATTCAAGGATGTAAACGATCAAATTCAGGGATAGTCTATTGATCTTTTTTATGTATCTTTATTTAGGACTTCTGCTTCTAGGGGAATATATTTTCTTCTTTCTAAACTAATGCATTGATGTAGTCTTGGAATGAAACTCTTAAATCTCTATTTATTTTATAGATTTTCTCTGACTGTTATCTGTTTATGTTAAGTCTTCTTAAATGAAGTGCCCAAGTTCATTTCAGGCAAGAATATCCCACATTTTATGATACTTACTGTGTTATTTCTATCCTTCTTTTAACTGAGTCATTGCCCTATTACAAGATTGCTTACCACAGGTAACTTTTTTTTTTTTCACTAGTACTGTGCTACTGTACTACTAAGGCAGAAGATGCCCGTTTTTGAGGGCCCTGTGTTGCTATAAGTATTCCAGAATTCTTCACTGTGTGTAAGGATTTGCACTTTATAAGCACTATTTCTAAACTTAAGTAGAAAATATACTTATCTTCTGTAAAATTTCACAGCTCCCTACTTTTTATTTTCCTTTTCAGAAGTTAGTTTTGAATTGTCTGTGTCGCCTTATGGCTTATCTCAACTTATGATTCTGAAGTTCTTGTCACAGTGGAGCTGATCACAGTTTTTTCATTCACTGTAAAATTTTTATAACAGCTGAGATGCAAAGATGACTATGTAGGCATCTGCAAATGATCTAGTTATAAAAACTCTTTTTATAGTCTGTGGAAAGGTTAGTCTTTTTTAAGGCTGGTTCCTCTGACCTTAGATGTCTTTGTTAGGTTGAAATGAATCATGTACAGCTATCTTACCCCGCCTCTGTCTATAAATGTTTCATTGCCTTTTGGTGCTGAATTTGAATGTAGATATTCTAAAGTTAGGTAAGATGAAACTCTCTCCCCTCTTGTGCCTGCTAAATATGATTTGTCTTCACTTCTCTGCATGCTAGGAATTGGTTTAGAAGGAATCATGGTGACCATAATCTTTACCCATGCAATATACCTTGATCTCAGTCTTCTCATTGCCAGTTTACTGATGAACTAAATGTGTGCCTTACTTGCTATTTTATACCTGCAAGGAGTTTCTCTTTCATGTAGAATTTCTTTACTGTTTAAGATCCTTTAATTGCTAAAGATACTTTTGAAAGACTAACTTCATTACAGTTACTAGGACTGCTCTCATTGTAGATTAAGTATTGTTAAGTATAGTTAGGTATAGGTTTTTTAGCAATTGTTTTCCTATTTTGACAAAAAATCTACTTGCACACTCATTTTGATTTCTTTCCTCACTGACATGGCTATCACTGCCTTTTTTAAAAGTTATCTTTCTGCACTATTCTTGATACATATGTTAAGATTTTTCAGGGAGCAATTCCTAAGATTAACATCTTTTTAAAAGTTGGTACAGTTCTGGTCAAGTTATAATTCTCAAATGAAATAGTTGTTATTAATGGTAAAATACATATTTTTGGACATAAATCTTTCCCTTTGAGAAGAATCAGTTTAATCTTGGAAGGCGATTAATTCAAATCAATTTTACATTTCCTTTAATGTTACCGTAAATGTAAGTCTATTTGAGCAAGGAAGGTTGCGCGTCTTTATATGTATGTTCTTCAGTCTATTTTTATTTTTTCTATTCCTTAGAGTATAATTTCAGATGCAGTAAAGCCCGACCTCCCAAGCCTAACTTTTTGCATAGTTCTTTTTTTTTAACCTCTAAAACAAGCAGTTATTGCTAATTAATTTGTATATTAAGGTATCAGATTTTTACTCTGGAAAGGACAATTATTTTCACTTGTTTTGTTTCCAGCTTCAGGATGCAAATGGTAAAACGTCATTACAGAAGTATGGTAAACTTAAGTTTTTGTTCAAGAAGCGTTAAAAAAATTTATGTCTTTAAATATTACCTTTAACAGTGGTACTGCTATTACTTCTTCCGAGCAATTTGTATTCTAGACATCATCACATCACCTGTATTTTACCTATGAAGAATCTCATATTGTAATTGATAGTTTATTTTATCTATGTGGGGCTATGTATATTAATGCTTTTAACTAGTGTAGTTTCTGATTTTAACTAATTTCATGGGTTTGTATCACAAATGCTTTTATGCTGGGTACTCTCTCCTTAACATTACTAATTAAGTATTTCTTTTAAAAGGAGAGTAATATGCTAACAGAGATTATATTCTCCACCATTTTCAAAAAGAGAAGTTAAGACGGGGAAGAAGGAGAGCAATTTAGAGTTTGAATGACAAGTTTCCCATGGCTGATAGTTTCAGTGAAAGCATGAGTGACACAGTTCATGGGGAAATGCATCACAATGCCATTCATTAGCAGGAGTTTTGAAGAAGAAAAGAAATACAATTTCTCTTCAATTAAAAGTTGACCATTTTTTCCTTGATACAGCTAGGGAAATAGCCAAATATTCAGCCTCTGATTTTGTTTTGTTTTTTTTTTTTTTTTTTTTTTTTTTTTTTTTTTTTTGTTTTTGTTTTTGTTTTTTTTTTTTTTTTGTTTTGCGGCTTTTTTGTTGGTTTCCTTTTTTTTTCCTGAGAGAATAATGATTTATCCATTCCACAGCTATGATCCAATTTTTAGTTGTATTTGTCTTGAATCCTTTTTCTAAAATTTGTATGCAAAGAGGAATTGAAACTAATATTTATACAAGATTAACTAAGGTTTGGGGAAATTCTGACCATTTTTGTAACAGCTGTTTTAAAAGGCAAATCTTTGCAATGTAGAAGTATGTTTATATCTGTGTATGTTTGTCTGTATATTTAAGTTCTGAGGTGTAGTTTACATTTTATTTACGTTAGCTGAAGTTAAAGCTGGAAGGTTTTTTTACCATAATTTTCTCAGTCTTGTGATTTTGCATAGAAGTAGTTGCACTCTAACATTTACTATTCTGATGCTATATAATAAATTAGCATGAGTGTTGAATAATTTGTTGTGCATTCATTGCTACTCATATCCCCAACTTACTCTTTAAAGGATTTGGAGTGTTAGAGTATATGACGTAAAATGACTCACCATTATGGAAATTTCCAGGTTAAAGAACACTGATTCACAAGTATTCTGCGATAATCACATTATATTATTCAAAAGTTTGGAGTTGCTTCACTGTTTTCTTGAAGCTGGTGGCTCTTCCTCAGTCTCAGGGGTTCATGTGTTTGCTAGAATCTATGATCCCCCCCCCTTGGAGAAAAAGCAGAGTCACCATTCTTGATCATAATCTGCTTCACTGTAAAAGCAAAAGGCTGCATCTGTATGTTACTTTGCTACACTTGCGTTAATCAACAAACAAAACAAAACAATTTTCTATTGATTCCTTCTGCAGCCCAAGGCATAGATAATTTAAATGGGTATTTCATCACTATGTTTTCCTTAGGTACAGATTCCAAATGTTGTGACTTCAGTACGTAGAATGGCATGTCACTTTTTCTGTTGCTACTCACAGCAAATGAAGAACCTCTTTACCTATGAATTAAAGTAAGGCAGGTGGTGGTGACTTCATCACAGTTGGTTCTGATGTGCCTATATTTGTCATAGCTTGTTCATCATTCACTTGTCTTTCATTTTCAGCCAAAAAACACCCAACAGAACTGTTTTAACTACTTGATTCAATTATG
The DNA here is from genome assembly GCA_017639485.1 of Pluvialis apricaria. Lineage (NCBI taxonomy): Eukaryota > Metazoa > Chordata > Aves > Charadriiformes > Charadriidae > Pluvialis > Pluvialis apricaria. The sequence continues at coordinate 48,153,860 of CM030044.1, read as the reverse complement.
TAACTCAAGGACATATAACAAGTTAGCTGCCACAGACCTCTGTCATTCTGTAACATCCTCAAAGAGTAAATCAGACTCTGTCAGATTGCATAATTTACATGTAAAAAACTCCAAAGTGCACCAGTATGTTTAAAGTGGTTAAAAAAATATTTGCAGCCTTAAATTTTTAAATTCTTCCTTGTGAAGGATAGTAGCATAAAAGACAATCAAACTGTATTTTACTTTATCATGTAGATCAAAAATCCTCTGCATCTTGTACAGAGTGTGTGTTTTAAATTAAAAAAAAAAAAAAAAAGAAAAATAAGAAAACTGAATCTGTAACCCCAAATTCTAAAATGTATCATTGGCATGAAAATGTCTTGTCTTTGAAATGTTTTGTTTGAGGAAGGTTTGTTAAAATAACGATAGGAGCAGTCATGGCATCACTATCATCCAAAATATTAGATATACAAATCTAATACACAAATACAAGAGCCACTGATAAAAAGGATGGGAATTAGGAAAAGAGCAGTGAAAAATGGTGTTTATCAAAATCTGTGCAGGTCACAAGTAAATTTTCCTATGATATTCAATTATATTAAGGACTGTCAGGATCTGAAAGTGAGAGAGGGTACATATAATGGCACACAAACAAATCAGCTGGTCTTGCTAGCTTAAGATGATAATTTAAAGACTTTCACCTTTAAAAGTTTGTGTGTTATTAAGGTAAATATCAAATATATTTCTTTTTATATAAGGTTCTGTAGTTTTTTGTATTTATATTTTCTTCTTTATTTCACCATTACCCGAATTACATTGAATCAGACATAAATAGTTTGATATATATGTTAAAAAAATACAAATCAGTTTTTCACAGAATCACAGAATGGTAGGGGTTGGAAGGGACCTTCGGAAATCATCGAATCCAACCCTCCTGCCAAAGCAGGTTCACCTAGAACAGATTGCACAGGAATGCATAGAGGTAGGTTTTGAATTTGTGCAGAGAAGAGACTCCACAGCCTCTCTGGGCAGCCTGTTCCAGTGCTCTGGCACCCTCAAAGTGAAGAAGTTTTTCCTCATGTTGAGATGGAATTTCCTGTGTTCCAGTTTGTGCCCATTGCCTCTTGTCCTGTCACTGGGCACCACTGAAAAGAGTCTGGCCCCATCCTCTTGGCATCCACCCTTTAGATTATAAGCATTGATGAGATCCCCTCTCAGTCTTCTCTTCTCCAGGCTAAACAGACCCAGGTCTCTCAGCCTTTCCTCATAAGAGGGATTCTCTATTCCCTTGGTCATCTTTGTAGCCCTTTGCTGGACTCTCACTAGTAGTTTCCTATCTTTGTTGAACTGGGGGGCCCAGACTGGACACAGTACTCCAGATGTGGCCTCACCAGGGCAGAGTAGAGGGGGAGGATGACCTCCCTCAACCTGCTGGCCACTCTTTTTAATGCACCCCAGAGCCCTTTAGATGTTATATATAGTGGTACATATCTATATTGTGTTATCTATCTATTTTAATAATGTTATTCTGTCACTGAATATAGTTATGGCAAGGAGATAATTTTATATTCTGTGCAGCAGAAGTGGCTTATTTCACAGTTTAATGTAACATAAGGTTTGGTGGTTTTTTTGGTTTTTTGCAGTGTGTGTTTTGAGGGTTGCATGTTTCTCAGTAAGAGATGAACACTGGAAGTGGGTATGCCCACTGTCTGCCATTGAACCCATCCAAGATGGGTTCAAACAAGAATCTAAAATCCCATCTGTGATAAGAAAGATAAGGTTCAGTGCAAAAGGGTTGGATACTGAAGCATTTATTGAATTCAGACATCTGAAATGTTTGCTTAGTCTGTTATTTCACTTCATGTGAGGAGGAGAATATAGACAGGTGAATAATTCATAACTAATAATTTATTCAATGAATGTTTGCATTTTCTGGCTGAGAATTGTCTGTTAGGGTGTGATTTACATAAATGAATTTGCTCTTTTCAAATTATTTGTAGAATAGTGCTTTTAAAAATAGTTTGTGATTTTTATTCAGCTTGCTACAGTATTCAGGAACTTATCCTGAGCTATTTTCAATATGTACACAGATCAAAATTATATGTTTAAATTCCCCAACTAAGTAGTCATGAGTATTAAGTTCAGGGCTTCCTGAGTAAAAGTTCAGAATAATGAATTTGAAATTAATTTTCCAGAAGAATTCTGTACTAATTTTATAACACTGTGGTGAATATATTTACAGTACCCCATGAACTAGAAAATTGTGGATAGGGAAAACAAATGAGATATGAAAATGGTTAATATAATTTAATTTTTAAAAGATTATGAGTGATCAGTTTTAGCGTCTGCACAGTTCTAGGGGAAATTAAATGCAAGCATCTTGGTACTGTTAATCTGGATATTTCTAGTAACATCTGATATCTTGCTCTTCCTCTTTGGTTCCACAGCAGCTGCTTATCTTTTGTAGTTGTTGGAAATGGTGTATTGAATAACAGTTTCAAAGCTCTTCGGTTACTTGCTCAAGTGTTATAAAATGACACAAAGCCTCTTTTTCTTTCTTGCAACCAAAGCAATGTTTTGGTGCGTGAACACGTGTGCACCCACACCAGCAAACACAGCCATATATTCCATCATAGAAAACTGACTAATGCAGATTCTAGTCAAGAGAATTTGTGTAAAAATAAACCTTATACGTCTCTGTAATTGGGGGAAATACAAGCAGACTGATGTCTGGTAATATTACTCAGAAAATGTTTTGCCCACAGTTTGCACGGGGAAGAAGCTTACGAGTGTGTAGCTGGAACTCAAAAAGCGAAACAGTTGAGCGGAGAAAAATGCTGGACATGCAGGAAGAGGCAGAAGAAACCAAAGGAGGAGAATACTCTAAATTGGGGCAAAAGGAGTTTGAGGGGAAAAATGAAAAATGCATTATGAAGAAAATCAGAGATACAAGAAAGCTCGGAAGGAATATCGTGCAGAAGCTTTTGTGAAACTGGTTGCATGCATAAGCTCCCATTTATGATGAGAACATTATGATATTTATCTAAAACATTCAGATTTCTGAACTTAACTTTTAACCTTTTGGATTTCTTTATCCACTCCTGTTTAAAATGCACTCTGACCACATGGCTATTTTTAGACACTTAAATGACAATCTAATAATGCTAATTTAGCAGTCACAATGATTAATGCTCTATATAAAATAACTTATACTACGTGAAAAGATGAATGCATGTGTCAAGGTTAACCTGTCCCAGAATACTTAATATAAGCTAAAAGGTAGAAAAAAAAGTTTGAAACATCAGCAAACAAGGCAGTGTTCTAAATAAAATCTAGATAAATTGTGTGGGTAAATGTTAAAAACAGTATTAATCCCATAGCAGGTAAAATGCATGTTGTCACTGCGTATGTTATGGCAGTCTGTATGTGGGAGAAAAAAAGTTACATGCACAAAGTTAAAGAAACCATATTTAACTAAGGACAGCAAAATGCCTTGAAAACACACAAGTCCAGAAATATGTAGAAGTAAATGTTCTACTGTAATTAGACGTTCACAGGTTAGTTTTAATGTATGTGTTAGTGCTGTGGTCATTAAATTGCCTAGATGAACAGGAGCTTTGGGAACCAAATTTTAATGTGTTAGGGTGATACTTGTTATTTTAAAGACTGCTGCCCACATAACCTATTCATTTAGCACCAGAGTTGGATTCTGGGACTGGTCTTGATCAGAACTCTTTTTCTGAAAATTACCTGTCACATCATGGTCATCTTAAGAGGAAGCAGTAGAAAAGAACTACAACTTACTGTATTTTGGTAGTATAAGAGAATCAGCAAATAGCCAATTCATTGCTTCTGCCTTTCTCTGCACGTTCAGTTCATGAGTTTGTGGTATAAAATCCTGAGCATTACTTTGTGTTTCTAATATGCACAAATCCTGAAAAACGCAGTGCTGTTTTCTTCTGTTGATTTTATAAATATCAATAGTAGTTTTTCCTGAAGGTAACTATTTTCTTCAGACTTCTGATTGTCTCTAATCTGAATATGGTGATGGTAGCACAACATTTTTCCATGAAAATAATTCACTGTGACAGAAAGATGAGTTATTATACATTGTTTCTACGTATTGGTTGTCTTAAAGTCAATAACATTATAATACCTACTTTGTGGAAAGTACTGTAGGAAGTATTACAACTCAAAAAAAAAAATAGTTTTACTTTGCCTCTCAGGTGTTGGCTGTTCTAGAGTGATATGATACTGATCATATCATTCTCATACTAATATGAGAAGTTTGTGTTTGAACACATATTCCTGTCTGAAAAAGACTTACGATGGATGGGAAAAATTGTGCTGTGGATAAGAAAATACTGTCCCTGTTTTCTGCAACAGACTGACTGTGAACATTGCAGATGACTTGAGGAAATCAAGCTGTCTTTGAAGAAAACAGTTCATCTTCACAGACAGAATGAGATGTTGTCCTGGTTTTAGCTGGGACAATTAATTTTATTTCTAGTGGTTGCTGTGTTTCAGATCTGGTATGAAAGGCATGTCAATAATGCATACTCTTTTAGTGGTTGCCAGGTAATGTTTATATTTTGTCAAGGACTTTTTTCAGCTTCCCATGGAAGCTGAGGAGGAGCCTAGACAGAATGATGGAGTGGCTAATGGAGTATTCCATATCATAGATGCCATGCTCAGTATGTAAATGGAGTTAGCTGGGGGGTGGGTACTTGTGATCGCTGCTCCAGAAGGTCCCAAATCACCACGTGGTGAGAGTGGCTTCTGTCATGATGATGATGATGAAGATTGTTGTTGTTGTTATTTTCCTTTTCTGTAATTGTTCTATTAAACTGTCTTTATCTCAACCCGTGAGAGGGTTTTTTTTCTGTCCGTTTCCTCTCCTTTTCTCCCTCTTCTCCCTGCCCTTCTGAGGGAAGGGAGAGAACTGCTTTAGCAGCTTCATGGTCCTAGCTGCCAGCTGGGGTTAAACCACAACGTATGTGTTCAGTTTGCTAAAGGCCTGTTGAGCTAGTAACAGACCCCACATTCAGCTTCTCCCTTGTTTAATCCCAGGCACTCTCTTAGATGCAGCAAAAATACTTTCAGAAATGGACCTCAGACCTCATTTGGAAGCATGTCTGTATTATACATGGGTTTGTTTTATGCATAGTATAATCCCTGGGGTTTAAAGTAAACCGAAGAGAAAGCCCTGAATTTTTATAAAAACTTTGGTCATTGAACTTCTGAGAAAACCTCAAGTTTATTTTAAGTATATACAGTCTTAGTCTTGGTGTTGTGATGGTCATGCTGTTGTAATAATGTATTATCTTTACAGCATAGTCGTATTTTTATCATCTACACCTTTCCCTTTTAGACACTTAAAATTCCTTTAGAGAACTTTTTAAACATTGAAAATATAGATTCCTAAAAGTAGAAATAGAAATTTGTAGATCTAAGCATTTCTGACTTGCTTGAACCTGGGACATCCAAAGTACACTTAGATGCCCAAATTCCTATTTCAACTTTTAGGAATCTGATTTTTATCTGTAGTATTTCAGCAGTTTCAATCCAATCTTCATCTGTTTCTGCTCTTTCTCTGGATCTGTGTTTCTATAAAAAAGATCCCATGATTAATAATCTTCTTCTCTTACATGATTGGATGACAGTTTTCAGTTTGAATAGGAATTGCTGTTCATCAGTTGTGTTTCATAATTTTGTTTTTATTGTTTTTTTTTCCCCCCCTTGCTGTTGTAATTGTATGTTTGCTTTTTGTCCCAGTTCATGTACCAGGCTATTGAAGAAATAAAATCTGCCATTATAATTCTGTAGCCATGCTGTTCCACAGCAGAAGTCCCTATTATTTCTCATGCTGTATGATCTAACATGGAATAGGCAATTACCACCCTGCTGTATGATCCTGCATGAGCTGTTCAGTTTGCAGTAGCACACTGCATTCTGAACCCGTGCCAAAGCATTAACTGGAAACCTGGATAACCTCTACCTTGTCGTTTGCTTGTGTAGTTAAGGTTGTAGATAATGGCTAGGCATTAACTTCTTAACACTGTTAGAATGTGGTGACTTTTGGAGAAAAAGATAAAATCTGTTCTACATTTCTTAATGGGCAAATATAGCTTAAATGTAGGGTGAATTTCTATGTCTAAGAGTTTATAATGTTTAATTATACAAGGAGAAGAACATTTTTGAGGCTACGTATGAAATTTCACCTGATTTTTGAAGTAAAATGATGATACACCTCTTAGTATGAATGTCTTATTTTAATAATATTGCCTTCAATTGATATTGAACTGACCAGTATCTTGACAAAATCTCCACTGTGCATATTTCTTAGTTGACTAAGATTCTATATGATAATCATATCTTCATAGTTTGGGGGCATTGTGCCTTCATAATACCATAGAATTTGTTAAAATTTGACAAGTTTCTGCTTAATATATTTTTGATTTATTTTTTGAAAAATGAATGATGTACAAACAAACAAGATTAGCAATCTATATATCAATACTGCGTAGTTTCTTGTTGCCGTATTTTAAGACCTTTCCTAAATGGAAATGAACGGTATTTCTCTGCTGGACTTGTATTTAATTCTTAGAGGCACGCATTTCCATGCTGAATAAAGAATTAATTTTTCTCTGGCATGCTGATGTTTAACCCATTTAAGTCTACATTTTCTATTGCCAGACAGTAACATTTGCTACCACTTGTTTTAAAGGTTATAGGTAAGTAGGTTTAAAATGAACTTTATTGCATATTTCATCCCTCATATAAAACTTCCTAGATTTGAACTGTGAAAATATTTCAGTGTATTTTAAGTAAGTGATTCAGCAATTATAGCAGCACTACTCATATCTAGTAAAGATTTCTATGAGATCAGTTCTATAATTTGAAAATTCAGTGAACACCTTTTTCTTTCTCACTCTTTGAGTTGCTTAATTATTTGAAGGTCACTAGCCCTAATTAAAATATCACTGACAAGAACTTCCTCAAGGTGCCCTTTCCCCTATTTCTCTATACAGTTAGTGATATAGAAATCATCTGGAATTGCATGTTTTTTTGATCTCCAGTCAAAGTACCAGAAAAGTTCAATGAAACATTCTAACTTACAGCATTTAACTTATTTTAACAATCTGTATCTCCTTTATCAAATTATTTCTTTCCTGTATCTGTTAATTTACCTGCAACTTTTTCAGCAGGTTTTCTTGTGTGAAGGTCACAATTATTTTACTTAAATCCCACGGACATATTGAAACTCCATTTAACATCTTTGACTCATTTCAGCTATGAAAAAAAGAAAAAGAAATTGAAAACATAGATTTTTATGTAAACTTCACTAACTCCCAGAATTTTCAATAAAAACCAGCTAATTTTTAATTTTACCTGTTGGATAAAGTTTTATTTTGTTTAGTGCACAGGTCACGGATGTTACATATTTGTCTGTCTTACTTTTACATTCACCTTTCTGATGGCTTAGGCTGTGGAAGACATCAGAGAATTCCTTATGGGGCTCCATGACATTTGCAGAAATCATCTTTTTTAATTAACTGTCTGTGCAGACTTTTTCTCCTATCCCAGCATTTATTATTGTTTATTAGAGTTACTGAAAGGAAAATTTTAGGAAAAGTGATAGTAACTGTCCTGGTTCGAGTGACACAGGACTAATTTCTCATATAATGCTTGGGAAAACTGCACTTTTAGAAGACCCTAGTGTCTGAATTTGTGAATACACTTACTTTGTAGCCAGCTATGGCATACAGGTTTCAAGGTCTCAGTGTTTTTGAGTTAGCCAGGTGCAGGGATGAGGAGGAGCAAGATCCAGCCACTTGACCCAAGCTGGCCAACAGTATTATTTCATACCATTCATGTTACATTCAATATAAATTAGAAAGTTTGCTTTGAAGTTCTCTCTCCCTTGATGGTTGCCATCCTGAGAACTTCTTGCCCCCAATGTCCGACCCTGTGGCCTTCCCTTCCTCCCAAAGCTGTAGTGCTCACAGTGTCCAACGTTTGCTGTCCACTGCTGGGACTGCACATCTTCTGACTGATATAATTGGCTGAGTATAATCCTTGTATATTTTATATTGGTATTGGGATCAATATTGATTCTTTAGTGTTATTAATGTTAATTATCTAGTCTTCCTCTATTAAATCTGTTTATATCTCAACCCTCAGGTTTCCTTGTTTTTTCCTGATTCCCATTCCTGGGTGGGGAGAGATTATCCGGTGGTAGAATAATTGTCTAAATGACAATAAATTGTTGTGGGTTTCTCAAACTGTAACAGTAACTTAACTGCGTAATATCCTGCATCTGAATCAGGTATTTGTACATCTTTGTGCTAAGTTCTTAGTTAAGGGATTGAATGTCCTTTGTAGAATAGTAAAAATGACATTTTAGTGTCTAGTCATAGATATGAAGTGGAATCAGAGTGGGTTTTTTTCTTCACATTTGTGAACGGTTATTTTACCTTTGTTACAGAATGATGCACTTCTAGAAACACATCTCTTTAAATCTTATATGACAGATGAATCTGGTATGAACTACCCATTTCATTTTCAGGAATTTCTAATGGTTTACATTAAAAATAAACATTTTGATAAATTAATTGCCACCTTCCCTTTCCTCAGTTTTCTGTTTCTTACTAAGGAATCACAATAGTTATGTGATATAGAGAAAAGTGAAATACGAAAAATTTGGTGAGTTGAGGTGTGTTCTACTGGGAGACGTATGTAACTATTAATGAAAAGATCTGTTTTCTATTCATGGCTTATGTGCTAAGGTTGAATATGTCACTTCTAGGTGACAATATAATTAAATACTGTGCAAATGTGTAATGTTAAGCAATGCACTCTTTAACTATTAGCAACTGTGAGATGAGAGCAGCGCTGCAAAAAAGTAATATGCAAATGCAGGCATTACAAAGAGGGAAAGGTTTAAATCTATTTTAAGGAAGATATTTTATTAGGTCATGTCTGGGACAGAGGGAGGTGAATTAAGAAATAAAACTAAAAGAGAAAGGAAAAAGAATTACTGCTACTGGAGAGGATAGACTCCACTTTTGTGGATGATACAAAATAATTCATTCTTTGTCCTCTTGCTCACTGTCTGATTTTTCGGATAAGACCATAACTGAAGTCCTGGAAGCTCCCTCTGTGGATAGGAAAAGAAAACGATAATGCTGTTTTGGTTGTCAGTACACGCTCTGTTCCCTCACTGTCTTCCAGTGTAGCATACAACATATCGATTGTCTTATGTCTTCAATTTTGACATTGATATCTTTCAGTGATGTTGGGTATATATAATATTTTAAGTGAAAGATGCTATTTTGAACTAAAATATGATAAAAAAATATTTAATTCCTTTTTAAAAATCTTGGTGTAAACAAAAATAAATTTACCTGGACTTATATTACTGAGGTAAAAGTTAAAGAAAAATTGTGATGCTGTTATGGATCCTTGCTTGTTAAATTGCAGAAAGCTCGTATGTATGTTTGCAGTAGCGTACATTAATTCTACGATCGATTTCTTTTTTTTAAAAGAGGTATATTACACATAAAGTCTTTTCCATAGAGTTTTATATTATTTGCTTAAATATGGAAAATGTTAATAGTACTTTGGCAGTGGGAACAATATTGAAGACCTTTTCAGAGGCATACCAATGTCATCAGAAAACTCTGAAGTATACACATCATCTGAATCACCTTTTGTAATTTATTATTAATTGATTTCCAAAATATACTCATGTAATTGAATCACACGACAAATTTAGCATCTAGCAAAATGAAACAAATAAAATAATGTAAACATAAAAAGAGTAAACCATTTTCTAATTCTATGAACTTAAAGGTGTTTTGTTGTTTTTTTTAAATAGCTGAATTATGCAAAGCATGCTGAGAAGAGATTAATGATGTTGAATACAATTGTCAAAGTTAAGCAGCCTACTGCAATGCTGTTGTTTTTTGTTTTTTTTCTTATCACCCACTTCTGACCTCTTAAGAACACCAAATTGATTTACACATATTGTTTTATTTGAGATTATAAACTTTGTCCATATCACATTATTAGTTGAAATGTAGATCTATGCTCACTATGTTAAAAACTCAGTATTCCAATTCTTGCTGAACTTTCCATTCAGTTGCGGAAACATATTGAAATCAATATTTTATTTGATGCATACCATCAGTATTATGCTTTCAGTGTTAGGCTTATTATGCATTTCAGGAATTTCTGTTTCCCAAAACGCATCCATTTTTTAAGATTATTAAACTGAATAAAGAATAGAAAATAGAATTGTACAAGTTGTGCTTGTCCTTGGAAAGAGCATGGACCTTGATGAGAAAGCAACAAGGTCTTTCTTCTTGCAGAAGAGAGATAGAGTTGTTGTTTACCTGTTTGGTAACTTGTTTATATTTAGGGATTTCATAGTTTGATTTTAAATTTATTTTTGCAAAGTCTATGAGGGACTGCATAGTATGAGTGGACAATAAATTTTTCAAAGACTTTTGGTCCCTTGTGATTAGCAGTTGGAAGAGGAGAAGAACAATAAAGATACTTCCTAGAGAAATGAGAAAACAAAAAGAAGAAAACAGGAGAGTTTATCTGTGAAATTGGGAAGGATTTTTTCTTTTTTTTTTTCTTGAATGTCGACAATGGAGATGTGCAAACAATAAATATAGTGGCACAGTGAAGATGTAAAACGTCGTTGGTTGGTTATATTGAAATATATTTTTTGCTATAACTTCATATGAAAGATCTTAGGACTGGAGATGAAGTAGAAGATAGTGGCGGAGTTCACATATGATTTGAATGGAGGACAAAACATAAAAGAAGGAAAAGGCTGCAGGGACAAAAAGCACAATTTAGAAACACTTGATGAACAAGAGAATGTGGAAAAAGACTGTGCATGGGAACCTGAAAGTGAAAAAGACATAGTAGAGAGAAACCTGTGATGAAATCAGGGTTTACTGTGCTGAAGACGACAGATGCAGTAAAAAGTAGAGAAGAAAGGAATGGCAAGGAAAAGAAAAGAGGAGTTAGACTAAAATTGAGAAAAAGAAGAGTTAGCAAGAGGGAATGCCTAGGGAGAAACATGTATGATGACATGAGCAGCAGTGAGAAACAAAGGGTATAGCTCTGTGAACAGAACAAAGCACCAAAGAGAGAAGATATGGGATGACAATTATTAGGCCTTCCAGTACCTAAAGGGGGCCTACAGGAGAGCTGGGGAAGGACTTTTTACAAGGCATGTACTGATAGGACGAGGGGAATGGCTTCAAACTGGAAGAGGGTAGATTTAGATTAGATATCAAGAAGAAATGTTTCACTCTGAGGGCTGGTAAGGCACTGGAACAGGTTGCCCAGAGAAGCTGTGGAAGCTCCATCCCTGGAGGTGTTTAAGTCCAGGCTGGATGGGGCTTTGAGCAACCTGGTCTAGTGGGACGTGTCCCTGCCTATGGCAGGGGGGTTGGAACTTGATGATCTTCAAGGTCCCTTCCAACCTAAACCATTCTATGATTCTATTCTATGATCCTATGACAACATAAATAAAAACAGATGGAAACTTAGACTGGCATGTGCTGACTGTGGGCAAGGAAGACTAGGACTAAAGAAGAACTTGAGGGAAGTGGAGGGGAAAATCCACAACAAAGAACTAGATTGCTGGTTATTTACCTTCTCCTAAATGCAACAATGATACGCATGGGAAAATTTCCGTTACTTTTATTTCAGTCCTCCTGTGTTCTTGAAACTTTGTTTGCAAACCCACCAAAAATTTCACATGACAAAGACTTTACAGTTTGGTTAAAAACAACACCAGAAAAGCAAACAAACAAAAAATGAAGAAAGAAAAAACCAGAAAAACTTGTGTTTTGTGCTGTTTTGGTTTTTATGAGAAGAACCATGGTATTGGTGCATAATCACAGATCTAAGGAAAAAAGATCTGAGAAGCAATACTTTTTTATTTTTGCATTGACTCATTAATGACTATGAGTAAATCACTTCTCGCTGCCTCAGAGGGGAACATTAAAAATATATTCTACTGATGATACTTCATCATTGAAAAGGAAGTTAAGCTTTATGAATGTCAGAGTAAATTCAATAATTCATACATACTGTCATGTACTGGAAAAGGAAAACCAAAGATATTTGTCATTGGCTTGGTCTCTCCATTATTTTTGTCCAAAGAGCTCTACTCCATTAGCACATGTGTGGAACAGTGAAGATTGGCCTTCAGTTGTTATTGATGTAATACAATTAAAAGACCAAGAGAAAATACTAGTTGTCTTTACCTTTTTCAATGGAAAAAGGTGGAATGTAAAACTCACAAGACACCCTGGACAATGTTAGCATTAAGATTTTTCTGGAAAAAAGATAAGGAGAGTGGTAATATATTAAGACTAATACTTCGTTTACCCCTGTAACATGAACCTGAAAGAAATAAGTGGTCAACACTGAGAAATACAAAAGATATATTTCTAGGATGCTCAGATTATTTACTTTAGGAAATCTGAATATAATAAATGCAGCACATACAGCTATACAGAAAGTGAAATAGGAAAGAAATTTATTTTCAAAGATGGAATAAAAGAAGCACTTCCTTGCAAATAAGCAAGCATTTGACATTGTCGCACACCACACCCTGGTCTTTAAATTGGAGAGACACAGATTTGATGGATGGACCACTCGACGGATAAGGAATTGGCTGGATGGCCACACTCAAAACATTGCGGTCAACGGCTCCACATCCAAGTGGAAATCAGTGACAAGTGGCATTCCTCAGTGGTCGGTACTGGGATCAGTACTGTTTAACATTTTTGTCAGTGACATGGACAGTGGGATTGCAAGTTTGCAGATGACACCAAGCTGTGTTGTGTGGTCAACACAACAGAGGGAAGGGATACCATCCAAAGGGACCAGGACAGGCTTGAGACGTGGGGCCTGTATGAACCTCATGAAGTTTGACAAGGCCAAGGACAAGGCCAAGTACAAGGTCCTGTTCCTGTGTTGTGGAAATCCCAAGCACAAATACAGGCTCAGCAGAGAATGGATTGAGAGCAGCTCCGAGAAGAAGGACTTGGGGGTGTTGGTTGATGAGAAGCTCAACATGAGCCAGCAATACGTGATCGCAGCCCGGAAAACCAACCACATCATGGGCTGCATCAAAAGAAGCATGGGAGCAGGTCAAGGGAGGTGATATACTGCCCCTCTACTCAGCTCTGGTGAGACCCCACCTGGAGTATTGCATCCAGACCTAGCATTCAGCACAAGAAGAACATGGACTTGTTGGAGCAGGTCCAGATGAGGGCCACAAGGGTAAACAGAGGGTTGGAGCACCTCTCCTATGAAGACAGGCTGAGAGAGTTGGGGTTGTTCAGCCTGGAGAAGGGAAGGCTCCAGGGAGACCTTGTAGTGGCCTTCCAGTATCTGAAAGGGGCCTACAAGAAAGCTGGAGAGTGACATTTTACAAGGGCCTTCCTGACAAAGCAAGTAAAGCACAATATAAAATCTATCTTCCCTAACTGGGAAAAATAATCCCTAACTGGAAACCCTGAAAAAAATACTTATAGCTAGACAAAATGACCTGTCACTTTCAGTAACTGAGTCAAAGAGCTAAACTGTTGGCTTTCAAATGATTTTATGTCACAAAAATAATGTCTGTCTGTAATTTCTTAAAAGATGGAAAAATTAATATACTGATTTATCAATCTCTGTAATGTGTATGCACCTTCAGACCCCTGTGTTGGAAAACTTTCTGGAATAATGATAACAATCAACTTTTCTTCAATTCAGAACACATCTTTTAAATTATTTGAGTTCAAAGGAGCTTTCTGGATAAAATGCAGAGAAGCTGTATCTTGCTAAACAGGGAAATACCAAAGCCATTCTGGATTATTTTCAGTTCAGCAAAGCGAAGAGGGTATTTGTTCAGTGAGCATCTAAAAATGCTCAGACATATTAGACACACATATTTTCTCCTTTAATAACTTTTGTTTTCCTAGTTTTGTACAATTATTTTAAAGAATGCTGGAGTTGTACCATGATATTTTGTAAAGTCTGCCTGAAAATATTAAAATCCCTTAAAAGCTGGATGAAGGCTGATTGCATGCAGCCAAACTCTGACCTCTATATGGTTTTCTTTTCATTGAAATGCACACAGATGTAATGGTATTGAGAAATTAAAAGCTCTCTGGTAGAGATTTTCCAGCCAAAGCTATGGATGGGAAAATAGCATTCCACTGCTGAAGACATCAGGAAAAGATATGGTTTATCAATGACTCGGGTAAAAATTTTGCCTTTTTGGTCTGGTTCTCCAGACCAGATTGTAGTGTTTCATATTTATGAAAGAAGTTCTGCAATGTTGAGTGAGAAGTACATGTTAATTCACCACTACAAAGAGATTTCAAGCACTAATTATATGTTGTGAAAGTTGCTCTGCACTTGAGTATAAGGCTAGGAGACAAATATGGGAAAAGCTTAAACATTTGTCTGCCTTCTTCGTACTATATATATTGATTCAGTATTCCCCTGCTAGCCTATTCCGAGAAAACTTTGGCCTTCTTCATCGCCTGTAGATACACTGTAGTCCCTGTACAACACCATATAACTGGAAACCAATGCCTGACGGAACACTTCTGCCAGGATTCACAACAAATGTTCAAGAAACTGTTAAAGTGTTGAGTCAGTAAAAAATCAGTGTTCCTGATGCTGTTATATAACAAAACTTAAGTCAGGGTAGTTGTACTGTTTTGTGCATGCTGCAGGTGTTATATGCAGTTAAAGTGGTGAGAAGATATTTGGCTACTGAGAGTAAAAACTTCTGAAGTCCTTCCAAAACAGACATATCACATTGTGAAACAGAACCCTCGTGATTCCAGCTACCTTTTATTAATGATGTATTTAGCAGACTGTATTTTAGATTTTCTGTCTTGTTAGAAATATTGCTTATGACTATATTCACTGGTGTCTAATAAATTATTTTAAAGAAAACTATGACTCTGAGAAAAGGAGGTGAATTCATTAATATCTATTCTGTATCTTGCTTACTGTTTTACTTAAGGGAAGACTGAAACTGTGTTTTGTGATTTGATCACACGGAAGGTACTATGCAATCTGCTTAGTCTTGAGTCTAGGCTGATTTACATGTGGCTTAATGTCTCAAACATTTTCAAGGGTAACTGTAGTCTGAGATTGTCTTCCGGAGGTCAGATTTTGACCTGTCTAGGAGACTGGTTGACAGAGTCCCTTGGGAGGCAGTCCTGAAAGGCAAAGGAGTCCAGGAAGGCTGGACATTTTTCACAAAGGAAATCTTTAAGGCACAGAAGCTGCCATCCCCATGTGCCATAACACAAGCTGGAAGGCAAAAAGACAAGCCTGGCTAAACTGAGAGCTTTGGCTGGGATTCAGGACAAAAAAGAAAGTAAGTTTATGGCCTGTGGAAGAAGGGGCAGGCCACTCAGGAAGACTACAAATATTTCGTGCTGTTATACAGGGACAAAATTAGAAGGGTCAAAACCCAACTAGAACTTTGTCTACTGCTGTAAAAGACAATAAAAAGTGTTTCTATAAATACATTAACAACAAAAGGAGGACTAAGGAGAATCTCCATCCCTTATTGCATGTGGGGAGAAACATAATGACAAAAGATGAGGAAAACACTGAGGTACTTAACGCCTTCTTTGCCTCAGTCTTTAATAGTAAGACCAGTTGTTCTTGGGGTACCCAGCCCCCTGAGCTGGACAACAGGGATGGGGAGCAGAATGAAGCCCCCATAATCCAAGAGAAAATGGTTAGTGACCTGCTACACCACTTAAACACAACTATATGTAGTGCTGAGGGAGATGGTTTAGCGGTAACTTGGCAATGCTAAGTTAATGGTTGGACTCAATGATCTTAAAGGTCTTTTCTGACCTAAATGATTCTGTGATTCTATAAATGTTGCAAAGGGTTTGGGAGTAAAGTTTTGAACTGGTTACTCAGGAACACATTTCTTATGTACATGAGACTAAGGTGTTGCTCTTGCATGGCACCTAGACCCCACATGTATTTGTACTCATTTCCAGGCTCACTCTTTCCCTAATGTAAAAACATTATTTGAACAGGCATAGCTGGCCCAAAAGAGAGTTGTCAAACAACTATTTACTATTAAAGTCTAATAATATCATGGTCGGTGCCAGAATAGAGAGAAATGTACGCATGCTAGCTTTATGCAGAATCAGCTTTTGTCCAGCTAATATTCTCAATTTTTGTCATGTTAGCAACAGAGATAATTTATTATAAACATATATAAAAGTAATTGGCTTGCCTATATGACTTAACAGATGTTTTCAGGAATTGTGATATTTTCTGGGAAATGTTACTACTCTGTCCTAGATTTAAGAATCCCACCCTTAGGCACTTCACTAAGAAGTCTAATTTAAAGGTCCTGTCACAGGAGAAAAAGGTGGTGAGACACATGGGTAGATGAAGGCAGTAGTTCAGGACCTGGTAAAAATAGATATGTATCTTGTTTTCACTAAGAGCCAATCTTGGGTAACAGTTGATATTTTGAAGTCTTTACTACTCTACTACTGATGTACGATAAGATCATGGGGAGACTGAGTTTAAGATGGTGATTTTTTGAGTCTGGTAAACATGAAGAATAAACCTGCTGTCCTGTACCTGATATCCCTTCTTTCAACTCCCACCACCCACTCTGTGTCCCAGAACATGATGGGGATTGATGGACAACCAGAAAGACAGACAAGAATGCTTATAGATCTCAACAATGTAAAGAAGAAATGGAAAGTTTTTGATGTTGAGATTACCACAAATCCCTCTTTCTAGAACCCTTACTGCCCAGAGTAGAATATCGCATCTGTTCACATTCACAAGAAAACTTTTGTAACTCCATAAGCTAAAAAGGAGGAGGAAATTATTCAGAGGAAAAAAAAAATTAATATCTGATATTTAACCGGAGAAATAGCTATAGGAATAAATAAAAATAATAAATTAAAAATAAATACAGGAAAAATAAATAACATTGTCCACTTCCTTTCCTCATTCTTCAGGACACGAAAATAACAACTTTCAATAGGAGAGTGTAAGAAGCAAAGACATCGTAAAACTAATCTAATTACAGGTTCATGTCGTAAATCAAGCTACACAGTTTTACAGATTAACTTAAACTTTGATTTTGCCAGATATTCAACTCCTCATCTCTTATCCAGGATTTACTTCAGTCTGATCTTACAAAAAGCAACACAGAATTACAATATGAAGAAAAGTTTAAAAAGGGAGGAATTTTAAAGTGGAAGATCACACATTTTCTCATAGTCAGCTTTCATGAGGGTGCTAGCCTTCTCAAACCAACCCTTACCCTTAAAAAAACCAAACCCAGAAGTCATGGGTGTCCAATGATAATTAAATACACCATAGGCCAAATAAATTGGAATCAAGGTGTAACTTCTGCAACCTGAAGAGTCTGCCCACAATTCATTTTGACTTTGCTAGCTGAAAAAGCATGAAAAATCCCTCCTAGTCTTTCCCTTGCATCAAGTGAAGTCTGTCTTTGGGTCTCTCACTTTAAAATCCAATTGATACCAGACTCTTACCTGTTCATAACAGTGGCGGGGGAGAGGGGGAAGCATATTCCTTTATAAAGTCACCACTTTAATATCCTACACTTCATCAGCCCACAAAACCTTGAAAAAAAATTGCACTGGACAAAGTTCCTTGAGAAGACACTGGTAGTGGCTAAGACCACAGTCTTTTAGTAACATACTTCTACTGTAACTTTATACAGCAGGAGAATGAAGAAAATGTAACTAAATGGCTTCTGCATGCTTTTGGGGATTCACTCACTTGACGAAAAAAGGTAACTCTTTTGTTTCCCCGAATAACAAAGTAGTTTAAAACACAGAAAGTTTTTGCCTTCTCTCACTTCTCAAAATAAGGTTCCGTGTTTTCTCCTACGGACTGGAGATGAAGCCTGAACATAACTCCCACCACGTTTCATGGGTGTAGGAGTTCACTATGCCTTCATATGTTCTTTCACACTCCTCCTTCCTACTTTTTTTTAATCTCCACTAAATACAACAAGTGTTTAGTGCAACAAGCACTAGGACCAAATAGGTATGAAAACATCATCAGCAATAGGTGAGGATACGTTCAATGCTAATACTCTTTTTGACATATCTGGTTAATTTTTCTTTCCAGGGACTTCAAGGTTCCAAAGTTCTTTATTATTGAATGCTAGAAGACATGCCCAAATATTTCTGACTGGAGCTGAATAATACATTTTAAGTTTTGAAGGACAAAGTTGTTTTAAAGAACAATATAGCAAATGTTTGAATATGTTGAACTGATTCATAAAAGTGACAGATGCAGCTGTTGCAACTTGCAGTTTCAAGGCTAATATATATATGTGTTTGTGGCAAAAAAATCAGTTAAATCAGCAAAATCATGAACAAAATCTAACAAATACTTTTCCACTATTTTTCTTTTTTTCAATGACTAAAAATTGGAAAATAATTCATACTACTTGCATTAAGTGAAGCTGTATTAATTTACACCACTTTCACCCATAAATATATGATTGAATTTAGATTTCTAGCTGATCTGCAAAGCATTAGATTTTAATCTTTATTATTGAGGTACTCCTGGACATGCAAGAGTTGTGTTGGTTTTGTTGTTTGTTGGTTTTTGGTTTTCTTTTTGTATTTTTTTAATTAATACATTTGTAAACTTGCTATAAGAGCTTTCCAATATTGAACAAAAATTCTTTTTCTTTGGTTTTACATTGACAAAATTTTCTCATACAGAGTTGCTTCATTATCCTTTGGGATTCAGACAATTGGCTAGAATTGCATAGTGCTCAAAAAATATGTGAAATAATAACCAAGTAACTGCTTTGAATATTTCCTAATACGGAGCAAAAGATTTTTCTATCAGTGAAATAACTCTCCCTCTCTCTTTCTGATAATTATTAAGGCAGATCCTTTGTTTTGAATATGCTTGTCTGAATGTTGTGTTGAACATGGGCATTTTTTTCTGATTTCTCAGTAATTGGAAGCAATTCACTGCACAGAACTTAGGTTTTTCGAATGTAACATGACTAATTAAACTAGATAGACTTTTTTTTTTTCTTCAAAGGGCCAAGATTCACTTACCAAAGGGGAGGATGAAACAAGAAGAGACTATTTTGTTTATGTTACATCTTTTCTTGGTTTTGCAGATAGCATCCTGCTAGGAAAGTACTGTGACTTCTTCCGAATTAAGCGTTTCATGGAATCATAGAATCACAGAATCATAGAATCATAGAATCATTTTAGTTGGAAGGGATGTTTAAGATCATCGAGTCCAACTATTAACCTGCCATTGCCAAGTTACCGCTAAACCGTGTCCCTTAGCACTACATCTACACATCTTTTAAATACCTCCAGGAACAGTGATTCAACCACTTCATGTGGAACCAGCCTGTTCCAATGTGTGACAACCCTTTCAGTGAAGAATTTTTCTCCCATATCCAATCTAAACCTATCCTGGTGCAACTTGAGGCTGTTTCCTCTTGTCCTATCACCTGTGTCTGTACTGAGGGGCCCAAAATTGAACACGGTACTCCAGGCACAGCCTCACCCAGTGCTGAGTAGAGAGATACAATCACTTCCCTAGTACCTGCTTGCCACACTATTTCCAATACAAACCACGATGCTGTTGGCCTTCTTGGCCACCTGGGAACACTGCTGGCTCATATTCAGCCAGCTGTCAACCTATAATACCAGGTCCTTTTCCTCTGGGCACATTTCCAGCCACTCTTCCCTAAGCATGTAGCATCGCATGGGGTTGTTGTGACCCAAGTGCAGGACCCTGCATTTAGCCATGTTGAACCTCATACAATTGGCCTTGGGCCATCAATCCAGCCTGTCCAGATCCCTCTGTGGACCCTTTCTACCATCAGGCAGATCAATGCTCCCACCCAACATGGTGTCTGTCATCTGCAAACTTACGGAGGGTGCACTTGACACCCTAGTCCAGATCATTGATAAAGATATTAAAAAGAACTGGCCCCAGTACTGAGCCCTGGGTAACACCACTTGTGACCGGCCACCAGCTGGATTTAACTCCATTCGCCACAACTCTTTGGGCCCAGACTTCCAGCCAGTTTTTCACCCAGTAAGGAGTATGCCTATCTAAGCCAAGAGCAGCCAGTTTCTCCAAGACAGTGCTGTGGGAAACAGTATCAAAGACTTTACTAAAGTTCAGGTAAACAATATCCACAGCTTTTTCCTTGTCCACTAGGCAGGCCAGCTTGCCATAGAAGGAGATCATGTTTCTCGAGCAGGACCCACCTTTCATAAACCCATGCTGACGGGGCCTGACTGCCTGCTTGTCCTGCCTGTGCTGCGTAATGCCACTCAGGATGATCTGCTCCATAACCTTCCCAGCCACTGAGGTCAGACTGACAGGTGTGTGGTTCCCTGGATCCTCCCTCGGGCCTTTCCTGTGGATGGGCACCACATTTGCTAACCTCCAGTGAACTGGGACCTCCCCGGTGGGCCAGGAGTGCTGATAAATGATGGAAAGTGTCTTGGTGAGTACTTTCACCAGCTTTCTCAGCACCCTTGGGTGGATCCCCTCTGACCCCATAGACTCCTGTGTGTCTAAGTGGTGTAACAGATCCCTCACCATTTCCTCTTGGATTATGGGGGTTTCATTCTGCTCCCCAGCCCTACATAGTAGCTCAGGGGGCTGGATACGCAGAGAACAACAGATCTTAGTGTCAGTGACTATATCTCCTGTCATATGCTTTATGGTGAACAGTATCATTACATGCTTTTTCCAAAAGTAATTCTAAAAAGCAACATTAGTCTAGATCAATATTAACACTTTTTATCTATCACTTCGAAAGATTCTGCCTTCTGAAACAATAATATGCTATCCTGAAAACTTAAACTTACCATTCTGAAAATGCTACAATAGAGAGGCTATTGGCAACAGCATTATTGTGTTGCTAAAAGCTGATTTTGGGCTAAATTACCATATATGGCTTTGATTTTGTAATATTAGTAACTTTACGATACTGGACAAGTTAATGCGGAATAAATTTTATGTTTAAACAGGTAACTGAAACTAAAGTTCTTCAAAACACGTTACTGGAAAATGATAGATTCTGGCCAGCTGATAACAGTATGGAAATATGTCCAGTCTTCATTAATGTGGTCCTTCTATTGATGGAAGGGTCTCATGGACAATAATATCTTTTAATGGTAAGAAGGAACAAAGGACAGATGAGCTTTGGAATAAGAAAACTGCTCTATTGTCTATCTAGTGTTCAGCTGAGTAAATTGTTTGCCATTCATTTACTCAGTAAATTGAGTTAGCATATTATCTTCAACAGTGTTGAACAGTGTCTTTTATGAACCCTCTACATTGGTCTGAAAACCTTAGCTATCAAAAAGAAATAGTGAGAAACCCCTTATGTAGGAAAAACGTACTGTTACATGAATTCTGGACTGATTTTTTGTGACCAAAAATATGTCTTCTGCAAAAATTTAAGTGGTTTTACTCCTTTTCCTTTGGTCTGTATATGGATCAGTCCTATTTGTCTGTTGATAATGATTAAAATGGGCAAAACCTCAAATACATTTTGACAAATCCATGGGCAGTTCACATGGGCATTTTTTTTCAAGACCAAGGATCACAACATAAAAAGGATGGTATGTAGCTGTGAGATAAGCACATTAACAGTAAGACAGATGTTTAAGACATCTTAAAAATTACTAGAAGAGCTGTCATAGTTTGACATTTGTTCAGCAATTTGCTTTTGGTTCACTCATGGTTACAACAACTTTTCTGTCTTATTATTAAGAACATTTCTTCAATATTATTTTTTAAAATATGTTGAATTGAAAAGCTTGCTCAAAACAGTCAAAGAAAACGAACAAACTTGCTTATCAGCTTCTATGCAGAAGCAAGATTAAAATTCTGGTAAATAAATGTATGCTTAAAAAGGTTTAGGTTTTACTTTTCATCATTTTGAGAAATATCAGACTTGCACTGAAACATGCAATTCTGAAGTAGAGAACAAAAAGAGCAAAATTATGGTTTTTTGCATTTTGAAAATGTTTTACATTCAAGCCATTTGAGTCATCAGATTTATTAACACTACGAAAGGCGAAACAGCTGTTGTGAATAACAGGAGATAAATGAAACCCACGTTTATTGTTTTGTCATCTTTGCTGAAGATGAGGTACTTAATTTTGTCTTGTTTATCCAAGGTTAAGTTATATAGCCATTTTATTATGCATTAATCTTCAAATCCAGCAGGAAATCAAAATTATTCATACTGTATGATTCCTGACATTTAGCTGTAAGACTTTGCACAAAACTTGCTCTTTCATTAGTGTTATATTAATATTTTTTAACAGAAATAAAGAAACAACTTTAGTTAATTTCTGTTTCTTATGAGGAACTTAAACTAAACTGCAAAATAAATATAAAAAGAAAATAAATGTTCAAGCCTTGGCATACAAGTTTCTCAGTGAAATCATACTACAAGTAGCACAAAGAAAAGAGCTGAGTGGTACAGGATTATAAGACCCCTTGAAATCTGTTGGAATTATGCTTCTGTGAAAATTAATTATTTTTTTTTAAAAACTAGATCATAGCAAGTAAGAAGCTTCCCACAGGTTAGAAATAAATTGGAATGATAATTCTCCTTCTGGAACTCCAAAAACCTTAGACCTAGTGGCTCAAACCACTAATCCATACTTTGTATATGTTTCTTAGGGGTGTTTCACCACCATCATCAGTTTTCTGTTTATGCATGTGTCATTTAGTAATTACTTTCCGTATGTGGATTTGAACCTTTTCTTCCCTTGACTTCAACAAAATTTTATTTCTGTTTTGAGACAATGAATAACTTCCAGTATTTCCATGAATAACAGTGTTATCTTGAGCATATTTATAGATTTTTATTACATTCCCTTGAGTCTTGTCTTTTTCAATCTCTATAAAAATTTTCATCTGTTCCTCATACATCTTCTTTTAGTTCTTGAATCTTTGTAGCATGGGAGTCATGCAGATTGTGTTTTTCTTTTCCCTTTTTTAATGCATTTTGAATGAAAAAAATACTAATTTTTTCCTGGTTCTGCTAGTCTATATTTCGTGCATTATATAATTTTACATGGAGTCAATTTAACACTTAGTATGATGTGAAAAATTTAACACATGCACAATAGACTTTTACAGGTCCATCTACAAAGCTAAACCATTCTTTGCTACAAATCTCTGACACAGACAATCTGTAGACGACAAATCTGATGGCTTAAGCCATCACAGCGCATTGAACTCCTGGGACACAGAGAAGCAACATAGCTATTTCTTCACTCTCTCTCTTGTTCAACAAACCATAGCGTGTAGTAAAATAGGCATAGCTGCTAGTAGTACCCTTCAGTGCCAGTTTTTTAGAGTTGCCCAGATGTGGCAAGTGGTGAAAAAGTAGTTCAATGGAGAACAGCCTCAAGGTACTGGAATGGACAGGTCAGAGGTGTCATTTAAGTCAGGAAATAAAAATTTATTTTCAGTGTTAAGAAAAATGTCTTTGACAGTGGCGTTTCTTGTTTTACCAATTGCCTGTCCAAAATCCAATGCTATTCTTGTATTATAAAGCACAATAGAAAATACTTGGCCACAGCCAAGTCTAACGTGATTGTTCCAGCAAAATGTTGGAATTTGAATGCTTGTGACAAAGCATTGGTAGAAAGCCCTGTCCATAGGCTGATATAAAATTTTCATGGTTTATAATTCCCCACTGACAGAATAGTAAAACCTGTTTCTTGCTTCCAGCCATTCCTCTTCTCTAGATCTATTAATCCATCAAGAAATCTGTCTCCTGTCCATGTCCTTATCTCTTCCTACCTTACTGGACCGAGTCACATTGTACTGACTAAGTATTTCTCTTTTGCTTCTTTAATTTCAGTGCTGCAGGTCATGTACCAAATTCCTGACCTCATTAGCTCATTACACTCTAGAGAGCTTATACACTGGTCACAAATTTTATGAGACTTACTTTCGCAAATGCAGCCTTTATATGAGGATGTGCTAATCAATGCTTAAAGAGGACTCTGTGATACAGTGCTGTATTTCTTGCTCATGCAAGAAATCCTTGAAATGTCATTTGTTTATTACATCTTTTGGGGGTAGTTGGTAGTGGTACACTTCTTTCAGAGTGCATTTCTTCTTGAAAACATCATTAACAAGACTAGTATTTCTTTGTTCCAACAAATACTAAGAAAGGGTTTAATTTTTATGGATTTCCTATTCATGGGAATAAAAGAATGGTATTTTCCTCCATCATAAGAAAATGATAGTCAGATAAAATGAACAGGAGATTGATTGCAGATCCATACTCTCATTTTCAAATTCTTCATCAAATATAGGTAAGCACACTTTTTTTATCTATCCTGTCACCAAAATTGATTTGTTTCATTATATGTATTTTTGTTCTATACTGCAGAACAAATTGCAGCTCTACCTAACAAAGCAATGATAAAAAATACTTTCTTTTTGCATTTCTTATATTTTCACAACTCATTAGTCAGCAGGAGAAGATCTGAATTAATTCAAATTAATTCAAGAAACTAACTAAAGAAATTTCTCTGACTTGTGGGAGAAGAAAATAAGGAGGGAGGTACAGGTTAGATCAGGATTGGTCTTGGTACAGTATTTACTTAATAGTTTGTAATTGATATTGTTGAAAAAAAATCTAGACATCTGTTAATTAAATTTGATGTTATTTAATTTGTTCTGTCAGCACAGAAAGACCAGAGTAGCTTATAAACAAAACTAGATAACTTTGAGTATTGGGGCAGTAAGAATTAAGCACCAATCAGTAGCAGCAGACAGCTCATCAAGGATTGTATTTCTTACCTGGAAGATGCCTGTGAGCTACCAACATGGTTCTGAAAAAGACAATAGATCTTATATGTGTATGAGGCAAATTTTTTTAATGGAGAGAGAAGTGCTTGGATAGGAGACATAAGTAAAACTCTGCTTTGTATGTTTATTGCTATCCTAGTTGCTCACGTTACAGAAGAGTGCAAACTGGAATGAGAAGAGAAGGGCTATGAATATCATCAAATAAATGCAGAGCCTTTAATTTGACAGAAGACAAAAATATTTTGGTTTGTTTAGTCTAGCAAGAAAAGCTGAGAAGAACTTTTGTTCTAAATGTGTCAAAGTGTACAAACTAAACGGAGATAACGTCTATTTAATATAAAATGGCGGGGGTAGGGAACAAAAAACCCTCAAAGTTGACTCAGAACAGGTCAATAAATACTCATATGTATAATTTTTTTTATAAAAATAAGAAAAAAAGCAGCTGAATGAGTTTTGATCGTGCTCCAGCAATGGATTTTCAGGTAATATCTCTATGTATCTTTCATTTCTATTAGTCTTACATTGATTTTATAGCAGTCCTAAAAAAGATGGCAATGCCTTTTATGATATATTTTTCTTCTCTTACTCTATTTTCTTTTTTTTTCTTTTTTTTTGGCTTTTTTTCTAGTAGGTAAGGTCTAATGTAAAGGCCATCCAATTCGGTACTGTATCTTTCTCATCAGATGTCTTTGGGACTTAAGCACTGATACGTCTTATTTTACTTATTTTTATAGCACTAGAAAAAATATTTTGGCCTATGATACGTACTTCACATTAGAAGCTTGGTTAGGTTTATTGGGATATGGGCCTATTTACACTCCACAGTTCCGCAAGCCATTCAAGACCATTAGTAACTATGGGTAAACTTCATATTTGCATACACGAGGGTGCAATTAGGTACAAAGAACTTCAACATAATAATAAAACCTGTAGCTGTGCTTATATGTATCTAGTCTGTACACTTAAGCATTTTATTTGAACATCTGCTGATCCATTCTTTCTGAATGGAGTAGATCAGTTATTAAATATTCTTCTGTCTAGTTATTTGGGGTTTTAATTACCGTATTTCCAGGAATTTATGAACTCTTCTTCTAATCTTTCTATTCCAACTGGGTGTTTATGGTCTTATTCAGATCTATGGTTGCACTGTTTGCAAAGTTTCTGCGGGTTCCTCTGTGATTTAATTTCTTGACATAATTTTGCATGTACTGATCACCTGCGTACCTTCCTGTGAGAGTAGTTTCCCCTCCTTTTTATAGCAATCTAAGCTGAGACAATGGCTTTTTGCTTTCAAAGAAAGATTTAAAAGCCATTAGGGATTATTTCATGAGGATTATTGTGGTGGAAATGATAAGACGTGGTTGCCTGTGGCTTGACTTTCTGACTCAGGAGGTCCTGATGTTAATAATATTGTTCACATGAAATCATTATATAAACTCAAGTCAGCAGAGTGTGCATGATAGCCTAAGTGTTTGCAAGCTGGGACTATAAACTGAGCTAACACTAATACAGTTAAACAGCTGTATCAATAAGTGCCTCTGCCACACCAGTCTAGTACCTACGTTATTTTTATTTGATCATATACTAATCCAAGAATGTTCCATAGCAACGGAAGTTTTTATGTCTATATTTCTCCTTGAAATCATTATGAACAAGAGAGAAAGTTTGAAGAAAACTATGCTGTTGCATATAATAGAACCTACCAAATTGTAATTATTTCTCCTGCCCATCCCTTTCTGGGGTTAGGAAAAAAGCATTGCACGGTATTATTTTGTTTTGATATCTACAAACAAATCAGATTGCTTCAGGAGAGGAAGTATTTAAAGTATTATTCTGTGTAGTTTGTATTATAAAAGTTTTAAGTTATCTGTTGTATGGCAGAATTTAGGGATAAAAAACCTCTCATCTACCTGTGGAGGATACATAAAAGTCTTGAACGCCTCATGACTATAACCTGGCAAGAGGAAAAAGCTAAAGTTAACAAATATGGAACTTTTAATTCCAGTTTTCACAAGCTGCTATATTTTATTGTTTGCAAAGGTAGTGAAATAATGACTTTTCTTAGGTCAGGAATGTAATGGATTTCAGAAACAGCTTATAATGAAGTTCCCTGAAACACCTCATAGGTCATTTGTTCAGTTTAGCTTTATAGTCTTGCTAAATTTTCTGCTAGGTGAAAGTATTTAGCTGTGAATAAATACATGTTACACATATTTTGAAAAGGCTAAATTGTTTTTAATCTATATGTAAATGCGCCTTAAATGTATTGTGGTAGTTGTTCTCCTTTATTATGTTACTGATGCAACAGATAACATGCTCAATGCTACAATAGCTGAAACCCAACAAAATATTACTTGAGAAAATAGGCATTCATTACATTTAAAATGTAACATGGAAATGAAAACCGTAGCACTGTTATTAAAAGAAAAAGAATTGCAGGAGGAGTGTTTTCCTCTTAATGACAGCAAACATGTTGAAAACCTTGATCGGATATAATAAATTACTTACCCTTTATAAAACCAGCACACTCAAATACTGAGCAGATGTCTCAAAAAATACTCAAAAAGAGGATTTTTACACTGTATAAGCCAAGAGTTTTACTGTTGTTCAAGTAAATTGGCCATGGTAGATATCATAATTGAACTATGTTTCCTTCATTTTCATTATAAAACTAGCGTTTAATTTGGTATAAAAATGCAGAACATACAAATGAGAAATAACAGCACATGAACATGGCTCAGAATATTTTTTTGTTCATAGATTTCAATAGAACTATTTTCATCCTTTCTTTTAGAGAAATGTGTGTTCTTGATTTGTTTTTTAAAAATGTTTTCTTTCTCCTTGTGTTTTTTTTGGGCATATTCATATGCTACCTGACAAATTCCTCTGACAGTCTGTATCAAAAAGCAAATGGACTGCCTGGAACAAAGGCCACCTCACTTCTGTGTTGAATCACTTCAAATCGTTAAGGCACTTCTAGGGATTGCATACAGGGCCTGAGGTCAAAATAGAAGGTCACAGAGTCACTTACTTATGCAACATGCATGAGTGATGGGGTTCATTCGCAGGATACGGGTGGACACAAAGATACATGGCTGTTCTGACCAACTTTGAGAACTTCGTCTTTTTTTTTTCTCTTTCCTTATGTGTTATGTCAGCACTTTTTCCCATTGCAGGTGCTATTTGTTCCCTCAGGAGGATGAAAAATACAATTTGTATTATGACTTTTTCTCCCCACAAAATTCAGTCAGTAATTGGAAGATGCCATTTTCTCCATTTACATGCACAGAAGATGGATACCTAGTAAATTTTAAGACATTTGTCTGGGTCAACTGGCTGCTCAAGACTGAAATCCTGTTATGTGCTTACCGAAAATGTAAAGACATAAACTGATAAGAAGGATACAGCAATGTTCATGTTTCTTAAGTCAAAGATCATTTTCTGAACTATTCCTCAAGCTTGGCTTTTTCAAGGAATAAATTCTCTCTCCCTCTCCCTGCCTCCCTTCCTTTCTTCCTCTCTTTCTCTCATATTCCTGATGGTTTAGAAAAACCTGACAATGCAGACTAAAGTATCTGCATTCTCAGGAAGCTGATAAAATTTTTTTTACCCTTCATTAATTTATGTATTTGTGAATTTTGTACCTTTTGACAGTCTCGTCAGGGTAATATTGAGATATGAGGCTAAATGCATTTCCTTCCATGAACGTTAATGTATTCAGATACTTCTGATCTTAAATATACGGCTAATTTTGAATCTGTGTACATTTTGCTGGATCTTTCTTTTTCTATTTTGCTTTCTTCTATATAGACAATAGTAATACTTTGGAGTTGGTGAAAATATACTACAAAAAAGAAAGTCTGACACACCACCTACAAGAGTTATCATCCATCATTGTGCTTGTCATCAGCCACATAAATATCCCATTTAACTCCAATACTTGTCTTTGTAGTTGATTGTCAATTTACATTTGGGAAGATTGTCTGAATAATGGCAGAGTTACAGTTCTAGCCTTAGGAAAAAACCAAAGTGTTTTTGAACTGAACAGGTAATTACTTAGAGGAGGAACTCACTGGAAAACAGAAACCAGAAACTGTGAGTGTTTGGGACTGCAAATATCCCACAGGAAGGATAGTATGGCACATCTGTTAAGAAGATATTTATTACAGATAAGCTTCATTGTGAAACAGGTTTCTTTTTCAATTTTCTTTCTGTTTCTTACCGCAAACAGGCAGAAAAGTTGTGTATTGTAAGTGCTATTCAGAGCCAGAGTGTGTGGCCACTCATGTTTTTTCGCGTGTCGGGGGGATTGGCTTACTGCCATTGAGTTAAAAATAATTGAATCTACTACTGCATGAACCTATGCCATGGTAGTTAGCCCCTTGTATTCAATTACATGGAAAGGATTTCTTCTTCCATGCCACTGACTGATTAAGAGCTGCTTCTCATAGCAGTATGGGCAAGAACTTCCTGTGTGAGAAAAGCAGTACAGATTTCAACATGATTTTGTGGCACTATAAATACACAAGTTGTTTTGACTGGAAATGAATATATTTTAAAATTAGAAATGTTTCAAACTCTCAACAAAATAAATATAAATATATAATTTTTTCTGAGAGGTAAAATGTTATCAAGGGAGTGTAACTACCAGTAAACAATGAACAGCAAATCAAGAGCTGTTCTGAAACTGATTAATATGATATTATGTAAATACTTTGGTAGAAGTTTTCTTCGTAGGACACCTTTCTGCTGATAATGTTGTAAGTAATCCCATAATATTTCCAGTTTGTTCCTGCCATGTACTGGATATATAACGCAGACATTAGACTCTGTGTCATGAGCAGTAAGGGATCATTAATATTGTTAATAAAAAAATGAAATTTACATGTACTATGAAATTTTTGGTTTGTTACTTTAAATCAAGCCACTGAGGACACTGAAGCTAAATGTAAAAATATACGTGTTTTGCCAGACTTGCATGAGGACACATACATTGATAACTATTTCCTGCTTTACAGAAGAAATTATAGTCTCCTGCCTAGACTGGTGTCTTATTGTGCTTGAGAAGGTGTAGTCCTTGTGTTGGAAAAACTGCTTACTTCTAGGTCCTGTCATTGCTTGTATGCATTCATTAGCAGAGTCTGAAAAACATTGTTTGACATGATCAAAAATTTTTGTTGTTCTGACATCAGCAAGTTATAGTAATGCATATCTTCAGAACATTATACTCTACTCCAACAATAAAATTTTGTGATGGAATATAATTGTTCTATCTTGTTGCTTCTGGAAAGATTACATTCTGTAACATCCTTTTTTTCTAACAATGCTATAACTCCTCTGGAGACACTTCCATATTTAATGAAAAGTGGAATTATCACTGCTAGGTTTCCATCTGTTATTTTTTGGAACTTTTTTTTCTCTCTGCTCGCTATAAGTAATTGATATCACCATAGACAGAAATTGTATTAATGGATTTAGTATATAGGATTATAGAGCTGTCTTATCAACTTTGGTGAAAGTCCAATCAACATTTTAGTAGTTACTATATTTGTTAGTTTAATCATGAAAAGCAAGTTTTATTCATAGATGAACATATACTGCATCGTTTTTTCTGCCAAAAAATAGTTTCAGTAGTGGCAAGAGTGAAACAAAGCAGGCTAACTTAGAGTTAGAATTTTAGTTACTTAAAATTGCATATTGAACACTTGAACTGAAAATTGCTTGATATGTGTCAATGCAGCAAAAAGAAAATAGAGAACTAGTGCAATATAATAAAATGGAAACAAAATGGATACTATTTTACAATGTTAGTTTTCTGCAATGAATGTCCATTTTAATATAGCTGTGGTAAATGTTCAGAACAAAACTAATATTTGTAAATTACATGTTTATAAATGAATAAAAATTACGCTGAATCCTTCTAGGATAAATTGGTGATTCAAGGTATCATAGTTAAAACAAAGATACAAATTTATGCAAACTAGGCTGTAAAAACGTTCATTGATGATGTAAGCAAAAACAAAAGGTCAGCAGTGGTACTGGTTATGTGTTGTACGTGTACCTATGGTGGTTCTTAAGACTCCAAAATTGAGCTGGCTTCAGTAGAGCCAGCCTGGGTGACCCAGCACCAACAGCGCTGTTCACTTGCAGTTAGCTTGGATAATCCGAAAATAAATAATCAAGGGGTGTTGTATCAAATAGGTAATGCAAGTCTGGAATAATACACAATTCAGGTAGTGGGAAATTCCAATGAGTTATTGAATGTATGTACGAAAATTATATTTATTTACATTATCTAATCTTAATCCAAGTGAAATCGGTTACAAAAAATCCTTCAAAACAGCCGAATTTAGTCTATGAATTTAGTCTATTACTTAATTAAGTCAGGGTTAGGCTGAAATTTTTTCCAAATATGTTTTTGACTTCACCGTAAATAATAAAACAAGCTGCTAGAACTTACAATGAGGTCAGATGAGTCAGAGATACTGTGTTTGGTTTAGGTGATTCTTGAGCACTGATTATTTCTCTCTATTAAGAATTTTGGATTTACTGTTGAGCAAAGCAGAGGTATCTTTCATGACCAAGCTAATCCTTAGCCTCTTCAGATAAGATCACTTGAGCAATCAACTTCAAAACTGAAAAAAACGCAAACATTCTTTCACCCTCTCCCAGTGTCTGACCTAACATCAGTTATGTCATATTTGTTTTCAGAGCTGTTTTGAAACACAAACATAGATTAATGCTCCATTCAGCCCTGGACATCAGTGTCGGTTCCATACAAAAAATTATTGCTGTCAAACTTAGAACCATACTCTTCTTCCACAGTCTTTGCTTCTGGTTTCAGTGGAACTCTGTTAGTTTCATAGTGAGCATACTCACACCCTGATTTCTCATGTGGGTTTCTAGTGGAAAACTGGAGATAGTTTTCCATGTGGGAAAAGTGGGAGATAGTAACAGATTTATATATTAGAAAAAGTAAAAATGAGTGAATACATTGTAAAATTATTTAGACTATTCCTTATTTATTCCATCCTTCTGTCACCTGTCTTTCCATTCTTTAAATTCACTGATCTTGTTAGATTCCATTAGATTTCACAGACCAATTAATTAAAGTAGCTTATTATTGGAATTTACTTGTTCCTGACCATGCCGTCTAAATTAAATCAGCTGGAACTTCTTTCACTCATGGAATTCCTTCATAGGGGAACTAACTGAAAGAATACAGTTTTTTGAAGCTGCTGCCCTTATGCATAGTATTCTACCAATGAAACCAATGAAAACACTATCAATCAGCTGCATTCACAAACTCAAGATGTCATGCCAAAGCTTCCTTTGTGCAGTTCTGGCTCAAAGTTTGGAAAGTATTTGCCCAGTCTTGTGTAAACTGCCATTGTTATGAATAACTTAGTGATACTGTATTTCTTCACTTCACATACAAACTCACAGACCACAAACAAATGAAACAACCATCTTTCCTTCCTCCCCTTCACCTGCCGTTACACATATTTAAAACTCCAGACTGGAAATGGAGATATGGCATGAAATGATTGATGGTAGATTTACTGAAAGGGCCAAATGGACAATGGTCATACCCTGAGCAGAACTCCAAAACTTTCCGAAATGAGTCAGATAGAATTTTAATGAAAATAGAATTTGTGAGTACCCTCACAAAATGCTATTTATACGATGGAAGAATGCACTTTTAGTGTCATTAACTAGGGTACAATTAGAAGGGTCACAGGGACTTTATGGCTTAGGGTATAAAATGATTTCTCAGCTGGGAAAGTAATACCTTAGTCTAGAATAACAGAAAGCCTTAAGTCACTCATGAGACACCTATAACCTTATCTTTAGAACACATTCAATAGATGGCTAGTCTTTTCTGTTAATGATAATTCCTTTGTCCTAATCATAACTATAGAAAACATCATGGTTTGAAGTATAGAGAAAAGAGACTAAGAGGGGTGGAAGCTGTACTTTGTAATATGAAATAATCTTCTTAAAAACCCCACAAGATTGCTTTTGTAGCTATATGTTATTTCAGACTGCAAAGCTTGTTTATCAGTGCTGTGGGATAGAATTTTGCTGTGGCTAATCTGTTTTGTTTCCTAAAGGTAGTTTAAATAGCCCACAGTTATAAGTCCTTTGTACAGGGTGGACTTATTTACAGGGCCTTTTTTGTAAAGGTTTTATCAGGATTTTTTTTCCCCCTGAAGTCTTTTAAAAAATTTGGTTTTGTTACCGTAAAACTTACTTTGGGCTTTTATTTGACATGAAGTATCTCTGATGAATTGTGATTTATGTTTAAAAAATGTGGGTTTTTTTAGTTCTTGCACTAACGGTCTGTTACCATTATTATATACCACTATATATAGCATTACATCAACACATATTCTGTTACTGTATCTCAAGGTATGGAGCATTTATAAACGTCACAAGATCCAATGCAATTACAAATTGTGATTTTATGGATGTATTTTCATAGTATGGGAACATTTACTGTGCATAATTTCATTGCCTTTAAAATGCTCTCAACTTGAAATCAGTATATGATAGTCATTCTGTTGGTGTCAAAATCCTTTTACGGAGATGAAAATGAGTATAGTGCGTCAGTTAAGTTATAATGTTATAATCAGAGTAGTGGGATTTCATCAGCATGTTGGAAGGGGGAAAAAGGGAAGAACAATTTTTGCCATGTATGTCTCTGGTAAAAATAAAAATTGAAACTTAAAAGACATTTTTATCCATCTATTATCTTCCTATGATTTCCAAGGAGAACAGAGACAAAAGAGAAAAAACCCAAACAACCCTATTTGTTTTAGTTGGGATTCTCTGTTTGCACATTTCCTGGGTACTGTGGGTCAAGCACATTTACTCAAGTCATGGGAAACACCGTTGATTTTTCTAGCGTCTTCTTTAGTGCTATACAGTCCTATGCAGTCTAAGATATAAAATCTTGAATGGAAGAGCATAATAGGTATAAGTGATTCCAGAAGTTTTGGAAACAAAAAAGGCTAAAATTCGGTAAGCACCCATATAGTATTTGTGTATGTGTGTACAATGTCTTTTGTAAACAAGTTCCAGAAAAAAAATATTTTGTCTAATAAAGTGTATGCCATGTATGCCATACTTGGGGCAGTCTGAGAATTTTATTTACTCCCAGGCTATTCATTTGTTCTTTTACTTGGACTAAAGATCACTGAGAAAGAAAATGATCAATTTCTCTGAAGAGCTCAAAACATCTTTGATATGAAACTATTTGTCCATAAGTGCTGACACTAGAATGTATTTCAGGCTAGATAAATACATTGAATCTGTTGATCTCAGATACATTCAAACCCAGTAAATTTTAGCAAAAATGTATTCTAGATTAACTTCAATATGTGAAATATTTGGAAAAAAATCCGTTTTACAAGAAATAATTTTATTCATATTTTATATGTGATGTAAGGTCAAATCAACAAAGAACTTGGTAATCTTATATGGAGAGGAATTTTTTTCACAAAGAACAATTCCACTAAAAAGAAATTTAACCTTTTCAGGTTTACCAGTAGAAAGACACTTTGTAACTGCTAAGTAATAAAGAAAATGATCTGGTCCTTAAAACAGTGTCCTGGTTTGAGGACCTAAACTACGGCTAAACCACGACAAGCAACTATAAAATCTTTCCAGCTGTTAAATTTCTTTGAATAATGGCATTGTTTCTTTTTTAGCATTATTGCAAGGAATGTATATTGTAACATTAGCAACGATTCTATTAGCAGATATATACAGTTCCAAACATTTTTGGAATCTTAAAAGAAATGTAAGTAATTTCATTGAGCTACTTAAAAAAAAAAATTAATTCCTGAAGTTACTAACAGTTTCAACATTTTGTCAATGATGACTTTGGATCAGTAGGTATTAATTTCCATTGTGTCTTTGCTACTCATACACTAAAAAGAAAAGTCAGAGCAATGTTGTTGGAACAGGACAGGTAGGATTGCAGCATCCAGCACCTACTTCTCTTTTGCCTGCTGCTCCAATGGGCTCAGCTGCTTGACTGTCAGGTATCATGTATTTCTAGGAAGTTATTCACGCACAGAAATTGCTGTCATGCTGGAAACAAACTAGTCACCTTCTGAATTACCTGCATCCATTTTTCATTTCTGTGAACAGTGTCACAAAGTAAAAAACAATGGACAGTGAGGCTAGTCTGTTGAAATGAAACTAGAGGTTTATTGTGGGTATTACCATAGTTTCAACAACATTTAAGGTTATTGTAGTTTGACATAATCATGGTCAGCCCTGATCAGCTCCAGTATGACCTCTGGTTCTCAGATGAATGTGTACACCTTTTAGGGTCACTTCTTGAATTCTCCTATCTCTTTTAAACAAATTCAATTAATGAACATTTAGACCTTTTGTGTATAATGTTATGTGATGTGGTAGGTTGGCCCTGACTGGACACCAGGTACCCAACAAGCCAGTCTTCCTCAGCTGAACAGGAGAGAGAAAGTATAGCAAAAGGCTTGTGGGTCAAGTTAAGGACAGGGAGGGATCACACACCAATTTCTGTCATGGGCAAAACAGACTCAAATTGGGGAAATTAGTTTAATGTATTACTAATCAAATCAGAGTAGGGTAATGAGAAATAAAAACTATATGTTAAAACACCTTCCCGCCACCTGTCCCTTCTTCCGGGACTCAACTTCAATCCCAAATTCTCTACCTCCTCCCCCATCCAGCAGCACAGGAGGACTGGGAATGGGGCTTGCAGTCAGTTCATCACACATTGTCTCTGCTGCTCCTTCTTCCTAAGGGGGAGCACTCCTCACACTCTTTCCCTGCTCCAGCATGGGGTCCCTCCCAAGGGAAACAGTCCTCCATGAACTTTTCCAGCATGAGTCCTTCCCATAGGCTGCAGTTTTTCACCAACTGCTGAAGTGTGGGTCCCTTCCATGGGGTGCAGTCCTTCAGGCATTCACCTGCTCTGGTGTGGTATCCTTCATGGGTTACAGGTGAATATCTGCTCCACCATTAACTTCCATGGGCTGCAGAGGAACAAGCTGCCTCACCGTGGTCTTCACCCTGGGCCGCAGGGGAATCTGCTCCAGCACCTAAAGCACCTCCTCCCCATCCTTCACTGACCTTGGTGTCTGCAGAGTTGTTTCTCTAATATATTTTCATTCCTCTCTCCAGCCATAGTTGCTCGTTCCCCCACCCCTTCTTAAATATGTTATCTCAGAGGTGCTACCACCATTGCTGAAGGGCTCAGTTTTGGGCAGCAACAGGTCCATCTTGGAGCTGGTTGGCACTGGTTCTATCGGACACAGGGAAAGCTTCTAACAGCTGCTCACAGAAATTGCCCCTGTAGCCCCTCCACCAGCCTTACCACGCAAACCCAATATATATGATTTCATTAGAAGCAACTACTTCTATTTCATGTAGCAGTATTTTAGATTTGACAGTGAAATTAAAAGGTTTTGTCTTGTCCCATTAAGAAAGAGAGAAAAATAGAAGTCTTCCATTAGAAAAGACTTCCATCCCAGTTACACTCATGTACTTGAAGACATAATCCCCCTCTTCTGAACGCTTTCTACAAATCAGTCCACTGCTTCCTTAGCAGATTTAATGCCTCGTAATGTAGAATTCAGGAGGGGGAAGGAAGAAATTACAGTTATATTACTGTTATGCTCTTGGAAGGTGATGTAAATTATTTGACTTAATTCCTGATAATAAATTATCAGGAGTACCAAATCACTGCATAAATACACCGTCCTACAGAGTGCTATTTAAAAAGGAACTGCAGTAAAATTCTTTTTAGCAAAACCATTTTAATTCTCAAAAGACGTTCATAGAAAGAAAAAGGTATTATATATGAGAAAGGCATATGGAAAGTTTTGCTATAGACAGCATTCCACTGTTCAAGAGCTTTATGAGCCACTTAAATTTCTTTTGATCAGGTTAGCATTTAAGCTGTATTTATTACTTTTTATAACAGTACTGGATAACTGATACTGTGGGTTGTCATGTATTTCTACTTCTGCTGTCTTATAAACCGAGATCAATTTTACCAAATCCTGAAATTCACTTAGGAGAAAAATGATAAAAAAGCAGAATGAAGGAATTTATTATCTATGGGATGATAAAGGTATTTAGTTCAGGCACTCTGATATGAAGGAAGTTTAAATGGAACTTGAGCTGATCACAATATAGCCAAAGTCCCTTCCACAGGATCATAATATCAGAGATGTTCTTGATATTAACCAAAGAGATCTTTCTCTTTATATTCACTAAAATATGTTTATCTTGATAACATGCTTAATAATATGCATCTGATGTATACTGTCATGAAGAATGAAATATACAAATATTCTAAAATTAATGAGCGAAAACTGGGTTGAAAGCTGTAATGGAAGTGGTTCTTAGGATGTAACTTCCATAACCAATAGCAAGGTGTCAGTGAGGAGGCTGTAATAGACAATAATTGCCCAAGACAATAATTATGCTGAATAAAGAAGGGAGTGTTTTTCAATGAGATAGTGAAGAAAAACATACTTTTAAGGTGAAAAAGCTGCTGTTGGGTGGAACAATAGCAAAGTTCTCATCTGGGTTGATTAACTTCTCTTAGTGATGTTTAGATTAAAAAAAAAGACAAGACATTTTATTTCAAGGTTTCTAGAGTTTATCTTAATTTTATTTAAAAAATGGCAAAGAATTATCTTAAGTGAGATATTTTTGTGTAAAATTTGTAGGTACTAGTTAACTGAACTTCACTAACTGAAAAGGAAAAAAAAAATTAATTATACTGGGGGGGGGGGGGGTTAAATGAATATATTTAAGAAGGGCTTTCTTACCTGTATATTTCATATTCACATAAAGCAAAGAACTTGGAAAAAAAAAGTATTATATTGTTTCCATTGTACATAAGTCAAATGAAAACAAAAATAGAAATCTATGGCAGATCTTCTGTGCCCTACTCTAGATTTTTAAGTTCACCTTTGAATTTGAAGATTGATAACTTTAGCAGTACTATCACCAAGATGTTCTAAGTAGTATAAAACCATATGTTTGTGATGTACTGTGTATTCAGGAAAAGGAACAATTCATTTTTTACTAACTTTGAAGCAACAGAGCACAGACAAAGTAGAGAAACTACTTTCATTCTAGCAGAGCTCATCATTCCTAACCTAGAAGAATCACTTACAGCAGAGGACATTGTATGGCAGTTTCCAATCTGATATGAAAGCTGCCGAGACTCAGAACACAAGCAATATTGCCAAACTGTTTTGTGGTGTACAGAATGTTGGACCTTTCCACTAGGAACTGGAATAAGATCGATACACAGATCTTTCACATAGGTCATCAGGCAGTTTTTAGATAGTGGTATTCAATCACTGCTGAGTTGGAATGAATTTAAACTGGTCACCGAGAAAAAGCTACTTTTCCCATTTCTTGCTCTCTTGAGTGTCTCAATTCATACACAGGTTTAACATTATCCTAGGTCAGGTGTACCAAAGAGTGATGATTTCAATATATGGATTAATTGGGCTCCTGACAGACACAATTGCAACGAGGGCAATGACTTAAATGTTATGGAAATAATTGTAAATCTATAAAAGGCATTTTTATTGAGTTATAGTTCATTTTTGTTGATTTACTTGAGTACTTGTTCAAGATATTCCTCAGAGATGTGCTAGAAGCTGAGAGAGTTCTACAATAAAAGTGATATACTGTGAAACAACAGCTATTCTTCAGCTGCAGTCAAGATGGAAACTGTTCTGCACTGTATTTTATATTATGCTTTCTCTTTGTGGCCTGCCTTTGATTTTGTTTGCTTCTTATATCATAGGATCAGTTTGTCCCTAGAATTCTTCTGGGAAACCTCTGATACCTCTTGTTTATTTTCTCAGATCATATGCTGCAGTATACTGTGTATCCTATGCAAAATTACTTGTACTTTGGGGTTTTTTTTGTAAAACACAGATTGTGTTTGCAGTGTGAGCTGCAAATGAGGTTCCATTAGAAAACTTGTTTCTATGCTAAGGTTACATCTGCCAAACTTGAGCTATTTTGACTAAAATTTTCTATGCTAGACAACTGTCTCTCTCTGAGGCGGGGAGTAGAAGAAGATTTTCAAATAAATCTATCTGTTCATTTCTGATGAAAAAAAATGAAAAAAAAATATAACCGTGTTACTTAAAAGGATGCTTTTCACTTTGTGGAGAAATCATGGTACCTCCATTCTCTGAGGCATAAATTCTAAAGCAGATATGGCTTTCTTGTGTTCCTGGCTAGTGTTCATCCCACCTAATTGAAGATACTTTACTAGAGACTGTAAATTAAGATCCTCATTTTTTGTAGGTTTTTTTCAGTGATTGTGGAAAGAGCAGCCCATCCCTCCTAAAAGATAGCTTATTTTCTACACGTACATAGTTATGTCTATGTTCAAGCCATTGTATCTAGTACCCAAAATAAAATTAACCGTTCTGGCATTCTGGACTCACATGCAGTCACATAAGTATTTCCAAGAAGTATTGCCAGAATTAAGAAGTGTTTTCAGGATTATTCTTCTTGGACACAAAACTTCGCAGCACAAAACAAGTCACACATCTGAACTGCTGTTTCAGGAGCTTCAGGGTTCAACATCAGAACAGATGTCCCACCCTTGTAAAGCTTTATCTCCAATCATGAATAGAAACTTTATTTCTCACTGACAAATAACGAGGTTTTTCTGGAATCGCCATACGCGAAGAGCATAAACTTCAGTTTAGTTCCTTTTGTAGTGACACAACCATTCCGAGAAACAATTCATCAGGGACAGTGTACATCCAGTAGAAAAAGGTTGTCCCTGATTCAGCAGGCACTACAACCAAGTTTCTAGCTTATCTCTTTAGTGCAATATGTCACCCATTTCCCCACTAGCCTAATTTTTTGTTTCCAATAGAAATGTCTATGAAACATATATTAATTACTGTGGATAGTAATTAATAAGGTGCAATTACTATCTACATACTTGGATTTATCTTAATATTGTACCTTTGATTTATTGAGAAGAATTAGCACTGCAGTCCTTTAGAACAAATGTTAGTTGTGAATAACCACAACACTGTTCTGGAATGTTGCAAATATATCTTAGATGAAGTACAGAGAATTAACTCTTTTAACTAAACGGTCAGTAGGAATAGCTGTCTTAATTTAAAATTGATTTATTTATTTAAGTAAAGGTAGAATAATACCAATGTTTTGTTTAGGATTTTTTGTATTTGACACTGTTGCAGCTTAACTTCACATATTGAGCAGCTTTAGGATTTCAAGAGTATTTCCTCATTATTAAGAGTACAGTGGAGTTCATGTATCTTACATTTACTCTTCGTTATTCGTTATTGACCAGTCGTTCCTCATTCTTCACAGTAGGTCCGTACTGAGATCATAGCTTAATTTACTGCTCTTGAGAGAGATGATTTGTCTCTGAGATCTTGATAACATCAAGTTTTACTTCATAGGAGGAAGTACATCAGAATTCCATCATGCTGAGAATTTTCCTTTCTACCCAGACCCTGACACTATGCTCCACAATATTTTGAAATGGTGTGATGTATGCTCATCCTACAGGACATTTAATACAATATAATTAAAACAATTACATATAAGGCACTTGTGTGGCATAGGGTTCAGACTAAAGGTTTTGTATGTTAAGTTGTGTTTGTATTTATAGTTTAGGATGCTTTAATCCACCTTATGGAATGTAGTTATCTAAAAAGTTTGGATATCAAAGTTATCAGAAGATCTAGCTACACTAGGTTCACTAGTGTTTTCACTGTTGTGATTTATTGATCACTTTGGACCATAGCATTATAAACACGTGGACTCACAAAACTTTTGCTTCTGTAAGAAAAAATAAGTAGTTTTGTTATAAGAAAAAAAACCCACATGTATTTAGACATTTAAAAACCACATTAATGTGAAAAATTTAGTCCCGTCCTCATCAGCATTAGATCTATTTTTTCACTAGATTCCTGAAATTTTTATTTTGCAAAAGATAAATTATGATCTCTTTTTAAATAAATTACATTTTTTATTAGTTTCCTTTCCTGTTAATTCTTTTATAGACCTACTACTTCTGCCTGAATTCCATTACATAACACTTCCATTTCTGCCTGAAATTCATTACAATAGCTTATACTATTGCTTCTGGCCATACATTCCAGTCCTTCAGAAAGACTACCTTTTTTTAACTTCAGTTGTTCAGTCATCTTTCCATGATGAAGGTTGTAGACCACCAGAATAATTCTGAGGTATGCTAGAACTGTAGCTGCCACTGTGTGAAAACCCTTAGATCCATAATGAAATAAACAAACATTGGAAATTAAGTGTTAACACCAACTCAGGTCTTAAAAGTATCGTTTACACCTGTGTCTTTAATAAAAGAAATACTGTCATGCATATTTTCATGTTTTTTTAAAGAATAAATTTGAATATTATAACTTGTTATTAAAGATTTTGATTACTAGTGACTGTAATTTTTCTTTACTGCTTAGTTTTGTAATAGCTTAAAAAAATCAGTTTATCCTTTCCTACTTCCACCATTCCTGTTGTATCATCACATCTGTAGTTCAGATGATACCTTTGTCTTTTTATCTGCCTCTTGTCCATAAATATCTTCCTCTTGCCTCTCCCCAAAAAATGCCACAAACATTGGAAAATCCAACAATACAATTGAGGGATTAATACTCTCCAGATTACCTGTACAATGTTTGTATTTTGTTATGTCAAAATATTTTTACATAATGTCTCCTGAAAAATTTTACAAAGGAACCCAGTAGGCTTTTATTTTCATTTTGCTCATACAGTGAAACACCTGGTGGAAAAAAGTATTTAATCTCCTCATCCTCCACTGATGGATTTCTCCCTGAGCTAGAGAAATGAAATTTTGTACCAAGCTATTCAAGTAAATTAACAACTTGTCAAGTTTCTGAAAGTAAAATTCTAGAAATTTACTTCTAAGATATTTTTGAGTGTGGTAAGATTTGGTATTCCTTAATAGCCTTCTTGAGTCTGTATTTTACTTGAATCCAGCCAACAGAAAAAAAACCCAAAACCAACACACCAAACCACAAATAAAACAAACAAACCCAACTAACCAAAACAACGACAACAAAACCCTACAAAAAACAGTCTTCTATTTGATGGCAGTGAAGCTACTCTACCTATTATTTTATGTTGGATGTTGGATGTGATTTAACCACACTTTTTTATGTCTGGAAGTAGACAAACGATAATCTTTTCTCTAACTCGAAAATTGGATATTCAGAAAATAAATATCATTGAACAACTTTAATTTTAATATCAATATAATTTCTTAATTTATTAACAAAACTAAAGGGATTTTCAGGGATTCTGACAAAATAAAATCATACTTTAAACATTTACTTCGGAGAAAAGAAATAATGCTAGTTACCTGCAATTCTTAAAGAGGTTTCTGACAAGCATAGTTTAAAAGAATGCTTGAAATAATTTTGTTGTATTTACTTTTCATTTATTTTAATAAATGAATCTCAGCACTTAGAACGGATAGATTGGTGAGAGAACTGAGTGATTTTTATTATTATTTTTATTTATTATTATTTTGTATTATTTTTAACAATGTGTTTTGAGAAGTTATGACATGAAATTATGAGATAGTAAAGCTCTAAAATGATATAGTGATGAGTGTCAAAAGCAATCATTGAAAGTACGATAAGTAACATGGCATTATAGATATATACACATTCATATGCATTTCCCACATATGATACAATATTTTGTATAATGTATAACCATACTATAATTTTATACTTTATTTTCTTTATATTATATTATATTATATTATATTATATCATATTATATTATATTATATTATATTATATTATATTATATTATATTATATTATATTATATTATATTATATTCATAAGACATTGTTCTTCTATAGAATTATGATAAGTGAACAATACAAAAAATGATGAGGATAAGGTCTTGAAAAATATTACCAGGATATGGCTGTAAATTTTCCATCCATTTTTTTCAGCTTGATTAAGTTCCTAGTTAATTTACATAATTTAAAAATATCACCTGACATTGTTAGTATGATATTATGCTGATTTTTGAGCTCTCAGTTCTGAAGGGTAAACCCAAACAATTAAGCAAAATGGAAATATTATTGGATGTTACCTATTGTGTTCCCTGTGTCTTTAGCTCAGCCACCACAAATTTATAAAAATTGCAAAAGGAGGGAAATGATTCTTGATCTGGTGTTGATGCTTAAAAACTTGACTCCATAGTAATGAAAAGGATATGCATTATCCTTAATCATTTTTCTGACCAGTTCACCAGTCAGATGGATCCAGTCAAAAAAAAAAGATGTAGTTAAAGAACTTAGTCCAGTTGCATTTCACTGTGATGCATTGGGATTTGATTAATGAAAAATTCTTCTGTGATCTGATCAATTCTTAGGCATTTCAGCTAGCAGCAGACTGTAGGTGAAGGTCTGTAAGTTTATATATAAGATTATTAACTGTTGGATGTGCCCAAGTAGTGGAAACATACAGCTTTTCTCTCATTGACAATGATTCTACTGGCATCTTTTTCACACTGTCTTGTGGATACCTGAAGTAATGCCAAATCTGTTTCCATTCTCCAAAGGTGCAAAACAATTTGGATGCAGTGAAGCTGGTAGAGGTTTAAAAGATACTTACTCTGTTGTAAATTATGTGAGCTGGTTCTATCATTTGTATTTTGTGAGCATACAGTGACACAATGTGACTTCAAAACTTGAGCAGCTGAACTGTGGATGTTGAGGTGGTAAAGTGAACTTAAAAATCAGGCAAAAATCAGTGAGTAGTTAATATATTTTATGTATTCTTAATTATAATTGTATAAATATATATTTTAAATCTTAACATTAAAAAGATAATACAATTTATTAATGTTATATACTATTTACATGTTAGTACAAATCAATTCAATATACTTAAATTCTCCCATTTTTTGTTCCCTGTTTGTAAATGGCATTTGGGAATTCAAGGTCATAAATTCCAAATAAAAATGGATTACTAACTCATTTTTATTTCCAAGAGTCTGACAAACAAAGTGGAATCCTCAAAGTGCTGCCCAAGCTGTTTAGCTTGAAACAGTCAGCATGATAACAACTTTTTTAAAAAAAAACCCAGCAACCTGCATATGATTATTCAGATCATGTGATATCTATACCTCACCTGCATTCAAACAGATTTTCTGTAATATGAAGTGAAATTACTCTGTTAACCTCTGATCTACCTCATGTGGTATCTGGCGCATTATCACCAAAGGTAGTGTCTCATATGAGTGTCTTCATCAAGAGATGATATACTTCTCATCTTGGCAGAGTAAAACCCTTAACGGGCTGACATAAACTGAAAGAGTGTCTAATTATGCACTCTGCTTGTCTCATTTCTTTTCTAACCTGTTGTACAAGAAAGAAAAGGGAAGAAAAGAGATATTTCCTGGAAAACCATGACAGTTAATATGACAGATGTTAGGCAGGCACAGCAAAATAGGTATCTTTGAAAAGCAATTCTGAATCTCTACAGTAGCTGCTTAGTAAAAAATTATAAGCATATTTCAAGATATTCCCTCAAGATATTAAAGCATCCAGCTAGGAATGGCTTAGCCCATTCAGATAGCTTTAAAAGTCCTCAACATATATTTACAATTCTAACCAAATACAAAGGCGAGGTACTGGGAGAGCCCTGAGTAACCTTGTCTGACCAAATAGGTAATCTTGCTTTAAACAAGAAGTTGGACTGAATGACCTTTCGAACCTGAATTATCCTGTGATCCAATGAAACGGAATTCTTTTGAATG
Organism: Pluvialis apricaria; assembly: GCA_017639485.1. Taxonomy (NCBI): domain Eukaryota; kingdom Metazoa; phylum Chordata; class Aves; order Charadriiformes; family Charadriidae; genus Pluvialis; species Pluvialis apricaria. Next base: position 48,109,092 of record CM030044.1, on the reverse strand, counting down.
ATGAACTTCTGCTGAAGTTTACTTTACCAATTCACCTTCTCTTCTTTGTCCTTTCCATCTCTCTACACTCCTACTGTTTTGCAAAAAGGAAAAGGAAAAATATTGACATGATGTGGAAACAAACAAAAAAATATGCTAATGTTTTATTTAGTTTCAGTGGAAGCAGGATGATTGTAACATTGCACAAACTGTTGAGCTCTCATAAAATTCCCATTCCTCGTGTGCATTCCTTGTGTTGAACTACCACCAGTTCATCTTCAAGTATTACAGAAATTAATAAAGATTGTATTTTCCTTTAGTTTACACCCATATTTGAAAAGATTCCAACAATGAAAATGATGAAATTGTACAGGTATTCTTATATGTTCACTGTTTTCTGTCTCTCTCACACAGACATATAAACTTTGAAAAGAGTATATGTAATTTTGAATGTGTATTCCTGAAAAACGTGGGGTTTTACTGTTTTTTTTTATTAGACCAAACAATAACATAACTTTTTTTTGTGAGAGAAAGATCACATCCTTGTGCGAAGTAAGCACACCAAACTAAATCTTGACTAAAGGCATCTTTTTGTCACAGGTAGAAAAAATGCATTGCAGTACCAAATGCATAACTAGAAACACAGGAAATAATTAACAAGTTGGTCATTTCAGTGTCCAGACCTTTTAAATTTGTCCATGGTGCCTTGTATGTGATCTTGCTATGTAAAATTTTCTCTCATATGCTCAGAAAAAGTGTATTTATTTCTTTTGGGGTGTTTTTTTTTGTTGTGGTTTTGTTTGTTTGTTTGTTTGGCTCATTTTGGGTTTTTTTTGGCACCATAAACATTAAATAAATTAGAAAAAAGTCACTCCTATATTAGTTATGTCCTAGATTGTGTTCTGGAGCATTTATAAGCTTATATATATAAAATACCATAATGAAACGGGAAAAAAACCACTGTGGCTTCATAACTTACTCAATGTACATGGCAAAAAAACCACCCAAACCACCACCTCAAAAAAACCTCTTCATTCTTCCACGTTAAATGACTCTCTGTGGTCTACTACAGGACAAGAATTTGAGATTATAAACCATTTATAAATATCAGCTCAATCCTCAGGGACAAAGATGCAAATTAGGATTATTAAGAAATTAGTAGAGAATAAGATGGAAAACCTCATTACCCGTATATCTGAATAGGTGTTTTGCTCATGTCTTCAGTGCAGACCTGATCACCCACTTAAAAAAATGATATAATAGAACTGGAAAAGATTCAGACAATTATGATTTAAAAGATTAAAAAGGGGACAGCCGGTATGGAAGAAATTACTGAACAGACAAGAATTCTTTGGCCTGGAAAAGTGAACGTTGAGTATGGATGCAATAGAAATCTGTAAGCAGAGTGGCATGAAGAGAAAGGAGGTCAATTGTTCACTGCCTTTACCAGTACAGCAGACTGGGAATCACGTACCCTGCTCATGACTCAACAAAACTCATCCCTTTGGGGATGTTTGTTCTAAGTAGGCTGCTTAAACCTGTCCTTTGAAGACTAAATGAGGGATGTATATTACACTGTAGCATGCCTGACTGTTTCTTGTATATAATGCATTCAGAAAAGAACTGAGTTTGATCATCATAGTAATATCTTTATAGTGATGAAGATAATGGTCAGTATTGTCACTAAAATAAAAATATTTTATATCAAAGGTCATATATATTCCATCCAAGAAAAAAAACCTTGCTAGTTCAAATAATTTGAATGCTGGCTATAACAAAGTAAACATTCTATGTTTGATGTTATTCCCAAATACAGAAAATTTAACTTGTTTTTTCTTTCAATTAATTGTACCAAGGGTTTGTATCATATGGTAAACATGGTCTTGATACTGAGTTCTGTATGTTTGAATAATGCATGATCACACCGAGGTATTTTCTGTGGCTCTTATCTGTTTAGACAATATTTATCATAAGGCTATTATAATTTGTTTGAAGATAGATTTAGTTGTTCGTATGTAGTCTGCATTACAGTTTGGTTAATAAGTATTGTGTGGAGTTGAAATTACGTTTGCATTCCACTAAGTCATATTCAGAAGGCAAACATTATTCAAGCTGAAAAATCTTGCATAGAAAATATCTATCATAGAAAAGAAATTATTTTCAAACAGTAAAAAACCTGTAGCAACTTGTGTTTAGTAAGGCCAGAAGATGATAGTCTTTAGAAAAGAGTAGTTGTACTCTTGTTAGATCCAGATATCCAGCAGAGTTATTATTTTCCTTGTAAAAAAGAGCTAAGATTAAGAAAAAATATATCCACTTTCAGAATTATTTTAGTGCAGCATCTAATCTTTTGAACAACTGTGACCCCTCCAATTGTGTTTCTGATGGTTAGCCTTAGGAACATGAAGTACATTTCTCTGGTGATACAGACAGGCAAAGCCAAAAGCTTTAAAGATGCTGCAAAGAATGCCAGCAGGACAAATCAGAGCTCATAGTGGTAGCTTCTGCAAGACTGGAAAATCTGTATTGTCTCAGGTGAGTGATAATTGCAAGGCAATAATGAAAAAAAATATGTAAATATAGTGTACATAATATAAATAAATTGGAAGGCAATCATAATAATAATTAATACTTTTTTAGTATTGAAGGTAAGAGAATCTCAATAACATAAAGCACAGCTGTACTTTGGGTTAACTCACAACTTAATCATAACAAGTTGAGTCCACTAATGTATTTAAATTTTTTGCTAAGGATGGTTCAATCAAGTCAGTTAACCTCAAATTCATATACAAACAGCTTTGATATAGAGAAATAGAAATCCTTTGGCCACTCTAAAAGAAAAAATAGTCATACACGTTTTTACTGAAGATTGAGCCAAGTCATATATTTTAATATATTTAAAATTACCAGGAACAATATGGATCATGAATATTTGCATGTGTGACTTTAGTTTCCATTCTTTCACATCGAGATTTTCAAAAAGGTTCTCCAAAGGCAACCTATTTGAAAGAATTTCTGAAAAAAAAAAGTAAAGAACAAAAGACACATGCGTTTGCTCTATGTTAATTGCTTGGCAATCATAAATTAAGATTTTTTAGTTTGTTTATAACGTATACTTTTTTCTCCCTTTCAAAAAATAATGGAAAAGTATGCAGTTAGGAAACAGACTAAAAATAAGAAATATAAGAAAGTACAGTTTTTTAAACAAAAATAGAATAGAGGAGATCAAAAGGAAAAAAACAAACAAACAAAACCAAAAACCAAACCTCCAAAAGAACAAACTAACTTCCTGAAAATATGAAGATGAGAAATAATTAAGACTGCCAAATTCTAGTTTGCTGGAGTGAAACAATAAGAAGCAGCTATGTTCTTAATTGGATTAAGTATCCATAACTAATTTCCTCACAAACAGATTTTATTTAAGGAGGGCTTGAATGGATGATTAATCTTGCACGTTTTCCTCAGTCTGGATAAAGCACAGTGCAGTTGTTCTAACTTTCATTATTGGTTTATTATGGCACATTTTCCACATATTTTGGTATTTAATCTAACATGTTTTCCTTTGTATTTTTTTTTCTAATTTCTGTAATGAAAATTTATGCTTTAAGATTTTAACTGAAAATACTGTCCTCAAAAGAATGATTTCAAAATGTTGTCTTGGCCTTTTCTTCATGTGAGGTCAGATCTTTGTTTTGTTAGAAAAGCAGTCATTTCAGGTGAAATCAGTGAATTTATGAAGCTATTTTATAGCTGGGCAAAAATGATCACTTAGACATGTCTTCTACCTCTTTGGCAAGATGAGTAAGACTCCTGGTTTACAGTCCTGTGTATGCTATGTAGACCTCCAACTTCTAGAATGGCCTTTCTTTTATAAGAGATAATTTAAATCTCTTTCTTTACCAATTAATGAGAAAAGACCAGGCAGACTGTCAGGCAGTGTGATCACATAAGCCTTTTTAGATATGACAGAGGTCTGAAGAAGTCTTGTGCATTCCTAATGATTATTGCTCTGGTAAATTCCCCTTAGGATAAGACTTCACACAGACCTAATGACAGATAAAACTTCACACAGACTTAATAAGAAACCAAGTGAGTATATGTACTGAAAGCAGTCTGAAAAATTAAAAGTTGTGGGTTTTTTATTTTTCAGTTCTGAGTTGAAGTTTATAAAAATTTAGAATAAATAAATAAATATAGAAATGCACACACACCTTAAGAAAACCCATGTTTTAAGCTATACTATGTAGATTCAAATAACAAAAGTTTTATAAAAATGGCAACTTATTTTAAGAGTTACATGAAGAAATGACTTAATACCTGCTAAATTCACATTTGTGATTAAGTCCTATCCATCCATTATTGTATTATGTGCTGCATGCTTGGTTTGTTTGTTTGTTTGTTTTATTAATGTGTATTTATTCCAAATGCTTATGAGGAATATGTTTTAAAGACATTTATGAAACTATGTGATATTGTTTATAAATATATTTTTTCAGTGGCTTCCTACCTTATGGTATGAAAAAATGAATTTACAAAGTATGACATTTTTTAATATTTTGAAGACAACATGAATGCCAGTTTTTGTTAGAAAGTATTACAAATATTTTAGTCACTCTGTGTTATATGAAGATAATTTGAAATGTACTTCGATAGCTGAAGAACGATTTCCATATTCTGATAGATCTAAAAATATATACAATTGATACCCTATTAAATTGACGTGTCCTTTTCCTGTACTTATTTTGACATCACTTCTGATTGCCAAGATGTTAATTTGCCAAGCAGAAACAATCTCCTATTATAATTAGCTTGATCCTTGATTTATTCAGTGATGTCAAAGGTTTTTGGGAGCAAACAATTCCTTACTTCAAAGAGAGGGTGCCTATTAAAAAGACCAGTCTATATTACAGCATACAAACAGTTTTGCTTTAATCCAAACCTTGATGGTCATAAATAAAAAGCACATAATGTAGCTTTCATGGAGTAGGAACTGAGCAATTTTTAAAATAAATTAGATATCAAGAGTTGGAAACTTAGGTCTTCAGAGTGACTGAGCTGACTTCTGTGGGTGTTTCCAACCTCTTTGATTAGATCGCTCATTATCAGATGGACTGCCTGAATGAAGTGATGAAGTGTTTTCACCTCCTTCCTTTCCCAAACTGTTCTTCTACACCTAGTATTTGTAAAACACACTGGTGAACTAGTCTTTAATTGTCCAGTTAATTATACCCTATTACTATCTAGACATTTGTTTTTAACCTTTGCACTCTTCGTATTCAAAGGCAATCATTCCTATTTGCGTTGCTGAATTGTGGTCATGCAATTTCTTGCTTGATCTTTGTCTTGATTTATTTGTTTCCAGATTTAAGTCTTCCTTTGGAAATAGAATGGAGTTTCTACTGCAGCACAAACATACTGAAATTTACTAATCAAAGGCAACGAATAAACTGTCCTCCACTGTAGTGATAAAATGTTTTTTAAGGCTGGGTTCACCGGACCACCCCCATGGTCACATGGCAGTGAAGCTCTCCATATTTCTTTTTGCTTGGATGAAATAAAAATATTAAATAAGCTTAGGTACACACTGTCCTTAACAGTGAATTGTGATTTAAACTGCATGTGCTTAGTGTCAATTGTAAATGAAAGAGAAAACAGTCCTCAGTAGAATTATTTTTGCCTGATGCAACCTGTCTTTATAAAGTGGATTAAAAATACTTTTATTAATATACATCTCTGCAACTTTATGTTTGCTTCATTCAGGTGAGGAATAATTTTTAGATAGATTTTGGTGTTTGTTACAGAAATCACATGATAATTCATTTTGGTTTATATCAAGAACCCCTACAGGAGATATAAAAAAATTTAAAGAGAATCCTGCTACTGCAATTCAAATTTAGATTTGTATCTGAATTCCTTCAGGTTCTCAGATGGTTAGAGCTCAGTTTGAATGCATTTCAAAGGCACTTCACAATCAGTTTATCTGTTTATATGCACTGTTTTCTCTAGGTATGTGAGGCTAACTATCCTTTCCCTTCTGCCTTGCACTTAGTTTTTTCCAGATGCACGGAGAAGGTAGGGGTGACAAACAAACTGGAATTATCCACTTGAGATAGCTTTATTTACACCCACTGTATAGCACCAGTGTACACCAAAGCCAGTTGAAAGACGTTACAATGTAAGCAAGATCCACTAGGTTGAAATATTATGAAAAGTCTAAGGCAATAGCAATCTGTGTCACACAATTTCCTACAGACTACTTCAGCTTTCTACACATGTAAAAATAATCTAAAATTGCTATTAAAATTAGTTTGAAATGAAATCTCTTGTGTGACAAATATATAGTCAAAGAACAAAAATTCTTATTGTCAAGATTCTTGCAGAAGAAAAGAGGATTTTATGGAGCTCTAAGTTCCACAAGCAATGTCTACCTTTAAAAAAATAAAGAAAAAAAGTAGTAAAATTCTATTTTTTCTCGATATTTAGTTATTGCTTTCTTTTCCTATCCTACACAAAGCCATGAGATGCCATCCACCCCGTGTTTTTGTTTAAAGCATGGGTTTAGGAACAGTCTCAGTGCATTGTGGAATAGTACTGTTTCTCTTAGAAAAGCTATTCCCGCATGGTCTGTTTAGAATATCTAAATTAAGGAAATAAAGATCAATATCAAGACTACACTTGAGCAAAGAAAAATTTAGCTGGAGAGATGTGACCACCCATGTACCTCTAGTCATTTGATCACAACTTCCAGTTTTGCAACTCACAAATGACTCTCAGTGCCTCTCATCCTTCAAGCTTTGTCATCAATGTTAGACACAAAAGAGATGAAATATTCTGGAAATTATGATAATAGAAGCTGGCAACACTTGTACTTTAGCAGAGCTGTGTGGCTTTGATTTTGTCTCGCAAACATGTTGCTGGCATGAGGGCCCCTCTCTAGGGGCACCATGTTGAGCAAGTGAAAATAATTTGTTGGTTCTTTCATTTAAGGAGGATCATTTTTAATATAAAGAACCATACTTCATATTGATCAAGCCTGTTCAATGACAATTCATCCAGTAGGCAGTTAATTATTGAAAGAAAATAGCTAAATGTCTAGGAGTAGATGCAATTCAATGTGAAGCTTGCAACCTATACAAGGCCCCACCCATTAAAAATATTTTTCTCACTTTTAGCTTTAACCCTTACTGGCAGATGTACACATAGAGATGCAATTAAATGCTTGTTATGACTACATAAACTAAAGAGATTAGCATGACAAGTTGCCAGCACTATTCTCATATATTCAGTCACCTGCACTGAAGAAGAAGAGTTATAATTACTCATGTTGTGTGTACTAAATGGAATTTATTCCCATTTACCCCATGTAAGGTCTGATTCCTGATTATTAGAGTTGAAAACCCTTGGAAGACCCTTGAAATCTCAAATTGATTGCTATGTCCCTCTTGTAACAACGAGATGTTTGTATACTTACTCTGGGCTTCTTGTGATCCATTTCTCACTTGCTATAACACCGTCAGCATGGAGCTAGATTTAAGTAATATTTGCGGTAACACTAGGGACTATAAAGTGAATACTTAAATACCTACCTTTGAGACAAATCAACACCAGTGTAAGTTGGACTTGCAAGCAGTATGTCATTTTGCATGACTGCATTCTGTATTTTTAAATTTGGGATACAGCAGTTGGGACAATCGAAGTCAAAACATTATCAACTTCTGATGCAATTTGCATATTTTATTTTTTTTCTTAGCAAACAGAGAAGATGAAGTTAAATGTTCTGTAGAGGAGATGGGATTAGTGTTCAATGAGACTGATCTGTTTTAGCTTTTCTACAGAAAGTAATGTATCAGAATTATTGTCAATACTGTAGTGGTACCTTATATTCTTCCTACTTTCCACCAGATAGCCTGTTATGAAGGAAGCCAGTGACCATCACTGATGTGTCCTCAGGCCACAAATCATATGTCATATTTTCCCTGTGGTCAATGTAGTTATTCAAATTTATGTCTGGAAAGAAACTGTGTCATAGTCAAAGAAACAAAGGCATACCTGATACAATAGGTTTGATCTGCAAATATACCACCAAGTGGATAGCTCTGAGCAGTAGCCACAAAGCTTAAAATAGGTTTCTCCCATCTCTATTTGGAGATCTAATTTCATTATATTTCTGCAGAGACCACCTTTTTATTCTCTTTCCCCACTGTGTGGGCAGCCAACTCAGTCTCTCTGCCCTTCCCATAGCTGATGGGCCCAGCCATCTCAGTCATTTCTCCTGCCCCTTCCACAATTGTACCATTTGCTGAGGTTTGCAGGTGTGTTCTTTCTGTTCACTGTCCATCATGTGTTCTTGGTTGCTTTTACTTCATGCTGTATTTGCTAGACACTTGTAGTTACTAGTCATTTATTTGCATTTAAATGCACAGGAGTATAGGAAAGGCTGAACTACCATTATTTTGCTGCTTAGAGTACCCAGGTTTGTTGATTAGACTAATACTGGATTCTGTGTCAGACACAAAATCTCCATGTGACAAACACATAAGAATTTGGTATTATTCTGTTCACTAGTTAAAAAATTCTATTGTGGTTTTTAGGACACATGCCCTGGGCATAACAGAGTACTCTAGTAAATATTCTTAAGTGATCTAGCATGTTTACAGTGCAGGTTTTGCAGATATCCTAGTTACGGGATCTCTATATTACATTTCTGAGACATCGGATGCCTGCTAGGGCAGTAGTATGCCTGTAAGTACGTTAGTTATTAAACATAGTTAAGTCTCTCATGCAGTGGATTTTTTCTGCTTTCAGAAGATATGTGACCTGTTTTCCATTTAATATGAGCAAATACTTATGTCTGTGCTTTGTTCTGTGTTTTATCCCACGTCCATCATGTAGGATAAAGGTATAAAGACACCAATGGTAAGTCTAGAAAGAAATATAATTGCAACTAATGGTATGAAACCTTCCAGTCTTCACTGAAGCCTGGGTTGAGAATGTCTCGTTATGATTTGATCCCAGCTGGCAACACACCACACATCCAATCACTCGCTCTCCCCACAGCGGGATAGGGGGGGAATCAGAAAGGGAGAAGTGAGAAACCTTGTGGGTTGAGATAAAGGCAGTTTAATAGGTAAAGAAGAAGCTGCACACATAAGCAAAGCAAAATAAGGCAATCATTCACTCCTTCCTGTCAACAGGCTGGTGGTTAGAGCCATTTCCAGGAAAGCAGGGCTCCATCATGCGCAGTGTTTACTTACAAATGCCACTGCTCTGAATGCCCTCCCTTCCCTCTTCTACCCCCAGCTTTTATTGCTGAGCATGACGTCATATGGTATGGGATATCCCTTTGGTCAGCTGGGGTTAGCTGTCCCAGCTGTGTCCCCTCCCAACTTTTTGTGCACTCCCAGCCTACTCGCTGCTTGGGCAGTGTGAGGAGCAGAAAAGGCCTTGACTCTGTGCAAGCACTGCTCAGCAATAGCTAAAACATCACTGAACTATCAACACTTTTCAGGACAAATCCAAAACATAGCCCCATACAAGCTACTATGAAGAAAATTAACTCTATCCAAGTCTAGCACACTCTTCCAGTTACTTTCAGATCTTTTCCCAAACTTAGAAAATTCTTTCTTTCTTCTCCCTCCCCCACCCTCCTGAATAAATGAGTAATATTCTTTGAATCTGTTCTGCTAAAACAGGCTGCAGCAAATGGATTCCTGGGAGGCCAAGTGACTTTTTGCTAAAGTTTTTACCATTTTATTCCACAGGTGCAGATTGCTTTCTTTTGAAAACCTTTCTTTGCCTTGTTTCGTTCAAATTTCCACACCTCTTTTCTGTTGCTCTGCATTTTCATCTGGGCTCCAAATAGAATCACTACAAAACCATCTCATGCTGTTACCACCTTCAGTGCCTAGAGAAGATTTCTTAGAGCTAACAGCTCACCAGTTTGGGTTACTTTTAACTGTTTGTCTCTGATTTTGAAGACAGAACTTTATTTTTATTTTGTATCCTCGTGAATAGCTAAGTTCTGCACTTATGATTGGAATGTGACTTTACTCCATGATGTCTCTGTCTCCTGTGCTTACATTGCAGGTGTTTTCAAACACCGTGTTCACTAAGTTGAACACTATCAAGATTGTGTGTTCCACAGTTAGGTTTTTTTACATTGTATTCAAGAGTCTTAAGAGGCTACAACACACTTGTCAAAGTTATCAATCAAATCAATGATGAAATATAAACCTTATTGAGATTCTTGTGTTTGTTTCTTGTGAATGCAAAAAAATATTATTTGATTTTATGAGATCAATAAAAAGACAAAACATGGTAGGAAGTAAATCACAGAATCAGAATGTGAACTGTTTTCTTTCATGCAGTAATCTTTATTCATAATCAGAAGCAAGTTATCATAGTCTCTTGATACCTAACTTAAATTGTTTTTTGGGTTTTTGTTTGATTGTTGTTGGGTATTTTTACTCCTCCAAGAAGGAAATAATAGTGTTTTCAAGCTGATAATTTCACAACTTCTAATTCAAGCTATGAAGATAATGAAGGTAGCTCAAAACATGTTTTATTTTTCTCTCTGAAAGCATAGAAACTAGAAGTCTATTTTATTTTGACTAATGAATACATATGGACAACTGAAATTCTTACATAACCAGTTGACTCCAGGACCCAAGTTTTTCATCTGAACACCAAATGCTTCATATATGCATCTAGACATGTTTTTCATCCCAGTCTTTTTGCCTACAACACAGAAGAAAGAGGACTTGATGAAAATGAAAGCCTTGCATAGACACAGTAAACCTGCTGAAAATAGACAATAATTTCCAAAAAAATACATATTGAAGTTACACGGGGGAGAATATGACGGTGTTCATCTGCTTAATCCTTTGTATTTCATTGTATTAGGCAAGTGATAAATTTTAACCTTTATTTTTATCATTGATCATTTCAATACCTGTATCATTTAAATATCACTGTGATTTCACTTTGCCTTTGGTTCCTATAACAGTCTGTTAAGTAGTCTATTAAAATGCAGGAGTGTAACTGCAGAATAAAAGCTAGAAGTTTGATTAACTAGATAAGGTATAGTTAGAGAATGTCATTTGGAAACTTGAATTTGGGGGATTATCCTGTTGTCTCATGTATTTTCAGTGGGGCTACCATGAATGCTGATATTTCTGGGAAACTGAAACTCTGCCTTTATACTTCAAATGTACTTAACAGGAAACATTTTACACATTGGATTTAATTTTTCCTAGTCACCAATAACTACTTCTGAATGCAAACTTAATATAGATTGGCTGAACGTTTCTGCTAAAATTTAATTCAGAATTAGTATTAGTATATACAGAAAGTTCTTTGAGACTTATTGTGTAGAGTCTATCTGAAAAGCTGAATTTTTTTCATTGGGTTTGTCTGGGGTTTCACTTCATAGTGTCTTTCGACAGAGTGAAACAAACAACATGGAAGCTGCTTGCTTTTGAAAGGTTTTCTTGTAAGCAGAATGGCAAGCACTATGTAAAAAGTAAAGTTATAATTTGCCACTGAAGTTTTTGGTGAGATGGGTGAAATATATGACTAATTTGGAAGTTGTAGCAACATAAGAAACTGATTATGTTAACTTAGAGTGTTATACACTATTTTGAGTCCATAATGATGAGTTACAGAAGAATTCATATAGAGTCATTTCTCTAAAGTTAGAAGTGGTAAAACTTCATATATGAAAAGCCACAGAAATAAATTTAGTAGGAAGCCTTTTTATTGAAATATTTTATTGTCTATGACCCTCAGGACATAAGAGATACAAAGCATTTGCTCTCCCATTTCTATGTTGCATAGTTAATGAGGTTTCTTTCCTTTCTTTCTGGTCATTTAATTTCATTTTAGATCAAAGTATGAAATTGTATGCAAACGAATGTTATACTGTAATATTAAGACAGGTTTTTTTATATTGCTTTGAGCAAACAAGATTCCCACTTACTGTTTTGACATTTCGGTAGATGCACTGCTGCTGCATCATAGCTATTTGAGTTATAAATTACCTGAGTTATCTTTATTTATTATTTCTTTCTGGTAGTGTATGTGCTATGCTATGTGCTGTGGAAGTATAGTCATGAATATTGATTTCTATCTAACTTTCATATAATGAGAAACACACCATCCCCCAAAATTTTACAACTTTTAACAAATAAATATGTGGAATAAACAGGTTAAGTAGTTTACTCCTCTTTGAAAACATATGATAACATTTATGCAGCTTATTATTTCTAAGTATGTAAATATATTTGATGTGACATTCAACATTAAATACCATTAGTAAAAACATTTCTTTACTCAGCGCAGTAGTGGTTAAACTTCAAACTGATCTGAAAACAGAAAGGACAGTTACACTGTAGCCCAGATTCAAAATTCAATGTGTTTGTATTTTACAGATTGTTTCAAATATATTTATTTAAAAAAAATAGTGAAAATAAATTGTTATAACACTTCCATTAAATACTACTTTGGTTGTTGCCCTTGGAGAGCATCACAGTTACCTTTAAAATATTGGAATCCAAATCCATGGGCTAGAGTTCCATATTTTAAAAAGTATATGTAAAGTCATTGAGGATAAAGATTGTTTAGAGTTCCACTAACACTGTTATGAACACATTCATATTTTCAGTTTTCAGGGAATATCTGTGAGGTACACGTGCTTAGATATTAATAAATGAAGCATAGTAGTTTCATAATTACATATTGGGAATTAATAAAGAAGAGTTGTTATGATAATTTTTTAATTGAGGATTAGCAAACCTCAAGGTTGTGACCACTTGTGTTAATACAAGGGCTCCCTCCAATGGCTACAAGTTACTTCACATACAATTTATTGCTACATGTGGATGAATGCAACAGGAAATAAGGTACTCGGAAGAATGCAAAGAAGTTGTCACCTCTGGTGATTTACATTAAGATATTGTTAATGCACATATTAGTCCCTACACCATGACATCTAGACCATGAACTAACTTTTCATTTCAGATCTACTGAACATGAAAAAGAGAATGAAAAAGACATTTTATTAACCACATTTCCGTAGGAGCGTGGCTAACTGGAGATAGACCTCTGCTGGCTAGCAATAGCCGTTCAAGAGCCCTAGATTCATACCCTACCTACACATCCCTGCAATGCTGTTGAGTAAACAGGGTATCCAACTGCTACTGCTGCAAAAAGAAACAAAACTCACCAACTTTTGGTTTTAGCTTATTTTTTAGCTATTAAAATCTTCCTCTTCTATATTAATATGAAAGGAAACTGTTTCAAATTTTGTTTCTTGAAAATAAAACAAAACAAAACAAAAAAAACAAACAACCAAATAAAACAGTAAGACAGAAAAAGTCTTGAGTATGGCATCCATTCACAAATGTCAGCTGTTGCCTTTGATAAATTAGCTAGTAAATGTGGTCTCATCCTCTCTTCATCTCCTACTTCTGGAGCTGTTCTGTCATGTAAAGGTATGCTGATATTCTGCCTAAACAGTGAAAGGCAAAAAAAGAGAAAGAATCATGACATAATATCCCAGTGAATAAAGCACTCATACAGTATGAAGAAATACCAGAAAGAATATTGCTGCAGTTTGCCCCAGTATCCTGTTCCTGACTGACACTGATGGAAAGCTGTGAGAACAGCATGAGTATTTAATGAATTCTCGCCAGCTATGGTCTCCAAGCCAGCTGTGATTCATGGCTTACTACTTCCCAGAAAGAGAAATTGGTAAAGGTGGCAGAAGTGGTGTAAAACTACACCACCGCTACTAATGACACACACCAGAAAATCCCAATAATTTAGCATTAAGATCAGCACTGAAATAAGAAGTCTGAAGAGGAGAGATAGGCCCAGCATTTTTACAGAAGAAAATCGAAAATTTGGGTAAAGGAAAGGAGAAGAGGGGACTGAAAAGGGAATATTTCACATGGTCAAACATCAGCTTCATGTTCAGAGCATATTGAAAGGAAAGTATAACTATGAGGGGTGGTTTGTGTGTCAAGGTTTTGCTGCACTCCCTTGCATTGCATTGAAGATGTTAACACTGTTAGTCCCCACAGAATGGAGGAGGTGAACCTGGAGGTCTGAGCCTCACAGAGGTTCCACTGGGATTTCAGTCTGGTGTCAAGTTTTGAATTCTGTATTTTTGCCTCCCACCCCCTAGGTCAAAAAAAGTCCACACAAAACCTTAATTTTATAACGTGAAACCAAATATCACAGAATCACAAAATGGTTGAGGTTGGAAAGGATGTCTGGAGGTCATCTTGTCTAACACCCCTGATTAAGCAGGGTCACCTAGAGCTGGTTGCCCAGGAACACATCCAGAGGGATTTTGAAGATCTCCAAGGGTGCAGACTCCACAAGCTCTTAGAGCAACCTGTTCCAGGCCTCTGGAAAAAAATACTTATTTACAGTAATAAGTTTTCCTTATTTCAGACAGAACTTCCTGTGTTTGAGTTTGTGCCCACTGCCTTTTGTCTTAACACAGGACACTACTGGAAACAGCCTGGATCCATCTTCTTTATGTTGTCCTTTCAAGTGTCTATATACATTGATAATATCCCTTCTGAGCCTCCTCTTTTCTATGCTGAACAGTCCTCCCTCAACATTTCATCATATGTGTGATGTCCTTCATCATCTTTGTGGCTCTTTCCTGGACTTTCTCCAGTACGCCCATTTCTCTCTTGTACTGGGAAGCCTACAGCTAGACTCAGTACTCCAGGTGTGGCCTCATCAGTGCTGAATAAACAGGAAGAATCACCTCCCACCACCTGCTGGCAATACTTTTTTCTAATTCAACCGAGGATACCACTAGATTTCTTTACAATAATGACACATTTCTGTCTCATGTTTACTTTGGTGACTGCATTTCCCTGTGCTGAATGTGATGAAGTTCCTGTTAGTCTGTTTCTCCAGCTTGTTGAGGATGGCAGCACAACACTGTGCTGTATCAGGCTCTCCTCCAAGTTTTGACGTCACCAGGAAACTTGCAGAGGGTGGACTTTGTCCCGTCATCCAGATCATTAATGAAAATGTTAAGTAAGATTGGATCCAGTATTAACCCCTGTTGTACACCGCTCATTAATGGGCTCCACATAGATTTCATGCCACTGGTCACCACCCTCTGGGTCCAACTGTTCGGCCAGTTTTCAAATATGGCAGCATTAAAATCACCAGTGGAGTCTGTGCTTTTACTACACTTGTTTACAATAGCCAAGTGTTTCGTTTGCATCTAGTCAGAGTAACTAGTAACTTTTATGGCAACAAGTATTAGAAAACTCTGTCTAACAATCCTATAGTTCTTTTTTTGTATATTCTATTTAGATATTCAGTTCTGTTTTGAGGTTTGATACATCACTGTCAGGAAAAGTGATAGAGTGAAAAAAAGTTTGTCAAAAATTCACACAGGAGAAACTTTATATAAGAAGGGTGATACTAACAGTGGTATGAAGCCTGGCCATCTGATTGCTGGGTCATTTTACCACAGTAGAATAACATGTTCAAAATCATCTGGATAATATTATATCAATATTAATATGTTCCTTAACATTAGCATTACCAGACTTGGTTTACAGTGTAAAGAAATGAGATTGTTGACAGGAAACCTAGTATGGAGAGATGTTTTTGACTAAGAAAAAGTGTTTTCTGAATATCACCTTTTGCTTACATTGAAGCTTGTGATATTCACCTTTTAATAAAACTTACAGGGTCAACAGTCATCCTGCTTCCACATTACCACTGCCAAAGAGGAAATTGCAGTGATTTAAGTCCAGGAGGAGGGAGATACAATTTTATATAAAAGTTTGACCAGCTATTTCACAGTGTGCTGAACATTTAACCTGCTTTTTTCTAAATTTTCCTATCTGAGAATTGGTGATAATGGCAAATGCTTTCCTCAAGTTTTTTGACATTGTCACAGTTCAACCCCAGCCAGAAACTAAACACCATGCAGCTGCTCGTTCAATCCTCACCCCCCTCCCCACCCCGCAGTGGGATGCGGAGAAGAATCAAAAAAAAAAAAATCTAGGTTTGAGATAAAGACAATTTAATAGAATAGCAAAGGAAGAGAAAATAATAGTAGCAGTGGTAGCAATAGTAATAATAATAATAATAGAAGAGTATACAAACCAAGTGACACACAGTGCAATTGCTCACCACCCACTGACCAATGCCCAGCCTGTGCCCAAGCAGTGGTCCCAGCCCCCCAGCCAAGTATCCTCAGTTTACATACTGAGCATGACATCATATGGTATGGAATATCCCTTTGGCCGGTTTGAGTCAGCTGTCCTGACTATGCTTCCTCCCAGCTTCTTGTGCACCTCCTCCCTGGCAGAGCATGGGAAGCTGAAAAATCCTTGACTTGGTATAAGGACTACTTAACAACTAAAACATCAATGTGTTATCAAAATTATTCTCATACTAAATCCGAAACACAACATTATACCAGCTACTAGGAAGAAAATTAATTCTATCCCATCTGAAACCAGGACCGATATTTGTAGAGGTCTCATTAATTTTAGTAGTTGTTGTTTCCTTGCTTCTTTCTGTTCTCTAAAATGTGATTGCAAATGCTTTTAGTTCAGGCTCTTTCAAGATCATGTATCTTCTTTTTAGTTAATATTATAAGTGAAATGTAGATTCACTGCTTACATAAGTCTAAATACCCAAGTGACATTTTAGGAGGATATTGTCAGCAAACAAAGTACAAAAGTAGAATGAAAAATAAGATGGCATAAAATACAAATCCTTTATTGGTTGAAGATATGTCATGGCTTGCTGATTCCATTTTTTTTTTTGAAGTTTAAATAATCTGTCTTAATTTGGTTTTGATGTTTAACTCTCCTTCAGCACTTTTAGGTGGAAGATAGATCAAGTTTGTAAGTCTTTGAGAAGAAGTTCATTTTAAACAATGCTAAAAAGAAGGAACTGCAAAAGGAACAATTTGTCTTTACAAGTTTGCAGAGAAACTGAGTGTAGCTGGTGTATATGATGGAGAAATTCCCTTGGTTGTTCCAAACTTCTTGCTGACCATTTCAATTGTATAATATATTTATTGCATCCTTCTCTGTCTGTTGTCTTTTATGCCATGAATTTTAGGAATTTTTTGCTGTTTAAAAGCTGAAAAATATCCAAAACACTTCTACGGTGCTACAATATTTCATTATTATAAAAAAAAAAAAAAGAAAGCTTAAAGAGGTTAAAAAGCATAAATAGGCAAAGGACAGGACCAGCTATGAGCTAGGTAATATAAACATTAATATAAGGAGCTTGAATATTAACTCTAAGAAGAAATATCAGTAGACAGCAAAGAGAATTAGGTCACAGTCATACAGGTCAACTGATCAGCTTAATGCAGTAAAGCATTCCCCCTAATGTGCTGCCATAAAAAGGGAAAAAGACTACAGGTGGGAACTGGTACCTTGTTCTGGAGTGTTTCAGAGAGTTCTTTTGGATACTGAATAATTTGAAATAGCTAGCTATATATAGTAGCTAGAGTTTTATTTCTTCAAAAGATATCTACGCTCTTCCTGCTTTTCATCATAGTGTATGAGAATAGTTCACCTTGAGGTGTTCTATAATGAGCAGAGACACAGTTTGGTAACTTCTTAAGAAGGGAAGCTCTGTAGGATAACCGTGTTCAATATGATCTTTAATTAAATAAGTTCTTTTTCTACATTTCTAGCTCATCATGTATAAAACTATTAGTAACACAGTTGCAAAATAAATAGTGTTTTGGAACATTCTGAAGAGTACTCAATAGTCTGGTTTTGCCATCTGTAATTTAAATAACACTCAGCGATGGCAAGTAAATAAATGAGAGATTTGTATTCGTTTTGGTAAGTGAAATGAAAGAAAAAAACCCAGTAATATTCTCAGTGCTAAAAACTATAAGATTCCAATTCTGAACTCTTGATCTAAAAGTAGAATATATTATACTTTAGTGGAAAATTCTACAGCACAACGAATTAAAAGATATTTAAAATATAATGTTGAACAGTATTCTTAAAACATTATTAAAGGACTGCAAAAACACTAAGTAAAAATATAATGATAGGTGAAGTAGTCTTTTAAATCTCTTCTTTCAGAGGATTTTTTAGAATTATTTTTGTTTATTTTTTGGTTTTCAGATAATATTGTGTTCAAATGGAATTGTACTTTGTGAATCACATTGCTCAAGTTTATATTAAATGATGAAATCAGTATGCTGCAAACATCTGAAATCTTTTAAGCAAGCACATTAGAAATATTTATATAATAAAGCCCATAATAAACAAAAAAATGAAAAAGCAAACAAGCCCAAACTCCATTGTAACTAAGGAAGATGATAGATTGAAGGAACCACTGAACGAAAGGGCAAGCATAATATCTTGTGCATGACATCAACACATCTGACGTTAGTTAGTCAGGGTTGCAGCATGCCAGTGATTTTAAGATCCCTCCATTTTTTTGCTTGGAAATCATGTTATTGCTATAGCCAATCAGATATTTTCCTTTTGACCATAGCATTGGTCAGATGATGTGCACAATGTGCAGATGATGTAAACGCATCAGAACTTGACAGATGGAGTATGCTCCTATGGAAATTGTAGAAGATGTTACAAGTATTGGATGTTGACTGGAACAAGAATTTATGATGGTTTTCTAGCCATTTTTTTTTTTTTTCTGTCTGGTCTATATATATTGTCAGTAGCTTACTGAGATTTCTATTCCCTTCCTGATGACCCCTGGCACTAATACCAACTACAGTTTTGCTGTGTGTCTTAAGCAGAAAGACTTGTACAGGCAGTTTGGCTTGACAGTGTTTCCAAAGCATAACCATCATCATGCAACAATGGCAAGTATTTTATAGGAACAACTCTTAGTTGGTTTTGCTGGTTTTGGTAGTAGAATTCATAAAACACATGATGAGCTCAGACCATTCTTGAGGTACACGTGTACCTCACTGCTAAACTTCCTCTTCCAACAAAACTGCCCAGGTTGGGGTCCTGTTCCAGTTCTTGTCATTAAGAAAGAAATGGAAATTTTCATCTAAGTATACTTATTTAAAATAATAATATTTGTATTTAATACAAAGTAATATTTGTAACAATTATCATATTTCTTACAATGGGTACACAATATATATAAAAACCATTATGCTTATTGTTTAGTGTTATAGTATATTTTGCAGTGCATATATATAGTGTATTATATAGTAGAAGTTGCATTCACAAATGAGCGTTATTTGTTCTAGGTGATCTAAATAGTATGGCTCAGTATGCACAGCGCATGTCTCATAAACAACTTTACCTATGGGGGACTTTTTGAGTGGCTGAGGAAGTTTTGGACATGATGCTGGTGTTACCCCTGGTCTAAAAACCTAGTTGCTTTCTGCATAGAGGATGGAGAGAGAAACAAACAACTTCCTTTTTACCTTATCTTGACGTAAGCTTGCCTTCACAATTGTTCTGAGCTTGGTGATACCCTTCAACACAGAGGATTCAGCTTTACTGATACAGTCCAGAGAAAATGTGTGATATCTGATGCCATAATTAACTGAATAATTCTGTCTTCAAAGCAGGATTAAAATAGCTTGAGGTAAAGAAACTACAGGGTTAGAAATTAAGTAGGAGGGTTAAAACAAGTTTGAGAGTAGGCCATTCTGTACAGCCTGGTGTACTTTACCTTAGTGGAATAAAATAGGCCATGAAGACCTATCTACCTAGACATCTATGCTGCTGAGTGTATCTGCTAGTGTTTAAAGCTAACTGCAATACAGTGTTTCCATGTTTCCAAAACTGCATTCTTTGAGAAAGGTGGCATGTCTTCATGCTATTAAAAAGCAGTAAAATATAGTATCTATAAAAGCATCAACTAAGATTCAGTAGGCCCTCATATTCGAGGGGTTAGCTTTATAACCCTATTAATATTTATACAAACAATGCTTACTATGTGTAACATTCATATCAACTGAGGGTCAAATTAAGTCTTTTTAACCATCAGATGCCCGTGTAGGTTGTGAGAAATCTGCATAATCTAGAAAAATGACATGTTCCCTTCAGGTGGTTCGGCACAAGAATGAAGGGATCTGAACAGTGTGAAGAAGGCAGGGGTGGGAGAAAGGAAGCTCATTATGTGGTTATATTTGTTGCGTATTTAAACAATTGCTGGATTGAACCGTGAAACAGCAATTGCGTTCTACTGTAAAGACAGGTGTATCTGTCACGTTGAATACGATTCTCCTCTAAAAAGCCTACAGGCTACTTTCATAGGCTTCAGGTATGCCTTTAGCATTTGTAGTCTGGAGGAAAAGCTGTCTGATTGCCTCCTCTTTCCTGTGAAAAGGATTAAAACTGAAAAAAGCCCCAAAATATGTATTTTAACGTTTCGAGTGTTTAAAATCAAGCAGTAAAGACCCATTTAATACTCAACTCAATTGATACACTTTAAAATGTGTTCTTCCCAGATAAAAGCCTTGTAATATGACAGCTAAATGTATTGATTTCTAAATTGGCCATTCTGAATGGTTTAAGGAGTAGTTTGAATTACTTTTAGGCTGTTACTGAAGTTAAAAAGCTAATTTTAAATTAAGAACACATGGCTTAAGTATACCCTGCAGTAAAAAACTAAGGAATATGCATCTGGACTCAAAACTTAACAACTAATTTTCATGACATGACTACCCTCCAAAAATGATTTTGGAAAAAATTTGGATCTTAATCGAACACTTTATTTGCTCACAGTACTTAAAATTCTGGGGCCTGAGTTCTGGTTCAGTCAACAAACTAATTGACATGTTCATTGGAAGCTACATTTGTTAGACTGCAAATAAGGATTTGAAGGGACAAAAGTTCTGAAAGGGTCTCACCCTCCAAATAGTAGCTCTCCTCTGGTGTTTGTTTTGGCATGTTTCCACCTTCACCCACTGTGATAGTATAATTCTAAAGCATGAAGCTGAAAAGTGGTGTGGACATTCAGAGTCACTAACTCTCATTGCTTATTACTAGCTTAAAAGGTTAGCTGTAATGAGCACACTCACTAACTGTTTTCTTTTTCCTTTCCTTTTTTATTTCTATTGAATATTCAGAGATAAGAATTTATTTAAATTTTACTACTATATGGGAGGGAAGGTGCAAAATTCGTGTTTAGGAGGGTACATAATGCAATGAAGCTCACCTCTGCTTCAAAAACTTATGGAAAGAGAAGCTGTATACCTAAAGATGTTGGTTTCGAGATATTTCTGCAGTTGCAACATCTGTGGCTTATAGCTACAGCAGCAGTACTGTGTATATATCCAGAAATGTATAATCTTTTTAATTCTGCTCATCAAAGTATTTCAGAGAGCTATTTCTGTCTAATTTATCAGATATTTAGATGCAAAATATTTGAACAAAGTCTTTCAGCTTCACATATCACAAACAGGCAAGGAGAAAAAAATCCCCCACACCTGAACATGTAACCAACAAAATCAGAAGATACTCTCTAGTCTTTAGGATGCTAAAGTTTATGATTACAGCTCTTTAGATTTTTTACGTTCTTTACATTTCTTTATGTTTCTTTATGTTTTCTTTATGCAACAAAAAGGGAAAAGTAATCTTATCTGTTAAATATTGCCCCAAAAATTTATCTATAATAATACTTTGTATTTTTAATCTCTCACCTGGGAAAAAAAAAGTCGAAATTTAGATTTTTCTTTTTCAACAGAACACTAAATTAAAATCTTTTTATATTTCTCTGGATTCTTTAGTTGGGAACCAGAGTCTTTCAACACCGTAATCTGTCAGTGTAAGAACTTTTTGGATTCAGCATAGTACTCATCTAAAACACAGGCTTGCAATGAAATTTATCTAGCCTTTTGGTAAGAGGAAGTCATAGGGCTCACTCTGTTGTGTTATGAAAGATTATTAGATGCTACAATACACTAATGCCAGGATATTGTACACATTTTGTGAAAGAAATAATTGGGTTTAGAATGTTTCTTTCAATTAAATATTAATAGGTGTGAGATTTTTAATGAGTGTGGTGTCAGTGCTAAATCCAGAGATACCTTAACACTTGATCCAGAAGAATAACCAAGATGGATTCAGCAGGTGTTCCTATGGAATTCACTGACAATTACATTTTATTCCTGTGCTTGACTGTTTGCCAGATGAGGGTTTAAAATGAAAAGATCAGCAATACTTTCATATATTTCTGTATTCAATACGGATGTGGCTGATTTCTTCTTCATTTTCTTCTAGGCCTTTTCTGGAAACACAAATGCAGACAGTGTCATATACTATAAGCTTCAGCATTCGATTAAAGCAAGATTTCTCCGTTTTGTGCCTTTGGACTGGAATCCGAATGGCAGAATTGGAATGCGCATTGAAGTGTATGGATGCACATACAGTAAGTGTTTTGCTGAATCAGCTAAATGAAACAACTATTCATCAGTCTTTTGCTGCCTAAATTACACTTGTAAATAGATTTCTAAGCTTAAATTTATTCTTGAATAAAACTGATTCAATAAGGTTATGTGCAGACTCCACCATTTCTGCATCGTGTAACAATATGTGATGCTTATTTTCCAGTTCTTTCTGTGTTTGAATGAATTGTGTGGACATAATCCAACAACTGATTTACTGCAAACCCTTTTTTTGATAGTCTTAAAAACTGCATCTTGACATGTTATACTTTCTACCCGAAAGAAGAAATGTGGAAAATGTTTACAGTTTTAAATATATATAGTCTTGGTGCTGAGCCAATTAGAGTACAAGTAGATATACCTACAAATACACAACTGAAGAACATGTCAAAGTTGTTATATATTTAAGAAGTACTTTTAGAACAATTTTTGTGTAATTAATAAAACATTAATAACCAATATAAGCATTTGGAAGGCAAGTGCATACATGTTATGATTGTATTGGTCTGCTGGACAATGTAAATCTTCCTGTTGTCTTCCTGTTACTGTTCTTCATCTCTGGACTTTTTAAAAAATATTCCTCTTAGCAAGTTGTTTACTGATTTTTATTCTCCACATCTTTTCTCCATGAGAGAAACAGAATTTATTTTAAGCAACCTCTTTAATTGTTTATTTTAAGTACTTCCAGCTGTTGTTTTTTGTAGGATCTTTTTTTTCTCAACGTCTACGTTTCAGTCACTCTTCACATGCCTGATCTCTTCTGAATTCATTACTATCAGACTTTAAAGTGAACATCAGTAAAACACATCTCTGAGCTTTCTGGCTTAAACTTGACTTTGTAAAACAAGTAAAAGACCATGAATTAAGGATATTGAAGATTTCAACCTGTCTGCAAGAGATTAGGTCACCTCAGAAATTAGGTAAACTGCCCCATCCCAGAGAACAGACAGCTCATGGCAGGACAAGGGTGTGAGAAGCTAAGAGCACATAGAATTTCTCAGTGACATCTGCCTGGAGACTGACAACAGAACTTACAATTCATAGAACAATCTAATGTTACTGCTGTAACTGAGAAACGTGGTCAAAATTCAGCTCATCCTCCACTGTATTAAGTACCAAGACTACTAAAAGTTAAAAATGGAGGCTGAACAGCTGACTTTATCATTCCCAGTGGAAAGCTCATCTGAGTCTCCCATTTGAAATCTCATCTCTGTGGTACTTGATGAGAGTGCATTCTTTCCTGCCTCTAAGCTACACTAAAAGTCAATCAGCTTTGCTTCCTCCCAGTCCTTTACCTTGTACATTCAACAGTGTTTAAATTCTTACTCAAAGTCTTGATCTCAAGCATTTTCAAACTCAAGAGCTCTCTTTTTCACATACCTAAAGTCTAGATTTCAATTATCTGCCTTCACTACTCTAATCTTCTCTATTACACCTTGCAACGTATCTTATGGCTCTTTTCTGTGATGTCCCTATTGCCATGCTGCCAATGGAAAATCTACGAGTCTCAATGACAAAAAGAGGACAGTGTCCATGTTACTAAAAATAATAAAACACATAGAATAAGCAGCTACAATAGAAGTTACAAGGAATATTTATTTCATCCATTATCCACAGTAATGCAGTACATAAGAATGTCATGATGAAAATATGGACATTTTTTATAAGCTGGTTAAGCTCTGTATTAATGATGTTGAAAGTTCTTGAAATTCTTACTTTTTCTATGTATAAATTATTTCATTCCAAATGAATTGCAGACTGTTTAACATCTCTTTATTTATTTTGAACATCTAGAATTACCATGTGCTTCTAGTAGTTCAATTCAGTGATTGCTGTTGAAGATAAATCAGGTGTTTATAGTCCTATAGTTCTAAAATATATTTAATAATTTCAAAGATGAATTCTTTCCAGTCTTTTCCTCCATTTATTAGACACATGCAGGACATGTAGTTATTGTTACAGTAATTATGCCTGGAAGTTTCTGAACTGCTAGGTTCTTTTCCAGGCAGGACCAGAAAATAAAGAAAAGCAGAAACACCGGAGACGCTTACTTTAACTTTGATTCACACTTTCCAGACTTCCCATTTCTCAATCTTTCCTTCAGAGAGATCTCACTGGGTCTTACATTGTACTCAGTTGTTCCATGAGTACTCAGTCCCCTGAGCTAATAGACAGGGCTGGGAGCAGAATGAAGCCCCCATAATCCAAGAGGAAATGGTGAGGGATCTGTTACACCACTTAGACACACAGGAGTCTATGGGGTCAGAGGGGATCCACCCAAGAGTGCTGAGAAAGCTGGTGAAAGTACTCACCAAGACACTTTCCATCATTTATCAGCACTCCTGGCCCACCGGGGAGGTCCCAGTTCACTGGAGGTTAGCAAATGTGGTGCCCATCCACAGGAAAGGCCCGAGGGAGGATCCAGGGAACCACACACCTGTCAGTCTGACCTCAGTGGCTGGGAAGGTTATGGAGCAGATCATCCTGAGTGGCATTACACAGCACAGGCAGGACAAGCAGGCAGTCAGACCCAGTCAGCATGGGTTTATGAAAGGCAGGTCCGGCTTGACAAACCTGATCTCCTTCTGTGGCAAGATGACCTCCTAGTGGACAAGGAAAAAGCTGTGGATGTTGTTTACCTGAACTTTAGTAACGCCTTTGATACTGTTTCCCACAGCATCGTCCTGGAGAACCTGGCTGCTCATGGCTTGGGTGTGTGTTCCCTTCACTGGGTAAAAAACTGGCTGGATGGCCATGCCCAGAGAGTTGTGGTGAATGGAGTTAAAACCAGTTGGCAGCCAGTCACAAATGGTGTTCTCCAGGGCTCAGTATTGGGGCCAGTTTTGTTTAATATCTTTATCAATAGCCCGGAGAAGGAGATTGAGTGCACCCTCCATAAGATACCAAGTTAGGTGGGAGCATCAACCTGCTTGAGGGTAGGAAGGTTCTACAGAGGGATCTGGACAGGCTGGATTGATGGGCTGAGGCCAATTGTATGAGGTTCAATGAAACCAAGTTCTGGGTCCTGCACTTAAGTCATAACAACCCCATGCAGTGCTACAAGCTTGGGGAAGAGTGGCTGGAAAGGTGCCTGACAGAAAAGGAGCTGGGGTTATTGGTTGACAGCCAACTGAATATGAGCCAGCAGTGTTCCCAGGTGGCCAAGGAGGCCAACAGCATTGTAGCTGTGGCCAGCAGGACTAAGGAAGTGATAGTCCCCTTGTACTCAGCACTGCTAAGACCGCACCTTGAATACTGTGTTCAGTTTTGCGCCCCTCACTACAAGAAAGTCATTGAGGTGTTGCAGCATATCCAGGTGAAGGGCAATGAAGCTGGTGAAGGGTCTAGAGCACAAGTCTTATGAGGAGCAGCTGAGGGAACTAGGGTTGTTTTGCATGGAGAAAAAGAGGCTGAGGGGAGACCTTATCGCTCTCTACAACTACCTGAAAGGAGGGTGTAGAGAGGTGGGTGTTGGTCTCTTCTCCCAAGTAACAAGTGATAGAACAAGAGGAAATGACTTCAAGTTATGCCAGGGTAGGCTTAGATTGGATATTAAGAAAAAAATTTTCACTGAAAATATTGTCACACATTGGAACAGGCTGCCCAGGGAAGTGGTATTTAAAAGACAGGTAGA
This sequence comes from Pluvialis apricaria, assembly GCA_017639485.1. Classification (NCBI taxonomy): domain Eukaryota; kingdom Metazoa; phylum Chordata; class Aves; order Charadriiformes; family Charadriidae; genus Pluvialis; species Pluvialis apricaria. The sequence goes on along the minus strand of CM030044.1, from coordinate 48,083,074 downwards.
CGTGGCACTTATAGACATGGTTTAGTGGTGGTTTTGGCAGTGTTAGGTTGATGGTTGGACCCGATGATCTTAAAGAACCCTTCCAACCTAGATAATTCTATGATTCTGTGATTCTAAGACTAAACAACTCTCTCTCTGTTTACCACTGAATATGTGGAGTGTTCTGTATTCAAGTGCAAATGCAGTAATTTCTTCATTCAATCTTATTTGTTGCAAGTCACACAACTAAAACTAAAACTGCAAAAATATAGAAAGTTAATCTTACTATTTCATAAAGCAATACTGAAAAATGCATGTCTGTTACATCCAAAAAGAAGTCATTACTGTCTTAGTGAAGTAATACAGGACAACCGTTGGTACTACGTTCAAGTTGCTGCTCTGTTGCCTTCCAGCCAAATACGAGCTTTGAATAACTTAGCCTAGTATCCTCAGCATTAACGTTTCCCATTTAATTACAGTCTCAATGAGGTTTTGTAAGGTCCATGATAGATGTCCCTAGGATAAACCAGGTTATTATGAGGTTTTTTTCCTTCTTTCTTTACACAGAGCTCCTTTTTTATTATAAACCTTTTAGGCCAAGGACTGTTACATTTTATATGTTTGTAAAGCATGCATCCAGAAAAAGTCCTTCCATTTTTGCTTCCTCACACTTATGGAATAGAAAGGCTAAATAAGGGTAGTCAGTTATGGAGTTACATGAAACATTGAAAGAGTTCGTCTGTATTCTTTGTGTTTGGTTCTTCTCCTTCTTCACTCTGCTACCTCTGACATGTTCCTCAGTTTTCTTTCTCCTGTTCTATGGCCTTTTTCATGTAAGAAAGAAAGAAAGATGTTTTCTCCCTCCAGGTGAACTACCTGGCTTCATGCGGACTGATGAAACATGCTTGTGCATGACTACACAACAAACACTGTGCTGCCAAAAAAATCCCACCCCAAAATCTCTCTCAGCCTTTGCCTGATAGTTCTACCTATATAGTGTGTGCAAAAAAGACTGATGAATCTCTACAGACATTTCCTGTATCTTGTTCCTGAAATGTCAGACTGTGACGATTAAGTCGTATAAAACAGAGTTCAGATTAAGCTGTCCTCTGTTACTAAAAAAGAGAAATTGAAAGTCTCTTTGGCTTAGTCTTTTCTCCATTACAACACGCTCTTTCTCATCCCATCCTCTGAAAGTCAGTAGACTAAAAATAGAAAAGAAAAAGGCTTTTTTATATGACAAACAAGAAGATGGGTTTAATTGTGAAAATGACAATTGCATAAACTTGTAGGAGAAAGATAACTGGGAACTAAATGCATGTTGTACATTAAAACATTGTTAGATGCAGTGCCTAACAACAAGCCCTGCAGATACTGTGATAGGGAAACCGTCTTCCAGAGTCCTTTAACACTATTAACATTATTACTGAGCATTCCCTTCTTGGCTGGAAAGCATAAAATAGATGGCACAGTTACATCAGTCAATGAAAGGACTTCCCATCCTCTTCATAACTGGGCTAATGTGCTTTCCAGGGCTTGATGTGAATGAGATTGTAAAAAAGTTAATTTAATGTGGTTGATTATGAACAATCTTACCATGACACTTTTTTTTTTTAAAAAAAGGCTTTGTTTAAAGCAATACTTAGGTCCTGATTTACCTAACTTTTCCAAACTCTGTGAACCTTTTCAGGTCTGCTTTCCCCAAAATTGGAAAGGGACAGAGACCACATCTCTTGTTTCAATACAATTGGTCAGGACTAAGGATATCTAAAAACAATAAAAAATGCTAAACAATTTGCATTGTTTTAAGCTTTTTTCTTATAGAGCATTAGCTTTAATTTCAATTAATTAAAGATCAACAAAAATCAAACCATATTTCAAAGATATTGCAGCTAAAGCTTTTGCTCAGGATCACTAGAACACTTGATCCTATGGTCTGTGAGGAGGTTTCCAGAATTTCCAGTTTTTCACAGGCATTTCATCACTTCCAAAGGTATTTTCACAGTATACTAAGGATTTAGATTACATTCGTTTGAGAAAGACACATTGTAAATTGTGAAAACAAAAGATGAGTGTTCACAAAGCAAATCAACCTTTTTTTTAATTTCCCTTATTTTTGATGGTAGAGTAGGGAAAATGCATGGAGATTGATGTTCAAGTCTAGGGACTATTAGAAGCTGACAGTAGTTGGTAAATATGACAGAGGAAAATGTTATGACACTCTGGGTATTTGGGCTCATTCTTTCTATCCTGATAACCCTGTAGGAGACCCAAGCTTTATTTCTCACAACTCTTTCAATTTATTTCTAGTGGTAATGCACAGATGGTGAAGACAAAACACGCATGAGGAATGTTATAAGCATTTTTATTAACAACTGCAGCCCTTTCACAATCTTCATTCGTGCACGGTGGTGAGGGAAAGGTTTGATTTTGTTTATTTTCCAAATTTGAACAGAGTAGATTTTTCTTCTTAGGAGCTACTGCTGCAGAATAGTGAAAGGGATTTTGGAAGACAGTGCTAAATGTTGTTTATGCTCTCGTCTCAATAACTAATAACAAGAGTATCAAAAAAACCCTTTTGTTGCCAGTACCTACTAAGAATATACCTAGTTAGCTGGTTTGATAGATACATAACAATGTACAAGATCTATTATTGAAGTTGCTATTGAAGCTATTAAAATTCATATTCATTACTTAAATTTAACATTGATTAATGCTTTTACTGTCCACATTTATTCAATGATGTAATGAAGTAAAATAGTCAACCTAAGATTCACTTTTTTGTAGAACGTCACATTTATTCATTTTATATTTGGTAAATGAGTTCTTCATATACAGGAAGTACATTATCAAGAAGGGGAAAAAATCAAGAAATGATATTAAAAAACATAGCTGTATTCCCTTGACAAAGGTTTTTGAAAATGTAATATAAATGACTGACTATAAGTACCATAGTTCATTTGAACCAAGATCATTTGCATGCCGACAAAGTGAAGAAATATTTTTAATGGAATTAAAAATTTAGTAAATAGATAATGGGTTTCTGTTGACTTGCAAGAAGTTGACCAGCCAGTTGAAAAATAACTTCATATTTTATTAAGTATTCTTTAAATCTTCATTTATTTCAAAAATGTATCTTTCAAGGGTAATTACCTTTTTCTTTTTTACTTATGAACTGTGCATACTCTATGAGCTTTTTATAGTGTTATCAGTTCCTTTGTGTGTGTGTCTTGTTCAATCTGTACTGATTTTGACAGTTAATCCTTTATATTATTGGGATAAAATCAGTTGTTTCCCTTCCCCTGCCTTTTTCCCCAAGTAAAGTTAACCTACGTTTTAGCATAGTCATGAGAAATACGAATGTAAGTATGCCAGAAAGCATGTAATCATAATGTAATAATGAAAATTCCTCAGTATTACTCTTTTCTTCATCTGTAAAAGTTAGAAGTTTATTGTTTTGTCTGTTATAGTACAGAATCAAGAAGATCAAGGGAGGTGATTCTCCCCCTCTACTCGACTCTCACGAGACACCACCTGGAGTACTGCATCCGGCTCTGGGGTTCCCAACAGCAGTGAAACATGGACCTGTTTGAGTGGGTCCAGAGGAGTACCATGAAAATGATCAGAGGGCTGGAACAGCTCTCCTATGTGAAGAAAGGCTGAGGGATTTGGGATTGTTCAACCTGGAGAAGAGAGCAGGCTCTAAGGAGGCCTTATTGTAGTGTTTCAATACTTAAAAGGGGGGTTATAACAAAGATGGAGAAAGAGTTTTTTCCAGGGCCTATAGTAACAGGACAGTAACAGTTTAACTCTGAAAGAGGATAGATTTAGACTGGACATAAGGTAGAATTTTTGTTTCTTTTTTTTTAATGATGAGGGTGGTGAAACAATGGAACAGGATTCCCAGAGAACTTGTGGATGCCCCTTCATTGGAAGTGTTCAAGGTCAGGTTGGATGGGGCTTTGAGCAATCTGATCTAGTGAAAGATGTCCCTTCCCATGGCAGGTGCATTGGAACTAGACGATCTTCAAAAAGTCCCTTCCAACCTGGACTATTGTGTGTATGATTCTATGCTGTGAAGGTATCCCTGAGGTGTGTCCCCAACCGTCCCCATTGAAGATGTTGGAGGCCCCCCTATTTGTCTCTCTGACCTGCTTTCTAGGGAGGTTTGCTGCTTGCTAGGGACTTGGATCCAGGATATTGTGGACAGACTGTTGAGTCTTGGCCAGCCTTCAGACTATCCCCCTCTGCTGCTTTTCCATGTGGGCACCAACAGTACTGCCAAGGGAGACCTGATGTGTATTAAGCAAGACTACATGATGGGGAAGGGGATGATGGCCCAAAATCAAGTGAGGAAGTGCTGGACTGGTTTGACAAAGAAAGGCTTCAGGGCGGTGTGGACAAGAAAGACCACGGAAACAACAAACCAGTGCTAAAGTCCATTTCACCATATAAAGCGCAGATACAAAAACAGGGAAGGGCTGCTTTGAGGGCAACATAATGGAGGAAGTTCTCACACTTTTTCTGAGAAATCAACAAAAGTCAATGCCTTTCTGCCGTGCCTGTGTGCTAATGCACACAACACAGGGAACACACAGAAGAAATTGAGGTCTTCATGAGTTTGAAATACTATGATCTCATCTTGACCATAGAAACATGGTGGAATAGCTTACACGACTGGAGTGGTGCAATAGACGGATACAGGCTGTTTAGAAAGGACTAGCCAGGACAATGAGGAAAGGCAGCTGACATTCATGTGAGCAAGCAGCAGGAGGGCATGGAGCTCTGTCTGGGGACAGATGATGAGACAGCTCAGAGATTATAGGTTAGGATTAGAGGACAGACCAAAGGTGGTGTCATTGTGGTGGATGTCTGCTACAGACTGCCTGATATGGGAGAAATGGATAAGGCCTTTTTCAGACAACTAGAAGAATACTTCGGTTCACAGGCCTTGGTCCTTATTGCAGACTTTAATCAACCTGATATCTGCTAGTGGGACAATATAGCAGGGCATAAGCAATCCAGGAGTTTTCTGGAGTTCTTTGATGACAACTTCCCAACACAGGTGATCAAGGACCTGACAAAATGACACACTCTACTGGCCCTCATACTTACAAACAAGGAAGAATTGATGGTGATGAGAAAGCTGGGGCAGCCTTGGCTACAACAACCATGAGACTGTGATGTTCAAGATCCTGAGAGAAGGGAATAAAGCAAATAGCAAAATCACAGCCCTGGCCTTCAGAGGAACCATTTTTCATGGTCAGGGACCTGATTGGCAGAGTAACATGGGAGATGAACTTGAAGACAAGAGGGCAGCAGGAGAACTGGTTGATTTTCAAGGATCGTTTCCTCCAAGCTCAAGAAAGGTCTATCCCAACAAGCAGGAAATCAAGCAAAAGTAACAAGAGGTCTGCATGGATGAGCAAGGAGCTCCTGACTGAGCTCAGGAATAAACAGGAAGTGTGCAAGAGGTGGAAGCAAGGTCAGATGACCCAGGAGGAATTCAGAAACATTGTCTGAGCATGTAGGGATGTGATTAGGAAAGCCAAACCACCTGGATTTGAAACTGATAAAGGTCATGGAAGACAACAAGAAGGGCTTCCATAGGTATATCTGAAGGAAAAGGAAGACTAGGAAAAATATGGGCTCACTTCTGAGTGAGGCAAGGGACCCAGGGGCAAAAAAAATAGATAAGACCAAGGTACTCAATGCCCTCTTCACCTTGATCTTTGCTGGTAAGACTTGCCTTCACAAATTTCAGGTCTCTGAGGCCCACAGGAAAGACGAGAGCAAGGGAGACCCTCAGTGGAGTAGGGTGAGGCTATGTAACATTTGAACAAGTTGGACATATGTAAGACCACAGACCTATTGGGACGCACCCAGAGTGCTGAGGGGACTGACCACAATTGTTCCTCAGAATGGTCACGCTTATTTATCTTCAAAAGGTGGTGGCAATGGGGAGAGGTTCCTAGAGAGAGGAAGAGAGCAAATATCACTCCTATCTTCAACAAATGCAAGAAGGAATACCTGGGAAAATACAAACTGGTCAAAATCATTTCAATCCCTGGCAAGCTGAAGGAGTGAATTATCCTAGAAACCATTTCCAAACATGTGAACATGAGGAGATCATTGTAAGTAGTCAGCATGGATTTACAAAGGAGAAATCATGCCTGACCAAACTAATAGCCTTCTACAGAGTGACGTAACTACCTTGGGGAGCAAAAAAGGAGTGTTTGGTGTTGATTATCTTGAGTTTAGCAAGAGTTTTGATGATGCATCCCATAACATCCTCACAGACAACTGATAAGCACAGGCTATTTGGGTGGACAATGAAGTGGACCAAAACCAGACTGAACTGCCTGGCTGAAGGAGTTGGGGTCAGAGGCACAAAGACAAGCTGAGTCTATTCACTTGTGATGTATCCTATGGGTTGATACTGGTTTCAGTGCTGTTTAACATCTTCATTAAAGACCTGGATGATGAGGCAGATTATATGTTCAGCAAGTTTGAAGCCAATAAAAATTTGGAGGGCTGATTGACATACCAGAGGGTTTTGATGCCTTTTAGAGGGACCCAGACAGGCTGGAGAATTGGGCTGACAGGAATCCTATGCTGTTCAACTATGCTTGTAAGAGAAGTGCAAGGTCTTGTGCCTGTGAAGGAATAATCCCAGCAAGGATTTGCCAGCACACACTGGGGGCTGATGGTGGCTTTGAAGAAAAAGACATGATGATTCTGGCCGACACCAGGTTGACCATGAGCTGCAAACATGCCCTTGCAACACAGAAGGCCAACAGCATCCTGGGGTGTTTTAGCAAGAGTGTTGCCAGCAGGTCAAGGAAGGTTATCCTTTCTGTCTACTCAATTATGGTAATGAAACAAGTCTGAATTGCTAGGTCAAATTCTGGGATCCCTAATACAAGAAAGGCATGGACATACAGGAGAAAATCTAGCAAAAGCCACAAATATGATTAAGGAACTGGAGTGTCTGCCATATAAGTAGAGTTTAAGAAAGCTTGGACTGGAAAGTAGAAGGCTCTGGAAGAATTTTACCCATGTGTATTAATACCTGATGGGAGGTGTCACGTCCCAGTCCAGGATGTGAGGGGTGCGGGAGGACCCATAACGATTCCACACATGAGATTAAGACACAAAGGAGGTCAAATGCCATCTGCTAAGGCTTTATTGTTATGTCCCAGCAATGATTACTGAAATGAGTAAAGGAGGAAGTAGAGGAAAGGCAGAAGAGAGAAGCAGTATTATGGAGCACAGCAAGATTATAGTCACCACCACAGGCCCTCAGCGTCCCGATGGTCCTCTAGCGTCAGCAGTATCCCGTTGACTCATGATCCTCGGATCACAGTGATGACGGGGGTTCCAGAGGCCCAACTGTAGGGGGAGACATCACTAACTTATAGTCAAAGTCTGCTCGATACTTGACCAATCAGTGTAGAGGTCACTTTTGCTTGGCCAGTCTTTCTTGGAAGGTGGTTGTATGTCTTCTTGGAAGATGGTTGCTCCTGATGTACCCCTGTGGTAAACAGGATGTGGTTGGTGATTGCGGTGGTACAATTTGCAGCTTAGCTCAGCAAGTTTCAGGTCCTCCTTGCTCCTGTTATGAACAGGATGTGGTTGGTCTGCTTACTGTAAGTGAATTTTGAGACAATTTGATTGAGACATCTTAACAGTCTCCTACAGGAGGGTGTAAAGAAGACGGAGCCAGGATCTTTTCAGTGGTGTCCAGTGACAGGACAAGAGGTGATGGGCATGAACTGAGATACGGTTTTTTACTGTGAGAATGGTTGAACACTGGCATGGGTTGTACCCAGAGACATGTAGTCTCTACCCCTGGAAATACTCAAAACCTGACTGGACACAGCCCTAAGAAACCTGCTGGCACTGACCTTGCTTTGTGTGGGGAAGCTGGACAGGATGATCTCCAGAGGTGCATGGCAATCTCAACCATTCTGTGATTCTGTGTTGCCCATACTGGAAAACTGATGACACAAAGTCATGTATTCCAGTACTAAAACTGTAATTCAGCTTAATTAAAGTAATCATTTGTTTATGATGCTTGTAAAAAAACACTTGATGAAGAGAACCAGGACCTACTCACAGCTGACAGGTTTTTATTTTAGAATATTTTTGTTTCTTTCCCAGAATGGTGTGCCATGATATTATTTTGCACTACTGTACAGATTTCCAGATTGATTTTAATAGTGGCTTGAATCTACAGCCTGCATGAAGGCACTGAAAATTAGTTAAATGTAATGGACATGAATTTTCTCTCCTTTATTTTGTTAATTGGAATTAATTGCAGATAAATTAATAGAGTTTTTCACCCTAAGAATACAATAAGAACAGAAATGGTCAAAGTACTTCATAGCTCCAAGGCAAGGAAGACCTTTCAGCATGTGAGACTGGTACTAGATTGGAATAGAAGCCAGATGTCTTCTGCTCACCTTGGTTTTTATCTAGTGATAGCATCATCATCAAAACAGGACAGTCTTAACATTTGGGGAAGAACAGGAATAGCAGAAATAAGCTGCACTTTACGGGGCACAAGTGAATCTAGGGACAGTTAGTGGTGGGACTTCATAGCATATTGAAGTAACATGCAACTGTTTCTTTTAGACATGGCATTATACGTTATCTTTCATTTCTTTACTTCTAGGGTCCGAGGTGGTTGGCTTTGATGGGAAAAGTTATCTAATTTACACATTTAATCAAAAACTCATGAGTGCACTGAAAGATGTGATTTCTCTGAAGTTTAAGACAATGCAAAGTGATGGAATTCTCCTCCACAGAGAAGGACAAAATGGAGACCACATTACCCTGGAACTAATTAAAGGAAAGCTGTCCCTACTTATTAATTTAGGTAACAGCTACAGTCTCATAATGTCTAATATAGATATTAGGTATTATTTGACTAAAAGTTATTTTAATTTGTTAAGTGAATTTTAATGTAGAGTATGATAAACTAGCAGTATATATTTGAATAATTATATTTTTTATGGAATTAATAGTTTTTATTTTTCTTCTTTCAAGGTGATACTAAAACTCATCCTTCTAATGCCCAAATTAATATTACTCTGGGCAGCCTTTTGGATGATCAACACTGGCATTCTGTTCTCATTGAACACTTTAACAATCAAGTAAACTTTACAGTGGATAAACACACTCATCATTTTCATGCAAAAGGAGAATTCACTTATTTGGACCTTGATTATGAGGTGTGAAAATTACCTTTCCTATATTACATTTATTAACTTTGTTATGTAAATGCACTGAAACAACCAAAGGAGACAGAACTTAAGAAAGTTTGTAGTGCTTAAGACTTTAGGGATTTTCTGTCTCCTAAAGGAATGAATCAAAGAAAAAGAGATGTTCTTAGATTACTAATGCTCCAGTAGACTTGCAGCTCAAAATTTTCAAAAGACCATCCTTTTCATCTCAGAATTCATTATTTTAATACCCTTGTTTCAGTAGTGCTGCAAATGTGGTAAATGCTATGTAAACATAAGGAATGAGCCCCAACTCAAAGTTATTATTTTATGGCTTGATGAAAATTACAATAAATCAGCATAAAACCATTTCAGAAATGTTTCAACTAAGACTTAAATTCCTGCTAAATCTGGCAAATGTACTGTGAAAAAATGGTAGATTCATGAAAAGGAGTAGACATAATTTGCTGTGACAGTTTCCCACCTGTGGTTAAAAATAGCACTGTTTCACAGTTGTAATGTCATGACAGGCAGCTTTATGTTTCCCTCTGTCCTGTTTGTTGGATGAGACAATGAGGGGTAGAGCAGAGTGCCTGGAACCCGCAAATCTAAATTGCTTTATTCTATTCATTTGAGCTTTTAAGAAGTTTAAAGTAAGATTTCATGCTGTTCTGTGTCTGAATTATTCCATTTCAAAAATATCACTCACAAGATTAAAGTCATGATTCAGCTTAAAATTTCTGACTTTAAGCCACAATGCCAACGCTTGGGGGATCATAACAATTAAAAAAAAAAAAAAAAAAAAAAAAAAAAGAGAAGGGGAACAACAAATGTTAGTTTTAACTGAGTGGCAAATAGAATTATTTTACTAAATCAACCAGTATTGCAAATTAATTTTTCTTCTCTTCCACGTACTGTAATTTGAAGTATTTGTTAACAATGCAAGGTAGAAAGGAAAGCAAAAGCTGGAAAAAAGCCTAAAATCTTCCAAAAAAGTATGAACCACTGTATTTAGGAATGCATTTCTGACTATAAAATTTTCTCAATTCAATAACTTAATGAAACAGGTTTGGGTTTTTTTTTCATAAAATTATTTTAAACATTAAGTGATATTTCAAAATTAAAAGATAAATATTTTGAACTGAGCTTTTCTACAATGTCAGCTTTGAAATGAGTGAGTTCACAAGTTCATTTAAACTGGCATCCTGTTTCTGATGGTACCCAAGAGTGCAAACATATATATCTATGTGTATATATACATGTATAGCTCAGGTCACTTTTGTGGCAATGCTTTTCTAAAATAATCTACTCCTTTCTAACAGTTTCTGCCTCAGGGATTTATTAAGATAGAGTGATATTCTTGAATTTAATAGCTCTTAATGGATTTTTATTTTTATTAATTCTTCCAATCTCTTTCTGAACCCAAGTAAACCTACAGTATTGCATCAAGGAACTGCACAGCCTAAGAATTTTGAGAGGGAAAAAGTATCTCCTTTCATTTGTTTTGAATCTGCCCTAGGATAATTTAATTTTATGCACTCTTGTCCTCTATTATGGTAGTTGATTTCCACACGGCAGAGGAGTGAGGCTCAAATTTCCTAAAGAAGTTTTTCTCTTCTCCCTTTTTGCACTGTCCAGCATGGTCTGCATGTACCAGGCCTTGTCCTTCTTCTCCTTGGTTTTACAGCTGTAATGGACCCTGAAAACTGATAAGACTCTATACTAAGCAACTGTTAAAAGGCATCCTCAGAAGCAAAATAAGCCAACATTTCAGAATATTTGAATTCATACATATAACTTGATGTAGCCTAATTTTTGTTAGCCTGTTCTTCTAATACATAGATGTGATACAAGGAAATAGCCAAGAAGTAGCAGATTCATTATTGGCCAGTCTTGGACTTCTGCTCTTATGCTATTGGCAACTTCTTTCCTTAGAAAATTACTTAATGGTATCATTGATTTCTCTTCTCTTTCTAAGCTCAGCTTTGGAGGGATCCCAGAGCCTGGAAAATCAGGGACATTGTCACGCAGGAACTTTCATGGGTGTTTTGAAAATATTTATTATAATGGAGTGAACATTATTGACCTGGCCAGGAGGCATAAATCTCAGATCTACGTTGCGGTAAGAGATTCATAGTTAAGAAAGACTAAATAAATAAAATAGAGAAAAGACAATGACCACGGCCGCTTTCATATGCAACCTGTTAACATAAAGTTCTAGTAAAACTATGGTGTTTAATGAAAGAAAAATCAAGGAATCACCTAATTGGGCTGTTTTGTATTTGCTGCTGTACGCACTCATCCAGTATACAATGCAGTATGCATTTTATTCTTCAGCTCTTTAGACGACATTTAGATGTGCGTGATACCTCACTGTTATGTGGTATCTCACTGTTGTGCATGTACAAAAGCCAGTGAGTAAAATAGGATGTATCTGAAGCCATCGAAGCTTTGGCTTTGACGTCTGTACCGGACTAATAAGAATACTAGAAGGACATTTTAAAAGCTTTCTGTTGCTGAAGACACTGATCCACTCTGTTTTCTCTGTTGTCTGTATTATAATTTTCTGTTTTCTGTATTAAAATTTTGATAGATAAGTTCTTTTTATCAATTTATATTGCCCTTTGTCTGAAGAGCTGTAGTTTAGGCTGGTGGTTTTAATGCATTTATTGTGACATGGCCAAGTTGTATTAATCAGATCCCTTACCATTTAGAGAAATGGTTCCAGTAATAATCCAACTTGCTTCTGTGTTACAGAGTTTTCTACAAATTTTACTTAGCCCTTTGTTTTTTTCCGATAGTAGAAAAGGCATCTCTATTTCCAGTATTTATTTATTTAGCAATGGGAATTGCAGAGATATGATGGAAACAATCAGTTCCAAATAATTAACAAAATATGAAATGCTTTCAAGTTCCAAATATTTTGATTTGTATTACAGTTCAGAATATAAACAACCAAATTTGGTTCTATGTTCAAGAAAAAATGGATGACAGGCATCTCTTCTCCTATGAAGCTCATCTGAAATATTACAGAGTTAAACTGATACCACCATATAACATCCTGTCTGTGATGCTGACGGATGCTGCGGAGAGGGCAGTTATAGGAGGTTCTGTGTGGACTAGCGAAAGGGGAACTATGAAATTATTGTCATAGGAAATTGCATCATCTTCATTTCAAATGATTTAAACTGTTGTGCTACTTTCAAAACTATTTAGGAGATGTTCTATAATGTAAACGAGCCGAAAAGTATCTATGTTACCATAGAATCCCTGTGAAATAGCCACTTTGCTGGTCTGACACCGTATCAGGCAGCTGTCCAGATAATGTGGAGGGGGACTCTGCAGATGGTAAGCTTTTAGCATTTAACAAGGTTTATTAATCTGATGACTGCCTTTTCACTATGGGTCAGTTCAGTTGACGATTCATTTCTCTACAGCTGAGTTCATAAGACAGAGGTTTTATATATTTATATATTTTCCTTGAAGAAAATGAAAACAGATAAACCTTAATGTGTTGCCATGCCAGGGGCGAGTGAGTATTTTTCTTAAATTGATTTTTTACCTTTTTACTATAAGGTCAAAGTTTTATGTATGTTCAAAAGTATAAAAGCTCTTTGTGTTGAACAGAAGTTAAATGTACTTTAAATTCTAAAGACATTAATCTTTTAGTAATCATTTGTACAGAACAAATTAGTTATAGTTCAAATGGTACCAGCAAGTCATTAGATCAAAGTGCATATTTTATCACTACCAAGAGTCATAAAGTATTAACTAGCTCTGACACCAGATGCAAAAAATATATTATTGCCATTCAAGTCTTCTTATCTATATCACTCAGTACAACCACAGATGCAGGTTAAGCTCAGAGTTTATCAATGAACTTAGCGGGAAGTTTATTTAGGTACCTAAGAGACAGTGATTTCAGAAGCAGCCAAGCACAAAATAAAGGCTAGGTCCCTCAATACGACTCATAATCTGGTCCATATGGGCCTGCTTGAAAACACGTTTCTTTCTGATTAATGGAGTATGTGTTTCACATTTGGAAGTAATGAGAGCTTATATATGGAATATTCTCTGACTATTTGTGACAGCAAATATTGGGGTCAGTGCACATCTCCAGTTGCCCTGATTTGGAAAGACTGTTCCTTGGTCTGGCAAAATGTTTTTTTCTCAAATTTAACACTGCCTTAAATAATCACTATCCAAACTCCACATTTTTGTTCGCATATAAGCATTTAGACCCTTGTAAATATTTGTACCAAACTTTGCATTCAATGGCATTTTATCTGACATTCAGAAATTTGTCAAGTCCCTAACACTTCCCAGGGTTGAGCCAAAATAGAAACAAAGCAGGTGTGTCTAACTCCTGAAGTACCATTAAATCACCCACATAGTTTAAGATCTAACCTCATTCACTCAAAGGTCCTTGCCACTCTTTTCTCAGGCAGATACATCTGTTCTAGTCAAACAACTAGGTAAACATCTTTCAAACTTATGATGTTCTTATGTATTTGTACTTGATCTTTAGACCACCACATTTAAGTATTACAAATATCATGTTCTAAGAACAATGTGTTGAAACTCTGTAGTTTCCATACAAAAGTTCTCATGACTGTTTTTCCCCTAATGTTCCTAATGCCATATTTGTTTCATTTCTTTCTAGGGCAACATGTCCTTCTCTTGTGTAGAGCCACACGTGGTTCCTGTTACATTTCTGAGCTCCAGTAGTTACCTGGCACTGCCAGGCACATCAGGGCAAGATGAAGTATTCATTAGTTTCCAGTTTCGCACCTGGAACAAGGAGGGACTTCTATTATCTAGTAAACTACACCAAGCTTCAGGTGGTTTCCTCTTATATCTGAGTGATGGGAAAGTTAAAATCAGTCTTCATAAACCAGGAAAAGCAATGAGTGACATCAATGCAGGTAACAGAAATGAAAAAAAAAATATCCAAGATTCCTATGCATAAAAAAATAGGTTCATGTAAAGTCATTTAAATTAATACCTATGTTCTTGACTTAGTTTTATGACCAGTATAACTATGCTTTACTTGTGTGAATTTTAATCCCAAATGTTTCTAAATACTTTCTTTTCTCACAAACAGGTACCTATGCTTTTTTCCCCATGACTGAGTAGAAATTACTTGCAATAATATAGGCTGCAAAGTTGAGTCCGTAGCTTTACATACATACAGTACATAAAGCTCATGTTTATAATCTGGGAAAATTGACACGTCTAAGCAACTTTTTCAGTTGTGAAGTGTAAGCAAGGTCATTTCACTGTCAAGCTAATCCATTAAGATGTTTTTCACTATTTGTCAGTGTCTTCACAAGGCATCAAGTAACAAAGTTTTCTATAATGGTATACACTATTATAAACATTATGTTTGTTATTTTCTAGATGTCTGAATTACAGAGCTGTCTATTAAATTTGGACAGTGGATGTCTGAGAACAAGTTCTGTTCCAGAAAGCTGGAGCAAGTTTGAGTCTACCTTAAAAAAAAAAAAAAAAGATTTACAGTAAGGACAAAAAGAAATGGAGAAATTGAAGAGACTGAATAATTGACAGCTAAAGGTTCATTTTCATAGTTAATCACTGAATTGAGTCTAGATAATCTACTTTTGGTAGTGTGCACTGCTAGGCAACCCTCAGGGTGGAGCTGAGATTTCCAGGAAGCATACTGTCTATTCTTCTGAGCCATTTTCCTGTTGGTGAACAAATATATAAGGAAAAGAGGATGAAGCAAATACAGTAAGATACAGTCATGTTAGAGAGTACCTAACTGGAATTCCGAGAAGCAGCTCCCAGCTTTCACTTTGACTCAGTTTGGGAGCAAGGGGACTCACTCTTCCACAAAGAGGCTCCTCAGTTTTTATGAGTGCTGTTAGCATTTGATGTGGGAACAGCAAGACTGCTGGCCCAGCCAGGAATCTCCTTCTTTCACGAAATGCGAGAGAAGGACAGAGCCTGTAACATCTCCATCTTCTGCAACTTTTCAAAAAATGATGAGAAGTGGTAACGTCACCATGTGATAATATGAATACATTCACCTAGCAGTACTTCGTCAGGAGTGTACTATACTCTGACACTCCATGCATCACAGCTGCCTCCTTTGTGCAAACAAATTGAATTTTGCCCCTCTCTTGTAGAAGGATGAAATGGTCATTCCAGAATGAGTTCTCAGACAGGAGAAACAGGACTAGATGGATTAGGTATATAAAGGGGGTTCCAAAGGACACATGAAGACAAGGAAATGAGGCTGGGATTGAGTTGGTTTCTCAGTGGACAAAGAACATGACCAGAGACCACTAGCTGGAACAATATGTCATAGAAGCAATGGGTAATTTGGCAGAAAACACAATTATGATGTCCAAAACATCAGCGGATCTTAGATATATTTTGAACTGTAGACAATAATACATTTCATATTTAACATTCATAAAGCAGGACTATTAGTGAAAAAGAAGACAAGTTAGTTCCAGTAATGTAATGTGTAAACTGAAAAAGCAGGTGAATAACAAGTACGAGAACTTCATTTTGCATTGGTACTTAGTAACCAAGTTAAGGATTGAATGTGTAAAGAATGTAATCTTGTATAATCAATTGAGTGATAGGAACCAAACCAAAGGCATCTTTCAGGGGAGTCTTCAAGCCAGAATATAGAGAGCTTAATGGTGCTGTTTAGTGCTAGTTTGTCTTGAGCAGTAACAAATACAGTAAGCAAACTAAGCAGTTATTGAAATAAAATTAAAAAAATAAATCATAAAATAATTATCATAAAAATTAAAGCCCCCAAATCTCTTTTGGACCCCACAGAATTAACAAAGTTATGTGAAAGAGGGAGAAAATATCACCAAAAAAATATAATCGGAACAAACACAAAGTAAGAATCACTTATCTAAAATGTTCACAAATCATGTGTTTGGCAGTGCAAGGCAGACAAAGAGAGCAAAGCAGAGCCAAGCTGAGCAAAGAAACAGCCACAGGATTTGAAGATGAGGCCCTCTTAATATTAGATCTGTGGCCCTGTTTCTTTTAGATTGATTTCTTACTTCAATTCCTGATACAAAATGAAAATTCCTTTGAGGTGAAAAAAAAAAAAGATTAAAAGTATAACATAACTCCGAAGCTCATTATGTTTCTACAGGTGTATAATGATTAAAAGTAAAATTTTAAAGACTTGATTATTTTAATTCAGGAAAAGACTGTAAGTCAGTAATGACCACGGATAAAGTTGAAATTTACATAAATACTTTGATCTTGTTTCTGTGGGTGATAATAGGATCAGCCCTGGTATTTGTTATAATCCAAAATAACTGAAGCACAAAGAGTACCATTTTAATGACAAGAGGCTTCCCTAGGCTCACCATTTGAAAATGTCAATTCCTTAGTAAGAATGTCAGCAGTATGTAGTTAACAGTGATGAATTTGGCTTTTTAGGAGTTATTTCAATTGCAGTTCAATTAGGTGATGTATGTTAAAGAAACTATTGCCATGCAGTGCCATTTTAACAGACCAGCTGAAGGTGGTTGCACTTTTAACAGCTGTAGACTTGCACATAGAGCAATTTATTCAGTTTCAAAGTTGCAACACAATGCATTACATATTAGCTGAAACACACCAAAACAAATCTTGACACTCTATGCTGAAACAGAATTTAATGTTCTCATGTTATGTTAAAATTACTCTTCATAAAGTCTAACAGGAGGAATTGTGTTTCTCTTTGTGAAGACAGAAACTATTGCAGAAACATCTTACTCTCTTCTGAGAAAGACGTTATCTAACAAAACCATATGGCAAACTTTTTCTTGAGTTTTTGAAGTGTTTATTGTTACACTCACTGAAGCAATTCAAGTCTGCATTTGGAGATTGAGTAATTAAATTATGGATGGCTGGACAGGTTTGTTCCCCTACAGGGAGGGACTTATGACCTGACTTTCACACACACATGATATTTGATAATTAAATCAGAGCATATTTCTTTGTTCACAGTTCTTAAATTCATTATCATGTGTTTTTTAAAGATTTCTTCAACCATATAAAAATGAGTGGCATGTTAATTCATGAGTGATTAAGTTATAATAAGCCATATCCTTCTTTTATGGAATGATTGCTTAATATCTTTCCTTTGTAGCCTTTTTTGCAAGCTGGCCATCAAATATTCACAAAGACATAACATAGATTAAAAAAAAGAAATTAACACAAAGTTAATTTGTGTTGAAAGATGAGCCCAAATTGAATTACAACATGTATAATTGTTTGAGATCTTATTACTCAGTTTCTTCGTATGACCCTGTCTTCCTATGAAGCTTTGAATTTCTATGAAGCTTTTAATTAAGTGATGTTAACAATCATTTCATTTGGTGGTTATCCTTCAGACTAATCTATAAACTACTTTCTCTAAACTAGGGGGTTTTTTTGTTTCTCACTGATCTCCTAATAAGTGATATACATTGTTTTTTCATATGTGTGTTCCTAAGATTGGATGTCATTGTTCTGCAAGATCTTCCACAGACTGTTTTGTTAGTACTTAGATATTAAAATGATGGAGGTACTACTAATGAGAATAAATTTATATCTTGTTTAATAGCTACCTTATTAGCCACTAAAAGTTTAATTGCTGTTTTTTTCTCACTTGTTTCTGGAAAAGTATTTTTAACACTCCTAGTAGAGCACCAGACAATATAGTTTTCAGATAGAATGGAAATGTTAGCATTCCATTGGCTTGCACCATTTACATGTCGTACCAATTCGTGGCTTTGCACGAGCAACTGTAAATTTAATTAGGGTTCTCAATTCGAGGGCTACAATGAGCTGTTTCCTCATGAGTGTCTTGTGTTCCTACCATGGGATTCCTCAGTCCCCAGACTTAATAAAAGGGCCTTTTGGGAAGTCTTAACTTGAGCTAGATGAACATCATTTAGTGCCTCTAATCAGGCCCAGTCATTGTAATCACCAATATCAATACAGTCTGGGGGATGTATGGATGAGAACAGCCCTGCAGAGAAGGACTTAGGGGTACTGGTGGATGAAAAATTGGATATGAGCTGGCAATGTGTGCTTGCAGCCCAGAAAGCTAACCATATCCTAGGCTGCATGAAAAGAAGCATGGACAGCAGATCAAGGGAGGTGATTCTGCCCCTCTACTCTGCTCTGGTGAGACCCCACCTGGAGTACTGCATCCAGCTCTGGCATTCCCAGCAAAAGGCAGACATTAACCTGCTCCCACAAACATGGTCAGAGGGCTGGAACAGCTCTCCTATGAAGAAAGGCTGAGAGAGTTGGGGTTGTTCAGTCTGGAGAAGAGAAAGCTCTAAGGAAATCTTATTGTGGCCTTTCAATACTTAAAAAGGGGCTTAATAATAAGGACAGAGAGAGGATTTTTCCCAGGGCCTGTAGTGACAGGACAAGGGGTAACAGTTTTAAACTGAAAGAGGTTAGATTTAGATGTTCCTCCCTTGGGACATCTGTTAAATGTCAGGTTGTATGGGGTTTTGAGCAACCTGATCTAGTAAAAGATGTATCTGGACATGGCAGGGAGATTGGACTAGATGATCTTTAAAGGTCCCTTCCAGCCCAAACTATTCTATGATTCTCTGATTCTCTGATTACTAAAGGAAAAGATAGCATATTGCAGAAATGTGATTGAGGAAAACATTCCATTGAAGTAACTTTACAAATAAAGAAACTCCTTGCTTAATCTTAAAGATGAAGTGAAAAAAGCTGGAGCTTTTGGTAGCTGGGGATGGAGGCTAGAAAGAGAGAAATAAGTAAGTAGGGAAATAATTCTTTTTTAAAAAATATTTTCTAAAATGGCTAATCTTAAAAACACAGTGTGACAAGTGGCGTTTGAGACTATATATATTATATTTTTTATTTATTATTAAAGGATATTATTATTTCTTCTTGAAGGATAATTCTACAATAATTTGTGGAAGAAAACTACTGATTTTACTGGAAACTGGGAAAAAAAACTTTCTGAGACTTAATTTTCCATACTTTAAAAAATATACTATTCATATTCTTTGTTTTAGCATACCTCGTATCTCTTTGATGAGAGTATAGTTCACCGAGGTTCACAGTAGTATAAAAGACCTCAGGATGCTTTATCTGTTTGTGATTCATTGATTTTTGTTTGAAGTTAGTAAGACCTTTTGATATATTTGATGAATTCTTGCTGTGAAACTACTAAAATATAGGAGAGATAAATAATAGTACTTGTTAAGTCTAGAAACTTCATTATAAATTACAACTCATTTATGCCTGTGGTATTGCAAGGCAGCAATAATATTTCTCTAATTCTTTATCTGCTCTGTTTTTTTAAATGTCTACTACACATCATATTATTTAGCCAAAACACAACTAGAGCCAAAATGGTTTAAGGCATTTTCTTGATTCTCAGCTCTAACATGCCATCCCTAACATAAAACACACCAGCCTGAATGCTGCTGTAAATTATATTAACTGCCACCACTACAAAGGGACTTCTTTAGCAGTTAGACATCTTGAAAATATAGGGAAACTAGTCACTTCCTCCACACTGCCTGTAGGTCTATTTAAATCCTTGTTACCAAAAGACTACCCCTCTACAGCCAACCTTTCAGTAGCTACATGTAATAGTATTAATATTGTTTTATATTGTGTGGAATAAAGTTTCCAATTTTTATGTTATAAAAAATTCGTCGCCATAAATATCATGAATATAGAGTTTTACAGAAGTAGAAAATACATCTATTTACCCAGAAAATTAGTGATAGCTTTAATGCTGATTATCTACTCTGACTGTAAGTGTACTGCTCGTGTTAGCAAACTGAAATGCCACTTCTTATAGAAGATTGCAATCAAAACAAGTAATGGCCAGAATGGTACCAGAAAACACATGACTGCAGCCTTGTTCTTTCTGCTGTTAGATTACAAAGGTGAATTGTTCCTGAAAGTGTAACACAAAGATAAAAAGATCTGTTAGTCATAGCTTTTATATAATTCCACTAAGGCTGGGGATAAAGCCAAATGTTTGTTACGTGTTATGTGGTCCCTCATAAATATAGTAGCTGAAGGAAACAAATAATAGAAAAGGCATATAAGAGTAAAATTGTATTAAATATATTAGACAGATTTTCTATATGACAATTTATCTGCATTTATAATGTGAATCTAAGATTTATCTCTTAATTTTGTGCTGATCTTGCGTTTAGACTGTGGTAATTAACAATGTATGTCTCCTAGTTACGATGTAATTTAGCTATTTGAACCTTCTTATCTTTCAATTGTTTCTTTTCCTTCATTTCAAACTAATCAGTTAACTGGTGGATGACTTCTTTAGGATATAAAACATGTTCTAGAGAGCAGTATATATATAACATGAAATTTCAAGAGAGAAATCACAAATCACAAATAATAGGCACTCTGCAGTTGAAAAAAGACTTCACATAATTCAAAGGTTGTATTCTTCGTTCTTCACCAAAAGAAGTATCTCTGTTCTGAAGAACACTCAAGAACGATTGACTTAAAGCACTTCTTAAACATGATATTGTGCTTAAATACTGCTCTGTATAAAATTTATTTAAGTATATATATGTAAGTGCTTTTCAGAACCAGGGCTTTAGGTTTATTGCTTTGCGGCACCTTATACGTACACAGCCAGAGGTAATGTAAATTGGTGTTAGAGGCTAAACTCTCAGCAAATTTTCCTATACGTTTCCAATAAAAGATACAACTGAAAGAAAATTAATCTTGTGACTTTGACATGATGGTTGCTGAAACTTCTAGCATCTATAGGATTTTGCTGTTTTACTGGATTGTAATATAATGACTACCTTTGATTTTAAAAGGTGAAGACATTCTTTGTAATAGTGGAGTAAAAATGTGTATTATGTGTAAAATACTGTATCAGCCAACACAATGATATCTTAATGGTAAGATCCTTAGATTGGCAGGATACTTTTCATAGTCACTACATTAAATGGATGTATTACTGATAATTGGGAGTATTACAACAGTCAGGCTTATTCACTGAAGTACTTTTTTTTTTCTTTATCAGATGTGAAGCAAGGGAATGGGCAAAGGTTCTGTCTTCACAAAAGACATTTGTGTTCTTTATTAATTTTTTTTTTCCTTTCATTGTCATTTGGAGTTTTTATGTGGTCTGTGATTGCTCTTACCTGTCTCTCCTCCTTTCAAGTCTATTAACATTCAGGTAGTGTAACAAACAATGGATATTTATACTTTATTTTGCTTTTTATTTTCCTTCCAGGTGCTGGATTAAATAATGGCCAGTGGCATTCTGTATCCTTCTCTGCCAAAAGGAATCGTATCAGTGTAATAGTGGACAATGATGTGACATCCTCTGCTCATGCCTCCATACCTCTGCAAATTTATTCAGGAGATGCTTTCTATTTTGGAGGTGAAATATGTTGTTTATTTATGCTGACAATATCCTACAGTTAAACATCAGTTTTTCCTGACATATCTAGTCAAATGGCAAGAATTATTTGCCTTGCCTCAAGTCTTCTTTGCCTAGCTTGGATATCTCTCAAAGGATCTGGTTTTCAGGCACTGCTATGATGTTTTTGAGTTTGTGTTTCTTTAAAATTTCATAATATTGGGTAGAATAAATTACCACTTTAAATCTTTGGTCACTTTCTAGAACATTATTTTCTGGTATGATTCTCTTATAGACTGGCTGACAATCAGGCAGACACACAAAGGTCTCTCTTGTTGCACACTTATTGTGTTGCTAAATAATTTTTTTTGTGATAATCTTCCACTGGGATGACTTCAGGTTTTCACCTTAAGTAAATGCTTACTTGTGCAAATATCCTCTTTACATGATACACACCCTTAATTTTATTTTTCCTTTTACCACAGTCACACCACTTTGATATGCTTGTAGAATATAACTTGTGCCTAAAAACTACTTTTAGATGCCTTCATTTTCCTAGCCATATTGACAATTATCTGTCACCAAATGATTTTGTCATTAATCACATAAATTGTTACTGATAGAGTTGAGCAGATTGTTATGTCTAAATCAGTTGGGAATGGACTGCATAATAGCAATGTTAACTAGCATCTGAATGCATTGTTCAACACTAACCTAATGCTTCATCTCCTGGTAGCTTGGGAATTCATGACTGAACTATTTATTAACAATTCTCGCATAGCTGAGTAAGTTGAAATACACATGAAGAACCCTAAATATGTAGGGACCATGTGATTGTCCACAGATTAGTTCCTTTGAAACAACAGTTTGTAAATGAATTTCGTGCTCACCAGCAGACCAAAAATACAGGAACTGCTACATCAGCATCCATGTGACTTTTCATATCTGGCATCTAGCCTTCTCTACTAAAGATACCCCTTGACCTGGCTGATAGTCAGAGAAAGATATAGAATATTGGCCTTGGACAGCCAGAAAACTGTTGGATTTTTTTTTTCTTCTATGTTGCTTCAGGTTACCACATCTCTGATTAGGTGATTTGCACCATTGCAGGGTTGATGGCACAGGTGAACACACCAGGAGGGATGCGGGCATTTGAAAAAAGCAGCATATTCAATTAAGTTGTACAAGGACATTCCTATTTATCTTTTGGGCGGTGGAGGGGAAAATTAATTCCAAGATCATTGAAAGTACTACTGTATTTCTATCCCTCACCATCTCTGATTTCAGCTTTGTAGCTGAAAACAGCAGCTCGTGCATGTCATACAAACTCGGGGAAAACTTGTAGAAGGTTTCTGAGTTTAGAAAATTGTTTATTAAATTTTTATGTCATATACCACTGTCAAAATGCAGACAATGCATTTTGACTTTCTTTCTAAGCTTATATGAATATTTGCCATGTTTCTATATGCTTGTTGTTAAAACGTGAATATCAGCCTTCCAGGAGATGCGTCCTGGGGACATGGTGGTTTGTTTTCTTGTTTTAATGAATACAAAATATGCAAGTGTGTATGCTTAGCTGGGAAAATGTGTAATAAACATGAAAATACTTGAGTGTTATGTCAGCACAATTTCTGCTCATGCTGTCAGCAAGGATATACTACCTTTCTCAGTTCTTGGAATAGTAACTCATTGCAACTATAAAGGCAAAAAGAGATTATTTAATATTGCAACAAGCACATAGGGTAAATTTTACTATTAAAGGATTTCTTCCTATCTTTAATATCTGGCCCACAATTATAAGAGATATACTTATTTCATTTCTGTTTTAGTTCATTTTCTACTGTATAATTCTTAAAAACCTATCTATACTATTTATGTTGTTGTACACTCATTTTAATACATTTACTAGTTTCCATTGTCATTTTGCTTTCCTGTATAGTAAACCTCTGCACTATCTTTACAGGACTTCAGAAAGTACCCATTAGCTGTGTGGAATAGAGAAGTGTCTTAAAAGTCACTGCTTCCTAACATCATGAAACAAGAAGGTCTTTGAATGCAGTGAACCAGAATGCAGTATTGTTTGACTAAGATCAAAGAATGGCCCTTGCGCATCATTCCAGAAGCAATATTACCCTTTGGAAGAAAGCAAAAGAAAAAAATATTAAGGCATATTTTGTCATGCAGTGTTCAGCTGCCTCTGGGAAAAACTGCTCAACAGACATGGTTTAAGTCAAATCAGGATCAAAGCAATTTATTGATTTTTTAACAATATTTAATTAATTAGCAATCAGTGAGCGAACAAGGCATTTCAGGATCAGTAACACAATGGACAAACCACAACATTAGATATTTACAGAATGTTATTCATTGGTTGAGTAGGACATCCAAACATTGTTTAGTCCAACCCTCTGTTCTAAACAAGTCTGGTGAGATCAGGATATAGAGGGCTGTGACCACTCAAACCTTGAACAGCTCCAGGGAAGAAAATCTCAAATCCTTTGGGCAAACTGTTCTCATATTAGTGACCCTCATGGCAAAAACACTTGTTGCTAATGTCTGATCAGAATTTGCTGGTTTTCACTTTTGTCCTTTGCCTCTTGTTCTATCACTGTGCACTTCTGGAAGAAGTCTGGCTGCATCTTCTCTGTATTGTGTTATCAGATAGCTTTATCTTCTCATTTTAAGACTGACCAGGCTCAGTTCCCTCATCCTCTCCTCATAAACCCTGTGCATTCAGCTGCCTGACCATCTTGGAGGTCTCTACTGGACTCACTCCAGGATGTCAATGTCTTTCTTGTACTGGGAAGTCCAGAATTACAGTACTCCAGATGTGGTTTCACAAGTACCACTTAGAAAGAAGGACCACTTCCATTGATCTGCTGACTGCGCTCTTGATAATAGAGCCCAGAATGCCATTGGTCCTCTGTGCTGCAAGGGCACGTTTCTGGCTCATGGTCCACCTGTTGGCCACAGGACCCTAGGCCTTTCTTTATGGATCTGGGCAGTTATCCTCTAGCTTAGATAGTTACATGGACTTGTTCCATCTCAGACCTTAAACTTGTACTGAACTTCATGGCATTCCTCTCACCTTATTTCTCCAGCCTGCCCAGGTCCCTCTGAGTTGCAGCCTTGCCCTCCAACATTTGACCCTTGCCCCCAGTTTGGTATCAGTCACAGGCTTGCTGAAAGTGCACTCTATCATGTCATCCAGGTTGTTAATTAAGAGCATAACTCTCAGTACTGATCTCTGAAGGACCCTCTGTTCACTGACCATCAGCTGGACTTTGCATCATCAGTTGTCCATTTATCCAACCCATATCTCATCAGTCTGGTGATAGGGAGACTACAGCAAACTGTTAGGGGCTTTGCCAAAATCAAGGTATGCAATGCTCACTGCTTTCTCTTTGTCCACAGTGTCCATCACCTCAGCAAAGAACTTGGTCAGGCATAATTTAGCCCTGAAGCTAAAGTTACTCAGTTACTTTCTTGTCCTTCACATGTTTAGAAATGGCTTCTAAGAGGATTTGCTCCATGAACTTGCCAGGGACCATAGTAAGGCTGGCTGGCCTCTATTTCCCTGTGCCCTTCTTCTTTCCATTCTTGAAAATGGGTGTAAAATCTGCCTTTTCTAGTCATCAAGAAGCTCACCAAATTGGCAAGACCTTTTGAGGAATATAATGATAATGGCTTCACAATGACAATGGCAATTGTTTCAATGACATTGGCCAGCTCCTGCAGCACCCTCAGGTGCCCCTTAAACTCTTTCTTCCTTTATTGTTGGTACTGCTTCCCTTCTTCATACTCTGCTAGGACATCGGAAGACGAAGACTGAAAAAAAAGGCCTTAAACAAATCAGTTCTTCCCAAGACTCTTGTTGTTAAGTCCCCTGCCCCATAAAGCAATGGACCAATAATCTCCTTAGCCTTCCTTTTGCTACTGTTGTACCTTTAGAAACCTTTTTGTTCCACTTAACCTTCCTTGACAGTTTTACCTTCACCTGAAATCCAGATTTCCTAACTGCATTCCTAGACACGTATTCCCCTCCAAATTGCATGTCTCTGCTTCCACCTTTCGTGTACTTTCTTTTTGTGTTTGTGCTCACTCACTCCATGCTTATGTTTGCAGGCCTTCTGCCATGCTTGCTTAACTATTTTGATATCACTAGGGACTTTTCTTATGCTCCAAAGAGGTTTTTGTTGGAAAATATCCAGCCTGTTTGCTCTCCAATGCAGTTTCCAATGGAATCCTCAAAACAGGTCTCGAACAGACCAAACTGGGTATACTGAAGTCCAGGGTTGCAATTCTGCTGCTTTTTTTTTTCTTGCTCTCTTCTCTGTGGATCATAAACTCCACAGCCTCATATTTGCTGTAACCAAGTCTGTCCTTGACATTCACATTTTCAAGCATTTCTTCCTTATCTACGAGTAGCAGATCCAACAGATCATCTCTCCTGGGTGAGTCATTGATGACCTGCATCAAGAAATTGTCTTCAGTACTTTCCAGAATCTTCTGGAGAGCTTGAGTAATTAAAAACACTGTATTTAGTAGCTAATTTTTGTCCTATTTGACTTCAGTTGTGACTTAAAACTTCTTCAAATCATGTGCACCTTGTATTGTAACCTAACACTTTGTGACTAAGGTCAGTCAGTCAGTTCACATCTTGATTCCATTCATTGCCTTGGAACTGCTGTTCGGGTTATCCTTTACCCAAATTTTTAGTGATGCTTTTGCACATGCTTTAAAACCAGTAAGACTGCAGAGAAGTATTTCTTTACAGTGACACCGCCTTGCCTAATCAGAACTTCTGGCTAAAGTCTTCCACCCACGAAGTTTACAACACCCGGAGATTATTGAAGTTTAGTCTACTTTTCAAATATATAAATTTTTCAATAAAATATCTTTTTCAGCTCCAGGTTTTATGCTTCTTTCAGGCTGTCCTAGCAGTGGAAACATTTCTGAGTGTAATACCTCATTTGGTGGCTTTCAAGGATGTATGCGACTCATTTCCATTGGTAACAAAGCAGTGGATATGATCTCTGTTCAGCAAAATGTTTTTGGCAATTTCAGTGACCTTCAGATAGATTTATGTGGCATTATAGACAGGTAAGAAAATAATATTTACTCATTTATTTATTTATTTGAATGTTTTTTTTCCAATACTGACTTGATGACAAAGAACAGAATGCTTACAACATGACGTGCTATTTCTTTTCTAAGCATTCAAAAGTCTAGAATAAATGCTGTATACATAGCACAGTAATTAGATTTCCACGCACTGCAAATAAAGTAACTAGGGTTAAAATTATTTGATGTTTCTGACAAATTTTAAATATCTTACATTCTTTTCAAGTAAACCTACAGACACAAACCCCCTCCTGTGACATGTAGTCCCATTCAGGCTTTGGAACGCTATGTTCTTTACAAGTTGTTGCTGTTCCTTATATTCCGCCCATCCAGAAACACAGTAGATAGTATTCGTCACAGTGAGTGAGCAATCTTTTGTCACTATGGTCAGAACTCATCTCATAACTTGCTGTAGATAGCAATAGCATCTGTCTAACCAGAGTGACTAGTTGAAGTGGCTCCCTCTGCAGGGAGGAAAGAATGTGTACCTTCCCTGAAATAGATCAAAATGCTTGACAGGAAGATATTGCTGGAGTTCAGTGTGGAGAAGGCAGAGAATGAGCCAAAAGGAGTGTTGCAAAATGGCAGAGGCTGCTGAGAAGAGAGGGAGCAGACACACAAACAGGCAATGGAAGGAGAAGTTTTCTGCTGTAGACTCAGGAGAATTCAGTCAGAGGCATCTATGCAAAGTCTGCTTTAATCCAGAAGTGGTTGCCTGGGACCAAGTTGAAAGGCTGTACTGAAATGACACAACTGGCAGGGAAAAGATGTCCTTGTAAACACTTGTCCCACACCCCTAAATTTCTAGTCCTCGAAAGTTGCCTTTTGATCTAAATAAATCTGGCCTTTGAATTATAAGACACCTAAAAATTGCTCTTTTTGGGGACGACAGTGTAAGCAGAGATCTGCTTTGAGACCATAGTCAATTTCAGGTTCAGTCACACAGACATATTTCTGTGACCTGCTTTCCATTCATAGAGATAACACAGTGTACATCTATCCAGGTTATTATTTTGAATAAAGTCACAACACCTTGTATATCAAAGACAAAAATATTACTAGTTCTTTACCTAATTGTTCATAAAAGTTTATGGACAGAAACCTGCAAAAGGAGTCTAAAAATTCTGCCTAAAATGTGATCCTTTCAATTAGGTTGTAATGCGTATTCTCACAAATCTTTCTATATCTATCATGTTTTAAGAAAATATACAGTTGCATATATATCATTCTTTGGGCTAATTTATCCCTTACTGAGTTAATCCCGACTTTGCAGTAGGCAGTGTAATAGACATACGACAAAACAGAGTTTGGCCTCAGTCAAAACTTTACCATATAACTTGTTAGGGATTTGTATTTGGGATGCAACATACATTTACGTTTCTTATTAGCTTTGTCTCACCCTACTCCTTTTGACTCATTTTCTCACTTTTTGAACTTCTTCACTGTCTCCATCCTCTCCTCTCTGATAGACCTCATGACACTTCCTTCCAGCTTCTGAGGCACTGTATCACTGCTGTTTTTTTCAACTCTGGAATTGAACTTCACTTCCATTACACTGCCTGCTTTTTTTGCTTGTAATGAAGAGACAGAATCAGGCACAGAATCAGGTCAAAAGAATGTAATGTGAGGATCTACATATTCTTTAGTCAACCACTTTACAGATTATGAGTGGAAAACATCACCAAATTGGCTCATAATATAATTGACGGCAATTTTTTTTACTGATTTACTATGGATTTTTCAATGTACAGTGTAACTGGGAACCTCTGAAAATGTTCATCTCAGAGCTTGGGTTTAGGTAACATCTCTTCCTCCATGAATGCAGAGATGTTTAATTTAAATTTTTCAAGGAAGATGATACAATTTTACTTGTAGTGATTCTAATTCCTTTCAGCTTTTGAATGGCCATAGTATGCAAATGTGTACGTGTGTGTTTTTAAAAAAGAAGTTTGTGTGTATAAATATATACAAAGTCACTCTGTGAATCTCAGTATACAGACATCCAGCATTACTTATGGTATTCCAAATGCCATAACATTTGTCTTTTATTCAGTGCAAGTTCAGTTTGTTCAGAACTGCACTCTACCCTTTTGATTGCTCTTTTGTTGCTTTTAAGCACCGCATCAAAGGGGTTAGGTTTATATAGAGCTCTTCCTCTTTTTTTTACCTTGCTCAATTTTTATAGCATATGAAGATAGTTACCATCCTTATTTTATGTCAATACCACTGCCATCTGTTTGGGTTTTTTTTTCAGTATGGACTTGTGTAAGCCACTTAAACTTCCCAGCCACAGTCTTTTTCACAATGTTTTTATTGCTTTCTGACACCGTAGTAACTTTTTTCTTTTTGAGTTTATGTTACTTTCATAGTTCATCAAAGTTATGAGTGGTTTCCCATGATCAATGATACTGAAGAAAAGAAAAAGGCATTTTTGGAAGGTTTTTGTTTGGTTGGTTTTGTTCTTTCTAAAATTTGCTAACTTTAATTTGTGTCTTCTTATATTTTGACAATTGCACCTTTCTTGCGCTAAGTCTGCCAGTTTTAGTTTTCAGCTCTCATCATGCCTACCATATGTCTTCCTAATTTATTAAAATAGAAATGTAATCCACCCATTTTCATCAATTTCATTACACTCATAATCTTTTATTTCAAAATAGACTGCTTTTAAAAAAGCCTTCCTGGTCTTATGCTAGGTTGCTCCAGGGACTGTTTCTTTCCAGTTTCCTCATACAGTCTGATATCTGCAGCTAGTCATCTGGAAAAAAACTTTATATTTCTCTTTATCAAACTAATTCTATATCTCACCATTAATCCCAGTAGATAAGATTCTTTGCCAGCATTAAAATTGCTTACGTGTACTAAACAATTTCTAATAGGTAGCTTGTACCATCTTGTGCACCATATCATTTGAGAGAAGATGTTTTCTTCCTGCAATGATTTCTACATGTCTTTGGCTGCCCTAAGCTAAAAGTAATGAGTATTTTTGCCACTGTGCTCCCAATGGTAGATATCCCCCCTACAGCTGAGGGCAAACAAACCGTTTCTTTGTCTTGGAGTCTTTATGAAAATCTTTGCATCTCCAGTTCCAAATAGTGAAACATGACCCAGTTCTGGAATTATTCATGGCTTTTCTAGTAGAAACAGTGGATCAGTAAATGTAATAGTTTTACAAACTTAAAGTACATGAACACAAATGAAAAATACAGTTTGCATAGTGATCTGAATTCATATGCAATAGTAAATGAACCAATAATAATTCTATTAAGTCCATTCTTTAGCTCATATATATATACACACATTTACATAAAGTATTCTTTACTTTATCAGATTTACAGTCCTCATTGACAGATGGTTAGTTAATCATTCATTTATTCATTGGGATATAATTTATTAACCCATTCTTCTTTTTAAACAAAAAAATCCCTACCATTTACCTATTTTCTATTTTCCCAGTTCCATAAACTTTCCAATTCCCCCTCCTATGCTTAAATTATTAGCACTCTTTCCAGTTATTTCTCCTTTCCAGTTCATGCTCCTTCATTTAGCCTTTTCATTGTGTAATATCTTTGTATCATTTCATTGCTCATATACCTCTTGGGCATGCAAACAATTCTCCTCATATATTTCTCCTTAATATCTTTCTCTTAGCTCCTTTGTCATATATATTGGTTTAATAGCTACTAATTATATATAAACTATCGATAAAATAACTTTAAAGGACACATTGTCATTCTAAATGCCTTACAAAGTTAGCACATTCAGTCTCTGAGGAGAGAGTACCAGATGAATCTGTCATAATCACATCAAGCCCTGCACAGAAACATATGATTGCCTACCAGGAGTTATTGCCTTTGGTGTCCTGGCAGAAGTGTGTTGTACAAAAAAACAGAATAAATGGGTTTACATGTGAAAAAAAAAAAAGGCACTGAAACTGGGATAGTTTTCACCTTTTTTTCTTTTTTTTTTTTTTAATAAAT
The DNA here is from genome assembly GCA_017639485.1 of Pluvialis apricaria. Classification (NCBI taxonomy): domain Eukaryota; kingdom Metazoa; phylum Chordata; class Aves; order Charadriiformes; family Charadriidae; genus Pluvialis; species Pluvialis apricaria. Next base: position 48,052,385 of record CM030044.1, on the reverse strand, counting down.
TGAAGAATGAAGAAAGAACAATAATGAAAATTGTAGCAATTAGTTATTCTTTTAAAAATATCTTTTAGCCATAGTTTGGAACCATGATAAGCAGACAGTGCACAAAAAAAATGTATTTAACAGATAATTGGCATATGATGTTCTTATTTTTTTCTTTCTTTATCAAAAGTATATTCATGTTATGGATAAGTGTTCTCCTTTGAATATTAGCTTAGTATTAGCCTGCTGCCTTGGTTTTAAGTCATGTATCATTTTCAGATGTCATGCACTTAAAAGCATTTTAACAAGTAATAGGTGGCAAATGCTTAATCAGCTGTTTTTTTTCTGGTTTAAGCAGACATGGTCATGAATCTAAAAATTACTTTTTACAGATGAGGCATTAGAAATACTATTTCTAATATTAGAAATATTTTTGTTGGGAGATTAGTTTCCTCAGAGAAAGCACTATTCTAAATCTTGCTTTGACTAGGGTTTGCAGTTTCCATGTAATCATAGCTGCACTTTGATGTAACTAATGGCTAGTTTCTATTATACATTCTTAAACAAAGGGAATATGTAAAATTTAATGTTAAAAGATTTAAATTATACTCTAAATTGTTTTCACTTCTATTAAAGTTGGTTCAAGTGTTATCAAGTTCATCTAAGTTTTTCATCTATTAGGAAGATTAATTAACACAGACAGGGAGTCAATACAAGTAAAGACCATGTAAGTCACTTGCAATTTTTGGATAATGGTGTCTTTATCAAAAAGCAAGAAAACAAGAAAAACTATGACTGAAATATATGCAAGAAGAACAGCTGTCAGAGGATGCACTGAAAGTCCTGAATGACAGTCATGTTAGAGGAGACATATATTTGTAATAAATGATGACTAGTCATACCTGTAGAAAACAAAATTAAGCATTTATCCTAAGAATTATTATTATGTCCATTTATACAATTCCTTCAAATGAAGTATTTAATATCAAAGTAATTGTAAGACCAGTGTTCCAAAAGAGACCTCATTGAAAAATATCTTAGAAACCCATTCTGTGAGACAATAGATACAAGATTAGCTCTTTTACTGGAAAAAAATATCACTTATTTCCTTGAAAACAGGTGACCTATATCACTTCACCTACACTCTACCTACTACTTCTTTTTTTCTTTTTTTTTCATTCCCTTCTTTGAAAACCTTTACTTATCCTTGTTTATAAACATGAAAGGAAGATAAAATTCCATGAAAGTCGGGAGGAGTGAATGTACAAAGTCCCTGAATTATTCATAGGACAGATGTGTGAACTGCTGGACTTTCTACAATCCTAGTTTAATACTCTCCTAAGATTTATTGAATTAATTAAAAAGTATTTTAAGATCCTGTGCATATTAGTGGGCCTGTTTTCTTTTTTCTGTGGTTAATGTAAACAATAAAGCCTTTTTATACTTTCTGAGCTGTGTCACACATGCACATGCACATACACGTACACTCACTGCAATTAAAATGTTAACCAATACCTAAGTGAAAAGCTAGCAAATAATTGGTTAAAGTGTGCCACTCTATTTCAGTATATTTTCAGGTGTATTTATAAAAAGGATAATTTTTCTTTTTTTTATCCCATGCAATATTTTATACTTAGGTATAGTGCTGCAGTCTTAACCTTTAAGCAATTACAGGTAAATTTTCTTTGCTAAGGACTAAGGACTGTGGTAAATCCAGAAGAATGCCATCAAAATTCTTCATGTTTCTACTCATATCACCAGAACAAAAATTGGCTTTACTGATAGTTACCTTTTGTGATGGAACTGACATACTGAATATTTTACTCTTTCTAGAACAGAAAGTAACCATGATTTTAGAATAAGAAATATCTCTCAGATACTATGGTCAGTTTTATTAGTTACATGATTTTTTAAAAACATTTCTATTATTTTTAGAAGAAGAGAAAATCTGTTGTTATGCCGCTTTGTTGTGACACATCTCATTGAGCAAATCCTGTCAGCTGCAGTATTTGCCAGTGAATTATCAGCATGTAAATCTTTCATTGGTTTACAAACCTGTATTGAATTGCAGATAGTTGAATGATAATAAGTAAAAATTATGCATCTTACACTTTATTTCTGTTCTCACAAGCTTATTGCATAATTAATACATTTATTATAGGAAATAGTAATAGTGGGGAAGATGAAGGGAAACTTTTAATTTTCTAGTAATTATATTCACATCTTCCCAATGAGGTTGAAGATTTCTCTCATGTTATTATACTTCTTTTCCATGATTTTATATCCCTTGATAAGTGACATGTAAGTGAACGGAAAAGAGAGTGAAAATGTTCTTTGCTTTTCATTTTAGGTGTTTGCCTAATTACTGTGAACATGGTGGTGAATGTTCACAGTCCTGGAACAGCTTCTACTGCAACTGTGCCAGTACTGGTTACAAGGGAGCTACTTGCCACTATTGTAAGTTTAAGATGTTTTCTGACTCTGTTTTTTTTCTGATGATTGATTTTTTTCATCACAAAAATATACATTTGTATTTATCGTTCACATTAGAAGATTTTTTCAGTTATGTAAATATTCATAAGTTGGTTCAAGCAAAGGCTTTGAGAATTCAAAATATATAGTAGAAAAAACTAATTGGAAGTTCTAAAGTTTATCTGTTTCTGTTTCACATTTTTCATAATTTACACGAGATGGTCAGTAGGATCCTCTTCCATCCATATGATTCCACTTTCTGAATCAGCAAATCATTTAGAACATTTAGATGTGTTTATTCATCACAACAATTAATTATAATTTTTTTGTGGGACAATGGGACTACATTCATGTGCAAAGGTAATCACATGCTAAGCCTTAAATGTAGTTTGCTGAATCGGGGAGTAGATTAGGAGACATTAAAAAAAAAAAATTGAAAGTAACAACTAATTTCACAGGAAATGCTCTGCATTTGTACTGTCTTAAGCAAGTTTTAGGAAGCAGAATAAGTCATTATTCTGACCTTCATTATATGCGTCTTATAACTAGAAATCCTTATGAAACTCTACAGATAATTTTTAAAAACTCCAATGATCAGGTAAATAATTCTGTCCTTATAAATTGTCCTTATAAAATCTATACAATCCTTGTTGGCAGATTTTATGAAAAGAACGTGTGTCTACACTCATGGGATTTCTGAGAAGTCACTGATTTTAGAAGACTGCCTATGAAATCTCACTTGTACAGGGTCAACAACAGTGATGACTTTTCCTGTAATGCTTTAATTATAAAGAACACAGTGGCATAAATAATTTCAAGAAAATTTGTGTAACAAAGAAAAGATGTTAATAGTACAGATGCTTTTGAATACCATAGTGTGTAATGTAAAACTATGACAAGCCCAAAGTGAAGATGAAGGTGATTTGACTCATTACAATTTGAAAAATCATACGTTGAATGAACTGATGATGTTTATGAGGACAGATGGAGGCCATAGTTTCCTAATGAATAGGAGTCCATGAGAAATGTAATAATATGATAAGAATTATTGAATTCTTATTCATTGTCAAAAATACATTTAAAAGCCTTCTGGGATGTTTGTTCATGGTTAATAAAATGCTGTATCCATGGATGCAAAATAGAAGACTCTCAGTACTTGATTTTAGTGATTTTAATGATTCCAAATCAAGAATCTAGGATAACTTTTGGCCATGTTGTCACACTTCTGTGTAACTTCAAAAGAAGAAAATGTCCCTGGAATTCTCAAAGAAATATTCTTTTTGTTTAAAGCCTAGAAATAAGTTACTGGTCTTAAAATATTAGTATACAAACTACCATGTTTATAAACTGGTTAATAAATAATTGAATCTCTGCTGTCTTAATTTAAATTTAACTAAGACTATTTACTGTAAGGAACCAAAAAATTCCATTTGAAAATTACATAAATTGTACATTCTGAATCTTTCATAGAGTAAGCAATCTGAATCAACTGTTTGTGTTTTTGATAGGTGTTGCCATATAACGTCAGTAACCACCAGGCAAAAAGTACAGAGATCACACTCTTCCAGAAATTAGCTTTTTTTTAAAAAACAGCACTTCTGTTGGATTGCTGTACTAGTACTTTACAGCTTTTTTCTTTTTAAAATTTAAATAAACTGAGTTTATATAGATCAAAATCTTCTAGACTGTTAATAATTGTTATGGAGTTATGTTTTTATTTGTATAGCCCTCATAACTATTTTTTTTTCTGAATGCAACAACTCTTCCTTTTTTAGCAAAGTGTTTTCAAGTTTTGATAATAACTGGTAAAGCACTCAGTCTAATTTTGAAAAAAAAGACCAGAAGAGTATGACTGCTCAATAGCAGCATAATGGTTAAAGAAAAAGTTAACCTAATGTGGTTCCTGTATGTTTATGTACAGGGGTGGAGTCATAAGTCCATTCCTCAGGTTTTTGCCCATAAAGAAGTCATCACAGCCTTTTCTTTAGGCCTTGACTGATATAAAGTATACATGACATGGGAGGAGTTGTCATTTTGTCTTTGCTTATTTAGTTATTGTACTGCAGTCTCTGACAAGTCATTTGCCTGTCTATTTAAAAATGGGAAGAAAATAAGAAGTGTGAAAGCCAAAAAATGCCAGGAAACAATCAGAACACCTAGAAAAACTGCCTACCTTCTGTTGTATGTAATAACAACAACAACAACAAAAATCTGATTTTGTTGAGGTACTTAATGTTTGTTTCTTCAAAATCTGATTACCAGAGTCTAAGTAATACCCTTGGCATTCACATTACTTGGCAGTTTTTACAACCATTTACTCACTCACATTTCACGGTTTTCTCCCTGAAGTTTCCAGCTTGAAATAAGGAAGAAAATGCTTGAAAATGCCACTTGTGATATCCACAATAAATAAAACCAAATGTGCTTTACAAATTCAAATGAAAGTATAGTTTTGATTATGTGATTTCTTCTGTATTCTTTAACAGTGAACACACACTTCTTTTCCCAATTGACAGGCTTCACGCAGGCTTTTTTTTAATTCCCTGAATAAAATTTAAAATTGTGCCATTACATTTGTGATAGAATGTGTTCTTTTACAGCCATCTATGAGCAATCATGTGAAGCCTATAAGCACAGAGGGAACACTTCAGGCTTTTACAATATTGATTCAGATGGAAGTGGCCCCTTGGGACCGTTTCTTGTGTACTGTAATATGACAGGTGAGGTGATAAACTTCCTTAACTCACAGCTGGGTCTGTATGCATGCTCATTATATTGAAACATGAGTATTCAAGTAAGAAGCCTCTGTAGCTCGTAAGCTTAATGTATACATACACAACAAAATGAAGGTGACTCCTTAGCTCAGAATACTGGGCAGAGAATTAGGCAGAAAAATTAGAATAACAACAGGATTCAGGCTGTGAAGCTAACACAGCATTCCTGTTGTGATTTGCATAAATGGGACATGTGTTCCATATGGAGACAATGTCATACTAGTTCGTTTTGGGGGAGCAGCTTTGTTTTCATTGAAGTTACAGCCTCTTGAGGATATTTAAGGAAATGAGAAATAGGTTATGTTTTATGAGAAAATGACTCATTTTTCCCAGTAGCCTTCTTAAAAATCATAATTCGGAACTGGCCTTTGTTATGAGAAATATAGACATTAAGCTTCATTTTTCAAGCTGCAAGTAGATATTTTGGAGACTGCAAATGCAACCAGTGGGACTCTCACAGCCTCACTTTCAGGCACCCTGCCTCCTCTTCTGCGTACAGTTCTTGAATCTGACCATTCTTCACCAGAAGCTTTAAATATCATATTTTGTTGTCAGTCTGCTTTTTAACAAACCAGTGGATGTTGTCGATGTATGGCTATTGATATATGTCCTTTCAATGAAGCTTACATTTAAATGGCTTTTTGAAATTTATTATTGTTTTATTTGTGGCTGTTTCCTCTTCTTTTTACTTAGCCTATATTTATTTGAATTGCTTTCCAACCAAAACAATGGAAACACTTTACTGTTTTGTGTGACAAAAATATATTTTTACACAGTTGTAACTGTTTAAAAGACTACATGAGAAAGCTATAGCTGAATTGGATTTAGGTATGTCTTAAGCTTTGAGAACTTAGAAACCTTACCATATGCTTTTAATGATGATTTATAAACAATTTTTGGTCACACCTATTTCTTGAGGAACCAACAGGACTCTCTCTGGCAGTGGCATAGGTTGATTTTCATGGTGATCTGAAGAATGTTTATTATACATGTTGAAATAATAGAATTCTCATCATTTCAATCAGTCTGTGTGATCCAGTCTCACTGTACCAGCCCCTGACTTTGACTTCGACAGTGAACTGTGCTAGCTCACAGATTGGCTAGAACTTCAGATTGGCACAGCCCCTTAAAAAGAAATATCCTAGTGTCCTACGAGATTAAAAGAGACCAAAGAATCATGGCAGAAAGATGACAATTTTTTTGAGTGTATATAACCCTCCAAGGTACAGTATAGTGGCTGATTTATCCTTGTGTGTTCATGAACAGCTGTTACTGTTTTCCTCAGTCACCTCTTATTTACCACATTAAGCAAACCTCATTGATCAGTTCTTCGTCTCAAGATGCAGCCTGACAGGATGAATCTTCTATATTTGTTTTGTTCCCAGTTTCCTCATGACTGGTATTCCCTTTTCCCACCAGAGGCAGGGAAAGCAGATGCCCACATTTCTGACAGCACTGCCTTGTCTTTGACATTCATGGGGCTCTGTTTTCAGCCAGCTTGGAGGGAGGTGCCTTTCCCTCGTTTTGTTCTTGGAGGTCCATTTCAGAATGAAAAACCCACAGTTCACAATGCCAACTAAGATGACCAAACTTTGCAGTGACCTGATTTCTTTTTCTTTGTAAATATGGGAGTGTGACAATAAGTCTGATAGGTGACCTGTTTGTCTTAATTTTTATGTTCAGTGTAGCCTTTAGATATATTTGTGTCTGTGTGTATGTGCATGTACAAAAAGAAATCTGTTTGCTGTATTTCCAGCCATCTTCTTTTTGACACTGTGAGCATGTACTTAAAAAAATTTTATAATTTGACCAAAACCTGGTAATCAATGATAAAAATGTTGCATAAATAAACGCCTTTTAATATAGTATTTTTGCATAGGCATCTCACCTTAATATTTCCTTTAGGTTTTCTGATGAATACTTGTCCTTTAAGTGACCATGAGTTCTTTCCTCTGTTCTTTCCTCTCTATAAATATCTTATAATGTCAGCCATGTGTGGCCTGTAGGAATCTAATGAAATAAAAATGCAACTCTGTCGAATACTTAGAAATGCTACTATTAGAACTTCAGGAATATTATCATCAATACTACAAGTTAGAAAAAATAATATTTCTCATATCTACTCAAATTGCATTGGCCACGAAGATACAAGAATACAGTGAATATGAATCTAAACTTGACTTGACTGAACCAGACCAGCTTTAAATGGGAGCCTGCTCACCCCTACCTTGAAGTGGACTTTAGTCTTGGAGCCAGACTGTTACAGGCTTTGCAAGTGGAAGTTAAAAAAGAATAGACTCAGTGCTTCCCTATTCATAGGTGAGGGGGCTTGGCAAAAGTACAAAACAGCAGAATCACATAAGCCTTAATCAGCCGCCAGTATTTAGGGCAATTTATATTTTGAAGAACACGGAGGGAATATTCTCTACTCCCAAGCAGAGTGCCCGATGTTACATTTCCTTGTATACAAACTATAGGACAGTGACCAATGCATTCCTGTGCGAAGTTGCCAGCCAGTTGCATGCTTCCTGTGTCTCAGTGCACAGGAAAATTATTTTTCTAGTCTTAAAGTAAATACATAATACTATGGCCATTGGTAGCTTTTAAAGTAATGCCTTCATGTAAGTATTGTAACATCAGGTTTAGTTCTTGATCTGTGTGGTTCTGCATTGTAGTTTTCTACAATTAAAAATGTTTTCCATAATTGCTGTAGGATGTTAAAAGAAGACCTTTAATAAAAGAATATTTGTGAATTATCAATATAACTTGAAAGCCATTGAACTGCTTGGTTGCTTAGTGTAAGCAACATGGCTCCAAGTTGGAGAAAGTCTGTTTCACACAAGACTGCACCTCTTAGCACATACCTTTTATAAAGGTGCTATGTATTGTTTATTATTCAACCACTTGAATTATACGTATATTTCTATGCAAAATTTTTCTGCTCTTTTATTACAAAAGCATTACTTCAGAACATATTTTTCTAGAAATAATGCTTGGAGTACTGAATATTTGCTACTGATTCACCGAAAAAAATCTTGCAGACACAGTTCAGTTGCTTCTGGAATAAATATTTTGGCAATATTTTGCATGCTCCCAGTTTACAAGAGTCATAAGTCCTGTCTATGCAATGCAATGAAGTATGCAGCAGCCTTAGCCAGCCATATCCAAGCCAAAAGCCAACTTGAGAGCGCTATGTCTTTAGGGAAATGCAGCTCTCAGTTCTGAACAAGTACTTCATCACATAACAGTACTGAGTCAAATGGGCATACCATGGTGTTTGCCATAGATTAATATTATATCAGGTATTTGGAAGCAACTGTCTACTGAACTTTGGAAGCTGTGACTCTTAGTCCTTGACTAAAAACAAGTTTTGAATAGTACTTCAAGTGATGACTACTGTTTGATTCTAGATGGCTAGAATACCTCACCTTCATATAATTTGAATTTTATAGTAAATACAGTATTTGCAACCTAGTTTTGCTTCTTTGTATAATAGAAGAAGGCTGTAGGCCATTTTCTCATGCAGAACAAATTAATTCAAATTATAGTGATATATGTAATAAAGCTAGAATCTAGGATAGAATTTAGTGTTATTTTATAAACAATTTAAGCCTGGGAAAAGCAACAATACTAAATATTATTTCTGTCTATTCTTTCATTGCAATTTCCCAAGTAAACTGTATCTTATTTCAGAGACAATTATTTGGGTGTCGTCACTTACTGTTTCCTTATTCAATAATCATAACAAGCTGAATACCTGTTACAGTCACGGTACGGTAATCTACTTATAAATAGAAAGAATGATTAATTGTTTTCATCTTTGCTCAGTGATTTATGTCTCTGTTTCATATGCCCAAAAGCACATTTTGTGATCAAAGAAGTCACCTTAAAATTTGGTTGATTTCATCATACAATCTCTTTCTGTTACCAATTTATGGAACTACTTCTCATTCTTTATTACTTTTCACATGTGTTTTGAAAGATACAACGTGGACAATTATACAGCATAACAACACCAACCTTACCAGAGTCAAAAGCGCTAATCGAGAGAACCCACACACTGTGTTTTTCAAGTACTCTGCCAGCCTAGACCAGCTTCAGGTTACAATTAACCATGCAGAGCACTGTGAACAGGAGCTTGCTTACCACTGCAAAAAGTCGCGGCTTTTAGATAGGCCAGGTAAGTAAAGCAGACAAATCTTTTTATGTTGCATAGTGCACTTTATTTTACTGGCTACTAAAGGTATTTATTTCTATCAATGTTATGGCATTTTGCTACTATGGACTTTAAACTACTTCAAACATCTATTCCTCAAATCTCTGTAAGTTGCCAAGAGATATTTGAAGCAGAAAAACACAAATGTCAATCTATAGTGATCTTTGTTCACAGAATTAAACACTCCCAAGGTTAATTTCTTTCATAATTCTTTTAAATTAACAGAGATTATTATTAGCAGAGCTCTTGTTGGTCTGCCTTCCAGAGATTTTAAAATCTTAATGAAGGAATTACTGAGGAAATACCTTCTCAAAAGAACACAAATTAATGCATAGATATCAGCAGACGTTTGTTGCTGAATGTTTTTGAACATTTAGTGTGCATATTGTGAATGCTTGACAATAAACATCGGTAACATTAAATTTCCACTGTCCGATATAAGCATTCTTCAAAAAAGCAATAGTTAAAATGGGGACTTTTGACAAATGTATAATTATTTAAGGAGGGAAATGGAGATCATGTGACGTACTAAAAAGACGTAAAGAAAAATGAAGTTATGTAGTCTACTTAAACCTTAACTCTCACTGACAAAGAGCTGCCGTTAACAGACTTTAACACAAAAATTCATTCTAAGTACTCCAAATAATGTGGAAGTAAAAACTCATTGTTTACTATCGTTTGAAAAGTTAAGTGAAATTGTTTGATTTCTCCACCAGAAACTCTGAAACTGCTCGAACTGATTTCTTGGCATTCTTTCTTAATAAACAGAGAGCAGGCCTGTGAGTGCAGCAGTCTCTGCTTCTGTTTCTAAACTCTTTCTTTACATATTCTTTCTCCTTAATTATGTCATGGACATCACTGGACTTCTTAAACTAGAATTCACTCTTGGCAAAATGTTTGCCCAAAAACATCTCCACAGCATAAAAGATGAACCTGTGGCTTCAGATGTCATGCTGAGACTCCCTTTTACCTGTGGACTCCAAATTAAAGTTATGGTTAGATGTTCAAAAGCCTGGTTTACACCAAGCAGAGGGTTTCAAGATCATGGTCTCTAGGTATTTCATATCTTTTGGATATTAACTACCACACAGACTAAGTGAAAACCAAAAAAAACAACAATAAATCCCACCTTCTCCACTCACCAGTTTCAGCAGAGTGATCAATCTGGAAACCATGAAAAAATTTAGGTCAGAGAAGAAGAGAGGGAAAGACCCAGGCAGGCAGAACTTTCCACTTTTTTTTTTTTTTTTTGTGATCCAGTGAGATTGCCCAGGAATGCAGATTTTTCTAGAAAGCTAAAAGTGCAATCCATCATTGGGCTAAGCCACCTAAAATTTAGAGTTTTGAATGTTTGGAGTATATAGGCATGGGAAAATAATTTGTGAGTTCTACAGGTTTTCTAAAATCATTCTTTGTTTAAACACTACCACAGACTGTACAAAACAACTTGCCATTCCTCCAAAGAGTGGGCTTTAGTCTGTTCTGAAAGAGAGCTCTGAGGTAAGAAAAAGCTAGGATCTAGTGATGGTCAGTCTTGGCTTCTGCAGTGAGGCTGCTTAAAAAAGGCAACACTGAGTTTTGTGATATAGGGATGAAATAACAACACCTATTAAAGAGAGTTAGGGTTTATGTTTCCGTGTTTGAAAGTAGCCAGAGCCACATTTTTATAACTGTTAAGAGGATGTATTAACTTTGCCTTATCTTTTCTAGCGTTCTTAATTGAATCACTTCCTTAAAATAAAATTCAGATTTTTACATTCCAGGATTTAGATCTGCCCTTTTTTGGTTCAACAGTAGTGACCATGGTGGATGACTTAATAAGGACAGATCCTCTTTGACCCATTCAATCACAGTAACAGTAAAACCAGAAAAAGTTCCTGGGAGAAGAAGCAGATGGTCCTTTGTAGATATAGACTGCTCTGTGCTTTTGAAGGGCTAGGTCTCATCTACAAGGAGAAGGAAGAAGTGTTTTTTCCTAAAAATGTATGTTCTGGTACATTTTTTCAGGGAACTCGGTGATCAATGCACCTAGAATATCCACTGTAACAGACATTTTCAACATCTGAGCTACGTCAGCAGCAAACAGTATGAGTTTTCAGTCTTAAAATTACAGAATCACAAATCACTGAGCGGCTGATGTTGGAAAGGGTGTCTAGAGGTCCAACATCCCTGCTCAAGCAGAGCCACCTACAGTTGATTGCCCAGGACCATATCCAGATGGCTTTTGAATGACTCCAGGGGTGGAGACTCCAAAATATCTCTGGGCAACCTGTGCCAGTGTTCAGTCATCCTTACAGTAAAAAAGCGTTTCCTAATGTTCAGGAAGATCATCTCATATATCAATTTGTGCCCCCTGCCTCTTATCCTGTCACTGGGCACCTCTGGAAAGAGTATGTCTCAGTTGTCTTTCCACCCTCCCTTCAGGTATTTATGTACATTGTTAAGATCCCCCTGAACCTTCTGTTTTCTGGGCTAAACAGTTCCTGCTCTCCCAGCCTTTCCTCACAGGAGAGCTGCTCCAGTCCCTTAATCACTTCTGAGGTCCTGCGTTGGACTCTCTCCAGTATTTCCACCTTTCTTTTGTAATGGGGAGCCCAGAGCTGGACAGAATTCTCCAGGTGTAGCCTCACTCATGTTGAATGGATTGGAAGGATCACCTCCCTTGACCTGCTGGCAACACCTCAAACTCTTAATGCAGCCCAGGATAACAGTAGCCTTCTCTGCAGCAAGAGCACATTGCTGGCTCATGTTGAACCTTGTGTAAGCCCGGACACCCAGGCCCTCTTCTACAAAACTGCTTTCCAGATGGGTGGCCCCCAGCATATATTGCTGCCTGTGGCTGTTCCTCCCCAGGTGCAGGTCTTTGCAATTCCCCTTGTTGAATTTCATGAAGTTCCTGTCAGCCCATTATCTTTAACCTGTCAAAGTCCCTCTAGATAGCAGCATGACTCTCTGGAGTATCAGTCACTCCTTCCAAAGTCTTGGTGCATGTATAGGCATCCAACATATTTGATAAGTGGTGGAAGATTAGAGTCATATTTACACAGTGATCACTGTAATAGCTGCACCTAAAGAAGACCTAACAGAATCACCTTTAAATTGCGTAGACTAGATATCTAGCTCAGCATAACACTGTAATGCAGAACTGTTTAGAGAATTAGCCACATCAGTATTGCTTTCTTAAAGACATCTGTACAGTCTTTGAAGCAGTAAAGCCATCTACTGTTAAGCAAAACTGGTAGTGCCTCTAAAAGCCCTAGTTAAAACTTGGATATGTCTGAACTGACAACAGTCAATGTATTGTGAATACATACTAAAATATGTTTAGTATGGTAAACATTTATAGTCTTTGAACACAACAAAATGTAAACCCTGGGCTTTTGTCTCTGGGGATATGAGAGTAAGTTTTTCAAATATCCTCCAATTTATCATCTTTTTTGTTCTACACATAAAAATTAGAACTTGCTGATATCATGGAAAGGGAGGATTCTAGTATCTTTTGAAAATGATAGGGTCATAGCACTCCATTAAATACTTCTTTCTTTTATCTCCTGGATATCAGACAGTTGGGAAAAAGAAGAAAAATTAGGGATCCTCACTTGTTTTCATGTCTTTTTTTCTTCAAGATGTATCTTTCCATTGAAAACTATAGAAAGAAGACAGAACGTATTACTTGTTCTCTCTGAAGAGTAGTAATTTCAGATTTAAAACTGCTACTGAAAAATCTAGTTCTATGTTTTTGAGAGCTTTGGAAATATATTTCTCTCCTATTTTTATGTGAAACATATAATTTCCAGCTGGCTCCAGAAAGTGTGTGTTCTAACTTTTAATGTCTCAGTGTGACATAGTACCATAAACTTTAGAAGTTTCATTAGAAATTTTTGTCAAGACATTGCAATTATAAAGTGTGAATTATAGTTAAATTTTATAGGATGCTCAGCATATTTAGGAGAGCTCAGAGAGCTAAATAAGACTTCTGTTTGAAATACAAATGTTTTAAAAATTTGAGGGAAATTTAGGAAGGTAAAGTGATGCAATTTGAAATTTTGGGCTTGCTGACTTAGTTGTTATTTCATCTATTCATCATCTGAAGATAGCCTTCACCAAGTTTTCCCGTTTAAGATTATAATTATCTATGTGCTTGCTGATTTTAATGGATGTTTCTTTGAATGACTTTATAGTCAGAATTACAAAACAAAAACCAAAAAGCAAGCAGTCACTCATAGCTAATAATTGAAGCATACCTAACACTGAAATAAAATTCAAATAATATTTTACTGAAATAAGTTTGTTCTGTTTCATTTCTTGTGAGGACAATGAAATATGAGAATTTGAAACGCAAATAGGTACATTATAAAATTGTCTGCATATTTTAAACCCTCCCACTTCTGCTATTTATAATCTCCACCAGCTACACCTGACAAAAACAAAATTTGGTGATGGTCACAAGAAATATTTTTTGGAACATGCAGTCCACATAGTAATTCTTAACTGACTGTATTTTAACAATACATTATATTCAATGAGCCTGGGTAGTATTTGCAAATAATGTCATTAAAGAAGTTACCTGCTAATACATGTATATGATCATTATGAAGAAATCCCTAGCCATTTTAATTAATAGCTTCATTTTGCTTAGGCAACATTTTCTGCCAAAGCAGGGATAACAATCTGGGCTAATCAGTATAAACTTGCAGAATTTCAATAAATACCCTCTCCTCACCCTGCTGTATGAACAAATAACTGACACGAGCTTTTAAACAAACCCCAGTGTCCCCAGCAAAAGACTGGGAATATTAATTCATGACTACAATATAAAGCTAAGGCATGCTGTTGAAACAGCAGAAATATTCTGCTTTTTACAGTCTTAGTTGTTGGAAGCTTTTTAATGTGCTGTCTGATAAATTATTTACAAACTTTCTCTGGGTTTTCTTCCTCCTGTGATGGCTTGCAAACACAAACACTGATATTGGACATTGATGCCATTATGCAAGTTTGACTTTTCCAGAAAGTACTCTTACTGTTTTTTGGCCTGCTGGGCTGACAGTTGTGTGGTAATGAATGCAGTCAATATGTTTACAATCTGAGGGATTGTCAGCGTAACAGAGGTCTTATCTAACAGTGAGGTTTAATAAGCAGTTCCAGTTACAAGTAAAGTTGAGCCTAGGATAAATTCCAGCTTCTTCGTGGGGGCCTGCTGCTGAAAGCTTGGAGCTCCAACAACAGCAGAAAGAAGTACATCTATAAAAAACTCCATAATTTAACAGTACTTGATTTCTTCTCATGCCTTGACGTTTATGCATTGTATCTATCACCCTTCTTCCTTCTTATTTGAGATGGTTTATCTTTACGCTTCATATGTTTTAGCTATTATCTGTTCTGTATATATTTTCTGTTGCTGTGATTGCTTAGAAGCATCTTTAAGCTTAATATGCAGTACTGTAACATTAAGGAAACATCTGGTTTTATCCTTTTTCTACAAACAATGCTGACTGGATGCACCACACAGAGATGTAATAGTCCTGGGAAACTGCTCACCAGATACATCACCTTGCTTATGGGAGCACCATTAACATGATTTCTGCTGTCTCTGAGTGTATAGATTCTGAATCTGCTGCCTGTGACCTAACAGCTGTCTTTGAGCATTTCTGATTAACACCACTATTCAGCTGCTTAACGTTCATCACAGATATGGGTAGTAGTGCTCTGTAGTGCTCCTGGTAGTGGGCCAAGACCATTTCTGCGTAGCTTTTCTGTAACTCTTTTCATTCTATAGCTGGTAGTTCCATGATCTGAAATTGATCTCTACTTGGGAATACAAACTACCTTGATTTTTAGGGCGATGGTATCTCCTTTTTCATGGACCATTTTAAAATGAATTATATAAATGGACTACTTAAGATAAATGATTCTAATATCATGGCTGGGTGAGCTAGGGACTGTGAATTCCCTTTTCCACTAATGCAAGCGAAAACCTGTGACAATCATTTAATACCTGATAATGAAGTATTAAAATGAATAAATACTTATCAAGTAAAGGTAGTAATTTTTTTTCCCCAATTGTTGTTTAAAGTTTTTAGGTTTAAGGGCTATTTTTTTTTTCTGCTTGACCTTTTGGAAACCTGTTTGGATGAAAAAAACTGGCAGGAGACAAGGCTGGGCACTAATTTTCTCTAACCTACCTTTTAGATGGGATGCCACTGAGCTGGTGGATTGGAAGAACCAATGAAACACAGACTTACTGGGGAGGTTCCTTGCCTGCTGTACAAAAATGTGCTTGTGGATTAGAGGGAAGCTGCATTGATTCCCAACATTACTGCAACTGTGATGCGGACAGAGATGAATGGTGACTTTTTACTGTTGCTTATTCACAATACTTTTTCCAGTAAAGTAAATAAAGAAAATATAGAGGCCTTCACACATTTAGAACACCAAGGCTGTTGTAAATTTAAATTACCACAGTGTCACCTGCTTCTTTGATATAGGACATATTTTCTCACAAAATTCTAACTATGTAAATTAAGTATATAATTACATACACTAATACTAATATACTATACTAATACTAGCATACATATATATATATACACACTAATATACCTATGCTAATTCTTTCACTCTGAACTCCAGGGAGGGTTTAATTTTACACAGATACATTCTAGTTTTGTAGTATATTGCATGTTATATACTAAGACATTAGCTCTGGTCTTTAGTACAACTTCAGTTAGTAGTTTAAGAATACTGAAAGTAATTAAAGCTAAAATAAAAGGTTCTGGAAAAAAAAGTCTGTTAATTTTTAGCATAATTTTTAACTACACTTTTAAGTTTAGACTTTTTATCCTCTTTTTTGTCATCTACAACTTAGGTAATTAAAATTGGACACCCTTGTTGTCAACAAAGCAAAACACTCATATGGAATTCTAGTCTAAGGGAATGGAAGGATTTCCAAAATGTATATCTTCTACTTGTGCTTGAAATTCTTGATGTCATTTATGATCCCATTCAAATAAGTAATGTAAGAGATGGGTTCCTGTTACAACATCCAATCTGAACCTGACTTTTCACTTAAGAGGATCAGATACAACTTTCTCAACAATAGCTGCAGTGCAGTGTACGACTTTATAAAGCAAACAGAGACTTTCAAATGAACGATTTTCTTTTGAAGAAATTTCTAAGCTTTTAAACTTGTAGGGCATATTTAACTTATGTAAATCCGATTCAGTGAGTAGGTTAATATATGCATGTCAATAAATGTGTCAACATCTGTTTTTTGAAAATAGAAAAATGTAAGGAAGGTACTTAGGAACATCTCCATGTGTACAAAATGAGGTAATGCATTATTTCCTCCTCAAGCTAGGTATTCACCTTTCCTTTAAAGGAACAACTTGTGAATTTTGTTGGAAAATGCTTATTCTCTCATCATGACCAGGGAACTCAGCAGATACAGAAATGAAAATACAATGAAGTCAAAGAACAATTCTTCACAAGCTTCAAAAATATCTGTGGGAAAAGAATTTGAGTCTGCAGTAAAACTCACAGAGTGATACAGACTTGGCTGTAGTGATCAGGAGAAGATTGAGTTCAGCATTAAGTGCAGTATGCACAAAATGACAAGTAGGGTTGAAATGTTAGACTTCAGGAGGGCTAACTTTAATCTCTTCAAGAAATTGATGGGAGAAATCAAATAGGAGAGGGCTCTAGAGGGTAAAGGGGCTCAAGAGAGCTGGCTGATATTCAAGCACCAGCTCCTCCAAGCTCAGGATAGGTGCATCCCGAAGAGCAAGAAATCAGGCAAGGGAAGGAGACCTGCATGGCTGAGCAGGGATCTTCAGAAAAAACTCAGGTGGAAGAAAGGAGTTTACAGGATGTGGAAAAGGGGGCTGACGACTTGGGATGAGTACAAGAATGCTGTCAGGGTATGCAGGGAAGAAACGAGAAAAGCCAAGGCAGCTTTGGAATTGAACCTGGCAAGGGATGTAAAGACCAATAGGAAGGGTTTCTTTAAGTATATAGGAGACAAAAGGAAAACCAGGGAAAATGTGGGCCCGCTCTTGAATGAGATGGGTGCTGTGGTGACGGATGATGCAGAGAAGGCGGAGTTGCTGAATGCCTTCTTTGCTTCTGTCTTCACTGCTCGGGCCAGCTCTTGGGAGTCCCAGACTTTGCAAGTAACGGAGAAAGTCTGGAGAAAGGAAAACTTTCCCTTGGTTGAAGAGGAACAAGTTAAAGAACAATTAAGTAAACTGGACACCCACAAGTCCATGGGGCCTGATGGGATGCACCCGCGTGTGCTGAGGGAGCTAGCAGAAGTCATTGCTGGGCCGCTCTCCATCATCTTTGAAAGGTCCTGGAGAACAGGGGAGGTGCCTGAGGACTGGAGGAAAGCCAACGTCACTCCAGTCTTTAAAAAGGGCAAGAAGGATGACCCAGGAAACTACAGGCCGGTCAGCCTCACCTCCATCCCTGGAAAGATGATGGAACAGCTCGTTCTGGGTGTCATCTCCAAGCATCTGGAGGAAAAGAAGGTTATCAGAAGTAGTCAACATGGTTTCACGAAGGGGAAGTCATGTCTGACTAATCTGATAGCCTTCTATGATGGCATGACTGGATGGGTGGATGAAGGGAGGGCAGTGGATGTTGTCTACCTTGACTTCAGCAAGGCTTTTGACACTGTCTCCCACAACATCCTGACAGGCAAGCTTAGGAAGTGTGGGTCAGATGAATGGACGGTGGGGTGGATTGAACAGTGGTTGACAGATAGAGCTCAGAGGGTTGTGGTTAGTGGTGCAGAGTCTAGTTGGAGGCCAGTAACAAGTGGTGTCCCTCAGGGGTCAGTACTGGGTCCAGTCTTGTTCAGTATATTCATCAATGACCTGGATGAAGGGATAGAGTGTACCATCAGCAAGTTTGCTGATGACACAAAAGCAATGATGATGACACTGGGAGGGGTGACAGACACGCTGGAAGGCTGTATTGCCATACAGCGTGACCTGGACAGGCTGGAGAGTTGGGCAGAAAAAAACCTGATGAGGTTCAATAAAGGCAAGTGTAGGGTACTGCATCTGGGGAGCAATAACCCCATGCATCAGTACAGGTTGGGGGCTGACCTCCTGGAGAGCAGCTGTGTGGAAAGGGACCTGGGAGTCCTGGTGGACAACAGGATGCCCATGAGCCAGCAATGTGCCCTGGTGGCCAAGAAGGCCAATGGCATCCTGGGGTGTATCAAGAAGAGTGTGGCCAGCAGGTCGAGGGAGGTCATCCTCCCCCTCTACTCTGCCCTGGTGAGGCCGCATCTGGAGTACTGTGTCCAGTTCTGGGCTCCCTGGTTCAAGAAGGACAGGGAACTGCTGGAGAGGGTCCAGCAAAGAGCTACAAAGATGATTAGGGGACTGGAGCATCTTTCTTATGAAGAAAGGCTCAGGGACTTGGGGCTTTTTAGTCTAGAAAAAAGAAGACTGAGGGGGGATCTTATCAATACTTATAAGTACTTAAGGGGAGGGTGCCAGGTAGACGAGAATAGCCTTTTTTCAGTGGTGCCCAGTGATAGGACAAAAGGTAACGGGCACAAACTGGAGCACAGGAAGTTCCATCTTAACATGAGGAGGAACTTCTTTACTCTGAGGGTGGTGGAGCACTGGAACAGGCTGCCCAGGGAGGTTGTGGAGTCTCCCACACTGGATACGTTCAAAACCCGCCTGGATGCCGTCCTGTGCAATGTGCTGTAGGTGTCCCTGCTGTGGCAAGGGGGTTGGACTTAGATGATCTCCAGAGGTCCCTTCCAACCCTGACGATACTGTGATACTGTGATACTGTGATATTTGCTGTGATCATTCCAATAAAGAGATTAAAAAAATACAGAGAACTCTAGTAATTTCCCTTTGTGCTGTACAAAAATACAATTTTTGATTCCCAATCGCAAAATAAGTGGTAAAAGATGAATGCTTTTTGAGACAAGATTTTGAGTAATTGCTAGTATATGTAATACATTATTGCTTAGTTTTGTCATTCATTTAATCCATGCTCACATACACACATTAATTCATAATAGTAACATACTTGTAAATAAAGTAGATAGAGGATGGCATGCATGTCTTCACTATAACCAGTTTGAGTAAATTGCATATGTTGATGAGTGTATTACATTACATTACTCTTATTTTATATTTCTGTATGTATCCACTTTTGAAAGTTTAATTTCCATTTTAAGTGGATACTTATCCCAGTAACTCCGATGTTATGGAGGCTATGTTTACACTTTTTTTGGTAGTTGTGCTTAATGTTACATTTGGTTCCCTAGAGACTACTGGTTTGAATCAGTTGACTCAACACTGTTCATAGGCCGAAAAAGTAGGTAGAAGCTGTCCTTGTTTGAGATGCTTTCCGAAAACAGAAAACAAGGTTTACACACAGTGAGGTTTTGAAAATATGGTTTTGATATTCTATTTTCATTGTGAAATCTATTTTATTTCATAGACTGAACATAGATTTAGCTCTAAAACTCCTTGTTTGACTAATCAAAATCTTTAAGCCTCTAAGTTTAAAATAAAACACATTTTTTTAAAAAAATCTCTTCCTAAAGATCTACAAAAATGCAAATCCTTTTTGCAGAAGAGGAAAGTTAGTTTCTAGTCAGTTTCCCTTTATTTGCACCACAGTTTTACTAAAGCAAACACTTCCAGTGTTTTGAGGTTTTTTTTCAATTCTAAATTAGAAATCTGCAATATTTCACCTCATCAAAAATTAACTTTTTTACAAAATGTTTTGCATTCCTCACTTAAGAAAAAATTTCCTGAAAAAAATATACATTTGTGTGCACTGTGCTCCAAGACAAATAAACAGAAATTGTATACAGGGGAAAGATGGTGATGTTAATAAAATGAGGGCAGAGGGGAGAAAAAAAATCACTAATTTAATTCAGCACAAGGTTGAAATCTCTTCCCATTGTCTTAGTCCCAGTGCATGATCTACTGAGAGAGGGTGTTGCTAAATCCAACCATATTCCCAGAGAAACATGGCTTGATGGCTGAGGTGTGCTCCATGTTTAATCTCTGAGCAGTGTGAATGCCAGATTGCCTCCCCTCTCTGAGTTTGCACTGTTGTCTCTGAGCTATTTGCTGTTAAAGGGAAGGTTCAACTATAAACGGATTGAATGGACCAACTGAATTTTCCAGAATGGTCCTGAATGATCAAATATTTTTATGGGTTCGGGGGAAGCAACTTTAGGACCAAAACTGGTGCTTATGAAATTTAGAAATTCAGTTCTGACACTAAGTTAACAAAGTTTTTAAACAAGAAATTTGGTCTAAGATTACAAGTACTGGGTATGTGCTTAGGGTGCAAGGTTGCATATTTCTTTTTCTGTGAGTTTCATATTTGTAGCATGTGCTCCTTTTCCTGTACACTCGGTATGACTTTGTATTTTTCTGTTTTTTTAAAAAAAAATATTGTCAAGGTGAAAAAGTAAAAAAAAGACTTATTTGAAAGTTATACTAAGCCATTTAATATTCCATAATGAAGTGACAGGCCATTATAGATACAGTATGTCTTCAGCAACATAAAATTACTGGCATGGGCAAATATGTTAGCTTAGGCAGTGAGTTAGTACCCATTTATGTCAAAAAGCGTTTTCTCATGCTTATGCAGACAAGCACAACCATAAAACTGCCCACTTCCCATGAAATTATTTCAGTCCTGTCAAATGTTCACAATATCAATACCAAAGCATACATTTGTATTCACAGTTGCTTGTGTTTCCCATAGAGTTATGCAGCACTTTTTTCCAGAATTTAATTTTTTCCTTCTCCCCAGCAATGTGTCAATGATAATGAAATGTTACCAGAAACTTTTAGGAAAGCTGTGGCTTTCATTTTACCTTTTCAGGACTAATGATACTGGATTCCTCTCCTACAAGGAGCACCTACCAGTAACTGAAATTGTGATCACAGATACTGACAGACCAAATTCTGAAGCAGCTTACAAACTGGGGCCTTTGCTTTGCCGTGGTGACAGTAAGTAACAATTGCAGAGTTCTGCTAAGCAACAATGGGTTTTGATTGCAACAAATTTTAAATGTTTTTTTGCTGAACAGCATAAGATACACTTGCGTAAAAGTTTTGTCCAGTTATTTTAGTAATTAGAAATGAAAAAGACAAAATGTCATGGTCCAGTGCAAACCAGCATAAAGTTGTAAAGATATATTTTTGATGATACACATCAATAGTGAAGACAGAAATAGCATAATTTTCAAACAACTATTTTGAGTACAAAATCCAGCGTTTTTATGTAATTTGAATTAAGTTACGAGTAAAGCATTACATGAAGGGGAATTTATACCTGGTTACCATATCTTGAGAGAAACATACCCTTTACTAGATATGTATGCCTCCATCACCAAACCTTTTGCGTTTTAACTTCTCTGAGTATTTGTGCAACTACGAAAACTATGCTACATGAGATTAATCCACTATATGCAATATCTATGAACAAAATTTCAACTCCATATAAGAATTTAAAATTTAGAAAATTATACAGTAATTCAAAACATAAAGCTTGTACATCCTGAATATGTATGTAGCAACCACAAAAATATCATGTGTGAAGAAATCATTTAAAAGTAATGAGACAACTGAAGCAAAACTGATACCTTATTGAAGATTTGCGATGACATTTCTGATTTCATTAATTTCAATCTTCATTGGCAAACCCCCCCAGATTTAGTTTATGTTCAATAGTAAACTATTGCACAAAATTCTATGGCTGCTGTTGTTTGTAATCAAGAGTCAGGAGAATTAATGTTATAGATCATCCTAAAGAGCTTAACTGAAGAGTTGAATGGGCAGGATTTTATCTACAGTTGAGTAAGGGAATAAAATATTTAATAAGCTTAATTTATTTACATTAAATCCTACCCTATGAGTTTTCATGAACTTCACCTTAGTTTCAAATAATTACAAATTACTATTTTTATTCATTATGTGATTTTTCTCTTTCATCATATGATGTTGTTTTTGTTTTTCAAATTTCTTCAGCCTTTATGAATAAGAGGAAATGAATACCAGTAAAGAAGTACTGATCTCTACTTTTAGGCTCACTTAGGAGACTGCATAGATAAATAAATATAAATTAGCATGTATTTATTTTTATGTCATCTCTGCTTTCATTCCTGTGACTTGTCAGGGTAATTATGCCTGGAAGATTTGTTAACAGATGTGTGTTACAGCAGTGCATTCTAATTTTCTTATGAAAATTTATGAGACTTGAAAAAAAACCCTGTTGGGTGTTTCCTTTTCACTTGTCTGACATCTGATTGTGAGCTGATCATTTATCCTACCTATCAAAGAAACTGTTCTCTTCATGGCATGGAAGATTACAGGCTCTTCAGGAGGGGAAATAAGGAGGTGGTGTTGCCTTGTACGTCAACGACCAGCTGGAGTGCATGGACCTTGGCCTAGGGATGGATAAAGAGCTGATTGAGAGCCTATGGGTCAGGATTAAAGGGAAATCAGGAGCAGGGGACATTACAGTGGGGGTCTGCTACAGACCACCTGACCAAGAAGACTGAGCAGATGAAGCCCTCTATAGACAGATAGAAGCGGCATCACGTTCACAGGCCCTGGTCCCCATGGGCAACTTCAACCACTCCGAAATCTGTTGGACAGGTAGCACAGCCAGGCATAGGCAATCCAGGAAGTTCTTGGATTGTATTGACAACAACTTCCTTCTCCAAGTGGTAGAGGAGCCAACGAGGAGAGGAGCTATGCTGGACCTTGTTCTTATCAACAAGGAGGGGCTGGTAGGCAGTGTCAAACTCAAGGGTAGCCTGGGCTGTAGTGACCATGAAATGGTTGAGTTCGAGATCCTCAAGGCAGTGAGGAAGGTGCGCAGCAAGCTGACCACCCTGGACTTCAGGAGAGCCGACTTTGGCCTCTTGAAGAATCTGCTTGGTATGGTGCCGTGGGATGAAGCATTGGAGGGAAAAAGGGCCCAAGAAAGCAGGTTAATATTCAAGGATCAGCTCCTCCAAGCTCAGGAGCAATGCATCCCTACAAAGAAGAAGGCAGGCAGAAAAGCCAGGAGGCCTGCGTGGATGAACAAGGAGCTCCTGGACATGAGTAAAAAGGAGGCTTATAGGGAGTGGAAACAGGGGGGGTAGCCTGGGAGGAATACAGAGAAATCGTTCGAGCAGCCAGGGATCAGATTAGGCAAGCTAAAGCCCAGACTGAATTAAATCTGGCCAGGGACATTAAGACAAACAAAAAATCCTTCTATAAGTATGTCAGCAAGAAAAGAAACACTAGGAAAGATGTGGGCCCTCTCTGGAAGGAAACGCAAGAACTGGTTACCCCGGACAGAGACAGAGCTGAGGTACTCAATGACTTTTTTGCCTCAGTCTTCACTGGCAAAGACTGCAGCCACACTACCCATAATGCAGAGTGCTAAGGCAAGGATTGGGAAAATGGAGCACCACCCACTGTAGATGAAGACCAAGTGAGAGACCACCTGAGGAACCTGAAGGTGCACAGGTCCATGGGAGTCTGGTGAGGTTCCTGCTGACTGGAAAATGGGAAACATAACCCCTATTTTCAAAAGGTGAAATAAGGAAGACCCGGGGAACTACAAGCCAGTCAGTCTCACCTCTGTGCCTGGCAAGATGATGGAGCAGATCCTCCTGGAAACTCTGCTGAAGCACATAGAAAACAAGGAGGTGATTGATAGCAGCCAGCATGGCTTCTCCAAGGGCAAGTCATGCCTGACAAATTTGGTGGCCTTCTACAAAGGGGTTACAGCAGCAGTGGACAAAGGAAGAGCAACTGACATCATCTACCTGGACTTGTGCAAATTGTTTGACCCTGTTCCACATGATATCCTGGTCTCTAAATTGGAGAGACATGGATTTGACATGCCAACCTCATGCAGTTCAACAAGGCCAAGTGCAAGGTCCTACATCTGGGTCGGGGCAATCCCAAGCACAAATACAGGCTTGGTGGTGAATGGATCAAGAGCAGCCCTGAAGAGAAGGACCAGGGTGTGCAGATTGACGAGAAGCTCAACATGAGCCAGCAATGTGTGATTGCAGCCCAGAAAGCACCTCTCCTATGAGGACACACTGAGAGATTTGGGGCTGTTCAGCCTGGAGGTGAGAAGGCTTCGGGGACACCTTATAGGGCCTTCCAGTAGCTAAAGGGGGCCTATAGAAGAGCTGGGAAAGGACTTTTTACAAGGGCATGTAGTGATAGGAGGAGGGGTAATGGCTTTAAACTGGAAGAGGGCAGGTTTAGATTAAACATTAGGAAGAAATTTTTCACTGTGTGGGTGGTAAGGCACTGGAACTGGTTGCCCAGAGAGGTTGTTGAGGCCCCGTCCCTGGAGGTGTTTAAGGCCAGGCTGGATGGGGCCTTGGGCAACCTGGTCTAGTGGGGTCAGCCCCCCTGTGGCAGGGGGGTTGGAACTCGATGATCTTTAAGGTCCCTTCCAACCTAAACCATTCTATGATTCTATGATTCATGGGGTTATGATGTAGGATTTTGGTGTAATGCAGAGTGGAAAGGATCTGAGGAGGTTTACTTCTTACAGCAGGATCAGCTGTGAGCTCAGACCAGGTCTCTCAGAGCTTTGTACAATTGAGGTTTGAAGCCCCCAAGGATGGAACCTGCACTGCTTCTCTGGACAGTCTACTCCGCTGCTTGGCTGTCCTCATTGAGGATTTCTTTTTAGTCTGATCAAGCCTGAAGTTCTGTTGTTTCAAGTTATACCCAATGTCTTTGATACCCACACCTAACACCAATGTAAAGAACCTCGCTCTTTCTGTCTTGATAATTTCCCCTTAGGCCTTTGGGGCTGCTCTCAGGTCCCCTACAAAGCTGTCCCTCCTCCAGGCTGAACCATCCCTGAACCCTCAGCCTGAATGGCAGGAAAAGTGCTGCAAACCTGAATATCTTGGTGACCTCCCCCATACTCACTCCTGTTTATCAATGTTTTTGCTGTACTGGAGGGCCTAAAATTGGAAGCAGTATGTAGATGTTGTCTTACAAATGTTAAGTAGAGTGGGATGACCACCTCCATCAATTGACCATGCTCATACAGCCTATGATGCAGAAGGCCTCCCTTGTGGCTAGGGACAATGAAACCAGGGACATGACAGTGATGAAACAGAGTTATTTACAGCTTGTGTAGTACTAATAAGTGGGGAGAATTTCAATTTCACTACTCACCAAGTTCTCAGCTAGTATTAATTACATAACCTGACCCCAATTATCACAAATCTTAAAACATGGAAGCCAACTAGCTTCATTAAAACATACAGACTGTTTTGACACCCATTGACCTCCCTGCCTTTATTTGATGTTTGCTCAGTCTGAATGATTGAATTGCTGCAAAATTTCACACTGATGTGTGAAATGATCACAATATTTCTAGACAAGCTGCAATAGAGAACTCTAAAACATTGTGAGGACAAGCACAAGAAGTCAGAGTCTGAATTTCAGAGAAATATGTTTGCAATGTCAGACAACATTATAGAATTTCACTTCAGAAAGAAGCAATTTGGAACTGAAATAATCTCAGTGAAAAGACCTTTCAGAATATAACAGTTAATGGTAATAAAACAGCAAAAACCCTGAAAAGGAACATTCACTTTGATTTTTTAATAGGAGTACTAATAATGCAATTTTTCTTAGCCATTTACATCATAAAGACAAAGATAGTAAGAGATGGCATGCTTTTAGGGAGGTAGGGACTAAAATTTGAGAAAACAACACAGAATTTCTAAAGGAATAATTGATGTAAAATCATAGAATTTTTACATAAAAACAAAGTCCAGGGTGTTGATTAAACTATTAATTGTATGATAATATATAATAAAGTATATAAATGTTAAGTATCATATAATACATTATATATGCTATATGTTTTCTGTCATGTATCACATATAATATATTAACGATATTACACATTGCCATACAATATTATTCTGTATATTTTATAGTATTATGATATATAATTTAGGATATATCATATATAATAGATTATATATATAATACATTTTAAATTTTATTAAATTATATTACTATCTTTTGTCATATACAACAATTATATGTACTACAATAAATATTGTACTCTATTATTTTAATCATTGTACTGGAAATGATTGAGTGTATGACTTACAAGAATTTTTTACAATGGTCTTTATGTATCAGCAGCAGGTTTTATAATGAAAATATTCTTTAAATTTCAGTTTTCCTGAAAATGTAAAAAGTCAAGAGCTGTAGTAATTTCTGAATTCTACATGTTGAATTTCACACTAGACAAAACTGATGAAATCTAAACTCTCTTGTAAGATCAACAATAACATCTTAGTAGTACTTTGAAGTTGCAGGAAGGAAGCAGGCCGTTATTAAAATTTTTTCTAATCTGAGGTTGCAGACACCCATGAGGGTCTAATTAAATGCACTTTCAATGACTTTTATTTTCTTCTGCACCTTTGGATAGGTGGAGAACACAAAAATGATCTAGCAGCAAATATCCATTTCTCAGAAGTGCTGTCAGACACGGAAAAATAGACATTCTTGGATTCACAAGTGTTATTTGAGTACTCTCCAGAGAGATTATTGCCTATTTCTGCTTCTGTCACTGTCTAGAACTAAATTATACAATTCTACTTCATAGGGGATAAATTTTTGTTAAAGATGTTTTTTGTTCTTTCTGACAGACATAAATTCTTCAGAATAACTCACTGGCATACCGTATAAAAATGTCAAGAAAAGGTTTATTTGTATTTGTGATACACTTAGTGCTTTGTTAAATGATTCAAAACCAGAAGATCATAAATTCCCATTGCATCAATAAGCTATTCCTTGTAGAACACCTACTTAGAGATAAAAATAATTGTTTATGCCCACAGCAAAATATAGCAGACCCATAAATAGTTCATTGAATTGAAATGTCATAAACCATGCACTCCCTTGATTAAGTTTCCAAGTTAGACTTACTTCATTAGATACTTCTAAGAAGTCATGTATCATAACTCAAATGTAGTCTGGCAGAAGCTGCCAATTTTTCATTGCACATTTTTTTTATTTTCAGTGTTTTATTTAACATCACATTATGGTACTTGGTTTCTTTATGTTAGGTTTTATGGATTGACTCTCTTCAATGAAGTGTGATACTTATAGAAAACCAAACCATATTTGTTAGAACAAACCGGGAAAGAGTAACCTAATATACCAGAATAGCTACTTTTATGTATAAAGTTTTATTCAGATATTAATGATTTTTCTCAACATTTGTGGTAGAGTTAGGTACTTGCATTTCTAAGATGCCAAAGTGCAATGAAAGTAGTAATGATATTCTTGAGGAATATGGACATTATGAGAAATTAGACCATAGGATTAAGTGACACTCAGCTCTGTACATAAGTAGCACTCACCCATTTCTGTCACCTTTAAAATATATTATTGATTCATTTCTATATTCCCTTTTCTCCTGTACAATATGTCTAATAAATTGTATTCCAGCACTGCTGATATCAGACTGAAAAATATATCTAAATATAATGGAAGTTAAGATTCAATAACCTATATCAACTGAGTAGGGTAACAGGAAAGATTTTGAAGCATATGAGGACAAAATAAACATTTAGGCCATTAATAGATAGAAACACCATGGTTTTCATAAAAAAGAAGGAGGCATCACCATTATTTTTGTCATTATTCAAGAAAAAGCCAGATGTTGATTAAATTCTAATAGAGAGAGTCAGTTAGTATGGGTGGACTTTTAAAAAACCACACCATTCAAGGTTTTTTGTTGTTGTTTACCTTGCAAGATCTGACTGGAAACAGTCCAATTTATTACTATGAAGTTCCAATAAGTGTTAGAACATATAAATATATCCAGAACACTGAAAGAAAGCTAATGTGTCGAAATTATGTGTAATAAATAGGTAATTATAATCAGTCAGCATCAGACTGATTCTTGGCCTGAAAATAAAATTTATCATATAGATCTTAATTGAATAAAACATAATACAAGGATAGTGCCATGCCATGTAAAGATAATATATCATTCAGCATGACTTTATATAAAGTAAATTTGGCCAAACTTTTGAGGGACTTTAGTACTGGTAAAGGCAATGTTGGTGAGGTAAGATACTTGGAATCTAGTAAGATATTTGACAGAATGTCACATACTTGGTTGAATAAAAAAAATAAATGTACAAATTCAACTGCAAAATGATGGTACAAGCAGGTAAATGTGAGCAGATAATCCATTCAACATGAGTTCCCAGTTTGATATTTAAACCAAAAAAACCCTAATGTGAGCATTGGATACAATAATTTCAGAGACCAACTGTATTAACTGATCATAAGTGATACCTTCATTAAAGCAGCACAGTAAATTTCCAAGGTTAGCCAAAAAAATCTGTTTCACCTATCTGCAGTAGCCTGAGAAATCAGGACATGTCTTTGTCAATAAAAGAAGTATCTGTATACTGAGTGTTCACTTCTTCCTCTTATTTAGTTTAACAATATTAATTTATTTTTGTCCTAATCTCAGTCTAATCAACATTATTTTGATCCTCTTTACTGCTTCCTGCATAATCAAGAAGTTTAATACAAGCCTGTGGTTACAGCTTTACACTATATAAAAAGGATGTAAGGTTAAAGGATCGTATTAAACAAGTTAAGAGATGCATTTTTAGAGAAAGCCACTTAAACTTAATCTCTTTGCTTAACTCAGTCAAAATCTGAGGTGTTATGTTCAACTCAAAGGGAGTTTCATAGAGTAAGAACTCTTTTCACAAGAGTAAGAAGTTTCATACAGTCAGAAAATCAGAAAGAGATCTAGTGGTCAGGATTTGAACCTAGGGCAATGGGCTGAGTGTGTGTGAATACATAAATACATACATAAATTTACAGTAAGAGCATTTGTGAATTTTCCATAAAAGGACAATTTTTAATTGAAGTGATTGAATATTTTTCCTGCAATAAATGCTCTTTTTCAAAGAAGAATCTATTCAGGGAATTTATACAGTCTGTGGCATATCAGAGGTCAAACTAGATGATCGCAATTTTCCCTTCTGGTCTTTTAATCTATGAATCTTGTAATAAGCTGCAATGTAGCGGAGCTGGAAGGAGTGATACAGATGGGACAGCTGAACTCCACAAATTCTCAGAGGCAAACAGTTGCCAGCTGGTCAGACTTCATAATATTAAGAGGATAGATTTAGAAGAAGCAATTTGCACACTTCTCAGTAATTTTGGCCTCCTGTCTGCTGTGCAGGATGAAGGGAATTTTTTTTCATGTAGCAAAACTGACAGAAATGTGGGGCAAATATGGAAAGAAATAAATGTAACTAAACCATGTAGTAGGTAGGGATGATTTTCCTGCTTGGTTTTGCACAGGAATAAAGCAAAGCCACTCCCCCCCCCATGCACACAACACAAAACAAAACAAAATAATACCAAACCAAACAAACAAAACCATTCGGATACAAATAATAGATGATCACATAATTTAAAGATCAGTTTAGGAGGCCAGATAGGAATGAGCAGACCAAAGACAACATGCAAAATCCTGGTTATCTAATGGTAGTTTAAGTAAGATCAGATAATCCACCTGTGTAGATCAGACAGGCTAACGGGATCTACAATTTACAATGAGCACGCTTTCTACAGTATTAACCTTCATTACTACTACTGTGTGCCTATAATCTGATCACAGTGACATTCCAGTGAAATTCAAAGATCCTGTCAATATATCAGGCTGGCTCTTACGGAGAAGACCACTCTCTGCTGGAAGCTTTCCCAGTACCTTTCAAGTGTTTCACAAAATCCCTCTAAGAGGAAGAATATGGGAAAGACAGACGGCACACTGAATGTCATCTTCACAAAGAGTATAGCTGCACAACTAGAACCTCCAGATTAACAGCAGTGTGCTTTAGCTATGTCAATCTGTAAGAGATGGGTGGTATTTTATGAGTCATGTCAATATGAGATTTGTTTGTTTGGGGGAATGGGAAGACTAGTAAAAAAAATACGTACAGAAAATATTGTTTGGCAAGATAAGATTTTTATTTTCTCTGCCTCAACACTCACTATACCTGCTGGTGTTTCACACTGAAGGAATGAATGATACAACACTAACAGGTATCAAGAACTGATACAAATAACAAGCAGATTTCAGTTTTGTTTAAAAACTTGAAGAGTGCTACAATTTGCAATTGCACAATTGTTTTGAGAGTCACAGTTATTATCTCTGCAACATTAAAATGGCTAATTTATCTGTGTTTTTCTCATTTGTCCCTTTTCCACTTTACAATTTCGAGTTGGTAAGACTAGTTGATATATGCCAAAAACTAAAGTAATTTTTGCAATATAAATATGTTGCTAGTTTATTTATAACAAACAGGATCTTCTTCTTTTACACATAGAAAGAATGCAGTCTTAATACTCAGATAAAATGCTAAATATCATTGATTTCCTAACTACATGGTGTTTGGCAGTTCCAGAAAACTAAATAGGAGACTGTGAGCCAGATACTGCAAAGTGAAGAAATTCTTTTCCCACCCTGATTTACAACAGCATAACATACTTTGTAATATACTTTTGCTAGATCTATATTTAACCTGCTTTATTGGTACAGCAGCTTAACATTCATAAATCACACAATTTTCAGAGCTGAGAAAAAGAACAGCTAGATAAGAGAAGACAGGAAATTAACAGAGGAAGAATAAAACTTCCTATCCCTGCCCTACCACAAGGACTCCATTCTGATTTACAAAGATCATTCAAATGCTTCATTGAAGCTAATTGTATCATTACTCTTCTGGACTGTTACTGCCACTATTGTCTCTCTTCTAATTACTAGAAACGTTTTACCAATTTTGTATAAATTAGTAGTATTAAACTTCCTATTGTGTTTGAATTACTTGTAACGGCCAGCCCATTGTTTTTTAAATAGCTGTTATATACTTGAGTCATAACTGTGGCGAGGTTTGCTCTGTGGGAGCCATGACCTGAAACAGTTGAGGAACATGGGTTTAAAATTGATCCCAACATGTAAGGCCTATGGCTGATGGTGCTTTGCACAGGATAACTCCGAGGAGGCCATCGGGCGACACAGGAGAGTGAAGTGCAGAGCTACATTTTTCTCTCCCAGCCTCAGCCATCCATTCACAGCTCTGACCTACCATGTAAAAGTTGTCCTGGTGGCTGCTCTAGCTTGTGATGGCTGGCAGTGTTCCCAAGTGGTGAGTGGGGCAGGAAACAATTCCCAGAATATGTATGAATATCCTGCCATGCTGCTTTTCTAGGTGCAGGATCTGAAACCTGATTAAAACTCTGCTACAGAGTCAGAAGGAATGAGTGAATGGACTTGGTCCAACGGACCAGGCCTCTGTGTACATTGTATCGTAAGTGTTTGATTTTGCAGATAGGAGAGAAATACACATTTTTTTTTCTCCCCACTCCCCAAAACAGACAGTTTCTGGAGCAAAAATCATAGTTTTGAGTAGTATTTAGAACCAGGTCACAGGAGAATGTGCAATGGCCTTGTTCAACTAGATAGGAAGGTAGTGAATGCCTCATTTGATTTAGAAAGCCATATAGCTTAATAAAGAAATACAGATACATCTGCAAGAATTCAGCAATAATAACAAGGTACTTCTAGTTGAACACCATAAATGCAGATTATGTTCTCATTAGAAGAGGGTGTTATTAGAGATTTTACATAAGCTTTTTAATAATGAAGAAACAAATCTAACAAATTATGATTAAATGCAAGTTTAAAGAAAAATCAAACCAGCAAAATATCTGTGTTATATCTGGTAGTTTTCTTTTGGTTAACACTGACTTACATTGGATTTATCATGTAAGTAAAAATACACATGAATTTAAACTGCAGTCAACAAAAGGAGAAAATACCTTCAGAATTATTTTTTTTTAATTCCTTCCACAGTAATTACTAGGAGCTGTACCCTAACTTCTTTGTGATATCTGGTGAAAATTCACTGGACTACAATTACTGGACTACAACAATAACAAGACTCTTTTCCTTCTTATTTGAGAAATATACGTAACAACTTACAATTATAGTTTATGCTAGCTAATGTAGGTATAGTACTTAATTCAAATCTGCTATGTTTGTTTACTTCATAAAAGGATATATCAGGCCCTAACTGGACTTTCTAGTTGAGATGCCAGGCATTTTATTTCCCATTAATTAGTTTTTGGTTGTTTGAACTGAGCACCTTAATTACTCTTGCTGTATCTTTTTTCCATGTTTCCAAGTACCCCCTCTTTTCATTTTATAGACTAAGCAGAAGGCTTCTGTGGAAGTTAGACTCTCTGAACATTGCAATGAATTCCTAGACCTGTGCACTTTCCTTTGTTTAATCGGTTATAAAACTTATACTGGCAATATTAGATAACACTGTATCTATCACTTAATCTTTCATTTTGACAACCAGGAACATTTTGGAATTCAGCGTCCTTCAACACAGAGACATCCTACTTGCATTTCCCCACCTTCCACGGAGAGCTCAGCGCAGATGTCTCATTTTTCTTTAAAACTACTGCTTCCTCGGGAGTGTTCTTAGAAAACCTGGGAATTCAAGACTTCATAAGGATAGAGTTATACTGTAAGTAACATGACTGATGGTGGTGGTTGCTGTTGTTGTTGTTATTATTATTATTGCCTTCAGTTGGACTAAATTAGAATTAACGTAAGGGGTGGATATTTTAAAACTGTTCCCTAGCTTTACTGTTACTACTGCTATTGGAGCTTTACCATTGCCCTCAAAATCCCAGCACTGAGACTATACAAATATCCATTCAAAGACAACTTCTGACCCACAGGGTTCTTAATCTAAAACCACAGCAGTCTGACTACTCAGACTGTTCCTCCTTCCCTTGCTCGCTGCATCCCTGCCACCAAACCCTCTCCCTCCAAATTTTAAGGCCAGGCATTACATGTGGCTGCTGGGAGATTCACTCAGTCACAATGTGTGACTCAGACATTCTGTGGCACAGTATCTTATCTTATTTACACTTTCTCATAATTATTTGTTTGTTTGGGGTTTTTTTATTGTTATTTTCTTTGTACATACCCAAATATTTAGACTTTTACACATGAATATATTTTTATTGTGCAAAAGAGAATTAAATGTCTCATTAAAATTAGTAAGAAGACTAGTGTGGAATAAAACCTTTATTGTAGTTGACTCAATTTTTTATTCAGATGGTTCATTTTTAAAAGGGACAATATTTAAAAGGATAAAGTATTGTTTCAAAAAACTTTTGGGTTTGTTTGAAATGGCCCATCAATTAAAAAGTGTTGTACTTGACAGGTGCCTCTGAGAGTGCTTTAGAACTCTTTCTACCTTGGGATTAGACAGTTCCTCATTTTTTTACAAATCATTGTTTTATCACACTCAAGTATTTTCCAGTGGACAGTACAAATAAAGATATATAAATATATCTATAACATAATGCAAAATATTACTGTAGAAAAATTAATAATTTTTTAAAGTAAAATATTCTGCTTGCTTGTTGTTGTTTTTGCCAATTTTAATGTCTTAGGTTATTGAAACAAACAGGAAAAGACCTACTGTGTTCTTCCGTAGGCAGTTTAATTATAGAATATTGTGTAATGCTTAATCAATTTGGTTTGCGCTATCTCAAACTGTAGTGCTGTATTTGAAAGATAACCTGTTTTCAACAGTGTTTTTGCCATGTTTATCAAAAGTATGAACTGCGTTCTGTTAAAGTTCTGTGAACAGGTGAAAACACAGTAGCATGATAACCTCAGTGTCGTGCAATACAGAAAACATACTGTGTCAGCGCTTCAGTGGAGAATCTCTGAAGCAATGATGATATTATTGTGTGAGCAATTATTTCCATTTTCAAAATAACTCTTAAATCATGGAAACATTAAAGGAATGCTTCTGAGAACTAAATTTATTCAGACAGTTGGCAGAAGACCATAACTTTTTCTTCAGAATAATAATATGCAAACTCATATCACTTGTTCCATTCATTCATAAGCATCCAAACTACTGTATACTTGTGGTTTTTATATGACTTGTAACTAGTGAGGGATGAGAGCAATGAGGGATGAATATAAGCAATATACATTTCGATCACAAGAACCTTTCTCTCTAAAAAAAAATAAATCACCTTGAACATTTCATATTGTATGGGATCATTTAGATTTCACCATCATATACTCTTTTATAATAGATGCGAATGTAAACCACCAACTTACACTTGATATTCTACTAATAGTTCCACATAAATCTATGTCTTTGCTTGATTTGTGTAATAATAAATAAAAATAATGAAAATGTCAAATGTCAGTGTTTAAGACAAGGATGTGTTAGAAATTATTTAAAATTCATTATGTCATTAACATTTGGGATTCCATACTTCTGAAGACAATGATTTTTCTTAGCATTTTATTGATTGTTCTGAAGCTTTATATCTAATTTTTTTATTTATGACATAATGTACTTTAGAGCTTTAAGTCTAACTTTGCCCAAACAAAGGTGCCAGATGAAGAATCTCAGTAGGAAATGTGAAGTTTACAGCTGTTTGTTTGGTTTTATGAAGTTATAAACACTGCAGTGCATCTGTGTATAGTGTTCTAGAAAGATATTGCAAAAATGAAGGTGTGCATCCTAACTATTTTAAAACACAGCGGCAGTGAATAATCTTGAAGAAGATACTTGATCCCTATTTCTTTTTCACGGGGTTAAAAAATACTCAGGTCTTTCAATTTTTGTCTGAGTTCCTGTAATCTTCTGTGGAAGTCGTGGTTGAAAGCAACAAGGCTGATTCAACTCGGAATAGTACACTCTGTTAAATACTTATATGACTGCAGGTTACATACTCTAGCTGAAACTCTGAGTAACTATGTTATACTGACTGCTCACTGAAGGATTATTTCCTATTTAAAAGCAATGAGCTAAACAGAAATTTAAAGTAGGATTGGGAACACTATGGTTTATTAATTTGGAGGATCTTCTGTGGTTGCTTTGGAAATAATTCTGAAGAGTCCAATATGCAGCTGCTGTTGGCCTTTGTCTGCCCAAATTTGCAATTTTCTGTCCAGGATGAGAGGAATTCTATTGTTTCCTTTATGGAAAATGCTTGGATTTTGTATTCTGTAACATATTACTTGCTAATCACATTCTGCTTCTGCATGCGATGCTCAACCTCAATACTCTGAATGGTTCTCAATGACTGTGATTTTTGTTAGTCATTTTAGCCATGGCTAGCCATTGACCACACTCCATGATTGCCATCAACTGCATCTTCCGCTCCACTTTGCCAATCTCTAGCTGTGCTCTGCCTATGTTTGAATGCATTAGGGCCACATGAGTCCCTGCAATGTTTGGAAAATTTTTGAGTAACACCAAGGTAGGTAGGGTCCACAAAGTATTTTTGCATTGTATTACTGGGAAGGTCGTCTACGACCCTGTCGGGACTCTTTGTGTTACCAGGGGTTATTGATTCTGATAGTACCAATGAAATTAAAATTATGGCATGGACCCCGTTCCCTCCCTGTACCATACCTGAAGGTAGCCGTATAGCCCAGTTAATTTTGATACCTAAAGGAATAGGCTCCCCCATTTTTACCCAATCTCAACAAAGACAAGGGAGCTTTGGGTCGACAGGGGACCCGCAAATTTTATGGGTGCAATCTATCTCCCGGAAGCGACCCGTGTGTCAATGTACCCTTACCCGCAGGGGACAGCAAGTGATACTGAATGGGATCATTGACACAGGGGCCGATGTCACGGTGATCTCCCAGGCTAAATGGCCTCCACAATGGCCTTTGGCCAATGTTTCTCATACCTTAGCAGGAATTGGAGGTGCTGGAAGTAGTCACCAGAGCCTAGAGCTCATTCAGATACAGGGCCCGGAGGGACATGTGGCCTCTGTTAAGCCCTTTGTACTACCTGTGCCTATGATCTTATGGGGACGTGATGTGCTGTCGCAATGGGGAATGTCTATTCAAACACATTTTTAGGAGGGGCCATTGAGGTGCGCGACACCCTGAAATTAACCTGGAAAATTAATACCCCTGTTTGGGTGGATCAATGGCCCCTGTCACTGGAAAAGCTTCGCGCCCTGGAAGAATTAGTTAATGAGCAGTTATCCAAGGGACATGTTGTGCCCTCTGTAAGCCCCTGGAATTCACCTGTTTTTGTGATTAAAAAACAAACTGGCAAGTGGCGCTTGCTCCATGACCTCAGAAAAATTAATGACGCTATGGAAGACATGGGGGCCCTACAACCAGGACTCCCTTCTCCTACAATGATCCCCCCGGGAATGGTCTCTGACAGTCATTGACCTCAAGGATTGCTTTTTTAATATTCCCTTGCATCCAGACGATGCTCCTAAATTTGCCTTTTCAGTTCCAAGCGTCAACATGCAAGCCCCGTTGCAAAGATACCAGTGGGTTGTGCTGCCACAAGGAATGAAAAATAGCCCCACAATATGCCAATGGTATGTAGCCAAAGTCCTTAGCCCTGTTAGAACAAAAATGCCCTGCGTTTTGCTGTACCACTATATGGATGATATTCTGGTGGCAGCGCAACGTCACGAGGTCATGGAGGAAGCTGTGGCCCTTGTCATAACCGCTGTTAACTCAGCAGGTCTTTGTATTGCGCCGGAAAAGGTTCAGAAAATACCACCATGGAAATATCTAGGCTGGCGCATACGAGCTCAAACTATAGTTCCACAGCCTTTACAAATTCAAGCGGACATAAAGAATTTGCATGATGTACAAAAGCTGTTGGGAACAATTAACTGGGTCCGACCTCTATTAGGAATTTCCAATACAGATTTAAGTCCCTTATTTGACCTGCTTAAGGGGAGCACGGATTTATGTTCTCCCCGCGCTCTCAATTCTGCAGCTGTTGATTCTCTACAAAAGGTTGCTACAGCT
The DNA here is from genome assembly GCA_017639485.1 of Pluvialis apricaria. Lineage (NCBI taxonomy): Eukaryota > Metazoa > Chordata > Aves > Charadriiformes > Charadriidae > Pluvialis > Pluvialis apricaria. The sequence goes on along the minus strand of CM030044.1, from coordinate 48,014,996 downwards.
ATTACCCTAAGACAGGCACACCGATGTGCCCCCGAGTTGCCTTTCTTTTTGATCATTTTGAATCCTGCTCGACAGCCTCATGCTCTGATATTTCAATGGGACTTACAGGAGTCTGATCCGTTGCTTATCATTGAATGGGTATTTTTACCGAATCAACCCACGAAAACCATCTTAACACAGCATGAAATGTTTGCATCCTTGATCGTCCGTGCCAGACGGCGCTTGTTAATGTTGTCTGGGATGGACTTCACTTGTATTTACTTGCCTGTGGTCAGTGATTATTTACAGTGGCTTCACCAACAATCGGAAGCCTTCAGTATAGCGATAACTGGTTATACAGGTCAACTCACTTCTCACCCACCTTCTCATAAATTGTTCAATGCTAATTTCCGGCTCGTACCCAGACCAAAAAGAAGTGACCAGCCTTTGCAAGCTCTTACTGTCTTTACAGATGGGTCTGGAAAGTCTCATAAATCCGTTATCCTTTGGTGGGACGACAGACGCAAGCAATGGGAATCAGATATAGAGACAGTGCCGGGTTCCCCCCAAATTGTCAAACTGACTGCCGTCGTTCGAGCTTTTCGAAAATGGTCTACACCTCTTAATATTATTACCGATTCAGCTTATGTTGCAGGAATTGTTGAGCGAGCTGAGACGTCCGTGTTACGAGATGTTTCACATTTTGCATTGTTTGCTTTATTACAGGAGCTTATTTTCCTTTTGGATTCACGCCTTCACTCTTACTTTATTATGCACGTTAGATCTCACACTTCTCTACCCGGCTTCATCGCAGAAGGAAACCGGCAAGCCGACATGCTTACATTACCAGTACAGGTGCTGCCAGACCGCATAGCACAAGCCAAACTCAGCCACGCTTTCTTTCACCAAAATGCTGGTGGACTTAAGCGACAATTTGGCCTTACTACCCAACAGGCAACCAATATCATTGCTGTGTGTCCCGATTGTCAAAGACACTCATTCCCGACAGTAGCAGGAGGAGTTAATCCCAGAGGATTGCAGAGTTTGCAACTCTGGCAGACTGATGTCACTCACTTCTCGGAATTTGGCCATTTAAAATATATTCACTCCTCTATTGACACCTTTTCTGGGGCGTTATTCGCCTCTTGTCATACTGGAGAAAAAACACGCGATGTTCAACGACATCTGCTGCGTGCTTTTGCCACTTTAGGCATACCTTCTCAAATTAAAACAGACAATGGCCCTGCATATATCTCAACTGCAATTAAAAAGTTTTTGAATTCTTGGGGGATCAGTCACATTACTGGTATCCCTCATTCCCCTACAGGCCAATCCTTAATTGAACGCTCTCATCAATCTCTAAAGCGATTGTTACAACAACAAAAAGGGGGAATAGGGACTGTTACTCCCGAGGAACGCCTACAGGTAGGGTCCACAAAGTATTTTTGCATTGGAAGAGAACTCCTGGACATACCCTCCCCTGCTGCCCAGGAAATTACCAAAGTACTCTTTGCCTTGGTCCTTTGTGACAAGAGGACAGATTTTAGAACTCAGTCATCCTCTCTCTGCGTCCTATGGCATACCTTGCACAGGGGGTTTGACCACTGCGCTTACAATTGCCAAATTTCTTCAAAATTTGCAATGTAGTTACTTTTAGCAGAATTATTTAAAATGTTATAGAATGTTAACTGACTATATTTTTCACTTTTTCTGACATATTCTGATCAGTCTTCAGACACTGCATGGGATGACTGTATGGTCATCCTTGCTATCTGGGCCTTCATCTCTGGAACTTCTGACATTGGTTCCCTTTTTTCAAGAGGATATTTCTTTTTTAGTAGTACTAACATAAGTTATTATTTCAGTGGTTATTTCAAAATCTTTATGATGTGCTTTCTTGCCTTTAAAACCTAAACAATAACATTATTTATCAGATCTGTCATTCTGATAGTCTATTTAATAGGCACATTCAGTGAGTTCAAAGCAGAATTTGTGTTTTCAGGCTTCACTCCAACAGTGTCCAGAGGATTACAAAGACCTCCCTACAGAAGGTAACATCCAGCAGAAATTCTCTTTACCCAATCACATGGAGTTTCTGTTGGTTTTGTTCTCCCACTGTGTGGTTGTTTTCTTTTCTTTCAGCTCTCAGTAAGGGGAGACTGAGCTCTCAACTTTGTCCCAGTTAAACACATTTATCCTAAAATTCATTTTACTGAGGAATTGTTTTTAAACATCAATTATTTCTTATTATTGTATAATACACTCTTGATTTTTAATCAGAAGAGATCATTTATTTCAAAAGCCACTCTGTTTAAAAATTGACTGCACGTTATGCCTTATTTTATTTGGGAAGTCAAATGCTTTGTGTGTTTGTCGTTTTACTTTTCTCTCTCGAGTTCAACTGTTATAGAAAAACATAACAATCAGATTCAGGGCTGAAGGGATTGCAAGCATGTGGCATTACTCAGTCTAAAGGTTGGCCAAAGTGGACTTAAATGTTAAAAAAAGTCTAATGTACCTTTAAAAAAGTGAAAAGAAAATAAAAATACTTCATTGATTTTTTTTTTTAATTTAGTAGGTTCATCTTTGGAAATATTGTTTGAAGAGGATTTATTTCCCTTGACTGTTAATTGTTTTGCTTTTCTCTCAGAGTTCAATGACATAAATGGGAACTTTTCTCTTGGATTCATGGAATCTTCTCAGTCCTCTAGTCCTTTAATCAAATCTTTAACTATTCAAGATGCTGGTAATCCCTTTTTTAGGGATTACTTATTTTTATATATGGTTGTCCTTGAATATGTGGAAGAAATGGTTCCAGAGACAATATTAATAATTTTCAGATCTTCAATTTCTGGCATACTCCTCATCTTATTATTTCTACCTGCAAATATTCAGTTATGATTTAAAATGATATAAAACCATGCAATGTGAAAGTTGCCTAGGGAATGACTCAATTTAATTCACCGTATACACAATCTTATAAAGTATGTCAAAATTTGCCCTCTAATATTTGTAGAGATTGTGTGAAAAATAACAACAACAAATAGACAGTAGAAAATGTTGATTGGATTATAGTGGTGTTAATATAAATATAGTTAACAATGGTAATCAATTAACTTGTAAGCAAGAAATGCTTTTTATCTAAACTGAAAAATAGCAAAGCTAGCACATTTCACTGTTTCTTCACTACTATGCTTTCTAGGGGTCCACAAACAGTTTGATTTCCATACTGTAGTCAAATCGTTGTTCTCACTGTCAGTGAGTATGAAGAATGAATTTTGGGGATACACATCCTGAAGTAAGCTTTTCACCTAAAACTCTCAGTCTCATGCCATGAAATAGTAGGCTAAACCTTAAAGTAACTTCTACCACTTAATAATTTTGTGACCCAATTAACTATGAAATAGTTTAATGTCCTTTATTACTGTCTTTCTAGCTCCATCTGAAGTGATTTTTTCATTCGATGTTGGAAATGGACCTAGCGAAGTTACAGTGCAATCACTCACTTCCTTAAATGACAACCAGTGGCATTATGTGAAGGCCGAACGAAACATCAAAGAGGCATCCTTACAAGTAGATCATCTTCCTCAAAGGTCTCACAGTGCTCCACCTGATGGGCATATTCGCTTGCAGCTCAACAGCCAGCTTTTTGTGGGTACGCATTCATTTAACAGAATCTTTCCTAGTTATCATCATGGAAATATGTATATGTATGGTATACAATCTAACAGCATGTAAAGTCTGCCCTACTTTTAAACAGATCTTGATCTAGATGTGCTGTGAGACACATCATGCTAAATTAATATGTTTTATTTTCTGTGTGGGGAAGAGTGTGGTTAAGAGGAATAATGTTCTGAAACTGTACCTACACAACCTGTCCTTAGGAAAAAATTAAATGGAGAGGAAACCCTTGTATCTGACCTGTGCCTCCAAAGACATCAAGGGTAGAAGATGGAAGAAGATGGCCAAACGTTGAAGTATTTTATATTTTGATCAAAAGCATAGAGAAAGCTTCCATAAAAAATAAGATAGCCAAGATATTAGCTATAGTAGAGTTAGGAGAAGTCTTAAAATTCATTTATATTCACAGTCATGGACTAGAACTATTAATGGAAGGACTCGGAGATTTCTGTTTACTATACTACAATAAATTGTATTGCTGTCCTCTGATATGACTTACCATACAACGGCTATTATATGAACAGTTATAATTAGATCAGTTTGAATTTGCAAGGTCTGATCTGTGAAGCAAGACTCAGAAACAGTCTAATTCTACAGATGTTTGTGGTAATATCAAGTCAAAACTGTTTTCTAATCATTTTGACAATAAATTGATCTCTAATCCTTCTAACCCTTCTCGAACAATCTAATACTCTACTAACCTGAATTGACAGTTGCGCTTTCTAGCAATTTTTTATGAAGTGGTTGGCCATTGAGTAGAGTGATTTTTTTTGTGTGAAATAACTTGAAAAATTCTAGTAAATTTATATACATCCATCTGCTGTATGGAGCTGACAATTTAAAAACTGTTTTGACTTATCTACAAGCAAGCTGTCTAGCTTGTTTTCTACAGATAATGTTCAGGTGAATAATTGCATTAGAATAGTGATTTTGTTGTTTTGCTACTGGTGTTGTGGGGTTTTTTCCTTCCTGAAAATTCTTGAAGAACCTGGGAGTAAAATGAAATAACATTCACTATAGTACTCTCCACCTTGAAATCACTTACGAGTTTGTACAATTATTTTGAAATAATTTGGAGCAGAACTGATAAAAATGTCATTTGTTTAACTTTATTCAGTCAAAACAGTGTTTTTGAAGTGTGACGAGACAAATTATAGTGATTCATTTGAATAATTTGTGTCATGCTTTTCCTGAATATAATTTGTGAGGGTTTGCTATGACTGAAGTAAATTTTGGGGGGTAATCTGTTTCTTCAACTGCAAAACTGTTATGTGGATCAATATGGTGTCTAGTTTATTTTGTGTTTGAGTTAAAGCTGTCTTTTGGACAATGAAACTTTTTATAACTCCCAACTATTTATAAGATATTTTCATCTTTTCTATTAAATATAATTTTCTTCAGTGGAGGGAGTAATGAGACTTACTGTTTGACTGCTTCCTCTGACAGACCACCAGAACAGACCCTGGCTTGTCTGCTCAAGCCAGTGATAGGATCTAGGGGAAAATGAAAGATACAGTGTCCTAAAAATGAGATTAGCAGAGGCACCCTTTACTTAAATGTAATCTCATATACCTAGTACCTGCTGTAGTCATCCATCAGTTAGTTACTAGGACTGTGTTTTCTTCAGGTTAAAACACTCTTCTTAGATGTATATACTCTGGTTTTCCAAAGAAGGCAGAAGAAGAACTAAAGCCTGAAAGTGCCAACAAAATGCTAATTTTAGCAGAGATAACATAAAATCTTCATATTGTTAGGTGGTTTTGTGCCATGATATCTGTAAATAATAACAGCTATGACAAGATTTTCCGTGTCACACCAGGAATTTTACAAAATTTGGAATACAAAAGGATGAAAATGGATGATCACATGGAAACATTTAAGCAAAACAATTGGAAATGCGTGAGAATTATAGTTGGTAATCTTACAGTTTGGAGTATTTTCAGCTTTTACCTTTTAAAAAAGAACAAATGGCAGGAAATATCAGAGTAAGTTGTGCAACAAAGGACTAGAGAGATGGTATGTAGATTGCACGCCTTGCTAAGCAATCAGGATGAATAAAATGCTAGCTGTCAGGAAGTGTGCTTAAAACAAAAAAACAATGAAAACAAATGCAGCAACAATTGTTGTTAATCTCAGCATCCACCTGTATCTTTATCACGTATGCTTGGTGGTCAGGTATATCCTGACTGGTATTCCTCTGTAGTGAGGGGGATAAACGTTCCTATTACTCCAGAATGAACACAGCTTCCAGTATGGGACAAAGTACGTCTGGCCAGACACCAACTGTGGTGTATCATGATCCATACCATGAGACTGACAGATGGACAGATCAGTTGATACATCAGTAGGATCTTGAAAGAGTAAAACTTTACAGCTCATCACTCCCATCCCCTTTTTCCTTTTTTCCTTTTAATTCATTCCTTGGCTGGTTGTTTTTTTTTTTCTTTTTTCTTTCTTGACTCTTTTTTAATTCTATTTTATTATTTTTTTCTTTTTTATTATTTTTTTTCATTCTTGTTAGTTTTTTTTTTATTCTTCTCTTCTCTTCTCTTCTCTTCTCTTCTCTTCTCTTCTCTTCTCTTCTCTTCTCTTCTCTTCTCTTCTCTTCTCTTCTCTTCTCTTCTCTTCTCTTCTCTTCTCTTCTCTTCTCTTCTCTTCTCTTCTCTTCTCCTCTCCTCTCCTCTCCTCTCTTCTCTTCTCTTCTCTTCTCTTCTCTTCTCTTCTCTTCTCTTCTCTTCTCTTCTCCTCTCCTCTCCTCTCCTCTCCTCTCCTCTCCTCTCCTCTCCTCTCCTCTCCTCTCCTCTCCTCTCCTCTCCTCTCCTCTCCTCTCCTCTCCATTCCCCTCCTCTCCATTCCCCTCCTCTCCTCTCCTTTAAAAAAAAAAAAAAAGAAAACCACCTAATCTCTGTATGTTACTCCTTTGTGAATTGAAAGAAGTATGCATCATTGCTTGGTACCTTACTGTGCAAAATCCTGGTTTCCCATTAAAAGCTTCAAGGGTTTTCTGTAGTTACTTGACAAAAAAGAAATCAGATATGCTTTTATAAGCATATTTTTTATATAATAGCTTTTATGCTATTTATAAGTATTTCCACATGCATAGGCTTGTATCTTGGAAGTTCACAATAGACTGTTCAGGGGCTGTAAAACATAAAAAGGTTTTTACACATAAATTCTTTGAAAATTTTAAAAGTTCATATGATTTTTTTTTCAGGTGGGACAGCATCCAGGCAGAAAGGATTTTTGGGATGCATTCGTTCATTACAGTTGAATGGAATGGCACTTGACCTGGAAGAGAGAGCAAAAATAACGCCAGGAGTTGAACCAGGCTGTCCTGGACACTGTAGCAGCTATGGTAACCTGTGTCACAATGGTGGTAAATGTAAAGAGAAATACAGTGGATTCTCCTGTGACTGCACTTTCTCTGCCTACACTGGGCCATTCTGTAAGAAAGGCAAGCATATCTTTTAGCTTTATCAGTTACTGAAAACAGGACCATACAGTCCAGGACAAGATCTTTACAGCCCTTTAAAGACATGTTTAAATGCTTGCAAAATACTTATGTTTTATTTAACATAGAGAAACATTCAGCTGAATTTGTTCAGTAAGTGTAAGTTTTGTTAAACACTGCCTTCCAGAGATCTGTTCAACAGAGACTGTTTAAAACAGGAACCACATTACCCGAAAGGATCAGCATCTTTTCCGTAATGTTATGCAAATCCTTTGAGTCTTTTAAACTATACTAAAGCTAGGAACTATATCTTTATAATAATTTTGGATTTCTGTCTTTCAAGTCTTAATCTCAAAACTAAGACTAAATTTGAAAACAAACCAAGAAGCAGAAGAACCTTAAACTTCTTTTTACTGTGGGAAGAAAGTGATATCATTTGAAACGGGACTGAGCCCATGTTTTCAGCCATTTTAAAGGAATTCTTTGTTGAGGGTGTCATACTGGTAGATGAACACAAGTCATCAAGTTTGAATTTTAAGAACAGAGGTTTATCTAAAACTTTTGGTATTTGCATATAATTCTGATCTGCTAAAAATTAGTTGCTTCGTCCATGTATTAAATGCATCCTGTGAAGTACTCATTGGCTTAAATGCCATAACTCCATGTTCCTCTAAACTAGTGAGCACAACATCTGTCCAGCTGCCACTGCCACCACAAGAATAAAGGACTCGTGTGAAGTCCTTCCATGTCTATCACTTTGGAGCTAAAGTCACTAAGAGAGGAATGATACTTTCCTCCTCCCCCACAAACAGCAGAAGAGACTAATGGTCACAGTCCATGTTTAGTATTCTGCAGGGGCAGAGTGGCTCCTGCTGCTGAAAGTGTGGGATGACCTATAGTAATAACTTTCAGTCACCTTCTGTCAAAGATACTGAGCCAGATTACAGAAATGTCCAGAATTTTTTTCTGAAGTGTGGAGGTTCTGTGTGAAAGCAGGGTAGTCTAAGACAGTTACTTTTAGCACAAAATGGCTGTGAGATATCACAGAGATAAAGAAGCCCTGTATGAGTGATTCATCCATAAGAAGATTCTAGCCCAGTTAGTATCCTCCTTTTGTTTCTCCCACCTGACCACTCTTTTTTCTACAGATGTGGTTCGGGTGTGGCCAAGTTTAATAAATATGTTAGGATTCAAACTACTGCACCCATTTCTCTGTAAGAGCAGTATACATATAAGACAGGACATATTGAACTTAAGGACAAAGATAAACAGGAAAAAAGCATAAAGCATGCTTAAAACTAGACAGAAAAAAACACTTCTTCATGCAACAGATATTTAAGACACCTGTCTAACTGTGCTTTTGCTCTAGCCCAGGTTGGCTTTTATTTTTCTCTGTAGTTCTAAATACTAGATCCATTTATATTTCTTTTTCAGCTTTATCACAATAGTTAACAATACATTTTATTTTGTTCTGTGGCAGAAAGAAAAAAAAAAAGAGCTTTACACTTGTTTTGCATGATATTAAAAAATGTAATTGCTTTTTGTTTCAGAGATCTCTGCCTATTTTGGGACTGGCACTTCTGTGACGTACAATTTTCAAGAATACTACACCTTAGCTAAAAATTCCAGTTCTCATGCTTCTTCTTTCTATGCTGACATGACACTGAACAGGGAAGCAATTACGTTTGCCTTCCGAACAACACGGACACCAAGCTTACTGCTTTATGTCAGCTCCTTCTACAAGGAATACCTCTCGGTCATTCTTACAAGAAACGGTGAGCGTTCAGATAGGCCATCTGGAAACACTAATGAACATAGCTGCCAACTCAGATTCACTCTGATTCCCAGACCTGAATCACAAACTAAGCATTGTCCTATTCATGCTTTGTATGGTATATTTATTTTTCAGCTGCACCAAGCAACGCTTTCCACACGAAGAATGTTCCTCCTACTGTAATTTCAACTTTTACTGCTTTTATTTTTTTATCAGGATGTCAAAAATAATTATTTCTGAAAATATTTTAGAAATGCAGAAAAATATTTGAAATTAATTTTTTTTTAAGTTTCGAAACGAAACCCAAATTGTATCTGATCTGTCTGCTACTCACATGGCATATTAGTTGCCATCCTCACGATAAATAATGAAATAAACTACTTTTTGAGAGTGCATTATCTATTTTCCAAATTAATCAGAGGTTGTTTCATTCAACTAATTTCATAAGCTATTTATATACCTATGAAAATACATATATATACCTGTGAAAATACACATAATGTAACTGATATTTCTGTTTAAACTGAACATTAAATGTCAGTTAGATCTTTCTTTTTCATTCTTTCTTCTACATCTACTTTTTTTTTTATTTTTTTTCATTAAAAACACCACAGACTGAGTTGAATCTTTGGGTTTATCAAAGACTCTTTGCAGTCACAGTGGTTCTGTGCTCAAAGAAGGTCCTATGCTTTCCCAGACACAGACTTGGATGTAGAATAACTGAAGTGTTATCCCCATCATGTGAATTGGAAAACATTTTACGCGTGACTGGCTTGGGTCTGGCCCGGGCCTTGCTTTCTAAAGGATGAGCAGAAAGTTGTAGTCTGTCTATAGCTAGGAGGGAATCTCTGACAAGGAAACCACACTGCCTCTGTGGTCTGCTCTGAAAGAGCCTCTATGTGATGATATGTGTACAGGCAGTATGCTGGGAGTTAACAACAAGAAATTGAAAGTGAGCTAGAAACTATTGACTGGATCTTACTCAATTGTCAACTGGTCAGAGGTTTAACGGTCTGGACAATGTAAACAGTACAAGAACAGTACTTGTAAGGTACTGAGTTTTATTTGGTAAGTCACATTGATATGAGCTATGAGACCACGTCTTTCTCAGCTGAATTATGAAAATACTAAAATTACTGCAGAAATTTTAACTCATTGTTCAGATTTGTGACAGTTTATGGCTATCTTTGCCACTACATCCTACTTCCAACATTGCTATTACTTTTCCTGTCGTTTTCTTTCATTTCTCACTTATGTCAGTTTCTCATAGTTATTTGCTTAAATAAATCAAACATTTGTTTTCTCTTCAAATGCACCTGTGAAGCAGAAGGCACTCTATATGATCTACAATGCCAGTTGTGTATGTATATACATAATGTACTGTATCTTTTGCTCTATTTATCCCTGCAGGAAGTTTACAGATCAGATACAAGCTAGATAGCCATCAAGGTCCTGATGTCTTCAGCATCAATATTAAAAGCATGGCTGATGGACAACTGCAACATGTGAAGATTAACAGAGAGGAGGAAATGCTCTTTGTAGAGGTAATTCAGTTAGACAAAAAAAACCAAAGTGGATTATCATAAAAAAATAGAAGATCCAAAGCAAAATGAAGTAAATAATTACAAGGCGATTATGCCTAAATAAACTGTGGTTTAATATCTCAAGTAAATAAAGGTTAACAGACTCTTGATGCACAGTGAAAGTCTAAGTAAGACAATCTCTTTGATGTTCATCTTGTCTATTTCAAAAGGTCAATATCTCCTCATTATTTTATATGAAAAGACAATGAATTTTTTGATGGCTAAATTTTCATAATTTGTGAAGTGTGTATGAGTACTGTCATTTATTTTGCATCTTGCATTTTGTTTTTTGTTTCAAATTACATATCAAACTACAGTACAAATATATTACCAGCTACATAATAATTTAAACATATTTCTCTAATTTTCTTTGGCCCCTTTTACATCAAAGGAATGTGACTATTAAGAAAAGATTTTTGTTACTTTTGTTTGAAATTTAATGATAAAATGGAAATATTTAATTTGCTAATAGTAGATATATTATTATGTAAAGAAGCCTTAATTTTCTTAAATTAAAATTTAAAAAACATGGATGTTACAAGTTAGTATTTTGAGGCTAGAGCTGAGTTTGCTTAATTATGCATTGGTACAAGGCTTGAAGGCAAGTAGTTCTAGAGGTACCCTGGGGGGCAGAGTATTTACAGTATAATATTTGATCTTTATGAACTAAATGTTGAGTGCCTTTTTTAATGAAAAGAGCCCTTTTCATGTTTTTGAAGTTCTACCATTTTTATTCATCTTATAGATGAAAAAGAACAAATCAGTCAAATCAATATGATAAATAAAGGCTTATTAAGTAGGATGCTTACAAAGAATCACAGCTATAATCAGTGATCTGAGGAAGCCGATCATCTATTTCCTGATTAGTTTTTATGCTATAACTAACAAACGCTTTCCTCACCTCCTCTTCTTTTTAACCTTGATCTTATCTGCTTTTTTTGCAAACTTTGACTAATAACTCTTCCATTATTCTACTTTGTTCTTTACCACACTACTCTGCAGGTTAACCAGAATGAAAGAATGAAGTTTATTCTGTCTTCAGGCACAGAATTCAATGCCATCAAGTCTCTCACACTTGGCAAGATTTTAGGTAAGTGGAACACCACAAGATTTTCTAAAACATAGATCAAATGTCATCGCAGCATATAAAAATTAATAACGTTAATCTCATTGAAAGACATTTGTTGTCTTGGATTTAATTAGACACTGAGTCATAATCAAGGTAGAAACTTCAGTCTTGTTGAAATAAAATATAATCATGGATAAGTACTTCCTGAAAAATGATCAAGAGGGTTCCATTAAAAATAATGTCACACCTCTCTTTCTAATTTTGCAATCAAGCATTATGAAACACCACTTTTTTTTTACTCTCAGGAATAAAATAAATCACTGTAAATTCACACACAAAGACCATAGAATACTAGTAATTATGTAACATATTTGAAAAACTTTCTGTGATTAAATTTTGATGTAAACAGTTAGGGATAAGGTCATGTAAGCAAAAACTTTGTTAAAGTTACTTTTTAAAAACACGTTAAGCTGTAAAAAAATATTTGGTCTGGTAATGATTTATCAAAAGCTTCCTCTTTCTCTGTAGTAAAGATCAAAATGGAATTTACCTGTCTAAAATTACCATTTTGTCAATTTTGTTAAAATAAAGTAGCCTGAACTATAATTCTCAATATATTATTTTCATATTTGTCACACTTGGAAAACTCAGTGATAGAGGAAGACGTGGTGCTGGTGAAAAGCTGAAAGATATTTCTCTTTCTTCTAAAGTAATTTAAAGTCTGTTGCTACATTCCCATATCAAGTAAAAGTCCATTTGTGCATTGCTCCTCTGATAGCACTTTTTGTCACAACAGTATGAAAATAGAGATTGCGTAGTTCATGACATACAGTAATTAAGGCTACACTGACCATTTTGTAGTCAGACTGATTATTTTCACCATTCCACAAGTGGTCTTGGGATAAGTGTAGAATAAACAGGTTTACCAAAATATGTATTATTGGGAAAGTTTATATCTGTTTATAGACCTTAAATGTTTATAATTTCATATGGCACACAGGTTATCACCATTACCAAAACCAATTCTGTTTATTTTTAATAAAAGTAATTTTTAACAGAAATTATGAGCCATGTTCCAAAACAAGATCTGGGAAATTAACTACCTCCCTCTCTAACTTTTTGGTCCTTGAACATTTAGCCATGAAACTGCCTGCAAAGACATGATGGTATCCTATTCTTTTAAAATCTCTTTGAGTAAACTAAAGTGTTAACAAAAGCTTTTTGCAGAAACAAATTCAGAAAACTGTGATATGTGACATAGAAGAAATTGAGCTTTCATCTCAATTTAGTATAGGTGATATATTGCTTTATGTTGCTCCCCCAGGCTTATAGAAACTATTTACATGTTTTGTATAACACCTACCCTAAACCAGAAGACTGAATAAATGTTTTCTTCACATTCAGTTGTATGTGGTGTAGTTTAGACGATTTTATTACTAGCTATGTGAGATGCTTCTCCAGGATCCATATATCTACCACTTTTTGTACAGTACCTTTGGGAATAACATAACACCTTTGGTACATCAATGTTTCTGCCACTGTAACAGACCCAGAAACATTGCCCTGGCTATGACAGAAAAAAACCTGTTATTTTTTCCCAAAGAATCTCCTACAGACAAGCAAAGCATTATCTGTAATAGTCCACCATGCCACTGGGTGGGAGGCAGTAAGTCTCCACCAGTTTCTATCTGAGCTCTATCTGCATTCAAATAATGTAAATCCAAAACAGAACATGCATGAAATTAGTTTTCTACTCTATTCTGAGTAAAAATTAGAGTTTAACTCTTTCTGTGACACATGTGTGCGTACATGCACACAAACACACACACAAAAATCAGTTCCAAATAGACCCTCTCCTATATGTAATCTCAGCTAGAAAAAAAGGACTTCATGAAATCTTCAGTTCATTTGCATAACAGGGAAGCATAACTAAGATGATTTCTGATCTATAATTGTTCTGAAGAGTAGATATACAAGGGGATTAATTGAGACTCGAATGTGATATTTCAAGTGTAATTAAATAGGCTGATGTATAAGATCATAGAATCACAGGATGGTTTAAGTTGGAAAGAATCTTAAAAGATCACCTAGTTCCAACGCCCCTGCCATGGGCAGGGATATCTTTCACTAAATCAGGTTGCTCAAAACTTCGTACAACCTGGCCTTGAATGCTTCCAATGACGGGACATCCACAACTTCTCAGGGCAACCTGTTCCAGCATATCACCACACTCATCACAAAAAAAAAAAACCAATATTTTCATTGTGTCTAATCTAAATCTACCCTCTTTCACTTTAAAACTGTTAACTTTTGTCCTGTCATACAGACCTTTATGAAAGATGTCTCTCCATCTTTCTTATAAACTGCCTTTATATATTGAAAGGGTGCAATAAGGTCTTCCCAGAGCCTTCCCTTCTCCATGCTGAACAATCCCAACTCTCTCAGCCTTTTTTCATAGGAGAGCTGTTCCAGTCCTCTGACCCATGTTTGCGGGCCTCCTCTAGACCTGCTCTAACATGTTCATGTCTGTCTTTTGCTGGGAACCCAGAGCTGGATGCAATCAGTACTCCAGGTGGGGTCGCACCAGAGCAGAGTAGAGGGGCAGAATCACGTCCCTTTATTTGGTGTCCACATGTCTTCTTATGCAGCCAAGGATACAATTGGCTTTCTGGGCTGCAAGGACACAATGCCAGCTCATACCTAGTTTTTCATCGATCAGTATCTCCAAGTCCTTCTCTGCAGAGATACTCTCAATCTATCCATCCCCCAGTCTATATTGATACTGGGGATTGCCTCGACGCAGGAGCAGGACCTTGCACTTGGCCTTGTTGAAATTCATAAGCTTCACATTGGCCCACTCCTCAAGCCTGTCAATGTCCCTCTGGATGACATTCCTTCCCTCTAATTGATCAACTAGATTTAGCAGGTCCATGGAGGTTGTCCTTCCCCTCTACTCTGTCCCGGTGAGGCTACATCTGGAGTACTGTGTCCAGTTCTGGGCTCCCCAGTTCATCAAAGACAGGAAACTACTAGCGAGAGTCCAGCAAAGGGCCACAAAGATGTTCAGAGGACTGAAGGATCTCTCTTATGAGGAAAGGCTGAAAGATCTGGATGTGTTTAGCCTGGAGAAGAGAAGACTGAGAGGGGATCTCATCAATGCTTATAAATATCTAAAGGGTGGGTGTCAAGAGGATGGGGCCAGACTCTTTTCAGTCGTGCCCAATCACAGGACAAGAGGCAACAGGCACAAACTGGAACACAGGAAATTCCATCTCAACATAAGGAAAAACTTCTTTCCTCTGAGGGTGACAGAGCACTGGCACAGGCTGCCCAGAGAGATTGTGGAGTCTCCTTCTCTGGACATATTCAAAACCCACCTGGACGCATTCCTGTGCAACCTGCTCTAGGTGAAACTGCTTTGGCAGGGCGGCTGGACTAGATGATCTCTGAAGATCCCTCCCAACCCCTTCCATTCTGTGATACTGTGATATTGTGAAGTGCACCACTCAGCTTGGTGTCATCCACAAACTTGCTGAGGATGCATTCAATCCTACTGTCTATGTCATTAATAAAGATCTTGAATAGTACCAGTCCCAGTGCAGACCCCTGAGGGACAGCACTTGTTACTGATCTCCATTTAGACATTGAGCTGTTACATGCAACTATTTGGTTAAGGCCATTCAGCTAATTCCATATGCATCAAATAGATGATTGTGGTTTTCAATTCTAAAAGTGTTATCTAAAATAGGTGGAAGACTAATTTTGAATATATAATAAAATGCATACAGTGATAATTGCTGTCTTAATTATGGTGACCAAACACTAAGTAGCTTAAAACACATTAAAAAATGAAATTTAGAGATCATATTTATAGACTTAAAAAAAAAATCCTAATCATTGTTTAGTTCAGATTGTTTGGAAGTCCCAGTGTAGCTGATCTCTCTTCTTATTGGAAAAATAATAAAGGACCTCTAACACAAACAAAAATGTATATTGCTTTTGAAATGTAGATTTTCTTTATAGAACTCACAGTCCAGAAAAGAACTTGTATGTAGATATGCACTGGAAAAAAATTAATGAGTGTTTGCTGCAGTGAAGAGATCTAAACAGAACAAGGAGTAACAAAATATGAAATCATGTATTTCTTGTACTTTGAAATGTTGTTCAGGAAAAACCCACAACTTTCAAAGTAGGCCAGAAAGCTATGGATTTGCTAAGAATTATCTTTAGTTGGAGAAGTACTTGTCTGAGCTCTTCTGCAGCTGTACGTACCTCAGGATTTTGTTGAAAGCAAATCTGAGAGTTAGCTGCTGAGTAAGTTTTGAATTCCCAGGAAAAAAATATGCGTTCTACCTCACTTCCCAGAACCTAAGCCTTCCAATTTAGAGACTTCTGAATTTCTGTTATGCAACATTGTGACAAAATAATCTGGGAGATAGGCTTGTTGGGACTCAGCAAAATATATGAAGGTTAAGTTCTGAGGGAAAAGAGAAGCAGCACACTCAGCCACAGAGTTCACAGGATACAAGCCAAAGGGCTCCTTATGTTTTTGTTTTTCTTCTAAGAAGCTATTTTCTCTCAAAGGACCCGACAGCGTAAGAAGACTGTAGAAACCTCTCTTTTCACAGCACCTCACTGAGGAAGTAATTTACATCTGCTGAGTAAAGCCATGTTTTCCCAGGACAAAGCTTCCTAGCCTTCCCCAGGGTGAGGGTGGGGAGCTGTGGGCGATGTTTTTTTTCAGTGAGAGTTGTTAACCTTCCCATGCCAACTGAGATAAAGACAGGCTTTCAGTAAGATTTACTTAGGTCAGATTTACACACAAATTTTCATCAGCTTAAGAGAATGTGTGGTTTTAAGCTAATTCACTTAAACAAAAGCATCACACTGAACACGGACATCTCCAACAATGTAAAAATCGGTTATTTCAGTAATAAATAAAAACAATTTTTCACTAGACTTTTAATAAGAAGGCCTAAGTTAAACCAGTAAAATATTTTGTACACACATTTGAAATGGCATTTCTGTGTCTTCAAACTATTCCATTCTATTTGTAGTGAAAGTGTCCTTTCTTATATTGGTTTATTTGTCTCTGAAGTCATAAGGCTGCATAATTTAATTCTGTCTTTATGGGAATATCTAAGAGGATAATTAATAATTGCACAGCTTGCTTAAGAGCTCCACTTGTTATAGTTTTATTGGTAAATGAATGATGGAATTGCAAAACTCTTATTGCGCTCCACTGATATGTAATAACATGGTGACAATTCAAAATGTTAATTTGAAAATAAGATTTTTAAAACAATAATGTCTGGGTACTCCCAAAAAAGTGCTGCAGTGAAGCACATGCTAAATAGTAGTTGCTTTAAAAATGTCCATTTCTCTTTATGCAGCTGTTTCCACTATATGAATTTGGGAATTCATATAGTAATAAAATAGTAAATTCCGATCTTTTAAAGTTGGTTTTGAAAAGCCTTTAATATAAGTCTTTTAGGGTAAAATATGCATTTTTATGCAGCTCCCAGAATATAAAGTACTTATAATTGTACTCCAACAAATTTCTATGAAACCATTTTTTTTGTAAATTTTTTTCCCTCAGACTTTTAATTTAGTTAGCCAAACTTGTTAAAGCTTATTTCCCATACAGAAGCTTTTCAGGATAATTATTTGGCGAAAAAGAAAATTTCCACAGTCTTGGAATCTTGGACAAAATACCAATATTTAAAAAAATCAATATTCAGGGATTTAATGGAGATAGTTTAGTTTGATGAAGGAATTCTCTTGGGAAAATATTTGCCTTCTATTGTTTTATTTTAATGGTTTTTTCGACTCAGTCTCAGCAGTGTGACAGTTGACAGTTCCACAAATAACACCCACTTGTGACTCCTGATTGCTGGGTTTATATTGTTGAAAAAGCAGCAAAAATCTCAATGATAGAAGTATCTAATATCACTGTTAATCAAATTTATTTCTTTACTGGCATTTTTTTTTCATCAGTAAACTGCTGAAATAAATAACAAATTAAGAAAAAGTGGCTGAGACCATTTTGGAGTGGTTTTAAAGAGTATTCTTTTGTATGCAAAAATCAGAAAAAAAATTGTTTAATGACATATTTTTTGGTAATTTATCTCCTCCTGGTGGCTTTGATCTGAATCATAAATAAACATCAGTAAAATAATGTTGTATTTCTTCATATTAAAAAAAAAAAAGAAAAAAGTAACAGCATAGCAGCATTTATGTAGTCACACTAACCACAGGAAAAAAAAAACCAACCAAACAACCAAACATATATGATTCAACTGAAATCAGTGGGTGTATAGATGTAATTAGTTTTAACTGCAATAAGGACTGTCAATGCAAAAAGACTGGCCATCATAAAATTTTCATACCAACACAGGCTTGTTGCACAAATGTGAGATTTTGTGGCAGTACATTCCAAGCACATTGTTAGTACCTCCAGCTGGTAATTTAACTGCAAAAGTCAAATGAGCATTCATTTATAGATTCATAGAATCATATAATGGCTTGAGTTGGAGGGGACCCATAAGGGTCATCGAGTCCAACTCCCTGCTCCTCACAGGACTACCTAACACTAAATCATATGACTAAGACCATCATCCAGATGCTCCTTGAACTCTGACAGGCTTGGTGCCGTGACCGCTTCCCTGGGGACCCTGTTCCAGTGACTGACCACCCTTTCAGTGAAGAACCTTTTTCTAATATCCAATCTGAACTTCTCCTGATACAGCTTCTTTCCATTTCCTCGCGTCCTGTCGCTGATCACCAGAGAGGAGATCAGCACCTCTGCTGCCTGCCTTGAGGAAGCTGTAGACTGCGATGAGGTCACTTCTCAGCCTTCTCTTCTTCAAGCTGAACAAAGCAAATAACCTTAGCCGCTCTGTATAAGTCTCACCCTTGAGGCCTTTCATCATGTTGGCTGCCCTCCTCTGGGCACACTCTAGTACTCTGATGTCCTTACATAGAAGCACCCAAAATTGCACACAGTACTCAAGGTCGGGCCACACCACTGCAGTGTAGAGTGGGACAATCACCTCCCTTGACCAACTAGCTATGCTGTGCTTGATACACCCCAGGACATTGTTGGCCCTTTTGGCTGCCAGGGCACACTGTTGACTCACTTAAAACTCGCTGTCAACCCAAACCCTCACATCTCTTTCCATAGAGCTACTCTCCAGCCTCTCGTCTCTGAATTTGTACATATAACCAGGATTACCTCATCCCAAGTGGAGAATCCTGCACTTGCTCTTGTTAAATTTCATATGGTTGGTGATTGCCCAGCTCTCTAGTCTATACAGGTCTCTCTGTAGGGCTTCTCTGCCCTTGAGGGATTCCACAGCTTCTCCTCATTTAGTTTCATTGGCAAACTTATTTAATGTACGTTTGACTTCTGCATCCAGATAATTTATAAAAACATTAACAAACTCCGGCCCTAAAATTGAACCCTAGGGAACCCCACTGGTGACTGGCCACCAGCCTGATGCAACCCCATTTACTATAACTCTTTGAACCCAACCCATCAGCCGATAGTTCACCCAACATATTATGGACTTGTCTAATTTTGAGACAAGATAAAATTGTACAGAAACATGAAAAATTTTGAAATCTCCAATATCATAAAAGCAGAAAGGTCAAAGCTAATCTTTTGACTGCACAGTTCTTATCTTAAGATGTTCTGCTACGAGCTGTGTGTCTGCTGACTCTCAATATTACTTCACAGAGGAAAGATGGTTGAAGCAGAATTCAAGAAAAAGGGTTATTGAGTTTGTGTTTTGATTTTGGTTTTGGTGTTTTTTTTAAACAGGCAATGTAGGTGGAGTAATTTTATCTTTCTTTGTTGAAAAAGTTTGAGTACACTTAGCAAATGAACTACTGTAAAGATGCTTAAAGATGTATAACTGTAGTTTACTGTAAAATAGAGTCTCCGGTAAACAACTTGTGTGTGTTTGTGTATGTATGTCATTTGCTGTCAGTGAAATTTGATTTAAGCACTAAAGCAGAGAAGGGTTTGTCTTCCCAAAACCTTACCAGTTTTACAAGCAAGATTGGTTGATCTAATAAAAAGTTCTATTTACCCCAGCAGTAGTTTCTAAGTAATGGGTCAAGTGAACTCTAAGGATTTTAAATATCTAATTTCCTTTCATATTATACACATATAATATCTATGAAATGTTTTTTACAGGAAACTAGAAAATAATAGAAAACACTTCAGTCTTGAGGTTTTCAATCCTACTTATAATTAGAGACATATATTTTTATTACAAAGGGTTATGGACATTTTTTTCTTGCCACCTCAGGTGCCTCTTTTTCTTAAGACATCCAGATCTAGCAGATCCTTCAGTGTGGTGAGGCAATCATCAGAAGCAGCGTATGGTACAGAGAGAACACAGGCAGTTAAACATCCAGCTCTTTATGTAATCCATCAGTGTAGGTGAGCAGACTCTTGGCTGACATCCATCTGTCTAATAATACTTCATCACTGCAAAAAGAAGAGAGTAGTTGAGGAAAATGCTGCTGTGCTATTTTGCAACATTCTGCCAAAACACATTAGCCCCATTTTCACTGTTAACCTAATTGTATTGAGGACTGCATTGTACATTGGTATTTAAAATTGTTATGGTAGCCATTGTAAAGATGAGAAGTTCATCATGGGTTCTAGGATAAGTTGGAGGTGGAAATGAATGAGATGAAATTCCCATTTCATTAGCACAAAAGTTGAAAACTTACTTCCCTTAAGAGTCCTATTTGTATAATTAGTACTTCCATATTTTTTGCTTAAATTAGTACTGTCAAAGTAAATAAACTGTTTTCCATTTCCAAAGTGGTGCATTAGTGAGCGTTAGCTGGTGAATAAGTAGAGGGGTCTGACAGGGTACATACATTCAGAAAGGCGGCTCAAGAGAATAAGGGGGGGAGTGTCTTTTTTATTTTTTTCTACCTTAGTGGGAAAGATAATGGTATCATGTTTAAAATGTATAGTAAATTGCAACAACATTCATTTTTTAGAAATTCACAGAAAATATCGTGACAGATTTCCAGGATCTGAGGTCTTCAGAGTGTTTTTGTTTTGATAAGCTTGATGGTGATGGGATGGAGTAGATATATGGATCTGTGGAAAGAATATGATCCAATAATGTTCATATTTATGAGAAGAAATCTAATAAAATATGTATTTTTCATAAATGTGTGCTTCATCCTTATCTTTTTGCAGAATGGAAAACTGTTGCATTTTAATTTAAATATTTTAGTTGCATTTGAATCTTTTTGCTTTGCAACTTGCTATGGTAAGTTAAAAGCATTTCCCTCAACAGACCAGTAACTGTCATCTGTTAAAAAAAAAAAAAAAGGCTGAATGTATCTGACTGTCTTTTCATTAAAGGCAGACAAGAAAGGGATTCAGTGAATCTACATATGTTGCTGTAACTCAAATATACTCAGAGGAACACAGGTTAATTATTCATTTATTCTTCTGTCACTTTATTTTGTACATTTGCACTATGATTAATTGTGTTCTGTTCCTTTTGATTAACAGAAAACAGCGATGTAGATGAGGAGACTATGAAGGCAAACTCTCAGGGGTTTATCGGATGTCTCTCTTCAGTGCAGTTCAACCACATTGCTCCTTTGAAGGCTGCACTGCACCACAGCAGCTCAGCCCCCGTCATTGTAAAGGGACGCTTCACTGAGTCCAACTGTGGTACTTTAACTGGAGCTGACTCAACATCAAGTGAAACAACCCATTCATTTGCAGGTAGCATATGGTTATCACTTGTTCTGATCTCTGAAGCAAAATCTAAATAGAGTACTCATGACCTGAATCACAACTGTCTTTACTTTTTCTTTCCGTGTGGGTTAACATCTCAGGAGCAGTTTGAAAAATTATTCTCTTTGATATGTACTTACTTCCTTTTCTCTAGCCTTTCTCTTTTCCTCTGAATGTTTACATTTTTCTCTTTATCTCTGAAAATTGTCATCTACATCACTGTTTTTCTTTGCATGTTTACGGACGCACACTGCTGACACTATACTATACTGTAGTCATGTGAGAATTTCTTGAAAACCCTTGTTCTATTTGTCTGTCACTTTCTTTTTTTCCTGCTGCAGATCACTCTGGACCAATAGATGAGGGAGAGCCCTTAGCTAATGCAATCAGAAGTGACTCTGCAATTATTGGAGGTAATAGGGATATAACAACTCCACAGGAACCTTTTTTTCTAGTAACTGTGAGCCTTTCAGTGCTGAAGTGAAGTCAGTTTAGTTTTGTGCGCAGAAGGAAACTAGTAAAAAAGGCTTCATTTTGTTACAAGTGGTAGACAAACAAAGATCAAGCATTGTTTTAAAATGCAATCAATAGCTCTCATTTTCATATTACATAAATTTATGCCATCAGTGTTTCTGTATATTGGAACATTCTGTTGAAACACAAGATACTAAGAACAGGTTTCCAACCTGCCTAACAATAGTGTTTATGACTTTAAAAAGTACTTGGATATGTTGTGACAAATAGCATATATTTAAGAAAGAACAATCTTTACTCCTTGACTATGCCGAAAAATACCATTCTGCTACACAGTGGAGTTCAGAATCTTGTTTAATAGATCTGAGCAACACAGATTTTTCTTGAGAAAATGGCATCTAACACTGCTTGAATCACTGCTTTGACAGACTGAGGCAAGTTTCATTTTGGTTCCGCATTTGGAAAGTAATGTACCCTTAGATGGACTATCACTTGCATTGATTAACAGCTTAAAAATAAAAAGCATGTTAAAATAATAAACCAAGATGGATCTTAAGCCAAGATCCATCTCTGCTGCAGCGGGGAAGCCTACCTGTTCTGTCTGTTTAGCAGGAATGAAGAGTACTCAAGTAAGACTTAATAGGGAGAGTTTGGGATTGGGGACCCTCAGGAGAATTTCAATTCTCTGACCGGTATTAGAGCAAGTGTATTACTATGTTGGTTCAGTTTTTTTTCTTTCAAGGAACAGTATTGTCTCTTGTGACAATCTCCCCCTGTGACAACATCTGGTGGTATTTCTTCTCTTGGGAGGACATGAGGGAAGGAAACTTGTTTTCACTCATGAAGATGGTCTTTTAGCAGTATAATTCACTGTTTCGATTTCCATTAGTCTTCAACAGAAAGAGGGCAGGGGGAGGGAAAGGTCATCCCCTTCATCTTTTCAGTTCTGAATAGCTTTCCTTTCTAAGGGTTTTAAAAGCCTCAGCAGACAAATGACATAGTGTGATTTAGCAGAATAAAGCTGCCAGGGCTTCTCACTGAGGTTAAAAGCATTTAGGTCTATGGAAGGTGGAGTTAAGATAAGAACTTGCAGTCACCTGTGTGTCTGTCATTTAAATAATAGTGCCTGCTATGGTCAGTTCCTGCCAACAGAACACTGTGTGGCCAGTGACCTTTAACATAGTAGTGCTAAGGATACTGAAATAAGAGGTAATAAAACCTAGAAGCTTCCTTGCTTGTAAAGTGATACTTATGCATGTATATTGTTATACACACAAAGTTTGAGAATTTTAACACTTAATTCAGTGAGGTCAGAACTTAAAAATATGGTTTCTGAGTTCTTCTACATGTCTAACTTCATCAAAAATTACTTTGCTGTTTCAAAAGATAAGTGTTATTTTACATAAGTATCTTTACATAGAGATCACTTTATGTGCTAGGTAATTTAGTGTGGGTGGGGATTTTTAAGTATACTAACAACAAAGTCATTTTTGCACTTCAAGCTACAATAGTAACAGCCTTTTTAAGACAACAATAACCTCACAATTTTATTGCTATTAAACACATTTGAGAATATGCATTCACAATTTTTCTACTGCTTAACTATGGTTGTTTAAAAGCCAAAATAAAGCAAGCCGTACAACATAGTAAAAGTTTTATGTAAGTACCCATAAATGAGTATAACTGAGAAATGTACCAATTCAGTTACCTCCGACAAACCAAGTTTATAGACAAGCCTTTACAGGGGGCATGTACTGTGACTGTGAAACAAAGGAATGACTGTTCTATTTAATCTAAATAAGAACAATATTAACTCAGATTATAGAATCTATTCCAGAGAAGAAGATACCACACAACAAAGTTTATATTCCTAACATTAAGGATGGCTGCTCTTATTAAAGAATGAAAAAAATTACAAGTGCTGGATTTTGGATGGTCTGCTTTTATTTACAGCTCTAAGGCACTATATATTTTTATTTTTCTTGCAGTAGTGGCCAAGTTATGCAGCAGATTGTTCCTTCATCTAGTACAGCTGAGCCACTGTATTACAACTGTTTCCCAGGCTGTTTAGTGCTTTTTTCCTCCATGCAGCTTAGTCTTACTTTCTGCCTCTTTGACAAGCACTTTCTGCTTCCCTTCTGTTTCATTTCCTCAAATTCTCCTCAAATTCCTCTCCTGCCCAACCTCTGACTCATGAACTTGAGGGCCTAAGACCACCTTGAGAGGATGAATGAGGAAGTGAGGATATGGGCTGGAAGTCTGTAAACTCATGCTTATCTCTGTGGGAAGTATCCCTTTCCTTAGTGTTCCTAATCTGCTGCACTAAGAGCAGCATGCGCTGGTAACAGTTCAATAAATCTTAAATAGTAACCTTTACAACTAAGTGCCTATTCTGTTTAGTCTGTTATGTGTTAGGTATGTGGCACATATAATACCTGACGAGTCCCCTATATTAAGCTTATGCTCCTGCCCCTTTGCTTTCTAACTGATCAGCTGGAACAGCATAATGCAGGTGGCTGTACTGATGGTGATTTTACCCTGCCAGATGGGGCTGTTAAGGCTGTTGGAAAAGGAAACTTGTTCACTACCATCTATGCAGGCAAGCACCTTCTTTATTTATAAACCGAAGGCCATGTAGCCATGCAAAGCAAAAACATACCTGTGATGTCAGAACAAGTGCCACAAACCTGAAGGGAAGGAGTCAAAGCTATATTATTTCACTATGAACATAAAGTAGGCCTTGATTTTATTATTTTAACTATTTTCTATTCACTACATTGATGCAGTTATAGAAACGTGAGCCCTAGTTAATGTAGATCATGAAAACCTCTTCGTCCTGTTATTATGTACCAAAGGCAGTCAAATGGAGTTGGAATTTTCTTTGATGAGGCAGAATAAACATTAGAATTTCTATCCCATTTGGCCTGACAATAGATGGCTATAAACACTGGCTGATTTCCACTGGAATCCTTATGACGAACAGTTCTACATTTTCTTTTATAAATTCTCCTCATTAATGGCGTTGTTTAGTCAGAGTCAGTCATCTGTGGTCTGAACTAATTTGTATGGAGTACTGGATACAAATGGGACTATTTCTGTCCAACCATTTTTACTACGAACGGTTTGAGGCTTGGACCTTGTGTTGTACACAGGCATTGCTGATAGAGGACCTGGTTCAGAATTCCAAATTGGTACCTTTGTTCTCACCCTGTTCTGCTCTGCCTCTGCTCTCCAGATTCCTTCCCCAGACCTGGGGCAGTGATAGGAGAGCTCATTGGCAGGTGAAAGCTGATGATGGGACAGGTGTCCCCTTCCCTCCTGATGACATGTGGCTTGAGAAAGGACCGCGACATGAGCGACTGAGAAAAGGGAGAGTACTTTGTCCAATACTCATAGGAGCCGGGGAAAAGCAGAAAGCCATAGTAGTCCCCTTTGTGCCATCCCATTGTCTGGCAGGAATGTCCCTGAAGAACAGCTTCTCAGATCTGCAGTGGCTCAAGTTCCCAGCCTGGCAGAGAGCTAGAGGCTGATGGTGCTGGAGGGAAAGACACCCTCTTATCTACAGTACCCTAAGGCCCCTACTGGTTTTCCATTCAAAACTTTCAAAAGTTACAGTATTCTGTAGACTTTTTTTTTTACATTAGTAGTGTGCAAAATTTCAAAACAATCACCATGAAGCTTATACTACTGTGCTGTTTCTGGTTTGAAAGCAGCTATGGCTTCTTATTTCTTGGGCTTCCCTGTAACCCCCTCCAGTATGTGATAGAGTCATTCCTTCTTTGTCCTGCTCTCTGGCCCTTGAGTTATTATTTGTCTATCCTTTCTCTTGACTTTTTTCTCTTTTCTTTTCCTAGGTGTGATAGCAGTTGTGATATTCATCCTACTTTGCATCACTGCCATAGCCATACGCATTTACAAAAAAAAAGGCATATACTCAAAAAATGAGGCAAAAGGATCTGAAAATGAAGACAGTGCTGAATCTGCACTGAAAAGTGAGCTCAGCATGCAAAACACAGCCAATGAAAATCAAAAGGAATACTTCTTCTGATTGGCGTTCATGGTTTAATTTAATATAATAATGTGACAGTCTGACTTTCTTGCTAAGCCAGGGGCTCTCAATGGACAGAAAAAGCTCTTGCACTCTACAGTAAATGCAATGGATTTGAGACTTATTATACTGCATATGTTCAGTCTCAGTGATTGCTATAGGGGGCCTCTTTAAATTACATGCATTCCTTAGCTATTATACCGTAAATGCATTTTATGTAACAGTGAATTAGATATTGTAACCAATTTCATTGTTGGTAGTTTCCGACTGTTCTGATGTGACCTTCTACAGATAAGTTTAACGTACATATTGAATATGATTTTTGAATGGGAAAATTGCTATGAAGTTATTCCTCTCATTTTCTTCATAATTTGATTCTGGAATTTTGTTCATGGTGAAAGGTGGATTCTAATACTTTGTGTTACTAAAGAAATTCTGCTGTGTTGCATTATAGTGATCCCTCTTACTTCCTGAAACTGAAATGCCTTTTGAACTGCTGTTGGCTGGTGTCAGCATCTGCTTGTGAGCCATGGAGTTTGGTGTCCAAAACAAACTGTACTTCTTTCCCCTGGGATGTGACCAATGTCATCACTATGCCTTCTTTTTGGCAAGCCTAGCAGGACTTAAAACTGAAGGGTGTACAATGTGTTGAAATGCTGTAAAATCTCTTTTGTAATAGGTTTTCATTTATGGTCAAGTGATGGCACCAATAGATTCATGCACATTCTAGGCATTTTAAATAAAACTGGGATCACAAAAGCCATGACGTTTACCTGGAAAGATCAAGTAATATATTAATAATAGTTAGATTATCATGAATAAAAACACCAAAAGATGATAAAGGTTGTTGACCCTAGAAATTAGTAACACTTCTTCTGTCAAGAAGAAATGCACTATCTAGGACGCATTCTCTGAAAACATTATATCTAAGATCTGCTCCAGATCTCAAGATTAAGTAGTTCTAAATTATAAGAATTATTTATGATTATTAAGACAATAGAGATAGGACATTTAGAGTCCAGTACAGTGGCTGCTACTTGAATACTTCTGTTCTCCACCTTTAATAGTATCTACTATACTGCTGCAAGATAAGGTCTGGTCATACCACTTAAAATTAAACAGGTGCTTACTATCCTGACAGAGTAAATGACAGGTCTCTAAGATGTTGTATAAACAAATTACCAGATATGAAGGGTAGGTTTAAGTTGTCTAAACAGAAGATTGTAAGATTACTATAGACACCATAGGGTATCTGAAATACCCATGTGGCCTGGTGGGAATGTCAAAAGTTCTACAGAAGATATGTGTCTTTTGGAAGACACATCTGGGAATCAATTAGAGTACCCCAAGGCACCAAAAATCGCACTAGATGCCGATATTTAGGTAACTGACTCCGACACAAAAGATTTTTTGTTGTTCTCCAGGCAAGACTGTGTGCCTAGAGCTTGGATCTGAGAAAATAATCAGGAATTCTGTGTCCTTGTAGACTTGAATTTAAAAATTAAACAGCTTTCAGAAATGATTTATATCTGCTCCCATTGAAAGCAATGGTAACAGTCATTGCTTTTTTCCTTTTCCAGTGGGGAGAATCAAAGCTAGACCCTAGACTGTAAAGTTTAGAAAATGTTTATCATAGATGCCCAAGAACATTATAAAACCATGGAAACCTGACACGGTGTGCCAAAATCTTTAATATGTAAATTTCTTTACATAAATGGTAGTTTTAAACATAAATGTCCAGCAGATATCATCTTTTAAAGCTTATTTTTTTCCATTAGTCTCTACTTTCTGTTTTCAGAATTCTACAGTTCCTTTTCTGCTTCCCCCCGTACAACTTTACTTCATTTGTAGGAACAAATTAGTTCCTTTTTTTGGTGTCTGAAGGCTCTGCAATCAGAAATTGTTCAGATTAAGATGCACCGCTTTCTTGTTTTTCTCATTTTTGCCATTCTGAGTGCATCTCTGGTAGATTAATCAGACTGAGGACTCACCAGGATCAAGAACTGGGTATCCATGTCATGTGTATGTTAGTGTGTTCATTGATACAGTTTGGTCCATGACAATAGGTCACCTTTAGAAAGGACAGAACACAGTGAGGGAATGATACTGTACTGTTCCTGATAAGTGATATGGATGAGAATACCCTATTTTGTGGATGGGGAGTGGAGGAGATGAAAGCCTCACATAGATCATGAGGAGACCTTGAATTGTTACGTTTGTTACTTTGGACCCTCTCAAGTCTAGCTAGTTAAAGTCAAAATTATGGCTCCTTCTTTTCCAGGGTCTGACCTAAATTTATTTAAATTCAAGAAGAGTCCTCCCATGGACTTCTCCGTAACTCAAACCCCTCTGTGTCTCAAGAGGCAGTTCCTTTCTGTGATAGATATGTCAGTGCCCACCTTTTGTGATATCAACAAACCTATCAGCAGTGATGAGTCCTAGTCAACTCCATTTTTATCAATGTGGGATGTAGTAACCATGTGGGACTAAACTTCTATGACGGTGTTGATTGTAATGCATTAGATCACAAAAATGGACATTTTGATTGAATGATAAAAGACAGATTATTCATCTGAGTTACCCATATACTAACCTAATAAAACCTAAAGTGTACCCACACCAGGACAAGTTGGAAGTACGCAAACCTAGCTTTTCAATCACTTGCTTTTACTTCTGTTTCCTTGTTAATTTTTATTGTGTGTCTTGATGGAGAGAAAAGTCTCTTCCCTTATTTTGTTTCCTTCCAAATGAATAATTATTTTCTCTCCCTATTCCTTAGAATTTTTAACAGCAATAGGAAGGGAAAAGCTGAGTAAAACCCCTGTTTCACAGACTAATTGAAAAATAAGGGGAGGGTATAAATGCCTGTGTGAATGGCACATTATTTCATTCAAAGACCTTTTTAAGGCATTTTTTTTAAGCAAAGGATTCTTTGGGGATAAACAGAATTAATTTTGTTGAATGCACATCTATCTGCAGATTTGTAGCATACAATAATTATGTCTCTCTGAAGATGCAAATACCCATTTTCATCTGTAGGAAGAGTGATCATATATTCGTCACCTGAATCTGAAATATACAGGTTCATAGTTAATGAAGCAGCATTTTCCACTACTTGCTGCATTTCTATGGGTACAAAAAAATGGTGGCACCGAAGTATGCTGAGACATCATACAACATTGTGCTGTCCCTTTTTTGATTCTCTATTCCAATGTGTGACCTTTCACCTCTCTGTTAATAAACACTTTTTAAAGTAAAGCGAGGAAAATATTTTTTAAAAAATTTGTATTAAAAAATTTAAATCTGACAACAATATATACTGATTTTTTTTTAAATAGTAAAAATATGTAGAAGTGCACATAATATATTGGTGAGTGTGGTTATTTATAGATATTACTGAGTGCTAATGTAACAAATTTACTACGCATTGACACATTTTCCATGGCAAATATATTTTTCTTAAGTATGTTAGAAAATAAATAGCAACATATATGCAGGTATATTTTTAAAACTTTGTGTGGGCACTAGCTAACAAAGGGCTTATAATTATCTATGTACTCAACATTTAGTGCATAAATACAATTTAGTTAGGTTTGGGGAAAACATTTTCCAATACATCCACTTTTGTGTAGATGAAGCATAAGTAATAAGCTAAGTTCACAACTTAACATGAAATGTACTAACAGTCAAAATACATTTACAGCACCATTATTCATGACAGTGACGTACAAGGGAAAAGATGTATAAATGACAAAACAGACAGAATTCCTGGGAGCAGATTAGAGTACCAGATTTAGATTTAGAAGCCAGGATGCCTGCAGCACCAGTGTGACAGAAAATCAGAAGATGCAACTATTGCAAGCCAGTAGAGGATTGATAAGAAAATACCTTTTTGAAATAAAATTAATTACCTTGAGAAGTAATTACAACAGTTTACACTCAGTGTATATGCCATGTGATGTCACAGGGGAAGAATCTTCTTTGTAACAGAAAAATATTTGCTAAGTCAGAAAATTTCAGGCTGAAAAAATGTGTGCCCTAGTCTCTGGGGTGCAATGAGCATTCTCTGGAGTGAGCATGCAGAAATGCTGCATAATTTTATTAAATCGAGCTCCTAATTCTGCAGGCAAAAGCATAATAAATCCGTAGTGTTTCTGATCATTTAATGAGATTATGCATTATCAAGAAGTAGTAAAAATGAAAAATCCTACAGAAACTAGAGCTGAATAAAAGGGTACAGGTATGAAGGTACTGAAGTAATTTCACTGTTTTTTTTGAAGTACACACAAGAACATGCTTAAAAGAATAAGGAAAAGAAAGCAACTTCCCTGTAAATTTACTCTTTTCAGAACCTTCTCTTGGGACTTTTTGGTGGTGGCGGGAAGGAAAGGTTTAAGGGGTTTGTGTACAGAAAATGTTAAAGCTGCTAATATGAGAAACAGAAAACCAAACGTGTTTATAGACTGTGCTTTGCTAAGAAGCCATGCTCTTCCTCATTCTTGAAGGGCTGTCTGGAAAGTAATTTTTTACAAGAACTGGCAAGGTCCTTTGGATATATTGTCCAAACTTCTTAAACTTTGATTTTACCATTGTTAAGCAAGGAATCAAACATCCCAACTGCATTGCAGGGAGATGAATGCCTTTCCTACAAACACTGACATAAAATTTCATTTAATTTCATATGAATTTCTACCTTCCATTTATGATGAAATTCTAATGTTGCTAACATGTTATATAAATCATGTCTAAAGTCCTTATTAAATAGCCTGGTAAATACACAGTAAAAATCTCCATAAACATGTGCGTAAATGTGTGCACATACACACACATGCTTGTAAATGAGCTATGTAGTTAGAGCTAAGATTTTTTAGACTTTACCATTTTCTTTGTATTATGTCAAATACTGAAAAACAGTCCAAAGTTCAGAAACACCACTCTTCCTAATGTAAGGAAAATATCCAACCCATTTCACAAAATACTTAAGATCTCACAGGGTTTTTTCAAGGGGGAAAAACAACAAAAAATAAACTTAGATTAGAATTAGAGCTTGCAGTTTCTTCCAGAACATTAAGAGGTAGACAACCAGACTGCTGATGGGAAGATAAAATATTATAGTATCTCTCACAGAGACAGCACTGTAGTAGTTTCCTCTTTTTATTTTTTTTTTCTTTTGGTTTTTTTTTCCCTAGTTACGTCCAGGACTCGAGAAATTATTTCACTGATAGCAAAATAGAGTGTTGCTTCACAGACGCACATGAAATCACTACATTGAACAGCATATTTTAGCTACTGTCTAATATGTGTCTTGGAAAAACACTAATCAATCAATAATCCTTTAACCAGCTAACATGGCCTCTACCAATGCACATGATATGTACTTCTCCCAGTCAGTTAACTGGCTTTTAGGAACCATCAGAACTCATACCTTCAGGTTAGGTGAGGCAGTGGGCATCAATGAAAGACTCTTAAATCTGCAGAAGAGAGACAACTACTCAAAATCCTCTGAAGTCCAGGAAAATTAAAGAGGAATTGTCAATGGGTTACATCAGATTTCACAAGTATGCATCTGTCATCAAGCAACTAGTGATAACAGCACAAAAAGAACTATTAAAATAGTACATATATTATTCAGCAAACCAACAGATATCTGATAGGATGTGGTAACCTTTGTATGTTATACTTTTTAGTACAACATAGTCTTTGGGGTTTCTGGCTTATTCTGATATATGCAAGAAGTTATTATTTCAAATACAGTGCAATTTTTTTTGAGTCTATGAACTGATGATTGGGTTTTTTTGAAAAGCAGAAGTGCCTTGCAAGCAATTTATAAGGCCAATGTTAATTTAACTGAAAGTAGCCATCATAAAATTTTCTGGACTAAAAAACTAAAGGTTGCAAAAACATGCATTGCTACATAATATAAATTCAGTGATGGATGCCTGTTTATAAATTATTTAAGTAATTAACAGACTTTCAGCACACTTCTCCAATAACAGAAGTGCGTGGCTTGAGCTCTGAGGAGCCCAAGAATATCCCACCCTTAAGTGTATGGCCTTAAAAAAAGCCATCTAAACACCTTTACATTTCATGTTTAATAGGGAGAAAATACTGAAATTTTGACTAGCTTGCTTTATCAATATTTGTAAAGCTCTTTGAAGATGGAAACCTTTATATAAACGGACAGTATCATAATAGAAATGAGATTCTATCTTTATTTAGCAAATAATGTTATGGTAAGTAACATTAATTATCGGTATTTATTTTAATACATTTATTTCAGAAGATGGTCTTTTTTATTTTAGTCAGAAATAATAGCATTTTCCTGTTCTTTTATGCATAAAGATACGATGACATGTGAATAAAGAAGAGAAAAACAGACCTTGGTGTAGTATAGATTTGATTTCATGTCTTCTTTTATCAGCAAATTAGAGCCCAGAACATGTTCATCTAACTAGATGGGTAGTAGTTGAAATAAACAAAATAGGTGTCATATAGATAAATACAAAACATGGATCATAACAACACATTCTTACAAAATGTCTCCAGCTAACTTGTTAGCTCAAAGGGAATATCATGTGTATATATTTTAAGTCTAATCTCTGGTTCCTTCTTAGTAGCTTTGACGGCTTCATTAATCCTATTTGCTGCTATTTTTAGTTACCACAGAGTTACTCTTCTAACCGTCAACAACTGCTAGGCTTACCATATTTTAGTTTTTAGATGACACGATAAAAAAATGTACGGTGTTCTAATACCTTTAAATCTATTGCACATATAAATAGTCCTTACCTAGATAAAATAATATTATTTATTAACATGCATGTTCTATATGAAGTAGCAAAGCTAAAAGTAAGCATTTACTGGTTTGGGGTTTGAGTTGTTGTTTTGTTTGGGGTTTGGAGTTGTTTTGTGTGCCCACCTTCACACATAAACTACGAGGGGATAGTTACTTTCAGCTTAATCACATACTGGTTGTGAACAAATTATTTTAAAAGGGTGATACAGGATGTCAATATTTAGTTTTCAAAACTATAGACACTCTTAGTAAGAAAACAATCAGAATTTTGCAGTAGTTGCAGCCCCAGGATACAGGTTCTCTCTTTTGTAATTGAAAATATTAGTAAACACGCTAAGGAGTGTAACTTTTTTTTCTGCACTACATTCAGTGGCATTACAAATAGAGGTTTACACCACCTCAAAAACACTAACCACTCAGTCATAGTCCCCTCACCATGGAATTTAAAAATTTTACCTGCAAAATAATTTGATGTTTACAGATACAGTCAGACCATCCTTTATCAGTTACCATGTTTTTACTGTAAAACATACAGGGCCTTATTCTTGCACAGCAAAAAAGTCCCCAAGAAATCATTATTTAAATAGATTATTTAGTGTCATGATCCGTAAATCAGCAACTCATATTTGAATTATTGGTGCTGTCTAGCTATGATTTTGTCTCTGATGTTCAAGTTCATAATATGTGCATGTCTGAATCAAAGTAATTTTTCATTAATTCATGTCATAAACATAAAAGTGTTATTTCTAGTGTCCTACAGATAAATCCCACTAGAAAGTAGAAGTTAAATATAGAATAGTATTTTAAATGTGTCATATATTCCTTTACATTATACATTGATAAAGTTCATTTATTTTTACAGGACATACTGTGATGGATATATGATTTATTACCAGAACGCATAATGGGAATAAAAGGGCAAAATGCACAGAAAAGGAGGAGAAAATAAAACAGAAATCTTCTTTGTTGATAAAACTTTTTTTATAAAAGTCCTGAAAATTTGTTTTTATAATAGTCTTGTACAGCTACTTTTCAATTCATATGAAGTGTTTATTTGGGATCATGTTATCAAGCACATCTCCTTTCAATTACTTCTTTTGTAAAAATAAGCTAACAGTAATTTTAGTTTCAAGCTGATATCTAGCTGTCTGGTTGCCTCAATAAAGTATTTCAATCTGTAAATTAAGCACAGCATGAAATATCTAGTATGTACCTTCTCTCTACAAAATAATAGCAATAATTAACAGTCCCCTGAAACAGGAAGATCTTTGAGTGTCTAGAGTTGCCTTGACAGTCTTATTTTATGATTACGAGTAAACCTATTTAGTTAGAACCTAATTAGGAAAGCATTAGTAAATGCTTGTTATTTGGTACTCTAGAATGGTTAAGTGCTACATTTGAGAAATGAAATGGTTTTTTAAATGAGTCAAATAATGCATATTATAGTAGTAACACTGCCCTTGTGCAGTACCTTCTTGCCCACTGTGGTACTTACTAGTGATTAACAGTCATTTCTCTATTGCCAGATTCACCTTTGGGTTCTGTAGTATACTGTAATATCCTTAACAACTAAATATGTGTGCAGTAAAAGTCTTATTGCTTCACACCAGCCTTTTTTAACTCATATAGGAATTTCCTGAGTATTTGCACCAGTGTTATGCTTATAATCATGTAACCAGTGGAGAATCTATAATTGTAATTACATATAAGATCCTTGCAATAGTGGTTGCTTTTCCATTAAGTGGCTGTTGCACCGTCAGTTAACTCATAATAGGACAGGCCTGTGAGTATTTCCCTGCACTGTCACCCAGCACAGCTGTCCTATTTCCATCTTGCTGAACTGTGTCCTTTCAAAATGCATGTATTCCAGTGCCCCTGGGCTGAATTCCTGGGAAAAAAATCATAGAATCATAGAATGGTTTAGGTTGGAAGGGACCTTGAAGATCATCGAGTTCCAACCCCCCTGCCATAGGCAGGGACACCTCCCACTAGACCAGGTTGCCCAAGGCCACGTCCAGCCTAGCCTTGAACACCTCCAGGGATGGGGCTTCAACAACCTCTCTGGGCAACCTGTTCCAGTGCCTTACCACCCTTAAAGTGAAAAACTTCTTCCTAATGTTTAATCTAAACCTGCCCTCTTCCAGCTTAAAGCCGTTCCCCCTTGTCCTATCACTACATGGCCTAGTAAAATGTCCTTCCCCAGCTCTCTTGTAGGCCCCTTTTAGGTACTGGAAGGCCGCAATAAGATCTCCCCGGAGCCTTCTCTTCTCCAGGCTGAACAGCCCCAACTCTCTCAGCCTCTCCTCATAGCAGAGGTGCTCCAGCCCTCTGATCATCCTCGTGGCTCTCCTC
Organism: Pluvialis apricaria; assembly: GCA_017639485.1. NCBI lineage: Eukaryota > Metazoa > Chordata > Aves > Charadriiformes > Charadriidae > Pluvialis > Pluvialis apricaria. The sequence goes on along the minus strand of CM030044.1, from coordinate 47,980,008 downwards.
TGGACGCGCTCCAGCAGGTCCATGTCCTTCTTATGTTGGGGACTCCACAGCTGGATGCAGTACTCCAGGTGGGGTCTCACAAGAGCAGAGTAGAGGGGCAGAATCACCTCCCTTGACCTGCTGGCCACACTTCTTTTGATGCAGCCCAGGATACGGTTGGCCTTCTGGGCTGCGATCGCACATTGCTTGCTCATGTCAAGCTTCTCATCAATCATCACCCCCAGGTCCTTCTCCACAGGGCTGCTCTCCAGCCATTCTCCGCCGAGCCTGTATTTGTGCTTGGGATTGCCCCGACCCAGATCTAGGACCTTGCACTTGGCCTTGTTGAACTGCATGAGGTTGGCTTGGGCCCACCTCTCCAGCCTGTCCAGGTCCCTCTGGATGGCATCCCTCCCCTCCAGCGTGTCTGCCTCGCCAAACAGCTTGGTATCATCAGCAAACTTGCTGAGGGTGCACTCCACCCCACTGTCCATGTCGCTAACAAAGATGTTGAACAGTACGGGTCCCAGTACCGACCCCTGAGGAACGCCACTCGTCACTGCTCTCCACTTGGACACCGAGCCGTTGACCGCAACCCTTTGAGTGTGACCATCCAGCCAGTTCTTTATCCACCGAGTGGTCCATTTATTGAATCCATGTCTCTTCAATTTAGAGACCAGGATATCGTGTGGGACAGTGTCAAACGCTTTGCACAAGTCCAGGTAGATGACATCAGCAGATCTTCCCTTGTCCACTGCCGCTGTAACCCCTTCGTAGAAGGCCACCAAATTTGTCAGGCATGACTTGCCCTTGGTGAAGCCATGGTGGTTCTCGCCAATCACCTCCTTGTTTTCTGTGTGGCTCAGCAGAGTTTCCAGGAGGATCTGCTCCATGATCTTGCCAGGCACAGAGGTGAGACTGACTGGCCTGTAGTTCCCCGGGTCTTCCTTGTTTCCCTTTTTGAAAATAGGGGTTATGTTTCCCCTTTTCCAGTCGGCAGGAACCTCGCCAGACTGCCACGACTTCTCAAATATGATGGCTAGTGGCTTCGTGACTTGATCTGCCAGTTCCCTCAGGACCCGCAGATGTATCTCATCAGGTCCCATGGACTTGTGCACCTTCAGGTTCCTCAGGTGGTCTCTCACTTTATCTTCATCTACAGTGGGCGGTGCTCCGTTTTCCCAATCCTCTCCTTTGCAGTCTGCGTCTTGGGCAGTGCGGCTGCTGTCCTTGTCTGTAAAGACTGAGGCAAAAAAGTCATTGAGTACCTCAGCTCTGTCGCTGTCCCGGGTGACCAGTTCTTGCGTATCCTTCCGGAGAGGGCCTACATTTTCCCTAGTCTTTCTTTTCTCGCTGATATACCTATAGAAGGATTTTTTGTTTGTCTTAATGTCCCTGGCCAGATTTAGTTCTAGCTGGGCTTTAGCTTGTCTAACCCGCTCTCTAGCTGCTCAAACGATTCCTCTGTAATCCTCCCAGGCTACCCGCCCCTGTACCACCCATCTTTGGTGCACTGGTCTCCCAAGCACAGCATGATCCATTCATGTTTGTCGAATTTAGCACTTCTCTGCAGTTCTAATCCGAGCTGAAAGCTGGGATGAAGTATGCATACTGCTGTTTCTACAGAACATAATGGTGCAAGGCCACCTACAGCAGCCATATATGGATATACTTAGCTTGAAGACTTTTTCTTATTACATGCTCAATAAAAAGAATAAGAAAGTCAAGGCTGGCAACGTCTTCTCAAGCCCCAGAAAGGAGGTGCATGACCTGACAGGCTGTGAGCAGGGAGGCTGCAGTGCGGGTTGTGGCTGACAGTGACCTGGTCTGCCCAGGGGCAGAAGGTGCTAAGGAAGAGCAGGAGATGGTGGTTTCTGCTCCTGTTAGTGGAAAGAAAACCACCAATGTGATCTTTGGTACACTCTTTGAAGGCATTTGCAGAGAAAATAAAAGGAACTACATACCTCAACTGAGAACAGCTCTGTCCCTGTAATTGATAACCAGTAGTGGCAGAGCAACGATGCAATACAGCCTCTCCTCTGCCTGTGACACAGTACATTTGGTGGCAAGTTATAGTTCTTTTACTACCCTCGAATTTTCACCCTGGGGTGGTATTATCTAAGAAATCTCTGTGTGATGCTGTCTGTTCATTGGGTTAGGTCAACAGCCTTACAGCATGCTAGCTACTTAGCTCCTGCTGAGAAATGAGACATTTCACTCAAAACTGTTGGCTCTTGCACCAGGAGACAAATGTCAGATGATACCTGGCTGCACTCCAGAGACAGCAACATGAGGCAAGAAAATAATACCTCATAATGCCTTAAGAACATGCTCCCAGAAGTCAGTCATCCTCCCTCAGACAGGACAAGCAAGATTTTCAAAAGCATTTATGTTGATTCAGGGAACAGATACGTGTTCTGCATTCTGAACAAAATTCCCAAACATTCTTTTCACAGAATGACAGAATGGTTGAGATTGGAAGGGATCTCTAAAGGTCACCTGCTCCAATATCCCTGCTCAAGCAGGGCCACCTAAAACGAGTTTCCTGGGGCCATGTCCAGATGACTTTTGAAAGTCTCCAAGGATGGAGACTTCACAACCTCTTTGGGCAACCTCTGTCAGTGCTCAATCACCATCAAAGTAAAAAAATGTTTCCTGATGTTCAGGAATAACATCCCATGTATCAGTTTGTGCCCACTGCCTCTTATCCTATCACTGGATACCACTGGAAAGAGCCTTCTTTACACCCTTCCTTCAGGCATTCATATAGATCGATGAGTTTGCCCACTGAGTCTTCTCTTCTCCAGGCTGTACAGTCCCAGCTCTCAGTCTTTCATCATGGGAGAGATATCCAGTCCTTTAATCATCTTCATGGCCCTTTCCTGGACTCTATAGTGCTGAGAAAGGGGCTTAACCTGCTGGCAATGATTTGCGTAACGCAGCCAGAATACTGCTGGCCTTCCCTGCAGCAAGTACACATTGCTGGCTAATGTTCAACTTAGTGTCCACCAGGACCACCAGGTCATATTCTGCAAAGCTGCTTTCCAGCTGGGTGGTACCCAGCATATACTAGTGCATGGGGTTGTTCCTCCCCATGAATGGAGTTTGTACCCATACACTGATCATGTAAATTGACTAGATATTTTGAAAATCACACCATTAACATTATAAACATCATTAATCAGCGAAATTTCTTCAGAAGTCTTAAAATGTACCTGATGGTACTTCTTATTGGTGTTTGAGGCACTGTCTAGTACTGATGGTTTTTACTCAATGTGGTGAAATTTAGTTTATTGTAATCGGAGCCTATATAAATATCTAAGTAGGCTATATAAGAAGTTAGTATTTCAGCAAAAGCAATCAAAAGATATTCAGTAATCATTAGATTTCAGAGATATTTTTGCTATTGTTTTCCTACTGGGTTTGCCATACATCTGTGTGAGACAATGGTAGAGTGAAGAGTAATGTTCTGCTTTTTATTTTGACTGTAATTAGATCTGTAACTTTTTATTTTCTTTAAAGTGGGAGCTTCTCAGTATTAGAAGTGATGTGGCTGCATGAGATGTAGGGAACAATGTTAATCAAACGTCTACTACCTTTTTTCTTTCTGTAGATTCTAGGTGACAGGCTCTCCCTCACAAATAGCTATTAAAATAGACCTACGGCAATGACAAACCAAAGTATACCACACTGTATTGTTTTTTTTCAGTATAATTTGTAAAAACGGTCATCTTGCTGTAAATTCTTGATTGAGTTAGTTTGTGAATACATTGCATATATCAAATGTTATGGCATTGTTTCAACACAATATAAAATTATATAGACTACAATAAAAGGAATAGTGGATTAAAAGCTAAGAGAAAGCCCTGTCGAAAATAATCAGAACAATATGTAATAATAGACTGTCAAATATCTGCATATCTTTAGGATATACTCAATAACATAAGGCCAAAGAAAAAAGACTTTGAAATAGATATTCAATACTCTAACAAGTTTGAAGATTCCATTTGTTTTTTTGAAATAATATTTGTTCTGAGCAGTCAGTCATATAATTTCTCTGAAAAACTGCCACAACAGAAGTACAAACTATCTGGTACAATGTAAATAGCTTGCAGTACAGTTGATATACATACAGAGCTAAGGAGATTAATATATCTGATGGCTTAACAATTTTAACAGTGCATTTCCCTAGATTGCGTGTTCCTTATTTAATACAGCATTCTTTCCAGATTTTTATTGTTTGTTTATTTTATTGCCTATAGTCTAATAGAAAATTCAAACTGTCTATATTATTATTGTTATCTCAGTAGTGCCAAAAGATACCAACTTTGAAGATACCAACAATGAACATGTTGCAGTAATGGAAAAATACACACACATGAAGACATACAGTATGAGATGGATACTGTCTAGAACAGCCTGTCAGCTAAATGACAGATACAGGCAGAATAAATGAATTGACCAAAACACAAGAAAAACTGGGAAGGCTGGAAGTTGATCCCATTACTGCATCTCTTCTTTTTAAACACAAGCTCAATTTACCTCCACACAGAACTTTTTTTACTTAGTTTGTCTTATATAGGCACAGTCTCCTCTACACCAATAGATAAATGCAATACATTTGCATCTCCTCTAATGCAGTATTTTGAAATAGAAAGTGAAAATAGAAAAACCTAACTTGTTTTTTATTGGTTCTAATGGAAATACTGCAAAAGGTTTTTGAATAATAGAACTAAAAGACTGTCCTTAGCCACAGTTCTTTAAACAATATAAAAGAATATTTAAAAAATATTATTATGTGCTGTCCATGTGTATTAGTTTATTTCTTACTTTCTCAGAATGCTCAGAGTGACTTATCACTGAACTGGATTTTTTACGACAATGTAGATCCCAGATATATTGAAAGGGATTTATGAAAACTGAGGGTAATACTGAAAAAAATTCACATGGAATGATTACAAGATGGTGGTCACTCTCATCAGGCTGTGCCATTCAATATTTGGGGGACAAGAACTAACTCATGTCTATACCTTGGGAACTTACCCCGATGTTTCCCTTGTAATTCAAGATTTGTTCTCCTGAAATGCACTGGAATAATAATTCTGCGATATAAAGGTTTTATGCCTGACCTTTTATGTGAATGAGAGATTAAAACCATCAAGAAGGTGTCAGTGGCAAAACTGTTGTTCTTGATTTTTTTAATGCAGACCACAGACACTGTTTTGATCTGTGGATATATTTTTAGATATGTATTTCTAAAAGTGTTTGTTTAAAAAAAATGTTAAAATAATCATCCCTGAAGGGCATGTGAGTTTGTATGTTACATAAAAGGGGATCTGTTAACCAAAACATTCTGGATAATTTATTTTATGGGTGGGAAGTATACATTTTCAAGTACGACACTGCTGGGTTAGCTCTCCTATGTTCTATAATAACAGTTTTCTTTTCCTAACGTAGTTCACAAGCAGTTGCTGCCCTGGGGAGCTGACCTTGCCTGTGGGCATGTTCTGAGACCTGCTGGTGATGCTCTTTGGAAGCGATACCCGATGAAAAGCACTGGTGAAGTCTTAATCAGTGTCACCCTAAGCAAATCAGGACAGGGCAGCCAGCTCAGGATGCCAGAGCTCAAGCAGTCAGCACCTGACCTTTTTATTTGAAAAGTCATTCTGGCCATCTGCGCATTCAGGGCAAGAGAAGGAAGATTAAACCAAATTCAGATGTATACTTTATTTGCAGGGCAGTGAATATATCAACAAGAGCAGTGAAAATACAAGAGGCCTTTATACTAGCGCAAGACTGATGGAAATAACACATATTTAATAAATGGATAAGTATTTCTGTTTAAGATCTAAATTATTTTTATTGTCTCACATATTTGTCTTGCATTTGTAGTGGTTACTCTTTTAAATTATTTAGATTTGCTATTTTCAATCTGCATAATTATTCTTAGACTGATTTCAGAATTCTTTGTTCATGTAGAATTCCTAAGCCCTAGTATAAACCTGGTACTTAGAGAATTATGTAGGACATCTCTACATATTCAGTCCTTGAGTTTACACAAATATCTTTTTAACTTTGGAAAAGACTTCCACTTGTCCATCAGATTAACAATACTTTTACCAAAGAAATATGAAGATAGTCACTACGAAATAAAATACATTGCCACATCTTACACTCCAGTAAGTATGGAAGCTCAATTATCATGTTTCTCTTTTGTAGGTAGAAAAGTAAAGTTTCCATTAACCCAGATTTCAATCAATATTATATGGCATCCTTTTAATACTCTGGTAAAAAAATTAAAGTTTATCTTCAGGATCATGTATAGGTGACTATAATAAATTGACTAAAGTCCGCGAGACTGTCATTTATTACTGTCTCTTTACAGCTTCCTGTCTATATATTGTACTTCAAATGGACTGTAAGGTTTATGTTTCCTACAAACTAAGTATGTTGTAAAGGAAATACATAGCCTGAAATGAGGAAAAATTAGAAAAAAAAGTAAAAATACTTTTTAGGTACTTGTCCCTGTTTCTCTTGACTGAGCTAATAAATTTTTCCTCACATCTTTCTATCAGTTTATTATGTTCTCTAAAATGTTACTCAGTTGTAAACCAACAAAAATAGAAGTTAAACTGATGGCATTCATAGGATTATCATATGCACAAAGCTAGCAATGAAGAAGTTAAATAAGCTCTGCTTTTTTTTTTTTCAGGACTTTGTGTGAAATAGATAAACATTTAATAATCTCAAGTGAAATCACTTGACAGCAAGCAAGTCCAAGTATGATTGATTTAAGAAAGTGCCTTCAACTTCAGAAAAAGGGAAAGTACATTTTCATGGGGTATAAAGTTTACTTTATACCTTATTATCTGGGTGTATATAAATTTGTAAATTTCAGAAAATAGACATCAATAGTTTACAAAGTGAAGTTCTTTGCTAAATAAACCACTTAAGAAAAGATAATGACACAGAAAAGGAAATGCATCACAAGAAGAGCAACATGTATATGTCACACTACAACACTATGCCAGTGTCATTTTATACACTTTAATGCCTAAACTTGTTATACTTCAATGGTCTGACCAATAAGCAAAGAGAATCTTAATAAATTGCTGCTTGCTGCCTTCTAAAATGAGTATATGTATATCTATTCTTGCCTATTTGTGTTAAGGTTAAGCAATTCTTTTTGTTTTAATTTTCTACATCTGTACATAACACTTCTTTTATGGATATAAATGAAGAGGTAAACTCAGTCATAAAGTAGTCTTTAGAATATGAACAGAAAAAACTCCTATACTTTTCATTTACAAAACAGTAAGTCACACCATTGGTTTGACTAAAAATTACTATCTATCAGTCTCTAAGAAGTACATATATAAAGGGTTTTAGACTACAATTTTTGTAACATGAAAATCTTCTTTATGCATGAAAATGATGTTGTCAGGAGTTTATGCATCCATCAGCTAAAAGAATTCATTGGAACCAAATTACTAAAGCAGTTTTAGTGACACTTACCGTAGTTATAGCACTGAGAAGGAGGATGAAGGCTGGAAGAACTTCTTTTCCAGGATCTGAAGGCCTTTCTCAGTGCCTGTACTCACTTAATTGAAGAATATGGACTCCTGTGGTAACAGGTGACTGAAACAATGGGTGGGAAAGAGAAGGATGTGGTCAGGTGGCTGCTGCCATTCTTCATTGGGCCCACTGGAGCTGGGTATCGCCCTTCGCATTACAGCTGTGGATTTAAAAACTGAAAGAGTTTTTAGTGGACATCCAGGCAAATGCGCAAGACAATCCATGCTCCACCAGAAATTATAAAAGCAAATTTCTTAATTCGTGTATCAGAACTGATTCAGTGCAGTGCAGAGACAAAGAATTGATTTTGAGGATTTTTAAGGAAAAGTTAGTGCAAGAGATTGTAAGAACCAGCAGTACTACCATCAGAGACAGAGTGGAATAAAAATTTAGCAGCCTGCTAGGTTTGTCTGAAGAACGTTAAAAGTTCACAACTTTAAGAAAAACTTGCAAATGACACAAGGAATAAAACTGTCTCTCCTTAGCATATAATTGTTAAAGTTTCTTCAAGACCTCAGCAATAGACAGTCATCGAAATTTTATATGTATTATAAATATATGTAGTGTAAAAGAGTTTGAGTCCTGTCGTTTCTTGGTTTCTTGCCCCTGCTGTGCTTTTCTTTTGCCTCGCTTTCACGACATCAAAGGCAAAATATTTTCTATTTCCTCACTTAAAAGCATTTTGTGGTTAGAGAGGGCATGATGATTTTGAAACTTTCTACCACTGAAAAAAAATTCATCCTTGCCTCTCACCCCCCAAAAAAGACTTCATTTTGAAAAATGTATTCTTTCCCTGCAGCGCTCAGTGTGAGTTCTAATGGAATTTCAAGTTTCTTAATACCATTAAGATTCACTGTTTCTTATACAGAATGAAACTGTGAAAAACATCTTGTGAGGTTAGTTTAGAAAAACCCCATATATAAAAACAGAAGCTGTTTCCTTTGTGAAGTAGTACTAACAAATGCCATTGTAGCACATAAGCATATAAACATATAAATAAATTATTGTAGCTACATGACTATAATATTCACGTTTCATTTGGTATTGTTTTATTGTAGTAAGACTTAGAAAACACACATGGTAAAACCATGGCAGCATGGCTTGTAGAGGTTCTGTTGTTAGCAGTGAAGCATGTGCTGCTACTAGTCTCAAAAAAAATTGCACCAAAATCATGTTTTTCTCAGTACTGTTTCCCAGTTTTCAAATATACAAGAGCAAAAGCTAAAGTAGCATGTCATGGTACAAGGCAATAGGGAGATGATCAAGGTAGCAGTTCAGGTGACTGCTTCACTCGCTTGCAGTCAGAACCTTTTTCCTGTTATCAGAAGTGTTGTTCACTGCCCCAGAGCAGACCTTGGAAGTGAGAACAGAGGTCACTGGGCTGCCTGCAGGGAGGAAAAAATAATCTAAAAATAAAGCTAGGCTTTTGAACACTGCTGTTTCCCAGTGGAGGTTTGTCTTACAAAATTAGATGCAGCATAGCTGTCTCTAAAAATTTCCTCTTCTTTTAATGTTCGCTTGCTCTACTTGCAAAATCTGGGGAAATCTGAAAGCTCATCCTTCATTATGTTGAAAGGCAATGTTTAAAAAATAAAGCAGGACGTTGCTGATGTGACTTTTGGAGAGGAGGGCTGAGATTTTTGTCTAGCCAAGTAAGAATGGATTCCTCATGTGATGCTACAAGTTAATAATCTTACACACAGACTAAAGCTAATGGGCTTCAGAATAAAACCTGTGACAGAGAACAGGTAGAGAACGCAAGCAGCTGAGAAGATGTGTTTGCAAGTCAGTAATGCATCGCTGTTTCTGGACTTTCTACAGTTACTAGGGAAAAAAAAAGTATTAATAAAGAATGCCAGGTGTGGGGATACTATATGTTAATGCTGAGTCAAAGTTCACATTATGAACATATAGTGGTAGTTGCAAATCTTTAAGTATATTAGTCAAAATTAAGCAGATACAAGCTTATTTCCAGTCATGTGGTGTATAGTGTACAAACTCTCAGGCAGTAGGAAAAAAAAATAAAAAATACCCTGCTGTGCTGTCATGGGTGAGAAGGAAAAAAGATTATGATACTTTATACCTTAAGGAGAGATACTAATATTGAAAATCTCTTTCTCAGCTAACCTTAATAGTAAACAAATGGCACTTGCCAGCAGCAATGTCCCTATTCCTTGGCTCTATACTCCAGACACATTACCAGGCTCATCTCAGTCTATGGTGCAAAAAAAAAGAAAGAAAGAAATCCAGAATTCATTTTAAACAAGGACTCAAAGTCACCTTAGAAAATACATTTAAAAGTCCTATTTATTTTGCAGCTGAGAATCTGAAAATACATAAAACACATTTGTCTATAAAGCATACATTTTGTTACCTCTGTCTAACCTGGAAGAGAAGATACTGTGAAATATTAAGTGGGAACAAGTAGCCAAAGGTCAATCAATTTTTTTTCTTGCCAGTGAGGATTTAGTGACTTAAATGTGAACTGGAAAGAATATATTTTTGTTTATTTTTTTATGTCCCTTTACAAAACCATCCCTATGGTGCACTCAGGTAGGAGGGAGATAGACAAAATGGAGAAGAAAATGTGAGTCTGAGGGGGTAAATAAAACTTGACAGGAATAAGAATGAAATGCACCTTGGCACCCAATGCCTCCCATTGGCAGATGTTTACTGTTCCATTCCCAGAGGTGAGATGTTTTCTGGAGCAAACTAAGACCCTATCAGTGGCCAAGGTTAGTTCATTCAATTATCTTGTAAATAAATTGAGACACATAGGACAAAGTCAGCTCTGAGCAACAGAAAGTAATCCAAGGTAGGTGATGCAATCAGCATTACTAGAGTTTCTCGTTCCTTCTTCCCTAACCTTCCCCAGGTACTTGACAGCGGTTTTCAGTATACAACATAATACTATGAAGTTATAGTAAAATGATAATACTAAGTTGTATATTGTAAATATAATATACTGCAGTGTAATATATTAGGATACTCTAGTAGATAGTATTACATTATTTTGCTTAAAGCACCGAGCAATTATTTCTATTGCCATTATCAAAAGAAAAAGTAATATTTCATACTGCAGGAAAATATGCAGAGTCAAATGGATTTCTGCAGCCCTGTATATAAATAACATACAAACTTTAAGGCCCTGTCTGCTGGGATTGACTAGACTATTTGCTTAAATCACAGACATATTATTCAGTGGCTTCTGCAAAATACTGAAAAAAATGGAAATGTGTTTGAATCCTTTTCATTTCCTTTGAACAAAGAGCTGACATATGATTTCCTTTGAAAAATATAGACTACAGTCTTAGACATTTGCAAAAATAGTCAGGTTGTTTATAAGAATACTAGTCTAACATTTGATAAATCTTTTGTTACCTTATAATAGATGAAAAATGATTAGGACCAGTTAAGATACCTGGTTACAAAAGAGGTTGTGTTTCAGGTTAATCTAATCAATTTAAAAAAACATTCACTGTTGATCTCTGTCTAGATTCAAATCTCACTCTCAATAAGTTGCAAATGAAATGCTAAGTATAAATTTTCTTGGAATTTATAAGGCAAAAATTTGTCTGTACAGGTATACAAAAAAAGAACACTCTTGACAAGGTTATACAGTTTGTCCTAATCTATTTTTCTACTAGGTTAATTCCGTATTTCATCATTCCTGCATATTTACTGATTATCGGTTTGCTCCTGCTTTATACCTCTGACATCTAGTTCTAATAACCTACACCCATATCGGTGACACTGTCAACTCTTTAAACAAGTAACTTGTGCAATGCAGTGCAGTGTAGCATACTCAAATGCCCAAATGTTTCTTGTCAAGAGCTTCATGTATAATGATATAAAACTATTTCACTGACTGAAATGTCATATCTGTAACTAAACTTTAAAAAAAAAAATAATCCTGTGATTTACTTAGTAGTTATCTAAAATTACAAATAAACATCTGGCAAGCCTTTGTTACTATCCAAGACTCAGAAAATAAGGGAGAGGCAAAGATTTTGAGCAGCTCCCTAGACTTAAGCAGAGGCCTAAATAAATACATAGTGAGAGCACAATACTTATAATTTTTCCAGACCTGTCTTAATTCTGGGGATCTAAGTTTTAGAAATGGCCCTTTTCTTAAGGTTCAAGGCTAATTCAATGCAAATGCAGAGGTCTCACCTATTCACATCTGAATTATATAGTTTGTCCCTAGAAAATTCAAAATAAATCTCTGGAATGTTAAAAAAACACAGAAAATGGGGATTTATCTCCTTAATAATGTCTCTTTACAGTGACATTTCAGTCATTCATTTAATTGTTGATTTGCTAGTCTGTTCAGAAGTAAAGGATTTGATCCTGAGATAGTAAACTGAAAAGAAGGATTCAAAAGAGGAGAAGGTCCAATGGTGTTGGGCATGAAGTAGCTCTGATCATCAGCACTGTCACTGAGGCCAGGACAGCATTCCAGTCAGACAATACAGAAATGTGGTCGTTGCTTCCTGATGTACCATTGCTGCTGACAGTTCTTGTAATTTACAGATAAGGGCCAAGATTAGGGAGGAAAGAAAGGTGCATCAGAACATGCTCCCTGCCCACCATCAGCTGTATTGTGACCTCGGTCTCCCAAATCTAGTGACTTTATGCCAGATTTGTTTTCAATGCTGTCAGTAGTAAAGGCTTTCATGAGTCACTAATCGGAATTCCTAAATTACCCCTCCTCTAATTAGCTTGACTTATCTAAGCATATTTTTTTCCAATTTGACATGATGTCCCAAAGCTCCTCTCTCAAGTATAATAGCAGAAAAAGAAAGTCTGCAAAAGGAGAAAAAAACCCTGAAGACTCCGTTATGAAAAACTGTAAGTCAGCTTCATTGCAAAATACACTATGCGTTTGAAAATATGTCTGCACAAACTGCGCATAAGCAGACATGCCAATGAGTTCTGCAGGCAATAGGAAACAAATGTAGCCTGGAAGTTTTGAACTCTCGTGTGTGTTGAGAAATTGAGATCTGAACTTCAGTAACAATTTTATTGCAGAAAATGAGTGTTTAAAAAAAAAAAAGCTTTTAATAGTTTCCTTAAAAGGCAGATCATTGTAGATATCTTTTAAACAATAGAATATTATCATCTTGTCACAGGTACTAGACCGTCACCATTAGTGCTCAGTAACAGACTATATCAATTTTTACTAATATTATTGTTGTGTGCCTTTTTGTCCTTGATGTGAAATAGAAAAACAGCCGTATGTTACTTGCACCCTAGGTAGTGTGCAGTCTTAGGGATCATACTGAGGATGAATATATAGGGTAAAAAGGCAAATAGAATGACCTCATGCTCAACTACTTTTTTTTTTCTTTTCCTCCCATGTGTGAATATATCCAGCTGAGGCCAGGGGAGACCAAGGAGACAAGTCTACTGTCTATACCATTTACTCAGATTGCCTGGCACTAAGCAGATAGGGTGCTGCATATTCTTCTTTATGGGAACAGATAATAAATAACCAGTTATCACAGAGTGACAACTCCTCTGATTCTCAAATGACCTTAGAGTTGGTTAGCTGAAAAGGCTGACCTGAGAACATCAGCATCCCTTCTTTCTTGGCCATTTAAAAACTTATTCCATAAACATGTCATTTTGTAGTTTAAAGTCTATTTAACACAATTCTTCATTGCCTAGTTCCTAGAAAGCCTTATGCCTGTACCAGAATTTAACAGTGTTGTGTAATTGACTAAAGCCCTCTCAACAGAAAAACTGACATATATTTAGTTCATGGTTCACTGAATTTTCAAAGAAACTTCTGTCTACTAAAGAGAAATTACAGTGCTGTCAGTGGGTGATTTCTCCGCATCCTAATAGCTACAGTAATTTCTCTGTGGTTAAAAATTCAGTCTGAATGTGTTCCTCTGGCCCCTGGACGGTTAGTTCTATTAACAGCTTCCACGTCCAATAATACTGCAGTTTCCTTCATTTTTATTACCTCCACAAATCTTCCCGGGACATATCTAAGCAACAGATTCATCACCTTTGGATTTAAATGTATCTCAGGTTCTTCTCTGAAATCTTCAAAGACAGAAGAGGCCCAGTGGAAGAATAGCTGAAGAAGCTTAGTCCTTCGGATGTTAAAGTGCTTTACACCGTCTATCATGTCTTTATATAAGGAAACTCTGGCCATCATATAAAGTACAGACAAACTACATCAACCCTGTTCAACTTGATTGATCACAATGGAGAGGATTTATTTGTGCAACTGTATATTCTTTTTATTTATTTACTAGTCCTTGTTTAATGACCTGTAAACTATGGGAGCACAAGATGGTAGTACAAAAATATGAAAAAGTCTCAGAAATTAAAATGGTTAGCCATCACGAGTTTACGACACCAACCTCTGGGTGGAATTCAGCTGCTAACCCAGCAAGGTCCGAGAAACATGGGACTGTACAAGAAAAGATGGCCCAAGAGAGACCCTCATCCTTCTAGAGTGTCATCTAAAGACCAGGCTGATTGCACTAGAACATCTCAAATAACTTTAACACATTAGCATTTAGCTAGCTGAATGCCACCTTTTACTTGCATACTAGTATGGCTGTCAAATATTAGAGACAACCTTTTTCAATTCACATGAAAACTCTTCCTTGCTGAAGTTTTTGTAAATCTTTAATGCCTAGGTATAACAAGAATTTTTACTCTGTAAGTAACTCAGAACCATTGCTCTATGAATCTTTAATGCTGTTTACTGACAATGACTTTATTCTATATCATATTTGAGACAAATATTTTATTATTTCCTTACATTGTTTCAATTGTTTAACCCAGGCTAAGGTTTGCTTTTGTCCCTTTGCACTTAACATTATTTTAAAAATAGATTGGTACTGTTGTTTCACTCTTTGCAGGACAGATAAAAATAGCAGATAAGTTCATAGCCGATAAAGGTTAATACAACAGTTTCGTTAAAAGCTTCATTTGTATTTTGTTAGCCTAAATGTCTAATATGACAATATCAGTGTCATCTCTTATGACAATGTTTTTAAATTACTTCAACACTCTAGTTGATCAAAATAGCTGATTGAAATACAACGCTCCCAGATTGCTCTTCTTGGGGTGGAAATATTTAAATATTTACCCAATAAATATTTAATCTATATGATTATAAAGTAGATCACTTTCACCTTCATCTACTACTTTTTAAAAGAAAAAAGAATGTTTAAATATTTGCTCATGGAATTTAAGACTACTAACAGGTATTAAAAATGTGACAGACACTAGAAGCAATTGTAGAAATAAATGATTTTTTTTATGAGCTTTTCCAGTGACAAGGGCATCTTGCATGAAGTAGTTTTCAAGGTCTACTTTTGCTAACTAAACAGAAAATAAGGCTATATAATCCACATCAAGGTGTAAGATTTGGAAGTGACCTGTTTGTATGCATCTGTTTTCCAGAAATGGCTGAGGGAACTGTTTTGCAAGTATATCACAAATGAGTATTCAGTTTGTCAAATGTTTTTTTTGGTACCAATTTGAAAAGTAAACTATTTAAGAATTTTTGCTATATGTGAACACACACATTTTGCGTGTGTCTGTGTGGGTGCATGAGTTCACATGTATGCACAACGCACAGCATAACAGTACTATAATCCTCAACTGGAGCTTTGATGTTTTATTGCATCGCAAACAGAAAATAATAAAAGTTTATAGACTTTAGTGGCTGGATAATAAGAATGGAGCTTCCCCTTAGAAGGACACAATGGTCCAGTTTATGCACAATGTAAACTCAGAACAGTAAGACGAGCGAAAGCCAATCCCCCGCTGCTTTAAACTATGTAGTTAGATGGATATCAATTTACAGTGGCTGAGAATTTGGTTCATTATAATCTCTGGAGCCTTATTACTTCTGTAATAATCTGACACCATGCTTGCAGGTTTGCCAAGCCCTGTGTTCATCTCAAATCTGGGGCGAGGCGGTTGTGAGGTGCCTGTGTGGCCGTTCCCAGAGGCAGAGGTGCCCACTGCCAGGGATTCTGGTGCCCGTGCAGTCCCCTCTCTAAGCTGGAAGTGCTGTCACGTAATTTCTGCAAGTAAATGAAGGATTGAAGAGCTAGAGCTTTTGGCTTGTCAGCAATGCTAAAATACTGTCGTGCAGAAAAAAGGGGACAAAGGTTGTGTCTCAACAGAATGTGTAATCAGCCGAGCATCTCTAGGGGCCTGAATATAAATTTGGGTACAAGCAGATTTAGGCAACATTAGAGTGATACTGTAACACAGTTTAATGAACACTTACTTAAATTTAACAAGAGAGTGATTTTACCAAGCAGGATCAGAGACCTTATTATGTCTAAATAGAGAGAACATAAAAATGAAGAAATTGCCTCTCTGGATCAGGTCAGTGCCATGTCTGGCACGCTGGCATGATCCTGACAGTGACAGATCCTCCAGAGGAAGGTACAGCAAACTGCCGACTTGGTTGTTGGCGGATTTTCTTACATAAGCAGTTTCCTCTGACAGAAGTGGCAATGAGTGTCTTATGTTCTGAGGTATGAGGATTTACGTGTTTATCCTATCTAAAGCATTTATTTATGTTCTCAATTTACACATGAATGCCAAATCCTTTTTCAATGCCCTTAGTCACAATCCCTGTGATATCTTATGGCAGTAAGACCCACAGCCTGATGGTACATGTCCTAGAAGCCCTCCCCCCTCCTCCCCAGGCTTCTCTTTTTTACTTTCAACACGTTTACAGTTTCACACAAGGTAAACAAAGGCAAATTTTCTCAGCCAAATAAAAAGGCCGAGGTCATGGAGAGACCAGGTTCAAAGTGATGCTAATGTTTAGGCAACTGTGTCACATGGTGGTGTTCACGTGGCTGGGCAACAGACTGGGGCTCGCAGGAGTGGCTGACAGGGCTGGGGAGGACTTTCAGGTGCCATGAATTGCTCTTCCAGCTCACTGCACAACGTGAAACTCTTTGGGTTGCCCCAAAAATTAGTGCTGAGTGAAAGTGTGGGTTTAAATCTGTTTGACAGTTATCACCATGAACCTCACTTTTTCTGGGAGTGCTGTTTCCCTTGGGTGTGGGAATAAGTAGGCTGTAAGGCCCATGTGAAGGCAGGCAGTGAATCCCACTATTGCGCTGGCCTGAAGAAGGCACAGACATCCTTGTGTCCTTAATGCAGGAGATCTGCCCATCATGCCCATAAGCATATATTCAGACACTTAGAGGATTTTATTACCTAAGACTTAGGATCACACAGGGTTAAAGATCTTACAGGGTTAAACAAGTTTTGAGATTTTAGCTACTTGGCATGCTCTTAGTAACTGGCTCACAGATTTGTGTGCAAAAAATGTTATGCATGAACACAGAGGACCATAGTAGTTTCTCCAACGTATTGAGTTCTAGCTAAGAAATACTCTGTTACTAATGAGGACACAAGTCCTAGAAAATGAGTCAGGATAACTTTGTGGTTTTCAATATGATGTCTTTCTTACAGAGGATGAAGCTTTGGGTCAGATGATGAAGCCTTTAACTTTCAAATATAGTTTCTATCAATGGGTGGGCATGGTTGGAAGGAAACGTGTATTGAATTTCAATTTTCTCATAAAGTTTAATCAAGATTTGCATTGAAGCAAAATGAGTATAACAGGAATCAAGATCCTCTGTGCCACTGAAGCAAAATGAATATAATATAGGAATCAAGATCCTCTGTGCAGGTTTAAAAAGAGAAAATTTCTCTTCTGCACAGAACATAATGAAATAACTTGGAAAAAAATTAGCATACCATTTTCTATTTCAAACCTATGAAAGAAAGTTATCATGAAGTTTAACATGTGCTATTTCCTTAACAAATAATTTCACCATACCTGGTTTGTATAATGTAATATTTTTGCATATCAACGCACTGAGCCTCTCCAATTGTAGAAGAAAAGATGCTCTTTTTCCACACTTAAAAAAAAAAAAATCCATCTCCCAGTAAACATTTTCAGTAAATATGTACATATATTTTTATGGTGGAAAGAAACAACCTGTTGGAAAGCTGATAGAACAATGTATGGTAAAAGGAACAAGTGTTGGATGGGCTGATGGAGAGACAGACAGGTCTTTTCAGGTAGTATCTCTTTATATTATACCAAATGATGCTTTGAAAAAAAAGTAAAAATAAATTAAGATCTCCTACTGACTAAAGTAAGTAATATTATTTCTCTAATAGCAGATATTTTGTAAAATAAAAATTTGAATTAAAGAGAGATTATTTACTTTAATGGTAATTATGCAAACTGTTATCTTGTTTCCCACCTGAGAAACAATCACTGATAGCCATAGCTTCCAAAACAAGTATGTTCTTTGTTACTGTTATGGATTCTTTGTACTAGATTGTCAGTGTTTATTACTGCAAGACGTCCTGGCAACTTGTAATGCTTCTGATCAAGTGGTTGTGCTGAATGCATGTGAGGGAATGCTCATTCCCTCCAGATTGTTAACAATAATGGAAATATATGGAATATACATTTCTTCAGTAAACTTCTTCACTTTTAAAGTTTTAAAGTGAGCCAGCTCCAGAATCCTGAAACGCTGTTGTGTCCAGCATGCCAGGAGATGGGTGACATGTTACGTCCCCTGTAAAAAGAACAAAGTTGCTGTAAAGCCAACTCAGAGCTTGTCAGCAGCACTGGAAAAAATCGTCATCTCCTGGCAGAGGGACTAGACATGGTAGACCATGATTCAGAAATAAAAGCTGAAGCCAAAGTGCTTTGTCAGAGAACCGCCTTGAATACCTGAGAGCGCTGTTCATGTTGCTGCAGTGGCAGGTTTGGAGGTACAAGTCATCTCCAAATGGTCATCCCTATCACATGCACAAGATGGCCTCTCAGGGACACTATAACCCTGTTGTCAATGGCAATGGTCTGCCCAGCTGTCCATTGTTTTTTGACAAAGCAAAAGTGTCAGAAAACCTATTATATAAAAGGAGAAAAAAACTGCCCTAATGATCTCAGGACCCCTATTGATTTAAGATATATAAACTAAGTAGTGAGTTATCTAGTGGGAAAAATAGAAAATAAATTATTTTCTAGTATGTAGGTTGTCATACAGTCTTCATCTACATATATAGGAGAATTATCTTTTCTTTCAGTGAACCATGCCACTATTTGTTGTTTCAGGGTTAGATTTATGTATCTTCATCTCTTTATTTCCAGGTAAGTGTTCTTCAAATCCCCAGGCATGTACAGTCCTAGATATGAAGCCTGCACAGGGTGGTATAACTTCAATGGTTCTCTTTTAACTCCAAAAAGCCATGTGAAAAATAACTTTAGACCTGTTCTTGTAACTAAACTGGAAGGCTAGAAATCTCAGTTTGTGGCTGGCAGAAGGAAGAGCTATCTTATCAGCAACAATTATCCAGGATGTTTTTGCTAGTTTATTTTAGTTTAGCAGTTAAATGAATTCAGATGAAAACCAAATTTTGGAATTATTTTTTGACTAATGTTTTTATTGGCTTAAAATAATATTGTAATGTTAAGGTTGGGCTATCAATGAAGAGCATTTGAATACAAATAGAATTTTGTCAGTATTGGTTGTTTTCTTTCTTTTTTTAAGTTGTCCTTTTTACCACTTAGGTATTTCTTAATATTTATTAAAGACACTTATTTATGATAAAGATACTTATTAAGTTTACTAAAGAGAGTGTATTTAGAAACTTCCAGAAGAGGTTTCTGTTTTCCCCTGATAATGGGGTAATTTTCAATGGCAAGCTTTGGGCACCTGCTGAAAGAACCTGCCTGTCCCTGGTCTGGCAGAAACTTCTTTCCTCAAGCTCATTTGACATTTTGTGTCCTTCATATGAATCCAGGTTGATTTACGCCCTCACTGGTTTGTATTTCCGTTCTAGTCCTGCTCTTCCCAAGAACATCACGGTTTAACACCTTTTTTTGTAAAAAGGATTCTTTCCTTACCTTAGTTATGCAAATACTTATTAGGCAGGGCGTGGTCTACTTTACTTGACTGATTATCAAGAAACTCTTTATATCTTCAAGTCATTGCTTCAGTATGAAATTATGTTTATGTACACTCTCATATTCCCAAAACAATAAATGCACTAAAAAATATGTGATACGAATACATGAAGAGGTATAATTGGCTGTAGCTCATATGTGGGCTCTTGGTTGAGACTACTTACCATTGTAATCAATCATTTTGGGGTGAATTATTTGGGGTTTCTTTTATTTATATTAAGTCTGGAGGTCCAATCTGGGTTTTTTTATGATTTTATAACAAACTGCAGTTCTGAACCTATAATAGAATATATATGTAAATGAACGCTCTAGCTTTCAAATAAGACATATTTTCATTATTAGTTGATTGACCTTTGCTGTTTGAAACTGAAAACTTCCTATTATAAATGATGAAGAAAGGCCTGACTTTATCATGTTGATTTAGGAAATCAGATTTTGCCCACTGTAATCCATTATTCATACTTGCCAAGTTATTCTGAAGTAAATTTCAGTGCTCTGGAAGATTTTATATAAAGGAATATGACAGAAGTTTTTCAGCTTGTCAGATAATTTGACTGGCTATACTGTATAAATACTGAGGATTTTAATAATTGCTGTTCTGCATGTAATGCTTCTTGCAAATATAATTCATCTTTCTTGAATTGTCTGTCAGATGCTGAAGAGAGTCTGCTTCCATTTGAAATTATAATTAGGTGCTAATTTGAAGCCACCAGGTTTCAGGTTTTGGTGTTATTTAGTGGTATTAATTGTACAAAGAATAAAGGACAATCTACTGAACTGTTCAATTTCTTTTATATAATTATGGTATGCATAGATGTGTGTGTATATGCATGTATGTTTTAAAAAAAGAGAGAGAAAAAAACATTCTATTTCTTGTGCAGGGAAAAAGCCAGAGAACAGGAGTAGCTGGATAAGACTTCACCACAATTTGGAGTTCCCCATTTATCGAAAGGAAAGATGAGTGTGTATTTTGATCCAGCTATCTACAGATGACAGTTGGCTCCTTAGGGACCACAGTAGTCTGGCACAGGGTAGAGAAATCCCCAGGCCACTCTAATCTGTACAGAATTCAGGTCAAAGCATCAGGGAATGCCATTTATTTCCTCATGCAACACAGGGTTTCCTCTTAACAGAGAAGGCCTGAAAGTGTGATAAGGCAAAGGACTGATGAACTCACGGTAATATTCTCTAGTCCTTTAAATAAATTAAGTACTAATGCTGTGATGTTTTACAGTACTAATATTTGCTCAGAAACTATTTTACAAACTTGCACTCTGTTTCTGCAGTTGCCTGTGTTATCTTTAAAACAAAAGCTCTCATAAGAAAGCTTAAACAGTGGGTAATAGGAAAAAATGTGGCTATTTCCCAGCCCAGTGACAAAGCAGGTCTTAAGAGAGCAGGATGAATAAATAATATAAAAAGTAAGACAGAGTGATTACAAGTGCTCCGGTTATGGGCTGCCTTTGTTGCTGGTGGTCATGTCCCTCTCACTGCCACAGCAACCTCAGGCTACTATTTCAGTTCAGAATGGAGCAAAGACTCTGTTGGCTGCATCAGAGTGTTTCTAATCCCACTTTTTCCGGAAAGAGGAATAACTCAGCTCTGACAAACCAAAAAATCCTTAAACACAGATTTCTTTAGTCAGGCAGTGTGTCACATGAAAGGTGCCCATGTAACAAAACATGCTTCCAGTGTGTACCAACGTGAGCCCAAAAAAATAAATTCCACTTTACATATTATCAGTTTTCTATTTGATTTTATCTTTTACCATGCATGTCTTAATTGGCCAATTTATTTTACCTATTTACTAAGCCTGCACCCAATGTCCAGCATTTACAGCAACATATAATCAGTTCATACATTCTTTTTATTAATTTAAATATTGCTATTGTGTAATAATGTAGGTGCATGTAAATCTTTTCAACTTATTTGCGAACACAGATGTCGTCCTCATTAGTATATTAAACAGATGCTGATCATTCTTACTTTCAGGCACCTTCCCAATTTGATTGCGCGACTGCAGTATTGAAGATATCCTGTTTTCCAGGCAGCATGGCTTTACTTTGTAATCAGTATTACACATAATTTGAATCCCATCTTGTCTTTGTACTTTACACCAATTTTTGATTTGAGACTGTTACCAAAATGTCTTTAGACTTACCCCAAGTAGCACATCAAAGTACAGTTCTTAACTTTGCATGTATTTTTAATGTTATTAGAAATTAAAGGTTTAGTCTTCATAATTTTTACGATAGTTTTAATATGCAGAAAAATTCTCTTTGAGTTGCTATTTGTTTTTACTTGAGAGTAAATTGTTAAATTCTCCCCACCCGCTACCAGATCAAAAATGCACCTGTCTTTACAAACACTCAGGAAAGCTACAAGTGTATTTTTAGAAATGTTATCTTATTTTTGCAAAACCCACTTATCTGAAGTAACTGAAGAACAAAACAGCAAAGCAGGTGAGGCCAGATACTTCTGTAATTTTTATGAATGGGAACACTTTACAGGTTATTTGAAGACATCAAAACCAAAGAAAACACATGAGAGGGGAAAAAAAAATATGGGGGGAACAGTTCAGTTGGGAAGGATCAAAATAATCTATTTGTACTTTTCTCCCTGAGCTAACTCAAGTAAAAAGTAAATAAATACAGTTTTGTGCATCAGTGTGTTTGTGGTATTTTTCTGTTTGTTTTTTTTTTTTTTTTAACCAGTGATTATACTCTGAATTATAAATGATTGTTATTTCCTCAAAGACTAATCTTGTGACAACAAGAAAAAATGTGGAGATATCAATTAAAACAAGAGAAAACAAAATAAAGGCATGCATTCTTTCAATCTGTCCTGAGTATGGGAGTAATAGCTCAGTTTCCTGTGAAAAGTGTGTGTGCGTGTGCATGTGTGTGTGTAATTATGCATCTGGGGGTGGGAAGACTGAAGGCTTCAGAATCTGGTTAAAGTTTTTATAAGTACTTTATTCAACTTTTTGTGTATAATTAAAAAAAAAATAATTATTGCACGAGTAAGGAGCAACCTGATACAACCTTACAAAAATCATCCAGCTGAAACAATGCATTAAGTTCTGACTACCCTGATGCTGATTTTCTTTTTAAATTTGCTTTAGTGTTTTTCATTTCCAAAAAGAAACCAACTTAACTTATCACAAGTAGTAAAGTAGTACATCTCAAAAGAGGAAAGGTTGCCAACCTGCAGAAAACTAACATTTTAAGTCATTTTTTACAGTAGTGTATCAACAGCACACTTCTGCTTTCATCTTATGTTTAGGTAGTGATTTGGAGAACCATGAAATAATTGCTGGTAGGCTGCTCTGTGCAGAGGAGAGAACAAATAATAGCATTATGATCTTACATCCCTTAAGGAGAAAAAATATTTTGTCCATGTAAGTTTTTTATATGCGAGTCTCAGCATCTGCTTAAAATACTAACTGGATTTATTTCAGCCTCAAGGACAAAATTTAACATCAATCCAGAGTAAACAAAGCCAAATAAAGAGTTATACTTTACTTATTTTCAGGATCATATTCTGATCCCATACTGATGTAACTACCGTTGGTTAACATAGATATTACGTCAGGATCCGTGAGGTTACTCATGTGAACTTCAAACTTGAACAACAAGATTACAAAAAGACTTTCATAAATAAATAAATTAGACAAATTAAGAAAAAGTTTGTGCTATTTTCTCTTTTCAGTTAATTATCTTCCTTGTACTTTGATCCTTGTAACAGAATAATTCTCTAAATACTACTCTCCGTTTACTTGCAGCACTTACCTAACATGACTGGGTGATGTACTCTCAGGGAGTCCTGGGCTTTTGCCTTCTTACATTAGGACAGGACAACATCTGGATTTCCTTCCTGCAGAAATCGTAACTTGTGGTAGCCCAGATATTTACCATCTCAGTGATGGCTGAGACACGCTAGGACACTGGAAGCTGGGAAGTGCTCTTGGTCCATCAGCACGATCACAAACCACATCCTGAATGGACTCTTATCTTGTGACTGACTAAGATTACTCTGACTCATGATGCCATGAAGGCCAGACATTTGAATTCCACAGATTCCAAGTAGGATTTTTCCAAACTACTAAGTACTTTGATCTAAGTACTTTTGAAAAGTCAAACAGGTGCTTATCTTCATTTTTAGGTATCATTTATCATTTTACCTTTGAAAATATAACCTATCTTTATGAAAAATACAAGATCTCTACTTTAACCAGATTTGTCAAAAGATCTATAATAATGAGTCAGATCAAGGGTCCCTCTAGCTGGGTAGCATGTCTCCAGTGTTTTCATTACAGTCAGCTTATATTATAGCCACGTTGCATTTCATTATTTTGAGTGTAAAATCTTTTCTTTTTTATTCTCCTTTTTTTAGACAAATAAATACCAAAACTCTGTATTTCCTTTCATTTTCAAAACCAAGCTTTGGATTGTCTTGATTTTGTACCATCATACATCTGCTTTGAACTTTGTTAGTAAGTTCATATACCCAGGCCAATGGAGAATAAGCTCAGTAGTGCTTCATTCTTTATATTCCCAAAGTCAAACAGTCTTCCTCAAAGTATACAACAAACCAAAGCACAACAACAAAAATGTTCTTCAGGGAACTGTGTAAGAATGTAGAGAAGATATTTTTACTGTGAGGTTGATTGAATATCAGCACAGTTTGCCCAGGGAGAGCGTGGCATCTCCATGCCTGGAGATACTCAAAACTGGACTGGGTGCAGTCTGGAGCAACCTGATCTGGACAACCCTCCTCTGAGCAGGGGGCTTCAGAGGTTCCTGTCCGAACTCAGCCACTCTGCCATCCTGTAAAATGGACAAATCACTGGGAGTAACGACAAGCAAAAAGTTGCCCAAGCAGGCTGTGAGATTAGTACCTAGGAAGGTATATCAATTTGACTTCTGCAAGCATTGCTGTGGTCCAGGTCCTCCTTTGTGTCCATGTGCTGTGGTCTGTCTATAAGTTCTGTTTCTGAATGTATGCAGCATTTCTAAATTAGATGTTCCAGGATATGAAGAAGAACTTTGTGTGCTAATAAACAGATCCTCCTTGTAACCTGAGATAGGGAAGAGTTCAAGTTCCTTCTCTCCTACTTCAGGCCATGGTTACTCACACACCTGCCCCATTGGCACTGTGGGCCCACCCATTTCTTGGGCCATAGGACCCTGCTTCTAAACTTGATGGGGATGACCTCCCCATGGATGAGTCTGGGGTCCCAGTCCTCTTCGTGTCCAGCCACTGTGCCCAGCAGCAGGCTCACAGCCACCCTGTGTGAGGAAGGGGTTCACGAGACCAAACTTTCAGGATCAGGTGGGAATATTGTGACCTACATGGCCCTTTCACGTGCTTTGAGAGTATTTTGTCATCTCTTATCATGTGTATAGGAAAGTTGTAAAGCTAGAAACTTTGTCTCCTGTCCTAGCCTGAACAAAAATAAATCTATTTATTTTAAAGTGGGAGGAAAAGGTTTGGGAGGGGCAGGGAGGGAAGGTGTATCAGTGGGAGAATGACTCCAAGGCACAAGGGAGAGATGCGCAGTACAGCTCTGATGGATGGCAGAGGGTTCGCGAAAGTAGTGTGAGCTGAGACGTTACCTAAGACAATCCCAAGGGATCCCCTTTCCTCTTCATTTTGCCCAATTTCTTATTTAAAACCTCCTATTTAAGGTGTTTTTTAAAAGCCAGCTACCTAGAATTCTCTATTTCAGATCTGGTATACTTGTATATTGCTTTTATTTTTTTAACTTGACAACTAGCATCCAAGATTTAAAACGAAATAGACAAAAAAAAAACCTTAGAGCACAAGAATCAAATGAATAACATGTAGCTAATACTGAAAAAGCATTATAAAAAGATAAAACCCGAAACAACAGCAAAAAACTGTTTAGCTTTGCCTTATAGGACAAGCATTTGACAATTTGCACAAAGCAGAGTCACTCTCTTTGAGATACCTTTTAAACCTACCTCATTCTTCCTCTACATGGTCTTTAATACGTAGTGAATAAATAAATCAATGCAAATGAAATGACAAACTGAACCATCAAAAATAGGAGTATTACTTATAGCTCTCTCATTGAAAATTTAGTAATAACAAATGTGGTTTTACGGTGAACAATATAGTATATGCTACTTGTCTAACTAAAGTATCGAATATGCAATTTTTATAGAGTAGACAAGAAAGAAGTCTGATGATGATACAAGGACAGTGTTTTTTCTCATAATAGTGATTTAAGAGTTTGCAAGATGAAAGTGTAGAAAAATTATTTTTTCGATGACTATAATGCTGAGATGCTCTTCTAGCATAGCATTATTCTTTTCTCCCAGTGGTTGTCAGATTATCATGGGAATTTTTTCCTAAAACCAGAGACTGTTCTAAAGGTATCAGACCTGTAAAGGCCTTAGCTCCTAATGCATATTTAAAAATATGAACCATTTTCAAAACTGTTATTCACCCAGCAGCACCTCTTGTTCCCAATCAAAAATATCTTCATAGCTACATTCACAGGTTACTTGAAATAATGTTTTTTAATATTGTAATGACTGTAAACATCTTGCAAAAAGACTGAGATGAAATTCATTAATAAGTTACATGTAATTTGTTCAGCTGTTTCTCTATTTCCATGCATATTTGGCATCCACATAGATCCATAAAGATCAGTGCTTTATACAAGCTAAATAATCTTATTCTTAGACATACTGACCACTTTTAAGTATTTAATTTTTCATCCTTTTTTATGGCTTCTACCTCAAACTTCCTGCCTTTTTTATCTTTGTATATTACCGTGATCCACACTACTTTGTGTAGGTCACAACTTTTATTAGTCAGCACCAGCCAAGATATAACTTTCACCATGGTGAAAGGGCTAGGGTAGTCATCCTATTTATGTATCTGTCTTCAATATTTACACTCATGGTTTTGAACTTTTTAGAATTATTACAAATAAATTTGTGAGAAAAGAAGAAATCTAGGCAGCTAGTTGCATGTAACATTTAAGTATCTGCAGTCTTTATTTTGGCATCTCTCTTCATTTTACAAACATAAAAGGAAAACATAGCTCTTTCTTTATCACCAATAATTTATAAGCCATATATAGCTGTTCTTAGAAAACAGTCCTACAAGAATATTCTTCTTACTTAGTGTCATAGCAAATCAACAGGTGTAGCATTAGTTTTATTTTAATTGTTGTTAATTTAGGTTAATATAAGTGTGCATATAATTTATTTTAGCTCCATGGACTGTATGTATATTAGTCTGAGCATAAAAAACAGAATTTAAAGCAATTATGTTATTTATGTTCTCCATCTCCATTGTGCCAATCCATTTTAATTGCAGCTTTCACTATTCTACTAGCAATTGACCTGTGAAATCTCCAGTAGTATGCTCTCAGAAATGTGCCAAACAAGGCATTTATCTTACGAACAATTACAACACCCATTTAAAAAAAAAAAAAAAACACTTTGTTTTTGTCACTGAATAACCATTTTCTTTAAGCAATGAATCTTTTTTTTTTTTTAATGGGTAGTTTAACAATATTACCTGTCTTGTCAGGGACATGCGTGATCTTTTCTTTATCTGTGGGGATATCTTCAAAGGTGTAATGGAAGTTATACACACAACTTTCTTTTAAAAACCAAGTCCCATTTCTGCTTTTCACATTGCTCCCCAGTATAGGTTGAAAACAGATGCTGAATTCTGACACCCACTCCCATCTCTCTCCACCCACCAAAGCAAATGCCCAAGCAGACAGAATATTTTCAGTCTATGAGACACAGATTACTAGGTCATTTGCCTAATCAAGGCTTTTAACAATCCAAATCCAGTTACACAATGTGTAAATTTTTCTTTTCTCTAGTAACTGCAAATCTAAGATGACATGTAAACTCTTTAAATTCATACATTTTAATCTGGCAGATAGAGACCATGTTTATTTCTGGGTTTGGTGGTTTCGGTTGTTTTCTTTTTTAATTTTAATTTTTTATACCTCTTATTGATTAAGAACAAAACCAGTTAAATGTTAGGATGCTTGCTTTTTTTGAACAAAGATTCACTTAAGGAAATCTGTTTACTGAAACAATTTCAAATTGAGGATTAAACATCCAGAAGTTGAATCTAAGTAAAGCATGTTTAGATTTATGTCTAAATATCTCCTAGCCTATCAAATTTAAATGTAGGAAAACAAACTAATTATTAATTATTAATTAGAATTAATTATTAAATATTATTAATTAATGAACAGTATATTGTTAGATATAAACATAGAAAAGCATACAGTTTGCACTGATTCTATTATTGCCAAATGCTATCTTCATCTAGACAGTTTATATGACTAAGAAATAAATATGAAAGGGAACTGAAAAAATAAACTTTTCTAATAAAAGATTTATAGTTGAAATATTTTTTGTGATGATAACTAGTGATACGGTTTAGGAAGTGATGATTAAAGACATTGTGCATATTGGTACCTAAGTGAATTTGAAGAGATATGTCTATGACAGAGTTCAGTGGGTGACAACTATGTTGAAGATCTGGACATTTTTGGTCAGTTTTTGTGATCATTCTTTGGCATTGCAAACTTTGTTATGGGAGGCATAACTGGAATGTACAGGGTGTGAAGAAAACAATGCAATAAGACAGCACTGAAAGACCTGTAAGTTTCCAGATGAATCTGAAGTTTGTGAGGTAGCTTGGAGCAACAAAAAGACTATGCGGCCCTGAAGGCTGCTTCTTACCCCTGTCATCTGAATGTTTCATTAGAGGGATAGAGAAGAGAGCACAACTCCTCCCCCCCTCCCCTGCCTCTGCATCTTCTGCCCTGCACTGTTTTGACTTACCATGCACACAAATCCTTACCTGGAGGTATCTCCTCTCTCAGCAGAGCATATAAGCATAGAAATGTCCAAAATTCTACTGAAGGTTTGTCATAAGTTGAAGTCCTAAAATACATGTATGGCCTTGGATTTGCTTTGCCTCAGAATTTGGTTTATTTGACTTAGTCCATCCTCAGTTTATGCCGTCATGTCTCAGCCTGGGAGGATTAACCTTCCAGAGATTATTCTTTCCAGACTTTACAGGATGATCAAAAGAAAGAGAAGACTCTTATCTTCTGTTCAGATGACTGTCTGGCACAGATCTTTATCTTGAGACTGACTTTTACCCTGAATTTGTCAATGAATCTTGCAACATTCCTTTCAAATTTTTGTCCTTCCCTCCTAATGTCATTGCTCTGCAGTTTGTTTTATTACTGTAACCTCACTCATTCCTTTTTCTTCTCAGGAGCAAGTCCTATAAATTATTCTTTCTGGAGAGTTTCTATACCACTGAAGATCTCACCTGCAATGCCCCTTTCTTCTTTTCCCGTATTGCTTTTCCCCACCGAAAAAAAATAATCCTGCCAGTCTTTCATGAACTGTGCCACTATCTCAATGTCTTCAACTGAGAACAGATGCAATTATATACATACACACGTGCAAGGAAGTTGTTGCTTACTGTGGTATGAAGCCAAGATTCTGTTTTTTGCATATCATACTTACTAAAATATGGATATAAACAAAGTGAGCTCCATAGGACACAACATATAGCTGCCATTTCAAGGCTTTTTCTAAAGCCAAGGTATATCTTAAAACAAAGATAACATTGGTTTTTACATTGACACCAGGGGACGGCAGGGCAGTTGCTTAGCTTAAGGTCCTGTGGCTCAAAATATTTTATTTTCTCTTTCTTCTCAAGTCCTGATGTTGAAATAAAGTTCTTGTGTTGTTCATTAGAAGATGAAAATCTGTAACTATTATAAAGCAGTTGCAGAGAAAAAGATCTTTTTGGAAGGATTATGTGCAAAAATAGATTTTATAAGTAGAAGATAGCTATAGTCTACCCTGGTGACAATTTATCACTTCAATGTTTGAAGATCCCTTCTTTGCTGGAGAAAGGTATTATTTTTATTAAAAGCCATGACAGTAGGGTGTATACTATTAACAGAAGTATCATACAACAGTGTCATTCAATAACTGTATCACAATCATAGTCAGATGCTGGTTTTCACTTGAACAATTACAGACTATTTGACCTGATCAAATCATCTTTGCCATTAAACTTCATGCTATTTTTCCCAAGCTCCATAACATGCTCCATGGATCTACTGGCACTATGTGAAGACCCAGAAATAAATGTGATGAATTGTCTGTCCCCCAATACATTCAGCGTAAGCCAGAGTTTAAAGGGTGGTTGTTTGGGAGAGCTGTCATGGTGATTCTTTACTTCATGAAAAGTGGCGGACTCTTTCTCACTCTGCTGTTTCAAATGACCATTTGTTATAGAAGGAATTATCAGAGCAAATATTAAGGGTTAACTCCACCGTGCAAACAAAGGCTTACACACATAGAGGAAAACGAAGGAGAGCTGCAAAGAGTTGTGGATCAAGAGGTGACTCAAAGGCAGCCAAGTAAAAGGAGAAAACCTAAAAATTGCTGGGAATAAAGAACTCTCGCACATGAAGGTGATAAATAGCATTAGCAAAATTATGATAGTATGCAGGGGGGAAGGGAACATAAGTAACTGGAAAAATAAAAATGTGTGTGCAGTAAGGCATAGACCACAGACCTAGATATGGCTTAAAATTAAAGCGTAAATGTACGATTTAACATGTGTGAACTTGGAGCTTACTCCAAGAAAACAGGAGTTAGTACTAGAGCAAAAGGATATTATAGTACAGTTTATACGAGCAGTCTTTTTACTATCTAAGCAGCATCAGATTTAGGATTCTGAAGGTGGGAGAAGTTGGCCAACTGGCTGTCCTGGCTGCAAAACAAAAGGCCCCAAAGCCAAAAAAAAACCCCAAAAAACACCCCACCAAAATCTTTCCTCCAATAAAAAAACTACCTTCTCCCCTAATAATAAATAAATCATCATTGTTCTGCAATTCAAATATTTTTGCAGTGCTTAATGGGATTAGGTGAAATTATTGTTAACCACACATTAAGTGTGCAGGGAAAAGGACTCCAGGTTCAGTACAATGAAAATTATTTTGATTGTGGAGAATTAATAGATTATAGTTTTTCTTGGGAGAAGATAAGTTGATATATTTTTTTTAAAATCATATAGAATTTATTACGGAGCAGGGGACTGGTTGTGAACAGAGGGGCAAAAGCAAAATTTAGTGTTAGAGTTTAGGAAGTGGTTATGAGAGTGTAAGGTGTCTATCTTCATGTGATTATTGATGACAATTGATAACAGTTAGAGTGGATGCAATGAATTTATTTTTTTCTCAGGGATAAACTTGATTATCATGGGTTTAAAAGTGGACAGCTGGCTTTGGACTTAATTAATTTTCAGTGACTAAGAATGCAGAAAAAGTAACTACTACACTGGAAGCTGGAAGAAACATCATCCTGAGATAAAACACAGAATAGTGCAGTGGACTGTGTTATCTTTAAAAAGGACAAAAGGAAGACCATTGAAGATTAACCTACATTTGGATGTATTTGAGATGATATAGAACACACTAGCTGACTCAGAGACAAGGTGATTACAGCAATGATTCTTACAGAAAGCCCTGACTGAGAGGTAATTCATGGGAGATTCTCAACACTGAAAGGAAGTTCACACTGTGGAAAAAGTCCTTGCTACAAAATATGCATTTGAATTTTGAATTCAGGTTTTTCAGAAGCAAGACCAAAAATAGGAACTGAGTAAGTTCTCTCTACCGCACATGATTATTTAATGTTCCATGTGCAATTTTGTGCCCGTCTCCTAACTTGAGTCTCTGATGAGATATTTTTGACAAACAGTACTTAATCCAATGCATGCTTGTAAACTGCTGCTCATACCACAGAAATTGTTTCAAAGACTCCAAGTTGTGGTACTTGTTAAAGACTTTTCACAAGCTCATGGTATTGTAGCCCCCATCCATTACCATTCCACGAGTACCAAATTGGCAGAAGACTCTACTACAATGACTAATTACAGCGCTGCTGCAACCCCCCAAACAAAATACTCTCAGTGGATTTTCTGTCAAAGGATATTTCTTAGCTGGAGAAGTTCAGGCACAATATGCAGTCTATAGCACTGTAACTTCTACAGTAACATGTCTTTACACTAACAGAGGTATGTATGACACGTCACAAAAGAACTTTACCCATATTTGTATATGGGTGTTTTTCCCCGCAAAAGCTGAGATCACTGCAAGCAATAGGAATGAAGTCCTCCTTTTATTCAAAGCTCACCAGGTTTACTAGTGCTAGATGAACTTCTCCCTAGGATTCTCACCTTTAGCCCAGAGACTATTGTGTGTCATCATCATAGCTTAACTATAGAACTTGTCTAAGAAACTAGAGAAAATTGTGACAAATAGTGACAAAGTATGCACACACCTTTAAAAAAGTATCCATCTCAGGGGATTTCTGACACTAAAGCTTGTAATTTTTTGATACATACATGCATTTGAACTGCAGTCTTGTCAAAGTACAGCAATTGTGAGTAAATATTGAACCACTCGTGTAGTCGTTTATATGTAAAAGGAATTCACTGCTAAATGAAATCTCCACTTATGATCTAAAATGAAAATGGAAGTAAACTTTCTATAATCAAAAGTACACAAATTGATATGATTCTAGACAGCTAATTATTGTTTACAGCTCTTTTGGGAAGAATATAATTTTGGGTAGTTGGCTGAATAGAAAGACATGCTAATTAGTTTCTATTTTCACTTTCACCTGGGATTTAAGTGGATTCTCTAGAATAACACTTACTTTAAGGAAGCATGTCTCTAGGCAGTCCCCTTTGGTGGTTTGAGTATCATCACTGTGAAACATTTCTAATATCAAACTGGAATTTCCCATGCTCCAGCCTTTCTTTCTGCCTCTGTATACCTCAGGATGAGTCTGGCTCTTCGTTTTCTGAACCTTCCCACAGCAGTAAACTTTCTCCCTGGTCCTTTTTCCTTCTGAATAAGGAAAGCTTTCTTCACTGCCTCAGCCTCCCCTTGCATAGCGTGAAGCCTCCTTCTGTTCCTGTCACTAAAATAAATGAAAAAATGTGAATTAGTATCATCCAAAGCAGAGAGCAAAAGTAAAAAGATGACTAGATAACTTTAAATGCTCCTGAGCATAGCATTTATACGCTCCTGCAAGGCATTTTAAATGACATGCCAGTTTTAAGAAAATACAAAAGTTTTTTCAGGGTTAGGTCAATTCTTCTGATAGATATTATTGTTGTTGCTTTATGAGAATCGAGTTGTGGGGGTTTTTTTTTCCCCACAGAAAACAGAGGAGCTGTTACTCCAGTATCAGTATTTAGCAATTACATAGGAGTAAATTTCTCCACTACCCTCATTTGGCATGATTTACATGAACAATTCGAAGGAAAATAAAATGCAAAAAAAGACTCACCTTTGCATTAGGCTTTTAGGGTTTTATTTTTATTTAAATAAATTAGCACATCAAATTGATCCAGTACTGACAGATTTCAAGAGGAAGAGTTTAAGGATTAAGTCATTTAAGGTTTTTAAAGAAGGAAAAGTAGGACAACCATAGCAACCATCATAAAAATCCTTT
This sequence comes from Pluvialis apricaria, assembly GCA_017639485.1. Taxonomy (NCBI): domain Eukaryota; kingdom Metazoa; phylum Chordata; class Aves; order Charadriiformes; family Charadriidae; genus Pluvialis; species Pluvialis apricaria. The sequence goes on along the minus strand of CM030044.1, from coordinate 47,946,888 downwards.
GCTACTTATATAAAAAAAATATTGAGACTTGAATAAGAAATTCACATATGAAGAGTTACATTTGCAACAAGTATCTTACAATTCAACTTTGTAGTGTGATGAATGTATGTGGAACAAGCTCTTGACAGTACTGCAAATAACATTAAATCTGCTTTAAAATGTTTTTGAGGATAATACTTTGCCTGAGAATGTTTAAAATGTGCTAATGATTTCAGAGGGGCCCAACTTTTGGGACAGGTCAACTTCATACTTGACTTGCAGCATCCTAGATGATAGTGTCCTTTCTGAAGTGTCATTAAGATGTCATAAGTGTCATAAGGCAGATGAGAGTTGCTATTTTTGCTATTTGCATCTACATATTGAGCATATTGAAGAGAGAAAAAAAAGGTAGCTGTAATCTGAAAATCATTTTGGGACCATCGTCACAAGTAAAATGACTGACTGATTTAATTCACTGCAACATAAATCAATTACAACTTTTCAAGACAAACCTACTAAACTGATTTTTCTCAGTGCTACAAGAGCAGAATATGATTTGGAGCTTTAAAATCTTTTGTAAACAGATAATATAGCGGTATTTATTTCCAAGGAAAAGACTAATTACAACCAATTACAATAAAAGCAAAAGGTTTAAAAATACCTCCAACAACTCCTACTTCCAAGAAAATGTACTTCTACACAGTCAGCAAACCTCAATGTGTGAGTAAAAATCTTTATGGCTGTGTTGTAACCTTCATTTACCCATGAAAAACAATGATGGATGCTTTGTAAGCACAGAGTTGCGCAACGTGGGATTTTGCCACCTATTCTAAATTTTGGATTGTCAATTAGTAATTCAGTGCATTTCTTCTACGCTACTGTGCTGGCCAATTAAGTGGTAGTGAAATAAAAGACTGCTGACTGAGTCCTACTTGCCGAGGAGACCAGCTCCAGTGCAGGTAAGTCCGCAGTGGGGAAGGGGATTGAGGCAAAAAGGGCCAGCAAGGGGCTCTTTTTGGGGCTTCTCAAAGCCGGAAAAAGCAACTAGCATGTTCTCGTGCTGGGACCGGCAGCTTGAGGGAGGGCTGCAAAGGCGGCAGGGGCTGAGCCAGCAGCACACGCGGCAGTTCTAAAGGAGCTGCAAAGGAGCTTGCTGCGCACTGAGCAAGCGGGCAGCGAGTGGGTGGCACCCAGGGCATCACCTGGGAACACTGCAGAAGGGGGGACCCACTGGGTGGGCGAACTGACCGGGCCAACAGGGCGTGACAGGTTGCATGGAAGGGCGTTGTAAATCTACCAGCTCAGTCAGGAAGCCATGGTATCTACCCGGTAGAAGACCATGGCTCCGATGAACTGTGCACGCACCAGCTCTGATGCTGGTTCACAGATGGACCTCTCGTGTGAACACGTTGCCACTCAGCTGTTGGGCTGCAGGGTGTGCATTGCTCTCACACCAGGGTTGGATGGGAGTGGTGAGCATGCCTGTGGCAGGTGTGCCCAGATAGAGGAGTTCCTACACTTAGTGATGGAGCTCAGGGAGGAGGTAAGTAGGTTGAGGGTTATCAGGGAATTCGAGAAGGAGATAGACGATTGGAGTCATACCCTGTCTCCCATTACAGCAACCCAGCAGGCAGACAGAGCCCCTGCTACGGAGAACTCTCACTCATGCCCCCAACCGGCTGAACAGGGTAGCTTGGAGGACAGGGGACAATGGCGAGATGTTTCTGCCCAACACAACAGGTGCCAAAGGCACATCTGCCCGCCAACTACCACACCTTCTGAGGTCCCATTGCAGAACAGATACAGTGCTCTGCAAGGGGAACTGAACAACAGTGAGGATGATAATCCTCCCAGCTTGGAGCTGTCACTGAGGCCTAGTCGGACCATGCCCCGAATCAAAAATGCCTCGGTAAAAAACAAAAGACGGGTCATTGTAGTAGGTGACTCACTTCTGAAGGGAACGGAAGGCCCGATATGTAGACTGGACCCGCTATATAGGGAAGTTTGCTGCCTCCCTGGGGCTCAGGTTAACGATATTAAGAAGAAGGTTTCTTCCCTAGTACAGCAATCAGACTATTATCCCTTTTTAGTTTTTCAGGTAAGCAGCTATGACGTAGTGAGAAGAAGTCCAAGGGCAATGAGCAAAGATTTCAGGGCCTTGGAACAACTGGTTAATGGATTGGGAGCACAAGTCTTGTTCTCCTCTATCCCTCCAGTTGCAGGGAATGACAAGGGGGTAAGCAGGAGGAGCCAGCAGGTCAATGACTGGCTCCGAAACTGGTGCTACCAGCAGGGCTTTGGGTTCTTCGACCATGGCCTGATTTACAGAACACCAGGCCTGCTGGTAGCAGATGGGAAAAGCCTGTCTCACAGGGGTAAAAGGGTTCTAGGACTAGAGTTAGCAAGGCTCACTGAGAGAGCTTTAAACTAGATTGGAAGGGGGATGGGCATGTAACTGGGCTCACTAGAGAGGCACCCAGCTGTAGTAGCTCAGCACTGGTGGGGCAGAGTGCTAGTATTTTTGAGAATTGGAAGGCCCACCACCCCTCTAGGGTAAAAACTACACACTCATTGGCATCTCTGAAATGCATGTACACTAATGCACTCAGCATGGGGAATAAACAAGAGGAGTTAGAGATCTATGTGCGGTCACAGGGCCATGATCTCATTGCAATTAGTGAGACACGGTGGAACAGTTCACATGACTGGAATGCTGTCATGGAGAGCTATGTTCTCTTTCGGAAAGATAGGCCAGCGAGGTGAGGTGGTAGAATTCCTCTTTATGTGAGAGAGCAACTGGAATGTATCAAGCTCTCCCTGGGGGCAGGGGAAGAGCAAGTTAAGAGCTTGTGGGTAAGGGCCAACGGGCAGGGTAACATGAGAGACACTGTTGTGGGTGTTTATTACAGGCCACCTGATCAGGATGGGGAAGTTGATGATGCCTTCTACAGACAGGTGAGAACCGCCTCACAATCACAGGCCTTGGTTCTCATGGGGGACTTCAACTTCCCTGATGTCTGCTGGGAAAGCTACACAGCTAGGCATGTACAATCCAGGAGGTTCCTCCAGTGCACTGACGATACCTTTTTGACTCAGGTGGTGGAGGAGCCCACAAGGAGAGGTGTACTACTGGACCTAGTACTGACAAACAAAGAGGGACTGGTGGAGGATGTTAAGGTTGGGGGAAGCCTTGACTGTAGTGATCATGACAAGACAGAGTTCAGGATTAAGTGCAGTATGCACAAAACGACACATAGTGTTGAAACCTTAAACTTCAGAAGGGCTAACTTTGATCTCTTCAAGAAGCTGCTTGGAGAAATCCATGGGTAAGGGGCCTCAAAAGAGCTGGTTGATATTTAAGCATCACTTCCTCCAAGCTCAGGATTGGTGCATCCCTGAAAGCAAGAAATCAGGCAAAGGAAGTAGGAGACCTGCGTGGTTGAGCAGGGATCTTCTGAAAAAGCTCAAGTGGAAGAAGGGAGTTTACAGTACGTGGAAGAAGGGGCTGACTACTTGGGACAAGTATAAGAATGCTGTCAGGGTATGCAGGGATGAAACGAGGAAAGCCAAGGCAGCTTTGGAATTGAACCTGGTGAGGGATCTCAAGGTCAACGGGAAGATTTTCTTCAAGTACATTGGAGGCAAAAGGAAAACTAGGGACAATGTGGGCCCACTGTTGAATGAGACAAGTGCTGTGGTGACAGATGATGCAGAGAAGGCGGAGTTGCTGAATGCCTTCTTTGCTTCAGTCTTTACTGCTCAGGCCAGCCCTTGGGAGTCCCAGATTTTGCAGGTAACAGAGAGTCTGGAGGAATGAAGATTTTCCCTTGGTTTAAGAGGAACATGTTAGAGATCAGTTAAGTAAACTGGATACCCACAAGTCCATGAGGCCTGATGGGATGCACCCGCAAGTGCTGAGGGAGCTGGCGGAAGTCATCGCTGCGCTACCCTCCCTCATCTTTGAAAGGTCCTGGAGAAGAAGTGAGGTGCCTAAGGACAGGAGGAAAGCCAGTGTCACTGCAGCCTTCAAAAAGGCCAAGAAGGATGACCTGGGAAACTACAGGCCGGTCAGCCTCACCTCTATCCCTGGAGGGATGATGGAACAGCTTGTTCTGGGCATCATCTCCAAGCATCTGGAGGAAAAGAAGGTTACCAGAAGTAGTCAACGTGGATTCACGAAGGGGAAGTCATGTCTGACTAATCTGATAGCCTTCTATGATGGCATGACTGGCTGGGTGAATGAGGGGAGGGCAGTGGATGTAGTCTACCTTGACTTCAGCAAGGCTTTTGACACTGTCTCCCACAACATCCTGACAGGCAAGCTTAGGAAGTGTGGGTCAGATGAACGGACAGTGGGGTGGATTGAACAGTGGTTGACAGATAGAGCTCAGAGGGTTGTGGTTAGTGGTGCAGAGTCCAATTGGAGGCCAGTAACAAGTGGTGTCCCTCCGGGGTCAATACTGGGTCCAGTCCTGTTCAATGTATTCATCAATGACCTGGATGAAGGGATAGAGTGTACCATCAGCAAGTTTGCTGATGACACAAAACTGGGAGGGGTGGCTGACATGCTGGAAGGCTGTGCCACCATTCAGCGTGTCCTGGACGGGCTAGAGAGTTGGGCAGAGAGGAACCAAATGAAGTTCAACAAGGGCAAGTGTAGGGTACTGCATCTGGGGAGGAATAACCCCAAGCATCAGTACAGGTTGGGGAATGACCTCCTGGAGAGCAGCTGTGTGGAAAGGGACCTGGGAGTCCTGGTGGACAACAGGATGACCATGAACCAGCAATGTGCCCTGGTGGCCAAGAAGGCCAATGGCATCCTGGGGTGCATCAAGAAGAGTGTGCCCAGCAGGCCAAGGGAGGTCATCCTCCCCCTCTACTCTGCCCTGGTGAGGCCGCATCTGGAGTACTGTGTCCAGTTCTGGGCTCCCCGGTTCAAGAAGGACAGGGAACTGCTGGAGAGAGTCCAGCAAAGGGCTACTAAGATGATGAGGGGACTGGAACACCTTTCTTACAAGGAAAGGCTGAGGGACTTGGGTCTTTTTAGTGTAGAGAAAAGAAGACTGAGGGGGGATCTTATCAATGCTTGTAAATACTTAAAGGGAAGGTGCCAGGTGGATTGGAACAGTCTTCTTTCAGTGGTGCCCAGTGACAGAACAAGAGGTAATGGGCACAAACTCGAACATAGGAAGTCCCATCTAAACATGAGGAGGGTCTTTTTTACTTTAAGGGTGGTAGAGCACTGGAACAGGCTGCCCAGGGTGGTTGTGGAGTCTCCTACTCTGGAGACATTAAAAACCTACCTGGACACCATCCTGTGCAACCTGCTGTAGGCGAGGCTGCTGTGGCAGTGGAGTTGGACTAGATGATCTCCAGAAGTCCCTTCCAGCCCTGACCATTCTGTGAGTGCAGATTATTTCAATTACAAAACCTCACATATACATATATTCCTAAATTGCAAACTAGAAGGAGAAAATAAAGTTCTGAAAGCCAGGAGACTAATGGGAAATTAATTAAGATCAAGGGGAAATGCTAGTACATGGCAGTGCAGGGAAAATAAATGAAATTTATCAAAAGTTAAAAATGAATTTTATAAATCTCATTTGGAAATAGCCACATGAGGAAAGACTCTGCACTAATTTGCATATTTTTGCATTTAATATCACTTTTATTTTTATCCAGATTTTCTTTCTGTGTTATCTTTAGGCATTGGATGATGGTAGTAATTTTAACAATCTCTCCAGAAAATATTTTCATGCTTATGATAGGTAGGTTTTATATAAGTACATACGGTCTTAACCTCTCCAACTTTGCAGGGAACAATGTGCCATCTTAAGTACTAAAATCCTTTTCAGAAGTGAGTGAAAAACATTACACTTTTCGTTTAAGAACCTAAAACTAAAGTTAATTTTCCTATTCTTATTCAGAAATGTAAAGCAAAAATCTTACTATGTATGCACTTATGCCTATGCAGACACTATCAGAAGTACCCATCTCTAACATGATTCTAACATGATTCTCTAACTGTATCCTTGTGTGTAGGTTTCTAAATGCTAAATAACTTACAGCTGATAAAGGCACCTTAAATACTCAGAGATATGCATTCACTGATATTTTCTGACCATTAAAATACTAATTTATTTATATATGTGGATGTATTTATTTTTTACCATGTTATTTACTATATATGTTTTGGGTAGCATTTCAATGGCTACACATTAAAATCTTTAGAAATAAATTTTCCCTGTTTCCTGGAGCACCAAAATATCAATTAACACATTAGGATTTTCCCAGTTCTTAAAATCTAATAGAGTCTTCTTCCTTATTGTGTTTTTCATTTCCTACACTAAAAAAGTAATTTGATAATCAAGCTTCCAAAAATGTTTCATGTTTCAAAACCTCTTTCCACCACACTCTTCTTTTTTATTACAATATTGTAGCTGTATTTTGAAAACATTTTCATCTGCCATTAATAAGAAGCTAGGTAACTGGAAAAGATTCAGGCATACACAGCCATACTAAAGAAAATGATAGGACATTTTTAAAAAAGTATCACAAATTTAGCAGATTAATGTTTATGGGTTTTCTTTGTTTTAGCTTTATTTCAAAGGAAGCTAGCAAAGAATTTTTGTTAGTGTCTCACATCAAAGTGAAAATATTCCTGAAATTATGAAATCATCAGAGGTGAATTCTAAGATATGAAACTCTTTAATGATGTACCACTAATGATGATGTCTGTGACTGCTGGCATTTCATTGTTTTTCCTGAACGGATTGCAAAACATCAGTAGGTCAGATATCAGAATATTTCAAATTTTCAAATGTTACGTTGTTCCATTAGAATGAAACAGCCAAAGCTTTTATTAACAAAGTGAAATGAACTACTATAAAGATTCTTTTCTATTGTTCAATTTCAGTATACCATTAAAACAAAGACAACTGAACAAGAACACTTTTGTGATTGCATTATGTTAATTTGTCATTAGTTGCTAATTCTGTCCCACTGAGAATCATTCAGTTATCGTAAATTCACTGGGCCAAGAACAAAACAATTAGCTTAAATCTGAAGTAATATGAAATACAGCATACAGCTATAACAGTTAAAGACAAGGAAACATCTGAACTTTTGCAACTTGCACGCAGTACCTCCGGGCATTACACCCACTGCTTGTAAAGTCTACTGTGTCATTGTTAATTGTAGGCTGGAGCCTCTGATGTTTGACTTTGCAGGACAACATACAGGGCCATCTGATTTGCTTGAGTTACCTCAGTGCTGTATTCTTTTTTTGTTCTGTACTGTATATCAGATACTTGGAAGACAACTGAAGTACTACAAGATCTGTGCATTAGCTTTAGCTTCATCTTTGCTTAAAAGTTTCATTTGTCCCTCCAATTTTGTTTTTCCTTCATGCTGAACAAAATGGAATGAAGACAAGGTAAAGTGGATTAAACAGATGGACTTTAACTTTGGAAATATCTGATTTCTTTAATACTCCACAGCAATAACTATAAAAGTGTTCAGCACCCTTTTTTTCTCCAGTATCAATCCTCAATCTATTGTTGACACCCCACTGTTGTGCCCTCAAATGAGGTAAAAGACAGGAGAAAGAGGATCTGCCTCCTTACTCTGTCAAGCATGGAGATTTCTGGACTATTCCCTAGACTTTTTGGCGGAAATGCTGCTTCTGAAGTCTGTTTCTAAGTCTGCTTACCAGAAAACCAGATCCCCTTTAGCATAAAAAAGAATTCCTGGCTTCTGCATCTTACCTCTTTTCCTTAATAGTTGTGTTCTCACCCTATTCTTAACCATATGTATCTATAAATTCCATGAATGACTGAAGTTCCCCACACCATATTTCCAGTGGGTGATTATTGATCTTCCTGTTCCTGATGATTTACTTGTCTCCTGGTCTCATCAACTCATGAAGACATACCAGCTCTCTGCCATATCCTGTAGCATTTTAGGACACTTCTATTATCTTTCACTTCAACAGCTATTGTAAGTCTCTGTTTATGTCTGCAGTAAAGAAAGTGTAAAACTTTTCTTTTAAACATAAATATTGATGGGGAAGGGGGCAATTTTTTGTTTGGTTGAGATTGATTCTCAAAACAGGATCAATGAATTTGAGCACAAATGGGGAAAAACGAGACACAAAATTAATATGTATGGTAGTGTGAGTTTAACTTCTAAGGTTCCATGCTAGGCTAAACTTAATCTGAATAACGATTGCTCCTCTAATGATTTAGTTTTAAAATCACTTTCCCTTGCTCTCTAATTTCTGCCTAATTTCTGAAGGATTGGAGTACTTGAACCTCAGAGTTTTAACATTTAATTGTTATAAAAATTCTGATAAATGAGCAGGAAAAGAACAGAAAGAAGAAGATAAAAATAAAGAATGAGGAACAGCTGACAAAAGAGGTCTGGCAACAATAGTGGGAATAAATCTCTATTAGAGTAAAGTCATATGTTTCCAGTACTGGCTCTGGATTAAAAGAAAGGAAATTACTGAGGATTTAGCAAGAGGAATAAATTTCAGCAAGAATACCCATTTTAGAAAGAAACTGGAAACGATTAGAATTGAAAGAGGACTTGTACAGGGTGATAAAAGGAGATGTGAAGCATATGACTACCTCATTGGAGTAAACAGAAAATTTCATTACAAGAAGAAAATTCAGCTGGAAGAAGCAAAAATGAGCATTGTATTTAGAAACACTGAGTTTGATTCAAAGTAGACCAACAAAGGATAGTGTCGTTTTTACTCTGATCCTCATTTTGGTTTGATTACATTGTGGCAAATATATTTGTACTATTCATGACTTGTAGACAAGCACATAATAAACATGTTGAAGTTTATTTGGTTTTTGTAAAAAATGTTGTAAAAACACTAGCATTCCATTTTTAACAGGCTCTTATCCCATTCAGATGCTTCATTTTTATATTACATTGTACTATGATATATTATATTATACTATGTAATATTAATAATTTCATTTCCTTTAAGCTCATGAGGGTGCTATAGGCTTCTGAAGTCATTTCACCTTCCTCTCCCACCAGAATTCATACATGTTAGACTTAAAGTTGTGCTCTGGAAATTTTTTTTAAAATGAGAAGTAATTTTTCTGTTGCTTTCCAAGGTTTTGAATCACACCTTTTGCATCAGATAATAGCTACACAGTCAACCCATTTTGACATATGACAACAATACTTCATATCCACATGCATGTCAGGTCTACAAAAATGCTAGGAAATTTCATAAAGAAATTCCTCCATTAGCATAAAGAAGTTTGCAAAATGGTGTCCAAAACCTACTGGTTTTGTGATGGCACCTAAAATAGCCAATAGGCCTCGTTAGTTTTATTTTTTATATGTACAGCACTCCATATTTCTAACCATGCTGATCAACGATTTTCAAAGACATTTAAACTAAATTTCCAATTCTTTTGTCATGTTCACTGCTTTCTCCATTTGTGAGTATATGCATAACAAACTCTATCTTGTGAAAATTGCTTTCTAGAACAAATATTTTTCAATGGAGTCATTCTAAAGTATATTAAGTTTCTGAAATTGTAACTGATCAACACAGCTGAACATCTGTTTTTTCTTAAATCTTCTCACAGAATAGAGATCTAGGTTTGTAACATGAGAGTTTGTGTCTATGGTTTTAGAGTTAACAAAACTCGTCTTAGCCCAGTCTGACATTTTGTAGAGTATGAGCAGAGGAGTAAAACAATTAAAAAAAAGAAATACAAAAAAATCTCCATCAAATTTAGGCATGTACATGTATATTTATATATATACCTAACACCATAATATGCATATACATGTGTACAGTGTTTTCTTGTTATCAAATGTGGGTCTATCCCACAATCAAAAAAAAATCAAACAACTTTATTGCATAAATAACTTTACAGGGAAGGAAAAACACCCTACAAAGTGAATTTTGTAACACAGAACTTTTAGGAAGTGAGATTTTAAGAGGTCTTCCACTTCCATGGAGTCTGAATGTTAGCTTAATGTACAGACACCGATCCTGAAGACTTAATATTCTATAACTACTTCCAAGAAGACTTGATTTTTGCAGGTCACAAACCTATACATCAGAATTTACCCAGAAATGCAGAAAATATACAAAGAACAGACATTAAAGTGTCTGTGGGCTTACCTGACAAAACCTAACAGTGGTATTTTATAGCCACATTTCCATTTTTAAAAATGATAAAGTAGTACATTTCACAGGGAATAGATCTAGGTTAATGGTAAAATCTCTATTACAAATATATCCAACATAAATATCCAGGTTCAAATATTTAAGTATTTGAAGGGATTTTGTGCACAGCAAGAAAGTGGGCTGAGATTTATTATAGAGAGTTTCAATTTTTATACTGAAGAGGCTCTTCATATTTTTTTTATTAAGCTTAAAGGTGATCTTAGTCCATGTATCGACAATGCTGAAGGTTTGCAATGTCCTAACATATTAATTTTAACTATATTGGTTGTACCCCAGAGGGTCAGGTCTTCCTCTTGCATTCAGCATCACATTTCACTTAGACTAATGTGGGGTTCAACACTCATTTTTATCAGATCTTTACGAATATTAGACATATTAATCCCAGGATATTCAATGACATTAGTCTCCCATTTAACATTCAGCTTTACAAAGTGAGCTATAAAGCACCCTACGTGAACTTACAATTGTTCAAGTTTATTTTATGGTCCACAGTTTGATTCATTAATAAGATTACAAAACTCAGAGACAGTAAAAAACTCAGGGTCAGACTCTTTAGAACCATTCCAACTATATAGAATTCTGTACCCTTCAAGGTATTATTTGGCCAAATAAATAAAATGAAGAATTATGAGAAATGGAAAAGAAAAAAAGGAGGAAAATGATAAGAAAAAATAGAAAAGTGAACACTTTATTTTAGAATCTCATACATACCAAAGACAAATTTTTATAAAGATTTAAGCTGTATTCTCTCATGTAGTCTGCCATAGATACAGCCTTGCGTACAAGTTGGTGTGTGTGTATGTTTCTCTTTATTTGTATATGTCAATAAGTAATTTGCTGGTGTTTTGAGTTTATGTTCTTAACTTAATTTTCATTTTGACAAATCAAAATACTGGCTTTTTTCCATGCCTCTCTTGGGTTGTAATTTCAAAATTACCTGCCACCAATAATATTTGGTGCGTTGTTTTTTAAATGGGCAAGGATATGTGAAAAAATAATAAACAATGTTTAGGTTCTATACACTTTAAAAAGTTCTATACATTTTTTCCAGTTGTATTTGCTTTTGGATTAGTAGATACACTACTCACTGTTTTTTAGCTGTGTTTGGAATCTTTAAACAAAGGTTCTATTTGTGTCATAAAAAAGTAAAGGTAAAGTTCTGACACACTAATGCATCAGGATGCAAATATGAATGTATCAGGAAACAATAGTGTTCCCATGTCAGTTGATGCACAAGTTGGAAGGAATTTATACAAAGTGCGGGTGGGGAAGAGTTTGGTGGGGAAGAGTTTGGTGGGGAAGGATTATTGCTGAGCAGTAGGGGTATGGCTACATACAGGCCCTCCTGTAGTATCTGTTCTGATTCTGAACAATTTTCTTGCTCGTGAAACATGCTACTGCCCCCTAGCAGAAGACCAAAGTGACAGGGAGTGAAGGACGAGCTGCTAGTTTTCTGTGTGACATTGTATTTTTGAGGAAATTTGATTATCAAAGTATTCAGAGTATAAATTCTCACGGGCAGCTATATAAAACAAAATGAGGGAAAAATTGTTCTTGGTATGACTCTACCATCTGCAGTAGCAGAAATCCTTTTGCTCTGAAACGTCATCAGGTCTAATGGCCTTGCAGTCTGAATTAGTTTGACCCATACTAATGGATACCAAAGGGAGATATTTCCTAGGTAACAAAAATCAGTACAGAGTTGCTCCTGGCTTTTGCAAAATGTCAGCCTTTGTGAGGAACTGGAATAAATCCCATGGCCTTAAAACGTTTATGGGTAGCAGCACAATTTCTATGCAAAGGTCACTGGGCAGCCAGTGTTCGCAGCTAGTTTAGCAGCTTAGTGCTTCTCTCCAAATGACAACGTAATTTAACGTCTCACTGATGCACTGCCCATCCAGCAGGTATTTCAGAGTAGACATCTGTCAACATGCTTGAGGAATCAGCTGTTGAGTGACACCTTTCCAATGATCAGGCAGATAATGAGGATGATTTTGAAACAGTCAAAAGACAAACACTTAGCTAAAATGAAACTTTTGGTGTTTCCATGTGCACATTGTTTCCTTAGCCCAAACTGTAGTCCTTGACGATTTCTGTAGACAATAAGGTTATGCTTCAGATTACAAGTGAAAGGAAAAAGCCCAAACCATTGTATCTATTTATATCTATTTGAGAGTTAAATATACTAGAACAAGAGGTAACAGGCACAAACTTGAACATACGAAGTCCCATCTTAACACGAGGAGGAACTTCTTTCCTTTGAGGGTGGCAGAGCACTGGCACAGGCTGCCCAGAGAGGCTGTGGAGTCTCCTACTCTGGAGACATTCAAAACCCGCCTGGACGCCGTCCTGTGCAACCTGCTGTAGGCGACCCTGCTGTGGCAGGGGGGTTGGACTAGATGATCTCCAGAAGTTCCTTCCAACCCTGACCATTCTGTGATTCTGTGATTCTATGACTCTGGAAATTAATTTAATGAAATTTCAGAGCATTTACCTATTTTTAAAATTCAGAACCATATTCATTCATGATGAATTGGTTTGCATTTTAAGTAAATACTTATTTTGTAATGAGAATTGTTAGCACAAAATAATTTTTACTGACATTCTATGTTTTAAATGCTTTATATGATTATTAAATTGCATTAATCCAGTAATTTCTACTGAAATATGAGTTGAAAATTATTTTTATATTAGTTCATTTTTCTTCTGAAAAATAATAAACTATTTAAATGTATCTAACTATCATGTAATCCAAAATAAGGTATTTTGTCTGAAATGCTGGATTCCACTAAAATCACTTTGGATCCTTTTCTAGAACAAGAGAATTAAAACAAAAATCTGTTATCATCACAAATGCAATAGTGATTATACAAGTACATTGTGAATACAAGGAATTTGGGAAATTGTGTTACTGATGTCTCAGGCTATCCAACAGCAACATAATCCAATGATATGTAGTAGTGTAAGTGTCAAAAAGCTTAAGTTGGGTTATGGCAATGGATTTTTTTCTCCAATTTGTTAGTTTTATTCTTGATTTTTTATTCACAGAGTAGATTGTTTGGATTTTTGTGGTGGTTTTATGGTTTCCATTATGTTCTTCATTCAATACCACACGTATGTATTCTTCTGAAACTATCAGAATACCTTAAAATTCCAGTGGCCATAGCAATTTACTCTAATATGATTTAATCCTTTTTATAAGACACTGAAATACATGTGAGTTGGATTTGCATTACTTGAAGGCTTAAGTTTAATAAAAACTGATGTGAGAAACTGAGGCATATTACTTTTAAAGTAATTGAAACATTTCTATAGGCTGGCACATAGTATTTTATTGTGGAAAACAGGCTTTGTAACATGAAAGAACAGAGCTGGACAGCAGTGAAAATAAGTACATAGTAATAAAAAATGTATTGAAACTGAAGGAAAATAAAATGCTGTGCTTAAAAAACAGTTATTCACTGAGTAAATTTTTGCCATCAGGACCTGTTTTATTCCACTTTTCTGCAAAACAAAGTACCTAACATTTGACTGTGAATCCATGTTTTAGTAATAGCTTAATCCCTCATTGTATATCCCTGCAGACTTGGAGCATATGCTAAGGTACTGCTTGCTTTGTTTTATACAGATCTCTGTTAAACAGTCCAGTGTCAGAGACTGGACATTGGCATGGGGTTTATCCACTGGACAGTGGGGTTGTCAAGTTGAGTTCTTATTATGTTCTTTTATCAGGAAAAAGTTGATCAAGGTCCCATGGAAGGAAAGAGTACAAATTATTGTAGAGAGATCACAGAACCAACAGAAGAGAAAGTGTGAGGAAAATAAGAATCTAAAAGGAGGAAAGGAGTAGGTGATTCTAGGAGTAGGAAAAGTAAACATTAGCTACTTTAGTAATAGTCTTCAGCAAAAAATTAATGTTATGAATTTGATCATTTTTCCATTTTTCTAGCCCATAAAACATGGATGGGAGTTTTCTAGAATACATGTTTCAAGAAATGCAATGTCTAAAGTTTTTCATGAATTGTGAAAATCTGTATACTATTGCTTATCTGACCTGGATGCATCAATAAAAATTATGAACAATATCATTTTCTATTTTGCTCTCACTGATTCTAACAGTCATCTAAAATTCAGAATAGGTAAGGATGTTGGCATGTTATCATGGACAACTGAAATAACAGATGAGATGTTTTCCATATTTTGAATCAGTTATGTTTCCTTTTTCCCCAGCCAAAATGTTTGTATGTAACATGCTTCAAAGATCATCTAAAAAAAACTAGAAGTGCTGATTTATAGTTAGAACAGAGTGAATAGATAGGTACAATATGCAGACAGGACAGAACTGTTTAGAAATTCCAACAAAGCATGTACTTTCCAGTTCAAGGTAAATTTAGAAAACACAGCTTTTTAAGAATAGCTGATCATATTAATATCTATTAAAGATCCCTCTGGGTTCCAGATTCAGGTGGCAATTCTAATTAGCATATTTATTGTGGCTACTATTAAATGTTGGGTCAAAGAACATTACTGTGTGAAATTTACAGAAGCTGTACCTCTTTATACTGAAATTGATTTGATACTTTCACGTGAGCCTTTCTTTTTAAATCTAGTTTGTACATAATAACAGGGCAGTGTAAAAAAGATAAAGCATATAATTAGAGTTAGACACATATTTGCCTTAGCACAGAGTACTGATAGCACTGTATTTATGGTCCGCTGCAACGCATTTGAAGGCCACAGTAAACTATTTTCCCTCCTCTAATTTGCCATTATACAAATTGCTTCAAATCAAAAGCCTAGTGAAACACTCTGCTGAGTGGATATACAACTATTCAGGAAATTTCTGAGTTGTGAGACTGCTTTATGCTGAGATGAATTCTAACCACAAAAATCCTTTAAGGGCTAATGAACATTATTTCTACAGGCCTAACACAGGGACAGCCAATTCATTTGGGTTTATTAAGCAAACCAATGTTTTTCCTCAGACCTCTTGTTTTGACATATGAACATGTTACATCTAGATAGCAAATTATTGTGGATCAGCTAGTCCTTGGTAATTGCCTATGTGAACAATTTTAGCCAGCAGTAACCTGCAGTAAAGTAAAATACCTTTTTCCTACTGTGGAGAAAGATTGTGCAGTTATTGCAGTTCAGCTAATATGAAATAATGTGTTAAGCAAGTCTCAATAATATTCTTGTTACAACTTTGAAGAGAATTTTTTTAGTTCTGTAAACATGAATGTAACTAATTCTTTTCCTCTTTTACATATTTTATGCAGTTATTGTTCTTGGTATATCTAAAAAAGAAGTGTTAATGTATTCCATGAAGAATCTTAGGTGTCTTGCATTACGTAGACTCTTCTCTCACTCTTCTTTTCAGTTGTCAATGCAAAGATTATTGAGGCAAGATGCTCTGATGTTGTATATAGGTTTTATTACTGCCGTTCAGATCAGTATCTCCTTCTAAACCATGTGCTTTAAAGAGCTGTCCACTCAAAAACTTTTTTCAGTTTTTGCTGAGGTTATGATTTGAGTGTACAAGGATGTTCTTTTATATCTTTTACAATGTTCTTACTAGTAGAAAGAAGAAAATGCATGATGGAAAAAAGAATATGAAATATTGCGCTCTATTCTTTCTCTTCAAAAATAGGGAAGTAGAACAAGAAAAGTAAGATATGTATAAAGAGTAGAAAAAGCTGAATCTAGTGTCAGTTTGAGATGAATGTTTAGATTAAACCTAACTGGGTCACACAAATAATTTTCTGATGAAGCCTGAATTCAGATAAAGAACAGAATTTGAATACATCTTGTTTTCAGTGATTTCATTGCTGTTGTGATTCTTTGTTTTCCCTCATTTTCTTTTTAATAATCACTCATTTTACTCCAGGATATTAAGTATAAATTAAGTAGACATCTAAAACACAGACATCTGTCTATCATACTCTCTTAATTTAAAAGAGTATTCAGATTATAGACACACATCATAAGTTAAGAAGTACTAGAATTAAAACTGTGCAGGACCATTTCCTTTTAAACAAATTTTCCAAGGCTCTTGATTTAGTCAGATTTGCCCTTACACCAAACTTTACTTGTCCAATATCTGCTAGCTCACATAATCTTTACCATGAGATATAACAGGCTGCACAGATATGGAGCATTTCCATATGCAGTTTATCCACAGTCTTCAGCTTTATTCTCAAAAAGTTTTATGGATTCATTAATCAACATCTTGCATTAAAGGTATTTCAAATACTTTGTGAACCAATAAGCTTATTATATAGGGGGTGTTTTTGACACCATTTCAGCAGTGATGTACAGGGCTTAGTTATCTCACCTTAAATCAGGGCACTGCCTATGTTAGTATTTTCAAGAAAATGAATTAAATATATAGTAAAGAAAAAAATGAAACAAATTGCTCAACTAGATTTCTAAAACAAAATAATTTCCAAAACATTATAAAAAATCCCTGCTTTAAGCCTTAAAATGGACTACTAATAAATACTGTAAACAAAGAAAACTCCAGCTAGATGAAGCTACAGTAAAGGAAAAACACAGAAAACAAATGCACGCATGAAAAAAATCCAGTAGCTATAAATGTTTGCAATGTACAAAAAATAAGAAAGAATTCCTAAGACTATAAATTGTATTACTTTATTTAAGAAGTGTATTTTAATGGCAGAGATATCTTAGTGTACACTGAAAAAACACTAAAACAC
Source organism: Pluvialis apricaria (assembly GCA_017639485.1). Classification (NCBI taxonomy): domain Eukaryota; kingdom Metazoa; phylum Chordata; class Aves; order Charadriiformes; family Charadriidae; genus Pluvialis; species Pluvialis apricaria. The sequence goes on along the minus strand of CM030044.1, from coordinate 47,929,965 downwards.
ATAATGTGAGAACTTCCGTGAAACAGTCAAAGATGGATGCTTTAAAACATATATCTTTAACCATTCACAAAGATAACCAGTTCCTACTGTGGTGGGACAATCCCTCAGTCATTTAAAGGAGAAGAAATGTTATCTTTCCAGAGAAAGGTATATATTCTGATAGTTTAAAAGGTTCAATAGAAAACAATTAAAATTGTCCTGGAAAAATTTAGTTTAATTCCACAGTTCTTGAGATTATACTTTGCAACTTTATGGTATAGGTTTAACTGACTACTATGGTTCAAGGGGAAAAAGGTTGGTATCGGTTACCTAAAACCCATTGTTGCCCCAGGTTGACTATTTACTATTTATTTCTAGTGGTATATAACTCTCCAGTTGTCTTAGGACAGTTGCATAGCAAGGAGCAGAAGAACATAACAGCTGCAGGAACAAACTTCTCAACACAATGGTGTGCTAAGAGAATGAATGGAAAAAGAATACTAATACATCAGGGAAAAAACCTAAAAGAGCAACAATGTATGTCAAGAATTAAAGGAGATGCTCTTCTGAGAACTCTTTACAGAACAAGTTCAAAGGGCTCGCCCAAAACAAAAGGCATCAAAAAAGGTAGGATTTGTTCCACAGGGAAAGAATATACGTCATATCTTTTATAATTTTTCAATTTATAGAGTTATGCTTGTTATTTAGTTCTTAATTGTCCCTTCATATACTTTACTTCTTTCCTAGTGGTAATATCTACTGGTTATCGTTTGTTTCAATATTGTACTTTTCAGCTTATCGAAGCTTTATCTCACCATTAATTGTGTTTTTCTTATTTCTTTTTCTGTCCTACTGCCTTGTCCGTTATTAATATTAATTATAAGCAAAATGAGGTACACATTAACACTGCATTACCACTGTGCAAGCACACATTAGCGAGCTCGCTCTCTCCTCTCAAAACTTCTCAGACAAACAGCACTCTTCCCTTAGCTGTGCCCAAGTATCCTTTGGTAATTGTCTAAGTCAGTAGAAAGGGAAAATTGGACCCCACTGAGACTGGATGAGTGAACCATCTATACCATGTGAATTGCTGGTCACAACAAAAACCCATTCAACACTTAGTAAACATAAATAAATAAATAAATAAATTCTCTGTCTGACAAAGGAGAGTAAATCATCACCACCTATGTTCTAAGTGGTGACATTTTGTTAGTGGTATGTAACCATGCACCACATCAAATGACATTTCTGTGCAGCATGTCACCTCCAGCAGCCTGCAAAACATAGCAAGTGAGGCAAGCACAGAAGCATCAAGACACATAGGTATTTTTTCATACTGGAACATTACCTACAGGCACCGTCAATAAAATGATGTATTATCATGCTGAGATTTATGTAGCAAATTAGCTTGTAGCATGCTTTTGAGGTAAGATCAAAGGCTGGGCCTGCACTGCATTTGGCAATTTCCAGAATCTTCTAATACTGCCCAATAAAAACAGTATTACAATACTGATTTTGCAAAATCTTCCTTGTGATTAATTTTCCCCTATATGAAACAGCTAAAACGTGTATGTAAAAAAACAAAACAGAACAAAAAAATGGAAAACCAGGCCTACTAAATTGTCTCTGTGTTTTATCTATAACTACAAACGTGAGTTCCAGAATTCAAAAGTTTAAAAGAAAAAGAAATCCCCTCTTTCCCCTGAAGAGGAAGCACCAGAATATCTATAAAGCATCATAAATTTTGTTGGCAGAATTAACATATATTTTTAGTAAAGCATTTCTATATAGCTTTTTATTGGATAAATTTTTACCGTTTATTCTGAGGATTTTTAATGGTACTAATACTTCCTCCCCTCCCCCAAAAAAGTGAGATGATTACAGTAAGCATTGGTTAGCAAAGACCTCACTACTAAAAAAGCAAGTAAGAGATATAGATGAGATAGAAAATTTGAAATTGCTGAGTCCATTACACTCCTGGTCACAAAATGACCACTGTCCATTATCCTACCTATGAGGGTCTTCAGTTAATAACACTTCTCAGTGTACTGTAGAAGCAGGAAGAATTAAAAATAGCTGTAGTATAAATAACTGTACATTGATTAGAAGTAGTCTTCACTTAATTCTCATTTAAAAGTTAAAAATTTAGAATGTAACTGTGGGCACAAACTCAGTAAGGTCAGATATTAAATTCAATGCCATTGAGGGCCTTCACCAGCTACCAGTGAGACGAAAGGAAAACTTTGTGTTCAATGAAGAAATATTAATTTTTTTTTAGTAAAAAGCTGAAGAAAACAAGGGGAAAAGCTGTAAAACATGAAAGAAGGAAACATGAAATATTGAGGAAAGAAACAGTAGTGAGACCATTGTGTAGAGTTCTTCCTATGAAATAACTTTAAAAAAATTAATCTATCACCTATTCATTTTAACAGAATAAATTTCTCAAATAGACTTTTACAAAGGTCATTCTAGCTGGGATTTTATTTTTTAATGCATAAAATGAAGCAACTACTCCAGCTCAGCTTCACTGGAAAAGCAATTTGATTCAAAACAGCTTGGTTCTGTACAAAACCTGAGCTTTGGTAAATGCATGGATCATCACAAGGTATGAATTTTCTGAAATGTCACGAGCAAAGATTCAGCTCCTAGTAGGCATACTGAGAAAGCAACTGTCCTGAAACATTACAAATATTTGCTTATGAAGCGTTGAAAAACAGGACAGTTATCATGTGAAACTAATAATTCTTAGTGCCCTCAATTCTTTTTCTAAAATCCTCTTCTCAGCTATGTGCAGATCTGTAGTCTAAAGGAAAGTTGTTCTGTTAAAAAAACAATGAGCAAACCAAAGAGATTGCAGGAAGTAAGGATGACTAATGTTTTTTGTGGTTTTTTTTCCAGTGATCTCTATTAAAAACAAACACACACAAAACCCCAAACAAACCAAGGCAAAACAAACAAACAAACAAACAGAAAAACCCAAACGACCCTTACTGTCTAGGAAGCATGTGTAGATAAAGAATAAGTAAAAGAGGATACTGTGTCAGATTTGTGTGCATGTGACGCATACCTCAACACATTTGGTTCAGCCTAACTAGCCATGTAGTCTTTGTAGCTAGTTGAGCTGTAGTTCTGCGGTGGCCTGATCCTGGCTGGTCGGCAGGTGTCCACCAAAGCTGCTCTATGCCTCATTCCCCCTCTCACTAAAATTGGTGTTAAAATTCTTCTGCAACTAAATACAAAAATTACCTGAAACAATGTTTGAAAAACACAGATATATAAATAGTCAACAATATTGTTCTAATCAGTGGCCTTATCTGGAATTGGGAGCAGCTTGGAAGAGAAACGATGGAGGCATCTGTGCTGTTAAACATTCCCTTTTTAAACTTTTGCAACTCATACATAACAGCTACTGTTGTTACTCTGATATTTTTAGAGGCTATAATTAAATGTCCATTAAGCTATTTAAGCTGTAAATTTAAAGTTAAAACAATCCAATTGTACCTTTTTAAAATTTGAAATAGCGTTATCTAAGCAAATGAGAATCAAATTGTGATTCATTTATTTGCCTAAAGGATACAAATCTTGGAGCAGAAGTTGTCTGCATATTGTAAAGCTGTAACCATGTCATTTTTAATAGAAATTAAAATGCTTTCTTTTATAATATCAGCCTCAAGTTGTGCTTTACAATTACCACTTTTGATATGTGCAGATAAATAAGTAAATCAATATTTTAACAAAATAATTAATAAGAAATAAGGTGGTATTTAGCAGTTCAAACAATAAGCAGTAATGTTCTAAAATAGCCTACTAATTTTCTTAAATAAGTTCCCTGAGGCTCCACCTTTTGTAATGTATGCAGCAACTCATGAAGTAGTTTCCTGAAAAAATCAAAACTGTTTTAGAGTTTTAAAGCAAATTCTTAATAACACCTTAATAATATCTGATAATCATGGTCATAATACAGTCACTCAATTTTGTGTGAGGAAGGGCTCAAGTAGTTCTATACTTATTAAGTTTGGAGCTTCACTCATCACATTCTGCGTTGTTCTTGAAATGTTTTGTTTGTTTGTTCATTTGTTATTCTGTATGGCAAACTTCTCTCCTTTTCCTGTTAAAGAGCGTTAATAAACCTTCCTTTCCTGCTGTTTTAATTCTGTTTCTGTGTTGGTTTTGAGAAAATTGATTGCATTAACAACTAGAATGGCATCTTCTTACTAGATATCTTACTGTAATACATCGCAGTTATGGCAAAGTTATGGTATGTTCCAACTACCCGATAATTAAATCTATTATGGACACCTTTGTGTGAGTTAGTTGTCTAGATTTCACAGACAAAAGAATCTGTTATTTCTACAAGATGATTCATCTTGTCCTAAAGTAGTAGCTCAAAATGAGATCTTTCCTACTCCAAAGTGCCTGTTTCTCTCCACTGGTTATAAAGCCAAGGTGATCGGCATAGGCACAGCCATCTGTACAAAAACCATCTATGATCTTATCTGTAAAGTTTACCATAGAATCATAGAATGGTTTAGGTTGGAAGGGACCTTGAAGATCATCGAGTTCCAACCCCCCTACCATGGGCAGGGACACCTCTCACTAGACCAGGTTGCCCAAGGCCACGTCCAGCCTGGCCTTGAACACCTTGAACACCTCCAGGGACGGAGCTTCAACAACCTCTCTGGGCAATACTTAAGTCTAACCAGTTCTGGTCAGGAATACCATTAAAATCCTCTCACATGTGCATCTTTGAAAACTACTTACTTACAGATGAACTTTTTATGACTGTCCTGAACATGAAGTTGGAGGGGTTTTTTAAGAAAAAAAAGAAATTTAAAAATCATTGGCTCTTTATCTTTCCCTTCTGCAATCTGTTCTTTAAGAGTGGGATCCTAGAATCACTAAAGCTATGGGCACAACCCTGAAATCATGATATAAATGCTTTTGAAATTTTATTTAATAGAATAATAGAAGAAAAATGAGTACTGTTTTGTGTATGTTTCCTCTGTATTTGATGTGCCATTTGTCACGTCTGTTGACCAACATGTATAATTAGTACTTCCTTTGTGGTAGCACCAACAGAATAATTAAATAATCTCGCCTGGTTCTATTTACAAGTTATTTGTGATGGTTCACTTATGTTCTTAATACTCTGATGTGATCTTTATAACCTTCTCACTTAAGTTATGTAACATGACTCATATCAATCAGGTGCAAACTCCTCATTAGATTAAACTTTAGTTGTCCTGGAAGTAAACTGCTTGAAATTTTTTGTCTTTCTGTATCAGTGAGCATTTCAGTGATGGTAATCCTTAAATAATTATTCACTATTTTGCTAAGCAATATTAAAGAAGCCAAAGGCTACCATCAAAATGCAAGCTTTTCCAAGTTTTACTCTTGCACTACGTAATTTCACTCCTCTGAAATTGAAGGACTGTTCAGAGTACAAACAAAAATACTTTATTTTAAAGTTTACATTAAAAAAAAAAATCTACTTGAGTAAAACAGCTATGGAACTATGGGTTATTGGCTTGTCAACAAAACATATTTTTGGGAGTGGTCTTCCTCTTCTTTCTCAAGACTGATTTTAAGACTACAAATCTTTCAAATGAGGACTACATCTCAATTCAATATCACTCAAATAACGAATTTAACTCTAAGATTTTCATTCTAAGTACATAGAACTGACAGTGCAGGAGAGAAATGCATGTCCACAAACTCATAAAATAAAGTTTTGATCTGGGATAAATGAAAGCATTACTATAAAAACTCACAATGTCTTCTGCACAACTTTCTTAGTTCTTCTATTCCCCATGTGATTTACCAATCAAAATTAATTAATCAGAAAGAATTTTTTAATGTTCATTTGGGAAAGGAAAGAGAGTTTAACATCCGTATACTTGGTTAATATTCTTTGCATGCTTTTTTTATTTTTGGTAGTGTATCCTAAAGTTCTCCTATGAGATAATTAGAAGAGATGGTAACTTCCCAACTACACAGAGATTTTGTAATGGTAATCTTAATAGAATACATATTAATAACAAGTCAAATATTTATAGTTAATAAAATAGTGTTGGGAATTTAGACAATCTAGACACTGAAAGAAGAGATGAATTGTCCTTTCATTGGAGACAAGGATCCAGGGTCTCTTCCAGTTTTAGCAGGTTATTTTTAGCAAGTTTAACAAAAGAAAAATACCCTGAAAATAGGTATTTACATTATTTTACTCCTCTAATAACAGGATGTTTTCAAAAAAAGCAAAAATAATAAAGGTTTAAGAGTTAAGTCTATGACATATAGGGATAATTATCTCCACATTAGATAGGCAGCCAGATAGGGATGGTCAGTTTCTGTCCTTAAATTCAGATCTTACATTTTCCTGCTGCATCCAAAGGCTGTGGTGAGACTACAAATCATATTATGAGAAAACTTCTTCTTCCCAAGAAATCAAAGGCATACTTTCAACCCTTAAAAACCAAAACCAACCAACAAACAAAAAAGAATCTGCCTTCCATATCGCATTCCCAAATAACACGTTCAATGTTTACCCGAATGCTTGTACACTTCAAAGATCTGTAAGTAAATATTAAAAGCATACAGCCAAAATTACAAACAAAAGTATTACATTGTATGCTCATTGAAAAAAAATGAAAGTGATCACACCAAGCTCAGTGTAATGGAATTTCAGCCTTAGACTCCTAGTTTTTCCCGTTGTAAATTCTTAAAAAAATAATTTGGCACAGCTTATTTGTATCTATTTATATACACATATTAATTTGATAAATATTATAAAATTCTATCATTAATTAAAAGTGATAAGTCAAATCAGTCTATTTAGAATCATAGAATCATAGAATCATAGAATGGTTTAGGTTGGAAGGGACCTTGAAGATCATCGAGTTCCAACCCCCCTGCCATAGGCAGGGACACCTCTCACTAGACCAGGTTGCCCAAGGCCACGTCCAGCCTGGCCTTGAACACCTCCAGGGACGGGGCTTCAACAACCTTTCTGGGCAACCTGTTCCAGTGCCTCACCACCCTTAAAGTGAAAAACTTCTTCCTAATGTTTAATCTAAACCTGCCCTCTTCCAGCTTAAAGCCGTTCCCCCTCGTCCTATCACTACATGCCCTTGTAAAAAGTCCTTCCCCAGCTCTCCTGTAGGTCCCCTTTAGGTACTGGAAGGCCACAATAAGATCTCCCTGGAGCCTTCTCTTCTCCAGGCTGAACAGCCCCAACTCTCTCAGCCTCTCCTCATAGCAGAGGTGCTCCAGCCCTCTGATCATCCTCGTGGCTCTCCTCTGGACGCGCTCCAGCAGGTCCACGTCCTTCTTATGTTGGGGACTCCACAGCTGGATGCAGTACTCCAGGTGGGGTCTCACGAGAGCAGAGTAGAGGGGCAGAATCACCTCCCTTGACCTGCTGGCCACACTTCTTTTGATGCAGCCCAGGATATGGTTGGCCTTCTGGGCTGTGATCGCACACTGCTTGCTCATGTCGAGCTTCTCATCAATCATCACCCCCAGGTCCTTCTCCACAGGGCTGCTCTCCAGCCATTCTCCGCCGAGCCTGTATTTGTGCTTGGGATTGCCCTGTCCCAGATGTAGGACCTTGCACTTGGCCTTGTTGAACTGCATGAGGTTGGCTTGGGCCCACCTCTCCAGCCTGTCCAGGTCCCTCTGGATGGCATCCCTCCCCTCAAGCTGTAAGTAGTATCCTAAATTATTCCAGAAGGCATCCTCAATGATCCTTTCCTTTTATCCCTCTTTTTGGAAAGTGGCCCAAAGCAGATATAATTTTTCTTCCCTTTCAGGTATTCTTAACACTTCTGCCTATACATTTCTTAAAAGTCTTACCTTGTTCCTCATTTTAATTAGTAAGCCAAACAGAAAAAGTTTAGCTTTTGGACAAAGTTTGGTGAATGTACACATTTGCTTTTAAATAGTGAAATGACCCATATTATCTAGGATGCTGTAGATATGTTTACGCTTTCCAGTCCTTTAAGTTTTCCTATGCTAAATGCTCATCAGAGGGATTATTTTGTTTGCCTCTTTCTTCTTTTCTTGCCAGCTGTTTTACTAGTCTTGTGGTTAGTCTACTGGGGATTAGTGCTTAGAAAACCATCTATGGACTGGAACTCAATTCAATTTATATGGCAAGAAGCTACAGATGTGCTATATGAGTAACAGATACAGGCCATTAGAATTATTTTACTATGGCCTTTTTTTTCCATGTTAACCGATCACTATATAAAGCACCTTTGGACTTCTCAGAAAACGGCCCTGCCCCAGGCCATCTTGCCTTCTAATCTTCTAAACAACTTCCAAACTTCAGCAATTGCAGTGAAAGTAAACGAACACATCTGAATTAATGGACAAAGACACAAGTACACAAAAGACACAAAGGCACAAAAGACAACAGTATTAATGTTGGCCAAAATGAAATTAAATTAAAATTTTGCTGACAAAGTAGTTCTAATGGTTCAAACAATGTACAAGCAGAAAATGCTTGCATAGGGCTGATAGATTTCTATGAACAACTGTGGAAAAAAATAGATATAAAACTACCTTCTGATGTGATGTGATGTGAACACTTTATTAGAAGGCAAAATGTTGTATAGAATTAATCTATTTACAAAATTCTGCCAGCAATATGCAACCCAGTGGAATATCTAAAAGGAAATAATAGCTATATAAGAGTTGTTTTCTCCAGCATGAAATCAGTTAAAGAACATTAAAACCTAAAGGCCAAGACCAGTCTTCTTTTGGAGCTGCTATTATCATCTTAACATATGGTTATAAACTTGGAAATCTGCCAAAGTTATAAAAAGTTTTCTAAATGTCTTGATAATAAATACCACAGGAAAACATCAAGCAGAAAATGAAACAGATTTATAACAATTGCCAATAATAATCAGTAATTTCCTGCCTACAAAGTTACACTAAAAGAAATTTCTCAAATTGTGATGGAAATGAATGCAGAGCACCTGCTTTGACAAATGTGTTATAGGGCAGCAGCTGCAGGGACATGAGAAGGGACAAAAAAAGAATCTAATTAAGAGGTATTAAGGAAAAATAACTTGTAATTAGTAGACCAGTGAAAAATTAGGGAGAGGGTAGGCAAATTGACAGTCTTATTTATAACCTGAAGAACACTAGTTTCCACGATGAAAGTGAACTGCATTAATTCATATTAGTAAGATTTTAAAATAGGGAAGCTGAAATCTAGTTTACTGCTAGATTTTCAAAATTGTTCAGCATCTCCCAGGTATGATTGAGGTATAGTTATTCAGTACTTCTGAAATCAGTTCATTTAGGTGTTTGAGGTTGATCTTAAAATTCTGAAAAAAGCCTCAGTTCTTGCAATAAAATAAGATTTCTTTTTCTGGGTGATAGGGTGGGTTTTTTTGTTTGTTTCCTTCTTTATTTTTTTTCCAGTTAATAGGTATTCTTTTTTAAGGAAAGATAGTAGAAAAGGACAATCTGAATTCTTCATACAAGTTCTTTAATTGCATGATCCATCTGAAATAGAAACTCTTCATTAGAGGTACAGAGTACCAAATCTCCCTTGAGAACTAAATTGTTCGTAAGGCAGACGGATTCACATAATCCAAAGGTAACCTCAAAAAGCATCCAATTATACTGACTATATGGCTATAAAATTTATACATAAGTTCTTGAAACTTCCACCTGCTGAGGTATTTGACAAATCAGCCCTCTCTTACAAGGATGCATACTGAAAATCTGTGTGGTAAAAAATGTAAGTTTATCTTCTGTCTCCAGTATTTTCTACTGGTACCTGCTGTAAATCTCTAAGAAAAATAAGTAGCAATGCATTCTTCTAACATAATACTCAGTGACAGCACAGCTCCTACTTTGTATAGTTTTAAGTTACGTACAAAATAACAAATTTGAACCTTAAGAAATTACTGTTCGAATGTTGTCATTGAATAAATAAAAATTATTTATTATAGCATTATACATGTGCTTAAATCACAGTCTGTAACTATCCCTGATATGCAGGAAATTGCAGAATATTTTGCATGAAACAAAAGATTCTTCAGTAAATAATTTTTTTAAACTGTGCATTATTATATTGTGTGCAGCTATTATTTTTCACATATAAAATAAAATACTGTAAATGATTAATTCCTGTGAAAAATGTTGTGCTTCTTCACTGCCACTGAATAAAAGCTCTGTTACATTTTCAGTTGTGTATTTCTCATTTGACTTTTGAAACAAATTTCAATCTCCGATTTTCTGGTGCAAGTTCTCAGCAATTCAATGATATTAAATCCTCCTCTTACATCTAATCTAAGACTTTACCTTCCAGCTCTGTGGTGTGATTTTTTGTTTTGGCAACCTGAAATAGTAGTACTTTATTCCTGCATTTATAAACTAATGCTTACTGAACTACCAGGACCTGCAGTATCATAGTCTTCAAACAGTTACTTTTAATCCTTTTAATTACTTGTGATAATTTCGAGTTACTGTGAGTGATATCTTGCCCCTCATCCTGGATGCCAAAATATCCAGTCTCCTCCCACATTATGAAACGTAAACAATACACTCTGAACTGATCCAGGCAGGTTAAGCAGATGTCAAGAGAGTCAGAGAACTGATGGAGCAGGGGACGATGGTGAAAAGAAATTAGATATCTTCCTTTCCCATCAGTTCTGAAGGACAGTGTAGGTTAGGTACAATTTTCATGCAAGTTGCAAGAGAGGAAAAACTCAAATTCTGTTACTGTTAAAGATTTGGGTTTTAATTTGAATGATTATTTACAAATGGAAAGACAGATGAGTTTAAAATGGAAAAAAATATCTACAGTTGCTTACTTAGGACAATAATTTTAGAACTTTCTTTGTAATTTTCATATTCATAAAGTCAATAATCTAACTGTTTCACCATTACCCACATCCCCCCTCCCGTCTCTTCTGGTATCAACATTTTTCCATGTTTTTCACCATGAAGTCCTATATTTGCTTGGTGTATTGTTGTTCTGATATATTACTTTACAGTTTTTAAGCTGAATCTTCCTTTCTTGTCAGACCATAACTTTATAATGCTCCTGAAATATATTCCTGACCTCAGTACTTTCTCCAAACTTAGTATCATTCACAAATTGAATAGTCTTGCTGTCTCCTCCCTCTCCCAGACCATTAAGAGAGCGGTTGAACTCTTCTCCCTCATCTTGACAAGCCCTGTTTCACTCAGCTCTGTTTACAGCTAGGTTTCCAGCCCATCTTCTCACCCTGCACGTGAGAATGGTTGTGCGTGGTCCAGCTGATCCTGGATTTCACCTCTCTGCACTGTCTGCGAGCCACAGTCGCTTGCCTGTACATGCTGCAAAGTGCCTGCCGGTGGGCCACCAAAGGACAGGGGAGACAGTCAGTGTATCTGAGCTTGCCTGTAACACGACAGGCTGCTTCTGCACTAGCAGTGCGATTAGATCGCTGCAACAGCTGACAGGGCCACTCCAACCCTCCTTGTGCTCCAGCAGATTGATTCTAACCTGGGCTGTATGCCAACAGTGGAGAAGTTTCATTTTCAGTCTGTGCCCCTTGACTAGTCACTTTACTAGAGAGAAGAGAGTGGACCCGATATAACAGTTTTACAGCTTATATCCAGCCCACAGAGCATTACCTAGACTATGTCTAAGCAAGAATCGTAACTGTAAAAGGAAATACAATCCTTAGAAAATAATGAGCTAGATTCTCATCCAGTAGGCATCACTGCACCTGCTAGAGTGAAATGGAACTGACTTCCACAAGCTGAGGCCATTCTTACCTCCTTTACCTTTAAAGCTGTAAAAGTAAAAATGAAGCACAGAATTATACCAAAATGTCATCATATTTCTCCAGTGTAATCACAAAAGTAAGAAAGGGATGTTATCAGCTAAAATTTAAGGAGTTTTAAATGTCTTTCACTAAAGTGTCCCGAAGTTTTTTGCTAATAAGTAGTACACTAACGTGTCTCTGGCTTTCACTCATCTGCTTTTTTTTGGTTTTGCACTCAAATACATATTGAAGACATTTAAAGGAATTCCACAAAGGTTTTGGAATAAGCAAAACCAAAGTTATATTTGCTGGGGCGAGTTAGGAAATCTGGTTATTTGCATATGCTTATGTAATTATATTGTTACCCACGAGGTGAGGGAAGATGCCAATGCCACAGATTAAAATGTCTTTACATTTTTAAAATTATGGTCAAACGATTCACCTTCCCAGGGAGACCTAAATAATGCAGATGTTTCCTAATATTTTTTACATTTTATGAATTTGAAAAGTATATAGGTTACTAATGACAGAAAACTCTAAGCTAGAATTTTGAGATTCAAATCCTTCTTTTCAGATCCACTGAATTTAATACCTTACAGCAGCTGCAAATGAACTCTTTTTTTTTTTTTTTAAATGCTACTTATGATGTTTCTAAACAGGTGCACAATGGAGGAGACAGCTGAGGCATTCTTCATCACTATTTCTCTCACCTCTGGGGCTGTGCAATGCGGAACCATATTTCTGATCATTTGTACAAGTATTGATTAAATATTGTTAATCATCCATAATCGTTAAAGCTGCCTTTAGTGGCTGTCAGAACTCAGCTACCTAAAGAAAAAAAGTCTCCTGCCTTCTAACAGGCAGTTTCTACACTGAAATGGGAAATGTTTCATGACTAACAGTATGTAATGAAATTGTTTCCATCCTTTTACTAGTAGTGAAGATAAAGCACCCTCTGATGTCATGGTTTATATTCTCATTGAAAGAAGAACCTTATTTATTAACGGTTCAGGAAATATAGAGCTGCATTTTAGCATCTACCAAACCTAGAAATAAAACTTGTAAAACATTTCTTTTCCTATGAATAATAGAGAGGTGAATTCATAACAGAGATCGAAATGTACTGCTTCATTGCTTAACACTAAACATTTCATTCCTTTAGGAAGGAGCAGAACATGTGAAAATAATCTCTACCTTTTTCAATGGCACTAACCTATTACCCAGAGATAAAAATTGATGCAAAACACAGCTCAGTACTCAAACCAACTGCAAACCTTTTAGTAGTAGTAAGAAAATTGAGAAATATTCTGACATAAATTTTGAAGTCTTTCTACTAAGGAAACAGTTTGAAAAGTGAGTGAAAAAGTCTAAGAAATACTGAAAACATTGTAAAACATGCTTGGTTTTAGTATATTCAACACACTTTCTTAACAAAAGAGGTTCAGATAAGACCATACATGCTTATGTCAGCTGGATTAAACTTTTTAATTTTTAGTCATCTAAACAAATTGTAAAACTCGAAGAAATTATAGTTTTCACTGTCTAACATTTTTATCTACCTTTTATATTCAATTCATGATCCCATTACTGTTTTGATTCCTTTTCTTGCATTTTAACCCTCTCTCTCTTTGGCTTTTGATACTCTCATCATGTTCCTCGATTATTTTACCTGGGATCTGAAATCCAGTAGTTAATTTTGTTGATATTTTCATCAGCTTTAATGTTCTTCAAAAGTGAATGTGGATTTTAGTTATGCATTTTGGTATAAATGCTTCTTCCAGATTCACAGTAATCCTGTTAATCACAAGTAGTTATTGTTGCAAAGTACTTTTCAACATAGTCGTGGGTCTGTGTAGTTATTTTAGTGAAGTTTTCTACATTCTAATTACATTTTTATTATTGCATAGTTCGATGATTAAGAAATCAAAAAAGCTTGGGTGCATTTTGATGTCAAATGTCTGAACATTCAGATAAATCTAATGCACCAAATTTTTAGAATAGTATGTAGAAGGAGCAAATGAGATTTAGGCCTGACCAAATACTAAGTGAAAGACATTCTCGATCTTAATATTTCAGAAGTTCTATAAGGTGGGTATGCTTTAACCAAATGTTTGATCTGCCAAAATTCTCTTACATGCTTACAGAGCTATTTTTTCTTCTTTTTATAAAGTGTTGCTCTGTTTCTTTTCAATACTAAAATTAATCATTGTAATGTAAGATATCTAGTAACAACAACTTTACAGAGTTCAAAATGAAAGGTAAGTAGTAGAACTAGCACTGCTATGCCACCATGAACAAACAGTTGCCACAGCTGGAACGTCTGCCACAGCTTCAGCCAACTAGTGTAACACTGCGTACAGGTTGAACACATTTTAAGGCCACAGACAAGTCTACGAGTAGGAGGGGACTCCAAAACAATTCAACCAAAATTGGCCTGCCCTAAATTCTGTAATGCTGCTGCAAGACTGCTACCATTTCCTGAGTCAGCTGTCTTTGTAGTCATTGGATGATACTCTACCTAGACTCATGCGATGTCTAGTTTAGACTCCATACTCTAAAGTAGTTGCAAAGTTTGCCACTGAGTGGATCTATTTGGTCCTAACAAACCTAGCACACTCTTAGCTTGCCTCTTGTGAACATCGTAGGCAGCTATTGATCTCCTATATTGACTTTTAAAATGTTTACTGTGACCTTTACGTGCTTAAGCTTCTAGATGCCAAAACCCACACACAGGAAGGGGCTTCAGTTTACACACAATGCTAGGAGCTTTTTCACACCTGACTTTGCCCTCTTATTTCCTTCCCAAGATCCCCTCCACTTTGATCTCTTCTCATCAATTCTTGTGCAGGCATACATGCCCATCTATTACCTAAAATCAGTGTTAGACAAAGCAGTATCAGGTTCCTTTCGAAATGTGAGGAAAACACAAATTTGTTTCAGATAATGTGAATTTTCAAGTAAGTGACATTTAGATAATCGGAATTATGCTCTAATTACATGCCCATGGCCTTTTTAATGTTTTATCTTCTCTCAGTCAAGGATCTTTGCTTTTTTCTCCTGTTATCTTAGCAGTTGGTTACAGGACGTAAAGTTAGACCAGACACATATTTTCCTAATATAGAAATACTTCCCCCACCATTTATTTTTTTCATTCTACTTAAATAATTACATCTACCCTCCTGATTATGATCTTAAAAAATACTGGGCTAAGGAACTCTTAATTAAAGTAAGAACCATTCTCTCCCTTAGAATGAAAGTTTGAAAATGCACTTTATAAACATCGTGGTTTGAGGTAATAAGATAATATAAACTGCACATTGAAAACACAGTAACAAACAATTATCATTCTTAAGAGGCATATGTAAAAAAGAACCATGGTGTTATCTGAGCAGATGTTTAGGAACACTTCATGCAAGTGTGAAAGTATCTCAGTACTAACTACAAGAAAGAGCAAGAATGCTATCCTTAGATGAATCACACCTACAAACTTTTGCTCCTGGCTGACATTTTCACATCTGCAGATATTTCCAAAGCCAATGACACATCAAAACGAGTCTATTATTCAACTGATAACCCAGCTATGAACCTCTATGGTATGCTGTTCTCTAGTCTCTACAAGAGCTGCTCCAAGACTAAATCTGTATACTTCTCCTGGGTGTTAATATTAATAAGTTGGACATATTGCAGGATTACAATTCTCATCTTTCAGCAAACTTCTTGCAGTCAGAGCCCTCTGTTTTTAGGGGTTGCTTTGTTCTTTGGTGATTACTATAGTTAGCTGAAAATCTTAAAAATGGATGTAGAACCTTCCTCTATAGCAGTATAACACCAACACTACCTCCTACTGCGGTTGTTGAATTAAGATATTTTTACCTTTCTTCCTGTGGAAGAGAAAAAGTAAAAGCACTGACTGAGAAATTATAGAAACGTGATGCTATCAACTTACGATGTGAAAGTCTAACATTAAACAGATGAGGTCAACTTAGCGTGGACAGGCTGTGAACTCTGCCTATAAGTCAAATACTTCCTGAATACTTTTAGAAATATTATACACTCAAGTATTTTTTGTCATGCCTGCATGGGAAATGTCAGTTACAACTTAGAATGACTGAAATACAATAGCAAAAACGATTTTTCATGGACTCTGTTCAGTTCCCTTCCTACAGTTGTAGCCCTGTAACTTTAAAGTTGCCCTGATGTAACTCTTGAAACTGCCAGCATTTGGAACAGATATTTTGGCATGATCACTAAGGGAATGCTCTTCTACTATTTTTGCACATGACAAGACACTTTTGTACAGAGGAATATATTGTATGCCAGCTAACAAACTCTAGCCCAGATTAATGGTTTACCAAAAGCAGCAGATGATAAAATATAACATTTAGTATAATTAAATATAACCCCCCCCTTTAATTCAATCTAATCCAAAAGATAAAATGGTTGAATTTGAGATATATTTCAGTGAGCCTTATTAGGGTTGAAATGCAAATTAATTATAATTGATGCATTAGGTGCTTGAAAATATAAGAATATAATTGCCTAAGCTGACTAACACCTCTTAGTGGATTGTTTGATTTGACGTTGACAACAGGAAGCAAGCTATCTAAGCTTTACCATTTTCTTATACAGAACATCTCCAGATCCATTAGGTCTTAATTTCTGAACTTACAGATGTTTCAGACCTATTTGAACCAGAGAACCTTGAGATGAATGAAACCAGAGCCAAGTTCTCCCGTAATTTTCCTGTCTTTCTTTTTTTCTCTTTATCTTGTAGAAAAAAGAATTATGAGAGATTTATGAGCAATTTTTTATACTCCTTGTAGTCAGTCTTTGTGTCCCATTTAAACAAGATACAGAGGTAAAATACTTAATTGGTTTTGCTTTGTTATTTTTTTTCTGCCAAGGATCAAGAACCTTAAAATTTGATACTAAAGTAAAAATGTTCATATGGAAATAACAAAGTAATTTCTTTAGGTCACTTTTTTGAAGGCATCATTGTAACATTGCAAAGTCAAATTTATGACACTATATATATTTGCCATGCATTTATTTAGGAGTTTTGACAGACCTAAAAATTAAATGCTCATCATGACAGTCTCTCTTTTTTTTTTTTTTAAATTGGACATGTTCTAAGGCATGTTAGCTTCATCCTGTTCAGTTGCATACTGACAAAAAAAAACACAAAGAAAAGACACAAAGACACTCCCTTTTAAACTTTTACTAGCTTTAAGTAATAATATTATGCTTTTCCATCTGTCTTGAAGAATCTCTGAGAGCATGTTTCTGTTTTAATGAATAAGAAAAGGAAAAAGAGGGAAATTAATTATAAAGATCAACAAGGAGTTTTGAAAAACTCCTAAGGGTTTGCTGAGCTATGAAGCTCAGACTAAGGAAGAACTTTATATAAACTTTTTATAAGCATAAAAAGGTTTAATGGTCATCAGTAGAGGTCTGGATAACAAGAATCCAGTGCACCATTTTGAGGCTCAGTGATATTTCAAGAGTTCTGTTTCAAATCCTTTATGAAGTATTTTGGTGTGTTCTCCTGAGATTTATAGCTTTTTTAAAAAAAATAATAAATAAATTCTGCAGCCTACAACTTGAAACACTACAAGGATAGCTGGATTCTCTTGCCTAATGTAATGGGCCTTGAAATTAAAACATACATACATTTTATAGCATAATAAACAATACTATTTCCAGATATTATAACTCACAGTTCACAACTTTTTCATGCAGAAAACAAAACTTCCTTGAAAAACAGTCTCTCTGTTTAAGGTCTTATTCAGATATTGAGTGTATATAAAATATAATAAGCCCATTAAATTTTCTGGGCAGCACTTTAAGGGGCACCAGTTACAGGCCTTTAACTAACGGCTATTCATTTTTGTATAACAGGTACATATTTACTATAATATCTATATATAACTACATATTTAGCAGCAGTTGAAAGCACAATGATATTAAATCTAACCTAGAGCTTTTTAGTATTTTGTTTGGCAATTTTCTGTTACGGGGTTACTCGTTCTGAACTGCTATACCTATAAAGGTAATAGTGAGAGCGCTCATCGTCCTGATACTCATGTAACATAAAAGAGTTTAGATGCTAGCTGTAGCTAGAGAAATTACAGAATATTTGAATTTTTAAATAAATGACAGCTGTTAATGCACAAGAAAGTTTGGTCTAGTACAGAAACCATCAATAGAACAGGGTTAATTCACTGGTTTTGACAATTTTATGGCCATAATTTTGTCCACATATGAATAATGATATGAAGATTGTTTAGAAAACTAAAGCTTTAAGTGCCTTGGAAGCGTGGAATAACACAAAGTATAGTTATCGTGCATTGTTTTGTATCATAAATAACATGATTATGTCCTAGTAAGAAGAAATTAACCTCAATAATGTATAACTCTTCTTATATCACAAATTATGTTTACAGGTTTGTATTAGCTTTCATTTTCAAAAACAAAGCACATTTAAATTTAGAGGTAGACCGACTTCTCTTGGGATCTAGTGATCTAGGCTTTTTGAGATAGCATAGCTGTTTTTCACAATTTCTATGTGTTTAAGCCTTGTGAGTCTCAGCTGGCAGCACTCCAGCTTCCTAGGGAAAATGGTTCAAGATAATGTCAAATTATCATGATTTCCCTTTCTGTTATTGTTAGACAAATTCATCACTCCATTTATCTTGCAGCTCTGACCCCTTGCCCCTAGTTTTCCAGTAATTCCCTTCTGCTGAGGCAAGAGTGCCATTCACAGTGAGGTGTTTAGGCAACACTGTTCATCCTAAAATTGTGTGAGTAGATTGCACAGAGAGAATCTGCAAACATTTGGTAAATTATCCCAATTACAATCTTTGAAACGTAGGTGGGCTGTTGGTTTGGGTTGGGGCTTTTTTTGTGTTTTTTTTTTTAATGGGATAACTGATGTATAGCATACAGCTGGTCAAATAAGCTTGTAAAATAACACCAAATACAGCTTGTATTTGGTCCATAAAAGGGATTTATTTGATATCAGATATGCATACAGTGTTGCAGCTTGTAAAGGCCTCCTAGCCACAAAAGTAGTACTTTGTTCCCAAATCTTGTGTAATGATTAGTTCTGTTGAAAAATTATCAGTCTAGCCAGATTCTGCAGGGAATGAAGATGCATCATCTGTTGACATAAAGTAATCTTTCGGTTGCTGAAAAAGATGATTTCTTATAATAAATCACTTTATTTTGAACCTCTCAGAACAGGAATTTGAACTAGATAATAACCATATTTGGTTAATGTTTATTTAAAGACAAGAACTGGACAGAACAGTATTTATCATGCCTCAGGAAAATTGGCAGTAGGGAGCCTTCAACCCCTTTTTTACCTCCTGGTCCTTTTTTTACCACCTGGTCCCTTTCCTAGCAGCTTGGACTGGTCCCAGAACCCAGCTTTCCGTGTATGGAGAGCTCTTCCTCCCTGTGCATGGACCAAGTCTTGGGCAAACCTGACAACACCAGCATCAAGAACAGAAGGAGCCCAGAGCTGTCAGAAGTAACTCAGCCAAGACTTCTTGAGGCACTGGACTCACAGCAAGCTTGAGGTGTGGTGCCTCGCTCATTGGCACAGCACCTGCCTGCCCCTCCCATGCTTCCTCACCATGTTGCCCAGCCCCGCATTTCTACCATCATCCCAGTTGTGGCCTTGCTCCAACTTTTTCACTTTCCCCTTTTTTTGGTTCCTGTGGTTTGCAGGATGATCATCACATACTCACAGCTTTGAAAGTGTTTGTACCACCAAAAACCATGCTGTTGTAGCTCTGTCTTCATCCCCACCTCACATGAAAAATAAGCTCCATAATGGCCATCAACAGGACCTGTTTCTGGGGCAAATGTGCCCTGGCTATCAAAATTGGTAGGCTATTGAGTATACGGTTGTTTCTTTCCTGAACTCAGGCACAAAATATGCTTTCATTTTCTCAGGGTTAATATTCAACAGATAGATCTTGAAAAGTACCAGATTTTCAACTGGTCTTTTTTCAGCATTTCCCACTTTGCACCCAAGAAAAGCTGAATCATATTCTACACCTCTCTCCCCATGCACCACATGGCGCAAACCTAAGCATTATCTCAGGCTACTCTAATCCTCAAAATAAAGTGTTAACAGCGAAGTTTCTTTTAAGTCTGTCTGCTGATGATTAGAATCAAGAACTGTCTCCCATTTGTTTCAAGGAAAATCAAATGTTTCTACAAGTTTATTCTGTATGTTATTGTCCATATTTATGATACATTCTGAGTTGAATGTGTTATGACCAATCC
Source organism: Pluvialis apricaria (assembly GCA_017639485.1). Lineage (NCBI taxonomy): Eukaryota > Metazoa > Chordata > Aves > Charadriiformes > Charadriidae > Pluvialis > Pluvialis apricaria. The sequence goes on along the minus strand of CM030044.1, from coordinate 47,909,917 downwards.
GTCAGAGTTGCAAAAGGAAACAAAGTTACTGAAGAATATGAGCATATTACTATTTAGTGGTTTTATTAGGGTCAAGCCTGAAAATGGAAATATTACGTATGATTTCCCTTCCTCCACAATATGTTATCATTCTGAAATGCTAATAAACAATCAATCTGCTGCATTCAGCTGGTACGATTGGGATTTTTTCCTCTAGATTTACATTTTGCTTTTGTCTGCACATCACAATTGCTAGATAGTGTTGCAAAGCTTTCAGAGCAGAGGTTTTTCCAGATGATGAATTACATCCCTTTTAATTGTGTCCCTGAGTGCTTCCTGCTGTCTGTGGCATCCCAGATTCCTCATTCAGTACAACAAGCAGCCCACTATTGCTTCCCATATGAAATATGATATGTATGCCACTGACAAGAGTCCTCTGAGATTAGATACTCTTCACAGATTTTTTTACTACAAAATATTAGAAAGGAAATACTGCGTATATGTCCTAAAAAGTGGTTTAGAATGGATTAAATTGATGTAATAAAAAAAAAAAATATTTAAATTGAAGCAATAAAGCTGGGCAGTATAACCTCAGAACATCAAAGATCTACCCAAACCTTAGCACAGTTCGGAGACTAACAGACACAAAATCTGTCATTGCAGTTATTAGCCACAAGGGAGTCATGTGGCCACCATGGCATCTTGCCTACTTTTTCTTCCTAAAATGAACAATAATTGCTTATTTTAGCAGTAACAGCTGCATGTGGTTTTCAGCGCAAGCTTGAAACAAAGTTTGACCTTGATTAGTATCTGCTGTACTACTGCATCCTTACAAACAAGTAGATACTTCATTATAAAAACGGCTGCCAGACAGGTTTGCTTGATGTTCAACATCCTTACCAAGAAATCTTAGTATTCTTCTAATATGTTCTCTGGAACCTGAAAGAAATTTTCTTTTTATTTTTTTTTCTCCCAATGCAGGAAATTAATGTAGGAAAAAGCAAACATTTTAGTGTGTATTGACATGTCTTAAGAGTACAGCTGTTTCTTCTTTCATTTTTTTAATTCCCCCCATCTGCATCTATCAGCTGACTCTTGCTTTCTGCTTCTTAATCTTTTTTCCATAATGTTGATATTGTATCTACCAACAATGAATAAAACATCAAATGAACTAATACAGAATTATGAAAAATAATAGGACAAAATGCTTTTACACCTGCTAGCTCAAAGCAAACACAGTGGTTCACGATTACACTTTCCTTGCTTTTCAGATCTCCTCAGAAATCCTTTTCAGTCATTATGTTCTCTATCTTTTATTTCTGCTGGAACTGGGATTATTCATTTTTGGTATAAATGAGTCTTCTCCCAGTCTCAGGCTAAATACCTGGGCAATGGACCAATCACTTCTATTGTGGATATAACATTCTACATAGGGATGCATATGACTCCCCTCCCACCCTGCAAGTTCACAATCTGTGGGTTTCTGTGGCATCACTGTGTTCTGAAGAATACTTATTATGCATTTTAAGGACAATAAATTGATGTGGAAAGGCCTCATTTTTTACGCACCAGGTTTTCTGTTGACTAAAGTAACCAAGGCAGATCCACTTTGTGCAGCCTGGTTGTTTCTGGGTTCTCAATTCCATCTTAATTTCACCCGAGACAAATTAGCTGCTTGCCGAATATCTGCTTTTTCTTTGACAATCACCCTCTTTAAAAGGCTATGTCTTTTGCTGTTACACCTTCTTTACATCTTAGGTTTCCTTCCTTAACAAGAATACCCATCAAATGGAAGTGCTGGACAAGCCCACTCATTGCCTCTTAAATATGGTAGGTCATGGAATCACAGAATCACAGAATGGTCAGGGTTGGAAGGGACTTCTGGAAATCATCTAGTCCAAGCCCCCTGCCACAGCAGCCTCGCCTACAGCAGGTTGCACAGAATGGCGTGCAGACACGTTTTAAATTTCTCCAGAGTAGGAGACTCCACAGCCTCTCTGGGCAGCCTGTTCCACTGCTGTGCCACCCTTAAAGTAAAAAAGACCCTCCTCATGTTAAGACGGGACTTCCTATGTTCAAGTTTGTGCCCGTTACCTCTTGTTCTATCAGTGGGCACCACTGAAAGAAGACTGTTCCAATCTACCTGGCACCTTCCCTTTAAGTATTTACAAGCATTGATAAGATCCCCCCTCAGTCTTCTTTTCTGCTGACTAAAAAAGACCCAAGACCCTGAGCCTTTCCTTGTAAGAAAGATGCTCCAATCTCCTCATCATCTTAGTAGCCTTTTGCTGGACTCTCTCCAGCAGTTCCCTGTCCTTCTTGAACCAGGGAGCCCAGAACTGGACACAGTACTCCACATGCGGCCTCACCAGGGCAGAGTAGAGGGGGAGGATCACCTCCCTCGACCTGCTGCTCACACTCCTCTTGATGCACCCCAGGATGCCATTGGCCTTCTTGGCCACAAGGCCACATTGCTTGCTCATGGTCATCCTGTTGTCCACCAGGAGTTCGAGGACGCTTTCCACACAGCTGCTCTCCAGGAGGTCAGCCCCCAACCTGTACTGATGCATGGGGTTATTCCTCCCCAGATGCAGTACCCTACACTTGTCCTTGTTGAATTTCATTTGGTTCCTCTCTGCCCAACTCTCTAGCCTGTCCAGGTTTCCTCCAGATGCTTGGAGATGATGCCCAGAACGAGCTGTTCCATCATCCTTCCAGGGATAAAGGTGAGGCTGACCAGCCTGTAGTTTCCCGGATCATCCTTCTCGCCCTTTTTGAAGGCTGCAGTGACACTGGCTTTCCTCCAGTCCTCAGGCACCTCACCTCTTCTCCAGGACCTTTCAAAAATGATGGAGAGTGGCCCAGCAATGACTTCCACCAGCTCCCTCAGCACTCACGGATGCATCCCATCAGGCCCCATGGACTTGTGGGTATCCAGTTTACTTAACTGATCTCTAACACGGTCCTCTTCAACCAAGGGAAAGTGTTTCTTCCTCCAGACTTTCTCTGTTACCTGCAAAATCTGGGACTCCCAAGGGCTGGCCTGAGCAGTAAAGACTGAAGCAAAGAAGGCAGCAACTCCGCCTTCTCTGCATCATCTGTCACCACAGCACCCATCTCATTCAACAGTGGGCCCACATTGTCCCTAGTTTTCCTTTTGCCTCCAATGTACTTGAAGAAAATCTTCCTGTTGACCTCGAGATCCCTCACCAGGTTCAATTCCAAGGCTGCCTTGGCTTTCCTCGTTTCATCCCTGCATACCCTGACAGCATTCTTATACTTGTCCCAAGTAGTCAGCCCCTTCTTCCACGTACTGTAAACTCCCTTCTTCCACTTGAGCTTTTTCAGAAGATCCCTGCTCAACCACGCAGGTCTCCTACTTCCTTTGCCTGATTTCTTGCTTTCAGGGATGCACCAATCCTGAGCTTGGAGGAAGTGATGCTTAAATATCAACCAGCTCTTTTGAGGCCCCTTACCCATGGATTTCTCCAAGCAGCTTCTTGAAGAGATCAAAGTTAGCCCTTCTGAAGTTTAAGGTTTCAATACTACTTGTCGTTTTGTGCATACTGCACTTAATCCTGAACTCTGTCTTGTCATGATCACTACAGTCAAGGCTTCCCCCAACATTAACATCCTCCACCAGTCCCTCTTTGTTTGTCAGTACTAGGTCCAGTAGTACACCTCTCCTTGTGGGCTCCTCCACCACCTGAGTCAAAAAGGTATCGTCAGTGCACTGGAGGAACCTCCTGGACTGTATGTGCCTAGCTGTGCAGCTTTCCCAGCAGACATCAGGGTAACTGAAATCCCCCATGAGAACCAAGGCCTGTGATTGTGAGGCGGTTCTCACCTGTCTGTAGAAGGCCTCATCAACTTCCCCATCCTGATCAGGTGGCCTGTAATAAACACCCACAACAGTGTCTAAACACCTGCAACCGTGTCTACAACAGCATCTACAACAGTGCCCACAACAGTCTCAACAACAGCGTACAACTTTATGTCTCCACCCTTGTTGTGGTTTTGGCCTGAACCAGCAACAGAGAACCATGTGGCCGCTCCCTCAACCCCCACAGCTGTGGGGGAGAATCGGAAGAAAAATGCAAAACTCTTGGGTTGACATAAGGGCAGTTGAGCAGAACAGCAAAGGAAAGAGAAAAACAACAACAATAACACCAACAGAGGAATGTACAAACACGATTATTATGCCACTGCTCACTGACCAGACCTGGGAAGCTCCAACCCGCTCCCAGCGGTGACTTTCTGCTCCCTGATATAGCCTGGAATACCTGTGTCCCGGGCCAAATCCTTGGGGAAATTAACCTTATCCTTGCTGGAACTAGGACAACCCTCTGTAGTCCAAAGATGCATTTCCAATAACACACTAACTTATCTCCCAGCCTGTAAACATTTAAACTGTATTTTTATTTCAGAATTCAGACTGAAAGGTAGAACACGTATTGCTCCTAAGGAGTTATAGGGAACTTCTAATCTGTCATAATGATCTTAAGGGAAACTATTGACTAGGACAGAGGCTGTGAAAAAAGACTAGTCAGGAAAAGTAGAACAGCAAACCTATTCCCATTTTGAAAACTCTGACAGGCTAACAAAGTAAGGTGATACCACCGAAAAACCTAAAATCAATTTAGTTTTTATTATGTCAGACAAATCTACACCACTTGTGATATTTTTAACGGTAACAAACCATCACTCTCTTCAGCCTTCACAGAACTGGGCAGAGTAGGAAAACAGACTTCCTTGGAAAGCAGGCTGGCATTATGACTATTCACAAATGAACTAGGTTTTTAATCCCCAAAGTATTGCATCACATTAAAAATGGCAACAATAACTTTATCCTACTATACAAAAGAAAAAGTATTTTTAATCATAACTGATATTCATTAAAATAGATTTGACTGACTTTTATAGCTTTTCAAGCAATAACACTTTCAGGGGTGAGGTTTAATTTTCTACATTACATTTTAGTAGCCTGTGATACATTACCAAACTCACCAAAAGCTCTGGTGGGGCATGGAAAGTCAAAATTCCTGTAAAAATTTGATGCTATAACTTAATATAAAAAACTGGAATTTCTAATGGACACCACATCTTTGCTACATTTTAGGCAAAACCAACGTGAGGTAGTATCAGGTTTTACATTGAAAGTAGTTGATAGTCCCATAGCTTCTAAACTAGCAGTGATACTCAGAGATGAAAGAATACGGGAGTATCAATGTGTGGTAATGTGCGGCAATGTGCTGGCAGCTGGGGCTCTATCATTTCAATTCTTTCCAAGTGAGAATGAGAATCCTTCATGATGTCTGAAAACTGGCACCAGGACAATTCATTTTGTGAAAGGTCCTGTTTCTATTAGATGATCATTTTTACAAAGAATTCAACAAGCAGTGGCAGTCCAAGAGAAGACCCTATGCTGATTTGGGTGGCAGGAAAGACGAAGTCTCAATAATTAAGCAAAGAAAGGAAAGTGTCGTGGTTTGGCCTCAGCCGGCAACAAAGAACCACGCGGCCGCTATCTCAACCCCCCACAGCCGTGGGGAAAATTAGAAGAAAAAGGCAAAACTCTTGGGTTGAGATAAAGGCAGTTTAACAGGACAGCAAAGGGAAGAGAAAACAGTAATAATAACATGGATAAAGGAATATACAACCGCGATCAGGGCACCGCCGCTCACCGACCGTACCCGCGCCGCCGCAGCCCGCGCTGAGCAGCCACTTCCCGCCCCCTCCCCCCGGCAGCTCCCCCATAGCCGGGGCATGGCTCACATGGCATGGGGTACCTGTGTCCCCTCCCATCCTTGGGGAAATTAACCCCAGCCCTGCCGGAACCAGGACAGAAAGAAAAAGAGTTTTGCAGTAAAAGTAATTTAGCATTATTAAAGTTTACTGAATAAATTCTTAGGATATGTCTATGCAATCAATTAAATTTCAGACATAGCTACCTAATTTCTTTTCAGAAAAAATAGTTTGTTTTAATCTACAAAACAGTGATTTAAACTCACGTTTGACTTTGCCTGAAATAGTCATACAGCTACAGCTAAGACATGTTGAGGGAGCTCTGGACTGTGTGAACATTTCTGTGTGATACCGCTGATCTCCAGATGAGTCCCAAGTCTGAGACAGGCTTGGTAAGTAAGGCAAAACAGTAATTTTGGGTAGTCTAATTAGTCAAGACAAAGGGAAATGATAACATGGTCTTTGAAGGACGGATAGAATCAAAAGGAACAGTAACTGTTGAAGTTGGGAAGGTAAAGAAATAGTGAAGGAAGGATAGGAGGGAAAGGTGGGGAAGATAATAAAATTGACCTGCATTATTTTAATAGTGGATCCTTGCCTGAATGATATATTTCTGTCTTCCACTATCAGTAATTTATCTCAGCTGCATCTTTTTGTGTTCTTAAACACCTTTAATCTTCAGAAGTTAATGGAGTTACAAAAGTGAAGGTTAGATAATGATAACATGATCAAAATTTCTGGGTATTGGAATAGTTTGCCTTTCAGAAGTTTCAAAACTGAAATGTTTGAGACTATTTTCTCTTTACACACCTGGGCAATTTGCCAGTGAATATAAAATGGAAATAAGTAAATGCCTGAAAAGGCAAAACAGATATAAAAATATTTAAGAACAAATATATAAAATACAAATAGTCTCAGTTTTGATGGGTTAGCATAACTTATGTATTGATGAGGTACTTATTTTTCTCATACATCCAAACTAATAAAAAGCTAAACAAATCCAACTTCTGTTTGTTTATGCATGATGATTTACATAAAGGAACCAAAGGAACCAAACATGATGATTCTGCTCTCATGGTCCCAAGAGGGATTTGCAAAAAGGGACATAGTTAAAGTCAATAACTGTGAACAGTATACTTCATGAATCAGTCTGTGGCTTTCTAGAAGACAAAATACCTTATCTATTTGTAAGAGAACCTGTCAATAAATCCAACACACACTTCATAGAATCATAGAATCATAGAATCATAGAATCATAGAATCATAGAATCATAGAATCATAGAATCATAGAATCATAGAATCATAGAATGGTTTAGGTTGGAAGGGACCTTGAAGATCATCAAGTTCCAACCCCCCTACCATAGGCAGGGATACCTCTCACTAGACCAGGTTGCCCAAGGCCACGTCCAGTCTGGCCTTGAACACCTCCAGGGACGGGGCTTCAACAACTTCTCTGGGCAACCTGTTCCAGTGCCTCACCACCCTTAAAGTGAAAAACTTCTTCCTAATGTTTAATCTAAACCTGCCCTCTTCCAGCTTAAAGCCGTTCTCCCTCGTCCTATCACTACATACCCTAGTAAAAAGTCCTTCCCCAGCTCTCCTGTAGGCCCCCTTTAGGTACTGGAAGGCCGCAATAAGATCTCCCTGGAGCCTTCTCTTCTCCAGGCTGAACAGCCCCAACTCTCTCAGCCTCTCCTCATAGCAGAGGTGCTCCAGCCCTCTGATCATCCTCGTGGCTCTCCTCTGGACGTGCTCCAGCAGGTCCATGTCCTTCTTATGTTGGGGACTCCACAGCTGGATGCAGTACTCCAGGTGGGGTCTCACGAGAGCAGAGTAGAGGGGCAGAATCACTTCCCTTGACCTGCTGGCCACACTTCTTTTGATGCAGCCCAGGATACGGTTGGCCTTCTGGGCTGCGATCGCACATTGCTTGCTCATGTCAAGCTTCTCATCAATCATCACCCCCAGGTCCTTCTCCACAGGGCTGCTCTCCAGCCATTCTCCGCCGAGCCTGTATTTGTGCTTGGGATTGCCCCGACCCAGATCTAGGACCTTGCACTTGGCCTTGTTGAATTGCATGAGGTTGGCTTGGGCCCACCTCTCCAGCCTGTCCAGGTCCCTCTGGATGGCATCCCTCCCCTCAAGCGTGTCTGCCTCGCCAAACAGCTTGGTATCATCAGCAAACTTGCTGAGGGTGCACTCTACCCCACTGTCCATGTCGCTAACAAAGATGTTGAACAGTACGGGTCCCAGTACCGACCCCTGAGGAACGCCACTCGTCACTGCTCTCCACTTGGACACCGAGCCGTTGACCGCAACCCTTTGAGTGCGACCACCCAGCCAGTTCTTTATCCACCGAGTGGTCCATTTATCGAATCCATGTCTCTTCAATTTAGAGTCCAGGATATCATGTGGGACAGTGTCAAACACTTTGCACAAGTCCAGGTAGATGACATCAGTAGATCTTCCCTTGTCCACTGCCGCTGTAACCCCTTCGTAGAAGGCCACCAAATTTGTCAGGCATGACTTGCCCTTGGTGAAGCCATGTTGGCTCTCGCCAATCACCTCCTTGTTTTCTGTGTGGCTCAGCAGAGTTTCCAGGAGGATCTGCTCCATGATCTTGCCAGGCACAGAGGTGAGACTGACTGGCCTGTAGTTCCCCGGGTCTTCCTTGTTTCCCTTTTTGAAAATAGGGGTTATGTTTCCCCTTTTCCAGTCGGCAGGAACCTCGCCAGACTGCCACGACTTCTCAAATATGATGGCTAGTGGCTTCGCAACTTGATCTGCCAGTTCCCTCAGGACCCGCGGATGTATCTCATCAGGTCCCATGGACTTGTGCACCTTCAGGTTCCTCAGGTGGTCTCTCACTTTATCTTCATCTACAGTGGGCGGTGCTCCGTTTTCCCAATCCTCTCCTTTGCAATCTGCGTCTTGGGCAGTGCGGCTGCTGTCCTTGTCCGTGAAGACTGAGGCAAAAAAGTCATTGAGTACCTCAGCTCTGTCGCTGTCCCGGGTGACCAGTTCTTGCGTATCCTTCTGGAGAGGGCCTACATTTTCCCCAGTCTTTCTTTTCTCGCTGATATACCTATAGAAGGATTTTTTGTTTGTCTTAATGTCCCTGGCCAGATTTAGTTCTAGCTGGGCTTTAGCTTGTCTAACTCGCTCTCTAGCTGCTCGAACGATTCCTCTGTAATCCTCCCAGGCTACCCGCCCCTGTCTCCACTCCCTGTAGGCCTCCTTTTTTCTTTTGGTCACTTCCAGGAGCTCCTTGTTCATCCACGCAGGCCTCCTGGCTTTTCTGCCTGCCTTCCTCTTTGTAGGAACGCATTGCTGCTGTGCTTGGAGGAGGTGGTCCTTGAATATTAACCAACTTTCTTGGACCCCTCTTCCTTCCAGCGCTTCATCCCACGGCACCATACCAAGCAGATTCTTCAAGAGGCCAAAGTCGGCTCTCCTGAAGTCCAGGGTCATCACTTATTTCTTATCAGTCCAAGTTACAAGAATTTGCTCTGAAACCGAGGTCAGGATTTTTTTCTCTTTATTTGCAGCTTGTGAAAGTATGAAATGATTACTATTTTCTTTACTCTGTGTGTTTATAATTTACATCCCTCATGAGTCTTGCTTTTTCATGTATCTTTCTTTTCCCACTGTAGTTTGAAGTTATGTGCTCTTAATATTTATCTGCATTCTTTAAACTTTTGTTCTTTAGTTATTGGGGTTTTTCCACTATAAAGATCTAAAACAAATCCCAGTGTTTCACCATTGCTTTCAGGACTCCCAAAAAAGGCAATAAATTGCTAGGAGTGGGGGCATTGCACTTTTCCCCATGGTAGAAAAATATACTAGAAGAAAGAATCCTTTAGTGAAGGTCTTAGCATGAATGTTTTGTCCGCTGTTAAAATTATGTGGATACAGAAAGAGGGGAACAGTATTTAACCTGGTAATAAATAACAGTTCAATAAAGTTCAATCAGTGTATAAAGAACTCAGACTGCCTTCCTGATGGGAAAAAATGTAGGTTAAGAGTCAATAATGCAACTCTGGCAGGGCACTAGGAAGCCAACATATCTATGTGTATTTATCTATCTATCGATCTATTTATTTATTTATTTTCATGAGTCTGAAAATCATAGAACATGTACCACACAGGAATTTAGGTCAGAGCAGAATTTAGTCGTAAGATAAGATCCTACAACTAAAAATAAATGTTAGAAATGTCTTTACAGATTTCCTTGCTTAAACAGAACAGAATTATCTGTCCAAAAATATGCCTGAAAAATTACAATACTTGTAAAGAAATTCATTAATGTGGAAAAACTCCATAAGGGAAGTAAATACTGACAACATCAGCCACTTTACAGCAGCATCATGATTCATTACAATGCAGTACAGTCTTCTAAAACACTTTGACATGTCTTAGAATGAAAATGGTTCCTAAGTAGTTTGCCAAAAAAATGTCGTAGTAAAGCATAAAGTAACATCAAGAATAAACACAGTATCTTGTTGTTACTTCCTACCATATTTTTGAACTGAGAAAGCAGAAGGAAAAATAAGTTCATTTTGTTGTCCTTTTCTACTAGACATAGCAAAAAAGGCTTCAGTCATGCTCTGGCTTTGTGGTGAAAGTGAAACTTCCATTTATGAACTTATGTTTTTACCTATGAGGATGTAATGGGAGACAGTGTCAAAAGCCAGATTTAATTCCAAGTGTGCCTTAGCCTTCCTCGTTGCATCCCTGCATACTCTGAAAATGCCCCTATATTCCTCCCAAGTGGCCAGTCCCTTCTTCCACATTCTGTAAACTTCCTTCACCTGTTTTAGTTTCTCCAGAAGCTCCTTGCTCATCCATGCAGGTCTCCTGCCTCCTTTGCCTGATTTCTAACTCATAGACATGCAAACCAGTCTTGACCTTGGAGGAAGTAGTGCTTGATTATTAACCAGGTTTCTTGAAACACCTACCTTCTAGAACACTAACCCATGGGATTCCTCCAAGCAGGTCTTTGAAGAGGCCAAATTTAGCTCTTCTGAAGTCCAGGGTTGTAATCCTACTTACTGTCCTGCTTCTTCCACTCGGAATCCTGAACTCTACAATCTTATTATCACTGCAGCCAAGGCTGCCCCCAAACTTCACATCCCCAGGCAGGCTTTTAACACTGTCTCCCACAACATCCTCATAGGTAAGCTTAGGAAGTGTGGGTTAGATGAGTGGACAGCAAGGTGGATTGAGAACTGGCTGAATGGCAGAGCTCAGAGGGTTGTGATCAGTGGCACAGAATCTAGTTGGAGGCCTGTAACCGGCGGTGTTCCCTAGGGGTCAGTGCTGGGTCCGGTCTTGTTCAACATATTTATCAATGACCTGGATGAAGGGATAGAGTGTCCCATCAGCAAGTTGCTGATGACACAAAACTGGGAGGGGTGGCTGACACATCAGAAAGCTGTGCCACTGTTCAGCGAGACCTGGACAGAGGTTTGCCCTGTTGGGCAGAGAGGAACCTAATGAAGTTCAACAAGGGCAACTATAGGGTCCTGCACCTGGGGAGGAATAACCCCATGCACCAGCACAGGTTAGGGGTTGACCTGCTGGAAAGCAGCTCTGCAGGGAGTGTCCTGGGAGTCCTGGTGGACAACAAGTTGACCATGAAGCAGCACTGCGCCCTTGTGGCCAAGAAGGCCAATGGCATCCTGGGGTACATTAAAAGGAGCATGCCCAGCAGGTCAAGGAAGGTTATCCTTCCCCTCTACTCTGCCCTGGTGAGGCCATATCTGAAGTATTGTGTCCAGTTCTGGGCTCCCTGGTTTAAGAAGGACAGGCAACTACTGGAGAGAGTCCAGCGGAGGGCTACAAAGATTATCAAGGGAATGAAGCACCTCTTTTATGAGGAAAGGTTGAGAGACCTGGGTCTGTTTAGCCTGGAAAAGACTGAGAGGGGAATCTCATGAATGCTTATAAATATCTAAAGGGTGGGTGTCAAGAGGATGGGGCTAGATTCTTTTCAGTGGTGCTCAGTGACAGGACAAAGGGCAATGGGCACAAACTGGAACACTTAAAAGTCCGTCTCAACATGAGCAAAAACTTCTTTACTTTGAGGGTGACAGAGCACTGGAACAGGTTGCCCAGAGAGACTGTGGAGTCTCCTTCTCTAGGGATATTCAAAACCTGCCAGCATGCGATCCTGTGCACCCTGCTGTAGGTGAACCTCCTTTGGCAGGGGGGCTGGATTCGAAGATTTCCAAAGGTCTCTTCCAACCCCTACCATTCTGTGATTCTGTGATTATTTCTTAAATTTCTAGTTCATATCATACAGAAAAGAAGTATTTCCACTGGAATGAATTCACCTTTCTAAGACTAGTTGTGGGCACCAGCTCATTCAACCTGTTGGATGACTCCAGTCTTGCAGAAATTGGTTCCAAAGTTGCAAGCAGGACAGGTATTTCACTGTCCTGCTGTTGGGTTTCTCCACAAACACTGTTTTTCCCAGGGGCTCTCTGCCATCACAGGTATGGACAATTTTTGTTCTCTTTCTGAAGAAGAAAATTAGATTAATAAATAAAAAAGTAATTAAAATATTTTTTTTAAGTTGTAACATAATGAAACCCAGGAAGAAAACCAGCAAACACTGGGAAGAACATATAAAGATGGTCCAATAGTACTAAAATGTTGTTTGTTTACAAAAAAAATAATCAAACTACAGCTACAGTTTTAAAGAAGTTAAAATATTCTGAGTTATTGTACCATGTTGCAGCTATTTATAGGACAATGAAAAAGAACAGAATCTCTAACAAATTTCTAATACTATGGTCTCACTGCTACTGAGTAACTTTGGTAAAGATACTGCATCTGAAGTAAATTTTAGTACAAGTTTTTATTTGTTCATGGATAGTGAAGGTTAGAGGATAAATTTCTCCATGAATCCTGAAATAGCAATGATTTCACAGGAACAAAACCATGTGTCAAATGTATTTTTAAGGTACTGGTATCTGATTTAGTATTTTAACTAGACCTATTACTTCTTTCATTTTCTTCTTTTAGATAAAATGAAGCAATATTTTTAGGGCTTTCTTTTACTCTTTATCTTCAAAATATATATTTTGGGCAGAAAGATATCAAGCTCCTCAAGAACTGTGTAAGTTAAATCACATAATTTTAATTTTAATTTCATGTTTTGTCTGATCTATGAAGGCAGTGAATAGCAAAAGCAGACCAAAGGCAACAAAATGTACCCTCTCATGTACTCCTGCAGCAACTGACAGCAAAAGTGCTCAATTAATTTTAAGTGCCATAACAGTGAAAAGCGAGAGGACACAGTGGGAAACAGACACAAACAGAAGATAATTATAAAAATAATCTTGAAAATATATATGTATGTACTTTGAGAGAGAAAAAGAGCTAGCAGTAAACCCTGCTTTTAGACTACTAACAGCTGTTAAAAATGATAAAACTAGTATTTTCCATAGAAACAACTATTGTAATTCTCTTCTTTGGGGGAATATTAAGTTTTGTTTACCTGGTCTTCAAGCTGTATATTTGGGAGACATTTTCAGGCTAATACAGTGTGCTTTCAGCAATTTCAAAAGAAAATAAGTTTGCCATATCTCTGAAGTGGCTTCCATTTGTCAACTTGCTATGCTAAGAATCAAATATATCACTTTTCATTCCAGTACCACAGTAACTGGCAGGTATTGCAATGGCAATGCGAGGAATCTACCACAGAACTGTCGTCAGAGGCCACAGCTGATTACCAAAGTGATTATTACTGCTGGGAGACATAGCTATAAGGTGAATAAAATAGGTCAGGTTTCGAGCCTGCAACTGCATTTGGTGTTAGGACAGAGAGGGGGTATAGCCCTTGACCCTATGAAGGATGCAGGTTGCATACATCTTAATGACCAGTGTTAGAGTCAAAAATGATAAGCAAAAAAAGGGATTAGAAAGCTTTCATCTTTCTGAAAATTTGAACTCATGATCAAATTGAACACCACCTCTTGAGGGTGTACATTGCAGTGTAAGCTTCTTCCCTGGTATATTTATGGCTAAATCCAGATTTTACCCATATATAAATTGTATCCTCAAAACCCATAAATTCATAAATGAGACATTTGATGGTTGCTAGGCCGAAGTACATGTTCTAACACATGCTCTCAAAATTGGAAATCCTCTAGAATGTACAACTCAGAACCCAGACCAAATGTTAAAACTTGTGTATTCATAGAATGTGAAAGACAAAAATGCAGATAGGTTGTTGCAAGAGACATGTACTACAACAGAATGGATAGATTTTCAATAATTGGGCCCCAAAAAAATTAATATGGAAGATAATGTACTTTATCTAATTTTTACTCTTATTTTGTAGACATATGTTGCAAGCGTACTGTTTCCAATAAAATATTTGCATGTATTGTAGTACCCATATAATTGTTTTCTGTTTTGTTATCTTTCCATTCTTTATAGTACAATTAAAACACTATTTAATTCTTTAGGGTCAGTTATATCGGTAATGAACCCCAAGTTTTGGTAACGCAAAGTAAAATCCCTTACACTCCTAGTGCCTTGTCAAAAACTAGTGAAGAACAGTCTGTGAATGCATTCTGAAAACAGAAGTTAAAAAGTCAAGTAATTTTACAAAGTCACTGAATAAATTAGTGGACTGGAAAAGCCTTACTAGTACATTTTGATCGATTACATTTTTTTGAAAGCTGTCTTGAAAGCTAAGAAAGCATTCCTAACAGTAAATCATAGGACTACCTTCCTTGAAAGAGTGCGTTGACTCTCACCCGGCGGCTGATGCATTTTTAGTGAGTTAATCATTAAATGCAAACAAAGAACATACATTGCGAGTAGTTGCACATAGACTTTCTTCACTGTCATGGATTCCAATGCTGTGTGGCATGTCTGAGTTTGACCAAACCTGTCATTGCTTACAGACTCTTCAGGGATGTTTCTTGACCTTTGTGGAACTAATGAATGAGCCAAGTGTATTTGCAGTGCTGGTAGCCCATATAAGGGAAATTTCTAGTGTAATGAATCTGACACTAATTGGCATCAAGATGATGTTTCAGCAAAAGGATCAAGGACTGATTGTACAGGGAAAAATGACTCATCATACAACACCAAAAGGCTTTTTTAATGTATTTTTTTAAATATATGATGAAAAGACATTAATTTGGTGAGAGAACTTCTGTTGTCCCTGCATACGTTTTCTCTATAGCGTGGAACAGTAGATGAAATCCATCTCCGTGAAGGTCAAACAGGCCAGCACATTTCAGTCTTTAAAGACTGATCCTGATATGGTGAAATATGTTTTATTGCCCTAATTTGCATCTTATATGAAAGAAGGAGATTAACTATTATCACGCTTTACTTCAGTTACACACCCAACAAGCAATCAATTAGTAAGATAATAAGAAGGCAATGGAGTGGAATAAGGTGATGAGGGATATTCATCTATTTAATTTTTTAAGTTTTGAAGATATCCTATAGAAATTAGGAAGTGTAAACGGGCAATGGAGCAGAAAAAAAGGGACATATAAAGTATATTAGCTCAAAGTCAAATAGCAAGAAAAACAGCTAATGCTTACCAAGACCACAATATAATTTTCCTTTCCGATCTTGTGACAACAGCGGAGTGAACTAAACTTACTGGTGTCCCAGAAATACAGAAAGCAGATGATGTAAGGTAAATCAAAAAATTATATCACTGTGATCACCTCTAATTCTTCTGTTACATTTAATAGATGCATTCTTATCCATGCTTGCTCATTCAAGCTATGGGGAACTCTTCATGTTTCAGTAGATTACAGGCACACCCTCCAAAAAGGGCTGCATTAGTATAGAAGTAGGCAAAGAAAAGTCTTTGTCAGTGACCTACAACAAATACTGTTCAAAATAGCCTATTATAAATGGAGGGCCATAGGAGTACAAGAAGTTGACATTCTGGTCAAAGCGCAGCAGGCATAATCTACTGGCTATATGTGGAGGCACATAATCATCTAAAGATTTAGCCTACATGAATGTGATTTCCTTGTGTACTTTTTTCATGTGTCATAGAGTCCATTTTTTTTTGTTTGCTAGCTTTTTTTATATTTTGAAGTTTAATACTTCAAACCTATCTGACATTAGTTTTGTACTTAAAAATAAAACAGCTAGGTAGTAACACAGGCAATGCTGAGAAGGTCAGCAAAAAACCCAACGTTGATGAGAATTTGTCATTAGTGTTGCGGGGTTTTTGCTGTTATCTGTAACTGTGTCGGGATCTTACTGCTCCTCCAAATGTTTTTGTGCTAAGTGATCAGCTCTAAATGAACTATTTCTAGGGAAAAAAGAAATCAACTATTTGAAAATCTTATTCCAGAAGGCAGTAGCAAGAGATCTTAAAAAAAGTCAGAACCCACCAAAAACTACTCCAACTCATTCCCTGAAGAATACTAATGCTTTTGTGCTTTTGTGCAAGGGCAGTCCTTGAGTTAGCACAATGAAACTACTCAATGTTGGCAGAATTACATGCATACAATTAGAAAATTATCATTATCTCTTGAGAAGGGTTGAAAAAAATGCAGGGGTTTCATTTTAGTCATTAAAATATTTTTACTTTATCTTCTGGTAGAAAAAAAAAGAAAAAAAAAAAAGTCCCAAGTTAAAAGTCTCAGAAGCTTCTGTGCTCAAAGATTTATGAAATTTATCAAATGCTCACTTCAACAGATGATAAACATCCTTAGGAGTGTGGTCCAGCCTCACAGGATTTATTTTGTATATTCTCAGTCTCCTAATACAAGCCTCCTTCAGGTTCACATAATGCTAGGCTGCCAGACTTTTGGGCCTTAGGAAACTGAATGTCATCAGCTCTTTTTGGCATGCTGAAAGCTGCATTAGACTGTGCTGGATAACACTCGGATTTCCAGTTTCACAGACTGCACAAAGCTTTGAGTTCATATCCTGTACTTATGAGCAAGATCTCATAAGAGTTGAGACAGTGTTCTTTGATAAAACATGCAATGGGAATGTTGAAAAGGTCACTGCTGGCATATCTGAGAAGACAAACAAACATGTCTGCATAATAGCAATCTTAACTACCTGCCCTTTCAGATAAATTTATCATAGCTAGGTGTTTTGTCAGCTTTCTGAAACTGTAGGCATTACTGGAAGCATAACAAAAACAAGTATTTATCTAAATAGTACTGTCTTTTGTTGTGACGTAGAAATAATAAGCTGTGTTTGTCACTGTTTAATATTTTTTTCAAGTATTACTAGTACTGCTACTAAATAGGTATATTAGGCAAGTAAGCAAACCCAGCAAATTTGTATTCACATTTATATAACATTCCATGATTAGGAATTCCATGATAGGGACATTCCCTAACTCAATTACAAACAAAACCAAGGTCAACAACCTGTGTATAGAAAAGAATCACAAAGGAAAAAGAATTAGTGTGAATGGAATCTAAAAGAGACTACCAGAATTTCACTTCGAATAAAATATTGATTTATTTTGCTCTGACACATTTGAAATACTGAGCGTGTAACAAAAGTCTAAATTTTCATACCTTCTCTTAATGAATGGTTTTTCTCTATCATTGTTTCATAGCAAGTTTTTAATCTAATATGTGTCCTGTTAATTCTGTGTCTTCTGAATACTTTAATAAAAATGCTTTGTGGCATTACATGAAATCCATTGGGAAGATCCAAATACATGAGACCAAAACAGTTGCCATTTTTTATCAGGACAGTTAAACCACTTAAAAGACAGTATTTCTGATATGTGTCTTGGTCTTGTGCAAAAGTAGTTTAAGTGAAACACATTACAAACAGGAACTCAAATCAGTGTACTGTCTGGATGGGGCAGAGTTAATTTTCTTTATATTAGCTCATAAAGTGCTGTTTCTGATTCATGATGAAAACAGTATTGATAACACACCAATGTTTCGGCTATTGCTGAACAGTGTTTGCACAGCACTGAGTCCTCAATTTCTCACACGACCTCACAACAAGTAGGCTGCGGGTGGCCAAAAGTCTAAGAGAGGCAGAGCTGGGACAGCTGAACCAAATGGATATTCCATGCCATAACATCATGCTTAGTAATAAAAACTGAGGGGATGTTTTTCCCAAGTAGCCTTTGTGCGCAGACTGGTTGGGCATCAGTCTGCTGGCACAATGTGATGAGTGACTATCCTTGCATCACTCACTTGTTTGGGGAGTATTTTCCCCTTTTTTCTTCACTTATTAAACTGTCTGTATCTCAGCCCATGAGTTTTTCTCATGTTTATCTTTCTAATCCTCTCGCCCATCATGCTGGGAGAAGGTGGAAGCAACTGGGTGGTGCTCAGCTGCTGGTCAGAGTCAACCCACCACAATCAGAACTACTGTAACTCCCATAAGTAGTCAAGGATGACTCTGCTGTGGGGGCAGTATCTTAAGTTCAGCATATGTTTGTGCAATATCATTGGCCTATGAACATAAAAGAATGTCTCACCACCACTTGAAATATTGATGAAGATCAATATTGCACAATTTTCCTAATATGGTTCAAACAGGTCTATGTTATCACTCACTTTGATGCTCAGTTATTGCTTATTTGTGGCTAACAGTTCAAAGGAGTATGTCAGCTTCAATTAAGGATGCCTTTGGGGAAGTTTGTGGCTCTTTCTAAGGCAACTCTGCTTCCTTCAACGCACCACAAAGTAGCTGCTTGGGAACTGGCAGTGTCTGTTCAATCTGCATACTCAGCATGTAGCAGCTGGACCTTCACTGGCAGTGCATCAGTGCACTGGTTTGCATTCTCAATGTGCAGAAAGCTAGCAGGCTGCAAGACCTCATTCCTGATCATCTTATCATATCTATCTCACCTGGAGCATAACAAGCAAGTTCTTCCAAACAATACTTATTTTTTCTGTACCATATCCTGTTCTAACATTCAAATAACAGCACAGTAAGATAACATGTGAGCATGTCTTTTGTGTAGTGGAGAACTTGATTCCAGCAGACCTGATTAAGACCTTCCACAAACCTTAATTACTTTCTGGATACAAGAGACTACCTCGCTATAAATATAATTATGATCATTCCAAGCACTTGGAAAAGAAGTGAACTTATGAGTGAGCTGAAGTTTCCATTTCACTAGTATATACATTATGAAGAATGTATCTCCTTAGAATGGTTCATATGCAATACTGTTTTTTCTGAAACTGTTCTTTAAAGCAAAGCTGACTTCAAAACCTGAAAATCAATATGTCGTCAGGTAAAGATCTTATTTGGATGCAATCATACACAGGAGCTTCTGAAAAATCTCTTCAGGAATTTCAGGAAGTGAATGCAGACTGAAAAGGTTAAAAGCATCTCTACTGAGTATGAATTATGATGACCAGTTTAAGATCATAATTTTCTTTTGCTGAATTTGTTGAGTAAAACAGTTTGAACAGCACATGCCAGTGACACATGCTTTTTTACACTAATACAATATTCATTATGTTAATACATTGCTGACATACTATATATAAGAGCTCATCTGAAATGAAAATTAGGTCCTCTAGCAAGGCACACTACAACACAAGACACACTGAAATCAAGCAATATTAAAAGTGTTACGTATACTGCTGCCTAACATCTTAGTAATTTATGATTAGTCTGTTTCCTCCTTTACTCTTATAAGTGTCTTTACTTCCTGCACTAAGCTATAAACTACCTGAGCCCTAAACTGCCTGCATTGAACAGTTATGTACACTGTATTATAGTCAATAAAATAATTGATTTCTGTTCTGGGAAAAGAAGTGCAAACTTGATGTTTGGTCATCATTAGGGAAAAGAATGATCAGCAGAAGACTGAAAATGTGTATGTTAGAAGAAGTAGCGACACAAGGCAAACATTGTTTCATGTTTTCCAGTATTTAGATTGCACAGGTGGGAGGAATAGTAGATACATGAAAGATTAGATGTCACTGTTGCCAGTGGAAAAAAAAAATCTTTAGTTTATCTAGAGCGCACACTCTGCTTGATAGGTTCTGCCGAAGACCTTCATAGACTGACTTCAACAATAAGATGTTCATGAACCAGACAGAATTTGGAACAAAAAGGTCACGCAATTTCAGTTACTGAGCAAAAATAAAGTTTATAGGTTTTTTATTCCCCATGCCCTTATGAAGTAACCCTACATAGTAGGTTTCTTGTAATTTTACACCCTTTACAACAATCACAAAAGAAAGGGGAAGGAATGGCATGCCTTAACTGACACCTCAATAGAAGGAGAACAATAAAAATAGGGTAAATATGATCATCAGAAAATGAAAATTATAACTGTAGAGGCAGCTGAAACTGAGAGTGGATTTTTAGATATGAATTTCTAAAAATTTTATATGTAGAAGGACATGGGATTAAAAAATGAAATGTATTGACAAGCAGTATATTCTTTGATCTAGTGGGTTGTTTTGTGCTGGGAGGAGCTGGTTCATTATGGTACCAGTAAGAAAGGCACTTAGACTCAGTTAGGTCTAATTTGAAATGCTTTTTATTACTGCTAACACTGTAAGAGAATGCCATAGACAATCTTACATACTTTAGATGCTGGGAGCCCTGAGTGGCGTAACATCAAACAGACTCCAACACACGTGCAGTTTATAAACACCATGATATTGAGGCTGGATACAGAATACTAAGTAGTACCTAATGAACAGAGTTTCTTAAACAGTGTCAGAAGTCCCTGAGACTTGTGTCCTTGAGTCACTTGGTGGGGGATTTATTTCACTGAAGTTCAGCATTCTGAAAGTCAGGTATCTACTGAGAGATTGTTATCTAGGACTGGTCTGTAACCAATAGAAAGACAAATGGATCTCCCCAGAGAGTGAACTACCCCACAGCTGCTGGGATGACAACACTGGACACAGTGAATTGCTCACTGGAGACACCACTTTTCCTCCACGGATTACAGAGGGATCCTTGAACTTGAGCTAGGCACAGCTTAAGTTACATGAGGCAAATCCTGCACTCACGTGCTTCACACCCATCGCTGACTGATAGATCAGG
Source organism: Pluvialis apricaria (assembly GCA_017639485.1). NCBI lineage: Eukaryota > Metazoa > Chordata > Aves > Charadriiformes > Charadriidae > Pluvialis > Pluvialis apricaria. The sequence goes on along the minus strand of CM030044.1, from coordinate 47,889,186 downwards.
TTGGTTTGCTTGCTTTCAGATGATATGAACTCTGCAGAGTGCTGTGCCTGATCAAAAATTATTGGAATTTTGTTATGAAGGACAGACTGCTTCTTTTAAGATTTTCTTCCATCTTTGCATATAATAAGGGTTATGGAGTACTCCCAGTTCCTCCTAGGGAAAAAAATTTCTGTAAATACAAAATAAGACAATTTCCTTTCTTAATTGATATTAGTCTATCATTAACTAGCTTTATTTCAAGCTTTTTTTTTCTTTTTTTTTAATTGATTCAGCAGATTGCAGTACTGTGAACCCTTCTGAAAGTGGAAGAATTACCTTGTGACAAAGACACAATTCAAATCTCTGCAGCGTATTAAAAATAGTAAATTAAGGCATTGAAAGTTCTGTAGAAGGCCTAGGATTTGCTCTGTGAATTAATTTTTGGCAACTGAAAAAATAACATATGTATGCTATTTTATATATATATAGTTTTTATGCAGATGCATATATAAAGCTAGCAACAAATGGAACATTTCATAAGTATTCTGCTAGAAAATTAAAAGATATGAGCTGTTAACAAGGGAAGCAGGCCCTGTCCATAGCGGAGATTTTCCACTTTTGGTCATTCAAGATATTGTAAGATTTTCTTTACAAGGGAACAACTCTATTCATCATTTCTACAGTTAACGAGAAATTATGTTCTTGTGAGAACTTCTTGCGGCACTCTTAGATAAACACAAGGCCACACCAGTGGCATTATTACCTGTACCGAGTGAGAGCTGCCTGCAGGCTCCTCTATTTCTGTAACGAGCCTGAGGTTATCCAGCAACCAAGGGATTTATGCAGCACAAGGCAGCCTGAAGGCCACACTGGATGCACAGCCCCGTGCAGCACAGCACTGACCTGGCCATACTCAGGTTAACTGTATTGTGGATCCCTAACTCCTCCATGTACAATGGTCTTTGACTCAAGATCACCATATGAATCTTTTGTATCTCTTGCTGATGTGGCTTTTGAATAAAAATTGAATAGTTAAAAAATTTTTGGAAAACCATAATTGACACTGAAATTACCCACTCAACAGGGAAGGAGAAAAAATTTTTTAAAATTCCTAAGTGTAGCTTTCAGCCTGACAGTATTTCCTTTTAAAAGTAATTTTAGCTATTCAAGTAATGTGTGTCTTTTTCTGTTTTGCATATTTTACTGGTTTTACCTTTGTTTTTTTCAGTTCTGAGTTCCTGTTTCACTGGAATGCACTTTCTTCAAACGTAAGCTCTTTCAGGTATGGAGAAGGGTTATTATATCTCCAGCTACTCTACAACATCAGTAAGAACAATACTGTACCCTAGTTGTTTTAGAAAAATGGCATTTTCTCTTCATTTTAGTTCTTGAGAATAAAAAAAGTGACATTAACAGATCTAGAAATTGAAGTACTATATCCAGAGTATTGATATAACACAGCCAGATGCTATGCAAGCTTCCTAACATTGTTGCATCCAGCACTGGGTCTAGGCAATCACTGTCTTTAGAGATATGGAAGAGTTTGCATCGTGGTTTGGCTTTCTCTGTGCTGAGAATGAAAGATTTCCTTTGTTACATTTTCTGTTACATAGACAGCACGTTTGCTGACATCTTCAAGCTGTGTGGAGTGGTCAATATGCATGAGGGAAGGGATGCCATCCAGAGGTATTTTGACAGGCTTGAGAGGTGGGCCTGTGTGAACCTCATGAGGTTCAACAAGGCCAAGTGCAAGGTCCTGCACCTGGGCTGTGGAAATCGGAAACACAAAAGCATGCTGGACAGAGAATGCATTGAGAGCAGCCCTGAGAAGAAGGACTTGGGGGTGTTGCTTGATGAGAAGCTCAACATGACCCAGCAATGCGTGATCGCAGCTCAGAAAACCAACCACATCCTGGGCTGCATCAAAAGAAGCGTGGCCAGCAGGTCAAGGGAGGTGATTCTGCCACCCTACTCAGCTCTGGTAAGACCCCACCTGGAGTACTGCATCCAGCTCTGGAGCCCTCAACATAAGAAGGACATGAACCTGTTGCAGCGAGTCCAGAGGAAAGCCATGAAGACCATCAGAGGGCTGGAGCGCCTCTCCTATGAAGACAGGCTGGGAGAGTTGGGTTTGTTCAGCCTGCAGAAGAGAATACTCCAGGGAGACCTTATAGCAGCCTTCTAGTACTCAAATGGGGCCTACAGGAAAGATGGAGAGGCACTTCTTATCAGGGATTGTAGTGATAGGATGAGGGGTAATGGTTTTAAACTGAAAGAGGGTAGATTTAGATTAGATACCAGGAGGAAATTTTTCACTTAAGGTGTTGAGACACTGGACCAGGTTGCCCAGGGAAGTTGTGGGTGCCCCAGCTCTGGAGGTGTTTTAGACCAGGTTGGATGGGCCTTTGAGCAACCTAGTCTAGTGGGAGTAGTCCCTGCCATTCTATGATTCTATGATAGTTGCACATGGACTAGATTACCAAAGCCATTGATTCAATTTTTGTGTTGAAAGTACCCATTTTAATGTCTACAAATAAATCAGATATGAAGCCCTATCCTAACTATTTAATATTTCATATAATTGGACTATAATCTACCTCTCTGTACAAGGGACGTGCTTATCAGCAAAGAATTTGCTTGTTATCTGTTAGATTACTTAAGCAGCTTGGAAATTGTATTTTCATTTGAACATTCATTACTTGTTTAATTTATCTCTGTCTTAATGTAAGTTATAGGCCTATCAATACTAATGACTTTATGAAACATGTTATGACACATATGAAGACAATCATTTAAAAACTATGTTCCGCTTTAGCTTATAACTCTAATTTTACTAGCTACTCACTGGGCAGCGAGTGCTAAAAGTATTAAAGTATGGGACAGATATTAAAAATCCATGAAGAATATCTTCATAAATAACAAAAACATTTCTATAAATCTAAATTTTGTCACTAGCTTCATTTTAACCTTCCAGTTAAACCAATTAAGACAATACAATAATGAAAAAAAGTGAAAAAAGCCAAGCATTACTGTGTTAAATATTTAATGAGAGAGACCATTCAAACATTAAACCCCTTAAAGACTTAATTAAATCCTTAGAGGCATCAGAAGCCAATCATAGAAAAAAAAGGCTGAAGAGCATTGCAGTAAGCCATCTCATAAACCATATGTGAGCTTTATAGTGTTTTTACAATTTGATTATTTTATTTGTTTGTTTTGTGTTTGTTTTTATGGTGGGATGTGTACGAAAAATATATAGTTAAATGCACAAAGCTGGGGCGAACTTGTACAGCTGTTCAAAGTTGGCCATAGACCTATATTTTTGATGCAGTCTCTGCCACTGCTGTCTGGGAAAAGAAGTGTAAGTCTCTTGTTCTGTGCTCAATAGTGAATAGAACATTGTCCCATAAGGTTGGTTGAGCTTGACAAAGGCAATGGCCATTTCCTGCATGACATAGCATCTGCCCATTCCAGCTGCTCCACACCCTTGTATTTTTTGACTATCAGAGACTATGCTCAGCACCCTTAATTCTTTTCCTTGTGTCTGTATTGAGTTTGCATGGCAAGGTTTTGGTAGTGCAGGGGGGCCTACAGGGGTGGCTTCTGTCAGAAGATACTAGAAGCTCACCCCATGTCCAACAGAGACAATGTCAACCAGATCCAAGACAGACACACCGCTCACCAAATCTGAGCCGGTCAGCAATGGTGATAGTACATGCAATAACGTATTTAAGAAAGGGTAGAAAAAAATGCTGTGCAACAGCAGCTGAGAGACAGAAGTGAAAATATATGGGAGAAACAGCCCTGCAGACACCAAGGTCAGTGAAGAAAGGGGGAGGACATGCTCCCATGCCAGAGCAGAGATTCCTCTGCAGCCTGTGGTGAAGACAATGGTGATGCAGGCTTTCCCCCTGCAGCACATGGAGGTCCATTGTGGAGCGGATATCCACCCACAGCCTGTGGAGGAAGCTACGTCTGATCAGGTGGATGCACCCAAAGGAGGCTGTGTCCCTGTGGAAAGCCCGTGCTGGAGCAGGCTCCTGGCAGGACCTGCAACCTGTGGAGAGGAGTCCACTCCAGAGCAGTTTTTCTGGCAGGACTTGTGACCCCGTGGGAGATCCACACTGGAGCAGTCTGTTTCTGAAGGACTGCACACCATGGAAGGGACCCATGCTGGAGCAGTTCATGAAGAACTGCTGCCCAAGGGAAGGACCCATGCTGGAGAAGTTAATGGAGGACTGTCTCCCATGGGAGAACAGGGACTCTACACTGGAACAAGGGGAGAGTGTGAGGAGCCGCTTGTTTATGAACAACATGTTATGAACTGACGACATGTTATGAACTGATTGCAAACCCATTCACCATCCCCCTGCACCACTTGAGGTGATGAGGTAGGAAAGTTGAGAGTTAAGTTGAACCTGGGAAAGACAGGAGGGTGGGAGGAAGTATTTTTAGATTTGCTCTTATTTCTCATTATCTTACTCACTTTTTCATTTGCAATAAATTACATTAATTTCTCTGAGTCAAACCTGTTTTGCCTGTGACAGTAATTGGTGAGTGTTCTCACTTTCTTGATCTCGACACACAAACCTTTCATCCTATTTGCTCTCCCCTCTCCAGTTGTGGAGGGGGAGTGATAGAGCGGCTCAATGGGCACCTGGTGCCCAGCCAAGGTTAACTCACCACAGTCTTTTAATCTCTGTTCTTAGGACTCTTTGAAGGTTGTTTGCTACCATATTTATGGCACTTCACTGACCATAAATAATAATAATAAGAAATACTACACTTCATATAACAAAAGAAGATTGCTTCATCCAGATAAAAAGCCATTAAACCCAGCAGAAAAAAAAAACAGTAAATAGAGATGACGATGATGACGATCATGATGATAAATGATAGTTTAAAAAATACAGCCTAGATACAATGCATCTGTTTGGAAATGCTAACCCAGATACTATAGAATTTTTCAGTCTTCTGAATCCTTCACAACATTCAGTTTCATGTTGTCATTTTCAAGGTGCACTGGTGCCACTTTCAGATACTTATGTTGCAGTGACACTCCCTTCAGAAAATGTGTTATGGAAATAACAAGAAGCAGAAATTATAATATTAAGAATGTAAGGAACAGGTACAGAGAAAAAAATTCTGGTTTCAGCCACATTCTTGATTTCTTGATTGTGTATTCAGCTTTAAATTTCAGGTTAAATTTTGCAGGGGAAAAATAAAAGGAAAATGAGAAAAAGAAAAAGGACATCCCTTAAAGAAGTAATACAAATTACTGAATAGCTTCTTATTGCCTATAGTTAAAGAACTATTACTTCTATGGTCTTGATCATGAAATTTCTTCATGCTTGGTTATACCACTGAAGAAAAAGCTGTTTTCAGGACAGACCAATGGTCTATACACCACATTGAAGAAATAAATTATGGGCAACTGGATTGTGATACAACAGCACTTTTTTGTTACTTCAGAGCAGGAGACAGATATATTTTTGACAAAATAAAGGTTGTTTTATCTGTTCTAAGCTATAACTCACTTCACATTAAGTTTTAATCCTTGCAAAAAAATTACAACTAAACAGCTGATATATTCTAATGTATTCATCTTACAAACTAAGCTCTTCCTCTCTCTCAGGGGTTACTATATTGTTTCATATGACATTATATGCTTTCAGACTTGGCAGTTGTGGAGCTACTGAGCTCATCTTCACAGTCAATCAAATATTTTAAAAAATGTTCGTCAAATGTAAAGTATTCTGTACGCAAATATCATACATTTTTTCCACCTTCATGACAAAAATGGAAAAGGCAGTCCTCACAGTCCGTATAAGGCATTTCTGAAGAACATACTGGGTAAGGCTTCTTGTGGTTTGACTTTACCTGAAAATGCTTGTTTGCTCTCATACAAGCCAAAAAGGAGCCAGCGACATGAAATCTCTGGTGGGATGGCTTCTTCCATGTAAAAAAACCAAAGTAGCTTTCTACATCCATGGTAAAAATAACATTGACTAGTTTAAGGTTTCTGATTGCAGTATGAATATCCTTTTGAAAAAACAGGTTGATTAGGCATTTGCGACTGCTCCATGACCTCCCATACACTGAGCACACAAGGAGGGAGTTATGCTATTCTCTTGAACACCAGCAGTTGTGTGAAAAGCCACAAAACCCTTTTATTCCAGTAGGTTCAAGGAGACGGAGAGGTCCCCCATGTCTGCAGAATAAATTAATCTTGTGTGCAAGTGAGCAACCCTGAAAGAGTTATATCACAAGAAGTTGTTCTGTGAGTGTAAAGGTAGTAGCTGTGCAATGCCTGGCTAATTAACGGATCAGCTGGGAGGTGTATACATGTTCAGCCCAATATTTCGATATTCAAAGAACAAAAGTCACCTCAAAGAGCTGAAGGGTGTGGCAGATCTTAACTGGCCTTCATCCATGTGTTCCTTCCTATTGTCCAGGAGTGCCTGGCATCATAACAGTGAGTGTGCAAAGACCATTAACGTGTCAAAGAATATTCTTAAGTGCTACTTTATATTGGTATACAATTATAAACAATTATACTACAGCTGTAGTGAAAAGGTTTTGCCCTTACACTGCATTGTTTGAATTTTTCTTGAAGGAACTGGATTAGCTGAGTGGAAGTTGACAGGTTTGGACATAATTTCTCATCCAAAGAACAAAAACAATCCTACAATCTCTTCTTGTTGTCTTAGAAGGATTTCTAAATATTAAAGCAGCAAGCTTATGTAACATTAAGTAAAAGCTTTGCTATCAGGAAAAGACATAGCTCTAGATTTTACACATTTAGAATTCCCATTGACTTTGTTATCATTAGTTTTCAATTTCTTTGTATTCTGGGTCAGTGTAATAGCAGGTAATGGCATTTTATGATTAATAAAAACATAATTTATTTGACATTTCACATTTGTTTGATTTACTGTGAATAGAGTTTATTTGCTCTGTTGAATCTTATACAGAAAGTAAAAAGGAGGAAGACAAATTCCTTCATGGCAGAAGAGAGGCATCTAAGATTAAAATATTATTCCTTGTTCAGTCAGGCCCTAAAGTGACATGTAGCCCTGTTCCTGTGGTGGTTTTCAGAGGAGAGATTTTGGTAAGTAATTTGAGATTCCTAGAAATAATTTTATAATCTACATTGAGGCCTCTATTTCTAAACGTCAGTGCATTGTACACTGCACCGTTTTGAAATTCTTCTTGGCCTATGGGACTATTTCTTCCCAGAATCACACATGTCAGTTACTGAAATGGAGGTATTGTCTCTGACAGCCATAAAGGATTTTGATGTACATTTTAGTATTCAAACCTTCATCACAAGATGAGAGGAAAAGTGACTGCAGGACAATCTAAAAAATTTACATTATCTAGCCCTTGAGCATTTGAATTTCCACCCTAAATGACCTTCTCTTTTGCACAGAGTTCACCTGAACTGACCACCAGGTGCCCACCAAGATATTCTGTCACTCCTCCAAAAGCTCAGGGGTTGAAATAAGGACAGGGAGATCACTCACCAATTACCATCACAGGCAAAACAGATTTGACTCAGTGAAATTAATTTAACTTATTTCAAATTAATAAGAGAATAGGGTAATAAGAAATAAGAACAAATCTATAACCCCCTTCCTCCCACCCTCCTTTCTTCCCCAGGTTCGACTTGACTCTCAACTTTTCTACCTCATCTCCTTAAGTAGTGCAGGGGGATGGTGAATGGGTTTGCAGTTGGTTCATAACACATTGTCTCGGTGGTTCTGTTGTGGTTTGGGCTGTACTAGCCAATGAAAACGAATGACAGATTCTCTTCCCCACTAATAGGCCCAGAAAAAGTCCCAGACTGGAGTCAGTGATGGATGGGAACTGGATTCCAGGTCTGGATTCCAGAATGCACAGATTGGGATCAAAGGCAGACAGACAGAGTCCTGCTTGGATGCCAGCCACTGAAGAATGATGCCTCATCTTTTATACTGAGCATGATGCAGACCGGATGGAATACCCTTTTGGTCAGTTTTGGGTCCCTTGTCCTGTCTGCTCCTCCCAGCACGTGCAACCCCTCTACGCTTTTCCACTTCTGACCCTCCAATGAAGTAAATAACAAAAGTTAGCTGACCTTGGTTGTTATAGCAATAAGTATAAGCAAGGACCTCTCTGCATACCATTCCTTGGCATAAATTACAGCTAATCAGTCTTATCAATCTGAGACCGAACAGATTCTGCAGAGTATGGTATTAATTTCAGAATGTTCAGTCAGTTAGAAGAGTCTTAGCTGCAAAGTAAAATGGTAAAACAGAAAATGGGTTCTCTTTTACTTCAAACCAAGATATTCTCCTTCCCCCTCACACTCTCCCCCTGTTCCAGTGTGGAGTCCCTGTTCTCCCATGGGAGACAGTCCTCCATTAATTTCTCTAGCATGGGTCCTTCCGTTGGGCAGCAGTTCTTCATGAACTGCTCCAGCATGGGTCCCTTCCATGGCGTGCAGTCCTTCAGAAACAGACTGCTCCAGTGTGGATCTCCCACGGGGTCACAAGTCCTGCCAGAAAAACTGCTCTGGAGTGGACTCCTCTCCACAGGTTGCAGGTCCTGCCAGGAGCCTGCTCCAGCACGGGCTTTCCACAGGGACACAGCCTCCTTTGGGTGCATCCACCTGATCAGACGTAGCTTCCTCCACAGGCTGTGGGTGGATATCCGCTCCACAATGGACCTCCATGTGCTGCAGGGGGAAAGCCTGCATCACCATTGTCTTCACCACAGGCTGCAGAGGAATCTCTGCTCTGGCATGGGAGCATGTCCTCCCCCTTTCTTCACTGACCTTGGTGTCTGCAGGGCTGTTTCTCCCATATATTTTCACTTCTGTCTCTCAGCTGCTGTTGCACAGCATTTTTTTCTACCCTTTCTTAAATACGTTATTGCATGTACTATCACCATTGCTGACCGGCTCAGATTTGGTGAGCGGTGTGTCTGTCTTGGATCTGGTTGACATTGTCTCTGTTGGACATGGGGTGAGCTTCTAGTATCTTCTGACAGAAGCCACCCCTGTAGGCCCCCCTGCACTACCAAAACCTTGCCATGCAAACTCAATACACCTTTACGATATATTTGTAATGTAATTAAATCAGCTGAGAGAAAGGAGGGTATACTTGCAAGATTACTAGCCATAGTGATTAAGGTTCTGGTTATCACTTTACAGACTTCTGGAATGTTACACAAATCAATAACTTGATGTTTTGCAGCCCATACCTAAAGCAGAGGGACTTGTATTTCCTTACTTGTTGGTATTATGAGGATTATTTGATAAAGGTTTGTAGATACTTGGTCAGTGCGATGAACATGTAATATAGAAAAGACTGCTAACAAATAAAATACAATAAAATAAAATGAAATAAAATAAAATAAAATAACTTGACTAGCTTAGAAAATCCAAGGACTAATTTTTAATTTGGATACCTTGTGTACATCCCTTAGCATACAAACTATAAATTTCATGATCACTTATAATTTTTTGTTCAGCTCTCTGCTTCATCGGTAATTGGTCTAATATATATTCACTTAATAAGCACATATTTAGTACCCGATTTTATCTCATTGATTACTGATTATTGCCCTCATGTTTTAGCAGATAGTACATACTCTTCAAAATGTAATATGAATATTGCATTATCAGTTTTCCAGGAGTTTTTCAGTGGGGATAATCAGCACAGAGTTTTCAATATTCATATTAATATATTTTGTTTGTTTACTATCTTCTTAGGGAGCTTATGGGAGCAGGAAAAGGAGATATATTATCAGTTTGCAGGTGAGGAACATAAAAAACTTAGATCAAAGAATACCATAATTCAAATGTCCCATTCAAATAGAGAAGGTTCTGTTTTTCCTTTCCTTCCTTTATAAAACCGTAACATTACTGTTCAGTTCTGACTAGCAAGACATTCCTGTTTCTATTGAAATAATTATTTTGTGTATCAGTTCAGCAAGAGCTACCTATTCCTAGCTGTTTAGGCCAAAGCATTTCAGAGTATTTACCATTTATATGACTTACACGGACAATTAACTACTATCATTAAATTTCAGGATTAATATTTTAAATAAATTTATGGAGAGAAAGGAAGTTTGTCTCTGTTTCAGAGCCATTAACTGAGGATACCTAAAGACTGATAAAGGGGACATTCCACCAGTTTTTAACTGGTTCAAACTTGAAGAAAGCAAAGAGATTTTAAAAGAAAGCTTAATTTCTGCCATATAGATGCAGGAATACCAAACTGGGCCAAGCGTTTGACATTTCAGGACTGCATAAACATTTCTTGAAGCAACTTTTTGCATATTGTTTCTCAGTCTGTTTATGGTTTAGCAGAAAAAAAACCCTGAAAACCCAACCCAAACAAACAAACAGAAAATTCCCGCTTTAAAATTCCTCATAGGCACAGCCATAATCATATCTTACCCAAGGTTCACCCTGAATCCATTTAAATTTTAGCCTTGAGGCTCTTGCATATGTGCTTTGAGTTATGCCTTGCGGAGCTGGTCACCTCAGATATTTCACACCATGATTACGAAATGATTTCCCTGTTTTTACTTAAGACTTATCTTGCCTATTTTTCACTTCTTTCCATTTTCAATACTTGACTCATTTTACATAGCTCCTTTTATCTAGCCCTATTTTTCCCCCAAAGGGAGATAACCACTGTCTGCTTGTTTGTGTTCTGTGGGTTGGTTTTGTTATTTATAGTCAGAATAATAAAGTAATTGAACTATTTGAACTATTTAGAAGGGAAATATCAATGCATTATTATTGATAACAGTAGACATATATTAGATATGTTGATCCTTATTGCTGCTTTAAAACAGAAACAGATGTTAGCAACGTCCTCAGAGAAACAGTATTCATGTCTAGATTATCTGAATGAAGAATAAGTTAATCAAAAAGAAATGCCTCTGAGACAAGATCATGTTTGAAGAAAATAACCTCTTTTGTTTACTGAGATACAATCAAATCCAATTTTAGATTCAACTGTCCACAAATCATTATTTTGCTCTAATAACTAAACATTATGTAAAATGAATAACCATTTTGCAGTAGAAAGGTAGAAGGAAAGCAGACATAAAACCATTTAAAAGGGAAAATGATTCTGACATTCTTTTTTAAAAACTGAGCTGTGAAATGCAGTATCAATGATCACTACTGAAAGCAAAACCAATACAAAATAGAGAGCTTCTATTAAGATGGCCTTACTGCATTTACACAAAATGTTTCTTCAAGGTATTCAGGCCCTTAAAAAAAAGAGCTAGTTATTTGCACTTTTTTGGGAACAAATTTCCTAAGGTGCCATGATGTCTTCTGGGCTCCTGTTGCAGAATTCCCAAATGATTAAAAGATGGGAGTGGTCACCCCTAGGGCTGGCCAAAAGAAGGGTTTCCTTTTGTGAAATATTATCTTAGCTGGTTTCAGTTCCAAAATAAATTACAACAAATATTTTTGATTATTGACCCAAACTGGAAATCCTGTAAGCAGAAATACTTTTGAAATTTTAAGAACATATTAAGAAATAACATGGTCTTTTGCACCCTGTAATCTGCATCCCAACAAAGAGTAAGTCAGGCAATAATGCCGGGAGGCCTGCATGGATGAATGAGGAGCTCCTGGACAATCTCAAACAGAAAGAGAAAGCCTACAGAGGGTGGAAGCAAGGACAGGTAGCCTGGGAGGAATACAGAGAAATTGTCCAAGCAGCCAGGGATCAGGTTAGGAAAGCTAAAACCTGGATAGAGCTGGCCAGGGACATCAAGGGCAACAAGAAAAGCTTCTGTAGGTATGTCAGTGACAAAAGGAAGACTAGGGAAAATGTGGGCCCTCTTTGAAAGGAAATGGGAGATCTGATCACCCAGGACATGGACAAGGCTGGGGTACTCAACGACATTTTTGCCTCAGTCTTCACTGGGAAGGGCTCTAACCACACTGCCCAAGTCGCAGAAGGCAAAGGCAGGGACTGGGAGAATGATGTACAGCCCATTGTAGGAGAAGACCAGGTTCGAGACCTTTTGAAGAACCTGAAGTTGCACAGGTCCATGGGACCTGATGAGATACAGCTGTGGGTCCTGAAGGAACCGGTAGATGAAATTGCCAAGCTACTATCCATCATATTTGAGAAGTTGTGTCTGTCCAGTGAAGTTTCTGCTGACTGGAAAAGGGGAAACATAACCCCCATATTTAAAAAGTGAAAAAATTAAGACCCATGAAACTACAGGCCAGTCAGTCTCGCCTCTGACCTGGCAAGATCATGGAGCAGATCTTACTGGAATCTCTGCTAAGGTACGTGGAAAATAAGGAGGTGATCAGTGACAGCCAGCATGGCTTCACTAAGGGCAAATCGTGCCTGATAAATTTGGTGGCTTTCTATGACAATGTTACAGCATTGGTGGACAAGGGAAGAGCAACTGACATCATCTACCTGGACTTGTGCAAAGTGTTTGACACTGCCGCACGACAACCTTGTCTCTAAATTGGAGAAACATGGATCTGCTGGGTGGACCACTCGGTAGGGAAGGAACTGCCTGGATGGTCGCACTCAAAGAGTTGCAGTCAACAGCTCGATGTCCAAGCGGAGACCAGTGAGGAGTGGTGTTCCTCAGGGGTCAGCACAGGGACCGATGCTGTTCGACATCTTTGTCGGCAGCATAGATAGTGGGATTGACTGCACCCTTAACAAGTTTGTTGACGACACCAAGCTGCGTGGCACAGTTGACGTACTGGAGGGGAGGGATCCCATCCAGAGGTATTTTGACAGGCTTGAGAGGTGGGCCTGTGTGAACCTCATGAGGTTCAACAAGGCCAAGTGCAAGGTCCTGCACCTGGGCTGTGGAAATCGGAAACACAAAAGCATGCTGGACAGAGAATGCATTGAGAGCAGCCCTGAGAAGAAGGACTTGGGGGTGTTGCTTGATGAGAAGCTCAACATGACCCAGCAATGCGTGATCGCAGCCCAGAAAACCAACCACATCCTGGGCTGCATCAAAAGAAGCATGGCCAGCAGGTCAAGGGAGGTGATTCTGCCACCCTACTCAGCTCTGGTAAGACCCCACCTGGAGTACTGCATCCAGCTCTGGAGCCCTCAACATAAGAAGGACATGAACCTGTTGCAGCGAGTCCAGAGGAAAGCCATGAAGACCATCAGAGGGCTGGAGCACCTCTCCTATGAAGACAGGCTGGGAGAGTTGGGTTTGTTCAGCCTGCAGAAGAGAATACTCCAGGGAGACCTTATAGCAGCCTTCTAGTACTCAAATGGGGCCTACAGGAAAGATGGAGAGGCACTTCTTATCAGGGATTGTAGTGATAGGATGAGGGGTAATGGTTTTAAACTGAAAGAGGGTAGATTTAGATTAGATACCAGGAGGAAATTTTTCACTTAAGGTGTTGAGACACTGGACCAGGTTGCCCAGGGAAGTTGTGGATGCCCCAGCCCTGGAGGTGTTCAAGGCCAGATTCGATGTAACCTAGTTTAGGGGGAGGTGTCCCTGCCCGTGGCAGGAGGGTTGGAACTAGATGATCTTTAAGGTTCCTTAAAGAACCTAAGAGCTTCCTAAGAACTCCAACCTTTCTATAATTCTATGGTTTTATCATTCCTGAAATTAGCATACAGGGTCCCTACACTTGTCATTTTATCAGGCAGTCATGTCTGCTATTCATTAAGTCAGGGTAGCTTGCTTTGGGATCACAACTAACTAGAGAGCTAAGTGTGCAAGAATATTTGTGGTTTCCATAAAATGGCTGAAAACATTGAAACAGTGCCAGTCCTTGCTGTCACAGGGCCAAAGAGACTGAAATTTGAAGATTTCTGAGTATTTTCTTCCCATAAGAAAGACAGGACAATACCAGAAAAAAATAATTAAAAGTGACAATGCCTTTAAAGACAGAATGAAACTTTCAAATCCCAGTGAACAAGCAGAGTAAATCACAGCCTGAAATTTGTTCACTGTAAAATACCAGTTGTATAATGAATGGTACTGTATTAAAAACAGTTTCTTTGAGCAAAACAAAAATGAAGAAAAAGGAGAAATTAAGCAAATGTTTTTTTCTGCTGAGATAATTTTCAAACTTTTGCTTTCTGCCAATGATTTTTAGTCACCAAGAGAGCGCAAAACCCACATGGATGCCACATTTTGCTCTCCTTCTGTAAGCTTGGACCATTTCTGATTACAGAAGAAGCAGTAGCAGAGAAAACCACAATAATAAAATGGCAACACAACCTCCCAGACAGTTACTTCTTTGCCTGTCAGGGCACGATGTTAAATTTATGACAGAAAATATACCATATCACATAAATTGACTGTAATTAACACATACAGTAAATAAAAATATTTCAAATGCCTTTACACGTTATACTCATGGCCCATACTGAAGGAGCAATACAAATCATACAGGCTGAAAGACACACTAAACTGCCATAAGAAATTAATTTGATGAATATCTTGTACTTTAGTTGTATTCCACCCCTGCTGAGCAGGGAGCAAAATAAATGAGTTCCCCTGTAGCTTTCTAGCAGAGTGCCATATTGTGGGGCAATTTTTCAGCTTTGTTTTTTTGCTGCGCTGAAGTGGTGGAAATCAAACACTGCCCTCTGCTAAATCATTACAAAGGCCTATGCATTTTTATAATTTGTGTGTGCTTTTTAAAGATGATCTAGAAAAAGCACTTTGTTAGCATGATTTTATTATGCATTATATAACACCACAGAGACAAGGCAAATGACATTGCTCGTTTGCTGCGAAAGAACTGAGACACCAATACCACCTCTTCAGGAAAACTTGTACGTAGATTGAAATAATAAAACTAAATATACTTGACAAGCTCAAAACTCAGCAGTCATTATTTCCCCCACTCATCTAACCTTTCCAATATTTACTTATAATTTTTACAAAGCACATCTTTAAGTTTAGTTTTCGGCAATTTTTAAGGTCTCAGAGTACCATTAGGTGATATAGTTCACGTGAGAGCCTGAAGGTAAGAGTTTAAGCCTTGGTACACTGCACTTTCCTTCACCATTCCTTCCAGCCACTGTTGCCTGTGCACTTACTCTATTACCATGAACTTGCAGATTTTATTCCTTATTGGAAACATTTCTGGTTTCTCCCTAACACAATCATAGAATCATAGAATCATAGAATGGTTTAGGTTGGAAGGGACCTTGAAGATCATCGAGTTCCAACCCCCCTGCCACAGGCAGGGATACCTCTCACTAGACCAGGTTGCCCAAGGCCACGTCCAGCCTGGCCTTGAACACCTCCAGGGATGGGGCTTCAACAACCTCTCTGGGCAACCTGTTCCAGTGCCTCACCACCCTTAAAGTGAAAAACTTCTTCCTAATGTTTAATCTAAACCTGCCCTCTTCCAGCTTAAAGCCGTTCCCCCTCGTCCTATCACTACATGCCCTAGTAAAAAGTCCTTCCCCAGCTCTCCTGTAGGCCCCCTTTAGGTACTGGAAGGCCGCAATAAGATCTCCCCGGAGCCTTCTCTTCTCCAGGCTGAACAGCCCCAACTCTCTCAGCCTCACCTCATAGGAGAGGTGCTCCAGCCCTCTGATCATCCTCGTGGCTCTCCTCTGGACGCGCTCCAGCAGGTCCATGTCCTTCTTATGTTGGGGACTCCACAGCTGGATGCAGTACTCCAGGTGGGGTCTCACAAGAGCGGAGTAGAGGGGCAGAGTCACCTCCCTTGACCTGCTGGCCACACTTCTTTTGATGCAGCCCAGGATACGGTTGGCCTTCTGGGCTGTGATCGCACACTGCTTGCTCATGTCGAGCTTCTCGTCAATCATCACCCCCAGGTCCTTCTCCACAGGGCTGCTCTCCAGCCATTCTCCGCTGAGCCTGTATTTATGCTTGGGATTGCCCCAACCCAGATGTAGGACCTTGCACTTGGCCTTGTTGAACTGCATGAGGTTGGCTTGGGCCCACCTCTCCAGCCTGTCCAGGTCCCTCTGGATGGCATCCCTCCCCTCCAGCGTGTCTGCCTCGCCAAACAGCTTGGTATCATCAGCAAACTTGCTGAGGGTGCACTCTACCCCACTGTCCATGTCGCTAACAAAGATGTTGAACAGTACGGGTCCCAGTACCGACCCCTGAGGAACGCCACTCGTCACTGCTTTCCACTTGGACACCGAGCCGTTGACCGCAACCCTTTGAGTGCGACCATCCAGCCAGTTCTTTATCCACCGAGTGGTCTATTTATCGAATCCATGTCCCTTCAATTTAGAGACCAGGATATCGTGTGGGACAGTGTCAAACGCTTTGCACAAGTCCAGGTAGATGACATCAGCAGATCTTCCCTTGTCCACTGCCGCTGTAACCCTTTCATAGAAGGCCACCAAATTTGTCAGGCATGACTTGCCCTTGGTGAAGTCATGTTGGCTGTCGCCAATCACCTCCTTGTTTTCTGTGTGCCTCAGCAGAGTTTCCAGGAGGATCTGCTCCATGATCTTGCCAGGCACAGAGGTGAGACTGACTGGCCTGTAGTTCCCCGGGTCTTCCTTGTTTCCCTTTTTGAAAATAGGGGTTATGTTTCCCCTTTTCCAGTCGGCAGGAACCTCGCCAGACTGCCACGACTTCTCAAATATGATGGCTAGTGGCTTCGCGACTTGATCTGCCAGTTCCCTCAGGACCCACGGATGTATCTCATCAGGTCCCATGGACTTGTGCACCTTCAGGTTCCTCAGGTGGTCTCTCACTTTATCTTCATCTACAGTGGGCAGTGCTCCATTTTCCCAATCCTCTCCTTTGCAATCTGCGTCTTGGGCAGTGCGGCTGCTGTCCTTGTCTGTGAAGACTGAGGCAAAAAAGTCATTGAGTACCTCAGCTCTGTCGCTGTCCCGGGTGACCAGTTCTTGCGTATCCTTCCGGAGAGGGCCTACATTTTCCCTAGTCTTTCTTTTCTCGCTGATATACCTATAGAAGGATTTTTTGTTTGTCTTAATGTCCCTGGCCAGATTTAGTTCTAGCTGGGCTTTAGCTTGTCTAACCCGCTCTCTAGCTGCTCGAACGATTCCTCTGTAATCCTCCCAGGCTACCCGCCCCTGTCTTCACTCCCTGTAGGCCTCCTTTTTTCTTTTGGTCACTTCCAGGAGCTCCTTGTTCATCCACGCAGGCCTCCTGGCTTTTCTGCCTGCCTTCCTCTTTGTAGGAATGCATTGCTGCTGTGCTTGGAGGAGGTGGTCCTTGAATATTAACCAACTTTCTTGGACCCCTCTTCCTTCCAGCGCTTCATCCCACGGCACCATACCAAGCAGATTCTTCAAGAGGCCAAAGTCGGCTCTCCTGAAGTCCAGGGTCATCAGCCTGCTACGCACCTTCTTCGTTGCCTTGAGGATTTCAAACTCAACCATTTCGTGGTCACTGCAGCCCAGGCTACCCTTGAGTTTGACCCTGTCAACCAGCCCCTCCTTGTTGGTAAGAACAAGGTCCAGCACGGCTCCTCTCCTCGTCGGCTCCTCAACCACTTGGAGAAGGAAGTTGTCCTCAATGCAATCCAGGAACCTCCTGGATTGCCTGCGCCTGGCTGTGTTATCCTTCCAACTGATGTCAGGGTGGTTGAAGTCACCCATGAGAACCAAAGTCTGTGAACATGATGCCGCCCTTATCTGTCTATAGAGGGCTTCATCCACTTGGTCTTCCTGGTCAGGTGGCCTGTAGCATACCCCCACTGTAACGTCCCCTGCTCCCGATTTCCCTGTAATCTTGACCCATAGGCTCTCAGTTGGCTCGGTATCCTCCCCCAGGTTGAGCTCCATACATTCCAGCTGCTCATCAACATATAAGGCAACACCGCCTCCTTGTTTCCCTTGCCTGTCTCTCCTGAAGAGCCTGTACCCTTTCATACCGACGCTCCAGTCATAGGAGTCGTCCCACCAAGTTTCTACGATGCCGATGAGATCGTAGCCTTGGAGGCGTGTACACGTCTCTAATTCCTCCTGCTTGTTCCCCATGCTCCGCACATTTGTGAAGAGGCACTTCAGCTGTGTCTTCGTTGCGGCCGATTTGGTTGGAGCAGCTGTAATTCCTTTGTCCTGTACTAACAGTGCCTCCCAATTGACTCCCGTTGGTCCAGGAGCTCCTAGCTCATCTACGTGAAGGTTTGGGCATACTGCAGCGTAGCTGGCACATCTTGGAGCTAATGGCTGCAGGCCCTCACCAGCACCCTGTTCCCCTTTCCTTGATGTAACATCCCTTGGCTGGTCATGGGCAATCCTTAAAGGGTACTTTGTGCAAACGTCCATGCCATTTTATTTGCTAAATTACTACATAAGACAAGTATTCTTTTTTATTTTATTTTTTTTTTAAATCTTGAGCTTCTGTGAGACTCCTTAGCTGCAGATTTCTTCTTCTGCCTCATCATAATATATTAGCTTACTGGTGATCCTATCAATGATATATTATTTATTACCTAATCCCTCAGTGACTCAGAAACAGTTGTTAAAACAAGTCTCTAGAAATGTCTCCATCCTATTTCATCTACATCTGCCAAGGTAGCAGCAATCATACAGGCTGGTTTATTCCCGTATTTCCAAACTCAGTGCCCACTGTGGCTTCACTGCACAGCTAATGCAAGTTATCTGCAGTCATCACTGATGGGAGCACTGGAAGACTGTGTAGGAAAGAAACAAAGATCTGGACAGAAGGAAAAAGTCGAGACAGAATGTATGGGAAAAGCATTCGGAAGTGATAATACCTTATCACCTTAACCAAAACCTTAAATGCCAGGAGAGAAATTATACTGTTCAACAAAAGTCTAGCTAGCTAGGGTAATCCAATTCACAATGCAGAGTACTTAGCTTATTTAAAAGTGGTCATGTTAGTATGTGCGTAGTAAATTATTTTGTAATTTCAACTAGTTCAAACAGCCTGATCTAAATTCAAAGAATGAATGGGACACAACCTAGAAGCAGCATTTGAGTCCATAAAGTGTGTTAAGTCTACATCCATAGACTACGTCTCATTTCCAATTATATCCCCAGAGAGGTACCTAATGTGAACTCCTATCTAATTTTCTCTTTAAGGACAAAACTTCCTAAACTCAAATCCTGCCATTTGCCAGTATCTCAATAAAAGTAAAGTCTTTAGGATATGACTGTGTTCATTTAATTGACTCCTTTTAACAATTATTCAGGAAAGCTTCATTGGTTCTCCCTCAGCATCTACTATCTCTTTCCAGTTACCCCACTGCTCAAGGTTTATTATGTGTAATCTCCTCCCCCAGTGATTTTCTAGCCCCACACCTTCTTCTTCCTGTGACATTCTAGATGCTTCATGCACAGTTTTCCTGCATTTTCCTCAGGTCTTCTTTCAGCTTTACTAACTCTCTTATACTACACTGTCAGACAATAACGATACTGTATACATCACAAGTTCAGGGCAATATTTGAAAGACTATTTCAGCTACTTCCAAAGCAAAGATATTTGCTTTCATCTGCAAAGTCTGCACAAAATTGCCAGCTATTATGAGACAGAGCATCCATTTTGAGTAGGGGTAGAAAGAAAGCTGTCACAAGATTAAGGCCGTAGTAAAATCACAGCACATCAAAGCTAACCTGAAATGAGCACTACACAAAGGAAAGCCTTTCCTGTAGTGATGGGAAGCTTCTAGACAAATACCACTGAAACTTTAGAATATCTTTTCCTAGTTATATACTAACAGTGGGTTTATAAAATGGAATGAATATCCTGATTTTATCATAGAATCATAGAATAGTTTGGGTTGGAAGGAACCTTTAAAGGTCACCTAGTCCAAGCCCTCCTGCAATGACCAGGGACATCTTCAACTAGAACAGGTTGATCAGAGCCCTGTCCAACCTGACCTTGAATGTTTCCAGGGATGGGTCATCTACCACCTCTCTGGACAACCTGTTCCAGTGTTTTACCAGCCTCATTGCAAAAAATTTCTTCCTGATATCTAGTCTAAATCTTTTAATTTAAAGCCATTATCCCTTGTCCTATCACAACAGACCCTGCTAAAAAGTTTTTCCCTGTCTTTCCTGTAGGCCCCCTTTAAGTACTGAAAGGCTGCAATAAGGTCTCCCGGGAGCCTTCTTTACTGCAGGCTGAACTTCCCAAGCTCTCTCAGCCTGTTTTCATAGGAGAGGTGTTCCATTCCTCTGATCATTTTTGTGGCCTTCCTCTGGACCCCTCCAACAGGTCCATGTCTTTCCTCTGCTGAGGGCTCCAGAGCTGTTTTACCATACACTATACAGAAGATGCATAATAGGATCATGTAGACATGATGCAAATAATATTTAAAAGCCAGAAGACCAATTACAATTACAGCTGAAGCAATTAAATGCATAGTGTGTCATTAGTGCAAAATATTTCTGATAGAAAAGTAGAAGCATAGGAATGAATAAAACTATGAGGCAAGCAATTTGATGGGCAAGGTTATTCTAGTGTCCTGCCTTGTGAGGAAAAGTGTTAAAATAATGTTGTTTTTAAGAATGTCAGACATACAACATCTTATCTAACTGTTAGCACTATCTAGGAAATTATTTGCAATTTAGATATCAGTTAAGGTGTTCTTAAATAGCAGATAATTTAAGAGGTTTTTTCTTTGGTTTTTTTTTTTTTTTTGTTTTTTTTTTTTTTCTTTTTTTCCTTTTTTTCCTTTTCTTTTGCAGATCCAATTTGCTTAAGTACTGGAGACAAATAGGTACATTTAGGACAGAACAATTTCTCAAGTTCCAGTTCATGTTGTGTTGATAACTTGATCTTTTCCGTATATGCTTCAAAAATTCAGCAGGTATACACCATTAGATGTTTAGTGTACAATATGTCATTTCTCATCTTACTGCTAAATACATCATACACTTCCCTGGGATCCCAGTCTTTGTATAAATATAGTAAAATTTCTAAGCCTTCTGAACCTACAAGGAAGTTGCTACGTTTTTTAACTTTCTGTTTGTTTAGAGCTAAAACTTATATTAATATTTGATGACCAAAGGACAAAACCAGGAAAACAGTAAAGCCTAGGCATGAAGATAGGAGATTTTTTTTTCATTGCAATAAATGTGTGCATGTACACAGTGTGTGTGCATGTTCTCTACAGAGATACGTTTACTGAGAACACTTCAATAACTGTTTTGAAATAAGAGACTTTTCCTATAAAATGGCTAGTCAAACCCTTGGAGTGCTACTTTTTTTTGATAATTATGAAGGGCTTTGTAATATTTTTCAGCTGAGAGGCTAGAACAGTCTGAGTGTTAGAGACACTAAATAGTTGGATCTTGTCTTGGAATAAAATTGTTCAGAAGACCTGGAAAAAAGTACCAGTGTTAAACTGGACTTCCATAAGGCACAAAATAAATAAGATGAAAAACCAAAGAGCTGCAGATTCCATGGTATCTCTTTTTGGGCTTCATTTTAAGCAACTAAATGCTGATAATTTTCTGAAAATTCATACCAACATAAGTATTTATTGTTCTTTTAATAATTTACAGTTTATTTGGTTCTCACTTTCCTCTGAAGAAAAGCTGGCAGCAGGAAAAGAAAGAATATGTACTTAATATGCAAAATTATAACCAAATTTGCTCTGATTCAATGGTTGAAGCAGAGAAGAAATAGAATAAATCTGTGTTAGAGACAGATGCTTTATTGTAGTTATCCATGCTGAAAGATTCCAATCAAAACAAAGAGTTATTTGCCAATGAGAGTCATGAAATCAAGATTCCTAAACAGTACTTGAGTGAGAACTAAGACAAAAGTTGGTGTTTGTGTTTTTCCAGAGCCCTCTGTGAAAAAAAGTTGCCTGTTTGCTTGTAAGAAGTTACTGATTTTCTGCATAGTTTTGGATTTTGTCTTGATTTCTTTTCCATAGAACAAAACAAAACAAAAAAGGTTTGGTAAATTTCTCAACTATTTATTTTTACCTTCCCTTTTCTCTCCACTACTCTTTTAAAGTAAGCTTCTCAACTTTATACCCTACATGTTCTTTTTTTCACTTTTATTTCCCAGTAGCCTGGCAGCCATAGGAATCTTTAGACTCAGAATTGAACAGCAGCTCTGTGTATATTTTAGACCTTGCAATTAAACTTCGCTTTGCTGAATGTCTGCTTGTACCTACCAAATGCTATTTAGGAATCTCATTATCACAGCTTAGGCCATTAAATAATAATGTCTCTCCTTCCATGTACCTAGCACAATTTTATTTCTTTTTCTTTAAGGTTTCTTCAGACTTCCTCCCTTGATTTTATGAACAGTAATATTACTTAATTAGTAGTACTATCATTAGATTTCATTTCACTTTTGAAATAAAGTACATAATTTTCTAAGGGTTATAAAGAAGAAAAAAAACCTCAACAAAATGAACCGCCAGTGATTAGAGGGTAGCACAGACTGTGACCTGTAAGTCAAATAATATTTCTTCTTCTTCATAGAGGAGAACAGATATTGAGAAATCTGCATCAATGTTTGTGAAATTATTGACTTATGATTGCACTATACTCTATAGAACTGCTGGCATATTTCATAAAACAAACTTCACTGTTTAAAATGTCTGTCTTGGCAGAAAGAAGGTTCAAGACACTGATGTGTCTTCTTTCAGTGTGAGGCTTCTATTCAGTGGTAGATGATAAACTGGAAATGGTCCCACAGGCATGCAGTAAAAACTTCCTTGAAACTTTACCTGTAAGTTTTTCTTCTGGTATCTATCCTTTCAACAAGATCTTGAAACGGCCACTATAATAGTTATCTGAAGAGTAGTTCTCAACTAGTGAAAGGAATTTGAGCACTTTGTCTTTTGAGAAGTTTTTTTCTGGAATTTCAAAACTTTGTTCGTAGTGAGTTATTTATACAGAAATAAACAGGACACATTTTCATTTCATGATTTGACCATTCCCTCCACAAGAACACGATAACAGTATGATCATTCATAAGGAAAGATTTGTGTTACATCTGTGCACTACTCTCTGTAATTAAGTTCCCTGCTACTATTTAAATTAAAAAAAAGGTAAACCAGACAATATCTGGAGCATGCACTAAGTAGAAAATGAAACTAGGTAAGAAAATATGTTCTGTCAGAATAGCCAAAAAATGGGAAACAACCCAGGTGCACCTCAGATGTTTGCATTTTGTCAAGGCTGATGAGCTAAACTGCAGCCCCAGTGGACAACCATACTTTCCTGCACGAGTACAGGATTCACACTGATAAAGGAAGTAAAATGACTGCAGGTCAAGAAAACAAAAGCTTACAAATTTCAGTCTAAAATAAAGAAAAACTGAGACATAGCAGTCTTTATTAAACAACAGCAACAACAAAAAAAACCTAAACCAAACAAAACCAGCAAAAACAACAAAAAAAAACCAAAACAAAAAACAAAAACAAAACAAACAAACAAACAAAACAAACAAAAAAAAACCCAAAACAAACAAAAACCCTTAGCATAGAGGAAAGAAATATTGTTGTCTTCTTTCCGTACTAGCAAGACATAATATATTTGAGTTTAGCTAGAAGGAAACAGCTTTGATGTTAAGTAGAACTTTGTAGTACAATTATTACAACTTGTGACTTACTCTCTTAAAAAGATAGAACAGTACCCAATATTAAAGGGAACAGGAAAGACTCAGACAAACATCAGCCATGCCAGTCAGACTGTTCCATGAGCATGGTGATTTTGCAGAAGAGCTTTCAAGCTCTCTTCCATTCCTGCCTTTTTATGAAAGATTTAATAGTGATATTAAATTAATTCTAATACCTAAGGTGGGGACCAAGATGTGAAAAAAGTGGATTTTTTCTCTTATGGGAATTTAAAGACATTTATTAATAGAAACAAGCAACGGCTATTGTGTTCTAATATACAGCATTCCATTATCCCTTAATGTTAGGCCTCAAAAGCTTATTATTCATGGCTCATTTTTTCCGATGCTAATAACAGCTTATAAATGGCACTGTATTTTCATTAAAAATCTCATTGTTTGGACTCCATTTTATTGGCATTTCATAAGCATTATACATCATAATGCACTGTATGTTTGTGGATATAAACAGTATTGTTAGCAGTTCAATTGCAATGAGCAGTTTAATAATTGTCTGCTAATTTGACTTTGAGCAGAAGTTCTTTGTTTTTCAAACTCGATCTGCTTCTAGATCATTAAAGCAATGATAGGCTGCTGCAGAGTTCTCTTTTAGCATCTAATTAAAGATGCTGCTTGAATTATTCATGCATTATGGTCTTCTATGAATAATTTATGCAGAAATTTCATTGGTAAAACTTAATTTTGAACTTCAATAAAACCTTAAACCTTATTACACTTTTCAAGGTCTTTCAAAATAATCTCTCCACAACTTTTATAACCAGCAGTTACCAATTAATATTGTAAAATTGAAACCAGAAAATAAATTTCAGGACTAGAATCTGTTCATTTAAAAAAATATGAAGTTTAAGTAGATTAATTTTTCCTTAAAGCAAAAGTGAAAATTTCAAAGTCAAAAGAGAACAACACAGACTCACAATCCAAACAGGAATTGTGGACAGGACAGAGAGCAAGCGAGTATTGAGTGTGATGGAACTGGACACAGAATATGAGAATTTATGGCTTTCTCATATATGTCAAACTCCTGACTAAAATTTCATCCTCAAAGTCACTCTTGAATGATTTTATATAAGAACAGATTTAGAGACCTGAAAAACATATCATTTTCTGTGTTTTCAGTTAAATTCCAGATCACTTGGATCAGTGTGCTTACAGTGCTCTGCACAAGCTGGGAAAGCTAGAGCAAATAACTGCATCTTTTTGTGGAACGAAACATATGCTCACAAGCAGTAAGGAAAAGTGCTGAGCTCCATGAAGTAGGTCCCTTTTGCTGTGGACAAAGGAGCAAAATACAATTGCTCGTCTGTTGTATATACCACAGGGAATAGCCAATAACAGTTACATGTAGGTGTTTCACAGTGAATCTCGATTTACTTTTATATTATTCAGGTTGATCATCCAAGCAAAATATAATGTAGATTTTTCTTCTCCTGTGATCACAGCAACAACCTCTTAAGTGTGAACAGGCTGAGCTGTTGGTGTACTGAACAGCTGTGTGCCACCTAGCACTGAAAGTTACAGTGTCTTGCCTGTTGAAAGTAATATTGCATAATATTAAAATGGCTTTAAGGTTTATGCAATAAAGCCTGCCTTTCCCATTAAAGCTTGTTAAATCAGATGATGACACTATTACATATATACATTATGCACGCTGTAAGCTTTGCAAGAAATAAATACGAGAAGTAGACACCATTTTCTGAGAAGGGCTGTCTAAAGAGGCCAAGACAGAGTCTGAAGAAAGGAATGCTTCTTGAATTCAGCTTCTATCCCACTTTTATACAGATAAATCATACCAACCACACAGGAAAAATAAAAAGATCTCTTTATCATTTTTCTCTGCAGGAACAGAGTTTGTTTTTAGTTAAGACAACATCTTTAAGGCTGATTTTTAAACAGATAAAGTGATTCTTTTGCTCTACAAATTAATTTGTAAAAGTTTTACGAAAGTAAAATATCATATTTCAGCATGAAAAGGCTCTTGTTTATTTCAAGAAACACTCCACACTTTTTGATTTAGAGTTCATAGTAATCATAATGCTTGCGCAACATGATCATGACATTATTAGAATTTTACATTTCTTATTAATTTTCCTTGAATTTAAAGTGCCAAATGCTTAGAGAAATCAACATCCCAGGTTTTGTAAATGTACGATTTTTCATTCTGGGTTTCTTGCTGACTCCAAATCTCTTGGAAACATATTCAGATGGGAACACCAACACACTTTTCCGTACGATTTTGAGTCATCTATGTACCCAGAGATACAGAATCAAAACACACAGCATACACTGTGAGGATCCACGTGTTGCACAAGATTCCCTTTGTGCACACGTACTGAACATTTGCGCAAATATTCTAGACTCCTGAGGAAACGTACATTGTGACAAACACACACACAGAGAAACTCTTAAACATCTGACCCAAATTCTAGCTGCCTACATGACTGCCTACAAATTAGGTAACTATTGAGCTTCAGCACAGAAAAAGAGGAAACAATGAAAAAGCAATCAAATAAAGCAAAAAAACCACCTTGATATATATTCTATTTTAGGGAAGCATCATGATTTTAAAATGCAAGAAAAATATATGGTAAAATTATTTTAAAAATGGATATATAAAATTAAAGAATCACTGTAGAGGAAAAGTAGAGGACACAATTAACTTAGATTTTCAATGGCAAACTTAGATGAGATCATTAAAGGAAGCTGACAATAACCACAGCGTCAGCACTAGTGTGAGCTAAAAAGTGCTTAAGAACTGGGAAGCCAGAAGTAATAATTAACTTCTATTCAGTCAATAATTCTCTTAGTTAAGAGAAGTTAATATTAGGGTGCTCCAACATCAGTTTGGGGAGCATTTAAGCTCAGTAAATAAAATATTCTGATTACATTAAGCCTGTATAAGTCACTAGTTGCATCCTTATGTTGAATGCTGGTTTTCAGTTTAACCATATAATTTTGGGAAAGGTATGGCAGAACGAGATAATGGTCCAAGAAGGGGATGTGTCTGGGAGGAGACAATGCAGATGCAATCTAAAAATAGATTATTCATTGTAGTGTTATTCAATACAGAAAGAGTAAGATGAGATGGCCTGTAACAGCAAAGATATTAAAAAATATTACAAGCTCCGTACAAAGCTAGAAAATGCCTTAAAAGTGTCTAGAAGTGGTATTCAATGAAACTTAAGGACTACTAGCATTCAAATGAAATTAAAAACCTTTCTGAAACAGTACTTAATTGGTTCATGTAATGTAAGCCCAAAGGAGGTGCGAAATATATACAAATTAAAATAATAAGAAAAAAATCACAAATAAAAATGAAAACAATATCTAGAAATAATACTTTGTTACTGTTCACTGAGGAGGTCAGCCACCATCAGAAGAAGAATCCTGAACAAAACTATATTTATTCTAGAATAAAAGATCTGCGTACTCATGTCTTCCTCCTTAGCAATTTTTAAATAATTTATAGTAAAGACCCATGGCACACTAAGTATCTTTGCATTTAGTTCAAAAACACTACTATGCTACCATCAGTTTTATCAATGTCTTCACTTACTCTGTTTGTAAATAAAGTTTGATGAAAGCCACACATTTTGGAACAAAACAGAAATAAACATTTAAAAAAAAATAAATTTCCAAAGAAAACACAAATATATTATGCATCTTTTAGGAAAAAAATGAATGTGAACTGCATTCTGACACTGTGAAACAACTTTTGACCAGATTTGGAAATTAGATGAGTTGTGGGACAGTTTCCTGTTTCGTGATCTTTTCAAAATTGGTTTTTAGTCCATTTCCCTTATGGAAGATGAGGATGGAGGACATAGGAAAAGGACTATTAATCCTGTCACACACCTGAGATTCAATGAATATTGAAATAAGAGCAATTAAACAATAAGAATACAAATGATAAAGCTCTATTCAGTATTTGAATCAAAGCTAACTCAGCAGATTGAATCATTTTTCTTTCTGGAAATATCAGTCCCGTGAATATATTTATATTCAGAAGAAAGCCTACAATGACAAGAGCTATTTCTCTGTTCTGATTTCCTTTTATCATTAATGGAATTTGGAAGTCCCTAGAATCTGCATGAAATTAAATTTCCTGAAAAAATGAGAAACTTCTTTTTTGAACAAACACATTTCATAAAATCATTTATGTTGGAAAAGAACCTTAAGATCACTGAGTTCAATCGTCAACCTAGCCTTACCAAGTCCACCACTAAACCATGTCCCTAAGCATGTCTACACATTTTTTAAATACCTCCAGGGGTGGTGATTCCAGCACTTCCCTGGGCAGCCTGTTCCAATGTTTGATAACCCTTTCTGTGAGGAAGTTTTTCCTAATATGCAGTCTAAACCTCCCCTGGCACAATTTTAGGCCATTTCCACTTGTCGTAGTACTCGTTACTTGGGAAAATAGACCAACCCCCACCTCACTACAACCTTGTTTCAGGTAGTTGTAGAGAGCCATAAGGTCTCCCCTCAGCCTCCTTTTCTTCAGAGTAAACTGGACCTTCAGCCACTCCTCAGAAGACTTGTGCTCTAGACTCCTTACCTGCTTCATTGCCCTTCTCTGGACATGCTGTAGAACCTCAATGTCTTTCTCGTAGTGACGGGCCCAAAACTGAATACAGTATTCGAGGTGCAGTCTCACCAGTTCCCAGTACAGGGGGACAATCACTTTCCTAGTCCTGCTCACCACACTATTCCTGATACAAGCCAGGATGCTGTTGGCCTTCTTGGCCACCTGGGCACACTACTGTCTCACATTCAGGCAGCTGTCGGCCAACACCCCCAGGTCCTTTTCTGTCGGGCATCTTTCCAGCCACTCTTCCCCAAGCCTGTAGCACTGCATGGGGTTGTTGTGATTCAAGTGCAGGACCCAGCACATACCTGTGTATAAACAAGGTATCTTAGTAAAATTCATTACTTTGTGAGTCCACTTTCTGACACTTGATCAAGTCTTTTGTAAAGAGCAGAAACTTTTATAAAAGTTCTAACGATCTTTTTTTTCAGAGTTTCACAGTTTTAGCTTTGCCATAAAAACTCAACAAGGCAGAAACACTGGAGAAATATTTGGCAGTCTTTCAGATATGTTTTGATTTCTGGAGGGATTGAGGTTTGCTATAAAACTTGAAAACAATTAAGGTAACAAATCCACACTAGGTATTGAATTAAAATTTATACTGCTCGACTTTTTAGCAAGTGAACATATATTGTGTTACTAATTAAACATTACTGACAAAAAATGAAAACTCCAGCAATATGCAATATTAATTTTTAGTGTGTGCTAACTTATCCTTAAACTAGCTCAGGGGTAAAACTTTTTCAGTCTATGATGACACAAAACATGGATTATCTTATAGAAAACTATTCATATAGAATTAAGTATAAAACATACGCATTACCATATGATTACATTCATAACATTGAATCCCCAAATTGCTGGCTGACTGCTACTGTTATGTGATGTGCTTCATCTAGTCCTGATATTTTTAATTTTTTTTACAATGGACAACTTGTTTCATACCATTTCTGTTATTATTTATTTATTTATTATCCTAAGATATTTCTAATACATATTGCAGAGGAGCTTGACTGACAGGTTGTCAGAGAAGTCCTGAAAGGGAACAAATACTTTCTGTGAATGCTTAGTGTTCCTAGAAAAAGGAAAACAGGAATGAGAAAGTATAAGTAGAATGCTGAAGGACTACTACATATTATGCAGGGATTTTTCCCATAAATTCGGAAAAACATGCCTTAAGTGGGAGCAGACTCCGTGTAGTGGATGTCTAACCATTCCACAGTCTGAATGGAAAAATTTATTTCCACATGTCCTTTGGCTGAATATTGAAGAGAGCTCACGACCCACGTTCTACACACTATCAACAAAAAAGCTGTCATGTTACCTTGACAGGAAAGACAGAAAGTGTATGAATCCCTTGATACAGATTTTTTTTCCATCAAGAATCAAGATTTTTTTCCTTTTATCTAGCAACTAATATCTGCATAGTTGTATTTTTAATACTAGATGACAAGATATTTTTCGTTACTGTGTAATCATTTAGCTTTTGACTGTTTAACATAAGTTGTTAAGTTAGATTATTTAAATAAGATTTGAAATTAAGAACTATAATAACCTGTATAGAGTCCTTTTCTTTACTGTACACTTCCAAACTCAGCATTACTGAGATCTTCCTTTGTCATGCTTGCTTAATATGCTAAACCCTTCAGGACAGAAGAGACAGGTCTGTCTTTTCCTAGCCTATGCAGTATTGTCATCGCTTTCTTTCATATTGTTCTGGGATAAGACCATAAAAGAAACCTCTTTTACAACCCAGTAAAACACGGACTGTGATATTTAGTATTAACACAATGCATGTATTAAAATGTTACTCTGGAGAGAAAAACTTCCCCAAAGTAAGACTCTTCTTGCTAATAAGAAATAATACTTCAATGCATGACAAGTTCTGTCCCCTTCAACTGCACCAGTTACACAATAAATTATAATTCAAAGAAACTTGGTGTAATAGAAGGTCTCAGTCTTCCAAGTTATTATTGAAAAATGTGTGCTGTGTCAAGTTATAGAAACAATGTCATTAGTATTAGTTATATTGATTAAGTCAGAACCATTTAATGAAGACGCTTGGTCTTTCTGCTATAGAAAAATCAAACAACATTGAACCAGTGCCAGTGGAAAATTCAGCAAATTAATTATTGTTTCAATTATAGTTTCTCAGTAATTTTTTACCCTTCTTTGTTGAGTGTGGATATTTTTGTTGGTAACGCTACAAACTTGGGTTCCTTTTGTCGCAGATGTATTATGGAATATTTAAAGACAACATAGTCAATAGCAATCAAACTTCTTTTATTCATTAAAATTAGTCATGTGATTGTCCTAAAATAGAAAGGAACTTTTCATTTCCTTACTCATTTATCTATCTGGTTTTTCTGGCAACCACTTTACTTTACATTTGGAAATGATGCCTTTCCTACACATGCTGGAATTTCTGCAGTTCCTCAGTTCCAGACAATTCGGAATGTCAGATGCACTTGCACTAGCAGCCATTTTATAACTGACTGTAAGTCAGAGAGTATTGTAGTTATATTTTATTGAGTATTTGTCTTTTATGGATATTGCCTATAGGTAGTGTTCTGTCCCACAGAGAAGCTTACTTTGATCCTTCTCATAATTTCACTTTTACCTAGATTTATGAAGGAAGGAAAAACTCAGAATATGCTCCCCCTCCTCCCAGTACACCCCCCACCGCCCCCAGTCTGTTCATGGGGTATCATTTGCCTTTTAAGAAGTATCTGGCTCAATGCATTCATTCATTCTGAAAGGTTTTTCAATGCACATGGATTTTTTACTATGTAATGGATGACCTGGTGTTTTTAGACATGTTTGCCAAAACTGAGTATATTCCTTTGGACCAATTATAAAAACGCACATATGTTAATGTAGAGGACAGTTGATTGTTCGTATGTGTGACTTCTAATTCTAATTTATCAGGAAATGGCTTAAGATCATAAGGTGGAAGATGATGGATTGTAATAGCTACTGGTTTGGGTTTGGAATTTAAATAAGGTATTCAGCCCTTTGCCCAATACAGCTCAAACTTTACAGTGGCATCATAGCAGAGTTGGTTACTCTTATTTTATTGCATAACATGCAACCACACCTTGTCAACATATATTGTGTTGTTTTGTAATTACTCTTTCTCACCTGCAGTATTCTTTTTGTGTTAGTCTCAGATGTTTGGTGTAGGTCAAGATTATTTACTGGGAAGTACATATTGAAGCTAGAAAGGCAGCATTTTAAGACTTAAATATATGTGATCGATCCCCAAGGGAAGCTGCTCCAGAACTTGTCCGACCTGCAGCAGAGTGGTAGATCTTGGAGTACAGGGGATTTTCTCAAGGTAGAGAAATTCCGGGGCAGCAGAGAGACCCCATAGGAGCTGGCAGCTTTCCTGGGAGGTGCTGATGAGGCATGGGCATTGCTAGACCAACCACAACCCACCCCCCACCCGTAAAAAGCATCTGGAGGAGCACGAGCGACCAGGACCACTGCCAACAGAGCACACAAACAGGGTGTGGGGTGTAAGTCAGGGCCTGATGTAGCAGTTTGCATGGCAGCGTGCACAGGGAGGGCATAGTGATCCTACCAGCTCAAGAGGTGAATTCAATCAGTGGTCATCACCCTCTCAGGAGGAGGACAGCTATGGTATCCACCCAGCGGAAAGCCATGTCTTCTGCATTTGTCACAAAGGATGTGGCAACCCAGACAGTGCTCCCATGAAAACATGCAGCCATCCAAGTCTTGGGCTGCAGGAAGTGACAGAGTCTTTCCCTGTTAATGGATGGCAGTAGTCAGAAAAGCTGTGTGAGGTGTCATCAGGTGGATGGTCTGCTCAACCTGGTGGCAGATCTATCAGAGGAAGTAGAAAGATTATGGACCACCAGTGAGTCTGAGGAAGAGATAGACTGGTGGAACCATACTCTGTCCTCCCTGAGCCAGAAACAGGAACAAGCACCAGTAAAAACCCAAGATAAATGGGATCCTCTATCCTCCCCTGATGGGCTGAAGGCAGTAACTTAAAGGAGAGGCATGAATGGAAGCAAGTCCATGCTCGGGGTGGTAAGCGAACCCCCTCCTTGCCCAACCCACCTTCCCAGGTGCCCCCGTACAACAGGTACAAGCCTCTGGATTTGGAAGACCCATCAGTGGATTATGATGTGGATGACAGTCCATCTTCACCAGAGGTGCTTCCAAGGTCAGAGGGGCCTACCCCCTGTATCACGACCACTTGTACAAGGAAGAAAAGACAGGTTACAGTTCTAGGTGACTCCCTTCTGAGGGGAACAGAGGGTCCAATAGGCCAGTGAGCCCCCCTACTAGGGAAGTCTGCTACATCCCTGGGGCCCAGGTTAAGGACATTACTAGGAAACTTAGCCTGGTATGGCCCCCAGACTATTACTCATTGCTGCTCTTACATGTGGGTAGTGATTAAGCTGCAATGCCTAGTCCAAAGGGGATCAAAAGAGACTTCGGAACATTGGGATAATTGGTAAGGGAATCTGGAGCAGAGGTTATTTTTTCTTCTCTTCTCTCAGTTGCAGGCAGGGACATTGGAAGAAACAGAAGAGCCCAGTCTGTTAATATGTGGCTCACTGCCACAATTTGGGTTTTTTTGAATAATGGGATGGCCTACACAGTGCAAGGCCTGCTGGGGTTAGATGGGGTACACCTTTCTGAAAGGGTGAAGAGGGTCTTTGCTCACAAGCTAGTGGGGCTCATTGGCAGAGCTTTAAACTAGGCTTGAGGGGTAGGTGGGCAATATCAGGATTGCCCGTGACAAAGTGTGGGATGACAGGCAATGGTTAGAGAGACAGGGTGCTAACAAAGGCCTGCAGCCTGTTGCTCTGAGACACGCTGGCTACACTGCAGCACACTTGAAGTCTTACAGAGATGAGCCAGGGGGTCCTGAGGTAATAGGAGCCAAGAGGGATACACCAGTGAAATACCTCAAAGGAATGAAGGGGTGTTCCACTAAGAAGGGGACATAACCAAAAGCCCAGCTGAAGTGCCTCTACACCAATGCACACGGCATAGGCAACAACCAGGAGGAGCTGGAAGCCACTGTGCTGATAGAAAGTTACAACCTAGTTACCATTACTGAAACCTGGCGGGATGAATCCCATGACTGGAGTGTGGCTATTGATGGCTGCAGGCTGTTCAGAAGGGACAGTGTCACGTCCCGATCCGGGGCATGGCAGGATGGGTTCAGGGGGACCCATAATGATTCCACACGTGAGATTAAGACACAAACAAGGTCAGATGCCCTCTGCTAAAGCTTTATTGTTATCTCCCAGCCTTGATTACTGAAACGAGCACTAGAGCAAAGGAGGAAGTAGAGGAAAGGCAGAAGACAGAAGCAGTATCACGGGGCAAAGCAAGAGTATAGTCACCACCATAGGCCCTTTTCGGCATCTCGACCATCCTCTTGGCATCAGCAGCATCGTGTTGACTCATGATCCTCTCTGGTCACAATGATGGTGGGAGTCCCAGGGTTCCCAATATGTGGAGGGACACAGTAATAATTTATAGTTAAAGTCTGCTCGATACTTGACCAATCAGTAGAGAGGCCACTTTTGCTTGGCCAATCTTTGTGTAATAACTATCTTGGAAGATGGTTGTCCCTGCTGTACCCCTTGGTGGTCACATACACCACATCGGCGGACCACTTTAGCACATCTTGTAGCTCAGTTCAGCAAGTTTCAGGTGTCTGCTTTGTTCAGCAAGTTTCGAGTGCCTCTGGCCTCTGTTGAAAACAGGATATGGCTGGTCTGTTTGTGATAAGAGCCATCTGGACCACTGGTTTCCTATTGCCAATTTTGCTTGTGGGAAGCTAATTTTGAGACATCTTATCAGTCTCCTACAGACAGGCAAAGAAGGAAGAGCACAGGCATTGCCCTCTGCATCAAGAAATGTATAGAATGCGAAGAGCTGTCTCTGAAGAATAGCCACGAGCAGGTTGAAAACTTATGGGTAAGAATAAGAGACTGCGGCAACAAAGGGAACCTTGTGGTTGATGTCTAGTACAGGCCATCCAATCAAGGGGAGCCTATTGACAAAGCCTTCTTTCTCCAGCTACAGGAAGCACCCTGCTCCAGGCTCTCATTCTGCTGGGGTACTTCAAACACCCCAACATCTGCGGGAAAAGTAGCACAGTGAGCTATAGGCAGTCCAGGAGACTCCTGGAGTACATCAAAGATAACTTCTTAAGCTAGGTAATAGACAGCCACACCAGAGGGGATGCAATACCGGACCTGATGGTCACCAATGCAAATGAGCAAATTGGTGACGCCAAGATTAGAGGCAGCCTGGGCTGCAGTGATCATGCACTGGTGGAGTCCACAGTCCTAAGGGATATGGGTCAGGTGAAGAGGAAAGTCAGGACCTTGAGTTTTAGGAAAGAAAACTTGCATCTCTTTGAGGAGTTAGTCAGTAAGACTCCCTAGGAAACTGCACTCAGGGACAAGGGAGCAGAACAGAGCTGCCAGATCTTGAAGGATGCTTTCCATACAGCACAAGAGCTCTTGATCCCCAGGTGTAAGAAAACAGGAAAGGAGGGCCAGAGACTGGCATGGCTGAGTCAAGACCTGCTGATCAAACTAACGGGCAAGAAAGAGATGCACATGCAGTGGAAGCAGAGACAGGTATCCTGGGAAAAATATGGGGATGCTGCTCAGTTTTGTAGGGATGGGGTCAGGAAGACCAAGGCTAACAAGAAGGTCTTCTACAAGTATGTCACTCAGAAAAGGGAAGTCAAAGAAAGCATACACCCTGATAAGTAAGACTGGCAAACTGGTAACACCGGACGAGGAGAAGGCTGAGGTACTCAACAAGTTTTTGCTTCAGTCTTCACTGGCAACCTCTCTCCCCAAACCTCTCTAGTGGATGGACCACAAGGCAGGGACTGGGGGAGAAAAGTCCCTCCTACTGTAATAGAAGATCAGGTTCATGACCAGCTGAGGATTGTGAACATACAAAAGTCTATGGGACGTGATAAGATGCATCCTGAGGGAATTGGCTGGTGTAGTTGCCAAGCCACTCTTCAGGAGATTTGAAAAGTCATGGCAGTCAACTGGAGTCCCTGGTGACTGGAAAAAGGGAAACACTGCACCTATTTTTAAAAAGAGTAGAAAGGAGGACCTTGGGAGCTATCAACCTGTGAGCTTCATCTCTGTGCCTGGGAAGGTCATGGAACAGATCCTCCTAGAAGCTATGCTAAGGCACATGGAGGACAGGGAGGTGATTCGAGACAGCCAGCATGGCTTCACCAAGGGTAAATCCTGCCTGACCAACCTAGTGGCCTTTTATGATGGAGTGACTACATCAGTGGACAAGGGAAGAGCTACAGATGTCGTCTATCTGGACTTCTGTAAGGCGTTTGACACAGTCCTCCACAATATCCTTCTCTCTAAATTGGAAAGATATGGATTTGATGGGTGGTCTGTTTGGTGGATGAGGATTTGGCTGGATGGTTGCATCCAGAGGCTAGTGGTCAACGTCTCAATGTTCAGATGGAGATCGGTGAAAAGTGGTAGTCCTCAGGGCTCTGTATTAGGACCAGTCCTGTTCAATATTTTCAACAATGACATAGACAGTGGGATTGAGTGCACCCTCAGCAAGTTTGTGGATGACACCAAGCTGAGTGATGTAGCTGACAGGCCTAACGGACGGGATACCATCCAGAGGGACCCAGACAGGCTCAAGAAGTGGGCCCGTATGAACATTATGAGGTTCAACAAGGCCAAGTGCAGGGTCTTGCACCTGGATTAGGGTAACCCCCAGTATCAATACAGGCTGCGGGATGAAGGGGTTGAGAGCATCCCCATCGAGAAGGACTTGTGGGTACTGGTGGATGAAAATCTGGACAGGAGACAACAATGAACACTTGCAGCCCTGAAGGCCAGCTGTATCCTGAGCTGCATCAAAAGAAGCGTGGCCAGCAGGTCAAGGAAGGTGATTCTGCCCCTCTTCTTCACTCTGGTGAGACCCCACCATGCAGTACTGCATCCAGCTCTGGAGCCCTCAGCAGAGGAAAGACATGGACCTGTTGGAGGCGTCCAGAGGAAGGCCACAAAAATGATCAGAGGAATGGAACACCTGTCCCACGAAGACAGACTGAGAGAGCTTGGGAAGTTCAGCCTGCGGTAAAGAAGGCTCCCGGGAGACCTTATTGCAGCCTTTCAGTACTTAAAGGGGGCCTACAGGAACGACGGGGAAAAACTTTTTAGCAGGGCCTGTTGTGATAGGACAAGGGATAATGGCTTTAAATTAAAAGATAAAAGATTTAGACTAGATATCAGGAAGAAATTTTTTGCAATGAGGCTGGTAAAACACTGGAACAGATTGTCCAGAGAGGTGGTAGATGACCCATCCCTGGAAACATTCAAGGTCAGGTTGGACAGGGCTCTGATCAACCTGTTCTAGTTGAAGATGTCCCTGGTCATTGCAGGAGGGCTTGGACTAGATGACTTTTAAAGGTCCCTTCCAACCCAAACTATTCTATGATTCTATAATGGTTATGATAATGAAAAACAATGTTCTGTGCTCCACTACTTCATTATAGAAAAATTGCTTTGGATAACAAAAGTTCTTTCATGAACCATGTGGTCTGTAGTACATAGATTTTCTTGCACAAAATGTGTGAACTCATAAAAAATCCTGTTACAGAAAGATCTTATTATGTGCAATCATAATACATAAAACTTCAGTAAAAAACACTATGTTGTGTTTCACCTGAAATAAATTTTGTGTATTGGCCGTACAGAAACAATTTAGGCCAGAGACAAAAACTCTATTAAGTCCCCACTAACTCCTGCTTTGAACAATGAAAAATATATTTTTGAAAAGTGAAGGTTAAAGGCTTTCTCAGCAGCACTCTTTTTACTCTGATTTCTCCAGGTCCTGAGGTTTCTGCCAGTTTAATTTTTATTTTTTTTAAAAAAGGAAAAAAAACCCAGAGGATTTTCACTGGGGGCTGTTTTGTTCACATTACATTGACAGGGAGGCCAATTTTCAAGTCAAGTGTTTCAAAAGAAAATCATAAGCTTGCATTTAGCTACTCAAATCTATATTTAAGCTTACAGCTGTCTGCTTCTGTATACGTTTGAGTTTCCAAGTTCATTATCTGGATGTCCTGTTAAATATCTCATGTTTGGCAATTTAAACAAAGACTGTAATAGCTACTTTGGGGATATGAGACAGAATGGAAGATAATGTCCACATTCAGAATTACAATGAGTAGCATATATATAAGCAAGACAATTTTCTTTTCTCCAGGAATTTTTAAGCTTTTTAAGAAACTTTTTAGGAACATCTAGTCTTCACGATGATTTTAGAAA
Organism: Pluvialis apricaria; assembly: GCA_017639485.1. NCBI lineage: Eukaryota > Metazoa > Chordata > Aves > Charadriiformes > Charadriidae > Pluvialis > Pluvialis apricaria. The sequence goes on along the minus strand of CM030044.1, from coordinate 47,851,719 downwards.
TTAAAGTATCACACTATCCTTAAAAAGATGTACATTCGCATACAAATTACAAACAAAAAGAATTGACTTAACAATGTTCTAAAAGAGGAAAATAGTGTTACAACATTTTGACAGTCTTGTGACAAATGACCTCATTCCTAAAAAAATTATTTCAAATATACCGTGCTTCAACACTATTCCAGAGTAGTTAACATGACCAAACTATCTTTCCAGTTTCTTACTGTTTTCTTAGAAGACTGTTTCTTTGTCTCTGTCCTAACACACATGCACTGACTTCTTCATCCAAAGATCTCATAAAAGTATAATGACCACTATCAGTTTAAAAAAAAAGAAACAAAAAAACCCCCACAAAACAGTGGTTTTCACGTTGTCATTCCAGTATTCCCTGCATCAGTTCTATGAATTGTCCTTAAAGCAGTCATGATTTTGTTGAGACATCACTGGAAACAATTTAAGGAATAAGTCAGTGAAGATTACAGACACAGTTACTGTGGTCCAGTGGAAGGTGTCCTTGCCCATAGCAAGGGGTTGGAACGAGATGATTTTTAAGGTCCCTTCCAACCTAAACCGTTCTATGATTCTGTCATTCTATGACTGTATAAATCAGATACCTACTTCTTGGCTTTCATGACAAATCCTTCCATCCTTCTGACCTTAGGTCTGTTCACTTCAAATAAAGGAGCATCCCTATAGCATCTATAATTGAAGTGATTGTTAGTACTTATAGGCCTTTTATCTTCTCTCCAGACCAGCAAGAAGGTATTATTTGTAAATATAGACAAAAGATCAGAGAATCGTAGAATAGTTTGGGTTGGAAGGGACCAGATCCCCGTCCAACCTGACCTTGAATGTTTCCAGGGATGGGTCATCTACCACCTCTCTGGACAACCTGTTCCAGTGTTTTACCAGCCTCATTGCAAAAAATTTCTTCCTGATATCTAGTCTAAATCTTTTATCTTTTAATTTAAAGCCATTATCCCTTGTCCTATCACAACAGGCCCTGCTAAAAAGTTTTTCCCCGTCGTTCCTGTAGGCCCCCTTTAAGTACTGAAAGGCTGCAATAAGGTCTCCCGGGAGCCTTCTTTACCGCAGGCTGAACTTCCCAAGCTCTCTCAGCCTGTCTTCATAGGAGAGGTGTTCCATTCCTCCGATCATTTCTGTGGCCTTCCTCTGGACGCCTCCAACAGGTCCATGTCTTTCCTACAGTTGTACAGGTGTACATTCCTCCAGATGCATTCTTTCTCAAGGACATCTAGAAATATGTCCCTGTGAACAACATATCTACAAGGATTGTTAAATGTTGTTTTCTCCAGAAAGAAATTGTAGAGAAAGGGATAGGGAAGATGTGGAGTTATGGCTATGCTCCTATTTGCATGAGACCATAGAACTTGATCAGTGTACATTGACCACAGAGGCACTGTGCTATTCCTAGGACAATTTTGGACTTGGTCATGTAATAGATAGAGTGATAAAACAGTTCTGGGACAAATTAATGACTTCTGGGAATTGCTATTGCTGTAAGTAGAACAATTTTGAAGCTTCTTAATGGAAGAACTTAACGCACATGTTACCTTTCTTTCTCTTCCTAATCAGTTCACTGAAGAATCTAATCCAAAGCTATAGTACATTTGAGAAGGTAGCTCTACAAGCTTTTTAATTACATACATATTTATCCAGGTTATACATATATTATAATCACACTTTAGGGGGGATCTGAAACCCACAATAACAGTAGCTGCTATGTTTTTTAACACTGTCTGTCCCATTTGCAGCATCAAGAGGCCAGGTCTACATTCTGTCTGAGGCTTCTGTTATTGGAAACTACCTAGGAGATGTGCTGATTCAAAATTTATGTTGTCCCTAATTAACAAGATGGGTTGATACCTGGAAATATGGCAGAGATGCGCACAGCAATCCATACTGCTGCACATGGGCAGCTTGCTGAAAGTTTGGCCCTACAGCCTGATCCATGCCAGTGGCATTGCAGTAGTTAATTTTGACTTTTCCAGGTTTAAACTAAAATGTAAATAAACACTAAAACCAGCAAACTGAGTCAAGTAAAAGCACGGAAAAGATATCTTTGTCCCATCAGAAACCAAACAGATCTTCTGACTCAGAGAGTGGTTTATGGAAGATGACATATTGCAAAACAAACATGATTTCACTTTTTCAATTCAAGTCAAATTCTGAATAAATATACAATACAGTACTAGTAGAAGTAAAAAAGAAAAGTTAATAAGTAATGATACAAGCTGCTTTTTAATATGTAAGAGGTATAAATTTTCTTTGTTGTGAATCATAAAGGGTACTATTTGGACAAGTTTAGCATTGTTCTTCAAGTTAAGCTGCTTACTTAAATAGACAAATATAATTTTCTGAATTCATGATTCTGATGAAGTTTGATGTTGTTATTACTTAAAGTTGGATTGTGGAAAAGCTAGCGGCTTGTTGCAGGAGTGGCAAATCACACTTACCTGGCCATCTTGAAGACTGTGGACTTTTCTCTCTGCGTAAAGAAGGAATCTGCTGTCATTTCACAATGTGGTTAAACAACAAAACTAGCATATGGGACTTTTATCTTTCAGGTGAAAGATAAACTTTGAACATCAGAAAAGTATTTTATTTCTTCAAGAGAGTGAAGTCATAAAGGAAGTAGAAGTGAAACAGCAGAACTCTGAAATCAAAACATAAAAGAATATTTTGACACCTGCATGAATTTTATAGAATTGATCATGGCATGCATGTGTAGAGCTCAAGAGCAGAGTATTTCAGCTTTCCACTTCCTCCTACAAGCGAAAGCAAGTGAAGTTTCCTATTTTTCCCTATCCATCCTTCACAGCTCACCCCATAGTTAAAAGATTAAAGATATTATTATTATTATTATTTTATGGGGGTTTCTGCAAACATTTAGCATATTTTACACACTCCTGCAATCCGATTTAAAACAGTCTAATAAAACTAGCCTGATGAATTCGTAGCAGCAGCAGTTGGAGCACTGACATCAGGTCCTGGTACAGTACTGTTAAATGTTATAAAAATAAATTACAGTTGTGATATTTTGTAACTGTTTCTACCAAGCACAGTGGGTAGAACCATGTTCCACATTTCCCACTACAAATTTACACAGAAAATGATCTAAACATTGGTTTTAGTATCATTACTTTAATAGAAGCTGATCTTAAGGTAAGATACCCATGAGTGGCTTCCATCAGATTTTTACTATAAGATAAATCAGTAGCTTTTCTGCATATAAATAAAAAACAGTGGGGTTCTTTAATGCAGACCATAGTTATACCATCTTTTCACTTCAAATTATTTTAGATTCAACTTGAACAAAAGAGACAACAAAATTAAAAACCCACCTAGAACACTCATCAGGGATGTGTACTTCTCATCAGTTCTGGACTGGCTAAAAAAAAACCCCAATTTTTGCAGATGTAAGCATCTTTAGGCATAAAATTTTTACCCATAAAGAGCTAAAAACAGTATCTCCTGTCATTAGTAATATTTCTTACTAATTTTTTAATTAAATCTTAAAGGGAATGTAAATTTTGCCTTCTAAAGGAAGCGAGCTGACATTATCAAGCCTTTATGCATTTATTCTGAGCTGCAACACAAAGTCAAAAAAATCAAAATTCAAATGAAAAATTTTTAAATTATATTTTAAAATAAATAAATAAAAGAAAATAAAACAATTTTTATTTTTTATTTCTTTTAAAAAATCTATGCCCATCTTCTAGGCAGGTGGTAGGCAGCTTATATGACAGCTGACAGAAAGTCAGACAGGCTTGCCAGAAGATGTTATAGAACACTGCAGTAAACTTGAATAAATTTTTTTCCCATCACACAAAAATTTCGGTCAGCTCTGATTAAAGTACAAAATAAATTTTTTCTCTTTTACTTCTGGCTTATATCTATTCTTCCATCTTCTAAAAGCCTGTTTACATGCATATCTCCTAACTCAGTCTTTTCTGAAATAGAATTCCATTTGTAAGAGAAATCTTATTTTACAGTTACAAGTAAATCTAATCATTTAGGCCATAAAAAAAACCAACCCACACCTCTCACCTCAAAGACTGACAACCACGCTTATAATAAGAAAGACTCAAAAGGTACAGTATAATACCTGAACACAGTAACCAGATAACAAGGTTGGAAATTTGCATTTTTAGTTTATATTGCAGAAGGACTGGTGTTAGGTAATATATATTTCATCTGAACCCAATCACACTGTTTTGTCAGACTCATTAAGCTGTACATTATTAAGGCTGCAGCTATTTATGCTTACCTGGCAACCTTCTCAGAGTGCCTACTCTTATGAAGGGGAGGGGGCGGGGAGAAAAGAAAAAAGGAAAAAAAAAAAAGCAGCATACTATGCATTTTAAACAGGAAGCTGTAAAAATTACATAATCATATTACCAATCAGCTGACACATTTAAAAAAAAAAGATTAGGTACCCCCTTCCTAGTGGAAAAAGCCTTGTATCTCAAGCAGTTAGACATTATTTGGGACGTTTCATATTTCTGTGAGGAGGAAAAACTAATGTTTCAGGCAGTCCTGTTTGTTTATTCTTTTCCTCAAAACAGAATAAAGCAAAGCGCAGCAAGAATTTTTCTTTACACAGTTGCAGGTCTTTTACCAGCCACTCTTTTATTTTTGTCAAGAAACTTCTCTCTCCATCTCTTCAGCTGTTAATGCCTCTTTTGTTCTCACCTTGTCTATCTTTGTTCAATTCTGCCTGCTTAGGCTCTCAAATGCTACGGATTGCATGAGGTTTATACTCAGTTCTCTACATTTGTATTCAGCCAAAAACACTTTCAGCCCCTTGATGCAGACAGCTTAACTTCTGACCTGTCTTGTATTTGCTAGTGTTTCACACATCAGGGGCTATTTTTCTGACCATTTCATTCCAGTAAAGGAGTTCATCTGCTTCTACTGTTTTTTTCTGAAAGAAGATTGGAATAATTGATTCCTTACCTACAACCCCACCATTTCAGTAGGTTATTTTTTTTCGTCAGAGTCATAACCAATGACTTTTGACATGGCACCATCCTTACACTCATATTGTTTGAGTTAAACTAATTGATTATAAAGCCTATTAGAAGTGATCCAGTGTTTAACATTCTGTACAAAAAAGGCCAGAGACTTCTACACATTAATTACTGTTTCTGTGATACTATCTCTTTCACAATATCATCTAGCTTTTATAGGATGAACTACTTTTTCTTCTTTAAGAGAAAAAACCAACCAAACAAACCCAAAAAAACCCTGCACTAGATGATGTTTCCAAATTTGCCTAGCTACAATTACCAGCAAATAAATCATTCGTAACATACATTATTCTGTACATCTACTGTGACTCCTGTGTCTTCCATATTGGTTCTTTAGGTTGGTGATCAAGTCACCATTTAACTTTCAGTTCAATAAATCAAATAAATTGTGCTCACGTAGTCTCTCACTATAGGCGTATTTTCCTACCCTTTCTTCCATTTTTTGTTTTTTTTAAGCATTCCTCTGCTTATGTAGTCATTGTTACTGTTCTAGCCAGAGCTCTGCACTACATCCTCAGTAGATCATCTGCCCTACCTAAGACTTCCTCTTAGAGTCTTCCTTTTCAAGTCTGTTCCTTGCATAACACTACCCCCAATATGGAAGCATGAGCTTGATTCTTTGCGTCATGACACCATATTTTCATTTCTTCACATTCATATGATTTTCCTGTATCCACCCTAGTTAGTGGAGTCTTAGGATCTTGCAGGAACACAATTGCTTGAGAACGTGTCCCTGTTTAGCCCACCGTGATCTTATATGCTTATGAAGGAAGTCGTTTCAGTTTACCAGCACCCATACCCAGACTTTCTAAAACAATTTAATTTCCACCTTGCCACATTACTGCAGAAACAGTAGTATCTGTTCCTGTGGAAAGTTTATTACTAGTTAACAACCCTCTAAAAAAATCAAATCTAAATTTTTCTTTTTGTAAAATATTGTTTGTCCCATTAGGTGTTATTTTCGACTCATTCTATCCCACTCTAACTATAGGCCTTCTTTCAACCAAAAATATTTACATTTACTAAATGTAGATTAAGGACTAAGAAGAACAACCAAATGTAATCACACGCATGTGTGCAGATGCACATACACACATTTGTTCAAATGTTCATCCTTATTCATCTCTTTCACAATCCTCATGTGATGATGTCCTGAGACTACTGATTTTTGCTGGGATGGAGTTAGTTTTCTTCATAGCAGCCCATATGGTGCTCTGTTTTGGATTTGTGACGAAAGCAGTGATGGTAACACAACAATGTTTTCACTGTGGCTGAACAGTGCTTGCTTAGCATCAAGGCCTCCTCTGTATTTCACACTGCCCCTCAGCATGTAGGCTGGGAACAGACAAGAAATTGGGACAGCTGACTAGAATTGACCAAAAAAGATGCCCCATACCATATAACATCATGCTCAGCAAAAAAAGTGGCATCAGTTCTTTCAAACTAACCATTTCTTGCAGACTGTCTGGGAATGAGTCTGCTGGTGGGAGGTGGTGAGTGACTGCCTTTGCATCACTCTTCCCCCCAGTTCTCTTCCCTTCATTTATTAAACTGTCTTCATCTCAGCTGATGAGTTTTTCTCACTTTTACCCTCCCAGTTATCTCCCACCATTCCAATGCAAGGGGGGTGTGAGTGAGTGAATGGGTGGAAGCTTAGCTGCCAGCTAGGGTCGACCCACCGCATATGGTTAATATAGTAAGTAGAATTCACTGACCTGATACTCTGTCTTAGTATCTTGCATTTTTTATAAAAATCAATATGGAAGAAAAATGCTGACAGCAGAAAATCTCCAACCATTTCCGTCCTGCTTCTTTTCATAATATAGGGTATTGGTCTCCGGCTACTTTACGTATCCAATATTCACCAAGGCTTTCTGTAACAAAAGAGCTCCAGGGTTTTTTTCCCCCAGAAAAAGAGAACAACTGATTCAGCAAATTAGTAATGAATGAATCCAGAATGAAAGAACAAATAACTCAGCAAAATTACTTGTGACACATTTATTTTATTTTATTTTATTTTATTTTATTTTATTTTATTTTATTTTATTTTATTTTATTTTATTTTATTTTATTTTATTTTATTTATTATAGTGCTTACCCAGCGCAGCACCAAAAGCTCAGAAAAGGTGATACAGAGAGCCTTATTATTGGTATCATTCACTGTAATACTAATTACTAAAACCAGAAGTACTAGAACATTACTAAAACTAGAGTTTGAGTCAAGAACCACCAAAGTTTATTTGTGATAGTGACATTGGCTTTCAGCAGGTATTTATTAAACTAAAATGTTCCTAGTATTTATTTTCATTGTTGTTTTTATTTTGATTGTGAAGTAAGTATGAATTCTTTTTTTTTTATATTTCATCTCTTTTCATGACATATTTTTGGCTAAAATAATTTTTAAGTATCTACAGCAGGCATCCTTAAAGTAATGTGAACAGAGCACAGAAAATCTTCACAAGATACCTTTCATTGATGAGCTGTATAGAAATGAATAGACTAAGAAAAAACTCAGTGTATGATGAAGTGTGAAATGAAGTTTTGACAGTTGCATACCTCATACTTCATCAACAATCAATGGCTGCAGGTCTATATAACCTTCAGAATGCTGCTCTACAGGCTGAAATTAGCTAGTCCAACTTAAATTAGTACAATATTAAGTGTAAATAGGGCAGCAGAAAGATTTTTGAATATATTATGTCTAGAGCAAGGAAATATTCTGTCTGCAGGTGAAAGAAAATACATGTATAACTATACCTTCTGGCTATTTCATGTTTGAATTCAGACATTAAAGTCTTTCTATGGCTTTTTGTAGACCACAAATTTCTTGCATGGAATACTAAATTGTGCAGTAGGCATTTGCAATTACATGAACAGCTTTTTGGAAATGTCATCCAGGTCAAAGGTGAAAATCTACTTGAGAAGTGGATTTGTTGTGTTAAAGGTGCACTTACCTGTATGTTTACTAACTGGCCAGAAATAAAAAAAACCTGTGGATAAAGCAGTTCTTGTGTATTATCAAATCTGAGTAAAGTATGAAGTTCCATAAATCCTCTGCCTGCCCTCCCTAAAGCCCTTTCCTTTTTTACTTTAACACAAAAAAATGCAGACACATAATTAATGAAGATTTGGGATTTCAAAGTCAATTTTCAAACGTGACCTAAATCAAATTTCTTACCCCTAAAGGTTGCATCACAACCTAACCTTTTGAGAAATTTTCAGAGAACTATCTCAATAATCTTAACTACAACAGATATTCCATGTAACACGTATAATTGTAAATCCAGTCAAATCATGACAACTTTATTTTATAGTACCTGTATATATTCACATTACATAAAGGTTAATAAATTACACTCTGTGTTATTGTGTGGGAAGTGAATTCTGCTTCTAAGGCAGCATACTGCACTGCCTGTGAGATACCACAATTTAATAGATGAGAGAGGCGTTTATATTTATTTTATAACTTTGGGCAATTGTTTGGGGACACCATTGCAACATATGACACTGCAATTTTACTAGCTGAGAAGTTCAGCTGTACAAATCCAAAACCAATCTAACCAAACACTGCTACTAAAGTATGTTCAGTATTGAGTAGTAAAATCAGCACATTGAAAAGTCACTAAAAGGCCAACATCTTCCACAAAAAAAGGGAGAAAGCAGAATACAATCTTTAGTAGGTAAAGGTCACATGCAAGAAGAGAAATAAGTATCACCATGCACTTGAATTTCTCCAGCAGACCAACGAGAATTGAATGAGCCTAATAAAGTGTAGAATAAGTATATAAGGTTTACGTGTACAAAAATGCGTAAATTATTACAACACAAAAGCACATATATATAGAAGATAAACTCTACTGAGGTAGTGGAGAGAAAAATTACACAGCATTAAATTTTCCTCAAGAACGTATTCACATGCAAGCTTAGAAGTCTTCAGCATAAGGCAAAAAATCTGTCGTAGTGCTTTGTCTAAATATAGATTGCTTTACCAGAATAATTTTCACCTATGGTCTGGTATGAAGATTCAAACAACTTGCTTTACTCAACTATTTATCAGATATGCTGCTTCATTCACATTTAACAAACCATCATTTTTCATAATATCTTCATAATCATAGCTATATAATAGTTTTGACTGTATAATGGATGTTTTCATTTCTTGAGTGTGATTCTTTTCTTACATGTAAAACTTATATAAGCTTTCATAACAGGAATAATTTTTACAATGTCTTTCTTTAGAACTGTCCAAATTCTTTTAATTAGTGACTTAAGGCTAAAGGGATGTGTGAATCCCAGAAAATATAAAAATTGCTTTTTGATTTGAATCTTATAACCATTAGTTTTTCTTCCTATATTGCCCAAGATTTGGAGCTTCAAAAGTCAAATGTGCATTAGATTTAAGATTAGTTTGCTCTACAACTGAAAGTCAAAATGCTATTGTGGGCAGTCAAAATACAATTTAAACCTTTATGGCTATCTAGTGTGCAAAACCAAAAATAAAACTATGCAGGTGTCCTGTTCTAGCTTCTTTAGCACTGAAAATTATTTTGAAAACATGCTCTTGAATCCTATGTATTCTACCCACTGAGCTACATTATGAAGAGTGTATTCTCATGAAAGACCTTTGGATAGACAGCACAAGCTATTGGAAATAAGTCCCCCATATTGGTGGCTGGTTTCCCAAAGGACAGCTAAAATTGTAACTCTTATGATGCTCATAGCGAATGCCCCTCAGGAAGAGCAAATGCTCCTCAGAAGAGGAGTGTGCTGAGAGCAAGAAATATGGTGTTTTTCATCTACAAGCTCTGAGAAGCATCAGGTTTTGCTTTGTGAGACACTTACCTCCTTTTTTTTTTTTCAATTGCAGAGAAATAATCACCAAAATTTGGCTCTGAACATGGGTTACCTGGCACAAGGAGGAGATGTTTTATATGAGGAAATGCAGAAATAATGTAAAATTAACTGAAAAATAGAGATATTTTGTATGTAATAGGAGATGTGTGTCTTGAAGGCTTCTTGGTATTGAATATAATTTTAATTAATTCTCTTATTTCTGATAATAATGATGACGGAAATATTAGCAGTTAATAATGTAATAAAAGAGATTAGTTTTGAGACATAAGAAGTCATTCTGACAACAGAAAACTTCCTTGCTCTAACAGGTGGATATGTTGCCCACATTTGAACAGAAAACCAGAGCATTATGTCACAAACCATGGAATAAGTCACTTTTAAACTTATTTTATATGGAACTTGTTGAGCAGAGAACCATACTGATATTGTGCTTATTTGCAACAAGTAATTATATTTTCCAAACTTTTAGGAGTGCCATTCAGCTGAAGCTGGAACTGCAATTCAGTAGGCCACAGAATAATTACTCACATCAGTGAAGAGGAAAAAAGCAGAATACAAATAGGATGACTTTATGAGAGGTGTTAGAACATGAATATTTGTCAAGACTGGTGAGAAGATTTGAAGCCATACATAAAACTGGAATAAAAACATCCAGACACAACTGTGCACATCAAAATTATAGATAGCAGAAGGAAATTTCAATAGACATTTTAGTAAAAGGTACATGCTGCATAATATAATCATGCAGCTCAGATAAACTGTCCCAGGCATCAAAGCCTGGAAGTCTGCTCTTCCCTTTTATAGTGAAGACATCCTCATTTACCTTGCCCCACTCTGTATTGCCTGCACACGGTAGTGAACGCAGTGCAAAGCGGTGGGTGCCACATCCACTGCCAGCTTGCCCTTCCATTCACTCAGCCGTGAAGCTGCAGCCTAGAGTAGTCTTTTACACACTCCTGAGGACATCGGTGGCAGCAAGGAGGCTAATGCTAAGCTTCAGACCCTGGCAGAGGGGAGGGGAAGGGAGGGACAGAGAGGGAGAGAAAGTTGAGGTTTAACCCCAGCTGACAGGTAGGACCATGCAGCTACCTGTGCAGTTCTTCCTATTCCCCCCAAGAAGGGAAGGCAGAAGAGGGAGTAAAGGAGGGAAAGGGAAAAAAACAACTCTCGTGTGTTGAGATAAAGGCAGTTTAATAGAACAACACCACAAAAAGAAAAATAACAATAATAATAACAATAGCAGTAAAAGAATATACAAGATAAAGTAATACAGCACAAGTCACTGTCACCACCCGGTGAGTTGGTTGTCCAGCCTGTCCCGAGCAGTGATCATGGATGCGTGCCCCCGGGTCAACCTCCATTTATATACCAAGCATGATGTCTGTGGCACAGAATATTCCATTGGCCATTCCATTTTTCTGCCTATGCTCCTTCTCAGCTTCTCTGGGAAGCTGAAAATAGTCCTTGAATAGTATAAACATCGCCAAGCAACAGCCAAAACAAGTTTTAATACAGACTGCCAATTCCCTTGATTACACCAAAAGCCATTTTCTTGACCTGTTTCAAACTGAATTCATCTTTCTTGAACAAACATAATCAGAATTGTACATAATATTTCAGATAGCATCCTAGTGGTTTTCTTGGCCTTCTAAGAATAGTCAATTTGAAATAATATAATGCTTTGTGAAACACCAGGCTTCCTGTCTGTCTAAAGTAATTGCAACAAAATTGATTCCCTGTAAAATGTCTTTCTTTTTCTTCCTTCTAAAAAACCCTAAAACAGTCAGAAAGAATTTGTATTGATTAGCCTGTGCAATTGCTGCTTGCAAGATGGCAAGTCTCTGGGGAATGTTTTGTCAACCAGATCAGAAATACTAAGTGGTTGCTTCCTACCACTCAAGGGTTTACACTCTTGCCCTTGTAATTGTGATAGCAGTAGAACTGTTCTATTATTTATTGAGCACCTGACAGTCAGCTCAGATGGGCATTCAACATAAAGGAAACTGTATAATGCAATTTCAGACCTTTAGAACATTATACAACACTGAGAACCAGATGGGATCCTAGTGTTGGGGCAATTTAAATATTTCAGAGTTATCAGAAAAATAGTCCTTTCAAATTCACTACATGGCATCAAATGTCTGATGATTCCGGTGATATCTTATCTGTGAGGGAATGATCTGTATTTTTCACTTTGCAAATAGAAGTCAAATTTATTTAATCTATTAAAATTTAGACTTTCTATTACAATCAGAACTAATCTGGTAAATTAGAATACAGTCACATATTAAGTTCCTGCATCAAGCCTATAAAAACAATGAGCAGAAGTGCAGGTATCTATATGTAAGAACTGCTTTTCAGGAAGCAGAGTTTTCTCTTTTGTGGATGATGCTATGTGCACATGTATTGATGAGAGAAAGTGCAATTTTGCAGCAATAGAGGAAAGGAGAAAGTGCAACTGCATCACTTAATCGAATACAGAAACGCATGTCTGACTGCAAAGGGCAGCAGATGGAAAGGGAAAAGCAAAGACATGAAGGAGGAATGTTATGCGGCAAGAGAACAAACAGGGAACATTTAGGCTGACTGTGAAGAAATATTAAACAAACAACAACAACAAAACAAAACAAAAAAAACCCAAACAAACAAACAAAAAAACACAAAAACCAAAACCAAAACAAAAATTTAAGAAAGAAGAATCTGCTTAACTTTTGATTAAATACCTAAGGAAAAAAAATTATGAGAGATATCACTTGAGACGTAGGCTGAACAGCGCCCTGTAAACATATAATAAAAACTAAACCTGCATTGACAGGGAGACAGATGACAAGATGTACTGATTCTTTTCCAGCTATAGTGCCTAAGATCCATAAAGCAGAGAGTGATCAGAATGAGCAATAGATGCTGAATCTAATTTACATGTCAGTAGACTTTTTCTTTCTTAACTATTCCAGTGTGAACAGCTAATTGGCAGCCACCTATTAATTGGCTAGTCAAAGCCAAAAGGCCAGCTGGCACAATTTTACATCCTTCTCTCCCAGGGTTCATAGATGAATTCTGGGTAAGGTGTGAACAGTGTTTTACAGCAGCAATTAGTTTATTCCTGGGGCAAAGTACAAATAGAAGTGGGTATGTATGTACAGCAAGAAGCTTGTTTTTCATTCCACTGTGACTGAGGAAATGACAGCCGGCTGGCAGTGGGCCATACAAATAAAAAATACCAGCTGGCAAATGTCGGATTATTTTTTCCCACATGGCTAGAGGTGTGTTGGATGACAAGAAGATATGTTACTGAGTACTAAGACATCTATTCCTTGATGGTTATTTAACTCACCAGTCACAAACCAGTTCATAACTAAAAGTGAGGTAGTTAGCAACCTTGTCATTGTACAGAAGTTATTTGGAAGGTCTGAACACACTAGATTATCCAGAATGATCATAGTGGTAATGCAAAACTGATTTGAAGTGATTACTTTCTCGAAGAGTATATGAAATCTCAGCTTTGTGTTAAAATTCTCTGTGAATAATTCTCAAATACTGTGTCTTTAGTGTTGACTAGAAATTTTGCAGCTTCTGCCTTCTTAGGACCTTTTCAGTAACTATTAATTTTAGATTATTTTTCTTCCTGTTCATTACAGTTCTGTCCTACAGACAGTTGGAGCATCAAATAATATAACCAAAAGTGAATTTACTGTATCAGTGCAGAGGAAATAGATCATTAAAATTTAAGAAAATTATTAATGTCTGAATTGGAAATAGCCAATCTAGATATGCCTCTGATGTGTAATTCCATACTGGGAGTGAAAATATTCTCTTTTCTTTTCTTTTCTTTTCTTTTCTTTTCTTTTCTTTTCTTTTCTTTTCTTTTCTTTTCTTTTCTTTTCTTTTCTTTTCTTTTCTTTTCTTTTCTTTTCTTTTCTTTTCTTTTCTTTTCTTTTCTTTTCTTTTCTTTTCTTTTCTTTTCTTTTCTTTTCTTTTCTTTTCTTTCTTATTTTTTTATTTTATTTAATTTATTCGTATTATATTGTTTTATAGTATTTTATACAGAAAATGAAAAAAATATCTTTTTCTGTTCTCCTTTATTAGATTTTTCAAAAAAACCCTCATCATTGTTGAGCTCAGCCTTTATGTAAATTCAGCTGTGAATATGTCAATTATGATCCTCAGTTATAGGGATATTACTACATTTTAATATCCATATGCAATATCATAAATTTAAGCTGGCCTGATGGCATTAAAATAATGTCAAATAGACATGTCTGGTTTTTAGGCTTCAAGTATTTCATGGCAGTATTTATTTGAGATTGTATTAGTGACAGGCCTAAAAGATCAGTGTGCTTTTTGTATTACATATTCCACTTGCAATAGAAGTAAAGTATTATATATTAGGATAGAAAATTAACTGAAAATATGCTTTAGGAAGAAACTTAGAAACCTAATGAATGGCAATTTGAGGAAAATTAATCCTGGTTAGTATTAAAGATGACATATTGTCAAAGAAGGCATTGGTCACAGAATGAAGAGAAGCAGAAACTCTTTGGCAAAATATTATTAATAGAAACTCACAGTTCTCATCCAGTTCTATCAAACTTCTCATGAGAAATGTCAATCTGTGATTCTTTCTACACATTTGACATCATTTTTTTCACGTATGACAATAATTTATCTAAAATATTCAATAGGCTACATTTTATATCCAATATTTATACATATAGTCCTCAACAGTTAGAAGTTAATTAGATACCAAAAAAAGTTTCACATTAATAAAGTCCAGATCTTCCACTGGCTAGCACATAACAATTTACTTTAGCTGATATTCTTCTCTAAGTCTATTTACATTATCCAGTACTTCAAACTATCTAGAAATATTAAAGCGGGATGCATCCATTGAAAAGCTAACACCTTACAGCTGTGTGATTGCAATAATTTAAAATGTGTTGAAATCTTGTAGCATGAGATCTTGATGGTCTGGTAGACCTGACTCCTTGGTAGGCATGTATTACTAAGCAGATAAGAAATATAAGAAGGCACACATATAATATGTATATCCTGAAAATGCCAGGAGGTTTTCTAACTTTTGAAAAATTCTGTCTGAAGAGGCATTACCACTTGATCACCAATGCAATATCATTTTTAGGTGTCTTCACTAATAAAATTAATTAGGCTGGTTTGTTCTCTTTCCTTGGGTATTTTTAATTTGTTTTTTTTGTTTACTTTAAAGTTAAATATGATTAACTTGATATTTTTCATCTCAGTAGAATGTGTTAATTTAGATTATAAAACAATAATATTTCATTCAAACAAACTGTAAGCTGCAACCATGACATAATGACTGCTCTAGGTCTTTCCTAGTTAACTTTTTGTATTTTTCAGTTGCCTTCTGTGTCCATCTACCAGAAGCTACTTTTGAGAATCCTTGTATCACAATTTACTGTTACGAGCACACTAAATCTTGCCACTGGCTAGAAGTAATTTTGTGATTTGGCATGGTGTGTACTTACTGACATACTCAGGAAAATATTTTTGTTATTAACTTATTAAGTAGAAAAAGACATACACTGGCTTGTTAATCACATCTGTTTATAAAATACGAATTAAATGAAAAAAAGTACAATCTATTAACTATAGATTACTAACTTGAAGATCTACTTATTTAATGGTTGTCCCATGATCACAGGATTTACTCCACATTATTGCACAGTTATTATACTCAATTGCTATGACATGAAGTGTGTCTCAGAAGTCCATTCTAAAGCAGAGTTCAGCTGATAAGATACTAGATTAATAAGCAACTATTGTGTCTCTTAAGACATCAACACCAAAAGAATTAGCTGTCGTCCTGTATGTATGTGAAGGAAGTGAGATAGCATAGCAACCCTACTACAAAGAATATTGCTTCCCTACAGTTGTACAGTTTATAGGTTACTTGTTCATTATTATAGGAAATCTACAGGGATCAGTACATCACAGAGAGATTCAATGAGGTGAACAATATTGTGAAAGGCTGATCCTGGGTAAAATAATTTTTTTTTTCTTTGAACCATGATAATGAACTTATGTAAGAACTAAACACGACTGTGAAGAACATGCACCTTTATAGTGACTTGAAAATGAAACCCAATTACATGAGTCAAAGCATTTTTACAAGATGTCTCCTGACCCACACAATGTAATAAACAAAACAAGATGTATGTCAAGCACAGAGTGTACTCCTTTATCTTTGTTATCTTTAGAAACACAACTTCTATTGTTATTCTGCTTAATTCCCATGTATTCCAACAATTCAACCTGTTTGGCACCAACATGTTAGTATTCAGCATTTTAGCTGTTAATACAAAAATATGAGACAACACCAGCTACACAGAAATTACTAATAGAAGGCTTATCTCTATATTTAGAGGTAAAATGTTTAATGTTAAGATGTCGATAAATTGAGTTCATTCAGGTTCAAAATTGTACTGAGTATATATGCTGAAAGGAATAATTTAAGGAGCAGCTAAAAACCAGATGCAAGACAATGAGGGCAAGCAAATCTCTCCTTTTTATTAGTACTGTTTCCTTGGTCTATTATACTAACACATTTTCATTAGGAAGCATCAATTGAACAATAATCTACATACAATTCAATCAACAATTTCCACTGCCAAAGGAAAGTGCAAACAAAGCCCTGGGAGTGTTGTTATAACGGATGAAAAGGGGGAAAAATATTGAGAAGACACAGTATCAGCCAAAGTATCTCAGAATAGATTAAGACACGTTTTCGAGTATGTTCTCACTCTTGTAACTTCCAAGACAGACATTTTATTACCTTCCTGTGCGTATATTTTCATGAGACAACAGAAAAATGGCCAGTATATTCTTGGAGTATCTAGGAAAACTGACTGACTAACGCATTTTACGGTAAATAATGAGCAACTTACTGAAAAGAGCAGGTTTTTAAGATGGCAAGGCTAAGCACAGTAACTGGGCGTGGATATCAAATTGAAGTAAAGTACAGTAATAAAACAGTAGTTCTTTGAGTTTACTGATTCGATCATGATTTCTTAAAAATTTTCAGCAGAATGCATGAGCTATTGATTGGCTAATGTTCAAAAGTAAAAAAGCACTCAAGTATTTGTTGTAACATCTTTTTTGTGAATACAAGACTATCCTACCTTTTTTAAGTTATGTAAGAGATAACTTGTAAATTCCCTGAAACAAATGGTGAGAGATGGGGGAGGCCCTCTGAGCCTCACTGACGAATGTCTCAAACACTCGCAAGGACCGTGAGATATGGCTGTAGTCAAGGGGTGGATAATGTGGAGTCTGGACAACGTAGGCCTTGTGCTCAAAGAGCTGATAAGGTTAACACCTCCTTATCTCTTGTGTGACCCAGGAGAGAAAACTCATCTGGACAGCACAGGATGCGTCTGTCGGGGGGAAGTCTTGTGAAGACAGGGCTTTCTGCTCAACTTGTGAAGCTTGTTAGTTTCTCTGTTTTCGGGGCCATCATGTCCGATGAATGACCTTTGCCTCATTAGCCACCAAATGCATATTAAAGTTCACACCCATGCATATGTTAATGAAGATTACCGAGATCATGCTAAACATACATGACTATGAGACTCGTCTCTCCACCCAAATCATGCTACACGTCACCTGAGGGGGAGAGAAACCTGAGCACTGTAACAGCGGGGCGTGTTGTACTGATACCTCGAACATAAAAGGGGAAAATAAGTGCCCCTAAAGAGACTTTTTTCCCTGGGGATCCACAGAGGAGTGCTTCTACAAACCAGAGACCCCCATTGGCTGGACCAACGCTGGAACTCGGACCAGTGATCTCTTTACCTCTCTCTCTCTTTTTTTTCCTCTATCCCTCTGTTTCTCTCTTTCTTGTCTCTTTTTCTTTTAAAGTTAAGTATGTAATGCAAGGAATACCTTACCACTCGTAATAATTCATGGTATAATTTGTTGTATATCTGTTGCAAAGGCATACTTTACCACTTGCCATACTTTGTTTTACCGTTTGCGATAACTTGTCGTATACCTAACCAATTATTGTGGACCTAGTTAAGACATACATTAATCACTACGGGAATCTAATAAATGTTTTTGTATGGACCTTGAGAGTTGTCTCACCTTAGTCCACACTGCTGGGGATTTGCGAATCTCAGTCAATTCCCCCCCTCTCTCATGAGTGGGGTGTGACAAGTTATTTCAGGGGGAAAGAAATTCCTGCTGCTAATTGGTGATGTGAAGGCACTTTTTGAGATTCTTTCACAGTTAAGCTTTAACTTTTCAGTTTATAGCTGAGAGTGGTCCCTTTTCACTCACAGAAAAAAATTAAAATAAGTGGATATGCTAAAACCTTGCTCTCCAAAATCACCCTATTTACCTCTTCTGTTATTTTCTTTGTCTTAAGAATATCATAATCCACAGAAATGTCTTATCAGTGATGAAGAAATTTACTAACCCCATAATAAAACTATTATCAAAACCAATGATTCAAATTAGTATTTCTTAATTTAATTTTTAATAACTACATAAAGTTAATTTTGTTTTTTTAATACAGTATGTTCCAGTAAGACTGCATCACGTTTTAATACCAATAACCCACTTCATTCAGGAAATGTGTTGTTTTAAACTAAAATGTAATAATACGGGATTAAGCTATACTATCTACAGCTATATCTGGATAAAGTTGCTTTGTCACAAATTTTTCCATTACCAAATCCGTTAGCTGTTCCTAGCAGAAACCACCCACCTGCATAGCCTTTCTGACAGCATTGTTTCTGACAGAGTACCACATTTCATCTCATGCTTCAGGCAGGTTCTCTTTAAATTTATTGCATCGAGCTGAATAACCTGTCTGCTTACCCCAGTGAGAGAGACCTAGAGAATTAAAAAAAAAATAATCATAACCAGAGAAGTATCTTTTGTACTTTCAAAATGTTACCAGGATAACCTAGACCAGTTTTTGTGCATGTACAGAATGTGCGCATGAATCTCAAACGACCTCTGCTTATAGGACTCCCCCGTTTTCCAACAACGGTTTCTATCTACAGATCCATCCTTTTCGGAGGCCTTCCAGGTACCCATACCTATCAAATTAGTTAAAACTGTCACACAATCTAGAACATCTCTCTGTTGAAGAAACATATATACCAAGGGCCTTGGAAAACACCTGCTCTTTGATTAATTGTAAGGCTTCACGTGGGGTCTAAGGATTTATACAGTGGTCAAACAAAGTGAGACATCAATACAGAGGCAATTTCAGATCCTTAAAAAAACTAAAGCTGCTGAAAGCTAGTCAGAAGACCCAGTGTTTCATTTGTCTCAATTGGAACCAAGAGCCAATGAACCACTTACAGGGATTACTGCCACCATGCATAACCATCCAAGAGAAGGATGAGTATGTTGTTGTCTTACCTGGCAATTTGGGGTATCTTGGGTTCGTTGGTTGGGTTTTTTTCTGACCACTGGCTCCATAGCAGTATTGGTTTTCCTGATTTCTGACTTTGACACTTATTTCCAAACCTGGTTTGGATTGCCTTCAAGGCTAGGCTAAATTGGTCATGCTCTTCATAAGAAACTCTGATTTGAGATAGCTATATATTGTACCCACAATGCTTTGAAAATCTCACTTTAAGTACCTGTAAAATGAAAATATGTACTAGCCAATCAAACACTGGTATCTTGCCTCTGTGACAGTAGGAGCCTTCTAACTTCTGAATGTCACCTGCTAACACCTTTGACATTTCAAAAAGAAAATTACAGATTATCATACTGCTCCAAAAAACTTAAAGCTCATGTAGCCAGCTGTCTACAGCGATCTTATCCAGTTACTGTTAAGTTGAAATAACTGGATAAATATTGTAATTTACTATATCAGCTAACAATGTTAAAGGCTACAAACTGCATCAACCCCAACAGAGAGACCCTACATTTGTAGTCATTAAGTTAATGCAGAGGCTGTAGAAGGAAAGCATGTTAGACACTCTTATCAGACGTTATATTACCCACAGAAAAGCTAATGGGAAAGGGAAAGGGAAAGGGAAAGGGAAAGGGAAAGGGAAAGGGAAAGGGAAAGGGAAAGGGAAAGGGAAAGGGAAAGGGAAAGGGAAAGGGAAAGGGAAAGGGAAAGGGAAAGGGAAAGGGAAAGGGAAAGGGAAAAGGAAAAGGAAAAGGAAAGGGAAGAAACTCACCCCTAAAACCAATCAGGAGAGAAAAAGAAAAAGAAATAAAAAGGATTGAGTTGCATTAGTAAGATTTTGAAATTACTTCTTGATGTGAGAGTTTTGTACCCATTCCATATTGATTTGTAGACCTGACTTGTTAGGTGTTAATTAGGTCCCAGTAATTAATGACCTCAACCCTTCTATAAACAGAGATTAATTCTTCAGCCCTTTTGAGGGAAAATACACCAGTAACAGTAGATGATTCTAAATGAAATAAACAGGCCTTTGATAGACACCCCAAACAGCCTGTGTTTTGGTTTGCATTGTAGAAAAGAGAGTTTGGTGACTGATTAGAAACGACCATTATATCTTGAAGCCTCTGATCATAACAATTAGCTTTGAAGTAATGTTTGATTTTCATAATTTATGTTGAAAGCCTAGCTTTCTCATGTAGGATGAACCATACTCTTTACCTTTTGTGGTCTTTAGAAATCTTCACTGACAGAATATTGAGAAAATTTAATATCCAAAATGAAATTTTCATTTATCAATGTTGATTAGTCCTCGTTACTTAGGAAAAAAAATTCTATATTTATTATGTATAAGAGAAAGGTTTTTCTTTTTTCTGATTACTTTTCACTTGTGAAATTAAAGCAGAGGAAGACAATGATGGGAATGTATAAAGCAACAAGGTTTTACCTTAGATTTGGTAGGGATTAACAAAAAAGACCTCAGAAGCTTTTTCAAACAGCTTAATTCTATAACATGTGAATGCCCCTATTATGAAAGTAAAACCTTATACTAAAAGAAGTACACTAAAGGCATGTTTAAGTACTTCCTATACTTATATAACTTACATATATGTAATAAACTTATATAGTACTTATACAGCTATTATCTTAGATCAGTATGCGACATACAGATGGGTAATATCATGGGATAACTGTTACCTATTGTTGTGTTAAAGGGCAAACTAATTTGGCAGAGAATAAACCCCCTTGCGTTCTAACACTCCTCACTGAGGTGGGAGGCTAGGTGTGGCTAGGTTTAAATTCTGAGTGACGCCCAATTCACCACTATCAGTCCAGTCGCATTTAATATATTAAACTATCACGATTCTGGATACACTAATAGTGGACTGCACCTTCAGTCTAGTCGTGCTCATGAACTACCACAGCCACTTTTTGGTTGCGTTCAATGAGAAACCAAAACAACAAGCTACTTAAACAGCGCAGTTTATTTTAGCAACAGATACATACGTTCTTATGGATTGCCAGTGATAAATACACTGTCTGCAAAGCACATGCAAATAAAAGTGTTGTTAGTTATACATAACGCGCAACAAAGTTATAAACAATACAGCCTGGCTACAAATATAGGAAAGAGACCCTCTAGAGAGATTTCTAAGTTTTTTGAGGAAACACTTGGTATAGTCTAAGTCTTACCCAAAGGCGTCCCTATGGGGGGGAAGAAAGGCTCAGCCCGTCAGCTGGTCCCGGAAGTCAAAGGCAGTCTTTGATGGAGTCTTCTTTGACTTGTTCACGATGGTGTCTTCCCTAATATTCCCCCTTTCTTGGGCTATTTTTATACTATTTTTTACCTTCAAGGTGGAGTTTGAGTGACTCTAGTCATAAATACTTTTATGATTGGTGTAAAATTTTCTTGCCTCACATTTAAAGGTATAGTTTACCAAAAATTCAGGGCACAGACTCAAGGAGGAGTGGTCGCACCTTGGAGGCAGATAGCCTTTGGGCTGGAGGTGTGTTTAGGTATTATAATGACATTATAATGAGCAAAGTTCACACAAAGGACAGTATTTTGTCAAAATCTGACAAACTGTTGGCTCAGGGTAGCAAGTGTGCAGCTTATCAATTCCATAGGACCATCTCATTCCCATATCCGCTATATTATCACAAGGCTTGGCCGTGGAATCTCCACCCCACTCCATCCCCGTGTTGCTTTGCAAGCAATATTGTGCAGGGAATCACAGATGTAGTGGATTCTTCGCATACCAGCTGCGGTTGTATTCTACCCTAGAAACCTTTTGATTTTATACTTTTCCTTAATGTGTGAACAATGCTGTATTTTTGGTTATTTTAGTAATTATTCCACACCTATTTAGCAGAGCAACAGTAGATGAACTTTTATAACTCAAGATCTGGTAACAGACTAACCAGTCATGAGTGAACTAGTAGAAAGAAACAATTTGATTAACCTCAGCCATTTAGAACTTTTATTGGCGTTAACCTGACCTCCATATTTATCAAAACAAACAAAGAAAAAAGGGCAAAAGGGGTATCTCCAGCTGCATAATTAATGGAGCTTTTATAATATTTTGCAACAGGCCACAAAAAAAATTGTTGAAAAACATGTAACGTTTGAATCTAGGTGCTTGGTGTCATATGTAGCCTTACATCTGTGGACTTACAGAAAGATTTTTTTTTTGCTAAAGTTCTGAAGAATCAGAATCAGAATCAGAATCAGAATCAGTTTGTACCATTAAACAAGTTGTGCTTGTAACACATAGTTTGTATGTAATTTTTATATCTTATAAACTTTGCTTTCTGTGTCTTCAAGAAAAACATTAACTGTCCTGTGATCTACCCCACTTATGCACAGAGGTCCTTAATAATGATTTAGATTCCTTTTATTTTGAGTTGTAACATATTTTTTAATGGACTTAGTTTGTACTATCTTGATTTTTGTATCATTCTGATGTCTAGATCAGACCTTGCCTAGAGTGAGATGTCTTATGTGAAAAAAACTATTATCATTAATAACCAAACTTGAAAAAAAAAATTTAAAAACTGCTTTACAATATCTGTTTTCCATAAACAAGCCCTAGCATCATTACTGTGTTACTAACCTTCAGTTCTTTATTCAGTGATTCCTGATTCATCATTTCCATTATTTTTCTCTGGGATCAATGAAGAGTTGACAGGCCTACAAGTAACCTAAGTCACCTGCTTAACGTTTTAAAATATCGGCACAAGACTATCTTTCTTCTAGCCTTGTGGAACTTCTCCAGTATTTTAAGACTTACTGAAAATCAATACTAATTGTCTAAGAAGATTCTCTGTCAGCTTTCTTAAAACTTTTGGATGAAAATTCCCTGAACCCACTGCTCTCAAAAGTCTACTAGCTCAATTAAAAGTGTTGTATGACTTTGTTATATGGTTATTTTCCCCAAATAAGAATCATAGATCTAACACGTTTTAATTCTTCTGCATTACTGTCAGTACTTTTACTGTTCACATATACCAAAGAATCGATATCATTGCTGAGTTCATTTTTGTTCCTAAGATGCTTTGAATTTCTATTCTTTTGCTTCTTTTTTCTGGCCACAGATTCACCTCATTCTCTTCTGCTTGTCTTATTAATTTTCAGGTGAAAATATTTTTAGATTTCATATTTCCATACATTTCTGTGTGTATATGACTATAAATGTATGCATACATCTCAGTGTGTGTATATGAACACGAAACAAAGGCAAAGGTGAAAACAGCTTTGCTCTCAATTCTCCTTAAAGGACAATTTATTTTCTGGCTTTTTTTTTTTTCCTGTGAGCCAAGAGCTTTTAAGATTTTTTTTTATTTCAACAGGATCATTTCAGGAAATGCACTATTGCACGTTGTTACCAAAAAAAAAAAGTAAAATACATGGAATCTGGTTGTGTGTCTCTGATTTTATATAAACTTTATTACGGACTGTACTGATGATGCTATGAACACAAACATGTTCATTCAACTTATTGTCTAAAACCAAACTAGAATATCTAAGCCAAATTATCCACCTTTCCTCAAGAAACATCTAGTTTTTTCTGTCCTTTTGAGCATTTTTATCAGCACAGAGACAAAATTCATCACAGCAATGTAGGAGAAAATGTGTTACATGGAAGATACAGAAGACGGTTGTAGTTCTGGGACCTAGTTTTCATAACATTAGCCTGCATTGTTGTGCATTCCTTCACATTTAATCAGCCTTTTGTGTAGATAAATATTGAACTTTCACAATAATGCACATTTCTTCAACACGCGTAAGACATTAAAGACATAGCAGTTCTGTCAGTTGGTATACTAATACCAGACTCAGAGATTAACAAGACTGAAGCAACGAAGAAAACTCAAGTGATGAAGTCATATGTTCTGCATCATATTTTTTTTTACCTGAAAATGTAATTCGCACAGTATCGCACAGTATCGCACCGTATCGTCAGGGTTGGAAGGGACCTCTGGAGATCATCTAAGTCCAACCCCCCTGCCACAGCAGGGACACCTACAGCACATTGCACAGGACGGCATCCAGGCGGGTTCTGAATGTCTCCAGTGTGGGAGACCCCACAACCTCCCTGGGCAGCCTGTGCCAGTGCTCTGCCACCCTCAGAGTAAAGAAGTTCCTCCTCATGTTAAGATGGAACTTCCTGTGCTCCAGTTTGTGCCCGTTACCTCTAGTCCTATCACTGGGCACCACTGAAAAAAGGCTATTCTCGTCTACCTGGCACCCTCCCCTTAAGTACTTATAAGTATTGATAAGATCCCCCCTCAGTCTTCTTTTTTCTAGACTAAAAAGCCCCAAGTCCCTGAGCCTTTCTTCATAAGAAAGATGCTCCAGTCCCCTAATCATCTTTGTAGCTCAATTCAATGGCAGGATTTCACTGCTACAGAAGTGAAGCACTGGAGTGCTGTATGTTGCCCTGGGCGTAAGAGGGTAAGCAACAGGCTTTTTATTTCAGCACGTGCTAATGATCGTAACAGAGATTTGGCCCATGCAGTTAGGTCTTGGGGCAGGCAGGGAGAATCTTGCATATCTAAAGAGGAGATAAGCCAGTTTCTGTAATTTATAGCTAAGGATGCTTGTACATAGAGTTTCTTAAGTGTTAAGAGCGTTGTCATTGTAGACTGTACTAAATAAATGTTTCAACACTAGGTTTTCTTGTGCCTGTAAAAACTTATGATGTATTTCATAAATCTGCACAGTACTATTTTGTCTCGGTGCATTGCAAATTGTTATTTAGAGAAAAAAAAAGCCAAAAAACACCTTGTGGAGGAAAAAAATTAAAATTTGGGCAAAAAGTAAATATTTTGAATGGATGCAAACATGAAATTAAATTAACTTTTGAAATAACGTGAACTAAGTGGGAATGCTGAAAAAATCACCATGAATTTCCATGTATTCTGGTTCAAGAGTTTACCACTGAATACACTTGAGTATGCTGTAAATTCATGCGCAGAAGATAAGCAGTACTTCTGCTTAGGCAAATTGGTTATGAGATTGGGTAGTTTTGTTGAAGTTGTCCATTAACTTTGTTAATAGCATTTAGGTACAGGCAGGGAGGGACACATCAGCAGCATGATTTGGTCCTTTACTATAGCTGAGGGTACTGTAGTTTTAAGAGTGACTGGTTTTACTACATCTAAAGTTACTGGTGTTTATAGTTGCCTGTAATGCCCACCAGCTTGATGGAAAATTAATAATGTCACGGAGACAGCCCACAACTAAAATCTCAGATCCAAATGGATGGGAGCTTTTGTTTGTTATTTTATTTTTCATTGATTTAAATTTTCAGACTCGCTGTTTTAACTTTATGTCTAGATATTGCTTGGCATCATTTAGTGGGCTGTCATCCTGACAAATATTCATCTCAGGGGGAAGACACTCATTGAGGAAAACTTTCAAGATCATGTATTTAATAAGATTAAAAATGTCAACTGATGCAATACATGACAGCACACTATCAGTATAACTCCTTTTGCCATAACCAACTACAAATTCCACAGACAGATACATTTTAATGAAGAAGATACTTTGTAGGAAACAGCATCTGATTACGGTATGTTTATATTAACATATTTTGATACATCATCATTTCCCTTTGTCTCTTTTCCAGCTTTATACTCGGGGCATGAGAGCTTTTAATGCCATAGCTCATGAATCTTGGTTCATAATGCTCAGCAGGTATTGGAAAGTACATACCATAAATGTCTTGAGCCATCAAGCTAGAATGCCTGTGCACTGAGATAAGAAACTTCGAAAAAAAATGTGCTATTGTCATGAAAGTAAAGAAACGCTGAGGCTGGAGAAAAATTGGTTAGTTTTCTTGAGCATTCTTTCTTGAGGATTCTTTGCAGGTTGAGTGAGGAACATACACAGCATAGGATAAGTACTTAAACAATCTCTGGATTAACAACAATTGCAGGTGTGTAACCTATGAACATAATTGTTTGCAAAAAAATTGAAGTATTATGATTCTTTGTATTTTTAAATTCCTCGACTTTTCTGTGAGCATCTGTTTAATGTCACTTATGCTAGGCATGCAGAAAGCTATCTGTCAATGAAATGACCTAATCTCCTCTGCAATGTACTTCTGTTTGTTTCTTTTTCCTTTGATGATCAGAAGTAAAAATCTCATTTCATTTAATCTTAATCATTTCAAGAGTGCACCAGCAGCTGAGATGTATTATAAAGCCATTTCAGAGAGTCTTGGTAGATAAATGACTTTTGGTGACCCATAGACTAATTGATATATGTTAAAGGTGAGATAGAAAGAGTGAAAAAAGAAAAAAAGGCCTGAGAGGAAATAGGACTGGAAAAATAATATTAGTAGAAAACTATTTAATTCTTTCAGGGCATGATTTTTTGTGTATCAACTGCATAAAGAAGAAACACAAGTTTTCTTACTCCATGCAGGAACACATAGGAATGCAGGTGAATGAGGGATAGTCAGCCAACTTCAAGTTCAGTTTGCAAAAGAGTTTTTTCATACTTATGTGTGAAATTAATTAGTTACCCATAACCACCTATTTCAACAAGACCTCAACAGTAACACCACATACATATATATTTGTTTTATACATAGACATATATGCATACTTATTCCCATTTCAAACGCAGCAGGGAGATAAATCGAGTAGTCAGAACCTTGCCTCTCTGCATATACTTACTCAGCAGCCAGACTCTAGCCTATAGCTTAGAAAACGCATTGAACAGCACCAAGTAGAACAGCAACCCTTGCACTGCATCTTTGTTTTCAAAACCACACAATATATTGAGCCTCAGCATTC
The DNA here is from genome assembly GCA_017639485.1 of Pluvialis apricaria. Taxonomy (NCBI): domain Eukaryota; kingdom Metazoa; phylum Chordata; class Aves; order Charadriiformes; family Charadriidae; genus Pluvialis; species Pluvialis apricaria. Next base: position 47,824,596 of record CM030044.1, on the reverse strand, counting down.
ATAATTAGTATACTTAGTATTGCAGTGGTACACTACTGCTGAAAGATTCCTCATTTTTGAGATTTGCATTCCCTAATTCATAGTGGAAATTTTCCCAAAGTTTTCAGTAGCTTTCTAGTCCTGGAACATAATTTCATTATTAAAAATATTCAGAATAACACGTGCTTGGAGAAGTGCTTTCCTCTGGGCAATGTTACTTAGGCACAGCCACCCCTTGGTCCATATCCAGGCCTACATTCAGGACAGAATAATTTCTCCACTGAAATAAACTAAGTGAATAAAGTTAAAACTTATTACTTTAAAAAAAATGTGTATATATTTACAATTCAGCATTAAAAGTTCTTTATTTAGCCTTGGGGGAAACAAAATCAAATGGAAAGCTTTCTATCTGTTTTCTAAAGCTCCTTTATTTTCTTTCTCCCAAGTAGCAATTGTAATTGTTTTAATCTTGGGCATATAAGCTTAGCTTTACTTCATTGGAGGCAATAAGGCAATTCACTGTGGGAGAGGCTGTAATGAAAAACATTACCTTCCATTTGTGACTCATGCTGGCTTGTCCAGTCTTTACAGTAAAAAGTTGTCTTCTCAGCCTGGCGTGAGTAAGGACAGTAATATCGCTTTGACTCAGACTACATCAATGAGATGAGTATCTGAAACAAAATGTGAAAAAAACCTAAATGAAACAAAACAAGTCAAAACCAAATGCATGTTCTATCCAGGATTATGCTTGGACATCTCTCATATAAAAAAACCCAGTGCTTCTAAAGGGTAATATATAAAGCACACATGACACATCTATTGGTTTTATTTAAACAATATAGCTTAAGATTTATGGAGATGACATTGGGTATAACAGCTGATTCAATTTGTTTAGAAATGCAGGGACCATGAAAAGCCAGTGAGATTTCAGCATTTACTATCTGTAAACAGATTTGCCAATGAAAGCCAGCATTATTCAACATTATAAATATTGTAGAATCAAATTACAGTACCCCATTGCTCTATGAAAGTACTTAGGCTAATAAGGTTTCAGTAAGATCATTCACAAATATTTTTTTCTACTAGCTATTTTAAAGATATCGATTTGTCCCAGTCCCAAAACTGAAAAAGGGACTAAGACAAATTCATACCTTTAAAATAGCTAATAGAAAAAAAAAAAAAAATTGTGAATCATTTTACTGAAACTCTAGCCTGATATTTATAACCCAAAATATCTGTTATAGTTGCTGAGTAAGGAATGGCATTTACTTTTATTGAGGGGCCTAATAAAGGCAGCCTAAGAAAAAATCAGTCAGATCCTGTAATGAAATTTACATTTTAATGAAACTATGAACACATAGCATTAATAAACTTCTTTTTAATGAATTACAAACAAGTTCATGCAACAAAAAGCCTCTTCTCCACGAGTCATTTCCTTCTGCTTACTTTGCAGAAACAGAACTAAACTAAACATGTAACTTTTGTCTTCATGTGCATTTTTCTTTATCTTGACTCAAGTTTTTAGTTGAAGACTAAATATTCTGGTTTTAATTCTTACAAAACTATAGATGTTTTCATTGTCTGCATAGCAGAAAATGAAAAGTAGCAAGAAAACCATAATAAATATCCACTTTAAGATTATCCTTTACTCCTACCTCAATGTTCAGACCAGTCAAGGCTAGAAATTAAAAGCAAAAGAATCCCTAGTGCACTCCTCTAAAGTCCTGCCCAGTATGGGTGTTTTTAAAACAGATCTGACTTGTGCAGACAACTTTACTGGTGAAGAAGCTATTATTTTGGAGAGTTTATTACCCTCACTCAGCCCTTCCAGACTGGCTTTTCTGGTTCTTCAGGAAAAAATTGTTAGATTTACCTTTTCTTGAAAGACAGTGATATTGAGTCCCTTCGTAAAGATAGATTTAGGCAGTTACTCACAATTGCAAAGGTGGAGCAAGCAGAGTTTGAAGAGGTATTGCAGAAATTAAATTGGTAGGAAAAAATCTATGAAAGAAATTTAGAAAATTAAGAATGTTTCAGTCTTTAAATGTACAGTTTCACAATTGTTTATATGCATACAAATATACATAGTTAACACAGCCTTCCCTTTGGGAAGTGTAATTTTTTTCTTACGATTCACTGCTTCTAAGTGAAAGGTCTGCAGTTCCCAGTAATGTCACATACTAATACTAAACTGCAGCTTGAATTAATGAGTCATGTCAGAACCTGAACAAATTGTTTTCTAATAAACAACAAATAGAAATCTATGCAGTTGTTTGGCTAAGCTTCTAATTAATTTATAAATTTTTGTCATGAACTGGTTACAGATGAGGTAATTCTGGGGAGTGTCTTTATACCACTGTTACCCTCCCAATATAAGCTCTCACTATTGCTAAAATCAAAGGCAGTTCTACAAACAAGCTTGGTCTTTCATACCCACAATTCTGACAAGGCAGAATTAAAAAAAAAACTTAGGTGTTGCATTAAACAAACTTGGTCTTTCTTACCCGCAATCCTGACAAGGCAGAATCAAAAAAAAACCTCAGGTGTTGCATTATCTCCCAGGAAGACCCACAGTGAACCACTGATTAATATCCTCTTTACTTTCAAGCCATTTGTGTGTACTATTGATATTTATCTGCCTGGTTGTACTGGTTTTGGCTGGGATACAGTTAATTTTCTTCATAGCAGCTTGTACGGTGCCACGTTCTGGGTTTTTGTTCAAAACTATTGATAACACAGGGATGTTTAAATTATTATTGAGCAGTGGTGCTAACACAGCATCAAGGCCTTTTCTGCTTTTCCTGCTGTCCCACCAGCAAGTAGGCTGGTGGTGGGCAAGAAGTTTGGAAGGGACAGAGCTGGGACAGCTGACCCCAACTGACTAAAGGGATATCCCATATCATATGGTGTCATTCTCTGCAATATAAGCTACAAGGAAGAAGGAGGAAGGAGGAATGCTTGGAGTCGTGATGTTTGTCTTCCCAAGTAACTGTTACACGGGATGATGCCCTGCTTTCCTGGAAATGGCTAACCATCTGCCTGCCAATGAGTCGTGTGCAAGTTCCTTATTTTGCCTTGCTTGCATGTGCAGTTTTTGCTTTACTTAGTAAACTGTCTTTATCTCAACCCATGACTTTTCTTACATTCAACCTCCCAATTCTCTCTCACCATCCCACTGGGGAGGAGTGAACGAGCACCTGTGTGGGGCTTAGCTGCCTACGAGGTTTAAACCACAACACTGGTGTAACAGTGTGTCAAACGTCAGTATTGTATTGATTTAAGAACATTTTACTTACTCTTTTTCCAATACACCCAAAAATATTCCAATCCTAAAAAAATTGTGCATCGTAAGATGTATCATTGCAGAGCTAGTTAAAAACAACAAAAACTTGATATATGTCAGGCCTGTGATTTCCATCACTTCTTCCATATTTAACAACAAAGTTGTTAATTGCTGATGCCTCTATTTTTTCAAACTCAATTTATTATTCAACAGAAACTCATTCCATGCAAGGAATATGAGAAATATTTTGAAAAGTTATATTTTGCCATACTTAAGGGTAATAGTTTAAAATTAGAGATCTTTGAGGAGTAGTGAGTAATGTAGTGAGTAATGTAGATTCTACTGCAGTCATAAACTGGAAAACTGTTAGCTTAATACATCCATAAATGATAACTTCTTCTCAGCACCTTTCAGGTAACTGACAGCTGGTAACTCAGATATCAATAGAAAGGACAATATCCATCCTATTCTGTCATTAAACTGGAAAAGCTTTTATATGTGCATGCATATTTAGATGAACTTATTTTTCAGCCACATATTCCCCAAACCTGTGCCAAAGCTCACATACAACTCTATGAAGATTTCACCTCTTCATGACAGATTTCAAAAATAAAGTATCTATGACCATATGAAGTCTCTTGCTGTTGTCACTAACGCAACAGCAGAACTGTATGTTTGGACAAACTGAGATTTAAGTTAAATATCAAAATAAGATGGCACAGAAAAGTGAGTGTCTGACAACTCTGAAAGAAACTTTAGCCGGAGATATCTGAGGGTAAGAAAGGCTGTTGTCATATTTCTTTAGAGAGAGGTTTATTTTAGAGACTTAGTTTTTTACCAGTGCATGACAATCCTTATGTTCTATGGTGTTCATTTAATTCTACTTTTTCTGTGCAAATCAAGCAAAAAAGCCCCCAGCCTTGAGGAATCTGACCATACTAATGAGTGTTCCTTAGAAATCAGTTCTGCAATCAAATCAAACAAATCTAACAAGCTTACACAGGCAAGATCTATTTTCTGCAAAATCATGTTGACTACTTCATGTAAAATCAGCCAAAACGTGGTTACAATTTTTGTTAGCAAAATTCTTAATTAAACACTTAATGATCAATGCATATTCTGCTTCTATTTCCTTAGATTTCCTTAGATCCAACATCCAAATGATGTTGTCTTTTTCAGCAACATCATTCCAGGATTTATAAAAGTTGCCTCTTACATTATGTTTTTATTTCCTCAGTTAAATAAATACTGATAACAAGCATTGATAAAGTTACTTAACTGCTACTTTAAAAAAAACTGAGCAAACTGAGCATGAGGAATCTGAGCCAGTTCTTGCCAAGTATTTGATCTTACTACCCTATGTGATTACAGACATTGACCTTTCAGTGCCAGAGACTTCATGGATGACAAATTTGAAAGATTCAAGAACGGAACAAACAAGTTAATCAAGGAAAATCTAGTGTGAGTTATGAATGAGACAGCAGTCACACCCTTTTCAGAAGACTCTGAGCTGCAGAGGCATGAAGGATGCGCAACTACTAGGGAGAAGCATCAAATACACATTCCTTGTTCTCACTCTTCACTCTTACACTTTTGGCTACCATCTGAGACAAGAAAGCTGACTAGAGGTCTCTTTTACACGTAGCATAGACAATGTCATTTAACTATGATGATACATTTCCAATAAAGAACCGAAATCTCTGCTGAGCTTTTCTTCTTTCTCTATATTACTTTTACAGTTTTATCATTTACAGCTAACACCAGATACAGGCTGGACTATGTTCTTTTCTTACTTTAAATACTACCATAAAAGATCTACCTCGTTTCATGCCATTGTCCTTGCTATTTCATTAAATCTCTCTTCAGCTGTTAATGTGCCCAAATGTATATATACATACACACCTTTACATCTGCGTTATCCTCACTTGCCTTATGGCAATATTTTTATAACTTCCTTCTCATCTTCTTTTGTTCTATTTTCCTGTTTCCCTGTGGAATTATAACTTTTCAGGTGTCCAGAAGATATCCTGAGAAATTTCCCAGCAATTATTTTTCTTCCAAGTAGGCTATTTTTATCAGAGCAGGTTACTGTCTTTCATCACTTGAATCTTAAAAGAAACATTGGAAAATCTTTAAATAAGATAGAGAAAAAGTATTTTATGCATATGCTGTTTCATGTATAGTTTTCATTACAGTTACTGGAATCTTTATGTAACTATATATATTGTTTTATTCAGAAGTTTTCTGTAGCTGTTACATAATGATTCAACTTAAAAATTCAATGTGCACAATGCATAGATTTCTGGGCAGTATTTCTGGTAGAATTTGTAGGTTAATTGAGATTAATAATAGCTTGAACAGTGATCTTCCTGGACATCCACCGTTTTCAGTTCAGACCTAAACATTTTCTTAACCTATATCCATTATCTTCAATACCCAACAAATTGTCTATGTAATCAAGTTGTGAAATAATCCTGGTTACATTTAATGACTTCAGCTCATCATTAAAAAGCCTTTTTCAAGTCTAGGCACCTATCCCATATTTTGTGAATTCCATCTTGTATTTTTAATTCGCTATGCAAGGGCTTTGCTTTGATTTTTCGGTATAGATCTCAGCAAGAGTATAAGATAAATAAATGACACATCTGCAAAATTTGCAAGGTTTCACTTTGCAAAACAAACTTTTGCAGTGAATCAGGGACAGAACCACCAGACTGGTTCAAGCTTCTGGTGGACACATTAGAAAGAACAGTTCTCTTCACACTGCAGCTAATAACACCAGTACTGGGAATGTTTTTACTTCCAAACAGTTAATAGTCACAAGTGAAGCAATCAGCTTAAGCTGTTAACCTTCAATTTCTGTCGTGAAAAAAGTACACTTCCTCAAGTTATATTCATTTTTTTCAACTGCAGTCAGAAGTAACATTCTCCATACGTATATGCATTTACACTGCACAATTTCTGAACTACATCATGTCTACATCATTTGTCTCTGTGTGGAACATTGGTATTTCAGTTATGTATAACCTGTACAGAGACAAAAAGATACTGTTGAAACTCACTGAAATGTATATGTAAAGCTGTTATCCTTCCTTTTAGTGAACTATAGGATTATGTTCCCATCTCAAAAGAAAAGCTCAGGGTTGCCTGCCTTCTCATTGCTGGGATAAAAGAGTTGACAAGGTTTATTTTAGACAATATATGTGGAAAGAAAGACAGCCCAGGTGAAGAAGAAAGATATGAAGCAGGGAGGAGGGAGTAGAGCTTCCACAACACCTCAGCAAAACAGCTATATGGCCTTGGAAAAATCCACAAGAGTGACTTTTGGAATGGTAGCACTGCCTGAAAAATCAGTGTGACTGAGAATATGCAAATAGTCTCCAGCTGTTTGATTCTTCTGCTGCTCATTAGTGTATGTCTCCTTGGCAAGATAAAAATTGTATCACTATACTCAGTCTGTCACCACTTTCCAATCCCAGGCAGAATAATTTACAATCCCTTCATTTCAGCTGGTGATTTGGATAAATCCATTCCGAAGTACTTTCTGGGGAAAAAAAAAAAAAGTTATCTAGAGACACTCTTCTGTAATTGTTTTCAGATGACAAAATATAAAATGAGACTGTCAAGTATTTCTGTTCCAGTTAGCCCCTCAGCTTCCTGTGGCAACATAATCATGTATATATGAAAATGTTCTTTCTTTTTGCTCCATTTTAAATTCATGTCATGAGCATCAAATTGGTAGTTACTTTTTAACTCTGATTTACCCTCTTCCTTTCTTTTTGTTCTGCTTCAAATTTATACCTGAACATTTCACTAGGGTTTGGCTTTTTTATTGCAATTCCCTCTTCACCTTCTCTACGCCATTCATTATTGTAGAAGTTATATCAGGTCACAATTGTGCTACCATTGTAAAGATCTCTCTTGTATTTAGCCTGCTTTGTATGGAAACTGTATGACCTCTCTAATTATCACTGTCATTCTACTTCTAGCCTTTTCTAGTTCTATTAGATCCTTTTTGATCAAAAATTCATGCAATAGTCGAGGTGTGGATACATCACAGTTGTAAACAGCGTTGTAATAAACTTAATCAACCGCAGTACAAAAGGATGGCAGAGAAATAGGCTTTATCTACTTAAATATGTATGACATATTTGAAAAAAAACAGATGAGTGCAGTATGATGAAGCTATAAATTATTTTTAACATTCAAAGAAGAGGTGGCTCCAAGAGAAACAGACAAAATAAGTGAGTAGCAGTCATGTAGTCTTTGCTTGTTTATTTATGACTCCTGCCAGGCAAATTCAGTTGACAAAATTTGAATTGTCTGGAGTTTCACCTAGAAATCAAGGGCATGTAGTTGAGTGTTCATGATTAGAGCCTGTCACCATTTACTGATTTTTATTTTTTATCTTTTCTTTTTGCCAGAAAATACTGATTTCAAAAACAGGTCTTAAAGAAGAAATACATCATCCCTTGGATGGCATTTCTAAACAAGACTGCAAGGAGACACGGGAAAGAAGAAACATTCTCAACTCAGTTTCTAGGACCCTCATCAGAGATTCAGAGTCAAATCCAACTTCCTATCTAATTAGATTCATGCTTTGTATGGGTGACTTTGGGCAGAGGTCTGGCCACACTGTTTGCTGGAATATCCTCAAGCCTGGAACTAGCACAAAAAGCTGGTTCTTCTGACTATATATTACAGCAAACACCAAGAACATATTTACCTTTCAGGCTGATTGATAGGTCTCAATAAATTTTGGGATTTTTTGCAGCTTTTATCTATTCTAGCTGCCCTTGCATCTGTGCCATATGACTGACACTAGACAAGAAACCATAGTATGCCAATACCAGCTACAATGAACAGAGACAGCAAGCTGAATGCAGGCTGTCAATAAAAGAAATATGCATGTTGGTGTCAAGCTTCACAATTACCTTGGTCTTCTCTCTGGTTAGATAAATATAGATTTAACAACTAAGATCAGAGACAGCCGTTTCCCACTCCAGAGATTTGTACTGCAATGATCAGTAGCTATACTGAATTCTTGTTGATGGTTCGGCAACTCATATTTTCCTTTTGCTTGGGAAGCATCACGCTCTGCTGAGGACAGTGGAGTTCACTAGAATAGCTTCTAGATATATGGATTTTAATTTCTTATTTGTCTAAGTTTCATCCATCTACTGGTAAATTCCAGAAACATATAATTTGGTAGATTTTCCTTTAAAAAACAAACAAATAAAAAGCACAAGGATAATCACATCCTCTTTTTAAAAGCCAGAGTCTGTTTTTTTAATAGCTGTAGTCATCCTGTGAAATGTATCTTTTTCTTGTATGGAATGAAATGTCAGTTTTCTGAAGATATGGCTGTCATGAATCCACCTAACTGACAGTTTTTACTCCGATTTATGTCAGTTACAGCAGCGAGACTGAAAGCCTGTATTATTTGCAATCAAGAAGAATACTATTTGTTTTAGAGAGACATCTTGAGCTGCACACCAGTAATGAAGATAGCAAGGAACACAAGTCACTTACTGACACACTGGCAGTACTGCTATTCCTTTGCTTAGCTGTACCTTTCCACTATTAAAATTGTATGTCCAAATGGGGCACTTGGATGAAGGTAGTCAGTATTTCCAGAAATGCAGACAGTTATAATCACTAGCAAAAATAGCAAAACAAAAAAACAAAACAAAACAAAAGGGCCAGGACATGTTTCAACGCATTTTGCTTCCCAGCATTGTTGGATAAAGCAGTTTATGCTTGCTTTTGCTTGGTAGCCTGCTTTTAAAGAAAGGCATCTGACATTAAGAGTTTCTTCAAAGAAACAAAAAAAAAAAAGAGAAAAAAAGAAGGAAAAGGAAGAAAAATATCTAAGCTTATGTTATTTTGAAGCATTTCATCTCTCACTTGATCTACCACCTGTAGCTCTGACCTTTGCTTGTTTTAAGTACTCATAACCTGTGTTGACAGTCATGGTCTGTCTGTTGACAAGCATTATCAGTTCCTGACCCAGTGCTGGTTGGAAAGCCTTAGAAGTCAGGGAGTTTTTACAATTTCAGTAGGCTTTTGGATGAGGAGCATAACAGAGAAAAAGCACTAAATTCTCTGAGAGATTCAGGTGCCTAGTTTGCATTCAGCAGCAGATCACTGTGCTGAATCACTCTTATTTCTGAAAAACTAATACTGTGCTTTAGGGTCAGTAAGGAAAAAAATGTTTTGCAGGGTTAAGACGGAATATTGTGAATGTAAGGATGAAATAGTGTAGCTAAAAAAGCCATCCTGAATTCATTTGGAACTTATTCCAAGGAATTCTCAACCACCAACTGAGCATCACTTGGAAAATCTACAGTAGAGACTAAAGCTATAGGAATATGGACACTACCACTACTATTAATCACATTAATGATGTGTCCTGATATTGTGAAGGCATGTGGTTCACAAAACATACAACTACCTCATCATGTATAAGTTCAAAGTCTTCTGAAGCATCTCTTCAAGAAAAAAAAGTGGACATGGTTATAACAATACCCATTTCTATTTAAATTTCAAGAAAAGTTACTACATTCCAAGTGTTTTGGTGCTTCAGTACACTAACATTTTCATTGATAAAAATTTTGGCTAAGGTAAACTTTAGACACAGATAAATGGAGTTAGATTACCTGTGAATTACATCTCTTATTCATTGCATCTTTAGTTTTTAATTTAAATCATTAATGTGTACTCAGGAGATTTCAAGGGGAAGCAACTGTATTTTTATTTACAATAAATATATTAAATTGTATTCTAAGATGAGGTGTGACCTATTTAATTTATTATGTGTACATATACACACACACTATATATATACATACACACAACTGTGTTTCAGATGTGATATTTTCACGATTCATAAAATGTGAGGAAATCACGATTGCATTGTGGAAATATATTTTAACTCCTGTGTTTAAGCCTGAAACATATCTGCATCAGTGAGATATGCCATTAGGCTCAGTGTTAAACACACTATAGCTTTTCTGATAACAAACCTATTATATTTTTTGCGTCTTGAAATGTTCCATTCAAAAAACCCAACCATAATTGTTTCTTTAATAATAATGCTTAACAGCCTATAAAAGTAACTGTCAACTGATGACTGCATAATGTTTTTTTTAGAAGACTGACATCATGTTCTAATCATGTTCTAATACCTCAGGCCATCACTGAATTACTTTGAAGTCACACTTACCTCTTAAACTACTTGTCCTTCATTTTCCATTAAACCTTCTTTATAAATGCCTCAAGACTTTGGTGAATTAGGTGAACTGACCAAACCGTTTTAGTTACAGGAATATTACTAAAATTAAAGTGCTGTTTTATAAACCTTATTTGTTACATCTTATCTCACAAATATTTTCTGAATATTCAGATAAGTTTTTCTAAGTTAAATTATACTTCTGTACACATCAAGAATTCAAACTTTCATCTGAGATACTTACTGCTGAATTAGGCAACTGACATAAAACAGAGTCTGCAATATTGCAGTGAAAATGTTAAAATCCTTATCGGCTCTACTATTTACTGTCAGACTTCAAGCCTTTTGTTTTACTGTAATTATCTTAGCTTAACTCTAAATGCTGTAAGAATGAAGATATTCAAAACCAGGTCAGATACTTTATTCTTATCTAATGTTATCATAAATAGTCAATCAGTTCAAGTACTGAATCCTTTTTACCTGAAGCTGCTGGTCTTTTCAATTGATATCAAACCAGTAAGGTAATTTTAGATGTAGATGTATTTTAGCTAAGATACAGTCAATATATCCATTTGTCTGTCTAACCATATTAAAGTTAGATATGTTACGTATTTATCTACCTGTTGAAGTCAGTAATTTTCCATATATTGGAATAAACATACAATATCCATTGCTGTTATGTATTCTCACATTAGAGTCTTGACAAGAAGCAATGCATTCTATTACATTACCTGGTCTTACATAGACAGAAGTAACACTGGAATCCTAAATGGAATTGTTGGTATCAACATTGGTGGTGTTCAACCCACAAATATCATATACTTTATAGAAAGTTTGTATTATAGAACCAGCATCAATCACTTCTTTCTCATTCGAGTATCATTATGGCCCAAAACCCAACCATTGTTCTATAATTCTTCTTAGCTTAAAGTGAGCCAAAATCCCATATGTACTCTTCAAGGACTTAATTTCAAGTTTACTGGATGTTTTCTGTCAACCTTGAGTAGACTTCAGCTACCTCTATTCTGTGACACTAAGAAAGAATACAAAAAGAGTAGGTCTTTTGAACGGAAATATTAACAAAAAAGCCAAGAGTTTAACTAAGGTGTAGAGTCTGTTCACCTAGTTTTAAATTATTCCTGACTCTCATTTCGAATTTAACTTCTGTTACAACTCCAGCTTTGAAAAAGTTGACATAGTTCTGTGACTGAAGTAAGCTAAAGTAATTCAAACAAAACCCAGCATCTCATCAACACTGAGACATGATAGAGGATTCTTTTGTGGAGAAGTCAACAAACTGTCAAATTTCTGGCTTGATTACTCGTAATTGCATTTTTTGTTAATAGCAATATATTTACTTGTTTCCATCATTAGTAGTTTATCTTTTTTTTTTGTCTTACTTAGGTGGCTGAAATATTTTTATAACTGGAATAACTTCCGGGTTGCACGGAAATTTCAGCTTATGAAACTGAAAGTCTTTGTTTTCAGGGTTTTTTTAGAGAAAAGATGATTGTCTAGTGTGGGATGGCGACTGATATGCAGCATCTGTGTCATGTTCAAAAATTTTGTCTGCAGTGTTCTCTACGGAGAATCCTAAAGCATGCAGTTTTAAGAAACACAGAGAATAATGAAAATTCCTAACACATCCTTCTGATTACAGCAATGAACGATTAATTGTAACTGATCCAAGTCTTCACCAGAGCTGCCAAAGCCCTTTGAGAGGTAAGTAAAAAAATATAGTGTTGTTTTGGGGTGGTTTTGTGGGAAGAAACCAAACTGCAAAAATTCTTCTCCATTTTTTTTCAGATTTTCTTTGTCCTCTATGTTTCAAAAAAACCCAAACCTTACCTAAATTGTTACTATTGAAAATAAATCAACAATATTTTGTGAACACCACTGCTGGATTTCTTTCAGATGTCATTCAGTTGCTACAGTTAGCTGTTGTTAGAAAGACCTTTTTCTGTCATGGGCTACATTCTCCATTCCTGGAGGTGTGTAGAAAAGCAGGGTTTGGAAGATGATGCTGAAGGCTACTTTTTCTGAAACATGCCTAAACTGCAAGAAAAGAAATGCAATTCTTATGAGACAAGTGTCATAATTTCAGCCTTTTTTTTTAACTAAAAATAAGTGCAATTTGTACAAAAATTCTTACAATTTTCTATATTTTTTTAGCCCATTTTTCTGTGGAATTTTTCAGGTCAGACCACTGAATAATGAAACAACACCAAATTCTTTCTGTGGCAAGAATTTGAGCAGATCTATATGAAAAAGAACCTATACAGATAAAACATTATGAACATTTTGATTGACTTCTCTGACACTCCATGAGAGAGAAAAATTTAAAATATCTATTCATAAGATAAGAGAAAATTGCTGGAAAATGTCCTCAGAAAAATTTAGTTGGGAAAAGGAATGGAAAATTCCACAACAGAGTTTTAGCTTATATTCCCATTATTATTGTTTTTAAGTTAGTGATTAATTCTATTTCGGCCTATTCACAGTCATTATTTGGCTGAGATGATTCACAAGGTAAACTTGCTCTAGCCTTTCTACTAAGGGAGAGGGTTTTAAATCCATCTCTATGCATCATTGTTTGGAAAAATAACATTGTATAGCACCAAGCCCATAAGGCTTAAGTATGTATGCATTTCTACTCCTATTGATTTAAACTTAAGAGTGTTTGCTGGACTGACATTCCAGAGTTAGACCTACACAGGCACAGGAAAAAAACTCCAAACAAACAAAGCCAGCAAGCCCACCAAAATTTGAGACAATTCTTTTTAAGAGTACTTTCAGCCATTGAAGTTGGTCTTTCGGTCTTACATTATGTATACAAAATATGGATACAAAATTTGGTACTTAAAAAAAGAAATTCCTGCAAACCGTGTGTTGGTCGTTATTAAATTACCCTGTTATTCAGCAACAGAAAGCAACTGTGTACTGCAGGATAGCCCTAATACAGTTTTTGTTCTGGGCATCAAGGTATCAGCTATTTCACACTGGCTGACAGGCACTATCTTTCTCAAAGAGTTAGGAGTCTTTGCCAATATTTTGCTGTATAAAGAGATGGAACTATAAGAACTGCAGCTTTTGTGATTTAATAGTTCACTTTTAGAGTAATCCTGTATGATGTATTAATCTGAGGTTCAATTCTCCCATCTCACTTCACTTCTGTTAGTTTGTCCTGATTACACGTACTACCTCATAGGCTAAAGGAAATGCTGGATAAATAAATGTATCTTCTTCTATCTGCAGGAGCTTCGCTTTGCATAGAATATTTAACTGTTAATTGGAAGAAGAAAAAGAACACGCACAAGGATCACTTTTTTTAACAGTGATGGCTCTGATTTGGGAGAAGTAGCACCCATCTCTGTGCCGACATACTTAAGGTAAAATGCCTCGATGTTATTTAGAGCAAGTATTCGAGTGTAAATCTTTCGTTTATCAGCTTACATTCTTAGTCATAAAACTAATTGGTTTTGCTTATGTTCTTTCTCTGAATACTCAACATTTATATGATTATAAGCATGGTAAAGCATCATATATTTAATTGTGTTTGACTTAATTATTCCTATGGAAACAATATTAAGTAATGAAACTAAAACACGGCATTGGTTAAGTGGAGGTCCATGATTTATTTTTCAGGAAAAGAGACAAAAGGCAAAACCTGAGCTTAATTGTGATTTTTTGTGGTTACGTTTACACAGGCAGATTTTTAAATAATGAAGCTCTAACTCTGAACTCAGGTTTTTAAAACTTGTTATAAACACCAGTATTCCACCGCACTTAGCTTTCTCCAACTATTTTCACAATAAATTGCTGACACATTTTCTTAAATGTAGAACACAAATTATTTCCTAAATAGGGCCTTGGGAAAAATAAACTTCCAGATTACTGAAAGTGTAGTCAAATGATATGGTATAGTCCTATTGCAAGCATCGTATTTTCTCACTGTACTGGGTCTGGGTAGGGGAAAGAAGGGACAGAAGAAAGATCATAGAATCATAGAATCATAGAATAAGTGAGGTTGGAAGGGACCATTAAGATCATCAAGTCCAACCGTTAACCTACCCTGATTTAAAAACACCCACTTCTAAACCATGTCCCTAAGCACCTCATCTACCCTTTTCTTAAACACCTCCAGGGATGGTGAATCCACCACCTCTCTGGGCAGCCCATTCCAATGTTTAATAACCCTTTGAGTGAAAAAATGCTTCCTAATATCCAATCTAAACCTGCCCTGACATAACTTGAACCCGTTTCCTCTTGTCCTATCACTTGCCACGTGGGAGAAGAGGTCAGCCCCCATCTCTCTAAAACCTCCCTTCAGGTAGTTGTAGAGGGTGATAAGGTCACCCCTCAGCCTCCTCTTCTCCAGGCTAAACAACCCCAGTTCCCTCAGTCGTTCCTCATAAGGCTTGTCCTCCAGACCCCTCACCAGCCTGGTAGCCCTTCTCTGGACACGCTCCAGCACCTCAATGTCCTTCTTGTAGTGAGGGGCCCAAAACTGAACACAGTACTCGAGGTGAGGCCTCACCAGTGCCGAGTACTGGGGGATGATTACTTCCCTACTCCGGCTCACTACACTATTCCTGATGCAGGCCAAGATGTTGTTGGCCCTCTTGGCTGCCTGGGCACACTGCTGGCTCATACTCAGCCGGCTGTCCACCAACACCCCCAGATCCTTCTCTGCCAGGCAGCTTTCGAGCCACTCCGCCCCCAGTCTGTAGCACTGCATGGGGTTGTTGTGACCCAAGTGCAGGACCCGACACTTGGCCTTGTTGAACCTCATACCATTGGCCTCAGCCCATCTGTCCAGCCTGTCCAGATCTCTCTGCAGAGCCAATCTACCCTCAAGCAGATCAACACGCCCCCCCCAGTTTAGTGTCGTCTGCGAACTTACTGAGGGTGCACTCAATCCCCTCATCCAGATCATTAATAAAGATATTAAAGAGAACCGGTCCCAGCACCGATCCCTGGGGGACACCACTTGTCACTGGACACCAACTGGATTTAACTCCATTTATCACCACTCTCTGGGTACGGCCATCCAACCAGTTTTTTACCCAGCGAAGGGTACACCTGTCCAGGCCACGAGCAGCCAGTTTCTCCAGTAGAATGCTATGGGAAACGGTGTCAAAAGCCTTGCAAAAGTCCAGGTAGACAACATCCACAGCTTTTCCTTCATCCACTAAGCGGGTCACCTCATCATAGAAGGAGATCAGGTTTGAGAGGCATGACCTGCCTTTCACAAACCCATGCTGACTGGGCCTGATCACCTTGTTCTCCTGCATGTGCCGTGTGATGGCACTGAGGATGATCTGTTCCATGACCTTCCCAGGCACCGATGTCAGACTGACTGGCCTGTAGTTCCCCGGATCCTCCTTCCGGCCCTTCTTATGGATGGGTGTCACATTTGCCAACCTCCAGTCAGCTGGGACCTCCCTGGTTATCCAGGACTGTTCATAAATGATGCAGAGTGGCCTGGTGAGCACTTCCGCCAGCTCCTTCAGTACCCTTGGATGGATCCCATCCGGCCCCATAGATTTGTGCACCTCCAGGTGCTGAAGCAGGTCCCTCACCATTTCCCTTTGGATTACAGGGGCTTCATTCTGCTCCCCATCCCTGTATTCTAGCTCAGGGGTTAGGGAACTCAAGGAACAACTGGTCCTACTGCTGAAGACTGAGGCAAAGACGGCATTAAGTACGTCAGCCTTATCCTCGTCCTTGGTCAATACGTTACCAGCCTGGTCTACTAGAGGACAGAGATTATCCTTAGTCCTGTTTTTATTGCCAATATATTTATAGAAACTTTTTTTGTTGTCCTTGACAACAGAAGCCAGGTTTAGTTCTAGCTGGGCTTTGGCCTTCCTAATTTTTTCCCTACATAGCCTCACTACCTCTTTGTAGTCCTGTCATTACACTTTTGATTGTCTGATGCTTGCTTCTCACTATTCAGTATGGTGTCCTTCACTTTTCGAACACCAACACAGGTCTTGTGGAGACTGTGATTGCTTACACAACAACCAACCTTGAAGACCTTATTGTGACACCAGGGAGGATTCATGGTGTATGCCTATGGACTTCAGCATGCCTCCACGGGGACACTCAGGGAGTAACTTTGTCATTCCATTGAAAAAAGCCAGGATCCAAGATAATTTATGTTAACCATCCTATAAGTAAGCACCCTTTCTTCCTCTCTTCCCTTATCAGAAGTGAACTTTAAGTATAGCTTTAAGTACATTGCTATATATATTTAGTCCAACATTCTTAATGTGTAATTAGGCTTAGTTCCTGCACAGCACGGTTATCTTTGGGAAACAGGTGCCTTAAGAATTACAGTCGTGCGCTACTGGCAGCCAGAATAAGACTTGGTTGTCAGTTGATTAAGTCCTGGAAGCTAAAAACCCACAAAGGCTGAAGGATCAGAGTCAGAAATATATTTAAACTTAGAGAAAGTAAGAGAGATAAATGCAGTAATCATTAGGAAGGAGCACCTCCAAATGTACTGATGATCAGTTAGAAAGTTAGATTTCCAACCATGTATAAAGGTTCTTCATTCTAGTCTGTGGCAATGTTTGAATGCCTGTTTGCTTTCACACTTTGTGCTTGTTATTCACAGACTGGCATTCTTTTGCCATATGAATGTTTCCAAAGACATTATGGGTGTTCCGCTATCCCTTGATTTGATTTCACTTGTCTGGGCCATGGATCAAGCCTTTAGTCAGCTATCTGCATGCTATAATAGTCCATGGACTGAAGTCTGGAGCAGATCTACTATGCATGTGTATTTGACATCTGCTATACAAAGGAAAATGTCTTTGAGTCAAGTAGTATTTATATGACAAGATAGTAAAATGGCAAGCTAATTTATACCTGTAAGTGATAAAATAATTGAAATCATCACTCTAAATCTTAGTCATTTTTGTAAAAATAAACAAACAGAAAAAAGAGCTGAAAATCAAAGGGTAACTAGCCCATTTTGCCTACTACAAGCCAGGCCCAACTATAGTGAGTAAACTATTATGAGAAATATTTAAAATATCTGTGTATATACACTACCTATGTAGTTAGGTGGTAAGTATAATACATGAATGTAATATATATAATATACACAAGAAGTCATATATGTAATTAGCAGACATTTATCTAACTTATCTATAAAGTCCTCTAACAGTGGTGGCAACAGAAACTTTATAGTCTCCATTTTGTCCAAGAAAAGGAAAGGTTAGGCAGATTTTAAAAGAGGAGAGAAGATGATAGATCCATCAAGAAACAACACACAAATATAAATTATTCCTTTGTAATGCATACCATTGGGTAATTTGCATGTAACTTTATAGCTGTTTGGGAAAGTTCAGCTTCTTTTAATTCTTTTTTTCTTTTAGGTTTGTCTTTTAGAGATCTCACCATTTTCACATTTATTGCCTTCCTGAATGCCATTGCTTATTTGTCTTTAGAGTTCCTGATTCTCCTCCTCCTAAGTATCAAAAATTTTGACATACCATTAGTGCCCTTGACTGTATTGCCTTTTTATCAGTCACTTTCGCCATTTTCTCCTGGCTGGATTTGATTCTGGCCACAATCACACCAAGACCTTTAGTCAGTATATCCACTTTTGGGGCAATGCAAATAAAAAATCACCATTGCATTAAGAACTAACAGACAGCCTGTTTCACTATTTCTTTTCTAACAGTCATCAAGGTAACTAATATGCCTTACTGTTAACCGGTTTTTTATGTCATTCTGCTAGTTAGTCCCAAAATTATTTCTTCACAGTGGCTTTTCATAACAGATAGAAGATTTCCCCACACACACTTTACATTTTTTCTCTTTATAAACCAAATATTGGGGAAAGTATATGAATTATTTTTGTCAAAGATTAAACCAGCATTTTTTACAATACTGTCTCATCAGAAATGTTTAATAAAATAGTATTAAAAAGATGTAGCATATTATTTTCTGTAAGTCATTATTTAGAATTTGTATTAAAAGTATGTTTCATAATGGTTATGAAGACATATTTTTAGTTATTGGTATAATTCAACAGTTTTATTTCCCTATAAACGATGTATTATTTGCCTTAAGAACTTCAGTTGGACTAATCCAATCTTTCCGGTGATTTTACACACAAGTTAGGTTTGATTTTTAAAGTATTTTATTTATACAATTAGGCAATATTTTAAATTCAATCAAATAATTATGTACATAACACAGACCACTTTTTACATCTTGTTGATAAATTATTCGATAAAATAAAAAATCATCTTTACTATTGTCTTTTCAGATTTTTCTATTTTCATCCATTGGTCCAAACCAGCAGTTCTATTTCCATACCTGTTTTCTTTCACGTCCTCTGTATTTTATTGTAGTGGTGGCAGGCCTGGATTAAATAGAACTGTTTGCGTCAAGTTATGCCTGTGTGCATTGTTTATAGTTTAGAAAAAGTCCTTTTTTGAGAATTTTTATATGTGTTTAAATGATTGGAACACTGTGTAGGGATGAGATGTTTTCTTTTGGCCTGAATCCAGATTCTGTGGTATCCTTTGTTTCTGTAATAAGTACACTGGGCCACAAACATTGTTGACAAGGCTGTATATAGGCGTATTTGTGTGGTCACAAAGGACTCTAACATACAGTAAACAGTAAGTTACTTCAGAAAGGATTATCTTATTATTATTTATCCTCAGCAGTAGTTACCTATGTTTTTCAAAATTTTGCTTTAATTCTGAATTGAAAAGCAAAAATTTATTAAATAGTTTTTGCATTTGTCAATTTCCAGTCACCAGCTTATGGTTGCTTCGTTTCCCAGTGTTCCTAATGCTTCATGTCCTAATGGACCCCTGTGGACTCCCTTGAAACTTCCAGTTCACTCAAGATACCTAAGGATAAGACTTTCCATATTCTACCATTTGTACAGTCCACCAAATTCTGTGTGGCTAGATAGCTATACTGCTTATTGTCTTCAATATGCTGAATTGAGTAAATTTCACCAAGGAGGAAAATATAGTATTTGCTTGAAACTTATTTCACCATTGAAATTTCCTGTAACGTGATTAAAGCTAAAGGTGAGTAGAGAAATCAGGGCATTTGATTTTTAACGCACCTTAAACACATGTAAAGTACTGGAGTATTCAGAAATGTCCTAGAAAGACAGCCAGTGATGGAAATCATCAGTGAGTATAGCAGCAGGGTGAATTCATTTCTTGCAAGCTGTGTGTTTGAAGTAGACGAATGTTTTTTCTCTAAACAGTATAAAATTTTTTGTTACCCTGGTACTTGTGATCCACTTTAACCCTGATACCTTATTTGCAAAAGTGCTTTGGCTGTTGAAGAGTAAATTCCTGTTTAACACTGGTACTGTTGAATTTAATCCTTTCTTTTTTCAGTGTCACTTTTGAGGAGCCTTGGTCTTTAAAGAACCTAGAAATTTACCTAGAAAATGTCAATATTTTTTCAGCTACTTTAAGACTGTCTTCATCCAGTTCCCTGAACAGCTACACAAACAGTTGCTTTTGGCATAACAAGGAAGGGGCAGGAAAAGCAGTAAAGATGGGAAGAAACAGGTTAATTAGCATTGTTGCTTACACTCTGTCCAGAAGTATCTGAAAGCCAACAGATGGTGAGAAAAGCAAGCAAAAGCATGGCTTAAGTGCAGACAAAAGGCAGAGCTTTCAGAATTGTACGTTGCTGGACAACCAAGCTTCAGGATTTTTGAACATGAAAAATGCCTTTTTACTTTTATTTCTACTCTATTCACAAATTTCTCTGTGCTTTTCTTTCCTGAGAAAAGAAAGATTTCACTGAAGAATACAGCTGATTCATATAAACAAGGTTTCCCCTCTAAGGTGAACAAACCTATAATGCTCCAAATATCAGGCTACTGCAGTATCCACAGTATTGTTTTTTCCATTATTTTCTTATGTACTGAAGTTCTTATTAGATGATACACAATCTTTTAGTTTGTCTGTTGTTTTTTTCTTTTTTTGGCTTTTGGTTAGAGATTTATTTTTTTTTCTTTTTCATAGGCTATGGAAAACTGACCAAGCAAAATCAGAGCCAGAGTCTGGAACCAAATGCAGGATCCAGACGCACTGCTTCACAGCCAGTGCTCTACTTGCAGAAGGATCTAATATGTGAGATTAATACTTTCTACTGAAGTGTAGCAAAAGCATTGATAAGGCAAATGTTTTCTACTATAGCTAAACATTTAGAAAGTTTCTTTTGAATTCACTATTATCCAGGTATAATACACAAACCTTTTGTAATGCTTTCTGTTAATAAAGAAACAGCTATTTTTTCCTTTATTTCTTTTTTTCTTTTTTTTTTTTTAAATTTGCTTTCAGTCAGACATTGTTGCTGGACCTCTACTGCATGCTATTAAAATACTTTGGTTCCTAGTAGAGAGAAAAGCTATGTCACACCTAGGGAAGAAGCATTTGCCTGCTGATAGAAAGCAGAAAGAAACAGCAGGCACTTTGGTTTTGGCACATCCCTAATAATAAGATTCCTGCTGTCATTTGAGTTCCTAGTTGACAGGTGGCTCCATAACAAGAACAAACAAAACATCTCTCAAAAATGGCACCTTCAGAGTCAGCACATACCTAAAAGGACAATAACTACCAATGGGCCAGAGTTGTCAGAGGCTAAATTCCACCTTACCATAGCACAAGGAAACTTGCACTGACTATATCCTATAGATATATGTATATATATACATGTACCATATGTATTACCAAAAATAAAATGGGGGGAAAAAAGAGAAAAACAAAGGAGCATTTTTTTAATGTTAAAAATTTATTCTACTTCTTTCTTCACTAGGGGGATTAAAATCACTTGCAGGTCTCCCAGTTTTCGGATTTGAAACAGAACAGTGTTCAAATCTAATTTTCAGTAACCAATAGCAGTCACTGCAGCAAAAAATAGAAAAGATTGTAGCACTGCAAAATATACTGGAACAATACATTTTACATCAGTTATTTACACTACCATTCTGTTGGAAAGGCCAGATTTCAAAGATGTACAGGTTTCCCAACTTGGTTTGAGCAACTGAAGCATGTTATTAAATCCTTTTTTGTTTTCTACCTAGACACTTCCTGATGGTTTTGGTTTTTTTTCCATAGAGAATATGTAGTGCAGGAAAATTAATTTATTCTTGGCAAAAACCATTTAAACAGCTGGAAAAATAGTCTTCTTGCTTTTCATCAAAATGCCTCAGACTACAAACCTTTACACTACAACTCGGTGGAAAATTTCGGACAATGGAAGTCATTACAATTACTGTAAACCAAAGAAAACCAAATGTTTACAAACCATATAGAACTATGCAAAGAAGCAGCAACTTGTATGGATGTCCTCCTGAAGAAACAACACATTTTTAGAAAATAGTCTTTTATTAAAAAAAAAAAAAAAAGGATCCAGTGCTATGTAGCTAACAGATGTGACTTACAGCAGAGTGTTGCACTGTTGGGGTTTTTTAACCAGTCTTGTCTTCCTTCCATTACCATATTTACCAAAGAACAGTATATTTAGGATGATTCTCCATTCTACTTTCCTAATTTGGGAAGTGATATGTCTCAAAGGGCTTTTTTTCTTCCCATAGTACTTTTGCAACAGCTATGATTTGTGTGCTCTCAAACAGCAAGGTTACAGTGTCTGGCACACAGAAGCAGTGCTCCTTACCAACTGTGTGAGCAGTTGTTTGAGACACCATAGCTCTAAAGTTCTAGAGCTGCAAGAGGCAACTGGAAGGACTGTGCAAGTCTTGTGTAGAAAGTGCCTGTGAACTTGCCCCACACTGTACCTTGCTACTCAAAGCTTTACTCATAGCTTTATTTAGCATTGTCTCAACTTAAAATTTGCTGCATTAACTACCTGAGAATTGGTAGTGGATGTATATTGTAATTAAATTTCCTATGAACTATGGTGCAGTCATAAGGTACACAATTGGTACTAATGGCTAGCTGTAGGTTCAGCATCTAATAAAACTTAATTTTTTGTATTTCAGAGACTGAAATATTCAGTTTCTTCATAGTCAACTATCATTCTTAGGAAGATTTAAGAAAAAGGAATAAAAATGTCCCACTTAATCAAAGGTGACAGGAAGCATATATTCACCTAATGACTGAAATAAACACCTTCCTTTATTCTTAAATCATTCTAGAAGATTTAGTTCATTTATAAGTTTTCTACACACATTGCTGCAATAAATTCACCAAATAAGTTGTTGCATTTGTGCATGAGAAGTATAGACTTTAAATGAGGGCTTCCAAGAATATCATGGCTTCTGAAAACACAAAGATTGTATAAAATTTATCAAAACCAAATCTTTCTGAGATGTCCGGGAGTACCATGCAAAGAAACTGAGTACCCTTGTGAAATTAAAATTAGTTCCAACTTACCTGTAAATTTCATTGGACCACGATCTGTCATAAAATGTGATGATATGTGATGACTTTGTATTTCCCAACCTTGGACCCTTACAAAGATAAGGAATTTTGTTAATCTGGAAAGAAAAGCACATCAGTAACAACTCAAACGAAAATATTTCTTTTTTCTTCTATCTACAAATGATAGGTCAATGAGGTTCCAGAAGAAACAGCCAAAGGAAGAAACGTCTTATGTTAAGATTTATTTCACAGCTGGAAGAAATACTATTTTAAATACCTGAATAAGGTTTAAGTGGCAGTGATAGTTTAACCTGACAACAGTTTTAAGCCAAAGTCATGGATGAGCATAAACAACAGTAAATTTGATTAATGGATCAGCTGTGTGCAGCGAGGGGGCTGGGTGGAGTTTAAGATGTGAGGGTCATGTCAAACTTTTTGGTACAGAAGGGATTAAAGCTGATACTATTTTATGATGTTCTTATCTGTCAGATAAGAGTAATTTGAAAGGTTTATAGTGAGTGTCAAAACCTTAGCATGAACTTGATTTGCCACTCTAAATATATAAACCTCAGAAAGTAACGAAACAGAGAGACCAACAATCTGATTTTTTAAAATTAGTCCTCTCTATTTCTCCAGAAGAGTGATGGGGTGTGAGAGATGACTGGTCATATGTTGCCCTTGACCAAGAATAAAATGGCCGGGATGTTAATGGGAGCTGGCTGTATGGGCTGAGAGCTGTTTATAGCCCTAGGACATCCGTATTTATGAAGTCTCTCAAGTGAGACAAATGGAAAAATAAACTCCTCCGTTCTGAAAATTGCTTTTCTTTTTTACATGAGCAGAAAATCAGTTTCTAATGTCTAAAAAAAGTCTCCTTCCTGAACAGAAACAAGGTAACCCTGAACTATGAAGATTATCGGCATGCAGATTCATCACAATTTCATTAGAAGTAACATATTGAAATTACAGTCACACAGAAATGAGGAAAATGAAGGAAACTGTTTAATGATTTAATAAAGCATTAGACAAGAGAATACACCAGTTCACACTTAACTAAAAAGGTCCCCAATATTGAGAGAACATTTATCATTCTAGAGATAGAAAATAACTTACTGATTATCTGATGCAATTAGAAAGGTTTTCTCTATGAACTCAACATCAAATTCAGTTTCACACCAAAGAAAATATAAAGCTTCAACTTACTGGATTTGATCAGAACTTATCTGAGTAGTTTCAAGGACACTATTAACCTTTCCTTCCCAGTTATATTATTGTATTTACTGCCATGGAATAGAAGATCACTTCAGGTTCCTCTGGAAGATCTAAAGCCATTTTTTATTGTGCTTCCCTTTTCTTTGTTTTTGTAGAGGATTTTTAGATCTTTATTTTTTTCTTCTAACATTTTTGACTCCACACTAAACTAGCAAACAGTACAGGTTTAGTCAAATTTAACCTATTAATGATTCTTCTTACTTCTCTTATTGTACACAAAGGGGAATAAGTTTGCTGATAATATTGCATTACAGTGCACTAAAGTGACATTTTCACACAGTTAAAAGAATAGAGAATGGCAGCTTACTTCGTGACTTCTCAGCCTGACAGAATTTTGCAGCAGTGAAGAACTCTATAAGCATGATGTCTAAAAAAACCTTTTTTCCCCTCCTTGATATTAATTTGTTGCTTACAAATCATGTAAAATGGAGAGTTACATAGTGGTACCACTGTTCTCTTCAGGATCACACAAAGAACAGGTCCTGTCTTGAGCACATTTCTCTACCAGAGAGCAAAAGGGCAACTCACATATCACTTATTTACTTGACTCCAGTTTTTTCAGTGCCCTCACAGGCCCTTCTTCTCTAAGAAAAACTTCATGCACTGAGAAAGCACAGCAATCCAGAAACTCCTAAATTCAAATCATTCCAGCTTCTGAAGCTTGATTTAATCCCACACAGTCAGTATAAATACACTCAACCAATTCAACCTGTTGCAGATCTGGCCAACACCCTAACTTAGGCTACGTCACTAGCAACAACAAGGAGCATGTTTTTAGGGCAAGGGTAATTTCCAAATAATATAAGCTCTATCTTTGTTTCCAAATAATATAACCTTTATCTCCTGTTTCTTTCAACTTTTAATGGGAAGGAAGCACTGCTTGCTGTACAAGTTGCCTCCCAGACAGGTGCAGGAAGGGATCAGTATCATATGCTAACACAAAGTCTGAAAATAGACTAGACTAGACTAGACTAGACTAGACTAGAATAGAATTGTTCAGTTAGAAAGGACCTACAATGATCATCTAGTGCAACTGCCAAATTACTTTGAGCTGACTCCAGTAGCGTTCAGAATTACCTGGAGTTTCTACTGCATGAAAAGTTTGCCTGCCATCTGCTCTGAGCAGATGATACAGTCTGATACAAACTGGGTAATCTTCTCTGACAGGTGCCTGAATTCTTGGAAGATGTGAGAAATGTTAATGGTTGAGAAGCTTTTTCATTAATCCAGGTGTGCCATATTGCCATGACTTGTAAGGCTTGGGCTCTTCTCTCTTAGATAATGTTACAGTCCCTCTATCATCCTCCCATCCTTGAAGCTACCAAGGACTGTTTCTCCCTCTCCCAAGCTGAAGTTCCAATATCCACAGGCCCTATCAAGACTGAAGACTCCTTCTGTTCTAGGAACAGGGTGTCTGTCATCTGCAGAGGTCACCAGACTGTGGCTAAAGGGTAGAAAAGCAATGTAGGGGCTAGGTGGTGGAATGCAGAAGGAAATCATAGCATCATAAAATGGTTTAGGTTGGAAGCGACCTTAAAAATCACAGAGTTCCAACTCCCCTGCCATAGGCAGGGGCACCTCCCCCTAGACCAGGTTGCTCAAAGCCCCATCCAGCCTGGCCTTAAACACCCCCAGGGATGGAGGTAGGGAATAGGCAGGGAATTTCTGGAAGCAGGCTTCTTATTCTGTGCTGTAAAACCGCAATTAACATCATCCCTCCCATTGCTATTTATGAATGTATTCAGAGTCGCTATGTCATCATTTTGCAATTACAACCACAGCAATTGTCTCCATGGTATGGTTGGAGGACATATGAGATAGGGGAAGTGCCTGGGTGTGCAACATTATTGTGTTTTTACTAGTTGTTCAACTAGGTACAGGCAATTAGGTTTTAATTGGATAATTATATGTTCAAATGTACAGCTTGTTGTCTGTGAATATGTTCTAATTAATGACCAAAGGAAATGATGTTCACATTGACCAATTCTGCTACATTCTGTTATTTTAAAATTTACAGCCAGACTGCTGTCTACAAAAGACAATTATGTCTATGACTTGATATGCTACTTTGTTATAAACATATTTTTTTAACTATTATTCTGATCTAAAACACGATTTCCCCAAAGTACTCATGTGGTACATTCATCTACACATGGAATTTTTCAGCTCTGGGGCTACCTCCACTTACCACTTTTGATCATCTTTCTGTGGCTCACTTGTGCTATATGTCATTTTAAATAGTTCACCAACTGCCAAACGCTACCTGCCGGCTGAGAATAAAGGAGAGAGTTAAAATGTCTGGAATGAAACCTCATCATAGGTGTTCAACCAAAAGAGCTGAGGTGGCCTTAGGTAATGAATTATTACTGGGAAAAGGCTCAAGATAGCATTGCTTCTTAATACCATATTACATAGCTTTACTTCTGTGGCTAGTACAAGATATCATTTTATATTCTGTTATCTCACTTCATACCAACTGTGGAGGGCAAGAGTTATCAGTGGTACAATGCATGCCATTACCACACTTGATGCAGTGAAGACTGATCAAATCTCTGTATAGTTTGGATATCTCAATTAAAATTTGGAAATAAATAACCCCCAAGGAGATCTCCTCCATGGCCAGGCCTTATTACTAAGAAAAAAAAACATCTATCACCTTTAGGCTAAATGATCAGAAATCAGGTTAGGGAGAGACTGTAAGCTAAGGAAAGGGACCAGCTCCCAGTTCTCTCATTTCAACCAGTCCCTGACAAACTGCAAAGCTTGTCAAGAAGAGAAATGCAAAATTAAACTGTATATGTTTGTATGTATGTATCTAATACTTTTCTTCCCTAGCTATTAATTTCTCATTATCTGATTGATATTGTAACAAAACTTGAGATCTTTAACTAAATAAAGCAGAAGGAAAAAACATTGAAACTTTTCCAATCATCTTTCACCATATTTCTGAACAAATTCACAAATAGTCATGTAAAAAATATATCAATTGATGTATGTGAAATATGCACTGTTCTATTTGATACATCAGAATGAATTTACCATGTCTATGAGTAACTATTTCTGTTGCTATTCAGAGTTAATATGCCTCTCCTAAAAAAAGAGTTTAATATGTAAACAGAAGCAAGCTTGATTATGTTGCAGGACCTTATTCATAAATACGCAAAAGTATCATGGAGACTAGTAAAAGACAACTTGTTAGGGTTGTGTTGTTAGAACAATTTCATGTTTAAAAATCATTCAGCCTATTTCTTATTTTGTAGTTACCCTTGTTAGCTCAAGCAAAATTTGGAATAGTTGGAAGTTCTGAGGTAAATAATTGAAGTTACACTGCTAGACTATAGAAGACTGTTTTTTTGCGTTTATGTGTGACCTTTTTTTATACAAGGCACACATATTTGCTAAGTTCCTGATGCTATTCAAAATACTATTAATTTTTAACAAAAGCTAAAATTTCACTTGAATTTCTGTAGTGGAAGATGTAACCAAAAACTACATTAACAAATCTTTCCAAAGACCAACATGAGTATTTTTTTCACCTCTGATTCATACATTATTTCAGAAAATGCTTTTATATGCAGTTAATTTACTTGGTTCAAGCAGCTAATTAGCGGATAAGTTTAAATATTTTTCAGGCACAACCTGGTAGCGACATTTCAAAATCTATCACTTTGGGCTCATTTTCTTTTCAGAGAGTAACCTCAGTCTCCTGGGTAACTCAGTCAAGCAATATTTTTCTCAACTTTGCTTAACCCTCGACACCAAATGCATTAGCACCTTATTTTGGAAGTCTTGACAGAGATTGTTAGAGGTTAAGGCCATAAATTCCTCTAAGACCGTTACTTCTAATACAACACTTTGTGTACCAAAACCTTTAAAACATGCTTCATAAAATACGGTTTATATAAAAAATTACCATTAAATTGTTAAGAAATTGTCTTTGCAAAGATTGATTTTATTACATTTTGTATAGGTTTTATGTGCTGACGCATACAATCTTCTATCAATATATTACACAACAGGAAAATTATTCATCAGGAATGTGATACTGTGTTTTCATTATTCTTACTATGAACTTTGTGAAACAGATATTACATTTTTATTTTTTATTTTAAAAGATTATTTGGAATAGACACTAGTAGCAAATTTCTTTGTAAATAATCTGTCCCAATACAATAAAAAACGTATATTACTATCTACAGTGCTACATCTAACACCCTACAAGCAGTAACTTAGTTGCAACTAACTATCTTAGTAATATGCACTTTTTATTGTATAGGGACAGATTATTTACAAGGAAAGTTACCATCAGTAGAATGTACAGAAATCATGCCCAACAGAACATTCCAGTGTTGGAAGGGAAATAGAAAATTATGAAAATGAATCTTCCATATCTCAACCTGCCTCTTTGATCTTTAGCATAAATTAGTCTTCTTTAAAATGTCTTATCTGTATTTTAGGCACAACTTAAACTCAATATTTGTGAAAGTTTTTGTAGGACACAATAAAGACATTAAATTAAGTCCCACAGACTAATACATTCAACAGAATAATTCACAGAATAAATATTTTAAATTATTTCCAAAAAAAGACAATCATTTAAAACTTAGCTTTTAAAGTTATTTTTTAAACAAATTGTGAAGCATCGTGTGCTCTGATTTTGTATTAAATCACTTTAAAATTCATTTGAAATTGTACAACAAGGGTATCCTTGCTAATTTCTGCATAAACAGAATCAATTCATAAGTATTTATTTATAAACAATGATTATCAGAATATCTACATGTCAGTTATGGAAGCTACAAATTAGTCACGGATATTAAAAATGTGTTTTTCTAGATATTCATTATATTGTATGTAGTCCATCCTCAGCTGCCTAAAACAAATTCAGAAATGAATCCAAGAGGAGGTGTGCAAACAGAGTTGTCATACTACTCAAGTTATTAAAGATAGGGATTTGAGTTAAATACTTGGAGCTAAATTCTACTATGAGTTTTAAGTTATTTCTGTGACTTGAACATTGATAACATGATAAGCAAAAAAACTCCTTTAGAAATCTTGAATAGATAAAACCCGGAATTTGTGTACTTCATGAACCTAAGAGTAATCACATAAGCTACACTCAATATAAGCGTAGACTCAATATGAGTCAGCAGTGTACCCTGGCAACCAGGAGGGTAAACCACATCCTGATGTGCATTAAACACACCATAAGCAGCCAGTCAAAAGAAGCGATTATCCCAGCTTCACCTTGAGTACTGTGTGCAGTTCTGGGCCCCACAATTTAAGAAGGACATTAAGGTATTTGAAAAAATCCAGAGGAGGGCAACAAAGCTGGTAAAAGGCTGGAAGTCACATCCTATGAGGAGTGGTTGAGGACTCTGGGTTTCTCTGGTTTGGAGAAAAGGAGACTGAGGAGGGGAAGTGGAGAGGGAGGTGCTGATCTCTCCCCTCTAGTATCCAGCAACGGGGCGTGTGGGAATGGTTCAAAGCTGCATTGGGGAGGTTCAGACTTGACATTGGGAAACCTTTCTTTACCAAGAGGGTGAACAAACAATGGACCAGGCTTCTGAGACAGGTGGTTGATGCCCCTAAGCCTGCTAGTGCCTTGAAAAAAGGGCTTTGAACAATACCTTTAATAACATGGTCTAACTTTTGGTCAGTGTGGAAGTGGTCAAGCAGTTGGACTAGATAATCTTTGTAGGTTCCTTCCAGCTGAACTATTTTACACATATTCATTTTTATCAGATTGCCACCTTGTAAGCACTGAAACACTAAGAATGGCATCTGAGTGTTACTGTGATTATATAAAACAAATACACAGCTCTCACTGAGAATTAAAATAAGAAACAAATATACACAAAAAGGAAACAGAGGTATTTAGCCCAAGTCTGAAACCATGAATGATGTTTAAAACTCAACAAGCCAACACATGATTATTGTAACATATGAAGAATGCTGATTAACACAGTAGAGCTTAACTATACCTATTCTAGCTGGTTGTGAATTTTATTTTATATCTTGCTTCCAAAGTTACTAACAATTTTTTTCTTTCTTCTTTATATAATCCATTTTTATTTCTACTTACTTCATGTTCCCCTCCCAGCTAATATCTCACCAATTGCTTTCTGTTGTCAGTCTATGAACACTGATTTA
Organism: Pluvialis apricaria; assembly: GCA_017639485.1. Lineage (NCBI taxonomy): Eukaryota > Metazoa > Chordata > Aves > Charadriiformes > Charadriidae > Pluvialis > Pluvialis apricaria. The sequence continues at coordinate 47,794,289 of CM030044.1, read as the reverse complement.
CAACTCTACCTCCCTCACCTTCTCTTCGAAATTTTCTCTATCTCTATCTCAGAAGTTCAATTTCTTAAGAAGAGGTTTAATCTTCTAGTGCTCCTTGCTTTTCCTTCCTTTTTGCTTCTCACCACCACCACTAATCCATTCTGTGTCTCGGGCGCTTCTCCGTATTTCTAAATGAGTGAACTTGTTTCTTTCTAAACCTTGGTACTTTCTGTAGGTAGCATAGTTTTAAAACCAATTTTTCTTTTTCAAATGCCTCATGTAATACCGCTTTACCATCCCAAAAGACTCTCAGTCTGTTGGGAAGAATATGAGGTGATGCTACTTGAAGTAGACCAAGCTGGAGTTGGGAAGCCAGTATCGGATTCACTAGGAATAACCACAGGCAAATTTTTTCCAGTTGCTGTGTCTAGCCAGAGACTTGTATCGTAAGGCCATGAGCATTACAAAAAAACAAACCAAACCACACTCAAACAAGACCAACAAACCCAAAACAGAACAAAAAAAAAGCAGGCTTGTACTGAACACACAGAAGTCTATGGCCAGCTGTGGACACCACTGAGAAACATATTAAAAGTAGTTTGGCCTTTCCCTCTGAATAAAGCACAAAGATAATGGAAGGAAATTTTGCCAGACAGGATAGAGTACTTTACTCTCCCTTCCACGAGGCCTACTAGTTGGTATGGTGGGGGTTTTTTTTCATTCACAGTTTCTATACAATTCCTAAATGTTGATCTTTGAAGACAACCCCTCAAAACACATGAATGATCTATCCAGGTGATCCAGATGATCAGGGAATTAAGCAGGCATGGTGGGACACTGAGCTACTCCTGTCTGAATGCAAGAAGGGGAGCCTATGGGAAATGTACAGCAAGTGGAAGGCAGAATAGGCTACCCAGGAGGAGTAGACAACTGGGCAATTGGTGATGGAATTCAGAAACTCAAAGTTCAGCTGTAGCAGAAACTAGTGAAGCATGAAGGAACTAGCAGACAAAGTTGTTAAGCCACTATCCATCATATTTGAGAAGTTGTGGCAGTCTGGTGAAGTTCCTGCTGACTGGAAAAGGGGAAACATAACCCCTATTTTCAAAAAGGGAAATAAGGAAGACCCAGGGAACTACAGGCCAGTCAGTCTCACCTCTGTGTCTGGCAAAATCATGGAGCAGATCCTCCTGGAAACTCTGCTAAGACACATGGAAAAAGAGGAGGTGATTGGTAGCAGCCAACATGGTTTCATCAAAGGCAAGTTATGCCTGACAAATTTGGTGGCCTTCTGCGACAGGGTTACAGAGGTAGTGGACAAGGGAAGAGCAACTGATGTCATCTACCTGGATTTGTGCAAAGCATTTGACACTGTCCCACATGATACCCTGGTCTCTAAATTGGAGAGACACGGATTTGACAGATGGACCATTTGGTAGATAAGGAACTGGCTGGACCACATGAAGAGTTGTGGTAAAAGGCTCAGTGTCCAAGTGGAGACCAGTTACGAGTGGTGTTCCTCAGGGGTCGGTACTGGGACCCGTGCTGTTCAACATCTTTGTTGGAGACATGGACAGTGGGATCAAGTGCAAGTTTGCCAATGGTACCAAGCTGTCTGGTGAGGTAGACATGCTGGAGGGGAAGGATGCCATCCAGAGGGACCTGGACAGGTTGGAGAGGTGGGCCCAAGCCAACCTCATGCAGTTCAACAAGGCCAAGTGCAAGGTCCTACATCTGAGTCGGGGCAATCACAAGTACAAATACAGGCTGGGCGGACAATGAATCAAGAGCAGCCCTGAGGAGAAGGACCTGGGTGTGCTGATTGATGAGAAGCTCAACATGAGCCATCAATGCACGATCGCAGCCCAGAAGGCCAACCGTATCCTGGCTGCATCAAAAGATGTGTGGCCAGAAGGTCAAGGGAGGTGATTCCGCCACCCTACTCAGCTCTGGCGAGACCCCACCAGGAGGACTGCGTCCAGGTCTGGAGCCCCCAACATAGGAAAGACATGGGCCTGTTGGAGCAGGTCCAGAGGAGGGCAACAGAGATGATCCGAGGGCTGGAGCACCTCTCCTACGAGGACAGGCTGAGAGATTTGGGGCTGTTCAGCCTGGAGAAGAGAAGGCTCAAGGGAGACCTTATAGCGGCCTTCCAGTACCTAAAGGGGGCCTATAGGAGAGCTGGGGAAGGACTCAATGGCAATGGCAATAAGAAAGGTTTCCACAGATACACTGCCAGCAAATGTTGAACCAGATGAGCTCAAGGGTGCTGAGAGAGCTGGACAGTATGGACACTGTTTCCCATAGCATTCTTCTGGAGAAACTGGCTGCTCACGGCTTGGATGGGTGTTCTCTTTAATGGCTGAAAAAATAGCTGGATGGCCTTACCCAGAGTGTGGTGGTGAACAGAGTTAAATCCAGTTGGCGGTCGGTCACAAGTGGTGTTCCCCGGGCGTTAGTATTGGGGCCGGTTCTCTTTAATACCTTTATCAATGACCTGGATGAGGAGATTGAGTGCACCCTCAGCAAGTTTGCAGATGACACCAAGTTAGGCAGGAGTGTCGACCTGCTTGAGGGTAGCATGGCTCTACAAAGGGATCTGGAACAGGCTGGATCAATGGGCTGCAGACAACGATATCATGTTCAACAAGGCCGAGTACTGGGTCCTGCACTTAGGTCACAACAACCCCATGCAGTGTTACAGGCTTGGTGAAGAGTGGCTGGAAAGATGCCTGGCAGAAAAGGACCTGGGGGTGTTGGCTGATGGCTGCCTCAATATGAGCCAGCAGTGTCCCCAGGTGGCTAAGGCGGCCAATGGCACCCTGGCTTGTATCAGGAATAGTGTGGCCAGCAGGACTAGGGAAGTGATTGTTCCCCTGTACTCAGCACTGGTAAGGCCCCACCTCAAGTACCGTGTTTAGTTTTGGGCCCCTCATCACAAGAAAGACATTGAGGTTCTGGAGCGTGTCCAGAGAAGGGCAACAAACCTGTTGAAGGGTCTGGAGAACAAGTCTTATGAGGAGCGGCTGAGGGAACTGGGGTTGTTTAGGCTGGAGAAAAGAAGGCTGAGGGGAGGCCTTATTGCTCTCTACAACTACCTGAAAGGAGGCTGTACAGAGGAGGGGGTTGGTTTCTTCTCGCTAGTAACAAGCAATAGGACAAGAGGAATGGCCTAAAATTGTGCCACGGTAAGTTTAGATTGGATAACAGGAAAAAATTCTTCACAGAAAGGGTTCTTCAGTGTTGGAACAGTGCCCAGGGAAGTGGTGGAATTGCCATCCCTGGAGATATTTAAAAGATGGGTAGACATGATGCTCAGAGACATGGTTTAGTAGTGGTTTTGGCAGTGTTCGGCTGATAGTTGGACTTGATGATCTTAAAGTTCTCTTTCAACCTAGACAATTCTATGATTCTACAATTCTATGATTATAAGGCTACTCTGCATTACCTCTCAATGGCCTTCTGGGAAGTTTCTTAATGACTAGAAAAAGGAAAATAATATGCACATCTTCAAAAAAGAGTAAAGATCCAGGAAATCACATGGTGGTCAGCCTCACCTTACTCCCTTGGAAGATTATGGAGCTAACCCTCCTGTAACCTTCTAAGCACATGAAAGACGAACATGAGTGAGACTAGACAGCACAGATTTACAAAGATAAAGTCAGGCATTGCAAACCTGGTTGCATTCTATGATGAAATAATTGGCTTTGTGGACAAGAAGACACCAATTAATATTATTTATCGTAACTTAATACAGCTTTTAACATGGTCTCCCTCAGCACTTCTGTAACTAAACTTAAACAGTGAGATCTCAGTGTCTGGACTACAAGATGGATGAAAAATGGGATGAACAATAGACTGAAAAGGTCACGATGTTCAAAGTCTAACTGACAGATGGTTATGAATGGCATTCCTCTCAGAACAACACAGGGACCAATAGTTCAAAACCTTCATCATCAACATGGCAGAATATGCCCCATCCATTTTACAGATGAAACTAGCTTGCAGGTACTGGTCAGTACAGTAGAGGGCAGGGCCACCTTCCAGAGGGATTCCAGCAAGCTGGCAGGAACCATTTCAACAAAATGAGAAATTTGAATGTCAGACTAAGCCTGTGCCACAGTACACGCTTGGGACCAGCTGTCTGGGTAGAAGCTTTGCAGCAAAGGACTGGAGGGCTTGGGGGGATGGCAAGCTGATCATGAATCAACAGTGTGCCTTTGTGGCAATGTATGTCCTAGTGAATGTGCTGTATCTTTTTTAAGGCTGAGATTGAGCAAAGTGGTTACAACACCCTATTAGCATGAGAGAGTGTATTTGGAGAACTGAATCCAGTTTCGGTTATTCAAAATATCAGACACGCTGATAAACTGATAGAAGACAACTAAAGCACTGAAGAACACAACTTTCAAAGAGTGGCTCAGGACACTGGATTTGTTCAGCGTGAGAATAGAAGGATAAGGGGGAAATCTAACTGCTGTCCTCAATTACCTGATGGTAAGGGTCATAGAAAAAACAGAGTAAAACTCTTCTCAGAAGTGCATAGCAAAAGGATAAGTAAGCAGTGATAAGAAGTTGCATCACAGACAGAAACAATTAAAAAAAAAAACATCAAGTGTGATTAAGCAGACTTAACTTAAAGGATTGCTCAGAGGAGGTGTAAAACCTTCATCCCTGGAGACATTAAATGCCCAACCAGACAAGAAACCAGATCCAATCTTAATGTTAACTCTGGTTTAAACATGAGATTGGACTAATGGCCTCAAAAGATTAATCCAGCCTAAACTATTCTATGATTCTATTATATGATTCTATGTGGCAAGAAAACAAAATTGCCAGACCCCAGTTAAAATGGTTCAAAATTATCAAACTGTAATTTTGACAGATAAATATATGAATAGATTAGGAGAAGAAGCTGAGAGAAATGAGCTTGTTTAATCTGGAGAAGAGAAGGTTTATGGGGAAGCTGAGAGAAACTAAAGAGGAAGTTATTGAGAAAACAGAGCCAGGCATATTATGGAGGCATGGAAAAGAAGACTGAGAGACCAACTGAAACAGAAGAGGTTCCAGAAGACATAACTCATTGCTTTTTCACCATGAGGAAGCAGGAGAACAGGTTGCCCAGAGACATTATGTAGTCTCCATCTTCAGAAATTTTCAAGCCTCTAACGAGCAAAGACCTGAGCAAACAGGTCTGAGCTCCTAGTTGATCCTGCGATGACCAGAGGCAGGACCAGAAATTTCCTGAAGTCCCTTTCCATCCGAGTTATCCTATGAGCTGGGCACGCTGTGTGATGACTCCATGTCCACACGGTTGCCTCTGTTCTCATGGTTCAAAACAATTAATCAGTACTACTAATACATCTGCTATCCTTCAGTATTACAAATAATTTAGCTGTATTGTTGTCAGCAGCAAGTTTAACATTTATATTACCATTACACCATGCAGAATCCCTTGATTACATGACTTCATGTAATGAGTATCATATAGCTGCGACATAGTCCTACAGAAGGTCAGGATCTCATATATTGACTTTAAATACTTAATGTGGGTCATATTTTATGTAAATGGCACCCAGTAATGAGATTTAACTCATTGTAAATTTAAAAATACACCTGATAAATCAAAATATTAAAATTTAGAGAAAAAGAGAGAGACCAAACAAAAGAGAAAGAAAAAGAGAGAGAGAAAGGAAGAGAGAAAGTGAAAAAGCAAAAAAGAGCAAGAAAGAGCAAGAGAGTGTGAAAGAGAGACAGTGAGAGAGAGAGAGAGAATGCAAGAGAGAGAAAGCATGCAAGAGAAAGTATGAGAGAAAGCATGAGAGGAAGCTCAAGGAAGCAAGGGAAAGAGAGAGAGAGAGAACAAGAGAGGGCAAGAGAGCAAGAAATTGAGAGAAAATGAGAGAAAGCAAAAGCAAGAGAAAGCAAGAGAAAGAAAAAATAAAAAGAGAGAGAAAGCAAGAGGAAGCAAGAGAAAAAAGGAGGAAGCAAGAGGAAGAGGGAAAGAAAATGATAGAAGAAAAAGAGAGAAGACAGAGGGAGAGAAAGAAAAAAGTGGGCTGAAGCAACACATTGTTACTGATTTAAAAACAACACTATCCTTAGCTATCGCAACAGATACAAGCTTTCAGGAATATCAATTTGTACTTATGTTCTATGGTTACAGTGTTGTAAACAAAGATTATGTTAGTTGAAGCAGTCTTGCAAAATTGTTATTGAAATACAAAGTTATCCAGCAATCAGGATCCCTAAGAACTGGGGAATCAAGATCCTCTGATTGTAATTTACTTTAGTGACATTTCATTTCAGCATCATATCACGTAGCTTCTGTTAGCAGCTGTCACCTGTACTTTATTGCCATGGGCCTCATCACAGGTGCGAGATAAATGTAATGGGGGGGTAAGGAAATTAATGCAGTTTTATGTGCCACTGTACGAGGGGTCATTAAAAAGTACTGAAATGCTAGAACACCTTTTGGATGTTCTTACATTATTTTTTCAATCCTCGGACTACTTTCTTTTCTCTGAAAATTTACATTTCAGCAGTATTTAATCAATGGAGTTGTTTCCATATGGGCTGAACTATAGTTCAGTGACAATACTTTCTTATACTTGCTTTAAACATCCAGCTCAAGTGAAAGCTGGTCCACTTACACGTCATGAAATCTAGTTGATTCATGGTCATTCTGCCTATGCTATGTCAAGACTGTTGTGGGTATTTTTATTTTTGCACATTATCTTCTTATTTTCCTAAGGCAGTAGTGCAGGTAGACAGGCAGAAAGGCTGACTATCTGATACCACGCTACTATGAGTAACACAACAGTTAATTACCACAGCTGGGAAAATGACATAAAGAACCTGGTGTAATATTTGATTTTCAGGAAAAACTCTTGCATTTTTGTTGCATGGACCTGTTTCTGGGTCATCCTCATGACACAGATTTACCAGTTTTGGAACGCTAATCAGACTGCAGAACACTGCAGAGCACCAAACTTCAAGACAAAGTAACTAAATGCATAAAATTAGAGCATTTAATGAAAATCATTAAACAGAAAGATATTCTTAGACTGGCTGATTGCAGGCTGACAGTGCTATAATCTAATCAGGACAGCAGATAGAATTAGTACTAAGTCATAATGTATATGATTTCAAACATACATAAATGCTGGATGCCGTCCTGTGCAATGTGCTGTAGGTGTCCCGGCTGTGGCAGGGGGGTTGGACTTAGATGATCTCCAGAGGTCCCTTCCAACCCTGACGATACTGTGATACTGTGATAAATGTGTTAAAAGTGCTGTCACAGGACTAAAGATACCTACATGCTTCACTGTTTGTAGGATATGACCAGCATTATGACACAACTGAAGTAATAAACAGAGACGGAAATTTTAGAGAAAATGTAGTAAGCCATTTATTAGTGTTCACCTAATAAAAAGGTGACCTAATAAAAAGAATATTCAAACAAGCATATGATGCAACATTTATTCTTTAACTGCGAGTCTGAATACAGTGAAAGATGAGAGAGTAAACACTAGTGAGCTTATTTAGAAGCAAGAGGGGGAAAATATCTCTTGACCTCAGGGACACTGTACTGCTATGACTTCTGCTTTTTAGCTGCTAAACAGGAATCATTAAAATAAATTAGCAAGGCTTAAATCTTAACAAACATTGTGTGAATTCCTTGTTGTGTATACTAGGTGCAGGAGCCTCACACTTCACAATCACCCAAAACACTTTGACAGATACTGTGGACTCAGAAGAAAAATTTCTCTATTGTGTGACACTGAGAACTCAGGGATATCAAATACAATACAATATGTTTTTAATGCTAATCTCAGCCCTTTGCTGTTAAAAACAACTTCTCTCTCATAACTGAATTAACCTGTTTCCACTAGCAAAACAGTCTGTCTCCCATGTCAAAGACAGCTGGTCTAACATGTACAACAGCTCAGATGGAACTAGCCACACATCCAGAAGCAGTATAGCCATGGTAATACTGTCCTGTACTCAACTGGTTAAAGTGCTGAACTGATACACTAAAATTTGAGTGCAAGACCACAGTAACACAACTAATCACTTCAAGGATGTCCTGAATTATTTGTTCCATATGGATTCCTGCCCTGGATGAAACGAATTCTTGCTTTTCTGCTCCATTCACGGGAGTAGTTATGCCCTTCATAAGCATATGGTTAATGCAGAAGTAATAACAACATCTAATTTTCTGAAGGAATCTAGCACATCTCCCTTCCCCAAATTTACAGTTTTCCTCTCAGAATGCACAAAACCCCTGATCAATGAGGAACAGTCCTTAATACTTTTCAGATTCAGTATGTGGTACTTTCTTTGCTGATTCTGGAATGATTCTGATCTAGTTTCTTTCCCCTGGTATCAAAACAGGGGAGGGATTTCTATAATCTTCCTGAGAGATGTCCCTGACCAAGTGGACATACTAAGACTGAGTATAGTATGAGACGAGCCAACATCAGTACTTTCCTGATTTGCTCTTCTTTTTTTTTATTAATTTCTATCTTAACATCTATTTTCCAAGGTGTCTCCTAGCCTAATTACCTTTCCCACATCTCTAGTAAAGCCTTACAAGAAATAGTCTCCTGTTCAAAGTCTCTGTGTAGTCATTTTCATTCTTTGTCATGATGAAGGTTTATTCCCATTTCCAATCCTTTTTCTGTCATCAGCTGGAGTCTAGGGTACAACTCCCAGTCATCTGTAAAGAAACCTGGATTGTGGTATTCGATCCATCCTACAGCAGGATCAATTTAAGATGGGCAGCGTTCAACAGCATTATGCTCTCCAAGTATGAACTTCCAAAGCGAAATTTCCTGAATCATTGCAAATTGTTCTCACATAACCCTCCATCTGCATTTTCTTTCACACTCCTAATTTTGAGAACATTATTGGAAATTCAATGGCACGTGTCTTGCTGCTTCCGTATTTTACCCCTTGGAGAAACTAATGTGCATTATTCTGTGTTTGGATGTGTGAATAACTCTAAAATGTTTTCTACCAATGTATTAGTTATTTCAGCTAAACTCTTGTTAGATTTCATTAACGTTTTGGCTTTTTGTTTGTTAGCGAACTTTATTATTGTTTCTATGTATGCTAAATATTTTTAGTTGATGTAAACTTACAGTGGCCTTATTTTCTTTCTTTAGTCCTTCCAACAATGTCATTAAAAAAAAAACTTTCATAACACCAAGCTTTTTTTTTTTTCTTCTTTTAAAATCCTACTTTCCAAAGCCTCTCAGAGTCTTACTAATTAGTAAGAAGGTAGATTTAGATTAGATATTAGGAAGAAATTTTTCACTATAAGAGTGGTAAGACAGTGGAACAGGTTGCCCAGGGAAGCCGTGGATGCCCCATCCCTGGAAGTGTTCAAGACCAGGTTGGATGGGGCTTTGAGCAGCCTGATCTAGTGGGAGGTGTCCCTGACTGTGGCAGGGGGGTGGAATTAGATGACTTTTAAGGTCCAAACTAATCACCTGTATGTCATCATATTAATTTTTCTTCACCGCCTTCAATTTCTGCATTTTTTATCAGACTGAGAGGTGTTGGTCAGGTCTTTGCTAGTGTCAGTGATAACAAACTAAATTCACATAGAATAACACTTGGGGAAGAACTGACCTACCTGTGCACTGTGACAATGTGTTGACACTTGCTGGATGACTGAAATGTGTGCTGCCATATCTGTTGGCACAATCACAGTTTTCAAAATATACTTAAGGAATGTCAGAAGCCCTTGTGAAAGAAGAAGGAAATTCTGAGGTAAAGGGAATTCATATTCTCAGTTCCCTACAGTATAAAGCTACCACAGTAAGCTAAAGATAAATAAAGCTAGAGCTAAAGATACCATAAGGAGCTAAAGAAAGCCGTTTGCTAACTGAGGAGAGTCTAGCAATAAGGGGAGATTGCAAATAATAGGGAAAGACTAATCGTGTTACTTAAAAGGTAGATGACTCAAAGACAAACATAATGAATGACACATAAGAGGAACAACTGCACAGAGAAATAACATGCGTGTGTCCCAAGGAAGCACTAAAATGCAGAGAGTCTGTAAGGTCACTTGAGTCAAAGGCACAAAGAAGCATCCAACAAACTGCCTGGTAACTTCAAGCAAGTCAGACTTCTCACATGGCAAAAAGACAGAAATCACAGTGTGTCAAAAATAAATTGGCGAGTCGGGTCAAGGGATGAAAGAGTCAAATACTAATGGAGAAATTTAAGTGAAAAACATTGTGCAAGATTTTGAAAACATGCAATTGAATAATGGAAAATTAAGTATATGATTACAGGTAAAGAAAGATTATTTAGCCAGAAACCACAGTTTATGAGTAAGAGCAAAAAGATTAAATTATATGCCTTATTTCCTCTTCTGCTGCTTTTTGCACTGAATTCATTTTATTAGTCTTCACTCTGTGGAAGTATAGGTTTCTCTTCAGCAGACCTGTACCAGTGTACATAGTCTTTATCAGAGAGACAGATTTATCTAGCTGCTAACATAGTTTACAGACCCATATTTATACATGTAAATTTGTATAACTGTGTCTAGATAACTGCATATTAGCATATCCAACTAAAGTGAAGAAGGACAAAATATAAAATACAACAGCAATCAAATACCATTTGCATAGCCATAAGAGAAAGGCTATCAAGATTGAACTTTATATCGAACAGGGAATACAGAAAAGGTTCTGGATTCTGTATTTCTCTTTCAGTACTCTGTAAAAAAAAAAAAATTTCTTTTAGAAAGCTTAAAACAGACTCACCATCTTAATCACTATAAACTACAAAACACTTCAGTTAAAAAATTCAGTACCTAATTTGTAACTGAACTGGATATTAAAAAACCTGTTAGAGTTTCATGTCGGATCCAACAAGCCAGGGTGGTACAGTTCTATGTGCCCAAGTCCAGCCAGCAAGAAGGCTGAAGATGAGTTCCCAGAAGGTATCACGTGTATACACGTCTACACAGCTGGCCACATGGACCACAGACAGACACTCAGAGCACACACATGAACACAGCAACAACAGCCTCATCCTGCTCCTCTCTCTGGCTGAGCAAAATGGGGGTCCATGAATGACAACATACATACACACACATGGCCAGGGTATTTTTTAGGGTCCTCCTCATTCCTTTGTCTCTATGCTCCTTGGTGGATGTACAGATGAGCTTTTATCATGTAACCTAACAAAACCGATGATGCTAGAGAAAATAAGGAACTTTAAAATTACTATCCATCACGACTAAAGCAATTTTTCTGCAGTGGTACATAGGAAATTTACAATTTTCTTAGTCAACTTAGAATTTCATTTTGGTATCCTAAGGCCTGCATTTGCAATTTTGAAAGGATAAACAGTAGCGTATAGAAATGAAAGTGAAAGCTGCAACTATAGACAGAAGCATTATGCACCTTAGGTCAAACTAATACCATTTTCACTAAAGCCATAAGGCTGTTTATTAGTGACCCTGTTTTCCTTCCGCTGAAATCAATGGGAAACACTTCATTAATTTCTATTTCCCACATTGAGAATACACTAAATAATCTTCTCCAGTTTGCCAATTTTTTTTCAGACAGGTGTTAACACTTGATAGTTTCGTAAATCTGTAAAATATAGTGTGACATTTTGCTTTTTCCAAATTAAGAAAGAAGTAAAGTAAGTTATTTTCATATGCAAAATGGTATTACTTTCCTCTGGTAAAAATGTAAATTTAAAGGAATGTTACAAGTATTCAGATACTAGTGAATTTTTTCTAAAATAAAAATAAATATGGAATGTTTCTATAAATTTGCAATTTTTCAGAAGCATTGGCTTAAAATTTAAATAGCAAGCATGGTAAAATGTGCATACACAGAGTGAGATGAGCAAGACACCCTGAGGAAAGCTCCAGATGACAACATACCAGAGGAATAACAAGCAAAATATGAAAAATCTCCAATCCATTACTTACTTACACCAATTTTCCTTTCTACAGCCAGCCTATGTTCCCCTCTATCAAAAAGGACATGCAGAGCAGATCAGTGACTGGTCCTTTTTTGAGGTCATCCTTTTCAGGGTATGTTAATGGACTAATTACAAGCTGGTATAGAGATGAAGCATCTTTACTTCTTCATAAACATATGTGGATTCAGTTGATACTTAACAGACATGAGAGGGTATTATTTTTCCCTGTACCTGACTTTCAGAATAAAATAACTTCTCAAGTTGTTCTCAGAAATACCTACGTAAATTGTAATTGAACTGAAATAATTTATCAATTCTAGTAAACAACTCACATAGTAATTATTCAGGAATAATGTTCATCAGCATTACTGAGTAAGTCACCCAATATTTTACAGGTCAGAATACATGCAATTTCAAGCTCATTTCCTGAAACATGAAGTTCAAGGTACCCTTTCATAGAATCATTCACTTCATGCTACAGGCTCACTTAAAAACAGAACCTTCTCAGATTATAGCAAAGATGTGTCCTTTGTCATCAGGTGGGTGCAAGAGAAGCATTGGCAACAGTTTGTTGTTGTAAGGGTTTTTTCCCTCCCATGAACAGAAGTGAAAAAGGCTGTGTGGGCAGATTTATCCCTCTAGACACCAAAGTGGCACATACAAATACAATTTTTAACTTGGTAAATGTTGTGTTTCTACTGACTCTATTGAAGAGTATTAACAAATTGAATAATGAGTCATGAACTTATCCAATTTAACTTGCTGAGCTGGTACTGATACTGAGCACTATTTTCATCAACAAGGCTGAAGTCTCAGATATTTACTCATATCAGTGATGCTATCCATATGACCAACTTGAAGGAAGTCAGTGGGAGTAATTATGTAGTCATTACCAGCAAATACCACTTTCACAGTCTGGAAAATTGAAAAGATTGACTGTTTTAAAATATCTGTCCTCTTTTTTTTCCTGTTAAACTAAGACTCTTCTTTAACCATGATTTTAACCAGGAAGACTAAGGATGTGCTATACATTTTTCCTTTGAAAAAGATACATTCTTTTTAATTGTAGGTATTAAACCCCGAAATCTTCAAGTAACATTTGCTGGTTGGTCAAGGACTTGATCTGCAAGCAAAATACTGTGGGAAAGGTGGTTGCCAATTTTGATATTGCTCTTAATATTCATCTTCTATATGCAAATTGAGATCATTATAACATTTTATCAGTGTTATTTGAAGTGTTGAGATCATAACTGAAAAAGAACAGTACTTAGGTCACACTGGCCTATTGTTATGCTTAGCTGCAGTTCTAGCATGCAAAAAGTTCAATAACCAGCAGAAATGAACTAGTATAAGATGGAAGTAGACTTAAATGGCAATTAGTTGTGCATGCACACATGCATGCACACACACACAAAATGAAACAGCCCTCTATGTTCAAGAGAAAGAATAATACGAAATGTGACTTTGCTGGCAGCCAGATTTTTGAAGACTTATATTTTGAACCATCTTCCCTGATCAAGTATATTTAAAAAATGGTGAAAATGCAACATCAGAAAGTCCTGCTGTGGGTGTTGAGCCTTGTGACAGAATGTAAAATAAGAGACACATCCCTTAATTTATTTTCATATTTACTATAGAGGATTAGTAATCTTTCTACTGCCTAGAGATCTCCAAGTATTGCCTCACTCCATTCCTGAAACAGTTGAGAACTATGTCTTGAAAGACCATAGAGTATAGCTCTCTAATCTTTGCAGAGGCTTTCAAAGAAGTTGCTATGTAAAGGAAAAAAAAAATCTTTCAAGGAAAAACAAAAGTGTCTCTGGTTCTTATCGTATCAGTTATATAATATATGGGGAAATAAAACAGTTTTAATGCATACCTGCATATACAGTAGGATGGAAAGAGAAAATGTGAATTGTAATGCTTCCAAAGTACATAATACCCAGGACACCTTTTAAAAACACAAGAAGAGAGCAGAAACTATTGGAAAGAAACAAGGAATCTCACTGGACCATGCAAAAACATATGTAGCAACCGCAGAAGCTCTCATTGATTCAGTTTTCTATAAATATTTTATGTTTAAAACAGTTCCAGTTCTGGATTGTGCTCCTATCACTATTAGCTAAACTCCATAAAGTAGTAAATAGCCATTTGTTCTAGCTGAGGAAATAGTCTAGTATTTTTTGATTGTGTGTGTATGGTCCTGAGCTAGTATCTATGCGGCAACTTGGCAGTAAAGCTCTGCCTGCACAGAATTTTAGGACAAAATTCCATTGAAATGAAAGGAATTAGTCATTAATCCTTACCTCCTCAGTAGTTCTTTTTCTTGCTCGGTTCATCAATAACCTGATCACTAGTAAACAAACCCCAAAGGAAATCTTCATATCAGGAGAGATGAGGAAGAGTCAAATAGAGAATTAAATGCTCTCAAACTATTTTAGAGTTTAGAATTCGATTTCAAATCCCAAATCAACATTTTTATTCTAATTTCCACTTGTAACAGATTTTTTTCTTTTGCTTTAAAGTGACTGTATGTGATTCTGGTGGGGCTGGGTAATTTTCAACCTATGTAATTTCTTAACTTTATTTTAAGTGAATCATGAAGTCTGTGAAATTAGGTTGTTTTAAGGGAACCAAAGTACACAATTCACCTCCTTTTTCATAACATAAATGTAGGTTCACAGTTTTTTTTTTCCAAAGGTGTAAATTATGAAATACTAAAGGTGAATGGTGCCTCAGCTTTTGAAAACTGTGTAAGTTTATAAGTAAGATTATGGTGGTTAGCCTGAGTTGAAACCTCTATAAAAGTTTCTTGAGAATTCATCCCAAACAGAGCTGAAGAAATCTAAAGGTATATTTTATACTTATGCTTATTTAATTAAATGGCACATTCATTTAACATCAATTCTTTTAACTGAACACTGTCTATTTAAAAGTCATATAGGGCCAATTCTTCTCCAGGTTACACTGCTTTAAACCTGAGTAACATCATTCAAGTTAATGGACTTAATCGTGTTAGTGACGTTTTTTTACACGTATAAGTCTTTTCAGAATTGGTGTCTTTAACTACATATTTCTTAAAGCAGATATCTATTATCTATCTTTTAACGGTTCTGTGGTAATCTGACCTTGGTACTGGGGAAAGTTATGAAGCAGATCATCTTGAGTGCCATCACACAGCACGTACAGGACAAGCAGATGATTGCGACCAGTCAGCATGGGTTTATGAAGGGCAGGCCCTGCTTGACAAACCAGATCTCCTTCTATGACAAGGTCACCCACTCAGTGGATGAGGAAAAGGCTGTGGATGTTGTTTACCTGGACTTTAGTAAAACCTTTGACACTATTTCGCACAGCATTCTTCTGGAGAAACTTGTTGCCCATGGCTTGGATGGGTGTACTTTTCACTGTGTTAAAAAACTGGCTGGAAGGCCGGGCCCAAAGTGTTGTGGTGAATGAACTTAAATCCAGCTGGTGGCTGGTCACAGGTGGTGTTCCGCAGGGCTTAGTAGTGGGGCCAGTTTTGTTTAATATCTTTATCAATAATCTGAACAAGGTGATCAAGTGCACCCTTTGTAAGTTTGCAGACAACACCAAGTTAGGCAGGACTGTTGATCTGCTTGAGGGTAGGGTGGCTTTACAAAGAGATCTGGACAAGCTGGACTGATGGGCCAAGGCCAATGGTATGAGGTTCAATAAGGCCAAATGCTGGGTCCTGCACTTAGGTCACAACAACCCCATGCAGTACTACAGGCTTGGTGAAGAGTGGCTGGAAAGATGCCTGGCAGAAAAAGACCTGGGGGTGTTGGTTGACAGCCAGCTGAATATGAGCTAGCTGTGTGCCCAGGTAGCTAAGAAGGCCAATAGCATCCTGGTTTGTATTAGGAATAGTGTGGCCAGCAGAACTAGGAAAGTGATCACACCCTTGTACTCATCACTGGTGAGGCCGCATCTGGAGCACTGTGGCGTGTTCTGGGCTCCCTGGTTCAAGAAGGACAGGGAACTGCTGGAGACAGTCCAGCAAAGGGCTACAAAGATGATTAGGGGATTGGAACATCTTTCTTATGAGGAAAGGCTCAGGGACTTGGGTCTTTCTAGTCTAGAAAAAAGAAGACTGAGGGGGGATCTTATCAACACTTACAAATACTTAAGGGGAGGGTGCCAGGTAGATGAGAAGAGTCTTTTTTCAGTGGTGCCCAGTGATAGGACTAGAGGTAACGGGCACAAACTTGAGCACAGGAAGTTCCATCTTAACATGAGGAGGAACTTCTTTACTTTGAGGGTGGCAGCGCACTGGCACAGGCTGCCCAGAGAGGTTGTGGGGTCTCCCACACTGGAGACATTCAAAACCCGACTGGACGCCGTCCTGTGCAACCCGCTGTGGGTGACCCTGCTGTGTAGGGGGGCTGGACTAGATGATCTCCAGAGGTCCCTTCCAACCCTGACCATTCTGTGATTCTGTAATTCTGTGAAAAGCCAGCACACATTTTCCAGCTCAGATCAGATGAAAACATTAAAAGCTTTCACCAGAGCAATCTGCTTCCACTTGAAAAGTCAAATGCCCTCATTGCTGGAGCTGGTCATGATATTTTCAGTGAAAGAGGGTTTAAGAATTGAGAGAATTCTAAAATAACAGATCAACCTGCTGCCAAGTTTTGTTCTGAGGAACTTCAGAAATCCTTTTTGAGAAATTTCAATAAAATCTAGTTTTAATTCTAGTTCAAGGGTGAGTTTGTTTGAAAATGTCAAAATTTCTCATTGCACATAAAATTAAATTACTACGGACTTTGCCAGTTTCCATTAATTCAAGGAAGACAGAAAATTCATCAATAATATATCTAAATTTCACCTAAGTAGCTTTACAGCACATGCGAATGTCATGCTTCAAAGTACAGCATCTCAAAACATTGCAAGATGGGGAAAGTTGTCATGAAAGCAGATGATGTAAATCACATTTAACAGGTGGAATTTTATTATTTATAGTGGCATGATATTCCTTTTTTTACCCTATAATGCAATGAAATATAAAACCTTTGTCATGACAGCAGATCAGAAACTGATATTGCTCATTTTACAACTTGAATGTTTCCTTTGTAAGGAAAATCCTATATGTTGAGGGGGAAATATTCTATGATGGATGTCTATAGCTACTACTTCTTTTTCTTTTTTTTTGAATAATGGTTGTTTTATCAGTTGTATGACATACTAAAGCCTTGAGGAAATTGGTTGTGGAGTACTTTTTTGGTCTATGAAAAGAGGATGATCTCATATTTTCCTGACACAGGCCCGTACAGACCAGCTTTGACCAGCTTTTCCCAGATGCTAAATGCTTGGCAACTATAAAAAAAAAAAAAAAAGAAAAAGAAAATATATAATCTTCATGATGCACTATTCTATACTGACTCTCTGCCTTATATTGGATTTGGGGGTATTTTTGCCTAAAGTGTGTCAGCTATTTCTGAGAACAGATTAGTAAAAACAATTCACTTCTTTCATACCAAGAAATTCCCCAAGTTTTTCTCTCAGAAGTTTTGTCTCCAGACTTTGGTTAGAAGACTACAAAATTGACAGAGACATTACCCACAAGTTAAAGCTCCACCATTTCTAGCCATGTAAAATCAAGGCAAATGTAGCAAATCTATAAATTTCAGGGGCATACTTTTACTCAGCTACTAGTTTCTGGCAGGTGAAATAATCTGACTACTTACCTTTGGGGAAAGAGTTTCTTCTTTTTCCATGAAGCTGAATTTCCTAATGTCCAACATGCAGGGAAGACTGGTCCCTCTGTGACCTTATCAACAGTCATGCTGGAGCTAAGGGTGGAAGGAAAGGGATTAGATTCTGCCGTGCCTGGAAAACGCTGATTGCAGGAGGCACAGGAGGCCCTGCTAGGCATAGTAGAGGAGTGTAAGACATACAAAGAAATAGGATATGAGGTGTGAGGATAGAGACAGAAAACGTGGCATCACCAAGAGCTGATACCATATAACTCCTTCTCCATTAGTTCATAAATTAGAGATCTGGCCTGCCCGTCTGAAAATCTTAACACTGCCAATATCACATTTGGCATCAAAATGATATATTCAAAATTGACCATTATCAGAATAAGGGTTTTTTTCACATGTCTAAACATGTCCGTTTTCAAATGCAGATCAGACTGCTCTACTTGCCTTAAGGTAGAGTTACATACTGCATGTTGTTAAACCAAATTTATATAACAAAGAATTATTGTATTTAAGACCCTTCATCTAATGCAAGAATAGGAAGATTTCCAAACAGCAACACAGAGAAGAAAGGACACCATATTCTCCAGGGAATGCCTGTGCCACAGAGTTCATGTAAGAATCTGAGCAAGTCACCAGAGCTACATTATAACATTTGGTCTGTGTTTTTTTGTCATTTACTGAATAATTAACATAAAGACACCATGATCCACAGTGGTGAAAGTGCTAAGAGTCAACAGCTACAGCTGAAGTGGATTTAAAGCTGGGCTTTCAACATAGTAAGTGACCTACGGCACTCAGGGTATCAACTAATTCACATGCTACTGAACATTCAGTGAGAATTTTCAGAATTAGTAGGAAACTTTGTAAGTCTTGAAGAATCTTAATGTTTAAAATGTACTCAGTTACTCCAGAAAACTATGTTTTTAGAACAACAATCTCCAAAGCAGCTGACTACACATGCCATTAAATTTTAGCAAATGTGACAAGGAACTCTTTGCTGGATCAGGATTTAACTTAAAATACAAGGTACATAATAAGGTACACCCCTGTCCAAACTGTGTCTCTAATTCTCTCACTTATACACCCTGACACTCATAAAGTGCTCTCCAAAGGAAAAAAGGCATTCTCAGTAATCTAAGTAGATTAATGGTCATACATTTTCCAACATGCTTCTGTCTATGTCCATCTTACTATGTCTTTCTAGCTTATTGCAAAATGTTTCTCATTTGACCCAGGAAATTATATTACTTACAAAAAGATGCACATCTGGAAAACCCATTTGTGTTCCTTTTGATTTTAACTATTATTATTGAGGAACAGTGTTGATGTCATCCCCTTTACAAGTCAGCCAGTTCAGCCAAACCCAGAATAGAATTCCAAGTGTGAGCATGAATAAGGAGTGGTGGCTGGCTGGAATTTTAAGTCAGGCTTTTATAGCTTCATTTGAAAGGGTTTAGTCTAATCAATAGAAGAAATCTAAAAGACCTCCTGTATTTCTCTGATATGTGGCCATGACAACAGCTGACACTGACACATCGGGTGGTAACATCAGATAGATTACGTGAATGCTACTTGACATTAGCAAATAAATGCTTTCAGTATATATGACTCAAAAACACTCGTGCTTCCCCTACTCTGTCTATAATGTCTCCTGCAGTAGTGCAGTAGGGTGACCACAGCACACATGGCAGTGATTTTACTGGGGCTGCATAAGCTTGCGAGTTACAAGGCAACCATCACTACTCTCTCTCAAGACTGTTATGATTTCGGGCTCATGAAGTAACAACCTTATCTTTCACATTAATGATGTTAATGCCTAGTTTAGCATTAGCAGCCATGAAGTTTAGAATGAGACACTCATTTCTGGTTTTATTTATTTGGGATTTGTTTCTCTTTTAACATTCCCTTAAAAACGGAGAAGCCAGTAAAGATGATGTCCTTAAATCCATCCATTTCCTGCTGAGAGAAGTACAGCAGTTCCCAGCTGACTGGCTGCCCAGGTGGTTCAGCCTGAAAGCAATGGCCAACGTGACAACTCTTTTATGTTTATGGTCAATTTACAGGCTTATTGCTGGTACTTTTAATGAATTAAACTATAGAAACAGATGCTACTTCTTGAGAACATGCACGTACCATTCACAGTGAAGTAAAGTGACCCTCCAACAATGATCTTCAAACTATAATAGTCTGAGGATTTATGTCAGGATGTGAGTATGACTCTGTGTGTGTATAGATAGGCAGTGAAGCAATCTCACATTTGCTTGGTTCAGTGATTAACAAAGTCACAGAACATGAATTTAAATGAAGTAATGTAAAATACTGTTGACTTGTATAATATGAGATAAGCTTATACGCCATACCTGTAAATCTTTAAATACTTTCTTTGTAATTTTTTAAAAAAAAAAACTTTTTTTGGGGGGGAATTTATCTGTATGGGGGCTTGCACATAAAACTTTAATTTTTATCCTTCATTGATTGAGAAGATTGCTGTATCATATAAAATGTTTATATAAATAAAACACAAGGTGATTTAGCATTTGAAAATGTCAAGTCTTTTAAAAATTATTTTTTCTTCTAGTATGAGAAATACAAAAGCAGTCAGTGCAGCTCTGATCTTACTGCCCCTTTGATGTCTGAGAAAATAAAAATGATGAATTTACATTAAGTATGCCAAAAGTGAAAATGTTCCAGTGCATTTATAAATTAAAGGGCAACCATTTAGATAAATTACATTCCACTCAATTTGAAGCACATTAAAGAAGGAAGACCTTAGCTAAATGTATTTAAAACTCCTTTTCTCATGAATTTGCAATGCCTTAAAAAAAATGGGATTTCTCAGTGTGGTTACTAACACCAATGTTCTTTTTTTTCATTATTTCCTCTTTCTTTGATAAGCAATTCAAAAGATTAGGTAGCTCTATAATACTGCATTGCTGTGTGATAATTTTTAAAAATACTGAGGTGAGCTTAGGGAAAAATGTCTATAATCTGTGAAGTTATGAAAAATTCTGTAAGATTACATTGCAGGCGGTTCCTGATACCAGCCTATTAAGTTGCTGAAAGTTTCAGAACCCTGACTTGAACCATGAATCAATCCCAGCCCCATAGTCTTCCTCCCACCTCCTGAAAGCCAACAGAAAATAAAACCTCAGAAAATAGAAAAACAAAATAAGTGGTTTAATAGTTTAAGATGAGTAGCTGTATCCTGGACAAAACAATTGTTCCAGTAACACTGATGAAACTCCCTAGGAACTCTCTTAGCTTTCCCTTGTCAGGTTAGAGAAGGTTTAAAAGTCTTTATAGGGTATAAATACTACTCTGCAATATGTATATAATTCCAGAGCAATGTTCATAAAGGCAAAGGAAATACTTTGGACTTTCACTAAAGGTACTGCTGATCTTGATGTCATCTCAATTATTTCTGATTTAAATTTGAGGCCTGCTAAAACGTATATATCCTCTTTTCCCCCTGCTTTAGTAGAAGTTTATCTATCCTAGATCAACTGGTATACTTTGCTCATATAACAACCCTTCCCATCCACTGCAAAATCATTAAAAAGAGGTATTCCAGTTCAATTAATTCTTGAGTGACAGCTGAATAGAGAAGTGAAAGTTCTGGATAGAATTTGCTTCTATATTTGAAAAAATAATAATAAAAAACCCCAAAAACACACAAACAAAAAACAACCCAGGATACCTAAGGTAGTAAATGGTCTCTCTCTCCCTCTGACCCAGTGTAGGTCCTTTGCTAGCATGGTGAACAATTCTGAAAATCTCAAAATTTCTGATTTTTTAAAAGATACTAAGTCTTCCCCTCAATATTACAGAAGTGCAGTGAAATTAACTTGATGTTACTACATGGACTAAATCGTTATCACTGGATTATTTTAGTAGTGATTTCTGTCCACTGGAATCAAGTGACAGGAAAGAGGTGATACTATACCATGAAAATATAATTCCCTGAAAATTCCTTCACAATTGATGCATATATGAAGTTAAATCGACAAGCTTGGGCAATAAACCTTACAGCCTGTGCTCGTGATGGTAAGGAGGAAAGACTGGTAAAGAGGACATCCCAGGACATAAGCATGTGCTAAGTAATGAATTAAATGTTATATCAGTTATAAAATACAGCAGATCAGTTACCAAAAATTTTGTGGGGCAGCTGGAATCCCTCTATGTGCAGTAAGAGATACTTGACATTCTCTAAAGCTCCCTTTTTGAAAATAAACTGATGATATTACTCATCTTCCCACAGAGAAAAAAAATAAAAAAAGAAGGGGGCAGAAATCGCCAACCTTAAAGCCTTTAGGAGAGAGAAACAAGCTCATGCAGCATTCAGACCAAGTACTCAGTTTCCAACTAATCCAGTTTCATGGTAACTGTCTTTCGAGATAACTGCACAGAAATGAGCTTTGTACTCTCACAGATTGCTGTTCCCTATTTTGCACCCAAACTACAGCAAGGCTATTCTATCCTTCTCACCTGAATATCAGAAGACAAGTTCCAGAGTTTTATTCTCTGAAACCAAAGAGTTATGTAGAGCGCCAAGTAGTTTAATGAGGCAAGTGATTCTCATTACACTTACACTCGTCACCATCACAAGTGCTGTGTGGTGTACTGTACTGTTGGGAGAAAGTTTTGAGGGTTTCTGTTGAAAAGAAATGTTGCAGTCTATATTTTAGGGCATCTGTATTACAGTGTACATGGCAAAAGCCTAGGTAAAAGGCAATTTTTTCCTTGGATTGGTAACTCATCGATTTTAAAAAAACTGTAGTCTTATACCAGTATGCACAAAAGCTTCTATACTGATAAGCTAGTAATTTGATGATGAAAATCTACACACTTACAAAACAAAAATAGTCATAAGAGAGGGTTGATATTGGCTTGAACTAATTGAGTTGTTCTTAGTTATGCTTTAGAGACCTTTTTTTTTACACTTTTCCTTAATAATAATGTAATAATAATGTAACTACCATTTACAAATAGGGGCAGCACTGAAGATGATGGTCTTTCATGTTACCTGCTGTACTACTCTAACACAGCTGAGGGATGTTTCACTGTCTATGCACAGCGCTGATAATGTGTCAGTCACCTATATGTTTAAAAAAATATTCGGTGCCTCGGGTTTTCTCTCAAAACTTCCAACTATTTCAAAACAGGTGCGCTATTGGCATCAGTTGAAAGGATAATGTGTAGTGATATTAGGAGCGCGACAGCCTCCTCCAGCTGCTTTAGCCCAGGGCCCTCCTTCCCGGCCACTGGAACCCAGCCCAGCGCCCCAGGGACCTGGGGTCTCTGCCCAGGCTGAGGGATGCGGCTGCTGCTTTCCCTTTTGCAGCCTCAACAAGTAACGAAGCTGAGCATGTATCCCAGAGACACACAGACAGAGGCAGACACACACACACATACAGGTACATACACACACACACAGAGGGCACTGACATGGCCGGTCACACAGACTGCCACAGACAAGGCGCCGCCTTCAACAGCAGCCATGCACAGGACTCACCTGAAACACAAACACAGACCTTGGGCTGGCAGGGACAGAAGGTCACTAGTGCGGGCACGCACACACAAAACACTTTCACAAGCACATGTACATTCCCGGATCCCTCGAGTACCAGCTCTGCTCCTCTGCCCACCCCACATCCCTGCCCAGGTACCCACAGGCCCCCAACTCGCGAGCTAATCTAGCTTGGTGCTCACTACAAAACACACAGCACTCACATACTCATCCCACAGGCACCCCACATGCACAAGTCTCCCTGAACATACCAGCGTGGACCCCCCAGCCACCTGGTAACCTGGCCCAGACCCCAGGCTCCCCCCTACCTGTGGCTCAGCCACCTTCAGGTTTGCTGGAGAGTTTGCACACACATCCCATGCACATCTGGTTTGGGAAAGATGCAGATCTGGCATGAGGCACATGG
The DNA here is from genome assembly GCA_017639485.1 of Pluvialis apricaria. Classification (NCBI taxonomy): domain Eukaryota; kingdom Metazoa; phylum Chordata; class Aves; order Charadriiformes; family Charadriidae; genus Pluvialis; species Pluvialis apricaria. The sequence goes on along the minus strand of CM030044.1, from coordinate 47,770,693 downwards.
GTTATGACCCGCGGTACTACTCCAGCCCCACAAGACGAGCCACCTCACTCACACCAGTCCTCCGAGCAGCTGATTTTTGGGACATACGCTGTTGCCACCCTAGTTGCTGCTGGATGTTAAAGACTCCCCACTCCAGCTGCTGACACCACAGAGCAGGGGCGCCTACACCCCCAGTCTGACTCCGGTAGCTGGCACCATACACATTTCATTCACACATATACAGGTCTCGCCAGTAGCTGGCACTTAGTCCTTGCAACACACATGCACACAGAACAGAAAGTGACAATATGTGGAGAGATAGTTAAGGAAAGATTTAATAAGAAGGACATACCGCAGTGATCAGGTGCAGGGATCAGCCAGACAAGCGTACTGACCAGCCCCGGTTTACATGCAACCCATCCCTTTTATATCTTTGTTCTTCCCACTCCCCCTCCCCCCTTTAGTCCCCTGAGGATTTTGTACAGCTCTCTTGATTCTCACACCCGTCCTGAGCTGGTCTAGCATTTCCTCCCTGGATTATAATCTTACGGGTTGCAAAATTCAGGTTGATCTTTCTAGAAGCGGCACCTGTACTTTATTGATGGCCCATCAGTCAAAGTGAGTGGTGAGGTTTGTTTCTTGTCATTGTCTCCATGTTTCTTTTTTTCAAGTCTGTGTCTTTTGTTTCTGGCTTCCCCCTTTGTCTCTTAGTTTCCCAATTGTCATGATAGCCATCTAGATAACCTCACTGGAATTAAACATCCTCACACTATCGCATGCTCCGTCAATAAATGAAACTGAGCAGGTCTGCTTCCCATCACCACCACTGCAGGTCAGGTTTGTGACCTTGTAAGTTTGGTTAATGGCTTCCTCCTTTTCTTGTTATGCCCTTTTTGCACTGGAAAAGGTCATTGACCAGTTCCCTTTAAAGGAGCAGTCACCCTCCTTTCCACATGCCTTTACGGGTGCCAGTTACTTTTTTAGGTTACTGAACAGCAATTGTTTTTTAATACTTTCTACCAACGGAAAGTAAAACTTAAAGAAATATTAAGAATTTTGGAGAATTTACAGAAAGTAAGACAAAAGAAAGAACAGATTATATACATCACTGTGCCAAAAGGTCTCTCCGTATTCTATTGTTTCCCTCACTAACATCCTTTGCTTTGCCATCAATATTCTTGGCTATATTTTGTAAAATTGTTTACTGCTGTGACTCTAGCAGTTTTGTTAAGATACCACAGATACCACTTCTATAGGACTGGGGCAGATAGGAAGAGTAATGTTGCAGAAAACTGTAAAATGACATTACTAATACAGAATGGAAACAAGAGATGGACATGAAACAGAAAATAGAATCATAAATCTCCAAGGGGCTGGAAAAGTCTCTGGAGTTTTTAGAGACTTTCAAGCTTCAGAGTTTAGATTTCAGGTTTTGGGTTTGGGGTTGTTCGGTTCGTTGGTTTTTTCCCCTTAAGAAAGAAGAAAACAAAAAGTTCTAAATTCTGAAAATTTGCAGAACTTAGGTAAAATCTCTTACCCCACACAGAAATCAATGCTTTGCTTACAGTAAACACAGTTTAACAATAAACATTGGGTTTGTGTTACTTTTTTATACCATCAGCCCTCACATAAGCATCCCTTGGTCACAATGATTTCCCTATCAACAACTCAACAGACTCTTCTACTCTTCCCTCTGACATTTGAATCTACCCGTAAGTATTGACATTCTGTTCTCCAACATGACTCAGCAGATCTCCTCTTACCTTTTTTGCATACATCGCAAACCTACAAATGCATAATTGTACTTACATATAAGATTAAAAGGTTAGGCGCTTGAAATGAATAATTTAGATTTAGAAGGAAATAATCTCAATCATACCTTCATTATCCTTCATCTTGACCATTGAACTTTCTTATTCACAATCATATGCATCCTATTGACTCAACTCATAACTAGTTTGCTAAAACAAAGTTCATAGCTTTAATCACCTCTGAATTTTTTTGTTGACGTTCTCAGCCATTTCTCTAATTGTATAACCACACCTTCAGCTGGTGTAGCCTAGCGCTTCTTCAGTAAAGTCATTAGAGAAAAGTCAATATATACTTGCGACGAGTTCCGGTCCGATTTCGGACTCGGGGGAGTTTACTAATGATCCCAAGAGTGAGAGTGAGACGCAAACGAGGTCAAATGCCGCCAATCAGGCCGTTTTTATTGAATAGGTACAGAGGAATGGAGCGATAGGAAAGGCGGGAAATACTAGAAGGAAAGTAAGCAAGCATTCAGAAGGATAAGCAAAGGATAGTCACCACCATGGATCCAGCGACGTCTCGTTGGTCGTCAGTCTTCAGTTTCTTCGGTGGTGGGTGCACACCGCAGCTTGTTTCCACAGGCTTTCTAGAAGTCCAGGAAAAGACCTTGGCGGGCTGCCAGCCGGGCCCAGACAGGGGTCGGTTTTGGTGGCGCCTGATAATGGTCTTCTGCTGCGGGTTTTGGTGGTGCCTCATTTGCAAAAGAATGGTCTGCTCCTACCGGTCATTTGCACCTTGCAAGGTACACACAAGCAAGCGTTGAGGCAAATATTTGACGTCCCAGTCTCTCACAACTTGTAAAGAAACTTGTCCTCAAACACGTTGTCTTTGCTTTCGCCTACCTCCACCTCTCCACTTCTTACCATATCTACGTTTTCTGCTGCTTCATAATCCTATCACCTCATGCCAACCATTTGTTGCAATAACTGATCCTTCTTTTATTCCCAGAAGCCTACTACTGTTTGTATTCCAATTTTCTTCTAAATTCCTCTTTTTAATAACCACATGAAAACATCTGAAATACATGTTTTATCCTGAAATTAAAACTAAGAAGTTGCGCAATTTAACTCAATATCCAGAAGAAAAAAGGCAACAGAAACAAACTTTAGGAGAAAAGAAAGGGAAAAGAAAAGGGAGGGGTAAATTGATTAGTTAGGAACGAACCTGTTAAAATAAAAATAAAAATAAAAACAATGAACATTGAGTTAGACTAACATCATTAAGTAGCAGACTTCCAGAAAGAGCTGTGAAGGGACTTACTGGCACAAGGACAACTTGTACTGTAGGAAAAGATGAAGAGAGGGTGAAGGAAAGTAGGATTCAGGAAGATTATGAAACATAAACTCCTGGAAAGCCTGGAGATTTCATTAAAGAGACAGGTTAAAAATGTGTTCCCAGAAACACCCAAATGCAAGTATTCATTAGATAGACAATTGTTTGTAGTGAGGAAGAACTGATGGAAAAAGTAGTGACTGATGCATCATTAAATGAGAAAGAAAAAAGGTACAAAGTGAGAACAAGGGTGCAGAAAAAAAATCCTATTAAATGGGAAGCCATAACAGCATGAATTGAACCAACAAGCAGACTATGATGTTTTGTAAGTTATTTGTCATACAATAATGATAGAATAGGCATGGAATGGATTCTTGTCATCCAGCACATTTACAAGCCCTTACACCTTATGTCAATGAAAACTTCAATTAGAATTACACCCAAGACTAATATGGCTGGAATTTCATTTGACACATACTTCCACTTTTTGGAAAGTGATCTGCTAACAACTGCTTTCTATGTAAGATTCTCTAAACAGCTGCTAAATGTTCTTTCAACAATTAAATGTAATATCTTGATTAGAGAGGACATCATATAATAAAGGCACTACAAAATCAATTGTAATTATTTAAATCCAAAACAGTCATGTGTCCTTTGCTAATGAGAACCAATTTGGTGCTGAAAATTAAATGATTATCCCCTAGATGAATCGAAAAATTAGAAAAGGTCTCAGTCTTGGCCATTTACAAGATGAAAAAAGGACTGAAAAAATGTACTAATAAAAAAAAAAAGAACAAAATGGAAAGCAAAATAACTTAATTTACATTTCAATAGCTTGCCAATGAAGAACTGATTACTTTTCAATAAAATTGTGAGTAATAAAACTTGGGTCAATTCTAAAGGTGCTTAGCACCCATGGATTTCATTTACTTTATTGGAAATTTTAGGTGCTCAGTACAGATGCAAATTGGACTGAAAATTGCAAATATATATTGCAGTCAAAAATGCAATAATTTGTGGGGTTTTCTTCTAAGGAAAAGCAGAAAAATATTTTTTCTTGTCGTAAAAGTATTACATCCCTAAAATTAATGTAAAATATCTCTTAACAACCTTTACCTCTGCCCCACATTGTAATTAAATGGATACTGTATATGCCTAGCCCCATTTTGGAGATTCAAACACATTTAATACATTTTTTGCCAAATCTAATATGTTCTTTATAATCTCATCTATGCAGGTGAGAGGTCTTCAGCTGTAAGAAAGTGCTTATCTGAATGAAGACCAATGCCTTGATAACCAATGTCTTTTCCTGATGTAAATGATGGTTTGGGTTTCCTGATGTTTACTGTATCCAGTGTTTCCATATTTGGCAATCTCAGGGTCCCACAGCCATTCCATAAATTGAACTAAAGCAATTCTCTGTTCAAATACATTCTCTCACTATTTATATATTATCCTACAGTCCACCCCAGCAGAGTAAAGAAGACTAGGAATCTCGCCCCAAATTTATTATTTTTAATGTCTATCATTCTACTTTCATTTCACATCAAAGAGTTCTTTCTAGAAATGTAAGACTTTTCATTTAATGATTTGGCTTACTGACTTTTGAGAAGTAACAGAATTTCTCGTACTGAATAATGAAAATGTTCTTCTGAATAATTGCCTTTTTTTTTTTTAAGTTAGTTTGTGGTTACAACAAAGCACGGATTTTCAGTTTATCTTCCTGTTTTGCTGTTTCCTTGCTATATGCTGACACACAGCAGGATTACACAGTGATATTATACAAAATACTTCAGTAGATGCAAGAGAGGGACCAAGGAAGGAGAACCAGTGGAGCTACCTAGCTCCGTTGAATCCATAAAGAACTAAATTGGTTTGCACCAACTCTATCCGTATGGTACTGTTTTTCTTTGCAGAGAGTTACAGGCACTTACACTTCTCACTAATTTTAACATTTAAAAAGTAAGCAATGATTTTCCCTATTTTACAGCTTTATTTTAAGTAACATATGCAACTGTAACTATTATAAGGAGCTATAGGATGTTATGATGGTTACTATGGATTATTCTTTATAGATAACTTCTTGGATTACCAGCTTCCCTTGGCAGGAAACATTCTTGAGTAATGTTCTTTAGTGACCAGACAAAAATTAAACAACACAATAAAAGAAATGTAAAAATAAATGTGTGAAATACATGTCTATTTCTTTCTATAATTCATTCATATAACATATATTCTATATAAAGAAAATGTATTTTATAAATATATGTGCATATAAAAATAGGCATATATAAAAACATGTCTGCATAGCAATGTTCCAACTGCCATTTCAGCGTATTGAATAAAGATGTTTAATTTGACCTTCCTTTCATATGGTTTGCATTTTCTTTAGCAGTCTTAACAAAGACTGGGTGAAAGATATATTTCACACATGGACAACCATTATTTGGAAAATCTGCAGCTTCTTAAAGTACCAGTCCAGAAAGTAAATTCTCAAGTAACTTTGTCCCTTATCAAATGCCTCAGGTCCAGACAGATTCAAAGTTGAAGCAGTGTAGATAAGGAAGACAAGGAAATAAGAAGTGCAAGGTGAAGACATGGAGAAAAGGGATACTTTAAGATATCAGGAATCACAGGTGGAGGGGCTTTTGTACAGAAAGGGGCTAAGTTGCACTTTTTGTTCTATTATTTACACATCTGCGTGTCTTACACTAGTTAGCTGAAAATATCGTTAGAAATAATTCATGTGCATTCAGATTAATGAATCCAGTGTTACTTAGGATATGTCTGAATTGCTTTCTCTGTACCTACGATAAAATTCCACCCCAAACCATGGAATTATTTACAGACTGGTTAAATTTGGTCATTAGTGCTTTCTCAGGGGACAAATGTATGACTATGTATAGATTTTTTCCAAATAACAACCTAAGTACCTGAGGACAACAACTATTATTGTTTGCATACTGTAATGTAAAAGTACTGTAAGTTTCCCATCAATGCTTTAATTATAATAACAACAATGATCGTTACTGTAATTGAAAAACAGAAAAATAACATCTACCTCTTTGCTGTCATCCTACTTTTTCTATCTACAATTTGTCTAAGATTTAAAATGCAGTCTCAGCATAAATTTCAGCAGAGTATAGTCACCTTTAAAATTATATGGCAGCATAAGAGAAGAGAAAATTCTAGAGGAAAACCAAAAAAACAAACTAAGTTTTCCATTATAAACAAAACTTCACAGGGGAAAAGTTCTTAACAGAAACAAGATATAAATATATACCAATATTCCACAAAGAAAATACAATAACTCTTGAGGTGATCTACACATTTTATTTTTGCTCATTAGGGTGGCCTATTCCCTGACCTGTGACTCTGTTTCATTCTGAAACTAATGAGGAATACAAAGGTCTTCTTAACTCATGAAAATAAAATGTACTTTAAGCCTCAAGGTGCTATGTAGTTGTTTCCTATTTGGAACCTTTCAGGATTGTTTCTTTCAAAACTGCTTGAAGGAAACAAAAAGTACTCTTTTCTCTTGAAAAATAGTAAGAGAAATACAGTCATGCATAGTACATGCCATGTCATTGTGCTGAATAATCAGCTAACTCTAACTTTCAAAAAACTGTAAAGGATATGAAAAACCTGATATTATTTTTTCATTCCTCCACTCTGTTGCAATTTGCTTAAGATTTTTCTAAAAACAATCTAAATAGTACAAAAAAAAATCAATCTCTGTTTAATTTTTTTTAAATCTCAGTATTACTTCTTTTACTAGTAATGCTTTCCAATTGATGCATGCAGATTCTGTTCATCAATAGTGGTCATGAATACAGACACAAAGCATGAAATATATTCCTAAGATTTAGGAAAATTTTTGGGATGTGTGGGCAAAGAAAATAAGAAAAACATGACACCCTTCATTTTCTAGGTTTTCATATTTTGCCACTGAATCAACATCCACATTACACGATCAGAGCATACCTGTATAGTCATGTGACTTAGTCATCATATACAAGTCAGACTACCTACATACTGTCTTTATTTTATGACTGCCATGCTGAACTTCCCATAGAGTCTGATGTTAGTTGTTTCAAATGGCTTACAGAGTATTACAGAGTACTGAGGCCAGTCAAAGACCAAGTGGAGCCTACCCACACATCTTTTCTCTTGTTCATTTTTTATACTAGCGCTGTGAGAGAGCCACTTGACAGTAAGAATAATTAAGACGAATAATTAAGAATAATGCCTTCTCTATACACATAAGAAAGCTTTGCTTTTGTAATACAGCATCAGTTGATCAGCATGTAAAACAGACATTTTTAGTCACAGACCAGTTTATTAGGAATCGGTATTCTGTATTTTACCCAGAATTTCTTGTAGTATGTTCCAAGACACTAAACCTGGCAATTGCAACAAGCATCTGACCTACTATGCAAGAGTTTTGTATACATAACTATCTATTTAATATTACTACATGACTGTGCAGTAAATCCATGTAATTATTTATGGCTATTGCACAGTTGTTCATTAACAGCTGTACATGAGTGCAATCAGTTCAGGTCTTCCCAACATATGACTTACGCATGGTCAGCGATCACATCAGGATTCCCAAACCTGCAGTAGTTAGATAAGTTGTTTTATGCCTTGAAATACTGGTCAACTATAGAAAAAAATATTTTTTATTAAATTCCTCGGAGACAATATATCCGAGGAAGGCAACAGCAAGAAACGGAAAATTTCTCAAAATAACAATGAAGAAACAGGCCACACTCTGTTATCAAAACTTAATCTGAGCTTGCCAAGTGTTTATGTTCTGCTAACACATGTATGCCTGCCTATTTCTATCTATAAGCGTTGGCTTTCCAAACAGCACTGGTATTTCATACAGTGGATTGTAAAACAGAAGAAAATAACCTGGTACCCTTCAGAGAATGAAATGGAACCGAAAGAAATGTTTAGTTATAATAATATTTCTTAAAGGACTCCTGTTCTTGTCATCTCACCGAAAATCCTCTTTACATGTGTGGCAGATAAATACTATAGCTGCTCTACGAAAATGTACTCTATACTCACACAAATGTCCACTAACTTGCAGAAATGCTCTGACATGTCCTCTGCATCCACTCCTGCCTCCCTGACATATCAAAAATACAGGAAAGAACACAGAATGTTCTATATTTTGAGTTAAACATTTTTAAATTTGGTTTATTTAGTTGATACAACAGCTGGACAACTTGGACAAATGTCAATGGCCAAAGAGCAATCTCTGTACATAAATCCTTCCTCCAATTATATTTATTTTACATTCAAACAAGATGTTCAATACTACAACACTGAACTGGAAAGTTCATTTCACCTGCAATCAATTGTCTTACACTTTTTTTAATGTGTGGACAAGAAACCAGAATTTCCTTATTAGGATGGAGTCTAGCTCTAGAAATCAGCTTTCAGGTACAGTAGACTCAACATCATGGAATTTAAAACAGAAATGAGCTGTGAAGTTTGAAGTAAATTGATCAAAATGTGGAAGCGAAGAATTCAATATTTTAAGAGCTCAAATAAATCAAAGTGTACTTGTGTCTGACATTAATGATAACTTTAGTCCTGAACTATCACATTCATTGCCTCTGGACTATAGTTTGAAATGCTGTTTAGCTTCACACAAAGTAGAATGTCTTACTTCTAAATGAAGTGATTCAGCATATGAAATTAAAATAAACTATTTGCTTCTATGAAATAATCTAGGGTGATAAAATCTTTAATTTTTCCTGTGCTTAAATATTTTTAGAATATAACAAAGTTCTACAGCAAGTTTTAATAATTTACCTCAGTATCTGAAGAGAAGTATATTCTATACATTTATGAATCCAACCTTATAAAAATGTGAGAAGAAAGTAAAAATAATTTAATGAGAAAAAAATCCAGCAACTGAGTTTTTGACTTTGGTGTATATTTTCCAGTAGACACAGTAGACATGCATACATAGAAGGTCATTTTTTTCTTTAAAATTCGGAGTTTATCCATTTTCATGACAAGTGACTCAGAAATCAATAGCTGTACATTACATTCCTAAGATCCAGTAAATATTTAGGAGAGTATTTCACTTATTTAACCAATGTAGTCATTCAAAAGTGTAAACCATGGTCAAATAACAGAATTTCAAAAAGTTATATTTGGGTTGGGTTTTTTTTTTTTCTGTTGTACAATATTTTCCCTTGGATATTTGTAATTCTGAAAACCACCTTATGGCTTATATGAATAAGAAAATAACCAAAAGTATAAATAATTTATTTACTCAAATGGCATATCTACTCTAAATTTATCACCTCAGTTGTGTTTACGAAAGAAATTTTATCATTTACCTGAGAAAGACCACAGCTCTGTCTCCACAGTGAAGTTTAGAAAGAAAGAAAGAAAGAACAAGGTTAATATTTCAAGTTACTATATCAGTGTCAGGTGGTGTGAAACAAGAGAAAATGAAAATCAATACCTATAATGTTAAATTATATATATTTAGCAGTAGTTCTGTAATGCTATGACATATGACATCTGAGGCGAAACAGTTTTTCCCATTAATCTTAACAGTGCAGTATAAACAGTTATGATGCATCCAAAATAAACAGGAATTTCCAGTGGAAGCTGTTCTGAAATTTGTTAATGCAATGCAGGGGAAAAAGGAAAAGAGAGAGGAAAGGAAAAGAGAGAGGAAATGCATCAGAATATATTAGGTCCATAGGAACTCACTGTTCAAAAGAACCTGAAGAAAGAGAAAGGAGAATATTAATTTTTTAAAAATTTCTTTTTGGGTTAAAAATAATACACCAAAATAAGGAACCAGACGTCCAAATTTCCCTTCAATTTACCAATTTTGTAATTTGTATTGCTGAATTATACACCAGACCTATTTCATAGGTTGGTTGTTTTTTTTTTTTTCTTTTAGCAAAAGTTGTATCCTAGAGAAAGTAGGTAAATGTGTCTGTCTTTTCCTCCGCTTTAAAACATTCTCCATTTCTTGTCATAAACATGCTTGTTGATTTATCTGGTGGTTTAGACTACCTCATATTGATTTACTGGCATAAAGTAGTATACATATCAGATTATGTGGTGGGTTGACCTTGCCTATCCACCAGGTGCCCACCAAGCCGCTCTGTCACTTCCCCTTCTCACTAGGTAGGGGATAGAAAATATGATGAAGGGTCATGGGTTGAGATAAGGACAGGGAAATCACTCAGCGTCTACAATCACAAGCAAAACAATACTCAGCTTGGGAAAATGAATTTAATTTATTGCCAATCCAATCAAATCAGTGTAGGATGATGAGAAGTAAGAACAAATCTTAAAACACCTTCCCCCAACCCTCCCTTCTTCCCAGGCTCAACTTCACTTCCAACATCTCTACCTCCTGCCCCCAAGCGGCACATGGGGACAGGAAATGGGGGTTGTGGTCAGCTCATCATACATTGCCTCTGCCACTCCTTCCTCTTCACACTCTTCCCACTACTCCAGTGTGGGGTCCCACCCACAGGTGTCCTCCACGAACTTCTCCAATGTGAGTCCTTCCTATGGGCTACAGTTCTTCATGAACTCCTCCAGCATGGGTCCTTTCCACAGGGTGCAGTCCTTCAGGAATAGGCTGCTCCAGCGTCAGCCCCCCATGGGGCCACAGGTCCTGCTAGAAAGCCTGCTCCAGCTTGGGCTCCTCTCCACAGGGCCATGGTACCTGCCAGGAGCCTCCTCCAGTGCAGGGTCTCTATGGGGTCCCAGGTGATATCCACCTGCCCTGGTGTGGGATCCTCCTCAGTGTGGGTATCTGCTCCACTGTGGACCTCCATGAGCTGCAGGAGGACAACCTACCTCACCACGGTCTTCACCACAGGCTGCAGGGGAATGGCTGCTCCGGTGCCTGGAGCACCTCCTCCCCCAACTTCTTCACTGACCTTGGTGTCTGCAGAGTTGCTTCTCTCACATATTATCACTCCTCTCTCCCAGCTACTGTTGCACAGCAGTTTTTACCCTTTCTTAAATAAGTTATCACAGAAGTGCTATCACTGTTGCTGATTGGCTCAGCTTTGACCAGCAGTGAGTCTGTCTTGGAGCTAGTTGAAAATGGCTCTGTTGGACATGGGGGAAGCTTCTGGCATCTTCTGAAAGAAACCACCCCTGTAGCCCCCTGCTACCAAAGCCTTTCCACATAAACCCAATACATATGCCTTTACCATCATACATAACATGCCCACTCATTGAATGGATGACTTCTGGGAGAATGGAAACTATTTGTGAAGTCACTTATATAATCTTAATGCTATATAAATGAACTATGATTTGATTTTTTCCTAGTTTTATGAGGAAGTAAGACACTGGATTAAGTTGTTGACCCTTGGTTACATGGACAACATATGGGATATCCAAGAACTAAATCTTTTAGGAGTTACTTTACTGACAAAAATGAATTGCTTCCTTCTGTCATTGCTTTCTCAATTGCTGATTCTGTATTCAGCAAAATCATCTGGCTGAAACCAATGCACAGGAAGTCTGGTAAACTTGTATGAAATCTTTAGGAGAGAAGATTAACTAAATTACCCAGAAAGGGGAAAAAGCATAGCTACTCTCTGCCCACTTCAACCCCTTCTACTATTCACTTTATTCAGAAGAAAGAAGTAAAAGTTCACAGCTGTCAGGAAAGAGAGGCTCTGTTTTAACATTTGTTCTTTTTCTCTTAAATTGATCATGTGACTTGGAAAAGACAACACACTGAGTGACCTATTAGGAAAATGATCCAGACAACCAATGTTTTTCATGCAGTTCATCTAAAGCTGGTCATGGTTTTCACTAAATCTCTGCCCAGCTGAACTTAGTAGGTGCAATCATAGAATCATAGAATTGGAAGGGACCTTTAAAGGTCATCTAGCCCAAACCCCCTGCAATGAGCAGGGATATCTTCAGCTAGATCAGGTTGCTCAGAGCCCCGTCCAACCTGACCTTGAATGTTTCCAGGGATGAAAGGGTCCCAGTGAGCTTTTGGTATAGCTGCACTGAGTACAGAAAAGATTAAACAGCTGTCTAGCTTACCTGATCGCTCAGAGGATCTGTCTGTGTTGGGGCTACTGCAGGTTAAAGAACAACAGGTGCCAATTGCTACCATGACAGTGCACTGGCAACAATATCACACCAATCAAGACTCCCTGGTTCCCATACGTAAGCTGAGCTGGTGACTGGAGAGTCAAGGAGTGATTAAGTGGCTCCCCGTCAGGGAATTGAACTCAAACAGGTGGGGATACTCACCACCGTACTATAGACTGACTCTGCAATGAATCCCTTCAGATAGACTTTAAATGTTCAGCACAATTTGATGTGTAGTTGAGTAATTATAGAGAAAACAATTTCTTTAAGTTTATTCTGTAAATACAAAAGTGCATTTACACCTCTCTGCAGTTAGTGGAAAATACACCATAGGTAAAAAACCAAAACAAATCAAAAACAAAGGAAAAAAAAAAACAACAAAGAAAGAAGATGGTAAGACGGACTCAGTTTTCTTTTGTCTCAAGACATCTAACTCCTGTCCTTTCCTTGTGCAGTATTAAGGCTTCATATGGATCCTTATATCATTTAAGGATTATGTTCAACCTAAGTATGTCCACAAACGCCCTTTCAATGTAAAATTGTTTACTTCCAGTTAAGCATCATTTGAAAAACATTCTTCTATTAATACTTTTTTTTAGCCTTCTTAATTTCATATGCATATTTCATCCATTGTATTTTATGGACCTTCCAATTTTCATTAGAATATAACACCTAGTTTTCAAAAGCCAGTTTTTCCTCCTGGCAGATCCTCCCTAACTCCAAAACTTCTTGCTTGTTTGTTTTCCCGTTGAATTTTGGCGTCCAGTTTATGTGGGTTTCTAATAGAGCATTTATTTGTAACAGTCCCAAGACACTTTTTACACTGCTTCTTTTAGGTTAGTGGTGGGTTTTTTTAGTTTGTTTGGTTTGGTTTTGAGTAACTGATGCTTATATAGGTCTCTCTCTTGAAATTGAATGTCTATGTGCTGGATTTGTTTGGCCTACTCTCTCTACTAGAATATTAAATTTAATTGTTCTGAGCAGTTTGCCCTCTAATGTCTCGAATCAGACTCCATGCATTTAATCAAAAGAAAAAACAGAACACTGTAGTCAGTCATTAGATCCCAAATTTTGTTTCTACATCTCATCTTGATGTGGCATTTATCCTGTCTTTTTGTTGAGGGCTGAAATCTCTCAGTACCAATACCCCCTACTCCAAATTTCCATCTGGTAAATTGTTCCTGAACACTATTTTTGTCTTGAGCAATGATCAGTATTACAGTCTTACCATTATATCTTTTAAATTACAGTAGAGGTTTCTCTATTGCTAGACCATTATTATGCGGTTATACTTTATTTAATCCTTCAAATACAGAGCTGCTCCCAGTATGTGCTACACCACAGTTCCTGTACAGGTCCTAGCCAGGCACTGCTCTATCCTACTAATTACTCTCCTTCCACCAGGTCTGTGACATGCCTGTTATATCAGTATAGTTGTCTGATGGGCAGCACTTTAGTGTCCCATTTTATTTTTAGGATACCAGAATCCGTGTTGTTCAGCATTAGTAAGTTTTACTTTCACCCCTCACTCAATAGTGCATGCCCCAGCCAGCTGGCATTTAGGTATCTAATTTACCTGCCTTATTTATTGTAATTATTATTTTATTTTCGTCCTGGCCTTTTCAGAAACGCATTAAATGTTAGTCATAGATGCTTTGGTCCTGTCAACTCAAACCGGATGCTTTTCTGTGGCTGTCAATTTTTCTCAACTAACAGTTCTCTGTGACCTTTTTAATTTTGAGTTGTTACAGTCTGGTTCCATTAAAATTAAGGTGTAACCTTTCCTTCCAGATCAGATCTCCTTTCCATAGGGTTCAATTTTTCTGACATGCCTGCATCTTTCTTCCTTGCACGATTGTGTCTTCCATGTATAAGACTCCAGATGTCTAACTACATCCTAGACCTCTCAGGTGCAACTGCTAGTTGTTCAAATGATGAAGGTCCTTAGCTTCAATCTTCTGTGTAGCATCCTGATGTAAAACTGCAGAATATCCCTCATACACTGATACCGTATGTACCCATGACTAATAGCTTTTCTCCTAAATCCCAAGTGCCCCATCTACATAACTCCTAAGGTGCACAGACTTCACTTTCAGCAGTCAAGTTACAACTCAGTCCTTAGACCTCAATCTTCAGACTCAAGCTATATACTTAAGAGTAGAAACTCTCCGACTACTACCACCTCCATTTAAGATCTCAACTGTTTGTTCCCATTTTATTGGGAAGTTTCTTCTATCCACTTTTATCTGTTTTGGAGAAGTTCTTTTTTGGATGTTTTTATTAATTTCATTTCTGTTTTGACAGAATGATTGTGTGCTCTTCTCTAACTGTACTCTGCACTTATTAAGCTAGCTAGTAAACAGTAAGAAATATTCATGACCACAGAAAAAGAAAACACAGTGCAGAAGGCAAGCTGATCCAAGCTCTTTGTAGCTTTATAGCTCAAAAAACTGTTGCCTGATTGCCCAGCTACTGCCCTTTTTCCTTACCTTGGGAAATCTCTTTCACCCTGAGACGCAACTTGAAATGGCCTTGCCAAACCCTGCTCCCTGCACTATATATATAAAGTTACAAAGAATAGTTTAGAAGTAGTTTTGTACATCACTCTGGTCTAACCTGGTTACTGTAAATGAAAGCTTAATACTTTCTCTAGGTATCCCTTTGTCATCCTAATGAACAATGTCACTCCAATAAGGGAATATGCATTTACACATCTTAAATTTCTTCAAAGGTTAAAAAAAATCAGAAAATAAGAAAATCTTCAGTATGACCAGTCATCAATATCTTCATAACCATTTCCAGAAAACAGAGCCTGTACCTTGTAGCTTCTGCCATTATTTTTTTTCTTAAAATACATTTCTAGCTGTACATCTGTCAGTCCCAAGAAAAATAAAAAATTGCTGTTTCTCAGCTCCTGCTTAAAGCTCTCAGCTTTACTAACTTCTGAATTATCCTGGCAAAACATGATGTGCCGTTTTAGTATCCTGTATCATACAACTTTCTTATTTGTACTATTCAAAGATCTATGGGGTTTTTTCCTCTGTGACTTTAGATGAATGTCTTTAAAGATCCTTTTTGTCAGAATATATTTCAACAGAAAGCAGAAACAACAAATAAAATAGTAAAGCATTTTCCAGGTTCTGGCAGGGATAGGGTTAATTTTCCCAAGCAGCTGGCATGCCCATAACCATGCCCAGTCTATAGGGCAGAGCTTGCTGGGGGAGGGAACAGAGAGTCACCAAGTGGGAGAGGGCTGGTGAGGTCAGTGAGTGGTGGCAGAGTAATTGTGTTTGTACATTCCTTTATCAGTGGTGGTGCTGTTTTCCTCTTTTCTTCACTGTTCTGTTAAACTGCCTTTATCTCAATCCACAGTTTTGTCTTTTTCTTCCTATTCTTACCCCCATTTCATAGCTGGGGAGGGATGGGAGTGAGCAAAGTGATTCTTTGTTGCCAGCTGGAGTTAAAGCACAACAGTCCTTTTTGACACCCAACTTGGGGATTAAAGGGTTGAGATGATGACAGATCCGACCAGAGCATGTTAAAACAAATTTGTTACATGCATTTATTAGTTAAATAGCCTCTGGTCACAATGTTGCTTCATTTGTTCACATGGCTGTGTTATGTAAATTCTTATATGCCCTATTTGGTCCCCACGAGGCTGTTTATCATCTCTGGGAGAGAGATCAGGATTATCCTTTTGCTGTCCTGTGTAATATCAATTCATGATATGATAACATCACTGTTCAGGCGGTTATGTTGGGGTGTTTATGGAGCATCGCTGTCCTGCCTGTACCTTGGGTGCCATCTCTCAGAACTTATTAATAATCACACCCAATCTATGGGGAAACAGGGAGGGAATACTTTCCTCAGCTCTTTTGCCCCCCTTTTCTCCTTCGGGCCAGGTATGACAGCTTTTGAGAATTTTAAATATCCTTGGGATGCACAAACCAGCATGGTCCTACTGCTATGTCTCCTGAATGTGTTTCAGGTCTTGTTTAGGGTTAAACAACTGTTCAAGACTACCACGCAGATGCGCCGAGGCTGGATAGTCAGGGGTGACATGGCATGTGGAAGAACATGGGCAGGTATCTAGAGAACTTCTCACCTCCTGTGCTTTGGGACTTCACCACCCAAACAACTACAGGACCCTGATAAAATGATAGAATATTTCAAAGGAAAATGCTGTGGCTATTCCAGAGAGGCACAATTTACTGCACTGTGCTGGGTCCTGGCCAGTATCTACCAACACTGCTTGATATTATGCAGCACCTCAGGGGAAAGAGGGGGAAACCAAACCAGTAGGCACTGTTGCTATTCCAACCCCTGTGGCAGGCACTGTGGCTACTCAAACCCCAGTGACAGGTGCTGCAGCTGAGCCAGAAAACCAACCCGTGCTGGTACCAGTTACACCCTATACAGAAGAAGAAATACATGAAGAAATCAGTCTGCTGCATAGTAAGGGATGACGATGAACCAGGGCCATCACAAGAACAGGAGGAAGAGGCAGAACCAAGATATGCAAAAAGATTTCAGCCAACTTTGGTCAAGCACATTGTCACCTGGCTGCTCCAATGCTGGGATAATGGGGCCAGTAGCTTGGAATTAGGTGTTAGGGAAGACAAGCAGCTGGATCCCTGTCTAGGGAAGGGGGCATTGACAAGGTGATTGGAAAAAAGACACCAACCCTCAGCCTCTGGAGATGACTCCTGTCAGGCATGAGGGAAAGGTACTCCTTCAGTGAAGATGTTGTGTGTCATCCAAGCAAGTGGACCACTATGGAAAGAGTTATCCAGTACCTGAGGGAATTAGCCATGCAGGAGATGATTTATTATGACCCAGACAATGCTCAGGTACCCACAGATCCCGATGAAGTCCAATGCACAAGGCCAGCAGAAATATGTATGGAGCACACCATTATTGTATGCCAACTCATTGGCAGTGATGGAATGGAAAGGCAAAGAAGGACCAATGGTGGATGAGGTGGCTGGCCAACTACGGCAATATGAAGAAAGTGTCTCTTGCCCTCTCATCTTGGCTGCGGGAAAACTGTTCTGGAAGGTCCAGCAACTTGAAGAGAATATGTCCTACTCCCCACCTGTACATGCCAGTATCTCAGCTATTAGGAGTAGGTGTTTCTCTACTCAAGAGAGAGAATATAGAGGGCACACACCATGAGGCACCCTGTGTTTTTACCTGTGTGATCATGGAGGGGACATTAGGAGGTAGGGTGGACAACCTACCTCAGTCCTAGGGGCATGGGTACATGACTTACATGGAAGAACAATCACAAAAGGGGATTCCTCCAGGAAAAGTGCCACTCCAGTTTCCAGGCAATAGTTCCTCAGACAAAGTAGAAGGCCTGGTCTTACTTCTGATACTCTTGCAAGGACTTCTAAGTCATTTCTGCAGGAAGTGAGTAATAGATACTATGACCAGGATTAGAGGGGCCCAGCTTCCAGCCAGGTGGGGGAAAGGGACAACTGGGTTTATTGGACTGTGTGGATTTGGTGGCCTGGTACAGCAGACCCACAGGAGTATAAGGCTCTAGTGCACACCAGTGTGCAGTGTAGCCTAATACCATCAAGCTGTAGAGGGGCAGAACCCATTTGTATTTCTGGAGTGACAGGGGGATCCCAACAGTTAACTGTGTTGGAAGCTGAAGTGAGCCTAACTGGGAATAAGTGGCAAAAGCGTCCCATTGTGACTGGCCCAGAGGCTCTGTGCATCCTTGACATAGACTACCTCAGTAGAGGGTACTTCAAGGACCCAAGAGGGTACAAGTGAGCTTTTGGCGTAGCTGCCTTGGAGAAGGAGGAAATTAAATAGCTGTATACCTTGCCTCGTCTCTCAGAGAACCCTTCTGTAGTGGGGCTGTTGAGGGTCAAAGAGCAACAGGTGTTGACCACTACTACACCAGTGCATCGGCAGCAATATCGCACTAACTGAGACTTTCTGATTCCCATCCATAAGCTGATTTGTCAACTAGAGACTCAAGAAGTGATCAGCAAGACTTGCCCACCCTTTGATAGTCCTGTATGGCCAGTGCAAAATTCTGATGGAGAGTGGAAGCTAACCGTGGACTATTGTGGCTTGAATGAAGTCACACCGCTGCTGAGCACTGCCATGCCGGACATGCTAGAACTTAAATATGAACTGGAGTCAAAGGCAGCCAAATGGTATGCAACAATTGATACTGTTAATGCGTTCTTCTCAATCCGTTTGGCAGCACAGTGCAAGCCGCATTTGCTTTCACTTGGAAGGGCATCCAGTACACCTGGAATTCACTGCCCCAGGGGTGGAAACACAGCCCCACCTTTGCCATGGATTGATCCAAAATGCACTGGAACAGGGTGAAGCTCTGGAACATCTGCAGTATATTGACAACATCATCATATGGGGCAACACAGGAGAAGAAGTTTTTGAGAAAGGGAATAGAATAGTTTGAATCCTTCTGAAAGCCAGTTTTGCCATAAAACTAAGTAAGGTCAAAGGACCTGCACAGGAGATCCAATTTTTAGGAATAAAATGGTGAGATGGATGCTGTCAGATCCCAATGGATGTTATCAACAAGACAGCAGCTATGTCTCCACCAATTAGTAAAAAGGAAACGCAAGCTTTCTTAGCTGTTGTGGGTTTTTGGAGGATGCATATCCCAGATTACAGTCTGATTGTGAGCCTTCTATATCAAATGACCTGGAAAAAGAATGGTTTTAAATGGGGCCCTGAGCAACGACAAGCCTTTGAACAAATAATAATAATAACTTCGAAACAAAGTACTAAAGGGGGCCTACAGGAGAGCTGGGGAAGGACTTTTTACTAGGGCGTGTAGTGATAGGACGAGGGGGAATGGCTTTAAGCTGGAAGAGGGCAGGTTTAGATTAAATATTAGGAAGAAGTTTTTCACTTTAAGGGTGGTAAGGCACTGGAACAGGTTGCCCAGAGAGGTTGTTGAAGCCCCGTCCCTGGAGGTGTTCAAGGCCAGGCTGGACATGGCCTTGGGCAACCTGGTCTAGTGGGAGGTGTCCCTGCCTATGGCAGGGGGGTTGGAACTCGATGATCTTCAAGGTCCTTTCCAACCTAAACCGTTCTATGATTCTATGAAATTAAGCAGTAAATAGTTCATGCAGTAGCTCTGGGGCCAGTCCGGGTGGGACAAAATTTTAAAAATGTGCTGTATATTGTAGCTGGGGAGAATGGCCCTACCTGGAGCCTCTGGCAGAAAGCACTAGGGGAGACTCAAGGTCTACCTCTAGGGTTTTGGAGTCAGGAATACAGAGGATCCAAAGCCCACTATACTCCAACTGAAAAAGAGATATTGGCAGCATGGGTTTGAGCTGCTTCAGAAGTGGTCGGTATGGAAGCACAGCTCCTCTTAGCACCTCGACTGCCCGTGCTGGGCTGGATGTGCAAAGAAAGGGTCCCTGCCACACATCATGCAACTGGTACTACATGGAGTAAATAGATCTCACTGATCACACAGTGAACTCAAATGGGAAACCCCAGTCACCCAGGAATTCTGGAAGTGATCATGGACTGGCCACAAGGCAAAGACTTCGGAATATCACCAGAGGAGGAGGTGATGTGTGCAGAAGAGTCCCCATCATATAATAAACTACCAGACAACAAGAAGAAATGTGTGCTGTTCACTGACGGGTCCTGCTGGATGGTGGGAAACCACTGAAAGTGGAAGGCTGCTGTGTAGAGTCCTGCACAATGATTGCAGAAGCTGCTGAAGGACAAGGTGAATCGAGCCAGTTTTCAGAGATGAAAGCCATCCAGCTAGCTTTATACATTGCTGAATAAGAAAAATGGCCAGTACTTTATACTGATTTGTGAATGGTGGCAAATGCTCAGAGGGGTTGGTTACAGCAGTGGAAGCAGAGCAACTGGCAGCGCAGAGGCAAATCCATCTGGGCTGCTGAACTTTGGCAAGATATTGCTGCCCGGATAGAGAATCTGTTTGTGAAAGTACGTCACATAGATGCCCATGTACCCAAGAGTCGCACCACTGAGGAAAATCAAAACAACCAGTAGGTGGATCAGGCCACTAAGGTCGAAGTGGGTTAGGTGGATCTGGAGTGGCAACATAAGGGTGAATTATTCATAGCTCAATGGGCCTGTGACACATCAGGCCATCAAGGAAGAGGAGGAATGTATAAATGGGCTCATGACCAAGGGGTGGACTTGACCATGGACACTATTGCAGAGGTTATCCATGAATCTGAAACATGTACTGCAATCAAGCAATCCAAGCAGTTAAAACCTCTTTGGTATGGAGGACGAAGGCTGAAATATAAATATGGGGAGGCCTGGTAGATTAATATTACACTCCCACAAACCTGCCAAGGCAAGCACCCTGTGCTTACAATGGTGGAAGCAACCAACAGATGTCTAGAAACATACCCTGTGCCCCATGCCACTGCCCGGAACACTATCCTGAGCCTCGAAAAGCAAGTCTTATGGCGACATGGCACTCCAGAGAGAATTGAGTTAGACCACAGGACTCATTTCCGAAATAGCCTCATAGACATCTGGTCCAAAGAGCATGACATTGAGTGGGTATATCATATCCCCTATCACACACTGGCCTCTGGGAAGATAAAATAATACAATGGACTGTTAAAAACTACACTGAGAGCCATGGGGGGTGGGACCTTAAAACACTGGGATACACATTTAGCAAAAGCCACCTGGTTAGTCAACATCAAGGGATCTGCCAGTCGAGCTTGCCCTGCCCAATCAAAACTTCCACGTGCTGTAGAAGCGGATAAAGTTCCCATAGAGCATATGAAGAATATGTTAGGGAAGACAGCGTGGGTTAGTCCTGCCTCAGGCAAAAGCAAACCCATCCACAGGATTGCTTTTGCTCAAGGACCTGAGTGCACTTGGTGGGTGACGGAGTTAAACCATGACAAGCATTCAGAAAATCATTGTTGTAATTTGCCTAAAAATAAAAGACGACATTCTAGAAATAATAGATTTTTTCTTGCTAGGGTATTTCTGAAAGAACACATAAAAGCATGTATAAATTGGACTAATTCTCCTCTCCAGTTCTCATCACACAAGGGGATGCTGCTAGAAATTTCTTTTATTCTTTCCTTGAAAGCAACTTGATTGCGGAGTATTAAAATGAAACTATAATCCTTTAAAATGTGATTAAAACCAAAATCATCTAGGCTGCTGAGAAGTACTAGAAAACTATGAGCAAATCCTCTGCTCCTGTATCGTAAATCTGAGTAGAAGATGGTGTCTTTATTATTTTCTTAAAAGTCACAAAAGAATTCTCTCAAAATTCAAATCCAATGGAGCCATTAACCTTTGTTTTCTCTGAAATATTGTAAAATTCAAGGGCTGAATGGAGTGAACAAGAGAAATGGAGTTGGAGAGAACAATCTGCAAAGTGACATGCAATTAGAATAACTTGCCAGGGGAGATCAGTGGAAATTAGTGACAAAAAATATGCAGATCATGTCCACATTTAGGTTTCATTTTGTCTTACAGAAATACTGGCTCATTTCATTACATTTAGTAGATTCACTCAGACAGAAGTGAGATCAAGGAAAATTCCTGAAGGCCTGTCACTAGTTAAGATTTCCATGACACTATATCTCCTATAGACAACTGTTCAGTTCTTACTTTAAAGGACCAGACACAACGTCACTCCCAATAAATACCATTGCCATCTCCACATTTAGATTCATATTAAATAAATGGTATGGTATAAAAATGGCTTTAAAATTAAAAATAATTAGGGCTGAATTGGACTTAGATACGAATTAATTTGACTTCTCAATACAAATTGCAAATTGTGTCCAATATTATTCTCATATAGTGTATCAGTGTTCTGTTAAATTGTCATACAGTTATGTTGCCCAGGTATCAACATTATTTTGTTAGAAATCTGTTCAGTGAAGATACTTTTTTAAGGATAAAACCTTGTTGAAAGACTATGTTCAACTGAATTGTAAAGTTCACAGCAGTAAAAGAACTGCTTTCTGATCTTCTTTTTATCAGTATCATGTGTATTACAGATATATATTAAACTATTTGTGATCATAAATTTACAAATGGCAGGAAGACCTTATCAACCTTATTAGAATCTTCAAAAACTCAGGCAAGCTGAAGGAAATGAGGAACTATTTTTGATTGAAAGAAGTGATCTTGTGCTAATAGGATAGTGACAGAAATAGCCAAAGTATTACTATTGCTAATGCTTTTAAGCAGTGGTCTATTATTTCTCATTAAGCACCAAATACTTCACAAGGACGGCATGCTATAATTAATGTTAAACAGTTAACTTAAATAACAGTAACCAGATCAATATAGAGGAGATTCAGCATGATAATGACATTCAAGCTCTCCCTTTAAATACCACTGGGATCCTTATTAAAAATAAAAGTCAGTCATAATTTGTACTTAACAAAAAGCAGTCAATTAGGTGTTACTGTCTCATTCAGGCACTGTAAAAAACGTATGTGAGTGTGATGTCACAAGATTACTTATATTATTTATATACATAGACTGATATATATTTAGTGATAGTATTCATGGCTATGCTATTAATATATTAATTATATAATTTAATTTCATTACATTTCATTATAGTATTATATGCATATTTATATTATATTTATATTGTATTATGTAGATTGTATAAGTATTCTTACTTGCATGTAAGCATATTTACTATAATTATGTATACATATGCTTGCTTAGACATATGCACAGATTAGGTAACTGGATAAGACCAAGATCCCTGGTGGAATATGCAGCTGGGAAAACCACAGGTTTCTTTCTTTTTTATTTTTTTTTAATAATTATTATTATTTATTTCAAATGAGACCTTGATTCCCTGAAGTCATCAGGCAACAGTATCTCTGACAGATGTGTGTGGTCATTCACTAAGAGGGCCTATATTTTCTAAAAAAGGGTTCATAATCCTTTAAAAGAATACATATGTGAGTAAAATCCAGCAGAAACAATCCCAAACCTTTTATCTAAATGTTACCTGCCAGCTGCAGTCTCCAAAAGTTACTTTTTCACATTGGTCATGCTAATAAAAACAGATGGATTTTTGTTCTTTCAAGAGCCTGCTATAATAGTCTGCAGCTTTGAGAGGTAAAGGTCAATTTGTCTTTATTTGAAATGATGGAGCAGCATCTATAATGTTCCTTTACCAATAAACCTCCAACTGAATAATTGTAATGCTTCCTACATCAGCTGACCAACTACCACTAATCGCAACCTACTATTCCTTCAAAGTTTTATATCCTTAAAACTACTACTGATATTTTTTTTAAACTGACTTCAGTGAAAACTGCGGTTTTGAAAATACAAGGCATTTACTTGTCTTCTTAAACACCAGTTTAAAAATCTGAATCATTGAATGTCTTGACTAACAATCTCTAAGTGTTTCCACATCTTCCAATGAAGGCTTTTATTTAATTCCTGTTTTCAAATCTATCCAATTTAGTAACTTCAATAAGTTTGTACTTTTATAAATTAAAATATAAATGTATGTATTTATATGTATAAATGTATTTCTAGATATGCATTTAAGTATAATTATGCTTATATAGTTATATTTTATATTGTATCTATTTCTAATGTATTAAAATTTTTATACAATTATATGTCATAAATATAACAAGTGTACAAATATATTTTTATAAATACAGGTATAAATGCATAAATATATAAATGAAAATAAAATTTCTAAAATTTAATAGCTTCCATAACTTTAAGGTACAAACTTAAACTGTTTTGTTTCCTTTACAGTAAGAAAAGACACAAGTAGCCAGAGATCTTTGATATTGACAGTCTATGATGATGTTTCACTTTCTTTTTATACCTTCTTCTTTCCCAGAAGAAAGTGTTTTGAAGCTTCAAGCATGCTTATAGAAATTTCTCTTTATGATTGTACTTCCATCATATGGTTTGCAGCACATGAATATATGGGAGCTCTAATGGCAAAATATCTACACAGAATATTATTTGGTTCATTCAAATCAACATTCAGAGTCACAATGATATACTATTCACAGATTTTTTTTGTGCTTCTATCTTTACCTGTTATCAACACTATGAATACAGCTAAGGAAAACATTCAGTGTCAATTATTAGAAGCACAAATTTGCAAGGAGGTGGTGCTCAAGTCTGTGCTTAGTCCTGCTCCCAGGAAACTCCATTGCAAAAATAGTATTCACCTGAAAGACAGTAGGATAAAGCCCTAAAGTGCTATCACTTTTGCCATATAACTGCAGCAGTACAGTATTCATTTTGAAATCTTTAACGCACAATATACAATAGATCTTCTCATATCTGACTTAGGAATTGAATGAGGCAGATTAGACTACTATTCCTTCTAATATACTTTACATGTAGTCTGTTGACTGACCTATGAGTTTATGTGCCATCTGAGCTGATAATACTCTTTAGCTTGTTATTGATATGCTTTGTTTTTGAATAAACATTTTTTTTCAAAGCTGTGGAATAGCTTTTTCTCAATATGAGATATTTAAGAAATCAGGAAGAAAGAAAGAGGGTCAGTTGCATCTATAAACAATTTGCTGAAAAGTACCTTAAATAGCAACATCAATCCAAATAGGAGTTTTGTAATTTTCTTATTCTCAGCCTCTGTGAGTGAGTGATTTGCTGTGTCACTTGCATATGAAGCTGGGTAAAATTGATCATACTTGCTTTGCCAAAAATTTATGAGAGCAAAATGTGTTCACAGAAGTATTCTCTAGTGTCATAGAAGGAATAATATGACTTCAACTGTATATAATACGACCACAGTGCCATCAGGGAACTGATGGTGTACATTAACGTACTGAGTTCAGGTGGCATTTTCATTTTAGCAGAGGAGAAAATGGAATTACAGATTTTACTTAAACATAGTAAAGGTTTTGGTTTTAAAATATTCTGAAACAAGAAAAATACCTAAAACAGTGCTGGAATTTTGCACTAGAGGAATATAGTCAATATCTAAGATACCTGTGCACAAATGCTT
Source organism: Pluvialis apricaria (assembly GCA_017639485.1). Classification (NCBI taxonomy): domain Eukaryota; kingdom Metazoa; phylum Chordata; class Aves; order Charadriiformes; family Charadriidae; genus Pluvialis; species Pluvialis apricaria. The sequence goes on along the minus strand of CM030044.1, from coordinate 47,745,498 downwards.
ATAAAAAGATGCTTAATGTTCTATAGCAGGGCATACTGTCTCTTTATGCCTTTTACGTCTGTCTACTTGTGTGTCCAAATCAAAAGCTGACTCTTAATAAGATCAACATAACTAAGTTTCTAATGAGTTTCTGATATAATACAAATAATTAATGAGTGTTCCTGAGTCACTTCACATGACTCGGTTTCTACTGAAGTAATGATACTTTCCCGGTGAACATAATTTACCAGGAATATATTTTTTGCATCCTTTATTTTTAATCTGTCAAAGAAAAAATGCATTTAAAAAAAGATATAATTACAATTTAATTTCAATTAATAGATTGCATGGTTGAAAGTTCATTATCAAAGATTTGGGTTCAAAGAATTTTGTTAAATACCTCAGCAAAAAAAGAAATGAATAGTTCAATGAATACAGTATGTATTATTTGGACAGAGAAATATTCCTGATTAACTATTTAGAACCAATTATTCATCAGAATTTTAGACACCTTACAGAAAACTCTCTCTCTTATGCCATATATTGTAAGTGGACTGAAAACTGTACAAAATAAAACCTTATTACAATGCTTGAAACTAAATGGAGCCCAACATCAAATGACATCCATCAGTCTTTCTTAAATATTTATTGTATGTTCTACTGATGAGGATGCATTGTTTGCAGCTCAAAGAAACAGAAGTATCAGAATACAGTGATGAATATTACCTTACTTTATGTTAATTTAAAAATAACTGAAGAATGAAGGGAAACAAAGGTTTCTTTTAGCTGACTTAGTACCTTTCTTCATTTCATTTGAAAACTCATGATAGACAGGAAGAACTATTAGCATTCAGATGAAGTCAAAACATCTTGATTAATTGTAGTTGAATATAAAAGATATGCCGTGTTCTCTTAAATAGAAATCTTTAGTAGATTTCACCTTTTATACAAGACTTTGAAGAACAAATTATTTATTAACAGTGAAGCACAAAAATATGCTCATTAACTTTAAAATGTCTAATACTTATTCTATGAGGTACTACAGAGACCTTCTTAGAGTATAGCAAACTATAATGTAAGCTTACCACAAATCACAGAATCACAGAATGGTCGGAGTTGGAAAGGACATTCAGATATCATCCAGTCCAACTCCCCTGCCAAAGCAGGTTCACCTAGAGCAGGTTGCACAGGAATGCATCCAGATGGATTTTGAATATCTCCAGAGGAGACTCCACAGCCTCTCTGGGCAGGCTGGGCCACTGCTCTGAATGTTGTACAAGTGGTACAACATTTTATTATGCAGTGCAAAGCTTCCACTAACTTTTACAAAATGTTCATGTAAGTATATGAATACATCTCTATATGGAGGTGGATGCTTGTAAAAAGATCAACACTTTGTAAACACAATATATTGATTATAATAATGATAAGAGTTGAAATACTAAGTAGGGCTTGATAATCAGATAAATAAAATCAAATAGCATACACTTATCTTTGTTACCTCTGATTTTATAAATACACATTCAGAAACATTGAAGGATTTTTTTTTAATTATTATGGATTCAAAATCATTATTTTTAAGGACATATTGAATTGGAGCATTATTGAATCTCATGAAAGTACAAAATTAGATTACAAAACTAATTTTCCATTTTTCCCCTTACTATTCGTAAAGTTCTGCTGCAAATAAAAGACCCATGGAATTTCTAGCAACAAACAAACATATTTTTCAAATTTATTTTTGACTAAACTTGCACCTATGGAGGTGGAGGCATCTATATATACATTTGCATGTTTCCATTGCTGAAATTTGAAGTGTATGGCCTGAACCTTGATAATACTTAATAAACTGAGATGTTAACACCTTTTTTTTTTAACATATACAGATTTCTACCATCTTTGGTAATTGTAGAAGTAATAGGTACCAAAAAAGTGAAGGGGAGACCCACATTTTCCTAATGGGTGGAAAAGAATTATCATTTGAAACCCTTGCAAAATACTTTCAAAAGTAACAATAACGGACATATTTGGGATAAATGGAAATTGTTATCTATGGAAAAATACCATTTTCATAATAGCAGAGAGACAGAAATAGTTTAGTTGATGTAATTATGTATTAAAAATACCATCCAAGTGATTCCACTGTTTGAAAGGAAACAAATATTAACAGACATCATCACCTGTTAAGGTTTGGCACAGTAGTACCTTAAGACATACTGCATGGAGATGGGAGACGTCAAAGTTTATGTTTGGTCTGGTATATATCAGGGAAGGGAGCACCTAATAATTTAAAAAAACAGTGTATTTTAGAATAATAGTGAAAAACTCTAAAATAAAGTAGACACTAAGCTATTTAAAGAGAGAGAACATTTAAAACATTTTTCAAATAGAGTGGAATCGATTTTACTCTTAAAAAGAATACATAAAATATTATGGTATTCTAGAAAAGTTAAAGTAATCTGGGCTTCGGTAGTTTCTGAAAAACAAATAGAATATCTAAAAACATGGTTGTCCTATGAAGGAAAGGATAGCTCGTAACAGGTATTAGATCCTAATTTAGCTCAAGCTGATGGCATGAATGACATTTGGATTTCTTCCAACTCAACACAGTTCTTGTTTTGTCCAGCATGCAGTATTTATTTTTGTGGGATTTTTCCATTTTACTTTACAAAAGCTTTGAAGCATCCTGCAATCTTTATTTTGAAAAATTACATCTGTGTTATACCATGGCACACTACATTCTCCCAAACCCTGTGAGAAATAACCAGCTGCTGAAATATGATACAGGGACCATCTCAGCAGAAAGAAAATTTTCAAAAGAAATTATGAACTTTGTAGGACCATGAGCTGAACACCAAGCAGATATGATACTGGAAGGATCTAGATTCCTTAGCATAAGAATACAGTAATATTTATATACATAAATCTCTGCTAGAAATATTGTGGAATGATTTTTTTTCTCCATTTTCATTGTCTCCTTGTTTATCTGATTTTTTTTTTCTCACTGTTATTATGTAATACTGAACCACTTGTAGATTTGACTTTTTTTTTTTTTTTGTAATTTACTGCATTTAAGGAGTATTCTAAAAATCAGGTTGTTAAATACTTGAACAGTAGAATGTCCAGTAAGATCACTGTGTAGATTTACTATACATTACACTGGCTGCTTTAACAAGTGAGGAAATCAGAATGCTATTACGGTGTTTAAGATCATTCTATTCTATACTGTTCTGTTCTGTTCTATTCTATTCTATTCTATTCTATAAAATCATAGAATGGTTGGAGTTGAGAGGGATGTTTGAAGATCGTACAGTTCCACCTCCTTGCTCAAAGCAGGGTCAACTTGAGCAGGCTGCCCATATCAAATGTGTGACTTTGACAAAAGTCAACTGACAGCAAATGACAACTCCGTCCTGCATTCTAGACATCTGCCAATGATATCTTCATAGCAGACAAGGAATACACATGCAGGTGAAAGAAAAAGCAGTATCACCACTAACTCGAAAGAAAATATAGTACTGTTCTACTTGCTGTTCCTCAAAACAGACTTAATTGGAAATATGATTAAAAATATCCTGGGAGTTCCCGGGTTAAGTACCTAGGCAGCTCCTTTGCAGAGTTAAAATTCTCAGTCAGGGATTTGATTCCTAATGACTTTGGTTTACCATCAATGACTGTGTTCTTCATGAGTGCAGTTGTGACTTCCATTAAGGACAGGATAATATAATGCTCCTTTGTCGTGGTTTAGGCCAAATCGGCCACTGGGGACATAGGGGACCCCAGATGGGACCGACAGATGCTCCCCTCTACCCCTCTTCAAAGAGAGAGGCAGAGGAGGAAAAAGAGACTTACGAGTTTAGAAGGATCTAAACTACTTTAATGAAGTATTAATAATAAAATAAAAGAAATAATGAAAAATATACAAAACCGTATCAAGCTCCCAAGATGACAATCACGACACCGGCTGGCACTGGGGCAGTCCCAGGCTGGACTCAGTGACGGACGGGAACTGGATTCCGGATCTGGATTCAGGATCGGGTCCAAAGGCAGACGAACAGACAGAGTCCTCCTCAGACGTCAGCCATTGAAGCAAGAAGGGAAAAAGAAGGGCGAAAAAAAGAAGGAGCCAAAAAGAAGAGGGGCTGACCCTTTGCTCTGTCAGCTTTTATACTGAGCATGAGGCAGATGGGATGGAATACGCTGTTGGTCAGTTTTGGGTCACCTGCCCTGTCCGCTCCTCCCCGCAGGTGGGACCCCATTATGCTTTTCCGCTTCCGACCCTCCAACGTGGCAAATAACACAGCCGGTTGGCCTTGGGTGTTAGAACAATAAGTGTAAGCAAGAGCCTCCCTGCATACCATGTCTGGACATCAGCTATAAACATCGGTCTAATCACTCTGAGAGAGTGAACATTGTCTGCACAATATGCTGTTAATTTCAGTAGTTAAAAGAGGCCCAGCTAAGAAGCGAAGCTACTGAACAACATTGGTCCTGTTTTACCTCAAACCAGGACATCCTTCTAAATTATCTGTGAACATAATTTAAAACTGCTTTTCTCAATTCCTTTGCTCTTCTTTCTGCATATAATGCATATACATGACGCAACCATAGTAAAATTGATACTAGTGTTGTGGGAAAAGAAAAATCTTTTATTGCCATAAAATAATTAATTACATTTTATATATACCAGTATTTAAAACAGATCTTGAACTTTTCGCTTCAGGAAACCATTGTCAGTATAATGCCTAGTCCACTGTAGTCAATTACTATGTGTTCTACAAAATCCACATTATTTTTTCTGGCTTCTGTGAGCAAAATCTCCTTTCTCAGCCATCACAGTTGCTGCAGCTGCTATCTATTATAAAAGCAGCTGTGTCACACTATATTCAGTGTGACAAACATCTGATCTTGTTGTCTTTGTAGGAAAAGTCACAGCCCCTGCTTGAACAGTATGTCATAAGCTTATTAGAATGGATGTTGGGAAAACAGATACTTCATATGTAAGAGAATATTTTAATATAGGTTTTTCATTCTCATCAAACAGGAAATGCAAAAATGTTTCATGACAGACACATCATCTGTTCACAACTCAAAGGATCACAAGAGTCTCAGAATAGTTGAGGTGAAACAAAATATTTTTGTACACATTTAAACATACCTCAATTTTTATGAATGCCTGTCTCCGTTAACAAAAATGTACCTCTGTTGTGTATGCATTTCAAACTGTGTACAATTAACAGCTTATTAAAGCTGATATACGAACAAAGTCTGAAACAAAGTTTAAATAATCAGTCATGATATTCCAGTATTTTCACACAATTGATGTAGCATCAAAATGAACTTTCATCATTCTCCTGTTGCCTGTTGTCATGCTCACACAACATTTTTGCAGCAGGAACTGTTTGTGTGGAAAAGTGACAGTAGAGGAGCACTGAACTGCTTCACCCTCTCATAACATGATTTATTATTTGTACATCATCAGCATAGCATTGCCACCTCACCAGCAAACATCAAGAAGCACTGCATAAGTCACCTGTCTACCATCTTGAGAAAATCTGAAATGAGCCTAATTAAAAAAGATATAAAACACTTTGTTTATCAGGGAGAGGAAATTATTCAGCTTCCATAACTCCTGGAAGAGGAAGAGATGAGCAGCACACCAGTCTCCGTGAATCGTGAAGTACTGACTTCACAAAAAAGCAATATGACTTTCTACAATCCTTAAAATAAGGGAAAGGCTTTCTGTTCCAGGAGATTATTTGGGGTGAAAAAAATCACTGATCTCAGTGTTGCCCAGCAAGTAATTATATAATTTGAACTACTTACTAAAGTAACTCATGCAATAGGTTGTGCACATCCTCCAAACAGATGCTCAGGACACACTTTGCCCTACAGGTATGTTACTAGTGTTACATGAAAGCCGTGTTCTTAGTGGTAAAATGTCTGATGCACATAACAACACAACTAAATCCTACACATATAATGATACTGCTAAATACTGACATGTGCTTTTTTGTTTACTTGGATGTACGCATTCCATGTTATTGGAATCAGGTCCCATGGTTGTGACTAAAGCTGACAAGGTTCCTTAAGGTCAGTATACAAGCCACCTGATTACACATAATTCATGAGACAGTAGTTCTGGTTCTGATCCCAGAGGGAGAGAGAAGGAGAATGCCTGGGCAGCATACCTTCCCAACCTCTTTCCAAGAACAGATCAGTTAAGGGGAAAACCCTTTCTCCAACCAAACCTCAAATATAATCACTTTCAAACAGTTTTATTTTATCATTACTGATGTTATGAAGTACTTATAATGAAAACATCAAATCATTGTAAGTTCAAAAACAATTAACAATTCAGAGATGACAGTCTTCATGTGATGAAAACAGTTTTCCAGATCTTTTTATCTTTAAAAAAATAGCTCATTTTTCTTTTCTTGTTAGTGTATTGGGTGTCCGTGCCAAGGTGCTGTCAGTGTGGGGGCTGCAGAGTGGCCTCTGTGGAAAGACACCAGGGGCCATCTCTTTCCAGACATGGCTGGTTCCAGCTGTCTCCAATGGACCCACCACAGGACACAGCTGAGGCGATGAGTCACATGTGGTGTCACTGTAAAGATGTGTTTAAGAAAGGGCAAAAAACACCAGACACACAAAGAACAAAAAGAGAGAAAGACCAGAGGGAATCCCAGGGTCGGAGCAGGAGCAGGAGCAGGAGCAGGAGCAGGAGCAGGAGCAGGAGCAGGAGCAGGAGCAGGAGGTGCTCTGTGGTGGAGTAGATCTCCACACTGCAACCAATGGAAGACCTATACAGCTGTAGTTGAATATTCCTGAAGGAACTGTAGACCATGGAGAGACCATGCTGGAGCTGAGGAAAAGTGTGAGGAGGAAGGAGAAGTAGAGAGCAACTTCTGTGTACTGACTGTAAATCCCACTCCCCCATATCCCCTGTACTGCCTGGTGGGAGGGTAATGGTGTCTGGAGTGAAGGAGTGAAGATAAGCTTGGAAGAGTGGGGAGAAAAAGAGTTGTTTTAAGGTTTTTCTTTCTGTTCACCACTATTCAAAAGAGTATTTACATGTTTATTTTAATTGGCAATAATTTAAGCTAATTTTCCCCAAGTAGAGTCTGTTCTGTTAATAGCAATTAGCAAGCTATCTCCCTGTTTCTATCTCAACCCACAAGCTTTCTCATCCTCTTTTCTACCTCTCATCCCACTGGGGGGTCAGGCGGGAGCAAGTGACTGGGTGGACATTAGCTGTTAACCAAGGCTAACCCACCACAGTCAGACAGTCTAATGTATTTGATTATCAAAGTAAACAATCAGCTTTACTAGCCTGTATAGGGGTACAAGCTGTACTGAAAAATTCCTCACCAAAATCTGAGAATTTAATTGGTGTTCTGTTGAGAAAGCTTTCTCTTCCATATGAAGATAAAACTCAAATCTTTAAATTTAATTTTATGAATAGCAAAAAAGGCAAATTAATACATATTTGTACATTAGGATACATCAGGCCCTTGATGCAGAAATGATCGACTCAAGTGCATCCTTCAGTCAAGTGACTGTTCTATGTTCTTGGGGTTTTTTTACTTTCTCTGTATTTCGTCCACATATTTCATATTTATAAAACATATTTCCCAGTTAAAAAGTTATTAAAATTGACATGTTCCCATCAAACTTTCCTTTTGGACCACATGGCATTTTATGATAAAAGATATTTTTTTAATTATAAAAGTTCTGACCTGTTTTACAGTTTAATAATGAGAAAAAGTATACATCACACATATTCAAGGAAAAGGGAATCTTTTTCTTCCAATGGCAATGTGTTTTGAGCTTGACATATGGATTTATTTTTATTCTCTTTTTAGCTACATGATATTAAAAAGCTTGAGAATTTCAGCCAAATTACTTTGGAAGACAAATGTAACTTTTTCTTCAGAAAACACAAAATTCACTTCCTATGTCCTTTCTTAAAAAAACCCTTTTACTAAGCATCTGTAATATGTCATGACTGGAATAAACTCGATTCTTCTTATGAATTCTAACAAGTTTCATTTAAAAGAGATTTTTTTTCATGCTCTTGGCTCGTGATTTGCTCGCGAATACAATCTATTCAGTGCTCATTCTTTTCAATCTGCTTCTGTTGGTCTTTTCCCCTCCTCACACATTTATAAGAAGAAAGAGATCTTTTGAGAGCCCAGGCTGGATGTAATCATTAACTACAGAGAATAATCCTAATGAATTGAACTTCATGTGGAAAATGAAAGATGATTTGAACCTTAGAAATGAGTGTCATCTCCAAAAGTTGTGTCGTGTACTAGTTTTAGAAATATTAAGAGCAAAGTTAATGCTACTAGATCAGTCAGAATTAAACGCAACCCACAGATTAGCAGTTATTACCATTGCAAGGTTGCAAAGATCTGAGCTAGAAAGGGCTTCAAAAGTAAAAAATTGATAACGTTCTGCCAAACAAAGGATAAAAGAGAATTTAGGGATCAAAGAAAATAAGTAAAAGAAGTCCTTCCTTTTCTATCCCCGCCCCTTAAAAAAAACAAAAGCATAACTAAAAAACTAAAAGCAAAACACAATGGCTTAGGTCAGCATTAATTAAAGAATCCCTGATGAAATAGAAGGCGTTGTCCTGAGGCATAAAGGTAAGAAATGCATTTTTACATGTTTAGCAGCTTCTGCAGGTGGGCAGTGATAGTTCCAATAGCCAGGAGCCCTGAATACATCCTGAGTAGATCCTCACTATGCAGGTAGGATGATAAGAAAGAGGAAGTAACAGAAAACATAGGGTTTATTAGGGTTTTTTGTATACAAATTCAGCAGAAAGCATCCTCTAACTTTGTGTTTTCTATTGTCAAACTCATTGTGTAGGCCAGGAAGATTACAGCGTAACAAAGAAAGCAATGAAATTTCTCAATAAAAATATTAATCGTTATATACTTGTCCAAAAGCTTTAGCTGTTATGTCCAAAATAATATATATGAAGGAATACCATATACTATGGTAAGTGGTTTTTGATTATAAATTACTTAAGATCATGTAATCTTTTTATTGAAATCACCAATATCACCACAAATCTGATTTGTACTATATTGCCTTTCTGCAAATACCATACCTCAAAACACGTTACACTTTAGGGTTCCAAAAGCTAAGGAAGAAGTGAAGTCTAGCAAGACTAATAGGTTAAAATTCACCCTCAGTTCTTTCCTGGCTGCCTATGCCTCTGTTGCAGAGTATGTATTGTGTATTTATTGTATATGATGTCAAAAGTAAAGGCCTGAGATTCACTTCATCGAAATAATTAAGATCATATCTAATTTTAACACCAGTCATCAGACAATCTTAATGATACTATCTGAGTGCTTTAAATTTTATCTGTATGCATGATTCTTTCTATATTGCCATGTAAAACTACAGTTCTGGAAAGAGTTGCTTGGTTTTATGAATGAATAGTAAAATAATTTGCATTAGAGTTGGAGAATTATCCCCCCCCCAAAAATGCCAGAACTTAGAATTTACTATTTTCTATTCTCAGAGCAGAAAACAGAAAAAAAAAAAAAAAGAAAAAAATTGCTGGAGTATGAAGCCAAGAAAAATCCAGTAGCAGCTTTGAGTAATCCCTGAACCCTTTGTTTAAGCTAAAGAGGAAATTTCAGGGATGGGTGAGAAAGTAAAATAAATGAAAACTGACATTCATCAGCTGAATTGTGAATGCAAAGTACACTACAAACGTTTTTAACTGGGTGTGCAGAACAGTGATTCAAAACCTAACAGATAATAAAAGCATTATAAAGTAGACACTGATTTCAAGAAGAAAAACAGTTTAGATGAGTAGCTACAGTCACAATGTTAAAATCCTGCTTTGTGTTAAAGGAATTTTAGTGGTAATTAATACAACTGTTTTGTGTTGCAGATATAAGCTCACACTATAGACTTGAGCTGCTTTTACTCCAGAATGTGACATCAGTATGAATTTAGAGTTTGAAATGGCAAAAAAAGTTTAATTTTCAGACTTAAATATGAATTTATGTGTAATCAAATAATTATTCATTCAAATGACTGATTAAAATCTCTGCATCCAAGTTTGTCTGCATAGTTTGAATGATTTTGTGAAGATATCAAAGAAAGCATAACAGATACATTCATGAACTTTTTATTTCCTTAAGAGTCATACTATAATGCCTTACCATATAAATACACAGACATGCACATGCCCTCCCAAAAATATTTCCTAGTCTTTAAATTTGGTATTTTGCTGAAACTCAAAGAACAAGCATTTGAATGTTAAAGCTACCTTGTTAGCTTGACCCTTTTCAAGTGAGTTTGCCAGTAAAACTGTCTTTCAAAGGTATAATGATACACATTAACATCAATGATGGAAAAAGTTTTTATTCTAAGTACTGTTAGGCTAATTTAAAATTTTCACTGTATTAAATTTTAACTTTGATCTGAATGGGAAAGGAGTTGGGTAAAAGCTTTTGATTTTACTAGGCTTATTTGATTAGAAAACACCTCATGATCAGACTGCAGACCGTAAACATGCCTGAGCGAGTTTTAAAAAAGCTAGACAGATAATCACCACGTAACTACAGCAACACTAAGCTGCAAGCCACAAACCGGGTAAGAAGCTAAGTTGATGTTGGCTTGGGGTTCCTGAAGATCCTGCCTGGTGGTTTTGATTGTTATGATTCTATATGTGTTCCATGGTTAGGCTGTGCTGAACCCTCTGTCTACATTTTTATCCTTTTCAATAGTTAGCTTTAGCCTAAGTATGTCTATGCAAACTTCAGTCCATGGCATTAGTTCTAGAAATAACACATTTTCTGCAGTTTAAAGTCATTCTAATAAAAAGGACTTATGTAAAAACCCAATCTAGAGCCTTGAGTCATGTTAGGCATTTAAATACCTGAGTGAGATAGCTAGATTTAAGAAAATAATAATCAAAACAAACCTAAAAAAACCACTCCGGACATTGAAGACCTCAATCATTTTTTGAAATACATTTCTGAGAAATGTAAATACATTAAAATATTAAGCTTTACATTAAATTCCAAATTTTATAGTACTACATAAAGAACATGAAAATCTAAACAAAAAGTTTCTCCTACATATAATTAATGAAAAAACAAAGAGCTAGCCAGTTTTGAAACAACAGTAGACAAAAATCAAAGAGTTGAGAGGAGTTGAACCATAGTCTCTCTATCACAAAATATATTTGAGCCTGAAGGCATTCTGAATGCTTTGTATCATATCCACCATTGTATTGAATAATTACTCTAGTAACTCCTTCTCCTGTTATATTATTTCCTCCTTTTCTAAGGAAAAGAGTGCTTTGTCTCTCCTTCTGTAATATGCAGCCAGGTCATATGGACTTGTACTTTGTCATAAAAATTCGCACCTGGCCCATGCCAACCAAGGAGAAGGGCTAGGACGGAAAGTATTGAATTACAAGTGTAAATATTTATTCATGCACTTGAGGTGTCCCAGACATATTGCATCTCCCCAAATGTGATTTTACAGAAGGTTCTTATACCCTTCAAAAGTTCATGTACAACGTGATTTGACTAATCAGTAAGACTCACGCTACCAATTACTAGTCATAGTAAAACTTTGCAAAGCAACGACATTTTTGCAGCATTGTTGCCACTTGTCTATTGATCCAGACATCCCTCGAGCCGGACTTGCTATAGTTACTTGTCTAGGACCCCAGGCAACACTAGGAGTGTTTCAAAGATGTGTTTGGGGGGCTGAGATGCTGGCATTATCTTGGTTGCCCAGGGTAATCCTTCATGGACAGCTCTAAGCTTCAAAGAGGCAAAGTCCTTATTTCCTGGGCTGGTCTGTTCTTGTAAGCACGAACAATACAAAAGTGTTCAGTAAAATTCCAGTAACTCGTTATGTTACAGTGTATAATGAGAACTAATATATATTAATAAAGATAATACACTTTCATACTATAAAGACTGACTGATATAATGGCTAGGGAAGGGGATTTTCTTAACAATTTGCAACAATGGAAGTTGCTGTAGTATAGTTTTACACGATTTATAACTTGAAAATTTATTTTGAAGAAAGAATACTATTCTTGACTGCTATCTCAAATAAACCTGCCCAAACACTATGTCTTAAGGTAGGCCTCTGTCCTGCTGCTGTGTCAATTACACATGGTTAGACAGCTTTCTGATCAAGGAAGCTCAGGGTTTTTTTTTGTTGTTCTTGGATTTACATAAAGAAATGTGCACCTCATTAGTTAAGATCATCTACTTGAAAACAAAACCTGCCAAATCTGAAGACAAAATGATGAAAAATGTGCCAATGTATATGCATGATCATGCAATGTGCTTGAACTAATCAGTCATAGCTGAATATGAAATGGAATATGAAATAGCTTGGGCTTTGTTAACAGTATATGGTAAATTATAATAGCATGAATAAAACAGTTTATGCAAATAAAGATTTAATGAAAATAATTATGATTGAAATTACTGCAGTATTGCAAAGATATATTCATTGGAAAGATGTTTAATACGTTAGTTGAACCGGCAACATCTTTCTAGCGTGTGTTTCTAGTCAAAGGAATATTTACTTTTACCAAATACAGTTGAATTCTAGGTGAATTTTGCATTAAATGTAACTGCTCTCCTCAAACAAGATGAGATTCTGGGTAAATACTTTATTCTTTTTTTTAGCATCCTGCCCAACTACTAAAGACAGCAGGAATGTGGCCGACACTGGGTTTTACTCCTCGATAACATGGGATCCTTCTATTGCATTTATTGCTTTTGAAAAAAGACAGAAGTCATAAATGAAATCAAGTCAATGTTTGTACACACACAACATCATATGAACATCTGTGGATATGTACTGCTCTATCTGCGTACGTTGACTGTCTGTAGATGCTTACCTATATGAAACATTCCTGTTTTAGGATTACAGCAAATTCCCTATGCAACTAAGTGCATAGAGAGTCATTGTTATGTACAAGCCAGAGAGCTTCAAATAAGACGTGTGGACCATTTCTGACCTATGTCTAAAACAGATTAAATATATACCATCAAAGCTGAAATACTGCAATTCATGTCTAAGACTTTAGACTCCAAATCCCTCTGAAAGCATTGTTATGTATGAAAGAAGTCACATATACGTAAAATGCTATAAGTATATAAATTCGTATTTATAGGCATGAACAGAGCAGGAAAAAAATGTTCTCTATAATTAAGGTTACCAACTATACTCTTGTAATTTTGGCATACGTAGTTTATTCAAGTGACATTTCACAGCAGCTCTCTACCTCATGTTCAAGATCAAGGGTTAGGGATTTTTTGGAAATGTTAGTCAAAAAATGAGTGAACATCTTCAAAAATCAGAAAGAATCTTTCCGGTTATGGAAAGAACATACTAAAAACATACTGGGATTTTTTTTTATTATTTTGCCTTTTTAAATTTTTGTTAACAATTCATCACAAAGCAGCATTGCCTAGATACTTTAAAGTTAAGACTTGAAATATAGTGGAAAAGAGAACATATTTTTCTGTGAGAAAATGATGAGTTAGTAACCAACAGTGAGAGCAAAAAGAAACTTATTAGTCATACCATAAAATTAATATTAGTTAAACTTTTTCTATTAAGACACATTAAGAATGTACAGACAATATTCTGGTATTTCCTAATGGTTTAGTGCTGGACATGTTTATGTGTATATTCAGGTATGTGTGTATTTTTCTGTACTGCAGCAATAGTACTTTACGTTCTAGCTCTATCTTCCTGTCTTGTATGAACACATGGAAGAATAGTAATGTAAATGCATTAGACATTGAGGCTCTCATACTACAACTAGAGTAGCTTAGAATTTTTTACTGGATTTTCATTAGACTCATCAAAGTGTTATTCAAATTGCAAGGACTTATTAATAAACATAAATTTTAACAAGCCAAAGTCTAGATATGTGTATTCCCAAGTCTAATAAGACTTTTCCTAAAACTAAAATATCAGTCACAGATTAGTGTGTGAAAAAGAATGTCCACTTAACTCTTGATCTCTTAAATGGAAATGAAAATTCATTTATGTTTCCTCCAATTGCTTCTTCAGCCATGAAAACTGTACACAAAATTTCAACTACTAGTGAAATTTAACGTTGTTTTCATTTAGTTGTAAACTCCTTTATGCATGAAGAGGCACTATTAGGTAGAAAACATTGATATTAAAGCTTACCTGAGACCATCATACAGTAAACAATACAACACATTTTTCTTCTTTGTGGTTGTCTATTATGGCATACCAATGAACAGAAAGGAATAAGTTTGTATAGCATCTGGAGAACATCAGCAATGACAATTTGTAACTTTTTCAGTAAATTTAGTAAACATGATCTAAAGCATTTGTGTTATAACATGCAGGTCATTTATATAAAATATAAGATGGAAAAAGGTGCAAAAATTCATAAAGTTCATTCATAAGCTGCAATTATCTAATGTGAATAAGTGAATTCACTTTCAGAACTGTAAGCTCAATAAATTTGTAGCCACTTCTAGTAAATGTTGCTGCTTTGCTTATATTGTTGTGCAAATTGCATTGAGGCCCATCAATCAAATCTGACACAGCACAGATTTCACATGGAAATACCATTACCTTTAGATGAACAGAAGTGCTTAAATCCTATAAATATAGGTAGTAATAATGTGCATAAAGAATTTTCACTCTGTATTTTGTAGAAGGTTCATCTTGCAAATTCTGAGCCAGCCTAGATCCTGGCACAAAAACTTATAGGTCCATAAATGCAACATGTCCAGCTGACCAGTAGCAGTTTTCACATCCCTAAGATGTCACGTGTAGTAAAACACTTCTCAGAATTTGTAAGATTATGGAAGAAAGGCAACATATTTGCACAGATCACCAGTCAAACTCAGGTCAATATAGTTACTCAAGAATCAGCATATCCCTATAAGATTATCTGAGGAGTATTCATGCTACATTTGGCATACCATGTTAGGGGGTTTGGGGTTTTGGTTTTTTGTTTGTTTTGGGTTTTATATTTTTTCCTCTGTGCTGTTTTAATGCTGATTTTAGGTGCTGTAAACTATTTATTGCATGATTTTTTTTTCCAATTCACAATACTTTAATTGAGTTGGAGTTCCCTAACAAATGTGATTACAAGGACAGTTGCTGCAGAGCAACTTTCTTCTTGAACAAATAAAAATGCTGGAAGATCACCTGACAAAATGTGACAGCATAACTAACAGTGCATTGTTTCTACTGCCCAGCTGACTCACAGAAACTTGATCTGCAGATAAACCTCTCACTGTGCCAGACTTGAATAATTCTCCGTATATGGGCAACAGAGTAATACTGGAGTGAGGATGAATTTCAATAACCAGTGTGAACAGTCTCAGATAAATGAGTTGCTATCTCCATTGTTTTGCTTTAGGAAATTTTCAATATTTTCATTATCAAAAGATGGGCTTAGGCTGAATTTTCCAGTCTAGACAACAGAACACACAAAAAAAAGAACTTAGCTGTCCAGAGAGACTACGCCAACAAAACAAATACAAGTCCAGAAGTCAGATTGACAGAAACCCTTCCTAAGACTTTGTCAACACTTAAAATAAATACTATAGAAAATGGATACTCCTGTAGATCCAAGTTTGTAATCCAGTTTGCTACATGCAATACCAACCTAGTCTGGATAATCATAAGGCTACTTCTGTTTCAGAAACAAAAGCGAACTCTTTCCCAGTAGCCAAACACATTATTATCTTTTCAATAATGCAGCAACAGCTGTGATATCTCCTTCTCAATATTTACTGTCTCCAACATGTATACCTTTTGTCTACATCTGTGACATCCTATAGAATTTAACTGCTCTACCACCACCTTATGAAGACAGGGTGAGTAATATCATCCTTTATTACTGAGGCCACATAGCTTATTTAAATTGACTTCCTGAGTTGCTAATTACAGTTTCTTACTTGGATTGTTATGTTTCCTCAATTCTTTGCTGGCTTTTGACAATGTTTTGTTTTAATTTTTCAAAAGTACACGATTGATTTCTTTTCTTTTCTTTTCCTTTCCTTTCCTTTCCTTTCCTTTCCTTTCCTTTCCTTTCCTTTCCTTTCCTTTCCTTTCCTTTCCTTTCGTGTCCTTTCCTTTCCTTTCCTTTCCTTTCCTTTTCCTTTCCTTTCCTTTCCTTCCTTTCCTTTCCTTTCCTTTCCTTTCCTTTCCTTTCCTTTCCTTTCCTTTCCTTTCCTTTCCTTTCCTTTCCTTTCCTTTCCTTTCCTTTCCTTTCCTTTCCTTTCCTGTCCTTTCCTTTCCTTTCCTTTCCTTTCCTTTCCTTTCCTTTCCTTCCTTTCCTTTCCTTTCCTTTCCTTTCCTTTCCTTTCCTTTCCTTTCCTTTCCTTTCCTTTCCTTTCCTTTCCTTTCCTTTTCCTTTCCTTTCCTTTCCTTTCCTTTCCTTTCCTTTCCTTTCCTTTCCTTTCCTTTCCTTTCCTTTCCTTTCCTTTCCTTTCCTTTCCTTTCCTTTCCTTTCCTTTCCTTTCCTTTCCTTTCCTTTCCTTTCCTTTCCTTTCCTTTCCTTTCCTTTCCTTTCCTTTCCTTTCCTTCCTTTCCTTTCCTTTCCTTTCCTTTCCTTTCCTTTCCTTTCCTTCTTTCCTTTCCTTTCCTTTCCTTTCCTTTCCTTTCCTTTCCTTTCCTTTCCTTTCCTTTCCTTTCCTTTCCTTTCCTTTCCTTTCCTTTACTTTCCTTTCCTTTCCTTTCCTTCCTTTCCTTTCCTTCCTTTCCTTCCTTTCCTCTTCCTCTCCTCTCCTCTCTCCTCTCCTTTCCTTTCCTCTCCTTTCCTTTCCTCTCCTTTCCTTTCCTTTCCTCTCCTCTCCTCTCCTCTCCTCTCCTCTCCTCTCCTCTCCTCTCCTCTCCTCTCCTCTCCTCTCCTCTCCTCTCCTCTCCTCTCCTCTCCTCTCCTCTCCTCTCCTCTCCTCTCCTCTCCTCTCCTCTCCTCTCCTCTCCTCTCCTCTCCTCTCCTCTCCTCTCCTCTCCTCTCCTCTCCTCTCCTCTCCTCTCCTCTCCTCTCCTCTCCTCTCCTCTCCTCTCCTCTCCTCTCCTCTCCTCTCCTCTCCTCTCCTCTCCTCTTCTTTCCTCTTCTTTTCTTTCCTCTTCTTTTCTTTCCTCTTCTTTTCTGAGATTTCTGTTATTGATTCTTAACAGACCATCTAAATAATTCTGTGTCATCCTGTCTTTTGCCATGAATTACATTCGATTACAGACTTGTCATTGCCAGAAAATCTGAATGGTGGAAGGTCTTAGCTCATCAGGGTGCTGTTCTTCATTACCTCTATCAATGCTGATATGCCTGCCAGCACTGAAAACTCTAGCTGTCTGCTCCTAATTTGACTACTAAATTGAAATCCATTAGATCACAGAGAACTAATTGCAAGTCAGTGCATTTGAAATACCGCACATAAATAAATCATATACAAAGGAAGAGAGAAATTTCCTCTTAAAACCTAATACATACTTTTATAGTACCTTTGTATATTGGAGGGCACAGCCTAGAAGATCAATTGTACTCATTAATACTGTAATATAATTTCAGCTATCTACTCTAAAGTGAGCAGCAAACCAATTAAGGCCAGTAAATATCTCATAGTCAAACTTTTGATTAATGTATAGTAGAACAGCAAGTTAAATCTGTCATTTTCATTTTAACAGTTTTACTTTGTCCATTCTTATCCATGTGTGTCAGCTTTGGTAATCTTGCCTTATTTTGCATAATGCTAGCTTCCTCATTATTTTTGCTATTTTTAAGTGAGAGTCTGAAAGTTTTTCTGGTTTAGGAAGCAGAAACAAAAACAAGCTCGAAAGCTATTCCATTTATAGTAAGATAAGAGAAGTGTTTGAACAAAAGTGCCTGTTTGTGTTTTGTGTTTCCACCCCCCACCCTTTTGCTTATGGAGACATTGTTTCTTTTGCATTTTTCATAACACTTATTCAAAGCACTATATTAGTTTAGGGTCAATATTCCTTGTTTGATGTTTCTTCCCAATGCAGCATTACTGAATTTTATGCAAAAGATCTAGACTGTCTACTGCAATGGACATTTGTCAATGTACAGTTCGAATCTTTCTGTACTGTTCAGTACAGATGAAATCTTTACATGAAATCATAACCAGATAATTTTTCTATTGAGCTAAAACATGGATTTGTAAGTATAATGCTGTGATGATGGGAACACTTATTTGTGAGCAGCAATCGCCTAGCACCCCTATACCAGCTGTAAGTGTGACGGCTCATCTCAGATTTTTCATGGGGAGAGACACCCTAGCCACATTGAAGGATGAGCACAGTTCCATAAATTTAGTTTAACACTGACCTCTGCAATGTCAGACAATCTGCTGCATTAAAGCAATCCAGTCAGAAATCAAGCCTTCCAAATTTTATGTGGCAAATTCTGTCTCCTCCTCCAAGCCTTATAAAGTCAAAAATCACATCACTGTACTTTTCTTTCATATTTTCTTTATCACTAATCTAACTCATCACAGATGGTTAGCAGTTAGAGAAAATTGTCTATACCACTGAAAGACTGCACTGCACATTTTTGCAGGATGTCTACTTAATTTCTGGTTCTAGAGTGCTACAAAAGAATTGACTAGAATTGACCTGGGGAGAGTAAGCGGAGCAAGACTTTAACCTCAATATCTTGATTTTAAAGGAAGGATATTCTGTTAAACTAGTATAACTGAAAGTGACTTTTGATGGGGATGACTGTAGCCCATCATATCCTTTACCAAAGAACAATTAAATATGTAAGACATTAATGACAGTATTTGTCTAACACAATCCTAAAAGTTTTGATTGATGAGGATTAGTTTACTAAGAGGTTGTTTCTGTAGTCAACCTATTAGAGTGTTCAATTTTCCTTATCATTAGAAATTGCTCCTCAGATATACAAAAGTTTTTACACTATTTCTTATCCTATTATGTGCAAATACATTTGCAAAAGGTGGGATAACATGCAAAATACCAATAATTCTTTCTTTCCAATAGCATATACCTAGATACTCCACAAAATGTTTACTACTGGCAGGTCAGTATGTAACTTAGCTCCGTATAGGAAAGCAACAGTGTGGCTTACAGGATTACTAAGCTATGTGGAGTCATTCGTTTGCTGCGCCTGACAGTATCTATTTGGGGGATTTATACTGACATCCATCATCATGTTGCTTTCCCTGACAATTAGCTTGTGTGCTTGCAAAGATCCTTAAGCCAGTAGAGCAAATCCACAGCTGCAGTTCAGAGCTGCTCAGTAGAGGAAGCAAAAGGGGCCTTTTCACATGATGCTGTACTAGAACTGGGTAGACTTTTCTGCTATCACATGAATTGTCTTACCTGAATAAAGTGTTCCTGTGATGAACATTGGCACAAAGTTGACAGTTTATGCCTATGTCCACAGTTTAGACATGACAAATACAAGTGAGTTTGTTGCAGGAATGTTATTGCAAACTGTTTAATGATTCAAATTAAATGAATGGGATTACATAGAATTGTCTAGGTTGGAAGGGACCTTTAAGATCATCAAGTCCAATCATCAACCTGATAATGCCAAAACCACTACTAAACCACATCCCTAAGCACTACATCTACTCGTCTTTTAAATACCTCCAGGGATGGCGAGTCCACCACTTCCTTGGGCAGCTTGTTCCACTTGATAACCCTTTCTGTGAAGAACTTTCTCCTGATATCCAATCTAAACCTACCCTGGCATAACTTGAGGCCATTTCCTCTTGTCCTGTCACCTGTTACTTTGGAAAAGAGATTGACCCACCTCTGTACAGCCTCCTTTCAGGTAGTTGTAGAGAGCAATAAGGTGTCCCCTCAGCCTCCTTTTCTCCAGACTAAACAACCTCAGTTCCCTCAGCCGCTCCTAATAAGACTTGTGCTCTAGACCCCTCACCAGCTTCATTTCCCTTCTCTGCATGCTCCAGAACCTCAATGCCTTTCTCATAGTGAGGGGCCCAAAACTGAAATCAGTACTCGAGGTGCGGCCTCACCAGTGATGAGTACAGGGGTATGATCACTTTCCTAGTCCTGGTGGCCACACTATTCCTGATACAAGCCAGGATGCTGTTGGCTTTCTTGGCCACTTGGGCACACTACTGGCTCATATTCAGCTGGCTGTCGCCCAACACCCCCAGGTCCTTTTCTGCAAGGCAGCTTTCCAGCCACTCTTCCGCAAGCTTGTAGAGCTGCATCGTGCCACTGTGACACAAGTGCAGGACCTAGCACTTGGCCTTGTTGAATCTCATACCATTGGCCTTGGCCCATCCATTCAGCTTGTCCGGATCCCTCTATAGAGCCTTCCTACCCTGAAGCCCATTGGCACTCCTGCCTAACTTGGTGTTGTTTGCAGTCTTACTGAGGGTGCACTCAATCCCCTCATCCAGGTCATTGACAAAGACATTAAAGAGAACTGGCCTCAATACTAACCCCTGGGGAACACCACTTATGACTGGCCACCAACTGAATTTAACTCCATTCACTGCAACATTGTGGGCCCGGCCTTGCGTTTGGTTGGTTTTGTTCTGTATATAGTTGGGTTTGGTTCTGTATCCACTTTCACAGAAAGAACTTGGGCTGTCATGATAAGCAGAATCCAAAAGGTTATTTCTACATGTAAATTAAAATGTTTCTCTTCATGTATATGTGTATATATGATGTGTGTAAGGCACAGCTTTTAAATGAGAGACTTGCAGTACTGTTACAAAATTGCCCATACTTATGGATGGATTCAGAGGTCTGGAATTGGAATAAATTTATCCTTCATGCATGAAAAACAAGTTAATATATATCAGAACATAATCAAAGAGGAAGTGCACTGGGTATTCAGTGACAAGCAATTTCAGAGTGGACTATAGTTATGTTATCACTTGTGCTAAAACGCATCATTTTATAGCTTTGAATAAGTGACTAACATGACATTTTAAAGGTATGCTGCAAAATTAATACCATTATATCATTTATCACATAATAGGGATGTAACAAACCTTGATGTCTTCCACAAAATATGGATTTCTTTTCACCTTGTAACAGAGTACTGCAGATTGCCTTATAGCATAAATGAAATTAGCTGTTTCTACTTGAAAGAAAACCTGTTCCAATTGTTGAGAGTACTTGTCCTGCCATCAAGGGAAGTGATCCTCCTTCTTTCCAGGTTACTTCACTTTGAGACCTGTGACCTGTATTATGAACTTAACCACTGAAAGTTTAGTATACAATAGGGAATAATGTTAATATATAGAGGGAAGAAATAAAGATGATAGTTGGTTGTGTTACATTTTTCTTGAAAACTTCAAATTAGTGGTAAAGATTTTTCCCTGACTGTAATTCATAAAATAGTTCAGTGCCTTCTTGGTGAGTGTCTAAGTTTATTTAAAAGACAAAATTATTTTAAACATCATGCTTATTCTACCCATATTGCCTTTTGTTCATGAGATTTTGAGTAGCTCTATCACATTCAAACATTTGTTGTAATTTGTTACAATTTGTTACATGTGGGCAGAACATGATTTATAAAGCATCTTATACTTTACAAGTTATAATTTTATGTTGCTCATGGGGATAATTCTCAAGGAAAGGAACTGAAGAGATAAAGAAGCTATTATTTTCACCGCTTTTACAAGAAATGCAGTATGCTTTTACTATATAACTATCTGTATAGGCTTAACAGCAATTGAGGATCATTACACAGAAGTTTTTGAAGCCTAGCAGCTTGTATGTTTTGATGCACGAATATGAATGTCCTATAAAAACAGCACCTACATCCACTTGGACAGCACTCTTCATACTGTACTCACAGCAAACACAATCAATAATGTCAAGATGCTGCATAAAATTAAAATGCATTCATACCCAAGAAAATATGTAGAACAGGATGGACTGAAAACGTTAGAAGGTTTACCAAAGGGTACTAAAACATACTGCAAAAACCAAGGATCATGACAGGTCAAGACATTCTATAGAGGCATTTTCAGAGGAATTGCATCTTCTGATATATAACAAACATAGCCAATTCACAGTTACATTTTCTGACATTTTCCAGAGGAAATTGGAAAATATAATTTAAAACATGGATTTTTATTGAGTTTATTATCTGTATCAGGTTTGGATCACAGCAGGCTGTGGCTAGTATCTCCCCTGAGCTGGGACACCGCCCAGGCAAAAGACCTTGAGGACTAGAAGACCAGAGCGAGACAACCCCTCTCGAGCCTCAGTTATCACCCATTGAGGAATGCCGATGTGTTGTGAGTATTTACCCTAAGTCAAGAAAAGGGAAATTTTAACTATATGCTAGCCTCTCTTTCATCCACCTCTCCACTTATACGTTTATGACAAATATAGAATCATAGAATCATAGAATCATAGAATAAGTGAGGTTGGAAGGGACCATTAAGATCATCAAGTCCAACCGTTAACCTACCCTGATTTAAAAACACCCACTTCTAAACCATGTCCCTAAGCACCTCATCTACCCTTTTCTTAAACACCTCCAGGGATGGTGAATCCACCACCTCTCTGGGCAGCCCAATCCAATGTTTAATAACCCTTTGAGTGAAAAAATGCTTCCTAATATCCAATCTAAACCTGCCCTGACATAACTTGAACCCGTTTCCTCTTTTCCTATCACTTGCCACGTGGGAGAATAGGTCAGCCCCCATCTCTCTAAAACCTCCCTTCAGGTAGTTGTAGAGGGTGATAAGGTCACCCCTCAGCCTCCTCCTCCCCAGGCTAAACAACCCCAGCTCCCTCAGTCGTTCCTCATAAGGCTTGTCCTCCAGACCCCTCACCAGCCTGGTAGCCCTTCTCTGGACATGCTCCAGCACCTCAGTGTCCTTCTTGTAGTGAGGGGCCCAAAACTGAACACAGTACTTGAGGTGAGGACTCACCAGTGCCGAGTACAGGGGGATGATTACTTCCCTACTCCGGCTCACTACACTATTCCTGATGCAGGCCAGGATGGTGTTGGCCCTCTTGGCTGCCTGGGCACACTGCTGGCTCATACTCAGCCGGCTGCCCACCAACACCCCCAGATCCTTCTCTGCCAGGCAGCTTTCGAGCCACTCCGCCCCCAGTCTGTAGCACTGCATGGGGTTGTTGTGACCCAAGTGCAGGACCCGACACTTGGCCTTGTTGAACCTCATACCATTGGCCTCAGCCCATCTGTCCAGCCTGTCCAGATCTCTCTGCAGAGCCAATCTACCCTCAAGCAGATCAACACGCCCCCCCAGTTTAGTGTCGTCTGCGAACTTACGGAGGGTGCACTCAATCCCCTCATCCAGATCATTAATAAAGATATTAAAGAGAACCGGTCCCAGCACCGATCCCTGGGGGACACCACTTGTCACTGGACACCAACTGGATTTAACTCCATTTATCACCACTCTCTGGGTACGACCATCCAACCAGTTTTTTACCCAGCGAAGGGTACACCTGTCCAGGCCACGAGCAGCCAGTTTCTCCAGTAGAATGCTATGGGAAACGGTGTCAAAAGCCTTGCAAAAGTCCAGGTAGACAACATCCGCAGCTTTTCCTTCATCCACTAAGCGGGTCACCTCATCATAGAAGGAGATCAGGTTTGACAGGCATGACCTGCCTTTCACAAACAAAAATATACATTAGCTTTGTGGATGTGGATGTTTTTCCATTTGTCTGTGCATATGTAGGAGTTAGAAGGGGTACCTGCTGGCTCATTAGAGTTGTGCAATATTAAGAGATCCTTGATCTCAGTGGTTATAGACTGGAGGGGGGCTGGGGGGAGTGTGTGCACTTATATGCTTTGCTTATATGTGTATGCATTAATTTGAGATCTGTGCTTTTGCTCATATGTATATGTATTGATTTGGGATACTTAATAGTAAGTTAATGTGAATCTTGCCATCTTCAAATCTGTAATTAGATCACTGTTCAGTTATTTAGTTAAACCCCTTTGTAAACCTTTATACCAGTTAATGATTAAGTGCTGCTAAACTTCAACCTCTTGATCTATTTCAAATTATTAATAAATTTTGAATCGCTGCTAAATCATAACTGTGTCAAATACTTCCATCCATGACACAGCCACAGCAACAGACAGGTGTCAGGTGTCACAGCAACTCACGTCAATCAGCACTAGATGGTAGCAGCCACACCTATACTGGCCACCACTGGGATTCACAGTGTTGACAACAAACTGGTGTTTTGGCTATTGCTGAGCAACGCTTGCACATCATCAAAGTTTTCTCTTTTTTTCTTTTCTTTTCTTTTTTTTTTTTTTTTTTTTGTTTTCCTTCTCTGCCTGCCCAGTGAGTAGGCTGCGTGGAGACAAGAGGTTGGGAGGGAACATAGCTGAGACAGCTGACCTGAACTGACCAAAGGGTTATCCCATACTATATGACATACTGTTCATCTGTAAGTTTTGGGGAAAGGATGAGAAAGGTGGACACCTATAGTTACAGTGTTTGTCTTCCCAAGCAGCTGTTGTGTGTGCTGAGGCCGTGCTTCCTAGGGAGTGACTGGACATCTGCCTGCTGATGGGAAGTGTTGAATGAAGTTTTTATTTTGCTCTGCTTGCACACAGAACTTTTCTTCATCTGTAAAACTGTCTTTAGCTCAACCCACAAAATTTTTAGCTTTTACTCTTGCAATTCTGATCCCCACCCTAACGAGGGGGAGTCAGCAAGAAACTGAGTGGTGGGCTCAGCTCCTGGCTGGGGTAAATCCACCACAGAGAAAAAGGCTTGGCTGGAGAGAGAGAACTGACAGTTCAATGTATGACCACTATGTCAACAGTACTTACATTAATATACTCTAGCTCTGCTTTGCTGACTTCTGCCTGACACAGAGAAGGAAGTTTTGCAAGGGCCGTAAGATTTATTTTCTTAAAAGAAAGTACACCATTGCCCTCTTCTCTTGCAAGTCAAAATTAGCATAATTTTGGTTATGTCTCTGAAAACTGTTACCAAGTACACAGTATTTAATGTCAACAACTGTAAAACTACCACTCTACAATGATTACTGTTTTTCTTTCTTCACAGTTATGACTATTACACTGTGCATGATCCTTTGTTTTATTTAGTCTTCCAAATGGATCAAAAAAATGAGTCTAGCATTTGCTGTTAAAGGTAATAATCATCTCTCTGAAAGGCAAAGGTAATTTGTAGAATAAAGTGTCTCAGGCTTGTTAGTTTTAACAAGAGGGAATGAATCAGAACAGTTTTCTTCCCTTACTTGTCTTTTAGAGCCTGAGTAAAGCTTTAGTTTTAATATTGTTCTTATTTGGAAACGTGAAAAGTTGACAGTTGCCCGAGCTGTTCAGAAAAGACATCTTTATGATAAGTACAGGTAATCACATAAACTGCAGTCTTTGAGAACAAGATTAAATCTAATGCCTGCCTATTTAGGCCTTATGGAAATTTTGTTTCAGATGTTTCATTCTCTGAGCTCTAACAACTCTGCAGGAGACTCAAATTTCTAAAAATACAAAAATAAACAGGAATGCATAAAGAAGATAAGACAGTGGTTTGTTTATAAGAAACAAGTGCATACCACCAATTAGGAAGGTAGCAATGACACTGGTTGATAAAAGCTGCATGTTAACTACTACTGGTATACTGCAGGTTTACACTTATATGTAAAATACATGCTGAGGCAAGTGGTTTGATTTGTTCTTCTAGATAAGAAATTACCAACATCCTCCTTCCTCTACCTGACAAACTGAGTATATTATTTTCACTTGTATAGTTATTTAATCTGATGTTTGTTAAATTAGATACCTTGATTATAAGGCTTAAATTATAAAAAAAAGCAAACAAATCTCACAATATTAACCTTCTCCTTTTTTAAAATGTCTTTGAAATTGTGTATGACTTTAAAAGATTTTAATGAGTGAACGGGTTGAAAAGGAAGAAAACTTACATACTGTGAGACATCCCAGATAGTCTAAGCTGTACTTGGCACCTTGAGCTCTAGGGAATGAGGAACAGATCAAAGGTGCATTTCCACCATCACAATCCTCACTCCAATACTACTGCTAATATATAATCACATTTGGGTTGGTCATCTTAAGAGTAACTCAGCTGTCTGAGAATATTTGATACCAACACGCTTCTATTTTTCTGTTCCGTGGTTGCAA
This sequence comes from Pluvialis apricaria, assembly GCA_017639485.1. Taxonomy (NCBI): domain Eukaryota; kingdom Metazoa; phylum Chordata; class Aves; order Charadriiformes; family Charadriidae; genus Pluvialis; species Pluvialis apricaria. Next base: position 47,719,361 of record CM030044.1, on the reverse strand, counting down.
TTTCATGTATATTGATGGCAAGTTGAATATGAGTCAACAGCGTGCCCTGGCAGCCAAAAGGGCCAACCATGTGCTAGGGTGCATCAAGCACAGCATAGCTAGTTGGTCAAGGGAGGTGATTGTTCCGCTCTACACTGCACTGGTGTGGCCCCACCTCAAGTTCTGTGTGCAGTTGTGGGTGCCTTGGTACAAGAACATCAAAGTGTTAAAGTGTGTCCAGAGGAGGGCCAAGATGGTGAAAGGCTTTGAAGGCAAGACTTATGAGGAGTGTCTGAGGTCACTTGGTTTGTTCAGACTGGAGAGGAGAAGGCTTAGAAGTTACCACATCGCAGCCTACAACTTCCTCAAGGAGAGCAGTGGAGGGTGGAGGTGCTGATCTCCTCTCTCTGGTGACCAGCAATAGGACATGAGGAAATGGAAAGAAGCTGCATCAGGTGAAGTTCAGATTGGACATTAGGAAAAGGTTCTTCACTGGAACAGGCTCCCCGGGGAAGTGGTCATGGCACCAAACCTGTCAGAGTTCAAGGAGCATCTGGACCACGCTCTTAGTCATGCGGTTTACCTGTGAGGAGCAAAGAGTTGGACTCAATGATCCTTATGGGTCCCTTCCAACTTGAGACATTCTATGATTCTGTGAATTTTAAGTCATTCAGGAACATCTGTTGCAAAGGTGATAGATACAGTTAAACCAGCCATTACTCTGATTTTAAATAATCTCAGCATTTTATTATTTTGGGAGAATTTCCAGGTAACCTGTCACAGACAGGTCCTTATCCTGCATATATTTTCTCATATCACACATGCATCATGAGGCAAGATGCAAGAATGTAGCCTGAATATTTGTGATTTGAAGAGGAAAGGCTGCTTTGTACAATGTAATAATAGAATGCTTTGTTGCAAGTGCTGCACCACAGGAATGGGAAGGATTTTCTAAAACTTAACAAGAGAACTAACTGTGCTGGGTAATATATTAGAACTATGTCTTTAAACTTTTGCCTTCTCCAGTGATTGCCTTTTCTCAAATCAGAAATAACAATTCACCCTTTACCTGACTATGTTCATGTTTTGCCCTTGAGTCATATACACTCTTTATCTTCCTAGTGAAAAACATTTGGAGTAAATATTCACACAGTATTATGGCAAAATACTGACACCCCTCGGTATCAATTAATTTTCTTCAGTGCTGGGCTGAATGAACTTTAGAGGAAACTGAGATGTCACACATACAAATATATACATATATACATGCATAAGTTTTACTAATCATCACAATCAAACCTTTTAAGTAAGAATATTTCTGAAATACTGTATTGGGGACTAATTAACCTGCAAAGTATTATATTATATTACCTGGTCTGTCTCAACCAGTTTTAGGCTAATTTCTAGTGAAATAAACCAGGTTGTATCCTGTAACCAGATTCATATCCGATGTTCTTTTAGTCATTGTACTATATTCTTCTTATGTCTAATAAAATGCCTAAACAGAGAGCTTCTGTTTCTTTGGGAAACACCTCATACTTCAGACTAAGAAAACAGACACAGGGACACCTCTCAAAAGTGTGCTGCCAAGTTTGGAAGAAAACATCATCTTGAGTTTGGGACAAGATTAGATTGAGGTTTTTCAGGGGGTTGTACAGCAGATGATTAAACCAGGTAACGTTGAATACCAAGGAAAAACGAAAGTTGCAGGTGGTTCCACTATATTCCGTACATTGAAAGATTTTTGTATTTTAAATAACCTTTCTGTATTAGTTTTATAGATATACACTTATGGAACAAACTGAAGCTCTGCACAGAGTACTTATTCCATCTGCTTGAGCTACTGCTTCAGATCCATACCAAACACAGGACAGTGATTATTTTGTCTTTCTTATCCTGTTCTCTCTCAGGTATTCATGCTATATCATTGTTGCCTACATGTATTTCTAAATGTTTTGTTATATAAATAATTGTGTATAATGTACAGAGTGAAAAGAAAAAGATATGATCCAGCTGTGAATTTGGATATGCTTATGATCTGTAGATCGAGGGAAGAGCTGAGATGTCAATTCCATTTATTTCAGAAAAAGGTATACAAGCACCTACATCAAATGCACATGTGATAGTTATACCACAATTTATTTCCTCTGTTATTAATTCATATCTCTTTAATTCAGTAACTTTAATAACTGACACTCAGTAGTAGCGTAAGAATAGCTGAACAAGATGATTAACTAAGGTTCAGTTGTGGAACTGAATTATGCCTTCATTTATTTCTAGATTATTCTTGGATTACTATTTAATATTTAAAATTTTCTTTCTATTAAAAACACAGTTTTAACACTTCACTCAAATTAAACACATCTTCTTAGGATAATGCTGTTCACTGCATACATTGCTCTGAGACAGCGTGTGGTAGGCAGTGTAGCTACAACTTTGTTCTGCAAACAGAATCTGATTATCTATTTTACTGGGAGACATTCAGCCTCCTTTGCTGTGGAAATGCTAGGTTTAAATTACAAAGACAGGACCAAAACCCATTTTGCCACTGTATTAAACAAAATAGCAAGAGGAGGTCTAAGGAAAATATTGGACTGATACTTGATGAAGATGGTCACCTGGCAAATATGGATGTAGAAGATGTGGAGGCATTCAGTGCTTTTTTTGCCTCAGTCTATAATACTAAACCATAGAATCACAGGATTGTCTAGGTCGGAAGGGACCTTTAAGATCATCAAGTCCAACCATCAACCTAACACTGCCAAAACCACCACTAAACCATGTCCCTAAGCACTACATCTACCTGTCTTTTAAATATTTCCAGGGATGGCAAGTCCACCACTTCCCTGGGCAACCTATTCCAGTGGTTAACAACTCTTTCTGTGACGAACTTTTTCCTAATATCCAATCTAAACCTACCCTGGTGTAACTTGAGGCTGTTTCCTCTTGTCCTATTGCTTGTTAGTACCAAGAAGAGGTCAACTCCCACCACTCTACAACCTGCTTTCAGGTAATTGTAGAGAGCGATAACGTCTCCCCTCAGCCTCTTTTTCTCCAGGCTAATAGTAGGCCTTTGGCTGCTGGCTCCTCTCAGTTGGAAAACCATGACTACAGGAACAGTGACTTTCCATTTGTGGACCCTGAAATTTTAAGGGACAAGTTGTATCTGTTTAATGTTCATATGTCCATGGGGCCTGGTGGGATTCATCCCAGAGTACTGAAGGAGCTAGTGGATGTTACAGTAGGACCCCTCTCAATCATCTGCCAAAGGTCTTGGGAGTCTGGGGAGGTCCCCACTGACTGGAAGCTGGTCTGTGTTATCCAATTTACAAGAAGGGCAAGAGGGAAGACCCAGAAAACTACAGACCTGTTCTGTTAGTCTAACCTGAGTTCCTGGAAAAATGATGAAGATCATACTCAATACCACTGAAAGGCTTTTCAAGGACAATGCAATCAGGCACAGTCAGCATGGGTTTGCACGGGGAAAGTCCTGTCGACATCCTTCTGTGATAACGTCACCTGCCTAGTGGATGAGGGAAAGACAGTGCATGCATATTTTCTCAGTTTTGGTAAGGCTTCGGATACTTTCTCTCACAGTATCCTTCTGGACAAGTTGTCCAACTGTGAGATGAGCAGATACATGGTGCACTGGGTGAAGAACTGGCTGAAGAGCAGGGCTCAAAGGGTTGCTGTGAAGGAGCTACATCTGGCTGGTAGCCACTCAGTAGTGATGTTCCTTGGGGTTCAAATCTAGGGCCAGTTTGGTTTAACATTTTTATCAATTATTTGAATGGAGGAGTTGAATGGACCATTAGCAGGTTTGCTGACAATGATAAACTGAGAGGTATTTTTGACTCTCTTGAGGGACAAGAGACCTTGCAGAGGGATCTAGATAGATTGGAGCATTGGGCGATGATCAACAGCACGGAATTTAGCAACAAATGCCAGATTCTGCACCTGGGGTAGAGGAAGTATAGATTGGGAGAGGAATGGCTGGAGAGCAGTCCTGCAGAAAGGGATCTGAGGGCATGTCCTAGTTTGTGGTAAAACAGAACCAATTTTCTTTTCAGTAACTTTACTTTTCAGTTAAGCCTCTTCTAACACTCTGAAATTAACAACGTCTTTTCAGATAGTATCTAATTCTAGTAGATAAGGTCTGATATTTATAGTGAATACCAAGGAATGGTATGCAGAGATGCTCCTGCGTATAGTTTTTGCTATAACAACCAAGGTCAGCTAACTTTGGTATGCACCAACTTGGACAGTTGGAAGCAGAAGAGTGTAGAGGGATTGCACTTGTGGGGAGGAGCAGACAGGACAGGTGACCCAAAACTGACCAACAGGGTATTCCGTCTCATCTGCATCACGGTCAGTTTAAAAGCTGAGGGATCAAAGGGTCAGCCCTCTTTCTTCAACAGTCAGTGTACAAGGAGGACTCTGACTATTCATCTGCCTTTGATCCCGATCTGTGTGTTCCTGAATCCAAATTTGGAATCAAGTTCCTGTCCATCAGTGAGTCCAGTCTGGGACTTTCCCAGGGCCTGCCAGTGACATGACCATCATCTTGGGAGCTTGATAGGGTTTTGTGTATATTGTATATACGTCATTATTTTCTTATTAATATTATTATCTTTTCTTATTATTATTTTTTTATTCACATTTCATTAAAGTAATTTAGTTTCTTTTCAACTCATAAGTCTCTCTCTTTCTCATCCTTCGCTTACTTGGGAGAGAAGTTAAAGATCATCTGTTTGTTCATTTTAGTGGCCAGCCCAGCCTAAACCACCACAGGGCACTGGTTGAAAGCAGGCTTAGTATGAGTCAGCAGTGTGCCCTGGCAGCCAAGAGGGCAAACCACATCCTGGGGTGCATCACACACAGCATAACAAACAGGTCAAAAGAGAGGATTACCCTGCTGTATTTAGAAATGGTGCAGCCTCCCCTTGAGTACTGTGTGCAGTTCTGGGGCCCACAATTTAATAAGAATGTGAAGTTCCTGCAACACATCCAGAGGAGGGCAACAAAGCTGGTGGAAGGGCTGGAAGACATGTCCTGTGAGGAGCAGTTGAGGACTTCAGATTTGTCTAGTTTGGAGAGAAGGAGGCTGAACAGTAACTTCATTGCTTTCTACAGCTTCCTGAAGAGGGGACGTTGAGAGGGCGGTGCCGATCTCTTCTTCCTGGGATCCAGTGACAGGATGCATGGGGATGGTTCAAAGCTGCGTTAGAGGAGGTTCAGACTTGGCGTTTGGAAACATTACCAAGAGTGTGATCAAACAATGGAACAGCCTTCCTAGAGACCTGGTGGATGCCCCATGCCTGCCAGTGCCTTAAAAATCATTTGGACAATGCCTTTAATAACAGGCTTTAACATTTGGTCAGCCCTGAAGTGGTCAGGCAATTGGACTAGGTGATCATTGTAGGTCCCTTCCAACTGGAAGTATTCTATTCTATTCTATGCCATGCCATGCCATGCCATGCCATGCCATGCCGTGCCATGCCATGCCGTGCCATTCCATTCTATAAAATAATACAATTTTTGAGGTTGAAAGGGACTTCTGGAGATTGACTAGTCCAACCTCTTTGCTCAAAGCAGGGTCAAAATTAAGTATTCATTGCTACCAATTGCTACGATTCTTACTAAAATTTAAATGTTAGAGATTTTTTTTCTAAAGAAGAAAAATCATGTTCCTCAAAGGATCCCAGGTAAAATATGTAATAAAAATAATTGAAAGCTTTTTGAAATGTGTCTTTATGAAGCTTAAACTGAGTAAGAAAAGAGTCTGGAAACTTTCATAGAAGCTTAAACTGAGTAGGAAAACAGTGTTGAGATTTTCATAGAGTAAGCACATAAAACTGAATCAGAAGAGAGATTGCATTTGCTAGAAGGCCAAACAATTCACCTGAGAATTGTATATAGCCCAAAAAGGAGCTGTAAAATGAATAGCAAAAAAGAAATATGAGACACTGGAGTGAAGTAATAAAAAGATTTTTTTTTTGTACGAAAGGACTATTAAGCTATAAAGGAACCACAGCCATAAGTGACCTATAACATTGCCAAACAATTCTCAAAGGAATTACATTTTGTGAGCCATAAGTAGCTACCGTAGCTAAAGCACAGATCCTTCAGTCACTATTTTCCTTGATATTGGAACTGTCCTGTATTTTGAAGAATTTAAACATAGTTTAGAGTTAAAAGAAATATCATATTAGTGGAGGATCACAGAATAATTTAGGTAGAAAGCACCTCTGGAACTCATCTACTCCTTAATGGTTGATCTGGCTATCCGTCTTATTTTTCATCCCAATATGTCCCTAAATTTATTTCCTCAACAAAGTAGATTTTTTTGGGATGGCAGGAATGTACTATATAATATCATGCTTTAAACTTATATTAAGTATACTTCTATCATGCAAAATATCCTCTGCAATCGTAAAGCTGTACATTTTATGCCTGGAAAGGACCTCATTAAACCACAATCCTCCCTTCCCCTTCTGAAGTAGAATGAAATCCATCAACAGCCTGCAGGGGTAGGTGCTTATTCTAAAAGCATGGAGTTTCCCTGCACCCTTCTGGCACCCTGTCCACATGCTTAACTATCTTGTCAGAAATTTTGTTGAACCATCTGAACTCAAGTGTGTTTCTTCCAGTTTAAGATGATTAGCTCATGTGTGCTTAGTTATAATCACCTAAGAGAAAAAATGTGAAGGTTCTAAACCACAAAATGCTATTAAACTCCTGATTTTTTTTTCTGCTCAAAAGAGAGCCAAATAAAACTTTCCTGAAAAATTGACATTTTTGTCACCATCCATAGATTATTTTTTTCAAATTATTATTTTTTTCTTACTATACATGCATGCATGCCTTATAGTAATCCAGCAAAGTTCCAAAATTAGAACAACTCCATTAGCATTCTGCCAATTGATACAGAAGAGATCAATACGATTTATATTCTGATGTTATAATTATGATGTATTTTGGTCTAGTAAGAGTATTGAGTTTTCTTCTTCAGATATGTTTTGTACACCACACCTCACTCCTTGGAACAGGGAGAACCCTGAAAATATGACAGGGTTGAAGAGAAAGATTTTTAAAAAGCGGTAGAGTAGTTTAGATGACAGACAATATGTGATAAGGCAATAGGGTTGGGAAATAAAACCGAGCATGGAAAAAACAAGAGGCAGAGAGTCTTGTGCTTAATGTGTGCTAAGTATGGACTGATTTGAGGAAAAGATCGTTTCAGGAAAAGATCATTTCAGGAAAAGATCATGCACCTTTCTCCTCTTTACTGCTGCGCAGCAGTGATTGTGGGATCTCAGTATATAGAATACCTGTATGTTACTTCCTATTTGACAATTAGTCTGGACATTGGTATTGGAATCCTTCTATTTGAAAGTCACTACATAGGAAAGTGTTCTCATTAATAACATTTTATTGCTTTATAGTCATATGTCCAAAATGCTGTAATTTTATACTTGTGTCTACAAATGTTATCACGTATAAACTACTTTTTCACTTTTTTCTGAGGTTGTCTTTTCTGTATTTACAAAGCCATAGTTTGAGTAATACGCAATTTTACTGTATCGCCATCTTCTTAACACTGGGTGAAAATAACCTATCATGGACCCAGCCTAGTGAAAAAGTGACAGCCATATTCATAACTTTCACAGTAAAAATATTGTTTTTATTAACTCTAAAAATAGACTTGAAGTTTTGCCAGTATTCCCAAACTGTATGAAAGTAGTGTGATGACACACAGAAATGAAAATGTCAAATTCCTTTTAGAACCCGTACCATAAAGCTAAACAAAGGTACCTGTGGAGTGTGGAAAAAAAAATCCCATTAACTTCACAATTATGCATGGAAGAATAAATATAAATAGCAGTTAACTTGTAGACTTACTGTATGCTGCCTTATAAAATTTATTATTTTTTTGTCCTTTAGCTAACAAAGTAAAGTCTTACCATGAAACTTGGTAGCCCAACACTGCATTCAAATTCACTTCTACTGAAGTTTGAAGATACTCAGAGAAATCTAGATAACAGATCACACTGATGTATCAAGATGTGTGCCTGGAAGACTAGTACAGGTACAGCAGAGGATAGCAGCCTAGGAAAACTGCTTTTGCAATATAGTAGTGCTGAAAAACAAAATATTGTCAGTATCAGGAAAATGCAACAGTCCTCAGTTTTCAATGGCTTAGAAGGGTTTTTATTTCTTTGATCTTTCCTTGTGCCAAAAATAGCTACTCTGTCCTAGTAAAACTGTAAATAATCAAAATCAAGAGGAGATTTGTAGAGTTTCAAACCAATTGAATAAATAGTTCCCTGAGTAGATATTACTTTGATAGGAAAATCGAAACACAAGCAATATTTTTTCTCTATATTTTTTGAAGAGTATCTTAAATAAAAACCTTCTTTCTCTTCTCTCAAAATGGCTTTGCTCCATAAGTGGCCTCCTCTGATCCTTTTCTAAGTTTAAAGAGGACATTCAACAATGGAAAAAAAGCAGATCTGATATCTTGTGACTGACCCCAACCAAATATCCTTCAAGTGTGAAAACACATAGTAACAAAATAAGCTCAGAATTTCTTCAGAAAAAAAACACATAGTAACAAACAAAAATGTTCATACTTCTTCAGAACAGAATTTCCAAATCATCAAGGCCAAAGTCTTGCTCAAGAAGAATTACTGTGATAGGTAAAGTACATCAAAATCATAAAGAAAAAAGTTCAATCTATTTAAAATCTTTCCGACCTAAGTCTTTAAGAAGATGTTCTAGCTTCATAATAATGCCAACATTGGTGAGATATTTTCAAACAACAGGTGCTTGATGGTGCACTTGTTTTCATCTCTTTTTAGTGATGCTGCAGTCCTCTTTTTATTCTTCATTTTTTTTGGTCAGATCCTTATCATTTACTTATATTTCAAATTATCCACAGTTCAGGATTGTTCACACATGGTAATATGCTTTCCAACTAGCATTTTGATGAAAGCATAGTTTAGAAATTTACTTAAAAAAAGAAAAAAAGGGTATGGCTAGCATCAAAGTTACAAGACATGCTGATTAAAATGCATGGAGAAGCATGACTTTATAAAATAAAGCATTTATGCACTTCATGAGTCATAGCCATTAATAAATTCTGATGTATACACAGAATCACTGTTTGTCTAAAGACACTGAAGAGTGTCTCTAAGCAATAAACCAAAAGGAAGAGTACAATTTGGTCTTGGAACCCTGTCAAAACAAAACTAAATTTCTAAAATATGATGAAGAAATATAGGGAAGTTGGAGCCTCCAATGATTCATACTTAAAATGCAAGTATTTTAATAAGTGAAAGTGTAATCATTTATGTGCTTGTTAAGCAAATTACTGACCCAGAAGATGAAAGTCACAGTATCAGTACTGTTTATGACCACGCGGTAAAAACAAACCAGGGCTTTCCTCTATAAGATACAATATTGAGTGTTTCTTTCCTGCCAGCCATCTATCATGTACAGCATTACCTCTCACTCATTCTATACTCTCACAAATGTTTAGAATCACGGTTTTGACATTATTGAGGAGTTGTTTAATAAAGGTATTCTGAACACTCTAATACAAGGATTTTATTAAATTATTAAGAATCCAAACAGCCTGTGTTTATTGCAAGCCATGTTGAAAGGATAAATATAATTCTTTTTACCTTGTCATCACATTTTTCCAGTTCATTCTCTATATGCGTGTACTAGTATTTTTAAAGTCCTTTTAGTGTGTATCTAATTGCTCTTAATGTATCTTAATGATAGGGATTAAATTACCAAAGAAAATTAGGCTTAGTATTGATACCAAAAATTTAGCTTTATATTCAAGTATTGTATCTTCAAAACATTCTTCACATACATTGGGAATTTAATTTTTTTTCTATTCATATAATAAGAAAAGTCACATTTTCTTTCAATCAATTTTCTTCTTCCTTCTATTCAATTTGACTACTATTTTTTTTGCATAGAAAGGTGTTTAAGGAACTTATGTTTAAAAGCATGTTAATTATTCCTAAAGCGAAATTAATTTAACTTTTACATCTACATCAATTTTTAGATCTTTTGCTGTGTAACAGTACTTGCATTATTTCAAGTCCTCATTGGAAGAACAACTTTGTGCTAGGATCTGCTGAATATGAGTATTCTGTAGATTGTTTAGGATTAGTGTTTCATTGGATACATATTCTCCAACAGTTGTTTATTAAAGCCATTGTTTAACCTATGAAAGCTATTTCACAGCTATAAAATTAAAAGTGATTTGAGTTCAGTGTCTAGAATATAAGTAACTGGCATGAGGCATGCCAGTTTAAAGCCATCATGAGTGGAAACAACGTCTAGCACAAGGATGTATTGCACAGAAATGAATTAATGAAACAATTATTTTGGCTTTTTAGACTATGATATTTCTCATTTTGTATAACTTCTGTCATCCTGTCCTACAAAGACTCCTACATGCTCAGTTGTCCTTGCCCAAGATTTGGTACAGAATTAAATGGCAAATTTTGGGTTTTACCTTAGCTATTACTACATTTTTTTTCACTGTCTGTAACGACTTCCCTGTTGATTAAAATCCAAGGAACAGGATCTCTATATAAATTAATTCCTTACACTTCCCTATTACAAATACTACGTACTGTAGAGACAAAAACAATGATTTGAGGAAAACTTAAGTCACAACTTTTATTCTAAATGTTCTGTGCATATTTTTCTAAGCATCCTTTTTTTTAAAGTACTGCATAACAAAAAACCCAATAATAACACTCAGATGAGACCAAAAGTTTTGAGTGTACCATGGAAATTTCTACTTTACCATTCTTCCAAGAACCTATAAAAATAAAAAATAATGTGGTACAGTACTATTTCTGTGTCATGACTATGAAAAATATGAATCAAAATCAAACTCTATTCTTCATATTTTCACAACTTATTTTGAAAAAAAACCTAACATAAAAATTTATTTTGTGCAGATATTTCAGAGCATATGGGATATCACATGAATTTTGAAGTCAACTGCCAAAGGATAATGATATGGCTTGAGTGTATGGACAATGTTTACTGAATTTCTGGAAAGAATTTGTATAAAGACTGTCAGTAAACAGTTTCTCCCGACTAGAGAGTTTTAATGACTGGGGTGACTCATCTTTTGAGGTAACAAATCTGTTCTGTCTCAGAAAACAACCATTATCCCAAATGCAGACTACATGGAGACGTAAATAGTTTGTGCAGAAATGTCTCTGGAAGTTTTTACACTGGCTTAAGCTCTGTTCCCTGTTGTGCCTTAGCCCCTGCATTTGCTATATATTGATGTTCATATATTCAGTCAGTATGTAGCTGAATTAGAGTGTATTTCTCTGACTCTAGTTACCCAAATCTGGATTATCCCACCTTTTCTTGTTTCCAGCACTACAATACTGCATGGCTTTAAGTGAACATTAGGTAATCTGAACCTAGATACCATCTGTTAGTCTGCCTGTTCATCTTGTGTTCCTGAACACTTAGAGAGTTGCAGTTCTGCAGTACTTAACTGGTTCTCGTGAAATGCTCCCACCTGTAATAAAATATGTTGCAGTGTTACTTTCCCTAACATTTAAACATTACACAATACGTTTGAAAAATCAACACTGAAGTCAAGACATCCTGAAGTATAGTTAGATTTCCCTCACAAATTTCAAACAAATGTTTTATATTTTGCACATGTACTGTTCTGTAATCTACAGTTAATTACTTCGTTTTTGAAGGTAAATATATAACAAAACATCACCATTTTTCTGTGAAAAATTCTTTCTGGAGAATAGAAATTGATGAAAGCCTTCCAGGTGTTTTAGAGAGACCTGCCAGCAGCTGAATGATCTGTAAAAGTTGTTGTCAAAGTGAAATTTCTGTCTTAGAGAAAAATTATGAAATTTTCTTAGTGTATATATTAAATTGGATTAAAGGTTCTGATGCTTCCCCTTGAAAATTATTCAGAGCTAAGTGATAAAGCAATGGAAAAATTTACAACATCAGAGGAAGTAATCCCATGCTGCTTGAATATATTGACAAGGAAACCTAATGAACTTCTTAGGCATTCTAAACCACGTCAATTTCTAATTTCAGTTACTTAATCCATACACTCATTCTTTTTCTTTTGAACACACAAAATGAATTAATAAGTGCAGTCAGTGCAGTCATAGTTCAGTTTACATAACCAGCTGGGAATTCACAATCAATTAATATGAAATTACTTGAAGTAAATGTACAGTTACTACTACTGTAGATGAAAGTTTCTCATAATTCAAGTAAAAAATGTTAGCAAGAAATAACTTTTGAATATTATGTTTGCTATTAAACCTTGTTAAAAAATAGCCAGCCTGCTCTCTGTAGGTTAATATGTTTCCATAGAATAAAGGCAAAACAACAGAAACAACACAGGTAATATCAGGCAAGTTTACTTTCTCTCTCCACTGTATGAACATTAAGATCAAAAAGTTCTTAATATAATTGTTCTGTTCGACCTTAGCTGTCTTTTCTCAGCAAACACAATATTGCTGTAAAGTGGTTAACAAGAAATCGATAAACAGACGAAGAAATAGAAATAGGTTATGACCCAGAATGACTATTTTAAATTTTTGCAACAAAATGAAGATAATTACTCTATAACTAGTGATAGAACTGTTGAGGAACTTGCAGATAACACTCTGCAGTTCCAAATATAACATTCCTGAATTGTGTATTGTTCGGTGTTAGGCTACATTCCAAGCTGGTACATGTGCCATAAACACCAGAAATGCAGCATCTGAAAGAACAGGAAGAACAGAGGATGGTATTATTTTGTTGCCACACCTGCAGATATGACATTTGAAGGCAGCAGCACTGTAGCTCTAGAGTTTATGGAATATAGCTTTGGCTTAGCAATGAGAAAATGTTTTTCTTTTCCTTTCAGAAAAGAAACACAAAGGCCTGGGGACTTCTCCTCTTCTGCATCCTCTTCTGGCTATTTACTGCAGCTATGGATGAGAGGTTATGGACTGTCATGGGAAGTGCTTTGAAGTAACTGTGGACAAAATAGCAATAAAAAAGAGAAAAAAAATCCACATTCTGAAGTAAAACAAAATATTGCTTTTACTAAATGAAAGCATGATTCTCTCACACAAACTCGCTCATCAGTTACACAAAACCTGTGGTCAAACTCTTGAAAAAATGAATGAGGTGTGCGTATGCATATGTACATGGCACTCAACAAAAGATAGCTACCAATGTTTGTAAATTACCAAGTTTACTAGAAGCAAAATATTTGAGTTCAAAAATTTCAAAGCACTTTTCTTAATAGATAAGAAATTTATCCAGTGAAGTGTCTCAAGACTCAAAGGTAATGATTTCTTAACCAGCAAAACCTGATTAAGATTTCCAGCCACCTAACAACTGTGATACTTCATTGGACATTCAAATCAAAAGTCTGTTGACTAGTTCAGTATTTCACTATTTGAAATAATTTACAGAGAAACTGCAGTTAGAACAAGGCAGCTAATTAAAAATAAATAGCTCATTTGGAAGTATCTTCTTTATTTGTTTTTGAACAGCTGAAAAAATTGATTACTAATGAACTAACTACAAAAAAGGTTTTTCTTAAGTCTTTCCTCCAAAACATTTTCTTTTAAATAGCCAAACATTATTTGCTCTGCTTATTCATGTAAATTACTTATAACAAGGCTTTTCTTAATTATAACTGGTTAACATAGTCACATTGTTTCTATTCTGTTTGGATGCCCTTGCAAGTTACATATTGAAGCACACATTTCTACATGGCCATGCAAGCATTTTCAAAAATAATAATAATGCAGAACTATTCAGGTGAGTGAGTATTCATAGAAACTTATGTTTTGCAGGTGAGCCTAGGAACAAATGTTTGTTCTTGCAAGTGTTCACAGGAGACTGAAAATGAACTTGTAATACTAAATTGCTGATATTCCTGATTACTTAGCTTTTATCTATCATCATAACTAACTCCTATTTATATAAATTAATAACTTAAAGTAAATATTGACCTGCTAGTAACAAATAAGTCAGATAACTTGCCAACTAATAAAACAGAAACCAATCAATCAGAACAAAATGTAAGTAAAAGTATCTTGATTTCTGTCAAGTCTTTTGTTCTGACTACCTAGTCTGTATAATTATAATTTTTATGTTAAGTTCTTAAATGACCAGTGTCCATTGCTTCTAACATTTAATGCATTAGAACCTAATTACATTTGTTTCCTCCTGATTCCATATCAACAGATATCATAGAAAAATATAATGTGAGATATGACAGAGTAAGTAATATGAAAAGTAACAAATGTGCATCATCATTTTGAAGCAGGAATAGTTGCAGAAAGTGATGCTTCTTAGAAAATGCAATATCTGTTAAATGATCATATACTTTAAGTTCATGACTTACAGTATTTACTTGAGTTTATCTTGCTCAGAGACATTAAATAGTGTATATTTTACACATAGCACAACTGAATCCTGTCATAGGGCAAAGGTAGATCAGCATGGAAAAAACAGGAGTGACTGCGTGGAAGCCTCTGGCTTGGAGGAATTAAAAACAGAAGTCCCTGAAAGAATATCTAGACTTGTTTTTCACTTATCTACAGAAGTACATTTGTAGCCCTGTTATGGTTTGAGAAACCCATAACAATTTATTGTGGTTTAGACAACCATTCTATCACCTGACAACCCCTCCCCACCCAGGAAAGGTAATCAGGAAAAACAAGGAAACCTGGGAGTTGAAGTATAAACAGATTTAATGGAGTAAGATTAGATAACTAACGTTAATAGCACTAAAGAACGAATACTAATCCCTCTACCAATACAGAATATGCAAAGATTATACTCAGCCAATTATATCACTATGAAGCTGTGCACTCCCAGCAGGGGTCAGTAAATGTCGGACACTGTGAGTGTTACAGCTTCAGGAGGAAGGAAAGGCCTCAGGGGTCCGGCACTGGGGCACGAAGTTCTCAGGATGGCAGCCATCAAGAGAGAGAGCTTCGCAGCAAACAAGCTTTCTAATTTATAGTGAATGTGATGTTCATGGTGTGAAATAATCCTGTTGGCCAGCTTGGGTCAAGTGCTCAGGTCTTGCTTGTCATCCCTGCACCTGACAAGCTCAAAAACACCCGAGACCTTGAAACCCACACACCATAGCTGGCTAAAAAGTAAATATTTTCACAAATCCAGACAATGGAGTCCTCCAAAAGTGCAGTCCTCCCAAGCATTAGAAAAGAAATTAGTCCTGTGTCGCTCAAACCAGGACAAGCCCATTGTAATTTTAAATGTTTCAGAGACGTAGAATCATTCTAAACTGCAGAGCATTCAATAGAGATTCCATAGCACTTGCTGTTTACTGAGTGATGATAAGTAAATGAATTTAGGCCAGATTTTCAAATACCTTATTATTTGAATAAAAGTACGATTCCATTCTAAATTTATCCATCCTGGATTCTAATGTAACTAATATTTGGTCCTCCTTATTCACATTGTGTAGAGAATTCATCTTGATGAAAGGGCTAAGCTTAGAATTTGTATTTATACACACATTTTGCCATAGAAAATTTGAAAGCAGCCGGTGGAGGAAAGAAAAAGAATTACAAGGGGAAGTAGGAAAATATGTAATTTTTGACACTCTACCAAAAGGAGAGTATCAGAGTAGTATAAAAAATTATTGTAAGATTTTCCATTATAAATATGTGAAATGCTTATCTGTGTTTCTTGATGAGTTTTCAACCAGATATTCTACCCACTTTAAGCATGTAAATGTTTCTTAAACCAAATTAGCATCCTCTACCATTTAATTGATATTATGCTCAGAAGAATAAGTATCTTAAATTTAATGGCTGTATTGGCAAAATAGATACCCAGAAGTTAATCCTGAAAAGCATTAATGATTTTTCAAATTTAAGAAAGAACCTTGATCTTTCTCTTACACCACTT
Source organism: Pluvialis apricaria (assembly GCA_017639485.1). Taxonomy (NCBI): domain Eukaryota; kingdom Metazoa; phylum Chordata; class Aves; order Charadriiformes; family Charadriidae; genus Pluvialis; species Pluvialis apricaria. Next base: position 47,703,401 of record CM030044.1, on the reverse strand, counting down.
CTTGTTCCTCTTATCCTAATATACTGGATACATGGTATAAGGTTAGACTACTTTTTTTCCCCCCCCCTTTTTTTAATCAACCAAGTGAAACAAAGGACTATTTAAAAATTTTTTTTTTCAAATTTTAGGACAACTGGCAAACTGGCAGAGCAATAGTAACAAAAGCAGAAGTTGAACATGGAAGGGGAAAGAGCCACTGAACAGACCGTCAAGTCACTCATGTTTTCAGAGAAGAGCAAAATAAGATAGTAACAACAGCTTTCAGTAGCTGTTCAAACAGAATAGGAAGACCAACTGAAACTCATGACAAACAGATTAGTCCTATAATCCAGACAGAACCTCTAAATTATTGTTATCTGTACTGAGGTACATATCATTAAATAAAACTTGGCAGATAACAAACTGCTCCTGCCTAGAAAAAGAACTGTCCATGTGATGACTAGTAGATATAATCCATTAAGATTTACTTTCAAATTATCAAATGTCAGTGGGGTCTTCTTACAGCCATGTAAAGTCCGGTCACCTTATCAAGATTTCCTATTGTATATGTTCGTCTTTAACTAGCCAAAAGCTTTAATGGAAAACCATATCATGTAAGGAGGATAGGAAAGAATATTTCTGAAATCTCTAAAACATTTTATCTACAGCACTTAAAATAGCTGTTCAGTAGTCTGATGGTGTCTCCATTGATCTGGAAGGAAGAAACCAGTCAGGTGAATAATAACTTCATCTGCTGCAAGGTTTCCCTAACATCTTCATTTATTGCATGAATGCATCTTTCTATTAAATTCTCCTATCTTTTCCTTTCACAAAGCAGTGAATACTATACCACCTCTTAAGTTATCATTTCTAAGGCTAATTCCAGTTAATTCTTATCATAGACGGATGTATTTCAACGCGGACTATCTCTAAGAAATATGATAGTGCCACACCTCATGTGCACAGGCCATATCACCATAGGTGTTGCAAATAAGCTCCATGTTCCTTTCAGAGTGGAAATAATATCCTTCTAGGTTATAGAGAAATAATACAATATTCTTTTTAAATGAATAAAGTTCACTTTTATATAGAAAGTTTGATGAATGCAATGCTTTAAAGTTATGTTAACCAAGCCCAACTTTTCAAAGAACTGCAATGGTAAAACAGAGAAACATGTTGAATTATGCCTTTCTCTTTATACTGGTTTCTTTTGGAAACAACAGCCTTCTACAAGCAAAGAAAAATCATTATTATATGCAGGAAAACAAAACAAAACAAAACAACAACAACAACAAAAGGTTAAACTAGTTTTAGTCCATAAATTACAATGCTTCTCAATAGTATTTGAAACTTCAGGACAGAGATTACCAATGTGACAAAGGACAAAAAATAATCCAGATCATCTAAGCTGCTTAAATACCCAACCATCTTTTGAATATCAAACATGTGTTTTGAATAATTTATATATGTTTAAAATTGTAGAAATAATTTAACAAGAGTGTCACAGCCAGATTTCAGAATCTCATTCTTTCATTATTCCACCTCTGTGTGTTGACTCAGGAACACCTCCATCTCTAAAAAAAAAAGGTAAAAGGGTCATCACATTTTTCTTTTTTTAACTGATCTGGAAAAAGAGAGAATCAAAACACAGCAGAAAGCAGAATTCTTGAAGGACAGGCAGTTTCAGTTCAGCTGCCAACTGAACAGAATCAGATCAGATTGTACAGTCCCTGTGTTTGATAAGAGTAAGCAACCATTCACTGAGTTTCAGGATAACTGTACCTCAGTTTCCAGGTACTGCTGGGTTAAATCTTGTCAATGTGAGTAAAGACCCTTAGTCTGAGCTATTGGAAGTCATTCTGGCAGTGCCTTTTGAATGAGGGAATGATGCTACCGTCCTAATGGCTTGGGAAGCAATAACTTCACAAATCCAAATGATGCCTGTGATAAAATAAATTTTACTTGGAGCATTGTTGTAATCAGTTTTTAAAATATTTAATTTATGTATAAGTCTGTATTTTATATAAAACAGGGATAATTTAATTTTAAAAAATGGTTTGTCAGAGAGAAGGATGTACATTGTTTATCTTGTCACTTAATTTATACTTGGTAAATTATATTGCCTTTATGTTCACTCACAATTCAGTTTTATAGAGTCAAGTTTATATTTCTGAAGCCAATTTAACTTTTGCAGCTACTGGTAGGAGTATCTATTTTTTGAATATTCAAAACCAGTAGGCATCTATGTGCCATTTTCAGTGACAAATCCAGAGCCACGCTGTAAAAGGAAGAATCCAATCTTGTTTCTTTGTTTCCATTTGTTACTATAAGTTCAAAAGGCCTCTTAGCCATCTGATGATCACTTCATATTTAATGATGATGTAGCCAGAATATCAAATACAAGATAATATTTTATTTAAAATATATTTTAATTTCTGAATTTCCTTTATCGACTTCAAAAATTATCCTATGGTCTTCCACATCCTTTACAATTTCAATTTTAACTTCCTAAAGCTTTTTGTTTGGAGTGTTTTTTGCTTTTGCTATTGATATCATGGGATAATACCTAATCTCTGCGAACAAAAGCAGTTGCTCATCCTGTAGTTAACAGAGTAACACCCACCAGAACTCTTTTTTAGACATAATGATCACTGATTTCTTGAATGTTCTGTTTTATCTAAAAATTGATCTAATCATTTTCAATAGTAGCGAGGCTTGGAATGAAGTAAATTGTTAAAAGTTAATCTCACACTGATGAAGGCCTGTTCATCCTTATCATGTCTTCTCATCTGCCTCCAGAAATGCGAATGTCTCAGTTGTAAACCACCATGTTTCCAAATAATTGTCTTTTACAAACATGATAGATGCAAATTACTTCTGTGTGAATAACACAGCAAACACAAATACTCATTAACAGACCAGTGCCCAACCCAAAGTAGTTCAAGTAATGCAAACATGGAACAGCAATAAAAGTTATTTCTTAACCTAAAACCTTGAAAGTATATTTGACACTATGTACATATGGAACAGGCTTTTGCATTATTGTCTTTATTGTGCTATTCACCTGTCCAGCTTCTAGCAACCACTTTTAAATAAAATAGCAAGTGTTGAAAAGCCTTCTTAACCATGCTTGCTGCTGCAGGTTACATGGGTTCAGACAGAGTGGAGAATTGATGAATACATACTGAAGTATTTTTGTCTGTGCAGTGTATTAAAAGATTTGGAAAACCTGCTAAAACTATGGCACCGATTTTAAGACACATACAAAGCTGATCATATTTTAACAAGCTTTTTTTTTTTTTTTTTTTAAATAATGTTGCCATTTTTACCTCCCTGTTTATGCTTCATTTCTAGGCCTTTCTGATACATTTCTTGCTTTTTTTGTAAACTCTTCAACATTTTTAAAGTATTTTTTAAAAAAAGGTCCTGTTATTCCTGTTATGAAGGACAGACAGCTTATACCCATAATCTTGATCTGTAGCTACAATACCTTGCATTCAGCCTTTGGGACTGGCACATAGTTAAGATAGGCTAATTAAATGTCCAGTTTTGCCTTCATCCTGCAATTTCATTGCTGTGATGAACTCCAGCATCTGGTTGGAGTCAGCCAGTTCTTAACACATTTGTCTGCCAGGTTTTACCGAAAGAGTACCTTTCTAGGAATTATTTTTAACATCTTCCTTTTTTTTTCCCTCCAGAATTATTAATTTTTTTAAAATAGATGATTCTCGTGTGGGTGTACAGAACTAAATACGCAGGGCAAGAGTGCTAGCAGTTCAACCTGCCAGCAGGGTACGCATCTGGGAAAGTCTCTCACTTCAATATTTACAAATTACCTCAAGTGTCATTTTAGGCTCAGCTCCCTAAGCATCTAACTCCTTTTATACACCAGCTATTTGTTAAATAAGAAACCATATTCATAGCAAAAGCATATTTGTCCTTGAAATGAATTTCCATTTGTGCCCCTTCTCAAAAGCCACACTGCAAGCAGTGCCTTGAATCCTGTGAAATCTCTAGTCTCTACTCCAGCCAGGGAAGAACTGACCTCAGGAAAGGATTCCCTGTCAACCTCCGGGTCAGCCAAGAGCATGAAAATGGGAGAGAAGTGCCACCTTTTTTAGGTGCAGATGGCAGTCTGCAGGGAGGCTACACAGCTGTCAGGTATGTTAGGCATCCTGAAAACAGTGCAGAGTAAGGAATCTGAAAGAGATTCTGCTGAATATAAAATTGACAGCTGGACACTGTACTGGCAATTTCAACGCAAAAAAAATAAGTCAAGATTAACAGAATTAACAAAGGTGCTTATAAATCATAACAAATGATCATCCTCACATTTCCTATGAAAGTATTTTCAGCTGTGCACGTGCCTTTCTGTACTCTTACTGCATAGATCCTGTAAAGCTGAAGTGGACGAAATGTATCAAAATAACAGCTGCTGCAAAGTATATTCACTTGTTATATCACAAAAGGTTTGAATAGTTTTACATAATTCTGGCCAATAATCTAATTTTAAATAGTTATTCAAGTTCCAGTTTCAGTCAGTGAAGAGAGGGTAAGGGCACTTTATCTCATCTGTTTGAGTTGTAAATGAGAACAGGCACACCGGGAGATGCTTCTTTCATACTGTTGACTCCATAGGAAACTTCCATGGCTAGAATCCTAACTCTTAAGATATCTAATGGTATTATTTCATGGTCTCTTACCATGAAAATGCAGATTGTATTCACTGAATCCTAAAGAAATAGTGCTTATGGAAACTGTTTCTTTAGAACAAGGAACATGACTTTATAGCAAGAAGAAGGATAGAAGTTATGTGCCTAAGCAAAAACTCGGTAGCCAGTCGCAAGTTGGGACATACCATATTTTCAAACAATCCCCTTTTTTGTTCCCACATACTCATAAAAAACCTGCCACTCATGCAACAAAGTTAGATAAAGACGCAAAAAAATAGGAATGGTATATCACAGTATGGTGAAATAAAACTTCACTTGGGAATTACAATAAAAAACATTTCTGTAGACAATAGGAACTATTAGGACTGAAATGTTCCATATTAAAAGAAAAAATGCTTCTATCAAGATCTAAAAAAATAAGAGTTCTGACAAGATTCAAACCACCCCAGATCATCTTGCACTTACGCTCTTTGATTCATATACAGAATGCAGCAGCAGACCTAATACCAGTCTTATCGGTTACTAGGTAACTAGGAAAAGAAAATAAAATCTTCGTATCTTTGGAGAAAACATTGATGCTACCTAATACCTAATTCCCCATTTCAGGCTACAAACAACTAATGTTCTGAAGCACACTGCCATTACCATACAATCATAGAATCATAGAATCATAGAATGGTTTAGGTTGGAAGGGACCTTGAAGATCATCGAGTTCCAACCCTCCTGCCACAGGCAGGGATACCTCTCACTAGACCAGGTTGCCCAAGGCCACGTCCAGCCTGGCCTTGAACACCTCAGGGGATGGGGCTTCAACAACCTCTCTGGGCAACCTGTTCCAGTGCCTCACCACCCTTAAAGTGAAAAACTTCTTCCTAATATTTAATCTAAACCTGCCCTCTTCCAGCTTAAAGCCGTTCCCCCTCGTCCTATCACTACATGCCCTAGTAAAAAGTCCTTCCCCAGCTCTCCTGTAGGCCCCCTTTAGGTACTGGAAAGCCGCAATAAGATCTCCCCGGAGCCTTCTCTTCTCCAGGCTGAACAGCCCCAACTCTCTCAGCCTCTCCTCATAGGAGAGGTGCTCCAGCCCTCTGATCATCCTCGTGGATCTCCTCTGGACGCGCTCCAGCAGGTCCATGTCCTTCTTATGTTGGGGACTCCACAGCTGGATGCAGTACTCCAGGTGGGGTCTCACGAGAGCGGAGTAGAGGGGCAGAATCACCTCCCTTGACCTGCTGGCCACACTTCTTTTGATGCAGCCCAGGATACGTTTGGCCTTCTGGGCTGCGATCGCACACTGCTTGCTCATGTCGAGCTTCTCATCAATCATCACCCCCAGGTCCTTCTCCACAGGGCTGCTCTCCAGCCATTCTCCGCCGAGCCTGTATTTGTGCTTGGGATTGCCCCGACCCAGATGTAGGACCTTGCACTTGGCCTTGTTGAACTGCATTACGTTGGTTTGGGCCCACCTCTCCAGCCTGTCCAGGTCCCTCTGGATGGTATCCCTCCCCTCCAGCGTGTCTGCCTCGCCAAACAGCTTGGTATCATCAGCAAACTTGCTGAGGGTGCACTCTACCCCACTGTCCATGTCGCTAACAAAGATGTTGAACAGTACGGGTCCCAGTACCGACCCCTGAGGAACGCCACTCGTCACTGCTTTCCACTTGGACACCGAGCCGTTGACCGCAACCCTTTGAGTGCGACCATCCAGCCAGTTCTTTATCCACCGAGTGGTCCATTTATCGAATCCATGTCTCTTCAATTTAGAGCACCTTCAGGTTCCTCAGGTGGTCTCTCAATTTATCTTCATCTACAGTGGGCGGTGCTCCGTTTTCCCAATCCTCTCCTTTGCAATCTGCGTCTTGGGCAGTGCGGCTGCTGTCCTTGTCTGTGAAGACTGAGGCAAAAAAGTCATTGAGTACCTCAGCTCTGTCGCTGTCCCGGGTGACCAGTTCTTGCGTATCCTTCCGGAGAGGGCCTACATTTTCCCTAGTCTTTCTTTTCTCGCTGATATACCTATAGAAGGATTTTTTGTTTGTCTTAATGTCCCTGGCCAGATTTAGTTCTAGCTGGGCTTTAGCTTGTCTAACCCGCTCTCTAGCTGCTCGAACGATTCCTCTGTAATCCTCCCAGGCTACCCGCCCCTGTCTCCACTCCCTGTAGGCCTCCTTTTTTCTTTTGGTCAGTTCCAGGAGCTCCTTGTTCATCCACGCAGGCCTCCTGGCGTTTCTGCCTGCCTTCCTCTTTGTAGGAATGCATTGCTGCTGTGCTTGGAGGAGGTGGTCCTTGAATATTAACCAACTTTCTTGGACCCCTCTTCCTTCCAGCGCTTCATCCCACGGCACCATACCAAGCAGATTCTTCAAGAGGCCAAAGTCGGCTCTCCTGAAGTCCAGGGTCATCAGCCTGCTGCGCACCTTCTTCGTTGCCTTGAGGATTTCAAACTCAACCATTTCGTGGTCACTGCAGCCCAGGCTACCCTTGAGTTTGACCCTGTCAACCAGCCCCTCCTTGTTGGTAAGAACAAGGTCCAGCACGGCTCCTCTCCTCGTCGGCTCCTCAACCACTTGGAGAAGGAAGTTGTCCTCAATGCAATCCAGGAACCTCCTGGATTGCCTGTGCCTGGCTGTGTTATCCTTCCAACTGATGTCAGGGTGGTTGAAGTCACCCATGAGAACCAAGGTCTGTGAACGTGATGCCGCCCTTATCTGTCTATAGAGGGCTTCATCCACTTGGTCTTCCTGGTCGGGTGGCCTGTAGCATACCCCCACTGTAACGTCCCCTGCTCCCGATTTCCCTGTAATCTTGACCCATAGGCTCTCAGTTGGCTCGGTATCCTCCCCCAGGTTGAGCTCCATACATTCCAGCTGCTCATCAACATATAAGACAACACCGCCTCCTCGTTTCCCTTGCCTGTCTCTCCTGAAGAGCCTGTACCCTTTCATGCCGACGCTCCAGTCATAGGAGTCGTCCCACCAAGTTTCTACGATGCCAATGAGATCGTAGCCTTGGAGGCGTGTACACGTCTCTAATTCCTCCTGCTTGTTCCCCATGCTCCGCGCATTTGTGAAGAGGCACTTCAGCCGTGTCTTCGTTGCGGCCGATTTGGTTGGAGCAGCTGTAATTCCTTTGTCCTGTGCTAACAGTGCCTCCCGATTGACTCCCGTTGGTCCAGGAGCTCCTAGCTCATCTACATGAAGGTTTGGGCATACTGCAGCGTAGCTGGCACATCTTGGAGCTAATGGCTGCAGGCCCTCACCAGCACCCTGTTCCCCTTTCCTTGATGTAACATCCCTTGGCTGTTCATGGGCAACCCTGATAATACACCCTTCCCCCGTCGAATTTAGTTTAAAGCCCTGTTAATGAGCCCTGCCAATTTTTGGGCAAAACCCCTTCTCCCTCTTTGAGTGAGCCAGCCCCCATCTGATGCCAGCAGGCCTGATGCTGCATAGGTCATTCCATTGTTAAAAAACCCAAAGTTGTGTCGTTGACACCATCCACGGAGCCACATGTTAACAGATTGAGCTCGTCTGTTCCTTTCAATGTCATTGCCCGCAACAGGAAGTAGGGATGAGAAAATCACCTGTGCTCCAGATCCCTGTAGTGACTGTCCCAAAGCCCTGATATCCCTTTTAATCATCCTTGCACTCCTTTCTGCACATTCATCGCCCCCCACATGAAACAGGAGCAACGGATAGTAGTCCGAGGGCTGCACCAGGCTAGGGAGTCTCTTAGTGATGTCCCTAACGCGTGCCCCCGGGAGGCAGCAGACTTCCCTGAGAGCGGGGTCTGCCCTACATATTGGGCCCTCAGTCCCCCTCAGTGCTGATATTACCATATTCATGACAATATTCAATATTCATGACATTCAATATTACCATATTCATGACAAAGTTGCATGGACCACATGGATTCCAAAAACTTTCATGATGGAGGTGATGGAGACCAGTTATCTCTTCCCAGAATGAAATGTAGCAGGGTTTATTACCAAAAACAGTCTGCCACCATTTTCTCAATACTTATTCACTGCAGTGGCTAGGCTGACTTCTAATTAAGTAATGGATGAATATGGTTTTACTGATTTTGTAGATTTTAGGAGTTCTTCCAATGTGTTCTTTCTAATATGATACAATTTGTCCCAAAGATCCCTAGGAAATCTGTAACAGGAACACTAGTGATTAATGATTCTAGATGAATAGATGGAAATGAATCTAATCTTATGGCCTATAAGATCGCTATGTTGCACTATAAGGTCATTGCACTGTAGTTAGAACAGATTTTCCTTCTCTGCCAATTTATGCTTGCTATGTAATTATTCACAAGTGAATGACAAAGATTGTAAAAATTTACCAGTTGAATTTTGTTCCAGATTTATAGCTTAACAGTGTAAACACTTTTCCACTTACATGAAAACATCAACTTTCAAGCAGAGCCTGAGTTAAAAAAAATTAAAAAATCAGATTCTAAAATTTACAATCTAGCTGCTGCTACAGAATGAGTTAAAAATTTGAATACCTTGTTGAGCTATAGAAGTCTTGTATAAAAAATCTGTGTTACAGTCATGTTTCAAGTATTTTAGTTACAATAAAGGTGTGCTAGAACCCTACAAATTCTATTTAACTGCAATTGGTTTTTGTCAGTTAAGGCATGATACCGCTTATAAGTAAGACTTTGATAAACCTTGGGAGCTCTTCTATTCCCTTCTTTTAATCTTCTTTGAAAGATAAGGTATACGTCTCCTCTCATTAAGACTGGCACCAAAAATCCCACTGTCCAAAAACCATGAAAATTAGTATAAATATTTTTTTCAAAATTATTTAAATACCTGAACCCCAGAAAATTTGGACATTGTGAACTAAAGAAAACAAGCTAGTAGTGTGTTTTCATTTGAAAGGGATATCAGTCTAAGGTTAATTTAAATATTCTTACTGTCCAAAAATTAATAACAGATGAAACCAAATTCTATTGTGTTCTTCCATTAGGGCTGTTAGTGTTTTCTTTATTAGCAATAAAACTTTAAACAATGTGTCCTTGGTCTATCAACTTAATTCCCCTGTTTAATGGACTTCGTGACCATATCTTGACAATAACAGATGATTCATGAGTAAGCTATAAACTAAGGAAGCTAATGAAGGAGATTAACTGTCCATTCTAATGAAAAAAAAAAAAATAAAATGAAGGGCAAGCTTACACTTTATTAGATGAGCACAGACCAGCGGACATAACCTTTTGCTCAACTGCAGTATGACATATGAAATATTTCTGTGTAAAATAATTATGCACATGAAAAAATTATACATTTTCCAAAAGATCCCATATGTATTCTTTCCAAGTTTATTCCTTTTTTTTCCAGTGACAGAAATAACAATTTCTCAGATTAAAAAAAATAAAGCAGATTTTATGTTTGATCTGTATTTCCAGAGATAAGATTATCTCATTTTTTCAGCTTTGTCTCTTCTTGACAGCAAATAGAAAGGTTTGTGGAGCTTTTTGCAAGACGATCATATGAAAAATATTCCTGGATAGTATATGAACACTAAGTCCCAGAATAAACAGAAAAAAATTATGATCTATCATTGTAGGGCAACTTATGCTGGCCAACAGTTCCTGTATTAATTTTCATTACAGCGTTTCATAGACACATAGACACACAAAAGTCAAGGAAAGTTTGACATTCAGCAAAGAAATAATTACAAATTTCCAAATAATGGATGCTACTAAAATGAGCTTTTCAGATTCGATGGTAGAGTTGAATGCAAGCAGTGAGCTTTCCCAAGCTGGTCAGGAATGATAGGAGGGCACCACTGAGAATAATACCCTTCTCTACAAAATGCATCATATATACGCTAAGCTAGTGAGACATGAGTAGAAGTTATAGGGCTGTGGGGCGAATGTGATTGATGTTTCTTTTATAAGCATAAACAGGACAAAGTTGTTGCTTAAAGCCAGAATCTTAATGTGTCTAATCCATCACCCAATGGAAAAATAAGTAGCACCTGACAAAAGGGACAGCATGGACTCAGTGAGCCCAAGTAGGCACTTATCCTCGGACCAGCACAGAGCCATGTTTTCACTAAATCAAATCTGAGAAGCAAGTATGATTCCACAACTCTTGATCCTAAAAGCTAATTTTCACTAATTCTAACCATCACTGCGTATTTTTCCCTTTTTTTTTCTTATTTTTCAAATGATTTAATATCCTTGCTGTGATCTTGATTCTTTTGTATTTCTATTATATTTTTAAATTGTTTTAAAAGCTCAGTATTGTGGAAATGCTTTGGAATCAACTTTTGATTTGACCCAGTTAATTTTAAACATCTTTAAAACAAGGAATGTTAGCAGTGCATTAATTTTTCCTTTTTTTGAATGCACTTTTATTTTTCCCTGATTAGATGAATATATAGTTTTCTGTGTATTTCTCTATACACTGTTTCTGTATTATTTTTACCACCTTTTTCAGTTTCCTCTGCTAGACTCACTTTGTGACTGATCAATAAAGCCCTAAAATAGAATAAAGCTCAGAGGAGGTGGGCAAGGGTGATGTGCCTGTGAAGCTCAGGGAATAATGTAGGGTGTGATGGACCACAACTGTTCTTGTTGGCCCACAAGCTGACCTTGATCTCAACACAAAGGGAACCAGAGGCCTTTATTTTAGATAAACAGCTATCAACTAGTGGTGTAAATGTTTCTCCCTGAGCTCATTAAAAGAGTGTGAATGTCTCCTAGCTTTAGCCAGATCAGCATGGGGAGAGTGAATGCTTGCTCAGCCCAACACAGAATATAAAAACCAGACGACCTGCAAAAGAATTTTAAAGAGAGAAAGGGGCTTGAGATGACATCAACTCTCCTATTCCTTCCCAGCAACTGGGGACACCTAGCTTCATGACAGGAAGCATATGATAGAGGCCGGTAATGGGAATCACATTGGTATTTTGATCGAACTGTGCATTGCAATTGCTATATTTTACAAAGTATAACTTACATTTATATTGAGATTTCAGTGTATTTTTTGTCACTCTACTAAATAAGAAATCCTGTGTGATATCAACTGTCTTCAAATAAATAAATTTGGTATTAAACATTGAACCCTCCACACGTGGAATATGTAAAAAACATGGTCAGAGACTGTTGGACTCTGACACACATCAAATGAGTCCAGACAGCTGATCAATTTTATGGCACAATACTGCATTATCTAACAGAAATGGTTCATCAAGTCTGAAACATCTTTATAGTTACACAATAGCACAGAGGAATATAATTGCTCAATGGCTATGACTTTTCTCATGTGGGACTAAGTTTGAACCTTGTAGAATTCACAAAAATTCTGGGCTGCAGGGAAAAAAATACAAGTGCCATCTAATGCCAAGTTAGACACTTTTGTCATTTTCTGTTTGTTAGTTTTACTGATAGCCCCGGAAATAATGAAAATCCTATTGCTTGAGAAAGGTTTCAATTACATATCCTCTAATGAAATGTCATGCTTGTCTGAGTCATATGTCTTTGACATCCTGACTCCTTGTTGACTTCAGGATGTGTTATCAAGACCGGGGATTTGTTCAGCCAGGACATTTTATTTACAAGATTAAAACTAATGCAATCAGGGAATGACAAAGCAGAAGTTACCACACACAACCCCTCTCCCGCTGGCCCTGCCCTACCCAACTAGTACAAAACAAAGAAAGAAAAGAAAGAGGAAGAGGAAAGGAACATTAAATATATGTATTAAAACATAAGATCTTGTGACAAACCAGCCTGTAAATGTTCTGGTTTGTTGATGATTTATAAGTAGATGATTATAATTATGTCTACTAGCAAAAGTTTAAGATTTTTTTTTTCAAACCTGTAACTTTTTAAAAATTAATAAAAAAATCTGATGGAAAAGAGTTTAATTGAAATACCAACACAACAAATTATATTCTCAAGCACGACATACTGAAAAGACCAAAAGTTCAAATGAGCTAAGAAAAATTGTTGGAAAAATGCATAGTCAGTGGACTAATTAAAAATACTTTTCCAAAAAAAACCCAGTTCAGTATGCCACCTGAAAATATTTAATGGCAATTCAAAGATCATGGAAAAGGGCTTGACAAGATAGACAGTGTTTTAGCAGAAAATACATGAATATTTGGAATTCTGCCTTTAATATTTGAATGTACTGTTTTCAAGGAAAGAATAATTAGTCCCTATTTTAACAAATGTATTTTCAAAGTGTGTTTAAAATAAAAACGAAAAAAATCTGAGAATACGTAGACTGTATTAGCAAATATGTAATTAAAAAACCAGTGAATGTCGAAAGCCTGTACCTGATGCTATTGCACTGAATTTTTATGCTTCACAATAAAACCTGAGGAGATTTATTTCAATGAAGCTGTGTAGTCTAACAGATGAAATAGTAAGCCATGAGTCAGAAAGGTTACCTATTCCACAATCTTTAATGTCTTTTTTTCAGGAAAAATGAAGATGGCTTGAGCTGAGGAAGGGACGCATTTAGTATGGACTTTAATTGCTGGTTTAGATCTATTTAGTCCTTTAGGGGTTTTAACAACACTGCAATATCTGAAAACTGGTCAAAGGACATATAGTGAGAACCACCAGTAGGCTTGCTTGAAAGAGACTGTGCTTCAAAGGTTGGTATCTTCTGTCACAGAAAAGTCTACTTTGCATATGCCACAAAAGCAAATGTGAATACTTTAGACTTTCAACGTGATATATCAAAGCTTTAAATCTTTAAACTAAGGACAGTTAAAACATAGCCTTCAACCATGAACTCTCACCTGTCTTTGACCAAAATATAAAAGAAATTGCCATCATCTTTCACTGATAGATATTACTGGTTTTATTCTTTATGGAACTAACTTAGATGTGCTTAGATCTGCTGACTCACTTTGGACTTAACTTTAGAATTTACCACTTCAGGTAGAATACAATGCGCTCAAGAAAAAAATCCACTTTCTTTATCACACAGTTGGTATCCATTCCATTTTCTTTACTGCATACATTCTCCTACTTTTTTTCTGTGATCACTGGTTCTGAATGTTAGATGGTAATGTACTGGCAAATTTTGCTTACTATGATCTCTAGTGTGTCTTTACAAAGTGACATAAAATGATGACTCAAAAGTGTGAAATAATGGCTGTCCATATTCTGTGTGTGGGCATGCATGCATGTTGAGAAAATAATGCTTTACACCAAATTTGGTTTTAGTTTTATTTTATATTTTTGGTCAGATTTTAATGGTCTAAGTATAGTGTAATACCAGCTGAGTTTTTCTGTCTCATGGGAACTTAAGTTACCTTTTTGATGGCAAAGCACATTACTACAGTTTTAGCAAATGTATTCCATGTACCAAACAGGAGAGCACTGGTCAGCCCATTGTGTTTGATTTTGCACTGCTGATTACTTGCATGCTTGCAGGTCATCTTGCCACATAGTCCTGTAAATGTTTTGCTAGTTAATCACCTTAATGAACATGTATCTGCTGGAAAGCAAATAGTACTGGGAAGTCAACAGACATTTCAAAAGTGGGTTCTATAATTTGCTTGTCCATTCTAAAGTGCTGAGAATTTTATAAAAAACATTTTGGACCATCTCACAACTTTTCCATGCACACATAAAAATCATGGAGCTCCCTGTGTGTAGCAGGGCCAGCTGCCTTGGTAACCGCATCTCCCCGCTTCACCGACAGGAAGTGAAGTATCTGTGCCAAGTATCTGTGCTTGAGGGGTCTCTGTACAGTTTCTGTCATTCCATAGCTTTCCCAGGGAAGAGTGTCAGCTTATGTAACCAGTCTGGGGAAGAATTATGTGCAGGGAAATTTGGCTCAGGTTTCACTTCACATCACCTCCTGTTAAATATGCTCCTTCTTGCAGAAAGAGTGATTAGGTCAATTGTTTTCTGCATTGTGCGTTTCCAGAATTTTTAGAGATACACAGGTGATCAAAACACCCATATTGAAGTAGTACCTTTTATTAATTCTATGACTTACATAATACCCTCAAACAGAAATAAAAAAAAACCTTGAATATACTGTGGGCGATAAAGATGCAAATGAAATAATGTTCAAGCATTTCTCTGGTTCTTGACGCCTGCAAGGGATACTAAGAAACTTTCTTTTATTATACTCACAAAAATAGGTTTTTAGCTTTAATTAGTGATTTTGTGGCTTGCTAGCATCACTAGGAAGCATATTTCAGTGATCTATGTCACCCCAAGGCAAGATTTGTTTTGAACAGCAGGGGCAATCCCAGAAGTACAGTTAATCAATTGGAAACCAGCCACTCTTGTCTTCAGAACTGCTTTTTAAGGAGAATTAAGACAAATTTCTGGCTCTAAACCATTTACTTGGGTTTTGTTTGGGTTTTGGGTTGTTTGTGTTCTCTTTTTTTTCTTTTGTTCACTACTTATCATTTCCTTGAAGGAAAAAATATTGATGAATACAAAACACAAAACATAAATATGTTTCAGTATAAGGTATTTGATAACACTGAATTTATAATAGTAAAAAAGTAAAAATAAAAATTAAAAAGAAAACAGCCAAAACCAAACCAAACCAAACCAACTGGTAATCAGTTACAAGGCTCTTGTGTCAGAAGACAGTGATTAAATACTTATTCTATCTACCTTCTTCAGTCTGTGTAGAGGTATAGAGGTATTTTGATATTTCTCTTTTTCAGTCCAAGATAATATAATCATGAAAACATACATAGACAGTTCAAAGACATGGAATATACACACAGGTTGAGGGAACGGCAAAATCAGCTCTTCTCAGACAAGCTAACTTTCCATGAGTGTCCTAGCCAGCTTTTGAAGTTTTGTGAACACTACTTCTAGAAGTTTTTCAGAAGATTTTGTTTCATTATTTTTTTATGATCAACACCTATAAGAAAGACTCAGAAAAACCAAAGGAACTGAACTTGGTAGAACAACAGTTATGGCAATTTTCATGTACAAACAGAAAAAAAAAATGAAGGAAAACATTCAAATTTCAAGCAAAGCTTTAATTTTTTCTTTTATTTAAACCCACTCAGAAACCTCTTAAATAATTTTGACAATATATATTAATAGCAGTGAAAACATTTTGAAATATAAAACCTTTTAACATAAACCAAACTGAATTTATTTCATCATTTTTCCATTATACAGCACTTCAGTAAATGTATTGTATCTAATATTACATTAATACTAAATCAGAATACAAATCTAATATGACGAGTTAAAAATAAAAGGGAAAAATACACAATGTAAAGCCCAACGCTGAAAACATTTAAGTATTTATCGGAAGAATTAGGGCAATTGACTTACTTTTCTAGATAATCTGAAAGCCATAGGTGGTTGAAAGAAACAATGAAACTCAGTCATAGTTGAAATAACATCTTCTAATCCCCTGTGTTTAGACCAGATAGCCTAAAGGGGTAAATTTGGCAAATTTTTTAAACCAGTGTTCATTGTAACAATCTGTTTGAAAACTGCTAGGATTCAAAATAGGGCTTTTATAAACAAGTAGAAAATGGAGTTTTTAAGGGGCCTTACTTCACTAGGCTACAATTAAATTGCTCTTAAACCAATACGATAAGCAATATTAGAGAGATCTGAGCAAACAAATAACCAACACTTTATTTAAGGAGACATCTTATGTAACTAAGGCTATTGGAAACTACTCATTCTGCTGTCAGCCTTTATATTGTAGTTTCCAACAACAGAAATTTTGTCAAGGGCAGGGAAGAAGGGAACAAACAACTCACGACCTGCTTGGATCTTCCTAGTACATCCCTCACTATAAGGTGGCTATCACAAGAGGAACAAAATGAGAAACTTGGAAAACGTTTATTTCAGTATGCTTCCTGTGAATTCTGCACTTATTAGAACTTCAAAAGATTCCTAATTCAGATTTTTATCTGGATCACCCTTAAAAGCAGGGCAGCTGTCCCAGAATAAAGTTTTTATTCTTTCTTGATAGAGGAATCAAGTGCTCCAACATCCTTAAATTCACTCAGTATCTTTAACCAGAGTAATTTTTTGGAAAATTTCAAAATAACTGTTTGGTGAAGTTTATAGCTCTCTCTTGACTCAGAGGGGTTTCTGCAATCACTCAACAAGCTGATGTTTACCTGAACTAAAATTCTACCTTTTGAAGGCAAACCTAGGTAGAATCCTAGGCCTAAAAGAAAAGAATATCAAGATTCTCTTCTGGTTTAGGAATTTATTCTTGGCTTCTGCCTTACCTTGCAGGTACATAAGTTCCACAAGTGACTTATTTTGTGTTTTCCTTAACACTTAGGCTTCTGCTTTTGAGCATTCTCAGAACAGATCATCCCTCATAGGAACAATCAGTCCCTCCTCCAAGCCTAATTGGGTTCCCAAAAAAGCTTCTCCACATAAAACCAGGAACAAACGCTATTTTTTTTTTATAAAATGCAGAGGAAATTGTGAGGTATTTGACAGAGGAGGGAGCATCATCTCCCTTTTGGCACCTGGAGTATTTAAAAAAAATAAAAAGAAAGAAGAAAAGCTGAATTGTACTGAACAAGATGTAGCGGGAAGGGATTACAATTCTCCTGCAGCTTTATTTGCCTCTTAAGTATTGTCTGTTCTAGTGAGCCTGATATCTGCACGGACTTCAGACCCTTTCTGTTCAGGGAACTGCATTCTTCAGATCTTATTTCAAAGCGACTAACACTTTGCACACACTACACAATGAACCTGTGTACTGAACACAGGTGTGGGACTTCTCCCTTGAGTCTAGGCATTTAAAAGCATGAAGTACTAGTCTCCAACTTTTAGCTGATCTTTTGGATCTCATACTCTGATAACAGAGCACAGACTGACATACTAACCTAAATCTTAAAGTGGAAATATTGAATTGACAAAAAGTTCAGACTGCTGAAGTATATCAGAAAAAATCAGTACCATTTAATCTGCAAAATTATTGCATTCCATAGCTATCAACCTTACAACCATGATTCTACTCCAACAATTCTCTTTTAATATATTTTATACATACTCATACATGTCCATGAAGTATTCATCAAAACACTGTCAACACTGGGAGGAAAATAGAACAAGAAAAGAAAAGAATTAATATAAAGAATTCAAGACCAATTCAAACATAATGAAACATGAAATCATCTAATTTACTTATTCCTGGTAGAGGCAAATATATTGCCATTTTCTTACAAAATCCAGATAAATCTTATTCAAAGGCATATTGTAACAAAAATGAAAGGTCTAGCAGAGCAGGATTGTTCTACCTTCTGTATCATTACACAAGTCCTAAAGTATTTGTACAGTTTATCTCAAAGGACAGCTTTCTGGCACATGCTGCACACAGTAAAATGAGGGGTCTCTCAGGTTGCTGTGCAAAATGGATTAACAAATGAAGAACTTCTGTTATAATATTCATAAACAAATGTTAAGTTGAGGAGAGAATAAGCTATGCGCCAGGATGAGATGGCATGCATTATTAAACAAGAGCATACAGAAGCAGAATATATTAACATACTGTCCAACTTTTATGAAACTTACTCTACTAAGAGTTCTTTAGGGTTTCAGCAGGTGCTTATCCTGGAAGAGGGTGAATATTTAATACAAAAATACTTTAAGGAATATTGAATACTTTCTACCAAAAAGGATTACAAACATGGGTTGTATCATGTACCTAAGACACTACAGCATGTTTGTGCACATAAAGTATCAAGATGTATCACAGACCAGATTATATAAACTACTTTGACGTACACCCATAAGAACTGACAGTGTGTGTTACATTTTATGGCAAAGACCAAAATACTTCTCCTACCTGGCTAACTAATTTCATTTCCTTTGGTGACCATCATCACACTATTTAGAGCTTACAATAATTAGGCAGACACCACCTGTTGTGTGCAAAGCAGAGGCTTAAATCTATTCAGCATTTTTTTTCAACTCCACAGCTAACTCCTAGAGTAATTAATGTGCTGCATTTATGGATGCCATGCTGAAATGCCTGATCAATAATTAAAGCCATAATTTCAAAAGCCATAAAAAGCACTCTTAAATGCAGTTTCACTAAATTAAGGAATTTTCCAGCTACTGAGTGACGGTGGGATATTACAAATAATTTACTTATAAAATCCACTGCTGCTTCTTGTAGCCAATATAAATTTGTAGAGGAAGAAAGGATGTTGATTTTGTTTACTCACTCCATTAGCTTCTGCTTCACAAGTAGTTTTTTTTCCCCAGTAAATATCCCTTAAGACTTAGTTTAAAATCTAGAGGAACCTCTCTGTTTTGAGATTATTCCATTACACATCATGAAAACTTTGGTTCCTAGCATTTGTATGTCTTGTCACAAATGGCAAAACTGTTTCAAGCAATTTAAACTATTCTTGAGGGCCAGACTTATTTACTGGTGAGAAGATGCAAGTCACTGCAAAGAGAACAGGTGAAGGAATGATTTTTGTTACCCCTAGTTACATACTATACTAAGTGTTGGACTAGCAGCCCCCAAACTGTGCAAAACATTGTTTTTCCTTGAAAGTCAGAGTATTGAACCAGAATACTGTCTCAATCTGAAGTGCAACAAGTAATACTAGGTAGAAGTTATAAATTATGCTGTTAAAGATATTCACTCCTTCAAAAGAAATACAGAAGCCTATTTTATGTTACCTTGAGAAGGGCTTATGGGAAAATAAAACAGAGGTTATATTAAGTACAAAGAAGACTGTAGTCTCAGTTCTTCATGATTTACATCATGTAATTCCAAAGACTTCAGCAGAATAATCTCAGCTTTTCACCACAGCAGAAGGAAAATTAAACATTTATGTGGCTAATTAGAACACGAGTTATAGGGCATAAGTCATTGCTAAGTGGTAGAGACAAGAAGCAGCATCTCCTCTGGGAAGTCTCTATAGACCTATCATATTCTTTACTGTGGACTGTTATGTCTCAACCACTGTCAGGGCCAGGACTTCAAGATATATTATATTTGCTCAACATCTCAAGTGTTAGGTCACCATATTTTAACTTGGTTGATGCAGGGCTTTATTCTACACTATTTTAAGACATAACTATCAAAAAAAAAAAAAGACAAAACAACCAAATATCTTTTACAGTTACCCATTATGAAGATGCTATATATTTCACTTTTCTCTCTAAAATCTTATTTTATAATTGCTTCATCACATGCAATCATGTCTTTTCTCATGATTATCCTTTCAGGTATAAACAAATCACTAATTAAAACCAACAAAAAGTCAAAACCCCACAACCAAAAGTTTTACAGGGCAAATATTTATTATCAGAGATTGCTAAAAGTGCTAAAAGTAATAGTAAGAGTAATTTTTTGCATGATATTTCTTACTTGACATTTTTTTAAAGACAGTTAGTTCTCACTCTCAACATCTTCTGTTCTTAAGATAGTAAACATCAACTGAAAACCACCTAACAATAAAGCAACAATTAAAACTGATTCATATCTGTGAATTTCTTGCATTTCCTGGGATGTAAAAGGTGAAATAAAAAAAAAAATTAAAAAAGACAAAATAAAGGTGAAGTAACTGAAAAAAAATTGGATCTAATTAAAAAACTGATTCTGCAGTTCTGGTGTTCTTAAAACTCTTTTAGTTCCATTGTTTCTATTCCCATTTGATTTCAGACTCATTTTACATGCACAAGGTTTGCCAGAAGAGACCAAAAGAACAGAAAATCCTGAAGAGACATAGCAGTGGCAGACTTTGATAAGATATCAATACTCTTAATTTTAGTCATGGAGAGAAAGAAGTTGAACAATAAAATAGCAAAACCAGAGCTTTACTATAATCCTACAGTCCAAAGAATATGCCTTTCCTGAAATCTATTAGAAATACCGGTGTATGAACTAGGTTTAGTTTCAGCATCTATTTCTTTGGCCTTACCCTGGAAAGCACAAGGGATACCTAGCTCTTTTCACAGGTAATCAAATTATTTCAGTATTCTGATCAGTAAAGATGGTCAGTTTATTCAGAGACATTATGTTTATTTTTAGCTAAGTTCCCTGCAACTTTACTCATTAGCTGTGTTGATTTTCTTCTCTTTGCCATTTTCAGTTTCAAAGAAGCCAAAAGCAAAGAACAGAGTTTCTTCCCATTGTCTTACAAACATCTTGCTTTGTTTCTGCTGTTTTCCTCCTCAAAGTATTTCATCTGCAACCTGATTTCCATTCTTGCTCCTGAATGCCTGGAGCACCTGTTGCATATTTATTATTTCACAGAGGCCTTCTAGCAGCTGTTCTGCCTCTTTGCTTATAGCCTCTGAGAGGTGCCAGTGCATTTGGGCTATGCAGACAGCCTGATGGGTATGCAGATGGAACAGCACACCTTGAACTGAATGGGGGATTAGATGAACCTAAAAAATTCAGCACACCCTGGGGAAATAAGAAAAGAAAAGAACAAAGAAGATTAACTTCTAGGTTTAATTCAGGAATTGCGCATTTTGTCCAAGGCAAGCCTAAGCATTTTACTATGCAGGTAAAAATGAATGCACGTCATTAACGACATTTTTTAACACAGGTAAACTATTATATTTGTTTGGCAACTGGTGTGCTTTGAGTGGCTTTTCCAGCAGTTCTGAAACGTTTAACTATTTCTTTCATGTTATCCTGATGCGTTCATTTTATCAATCTGTGTCTACTTAGCCAGAAGCTGTTTCTGAAATATACTATCCTTGCATTACATATGTTACACACAATATTGTTAAATATATATGCATATAATGTGTAGGCACAATGCGGGTAGGTGCAGTCTTCATCATATTCTTTACAGTCAGTTCACATTTATTGCTATCTCTGGATCTTTTTAGTGAGTTATACTACATATTCAGTAATAGCTACTCTGCAGTATGCTCAAACCTTCACGTAGATGAGCTAGGAGCTCCTGGACCAACGGGAGTCAATCGGGAGGCACTGTTAGTACAGGACAAAGGAATTACAGCTGCTCCAACCAAATCGGCTGCAACGAAGACACGGCTGAAGTGCCTCTTCACAAACGCGCGGAGCATGGGGAACAAGCAGGAGGAATTAGAGATGTGTACACGCCTCCAAGGCTACGATCTCATCGGCATCGTAGAAACTTGGTGGGACGACTCCTATGACTGGAGCGTCGGCATGAAAGGGTACAGGCTCTTCAGGAGAGACAGGCAAGGGAAACAAGGAGGCGGTGTTGTCTTATATGTTGATGAGCAGCTGGAATGCATGGAGCTCAACCTGGGGGAGGATACAGAGCCAACTGAGAGCCTATGGGTCAAGATTACAGGGAAATCGGGAGCAGGGGACGTTACAGTGGGGGTATGCTACAGGCCACCCGACCAGGAAGACCAAATGGATGAAGCCCTCTATAGACAGATAAGGGCGGCATCACGTTCACAGACCTTGGTTCTCATGGGTGACTTCAACCACCCTGACATCAGTTGGAAGGATAACACAGCCAAGCACAGGCAATCCAGGAGGTTCCTGGATTGCATTGAGGACAACTTCCTTCTCCAAGTGGTTGAGGAGCCGACGAGGAGAGGAGCCGTGCTGGACCTTGTTCTTACCAACAAGGAGGGGCGGTTGACTGGGTCAAACTCAAGGGTAGCCTGGGCTGCAGTGACCACGAAATGGTTGAGTTTGAAATCCTCAAGGCAACGAAGAAGGTGCGCAGCAGGCTGATGACCCTGGACTTCAGGAGAGCCGACTTTGGCCTCTTGAAGAATCTGCTTGGTATGGTGCCGTGGGATGAAGCGCTGGAAGGAAGAGGGGTCCAAGAAAGTTGGTTAATATTCAAGGACCACCTCCTCCAAGCACAGCAGCAATGCATTCCTACAAAGAGGAAGGCAGGCAGAAACGCCAGGAGGCCTGCGTGGATGAACAAGGAGCTCCTGGAACTGACCAAAAGAAAAAAGGAGGCCTACAGGGAGTGGAGACAGGGGCGGGTAGCCTGGGAGGATTACAGAGGAATCGTTCGAGCAGCTAGAGAGCGGGTTAGACAAGCTAAAGCCCAGCTAGAACTAAATCTGGCCAGGGACATTAAGACAAACAAAAAATCCTTCTATAGGTATATCAACGAGAAAAGAAAGACTAGGGAAAATGTAGGCCCTCTCCGGAAGGATACGCAAGAACTGGTCACCCGGGACAGCGACAGAGCTGAGGTACTCAATGACTTCTTTGCCTAAGTCTTCACGGGCAAGGACAGCAGCCGCACTGCCCAAGACGCAGATTGCAAAGGAGAGGATTGGGAAAACGGAGCACCGCCCACTGTAGATGAAGATAAAGTGAGAGACCACCTGAGGAACCTGAAGGTGCACAAGTCCATGGGACCTGATGAGATACATCCGCGGGTCCTGAGGGAACTGGCAGATCAAGTCATGAAGCCACTAGCCATCATATTTGAGAAGTCGTGGCAGTCTGGCGAGGTTCCTGCCGACTGGAAAAGGGGAAACATAACCCCTATTTTCAAAAAGGGAAACAAGGAAGACCCGGGGAACTACAGGCCAGTCAGTCTCATCTCTGTGCCTGGCAAGATCATGGAGCAGATCCTCCTGGAAACTCTGCTGAGGCACACAGAAAACAAGGAGGTGATTGGCGAGAGCCAACATGGCTTCACCAAGGGCAAGTCATGCCTGACAAATTTGGTGGCCTTCTACGAAGGGGTTACAGCGGCAGTGGACAAGGGAAGATCTGCTGATGTCATCTACCTGGACTTGTGCAAAGCGTTTGACACTGTCCCACACGATATCCTGGTCTCTAAATTGGAGAGACATGGATTCGATAAATGGACTACTCGGTGGATAAAGAACTGGCTGGATGGTCGCACTCAAAGGGTTGCGGTCAACGGCTCGGTGTCCAAGTGGAGAGCAGTGACGAGTGGCGTTCCTCAGGGGTCGGTACTGGGACCCGTACTGTTCAACATCTTTGTTGGAGACATGGACAGTGGGGTAGAGTGCACCCTCAGCAAGTTTGCTGATGATACCAAGCTGTTTGGCGAGGCAGACACGCTGGAGGGGAGGGATGCCATCCAGAGGGACCTGGACAGGCTGGAGAGGTGGGCCCAAGCCAACGTAATGCAGTTCAACAAGGCCAAGTGCAAGGTCCTACATCTGGGTCGGGGCAATCCCAAGCACAAATACAGGCTCGGCGGAGAATGGATGGAGAGCAGCCCTGTGGAGAAGGACCTGGGGGTGATGATTGATGAGAAGCTCGACATGAGCAAGCAGTGTGCGATCGCAGCCCAGAAGGCCAACCATATCCTGGGCTGCATCAAAAGAAGTGTGGCCAGCAGGTCAAGGGAGGTGATTCTGCCCCTCTACTCCGCTCTCGTGAGACCCCACCTGGAGTACTGCATCCAGCTCTGGAGTCCCCAACATAAGAAGGACATGGACCTGCTGGAGCGCGTCCAGAGGAGATCCACGAGGATGATCAGAGGGCTGGAGCACCTCTCCTATGAGGAGAGGCTGAGAGAGTTGGGGCTGTTCAGCCTGGAGAAGAGAAGGCTCCGGGGAGATCTTATTGTGGCCTTCCAGTACCTAAAGGGGGCCTACAGGAGAGCTGGGGAAGGACTTTTTACTAGGGCATGTAGTGATAGGACGAGGGGGAACGGCTTTAAGCTGGAAGAGGGCAGGTTTAGATTAAACATTTGGAAGAAGTTTTTCACTTTAAGGGTGGTGAGGCACTGGAACAGGTTGCCCAGAGAAGTTGTTGAAGCCCCGTCCCTGGAGGTGTTCAAGGCCAGGCTGGACGTGGCCTTGGGCAACCTGGTCTAGTGAGAGGTATCCCTGCCTATGGTAGGGGGGTTGGAACTCGATGATCTTCAAGGTCCCTTCCAACCTAAATCATTCTATGATTCTATGATTCTATGATATTCAAGGGCAGTTTTGCTTTGGCATATGTTGTGACTTGTGTCCCAGTACTTCACCTACATCACAAAAATAGAAGTTCTTATATATTCTGAGTCACTCACTTACAGCAAAATAGACCATTTAAACTAACAGCTTAATGCCTGTCAGGTGACATACAGTGAAAGTATTTGGTGACGGACTAGACTGACTAATAACACCCAGAGGCTAACAGCATGCAGTTGACACGTTACTACTGTCATTTCACACATATCATGACGCCCACGGTAAAGAAATTATTCTGCTTAAGTCATTATGTAAGAGTAAAACCTAATTTAAATACGCTTTTGAGGTTTTGAAAAAAAGGTGGGTTTTTTTCTTAGACTCACTAATGAACTTCTGGTTAATTATTTTCTCTTTCAAGGTCACTGAAGTCTGTGTCTACAGAAGTGGGTAGGAGTGACACTCCAGGAAAGAACCAGAACTGTAGAACTTGCTATAGAACTTACAAGGACACATTTTTTTCTGAATTAAGCTTGCCTTTCAGCAAGTTTCTCAGTTATTTTAAACGATTCAGATATTCCACAAAATCCACTTTGATAAGATGCGGGAATGAATTCAAGATAACATACAGACTTGACTGTTTCATATATGGAAAATGGCTTGAAATTTTCTAAGAAATTTTCTAAATTCTCTACAGCTTTCAGGATTTTACTAACACACACTACCAAATTTTAATCTGTAATAGCAGTAGAGCTGGCCAATAGGTACTAATTCCACTAAATCTTCTAAGGTTCATTTCACCCCACATAAATCGAATTGCAAGGGTACCCACAATTTCAATAAGACTACTGTACTACAAGAACTACTATCAGTCTGCAGTTTTTATCCAAACAATTAACACAGGAAAATAATAAGCCACATAACATTTTTTGCTCTGTCTAGAAGAAACATCCCTTGTTATACAGTGCAAACGTACATAGAAAATGTATATAGGGACACTTGACACTAACTCTGCCTTAGGAACAAACACTCATGAAACAGATTAAAATCTAATGATATAAAAGGTATGTAAATCTTCTAAAGCCAGTGTAAAGTAAACTAAAATAAAAAAAAAAAACTTAGAAGAGATTAACTCTATATGGGTAACATATAAATAAACATGTATTTTCATGTTTGCTATTGTCTCGATATTAGATAAAGTTAAAATGAAAAAAAAGAGGCTAAACCTGATATTGCAAGTTGTTTGCTAAAACCTGTTGTGTTACTGTGTGTTCTTGTCTGGATTAATCTGAAAAGCTTCCTCCTTGGCAGAGGTCAAGGAGTGAACAATACCCCAGAAGTCTTATCTAAATTGAGTATTAGCTTCATTTTCATGAAGTCGCTTTGTTACTTTCTGTTAGCTGAGCATGAAGAATAGTGTTAATCTTACTAGTACCCTTATCAGATAGCAGCAAGACAGTGTCATCAGCATACGAGTAAATAAAAGATTTATCAAAGTTGAGAGAGAGGAATTATATGCAGAGCCAAAGAACGGAATAAACACTTGAAAAGCTCCAGTACTGATTGTGACATTTGAGAAAAAAAAAAACAACAAACCACCTATGGCTTCAAATTGTTGCTTCTTTTTGCTAAATAAGCTTGCAATCATGACAATCCTAGGTTATTAATACCAAACACAGAGAGCTGCCTTCGCAGATATTGTAATGAACTCGTGTACGTGCAAAAGGTTCTCTGAGTGGAATGTCAGTCTTGTATTTCAACATCTTATCTGAGGAGGAAAGTATTTCATTTGTGAAATGATTGAACTAGAAAGTCATCCCTATAGGATCAAGGGTCATTAAATAAAATTGATTGAAAGAACGGACAAAAATCCATCTGGGACTCTTAACTCTAATAGAAAGGTAAACGACATTAAATAATAAATAATTTGAAGGATATTGAAAAGTTAATTTCTTATCATGTGACTACTACAGACCTTTTTTCACACTAAAACTTTGACCACTGACACTCATTAGCAAAAGCAAAATAATAGTTATTGTCTTTCCAACGCACATCAACTTCTCTAGATGGATATGAAAAATAATCCATCCATATTAGTTACCACAGGGATAAAGAAATGTACGCTTTAATGAAACAGATTATTATTGTTCAGAACTTAACAAATTTTTGCTTTGTTTGAAGCTACAGAATGAATATTAAATTATGTGTAGTTATAGAAGGCTGTCAGAAGAATCAGAGTTTTTATGGAAATCAGATTAACAATTTCAAAATACAGTGCTGAAGCCATCTAATCATACTGTGTCTTTTTTATTTTGATGCTTTCACAAGTAGAATCTTTTAGAGAGTTTGATACTTCAGAAAGAAAATGAAAGAATCTTGAATTACGTAGGAATTTTGATAAAGTAGTGCATTCATAAATTCCACTGCAAATGTGGCAGCTTCCAAGTGAATTATTCATTTCAAGACGACAAAGAAGCCCATATCCTGTTGCAGGATAACACTGACACTTATTGGTTTAACACTAGCCCAAGCCTTGGAAATTATTAAAGATAGTTACATCTAAGTGAGAGGTAAGCATCCAGTTTCAAAATTATGTTAACAACTATGACTTAAAAAGATATCAAGCACAATTTGGATGATGGTTTTTTGTTTTGGGTTTGTTTTGGGTTTGTTTTTTTTTTTCCACAATAATACTTCGTTAAAATGTGAAGACATTTTGTTTTGAGAGTTTATACAAGACTTTACAGTGGAACCCGGTGGGCAAGTAGAGGAATCCAACAGCATTTCAGACATGTAAGGATCACTGATCTTAAGATTAACTGCTGATTCAGAAGACCACAAGGCTTTGTGTAGAGCTCAGATCATATCTTAAAATCCTGTGAAAGAATCTCAGATATCCTAGGATATATAAAACAGTACTGCACGCATATGTTTACACAAGTGATTTGCCCCCCAATAACGTAGCCCAAAGAGATCCTTATACCTATATGTAAGCACTGAATAACTTTGCTGATATTTGCTGTGCTATTGGGAGAGTACAATACTAATCAGTGTAAGAATCTCAGCCCTGTGATCTTATTTTACATATTTTCCACATGCAGGAAGTTCAAACTATCTGGGTTTTTCCTTTAATTCCAATATCAAAATTATAAATTGACTAATGCAAGCTTAATCTGTTGACCAAACGATAGCTAAATGAGTCAATTTTTCTTGCAACTAGTTGAAATAAATAAAAGCAAATTTAAAGTGTTAATTAAAAAGAATAAAATATAATTAAAACATCTGATAGAAACATAGCATGATGGCTAAATGTTTTCTAGGAAGTAATTGATACTGATTTTCAAATACAGAAGTCCATTCCTTTGAGCCTCTTATTTAAATTTTGGGCATGCAAGTAATCAACACCTAGCATAAGGATGCTGCCAGGTAATTTGAAGTATCTGCTTGTGCTGTTGTTGGACTACGTAGCACACATTTTTCTCAAAGACTGGCATCACTAATTTATATTTTATTGGAATATAAACTGTAGAAACTCTATGTCTACATGCTGTCTAAAAGCATGATTGCTGACTTCAGTCAACAGACACAACTATTAGAAAATGAAATTTAGTATGCTGCTTTAAATTTCTTCAGTCTTTCAGTTAGTACCCAGCTAAACTGGGAGCAGAAACAGATGTTATTCAAATTGGTTTTACGCAGATCATTCAAAAGTTTACCTGGGGAGTAAATGAAAATTACTGTAGGATCTGGCACTATATTTTTATGGAAAAGAAAAGCTGGTCAATGAGCCTTGAGCAACGAATGTTGCATGTTAATAAGGTCTCCTCTAAGGCACACCAGCTTCAAATATTTAGGGTTCAGGAAAGGACCAGTTCTAATGCTGAAACTTACATTTCATACTGCTCGGGAAATGCAATAGCCTACACTTTGTAGAAAAACACAGATAAAGCACATCTCTTTCAAAGTAACCAAACGTATGTGTGTACTTTCCAAAAATATAGACTCTAAGGAGTCTTATACATCTAGCAGCATGAGTAATTAACTGAATTTTCAACCATTACCAATTACCAGCCTGATACCAATACTGGTCCATTCATTCTATTTATGCAGGACACCTAACTAAAAAACCATATAGACATTTACTGTAGGCAGTCATATGCTGTTGTTGTAAAGGAGAAAGTTTGATTTTAAACCTATTTTCCTGTACAAGTCCTTCTCAAGGGATGTAACTTGAGGAATAGTGTAAAGGTGGTTAAGTCAATACCAGCTTGACTCCACTGCTCTTGCCATCTGTTTATCATAGACCTTTCAGCAGCTGTTTTGCACTCTTCTATTGACTAAAGGATATTAATATTGCTTGACAACTGCCTGGTGTATGAAATAAATGGTTATCTCATTTTTTGCCTAACAGCTGTTGATTCATCCATGCTAAAGTATTTATGGAACATCCATCATGTATTTATAAGGTGGACAGCTTCCACTGTACTTTTTGTGGGAGAATATTGGACAATGAAGAACGGCAGCCAGCCGAAGATAATGACCCAACTATACAAGCAACACTTACAACTTTAGTAACCTATACATCAATCACCTTTCAAAAATGACTTTTTCTCTAACTAAAGAACCCTGCAGGTGAGTAGGTAAGACCTATTGTCAAAATACAACTTAAATTAGAATCAGCTTCCTAGGTTAATTTATATCATTATTGGGGGATGTGTTTGCTCAACTCCTTGTTGTCTGTGCTACAGGAAAAAGGTAATGTATAAGCAACATCTAAGTCAAAGAAGAGGAGCTATTTAAAAAAAAAATATTTACCGATAAGGGTTTCTGCAGTTGAATGGTTGGGCAATGAATACATGCATGCAACAAAACAATGTTTAAAAATAAAATCTGAGCCCTAAAAGAAGGACTTAAACATCCGGCTATAGCTCACATAGACTTTGTATTTTCCACCATACATTTTCCCAACTGCTGTGAAACACCTCCAATTTTTTAAAGTTGGACGTGAAAAAAAGCCTGTTCTCCTATCCTCTCCTTTTGTCACTGAGCACAGCAGAATGAATTCAGTCCACCACTTCTTTCTCCTGCACATTTTTCTCTTCAAGGGTTTTGGGTTTAGTTGAAGAATGGGGTTCCCCTTCTGTAGATTTAATTTTCCCTTCTGCAGATTTAATTTTCCTTTGGTTACTTTTCAAAGATTCCTTTAGGTACTATTTAAGTCTCAGAAGTTGCAGATCAATAAAAGAGAAACAATGAAAAGCAGCCCTTAACACAAACCATTCCATTGTAATTACTTAATGGGAGAAATAATGGTTTTAAATATTTAATTTTAAAATAACTTTGTATTAATTGAGAATAAAACTGTACTGTACTACAAATGATTCTTCAAAAAGATTATTTTGATTTCTTCTAACCTAAAACGCTACTCTATGATACTTTTAGAATGACCAGTTGTCATGGGTGGACCATGGATGGTTGCTAGGTGCCCACCAAGCTGCTTTATCACTCCCCTCCTCAGTAGGACAGGGGGAGAGAAAGTAAAATGGAAAAGAACTTGTGGGTCAAGATAAAGACAGTTTAATAAAGAAAAAAGAGCAAAGGCCACACGCAGAAGCAAAGGAAAACAGAAGATTTATTGTCTACTTCCTAGCAGCAGGCGATGTCCAACCACTTCCCAGGAAGTAGGGCTTCAGTATGTGTAGTGGTTGCTCCAGAGGACAAATGCTGTAATAACAAATGCCCCTCCTTCTCTTACTTTTTATGGCTGAGCAGATGTCATATGGTATGGAATATACCTTCGGTCAGTTTCGGTAAGCTGTCTTGGCTACGTCCCCTCCCAAGATCTTGCCCACCTCCAGCCTACTGGCCTTTGGGCGGGAGGTGGGGGAAGGTGGGGGGTGAGCAGGGGTGACACTAGTACACTAGTGTGTTATCAACACTTTTTTAGCTACCAATACAAAGCACAACACTATGAGGGGTGCTATGGGGAAAATTAACTCCATCCCAGCCAGACCCAATACACCAAAGGTGCGTACCTTAGACTGGCTGCAAAGAATTATCTTTGTTCCCCTTATCCTTTCATCCTACCTTAAGTCTCATTGTGTCATTGTACTTGCAATGAGAACTGCAATCTGAATTATAAGAAGCTTCAGTGGATTTAAATAAAATAAATGTCAAATATTACACTCCTCATCTCAAGTTCAATAACATTTCATAGCAATCGTAAATCTTTTATTATAAATTATACTTCAGCACCTGTATGATTTTTAATTCTCTTTGCTCCTCATGTTTAAAAAATGTAAAAAATGTTAAAATACAAAGAAGGCATAGAAGCTTCCTCTCACTGCTCCCAAGATTCAACAATATAAAGTACAAATTATCTCTTCTTCATACTTTTATTTTTAAAAAATTGAATTCCATAGGAAATAATCTAAATACTTTTGAGGATATGAATTCTTAACAGGAACTATATACTCTCAAAGTATGATACCACAGATATAGACTCAGTGCTTCAAGAATAAACCACATTACACAAACTAAACCGAACTACATTAAATGAAAATGCTTCAAAACTATATGAATATTAGTCCAGGTATAAGCAGCATTTCTTACTGTCAAAGATTCTGAAATTCACGATAAGGTATTTAGATACTTAAATACACACATTTATGTTCATCTAAGTGAAACAAATTGTTTTCAAATGGCAAAAATGAAATATATTTGCAAATTCTATAAGGAAAAGGTCAAATCAAGCAAGACAATTACTACTATAAAGTTTCAAAGCAACTTGGTAGAAGTCACACAAAGACACCCAAAGGTGTATTATCAGACTTTTGCTGATTTCAAACAGTTTTTGAGAGTGTTTCTGAGACATTGTCCAATAAAATATGAGCATCAGTATAATAGATGACAAATCTGACCGGACAAGATCCTGAACTTTCAGTCTTAACTTTGTATTGGATCTTAAACTTTAACTCATATTATCTTATAAAGCTTGCCTTTACACCTAAAACTTCTAATTTCCAAAATAGCATAAAATATCATTGAAGACCTATTCAAATTTAGTTCCCTGAGGAAAGAAAATGTGTTGGGTTTCTGACTTTTGTAGAGTGTTTTTCACAGTGGTCACTGTTTTGACCATTGAGGCATCACTGCAATAATTATTTAGAAATTAGGGGTAGTGGTCACATACAAACTTGCTGGTGGCCACATTTCAAATTGTTTGAGATGAACCAAGTCCAGGTTTCTGCTTGTGCAGGATCGCTCTCTCCAGCACCCCAATGCATCCTTTGTTGACGGTATTTTCCCCACATATTTAAAGCCGTGCTATATACAAATATTTTCCATTATTGAACAACATAAACCATGACTGAGAGGACAATTCTGGGAACGGATGTGTAAAAAGTATTAAACTTTCTCCTCAAAAATCAGCTGAAATTTGATGGGTGTAATTTATAATGTCAGACTGAGTGAGTGTAACAAGCCAAATATTTAGGCTTTACATGTTACATCAGAACACTATGAATATAAACTATGTAAAAAAATACAAGTGACCTAAATGAGAAAGAAACATGGTTATGTAATTTTAACACTAATTAAACAGAGAGAAGAAACGTATTCTTAGGCATGGGTTGAACATTACTCTTGTACTTTTTTACATACCTTCAGTATGGCCTATGCTGGTTCATTCCACCAGCCTGTCAGATCTTTCACACTAAGTTGCATCTTACGTGTATCTGGAAGAATATTTTTAAGAAATGAGTATGAAAACAGAAAAGGAGAATTAATTGTTTGAAAGTGTGCTTCTCATGGAGTATTCCTGTACTATTACAGCTCTGTCTTGGAAATCCAGGTTTGATGGAACACTAAAAATCAAAACTCTTCTCAGCTTAGGTTTATTAAAGCTTCCACCATTCACACTGCAGAAAATATGACAATGCAAGTCCTTTTATATTTTCTAAACATATTTATCTCTTTAATTTTCCCTTGCTCTTTTACTTAGAGGCTCAGCTGAATTCAGTTGTGTAGTATTACCATTTTTAAAAAGCTTGTCTTTATGAAGTTGGTTGTATCTATCAGTGTAGTTTATAAAGCTCTTTTGTCCTTCTACTAAATACTTATATATGTTTAATTAATTATTGATTTTGTTTTTATTTATTATACAAAGCAATGTGGAAATGTAACCTAGTTATGATACTGTTTGGGAGAGTATCTCTGTGACACCTTTGAACTGTGGTCATCTGAGTGCTTTGTAGGGATTAAAGTAAGAACAGGTCCTCTTTTGTTTTTCTCCTGAATGAATCATTGGAGCTGTGCTTTCAAAACAATTGTCTTAATTCATTATCCTGTTACACTAATAGAAGTCTAATGCTAACTCCACTGACTTCAGAGTCATAATGCCAGAATAAAGCCCTGATTAACAAGCTCCAATGTGTTGTATTTCAGAATGTATTTACTCACAATATTTTCAATCATGGCTACACTTTGTAGAGTTTGTAAGCCATTATTCCTTTCTGTAAGCTTTTATGTATTTCAAGGTAAAGCATTCTCCACTTGAGGTACCTCAGGTGGCCTGCCAAACTTGCATTCATATATAGAAAAGGAAACAAAACAAAAAAGTCTATAAAATCTGAGTTCTCCATAGAAGGCTGTCATTTTTATACCTACTTGAGATACAATTAGTGTTTCTTAAACTGTAGTATAAATTTTATACACAATAAAACCAGACACCTTAGGAATATATAATGTAAATAGCCGAAAATGAGTTAGCTAGTTTTCAGCCTTTGTCATTATTTCAAACTTGAGGAAATTTGCTCAGCCATATTAGGAGGGTCAGATGAACATGAGATATAAAGCTAGGTGACATCTGTGTCCAGAAGACCACACAGTTCATGTTTCCACTTTCTCCATCTTAAATTTATTCAGTACACCTTCAGCACAAGGTATTTTTTTAATCTCTTGGATAGTATTTGAGATTTTTTTTTAAAAAGAAAAAAATAAAGGAAGTTATTAAATTGCATTCTAATAGAACATCAGATGAATGCCTGTCCTTCTCAGAAAACTGACTCAAAGGCTTTTAGGGCCTGCACTATTTGCTGTAGGATCCTCCTGGATATAAACAAAACTCACAATTCTGATTTTCAACGGTTCCTATAAAATGAAACACACCAAAAAAAATCCCCCAAACCTACAAGATTTGGGAAGCTAGCCAGAAAGACTCATTCCAAAATGACTATAGGTTTGAATTTGACTTGTAGTAATACAAATACCTAATTCAAGACTAACTATAAAAGAAATTTATATTCTAGATCACATGAGTGAAAATCGTTCTATAAGCAAGAGAATGTGTCCATCCACAGCTTATGAATAAGGAGTACTGAGGGAACAAACTTCACTAATTAGAGCAGGGGTTGAACTCTGGTCTATCATTAAGTGCTAGACCAGGGTCCAATGACAGACCAGAGATAAATCAGCTAAATGTTTGGGCTTATTACTACCCAATAATCACTTGATTATTTGAGGTTATCAGGTAGAACCTAGAACCCAGTAGCATAATTAAGGAAGCGTTGTGTTAAAAGGAATGTAGTTTTGGTATTTGTCTGTCAGAGTCCCTGGACTTTTGGCAATTTCAAAGTCCCAGCAAAGCACTGTCACTGAGTCAGATTCACAAAAATTGAAATTAGTTATTTTATTGAGAGCAACAGAACAGATTTGAGATTGTTGCTGATAAATTCACTGACTAAATAGCGCTACTAATTAAGGTTAATATTGTTAACAAAAATAATAATAAAACAGCCCGGAGGTAACATTCACCAGAGGGTGAAAGGTGCAGCACTTACCCAGAAAGGCGTCCCTGCCTGGGGTGGAGGAAGAGAATGCAGCCCATTGACTGCTCTGTCACGTATCGACATTCTTCTCTCCCAATGTAACAGTCATTTTCTCCATCTTTTTATCCCCAAAATTACGAGATTTCCCTCCTCCAGGTGACATGTAGTAGGGTTTGGGTGGAGAGACAAGTGTTATAGTCATAAATGTTTAGCATGATCTCTGTAGTCTTCATTAGCATATGCAGGGGTGTCAAATTTAATATGCATTTCACAGGTAATGAGGCAGAGGTCAGTCATTGGGCATGATAGCTTTTCAAAGAAACAGAGAACTACACAGGTTCCTGTTGTCTTGTCCTTGGTGACGAAAAGCAGGGCTGTCCTGCCTACACAGAGCTCCCTCCCTGTCTGCATCCTGTGCTAGCCAGGAGATACTCCACTCCCCTAGGTTGCACAAGATAGCAAAGCCAGTATTAATCGTTCTTTGAGCATAGAGACTTCACCTCATTATCCACGTTCCACAGCAAGTAATTACTGAGTTATGAATTAGTACCTCAAATTTCTCCATTTAAAACCTCTTAATGGAGCCAACTTCATTCTTCTGTTCAACAGAAAATAATAATAATAGGCAAAAAGCTTCACTGTTCAGGGCTTGGGCACCTTTCACTATCTTAGTAATATAAATTTTTTCAAAGCTTCTAGACCGACCACATCGATGACACAAACTTCATATATGAGTTTGTCTTTTAAGTTTCATTACTAATGCAACCATTCAGAAATCCCATATAAAAATGAAACACTTACAAGCAATGTTGGTCCTGCTTGTCTGGGAAACTTTTCTATTTTCTTTAGAAAGCCAGACTTTTGTGGTGGCACATGTGGAAAATAGTTAAGAAACCCAAGTGTAGCAACACTTTAGGGAAGAAAAGAAAGGTGGGCTACCACCTGCATGCTGTATGACAAACATATGATGTAACTAATACAAAAACTTTACAACTTTTGTCAGTGTCTGGGGTATCTAATTTATCTATGATTCTATAAGGGAAATTTAATTTATAATGATTCTTAAGTATTTACTGTGATAATGAGTAAAGATACCATGGAAGTCTGTTTTATTGTGGCTCAGTTTGGATAAACCTATGGTCTGACTTAACACCCCAATCTCCTGCTCTGTTTTTCACTTAGGTGCATGAAATGAAAACTCTTCCCAAACTCTATCTCAGCCCTGAAATTCAGCAGATTTATATCTCTATGGATTTCATTAGAGACCATTAGTTGGTGGATCATATCTCCTGGACCAAGTAGTTTAAGTCAATGGTTTCTCAAATATGGACTTAGCACATGGCTGAAGTCACATGCCTAAAGAGCTAGTTGGTTCCTTAAGTTGGAATAGTACAAGTTTATAGCTGGGGTAAAGGATCAGGTCTTTAGGTCTCAGATGTGAGCCATAGCATGCCCTGTAATTGCTCACTGCCATTGACTGTAACGTAATACAGATGTTCCAGGTGTTCCCCTCCACTTACTAGGATTTAGATGCTATCTTTGCATTTAAGCAATTACTCCACTTCTAACTTCATCAGCCTTCCATTCCTTCACCTGATGTGTTTTGACTTGCATGTTACAGTGTGATTGAGTGGAAAAAAAACAACTTAATTACATGCTGCCCACCAAACAAATATTCCAGAGCATCAAATGAACCAGTTACCAATTCCTTTAGCCTACTAATTCCCTTTCTAATATTTTCAAAGGGAATCTAAGCATTTTGATTACTAATGTATAAAAGTACTTAAAAATTATTTGTGTTCTTGCCCCTTTGAATTTCTGTCTGTGATGTATCTTCCAAAAACCTACTATAAACGAATTGCACAGAGATCATCTGATTGTCCATGTTAACTCTTGGAAATTAGTAATTATCACATTTTATATACTGTGATACTAAACTCTCCACATTACTGTGAGTGTTACCACAATAATTTTATGATTCATTTAACAATACTAACACATTCTGAAGTACTACTGCAGTCTCCAAAAAAAGAAATTGCCATTGGTGTTTTCTAATTTCTTTGAAGCTGCTAACTGGAGATTTGTGAAAGGAAAAACAAAATTCACAACACAATACCTAAAAAAGATATATCTAAAACCAGCCACACTCACCGTCTTCCTGTGTTGATAAACTGTTAATAAAAGAGAATGTTTGACACATCTTTTGGAGTTGTTCAGAAAGATCTCATAGTGATAGATGGTGCTTATAGCTAGCAGGTATGGTCTAATATTTGAGTTCAATATCAGTGGGATGCTTCTGTTGTGTTTTGTCCTTAAGAAACTATGTTAGTAAAATACAGAACTCTTGATTAAATATTTGTCGTGGTTTGGCCTGAGCCGGCAGCAACAAACCACGCGGCCGCTCGCCCAACCCCCCACAGCTGTGGGGGGGAAATAGGAAGAAAAAGGCAAAACTCGTGGGTTGAGATAAAGGCAGTTTAACAGAACAGCAAAGGGAAGAGAAAACAGTAACAATAACACGGATAAAGGAATATACAAACGCGATCAGGGCACCGCTGCTCACCGACCGACCCGCACCCGCCGCAGCCCGTGCTGAGCAGCCACTTCCCGCCCCCTCCCCCGGCAGCTCTCCCCCACAGCCCGGGCATGGCTCACATGTTGTGGGATACCCGTGTCCCCTCCCATCCTTGGGGAAATTAACCCCATCCCTGCCGGAACCAGGACAATATTCCTCTCAGCTTGTCAGCCTTGGATTTTCTGAATTGCTCTCTCCTTCCATAAGCAATTATACAACTACCCTTGGTTCTTTGCATTAGTGAAGACAAATACTGTTAACCTAATCTTAAATCAGCAATATCAGTGGAGGAACTCTTGGAGAAAACTTACTATGATTAAGTGAGGCAGTAACTTTGGGATGACAGTTATGCATAGATCTCAGGTCTATTTGGTGCCAAATTCTTTAGGGCTCTAATAGGACAGAGAGTAATTACATATGTCCAGACAAACTCAGAAATATACAAAATTCTTCTAAGTAGATTAACTGAATCTCTACTTTAATAATAAGACACTACTGAGCAAATATTCAGATGACTGCCACACTTCAAGTCTAGTACACCTGGACGTAGATTCATTTTCAAGGACATAGCGACGCAAGTGTTTTTTTATATTTAGCATCTTCCTTCTGTAGTGGCTCTCCTTGCTTCATCTCTGTATCACAGGACCTGTTCTGAGCCTGTTCCAGCGGTAAATCACTCTTAAGTAGTCTGAGTGCCCATAATGTTGAAGTGCAAAATGTTCTTACTGAGGAACTGAGCCATCCAAGTCTTCAGGTCTGAATATCTGAGAGCAAAACCAGAATATTTCTCCCTCCACTTACAGCCTAAAATTGCTACACTTTGAAGTCCAACTAGAGGTCACCTTTAATATCACTTGTCTTATAACTCTTCTTTAATAGTGGTCATATTCTATAGCGGTATATATAGGAACCAGAGACATAAGGACGTTACTTACCAGTAGCATTGAAACAAAACTGGAAATAATGATCACTAGAAATGAAATATAAAAAATAAGTAGTTTTACAAAGACATGACTGAATGTTACTCTAAGGGCCACTTAAATTTTATTAACACCAGCCAGGCAGTTCCTCGATTTGGCTAATCTTTTTCAAATTAATATTATGGATCAGTCAGATGCATCTACTGAACCTATCATATCCAGCACCTTCCTCAATGCTGTTTTCTACGTAATTTCTGCTGAATCTTTAGTACTCTGTACCACTACACATACTCTCTCAGTTCATTTGTATGCTGTCTAGTTTTAAATATTTTCTTAAAAAAGAACTCAAAAGTTATTCCTGCCACATTGTCACACCATTATTATTATGCCACCTCAGTAACGTTCTTACATATAGAAAACACAGATGTATAGAAAATACATCTATAAACAAAAATATTTGAAATATTATGCTTTATAACTAAAGCAGCTAAAGAAATATTTAATTCACAATATAAATTCCATATTACAAATAATTTCAACAAAACATATTAATGCCATCTAAGAAAAGCTGTTCTGTTTCTTTGTGCTTTATTGAGGTTGTTGCTAACCTTGGAATCTATGAAACCTACACCTTTAGAACAACCAGAGAACAACCAGAGAACAACCAGAGAACCAAGTAACACCACAGAAATCAGAACACCAGTGTTTTTTGAATCAGTACTTATGTAGGCCTAGAAATATGAAAAGACTTGAGAATGCTTTATCATACAGTAGAATTCCTCAACATTTTGGATAAAGTGAGATGTGCCTTCATATTTTATAGCATTTTAAGTTGCAAGTTCAACTTGCAATTTGTAGCTTAGAAGCTCAAAACAAATATACTTCCCATGTGTATTAAACAAATAACACCATATCTATCAAAAGTTCATTAGTACATGTTACAATGGAACAAGTTTTGAGTGTCTGAGTTTTACGTGGTTAAAAAGACCTAAAAGAATTCTCTCTCATAAATACAAAAAGCACTTTCCAGGAACTATATATTTCAGCAGATGTGCAGCAGCAGTTTCATGAGGTGCATTTTAATACTCAGTAGAAATTGCTATAAAAATAAATGTTAAAACTGCTGTAGAAAAAAATTCTAGTCTCTAAGGCCTAGAAAACATAGAATCATAGAATCATAGAATGGTTTAGGTTGGAAGGGACCTTGAAGATCATCGAGTTCCAACCCTCCTGCCCCAGGCAGGGATACCTCTCACTAGACCAGGTTGCCCAAGGCCACGTCCAGCCTGGCCTTGAACACCTCCAGGGACGGGGCTTCAACAACCTCTCTGGGCAACCTGTTCCAGTGCCTCACCACCCTTAAAGTGAAAAACTTCTTCCTAATATTTAATCTAAACCTGCCCTCTTCCAGTTTAAAGCCATTCCCACTCGCCCTATCACTACATGCCCTAGTAAAAAGTCCTTCCCCAGCTCTCCTGTAGGCCCCCTTTATGTACTGGAAAGCCGCAATAAGATCTCCCCGGAGCCTTCTCTTCTCCAGGCTGAACAGCCCCAACTCTCTCAGCCTCTCCTCATAGGAGAGGTGCTCCAGCCCTCTGATCATCCTCGTGGATCTCCTCTGGACGCGCTCCAGCAGGTCCATGTCCTTCTTATGTTGGGGACTCCAGAGCTGGATGCAGTACTCCAGGTGGGGTCTCACGAGAGCGGAGTAGAGGGGCAGAATCACCTCCCTTAACCTGCTGGCCACACTTCTTTTGATGCAGCCCAGGATACGGTTGGCCTTCTGGGCTGCGATCGCACACTGCTTGCTCATGTCGAGCTTCTCATCAATCATCACCCCCAGGTCCTTCTCCACAGGGCTGCTCTCCAGCCATTCTCCGCCGAGCCTGTATTTGTGCTTGGGATTGCCCCGAC
Organism: Pluvialis apricaria; assembly: GCA_017639485.1. Lineage (NCBI taxonomy): Eukaryota > Metazoa > Chordata > Aves > Charadriiformes > Charadriidae > Pluvialis > Pluvialis apricaria. The sequence continues at coordinate 47,663,689 of CM030044.1, read as the reverse complement.
CCAGATGTAGGACCTTGCACTTGGCCTTGTTGAACTGCATGAGGTTGGCTTGGACCCACCTCTCCAGCCTGTCCAGGTCCCTCTGGATGGTATCCCTCCCCTCCAGCGTGTCTGCCTCGCCAAACAGCTTGGTATCATTAGCAAACTTGCTGAGGGTGCACTCTACCCCACTGTCCATGTCGCTAACAAAGATGTTGAACAGTACGGGTCCCAGTACCGACCCCTGAGGAACGCCACTCGTCACTGCTCTCCACTTGGACACCGAGCCGTTGACCGCAACCCTTTGAGTGCGACCATCCAGCCAGTTCTTTATCCACCGAGTGGTCCGTTTATCGAATCCATGTCTCTTCAATTTAGAGACCAGGATATCGTGTGGGACAGTGTCAAACGCTTTGCACAAGTCCAGGTAGATGACATCAGCAGATCTTCCCTTGTCCACTGCCGCTGTAACCCCTTTGTAGAAGGCCACCAAATTTGTCAGGCATGACTTGCCCTTGGTGAAGCCATGTTGGCTCTCGCCAATCACCTCCTTGTTTTCTGTGTGCCTCAGCAGAGTTTCCAGGAGGATCTGCTCCATGATCTTGCCAGGCACAGAGGTGAGCCTGACTGGCCTGTAGTTCCCCGGGTCTTCCTTGTTTCCCTTTTTGAAAATAGGGGTTATGTTTCCCCTTTTCCAGTCGGCAGGAACCTCGCCAGACTGCCACGACTTCTCAAATACGATGGCTAGTGGCTTCGCGACTTGATCTGCCAGTTCCCTCAGGACCCGCAGATGTATCTCATCAGGTCCCATGGACTTGTGCACCTTCAGGTTCCTCAGGTGGTCTCTCACTTTATCTTCATCTACAGTGGGCGGTGCTCCGTTTTCCCAATCCTCTCCTTTGCAATCTGCGTCTTGGGCAGTGCGGCTGCTGTCCTTGTCCGTGAAGACTTAGGCAAAGAAGTCATTGAGTACCTCAGCTCTGTCGCTGTCCCGGGTGACCAGTTCTTGCGTATCCTTCCGGAGAGGGCCTACATTTTCCCTAGTCTTTCTTTTCTCGCTGATATACCTATAGAAGGATTTTTTGTTTGTCTTAATGTCCCTGGCCAGATTTAGTTCTAGCTGGGCTTTAGCTTGTCTAACCCGCTCTCTAGCTGCTCGAACGATTCCTCTGTAATCCTCCCAGGCTACCCGCCCCTGTCTCCACTCCCTGTAGGCCTCCTTTTTTCTTTTGGTCACTTCCAGGAGCTCCTTGTTCATCCACGCAGGCCTCCTGGCTTTTCTGCCTGCCTTCCTCTTTGTAGGAATGCATTGCTGCTGTGCTTGGAGGAGGTAGTCCTTGAATATTAACCAACTTTCTTGGACCCCTCTTCCTTCCAGCGCTTCATCCCACGGCACCATACCAAGCAGATTCTTCAAGAGACCAAAGTCGGCTCTCCTGAAGTCCAGGGTCATCAGCCTGCTGCGCACCTTCTTCGTTGCCTTGAGGATTTCAAACTCAACCATTTCGTGGTCACTGCAGCCCAGGCTACCCTTGAGTTTGACCCTGTCAACCAGCCCCTCCTTGTTGGTAAGAACAAGGTCCAACATGGCTCCTCTCCTCGTCGGCTCCTCAACCACTTGGAGAAGGAAGTTGTCCTCAATGCAATCCAGGAACCTCCTGGATTGCCTGTGCCTGGCTGTGTTATCCTTCCAACTGATGTCAGGAAATTGCAATGCCACTTCAGAATGAAGGCTCGAGAGCTTCTTAAAAGGGGCCAAGACACCTTAGAAGGGTATATTTATCTTCTTTCTATCAAAGCAACAGTAATTTGTGTATGTAGGTTCAATCAAGCTGATACTTATATTTTATCTGGCTGGTTTTTGTTTTTTTTTTTTTTTCTCAGAACTATCTGGACCCCGAATTAGAAGAATATACATACTGTGCATTCCAGTTCCCGAACACCCAGGAATTCCCATCATGTTTTATATATTTTAGTGAACAACTACTTCCAGAAAAATTGGGCACTGCACAGTCAGTGGTACAATAAAGAAAATACTAAATGATACTGCAAAAGTCCCTGCGCGTTAATTTCGTATTGCTGCAGACGTCTTTTCCCCATTTGTGTTGGTCCAGTCTGTTTGGAAGTCTTATCAAAAGCTTCCTCGGACAACAATTTTTTCATGTAATATGCAAATGCATACACGCACACTCCTGCGTAGAGTACCTTAAAAAATGCTTGTCTGTGTGGTTTGAGCATATGACCCTTATTTTGCAACAAAAATAATTAATAACATTACTGACCAAAGTTTATTTCTCTCTCTATAGAAATCCTACTCCTTACATGTCAACCTGCAATATTTTTGTATAAGTTTTTATCAGACATTCACAAATACAATGACATTGGAATCAGGTTTCCATTTTATTTGTCTAATTTCTATACCTTATTTTTATAACTTTGCTTTCATTTACCTGCAATAAACTATTGATTTTGTTGACAGCACCCACCATGATGCAGCTTACAAAATATTTTAGAAATTGCTCCTAAATTTTCTTATACCTTATGAATTGTCTATTTGTTGAGTTATGTCTCTATAGACTATTGTTATACCTATGCTGCTGCCAAAGTTGTGATTGCAGCACTGGTAGATATACCCAATACAGCTGTAATCTACCTGACTGCTCACAGAAGTGGAACTGCAGTTGCAAAGGCATCCACTATTGAATACACAACCAGTGATTTCATTCCTGTCATTAAATAAAGCAGTAAGGTTAAAGCTAGCTCAGTTATGGATACGTGTGCTGCAATGACACCTCTGGATTTCACTGCAGATGTAGCCTGAGGAACTGCAGTTGACTAGAAAGAAATTCAATACAGGAGAGAAACGAGCACAAAGAGAATATTTAGAGGAGGGAAACTCTTCACTGGAAAATTAAGATTCTGCCAAATCAGTCCTTAGATCACTGAGGAAAAATAAGGGGAGTTGATTAAAACTAACCAAAACCATTGAAGTTCATTGAGCATAAAAGATTATCAAAGCATGGACATTGCTGAAAGAAGCAGCAAACTTGAGGATCTTTGTCCAGTCTAATTTTTGCATTAATTAAGTTTCAGTTCACATTTTGTTTTCCTTAAAACTAGTTTTTGTGTCCTTATCAGGCTTGTGTTACTGGTTAACATGGAACCAACCATTAACCCTCCTCTCTTGTCCAGGTCAGTAGACTACGTGGGAACTTGATCCTAATATGTCAGTTTGCCACAGCAGACAGGGACGTAGTTTGTGCCAGTAAAAGTATTATCAATAGGAATCTTATATCACTTTAAAGTAGCAGTTTGAATATTATTTTGGTTGATTTCCTTGTATTAAGATTGGACTGCTCCACAGTAGCAGTGGAGGTTGTGCGCATATGTCCAAAAACTTCCAGACCTACACATGGAAAGTGGTGTAAGCCTATAAAATAAGGTAACCACAAATATGCAAACAAAAGCTGGTATTTCAATATTATCCTTTAGATATTCCTCTGTTCCTAGGGTCATTACTATGAGATATTTTGCTGTTTGGAAAGACAAAAAAAGCAAATATTTTCCTCTCTAAGATCTAATAGCTCTCTACTCTAGTGCAGTCAAACATCAGTTTGTTTCATTTTCTACAACCAATTTATTTTTTCTTAGAAAACTGTGAAGCTTTTTCTTGGTTAGTACCAAAGCACAGCAATTCTTATGTCATCACCCAATATTGAGTTTCTAAATTTTCATCAGTATTAGATTTTTATCCTTGTATGCACTTCATACAGTTAGAATAAACCATTATGTGTTGAGAGATCTCCATATTGCTTTTTTTTCTTATTGTCAGTTTCAACACGTTACAATGGGAGTTCCATTTATATATCGAAAATTAAAATATTTTTATCAAAATATAAATTAATTTCATAAAGCTTGTAGAAATGTGAAGATTGACCTCTAGAGATCATGTAGTTCATTGGACTAAATCAGAGTCAAGTTTAGTTACACATATAAAATTTTAGCAGAGCAATATCGCCTTTTTTACCTTCTCCCACATATTTCAGTTCTTTGCCCACATTCTTTTCTTGGTTGTATCCACAGGATTTATGAACCCTGCTCCTTAATACATTTAATCTGAACTTATTACATTTCATCTGAGGTGCAAGAACCCTTTCGGCTTTGCAAATACTCTCCTCTTGCAACACAAAGATAGTTTACAAACCTTCCCTCAGGTGATACTTGGCAATGATACAAATCACTATCCTCACAATAGGTTTGCACAGAAAAAGGAAGTTGGAAATGATAAGATAATTTATTAAGGTCACAAAAGTAAAATATGTGTACTGGTTTTAAAATCAGCTGTCACATCTCATACTTTGGGGTACTTCATAATCTGTTATCTGTGGCACTGACCTAAAAGACCCACTTCCTCATTGCTTTCTCTATGGCAATAGCAAAACCTTGATTCATAGGAACTAAACCTGACAGCCTACAGTGTGATTAATCCAGTTAGAATCCAGGTGGTCTGTTGACTCAAAATGCAGTTCCTTCATCCTTTCAGGTGCTAGTTTACTCAACATAGCAAACCCAAACATTTTTTTCCACAAAGAATGATGGTCTGTATTAACTTTCTGAGTATTCAGATACCAGTGGTACTTCCGTTTTCGAGTAGAATATTGAGAAATAGTCTGTATTACAAAAGGAGACAAAGTGAGAAATTTTCCTGGTTCCCCTCTGCCCTTTATACTTACAGTATTCAAAGCAATTTTTTTATTTTTATATAAGGTGAAATCCTTTCTTGCAGGAAAATTTATGCAAGTGCAATTATTTGCATTCACAAATTCATAACATTGTCCAGTATTCCTGGAAGCAGTCAATACCAGATATCAAAAGATTAATACAAAATGAGACCATGCACTGAACTGCCCAGCTGATTTTATTTATTTATTTATTTTCTCCAAGTATCCAGTTTCCTGTCTGGCAATGCTGCTTTAAATAAGTAAACATGCAAATGTACTTCAGCTAACAGTAAACACCAGCCTGGATCAACTGAGATCAGCAAAAGGCACTTATATTCATGTTTTGGTTACAACCTTCCATTATTTTCTCTTCTTTCTCCATGAAATTCCCTTGTATAAGCAAAAATGTGCCTTTTGTTTTGATCCCCATTTTGCCCGTGAGCTAGCCATTCTTTCAGAACAGGGATATCAGAAAGGGAAAGAAGTGATGTTCAACGCAAAGTGTAACCAGTCAGACAAAATACCGTCCAAAACCTGCTGAAATAAGCAACAATTTAAATCAAATTATTGTTCTGACTCTGGCCTGAGAAAGGTCAAAAAATTACTTCTGTAGTAGAGCCTAGTATAGCAATTATGTCATCTAATGATGAATTCCTCACAGGAAGTTTGTTCTAGTAAATAGCTTCCGTGGCTGCACTGGCTTGTATGAATAAGGCTTTACTCTAGGCAGAAAAGAAGAGGCAAATGTAATTGCAGGTAAGTGGCATGGAAGGGCCCAGTTTGTCATCTGTAAACATGACATTGTATAACATGAATTTGATACTTATTCAACAAAACATCTGAAGATGTAAAGCAGATGGGAAGCAGATGCCCTCTTCATCTCCACACCTGACATGCCAGCCCATGCCTGTTTCCCCATTTTCATGGGAGAAAAGAACAGGATAATGAATATTTGTGCAGGAGGGTTATTTCACAGGGACAAATAAAACATATACTCTCAGAAAAAGAAACAAGCAGGAATTACAAAATGAATTAAAGCTTAAGAATTCTTATAACTAAGATAGAAAATCCAACTGTAAATGAATGTTTGACTGTAGCTCTGGATGGTGCTCATCTGAATTCTTTGTTCCAGCCAATGATGTTGACAAGGATGCAGCAGAAACAGCTTGGTGTGGCACACCAGGCAACATGCACTTGTGTCACTGTAACGGATAGGCAGCAGGAGCCTCTCTTCTGAAAAAAGGTGGTGTTCAAACACTTTTGAGGAAAGGAAAGTATGTATCCATGGTGTTTTCAGCATAAATAATGATGTCCTCCTCCAGAGCTGAAAACTGAAATGAACACAAAGGTTTTCTAAATTTAATAGGGGAATAATGTTAAAATAAAAAGGAGATGTTAAATCAGAAAGAATACTTCTGAGATACAGTTCTCCTGTAAAGTAAGGATCAGAGGAATGTCAGCCAGAATTGACACCCAAACAGAATGTTAATTTTGTTCTAATACAGTATGTATACTCAGACTATTTAAGACTGATAGCTTTTCTCTTTTCTTTAAGCTGTTGTAAAAACACTAGGTTTTCACACTGAAGAATCCATGATTCATGCGGTTTCATTTCCTGACTTTCTCCCCTATTCACAAATTTTAGCTTTGTCTAAGGTAAGGAGTTTGAATTATTTCTACTTATTTACTGCCAAGGGGTTTTGTGAAGTCCCTACTTTTCCCTCATTAAAAACTTTGTAGGTCAAACTTTTGATTTTATCCCCAGGCCGTGTTCAGGCAAAGTCTTAATTAAAACTGCAATTAAATAAATTGAGCTAGTATATTTTGTCATGGGAGTAAACTTTAAAAATTTAATATATTTGGTATATGAATTGTTCCAACAGATTAATAATGACCATTTGAAACTGTTTCATCCGTGTGATCTTAATGTTGCTAATTTAGATCTCTATCTCAGAATATATCAAATAAGTTTTCAAAAATCATTATGACTGTCAAAATGCAAAGACACAGAAGACAGAAGGCAGAGGAGAGAAGGAAAAAAAAAGAAAGTTGAAAAAGCTGCTGGAGAACCTGTAGACTGCTTTTTAATTTCTTTAGTAAGATAAACTTGAGGTTGTTGTGTTGGGAAACATTTAAAATGCCAGTTGCATATAAATAAGAAAGAAGAAGTTAGATTATTTGTGGTCTGGCTTTTCAAATTTGAAGAATCTGTTATCCTATATCAAGTTAGCAATCACAAACACAAATACTGGATCAACTTTAAGTATGGTTTATTATAGCCAGTGAAGCTTAGCTTATCTGTATGGAGAACAGATACTAGGTGATAGTGTAGCATATACTATAAAGTATCTTTTTGTTGTTGACAACCATTCCTTCATACTGTTGTAGTTACATTCTTCTCCTACTGGTTTCAAGACGGATTGACACAATACTGAATACCCCTGTGTTATGTCACCATTACTGAAATTATCACAAACAAGCAGCATAAGCTTTTTGCCAAATAAGCATATTTGCAGACCATGGCAAATTGCCCAGTTTATTAAAGTAGCTGATGGATTAAGTTAGTCATTTTGAGAAATTTTCAAGGAGTGCAAAAAATTATTTAAAGCTTTCAGGAAAGATGGGATTTTATCGTATGAAACTCAGCATTAAGAGTGACAAAGGAAATTTGTGGTCACAAGCAGATTCAAACTGGTTAGTTGTGGTACTTGCACCAACCCTCCAGCCCTGGAGAGAACCAAAGTAAAGACAACTCTAGACTGAACAAGCATCAGCAAAGGTCATCCAATATGCAGATAGAAAAACCTTATGTTCAGGACACTGACAAATAAAAATGGCTTAACAGTTCATTTAACAAGTTCATCCATTTGTTTCTAGTAATTTCTGTGCTTCATTGGACAAAACAGCTCAGAGCATCCTCATTAGTTTTCAGAAAGCACAAGGAAAATCAAGAAAAATCCCACTGAGTGAATAGCAAATTATCCATTAATGGCAATGGTAATTCTAACATTAGGAACACTTGACAAAGGTGGTCAGGGAGGCAATGAGGGGAGATGCTCTGCTGTGGCTTTTACTTACCAATAAGGAAGAATTGGTCAGGGATGTGAAAGTCAGGGCAGTTTTGGCTGCAGCAACCACAAGATGTTGGAGTTTGGTAAACCAAGAAAACAGAAGAAGGAATATAGTAGGATCACAACATGGTATTTCGGGTAAAGAGGACTTTGGCCTCTTCAGGGACCTGCTTTTAAGAGTAACATGGGATATGGGCCCAGAGAGAAAAGCCATTGAGGAGAGGTCATGGATTTTCAAGGATTACTTTCTCCAAGCTCAGGAATTGTCCATCCTAATTAGCTGGAAATCAAGTAAAGCTGACAGGATGCCTGTATGGATAAGCAAGGAGCTCCTAACAAAAATCAAACATAAAAAGGAAGCATACCAAGTGTTGAAGTAGGGACCAGTGGTCCAGGAAGAGTACAAATAAACTGTCTGAGCATGCAGGAATGGATTTTGGAAAGCCAGATCCTGTGTGGGGCTGCATCTGGTGAGGAATATTAAAGACAACCAGAAAGGCTTTTACAGTTGCATCATCTAAAAGGGAAGACTGGGGAAAATGGAAACCTGCTGCTAAATGGGGCAGGGTGACAAAGGACATGGAAAATGCCAATGTGCTCAATGCCTCCTTTGCCTCAGCCTTTATTTCTAAAACTTGACTTCAAGAATCCCAGGACCCTGAGACCCTTGAAAAAATCTGGAGCGAGGAAGACGATCAGTGGAGAAGGATCAAATTAGAGAATATTTGAACAAATTGGACTTATGCAAGTCCATAGGGCCTGATGAGATATACCTGCAAGTGCCAAGAGCACTGGCCAAGGTTACTGTGAGGCCACCATCAATCATCACTGGGGTGACTGGGTAGATACCTAAGAACTCGAAGATAGTAAATGTCACTCCTATCTTTTGGAAGGACAAGAAAGAAGATCCAGGGAGTTACAGCCCCGTGATTCCCATCTTGATTCCTGGGAAGGTGGTGGAGTGAATAATCTCTGAAATCATTTACAAACGTATGAAGGACGAGAAGGTGATGATGAGTAGTCAGCGTGGATATATGAAGGGGAAGTCATGCCTGACAAAGTTGACAACCTGCAGTGAGAAGAAGGACTTGGTGGACAGGAGAGAAGGCTGGATGTGTTTTATCTTGGCTTTAGCAAGGCTTTTGACACTATTTCCCACAACATCCTTATTGACAAACTGATGAAGTACAAACTAGATAAATGGACAGTGAGGTGGACTGAAAACTAGCTGAACTGTCAGTTCAAGTGATTGTGGATCAGCACAGAAACCAGAAAGAGGCCCGCAACTCACAGTGTACTTAGAGTTCAATACTATGGCCAATACTGTTTAACATCTTCGTTAATGACTTGGGTAATGGGAGAGAGCACACCTTCCACAAGTGTACAGATAGTATAAAATTGGGACGAATGGTTGGTACATTCAGAGGGACCTTTGCATACCGGAAAATCAGACAGAGATGAACCTCATGAAGTTCAACAAAGGGAAATGCCATGTCTTGCCCACGGGAGTCAAATAACCTCAGGCACAAATACAGGCTGCAGGCTTAGCAGAAAAAAAGGCAGCTTGGCAGAGAAGGGTGTGGAGATCTTCATGGACATCAAGTTGACAATGAACTAGCAATATATCCTTGTGTCATAAAAGGCCAGCAGCGTCCTGGACTGCATTAGGAAATACATCATCAGCAGGTCAATGAAGGTGGTCCTTCCCCTCTGCTCAGAGTTAGTGAAATGCATTTGGAGTGCTGGGACCAATCTGAGGCTCTCCAGTACCAGCGAAACATGGATATAGTCAGTGGGTCCAGCAGAGGGCCATGATTAAAGGTCTGGACCATCTGACATACAAGAAGAGTTTGAGAGAGTTGGGACTGTTCAACCTGCAGAAGTGAAAGTTCACAGGGGAAATATTATAATATATATACCTGATGGGGAAGCGAGGCAGGGTTAAGAAGACATGGGTAGACCTTCTCAGTGTTGCTCAGTGCCAGGACAAGAAGAAATGGGCACAAATTGAAATACAGGCAATTCCATTCAAGCATAGCTTTTTTACGGTGAAGGTGGTCAAACACCAGGATAGGCTGCCCAGGGAGGATGTGGAGTCTTCACCCTTGGAGACATGCAGAACCCAGCCAGAAACAGCCTTGAGCAACCTGCTCTAGCTTCAAGCAAGAGGGTTGGACAAGGTGATCTCCAGAGGTGTCTTCCAACTTCAAAGATTCTGTGGGTGTCTAGCTGCCCATATCAGAAATTGGTTAGCACTCAGCGATTCTTCATGTAAAGTATCCCTCAGTGAATGAGTTTTGGTGTAATTAGTTTTTTTGTTGTTAAATTTTATGAAATATACATTTTTTCCTCCAATATGAATGCAAGTTTAGAATTGTCTTAAAACTATGGGACAGTGCTGCTGTTATACACTGCCTTCAGCAATGTACACACACTTTTAAAGTGTATTTTTTATATCTTAAGAGAGAGACAAATGTTTACAGGTGGAAATGTTAACATTAACCTGTTAACATAAAATTCAGTTTGTCTTTTCTAAGTCTTGATTTTAATGAATGATTCTTTACATTTTTAAAATCCATTTAGATCACATATTTTGCGTACCTGAGACCAGACCTTGATGGAATCTTATGAATTAAAATAAAAAAAAAGCTAGAAGAAAACAATTAAATTGAAGTTTCCAAACTATGTCACTGCCTTACTGCATAGTGCCACCTGCTGGCAAATATAATAATTTTGGACTATGTTTTATTTCGAGTTCTTACAGTTATTATAACACTGAGAGAAAGAAATAGGGAGGAAGAATGGTGAACACGCTATATGCTGACCTTTAAAACAATACTAATTTTTCTTTTAACATGTATTCTCTTAAAAAAGAATACAGATAATCCTACTTTTCCTAGTTTATTGCCCTCTTCCCATCCCCTAAATGTTTTCAATGGTAAATGGAATGAAATACTCTTTTCTTGATATAATTTCACAGATTATTGAAAAACTGGAACTTTCACAAAGTATGATTTCTTTTGAATAGCTGTAAAAAAAACCCCACCACATTAAAAATTTGGTGGATATTCAGTGAACTCTATGGTAAATACATAATTTTACAGAGATATTTATTGCATTTGAAGCTGCTAAAGAATGCTGTTCCTATGCAAGATGACTCCCCATCTTTTCTGTGTCTCCGATGTCATACATGGAGCGATTTCTGGTTCTTCTAGAGACCTTTCCACATCCCTTTTTGGATAAACCAAGATAGAGATTCAATGATACTCTATTTGTCTTTCCTTCATGTGTGCACATATTTTAGATTGTATTTTAGTCTTCAGCCATGTTAAATACCAACAAACAAGAGCCTAGTCACAGTATGTTTCATTACTGAAAGATCTTCCAAACTCACGGTACCCAAATAGTGAAAAGATAGAGGGAAATCCACAGGGCATAATTTCAAAAACAATTCTTAGCATAGCTTAATTTGGTAGGTGTCTGAAATAGCACCAGAGTTTACATTTCTGTCATGTAGATAGGTACAAAATAAACCATTTCTCCTCAGTTCTTGCTCATATCCACATTATCATATTCCCAGCAAGACTCTCCAATTATAAGAACCTTTGTCATCTCTTGACTTGTCTACTGTATGCCTCACAAATTTGGTGGCCTTCTATGAAGCAGTGGACAAGGGAAGAGTAACCGATGTCATCTACCTGGACTTGTGCAAGGCATTTGACACTGTCCTACACGATATCCCGGTCTCTAAATTAGAGAGATGTGGATTCGACAGATGGACCACTCGGTGGATAAAGAACTGGCTGTATGGTCACATGCAAAGAGTTGCAGTCAATGGCTCGATGTCCAAGTGGAGACCAGTTATGAGTGGCATTCCTCAGGGGTCAGTACTGGGACCAGTGCTGTTCAACATCTTTGTTGGAGACATGGACAGTGGGGTAGAGTGTACCCTCAGCAAGTTTGCTGATGATACCAAGCTGTTTGGCGAGGTAGACATGCTGGAGGGGAGGGATGCTATCCAGAGGGACCTGGACAGGCTGGAGAGGTGGGTCCAAGCCAACCTCATGCAGTTCAACAAGGCCAAGTGCAAGGTCCTACATCTGGGTCAGGGCACAAATACAGGCTCGGCGGGGCATGGATCAAGAGCAGCCCTGAGGAGAAGGACCTGGGTATGCTGATTGATGAGAAGCTCAATGTGAGCCAGCAATGTGTGATCGCAGCCCAGAAGGCCAACCATATCCTGGGTTGCATCAAAAGAAGTGTGGCCAGCAGGTCAAGGGAGATGATTCTGCCCCTCTACTCCACTCTCGTGAGATCCCACCTGGAGTACTGCATCCAGCTCTGGAGTCCCCAACATAAGAAGGACATGGACCTATTGGAGCAAGTCCAGAGTAGGGCCATAAAGATGATCCGAGGGCTGGAGCACTTCTCCTATGAGGAAAGGCTGAGAGAGTTGGGGCTGTTCAGCCTGGAGATGAGAAGGCTCCAGGGAGACCTTATAGCAGCCTTCCAGTACTTAAAGGGGGCCTACAGGAGAGCTGGGGAAGGACTTTTTACTAGGGCATGTAGTGATAGGACGAGTCGGAATGGCTTTAAACTGGAAGAGGTAGGTTTATATTAAATATTAGAAAGAAATAGTTTCTTTTTTTTTGGTAAAAAGGTCTTTATACTTATGGTGAATCATATCATCAAAATGAGTTATCCTCAACTCAACATCCAGCAAGTTTTTTAAAAAAAAATGTGTCCACAACCTTCAAACTAAACTTCAAGGTATTTAATTTTCTTCTTCTGCATTTCAAGATGCACCTTGTAAGGTAAATGAGTAAAAAACCCTCACATTTTTCTTGAAATGTAAGGGTGACACATCTCACATTCCAAACTAGCTGTGTTACTGGGTGGTTGAATACTGGAGGTGATATTGAGGTTGCTCAGAGGCTGTGGAATCTTCATCCTTGAAAAATACTCAGAACTGGACTGGACAGGGTCCTGTACAATCTTTGATTCGCTCTGGGTAGGTGGTTGGACTAAGTGATTCCAGAGGTTCCTTCCAAACAAAATTATTTTCTGATTCCATATGCTGGATTAATTATATACATTAAAATAATACTCAGTGCTTTCAGGCCCACGGACATTCATTGCTTATCAAATGCTCATGATGCAAAGACCATATGTGACATTTTTCCAGAAAAAGAAATCACATACTTAATATATTGCCGTTATATCTGACATTTACTCTGAAGCTTAAGGTGCCAAATGCACAGTGATGAGCTTTCCAGGTATTTTACTTGACAAAGGATATGTTTCGACTCAACAGCTATGACCAAAGCATTCCTTGATGTTCAGAAAACCAGAGGATGTTAAAAAAGTTATAGAAAATTATTACCTTTACATGTCAGGCTCTGCAGCATCTTCTGAAAAGAAGGGGTATATCAGTTAGTCTGACAGAACATTACAGGCAGCAACTCTTACTAAAAAGAGGTATTTTCACCCAAAGATCTGTGGAAGGTTAGCAAAAGTAGCCAGTTCCTCCATCTTCCATGATGTAGTTTGGCTTTTCTAATTAATGTTAACAGGCTTGCTTACATGTATTAATACCATCAAGTCTTCTCATTAAAAGATAAAAACACATCCTTCCTGTTTCTAATCATCCTCCCCCTGTAATGTGATCAGAATGCCACCAACATGACTATATTGTAAGGAAAGCACTTTCCAGCATGAAACAAAAACCCCAAAACCACATATTAAAATGGCTGACTTGGTGAACTTCATGTTCCAGACTTCAAATATTCAGTTTTTATTGCCAGGTTTCTAGTGATTTTTTCATTTGTGGTTAAATCCCTAGACCCATGCTGTACAAGCAGTTCTGGGGACCAGCTGTTACGGCAATATGTATTTGAGCAGGGATGATTAGAGATGAACAGAAAATAGCATTCCCTTCCTGCGAAAATTCTAGAGAGTTAAGAAATTATTCCAGTCTTTACCAGAAGGAAGCAAATATTTGACTCAAAGTTTCTCTTTTTAAAAACAAAGAGAAAACCACACAAAAAATATAAAATCGACAATAACCAACCACCACTGCACTTGTTTAGGACATTTGAAATTAAAATTATTCCCAAACCATACCATCAGTGTAAACCTTGCCTTCTGATATGCAAAAGCTTTCCTAAACATTAGACCTCAAATATCCTTCAAAGCCCTTTTTGCTGTCAGAGTGATTCTAAGTAAAATTGTTACAAATGGAATGGAAAACAGGTCTTTTACATCTCCTAAACACACCATACCACAAAGACAACTTCCGTTTCATTCTGTACTGTTCTACAGGATGTGTGTTTGGATGGTTGGTTGGCTTTTAAACGCTGTGAGGGTATGTGGAAACAGAGGTCTCTGCTTCCTTAGGGGTATCTGGGCAAGGACCTTTGCACTGCAAAAGGGAAAATAAGTAAAGGAGGAAGCCATAAACAAGAGCATACAGAGACACAAACCTGACCTGACCAATGATAAGGGAGGCAGTAACAAGAACTAAATCTGGTCATTTCTGCTCATTGGTAAGGGTACTGGAACATGGGAGTTTTCATTTCAGGAGGATTAACTGATTGAGGACCTTGTCAAATGGGATGGCAAGGAAAAGGGAGAAGACGTGAACAAAATAAACAGAGGCACAAAGCTGACAGGCAAACATAATGGAGACAAAGACAGGAAGCAAACCTGGTCAGTCACACTAGCTGATGGGCTACCAAGGAGCTGTAGTCAAAGTGGGACTTTGCAGCTGACAGAGATGCAAACCTGAGGGTCCAGGATGTTGGGGGTCCAGTGGTACTGTGCGAACTGATGAAGGACTGTGGAGGAGAAGGGGACTGGGATGGAACAAAGGGTAGGTAGGCAGAAATGGGTATAAAAGTGGCTGGGCAAATGTAAAATAGGTCGGTCAGCATGCTCATCTGCCGGAGACCTGCACCTGATTGCTGCAGTCCATCCTATTTTCTTATTAAATCCTTTTCAGTTATGTCTCTGGAATCTCACTCTCTGTCCTGTGTCTGTGTGTGCTGCCAGGACTAAATGGCAGCTGCTTGGGGACCAGCATGAGTGGATTTGCCATTAGCAACTGGAGTTAGACCAGAAGTGTAGGTGTCCCGGGCCTGTGGTGTCAGCTACTGGAGCAAGTGAGATCTCAACCCCAGCCACTGGGGTGGAATGGTGTGTGCCCCAACAACTAACATCTAGGAGGGACCAGAGTGCATGAAGTAAGTGCAGGGCTCAGCGCTGATGGCTGGAGAAGGACCCTGGGTCACAATCCATATGCCTGGGTACATCTCCAGTTTTTTGTGAGTGTGAGTTTTGTGGTGGTGTACACTTGGTAATTTAGGGCATAACTGTTAAGGACTAACAGTTCTGAGTATATAGTGAGAGCTAGCTGTGCTGTGTAGGAACAAACCATTAAAGTGAAGTATGTTCTTCAAGAGCATTAATCGAAGAGAGCTTTGTTTTAAAGTCTAAAGGTGGACAGATTTATCAGTCTTCTAAACACACCTATTATGAATGATTTCTGATTCTCTAACTGATATATGCATACATGCATGCACACAAATATATATATATATACAACACATACTTAGTTGCAACATTTCAACTACTGCAGAAAACATATGCTTATTGGAAATGGGAAAAAATGGGACAAAGATTGATTTTGATTCACTCAGTTTGGTAGATACAGGTTTATGGTGCTGCATCCCCCCCCCCCCCCCCCCCCTTTAGGCCATTTGGTGCTCGGCGCAATTTCCCACACACACCTAGGCCACATAACAATACAAGGAACCAGAATATTATGTCAACCCATTAATACTTGGGACACATAATTGTCCAACATAAAAAAGAAAGAAAGAAAGTGAAAGAGAGAACAGACCAAAATGCTATGGCGACCCCTTAGCACACCTGGCTCCCATGACTTGGAAACAACTGTAATCCATCACTCCTGACAATATGTGGATTGTGGCCCAAAGAGGAGCGTGACACCAGAACTTCAAGATCTAGCAGGCTCTGGGCTTCTGCAACTGGTGGAAAGTACCAGAATATTCCATTGTCCTAGTTGGGCTGGAGTGGAAAAGTACCTGATGGTCAATTTTCTCAGTCCCCATAAGTAGTGATTCCAGTGACATCCTAAATGAGCTCTTCTGGATCACAGCGAGCTGTGACCAGCATCTCCCCTGAGCTGGGATACCACTCAGGCAGACACCTTGAGGCTTAAAAGGCGAGGCCAAGTCAGCCCTCTCAAGCCTGAGTTATCGCCTGCTGAGGAATGACGATGCACTATTAGTACTTACTCCAAACTCAAGAAGAGGGAGATTTTAAGTACAAGCTAGCCTCTCTTTCATCCACCTCTCTATCCATGTGTCTCTAATATACACATTAGCTCTTACAAGCATGGGTGATCTTACACTTTACTGGATCCAAATACTTTCTGTCCATTTGTCTGTGTGCACATAAAAAGGAGCGCCTATTGGCTCATTAGTGTTGCCCATTGTGAAGGGACCATTGGTCCTAACAGTTACAAACTCATATGTGGGTGTGTGTGTGCAACCCCTCGAGTGCTGTGTGCTTGTACTTTTGTGCTCGTATGTATATGTATTGATTTGGGACACCTTATAGTAAGTTAGTGTGAATCTTGCCATATTCAAATCTGTAATTAAGTCACTGTTCAACTATTTTGTTAAATCACATTGTAAATGCTTAAATCAGTTAATGATTAAGTGCTGCTTAGCTCTTGCTGTACCTTGAATCATTAATAAATTTTAAATTGCCACTAAATCATAACTGTGTCAAATATTTCCATTCACAACAAAGTTTTTCTTCCGTTTGCAATAGTTTTTCTTCCATTCTCAAAAAAAACCCTTCTTAACCAACCAGCTAACATATCAACCAAATAGACTAAAAGCAATACAGAGTGAAACCTATCCCAATGGTTACAGCCATTAGTTATCTAGAGTTAATTTGGCCTTCTTCTTAAACTACTAATGTAGAGCCCAGAATTTTCTTTCACTGTACTTGCATCTTTCATCTTTGTATTGATGATACAGACATTTATTCTGCACCAGCTCTATAGAGAGAAGCAATGTTGCTGTAAGTACATCGTTGAACAGCATGTTAAAAAATGCTTGTCCCTGCTGTGCCTTTTTAAAATTTCATCATTTGACAAGAACTTTCTCTACTGTCTGATATAAAGTATTCCATTATCATCAAGCTTTTTCTTCCCAAGCAGGCTAACCGCAAGGATTCTTTGTTCCAGGATTTTGGCTGTGCACTAATTGTCATGGATGCAAGGGCTACACAAACGCTCTCAAACTGCATTTGCAAAAAGAACCCCACCGTTTTGTTTGCAGGGATTAAAAGTAAACCCTCTCCTGAAGGTTCACTCTGAGGTTCAATTGCAGGTTACATTCACAATTTTGTCTTGCTGGTTTTAATTTAGCCACCATTCTGTTGCTGGCTTGCTCTGCTGTCTGTAAAGAGAAGATTAGCAGTGCTCAGAAGTGCATAAAACTTTGCATGCTTTGTATGAGCTGTTTACATTAGTGGTTGAGGAAAGTACAGTGGATAGGAACATCACGAAAAAAGGGAGCCACTAATAATTTCCTGTACTTCTGTTTCCTGGTAAATGCATTGTGCAAAAATGAAAAATGATGTTCAATGAAGCTGCAAACCTACAGTAAGGGGTAACGTGAAATTGTACTGCTCCCAGGAATTACTTCAGGATACATTCTGAATCAAGTCAGTTCAATGCTTCAAGGAAAGCAAATCAGTTTAGTCACTATACTACCCAGGGAAAGAATGTAGCATATGTTATCCCAGGTCTTCCGGGCCGTGAATACAAAATATGGATACAGCTAAACCTGACACCCTCTTCAGACCCTGTAACAGAAAAAAAAATAAATCTGTACTGTGAAGTGCAAACAGTAAAATGTTTACTTTTATTTTAAGCTGAAGGATATTTTTCCTCTCCAAATATATTTTACTCTGTATTTTTCCAAATTTCTCTCCAGGCTTTCACCATCACTTTCTTTATTACTCACTATGTCTACTAAAATATTGAGTTGTGAAATACCCATTTCTTGTACCTGAGGCTATTCCAGTTCTTCCTTTTCTCTTCTGCGTATAACTTAGTGTGGATAACAATGTCAGCCTGAGATTGCTCTTTTATCCTACTGGCCAGTATACTTATTGAATTAAAAAGACAGTCCCGTACCAGCTGCATATGTACCTGCTGTGCCTATAACAGCATGCTTTATCTGAGCCACATAATCCTTCTCTAATAAGCATGATAGAAAGACTAGAGATGCTAACAAAGTAAAAAACATGGGGCTTACGTAACTCATTAAAATATTTTCTGATTATAGCCCAGCGCTAGGCATAATTAAAACTCAGTATTAGAAAATATCCTAATATCAATATTGATATGACTTTCCACATATTTGCTCTGGACACAGATCAATAGTAAATACCAAATTCACATCCACTTTAAGTCCATTTTATTGCTTGCTGTGGGATTTTTTGCATCAACATTCTCAATTCCACAGATGGGCACTGTGGTTTTTCTTTCCCAGACAAGTTCAGCCTGTCCATGAGACTTTCTGAAGTTTCCCCAAGGAATACATGAATCCCATTGTTCTTAGCATAGTTCTGTTGCCTCAGGGCAAAAAAAAGTACTCATGTCCCTGACTCCCATGCTAGTGCTGCTTACACTGCATTCGTTTACATCTCTGAGACAGCCTAAACTTTGTCTACATGTTAGACATTTAGCACACAAATTCCCATTGGCCTTATCACCAGTTCAGCTGCATCAGTGCTAATTGAGCCACTGGTAGATATTTTGGAGGCCAGTGGAAGCTAAGGAGTCTGTACTAGCAGCCTTACAGCTGCTTTCAGAACAGCTGAAGCAACACTAGCTCTGAAGAGCTCTCTTGCTGCAGTACCTGAATGCACATAAGACCTGAGAGAGATTATATCCAGCACTAAACTCTGGCAAAGAGATAGCATTTCATTAGATTCAGCAACGAATATTTAAATGCTGTTTGCTGCTGTAAGATACAGTTGACCTGCACTGGAGATAAAATTCTGCACTAAAGCCAAGTGCCTGATCAAGCAGGAGAGGAAAGTAGATGGACACTGGGATGTTTCCAAATTGCTAGCACAGTGCACAGCTGAGATTATTACTGCTCTTTTCAGTAGCAGATGCATTCACTCTCCAGAGTAGCAATACCGCAGAGGTGCAATGATCCCCAGATGGAGTGAAGATAAGCTCTTGGTTTCTCTTGTACAAGTCTCATTAGGAAGACCATTTTGCCACACTATTTATCATCCTGATGGGAATGACTTTTCTGTCTACTCTCTGTAAGAAAAAAATCAGGACACGCAGCCGGAAGGGAAAAAATATATATGATAGTACTTTCCCACATCTTTTCCTGTGTCCCAGTATTTGGAGAAACACGACAAAATGCTTTGTTTTCATCTTTAGAGCATTCAACAACCATTATCTAATTAACTTAAATACCACCTTCTTATCAGGCTTCTTACTAACCAGAAAATAGGGCTTGCCTTCTGTGTGCTCGTGTCTCTCCCCCAGTGAAGGTTCCATGAAAAACAGAGGTGATTGCAGCCTTTTTAATCTAGCCAAACTAACGATAAAACGTATCGTACGGGGGTGTACATTTTCTTGATCTTGTGTAAATTACCATAAAATTACTATAAATGTGTACATAAAAGCTACAGAATATTTCCTCTCAGGTTTTCTGATAATAATGTAATTGGTTCTGTTTACTGATAAGTAGGATGCAGCAGGAGTGAAGTATGGAAGAAATGCCAACAACAATCTTCTGTTTGTCTCCCCAACACAAATTTTCTACTTCTAACTCTATATTATGGAATAGAGAAAATGGTGTTATCACGAGTTATTGTTAAATTGACTGTGATAACTCATATAGTGACTATGCTATTACTGCTTGCCACAAGTGCAATTACACTCTCTGCCATGATCTATCTTCTATTTATATATAATTTAGAAAACCAAAGACACATAAACAATGATTCTATCTAAACTGTTCAAGAGTGAAAGGTTGAACTACACATGCAAAAACAATAGCTTCGCAGACAATGCTAGAGGGTGCCGGATACTCTAAACTGTTCTTTACATTTGGTACAGCCAAACATTTGAAACCATGAACCATGTAACAGGCTTCAAACAATCAAGAAATATTCACTTGCCAAGAATGAAGCTGTTAGCAAAACTCACTCCAACTTCAATCATCATAATTTCCTCCATGTGTTCCCATGTAAGGTGGCTCATGGCAACTACAGTCCAGTCATTGGCTACAATATATCTAAGACAAATATTTTGAACAGAAAATATCATCATAATCCAGCAACTGATTAGTGAAAACATTGACCTTTTGCATTGCTTGTCCCTGCCCCACAATCAATATTTAGGATTGACTCTTTTCTTTATCAGGACTTGAACCTGAAGTAGAATTAGGCCTACTGAATGACAGTAATCTTTCCCCAGCCTATAATAGGCATGGGTACATGAACATGTATGTCATCATGGGCTATGTGAGGCTATGCAATAACTAGTATTTGCTCTTCAGCACAGGCAGTTACCTTGTATAACAAGAAGAGCTTGTGCGACTAGTAAACAGGAGCCTACATGTTGTATATGCATAAACTGACTTACTCCTGTTTGACTCAAAGGGAGGTTTTTTTGACAGCCCTCAGGAAAGGGAAAGGGTAGAGGGAAGAATACTGGAATAACAGCGCAAATGTCTCCTACGTCCTCATCCCAAACCATTTCTCCAAATCTCCGGTGCTCTTCTTGTAACTTCATATAAAACTCACATATAAGTACTATGCTACACACAGTATAAATCTTTAGAAGTAATGTTCAAAAAGAGACAAAGTTATATGATCTGTGTCTGGACATTTTAAGCACTTAAAAAAAAAAATCTTAAATTTGTTGTATAGAGCTGTGGATGTATGTCTAAAATGAACAGAAGTGGAATGTAAATGCTTTCATTTCTTACTTGTTTAGTTCTTTCATCATCTACTTATGCATCCCAATCTCTCAGACAGAATACAAATCTAGACAACCCTGGCTATGAGACTGATGACAATTTCAACACCATACATATTTGTGATAACTGTGTTAAACTGAACATAAATTTCAGATAATCCTAAATAAATTCATTCCAACTGTGTTGGAACTTCACCATATAGACTGTTTCTCTTTAAACAGGTACTGCTATAAATTAATGCATCTGATGCAAAACAGTTGTTATGAAGAGCTACATAATAGATAATTAATATACCGTAGGAAACCAGAGCTACTGTGAGACATTTATTATTGGCTACATTTTAAAAGTATATGAAAAAAACCACCCACGGATGGAAAAAACACAAGAAAAACAAATCTCCATAACAAACCAGGAATAATGTCCATTTACCCTTTACAAAAAGAACAGTTTACATTCCGTTTCTGGATCAAGATTTTGAAATCTGCTTTTCTATACACTGTCGCACAATATAGATGAATTATGTAACTAGGAGAACTTAAAAAGATGAAGAAATACTGTGCCCTTAAATTAAGGAACCCTAACTATATATCATTTTTAAACATTCATATAATAAAAAATATGTTAGAGAAGCTTTCTCTTGATTATTGTTTTTCTTTGGATAACTTGGATTTTTTTCTCCATCATTTCATGGTATAAACTTTTCATGACTTTTAGGTAAATTTTTCATCTTCTACTTGAAAGAAAGCATGCCCAAGTGCTTATAACAACAATACAACAATACAAGATCAGCATTTAAATTGTTATGTTCGCAGCTGGACTGGAGTGATTTTATTCAAGTACAATAATTTTCAGATTCCAGCTCTTACCTCTCAGCATACTGCATCAAAAATTAACTGGGTTTATGTAGTTTTTTCACAGGCAAATTCCTGTAGTATTAGTGTTGGTCCCAGAACAGGACTGGCAATCCTGAGGGTTAGTCACACTGCACTGCTGCATACTGCACTCTTCATAGCTCATAAACTTGTTGCAGAGAAACAGCGGAGTGACGTTTAACTGTGGTGGTCCAAAAGCTTTTGACACGTCTTTGAAACTGAAAACTTTAAGAATGCAAGAACTGACAGAGTTCAGTTCTCTCAAACTTTGTCCTCCAGACAGCCAGGTGAGAGTACCCTGAGAAGTTTTTTGTAACAAGTTAGGAGCTTTACAAGTTACTACTGTATGACTTTTTTTTTTTTATTTCTTTATGGTCCTTAGATCTGATCCATATAAATACAGAATGTTTTATCACAGTCTAGGCATAAGGCACACATTAGCTACACAAACACTTAGGATGTTGCCAGTTCATCTAAGTGTCATGTGCACTTGAGCTAATTTCATCAATATCAAACTGTGGTGTAAATTAAATGCTGGTAAATTGTGAGGATGTTTTTGAGTTTATATCTGGTGATAATGTGTTAAATAAAGCCTGACATACTTCTGTCCCATGAAAGACATGCTCTCTGTGCTTTAATAATTTTTTCTCTTTTAATACCAGCAATCATGCTTCATTACAATCCTATGTCTTGATTAATCAGTTTATAAATGCTTTGGTTTTAAATTTCTTACTGGATAAGTTCCAATTTATACCAAATTTGATAATCTAAAATTGTAGAAAAATTTCACAAAAGTGGCTTAAAGACAGGTATAGTGCTTTCTATACCAAGAACACCATTTTCATTCTTTTAGACTGCTACCTTACTATTCAAAAAGCATGCTGTATCTGGATGAAATTGTATTCCAAACAGTCCATATGGGAGTGTCAGAATAAAATAAATTAAAAAGGAAAAAAAAACCACCACACAACAAACAAACAAACAAAAAAAAAACCAAACAAACAAAAAAAAAAAAACAAACCCCCAAAAAACCCCACAACCAGAAAAAAAAGTAAGTTGCCAGTCAGATTATAGTCTTTCAAGTACAGCTAGTGAAATACATGGCCTGTCTGTTGTAAAACCCAGTCTGCCAGATGATACGCAAAGGGGGTTTGACTCTTTAAACAAGGATCATCAGTAAAAACAGTAAGCTAACACGGTGTTAAGAGACTCTGATAAGTGAGGCAAGAACTCGTAGTAAACACAATGGCATTTTTCTCTTGGTCTGCCTTCTAAGGTGCATGCTCCAGAGAAGAGTTTCATAAAGCCAATGTCTAATAAAAATCCCTAAGTATGAACTACGCAAAGGAAAGTAGTTCATATTTCCATTTTTCTTTCATATGGGGGCTTACTTTTCTCCATGGAATTTATCATGTTTATGCAATGAGATTTCTTTTTACACTGTTTAACTTCGTACCAACCAGGGAGGGACTTTGAAAAAGTGGTGATTTTATTAGTATGTTTTCTGTTGAAATATGAGTTGGTTTGGGAATCATGGGAAAAAAATATAACACATTTAAGTCTACTTCAACTTCTTTAGCCATGGAAGAGAGGAAAGACAAGCAAATTCTTTCTACACACAACAGTCATCTTCAGATTTTTCTTTTTAAAGTAATTTCATTTTTTCCAGTGACTTTTGAATTTTTTGCATTTTAAACTCGGGATCTCTATGACTTCCCAAGAATGACTAAACAAAGTCCTCAGCTGGCAGTTACTGTTATAAAAACAGATGCTTGCTTGCATATGGCTGTTTAGAAGAAAATCATGTTGCCATACGATGAGGAAAGGGTTAAATCCAAATATGTAATTCAGGAGAGCGTTCAGTTTGATGGCTTTGATTGGCTCAGCAAAGCCAGTCCCTGAATCTTTTCCTTGTCCAGTAGGAGTTTCTTACAGAGCCTTCATGGATGTTTTTTATTGGATATTCTCAGTGGTAGCCACAGGAAAATACAGAAGAGAAGGAAAATACTGTCATATTCTCTATTATACAAAGAGTATTGCTTTCCAGTGCAGAAAATGGAATATTTACAGACATATCTGAAAGATTAAGCTTACTTACTAAGTAAAGTTACTGTTTAAAAATATATATGTGTATATATATATATGATGCAAGACAAAAAGAAAAGCAAGTTTCTTTGGTATATATAATACCCAATCCAATGCCTGGATAATTTTTTTTTTGGTTTTGTTATACAGTTTACAAAAATTGTATTTGTGTAGTCTTATCTCAAATTGTTTCAGCCAGTCTCAACCATCAGTTTAGCAAAACTAGCTATTGTGCATTAATAATTTACTCTGTAATTAATTTCTTAAGTTTACTTTTGAGAAAGGCTTGTTGCTACACAGCACTTGAGCAACCACTCTGAAATGCCAGAAGCAAATTTGTGATTTAATTTTGGTTTACACTAGTCACAAATGAATAGGTGGGAGGGACCAAACATATTCCTGTTTAGTAAGTGTAATTGTGAACCCCAGAGTTCGCAGTTAATGAATTCCACAGGGCTTTGTGTGCACAAGATAAATTTTGGGGGGTATTATCACTCTAATATACAAGAAATGTGTCTGTTCTTCTTAATGGACCAATGCTTTCAGCGGACATCTGCCTGCTATGGTGTTTCACATACTTCTTTCCCACCTCTCAGCATTGTCTTCCTTAGAAATACTACATAAGACTATACAGGTTGGCTCCAGAGAAACAAGAAATGCAGCCCTATTAAAAAAAAAGTAAAAAGTATCTGTCACAATGTAGAGCATTTGATTAACAAAGGTAGACGTAGATAAGTACCTATAGCATGTTGAAAATAGAAGACACCAACCATACTCAACTCTCAATCAGAGTAGCTTTTAGAGACACAAACAGATTTTTTTCCTGTGCCCATTTTCCTTGGGGAATAAAAAAAAAAGAAAAAAAACTACTAAATTTACGACACCCTTTGGAAAGATTTTCAATTAGCCCTAGCAATTTTTAGCTCAGATTGACAAATCTGTCCATCCTTCAGCATTATGAATTTTTCTCCTGTTGTAGTGGTTGAGCAGTTCTCTGTTGTGACTTGCCTCATGTCTAATTGTATCACTTTCAAGAGCATAACATTTAATCTTTTCTGTAAGTGGACAGAGAAAAACCCTGTGGTAGGTAAGGTTAAGAAACTGGTAAAGCTTGTGTGTTTCTCTGTTTTTCATAGAAGCAAAGATTTCATTTTACAGTTGCTCTTAGTAACATTATAGATTTTGTGGTTTATTTCAATTTATCATTGCATCTGCATCCCATTAAACGTAAAGCTACTAGAAAAAATTGCCTTCATGCCTCATTGGTTACTCTTTGCACTATAGTTGCATATGCAATAGGAACAGGAAAAAGTTTGCTTTACTAACCTTCTTGAAGAATTTTATTGGGTTAGGAAAATAATGTGCTTTTAGTTCTGGCTAAAGAGGGCTATTATAAATGAGGCATTTCAGCCATTCACATGCTACTTTTTAATGATTTTTTTTAATCTTCCAGAAAAATCTACATTATTATTTTGAATGTGAAGGTTCTTCAATTCTAACTCAGAAGTGTTCTCTTCCCCTTCCTCTCCCTCTTCCTCTTCTACTGACAGAACAGCAGAAATTATGAATTTATATCTTTAATCATTGTCTGTAAAGAGATCAGGATTAATTATTTTTATTTGCAGATGAGTACGCGTAGAAAGAAGTCTGTTTCTGTTTCTCTGGACACTAGTGTTTTGCCCATATGTTCAAGGGTCACCAGACTTGCAAAAGACAAGCAAAAGTAGTCTAAATACCTGCTCCTGCCAGAGAACATGTATATGGAATCATCTCCTGTTAGTAAAACAACTATTCTTGGAGTTTGTCTAGTTTAATCCAAATAGGATCCAATTCATGCTCTGAGAGACAGCTTTGCAGTTTAAGTCAAGAGGGAAGACAGAGGTTTCTTCACAACCACATTTTAAAAATGTTAAATTGCATTACCACAGATGTGATAGGCTTAAAATTACATGAAATTTTGAAATAAAACAATTCTTTTTAGTTCACCTTCTACTTTTTTTGCTTTAACAATTCACTCAAAACTCTCTTTCATGAGTTTTTGCCGCAGTACTAAGGCAGTGGCAACTCTTTTTTTAATACAAATCATATCTTTGCATAAATGCAGGTTTTCTGGACCTGAAAGAAAGAAATCAAGGAGTGTGTAATACAGGAATAAAATTGCAAGACTCAGAACTGCTAGGATTGCTTGAGTTTGTTAGGAGTCTTTGCAGATCTAGATCCATAAGACTGCATCTACCTGTTCTGACCATCTTTTTGAAGTAATCCAAGTCAGCTACGCACCACAAAGTACATACAAGATGACCACTTTCTATTTAATAGCCAAAGCAAAGAAGCTGCTCAGTATCTGAAAACTTTATTGTTACCAACAAAGCAAATGTACTTTAGAAAGAAATAATAATCAATAGATCTTTTGATTGTCAGTGCTTTGACTCACAGATCAATCAAACCAGCTTTTTGCTTTTAGAAAATTGTTTATACATCCGCTGCTTACTTGCATGTCTGCTCCAAGACAGAACAATTATAGACACAAGGGTTAAATGACAACACACAAAGGTCCATCCTTAGAGGAACCCATGAGGAAAGTAATATTTCTCAGGCGTAGAACTTCCAACTTCCTACAGTTAACATGCAGTATAAAAATAAATTTGTTCAAAATCCATCGGTTGCTGCACTAAAAAAATAGTACACACTAAAATTGCTCTCTCCATTACTTTTTTTTGCAAGATAAAGCACTTATTTCAGTACCTCCTTTTTCTCAGTAACTCACTTGTTAAGCATGACTTCTCCAGAAGCAAATATGGGGGAATTTATAGCTCTTTTCCATTATGTTCAAGGAAGTATCAATAATTTAAAAGTATATATGGAAAAAGGATGAAACATAAACTTAAAATCACTTCTTTCTATCACTTACATACAAGCTGTCCTTTATTCAAATGGTTGTTACTTTTTCAGTAGTGATTTTTTCCTTATTTTTGAAGACTGACACAAATATTTGTTAGGCTTTTGAAAAAAGTCATTACTAAATCCTAATTCATTCACTACCTGTTTTGCAGATCTATCACACAAACCTCAAAATCCATATTTTTCTGTGAATTCATGTCATATGTTGCTTTTTCATTACAAAACTGTTCCTTCTTTAAATGTGACTGAAGGCAACATAATTCCTATTATTTATAAACAAAAAGATAAAATTCAATCAATTTAATTTAGCAATTTACATTGCTAACCTTCCTAGCATACACATAAAAGAAATATGGACATAGTATCCTTAACTGCATCACCCTCCAAGATACAGAATTGCTAAGAATGTTAGATAAAGGAGCAATGAGGTCTTGTTAAATGATCCCTTAAAAGATATCAAAACATCGAAACCATTTCAGACTTTTGACAGGCCAATGTCAAAGCTGAAGGAACTGTCTGGCTAGATGTCATTACATTACATGGCCCACCTTAAATTTGTGAAGACCAGAAATATCTATGAATTAAAGTGAGCAACTGTCAGCTTCCTGCAGCTTCCTTTTTTTAAGCACTAACATACATTTCTTCTGATCCCTTGGTCATCTATGACTACATTTTTCAAAGCTGAATCTTGTACAACAACTTGTAGACACAAGACCACTGCATTTACCTCAAAGTACTTTATACAAAATGGTGGGGTTTTATTCAAGTTATCACATTGTATTTGTCATAGCAAAATTCAGATAGTCAGTTATGCTCTAAGTATTTCTGTTGTCACCTTCATATACTAAGTAGGGGAAAAAAAACAGATTAACTGAAGGAAAGTTAGCAAGCAGGACAGACACATTTGTTAAAAAGAATCTAAAATTTCCAGTATAACCCGTAAATATGAGCTATTAACTTTATGGGTTTTTTCCTCTCTCCCTTCTGCCATAGGTCATACAAGTTCATAATCACTTTAAAAACATTTCTTCTCAATATCTAAATAAGAATTACATTATTAAAGGATCTTAATATCTTCATTTCCTCATTTTTATTCTCCAGTAATTTCAGTATTGATTTCTGTACTTTTATTTAAAGTGTTTGTATCCAAATTCTGATACAAGCTACATATCCACAAGCCTTGCAACCCTCCAGTTTTCCTGCCCTGATCCCCCTTTCAGGTAAGAGTATTTATAATATGTGGGATTTGGTAACTGAAATTTCCCAAAACCTTTTTTATTTGCCCACAAATATAGTCTGCAAGTTTCTTGCAATGAAATTTCATATCTTAAAAGAAGATCTTTAACACCTATAGAAAAGTATTTGAATGGTTAAAGAAAACAGAAACTTCTGACACACTTCTATGCAAATGTTTTACTTGTTCCTTTTCAGAAGGAGGTGATCAAATGCAGGAAAATACAGCAAAAGCCATGTTTTCAAGTTCATTCATCCAGGGAGTAATCAAACAGTGGAAGAAAAAAAAAGCTTTTTCTTTTTTGAAGGATGGTGTCTTCATAAACAAGCAGAGAAAAATGGGGATCTGAAAGCTATATCTTAACATCTGCTGTGACAGCAGTTCTCTGGCTCTGATATGTGCACCATTCAGGCTAGGTAGGCTTCACTGATGTATGGGGTGATTAAAGAGATTTGTTGTGCATAAAACAAGAACCATTTATAATACTCTGATTATATTACAAAATTGTGACCTGGAAGTTGTGGGATGCTAGGTTTTAAAGCTGAAGATTGCTAAAGCCAGCTTAAGGAGTACAGTGGAAAAATGACTGATATAACGGGGGGGGAGGAGAGGGGTAGGGAGGGGGAGTGTATAGGATATATAGTTCAGAAAGAGTAAGAACACATCATGATTGTACCTACAATGAGACTGATATGTCTTTATATTTTTTTTCTGGGGCCACTGGACATTAAATAACCTTTGTAATTTTCTCTGGTTCTCAAGCTGAAGTGAACATTTACTCAAGTGAGTAAAGGCAATTTATATGGTGCATTAGTGTCATGAAATATTGTTTATGCCATCAGCTCCTCCATTGGAGGGTTAACAATGGTCCAGCTTTCTAGAAGTTTCAGTGGAGGTGTGGTACCTGAATATCTGAAGAACTCTGACAATCTGAGTCAAAAAAAGATGAAGACGAGATACGTTCTGTTTATGAGACAATTTATTATTATTTTTATATATATTCCTAGTATTTCAATGTGGACGCTTTGTTCATTTACAATCTGAATGGTGCAAATTATTGGTCAAGCTAAGGTGATAATTGAGACAGTCCATGTATGTAAATGTGATTTATCCAGCTTGGGTAAAATGTGTTACTTCAAGCCATAGGATTTAGGTTATCCAACAAGTTTAACTTAAATATTTGCAAACACCACCAAATGAAGTCATACAGAGGACAGAAACCTTCAAAAGTACATGCAGAATCTTGCTGACTTGTTGCACGACTGAGAGTATGTGCTGCTTTGGTTATTGTTCCAGTTTATCTACCCTTGGGATATTTAACTTCTAGGATTACTTAAATTACATGTAGCATGTATCTTAGGGAATAACACAGTCAAGGTCAGCAATGGCACATTGCTTCAAGTGCACTTCTGAGAATGGCTGAGGAGTGGAGATGTGAATATATGAAGAAGTCCATAACTGTTTGTTCCGGTCTGCCAATGTCAATTCATAGGGACAAGTGATGGAAAAGGCTTTAAATGAACTTTGAGCTTGCTGAGCATTTGAAGCTCCACCATGCCACTGCTGAATACATCACAAATCATATAAAATATTTTCATTTTAAGGAAGTAAATACAATTTTAAGTGTTTAGTACAACTTAAGAGATGCTCATCATAATATAGACATATATTCTTGTGTAATCACTGGTATTTAATAAATATGCTTGGGAGTTTTCTGCAACATCTTTTTTGATTTCTTTTTTTTAAATATTTGTAAAGATGTCATTGCACTATACCATTTTTTTCATATTTTAATTTAAGGAAGATACTAAAATCTACAATTAAATTTACACCATGTCTCGTGTCATACAAGCCAATGAAGTGTTGTGTAAAATAAAACCACATATACTTAAGGAGAATAACAAAACATACAGGTCATGCAATCACTCAAATAAGTGGTCATTTTTGTTTATTTATGTTTTAAACTTTGGTCATCAGGGGTAAAAAAAATTACTAGCTTTACATCTCAGTTATGCACAAGCTTAAATGTGTGCTAATCCAATTAATATGAGCAAGATAAAATTATTAAGGTCAGAATTTTTAATAGTGGATGTCTGTAGGCTAAGTGATCTAATTAAATTGGTACAGGGTATTGTATTAAATGGTAATTGAATTCTTAGAATATTCTTCACAATTATAACATATTAACATGAATGCAATTGCATAGTTAATGGCTTGCTTAATTTTTTCTTTTTTTTTATTTTCTTGGTTCATTACTTTGTACCTAAGTTTTGTTATATTCTCCCTTAATTTCTATACAACTTCCATTATTAACTTATACCGTAGAATATAGTTCCGTGGAAGCATTAGGCAGGTGAACTTGAAACATACATCTGTGACCTCAGTTGCTGGATTCAAACATTCTCTAGCTTTACTGGAACATAGAAGCAGGAAAACACATAAGTCCGTAAAATGCATGTAGACTCTCTGCCTTCTTAAATATATCGTATGAGTAAGTAAAAAATGGAGCTGTACTGATTCAGTTGCACAATAGTTCCTACACTGCAGAAAACGAAAAGTTTCTCTGACACTTAAAGGATAGCTGTATGGTTTTGCAAGAATTCATCTTAGCTGTAAAGCAATTCTATATTCAAGATACAAAACCGTGTTTTCACTGAAAGGCAGTTGAAATGCCAACTTGGCTCCAAGAAACAAAATTGACTTCCTAAGCAAATGAAGGACTCTACAGTATTTAAGATTCAGAGTCTCACGGTCATTTGTGCAATTAACCTACTGAAGCAATGAAGTTAGGTGATACAAGCATTGGACAAGGAATGAAATGTGGATCCTTTCCCAGTTCTACCACTAGCCTGTACTGATCAATTTCCTTTTTAAATTTGTTTTCCTGACTCTAAATGTTTCTATAGGTTTTGAATCATAATTTGTATGTAGGTATATTCCAAGACAGCTATAAAATATCAGTATCTTGATATATTTACTTAAATAATTATTTTTTATCCTGCAGACCTCAAAAAATATACGGACAGTCCCAGCTAGAAGTGGAAAAACAGTTCACTAGAGTCTTGTTTGCCCTTATCTTAATACTTGTAATATATTTTCATTGCATGAATAGGAGTATTTTATCAGAAACATTCACTAACACTATATAAACCAAAGGATCCCTTCTCAAAGGTGGTTCTGTCTGTTCAATAGGAACGCTGATATGGAGTAGAGTGTGTGTTTTGGTGCTGTATCTATTTCTCTCACACATATCTTGGTTTTTACTTTGATGACTGCAAACAGATCCTCAAATATGTAATATGTCTAGGGTGCTAAAGAGGACAGAATCCAACTGTGGAGACTTTTGGATTCAGAAACAGGCTTGCTGGTGATTGCTTATGAACAACAGAATAAAAGATAAGAGTCATTTAATTCATATCTGTTGTCCACGGCCTTTTAAAAAGAGTAATAAAAAGCAAAAAAAAAAAAAAAAAAAAAAAAAGAAGAAGGAAAAAAAAGTTGCACTTGCCAGGATCAGAGAATATAAAGTTGTGGTACAGAGAGACTAATTTTCTACCACTAAGCACCAGCACAAAACGCCTTGCTACATCTATTCTTTTACAAGTTCAGCAGTTTTTCAGGTCGCCTTTCTTTTTGCAAGTATTACTCGTTGTCTTTTCTCTATCTCATTCATCATAAGCTGCTGATATGCACTTCACAGGCTATTTCCAAGCTAATTATCAAGATTTATTTCCAAGTAAGTAGGATTCCTCTGGCCATTTACTCATTCTTAAACAAGGACCTCTGTCCTTTTCACTTCCACATCATTCATCCATGAAAGATGACTCTTACAGAGCTCCACAAAGCTGTCTTAATAACCTACTCAGGAAGCTTCCCATCCTTGCAACAATGCCTACAAGAAAAGCAAAGCTCTTGATTTGCTGAGGTTCCCACTTTTGAATTTGACCAGTATTGTCGCATTTTTTTGCTGGTACACACATCTGAAACTAAATTTAGATTTTGTTCATACAAGAAGAACTAGACACAGATTGGATCTAGCTCATGAATATTAGCATGACCACAACTTGGGTTGCTCAGAATGGTTTCATTGAGCCCAGCCGTGGACATGGATGTATAGAAATAGCTGATAAAGCAGCACATAAGGCCATCTGGACCTGGCAGAGTTACAGAAGTGCCATTTTTGTGTTGTTCTGTTACTTCCAGACATGGCTGGCAGGAAGTAGCTATGGACTGTAGAAACCCCCAGACATTTTCAGGCTTGGATTTGCCTTCTAGTTCGTCATCCTCAGTCAGTTCTTGTATATAAAACAGATCCTTGATTTCTTGGCGCGATGATAATAAACAGAACAAATTTACCATTATAGTTTTCTGGGGTTTAGATGCATATTTGCTATCTGTAGGCGAACTTAAAAGAATGCTTTCAACATAATACTTTTTAGATTGTTAAATAAATTACCTGTGTTCTCCACTTCACATATAAATAAATGCATGACGACAGAATAAATATTAGCTTCTGCAGAATGACAGTAATGATAAAATTATTGCTGTTCACAGGCATTTTATATGGCATTTCCTAACAATCACATTTCATAACATTATCTTGTTTTTAAAGGAATGCTATAAGTATCTTTTAATACCACTTCTTACAAAAGTGTGTTTGCAGCATGTGTACATAAATTCAAGCCAAGCTTCATACAATGACCAAGGTCATGGCTGAAGACATGGAAAAAGTAGATACAAAAGTTTTCCTTGCTTTATTAATGGTTGAAAGAATAAGGCTTTAGGATACTGTCAGTTTTACTAAGTGAGCATATTTGCTTTATAGTGAGGAAAAACTCTCCATGGTGTAAAACAACTTTCCTTTAAAAATTCCTTTTCTAGTTGTTCAAAGTAGTGAAAGATAACTGGAGCCCGGTATTTCCTATGCAACACTAGTTTCACTTTTCAATAGCTCTGAAATAAACTTACAAAAATACATTAAAATTATAAACAATTGATCTTTACAAAAAGATTAGTTGTCAATACTACCCCAAATTTCAATTAATGAAACACCTCCCACATGGGTGTTAGCACAAAAAGTGCTAATGTTTTTCATTTGGTCATTAACAATGAGTGTTTAATGTCAATATTACTGACAAGTTACAAATATATTTAGTGAAGTGATGTTACTTTCACAGTAGCTCATTTAAATAGAGTGTGATATATTTTGCTTTTTGACAGTAAGCCATGTGTTTCCTTTCCTTCTTTTTCTCCTACCTTTTTTTTCTTTCCTTGGGTGGCAACAACCTGAATTTTCTAATAGATTGAGCTGAAGTCTGTCACTATCATTAAATGCAGACAGAGGGCTATGTAAATGTTAGTTTTAAAGCAGGGAGGCTGCATTGGTCAACAGGCCTTATGAAAAACTTAAAAACTTAGCTTAATTTCATAGCTGTGTACCAGTTCTCTTTGAAGGACGGCTGCTGACTTTCACCAGTTATGGATGAGCATCAGGTCTTGCCAGCCACTACCAAAGACACAAATTCCCCAATAAATAAAATCTCCCCACCCTTGCCTCACCTGAAGATGCACATGAAGGAGGGAGGTGGCCAGTCCCTTTCATCACCTTCATGGGGGCATAAAGGAGGCTGCTCTGCGGGGAGCCAAACCACATAGGCCTGCCCGGCCCTAAGGGTTGCGTTGCCAAGATGTGGAGAGAGGAAGGGTGTTTTGCTGCCTTGTTTTCAGAACAGGCTGCTCCTGTTCAGAGGCATCGTTGGTCTTCCAGAGCAGTACATTGTGAGGGGCCCCAGCACCAGCTGAGCCTCCATGTGGATAGGGAACTTGGGCAGTTACACCACAGGAGCTTCAGGGTGGGACTTGACAGTATAGGAACACCTGGGCTATCTTGCTGTCATGTTACCCAGTCCTGGGTTGGGAAAATGGAGTCAGACAATCCAAAACATGCTAAAAGTCTCAGTTTCTGGTTTCCCAGTCCACTTAAATAATCTTACATGGGCTTTCAGTTCTTTTGTCCCAGAGCTGGAAATAAGGAAATCATTGAGTTGTGGCATTAAGTTTCTCATCTGTACAGAATCACAGGTGCAATAAATCTCTCAGGGGTCGACGACTTGAGCTTGACATAATTCTTGTTACTCTGAAAAAAGACTGAATGACAACAATTAGCTTCGTTTTTCATGGACGTTTTCACGTGTTCAAAACAGAATAATTACATAACTTATATTTTAGCATCACTAGCAGGTGAAGAGTAAGAAAACTCATTATCTGGTTTAACTTCATGTGTACCACTGTTCACCTCCAAGCCATTCAAGTTCTTTTCAGCTCTTTACTCTGTTTCTAGCTTGCAGAAGATCCCTTACTCTCTGAATATTTCTGAGTAGGTGTAATCAACCTCACTGTTTTTTCTTCCTTCAGCTGTTATCTTTCAGCATCAACTAATACTAACTAATCAACTAAATACTAACCCTGGAAGCCTGACCGGAGAAAGACGAAAGGCCATTAGTTTTTTACAGTACAAGTGAGTGGGCAACAGCTTTATATGCTTTCATGATGCAAACCACAATATTCCTTAACACTGACTCTTTCACATTGTACATTTTCCCATCCGCGTTTTCTTTTTGTTCCAATAGCGGGTAAAGTTTCACTTCTCAGCTGTCCTCCCCTGTTTGCAGGTAGACATTGGGAGACAAATTGCAGTCAATCAAGCATGCTTGTAAAGTGTTCCTAAAAAACTTTCCCAGGCAACCACACTTCTTTCCGTGCTGTAGCTGACCAACCAAGAGCTTCTTGGATACGCATGCATCATTGCTCTCAACTCTAGGTCTAAACCCACAGCACCTGTGCCTCCCTTGTTAAATCTTAATGGATACGAGTCATCATGCTATGAGACTTCATCAGTAGCTAGCTTCTGTGAACAACTTACACAGTACAGAAAATTAAGGTCCTTTGGCTGAAGCCTTGCCAAGTTATTGAT
Organism: Pluvialis apricaria; assembly: GCA_017639485.1. NCBI lineage: Eukaryota > Metazoa > Chordata > Aves > Charadriiformes > Charadriidae > Pluvialis > Pluvialis apricaria. The sequence goes on along the minus strand of CM030044.1, from coordinate 47,628,798 downwards.
TTTGAAAGATTTTCACTGTGTTAAGACTGAGACACGTTTTTTAGAACACTATCAAAATAAATGGTATTAAGAGTGAACACTTGATTCTACCAATGGCATAATACCAATACCTATCTACTGCTAAACTGTTTCCTGAAGATTTCGCTGTGGTTTTCTTTAAAGCTGTGCAGGAAGGCAGACAAATTGAAACAAATATGATTTTTATAAACAAATGTGTATAATTTTAATTCCTATAATTGATTAGATGCTATTTAACTGTTTACCTTTAAATACTTTTTCATCTGTGTTGAGCACGGAGTTGTAACATTTTGTCCTTTTTTCTTTGTTTGCATGACTTTGAGTCAACATGGAAATACTACAAGTATTAATCTTTCTGTTACCTGGAAGATTAGACTTAAGTCCAAGAATTTCCATTGTAAAAATACAAATGAAGGTGGAAAATTACTGTCTGTGTGATAAAAGATTCTTCAATTACAAAACAGTAAATGCTGGCTATGTCTTTCTTTAAACTAAGCTGCTTCTTGGCATCAGAGAAGGTACATTTAGCTGTTATTCCACTTTTTCTAGTGAACAAAATTGAAACTTTTTGATCTGGTGTGGTCATTTGTGTGTGCTATGAATGCTTGAAAGGCATGGTCGGGGAAAGTGATATACTCATCAGCTATGTGACATTGATGAGTCTCCCAAATTTGCAGGTGGCCAATGCCAGTTTGAATACAAACATTTAATCTTAGTTGGAAAGAACAGGAGAAAATATAGAGATTTTGGTGGTCGGGCAGTTTTGAAAGTCAATAATTTTGTCTGATAGATGTGACTGCCTGCTCCAGAATCAAAATTCTCACTAAGAAATCTCATATTCAGAGTTACAAAATTAATTTACTGATTATAAATAAATGAACAAATGTCATGCAGATTTTACATCAGCTTGAAACAACAGGTAAGAAAAATAGTCTTCTGGGTATGAACTGCTGTTTCATTCACTTAAAAGAAGTTTCAGCATGTGGATAGTACTGGCAGTTTGGCTCTTGAACGTTTCAATAACTGTTGTGTCACTGATCAAAGTACACAAAGAAGGTAAGCAGAAGGATTGTATTGTGATGGTGTGCATAATATCCTGCATATCTGAGACAGCCTAGAGATGGATTTCATCTCCAAAGTAGAAACTTAGAGTTAACCTGATGATCTGCACCTGCACTGCATGCATCATCCCATTTCGTGCTGTAGACAGACAAAATCTGGATTATGGCTGAAAACAGATACATTGCCATCACTTTCTCTCAAGTGTGAATTATAGAAATGATTGATGTTCAAACAGATTAATGGTCAATTATTTGTGTTACATATTGCTTATATAGAAGCAAACATGTAGTTTTACAAAACTAAAATAAATGTTTGCAGATAACAAATTTGCCTGTGTACAAGAAAATAGGTATGATAGGGAACCTGGTGAGGCAGCAACCAAAAACAAAGGAACCATTATCTTACTGTATGATCCTTTGCAAAACTTTCTAAGACAGTTTGATTGTAAATATGGCAGAGAAAGTTTGTACTTTAAATACAATGGAAAAGAGATACCAGTATACCGAATACTGATGACTACCAATATTACTGATAAAGATGGAAAGATAAATACCGATTAACACATCTGATATTGTTACATATCTTGTTTACTAATTTTTGTTATGATAACATGTTTCTTTGAGAATGAACTACAACCTTAACCTGTGGAAAACATAACTTTTCTAGCTATTGATGATTCTTGTGTATACAGTGTCACCTCAGAAACAATGGAGAGAACTGTATTTACAGAACCTCTTTAAATATGTTTTGTTCAAGTTTCTGAAATAATTTGAACAGTCATGTAAACTTTGGGGTTTTGTTTGAATGTTGTTTTATGAAACACAGCCAACAATATCTCCACAGATTTTAGTTCATGGATTTATAATGAAAGTCAGTGTAGCAATATATGTGTGGGTTTTTGTTCCAACAGAAACAGAGAAATCGAGATGCAACTCAACATAATTGAACTGGACAGTGTGTAGAAGTATCCAAGCTAGCTCATCTTACTAGAAATAAAATGGTTACATTAGTGCAGAAATCCATCTGGGATTAATTAGTCATGAGAAGCAGGGTTGAGCTATGCTGCACAGACATCCTCTTAGTGTGACTATTTTTGAGCCATATACAATTTTCGTCTCACTGAGAGACAGTCAGTTACACAGAGGCTGTTTTGTCTTCATTTCTTTGAATTCTATTTTTTCTGTATTTCCTCTGGCATGCTGTCCCTCCTTGCCCCTCTCTCTATCTTTCCACCTAGTCCATCAACTCTGAAGCACCAGCAGCACGTATGGAAGTTATCTCTTTTTCTTTCCTGAAACCCAAACCCCATTCTTCAGCACACAAGTCAGTCATCCTTTGCAGATGTGCAAATGAAAGAAAACTGCATCCAAGTAGGTTTGTAAATAGACAAAAGGCTCTTTCACATAGTGAGTATGTAGACAGACATCTACAGTGGGATACCTCCGTTTTGTATTCCTCACCTCAGCTTGGTTGTCATGTTAAACCACATAAAGAGTTAACATTAAGAGTTAATAAACCACACACCACACTACACCCACAACTCTTGGTAATAATGCTCTGGCTCTACAACCGCAAAGGGTGGGTATTAAGGTGAAAAGCACTGGGCACCTGTGCCTCTTGTGGAGTGACTATTTCTAACAAAAATTACATTTTGAAAGTATAGCTATTCTGAAACAAACTTCCATATGGAACAGGCTTTCCTTAGAGAAATCATGACTATTGTATTTCCTTATGCATCTGTCTTTCATCAGACTGTTTCTCACAAGCAGACCCCCGAACCACCTACAGATCATCCATCACTATTTTCATAAAATATGCTGGCAGAGATGCTGGTTAAAAAAATGAAAATTCCTATTTATCATTGTACCTTGATCTTAATAAAAACATGATCTGAAATTCACCTAGCTGAATTAAACATTTGCTGTGGGTTGTGACTTTTCTCTCCAGAATCTGCCTTTAATGAGCCTTCTAGTAGAATCTCAGCAAAAAGTAAATAAATCAACTTAAAAACTCCTTGACCTCTTCATTGCATATACACTTCCCATGAATATTTCTCATTCTGGGTGCATATTCATCTACCTTTCCCATATTTTTAAGATCTATTGCTGGTTGATTTTCTTATATTATTTATTCTTCACCACATAAACATCCAATTATCTGATTTTTTTACCTGCTGTATCCTTGCATTGAGTGATCCTACTTTTATCTGCAAAAGCTCCTTTACAGTTCAAAAGTAAGATGCATTTTCAAAATTAGGAGAGTGGTTGCTCCCAGTGCCATTTCCACATTTCTCATTAAATGGTTTCTGTAGCATCTAGCACTTCATATGCTGAATAAGAAACTGTACCAGGACATTTCACTTCTCAGTAGGCAGTACGAGAAGTATATAAAGCCCCTAGAATAACTTGGTTATATTTCTGACTGTTTCTGTGATTCTTGTGGTCTTTGCAGAGCAGTGACATGGTTTCTGCCATCAAGAAGAGAAAGATCGGGGGCTGAGAAATTGGGTGTTGCCTTCACAGGGAAATGAATTCCTCTCAAGGCAGTGCGTAAAAACACAACTCTGAGCTGCAGCAATAAAGTAATATGCTGGGAAGGAATCAACTAAGATGACCTGCTCAAAAACAGGTCTCTATCCCCTTTGAAATTAACAGCAGAGGACCTCAGCATGTGTCTTAAGTTCCCTGCCACCATAGCCACAGCTGTATCTTCAGTATTTTTCTTTGGCTAGTTAGCTATTCTGCCGCTTGTTAAACATTTTATTTCTCAGCAGTATGGCTTTTTATTCCTTTATATTGTATATCTTCCACTCTTCCCCACCCAAAATTAAACAATCTTCTCTGATGTAAAGAACCCCAATACTAGCAAATAGAGAAACACTCCAAAACAATATTATCAAATAGAGAAGTATTCACACAGCGAACGAACAATATTTTACTAATTTCTTGTCTGTTTCTGTATAGACTTATCACATTCAAACTATTGCATATTTAATGGATTATTATTGATGAAAATACTCAAGCCTTTATGCCAAGATAATTTACACAGCTCTTTCATGATGTAGCTTAAAGGAATAAAAATATTTTTCCTTTTGTATTTTTAAAATAGAAGAAACTCTTATCTACTGTCTTCCAAAACAAACGAACAAAAAACCCACCAAACCAAGAGTTTCATCAGGTTATACACTCTCTGTCATTCACAGTACATGTGTATAATTTTCTGTTCATTTTGTACTTCCCATTTTTCCTGTTTACTATAAAACACTTCAATTTGATATTATCTCCATATTACAGCTGTACTGTTTCTGCAGCTAAGATAATGTAGAAGAACCACATGAACAGAAAATAGTTGTCTGAATTAATGAGTGACTGATCCAAAGAAAATATCCACCGGTAACATGATAGCTGCAAGATTATCTAATATTAAAACAGCCACTGAAGAAATGATTCAGAAATAAGTCTGGAATTGCCCATCAGCATTTAATATCAATTCTGAAAGATAAAGTTAAAATCAAATGGGAAATGGGAGAAAACAAAAGGAAAACATTTAACTTTGCTTTGACATAAGGAAAACAGTTGTTATAAAAACTTCTTTAATAGACAGATGTCATAATTCTACAAAGTCCACTTTTTTAGTGCAACTGTGAGGATGTCTAGGCATCCTTATACTTTAAGAAATAATTCAGTGCCTAATCATGCAATGAATCGGTGCGTTTGTGCATTCAGACAAATATTTGGCAATGGCTCTACTTTTTACAAATGCCATTATTCATGAAAGAACAGAATATTAATTCTTCCTTATTAGTTTTTATTATTTATCATTTTGTATTTGTTATTCGATTTTAAAAGTCTCAATCATTTTGTGAGATAACTTCAACAAGCAATTTTGCATCACAAATAAGAGAGAACAGGTTGTAGAATGAACAACACAAAGGATTGCTTAAAATCATCAGACACTTGAAGCACTAGCTTATATTGGAAAATATCTGCCCTGTCTCAAGTTTGGTTTCCATGGGGACATTCAAAGAAAGATGAGATTTAATGTGATTTTGTTAAACCACATTGAATCCCTGTGTAAACACTTTCTTTTGGAAGTAAAGATCCTTCAGTTCCACATACTTCAATTATTTGAGGAGTTATTGGAAACGAAATTGAATTAAGGCCACCTTAAGTCTGAGCGAATGTACTCTGCACAGGGACTTGAAACATTGTAAGTAACTGACTTGAAAAGTAAAACAGGATTAGTTATCCTTTGTGCCCACCCTGTGAAGACACATCAACGTTTTCCATCTCTGCTTAGTTCTTACCACTTTGATGATGTGGCAAATATGAATGTTGGCAAGGCTTGAATTCACTCACTCAGTTCAACAGCAGGTATTAACTTGTGCTTTATATCTTCTCTTCCAAGGAAACAAACTGGTATCTACTGAGATAATGTTGGCACTGAGCTCTGGCACTGTCTGTGGGCCAAATATACCTACAAATGCAGTGTAGAGGTTAAAGAGAATGAAGAGACAAAGTGATAATGTTAAAGAGTTGCTTTTTTTGAATTTAATATTCTTCACAGAGAAATATATATAGAATTCAGCGTGTAAGACTTCATTCAAAGCTTTCAACTCCTTACATGGCATTTGCTTATACTGAAAACAGAAATGAAAAGAAGGAAATTATAGATAATACTTCGGAAAGCAAAAAGTTGTTTTCCTTTTCTGTTTGATAAAAATATAACTTTCCTACAAACAACAGTATCTTTTATTTTATATTACCTATTTCATTGAGCTTGGAGCTTGGATCTTGCAAAATGAATTTTCCTCTGAGCATCTCACAGGCTTGTTGTCACTGTAATACAGCATAAATGAGCCAACTGATTCTGTGTGCATGGGTGTTATGTCCAGACATGAGAGTGACAATGCGCATACAAACTGGGATCTACACAATTCATCTTGGTAAATACCAGAATTTGGATAGCATTACTCATATTCTATTAATTCCTGTAATTATGAACCAAAAGATTTCTATAATCGAAAGTAGTACACTATGATTTTTAAAACTTTAATTAACAGACTAAAAATTGTTGAATTTTATTATAAACATGTGATTGATTTTAGCTTGATATTAAAAAAAAATAAGATAGTAAGAATAAAACAAAATTAACATTCTGGAAGAGCAGAGCTATGCATTTCATAAAAACATAAGTGGGAAGAGTTTTATAAACATTCATGAAACCAGTGGGAATTTGGACAGCCAAAACCAAAATCCACAAATTTAGGTCAAGCAAAACAGAGTATCTGACACATATATTCCTGGCATGCCTATTCCTATGCCAGCTGGACCGTAGACCCAACCCAAATATATTCACATTAGTCCTTCTTTGCACACGTTTCACTGTACAGTTTGCCTTTCAGAAGTGTCGTATATACTGATGACGTTTGTTGAGGTGTTTTTCTGCATGGAAACCAGAAGCATAGCATATATGAGGTATGATTCATAAGTAGCTCAAGATGCCTCACTGAAGCACTCCAAGTAGTCAATAGAGATTAGATTTTTCACAGATGGTGCAATTCCTAGGAGAAGCAGAAGCGCAATATCTATTTCTCTCTATTGATTACATAGGAAGCCAAAGGCAACTTGACTCCTGACTGCAGCACTGCTATTAAGTGCATACAGCTGGGCAGCTTAAATCCATACACTGTTTCTTTCCCTGTGGTGCTCAAAATGATATTATTAGCCTTAAGCAATTTTTGCAATACATGACACTGAAAATGAAAGGTACAAGTCTTAATCCTCAATTCAGTCCTAAACTCTTTGTACAGGAGAAGAAATTAAAAAATATTTGCGTGACAAAACAGGAAATAAATAAAACAACAGATGAAGGTCCTTAAAAATGAAACACAGACTCGATGTGTTTTACAATGAATTATTTGGCTAAATAAATACACAAATTTATCTCTTTAAACAGAAAAGACGTATTTAATGAACTTTCAGTTTTCCATTCATCCATTTTTATTTATCTGCAGGCAGCTGAGCTATTTTTCTGTTTCTATTAGAAATCTCCACTCCAATTCCAATTACACAGTCATCCTCAATAACGCTGAGATTGAATCCTCAGCAGAGCTAAGATGTATTCAGATTCAGTATGGTATCTTTCCTGCGTGCACCAGACATTCCAAAGCTCAACAAGTTGCATGCATTTCAAAAAATAATTCAAATATTGTTATCCATTCAGATAATTTCAGAAATGGACTCATATCTTGGACAAGAATATATGTGGCTTCAGTAGCTGTTCTGTTTAAAACTCAAAGTGAATTAAAGAGAATTTTTTAATGCATCACATCCTTCCAGAAATACTAGCTTGAGATTAATTTCTTCTTGAAGACAATATTGTTTACAAGCTATTCAGCTTTGTAACATGCATGTAGCACGTATGATCAGGAATGTATATGTAAAGAAATATGTCTAATAAAAAAATCTTTTATATTACAATACCATGATAAAAACCGTTTAAAATGTCTTATTTCAGCACTCTCAAAAAAATTGCTTGTTTACGTTGTTTGAAAAGTGTTTGGATGTGGTTCTGTCTTTATTTAAAATTGTTCTGTGGCTTCCTAAGTTGTAATGTTGTCAGAAGGAGCTGTAGTGTACGCTGCTCTTGTCCTCCCTTTCCTACCCATAGCCTGCCCTCTGCCAGCAGGAACTGTGGTGCCAGGGACCACTGTAAGAGCAGAAAGTGGTACCAGTGTACAATGCACAGTGGGACATCTTGGCCTATAGAAAAATGGCAATATAATGAGCTCAGGTTGAACAGATACAGGTGAACTGTGAATTGATTTGAAAGGGGCCTAACTACCTTGACAGATCAAATTTTTTTTTCTATTATAGTTCTATTTGCACACTTAGAAAAAGAAATTAATGTAATTCAAGAGTTTTCCTGTAAAAGATTGCAAGTTTCTCAAAGCTTTATTTGTGTATATTTTGTCCCCAAAGGAACCAAATTATCTCCTTGTTTTTATTGGGGCTTTTTTTCAGATTTTTAAGACTCCCGATAAAGCTTCCAAATAAATATCTAAAGCTTACCATTTTGGTAACTCAGCTCTTTTGAAACTGCAGCTTTCAGTGACTAACTTTTCTTTTTAAATTAAGTGGTCTTTTGCAGAAACTGTAGAACAGCTGTACTATCACTACGTAGCCTGGGGCAAAAAAGTGTTATTCTCTGAAGCCCCTAAAATCAGCAGTAAATCAATGAACACAGTACCATACCAAAAATCAACTGATACTAGCTCCATAGTACAGGCAAAAAAATGTACAGCACTACAAAAGCTAAGCTAAATAGGAAGCAGGAAGATATTCAACTGTGTCTCCAACGAACTGTTCCTCTACTTGACGCAAGTGTAAATATTTTTGTAAAGAACCACACTTTCCCTCAATGATTACGGTAAGTCAGTAAGACAGCATTCCAAACCAATTCCTGTAGGAAGATTTTCCACATAATACAGGAAAAATATTTAACATTTACAGCAGGTACCTTGACTGCTTAACGCACTGCAGATTGTAACATGCTAACATGTTAAGGTCTGCTCTGTGAAAAGATCATTCCAAAATGAAACATAAATATTCTAAATTACGGGTAGCTAAATAAGAAAATAAAAGAAATAACAAGATTTTCTCATATGCTTTATGGAGTAAAGGTTTTTGCCTTATGTACATGTATATATGTATTTGTAGATATGTATCTGTATGTTTCTATATATGTATGTACGTATGTAAGTGTGTATACTTACACATATTTCATATGTGCTGCTTTGTGCAATCCAAACCTGCCTTGGTGCAACCTGAGGCCATTTCCTCTTGTCCTATTGCCTGTCACCTGAGAGAAGAGACCAACTCCCGCCTCTCCACAACCTTTTTTCAGGTAGTTGTACGGAGTGATAAGGTCTCCTCTCAGCCTCCTATTCCCCATGCAAAACAACCCCAGTTTCCTCAGCCACTCCTCATAACACTTGTGCTCTAGACCCTTCACCAACTTCTTTGCCCTTCTCTGGACACACTCCATGACCTCAATGTCTTTCTTGTAGTGATCAAGGTGCGGCTTCACCAGTGTCGAGTCCTGCTGGCCACATTATTTCTAACACAAGCCAGGATGCTGTTGGCCTTCTTGGCCACCTGGGCACACAGCTAGCTCATATTCATCTGGCTGTCAACCCACACCCCAAGGTCCTTTTCTGCAAGGCAGTTTTCCAGCCACACTTCCACAAGCTCGTAACATTGCATGGGGTTGTTGTCACCTAGTCTCTGACAACCAGAATTACATGGAAAAGCTGCTGAAATTTGAATCTGGTTTTACTTCTGGACATGTGTCTACTGGGTCTTGGTGAGATGGAGCAGACGTTCTTCAAAGCAGCCCGTATGGTGCTGTGTTTTAAATTTGTGACTGAAACAGTGTTGGTAACACACCAGTGTGTTAGCTGAACAGAGCCTACAGTGCATCAATGCCTTCTCTGTTTCTCCTTCTGCCCACCACCCCACAGCCCAAGGAGCAGGCTAGGGGTGGGCAAGAGGCTGGGAGGGAACAAAGGCAGGACAGCCGACCACAACTGACCAAAGGGATATTCCATAACATATAACATCATACTCAGCAGTAAACATGGCAGGAAGTTGTTCCAAAGCAGACATTGCCCAGAGACTGTCTGGACATCAGTCTGTTCGTGGGAGACGGTGAGTGATTGCCTTTGCATCACTTGTTTGTTTGTTTGCTTTTCTCTTTCCTTCACTTATTAAACTGTCTTTATCTTGTTCCATGAGTTTTTCTCGCTTTTGCTCTTCCAATTTTCTCCCCCACCCAGCTGGTCAGCTGATTACTGCTTAGCTGCTGGCTGAAGTAAACCCACATTATCTTTAAATGTAATTTATACCCAAAGAAAGACAGGGTTGTAGCAGCTAAACAAAGAAATCCACTAAGTGATCTGCTGCTTAGATTCTTTTGACCCAGTAAGAACCCTTTTTAAAGTTAGGGAAATACTATAAAAGATCAATAATGGCCACAATTACAGGAATAACAAGCCTATTTGTTAATGCATTGAACATGAACATACAGATTACTGATGAGATTGGCAGCCTCTACAGTACTGCCAACAGACTGTTCCAAGTAATCCCTCACTTTTGGTTTTCTTAAAGCATCATAAGTTTTGCTGTTTCTGTAAAATATCCTGTGTTCTAAACAATTACCTTTCTGCTAGCTTCACAGATTCAACATTTAGATTTTTCCCCTCCATAAAAAATGAATAGTGTGTGGTGTCTAGGCAACATTTAAGACTGAGAGTTCCTATATCATTCACTTCCAATTATTAATTTTTCTTCATCATAATACTTAATGTTTTTTGTCTAATCATATTTATTCTTACCAAATTCTAATTTACGGTACTAGGTTAGAAGACCAGAAGTATTAGTGATCTCCTAATTATTATTAGAACAGCATGCAGAAATTAGTTTGTTGTTATTAGTTTTCCTACTGCCAAGTGTTTCGTAAATTGCTTTTTGGTTTTTAAAATGTGGTTCATGAGTTGCAACAAAAAGAATACCACCCATTGTGTTCAGTTAGGAATTTATGAAAATGAGTTTTTTTGATGGACATTTAAGCATGTGTCCATCTACTTTAGTCTCAGAGTATTATGCTGTAAAGTGTATAGATATTAATAAGTCTATGGGTATATTTGCTGTTGTCATCACACAGTTACCTACTGCTGAAAACAGGGGTTAGGCAGATGGCTTGAGTGGTGGAACACAGAGCAAAATTTCAGTTATTTATTAACTGTAATTATAACATAGTGATAGTATTGAAGGATGAGCAAGATATGAAAAGAGCAGATATTCTGTTTTGTGTAATAACTCTCACAAGCAAAGCATTTCAGCATGTTTAAAAAGAAAAAAAACATGTGTGTATCCTGTAGGCACACATGAAAGCCATCATGCTGAAGAAACTGCTTGGGTACAGCTTTGAACACTGAACTTTCTTTTATTAAGAGAAGAAATCTTATCTGAGACAAATTGAATATATTACACTGTTTTTAAAAGTGTAATGGATGTTCGACTTCTATAACCATAGGAATGGATATCTTTCTTTCAGTGAGCACTGATCACATCCATTCAGTATTCCTATTTGCAACATTTTAACTCACTAAAAAAGCATAAACTAGAGTAGATACAGTATCTGTCACCTAAATGAAAGCTTCTCTCTGATTTACATACTATTTGCCTCCTCCTAAATAAGCATAATAAGAAAAAAATGTAGAAGCCATTCTGGAATAAGAACTGGAAGTGTATTTCTAGATACCTCTGTGGAGGAATCTTGTCTTCATCAGTAAGATTTCAAGTGTTTTGCTCTTATACATACTAAGGGCAAGTCAGAATCTGAAATGCAACAACCCCATGCAACGCTACAGGCTTGGGGAAGAGAGGTTGGAAAGCTGCCTTGCAGAAAAGGACCTGGGGGTGTTGATTGACAGCCACCTGAATATGAACCAGCACTGTGCCCAGGTGGCCAAGAACGCCAACAGCATCCCGGCCTGCATCAGGAATAGTGTAGCCAGCAGGACTAGACAAGTGATTGTCCCACTGTAGTCGGCCCTGGTGAGGCTGCACCTTGAGTACTGTGTTCGGTTTTGGGTGCCACAGTATAAGCAGGACATTGAGGTGCTGCAGAGGGTCCAGAGAAGGACAACAAAGCTGGTGAAGGCTCTTGAGAGTAAGTCTTATGAGGAGCTGCTGAGGTACTTGGGGTTGTTTACTCTGAATAAAAGGAGGCTGAGGGGAGACCTTATTGCTCTCTACAGCTACCTGAAAAGAAGTTGTAGAGAGGTGGGCATTGGTCTCTTCTCACAAGTTACAAGCGATAGGACATGAGGAAATGGAATCAAGTTGTGCCAGGGGAGGTTTAGGTTAGGAAAACCTTCTACACTGAAAGGGTTATCAAAGACTGGAACAGGCTGCCCAGGGAAGTGGTTGAATCACCATCCTTGAATGGATTTAAAAGCCGTCTAGATATGGGGCTCAGGGACATGGTTTAGAAGTGAGCCTGGTAGAGTTAGATAATGGTTGGGCTTGATAACATGAAAGGTCTTTTCCAGCCATACCGATTCTATGATTCTATGTTCTTTCCTACACAACAGATCTGTTACCAAATCCATGTTCACTTCTTATGTCAGATATAGGTATTGTAACTTTGTAGGCAGAACAACTGTGGTCCGATCAAGATGTTGTTTACCTAGAATTTAGTAGTTTTTGACACTGTTTCCCACAGCATTCTTCTGGAGAAACTGTCTGCTCATGACTTGGACATGTGTACTCTTCACTGGGTTAAAAACTGGCTGGATGGCTGGGCCCAAAGAGTTGCGGTGAACTGAATTAAATCCAGTTGGCAGCCAGTCACAAGTGGTGTTCCCCAGGGCTTGGTATTGGGGCTGGTTCTGTTTATTATCTTTATGAACAGTCTGCACGAGGGGATTGAGTGCATCTTCAGTAAGTTTGCAGATGACATCAAGTTAGGCAGGAATGTCAACCTGCTTGAGGGTAGGAGGGCTCTACAGAGGGATCTGGACAGGCTGGATCAATGGGCTGAGGCCAATGGTATGAGGTTCAACAAAAGCCAAGTGCTGGGTACTGCACCTGGGTCACAATAATCTCATGCAGCCCTACAGGTTTGGAGAGGAGTGGCTGGAAAGCTGCCTTGCAGAAGAGGACCCAGGGGTGTGGCTTGACAGCCAGATGAATATGAGCTAGCTGTGTGCCCAGGTGGCCAAGAAGGCCAACAGCATCCTGGCTTGTGTTAGAAATAATGTGGCCAGCAAGGCTAGGGAAGTGATTGTCCCTCTGTATTGGGCACTGGTGAGGCTGCACCCTGAATACTGTGTTTAGTTTTGGGCCTTTCACTACAAGAAAGTCATTGAGGTTGTGGAGCATGTCCAGAGAAGGGCAAAGAAGTTGGTGAAGGGTCTAGAGCACAAGTGTTATGAGGAGCGGCTGAGGGAACTGGGGTTGTTTTGCATGGGGAATAGGAGGCTGAGAGGAGACATTATCACTCTGTACAACTACCTGAAAAAAGGTTGTGGAGAGGCGGGAGTTGGTCTCTTCTTTCAGGTGATAGACAATAGGACAAGAGGAAATGGCCTCAGGTTGCACCAAGGCAGGTTTGGATTGGATATTAGGAAAAATTTCTTCACTAAAAGGGCTGTTAAGCATTGGAACAATCTGTCCAGGCAAGTGGTTGGGTCGCTATCCCTGGAGGTATTTAAGAGGTGCGGAGATGTAGTGCTGAGGGACATGGTTCAGCGGTAACTTGGCAGTACCAGGTTAACAGTTGGGCTCAATAATCTTAAAGGTCTTTTCCAACCGAAATGATTCTATGATTCTATTCTATGATCTCATTGGAGTAAATGGATGCTGTGCTGAGGCTGTAGGCAGCGAGCTAAAGACTGTTACCATATAGTATCCAGATGAGGTGTCCAAATCAGTACAGTTTTTATAAATCTGACTGACATTAAAAATATAAATAAACTTACTTTAGTTTCCAAGATATTTTGACTTAAGTATAAACAAATTATTTTGGTACAGAAGCATAGAAATTTAGTGGCATTCCAGGTATCTTCTAGTAATCCGAACATCCTTCCAGTTGCTGCTCCAAAAGGAACGGATCTCTCAAAGTTCCTGTGTTGCATTTGTCATTCTTGTGAATTTGCCTCTGATGTCTGATATACAAAGCATCTAAATGCCTGTGTTTCAGCCCTGAATCACAGCTAGGATGCGATTTCTTTAATGTGTCACAAAAGGCAGGGGGATGGGACGGCTGTGTATGTGAAGGAAGAACATGAAAATCTGAGAAATCCTTTCTTAAGAACTTTTGTAATAATACTGATATCTCATCTGGCGAGACAATGTTTGCCCTGCTTTCCATTTTCAGGGTTTTGTCCCATAACTCTGGCCATGAATAATCAAATGAATATTGAGATTTAGCCCCCTTTTAGGATTAGAAGAGCCATACAAAGCAGCATAGATTAAATATGTATAAGTATATAGACTTACATATGTACATACATATATAGATACATAGATACATATCTACAAATACATATATATATGTACGTAATGCAACTCAAAACAATATTTGCCAAACTGAAACCATGACATTCTCCACTCTTTATGCCATACCATTTACATCAGGCTCAGGTCCCACACTATCCAATACATCCTCATCAACCACCACCCCTCTTCCTATCCTTTGGTATAATACACGGATATAATTTCCTTAGTCAATTAACCACTCCTGTGAAATGTTCATAAATATCCCCAAAATATCCATTGAATTCATTTAGTCCATGACTTCAGGCTCCAAAACCAGCTCAGGTCGGGTTACTGGAGCACTTGCACTGCTTCTTGTAAGGCTTGTCCTCCACTGGTTCAGGTGGTTCCTGCTATAGAAATTCCTGTAACATATAACTCAAATAACAGGAACAACAATTTAAAGGCATATACCTTACAAACTCCACCCCAATCCCTTCGGGCCTGGTTATAAGATTTAACATTGTGATGAACTCCTGCCCTTGCTCCTAGCCTGGACAGCAACAAGGGTGTTCTGCTATAGTAATTCCCATAATATACAACTCAAATCCTGGGTTTAACTTTCCTCCCAATTTATCTACCTCTCCCTCCCCAACAATTGGTTCAAGGGGATGGGAAACAGGGGCTGTGGTCCGTTCATCACACATTGTTTCTGTCGCTCCTTCCTCTTTAGGGGGAGAACTCCTCACACTCTTCTCCTGCTCTAGCATGGGGTCCCACCCACAGGAGACAGTTCTCCATGAACTGCTCCAGTGTTGGTCCCTTCCACAGCATGCAGTCAGTCCTTTGGACATTCACCGTTAACCTCCTTGGGCTTAGTGTCTGCAGAGTTGTTTTAACTTGAAACCACACTGGAGTTCCAGCCTGTCAGCAACATAGGAAACAGCAGCCTTGGCCATCTGCCAGCCCAGATGCATCGCCGTTGCTGTTATCAAAATGTTCCTAGGCACAGAAGTGTAAGGTGATAAGCAGTCAGCAGTACAGCAAACAGTGAAACCAAAAATGACTAGCAAGCACAACTAATAAGCACAAGACTCTACTTTAAGGTAAGAAAACCCCATGGCAAGCACAGGAACCTGCCGATTAATAACTCAAGAGCAGTAACAGCTGTAAATTTGATCTAGCACATTCCAATTAAATCTGTGGCTATGTTGAGCCCTTTGAGCCTCACGTTAGGTGCTAAAAAGGACTGTTGTGGTTTGGCCCAAACCGGCAACTAGGACCATGGAGCTGCTCTCTCACTTCCCTTGGTTGGGATGGGGAAGAGAATCAGAAGAGTAAAAGTGAGAAAACTCGTCAGTTGAGATAAAGACAGTTTAACAGGTAAGACAAAAGCCGCGTGCACAAGCAAAACGAAACAAGGAGTACATTCACCACTTCCCATCAGCAAGTAGGTGTTCAGCCATCTCCAGGGAAGCAGGGCTCCATAACTCCGCGTAATGGTTACTTGGGAAGACAAACAACATCACTTCAAACATCCCTCCTCTTCCTTCTTCTTCACCCAGCCTTATATACTGAACATGATGTTACATGCTATGGAAAAGCCCTTTGGTCAACTGGGGTCAGATGTCCCAGCTATATCCCCTCCCAACTTCTCATGCACCCCCAGCCTACTCACTAGTTGGGCAATATGAGGAGCAGAAAAAGCCTTGATTGCCCAGCAACAACTAAAAACACTAGTGCACTATCAAAAGTATTTTTCATCCCAAATCCAAAACATAGCACTATACCAGCTGCTAGTAAAAATGTTAAATTTATCCCAACTGAAATCACGACATATAGTTTCTTCATGGAAGTAAAATCTTAGGAAAATAAGTCTTTTTGATCAGATTGTATAAAGTCATAGAATCATAGAATATCTCAAGTTGGAAGGGACCCATAAGGATCATCAAGTCTAACTCCTTGCTTCTCACAGGACTACTTAATGCGAAACCACATGACCAAGAGTGTTGTCTGGGCGCTTCTTGAATTCTGACAGGTTTGGTGCCATGACCACTTCCCTAGGGAGCCTATTCCAGCGACCGACTACCCTCTCAGTGAAGAACCTTTTCCTAATGTCCAATCTGAACTTCCTCTAATGCAGCTTCTTTCCATTTCCTTGTGTTCTGTTGCTGATCATCAGAGAGAGGAGATCAGCACCTCCACTGCCCCCTGTAAGCTGTGATGAGGTCACTTCTGAGCCTTCTTGTCTCCAATCTGAGCAAACCAAGTGAGAACAGACACTCCTAATAAGTCTTGCCCTCAAGGCCTTTCCCCATCTTAGTCACTCTCCTCTGGACACACTCGAATAGTTTGATGTCCTTCCCATACTGATGTGACCATAACTTCATATAGTACTTTTGGGGCCGCACAAGTGCAATGCAGAGTGGGACAGTCACATCCCTTGACCAGCTGGCTATGCTATGCTTGATGCACCCCAGGACACAGCTGGCCCTTTTGGCTGCCAGGGCACACTGTTGACTCATATTCAACTTGTCAAATCCAAATCCATTACATCTACTGGCTTCCCTTGGTCAACTAGATGGGCGACCTTGTGTTAAAAGGAAATTAAGTTGGTTAAGCAGGAATTCATTCTCGTGAAGCCCTGCTGGCTATGACCAATGACTGCATTGTCTCTCAAATGTTTTTCAATAATTCCCAGAATAACCTTGCTCATAATTTTACCAGGCACTGAAGTGAGACCGACAGGCCTGTAATTACCAGAGTCTTCCTTCTTACCTTTCTTGGAAATTGGGACACCATTTGCCAGCTGCCAGCTGACTGGGACCTCTCCAGACTCCCAAGACTGTTGAAAAATAATGGAGAGAGGTCCCATGGTGACATTGGCCAGCTCTTTCAGTACCCTGGGATGAATCCCATTGGGCCCCATAGACTTATGCACATTCAGCTGGAGCAGCAAGTCTCAAACACCTTCAGAGTCGGCTGGGAGTTTATCAACCCCCCAGTGATGGTCTTCCAACTCAGCCTCCGGGGGTCCCAGGGACCATCATCGGTGTTAAAGACAGGGGTGAAGAAGGCATTAAATGTCTCTGCTTTGTCTACATCCTTATTTGTGAGGTGACCAACCTCATGAAGTAACAGACTAAGTTACTTTGACTTGTAACTTCAACTTGCCTCTTTGTTTTTGATGTTGATCTGGCATTCAGATACTTTTGTGAAATGAAATTGACAATGGTACTGACTCATACTATTATGTGGTTGAGCTTGGAATTGGCTCACCAAAGTACTTTAATGTGTTTCAACTGATGTGAAAGTTGACTTCTGTCACACCTTTTTACAGGAAAAGTTGGTCATGTGATATCACCAAGAAGATAAACTGTTCAAGGAGTGTTTTATATTAATTTGAGACAGAACTTTTGTTTTTATAGTGCAGAAAGATTTTGTTTAAATAATGTTAAAACATACTTTTGTCCTGGCAGCCACACCTACCTGGTATTGACCCTGGCTAGTTAAATATAAATGATGTCTTATATGTTGACGAGCAGCTGGAATGCATAGAGCTCAACCTAGGGGAGGATAAAGAGCCAACTGAGAGCCTATGGGTCAGGATTACAGGGAAATCGGGAGCAGGGGACATTACAGTGCGGGTATGCTACAGGCCACCCAACCAAGAAGACCAAGTGGATGAAGGCCTCTATAGACAGACAGGGGCAGCATCATGTTCACAGACCTTGGTTCTCATGGGTGACTTCAACCACCCTGACATCAGTTGGAAGGATAACACAGCCAGGCACAGGCAATCCAGGAGGTTCCTGGATTGCATTGAGGACAACTTCCTTCTCCGAGTGGTTGAGGAGCCGACGAGGAGAGGAGCCATGCTGGACCCTGTTCTTACCAACAAGGAAGGGCTGGTTGACAGTGTCAGACTCAAGGGTAGCCTGGGCTGTAGCGACCATGAAATAGTCAAGTTTGAAATCCTCAAGGCAATGAAGAAGGTGCGCAGCAGGCTGATGACCCTGGACTTCAGGAGAGCCGACTTTGGCCTCTTGAAGAATCTGCTTGGTATGGTGCCGTGGGATGAAGCGCTGGAAGGAAGAGGGGTCCAAAGAAAGTTGGTTAATATTCAAGGACCACCCCCTCCAAGCACAGGAGCAATGCGTACCTACAAAGAGGAAGGCAGGCAGAAACGCCAGGAGGCCTGCGTGGATGAACAAGGAGCTCCTGGAAGTGACCAAAAGAAAAAAGGAGGCCTACAGGGAGTGGAGACAGGGGCGGGTAGCCTGGGAGGATTACAGAGGAATCGTTCGAGCAGCCAGAGACCAGGTTAGACAAGCTAAAGCCCAGCTAGAACTAAATCTGGCCAGGGACATTAAGACAAACAAAAAATCCTTCTATAGGTATATCAGTGAGAAAAGTAAGACTAGGGAAAATGTAGGCCCTCTCCAGAAGGATACGCAAGAACTGCTTACCCGGGACAATGACAGAGCTGAGGTACTCAATGACTTCTTTGCCTAAGTCTTCACGGACAAGGACAGCAGCCGCACTGCCCAAGACGCAGATTGCAAAGGAGAGGATTGGGAAAACGGAGCACCGCCCACTGTAGATGAAGATAAAGTGAGAGACCACCTGAGGAACCTGAAGGTGCACAAGTCCATGGGACCTGATGAGATACATCCGCGGGTCCTGAGGGAACTGGCAGATCAAGTCGCGAAGCCACTAGCCATCATATTTGAGAAGTCGTGGCAGTCTGGCGAGGTTCCTGCCGACTGGAAAAGGGGAAACATAACCCCTATTTTCAAAAAGGGAAACAAGGAAGACCCAGGGAACTACAGGCCAGTCAGTCTCACCTCTGTGCCTGGCAAGATCATGGAGCAGATCCTCCTGGAAACTGCTGAGGCAGACAGAAAACAAGGAGGTGATTGGCGAGAGCCAACATGGCTTCACCAAGGGCAAGTCACGCCTGACAAATTTGGTGGCCTTCTACGAAGGGGTTACAGCAGCAGAAGATCTACTGATGTCATCTACCTGGACTTGTGCAAAGCGTTTGACACTGTCCCACGCGATATCCTGGTCTCTAAATTGAAGAGACATGGATTCGATAAATGGACCACTCGGTGGATAAAGAACTGGCTGGATGGTCGCACTCAAAGGGTTGCGGTCAACGGCTCGGTGTCCAAGTGGAGAGCAGTGATGAGTGGCGTTCCTCAGGGGTTGGTACCGGGACCTGTACTATTCAACATCTTTGTTGGAGACATGGACAGTGGGGTAGAGTGCACCCTCAGCAAGTTTGCTGATGATACCAAGCTGTTTGGAGAGGCAGACACGCTGGAGGGGAGGGATGCCATCCACAGGGACCTGGACAGGCTGGAGAGGTGGGCCCAAACCAACCTCATGCAGTTCAACAAGGCCAAGTGCAAGGTCCTACATCTGGGTCGGGGCAATCCCAAGCACAAATACAAGCTCGGCGGGGAATGGCTGGAGAGCAGCCCTGTGGAGAAGGACCTGGGTGTGATGATTGACGAGAAGCTCAACATGAGCCAGCAATGTGCGATCGCAGCCCAAAAGGCCAACTGTATCCTGGGCTGCATCAAAAGAAGTGTGGCCAGCAGGTCAAGGGAGGTGATTCTGCCCCTCT
The DNA here is from genome assembly GCA_017639485.1 of Pluvialis apricaria. Lineage (NCBI taxonomy): Eukaryota > Metazoa > Chordata > Aves > Charadriiformes > Charadriidae > Pluvialis > Pluvialis apricaria. Next base: position 47,609,037 of record CM030044.1, on the reverse strand, counting down.
ACTCCGCTCTCGTGAGACCCCACCTGGAGTACTGCATCCAGCTCTGGAGTCCCCAACATAAGAAGGACATGGACCTGCTGGAGCATGTCCAGAGGAGAGCCACGAGGATGATCCGAGGGCTGGAGCACCTCTCCTATGAGGAGAGGCTGAGAGAGTTGGGGCTGTTCAGCCTGGAGAAGAGAAGGCTCCGGGGAGATCTTATTGCGGCTTTCCAGTACATAAAGGGGGCCTACAGGAGAGCTGGGGAAGGACTTTTTACTAGGGCATGTAGTGATAGGGCGAGTGGGAATGGCTTTAAACTGGAAGAGGGCAGGTTTAGGTTAAACATTAAGAAGAAGTTTTTCACTTTAAGGGTGGTGAGGCACTGGAACAGGTTGCCCAGAGAGGTTGTTGAAGCCCTGTCCCTGGAGGTGTTCAAGGCCAGGCTGGACATGGCCTTGGGCAACCTGGTCTAGTGAGAGGTGTCCCTGCCTATGGCAGGGGGGTTGGAACTCGATGATCTTCAAGGTCCCTTCCAACCTAAACCATTCTATGATTCTATGATTCAGTGTCCTTTCATCCGAAATCTAGAGAAAGTTTGCAAACCTTTGTCTGAAAACTGACTAACTCACAGCATTATCCATGTTCGTAGTTAATAAAGTACCTTCAGTGCAGGCATACACAGTATGAGTAATAATCTTACCTCATTATTCTCAATAGTTTGAGAAAAATATGCATTTGACAGGCATACTAATGCCTCCTGGAAAGCAGGTTTGTATAATATACACTACTTAGCACTAAAAAACAGCTTCTCTGATTTTCCTTCTATGCCAAAACCAGAATAAAAACAATCAGGCATTTACAGATCACAGCAACCAATTTGTATCAAAAATATACAGGAAGAAGAAGGAGCTCAGATATACTGACTGCTGCATTAATATTTTTGCTTATTTCTTTTTCTTTCTCTGAAGGGAAGATACAATTAGGGCTGGCAAGTCACTGAACAATTTACTTTGAAAACCTCTTATGGACTGAGATGGTCAGGGCAATTTGACCAAGTTACTAAGAGGACTTTTTTTTCAATGCGTGGGTCAGTACAGATTGAAATTTGTAGAAGAAGAAACACTGTAATCGTTAGAAATCATCACAAAAGACACACTTTAAGAATTAAACCTAAATATACATAACAGACTCCAAGCACAAATTTTGGGTGTCTTAAACACTGCTTGGGAGGTTAAACTCAGTTTTTATGTACTTTATCTAGATCTCTGTGGTTCTTCAATAATTAGTATGAAAGCTGAATGACGGAGTATTTTGTCTAGGAAGCTATCTATGAGAATAAAAGAAGTGTCAGGAAAATCAATAAGTCTTCCAGCTTCTGAGAAAGATTTAAAATGGTGACCTTATTTGTTTACCTTTTTTCATATTCTAACTAAGATCAATAAAGACTGGAGGCTATGGAAATGATAGAGGTTGCCATTTCTGCGAACGGGTAAGTGAAGGAAATGAACATCTTACTCTAGCTGAAAAAAAAGTCACAGCCCTCAATGCTTTCTTTTTACCTTGATATTATAAGGAAAATGAAACTTTAATAACACAATTTTTGGGTTGTTTTTTTTTTAAGAAAAACAATGCATAGGAAACCACAGAGTGCTCTGTGAGCATCCTCTACAGGTCATTTCCCAAAGGTACCACTGTCTCTCCATAACTCAGAAAGGGTTCAATAATCTCTCAGACGACTGAGCCTGAAATGAATTCACTGTATTGGGGGGCCTGAAGGAGTCACTCGTTGAACATCCTCTTTCATTAGCCTTCATATTTTAATTCACTACAAACATACTGTCTATTTGAAGAAATATACTACAATGGAAAAAGTATGAAGTGTCACAAGCGTGTTGTACATACTTAAAAATGAGCATTTTCCTTTTTTGGCCTGCATTTCTCTTGCAGTTTTAAATTTATTTATTTTTTTTAATCTTCATGAAATTATTTCACAATTCAGGCTGCAAATACAGAGAAGATGCCCACATTGGTACATTCTTCTGCAGATCTTGCTATAGGGACATTCAGGTACCTAAGTATGTGTATGTACTTACCCATATATAGACAGACAGAGATAGACGCGGATTGGATCATACTCTCAGTTATGAAACTTGGAAGAAAAAAAGATAAATTTATCATTCTACAACACAAGCATACAGCAAGAAACATAATTCCTTAAACTTTTAATAGGACCCAACACAACCCTGTAAGGGCCAAAGAGATCAGGAAAGCTATTGCAAGAGATACAATGTCATGTCCGTGGTCTACAGCGACTCTCAAGGAAAAGAAAAGAAAAGAGAACAACAAAAGAGAAAAACAATGTCTCCTACTATCAGTGTGGTTGATAGATGGATAAACAAATGTTGCAATCTAGGTGGCCCAGAAGTAGTAACAAAAACAGACGTGTAAGAATTTAAACCAAATACGATATGGGAAGCAGCTATTCGTTATGACTTTATGACTGTGGTAATTCTTTTCTTGCCATTTATTTAGCAATTGATGAGCCGTCCTTTTCACCTGCAAATATGCTGAGTATAAAGTAGTTCGGCAACAGACTTGTAGTTCAATAATATTGATAGCTCCTGTTTGCCTGAATTGAAGTCTTAGTAACTGGGTCACTTTCTGTCCTCTTGCCACTACTGATCTGTAAGGATAACAAAGGTAATAAAAAAATGGGTGCTGCTGTTTGTTCCACTCAGAAGGCATATGGGAAATCAAAGAATGAAATTGTAATTTAGAACTAATCTGATCTACATACATCAAAATACAATACTATCACACATGGTTAAGCAATTCACTCACCCATAGGCATGGAGCTAATGTACTACTATAATGATTTAAGTGTTCCTGAGATGAATCCTTCAAACACAAACAAATTTGTAACACTAAATAAAGCCTAGGATTTCAGTTCTGGAATGAAATCAAGATACTGAGGGAACGATGTGTTTAAGTGTTTTGCAGATTTGGAAAGCTTCCATTTAACCTCATTAAGTAAAAACTGAATACTTCCTAACTGGAGAAGGATTTTATAGCACTGAACTTTGAGAAGAAACAAGGATACATGTACAAATGTACAATGGTTTCCAACTTCTGCACAAATATTAAATGAATCCTTTATTAAGCATTTTTGAATACTCAAAGTGTAGAGATAAATTATTAGACCATTTTCTGATCTTACTGAAATAATTTTAGTTTAGAAACCCTATGAATCTTTTCAAGATAAACCTTTGGCAAATCCTTAGTCACAGTCAATTATTTTATCCGCTTACAGTTAAGCTTTACTCTACTGTTTGCATGATGTATCTTCCTGCCAAGGTTCAACCACTATAAATGTGCAAATTTCCCACTGCATTTTTCACTGTCGGTTTTTGGTTGTTTTTTTTTTTTTTTTTATAGGAGGATAGCTTTGATATTGAGTAAAAGAAATCAGTCATATATTCATTCTAACATTTCCAGCCTTTTTAAGGCTTCCTATGTAATTTTCCAAGTCATACATGAAGCTTTTAAATTTTGATGAGAGAAAAAAAAAAGATTTTTTAAAAAAGCCACCATAATTAAGATGCACAAAAACATTTATTTGTCTTTTTTTCCACTTTCTGTAACAAATAGGATTTTGAATTGAAATAGAAGCTGGCAAGATTCTGCAGTAATTCAACAGCAGATTATTGATTTCAAATTGTTTAAATAAAAGTGCTGTGCTACTCAGCACTTCTTTAAATTACAGTAGAACAGAGACATTTGGGGCATACTGTCAGTGATGGGAATATAGGCTTTAAAAGTCCTTTCAATAATAACAATACCTATGAAAATTATGTAAAGCCATCACATTATCAAAGAGAAAACTGACAGAAGAGCACAATATCTTAAAAAGAAAAGAAAACTTCAAACTGTGATTATATTAAATTACCTGCTATGAATTTTTTTTCTCATATCCTTACTAAAGCAAAAATTACCTGCATGAATGTTATAAGAAAAATGTGCTAAACAATTTTCCCTTTTTGGCACTGTATAGGTGGATTTCTTTATTGTTTCAGCAATGACTACAGGAATCAATGTGCCTGTAAGTTGACATTCAATTGACAAGAACAGTTGAATTTTATGACACCTACCTCAAAAAAAGTTCTGCTTTAGGAAATGGCCAATAAAACATTTGTGATGTGAATGGGCATCTTCTAGTCTGCATTTCAAAATAAGAAAACAACTCACAGAAGTCAGATGAGGAAGGGGTCATAGGATGGACTGAGTTTATAGATTGACTTAGGCTGTGGACCACCAGCACCACATAAGAAATAAAATACAAGTATCAGGGCATACCTGCAAAGTTGCAGTTTAACAAGAATTTTTCTTCCCCCAAAACCACGTACAGGGAAGCCAACATTGAATGATCACTCGTTTTCCTACTTCCCTTTTGTCCAGATCTTTAGACTGCCTTGCTCTAACTGCCAAGTTCACCTTCCTTATGAAAATGAAGGTTTGGAGGCTGTTCACAAAGGCACGACAGATCTGCTTGGTCACTGCCTTTTGTGGAATAAAGAAGGACATTTTCCTATTGGACCTAACTATCAGAGACCAGTGACTATTTTCCCACCTTCTGAATCCTGGACGTATAATGTTGTTAAAAAACAGGAATGTAGATTTAACATCTAGTACTTTGGATGCATGTTAGTTCACTACAGTTTGTTGCTAAGCTCTAAAAGACCCAAGTCCTAAAAGGAAAATGAACCTGCATTTCCACCTGTAGTAATTTTTTTCAGTCTCTATCAGAGAAAGAGGGATTTTAGTCTCCCCACACTGAGTTTACTTAAATTGCTACTTACATTAAGCTAATACAGTCTCAGCTTGTTGTTTAAATCCTCACCCGTGTTTGCTTTTAGATGACCAGTGGCCAGGCCAAAGATCAGAGTGCTTATTTGGGGTCCATCACAAATCAGTGATATGCTCTCCAATGATGGTATCCTTTGCTATACAGTAGCTTATACGTGACAGGCTATTAGTGTATAACTACATATTATTTAAGTGGCATGCTTTTGTAGAGATGGCAGCTTCACTATGTAATTTGCATAAAAGGCAGCATTTTCTAGAAAATAACTCTAAGGCAGTTGTGTAGTGTGAAAAACAGACAGTAATACAGCATATTCTGCAAAGCAGTGTAGATTATGCCTTCCCAGTTGCCAAGTAAAGGAAACAGATTATTAAGATGAATAGTTGTTTAATTTCTTCTTGTTGCATTAGTAATCAGCAAACCTATCTGCTTTGTTTTCAAAATCAATAGCATTGTGTTCTGTGCTCCATAAAATCAGAATAAAATCATTGTAATTTATTTAATAAGATTTTTTTTAGCATGCAATGGAACCGTACCTGTTGGATGCTTTTTGGTTATTGTTTTTTCCCTTTAGAATTCATTGTTGTAACAGTTGGGCAAAATGCTCACTAAATTCATTGGCAAAATTTCATGAAGTAAAAGACATGTCTCAGAATTTCAAATGAAAAAGTAAAATTATTGAGAAGATTTTAATATGATTATTCCACAAACATTAACAAGCTGTGCTATTAAATTATTATTGGGAATTCACTATCAAGTTCTGACAAGTTAAAAATGGTAGAACTAAGATGCTGAGAAAACCTTTATTTGCCCATTTTGTGTGTGTACTATAAGACAGTCTTTAATTACATAATCATACACTATTATTTTCCCTGAAAATAACTGCCTCACTCTGTGCACAGAATGGATGATGCTTACTTAATGAGCAGCTATTCAGAATCTTTTTCTTCATAACATTTAGTGAATAACCCCATGGTTTATTTACAGCACATTACTCAAATGCAGCTCTACTAAGGAAATTATTAGTTTTCTTTTCAGCTTTCCTGGGATTAAGGTTAATATAGTATCTGAAATGAGAAATGACTGCATTCTGGAAAAGGACATTAGCTCTTGCTGATCTGTGTTGTTAATTTTGACTGTTTCTAGTAAATGAGTGAGGTAGTTGTTAGTTAGCTTATATATCACTTAATTTCTCTGATTTCAGCTGAAATATGTTTCAGAGTTTTAGTCATTATTTTCATTTTCAGATATGAGTTTATCTTTAGAGTATGTCTTAGGTTTTTGATATTCAGAGCAGAATATTCATTAAGTAGAAAAACTACAAGAGCTGAGCAGCTATTGTTACACAGGATTCAAAGGGAGAAGATAGAGATGTAACCAAGTTTTCCAGCAACTTTAACCAAGAAATCATCCTTTCTCATCATGGAATATTTTCCTCATCCAAACCTCCTGCATGAAAAAAAAAGGAAAAAGGGAGGGGGAATAAAGGGAACTACTACTTACCCTTCATACAATAGTTTAACCCTGATTTATTCTGAAAGTCTCTGAATTTAAGCACTAAAAGAAACCCACAACTATCTGACTTTACTTTTCAGTGAGTGAAATGGGAAATATCATGCATTAAACTAGTATTTCCTTATATTTTTATTTTACAAAATGTTCATGTGCTACTTAGCAAATAGACAGACAAACTGCATTACTTATAAATCTCACACATGAGAGATTTGGGTTCAAAATAAGCTCTGTTTTTATCCTTTCTGTGACAAAATATGTCCTAGCTAACAAAAATATGTTTGACCTGGAGGCTAAGGATATTTTTCAACCACAGAGAAAATTGATCAAGCTGCTTAGATTCACTAAAAATTTTTCTGTTAGAATAACAAAATGACAATTACTCTGCTAGAAATTTTGGTATACAGTTTCTGTCTCAGATATAAACGACCTGTAGAACAGCTCTGACTAGGGCAGAATGTATAGTGATAAATTCACAATATACATTTCAGAGTCTGGTGCAATTAACAACGATCTTTTACATGAAAGTTAGTATCTCACAAAGGAGAAGTCTTTTTTTTTCTGTATAACACCACTAAATTTAAACACCTACACTGATTTCTTTTCTCTCAGACATAGCTTTTCCTGTACAAACAACAAGAAAACACACACACCACCACCGCCACCGCCACCGCACATTTCAAAATACAAATCTGGCAAAATAAAACAAATAAATAATAATTCCCAGATTCATGGCAAAACAGAAGAGTTGTATAATGCTATAGTATTTTCAAAAAGCCTGGTTCTGTATCTTATATAATTGGGGGTTATGAAACGAAAAATCTTATGTCAATCACAAGCATCAGTGAGGGAAATTGCTTTATCAGTATTACTGATTTACGAGGTTTTTGTGAGCTATAGGATGTTCTCAACTCATTGCTGACTAGAGAGCAAATTTCTTTTATGGACCCGCCAAAAAATAGTCTAAGCCCCACTTCATTCCCTGGTGATGCTAGGTAAATAAAACACGTTAATTCTTTGGGTTGCTTTGAGCAAAGTGGTCTTCAGAAAACCCCAGAGAAAAGATCTCAGTCAGTATTAGCTTACAATTTTTGGTACATCTGATAACTCCTTTTCCCAAATTGTCCTTTTGTTCCTCTCAACGATTTAGTCAGGAGGTTCAAATGACTGTAGCAAACAATTCTTTCAGGGTTATTGTTATATCAGACAATTTTCAGTTTCCCTATCAGAGCAGACTGAAACTTCCACTGAATACTCATGATATTCATTTTTTGCAAATCTTCATTATGATGGGTCTGACGAAATCATATGCAGAAGTCAAGTGATTTGAAGAGGGGGATGAATTAGACTTTATATTTTCACATAGAAAAAAACCCGCACAAAATAACCAACCTATTCGAAGGGAGATAAATTTGTCCTGAATGAAGTTTTAAGAACAAAAGAAGATCTTTCTGAATAGAAACTGAATTTGGCCAATTTGTGTGGTATTATCCTGAAGGATAATTCCTTAAAACACCATAGAAAGTGCAATTGAGAGGAAATGATCCAAGTGGTAGGATCATTCAAAAATTTTCCTATTTCATAAACATATTCACTAAATTGTCGTTGCTGTTTTATGCTTTTCTAAAACCATCTGTAAAAGTGTAGATTTAAACACATGAGAACTCAGTGAGAACTCATAAACTAACAGTTTCAGTGAAACACTAGGACATTGGAAAATATTAGAGACGGAAACAACTGATTTCAAAATTTTAATGTTTCGACAACAATATTTTCCCCCGTAATCATATAAGCTTAAAAAGCAAATATAGTGTCACCTTCCTCTTCTTTCTTCCAAAAAAATAATCACATTTGAAATGATATTATGTATTTATTTTAATTTGGCCAAAGTGGAAAACTACTTATTTGTCTACCACTAATAAATAAACCACCTCTTTTTTATCCTTTCTCAATAACCATTAGCAACATTAGCTGCTGCATAGAAATGAGTAGAGATAATTATGGACTCAAGCCTTTCATTTTCAATCACAAAGTAATCGTAGTCCAATTCTTGTGCATAGTAACGCAAGATTAAGAAATGTTGTCGTCTGCTCCACATGGTTAATATGTTGAAAAAAATCTTTGAATGAAATGAACTTTATTAAATATTCTTTTCCTTTCTTTAGAACATTGCATTTCACATTTGTAATTAAAATTCTCTATGAATTTTCAGAAACTCTTTCAATTGTATTGATTAAAATTATTCTGTCAATTGAAAAGAAATATTTTAAAATATATATATATAAATTTATATAACACAATGCACTGCCAAAACCTCTATTAGATATATATGTATTTAATCATAACCATACATTCATGCATAAACACACACATAGGTATTTGCTTTCACATATGTATATGTAATGGTTTAATAATTTAAGCATAGATTTCTTCTCCTCTGTCCAATCCACTCCCATTTCCAGTAACAAAGGAAGATCTCAAATGTTCAGTGGAACTTCTTTTAGCCAATGATCATGGACTATGTCTGAGCTCCCCAGTATAAAAAAGACATTGACATACATTGACAAGTGCAGTGAGGGAGCACAAAGGTAATTACAGGGCTCAAGCACATGATGTTTGAGAAGAAGCTGAGAAGAATTGATCTATTCAGTCTTAAGAAGAGAAGGTTAAGGAAGGATCTTATTGCTGTATCCCTGTACCTAGTAGAAGGGTAGACAGGAAACTGACCCAAACACTTCTGAGGTGTACAGTGATAGGGGAAGAGGCAACAGACACAAGTTACCATGGCAGAAATTCTGATCAGATGTTAGAAAATAAAATTATACAATGAGGATAATTAAATGCTGGAGCAGGTTCCTAGAGGATGGTCATCCTGGATGATACTCAAACTCAACAGGACACAAGCCTGCACAACCTCTCTCACAGTTGGCCCTTATTTCAACAAGTGACCTTCATAAGTCACGCCCAACATAAATTATTCAATGACTTTGTAAATAAGATAATAAGAGGACACACCAGCACTAACACTTCCAAAGACAAAAGGTCCTTCCCCTTCTTATAGCTATTATTATATTGTGATATTTTTCCTTTTTTTCTAATTTTTATCAGACCTAATTTAAATAAAGCATCTAACATCCTTTCCTGTTTCTGGAATTATTTATGCACTGTTTTGAAACGTCATCATTTAGTTTGGAAAGGCTCCACAACTGAGTTAACAACAAGCATAAAATACTATTTTTAAAGCAGTAAATGAGGAGTTTCCTTTCTGACAGCATTATTGTTAACAGCATTGGTGAGTGTAATTCCCCATGCGTTGCTTTGACAATTTAGCCCATAAAGTTAGATGATGCTCATTTTATATTCTGACAGTTACACTTTGTATGAATCATGTAAGAATAAAAATTCAGCAAAATCAAAAGTGATGTCAGCATATTAGGAAGAGTAGCGAAGAAACTCTTGGAAGTGGTTCAGTTACCCAGTCTGAAACAGTACCTGAACTGCATTTAATGCACATTGACATATCCTACAGTCCTGTTTGGCCTCCAGCAGATGGCTGAGAAAGTAAAGGCTCTCTTGCAAGTCCTGCCTCTTCTGTCAGCCCTGAAGGGTTTGTATTGAACACCATGCAGACACCTATGTGTGGGCAACGTACTGTACATTTTGGCTCAATGAACTGAGATATTTCTTAAATGACTTCGATAAAGTCTCTCAGATTTTATTGCTGAATCGCAAGAGACAAATTTGACTATTAGGTCAGTCATGGTTAAGGTGCAGACATGAAGTACTTCACATTTGTCTCTAACAGATTAGATTTCTGTTATAATCCTGAACAAACAGTGACCGTCATAAGCTGTGATCCTCCTGCTGCTGAAACTTCAGACCCACAAGGAAGTTAAGATTACCATTGTTCACCATATTAAAGTATTTATTTATTTATAACCAAAGACCAGTTGTTATTTTAACTGCTCTGTCACTGGTTCCATATGTCATTTTAACAGTGCTTTTATCTCTACAAACTTTCCGGAATTCCCAGCTCTCAGAAGCCAAAACCAACACCTCTTCTTACATGGAGGGCCCACTCCAAAGAATGCAGATGACTGTTGATTAACCTACTACTTTAAGTCCTGCTTGTTGTAATAATTTTGCCAGTGTTTAAAGGAATCAGTCTTACAATAGTATATATGAGAGCAAATCAAAGTACTGTTTTGCTCATGCTAATAAAGATGTCATGTTCCTTTAGTATCAGACTTTTTCTCTCTTTGTATCAATTAACATAATCCTGGCTCAAACACAAGTTTCACCTGCAACAGTTGTTTACCATGAATTAGTGAGCATTAATGAATTAATAATCTTTAATTACTTCTACTGATGCACAAAAAATATTTACAATCAGTACAATTGACAAAAAAATCTGGAGAAACAAAAGTTTCATATCTGAGTTGGCTATAAAAATTCATGAATCCTTGTCAACTTTATTAAGTAGTAATGTTCAAAAGTCTTTTTAAAACCAAAAAAATTTCTTTCCTCATTCTCAAAATTTCATTTTATTTTGAAATAACTCCCAATATGTAAAGGTTTGAAAAGTGTAAATTGTTATTTGGCCCAAATACACATATTTCTTAGAAAAACAAAAAAGAGCTGAAGTACATATTTTTATGTTGACCTAGGACAATTATATTTCCAGCTACTCAATTAGACCAGAAAACCAAAAAGGTCAATATTTGCATGACAATAATCATCTGTATAGCTAAATATATGCATAGCAGAACCATAAAATAGCTTGCTCTTTCCTGCAGAAATCTGCATAATTGCACAACTTTTGCAGGTTTTTAGATGCATTTCCCATGATTTTATGAGCCACAATATTCATTATCCTGTATTGAGTAACCAGACTCATAATTTTTTCATGACTTTTTGCAGACACTTTGAAATATCAGAATCGTATTCTGCCTGCAAAGAAAGCAGTTGAATAAAATTGTGATCAAGCTATCCAGTTAAAGCCATACTTTCTGCTTCTTCAGTATAATGATTTTGCAGAATATTTCCTTGTCTCATATTGTAGTTACTTTGAAGTTTCATTACAGATTTCCTGTTTTATTTTTTCTTCCTTAAAAGTTAACAACATTGTTCATGAGATCTTATGCTTCTTAGTGATAAATGGAAAACATTTTTTTAATCTCCCAGCTGTTAACATAAAGGACATTAATTTAGAAAAATGAGACCTTCAAATAGTCTTAAAGCAGATGAAAGAATGACCTTTATTTCCAAGGCTATTAAATAAAAAAATAAAAAATAACAAAATCACTCATGCCCACAAGATTTGCTTTTACAGGGGTTTGCCAATTATTTCCCCAAAAGAAAAGAAAGAAATGAAACTCTACTACACAAGAGACTTTCAGCTGTTTCCACGTCTCTTTCTTGGTAGAGGACTGGTTTCAGACTGTTAGGACTCAAGAGAGATTAGATTAGATGACAGAAGTGTGACATCTTTCTGATGAATTTCCCTGCTGCAACAATTAAATAATGTAGGAATACTATTTTAAAATTTTTGCTATTATATGTTACAACACCTCCCTTCTAAGCAAAGAAAAAAAGGAAAAAAAAAAGAAGCAGCAGAAGAAAAAAAAATAAACACTTACTTACTTCTAAATGTATTGAGAATACTGGTGAATACCAATGATCCTAAGAAGGAATTAATAAAAACTGGGATGTTTCTAAGCACAGTGAGAGATCAACTGGATCCACTGCTTTCAAAGTGAAGAACTTCCTGCTGCAAGCAGATTTTATAACTATGAGGACATTATTAGAGATTATTAAATTAACTAGAACACTGAAAATCTTCTATCTTCCAGTCACCCTATGGGATTCTGGTCCTGACCCAAGTCACTTGCTGTTTAGAGCACCACAAATCATATTTTCGTAGTCCTGGAGTGTTGCTGCCAAGGACTAAGCTAGTCTCACATAAGAACCAGCACAACCAATCCTTCTACATATTCTTGAACCCAGGGGTGAGGAAACTGAGGCTCCAGTCGTTACTAAGAAAGACCCAAGAATGTACTATCAAGATCACAAAGGGCGCCGTGGGTGCAGAATTTGCACTGAATGGTTAGTTTCACTAAAATAATGGGATATTGTACTGAAAGATTCAGCTCTGGCTTTTAGCTTCAAGGCAAATAGACAAAGTCAACCTCTAGCAGCACAAGGCAAATATCTTTAAGAAAGACTAAATAATGAGAATCGATGTTAATTACTGTAAAAATGCATCTCTGCTTAATAAAGAGCATATCTAATCTGTTATTATTTACACTACCCTGACATCCAGACATCCCTTTCATTTTACAATGTCAGTATTCATTCACAGTGCAAAGGTTATTAGCTTTTTACAAAAGAATCTAACGATCAGCAAAGAATGGCAGGGTAAAGAAAAACAAATAGGAAAATATGGGGCATATGGAGTCAGTGATTACATGGTAATGCAGTATAAAAGGACGTAGGCACAATTCTGGCATACTTCTTTAGTCTCAAGGGCTGAAGCCAACTCACCTAAGCGTTAATAAAACCCTCATAGTACTCCATATATGATACTGAGAACAGAAGGTTATTAGCCCATCAAAGAACCGAATGCCTATACACTTGTCATTCATGTGGCATCTACAACCATGTGACAAAGTGCAGATATGTCTGATTTTTTCTCTTCATGCAAATTCAACTGCTTCACTCTCATGAACATTCATCCAGCACCATTTTCAGTATGGTAGAGGTAGAAATAATTTCAAATAATATGTCGCTACAAGTGGAGGATTGAAACAAAGGAGTAGGTCTAATATATAAATAAGTCACACTAAAATTTTATCTGCAGGTTTCTTTTTTTTTCTGTGAAATTCATAACATAAATAACATGGACTGGTATGAACTTTTTACCGTCAGTTAGTTCAGTGACCAACACAAATTATTGCAGATTTTTGGAGTAAAATGTGAATCTCAAATTTATAACTGTAAATATTTTTAATGTCGATATGTGTTCCCTCATAGTGTTTGCACAAGATTTAGACAATATGAAAGAATTTATATGGAGTTAAACATTAAGTTTTGGTTGTATCCTAGTTAAGAAATATCATCTGGCTTTAAAACCAAAACAAAACAAACCAGACCAAAAACCAAAACCCAACCAAACAAAAAAAACAACCCAAAAAAGCAAACCAAACCAAAACACCTAATATTCTTCAAGCATTTGCATGGTTAAAGAGGCTCCTGTACTTCCTTTGCCTGAATATCATGTTAGTGATATCTAATTGCCTAATGTCAGAAATAAAAGTAGTGAAATGCCATTCACAGTAAAATCCAATATTAGCAAACAATTCTATTCAACTATATAACATTTCTGTCTTTGATAAAAAAGTATTTTAATTCGATCGAACAGCATTCATTTTGTCACTGCAGAGGCTATATCTTCCACAGAGCTTGTCAATTATTTGTTGCAAGTCAATTAAGTTAGTTGACCATTATTCAGCTTTGTTAATGTTCTGTAATGCAAGTGATTTGAGGAGTGACTTTTCAAGTACACAAAATTTCACTAACAGAAAGCAAATTGAAACCTTGGAATTCAGTGAGAATTTGGGGAGGAAGGAGCAGGAAAGGTTATAATTTTTGCCATGTTGCTGGTGTTAATCCTTTTGCATGTCTTAGAGAGATTTTCTCGATTAATGAGACAACTGGGATCATGGAAGAAGCTAACACGGGATGAGATCACATGGGATTTACTGACCACAGATGGGGTAGGTTGGTTTTGCACATGTACCTCAAGGTTCTTCGGAAGGGTTCCCCTACCTTGGTGTCATGTTTCTAAACAGAGAAGATGCATAGCAAATGTCAGAAACAATTAGGTATGGATAGGGAAGACCACATGTTCAATTTTATTGCTGTTACATTGGTCTAGAAGTTTCACAGTCAAGGGGGGAGCCTAGAGGTTTACAGCCCTCCTAATTTCTTTGTGAAATCTGGAGAAGCTGTTGTTAATGATACAGCTGCTACCACAGCTATCTAGGTGTTTCTGAAGGGAAAAACATAAGGAAGGGAAAGGTAAGTAAAAAGAAATTTTATTATAAAAACAATATAGATTTCTGAAAAAAATACTTGTGGATATAGTCTCCTTCAAAGGGCCAAAATCTATATTCCTAAAATCAATGCTAAAAGTATGATCAGAAACAATGTTACAAGTGCTTAGAGGGCTTTTTGCCCAGCTCTGATCATTACTCATCTCTGGAGGGCCTGGCTCATCTTCTAGTGCACTTAACAAGATAAAAGAGAGAATGATTTATTCTACACACAGCTGTTAAATGAGAGCCTTTGATTCCAGTTCGAAACAATCTCAGAGACCATAACTTTCTTTTATTTTCTTTCTTGTTGTGCGACATTTATAGTTTTCCCAGTAGTGGCTGAGAGGTCGTCCAATGAAATTTCGTGACCCTCTCTGATAACAGTTAAACACATTGCTGATGGATCTGTGTTTGCCATAGTGGCTGCCGCTTACAGATTTTTCCACTTCTCTGTCTTGTATTTTGACATATCATTCAGAGCTCATGCGTGACAGCTCTTTTGTGTAACCGTGTTGCATTATATATCATTTCCTTTCTTGAAGATGCAATGTAGAATTTTTCTGCTCACAGAAATACTTTTTCATTTGGCTTTAGAAACATCTGTCATCTCCTGCAGGATAATATACAGTACATCCACTTCTTACATCATTTCTCTTAGAACCGCTTATTTCCTCCTTATTTTGCTTCCTTTCAGTTAGCATCCATCTTTTACTCTCGCAAAAGATAATAAACATCTTTTGCTCTCCCTTTCTCTTTATCCAGTTGGCCTTCCCTTACTTTGGGCTCTAAATGAAGTTGATATTTCTCAGTATATTCTGTCCAAATCTCTTACAGGTTGGTTTGCGGGTTTTTTTTGAGTATCTGTCATTTTACGCTTTTGTCAAACATTTTAGTCTAACATTGAAGGAAATGAGAATAATCTTGCAGTTGGTGTACCATATTAAAGGAAGAATATGAGAATCCACCTTTTCACCCGCACTAGAACATTTACTGATTCTTTCGTCTCTTAAAGAAACACCTCTGTAGTTATGATTTAGTATGTCATCATACATATGTATATTTATATACACGATTGTGTGCGTGTATGCTATATACATACGTGTATGTATATATTGATTTGTATATTGAATGGTGCGGGGAGAGAGAGAGAAACATTACTATCTGGTAAACACAGATTTTTAATTGTGTCTTTTAAGCATGAACTTTTTCCTGAACTGAACAGCTGAACTATTCCTTTAATCCAGTGGGGCTAAATGTTACCCCTTTCTCAGAGACAGAAAAGTCTATATTTTTTCCCACCTAGGAAATCACAAGTACATCCTTATCAAATTTTTATATATTTAACAAACTTTATGGTAGGTTTTGTTATGAAAAGAAATATCTAGGATTATTTGAAATAAAATACGAATTAACTGTAAGACACAGTTTTTCCATTAGTGAAAATACTGGTTGTCCTTAAAGGTTTGAAGATTTGAGAAATTTATTTTGAAATTCACGCACATTTCTAAAAAAAAGGCTAATTTGTGTAATAATTTCTTAATAGGATTGTTAGAAGGATTAGAAAATGTTGATGTGTAGCAATGTTAGTAATGCAGTATGTACACTATTTATTATATGATATAATTAAATACATATGTGTGTATATTATATATGTAATATTTATGCAATGCATATTCTGTGTATATATATGTCTATATATCATAACCACAAAGACAGAAAATACATAGTTGTATATAATCATATTTACATATCATTTCTGCAATACATATAATCCCCATCATGTTGGTAAACCAAAACTTACAATTCAGGATTAATGGACATTTTGCGTGTGTACATACCCAGGTATTATAGAGGGTAGCAGTGGTGCTGCCTCTGCTTCCTCATCACCTGCTTTCTTTACTCAGATAGCTTACTGTCTCCTAGGTTCCTCTTCTTCATGTTTCTGGCTGTGCAGCTCATCTCATTGTGGCAGTTATCCTCTGATACTTTCCAGTGTTAGTCTAGTTAAACAACAGAGGGTTGTTTGAGGTGTGGTCCACAATTTTTAAAACACACAAACATTTGCCCAACAGGCATTGAGGGAATTCTTTAGAAAACTGAAGCAGAGAAGAACACACCCATGGCTGTAAGAAGAAAAAAATATAAGCAACTTATTTTTAATTATTTTTAAATTTCATATACATTTAGAAATTTTTTTTTTTTTTTTTTAGATTATAGTATTTTAAAGAAAATAAGATTAAACTAATTTAAAAAGACATGTTTAGTTTTATTGATAAAGACTCTGATAGCACCAAAGGAATATCTTTAAAATTAACTGAGTAGGAGGAATCAATTAAAACCGCAGCATTCACTAGGAAATTATTATTTTACTTTAATGTTTGGGAATTGTTGGGGTTTTTTTCTGTATCAAGGTGATGCCTAAGGGAAAATTAAAAATCTATAGGTAGGCAAGTTTATAACCAATTCATACTGCAGAGCAGACAGTTATCTGTATATGTTGTCCAGCTCGTTGCAAAACGGAAACGTTCCAGAAAAGTGCTCCAACTATGATTCACCTCTCAAAGATGTTTTACACAGCAAGAGTTTTAATGAGCTCATTCTCGTCAATACGACGAAAAGAAGGTTAAGGCACGGCTTGACCAGAAGCTACAAGCAAGCACATGAGGAATAAGTTTCCAAGAGTGGCCAGCTTTTTAATCTAGGAGAAAATGGTACAATAAGATCCACTGCCTGGAAAATGAAACTAGGGGATGAAAAATCAAACATGGGCAAGAATGTTTTACAGTAGGGACAATTTATCACTGTAACAGTGTAACTGTGAACCTGCTAGGATGTCTGTTGCTTGAGCCTTTAAATTGAGATTAGCTGTCATTAGAAAAGGTGCAATAGAGTTCAAATACTGAGTGTTTAAGAGACATATTACTAGTCTGCATAACCCTAGTTATAACTAGTCTGCATCCTATCCATCCTTAAAAATACATTCCATGCAGTAAGACCTATAGGGAGGGAAGTTATAATTAAATTTCTTAATGTATTTGTCAGATGAATAGTAAAACCTTTATATGCCAGTATAGCAACGCTAGTAATGCAACTTCATGGTCTGCAGACCTTAAACACACAGATAGGCAAAATACCGTTATTTTATTTACGTGTATACCTTACACATATATCCTCTGCTGAAGATCTTCCATATGTCTGTAGCATGTATAAGTCATTTAAAAAGTGAATGCATTTCTAACATACACAAAACTTGGAACAAAGCAGGGAGAAAAGTTGTATTAGGCACGTTAACTTTCTGCAGTCCAAAAACCTTGTGAAAGAACTGTGACTAACAGGAATATATTTAGTCTCCTTTTAAAACAGTTACCTTCGAAATCTAATATGCTTTGTCAAAAAAAAAATCCTGTGGTGAAATTCATGCCAACTTGAAGTCAGTGATGAAATCAGGTTTGTGAGTTTATAAACCACAGTATCTTTTGTTGAACAAAGTGACAAAATTTACAAAAAACAGGCAAGTTCTTCGTGGAGTCAAGATTTCATTGCTGCTGCAGCTGCTTCTTCCTTATAATATATATGCTTATTTTTCTGCAGTGTGACAAACTACTTCCTTGGGGACCAAGGGGAGGAAGAAAGTGAATTTGCCTATTTTGGTATTTTTTTTTACAGTCATTTCCTTCCCTTTCCTCTCATCCTTTCCAAATACTGGTGCTTTTCTTGTTGTTAAGCAGCTAGAAGTTATAAGCACTTTTCAATAGACTAGTTGGGTATATATTTAATAGAAACATTACTCTTCATTAAATTGTTGGATTATTTGTATGTGTTTTATACAACGAAATATAACTAAATGTGTTTGATTGTAATGGAAAGTTGAAGTCCAAAAAGACTGGAGATAATCAGAACTGAGGTGATAGGAATTATACCATGGGCAAATATCTAAGCATGTTCAGGGTCGAAAACTCTATCCAAAATTTTTGTTTGTCTGTTCATTTTTTTAACGGAACAGTATTCAAGGTAAGTCAGTAGTCTGTTAACACCACTTTTTATATTGTTTGATGAGATGACACCATTACTTGAAGCTGACAGCCACAACCTGCTGCTTCAAAGTGTTTCTCTGACTCCAGAGCATCAGCTGTAGCCGAGGATCAGCTCGCAGGGATGTGGACAAGTTATTCTGTGGACACCAAAGAACTGCACTGGAAATTTCATCTTTCCCAGCTGCATGTGAAACATAACCCCAGAGCCTACAAAAGCAGATCTTCTCAATTTGACTGTTTAAGACAGTTAGAGGTAAATGGGAATAAATTCTTCTAATATGTCAATTGCCAAAGAATGGAGTAATTCACTGTAATAGGCCAGATGGCTCTATTCCTCCACCACCATACTGAGTTTCCTATTTAATTACAAAATTTCTGTTTGAGCAATTCCATAGGGAATACTTACAAACTTCCAGTTAAAGCTATGCAGGTGTGCACCAGATTTGACAGGCTCAGAGTTTAAATCAAACAAGGATGTTGTGATAAGACAAATTGGGGAGATTAAGCATCAGGAGAATGATAAATCAAGTGACGTTGCATGACCCTCTGTAAAATGTTACTTCTTAATATTTAAAAGAGTTTAATTAAGTATTTAATTATAATTATAAATTAAAACAAAGACCTGTTTAAATAGCTTTTTTTAAAAGCAGTTCACACTGTTTGTACTTGATAGGAACCGATAACAATCAATTACAAATCTTGTGTGAACAGGTGGCACTTAACTAGAAACCATTATAACTTTTAATATAAAGACAAAGGATCTCATGATCTGATTTAAAGATCACGATGAGGTTCATCTCTATGATGATAAAACTAATATTAAATTAAACAGGCTTATTATTTCAGCTCATGTAATAAAAACTTTTATTTGTTACAAAAGTATTAAGCATAATTCCATTTAATTTGCCTGACTTGTAATCCCTTCCCACAGGATGCTCTAAACAGGGCCTAGGAAAACAAATCATTGTTTTGCACTAGCTTAGAACTGAGAAATCCCTTTACACATAAAGGTACAACACATGTATGGATAAGAATGGTAGATTTTAAACACAACATTTGCAAACTAAAAGACACAGAATCCTTTACAAACGCAAAGAGCAGCTCTTGAGATATCAGAGCTGCTCGAATTAAACTGCAGAAATGTTAGAATCACTTTAAAAAAGTCAGAAAGGAAAACTCAGAACCTGCAGTCTGACTCGGCATTCTCCAAATCTGCTTTTCAACTGTTTTCATGCCTGATCAGTGTGAAGAAACAGCTTCATTAAAATAGCTAGCCTTTTCCTAATGGCCAAATTAAAGAGGTTGGAAGATGGAATCAATCTGAAATTTTAGCCTTTCATTGTTTTACTACAGACCATGTCAAGGACTGATGCACTAAAGAAATGCAAGGTGTAGCAAATCTACAGCTGTATTCACTTGCGTGTTATGACAGCACTAGACGGCTGTTCATTTCGCAGAATAAAAAGGAGGGGGAGGGCGCGACGGGAGAAAGTGAGTGACTGCAGTGCAGAAATCAGAGGATATCCACCTATTGTTTTACACGCCAAAGAAAAAAAAAAAGAGTGGGAGAAAATTGTAATCTGATCTATTTATTTCTTTCTGCATAAAATTAAATGCAAATGTGTCATCAATGTGGTGTTTCTTTGTACAATAACTAAATGAAAATATTTGCAATTTAATGATTGATTCTTTAAGAGTTTTTTATGTAAAATAAAAATGAAGCTTCACAAGGTTTTCCATAATTCATCATCCATCATTATTTAGGTTCTATTAATTACTCTAATAAAAATTCCTAACACATAAATTGGTAGTATGAAGGAACGGGAAAAATCAGATTTGTCTTAAGTTTAACACCTTCTCTTCAGAGAAAACTTTGTTTTGAAAAGTATATTTCACCTTTCCTTAAGAATATATTCCTTTCAGAATGCTTGGAGGACTGTAGTTACCGTTGATTACATGCTTGGAATTTGTCTTTAAATATCCCTTTTTTTTCCACTGGAACATTTATTTCTACCATGTACTATTATTATGAGTACTGGATAGTTCCTTCCTATAAAGTTATATACAGAAAATGTGAATGAAAGTTTGTTTATAGCCTGCAGGAGTTCAGCAAGAGTTTTTGAGAAGGAAGAATAACAGTCCTTCTGGCACAAGAACATCGTGCTGTTTTGCAGTAGGTACAATAAATCTAGCTAATAGCCAAAAGGTACATTCTAGAGTAAAGTCTTTCTAAACACACCTGTCCTATAGGAATGGATGCAGTGTTTTGTTATGGTTTGTCTCATCTTCTTGCTAAGAAATTTAGTACTGCTTTGTTTTGAATATTCTACACAAAATTAACACTCTACAATAAAATTATAAGATTCATTCACCTACATGACTTATTTTGGAGGTTGCCTCAGTGACTTTGTTAAAATGTATGTTAGAATGAATATTTGAGAGACAAAAATATGCTTACCATGACATACAAATGCAAATAGGAAGCTTACTGACACTGCAGAGGGAACATCAAGCCTTTATTTCTTGTCTTCTATTTCGTTTATGTTTTAAAAATTATATGTGAACACCATGACCAGTGGTTTTTTTCTCCCAAACAAGAAGAATAATGCATTCTTTTATTTCTCTAATAATTCATCTATTTTTTCATTATTATTCCAGCTGGTTTTGATTTTGTAACTTGGGAGTGATTTTCTAATGACAGTCTTCCCTTAAGCCTAGTATTTTATTGTTTAAAATAATTGCAGCAATAAACCATGTAACACTGATTTAAATATCTGACGATGTTTTCACTTAAGTCTCTGAAAAAGAGACAGCAAAAAGATGTTGCAGTGCAGGAATAAGATTCTATTATCACACCTAGGAGTTACTTGGTTTCTGATCTCAAGCACAATACCTCCATCTCTCTTGGGCTTACAGTAGAATGGAAATATTTGAGAAGGTCATTTTTTGTTTTGTTTTGTGTTCAGGTTTTTTTTGTAAATGCTTCAGATCTTTATTAACTTGTCCCATTATCTAATATATGTAAGTCCTTATACAGATTTGGATTTGAACTAATGTAGTTGAGGTTTTTTTCAAAACCAGAGATATTGTCAAAACAACACTAAACACATATCCTTTTCACCTTTCCAGTAAGAAAATATTTCAAACACTGTAAACCAGTGCACGTTGTACTATGAAAAGGTGGGAAAATAATTTTCATTACTTGAAATCACAGTACTTAACTACTAATAGAAACATTAAATTAGCCCATAATACACAAAATGGCATTGCCAGGACATAGCTACCTATATTTACGGAGCATTTCCTGGGATTTCTTTTTTAAATGAAAAATGTCAGTTCTCCAATTTTTGAAAGAAAGTACAGAAAGCATGACTTTTTTATAAAATTACTTAAATGAAATCCAGATGTCTTACATTCAAAATAGTCTTATTTAGTACTTTGCTTTCTGTTTGGAACCTCAACGCATTTGTAAAGGTGGATTGCAGGACCAAGATATAACTCACTGTAATATTTAGACTAAAAATACACAAGGTGAAATGAATCAATTTCTAAAACCCAACTAATTATTTTTTTAGAGTCAACAACAAAGAATATGACAAATTCTTAGAGATAATAGTTCTACTTGTTCTAAATTAACATCTTTTAAAAAATAACGAATGTCATTCTTATTTTCTCCTAACGTTTCCTGACATATGTCTGGTAGAATAGTCAAAATAACATTTTTTGCTTATTTCTACATGTTGCTACATTTCTTTAAAACACAAATAATACAATATTACAGGTACAGTACATAGTTACTTGAACAGAAACAAATTACTTTTTACATAAAATCCTTTAAGATTCTGAGATCTATGCCTCTTAAAAGCTTTCCTAACAGTGGATTTATGCTTTGGAAGACATTCTATAGTGTAGTGTACTTACTACTCACAACTTGTATTTTACTGTATATTTGATTCGTCCTGCTTTAGAATATAATTGGTAATAACATTTGTTCTATAAATTTATACAGGATCCTAAAAGCAAAAACATAATTAGACAGTAACAAAGCAAACCCATATCCTTAGCAAAGTCCTTTGATAATACACAGTGCTTTACCTTATTTCCCTATTCATTAATTTTATTCACAACAATCAAAATCTAGGTCATCATAAGATATTTGCCTGAGGATAAATTCTTTTCTTTACTATCTTTTTTGAAGAAGATCTTTAATTCAGTATTTTCTGCCTCTAGAGATATGAATTAAATGTCTGCTTTCCCCAGCTTCTTATGACCTGCATTTATGTTCAACAAAACTCTAAATAAGAGATTTTTGCTCCAGATTGATGGTTCCAAACAGAAGCAGAGACCCTGCTAAAATTTAAGGGAATTGCATGCACTCAAGAGATCTAGAAAAATTTAAAGAGAATGATTGTCATTTAGAAGTACAACTTTAGGTAGCAAAAGGTTAAACAAAGAAAGGTTTCTAGCCTATGCTCTTCCAACAGAAAAAAAGAATAACCTTAACAAACAAACAAACAAACAAACAAACAAAAAAACAAAACAAAACAAAAAAAAAAAAAAAAAAAAAAAACAAAAAATCAATTTCTTTAAAGATACCATGTCCAGTTGGGGCAGCATAATACATTTCGTGGCATCACAGAACACTGCCGGGGAAATGTTGGTAAAAAAATACAGAAAATTTAATTAGTTTTTTGTTTGTTTGAAATCAGATTCACTAGACTGTGTGCCATCAGGCAGTTGCTCTCCCCCTCTCCACCCCTGAGCTTCATATTTGTTCATACCACAAAATAAGCTTCTCGAATTCTCCTCTTGTTATAAATGCAGAATTTTTTGTCTAATACCTCAAACTACTTATGAGTAGGTTCTGGGAAAATTTCTCATATAGTAACTGCCTACACTCAGCTACATTTTCTGATCCTTGCTAGCTTCTTGCCAACACAAACATACACAAATTTTTCAGAACCTCCAATAGCTTTTTGTCTGTCCCTCTGATACTTGACCCTGCAAACCTGCAGTCAATGAGATTTGTGACTAAGGGTTTCCAAGATCTAAGCTTTATTCATTTCTATTCAGAAAAAAAAAAATGCTTCGTCCTGTATTAAGTAATTTAACCTATTTTGATCTTTAATATCTGGTAGTTAAGTACCTCCTAAGATTGTCTTGATGACATAATGAGGACACAGTGGATAAGAAAATAAACCAATTTCATTTGATAGCTTGGTGTCCACTAATTAAGCTGGTTCTGTTCCTAGATATTCCAAACCACAATATTATTATTTCTTTAGGAATTAATGACCAGCATATATGAACAAAACAAACCTTTAAAACGTGCATCTCTCTTGGAGCCAGATAAATAATCAGAATCATGATGTTACCTATTTCTTTTGGAGAGAAACCTTTTTCCACTGTACATTAAATGTGAAAAAGCTTTCAGAAGAATACTTTTCTATCATAGTTATATCCTATAAAAGTGAGACAAGTACATCCTTTACATGGTAATTTAAATTTCTCTTTTTAAATGCAAAGGTTCAATGCCTGTCTTAAGCAAGAAAATCAGAAACACAAAAGAGCTCATAGATCATCTTCCCCATAGAACACAAATGATTCCTTCTGGAAAACTGATTGCTTTCCTTGATTGTTTTTTCACTTGTTTTACAGTGATCAAACTGACGGGAGGACTTCATTTCAAAGCCTGTTCTACAGTATTAGAAAGTGCTAAGAAAAGTTTCTTAATAATCAGGTTAAATTTTCTTACTCTCTGTGTCAATTTTCTATTTTTTTCTGTTACCATTACTGTCACCTTAAACTGCTCTTTCCTTTTGTGTTCATGGCATCTATATATTTACAGACTATTATAATTGGTTAATATAATAATATTATTGATTCTATACTGGTAGTATATTGAAGGTCCTCTTTGTGAGCACAGGAGAAACACTATATACTAGAAATTTCCCTATAGAAAACTTACTTTACAATATAAAGTGGGCAACAGATCTTGGACATATCTTCACACACAGGTAAGTCTGTTCAGTGTTGGTCTGGCATGGCTGTATGCCAAGATGACAAGGAAGAGGTTGTATTGATTACACATTGCAGAGAATTTTCCTTTCAGCAGAAAAAGGGCAAGCGAATTTCACTTTCATCCTGTAATGATAGTGAAGCTGGATATTTTTAATGGGACCAATTTAAAGTGTATCAACACCTATATTCTTATTTTTATCCAAGGCTGGAGTTCACCTTCATTAAACTTAGGCAAGGTTTTAATGCAAAAAAAACCATCAGCTTTCTCTCCTGTTTAAACATGACAGGGAGAAAGCAATGGAATAAATGTGTATGGCCCAGAGAAGTCAGGCTTACGAGAAACAGGGTGGTGAGCAGGACTAGGGAAGTGATCATGCCCCTGTACTCGGCACTGGTGAGGCCTCACCTTGAGTACTGTGTTCAGTTTTGGGCCCCTCACTACAAGAAGAACATTGAGGTGTTGGAACGTTTCCAGAGAAGGGCAATGAAGCTGGTAAAGGGTTTGGAGGACAAGTCTTATGAGGAACGACTGAGGCAACTGGGGTTGTTTAGCCTGGAGAAGAGGAGGCTGAGGGGAGACCTTATAACTGTCTACAACTACCTGAAAGGAGGTTGTAGCTAGGTGGGTGCTGACCTCTTCTCTCTAGTGACAAGTGATAGGATGAGAGGAAATGGGTTCAGGTTATGACAGGCGAGGTTTAGATTGGATATTAGGAAAAATTTCTTTACTGAAAGGGTTATCAAACACTGGAATGGGCTGCCCAGGGAGGTGGTGGATTCGCCATTCCTGGAGGTGTTTAAAAAAAGGGTAGACATGGTACTTGGGCACATAGTTTAGAAGTGTTTTTGTCAGGTTAGGTTAATGGTTGGACTTGATGATCTTAAAGGTCCCCTCCAACCTCAACAATTCTATGATTCTATGAAATACAAAGTCTGGTATTTCTCAGTACCGCTGCAATGGCTGTGCCATGAGCAGGGACAGCATGATTTTCTATGTAAAGGAAACAGAGCCATGTAGTATAATCTAAATAGTCTTAAAGGCTTTTTCAAAAAAACACATATTGAAGAGGGTAGATTTAGATTAGATATTGGGAAAACATTTTTCAATAAGAGGGTGATGAGGCTCCGTAACAAATTGCCCAGGGAAGTTGTGGATGCCCCATCCCTGGCAGTATCCACAGCCAGGTTGGATGGGGCTTTGAGCAACCAGATCTAGAGGAAGGTGTCCCCGCTCATGGCAGGGGAATTGGAACTAGATGATCTTCAAGATCCCTTCCAAACTAAACCATGCTATGATTCTATGATTCTGTGATATTAAATTTGTAATTTATACTCTCTGATCAGAAACATTTCAGATGCAGCAGCAGCAATAGAAATAAACACAGTTCTAATGTAAACAAGGGTGTTTTGAACAACATTTAACAATGTAATCTACACCATTATTTAACAGCTGTTGGTGAGGTCTATGGTGCCTACACAAAGCTTATTTTTATAACAGTTTTAAGATCAGACTCAGTACTGTTTATATGCAATCTTGTACCTAGGTTACTTCAACAGACTTAGATGTCTGTCAGGCTCAAACAGTTAATTGAATTAGGCCTTTGTTTTTAAGCACCTGAGTGGAATACTCCAAGAAATAGATGTCTTGACATTGGGTGATTGCAATTGAAAGGAAAGAGCAGTGCGAGACAGAATAGCCTGCTATCATTCTGCAAAACATTCCACTACAACGATACTTTAGGAGAAAACAGGAAAACAGCTTTTCTTTCCATATAAATATACTGGAACTGAAAATATGTTTGAAAGCTATGGTGGGATAGAAATTTTTTAAATTTCTTTTTATCAAGTGAGGACTCCAAAATTGCAGTATTTGACATGCATTGTGGGTTCAAATCCTAGTGAATTCAGTGAGCAACAGAAGAAATACATGAATTCCTGAGGAAGTTCAGAGAAAAGACAATCTGAACTGCAAAACCTCAGCATACACATTCTTAGAGGCCAGAAGCCCTTAACAAGACTGTATCTATTTTTTCTTTTTAAAAATGTGACTGCACAACATGTCTGGGATAAAAATCAGACTGCAGCCAATGTAGTAAAGTATAGAACTGCAAACACTGATGTTTTCATCAGATAAAGAATGAAAAAATTAAAGGACATCTTTACAGAAATGTAAACCAGATATGAGTGATATGCACACCTAATATAAAGAAAGACCACATTTTAAGGGATTGGTTTTGGTCCTGTTTAAGCTAAGAGCTAAATAGCAGTTAATTTCAGTAACAGAAGATTTAACCCCAAATGAAAAATTCTTAAACTTGTCTAGTTAGTGGAATTTGAATCCACATTTTGTCACCAAAATCTGATGTACTTTTTTGAGAACTTTGGCAATGGACCATACCAGTGTTTTAGATAACCACAATGACTTTCAAGTTTAAACCTTTAGGGATGCAAACATAAAAATATGGGGCCTTTTTGTAAAAATATTTTAATTTGTGCTGGGCATTTAAAATTAAATGAAATCTGAATTAATGGATAAATTCTTGCTATCTTGCTATATTACATGACAGCTGGGCATTTGAATCTTGTTAGTCGAGAGAGTTAAGATTGAACAGAACTACTTTTGTAGTTCTGTTTTGTACATTGCACATTTAAAAATTATTCTTTCACTAGATTTTCCCACAGTGTTTCCCAGTAGTATAACTGATATGGAAGATATATGGCTTGCTAGTCCCATATCTGCATGAACAGTAAAGCTGCACAAGAGATCAATTTCTTTGTGCAGAAGATGGAGGGACTCAAAAAGCAGGTGAGCAAAGCACATAAGCTGAAGCGAATACATCACAAAGATAAGTATTGACAGAAGAAACAGGATTAAGATTGGCTACAACATTTATGAAAAGAAAAAGAATAATAAAATACTCTGGCAATGGTAAAAAGAAACATCAGAAAAGAACTTACCTATAGTAATGCTTACATTATGCCAACATACTGGTCATATGTACTTATCTTTTCAGTATTACTGAATGCTGAGACTGAAGAGTGGCCAGTTACAGATACTAGTGTGAAAAGCTACCAAAAGACCGGAAGAGACAGAGGTAAACGTTCTTTTTAGCTGTGAGGATACAAAAGAATGACAAATGAGTGATTATGGCCTCAAAAGAAAATAGCACCCTGATTCTTCCCATTGTAGGAAAATAAAGGCAAAGAGAATTTTTAAAAATTTAACAACAGAGGTGATGATCTGATCATCACACATTCTTGAAACCTGTCTGGTTTCCATATGTTTAGTATAAACATTTTCAGATGAAGAGGATTTTTTTTATAAGTATATCCCATACCTATCTGAACTGTGCCTCATTCCTGACCTCGGATGTTGGATTCCAGAAGAGCCAAAATAAAACCGGATAGAATAGAATAGAATAGAATAGAATAGAATAGAATAGAATAGAATAGAATAGAATAGAATAGAGTAGCTTCAGCTGGAAGGGACCTGTAATGATCATCTAGTCCAACTACCTGACCACTTCAGGGCTCACCAAAAGTTAAAGCATATTGTAAAGGGTATTGTCTAAATGCCTCTTGTTAAGGCTCAGACACACACACACGGCATTGACCACATCTCTAGGAAGCCTGTTCCAGTGTTTGACCACTGTCTCAGTAAAGAAATGCTTCCTAATGTCAAGTTTGAACTTCCCCTCATGCAACTTTGAACCATTCCCACACATCCCATCACCGGATCCCAGGGAGATCAGCACCTCCTTCTCCTCTTTGCCTCCTCAGGAAGCTGTAGACAACCTCAGCCTCCTTCTCTCCAAACTAGACAAACCATGAGTCCTCAGCAGTTCCTCACAGGACATGTTTTCCAGCCCTTCCACCAGCTTTGTTGCCCTCCTCTGCATGTGTTCAAGGACCTTCACATCCTCTTTAAATTGCGGGCCCAGAACCGCACACAGTAATCAAGGAGAGGCTGCATCATTGCTAAATACAGCAGGATAATCAACTCTTTTGATTGGCTGGTTATGCTATGTGTGATGCACCCCAGGATGCACTGTGCCCTCTTGGCTGCCAGGGCACATTGCTGACTCATACTGAGCTTGCTGTCAACCAGCACCCACAGATCCCTTTCTGCAGGACTGCTCTCCGGCCACTTCTCTCCCAATTTATACATGTGCCTGGCATTACTCCATCCCAAGTGCAGAATTTGGCATTTGTTCTTGTTAAAATTCATCCCACTGATAATTACCCAATGGTCCTACCTATATCCCTCTGAAAGCCCTCTTGTCCCTCGAGACAGTCAACAGCAACTCCCAGTTTGGTATTGCCAGCAAACTTACTAATGGTGCATTCAACTCCAGCATCCTGATCACTGATAAACATGTTGAACACAACTGATCCTAGAATTGAGCCCTAAATAGCTACTGGGAACCTGAGAAAGAATAAAAATTAGTATCACTTAGCCATAGAAAACGCCATCTGAAAATATATTAAACAAAAAGATACTTCTTAGTGGAAGTATAGACTATTTTTTTGTACAAAGAAAGCACAAGGAGGTGGAAGAAAGGGCAAGGGAAACTCTAGAGGACCAACTTCAGCAGCAGCAGGCAGCAAGCCTGCTCTTTGTGGCAACATCTTTCAGCTTCCACTCACTCCATTGACCTTCACCATAGGAGGGAAGAACGTAAGGGGGTTCATGGACAAATGGGAATATGCCAAATGTAATATAAAAGGAGCTCAGAAAAGCATTTGATACAGTGCCTGAGGAAATCTGGCTTCAAAGAATAAGTTGGAGCCATTTGGATGAGAACCAATCTTCTCTGAACCGAAAATTGCCTGAAGGGCAAGGCAGAAGAGTACAAGAGAAATACAAGTTGTTGTGCTGCCTGGCCTATGAAAGTAGTACATTATCTAAAGTCTCTTATGCTATTAAATTAGGAATTACAATTACAGAAAGAGAAATAATACCAATGAAAGGAGAAGGAGAGGTAGAAAATGTCAAACATTGAAGAAGGCCACACAGAAATATATTCTGAAGCGCATCTACTCTAAGACCAGCGATTAAAATTGATCATTGCACACCAGTTTACCGAAAAGTATTTTCAGCTGTGTATGATGCCAAAAATTTCTTTCAACATCATGTCACAGATAAAGTGATACACCAACCTTTTTTCTGCATGTGAATGACCAAAGCAAAGACACTGAATACTCGACCTTGCATCCAAGTTAAATATTTATCAAGCATAATCTCTACAGAAAGATGGACAAGGTGCAAAAAAAGTGCATGCAAAACAGTTATCTCCCCTATATTCAAGAGCAGTGTGTTGGTGGGAGTGGTAACTAAAAAGCAAACAACAGATTAGGAAATGGCAGGCAGCCACCACCTCACATTGTACATTCTGTTTGATTAAGGTACGTAAAATTTGACCAAAAGAGTTTGTTGAAAGAAAATGACAAATAGAGTATGCTCTGACTCCCTAGAAAAAAACGAATCAGAATACAGTATGCTCAGTTAGTCTTGTGAGATATGGTCCTAAATCAAGGGAATACTTGCAGTATTTTGCAATAGTCTGTAAGAGTCAATGTGAATCCTGGTATCTGCATATGAACGATAATTTATTTAATTATCTTCCATTTGGGCCTACTCGACTCACAAAATTGTTCCAGATTAAAGTTGTGATTTTACACTGATTGAACTAAACCAACGTAAAACGGACAGCAACTGTGTTTAATGTTTTGTGTAGGATTTACTTCTTCAAAAAGTTTACAAGCACAAGTGAAATGAATGCAGCCAATTTGAACCAATTGAAATGGTAAGAAAACCCATTTATTTCTTGCATTGCTTCTGTTATCTAAACTAGTTTTGTCCAATCTTTTTCAGACAGACAATTTCAGTGTGAATTTTACTGTTGCTCTCAAGCAAACAGAACTGTGCCTGTATTGTAAGAAATAATTTTTAGTAGTTAAAATTCTGCCCCACTAAAATCATTGTTTGTCAAATGCTACTCAAAAATTAATTTTTTAATTAAGAATTCACTAGTCTCTACTGATCAGATGTCAGCTGATGCCACTCTCATTATCTTTGTTCAACCTACCAAACACATAACTAATATTAACATCAGACCATCATTCTAAAGCACTTTCTTATGAAATTGTTATTCGTAGAATCTTGTTTGTGGTTTGGAAAAAAGTAGTCTGTTTCTACACATGAATCTAAACGTATTTCTCCTGTAATCTTTTTGTTCATTTGGGCAAAATTCTTTCTTATAACTTTGGTTAACTGTTCTTTAAGTGCCACCCCACACTGAAATGAAAGCTGCAATTTCATGTCACATCTAAGCTGATATTATAATTTTTTCCCAAAGTCAGTGGAAAACTTACCTTACTGAGAAGTGGGCTCATATGAGTGACAATGCACAGAAGAGGGAATGGGAACACAGGCTGGTACAGAAAAGTCTCTCTTGGGGTCTACGAACCATTTTACTGTCTTAGCTGTAACATCAAGCCAATCCTGCACATACTCTTGAGTCCGTTTGAAGGACAAGATTCACATAATCACGAGTGCCCCCTGGCTCTGGTTCATGGATGCTCTCATGAAGAAAGCACTGGTCACGACTGGTGAATTTCATCTTATAATACTGAGACTACTCTTGCAGTACAGCATAGATACTGCAGAACTATCTATGTTATAACTACTTGCCACCATCAGTGCGCTCAGGAAGATTTATTCTTGTTTTTGATAATTTTAATCATACTTCTTCAATAAATCAATGTTATTCATAAATAGTTTTGGTGAGCAATCTATGTGTTTATTGAAACAGTCCATATTTAGAAATTTATTTGAGCTGTTTCATCAACCATTTCTTTCAGACTGCCTTTTTTTTCTGAATACTATAGCAAGCTATACAAAGAAGAACACTGACTACAGAGATTTGTGAACATTTGGCCTGTTAGTGTTATAATTTCTTCTTGTATTTTTTACTAGTCAACAATTCAATTTGGTTCAATTCTGAGTTCAAATTTTTTTAAATATGTTACTAGGTCATGTACACTGATTCTCTTTATGTGACCTGAGTCCTAGAGTTTTGGGTAGGTACTGCTGTTTAGACCCTCCATTACTTACTTGCCTAAAGCTCACATTTCATGGAGTTTGGTGGATTTGGTGACACTAGTAGCTGCTGAATCCTTATCTGACTGTTTTTTCTTACACATAAACATTCTTGATCTTAAACATGTGCATCTTCTTATTGCTGTACGGTTGTCTGTTAACCCTGTTGCAGATAAGCACCAGACAGTCACTCATTTACTTCTGTCCCCCAGTGGGGTGTAGAAAGAGGAAAGGAAGAATGAAAACAAGAAAATTTGGGGATCAATATAAAACAAAGAAGCAAATAAAGAAACAAGTATTTAATAAGTGAATGGTGAGTGGAAGAAGAAGGAATAAAACAAAACAAAACAAGTGATGCAAAAGCAATCACTCACCACCTCCCTTCGGCAGACTGATGCCCAGCCAAAAGATGGTTAACCCCCTAAAGCCCCCTCTGTACCCTTTTAATGCTGAGCATGACGTTATATGGCATGGAAAACCTCTTTGGTCACTGCCCAGCTACGTCCTTCTGCCTGCCCACTGCTCACCCTCTCCCCTGCCAATCTATTCACTGGGGGTAGGCAGAGTGAGAAACCAAGAAGGCCTTGATGTAGTGCAAACACTGTTCAGCAAAAGATAAAATATTAGTGTATTATCAGTACTGTTTTGGTCAAAAATGTAAAACACAGCACCATATGAGTTGCTATGAAGAAAATTAACTCCATCCTAGCCACGCCCAGTACATATACCTAATGCACCCTACATTTTAAAATAGGCAACATCACCTCATTTGCTCAAGAAAATAAAAGAAGTGACATCTTAGTATAAAACCAAAATGCATTAGCTGTGCAGTAGTTTGTAAATTCTCCTTATGAATTATTACTATGACTTTCTTATTTTTCCTCTTCATTGCAGTAAATGCTTTTTTTGAAGGGTAAATTACGTCATATAGCCAGCTGATTTTAACATAGATTTGAGGTAAATACTTTATAGGTATAACCTATACATAGGAAAGGACAGTCATATTGCAGCTCAAGTTCCTTCAGTCAATACCTTCTGGTGCTTCCCATCAATGCAGAAGCGTATCTTTTGCAAATTTTCTTAAGAGGGTGTTTCAGAGCAATGTTCTTGTGGTAAAATCAGCAATACATTTTCAGCACGTATTATCCTTTTCAAACATTGTAAACTAATCCAGATTTAGACTTCAGTCTTCCATTTTACACCAGATTCATAACTGAGTGATACTCTACAATATTTTTTTGAGTGCAGGTCCAAAAGCAGGTTTCACTTTTACGCCTAGGTTGAAGGAAATCAGTGCAAACAGTCCCTGTCGTATTTGACTGCATGAGCTTGCTACTCCCAGCCCTTAAAACTGCAGTGCACACAGAGTGAATCCTTGCTGCTTTTCTTTAAATGAAAAAGCAGCTTTATAATAATCTTTGCTTTTAACATCCCACCTTCATCAGGTTTTATTTTAATTGCTTCATTAAAATATTTCAAAGTCCATCTGAGAATCTCATCTGCTCACCCTTAGAACTTCTTTCAGAGAAAAACGATTCATTTCCCTTCTGATTTCCTGTCATGAGAGTGAATTATGTAAATGGGATGAAAAAATAATTGATTGCAAAGATGCAAACTGGTGGGAATTTGTGGAGAACACAGGCTGGGAACATCTGAGGGACATGAAATAACAGTGACTGCAGGGATAAACAGAGACAAGGAAAAAGACAGGGTTCAATTTCTTTTAGTGGGTTAATCTTCAGTGTGTACTTTGCATTTATACAACTTCCATGTTTGGGAAGGAGGGACAAAATTCAGGGACCTTTAATCAAGAGTACAAAAATAAATAATTTTCTGTTTAATTAAAAAAAATGTGAAGTTTAATTATCTGGATTTATTTACTTTTGTGAAAAACAACTTCTAATCATTAACTGCAGTAAATACTGAAGTTATTTACAATGTCTTCAAATACTGCTGATTTATTTGATTTAATAAAATGAAAAACAAATCAAATATAGTCCTAACATGTTGGGAAAGGTCTGAAAGATGGTTAAGGACTGTGTTTTTACAAACCATTCATAATCAACTATTACTATATATATAAGGGTGTAGTAACTGGTAATCAGGGAGCACTTTGAGACAGTAGCTGTTACCCAGCCACTCTGAAATGAATATTCTGAAATTCCAAACACTCACCTAAAACTCGATTTTGATTGGAAAACATCTATACATTTTGGAAGGTAAGCACTGAAACTATACTAGCAAAAAGTTTGAGTTAGAAAAAGAATAATCTTATTCTTGTTTGCAAATAAAAGGTGCCATATAAATTTGATGTGCCAGATAGATGTTGAAATATGCAAGGTTATTTGAGGGATTGCAAAAATATATATGGATTTAGGACAAATAATAGTTTTTTCTCTGATTTCTTTCCTGTCTTATTAATAGAAGTGAAGCTTAAACTACTAAAACACCATGCGTTATTGTTTAATCCATTTAGATGTATCTAATGTGCAAATAAATTGTATATATATAATACCATTATAGAACTGTTGCTGCTTCTTATATACATTTTCATTCTTTGCATTCCCATTGAGTCCACAATAACTGATAATGTCAATCTGTCTCTCACTTAAGGATTTTGTTGATTTGTTTAATTGGAGTAAAACTTTTACAAAAATTTGAGATTTATATTGTTCTTTGAGAATGGTTTGGCATGGAATTTGTTTAATCTGGTTAGTAGAGAAATTCCAGGCAGAAGTTCTCCACTGAGAAAGTTATGTCTAAAGGAATTTGCTATAAAAATAACTGTCATCCACATACTAAGACTAGTTTGTTTTAATAAGCACAAAACTGAGATCTATTGTTCTTTATTGATTATGCTGTAGCCTCTGGATAAGCTTTGAGGGATTATTAATAAATTTTTTTTGTTATTTAGTCATGTATCTCATGTATACAGTTACAAATGGACACTGTCAATTGTAGTTTTATGTCCTGTCTCTTAACAGAGCTCATGAGCAGTTTTTTATTCTGAGCCCAACATAATCATTTTCCCTGGAAGCAAACTAATTTGGATTGACTAAGAGCCTTTATGCGTAACGCAGAGCTAGTTAAGGAAAAGGAAAAAAACCAAACTAAACCAAAACAAAACAAACCAAAACCAAAAAAAAAAAAAAAAAAAGCATTCATTCTAAGATTCCAAGCCTGGTTTTGTGTTTTATCACATTATTCTTTAATAGTTAAACAATCTGTGGGTATAATAATTCTTACCAAGGGGACTGAGATACCCAGTTATGCTATTTCTGGCTTCTTCTTTTACTGACCGTACAGGCCTTCAGTTACTTGTGGTACCAGCGCATGAAATAAACAAACAGGTTGTTTATAGCCTAATGATTAAATGCATTTTGGGGAAACAAAGAGTGGGTTTCTATCTTCTTGTGTTTGGGGTCGCATTTAGTCTCTTACTGACAGGGAGACATCTCAGCTTACAAAGCTGTTACATGCATAGGGACAGGAACACATGTTCTGCATGTGACCATCCCTGTATGAGCATTAAGCATAAGAACCGCTTGCTTTACAAGTTATAGTGGAGGCAAGAATGAGAATGGCTCCAGGGGCCTTTATGAAGTTGACACAGATGGAGATGAAAGAGCAGAACTTTGGATTCTTTAAAGGTCTCATGACCAAAATTTGGGTCTTGGTCTTCTAAATGATAAGTCCTAGAGTCTATGTCACATGCTGTGGCATATAGGTGCCACCTAATTCTCACTTCTTGTGGCTTAGTCTTTACTCTCAAGGCAGAGTGGAAAAGTCAATCTATGCTATTCAGTTTATGTTATGTTAATAAATTTTTATGTTAAATGGGAGATATCCAACTGAATTAAAGCAAATGGACACATGAGATTTTCATTTCCAGCTTTAGGAGTATTTTAACTGTAATTCTAATTTTATTGGTAAATTTGCTATATAATACACACTTGTCTGTTTTTCTCTCCAAAGCATCAGCGATTCACTGGTAAATATCTTCCCCCATCTAAAATTAGGAGCTCTAATTATAGCATCTACATCTTTGATGAGAAAAGGTCTTTTTAACTGAGTGCTAATTATGATTAATTTATTCATTGATGCTGCTATCATTTATACTTCAATGCACCTGTTAAAATGGCAATAAACATTCAAACATATATCTTTTTATTCATTTGCTTTATTTATCTGAATAAAAAATATTTTTGTAATCAGTAATCATATTTTTTATTTATAGCATTCTTAATGAGAAATAATATGACAGCATTTTTTTCAGTACTGAGACAATCTGGAAAGCACCAGCAGATACAAATTTGCAAGTGCAGAAGGACAAATACTGTAAATATACATCAGTTGCAGACAGGCTGCTGCTATCTTTTGGTTATGCAAATTATCAGTATGGAAATAGCAAAACTTTAAAAAAAATCCCAAATATCTTTTAAAAACGGTTTTTAGATGGATGAAATATGTATTTACTCTATTCTTTCCTGCATTATCATTTTTAATATAAACCACATGTTTAATCTTATTGCTTAGGTAGAAAGACACAGTGGCTCAGATACCCATCTGTCCAACAACATGTGCAACAAGACAGGGATCAGTTGTGAGAAAGACTTTATTTAAAAAAATCACTCCTTGCTACTCTTTAGGGCTGCGTCATGATTACATATAGTGAATCCACACAGAGTTGAAAGGGGAATGAGATCTGGACAAATACATGCACACTTTTGCCTAAGTGTCTTCACGAAAGCTAAGCCAGGGTTCACATGGTTTTCAGGCACAGTCAAAGATTCAGCTGACTTTTACTCCTGCCAATCAATTTAGGCAGTCCTCTGCAATCCCAAGACTTTTATTTATCCAAAGGTCCCTTGCGTGGAAAACTGCAGACTTTTTCCAAACACTTTAAGCAATTCCTGATTTTGGGGAGTGGGGAAAGTCTTTAATCAACTTTTACTTTTCTTCACTGTGCACAAGGAGGAGGGAAGAGAAAAAGCCAGGAGCAAATGACTGATTACACTACTCCCTCTCTACAGTGTGTCCAACCAGAAGCCAAAGAGTTGTTTGAAGAGGATGAGAAGCAGGAGGCAGCACTCTCAATTTAAAACTGGGAGGTGGGAACTTAGATGCCTTTTCCCCCCATGCCTCTCAAGGGGAACAGGAGCAGGGCCATTTTCAGGGTCACATCCTCCTTCTCCCAAAGTGATACCATACAGTCAAAAGTCCCAAAATGGAGCTTTAAGCCTGAGGCACAGTCTGGTCCTCAAACAACAAAAGAAAAGAAATAAAGTACAGGTGTTTGGGGGTTTGTTTATTGCTGTTTTGTATGGTTTGTGTATTGGGTTTTTTTTTTCACTTCAATAAAAACCCTGAGCTTGGTTTGCTATGATTTTTACCTTCATACTATTCATTATTTTCAAATATTAGGATGACTGCTGAGTAGTCATAAAAACAACTGAAACATCAGAAAATGTTTCATGAAGTTTAGCATGATTGGGTACATATTTAAATCACAAATAGAAGTGCATTATACAATAAGAAGAAGTAAAAAGTGTTTCAAACCAGCAACTTCATTATGCAAATGTATCTGAACTACTGAGCAAATAATAAAGACATTTTTTTCCTCCATTATTTGAATGATTCATTGAACAATTGAATGATTCACTAGCTAAAAATCCTGAATGATTCACCGAGTTAAAAATGGTCAACATTCATAATAAATCTGCTTTATGCAAGACACTTAATGGAGTTTACAATATCTTCATAGATACTGTAACAGTTAATGACCCTCTTACATCTCTCACCCTGATGTATTTCTGAAAATCCGCTTAATAAAAATGTTGGGAAATCTGAAGCAAAGAGGCATCCTAAGAAATTTGTGTTTGGCAGCAGATTCCACCCGAAGACACAGCTCTCTGGGGCAGGGCTAGGCATGCTCTAAAGTGCATCATAACCAAATTAACAGTCAATATTTAAAAATATTTTACACTATACGCATTGGTTTGCACTTTTTCCAGGAGACATCTTGAAGATATTTAATCTTCAAATGCAACCAGCGTAGAGGTCCTGAATGGAGTCTGGGAGCCTGTTATACTGCAATATTAACCACCATTAGTCATATGAGGGTAGCGCATATAGACTCTAACTGTCAGTCTCTGAAATCTGGTGGTCTTTGAATTCAGAATCAAACCAAGCAAGCAGAATTCTGTATGACTTCATCAGGTCTACCTTTTAAGGATCTGCCAACAGTCATAGCTTTCAAGCAAATACAGATAGAGGTTAAGTAAATTGAATTAAATTGAATAAATAAATCTTCAAATAAAAGCAATTTGAATAGTTTGTGACCAATTCATGTGATAGAGAAGATAAAATAATAATGATAAAAGATAAAATGCACACTGACCTTCAGCTAGCAGAAGCATTGGCAGGTAAGGAACTAAAAATTTGAGTGTGTCATACGCATTAGTGTAGTCTCAATAATCTCAATTGATGGAATTAGTCTTTGGCCATAAAATTCTCTGACCAGAGCTGGGAGAAATTCTAAGCTTTTGCTTTTGAAGCCCAAATGATTTTTCTTTTTTGCTACAGGAAACTCTGAGAAGTACCCATTAGTACAATTTGAAATCACTCACAACCCAAAAGAGAAATTAGTTTGAAAAGCTTTCTATTTTTCACCTGCCTTTTCACTTTACTTTTCAGATCCTACAGTATGTAACAGAGTTCTTCACAAGCACCTAGCAAGTAAATCACTACATTTTCTACAAAGCTGTTTGAAATTTGGACCTAAAGGTGCTACAGCAGTGATCTTATGAGAATAAAACTCTTCTGAATTCATATTTGTAGTCATATCTTGAGTCTTTGCAGAAGTTCATAATGAAACTTAACGTAATGAGTGCTTAACAAACTACCACAGCTCTTTGATGTATTTTAAGACAGTCATCATAATCATGAGTAGAGACCAATTTATGACAGATATGTATCAGTCTTTCTAATGAATCTCTGGCCAGTAGATTTTCATTCAAATAATGCTTGTCTGTAAACTGGAAACAAAAAATGAGCCTGTTCATTTGTCAAAATATAGAAGTGAGTGAATGGAGGAATTTAAACATTCGTAAAGGTTAGATAAGTTTCTGGCACATATGCATTATTTGTTTTGTCAGGCAAAAAGTATTAATATATAAAATCCAGTGGAATGATCAAAGTGTTTAAACAATACATCTTCTTCTTCTTTGTAGTAACTATAAAGTTTAATAAGAACCAAGATCCTGAAACATTGACAATAAGAAAAGTAAATTGCACTTTCTTCAGCACATCTCATTTCTAGCATCATCACACAGATTGCTAGAAGTTTTCCACTGCATAAAGGCAGGACAGTCAAAAACAGCATTTGACAAAAGCTCTGAAGATGTATATAATTTCAATATCCGGGACAAATTTTTTAGAAAGACTAATCGCATGCTCTCTGTTTTATACAGAACAAAACACCCAACACTAACATCAGATTCTACTAAACTTTTCAAGTTCAAATACTGAAAAGTCTTGTAACTCACGGTATCAAAGTTTCTGGTGTGGAAGGTGCTAGAATAAGATAGAAAACACTCAAGACACAATAGAAGATTATTGAAGCAATAACAAACACAGACGTTGTTCCTGTATTATTTACCAGCACACATCTGTATAAAAGCCCTTGAATTTCAAGAACAAGGATTGAAGAACAGCGGGGAGGCAATTCTCCATCCTGCTCCTCTGGGGAAGGCTTTTTTGGTATACTTAGCTTTCCGTTTAAAGGAAGTAAATTAGAAACTTCCCCAATTTCCAGACAGCATTAAACAGCTGGTCACAGGAATATCACCAGCGGTGGAAATGCATGTAGGCAGCTACCTTTCCTCCTATAGTCAAGGAGTAGCAAATTAGTGGTTCTTGAAGACCCCTGAAGTTGGAAGCAAGTTGGAAGAAAAGAGAAGGTTTCTTATAAAACTAATTGAGTTTCACTAAGTGCACTTAAATCATATGAATTTAAAACACCAAGCCTCAGCACATGCACATGCTTTCACATAACCCTAGAGAAGCACGCTCACACACACAGGCATACACACAAAAAGAGCTGTTTTCATCTTGAATTTATCATTAAAAATCACTGATTTTACTGTGCTAAGCTATTTATGGTAGTGTGTTTTGATGAACAACAACTTTTTCCTGTACATACCTAAGCAAAAAAACCTTTCCTAATGTAAAATGGAAAAACTGGAAAGTCACTATTTTATTCTAACAATAAGAATAATCATAATATCTGTTCTCCTAATATTTTGCTATGAGGCATGGCAAGTAATGATGCTGTTGATCCTGTTTCAGAGATGTGTGATATCATATTTTTATTTTTTAATTTAATTTTTTCATACATGTATTAAAATTATTTTTTACAATGTCTTCCTGTTACCTTAAACTTTTTTTAAAAAATCTATTAACTGGTACTTTGGCATATGTTTTAAATGTACGTCTTGAAATGCTTCAGGAAAGAATACTGGTTCAGAACACCTGTATCCTGATGTCCATTAATAATGATATTGTGATGGGCTGTAGGAATGGATGGACAAACTGCCAGAACTGTCAGAGGTATCAGAATACTAGTATCTTTTTCCCTCTTTTCTGAGACAAAAAAAAACAACTCTGCATTTTTCAGGGTCTTTTTTTTTTTCATCTCGAAAAGATAGAGGAAAGAATGAGAGGAATAGTAGCCCGGCTTTTAAGAAGGTTAGGAAAAAATCAATTACTCTCTCTCACTGTGTAGAATCCCTGTAAACCAAAGTTCAAACAAAAAGATATATTGTAAAACATAGGACAAGGAAGAACCTTTCAAAAAAGTTCTCAGTGCCAGTAGATGTAGCTTGTTTCCTTTGCCAACAGACACAAACCCCACTATCAGACATAAATTTAGAGACAAGATCAAGAAGCCAAAATGAATGAACAGAAATACCACGCACTTGTTGCAAGATGACATGGGGTAACATGTAATAGTCAAGTGGAAAATTTGGGCTAAAAAAAGTCAAAAGGAATTTGGAATTAAATATTTTATTTTTAAATAATTCTTATTTAAAATTGTCCACTTACATTTGGCACAGCCTTTCTTCTTTAGCAAAATTTTTCATTTAATTCTTATAACACAGACATGTTATTGAAAGAAATCTGATATTTTCTAAATTATTGATTCAAAACTAGACATCAGAAAGCTCAGGTAACACCTGAAAACTAAATGCAAACTAAATGACCAGATATTTGTATTACTATAGGGATGCATGTAGATATGTGCAGCAAAATCTACCTAAGATATTATCAAGAACAGTGCTAACACTGCCATGCTTTCTTGAGATGCTGAAAACACTAGGTGAAATTAATATGAATTGAGGACACTTGACACTTTTTAAAAGTCAACAACTCTTCATTGGATTAGGAGAAAGAGTAGGGTGATGTGACATTTTGCTTTTAAAAACAAAATATTCTTGCATTGGTTCTGTTCCTTTTCATTCTTGAATATCTGAACTGTTGCAGTAAGACAATAAGCACATCATTTATTTTCCTGAAAAATTCAAGAGCTCTGAGGTGATTAAAAACACAGAATACCGTAAACAGTTTGGTCAGACATTACCATGGAAGGGTTATATTTTTTCAAGAAGATACATGCTGCTGGAGGTGGGATCACTTCTTCCCTGGAAAGCAGTGTGTTAGTGCTGAACTAGTCAGGAAGAAAGAGCAGAAAAAAATTTAAACAAAACTGTTGCCTAATCATTCTTTGTTGTCTGAGAGTAGAAAGTAGTAGGCAGACAAAACACTTCCAAAACTTCCTTTTACACCATGATGTTACTATACTCATTGGGTAACACTGTCCAGTTTTATCTGTTCAAGTTTCGAATTCCAACAAATCTCATGGCAGCATCACATAACTAAAATGATGCTATATTTTGTGAATAAACATACATATATCAGGCAAAAGACCTGAGTCTTTGTCTGTGATTGCAATACTGTTGACTTTTTAACACTCCTGCAAATATAGAATTATGCATTTTTTGGTACTTCACAAAAGCCATTGCTGGTTCTTTAAAGAAACCAATTTCACATTAAATTGTTTTGAAGGGTTATTTTTCAGTCTGTTACTCTACAGTTCTTCTTTGTTCAGTTCAAGCTTTTGTGTGTTTTGTTTTTTTTCATGCTACCAGTTCTACAGTTTTAAACATCTGAGTTTTTATTGTTTTCATTACGTTGTTTCAGTCAGATAATTATTAGAGACACTTACATTTCATTTCCAAAGTGCCAGTACTTGGAAACAGAAGCTAGAAAATGCAGCCTCAGTGTGCACTTAGGCTCCAGAAAAACAGAAGACTATAAAAAGCACTCAAATGCTTTGTTAGTGCTGCTTTTTTTTTACCAACTGATTGATTGCTGTTTGATTTTTCTGTTTTGTTTTATTTTGGTTTGTTTTAACAGTAGCTTCAAACTTTTAAGCCACACTCATTTTTCTTGGCTTAGGAAGGATGAGATCACCTGGTAAATTTTGAATTCTTGATGATGGGCCTGTAGATGCTACTCTTCTTATATGTTTCTTCTTTAAAAGTCTGATTAAGATCCCACAGAAATAAATGGAGAGATGGGACAAGCCTTGAGCACCATGAGGGCCTAAAGTTTAGTAACCTTCTCCAAATCCTGATCCTTCACAGATATCTGCAGTTGCTCTTGAACAACTTTGTGCAGGCAAAGCATGCAAAAAGTATCAAACATCTCCAATATTTGCAGCAGTATGTAACCACTGTACCCTTGACTATGAGTGAGTACTGCCTGCATTTTATGGGCACTTTGGATGGTGGTACCTATATGCTTCCCTGTACTTTTGTCATCAGAGTTTTTCATGCATTTTCATTTTGTCCTCTGCATTTCATGAGCCTCAGTCTCACTTTCCAGCCTATTGCCGTAGGTTACTATACTGGAAAAAAGCTCTGTGTGATACATAACAGACAAAAAGAAAATCACATAAGGAAATTTGGATATATGTACTATCATAGGTCCTAATCCTCCAAGCAGTGCAAGTTCTGTAATGTTCACCAAGTTACTCAGAGAGACAGGATGAAAGAAGTGAGATGATACTGATATTTTCTCTGCTGTTAGCTAAAAGAACAAAGGGTCACTGGGAAAGGGCCAGGTGAAAGCATCCTTTTAAAAGAACAGTTTGGTGTCAGTATGACCTATTATTCAGAAAAGCAGAAATACCAATAAAAAACATTTGCCTCTCACAAAGAAACCTTTGTGATTACTTAAGGAATTGGAAGATGCCACCTTCTCTCATTTGAGCAAAGTTAGAATAATGATGTCTGTTACCTTTTTTGCTCTAGTCAAAACTCTGCATTTCACTGCAGAGACAGGTAAAGAAATAAAAAATGTAAGAGAGCTGAGAATGAGAAAACAAATAAGGCACTAGCTGTGGTAAGGATGCTTATTTTCTATCCTATGGAGAGCCTTCCCACTCAGTCATGAAATGAGCCACCTCGAACTAATACACATCTGATCAAGCCATTACAATGCATCTTAAAATAATACATATTAAAAAAAAATACTAATGAAAACAACATGGTGTGGAGATAATGTACAGATATCAGTTTATATAACTGATGAATATCAGGTCAAGTTTAAAAGCAGTCATGTAGTCCAGCAAGCAGAATAACTGTCAGACCAAAGACATTTTAGGTGTGTGATAGCTGTGCTGCTTGGAAGATTTGGCAAGAACAGGGGGTCTGCACACTGCTAGGGTCGTCAGGAAGAATGACTAACAAAATAATCTTATCATCTTTAGCACACACTAAGTTATTTTATGCATGTACATGGTACTGCACATAGTGAAAAGACTGAAGAAGTGGCAAGCTTCCTGAAGGG
Source organism: Pluvialis apricaria (assembly GCA_017639485.1). Taxonomy (NCBI): domain Eukaryota; kingdom Metazoa; phylum Chordata; class Aves; order Charadriiformes; family Charadriidae; genus Pluvialis; species Pluvialis apricaria. Next base: position 47,565,516 of record CM030044.1, on the reverse strand, counting down.
AGGAAAGATCAACTGATCAATAAGTACGTCTCAGCCTGATTGCAGAGTGGCTCTGACAGACTGATTAAAAGCACTGCTATCCAGACACTGTTGCCCAGAAGGATGGTAGCTTGAATATGAACCTTTGAAGATGGGATAAAAAGGCTGTGGAAATACAAGCAGAGGGGATTATCCTGGAGAGGGGAAAAAAAGCTAGATCTGCTTGTCATGCTGATTAAACTCACAGTAATACATATGATTCCAAATCCATAAAAAAGACAATATAGCAAGAACACGTGAATGAATAATATAACATGCACAATAGACATCAAAGTTCATTGTTACTCCACTATCAATGAAATGCACTGTGAAGCTTCCCCTTCATGCTGCACAGCAGGTATTGTTTTGAAACCACTATCAAGGGCAGCAGATTCAAGGATCATTGCTTTAATGCATCACAAATTGTGTTACAACTTGCAAGTGAAAATAGATTCTTTCTTTGCTTCCACTGTATCCCACAATAGACTGAGCAAGGCAGAACCAGAGAACACCTAATGAATATTAAGCATGTCCCCACAGTGCTTTTCTAAGATGATGGAGACTATATACATGTCTCACTGCCACCTGCTGCATAGTTACAATGTTATTCCAGTGAACCTTAGTTTCTACTCATGTCCTAGTCACCGTTTACAATCGAGGAAAGATGAAGAAAGATTTAAGAGCTCCATTTCTTCTCCTGTTATGGACGATTACATCGATTGATAATTCTTCACATGGTAGTTGAAAATACAAATAAAATATAATCTGTGTTATTTTATGTGTAATACTGAAGGTCTCAATTATAGGTATTTGAGGGGACCTGTTAGGGACCTTTCAATGCAAACAGCATTCATTATATTTTGTGTAAGACACACTACATAAAATACAATTGAAAAGACTACAAATATTTAACAGCTTACCTTTTTAATTATTTTTGTTCACCATACATATGATGTAGTCTCATTTATACTGTGTTCAAACACACACTACTCTTTAAACAAGCCCTGTAAATTGTGCTTCACTTATATCAAATGTTCATCAGATGTAGAGAGGCTACGTAGGGAGAAAATTAAAGAGCTAAAACTCAACTAGAACTTAACCTGGCTACTGCTGTTAAGGACAACAAAAAATTTTTATAAATATATTAACAATAAAAGGAGAACTAAGGATAACCTCTGTCCTTTAATAGATGGGGATGGAAACATAGTGACAAAGGATGAGGAAAAGACTGAGGTACTTAATGCCTTCTTTGCATCAGTCTTTAACAGTAAGACCAGTTGTTCCCTGAGTACCCAACCCCTTGTGCTAGTAGACATGGTCAGGGAACAGAATGAAGCCCCCATAATCCACAGGAAAGGAGTGAGTGACCTGCTTCAGCACCTAGGATGGGATCTACCCAAGGGTACTGAGGGAGCTGGCGAAAGTACTTGCCAAGCCACTTTCAATCATTAATCAGCAGTCCTGGCTAACCAGGGAGGTCCCTGTTGACTGGAGATTAGCAAATGTGACACCTATCTACAAGAAGGGCTGAAAGGAGGATCTGGGGAACTACAGGCCTGTCAGTCTGACCTCGGTGCCTGAGAAGTTATGGAACAGATCACGCTGAGTGTCATTACGCAGCACATGCAAGACTACCAGGTGATCAGGCCCAGTCAGCATGGGTTCATGAGAGTCAGGTCCTGCTTGACTAACCTGATCTCCTGCTGTGACAAGGTGACCTGCTTAGTGGATAAGGGAAAAGCTGTGAATGTTGGTTACCTGGCCTTCAGTACAGCCTTCGACATGGTTTCCCACAGCATTCTCCTGAAGAAACTGGCTGCTGATGGCCTGGACAGATGTACTCTTCATTGCGAAAAATAAGTTCGGATGGCTGTGCCCAGAGAGTGGTGGTGAATGGAGTTAAATCCAGTTGGTGGCTGGTTACAAGTGATGTTCCCCAGGGCTTAGTACTGGGGCCAGTTCTCTTTAATATCTTTATCAGTGACCTGTATGATGGGATCAAGTGGACCCTCAGTAAGTTTGCAGACAACATCAAGTTAGGCGGGAGTGTCAACCTGCTTGAGGGTAGAAAGGCTCTACATAGGGATCTGGACAGGCTGGATCAATAGGCTGAGGCCAATGGTATGAGGTTCAACAAAAGCCGAGTGCTGGGTACTGCACCTGGGTCACAACAACCCCATGCAACCCCACAGGCTTGGAGAAGAGTGGCTGGAAAGCTGTCTTGCAGAAAAGGACCTTGGGGTGTGGGTTGACAGCCAGATGAATATGAGCTAGCTGTGTGCCCAGGTGGCCAAGAAGGCCAACCGCATCCTGGCTTGTGTTAGAAATAATGTGGCCAGCAGGGCTATGGAAGAGATTGTTCCTCTGTGCTGGGCACTGGTGAGGCCGCACCTTGAATACTGTGTTTAGTTTTGGGCCTTTCACTACAAGAAAGACATTGAGGTTGTGGAACATGTCCAGAGAAGGGCAAAGAAGTTGTTGAAGGGTCTAGAGCACAAGTGTTATAAGGAGCGGCTGAGGGAACTGGGGTTGTTTTGCATGGGGAATAGGAGGCTGAGAGGAGACATTATCACTCTGTACAACTACCTGAAAGGAGACTGTACAAAGGAGGAAGTCGACCTCTTCTCACTCGTAACAAGCAATAGGACAAGAGGAAATGGCCTCAGGTTGCACCAAGGCAGGTTTGGATTGGATATTAGGAAAAATTTCTTCACCAAAAGGGTACTTAAGCATTGGAGCAGGCTGCCCAGGGAAGTGGTGGAATTGCCATCCCTGGAGGTATTGAAAAGATAGGTAGACATGGTGCTTAGAAACATGGTTTAGTGGTGATTTTGGCAGTGTTAGGTTGATGGTTGGACTTGATGACCTTAAAGGTCCCTTCCAACCTAGACAATTCTATGATTTTATGATTTGAGGATAACACTGCAGTCAATGAAAATTGGTCTTACTATATATACAACCATATTCTGAAAAAGTTGATTCACATTAAGATGGAAAAGGATATGGAAAAAGCCTTCAATAAGTTTAAAAAAAAAAGAAACCAGCATTTTCGTATTGAAGCCTTCCATCGAAAGTTTTTTGCATTGAACTTCTCCCTGTTTAATAACGTATAAATTAGTGCATAGGTTTTAAAAAAGAAACCAACAAATAAAATCAGAAATCTCTTCCCAGTGAAAAATTAAAGATACTTACAAACAAAACTCCTTTTAGACCCACTCTAATAATGTCTTTTATTCTGGTCAGGATTGTTGTGTAAATTCTAGCTGGAGCAATTTATATCTTTATTAACCACAAAAACCTTTGTAATGCTGGTCCTTTTGGCAGTGAGATTCAAGATATATCTAGCCTCAGAAACGAACATGTTACAGAGTCGTTTAGTAGTAGTCACTTATGGTACCAAATCAAAATCAGCACAACTATATCAAGAGTAGTACTATATCCCACTAACACATTTTATTGGTAGGAAAGCTGACTGTGTATTTGCACTGATTTTCTGTTCTGAGACATGTTGTACTTCAGGTGCTAGTCTAGAGACCTCTATCACCAAAATCTTTTGAGTAATATGGACGTATTCCAGGTACTGCCCAGCCAGGAATTGATGGAAAATTTTGTAAAGCAGCTTTACAAAAACTTTAATGGGATTCAGACTCCTACCAGTATTACACTTTTTAGTCACAAAGGATAACATTTTCTGAAAGAGGAATACCAAAGACAGCAGCACTGTCTTCACACTCTAATGCTTGAAATTAATTATGAGTACTTGATAAACCACTTTGCTACAAGACTATGATAAATACACCCATACAAGGGCTTCGATATAACCCATATAAAGGACAGGAAAAAATACTTTAATATGTGGATTAGAAGTACTGTGCAAGGGCCAAATGTTAATGTTAGAAATATACATCACCTTCATTTTGAAACCATTGGAGATTTAATTCACATTACACAATAAACAAAGTCTTTGCAGCAAAGTAATATTTCCTAGAGAAAGCTGTCTAAGAGAATGGTTATTGCTTCCTTTCCAAAGGAAGGAAGACTTACTAATAAGACATAGAAAATGTTCTAATGAAAACACAGAAAGAAATGCAGACTTGTTTACAGTTCCTGACAGAACTTCATCTTGGCTGGAAAGATTCCTTGCATCATTTAGAGCTAACCACGTTGTAGTTGAAGCAGTCTGAAGAGACATATCTTACAAAAGGCAAGATGGCTATATGGTTGTAAGGAAAAAGAGAGACTCAGAAGAGAAGACTTAAGAAGTAAAATATTATTAAGTGGTGGAAAATTAATATTTCATTGTGTGCATGATACGTTGCTATATTACAAATAAATCTGTAACAGATATATTGTATTATTCTATGAGATTAATAGCGCCACGTGCATTTCAGTAATCTGATGAACACTGACTTTATTAATTTTGATTCTATTAAGGAACTCAGTTAATTCTATGCCTATTTTTCCTGTACATACCTCTGGCACTCTTTTTCTTATTCTTAGTTAAAAAAAACCTGAGCGAGTTTAACCATAAACTAGAGCACTGTAAATTGTCCATAGCTAGAAAATTTTGGGTTCTATAAAAGAAATTAATTAAAATGTATCATCCAATATTACACAAAGGTTTTGCTATAAATATTAAGGCCCATTTGCTTCTTTGTATACTGATACTCACTCATATACCTGCATAAAGATTATTTTCAAACAGTTCATACTGCAAGTGGAACAATATGGTGCTGGTGTTTAATTATTTTTTCCTAAGCCAAAGTCTTTAATGTCATTAAGTCAAACTGACTTCTTACTGTAAAGATTTATATTAGATCAGGATTTCATAGAACATCTTTAGCAGACCATTTATATAAAAATGAATCACATGAAAATAGTTTTGCTTTGTCTTTAACAGAATCCTGCTGCCAAAGGGTAATATCTATTTTTCAACATTGACCAAAAATGAGAGTAGGAAGGAAAAGGAAAAGCAATGCATTGGTAACAACTGAACTCCCACAAATGGAAGTGAAGACCTTTGGATCTGAATGCATGAAGTGGGGAGAAGACAGAAAAACCTCCAGATGGAAGCAATCACAGGCAATGGCAAAAAAACACAAGAGCTGAGCTCTAGCCATGGGGAGCCGAGCTCTTAAGGAGCTAACAGCAATTTTACCAGCCATTCTTTCACACCTGAGTAAGCCACCCATAACCAAAGGATGGGAAACATTCTTATCCAGTCCTGATGATGATTCAAACTGATCTGTGCAATGATGGCCTAAATGATCTTTTGTCCTTTTATAGTAAAGCTTTGATGTAGCAGAAAATCTTTAATTTGATGAGGAATAATTAAATTCTCTGAGATAGAGGAGGGAATCTGTGCCCAAAAAGTAATGAAGACAACACCAGCAAGAAAAAATACATATCTTTTCTGTTTTTAAATATAAATGTATGTAGGTGGGGTTTTTTGTTTGTTTGTTTTACCTATAAAAATACAGTTATTGTAGCTTTGCCTAACAGCCAAATTCCCACCCAGGCACTTAGTCACTACACAGACACACACCCACACATACAGCGTGGGATGAGGAGCAAAATAAGAAAAAACGCAATGAGGACATTCGTGTGTCAATATAAAGACAGGCAGATAACTTGCCAACTACTGTTAGAGGCAAAACAGATTCAACTTGGGGAAAAATAATTTATTGTCAGTTAAAATAAATCTGGGTAGTGGAAAACAAAAAGACAAATGTTAAAACACCTTTCCTCTCTCCTTTCCCAGGCTTATGGTCATTCTGTCACTCCAAACACCACTATCATCCCACCTTTTCAAAGCTACATCCCTCACACCTTTCCTCTGCTCCAGCATGGTCTCTCCATGGTCTACAGCTCATTCAGGAATATCCATGTGCAGCAGTGTGGGTCTTCCATAGGCTGTGGTGTGGAGATCTGCTCCACCATGGAGCACCTCCTCCTCTTCCTGCTCTGACCTTGCTGTTCCTGCTGCTCTTTCTCACTCTTTTTGTTCCCTTCTCTTCTCTCTGTGTCCTTTTTTCTGCCTTTTGTAAAATATGTTTTCATAGAGGCACCACCAGCTTCACTCATGGGCTCAGCTTTGTCTTCAGGGAACCATCTATGTCCAGCACCGAGCAACCCCTGGTCACCCCTGCAGGACCCTCTAGCTACTAACACCTTGCCATGGACACCCAGAACAAATACAATCAATCATTTTTACTGGAATGTTGCAAATTGTTATTTCTCTGGAAGTATCAATCTCATAAAAAATGTCTGCAATTGTAGCAGCTAACATAACCCCTTCAGCAAGTCAGAGTTAAGAAACTAAAGTGTCTGAAACTTCAGCAAGATAAAGGCACAAATACTGCTTCAATAAAGGCTAAGGAGAAACATATTAGTTTTACATCTCTATTTCTGCAGGTGAAATAAAGCTGTTTTCATGCTATATAAATGTGTATTAAGATGTTAATTATTCTGCCACTGATGTTCTTAAACACTAAGTTTGCATAAAGTTTTAACAATTTATTTTACAGAATTTACAAATTCTTAAAAGTATTTATCTGTTCACTAGCTGACCTTGATTTTACTGGTAAGTGAGCTACGAACCTGATGTTACAGGTGAGTGAGCTACCAAAACCACTGTAGTCTGCAGTAGACCCACAGCCCACAGCCAAACAACCAAGAGCTCCCCCACCAGCACGCACAGAAGGGCGGGGAGCAAATAATGCAGAAGAATGGAGGCTTGTAATGGCAAGGACAAGCAGGAGGAGGAGACTTCCCCCAAAGCCTGCGGTGCCTTTGTAGAGCCACTTTGCCACTCTGCAGAAGAGGAAAAACCAGTCACGTCAGGAGAGACGCTTGAGCGGAGTAAAGCAGCCTGATCGGCCCTCTGTGTAACAGTCAGTGCAATTAAGAAAAAGTGATGGGTGATAGTGGTAGGTGATTCACTTCTGAAAAGTATGGAAGCACCCATTTGCTGACCTGATGCACTATAGAGTGGTGTGCTCCTCACCGAGGGCTCCTAGCAGGGATGTCACCAAGAGACTACCAAGCCTTGTACACTGACTAATATTCACTGCTGTTTTTTTCGTGTGGGTACAAGTAATACAGCTAGGAGCAGTCTAAGGAGTATCAAGAAGGATTATAGAGCCTTGGGAGGAGCAGTAAAGGACTCTGGAGTGCAGGTAGTTTCTTCATCAATCCTCCCAGTGAAGAGGAAGGTGTTTGAAAGGGCCAGTCGAATCTGGCAAGTCAACAAGTGGTTACCAGGACTGGTGCTGCAGCCAGGGGTTTGCCTACTTAGACCATGGGACTCACTTTGAGAAACCTGGTCTACTGACAGCTGATGGGGTTCATCTGTCACAAAAGGGGAAGAGCATCTTCCCTCGTAGGCCTGACAAGCTAGTGAAGAGGGCTTTAAACTAGAGTTGCCGGGGGGGGGAACCTCAATCCATCCCACTCCTACCAGTTTGATGTCAGTGCCAGCAATGGATGCCCAGAGCCTGAAGAAGGATCACAGGGCAGCAGCAGAGCACCTGGAGTCCAGCACAAAGGAATACCAGCCACTCCAGCCAGGAAGTTATTTTCATCGGGGGCCCAACTTAAATGCATCTATGCAAACACATGTAGCATGGGGAACAAACAAGAGGAGCTATAGCCTGCAGCGCTATGATCTTATTGGCGTCATGGAGACATGGTGGGATGGCTCCTCCGACTGGAGAGTTGGAATGGAATGATACAGGCTCTTCAGGAAGGACAGGCAGGGAAGACAAGGAGGGGTTGTTGCCCTCCATGTCAATGACCAGCTGGAGTGCATGGAGCTCCACCAGAGGATAGATGAGGAGCTGACTGAGAGCTTATGGGTCAGGAATAAAGGGAGGGCAGGGACAGGTGACATTACAGTGGGAGTCTGCTACAGGCCACCTGACCAGGAAGACCGAGTGGACGAGGCCCTCTATAGATAGATAGAAGCAGCCTCATGTTCATAAACCCTGGTCCTCATGGGGGACTTCAGTCACCCAGATATCTGTTGGAGGGACAACACAGCAGGGCATAAGCAATCCAGAAGGTTCCTGGAATGTGTTGATAATAACTTCCTTCTCCAAGTGATAAAGGAGACGACAAAGAGAGGTGCTATGCTGGACTTTGTCCTCACCAGCAAGGAGGGGCTGGTGGGGAATGTGAAGCTCAAGAGCAGCCTTGGCTGTAGTGACCATGAAATCATGGAGTTCAAGATCCTTAGAGCAGCGAGGAAGGCAAAAAAGCAAGCTCACTACCCTGGACTTTAGGAGAGCAGATTTTGGCCTCTTCAGGAATCTGCTTGGTAGCGTGCTGTGGGATAAAGCCCTGGAAGGAAGAGGGGCCCAAGAAAGCTGGTTAATATTTAAGGATCACCTCCTCCAAGCTTAGGAGCAAGGCATCTCAACAAAGAGGAAGGCAGGCAAAAATGCCAGGAGGCCTGCATGGATGAATGAGGAGCTCCTGCACAATCTCAAACAGAAAAAGGAAGCCTACAGAGGGTGGAAGCAAGGACAGGTAGCCTGGAAGGAACACAGAGAAATTGTTTGAGCAGCCAGGGATCAGGTCAAAAAATCTAAAGCCCAGATACAGTTAAATCTGGCCAGGGACATCAAGGGTAAAAAGATAAGCTTCTACAGGTGTGTCAGTGATAAAAGGAAGACTAGGTTAAAATGTGGGCCCTCTCTGGAAGGAAACGGGAGACCTGGTCACCCAGGATATGGAGAAGCCTAAGGTACTCAATGACTTTGTTGCCTCAGTCTTCATCAGCAAGTGCTACAGCCACACTGCCCAAGTCGCAGAATGCAAAGGCAAAGACGAGGAGAATGAATAGCTTACTGTAGAAGATCAGATTCGAGACCATCTAAGGAAACTGAAGGTGTAAAAGTCCAAGGGACCTGATGAGATACATCCGCAAGTCCTGAGGGAACTGGCTGATGAAGTTGCTAAGCGACTATCCATCATATTTGAGAAGTTGTGGCAGTCTGGTGAAGTTCTCGCTGACTGGGAAAGGGCAAACATAGCCTCCATTTTCAAAAAGGGAAAAAAGGAAGACCCAGGGAACTACAGGCCAATCAGTCTCACCTCTGTTCCTGAAAAGATCATGGAGCAGATTCTCCTGGAAACCATGATATGGAAAATAAGGAGGTGATCAGTGACAGCCAACATGGCTTCAGTAAAGACAAATTGTGCCTGACAAATTTGGTGGCCTTCTACAACAGCATTACAGCATTGGTGGAAAAGGGAAAATCAACTGACATCACCTACCTGGACTTGTGCAAAGCATTTGACACTGTCCCACATGGTATCCTTGTCTCTAAATTGGAGTATGTGATGGATGAACCTGTTAGTGGACAAGGAATTGGCTGGATGGTAGCACTCAAAGTGTTGCAGTCAACAGCTCAATGTCCAAGTGGAGACCAGTGGCCAGTGGCATTCCTTAGGGGTCAGCACTGGGGTCAGTGCTGTTTAACATCTTTGTCAGTAACATGGACAATGGGATTAAGTGCACCCTCAACAAGTTTGCCAGCAACACCAAGCTGTGCAGTATGGTCAACATGCTGGAGGGAAGGAATGCCATCCAGAGGGACATGGACAGACTTGGGACGTGGGCCTGCCCAAACCTCATGAAGTTCAACAAGGCCAAGTGCAAGGTACTCCACATGGCTCAGGGGAAACCCAAGCACAAATACAGGCTGGGCGAAGAATGGATTGAGAGCAGCCCCGAGGACTTGAGGGCGGTGGTTGATGAGAAACTCAACATGAGCTTGATGAGCAATCGCAGCCCAGAAAGCCAACCGTATCCTGGGCTGCATCAGAAGAAGTGTGGCCAGCAGGTCAAGAGGGGGGATTGTCCCCCTCTGCTCTCATGATACCCCACCTGGAGTACTGCATCTAGCTCCGGGGCCCCAGAAGGACATGGACCGATTTGAGCGGGTCCAGAGGAGGACCACAAAGGTGATCAGAGGGCTGGAGCACCTCTCCTATGAAGACAGGCTGAGAGAGTTGGGTTTGTTCAACCTGGAGAAGAGAAGGTTATAAGGGGAGACCTTATAGTAGCCTTTCTTTCAGTACTTACAACCTACAGGAAAGATGGGGAGGGAATCTTTTTCAGGGAGTGTAGTGATAGGATGAGGAGTAACAGTTTTAAACTGAAAGAATGTATACTTAGATTAGATATTAGGAAGAAATTATTTACTCTGAGTGTGGTGAGGGCATGGAATAGGTTGTCCAGGGAAGTTATGGATGCCCCGTCCCTGGAAGTGTTCAAGGCCAGGTTGGACAGGGCTTTGACTAACCTGGTCTAGATTGGAACTAGATGATCTTTAAGGTCCCTTCCAACCCAAACCATTCTATGATTCTATGATTCAATGACTCTATGATTCTATACTTGCAAGAGATAAGTCTGGGTATTTATACAGTGACAAAAAGAAAAGAGTGGTGAAAGAATTTTGGTGACCGATATATTGTGCAAACCAACAGTAGAAGATTTTATGGAGAAAGGTCTGAGTTTCTCCAAGATTTTGGTCTGGAGTTACAGCCAGGCTAGAAGACATTGCATGATCCCATCTCAGGATTGCACAGTAGTAGCCTTTGGCCAACACTAACATATTAAGGATCAGCAGCCATATAATTTTGCAATTTTGATTTCAGTGCAATATTTAATTTATTTAATTAAAACATCATCTTCTGCTTTGTGGTTACCGTGTGGCACAGAGTGAACGTTAGGTGATACAACAGGAGAGTAAAGAAGAGAAGTTGAAGTTAGAAATCTCCTTCAGTGCTGAATTGCTGAAATAATATTGAAAACATATAACTAGTGTTTTGGTTCACAGCTGGGACCAATAAAAGCCTGTGAAGAATTTCTGTAAATTATACTATCCTGTGGGGGGCCAGGGAAATGTTGTTTCTCATTTAAAGTAAATAGTGCCCCCTACTAACTTATTCCTAATCACGCAAACAACAAAGGAATTAAGTAGGCCATTTCCATACATATGACTGTTTCTTTTATGAAATGTAGTTCACCAGAAATTCAGAGCTAATTGATTTAGAGGAATTCATGTTTGTAAATTTTTTCAACGTTTTAACAAAATCCAATGATTTTATTTTATGCAATTCCATTTCTTATTGTAGCATTTAAAAATGACAACATTGAGCACTTAATGTGTGTTCTGTTTGTATTGCAAAGCAATGGGGTTTGCCTATAAAAGAAGATAAAGTGTTTTGTCAGATCCACAGATCACAGTACATACGGCAATGACATTGTTCATGCAATAGAAACAGCATCTAGATGATCTTTAAGGTCCCTTCCAACCTAAAACATTCTGTGATTCTGTGACTTTTCTGCAAAACCAGCTGGTTTTGTCTTCTACTTCAAAATTTGTATGAGTAGCTCTAAGTTCAGAATATTTGCTTTAAATCTAGTAAACTGCACAAAAAATATTGAGAAAGAATATTTTAGAATTGCTTCAAAACTTTCCTTAAGAAATGTGTGTTTGACTGTTGTTTTTCTTTTTCATCACAGATGAACAAATGTATTCAAATTGGATGTGTCCTAAAGCTGCACACAGGGAAACTCTTTTGTATATTTCATCCTAATACTTACAACATAATCATCTTTCTTAGAAACTCACGATTTCCCCTGTGTGGTGATGCAACTCCCCCCACACACACTTTGACCAGTCTGTGCTTGGTATGATCCCTCATCCCTGGGCCGCACACCAACCTAGGAGACGCCAGGCATGAATTGTGAAAGATAACGGACCAGAGCATTAAGGTAGTCCCTTAAAGTACCTGGCTCCTGCTTCCCCTATCACTTGGGACTATCATTCCCTGAAAACCTAGCACATCTGTACTTGGATCATGGCCCAAAGGGAGATGATATCAGAACTTGCAGACCTAGCAAGTTCTGAACTTGTACAACTGGTAGAAAGTACTGGAACATTCCATCGTCCAAGTTGGGCCAGAATGGAAAAGTACCTGATGACAGTCAATTATCTTGGACCCTGTAAGTAGTAAATCTAGCAAGACCCTTTGAGCTCCCCTGGATCGCAGCGGGCTGTGGCCAGCATCTCCCCTGAGTCAGGACACCACTCGGGCAAACACCTTGAGGACTGAAAGGCCACGGGGAGCCAACTCCCCATCAAGTCCCAGTTATTGCCAGCTGAGGAATGACAATGCATTGTGAGTATTTGCTCTAAACTCAAAGAGGGAAATTTAACTATAGATTAACCTGTCTTTCATCCACCTTTCTGTACACACATTAGTTCTTACAAGTGTGGATGTTTTTTTATATTTTACTAGATCCAAATATTTGTCTGTGCATGTGTAAAAGGGGTACCTGTTGACTCATTGGAGTTGCCCATTGTGAAGGGACCTTTCATCATAATAGTTAAAATTTCAGGTGTAGGAGTGTGTGTGACCCCTTAAGTGTCATATGTTTGTATGTTCATGCTTATATGTATATGTATTGATTTAGGATACCTTATAGTAAGTTAGTGGGAATCTTGCCATCTTCAAATCTGTAACTAAGTTACTGCTCAATTATTTTGTTAAATCACCTTGTGAATCTTTAAATCAGTTAATGATTAAGTGCTGCTAAACTTAACTCTTGGTCTACCTTGAATCATTAATACATTTTAAATTGCTACTAAATAATAACTGTGTCAAATATTTCCACCCATGACACCCTGCAGTTAAGGACATCTGAAAAAGTGTTCATTTAATTCCATCTGCTTATCCAACCACTGAAATACTGAGAAAACACAGAATGCAAAAAAATTCCTCTGTTCTTTTTTACATTTGATAATCCAATTTTATTCTTTGCTTTAATGCTGTTTAGGATCAAAGGTGCCTAAACCACTATATGGCTCCTTCCTTCCCTTTTCATTATATAGTAATTTCTTAAGAAAAACAAAGAGAAATCTCAGGTTCTGGGATTTTCATAGAGTAAACATTCATTATCACGGTAATTATGACATTTATTAGATGAGAACAAGAGTGTATTGGTCAGCTCATTCAGTAATGGTGATGCTTACTATTAAAATGAGACTTTGCCACTCACTCAAATTACGCCACAGATGATACCCAGCAGTACATCTCAAAGCCTTAAACAGTACATACAACCTTTAGAAGTGGTCACTAAAAATACTTTACTACTATTTCAGCAATTTCATTGATATGATGCATAGGCCTATGAATGAAGGCAGGTTATGAATAGCATATACACGGTTTTGTAACTTCTCATTTAAAAGCAATCCTTGTGCAAAGCTTCAACTAAGCTACAGTGATTCCTAATTATACAAGGCTGAGCTGCAGGTATTGTGATGCTTCACTAGGCACTTCATTTGAAGCTAGTGGATACAAGGATGAATCGTATCAGAAAAGCAGTAGGTGGCCTTAGAAATAATTAGCTGCTTTGAGGAACACTAGAACAGTCCAAGCTGTCATATCCTTCACAGTGAAGCAGGTACTGGCCATACCTCACATAACCAGAGCAACATTAAATACAGGATAAGAACACACTGGTGTAAATATTTAGAAATATTCTCCTAGCTCCAGGCTTCATTTCTGTCTCTCTATTGCTCCCTGCATAGTGGCTATACAATTATGTGTATTGCTCTATGATATAAAAAATATATCCAGGAGAACAATGAATTTTGTGCCATACAGTTTCTCAGTTGGACCTTACACTGATGCTGTTCACTATGCAAATGAATAAATAATTTTGGCAGCACAGTACAAGCATGGGGACAAGTACTCTCTCAACTGTCTTAAGTGCAACAGTTGTTCCTATATGACTGTGACATTATGTAAAGCTACATATTTACCAAAGTCTTTAGCAAGCTCTTTGCAGTGACAAACAGGTCTTTTTCCATGATAACTTAGCTTATTTTCTGAACTATACCACTTAATTCAATCTTTTCCTTTGCACATGCATTACTTTTCACTTATAAGAGATGAATAATATGCCTGGCAGCCTTAAATAAAAATGAAATAAATTAGTTTAGGAAAAAAAAATATTAAAAACTCGGAGTTTGATTGTATGAAGCTAAATGAAATAAGACTTACACAAAACATAGCACTTTAAAAATCTATTTTGAACAGAGCATACAGGTTAACAGCAGAATTTGTCCTTAGACAGTTATGTCTTCAATCCAATTCTAATCAGCAGAGACTCAAATTAAAAGAAGAGAAATTTCATCAGAAATTGTAAACAACCAAAAATTCCATTAGTACCTTAAACTATAAACACATCTACGTAATATATGGTAGAAGGTATCAGGTAGGATTGCTAACTTTTTGAAGGGATATTATGCTATTCCTCTATATGATAGTGTTAAATGTATCTTGGGGAGATTTTTTGTTTTGGTTTGGGATTTTATTTTGTTTGTGGGGTTTTTAAGCAACACAAAGTATTTTCTGAACAAAAAAGCAAGAGATGTGAAAGAAAACAAATTATGAAAATACCAGTAGAAATTGCAGGGAACTGATAAGCAAAAGAAGGCACATAAAAGGAGCATTATACAGAAAACAACACAAGAAGGGAAAAGGGGGCAAAGACAAAGCCGGGGAGGGGGGGGGGGAGAAAAAAAGTCAAAAGCAGTTTAGTGGCAAAGGCTAACAGACAGGTCCTAAGGTCAGACAGGAATATGACACATTATAGATCAAGGAGCATCATTTCTTAGGCAGCTTGCTCATTAATTGCCTGGTTTTCATCCTGTTCTTTCACTATGAGCCTCTTATAGAATGAATCATATTGCTTAAACTTCTGGTGCACAAAAAAAAAAAAAAAAAGAAAAGTATCTAACTGGAGTCAGAGAAGCCTTCTGGAGTCTACTGAAATGATGCAATTTGTCCAGAGGTTATCCAGGTCCAACATCCTCCCCTACTTGCCCCATGCCCTAGGTTCTATCCTATCTGACAGTCAAATGAATTCAGTTACGCAGCCTGAAAATCACAGGGCCAGAGCTGAGCTCTTATTCCCACGGTGCTCATTTTAATGATGATGCAGAAGTACTCCTACTATACACACTGATTCTATGTTGAGGGAAAAGGGAGGAAAAAGAAAAGAGATTAAGATTTCTTGCAAACAATGAGAAAGACAACAAGGAAAAGAATAAGAGTGATAAAACTGTAAGTTTTTTTAATCTCTGCATCTCTGCATTCCTTCTCTCCTTTTTCTATCTCACAATAAGGATAAATTATTAGAGAATTAATTAAAAGAAAAAATAAATTTGAAGAGATATGAGAACAAAATAAATGAAGAAAACAAAAATGATGCAAATGAAATAAAATAGCAAGGAAATAAAGCAACAACAAATAATAGAAGAATTGAATGAGATATTAAAATAACAAAATGAGGAAAAACAAAGCAATAAAAGCAACACTGTTTGAAATAAGCTTCTATTGCCTGTAAGTCCATGCATATCTTCCAAGAGAATGCAATTATGTCACTGAAGAGGTAGAGCTAAATTTTGGAGAACAATGAGAAGTATATTGCTTACATGGAAAAGATGTTTGTTTACCAAAAAA
Organism: Pluvialis apricaria; assembly: GCA_017639485.1. Classification (NCBI taxonomy): domain Eukaryota; kingdom Metazoa; phylum Chordata; class Aves; order Charadriiformes; family Charadriidae; genus Pluvialis; species Pluvialis apricaria. Next base: position 47,549,952 of record CM030044.1, on the reverse strand, counting down.
AAGAAGTGACTAGAACAAATTCATGTGTATTTTGCATAGCCATCACCATCCTATCCCTGCAACATTGCCACTGACCTTTCCAAGGACGGAGTTCACTATTTGGGAGCACATACTATTCCCTATGTTTTCCATATCTGGTATCCTAGCTGATGGATTTTGAATGTGTTAAGAGATACTGTAGCTGTTTTCATTTCAAACAACTGTTTCTATATTTAGTGTCTCTTCTAAGCCTATTTCTTTGAAGATATCAATTTATATATTTATTGGGCTTATGACTAAAAGCTTTTTTTTTTTTCTCTTTAAATAATACCTTTTTTTTTCATTTAGATAATACTTTTAGGAAATTATTTTCAACCAGTCAATATTTGCCTCTGCTTATGCATAGGAATTCAGTATTTGTTGACCTTTCTCTGACAGCAAAGCCCCTCAAAATCCTCTTTCTTTTTTCCTTCCCTTGCTAGTTTGTTTTTCTATTTTGAACACATGGCAGCAGCAAACCTGTCATAGATTCTTATGCCCACCAGCCAGAGCCTATAACCTCACCTAGGTCTTTTATTACTTTCCACTAAGAATTATTTTCAAGAAAACTAAACTCTGGCAACTAGCATGTTTTATGTGAAACTTACTATGTTGTTTTCAAACACATTCTTCAAAGTAAAACAATCTGAAGCAGAAAAATGAATTTGCAGCTTGTCAAAAGTTGGCATTTGGCTGCAAAACTGCAACAGAATAGGATTTACATGAATTACCCACATCAGTTTCTCTTTCCTTTGCTTTGTTTGAATTATTACTGGTCTTCTCAATATGTTTCCCTGTTGTGGTAAGATGGCTGCAACTTTTGTAAGGCAAGCACTGGTCTACTCTGCTTCATCTTTTGAAAACTTGATCAGATTAACCTTTTCCAGCATATCTTCAGGCAGCTCTCGAACAATTCTTTGGAGAACTAATGTCTAATCTTTTCCAACTTCCTAAGTGTGATTAAACTCTGTGGCACTTATGACATCACTAATTCTTTCTTTTTCTTGTTTGCCTGGGCTTTTTGTCTGTTTTTAAACCAAGGTTTTGGATGACCAAAAAAAAAAAAAGTGTTTGTAGAAAAGTTAAACTTTAAAATTAAAATTAATACTAGAAATAAATAAAGATGATCATTAAAAAAAAGAATTCTGGTGAAGTGATAGCATAAATTTATGAATTTGAACAATCTACTTCTTTTACCAAGGGAAGTTCAGCATAATTAGCAGAGCAGGGAACAACTGGCTAGGGTTCAAATTTCATATCGTTACTTCACAAGATTCTTAAAAGAAGATATTGGAAAGCTGATATGATTAAAATCAGTAGACTTAATTCACACCGAAAATACTTCTCAAGTTAAACATTTGGTTTAAGGTTCGAAATGATTATAGCAGTTCTGATTGAAATACCACATCAGTCCTCCAGTCACTCCTATTTTAATAAATATTCCAACAAATATTAGAGAACAAAACTAAAATCACAAGGCCAAAATGATAGTTAATAACTTGAGATATAACTTTTACTTGCATATCTTCAGTGAGCTGTTAGATTTCACATTCAGTTTTAGACTAGAACCTTTGCTTCATAAAAAGTATGCTTTTACATCTGAAAGCATGATAAAAGCCTAGAGATACTAGTCTGGATTCAGTAAGTAATTTTAATTTTCTCTATACCAAAAAATTGCAGTCTCTGTAAAGTTCTGTAGCCTGGTGTTTCAGTGCACACAAGTGAAAATACCAGTTCTATATCAATGGTACTTTTGATTTTTGAGAAATGTTATCAGTGAGATTTGTGAACTAGAAAAGAAAGTACATGTATATCACTCAAAGTAGACAGTAACTAATCTATAAATCCAAAATAATAATTTATAAATATTAATGTATTACACTTCCCTGTTATTTCCCACATTTTTTTCTTTAAATACTTTACACATTTTCAGTATTTTCCAATTGCAATGGATACCCCTATTCTGCTTATTTACAGAAGTCTTCCTGAAGTATGCAATTCCATATGATGCAAAATGGACAAAAATGCTTCTTGTCCAAATCTACATTTATACATACTTACAACTTCCTGTGAATAAATTACCAGCCTTACTGACAAATATTGTGTTGAATATGTACCTCTTTGTCAATATATACATATTTCCTTGAGAATCCTTCAATTAAAACAGTATATAAATGGATGAAAAGCCTAGTTTTAAAAATTGCTGATTACCCAGGTGTTCTTACTGACTTCAGTAAGAAAGTTTCGGTTCATCATTTTTCTAAAAACAACAAGATGGCAAAAAATAATTTTATAAAAGAACGTTCCTTTTAAAAAGTGATTAATATTAGTTACATAGGCTTTAAAATTGATGAGGGAAAATTGATGAGGTCAGGATACCTTCTGGAAATGAACGCCACATTTATTGCTGCACTTTCAAATTTAATGTGTTTTCCAGCTCTATTCTTTTTGCTCTTAGAATCACTAACTCAAACTGAGGTCCAAATTTTTTTTTTTATTTATGATGATTATCCTCTCTAATTTCATTTAGAAGTTATGGGTTCCTTCTTTCTTACATACATGTCTCACTGAGAAGCCCCATACACGGATATCTACAGAGGTATTATTCTACTTGGTAAAGCACCTTTCTTCTTATGTGTTTGTGGAAGGACTTAGTTAATTCATTCTTGAGCAAGAGGGAGTTACTGGACAATACATTTGTCCTTTACAAATAGATGCAAAGGCTGATGATGTCTCTATCTAAATTTACGTGACATTGGCAGTCAGTTCTGAATATTCAAATACTAAGCAATATAGGTGAGTGCTTTAACTTCAAATGTTCAAAATGCTTTAAAACTCTACTTGGTATCAGTGTTTTCCTCAAAAATAAAACACATTAAATTATTTAACATTAAAAAGGTCAATGAAATAATATAATAACTTACTGTTGTTCTAACAGGTGTTCAGAATGTACTCTAAGTAAATACATATATATAAAGCTTCTCAATGTCATAGTAGAATTACAGCATGCACATTTAAACACACGCTTGTACAAAACTAACTTCTGTTTTCTACAACTTGCAGTTAAACCACAGATGACATGAAAATTAAGAAAAATCTCAATTTTTGCAAAAATGGCTTTCATCTTGCTATGTGTTATGTTGGAGGGAAAGAGTCAGCCTGTTTATATTAATAATAACAACCAAAACATTTAGAAAATATAGGTAGCCTCTTCAGGTGTTTAATCAGGCATTACCACCCTTTTGAATTATTTGGCTTGTGAGGTAAAGGTGTTGTTACTTTGAAAGAAAAAAGCTCTTTAAACATATGAAATATAGATCAAGAAATGGATTAAAACTTAAAGATTCTGAGGCCCATGAGTCTTGGAAGACCACAACCCAGTAATCAGCGTCTATTCAGTCAAAGTATTTTTGTTTAGGAAGAAAGTTAATCATATATTTCAAGTCACAAAAGAACTTAGATGCAGTTAAATGAAGGGATGTACAAGTTTACGAGTTTGTTGCACTGGAAAACAAAGAGATTGGGAGACAAGAACAAAAGAGCAGCTGGTTCCAAAAGGACAGAGAAAATTATCAAATCAGGAACCAAAGTCTGAGAAATAAAACATACAGATAATTGTGAAAAATGGGGAATGTGCACATACAGAGGAAATACATGAGCAGGAAGAGAGATTTACACAGATTTACAGAAAAATAAGTGACTGGGTAAAATCAGCGTGACTGTCACCAGAGCAGACTCAGAACCAAGCAGGTGTCTTCAAGAGTAAACCACACATTGCTTATATTCAGCGTGGGATAGTACGAAATAATGGCTATAGAGAAATTAATGCTCTGGGAATGTCTCTTTTGGATAGATCTAACTGGATCTGGTGGAAGAACAAGTGCTAGAGATTTGGAACTGGTTAAGCATTTCCTAATGTAGAGTTAAATCTTGCCTTCATGAATTTAATAGCGGTATCACTGAACTTCTCACAGGTTGGAGTTCACTCTTTCCCCAGGTCTCCAGAAATAAAAGGCTAGCGTAAAAAGCTCCTTACACAATTTCTTTAAAAATTCATTTACTACTGGAGACTAATCTTTTTTGCAGATTGAATACTGTGATACTATATGCTCTTCACCGAATGTTAACAGTTTATCTGTAACTTTAGGTAAAACTTTTACTGCTGCCACCACAAAGCTGCAATACTTACTTGAAGTCATAGCCATTTTGTTAATGCTTCAGAGAGACCATGCCACATTCCTATCACACCTGCCATGGTATTGCTTAATTTTGCGGTCTGGGTGGATGTATCCAGTTACTGTCAGTTTTCCGATATCTCATTTCACCCACTGCTGACACATCTAAGGGAGTTTTCCCATAACAGGTCACTTAGTGTGTACATCATTACCATCTATTATAAAACACAGTAGGTTTTGTAGTAGTGTTAACTGTATAATTCACAGACACTTGCCTCTGTCCTTGATGGGTCTTAAATGTAGAACAAATAAAGCTTGGGGGGAAAAAAACAACAAAAAAAACCCAAACCAGAAATAAAATTATTAGTGACTGCTCAGTCAAATTCTGTTCTCAGTTACACGGTTTATCTTATATAATTACAGTTATATGGCAGGTGGAGATACTAACTCCTTGGACACTATTCTGATTTTGGTTATTATATGATATGTAATATTGGCTGTAATTTTCAGAGACAAGCCATATTTTTAAAATCCTACCTTTCATACTGAAGCTTCATCAAACAGTAGTATTTTTGGATGATGTGAATTGTTACAATATTAATACTAGTTTGTGTGACCTTAAAATAGGGAAGAGAGGATTTCACTGAAACCCATATGAGAACTGTCTGAATAAATTCCACCACTGTTTTCCTTATGAACTTCCTGAAGTATTAAAAAGAGAAGACAGAAAAATTAGTTTTGCAAAATTCTGTAGTCCCAGGGTAGATTGTAATTATTCCAGCACATGATTCGTCTCTGAAATACGACAAGGGCAGTGAAAGAACTCAACAGAGATTAAGATTAAAGAAAAAAAAGAGGATATTTGAAAATGATAATGAAGAAACTATTACATTAATGTGTATTTATTACTTGCCAAATATTTTGTTTATTATTTAGCCACATTTTTGCTCAGAGATTTCTACCAATGAAAGAAGTTTCATATAAAGTAATGAATATACTAAATATCAGGAAAATTAATGAGAAGGGGGAATTATGAATGTTTTATTGTTTATAAAGAGGAAAAAAACAAGACAGGCATATGATTCCAATCGTTTGCTCATACTTGAATTAAATTTGTCACATATTCTGCCCTGAATTATCCACAAGGGTAGGAAATCCTCAGGGTGGTTAGATGTTGTGTTGAGCCGCAGCTATTGTTTGCTCTTTGTCTGGGAAACTTTATTTTCAGAAAAGAGTTAAACAAAGACAAAAATCGTTGCTGTGGGAAGTGCTGCCTATCTTCAGTACAGGGTAAAATGTTAGTCCAAAGCATAAAAAAGCAATAATACAAACCATGATTGTGCTAAATGGTCTCTCACTGCTACATACTAATATAAAACATCTGCAGTATGTGTACAGCTGAGGAGTAAAAATCTTGCAGTAAGTTTCTTCACACATTATAAAGAAATATATTGTTATCACCCATTGAGACAAAAAGGCCAACACAATCCATAATGATATAATTCCACCTCAGCAAAAGAGATATTTAGATATTTTGTCTTTCAGTTCTTACAGAGCCACAATCATCATTTGTAAGAATGATTTGTTTGATGCATTTTCTCCCTTGATATTTTATAAAAAACACCTTCAGTAAATTCAGAGTTCTACCCCAGAAATCACAGAGCAAACTACCTGAACCATTTCCTTTGAATCAGGTATTAATAGCCTAGGCTTCAATCTCACACAATTTTCCTTGTATGCCTAAATTTATAAAAGAAAATAGATCAATTGAGTATGGAGTACATAAAGGTGAGGGCTTGTGGGAGTTTTAAACACTGCCATACTTAGCAATATAAACTATTGCAACAGAAAAATATAAAAGATAAAAGCTATATATTACAGTTTTTCTTCACCTGTGTAGGAATTTGGCCATTAACCTAGTTCTCCTTGATAAATTTAATTACCTGTTTCAGCTAAAAAAAATTTAGTATTTTATACTTTTCTCTACTAAGTAATTTTAGAATTTGGATTTCTTAGTGTGAATCCAAACATTTTATGGAAGAGTCCATGGAATTTAAAAAATGATGTGGGAAATATGCAGCTTGTGACTTTCCATTTCATTCTCCCAGGAACAGGTATAAAGTTTGTGATAAAGCCCTACTCTTTTGTGCAAATGGAAGATTCGCCCTCACGCCTCCGCAGAATAACCCATTCCTTCTGTTTTTCAGTGCCATCCTGCACAAGCCACCCACAGCTTGCCAGCCCCAAAAGCAAGCAAGCAGCTATCTCTTCTGCATTATGGAGCATGTGCAAATCCACATGCGCATGGGCTTGCAATAATTTGCAAGAATGATATATAACAAAGCAAGCACATACCTATTTATGTGAAAGATTTTTTGAATTGTATGTTTCAAAAATTATTTGCAAATTATAAAGAAAATTTTTATGTTGTTTAAACTGTATATATAAGAAAAGCTGTTCCAGGACACAGCACTTCCAAACTGTTCAGATAGCTCTGAGACATAAGTCAAAGATATTAATAAATGCAAGAGCTGGAGATGGAGATTTGTAATGAACCTAAGAACTGGAATATGTAGCCATTTCCCTCATTAAATACTTAATAAGTGTGAGTAGAAAATGTAAAAAGCAATGATGTTTTGTTATCTTCTCTGCTGAACTAGCAGAACTAGGCTGGGTAGACCCTTATAAGTACTTCATTCTTTTAATATAAAATGGTGGTATATGGTACTTACAGCTACTAGGAACTGAGGTTTCACAAATTAATACAGTTTATGCTCTGTATTTTCATAACAGACATAGATTGAAGCCTGTATTGAATAAATATATAGGTTTACAGTAAATTTATTGTTGTTATCTTTGACAGTGATTCTTCAGGAAAAAATAATTCTATAGTATCTTACAATCTACTTAGATGTATAGGTACAACTACAATAGTACCTATAGCACATAAAGCCGTTACCCCTTTAGTTAATGGCTTTTCTTTCAGCATTTATATTTTGATCTGTCTCAAGGAAATAATCAATTTAAATGGCAGAAGAAGAAATAATTCCTGAGAAGTATTTTTGACAAATGAAATCAAGTTTATTCTAAAAAAATTTAGAACATTTTGTTGGAAGTTCAATTCAATTACTACTAAGAGGTTCATAAGACTGTTAAAATAGTATTAAAAACTCTTGGTCTTTCACAGAGAATTTTATGACAATTTAAAACCTTCTAATTCATACAATAACCATCAGTATTAAGCAAAAGTTAAACAAAATTACTGTCATAACTGTATAAACAGACACAGCTGAGACTATGCATATTCTCAATAAAGTACCACAGCACTAAAACAGCACTACCAGCTGAAAACATTTTGCTTTTAACTGAACTGAAGTCTAAGCTTATGTAAGTTTACTGCACCACTCTCTATATGTCATGTCAAGAAACACCAACAATAACCCTTAAATTACGTGATTAAACACACCAAAACAAATAAAAAGATACTGTCAAAGCAAAGTATTAGTGAACAATTTTATTGGAAAAAACATTTCTAAATTATAAATGTGTCTACATAAGTTTGGGATCAGTCACTGAAAAATAGCAAGAAGCTTAAAAATTAAATTTATTCTTCTTGATGAATAGTATAAGGTAATTCTTTTTCCTTTTAAATTTTGCAGACAATCATACCATTCTGTGACTTTTAGTTTGTTCTGTATTCATATGCGTTCCTTTTTCTGTAACATCACAAAACCTTCATTGAAGAATAAGCCACAATTTTTTCTTTGTGCTTTCTAACATGTCTTGATATACATGGTATATTTTTCTAGCAACTGTGAAATGATGTAAATTTTACATTACTTCTACAAAATAAGGTCTATCTCTTTCTCCACAGTTCACTGCAAGCTCAGGAACAATTTCCTACCAAGTTAAGCATACTACAAACCCAATATCAGATACTATTTAAAACCTTATTTAGAGATATTTGAATACATATATTGACAGGTAGAGCACCACAATGTGTGGAACATGATAATCATTATTATCACAATTCTAAGTCCATCTTTTATCTGATATCTCTTTGGCTACTAATTAATAAAAAAAATAATTAGATCTGCTGGGGATTTTCCAATTAAACAGCTTTCTGTCAGAAAATGCTGATTAATTGAAACCAAAAGCTTTTGCAAGAAAGCAGAATTTTTCACCACACTGACACTGGAAAAGAAATCTCAATAGTCAAGCAACTGTCCTACAGACCAAACGCTTGCTACTCTGGCATAACTGTTTGTAGCGCAAGTGCTGAAGTCTAACATTGAAAAGCTTGAAAAAAAGACACACATATGTAAAATGGGGAAATATGTAAGTTCCTACTGCCACAAGACATAAATATTTAGATTTCTTTTTTGTTTGTTTGTTTTTTGTTTGTCTTGTTTGAGCTTAGCGGTGACCTTGGAACAGTTTATGCTTCAGCACATATTAGGCAGAATCAGTAAACAAGATCAGCAATTAGAGTGCAAAACAAGCTCAACAGAAAATATCAGCGAAACAATAGTGGTAATAAATAAAGAATTAAAAGCCACAGTCTTTTGATTGTCTTAAACTGCAGTAAGAGCTTGTGTGAAAGGAAATTTCTAAAAGCCCAATAATTCAAATGCAGAAAGATCATTTCACCAAAAGGAACACTTATCAATATGGAAGTACTTTCAGTACTTACAATATTAGTTCTACAGATCACAGTCAAGTTCTGTTAAATAAACCTTTGCCTTGACAGATGGCCCATAGCTTCAGCTCTCTTGAAACTGAAATGCTTTTGTCAGTACATGAGATGATAGGCAGGGAAGGATGTGTGTCCTATGCCAGCAGGTTCAAGTACCTGATGGTTAAACAGGTTCCCTGAGACAAGTCCTTGTTCTTCCATTCTCTTCCAGTTTCATAAACACAGGAAGGACACATATAATTAATGCCCCTGATCGATTAGCGAATCACAGAATGGTCACGGTTGGAAGTGACCTCTGGGGATCATCTAGTCCAACCCCCCTGCCACACCGAGGACACCTACAGCAGTTGCACAGGACGGCATCCAGGTGGGTTTTGAATATGTCCAGTGTGGGAGACTCCACAACCTCTCTGGGCAGCCTGTGCCACTGCTCTGCCACCCTCCAAGTAAACAAGTTCCTCCTCATGTTAAGATGGAACTTCCTGTGCTCAAGTTTGTGCCCGTTACCTCTTGTCCTACCACTGGCCACAACTGAAAAAAGGCTATTCTCATCCACCTGGCACCCTCCCCTTAAGTATTTATAAGCATTGATAAGATCCCCCCTCAGTCTTCTTTTTTCTAGACAAAAAGACCCAAGTCCTTGAGCCTTTCCTCATAAGAAAGATGCTCCAATCCCCTAATCATCTTAGTAGCCCTCTGCTGGACCCTCTCCAGCAGTTTTCTGTCCTTCTTGAACCGGGGAGCCCAGAACTGGACACAGTACTCCAGATGCGGCCTCACCAGGGCAGAGTAGAGGGGGAGGATGACCTCCCTTGACCTGCTGGCCACACTCTTCTTGATGCACCCCAGGATGCCATTGGCCTTCTTGGCCACCGGGGCACATTGCTGGCTCATGGTCATCCTGTTGTCCACCAGGACTCCCAGGTCCCTTTCCACAGAGCTGCTCTCCAGGAGGTCAGCCCCCAACCTGTACTGATGCATGGGGTTATTCCTTCCTAGATGCAAATCAATTATTTCCACAGAGTACAACACCTCCAAAATACTACATGCCACTAAATAGCCATGGACTAGGAACTCAAACAAAAGGTTATGCACCTGCTCTGAATTTAATCTGCTTTCTTCCAAAATCTTCTGCTCAAATATGGCCACCAATATTTTTAAAATCCTTCAGCTGTGCAAATATTGAATGAGAAAACTTGGAAGTGTCCTAGTATTACTCAGGGCAAGATAAACGTTTTCTACTTATCTCCAATTAAGAATGTAACATGATTTTTCCACAGCATTGGAGGGGGTCAGTGTCTATTGTTTGATATTTCGTCTTGTGATACAGGATTATCAGAGCCTTACCTTGGCTGAGAGCTGAGTACAACGCAAACAAGGGCTGTATATAGGGAGCTGCATCACTCAAGGCAATGAAAATGGAAACTGAGTGTGATGAGCCTTAGCACAGGGCATGGGTCACCACCTGACAGGAAAGCAGTACCTGAAACTACTGGAAAGGCACCCCACTGTGTGGACTGATGGATTGACATCTTGTGATGAAAGTTGTCTATAAAAACCCTCAGCAGTAGTTGGGGGATGGGGGACACAACACACGTGACAGGGAGGAAAGGATATAACTGGGCATCAGCACCACGTAAGAGCAAAATGACGAAGGAGAAACTGCTGAACCTTGGAGCAGAGTTACCGCCTGTGAGCCTGACACTGAAGCTGGCTGGAGGGAGATTATACTCCATTCAATGAAACAAAAATAATGGATATTTATGCAAAAATGAAAATAACTAGTTCTGATGATGCAGGGTTTTCTGATTAATTGGTTGGATTTAAAGAATTTGTAGAAACATATTTTCAACATAACCTTACACTAATTGCAAAGGTTATTTTTCCATCAGAGAGTCATGCAGTCATATTCCTTGCTTACTAGAAGAATTATTACAGTTTTATTTGTGCTACTGACTTATAAAACAGCACTAATAAAAATTATTTTCCTGGGGTTTTGGGGGGGGGAATTGAAAAATAATAATAAAATTTATCATTTTTAATTTTTGTCTAAAACTTGTAATGCGGTCATAAATTTAAATACATTATTCTCAATTCTTTATATTCTCTGTATACTGGAAATAAGAGTTTCATGGCCTTCGTTTCCTGTTGCTTCCTTTTATGATTTTCAATTACCTGTTTAGAAACACCGTATAGAGTACACTAAGTAACAGCAGTTGCATCTGAGGTTAATCTGTAACAAAAAATGTATTCTATTCTTGAAGCAACACAGCAGCATGTAAGTCATTCAAAAAGATTAAGGGGTAGTTTTGAATTCTATTTTATTTCACCTTATGTTTTCGGTATTAAAAACCAAAACAAGATGGCAGTTAAATATAGACAAACTTCTATCTAGTATAACACTTGTTCTTTCTTTTTTTTTCTGAAAGCTTATCCCTCGAAACTCAAAGACCAACACCAAATCTCTGTGTGCCTCACAGCAACTCATCTGAAATAAATTCTTGCTTTTCCTTTCCCCTTTATCTTTGTAGGCACAGCAACATTCTTCTCTCAGTCCCTTTGCAGTTAGCAGTAATTAGTGACTGTGCAAAACAAAACATTTTGCATGTGAAATACAGCAGGGCTGAAGGTAAAAAATTTTAAGTGGTTATACCTCACAATGTTCATAATTTCTGTCACCCTCCTCCACCTCCACCTCCATATACCTTGCTAGGACACCAAGTGTGTTTGAAGAATTCAGCGTATGTTTGAATCTTGCTGAGTGTAATTATATCTTTTTACAGAACAGTGTTGAGATTTTGCCTTTCCCTTTCTTTTCCCTCCTTAAACCCCTACTTTATGCAGCTGAGGAACAAAATGAGCAGGAACAACCTAGCTTCAAAATATGAGCATATGATGCCTGTTACTGGAATAATAGAAAACAGAAAGGTCTTATTATAAAATTGAAACTAACTATGGTCACACTGCAGAGCCCTGATACTAAATCTCACTGTTAGTATTACAGTGGCAGGCCACATGCTGCTTCAGTCTACTGTGATTCTAGCCCTCAGCGGTGGCTTAATGGTGATTACACAGGGTGTTGGCACAAACTGGTTAACGCTTGCAGCGCTGGAGAGTTAGCATCACAGCCTGGGAGAAGCAGAGCAAGCTAGAGCTGCTGTGGCATTAACGTTTACAACACTGCAAGGCTGGTTTGCAATTAGTGGATGGAGAGTGTGATCCTGATATACAGTAAAGCTATGATTTAAAAATGAAGAATTTTATTTGTTTTTGATCAAATCCCTTCCTGCCTAAAATTGTTGGGGGAAATGCCTTGTAGGAAGGCATTCTGTCTCACTCTCTCTCCCCTTCTGTTTTCTTGAAACATAGCAATTTCAGAAATGTTGGGGGGGGGGAGAAGAAGATTAAAGCGAATTCTCTAGCAGCAACCAGCTTGAAGAAAATTTGCATAAATACTGTTTATGTTATTCCAAACCGAAAGTCACAAAGTCAACGTAACATTACACTCCCTTCAGAGCCATCCACTACTTTCACAGAAAAAAGGTAATTTCTTTTCCACAAAGCATGTGATTTTTTTCCTTCCTGACTCAGTTATATGCCTGCCCATTTTGTCCTTCCCTGTAACTCATTCATCTCGCCCACAAAGCCTCTTAACTTGATATACTGTCCAGTCACTTGGTTCTTACTGTTACTCTGTTCCTTTAATCCTTTTTCCCCTTCAAGATTCAGATTTAGACTGGATCAAGGAAAACTCTAATTATGATAAGGATTTTCTCTGCTAACGCTTTGTAGCTTTCAGGTCAAAGTCACAAGCCTCTATCAGTTGTAGCTTTAAAGTCAAAGGTCAGAAATGGAGCTTGAAAGGTCGTCTAGCCAGTGGTCTTGCCACAGAACAAGAACAGCAAAATACCAGTTTCATTCATGACAGCCCATCCTGTTCTGAAAAACCTTCAGCAGTGGAGATTCAGTAAAACACACAGGCAAACTATTGCAATGCTTAGCAGTCCTTTCCATTAGTACATTTTTCCTAAATCTTCCTTGCTGAAATTTAAGCCAATTACTTCTTGTCTTATCTACACTGGACATGGAGAACTGATTTTTTCCTCTCTCTTTGAAACAGGCTTTTATAAGTTTTAAGACTGTTATCATGGCTCTCTTCAGTTGCTTCTGTTGTAAACTAAAAATCTTCAATTAATTCACTCTTTCCTTCTGTTTTCTAGATTTAGATCTCTAACTGTTGTTCATCTCTGCTAGACTTGAATCCACAGACCAGTGTGTTGCTGATCAACACTGAATAACAATCCTTTAAAGGTTTATTCCATTGGTGTCATAAAAAAAATATAATTATCATGCTATTTTATTAAAATCCCCATTCACTGGTGGAAGGGCAAAACTGTAGCTGATCTAAAAGAAACATATATGTACTTTTTGATTGGTGATTTGGAAAGGAACTTTTTCTTTCCAGTTCTAGCTTATTAAAAATCATTTGACAGTAAAAAAAAAAAAAAAAAAAACAGCAAAACAACCCTGTTGCTGTTTTTCAAAGCTCTAGGAATGCATATGTGGTTACCTGAATTAAAATGGGTTCACCAACTTATTAGATTTCCCTTGGTGATACATGTTGTCCAGCCATTATCTTATTGAGAAGGTTAACGTCACAATCTGTCTTGAAAAGACCTCTCACATAACCTGTTGTTTGTAATACACAAGGTAAATCTCTGCAGTAAACCCTATTGATTTTAAACCATTCAGTAATGGTGTTTTCCATCACAGTTTAAAGCCTAAAGATTGTCGAGTTCTTTTCCAGAGACCGACACTGAATCTAAACTGCAACATTACGAGATCCTTTAGTTTGAAGTGTAATCAAAGAAAACAGAAATTAGCTGCCACAATCAAAAAGGAACAGAGAAGAAAGAGAGCACTGGTGTTCCATCTGGAAAAAGCCAAGGCAAAATTCTGCCTCCCTGTCTGAGACCTGTCTGAGAGGAAGAAGCAGTGACCCCAGAGCCAGCTGGCCTGAGATACCCATGCGAGTGCTCTTGAGGCACCTACTGACAATCATGATTGGAGAGTCTTTCACTAACAAAATAAAAGTTCAGATTCAGTTTTTCTACCTTATTATTCTGAAGTCTTGACCTTTGTCTTTGATTACTTATTATGCAGGTGTAAGGTGTAGGAGTCAGAAGATATTTAACTAGTCTCCTAAAAGCATTTTTCTTAATAATCTGAATTTACTTGTAGGTTGTTTTGAGTCAAAAAGTTGCTAATGTGTATGATAAAGCCATTCCTTCCCCCATGGAAATGGTAAAAAATAATAAAAACAAGAAAAATGATGCATGAAAGTAAACACAAATTACAACATGGCCACAAAGCAAGGGTAATATATAACCCGAGGCAAGAAAACTGTGGCCTGTTGACTCTGCCTTCAGATAAAAAAATACCTAACTCAGGAATGACAAGCGTTTCTGATGTTACGAGGCAAATACCAAAATCTCATATTTCTATGACTGTCAAACCACATATTGCATATACATCACAATTTCTATAGACAAGAAATAACCATGTCTGCATAAGAGTAGTACTGCTTTCTGCACTACTCATGCCCCTCAGAGGAACTGTTGTGGCCCGTGAGGCTCCCTGGTGACCCATGGACATCCCATGGCCCCGCCACACCCGTGGTATTTACAGTGTCTGCAAACCATACAGGTCACAGGAGCCACAGGGTGTTCATCTCTCATTATATTTCATTTCCATACCTTCCTTGCTCCTGTCTAATATTTTCCTTGGGAGCCTTCTCCCTTGCTGTGTGTTTGAGTCTAGCTCAAAGCTATGCATCTTTAGTTTGGTAATAAAAATTCCCCTGAATGTAGAGACTTCCCCTAATCCATTCTACCTCCCCTGAGGACAGATGCTGAAAGCAAGGAAAGTTTTCATTAACTGGCAGGATGAGAGAGGAAAACGGTCTCTGCCATTGTGATCAGCGTTATCGGACAGAGAGGGAGAGAGGCTCAGCAGCAACACAACAGGCAGCTCCTTCCTCCCTGCCTCCTAATGTGCTTTCTCATCATAAGCAAGGACAATTATAGTGTAATTTGAATCTAGCTACTTGAGCTAGTATCACAACACCTCTCCTGATGCCTGGATGAAAACAAAAAAAGAAATCACCTCCAGAGAAGACTTCAGTCCTAGAAAAATAAAGTCAGATGCTTTATCTACCGGGCTACAAAGGGTTTGGTTAGGTTTATTTAACTTCATAACTTCTGCAGAGGTGGGGAAAAAAAAGGAAAAAAAAAGGAAGATCAAGATATCGCTTGTAATAAAGTAATAGTAAAAAGGCATGTGCATCATTCTCGTTTGTCATATAACTCAGTTCACTTAAGCTTTGTATGTGATTTAACTCTGGTGTAGTAATGAAATATTGGGCTTACCCTATTAGCCCATTAATCATTATAATACTCAGAAAGCCATATAAATTGAATACAGTAGAGTTAGGACTACACTGCTGTGCAGCAGGAAATATACTGCCCGGTTTCCTTGGTGATTTCTTCCATGTCAACAACAGAAGCTAGCACTGTTATGTATTTCTGAGAGAAATCAAATTGTCAAATTATTACATTTGTAGTATCTCATCAGCAAGATCCAAACTGCACCAATATGAACAGAACTATTCTTAAATTATGTAAAACTCCCCAAGAGAAGAAATTGGCCCCAAAAATACCATTGCTGGAGTTGATAAAATATATTTATCAATATTTGAAAAATCTGTTAGACTACCTAACCAGCAAATATCTGACAAAATCTAATAATTATTCAAGAATAATGCTATGCAAATGTATAAGAATACATTTCATCTCAGTATCTTCAGATTTATAACGCATCTTAGCAAGTGTTAATTGGCTGCTACATTAATTTTTAGAAATCAGCTACTCATACATGGAATAAAAACTAGATATTTTTAAAGAACACGGATTTTTAGCTTCAGGCAAGCTCTTTTCATTTTAATGGCTATAAAACAGACAATTTTTGCAATTCATATTACAGCCTACAGAGAAACTGTAGCTTAATGACATCATATAAAGATTGATTATCTTTTTGAAGCATTGCAACTACAAGGAAATTTATACAGATATGTTTTAAAATATCACAGATTTTATTAGAAAGTACCTCTGAAAGTACCTCCAATTAAGGAATTTCAAGAAATTAATAGACACTCTAGGCCTAAAACCTCTTTCTAGATAAACATCAATGAACTATTCCATTCAAAATGGATCCCTACTGAAGGAAATAGATCTCTGTAGAAGTCTATCTGGGAAAACCCTGTAATAGGATTTCTTCTTCAGTTGTTACGCCTGAAATCAGACTAATACAAAAGAATCATCAAAATAAAACAAAGTTAATATATTAATTAACTTTTATTATTATTGTTATTTTTCATTCACATTGTCAGACATTCTGGACAGGAACAATGTTTCATAGCTGGTGGATCTTGTGAAAAATACTATCTCTGGTTTTCCAAGGCTACAGTTACTGAAGAATTGAGTCATTTAAGTTCACTGCCTGGTTCTGTAAAACCTAACCAGCATTTCCTTTCTCTTCTTATGCAGTGACTCTATAGACACACTCTGAATCACAGAGAAAAGAAGAACATTTTGAAAAGATTAAACACTTGAAGTTGACTGATTCAATTTAATACTAAAGAAAACAAATACAAAATCCTTTCCTGATAAAGGGATTTCTTCCTTGTTTCAGCAAACCTGTAGGTAATGTATGATAAAGTGAGTTTCAGGAAGATGCTGCTGCAAAGAGCCACCAAAGAAAATTACACTTTGAAAAAGAAGCAAGACCTGACTAAAAAAGAACCTTTTGGAAGGGGAAGATGTAATAATGTATGTTCTTTCTTACCTCATTACTTGACATTATTGTGTCAACATCAGCTTTTCAACATTTACATTGGACATGGTCACCTCATTTTAAAGTATTATTATGATTTAGCACTTTGACTTTTGGAGAATATACTTCAAATACATTTTAAAAGTTCAATTTTGGTATCTCAAGCAGGACAGCCCAAAATAAAAGGATTCAAAATCCCCTTTCAAAATCTGGGATTGTTCAACAAGCATCATCATTTAACTTCTGAAACATTTTACACACCATCTAAGTTAAATCTTTTGCTCCTTATCCACTGTAATAGCACTGGAAACATCTGGATTTTATTGTCCTCTTTTCATTTGTCCCAAAAGACACTCCCTAACTTCAGCTTGCAGGTAGATGAAAGTGGGATCTGTTAATGTAGCAAAGCATTGCTTCCCATATTAAATATGACATACAGAAAAATGAAAAACTATATCTCTCTATTTAATCCTTAATAATACAAAATAAAATAAAAAATGCATATTATTTCTAATTTATTAGAAGAAAAATGTCTCTGTCGCTTGGATCACCTTTTTTTCCCCCTATCAATTTAATCAATTTTAATTATACATTCTATGGAAGTAGAGAACCCATATCTCTCAAACAACATTAGAGATTTTATACCCAAGATGGCAACCCCACAATGTTTAGGCTAATTTACAACATTGGCACTGTCATTTACCTCACTTGCCTCATGAACTTCTTTCCTGTGTGATCACATCTTTAATTTCCCTGTAATATGCTCTACTTTAGCAAATTAGGGCGTGCATTGCAAATTAGAATAGATCTTACTTTATATTTTACATAGCAGTTGAAATACAGTGAACTTGTTAGCTATGCAGGTAATATATAACTATTAATACTTATCTAAATGGGTTTTGTTTGCCCTGAGATTACTGATCAGATAGGTGAATACAAGGAGGATGGAAGGGTGGTTGATCTAGACATTTGGAGATTTATTCCTTCTAAGTATTTGTGCATTCCTCTTTGTGAAAAACAGAGAATATCATTTTAAGCATCAACTAATTCAGAGCTGTTGATTGTAAAGAAATCAAAGAAAACAACAGCCAATCCCCCAAAAACAAGCAATGTCATATAACAAAACAATAAACAAAGCAATAAACATATACAACAATATACTTTGCATATAATTCCAGTGAAGTACTTCAGCATGTGCTGAAATTTATTAAGTAGCTCCATTCATTTTAAAGGGACAATTATTTTCTTATTAATGGGGGAAAGGTCTGAGATTAAAAAAAAAAAAGGAAAATCTGGGTAAAGGAGATCAAGATTGTTACAAGGAGACTCAAAATGATTAACATGTAGTACTAGCCAACATATCTGTAATTAAGACTGATACTGTTTTGGTAGCCATCATGCAGAGAATAGGACAGTAGTATTCAAATCTGGAAACATCTGTACATAGTAAAATTTTATCTTATTTCTTTTGCTCATATAAAATACAAATGACATTACACAGAATACAAATTATGGGAATAAACTTCCCTCATCATTAGAATATTAATTTTTTTTATGATAACACTTGAAAAAGAGGAGATAAACTACCATTCAGTCTAGAAATCACCTCTGGATCTATTCAGCTTTGGCTGGAATCTCAGGTAACTTCTAAATTCATCAGCAAAGCCTGGAAACGTATCTCAGCTGAATAAATTTCGAATTCACAAGGAGAAAGAAACATTCAGTCAGAACAACAAAACTAAATCACGTACAGGTGATAAAATTATGCAGAAAACATAAAACAACGGGGTCTGACTAGAGCAATTCTGGAAGGAGACAGCTTAATCAGGTAGCCACACAGCCTTTAGGGGCAGAACTAGAGTAAAGTGGGCCTCTATGCAGTACCATTTAACAGCATGAGCCTTTCTGAAAATGCAGTCTAGGTGAAATAGTTCAGGAAATTTCAGTGGTAATGATAACAAAAATAATGCTGCCGGATAAAAGAGAAAATGAATGCTACAAAAATTATGCAAGTTATTCCTAAAAAGTGTGAGAGAAAATAATAGCATTTATAAGGCAGCATACAGTGTTAGGCCAAAGGGTAAAAGGTAGGAAGGAATGGTAGAAAGCACTACTCATACTGAATCCTAGATGTTTCAACTACAGATGACATCAGTTACTTTACATCTGGATATGTAAAATCTTAAAAGGAGGAGAGAGGATTACTGAGAAATCAAATGGGAAAACTAGAAAATTTGAATCTCAAAAAGACAACTGAGCACTTCAGTTCCTGTACTCTGCTTAAGAAGATGCAAGCTCCTTTGAAAGATAATTAAAAAAAAATGTCTAAAGGAAGGTGTATATGAACTCACATCCACCCCCTCAACATTAAAAAAACCTCTTCTCATTCAGGATCTACAGCCCACTCCTAAATTGAAGTATCACATAGGCACATTTTGAAAAGAAGAGAAGGGCCTAAATTTACCATAACACATGGAGAAGGATAAAGTTAATTAAACTTTTTCTTTTTTCTTTTTTTTTTTTTTGTGGAAGAAGCACACAAAAGATAGGAGGCATGATTATGTTTTCTTCTTCAGCTTGAGGTGGATTCCCAGAGCTCCTCTGCAGCTCCTGCATTTGAAAGTAAATTCCATCTTTCAGAAATACACTTACAGAATATTTTATTAACACCGCAAGATTTTGCTCTGCGGACCCAGTTGCAGGTGAATATTCTAGACTTCAGATTCAAAGTTGGAGCATTTGTATAAAAATCTGTTTTATAACACAGTGTTTTTTTCCAATTATGCCATCATCTTTCCAACTAGTTCCAAACTTCCACTTCAGGAATAGCCTGCTCAGTATGGCACCACCCTGGCCAGTTCCTGCCAGAAACCCTGCTACAATTTGCATGCACACTACCCCTTGTCCCTTCACCTCAAGTACAACAGAAATCCCCCACAATTATTCTACTTTCTAGCAAAGTTCAGTCCATGTTTTGCCTATTACCTCTCTCAATTACTGTCCTTATCTTAAATTCCTGGAGTGCCCCATGCTGGGCACGAATGAAATGACTTCGGTAGGCTGATCTTGGCTGGCCACCAGGTGCCCACCAACGTGGTCTATCACTTCCACACAAAAAGGTCATGGGTCAACGTAAGGACAGGGAGATCACTCAGCAATCACCATTATGGGCAAAACAGACTCCACTAGGGGAAATTAACTCAATTTATTGCCAATTAGACCAAGGAGGATAATGAGAAATAAGTCTAAAAACACCTTCCTTCCACCCCTCCCTTCTTCCCAGGTTCAGCTTCACTCCTGACTCTTCTACCTTGCTACACTGGCACAAGATGACAGGCAACAGGGGCTGAGGTGTTCATAACAGTTTGGCTCTGACCCTCATTCCTCCTCACGCTCCTCCCCTGTTGCAGCATTCCCCCCTCCCCCGAGGACACAGTCCTTCACAAACTTCTCCAGTGCAGGTCCTTCCTATCAGCTGCAATTCTTCCTTAACTGCTCTAGTTCGGGTCCTTTCCAAGGGGTGCAGTCCTTCAGGAATGGACTGCTCCAGTGAGGGTCCCCCATGAGCCACAGCTCCTGCCAGAAAAGCTGCTGTGTGGGGTCCTTTCCATGGGGCCACAAGTCCTGCCAGGAGCCTGCTCCAGTGTGGGCTTCCCACAGGCTGCAGCTTCCTTCAGGACATGTCCACCTGCTGCAGTATGGGGTCCTCCACTGGTGGCAGGATGGGTATCTGCTCTACTGTGGACCTCCATGGGTTTCAGGGGAACAACCTGCTCCATGATGGTCTTCACCGTGGGGTACAGGGGAATCTCTGTTCTGGTGCCTGGGGCATGTCCTCTTCCTCCTTCTTCACTGCCCTTGGTGTCTGCTGGGCTGTTTTTCTCACATTTTTCTCATGCCTCTCTCACACATGCAACATTTTTTGCCTTTATGTTATCACATAAGCTCAGCCAGCTTAGCTGATGGGCTCAGCTGTGTCCTTCAGCGGGTCTGTTGGAGCCAGCTGCATCTGGCATGGATCAGACCCTTGTGTCTTCTCACGGAGGCCAACCTTGCAGCGCCCCACCGCCAGTACCACCACAAAAACCTTGCCACTGAAACCCAACACATCATGTAAATTGTCTGTTTCACAGTTATTGTGCATAACCTTAGGGCTGTTACATTAGATATTATGAAAGTGTGGTTCCAGTAGCACTCATGGAAGTCATCCATGTCAACTTTTCTACCATTGGTGAGAGATAAGATTCTTTTTCACAGTGGTCCATAATGCAAATTTGCATATTATGGATTCATAATACCAAATACATTACATTTTTAAATGTAATTTTTTATTGTGCAAATTTGTAAATTTTATACTTTAGATGAAACTAAGCACTGAAACACAGTGCTTAATTGAGTTTTAAAACAGGGGTACAGCAGGCTTCTCAAAAACCAATCAAATTGATTTCCATTTATGCAGATGCACAGAGTTTTACAGTGAGTTAAGTTCTTCTTTTCAAGTAGATTAGATGTGTGATTCAGTCCAAATTTTCTTTCTTATTTCCTCAACCTTATACAAATATTCCAATAACACCCTCCCTTTTTTTGAGCCATTTGAAAGTTTCTGTTCAAAAGTCTCTCCAAAATCAAACCAGAATTGTTACAAAGTCTACAGAAACTCAAATTTGGACTCAGAGTTTGCAGCATACATAATTTTGAAAATGTTGACTTAGATATTATATTTTCCATGTATACATATACACACATACACACACACTTGCTGAAGTATATTGCAATGCTTAGGTGTTCAAAGTGCAATCAAGCAATATAAGGTATACTGTATATATATATGCATCCTATATATATCTCTATATATGTACCCTTTATACATGTAGATATACAGATAAAGATAGACATATATACCCTACATGTAGATAGGTATAAACCCTATATATAGGGTCTGTACATCCTATAATATATAATTGTGCTTTGAACACTAAACATTTCAATACATTTGGAATTTCTAGGAATGGAAAATAAGAAGAAAAAAAAAAAGAAAAATACAGCATTGTTTGGAATACAGCAGGCTTGTTTCAATTACATAAGCCAAGGAGAAACTCTTGCTTCTCATGACAGGTAAGCAGCAATCCTGTCAGTTCCCATAAGAGTGTGACAAGTTTTGTTCAAGCTATCTTTCCACAGCAGTCAAAATAAGCACAATAAATCAGGCAACCTGGCCCCAATCAACTTTTTTTTTCACATAGCAAGAGGATGGAGGAAGACTGTCCCCGAGAAGACTTTCCACCTCAGGCTCTATCATATTGTTTCTTTATGGGCTCTTTCTTTAGAAAGTTGAAATCAGAAGAGATACAGTCAGTTAATTACATGTACAGAGCACAATTTTGTACAGCTGCTTGTCTTGCACTATATCACATATTCATGCTATTGAAGCATTAGGTGATGACCTAACATCTAGGAGGCAAAGTCACTGCAGAGAGGTGAAAGAGTAGAGGGAGGCAAAGATAAAACATTGAGGCATGTTAGATAACTCCATTGTAGATGTGCCTGTCACAGATTTCCAGCTAGGACAAGGTGGAACCGATGGATAAACTCTTGAAGCTGAGGCCCACGGTCCAACAGAGGCTGGTTAAATATTGTAGATTGCAGTAATAGCTTTAGGAAAAGGCATTATGCTTGTGAATATAGACTTTGGTAATAACTGATATAGACATTGGAAATATCAGAAGCTGAATATAGAGTGACTCTGAGACTATGTACTCCCTATTAACTGTAAAGCCAGCAGAACTCACATTATCTCTACAAAATCCCCAAAATAGCAAACGCTCCCCTTTGGGTTGATACATGCTGCTTTTAATATGATTAAAGTTGCAGGAGCTGTCTCCTACACTTACCAGAGATTAGTACAAGGAACTGACCTTCCTTAGGCAGTTCTGAGCTCTCTCTAGTGTGTTTTCAAATATACGTGCAAAGTTAACTAGATAGGGGAATCCTCAGAATTTGAAAGATGTATATAAAATGTGTAATATGTATAGCGGGTACAAATCTATTGGCACATTTAAGAAAGCTTCATCCTCTGAATCCAATTTCCTTGAATTGCAAGTACAGTGACTTAAGTTTTCATTGACTTCAAAATACATGTGACAAACGTATGGAGTTAGAAAATACCTGCACACTGCAAATATTGAACTAGAAAACCTGTTTTCTTGTTTGTTTGGTTTTTTTCTCAACTGTGCTCAAGTCCACTCTCATGAAATGGCATAATATGCTAGCAAGCTTTTGACAACTAACAAGTGGTGGAGAGGCTTGTGACATTTTCGACAAATGGTCTGGGGCCATTCCTGACTATAACATGATAAGGCTTTAGAAATCAGTATAACCAATTACAGCAGCAATATAATAATAAATGTTGCTGCCCCCCCATATTTTACACACAATGTGAATTTAATATATAAAATGCATTTTGGAGATGGAAGGATAAACAAATAAATAAAGATTATCACCTCACTGTGATCGAGAAAGCTAAACACTGGACCTATATTTGCAGACACCACTTATATTGCACCATTTATTGCATTTCCATACCTGTATTTCTTTCCTGCAGAGATCACAAGTATTCAGGAATTTACTGGAAATGCTGAGCTAAAAGGCAGAACAGATTTTCTTACATTGTAAGAAAAAATGTTAGGATATATTCCCAGCTGCTCTTTTTGTGGATACAACTATCATTTTGACCATTCTGGTAATTAACATTAAGAAATGAAAAAAGCCCGTAGTCATAATTTTACTCTGCCACCTCTTATTTACAGGTCAATGCTTATGTCCATCTATAAATTCACTGAATGACTTTGTACGAATTTCATAGAGTTACTTGGCCCTATATATCAGGGAGTGTTATGAATGCTTTGAATTAGAAGATGGTGATAATGGGATTGAGTGTTTATGGGTAAAGATCAGGGGGAGGGCTAACAAGGCAGATATTGTAGTAGGAGTCTGTTATAGACCGCCCAACCAGGATGAGGAGGCAGATGAAATATTCTATAAACGGCTGGGAGAAGTCTCAAGGTCGCGAGCTCTAGTCCTCGTGGGTGACTTCAATTTGCCGGACATCTGCTGGGAATACAATACAGCAGGGAGGGAACAGTCTAGAAAGTTCCTGGAAGGTACTGGGGATAACTTCTTAACACAGTTAGTGAAAGAGCCAACTAGGGAAAGTGCCCTGCTGGATCTGTTGTTTGTCAACAGGGAAGGTCTTGTGGGGGATGTGATGGTCGGAGGCTGTCTTGGCAACAGTGACCACGAAATGATAGAGTTCTCAATTCTGGGAGAAGCAAGGAAGGGGGTCAGCAGAACTGCCACCTTGGACTTCCGGAGGGCGGACTTTGGGCTCTTCAGGAGCCTGGTTGAAAAAGTCCCCTGGGAGGCAGTCCTCCAGGGCAAAGGAGCCCAGGAAGCCTGGATGTTTTTCAAGAAGGAAGTCCTAAAGGCGCAGGAGCAGGCTGTCCCCATGTGCCGGAAGACAAGCCATCGGGGAAAAAGACCGGCCTGGCTAAGCAGGGAGCTAATGTTGCAGCTTAGGGAAAAAAAGAGGATATGTGGCCTTTGGAAAGAAGGGCAGGCCACTCAGGAGGACTACAAAGAGGTAGTGAGGCTATGTAGGGAAAAAATTAGGAAGGCCAAAGCCCAGCTAGAACTAAACCTGGCTTCTGTTGTCAAGGACAACAAAAAAAGTTTCTATAAATATATTGGCAATAAAAAGAGGACTAAGGATAATCTCTGTCCTCTAGTAGACCAGGCTGGTAACGTATTGACCAAGGACGAGGATAAGGCTGACGTACTTAATGCCGTCTTTGCCTCAGTCTTCAGCAGTAGGACCAGTTGTTCCTTGAGTTCCCTAACCCCTGAGCTAGAATACAGGGATGGGGAGCAGAATGAAGCCCCTGTAATCCAAAGGGAAATGGTGAGGGACCTGCTTCAGCACCTGGAGGTGCACAAATCTATGGGGCCGGATGGGATCCATCCAAGGGTACTGAAGGAGCTGGCGGAAGTGCTCACCAGGCCACTCTGCATCATTTATGAACAGTCCTGGATAACCAGGGAGGTCCCAGCTGACTGGAGGTTGGCAAATGTGACACCCATCCATAAGAAGGGCCGGAAGGAGGATCCGGGGAACTACAGGCCAGTCAGTCTGACATCGGTGCCTGGGAAGGTCATGGAACAGATCATCCTCAGTGCCATCACACGGCACATGCAGGAGAACAAGGTGATCAGGCCCAGTCAGCATGGGTTTGTGAAAGGCAGGTCATGCCTGTCAAACCTGATCTCCTTCTATGATGAGGTGACCCGCTTAGTGGATGAAGGAAAAGCTGTGGACGTTGTCTACCTGGACTTTTGCAAGGCTTTTGACACCGTTTCCCATAGCATTCTACTGGAGAAACTGGCTGCTCGTGGCCTGGACAGGTGTACCCTTCGCTGGGTAAAAAACTGGTTGGATGGCCGTACCCAGAGAGTGGTGATAAATGGAGTTAAATCCAGTTGGTGTCCAGTGACAAGTGGTGTCCCCCAGGGATCGGTGCTGGGACCGGTTCTCTTTAATATCTTTATTAATGATCTGGATGAGGGGATTGAGTGCACCCTCAGTAAGTTCGCAGACGACACTAAACTGGGGGGGCGTGTTGATCTGCTTGAGGGTAGATTGGCTCTGCAGAGAGATCTGGACAGGCTGGACAGATGGGCTGAGGCCAATGGTATGAGGTTCAACAAGGCCAAGTGTCGGGTCCTGCACTTGGGTCACAACAACCCCATGCAGTGCTACAGACTGGGGGCGGAGTGGCTCGAAAGCTGCCTGGCAGAGAAGGATCTGGGGGTGTTGGTGGACAGCCGGCTGAGTATGAGCCAGCAGTGTGCCCAGGCAGCCAAGAGGGCCAACACCATCCTGGCCTGCATCAGGAATAGTGTAGTGAGCCGGAGTAGGGAAGTAATCATCCCCCAGTACTCGGCACTGGTGAGGCCTCACCTCGAGTACTGTGTTCAGTTTTGGGCCCCTCACTACAAGAAGGACATTGAGGTGCTGGAGCGTGTCCAGAGAAGGGCTACCAGGCTGGTGAGGGGTCTGGAGGACAAGCCTTATGAGGAACGACTGAGGGAACTGGGGTTGTTTAGCCTGGAGAAGAGGAGGCTGAGGGGTGACCTTATCACCCTCTACAACTACCTGAAGGGAGGTTTTAGAGAGATGGGGGCTGACCTCTTCTCCCACGTGGCAAGTGATAGGACAAGAGGAAACGGGTTCAAGTTATGTCAGGGCAGGTTTAGATTGGATATTAGGAAGCATTTTTTCACTCAAAGGGTTATTAAACATTGGAATGGGCTGCCCAGAGAGGTGGTGGATTCACCATCCCTGGAGGTGTTTAAGAAAAGGGTAGATGAGGTGCTTAGGGACATGGTTTAGAAGTGGGTGTTTTTAAATCAGGGTAGTTTAACAGTTGGACTTGATGATCTTAATGGTCCCTTCCAACCTCACTTATTCTATGATTCTATGATTCTATGATTCTATGATTCTATGATTCCTGTTGTATCATCATCCACATGAGAAGCCTAAAAAAAAGAAAAAAGAGACCTGGTCTTATAAAATAGAGCAGATGTTTTATCAACAAGGCTGAAGGAACTAGGACATTGCCTAAAGCTTAGGATAACCTCAGTGAACTGGGCTTAGACGCCTGGAGAGGATATAGAATGTGAATCACCATTTGAAAATGAAAAGAAGGTGTTCATTTGCACACAAGGTGTAAGTGACTTAAGCAATTTAAAGGTCTTTCCTTCCCTTGCTGATATTAGCTCTGCTTTAGCAAAATGTTCTGAAGATAAGGACTGGCAAACAGATAGTAGAAAGTAAAACATCCCACGTAAATGTGTCTTTGTGTATTTAGGATTGTATTTAGGCTTTTTGTAATGTTCAAAAGACTTGGCAATGATTGCAAAGGCAAGAAACCTTTCAGGCCTAAGTCTTAACAAAGTCCATGGTAACAGTGTAGCTCGCTCTAACGCAGGATTTAGAACGTTCTTCTCCGAATAAACAGAATTTATTATATTCTTAAAAGAAAAGAGAGGGGGGAATTTTACCCTTAATACTCTAATACAGTAATTCCTTTTGTTATTAAAACACTATCAGAGGGGATGCATTTTTAAAAGTGCTGGTCTCAAGTTCAAAAATTAGTCATTAACAGATCTTTGAAGATACCTTGGTTTTGTTTAACCTTCATTGGCAAGTATTATCTGAGGACTTCTTTTGGCCAGTTCTACCAGCGTTCCCCTGAGTCTTGTCAGGTGCACACACACACACATACCTGAAAACGCTGAGCTCTCACAGGCTAGTATTAGCAAAAGCTGAGCAGTTAAGAAACAATGTTATTTCTCAAAATGCCCTCAAATGAGTGGATTTCTGTTTTTCTTTATCAAAGGACTCAAATATCTTCTTAAAAATAGAATTAAATGTACTTTTTACAATATTAATACTTAGAAAATTATTTTACAGTTCTACTAGAACTTACACCTTCTGCAAACAGGGCCAGTGACCTTGTAGGACCATGTAGGACTTCCGCTCCTGGTCCAGCCCCATCACTGCTGAGGCCCTCTTTCTGTACCAGTGTGAACCAGGGCTTGCCTCTGAGACTACATGTGCTTGGAGGAGGGTGTTGCGGTTAAAGGAGGTACTCAAGAGAGTCTTTGCACCTCCCTCATTTTCATCCCCCTGCTCTCCCACCACCTGCTCCACACTGCACCAGTCACTCTCCCTCCCCAACTGGGCAGGAGAGGACAGAGGTTGCTGCATAGGCAGATACCAAGGCAAAAGGCAGGTATCACAGTAGTATTGTTGTAGTTTGGGCTGGGCTGGCCACCAATGTCTAAAATTTTCTCTATTACGTACCTTTAGATTTGCTTAGCCACCATGATATTTCTAATGCTGATTTTGGTAGAAGAATGCATTTGAGAAGTTTGTCTTAAGGAAAAAACAAATAGTTATAACATCCTATGTGTTATATGAATCTGAAAGATGTCTGTAACTTTTCTTCTGAGCTTTTCTCTCCCTCCTGTAAGTATGCACAGCTTAGATATTCACAGTCAGGTTATTTTAAATCATTGAAAACATGTCAAAAACATATTTTCTAACTAAATTACTGATGAAAAAAATCTACAAAACACAGATTTTATTGCGTTTTTTTTCCTTTTACATCTATTAAATAGAAAGTAATTGCTATCCTAAAAAGCCTATTTTGCAAAACTATTACCACAATCATAGATTTCAGCTTCATAAAACAATCCTATATTTTAACCATAATAATATAAACAGAATTTTATCAAGCAAAATGGATAATAATGGTGATGGCATGCTTTAGAAGATTTTACTGATCCAACATTGTTAGGTGCTTCTATACTGCCAATATATAATTTATAATTCTATGTCCTTTCTGAATTATTAATTTATTAATCATGACCAATAATTGACTTTGCCAAGAACTGCATAGAAAAATAACTGATAAATTTCCAAAGGGGAGATAATATATTTATTATGCACTGACAGTTGTAGTTTAAAGCGTTAAAGCAATGCTACTATAAAATGAAATATGTATGGAGAAATTTGGTGCTCAACTGAGATAAGAAATATTGATTAAGAAAAGATAAAAATGTGAAGGCTCTTACTCATCACGAGGATTAAGATAAATCTAGCAAAGAAAAAAAAGCCCAAAAGAGTTTGTCAAATTAACACTGACAGTGATGTATTTTTGCCCAGCGAACAACTATAAATATGATTTCCAAGTGCCACAACGCCACAAGCACTGTGAAAGAAATCAATGGGAAAACAAAGTGAGTACTGAAAATTGAGACATTTTTGTTACAGTATTTTTCTCTAAGTTGCCAAATCATGTGTTGTGGTTTAACCGAGCCAGCAACAAGGGCTACGCAGCTATTCACTCACTTTTCCCCCGCCACCCCAGTCGGATAGGGAGAAGAGGGAGAAAAAGGAGAAAAAACCCCAACCTCATGGATTGACATAAAGACAGTTTAATAGAACAGTAATGGAAAAAAAAAATAATACAATGGTAAAAGAGTACATAAAAAAAAAGTGATTAAGTGAGATTTCTCTCACCACCCGCCAATCAATTGCCCAGCCCACCCCAAGCAGTGATCACGGATCCCTGCCCCCCAGCCAACCCCCTCAACACTGAGCATGACGTCTATGGTACAGAATATTCCTTTGGTCAGCTTGTCCTGTCTATTCTCTCTCTCAGCTTCTATGGCAAACTGAAAAAGTCCTTGACTAATGTAAACATTACTTGGCAACAACTAAAACAATAGGTGTTATCAACATTATTCTCATACTAAATCCAAAACACATCAGCTACTAGGAAGAAAATTAACTCTATCCCAGCTGAAACCAGGATATCGTGTACCTGTTGAGGATTCAGCCAGAAAACAATCACTTCATCTCACTGTCTCTCACCCCCTGTATACATTTCTTAAATGAACTACAAGTTTTTTTTAAAAGGATTCCTCTAAAATGGTGTGCTACAGCCGACCCCTTTGCAGGTTTCTTCACTACAAAAAAATAGTTCAGTTGTTTGTGTTAATACTGCTGACATCTAATGTAACTGCACTCCTAGTACCTTTCTATGTACAGGTAAGCATCTACTTCCTTGTACCTTTCCCCAGGGAAGCATGCCCTGGTCAGTGCCTGCTTATGGGCTCCTATCCCTTCCTGCTGTGGGTGTGCATGACAAGGACCTGTCCAGGTACAAAAGATTTCTGCAGAGTGGATTAATATCATACAGACCTTTGATCAAGCAAACCAGGAAAGTGAGTACGTGCTACTTGGCACCATTAACAAAATGTGACTATCTTCCAGCTGTATTTAATAATTACTTTTCCACTACTGAAGTATTACATTACAAATACTCTGGGATAATTTGGTAACCTTAATTATCTCACTTCACTTTGGACAAACAATTCTAATCTCCAGTTGTAAAAGCACACTTACATCTTATCCTTGTAGGACAGTATTTTTCACTTTTTTTTAACATTAACATTTCTCAGAAGAAATAATTCAGTATCACTGTGATACAGGTGTTTCAGTATAAAAAAAATAGAGGCGATAAAAAAATGCAGACAAAAATTACAGTGCAAAAGGTATGACAAAAGCTCATTTTTTATAGGTGCACTCTTTATATTTGGCTAGCAAATTCTTCAAGCAATCATTTGTCTCTGAATTCTTATTACTGCACACATACATTTTCCAATCTTTTCCTATTTCCCAGTGAATTTATCAGACAATATTGTATTATCCCTCTACAAGGTCAAAACTCTCTGATCTGTCAGGGACCAAAGCCTCATGGAACTACTTTTACACTATTGAGTCATTACCACCTAAATATCATACTATTTCTCAATGTACCAGTTTAAAATCACAGTTTTCGTTATCTGTAGCTAACAGAAAACCTGCAGGTATTGCTTGCAGGCTTAAATTTACAATGGAATTTAACGAATTAATTTTTCCAACCTGTGTGTGCCCACTGTTAGGAGTTGCTCTCCACTTTTCTAGATCTTTTCCACTCTCCCATCCACTCTTTTTGCTTTACTTTAAATGAGCTCACCAAGGTCTTCAACTTGTTCTTGCCCTATCTGCAGAATCTGCTGTATTATAGTGCTTATCTTGGGCTCCCATCACTTTGTTCATTCACCCCTTTTTTGCCTATTCTTTCACCATTTCCTTGAATTTCACATCCCTATGTCCCCGTTCTTGCACTTTGCCTTTTTGTATCAGATGTAAATAGTCATTTAACATACAGAAGTTTACCCAGCGTTGTGTCTGAACGTAACAATTTCCATCAGCTTGGACCCTATGTGACTTCCTCAAATTCTTCCCTGTGTCAGTTAAATGGTTCAAAGATATCTTTAAGGAGCTGAACACTCCTTTGAGACCTTACTTTTATATACTTTGAGTACACATTTTGTGTTCTTTTTCCTACCCTGGCCTTAAGCAAGACTTTTTCTCTTGTTTAACCTGTAGAGTTTTTTAACTGACATTGAAGTGTAACTCTCCATTTTACTAGAAGTGAAGGTAATTTATATTAAGGTAAAAAGAAGAGCACAGCTTCATGCCAAAGGCAAAACATACATATATGCAAAACCACATATTGCCTGACCAAATTATCAGCAGAAAATATAATATTAAATGAGATCTCAAGCTTGTAGCTATCTAACTCCTTAGGCAAGAAAATTATAGAGATTGAAGGTAGGACACTAAAGTCACACATACATACATTTTTTGTAAATGAAGACTCACTGTAGTTCTGATGGAAACCTCTGGTCCTGATTTTAAAATAGAGTTTGTAAATGTGTTCTCAGTGGCTTGACTAACACAGTTGTCAGCCAGATGGTTTCTGTTACAATGGTGGATGAATAATTCATTATTATTCATGCAGTCTAACAATTTTGTCTTTTTCTATTCATAAACTTTTCATGAAATTGTCTGCACACTTTAGGCAGAGCCACCCAAGCCTCACTGCAGCGTGCACTTCCCCCTTCTCATGTAGTCCTTCAGTGATGAATGCTCAGGCTTGGAGCTGTGCTCATTAATTGTACAGCTCGAGTGGCATTGTTTCTATTCTGTGATTTATGTAACTAACCAACACCACGTAAGGTTTACATTTCAAAATCAAATAAATAAATAGAAACTTGCTTTTGGCCAACATGCAACTATTCAAGCTTAAAATTGAATTTAATCAGCATTCACACCAATAAGTGTGAAAGTGAAACACTTGCGGAAATTAAATATGAAGAAGCTGGTCCCCTAAGGAAATGGCATAGTCCAGCTGTAATCTTGGAAATCTGCTTTTCTAAGGGAGTTTTTTCCTCAAGGAAACACAGAGCAAATGACTTCTGAGAAGACAAAGCAGGTTATTTTGTCCTACAATTTCTTTCAGACTGTCTGCACCATCTTTAGAGAAAAAAAAGGTATTTTTTTTCTCCATCCCCTTTTCTACATTTCAGTTTATTGCTCCTTCGTCTTTTATATTTTCTATTACGTTATGGCTATCAAATAAAAACTGAAATACTTCACAGCAAAACAGAGGACTTACCATACTATCCTAAATCAACTTATTTCTATCCTACATCACTGGTTTTTTTTGTTTGTTTTTTTTTAACATAACAAACCTTATCCTGCTTTTCTTGGCAAGAATTTTATATAAGCATTTGATGGCAATTTGAGAAGAAGTAGATTTTTCAGTGGTGGATCTGTAGAGCTCAATTCAAATCAACATACTGCTACCCTTTATATCGACTGAGAATCTGGTTTTATGTTTCTAACAGTAAAGGAGAATACAATGTCCTTAACACTTACCTCCAGGACACCATTTTACACCTCCATTCGGCAAAGCAGGATACTTCCTCCTTCAGTACTTTCTCCCTTTTAATGTTTTGCATTGTTATTTTTGAGTAACAGCTAGATTTCAATCCTTACTGAATATGAATGGCAGTTTCTTATGTAACCTGTAGCCTCAGATCACCCTGGTGTGTACGACATCTCACATCACCTAAGTAGTCAAAATGTAAGTTTTGCCCATTATACAAAAATACAAGGATTTGTCATTTTAAAGGCCAGGCTGCTGTGTGCCTTGGCTTTCATTTTTCTAAATCAATGAAGACCACTTAGAATTAATTTTCCACACAAATAGCACTTTTAATTACCTACCTGGACTATGATCCATAAAGTATATTTTTAATTATTTAATAAAAATCGTGTCATTTCATTGGCTCCATATTTGATTGACAGCATATAGTATTTCATGAAAATATTTTAGAGCTTCTATTCAAATAGCAATATAATCCTGCTTGCTTAAGAAAAGTCAAAAGTGCTTTAAAAAAATTCTCCATGCATTAACTTCTAAATTGTAAAATTAACATTAGGAGGAGAAAGAGAGAGAGAGAGGTAGTAAACACACAACATGCATTAGATAATATTCATCATCTGTTGCAACAGCGGTTTGAGTGTTCTAATTATAAACTAAACATACTATGAATATTAGCTATTAGCAAATTTTGCATAAATTATAGTATCAATACAGAACAAAAAAGAACTAGAACAACACAACTAGGTAATCAGGGTGTAAACATCACTTTTCAGTAATAGAACTCCACAAATTTGGGTAAAGTTATTCTGACTGGTTCAAGGGTAATTTAGGGATGATTAACCCAAAGTTTAGGAAAAGAATAAAGAGAAGGGAGGAAGATTTTACAATAATCAGAATTGAAAAATGCTTTATGAGTATTAATTTTGATTCATTCGTTTTAAAAAGTTACTTTTCCTCATCAATGTATTTTCTCATGTGGGGTATGCCATATTATTACGGGCTGTCTTATCTCTGAATTCATCAAAAATAAAATTAAATCAATAATCAAAAAATTTATAATATGTTACCACACAAATACTTCATGTTCTCCTTTTTTTGTGTTTTTAGACTCAACTACTCCGAGGGCTTAATGACATTCTTTAGGCTAGGCTTTGGGACTGCAATATACAGTTCAATTCCCCAGGGCCAGTTCCAGAAAGCTGAGTCAGACACTTGGATCTCCAATACAGAACAGGTGAAAATCACAACCTTCAGCATGGAAATCTAAACACAGACCTACTGCATGGGAGTTCAGTGTAATTAATGGCATGTAAGCTTTAAATTGATATTGTGTCTTATGTTACTTCTGGGCAATCTGCTTCATACATGTGAGACTTGACCTTCTCTATTTTATTTTTTTTTTCTCCTTCGAGGGTAGATGCCTACAGTTATTGTTTCAAAGAATCAAAGAAGGCTCACGATCTTCTTCCAAGCCACTAATGTCCATTTTTTTAAATACAGCATAATAAATTATTCACCTAATAATCTCTTCAGGAGACAAGTAGAGAAGGTTCAAACAAAGGAGCAACAGGGAAGAAAATTTTCACTGTCCTCCCTACAAAACATATTCAAGGAAAAAAAAATCATGGGTATTTTGGCAGCACAAGTTCCACAGACTATGTTTCTTGCTCCAGTAAATACTGGTATACTTCCTACAAAGATTGTCAAATCTAAATTCCAGATGAATTTTGGGAGCAGGATCCAGAAACCAAGTTCTCCCCTTCTCGGATTAATGTCTCAGTGCTAGATTACAGAAGGGATATAGAGAATTCCTGGAGAATGATGGTTGCTATCTTTCTGATGAAAGAGATTTTGCACGTTTCAGGAAAAGAATAGAAGTTTCCTGCCCCTACGCTTCACCTGTAAACTAGAGGCTGCATCACTCTTTGAGAACTCAGAAACATGCACTTTGATCTTAGTAAATGGTCTTAAAAACTATTAAATAAAAGGTGGACAGCCCATCAACACTCCTTTAAAAAAACTTGTTAATCTTGCAAGTCCATCTTCAGATATCCACTGAGAACATTTTTCACACTAGGCCTCACTGGAGACCTGCTATAAATTACATTCTGTATGATGTTTGGCATCACACATAGTGTAGAATAGAATAGAATAGAATAGAATAGAATAGAATAGAATAGAATAGAATAGAAGTCTTTCAGTTGGAGGGGACCTACAATGATCATCTAGTCCAAATGTCTGACCACTCCAGGGCTGACCAAAAGTTAAAGCATTTTATTCAGGGCATTTGGACAAATGCCTCTTTTTAGGTCACTGGCAGGCATGGGGTGTTGACCACCTCTCTAGGAAGCCTGTTCCAGTGTTTGACCACCCTCTCAGCAAAGAAATGTTTCCTAATGTCAAGTCTGAACTGCCCCTGATGCAGCTTTGAACCATTCCCACGCAGCCTTACACTGGATCCCAGGGAACAGAGATCAGCACCTCCCTCTCCACTTCCCCTCCTCAGGAAGCTGTAGAGACCAATAAGGTCACCCCTCAGCCTTCTTCTCTCCAGACTAAGCAAGCCCAGTGTCCTTAGCTGCTCCTCACAGCACATGCCTTCCAGCCCTTCCACCACATTTGTTGCCCTCCTCTGGACACATTCAAGGACCTTCACATCCTTCTTAAATTGTGGGATCCAGAACTGCACACAGTACTCAAGGTAAGGTCACACTATTGTTAAATACAGTGGGATAATCACCTCTTTTTATTGGCTGGTTACGCTGTGTGTGATGCACCCCAGCATGCACTTTGCCCTCTTGGCTGCCAGGGCACTCTGCTGATTCATACCGAGCCTGCTGTCAACCAGCACCCACAAGATCCCTTTCTGCAGGACTGCTCTCCAGCCACTCCTCTCCCAATTTATACTTGTCTCTGGCGTTCTTCCATCCCAGGTGCAGAATTTGGCATTTGTTTTTGTTAAATTTCATCCCACTGATGATTACCCAATGCTCCAATCTACCTAGACCCCTCTGCAAGCCCTCTTGTCCCTTAAGAGAGTCAACAGCACCTCCCAGTTTAGTATTGTCAACAAGTGAAGATACATGACAATTTCAAATTTCTATGTTCTTTCAAATTCAGAACTTGCTACCTCTCACTGCAGCAGGTGAATTACCATGGAATTATATAAACTTTTTTTGGTTTGTCCTGTTTAAAAATTGTATTTTATAAGCCCTTGTCTGAAAGCCAGATTTTTTCAAAGGTGAGCTGCTAGGATAGTTCAATAGGTAATATATCTTCAGAAAAGAATAGGTATCCCAGAGTCTGTTTCATGTTTTCGTTTATGCTATGCCTACCCCACTGGTGTCAGTGTGGTATAGCCTGAGATCTGCACTACTGTGTTACACTTGTTCGGAATATTCATTACTGACCATTTGGACCATATACAATTTTTTACATGTAGAAATTTGCAGCAAAGACAATTATTTCAGAAAACAGAATGAGAACCAAGAATGGAAACACTCATATCTAAGCATGCTGACAGAAGCTGTAACATTCTCCATGTCAAGTCTATGCGTGACCCACTGATTGTAGCATCTCAAAATTTTTCTTTTGGATCACTAAGAGCTTATACACAGCTTATTACATATGATACATTCACAAACCTCCCAAAGTAGATGGAATTCTTATTTTGAATGCCTTATTACTGTTCCTCCCTTCTGCCACAAATACTGAAGAAAACTGCCAACACAGGCAGCAGAATTACTATCAGTGGAGATATTTAAAGTTAGCCTAGAGACATGACAGTACTGATTAGGTTTAGTTTAGAGATAATGAACTAAATTCTTCCATGTTGCCAAAAGATAGGCTAATTTGAGTTCCCTTCTTTTTGAACTGATTCTACAATTTAATGGGCACACGAAACTTCCATTAACAATAATGGGAGTTCTGTGCACGCACTGGGGGGAAAATAAAGCCCTGTAGAGTTTTTCCCTTATAGACAGCATGAAGCAAATGGAGAATGATACTAATCTCAAAGAAGCCATGCAAATTGCAGTATCCTGAATGAGAATATAATCTGGGAGAGCAGTCCTGGGGCACAGGGAGTAAAATTCAGGAGTGAAAAATGCACAAAGCTAAACAAGACAACCAAGAAGGTCAGCTCAAATAACAGTAATGTGTGTGAGTTGGTTCAGACCACTCTGAAACTGAGTATCTACAAAATAAACAAAGAAAACAGAGGTATTAAAAGTGTTTTAAGACCAAATTAAAGAACAAATGGAAATAATGTGTTTGTGAAGGGGCTGAAAACCGGTGATTTATAAAGCACCTGAGATACACTGAAAGAGCCAGTACACCTGTACAGTGCAGACAGTAAAAAAAAGGCAAACCAGTCGTAGTATTATTTTTAGTGTTATTTTAGTTAGTCATGTTGTGAAGATGTTACCTTGATTGACTGAGATGTTGATGAGCTTCCATCTTACAGATCTGAAGCTAATTCATTCAGCTGGATCATACCATATCCGGCTCCAGTAACCAATAGTACTCTAGCTTATACATCAAATAGATAAAAACTAGTGTTCATGTTCTATATCATGTTCCATTTTTGCATTTAATTCTTTATACTTATGTTGCAGTCAATAACTAACTTGAGAAAAACCTATTCCCTCTGTGGGTCTTTGAGGGTGAAAGAGGGTAGGCACCCTACCATGATGGTATACTTGCAAATAAGGCTCATAGGACATTGATGAATCTAGTAAAAAGCATTGAGGTAAAGACTCCAAGGATCAGGATGAACATATATTATCCCAGCTCTTGCTAACATAAGTAAATCAGGAGAATTAATATACTTGCAGAAATAATTTTTTGAGATGCTTGTTTCATCACGGGAACTCAACCTCTACAGGGATTCTGCAGAGTTTCTCTGATCGTGTCATTGGGAATTCATGAATTAAAAATATAATTTAGCTGAATTTTATTTTCATTTTGCTCAAATGCAACCAAAGAAGTCTACAGTCAATCAGTGCACAAAATGTATAATGTACTACATTCACAATTCATTTGCACAGTTTTTCTTGAATTACTGTTACCAGGAAAAATATTATAACCTAAATGTCAATTCTTGGAGCCCCAAATAAAATGCTTAATTGCTACAGCGCGTATTATAACTTTTGTAATGTATTTCTATAATGACTTTCCATTTTGATGTATTTTCTCATGCTTTTTAAATTCAAAAGAGTTATGGCTAAAATATCAGTACTAAATAATTTGTCCTTTATATATCTCAGAGGTGGTCTTGTATGGGCCCTTTTCACTTTTCCTTGTAGTTTTGGTTGGTTATGACCCTTTTGAACAGAATTTATTTATATTTAGTGTTGGTATTAGAGCTTACACAGTATTTCCTTTGCTAAATGGTTATTGTTACTTCAACATTTACCGTCTCTTCCGAAATATATAGAAAATATGGATTATAAAGACTACTTTTCTACCCTTTGTTCTTTTAAAGATCAATGGTATGTTTTCTCTAAAACTATGGTTAAAATCCTCTTTAAAGAATCTACAACTTTTTTTTCTGAAAACCTGACATATGCTCTTTCCCATAAATCACATGTATGCACAAACATATATTTAACATGTATACCATATACATTTTGCATATATATGTACTTGCACAGGGTACCCAAGTTTTTAGAATATGTATGTTTCTGCCCTTTATGACATGTTGTTTGGAACTTGATGATTCATATTCTGTTATTAACCCCATTATGAGACATGAAGAGCATAGTGTATTTAAGGTATCCATTCGTAGAGACATATGTTAACATTGCTTTCATACACATCTCAGTTTAAAATACTTGAGATGGAAAGAGGGAGAAAGTAAAAACCAGAACTTTACTTTGTCAATATTTCATTCTCTAGTTATGATATTTGATTCTAGAATGTTCCGTAATTCTGCTACAAATTTTGTAACTGCCATTAAGAGCTCCAGACCAAGAAATTTTTCCCATCTTTATAGAAAATGGTAACGGCACTCAAAAAGATACTGCAAAGTTATTTCAACTTACTTAACTCTGTCTTCAAAGAGTATGTGTAAAAACAAGACTGATACTTATAGCCAGCCCAATTGCCATGCAAAAACCCATGATACTGGATTAGAAAAGTGAATTTAAAAAAGACAACCTTAGAAGTAACATGCAAAGCAATACTTTTTGAAAACAATTTTAGAAATTCTGTGAACAGTACCTATGAATCAGAAAGCACAGAAAGTAAAATCTAATGTATATTTCTTAAGAGACTATGAAATACCATCTGAAGGATAATGATGAAAGAAACACTGAAAAGAGTATCACAGGAAGACAGATCAAAATCCGTGCAGGTTAGACAAAATGCTCACAGGAAGAAAAGAAGAATGGAAAGATCAAAGACTGAAGATTTTATCTATAGCGGAAACACCAGCCAAGAATTCTAGGAAAAAATGTTTTTAAGAAATTGAAGATAATATCATTAAAAGAGAAAACAAAGAAACTGTATGTGTATACACATACAGTATGACACTATGTATTATGTGTCTCTTTTCTTTTAACATTCTTTTCTCCCTTTACTTCTTCAAAACCTTTCTGCAACCTACATGCTGTTACTTCCTTAAAAGTTTCATACAGATGCCCCTAAAGAACTGACATAATATTCAACTACTAAGAGTGTCAAAGGAAGACTGAGCCAACTTGTTTGAGATTCTAGGTGTAAGAGCAAAAAACTAAAACATATCTTTCTGCCAGAGGCACGCATCTGGACCAAGATGATGCATGAAAAACGTGTTAGTGTAGTTGAGAAGTGAGGCTGGGGACAGTAAGGTTAAGTACTGTATCACAAACAGAAAGTTTGCCGATGGCTCCCTTCACAAAGAGGTTGAGCAACCACAGTAATCCAACTCTTTCACAGCAAGGGTTCAGATTGCAGTATGCCAGAACTCACTGGGATGATGCATTAAGGACATGGACCTGCTTGAGCACGTCCAGAGGAGAGCCACAAGGATGATCCGAGGGATGGAGCACCTCTCCTATGAGGAAAGGCTGCAAGAGTTGGGGCTGTTCAGCCTGGAGAAGAGAAGGCTCTGGAGAGATCTTATTGCAGCCTTTCAGTACCTAAAGGGGGCCTACAGGAGAGCTGGGAAAGGAGTTTTTACTAGGGCATGTAGTGATAGGACGAGGGGGAATGGCTTTAAACTGGAAGAGGGCAGGTTTAGATTAAACATTAGGAAGTTTTTCACTTTAAGGGTGGTAAGGCACTGGAACAAGTTGCCCAGAAAGGTTGTTGAAGCCCCATCCCTGGAGGTGTTCAAGGCCAGGCTGGACGTGGCCTTAGGCAACCTGGTCTAGTGGGAGGTGTCCCTGCCTGTGGCAGGGGGGTTGGACTCGATGATCTTCAAGGTCCCTTCCAACCTAAACCATTCTATGATTCTATGATTCTATGACTCCGCACACACTGCTGCCCTACAAAACCTATCATCTCCATTCATGTGCTCCTCTGTAGAAAACATGACCACAGATTCCTGCCACACTCAAGCTTTGCACTAAAGCATATCACGTCCCACATTTCCTTAAACTCTTAATAATCATATAAACCATAACTTCATTGAACATGTGTGACCATGCTCACGCACTCTGTCTTCAGCCATAGTTTCAACTTTCATAGCAGTATTAATCTGAGGATGCAAAACTTTCCAGACCACAGAACTGTGAGCCGTCAAATCTATAGTTACCCTCACCTTAATGCACTATGAAACACATCTAAATTCATTAACCAATGTCAGACTATGTACCTTGGTTTGAACCACACCAGACTGTTGTAGGCCACATTTGGGAGACAGTTAACAAAGCTAATACTTTCACACTGAGTTTAAATTTTAACTAGTGGATTTTTTTTTTTTCACTAAAAAAAAAACCTAACCAAACAAAAACCCCACAAATTTATCATCCAGAAATGCAGGATTGAAATAATAAGCCCATTCAGCTGAATGGCTGAGTTCTGGGCAGTTTCAGTGGGACTGCTCCAAAATGTTATCTCCACAATGTTACCAAAGTTTCCCCTTGCAGGGAGAAGACTGATTAGCAACAGCTACAGATGAAGGGCAGAAGGATTTGAGATACTGGGCAAAATATACTCCACAACCTTCCTCATTGTCACTTAGAAATGAAACATTACACGATCCCTCTAGAACAGTCTGTTACTGTACTAAACAACGAAGACTTTGGCCTCCTTACTCTGCTCTGTTTGAAAGCAGGGGCCTCAAGACTCATGTTAGCCTAACTCTTCCCAAAACTTCAGACAGAGCAGTCTGTTTTGCCCCAGAGCTGCCTAATTCCATCAATAGAATGGGAATCCCAGTGATCTTTGCCTCTTGCCTCCACAAAAGAGATGGCTTAGCCCTTAGCATCTTGAATTTTATAAAATGGGTTGCCTGTATTACCAGAGTAGATTGCAGGAGCACTGCCTGTTTTAGCTAGCTAAACACACTCAGGAGGAATATTACCGGTGTCTCTAAACACAGTGGTGGTACAGGCAGAGAAAGTACAAGGGAAGGAAAAAAGTATTTAACCTAAATAATGACGCTGGCTCAAGAAATTTATCTGAATAAGCTGGAAAAGGTAAGTGAAACTAGTTCCCCTTCATGTCACACATGCAAGTAAACCAACAGACTCCGAGTGGCAAATCTATCAATCAGATTATAGGAATCTCTTGCCTACAAAATATGAAATTAACCTCAATGGCCCAGAAACATGCTTTTACAGTTTCATGTCCAGTATTTCTGTCTTGATTTTCTTAAAAAGATGTTTTTACTGGTTAACAATTAAAACTGTCTTGTCCATGTGTGCAACATTTAAATGAATACCCATTTAAGTCAGTTAGAATCTTTGTTTGTAGAATATCCACATAAGATAATATATACCATTAAAGTTTTTTAAAAATAAAAATTGTAGTGGGTTTTGAGTTTATGAAGCAACTGCCAGTCCTTCAAGGTCACGTCCACAGCACAGGCTCTATATCGTTTCTCAGAAACAGCAAGTCAGCTGATGTAATAGCATTAGTAGTATTTGATTCTCGTCCTGTAATTGACCTGCTGTGAAATCATTATCTTCTGATTTAGGGTGATACTAAATAACTATATCACACACATTCACCTACTTACTCTGTCACAAAACAAGGAAACTGGTTTATCCGCAATGGGTACTCTGGGAAACACACATGGGTAATTTATCCCCTAAAGGAGCATACTTACATACAGGGTTTAAGATTTGTGAAGGTCAAGTTGAATAATTCCATTAAGAGTTTTTTCGGCTGAGAATTCCTATTGCATAAAGTACCATATGCTCACAGCCCTTATAAAATTATATATATATATATATGTATGTGTGAAATTTGTAAATCTATAGGTTAATCATAGGTTATAACTTGAGGTTAGAATTGTTCTGACCATATTAATTTATTTTTATAGAAATCTAAACACCTTCTAGGAGTATTGTGGGGTTGGAAGGGGACTAGGTAGGTGCTATACAACTATGCTGACTCAGAACTCATGTTCTTAGGTATTGTTTCTAGGAATCAAAGAAATTTTTTCCCCAAGATAAATTATCATCTACAAATGGCTTCATGAGGGTGGGGTCAGGGGGGAAAAGAGAAAAGAAAAAAAACATAAAGAAAAAAACAAAAGTTAAACTGTTTACAAGGGCGAATCTGAACCTGAGAGTCTTGGTAGAAGTTGTAACTTAGCTCCAGATAAAAGTTGTTTTATTGTGTAGCAGTTGTCGATCCACCATGCAAAAAAAGATGGAATACTGAAAAATAGTGTCAATGTATATTTTAAACCAACTTTTACTGAAAGATTTGGGTTATTATTGACAGAAATTATTTATCAAGTACTGCATTACAATAATTACAGTAAAACAATATTTGGGCTCATGAATAATTAATGTGTACGAAATGCACAGCATAGTATGACGCTTACGAATGCAAGAACACTGGGCACAAACATTGTCCTCTGGAAGCTGGGTATGCTGATGGCCTGAATGAAGGGAAGAGGAAGAAAACCCATGGAAGAAAGTCATATATTGTATATCACAAATATCTGCAGTCTTTAAATTTGAATCATTGTCGTGATTTGCTCACGGCTACAGAAAAGCAAACAGGAATTGTGCAGGAAAAACAAGGCTGTAGCAACCATAGTTTTGTACTCACCAAGAACAAATGAAATTTCATTAAAAACTGAAAATCCTTAGTCTAAAAAATTTCTATCTCGACATACTTCAATCCTACTGGTTTATATTTTATTAATTTAAAAAGCAGATTTTTTACCCCATAAAGGGAGGGTGCTACGGAAATAACATTGATTTTGACTGAAAGCTGGATGTCTGCTCATGTTTGTTAAGAACCTTATTCTCTCTCTCTAAACTCTTAAGTGTGTCTTTCAAATCATGGGATGGCTACATTCTCAATGCTAAGTGTGTTTGACTTTTGCAAAATGTGTATTAGTTAATAAGGTATTCTGTTTACAGAACTAAAGCTTAAATGAGTATCTGCTTCTAGAATTACTCTAAAAATAATGACTGATATAATAGTCTTAAGTAATACCTTAATCCATTCCAAGAGACTCTTCACGGATGAAATTATTACTTGTCTGGATAAGAATAAAGAAGCATACTGACACTATTTATCCAACACACTTATTTTTTAATGGGAAGAAAGCAATTACATTAAAGAGATAAGGCAGGAATGAAACATTGACTTAGAATCTTACAGATATAATACATGTAACAAAACCTGATATTGAAATAGTAATTCCAATGTCATG
This sequence comes from Pluvialis apricaria, assembly GCA_017639485.1. Classification (NCBI taxonomy): domain Eukaryota; kingdom Metazoa; phylum Chordata; class Aves; order Charadriiformes; family Charadriidae; genus Pluvialis; species Pluvialis apricaria. The sequence goes on along the minus strand of CM030044.1, from coordinate 47,506,944 downwards.
TCTTAACACCTCATTTATAAATCTATGATAACAAGAAGTTATTTTTAAAAAGTGAATATCTCATATAGAAAAAAATAGGATGAAAGGAAAATGGGAGGTTCTGGTCATGTAGCTATTGTACTAATGTTCTTGGTTTCAAAGTTTAAAATGTTCTTTGGCCATAAACCAAAGCTCTCAGAAAACTTTTTAATCTAAAAATAAAATGGATTCTAAACTTGATAAAAATGGAACAAAGAAGGAAGAATAAAAAGCTGTCTGTTCCATGGGTCAAACCTAAAGTAATTTTGTAGATCTTAACGTTTCATGCTGTGAAACGCATAGTTTTCCTCTTTTTCGTGTTGAAGTGCAATCATAACTTTGAATTTCCAAGATATAGATGCATGTATCTATGTATAGGTACATACAAAGCTCTATATACTCACACAAATATATTCCTTAATATCAGTTAAATCTTTCTTACAGCACCAGAAAATAACCAAAAGGCTGTCTTTCATTTTATCTTTGAATTAAAGCTAGTGTTGGTACTTCTTTGGATAGTCAAACATGATTCATTAAAAATGACTATGCAGTGTGAAATATTAGTTGATTATGTTTATTCATACATTTTCAGCCTCAAATAAGATTCAGTATCTAAAAACATTGAATATCATACATGTTGTATTTGTGCATGTGTGAATTACACAGTGCAGAGCTACATGCATAAGGACATGAACTGGTTCTAATACTGAAAGCAGTATCATTGTGACATTGTGCCAGTCTCAACAGATGCACCCCACTGTCATGGATAGAAGTATTTGCCACAGTTATGATTTAGCAGCAATTTGGAATTTATTAATAATTTGAGATAGATCAAAAGGTTGAATTTTAGCAGCACTTAATAACTGATTTAAGGGATTACAAAGTGATTTAACAAAATAACTAAACAGTGATCTAATTACAGATTCAAACATGGCAAGATTGACACTAACTTACTATAAAGTATGCCAAGTCAATATATATACATATGAGCAAAAGGACAGATCTCAAATTAATACATAAGCAAAGCATATAAGCGCGCACATGCACAAGCACACGCACACACACACACAGTCTATAACTGCTGAGATCAAGGATCTCTTAATATCACATGACACTAATGAGCCAGCGGGTACCCCTTCTAACTCCTACGCATGCACAGACAAATGGAAAAACATCCACATCCGTAAAGCTAATCGTAAACATATAAGTGGAGAGATGAATGAAAGAGAGGCTAGCCTATAGTTAAAATTTCCCTTTTCTCAAGTTAGAGTAAATACTCACAATATATCAGCGTTCCTCAAGGGCCGACAATTGAGGCTTGAGAGGGGTTGTCTTGCTCTGGCCTTCTCGTCCTCGAGGTGTTTTGCCTAAGCGGCGTCCCAGCTCAGGGGAGATACTGGCCAAAGCCCACTGCGATCCAGAAGAGCTCAAAGGGCCTTTACTGGGATAGCCACCTATAGGATCCAAGATAATTGACTTTCATCAGGTACTTTTCTACTCCAGCCCAGCTTGGACAATGGAATGTTCCAGTACTTTCCATCAGTTACACAAGCCCAAGACTTGCTAGGACTTGTGGTCCTGGTACCCTCCTCTCTGTGGCCACGATCTGTATGTTGCCGGTAGTGATCAATTATAGTTATTACCTTCAAATGGTAGGAGCCATGGGAACCAGGCACACTATTGTGTTCTTGGTCTATTGCTCTCCACCTTTTTTTTCTTTCATGTTAGACCGTTGGGTTATGTTCTGATCCATTGTATTTTTATGCGGCCCCGGCAGGGAAGAAACACTCTAAGTACTGAGAAGCCTTAAGAGGGGAGCGGGGCAGGGGGGAAGATTGCACCACGACACCCACTTCTCTTCATAAAAACACCTTAATATCAATAAAACTATATCCAGAATAGTGGGACTGTTGTATTAAAGGTCATGGTTTCACAGAAACCCTGTCAGCCATGATCTTTATTCCTTCCAGAGAACTCTGCAAGTAAAAAAATATCATTAAAGGAGAACTGTTTATCTAATAAAGTTTCTTTAATATCACCTTTATTTCTTCTAGAGAATTTTATCATTTCCTTTTCTAATGGATATTTTAATTCTAGTTATTTTTTATAAGAGTCTAATTCAATATTACAGAGTTTAAATTGTTGTGGTATAGTTTATTTAATCAATTTGTGGTCATATCACGTGCTCAGTCTCCCATGTAAATTTTTGTTCGTGAGAAAGGAAAGCCAAGCAAATCCACACAACTTGACTACTCTGAAGTTCTCTCTCTTTCTCAGCCCTTCTACACCACAGAATGTGAGAAGTCTTCCTAAGCTGTGTCAAACACACCACCATCACTTTTTAAAGACAGGGCTCAGAAGACCATGAAGTATCCAAATACCCTTGGTACTTAGATATCTACTTCCTGCACTATGCTTCTGAAACTTTGCTTCATATTCATACCCTTGTGGACTCTGTCTACTTACACCTTCAGGATACACATGCTTACTTTGGACTATCACCCTACTTTCTGCAGAATGCACAAAACAGGAGTAAACTTACTCATCTTAGTTAAAACTTCTATTTATAGTGCAGAATTCTTTAAGTATAGCCTACAAACCCAGAAATACAAAATTTGAATCATAACTTTGAATCAGTGAATGCATCACTGAATCAAGTTGTGGTAACACCTTGAAACAGGAGTGTCGTGGTTTGGCCTGAGCCGGCAGCAACGAACCACGCGGCCGCTCGCTCAACCCCCCACAGCCGTGGGGGGGAAATAGGAAGAAAAAGGCAAAACTCGTGGATTGAGATAAAGGCAGTTTAACAGAACAGCAAAGGGAAGAGAAAACAGCAATAATAACACGGATAAAGGAATATACAAACGGGATTAGGGCACCGCCGCTCACCGCCGCAGCCCGCGCTGAGCCGCGACTTCCCGACCCTCCCCCTGGCAGCTCCCCCCTACCGCCCCGGGCATGGCTCACATGGCATGGGATACCCGTGTCCCCTCCCATCCTTGGGGAAATTAACCCCATCCCTGCCGGAACCAGGACAAGGAGCCACAGGCGTTGTCTTTAATCTGGTCAGACTATTTTTCTTCTCCTACTGTATATGCACTGTTATGGCTTTGCTACACGGAGCAGATAGATCTGTTTCAGGCTAGAATTTGCTACACTGGATGTTCACCGTATAGAAGAGACAGTTCATTTACAGTGCTCTCAAATTAATAATAAGAAAGGTGTGAAAGTCCATGCCTAATTGCAGCCTTCTCAACATTTTTATTTATGAATATGTATATCTTTGACTTACAAAACCACTTTTGGATGTTTATCATCTCCAAAGAAAAATCCATCAGAATTGTATCTTCACATGGGAGAAAAACAATTAATTGAAATTGTTATTCTCTGAAGATTTGTGTGGCAACAGCCTATGACAAAATCCTTTTTGGCGCTGTCCTTCTTAATTATTTTGAATATAAGAGAGGATTACATGCTTTTTTGAGATTACTTGGAACTTTAAGGACCTACATTTCCCAGCACTATATGGTGAATGATACTTTCCACTAGAACTCATGGTTCAAACTGATATAAAGAAATCCTTTCTTGGCTTCCCTTTGACAGCATCAGCCAGTACCCTTTGTACTGCAGTCACAACGTAACATGAGAGAAACTTTTCGTAATAAGACAAGGTTGCATTGCAAGTTTTCATTATTGTCTATGAAAACAATTCTGCTGATTTTAGCAGCGGACTGCCTGATATGGTATGAATATGCACACTAATTACTTCATAGGTTGTAGTAAAAGAGGAACTTGCATATTAATAGCTTTTCTTCAAAAATGTGTGTGTTAAAGAAATATATGAAAGGATACATGTAAGTAATACACTTATTTAATCTCATCTAGGAGTTTTTTGTTCTAAAGTCTTTCTTCAAATCATTACTTTTTACCAGTTTTTACCATTCTAAAATGTCCTATCAAATGAAAGCAAAATTGCATTTCTGATTACAGATAAAAATCTTCATCCTCCATCACACTGTTCAGACCTTCTGCCTTTTTAGTCTTTTGCTTCCAACCTACTAATGCACAACTTTCTGCCATGATAATAAATGTAGAATATATGTTAGGCATAGGAGAAAGCAATCAGTCTGAATTTCTGGCATCATCAAGATGTGTTAATCTACTTTCTGTGAGAAAGCTTGGTCAGAAGCCTCACTGATCTTGACAGGACGGCTACACCTTAAGGGTTGAAATTGCAAGTTTCAACCTCTGATTCTTTTAGTTCAAACTCTAGACTTTTTAATAAATCATGGAAATAGAATGCAGAGGAACTTAATCACAGATTGATCCCAAAGTATTTCATAAGACCAGGAGTTTCCCTGAGAGTGAATATTCACATGGAAAGTAAAGAATTTCCATTAGATCAGGAGAAGCAAAGAGAAAGGTTTCAGGATTGTAATGTGTACTAATATTTTCTGCTCAAAGATGAGCCCAAAACATATTTAGAGAAGCTTTAGTTTTCTACATTTTTTGAAAAACTGGTATAAAGAAGGAAATTATTTTATTCAATTATATAACAATGCACTTAGAACAATACAAAACGTAAAATGAAATGGCCTCTGCTTTAAAGCATGACTTTAACAGTCCTGTTTGTGAATCCAGCTAAAAGCAATAAAATGAAACTAAGTGTAACTTATCATCTAAGTGATTTGAATTGTTTTCAAGACATTCATTAGTACTCTGTTCAAGTTCTGGAGAAACCAACCAACCAACCAACCAACCAACCAACCAACCAACAAAACAAAACCACCTGTGTAATCAAAATTGGATTTTTTTTATCTAGCTAAACCTTCTACCAGAAAATCAAGGCAGGGGTTATAGCCACACCCATCATATTTTCCAATACAGTGATTTTTTAAGCCAAGCAGAATGGATCATATGAAAGTGAGAGACTCTCACTCTTGCAGTTTTTAAGGGATCTTCAATACATTTCAAAATTAAAAGCTACAGTGAGAACTAATATAAGATTACTTCAATGTAGCCTATTGGGGGAAAAGATGAACTGTTGCCTTTACTTTTTGTGGGTTTTGTGTTTATTATAAAACATTGTTTTCCTACTGTACTCTATTTGCAACATTCAAAAAGATAAAGCAGCCTAACACTGCTAAATTTATATCGCAGTTTAATTCCATTCTGAAGTAAGTTTTAGTCTGGAGTAAGGTGCAGCATTTCAAGGTAAAATGTGCCTAGTTTAATTAAGATTTTGGTGGGGTTCATTCCATAGTATATCTTCAATATATCTCTACCTTGTTTCTGTGTTAAAGAGGAAACCTAGTCAGAACAGTTGATGTGAGAAAAGTGTATTGCAATTAGCAAAACCCCAAAGGCTTCTCTACATCAATGAAAAGCTCAGAACAAGAGGGAGTATAGAAGATGGAAAGTCAACAAATATTTCTACTAGGAAGGACAAACTGAAAGAAACCTGAGAGATAAGGAAAAAAATGCAGGTACAACTATAACTTACATACAGTAACCAGAAATGATAATTCAGAAAATCAGATTTTGGAATGTGATTTATTGTTCTGGGTATTTTTGCTCCCTCAGCATGGAGAGCAGTTTGTTGGTGGGAATCCAGTAGCAATTAATTGGTTTGAGTTAATACACATTCATGTAATAAGTTATTTACTTCTTTATTTGGCATTAGAAATCTAAAATAAAATCAAGAAGATTTTAATCAAGAATTAAACAGCTTATTCAGCTAGTGTAAATCAGAGTAATGTGATTTATTTTTTTTTAATATGGTTTACCTGAATTACACTGAAGGTTTTTTAAAATACATCCTTAGTATTTTCATTTTTATGGTTTCTGAAGTGAAAAAGTATTTCTTGAGTGCATTAATGTCCCTGATGCAGGAAAGAGAAATACATTTTCAGAGGTAGTCCTCAGAGCAAGACAAAGATAAACATGGATTTATGGTCTTATGTCCTGAGAAGAGGCAAATATTACAGTTGTTTGTTTCTCTTTTTTCTGCCATAATTCCTGAGGAACAGGAAGAATTTAAATCTTAAGTATACATCTATCATAAAGTTAATATTTTCCTAAAATCATGAGATATGCTGCAGGGTTGAGAAGACAGCAAACTAACTTGTATTTATGCAGCTGACCACGTCCAAGCAGGCGTGTTTCATATTGAACTTCTATTCCCCAGAACAAGAAGAGACAGGACTGGAGCACCATAGAAATGCTTTAGAGCACCTCAAGTTATATTCACCAGAAAGACCTTGAAGTAAGGGAATCAGTGAGGAATAATGAAACAGGAAAAATCATTACGAAAGAAATTAGTCTAAATTATATATCCCTTGATTTGAAGCACCCTGGGAAGATAATATTCAGTGTTTCTGTGGCGGCCCAGCAATCTACTGAGTGCATAACTAAGGACGTAAAAAGAGTAAATCATTTTTTATTTAATTTTTCTAGTATACCAGTGACAAATGAGAAGCATGTTAATTTCTTGACTATAAAGTAGTATTTCATGAAAGCTGCTCATGAAGTACAGGAAGCTTTTACTGGCCATTTTCAAACACCACAAACCAAGAAAGCAAGAAAGTCAAGTAGGTTACTTTGAAGGAAGATTTACATATTTCAGTGTCCTGGTTCCATCAGGGACGAGGTTAATTTCCCCAAGGATGCAGCAGGGGACCCAGGTATCCCATGCCATGTGAGCCATGCCCGGGCTATAGGGGGGAGCTGGTGGGGGAGGGAGCAGGAGGTCGTGGCTTGGAGCAGGCTGGGGCAGTGCGGGTCCGGTGGGTGAGCGGTGGTACCGTAATCGTTTATACATTCTTCTGTCGGTGTTATTGTTGTTTTTCTCTTTCTTTCACTGTTCTGTTAAACTGCCTTTATCCCAATCCATGAGTTTTGCCTTTTCTTCCGATTGTCCCCATTGCTGTGAGGGCTGAGCGAGCCACTGCGTGGTTCTTTGTTGCCAGCTGAGGCCAAAACCACAACATTTAGCTTTCATATTTTCCTTACAGAGCTGGGAGGAGATAGAATATATACAGGAAGTGTTTCTTAAAACAAGATCTGGCCAAGGTGTTTAGAAAAAATTGTTTTGCAATTGTTTAACTTGTGGAATCGCTGGAGTTATCACATTGATGTTCTGTAATCAACATTTATTAACATGGCATCAACCATATCAAATCTGCTATTTCTTTTCTAGAAATGCTGAACATTTCTTAAGCTTGATTCAAATACTGCTTTCTAAACATTTTACTTAAATATTTTTATGGTTTCTTTTTCAAATTTTCTTTTTTCAAATGAGTAAATAGGAACTTTCCAAGACACTCCCTACAAGACCATACTATAAAGATGATTTTTTTTTTAATCTGTAAAAATCTATAGCTAATAAAGCTTGTAGTTAAACCCACTGGATTTGTCTTCTGACACCAAATGCTAAATTTCATGATGGTAAAATGAAGAACATAAAGGGCATATAGTGCAATAAGAAATATAGCTAAGCCCTCAGAGCTGCACCTGTTTAATTCCAATACATCCACTTGTTTTTGCTGCGCGTGTTTTTGTTGGTTGTTTATGTTTGGGTTTTTTTTAATATGTATTTGGGTGATGCTACTCAGTAGGCAATTAAATCAGGATTTTCTGAATGGGAAAAGGACTTTAAAAAGAAAATGAAGGCTGTATGCAGCTCACTTAGGGCCATACTTTTGTGTGCAGCACCCATAGTGTAGAATTCGTATTTCTAGCATCACAATATCAGTAAAAGTAAACTAAATCCAAGGACTATTTATGTGCCTAACTTGTTGCTGTTGACTCCATTATTTTCATGGGTTCACTGTCATAATCAGGTACAGAAACTTTACTCAGGAGCTTTGCACCAGTTCAAGTTATCTCACTTGAAATATGAGAGATCAGGTAAATTTAAGTTTATTTTAAATAGCTTTTGGGGGGTTGTTATGACTCAGTTGAATGAACAGCCAATCGCATTTACATTTTTAATGTACTGAGTCACAGATACATTCATGGGATGTGAATCCTTATATATATCTTCAGCAGATACAGTGGTGTGAACTGATATCATCAACTCCAGTATAAATAGATATCTACTGCCCTGAAAATAAAAGTGATTTCCCCTATCTGATTTGTGAAAGTGTTTTATGGTTATGTTGATCTCAGAAAAACTTGGTGCTAAACTGCCAGCCAAATATTTCAACAGGCATTCATATACAGTAATGTTTTGGGGTTTTATTGCACTCATTAGAAATTGTAAGAAAGGCCATATACAAGAAAACGACTGCCCGGCTAGTGTTTATTATTTCTGTTTATCTTCTTTTCCCTGTCACTGTATGTCCTTCTATGCCTTCTCTTACTAGGACAGTGAGCAGAAATAACACAGCTTTCTTGCCATAGTGCCTGGTATTGGTTGTCATATTCCACATAGTTGGCTTATATTAAGTAATATTTCTGTCTCTCTCCTTTTCTTATTCTGAACTTCCTTTATTATGATTTTGTGCACTAAAGCAGAAGACTCTTCACAGCAGGACTTTATGCTTATGACTAGCTTTATTCGAAAAACGTTTGGCACAGACAAGCAAGTTACTCTCACTACTTCATACTCACAGAAATCAGATGAACTGCAGCATATGCTATTTTAAAAAGATGGTTTAGAAAAAAAAAGGCGGCTTTATTTTCCTGACAGTTGCAAATAGTGCCAACTACAAATACCTTAACTCTTGATTTGAGAATATACCTCAAGACCAAGTTGCCATCAGAGATGTATAAAAGTTACATATTCCTTCACCTTTTTCCATCGTTGAGACTAGTTAAGGCTGTGGCTGTAGCTATACAGCTGTGCAGCTCCATCTTCACATCATAGTTTTATCCAACATGCATACACACAGTGGGTGCTTATCTACACCTTTACTGTGGGTTCAAACAAATGTATACCACTACGCATACTTAATAACGAAAATAAGCCCTGACAATTTCAAAGCTAACTGTAATAGCCATCCTTCATTTTGGGGGTATTTTTTGTCTCGTTTATCACATTTATATGTAAGTTATACCATAGAAAATACTAATATACATTTGCTTTAAATCCAATATCTATGCTACGTAAATGGAACAGATGCTGGGGACCTAGATGAAATTAAATCTTCTGTACCCTAAACATCAATGATTGACATCATTAGCCCTCCAAAGTTAAAAAAAAAAAAAAAAAAAATATTTTCTCCCTTCAACATTGTGTACAGCTATATACAAGCTATGACCAGTAACAAGTGCCAGGTCAATAAAGCCAGTAAGTGCCATTATATTAGATATTGTTATTTAATTAACAACTGGTGGAAGTATTTCAGTCTATGTATATCAGTATAAACCTATATATATGTAGGTGTCTCTATTTATGTATACACATACGCACACAAACCAAAAAAATACTGTTGGCCCTATTCACTCTTCCCTCCTCTCACTTTTCTTCCCATGAAAAAAATGTTATGATACTTTATATTTTACTATATGTTACTTGCAATAAAAATGTTTTTACATGGAGAAATACTGGTGCAATTTTCTTGCTTTGTCCCTGAAACTGGTGTTACATCTTCTGGGTATGACTCAGCTTTACCTACATCCCAACATGAGTGGGAAGGCATCCCATTCTTTCCACTCCCATTGGCATCCATCAGTATGCCAAAATACAGGCTGCTGCACATAAAGAAATAAAGTGCAGTAAAATAAGGCATCCTCACTGGCTGTTCGGTTATGCAGAATATAAAAGATTAGCCTTTCTGTTTCTAGACGCTCCTCAAAAGTTATAGTCAACCAAACCACATTTACAGTACTCCTCAGTTCATTGCACTCATTTACTATGTGTACATTATTCTCACTTGCCTTCAGAGAATGTGTGTTGAATTCTAAACACTTACACTGCTGAATTTCCCCACTAGAAGCACTGTGTACAGTGATGTTTTCTGAATGCACATATTAGCCAGGATTTACTTTTATATTCATTTTCAATACCTGTGTGTTCCCCCCTTCCTCCCCCCAGCAAAATGCAGTGTGTACAGATTGCTAACCCTACTTTGCACTGCGTACTGCTCTGGCTGAAAACAGTGGGTGTCAGCTTGGCATTTTTCCTTCATCATACAATTTGTTTTCTTGCCAGTAAACTTAAGAGCAAGGGATACAAATTACCTGATGTAAAATTACTAGCTGAAGATAGATGTCATGCAAATATTAAATCATCTATCCTATTTGCATATTGGCAGATAACCTGCTAGAGCCATGTAAATTACTTTTAAATAGTTCAATGTATAAGGGAAGCAGCAAAGCATGCCATGATAAAACAAGGATCCTAAGGGTTTCTACATCATTACATTTCAATTTTTGTTGGAGGAAGAGCAAATGAAAGCTGAATTAAGCTCTTCTACAAACTTGTAAGTTGGTAGAACTTCTTCAAATCTTCATTACATTTTAATGATCTGTCATATTTCCAAGCAGTATATAGCAATAACTTATGTCTAGATGCATTAACTCAGGAAAATATTTTATGAATGAATTAAGAACAAGTGTACAGACTTTCAGACTAGATAACAACCAAACTTTTTTCAGATTCTAGATATGCTATCTTAGCACATTCAGTTTTTCAGATTCTAGATATGCTGTCTTAGCACATTCAGTTTTTCAGGGTTTATTCCGTTCAATTTCCTCTTGTATGCTTCTAGAAAAGTATAGCCTTAAAAGTACACTGCACATGTGGTACACCTGATTGTCAGACACAAATGAAGGCAGCAGACAGATTTTTTGTCAACAGAAGCCATTTTTCTAGAGTCTAATATAAACAAATATGAATAATATTGCACTCTGAAATGGCCAAATAGTGCTATCTTGTATTTTCTTATATATACAAGTGCTGAGTGAATGAATGATTTACATTAAAACCCCAATATTGAGAAATTAGAAAAATATAGTACAAAAAACATATATTAGAAATATATATAATTAACGAATATTTTATATAATTAGAATATTGTATGTAAATAGCATATAATATAGAAAATTAGTATATAACTGAAAATACTATCTACATAATTAAAAAATATAGATAAATAGAAAAATATAATACAAAACCAGTAAGATAATTACTCAGATCAGAAAAAAATCTGACAGAATACTTTACTGGAAGTATTATTCACCAGAAATACTATTTTGCTCTTTATTTTCTCAATATAATCACTTAGACGTGGATAACCTGGAGAAGTGCCTTGCCCAGTCCATTGCCCAGATCCAGCAGGCCAATGAGCACTGCAAGTGCTGAGCCCTCTAGAGACCTACAAGATAGAAGGGAATGACCTGCATGCACTTTTCTGATTTCGGTTTCAACTACAGAAACATCTCCCCAGCTGAGTCAGTCATTCATTATATGTTGGCAGCACTGAGAACCCCTCAGTTTGCTTTGTAATGAGATGATGGGAGTTCATTTAATAGAAGAAGGAAATAATGCTATTTTTCTAGATCAGAAAGCATTTTCTTTTGCAAGCAGATGTTGGGACACTAGAAAAATTGTATTTTATCTCAAGGGAGTGCTGCGTGCCCTGAGAAGCTGTCTTATTTCTACAGACATCACCGATTTGTTTTCTGTGTTCCTGTGTTACCAGCCAAATACAAGGTTCACCATGCCAGACGACACAAGAACTGTGTTGTATACCCAGCAGCTATCTATCAGTTTGGTCACATACCAAGGATAAACGCAATGCACAGGTAATGGCCGGTGTAAGCTCTAAAAAGAGCAGCTTCCACCCGAGACGAACTTAACACAGCTCCATCTGGTACCTCTGCTCACTGCTAGTCAGCTGGCAGGGAAGTGGGAGCTGGCTCGAAGGGCTGCAGCATTCAAGAAGATTGCTTAGCATGAATTATAAACTTGGCTACCTACAATTTCAAACCCTGGGAGGCGCTCTGGGAATGATTATTGCCCTTAGCAGTTGGCTACCTCCTTAGTCACAGAATGATTCACTTTGTTACTAAAGCAAATTAAGAGATGGAGGTTTATTGAGTGTTGGGCAATCCACTAATTAGTGCAATAAGGTTTCCTTGAAGTTCAGGAGGGCTGGAAGCCAGAACTGGACCAGAATTCGATTTGAACACACTATCTACAGTTTCCCTGGCAAAAGACAAGTGTGCAGAAAATGCAGAAGCAAAGAATTTATTCTCAGGAGGACCTTTCTTCTTCCAGTAGCAATCAATGTCAGCTCTCAATGAGAGGGACAGTTCTGACCTAAAAAAACAGTAAATGTTTATGATGAGGACAGGTCCCGACACACATTATTTTAATTAGAAAGTGTCAAATAAACAGTGCTGACAGCAGTAAAGGGGTCCCTTTAGGTACAGTTAGGCTCCTGGAACATCTTCTGCCCAGCTGAGGATCAGAGTCAGTCAACACAGTGTTTTACCTTGCAAAGAACAGTAACCAAAGGACCAATTGCTGTCACCTGGTGGTTTTCAATAGAAATTTGAAATTTGATGGCTAGCAACTGTTTTCGTGGGCGAGGGGAAGACTCTTACTCAGATATCTTAGCAATTTAAAAAGAAATTTAAAAATTATATTTTAAAAAAAAAAAAGAAAAAATAGAAAGAAAAAAAAGAGAATAAAGCCATCTGAGGAACAAGGTGAATCCTACTATCAGAAAGCACCAAGGCACAAGCTGGGATTAGTTTATCTCAATAAGTTAATCTTCCTGGTGTGTAGGCCTTCATTCTGGGATTTTTATCATCTTCTATTATTACTGACATTTTATGTAATGCAGGCCCTCAACTCTGTTTATTATATTCTTAAGTTTTCACAGCAAAATTTAACGCTTAACCTTGTATGTTGAGCATCTACCATATTCTCCAGTATTGGAGCATGACTGATAAGAAACTATAAAAGGAAGAGGGAAAAGAAATCTCCATGTTAATGAGATAGCTCTATTAATACATAACAGCATAATATGTGATATTACTGCTTATGTTTAAGTTATATTTATCACAAACTTTTGAATTTCAAAGCAACCAAACCTAAGCACAATGTAATTAAAAAATGCTTTTCTATTCCGTGTTTAAAGATATATATAGGAAACATACTTAAGAAACTAAATAATTCATTTTCTGAATTAATATTACCAAAATCAAGAGGATAGAAACAGATAAAAAATATGTCTATATTTAATAAGGGATCGTTTCGTACATTTCAGTCCCTGGAATAATGCTATTATGAATGATTATATGCAATTCACATGCAAGCAGAAAATTAGTAAGATTATAAAAAATGCAGCAAATGTGAATTCATCAGAAAAAGAAAAATCATGCTAAACAGCTTGCTTTATGACAGGTCTACTGCATTAGATAGAGGGAAACATTACTTTTTTATGTAACTAAATTAAAGTGTAATTAAAAAAGTTTAGGATTAATACTGACTTGAAATGCATTGTACATACCTTAGAAAGCAATTCTGGAATTCTAAAAAGAGTTTGGTAAACTTGAAATCTGGCATAAAAATCAGTCAGATGAAAATCAGTAAAGATAAATGCAAAGACCTACATTTGGAAGAGAGGTATCAAATGCAGCATTGGAAAATAAGCAATTACTAACTGGGCTGAAGTACTACAAAAAGAAACTAGATGTTGAGTAGATAAAACTGAGTATGAGTCAAAAGTGTAACGCTGTTCCTAATCACCATGGAAGGCAGCTACCATTGTGGGGTGTACTAACAAGAATGTTACATGTGAGACACTAATGAGATCTATTTTAATCTACTTATTCTAGGGAGTTATCATCTGGAGAACACATTCAGCTTTGGGTGTAGCAGGTAATGTTTTAAGAAAATGTACAGAAGAAAAAAATATTTTGCATTATGAGGAGTGACTGCATCTATAGTCTGCTTTAATCCAGAAAAACCCTACAGTTTTCTGTAAAGAAAGGGGAAGAATAACTGTCTTCTGGGACTACAGGTAAAAAATTAAAGCCTACTGCAAATACAGCAAAAAGGGTAAAGTCTGGCCCATAAAGGTTATAAAATCTTTACTGGAAGTTTTTAAAGAACAAAGTAAACAGCAGTAGCAGGGATGATCTAAGTATACTTAATACTACTTCAGGCCAGGAAGATAGATAACATGATCTCTCAAGGTTCCTTTCAATTCTCCACTTCACTTCTTTTATCCCACATACATGGACCATACACACTCTAATTGCAGTAGCAGTGATTTCCACTGCTGGACATGATTTAGCAACAGTTGCATAGCTCCTCACAGACTTCTGAACTAATAAAGTGAGTCTGACTGGCCAAAAAAGCCATAAACTTTTCAAAGATATAAAGAGACACAAAATTCCTGTTGCAGATTTTTTTTATAGATTTGAACATATGAACTTTGTACTAATTTTTGGTATTGCTTTGAAATTTTTTCTTTTGAAATGCCTAATCTATAGCAACTCTGAATACAGCTTTTCTGTTAACTGTACTTGGTTAGCTACACTTATAAAATTTAAAGCAATGAACACTTCTTTGTGTTTCATATACAATTTTCCTTACATGAAGACAGACAGAAATAAGTTGCATAGGTCCTCAAATGAAAGTATTACAGCAATCAGATTGTTAGGCAATTTTTAAATCCCTCAGGCGATTATTTACTGCCCTTTTGATCAAGACCAGATGACTTAAAAATCGGGTTTCTTTGATTCATGCTGTTCCCAGTAAAGTCTCTAGAGCCAGAAGAAATACACTCCATAGACAGCCTGTATGAATTTGTCTGTTCACACATGAACTGTCTAATGACACTATATAATGCCATGCTAACCAATATTTACTTTGCTAGATGTTTCTTTTCAAACACCCAAAAATGTGCAGAAGGCAACCTGCACTCACACTGCATTTCCAGATTTATTGTCCGGATGTACAGCAAATACTGTCTTCAGGAATACATATGGGCACTCCAAAAAGCAATACTCAAAAAACCAACAAGATTTGATTTCTTCAACAATAACCATCTAGACTATAATATCTTAGGGCATATAAACTATGCAATTATTCTGTGTTGAAGGACACCACACATGCTTCTTACTCTTTTATAGGTAAATACTAACATTCAAAACTAAAACACTGTAATTTTACCGTTCAGTGTTTTATTGACACATTAGATCCTATCTTGCCATATTTCTTTCTGATCCCCTTTCCACACAAAATCTACTTATCCTGCAACCATATAAAGAAGCAGAATGATACAACTAGCCAAAGTCACTCTCTCTTCCTTTAAAACAAATTTAAAAAGTAATGGAGTCCAGAAAGGACCCTCTGAAATTTTTGTTTTGTTGAGAACTTACAGTTCCAGTGTTCAAAAACACATATGTAGGACATAATCATTCTGTACAACAGCTAGCAATGTATCTAACCAGTGATCTACATGCACAATTACCTCATTTGCAAACATACGAGATAATTTAAAGTGTAAATTAGTCAGAGATTTGTATGTACAAAATTGTGCAGGTGTATTTTTTAATCCAAGTTCATCTGGATTCGGTTTCTCTCCTTTAAGGTGGAATCAGATTGGAGGGCCTAAGTCACACCAGTTTACCAAGATCACTGAAGTTTCTTTCATAGAATGCATTATAAGAGATGTGTTTTATAACCTATTCTATATTTGAAAAAAAATCTTCAAGTTATATTAACCACATTTTGTCTTGTGCAGGGCTTAAGTGTACAACAGGAGGTGGTACCCACTCTGGTCCTAACATGGGCGTGAACCATTTCTTGGCACTGTTCATTTCATATTGCTGCTGGATTGTCTCACCTCTTTACCCACCCACCAGTATGGCTGACACCTCTATGTCAGCAGAAGTTGAGAATTAAAATGTTCTAAACAGCAGAGCATTAGTTGTTTGTCTCTTGCCATTTGTAGTTGCAATAAAGCCTTTTTACATTTAAAAAAAAAAAAAAGGCTAATGATCTGAAACCAGGTTCTACGCACATGTTAGGACTGCCTAAAATGTGGGATTAAGAATGTTTTGTGAAATCTGTGAAACGTATTTACTCACTGTTACATAGGCATTAATACCATCTTAACTCAGTGCTGGAGGAGAGTATACCATCAAGGAAATAAATATTAGTGAGTATAGATAGTTAAGATGGCTGCAGAAGTCACTTTAGAGAAAGACCGTGCTCATGGGTATCAGAAAAGGGACAAAACCTTTTAAAAATTAAAAAACAGTAATCACAAATGAGCTTTCCCATGCCAGAGGTTTCTATTTAACATTTGGACATCAGTAATATTTTCACTAAGCTCAGTAGAATAACTTTTTTTGAAAGAAAGACCTGGGGGTGATGATTGATGAGAAGCTCGACATGAGCCAGCAATGTGCAATCACAGCCCAAAAGGCCAACCGTATCCTGGGCTGCATCAAAAGAAGTGTGGCCAGCAGGTCAAGGGAGGTGATTCTGCCCCTCTACTCCGCTCTCGTGAGACCCCACCTGGAGTACTGCATCCAGCTGTGGAGTCCCCAACATAAGAAGGACATGGACCTGCTGGAGCATGTCCAGAGGAGAGCCACGAGGATGATCAGAGGGCTGGAGCACCTCTGCTATGAGGAGAGGCTGAGAGAGTTGGGGCTGTTCAGCCTGGAGAAGAGAAGGCTCCGGGGAGATCTTATTGCGGCCTTCCAGTACCTAAAGGGGGCCTACAGGAGAGCTGGGGAAGGACTTTTTACTAGGGTATGTAGTGATAGGACAAGGGGGAGCGGCTTTAAGCTGGAAGAGGGCAGGTTTAGATTAAACATTAGGAAGAAGTTTTTCACTTTAAGGGTGGTGAGGCACTGGAACACGTTGCCCAGAGAGGTTGTTGAAGCCCCGTCCCTGGAGGTGTTCAAGGCCAGGCTGGACGTGGCCTTGGGCAACCTGGTCTAGTGAGAGGTATCCCTGCCTATGGCAGGGGGGCTGGAACTCGATGATCTTCAAGGTCCCTTCCAACCTAAACCATTCTATGATTCTATGATTCTATGAAATCACGGCCTACCTGCTTTAACTCATTAATAACCATTTGCAGCCCAGCAGGCAGTGGTTCATGGCTCTGGAGGTGTAGTCATCTGAATCAAATGGGAATTCTTAAAGACCACATTTATCCAGGAAGCAATAATTAATAGCATAAGACGGTGAAGACTGGTACAAGAGCCCTAAGCTGTTTTCTGGGCTGAGTTTACTCCATGCAGTTATATAGCAACCCACAGGGCAGTATTTTAGAAAAAGTATGAAACCAGTTGTACTGGGTTTATGTGGTAAGGGTTAGTAGCAGGGGAGCTTCAGGGGTTGCCTCTGTGAGAAGATCCCAACCACCTGCACCACTTGTTGCCTTACTTAAGGGACGTAGTATAACCTGCAGCGATACCAAGGGAATGGAGGCAAGGACAGTGGCAAGACAGGTGTCTGGAGGGAAGTTGAGCCCGGGGAAGGGCGGGGAAAGGTGTTTTCCTTAAGAGTTTGAATGTATGTTTTCTCTGTTTCCCTATATTCATCAGTAGTCAAATGTTTGATGTTAAGTTAAATTCCCCAAGTTGAGTCTGTTTTGCCTGCAGAAGCAATTTCTGGCTGATATTTGCATCTTTATTTTAAGCCATGAGTATTCCTGTTCCTGCTCTTCCTATGTTCTTCCCCCATCTTGCTGAGGGCATAGGGTGAATGAGCAGCTGTGTAAGTCCTTGGCTGCCAACTGGGGCCAGTCCACCACACCAGTGTGCTCATGATTTTAATGGATGACCAGAAAATCTCCATTAGGCTTAAAGATGTCTAGTAATTTAAATCAGTATCTATAGATAGGAAATGCTTAATGGCTAATAACAACCTGCCACTTAGATGTGCAATGGTTACATGCTGCCATTGCAATGGTTGGAACAGCCATCAACACCCAGAACTGGGTAAAAGAACATGCAGACAAACTGGTCATTTGAAAAAGTGGATGTACATGTGAGTTCTGCTAGAAAGGCAGGTAAGAGGACTGAACCCCTAGAATGCATAAAATATTTCTTACTTTATTTATACCAGTTTTCTATTACTTAGGTAAATTCAAATTGGTCTTCAAGCAGCTATGTTACAGGAAAAGAATCAAACTTTTAACATATTTACTGTTTTGACTCATGGTGGTTCATTTTGTTTGTAGTACCAGTCTGAAAGTTACTATAATTGATTGATATAATTGTCCTGAATAAGCATCACCTTTTAGAATTTTTCCTCTGCCAAAAAAGTCTCAAGTAATATTCAAAATGCAGTATCCTTAAATTGAAACATTACCTCTTTTTCAACTGAAGCAAGCAATTACATATGTTAGTAATTCAGATAGACAGCTATAAGTGATACAAATACATCAGCAAATTATTCTTAAAGAATCTTAACATTTCTTGAAGCTGCATAACACATATAAAAAAAGACAAAAATTATGTCAAGATATACAATGCTCATACCACAAACAAAAATTTGTAAAGTCTTGCCATATTCTAATGCAGCTGCCATGGTTTAAATAGGACTGATTTATGCACAAAAAATATTAGGGTTTTTTTCTGTTAATCCTCTCGGTCATTATTGGACTTGCAAACCTGGTTCAAAATATTTTTCTATTTGCAAAAACACCATGTTAGTGCAAACTCCACTGGTACCTCATTTATACTGGTCTGCATTACAGATAATATTGTCCTGTCTGATAGAAGAATTAAGAATAAATAAGTTCAGTTATAGAGCTCCAGTAACATTTTAGCACAAACTTATAGCACACCATCAGACAGACCTTTCCAACATACTATATATCATTGATCTTTTTGAGAGCACAGCTGCCTCTTTAAAAGCAAAGGCAGTACACTGGAGACAATCTGAATATGGTCAGGTCAATTATAACAGAATAACAAATGCAATAGAACCAATTTTCTTAAACTAATTTGAAATAATATTGCAATAGCTGTAAAATAAAGTATACTTGCTCCAGGAGCATGCATTACAGTAATGAGTAATCTAAAAAAAATACTCTATTTTGGTGTTAGTTTTATACATGATGTTCTTGATGTTTCTTAAAATAAATAATGTTTATAAAAGAAATATTACTTAAATATTAAAGAATCAATTATAACTTATTGAAATGCCTGCTTTAACGTACACTAAGAATGGTATGAATATGAACCTGAACCTTCCACACTTTTAAAGCATTATTTCAGTTGTACCAACTGACCACTCATTCCAAGAATCTCTGAAGAAACAATGAAATTATAATGCTGGACAAAATAATATTATTTAATATCTGCTTATTGTAAAATAATAGATTCTTTCCATTCTACGATTCTATCCAAATTTTAAGATAACAGCTTATTCCAGGTTCAATTCTTACACCATGCATGCTACATCTGCAAAGGAAACTTCTTCAGTTCATACGAGCAACTCTCCAAAGCAACATCTGTGTTTTGAACATGTTAGTCATTATTTGAAAGTACATTCTATTCACTGAAAATACAAATATTAGCTTTCTGCTGACAGCTTCTGCATGGAGACCAAATACAGATTTGAGACACCTCAGTCTGCTTGTCAATTTTGTTTAAAATCTGGGGGCTAAAATCTGTTATCTTTCTACCAATATCATCTGTCTATACCATCCTATCACCAGGTCACAGGAGATTTAGTGTCAGATATTAGAGTTTAGATGTCAAGTGAAAATGCAGTTTGCATGTCCTTAGAAGGTTTAAGTAAATATATACGAAAGTTATGAGTTAGATTTTAACAAGTTTACTAGTGGAAGGTATTCTCCATACACAGAACAGTAACATTAGTGGCAAGGTGATTATACAGAAAAGGTAGAGCAAAGATTATAGATAATACATAGCTCAAAACCAGAAAAAAAAAATGCTTCACTTTTGTTTTGAGGGTGTATGTTTTTTTCAGAAAGGAAAATGAATATATTATGAAAGCAAATGCCAGAAAGCTAATAGATTTGAGAAAGCAGCAAAATAAAACACAGTCCAGTTTTATGTACTCAAAATAACTGAGTACAGAGAATGAAGGTATTTTCTTCCAACAGCTCTGAAACAACTAACCCATTATGTTGTACAATTAATAGCACATTTTCTAACAAGTCTGTCAAAACTAGTATCATATGACTGGAGAACTGCAAAGTGCATGTAAGAAGAGGAGAAGGATAAAGTCAAGTACAAACCATTAGGCTGCTATTACTAAGGTACAAGGCTTAAAACAAGCTTGGAAAGACAGAATAATTTTAAAAAATGAAGTCAAGAAGAGTAAAAAAGAGCAATAACAAGAGGGAGGAAGGAGCTGTGATAAGCTAACCCTGATAGCTTTTTGTTATAACTGATTTCCCAAATTAGAGAAATTCAGTAGGTATGTCTAACTGGGCTTCAGTAAAACATTTGATATGTTGTTACATGGAAAAATAGTAGTTAAACAACAGAAAATGAGAGACTGCTGCTAATTTTATAAGGGGAACAGAATCAAGCTGGATCAATGTGATGAAGCTCAATAATATAAAAATGTATGCAAAGTCATGTACCTATATTTAAGATTTTCTACATTTTGCAGGAAGATCTGAACATTCACCTCCATTGATAGATACACATTTATGACTTAATCGTGAATGAAAAATAGCTGTGATAAAGACAAATTTTATCTGTCTGCTTTTGAAATATGTAGGATAAATACTGTTTCAGAAGTCATGGGTAAGACAATACCTTGCTCAATCATACCTAAATCAAGTCTTCATTCTGAGCACCTCTTTTCAAGGAAGAAGTTCAAACTGGAGTAATTGCAAATTTTACTAGAATTATGAAAGGAAACTCTATGCCCATACCTTGGCTTCTCTGTTGTTGGCAGTTTGTATTGTTAAAGCAAATGTAGCAGAGACACAAGGACCAAGGAGGAAGGAAAGTTATTTAGAGTCAATAACAAACAAATAACTGAATATGACTTGGACATTAATAAATTTAATTTTTATTCTAAATAAACCAACAAAGTTCCCTGTAAAAGCACAAAAACATCTGTCATCCAGAATCTTCCTTGATCCTTCTGTTCCTATTAAAAGATACTCTGCAAAAGAAAGTATGCTGCCTTTATTGAACATCTGACACGATTTGACCAAAAGTCAGTTACATTAGTGAAAACTGTAGGACTACCTGAATCTGCTGAAGGCAGATTTTGGCCCCTCTATTGCAATGAGTATTTTACTTCAGTGTCAACACATCCATGCATACCAATGCATATACATGATGTATGGCTGTGGCGGCTGCCCTTCTTGATCTCCTACAGCCAGAGCCTCTCCATGAACACTGTGCAGTTGGCTGTGTGTGCTGCAACCCCCTCCACACTCACTACGTCAGCTGTAGAAACAAACCACACAAGTAGAACTGTTCTTTATTTTTTGTTCTCCATGCAGCATAAGTATGAGAAACTGTGATTTTATGTTTAAATGAAGAGGCTGATTTAGATATAAATGCTTAAGGGAATATGGTAAGTAAAATGCTTAATCATTACTTAATTTCTGAGAAGCAGACATATACCTTGTGAGCAGGAAATAATATAGATACAGCAAATTCCAAGCTCTTTTTCCATCTATGACTTCTATGGATTTACTTGCCTGCATGAATACTTCCTGACTCGTATGAGCCAGTTGACTATCAGAACACAGCCAGACCCATCGCTGGATTTTCTGACAGGTTATGGGATAGCGAGGAGAGAAAGTTATCTTAATTCACTGCAGTTCTAAACTCCCAAATCTCACCACACCCCAAAATGTGACTTACCAATGTTTTGTTTTAAAAGAATCACTAAAAATAAAGTTCCAGGATTGAAAAAACGGTCAGAAGCAGACCCATACAAAGCACAATCTTGCAAAAACTGCCACACAGCTTAACTTTAGTACTGTGAGCAGTCCTTACTATTCATGGTGGTAAATGTTAATACATGCACAAGTGCTGGCAAATTAAGTTTTTATTTCCTGGATAAAAGAAAGATTGTATCTGACACAAACTTGTTACTCTAGCTTCATAGGATTAGAAGGAAAGTACTTTTCTCTGAACCTAAAATTCAATTAAAAATCTGAAGCAATACCATAAAATGTTTCTTCACAAAAGGATGAAAAAATATGACAAGAACACATTTGTTTTAGGCAAATGAAACAGCTCAAATGCTGGAGTTATACTAAAACTTTTTCAATGAGAAAACAGCAACACCTTAGATAAGTAGTCACCTCAAACGTTGCATACAAAGAGACAAAGGAAAATTTTTGCAGTTGCAAAATCTTAATGCTACCAAATAAGTGAGTGAGGGGTAAGTTAAACAAGATTCTGTTTCTCCAGTACAGATCATTATATAGCTGTCAGTAACCTAATAATAAGTGTGCTTAAATATTTAAGAATTTTCCATGTTAACCTAGCAACAATATGGTGATTTTAACAGGACAATAACGACAGGAAAAATAATTAGCAAGCTGGTAAAGCTGTCATCCTAGACAGGTTTGTATTTAAATTTTATATGTCACTTGTCTCAAACTCACCAGCTCTTTCAAGAATAAGAATTTAAGAAAGTGGAATTATACTCAAGTGGAAAATGTCTAGGTTTGTCTCACACAAATGTGTGACAATAGAGGAGGTTTCCCTTAGGTGAATGTTGCAGTTGTATCCATGTATTGTTTCTGAATGCCACTTATAAAATCTTTTCTAAAATATCATTGCATATTGGAAAATCACACTCTTCCCTTGTACACCTAGATCAAATTACACTAATCCAGGTGTGATTTTTCTCTGTATGAAGACACATATGGTAAAACTGAACCAATCTACTCAGCAGAAAAGCAGTCAGAAGGAATAAGCAGAACTGTTTGATCCAGCTGTTGCGCTGCATGAAGTTTGAAGGTAAGTTTTTAAGAAAAAATGAGAATATACTCAAAGGGAAAAGCCATTCTTCATGGAGGTAAAACAAGAAGGATCAGATCAGGCATAAATGCAGTCAAGAAAATCCCATTAATCTGTTTTTCTTTAATATAAACCATGAAATTATTACTACTTGTCCTTTATAGGTAGCACCGATGGTTTAATTATTGTGAAGAAAGTGAGACTTCCAAAATTCAGCACACAACTGAACACATTTGAACATACTAATGTACAGATTCTGAACTGTACTCCCAAGGCTTGCTACCAAGAAGAGTATTAATGTCTTACTTTTTACCCTTATGCAAATATTCATTAGAAAGTGTAAAGATCTCTATTTCACTGTAAAAATACCAGTAGGCTTTATTAGTCCTGACAGAATAAATTGAACAAAACCCTCTCTTGCATAACCATCTATTTTCTTTATCAACAATACCTGTAGAGATTATGTTCACTGGTATGTTAAATCCAGAGAGCAAATGATGAGTGTGACTTATGCAGGAGAAATCTTCTGGCATAAAGGTAGAGGAGGCCTTCTGCCAACTCAGTTGTCAAACACTTGCCAGTTCCTCTTTTCCTCTACAGGGAAATGCTGACCTTGATTGAAAATATAATGATGACTAACGCTCCTTTAAGTTATCTTTGTTTCAATTTTGTTAAGGCTCCAAGAACCTTTCAGACAATTGCAGGTAACCCATTCTGTCCATCTTTTCAAGAGTCTCTAACAATGTCAAGGTTATTTGACTACAGACAGTCTCATATTGACTAGTAACAATTCTTTCTTCTATTCCAGATGACATTTATTTTCAGCTACTCTTTTACGTTGCCCCGTGTTTTTCATGGGTGTCAAAATAGCTACACAGTATATTCATCAATCCCATTATCACCTTTAAATATTAGCAAGACTAGTTGATCCAATCCTGTGTACTAAGAGAGACGTCTAATGTACGGGAAAGGTATTAAAAAAATTAAAAAAAGACCTTTTTTGACATCACAATTGTGCCTCTTGATTCCAAAATTCCCCCTCAGCATCATTTGTTAAGAATTTCTGCTTACATTTAGTCGGTTTTCCTACACATTAGTCTGAAAAGACACTAGAGACTGTTTTTGTCCAGTTCACCAAACCGAACCAAACACTGAGATGGTCTGTCGTTGGGTGAGTTTTAGCTGCTGTGCTTCTCTTCTTGCATATGAACATGATCCTGGATGGAAAATATTTATGTTACCTAAATATATTCATCTATTCTTTTAACCATAGGATAGTTAGGTTATAATTCATCAAACGTTAACCTTCCCAAGTGCATAAGATTTCTTTGAATCCCATCTGAGCATTTGAAGGCTTTCCCATCCCAGATGAGATTATGCTATGTAGAATTAACCTACCTGTGTTCTGCATGTAGGTTCTGGGAGTTGGGCTGGTAACAACTAGGACTAAGGTAGCAGTCATGGATGCCTTACTCTGTTTCAATTATTTCTTCATTAAATTGGTTCCAACACCACTTCTCTGTCTATTAAACAACCAAAATTCATAATCAAATGAATAACCAAAAGTGAATGGAAACATCGTGTTTAATTGTATATTAAGGTTGTTTTCAGGAGGTTAGATTCAAATGACTGCGTGTCAACGTTTTGTCTATATTACTGAGAGAAGATTAAATATCTTTCTTTTTTTTCCTTTTTTTTTAAAAAATTCCTGTCTTTGAACTAAAAAGCTTTAAATAAGTCCTTTTCATTACTGTGGATCGATGTTTGTAATAAAAAGAAAAGTTTTAGTATTGTATTTATCCCCTGTAATATGAACACAGTCAGAAGTAACGCCAGGGAACTGTACGACTCCTTGGAGATAGTAGTTGGCAGTGCCTGACAAATACTTCCAAAAGTTTTGGTTAATTTAGGAGTTTTCTCGATAGTATCTTCCTGTAAACAAATAACAACAACAACAAAAAAGTTGTTTCTTTGATTGTGTCATGATTTAAACCATGGACAGCAGGGAAGCACCACACAGCCACTTGCTCACTCTCCCCACAGTGGAATGGGGGAGAGAATGGTATGGGTAAAAGGGCAAAAACTTGTGGCTTGAGATAAAGACAGCTTAATAGGTAAAGCAAAAGCTGTGTGCATAAGCAAACCAAAATAAGGAATTCATTCGTTACTTCCCACTGACAGGCAGATATTTAGCCATTTCCAGGAAAGCAGGGTCCCACCACATGTGATGTTTACTTGGGAAGACAAATGCCATGACTCCAAACATCTCCTCCTCCTTCTTCTTCCCCCAGATTTTATTGCTGAGTATGACATCATATTGTTTGGGATATCCCTTTCATTAGTTGAGGTTAGCCCTCTCCAAACTTCCCAACCCCCAGACTGCTTGCTGGCGGGGCAGTCTGAGAAGCAGAAAAGGCTTTGACTCTGTGTAAGCACTGCTCAGCAATAACTAAAACATCCCTGTGTTATCAACACCGTTTTCAGCACAAATCCGAACACATAGCCCCATACCAGCTACTTTGAAGAAAGTTAGCTCTATCCCAGCCAAAACCGGTATGGACTGTTACCTCCTTTGCTTTTCATCATCTTACCTCATCAAAGAAATTTGAGCTGTGTATCAATGGGTCTATTTTACTATAAAATTCAGTAGTGGATTAGATTCCCAACTGTTTAGATCCAGATTACTTGAAAGTGTTCTTAAAACTGAAGCACTTGTAACAGGCAGGGACTATTTCATGCACAACCAGAGCCAGCCAATTTTTGTGTTTACATGCAAAAGAGAATAACACTTAGGAATGGCATTTCAATGACATTTGGAAACATACACGGATCCTTTTTCAACACCAGAGATTATTTTTCCTCCACTTTCACAAGTACGGTATTTTTCAGATGGACATATTCTTCTTACCTTTTGAACCTTTGTGGAACAGTAGTCTACGCAGGGGGAGGATCAGCTCAACCTTGCATTAAGTAGTTAGAATTTTGCTTACTTTTTTACTTTACATTCTTTCTTTTTTTTTTTTTTGCATATGAGTGAATACATAGATTTCATTTATTCTTTTTTTGTGTGTGTGTGTTAATTAAATTTTAAGAAAAATAATTTGGGGTCTCTCTTACTTTTGGTTTAATCAAACTTATCAAAGACGTCATGATGATTCTAACATCTTCCTCAACCTCTTTCTTGGTTTTCCATCTTCTCTGTTCAAAGATGGCTGATTGAATCAGTTTCTCTATTGTTTTCAGTATTAAAAAATAGTGCAACCACAGTTCTGGATTTTGAAGCATTTTCAGTGTATATTTTAACTCTATTTTTCACAACTTTTCTGAAGGAGTTTGAAAAATCCTGGCCTGTGTGTGCTGGCTATGCAATATTCTATTATTTCACATGTTTAATTGTGGCTAGTATGACACACTTTGTAACCACCTATGCAAAATAACCTTTTAAATGTTCCATTTGAAATTGTTTTTCCTTTTTTAAAAAATACTGATTTTTTTCCCTTCTTTACAGGAACATTGGTATACTGCTGTTCTTTCTTCAGCTAGCATCAGAGGCTTCTATTATCATGCCACAGTTTTAACTATGGGCACTCCTTCTTTGTGAGATATTTATTATATATAGCAGATTTGTTTGTTTCTTAAAATATTGCAAATGTATTCTGCCTCCATATAAACAAAGAAGAACTATTATTTCTTTGTACCTGACTATTTCAACAAGGCCAGGAGATATTTTTAGATAAAGATGCTGTGGCGCCTTCATTCCTACAGTCTATAAATTCTCCTCCTTCCCCCTTGCAGTGTGAACTTCCTTGCACAGAATCTGCCATTCATATTTTCTAGCACCAATTATCACAAAAATAAAATGAATAAGAAAGAGTCATGATAGATGTAATATTACTTCCCTCTCCCATTTAATATTCAGAAGTACATTTAGCTCCATTAGTAAGACATAGGAGTAATACTTTTAACTGAGGGATACTCAGAAAGAAAATGTGAACTAGAAGTAGTATAAAGTGGTAAAACTGCCTACAGTGAAAGTGAGTTATATAATCCAGTGAGCATGGTGGTGTTTTTTCTTTAGTCACCTTGAATTTTACACCTCAGGAAGAACAAGCAAAAACAAGTTTTCATTTCTTGTAAGGTGCAGCGTAGCTGTGGTGCAAACTTTTTATTGCAATTAATGAATTAAGCAGCTAAGATCTTAAAGACAGTTCATGTGACTGATTTCAATATAGAACACAGAAGCATTGCGTGGTACTCTGTGGTACCTAACCCTCTAGCAGCTGGAGCACAGATGTTATAGGCTATACAGGGGCATAGGTTATTCTACAGATTTTATAAATTTAGGCCACAACTTGATTGTATCACATCGTCAGAACCCACGACTAAATATTTATACAACATATCTATCCTTCTAGATTCAGATACCACGTGACCTCTACAGTGTGCACAACTGAGGGACTTTCTTCAGAGCCGATCAAGTGATTGTCACACTTGGTTTACCACTATAGCAAAAATAGTGCCAGAGTTACTGCACATTTCAAAGAAAAAGCTACAAGCAGCAGTGGAAGACAGGCAATACTATTACTTCCCAGTTGTGATGGAAGTACAAGATCCATCTAGCTCAATCTGATCCTTGCTTTTGGCCAATACTGAGCTGTTATGAAAGTGCAAAAAACAGGCAAGCCTACAGTGCTATTTGCTCTAGCCCCTTCCAAAAATCTGCAAGGCATTTCTCTTAATAGAAGACTTTGTTCTCTGTTCCACAGCATGGGGCCACAAATGCAAAATGCAAAAGAAGAATCTGGGAACAAATGATAAATTACTTTAATGCCACAATGTGATCTACTAATTTTCACTTCCAAATAAAGGTGAATTATAAGTAGGATTATTAGCACAACACATTATAGAAGTTATCAAATTTTTTCCAGAACAAGTCTTTGGTTATAGTTTAGCACTTGATTCTACTACAGTTCTGCTGTACAGGTCTCCAAAGCTTACATTTTTATAGGCTTACTCCAGGCTTTTTCTCATACCCCAACCCCAAATCTCCCTTGTCCCAGAGAGATATCTGGACCAGATCATAGAATCATAGAATAGTTTGGGTTGAAAGAGATCTTTAAATATGATCTAGTCCAACCCCCCCTGCAATGAGCAGGGACATCTTCAACTAGGTCAGGTCACTCAGAGCGCCGTCCAACATAACCTTGAAGGGTTTCAGGGTTAGAACATCTACCACCTCTCTGGGCAACCTGTTCCAGGGTTTCACCACCCTCACTGTAAAAAACGTCGTCTTTGTATCTACTCTAAATCTACCCTCTTTTAGTTTAAAATCATTAACCCTTGTCCTGTTGCAATAGGCCCTTCTGAAAAGTCTGTCCCCATCTTTCTTATCAGCCCTGTTTAAGTACTGAAAGACCACAATGAGGTCTCCCCGGAGACTTTTCTTCTCCACGCTGAACAACCCCAGTTCTGTCAGCCTTTCTTCATAGGAGAGGTGTTCCATCCCTCTGATCATTTTTGTGGTCATCATTTGGACCTGCTCCAACAGGTCCATGTCTTTCCCTTTGCTGAGGGCTCAAGACCCAGACACAGTATTCCAGGTGGGGTCTCACAAGAGCAGAGTAGAGAGGCAGAATCATCTCACTTGACCTTCTGGCCATGCTTCCTTTTATGCAGGATACAGTTGGCCTGCTGCACTGTGAGTGCACATTGGCAGCTCATGTCCAGCTTTTCATCCACCAGTACCCCCAAGTACTTCTGCTCAGGGCTGCTCTCAATCCCTTCATCTTCCAGACTGTGTTGATACTGGGGATTGCCCTCACCCAGGTGCAGGACCCTGCACTTGACCGTGTTGAACCTCATGAGGTTCACATGGGACCACTTCTTGGGCTTGTCCAGGACCTATGTTTTCATACGTTCTGAAGTATATCTGAATATATAGACACATCAAACTGAACGACAACTTAAGAAGGTTAAAAATCTCTTATAATCTTAGAACCTCCATTTAAGAATTACTTATTTTCCATATTAACTGAAATAAAAGAGCACTTCTAGAAGGAGATTAACTAATTAATAATAGATGAAAACTGCTTACAAAATTTATATGGTACTGTAAATATGTGGTGTGCTGTTATTGTAACATTTGTATTGAAAAATTCTGAACAATAACAAGCTGCTTTTTCAGCATGTCCCACATATGATTAGGTACAACACAAAATAGGGAAAGGACGAAAAAACATGTAATGGAAAGCCTCTTGTTAGAACAGAAGAGATTAATGCTGATGTACATGACTGGTTTTCTGAAGGTGACAAGGGAGCTTCACACTGGTAAGTTGAATGCTGCTTGAACGAAAGGGAAATTCTAACACAAGAAGGAAGAAAAAGGTAGAAGTCAACTCTGTCTAACGTGAGGGACTCCACAGGAGGCACAGTCACATGGACAAGCAGTCCTTATCAAAGTCATAATAAAGTGTGAACCCTCATCCTCTGCATCCAGAGGAAAGGCTCAGTTTATAATAAGTTTGTAAGAAAAGGTTGTTCATACTGCAGTAAATTATAAACTCATGGCTGATACCTCACATGCTTCTTCTGTGCTCAGAGGAATGGCGTTAAGAACTTCCTGGCCTGGAAATCAAGTATAGCTACAATTATTAGAGAATTTAGGGGCAAATCATAGGAATCACAGGGACTTGGTGTGATGTATCTAAACATTTTGCTGCATTCAAGAGTACAGAATTATATGTTAAATTATAAAGTATATATAGGTGGTGATATAGAGCAAGGTGTAATTTTCCCACGGTTAAAAGCTTAAATATTTAAAGATGGAGTAAAAATGGAGAGTGAAGAGGTAAAAGTAAATGATGCTATATTTGTAAATATTTTGACAAACTATGAGGCTGAACAGAGAAAGTCTCACTGGTCTCTGCATAATTAACATAGGAATATGCGTATTTGCTGGGGAAATATTTATGGAAATTTGTTATTGCATTAACTAGCAGTGTTACAGTCTGATTACAACCATACTTGGGTGCATGATGACACAAAATTCAATGATTAAATAAGATAAATATGTGATATACTCTTGAACTATAAAACACGTTTTTACCTCTCTTGTTCTTTTTTTTCCCCCCAAAGTCCTCTGTTCTTTCCAGTTCTTACGCGTTCTCTCTTAAGTTGTTTTTGACAATTGTTGTCACCGTTCGTGACTTCTAGCACAGTATAGAACTAGCAACACTTTTTCCTATCTTTTCCTGCATTTGTCTTGTATGTTACATAGTTCAAACACAGCTTGCAACAAAAATGCTTCATAACTGTACCTATACATATGTAGGGTTTTCTTCAAGTATTTCTGACTTTTTCTTAAACAGGACAAATCAGCAGGGAGATGTAAGGCCTACTATTATATACAGCTGTCATAAGGCTGAATCATGAAATTTTCATTTGCTTCCCCCCAGATGGGCATGTAAATATGTACTTCAAAATTTATCTGCATTTTTAATGAATAAAATAATCATGCTGGCGGAGTCTTCCTAGTTGTTAGCTTGCCAAAAAATGTAATTTCATCATTTAGGAAAAATACCAGCCTTAAACTTACTTCTTCAGAAACTACTATGGGTTCATGATTAAGCCACTAGAAAAGTATGGTAAGGAGTACATACCGTTCATAGTCTTGAAGCCTTCCTAGACTATCTGTTAGACAATATATGTTTCAAAACAACAAATTCTGTTGATATGTTCTTACAAAACTCCAGAAATAGGCTCTGTGACACTTAAGACAACTGTCTCTCCCCAAAGAAACATTCATCAAAATCAGCATGTAACTGACTACTGCCAACAGGTAATGCCACAGAAAAAATGTAAGCCTCAATTTTAGCCCGGGTGGGAAGGCGGCAATTTTGAATTTTGGGAAAGGTATCTTTTAACTTGTTTTCATCAAACATCCCTAAAATAACTATTAACTTTTTACTTCCCACAGAAAGTGTTCTAGTTACCAGACCGTAAAAAGAAAGAAAAAAAAAAAAACAAAAAAACCAGTTTTACCCTCTCCGAGGAGTCATGTTATTGATTGGAAAAAACCCACAGACTTGGGAGGCCAGAGAAAACCAGGTGACACCGGAATTGCCGGGAGGAAATAAGAGAGAGCAAGGGAGAGAGAATAAACTGTGCTTCAGTTTAAAGTGAAGAATAAACCGTGCACAATTTTTAGTCTACTTTCATGTACAGAAGCCCCATACAATGGTATTTCATGCTTGATTATGGACTTCCTTTCAGGACCCACATGATTTTTATTCCCTCTCCTCACTGCAGTACAATTAATGCTGGATTCTGAGCACGTTTCTTTCGCAAAGATGTAAGGTAAATGACAAATATTTGATGGGAAAAATATTTTTAAAAAAGATATAATAGGACAGAAATCTAACTGGGTCACACCTGAGCCTAAAATTAAAACTTCATTTAATTGCTACAGAAAATCTTTCAGTATGCTTTGGAAATCCTTAGTTATTTGAAAATCTCCTGATTTTTTTCCTTTACTTCTCAAACTAAAGACATCAAAAGTTGGTTTATTTTGTGATTAATGCTATCATCAACCTTTAATTTCCATTCTGATCCTGATGAAACACTAGAATTGAAAGTAAATTTAAAAAAAGAAGGAAAATTTCAAGTGTTTGCACAAGATAATAAACAGTTAAACGTATTGCTAGCAAGTGATAGCATGGACTTTCATAGTTTTTAGGATAACTAGCATGAATTTCCCTTGCTATTTCAGTCTGAATGTTGGTTTGGGGTGTTGTTTTGTGTCCTTGCCTTGCCTTGCCTTGCCTTTCTTTCCCTTTCTTTTGTTGTCATTTCTTTTCTTTTCCTTTCTTTTGGAGTATTCGTTCCCCGTAATAAGAAAACCAGGGTGACGGTGAACTCCATATAACAGACATTTCATTACCGTAATTCCCAAAGACATTTTAAGCTAATGCATCTTATTGTATAACTTGTGTCAGTGCTAAAAAGAAACTATAATAATCCTTTGGTATGATCGTTTACCATCTGTCTCTGTCATCACCCTAATTGCATTGAATAATCTTCTCTCCTGACAAATGAGGTCAGGTACAAAAAACCTGTGTATCTTACATGTTCATTTTCATAAATACTAATCATTCAACATAGGATGAAAAATGGGTTTGTCAACATTGAATACGCATTGAGAGTAAATATCAGAAGGTAAGAAACATAGTTGCTGAATGCTGATATAACAGGGTTAGGTCTCTGGCTTCTCTTTTGCTATCAATAAATAACAAAAACTGCTGCTGCATTCTCTGCTTAGATTTAAGTCTGTTGTGTCATTGTAATGACTGACAGCTGTGGTGTTAATAAAGCTAAAATAAAGAAAAAAGAAGTTTTCTGGTAATTTTCTGGCCTAGGATGTACACACAAGAAAAAATTGATAAAATTCAGTGATAATAATCATATGTGTCACTATAGCAAAAAGATAGTTTTATCAGTCAGGTGTGCAAAAGCAGCATATTTTCTTTGTGTGGATTGTTTTTTCCTATAACTTCTCCTGTCATGTCCTTTCTACTGGTAACACCTGGTAGGTTGGCTTTGTGCCTTTGTTTCTACTGTGCCAGAAGCTTTTAGAAGCTGTAAGTTAGTATCTGGAATACATATCGATATCATTATATGCACTGCTCTGTCCTCTCAGCCCATTGACACGAGGGTTAATCCAAAATTAGACCAGTGAATCCTGCATAGGAGTAATTTGGATTTACATTGGTCAGACACTTGCTGTCAGTGCCTGATCATAGCATGGGTCTTAGAAGCTAGAGAGAAGCTGAAGAAAGTCTTCCTTACAATACGTAAGGTCGTCTCTGATGACATAGTTTACTCCAGGTTTTGCACCCACTCCTGCCACTGCAAAAGAACTTGGGGCCAGTGGCACCATGTGTTGTATTCGTGGTGTGACTGCCAACTTTTTGGCATCCCTGCTAGGTGGCATCTCCTTTCAGTACTCGCTTAGGTCCAACTGCACCCCAGGGACTCTGTCACTCTGTGTCCCATATAGCTGGTATGCACCCTTCTAGCTAATCCCTCAGGTGTCCAAAATCAGTTTAAAGCCTAAGGTAAATGAACCAGGGCAGGCCAAACTCCCTGATGTCTGTCTTGTTGCACTAACACTCACAGAATCACAGAATGGCTAATGTTGGAAGGGACCTCTGGAGTCCATCTGGTCCAACTGGGAATGCTGAAGGCCAGGCTTGTTTGTAAATTCTGAGGCAAAGAAGGCATTCACTACCTCAGCATTTTTCGTATCCTGTGTCACCAGGCCTCCTCCCACATTCAGCAATGGGCCCATATTTTCTCTACTCTTCTCTTTTCCACTTATGGATTTGGAGAAGCCATTCTTGTTGCCTTTGGCATCCCTTGCCAGATTCAGTTCCAGGTAGCTTTTGGTTTTCCCAGCCATGTAATCTTCTGCATGTTCAGATAGTGTCTCTATAATCTTCCCAGGTTACTTGTCCCTGCTTTCACCTTCTTTATACTTCTTATTTGTGTTTAAATTTTGTTAGGAGCCCCTTGTTCATCCCTGTAGGCCTCCCAAAATTTTTACCTTATTTCCTGCTCACTGAGGTAGATTACTGTTGATAAAGCCTTGTTAAATACTCTTGTTAAGGCCTGCCACCAGCTTTCACATCCACAGCCAGTTTTGTCTCGTTTTTGAGTATCAGATTCAGCAGAGTACATCTCCTTGTTGGCTTCTCTGTCATTTCCATCAGCAAGTTTTTGTCGATGCTCTCCAGGAAACTCCTGGATTGCTTATGCTCTGCTGTGTTCTTCCTCTAGCAGATAACAGGGTGGATGAAGTCCCCCCAGGAGGACCAGGGCCTGTGAACATGAGGGTACTTCTAGCTGTCTGTAGAAGGCCTCAGACACTAGTTCTTCCTGATCAGAAAGCCTATAGCAGACACCCACTACATTGTCACCCATACTGGTCTAGCTGTTAATCCTTACCCATAAACTCTCAGTTGGTTCCTCATCCATGCCCCAGCAGAACTCCATGCACTCCAGATGTCCACACATAAAGTGCATTAGTATGCAAGCACTTCAAAGAGGGACTTCAGCACACTGTTTTTCCAGAGACAACCTGGTTTGAGTTTGGTTTTTTGGTTTGGTGTTTTTTTGTTTTTTGGTTTTTTTTGGTATGTTTTTGTTTTTTGTTTTTAATCCTATCTTTTCCAAACAGATGCTGATGCTCCAGCAGCGTCTCACAATCACAGAAACCAAAACCTTGTTGTTGATACCAGCTCTGCAACAAATTGTTGACACACAGTACCAGTGCCGCCTTCTTAATAATCCTTACCAGCAGGATCAAGGAAAACACCACCTGGGCCCCCATACCCTGACTATCACCCCTAGGGCTCTGTAGTCACTTTTGATATTGTCCAGGTTGCTCCTGGCAGTATCACTGGTGCCCATAGGGAAGAACAGTGGGAGGCAGTAGTCAAAGGATTGGACAGGCCTTGGCAGGGTCTTCACAACATCCTGGGTCTGTGTCCATCCAAGCAGCAATCCAGTGCTGCTGTTCACTGTTGCAGAGTACTGTTGATTTGTGCAGAAAAAGTAACCAGATTTCAGTGAAATGATTACTAGGTAGCTCATCAATCAGTGTGAGACTTTGGGTAAAAGGCCCTGCAATGTGATAAATAACAATTCACTGTAACCTTGGCTTTCAATCGAGGCAGTAGAAGTATAAAGAGTGCAACTTCATTAGAAGGATTTGATATACGATATTACAAAACATTTTGTAATGCAATGCAAATAATAAAAATTAGTTTTTCTTATTGTCGTGCTTCCAAAAACTTCCATCAATCTTTTGTTTCTGCATCAGATCTCTTTTCTAGGTTATCAATTTGATTTCTCAACACATTACAGCCTTTAGTACTCTCAGTTAGAATAATGCTTCGTACAACAATCAATTTGCCTGAGAGATTACATTTCTCTTAAGGTTTTTTATCATAGTGAACCAGTTTCTTCTCTGATGACTTCAGGATAACCTTCAGTAATGATGAGTTAAAGGCAAGTTTCTCATTAGCCAAGATACTCAGGAAGATGTTTAAAGCCACAGAGGAACTATAAACCCCTAATATTGGAAAACATGTTGCCTCAACACCGGTGTGAAAAGCTCTGAGTACACTTAATTTGCTGAGCAGTGAACAGGTCCTGTCCCTGGACCTGCCTGTAAGCAAAGGTGTGGTATGGAAATGAGTCCTCAGTCGCTGGAGTCTGGGCATGAGATTCATCATTCCTTGACCTTGTAATGACTAGATCTTGACAACCTAACGCGAATTGTCTATAAATTTAAAATAGCTTTGGGGTATATCTTAGCTTTCTAGTCCTGTTAGAGAAGTGCATTAATAAAAATATTTGTGGACAGAGCTTTTCAAGCATTATGCTTGCAGCTGGAAAGTTTTACTGATTCTGCTGTTTCTACTTTTCAGGTCCCTTACTGTTTGATGCCAGGATGATAATCATTTAATGACAATGCTAAGTTGAAAGAGTAAAGGGGGAAGGAGATCCGAATCCTTCCTACTTGCACAATGACACTAGTTCATATATGTTTGAAATAAAGATATATGTTAAAGGAATGGGAAAAGGAATCTATGAGACTAACATTTAATGTGGTTATTCTTTACTTACCATAATCTTGCCTAAAAGTTAAGTAAAATAGTCTTAGACTTCTCCATTTCAGTACACTGTATCTTCTAATGACTTTATTTTTCTAGTTCTTCTAACCGTGTATATGACTAGCCATTTATTAAAATGAAAGAGTGGCTGGTGATTTTTGTTCCTTACCTTTAAGTATATTGGTAGGCTACTTTTTGTAGAGTTAGTACTTTCTGAAAATCATGCTTCACAAAGAATGTTGAATTCCATAAACATTTGTTAGTTCAATTTGCACCTCTGAAGCAATTTTCCATGGTAGGGCGTTGCCCTTCCTAAGCAAGAGGATGGCCAGCTGTGAGGAGGAGACAGTGACTCTCAGGTCTTCCTGCTCACTTGCAGGGTCCTGAAACATTAGCCTGAAGGATCGTGGATGTTTTCAGGCAAAGATGTAGACATGCAGTTCAAGGTTTCAGTCTTTCTGTATGTTTTAATCATCTTAACATCATTAAACCTAGAAAAAGGCAATAGAAATGACTTTCTGAAATGCAAAATTTTAGTCCCTCATCATCTACAGGAACTTGTAAAAACTTCATTTTGATAGGGAAATGGATATGTATAACATCAAGCTTAAATATCAAAAACATTACAAGGTCTTGTAACTTTTATGAATACATTAAATTTTTCTGTGAAGTATTTGAGAGGGAAAATTAATCCACCTGTATCACTTAATGACTAAATGCTGATATCTCAATGTGACTTGCAGCGCTGATGCTTGCACATCACCAAAGCTAACATAATAGAATTGGAGACAGAAACATAAAGTTTTGCTTTGCTGTTTACTCATGCAACCTAGAGCAATTATTGCTGTAAATTTTGCTTTGAGACTACAGCAGCGGTGAGGAACAGCTCAGTTTGGGGCTAATCCTGAAAGGTAACTGATGCTTGTAAATTCCCTGGTGCACAGCAAGTGGCGTTTCAGGATCTAGCCCTTTGATCATGGCCAGCATCTCAAATGGTGCAAGAGACAAATTTATAGCTTTTCAAGACAAAGGAATGTGTATTCAATTAAGGGAGACAGTTGTCTTAGAAAAACTTCATGGAACAGGACCTGGGGTAATTAACTTGTTTGTGAATTAAAATGAAGTTATTGAATAAATTGCTTTGAAATTTCAGAATGAAGCTGAGGTTAATGAATTTTTTATTGCAGATTGGAAAGAAATAATTGAAGGAATTGCTTTTGATGTCTTGCAAAGGAGCTTGCTCTAATTAATTTGTTTTTATTGCAAATAAGAATGAAATTAGTGAATGGATTTGGCTTTTTGGGGGGTTAGGAGTAGAATTGATTGGCTTGTTTTTAGGATCTTAAGCATTGCTGAAAGGAATTAAATTGTTAGATGAATTACTTTTGTCTGTAATTGATCCTAAATAATGAAACATTCTTTGTCTTTGTTTCAGCGTGGAGAAAAATACTGTAACTAAAATGACTGCTTTTGAATTTTTGGTAGAATACAGTTTGCAGTGTATCACTTTGGGGCTTGATTTTTATTCAGGTAGTAAGGCCTTGATCCCAAAAACTTTTTTGATGGAACCCTCTCTTACAGTGGTATTTGTACCATCAAAACTACAATTCTTTACTGTTGGCTATCAAAACCATTGTATTTATATGACCTTTTTTAATCTGACAGATTAAAAACCTTCTCTTAAGTAAGCTTGTTCATTTATTTTTGCATACTTTTTCTGTTCAAGGTACATGAATCATATTCCCCGCATACAAAAATTGATCTGTGATAAAAGAAATGCTCTCTGTAGATAGAATTGCCAAATTCTTCATTCACCTAAATTACAGACGTGGAGTCAGGTCTTTTCTTCCTGTCTCAGGACTTTCTAATAATCAATATATTTAAAGTAGACTTTCTGTAGAGAAGAAGGATTCCTAGGTGACAAATTCTTGACAACGGCTTTATACTGCTTACTTTATACAGGTAATGGAGTGTGCAGTTGCATAACTGTTCCTTATGTATCTATCAGTGTTAGCTCAACTAGAACTCTCTTTGTTGAATGAATTACAGAACAGTACTTACATTAATAATTTTTTTAAAGTGCTATATCATTACTATGAAAACAGCGTTAGAGCAGTATTCAAGACAGAAAAGAAGCCCAAACTCTTCCTCATCTATCCCAGGATGATAAAAAATCCCGCAAAACAACAGAAGATAGCTTTGTCTGAAGCTCTGCAATGAATTTTTCTCAACTCAGTGAGAGTTTGACTTCCCATTAACATAATCCTCATCCCTTATGGGTAGAAAACAAATTAAACAAAATATCTGCATCCAATTAACATAGCAATGAAAAGAAAACATATCCCACATGTGCAATGATCACCCTTGAAAATTGATAATTATATTTTGTTACTATATTGTGTATTATGAGTGTAAGGAAAACTGGAAATTACGTTCTTGTGTGTATGTTTAATTAAGGCATCTAGGAGCTTTTGAAGAGAACGAGTTTTAATTGCTATAAGCTCTTGTAAGAAGTTAAGATCCAAATATTTTATTGAGAGCAGAGGTTGGAAAAATCAGATTTTAAAGTTTTCAGGTATTTAGTTATTACTGACCACCTTCTATTTCATACTTATTAGTATACA
The DNA here is from genome assembly GCA_017639485.1 of Pluvialis apricaria. Classification (NCBI taxonomy): domain Eukaryota; kingdom Metazoa; phylum Chordata; class Aves; order Charadriiformes; family Charadriidae; genus Pluvialis; species Pluvialis apricaria. The sequence goes on along the minus strand of CM030044.1, from coordinate 47,468,723 downwards.
AATATGTGCAGAGGCCAATGGCTTGCTGCTAATTCTTAGCCTTGGGTTCAGACATCCAGCAAATGTACTTCATTTCTTAATTACTAATGCTGAAACTGAAGCTTCAGTGTAGTAATGGGTTTGGTGAAGTCACACTGATTTTTAAAAGATCTAAGGATAAATTAATTGCTTTAGTTTATGCTTAATGTCGAAAGTTTTAGGTTTCAGAGAGATAGGAATCTAAATTTATATTCTACATTTCTTGCTTGTTCTCATCTCTCCTTTTTTTCTTCTGTAATGTATCATGCAATAGAATACAATTATGCTATTTCTCTATACCCAGGATTATTTTTTTTTTGTCTTTATTGTTAACTTGTATTTGGCTGTTCCTGACTTTGGTAATATTTAAAGCTAAGTATCTCATTACTTGTCTAAGGTTCACAATGTTTCTAGTGTGAATTCAGTTATTCATTTGTTGTTATTGTTTTCATTTTTGTTACATTTGTGAATCAAATATGAGTAACACAACCTCTCAAACCCAATAAACTCTTATGCAAAAAAGTTTAAAGCTATTCTACTGAAGCACTTCTCAGTATGCACTGAAATTTATTTGACACACTTCTGAAAACTGTGGATGAAACATAATTTGGAAGTTAAGAGTGTCCAGACCACCTCTATAAATTTAATAACAGACATTCTTTTGCTTTTGTAGAACATCCCTCACTCTCTCCCGAGACCCATCCCTCTAGGAGAATCATACATCTTGACCACAGAGGAGGCTGAGAAGGTTACTCATCTCTGGACTGTATTTATTGATGAATTTGGGGTCCTAGGCCATATTTACTGAACTCCATGCAAGCCCTACTCTATAGTAAAGACACATGAGCTATGGAAAGAATAGAAGACTCTGGTGAGACCCCACCTGGACTACTGCATCCAGTTATGGAGCTCTCAGCACAGGAAAGACTTGGAGACCCGTGTTCAGCTCTGGGGCCTCCAGCATCAGAAGGACATGGACCTGTTGGAGCAGGTCCAAATGATGACCACAAAAATGATCAGAGGGATGGAACACCTCTCCTATGAAGAAAGGCTGACAGAACTGGGGTTGTTCAGCGTGGAGAAGAAAAGTCTCCGGGGAGACCTCATTGTGGTCTTTCAGTACTTAAACAGGGCTGATAAGAAAGATGGGGACAGACTTTTCAGAAGGGCCTATTGCAACAGGACAAGGGTTAATGATTTTAAACTAAAAGAGGGTAGATTTAGAGTAGATACAAAGACGACGTTTTTTACAGTGAGGGTGGTGAAACCCTGGAACAGGTTGCCCAGAGAGGTGGTAGATGTTCTAACCCTGGAACCCTTCAAGGTTATGTTGGACGGCGCTCTGAGTGACCTGACCTAGTTGAAGATGTCCCTGCTCATTGCAGGGGGGGTTGGACTAGATCATATTTAAAGATCTCTTTCAACCCAAACTATTCTATGATTCTTTGAAAACAGGATTCAAAAAGAAACACTTTGTGGGACCTCTGATTATCAGGATGATGATAAAAAGATTCCAAAGACAGGTAAGAAATACTACATTCCTGGGCATTCTAAATGTATGAAAAATGTATATATTCTTTGTACTCACTAAAACATTAATCTGCAATCAAATATTTTAAGACAGTATATTCTAAAGAAACAAAGGAATTTTTCATTAATTGACAATATATTCTGAAGTCCACTTTGAATTCAGAGTAAACCTATTTCAGACTGGGTTTCATTTAATAGTGTCTCATAGTGCGATAAATATTGTGTTCAGATGTTACTTTTGAAAGCTTAAAACAGCTGTTTTGTCTGTATGATGTTTCAGAGATTTTTCATCATGATTCAGGATATCATAGACTAGTTATGTCCACAGTACCAATGCTTATGACCTGTTCAAGAGTCACTTTTGGCTGTCATCATGTCATTGTATTGTTAACCTGAATTTCATCTCCTAATTATAGGTCAAACCAAAATGTTTTATTCTTTTATGTGGAATCTATAATTTTATTCCAGTAATTACATTTTAAATTGAAAAGCAGTTTTCAACTGGCAATGCTTCAACATTTCAGAGCTGCTGTCTAAAAACCGGTTCAGTTTTGATGAAGGTGAGCTTTTCTGATCAAAAATTATGTCAAAAGAATTTTTTACTAGTACAACTATATAATGCACCTCAGGCCTGGCTTTGTTTTTTCTGATTTTGGATTTCTCTTGATCTTACAAATGATGGGTAACTTTATGGCACATAAAAGAAGAATACATTACATTCTTCTTTCCTGTGGAGATGATGCAGTCTTAACGATTTCAATGAAGGCTCGAGAAGAGAGACACTAGAGATGATGTCCCTTCCTGGCAGAAATAAGTCAACATAAAGGGAAAGAAATCTGTGTAATTTATTACTGTATTCTACTTAAGAGCAGGGATTAAGTATGTTGTTCTAAATTTTAAAGAAATTACTCAAAATATTCCTTTCATTTGTTTGGGTGATATTGACCTTAAAACGAACATTGTGAGTAATAGCTGCTAGGAATTTATATTAGCCATTTCTTCAAAACCTGTATTTATCAATAGTTACCAGAATCAAGTTGTCACCACAACATTTTCATACTTTCATAAAATTAATATTTTTCTATAACCAAGTCTGTGATGGAGTAAATTTTCACTTTTCTTAAAAACCTGCCTTAAGAATTATAGTTATTTTTTTCTCTTATGATTTTTCCATCCATGCGAAACTGTGGTTTCAACTTGTATTGATATTCATTAATGACCATATATTCAGCTAAATTTTTATTCTGTTTATTCAAGAGCACGATAAACATTAAAAATGGAGCCTGATCTCAGTCAAAATAAAACAGATGGAACAGCCTATTGCGTATCTATGACCATCTAATTTTAAGTCACCTAAATTTTGTCGATCAACCCAAAAGAAACTTGCCAGGCAAGTAAGTAAATAAATACAGTAAATATCAACTGTTTTCACTATGCAGTTTTGGATAAATAACTTTGTCGTCTCCATATGGTTTTATTTGCATCAGCTCCGAATTTAGTTTGTCACTTCTGTAGGGCAGTTTTCATATCATTTTAATGAAGAATTCATTTTAAGTGTCAGCAGAAAGCTCTGTCTAACACAATGCACAGAAAAGTGCACTTCCCTGAAAAACAAAAAAAAAGGAAAAAAAAGATAAATACTACTTCCTTCTTAAGAATTAGATCTCTTCATCTTGATCTTGAGTCCAGTAATGCTGAAGTTAAAACAGAGCTATAATATCACTAAATACTCCAAAACAGATCATCTTTGTCAATTGCACAGGTATTTATCTTGATTTTATCTGATACTTCAAGTCACTGAGTTCAAATTCGGTATAGTCATGCAGACATACTGAGAATCAGTAATGAAGTTTTGTAATCCTGAACCATCACCAGGTTACCTGTAAGAATGCAAAGCATTTGCTATAAAAGTAGAAAAACAGGTAAATCATAATGATTGTGAGGAGACTGGTTGTTAAAGTCATAGATTTAGCTTGGCTTGCAGAGCAAAAGACTTTGTACACATTTGTGCAGCAGAAAGATATGGGTGAAATCTTTATGAAGCCTTCTTAAATTGCATCCATAACCTGGATCACTATGACAATACGGGGGACTAGTGGGCACCTTTTTCCTGTTTTCTGTGTTTGCCGTGCAATAATGAGGAAATAAAACAGTAAAGAATTATGACTAAAAATAACTTATTATGCAGAAGGTAAAACAATATCAGCCCTACTTACTTTAGAGAAGAAAGCTATCAGAAATGAAATACCTACTATGTTAAAAGATCATCTGAGGCAATATTATGCAATTACAAAAGTCATGAATAATAAATACTCCATTATTAATACAAATATATAACCTTTCAGATTAAATTAGCTGTGGGTTGTGGAGCTTTTTTTTTCTTCTGAAAAATGAAGAAACTAAGAGCTGAATGAAAAATTAGAAAATGACCTTCTTGTAATAAGAAAATTTGGAGATGTATGGTAACAGACTTCAACAAAATGCTGTGGGGTTTTGTGGGCATTTTTTATTAATGCAATATAATATGCTTTGAATAAATTAATTTAGATATTACAAATATTATTCTCTATATAATATATTGAAGAGTATTTCATATAAACAATACTCATTCTTAAATTAAAGGTTGACTGCTAACATATGATCCAGAAATCTTCCAGTCACCAAAGCATCCAGTTTACAACCTAAAGTTTGAAGTGCCAGAGCAGTAAACCTGATGATTGTGTCTCTAGAGACAATATCGTCTCCTGTAATTTATCACTTAGTGCATTTCCCAATTTTATGAAACGTGAGGACCGTAAGCACAACCAATCCAACAGATGTTCAGCATTTCCTGCTTTCCCATTAAGATGCGCACACTGATGGCTTCAGGGCAGAAAGCGTTTTCCAGCTTAACCCTGTTTCAGAATGTAAATGATTAACTGGATGTCATTGCGTTCTAATTTTCATACTGTGTGCCCGCATAGTTGTTTGGGTTTTTTTATTATTTCAGAATGTTCAAATCATCTCTTAGCAGTTCAGTGCTTTATGTTGGTGTTAAAGTCATAAAACTGCAAAGACATTTTTTCGTATTTATTAAAAAGTGACAAAAAATTTACGTAAATGCATCTGTAACACTTAATATTTTCATTTCTTTCTGTTGGCATAGTATAGGAAATATGCTTTTAGTTTAATAAGTGTCTCCTACTGTATGTTAAAATAAGCACATCCATGGGTTATGTTCTAAACTATTCTGTTTAATTTACATATTCACTTTCAACACACACCATGTACTGTAAAATATAGCAATCCCTGCCCTCACAAACAACACACAGTGCCATACCTCTTATTGATGAGACAAAAAGTCTGTGAGGAGATACTTTTTAGGAAAGGTAATCTGCAGTTCCATAGAGAACATTCAAAGAATGAAAATGTTGGGCTCTAATTTCATCCTGAAATGAGTAAACCTGTGTATCAGAACTTCAGAAATCAGATCATAAAAAGGTTTTGATCGAATGATTACGTCAGAATATATATGTTACTATGGGTACCTGGTTACTAAGGTTACAACCAGACCTGTAAAATAATATAAGGTCATGAAATACTTGGTAACTCAGAATCACAGTAGGAATCTACAGTTCTTTGATTTGAACAAAGATTTTCCTTCTTTTACTACCACTTCAGCCTTTCCACTATTATCTTTTTTATGATGGTTACTCTAGCTTTTAAAAAAGAATGAATTTGTAAGGATGCATTTGAATGTGTTATCTAAAACTCACATTTATTATAATGAATTCAACCTTTAAAGAAAATTGTAAAGTCAAAAGAAGTTTGTCGTTTCTTGATACAGCCTGGGCCATAAGGAAAACCTTTGAGGTGAGAAAACCGAAAGTGTCAAGCCCTAGTAGAAGGCACAAACACAAGGAAGACAGCTTTGGTCCATCACTTAATTTCCTTTTGAAAAATCCTTTTTCCATCCCTTTCCTTTAAGATTTGAAAAAATGTGGAGTAAGTGCACATTTTCAGGTTTGTTAAGTACCGTGTGCCACCAATCTCACAAAATTCTAGAACTGTAGGGGTGTTTTACCCCATTCAGATGGTGTCGTGGAAAGGTTGGAACAGATGCAAGCAGTGGAAACAGGCATAACCATAGATATGGGGGTATTTCTGTTGTCTTGCCTCAGGGATTTTATGGGGAACAGGGTTTAAAATATAGCCAGATATCTGTATCAATCACATGCTTTAAAATGCCCAAAGAAAGAAAACTTCTCATGCAGAATTGCCCTTCTCATTATTAAAAAATTTCTGTTGTCTTCCAGTCAGTTTTTACGTTGCTCAGGGCCTACAGGCAGAAGGACAAGTATGACTAGATCGCAATGCTTGCTACTAACTCTGTTAGACATGAAGCTAGATGATGTCAGAAGGGCTCTGATGCAGGTTCCTAAACCCATTTGTATAGCACCTGTAAATTTGAAAAAGATCCTGTGTCTCTCCAATCTCAAGCTCTCTATGGCATCCAGTAGTTTTGTCACTACTTATGCAAGGTAGTGTATGCATCGACATACATACATTTGTATCTGTTTCTGTTGTTGCTATTTTTAATGTAAATTAATAGGAAAGGTCCTTATTTGAACTGTGGGTTCTTTCAAAACTAAAGGTCTGGTGTTCACAAATCCATAAGGATGAAGGCCAGACAAGTTTCATAATACCACAGGAAAGAAAGGAAGGTTCCTCTCAGTTAACAAAGTTTGTTCAAAGTTTATCATGACTAAGGAAAAAAAAAGAGTTAAGCAACTATTTTTAGAGGAAAAAATTTAAAAATAAGACTAGTATTCTGGTCAGCTACGTAAGTGTGAAGAAAACGTAATACTTATTTGAAAATCTTCTCATTTGAGCTATATGAGTTCAAATTGCTCATTTTTAGAAGTCCTTTATAAAGTCTGAGCAAATGTAAGGTCAATTTATTAAAGTAATTTGGAATATATTAAATATTCTTAATCATAATTAAGCCTTAAATGACATATGAGATCAATGCAATTGGTAAGAAAACATGATAAATTGCTGTATACCACAGCTTAGATATTTAAATATTGGTAGCCTGTAATTTTATGGAACATTAAGGATTAATTATCTGAGACAATAAGTATAATATAGCCTTGCTAATATGTATAAAGAAATAAAACATACAAACCAAAAATTAAGCAACTTAGAATATCCCACTAATGGAAAATAAACTGAATATTCAAATCCCTGAAAAAAGAAACTGCCATGGAAAAGGTAAATTTAAAAAGTTAAAAAAAAAGATCCATAGTAACTATACTTTAATGGGAGTATGATGAGCACTAGGTCCTGCTCCATAGCATACTCAGCTCTGAAGCACAAATCAATTTCTCTTTATTTTAGACAAGAAGTGATCTAGGAAGTGAATAAAGGTATGCCTCATTTTCTTCATAATCATAACTCTCTAGAAAAGAATCTGTGTTTTGAAGACTGACCCTTTAAAGCTTGAAAAAGATGAAAATATCTGGCTTAGATAGCTGAGTTTCATTTTCCAATCCAAAGACATTATTTTTTTTCGGAACATAAATTTCTATTAAACAACGTTACTGAAAAGATCATAAACAAAGTAATTACTGTTTTGTCTTCCACTGAATTCAGACTGACAGTTATCAAAAAATATTTGTCTTCACTTGAAGTATATTCACGTAGTCTCACGTCCAGCTCTGCTAGAAGGTGAAGTATAACAAAAGTCAGAAAGTGGGTTCTAGTCCCAGCTCCTCTGAAAGCTGCCTGCCTGACCCAAGCAAAGCACTTTTTTTCCCATGCCTATCTTTACCAGTGTGAACCGGAACAAGAACAGTTTCCAGCTTCACATGAACTCCAGTAATACCCACACACACAAATGGACACTTATGTTTGGCAACCTGGATCTTGCTCTGGATGGCATCCGTGGAGTAGACCTCTGCTGATAGCAGTGCCAACCCAGACAAGTATCTCAGATGTAGACATCCGTGTTGCAAACACCTAAAGTTTGGTGCCATCAGTCACAAAGTTCATTACTCATGCACAGAGTGACCTGAAAGGCTGTCTTCTCCTAGGTAATGAGCATTTATTTAATTTCATTTCATTATTTACTTATGAAAAATTAGTGTAGATTTGAGGTAGTTTAGTTTTAAGGAAGAGTGGAAATTTCTCCTCATGGGAAGAGGAATTCATTTTTGCATGAAAGCCCTTTTCAACAAGTTTGACAAGACAGTTTGCTTCAGAGATTATACAAACTTAACATGTTTTGGTTTCTGCTCATGCAGATTCTAAACTACATTTTGATAAAACAGTAGAAAAGTAGTGTAATGATATAGAGCCTATGAAATGATTAACTGTTTGATCCTTTGTATGTAACATACAAAATGTTTAACACACTTTTCATTCAGAAATCTGCATTGACATATCATATTAAAACTCACTACATTTTGTAATCTACTTGCACCAAAAACAACACTATAAAAATGGAAAATGATTCCTTTAAGAAGTAATTGTAACTTCTACAACATGATTGAAAAATGGTTACTTCAGAAAAATATATGTAAGCAGAATAACTTTATTAACTACCATATTTTTTTTCTTCTTAAAAAAAAAAGATTGAAGAGATTTTTCAGTAGTCATTTGATAGTACAGGATTTCTTTTTCCTATTGGTTTTTAGGAATAGTAAGTATTTTTCAGTGCATCCATTTCCCATTTGTAAAACACAGTCAACTTTTAAAATATCCTGTGGAAATTGGCTAGATAGTATTATTGGGAAGATTCAGAAGGTACTATCAGTAATACACAAAATGCTAAACTGTAAGAATAGCGTGAGATCCATACTTACTGCATCCTCCACCATAAAATTCTCATCTCTTGATAAGGCAAGAAAAAAAGCAGAAGAAACTTGAAAAATGCCCAAAATATGTACAAATCTGAAAAGACAGAAGTATGAAGGATAGTAAGTTAGAAATCACAGAGATTAATGAGGTAAATTAGAGTAATCAATTTTCTTTAACAAACTTGCTTAAGGTCTTTTACAGTGTATGTCTTAACATTAAAATCCTGCCTTTTTCAATCATATAGTAACTGTACAGTATTGCCTGTGCATGGTGATCATGAAATGACAGAGTTTTCAACTCTTGGAGAAGTAAGGAGGAGAATGAGTAGAACTGCCACCTTGGAATTCCAGGGGGCAGACTCTGACCTGTTTAGGACACTGGTTGACAGAGTCCCTTGGGAGACAGTCCTGAAGGGCAAAGTGCAGGAAGGCTGGACATTCTTCAAGAAGGAAATCTTTAAGGCACAGGAGCTGGCCGTCCCCATGTGCCATAATGCGAGCTGGCAGGGAAGAAGACCAATCTGACTAAACTGAGAGCTTTGGCTGGAACTGAGGAAGAAAAGGAAAGTTTATGATCTATGGAAGAAGGAGGAGGCCACTCAGGAAGTCTACCAAGATTTTGTGAGGCTACGCAGGGAGCAAATTAGAAGGGCCAAAGCCCAGCTAGAACTTAATCTGGCTACTGCCATAAAGGACAATTAAAAATGTTTCTATAAATACATTAGCAACAAAAGGAGGGTTAAGGACAATTTCCATCCTTTATTGGATGTGAGAGGAAACATAGTGACAAAGGATGAGAAAAAGGCTGAGGTACTTAATGCTGTCTTTGCCTCAGTCTTTAATAGTAAGACCAGTTGTTCTCCACGTACCCAGCCCCTTGAGCTGGATGACAGGGATGGGGAGCAGAATCAACTCCCCATAATGCAAGAGGAAATTGTTAGCAAGCTACTACACCACTTAGACACACACAAGTCTGTTGCGCCAGATGGGATCCAGACAAGGGTACTGAGGGAGCTGGCGAAAGTCCTCACCAAATGTGACCCCCAGCTAAAAGATGGGCCAGAAGGGGGGTCCAGGGAATTACAGGGTTGTCAGGCTGACCTCAGTGCTGGGGAAGGTCATGGAGCAGATCATTTTGAGTGCCATCACAGAGCACATACAGGACAAGCAGGTGATCAGGCCCGGTCAGCATGGGTTTATGAAAGGCAGGTCCTGCTTGACTAACCTGATCTCTTTCTATGACAAGGTGACCCACTTAGTGGATGAGGGAAAAGCTGTGGATTTGGTCTGCCTAGATTTTAGAAAAGCTTTTGACACCATTTCCCACAGCATTCTCCTGGAGAAACCAGCTGCTCATGGCTTGGATCAGTGTACGCTTCACGGGGTTAAAAACTGGCTGGATGGCCAGGCCCAAAGTGTTGTGGTGGATGGAGTTAAATCCAGTTGGTGGCACATTACAAGTGGTGTTCCATAGGGCTCAGTATAGGGATTGGTTCTGTTTAATATCTTTATCAGTGATCTGGATGCAGGGATCGAGTGTGCCCTCAGTAAGTTTGCAGACAACACCAAGTTGGGCAGCAACGTTGATCTGCTTGAGGGTAGAAACACTATACAAAGGGATCTGGACAGGCTGGATATGTGGGCCAAGGACAATGATATGAGGTTAAACAAGGCCAAGTGTCAGGTCCTGCACCTGGGTCACAACAACCCCATGTAACCCTACAGGCTTGGGGAACTGTGGCTGGAAAACTGCTTGGCAGAAAAGGACCTGGGAGTGTTGGTTGACAGCTGAATATGAGCCAGCAGTGTGTCCAGATGGGTAAGAAGGCCAATAGCATCCTGGCTTGTATTAGGAATAGTGTGGTCAGCAGGACTAGAGAAGTGATTGTCCCACTGTACTTGGCGCTGGTGAGGCTGCACCTTGAATACTGTGTTCAGTTCTGGGTCCCTCACTACAGGAGGTACATTAAGGTTCTGAAGCACGACGAGAGAAGGGCAAAAAAGCTGGTGAGGGGTCTAGAGAACAAGTGTTCTGAGGAGGGTCTGAGGGAACTGGGGTTGTTTAGCCTGGAGAATAGGAGGCTCGGGGGAGACCTTATGGCTCTCTACAACTACCTGAAAGGAGGTTGTAGGAAGGTGGGGGTTTGTCACTTCTCCCAAGTAACACGTGATAGGACAAGAGGAAATGGCCTTAAGTTGTGCCAGGGGCAGTTTAGGATGGATATAAGGAAAACTTTCTTCACTGAAAGGGCTATCAATCATTTGAAGAGGCTGCCCAGGAAAGTGGTCGGGTCACCATCCATGGAAGTATTTAAAAGGTGTGGAGATGTAGTACTGAGAGACATGGTTTAGTGGTAACTTGGCAGTGCTAGGTTAACGATTGGACCTGATGATGTTGAAGGTCTCTTCCAGCCAAAACGATTCGGTGATTCTGTGATTCTTAGAGGAAAAAGAATTGAAGTAATCAAATTTGGATCTTCCGTTTTATTTAACTGATATGCTCCCCATGTGCCTCTGTAGCTTTTGTTTTCTGCCAGTTAACCTCACATTAGAGTTTTATATTTTTCCTCTTAATAGAATGGCAGGGTAGGAGAAAAGGAAGGCCAGCTTGCAGGCAAACTAATAGATATCATTAGTGGGACTGGTTTTTGTGCACTTTTTCCAGTGCTGACCAAATCTGACACTGGAATCAACAAATCGAAAAAAACCTCTTAGCACAAAGAATTTCATACATCAGTTCCTACCCAGAGGGGACAATAAAATTGCCAAACTGAGTATTGAGCCTGGCTTTGAGGTTAACAGATGAGGAAAAGGGAAGTAGAATAATCCATAGTGTTAGACATAGGAGGGTTAATAAACATTTGGATTGTCATTTAAAGCTACACTGAATGGTCAAAACAATGCTGTGTGTACACAGACACAAACACAAAGAAGTGGGAGGAAGAGGTGGATGGCAAGGAGAATGGCGACATCCTTCACTCTTACCCCATATTGAAATGGAAAAGGCTATTTTCGCTCTTGAAGTGCCAATACAACATGCCAAAAACCTAGCTATATTATTCCTGTAATTGAAGTACTTGAGTCTGATAACTTTAGGTGATACAAAATGTGATACAATAATGATAAAATTCACTTGTATTCAATGGTTATATTGTTCTACTTTGACTTCATAGCAATAGCTGTGAGCCTTACCCCAATATTTTAATTGCTCGTAGATTCATCAGAAGCAGACAAAATTGCATGGGCTTGATATTGCATGTTAGATACCCATTTAAGCTTTGCTTTGGAGAAGGGAGGGGTTTTATTCTCCACTTCTGTTTTTTTTTCAGTCTGGTGGTCAATATTTTAATCTCCACAAAAGGTAACCACTGGTTTACAAATAGTCTGTGAAAATTAATCTATTGTCCTTTTTTCAAAATATCAAGTAATGATGATCATATAAATGCAGCTAATACACTACGTACGGAGAACTCAACTGCTTTGGCACTCTTGATTAAATCAGTTTGTGTTTCAGACTTCAGCGAATGCAACATTCCCTTATGACAAGCCAAGGCTAATGTGACTTAACACACTTTAATTGCAGAAGTATTTTACAGTGCTCCTCAAAATATTGCTATTAACAAAGTATAAAATTCTGAAATTTGCCAAATATCCTAGTGATGCTTGGATAATATGGCCTACTTTCTGCTTATCAGAGACTGTTACGATGCTAAATGTCCCCTTAAGCATAAGTAAATTCTACATATCTAACATTTACCAAGAAATACCCTTGCAGCAATGATTTCACATGCAAAATAGTTCTATTTTAAAATAATCATAATCCTACAACATATGGTAATTCAAAGCCAAGCACAAAACACAAGTTAAAATTGCATAACCAAACCAGAGAATGTCTTTTACATGACACTGAAAAAGACAGTACATGACTGTATGAGAGGGGCTGAGCTAATGTTGAAATTTTCCACGCTCATCAGCACCCAGTGCATAAGAGCAATAGTAAAAGTTGATTCTAGAGTACAGATTTTAACTAATACAGAGGCTTATCTGCATGACTGTTAGGTAATATATTCATATGTATGGAATGTCTCCTTAAAATTTAATCTGAACTGAAAGTAGTAGTATAGGACCTATAGTTTAAAATCTAGTAATCCAGGGTGAGGCAATAGAAAATACTGTCAATAGTATTATAACACAAGTTAAGCATCCTGATGCAGCATGATAATGAAAGCTTCCAAAGCTTACAGATACACACACACACACAAAAAGAAATAAATAACTCAATGCTGAAATCAATGCACGTAGATTAAATGGATGCTAAATTTCCACTTTACAGGATTTAAATCCTCGGCAATCAAAGAGAATCTTGAGAAAAGCATGGCAGTGTTACAGACTAATGTCAATGTTTTATAAAACAAATGTTTAACATTAAACATGACTATTCAATCCAACAATATAACCTATGTTCATGAAGTTAAACTGTACTGAAGTGAGACACTGAACTTTGCCCTGCGTCAAAGTAGGATGGATTGGAACTTTACCATTTAAAACATGCAGGAATGTTGCCAAGAAATGACTGGGGAAAAAAACTAAGTTAGAAACATTACATGTTTTTTCTTTCTTATCTTACAGGGTATTCTTGAAACAGTGTTAAAATTAGCTATATAGCCATTATCTGATCATCGTAGGTTATTTACATGCAAGTCAGGCTTAAAGACTGGTTCAGAACACATTCAATTTGTGTGTTCCAGTTAAAATGAAATTCAGATACAAAAACCTAACCACTCAGCTCAAATTTGCAAAGCTGAGCACTAATAATCTTCAAATGTGTGCACACTTGTAGTGCAACCCTAATTTCCTCTTAAGTATGTGCATATTATCTTGTAATCACCATTTATATTGTCACACACCATTGTTTTCATATGGCCTTCTTCTTCATTACATGGGCTTATACATATATATCCTGAAAAGCTTTCCCCTCAATTCTACTGAGCAGGTCCTAGACCAGAATACATCAACTCCAAAGCTAAATACTGCAAAATCAATTCTGGAAAAGGATCCTTCTCCAGATGGACATCACCCACATGCCAATGACCTGAAAAAACAGTGGAAATAACTTTCATACAGAAAGTTCCTTCAGTCCCTCAGTATAGGAACAAAACCCCATTACATGATCAAGCAACCTTGATTCAAGCAAGATTTCCAAACTTCAGGTTGGTTTTTTTGCATTTTAAAAATGTTGATAGTTTGAACTGTTGTACAGAGTTATAATAACCACAGAATAAAAGGTAGGTTCATTGTCTTTTACCATGTTGTTTATCTACACAGTAACATTTTGCTTGCAATCATTCCCAGATCACATGATATCTAAACCAGGACTGTGGTTTAGTCACTCAAGTACCCAGAAACCTTGTTTTTGTTTACCTCCTTAGGAGGCTTGCTATTTATTTAATGGTATGGATGAAAAAAATAATCCTTCTCATTCAACACAACACAGAGTGATTCTTTCTTATAAAAGAGAGATGCTAGCTTCTAAAATTGATGAGGCCTCCTTACAAAACAGCTGGTTCGGTTTTGGTTTTTAAAGTACGTGTTAGATGGTTTCACCTCAACAGTCTATGTTTTACATTGATTCTTTTTACCCTCTATTTGTTTAGAAGTACATGAATAGTCCTGAGAGAACTAACTTTTGTAAAAGAAAAATCCTGCTTTTAGAAATAGCAGGCATCTTGTGCCGGTAGGAAGTACAATACAAAGAAGCATAATATTACAATCCATTTTATTATTTAACCTTCAGGTACAACGCTTGATTTAATGTTAACTTTATAAATGCATTTTGCATATTGCTTGACATGCAGAATACAAATGCCAATGCCAGTGGCATCAAAATGGTAAACATCATTAAATTATGCCTAAGTGTTTGTTAAAATAGTACACTCTGCAAGGTTATATATTTTTATTTGTTTGCTACCCAAATTTAAAATCAGCATGAAAAGATCTTTCTATGTCCGTTTATAATCAGAATGATTTTTGTTTCATGGTATTTAAATAATTCCAAGGGTTCTTGAGCCACTGGAACTGGAGCTTTTAAAAAGTAAAGACACAAATATTAAAAAAGACTAGAAAACCAATATTAAAGCAAGTTATTCCACAAAGGCCCTGACATAATTCCGTTACTTTATTAGATTACGTGAAAGCATAAAGCGATCCAAAATAAAATTAGCACAGCAATAGATATTTTACTACCTATAAAAATAAATTAAATACAAAACCCACATACTCTACAAACTGAAAATGCAGGTCTGATTAAGGGATAAATATTTGTTTCTTTCTTTTGGGCATAGTATATAGGTACTGTGAAAAAAAAAAAAACCAAAATATTCTTCCCTCAGTATATCAAATTTAGACTTCAGTAGGGAGACAAAAATATATCCAGCCCTGAATTTGAGACACCCAAGTTCAAGTAAACTCTCAAGTAAACCGTGTGGACTTGCATCCCACTCATTTCAAGGCAGTTAAAGTGTGGATCTAAATACATATTTATGCTCTTCTATGCAGTGTACTTGCCGGACTGGGAACGTGCAAATACTTCTGGGACACAGGGCCCCCAAGAATTCTTTTTAATTTTTCAATAGTACTCAAGATAAATGTTTCCAGCACAAACAGTTATGATTTGTAAAAACATTTCCCACATAAACACACATTCGTCTGCCACAACATCTTAGCACAACATGAATACTTAGTACGCTAAACACATTCTGTCTTGAGGTAGTCATTGCAGTAGTCATTTAACCTGGCAGCCAGATGAGCACATATTGATTTATGCATTTATATACACTTAATCCATTTTCTTGTTAGCTACACACTCAGAAGATACTAGATGTTGCTATATTTCTAAACAAAAACACTAAAAAAATCATGAGCAGATAATAACTTAAAAAGAAACATTTTAGGGTGTTTGGGTAAATATAGCTAGTTTGTAAATTTCAGCCTTAAAAAAATACATCGTCCTAGAAGATTTGATCAAAAGAAATAATAAAAAAGGCCTTGTAGCATGTCCCAGGTTTCCAGCAATATTGATGTGAAGACTGCTGTGCTAATGCACAGCATCCTTTCTCAAATAACAAATTTATCATCTATCATGAGGAGCTTCATAGCACATCCAGCAGGTACATGCTGAACCTGGATGTCTGAGCATATCTCTAAAATTAGTTTCATAGATAGCCTGCAGCACACACAAATGCTGAGGAAGAAGACAGAATCTTAAGGATTTTAAAAAACCAAACTCTGACGGTTGTGAAAAAAGAGAAACTCAAGTCTTAAATTGGTAGAGGAAAATATTCTCATTTCTGCATTTTCATTTTGGAGGAGTTTAAAGAGTCCATTACTTTTAAAGTAAAGAAACAAAATGATTGACATCTTTGACAAATGTCAGAGAATAAATTTAGTTGGAGTGGACCTCTGGAGGTCCCCTGGACCAGCCTACCACTCAAAGCAAGACCAGCATAGGTCAGGTTGCACAGGGCCTTCTCTGCTAAAACTTTGAGTATGTCCAAGGATGAGATTCCACAATTCTCTAGGCAGTTTTGGCCAGTGTTTGACTATGAAATTGTGTAATTTTTGTTAATGACATCTTCTCAGAATCACAGCAATCAGTGTAGAAAATTGTAAACTCAACACTTTTCATTTTATGATGCATCTATAAAACCTACACTGGAACTTTTTCTAAACTTAAAAAATTTTAATTCAAAAGAAAATTATAAATATGGCATAAAAACAGTTCTTTCAGAATTTTAAAAATGTTTATGTTAATAGCTTAGATCAGAATCCTCTCAGTCCTTCATTACAGGTTTCAGGAACAACATAAGTACAAAACTTAACAATATTAGACAATAGCACAGTAACTTGGTCTTTAGCATTTGACCTTTAATGGTTTGAAACCAGTACTGACATAAATGAAAGGCATGAAAACTAGAGATGTATGATAACAATAACAAGAATCAAAAATTTCTGTCCTAGATTTAAATTAATTTTAACATTCGGATTTAAATATTGTAGGCACTTTTAAACCTTTGCAGCTTACCCTCTGACTAAAACAAGGTCTTCACCCCTGTAGCTGTCCCTGCAGCATCTTTCATTATTACTGACTTCAACTTCAAGAATGCCATTTCAATTTCATCTTTGCAACCTGCTTTTCTCAGATTTTAAACTTTTTTCCCTATAGAATGATCCTGCAGTTACCAAAATTAAAATAGATTCAACAGATACATGGTTACTTACTGTATTAGACAAAAGTAAATTAACAGTGTTAGATTACTGTGATGTATATTTGTATCTCAGCTTTCATGAGAGGTCAGCAATTTTTAAATCAGTCAACAAAATGGTTACTATGTTTCAGAATTTAAAAAATCCAGCAATCCTACCAACATGAAACCAAAATCCATCTCCTGGTTCCACAGCGTCTGTAGCTCTCAGAAATCAGCTCCCTTTTTCCACTAAAATGTCCAGCAATCACTGCTTCTATTTTTAATCCTCCACTTTGCTTTCTGCATGAGTACAAGATTAACAATATAAGCCAGTCTCTTTGTCTTAAATATTGTCACTATTATCATTAGGAGGACCTGCTTTGGGGAACTATAAAATCCACTGCCTAGACACTCTCAGATGAATTTGCAGCTATAGGGAGTTTTCACAATAATCAACAATCTGCCTGAAGCTAAACCCACTCCTCTGCTTAACAGGTAACATGATCTATGTAACATCTATTGTAATAACACAGAGGAATTTCATGGTACTCTGGTCAACTTACTGGTTAAATTTAAAAAAAAAAATATTAAAAAAAAAAAGGAAAAATTTGTCTTATTCTCTGCTCTAACATTCTCTCCCTGCGTAAGTCATTTGACCTGGGTGTTTGCATATTCTCATCTCCTAAGCAATTATATTCACACTTAACTCGAGCACCTGAGTTTACAGCTGTTTAATGTTTTGTCAAGAGCTGTTACAGACCTTCAATAACACTCAAAAATATATTGTACTTACACTTAAGAAAAATATATTCAAGATATGTTTCTAAATGTCTTTAACTGTTCACAGAATCAAGTACAAAGAAAATTTCAAGTTTCACTGTATTTATAATAAAAAAAAAAATAATAATTCTCCTCAAAAATGTTAAGTTCTGCTACAGGTATTATGAGGAGCAGTCCTAGTGTTTGGGCTAGAGTATGTACAGTAGCTTAAATACCTACAAATGAACTCACTGAAAACTCAAGGGAGTCATGAAAGTGTTGACTAATAGAATTCCTACTTATCCCAGGAAGATTTTGACACAGATCTTTGACTATCTGGACTTTAAGTGCTTCTTAAAACTACACTCTCCTCTGTTTAACTTTAAGACTAAGTTTTGCAAAAAAAAAAAAGACAGTAAAAAATCAATTAAGATATTGTGGGTTTTTTTAAATCACCACAAAAAATATCTAGATTTTAACTGTTAAAATTCTGAAGTCTCTATATACATTCACAAATCCATAAGTACACAAAAAGAAGGGAATGTCTTTATAGCATGTGATGGAAAAGGTATGGTCTTCACCAAGCAGCAGAACAGTATCATTTTTCCTCTGGCTCAGTTAATATTTCAGGGGTATAATTTCCAGCAAGACAAAACAATACCCTCTAGACACCTAAGGATCATGAATCATTGATCTATAATACTGAGTAAAACAAAACAATGAGTTAATATCACTACATATTCTAGAGTCAAGAAATTGATGCTTTTAGAAAGAATTTGGAAATAAGAAGCATTTTGCATACAGGCCCTGAAATTTCCAAATCAGTGACGCTGAGTTATAATACTGTCACTGAGTAATTCTGTTTGCATAATAAATCTGTCCAACCACCAGCTGTTTGGACAATGTGAAATTTAATCAAAAAGGATAATAATAATAAATTTTAGGTAATAAATTCCCAAAATGCACCTGGTGTCCTATCTGTCTGCATTGGGCTTGCACACAAATAGTTATAACCACATTGTTTAGTCATGCCTACTGCTGATTCTTGACAGAATGCATAAATAAATCTTCTGAACAGAAGAATATTGGTTGAAATACTTGAAGAAAATATTGATTGCATTACAACTTGAATAGTTTAAATGTAGAAATATTTCTATAGAATCAGGATGTTTTGATTCTTGAAGGGTCATTCCCTTTTACAAAGGAAATTATTTTCCATTTATTTATATCACATGCCTGTAAAATTTTGTTACACATGCAAATGATTTTTTGTATTTTTGTGGAAGGACAGTGCCCACAAAATCTTGCACTCAGTTTCCATAAATACATGGTGACTGCTCATATGACATAAAAATCCTTAAAGGAAATGTTCCATACCTACCACAACTTTGGTGTGGTATATATCTTTAAAATTGTAACCATTATAAGTATTTGCTGAAAGTGGTATTTTTAAATTATTTTTGGCACCAAATCATTTAACCGTCAGCTCAGATTTTGAATCTATTTGATATTCATTAATGTTATATAATTGTCCATTTGACACCATTTTCCATCAAAACCAATTTGGGAAAGTGTTGCTATTCAAGAAGCTACTTAATGTCAACTAACAACATTTATCTGGATTCAGTGCTGTTTTCAAAACTTGTCCATTTCTTACTTGCATGTTGTACTTTTATGGAATAGATTTCTGTCAGTCTTCCGTCTTAAAGATTTAAATAGCAATATTTTCCTCAACAACTTTCTTAATTAGAACAAGCTGGCCAGAGCATCATTTTACTATTAGTGTTTACTTTCAAAACTGTTGGATTAATATGAAGATTAAATGATTAACTTTCTCTCATAGACTTTTATATTTCCCACCAACAGAACCAAACAAAGTGGGTTTGGTGCTACCCATGCATCTATTATATTGGGAAAGCTACACATATTAGAAAGAAATGACGGCCAGACAGTAAAATTTGTCAAGAGTACTGCAGATGTTTCACTATAATAATCTGGAGAAATGTCTTTCTTGTAAAGATTCTGTTGTAACTGGGAAGAATAAGAAAGAGTGACAGATGGACAGAAAGAAAGAGAAATATATATTTATTATTGTATTCATAAAATAAGATCGATAACAAAATGAAGCAGATAAATCATATGGAGTTCTCATTCATTTAAAACAGAAAAGGGGTTGTAACACTTTATGAGAAAGCATAATTATTTTCTATTATGTAGACAGTATTTTCTTTCTTCAGTCAATCCAATATTACATTTTCTCAGAACAAATGTATTTAGAGCATGAAACAAATATCAAGTGATCAAATCTACACTGCTGTTTATAGAAAGGCAGTACAGTTAATAAAATGCGTATGTATGGCTTCCTCTCAATTCTCAAGTATTACACAAAAGATGAATAAGAACTGACAGAAAGAAAAAAAGAACAAAATTTTGTTCCTGAAGATGAAAAAGATACAGATACAGTTGCATTGAAAATATAGTAAAACTATTTCTTTGCAGAGGGATGCAGTCTTCACATACTATAAACATAAACTGATTCAAGTTTGTTCTTATGTATGGTACCATTCATTGGCCAGCCTGTCTTCTAAAAGTGTCGTGACCTTTTTGACTTTTAAGAAAAATTTCCTCTTTCTTAATTTAGATCCTTGGTAATTATCTTTTTTCTTTTACATGCCCTTTTCTTGAATTACATTTTTATAGGTTTCTATTATAATAGTTTTAATCACATGATTTTTAAAAAGTAAACATAAGATTTCTGGATTTGTATTCATTCTTGTATAGTGCATACAATTCCACCATGTAGCTTTGGCTGAAAAAGAGCATTAGTAAGGTTTAGCTGTCAAAACAAACCTAGAGAAAGATTATATCTCTTCCACATATGCAAGTTATAGTTGTTGCAAATACATATCCTTCTCGCATGGCTCATTCTTCAGTATGATAATTCTGGTAACCAGAATTACCAATTGGTCATGAATAATTCATAATTGTCTGTCATCTCAAGGTTTCCCTTACTTCTCTTGATCTGGTCTTTATGCACGTCTCCAAAATAACTGAGATCACAAAGCAGCAAGTCCAATAAGAGATATTGCAGTCTATCTAGTTATCAACTGGGTATTTCTGATACCTTTATACACAAATTCAATTATCAAGTCAGAGTTTAAAGACAAGTATGTGCAATTAGGGCATAAAAACCAATTTCATTTCTTGTATTTCAGGAAAGCATTTCTAATTTGCATGGTGGTTAGTACTGAAACTATGCAACCTGTTCCAAACATATGGCAGATTTCCTAGAGGATATGCTGCTGCACATTATCAAATTGATATCTTTTTGCTGATGCTTTTAAGATACCATTGATGCTTGAGACTGGCAGCAGCAAACTGACAGAGGTTATGTTGATATTAAGTGGATCAGCTGAAACCAATCTTAATGAGCCATCAAAGAATGTGTGAGAGATTCACATTACATTCTTAGCTCATGGACACTAGAGGCGTACAGGTTTACTTAAAAAGAAAAATATTATTTGCTATTATTACACGTGTCCTGTCATAACCCCTTCATTTTAGCAGCCCCTTGTGCCTGTGCCCTCATCATCTATTCATTTATTTATTTATTTGCAAAGCTTTATTTCTGCTGCTCAGCTCCACTGCTCTCACTTCCTACCTGTGTGCCTGAAGAAGGGTTGTCACCTCTGCCAGAAGGTGGCAAGAGTGGGTTTCTGTGTTACAAAGGTTCCCACTGATGGTGGCACAAGCAAGGTGCACAGCCGCATGTAGTTGATAA
This sequence comes from Pluvialis apricaria, assembly GCA_017639485.1. Lineage (NCBI taxonomy): Eukaryota > Metazoa > Chordata > Aves > Charadriiformes > Charadriidae > Pluvialis > Pluvialis apricaria. The sequence goes on along the minus strand of CM030044.1, from coordinate 47,447,553 downwards.
GCAGACACAGAACTTCTGGTTTGGTGTAAGTACATTTCAAAAAGTAAATAAGATTTTTTTGCATGAGGTCAAGAATAAAATTATTTTTGAACTAGCAAAATGCTTCAGCATAAAGATAGACAAAGTTTCAAACACTGACACCTGCAGCTTCTGCTTTCAATGTTCACATGCTTAACTGCTTTTTTTGAATCAGAGTTTACCAGTCTGCATTTGGTTGTTAGTAAAATTTTGTGGCATTCTTCTGAAAACATGATTAAATTGTGTTTACAGGGGTTTGATGTTCCCCTACTTTATGTACCATTTTACTGCTGTTGTCATCACAAGTGTTAAAATCAAGGCTTTCAGACATTCTGCCTTCTAGAAAGGAAAATTCAAACCATCCGAAAGTTTACTTTTGTTTGCAGAATGTGATCATGATAGAGAAACTGGAGTAAGTCTCCCTCTGGCCTAGTAAATATGGAGATTTGCCTACCTCCACAAACCAGGATTTCTGACTCCCAACGGGACTGTTGAATGTTGAAATTCAACTTTCACTGGTTATCTAACAAACTGTGGCATCACTAGACATGCATGGTTTAAGCTGCTCTCAGCATTCCCAGTATATCTTCCAAGGAAGAGGGAAGTTTCCCCAAAGGAGTAAAGAATTTACTGTATGCTAAAAACTACAATGTTAGGAGGGGAAACTCTGAAAGTCCTTCTGAGGAAACAACTCTAGCATTGCAAGAATTTCCCCTTATTCTCTCCGTCCAGCCTCTGTAAATGTAGATTACAATTGTAATCCAAAGCCATGCATCATACAGTGTGGAAAACCCACTGCAAGGGTTTTACTAACCATGTAGAGAGCTCGTAACGTATAGGCATGTTACTACAGAATGCGTAATTTCCTCATTGTTCTGTGAGAATTCCAGAAAACAGTTCAGATGACTACGCTACAAAATACAGAAATAAGTATCAAGCTTCAGATAGTGTTAAGTACACAATATTGCCATTTTTCTGCATAATTTCTCTAAGCAACATATAATTATTTTCTGGATCATACCCTGTTAATGTTTTTGTGTACACAATAGTTTTGGCAGGGATAGTTGTGTTCAGCCAAAATTCCCACAGCAAGAGATCCAGATGCAGGCCTGCCTTGCAAATGAGCTTAGTCAAGAAGTCGGTTGTAATGGTGGTTGCCTTTTGTTACCCAGGAAGGTAATTATATTGTGTTTCAGAAATGCTGAGAAAATCTGTATTTCACATACAGCTTGCTTCTCTGCACGTCCCCCTTTGGTGCAGGTTGAGGTTTGCTCATACTTTTCCACAAGATAATAAAATTTTGGGTTTAGACTTGAGTTCTGATTTCAGTCCAGTCCCTCTGACACTGTGATAGAGTTTAACAGTCTTTAGTTCAAAGAATATGTTTTCCCATCACTTCCCACATGTCAGTCCCAAAATAAGTTCTTGAGTTCTCAACAAATTCCAGAAAAATGCTCCAGAGGATTAGCAATAACACAGAAAGATGCTTAAATTTATAGTTAATAATAAAGATTAAGATAAAGAGTTCAATTTCCCCTTTGTTCTGCTGCTCTGAACCCAGCGAGCTATAACTTTGATTTAACAGGGGTGGGCAAATTGCAAATGATAACACAGCTATTCATAACATGAAACAATTTGATTTTGCATAACATTTTCTGACAGCAGTGCTGAATTTGACAGCATAAGCCATCAAAACCAAAATGAAGAAAAAGTAGATACGACGTGCATAAGCCCGGTTAAGGACTATGTAACTTATTTTTAATGTGCACTGCTGAAAGCTAATAAAAAGCACTGCATCCAAAAGTCATCATCCAGACACAGAATGTTGAGTATTGTCACAGCAAAGCCATCAGAAGGGAATCAGAGTTGAGTTATATGTTGCACAAATTTTACTCCTAATATTTTTTTTTGTGCTGTTGTTTCATTTTATGTATACAAGCAGTGAGATCTTGCCTGCTGAGGTTGGAACACCAGATCAAAAGATAATATGCAGATTTGGTTTTAATGTCCAGAAAGTAGTACAGATTTTATGCTATGTCATGAAAGGAACTGTGTTGTGGAGAACCTAAACAGAAAATTTTTTAGACATACAAGCAAAGATTTTTTTGCACAATCCATTGTGTGAGATGCCTGTGTGAAATGCGGACCATACAGCACACAAGCATAGTCCAGCAACTACCAATTAGATGTAAAAAAAACAAACGGAATTCAGACTGCTAAAGAATTGAACCCAACTTGCATATTAGATGAAACATCTAATTTTTTTCATCCTCTTCATCCTCCTAAACCAGAAGTTAAACATGCTGCAAAAAACCCCCAAGTTTCATATTAGTATTCCTTAACAGACAGGAGTTCGTTTGATACATTCTACAATTATTTTAACTATTTCTAACATTTCTTATTCCTTTCAGCACAAATATGCATATGACACATTCAAAACTAAAATTAAAAAAATGTTGTCTTGAAAACCCAGCGTCATCTCGCTGTGCCTTACCTTGGTCTTCTTGGGATTCTCTTCATAATTGATATGCTGATCAACAACAACAACAGTCACAAAACATTTCTGATCCTGTTAATACACTCATGACAAAGAAAATGTTGGAGTGAGTCTGTATTTGGGGAATGAAAATAATTTTAATTAAAAAATTAAACACCTATTTTTAGAAGGAGATTAAATTTTTCCTCTTCAAATATAGGGGTAGTTTCCTCCCCAAACTCAGGCTAAAAAAAAAGTATTTTTTTTAGCTAAAAACATATGAAGAGTTAGTAAATGATCATCTGGCTGATAAATACTTTATAAAGGAAATGATGACTCTTTTCAAAATATTCATCAGTCTAATATTTTTACATGTATGAAAGAACAACATAAAAAAATCCCAAAATATATTCAATATTTTTCTACCAACAGTTATACTAAGAAAAATTTCCATCATGTTCTTTATTTTACCTCATGGGAGTGTTTCTCTAGAGCTCATTGAAAATATTCCTGTTTTACATTAAGTCAAGCTTACTCTGTCACCAGATTTATACAGAAAAGCTCAGAACTTTTCAAGAAGAGAATCACAGAATCACAGAGAATAGTAGGAGTTGGAACGGACGTTCAGATATCAACTAGTCCAACCCCTCTGCCAAAGCAGGTTCACCTAGAACAGATTGCACAAGAATGCATGGAGGTGGGTTTTGAACATCTCCAGAGAAGGAGACTCCACAACCTCTCTGGGCAGTCTGTTCCAATGCTCTGTCACCCTCAAAGCAAAGAAGTTTTTCCTCATGTTGAGATGGAATTTCAAGTATTCCAGTTTGTGCCCGTTGCCCCTTGTCCTGTCACTGGGCACCACTGAAAAGAGTCTGGCCCCATCCTCTTGACACCCACCCTTTAGATATATATAAGCATTGATGAGATCCCCTCTGTGTTCTCTTCTCCAGGCCTAACAGACCCAAGTCTCTCAAACTTCCTTCATAAGAGAGGTGCTCTAGTCCCCTGATCTTTGTAGCCCTCTGGTGGACTGTCTTTCGTGAACTGGGGAGCCCAGAACTGGACACAATACTCCAGATATGCCCTCATCAGAGCAGAGTGGAGAGGGAGGATAAAACCTCTTACCCTTCTGGCCATGCTCTTTTTAATGCATTCCATGAGATCATTGGCCTTCTTGTCTAGAAGGACGTAGTGCTCCCTCATAGTCAACTTGCTGTCCACCAGGACTCTCAGGTCCCTCTCTGCAGAGCTGCTTTCCAGCAGGTCAACCCCTAACTCATACTGGTACATGGCATTTTTCCTCCCCAGACACAGCACCCTATACTTGCACTTGAACTTCGTTAGGTTTCTCTCCGCCTAACTCTGTAGCCTGTCCAGGTCTCGCTGAAGCACAGGCTTCTGGTGTGTCAACTATTTTGGTTATTCTGGAAATGTAAGCAACTGCTACTTTTGAGACCACTGGAAAAAATACAAGAACAGCATTTTTTATTTTCATTTGACACTTCCACTTTATGGTTTTCTTTATATGTTTTTTAATTCTTAACTTGGATTTCTGAGTAAAAGAATGTATTACAAATACTGTTCTTACTTTTACATGAGGTATTCTGCAGAATCCACTCTCAGTGGACATACAAATTACTAGTTTCGGTAGAAAACAAGCAAAACAATTGACTTTGGCCTCTTTACAACAGGTATATAGAAAGGCACTACATTAAAAGTGCAGATGTAAAATAGAAGGATCTTGTCCTGCCTTTGTACAAAAAAATCATATTTCAGAAGAAGTCTTGATTTTGTTTTTTAGTTTAGATTCTTGGTTTTCTCTAGATAATTAAAATTTTTGCATCCTTCAGAAGCCTCCATGAAAAAAAGTAATTTGAAGAATTGTACAGTTTTGATTGGTTGAAATCATTCAGTCATTTCTGATGGTTACCTTGCAGTTTTGTACTAGCTTTGTGAACTTAAAAGTGGTTCCTGAGACTAGCAGCAAAGGTCACTGTCACTTAATAGTGCCTGCTTCTTGTGGAAACAAAAATTACTAGAACACAGGTGCCCAATTCTTCCTGAATTTTCTTTCCACTCACCCCGAGCCCCCATTTAGAATGTTTTTTCAACATGTACTCTTACTGTGGTTATTTAGTAAAGTGCCAAACTGAGGGAGGGGTGGTGAAATGTGTTGGTGCTTGGCTAAGCCAAACATATTGGGTACTCAAGACAAAGCCAATCAAAATCAATGGGAATATTTTGCAAGCAGTTCAATGAGCATATACCAAATCTGGTATCTACATTTGATTTGGTTCAAGCCAAGGCTATTCCCAGCTCATGCTTTAAAAACCATTTACTAGTAGAATTCTGTCATCCAGCATGAAAAGTAAAGTCGTATCAAAGTTACATTATTGATTCACGGCCAGTTGCCTGCAGCTAAGGAAATCCTAAAATCCTGCAGATTCATCGTACTGCTTAGGAATCTGGAGTTTCAAACTGTACAAGTACGACAAAAAGAACAGAAGAATCAATAGTTTGACTAATGTGTTTGTCATTCATGAACAGAGATGGTTGGTGTTATCACTGTAAATTATTTAATCCTTAATTAGAATGAATCTGAGGAACAAGCACCATTTTCTCAGTTAGCCAAACTAATATGCAAGTTCTCAATGAAATTAGAGTGAGAAAGGTCACTGTTCACTGAGACCTCGCTGCAGATCAGAAACAAGTTGATTAGTCCCAGGTATTACTGTAACATTAAAAGTTAATTAGTGAGGAAGCACAGGATGATGAAAAACCTATATTTATAACAGACAGTGCAATGAAATTACCTCAATGGAGAATACTGTAGGCTTGATTGAGGCACACCAGTAGTAAATGAGTAAAACTTTTTTCTGCGTTCTAGCAGTATACTGTTCTGTATCTAAAAGCTTCTTCTTAGACATAGAATTGTTATGGCTGGAAAAGACTTTTAAGATCACTAAGTTCAACCCTGTGGAGAAGGACCTGGGGGTGCTGATTGACGAGAAGCTCAACATGAACCAGCAATGTGTGATCGCAGCCCAGAAGACCGACCGTATCCTGGGCTGCATCAAAAGATGTGTGGCCAGCAGGTCAAGGGAGGTGATTCTGCCCCTCTACTCTGCTCTCGTGAGACCCCACCTGGAGTACTGCATCCAGCTCTGGAGTCCCCAACATAAGAAGGACATGGACCTGCTGGAGCATGTCCAGAGGAGAGCCACGAGGATGATCCGAGGGCTGGAGCACCTCTGCTATGAGGAGAGGCTGAGAGAGTTGGGGCTGTTCAGCCTGGAGATGAGAAGGCTCCGGGGAGATCTTATTGCAGCTTTCCAGTACCTAAAGGGGGCCTACAGGAGAGCTGGGGAAGGACTTTTTATTAGGGCATGTAGTGATAGGACGAGGGGGAATGGCTTTAAGCTGGAAGAGGACAGGTTTAGATTCAACATTAGGAAGAAGTTTTTCACTGTGAGGGTGGTAAGGCACTGGAACAGGTTGCCCAGAGAGGTTGTTGAAGCCCCGTCCTTGGAGGTGTTTAAGGCCAGGCTGGACGTGGCTTTGGGCAACCTGGTCTAGTGGGAGGTGTCCCTGCCTGTGGCAGGGGGGTTGGAACTCGATGATCTTCAAGGTCTCTTCAAACCTAAACCATTCTATGATTCTATGATTTAACTCTACCAGGCCCACTTCTAAACCATGTTCCTAAGCACCATATCTAGACAGCTTTTAAAGGGCCTTTCAACCACTTGCCAGGGCAGCCTGTTCCAATCTTTGATGATCCATTTAGTGTCGAAGGTTTTCTTAATGTCTAACCTAAATCTCCCCTGGAACAACTTGAGGCCATTTCCTCTTGTCCTATCGGTCATAACTTGTGCAAAGAGACCAACACCCACCTCACTACAACATCCTTTCAGGTAGTTGTAGAGAACAATAAGGTCTCCCCTCAGCCTCCTTTTATTCAAACTAAACAACCCCGAGTCCCTCAGCTGCTCCTTATAAGACTTATTCTCAAGACCCTTCACCAGCTTTGTTGTCCGTCTCTGGACCCTCCCCAGCACCTCAATATCATTGTACTGCAGCACCCAAAATTGAACACAGTACTCAAGTGCAGTCTCACCAGCACAGAGTACAGTGGGACAATCACTTCTCTAGTCCTGCTGGCTGCACTATTCCTGATGCAGGCCAGGATGCCATCAGCCTTCTTGGCCACCTGGGCACACTACTGGCTCATGTTCAGCCGGCTGTCAGTCAACACCCCCAGGTCCTTTTCTGCCAGGCAGCTTTGCAGCCACTCTTCCCCAAGCCTGTAGTACTGCATGGGGTTGTTGTGGCCCAAGTACACGACCAGGCACTTAGCCTTCTTGAAGCTCATACCATTGGCCTCAGCCCATCAGTCTGGCCTGTCCAGGTCCCTCTGAAGAGCCCTCCTACCCTCAAGCAGGTCAACACTCCCACCTAACTTAGTGTTGTCTGCAAACTTAATGAGGGTGCTCTTGATATCCTCGTCAAGATCATTAATATGATATTAAACAGGAGTGACCCCAACACTGAGCCCTGTAGAACACCAATTGTGACCAATGATACGATATATTTATTACATGACATATTTAATTTGATATGGACTTTTCTAAAGACAAAACTGGATGTAAGGGGTTTTGCTATAGAAGAGGAGTTTCCCCACACATACAACTTGAAATTGGGTGTTAACCCTTTCACCCTCCTGTAATACTTTTCACATCACAGTTTTTTAAAGAAACACGTTATCTGAAATTAACCTCCTTTCCCTTGAGGGCACCTGAAGACACATCTGCTGAATAAATTATCTTGAGACCTCTAGTGCATCTATCAAACTGAAAGCAAACGAGACTTTACCCCTCATGCCCAACATTTTATGCTAAGATTTTATCTATATTAGTTTAATTTGTTTAACATAAAGCAAGAGATACTCAGTATTTTGGAAGCAACATATAAAATGACATGGAAGCATCCCAAAAAGAACTGCAAGATGAGAGCTAAGAACAAAGCTAAGAACAAATCAGATATAAGAACAAAGAAAATGCATGCAGAAAGCTGGACAAAATCACCTAATGCTTCTCCAGTATGATCCTCCTTTATTCCATTTTTCCCTAAAAAAAAAACCCAAATAAAAATAATACAGAAAAGGCAAATTAAAAAAAAGTTAATATTCCATAGTAGGGATAAAAAGGAGGAAAAACGTCGAATAATATCTTCTAAAAAAGCTAAAGATCTTTCTAAAGCTTTTGTAGCCTTGTATGAGGAACCTGTAGGCCTTTAGCAGTAGCTAGGAACCCAAGTCAGGGTAAAGAATCATTTCTACTACGTACTGCATAAACACAGCATAAAAGAATAAGTAGAAGCTGTATATGGATTATGCTGCAATTTGCAATTGCAATATACAGAAATTGGCAGTTGCTAATATTTGACTCACAGTAGTCTTAGAACAGAGGGACTCTCCAAGAGACTTGGCAAGGTAGATGATAGCTGTTTAATCTTCTCTGCATCCATGATGAATACACCAAAAAAACATCAGTACCCTTTTGGGTCCTTGAAGTACTATCTCCTGAGGTAGTCTACACCAAGAATACATGGGGCCTCCAAGTTGGTCACAATAGGATGCTTTTGCCACTTGTCCCCTGTTAGGCTCACCTCAGCCTCCAACACAGACAACTGTTGATATCCCTCTGTCACTCCAGAAACCCAGATGGGTTCCTCTCCACCGTATCCTGATGACAGTTGGGTACACTGTGCACTGGTGTCCACCAAAGCCTTACACTTCTGTGGACTTGATGTGCCAGGCCATCAGACAGATCTACACAGTGTACTAAAAACAGTTATCCTTTTCCTCCTCCTGGCATAAGGCAGAGGCCCTCTGTTCCTGGTCAGAGTACTCAATGCCTGACCATTGCAGTGCCGGACCAGAAGTCCTTTCACCACAATCAGGTGAGGCACTCTCGGTCCTTCTTCTGTGTCTGGGGAATCACTGGTTGCCTTCTACTATCTCAGCAGCAGCTGGAGTGACAGCTTTCTCGGATAACCCCTTTCTTAGTAGCTGTCTTCTTCCCCAATTTGCGCATGTGGGCTTCTAGATTCAAGGTAGGTTCACTATCACACTCCCTGACCCTCTCCCTGGTCAAACAGGAAAAATCAGAGTGCCACATGCTGTGACTGGGATGGAGTTAACTTTCTTCATAGCAACCAGACCCAGTACAATTCCAAATTTGTGTGGGCTTTTTTGTTTCTACCACCTTGGCTGCAAGGTCATATTAGTAAAGTTATTACAACAGCTGCTTTTTTTTTTTAAATCTGTACTCATAAGATTCTTAAATATAAATATATTCAGGCAATTTCCTTCCAAGAAATAAATCAATACACTTAAAGATATAGTCACGTAATAAATAGAAGGTGCATCACTGACTGTCATTTCATATCCAACTCGATGAACTAAATGATACTGTCAGAAGAATATTATGTATTCTAAGAAAATAAATGTGCCTAAAAACATTTCTCTTCTATTCCTTCCTCACATCTCCCATTGGGAAAGCAATAACAAATATAAACTGCTTTGACTACCCTATGAGAAAACACAGTGACGGTTAATGCTGTCCAAAATCCGTACTGTAGTACTACAATGTCTAAAAATAACTTTCACTATAGACAATGCTATTTACCTTTACTTAAAGACAATAAGGAAAAAAAAAAGTCCAAGAATGACAAGTGATGCAATTTACTGCACTGTTTAACTTCACAATATGTAACTGCTTATTGAAATTTACAAACATGGTTTAAGCATAGACAGTTTTGAGGTGCTAATAAATCCTTCAGACACATCTACGTTGTACAATCAAGATCTTAGGTTGGCCTATAAGAAGGCTGGAGAACCTATGTACTGGAGCTGCATCATGTGGGGACTCGGTGTCCTAACACCGTTTAACCTTTTCATAATCGATCCAGACTAAAACTTCCATTTTCTTCATCTGCACAAGCAGTATGTGTTGATTGAACAGGAATCAAAATACTGCTTTCTTTAGTCAATATTTTGCCTTTAGGATAGAGTAGTCAGGACTCAGCAAATACACCACTGAATCTCACTAATTACATTAGCCTATCCCACTTTGCATGAATTCTATGTACGGATTTGTTGTCAGTAAGCAGTGAAAACATTCAGCTGGGAAGGTGAGTGCATAGCTTCAGACCTCTGTTGCACTTATTCACTGAGAAATAAAATGGAATCCAGGTTTTCCTTCTTCTCAAAGAAGGGTCCCAGGCATGGAAGGAAATGCCAATATAGCCAAAATAGGATGATTTCACTAGTACATGATTGCATGTCCTGTGTTGTATTACTTAAGAGAAAAATCTATAAAATGAAGCAATTGTTTGAAATATTGCATTTTGATAAATTAATGTAGGAATTTTTTTAAGCTACATAAAATAATTTATTTTAAAAAACCAAACCAAAACAAAACTTATTAGGTAAGTGTAACATACACATTTACTTGTTTGCTGGCTTTAAAAGAAGTGTTCATATGTTCTCTGTGAGAGAATCCCTAAAAAGTGGCACACAACCATACCAAAGTATAGTAAGAAATAAAGGAGAAAAGCATTTACAAGGGGTACACTTTGGAACAGTCAGATCTGGAGACAATACAGAAAATTACTCTGTCACCAGGAATGAGTAGTAGCCATGTGGAGGAACATACAATCGCACCTGTTAGAGTCTATGTTGTTGTTTGGGCCAGACTGGTCACTCAGGCAGGATGACAGATGCTCTCCCACACCTCTGTCTGAGGAGAAATAGGAGAGAGAGAGAGAGAGACTTACGAGTTTAGATGGAACAAAACTGGTTTAATGAAATATTAATACTAAAATAAAAGGAAATAATGAAATATATACAAAACCATATCAAGCTCCCAGGGTGACAATCATGACACCGGCTGGCACTGGGGGAGTCCCAGACTGGACTCAGTGACGGACAGGAACCAGATTCCAGATCTGCATTCAGGACTGGGATCAAAGACAGACAAACAGACAGAGTCCTCCTCAGACACCTGCCATTGAAGAAAGCGAGCTGACACTTTGATCCCTCAGCTTTTATACCGAGCATGAGGCAGATGGGATGGAATATCCTTTTCGTCAGTTTTGGGTCACCTATCCTGTCTGCTCCTCCCCGCAGGTGGGACCCCTCTACACTTTTCCGCTTCTGACCCTCCAACCGGGCAAATAACAAAGTTAGCTGACCTTGATTATTACAGCAATAAGTATAAGCAAGAGCCTCTCTGCATACCATTCCTTGGCATAGACATGGGTCTTATCACTCTAACAATGAACAGTTTCTGCACAACATGCTGTTAATTTCAGTAGTTAGAAGAATCCTAGCTAAAAGAGTAAAGATACCAAACAAGATTGGTTCTGTTTTGCCTCAAACCAGGACAGTCTAGAACATAGAAGCAAGCTAGCAAGATACAGAATAAATGGAGACACGGAAATGAAATCAAATGTTCAAGAGTCACCCCACAGGGCAGTGAACTGCACAGATGATCTTTTAACAATGTCTGTGGAAGAGTTCATGGCAAGTGCAAAAGGCATCTAGGGTTCATATGCATGTATGTGTATATACACACAAGTAAACAAACAAAGTAGAAACCAAACCTTGTTAGGTAATAGCCCCAATAATTATTATCATAGTAAAAAAAAAAAAGCTGCTGAGAATAATCAGTATTTTCGTCTTTGCCACATACAACACTAAAATAAAAAGATAACAGTTTTGTAAACCAAGTAAACACAGTAAAAGTTAGGAAGCTAGATCAACACAGAGCCAAAAAAATAAAACCTTGCTCGCTATAGATCATTCATTAAATATTTTTAATATGTTTAATTTTCACTTCCCTTAAATTTTCCTCTACGTATGTTGAATCATACAATGCTATCTTGTTGTATGTAAGATAGGCCTATATCTGGCAAATAGCTGGCAACTATTTGACATAGGTGAAAAAAATACTTAGGTTATTAATGATATTAGGTAGCAGATAGTTGGGTGCATGTGTGGGAGACTGTCAAAAATTGAACTTTCAAACTCTCATGCAGAAGCCTGCTACTTGCTAGCCGCAACTGATTGGTTGTAAGTTGGTTGCTGCAGTTTGGTTGTAAATTTTGACACCACCCGGGCTAAACAGAAGTGGCATGTCCTGACACAAGACAGAACCACCAATTAGGAAGTTGATCACATGTTGTGCTTCTGTACATAGACTGTTTATATTAGAAAACTGGAGGTTTGGGGGCCTTCAGAAAAAGGAACCAAGAGTTTTCAAAAGGAAGAAGTGGCCTTTGAAAGGAGGTGAAGACCTTGGCTGGAGGAAAGATCCTGGAAGTGAGAGATGTTAAAACTCAGAGACCTGCATGGAGGTGAATGTCAAGGATGCCCACAGACCTCAGTTCCAAACATCTGAGACTGGGAACAGTGACACAGCAGGAACCAATACAACTTTCTGCCTAACCATCGCAGGCTAGAAGTGACCTTTCTGCTGGGCAGGGAAGTCAAGACCTCTTGGACATAGGGGTTGCGGGGCATAAGCAAAGTCAATCAAGTAAGGTAAAAGCTCTAATCTCGTTGCTTAAGTAAACCTCAGTATCCAGATTCCCTTCAGGTTGTTTATTCTGTCTCACCCTTAACACTGTTCAATGTCTGACTCCAAAAAGCTTTGCAGAAAAAGCTTGAGAATATGTAAAAGTGAAGAAGTTGTATATAAATTGCTTTTAGCTGCTGGAACATGAAATAAGCTACTGGATGAGTAGCCTTTGCTTGTGTTCCTTGAGTTTTGCAGTTGGAGTCCTTCACCACATACCTAGTCTTATTTAAAAAACTTTAAAAGAAATTAATAAATCAACAAGCAGTTAGCTAGAAGCACAAGTGTCTCCTATCCACAGAAGTTACATTAATTAAAAAAAAAGACACAAAAGATGTGGATTCAGCTGAACTACAGCAAAAAAAAAGTGCAAGACAGGAACTCTGAGATCCTCAGCTTTCCAAGAAAAAAAAAAAGGACATTTGATCTAAAGAAAATTCAATAGAGTCATCTTTTGAGTAATCATTGCTCAGATCTCAGTCTGCATCAGCCTACTTGACCTGACCTATCATCTGACTTGTCTTGAAACTGAAAAGGTTGCATGTGAGCTGAAAGGAGTTGTAAAGCCTACTTGGGGATAATGTAACCTTAATAAAATACATAGATCTTTATTTTTATTTTTATAATGACCCACCAGTTCTGTGCACAATAATATGGCTCTCCATACTTCTGTAGACTTTGCATTTTAAAGAATCTCATAATTGGGTAAATAGCAATAACTCTTGTTCAGAATCCTGTGGCTTATTTTTAACAAGCTGTTTACCATCAGTGCACAATTCAAACTAGAGGAAAGTCACAATTTAAATTATTTGAATTAGAGACTCATTTTTTATTTTATGCAAACCACAACAAAATGCCCTGTTGACTTACTGGCGACTAGCTTTCCAAAGACTTGTTTTTCCTCTGGCTTCTGTTTTTTCCTTTATTTCAGTTTTGCTTCTGATTCCATAAGTACTGCAGGTTCCGCATCCGCAGTTACACTCATTTAAACTGACATTCAGAGATCTAGGCGAAGATAAAAATATCATTTGGCCTCAAGTTATAACTTTTAGAAAGTCAAAAGTTGAGGGGGGAAAATAAAAAGAGGGAAATGTTTTTAGAACACATCAATAAGTTGTTCTAAAAATGCTTTTTCACCTTTCACGTGTTTTTTGCAGCAAGAGAAGGGTAGTCTCTAAATCTAATTTTGTTTGTACTCATTGCAATTAATAGAAAAACAAAGGGATTTTTTGATAGCTGAAAACAGAGGAACAATCTCCACTGACTAAATTGATGGCTACAAACCAGGTGACTATTATTTAGGATGGTAAATATATTACGTCTGTGTTAACATTCTTGATTAATTTAGTAGTGGTTTGACAGTCTGGGACACTAGGCTCATCTATCAATAGAGCAGCTGCTGCTTGGGAAAGGGCGTATTAATTTCTCCATATTGATGCACCTTCAACAGTTACAGAGGTCAGCACGGAAGTCTACATTTGTTACTATGTTATGATATCCTAGACACTACAATTTTGTAGTCACTCTGAACCTTATTGGTAAATGCCAAGTTTATAATGACAATCGCTGTAATTCTCTGTGGGTTACTGCTGTGGAGTAGGAGTATATCTCAGTCTCCATTCAGATATTACTTTCTCTGATGTTGCTTCCATTCAGTGATTCTCTTATTGAAAAGCTATACAAACGACATAAATTTCTCAGAAGTTTTTTTCTGGTAACATTTTGATCAATACTTATCAAGATTTTTTTGAGGAGTTAAAGACATTACCAATCCGTGTTTTAGTTTTATATAGCACACAAGTTATGCCAACAATTTATGACAACGGCAGTATTGAAAAAGAACCTACCACCTTACTCATGGTAAATGAGTTCCTATCGCTTCTTGACGGGGTTGGGGTTTTTTTTTCCCATTTTACAGCTCTGAGTATGTTTGTTTATTTCTGTCTTGAATAATCCACTCAGTCATGGTCCTGAATTCTTATGACATCAGAGAAAAAAGTGTACCTGGCTATCAGTTCATGCTGTAAGGTAAACTTTAAATGACAAACAAACCAAAACTATTTCCACCCTGTTCCAGACAGAACAATGCTACAACATATATTCACTTGGATATTATACTTTTCTTGAGAATTGTACACCACTCCAAGTCTTGTATTTCATGACCACCACTCGCTGGCACATCAAGTTATTTGCAAAATTTAAGTTACTTTAAAATTAAATTCATGCTGTCTTTGTGTGTGCTTCACAGTCAAACACCAGTAATTGCTCCCCAAGTGTAACTTCTTAGATGCTAATTTTAGATAGCTGAAAGACAAACTGCATATTGTTTAACTATGTAGACCTATTTTAAAAAAAGTTTCTCTAAATCCATTGTTGGGAAGGTATCATGAACTGGTCAAAAATAAGAACCAACTGTGGAGATGTAATTACACATTACTTTGGATAATTGATTGCTGCATAAAGTAATTTTTCTCCTTTCTTTTTCTTTCTTCAGTCAATGAAAAAAGCCTATCAGTTATATTTCAACTCCTCAGCCTCCCTTGCACACAGAAGAAGTCTAAATCGTACGTATATATCTACACATACATATATGTATGTTGGTATTTACAGAGAGCAGGATGTAAACTTGAAGTCCATTTGCCTGCTGGGGACCAACGAGGCCTGTTCCTTCCTAACCCATTGAGGTTAATATTGTATACTGGTTTGGCTGGGATCGAGTTAAATTTTTTCACAGTGGCTGGTATAGTGCTGTGTTTTGGATTTTTGACCCAAAGAGTGTTGATAACACAGGGATGTTTTAGTTACTACTGAGTCATCAAGGCCTCTTTGGTTTCTCACACTGCCCCACCAACAAGTAGTCTGGGGGTACACAAGAAGTTGAGAGGGGACACAGGTGGGACAGCTGACCCCAACTGACCAAAGGGATATCCCATACCATATGGCATTGTGCTCAGCAATAAAAGCTGGGCAAAGAAGAAGGAAGGGGGGAGGCGTTCGGAGTGATGACGTTTGTCATCCCAAGTCACTGTTATGTATGATGGAGACCTGCTTTCCTGGAAATGGCTGAACACCCGTCTGCTGATGGGAAGTGGTGAGTGAATTCCTTGTTTTGCTTCACTTGCATGTGCAGCTTTTGCTTTATTTGCTAAACTGACTTTATCTCAACCCACGAGTTTTCTCACTTTTGCCATTACAATTCTCTCCCCCATCCCACCACAGGGCAGTAAGCAAACAACTGTGGGGGCCTTAGCTGCCTACTGAGGTTAAATCACAACAGTCCTTTTTGGAACCCAAAATGGAGCTCAAAGGGTTTGAGATAATGACAGTTTTGATTGGAGTGTGCTAGATCAAATTCATAGCTGTTATAGCTGTTTAACTATTAGTCGGCAGACTCCTGTGCTTGCCATAGGGCTTGCTTGTCTTACTATATATTAGAGTCTGGTATTCATTAGTGCCTGCTTTTTGCTTTTGCTGCTTGCTGTACTGCTTATCATCTTACTCTGCTGTGCCTGGGTTGATAACAGCATTGATAACAGCAACGGCGATGCACCTGAGCTGGCAGATGGACAGGGCATCGCTGCTGTTCCTGTGCTGCTGTACTGGTCAGATTGGAACTCCAGTGTGAACTTGAGCTGAAGGGACTGTGACCTGTGGGTAAGTCCATGTGGGAGCAGTACACAGAGCAATGTCTGTGGCCTTGGATATGTCTGTGCTGCAGCAGGTATACCTCTGAAGGGGTTGTGGCCCAAGGATAAGCCCGTGCTGCAGCAGGTATACCTCTGAAGGGGTTGTGGCCCAAGGATAAGCCCATGCTGCAGCAGGTACACCTTGAAGTGTCTGTGGCTATGTATACAGCCAGACACCTCGAAGTGGTGGCTGTGGATAAGTCCATGACAGAGCAGGTAGACCGCTGAAGACACTGTGGCCATGGGTAAGGCCATCCTGGAGCAGGTACACCCCTGAAGGGATTGTGGCCTATGAATAAGGCTGCACTGGAGCAGGTGCACCTCAAAGCGCCCGTGGCTATGGATAAGTCCACACCACAGCAGGTGTATGCCTGAAGAGAGTGGCTCATAGAGAGTGCTCTACTGGAAGCAGGTATATCCCTGAGGACTGTGGTCCATGGATAAGTCTTAGCTGTTTACTGGAGTTAAACCATGACACACTGCCATTCACTTAATTTCACAGAGCAATCACAGACGCCCACATAACACATTTGGGCTAAAATGGCAACCAAGAACAAGATGTCTGGCCCATGACTTTTGAATTAAAAGACCACTGACTACATAGCAAGTTGGGGGGGATGAGAAATACTGACTGTATATGGAGACCACAAAAGGAAACTGTAAAATTGAATACTTGAAGGAAAAAGTAGGTACATAGTAATAGGTAATACCCAGCTTGTTTAAGGAGACAGAAACTCACAAACTGTGAGACCAAATGGCATAATCAAAATGGAGGAAAAAAGAGAAAACAAACATATTTGCCTTTCAGATAAAATACGTATATTCACTGCTTCTGAAATCTTCTCTACCCAAATATAGGCTTCACATTTCCAAATGCTTATCTGTATGCCTGACTTTAAGCACCGGATCAGTTCTATTTAAATCAATTGGATGAATATCCTCATTTCAGTAAATGGGACCACTCATGTGCTTAAAGTTAAACACGTATCAGAGTGAAAACTATTTTGAATGCTAGCAGAGACATCCACTAAAAAAATCTGTGGGACATTTTCTAGGTCATTCTACCACAGGGGGTTTTGGTTATTTTTAAGCATTTTACATCCATCGTTCAAAATCTGTAGAAGTCTAGTAGAAATCTGATTCACCTAAGCCCTAGATAAGGGGGTTTTGTTTGGTCTGGGGTTTGAGGGTTATTTTAGAATCATAGAACAGCTCAGGTTGCAATGGACCTCGAAAGATCATCTGGTCCAACATTTCACAGAAAGGAGAGCCTAGGTGAGGTTATCCAGCACACTGTTCGATCGCATCTTGAGAACCTCCAGTGACAGAGACTCCACGGCATCCCTGAGGAGATTGTTCCAGTGAATGATGATCCTCACTGTAAATAATTTCTTTCTTATATCAAGATGAAACTTGTACTCATTTCCCCTTGTGTTCTCCTTGTCTTTCTTTATGCAGGTGTGCAGAATGATGGGGAATGGATTAGACTTCAGCGACAGATATCCCTGTGTGCCAACAAATTTATTCAGTTAGTTGCAGCTTAGTGAGCAACCATGGTGTGATCACTATTACAAAACAGCTCTTCAGTAAATATATCTTGAACTAAGTCTTGTGCACCACGCAACTATTTCTAAAGCATCACCTTTTCTTGTGTTTTTTTGTAGGAAGCCATCAGTTATTACCTCCAGAAAGCTTCATCTATACATCGGCAGCGCTTCACTTGGGACAGGGATAGTCCCGGAGCACCTAAACAAGAAGAGCAGAGTGTTTACTGCGACCGTGATCAGACACAGCCCTCAGGGGGCCCATGGGGATGGGGACAGTGACAGGACAAGGCCTGGCTGGAACATTAGTTCATGTATGGGGGTCAGGCTCAGGCCTGGTGAAGGTATCCATGCTCAGATGCACATGTGGGATGGCCAGGCAAGACCATGAGGAAGGGATGTTCTGTGCAGTTCAGGTAAGGCCCATGGACTACAGTAGGATATAATAGAATTCAAGCCAAGAGTCTGGGCTTAAAAAGCTGCTCCCACGTGAATCGGTTCAGAAGAGAAACTCCAGCTGAGGCTTCTTGCAGCTTTTTCTTCACAGCTGACTGAATCAAGATTAGGCACCTGCACTGTACCAGGGAGCTTGCCTTGAGTGCAGGCAGCTAAAGTTTTAGAAGGAAGGGGAATGTGCCTGACACCCTCAACACTTCCTCATCTCTATCACCATCTCAGCCAAACAGTTGGTAGTATCACTTAACATTGCATTTTTGCTATTAGCATTTAGATTTCCAACCAAAGATTCCATTACTATATGTGGGGACCATTTTTTTTCTTCTTAATTCCAGTGTCATTCTTCCACTGACATGTTCTGCTCCATAACCGCAACAAAGCTATCTGCTTGGCAATATTAGCCCACTTATTATTCTTTATCCGGCAGGATTGGGTCACCTATTATATAAAGGTTGCTGTTTGAAATAGCACTTTAGTGCCACTTTAGGTCTTCAGTGTTGGTGAAGAAGTAATTTTGGCACTTGGAATATTGAGCTACAAAGCAGGGGAAATCCAATAATATTTCAGCAATCTAATATTCCTCTCCTGTTTTTTAAGATTAGACTATTTATTTCCCACCTAGCAAATTCAGAAGTTACTCAACAACATCATCTCAAGGGCCAGTTTGGACTAGGTCTTTCTGTTTATCAGCTTCAAACACACATGTACACATGCACACATGCACTCACACAGGCACAGGACGCTTTTTTTATTTTCAGGATTTTTTTTTTTATTTTCAGAGCCAGTAGCCTGTATATTTTAAGGTGCAACAACCCTTTCCGTACAAATCCTTATCCTACGAAGTACCACAGCTGCCAACATGCCCAAAATACTTTTCTCCACACCACTGGACTCATTATACATTGAGTGATGATTGGTTGAGATTGGAAGTGACTTCTAAAGGTGATCTTGTCCATCCCCCCCAGCTCAAGATGGATCAAGAATAAATACATATTAACAGGCATTGGATCTCTTAACAGGTATTGCAGACTGTCTGCCAAGACTGGACCCTCTTAAGTTTTAATCCATTAGTTGTGGATGGTTTCAGTGGTTACAAGGGGAAGGAATTCAAAGAGTGATGAAGCTGTGGGCAAACACCCTGCTTTACTTCTCTTATTGCGCTGACGGAGATAGAATATGTGGTTAGGTGGATTATGCTTTAAGGCCTTTCTTATATGGTAGGTTGTCTAAAATAGGCCTTCATTTCAAAGCAGTTTTGCTCTTTTCACTCAATTCACTGTAAGAAACAGAAGTGGCATCCGTCAGATTCTCTGGGAGCTGCTGTGGAAATGACAGAGAGTATGTCTCTTTCTAAGAAAACCTAAGAAGGTTTTTGCGTTCAGTCCGACGTTGCTTATAATCCACCCTCTAGTCCCATGAAAACAGAGTGGGATAGGATTTGCCAAGTGCCATATCACTGAACACCCCCATGTAAATATATCCTTAACACCATCGTAAGGAGGGACCATACCTGAGCATCTTTCCATTTCAGGTGTCAGGACCCTCTCCATATTAAGCCTGTCATGATTCCCACAAACTTGAAGCCTTATTTACACACTTGGAGGAGGTAAATTAGTGACCTGTATTTGAGATGTAAGCTTCAGTTGTGTGTACAAACTTACTGTACATGAATCTTTGAGGGAGGCAAGTATGTCTTGTATCACTTATGTGCATGTAATACTGTACATCAAAACTGCAAAGTCAAGGGAAACTCAATATTATATCTACATTGAGTTTAATCCTCGAGAACATCACTTACCACATCAAAACTCAATTTGTCTAAAAACAACAGGACAGTCATCCTGAAAGGAATATTCTATAACTCCAATCCCACACAAAACAACATTGACTTGAGTGAAAATTCACAAATGGAAGCTTAGGGTTCTCCTAATGAGGTGTTCAGAGTTTAAAACTAAGCAGCAGTTTTATGGAGTACTCACTGTTTCTTTGTAATATGGGTCTTTTCTTGGGCTCCTTTTAAACTGCCCTGTGTTGAAGGCAAGACACCAAATCTCACAAGTGTCCTTTCATTTATGAACCAATTTCTTCTACATAAAAGGACTGCCCTCTTTGAAAAATATGTAAATAACTATAAAAAAGGCTTATCATGAAATGTAAAGAGTTGAAATAGTCAAACATTGTAGTCAATGAATATCAAAGAGTAAACACTGGATCATGTTAATTTATTTAAGCAGTGGTGAATTAAAAATACTTCACTAACTTGTATCACAGAATGCAAGGATAAAAATAAGGCTAAATGTGCCTATTTGTAAATAAAACATGTTCTTGTTCAATTCAAAATATGTAACATCCACTTCATTGCTCAGATAATGAGCAATGCTGCATGTAAATCAGTCCAATTCCAGACTAATGAAAAGCACAGAGGAAAAACTGACACAACTTAAGAGTGAGGCAATGAATGAAGAAATACTAGTTGAATAATTTACTAGAAAAATATCACAAGTCACTGAATAAATTATTTTGTGAATATTATTTGGCTGGCTTTAGCAGTGAGACTAGTGCATCATAATGTGACACTGAAATTGATTGCTTCAGTGAAAGTGCATCTTTACCAAATGTCACCTCTGAAGAAGTCTCTGCTTAGTAGGTTGCAAATCAAGATGATCCATGTTAAAAAGAAAGTGCTCAAAATACCTTGATGGTAGCAGTCTATCAGAGGTAAACTCTTTAATATTAATGAAATTGCAACTGTCAGATAAGGAAATGAGAGATCAGGAAATATTAACAATCATCCATTGACTAATAACAGAAACATTCAGTAAACTAACTAACTTAGAAGCCAGGAGCAAATGTAACCAATTAAGGCTCTGACATCATGGATGACCCAGTCTCTGAATGACCCTAGTCAGAAGAATATGGATGCAGTTTAAGTGCTCTGTGTGTATAACGAACACAGATGTACCATCCGTTACATTTTTAATTTATCTTCTAGGTAATGGAAGTAGGTGAGTTTAAAGAAGACCTACTCCACTTTCAGATAAAACTAACAAGGCTGTGACTCGAAATTGCTGTCGTGGCATATACAACTTGTTTGATGCTTTACTATCACAATCTTATGGGACTACATGAACATCACACTTCTCTGGTGGTTCCTCTCTGTAACAAAAGACTTCCCTGTTTGTTTGGGTTTTTTCATGTTTTAGCATTTATTTTTTTTATCTGCATCAATAATCATGTGAAAGTGCTACTTCCAGACTGCAGACTAGGTTTCCACGTCCAAATGCACTTGGTAGTGTTGGTGGCAGGCTTGCTCTCAGAATGAAAAAGCAATCTGAGTCTCTTTGCATGCTAAGAATTTTGATTTTGCAGAATATAGACTTCTTAAAAACAGTGTTAAGACCCAAGTTTCTTACAGTCCTTGACAAACATCCAAACAGTGCAAAATGGCATCATCTGTGCAAGTGAAAAGATGTCTCAGTACTGAGGTGGCACCACTATCAGGTGACAGAAAATAGGTAGGCTGCCAGGCATTCATAGGCAATACTGGCTCATGAACAAATTTTATCTTCTCAGCAGCACAACAGCTTTGCATGTTCAGGTTTGGAAAATGAATTGCAACTAAGAAAAAAATAAGTCTGAAATTCAGTACCTTCAATGGGTGGTGGTAATAGTAGAATAAACTTTACAAACTTGGTGGATTTATTGTCCTTACTCATGATCTCAAACCCGTTGTGAGGGCATACCGAAGGGAGGAGAGGCAGACAGCTGTTTCAAACTTTTGTTAATGTCCAGAAAGCTTTCAGACAGCTTTAGTTACTGCCAAGTCATTATATGCACTAGCAGAGTGATCTTCAGGACTTAGTTTTCCATGCTACCAGATTAAATATGTAGAACGATTTGAAACTCATGTTTTGTACCCTAGAACTTTTATCAGAGAAGAGTGTCATAGGCACAGGCAGATATATATTCCCCCACCATGTTGTCCATCTACCTGCTCTTGAAGAAGATATTTAATGTCCTAAAATGTTAAAATGAGATTTCACAGCTGATCATAAGGTACTATGAATAGATTAGCTAATTAACACTGGGGGGGAGGAAAGTAAATTAGTTTTACAATTAGGGTGGCAACACTGGCCTTAATATGAATGTCCTTCCATGGTGAATGCTGTTCACCTAGATTCAAGATGTTACAGAAGAGGCCACATACTAGCAAAATATCCAGTTTCTGACTCCACGGTTACTTTCACAGAATCACAGAATGGTTGAGGTTAGAAGGGTCCTCTGGAGGTCCAGCACCCCTGTGAAGCAAGACTGCTGAGAGTGGGTTGCCCAGGACCACATCCAGATGGCTTTTCAATAGCTCCCAAGGAGGGAGACTACACAACCTTCCAGGGCAATTTGTGCCAGTGCTCAGTCATCCTCACAGTAAAAAGAAGTGTTTCCTGATGTTCAGAAGGAACCTCTTGTGTTTCAGTCTGTCCCCACTGCCTTTTGTCCTAGCACTGGAAAAAGCCTGTCCCCATCCTCTTTGCACCCTCCCTTCGTGTATTTATATACTTCAATGCGATCATCCCTGAGCCTTCTCTTCTCCAAGCTAAATGTCCCAGCTCTCTCACGCTTTCCTCATATGTAAGATTAACGTCTCTTAATCATTTGTGGCCCTTTGTTGTACTCTCTTCAGTGTGTCCATGCTACTCTTGTACTGGGGAGCCCAGAACTGAACACAGCACTCCAGGAGTGGCTTCAGCAGTGCTGAGTAGAAGGGTAGGCTCAGCTCTGTTGGCCTCCTGGCAACACTGCTCCTCATACAGTCCAAGACACCATTAGCCGCCTTTGCCACCAGGGCACACTGTTGGCTCATGTTCAACATGGTGACCACCATGAACCCCAGGGCTTTTTCTGCAAAGCTGCTTTCCAGATGGTCACCACTCAATGTGTACTGGTGCATGGGGTTGTTCTTCCCCATGTGCAGGATTTTGCGCTTCTCCTTGTTGAACTTCATGAAATTCCTGTTGGCCTATTTCTCCAGCCCATAGTGGTCCTTCTGGGAGGCAGCATGACCCTCTGGCATATCAGTCACTTCTCCCAGTTTCATTTCATCTGTAAACTTGCAGACCATCCACATCTTTAATGAAGATGTTAAACAGGACTTGATCAAGTATTGACTCCTAGGGTACACTGCTAGTTGCAGGCCTCCAGCTAGAGTTTGTGCCAGTGATCACCACCCTCTGGCACTGACTGTTTATCACTTTTCAATTCATCTCATTGTCTGTTCATCTAACCCATGTGTCATCAGCTTCTTTCTGAGCATCTTACAGGAGAGAGCCTTAATGAAGTCCTTGCTGGGCTCTGCAAGGTGATATCACCACATACAGGGAAAAAAAGTCCATGTTCTCATCCTGAGTCACAGTTTAAGATCATTTAAGTTCATATCACCACAAGAGAGGAATGTGATAACAGATTGTGGCTGTACTGGTTTATGGCTATTGCTGAAGGAGTGTAGTTCAGTGATCTTCACAGTATCACAGTATCACAGTATCGTCAGGGTTGGAAGAGACCTCTGGAGATCATCTAAGTCCCACTCCCCTGCCACAGCAGGGACACCTACAGCACGTTGCACAGGACGGTGTCCAGGCGGGTTTTGAATGTCTCCAGTGTGGGAGACTCCACAACCTCTCTGGGCAGCCTGTTCCAGTGCTCTGTCATCCTCCAAGTAAAGAAGTTCCTCCTCATGTTAAGATGGAACTTCCTGTGCTTCAGTTTGTGCCCATTACCTCTAGTCCTATCACTGGGCACAACTGAAAAACGGCTATTCTCATCTACCTGGCACCCTCCCCTTAAGTACTTATAAGTATTGATAAGATCCCCCCTGAGTCTTCTTTTTTCTAGACTAAGAAGACCCAAGTCCCTCAGCCTTTCCTCATAAGAAAGATGCTCCAGTCCCCTAATCATCTTTGTAGCTCTTTGCTGGACCCTCTCCAGCAGTTTTCTGTCCTTCTTGAACCGGGGAGCCCAGAACTGGACACAATACTCCAGATGCGGCCTCACCAGGGCAGAGTAGAGGGGAGGATGATCTCCCTCGACCTGCTGGCCACACCTTTCTTGATACACCCCAGGATGCCATTGGCCTTCTTGGCCACCAGGGCACATTGCTGACTCATGGTCATCCTGTTGTCCACCAGGACTCCCAGGTCCCTTTCTACAGAGCTGCTCTCCAGGAGGTCAGCCCCCAACCTGTACAGGTGCATGGGGTTATTCCTCCCCAGATGCAGTACCCTACACTTGCCTTTGTTGAACCTCATCAGGTTTTTTTCCGCCCAACTCTCTAGCCTGTCCAGGTCACGCTGTATGGCAGCACAGCCTTCCAGCGTGTCAGCCACCCCTCCCAGTTTTGTGTCATCAGCAAACTTGCTGATGGTACACTCTATCCCTTCATCCAGGTCATTGATGAATATATTGAACAGGACTGGACCCAGTACTGACCCCTGAGGGACACCACTTGTTACTGGCTTCCAACTGGACTCTGCACCACTAACCACAACCCTCTGAGCTCTATCTGTCAACCACTGTTCAATCCACCCCACTGTCCATTCATCTAACCCATACTTCCTAAGCTTGTCTGTGAGGATGATGTGGGCGACAGTGTCGAAGGCCTTGCTTGACTTTCTGTTTACTTGAAGGACATTCTAGAGCTCAACTTTGGTACTTCCATTGCTGCAGTAAAGGCAGTGATGTTCAGATAGTTTTGAATATCAATGTCAGCAGACTCAGCCAAAGTTATTCCATGTACTTTTTGTTATACTGTTGCAGTGGTTTGGCCTCAGTCGGCAACGAAGAACCACGCGGCCGCTCACTCAAGTCCCACAGCCATGGGGAAAATCGGAAGAAAAAGGCAAAACTCATGGGTTCAGATAAAGGCAGCTTAACAGAACTGCAAAGGACAGAGAAAAACAACAATAACACCGACAGAGGAATGTACAATCACGATTACAGTAGCACCACTCACCCATCGGATCGGAACCACCCCAGCCCGCTTGGAGCAGTGACCTCCTGCCCCCTCCCCTGGCCAGCAACCCCCTATAGGGAGGGTATGGGTCACATGGTATGGAATACCTGGGTCCCCTGCCGCATCCTTGGGGAAATTAACCCTATCCTTGCCGGAACCAGGACAACTGTAAACTTGATGTCTCTGGCATTGACTTGCTACCTTTAAGCATTTGTTCATATAGCCTTGTTTAGGGCATCTGGCAGTATCCTGAGTAAAGACCATAATACAAGCAGCCAACTGAAGCCTTTTACCTAACTATGTCTGGCTTTGGATGGTAAGAATAAAACCAATCAACCAAACAATAAGACAAAAGAAAAACACCACCAAAAAAAATTCCCTATGCAAGAAATGCCAGCATATTAATTTCCTGTGGAATTGAGAAAGAAGGTAGTAAGGAAGAGGTGTATGAAGAAATATGCTCATGTTCTTAATTAACCTGTCTTTTCTATAAGTATTCTGAAAATCCTGAGCTCTTCTCCACCATATTTGATGTACTTTGAATTCTAAGTTAGATATTATTGCTACCATCTGTACTACAAGCATAATTTAATTGCCTCCATAGCAGAGACCATGTTGACAAGATTTGTCCTGATAACTTCTCATGTGTTCAGAGAAGCCAACAGATCAAACTCAAGGGATGCAGAATATTTCTGTCCTTAACTGCTGAAAGACTCGAAGCACTGAGCAATGTCAAGATATCAAGTAGAACACAGAGCTGTTCTACTCTGTTTGATATGTTTGATATCTTTTAAGCATTTTTTTTCAGTCTCAGAAGGTGGAACTGGGTAAATAAAGGAAGCTATGTAAATAAATACCTAGTCAAGAGTAAAAACCCTTTTGACATTCTTAAAACCTAGTTTAAACTGCCTAGTTACAGCTAAATGTGCAATTTAAAACTCATAAAACTTGCATAAAATTATTTACATTGCATAGTAATTACTGTACACAAATGATCTGGGGACCAGTAATTATTTACAGAAGAAATTAGCAGATTAGTTAAAATAATAAAGATCTAATGATTTAGTGAACTAGTTGCTGACAGGCAACAAACCATGCAAAGTATTCTGAATAAATTATTTCTGAATTATCATCAGTTCTTATGTTTGGTTTGACGGTTAAGTGGAACAGCTGTATTTACAAAATAGCTTGTCTTCACAAATGCCATAGAAACAAGAAAGTGACCAAGAATCCTCAAATGTTTGAATATTTTGAGGATGACATA
This sequence comes from Pluvialis apricaria, assembly GCA_017639485.1. Lineage (NCBI taxonomy): Eukaryota > Metazoa > Chordata > Aves > Charadriiformes > Charadriidae > Pluvialis > Pluvialis apricaria. The sequence goes on along the minus strand of CM030044.1, from coordinate 47,421,465 downwards.
AATAGAAGTTCTGAAGAAATCATTAGACTCCCTCACTGTGATATTTTTGTTGCAGGCTCAAGCTTCTTTTTTTTTTTCATTTCAGACCAGACTTGGTGGTGTTTTCCAACAACAAAATGGTGGATACTTCATGATTCCAAATAGTGAGATAAAATGTTTAGTCGAAGTTTTCATGAAGTTTGAAAAAAAAAAAAAGTGTATGCATTCTAACTATTGAGAACTGTTTGCAGTACTCATTCATGAGAAAAATACATAACTATTACACAGCAAACTCTGGGTTACTAATGTGAAAATCCTTAACCCCGTTTCACAAAAATCATTTGTCTCGCATTATTGAACATGATTTCCCACTCCTATTATGTTACCTATCCAACAAGATTAAACAAATCTCCTTTCCTGAGTTACTGCAATTTTAGGACAATAGACCACATTTTAGAGACCTGCTTGTTGGCTATTATTTCTTATGTCTTATTCAGAACTGTTTTGATGGTGGGCACTGTAGAAATATACGGATGGCTCAACAGAAAATTATAGTCTGTCAAAGATAACTACACCCAAGTTGACTGTCCACCAAATAGGCAGTAAGAACTTATTTAATTGGTATTGCTCTTACTTCTTTAGTCATTTTTTATCAAGAAGAAACTTTACAGTAAGTAACTGGTAACAGTAAGAACTTAATCTTTTCTCAGTGCTGTTTCAATAGGATCAAGTGGCATAGGAGATTTCTAATGGAGTTTGTAAAAGAAACCAAAGGAGCTGATACTTTGTCACTCCGATGCTTTTGTATCTTCTGTTTGTACTTTTATGTGTAACACTTTTAAAGTGAAGAGGCAGTCAAGTGGATCGCTTCCATAGAAATGACAACCTATCTGTATTTCAGGTATGACTGAGAAACCAATGGTTACTCAGCTCCAACTCTGCACAAAAGGAGGCAAAAACTGGACTTTGGTATATCAATCTAATATGGTAAGGAGTCTCACTGGAAGGGTACATTGGCCTTGAAAAAGGCTGTGCAATATCTGCAAGAGTGCATGGAAGTGAAGGGTTTGAATTGCCGTCAGAGCAAAGACTTTTTCTTCAGCTTCAGGAATGCTGCATGGTGAAGTAGTCAATGTGGTGGATGCCTACTCAGAATAAGGACTGAGCAAACACTAGACCCCCTGTTTTTCACAAAGTAAAACGTCACGAAATTGACCATGGAGAAATTGCCCTCTAAACCGTGTTTCACTGATATCTTTTTCACAGAGACTGAGACTAAACTGCAGTGACAGCTAGCCATCATATACAAAAGGGAGAGAGGCAGCTTATAAATACGCACCTATATAGAAGTAAACTGTGAGGGAGTCCAAGGAAGAGAGCAAAGAGGGATTGTGCCCTCACTGACCAGGGGTGCGGTCTGACATTACCCAGACAAGATGAGCAGAGCAGGTCTGGACATAGCAATCATAGTCAGCCGTGAGTCCCATGACTTCCAGACAAGTCCATAATGACAAGACAGGTCCAAGGGCAAGCCAGAAAGGTTAGGATCAGCAGGTCCAAGGCTGGCCAGAAGCATAATTGCATAACTCAATATTTCAAGCAAGGAGTAAAAGCAACAATCTTGATGTAAATGCAGCTCCCAAACCAGATGGAGGGTGCATGGGTCATTTTTCTAGCTCTTTCTCACATGGGTTTTTCTCACATTATCTCTTTTTCAAGCAGTCTGATGCCAGGTTTCACAGCTGCACCACATGAGAGCTTAAGCACAAACCCTGATAGGTGGGCAGAAGCTGTTGCTGAAATTCTTGGTGCACTCAGGCATAAACAAAAGAAAATACACCATTTTTGAATAAAATATTGAAAAAGTCCTAATTTATTAGCTTTTTTGTTGGGATACAAAGCCCATGGTAAGTGTTCTTCAACAAAAACAAGCCATAGGTTTGTGGGCAATTCCTTTGGTAACCTAACCATAGTCTATAATCTAGGAAGCCTCCTGACTCTCTTTTCACAACTTTCTGTCCTAATCAACCTGCTGCGGTATGAAACTCTCCAAGTTTTATTTTCACTTTCACTAATGCATTTATTAGCTGATTATTCAGCAGTTTAACACTATTTCTAACAAATGGATTGAACTATTGTAACATAAATGCTTCCATTCTTCATACTCTACCCTGGCATATGAAAACCACTTCAAAAAAATTCCACTTCAAAAAAATCTTTATGCAAAATATTCAAGAGACAGTAAACCTTAGGCCAGTCATTGCAGTAAGGAAAGCAATAAAATCTGGAGGTCATCTAGTTCAATCCATTGTTCAAAGTCAGCAAGCCAGATCAGATTGCTCAGGATGTTCTCTCGACAGGTTCTGAAAATCTCAGAGGAAGGACATCCCACAGGCTCTTTGTGCAAATGTTTCCAGTGTTTAATAACAAATTGCAAATATTCTGGGGTTTATCCTGTATCTACTTAGGATTTCCCTTTTTGCAGCTTGTGACAGTTGTGCCTTCTCTATTTGCTGTGCATCTCCAAAAAGACTCTATACCTTCTCCACACCTTTACTTTATTAACAATTGACATTGCAGAAAGAGCTGCAGTGTCCCACAGATGCCCTCTTAACCTTCTGTTCTTCAGGCTAAACAAACCCACCTCCCTCAGCTTCTTCTTGTACGTCAGGTGCACAAGTCTCTGACCATCTCTCACTGGCCCTCCACTGAACATGCTGAGCCAAAGACTGGACCCAATACTCCAGATGTGGACTCATTAGTGTTGAGCAGAGGGGAGTAGCCACTACACCTGACCCACTGGCTACAGTCTTGCCAAGGCAACCTAAAGTTTGTTAAAGTCAATTTGTTAAGGTATTTCTGTGCTTGACTGGTAATAGAAACTACATCTTGTAATATTGACACAATTATTTCTTCTAATCTTTATTTTTTTGCTGTTTGTCTAGAAATGCAGAACACTGAAGTCCTCTGTGTTCCAGCCCTCAAACTGGTATATGCCTTACCTAAAGAGGTAGTCACTATGCAAACAAAGACGGTCAATGAAATAGCTGATGCTATAAATATTTCAAGACTGTTTATAAAACAGACAACACATTTTCTTTTAACTAGGGTAGTAGGCCTCCTTTAAAATTGTAACTCAGGGGTTGTGTGGTTTCCATTTTCTTTATTTGGAAACAGGAAAGATAGAGGACAGTGGACCAGGTCTATCCAAAGGGTCAAATACATAACAAATAATCTAAAGATGTGATTATTATGACACATCAAGTTGTACCAATGTTATTAGTTGCTGCAGTATTTTTCTCCTCTTTCAAATACCAAAGATATTGGTAGGAGAAATGTAGGACATATTAGCTTAATTAAAAAACAGGGTTTTTTGTAATATACACTGATACAACTTCTAAAAACTGTACTGTGTTAGGATTTAAATGGCTTTAAGCTGGAAGAGGGCAGGTTTAGATTAAACATTAGGAAGAAGTTTTTCACTGTGAGGGTGGTAAGGCACTGGAACAGGTTGCCCAGAGAGGTTGTTGAAGCTCCGTCCCTGGAGGTGTTCAAGGCCAGGCTGGACGTGGCCTTGGGCAACCTGGTCTAGTGAGAGGTGTCCCTGCCTATGGCAGGGGGGTTGGAACTCGATGATCTTCAAGGTCCCTTCCAACCTAAACCATTCTATGATTTTATGAGTCTATGATTTCTTCTCTATGCACAACTCAAGGTATGATAAAACCTTAAGTAAAATTTAAGCTGTTTGTAATAGATCTGTATGTTGGTTTTTTTCTTATATTTAGAATTCTACCATCCACCTGTTTCTTAGAAATGTCTTGGAAAGTTCTTACCAAAAAAAGAAATTTCTACCTATTTTCGTTTATTTCGCAATGCTGCTTTCAGTCTGATATCATTGATGATTGTTTCTACCTATGAAAGAAACTAGAATGCTTTCTGCATGAGTCATTCTGGTCAGAACTGTGATGACGGGGGGCTATGCAACAGATTATTTTCCTACTAGTGACACCCCCTCAAAAGATTTCTTACAACTAAGAAGGAAATTTCTAGTTGTAGAAAGAACCCACAGTTTAGATAATTTCTTTGGACCAGCTAGCTGAACTTAAAAAACAAACAAACAAACAAAAGCTACTTCTGAAGCAAGATGAAGAAGGTCTGAGAAGAACTATTCTCAAAGGAATAACCATTTAATCTTACTTATACCGCATGTGCATTCTTCATAGAAGTTACTCTTTTCATCTGAATTGGGGATGGATTTTTTTTTTTATTTTTTTTGTTTTACTTCTCATCTGTAAATGTATTTCTATATTGAAAAAGAGCCAAAGGAAGTGGAGGGACTGAGGAGAGCAGTGAGAGAATCCATGATGGTGATTTGGGACAGAGAATACCATCACAGAAGCACACAGGTCTAAAAAGGGAGACAAATAGGGAACTTCTAAAAGTCTTTTCTTCTGCTGTCACAGGGAAAACATATAAGTCAAGAGAAAATAAACCACCAGTGAGTGTTTGGGTTTGGGATTTTTTGTCAAAATAGTGAACAGTAAAATACACAAGTGATGAAAGAGAAGTGACAGAAATCTTGATCAAAGCCAAATCCTGACACATTTTAGTAAGTGAGATATTGCAAAATATCATATTGAATCCAACTTCATATATGACCATGTATGGAACACAGGATGCTGAGAATCGAGCAGCCAATATCTACTGCTGTTATCAATACTATACTTCTGCAGAGTGAGCAGTTGAAAATTGATTCACGAAGCAAGAAAAAATTTTACTTGCTAGCATCATGGACTCTGGCTCTGTATTTTGCTTCCTAATCACCTTGAGAGAGTGATTATGTATCTTCTGGAGCCTGACACAATGCCTAAAGGAAATCATTCCATTGACTTCAGTGAACCTTTCACTGTAAATTCAATGTTCCTTTCAAGGAAGTCCTATTGATATCTTCCTTCCTATATAAAACATTATGGTGCAATTAGAACCAAAATAAAATGGTAAATAAAGTAAGACACTGATCAATAATAGAGAAAAACAGAATCTGCAACACCCCTAACAGAAGTTAGTAAGAAGACTACTGGGTAATAGCAAACCCAGGACTGATCTGGCAATTTTAGCAACAAGGATTCCAAGTTCAACAATTTCTGCAGAAAGTGTTCCACACTGCATAAAGCAGTTCCTCACTCCTTTGCCTGAAAAAGAAAGCAAGGGTGCATGTTATCCTGTGGTCAACTGCTTAGGCCTCTCCAGTCTGACAGTGGTGATACTAGGTTACAGTCCATTTTCCAAGGATTTGTACAGTGCTGACTCCAGAGCAGCTGGACAAGGAATGATTCAACCTTTTCAAGTCCAAGGCACTTCTGTTCACACACACCCCCCAAAAAAAAAAAAAAAAAAAAAAAAAAAACCAACCAAAAAAAAACCCCCAGCTATAAATCTGGCAACTTCAGAATTTGGATACATCAAGGTTTAAGAACATTGATTTCAATTCACGTACATAAATTCTGCTCCAGTTACACTTTAGGTTCCTCTGTTCTTCTTGCTTTTGCCATGGCTGACAAAGTCAAATCCAGACGGTCCTGCCAAGGCTTTGTCAAGTCAAGGATGTAAAACGATCATAGTGTATGAACATATATCGGACTTTGTGCCTACTATTGAAATCCTGGATTTCAACAAGATACAGGAGTAGGCTTGAAAGGTATGTCTAGTTTTCTTACCTAACTGGCTAGTTATTTTCAAGAATGAGAACAATTTGTTTCAAAATCTTTACTAGAACACGTCTCCATTTCTTTGTTTTGAGTTATAATTAATAAGTATACAATTTGCAAGGGACACATTCAACCCACTACTTCTACAGCTGCATTTTAACTGGCAGAGTAGTTTCTTTCTGTGGGGAAAAATGGTCAGTATTTGGTATTTCTGCCATGTCTGGGTTTTATTGTATAGTACGAATCACAAGAAATTACAGTCTAACTGTCTGCTGGCTTCTTTAGGTCTCCAGAAATGTAAGCAAGTTTAAGTTTAAGTTTCAGTGTTGGAATGGGAATCTTACAGCTAAGTCTCCTTTTTTTAAGGAGAATTTTATTAGAATAGATAAGTAAACTTGAATGCTTCTAAGTGTCTTAAGTCTTTTTTAGGTCTTTGGAAATCTCTCAATTTATCCTAGGGACTCCCAAGCTACCTTCATGTCACCAATAGTCTTTGCCAGAATGCAGTGTGTCAAACCAGCTACTTTATATCTTTAGAGCCAAGTGCAAAATTGATTAAATGCAGCTCTTCTCTTAACAAGTATATTACTGTCTGAGAATGTCTATTACAAAAGTAGTAACGACAGTAACATTAGAAAAATACCTTTATTTAATGATTGTAAGTATCTGTCCATATATTACAAATGTGATTTCTTTCTTTGCCTGTCTTTCAACTTGACTTCAGTGTATGCTCATTGCTTACCCATGCTTCACATTGAGAGCTCTTAACAGATCTCACGGATTTGCCAACTTGTTTGAGGGGAGTAAATCATGTTGGGTCAGTCCAGCAAAACTTATCGAGATCACTAAAGCTTTGTCCTGCAATCTTGCAGTTTTTTCCTGCAGTTTCTTAAACTGGAAAAGAAATTTTAGGGGCAGAAGAGCTAAACCAACACATTTCCTCTTTGTAAGACTTTTTTTTGTAAGACTTCTCAAATGTGAACCAATTTAAAATTTTGTCCATCACATCAGGCAATGGGTCTACTCAACTCTGTCATAATAAATGATGAAGCACTTGCAATGGAACTAATCTGCATTTTGTAGTCCTCCAGTTTGCGGTGTAAGCGCTGGTAGACTATAATGAGATAATACTTGTTAGAGGTAATCTAAGAGGCATTTGGTAACCATGTAGTCTATGGCTACGTAGACTGGTGCAGCCAGTCTGGTGTATGAATATGCCCTATGTGTAGCAAAACTGGCTCTCCTCTACTGAGCTGAAAGAAGGAGAATAGTAAATCATACACATTACTTCCTAGCCAAGATACTAATTAACGTCATTGGGTAATTTTTAAATTGCCCCGTAGGCATTTTAATACATTGTTGTGCCATACATTTCATCTTAAAACAACAGTGGAAGACCTTTCTAATTTAGCTTAGCAATGAAAACTGTAAAAATTGGAAATCCTTTAAATAACTAAGTGTTGTTGATTCTTATTGTAGTAAGTGCTGAGTAATTTTACACCAAGACCATGGTCTTTTATAGCATGATAGAACACTTCTTACATCAGTCTTCTGACTAGAAGCTCTTTCTTGTCTGGGTCACTAACATTTAGCTGAACGCAATCTGCAGCTACTCCCCACATATATGCAATACAAAAAAGGTTTTGACAATAAACTGATTAAAAAATTTGAAAGGGAAGGTGGAAAGAGAACATGAGGAAAAACTGCTATTCCTTTAAAGGTTCAGGTGTTCTACCCAGAAACAAAACCTGCTAATATATCTACAGAGTCTGTAAGCCAGGGGAAAAATAAGCAACGACTTTTCATCACTTAAATGCTTCCAGTAGAAGACCATCCACTTTCCTGGGGAAGACTACTCATAAACTTAGCATATTCTATTACCATATTTTTTCATTTAGACAAGACTAACACAATGCTAGCAGTAACTCTCTTTCTTTCAAATACTATCCTATAAAGAAAAAATAAATTCTCTTATTATCTTCAGACTTTTGTACTAAGATGAATGTAGAGTCCTCAGAGCTTTCAGTATACGTAAAGCTTTTCATTGATCATCCTCACGAGATAGATCTGCATCCTATTGCTTCTGCATATCTTAGAGATGGAACTATTATCAAATAATTTCAAAAACTCGGGATATCACTGGGCTATGGAAAGTGTAAAATCTATTTCAAATACCTTTAATGTCATCACAGAACAATCCTGCCTGAAGATCCCTAAAAAGACGCAGTAAGAATCTTTTATTCCTCCACTGCCACATGCATTTGCAGACAACAGAGTTATCCTGCAGAGATAAGTGGCTAATCAAGCAGGTCTATAATTCACACATCAGACAATCACCAGCCTCCATGAAGAGCTCTCACTGTTCTTAATGGAAAAATAGTGCCCATCCTGCATAGCTTTCCCCCACCTCACAAAAAAAAGTAGCAAATCACAAACTAAACAAGAAAATGTTAATGATCTCAATCCATGACCATTAGTTTCCACCTTCACCTCACCTAAAAAAATGCAAAGTGGGATTCTGATTGCTCTTCCCAGTAGTGAGCAAACCCATCAAAATTCAAATTCCTTTGGAGAAACAGAAGTGAAGCTTCCTAAAAAAAAATCATAGCCTTTTTTTTTCCAGCAAAGGCAATGTAGAGAATGGGCAAATGTTAAAGAGTTTGTAAATCAAATATCAGTATTGTATTCTGACCCTAAGCCTATGGATCTTTTGAATTCTTAGGCTGAAGAAATTTGCTTATTGTTAATAATTTCCCCTTCCCACCCCTAACATTTCTTTTCAGGTCTTTCAAAGAGAGAGAGAGAGAGAGAATTTTCTTAACTGTCACATACAGTGGAGATTCAAAGATCATCTTACTTGGACTTTCTCTTCTATAATTTCTAGCTCTCTAAATGCAGAGCCCAATACTCTGCATGTGAATGAAGGACTTCTGAAGTCAGCTTCTTTTCAGAAAAAAAAATAAATTAGAATATACACCCCCAAAAAATGAATCATCTTGCTGTATTAATTTAGGGCTCGCTCTGTCTCTACTGCTAGGCAGCCATCAGAAGTACCAGGGGGAACTTTGGCCCCAGTTGTCTGTACAGAAAAGATTTTTGCCTACACTTACAGTTCTGAACGTTGACATAGCTAAATGAAATCTTAGAAGTCATTATCTTTATTTTAGCTCATCATATCTTAACTTAATTTATTTGATGATAAATGAGGTATGTGTTTAGACTAATTATTCTATAAAAACCACTTTTCCCCAATCAAGACTACAAGCAGAATATTAGAACTATAAATGAGGAGTAAATATGAAAGTGATAGCCTGCTTTGATTGAGTTGTTTACTGTAGGATTCTGAAGGCATTTATTTCACAAATGTCTGCATATTAGTTAATAACTGAATATTCACATGGTCATATGCTCCAGAGAATGAAAAAGAAAAAAAATTTGGTCTCATGGAGATTTTCTGCATCTGATCAGGTTTAACTTCATGTTTATATACATTTGTGGGGTAAGAGTGCTCTAGTCTACCACAATGTAACCTGAACCCAAAGGGTGAAGGGAGGTTCTGGCTTTCCAGATAAATACTGCCAGGGTAAGTCAACATGAGATTTCATTTTCCAGGCCACAAAGGTACTGGATTATCTCTGTAAGAATTTCTCTCACCAAGATTCTGGCTCATGACAACCAGCAGGATAGCTAAAGAGTCGGAATAAGCTCAGAGTAAGATAATGATTATGAGGCTCCTCTTGGAGAGAAAAGCCCCTTTTTTTTTTTTTAAATCCCCGATCAAGTTATTTAAATATTCACCTGCCACATTTTCACTCCTTCCCCTTTGAAATATTTTACTATTACATCATCCAAGGATATATTGAAAGAGAAGCCAAAAAAATGATCCACTAGAATACCCACCCAGAAAAGGAGCAGGAAAAGCAGTCTTCTGGATTGAAATTCCTATTTCAGATAATGTTTAAATTATGTGTTTGAATAGAAGTTCAAAAAAAAGGATTAATAGTACAGCATCAGAATACCCAACCATCTGATGCTTTAGGTGGGAGAGAAGGTCCAGATCGCCTTTCTCAGAGGAATTAATTGAACATTTCTTGCCTGAGTACTCCAACAACATTCATCACTAAGCATTTTATCAACTTGGATCAAATGCATATAAACTGAACATAAAGTATATTTAATTCTTTTCATTTTGCCGATGGTAAAATGCTAAATTTTGTTCAATCCCTCCGTTTGTACTGTAGTTGATTATTGTTTTTGTTAACTAAACCAAAAAATAATTCAATACTCACATGGTTCCACTTTTAGATCCTTTTTCTCCTCTGGAGAAAAGACCCTAATTTCAAAAAGCTCTTTTTCCATCACTAAAACTAGTCAGGCATGAAAACAGATCAGTTAACAACAATAATAAAAACGCTTCCAAAAATCCTTTTTAACAGAGGTTGTCAACAAATTTTACACTTTATGCTGTATATATGTGTTGGGTCCAAACATTATATCCAGCTCACCAACTCTGCTGTGCAGCAGACAAGGAGAATCTGTCTGAGCAGCCATGCTGTCAAAGGAGCTTTGTGGCTTCCACACACATAGCTAGCTCCCTCCCAACAAGAAGGAAACAAAAGTGTGACTTTCACACAAAATTATTAACTAGTAAAACTGGAGGAGGCAAAATTGGATCAGAACATCCAGAGAGGGCCTAATGTTTATGCTTACCTACAGTGAGAATAGGCCAACTCAGGAAGCCAGTGTCCCACTGGAGCTACAGCTGACGCCTGAGCTGCTGACACGTGCAGAAGCAGGAACAAAACAAGGCTGGATTAAGGGCCCTCTGCCAGATGCTGCAAAGTCTTCAAGAGATGAGTTTCTCAGTGAAGCATAGGAATGAAAAGAGCAGAAAAGATGCAGTCAAGAACAAGAACAAACACTATGGGTTTTAACACTGTAGATTCTTACTTCCAGCTTTTTAATATTTGAATGCAAGACCAAGATAATACCTGAAGATATTGGAAACACTTTCAAAACTAATGACACCACCTGTTTTGATATGTAAAATATTATTAATAAGTGGAATTATTCTTTGCAACAGGATATTGGTTTAGATAATTAATTAGACTTTTGGAAATATTAGAAATGAAGAATGACCTCTGCACTTACCCTATGTAGGATAAATAATAAGTGCCTACTGTTTGTAAACACATAGTTGCCACTGTATAAATGGGGAAATGAGATTGAACTGTCATTAATAAAAGAAATAGCACTTCAGAATATAAACAAATCATCAGCCTGGCTCTTAAAAATATTCATTAGTGCAATATTACTCAATTAACTTCATAATAGGAGTCTACACACACCTTTGAGAAGATATGTGTGTGTCAGATTTCTTTACCATTAGTAACGGAAAGTTTTCAATACTGCTATAGAATTCTTCTTGAAAGGAACGAAATTTGCTCAAACTCACATCTCTCATTGCACTCTCAGTTCTGGCTCCCCAGTCATCTCTGTGAAAGCTGATTCCTGTAGACATACATGCATGTAGGATCTAGTAATCTCAGACATATAAGTAGGTGTGCTGTGGGGTATAAAATAAACATTAACGCTTATACAAATGAAGCTTGCAGAAATTTCATGTCTGAATTTCTTTTCTGCAAACCAATTTAATTCATATCTCTGCCAGACATAGAATCATAGAATCATAGAATATCTGGAGTTGGAAGTGACCCATGAGGATCATCATGTCCATCTCCCTGCTCCTCGCAAGACTGCTTAACACTAAGCCATATGACCAAGAGCATCCTCCAGCTGTTGCTGTGACCACTTCCCTGCGAATCCTGGTTCAGTGACTGACCACCCCCTCAGGGAAGAATGTTTCCCTAATGCCCAACCTGAACGCCCCCAATGCAGTTTCACTCCATTCCCTCGTGTCCTGTTGCTGGTCACCAGAGAGGAGATCAGCACCCCCCTTGCTGCCCCCTTCATATTTCACATGTGCAAGGCCTGTGAGTATACTACAACTCAGCTACAGTAGAGTTGTTTCTATACTGTATAAGGATATTTGAAGTGTTCATCTGACATTCTTTACACTGAAGCAAGATCTGAAAATACCCTTCTTTTCCAGGATTTTAAAAAAATAATATTAAAAGGCATATCCATCTCCTCTGAAAAGGCTTGGTTTTCTCTATCCAGCCTGGTCAACAGTCTATAGTAAAAGATGACCTGCTCCCCACAGTGAATAAATCTTATACATTATCACATTCAAATCCTTCCTCCAAAAAATGACTCAGCATATATTTAACAAAGATGACAGCACAACAGAGGAAAAATCCAGACCTTGCAGCTTTGGGTGTTTTATCAAACTTCTGATGCACATGCAAATTAAGCTGACCAGCACTTATGTGCTCCTAAAGATGTTCCCATACAGACAACATCTTCTGCAAATTAGCCAAGCCACAGAGGAGAACGATCCCTCAGTTTCCTCATTTAAAATCTGAAGCCTGTAGGTTACTCATCAAAACACTATATAAAGATATTTATCAGTTTATTTATATGCCCTGCACCATCAGAAAATTTGAAGCATTGCCAAGTGCCTTGAAACAGACTTTCTCTTCATCCCTTAATACTTCGTAGGGGTATGTTAAAGAGATTTCTGTATTTGTTTCCATTTTCATTTTTTTCATTTTTTGTGCATTCAAGAAAAAAGAATCTTCATGGAAAAGCTGATTGTAGAAATCAGTTTTCCCCTGAAAGCAGTGAGATCTTGTTCTTCTCTCTTGCAGAAGTGAAACAACAAACAGTACTTTTGAAACTTAAACAATTTTCCACAGTATTTATACAAGATTACTCATAAACTGGGTACTACAACTACAGTACAAACTCACATAATGAAATTCAGTTTTATCACTTTCGAAAGAGCTAGGAAAAAAATAAACAGAAACCTTAGCTTTATGACAATAAATTCTCAGAGACATCACATAGCTCCTATTACAAAATTAGCTGTTGTAGGAAAAGATCAGCTGAGCTTCTAGGTTTTGCAGTACTCTTCTCAACTCAGTGTATTTATTTATGAGATGATTGTTGCCAAAAATACATTTTATTCTTGTTTTGTCAATGTTTACACACACTCATATTGCACTTATTGTACCTACCACCAGATGCTGTAAATAACTTAATCTGTCACCATTACAGTCATGATATCAATCCATTCAAAGGATGCTGGAAGTCAAGTTTTGTGTTGTTGCTGAGGGAGAAACATGAGAGGCAGAGAACCACAAAGAAATTACTTTTGCAAATGCAACAGTCTCCCTTCATAAACAGAAATCATGCTTATGACCAGTATAAACATTTGTCAAAGACATTCAGGGAACTTCAAGTTCCCAAAAAGTACCATAGTACTCTATCATGATTGGGGCTGAATTGGCTACTGGGGATGTGGGGAACCCCAGATGTGATCAACAGGTGCTCCCTTCTACCCCTCTTCAAAGAGAGAGGCAGAGGAGGGAAAAAGAGACTTATGACTTTAGAAGGAACTAAACTACTTTAACGAAATATTAATAATAACATAAAAAGGAAATAATAAGATATATACAAAACCGGATCAAGCTCCCAGGATGACAATCACGACACCGACTACCACTGGGAAGTCCCAGGCTGGGCTCAGTGACGGATGGGAACTAGATTCTGGATCTGCATTCCGGATTGGGATCAAAGGCAGACAAACAGACAGATTCCTCTTCAGATGCCGGCCACTGAAGCAAGAGAGTGAGAGAGCTGATGCTTTCATCCCTCAACTTTTATACTGAGCATGAGGCAGATGGGATGGAATACCCTGTTGGTCAGTTTTGGGTCACTGTCCTGTCCGCTCCACCCCGCAGATGGGACCCTACTGTGCTTTTCGGCTTCCGACCCTCCAGTGGGGCAAGTAACAAAGTTGGTTGGCCTTGGTTGTTATAACAATAAGTGTAAGCAAGAGCCTCTCCACATACCATGCCTTGATATCAACTATAAAGATAGGTCTTATCACTCTGAGAGAGCGAACATTGTCTGCACCATACACTGTTAATCTCAGTAGTTAGAAGAGGCCTAGCGAAGAAGCAAAGTTACTGAAAAAATTGGTCCTGGTTTACCTCAAACCAGGACAGACTCCTTTTACAAAAGTGCAGTCTTAATGTGCAGCCTTTCCTACATTAATATTTACCTTTGTTGAAATATGAAAAAAGGCAGAGGAATTACAAATAATGAAGCCTCTGAGTGCTAGTTTGTTTTGTGAATGCAGTGTCCCTTGTTAACAAAACATGGGCTACTCCTGTCCATTAATATATTTTGTAAGGTTTCTTACCAGCTATTAATATCTGTTACAAAGAGCAATTGTGAGGATTCCAATGAAGAAAATTGTTTCTAAGTACTCACACCATCATGTTTATTTATACTATAAACACATGGCAAAATTCTCAATCCAAATGAGAATAGCTTCGCATTGGCTTATTTGATAGGGCTGAATGACACTGAGAATTTCTGTTCTGGAGAAAGCATTGTTTGTCTTTAAAAAAGCTGCCCCTTTTTTGCCAAAGAGCATTGGAGCCCCCAGTGCTGCAAGTCCATCTGCCCACAGGGAACCTGGCCTACTTGTGACTGAGCTTTTTCTCAAGCCATTGCAAGAAAGAAAATATTAAAAAACAGGTCATGAAAAAGGAAGGGCATAGCCCTACCCTTGTCATTTCTCATCCTTCTAATACGTAAAAGATGAACTTAAACCAAACGCCGTTATCGTATCAAATCAGAAAGTCAAAACATAATTTCAAATTAACTAGAAAAAAAAATCATTCCTTCTGTTCCACCTCACATCCTGAGTCATTACCAAAAGCAGCCTTAAAATTTCCTTTGATCTTCTAGATCAATAAAAATAAAACTCCCTCTTAGGAGAAATTAGCTGGTATAAGCAATGCACTTATCTTATATTGACTCCCTGCAAAGAGAAAATTTCAGCTCTATTACATGCTTAGCACCTTGGTAAGCATCTCTGTTTTGCAGGATGAGGTATAGCTGTTTGAACATCAATTGTATAATGAAATTCATATGCCAATGGAATTAATAGATAGGGCAGACAATGAGTAGGACACTACTTCAGGAAGAAATTATTCTTTTTCTTAAATAAAGAAGCCTTTTTTACAACTGTTATCATATTCTGTCTAGTGTTGATGTTAGAACTCCCATTTGCAGGGTCTTGTCCCAGATTTGGTTGGGGTAATGAGGACCTCTTCTGGGAGATAAGAGCATAATATATCAGACATGGGTTTTTTCATCCTTTTAAATGTCTTTTCTTTGTCACTTCAAAAGGCTTGGTAGGTCATTCAGGCACCTGGGAGGTTTTTCCTATTCCATTTCATGTCTTTTTCTGATTCTACCCCATCCTTCGTTGGAGCCTCCCAGAGATACATTTCCTATAAGTTAACTGTAAAATAAATATTTGTCATAGATATCAGTACACTATCAGTCCCAATTGTCTTTGAAAATAGTCAGTCAGGAAATTCTTCAGTGAATGAGGACCCTATCCTTCCTTTTAGTCTCTCAATAAGTGAAAATACAATAAGCTTCAAAACAGCAGGTGAATGGACTCCTAATCTGTGTTTAATAAATCATCACAGGATGTGACTGTAAAAAGGCTTGATCTCTTTTGAAGATCTTATCTCACTTTGTAAAGTTCTTCAGAAGGTCTGAGCATATTTTAACTTAGGATCCCATATATTCATCTGTATATGACTCATGCCATCAATACCCCTCTTTCCCAGCTCAAGTGATAAGCGTTACAACTTGATTTAGTTAAAAAAAAGGGGGAATGCATTTACAGCCAAATACTGCCAAGATGAAAGACAGGTCCTTCTTAAAATGAATGTGTTGAAATAATTGCTGGTGAACTTTGCACGACTCCAAGAGTCACTGAGATCATACCCTGATGATAATGAATGAGAATACAAGAGCAAACAGTATGGCACAGTTGGATTGCCTTCATTGTTACTGAGATTCTTTGTTAATTAGAGAATTCACAGGGCTCTAATGATAATTACTTTCTTTATCTTTAACAATGTAAAGTGGATATCTGACTGATATATTTTGTTGCTTATCATTGGTGAAAAGTACAATCAGGTGCCCCATGCAGAGCAAAAGTTCTTGGTCGTTCAATGGGCAGAATTCTGTTCCTTGAGAGAAAGTTGCTCACAGGAGAGTTTATGTTGTAAATTCTACTTACCAAGTGACTGAAAAACAGAAAATGCAGCCATTTTTTCTCCTTTCTCATTTATCCTGGATTATCAGACATCTTTACACCGGATTAAGCTCTCATCTGGTACAAGGTGGCTCAACTCAGTGAAACTGAACAGAGCCCTGCCCACAAACATCTGGCACAATAGTTTCAACTGACTGTCAGGTCACTAGCAGCATACTGATCTTCTCGTCCTCTGAGTAGTTGTCTCCAAGCAGAGACCTTCTCTCTAGCTCTGTACATCCAGGCACAGAAAGACTGTTTCCATTCTTTGTCCACCTTGCCTATTTTTACCCATCTTCATATTTGAAATCTCCAGAGCACAGTGAGAAAATCTACATCATTTGTTCAGTTTGGGAGTTGTCTTCATGGGTATAAAATTCATTACACAACAATGGGGTGGTTTTCCATAAGGCCACACATACTTCACTTTAAGTCACATAGTCTTAAAATATCAGTGGACTTCCTATTGTTTTGCAAAAGAATGAGGACCACTGCTGTCGGCATGACACCTTCCACGTGTGGGATGCTAAAAGTCCCTATGAAATACAGAGGGAGAGTGGGGTTCATAACACTGTTTCAGGCTGAATAGAAAGCAACAGGAGGGGAGCTAGATGACATAGCAAGTGTATAGCTAATAGGATGCATACCTTTGGCATGTGATAGGTAACCAGTGTGCTTTCTACTGTGGGGGTTTTTTGCCTTGTCTTCTTCCATCCTTTGTAAAATTTCATTAAAATGGCATATTTTTTTTTCATGTCTATCAAAAGAGGACCTTTACTTTGGGAATCTATTTTAATTAATATTGCTATCTTGTATCACTACAGGTCCTTCTGCCACTTTCCAAAATAATTAATTATCCTCAGTCAGCTTATTCATCCATCATTTAGAAAACAGATATTCTTCCTTTTTTAACAGGGATATCACCAGTCTTTCTACTCTTTCTTTCTACCCATTAAAAGGTTAAGTTTTATTTAAACAGTGTCTCTCTGTAACTTTTACTACTATAATAGAAAACAGTTTTAAGGCTGCAGTATTGCAAAATGTGTATTTACCATGTCAGTTCTGTATGTTTGCTCTTTTTCTCCACCATGCCTATGTCAGAATTTTCTTTACCAGCTAAAGAAACTTTTGCTGTTTAAATTTTTTCTTTTCTCTAGATCAAAAATTTCATAAAACACCAACAATATTTTTCAGGCCTTTCTTAGTAACAGTTTGGCAAATGTTAATTGTATATACTACGTAAGCCAAGCTACTGAAACAGGATAATTATTGAAATATTATGATTTACTCAAGCTGAAGAAAATATTTATTTTCAGGAAGAGATTAATGTTTAATATTCTTGCTTCCTTGAAGAGTTATGAGTTCAGCACGTGCTGAAGAGGTTTGCTAAAACAGAAAGCTTGGCTCACCTAAATCAAGGGCCAAGGTGTTCTCTTCTACTCCTGGCCCACTGGTCGGAGAGCTCTTGTTTGACCTTGGCTTCATGTAAGGATGAGGACCTGGGTATGAACATGGCACCTTCTTCTCCCTGGAGTGAAGGAATAAAAAAGAGGGCCAGATTATGTTTAAATCAGTCCCCAAATCTACGGGGGGGGACACAACAGGAGCTGGGGGGGATGACACATGACACGGGACCAGGGCTGCTGGCCACAACCACAGAACTTTCATGCTCCATTGCTTAGAAACAGCCAGTTACAAGCATCAAAACGTCACAGAGCTTTTTTGTGGGCTGCAAAGAATCACAGAAACTAAGGAGAAGGATATAGAAGTGTCCTGTATAACAAAATAAGAACCTTATATGATGGACAACAGCTCTGTAAGCTTTTATCAGACTGAAGTCCCATCTCTAGTAAGATTCTTGGTTATTTCTTTGTGTCCATTTCAGAAACACAGAGTCCTGCCCGAGATTTTACCCAATAATTTAAGACTGAATGAAAACTGTAAGAGTAACAATCTATGACAGGAAAGGGCAGAGAAAGAAGGGTGATTATGTGAGAAACATGGCTTCAGAGACGTCATTTGCAGCTAAATGATTTCCATGATGAATGTCAGACTTACAACTGCATTCAGATGGACAGAACTCATGAACTATAGAAAGCTTCAGGACAACTTTTCATGCAAGAACAGACCTAATTTTTTTTCTTTACAGTTTTAAGGTATGATAATAGCCATCTTTCTTGTGCATATATTGAAATGTAATGACATGAATGAAATTTATATCTAGATTAGCATCAATTTGTTTACTACGATTTCAGAGAAAATTCCTCATGATAAATGCAACACACAATAGAGGGCACCAGAATATGAGCAGGAGGCCTTACACTGCATTTATCAGACTACACTCCCAGGAGGAATAAATGATCTTGTGACCCTGGTTACTGTAGTGCACATTGCTGTATTTGCATTTCTAAAACTATTTCAGATCTAGGAAAGGTTTTTCTCACTAAGGTACAAACCATATAATAGCTTAAAATGCTGTTTAAACTTTGCATTAAGAATGCACCATCCATCTCATATATGATCTTAGTGAATTGCATTGTACAATAATGTTCCACTTAGGCTCTATAACTGAGATGATTTTTGCAGGTTGACTTTCCCCTTTCTTTTTCTCTATTTTCTTCATGACTAACTCCTGCAATCGTGATTTGGCATTAGACTAGAGTGAATCAGGTCTTCAGAGGCTGAATACAAATCCAATCCAATACTGCTCTTGCTTGGAGCATATCTGATTTATGGATATCAGCAAAAGAAATATATAAAGTAAGTAGGTTTTTTGCATTCGCCCGGTAAAAATATGATATTGCAGTGTTTAAAACCAGTTTAAGAAGAAATATGTTTTAAATACATTGGAATACTGAACAAACCACTGCAAAATGCATGAAAGTCCTATAAGCACTAGGTTATGGGTTTGCTGCTCACATTACTGCAGTGAAGGGGCTGTAAGCCTTTCCATTAAAAATGCTATTTTCAACAGTTTATGTCTGCTGTAAAAATCAGGCCAAATTTGACTACATCAGGTCTCAGCTTTGCCTCACCTTATAACCATGCTGTCTTCATGTTTAAACTAAGAGTAACGTTGTACATATATTTATGTCAGTGATAATAATGTATTTTGGAATAAGTATTCAATTAATACACAGCAGTAAGTTGCCTTCTAAACTATCTGATCAGGGTTTCTAAAGCATGTATGAGGGCTTCTCAATTCCCTGATTTACATTTTCTGTAGGTTTTAAGGTCCTACCTTTGACTTATTTCACATAGTTTACTTATCAGAGTACATAAGTAATGTAATGATCTCATTTGTGATCTGTCAAGTTTGCATTTGATAAATTAAGATTTCAAAACAAAGCTCATGTTCCAGTCCACATTCTGGGTACAAACTGAACTGATAACTTTCCCCACTAATACAAACATGATATCCATAACAGAAAAAAGTGCTTTTTTTTCTGTATCTGAAACACTTTATATGTCAAACTTGGGAAGCCGATTTAAAAATTTAAATAATGAGGACAAAATATTTTGCCGAAGTTATTTTTAAGGACTAAGAGCATAATAGAAAAGTGAATACCAAGTTGGCAAGATCTTTTTCAATTCAGTATCTCCAGAGAATATTTTCTTCAGAGAAAGGTCCACAAACCCACGAGGCCAATTGACAAAGTTTCTACCTAAGACACAGAAAGAAACTTGTTTGCTTCTATCATGAAATCAGGTGTCTTTCTTTCTATTTTCTGTACTTAAGTTTTTTAGTACAATACTGTATATATTCCTTATGCCCTTATTTCACTTATATCCCTTTTAAACTATGCCACGGTCTTGACCTTGAAAATATTTAGGTGCAGTAAGTTCTGCAACTGAACTGTGCAGCTTTTCTAAAAATTCTTTTATCAGTTGTATGTGTAATTATCTTCAAAAATCCTTGAATGTATCTTTATTCTTGCAATAAGAAGGCACAATGAGAAGTCTTATTTTCCCTCATTATGTTTCATCCATCTCTCCTCCATATATTCATACTATCCTACTTCAAATTACATTAGTTAAATATATTAAAACATTTGTACTTCCATTCCTAATGAGTTTACAGGTATAATTACTATTAACCCCCTTAGATGTCTCAGCTAAACTACAGAATATTGACCAAATTCTTGACTATTAGTATCAAATGTAGTCAAGGCATTATTAAAAGTTCATTAAATTTCTGAAGTGATAATTATGAGGGTGGAGTGGTCTTTTAACACTGAATACAGAGCTTGTTAGGAATTCCTTGTTGGCTCTCTTGTTAATGCCTTAACTGCTGTATCTGAACGCAAACTATCACAGAAGTTCCCCAACATAAACTTCATATTTTCGTTTGACATTTTCCATACTTGACAGTCTCATCTCTCTTACCCACTGCCATAGGCTACCACTTTCTGTAGTAACTCTCATGAAGAGGAAGGAAAAAGAAACAGGGAAACATAATATAACAAGTGCATAACTTGATACATTTTAGTTTTTTCTAGTTTTAACAAACACGGTGCTGCTGCCACTTCTTCTGCAGTTGCTCAGTAACATTTTTTATATTTCTTTTGTCTGTTCAAATGTATCCATTTTGACAATTAGAGATCCAATCAAACACTTACTGGAGAAAGCCTTTGGTATCTCGATTACCTGAGCTCTATTTCATTCTAGTTTTGAAGAAAAACATTCTGCACATCTAATTAGTTTCATGTTTCTAATTGTCATGGTTACCCCATGCACTTTTATATGCTATGCTGTAACCAGCACCATTTTTATGTGCTAAGCATTTCTCAAAGTAATTCATTCTGTCAGATATGAGATGAGATGTCTTATTATGTCTCCACATAAATTTAGCTTTGAAAGGAAATAATATGGTATTCTTTGTTCCTATCCCAGTTAACACCAGCTTTTCTTCTGCGTACTTATAATATCCCAAAAGGATTAAAATTCTTTGTTCTCTGGCCAAATTTCTGCCTTCATCTTTGTACACCAATAATCCTTCCAGGGTAGACTCAAATAAAACACATGTGTTACATTTATATTCCAACATTAGTCCAACTCTGTGCTCTGAACCATTGTGTTTTCATGCAATGCACTATTAAGCAACTTCTGTATTTTCCAATAAAGGAAGCTATATATCACTGAATGATTAAGTAAGCCATTTATAGATGGCATTAATATCAGCATTAGTACTTCATCCTAGGGCCTGTATTGACCTTGTACCTCGGTTAAATTTTTCCTCTTCTGAACTAACTGATGCACATTGCTTTGATGCACATAACTAGCTCTCACAATAAACAAAACAAAAAACTGGTAAATTATAGCCAGAAAATACTGTGATGTTTCAGGGGGCTGTGAGCAGGGATGTGGAAGGTTGAAAAATAGGGTACGCACTTGAAAAACAACACAGAAGCTAAATGTTATTATTTTCCTTTAACAGGCAGTATATTTTGTGCCTTTTGTCAAAGCATATAACTATTTCTGGACGTAGCTTTCAAGCTTCCTAAATAGCGGTTTTTATTATTATTTATATTACAGGACTGACACCACTTTTTCTTGCTGATTGGACCGCAAGTTCTTCTATCAAATATATTGGTGCTTCCTGAGAGAAAAAACATGAATGTATTTATGGATTCTATCATAGATAGCTTCCTTGACATATTAAAAAATCAAGTTCCATAAAACTGGAGTGCAAAGACTAAGGATGGAAAAAGCAAGTCAAGAACATTGTATACTACATTCAGTTACCTGTGTTGTGGTTTGACAGCAGCTGAGCCCCACGCAGCCACTCGCTCGCTTTCCCCCATTGGGATAGCGGAGAGAATCGGAAGGGTAAAAGTGAGAAAACTTGTGGGTCAAGATAAAGATAGTTTAATAGGTAAAGCAAAAGTTGCACACCCAAGCAAAGCAAATAAGGAATTGACTCGCTACTTCCCGTTGGCCAGCAGATAGTTACCCATTTTATGGAAAGCAAGGTTCCATCATGCATAATTATTACCTGGGAAGACAAATAGCATAACTTCAAATGCAACCCTTTCCTCCTTCTTCCCCTTCCAGGTTTTATTGCTGAGAATGATGTCATATGGTATGGGATATCCCTTTGGTTAGTTGGGGTCTGCTGTCCTGACTGTGTCACCTCCCAACCTCTTGCCAACCCCCAGCCTGTTCGCTGGTGGGGCAGGGTGAGAAACAAAAAAGGCCTTGACACTGCAAGTAGTGATCAGCAATAACTAAAACATCCCTGCATTACCAGCTTTGTTTTGGTCACAAATCCAAAACATAATACTATGTGACCTACTATGAAGAAAATTAACTCTATCCCAGCCAAAACCAGTATGATGAATATTATAAGAAATTAAATTCTGTTTCTGGAAAATAGAATGCAACTACTTATAACGTTCTACTGTTTGCTTTTGTCAGATGCTGAAAAAAAATTGCGTGTAAAGACATCATTCTGTAGACACAGGATAGGTGATTATAAGCTTTTTCTATGGATGTCAGACTGAACTCAGAAGTGCAGATATAGCCACAGGTCTTATTATAATCAAAGAAAATTATATTCCAACAAGTCAAGGTTGAATTTTGTTGCAATTACTGTACATACAGGACCTGAATAAGGCTAGACACTTTACATATGAATAACGACTCAGTGGATCACCCATAGGACTTACAATTGAATCTTAGACCTTGCACTGTAAATGACAGCAGCAAACAGTAGACGGTGAATAATAATAATAATAAAAATAAACTTTAAAGATTCTTTGCATTCATTAGAAAAAAAAACATTATGCTGTTATTTCCTTCTTCATCATCTGACTTTCTTTAGGCTTGAATATATTACAGGTATTTGTGTGTTTTACTTTCAGACAGAAAATAGGATTTTTAACAAAAAAAACAATTTTTCATAAAGAGTGTCTATAACTGCTCTAGAAATTGCATGGGCACGGGCTGACCAAAAAGCCCAAAGTTACTTTTTTAAAGAGAAAATGATTTCATTAGCAGAATTCCAGGATAAAATATTCAAATGAAAATCATTTGACTTAGAATTGTCCCTTCTTCAAAATAAAATCTCTGCATAGGGAAAGCTCTCTATAACAATCACCTCTGATCATAGTCTGTCTGGGGACCTTCATCATTTGATCACTCAGAGAAAATGAACACACTTGAAATGGTATCCTACTGGTTAATCATATTTGGAACATGCTAAAACCTCAAGTCATGAGTTTAAATCATTCCACTATCGGCCATTTGTCAGTGACGTTACTTCCTGCGTGTTCTGCAACCCATACTAGGGTGACAAAAGCAGCGGACAATACTTGTCATTATTTTTTTTATATTAATTCTAACACACCATCTTTGTACTAACTCAGTATTCAGCATTCAGACATGATTCCAAGGGGGAAGAAGGATGTCAAAGTATAGAGTGACTGCATTGTCATTTCAAAATGACGCTTCTTCTATCTTGTATCCAACAAGTTATTTTTATCTCAGCTAAGTTACGCTGATATCACAAGAATAATCCTCATCCCATTATATGAAGTATTTACCCAAAATGAGCACAAACCAACAATTAATAAACCTAATAATTATTTGTCAAGGTGTCTACTACTTAATTCTATTCCAAATAATATACACATAAAGGTAAAAGGAGAGACTACACTATCTCACAGGTTATTTAGCTGTGTGGTGGGCAGGACTGCTCATACTGTCCAGGAACAGCTGGCTGCCAAGGGCAACAAAATAGTAGGGCTGCAAAATGTTTGCTGGCTGCTTGAAAGCCTATCTAGATGCCAGGCTGCAGAGACATTTTCTTGTTTGCCTAGGGCATTAAAGCTCTTACGGCCTGACTAGGCAATAACTAAGCCTGCTTTTATTTACAAAGACCTCCTCTTTAAGGGTCAAAACTATCAGCTCTTATACTAGCAATGTCTTTTCTCTACTCAACTAGGCTTATTCTCTGTGAGATCCAGGTTGCTGGATGATGAGGTGTGGGTTACCAACATGCCTGTGATTAGTGGAGCCATTTGTGAAAATACCGCCTTTAATTGCACTGCAGTGGAGTTTGCTGCAAGTCCCAGAGACCCCAGACAATGCTGGGGCAGCACCAGTTCAAACTCCTTCAGGGGCTGCTCCCACACAGAGAGACAGTCTGCAACATTTCTCCCTGTGCTGCCGTCTGCGCTAGAGGAAAAACAGATTCAGAATCTGCATTCGGTGCACATTTAAAATGGTCCTGAAATGCAAATATAAAACACACACCAGGATGTTCACAGTTATCAAATCCGAGCAGATCACAGTCTTAATCTCTATAAAAGACTACAGCTATATCAGGGGTAAGTTTTAAGTGTTAGAAAGCCACCAGAATGTTCTCACAGTGTGAAAAATATCTTCCCTGCTCACATTCAGGTATCTTCATCTGTATGCCTGTTTTCTGATCTCATGGGCAATCCACCTTTGGCCTGTATAAGTATGTCGGATCAGTTTTGAGCTGTAAATGCTATTTCTCCAGAATGTTAAGGAACTCTCCTTCCAGAGCTGTCATGTTTAAAGACTACTCGTCGCAGCATTCTCATACTGTAAAAAGCTCTTCTTTCAAATAAACAAAAGAATGACTCTGGTCAGTGCTATTTTCACATGTGTCAGCTCTCTTCTGGACAGATTTTTCAATTTCAGATTTATTTACTGTGGTGCAGTTTATGTATATATACATACACTGTAGATAAAAAGAGAGAATAGTGAAATCTATATCTATATCTATATCTAGTGAAAAGTAAAAGAATCATTAACAATCACTTCTATGGTTTAGAAAGATGTCACTTTTATGTGAAGATGAAACTTTGGTCATAGTCACTTTCTATAAATGCTCAGCTGTAAATATATGTACATATATGTTTACAGTGTAAACTTCCACTGTTAATGAATAGTACCAAATAACAGAAAGTACATTTTTATTCAAAACCCTAGAACATGGAAATTATTTGTCCACTTTAGATACTAACATGGTGTCTCCAACTGTAGCAACCCTGCTGCTGAATCACCAGATGCAGCATTGCAAAAAGAGGAGTCCCTAGTCTTTAAAAGCTTTATACTTCAATTCTTTTTTAAAGGAAAAGCAGCAGCAGCAAAAGAAAGCAAACACATCATCTGCTTAAAATCAGAGCCTTCTTACAATACCCCAAGGCTATACTTTGCTTCCAATTAATGTTTGCCCTCTTGGAATCATCTACAAATAGGTTTTATGTTCTTCATGCATAGCAAATCTGTCTAATGATTTTCTTACCATGTTCTAGTCCAGATAAAAGTACTTAATTGCTGTAACAACATTAACTTCACAAGTCCATCATTCGTGACTAGCAGTTAGCTGTTTCTTAAGATGTACTGTGACATACAAAGTGGAAAATGCAAGCAATCTAGTAAAAAATGACATTGTTAAGAAAATTTCTCTTTTTAAGATCTTTATTATGTGCTACTAAGATTGCTAGAGAAAAAGAATGCAATGTTGTGTGACATGAATTTGCAGATACTGTTTTTTATGGAGGACCAAAAAAAAGACAATACGTTTATAACCAATAATATTGAATTTGCTTTAGTTATATAAAAAGCCTGCCTTTTATGGTCCCTATTTTTACAGCAGAACTCTAAAACTACATCACCTCTAGAAATCAAAGAAGTCTTCCAACTTACCTGCAGGAAAAGAAATCAGGTTTCTGTCATTGAAATTAATCTGCATGAAATATCCATACACTGGAGAGCCATGGAAATATTCACAAACAGCAAACCTGGAATAGAGGGAGAAGTTTTATTGCCCTGGTAAAGCTTCTAAAGCAACAAAAAGAAAGCAGGTAGCTCCAGAGTTTCATGTTACTTTGACTCCACTTAAGTATAAAACCAATGTGTCTTTTCTCATGCAAGAGAAGGAAACAATAATTAAGTGTTGACTGAGCTACAGAGATTTAACAAAAGATTTGGAAGTCAGGAAATCTCCAAACAGTCTTATACTACCAATGCTTGAACCCAGATCTGCTGCTGCCTCATTAATTACTCTAAAAGCAAAGCAATGCCAGGGATTTTACAAAGCAATTTTAACACTCTATTTACATTAAGAATGAGGATGTGGAAGAGGGAGGATTTAAAACTGTGTGCAGAAAGATGCACAGAAAAACTGTTCCAGTACAACTTTATATTTAAGTCATAAATGAGCTTTGCCTTAGCACTCTGTTTAGGATTGAATACATCACCATGTTGCACTTCATCAATACAATGGGAACTGTATTTGACTCTACTATTACTGAAGAAATTAAAAGCTTGTTCCACACCCTCAAAGTAACTAATTTTTGCTCAGAAATTGCAGAATACAGTATACTACTATAATTCTCACTGTTCAGAGTTTGGTTCATTCAGCCCACCAACAAACTCCAACGTATTCAAAATTTAATGAATTATCTGAAAATACAATCATTACCTTCAGTATATCAAATGTCACACTCTTGACTTAGTAATTTGCTTCTTTTTCAAGGTCAGCACCAGTAGTTGTAGGATTATTTTAAATGCTTACATTTAATTAGATAAAAATTAATTTTAAATCACACCATTTTAAGTGTCATTTTAGCATTTAACAAACACGTTTTTTCATCTTTAGAAAAAATGCCAAAAAGGTGTTTTGCACCAGTGGGGGAGGGGGGAGAGGGCAGACAGACAGAGAGAGATTGAGTCTCAGCAGGAAAGGTCCAACAACAAATTACTTAATAAAATAGCTGTTTAATAAGATAACTAAAAAGAGGAATATAGACAGTGAGTGAATCTTTTATGCCTTCAGATACTGGTAACCCCGCATTCCTACAACTGCTGGATGTATTTTCTTATACTGTGCAGCATACATGCCCTCCATGGAGAGAGGTTAACTGTGACATGGATCACTGACTCCTCAAAGTGCAGTGGTCTTCTGGTTAGGATCACTACATTCCACCCCTTGATTCACATGTTGATTATCTTTCCCAAAGATGTTGTAAGCTACAGGTTCTATTAATAACACACAGGTTTTTCAAGCCCTAAGTACGAGGCCAAACAGAGCAGATATAACTCCTTAAGTACAATGTTTTCTGCAAGGCTCCCAGTACAGAAGGTTTTCCAGAATTTACAATACAAAACAACTCATCATTCCTAAAAAAGCAAATCCAGCAACAAATTCATCAGCTTAAATATCTGCTACTTGATGTTGTTTGCTAAGGGACTGAGAGTCATAACCTACACAGAAAGTATTCTAAGTATTTTTTTTTAATTCTATACGTAACTACTGAAGCACTATTGCATACTGACATTTCATTTTCTTAAACAGATGAATGCAGACAAAGAATACACTAAATCAAAACTTATTGGTCCATGTATATAGTTGTACTCTGAAATCACACAACTGTTCTCAAAAATTCTGTACTGACTACAGAGAGAATACCAGCATGTTGATTACCTGAGTAATAATACTTCTGTTTACAAGTTTACCCTCTGAAATCTCTAGGTGCTTCAAGTAGAAAAAAAGTAGATGTAATCCAGTTCCAAATTTCATATTTTTCAAGTCTATAAATTCTAATTTCTGGACAGACATGAAAAGAACTGAAATTTTCCACTCATTTCAATAATTTGAATTTTATCTTTGACCTGTAGCTGAAATCACAGGAAAACAGAGAAAAGGAGAAGGGCAAAAAATAGAGGCTTAAAAGATTGTAAAGGTTATCTGTATTTTTTTTCTTCCATATTTAAATGAAGAACTTGCTAAGTAATCTTAAACGCAGTCCTGCATTGCTACTCAAGTAGGTCAGAATTATTCACACTTCACGTAATTTGTATTAGTTCAAAAATTTATAATGCTGAAAGTTAGTAAACTGCAACCAAGCACTAAATGTGAAAGTCAAAAAATTTTAGTGTACTATTGTTTAAAATAACCGTGGTCAAATGTGTCATTTCAACTAACATGAAGGGTTAAAATCACATACATACTTGAGATTAATGCTATCTAATAACCTTGTTCAACTCCTGCTTCTGAAACCTTTCCCAGGTTTAAAACTATTGTGATAAAATTATTGTCTGAGTAAAGAAGTCTACGTTAGTTTATGTCATGCAGTGTATAAAAAAAAAGAAGACCTAAACCTGGAGTCCAAAAGACAGAGTTGTGTTAAGAATTCTATGCTCCTTAAAAGAAAGCTAAGTATCCCTTCCTGAAAGAAATTAATACAAATGTAATGGGGAAAGCTGTCAAGCCTGTTCTGGGGAATCAACATACTTGGGTGCCTCTCTGAAGTGCCTCTACACCAGTGCACGTAGCATGAGAAACAAACAGCAGGAGTTAGAAGACTATGTGCAGCTACAGGGCTGTGACATGCTTCGGATTGCAGAGATATGGTGAGACAGCTCACGTGACTGGAGTGCTGCAATGGATGGTTGCAGGCTTTTTGGAAGCACACACTGCAAAGAACTGTATATTACACTTCATGAGAGAGCAGTGGAATGAGTGGAGGTGCATGGAGCGCATCCTATCCTTGAAAAAGGAGGATGACTGACAGGAGCCAGTCAAGAGCATACAGCTCAAGATTATCAGGCAGACCAACACAGGTACTTTTGTGGTGGGTATCTGCTACAGAGGTCCTGATCAAGAAGAAGATGAGGCCTTCCTCAAGCAACTGGAAGAAGCTTCACGTCCACAGGCTCTGGCTCACATGCAGGACTTTAGCCACCCTCATATTTGCTCCAAAGACAACACAGCAGGGCAAAACCAATCTATTTCTGAAGTGTATTGAGAACAACTTCCTGGCACAGGTGATCAAGAAGCCAACAATGAAAACTGGACCTCATACTTATAAACAAGGAAAAACTGTGGATATGAAAGATGTGAGCAGCCTTTGCTGTAGTGATCATGAGATGGTGGAGTTCAGGTTCCTGAGAAAAGAGAGCAGGGCAAAAAGCAGGATCACATCCTGGATTTCAGGAAAGTAGACTTTAACTTCTTTAGAGATCTGCTCGGAAGAATCCCATGGGATATGGCCCTAGAGAGAAGAGTCCATAAAAGCTGGTTGATAACCTCCTCCAAGCTCAATAAAGGTTCATCCCAATAAGCAGAAAATCAAGCAGCGGTGGCAGGAGGCCCACAGGGAGGAGCAAGGAGCTTCTGATTGAAGTCAGATATGAAATAAAGTGTACAAGAGGTGGAAGGATGGACATATGACCCAGAAGTATAGCAATGCTATTCAGTAGTGCAGGGATGGGGTTAGGAAAGCCAAAGTCCACCTGCAGTTGAGTCTGGCAAGGAATGCCAAAGGCAAAAAGAAAGGATACTACAAGTACATCGACAGGAAGGAAGACTGGGGAAAACATGGGCCCATCACTGAACGGGGCTGGGGACCCAGTGACAAAGGACACGGAAAAAGCCAAGGTTCTCAATGCCTTCTTTGCCTCAGTCTTTACCCGTAAGATCAGCCTTTGTGTATCCATAGGCCCTGATACCAGAGGGGAAGTCTGGAGGAAGGAAGACTTACCCTCAGTGGAGGAGGACAAGGTTAGAGGACACTTAAAACAAACAACATACACAGACCATGGGCCTGATGGGATGCGTCCACGAGTGCTGAGGGAGCTGGCTCATGTTGCTGTGAGGCCACTCTCAATTATGTTTGAAAGGTCATGTCAATCAGAGGAGGGTTCTGAAGGGTGAAAGAGAGCAAATGTCACTCCTGTCTTCAAGAAGTGCAAGAAGGAAGGTCTGAGAAACAACAGATAAGCCTCACATCAATCTCTAGAAAGGTGATGGAGCAACTAATAGTGGAAACCATTTCCAAATACATGAATGACAAGAGGGTGATTGGCGGTAGTAAGTATGGGTTTATAAGGAGGAAATCATGTTTAACCAAATTTACAGACTTCTACAATGAGGTGTAGAAATTGACGGATGAGGGTATAAAGGATGTTACTTCAACTTTAGGAAGGCTTTTGACGCTGTGTCCTGTAAAATCCTCATAGATAAGCTGACAAAGTAAAGGTTAGAAAAGTGGTCAGACAAGTGGATTGAGAACTGGCTGAACAGCCAAATCTAGAGGGTCGTAATCAGCAGCAGAAAATCCAGTTGCAGGCAAGTCATTAGTTGTGACCATTATTGTGATCGATACCTATGCCAATACAGTCTAACCTCATCATTAATGACATGGGTGTTGGGACAACATGCACGCTTGGCAAGTTCATAGATGACAAAAGCTGGGAAGAGTGGCTGATACACCACAGGGTTTTGCTGCCTTTCAAAGGTAGCTGGACAGGCTGGAGAATTGGGCAGAGAGGAATCTCATGTAGTTCAACAAGGAGAAATGCAGAGTCCTGCACCCAGGAGGAATAATCCCAGACACCAGTACATGCTGGCAACCAACCAGCTGGAAGGCAGCTTTGCTTTCCTTTCTTTTCAGAGAAGGACCTGGGTGGCCTAATGAGCAACAAGCCGATTATGAGCCAGCCATGCACCCTCACAGAAAAAGCAGACAACAGCCTCCTGGGCTGCATCAGCAAGAGTTGCCAGCAGGTCAAGGAAGGTGATCCTTCCTCTCTGTTCAGCACTGGTGACACCACACACGCAGTACTATGTCCAGTTCTGAGCTTCCCACTACAAGAGAGGCATGGACATACTGGAGAGACTCCAGTGAAGGACCATGAATATCATTAAGGGACTGGAGCATTTGCCGATGATGACAGGCTGAGAGATCTGACTGGGGGCATCTTATCCATGTGTATAAATACCTGATAAGAGGGAATAAAGAAGGGATAGATAGACTCTTCTCAGTGGTGCCCGCTGACAGGACAAGATGACACATATTTTGAAAAAGGGAATTCCATCTAAACACATCAAAACACATTTATACTGTGAGGGTGGTCTAACAGTGGAACAGGGTGCTGAGACAGGTTGTGAAGTCTCCAGCTGGGGACATATTCAAAACCTAGCTGGATATAATCCCAGGCAACCTGCTCCAATTGACCCTGCTTGAGCAGTGCGATTGGAATAAAGAATCTCAAGTGATCCCTGCCAAACTCAGCTGTTCTGTAATCAGACCTTTGCTCTGGCTTATCTTTTGAGATGTTAATATCTTGCTGAAAGTACATAACTTCCAGAAAATGAATAATTTGTTCAGTTGTCTCAACTAAAATGTGTAAGAAATAATAAACTAAACAGTGGATTTTTCACATTCCTAAGAATACAGGAATACTGTAAAATAATACAGTGCAAATATTCTCAAATTAAAATGTAAATATTGATGCCTGAGTAAAACTACGTAGTAATAAGACTATTCTATGACAAGTGGCTTATCAAAAAGTTCATTTATTATTCACTCCAATAAAACTAATTACAATTAAT
This sequence comes from Pluvialis apricaria, assembly GCA_017639485.1. Classification (NCBI taxonomy): domain Eukaryota; kingdom Metazoa; phylum Chordata; class Aves; order Charadriiformes; family Charadriidae; genus Pluvialis; species Pluvialis apricaria. Next base: position 47,390,153 of record CM030044.1, on the reverse strand, counting down.
TTATTTGCTGTGCCTATCAATGTAACAAATACTTGATTTAGCATAAGTTAATAAATATGTAAATTAAAAGTTACCAAAGCAGGGCAAAAAAAAATTGGATGTTAAAAGCACTCCATCTCCTTTGGTATTTTGTAAATATGTTAACTTTTCTGGTTTGGAAACTTCATCACCTTCCTGTTCCATAGCAACTTGTCCTTGTTTGCTTGTCTCATTAGTACATCCAGACATATGCACACTCGGATTGTAGACAAAATCAATACATCTACATGGCTAGAAATGAAAAAATCTTACAGAAAAGGAGCTTCATTGCCTTCACTGTGCAAATTACAGAAATATCTTTATTTGAACAGCAGGTCTGTCCTAATAAATCAAAATGCTACCGGGTCTTTGGTTACATAAACTTAACCATCCTTAAAAACATCAAAATTCTAGCTTCACGGTTGGACTTATAGCTACATAAATGACTATGATTATTCACAGCCACTCTGTCCTGGAAAAAATAATGGTGATATTTTAAAGACAAGAAAAAAAAACTTGCTACTTTATAAGCAGGATTTTTATCATTCTGAAAAAAATGTCGTGTAAAAAGAAGTGAGAGGACAGAGATATTTACCGTCTCAAAGCAGGAAGTTTGCAGCAATTAGCAGTAATTGAAAAGAGGTTTCCTAGGCTTACAGGTAAGCATTATATAAGGTGAAGTCTAAAATTAAAATTATGGAAAACACTCCAATGTGAGAATGATTTTAGGGATCCCAAAAATTACTCAGAAAAACTACTCTAGGAAAAGGTTAAATCAGACGTGTAGCACAGTGAAAAGTAATGAAGTTAAAGGTATTTATCCAACATTTACTCTACTTTAGTTGTGTGTCACAGGAGCACAGCAAGAGTTATTAAGAAGCCCATTTCTATTTTTACAAAATTTCTTTACCATTATTTGTATCTTTTGCCAGAACACAGGTAGTGGAAAACATTCTTCCGCTTTCATGTTGGCCACAAACTCTATCGATTGATGCCAACTACATGCAACGATGCAATAGATATGATTGGATTCTTTTATACACCTTATTTTCCATGTCCATCTCCCTCTTGTGAGCTTTCTGAACTCAATTCAAATGTGAGTTTCAAAGAAAGTCCATCCACCCTTAAGGTAAGCAGTACTGGGCCCCTCCTAAAAATGACCTCAGCTTTCTTTTAGCGAGAAAGCCCTCAGAGCACTCCATCGCCTTAAAGCGTACACACATTACCCACATGTCCAGCTCTAAAAATTACTTAAAATTTTGCACAGACCTAAGAGAAAGGCCTTGGATTTGGTCAACATTAAAGTGTCAGGCATTCCCGACAGCTTGAAAATGTTATCTTTTCTCTCACTGCACTAGGATTCTCCATCTGCAAAAACCAAGATCTACCAGTTTCACTTTCAAAGGAGAACTGAGAAGATCAGTCCATTAATATTTGTTAAGTAATCAGAGACTATGCTGATAAGCGCCCTGCAAAAAAAAAAACAAACAAGGGAATTAATAAAGTTCAGGATTCATATGATGCACAAAAAATAAGTAAAGCCACATAGTGAATAATTGTGGTCAAAGTTGAATATCTTGAACATCTTTCTCATGATGCAGGAGTTTAGCAGAAAATACAGTATCTGACAGCGTAACTAAGAAGCCAACATCATTATCGTGGAAAAAGGAATGGATAGCTGCACTCAAAGAATAGCTATTAATGGCTTGATGTCCAAGTGGATATCAGTGGTGTTCCTCTGGGGTTGGTACTGGGACCAATGCTGTTGAACGTATTTGTTGGTGATGTGGACAGCAGGACTGAGTGCACGCTCAGCAAGTTTGCAGATGATACCAAGCTGTGTGGTGAGGTAGACACGCTGGAGAGAAAGGGTGCCATCCAGAGGGACCAGAACAGGCTGGAAAGGTGGGCCCGCGCAAATGTCATGAAGTTCAACAGGGCCAAGTGCAAGGTCCTACATCTGAACTGGGACAATCCCAAGCACAAATACAGGCTGGGCGGAGAATGGATTGAGAGCAGCCCTGAGGAGAAGGACTTGGGAGTGTTGAATGATGAGAAGCTCAGCATGAACTGGAAATGTGCACTCGCAACCCAGAAAGCCAACCGCATCCTAAGTTGCATCAAAAGAAGTGTGGCCAGCAGGTCGAAGAAGGTGATTCTGCCCGTCTACTCTACTCTGGTGGGACCCCGCCTGGAGTACTGTGTCCAGCTCTGGATCCCCCAACACAGGAAAGACATAGACCTGTTGGAGCAGGCCCAGAGGAGGGCCACAAAGATGATCAGAGGGCGGTGGCACCTATCCTGGGAAGACAGGCTGATACAGCTGGGTTTGTTCAGCTTGGAGAAGAGAAGGCTATAAAGGGACATCTTATAGGAGCTTTTCAGTATCTAAAGGGGGCCTACAAGAAAGATGGGGAGGGACTCTTTATCAGGGACTCTAGTGATAGGACAAGGGGTAATGTTTTTAAACTGAAAGAGGGTAGATTTAAGTCAGATATTAGGAAGAATGTCTTTACTGTGAGGGTGGTGAGACACTGGAACAGGTTGCGCAGGGAAACTGAGGATGCCCCATCCTTGGAAGTGTTTGAGGCCAGGTTGGATGGAGTTTTGAGCAACCTGGTTTAGTGGAAGGTGTCCCTGGCCATGGCGGGGGGGGGGGGTGGAACTAGATGATCTTCAAGGTCCCTTCCCATTCTAACCATTCTATGATTCTATGGCTATATCGTTGTTAGCTAACAGCTCCTTATTGCTAAGTATTTGGTTTTGCAATATTAACAGCCTTCCTTTTTCAAGTGTGCCTTTTGCAAATAAAAATGTAAATGTAACGCATTAAAAACTGCATTACCATATATGCTAGCTTTTAGAAAACATGTTCTCTTACAGTACTTGTCCACAGAGAACTGAGTCTCTACGTGAAACTGAAGTAGGTTTTGCTTTAAGTCTGGAAAACCTGGGTCTCTGGTCATCCAAAATAGCAACCATTTCACAAATATTGCATATATACATTCAACAGCCTGTTTGCTTAAAAGGTTTCCCCTGTATGCGTAATGCAAGTAGTAAACCTAGCAAACACCTGAAAGACACTTTGTTAATTATCAATAGCTAATCACAGCCTGGCACAGAGAATGGGTGACAGAACCATGTGTCCTCTCAAGGTACAGGGAGAGACTGTGCCTCAGCATGACTATTTCACATTACTAAGGCATTATAAGGGGAAGGAAAAAACAGAAACATAATGACACACAGTATCAGATTGACTCTTTAGTCTTTAATGAATTTCTATTTTAGGTGTATAATTTTCAAAGTTTCATTCTGTCTTTGTTTGAGGACTCATAGCTAAGATTACATCTGGCACACAGAAACTTTATTCCTTTGATATTCCTCTTTAATTGTATGTCCTATGATTGCCATATCATTATATAAACCAGAAGGAAGTTTGTTCATTATATTGAGCAAAAAAAAAAATTAAAAAATACACATTGTTGTGTTACTAGATCATTACTGTAGTATATATTCAACTTACGATCACTGCTTATTCAACAATGAGATTAGACCACTACGTGATCTTGCATTGATTTACTATCAAAGGCAGGTTGCTTGAAGGACTGTATGACAGGAAATTTTAACTCTAGTCATTACACTAACAGAGCTGTCTATAAGAAACTGTTTTCTATACATTACTCTTAAATTTTATTTTTCTATTTCTATTAAAATATATATTTTTATGTAGCATGCTATAACAAAGTATATTTTATCAAAAATAGAATTTCACAAACTTCATTAAATGGTCTACCATTGACCAACAAAGCCAATAAACTCAAAGGAAGCTATTTTAATTATGTGCTTTCCACTATGCTGTCTCTATGTCAAATTCCAGAGGTTCAGGAACTACAAATAGCAATGGATTTGTTGACAGAAATTTTTGACACAGAAGACGTAATTGTGTTTGCCCTTGAATTTGCTATGGGCCGATCAATACAACAAATTAAGGACTCTTGAAAGGAAGGATCTTGTCTCCACTAATTAAATATAATGCTGTAGTGTTGTCAGCGTCCTATTCCACAATCGCTTAGTCAAGTTAGATTTCAGACATATCCTTTCTAACACAAAATGTGTTACAAAGGAATTACCAGGCTTGCATGTTCCCCATATCCTAAGGAAAGTAAATTTGCTTTCTATTAACTTTTGAATGCTGACTCTGCTTAATCAGAGAGGAAGTAATTCCGGAAATGAACATACACAACACACAGACACAGGAATATTCTAACAGCCAGTAATGTCAAAAAGATGCGGTCAGAAAAATCAGCCATACCAGACACTTGCTTGTATGTTTCAAAACAGATCTGGCTGAGAAGAAGTAAAGGTGCGGGGGAGGGTGGGTAGTGGGGGGGGGTCACGGAAACACCAAAAAAAAAGAAGTATAACAGTTTATGTCTATGTTTCCTGGTGGAGCAGCTCTACTCCTTAAAATATTAAATATTCAGGTGGCTAGATAGACCAAGTCTATCTTGTAACTTAATCATCAGGCCACTTAGCAAATGTTTGGGAAGTCTGATTAAACATCTAAATCAGACACTCTTGAGAGGTGAGTGTTTGGTTCATATTTCAGTATTGACTTTTCTTGAACCAAATCTCTCTTCACATGAAATTTTATCCTATGAAAAACCTTCCTGTCCAAAAGTTTGTCAAGACATCTGGCATAGTCCCAAGGAAAAAAAAAAAAAAAAACAAACACAAACAAAGAAAGAAAAAAACAGAACACATCTAAGTGACATTTTCTTATCAAAAACAGAAGCGATGAAAATTTACTGTCAATGACTATAGAAATCAGTTGAAACAACAGAAATTAAATATAATGTAGCATGTAGAGGGGAATTATTAATCCCTCAGATATTACAACCAAGGCAAAGGGGACCATTCATCACTAAGGTGACTTAGGCTGCCAGACATGGTTTCAGACTAATACTAATACAGCACTAGATGACTAGACTGCGTCACTGAAGTTCTTCCTACACAGCATTGTAGGCCAAAATCATCAAGGCTGTGAAAACAGGAAGCGAGTCAAGCTTTTATTATCCCCAAAGTTCCTCGATACAAGGAGGATACAAACACATAGCTTGACTATTTTACAAGGAGAGCCACTGGGGATATGTGAAAACTAATAAAACATTTAAAACCATAAATCTAACAAGCATCAAATAAGACAACAGTATCAGATTTCCTGGAAGCTGAGAGCTCCAACAGAATATGCTCAGAAGACGTATCATGTTGCCTAGTTAGAGAGACAATGTAGTCATGCTCAAGACTAATCTCACAAACTTGAGATATTGGGTTTGAAACTCTTCCTTGTTTTAAGGAGATATAGACTTGGCAGCTGAATCTCTAGCCTTGAGATACGCATCTTGAGCAGCATTTCATAAAGAATACCAAATTTGACAACAAAAATCTCTCTTCATGACAATTAATACATCCAAGACAAACAGAACTCAAGAGCTCATCAGAAAAAAAAAAATTATGTCCTATGGATAATTTCAACATATGTCCAGAAAATTAGATCTGCAGGTTGATTAAGGAATAGCAAGGCAAAATAATAAACTGACTTTAATGACTTTAAAAGTGTACACATTTTGGAAGGCAAATGTGGACCACAAGAATCATTGAGCATTAAAGGGACAGCTGAAAAACAAACAGATTTTTCCAAGTATTCCAACAGCATTATTTGTAACATATTCATGTAGAATCTGAACATTCAAAACCACCCAAGAGATTTAGGAGTACAAGTGCCATTAACTTTCAGCTCAATTTCTTCTCCTGGGTACATTAGCAATTTTGAAAATCTTCCCTGCAGATAATTAATCACTTTATATTGGCATTCAACAGTGCTCTGAGCTGATGATTTTTTAAAATCTTTTTTTGTGTGTCAGCTGCATACAGTCAGAAGAAATGATTGTCCAGTTTAGTTGTTACTTCAGCATGCAGTAAATTTGTTATCAGAACACCATAGCAACAAACAATTTATTTATTTTTTAATCAAAATCACTCAGAAATGTTGTATGGTGAAAATAAAGAACCAGTTATCGCATCTCTTCTTTTTTGCATGAGTCTTTCGCATTCTGTCAGGTAAATATTTTGTCATGAAAGTAATAGAAGTAGAAAAATTTAGCCAACACAGCATAGCATGAAGCTAGCCACTCTCTTCAGCCTCCAAAGAGAATATTATTGTTGTGAATGTGATTGACAGAACTCTTCCAAACATGTATGCTTTTTGCTAACTTCAATGAAATAGCTTTGTTCTGCATATTGCATAAATATTTGCTGAAAATGAAATAAGTCTCTAAAAAATTTTTCACATCAATATTACATCTAAACACAACAAGTGTCACCCACTAAGGACATAACACAGTACTTCAAATTATGTTTAAATAATAACTAGGAAGATACACTTAAACTGGTATGTGGTGGTGAACACAGATCTTCTGGATACTGCTCCCAGGAAAATGGGGTAACTACTAATATTGTATATTCAATTTTGCATGAAAATCTTAAGAATCAGACACTAGAATCATTTGTCCTTTATCTTGTTCTTAATTTTAATCTTTCCTTTCATTTACTACAATTGCCTATAGGATTTTGTCCAGGTTTTGTCCATTTAACATGAACATACTGAACTTAATTTTTGGGTCATATTTAACATACATCTGTCTGAATCCAGACCCTTTTCTCACCTTGATTCCTCTGGAGGAATCCCAAACTGCCCTTTCTTCTGGTATTTCATATCATCATCTCTCTGACTCACTTTGAACAGCAAAAGTCAGAATCACAGATATTAATCAATTGATATTAAGTGTCTATTGCCCTGAGAACCTTACTGGGCCTCCTCTGCACCTGCAAAACAGAGACTGTTCTGGGAAAATAGAGCAACTTTTCTACGGATCATACTATTCAAGAACTTTACTAGAGTGTCTTAAAGATAAGCTGTTACTGTAAAGGCAAAATGTCTCCACAGAGGTACAAAACAGTAAGAATTTGAACAAAAAAAGACAACATATGTGGCAGTGCTGAGTTAAAAAATAGGGGGTGCAGGGAAATAAGGTGCTAGTTGGGGCTTTTTTCAGTTGTTTAGAAACAAGTTCTTTTCTGGGTTTAAACTTTTATGCAGTCATTAAAATTGTATTCACAGTCACAAGATCAGTAATCAGTTTTGTTTTCTGAGTATAGAACTTTTTAACTATGGCGTATGAAAGAATCAAAAGAATGAAGTTTGATAACAGTCCAAAAAATAGTCCCAGATGATATTTGATTGACAATAGTAAGCCTGCACATCTGGGCCTCCATTCACTGTAGCATTCTGAATTAGAATTTTACTTAGTGATGACAAGATTGGATAATTCTATAATTCTTCAAACAGAACCATTATTTGCAGTCTTGCATAACATACGGGTGATGAGTTACAATTATCGCATAGGCTCAAAAACCCATTACCCAGCAGTTTCTGGGTCACATCCAACCAGACTTCAACAGATATGCATGCTTAAATGACTTCTTGTTTTTTTAATCTCCTGTTAATAATCACTTGCTTCCGTTGGGAAAAACAAACAAACTTCCAGAAAAGCAGTGAACAACATAACCATGAGATACGCAAAATGTTCTAAATGAAAAGGTTTGCAGCTGTGAAAGCAGTAGTAGGTACAAGTCTTTCTTTTGGATATAATAACTTTGATGTTAATTTTAGAGCTTGCAGTGTCTTTGATACTGTCTCCCCATAGACATCTTTGAATTGCCTAGCAGTCCTCAGTGATTAATTGCCTTTTCTGAAAGTGCTGCATCACCTGAAGAAGATGACACATGCTTAACACAAAGAGGGTACAGAATAATGATTTCAAAGGCGATGTTTTGAACATGGTAATAATGTAATGATGAATCACAAGATGGTGTAGGCAGCTCACTGCCAGCCCACAAGGTTTTTGAACCAGCTCCTGAATCTTAACAATTAACTAAAAAAAAAAATAAATCTCTCCTTGTTTATAATGGTCTATTTTATACAGTAGACATGCTAACAGCTTGGAAAAAAAAGAGTGAGTTTCATGCCATAGTCCCACTGACTTCACTGGTACTGAGAATTTATCCAATATTAGACACTATTATATTATTAATATTATAAATAAATAATATATAAATAAATAAATAATATAAATAAATAAATAAATAAATAAATAAAATAAATATATAAATATTATTTTTAATCGATGTTTAGGGAACTAATGAAGGTTGGTTACTCAAGGTAAATTAACAGTAACCATAGGTTACATTAAATCTGCTACAGCTTAGAGAACATTTGCATAACATACGAAATTTGGTTTCTCTGGTGATTAATATCTACAGCGAGCTGCCTGTTTAAGAAGACCCCAAAGTCAGAGCTTCAGACTAGAATCAGTGTAGTTATTCAGTATTTGGATAAGTGAACTTAAGTTGGAAGGAAAAAGACAATAAATTCCTGGAAAACAGACAATGATCAACAACAAAATAACACTTCTAAGAGAAAATTTCAACAAGTGACCCAACCTGTATTTCTATAGTACAGTCAAAGCTCAAGCTGCCTGCTTGTTTTTCCATGATTGTATTCAAGATTAGTGTTGTGAAAATGAGCATTTTAGCTTCATCTAGACTCCTTCCCTGTTGATGCCATTAAAATATTTTCAAGGTTCCTGTGGATACTTTAGCAATGATATGCAATCAATGGCAGAAACATCCCAAGATAGCTGCTTTTACAACTTATTGTATTTATTTTAAATTCATAGTTCAATTGTTGTATGAACATCCATGAAGTTTTTTCTTTTGGCATCTGCTCACTCAACAAAAACACATTTCCAATGCCAATTTTATGATGTCAAATTTTAAAGTGTCGATACCCTGCTTGGTATGTGGTTGTGGCAGTCTTCAGAGAAGTTGGAATCTGCTTTCTTTATTTCGTTCATTTAGCAACTGTGACTGTATTCCACTAACAACGTAGTGTTTGTTTAGTTTCTTTCTTTTCTTCTGAAAAGCAGGTATACACATTAAATAAACCCATGCACATAGGTTATTGGTGCAAATTCTGCCTGATATATGTTCACAGTAACAAAGGTAGGAGGCATATATTAGCTTTACTGCTACAAAACTGAGGTCTCCATTTAGTACATGTGGTATTTTGAATTAAGTTATCTAGTGTGTAAAATAAACTTTATATGAAGTATCTTTATAATTTAATAGGACAGCAAAATTATTTTTTTTCCATCTTAATCACTCCTATATACATCATGGAGATACCTGACCAGCTGTTACATAGAGAAATAGGCACACTGAAGGAGGCTTATTTATCTGATAAAAAGATCTTTTCTTTATGTTTACTTTTAAAGGAAATTTTTTCTCTGTGGAACAATTCACAAGCAGAGCTCAATGTAATGATGGACAAATTTCAAATTCAGGGTCTGAATTCAGATTGCTGTATGAAATATGCCTTTTATTGATGCTCGATCCTCAATTAAAATTATTTCTGTGTCTCATCTATGTAAAGTCAATATATATTAAAACATATTGAAAAACATGGTCTGGAATCATTACTTGCACTTCTTTCAAAAAATACAACACAATTTTCTAGCTTGGTGAAATCTCTGAAGTTGAAAAAAGGTTAATCTACATAATCTGCAAAATCTCTTCCATTTAGTCCTAAGTGGCATTTGTTGTCCAGAAATTTCCTCCTGTAAATTCAAAAATGGGTAGAAACCCATAAGAAGTATTAGCTTCCATAGCATCTTTCCCCCAACCATAACTTCTATAGTGTTTTTCACAAAGAAGCCTGTGAAGTTCCAATTTGTTTAGCTACTTATTTTCCAATAGATTATTTAGAAATACAGCATAATAAATTGGAAATACTACATTACTTAAGAAAAAGCAGTCAGATAGAGATGTCTCTGTTTAGTAACCTCCTAACTTGCTTCTTTAAATCTTTACCTGTTAGAGATGCTGTTAGTGAGATAAAAGGTGATATTGTTCACATTTATGACTCATATCTATACGAGCAGTTTACATACTATTAGTGCAGATGAATTTGTACATGTTGCATGTACGTTGTTTTTTCCAACAAATAATTAAGTACAGTAAAATGTCCTTGTGAGTTCTCCAAGGTGTTGAAAATTTTCTAGGGAAATCAGCTAGTGTTATGCAACAGACCCAGTTTTACAGTCACAGTTTTCATCCAGCCTGTGTTTACTTTCAAAATGTGTGGGGAAGGAAAAACACAAAACAAACAAATCCCAAATGCCAAAAGCCCCTCAAACAAACAAATAACAATCTCCCCACCGCCCCACCCCCTGAAAAAAAAAAAAAAAAAACAAAGTGCAAAGCAGCAAAATGTTAAAACATGTTTTAAAGTAAACTAGTGATTTCTGCTATAACATCCATGCATATTAAGGGGAAATATATGGTAAGACAACTGAGGTATATGATTTTCTGAATAGAGCCAGGAAGAGTCCTCATTAGCTAATTGTATGAATGCAGGAAATAATGCTTCAAAAATTATCTGGATGATATAAAACGATCTGGCTATTCTTGTATAGAAAAATATTACTTTATTTCCTGACCTACTCATTTAGCAGGCATTTCAGCTCATAAAGATATTTTGAAATATTTTGAAGGATAAGACTTCAGTGATATGACCACCAGCCAGCTAATCTCACAGAAATTGAAAGATCACCTGGGAACATGGCTAGTTTGGTATACTTGAGATATGATCAAGGTATACTTGAGTTTTCCAGGTTGGTGACATTGACAGTTACAAAACATGGAAGTTACAAAAATTAGGTTAGCAAGTTAAAAAAAGAAATCAGACATTTATCATGAGCAGGTATATAATGGTATAAATTCTTACTACTCAGCAAGAACACACAGATTTTCTTAGTTAAACTTTACAGGACTCATGAGTATTTAGAACTGATCCAGTTCTCAAAAGGAATTTAAAGAGTTTTTGATATCATCACAAAAGTCCATTTTTTCTTTAGTAGAATAGACATAGGTGTGGCCGAGTCAATATACATAGCATTTCCTGTTAGAGTAAAAATTCTGTTTCACTTCTCTAGAAATAAGTAAGGACAACATACTTATGCCACACTTACAGCAACAAAAATGGATCAGAAATTAGCTAATTTGGTTAATTCCAGTGGCACTTGCATTCAAATGCATACTGAGCAGAGAATGTTACTTCAAAGTAACAATATCAATTTGCTAAAAAATGGTAAATAGGTCTTCTGTGTCTGACAGCATGAAAAGTTTTGAATGTCAGATGTTATACAAACAATTTGAACAATGCATGGCATCATTCCAGTTTAGGATTAATTTACGGGCCATTTACTCTCCTACATTATCCCTCTTTGGGTTTTTTGATACCTGGATAGGATAACTGAATATTATAATCAATAGTAACAGTACATACTGATTATTATAAAGACGTTAAAATTACTTTTTTCCTCCTTCCAATGTTTTTTCACTATTTATAGGTAAACAGAGAAAAATAAATACAGCTAATGCACATTACTCTGGTTCTAAGGAGGTTATTGTGTTTGCCCTGGTTTAAGACAACAGCCTCTAGACTACTTCATAACCCCAGTGATTTAGTATTCAAAAATACACAAGTGCATGAATCAGTATATGCTCCAGAAGGTCAGGTGGAATACTCCAAACATTGTTATGAAAAATTAAAACCAAATTATCTCAATTTCTGAAGTGAAGAAAACAAAACCCCTCATTTCCTTTTCCCTTTTTTTGGTCCCATATGTGTTCCTTGGAGTTGACAACTCAGAAATTATCTTTACTCCTAACAAACACAAATGACATATTTAGAGTCTCAAGTTGTCTGCAAAAATGGTTTCACGTTTTGTAAACATAACTCGCATGAATTTATAGCCGTATTACCAACAGCTGAAGCACAGTCAAATGCAGATTTATGATGCAGGAGTTCATCTTCAATTCCGTAGAATGCACTGTCAATGAGACTGTCCAAATGAATAATTTTAATGGAAAAAAAAAAATGGACTCTGTAGACTGTAGCTTTTTTTTTTTTTTAACTGAAGAGTACGAAATAAACATTGAAAATTTTATCAGAGAATAATCAAAACTCACAATCAGAATGCCTGGAGTCTGCCTAAGTGTTGGACAATAGTGTTCATGCAAACATATGAAATAGTAAGCTCCACCTCTTTTAAAACAAATGCACCTTTCTTAACAGGCTCAGTTTCAGTTAGAAGATTTTTTTTATAAACTGTGGTCAATGTGAGTTATAATAAACATTGCCAATATAACTGTGTTTTGCTACTTTTAAACATCTCACCTCAAGTGATAATGCCACTTGTGCCTCGTATAGCCTATTCCGGTTTACTCTGCTAAGTGTCTGGATATTTATGGAAATGGTCATTGTTGTCCCTCCAGGAGTTAAGGTGGAAGCAGAATCCAGTAGCTAAGTAGAAATAAACTGGAATAGGTTTTGTCCCTGTGGAGCACCAAACCCACAATTGTACTTAGGCCTGCAGTCTGTTTTGGTTTAGGTCCAGTGTTAACAGATGGGTCATAGCTCAGAAGTCATCTGAGTAGACAAGACACAAGACAGGGAACCTGAGGATCAAGATATGAAATGACAGCAAGCATGTTAAATCAAAATTATACCTACAATGTTACAGATAGAGAAGGGTAAATTGAGACTATGTCAGAGCAGACAGGACAAAAATATGCAGATCATGAAGGCAGAGGAAAAGAACTGGAGCAACTATTATGTCAGTACACTACAGACAAAGTCCAGGCAAAATTTGAGAAAGCTCCATCGATGTTTGAAGGCCTCATCTTCCACAGGTCTCACTTGCGTCTCACGGCATAAACTGTCATCTGCAGGAAGCTGTCTCATTTAGTAAAGACCACAAGACGTTTGGGGCCTCAGCAGCAGAAGTTCTGATCCCTGTCATTAAATTTCATTAAATTTTACCTTAGCAATTAATTTTGTACAGTAACGCGCTAACCCTGTGCAATACTTCCTAACACAGACAGACTAACCTAAGAATTTAACACAGGTGCTTAGATACCTGCTATGCTGTGCTGTTAGAACAGTGGCATAACAGTTCCTGTTCCCTGAGACCCAAAGTTCCAACTTACAAAGAAAATTTCTGATTAAAACCCTAGACTATCCCCTTTTCAGATACTTAGATCAAACACAGCTGAGAATTCAATCCTCATGAACTAAGTTTCAACAGACATGAAGTTAATGTTTCTCTATACTATGAATATTTTTCTTCTTGATTGACCTGGAGTGTTGAAGAGTGTTTTATAAAGCCACATTATTGATGCACTGTTATTATTCATAGACTCAAGCCTACAATCTTTGTAGAGTCAAGAGTGTTATTAAAATCACTGTAAGACAAATGTCCAATGAACAAACTTTAGCTATGCAGAAGTGCATTCCTTAATTCTATTGAAGCCAGTGTACCTTTCCTCAGGACACAGTCTCAAATCACCTGTGATAAAGGCTTCATTTCTTTGTACCATCACTATGATCTGATTTAGCCAAGTTTGTCTCCAGATCTGTTCAACTAAAGGGACACCATTAGAAAGAGCAAACAAGATAAGGTCTAACATGAGCTTTGTCCTCTCTCATACCTATTTTCTGTTATCTTGTCTGTACTAAAAAGTGGACTAGAATCCAATAGGAATTGTGTACATATTTCTGTCACGCCACAGGCTACATATCATTCCATTCTGGCTTGAACAGGCTATCATTCTGTAGGTTATGTATCATTTAATTTTGGCATGAACACTTTTGTTGGATGCAAATTTTCACTTCCTTTTTCCAGGAGTGCGAGTCAATCATCAGGTGCCTTCCCCTATCTAAAATTGTGACCTGAGTTTCTGAGTAGTGACAAAAGACTATTTTCTATTTTCTCTTCCTGATGTTGAAAAAAGAAAAACATGCAACTTTCTCTTAACATTACTCTGTCACTTCAGATTCAGAGTGTAGAGCAGGGTATTAAAAAACCAATCAAACAAAAACTCAACCACAATTTAAGAATCTGGATCAAAATTACATAATCATCAGATAGGTTCATTTCAGGGTCAAGTTGCTTTAAATTGCTAATTCCCCTCACCCTACTTTTAACAGTGAGGTATATTGTTCTCTTTATTCATTTAACAAGGTATGATTGGTGATGATGTTTACATGTTTTCACTAGTTAGGCCATATTCCCTGAGCTGTGTGTTATTTGTAACAGACTCTGCTTTTTGTTTTTCATTGTCCTTTGCATGGACTGAAACACCTTAATATGAATTTCAGGCATTGGTCTGCCTTCCTCTTCTGTGTTGTCCTATATCATATGCCAGTAACAGTGAAGAGTCTGGCCATGGATTAGACTAAATTTTATGGTGCCATGACACAGTTGGAGGGGGTTAGATTCCATTTAAGCATTTCTACCCAGCCACTCTGTCTTGAAAGACATAAAATACTGTCTGAACCTTTACTCTGCCCTATGTAACCTAATAATCTTTTGTCAAAGATGATTGATGATTCGGAAAAAGTTGCTTTCCATTGCCTCAGCAACGTACATTTCAAATCAAGAACCTTTAATTCACATGTAATACATGTTTATGTGATGTCATATACAGTTTCATCGGGTTTATATAGACATGTAACATCTACAGTGTCAAAAAGTCACTTGACAGGAAAAGCTGGGCACTACAATGCTTTGACATCCCATCATCTGGTTCATGTTCCAATAGCTGAGATTCCAGGATTTGTAAGTGAAGACTGGCTTTTGCACACAGATGTAAAGAGACAACTACATCTTTGTTTCTTCTAAGGAACAGATTATCTGAGTTTGCATTTTGTAACAACCAGTCATAGCAGTTCTCTTGGAAAAGATTTACTAGACCCGAATAGTTCAGGTACAAATTTTGGCCTTGAAGTGTACCCTTCTTTGTTCTATTGTACTGTTTCAGTTTGCATCATGCACAACTTTGATGCGTGTATGTAGTATTTTATGTAATATAAGTGTCAAAGTTCAAGAATTGCAAATGCAAATAAAGACATGCTGTTGTGGGGGGAAAAAACCCAAACATATTCCATAAAGCAAATGCTGATAATGGTGATATAAAAGAGCTACTGGCTCATCAGAAAGTGTGATGTGTTAAGACGGTCCATCACAGCCTAAAAAAAATTAGTCAGGTGGTATTGGTGCTAAAGAAAGAAGAAGGTGTTTTCTTAAACTTTTTTTAAGCTTTTTATTTTCAGAATTCATTCTCCAGATACAAGGCCACTTTCTTAATGAAAGTTTTAGTTCACTGGAACACAAAAAAATTATCTCTTCTTCTCGTTTCTTCAAGATATGAATAGTCCAAAATTCTGTCTGATATAAAATACAAATTCCAAGGATCCTTCTGATAAATACAAAGTCAAAATGTCTCATTTACAAAACAAGAACAACAAAAACAACCCACACATCTATTTTGTAAGGAGGATAAAATATGCCTCCAACAATGAACAATTCTCTTTCTACTACCAGCATTGTTTCTGAGAAATGCATTTGTAAGTGCTCCCAAAGGACAAAACTAAACTACTTAGCTTCTTTTTAAAGAAATAAAATATATAGCAAAGGCTACAAGAAGACCAACTGACTTTCATTCAATTATCATTTAATTTTCTTCACAAACAATTTCAGAAATATTGCCTAGCCATGGTGTCAGTGTTTCTAAAAGTCCTACGAGGCTGCTGCATAATGCACAACACTCCAGCACGAGCAGGCACTCAGCCAGCAGGAAACAATGGCCCTCAGCAGGTTTCCATGCTTCAGTTCGTGTGTCACAGGAAGAGACTGCGATTTGCTTTTCTTCACCAGAAGAAGAGGCTGGACCCATCCAGGGATTCAATCAGTCAAAATTTCATACTTCAACCAGCTACAGCAGTTATGTTTTCCCCTGTCTCCTCCCAGAACTTCTCCTACGTCAGCAGGAGGGCAAGGGGGATGGGAAGGGAAGATAAAGAAGTATTTCAGATGTTAGGTAAACAGGCAGGTAATGTTCTAAATTTTCATTTTGATTTCACTTTCAGCAGCTGGATTCATGCCTAACTATTATTATTACAGCTGACAACTAAGCATATACGGGAAGCCTTCTAAAGGAGTTGTGGTTAGCTCAAATTAAAAGTGAGACGGGAGCTGCTGTGCTCAGATCCCATGGACACCTGTGAACAAAACAGAGTAGGCAATTAAGGCTTGCTTCTTCCTCCCTTCCTCAGACCCCCTTAGCAGAAGCAGTAAGATAGCCACCTGCACACGGTTTGTGGTTTTTTTCCCAGAGTTTCCTCAGTTTGAAGAGTCTTATTATTCCCTATTTATTTTTCTTCTTAATAAGTTGTTTGTCTTTCCATTACACTGCTTTTGTGATCTGACAGCAGAGTTTGCCCTGTCTCTACTACTTTTGATTAGCCTACTTCAGATGCACTCAGAGCCTTGAAACTCCGGAGCTGAACACAAGGCAGCAGAGATGCCATGCTAAACTTAAACTTACTCATCCCTTCTTCCTAGAAGTGAAACTCAACATATCACCTCCAGTTAAAAAAATCTGCTGCAGTCAGAAACTTTATTATACTCTTTCCCCCCACTCTGTTATCACGGAATCACAGAATTTTCAGAGTTGGAAGGGACCTCTAGAGATCATCTAGTCCAACTTCCCTGCCAAAGCAGGATTGCCTGGAGCACATTACTCAGGACTGCATCCAGGAGGGTCTTGAAAATCTCCAGAGAAAGGGATTCCACAACCTCCCTGGGCAGCCTGTTCCAGTGCTCTGTCACCCAAACTGTAAAGTTTTTCCACGTATTTGAACGGAACTTCCTATGTTCCAGCTTGTGCCCATTACCCCTTGTCCTGTCACTGGGAATTACTGAAAAGAGTCTGGCTCCATCCTCCTTTAACTCACTCTTTAGATACTTGTAAGCCAAAATAAGGTCTCCCCTCAGCCTTCTCTTCTCCAGGCTAAAGAGTCACAGCTCTCTCAGCCTTTCCTCATAAGGGAGATGCTCCAATCCCTCAATCATCTTAGCTGCCCTACGCTGGACTCTCTCCAGTAGTTCCCTGTCTCTCTTGAACTGGAGAGCCCAGAACTGGACACAGTATTCCAGTTGTGGCCTCACCAGT
Organism: Pluvialis apricaria; assembly: GCA_017639485.1. Classification (NCBI taxonomy): domain Eukaryota; kingdom Metazoa; phylum Chordata; class Aves; order Charadriiformes; family Charadriidae; genus Pluvialis; species Pluvialis apricaria. The sequence goes on along the minus strand of CM030044.1, from coordinate 47,372,936 downwards.
GCAGAGTAGAGGGGGAGAATAACCTCCCTTGGCCTACTGGCCACACCCTTGCCTATGCAGCCCAGGATTAACCCCTGTTATAAACAGGGAGAATAAAAAAAAATTATAGTCTCTAATTAATATCACATTGAAACTATGTTGTACAGGGTGTAATGAGGTGACCGACAACATTACATATGATAATGAACTATAGTTAAAGGGTGTCAATAGTGTAGTGTAATGGTGTTACTGTATAATGTATGAAATCTGGATTCTAGATCATCCTCTTATCAATTAAAGTACAATACATAACCTTCAAACTTTCACTAGGTTATTTTAAACTGCAGAATTTAGAGAAACAGATAGTGTCAAAATATGTGTTTGGAGTATGATGCAGTTCTCTTTTGAAACCACCAGACAATTTCCATGACATGCAACAAAGATCTTGAGCTATAAGGTTTTGCTTGACCATTTCATTATAATGGGCAACTTTTATAACTTATGATATACTCCTATATAACTGGTGAGATGTATCCTTAGTGCAAAGCCAGTGGCTTGCATATCTTTGCTCCAAGGATATATTAGGAGCCCTCTGACATGTACTGTCAGCAATAGAACCTTAAAAGGGTTGGTTAAAATGAGAAGGAAAGTGCATTCGCTGTGAATGGAACTAAAATGCAGCAAGTAAGCACAAATAATGCTCACAAATAATACTCACCAGTGCAATGGTCCACTGACCATCTAAGTTATTTCTGCAAGCTTCTTCTTCCTTTCTAATGAAAAAAAAGTCCAGTTCCTTCATTATTTTTTTTTCCTTCATCACAATAGCAGTCTCTTCAACTGAGTGGAAAAGCAATGTTGTTTCTTTCAGTGGATTACAGAGCAGTATATTTTTTGATCCTTATTAGAATTTTGCTGTGACTCGGATATTTAATCTGTTCATGCATATTTATCCATTTTTAAAGATCATCTAATGAAAATTGCCTCTCACCTTGATTAAAAAGACCTTTCAGTATCTAAACTTATACTAATAAATATTAATCTACATCCCAACAGGAAATCAAAACTGTCTTCTAATGTTTAATATGGGCTCCCTTTTCTTTCTCTAATTGTTATTTTGGAGACATTCTATAATTTATTTATTTTTTATTAGCAGAGTGATAGCATAGCCTTCAAGCAGACAACTAGACTTCTCTCTGGCACCTCACAGCCCCTTAGTTTTGTAAACAACTCAAATCTCACTCGTAACTTCTTAATTGATTTCATTTGTAGACTGTAAATGTTGTTTGCATGTTACTTCAAAAGGAAGCAGAATTTAAATGAAGTGACAGAAATAGGCTCAGCACTCTGCAAACTGAGATCCTTCCTGCTTCCTACCCAGCTTTTGCTTAAAATCCAATTCTATCCTGTGTTCTTGTGAGGTGCGTATTGAGTTCAGGGGAAATTAAACACTTTCGTGTGGGCTTAGAGGAAAGATTCAGCATTATGTAAGGCTTCCCATGGAAATACTGCCACAGGCTGGGTCTTGAAGGAGGAGCTGCCCGCTCAGGTAGTAACTATGACATTTGGTAGAACCTATTGAAAACTAGTAAAAATGCAATAAAACAATTCTTTTTCACTTTTGCTATCTCCTTCCACTACTCCTAAGGTGTAATTTAAAATACCAAGAAATTTATAATACAATTTTAAGTGCTTTAAAAAAAAATTAAAATGTAAATGATCATCTAGACAAAAACATAAGTCTTACGTTTTCATAAGTACACTCAGACCAAGATATAATAGGAATGAAAAGCAGGGAAGTCAGACAAGATAAACCATCACCAAGAGAAGAAGAACATCTGGAGACTTAAAGGTGGCTCAGGAAGAATAGATCTCAGTTGTTTTGAGCCTCCACAGGACTTTCCAAGGGCAATATTTAATAGCAATAACATTTTGTCTATAGCAAAATAACACCTCCAAAAGCAATAGGGTAGAACAACATCATATTAAAAAATTGAGACCATTTTTTTACGTTATATGCTCTTTTGTTAGTCATCAGAAATTAGGTATATCTCATCTGATTTCTAGACACTGATATCTATGCTAACTTCTCTGCCTCCATTTCTAGTCAATAGAAAGAAACAGGTACTTCTAAATTGCACAATTCACCCAGCCTATTTTAGTTATCAACCTTAAAATGAGACAAATTGCACCATGAAAGAGACTGTTTTTCTCCATTGTTTACAAAGGCAGTCTAGAAAACAAACTAGATGTTGACATCTACGTTGCAGATGCCTGAAGTTAGAAAAAATGTATCCATTCCTATATATACCTATATATACCTATATCTAAACACAACCTCTTGTTTTCATTTTTTCTCTCATTATCTCTATCTTATGCAGCATAAACCACCATTTTCTTCTTGTCACATCTGTACCAACAAAAAAATACAACCCATTTACTCACAGAAGTTATGTTTTATACATTTCTTTTTAATGAGTTAAGAAAGAAATATTCCAGAAAATGGACATAAACAGTGAATGACCTTGCCTTTCTTACTCGTCAGCAATGAAAGTAACAGCAAAATGAGACAGGAGATTTGAAACTTCTGGCAGTACTTAGTCATTTACTCCTCAGACCATGCAGCCACTTTTTAAAAAGCCCAGATGGAAAGGAAGAAAGAGCTATAGCTTGAATCATAGTTGTTCCAAATGAAAGGTGAGAATATTTGAAACAGGGGTAAAGAATGAAGGAACGAAAAGGGCGGAAATTCATTAACTCTGCAGAGTTACAGACTGCAGTTTCCTTTTATTTTATTTTACACAATCATATTTTTCCTTTACCATTTTGGGGGAATTTTTGAAGTATGTCTGTACTACATATTTTCAAAATATTCAATATTTGGATACTTCAACAATGTAAATGCTAATAGTCACTTTAAGGTGATCTGTACAACAGAAGAGAAGTAATAATGAGTTACAGTTACCAGGACAGAATCAAACAGAAACAAAAAGAGGCGGAAGGGAAACCAGAATATCAAAGTCATATCAAAGTCACATATGAACTTTAGAAACAAGTGGCTTTTCTAAATGTCCATATCACTGTATCATCTTTGACATATAAACAAAACACTTTTGTGCTTCCATCCATTCTTTACACTGCTGACATAATTTTTACCCCATTTAAGGATAAGTTCCAGGAGAGAGACTTCTACATAACTGTGATGTATATCACTAGCATACTGCTCACATTAACACAGTAAGTGTTCAGAATAAAAGTATCTGTTAGATATGGCTCTGCTACTCATCAGACTTTTCTGTACCTATATAGAAAACAACTAAAGGTAGATAAAGGAGAAAAAAAAAGTTTTCTAACACTCATTGACATTTTAGAACATAAAATACTTCCTAGTTAACTGTAACAGTAAATATATTTGTTAAAAAAATCCCTTTATAATGGTTTAATGGTGATCATGTAAGTAGCACCAAATAAATTGCTTCTTTAAATTAAGCTTTCAGTGAATAAAAAGGGGAGTAGTCAACATGGATTCACCAAGAGGAAATCATGCTTGATCAATCTGCTAACCTTCTATGATGGAATGACTGGATGGATGGATGACGGGAGAGCAGTGGACATTGTCTACCTTGAATTCAGCGAGGCTTTTCACACTGTCATCCATAGAAAAGCTTAGGAAGTGTGGGTTAGATGAGTGGACAGCGAGGTGGATTGAGAACTGGGTGAATGGCAAGAGCTCAGAGGGTCATGGACTGTGGCACAGAATCTAGTTGGAGGCCTGTAACTAGTGGTGTTTCACAGGGGTCAGTACTGGGTCCAGTCTTGTTCAACATATTCCTCAACAACCTGGATGAGAGGACAGAATCTACCCTCAGCAAGTTTGCTGATGACGCAAAACTGGGAGGACTGGCTGACACACCAGAAGACCATGCTGCCATACAGCTATACCCACAGAGGCTAGAGTGTTGGGCAGAGGGGAACATAATGAATTTCAACAAGGACAACAATAGGGTCCTGTACTTAAGGAGGAATAACCCCATGCACCAGTACAAGTTAGGGGTTGACCTGCTGGAAAGCAGCTCTGCAGAGAGGGACCTGGGAGTCCTGGTGGACAGCAAGTTGACTATGAGGGAGCACTGTGTCCTTGTGGCCAAGAAGGCCAACGGTCTCCTGCGGTGCATCAAAAAAAATCATGGCTAGCAGGTCGATGGAGATTATCCTCCCCCTCTACTCTGTCCTGGTGAGGCCACATCTGGAGTACTGTGTCCAGTTCTGGACTTCCCAGTTCAAGAAAGACGGGGAACTACTGGAGACGGGCCGGTGGAGCACTACAAAGATGATTAAGGGAATGGAGCACCTCTCTTACGAGGAAAGGCTGAGAGACTTGGGTCTGTTAGGCCTGGAGAGGAAAAGACTGAGAAGGGATCTCATGCATGAATACTTATAAATATCTAAAGGGTGGGTGTCAAGAGGATGGGGCCAGACTCTTTTCAGTGGTGCCCAGTGACAGGACAAGGGGCAACGGGCACAAACTGGAACACTTGAAATTCCATCTCAACATGAGGAAAAACTTCTTTGCTTTGAGGGTGACAGAGCACTGGAACAGACTGCCCAGAGAGGTTGTGGAGTCTCCTTCTCTGGAGATATTCAAAACCCACCTGGATGCATTCCTGTGCAACCTGTTCTAGGTGAACCTGCTTTGGCAGAGGGGTTGGACTACATGATCTCCAGAGGTCCCTTCCAACCCTGACCATTCTGTGATTCTGTGAATAGGTCCATAGCTCATTCTAAATATGAAAAATATATGTGCTCTTCTTACTTGTCTCCATCAGTATTCAACATATTTCTCTTGTCTCCAATCTGTGGACTGACTAAAAATGTTTTGAAAGATGAATGAATGAAAGGCAGGTAACAAATTCACTCCAGCTTGAAACTTCAGTTTCATTCTATCAGTTTAATTAGGTGTTGGGGGTTTTTTTTGCTATTCCTCAGAATGGAATGGGGCTGGGGCAAGTGAGGAAAGAAGGCAGTGGGGATGGAAATAGAAGTGATCTTAAAGTCATTCCTCCTTTCTTTTTACAATTTTTTTGACACAAAAAGCTAAACTGCTCAGTGTGTTATCATTTTATAGGATCTTCTTTTATTCTGCTGAATCCCCTATCAAAATGCTGTCATACTTGTTGACTTTGACAGTGTGGTTTCTTTGATGTATGGGTATATGTTCTGACTGCACTGTCTGCAGACTGCATATTCATGGTGATTTTTCTCTCCCAAACATTAAAACAAATGAGATAATCTTTGCTACTAGCACAACTTCCCAACAACTTCACCAAAAGCCAGATTGGGTCCATGAATGCTTTACATAAATATTAAAGCAAAAAAATTATATAACTAATCGTTTGACATTCTTGTCTAACCTTATAGTCTTTGCCCTCTTAAAATAAGTAAATGCAAATGGCTAAAATTTAGAATTCATATACACATCCAGAGAAAGAAGCTGACATCTAAAAGGTGTAAAATGAGGATCTTGTGTACTTCAGCAGGAATGTAGCCCAGATTGTTGCTCATCACAAGAAATTTTACATTGTCCTATCTTAAAAATACATGCCTGGCTTAAAAAGGGTACCACTTTATGTGGAGAAAACAGCAAAGCCACACAAGAGAATGGTGTATAGCTCAGGGAGGAAGTGACCAAAAAATGTATTAGAAAAGGTGATATCTGATAATTAAATTTTCCCTTTGTAAAATTTTAGTGGTATTTTCTGCAGTAGCTATTTCTAGGCTCCACGAGGAGATATAAATAATAAGGCCCAAGCTGACAGTAAACCAAGGGATTTCTCTAGCTGCTGGTGACTTCAGGAAATGCAGCTGCCAACCTGTGTGGTGTTGTCACAGTGCTTTATAGCAGTAGCTGGCAACAAAAGGTATCAGTTGTTGAATGACTTCAGAATGAATAATTCAGCTGTCAACAACTGCTATTTAGATAAAGTACACAAATAAGACAATTATTGTAAAAGTACATGAACAATTATAGTACATGAACAATTACTACTGTGTGTACATAAGCAATCATCTGTGCAAATAATAAAGTGTACCTCGTCTCATAATAACAGTTTTATTGATAAAAATTAGTCTACAGGAGGCCCTGAGAAAATAAAATATTATGCGAGGAAGCTTTAATCTATTTAGAACTTGCAATTATAGGAGGGGATGGTGGTATGGCCTGTCATTAACAATTCCAAGCACTTCCCATCAACAAATTTATTTTCAATAGCTTATAAGTTTGTCAAAGTTTTCATAACACCTTTCATATCGTATCTCCACGAGGGGCTGGATTATGAAAAGTACTAACCAAAATACCTTGGCCATTTTCTAGAAAAAGGCTAAGGCTTTCACTGAAAACTCAGCAGGCTTTTTGTGCTAGAGGCATATTGACTCTCAGATAACCTTTGTGTTAGAGGTGTTTCTATTCTTTTTCTCCTGAAAATTTATTAGCAGAATTAATTACTAACAATTTAGGAGTAATTTCCCAGATGCTTAACAGAGAACCAGTAAGTTAGATTCTATATGCAACAGGCATGATCCAGACTGTGCAAATGCATGACTTGTCATCCAACCACATGAACTAAGAAAAAAATGGGCTGGTCAGTCGTCTCATCTGAAGTTCAAACCCTACAGAAAGATTTGATTATTTGAACATGGGGGTACAGAGGTTGGTTATTCAAGGTTTAGAATAGTAGTAGGCTAGAGTAGTAGTCTGGGTAATAAGAAAAAGGAAAAGAAACTAAGTTTGACATGCATATGCTGGGTCTGGGACTGGGGAAGGAAACCAGATCTGGCAGACTAAAAGGGGTGTAAGGAAGGAAGAGGTAGAAAATTAACTGACAAGAGGAGGCGGGGTAGGCTTGACCAAATAGAAGGAGCTAACGCATAAATTTAAATAAGAAAAATCAGAAAGGAAAATAGAATAGGATCTGGGGGAGAATAGGGGTGGTAAGTCAGCATGAAATTTGTCACCTGAGGAGAGCAGAGAAAAGTTAGAGTCACGGAATCACAGAATGGTTGAGCTTGGAAGAAACCTCTGGAGGTCATTTTGTCCGACTGCCCTGGTCAAGCAGGGTTACCTAGAGACACTTGCCCAAGACCATATCCAGATGGCTCTGAATAGAGGCTCCACCACCTCTCTGGGCAACCCATGCCACTGTTCAGTCTCCCTCACAGTAAAAAAAGTGTTTCCTGATATTGAGAAGGAACCTCCCATGTTTCAGTTTGTGATCATTGCCTCTGGCCCTCTTACTGAGCAGCACTGAAAAGACCCTGGCTCTGTCTTCTTTATAGCCTCTGTTCTGTTAGTTGTACGCATTGACAAATCCCTCCTGAGCCTTCTCTTGTCTAGGCTGAACAGTCCCCGCTCCCTCAGCGTTTCATCTTATGTGACTCCTACTGTACTCTCTCCAGTATGTCCATTTCTCTTTTGCACTGGGGAGCCCAGAACTGAACACAGCACTCCAGGTGTGGCCTCACCAGTGCTGAGGTAGAGGTGAAGGATCACATCCCTTGATCTGGTGGCAATAATCCTAATGCAGCCCAGGGTACCATTAGCCTTCTTTGCAGCAAAGGCACATCGCTGGCTCATGTTCAACTTGCTGTCCACCACTGCCCCCAGGGCCTTTTCTGCCAAGCTGCTTTCCAGCTGGGCTGCCCCCAGCATATACTGGTGCATGGTGCTGTTCCTCCTCAGGCGCAGGACTTTGCACTTCTCCCTGTTGAACTTCATGAGGTTCCTATGAGCCCTTTTTCCAGCCTGTCAAGGTCCCTCTAGATGGCAGCACAACCCTCTGTTGTATCAGCCACTCCTAGTTTGGTATCCTCTGCAGATTTGCCAAGGGTACGCTCTGCCCCATCATCCAGATCATTAATGATGTTAAACATCTTCATTAACCTGTCCTGGAGTACACTGCTGGTTACTGACCTCTGACTGGAATATGTGCCACTAATCACCACCCTCTGTGTCCAGCCATTCAGCCAGGTTTCAACCCACTTGACTTCCCTTTGGTGAAGCCATGCTGACTTCTCCTGATGATTTTCTTGTCCTTAATGTGCCTAGAAATGGTTTCCAGAATCAGCTACTCCGTCTTGGGAATCAACATGAGGTTGACCAGCCTGTAGTTTCCTTGGTTCTCCTTTTTCCTTTCTTGAAGATGTGGATGACTTTTTCTTTCCTTCAGTCTTTGGGCACTTTTCCCAGTCACCATGACAGATCAAAGATTATCAAGAGTGGCCTTGCAATGGCATCAACCAGATCCCTCAGCGCTTCTGGATGCATTCCATCAGGACCCATGGATTTAGGTATGTCCAGTTTGCAGATGTATTCCCTGACTTGATCCTCTTCCATCAAGGGTACGTTGTCGACTTTTTGAGCCCTTCCTGTCCCATAATCCCAGACCCTGTGCTCACCTACTCTGCCTATCACTCCTTCACAGGGCTGCTGGTGACTCTCTCCCTTTCATGCCATTCCTGGTTTAAAACCTTCCTTACAAGGTTAGCCATCCTACTGGCAAAAATATCTTTGCAACCCCTTAGTGAGGTGGATCCCATATCTCCCAAGAAGAGATCAGGTGGTCAGGTGGTCAAAAATGGAGTCGTAGGTAGACAAGAGCAATAGAAATACCACACTGAAGGACTACATGAAAAGTTAGCTGTAGAACTTCAAGTCCCTCACTTGTCCTCTCATACCTCTGTTGTAATCCAATCTGATTTGCTTATGGCACATAGTTAGGCGCTCACAGAAGGTGGCATTCACTTCAGCTAATAGTGAACCATGTCATAAGTGTTTATGCACTGAAAATATCAAGACAGTGCCAAACACTTCAGCAAAGAACCATAAGATACAAGTAACAGACAACCAGATAAGTACACAGAGGTATAGTATACGCACACTATCCTGCCCACCTCTTAAGGGATGATCATATAGATAACATTTGAAACAAATCCCTAACTCAAATAAAATCAACACAAATGAAATAACAACTGTCCACATAATTTCTTTGCCAATTTCATTATGTCTAATTATATTGCCCATTAATATTGCAACACTTATCAAAAATATTATAAACATATTTATAATTATATTATTTTGAATTATATTATATTTATATTAATTTATGTTCATATTATTATAAAATAATGTGTCCTATGTGAGAACAGTGCACGAATCTCTGGGTGTTCCAAAGGTTCCAGGTTAATTGAGAATGCTTTCTCCCAAGATCCTAAATTACAGAGATTCTAAGTTGTACGTCAAGAGTTAGAAAGATGACCATGGCCCCCCCATCAATGCATCATGCCCCACTGAAGTGGGTTTGAGATTTGTGTTCTGACATAATAGGAGTTAAAAGTCATAATCACTCCAGCTATTGGCAAAGTGCTGGGAAATAACCTTAGCTATGCAAGGAGACTGAGATAGTATAAAATTATGTATTTTAATCATAAATATGTTTGGAGCCGTAGATTTTCAAAATTCTTTAAAGAAAGATATGGTGAAGAATGATCTAAGGAACTTAATTTTGTTTTTAAATGTATCACTGTTTCAGGGAATGTAATACTAAAGCCTCCTGCAAAGACACATAAGATGATAGATACAAAAATCCAAAATTACTGAGTTCCTAGGCTATAGAAGCTACACAGCCTATATCAGGCATTACTTAAAAACATGTTTTAAAAATGTGTTGTTTTTTCTTTTTTCTCAGGCTATGCTTTTCTGGTCACATTAACACATAAGTAAAGGGTCACATGAAGACATTTTGCACTGAAGGGGAAATCAGCACGTACCTAGAATATCCAAGACAGCCAAGTGCTGACAGATTCATTAGAACATCTTTCCTCAGAATCAGTCTTAAAGATCAAGAGAACATTGGCTTTTTAAGGCAGAGGCACCTCTAGCCATCTTCTGAAGAAGAGAGCAGATGATAATTGATGTGTGCTGGAGAGCATGATGTGCAAGCAGAGTGATTTATTAGCAATTAAAACTAAGGCAGAAAAGCATCAACTTGATTTTTTTCCTACAGAATTAGAAAGAAAACCCACATAAAACATCAGAAACTGTTACTGATGGTCTCTATTGGCCTGTAAGAACAAATGGTCATTTGGTATTTTGTAAATAGCATTCCAAATTAAATTGCATGAATACAGAAAACAGCAGTTATAAAACTGATCAAATGCTGATCATTTAAAGACTTTATTTCATTGCTGAATAGCCCAGCTTGTGATGGGACTTAGAATAACCCTTGCTCTGTTTCCCCAGAAAGGCTGGAAAAGCAGTAACAGGCTTATAATGAAAACAATTCAGATTCAAACAACAGGAGGAGGACTGCAAAAACTCAATAGTCTTTACAACGGAAAAGCAAAAACATACCTTATTTTCAAGGCAACCAAAACTTAAACTCTTTTAGGAATGACAGCTTTCCAGTGTAGAATGTGAATGCATAAATAGTGTCACATAGAGCTTCCAGCTCCCTAAAATCAGGGAACTGAACTAAATTTCTGTTCTTTGATTACACATACTTGGTTTAATTTGAAAGGGCAATGAATTTATTGCTTCAGTCCTACAGAATTTATCAGCAAATTTTAATTTCTTCTGCCTGTGTGTCCATATGTGTACAGATGAAGTATGTAGTATTGAAATTCAGAAATGTATATAGGACTGCAGTCATAAAAGAGAGTAGCACTCAGACCGCATTTGACATCAGAAGGTACCAAATGGCTATTTTTAAAAATAGAGTTGACGATAGTCATTGAATCAAATTCAGGAACAGGCTGAGATTATATATGGCAGATGAGTAAGAGTTTGGACTGAATTCGAAAGGGACAGCATGTGTGGTTTAGGTCTGGGAATCAAGTGGTTATGTTTAGAAATGGGGCTTCTGCATAAAGCTCCAGCTGAGGTTAGAGCTGACAAGAACATGATCACTTGACGGACAAACAATCAGGGATTAGGACTGAATCTAGAGGGAAACAGTATCTGAAGGCTACTGGCACTAAAACTCTCACCAAAGATGGCCCCCAGGGTACACACAGAGGGACATGTTGGGGGAAGGGTGAGACAAGTTCCAGGTGCAAAGTCATGACTATATATGCATGAAGTTCAACAGCTCTCTGGGATCACCAAGTGACATTATGGTTTAACCATGAAAAGCCAAAAAAAAACAGCTAAAGCTGAATAAGGTGAAAGGGAGTATGGAAACCATCAGGCTCTATAAGCTACCTTCAGTCTGGAGAGTTGCTTAGCAAAGCCATGGTTAGGGATAATGTTGAGGTTAAACTGGCACTGACAGAGAGATGGGATAAAGCAGGTACCAGGATATGTTTTAACAGTGGCATTAATTCAGACCAGATGCTCTAGGAATAGAGCCTAGGAACGGTATCAAAGTAGCAACCTGGGTATTTCCACTGCTGAGGATAGAGTGGGGCTGGGTCCAGATGGACAGGAGCTAATAAAATCAGCGTGTGACTGGGCCTGACAGGCTATGTTGCAGGCTGGCCACCTCAGTGGTCACCTGAGCATTAACCTGTTCTTAGACCAGACCTTCAGCTAAGATTAGGGTTGAGTACCGAGTAAAGCAGAAATGTTAGTTTAATTTTTCGTATAGTGCTTCAGTGTTCCTCTGATCCAAGAGCTTCATGTCAGTGTAGAAAGGCCTCTACCTGTCCCCTACAGAGCAGCTCAGCATCTTTAGACACTGTCCCCTCATTCTTTGCAACCTACATTTCTTATGCAAGTATTTCTTAACAGTGCTGCAACATTTTATCTGAAAATAACATACTTCCAGTGGCAAATCACTGATTCAGCTTGATATTATTCTGCCCCAGCATAATTACAGGCAAGAGCTTCAAGTGCTTCCTTCAAGTCTGCTGTGGCAATATTAGCTCAAATGTCAAACACAAAGATGAACAAAATAATCAGGAATAGTTAAAGATTTGATCTACTAAAGCTGCTACTTTTACTGTAGTAGCTGCTCACCTTTCTCCAGAATATCACTGGTTACGTTGTTCACCAACCACCCACTGTTTCCCATGCAAAAAATCACAGGGAGCAAAACACCTGCAAATTTCTGCTAGCACCTTGATATAAATGTCTCAGCACCTGCCATTAAATAAGTCTGCAAAACTAAGGTTTCCCCTTTTTTCTGCTCCTTCTCCACGGACATGTGTATGGGGTTGCGGCTTTGACTGTCTCTCTTTTGCATTTGAATTTTCCTTCTAAGCACTTCTCAACAACACCTATCCAATATTTGCAAGCAAGAAAACAGAATGAGACATTTTTGTCATGACACATTTATGATTGCAGGCGCCAACATGACCCCAATGATACGACATGCAAATTTCTCCTCTATAAGAGAATCAAACCCTTTATTCTTTACACCTAAATAAAGGATACAAGTATCAAAACAGTAAGCATTAATGGTGGCAAGTCATTAACAAAGTTGTTAATTTTTTAAATGTGGACCATCAAAACCCTGCATATGCTTTTCTTCTAGCTTATTTGTTTCCAGGCTAAGTTTCATTCCTAATGATGTTTTATACATCAAGGAAGTACAACTACTGAGTAGAAATTTCTTTTTTGTGTTTAGCCAACAGGTGGTAAGCATTGGGAAAGAAAATTATTTCCAGCTTTATTTGACAAACTTGCATCATATTTTTAAGAGGACTTCAAAATCTAAGAAGCCAGTATTAGAAGGGTGTCCCATTACAGTATATACATGAGGAATCAATTGGGCACGAACTGCTGTATACTTGAGAACATGAACCGATGTCTTTGCTAAGACAAGTGCACTTACAAGTTGTCCTGCTCCAAAATGGAAAGTTTCTCCACAGGAATGAAAGCAATTCATTTGTTTAACATTTTACATCTAGACACAATCTCCAGTGGCTTTTAGGGGCATTCATTTAACAGATGAGATGTTTTACAGCTTAGAGCACTTGAGAAATCTGGTTACATTTTGGTAGTATCCAACTCTACGTACTCTCCTTTAATGTAATTTTAACATAGTACAAACCTCTCCTGGTTCTCAAATGATTGCCACAAAGATAGAAACAATGGCGTTAACTTTCCTCATAGGTAACCCGTTCCTCCCTTTCCTTTATCTGGTCTCCATTGTAGAAGATTTAATTGCATGGTATGGAACACCAGAAGATCACAGCTGCTGTGATGGAGAAGTGTGGTGCAAAAGCAGCATCGGCCTTCAGGGCAAGTTCCCAAATATTTATACACCATTTGTACTTTGGCTTATGTTTGGAGATGACAGTGAACATCAACTGAGAAAAACCTATGGAATGACACACCAGGAGATTTGATGTCTTATATTTTTGGAAAGATAAATTGTTAGCTATTACAAATAATTTGTATTCATTACCTTGATAAGTCACAAGTCGTTCAGAAGTCTTTGGTTTATTCCTAGTTGTTATTCTTTTTTTTTTCCTCCCTGGCATTTTCTTTCCTTCCAAACCTGTTGTATTTGATTACTGCTGGCCAATCAGTGCTATTATTCCTTTTACAGTGTGATCCTCGCATCCTCATTTAAATGTTATTATGGTACTTAATTTGCTGCTCTGCTGCCATATGTCAAAAAAAACCAAAACGACACTCATGCTATCATCTTCTCACTATTACGTGTTTACTAACAGTTTTGAACGCCACAACCAGACCTGGACATGAAACTTTTTTAAAACAGCAAGACCTTTGCCAGCCACCTTTTCATACATCATTCCAGGTCCCACGTAGACCAAATCAGGCACTCAAAAGGAGATACACATCTACACTTGCAAGTTTTTCTTTGCTTGCAGTTAATATAGTCAAAAACAGTCAAAATTCTCTTCCTTCATTCAATAGTACAGAATGGCTACACTCATTTGCAATAAAATCACAAACCCTTAGGGTAAATTAAATATTTGTGCAGTCAGAAGCTGTAATCATCTTTTTACGTCACAGATGGGTTTTTCCTTGTTTTTCCTTATCTGTGTTTTGGGTGACATAACCCTTGTAGGTGGCATATCTGGCAGCCACCACGCAGACAATTTGTCCACTCCCCAGACAATCTGTCCATCAGTCATCTGATGTCCAGACCTTTCCTAACTATATTGCTACCCCATAGCTGCCCAAAAGCCAAAACATCGTGGCAGCGAAACACAGTCTGGAAATCCACTTTTTCATCTCATGTTTAGAAAAGCAGATTCTAAAATTTTCTTTCAAGCAATTTGTTTCTACAGTAGGCTCTATTGAATTTAAGAAAATGTATCCAGGATTGCATGGCACATATTAAATAGCATTGATTTTGACTTATTCATTTTCTTTTTAAAACATTACTCAGTCCTGAATTGTTCCTGATAGTAGGAATTTCACACAGCATGAACAGAAATTCAAAAATTTTGTTGAGAAATGGGTAGCTGAAATTCTCTGTGAATTACTCTATTTCTGAAGGTCTCAAGGGCCTTTAATGCTAAACTGATATTTTTAGGTCAATTTCCTATCTTGTGCTTTAGGATTTCTGTGTTAATAAAGCTATAATTTCCTAAAAGTAAAAAAATCATCTTGAGTAAACAACAACAACAAAAAAGATCAATTACAAATTGAACTTCCATATAACCAAATAAAGCTAATATTTAGTATTATTAGTTCAGGGAAAAAAGCTACAAGGAAAAAAATACATTTCTGTAAAGTTAAGTAAGCACAGCAATAAAGAAACATTAAAAACTTTACTGTGGAATTTCAAAAACACCTTTCCTAGGAATTATTTACAAAGCATCTTGAGATAAAATGGCAAAACAATTAATCAGTGAATATTCGATAAATGCTAGTTAATAAATCTGTGTCTGACTCCATAGTCAATTATTTTACATGGACATCAACATACATTTGTGGAGGAAAATAAACTGCTACTCTTTTTTGCAATAATCTGCACTTTATAAAAATTGAACCTAAGGAAAGTGTTCATATGGAATGTACACAACAACAGAAACTACTAAAATTGCTCATTAAAAAAAATTAAACATCTGAAAATTAAGGAAAACATATTTCCCTTATCTCCCTTCCTAATATTTGCTTTTTCATTTCTGAAGTGGAGGACATTTGCTTGCAATAAATGTTGGGCCAAATTTTGAGTAAATATTTCCCTAATTATTTGCAAGTTTTAAGTGAACCTGATTTATTTGCAGACTTTTTTCCACTCAAAAGTTCAAGCAAGAGGTTGCTAGCTGAAATATATTTCAAAACAATTGATTTTAAACAAATGCTGTAGACTCTTGATTTAGAACCATCCCAATGTGGAAACAGAAATGTGAGTAACCTTTCTAATCAAACAGGCTTAAATTTCACATATCCAAAAAGTTTCAAATTAATTGTTTGCAAGAAGGAGATATTTGGAGAAGTTACGTTCAGAAGAAAGCTGAATAATATTATTAGAACAATATCTTTGCAAATACAATTTGCAAACAGAAAATGAGGCAAAATATTCAGAATGAATAATTCATTACAATCTTCTGAAAATTCAGTTTTAAAATTAACTTATACATCAACACTTTTTATATTTTTGAGGGAGTGGGTAGAGTATAATCTTTCTGCTTCTGAAAGTCTGCAAGCAAACTACAAAGAATATGTGTGGACACATACAGACCTCACCAAAAGCCAAGCTTCAGAAAGTTTAAGATCAGCTTCAGCTACATTCTGTAAGAATACACGTTTCACAGACTTTTTCTTGTCTAAATGTCAACAGTATACACAGTTATTAGACAAACTGTCAACAACTGAAGAGGGTTTGCTATGGCTGAATGTCATCTGCAAGTTGTTAGGAGTCTAATCTAACCATCTGACAAATGCTAATGGTTTAGCAAGGCAGCAGATCCATTCAAGGAAGAAATGTTCCCTGTGAAGAGAGAAAGCACAAATGAGACCCTACAGTAATAACTGTTAATATGACTTGCTTATGCAACAGCAATTTCAATCAGTCTTTATAAATCCATTCCTGATGCAGACATTTACATTTTCTTTATTTTGCACATCCACCTGTATGAAGACTCCTCAATCATTCATATTCATGCGCACTGAAGAAATAAAGCTTAAAAAAAAAAAAAAAAGAACAACTGTGATAGTTTCTGAGCTAGAGAAATTAAATCAGTTGTTTTGCTATTCAACTCTATTTCACAACTTCAGGCAAACAGAAATAAATGACAATTGCTGTCCACTGAAGAGTGAAGCAGGCAAAAGCACTGCTTTTCACAGCTTCCATTAAATTCAATGTAAAATCCCTTGTTATTTTGCTGAATATATCTCAGTATTTCCGTAACACACTGGTGTTTATTTTTCTTCTTCACAGAGCTTGTTTCTAAATGAAGGGCTCTTTCTTACCAACCTAACAGATAAATTCAAAGCTAAATTTTTTAATATTAGTATTAATATTTGTATTCATACTCGTATTTGTATTAGTATTGCAAGATGAATTAATTGCCTGGAGGGAGGAAAGAAAGGCTTAAGGAGAAGGGGATTAGAATCATAGAATGGTTTGGGTTGGAAGGGACCTGAAAGATCACTTAGTTCCAACTCCCCTGCCATGGCCAGGGAGACCTTCCACTAAACCAGGTTAATCAAAGCCCCATCCAACCTAGCCTTGACCATTTCCAGGGACAGGGCATCCACAACCTCTCTGGGCAAACTGTTGCAATGCCTCACCACCCTAACAGTAAAGAATTTCTTCCTAATATCTAATCTAAATCTACCTTCTTGCAGTTTAAAACAGTTATGAAAGAGTCCCTCCCCATCTTTCCTGTAGGCCCCTTTTAAGTTGGATGTGTAAGGAATTAATGCTGAGTCATCTCAGTATACCAATAAAAAAAAACCTGTAATAAATAGATACACACATTTAATATTGCAGCTGTGATGGTCAGAAAATACCAAGATCCTAAAACCCTCTTTAAAATGGCAAAAATACATTTCTGTGAGGAAGAGAAAGTGAGGGTAAACTTAGTCACACACGGTTTTATCCTTTAACTCCTTATAATGAATCTATAAGGATGTAGGTCACATTCACAATTAGTTTAACTAGAAGAGGAATAAAAATGCTATTCATTTTCTGCGGATTGACAATTTCAGAAATAATTATTTTTAAAAGAACTTTGTTATAACTGTAATTCCATTTAAAAGATCCTATCCACTTAGAAGTTAAGGCTTTTACAGCCTTAGAGAGACATTTATATGCTTAAAATATCATAACCTTTGCAATTAAAATTTCTTCCTGCCACTAATCTTTTCCCATTTTCCTACCTCTTTTTTCTTTGCGTTACTGTAATTTTATAGCTTAATTCAACCTCTTTAGTTTTTCTGCTGTTGACCATCTATCTGCTGTAGTTTCTACCTTCACTTCTTGGGTTGCTGGGGTTTTTTTCTTCTTTTTAAATATCACCGGAGAAAAACAGACAATTAACAAATCCAAATGTAAACTATTTTACTTACTCTAGATATGTGGACTTGAACCTCACCTGAACAATCAGTAGCATTTTGGTCTTGAATCCCATTTGTAAATTTTCATTTTTTCTTTCTATAGTATTAAGTCATGTTATAGGCTCAGATTCATCCCAAACAAAACTAAGCTATTTCTATTAGCTGGGCAGAGGTCAGTAAAAACTTCCCACAGGAATTTTTTACAATACGTTGTGACCACAGAAGCATTTTTTTATATAACAGTTTAGTAGTTCCTTGAATTATTTTACTGTATGGTCAAATTTGGAGGATGAGGAAAAGATTTATTTAACAGAGGAAATGCCAATATTATCTTTCAGAAGACAATTGCTGCAACAAATAAAAGACTGAGAATAAAATCTAAAAATCTTCGTAATTAAATTTATAAGGTTTATTCCTGATAATATTTTTTTAACAGATGAAGAGAATATTCTAAAATGCAGGCATTTTCATTGAATACAGGTAACCACATACTGTGATCAGGGGTATTTTCAGACCTTTTTAAATATTTCAAGATATTTTTCAGTGTCTACGACTGTATCAAATTTGACAAAAATAAATTCCAAAATTTTATTTCTAGTCCCAGGATCTTCCTTATCTTTTCCTACATTTTTGCCATGAATTTATTACCTTTATCTTGAGATAGTTTAAGATTCCTATTATTCTGTTTTAAAAGCCAATTTAGAATTTCACTGCTCTGATAGAAAAGTTCTCCAAACCCTGAGCTGTATAACCTTACCACATTACTTGCACTCATAAAAGTAGTCATATCCCCCATCACTTCCATTTTGCTAGGCTTAGATTAGGATAGGGATTCAGAGCTTTATTAATTGATGATAGAAAATAGTAGTAATGGAAACATTACGCAGTACAAACACTCTACTGCAAGTCTCTCAGGAATGACAGCTGTTAGATTCCTCCACCAAATACTCACCTGCATGATATTTTGGAGATAATCCAGCAATTAGCAAAAAAAATTCACAAAAGCTTTGCTTGAAAAATACTCTCAGATCAAGACATCTTGAACTGATTGAATTCTTTTTAAGTTATGACAAACATGGAGTTATCCATAAGGTTTAGTTATTTCTGTAAATGTATGTAAAAGGATAAATTTTGATAAATTAAGTAAATCATCTTTTGAGAATGGCTGCACTGTAAAGTTTAATCTTGAACTGGAGAGTTCAAGACATTTGAAGGTAAAAAATTGCATAATTATATTCAATATCGGAACCCATCTCCCAAGGAGAGGAAGGGGACTGGTGTGCAAGGAAGGGTTACCTAGATGAGTCACCTTTTTGATAACAATAAAAAGAAGAAATAGAGGCTGTTGAAGACAGTGTCTGACAGCAAGGAAACTACATACAAAAGTCCATTCCAACTAGGAACAATTCCAAGAAAAATTTTATTATTTTCTTCATGCGGGGAAGGAAAAAAAAAGAACAAAGGAAAAAAAGTGGAACAACTCCATGCTGACATATGGCCAAAATACAAGCTCAATAATTAACGTCAATTTTCATTAAGAAGGTAAGATATGACTGTAATTATTCCCCTAGTAGGAAATATGAAAACAAAAATGTCCACAGCTGAGGGGGACTAATTTATACTGTGCTCCTCAGGGAATGAGGCAAGGGAGAGGAAAAGAGGAGAAGAAAACCACTACTGCAAAACAATGGTTGCTAAAAAAACAGCCTGTGGTATTACAAGAAAAATAACTATGAATCTGTCTCTTCTGGAGCAGGTAACCAAGAACTGCAAAGTGACAAACATGGTATTTATTCACAAGACCAGAAAAAAGAGGTGTAGGGAGCTACAGACCTCTGATTGAACTCAGATCTATGCATGGTCTCACAACAGTTTTTGAAGGAGACAGCAATCAAGGACATGGAGAAAAATGGAAAACTGTACAAAATACAACACCATTTTTATCAAAGGTCAGACTTTACGATGTCGGACTAACCTAATATCTCTTTTTCGATAAGATAATTCACTTCTTAATCAAGAGAAATGCAGTAAATGTTATCTAGTTAGATTTAAGTAAATGATTTCATTCAGTGCCTCAGGAGAATTTATCCTTTAAGGTGAGGAACTCAGGAATTAATGCAAAACCAGTGAGATGGTGCATTGGGTGTCCTTGGCAAGGTGCTGGCAGCCAGGGGCTGAAGGGGTGGCCTCTGTGAGGATGGGCTGGAGCTGCCCCCTGACAGATACAGCCAGTTCCAGTCAGTCCATCTGCCTCCAACAGACTCACTGCAGGACACAGCTGAGCCCTCAGCCAAGCTGATGACACCTGTGGGAAAACATATTTAAGAAAGAGTAAGAACACTGCACCATAGCTATGAGAGAGAGAGGAGTGAAGGAAAAAACATGAGAGGAACAGCCCTGGAGACACCAAGGCCAGTGAAGAAGTAGGGGAAAGAGGTGCTCCAGGCACCAGAACAGAGATTCCCCTGCAGGCCAAGGAGAAGACCATGGTGTAGCATGTTGTCCTCCTGCAGCCTATAGAGGACTGCTCTGGAGCAGATATCCACCCCACAGCCTGTGGAGGACCCCATGCTGCAGCAAGTGGACATGCCCTGAGGGGATGCTGCAGCCCATGGAGACCCCATGCTAGAGCAGGTTTTTTGGTAGGAAGTGTGGCCTGTGGACAACCTGTGCTGGGGCAGGGGAAAAGTGTGAGGAGGAAGGCGCTGCAGAAAGGAGCTGTTAAGGGTTCCATTCCCCTTTCTCAGCAGGGAAGATAGAGGAGTGGAGAATGGAGAAATGAAGTTGAGCCTGAGAAGAAGGGAGAGAGGTACGGGGAAGATGTTTTAGTTTTGGTCTTTTTTTTTCTCACCATCCTTCTCTATTTTTAATTGGCAGTAAATTAAACTAATTTCTCCAAGTCAAGTCTGTTTTGCCTGTGATGGTAATTGGGGAGTGAGCTCCCTGCCTTTATCTCCACCCACAAGCTTTTCCACTGCATTTTTTCACCTTTCCTGTTGAGAAGGCAGAATGAGAGAGTGGCTGGTGAGAGTCTGGCATCCAGCCAAGATCAACCCAGCATAGACAGTTAATAAACTGGCTAAGCACAATGAGTAATATTGAAAGGGCAGTTATTACAGTACTGGAGTTAGAGGGGCGTCAACTTGCCCCCCACAGTTTTTGCTAGTTACTTCCTTGTGGTGCACACCTATGACATTTGTAGATGACAAAGTCAGAAGATACAGCCTCTGTTGAAGATATGGTTCAAATTTGATGGTCCTGCAGCCTAGAGTAATAGCATGGGAATGACACATAGACACACAGTTTAAAAATTGCATTCTTAGGGACCAGTGACAAGACATGCATCTTTTGGTTCTTTCACCTTATTTTCTGCTTTTTCTTGCTCCTCTCTCTATGTGCCGCCTTTCTTCTCCATGATTAATTTCTTTCCGCCTTAATCTGCTGAGCAGAAAGATTCATGCTAGGTGAATGCACTTTGTTGGAAGACCGAGTTTTCATCATTGAGCAGAAAATCTGGGCTTCTATCTGAGCTGTCCTAATAGCAGTTGCTATGGTGACATGCAGGTTGCAACGGTGGCTCTGATTCTCCCTCATAATTTCTAGCTCTATAATAAAGGAGTCGTTACATCTGTGAATGGTTTCTGATGAGCTTTCTTTAGGGAAACACTGTGAGGCCTTAAGCACTTCCTTTTCTCCTATCCATTTGTATAGATAGGTTATGACAGTCCCCATGTCCAAGCTGAAAATCAAAGCATGAGGCAGAGGGACTTACTAAGTCATCTCAGATGATTGCTATTGGTGGATTGGGCTGCAGTATAATCGAGGGAAAGAGGAAGCTCCAGAGTAAGTATAAGCAGTCTCCAAACTAAGCTTTATTTTAATCCCCAGCTGTCCCTGTGTTGTTTGCCTTACACAGAAGTTCTATCTTGGAAGCAACGGTGGCTTCTACACTTCTCAGACTGGCACTGCATATGTGAAAAAGCATCTCAGCTTTCTAGCATTCAAGATAATGTAACAAGAGACCAGATTACTACGTAGAACTTCAAAGTGGTTACTGTATCATCCCATATTAAGACTACAACAAAGCAAAGAAAAGAATAGGTATTTCTATCCTTTCCCATCAATACTCCATTGTCTTCCCACCCACTTTCAAGTTAAGCAGCAGACAAGGAAACTTCAGTGTTGGTTTGCAACAACTTCATTGTTCAAACGTGACAGCCTAACATACTGTAGTGCAGTCAAGTACTTCAATTCCTGTGCAAAAAATAGCAGTTCCACCCATGCTAATGGGTGCAAGCCTGAGTTATTCTTGGACTAAAAAAGAGAAGTTAACAGACTTATTTTTGCATAACATGTTTATCTTGGTTAGGAATCACATGGGTAGAAGCAAGTTGTTAATGTTGCATTGCAGCAATGTTTCCAGCCTCATCTAAAACATGTTAAATGCCAGTTTATTACTTCCATCAGCCAACCTTTCTCTGGAACAGCCAATAAGTAGAGCAACATATGTCATCAAGTGTTTTCCCTAGCTACCCTTTACTTAAATACCTAAGGAGACACATATTCTAAGCCAGAACATGAGAAAGATACAGACTCAACCCATGTCATACAGAGATTCAACATCAATGATAAGAAGAAAAAAATTAGCTGTCAGGACTATAAAGGAAATAAAATTTGAATTTGTTACTTTATATTCTTTGGGAGACACTGGAGAATGTCTCAGAAACAGAGGGACAAGCTGACAAATAATGGAATAAAGATCATCAGGGAGTTCAGTGGCATCTGCACAAGCCATGTGTCAGCATTGCATAGTTTTAATGGATCTGAGTCAATTGAGATTTGTTATGCCATAGATATACCTTCTACATTTTTTAACGGCGGTAACTACCAAGAAATGGAGTTCAGCTGAAACAGACCAGTTTTAGCTGTATTACTGCACAGGTCCACGTATCATATGATCTGCCAGGCATGAAGAGTTTTGGAGTGACCACACCCTTTCCTTTCTCTCCCCTGTGACATTGCTTAGGCAGGAGACCTGCTTCCATTTAGCCCCAACAAAAAGAATAGTGTAAACCAGCATAAGCACACCCATTGTTCCCTACAGTTATTCCCCCTGTCTAGTTATACTGCCAGAAACCCTAATAGTACTAAATTCTTTCTGAGCTTTCCCAGAATCATTCTAATTTCCATCCCTATCATCAACTATTTCTTGGTTCCCTCAGTTAAGCATTGTCTATAAATTAAGTAAAAATACTTTACTTCTGCCATCTTCTGATCATTCATTAAACTATCAACAAGTTTAAGGCCAAAGACCTTGCAGAATTTAGTTTAATAACTCTTTCCCTTTTAAGAAGGTACCACTAATAACTGCTCTTTAATATGATTTTCCAGTGGGGTTTCAACCATTTGATACTGTCACGTACAGCAGTCTTTGGAGACCACTGTGTGAGGAAACAACAGTCGTCTTCCAAAATTCAAGATACAGGACATCTCTGTACATAAGACTTGTTACAAGAGAAGAATGAGTTACATGAGACTACTTGTTCCTGGTGCTTACATATCCTTTAAATAAAGGTAGTCGTATATTTTGACTGTAAACTGAAACATCCGCTCTACAATTCATGATTCTCCTTTTCTTCTTTTAAAATAGGTATTAACATTTGTCATTTTCTGGCTTTTTGTTCTTAGTCTTATAGGTCCTCCATATGTTCACAAAGATAATGGTTTTTAATACAAATTAGATGTTTCCAAATCAACTGGATCTGATGAACTTCATCTTGGATTTTAATGAACCAGCTGATGAGATCTAAGTACTCTCTAAACTGTATTTCCCTAGTCACAACTAAAATCTTATTCCTGCTTTGCTAGTATGAGTTATGATAGTCTGACTAGCTGACCTTTTCCGTGAAGATGGACACAAACAAAAAAATGGCATTATGCACTCCAGCTTTCTTTCAATGATTTGCTGATAATCTTTCCATTCTTCTGATTAGCAAACCAGTACTGCCCTTGGTATTCCCCATACTATTAATGTGTGTATAGAATGAATTATTGGATTTTTTGTGCCTCATCATGTAATTATGTAATGAGGTTCAGGATTTCTTGTACGTCATTATGTACCTTGGCTTTCCTGATTTTGCTCCTGTATTCTCATGTTGTATTTCGATATGCACCTTTAGTAACCTAACCTGTTTTCCTGTATGGGGTTCTCCTAAGTCTTTTGTACTGATTCTCTGACTGTAGAAATCTTCCTTCAAAAATTCATAATCTTACTGTAAATTTTTTATTTTCTCAGCGTTCACTGTCAAGCAATTTCTTTGCCTCTTAATATTCTCAGTATTGATCTGAATCAAATCCAAAGGAACCCCCTACCATCCTCTTCATGCATCACTTGATTTCTCCAACTTACGTATTAAATCTTCAGCAAGACACTCTAAATATGTTTTGGATGTTGCATGCCCTGCTGTAATCCCTTTGCAGTTACAGACTAGAAAGAAGTCCCACTAACCTCTAAGCTCTGAATTATTTTGTTCATTTCAAAATGTCTCTGTCTACCATGGCTGTCCATAGTAGACTTCTTCACTTTATTATTTCAATAAAATCGTTATTTGGCTGTGTGTCTATTTTCAGTGGACCCTCAATTAATACATAGGCACAGATGTGTTTGGTAACTGACCTGCTACTCTTCACTTTCTGCCTTCTTTTGTCCTGTTGTGAATAACTCTCTCCTGCTAATTTTCAGCAGTTGTGCAGATGGCTTGTTTTACCCTTCTGTCATGGTTTAGGCTGTACTGGCCAATAAAAATGAGTGACAGATGCTCCTTCCCACTTCTCCAAGGTGAGGAGGGACAGAGAGGAAGAGACTCATGAGTTTAGAGAAAACTAAACTACTTTGATTAAAATATTAATAAATTAATAAAATAATTTTTAAAATAAAATAATGAAATATATACATTATATACAAAACCAGTATCCAGCTCGCAGGATGATGATTGTGTCACCGACAGGCATGGGGAAAGTCCCAGACTGGAATCAGCAATAGACAGGAGCTGGATTCTGGGTCTGGATTCAGGAATGCACAGATCAGGATCAAAGGCAGACAAACAGAGTCCTCCTTGGATATACAATAAAAAATCCAAAAGATCAAGTTAGAAATACCATATTTTGATGTGAAAGTGGTTTTCATTTTTTCAAACATTCCTAGCTTTTGCTTTTTTTTTTCTCGGTAAGTAGATACGACTCCTGCAGTGTTCTGATTTCAGAAGAGTTTTGTGCTGGCTAACATTCTGACAAAGTTTTTCTTGATATGTCTTGATACTACACATATTCCTCCTACAACTGCTGCTGAAATAAAATAGTACCTCTGGGGAGTATTGCTTAATTGTATTTCTATTATTTTCTTGTTCTCACTTCTTTTTCTAATTCCAAATCATAGGCTCATGTTAATCTGAATACTCTTGAAAAGAGCTTGAAAATGAAAAATACGTAATTGTTCTAACAATTAATTTTCTTTTCTCCACTTAGGTAATTGTATAGCCTCCAGAATGATGATATGACAGGATCTTTCTAGTTCTACACAGTCATTAGAAAGGGAATTTAACCATAATCCCTGTCAACTTCAGGCTACCACTGAATAGAAATATGGTCTTGTGTAAAACATGCTTTGGAACAAATTGGATGTGACAAGCAGCGAGGATCAGTAGATTACAGTTTTTGAAAATGTAAGAAGAATGGTTATACTATAACCCATGTTCATTACAGACTTTGCCAAGAAAATAGATGAGTCAAGTGTCATTTCCTGTTCTCTTCACTGTCTTTGTCCAGTATAGGAGGCATTAAAAATATAATTTCTAACAATATGTCAAGCAAAACAGAATGTAATAATGGGAAACTAACTTGGCCTTTTCACTTCTCTGCAGTTTGATTGGCTGGTCATTATACTCCTACCTAATATTTCAGTAAAGCTGCAAAGAAGTAAAGAACTACAGTGCCAGATAACCACATTATTGAACAGTGCACTGTGACACACTTATGTCCTATTCATCTATTTTTCTCTTGCAGTATAAATGCTGGAACAGAAACTGTCAGAGACAGGTGTTTTCCCTTTTTGTCCTTAATTAGATCATAGGTAAAATTGTGTTTGAGCTTTCCTTCAGGTTCAGAACAGTTGATCTGTGATTTCTTTTCACCAAGGAAACTGAAACAATTCAGCAAAATTAAACATTACTTTTATTGCCCTCTGTGATTAGAAGATGAATGTGCTAGGTGTAGGTAATATTTCTGTGTTCATATAGTACACACAAATTTTACATATAAACAAAATAGCATTATATATAGTACAATCTTTCGTATGCTCATCAAAACCAGAGGATTCTTCTTTAATCCATGCTACGCCACACAGTGATTTAAGATACTTTTATTAACTAATCTAATTTTGTATTACTTTATCACTCCTGAAGGTCTGGTAGGGACTCTCCAAAAGACAAAGAAAATTAATAGTCTCTGAACCTCTGAATTTCCATCATTTTAAGCATGCACATAACTTCAATCATATGGCTGATGATTATTGTTGCCAAAGAATGTTAAAGGCAGGCCCATGGACTGTATTTCATATGTAACAGAAAGTAAGGAACAATGAAAAGATACAACATGCCTTATTCAGAGATATAGGACTGTGATTCTCCAGTCATCAATGTAGATTTGTATATACCTCATTGTTTGGAAGTACGACTCTTACCCGGGTGGGATGACAGCACACAATGAATTTTTTTCCCCAAATTAGCCAGGCCACACAACTGAATATTTGTGTTTCATTTATGCTGGAGAAGAACAAACAATACTTGATCCCACATAAAGTCTTCTGGGACGAATTACCACTTAAAACATTTTTAAAGTACATTTGAGTCAGGAGGGTGAATTTGTACTGCTTCAATGCTCTGTGTCATGTGAAAACAATGGGCTTTCATCCCTACTAGATACAGATTCCAAAACTCGTGAGACAACCAGAGAAATCTCTTCCGGGTGTTAGACTATGAATATTCCCCAAATTTAATCAAATCCAATTTCAAACAAATCTTTTCAAGGTTGGGAGAACTGTGATACACATTAATTTTTCTTATTCCCTAGTACTTAATGTAATACAGTGTGTTATTCTTAAAACATTCACACCTGGCTAAGAATGCCTAAATAACCACACGTTTCATAAAAGACAGGGTATCGCTCCTTTTCTGTTCAAAATAATTGCAAAATGGTTGTTGACTGAAACAGGAAGGAGTAGAGCTAAAGCTGGTTGGAAAGCAGCAGTCACTTTTCATTGAGAATTTAGTGTACTGTCTTGCGATATTCTAGGTCTAGTGGGTTAGTAAACTAAACTTCCTGCATGAACTGATGCAGTCTAATGTGTTTCCACAAAAAAGACATTAAAGTAGCCAATGACACTGTTATGAATTGGATTTAAAATATCACTCCCAAGTGTAGTGCCATGTTCAAAGCCAGAGCAATCTTTTACCTTCTACTAAATTACAACATCTTAAGTGTGTTTTAAGCAGAATTGCTGACACAACCTTGATCAAAACAGTCTAAAATGCATGGCTCTAATACAGCTGTGCAAATGTTCCCATTAGCATAAATGTCTTCTGTAACACAAGTAAAACAAAACTCTCCATTCACTGAATACAGCAGTTTTTCCTGTTTTTATCACCTGTGATTTATGAAAAAATGGACCACATTAAAAAAACACCAGGCATTCCAAAAGATAGCAAGCATTTCTGCAAATTACTTTTAAAAATTGAAGCCTCAACTCAAGCTCAAATGACCAACTCTGGTCATGATTTCTCATTAAAGACTTAAAAGCAGATCTAACAAGTTTCCCATGATTGTCTATAAAACACCAGTTTTCTTACTATTCTCTGGATCTTATTCCTTGTGAATGAGTGAAGAAACTGTGTTCAGTTCAGTATACTTAGCAGACATCCAGATACAGAGTAGTATCACAAATTTAAATTAACTGGGGCTTCAGGTATCGTAAGTGTAGCATGAAGGAAGCAAAATAAATGCTAAGCAGAGGAGGTACAAAGGCCTACCAATAGCAAGGCTTGTTACTGCAACCTACGCTAAGCCTCCTTTCTCAAAGCTCAATTTTGAGAGGTAGTAGGAAGCAGCAAGTCGGGATTCCCTGAACCGCTGCCATTACCTGGACTCCTGGAAATGTATTTCTTCTAGGTCGGGCCATTCATTGCTTTGCCAGTCATATCCAGTTCCACCAGCCTGCCCCTCACCCAGAAAGCCTGAGAACAGGCAGGCTGTGAACACGTTGATGCTCTCACAGGCTCCTGCAGGGTGTCTTTGCACTTTGGCAGCTTCCTTCTAGACCTATGTTTCTTTCCTGTGATGCAAACCCATTGCTGGCCTCCCTCCAAACAACTGCTTGCAGAGTGAACAGGATCTTTTGGCCAGAAACACAACTTAAGCAGTATATACCAACCATATTCCCTCTTCAAGGCACTTCTGCTCATATTCCTGAGCTTCCAGGAAGAGCAGCAAAACTTACACCCTCCCTATGAGGCGTAAGGGATCCCTGTGTTAGATAGGATTAGACAGCTAGACTGGGTTTCAGAACAGGGACTTCATTTTGTTTCCTGATGGGATATTTCAGTTCCTGCATTTTTTCCCAGATCTGACTCTTAATCAGTTTATGTTTCTTTCCCCTTCTCTCTCTCTCCTTCTCCCCTGCTCGTTCTCCTTATTCCTTCTTTCTTTGAAAGAGAAGGAAAAGTCACTCTGCTTGCTTTGTGCCTTTAACCCAGGAATGCCACTGTGTAAACAATGTCTATATAAACTGGTAGACACAACTGTTGTAATATAGCTGCTGTTGCTGCTACCGCTATTAATGCAACATAGAAAAACAAGTAAATAAAAAAGCACTACGCAAGGCAGAAGAGAAAATAAAGTCATTATTTGTACTTTTTTTTTCCTTCAGCTGTAGAACATTTATCTGCCAAAGAGATTTTACTGATCTCCTTAAAATCATGTTTCAAAATTCGTGATCTGTCTTTTTGCTGTGATATAAAAGTTCCAGTAGCATTCCCAGTGTTTTAAGGAGAAGCTGGTTACTCCAAACTGTATTAAAAAATATTCAACTTAGAATCCCATAAAAAAAATTCAAAATCTATTTTATGCGATACATTTTAATTAGACGGCTCTTTCTGCAAAAAGCAATGTCTGCAATTTCTGCATGTGTTGCAATTCAATTTAATATGCTGCAAAATTGTAACCTTCCTATATAAAAATGAACTATGTGATATATCCAGCATCTTAGGTAACATGAAGGACAAAACCAGCCAACGTCAAACATTTATAATTGTACATTTTGTGGCATTGATTGCAGAAGGAACTACCTCAAGGCAGAAAATGATTACTAGGTTAGAGAGGCTTGACAGTTATTTTAAGCTTTGACCTTCAAGAAGGTGCACGGATAAAAGCTGGTATGGTTCTAGGATATTGTAACAATGGCTTTTAATAGAAAATAAGGGATTGGAGTTGGAAGTAGCTGTTTGAGCAACATGGTTAAATTTACTCATTTAAAAAAAAAAAAAAATTAATGGGGAAAATATGCTATTTGACATTTCATTTATCTGATTTTTGGAGTTGTGTCCCTCTAATCTTCCAGCAATGGTCTATATTTTCATCTAGCAGTACAGCAAAATGAGAAGGGTGTCCTGGCCTCTAAAAGCAGTGAGCAAGAGGCAGGGTTTGGAGAAATTAGTGGGTAAATCCATTATTACAATCTGGAAGAAAGATTAGCCCAGTCTCCATAATAAAATTCTGTCCTTAGTTATTTATAACAACTTGTCCTTGCCAAATTGAAATAAATTGAGCTGAAATTTTGAGTGGCAGCTCATTTTTTATCTTTTTTCTAGACAACCTAAGCAAAAAGATATTTAATTTTATTTCTGTAAACAAATACTATATTTTACTCATGTTCAGAATCATGGTGGCTCTTTTCTCAATCGCTCTAGCACTTTGGCAGATGGATGTGGAACTTGATAGCATGTTGGCCCTAGTGGAAGGAATTATGCTTCTAGTCATCTTTGGGAAAAAAACCCCAAATATATTTAGGCAAATGGGTAAGTTACTTAAAAGCAACTATTCACACCTTTTCATCATATTCTGTAGCTAAATTCTTCAATTTCACTCTTACTGACTGTGCTTTCTGGTGCTTTCTTACAACTACTAAGATCCCATTCACAACAGAACTGAACAACTGAACATGCTCTAATGCAAATCTAAATGAGACTTCCTTCTTAGAACTGTTTCACAAAACCCAGTTTAATGGGCCTTCAGGACTACACATGGGAGCTCCCTTTTCCTTTGCTAATGCAGAATACTTGTTTGTGGAAAGGCATCTGGCAAGACTGAAACAGAAAAAAGAGGTAGGCCAATTGTGACAATTAGCTAGATGACACATTAGCACAAAGACAAAAAGGCTGGGAGTGGATCTGGTGATCCCAAACCAAGCTGGTCCAACCTGGGACTGAAGGGAAGGGATAATGTAAGGGAGGAAAGGCTAGTGGCTAGAGGAGTGTTTGAGCTTCCAGAACGGGGAGCTCTGAGGACTAAAATCCAAAACTAGATTTGGAGGTAAGAAGTTGGGCTGGACACACAGTAAGGGGTGGTTGCTGACAGTCTGGCTTTGAAACTAAATATCTAGCACTTTTGACAAGCAGGCCGCTGAGACTGTGACTGGTTAGGCAAATAGATTGGAACAGTGTCTGGTGGATAGAGCCTGAATGGATTCTGACAGGGAGAATTTCAAGTCTCCTTTGGAAATGAAAGAAAGGTAGAATAAAGAGCCAGCAGTAAGAAGTTTGTTTGAATGAACAAGCAGATTAAGGAAAACGATCAGATATAGATGAGGGGGACTGTGTTGGCTTATCAAGGATACAGGAATGAAAACAAGATGAAAAATAACCTATAGAGTAAGAGAAGACTGGGCCTTTTACAGCAGATGAGATGGGTATGGCTGCAGTGAAGAGTTAGCCTGAAGAACGGAAACTAGAAGAGAGAAGGTAAAGGCAGCAGGACTGGGAGGAGCAAATTGGGTTGGGAAGAAAGATGATCGGAACAGGGGAAAACGAAAAAACAGAAGTGTGTGCTTATGATGTCACATTATGTTAGACACAGGAATTGAAGAGGACATTTTTGAATTTCATTATGATTCTGTCATCAGCAAATATAGAAAACACATTGGCAGACTGGCAATTGACTGCTGACATCAGCTGCTGTATCAGTACCAAAACTACACTTCAGTGTGATAGATCCAGTGAAATTGATAACCAATCATAGAATCATAGAATGGTTTAATTTGGAAGGGACCTTGAAGATCAACGAGTCCCAACCCCCCTGCAGGGGGCAGGGACACGTCCCACTAGACCAGGTTGCTCAAAGCCACATCCAGCCAGGCGTCAAACACTTCCGGGGATGGATCTTCCACAACTTCTCTGGGCAACCTGTTCCAGTGCCTCATCACCCTCACAGTAAAGAATTTCTTCCTAATATCTAACCTAAATCTACCCTCTTTCAGTTTAAAACTATTACCCCTTGTCCTATCACTACGTGTCCTTGTAAAAAGTCCCTCTCGAGCCTTTTTGTAGGCACCCTTCAGGTACTGGGAAGCTCCTATAAGATCTCCCTTTATAGCCTTCTCTTCCCCAGACTGAACAAACCCAACTCTCTCAGTCTCTCCTCATAGGAGAGGAGCTGCAGCCCTTGGATCGTCTTCATGGCCCTCCTCTGGGCCCGCCCCAACAGATCTATGTTTTTCCTGTGTTGGGGGATCCAGAGCTGGACACGGTACTCCAGGTGGGGTCTCACCAGAGTAGAGTAGAGGGGCAGAATCACCTCCCTCAACCTACTGGCCACACTTCCTCTGATACATCCCAGGATATGGTTGGCCTTCTGGACTGCTAGCACACATTGCCAGTTCGTGTTGAGCTTCTCGTCAATCAGCACTCCCAGGTCCTTCTCCTCAGGGCTGCTCTCCAGCCATTCTCCGCCCAGCCTGTATTTGTGCTTGGGATTGCCCCAGTTCAGATGTAGGACCTTGCACTTGGCCTTGTTGAACTTCATGGGGTTGGCATGGGCCCACCTCTCCAGCCTGTCCAGGGCCCTCTGGATGGCAGCCCTCCCCTCCAGCGTGTTTACCTCACCACACAGCTTGGTATCATTGGCAAACTTGCTGAGGGTGTAATGCAGGTGACCATATATTTGAAAATGTATGCATATTACCACAACATGCCTGACCTTACATTTAGTGCTGTTTGGGTACTATAGCAATGACTATGAAAAGAAAGACCCCACAGAAATTAAAACTTTGAATAGGATGCAGTAAATAAGGCAAACATTGATGAAGTAACATAATGGATAACTTTTCATTACAGGAACATTCTGTGCACTTACTAGGCACAGGCTTCCATGGGAAAAAAAAGCAGAAGATGAAATACTGTGTGATAACATACATGTTGTAGAGTTAGATTAAGCTTCTTAAAACTACATTCAATTTTGGAATTTGCTAAGTTTTAATAGTTTTCCAGTTTAATGAAGTCATTTTAATATAGTTCTCTGAGCAAAATATTTTTAAAACAGCCTTTCCTGTGTGTTCTTGATTCTTCAGTTCCCGATCTCCAGCTGTTACTAGGAAGCATCAGTAAGACAGTCATATTTTTCAGAGGCTCAGAGCACTCTCAACTCCAAGCAAAGTCAATGGGAGATGCAGTTGCTTTGGTCCCCTGAAAACATATGCTATTATGCCTGAGCTCTATTAGTGCTTTATCCTGTGCAAAATGCTAAAAACCCTCAACCCCTGCTGGGGTTAGTGGGAGTTATGAGCACTCAGCATCTGCTGGATGCAAGAAGGTTCTGATTAGAGCAGGCCGAAAAAGAAAATGTTGAATGTGACAAATTTTGATAGACAACAGTTTTCCTGAGAGGAAAAAAAAAATCCTTTTTTTTTTCTATTTATGAAAGCATTTAAATAATCATGTCATGTACCAGGTCTGTTTCTGACATACAGAAGTGTCTGGAAGAAACTGGAACAATCAGATATTCTAGGCAGTTCTCAGCTTGTTGATAGCAAGCAGCTGTAACCTGTTGGCAAATCCAGTGTAGACTTTGCCTCCACTAAGAAGATGCAGTACCATGCTGGATCCTGCATGTTGACCTCCCTTTGTTATATTCAAAAAAGGAACTGAAAAAGTAATTATGGATATTATATGAGATAGTATTAGTCATAACTGCCTGCCAGGGCTTTAAAATATCTGCAGAGTGCAAAGAATAATCCTGAAAAACAAGCAGCTCAGAAAATCAGAGAAAAAAAATCCTAAAATTTGATTTTGTGACCTTAATCACGTGACCCCAGTTTATAGCTGGGCTGCAGAGACGCTCAGATGAGAGAGCAGTAAAGTGCACCAATGCATAGATAAGCAGAGAAAGAGAGAGAGAGAGGGTCTTACTAGTTTAAAAGTCTGCACTGGTTTTCACAAACTTTTATACATTCATATGTTCAGCATACATACATGCAAGATTCATTCACTTCTCTTCATTGCCACTAGGTCATGCAGATGACTGTCATTTAAACATTCTGGTTTATTTCCCAAATACAAGATATCACAACTATAAGCAACAGTGTTTGGGACAATTACTATCCAACCTAGAATTTTTAAATTTTTTTTTAATGGGAGTCATAGGCACAAAAATTAAGGAACGGTGCATGCACATCCATTATAGTCATGCCAAAGTGAAAATTAAAGCATATATCGCCCTCTGGAGGCTCCAGTGACTAAAAGAAAAATTTTAACTCCTAATTCTTCCTTTGATGACAGAAACCTACAGGACAAATTAAGTAGAGTGTAATGTATGAAATAATGCATTCATCAGTTCATCCAAGAGGAGACTGAAACAAGTAAAATATTAATTTTATCACTGTCTTCAATAAGAATGATGAAGTGGCAATAAGTCATTTTTGTGCATGGGCTAGTAATTTTTGTGCGTGTTTGTAAGGCGGTTGTATGATGGATTTCTCCTCTCTGCTTAGAGCAAGGAAATTATTATTTTTGTCCATCATCGACTTAGTTTATTGCATAGAGACTTGTCAGTACTTTCTTCTGTTAACATTTACATACCATTTTTTTAGAACAACAGAAATACTGTGCTTAGCACTTTTAAAAAGTTCCATCAAAAGCTGCTTAAAAATAAGATCAAGAAGCCTCTGCTGGTATGAGTGGGAAGAAAAAAAAATCAGACACTTTATATCCTAACACTGTACATAAAAAAGTAAAATATAAATAAATAGGCAGGCTGGAAGTAACACATTCACATTGTCTCACAGCTTGTCAACAGCTGACTTTTTGACAGTATCAGCACATTTCTGTTCCTAAAACTAATGAAGATGAAAAAACTGTCATTCAATATTTCTGTCCAAAATGCTGGCTGCATTACATTTCAGACTTTGTTCTTTCCACATCGCACACCCAAAGGAAATAACTAATTTTTGTTTAAGGACCTGAAACCGTACAGCGATGAGTTGTCTGTGGTCACAGTACTTACATGGTCTCCATCACACAAAGTTTTATCAACTCACAATCTTTAAAACGTGGTATCCAGGTCCCCCAGTTAAGTAACAAAGTATTACATTATCCTTAGACCACAACTATGTAAGGAAAGACTTCAGGTCAGCTTTTCCAAAGGCACCCAGAAGTGTTAATATGGTGCCTTTAAAAGTATGTAAGTGTCTCAGCTATTGAACTTCCCCGGGATTTTAAAATTTACTAATAGCAACTTGGCCAAATATGTGACTTTTCAAGTATGGAACCAGGCCAAGATGCACTACATAACATAACCCGTTATGTGCAATTACAACAAACTTTTCCTCCTCTGCCATCAGAAAGGCTTTATGCTTGTGTTGCAAAATATAATGTTATTTTATTATACTTCCTTGGCTTTCCCCTTAATATCTTAATGGGTCACTCTTTTATTTCCTCAATTCTGATTCATTTACTCTGAGTTGGCACAGTTTCAGACCACAACCAACAAAAATAAAATAACTGCAACCATGAACTCTCTAAATTTTATCCCAATTTTCTCTAAACACCTAACAGTTAAGCTTCTTTTTCATCCTGTGGTAATACAAAGGAAAGATATGCTTGCTAGAAATAATAACCTTTTTCTTATTAATTCCAAAACTAAGCCAATGCAAATGCCACATTTCTGACAACTGTCCTAATTTCAAGCAAGAATATAGAGAAAAACATACAATTTCCACTTCATTTGCTGTTACTTACTGTTCTGTTTTCCAGCACAAGACTGGTCAATCATAAATGACAGGATATTTGAATCATCACAAAATTCAAAACATCTCAATACTTCAACATGTTGTTATTTCAACAGAATGTAAATCCAGGTGGAATTAGAAAAAAACAGAACTACCAGGAAAAAATTAATTCTGTAAAATTTCTCTGCTTAAGTAAAGGTAATCTATTTTTCTTCCCTCCTTCATTTCTTTTAACTCCCATGGTTTTCTTGTTGCTCTATTTTTTGTTCTCTATCTTTTGTAAACATACCTGGAAAATATAGTACCATATGTCATCAACTATTCTTAGACCAGAACCATAACCTGAGCCCCAAAATATATGTTTTGGCACCCAGGATCCATGTATTGGCTCAGGACTTCAGATCACATCAGACCATGACTACAGTGCAATCAAAGGTAACATGCAGAAAGACAGTTTTATACTAAGTATTCAGTCATTCCACAAGACAAAAATGGGAGGTGTAAATCTTGTGGGTGTAGAGACAGGCATAGTTGCAAATCTCTGTAAAGTGTCATCTTTTCAAAAATACCAAATAAAAAGAGAAAAAAACTGTTCTTCCAGTCTACCTTGTTGTTGCTTCCCTCTATCCTCCCCAAACAGTCTTTTAAAAATACATGTTAGTTATATCAAAGTTTTGAATCCAAGCACAGTGGTGGTTTACTGTGATTTTAATAGTGGATTTCTTCCTCAAAGATCTCAAGTTACATTTGGTCCATCTTTCAGTACCCAAGTATGTATGCGTAGTTTATTCCTTGCAGGCTCTCAGCCAGCATTTTTACTGATATGTATGCTTGCTTACGGAGCCATTTTCCATCTTTTGCCAAGCTATATTTGAAAGCCAAAATCTAAAAGAGCAAATTCAGCTAAGTGAAAAATACCCCTGCTGTACAAACAGAAGATGCATATTTTTCCAACAAACACTTAAAGGCTCGATGTATTATTGCATGGATGCATACACATATTTTTTTGCTGGTGTGTTTCAAGGTACCAATGTAAAAGGTTGTTGAGATGCCTGTATGCATTTTGATTTAGTGGAAAGACTGGATCCTTATCTAACAGGATCACACCATGAACTCTGAGACCAGAAGTCTTAAGCTACCCTGATCAAAAGCAAGAATCAGGTCCATCCAAAGCTATCAGTATGAATAAATATAAATTTATTTAAGTATCTATATAGATATTCAAGTTTCTAACTCTGGTCATGGTCAAGAGAAAATCATGGGTTCTAGAGCATTAAAACATCATGTGAATGCTCATGAGCTATTGAGGCATATGGAAAATAATCAAATATTTCCAATATATTTCCACTTGTTGGGGAACACTTATGGGGTGAAACTTTTGGGGCAAGCAATCTTCTTCCTGTAGCATGTAACCACCGTTTGGCACAAAATATTTACCTGGCCCAAAATAACGATATTAATTTCTTTGTCTTTCCAAACTGAGCAGGAAACAATAGCTGGATTAGCATGAAAATGAATTTTGGAGATGGAAGGAAGATGGGAAAAGGAGATTGCTCTCTTTTCCGTTCAGCCACTGAATCTAAACAGCTGACTACTTCTACAGCTCTGCCTTACACTGAACGTGGCCTCTACCTGACCACATAGCCATAAAATAGTCCTAGAGACAGTACCTCAGCACTCCGTTTCTGCAGCAGCAGCTGAAGTTGTTGCTTCCTCCCTTGACTTTACGTTTCCTTGGAACAATGCCAAAAACAATGACATGAAAATGCATCAAATAAGAACACTTAAACAGAGACAAGTTACATTTTCAACTTTAAAATTCCTCTCTGTCCAGTTAGCTTTCCAAAGATGTAACAGAAAAAGAATTTTTCATAGGCAAGGATTGAGGGAAGAATAAGAGCTGGGAACACCATTATGCCTTCTCCTGGTAGAGAGGAGAACCTTTCTCCATTAACAGTCTTGGGTAACTCCTAATAAACAACCAGTTATCAATTACAGGCTAGCATTTAGTCAAGAAGTTTTGAAAATACAGTCTTTATAGTCTTTGCTTGTGAAATGCACACAACCAGAACCATTTATTTGTTTAGAGGTTTATAAAATGTATGTATTCAATTCATCACAGAAAAGTGCAGTATCGACAGTATAAGTAACTCAATAGGGGAAACATCTACTGGTTTTCGATTCAAAGTTTTGAAAAAAATTATAATGACCTTACAAAGACTATCATTTTTTTACTGTTGTTCTCAAAGCTAAGTTTCCTCTGAAAGGGAGAGTATGAAATGGCTGCGTATGCATTGGTATTACAAGTGCATTGCAGTTTTATGCTCCAGAAACTACTCTGAAGGAAAGATGTAGAGATCAGTGGAAGGGAATAATGATACTAATAAGTCTTCTTGAATATTATTATTGGTAGAAATACATCCAGGAATATCTTCTAATTAAGTAATTGTTATTAGAATCTCAGCCAGTCACTAGCACTAATTCTGACTACTCAGTAGCCGTAAAATAGTCCTAAAGACAGTAGATCAGCAATTGCTAAAATATGGTGCAGAATAATTTGTCCCTGCTTTGCCTATAGAAACTACAGGCATGCTCCTGGTTTATGACATTAAGTTATCCCTTGCTGTGGTTTCCAGTTGCTTTAAGAGAAGCCACAAATGTCCAAGCTCTTTTTCTCATATAAGAAAGGATTTCAAAGCAGATCATATTAGAAACAAAATCTTTGGTGTTATAGCTTAAATGGCAATTGAATGTTACTTTAAAATTCCAATATCAAGTCCATAACATCAAAATAAATTACCAAATAATCCAGTTTCTACTCTTTGACATTTGAAGTGTCAGTGCATGGCACTCACTCCACTGTCTAGTGTTCATTTAAACTGTAATCCTGCACCAGCTTGCATGAAGTCATCTTCAGTACTCTGAACTTTCAGAGAGAATTCAAGGTACTAAGATGTTACAAAGATGTTAGTGTGCCTGTACTCCTGAAAATACTGTCCAAATCCATTATTCTTCTTCTACCAGGGAAAATCTTTTCCTTCAGCAGCTGTGACATATAGTTAAGTTTAATATATTTGTAATGATGCTCTTTTCCTTCACAGCTCTGTAGGAAAAGGATAATGTCTCTGCACACAAAAAATTACAGTAGAGTGTTGACAGCAGACTCATTGGAGACTGTAGCTTCAATTAATTTGGACAGTTTATAATTTAACAATCAGAATGCATTTTAATGTTTCAAAGAATGAAAAAAATACAGCTACATATTATGAATAAATATAATTTGAGAATGGTATGTTCTTTATTTCATTGCTTTTTTCCAACTGATCTATATCCAGTTCCGTGGTTTGAACTGGAGAAGGTCTAGAGAAGACACTGGAAATTGAGCACAGTTAAGCCAGAGGCTGATCTTCGTCAGTGGGTATGGTTCAAGTGGAAAACTGAGAGAAAAGGGAGGAAAGTTAGTACATGTGAAAAGGGAGTTATCTACTGGTCAGAACAATAAAGACTAGCATGCAGAAATGTTGTATTCTCCTCTGTCATTGGCAACCTGTGCAAGATTGAACAAGTCCTTTAAACTTTTGAGTGCCTCTGTCATCACCCTCTGGGAATCATGCCAGCCAACTCACTTTTAGTTCAAATCTGAAAAGCAAAGATCCTTCCTATCCTAGAAGAAGCCAACAAAAGAGAAAACATATGGGAGTCTAACAGTAAAATTGCCAGTTAGGAACCATAAGATAAAAATTAATAAAAATTCCTTCCTATGTAGAAAGACAATTGGGTAATAAATTCATGGAGGACTGATGCACTAAATTCAGATTACTCTGCAAGGAAAAATATGAGCTAGCCTCCATTCAAAGCATATGTCTGCACTAGATTGCCTAAATTGCAACAAGAATCTTTAAAAAAATAAGCAGCGTAGCCATGATACTGAGGGGCCGAAAAGTGTTGAATTCTACAACCCTGACCTAGCAAAGTATTTCTGTACATGTTATATATTAAAAAAATAAGTAATCTCATGGACTCTTCTGGACCTATTAACACTTTATTGGAGCAGATATAAGGAATTCAAAATTTGCATTTATTATATTTTTTTTAAATAAAAGATACTACATTTCAACACTAGACAAGAGATGGTGCAAAGCAGAACTGCTAAGACCCTGGGGGCTAGGGAACCTGAGCCTGAAAAGACAAGTCTAAACGCAGACATATCAATAGATATTTGGACCTTACAATATATCCAGCAAATAAAATTGTAAATTTGGGGATGTTTGTTCTGTTTTGTTAAAAAAAAAAGGATAATATATTTTTTGAAGGTAAGAATTTGTTTTGTTGCATACAAGCTTTCTATGGTCAAAATCACTTTACACAAAAGGAGTTCTAAAGTTTGTTTGAAAGCCTGAACTTTTCCAGCCTTCTTATGCTTGCTTGAGTGACAGAATGATATTATTCTGAAGGTTGCACAGTGACTCTTTGATCTTAAAGCTTGTAAAGGCCACCTCACATGTGCGTGTTCTAATATTCGCAGATAATCTGACTTGAACTTCAAGGCTATAAGACCTTGGATCAGTGATTTGCAATTCAAGTGCCTCAGAAAAAAATCAGCTTAAGCTTATTAAGTGTTGTTGTAAAGCTATTACAGGCAAGTTTTTTTAAGCAGCTTTGAAAGTTCTGTCCAGAAACTTTGCCCACATAAATACATACAGAAGGTCACCAATATCACTGTGGGCTCCCTTGGGTCACCGTTTCCCTCTTCCACTCTGTTAAGATTTTAAGTGAGAGTTAATCAAAATAACAAAACACTCAAGCAAGTAACCTAAGAAAGTAGGACAGAGAAATTTACTTTTCCAGCTGCATCTTGTAGCTCTGCCCCTTTATTGGTATATGTTTTTTTTACTGCAACACAACTTAGGAACCCTCAGGCAACAATGGTCATTATGCAGAGAAATAAAAGGGCAAACAGTGTTAAAAACTTAAACTAAAAAGATGAGATCCTAACACTAAATTCTGAACGTAACACTAATCGTAAAGAGACAGCCTCAAAAGACCTCGTATTTGTCTGTGTAAATCCATTTGGCTCAGAAGCCCGGCCTGACTGACAAGAGGTCCTCCAAGGTTTGATTGTTCCAGCCTGGCTTCAGAAATGTCCTTAGTGGAAGGTGACTGCATTGTGGTGACAAGGCTGTACCAAGTCACAGAAACAGTGCGTTGCTGTGAAGACAATGGGAATGGTTGAGTCTGCAATTTGTGCTCTGTACAAATCAAGTTATGCCAAACTTCACTCAGACTGAAGTACTATTCTATCTTTTCTCCACTTTTCCATCTCTCTGCTCTGCCCTCTTTTGCCTTCTTCACATTTTATGTTGTTATCCTTTCTTAGTCACTGCATGGAATAATGATGCCACTTTATCAGTTTGCATTTAATCACAGTTTCGTCTTTATTTTAAAATTCAGAGTTTATGTCAGAAGTTTTCTTAATTACTGTTGCAGTTATGAGATTAAATATACTGATTTCTTTCTTTTCAAATTTGTGTTTCCTAAAAAGCAACAATATATGTATTTGAACATTGTACTTGAAAGTACATAGTGGAGCATAGAAAACAGCACTAGATATACACAAGAGAAATGAAAAATTACGGCTATTAGCAGATGTACAACCTTCAACATCTTTATTTTCATTTTCTCAAATGCTCAAAGTAACAGTGCACTGAATGTAAGTAACGTTCTTCCAAAGGATATTGTTAAGCAAATCAAAAGAATTCACTAGTTTTTGTGGTGATCAGTTTAAAGAAAGACAGACTGTAACCCTTAGGATCATGTGTAAGAGAAGTCATTAACAATTTAAGACACTTCTGAGACATCAAATAATAGCCTACTGTTACACCCTTCAGTGTCACCCAGACTGGGAGGATGAATGTTAGGAGTAGAAGAGGTATAATAATTTAATAACTAAATCCTTCCTGTGTTTCAATAACAGAGAATTCATCGGAAATGAAAGCCTTACAAAGAGCAGGATGTAACAAAACCAAATACAATGAACAATAAGATAAAACTAGGGTTTGGATTAAAATCAGATTGTAAGGAGACTTTACGGTAAACGATGATTATATTGCTTCCCATTACACTAACTCAATCAATAAGCAAGCTGCTTTAAGTTTCTAAACGAACAAATCACATATAGCTTTATCCGGTTTTCTTGGATAGGTTTATGTGGCCTTAATACTTTTTGAGGAACAACAATTTCTTGTGATCTGCATTTTTCCAAGCAGAAAATCAGCCTGGGCCCCCAGCCTACCCCAGCACTTTAATCCAGAGGTTCAGCACTGAAGCTTGGACTGGTGCCCCACACCTTGCTGTGGTAGAGCTGGGGACCCAACTTGTCTGCTAGAGAGCTAGGAAAGCTAGTCCACAGCGAAGACTGTGAGGGTCGCTATGTCTGTACAGTTTAAAAGATCTGCTTCATTCATGGAAAAATGTCCACATTTGAAGTAATGAAAGAACTACACATTTTCTATACATTTTCTCTAAGGAAACCACCCATGACAAAGACTCTTAGCAGTAAGCAATTTTTGCAGAGGAGTACAGTACAAATATATTAAATGTAAGATCACATGATTGAAAATTTTGCAAGTGCATTAAAATATGTAGGACTAGGCCTTAAGTTGTGTGGTCTAACTAAAAGTTACTGTATTTTTCCATCGTTGCAGTTTTACAGTATTCATACAATCTCATGAATGTTTGGTACACCTGTAATTTTCCTTTTTTTTCCCCTTTTTATTTACTTTCATTAATTTTATTCATTCACTTTTTATCAATTCCAAGCGATAGTTGCTGTTATTTTGTGCTGTACTTCTCTTCTTGTTGTTTCTTCTAGCTGTTTGGTCTGTCATTTAAAATTGCAACTTCTTTAGGGTATGGACTAGGGACCAGATCCAAACATGATAAATTTTCATCTTTAACCGGGTTTACAACACAATATGGAAACAGATTAGAAAGACACAGAGAGAGAGAAATAAATAAATAAATAAATAAATAAATAAATGAAAGTGATGTTACACTTAACAAACACAAGGCTACAAACTGTCTATGATGTTGATAGGAATGCCACGTGCAATCGGATACAGAATTGTACCATAAATTCAGAATCTAAACCCCTACTTTAAATTCCACCTCATTCCATTCCGAAATTCATGGACTTAAGTCAATTAATTTTATTTACTCTTCATGTCAGAATAGCAAACAAACATTTTACCCTCTTAATAGAGACTTTGTTAATGGGGATATTGGCTGTTCTCCAAGCCTCTGTCCTGCAAAACATCTTAAAAAGATTACATATCTTTTTTTCTGTAAAAACAGTTGAAAGTTTTATATGTAACTACTTTGGGCAATGGAGGTGACATTAAAGTTTAAATGTAATCAAGTGTTTTATACCTATGGAGACTGTTAAATGTTTCTTTAGCTTAACTTTTGTATTTTAAAATTTTAATTTGTCTGTATGACAAAAAGCTAGCCATAAAAATGAAATTCTACTATTACACCATAAAATGTTTTTAAAGAAAATTACAAAATAAAAATTATATACATCAATACCTATATAATTTATATGCATTCCTATACATGTTTTATAGAACAGAACTTTATAACACCTACACTAGAGCTGTTCTTTGTAGTTAATGTGTTTAAGAGTAGGCTACATTAAACATGCTAATCAATTATTTCACTTTGGATTTCTATTCTATTTATATGCTAAGCAAACCAGTGTATAGCAACATGCAGGAAGTGATTAAAAAAGAAAGTAACACATATCAAATCCACAACTAGGTGTTTGAAAAAGATAGGATATAGGAGCTCCACTCTAAGTGCTATAGAAGAAAATACACAACACACACTACAAAGTGTGCTATGTTACCCACAACTATATTTTGAGTTATACTTTCCTATCTTTACATTTTGCTGAAAAATTGGCATCTAACTTGAGTGTCAATGTTTATGGACTAGTTTCCCTGTATGCCAATTAAGCGAAAATTGCCAAAATGCTAATTAAGGGAAATAAGTTTTTCCAGAAGACCCTTATTAACGTAAGTAGTTGTGTTCTGATGCTAATGTTAGGAAGCATGAATATGAGCTGCTACTAGTGATTTCCCAAGAACCTTTTATGACATTCAGTTTTTGCAACTCACTCAATTCAGACTTGTCTAGAACAAATTCTAGGTACCTCTTCAATAAATGCAGGTAACTGCCAGCTTCTCTCCTATTACTTGTAAGGCACTGTGTTACAAAACAGGCAATGCAATCAGTGAATAGACAGCAGACCTACACTGATTTCTCTGGTACTGTATTTTTCATCATTCATTTTTCATCCTTCTATATTTTTTACTTTGCAGGAAAGGTGTAAAAAAAATAAACAGACCTAGAGACTTGAATTTTGCATGCAAGGAAAAGTGAAATATGTAAGTGAAGAATGAAATGGCAAATGGATCAAACTGCTTAATCAGTGTAGTTGGTGTTAGCTGATTTCATTTATAACATATTTACTCATTAAACTGTTTCATTCTTTCTCTGTTAAATGATAGCTTTTCACAAAAGATAGCGCTGTGAAA
This sequence comes from Pluvialis apricaria, assembly GCA_017639485.1. NCBI lineage: Eukaryota > Metazoa > Chordata > Aves > Charadriiformes > Charadriidae > Pluvialis > Pluvialis apricaria. Next base: position 47,329,555 of record CM030044.1, on the reverse strand, counting down.
TAACATAATTGCTAAGTTTAACATACTATGATAATTCCTAGCTGAGTATGAACTCTGACAAAATTCTTAGAGATTTTTTATATTGGATGCTAAATGTGGTAATCATCTAATAATTAAGACAAAAGAGATGACTTACAAGACATGGACATGCATTATGAGAGGAAGATACATAGCTTACATGTCTTCATAATATATGAAGGTCATATATGACAAAAAATTACTGAAAATTTGCATTTAACAGATGTCCATAACTGTTTTATCACATAGATTTACAATGTGATTTTTTTAACTGACAATTCATATTTTTCCAATTTACATAATTTAATGTATGCTTAATTTTTATCTTTGGAGTTAATCTCTTTATTAGGTGGGCAAAATTATTACAGTTCTGAATACCTCACAGTGTTCATGTTTTTTAACATGTGAAGTATCATTATCCTGATTTTAGAAGGACTAAGACTGAGAAGATAAGAGCCAGATCCCCAACACTTCTTAGACACATAAAAATTCTGGATCTTAAATTCACCTGTAAATCTCCGCTTCCACATAGCGTCAGCTAGCTAAACAAGAGATAAACTCCGTAATACCTTAGTGTTTACTTTGGGGTTTTCCAGGTATTTAAAGTTGTCTGTGTGACCAGTATCTAGTTTCTCTCAACAGGTCTTAGTATGTAGCTCCCATAACCAGAAACTATAAACTGTGGATCAATGATTGCAGTCAACAGAGTCCCCAAGGCTTGATAAGTTACTGGTCATTAGCCAAGACACATGAGCTGTCATTTTCCAGATCACTGCAATTGCAACAGAAAACAACTTAATTTAAGACACTTCATTGTGTGAAGGGCATGGCTAAAGACCCTCAGACAAAGCTAACAACTCAGCAGCTAGGTGTCAGGTCTGTTTCGGTCTCCTTCATTTTTTTTTCCAATATAAGATTTAAAGAGCTATAACAAGAAAACACAATCTATTCTAAATTGAGACCACTAGAATTCAAAACTCTGAATGTGACAAATGACTACCAATAACTGTATATCTGTAATCATGAAATACTTCTAAAATACCTGGAAATGAAATGAGATGTAGGTAGGATTCGCGTTCTAGTCTTACTTTGTGAAAAGTGTGTTGCATTTCAGCCTCCATTTTGAGTATATACTTGATTACATCCTTCAGAACAAATTGTAACCAGCATATTGGATTTTACCTTTATTGTTAAGTGTCTGGCTTTTAATAAAGGAAAAGTGAACTCTGAATGTCTCCTGCTTAAGTGAAAGCCTAAAGGGTGCTTGTGTTTCCACACTCTCATCTGTCTCACATGGTAAAATATAAGTAGATGGGTTACAAGAGGAAGAAAAGTAGAGAAAAATCTCATCTCACATACAGCTTGGACCTAAGATTCAGAGAAGAGGTAAGTTTTATTGCCAGAAGACGGAGTACACAGTTGTTTACTGTTTTCACACTGTGCCAAAAGGGAAATTGTGGATGTGGGCATGCCTGCCTGCAACACATTCATTTCCAAAAAGAAGTTTCTGTATTCTTTACATGATCAGTTACATGTTTCCAAAGGCAGCTGTGTGACAGACTGCTAACAAGACCAGAGCTCTGCAGAAAGTATGCATAACGCGTTAGGAAGAGTCAGTATTAATCCTGAGCAGCTAGCACAGTTTTTCGTATGCCAAAGCAGGAATACCAATCAAGGAAACTACACTCCTGGTTGTTCCTAAAAGGTTGCACTTGAAGGGATTGTCTAGACTGCATTAAACTCAGTAGGTCTGGAAGAAAACGTGGGATTCATCACCACAGTGGAATGATCATATATAAAGTGAAGATAAACAGTGTCTCTGTAGGGTTACTGTAGGTTCCATTTGTATTCACCATTTCAATACAACAGTATGATACTAAACTTCCACTGACTTATGAACATGTCCAGCACTTCCCAAACATCTCTTCAAATCCTCTCTCTATCCTGTCCCTTTTTGACAATATTATATCTTGTCACTTGTGCAGCATTAATAACATTGGTGCCACAGGTTGGATTATTTTCCCATCAGTTCTTACGCTGATATTCAGTAAAGACTTCAACTGAGATTCCTGTAATCACAGATGTCAATATTGGGTGCATTTAGTCAAAGGTGTTTTCTCGTGTAGAATAGGGTGTAGATTATCATAGTGAGAGGATTTTAAATCCCGTCCCATCCCTTGCTGTTCATGGGATGGGGTGTTCTTATCATGGCACATCCATCTGCTTGGCCAGCTACGCATCTTCCCACACAGACTGAAATCAGTTGTATTGATGTGACAGTTGTAGAAGTTATATGAAATATTGACTAGTATACACAAAAAAAAAAAAAAATTCAGCAAAGCCTTACTCTAAAAAGCAATGGATTTCTGCTGGGCTTAACTCTGCTCTTTTGTGTGTAAACTCCCATGAGATTTCATGGTGAAATATGAATGTTTGAGGATTGTTGATTAGGTTTGAAAATGCATATACAATTATAGTCCTTCTAACACATCCATGCCACTAAAACATCCCATGGGTCCCAGATATTTTATAAAGTCAGTTCAGAACTGTGGCTCTGTACTGCAAAACCACCTCTTTACATGAAGACTAAAGCTTATTTTCTAAAGAATAGTAATATCGTGGCCTTCTGAAATGCAAACTGTCATTGCTGAAATATTTATCAGGTCTCAAAAATATTAAAAGTCAAAAGCTGCCCACCACTCATCTATACCCAGAGATTCCTGCACTGAATTGGCTTCAGCACTCCGAGTGGTATATGGCTATAAGTGAATACCAATTTCAATGTAGTGGCAGTGATTTATGTTTTCCTATCCAGAATCTTATTATTTATTTAAGCATATCTTAGGATCCAGGAGTAGTACTGAAATTGTTTCAGTTGTATTGATTGTCCTTACAGCACTGAGTACTTCTTATCTATCCAACTCTGCTGTTCTGTAATTAGCCACTCATCATGAGAAATGACGCACTTCAATTTAATTAGCTTTGAAAAACATCCGCATTAATCTGCTGATATTTTTCATGCAGAATGCCCACACAGTCTCACAGATATGTTACAAAGATATGCTTTTACCTTTTTTTTTGTTTTCCTGTTTGTTTTCTGCATCACAAGGCCGGCGCAGAATCACAGCTGCTAACAGGTATTATTCACTGCAAAAAGATTTTGTTTAATTATTTAATGTGTTCCAAATTTAAGGAACCCATATTAATTATTTAATTAGCATTCTGCTATGATTAATTGAATGCTCACAAATCAATTAAAAGCTGCTTACCTTTTGTTACTTCAGTAACTTCAAAGGAGCCTTCTGAGAAAAGCCAGAATTTACATACTATAGAAAAATCCCATCCTCACTTCAAAAGCCATGTTGGAAACACAGTAGTTTGTTCTACGCATTGCACAGCCGTTTTGCGTAGCACAGCAGACAACTTTCTAGCACTCTGAACTCACGGGTTGTCCTTTGTGAAACCAGAAATCACAGCAAATTCACTTGGCAGTCAGGCAGATGTTCTCTGCTCTTCCATGTTTATACCATGATAATTACTCCCACTGAAGAACAGAGGGGACTCCAGCAATGGCAACTTATTGATGTACCATGGATTTACATTTCAAACTTCCTGCTTTTCTGTGTGCATTTGAATACAGATGGTTTTCAGCAAGCACCCAACCCACCAAGCTTAAAAGCCAGCCAGGAGAAACATGGAGCAATTCTGCAGCAAAATGGCTCCTACTTCTCTGCACGTAGAGGTGACTTACTGTCTGTCCCTGCATCATGCAATCTTTAAAAGCCCAGACAACGAACCAGTCCTGTCACTAAAAAAATAATACAAACCCAGGATTTTGCATTAAAGCGAATTTATCAAGACTGTACATAAAATCTCTTTGCACTTTTCAGGTTTTCACCAGCTGGGTCAGTAAGGAAAACATTCATATACAACCGTTCCAAAGCCTATTGTAGTTCTATATTTTTCCCATGAGCTGCCTGGGAAAGAGTACATAGGAGTTGCCAAGCTTACTAAGCTTTTTGCAGTTGTAGCCTGGAAACAAGGAGATGTGCCTTGGGACCTATTTGCCAACCAACCTTTTATTTTGAGTTTAGTGGAACTGACACCTAGAAAGGATTTGGCCAGATTTTAAGCTTTATTTTGGAAAGAAATAAACTGAAGATACAAAATTAAAAGTGACTACTTTCATAAATGTTGATTAATCACCACTGTTGAGAAAGGTCCAAGATAAGGGGAAATACTGAGCAACACTTTTCATAAGAGCAAATTGGTCAATTGTAACCATAAGCTTAATCCCATGATTTCTATGTTTTAGCTCCTATGGGAGGAGAGGGCGTTCATGTTTCTTGAGCACTGCTAAAACAGTTGGACAAAACAATGATCTATGTAACAAAACAGTGTACTTCCTAACATGGGAATTTTGTCACATTTGGTAAAAAGGCACTAGCTAAAGACAGGCACTAGCTAAGGAAATGTATTCTACACGTATAAACTCCTATAACCATTCTGAACTTGAGACTAGCCTAGCTTTTTACTCCAGTGTCATCCATACTTACAACTGTTCTGATAACCAGGGAGAACTGCAGTCTCAAACACTTCGTCCCATCGGACCTTATTTGGTAGAAGCTTCCTTGCACGGATTGAGTGTATCAGTTTCTCCTAAAGAGAAAGAAATAATTAGGCTATCATTCTTGCTTTGGTCCCTTCAGCTAGAACTGGGACCCTTTGATAGGAAGAAATAAGCCGAACGCAGTTGCTTAAACATCAGACAGCAGCCAATGTATTAAAACGGCAGCACAACAAATTGCTTTTTCCCTCCATGTTTCTTTTGTATTTGATGCCAATGAGAAGGTATTGTGACTGGAAAATAAATATCCCCTGTCAAAGACAAAGGATCCCTCTACCTCCTCAGTGCACCATTTCTACTTAAAGCAATGTGAAGGAGGGATAAACAAGCTAGAAACATACTGTTTATACACAACACATGTTCTACCATGTGTGGTTCAGTAATTTGTTACAACTCGACAGGAAAAAGTGCATTGTTTCTGCTCTCAGGACAGTATGTTGCTCTAGAACTGTTCTCCGCTATTAGGGTCCTGGACTTAGGTCAAACATGGTGGAAGGTGACAAGGACAACCCTTAAACAAAAGTGGATGCAAAAATCTGAAGTGAGCTATACTGCTAGTTGGAGATGTCAGTGTGGCTGAGAGAAGAAATAGCAGCAAAAGCAGTATAGAGTTAGGAGAATGAGGAGCAGTGTTGGGAATGGATCCCAAGGGAGTAATAGTACTAAATGTAAAAAAGAGTTAGGAATAGGGGCAAAAAGCCTGGTATGTTATTCTTACTGGGGCTTAGGGAAACACGCCCTTCCTATTTGAATAAATGAGACCAAAAAATACTAACAATTTATCCACTTAACAGAGACAACATCACGTAACCTTAAAGACCCTGCTGATACATTGTGGCCCACCATATCACAGAATTTCAGACTTAATGAACAACATCTTTAAGGTGTTTGGCTTTTTTCCCCTAATGCTTCTGTTTCTTTGTTATTTTAACAGTCATAAACTTCCAGGCCACATTTATTTTAGAACAGTTGTTCTTCTGCTAATGTTACCCTTTCACCACAAAAGCTCTCCTTCCTCTTTTGTGCTTACCTTCTGACATATTTATGTGTATCTGTCATATCCCTCTCAACCTTTAATTTACAATACTATACAAACCAAGCTCTTCAAATCTCCTGTCATGAACAAGCTCTCTATTCCCCTTATCTTTCTTGTAGTCCTTCTCAGGAAATGTTCCAGGCTGAAATCCATCTTTCCTGAATGTGACCTGAACTGTATGCAGTACTCCAGATTTAAGTCTCACCGATGCCCTATACAAAAACATTGACTTTATTTCATCTCTTCAAGAAATACCATTCCTGATTCATTCCAAGGGCGTGTTACAGATTTTACAGTCTCATCGCACTGACAGAGATGAGTCTGAACTAGCTGGTCACTCATGATGTTCTTCACGGCCATCATTTCTAACTCATCAGGTTACAATTGAAATGACTGTGATTAGGTTGTCAGCACATAATTTTGCGCTGTTACATTTTATGCCTTATCTACTTCCGGCACCCTTCATCATCATTCTTTCCGGTTTTGTCATCAGAAATCATGTCAGTTTTTATGTTTTTCTTAAGATGATTAATGAAAATGTTAAACTAGATCTGCCCAAACACCAGTCCATGAAAAAATCTGCATTTGACTTTCCTATTTATTTTTTTCAATTTCTAAGTTCCTCATGCTCTTTTCATTTTCATCCTTTACATGATAGTTCTACAATTCTCCATCTTCATTCACAGTTTTCCATATGGAATCACATATGTTTGTAAAGTATAGCTAGACAACATTTACCATGTCTTCTGTGCCTTGAATTACATACTAATGAAATCTGACACAGTCAGCCCAGTTTTAGTAAATTCATGGTGCGTTTTAAATCTATTCTCTCTTTATTAAAATTCTATGTCTGGAATGATAATTTCCTTCCACATTTATTGTCACGTGTTGCATGATACTAATGACATGTTTTCACCTTTGTAGTCATCCAGATAACTGATTCCCTCTCCAGTCCCCTAAATACAACCGCTGTGTGATATCGTACGCTACCATTCTCTCCTGTGAAAAAATAATTAGACTTCTTGAAAATAGGGCACAATAGTCACTTAACTTTGAGACATCATCTTAAATTTCTATCCCATTCCTGGTAAATAATCACCTCCTTTCTTCTTCATTTGTTTACTTCTTGTTTCTAGAGCTAAAGAACCTTCTGCTACTACTTTTAATAATTTGCAAGGTCTAATTCTATTGAGCTATAACAGCTCCCTATTTTAGGCTTATGTCTATATTTCAGATCTCTAAAAAACACTTTTTTGGTGATTAATGTTGTCTTTATGCGTGTACACAGAGGAGTTTTCTTCTATTTCAGCATTTTATATGCTTCTTGAGAAGGCTGCTTTCTCAGATTTTGGCAAGTCCTTTCCTACTGCCTTTTTGTTCCTTTTCTTGGAATACGAATTCCTGTGAGTTTCAGCACTTAATCTTACAGAATTCCAGTGCTGTTTGCTTTCCAATTCCCAAACTCCTATCTTAATGTTCCTTTCCCAAATAGTTCCTTTGTCTGAGTGACCAGTTTTAGTGAGAGTATTTTCACTGTTTCTTACCATTTTATTTAAATTGAATTCATCTGTGATGACTTCATTTAAACTTGTTATCCAAAGCTCATTCTTCTCTAATACCCTAATTTCATAGCAAAAGCTGAACCTGGAGTAATAACACTTTTTACAGTTTCACCAGTTAGTTGGTGAAGAAGGTTGCTGGCAATCTCATCCAGGAATTTGAAGCACTAGCAGTATCAAAGCAATCTGTTTTTTCAAGCACCCTTCTAAGAAGAAATAAGATTAATGTAACAATCAGTAACATTTATTCCTGGTGATAGTGCATATCATTGCCAATATCATATTCTGAGACCTACAGCATTACAAAATATCATTCCCCACAAAGTTCTGTCATCCAACCCTATCCTTGACCAAAACTCGTTCTTTCCTCTAATCCACTTATGTTCATTTCATTACAGTCTATCAAAACACAAACTTCCAATGAGTCATGTTACCTGAAACATACCTTAATATTCCCTTTCCTAGAAAATGTCTACCTACCTCAGTGCATGTGTCCCCACCATCATTACTGTATCACCATACCTTAGTTCTACTTATAATGTCGCTATCAACCATAGTTGGTCTGAGTGCTGGCATTTGTGTATAAATATTTCTGTTATTTCTAATTTTCTCAGCTCTTTAACCAACCACATGATACATTTCACTGTTCATAGTAGCGCACATACTGTCTCTTTCTTCTTCTGGGAAGTGTTATTAATGACAAATGCTTGTTCAGTAGATTCTTCTCATGACAAGTATTGAAACAAATCAATCACAGTAATATCTTATGATTTGTCAACCTAACATCCCAGGTGACCAGCATTAACTCTAAGGCCCATCATTTAGGAAGAGTGCTTTCTTCAGGAACGTCTCCAACAGCTCAACAGCCCAATCCTCCTTACAGCAACAATCAATATGATAAAAATAGCTTGTGTATTGAAATAAAGAAAAGATTATCCATCAGTGCTCTAAAAGACAGCACCAACTGTTCTGCGAGATGCTCTCATAGTCAAAATCTGGATATATTCCACACTTGTAGTTCAGAAACTGCAATGCTGGAACTGTGGATTCACACATAGATCTTTCACTTCAGCCAACCTGAAATAACTTTCTTCAGTTGTGGTTTTTTATTCTGCTAAATCTTTTTCTGTTGAACAACACAGTAGGATAGATTATATACTTTCCCTATATAGTAGATATAGATATATATATTCATAGGTATTGAGATACAGATACAGGTATAAATATAGATAGAGATATTCCACATAATGTAAGAGTTTGCCTACACAAGCAAATTCTCCATATACTCCATGCCTGATTGTTATCAGTTGTTGTAGGGATTTCTGCAAGGATTGATACTAGAGCCATACTGGAACACAGCTGATACAAGGCAATAATTTTTTGTATACTTCAGGGTGAACATTTATTGGTGTCACTCAGGGATTATGTAATTGACTATTGATTTTAGTGTATCTTGTTAGTCTTTATAAACGTTACATAAATCACCATACACTTTGTCTTTACATTTTTGGCATTTTAAAATATGGTCTTTCTTAGTAAAATCAAAGATGACAAAGAACAGAATCTGCGCAAAGGAGAAAATGTGCAGATACAGTCAGCGGCAAAAGGCCCTTGACTCTGTAAAATACTGGCAGGTATAAAATGAAACAGTCAGCGATTTCTACGTAATAGGTAAATACATACATGTATACACACATATATAGTAACCTAATTTCCTAAAACTTTTGGTCAATTATTCACAAAACAAAGACACTAAGCCTAAAATATTTACTAGGAAAAGAATGTATCCATTTACTACAGGAAAACTAAGAAGGTTTGGGCATTTATGTACAAGTATTCTACTTCGTCCTTGAACTTCCTGAAATCTCAGAGCAATATATTCAAGAAACTGAAAAGTACAATAGAGACAAAAGCAGCCATGAATTCAAGTGCAATGTAACACTGTCTAATAATAAACTGTCCAATGATCACAGCAAAAGGAAATCCAACATATATTTACTAAACTGAGAGGTAAAAGCATATCCTTGTTTAACTGACCTGCTTATTTTTGATACAGCCAACCCTCATCATTAAGACCGAATTTTCAAATAAAATGACTCATGTCAGCTTCCAGGAAGTACATATTCTATTCAAGTTTGTGTTTTTTTAAAAATTTGTTAACACTTATTTTCTAAGGGACTTTTATTTTCTTCCAATAAAATCTTGAAAGAGTTATGTATTCATTATTTGTAGGATAATCATGCATAGTGGTCATTGACACAGGGTAGAATCCCACTGTGCTAGACAACCAACATGCATATCATGAATTAGCATCACTACCGTGGCATATAACTCAGTAAGAAATTCAACAGTTTCATTAGTTTCAAAACACACAAGGACAGTATACAAAAGGGAGACTACAAGACTAGCCAGATCACTGTTCTCATTTCTGTATTATTCAGGTGGGATGGAAAAAAAATTACTATTGGGCTCATGATCGGATAATATTTTGAAACAAATCAAAAGACTCACATCTGAATCCAAGCCTAAAATCCAGTTGTATACAATACACATATTTAGTCTTATTTAAATTAACCATGAGGCTTGATGAACACTCTAAAATTTGCAAGAATTAAGTTTCTGGTTCCATAATAGCTAGACTAGCTGTGAAGTAAGACAGACAGAAGGTTGAATAAATTATCCTTTATCAAAGTGGTTTTATGTATACCCACATGGAATACTCTACATAAAGTATTTTTTCACTTGTTTCCCTTAGATAAGAGTGTGTTGTTTCTAAGTTCCTAGCAATACTACTTCTGGTTTATAATAATGTCATAATAACTGACAATGCTATCCATTCACTTAAACACTCAACAAGTGTAGAAGAACTATTATAAAGTAAGTAATCAAATTCATTGCTAATAATCACACAAATAAATGTAGTCAATTTTATGCTGATAATAATGTCCTGCCTGTTGAGGAAGAGTCACAAGAGAAATGTCCACAGCTGGGCCACAGCATGGAGCTATTTTGAATTTCATTTATTGATACCAGATGAAAGTAACTTTATTGTGCCAAATCAGATGATGCCAAGCTAATAATTGGTGTCAAGGAAGAGAACTGGTGCCAGCAAACCCTAATGAAGAATCTCAGTCAAACACGTATTTAGTATCCTAGATAAGAACACAAAATAACGTGGAAAGTATATGAAATGCAATTATTCAGAGCATATTACAAAGCCATGGTTACAGTATAAGCACTTTTAAAGTACTACATAAGAGATCTTTTAAATAAATTGCAGCATTCACTGGAGGAAGAAATAGGCTAAATAATTCATCAAAGCATAAACTGAATTGCTTTTTATGTCCTGTGCATTGCATGTTTTGAAGTCTTCTGATAAACATTTTGCTCAGCTGCTGTGCACAAGTGGTCAAAAATGGTTGTAGTCCCTGTCTCTTGGTAGGTAATTCTCTGTTCCTCTTTGCTTTTCTAATGGAATAACACATAAAACTCTTTAAGAACTTCTTATTGACACAACATCAAAAGGTAAAGATTTGAAAATCCAGAGCACGCTGGGCAGTTGTCACAGTTCATTTTTTTTTTCACCTCTTCATCTCCATGTGGTGTACTACTGTTGTATTCACAGGACTCTACAACACAAACCACACAATGTCTTACTGGGTCTTGGGAAGTCTTGGGTTAGTTGATTTAGGCAATTGTCACTAAGACTTAGAAATATGTCTAGCTATTTAAAGAGCATAGGACAACACTGAAGGAATCCTCCCATGACCAACCTAGGACAGCTTCTGTCATGTTTAATACAGCTGGGTTTTGGATCGCTTCTCCACTTAGTCTGCTGCCATTACAGCAATCTTGTTGATGCATTAGAGCTGGATACATTAGCTGAAGTTAATTCTGGAAGGACACAAGCTAATTGCAATAGCAGTGGCAAAATATTTTTAATAGAATATTGCTGCTAAGTTATACAACCATAATACTATTTCCATGCAATGGTGATAACAACTGTCATTACCATGCAGCTTATAACAATAAATTCTGTCATAACTGGCTTCTTCACTGACTTTCAACACACTGTGTTTCATCATCCAGCAGTGTGAATGGCCTTTGCAACAGCAGCTGCATTCAGATACAGAAATACCGATATCTAAACAAGAACCCCGAGTCATTAAGACTCAATCCTTCCTTTCCACATGCTTGATTTCAACAAGTTTTTCTATCTGCAGTTTGACTACAGATGCTTCCAATAAAAAGTTCGCTAACTCACTGCTTAATTTTATAAGGCCAAGATATTTTGTGAATATCCACTGCCACCAAGAAGTATATCAACTCTCTTGCCAAATGTCAAGCTCACATTTGCTCTCAAACTCAGCAAAAGTTTCTCCTTCTACATTGACATCCAGTGAGTTTTTATTAACATGATTATTCTTCCTTTACAAGAGGACGAAAAAAGAAAAAGCTAAACCTATTTTAGACATGAGGACTAACCATGAATTATACTAGAAAGAAGATATTGACACTACACGGATCATCACAGACTTAGGTACTCTGCAGATCAATCTGGATCTCCGCTGAGAGACCCACAGACTTTCACGCTAACACATACCATAAATATACTACTTTTCTTCTTGCAATTTGTTAGACCTATTTCTTCTAGACAGCATGGAACAAAAATGTTTGAAGACTAACCCCTTCAGTACACAGCATCATATATTTTGACCAGCAGAAGTTCATATAAAACTTTGAAATAAGAGGTCTCAGTTAACAAAAATATTTAGACACATACATTTTGAGTATAATGTCCATTAACATCAAGGCTATGTAAACACTCTCTTCATTATATCATGGCTTCCATTTCTCAGACATGACGTTTTCTAAGGAGTTGCCTCTTTCAAACCTTTATTTCTGTCTGGATTTTGAACACTTCTGTGGACATGAAGGAGCCATCAAGAAGTCATGTCAGTGTACCATCAGAGAGTAACCTAATCCTCTGGTCAAATAGCAGGACAATTACTTGGTTTGAATGGCAATTTCATGAATAAATGAACTGCCCTTGTATATTACTTGGAAAGCTCAGAACGTACTAGGAAAGTTCCCAATGCATAACTTGACTCTGGGGGGGTTTTGTCAGAATGACTGGGTCACAATTGCTGGCCCAGAGGAATTTAGATGCTAGACAAAGTTAAGCAAATTATAGTACATAAGTAACAGAGGAGTTAAAAAAAAAAGGTGGGGGGGGGGGGGGGGGGAAGCAAACTGGTAGCTAAATTTGAAAAAGATTTCTCCAGTATTTTTTGGAAAGTGGCTGCTTTTCAAACCAAGATCCTCCCCTTAAGCTCAAGTGAACAGCTCTCACACATTTACGAGTCTCCTAGAGACAGTGGTGATCTGTCTGGATGTAACGGTGCATTCATTACTTTGGTTGGATGTCAGATATAACAGCTGCAGATATTGGAGATTTTCGTGTAATGCAGCTGGCAAGTCTTTGGTTTGCTTCTTCTCTGAAGCCCTTTAATATGCCACAGAGCACTCTTTGGTTTGCTTCTTCTCCAAAGCCCTTTAATATGCCACAGAGCACTCTTGTTAAAAAAACAAATGTGTAACTTTGAAATACTTTTTTTCTTTCCTTTCTCTTTGTTTAGCAAGCAAAAATAATTGTGAGGCTGCATAAAGTGTATTTATATTGTCAAATGCTAAGATCATCAAGTGGAAATGTATATAAACATACAGAATGCCCTACTAGAAGAAGAAATGAAGATATAGAACTAATTGCCACAAAGTCACAGTGAACATTTCAAGGAATTTTAGAAATGTTCAGCTTCTACTCAAGTATGCAACCAGGGACTGTTTTCCATTCTTCTTGTTTACCTTTTTTTTTTTCCTGACACCTCACAAGTTTGCAGGTATTTTTAAATCCTATTCTATCCCTCACAAATTTTGTTTTGTCATTTTTATGTTTGAAATGAATCTGAGACTAACATTATCTTTCCCAAAAGGAGTTTCAAATTCAGTTATCACCTTATACCAACAGCATACCTTTGCAGCACTAATAATCTTTAAATCAGCACTAAAAGAAGATGTACCAAATACTATGTTTCCAGGTTTACACATGCAGCAAAACTCATATTTATGTGACTTTAAAACAAAACACATATTAGACTTATTTTGGGGGAAATGGGTCTTTTTTTAAGAGTTTTTTTTTTTTATGGTCCTTTTTTTTTAAGGGGCCTTAAAAATAGATGTGACTGAATTTACACAGACTGAAAATAGTGAATGTGATGACCTTGATCAGGGGGACAAAATGAGGTACTTCATTTTCAAAATACATGTTGAATACAACTGCTTATTTATCCTCCAAAGCATCCACTTAGAGTCATGGAGCAGCTTTACCAGTATGAATTTAAATGATCATTTTGTATGCACAAAAACAGGGTTTGATAGCATTTTTTCTTCTATCATTCATTTCAGAATAAGTGAGAAGGGAATACAAAGCTTTTCCTATAAATTTAGAAAAGACAGCCTCCTATTGGTTTATGTCCATCCCTGATGCATGTTCAGAGTTACACTATATGAAGTGGATATATTATTTGGAATCAGTAGGACTTTCCTATGCAAGTTCTATGACCCAAAGTAGGTCAAGTTTAGTTCTTGCAGCTTAAACTATTTCCTTTTACATGAAAAAATCAATATTCATTTTACATCAGGAAAAAAAATGATTTCTATGCACAAAATAGTGCTGAACATACATGTTTCAATAAAGAAACTGCCTAAAGGAAGATAGACAGTAAGATTGCAAAGTCTTTTACCTGAAACAACATAATTAGGTTAACCATTAGCCTCAGGTCTCTACCAATATAGTACTAAGGGTATAGTACTGATTGTCTTACTTCAACAGACTTTAAATAAAGAGAGCAAGAGCTTTAGCAAACCTAAGTCTTGTAGAGGGAGAAAAAATGCCTTTTCCTAGGCTGTGGAAAAGAAACAATTCCTTTCTTTGGAGCTGCACACATTTACGAAAGGGGAATGAACGTCAAAGACTTGGATTTATGCACCCACCAGCCTCTCACCTCTATCTGTTTGCAGTCATACTAACACATGAAAGCATTTAACTAGCATTTCCAAATAGCTTTCCCAATGTAGCAATTGCTTATCTCTCTCAAATTGGAAAAACAATCCCAGAAAACATGCTTATAGCTTTCCCTCAGAAACAAAAATGTAGTTGGGGAAAAGAGAGATACCAGGGAATTACTCTGGTTCCTGCCTATTGCACATACCTGAGAATCATGTTGAACAAACAATAGCTACTGGTTTTGTTTGGGTTTTTTGCTTGTTTGTTTGTTTGTTTTTAATGGAAGTTCAAATGTGTGCAATAATCTCTGCCTGGAGCAGCTTCTCATTTGGATTCCTGTCCAATAAAGCAGTAGCAGTACCTCTGGAGGCAAATATAACTGAGGTTGCTAGAACTGTCCAGGATGAGGAGACAAGGAAATGAGATGTGAGCACATATGAAGACTGAGCTGACATAACAGCCCAGTCCTTCAATTTTTCTTTTCCTGACTGCACGCAGCAGTGTAGTCAGAGAAGCCCAATCCAAAACTGTCTCAAGCAGAGCAGTTTCAGGAGAAAGGTCATATGAAAGAAAGACCACAGCCACAAATAAAAACTACTCTTTGTGATAAATTTCCTGAATAAAAGAATTTTCAAACAGAAGCATCTCCAGCCATATCAAAGATGAGGTGTTCTATCTCAGGTATAACACACCTTTGTGATACTCATTAGACTTTTCAAACTTTGAAATCTTTTCACAGATTTCAGTGCATAATACTCTTATTTAAAAAAAAAAAAAGCTTACACAAAAAAAACCCACATAATTTTTACTGGAACATCTAGCTATCCCATTCTAAAATTAAAAACAATTGCAATAAGGCAAGACCAAAGTAAAGCCTCCTACTAAAAACATTGTCCTAGCACCTGTGAGTCACAGGTTTAATTGCATGCCAATAAAATTATTTGAAATAATTCATTGAAAAATAAAAATGCTATTGCACCAGTACAATGAACAGAATCCTTCTTTACACGGTTGCCTTCATTTAAAAAAATGGTCTCTCTACATTTCTAACTCTACCAGTTTAAGTCCACACATAACCCAGAAAAACTCAGGAGTAAAACAAAAAAACAGACAAAACCCAGCCTGGGAATGGCTGAACAGGTAGGTCTGTTTACACAAAGATTCTGCACTCATACTCCACACCCACTTAGAATATTCTGTTGAAATTTGGCCCATTTTTGGAGTCACTATGACTAAAAAAAAATCAATCCATAAAAGAAAACAGCAGGAAAATTACAATCCTCAGTAAAACAAGGACCCTATCCCTTCTCTAACCCAACTTATCTACCTTCCATCTTCATAAAGCCTTTAGAGAATTAGTTCAAACAGTGTCAACCATGCCACAAAAATGTTCTTCAGCAGGGTAGACTATCCTAGAATGAGCATCCTTGCCAGAACAGCTGATTTCTTTGTATATGTCTCTGCTATAAACATCTTAAACTATCAGTTGTTCCAGACTACAGGGGTCTGTAGTGATACATTTTGCATGAGATGTCTTACCCACAAGAGTTCAAAAATAGAGTAAATATTCCTATAATGGGTAATATGAAGGGCTGTGTATATCTTGCAGGCGAGTGTGGCCTGAGAAATCCACAATACCCCTCCTCTGCTCCAGGGATGCACCCAGATTTTATTTGTTCACAAATATTCCAACCTACTACAACTGTTAATGGACAAATTGATGGGGGAAGCTTAAGGTCTCCATACTCTCTTCCCTCTAGAGAAAACATGTGAAAGCAGATGCTGTGCCCACCAGCCCTGCCCCTCTGGGCACACACACACACTTTATCTGGGTCATAAAATGGGGAATAATGTTTTTTCTTTTCTCTCTGTGGCACATACACTCCTCCTGTCTTGGTAATATGGTCACACAACCACTCAGTAGTCTCAAATTTTTCATCAACTGAAAGATGACAATTATTTTTTATGTTCCACCCACCGTGGGTGAGGATTTCTCATGCATCCCGCTCTCTGCACTGCCAAAACCCTCTTTCTAAATGTCAGATGGCTTGCTTAGTAGAACGGAGCGTTAGGAGTTGTGTTTTAGGGCAACTAATAATGTCTGTAATAGAGATGATTGCTAGCATGAGTAAAATGGCAATTAAGTTTATGAAATGTATAAAGTGCCAAATACATTTTATCACAAAAGACATTGAGAAAGATAACTTTTATTACTGTGCAGCTCTCTAACAGTTCCAGCAATTATAATTTTTGAATATTGTTGAGTGATAAATCATCATCCATGAGGGAAAACCTCTGTGGCATTTTTATTGTGAATTTACAATCATGAATGATTAAGCATGAGGAATGCTCCAGGGTTTACCTCCTGCCTGTATTTTCCCAGATGAATTCTGCACTGGAAATTAAGCAGTGAGCTTGCTCCTAACACCTTGCTCCACTTTCTTCTGTTGCTCAAGTGACAAAAAGAAAAAAATTAGTAATGTTGTATGAGGACAGGCTGGTATGTTTCCAGCATAAAGGAACTCTGAAGTCATTTCCAGCTGGTGTATGTGGCTTCCACCTCTCATATTAGACGGCTCCCCCAGGTGCAACTGGCTTAGCACTTACAGCTCCTCAGGGCCTGCTCTTTTTGCTTTATCTTAAAGCAGCAGTGCCAAGCTGCTCTGAATTTTGCCTGGGCGGATTCAAATCTGAATAGAGCCAAAGATTAGGGGGGTGGAAAATGGTGTAAAGTTTTCTCTTTCTTCCACTAATATCGTTCTTCTTCTGCTTCATATACTGGGAATATGTTGTTCAGACAGCAACCAATAGTAAGTTCATCGTGAAAGTAATGCAGCCAGTAGCTCTTTTCAATATCTATCCTCAGGACAGAATTCAAGATAGTGTCTTTATTACCAGACTTTACTACGTGACTAGGCCATTTTGTGGTCTTGAAGAGAACCCTACCACTGACAAACTAAAGCAACGCGGTGATTTTTTAGTGCCTGAAATTCACTCACAGAAGAGATCAACATCCCTTTACACCTCTGCTGCCTGAGGCTGAAGCTTTTGGACAAACCCACACCATCGGAAAAGCTTCATTTGTTGCTTTGTTTGAAAACAAATTTTTCCTCCTCTGATTGTACATGCAGCTGCTGCTGTATTTCAGATTCACCATCTGACTAAAACCCATTCTCTGACTTTTACAGAACACATTAGTCCCAGAAACCACTTGTGCTGTTGCAAGGCATATTCAGTGAGTCATCTTGGGCAGGCTCGGCTGTGGGTGCAGAGATGACCTTACCCCACCTTTTAGCTGTACGCACCAAGGCCACTCTCTGAAGCACTCTGTGAGCACTGGCTGCGTGCTGAGAAGCCTTTGCCAAACGTGGATACTGCAGACAACATACCCTACACCCATCCAAGCAGAACGCGCTGGCACCATTCCCAGAGACAGTGTAATGCGTACAGATACAGTGCCTCCAGCATTTCCAGGAAAGCATTTCCCAGACTTCTTGAAGACTTACTACATTCCTTTCTGCACTTGTTACATGGAATATCTGCAGATATTATACTGTGCTTAGGTAATGTGTGTTTTTCATGTGTCCTAAAATTAAAATGCTAATTATTTTTCCAGCCTAGAATCTGAAGGTAGTTACACAAACATTAAAGCATTTTTAATGAAACTAGGAATCCCCAACTAGGATGGGTTGCAGTTGGGAGGGAAGATTTTCTCCATGGCATCAGAATACTTAAAAGAAAAAGAAATCATTATTCCATTAACCCAATGAAAACTATAAAGAATAATTGCCTGCTCAGGTGAGCAAGAAAAGGGTAAACTTGTGGAATGACTCCTCTCGTATTTACTGTGCTTAGTTCCCAGTCTAGACTTTCATCTGAAACTTGGATTTTGACAGCTTTGCTACAGGCAATAGCCTGTTTTTATTAAATGGTTTCGCCAGTTGTCAAAACAGGATTTGAGGTGTCAGTGTTTCAGGATGACTAAAACACATGACAGGCAGAGCAACTTTGTCGGGTACAAAAGCAAATTGCTCTTTTTGAAATTCTGCCCTTATTGTTATTAAGTTGAAAGGATAGCGACAAGAACTTGTAATTATGTATATGTGTGTATATATAGAAAAAATATTATATGTATATGCATGTGTGTGTATATATGTACGAAAAGTCAGCTTGTAAACCTTCCAAAAGAGGCAATGAGTAAGGAACACCCAGAACTCCTTAACCAAAGAAAAGAAATAGCAAAGAAAGCTCTTTCTAGTTTCAGAGCTGCTGCATATACCATATGGGAATCCTTATTGTCCTGGGAACCCTCAATTACAGAGTGCGTTGCAATAATAAGTAACAGCTGCATGGGAGGTGGGAGTGTTGGATCAGGATGGCAGAGAGGAAGATTTTCATCATTTCTGGCAATGCTGACTGCACCCAGAGAAGGCTATAGCACTGTTCCTAGATGCTGGAAGGACTGCAGTGGGAGGATGCTTGCTCTCGTAATTAAAGAGGTGTAGCAGAGGGAATCTTTCCATCATTCCCCATGGAGGAATGTTGCCTTTGAAAGACATATGGTTGCCAGGACCCAGAGCTCCAGCAGTGTAAATCCTTCCCCTTCCCAGCATGGCTCAGAGTTAGGAGAGGCATAATTGAGTACTCACAGTACTAAAGGTAAAAAAAAAAAAAAACTCATCTGGGATCTGATCCAAAGCACGTGGAAGTTAATGGAAAAAATCCCACTGATTCCAATGAGATTTTGGTCAGACAACAGTGTGCTTTGACAAGATTTTTTTTTTTATTATTCTTTAACTGTGGAATTTTCCACTTGCAACAACAAAATATACGTCAAAGAACTATGCAGAGGTGAAGCAGTTACCTTTTTAGTCCAGAGACACTAACACTAAGAGAACAGTTTGGTTCTCTACAGTTTATGTTCACCCAGATAACAAGCTTATGGAGAAAATAGGTGAATCTTGTAACAGCAATCTCTTTAGTAGACAAGAGAGCCATCAAGTGACTTAAAAACACAGAACTTTTGTCAAAGGAAGTAGAGAAACTCCCATGGGGCAAAGGTTGGAGGAGCAGGAAAGGATTGTTGAGGTACAGACACTTACAAGCAGAATGAGAGCTCAATGAGTAGATAGGAAGGTGAGAGTAGAAAAGTTCATTATTTAAGAATGAAAAAAGAGAAAAGAAAGGAAATTCTACAGAAATAAAAATGCATTTGACATGCTTAGAGGAAAAAAAAGCAAAGATGCCATGGAAAGTCTTCCACACATATAGTTAGACTGTATAGGAGAGGAAAAAGGAGAGAAAGGAGAGAAAACAACATAGGCTGAAACAGCTGATCAACACTACATCAGACCAGCAAGGAGATTAGTAAAGCTGGGAACACAGTTAACAAGGAAAACACCTCTAGATGAGGCGCTACAGATAAAATGGTAAGAAGGCTTTATAATATCAAAGCTGTGATGATGGGATGAGTCATTATACTCAAAGCTGCTTTTAGATTCCCTCTTACTAAAGGAGAGATTACTGTACCAGAAGTTATGCTCAAAGTTTTGGTGTTAAAGCTGACTGGAAGCCTTGCTGTACAGTGAGATTGGGCATTGCTTTATCACAGGCGTTAATTATTTCTACAACACTTTTTCTTTCTCAGAAACAAAGGGCACAAGACTGAACTTTGAGTCAAACCAGGTGATGTATCTTTCAGAACAGAAGGCCATTGTTGGATCTATTCGAAGTGTTTAAGATACAATGCTCACAGTACATATTATTTTCACCTATTCTTGACTTGATTTTTTTTTAGTGGGTAAGAGTTGCAGTACTCATCTTACTTAACAGAAATGCAAAAATGCATCTAGTTTCAAGAAAGCAGCTAGTAATATTTCAGCAGGATTTCCTGAGGTGAACTCAAACCTAGGCACTACTTTACCCAACTTGTTTCATACCTTTATAAACACAAAACAGTTGATTGAACTGTCAACAGAAATTAAGCTAGATCTAAGCCCTGTGTAACGCCTCAATTCCTTAGAGCTATGATCTGGGTCTACAATAACTTTACCCACGAACTCACCAGCAGAACTCTGACAAATGCAAACAGAAGATTCCTCCACACCCATCTCTCCATTCAGCACTAAGAAAAGAAGTTTTCATCAGATCACAGTTACTGGTCCATTGCAGAAGACCTGACTAATACTATACTCTTTTCACAAACTTTCTTGGTTTCTGAAATGGGAAAAGGGGATGAAGAAGGATTATATTTCACGTATTGTCTTTAAGATTATTTTATGTTTCTGTGAGCTGAGAACTTCTTTAGGTAGCAAGAAGCAAAGATATGACTGACCACTGTTTTCACAAAGTGAAAGCAAATTTATTGTTAAAAGTTATCAAATCAGAATAGATGCCCAAATGGAACTGACTACCAGAAGGTACAAAAAAAATGTTAGGATGTATTGAGGCTACATTCTCATTGTTTGTTTTTCAGTCCTCTCTCTTGGTCTCTTTGAAACTCACTTGTTTGTAATTACTTTTTGGTTTTGACCAATGATCATAATCCTGTTCCAAAACTTAGCATACAGATAGTCCCTTAGAGCAGGCCAAGTTTATTCTCTTTCTGCTAACCCTTGTCTACTTGTCATTTTCAAAGAAACCCTCCTGGATGGCATAAAAAGAGCACATAGTCAATGAAAGTCAAATTTCTGTAGCTGAACTACCCAGCATTTACCAAGAGGTCAGAGTGCCCACAGGAAGTTACCTGGCTGGTTAACACAATGTATGTAAGCTTTAGCTATTTCACAGCATCATGTTTGCATATATATCCCTTTGTTGAAGAATAAGAGTACAAATATCATACCTCCCTTTCGAGAAATAGTGATTTCTCATGAAGACTCCAATGGTGACAATGATTCAAAGAAAGTTCAATGCATCCATAATTGAACTGACAGTGGATATATGACCAGAACATCTGAAATGCGGACTCATAACTCTGTGCTTTTAAAAAGGAAGACTATTGCTTATTAAACCATTTCTTTTTGACCTGCCTTCCAGCGGTACTGCAAGTAGTAGGATGCATTGTAATTGTCCAATATGAAGGTGACAGATAGGTGAAGCACCAATGCCAGCCCTGCATCCAAGTGATAAGTGTATCTAAGAGAGCGAAGCTGGTATTTTGGCTACTGTTATATCCTGGGAATAAAGAAAAAAAATCCCTCATATGCATTAATAACATCATCTCCTTTTCTATCTCTAATGGAGTGCTGATGTACCCAGAAACATCTCTTAACCATAGACCTCCTTGCATTAATTATCAGATATTCTAATGGAAGTTTAAAAGCAGCGTAAAAGCAGCTAATCTGTCATGGATGAAGGAAAACAAAAATCAGCATGCACATATTTCAGCCAGGAGGCAAAAACACTTGCTTGAGTTCTTACACAATTTTGTAGTATGTCTTCAAGCTTCCATGGACAAAGAACCAGGTCACTGAAGCTGCAGAAGAGGATATTTTAGACAATAAATAGGTGACAAAATCATCATAAAACATGGGTTTACATCACAAAACATATGATAAGAGTTTCCACTGTCAGCCTCTGAGGGACTTTATTGTGTGGATGGGAAAGACAGACAGACTTAAGGATTTTTAGATTATGTAAATCACAACGGAACATGATTTGTTCTAGTGCAATTACTAAAAGTTCTATTTCCTTGATTTGAAGCTTAGCCTAAAAGACCCACTCCTCTTCCATCAGCATAGTACAAAGATTTAATCCTGAAGTGACATATTCTTTTCTATGGAAGTTTTACAGCCTCCCATGAAAAGGCTCCCCTGTATCTAACAGACCCATGACACAGTAAAGCAGACTGGGGAAACAGCTTCTTCCAACTAAAAGCCCAAAACCATCCAGTAGACATTGCAGCAGCTAATACTTAGGTCGTATACATTCAGTGCAAGAATCTCCCTCCCTAAATGCTTTAGAAAAAGTTGTAACTGGGCCAATGTCAGCTCAACAAATCCAATCTTCAATCTGTTCCTTTATCTGCCTGCTCATTTTTACATTAACCTGCACTTAACTTCTGGCTCCAAGTTTATCATTTATTTATCCATCCTGAGAACAAATAATGTCATTCTAAAATTGGTTCTTTGAAAGTCCTAACCGTATTATTTCTATTATTATTCATGCTGGTTTAGAAACAGAGGCGGGTAACTTACAATTTTAAAGTTTCATTCTATTATTTACAGAGTGTATAAAAAAATCTTCAGCCTTTAGTAGTTCTGTTATTTTCATTAAGTCTTCCTATATTTGGTTCTTTAAGCAACTAATGTCCATCACAGGAAAAAATTAACCGAAATAAAAATTAAGGATCTGTATGGGAAGAGTCGTGAAAGTTTGAGGTGACAGATCATAAATTACTTGTTTTAATAAAATAGAGAGTATATGTACCAAAATTATTTAATGCCCTCATACAATAATCCCCAAACCTCTATTGCTTCTCCTTAAACAAATTCGACACACCAAAAAAGACCACAGAAAATTATTTTTATGCTATGAAGTGTACTTAGCGTGACTAGGTATTTTCCTAATGGTCAAGATCTCAAAAAAATTACCATCGCAACTGACACTGATTGGTGCCCTTACTGCCAGCCTCAGCAAAGAGACCATGACTTTGTCGAGCATAGATACTAATCCTTGTCCCTGGAGAAAGTCTCTCTGGGTCAGTGTTGCTATATATCAATTGAACTGCATGGGCAGGCTTGCATTGCCACTGTCTGTTTTACGTCTGTACTTCCAGCATGTTTCTGTCTTTCATGCACTTTTTAAAAAACATCTGTGTACTCCACTAAAAATGAAAGTGTTCCCTAGTCACTGAAGTAACACTGAAAGAGGAAGGCAGGAGGAATTTTTGAGAGCACAATATTTAGAAATATTAAATGCTACTTTGTTTACACTAAAAAGTAACCAAACACTTTTCTGCAAATCAGGAGAAGCCAAAGACTAGATTAGTGTGATGCAGTGAGTCAGAGATGGCAGACAGGCACAGGAAGAAAACTCTCCACTGGCTGATTGCGAGATACGAGTCAAGTCATTGAAGTTTTATTCAGTCAAAAGATCTGCAAACCCCTGTTATCCTTTACATCCCTGAAATGGTAATTTAAATAGGAACAGATCAGCCGCAAGGATGCAAATTATGTTGTCTCTCAAACACTAGGATGTCATCCACAGGAGATTGTACAACTCTGTCAGTAAACAGCTTTATAATCTAATGCAGAGAATTTTATGGATTTTTTTTCCCCAACTTCTTCTAATTCCAGTTAAAGACAGCAATCTTAAAAACATTACAATCCTCCATTCAACACTAAATACACCCCCACTAAAATAAATCAGTTTGAGAGAGCTGGAAAAAACAGTCTGGGCTTTGCTAACTCAGTGATCAGATGCTATTTGAGACTTTCAAATGTATCAACAGAGATTCTACCAAATTAATCTCACCTCTGACTAGAAAGAGCTGTAACATTCACCTCCTGAGCCTCTGTTGACATTCACCAGCTAGAGAGGAGCTGTTGTTCCAGAGCAGTTCTGTGAGACAGTACAAAGCCCCACATCACCCTGAAGTGAGTCCACCATTCCTATATCCTGCACACAAGTCTCACACTCCAAGGCCAACCTTAATTTCTGTGCCTAAGTTTAAAGCAATTGATAAAACATTTACTTAATACAGTGAGAAATGTTCTAATAAGCCCATTCTGCTTCTCATTATCTAAAAAATTTAATGATGGCATCCCAATTACCTAAGATATGCAATGGATTCTACAAGGAATTTTAGATAATTGCTTTTTCAGTTGTCCC
Organism: Pluvialis apricaria; assembly: GCA_017639485.1. Taxonomy (NCBI): domain Eukaryota; kingdom Metazoa; phylum Chordata; class Aves; order Charadriiformes; family Charadriidae; genus Pluvialis; species Pluvialis apricaria. Next base: position 47,305,415 of record CM030044.1, on the reverse strand, counting down.
TTTTCTCCACCAGCCCCTTACATTAGAGTTACTTTATACATAGTTTTTATTAAGCTATTTGCCAAAAAGTGAACAGAATTTCTTGATTAGACAGCTTTCAACTACATTAAGCTTCCATAGTTTAGCGCATAACTTTTAATAACAAAGATGTTGCATCTCCAAATGATGTGTGTATTTAGCCTTCTCAGGCTTTAGTAGAGGGTTTCGGCATTCTTGATTCGGGTTTTTCTTTTTCTTTTTTTTTTCTTTTTTGTAAACAACGCTTGCTCCATCTAGTGGTACTTTGTCAAGGCAGGAAAAAAAAAAAAAAGCCCACACAATGACAATAACTATAAAATGCAGCATGTAGGAACAGAAATCTCATATCAAAATCAGGAATGTTTCCATTCAGATAATGTGGTCTGTTTCATATCTTTTCACTTTAACAACTACAGAGAAAGAAGTAAAAAATATATGATAAATTTTTATTTCCACTACAAGATGAAAAGATAAACTACTATGTGGTAAAAATTCACTGTAGGTTTTTGTTTACTGTCATTAGCAAATACATGAAAACAAATACTTCTTTTTTTAACTCTACAAAGATTTATCATAACCACCTTTAACATACAGATTAACATCCTAAAATAATCTACTTCATCAACAAAATGCCTTACCTTGCTGACCCATCCAGCTCTAATTGGCTGGTGGTGTCTATTTAGCTGGGACTATTACCTGATAGCACTGTTTCAGGTACACAAGGGAGAGGTTATTCTTAAACTAATTACACTGACTGCATGATGAGCAAAACCTCTTCTGGCACAGCTTTATCTCACAACAGTCTCTTGGTAGGCAGCTGCCAGAAGATCTGTAAATTATTTTTTGATGGCAATAACTGAAGTGCTAATGGCTGGGGATTACTGTGTCAGAAATCTTTTTGTTTATTTTTTTTAAAGTATCTTCCTTATTACTCACAAGATGCACTTTTTTTTTCCTCCCAGATGATAAAAGTAGTCATTCTTACCAAAAAAAAAAAAAGATCCTATGCTGAGGGCACAGTCAATTATTTTTTTTTAATAGTTTCTGCAACAGCCTGCTCTGAAGAAACACAGGATTCGTGTTAACATACCTGTACTCTTTTCAGTCTGCTGATTCTCTCTCATCTTCTCTGCTTGAATGCCAGGAGAAGTATTGCCCAGTTCCATACTTGAAATCAGGCATTCCATGTTGCGTATTTTGGCAAATTGGATTAGTCACTAAATTTCTCCATATCTGCTTCCCCATCTCTAATATGCACTACTCGTAGAAATTGTTTGAACAACTGTTGAAACTGACTGATACCAAGACCTCCTCTAGTTTTCCCAAAGTAAGCCAGGATGCAAGTATATTTAACTCAAAGCTTTAAAAATTGAGAATAACTACTCCACATAAAAATGGGTGGTTTTTTAAGTTGGTTTCAAATAATGCCATTTTAATTTCACTTCTTCATAAGCCATTTTAACTTCACTTGTTCATAGAATAGATTAAATGAAAATGAAGATTACTCAGTTGAATAAACAGAATATTGAGAAAGGTGGCTGTAGGCTATCATAAACAATACACCATTTTACAGACACATTCTTGTCCCTCCATGACCACTCTATGTGGAAGCAAAACGTGCCTTTCTGTATGTACACTATGCGGGGCTCACTGAGTTGAGGAGAGGCAAGCACACCAAACATATATTTCAGTGAATGCCTGACCAGCCGGCTCAGTTGAAGCTAGTGCTGTTTTTCTGCAATTAGAAAATATATCTTTAAATGCCATTTGCCAGGTGCCAATTCTAACAATTCACAGTATAATATTCTGACCCATTGAGTACCGTGACACTTGTTAGAGTAAATGATTTAAAAGTGCAGCTACCTTTTTAATCCAAGTTCAGCTACTCTAAGCTTATTGAGCCAAAAATCTTACGCTTGATTTCCTTGGGGATGTCACACTCAGAGTACCTTCACAGGTTAATAGAAATTCTAGCATGTTGCAACCACTACAGGCAATGACAGTCCTTCATGTACCATCTGTAACCATTGCAAATTTGTTTTCAAAACCTCACACTTTTTGTTTTACTAGGTAACCGAACAACTTAGAACCACAGTGATACAAAAAGAGAGAGGACAGGCAGCAGACTGCAACCAGGACTATTCTTCAATCCTGCAGCTAAATTGAAAAAAATATTGTTTGAGCCTTAGCACAATTTCTTCTTCCTTCTCCTTTGATGGCAGAAAAGGAAGTTTTAGGCTGAAAGGGGCAATATTTAAAATCAATACAAAAGAAACAAACCCTTGAAAAGCTAGGCATAAAAACATCTCTCTTCCAGTCACAAAATGGCAGCAGAACCAATATCTGAAGTGTGAATTCAGATATTCCCTTTGCCTGGTGATCAGAAGATTGTGTTTAAGTGGCTGTAAGATGGACAATATCCCAAATACCTAGCTACAACACATGGCATCGCTGCTTGCATGAATATCTACACATTAGTGGAAAAACTGAAACCTGAACATCCTCCCTGACAATGAAATAGGGAATGGATACAAGCAGAGAAACACATTTCCCTCCATTGCAAGGAATATTTTATGTAACATGAAACATTTGAGAAGGATAGCAAGAGATACCCCACAAAAATGTTGCATGATCCTGTATTTGGGACAGTCTTCTAAGATGCAAAATTTTGGATTCCCATCTTGTTCTGATTAGGAGATATACAGACAACTCTAAAGAAAATGGGGACAATATCTTTCTCAAATGTATAGCAGCCATCTCCATTATCAATTCTCATCCCAAATATCTATCAAATACACTGGATTGGGGTGGGGGATATCACTGTTTTGGGGTTGTTTTTTTCGCTCAAAGTGTCTGCAAACTGACTTAAAAACACACCTGTGGCAAACAAGCAATGCACCTTTTTAAGAGTGATATTATAAAGCTTTGATGCCTACAAATAAGTAATTCTATTGGTTTGAAATACACTTGAACAAAGTATCTGTTTTTAATTGCTCAGTGACATGCTATTCAAAGAACTCTTTGGGAGCTGCAAGTGACCTCTACCTCTGGGAAAAGGATTTAATTGCTGAAGTAAGTACGTTTATCTACTTTTCTGCCCAGCTCTATTTTTAAACAACAAAGAGGATGTGTTTATGAACTGCAAACAATCCAAATAGAAGAAATTAAGGGGATTAAGCTGCATAAGAACTTGTGCAGGTGCATGTCAAAAAATTGGATACCAAAACATTTCAACAATGATTGCTTTTGGTGCATGTTTTTAGTTTGGGGAGTTTTTTACCTCACTGAAACAAGTTAAGAAAAAGAGTCACTTTCTACCTGAGGTAAATTAAAATCTGCTTTATTTGGTCTTTAGATGTCTTTGGTTATTAAAACCATCCTCTCAGAAGATAATGAAGGTATAAAGCTCTCTGTCCTCGGTCATTGTTAGATTTACCTTAGATTAACAACCTTTCAAATCTTTATGAGCACGTTTTGTACAAAGTTAAAGAACGCTGAAATCATCCTAAGACTTCACAGTTTCTGTGTGGCCATCCAGCAGCCCAATTAACCACCACTTACACTACAATATTTTGACTGGATTAATTGATCAGGCCAAACCACAAAAAGCTTATCCACCAGGAGAAGCAAGAGTAGTAGGAATAACTGGAGACTTGCAAACTGAATAGATGACTTCTCATTAAGTCTGTAAAGAGATGAATGTTCTTTTACACCCGCCTGAAAGAAGTACATCATATTCCCACATTTAGTCCCAGCTAGCACCAAACCAATACAATTCTACTTTGCATTGCTATGTACCAAAGTATACAAAGGATTGCTGTATACAACAGGTATATCTGAAGCTATTTTAAAACAAAAAATGGTGCCACCAAGAGAATTAAACCTGTAGTCTGTTCCTATGTCTCAGACGAATCTCCTAAAGCATTTTTTTCTTCAGGCAAGAGTGGCAATTCTCCCCCAAATTCCCAGCATCTTGAGCTATGCATAGCGTTCCCATTAACTTTCAACCTAAACTTCTGTTGTATTCCCATACCCACCAAAATAAGTTTATATAACCCTCATTACTACTTTGTTTGCTTCATTAAGTATGAAGACAATTACTCCATCCTTGGCTGAAGAAGATATTTCTACCTTTTTTCTATTACAAAACTTGCAGTTTCTAAATCCAGCTGCCTGGAAAATGGCTGTCTTACACTCCCACTTGCATGTCAGCACATCCCTGCATGCACAAAGGCAGACTTCTCAATTCAGGATGCAATTTTCAATTACCTTCTCATGGCTCCCAGCTACCCTCCTGGTTTTCTTCCTGCATATAACCCCTGACCTGTTGTGATAAAAATCACTCCTGTCTCAGAAAATAACAGTCTTTCATTATCACTGTATTTTTAAACTTCATCTTAACACCTCTTCTGCTCTTTGCTTTCACTATGGATATCTTTCCTATTCTGGCCTCCTGGCTGAAGGATTTCATTTATCCACTGAATAGTGTTTTTCTGCTATTTATTTGCAATTCATACCATGTTATCAACTTCATTATTTCTTCTCACACACACACTGACCATTTAAATCTATCACTCTTTTAATTTCTTGTCTCTTAAAGCATTCAGAAGTTCATGATGATTTTTCTGCTACCAAAAACAAAAAACAAAAAAAAAAAAAAAAAAAAAAAAAAAAAAAAAAAAAAAAAAAAAAGAAAGAAAACAAAAAAAAACAGAATACCACCCACAAAAATAACCCCTCTAATTTAGCTTGTCTTTCATTTTTAAGGTACATTTGACAGATGACCGATATAAGCTCTGGGACAGTGTTAAAACAAAGCAGTTTTACCAAGTGGCTTACCCAGCAGTTCAATGGTGTCAGCAAGCTGATGCAAGAGAAACTAGGAAATCACCATTAGTCTCTGAGTTACCATTCGTCTGGACAGAAGTATCATAGATAGTACTTTTCTTAACCTGTCCGAAATGAGACCAAAATGTCTTTCACATGTGATACCAGCTGTACCACAAAGCTCATGGAGGTGCCATATTATTACCAGAGACTCATAACAACACTGAAGGGATTGATATAAACACAAGCTTTTAAAGAAACCTTTCTCAATCTTTCCCTTGCATCTTTTTTAATCATCAACAGATGTTAGCACAAACAAGAGCAGCTCAATAAGTTATTCAGATTTCAGAAGGATTTTTGGTTCCAAGTTCCACACAAAATGTATGAAAAACATACAGCCTCTTGGTTGCAAGATGCAATATTTTGTTATCATGTATCAAATTAGAAGACAAAAGAAGCAAAATAAAATGTCGATTTTTTAAATGGTAGAAGGCTAACAATGCACTGCCCTCATGGGTCATACGACATCCTATGATTTTCAGGGGTCTGGAAACAGGGACACATGAGATGAGAAAAAGGAATTTAGATTCATCACAAAAAGATGCCATGAGGGACTTCAGGGACAGCCTTACCCAAGTTAGGTGAATGGGAAAAAGGATGGCAATGGAAATTCACTATTGACATATGCAAATTGTCAAAACTACAAGTGAAAAAACAAACTGTTCATATAACTTATCAACTCATAAAAAGCACGTTACCATCTCTGTGGGCAGCATAATGAAAACTTTTTTAAAAAAGGCGGGGGGAGCTAAATGCAATGTTATTTGACATGGAATGACACTGTGATAAAACATATTATGTTCTTATATTGAAATCAATGGCTCACAAAGCCATTTAAAATAAACAATTTTAAAACATGACCTGTAATTAGCTGTTGAATGTTATTGACACAGCAGGTTGCAAAGGACAAGAATTTAAAAGCTAATGAAATGAATGAAAAGGGCTTAGATAGTCATTTGAACATCACAAATAATGAGTGCTGTAAATGTAGGCCTTCTGCCAAACACTGACTGGCAGCAAGAAGGATCAGAGTCAGCTTTGAGGGGTCCTTATTAAATTATGTAAGTAACAGTGGGTAAATCCAGCACCACAGAAAATAGGATGTTTCCCAGTGTGTAAATTACACCACAGACAGTGTAATGTGGGGGGTAGCATTTCCCCACTCAATGACAGAGTTAAGGAGACTCCCACATAAAAGGGAAAAAAAGGATTTTAATTTTAAGAGGGAAAGAATGAACAAAATATATTGATTTGAACGAACCAATTTGTCCATAGAGGGCAAAACTTCCATCTCAGAACATATCTTCCAGTCCTGCAAACATGCCTGACTATGGGTAGTCAAGACAAGGTTGCTTTTTTTTGCCTGGTTGCCTAGCCACATCATTTCAGCCCTTCTATTCTCCCTGCTCTGGGTGTTGCATCTCTGCTGGGCCACCTTTCACAGAAATCCTGTTAGAGTTTCAGTTCAGGAGTGCGACAGCCTTGAGTACTCACAGACATCTTCCTTATCTCAAGAGAAGGAATTCCAATTTATGACTCTTTTTCCTAAAATATATACAGACATACACACACAAGAGCACACACTGAAACAATCTCTCAAAAACTGCCTTTTCAGATATGTTCTTCATCCCAAGGCTTCTCAGTTAAGAAGAATGGGTAGACAAGACAGCTTTCCATAATATAATTAAAAAAAACCCAAAAAACCTAATTGTTGTCACAAAACCCTCTTTTGTTATATTTAACAGCAAAATCCTCCCCTCCCCAAGATCTCAAATCATAAGTGTAAATTACGCTTGCAAAGATGAGTTCACTTGTTTGTTGTGCTGGTGCCAATTGCTCACCATCAGGGGCTCTTTCTCTTAATGGGTCTTCATTTCTCTTCTCACAAAGCAGCTGACATCTTCCTTTGGACTGGTTAATAAAACTAATCAGATTTTGGAAAGAATATTAATATTTTTTACTCTTTAAAACCTAAGCCAATCTCTAACCAAAATGGATGTCTGGGATTTGGCTGAGGCAGGTGCTGGAGCAACGTGCTGGAAGATGCACTGCAGCAGCCAGATGCCTCTGACACAAAGAAATGACCACAAGGTATCTAAAGAAAAACTAAGCGCAAAGAAAGCAAAGCAGTTGCACCTACACAAGGCGTTTAGAAACTGCAGCAAACAATAGCAAGAGGTTACCGCAACAAAATTTTTACCTACACTCATGCTCCACATAGGAAAGGAAATAACTTGTATTTCTGTTAAATATCATCACGAGGAAATCTAACATAACATTCTTCCCTGCTCCTGACTTCTTGGCACACCTGCTGGCACCCCGAGAATCCAGGCAGCACATCAGATACACGTGCAATGAGAGGGCTGTAAGGGGGGGGATGACCTTTGCCAGATCACAGACTACAAACTAATTTCTGTTTGCAGATGTTTCCAAAGCACAGCCCCTCACACAGCACCTTTGTTACAAAAGTCGCTGAAGTGATCGAGCCTTTCCTGCAAGAGGTGTTTGACAGGATCTCTGCATGAATATCCTTATCCAGCTGTTGTCGAAAAATCTCTCATATACCCATCCCTCTCTGTATTCTTCAGGTAAGAAGACAGCTTACAGCAAAATTTACCTCATATTTTATATTTTCCACTGGGATACTATTTATCACAAAACAGCTTCTACTTCTTTAGTCTTTAATAGAACAAAACTTACTCAAGTTCAGATATTTCATTTATGATATAAAGAAGGTTTAAGTACAACTGGTACAAAACAAAGCAAACCTGTTTTTGTAACATACTGACAATTCATTGAAATGCTAAAATACAGGTCAGGCATTGAGTATAGATTATGCATTCTTAGTATTCCTGAAAACATGTGAAATGCTGTTCTGTAAAGTGATACACCCAGAGAAGCACGGGCATGAAAACTGGCTCCAGAAACAAGCATTGCAGTTGCAAGTTTCAGAACAAAAAACCAAGTGCAACACAAACAGAAATGAAGATTCATGGGAAAAACAGATGCTGCAAGAAAAATAGCAAGAAAATAAGAAAAAATGCAGAGCTCAGGAAATACATATCTATGGATAGACAGATAAAAATACACATATACATATATACGCATATCTTTAATGCTGACAGAATATGTAATACATAGTTCTGCTGTTTGTTTCAATATTTATTTGACAACTGTTTTAAATTAGGACCTATTACATTACAGTAAGGTATGAAATTTGCCTCCCTGTAATGTTTCCCAAGAGTTACATACAGCATGAAAATAGAAATTAACATATATTACAACTACTACAGTATTAAATGTGGATTAGGTTTTCTATCACAACTGTAAATATTTATTGGCCAAAGTTCATGTTAGATATGTTAGGGAAAAAATGGGAAGAAGTTGTACAGATGTTTCTGTTTCTCAAGAATGACACCATAGTGGGAGTCAGCACTTGGTAGAGCGGGAGAAAGGGAGGGAGGCAGAAACAGAGAAATTGATGAGGGAAAAAATTGGTAAGAGGGAGAAAGAAAGAAACAGAAGAGATGCTGAGATCCTGATCCAGAGAAACGTGAACTCCCCTGCTGGCACCTCATTTTAAAAGCTGGATTGGTTCAAGTGATTTTCTTGAATCAGTTTTTTTGAATCTTGAATCAAACTACAGAATCTGGTTAAAAGTTTAGAGGAAAAAAAAAAAAAAGAAGAAAGTGGAACCTTTTACACTCTTAATTTGCACCACCCTAACAAAATTACAACTAGTCTTGAGATGGTTAGAAAACCAGTTTTCACATTCAGAGTTACACTTGAACTGTAACAGACAAAAGTTTAGAAGATAAATATTAGACATAGATCCAAGGTTAGTACTTCATAATTGTAACTCTTTTGTCTCTTACCAGAAAACATCATTATAAAAAAAATCTGTTTGAATGTAATTACTCATGAACAGCTCATATAAGCTGCGTATTGAAGTTTTGATAAACAAGTGTGCAACACAATTAAAACTGATTTTGCAAACAGATTGTCAGAGAGTAATTGTGTCCACAGAGACAATAGTTATCAAAAAAATCACCAGTATTTCATGGAATAAATATTTAATTTTATTTGAAATATTTCTGCTTTAATTTTCTAGTTAAAGTTTAAAAAAAAAAACCCAAACTTCTTTTTGTTATTTAACAGTGTGACTGTGTGACTTATCCTCACATAAACTTCAAAACATGGCTGAAAAAGAATCTGGTCTGACAAACTAACATAGTTTACAATTTTTTACAGGTACACACAACTTTAAGCATCAAAAGAACACAAAAAAAATTCATCCACAGCATGTATGCAAGTTTGTATTTCTAAAGTCAACACACAGCTTTCTCCTAATTTTACATTATTTTCTTAAATTTCAACATAAATACAGATATAAAGACAAATACAGAAATTTAATTGGATTATTTAAATAGTCAATTTTATCTCTTGGGCAGTTTCAGTAATTTCAATGAACTTGGACTTCATCAGGAGGGAAATAACCTTTCAGATAGTTCATAAAGTCACACTCAAGATTTTTTTTTTCCATCAGATAGTTTACAATTAATATATGCTGCCCACTGCTTCTTTGAACGAATTTCAAGCTTTTCTTTATACAACCATTTTACATTAAAACTTAAAACACAGAAATTAGGCCATGACAACTGGAAAGCAGACTTCACAGGTGGATTTCTTTGCTTGAATAATACAGGTCATTGTAATACTTTGATAATATATGAAAACATTCCTAACAATCCATGTATTTTTTAGAAAATAAATATTAAGTATATTATTTAAACAAGCCCATTTGTTGAAGACCAAAATATAGCAAGAGCATCCTGTTCTTGTATAGCAGTATTTTGGCCCTGAATCCACTCATTGTTTAAGGAGATGTCCAGCTTAAAAACAGAATTAATGCCAAGAACTTTAGTGAAATTATGTTCTAAAAAAAATCAAGGTTTCAGTTATACAGGAGTCTCTAACTCCATTTTTCCCAGATAGTGTAACAAACTTGCCAACCATAGACATGAGCACCCTTACAGCATGCTAACATAGAAAAACATAAAAATGTTCAAGAGCAGGATGGGCTCAGGATCTGCATGTCAAAATGCACTCCCTAACCCTTTTCACATGATATTAAGGAGTTCAGAAAACATTTTTAATTCCAGTTCTGGCTCTAGAGATTTGTTTTACTGAGTATTGTACTACTAAAGCGACGGTGCCAACAAAAATCTGAACTTGTTTCAGTTGTAACAATCAATAGGTTCTTGTTCCTGCCTGCTCAGGAGTTGCTCGTTCCCTTGATCAACGAGTAACCTCCCAACCAGTTTAACTGTGTTAGATCGTTTTAGCAACACTTGCTAGTCAAAAGGTTTAGTTGTCTCCAAGGTACGTTTCCATCCTTCTCCAAACATTTAATAGCTTTATCAATTGGGGTTCTGCAACATCAAACTATTGGGGGGAGAATATTACTTAAGAGGGAAAAATAGCAGCAAACTCCAGAGAGGAAACAAATAAACAATTCAGAAGAGAATATGATTTTATCAAATATTTTATTAAAAGGTTAATTTTTCTTGAAAATGGCTATGAACTTTTCCGATGGCTTTCAAACTACTGTTTCTAGCCATTTTGTATTTAGAAACCTGTCTATGCACCCATGTTTCTCATTTGAAGACTCACATTGAAGTGTAACATTACGAGGCAAAGTCTTAGGAAACCATGCCTAGAGTGTTCCCTTCTCTGCTGGAAGAATTGCTTTTGAATTCTGCAGGTTTCCCCTACAGGGTCAGACAGGCATCTACACAGGTTTTGAGGATGCTTCCTCACAAACCACAGTACAGTGTCATATTCCAACCAATTGATTAATTCTGATGCACGGAAAAGAAATGATGATTTGCTGAGATGGAGCACCATATCTTCTGATACCTCATCAAGTGCCTCTATAAAGTCTGGCGCTGTTCCACAGGGATCACTAGCACACTCAGAGGCAGCTCAAATATCCCCAGCCTGTGCAGCCTAGAACACCGCCACTCTTGTCAATGCCTTACTATGTTACAAATGTCGTATCTGTAGTTCTCACAAAATTTATTTGTATTTAAATACACATATTTCCTTCTTTTCCTTCAAATACAAAGAAAAATAAATCAATATTTTACCACAAAAATATCACTTGCCTCACACTGCTCCTGTTGAAGACAATGTTAATTCTCCCACTAACCTCAACAGTAGCAGAGCTTGGCCAACATCAGGTATTCCTAAAAATCCCAGCCTTCATCTCTAGTGTCTTGAGAGCACACATAAGAAGGATCAAGTTGTTACCTGATGTGTGTCATAACATTTTCTGCAAGAGGTGTCACTGTTTAATGAGCTGTGGCATTTGGTAGTGAAATCAAACCTGTTGCTCTAAAGGTTCCTACTATGCAAGATCTGATGGAGCAAGCATGGAGCAAAAGAAAAAAAAAACCTCTAAATTACATTCTCCTGTTTGCAAAGTTATATTTTCTGAAACAAAGCCTCTAATACCCTCAGCTTCCCTTAGTGTCTTACTGTCCTTAAGCCTCAGGCATACACCAGAAAAATGCAACTTCATTTTGAAACCCCTCAAGGCATTTTTTGTTGGGGCAGGGGGCAGAGTGTAAAGCAGGGCTTAAAATACTCCAACTAACATTCTCATCCACAGGACTTTTCTTGCTCCTCCACCATGGTATGGCTATTAACTTCTCCTTCTGTGGCCAGACAGGTGGACAGAAGGCTTGGTGGATGGGTAGACGGCTGGTTGCCCACGCAGGGTCCCCCAGTTCAAACTCTCCGAGCACCCTGACCTCACCAACCCCTCACTGTGCCTACATTCACTGAGCAAGGAAAAGAACATTTGTCACTGGGAGGTGGTTCTCCACAGCAGCATTGGTGTTTCTTGAGCTTCATTTTGAGGGCAGAGGCTGGGTGGTGTGAGTGGGAAGCAGGGGGTGGAGGAGAGGGAGGAGGCAGACTTCAAAAGCTTTGAGAAATATCAATTCAGCTTAAAAATGCCTCAGAAATCAAACCAGTCAGGAGAAAAATAGAAATCACTAAGGGCACAAAAATGGGATTAGTTTAGCCTGTTAATCTATAATAAGCGTTATGGACAGAGTTGTTCAGGGAAATTCTCAGTGGGAAACCTTAAGAATTCATAATTGAAGCAAAAAGACAGCTGTGCCATTTGGAGCATTTCCTGGATCAAAAATGACAAAATCCAGAAAGCACAGACTGACAGTCAATGCAGGACTTCCTGAAGCATACAAAAAAAGACTAACAATTCCATATTGGCAATAAAGTTTTTAATCTCTGCAGTAAACGAAAAAAGAATTTCTTTCACCAAAGTGTTAAAAAGACACTATGCACCTTCCTTCCCCTCTACCACAAGCATGTTAATTTGCTCACATGCTTTGTAACTTGCTCACATGCTTTGAATGAGAAGACACTAGGGGACTGGAGGTTGGCAGTGAAGGGCTTTTGTCTCTGTGCTGGTGTTGATCAGGAGAGAGTTAATTTTTCCGTAGTAGCTTGTATGGTGCCATGTTTTGGATTTGTGCTGGAAACAGTGTTGATAATACAGGGATGTTTTAGTTTCTGCTGAGCAGTGCTTACACAGGGTCAAGGACTTTTCTGCTTCTCACACCACCCTGCCAGGGAGTAGCCTGGGGGGACACAAAAAGTTGGGAGTGGACACAGATGGGACAACTAACCCCAGCTGAACAAAGGAATGTTCCATACTGTATGATGTCATGCTCAGAAATAAAAATCTTGGGGAAGAAGAAGGAAGGACAGGACATGCGGAGTTATGGCATTTGTCTTCCCAAGTAACCATTACGCATGATGGAGCCCTGCTTTCCTGGAGATGGCTGAACACCTGCCTGCCAATGGGAAGTAGTGAATGAATTCCTTGTTTTGCTTTGCTTGTGTGCAAGCTTTTGCTTTACCTATTCGTCTGTCTTTGTCCCAACCCAAGGGTTTTCTCGCTTTTACTCTTCTGCTTGTCTCCCTCATCCCATCGGTGGGGGAGTGAGCAAGCAGCTGTGTGGTTCTTAGTTGCCAGCTGGAGTGCTAAACATATGGACTGATGGGCTGAAGTCTTCCGACACAATGTGAAAAGTAAAACCAAAGATAGTGCATTCTCTAAACCAATTTCTGTATCCTTTCAAAACTTTCATCACTATATCAACATATATTCTTCCCAGGACTGATAATTTCTGGTCATGCTAGAAACTAACAAACAGTAACTTTCAGAGATCATTCTTTACAATAGAGCTTCTAGGTTAGAAAGAAAGAAAAAAAAAAAAAAAAAAAAACAAGCAACTAAAAAGGAAATCAGAGGTTCTCTTCTTTGTGTCTACAAAAATAACTCCAGCAACTTGCAGGAAGGGACAACATGAATTTAACTGGTTGCATGGTTTTACAAATTATACTTTAAGTACAAATAAGGCTTTCCCAGAACAACATATAAATTGGATCCTTTCTAAATTCCTAGAGTGGTTCAGGGAAAAGGCTATCTCTGTTATCCAACTCTTAGAGTTCAGTCAACATACATAATCCAGCAAAAAAAGGTTTTAAAGAATTTACAATAAACTGGGAGGCATCCTACATTTATGGAGGGAAGAAAACTCAATAAGCAGAAAAGTATTAGGTATGAATACTGACCATTTCCAAGTCGTACATGCTCTCAACATGGACATTAGGCAACCTATTACTGGTATATATTTCATGTGTTGACATACATATGAATGTATGTACCAACTGACAAATCAATACGGGGAATAAAGCTATTAATAGGCAATGACAACTTACAAAAGCAGAGAATAGTGCAGACTATGATTCACAATTAAAAAAATAATGTTTATGTATGAAGTGCCATACCTTGTAGCACTGGTGACTGCAGAAGAATATTAATTTGCAAAGGGGCTGAGCCTTCAGGATAATTAAAGATAGAAGCAGAGATAATTGACTGAGGTATCACAGAAACAGAAGAAAAATCACTGTGAAGTGGAAACCACAGATATAAACAAAAAGTTTATCCAAAAATAAGCGCTCCAAACCAAATCTTCTTAAATATCTTTTGCACGGAGATGCTTTGAAGCATATTTTAGTGGGAGTTTTAGGAATATTGATCAGAAAAAGACATTTTTTGCTCAACAGCCAAAAACTCACCGAACCCACACATAGTCATAGGCCTTTTATTATTTAAAATTGAGAAGTGCTTTTTTTTACTTTTTTTATATTCTACACAGAAAATATAAGATACTGTAGAAACTTCTTTTTTGAATTGAAGCAAAATAAATGTAAGAATGTAAGAACACAGTGTCCTTTTTAAAATTCTATCAAAAAATTGTTCTGCTTCTACCATCCTAACACTGACTCACAACACTTTGCCCCCAGTTATGACAGACCAACTTAAAAATATCCAACCCCCCCCAAAAAAATCAAACAAATAAACAAACAGAAAACCCAAACAAACAAATAAAACCCACTCACTGGTAGCGTTGCTAATAGTTCCTCCACAACTTTTTCCAGGGTGTGGCTCTAGGTTGAATTTCCCTTTAAAAAAGTTAAAAATAATTTCAAGGTCAGAGACATCAACCCCACCATTCATTGGATTACAACAATTCATAAACTTATCACAAATTTTCCTCAGCAAGACCATCACTTCTTAAAGCTCATTTATATCATAATACTCCTCTGAGAAAACAAGATCTCTTCAGATGATGCCCCCTCACCAGAAACAACAAGTTCAATTAAATAACTTGTCTGAGCAGCAAAAGACATTACCCAGAACACCATGCTTGCTGAAACGAGTTGTGACATTCCCATTTCCAAGACTTTGGATCAGAAGTTTCTTGTGTTACTTTTACACCTTCCCCCCAAAGACAACTACTCATGCTGTCAGAACTTTTAAAATAATTTCTTCTACATCTAAAAGCAGCTGCTGTTTTTAAGATCTTACAGATTTGGGTGTTTAAACGGTTTCTCAAGTAGACAATATACTGATGACTGCCTGCAGCCCAGCAAGGCTGCAGATAGTTTGAAACTGACCAGGAAGAATCAGACCTGGGATAGGTAACATAGTACTTATTAGGTAATAGAACTTGAACAAATTCTAAGAACTTGAAAGAACTTGAAAGAATTGTAATTGTTCAAGCTACTTGAACAAATGAGATCTATACAGAACAACATATCAAAACCTTTATCCAGACTGATGTTTTGGCTAAAGTTTTGGCTAAGACATTCTAACTTAGGATACAGTCACTCATAGTGTTAGAAACAGATTAGTAACAAATTCAGAAGAAAAAATACAGAAAAAAAAGCCAGTCAGCTCCATTGGTGACAGCCACAAACTCCTGAGGATAATTGTTTTAAAAATATTGCTCTGGAAGATTAAATGAGAGATCCACAGAGAACCTCACAGTGATTATGCCTCCCTCATATTCAGAAACGCAAGCCTAAAAAATCTTGCCCAAGCTCATGAGTGATTTTAGAGGACAGATTCCACAGACACCATAAGATCTGCTCAGACACATTATTAGATCTTCTGTTCTGTTAGTGAGGAATAGATCCTCTGAGACTGACAAAACAGAACCTCCCCATCAACAGCGGATATACTTAAATATGGCCAAACACACATTTGCATTGACATAAGTAACAACAGGTGGTTCTGTGATCATACTTCAGGGTGAAGCAGCTTTTCTCCCTTTTACAGAAAGTTTAACATTAGGAACGTCAATTTGAAATGTAAATCACAACATTTTGTACTCAGCCACAAGCATTTGAGCCCACTGTTCCCAGAAGTATCATCCCACACTGTAAAATCCAGGGAATGAAAAAATGAGGCCTTTACCATCCCATTGTTTTTATTTTTGTTCAAAAGAGTTTAGATGTCCCGCAGCAGGGTAATAAAGAGGGCTCTGTACACTCACAACATTGATTTCAATGCCAGTTTAGGTATTAAAAGAATGGCACTTGTGACTGCGCTGCATTGAGCTATTTCAAGTGATGTAGCGGTGTAATTAATCCAGCTTAATTTATAGGTTACATTTGATTTACACCTAATACTTGTTACTGACAAAAACTCAATTTGTACTGCATGTTCTTTAGGTTAGAAACTATCTTTCCCACTACATATTTTTAATGTGCAGGACAAAAAGCTCGAGCTTCAGAACAGAAATGACTGTAACAGCAGCAGACAGAGCCCACTTGTGAATCAGCTTGACATTTGCTCTAGACAGCTATTTCAGAGCACTGCTGTTTAACTTTGGGCCACATGATTAGACTCATAATAAGTATTTACAGAGAGAGCCTCTGGTGGCTTTACATCATGTTCAGAGCAGATAAATGACAGGTATTTCTGCATCAAATTTACAATGAAATATTTTTGCAGTCTTTGGAGTGATGGAGACAAGAGGAAAGAATGAAAATGCCCATTCGTGACCAGCTTCTCCAGTCTTGCTTTCAATCATTTTTGGGAGTTCGACATTTCATTATCAAATTTGCCAACTACGATTTTATTAGTCAGCAAAGGCTCAGTCAGCAAAGCTAGTCTTTTAAGTTCGGCATTATAAAGAGTTAGATAGTGCTTCACCTCACTGAGCTGTAAATATCAATGCTACTCTTGCTGGTCTTTTCTGAAGTGAATATGACAGCTTTGATTTTTTTATATGAAGTATAATACAATGTCAGGTTGAACAGCTGGATAGGCTAGAGCTTTAACTGTTTACAAGGTCCTCTGAAACATTAAACCAGAAATTTATTTACAATATAAGCTACTTTCCAGTTGTACTGAAAAATCTCAAAACTTGAATACATCTCACTTTTAAAAATAAATATATACTTGCACATGTGAAGGTTGTATATATATGTGTACACACATTTATAACCTATAGGCGAGGGTTTTTTTTCATGTGTCCATATATATATGTGTGTGTGTGCGTGCGCACGCGCGTGCATATATACAGACTCTCACACACACATGCACAGAAATCACTGAAATTAGGCGTTTGGGGTTGGGTTTGGTTTTTTTTTCAACTTCAATGAGGGTTTGAGATGCCTGTCACCTTCCTGACTCAGCACCCTTCCACAACTTATTTATTCTCAGGTTTTATCCTGTCTGAAATCAAACATGGAATGGAATGGAATGGAATGGAATGGAATGGAATGGAATGGAATGGAATGGAATGGAGTAGAATAGACTAGACTAGACTAGACTAGAATAGAATAGAATAGAATAGAATAGAATAGAATAGAATAGAATAGAACAGAACACTTGTAAGGGACGGACAACAGTCATCTAGTCCAACCGTCTGACCACTCCAGACCAAAAGTTGAAGCCCACTTTGAAGGGCATTCTCCAAATGCATCTTTTTAAGGCACTGACAGTCATGGAGCATTCACCACCCCTCTAGGGAGCCTGTTCCAGTCTTTGGCCACCCTCTCAGTAACGAATGTTTCCTAATGTCAAGTCTGAACCTTCCCTGATGCAGCTTTGAACCATTTTCACGCATCCTGTCACTGGATCCCAGGGAGAAGAGATCAGCACCTCCCTCTCCTCTTCCCCTCCTCAGAAAGCTGTAGCGAGTGATGGGGTCATCCCTCAGTCTTCTTCTCTCCAAACTGTGTCCTCAGCTGCTCCTCACAGGACATGTCTTCCAGCCCTTCCACCAGCTTTTTTGCCCTCCTCTGGATGCATTTAAGGACCTTCACATCCTTCTTAAATTGTGGGGCCCAGAACTGCACACAGTACTCAAGGTGAGGTTGCACCATCACTAAATACAGTGGGATAATCCCCTCTTTTGACCTGTTAGTTATGCTGTGTGTGATGCCCCCCAGGATGCGGTTTGTCCTCTTGGTTGCCAGGTTACACTGCTGACTCATACTGAGGCTGTTGTCAACCAGCACCCTCAGATCCCTTTCTGCAGAGCTGAACTTCATGTGTACCAGTAAATGGTAAGTCAGAAACATAAATACTGTCAGAGATTACTCCCTGGATAAGGCTGTTTTACCTCTATAAATACCTGCAGTAGTAGTAAATGGAAACTCTTTTACAGAAAAACCCAGAACTAAAGTACAGATCCTTCTTCCAACAGCACACCAACTCACTTTCCAATCTTCCTTTCCCTCTCAGTCTACATTAATACAGGACATCATTTTTCATCTTCAATTTTGAGCATTAGGAAACGCTAGAGGAAAGGCATGTCATCCAGGGGGACCTTGGCAGGCTTAAGGAGTGGGACCACATGAACCTCATGAATTTCAGCAAGACAAAGTGCAAGGTCCTGCACCTGGGTTGGGGTTATCCCCAATATCAGTACAGACTGGGGATGAATGGATTGAGAGCAACCCTGCATAGAAGGACTTAGGAATATTTGTAGATTAAAAAGTAGATATGAACTGGCAATGTACACTCATGGCCCAGAATGTCAAACATATCCTGGGCTGCATCAAAAGGAGCATGGCCAGCAGGTCAAGGGATTTCATTCTTCCCTTCTACTCTTCTCTCATGAGACTCTCATTTGGAGTACTGCATCCAGGTCTGGCATTCCCAGCACAAAAGAGACATGGACCTATTAGAGTGGGTCCAGAGGCGAGCCATGAGAGTTACCAGAGGGCTTGAACCCCTCTCCAATAAAGAAAGACTGAGAGATTTGGGGTTGTTCAGCATGGAGAAGAGAAGGCTCTGTGGAGACCTTATTGCAGCCTTATGAGAAAGATGGTGAGGGTCTTTTTGCCAGGGCCAGTAGTGACAGGACAAGGGGCAAAGTTTTTAAACTGAAAGAGGATAGATTTAGATTGGCTATAAGGAAGAGGGGTTCTTTTACAATGAATGTGGTGAGACACTGGAACAGGATAGCCAGAGAAGTTGTGGATGCCCCATCACTGAAAGTGTTCAAGGTCGAGCTGGATGGGACTTTGAGCAGTGTTATCTGGTAAAAGATGTCCCTGCCTGTGGCAGGGGGTTTGGACTAGATGATCTTTGAAAGTCCCTTCCAACACAAACTATTCTGTGATTCTAGAAAGCAGACCCTTGAGGAAGAGATTTGATGGTCAAAAACTCAAACATAAATAATTTGTCAATCAGTTAAGGAAACTACAAAAATCCATACCATTCCAAGTTGTCTTTTCCTTTTTGTCTTCTGTCTAACATAAAATTTTCAGCTCAAAGAAAAATATTCAAAGTGTAACTCTGGTCCAAACAGGTCAGGGCTACTTATACAGCATGTTCTGGCCAGTGCCCAAAGCATGAGTGCATTTTGCCCAGATCTCCTAAGCTTGAAAAGACTCCTCCACATCCTTCAGGAAATTTATTTCTTTTCATTCCTTCAGGGCTGGGAGAACCTGCTCTCTCAGCTGTGCAGGCACCACATGGCACTTTTGCCACTTGTAGGAGTGGTGGCTGGTAATCGGCTTCCCACTGAGCAGAGTTCAATAGGCGCTACCCAAAGAAATTCAGCCTGCCACAGGAAAGAAACACAGGTCACTTCGGCAGCCTGCTTTTAAGGGCTTTTTGGTTGGGGGTGTAGGGTTAAGGAAAAGAAAGGGACTGACTAAACCTCTAGATGGCTTCAGCACATCTTTATCCCAGTATTACATCATGGAAGGCCTGTATGTACCACAAGAGGCAAGTATTACATGATTCTACCTTCAATAAACATATAAAAGATGTCTGCAGGGAAATTAAAATCTGTAGTCCTCTAGTTTCATGAAAAATTTCACTGCTGATAGAAAATCTTACACAGAAGTAGAATCTTTTACTGAACATCTGCACCTCCTGCTAACCTTGGCCACATTTACCAAGGATGATCATCATACTCGCCTCATAAATATTTACACGACCTATAAAATTGTTTATAGACTCACTCTCAATTCCAGTAGATCTTAGAATACATTCTGCAAAACGTCTTAACCCATTTAGTGCCCTGTAGCTTAATGGCTAGCAGTACAAATTCTTTCCAGATATAAAAAATACCAATAAAAGATAATTGAGCAGTACAGCTGTGTCTGTCATCAGAAGAGCATAAAGAGTTTTATCCAAATGATGTCACTGAAGACATTTTGACAGTCATGATCCCACTTAAGAAATGCCCAGACTCCTATACTACAATTTAGTTTCATCAGTGGAGAAACTGACCTATTATAACATGGAAATCCTTAGAAAAAAAAAAAAGAACAGAAGTGAAATAATATTCATTTAAGTTTTCTGAATATACAGCTAACTGGTCCAACTCCTAGAGTGGCTGTGGAAAGCTCACCAACTTCCTTGGCTTCAGAGCTGCAGTCATTTTGTTGGCCCTGAAAAGTTAAAATTGCTTTTGTAATGCTAGAATATCAATAAGTATGGGTCACAATAGACAGCAGTCTATGTAACTGCTGCCAAGAAACTTGCTTAGTAAACACCAAGACCTTTGACGCAAATCCTTTGTAGTCCTATGTGGATGACCATCAGCAATTTTGAGAGAGGAGAGACTTTAAATAAAAAGAAGAAAAATGTGGGCGGGGGGAGGGGAGCTTTCAAAGCAGTTTATTACAAATCAGACAATATTTCAAAAAAGAATTATCTCTGCATTGTTACTTTTAAAGTGAATTAACAGAGCATTATAGGAGCATCTGGTGAGGGAAACCCTGTAGAAGTCAAGTTTAAGACTTGCCTGGTATCTTAAGAGAGACCAAGATTTTAAATATATAGCTGTTAGACAACTTACTTTGCACAGCTGCTGCACTGCTGAACACAATCTGGCAGTTGTGTACTTCATTTTTAAGAACATTTAAGAACAAGGGTAATTCTTATATTATTCTTTTTAGTTGTTGCTCTTCAAGTTAAACATAGATAAACTAAAAGCTAATAGTTCATCTACCTGTAATTTCTTTTTTTTTTTTTAATTCATAGCCATAAATCACACCAAATAAAAAAGCATTGATTTTAATAGCCACAAGATGCCTATTCATGTCTCATCAGTAGGATGGAAAGATTAAGGCTAGCCAGTCCTATAATTAACAGGCACAGCAATCACCCTGTTTTCACATTTGCTAGAAGACGTATTCCAGAAGGGCTCAAAATTAATGAAACATTAGTTAATAAGTGTACATCAACGTGCTCTTCTCATCTTGTTTTTTCATAATACCTCTGCCTGTTGCTATATTCCTACATCTTTCACTGAGCTACTGGGATGCATTTTAACTTCTGTACAACCTGTCAATATCATCTTAAGACTTTTTTCTTTCTGCTGTGAATATCATCCACAGCTTCAGTTCAGCACCAGCTGCTATACACCTTAGGACTCCCAAACAAAAGCCTTTTCCTTCAAAACAACAATCATTTGGAGGCATAAAATCCCCTACTGCGTTGGTATAATTTGGAAAGCACCACACAATCACAAATTTCATTTAATGTTTCTCCACTGACTATTTTACTTACTTTTTTCCTTCATTTTTATTAGCATTTTGAGGCAAAGCATGCTAGATAGAATTGCTGTCTTTTTTCCTGCTGATTTGAAAGTGATAACACACAAAGAAGAGACAGCATAAGGAGGGAATGTTAAATTTTCTGTGCTGCTCATACTGTCATTCAGATGTTTACGAGGAATGACCACCTTTCTGGAAACCTTTATGCCCAGTTCTCCAGTTTTTAAGGACAAGAAAAGAGATAAGGGTAAATTCTGGTGCTGAACTGGCAACTAGTTTGAAGACAACCGAGTGAAGGCAAGGATGGGTAAATTATTTTTTATGTCCTTTCAAACAATGTTTAGAAATATACTCAGGTTTGGTCTGAAAGGAAATTAGCCGTTTCAGAAATTTCCCTTGAGTTTGAAAAAAAAAAACTTTCACAGTCCTCTAAAATATTATGAATTGGGGAAATAAAGTATCGTCATATTTTCAAAAATGCTTCCAAGGCAGCCTTATCATGGTCTGGACTAACACTAAGCCTTGTGGAGCCAGAGGCTTAGCACCTGAGATGTGTGTATTTCAGATAGCAGTGCAAGTATATAAGTTACACCTAAACAAGTGAGTTTGCACCAGAAACATCTAGCAGTTGTTGCACAGAGCTTCATATGGAAAGCAGAGTAAACCAGCCTGCAAAGGTAAACCAGAGTGAGAAAGGACTGATTCCAGTATCCAAGGTGGCTCAGCTAGTTTTTGTTTATTCTACAGCCTGCACTGTAACCCATCCACAGACAAACTGAGGACTTGCGAGATTTGTTTAGTTTTCATTAGTACCCAAAGCATATCTTAGTGTTGTATCTGTGTGCATACAGAGTTTTCTCTTGTTCCACAGTTCAGCATCACAGAGCACAAATACTCACTAGACTAGACTGCACTGCTGCTGAATCAGCAGTGTTGCCAGCACATGGCACTTCAATGTGGCCAAATGTCCCACGCACCCACACAATTTCATTTTCTTTCATTTGCTTATTTATGCAGGAAAGTACTAAAGGAAAAATTGAATGAAAATTGACTCCAGGTCTGCTGAAAACATAACTGGATTCCTGATTGGTTTGTCAATTCCTGACTAAAAGTACACTGTACTTTTTGTATACGATAAAAAGAGAATGGCATAACATGATTATGAATTAATGCATTGTGTGAGGAGATGTGACTGGCTAAGCTAACCTTGTCTTCTTGAAAATAATCAGAACTGTGGTTATGGTCTAGAAAACATACTTCCAGAAGCTGTCATGGTGTAGAAATAGCAAAGATATTCCTTATTTGTTTTTTATTCTTTTTTGGGTGGTTGATTGGTTGGCTTTTTCTTAGACAACAACTCTGCTACAACATAGAATTAAGAATTTTGTACTTAATCTTGTTCTGTGCCATGCCACATACAGGTTGGTAAGCCTGAATAAGAATCACAGAATCACATAATTTTTTGGGTTGGAAGGAACCTTAAAGATCATTGAGTTCCAAACCCCTGCTGTGGGCAGGGACACCTTCCAGTAGACCAGGTTGCTCAAAATCCCATCCAATCTGGCCTTGAACACCTTCAGGGGTGGGGCATCCACAACCTTTCTGGGCAACATGTTCCAGTGTCTCACCACCCTGATAGTAAAGAATTTCTTCCTAGTATTTAATTTAAATCTAAGGTCTTTCACTTTAAAACCATTACCCCTTGTCCTTATTACTAGAGTCACTGATTAACAATCCCTCTTCTCTTTCCTGTAGGCCCCCTTTAAGTACTGGAAGGCAGCTATAAGGTCTAAATGGAGCCTTCTCTTCTCTTCTAAATGCCATAAATTTAAACGCAGAGTGGAACTTGCCTGGGTTAGACATGCACACATAGAAATATATTATGCAATCAGCTTTAAAAACAAGAAGTTGTTTTATTTTGCAGCTTGGTTTGCAGCAAAACAAAGATGCCTTTTATCAGTCGTTCAGTTTGTATCAGGCAATTTTTAGGCCTATGAAAAGTAATTTTATAGCAAATTAATGAATTTGACAATTTAGTCTTCACAAGAAACATGGCAAGAGTTTCCTTCTATCCTTTCCAGAGGACGCAGAAGTACAAACAAGGAATTATTTTGTTGTCTGCCTTTCATGTGCCTCCCTTATCCAAAAGATGTAAGACATCTCTAACATAGAAACATTAACAGGCAGGGGAAAGATTTCAACTACAATTGAAGCTTTTCTTCCCTGAAACTGCCACAGGAGTCTGAGTGCCATAGTCCAGCTCTGTTTCTGTAGTCCTGTTCTAAACCTGCTCTAGGTACACACATTGGCACTACTGGATCTTTCTCTTTGCTAAAAAGCCTACTATATGTTGTTAAACTCTGTTTTGTAGAACTTCGTCATTTTTTCCCAATATTTTTTTTTTCTTGTTGCGGTATCAGTATATCTAGTAGCTTAATTTTTCCCATTAAATGTTTCACCTGTCTTTGGAGCTTTCAGCCTATAAAACAGCAACACATTGAGCTACAGACTTGCTTCATTATTTACAAAGCACCCTGCTTCCAGAAATTGTCTGGAAATAGATTTCTTAGTTACTTCAGGCTTTCCAGTTTGGCATTCTTTTTGCAGGCTTGCTTTTTCCCAGGAAATTCTTCCAATCTGTTATGAAAGAAAACTTTGGATTAATAGCAGGCAAATGGAAATATAAACTAACGCTGAAATTTAGCACTACTGGGGACTGAAAGCTTGGGGAATCAGCAATAGGAGATAAAGCATTTAGCTCCTAGATAATTTTTTAGCTTGCAATATCCAAGTCAGCAGCTGGCTGCAAGAAATTCATGTTTATATTAAAAGCACACGGGTTGCACAGGTAGTTTTCTGACAATCCAGTCAGTGCCTACTACAGAATACCCCTATCAGGTACTGTAACTGGTACTCGATGTGTGAAATGTGTTCCCATGCTGCAACTTGAGAGAGATTGCTGGGAAAAGAATTATTTCAGATTTCTCGTAGCTTTCAGTAGAAGAGGGGAAATCAAACACTGCTACATTATTATTAGTTGCCTTCTGAATTTGATAATTAAGTCAGTATTTATGAAATAAATTTTCCAGAAATATATGTGTATTTCATATTTGCCAGAGGTGCTGATCAACTAAATAAGTGTTTAGATATCATGAAGATATCATGACTTTTCAAAACTAGGTTCTTTTCAGCAGTGAGTTTTTTAAAAAGTTTCAGGACTTAACAGTTCACCATTTAATTTGAAGACTTTGGGGAAAGCAAGTTGCTGTCTTATGCTTTTGAAGCAAGTTGCAGCCTTATGCTCTCAGGCAATTTCATAGGCATCTGTGGCTCTTAACATCACTTGCTCTTTATCTTTCACTTCTTGTTTCAGGGCAGTAATATGCATTGTGTGTTGATCCAGAGGTTCTTTCTTTTCATGTCATGAGTAAAATTTTTTCTCTGCAGAGAAATACTTCTTGTTTAACCTTCCTATATTCCTATTAAATGAAGACACAGCAGGAGATAGTAGAAAAACAGTAAAACTGCATGTTAGAATCAACCACAAAACAAACTCTCTTTGATGATTGCAGTTGAAAGCATTAAGAAAAGGAGCAGGCAGGGAACTAAACAGAAGACACTTTGGTCTTCTTTATGCAAAGAATGAACCTTTTTAAGTTTTTGTGTTACGTTATTACCTAACTTGACTTTTCTCATGATCCATTAACCTTTGTCTGGTTTAGTGGAAACTTTATAAAATTGCATCTTACTTTCAGCCACAGTTCCTGTGCCGTGGGATGCTTCAGCTTCATGACTGTAATTACATGTAGACCATGAGTGTTTTGGTACATGTATTACATCTCCTAAGTAGAACCTGTCAGGGGCTATACAAGGTGTCAGTTTAAAACAATAATCAAACTTATTGCCTGTAAAGCTTCCCTGAAACATATGAGGTTCTCGTATTTAGCATCTGAAAATCACTGTTTAAAGCAAAGAATACGCTAAAGTCGTTTTTCATTTATCTGAAATTGAATATGTGTTTATGTTTTAATCTCTTTATAAATTGAAACAGTTATATTTTAGGTGGTAATTCTACCTGATCTTGGAAGCCACAAGCACCCTTGCACAAATACAAGCAGGTACATGCAGAATCCTGTACACAGTAAGGCAAATCATCATGCTGATAAAGCATCAGTCTCATCATTGCATTGATGGAGAACATAGGAGCTGGCTACACGACAGAGAAAATTGCATAAAAGAATTTGAAGAACATTTGGAAAACAAAAAAGAGAAAACCTAACAAAACACGAACACAAAAGACACCTACGTTAACCTATGACAATAATTAATGCTTGAAAACATCAATTTCCTTGTTTGGTTTCTTTTTTACCAAGTTAAAAATATGGAAATCTTTTCTAAAAGAATGGCCATCAACAGCCTACTAACCAATTAATTTTATGGATGAATTCTGATAAGAAAGTAATAATAAAATCAGGAAATAATTCTTTTGTGTCAGCTTCAGAATAAATGTAGACTGTTCTATTGCATGCCTTTGGTTAGTCTGGCTTCTAGTACAAATAAGCTCTTGTTGAAAATGGCAAGAGGAGAGAGAAAAAAATCCTCTTGCTAATTGCAAACAAGTCTCTCTGCTCAATTAAAATTTAAACTAAGTGGAATAATTGTACATATGGCATGCATAATAATGACAGCGATAACATCCTGTTCAATTCACCATAATGGAAATCTACTACTGCTGCTAATGGTATATAATAGCACCAAATTAAAAGAATTGAATGAAATAACAAGTAAAAAATACAGTCCCTCAAGAAGCCTCATGCAAGCAGAGAATCAGTACCGAACAGGACCTCAGAAAATAAGTTTGTGACTGTAAGAGGGAAGAAGGTTTAGCAAATGAGAACAACTTCCATTGCACAGGCCTTAGTTTCCTAGTCTTTGCAATAAACTTCTCCCAACGTATAGGGCCCAAGATCCAATTGCAACAGTGCCAGATTTCTAAGCTTCATGCATTCATGACTCCAACACAGCAGGAGAGAACCACAAATTTTGGGTCACATCAGATTATACTGAATATCATGCGCTCTATGATTAAATGCATGGGCTGCTTATGCGAATCTGACACCAAACTTTACTGCAATTCTTGCTGACTGGCTAGCAAAAATAGTTGTAATTCTGCCACAGATAACATTTTTTTATTATTATTTGGAATGTCAGTACCTATATCAAAATTTTCAGCCTATTTTGCAAACCTAGGCAGTTCATTTCCCAACAAAAGACCTCAGTTCCTTGTCAATTAGAATGCTCTGAAATGGTACTCATGACAAAATTAATGGACATCATCAATGGACATCTTATCCGTCAGTATCTGATTAGCTGACTAGTGTGATCACGTACCTTATGCCATTAGGCTCAGGTATCTCAATATTTTCTTCCTTGATGTCCATTCTTTCTAATTTATTTAAGCCTGGTAATACAGGTTTTAGAAAAAGCTGATGATCTTTATGTCTTAAAACAGGTTTAATCTGATTTAAAACTTACTTAATTTTGGTTTTTAACAGAAAAAAAAATGTTTTAAGCCAGCAAGACACACTCCCATCCACAAGACAATTTACAAGCATGATCATAAATTGTTTTTAATCAGTGTTAGATAGGCTGTGAAAAAATATGGGTTTCTCCATAGTTAGATGGGTTGTTAAAAAGAATAAACCACTTATATAACATTTTTCGTTAAATTTTCCCATCAGTTTTCACAACGTGACCAAAACCTTTTTACCTGTTTAACAGTTTCTAATATTTAGACTTCTAATCACATCAAAATTGAAGTTTTCAGCTTCCATAAAAGGATTTTATTGCAACTCGTAGCCAGCTGGCATCTAACCCGTAATTCAATGGTTTCACAGAATCCTCTTTTTCATATTGATTATTTAACTCTAATTCTATACATATGAAACTTGTTGCCCTAAACTTGACTAAATAGCAATTTCCTTTTATTCTTATTACCTCTTCTATTTTGTTCTGGAAAGGTTTTTTTGTTTTATTCAAGACTTTTGGTATACAAAGCTGTTGCATCTCTTCAATTGCACAACATGGTCCTCTAGACTGGAGGGTTGAGGGGAGGGAGAGAGGAAAGGAAGGGAAGAGAGAGAAAGAAGCACTAAGGCGTCAGTTGGTCAGTCTTAATTGATTAGGTTACTGTCATATCTTTATTTCTTCTTCCTCTTCTGAGGTAGTGATTTCTTCCTGAAGACAAATTGCATTTAAATTTCTGAGGCAAAGAAAGACACAGTAAGTATGGAAACAAAAAGTTCTGGTATGGCTTCAGGAGAATGAGTCTGATGGCTGTAGCCAGTTAATGTGGAAATATCTGATAGACATTTCATGGTTATTCAGAAATAACTATCTAATAATTATGCAAATCAAACCTCCCTCAGAGTGCAGGAATTTGCATAATTGAGAAGTAAACATACAATTATAGGTCAGTAGTGGCACAGCATCAAGGTACTTGAGAGGAAATGTTTCAGTATCAACTGTGTTTAAACTGAAAATGTGGAGTAATTGAAGGGAATAGATGCAGCATGCTAAGCCTAAGTCTACAGAAATATGAATCCTATGAAAAATTTCATTCTACACATCAGAATAAGTTACCAATCCTCAGCTGCTGAAGGCCTGCACAGCTTCACTGATTGAAACAGAGGTACACCAATTTCTATAGCTAGAAACAGGACACTGATAGAATAAGTCAGTGTGCTGTGCAACCAAGAATATAATGACATAGAACCAAGGAAAAAGGTCTTAGAGAATTACAGGGGTTTTTTTTCAGCTTCTCTGCACCATGAAATGTGGCTTGGAATTGACATTACCTCTGATATTATGGAGACCTGATCGATTCCCCACTAATATTGAAACTGCAAGTGCTGACATCATCCTGGTCTCCCCAGTTCTCTGCTTGTGCTACACACCAGCATTCACAGGACTTGTATGGTTTGGGCTTAGCGAAAGATGTTTGGGCCAAACATTTGGCCTTCAGAAGAAAGGATTACATAATTTAGGAATGTCTTCTGGTATAATCTTTCTCCAGCTACAATAGGTAAGTGCCTGACCCATTTAATTTGATTTTAATTTTCACAAATGCATAAAAAGAACGTTTGAAAGATAAATATTATTTTTACTTGCATGGCAGTATCCTTTCATTAAAAGAAAAGAAAGTGGGAAAAACAGAATAGACCTGCCACACTTGTCTCAACATTATTTTATTTTTTTTTAGGAGACTAGAGCGCCCCTTACTACAGGCCCCATGGCATCATACGAAGTAACTTTTAACTAACTACTAAAGGATTGTCTAATCTTCTATATATCTTTTCAGACCCTGAAAGCTTGGACCTCAATGCCAGTTCATGACATTCAGATTTATCTTTTCTTTCAGCAAGATCTTCATTAAGGTTTTCCAGCTCAAATATCCTACTTTCTAAATTATTTATCTTCTTGCCAAACATTGTTTCTATCTCTCTTTTGCTGTTCCTGCTGGAATTGATGCTACCCTTGAATGTCAAGAAGGAAAAGGGAATTAATAAAGTCACATAAACGTGTCAGATTTTACAAATGCTTCTTAAACCGTCTAGTTAAAACAAAGGAAAGCATGCCAGACTCAAGATAGAAACGATTTTAAAGACCACGCATATACTCTGTATTTGTTCACTGGGGCAGGGAGCTGGCGGGACAGGGAAAGATTTCCCTAAGTGAAAGATGACAATATTTGTTAGCACCTCATACATGATATTGCAGAAAATACAGGGATTCCCAGCATGAGAAAAATGGCTTTGTCCTTACCATTAACGCTTTTTACTTTTCTGTTGAAATTTCTTCAGTGTACTCAGCCAATACAGAGGTCTGCCCTTTTGTTCATTTGTTTGTTTGCTTGCTTGCTTGCTTGTCTGTTTGTTTTGCAAAAGCCTAAATAAACCCACAAGATGACGTCTGTTTACGTAGCTGAAATATATCTAAGGGCAATGGAAATAACATTATCATGTCAATTAACAACATACTATCAGGTTAATCTTGTTTATTTACTCTATTAAGGCTGTTTCCTATTTGTTGGGTTACAAGAAGTCTTTGTGAAAATCTTTCTTTCACAGAACAGAGTCTACTGTCTATGGTTTCTTGTCCAATACACTGTTATTCCACTAGCAGCTAAAAACACACAACACAAAAGCATCACAGAAACTACATTTGTTAAACATTTCAATCGAAATGTGTGAGTTCTCTCATTTGTCCATACATGAAACATACACTTCACAATTATAGACTATTGGTTATGACACAAATCCACTATATCAAAATACATCTCTAAGGCAGACATAGAAAATATAGCAAACATAAAACAAAGGAATGGTAGGAAGTGCCACATTAAAAGAGAGAATGTGGACCATATATCATAAAAGTTATACTTTATATCAGCACTGATTTTGAAAGGATTTTTTTTTTAAATTAAGGCAGAAGGAAGAATTTAATTACAAGAAAGATATTTCGAGCCCTGTTACTCAGTTCCATCACAGTATCTTCTTTCCCCACTGACCTCATACTAGCATTTTCCAACTCAAGTTTTCATTATACCAATTAATCCTACTAAGTGGAAAGTTGCTGTAGTAAATTTAAGAGAAGCACTAAATCTACTTTTACCCTCATCTGAAAGCTGGTATAAAACACTGGGCCTTGTTTTCCTTTCATTCAAGTTGGTTTTAAAAAATAAAATAAAATCAAGAACAGAATCAAAAAAGTTCCACTTCTGAGTCCTACAACTTGCATGCAGTGGCATAGAAACCCTGCACTTCACATATCCACACTAACAATGGCAACATAACAACATGACTCATGCTATGCTAATTAAAAGCTGTAAACATTCCTTTCCTCTTGCTTTTGATATTGCAAGAGATTTTACACACCTCCTTTTGTACACAGCATCAGTGGCAGTACCAGGCCGCCAGACAAAAGGAAGGAGAAAACGTCCACAGCTCCAACATTAGTAGCAATCCAGACCTTGACAGTGATGTATGGCAGAAGCAGCGCAAATGTTGGGAATTAACACTGACGAAGAGACTTTAGGTTGCACTTTTAAGTTTTTAAATGAAAAGGGCAAGCTACTTTTTGCCTTCACGGTAACTTCCTGGCAAAAGTTTTAAACATGAGCAAGGTGTGTGAGTTATTGTGTTTTACCATGTTTAAACATGCTTACATGTTATTCAAAACAGGCAGTGTTATAAGCTAAGTTAAGAATCCACAGCATAGCAATAAAAGATAAGAATTAAGAGCACATTAATAAATGCACTTAAAGGTATTAAGACAATCTCTGGAGACAGAATGTCATGTTAACAGACAAGCAGAGGTATCTGCACAATCAGTGTCTGAAGTCTCACATGACACCTCTCAGTTTCCCACCTGCAAATATTCTGCAGTAGTTACTGTTTGTACAAATTCAGGGCTGTTTGGACAAGCAGCCAGATTATAAGTGTCTATTGTTATCAGTGCAAAACTTTTTCCTGAAAACATTCTACTGAGGTTGAGCAGGCCAGTACTAAGTATACTTCTGTAAAGCAATTGGTTCAAAATGGGCCTGGCTATATGAACAATACGAACAATATTGAACTGTATGAACAATATTGAACTACATGAACAATAAATACTGAGAAAAAACCAAGCTGAAGACCTCTGAACTAGCATTTGGCACTTGCAGTGCATTGGCTTAAAGTTTAACTTTAAGTACAAAATTTGCAGGCTTTACTTCAGTAATTAGGAATGTCCCTTAAGGTTTAGAAAATAAACACTAGACCACGTACAAACAAAGGCAAGGCAAACCACATCAAACATCACAGTGTAATGTGATTTAGAGAGCCAGAGCCAGTCTCACAAGTGCAGTGCACAGCTCCACATGTGTCTGCAAGGGATGACTTGTGGGTCTCCGGCCTACAAGGAGCTTTTCAGTAGTGGCTGAAATGCTGTACTGAGGATTTTAATGGTGGCTGAAATAGGAGAAACTTTCCTTTGGTGAAAGCAGAGAGATATAAGATCCCTCAGATCTTTCCTAACTTGAGCTATTTTTATCAACAGTTAACTCAAGATCATTAGCACGTTTATAAGAGCTCTTTCTGAACATCATAATCATGATGGTCACCAACCAGTTGTACATCTAGGACAGAAGCTTCTGTTTATTAAATTAATATAAATAGGACACCTGTATAGAACACAAACTCATCTGACGACTGAGGAAGAAGGGTTATGTAAAACTACAGTGGTGTTAAAATAAAAGTAAAAGCCCTCAGCCTTTGAACTTAAAGCAAAAGTAGCTTTATACTTCATTAGACAAAGAAGAGCATGTAGATGCAATGTACTGTAAAGCATTCTCTGCACAGGCACAGACACTGCAGATGACCAAAAAATGACTGCCCATCGCCAAAAGGACAGGAAGGAAGGATTTGAGAGGACGTGTGTTACCATATGGAAATAGAGAGAAGGAGGAAATAAAATCAGGTCTTTAGTGTAGCACTGGTATGAGGACAGAGCAAACAAATGCTGTAAACCTGAATTACAAGAAAATGCTAAGGACAGAGGAAGACAAATGTGAGATTACAATAACAGATTTCCCTACATTAACCGAGATCTCTATACTACATGACCAACATTTAGACGTTGAATCTTCAAAGAAAAAAATCCATTTCCTTTTCGATAACAACTCCCAGCAAAACAATGAAACTGATCTTAATGAAACACTTGATTATCTTGTTCCAAAGTGTATTCCTGTAACAAACTGATGAGTTTCTGAGAAGTGGAAAACTGCACTGGGTGTCCTTGCTATTTTTCAGTTGGAAAGGAAAACAAAAATCCAATATTTGACTGACTAACAAAATTCATTCTGAAACATTGAGAGTCTGTAAAATTAACATTTCTAAATGGTATTTGTATTTATTATCATACTGGTCCTGGCCAGGAAGAAATTAATTTTCTATATAGCAGTCCTTAGGGTGCTGTGTTCTGCATTCAGGGCTAGAAAAATTCTGGTAACACACCTGTTTTGGCTATTGCTGAAGAGTCTGTGGTTGTATGGCATTAAGGCTTTCTCTCTTCTCCCTCCTACCCCTGTGAGTACGCTGGAGGTGGGAAAGAGGCTGAGAGGGCACATAGCCAGCTGACCCAAACTGGCCAAACCATTATCTCATACCATATGATGTCTTGTTTGGCAATAATACTTCAGGGAGAGGAGGAAGGAAGCATCTTTGTGGTTCCCAAGTAACCATTGCCCTTGCTGAGGTCCTGCTTCCCAGGGAGTGGCATCTGCCAGTGGTGTGTGAAATCCTCATTTTGTTTTCCTTGCACACTCAGCTTTTGATTTTCTTATTAAATTGTCATTGTCTCTATCTGCAAGTCTTCCCACCTTCCTTCTATTTTCTCCCCATCCTACAAGAGTGAGTGAGAAGCTGGGTGGGTATTTGACTGCTGGCAGGGGTCAACCCATCACACTCATTCTATGATTTAACATGATTTTTTACACCGTCCATTTACTTTAATATCTCCTCTCTATTGTTTACTTTCTCTGATTAAAATATTCTCTGGAAAATCTTGCAAACACTTTTTTCCCTTTCTTCCTCTTTTTTTTCCCTGGGGAAAAGTGTGTTTGAAAATTTTAAAAATACAGGATAATTCAGTGAGACAAATGAAACAACTATGTGTATCTTTGACCACACACAAAATAAATAAAGATTCTTAAATAGAATTATACAAAGTTTTATTTTGACCTTTTTCTGTTTTGAGTGTGTGAGAAGACATATGTTTGACGTTTGAGAAACATTTAAAAGCATCTATATAAGCTCTTTGCAGTATTATAAACAAGCACAAGGACTTACCTTTGACCATAATGAAAAACTTCTTAGCAATATCATCTGGTTTTAAGGTGAAATATGTCATGAGGAGAACATACTAAACATGAACATTATTTTAAGAGTCATTGCAATAGTATCCCCTTTTTTCATAAAAATTTTCCTAAAGCAAAAAGAGATCCTTCAAAATGCAGCACGTTCATTTTGCTTAATTGCAAATGAATGGATGAAGTACTTGTGGAAAGCTGAAATTGAGAAGAATGAGACTACCAAAAATGCTGCAAGGTAAGGAATTGGTTAAAATGGAAGTCATGTGGCTTCTCTTCGATCATTTCCAGCATGATAAGAAGAATCCAGATTTGTCATTAAGCATCAGCATGATGACAAGTCAGTAGTGTAGAAAAACAGCACATTTTTCTGGGTAAAAATGTTTCTAGCAAAATGTTAAATGTTGCTGCACGCAGCAGTGCTGAAACATAGTGCTGAAATGTATACGTTTGAACATGCCGGGTTATTCACCAGTGAAACAAACAAAACAAAATAACACAACACCAAACCAAAAAAAAAAAGGGTTATTCAAAACAATCATACAGAGTAAAGCTCCTAGGATCAGTGCAAATACCATGGAGAGCAACAGATCTTATTAGAGAAAATGAGAATGGTTTCAGAAGGAACAATGTTGCTGCCAGCATACTTTAGAGAATGATGCCCAAGGGCAGGAAAAACTCTGTTTAAGGCCAACCTTGCTACAAGACCAAACAAATACTGACTGGACAAAAATAAGCAGGGAGAATGAAGTTTCTAATTGTTAGAATACAATGCTTGACAACAGCATTTGAGAGCACTGATAACATACGAACTAGGGAAAAGGGTGAGGAAAAGAGCTCCTGCAGTTTTCACCTGGAAAGTGCCAGTTTCCAAGAGAGACTGTTATGAGCGTTAGTCATAAGTGAAGTAGGTGAAGTAGGCCTGGACTTGAAGGATATGCCTTCCAGTTGTACTTGTCAAAACACCACACTGCCTGTAGCACAAAAGCTATAAAGGTCTTCTAGAAATAACAAACGTGACAAGATGAGGTGCACTTCACTCAATTTTTAAAACAGCTTGCTGTTTCTTGGAGAAAAGGAAAACAAATATTTTACTTCTGAAATCTTCCTCTATAATTACAAATGAATACAAAAATGATGGGCATTCATCATGTGAAATATGCACTGGAAGTTATTGTCAAAGTTATATTCCATGCACCTTGCATTGTATAGAACAGCATAGTCTCCGTTATTTTAGAAAGTTAACATATGCAGTGAAAAATAAACCTTCACTAAGAAAATACATTACAGTGTGACCACAAGACACTTTAGATCACACATTGGTTCCACCTGAAAGAAAAAACATGTTATTGTAGCAATAAGTAGTATAGTATGTAAACATTAAAAGAATAAACCTGAAAACATTTGTCAAAGACTGCAGAAAAGAGAAGAACATTAAAATCATAAATTTTGTGTCTATTGAATTGTGTCAATGCACCAAGATGTTATGGTATTTCACATTCTGTTTGGCAAAGGAAAAGATTCATTCACTGATCATCGAAAAGGTTATATCCATCATTAGACAGGCTGATGAAGCAATTTTTACAATAAGACATACCAGTCTTCCCACAACAACAGCAAAAGGTTATTAAGAAATATGTATGTATATTTATGCATATATGATATGTTAGCATAACGTAATTATATAGTATAAAAAATACTATAAAGCCAGGCAATTTTATCAGTATTTCAAGTACAACTTGTAAAATGTTAAAGATGCCATGAATGGCAAATCTTTCAAAATGCTCAATGAGCAGTCAACTTACTCAACACTCAGTTAAGAACAAGCAATCAAGTTTAGAAACATAACAAAGAATGTTGAGCACCATGTTCAAACTTCATCAGTACATTCTCTTAACAACTTGTAAGTTTGGGACGAAATCTCAGAGGATTTAAGAAAAAAGTCATTTGGCATTTGGCATTAACACCTATGCTGGTTTACAAAAGCACTGAAAAGAAAAACACTTCCAATAACCAGCCAAAGTAGAAAACAGCAACTGCTGACTTCAGCTACATAAGGCGCTTTTGTGCTGCTATCCACCCATCTAATTCTCCGACTGCTTTTTTTTGATATCTGCAGAACTCTTCACCAAATACATTAACATATAGATTATATATTAATAATATCAATTTATAGTTTCTTTTATAACGAAGAACTGCATTTTCAACATCACAAATGGCAAGAAAAAATAACAGATCTCTAAAACAGCTAAGAATGTGCTGAAAACTTCTTTAAACGTCACAAAAAATGTAAATAAAACTGGTCTAAAAGACATGGTTGAAACACAGAAAATATTAATTTAAATTTTCTTAAACTGTCAAGAAAAGCAATATGATAACCATGTGAAATGTATACAGCCATGACGTAAGTCAGGCTGCATCTTATATTACATTAAAGTAAGTTGTCTTGGTTTGAGGTAAAACAGGACCAATATTGTTCAGTAACTTTTCTTCTTCACTAGGCCTCTTCTAACTACTGAAATTAACAGCGTATTGTGCAGACAATGTTCGCTCTCTCAGAGTGATAAGACCTACGTTCATAGCTGATGCCAAGCCATGGTATGTGGAGAGGCTCTTGCTTACACTTATTGCTATAACAACCAAGGCCAACCAACTTTGTTATTTGCCCCACTGGAGGGCCAGAAGCATAAAAGTGCAGTGAGGTTCCACCTGCGGGGAGGAGAGGACAGGACAGGTGACCCAAAACTGACCAACAGGGTATTCCATCCCATCTGCCTCATGCTCAGTATAAAAGTTGAGGGATGAAAGCATCATCTCTCTTGCTCTCTTGCTTCAGTGGCTGGCGTCTGAGGAGGAATCTGTCTGTTTGTCTGCCTTTGATCCCAATCCGGAATGCAGATCCAGAATCTAGTTCCCATCCATCACTGAGCCCAGCCTGGGACTTCCTCAGTGGTCGTCGGTGTCATGATTGTCATCTTGGGAGCTTAATCCGGTTTTGTATATATCTCATTATTTCTTTTTTATTTTATTATTAATATTTCATTAAAGTAGTTTAGTTCCTTCTAAAGTCATAAGTCTCTTTTTCCCTCCTCTGCCTCTCTCTTTGAAGAGAGGTACAGGGGAGCATCTGTCAGTCCCATCTGGGGTCCCCTGTCTCCCCAGTGGCCAATTTGGCCTAAACCACGACTAAGTAATTAGCACAGTTTACTCCTCTGCCTTTTTGCCATCATGCTATAATTTCTGCAAAACTTTCCATGTAACTGGGGTGGGGGGAAGAGGGAGCAGGGGGTTGTTTGCATTTTTAAAAATAAGTCTCGGCTTTGAAGGTAAATCACCAAGCTTCAAAACCCTTGTGTGAGAAAAGTCACCAAGAGTGGTAGTTCCAGTATTTTAACAAAATGTGGCTTCAACAGTGTGAGACACTCCACAGAAGCAAGAAAACACAAAGGACACCCATTTGTGGGGCAGTGAGGTCTGTAAGATAGTTTGGCTAGAAGTCAGTCACAGGGTACTTACATTAGGAGTCACAATCACTATGAACCCAGGAAGAACCTAAAGTTCGCAGGATATTCGTATCATGAATCTGAAGACAATGCCCCATGGACCTGAGGGAGACAGTAGTAGCAAATGGACAAGCTAGAGGGAAAGTGAAATGTTTGTCTAGCTCCAGAACTGTTCAAAACCATCTAATCAGTAACATACAATGTAACCATGATACTGTGAATTTACACTTACTTTTTAATTTTGTCATTTTATATAAAAATTCTGGGGGAAAAGAAAAGCCCTACTTATCCACTCACACAGTGCATTTGATAGTCTGTTCCACAGTGATGGATGTTTCATCTAGATACCTTAAACTTATTTATGTTGCCAAATAATCCCTTTCAATCAATTTCATTGCTACAGTATGCTCACTGCAGTAGTCTTCTTCTTTCAACAGTTCTACTATAAACACCTGATTAAAAAAAAATTTATGTGAACATAAAATTCGTGCTATTTTCTTTAACTAAACTAATCTGGACAGACATTAAAATGCAAGCAAATGTCTCACCTAAGGCTTGTAAATGTAAAAGAAATGAATGTATATGAGCGTATGTAATTTCCTAAAAATTTCTACCATAACTTCAGAAGTCAAAGTAGATCTTGGGAACACTTCCCCATTGGCAAGATGGCACTGATTTCCAAGGCATGAATTATATGAAACCAGAGTAATCACACCAATGCCGGATAGCATCCCTTCTAATAAGCCTTTCTACATCTAGAGTATGACACGGCTTTAAATTAATTTAAATTAAGTGCTAGACATTACAGTAATCTTCAGTAGCAGTAATACTGGGGAGGAAAATCTCTGTGTTCTGCAGTGTACTTATTAAACATGATTCCTAATAATTTGATTGAAGCCTCTCTCAAGTAGTTGTGAAATAAGGAATAATAAAAGTATGCAACACATATTTGTATACCTCTAGGCCACAACACAAATCCCAAGGATAAGGCAGATGGTGATACACCTAGTGTTTGTGCTGCACAAGCCGTTTTCAGCAGCTGCATGCCAGTCCTGGGCGTACATATTTTCTCCAGCCACACAAGGAAAGGACATGAAACGCCAACAAACTGAGATGCTGGCAATCTGCACTCCCCAGCCAGCGTTAATATCAGTGCATGTTGCAGAGCCACAACAAGCAGGGTAAAGTAAGAGATTTTAGAATTACTGGGTGGGCTGGAACTCTGCTTTGTGAATGTGGGGAGGTGTCTAGGGACAGGTAGCCAGCCTCCCATGGCAGGGAAGGAGACAGAGTAAGGTATAGAGTAGGAGTGGGGAAAAGGGGCTGGAGACTTCTAGCTGGCTCCTACACATGGCAGTACCTGTCATCTCCAGCTCCTCGAGCCTCTTCTTTGTTCATGCCGCTTGTGGTGCTTAAATATGTCACATTCAGAAATCTCTGATAACTGACCAAAAAGCAAGTCTCCCTACACTCGGCTGTTGATTCCTCAGTGCTCCGCTGTCAGGCAGAAGACAGGAGAGCAGCTAGTTTTCTTGTCACCACAGAAGTCATCCAGATGCATCACTTCTCTCACTAACTGCCCTTACAGTCAGCCTCTACCGTTCCCCATGTCTCCTACAAATGAGAAGCATCCTGCATCCGGCTGAGCTGGAAAGGGTCCTGCACTTGCTCTTAGCACTCCTCACTCTGTGCCTGTGTGTGTGACATGGCTACAGTGGCAAATGTCCTAATCACATTACAAAAGACAGAATAACTGTACTAAGCCATGGAAATTTCTGCCAACAGGCATAGTTGCCACACTTTCTATGTACAAGTACAGCCTGCTGTAAAATTGAAATGGAAACCTCTGCCCCACAAAGATGGGACCACAGAAATTCAGGATAAATTTCCTTCCTGCTGCCCAGACTGTACTACTTCTTAATATAAAGCTCTGCTGAAAGATAGCTGGCTAATTTGTACCTTGAAGTGACACAAACAAGAAGGAGTGGCTAAGTTTTCTGGGCTAAAAATCTGTCTGCAACGTCAGAAAGCAAAGCTCATACAAGTTTAGAGGCATACTATTTTTTATAGACTACTGGTAAATGGGAAGTTAATAAAAGCCTTTGTGCTGAATGAACAGTTTAAGCTACTATGCTTATAACAGATGGCAGACAATCCTTTTTGCAAAAAAGAGACACCCTATATGACTGTGAAACTGTCTCAAAGGATGGTCCTACAGCCTCTACTGATCCTACACAGGTCCTCCAGCACCAGTCTTACAGCCTCTACTGTCCCTACATTGCTGTACTTCTGTTAACTAGTCAGTCCTTGTTATTTGCCAACAGATGCTGAAATTCTACCTACAGAAACAGCCAGATGAAACCAAATTCTAATTGGGTGGCTGCACATTATATTTTGCCACAGTTGTTGCTGTATGTGCACACAGGCTTCCAGGATGCTCCTTTTGGTCAGAATGAACACAAGACATTTGTCCAGGGAGTTTTTTAACAAATAGTTTTATCTCAGGTTTTGTTTTTCAAATGTAGCTAATATTGCAGGTTAAAGATTAAAAATATTAGGCAACTCAAAAAAAAAAAAAAAAGATTATTTTTCTTAAATTCAGGTATATTTTAAAACTATATAATACAGGGGGAACAAAATACTAAGGGTGCAATGTAGGGTGAGGCATGCTGAAAAGGTAAAACAAGGAAAAAACATATCTGTAAAGGTGTTTGATAAGGACATGACAAGGGCATGAGCAATCCAGGTGGTTCCTGGAATGCGTTGATGATAACTTCCTTCTCCAAGTGACAGAGGAACCAACCAGGACAGGTGCCATGCTGGACCTTGTTCTCACCAACAAGGTGGGGCTGGTGGGGAATGCCACGCTTAAGATCAGCCTTGGCTGCAGTGACCATGAGATGGTGGAGTTTGACATCCATAGGGCGACAAGAAAGGCCCACAGTAAACTTGCTACCCTTGACTTCAGGAGAGTAGACTTTGGCCTTTCCAGGGATCTGCTTGCTGGAGTACAGTGGGATAAAGCCCTGGAAGGAAGAGGGGCCCAAAAAAGCTGGCCAATATTCAAGGATCACCTCTGCCAAGCTCAGAAGCGATGCATGCCAACAAAGAGGAAGTCAGGCAAAAATGCCAGGATGCCTACATGGGTGAACAAGTTGCTCCTGGACAATCTCAAACAGAAAAAAAGAAGACCACAGAGGGTGGAAACAAGGACAGGTAGCCTGGGAAGAATACAGAGAAATTGTGCAAGCAGCCAGGGATCAGGTTAGGAAAGCTAAAGCCCAGATAGAGGTAAATCTGGCCAGGGTTGTCAGGGACAACAAGAGAGCCTTCTAGAGGTATATTAGTGATAAAAGGAAGGCTAGGGAAAATGTAGGCCCACCTGGGAAGGAAACAGGAGACCTGGTCACTCAGGACATGGAAAAGGCTGAGATACTTGGCAACTTCTTTGCTTCAGTCTTTACTGGGAAGGGCTCTAGCCACACCACCCAAGTTGCAGAAAGCAAAGGCAGGGGCTGGGAGAATGAGGGACTGCCCACTGCAGGAGAAGTTTGAGACCAGCTGAGGAACCTGAAGGTGCACAAGTCCATGGGACCTGGTGGGATTCATGCGCAGGTCCTGAAGGAACTGGCAGATGAAGTTGCCAAGCCACTATCCATCATATTTGAGAAGTCATGGCAGTCTGGTGAGGTTCCCACTGACTGGAAAAGGGGAAATATTAGCCCCATTTTTAAAAAGGGTAAAAAAGAAGACCTGGGGAACTACAGGCTGACCAGTCTCACCTCTGTGCCCAGCAAGATCATGGAGCAGATCCTCCTGGAAACACTGCTAAGGCAAACAGAAAATAAGGAGGTGATTGGTAACAGCCAAAACGGCGTCACTAAGGGCAAATTGTGCCTGAGAAATTTGGTGGCTGCCTACAATGGCATTACAGCTTTGGAGGATAAGGAGAGAGCAACAGATGTCATCTACCTGGACTTGTGCAAAGCATTTGACACTGTCCCACATGATATCCTGGTCTCTAATTTGAAAAGACATCGATTTGACTGATGGACCACTTGGTGGATAAGGAACCGGCTGGAAGGTTGCACTCAAAGAGTTGCAGTCCACGGTTTCGTGTCCAAATGGCGAGCAGTTACAAGTGGTGTCCCTCAGGGGTCAGTACTGGGACCGGTGATGTTTAACATCTTTGTTGGCTACATAGATGTTGGGATGGAGTGCACCCTCAGCAAGTTTGCTAACAACACCACGCCATGTCGAGCGGTCCGTGTGCTGGAGGGAAGGGATGCCACCCAGAGGGACCTGGACAGGCTGGAGAGGTGGGTCTGTGCAAACCTCATGAAGATCAACAAGGCCAAGTGCAAGGTCCTACATCTGAGTTGGGGCAATCCCAAGCACAAATATAGGCTGGGCAGAGAATGGATTGAGAGCAGCCCTGAGAAAAAGGACCTGGGGGTGTTGGTTGATGAGGAACTCAACATGAGCCAGCAATGTGAAGCCCAGAAGGCCAACTGTATCCCTGGCTGCATCAAAAGAAGTGGGGCCAGCAGGTTGAGGGAGGTGATTCTGCCCCTCTACTCTGCTCTGGTGAGCCCCACCTGGAATATTGCATCCAGCTCTGGAGCACTGCATCCAGCCCTGGAGCCCTCAACATAAGAAGGACATGGACATCTTGGAGTGGGTTCAGAGCAGGGCCACGAAGATGATCAGAGCGCTGGAGCACCTCTCCTATAATGACACGCTGAGAGAGCTGGGGTTGTTCAGCCTGGAGAAGAGAAGGCTCCCTGGAGACCTTACAGTGGCCTTCCAGTATCTGAAGGGCATTTACAAGAAGTCTGGGAAGGGTCTTTTTACAAGGATATGTAGTGATAGGACAAGGGGGAATGGTTTCAAACTGGAAGAGGGTAAATTTTGAATAGATATTAGGAAAAAAAAAAATCACTATGAAGGTGGTGAGGCACTGGAGATAATTGCCCAGGGAAATCGTGGATGCCCCATTTAAGTTGTTCAAGGTGTTCAAGGCCAGGCTGGATCAGGCTTTGAGCACCCTGGTCTAGTGGAAGGTGTTCCTGCCCATGGCAGGGGGTTGGAACTAGGTGATCTTTAATGTCCCTTCCAATTTAAACCACTCTATGCTTCTATGATTAACCATGACTGAAATAGCCAACACTGCTTCAAAGTGCAGTAGCTCATCTAGACTTCATTAAACAGTTGTTTCGATTTCATTGTTGTTTGGTTTAGTTTTCATAGAAACTACCTGTGTTAGTAGGGTGGAAAAACCAAAATCATGCTCACACTTGGAAAGATCTATGTAAGACATGAAACTGGAGAGCTAGAAAAATAAACCATTTCTAAATAGAAATTTGACAACTTAGCCAGAGCAATTATGGGGAGGAAAGAAGTACATAATTCACACAAAACTTCCAGTGCATCTTTTAAATAAAAAAGCTTTTTGAGGTATTCCAGTATGGGCTGAGAACCCTTTGGACTTGGAAGAACACACTTGTTTATGTACTGCAACATTAATAAGAACAGACGCTCATAGGTTCAACAGCCCTCCAGCATTTTTCAAGGAACAGATCCCAGCAAAAACTTCCACTCTTGTACCAGAATAGTGGACCATTTTTCCCACTTGTCCAAGGAAATTATATCCAAAGACTGAAAAAGGAAACAGTTCCAATGACAGTTGCTAGAAATAGCAATACACTTTGAAATTAAAAGATAGTCCTGGGTAGTTTCCTTTCCGAAACTCCTGTTCTGTGTATCATGCAGTACTTATTCCTCTAACACTTAGAGCCACGTAAAAGAAGTGCTGCCCAAAAAATGAGTGAAAACTTTGACGTCTCAGACTGATGTAATGTATCAACATAAATTAAAACCTTTCAAAAATACTGAAGTGTACACTCATACCTTCCAGAGAATAGAAGGCTACTCACTTCATTCAGAAACACCAAGAGAAACACCTCAGTTCTGTAATCTTTTTGGACTTTCCCTCTCCCAATGCCTCCAGCTTCCCCCTCCAATCACATAATTTGTCCTGCAAATACCTCATATTACCTCCTAGAGATTTAGAAAATAAAACAGAAGAAAAATGCCATAAAACTGGAAGATATTAAAAAAGTAACCCTTGCACTTTGGATTGCAGTAACACATTGAACTGTGATATGAAAGTGCATAAATATCAGCATTTCCTTCCAATCAGCTGACCCCTTGAATGCTGTACTCAAAATTAAAACCTTGAGCTTATCAAAAACAATGTTGAGGACACAAGAATATTCACCAGTTTTCCCCACATATAATCTATAAAATCAGTTTTGATTAAACTAAAAGTTCCGATGGATATGTGCTCCAGAAATGTTTATCTCCCTCCAAAAGCAGTATAGGAATGATGAGTTCAGAGCTATCATTGCTTGGGCAGTGGTTAGTCTGCCTTGGGTTTTCTTCATTTCTCGTATTTTTACGTCTATACGGGTTTTAAATAAGTCATAAAGAATTCATTGTGAGCTTTTGAGGAAAGGAAGTAAAACAATCAACTAGATATGAGAGCCCTTAAAATTAGGAACTGTACAGAGCATGAGGGATGGAGTACAATTCCCAGAAGACTGCATGTAAAATACAATACTTAAGTGCCACAGATATGGCTGACATTTTGATTCCCAGAGTTCATTCCCATTCCTATATTACAGAGGTGCCAATTACAATTCTTATTCTGATAGCTCACAGTGGCACTTCTCATGTGTATCTGTTACATTAATTTTAAATAGATCACACAACATCAGGAGCCAGGTCTAACTATATAACTCACAACTCCTTCACAACCTGGTTGCTAATGCAGCAAGGCTGTAGTTCGGTGAACATTTATTTCAGAAGTAATGCTGGAGTTTCTTTTCAGAGGAAACGCTTTCCTAAGCTCCTTTGTGATAGTAGATACAGTCGAATAGACTGAGGATCTGATCTGAATTAAAAATAACCCACAAAAAACTTGACCCACATCAGTTCCCTGAGGGGACAGAAAGCA
The DNA here is from genome assembly GCA_017639485.1 of Pluvialis apricaria. Lineage (NCBI taxonomy): Eukaryota > Metazoa > Chordata > Aves > Charadriiformes > Charadriidae > Pluvialis > Pluvialis apricaria. Next base: position 47,261,665 of record CM030044.1, on the reverse strand, counting down.
ATATGAAGAACTAATTACGCCAACACCCTCACGAAAAGAAATGACTGTCAAACTCTGACCAGAATGTCTTATTAGTGCCTTCAGAGATTTACTCTGAAATTGTTATACCTTTCACTTAGTCTTTTATATTTAAAATGACTTTACTTATTGACCTCAGCCTGTCAGTGCTCCTCATATTTCAGGTTGGATTTTAAACACAGCCAAGAGGCCATTTTTTTTTGTTTGTTTGTTTTAACACAAAAACAACAAGCCCTAACAAAAGCTGTAGCATCCGAGAACACCAAACCAATTGTCCACTTAGACATTTTGTCATTTCCTCTACCAGAAAACCCTGTAGTACTAATGAGAAAGAAGGGAGTACTGTAAAATAGAGGACATTTGGCCATTTACTGTGCAGTTTCCACCAGTCTAGGCTAATAGCAAATAAGATGTAGCCCAGAGGTCATGCATTAACAGGAAATCCAGGACTATACAGGCCTTCTTACCGTGCGGTACCAAGGGGTACACAACAGAGGCCTAAAACATTCCCACAAGGGTGCAAAATGACAGCATCATTGCAAATTTCTGCCGAATTTCCTTACAATACTCACACATATTAGTCCAAAGATCTGATGCACAGTACAGCAATACTGGTTTCAGCAGATATAGAAGGAAGCAGTTCCAACACAGAGAAAATTGCTCTGTTTATTGAAGTAGCTTGTAATATCTGCAAATGATGATAAATGTCAGGCAGTATTCACTCATGACTTAAGATATTGCTTCAGTCTAGTTCTCCTGAACAGTACTGCATTATAGAAATAGTCAGTAAGGATTTATATTCAGGGTGTCAGAGTTGACAACACAGCAGATAACATTCTTCCATTAAATCTGCTATCCTGAACCTGCACCCAGGCCACACAAACAAACATTCAGTAGTGCTGAAACATTACAGCTGGAATTAGCCATATGAGGCAAATCAGCTTTCAGGACACCCATCCTGTCCCTGGCTCACAGAATGGCTGAAGACAGAAGGGACCTCTAGGGATTACCTGCTACAACACCCATGGCTCAAACAAGGTCATCTAGAGTAGATGGCCCCAGAGTATATCCCAAAAGGTTTTGAATATCTGCCAAGGATGGAGACTCTACCGCCTCCCTGGGCAACCTGTGCCAGTGCTTGGTAATCCTCATAGTAAAAAAGTATTTCCTGATATTCAGAAGGAACCTCCTGTGCTTCAGGTTGTGCCCACTGCCTCTTTTCCTGTCACTGGGCACCACTGAAAATAGCCTGGCTCCATCTTCTTTGCACCCTCCTTTCAGGTATTTATACACATTGATAAGATCCCCTTGAGCTTTCTCTTCTCCAGGGTGAACAGTTTCAGCTCTCTCAGCCTTTTCTCATAGGAGAGATGCTCCAGTCACTTATCATTTTAGTAGCCCTTCATTGGACTCTTTCCAGCATGTCCATGTAATGGGAAGTCCAGACCCGAATACAGTACTCCAGCTGTGACCTCACCAGTGCTGAGGAGAGGGCAAGGCTCACCTCCCTTTACCTGCTGACAAGAGTCTTCTTAATGGAGCCCAGGATACCATTAGCTCTTGCCTTCTTGTGGAAAGGGCACATTGATGACTCTTGTTCAACTTGGTGTCTACGAGTAACCCCAGAACAGTTTCTGCAAAGCTGTTTTCCAGCTTGGCAGCCACCAGCCTGTATTGATGTATGGGGTTGTTCCTCCCCAGGTGCAGAACTTTATACTTCTCCTCGTTGAACTTCATGAAGTTCCTGTCAACCCATTTCTCCAGCCCATTGAGGTCCCTTTGGATGGCCACACAATCCTCCAATGTATCAGCCACTTCCCCACGGTTTTGTGTCATCAGCAAACTTGCCAAACACCACATCCCATTGATCCCAACAAGGTCACACCCCTGCAAATGCACACAGATGTCTAATTCCTCATATTTATTCCCCATGATGTGTGCATTGGCATCCAGGCATTTCAAAAAGGCACCCCAACATGCTGATTTCCCAGAAGCATTCTGGGAGATTTCCCCATAAATGTGTCTTGTACACACTTCCTTGCTTATATACAAACGCTTGAGTCCTGTCTTGTGGATTTTGTTCTCTTTCACTCACATTGCCCGAGTCCTTTGTACATTAATGTCATCCATCACTTTTTCACTGCGCTGCTGGTAATTCTCTCCTTCTCCTCTGATTCCCAGTTTAAAGCTCTTCTTACCAGGCCAACCAGCTGCTGGCAAAGATACCTTTGCCTCACTTGGTTAGGTGGATCCGATCTCTCCCAAGCAGATGTTGATCCTCAAACAGGGTCCCATGGTCATAGAAACCAAATCTAGCTGGCAATGCCAGCTCTGCAACCAATTATTACCGTGTAGTCTACCCTTTCCCTTTACGAGCAGGACTGAAAGGAACACTACCTGGGTCCCATTACCCTGACTGTCACCCCCAGAATTCTGTAGTTACTTCTGATATTCTTGAGGACGTCCCTGGTAGTATCGCTCATGCCCACATGGGGTAAAAGTAGAGGATCACAGAGGGTGAGACAAGCTTTAGCAGTGTCTCCACAACATCCTGGATCGATGCCCCCATGAAGCAGCAAAATTCTTTGGACAGGTCAGATTGACAGCTGAGTGCCTCAATCCTCTGCAGCAGAGAGCTGCCCCCTGCTATAACTCACAGCTTCCTCCAGGTTATCCTGCATGGTTCAGAGTTAGTTGTCCTGGTTGTTTCACTTGAAAGCACAGCCATCTCCTCCTCAGTTTGGAGGGCAGCAAACCTCTCCCACAGCTGCAAGGTCTCAGGTGGAGCAGGAGCCTTCCTGATAGTTTGTGATGTGCCCTGGGGTGAAACATGCAACATATTTTTAACAAACCAAGGAATGGTTAAGTAGCAAATATCAGAGTGTTAATTTAGTGTCATACCTAGAACATTAAGTGACAGACAGGCAGGTAAGAAAAGGTATATAAATGAATACGCTCAGCCAGGATAGAGTATTTCTCTGTTAAGGACTTCTAACCAGCATGTCAACACCTGTTATACACAGCATGCGTCAAATGCTAATTACTGCGACTCATTCAGGGACAACCCAGTTTATCAGTTGTCTGTCAGTACTAGATAGTCAACAAGCTCTTGAAAATTACACGCCTATTTTTGTTTTATTTTATAGGAGAGATTTCTAATATGGACTTCTGTTTTTTTAAATATTAGATAAATAAGCAAGTGAAAGAAAAAGAAAGAGTAGAAAAAAAAAATACAGGTAAATCAGAGTCCTGAATTCTTTCACCATTTACCCTAAGCCCGAAAGCTGCAGGTAGTTTGGCTTAATACGGTATAACCTTACACTAGTCCGAAGTAAGAGGAAAAGGAACTACAGGACATCTGGACAGAAACTTTCCCACAGCAAGACTTTCCAACATATGCAAAGCCTACTTATAGCATAAAAGCAGATGTATCCTAAACATTTTCAGCCATATCACAGTATTGTAAACAGTCACTTTACTGCAACTAAAATACTACAAGTTTCTTTAAACTCCCATTTCTGAAATCACGTGCTACCTTGAAACACGTGTTTTGACGTGTAGCTCCCATAGCTTTAGAGAAAAGAACCCTGGTGATATGGACCTTTTTAAAATGTAAAAAAAAAAACAGAAAAAAAAAAAAAAAAAAAGGTTCTATCTCCTTTAGCTACCTGGTTGTATCAAGTGTTGCCACTCGTGGTTTCTGCAGTTGCCAATGTCCACTCACTGAACTCACCTGCTCTGAATGCACTCTGCGCAGACAGTTGACCTGCTCTGCCTCCCTGGGGCCAGGGAAGCACCACAACAAACTTTGAATCAACTAATTTTCAAATATTTATCTTGACAGAAAGTTATACAGATACCACAGGTGAGGTACTATTACAGTTTTTAAACTAGCAAACACAGAATAAGAATGAAACACTGAGTAACCTTTGATGCCATTCATAAACCTGTAGGGAGTTTGAAAGAAATATGTTGTTCTGTTCCTCTGTGCAAAACACTGCAACTAGCATACACACGAAAAATCTCACATGTCCCAGGCACAGACAGCAGCTTCCACAGCTCAGAGGAATACCACGTGTATTTATCAGTTTAAGGCCCTACAGTGTAACACGTTATATCATTACATGACACACAAGGCCAAAGGCTGACTCAGCCTCAACTTGTCTGCACCTGTCTAACAAAGGAAAAGAAAATGTAGTGTTATATATGTAAATCAGGATTCAAACATTGCTCTTGTATAGCTTAAAACTGATTTTTAGTTCTCTAAGCTGATATCCTTCCTTACAGATCTATTCACCATGTTTTGACAGCTAATTTAATTACTTTATAAATCCCAGTGTTGATTTTAGGAAAAGGCTGGAAGCATTAGTGGAAAATAGAAGCTCTGAACATAGCAGAGGAGATATGTTTAAGATGTAATTGCTTTTTAGATATAGAATACATATTTACTAAGATTTTTCTGAACCTCAAATAGTTATGTTGGAGTTGGCAATAAGAAAACAGAAAGTTTCAGGAAGAGGTAAGAGAGACTAAGGATCCTTTCATATTAATGCCAGTCAGCACATAATGAAAACACCATGCAGATCCCCTATTTACACTAAGCAACATCTATAGGTGTTAATAGACCAGTGATGTGAAGAAAAGACTGAGCTGTGGGATAGAATATAGTCACAGCTGCAATCAGCCCAAATAGCAGATTCAGCTGCCAAAAAGAGAGGAAACTCTTCCTGAACTGCTCAACATATAGAAGCGTTACCCAAGAGGCACATAACCAGAGTTATGCTGAGTTATAGTTCTTCTATTTATTAGAACTAGTTCAAAGAGGCCTCAAAATCAGAAAAAAAAAAAAAAAATCCTGCTTTCCAATCTGCTCCCATTCTTTATGAAACAGGAGCTAATCTGTACAGAAATCTTCCACAGACCAGACCCTAGCGGCTACTGAAATCAAGTCAGATCATCAAGGAAAGAGCATTCCTTGTTTATCATTTTGGTCGTTGTTTCCTTTGCAGAAAATAAACACAGTAAAACAATTCTGATGGTGTATAAATGTTCAAGGGGAAAAGGAAGAATATATTGTCCAGTGTTAACTGTAAGTTTTAAACCAATATCTAATAGAAGACTATGTTATTCCTAGGTACTTGTTAATTAAATTTCAGGTTATTTACTTTCATTAGAAGTTTATCTTCTTAGCTTATACTTTGCTATCCTTAAAAAATAGGCTAAAGCAATGCAGAACAAGGAAAAGGAACACAATGAAAAGTAATTATCTGATTTACTTATGCACATTGACCAGGTAAGTATTCTATAACAAATATTTCAGTTGCTCCCAGTCTTGCTGCTTTTGAAGAGTGGCTACTTGTGAAGCAGAAGGAAACTGTTGAGTTTTAGGAAGTGTAGTATTTGGCAACTTGTCACAGCCAATAAAAATTCTGTACACAACACGTGCACGTTCACCCTGCAGCTCAGAAGAAAAAACATATTACTTTCCTTTAGGTATCTAAGTATCTCACATTAGAAGCTTGAAAACAACATAAATTGCCATTAGTGCACAAAATTCCTAAATAAAATTATTCACTTTCAAAAATTGAAAAAGAACATATGCAACAAGCCAATGACAGCATTCTCTTTTCTGGACGTGTATTTTTAGTAAAAGATAATAGTTTTAAGTAAAACTATTAGTAAACCAAGTTGGATAGAAAAAGAATAAAATTACACCAAATTCAAAATGAGGTAACTTTTGGCACAAAAATTTTGTCCTGCAATGGATGACACTAACAAAATTATATTTAACAGTATGTGCTATGTTCTCACACAATTTTCATTGTACGGGACATAGAAGTAGAACTTAAATGCAGTTATGTTGAAATTAGGAATTTCAGTTATAGCTGACATTACCCACTGGACGTATTATGTACAATGGAGACTTGTACATTTATGCCATCTTCTGCCTTAAACAGAGATACTTGACAAACTGTGATAATAATAATCCTTTATTTCTGTGGATAAAATTTTAGGAAGTAATGTTCTACAAGAGTTAGGAATAAAAGCTCTCAGCCCTGCAGGGAAGTACTTGGGGATACTGGTGGATGAAAAGCTGGACATGACCTGGCAATGTGTGGTTGCAGCCTAGAAAGCCAACCATATCCTGCATCAAAAAGAGTGAAGCCAGCAGGTTGACAGAAGTCATTCTCTCCCTCTACTCTGCTCTGGTGAGAACCCACCTGGAGTCCTGCATCCAGATCTGGGGTCCCCATCACAAAACATGGACCGGTTAGAGCAGGTCCAGAGCAGGACCACAAAAATGGTCAGAGGGCTGGAATACCTCTCCTGTGAGGAAAGGCTGAGACAGTTGGGGTTGTTCATCCTAGAGAACAGAAGGCTCTGGGGAGCCCCTATTACAGCTTTTCAATATATAAATGGGGCTTATGAGAAAGACGGAGAAAGATTTTTTAGCAGGGCCTGTAGTGACAGGACAAGGAGTAACAGTTTTAAAATGAAATAGGGTAGATTTAGATTGGATTTGACAAAGAAGTTTTTTACGATGAGGGTGTTGCGATGCTGAAAGTTTTCCTAGAGAGGCTGTGTATGCCCCATCCTGAGAAATATTGAAGGTCAGGTTGGACAGGGCTTTGAAAAACCTCATCTAGTGAAAGGTGCCCCTGCCTGTGGCACAGGGTTGGACTAGATGATCTTTGAATGTCCCTTCCAACAAAACCCCCTCTATGATTCTATGAAAATTAGATTCACAGAAGTCCAAAGTCAAGTTGGGGCACACTAGTGTGATCCCCTGTATAGCATTGACCTTGCATTTTCTATGGCTTAATCGTTATAGTAATTTTTTAACTAAAATGTTAACCTAGACTTAAAGATCACTAGTGATCAAGAATTTATCAGTGTCTTGTGAGTTGTCCCATGGTTACTTTTGCTGAAAAACAGGTCTTCTGTTTCTAGTTCAAATCTGTGAATTCAAGTTTTAGTCTTCTGCCTTATGATTCTATGTTTGTCTGCTGCAGTAAAAAATCCTGTTTCTAGACTGTGATTTTTCATTGATAAACATTGACAAGCAAATGGACCTGTTCAATGTTCAACGAACTTAAAAATGCATGTTTTCTATTTATGCTATAGGTTTTCTTCTGAATGTTCCCCGGTTTATCTGCATCACTGTTATCTGTGAACAGCAGAAATCTTTCAAGTAAGACTAGCAGCAATGCTAAGTAAGTACTAATACAGCTTCTCTATTCAAGCACCTTCTGTTTATATATCCAACACTTCTGACATTAGAATTTGCACTGGGAACTGTTATTTAATTAATTATGTTTGCATCCCTAGTTTTTCTTAAAGATACGAGTCCCTTAATGGACACCTCCGTTCTATAAACACAACAGTTGTGATTTCCATTCCTATGATTTTCATTAGATCATATTAGACTACAATAGAACTCTAGAAATAGAATTTCGAGCAATGCTAAATCCGATGTCTTACGGAAGTTTATTACATCAATACCAATACGTCATAAACAAAATTCATGATTTCACTAAAAGAAAGTTTGGTAGGGTAGTTTCAGATAGCCTGGTTTCTATCAGCCCACTTTGATTGCCGCTATTTTATCATATTTCCATATCTTCGTAATTAAAAAAAAATCCTCTTTCGTTATTCCATTTCAGAACAATGTCAAGTTTTCTCGGAGTTTTTTGAAACTTTCTTTTTGTTCCAAGACTTGCTTAAAATCAGCATTAACACCTGGATACTAACTCAAGAGGGTTTCATTTTGGAAAGTAATACAACTGCAGGAATTTGTGACTGGAATAAGTAACACACCTAGTATTTACAAATTCTCTTCTTTCAAAAGAATAAGTGCCAAAAAATTAAAAAAGGAAAGAAAACATCAAAAGCAATATTTTTTATATGGAAGTCTTGAGGAGCACGTCCTTTTTTGCTTTTCTTTTTAAATATGACTAACTTAAGTGGCACTCTACTGCACAAAACCAGACATAGCTCACCTATAATAAAAAAGGAAGATGTAAATATAATTTCCCCTAACTGCACTCATAAGTTTGGGACTATTTAAATTTTCTACCTTGAGTCTAATTTGAGTCTAAATTCTCAAAGTCTCAAGTCTTTTGAGATTAAAAAGTATTGATTTATTAAACAAAAAATATATGTAAGACTAGATTTCTGAAACTCTATAGTATATACACGTACACAATTATGTATAAACAGGTTATTAAATAGCAAGCAACATAACTTTTTATCCAACAAACTCATTCCTATACAACTTAGAAAATTCCGATAAATGTCCACAAAATCCTGTCATCTGAAACCATTAGTAGAAGACCTTTATAATCATTTTGCTGATAGTATTTGTTCACGCTGCTCAGTCCTTAAAATCTTATTTAATACACTGCTATATTATAAGACTGCTTAGCACAGAAGTTTCAGTCACGTTGGTACTTGAATTTGGGAACAGGTAAAAGCTTATACTACGCTTGAAAAAAGCAGCAGAATCGCTACAATTTCTATATATAAAGTTGTTGAAACATCTAAACTGAAAATCCCGAGAAGCACAATTTCCTTGAAGAACAGAAGGTAAATGCAAAGAACTATGTATGTGTTCACACTTTAAATATCGTAAAGAACTAAATGTGTTATTTGGTCTTAAGAATGCAACTGATGACATTAATTCTTGAAATTAATCCTTCCCCTCTTGTAAAATCAAATCTCATTTTAAGATGATGGTTTGTGTTCCACTGTTTCAACTACAACATACAATGTCTTCACCCTGAGGGTATCTATGCCTGTGTGTACTTTATTACAGTGAATATTTACTTTCAGCAAGACTATATGTAAATTAGTGGCTGTTGCTGTGGACTTGAGAATAAATATGTTGATTTAAAAGGTGAAACAGCATCTTATGAAGGCTTTTCCGCTCTTTGTTTTATGTTTAGTTACTGGGAGCAACTACAGTAACAAATAAAAGAATTCATGGTGATTTTGAAGTGCTTCTGGCCATCTGTTTTCCAGCGTTTTCTATTCAAGTGGATAAAAATAGAGTTGTTCTGATATTCACTTGTGATTTAGAGATTTTTGATCTTCAGAGCTGAAGACTGAGTAATACTTTCGTAGTGTAGGAAGGGGCAGAATCTGTGAAAAGAGAAAAAAGATATACATCTCAGACTTCAGCTATGTAATCCAGCACAAATAAAAAGAACCCTTAGCTAGAAACAGCTAAGTTTGTTTTTATTCCAAAGGTACTTTACAAGTGATCTCTGTGCTATCTTTCAGAAATTCTGCTGGCCCATATTACACAGAAGTTATTCCTTCTCCAGTCAGCTTTTCAAAAGCAGATATTGGCATAATCTGTAGCACAGGACTTCAGAAGCAGGGAATACAAGATTCATGATCCAACCTCATCATAAAAAGCATGGAGATACGTCTTGTCTAGGAAGGCAGAAAAGTGTATCCCTGAGCTGCTTTGCCCCAAAGGAGTATAAAGCTGGCCTGTGGCTGACAGGGCCAAATGCAGGTTTCAGGCAGCCCAGCAGCCATTATCTTAGACTCCACATTTCACAAGTATGTAAATACAACTCTATCACATATTTTGTGAGTATCTCTAAAGCCAAATTATTATTTCAGTTTTTCCTCCATTCCTTCTTTCCATTTTAACCACTGTTGCTACCATTATCAGAATCTGGCACTTTTATGGCAGACTTCACTTTAGATGTAGACGGCTTGAATACTCAAATGTTCATCTTATGGACATTAAGGAACAAAAGTCCAGTATCAGAACATGAAAAGTATCCTGCAGCCACATCCTGTGGCCCTTCTTTACATTTTTCACCAGGTCTTGTAGGACCACTATACAGACCACTTACCTGAAATGCAAGGAATGAAGATACTATGGTATCCACATAAATTCATTTCTACACACAAACTCTCAAAGAGATTTAAACAGAGCCTATAGGGTATATTGGCTTACAGGAGATTTTCCCTTTGTTTCCTAACGTTTTACTCAACAGGAGTCAAGAGATTGACAGTTACTTAATTACAGTAAATATAAGTCAGAATAGCAAAATAAAGTAATATGTAAACTTTCAGGTGCTGTGTAATACAGACAAAAGCAGTGATTTTACTTCAGTAATTTTACAGTGGTTAAACAATTACTACACCGATACAGATACACTGTTAAAGAATGTCCTATCAATGCAAAGAGTATTTCATATGTATACTGTTTCATTTTGAGGAGGAGAAGCACTTCTGCAGGAATTCAAAATCACTCATGCCAATCCTAAGAGAAGTAAGTAAATCTGGAGAATGAGGATAATCATTGCATACATTATCACTCAATTAAGGTTAATGCATGTACAAACACACCATTAATTTTGAATATATTTTTTCAATATCAAATTTTTTAGTTAGGACCCAAACTTTTAACAAAACACATTCAACATTTCCACTTTTAGTCTTATTTAATACCATAACAGACAATTGCAGTTAAGGGGTATATTGCTTGTACTCTTAAAAATTAATGTTCCCAGTGTATGTTGGCATTTATATCCAAGACAGCAGGACGTTTGCTGCAAGTTAGCGCATACCCCTTTCCTTTAGGTCTTCAATGTATGCTTTCATAAACTCTTTCTCAAACTGCTCCCGATCACGTTCACTTGCTATAATTTCTTCAGTGTCTTCACAAACAATAGTTTCAACTGGGCTGTCCTTGAGACTTATAAATCTAGAGAAAGTAACACAAGAATACATGCAACTGGTTCTAAACATCATTGGCCAATATGAATGACATTTTACAAGTTGCTACTACAGCCACAAGGGGAAACATAAAGAACATTTTCTTGATTTTTGCATTATGGCATTGTTAGGATTAATTGTTATTATTAGAAATAAAGATTTCAAATGTCACCTCCTCTATACTCCACTTTCCATATAAAAATGATCAGATTAATTTCTTTTGTTTCACCTGTCTACATAAATCATTCTTTGTAATAACAGGTATATTTCGTTATTATGGAACTACTGACAGATTACACTGTAATTTCATATCTGTTAATGCACAGTATGAATTCCATTCTAACAATATTGCTTATTAATCTGGAACTTTGCCAGTATCACTTAGCTGACGATATGTATCTCAATTTTTTGGTTGTTGTTATGTTACTTTTCTTTTACAGTGCATGACTGAATGTGCATTATGTTGTATTTACAAATTTCCTAAAGCCGCACATTGCAGATGAAAAACTAGATGGTTACATAAACAACTTATATAATGTGCAAATTAAGTGCACAGCATTCTGAAAATCTCTGATATTACCACTCCAAGAAGGAAAAAAAACCAACAAAATTGTTACTTGCAAAAGAACAGATGTTCCAACAAATCATATGGCTTTTTAAAATCTCATGAATTGCTGTGAGCCTGTGGAGGGTTGACCTTGGCTGACCAGGTGCCCACCAAGCAGCTCTCTCACTCTCCCTTGTCAGCGATACAGGGGAAGAATGTCAGATGAAAAACTCATAGGTTGAGATAAAGACATCTTAACAAAGACAAACAAAAGCCATGCGTGGAAACAAAGCAAAACAGAAAAAATTATTCTCTGCTTCTCATCTATAGGCGACGTCCAGCCACTTCCTGGGAAGCAGGGACTCAGTACGTGTAGTGGTTGCTTTGGAAGACAAACGGAAGACAAACACCTTAAGAACAAATGGTCCACCTCCCTTCTCCTTTCTTTTAGCTTTTATTGCTGAGCAGACGTCATATGGTATGGAATATCTCTTTGGTCAGTTTGAGTCAGCTGCCCCATTTATGTCCCCTCCCAACCTCTTGCCCATCCTCAGCCTACTAGCATTTGTGCGGGAGGGTTGGAGAGCCAGCCTTGATGCTGTGGGAGCACTGCTCAAGAGTAGTCAAAAACCTTGGTGTGTTATCAACACCATTCGAACTACAAATATGAAGCACAGCACTATGAGGGCTGCTATGGGGAAAGTTAACTCCATCCCAGCCAGACCCAGTATAGAGTCTCAAATGGTTTTATAATCAAAGAGCTGAACATCACCTGCAGAAATGCAAGATCATTGTAATTGCAGACTAAAAGGTCATTTAATCTTATCCTGCATGTAGCAACAAGGTGCTGTTTCACAACAAAGAATATATGAACTACTAAACTCGTGTGATCCTATTTAGCCTTCTAACTAGCCATGTCTGCTACTCCCAGCAGCATACTTTTGACAGCACTGAGCTTATCAACAGCTAACTGCCAGACTATTGGTCCCACTCTGGGGCATGACTTTGCAACTCCGGAGTTAGAGCAACCACAAACAAGTATACACAGGAATAGTAGTTTAGCAACAGATGCACATTGTGGGGAACTGGCAGATGAAAATCAGAAAGCTGCAGCTCCTCTGCAATTTTCATCTCTCTACTGCCTCCTTAAGGGCTCTCATATAAATTGGGTCAGAATCTGACCACCAGGTATGGTAGAAACCGATGCTTGTGAAAGTGTTTCTCCTGGGGGGATCTACCTTATCTTCTTAAGAACATAGTCCTTTCTCTCCCACTTTTACTTACTTTAAGCCTGTGGTTGACTCACAGATGGCTGTGGGTATCTCAACCAGGTCATCACCACTGACAACCAACAAACTGAGCTTTGGCATATTGACCAGAGCTCGCGGAAGATAAGTCAACTTGTTTTTCTGTAGGAGAAGCGTTTGTAGTTCTTCTAACCTGTGAAAATGTAAAAGATAAAGTTAACTTGAAATATTTATTTCAGAGAGGAACATCTATCCAAAATAGCAATACAGACTTAATCTTGTGTAAAAGAAGGACAATTACATACACCATCTTTGGCTTCTCAAAAATTACTCATATCACATTTTCAGAAATTGTAATAAACTTTAATGGAAATGTCCAGTCATGGTTCAACTTTATAGATATTAATAGCATACCTCTGACAAGTACTCAGAAGCATGCCCAAGACAAAACGTTACAAAAATTTCTGTTCTTTCATACAGAAGATGTCAACATAATATGATATAAAGCCCGACCATGTGTATCCTGGAACTAATGAAAAATATAGGTCACCAGCTCACACCTTTGCCCATATGCTGGTTTATATGAACTAGATACATCTGTGCTCAGCAGTAAATTCACATCTATTGTTTTTTACTAGTAATCAGTACTTTGGGGAGCAAGAGAAAGACCACCTCTTGGTCATATGGCTCTTGCAAGTTGTCCCACTGAAATCAATTTAATGACAATATTTTGTGGAAGAATGCATTTGGCTTCTTTGTCTTTATTTCTCCTGGCTTTTCCTAATACAGTAGTAATTTGTGGCTGAGCATTTATTCCTTGGAGTAGGTAGAAGACGAAAAGCATAGCAAACTGATGAAACAAGTTTGTCTCATTTGACCGGAAGGGTTCATTCCTAAAACAGGAATTGTTTCAGGCTATTGCTTGTCAGGCCCATATGGTTTGTTTGAATTCAGGGAAAGATATTAAGTAAGGCTTCAGTTTACTGCCAACTCATCTTTTTTAATCACAGACTTCATGGTAGTTCATTGAGGTTCTTCAGTGCTGCAGACATTGAAATCATGAGTCTGAATAAGAGTTATCAGTTTACTCAAGGGCGATATCCTGACATTTTCTAGTATTCAAAAGGAACATGATCCCAAGAGATCTCAAAATTCAAAACCCAAAGTCAAACAAAGAAAACCTTATTTTGTGGTGTCTAATTATGATGCTTTAGTATCGGGGCTGGCAACTCAGTACAAAACGGAGAAGATGAAAAGTGGAAAAGGAATATTTTGAAGACAGAGAAATATATAGATTACAGGGGGGGAAAAATGACCCTTAGGTTGAGCGGGTATCCTTCCATAACGTAAAAATATCATTTTAGAAACTCTTTGAAGACAACTAAACCTCTGCTCTGCTCAGATCCCCCAGAAAAAAATGGTTTATGCTGTTGTGGCTAGAGCATGTGAATTACTAATATAAATTAAGACTTTAGCCCTGCTGTCAGACAAATCTGTGATTACACAATGTCCCAGAAAAGTCTTTTTGCCCAGCAACAAAGGTCTTGCAAACGTTAGGGTTGAATGAGTTTTCTGTGAAGTTTCTTGTGCCTCAGGGAACTCCATTCCCAGATCAATAAACAACCCGTATTTTTTTAATAAACTTTAGTTAATATGTGCTTTATTTTACTTAAGGCTGTGTAAAGTTTTGTAAACCAAGCTACAAAAGGACTCCAGAGTGAATGAATAGGCCCAGAGATAAGAAAAGTGCTTTCTTAGGCTAGTAAGTCCCATTAAAGGGATCAGCATGATTTTTTTAAAACTAGTTCTAGTGGACTTCTAAATTGAGAGATTGAGTATGTATGTACACATGCATATATTCTTCAAAGTAGGACGGGAGGATTGTCACCATTTTTTTTTAATCTTACCAATATTTTTCTCCTTTACTTCCAAAGCTTATCATCTGCTTTCAGTAACTTAAATTTGCCTTAGTTCGTCTTTCCCTCCACCCCATCTACCCTCCAGAGACATACTGCTGCCGATTCCATATGGTGAGTCCCCTTTGCTGGAACTGGGGCAGAGTATGCCCAGTGAACTTCCCAGATAACAATGCCTGGGTATAATGTCAAATTATCATGAATGCAGCAGAAAATGTAATTAGTTAACTGGACAGTAAAGGCATTGACTGTGCAATCTGCCATCAATGAGCTAGAAAATGTATTTTCTATGACTTTTTCATGTGATTTTTCATTAATGGTATCCCTTGGAAGCTTGTTACTTTATAGATTTGCTTTATAGTTCACAAGCCTGTCAATGAATTAAAACATAAACTACCTGTCTATGTCTTCTGGGAGATCTTTCAGGTTGTTGCTGCTAATATCCAACCACTGCAAGTTAGACATCCGGAGCACACAAATTGGAATAGAATGGAACTTGTTTGCTGACACGTCCACAACTGTGACTTGTTTCAGGTTGCTTAGCTAGAAAGAATTGGAGTTTTATTTTAGTTACATTTTGCAAATACAAGAAGACATTTAATTCATCAAACATTCTTATTCTTCTCAAAGCGCTTAGAAAAATAAGAATTGCATGACTTCTTTATTCAACTTTTTGCCAGCCTTATCTCTTAGTCATCATTTTATAGGAAAAAGGATTTCAGAAATAAATACCTCCCTAAGTGTTCATCGCCTTTGTAACACTGCCATGGTATTGAAAGAAATTTTCATTCTAAAAAAATCTATAGATTCAGATGACACCAAGGCTAGAACCAGATAATGACTTGGTTCCTTCCTAGGTTATATATGAACTAAGCTCTGAGGCGACAAAACACAGTTTTTATAATTAAAAGATGCCAGGTTACCATTCTCAAAATAGGAGACTTTAGAACTCCCATCAAAAATACATAGATTTCCTTTGCTATAACTCTGTTATGCACTGAGAGTGTATTGCTAGGAAACTCTTAGAAAATGAAACTGCCAATTTAAGCCAACAGAAAATTTGGTCCAATATTTTCCAAAGATCTTTAAAAATACATCTTCCATACTGCAAACTAAATACATAATAAGGTGCACTAGAGCTTTTTATTTGAATACTTTTCAAAGGAATTACATTTTTAAGTAATAAACCTTTAGCACAATGAAGGTTAACTACAAATTTAAAATATACCTGTTAAAGAAATAAATGTTTTAGATAAAGCTCTCAGTGTACTGAATCAATTATTCACACTACCAGTGTTCATAAAACCATGCAGCTAGCTAAAGTGAATGTCAAAGGAGTATAAATGTTAACCAAAAAAAGTACTTTAGAATGGTAATTATGTCTCTGAGCTTCTAATCATATGTCACCATCACAATCTAGCTCTATAGATCCTGGTACAGTAGAGAAAGTAGCAAAAAAATTTCATTGGTCTTTGCCTAAGGGTTTCTTAGAATGTAGAAAATAATTAGGAACCAAAAACCCCAGACCAAATATATTTTCCACTTCCAGACTTAGGAAAATGCAAGTAAGAGCATAAATTATGAAAAAATTAGAAAGTAATAAAATACATTCTGAATCCTTGAGAAGGATTGTTTTATTCTTATTTATGAAGAATCAAGTCCTTTTTCATTACCTTTCATGGCCAAACTTCTTCTTAGTGCAATACCGTCAGACTTTTATCTTAATTTGACTCTTGCCATTTAAAATGCTCACATTCACATGTTGGTGCTTTGTCAGAGCCAGTTTGGTTCAGCGTTTTTTGGTGATGGTTTTCTTTTTTTTGTTTCTGGAGTGTGGGTTTTTTGTTTGGTTGGTTTTTTGTTTTGTTTTGTTTTTTTCTAGATATAAAGTTATATTGCTGCCATACCTTAAAATTTGGGGAAATCTTTTCAGGGAGATTTACTGAAGTTATAGTGTTACAAATGACTACACAGTAAAATTTACCTTTCAAAACCATACTAGAGGCTCAGAGTTTCTCAATTCAAAGATATAATTTCTAAATCTGCCCGCTAGTGCATTAAAACAGCCTTGGTGAGGCATTACCATGAAAGTGTCTCACCCCTGATTTAGAACAGGCAAGCACACATTTTATTCTGACACTTCTCACTTCCAAACCATTTTGTCATTTTGAGGTCTGACTACTAACAATGAATATTCTCTCCTATACCGTAAATTTTCCAAAGACTGAATCTTTTTTTGCCAAGAAAACAGAACCTCCCTTTGAACAAGGAAAGCAGGGTCACTCTTCTAGATTATAGCAATGAGAGAACAGAGAAAATAATTAGCACCATCTTTACAATGCATTTCCTTTCTTGTTTCAAATTATTATCACAATTCCAAATTCCAAGCAAATATTTCAATTTTCTCTGCACTCAGAAGAATTTGCTAAAACAGCTGATACATTTCTTTCAGTAAACTCTCCCAAAAGGAATTTAGCAGGCGCAGAATAAACAATGTCCCACAGGCTTAAATGCCACCCAAAAATGTTCTCAAACCATCCCCAAACAAGAAAAGTCACAGTCTTTAAACACCAAGCAGCAGATTACTTTAAAATAAACCGATATCACTGTTCGCCCAAGTTCCTAAACAATTTGCTCTCATATGCAGTCACCTGTCATGCTGAAGCAATTTGGTAACATTAACATTAGGTGGTAAAATGATATTTCTTCAACAGCAGTAACTAGTTTTATTTGTTTTCCTGAAAGTGCTTTATTGCATTAAATATTAAAAGTAACATTAATATCACAGTATTATTTTTTTAATAAACAGAGCTGTTTCTGCCATTTTTCATATAGTATTAAAACCAGATTGTTTTAATACTTGATTAGATGAAAACCTACATTTTTCAGGAGTTTGTACTCCCATAAAAATGTACCAACAATATTTAAGGCCATGGATTCTCTTGATATAAAGTTTGGTTCGGCATGCCACAGAATATATGGAGCCATGATTATATTGTGTAAGTTGCAAGCCCTCAGTGCTTGTTCTTTTAGAGTAATATTTAATAAAACCTGTCCATTTTCTATAGTATGTTGAAACCTAATGGAGTTTTTATTTCATCTGTCTCTGATATGTTACCAACAAACACTTGTGATATACGATGCATCAGAAATTATGGCAGCTATGTATTATATTTTCTACAGAAAAACCTGTGAATTTTATTTCTTCTTGAAGGACTGATGGATTTTTGCACCTTTTATAACATTTCATTTTCAAACAAGCATGGCTACCTTATCATTTTTACGTTATAGTTTATTTTTGCTTGATGTTGATTTTTGCTATTTTCCTCCATTATGTGACTTCAAATCAATCAGTATAGAGACTTTATGCAAGTTCCATTTTAAAAAATAGCTATATTTGATAGTCTAGCTACCTGGACCCACTTAATGTGGTCCTTATGTTTAATCACAATTGTCATGTTTATTTGACAAACTGCCCCATTTTGCTTATCTTAATAATTTTGTTCATAGAAGTAATCCAGATAACATTGTAGAACTCCACTGCTTCTCTTTCCCTCTGACAGTTAAACCTTCAGTTGAAAGAAAAGGACACCATGTCCTGGGCTAAACAAGTTATTTGATTAATGGGTGTGTTTTTATTTCTGTTCTGCTTTTTGTCATGAAATGGATTTACTGATAAGGTTGCATGCAACTTTATCATGGGTTGCCTACTACTTAGGACCAACAAACAAAACGTTGTAAAGTCATGTGAAGCCTTACCACAAAAATACTGTATTTTTAAATTACATGTAAACATTCAGTGACAGAAACAGCATCCCGTCAAAGTCAGCGTATGACAAGACATACAAAGGATTACCGCGGAAATGTCTATCAATGCATTACAAATGTGTTTTTCCCCAGAGATTTCAGACTCAACGAATTCAAAGAAAATTTGAACCACTTCAGTAGGATCAGGTTATCACATACATTGTCTGCCAGAACACACAGATTGGCACTCAGCGTCTCATTAGTTTGCTGAAAGCAGTACAGTCTATATGACAAAGGAGCAACTTAGATGCAAACTGCACAGTTGCTCACTTAGATCTCATATATTCAAACCAAATCCCCAGCTTTTCTTTCACAGAGCTGTAAGCGTAACCTGTTCCATAACTTCATTGATATTCCTGGAGAAAAACACCAATTAAAGAAACAGGGTACAAGCATCTTTTGAGACAGAAGATATCTTTCATGAAGATATACTTGTCTATTTATAGCCCAGTCCATGACTGGACTTCCAAACTGGACTCTTAAACTTGAGGAGAAAAAGGCATTTAACAGTCAACCCCACCCCTTCGTAACAGGGTACTCATTCACGTATTTTGTCATAAAACCTTCTGAAGCATAAAAATGCATGACTTCATGTGGTGATACCGTGATAAGCTAAATCCAAGAAATGTATGTAGAAGCAAGTATTCACCCAAATGGCATTATTCTGATTTTGCAATGCTAAAATCCTAAATCTTTTGCAGAGTTAATCCAGAAACAGACACTCTTACTCTGATGCCAGACTGTTTACTTGGAAGTTTAACATTATCCCCTTTCATCTTTGGAGCATTACCCTCATTCAAACACCTGTTTAAAGTCTAATAGAGTAATTACAGCTATGACAATCTAAGCATAAAAAGTTCCTAGAAATGGACTTTGCTTTTCATTAGAGCATTTTTTTGTACATATAAACCTTTCATCCAGTCTGCAAAGAATAAGAAAGCTGGCTGCATATGCAATATACACAAAAATATTTAATTCACAGGTACTGATCATTCACAGGTGATTGAAGAACCATATAGCAATAAGAGCAGGACTATCTTCATACAGTTAAAATCCCTAAGAATGTGGATTATGTGTTTAAATTTAAGTATAGGAATTGTTCCAAGCCAACAGATGAGTCACGTGCATGAAATTAAGGACCCAACTGATGATTTTCTGGGCTAAAGCCAAAACAAGTCTGCTGTCTTAAAAAATAAATTTATGTTGATTAGTTACATTAAATTTTCATAGTATTACTGCTGCAGATACACACAGTCTGCATATATTACTGCATCTTGCCATCATAAGTCATCTCATCTTCAAATCTCCAAAACTTGTAAAATAAGGACACGCGTTAGAAGGGAAAACTAGGCTTTACCAAAAGTCAACTACAGGTTTCCCATCAACTTAAATGGACCCAGTATCTCACTTTGGGTGCATACTCTTCATACATTTTAATTAAAACCATTAGAAGAGGAAGAGCAGCAATGCCAGTAGCATATGGGCATTAGCTGACGTCTCCAGAATGTTTGGACAGGAAGCGTCTTTTGAATATATCAAAAGACCTTTTTAAGATATATTCTGTTCCTTCACCAAGGTATGATCAAAATTGCTCACTTCCACAACAGAATAGAGGCAAAGCCATAACCTTTTTTCATTTCTGCTCCAAGATGCAACAGCCATTGAAGAGACAGATACTATTCAAATGGTGATATCATAATTATGATTTAAACACATACAACAACTCTGTTTTGCTATGACAATACACTGTAGCCTGCAAAGTTACTCCTCTGATTTTAAAAACTGACTACATTCATTTGAGCTCGTTCTGAAACTCAGAGCAAATCACTATTTGCCAAAGCGGGGCAAGGGGAACACACCCAAGAAGAGAAGGAAATTTTATTCTATAGCAATTAAAAAAAGATATTATAAATGAAGGTGACACCAAAAATAAATAATTATAACACACTGGTTGATGGTTTTGTTTCGCATCGATAAAATGGTAACCATTGACTTGAAAGGAAAAAAATATTAGGGATATTTGAGGAGGTATCAGCAGAAGAGACCCAGGTAATGGCATAATATTGACAGAAGCACAATAAATAATAAGAAAAATAGTGTGAGAAAAACATTCAAGTGAAACTAAGAATTTGGTCCTATTGCCCTAACTTATTATAGTAGCACCATTTTGATGATTGATGACGAAATCATCTCATCTTATGTATATTGGTGCTGGGCAATGACAACAGCTTTCTGCACCAAATTGAGCAGATATAGCCTGATAAACTTGGAAACAAGACTTGTGTGGAATGTCAGCCAGAAATAAGCTTGCTTAAAAATGTACATGGAAGATGGAATACTAAGAGGAAAAAGACATTCTGACTTCAGCAGTGGAGGGCCTCCTATGATACCAAGAATAAACATCACTGTGGTTTTTTGCTTTACAAGCAGAAATGGTGGAAGTTCTTTATGCCTTGGCACAGAGTAACTTCACTAAAATGCGCAAGATTCTCACCTGCTGTGGTGCTGGTACCAGAGCAGTTTGACTAATACCACTAATTGGGTACCAAGCAGGAGAACCCTGCAACTCGGAACTGGATTTATCTGTTCTTGAAGCAGGAGTTTCATAAGAAAAATCCCCAAATTCGGGCAAGTCACAATGGAGATATATTTGTGACTTATCTGGTTTGGAACTAGCCCTTGTCTAGCTGAGCAAACTGTTGCAAAATATCTATCATCAAAATTATTTTTCTTTTAATGACACGAACTACACATGCATGACAATGATAGTACATAAACAGAGTTGAGAACACTGTCAATAGTTGAACACAACAGTTCAAAGCTTTGTGGCTTGTCAGGGTTACAGCAAATTTTCCCTCCCTCCTCTTCTTTACTTTCTCATAGTGCTGTTAGATAAATGTGGGGGATTTTTTTACATACTTTTTTGAGGTGGCGACAAAACTAACAGGAAAAATTTTGAATTCATCTCTTCCCAAAGGATTCTTTTTATTCTATATTACAACAATATTTCTAGGAGGCTTTATCTCTGGCTTTGACAGAAATATGCTAAATTTGGAAATACTGATAATATTAGTAAAAGGCTCAGATATTGGAGAGATCTCTTCCTGACCTGGACGAGAAAGCTGAGGAATAGCACATATGCTGTACACACAGTGGATGGGCTTTTTGCACAAATTAGATATTTGGCTACTTTCTCAGAAATTGTTGGTGTAATTAAGAGCATGAGGCTATGACTTCTTGCAGTTTTCAGCACTTCATTGCTATTTCGCACTACTCCGTCCAGGCAGGGTCCAAGTAACCTGTCTGTGTCCAAGTAATTTAAGATATTAAATTATTATTGTTCTTATTAAGTGCCTGCTAGTAAAAATATAACTAAATACTTATTCATATGCATACTTTTGAAAGCTTGTAATGAAGCTGGGCTTTCAAGACTTGTTTTACAAGAATTCCCCTAATGTGGAATTTACAGAGACCTGGACATTGCAGCCCTCCAGTGATATTAACCAGCTGCGTGATCTTTCATACTGCCCCATGGGTGAGAACATAGCAAGCCTACAAACCTCATCTGCTTTTTACTTAAAATTCTTTAAAGTTTATTTTCTTTCTTTTTTTTTTTCTACTTGTATACTAGTGAAGCATTGGCTGAAATTGTCTTTTTAAAAAACAAAAAAAATTGCCTGCATAGAAATTATCTGTCCAGGTCCCCTCTGTAGCCAAGAGGCACCTATATTTCAGGCAAGCTTCTCTGTCTAAATTGCATCCAGAGCTCCTCCACCAACTCTGAGTACCTCAGGAAGAGGTAGGCACAAACACAACTGAAGGCTTGGTCCGTAATGCTCCTTGGATTACTAAATTTTGTCCTGTGTCTTTTAAACAAGGAAAAGATGTCTAATAAAATCAGACATCTCACCTGTCCCAACATAGCTAGTCAGAAGATAAATTGTGTAGAATCAGGTTTCATGGTACTGAAACAGTATAAGCTCAGATACATTTTACACTTTTTCGTCTATGTCCTATATCAAAATAAGCTCCTTCCAAACAAGCATTTTACTATCCAGTCCCCTTCAGATTGTGTCCAAGAAACTTATCTTTGCTTAGCTACACATTGCTGCTGGAGACATATATTCCCATAGTAATTTTTTAATAGTAAACAACAAAAAAATCTGCATATTTATGTATACCATGTGCAACGCCAGATAATATTTTCTGTGAATATGACATTTTACACATACCTATGTAATGCTTTGAGAATATAAAAACATGAATATAACAAAGGACAAAGGAAACTATGACTACTGAACAAATACTTAGAAGGAGTAACATTTATTATTAACAGCATGAATCTAAAACTGTCAAGATTTTCACACTTGCAAATAAAACGTAATACGGAGAAGTACAAGCTAATATAAGAACAGTGAACTGCACACATTTCTTAAACTGACTGGAACCTGGGAAAACATGGAAAGATGAAAAAAGTAACTGTATACAACTCAGTGAAAGTCTTGTATTGAATATGCACTAGTGGTCAAACAAGTAAATAAATAGTTGGATATATATGTAATGTGATATACAATAATTAACCTCAAAATTACTTGGCACTGAATTAAATAATTGTACACCTACATACGAAATACCATACTTTCCATTTTTTCTCAAGGAAAAATACAACAGCAGATGGCATACAGAGATGAGCAACAGTCATTAATGGAAAAGAGTGGAAAGACTTTATTATTTTTGTTAATTTCTTGTTTTGCAGTTGTTCTGAAAGACCTAAATCAAGACTAGGAAAAACTGTAAAGATTAGAAGAGTCGAGCAAGAAATGGTAAATTCATGGTGCATTCTTTCTTCACAATACAAAAGCAGCACAACCAAAAAGCATTGCACTTCCTGATAAAATGAAACTTATATACAATTAGGGCATAAGATTTGCAACAACACGTTTTTCAGTTCACAAACTTTACAGAATTCTGAGGAAGCTGACATTTACACAAATAATGAAAACCTCTGTTTCTATGTCACAGTTCAAACAAGCACAGTTCAGATGTTTTCAGCCTCAGAATATGGCACAAACACCTCACTGATGTTCTGGTAGAATAATACTGAACACTCTATTTTCAGCTTGCTTATTGAGATTTCAAAGGTGAAAACTCCTAAAGGTTGACTTCTTTGAAAAGCAGATCTGCAACTTTGCAGTGTATTACAATACTAGTGTCATTATTACCAGAGCATGTAGAACTGCAAATAAAGCTCTGTGATGCCATGCTGTAAAAACACATGTTGAGAGATCTCTACTGTGCAGTTTTAATATCATTAATAGCCATGACAAACGAATGAGAGAAAGCAAAGAGAAACACAGTGGCAAGAAGTCACTTACCAAGGTCAAAAAACACAACACAGAAAGCATAACACAGGTTTTCTGATTTCTAGTCTTGAGATATGAAGGACCATTCCAGGCATGTATTATGAAAAGTCTCAGGTACCTAGCAAGACTTTCTTTGATTATGGTAATGAAATGGGGATTTAAGATGCTCTGTATTTGTTATGACATCCTCTTTTCTTCACTATTTTTAAAAAATGTACTCCAACATTCTACAATTCCTAAGCATCACATTAGGTTCTGAAGTCTAGTCAACCTTTTTGTTGCCTCTAACAAGCATTTCAAAGAGCATTTTGTATTAGCAACCTGAAGACTTGGAGGCAGCTTCTGAGAATGAAAAATATTTCAACTATATTAAAAGAAGTTTGGGGTAGCCTGGCCTTTTCTTAACCATCTCCTTCATAGAATCATAGAATCATAGAATCATAGAATGGTTTAGGTTGGAAGGGACCTTGAAGATCATCGAGTTCCAACCCCCCTGCCATAGGCAGGGACACCTCTCACTAGACCAGGTTGCCCAAGGCCACGTCCAGCCTGGCCTTGAACACCTCCAGGGACGGGGCTTCAACAACCTCTCTGGGCAACCTGTTCCAGTGCCTCACCACCCTTAAAGTGAAAAACTTCTTCCTAATGTTTAATCTAAACCTGCCCTCTTCCAGCTTAAAGCCATTCCCCCTCGTCCTATCACTACATGCCCTTGCAAAAAGTCCTTCCCCAGCTCTCCTGTAGGCCCCCTTTAGGTACTGGAAGGCCGCAATAAGATCTCCTCGGAGCCTTCTCTTCTCCAGGCTGAACAGCCCCAACTCTCTCAGCCTCTCCTCATAGGAGAGGTGCTCCATCCCTCGGATCATCCTCGTGGCTCTCCTCTGGACGCGCTCCAGCAGGTCCATGTCCTTCTTATGTTGGGGACTCCACAGCTGGATGCAGTACTCCAGGTGGGGTCTCACGAGAGCAGAGTAGAGGGGCAGAATCACCTCCCTTGACCTGCTGGCTACACTTCTTTTGATGCAGCCCAGGATACGGTTGGCCTTCTGGGCTGCGATCGCACATTGCTTGCTCATGTCGAGCTTCTCATCAATCATAACCCCCAGGTCCTTCTCCACAGGGCTGCTCTCCAGCCATTCCCCACCGAGCCTGTATTTGTGCTTGGGATTGCCCCGACCCAGATGTAGGACCTTGCACTTGGCCTTGTTGAACTGCATGAGGTTGGCTTGGGCCCACCTCTCCAGCCTGTCCAGGTCCCTCTGGATGGCATCCCTCCCCTCAAGCGTGTCTGCCTCGCCAAACAGCTTGGTATCATCAGCAAACTTGCTGAGGGTGCACTCTACCCCACTGTCCATGTCACTGACAAAGATGTTGAATAGTACAGGCCCCAGTACCGACCCCTGAGGAACGCCACTCGTCCTTGCCCTACAAGGGGTGTATTCAAAGAGAAACCAAAAATCCCCCAAAAAACACCAATACCAAGAACAAACGAACAAACAAAAAAAATAAAACCAGCAAAAGAGGAGCAATGAATCATGAAATGGTGATGCCCACGCGTGATCCTGACACATGCATATTCTAATTCGTTGCAGCCCCCTCTGTCACCACGATCACATGAGTCAGACATAACTTTTAACTGACCAGCTCTATATTTCAAGATGAGACAAAATAAGGGCCTCAAGACAGCTTGGCAGCCAGCATACGCCACCTGACAGGATTGAAGCTAGAAGTCATAGCCCTTGGCAGCAGTCTAGTCGTGCATACTCTACCCAATTATATCACCATTTAATCATGTATCATATAACCAGACACAGTCAGGGGAAGTTCTGTCGCATAGTCCTATACATTCTTCACACAAACTCGAGGTCAGCATTGGCCACATATACGCATGGAGTCTCCAGTTTTGGGTCAACAAATTTGGCAGACCGGGATTAGTAATATCACCTCAGACTAGTCCAGAAAGCAATCCGTTGATGTCAGTAACACAGATGATGGGGAAGCAAATAAAACAGATGTGAATTAAAAATATACAGGAAGAAAAAGATTACCAGGATCGATTTTGCAACATAAAAGATAAGGGAGATCTGGGAAATCTTATTCCTGAAAATTGTGTTTACACCATAAAGCTTGAAGTTACTTTAACCTTACCATAAACTTTGCAACTTGTGTTCATAAAATTACCCACCTCCTTCTAAACTCCATCTGTAGTTACCAGCTTGATGACAAGCCACAATAGTGCATTAGACAGATAGTCTAAACAGCAAATGAAGAGACACATCTTTTTTTATATTTGTTCGTAGTTTTCCAGCCATTGATTTCTTAACCTGAAGCTCATTGTGCTTTGCACTGCAGTTCAGAAGCATGGCAGAGGCCCACATTTGTGAGCTGGTGTCTCTTCAATGAGAAAAATGGGAAACACTGGGCTATCTCCTGTATTGAACTCCCTTGCATCTTCAGCATCACTTCCACTTCACATTGGTACACATCGCTTTCACTTCCACTACACTCTTTTTCCCAGCACTAGCAGAGGAGAGATCTTACCTGACCGACTATATGAGACAAAAACATAGGATGATATCTGCTTTCAACGGGTAGGGCTGGCTCTTGTCTTTATGCCTTTCCCACTGATCAATGATGATGAAAAAAATTCAGTCAGCCTTAGCAAGTGTTGTTTACAGCTGTAAAGGGTTGATCAATCGTGTAACTACCTATAATTAGTTAACAGCAATAGGAATGTATTCAGTAATAAATTAAATGCATTAACTTTAGTTAGACTCTCCAACTTTATTCTTCTTACAGAATAAATAATACCTCTCATTAGCTGCACTATATGGAATAACAAATAACGTGCTTTTCTCTCCCTTCACCTCCAACTCCCTTCTGACTCTCATCAATCGATGTATGTAGGCACCAGAGACATTTTTCTTTAAGCTAAAATATGCAAATGTGATACTGCTATGTACTCGTTCTCCTCTCTGCTTCTATTCAGTAGTTATGTAAAATCTGCTTCAGATTATCTCATTGATGGATGAAGGATATATAACCAGGATTTTGAAAGCCTATTTTGCTATTGCACTCAATGAGATTTTGAACTGTTTTCAGCAAAACCAGAGCTATAACAGTACCAAATACTCTTTCATACCACTGAAATCTTTTACAATGAGATTCATGCTTTTTGTAACAACATAGCCATGTTGTAGTATTCATATTAAGCCCCTTTGGTCATTGTTAAGTCTTTGCTTACACTGTAAAACTACTTCTCTGTCATTCCCTAACATAAAACAATTTAAGACCATGAAAGGTGATGTTTCATTTCTTGAACTCATGTCAAAGGTAAAGGAAAGGTCACTAGCACTACGGCATGGAGGTAGGCATGGGTCGGTTCTCCAGTGAAGCGGGCTGTTATTATTAGCTGCTGACCTGCTCCGATAGTGGAGTGGTTTTGAAGTGATGCTATATTAATTAGTAGACTTTGGAAGCACAGTGTCAGGAATAGGATCAACTGACACTCTTTCCTGTGCCTAACTGCATAATCCTGTTTCCTAACATAGACCCATGCCCTTCTTTAGCCCCTTGTCTATTAAAACATTTATGAGAGCTGCTGTAACAGTAAGGCCTCCATGAATCTCCTCTGACACCTAACACCTTTGCACCTGCTCTTTTGGGTTTCACACCCCTCCTGCTAATGTTTGATGTTACATCTTATACCAGTTCTATAAAGCAGCTGTTGCGTTGCATGGATTGACAACACTTTGGCCAACTCTAACAGAAAGCAACTTGTCATGAGTGTTAAGATAATTTGAAGAGAACACAAGCACTAAGCAAAGGAGGGCAAGATGAAATCCTGTCTAGCAGAAATGCACCCAAGCCAAGCAATTGGAAGAACATTTCTGAGACTGTGAAATGTGTGTGCAGAAATGCTGGTCTGATTAAAGTCAACTTTTGCCATTAATTTAAAATGAAGAATTGGCTTAATGCTGTTGGCTTCATAGGACCAAGTTAAGCTCTTTAATACACCACTCCTCCTTGCTTTTTGATCCTGAAAAACCCCCACAAAAGAAAATTCATTTTTTAACAAATCCAATACATGACTCCTTTGTAACTTTCTAAAAATTCTACAAATATGAAGATTTTACAGGTCCTTTATAGTCCCACTGCATGAGAGAGGAAGGAGCTAAGGGTGTGTTCTTCCAGTGCCTGAATAGATAGTGAAACCCCTGGGAAATAAATGTCTCGTAATTGTTACACACATAAAAAACAAATGGCAGGGGAAAGAAACAGGTTTGGAAGTTTACAGCTTTGAAGAATAACATGTTGGTAAAACAACCTGTCATTTTATATTTCTACTGAGACTGCTGGCGTTCTGCCTGCATAACCAGGGTATGGCTTTGGGATGTGTGAGTCATGGATCACAAAGACAACAAGTTACATGGAAATGCCCAGTGGGGATTTATTTGAAGTCTCCCCACACTTGCATAGGGCTTGTGCCTGTTCTTCCTGCTAAATATTTTCCTCTGCTAAATAGAACTGGTCAGAGAAACAGAACCAGACCAAAAGAGACTGAAAACTTTCCAGATGTTATACCTCAGTTTTAAAATATATTTTGAAATTGTATTAATGTATAAAAAGTTATTTATGTCTGTTCTGGATACTGCTGTGTTTAAAAATCTTAGGAGACTAATATTAGTGCTTAATGAATTTCTAATCATGTCAGCTTTTTTTTTAGGGTCACACATGTTAGCACTGTTGAAAGATGCAAGAGACAACTAATTATAATTATATTTTTCAAGCAAACAAAACAGGGAAATGGCACCAGCTACAACTCCTGCAACTCTAGACAGCCCTACCAGAGGGGATGCATTACTGGACCTGTTGGTCACAAACGCAAGAGAGCTAATTGGTGATATCAGAATTGGAGGCAGCCTGGGCTGCAGTGATCATGCACTGGTGGAGTTCACAGTCCTGAGGTCAGGTGAAGAGTAAAGTCAGAACCCTGAATTTTAGGAAAACAAACTTCCAGCTCTCCAAGGAGTTAGTCAATAGAACCCCCTGGGAAACTGCCCTCAGGGACAAGGGAGCAGAACAGAGCTGGCACATCTTGAAGGACACTTTCCACACAGTGCAAGAGCTCTTGATTTCCAGGTGTAAGAAATCAGAAAGGAAGGCAAGAGACCTGCATGGCTGAGTCAAGACCTGCTGGCCAAACTAAAGGGCAAGAAGGAAATGCACAGGCAGTGGAAGCAGGGACATATATCCTGGGAAGAGTACAGGGATGCTGGCTGGTTGTGTAGGGATGGGGTCAGGAAAGCCAAAGCACAGATGGAGCTGAATTTGGCAAGGGACACAAAGAATAATAAGAAGGGCTCCTACACGTATGTCTGCCGGAAGAGGAAGGTCAAAGAAAGCGTATGCCCCTGTGATGAGCAAGACTGGCAAACTGGTAATACTGGACAGCGAGAAGGCTGAGGTACTCAACAATTTTTTGCCTCAGTCTTCACCGGCAACCTCTCTTCCCACATCTCTTGAGTAGATGGACCACAAGACAGGGACTGGGGGAACAAAGTCCCTCTCACTGCAAGAGAAAACCAGATTTGTGACCACCTGGGGAATCTGAACACACAGAAGTCTACGGGACCTGATGAGATGCATCCCAGAGTCCTGAGGGAATTGGCTGATGTAGCTGCCAAGGCACTCTCCATGATATTAGTAAAGTCATGGCAGTCAGGTGAAGTCTCTAGTGACTGGAAAAAAGGGAAATATTGCACCCATTTTTAAAAAGGGTAGAAAGGTTGACCCTGGGAACTACCAGCCTGTCAGTCTCACCTCTGTCCCTAGGAGGATCATGGAACAGATCCTCCTAGAAGCTACGCTAAGGCACATGGAGGACAAGAAGTTGATTCAAGACAGCCAGCATGGCTTCACCAAGGGCAAGTCCTGCCTGACCAACCTTGTGGCCTTCTATGGTGGACTGACTACATCAGTGAACAAGGGAAGAGCTACAGATGTCATCTATCTAGACTTCTGTAAGGCCTTGGACATGGTCTCCCCACAACATGCTTCTCTCTAAACTGGACAGATACGGGTTTAATGAATGGACAGTTCAGTGGATAAGGAATTGGCTGGATGATCACATCTAGAGAGTAGTGATCAAGGGCTCAATGACTGGATAGAGATCAGCAACGAGTGTTGTCCCTCAGGGGTCCATATTGCAACCAGTACTGTTTAATATCTTCATCAATGACACAGACAGTTGGATCAAGTGCACCTTCAGCAAGTTTGCAGGCGACACCAAGCTGAGTGGTGCAGCTGACACATCTGAGGGACGGGAAGCCACCCAGAGGGACCTGGACAGGCTCAAGAAGTGAGCCTGTGTGAACCTCATGAGGTTCAACAAGGCCACGTGCAGGGTCCTGCACCTGGGTCAGGGCAACTCCCAGTATCAATACAGGCTGGGGGATGAAGGGATTGAGAGCAGTCCTGCCGAGAAGGACTTGGGGGTACCGGTGGATGAAAAACTGAACATGAGCTAATAATGTGTGCTCGCAGCCCAGAAAGCCAACTGTATCCTGGGCTGCATCAAAAGAAGTGTGGCCAGCAGGTCAAAGGAAGTGATTCAACTCCACTCTGGTGAGACCCCACCTGGAGTACTTTGTCCAGTTCTGGAGCCCTCAGTACAGGAAAGACATGGACCTGTTGGAGTGGGTCCAGAGGAGAGACACAAAAATGATCAGAGGGGTGGAACACTTCTCCTATGAAGAAAGGCTGAGAATGTTGGGGCTGTTCAGCCTGGAGAAGAGAAGGCTTTGGGGAGACCTTATTGGGGCCTTGCAGTACTTAAAGGGGGCTTACAAGAAAAATAGGGACACAGTTTTTAGTAGGGCACATAGCAGTAGGACAAAGGGCAATGGTTTTAAACTAAAAGAGGGTAGATTCAAGCTAGATATAAGGAAGACATTTTTTATGGTGAGGGTGGTGAAACACTGGAAAAGGTTGCCAGCAGAGGTTGTAGATGACCCATCCCTGGAAACATTCAAGATCAGTTTGGATGGGGGTTCTGAGCAACCTGATCTAATTGAAGATGTCTCTGCTCATTGCAGGGAAGTTTGGACTAGATGACCTTTAAAGGTTCTTTCCAACCAAAACTATTCTATGATTCTATGATTTTGAAAGCTCCCCAAGTCTGTTCTTGCTTACATCAGGACTTAGCTGAAACCTTCTATGCATCAGAAATAGAAAACAAGCTCTTATTTGATCTGTAGAAAACACAGTGTACTGAAACAGCCAGAAAGCATAACCTTGCCATTTCTCTGAACTTCAAAGATCAGTTTATACAGGATTGACATGGAAATGCAGGAATACATACATATGCTCTTCCTTTGACAAAGTATTCCTATGCTGTAACAGTCTCTGTCTCATTCCTTCAGGTTGCACTACCCAGACCTCACAAAGGATACAGAAAACATTTCAGATCGCTTGCTCGGGCTGCTCAGATGTGGTATTGAACACTGTTCAAAGCAGAATAACTTTGCAAAGCCCCTTTTTAATTTATCTTCAATATCAGAACATCTATCTGTAAGTATTTCTGTCTTGCTGTTGGTATTGTTGAGTGACTTGCCTGTCCTGTGACAACATGTGTCACACAGAATGGTAGAGGTGGAGGAAATGAGAATTTTTTCATCTTCCCTCTCTTCTCATTAAATTTCCTTCAGGTCATATCTATAGATACTCTTGGCTGATGCAGCATTATTAGCAGAATTTTATAGTATGGAAGAAGAACACAGCAAAGCTGTCTCTGATATATCAGCACAAAGCAGGTGTTCTGCCATGTACAGGAAATATTAATTGGGTGATTCAGTAACTACCTGTAAAAAGCAATACTTTCTGAAGGAAGCACACCTTAAAAGAAGGTCAGAGCAGTCTTTCTACAAAGACTTTCTACTATATCAGAAAACACATTATTTATAATACCATTTTTATTCCTAGAAAAACAAATTAGTTGCATAACGTGTATGAAAATAGCAACAGGAACTCTATTCAACAGTTAAAATACATATACCAGCATCATACTAATTCTTGAATTCACACACAGAAGGTACAAGAAATTTAGAAATAAATCTATTCGTCGCTAGCCTTCTCTCTGCAGCTACAGTGTATGGTACCCAGTATAATCCCGCTATGCTAGGAGAGGGACGGTATAACATACAGGGCATGCATCTCCTAAGCATCTTAGCTAGCGAAACAAATTCACCGCCACAGAGGAGTCTTATCAGCTATGTGTCATTTCAGGGAAGACTGTGCCCTAAACTTCATAGTGCATCTTCCCCTGCTGAGCCTGGTTACTGAGGTCTAGAAGTATCTGTTACAAACTCGCTACATAAAGGTAATGCCACATAGGTTGCCTTTTCTAACATTTACATTTTATTTCAATTTATACTTTCACTCATGTCCAGAGAAAGGCATTCTCAATTTACAAATATGGCAAAAACAGATTTGAATTCAACTGCAGATCCATAAGCATTTTCTGCCAAAGGGTCCTTTGCAACTATTTCTAGTCTAATATTGAAGTTAAATGAAACTTTTTAAGATCTAAAAATGTTAGACATCCAACAGTAGAAGAGAGAAAAATAAATTGAGAAGTAGACATTGAACGAGCTTGCTGTTCCTTAGGCATGGTATGGAATGGTATGAAATCCTAAGCCTTGAGAAAGTACAAGATGGGAGCACGCACCCTCAATTTTTTTTAATGGAACATCAGATTACCTCCTTTTAAGATTCAGTGAGATGACTTACAGAGTGCTGGAAGTGACCTTTGAAACAGGGAATAGCGTTCTACAATAAATGAAGGGACAAGTGAGCAGTGTGCTTGCCTCCTGATGCTATGGCACAAGACATGTCACTCAAGGCATGGTTCCAGAGCAGACCTAAATGGAAATACTGACAAAAGTCCCAGCACTGGATACACACGTTCCTAGTAGGCTGATACAGTCACTCCATGAAACAGTTCGCATTAGGCCAAGCAGAATGTTATGGTTTGGGGTGGGGGTTTTATTCCCCACACACTGAAAAAGGTGGATGTATCGCTATCAGATATTGAATCTATTAACAGAAAATGAAGATCCACAAGATTTCAATTGTGCTAGAGCATCTCAATGACAGCATACTCCAGCTTAACACAGCTGCATTGAAAAATGAAACTCGTAGATTAAATAGTCAGTATACCTGCTGGAAACCTCCTTAACAACTGTGGTTTACCTGAAGAGTAGTACAAGATAAAGGTGCTGACCGTCTTGTCTTTCCTGAAGTTTCCCTGTTTACAAAACAAATTAACAGACTTAACAGACATCATAACAGTCTGTGAATTTCTTATGTGGCTGACTGACATTCAGGCATAGAAACAACTGATGTGCCAGTAAAAATTCATACTCCCATATGGTAGCTGTATTCAGAAATTAGGAACTTCAATTCAAAATGGGTGATGCTGTATGGTTTTGTGTAATAACCAATGTTCACCCTCTACCTCTTCTGGGCAGCAATCACAGTCAAGTATTATATGAACCATCTCATTGACATTTCTCCCACTAAATTAGCTCATCATGTAATATTTTGTGTATATTTAAAAAAAAAAAAAAAACTACTCTTTTCCTAAGAAAGCAAACAACTAAATAAACAAATAAACTAAAAGCTTCAAGACTTCTCTATTTTTTGCACCTGTCATAAAGAAAATGGATAGAAAGGGAACAGAGAGACTGATTACTGAAGATGTAATTCAGTCTCAGAGTCCTGATCATCTCATAAACCTTTATGTGTCTGTCAAAAATTCTTGACTGAATTACGGGCACGTTATCAATCTCTTTGAATCCATTTTCGTATATGTTATCAGTGTCTCTCTGGCCATTATTCTATGTACAAAATCAAGGTAAAATTAGACTTTGTTCATTTCTGCTGGGCTGAAGTTTGCCTTTATTTCTTTCAAGTAAGTTTTACACTGGAGAATACTGTTGCTGCTCTCATGCATTTCAGTAACCTTCCCAGAAGAAACTTTTAAGGATTTGAAAGCCAAATACAAATTGATCTTCCTAAAAGATGATAAACAGAAAACATTTTTAGCAACTTCCTACCTTATTTTGTGTATCGGTTGCCAAGTTTTCTCTTTTTTCCTAATGTAAAGGGAATCCCTTCACCTACCAAAACAGAGTTGCATGTACTTGTTTACTTACATTCTTCAGTTCCCAGTACTTAACACAGGAGAGAATGATGACCAACACTTATGACCATTTTACTGGATTAATAGATGTTAGCAACAATTATATTAGTTAATAATTGATTTAATCTGTCTAACTTGGTTTCATAAACACTTGTATTGGGTGTCCATGGCAAGGTGCTAGCAGCATGGGGGCTGCAGGGTGGCCTCTGTGGGAAGAGATATGGGGCTGCCCCATGCTGGACACAGACAGTTCTATCTGGGTCCAATGGACCCACCACAGGACACAGTTGAGCCTCTCAGCCAAGTGTGCGATGTCACTAAAGATTTATTTAAGAAAGGGAAAAAAATGTTAGAGAAAGGGGGAGAGAATAAAAAGAGTGAGGAAGAGCAGAGGGAACACCAAGGTCCGAGCAGGAGGAGGGGAATGTGCTCCATGGTGGAGCAGATCTCCACATAGCAGCTTGTGAAATACCCACGCTGCTGCAGACACACATTCCTGAAGAAAGTGCAGCCCATGGAGACCCCACACTGGAGCAAAGGAAAAGTGTGACAAGGAAAGAGAAGCAGCTAGAAACCACTGTGTACTGGCTATAACTCCCCCTGCCTCCCTGCACTGCTTAGGACTGGGAGAGGAATCTGGAGTGAAGAAATGAAATTGAACTTGGGAGAAGGGGAAGAAAAGATGCTGGTTTAAAGTCTTTGTTTCTCACTACCCAAATATATATTGGCAAATATTAAATTAATCTTCCCCAAGTACAGTCTGTTTTGCCCACAATAGTAAATGGGAAGCAATCTCCCTGTCTTTTATCTCAACCCATGAGCTTTCTTATCCCATTTTCTCCCGACGTTATGCTGAGGAGGGGGAGAAGCATCTGGTTGGGCATTTGGCTATTAGCCAAGGTTAGCCCACCACAACACTTCACAGTGTCTTTCCATTTTCCCTTTTAAGACTGTTCAGACTAATTCAATATTTTAATTCATTCAATAGTTACCTGCCAGTGACTACCACCTTTTGCCCATCTGAGAATCAAACATCAGACACCTATTACATTAGCAAGGATACTGATGCAATTGCTCTGAATAACATGAGCCGTATTGAGTACACCGAAGGCCAAACACTTTGCAGCATTTTAAGTCATTTGACAAAAGTGTTCATTTAATTGTATGTTTGGCTTCTAAAGCTGCCCTTGAAATGTTGATTCTTGGAAACTGATTTTATAAACTAAATCAGAAGACTTTATGTAGCTTACCTCCCAGGTCACTGCAAGTATAAATTAAGTGCCAGCTTCCAGAGAAACAATGAAACACAATAGACAATGCCAATTTTTTTCTTCGTGACCTTTTATACCATACTGACATGATGTTCCTTCCAGTTTTTGCTGTTATATAAAGGTCATTTGCACAGCTCCAAATTTTTTCCATAGGTTGTAAGTGAACCATTACCCAGTAGCCTATGCTGAGTTTTAGTGGCTTTTGATCCCGCTGAATAGGAGGCTGCCAGAAAGGAACAACATTTTTGAGCTTTCCAAGAGAAAGTTGTCTCGGTATTTCTCAGCTCTGCAAAGACTTACATGTACAGTTAGGTTTACATGCGAAGGCTACCCATAATGCATAGATACCAGTAATACTTTGCACTACAAGGCCTTTAGAAGCAACTGGGAAAATACTCATTGATTTTAACATACCAATGATTGGGGTTAAAGTCACCATTCTAGTCCACAGGTTTGAATACACATTCCTAGATGATTATATTTCATTCCTTTGCCTGTTCAGGATATATGTTTTTCTGATTCCATTATGGTTCCTTCTTACCAGCTAAGTTTTAACTGATTTATCCCCTATCTTTGCTATCTGAGGGAGGAGGAGAGGAAGAAGAAAGGAGACCTGGAGTGTTTGTGCTGTTGCTATCATTTCTATGCAGTGCCCATTTATGACATGAAGCTGATGTTCACCATTTGTTTCTGCTTCCTTCACATAATTTTTTAACAATTCTTTTCAGATAAACTACCTTACAGCAAAAAGTCAGAGGGCAAAGTTAATTACTGTTTGCATTTCCTCAGAACAGAATATAAGCATGGCTAAACCAGATCTCACATAAGTTTAATTCACTCCAACATTGCCTGTAAATAACCAATAACAGATGTTTAGAGAAAAAGAAGGAATCAGTAAAAAAGAGACTGACACATCTCCCTAAAGCTCCCCCTACTCATCCTCCAGGAATCAGGATATTAAGAACCTGAAAAATACAGACAACATCTGAAACTGTGGTTAGATACCAGCCAATGGTTTTATTTCTCCATGAACAATAAGTCTCAGAGCAGCTGTGGCAGAGAGCAGTTATGCATCCAACACAAGAAACAATGTTGGTTCATGCCTGGGAGTCCTTTTCTCAGTCTTTATTATACATTCATACCATGCCTCACACGTAATATCCCTTTCAGACAGATATTTATGCTCATAGCAACATGCAGTGTTGTTGTTTATAGAACTCTCCATACTCTTTTTTTAGGGAAAACAGACACTGGGAACAAATGAAGGTTAGTATGTGAATTTGACTGTCAAGATGCACTTCACTTTCACAGAAAATAGCTATTTGCAGCCTTCTCCTTATCACCACTGGCCAAATCCCCTTTGGGATCATGTCCTCCTTCATATATCAGAATAAATACAAGCAAAATTTAATCACTTGGAAACCAAAACAAAGAAGCTTGGTCCGGTTTAACTGCTGCTAAGGCATTTCCAGTGATATTACTACTAAAACGTTACTGCTAAAGCCTGCAAAGTGTGTGATTTAATCTGTTAAGAAAAGATTTTAACACTGTGACAAGATAGCTTATAAGCCAAATAAAAAATATAGTTTGTTATCTTACTTCAAATGGGAGCTCTGTTATTTCC
This sequence comes from Pluvialis apricaria, assembly GCA_017639485.1. Lineage (NCBI taxonomy): Eukaryota > Metazoa > Chordata > Aves > Charadriiformes > Charadriidae > Pluvialis > Pluvialis apricaria. The sequence goes on along the minus strand of CM030044.1, from coordinate 47,224,928 downwards.
ATATTTCCAGACAAATCTAGTTTTTCCAGATTCTCACAATCACCCAATTCTGGAGGGACTGACTTCAAATTATTGAAACTCACATTGAGCACTTTGAGGTTTTTTAAGCAGCCTGTGAGGGAAAGATAATTAAAATCAGTGCATAAAAAAAAAAAAAAAAAAAAAAAAAACCAAACCAAAAACACAATAAGGGAGAAAGTGAAAATAAAAGGCATACTCAGTTTAGCAAAGAGAAAACTCCTAAATGTGTTGATGAGTAAGAGACTAATATTTTCTGCAGTGGTTACTAACATTGTGTGGGTGCAACAGTGCTGTGTTGCACTCGTATGGACTTCCCTTAATCAGCAATGGTTTCGGCAAGAGTTTGAAAAGAGGCAGCACAGACTTGCAAAGATCTTGATTCTACCAGGGATGAGATACATATTGACCTCAGTTGAAACTAGAGAAGTTGGCTTTTGGTTTGGCCACTTTAGAAGACTTGCCTGCTAACTGAAAAGTATCTTAGTATTTTTTTCTAGAGAACGTTCATTGGGAACAATCATTCCTAGTAAACTTACTACATCAAGAGTTCTGTCTTTGGTATCCAGCATTGCAGACTTTTGATTATAAAAGGTAATGGATGTGTGCATTTGTTTTATTATTTTCTTTATTGCAATTTATCATGCTCGTTGGCTTAATTTTAAGGCCCTTATAATATTCTAGGCTATGTTTAGTCACATTCTATTTTCTGTTTCTTCAATTTGTAACATTACATAATCTTATCTTAAAAACAGCTTTAAAAACATCATTAAAATGCAAAATGTATTATACTGAAGAAATGCAAATTATACTCTGTGTGTGTGACGTAGTCAAAGGGAAAGGAAGTAAGGAATTTGAATGTATCAAATAGCTGATGTGTTAGCAAAGGGATCCTTAAATACATACATAACAAAATGAGAACATTCTATTGACAGCTGTGTTGTTGTGTAACATGGATGATCATAGAATCACAGAATCACAAAATGGTTTCAGATGGAAGGGACCTTCAAAGATCGTCAAGTACCAAACCCCATCCAACCTGACTTTGAACACTTCCCACAATGAGGCGTCCACAACTTCTCTAAGAAACCTGTTCCAGTGTCTTACCACCCTCATTGTAAAAAAAAAATCTTCCATATGTTCAATCTAAATCTATCCTTTTTTGGTTTAAAATCACTGCCCCTTGTCCTGTCACTACAGGACACTGGTCTTCATCTTTCTCATAAGCCCTCTTCATATATTGAAAGGCTGCAATAATATCTCACCAGAGCCTTCTCTTCTCCAGGATGAACAACCCAACTTTCTCAGTCTTTGCTCATAGGAGAGATGTTCCAGCCCTCTGACCATTTTCAATGGCCCTCCTCTGCACCTGCTCTAACAGGTCCGTGTCTTTCTTGTACTGGAGACCCCAGAACTGGTTGCAGTATTACAGTTGGAGTCTCACAAACATGGAGTGTAAGGAGAGAATCATTTCCTTCAACCTGCTGGCCGTGCTTCTTTTGATGCAGCCCAGAATACAGTTGGCTTTTTGGGCTGCAAGTGCATGTTGCCACCTCATATCAACTTTCTCATCCACCAGTACCCCAAGACCTTCCTTGTGGGGCTGCTCTCAATCCATTGATCCCCCAGTCTGTACTGGTATTGGAAATCACCCCAACCCAGGTTCAGGGCCTTGCACTTGGCCTTTTTGACTTTCACAAAGTTCACATGGGCCCAGCCTGTCAAGGTCCCCCTGGATGGCATCCCTTCCCTCAACTGTATCAACTACACAACTTAGTTTGGTATCGTCTGCAATATTGCCCTCTAATCAGTGATATTGCTATGATATTCTTCTCTAACCAGTGGCAGAATACAGCATTCACAAGGAAAACCTGCAGTATGAAACTGAAACACAATTCAGCAGTTGGAAATCAGTAGAGAACAGCATCCTGTGTCAACAGGTTCTCGGAGCAGACTATATATTGGCAAACAAAGACAAGACATACATAAGCTTTCACAACCTTATATTACATCAGTCTTCTATTTATAATCAAAATTTTGAAAATAACCTGATGCTTCATGGGATTTGGATGACACTGGAGAGAATCTCTCTACAGTACACCTCAAGTACTCAAAACAGTGTCATAATAGTGAGCTTATCCTTAAAGCACTAACGCTTAGCTAAACTCCCTCCAAAGCAAAAGTTGTTTTAGAGCTGCTCACCTATTGCAATGTGTGGAAATCCTTACCAGAGGCCAGATGGTGCTTCCACAGAAAAGGGCAGAGATGAAACACAGAGAATTGAAAGCCCCACATTTTTTCCCTGAGAAATTGCTGTTGTCAGAGACAGAGGCATGCGGTTTGATGACCAAAACTAGCAGTCACCAAATCTCACAGCATTTTACATAAACCTGAGAGTATTTCTTAGACACAACATTGTCTTCAAAATGATGGCTGGACCACCCAAATCTTGTGGCAGACAAGCCACATGTGGTAAGAAATCCATTATATTAATCTCGACACATTGCAACAGACCAAAATATAGGAGTTTCCACTGAACTTCCTCCCAGTTTTAGCTCTGCTAGAAACAGAAACTGAGGTGGTATTTCAAAATTCATCTGTCCTTTTAAGAAAGAAATCTTCTCTTTCCTATTCACTGTGAAGGGTTGTTTTAGTTCAAATAACAGAAGCAAAATTTTTTGTAACGCTATAATAGGCATTGTTTTGGCAGTACATTACTGTGCCGCAAGGGTCATTGGGGATCGCGCAAGAGAGTAACAGAAGCAACTTAATAGTGTAAATGCATGAACCACCTTATTTCTGGATTTTTAAGCACATAAAAGTAATAAAAGTTTAGCCTATCCATGATGAAGCCTCACCAGGTTTAATACCACAGTGCAGACAAATGAAGGTATCGCATCACATGCTAAGCTACATAAACATCCATTTACCACTTCATTGAAACAAAATAATCACTGAAACAGACATGCCTTAAAATAAAATAGAGAATAAGAGAATCACAAATTACTTCCTCATCCAATTAATCCCTCGGTGGAGGACAGCAAATCCCATTGGAATGAAAAAGAAGCTACTTACTCATTAGCACTGGAATGTATTGTCTTTTCTTTTAGCAATGGGATATTGTACTGGGTCTGTCTGGAATGGAGTTAATTTTCTTCATAGTAGCCCATATGGTGCTCTGTTTTGGATTTGTGGCCAAACTGTGGTGGTAACACACCAATCTTCTTGCTACTGCTGAACAGTGCTTAAACAGCATGAAGGTCTTCTCTTGTTGCTCGCTCTGCTGCCCCAGTGAGTCAGCTAGGGGTGGGCAAAAGGCTGGGAGGGGACAGGGCTAAGACACTGGACCTGAACTGACCAAAGGAATATACTATAGCATATAACGTCACATTCAGCAATAAAAGCTGTGGGTGGGGAGCAATGGGAGAGGTCTCCAAGGTGCCTATTGCTCAGGGACTGGCTGGGCATTGGTCAGCTGGTGGTGAGTGATTGCTTTTGCATCACTTGTTTGTTTGTTTGCTTGCTTGTTTGTTTTTCTTCACTTATTAAACTGTCTTCATGCTGATGCATGAGTTTTCTCACTTTTGCCCTTTCAGTTCTCTCCCCATCCTGCTGTGGGAGACTGAACAAGCAGCTGCAGGGTGCTGAGCAAGCTCTGTGAGGCTTAGCTGCCTATAAGTGTTAAGCCACAACAGATGTATTTGCTAACTTTTCAGCCACTGAATTTTCTAACTCTCAGTTCCATTAGTAGCTGAAGAACTAATTTAGAGAAGGCACCTAGTGCGATCAACATCCTAGTCACCCTCTTGTCTAATGCTGCTCAGATGGTAGATCTTTGGTGCATAACTAGGAGACATGGAACAGAATTGCTTACAGAAGAAAATCACAAAAATTTAACAGCCTTTCTGGGCAGAGGGATGGAGACAAGCACAGCTTCCCTTTCTGAATCTCCTGTCATCTGAAACCATGGCTTTTCCAGCTTTTTTCCCCTTTCACAGTTTCTAACATGTATGTCAGTGTTCACAATATGGTTTGTCCCAGCTTGCAGGTGTAAGAAAGCAAGGAAATGGAAGATACATCACATTTTTTCTTGTCATGTATAATGTCTCTCTAATCTTACAGAAATGCACTACAGAACCTACAGTCAATTGCCAGTAATTGCTGTGGCTAAGATTATGAAAATTACTGGAAAAAGCTATGAGTTTCACAAGTGAATTTAATTCTGATAACAAACTCAGGACAACAGAGATGACTGGGGTACAGTTCACCAAGTTCTGCGTGCGCGGAGCAATCTCTTGGAATTCTGTGTAACGGCTATTTTTTCACCTCTGAGCTCTTCAGTGGCTCTAAGTTATGCCACCAAAGAGCTGAGCAGTAGTCAAGCATTAACCCTCCCTCTAGGACCATAAAACATACATAGAACTCGCCAGGACCTCCTGGATAAAACCCTCGCACCAACACTTCACATAATCCCTTTTTTTTTTTTTTTGATATATCGTAATCCTCCTTAAAAGTAGCTTCTATTTTTACCTCCACTGCTCTTATGGAAAGACAACGTTACCGAGTTTCATTCTTTTCATGATCTGAAATAGTCTTCGAATTGCCAGTCTGAATTTGTTCATAGAAATTTTATTACCATTAATTCTTTTGCCAATTTTACCTTTAAGTAGCTCTTTTCCTTTCCTGGTGTTTGCTTCTCTGATGTTTTCATAAATAGCAGACATATCAGAATTTATTTTACTAGCTTGAATAAGCCAATTCTTCTACTTTTCTACCATAAAATAAAAAGTCCCCTGCCTGAATGGTCCTAATAGACTTCTTTTGCTTCTCTTTCCGTCTGAAATAGCTTTTCCTGAATCTGGGTGTCCACAACTTTATGTATGTATCATACTGGATTACCTTTCCTTGACTGTTAGATTAGGAATTTCGTTTCTTCCATTATTAGCATTCAATGAGCTCATGACTTGCTGCACAAATTACTAGCTCCTAAGTACATGACCTTGAACTCCGCAGTGATGAATTTAACCTCTCTGCTTTTTGGAAGCCCACCTGCTCGTCCAGCTTTCCATATTTCCTCCTGTTTGTGCTGTGACAATAACACACAAATTGTGTCAGCATAGAATTGCAGTAGCCCAGTTCTCAAAATAATTAAGAAATAAACTCAAGATTGATCCTTCAGAAACTCCAGAAGGGATCTTCCTCCTGACTAATAGCTTCTCTTTCTAAACGAGTACCTTGTTGCCTATGTTTTAACAAGTCCTTTGTTCATTTTCATCATTGTTGCATGAAAGTCCATTTTCTTAAAGTCAAACATTCGTTTTCCATAGTTCACTGTATAAATACTTTATGGGATGCCAAATAGACAAGATCTAGTACTTGAAGCTCAATCATCTTCTCAAAAGAAAGACAGAAGCCAAATGGGTTGGGCTCAACTTGGTTTTCCTTTATAAATTTTAATTTCAACCTAGTTTCCATTCAGCTCCACACCTCTATTTCCTCCTTTCTCTAAAAAACTGTTTAAAATTCTTACAAGCAACAATCTACACAGGGACAGAATGAGGTTATGTGCGTTGCCTAAATGGTAATCCAGGTTACAGATGGAGATCTTTTCCTTTCTCAGACGAAAGGAGTAAGACCACCACTCTCCTTCTCCCTAGAGTTGTTAACAAGGCTGCTTAGGCTGTTTTTGTCAGAGAAAGTCCACAAACATGCAACCATAAGACAACATTCATGACAATTCAAAAGTCTCAAATCCAAGTATCTTGGCTGAAAGAGTGCAAAATTGGGGAGCAATGAGTCCCAGCCACCACCGGGCTTAATGTGCATGCAGTATAGCCATTGAGTCAGCCTTAGGAAGGGACAGAGGAGGTGACAGCCCCTTCACAACTGCACAAATGTAGAGCAGGATTTGAGTGCTACACCTGCTACTTATACATTCAAATAATACTCAAGCACAACTTCTCAATTAAAAGTAGTAATAATAAAAACGTTGCTGCCTCAACACTGTTGTTAACTATGTTTAATGGCACTGAATTTTAAGTTCTATAAAAAATGCAAATTAGGGAGTTAAACAGCTAAAATCTCTGTGTTTTCCAAGGAGAGGCAGTAAAAGCAATAATGAAATCCATGGCTTCCCTGGCAGTTTCACAATTAAGAATATTTTATTTTTAAGTGGGAGCTACAATGCCATAGCTGTTGCCTAAGATAGCATTTATTCCCAGTTTAAATTTTTAATTCATTATTTTAAAAAATTAAATCAGTAATTAAACTGTATAATTTCTGGTGGTCAATGCAGCATAGTAATAATGGTAATGCAACTTCACCATTTAGACAAGCCTACATTAGTGCTCCTAACAAGGTGTCAAAGACAAAATACAGATGAGGTTACACAGAGCCTTTATTATCCTAGGATCCCATTCAATGCAAATGCAGATCCACTTGTACAAACTGGAGTAAAACATGAAGCAAATTTTTGCGTCGATCTGCAATGATCTGATAGCAGCTTCCTACAGGCCAAGACAAATAGTCTCCTATTTCCTGTCTTCTATGCTGAATCAGTGACATTCCCTTTATCCGAAAGGAGATACTGATGTTCAAACTTACAGGTAACAGTAAAAACATCATCTTTTATTATTTTTTTACTTCTGCTCAAAGCATCCAATCAAAGGAGGGATGAGGACTTCCTGAACTCCTTTTGCATAACAAAGTTGCAAAATCTTTTTTCACCATTAGCGTTTATAAAAGCTGTAGCACAGTAAAAGATTGGCCTTGGGCTATTAATATTTTGTTCTTTAACCAACCCTCATGTGTTCAATTAAAAAAAATTTAAACATGCTGAGAGAAATTACAAGTGACTACTACAAACAAAAAATAAAAAGGATAGAGCTTGGGATCTCGGTCTGTGGTCAGAAGAATATTAGTACAATGTAAGGAAAAAAAAAAGGTTTTCTTGTGCCAAAATAGAGGTAGAAAAACATGAAGAACTTCCTGTGGGCTGAATGGTAGAGGGAGAGACCTTTGGGGAAAAAAATGTAGGGTGAGGGCGTAGTGAAAGGGCTGAAAAGGAAATTAATGGGAAAAAAAATGAAATTAGGTGATCTGAAGATATTTTTGTAGATCAGAAATTATACAGAAAATTATGTAATTCCTTTTTTTCATGTGAGCAGATAAGCTGAAATGTGGACTCTGATCTCCATGGGGATGCCCAAAAAAGCATGTATCTCTCAAGGGCAAAGAGTACAATCTCAGTCTCCTGGCTGGAAAACACTTTCTGAGCATCAGAAATAAACACAGAGTAAACTGTTTGGAAAGGGTGGAACAATACATTTTGATCACCTTGGAAACTGAAAAAGCTAATTCTTGGATAAAACTTTTCCATCATAAACAGAATGGTGTGCACAGCTTCCAACATTACCACTGTGACCCAAGTGAAGACTGAGGAATAAACCACAGAGTTTGCTAATACCAATCTGCTGTGTGTAGGAGCGTGTTCTAACATTGTTATATATAATGTAGTTACATAAAGCAACATGACAAAGTCAATAGATAGGAATCTTTTGGCAAAAATAATTTATGTAATGAGTAGTTTCCATGGCAGTGCTTACAGCCTGGGCTCAATACCCAATGACACAATTTAAAATCCTTTCAAGAAATTCAGGTTAATAAAGTACTGCCCTTTGCAAGACGCAATGACGTTGAAATTTGTTCAAGTAGTATGTTTGTATTACATAGTACAATATTCCCATTTTTTATAACTTAAGCAGAAGAATAAAAATATTATTTCCTCTCTATTTGGTCCAATAAAAAGTACAATTTTCTACTTCTGTGATGCACTAACCAAGGGTTAAATTTTGAGGAGCTTACCAACTGTTCTAATATGACCAAGCCATCATTTGAGCAGCTAGCCTTAAAGCAACTGGCATCCTCCTAAAAGCAGTCAACTTGCAACAGAGGTGTTTAATACTTCCCCTTCAAGTGAGGAATCTAAACAAAATTTTCCTCAGTTGTATACAAGACTGAGCTGTTCGACAGATAATATTCAAAACTGAATAAATGGCAGGGTAAGAGATAAGTCTGCAACTCCTCAGAACTAGACTGCATTTAAACTGAGAATATGTATTTTCTTCTTGGAAACTCACACATCAGCATGCTGGGAATCTTATTAATAGAAAAAGATATTTTAGGTATCCAGAAGTCATTTAAAACTGTATTACTTATAGTTTTCCCCTCTGAGTTCTTGGAAATTGGATTAATAGTATGCACAAATGAAATTTTATACTGTGAGGTAGGGAGAAGACTAAAAAAATCCCTGTGATTTCTTATTAAAATATGTCTCAAAAACATGGTCATTTTTCCTTTTAAATATTTGGCATATAAAAAATAAGAGAGAACATAATGAAGTACAAAGATTTTATTAACAGCTCTTTGAGATGTTTCATGAATAACTTGTGGGACAAAAAAATCCTGATATCACTATTCTATCCCGGCACAAAAGCTTTGGGATCATATGAAAATGCAGTTCACTGGTGGTTCCTATGGGAATAAGGGAATACACTCTATTGGATATTTTCAATTACAGGAATTACTAATGTACTAGCACTAACTGATATACAGCAACTCCACTGCAGCCATGCAGTCAGAGACAGAACTGCAAACTCATCCAGAAGCCATTGCCAAAGAAAATTCCCCAGCTACACCCCTGCTCATGATTTTTTCTGTTAGTCCTGGGAAAACCAGACCTGACAACTTTGAGACAGAAAACAACTCCATTTTGCATTTTTTCTCATTTTTGTTTTCTTGCTTTCCATGAAAACATGTACCATTCCACAAAAAGAATCAAATCAAAAGTATTCTCATCTGTCTTCTGATCCAAATTTTATCTGTCCAAGTGGATAGGTGATTATAGTTAAGAGCGTAATTTGAAATATCTGAGAATGGATTCAAGTCTGTCTTCTCTCTAATTAAGAATAGAAAATCCCCTCCTAAATGAGGTAAAACAGGAACATGAACTTGAGTTCCTGCAGATATTTTAGTCTGGAGACTGCTACCACAGCAATACTTTTTTTCACTGAAACATTCTTATCATCTCCTGTTCTCTCCCGCCTTTAAAGTCCCCTTGTGAGAATCAAAAGTAGTCTGAACATGGCTCACCAGTTTAGCTTCTGCTGGATGATTTGTTGGTCTAAACTTGGCTTCAATTCTGTCTGAAGATTAAAGACTCAACAGTATGCATGTCACTGCCAACTTCAACCATCTGTCGTTACTCTCAAGTATGTTTTAGCTGTGATATTTACCTACTTGCTGCTGTTTTATAAACCAAACACACAGTGATGAATACCTTAGTACTTAACCTTTCTGGAGACCCTACCTTCTGATTTAGCACCCAGTCCTCGCTCCTTGCTTAGACAGAGCTCCAAAAGCAAACCCACATCGATTATTTTCCTTGTGATAATTTAGCAGCTAGACAACTAAAGTATGAAAGGTTTCATTTTGAAACAGCATCCAAAAACTTCAAAATATCCAAGACCTTTCATAATACTGTCTTATTAAAATAATGAACATTTCCAATACATATTAGTTTCTACGTCTGTATGCATATATACTACATGAAATAAAAGCATAGCCATTTGCAAGTATATCACCTTACATGTCAACAAAGAGAGCATTATACAAATTGAGATAAAAACCTCTCTGTAATTTATGCCATAACAACAGGGCAGCTCCATTGCATTACTAATAGGTGGTCTATCAAAACAGGACATTCACTAAGACTGCAAAATCATCAGGCAGTTTTGGCAAAAAAGTGCTGAACAGTTCAGTTGCACAGTCCTGGGGTGGCTTTTTTGTATTATTTGATTTTAACTACATTGGTGAATCTGTGCCTTTGGATAGGCTAGAATTACTGTTGTGATGTAGAATTATTGTATAAATAGCACCTACAGCTAACCAAATTTGTTAATTTTGTTATGCAGCATCTCAAAGGAAAGGTTCAAGTCCAGATTTCTCCAGATGAGTGTTTAGTACGGTAAAGTCTGCTCTCATTTAATGAATCTTGAAAAAAAAATTCTGAACAAGAGTTCGCTGTTAAGAGGAGAATGGTGAATGCTAGAACATTGTGTCTGAGGCTGGACCTACAGCAAACAGTTTTCTAATACTCACTATCCCTCCCCATTTACATAAGAAAGCAGCAACAAAAACATTGAAAGGAAGAAAGCAACACCTTGGGTATATGCTAGAGGGATGAACATATAGGATGGAAAGTGAATAAATGGGAATAACATGAAAGATACTGATGAACAGAAATCACATCATTTAAATGCAATTGAAAGAACAGTGATTGCTACTAGAAGCATTTGAAACTCTCTTCCTTGTTTACCAAGAAAGACCTAATACGGCCTCTACATTACCCTCTACAGAGAATTGGTTATGCTAGAATTATCTGGGTTTGTGCTTTATTTGGGAAACAGACTTTATTAACATTCATAATCACTTTTTCTTGGCAATCACTTTCATTAATGATGCACAGTACCACAAGAAAGAAATAAAAACTTTCTTAGCCTTTACCTGCCTGAACTGTTAAGCTGCAACCCCTTAAAACCTTACTTTTAATGGTTTAAGGTAGCCTCTGGAAGGGAACTATGTCATTTCCCTTTTCTTCCACACCACTTGGTAGAAGGTGTTTGTCCATTAGACCCACTGACCCATCTGAGTTCCATGGTCAAAGTGCTAACAAAACAGTTAGTGTTTATTTTATGTCCATTATCTCCTGCTGGTGTCTTGTTTATAATTTGCTAGTGTATTTAGCTGCCAGGTTGAAAATATAAAATCTCGATGTCAGTGGGAAAGTTTTTGTGTTAAATATTATGTTAGTGAATAAATCAAAAGCAGTACTGGTAGAATAGAAAAAGTGTAGAAAAGGGTGGCACTAATTTCTGTGTTTCATGATGCTCTCTCTCTTCCTGTTTATACCCAGTTATATTCTTTCTGGTTGTACCTATGATAGCAATGGAGGTGGAGGTTTTAGTCTGTACCTTTTTTTGAAAGTTGTTAGCTCTTAGTGTACATAAGGAATACCTGTCATGGGGAAAGCTTAGGACTACTGTATTTAAAAACAAAGGCTGAGATATTAGTACACCTGGGTGCATGGATGCCACTACGGGTGCCTCATAGCAGACCCAGTTTCTTCAAAGACACCAGTGGTTACAGCAACACTCTTCCTTCTAAGAGTAGTAAATCCCTCTCAAACAAACACAGTCTTTCAAACAAGCTTTTTATATTGTAAGATCAGAAAACACAGGAGTGCCAAACACTAAAATTCTTGTCTTTATGTAGCTTAAAATAGCAAAGGCAAAAGTACATAAGCATTAAGCATTTGTTTCTCTAAAAACCCTGATGTTGGATATACTACTCTATTAAATGGGGATCATAACTAAACCCGCTATAAAATTCAAAAGATGGATTTTATGCAACATTCTATTTCTGATTCCTTTTTACCACAATCTTATGTTTCAATTCTTCTTGTTTAGGTTTACAATCCTGTAATACCTCTATTTTTCTTAACCTGTAAGGAATATAAAACACCACCTGTTCTAAGAAAGAACTCTTCATCTACTTGAATACAAGCAATAACTGCCTTATAGTCAGATAACAAAAATGTGTCTGTTTTTTCCCATGCTTGAGCCACACCACACATGTGGTATTGCATACAATTCAACAAGTACAATTACAGCCCGAAAGCTATAAAAATTTAGAGGGAACTGTTCACTGGAAACAAGTGAGAAGACAATTAGCAGCAGATGAATTAGAATACCCATGGATGTTCATTTCCCTGTAATATAGTCAAAAGGCATAAGTATAAATAGCTGAATATCTTGAACCAACCTACCAATTTCCACTGGGAGATGGTTGATTTGATTTTTTGACAACTCCAATACTCTCAGGTCTTGAAATAATGCAATGTAGGCTGGAATGGTTTGTATCAACGTATTGTACACGTGCCATTCTTTCAGATAGATCTGTTCTTTCAGAGAATCTGGGAATTCCTGTAAATGAAATGAGAACAGGTAAATAGAAAGCATCAAGTTAGAATTTTGTCCTACCATATTTCTACATAAGGGGGGGAAATTTCCAGAGCCAAACCTCAACACTTTGCCTTAATTATCTTGATGTGCAACAGCAGTTTGCCAAAGCCTCATAGGAGCTGTTTGCTTTTGAAGAGCATCACAGCTGTCTGTCACCACATATTCATTTTTTAACTGTTAATGCAATCATTTTTCTCTAAAATTGAAACCTATCTGAAGCACTCAACCTGTTTGGTGTCTCCCATATTATCCCCTTTCTCCAGCTGGAGGATTTTTTTAAAACACATTTCAGTGCTTTAATTCACACATCAAGATGTAGTAAAAAGCAACATGGAACACAAGAGTGGGTGTATGAAGAGTATAAATAGGGTTTGCAAAAAAAAAAAAAAGTGTGACTATGTTCTTAATACCTGCCAATGTTTCAAAATTTTTTTGCCAAGATGGAACACAGTCCAAGGAACAGAAACATTTCAGATAGGATGCACACATATCACCTTTTCAAAGTCTTTTTTCAAATAAGTGACTTAACTTCCTAAGTTATTTCAGCAACATTTGAAGATTTTTACTAAATTTCTTTAGGAGACTAAAAGTACCCAATTTTTAAATCGGTCCACAGTTTCAATTAATTCTTGCATTAGCCATCCAGAACCTTTTTCTTTAAGAATTCCAGTATTGTTCCAAATACATATCAAATAAATTTGTTTCTGAGTAATTTTCAGACTATTCTATTTGTCCAAAGTCTCCAATGTATAACAGTTACTGAAACTGAAAGTCATTGAAGCCTTTAATTCTTACAAAATTACTTTAGTTAACTAGTATTCAGTTTGGATGTACACATCTTTGTTTGAATTATGTCTCCAAATTCCTTGAACTTGAAACAGACAAAAATCAATTCATAAAGTTCAAGGTCAGGTCATTTAAATTCCACTTTCTAAAGCAGCACATAATTTACCAGTTTGTCCTAGGTTTATATCACTGTACATTGGTAACATCTGGAATAGATCATCTGGATGAGGTACTATCACTAACTTTGCTTCATAAAAAGAGATGTAAAATTTCAGCCTTTAATTCTTTTATAGCTTCCAAATTTGTTTCCTGTGCATGAAGAATATAACACAGTAGGAATTGCTGGTTTTTATACAGAGGACATTGTCCAGTTGTTTTTTTCCTTCTAGATTTCATAGATGTCCCAAGACATTAACAAGAGTGACACATTTTAATTGTCTTCTATTAATTCTGAACTTCTGAACTAGGAATAGTGCTACTTAACTCAGCTAAATTAAAACATCTAATCTAACAGTAACTAAAAATAAAACTGGACTTTTGATCATAAGCTGTTGTCTGGTTATTGCTGCCTCTAATTTCAATTCTTTTCAAATTTACACGTGCAGACTCTTAGCCTATATATGTAGTTCTGCCTTGCTACCTGGCCTTCCATATTTGATATGGATCGTTTCATTTCTTGGTTTGTTTTCCCACTAGGTGTATATTGCATTGTGATCAATCTTCTATATTTGTCAGTTTATGGCAGTTAAAAAATAAAATGCCTGAAATGCCTCAAGGCTGGTAATGAGAAATCTCTGCAACTTTCTGGAGTGGGTTTCCACTCCTCCACCTTCAATGCTGCACATTTTTCTGCACAAAAATAAAAGAATAAATACCAGCTGCAAATTCAATTAGTATTGTCTTTCCCACCTGTACAGAATTGAAAATTCAGCACGTAGTGAATAGCATTTAGCTGGAGTGTCATAGAAGCCACTGTAGGGAAGAGCCCTGATTCACAGAGAAAGCAGATGCAGAATAATTATACTGGAGAGAAAAAGATGTCTGGATAACAGATACCATTCGCCACTCTATTTCTCCACAACCCAGGTCTGTCTTTGTCTTTCTGCCGATGTCCTGACAGATACAACAGGGAGCAAAGGGGAATGCTTGCCCCTCTGAAGCCAACAGCCTTGCTGTTCTCCCAGGCTGAAGGGGGTATCCCACAAACTTCTCCTCGATACACTGAAAACAGTGCAGCACACAAAGCACTCTCTCAGATTAAGATCAAACTCCTTAATAATTTTTAAAAAATTAAGCCAAAAATGTTTTTGTATTATTTTTTATTATTAATGTGAAAACTATTTTTAAAAATCTTTACTTTTTTATTAAGGGTAGTTTAAAGCACTAAGGTATTCTTGTACAGCAACTGAAATAAATTCAGACAGTACTTCAAAAGAATGGAAGGAGGTTCCATTCTTCTACCAATTGCCCTGTCTTGCTTCTCTTTCTTGAGACTATTTCTTCATTTCTTATAAATCATATTTACAATTTGTAAATGTAAATTTACAAATACTTTGCTATAATGTGGGTTTTTTAGCATTCTCCATCTTACAATACATTTATTTGTGTTGCTGAAACTTAAATTGATGTGATATTTTACTTCATTTACAAACTAGATAGGGGTGGGAACTGGAATTTGCACAAGCTTTACTTTTGCTTTACTCTCTGATTCCCTTGTGTTCTTTTGTAATCTTCTGCTGCCACACTAAAGCTGGCAGTCTGCTGATAAATTGCTCCATGAAGACTGACACTTGGAGGATAGCCAGTCTTTTGCCTTTAACAGCAAAACAATACCTCAAACTCCGTTGATTTTGGGAGGGGGGAAAAAAAGTATTAAAAGGCAATAAATAGCAAACTTACAACCATTGCTGATTATACTATTTCTAATTAGGAGAGAATTTACCTGCTAGATATGGGCCTGAACTAAAAGTGTGATCAAAGCTCTGAGAAGTTTCAATTCTGTTTCTTTTCCAGAGCTGTGGCTTTATCTGTCATGGGCCAACTCAAAACCTTGCATCCAAATCTACCTCATCTTTGAGAAAGTTTGGAGCTTGTTCCAAAACTAGTATGTCTCAGGGCCACGTGTATTACCTGACTGGGTAAGGAATTTTACAGATTTTTTTTGGAAAAAAAATCTCTGTAAGTTAATAAGCACAAGAGAGATTTTCTCTGTCCATTCAATGCAGCAATTCTACTTGACCCTTTGTGGCAAATAAATACCTCACTGTCACTAACACCTGAGAATAACAATTCAGAGGAGAATAACAATTTCAGAGGAAACTCTTTGTTCTCTGTGAAAATACATAGCATGTTAGATGATAAAATTGAGAGAATAAATACAAATGTAGTAATTAATTTGCTGTCTTTTTCTGTGAAGAAATAACATGCAAGAAGGTCATGGTTTACAAGCAAAGAATTTGACTATTGGTCATTCATTTAGTTGTTGTGCACATTTGACATTATAGTTGTTTAAATCAGGTACGAATCTAGATCCTTTGCTTAGGTAAAGCAGCGCTGCCAAGAACAGCCCTGCTCTGTATTTGAATCAACATCATCACCTTTCCTTTGCCAATATTGATATCACAAATTCAAAAATTCGTTTTTCCTGAATATTTTCCAAAAATCATTTAAAATTCACTGATCCACTAGAGAATAAACATTCATTAGTTAGGAAGAGAAAGTAAACACTCAGAGGGGAAAAACAGAGTTAAAGTGAATTCATTGAAAAATTCATATGAATATTCATGGCATTATTTTGCCACAGTTTTCATTCTGCTCTAATAGCAGTGCTATTTCTCTGAAGAACTAATTTAATTCAGTAGATACATGTTTACACGTACAAAGGCTCTCAATTAAGTGTTTCATCAACTCTCCTTCACTCTTTCCTAGGCAACTGATTCTAACACAAAATTCAAGAGTCCAAAGTCCTTATACAGCTCCTTTTAATGGTGGATTTGCCTGGAAAACTCCCAGATAAATAAAAAGTTTTTCTGAAATATACCTTAAGAACATCAAAGTTACTTCTGGCACAGTACACCATTCTCATGCTGTCAAGTCCCAAGGGTTTTGCAAACACAAGAGTATTTAGGACACTCACTGTTGGGGCAATACAATTGGGTTCCACCCATTTTTTATAAAAAGAAGAGAAAAAGCTGTCTGATTTCATTCACAACTTCAGATTACGAGACTAGTGCATTTTTTATGTAAAACCTTTTCTTTCCTAAATACAAATATTAATTCATTACTGTTCCCAGCTAGCAGAAATGCATAACTCAGGGATGTAGACACTTGACTCATAAATATTTGGTTGGTTTGTAAAAGAGGAAGCAAGCAGCAAGGACCATTGAACCTTAGAGATGTCACACAGCCTTTTCCAGGTGGAGCTCTGACAGACAAGGGTAAAACTATCTCATCACTACAATTATCAACCACTGTCCACAGCCAGAAGCTGTTCATCCACCCTGGACAGGCATGGACAAACTAGTACCCAAGTTACAGGAGGAATTTTAGATTCAGAGGGACTCATCGAGTATGTGTTCTTTGAGCACAAAGGCTTGATACTAATCCTACTTGCAGCATTGCAGTTCAGAAGATTTCCATTAAGTTGGTGTGACCAAGCTGTTAGAAAGCTGTTGTGACTTGAGATCTGTAGAGGCTCAAACCGCATGTCTCAAAAAATTAGCTTAAAAGTGAACGATAACTGTGGATCTGTATAAACAGAATACAATTCCTCAGAATTCACGTATTGTGAAATCAAGCCCAACTCTCTTTAGCTAGTACTCTGTGCTTATTTGTCTGACCTAATAGTCATTATATGAGCTTTATCTTCCTCGGTTATATTAAAATAATTACTTTACAAGTAAAAGGAACAGTGGGTCTCCACCTAATGAAAATACGTTATCATTTCAACGACATTTGAGAGGTGGGGAAAAAGTGGCACAGAGGTCCTAAGGGAAGGAATTCCTATTAGGAATGCAAAATATGTGATCTGCTCCGATTTTTCTCCTTACAAATGTTCTCAGAAGGAGATACAAGGTCATTTTCAAAGGAGCACTATCCAGGTGATTTTCAAAATAGTTGTCCGAGCATACAATGGAGTGTTTTACAAAAAACATTTTTAAGTTCATACTTAACAATGCAGAATCAGTGGGACAGATTCACTGTTATGCTGTATGTATATGGAGCATGAGACAATAGACAGCCTGGGCAGTGATTAGTGCCCAACACAAGCTACCATTCTAGTTGACTGTAGCATTGCAAATAACATCATTGGTTGATTTGTGGACTCAGCTCATTTGCTGCTAAAGTTTCCAATGAGAGCCCTTACATTGAGATCTGTGGGAAGAATGTGGTAAAGCCACTTGCTTTGATCTTGAAAGATCCTTATGCTGGGGATTACTTCTCTGTGAGACTTAACTTCACAGCATCCAGAAAGAGAACTGATACAGCCCAGAAGCAAGCCCTGCTCTCAAAATTAAATCTGTAAGTCATACCAGCATCCTACTTGGATTTAGCTATCAACTGTCTAGAGGATATATTACTGCTTCATTGATGAGAGGAAAGGGGAAACATAATGAAAATACTTATCAGCTAAAAGCCAGTGAGACAGAGGATTCAGCAGCTGGTTCCCAAATGGACACTTAACAGGGTTGTGCTGTTTGCTGCTGCCAACGGTAAGTGGCCAGCCAACAGCAAACCAAGCTGTTTATGTGCCTGTAAAACAGCACAGGCAATCCCAGCTCTGACTTCTCCTGGTGTCTGAGCATTTAATTGTTCAAGCTTTCAACTCATAGATGTATTTGTGTGCAAAACACATCACAAAAACTAAACCACAATTGATACCACAGCTCCCAGCTACATAACACGCAGGCTTCCCTGAGAAAACTGTCACATATTCACAGATCTTTTCACATGCAAATTGCCAGTCTGTGCAGCTTTGGTTGTATAGTCTGCAAATTCATTTTGTCTAAGTGCACCTTTTTGTGAGAGAGCAACAGGGCAAAGAGTGTCATGTCTGATTCTGTCTTTGGTTTAGACAGAGAATATGAGATCGAAAAAAGCAAAATAAGTGGTAATATTTGTACAATGAATATAATTTTTACAAAATTTCTGCAGTAAGGGGGAATACAATTCTTTCATTACTTTGCCTTGTGTATTTTCACATTTTTTAAATAATTTTCAGCTGTTAGAGACTGGCAATGTTCTTCAGTTTTGAAGGAGCATTGGTACTCTCTAAATAAAGCAGCTTTGATTTTATCTTTGTCTGCAGACACCTGAACTATGTCAGAGTCTCTTGTTGAAACAGGAAGCCCACTTTAACCAGAATAGAGCTGGACAATGAGGCAGAGTGGCTGTGTGATATGGCCACAGTGAGCATATGATAAGGAGACAGAATCCAAGCACATGGTGGTTAGGAGTGTAGTGCTCAAGGTGTCATAATGTACATAACAGTACACCAATATCTTTTAAATGTGATCTTTCAGCATGTCAAGTTGAAATTAAATACTGTTGAAAACAGAACAAATAACCTATGTTTGATTTTGCTTCCAAATGTAAAACGTAATTTATGGTAACAAAGCAAAATATTAACAGTTTGGCAAAAGATAGTAAGCAACAGAAAAGTTGTGTTAAGCAGCTCTCTGCTCCCTGATGCACTGAAAATATTTGCAGTTGCTACTTCACCAGCTGTAATATCTCTTTTTCTCCTAATGTAGCTCCAAAATTTACAGCACAGGAAAGTGTGCAGTGTAAGACTTACACAGCTTTAACATCATTTTCAATATCCAAGTTTCTTGAAAGATGAGACATGATAGTTCTCCAGCAACCAATCCTACCATGTGAATGACTGGCATCAGTTGAAGAAACAGCCTCCTTACTAGAGCTCGATGGGAACCAGGGATTTCTATTTTCTAGAAATGTTGTCTGTTTTATGTTTGTTCAGAAAAGCACAAAAGCGGGGGGGGGGGGGGGGGGGGGGGGTAGGCTGAAATAGAAAACACCTTCATATTCAAGATCACGTCTGGGACAAAGTTACATTTCAGGTCAATCAAAAGTATTGTTTTAGTGAAATTTAGCTACTTTACCGGTTGACTTTTTAAACTTCATTTTTTGTAATGAAAATCTCAAAAATATACTTCAAAGTTATAAACTACACAGAAGTCAAAATTTTAATTTTACTTTCTAATTAATAAAGTAGTGCATACCCAAAATACATTTAAGTCAAAGTTTTAACATCTCTAGAAAACTTCAGACCAACTCTAATCCACCTTTTGCTGAATTTCAAAACACCATTAATTCAGAGCTTACTTCCAAAGTCATATTTCACATCAAACACAACTGCAACTAAAATGTGCTATTTTCAGCAAGACCATTGTGGATTGATGCTAATATTGGTTTTGATTTGAACAGAGCTTGAGAAAAATGTCATCACACCATTAGAGCAAGAAGACAGATCTCTGAGTAGTAGAAGACATCAACAAGCCAACAAAGCTGAATATTATTTTCATCTCTTTCCATCCATTGGGGAATTTTAGAGAAAGATTTTGTATTGCAATATGATTGCTTACACCAAATTTTTTGAGGCAGCTAAATTACATCTATCAGTAGAGAATTCAAAATAAGCATATTTGAAAACTAAACCACTAGTTCAGGGTAAGATAGGAAATGCTTTTGTCACTTTTAACACTGTGAAAAAACATCAATTTCATTTGCATTGGCAAAAGAAAAAAGTTTTGGGATTAAAGGTTACAGTGCTAAACTACCAAAACTCTTTAACAATAGAAACATATTTTCCATTATATTTACCGTCCACTTCTCTCCAGAAAGCTGAAAAATAAACTTGTTTTTTTCCTTATTTGTTTCGCTTGACAAAGCATGCCTCTTCTGGAGCTGAGGAGTCTTTCCATAAGTGTCCAAGATCTTCTCATCAGTGTCTACAAAACCATTCTTGAGGTATTTCGATTGAGGAATGCCTTTCTTCCGGCACTCTAGTATGAAATTCCATTCCTGTTTTATCCTGAAATAATGCAAGAGAGGGTTTATGTGAATCAGCTGAAATGGTATGGCAAATAAGTCTTAAAGCTTGATCTTTGTTTGCACAACTACTTAACAAAATAAAATTATGCACCTAATATATTGACCATTAAAAAAAAAAAAAAAAAAAGATGTTCCTGGAGTCACATTTAGATTTTCTAGACTTACATATGGATTTCAGATAAGCAGGATTTCATATTTAGTGACTATAAAACAGTGACACCCATGGAATAACAGAAAAGTACAAAAGTGGAGACTGAGCACACTGTCACAGAAAACAGTATGAATGATGCCCTTTATTTCAATAGGGTAGGAAATACATTCTCACAGAGTAGGTTACATGTATAAACAAAAACAAGGGCCTGGTGATATATGCAAAATTTTTCAGCTGGAAAAAAGTCATTTTAGAAAGTAAGAAGTTAGAAATATTCCCTTTTCCCTGTCTGTTCTTGTTCAAGTATAATGATCTGTTTTCATTTTTTACACATTATCTTCTAATATTGTCTTAGAAGACAGAGGTAAAGGTCAAAGTTAACCACATGCCAACTAATTTCAGATTCAGTTTTGGTGTAACTTTAGGCTTACATCCAGGGCAAACTTTTACCCATACAACTTCAGGTGCAAATTCAATTCAATATAACTAAGCATTGCCAAAACACATGCTTTAATGTAAGAGAGATGTATTTCAGCTTAGTTGATTAAGGAACAGCTTGATTAACTGAAACAATCCTTCCTTGTACCAAAATAAGATTCTGTAAAGCCCCCTGCATCATAAATCTGATCTCACACTTTGAATGTTAGATTTTTGTGGTACATGAGATTCATTTATGTGATCTCCACCCTCTGGCAGAAATTTTAAGCTAAAGACTTGAAGGAAACTGGCAGGTGAAGACGGGCACAAAGTTCAGGTTGATACGCCCCGTAGAAAAAGTAAAAAACAGCATGTCCTACAAAGAGAATTGGATGCAACTTTGTAAAGTTCAAGTAGGAAGTAACAAAATCTGTACACATATTCCCAGTTAAGCATGGAATTTTCTCTAAAATGCTAAGATTTTAAAACAATGGCACATGAAACAGAATGTCTGCTTTTAAGCCATGTACAAGAAAACAGTTACAACCTTAGGTACAAGAAGTATTTACCAAACTTGGTGTCAAAATAAGTAGGTTTTGGACATTCATAGCAAGGTATGAGGTAGAAACTGCAGGGCAGAGTATATTTATGTGAATATGATACCACAGATTAAAAGTCATATTTGACTCAATGCTATTAAAATAAATCATTAGGCATCAAAACTGCATGCCTAAATAGAAAAGGTAGTACTGAGACAGCTGTAAACTGCCCAGCACAGATTGTGGCACTTATTAAAATCTTAGGGGATGTTAGAGACTTGAAAGCAAAGAGTACAGCAACAGCAGGAGACTTCATCTATCAGCATACACGCAGCACATTGACACACTGCAGACAATATACATGTTTGGAAACTACATATGACTGTTTATCAGAGCAGCTAGGCTGAGAGATCACAAGAAGACCTGATTTAGTTTCAAGGAGCAGCACACTATACATGGGTCATCAGAGAATTACGGAAAGCCCCTTCTGTAATAATGACCGCAACTGTTCCACGCAACATCTTTATAAAGAGAAAATAAGGAAAAACACCTTTTACAAATATTTCAGAAGATAAGCTACGTATAACCATGAAGTTGGTTAAAAGTACAGCTCACTGGGTAAAGCGCTGGCAGTCTGCATGAAGACAGCACAACCTCAGAGTAAGTACATTCTAACAAAGCCACCGTAAGGATCTCTTTCTCCCCTCATTTCCAAAAATAGAAAAATAAAAGAAGATAAAATGGCATTTAGAAATGAAAAGGCAGTATAAGCTCTGATAAATTACATGTAAAAACACAAAAAAGCAAACGAGGTCACTTACTGCAGGTATACAGATGAATAGGAAAAGGATTTCTAGCATATCAGAAACAGAAAGCCTCTGACAGAGACAGTGGGAGCAATAATTTATCAAGGTATGAAAGGAGCAGCGAAGGAATAGTTAAAGAAGATATTGAAAGCTGCAGAAAAGTTACTCATCCTTGGCTTCAGTTTTTATTAGAGAAATCAGTATGTTCTTTACAAGTAGGCATCTGGAGGACTTTCTGATATTTAAAGTGTCAATAGAGGAGGCTTGAGAATAAAAATATATATATATATTTGAAGTAAATCCCCCGGTTTCTCTGAGTGTCTAGTTGTGAACTGCTTTATACCACAGTGAGCTGTGATATGTAAATGAGTTAGGAAGAAAAAGACTGGACAGACAGAAAACATGTCCAGCAACATGTTCAGCTCAGGCAGTCCCAAGAGGGGTACTGAAACTGCTCACACAGTCAAGGAAGAGTCCACCACCAACTCACAGCATCTCAAAATCTTTTCTGAAGCTACTTGATAGAACAAAGACAAGAAAATAGGTGAGAGCAGACACAGCTCCTTAGCCCATTTTGTGATCCTTCAACATGCAGCATCTGATACTTCTGGTTACACGGGGAGAGACACCTGAATACCCGATTGCTCACCGTACCAAAGGGTATCCCCTCCAGCTGCAGTCTGAATATGCTCAGATGACAGAATTTTCCATACCAGCAGACGTGAAACACCTTTTTCAGAGGCTTTGACACATGAGCCAATGCAATTTTTAGTGTTTGTCTTGCCTATTCAATCTGTCATTTAAACCCCAAAGACCAACAGCGCAACAGAAGGCAGACAACGTCATATCAAGAGATCACTAGGAAAAGCTAGAAAATAACACTTTCATATACTATGAGAAAAATAAACAGGCCCAAACCACCTACTCATCTTTTTTTTCCAAAACTCATCTTCCAGTGAGCATAACTAATTAGCTATAAAAGCTCTGTATAACTGTGGGTGGGAGGTAAAGTGGGGGGGGGGGGGGGGAGTGAATTGAATCCCCAAGGAAGAGAACAACGAAAGGATCTGAAACATTAAAAGGCAGGAACTGAAAAGGACCACAACCTTGGCATTCTTTTTTCTAAAATCTGCTAAATAATCCTAGCTTTAGTTGCCACTGCTGTACTGCAGTTTCTCACATCCTCCTCCAGTCCTCCACACACAGCTTTTCTGTCCCTCTGTGAAGCTTAACTCTGCATTACTGCCCTCTCATTTCCATGGTATTCCTTAATTGTCTACCAAAGCAATAAATATTTGATCTCAGAACATAATTTAATGCACTGAAAAAGCTTGCCCCCAAGATGCTTTTTTTTGTATTCATTGCTCTTCACCTATGCACAAAGAATGACTGACTCACTCCTCAACGTATAAATTCTAAGAATGTTAGAAACTTAACAAATAGAAAGAAGAGGTCAAAAAGTCTGACTCTTTATAAAAAGTAAGGCACTGAACTGCTCTACTACACCTCAGTGCTGGCTCATCAGGTAGACCCCAGGAACACAAGGGTAGAGGGTTCAGATCTAAAATTTTACTCTCTCGCAACAAGGAATATAGAAAACAGCAAGAAGGCATCTACATTGAAGATGAAAGAATAAACTGTCCTCTGACACTTTACTGATAACATGCACAAAACACAAACCTCAGGAGGTCATGACACATTGTTAGCTAAATAAAACAAATTGTACATAACAAAAACTGTTGTTAACAAAACCAGAGAGTGAAAATTGACCTCATAAGACAGACAGGCATTAAAAATTAAACCTGGTCATGAATTCAATGTGGATATCATGCACGGATGCAGAAATCCCGTGTCAAATTTCTTCTTTACTCATACATTAAATGATGGCAACATGCTCATTAAGCTTTTAAAGAATGCCTGCTTATGATCACCAGGCTAAGTACTATGTACAAGCACATTTTGAACAGATGGAAAGTGAATTAATAATGGAGCAACAAACATGCGTAATTTTATACACACATCTCAGAACGAAAAACATGATCTATCCCAAGGGCAGAAGGTCTAACAATTTAGAACCCCAACTTGTACCCCTGGGGTGCACACTAACCAAATGAATCAACATGAGCCTTCCTGGCCTGGAGGTGTGACTTACATCAAGCTGGTATGTATCATTAAGCAAAGATTACAAAGTTGTAATTTGCAGGTTACATTTGAGATCAGACCAAAGGGATCTATTCAGCTACATGATTGTTGCTCAGCTCTGTTATTGCCAAAAAAATTGAGATGATGGTGCTTCTTAAAGGATCTTTACGAAAATAAAGACCGTTTTAAGTCTTCCTTTGGTGACACTCCTCAAATAAAATAGAATTACCACCACATATGTCATATCTGGAGGCTATTGCATGAATCTTCAGGAAAGAAAAGAAAAGCATCTAAACCAGTGTGGCAAACAGAAAAAAAATACCTACACAAACGAAAAATCAGCCTTTAAATAAGCTAATACACTTTCAGAGAAGCTAAATTTCTGGTCTTGGCATTTTAAAGGCTCCTGATATTTCAGGAACACATTTTGACATAAGACAAACAAATTAGCTGGTTACAAAATCACAGCCCTCCTGAAGTTTGTCTTTCTATAATTATTCAGCAATAATATACTCTGATCTTCGTTTAGAGCTTGATCAAACAGTGGCAGTCAGGTTAAAGAAACAACTACCATTTTCCATATGCAAAAAGTAGGTGTTACTCAAGTCAAGCCTAATTTAGGTGGGAGTATGAACACAAAAATGTATTTTTTCTGGGTATAGGACCCAGATGAGATGTAAGGTTCCAACTCAGCTAACTACTCCAGTATTTCCACTTCAATCAGGCAAATAGTACAACTAATTTTAAAAAAGACTAATTCCATGCTGCTTATGTTTGTCAAAAAAAAAATGTTCTGTGTCATACTTTCATACCTGTAACACAAAAGCACACCTGTCACTAAAGCAGACTGTAAATGGTATAGAGGAAATGTTAATTCTGGCAATCTATTGCCCAAAACATTGCTGTATTTCAATAAGCTTTCAGGACAATACATTATAGATGTGAAACAGGGTCATCAGGGATATTGAATATTCAAATATTTCCATTTTGATTAGCGCTGAACTTGTCTTCAGGTAATCATTCCCCAAACATTACTTCATTATTAGAGTATATCTGCAGCAAAGTTTAACAACATATAATTACATTTTTTTATTATAAATATTTCCCTTCGACGATATGGGGGTTCCTTGCTTGGCATTTTAGATTCTCCAACAAAATCACAAATCTAATCAATCTGATGTAAAGAATTACTGTAGAATAAATTCAATGGTTGGACCCCTCAAAGGAGCAACCATCTTGGAACACAAGAAGTTTGCATAAGTAAGGATTTCAGAGCCATCCCAGTAAATGAGCAGTAGCTGGGTTTCTTTGAATAGTTCTTCCTTCTGCAGTTACCAACAGCTCAATGTCTGATTAGGAGGTCTTGAGGAAAAGCTATGCTTCTTAGGTAAAGAAAGGAAGTTTCATTAGATGGCACTGTTTCCTCTAAATCAGGATGGAAGAAATAGCCAGGACACTACCTGGTGACACCAATTTAGTACTCCTGGGTGATGTCTAAATCAGAATGACTAGCCACACAGGATCATTAAATAATCCCATGGAATTTTCATAAGAGCAGTACAGTTAAACTGAAGCTCAGCCCAGACTAATATTCCTGATGGACGAGTAACATTTGCTTCAAATTCAATTGGATTGATTTAATTTCAGTCCCTCTGCCAGGCTTTTCCATGGGTTGTAAAGGGTTGTGACTGAACAGCAGCTTTTATCTTCCAACCTATTTGCATGCATTATATTAGATGCAAGGTCTGTATGCACAAGTGCCTAAGAACAAAGGCAAATAACTTCAGTAGTTATTAGTGCTGCAGAGCTACTCCCAACTTGTTGCCTAGAATTTGTGTTTGGAGCTAAGGACTCCCAGCCTGCGTTTTAGTCTTGCTTAGAAAAATTTCTGCATGGAGTAATGAGTGGGAGAATAAAGATAAACATCACAAATAAAATCTTAGTTCAGGTACAAATAGAGTTATAACACTGAAGTTTGGCAGAGTGATAGAGACAAATCAATTTTATTAAACAAACACACAACCTCTCAGGGAAAAGAGTCACTGTCTGCCTGTAGAGTGAAAGTTTTCTTTCAACTTTTAACATTCAGGAAGTGCATAGCTCAGAAAAGTAACACATGTACATTTAGCTAGCCAGACCTTGAGAGGAAATTTTTGGAGAAGAGACACACTGGAAGAGGTGGCTGAACAAACTGTTATCTTTCCCGCATGTTTGGTTGGTGGACAGGGGAAGCTGTGCCATTTCACAGCAAAGATTTAGATAGCTCTGGCATTTCCTCACTTGAGTGCCTAATTTGTCAGCCTTCAATTTTTACCTTACCTGCTCTTCACACAGAAGACAAACGTGTTGCAATCTTTAAAAACAAAAAAATCTAACTGTAAATGCTCACTCCTATTTCCTTTCCAAAAGAATGACAAGTAGGAAGTAAAAAATAATGAGGAAAATCATCATGCCACGTCAAGTTAGTCTGACAACATTCAGGATTTCAGGGTACAATATAAGATTGTTCACCACTACCAGAATCTAGAAGATGAAACATAAAGCAGTGCTATAAACACAAATTTATTTCCATAATATGGACTTTCATAAACACGTATATAACCATGGACCAGTGCACATTTTTATGTAACAGTTCCTCTTTCACATTCAATGGGAGATTTAGAATGGGCTTGTTTGATGGGATTAATGACATAAAGTAAAATGAAATTACTCCTGAACAACACCATACTGTCTCTTTTCCTTTTATATTCAGTTGCTGGTTTACGTGTGCCCCCGAGAAGTAGGGGTTCCTTTAACTGCCGTACTCCCACAGTCCCACTAAACAAAAGGGGAAACAGGGGACTGAATTAACTCCACCCAAAGTGATCTGATACCAGTATCTCAGAAAGCCAGATATGAGCCTCTCACAATATTCTCAGTAGACTCTTCTCCAGAATCATCTTTCACTGGCCAGCTGCCTAAACATCTGTTCTAAGCCTGGAAATTCCAAAAATCTTTACAAGACCTCACCATTAATGCAAACACAGTTCAAGCTTTGCATTTATTTCTGAGGTTTTCCTCTTAGAAAATACTCAGTCAAAAAAGAGAAATATATTACATGTGACTGCTTACTGACCCTGCATGAACTAAATTACCTTGCCCCAAGGCAAGCAGAGTTCCCTAGAGGTTAATTGTGAGTTTTTCCTCAAATAATACATACTACATTTCACTAAATATTATCAGGTCATTTTACATAGCAACACGGCTGATAAGGAACTGCACTATCTCAAGGGCATTTGTGAATTTTAACTGCTTTGAGAAAAACTGGATTTTGTTTAAAAAAAAAAAAAAGCTAAGCAGCCTCAGCAGGCCAGATTTCAAATTCATCTGCTACACAAGTATATTTGTAGAGAAACTCTATTAATTTTAGCCCTACTTGGGAATTCACTCTGGCTGCTGGCAAAAGTAAATATCTAGAATTTTAAATGCTAGAATGCAGTCCTCAATTTGGGAAACTGCCTTCTTTGAATCTCTTTTTGGAATTACCATTTTGGGTAACAATCCTTTCCAAAATACTTTTTTACTGTGACTTGACAGTAGGTACTCTCATTGATTTCAGCGCACTTACCTGACAGTGGTAAAATTTTAATCTCTGAGTAGAATACCAAAATTTGGTCACATAAGGAACTCCCTAAAATAATGAAATGTATTTCTACAGGGAAACATTATTTCTATTAAGGGTTTAATTATAAGTACAAATTTATCTATATTTTCAAGCTAACAACAACTAAAATTTTCTGCTATTTTTGGCCCAACCTTTGGAAGCAAGGAAAACAACCTCATTGCATAAAGACATGCAACGGAACAAAGTAGCGTATGCAAATGGCAAGCTAAAGGAAGGAAACAAAAATCCTTTGTGAATGCTGAAAGTGTGCTTGGAACCTTCTACTTCTCTGCATCAGATCCCAAATTCCCCATCTCCAGTTGGTGCAGGGAGATAACAGAATGACTTTGGACATCATTAGTGGAAAAAAGCAGAACAAGCAGTCAAGCTCCACACTTCCAGCTGGAGGGGTGGTTACAGACAAATAACCACAGGCAGAAACAGCAGGGAGAATGTATTGTTTTTATGGAAAACACAAGTCACAGTAAGAAATGAGGCTTAACATATGCTACTGACAAAAAACATGGGAGCTGAAATTAGCTACCTCAGAGCACATAAGGTTACCCTCTTTTCCTCTTCCATACAGAAGTTCCCTACACCTCGTGCTTCTGGTTTGCTTTTGTACTAGCAAATTCAGAAGTTATCTTCTGCACAAAAGAAAACCAAAACCCAAAGAAAACGTGGCAGAGGGATGTTGAAATTTAGGTCCATATTGGGACTGACCTTTCATCAGTTCTGAAGATGACTGCACATGCTGTTAGAAGCAACAGGTGTGGATTCCTAATCATAATACACTTTTTATGAAAAAGGCTGCA
The DNA here is from genome assembly GCA_017639485.1 of Pluvialis apricaria. NCBI lineage: Eukaryota > Metazoa > Chordata > Aves > Charadriiformes > Charadriidae > Pluvialis > Pluvialis apricaria. The sequence continues at coordinate 47,196,457 of CM030044.1, read as the reverse complement.
GTGGTACCCCAAGAGCCACTAGCTGGCATAGACAGCAGTAAAGTAGAGAGTAGTCTGCTTTATCTGCATTAGAATTGCACAAAGCCACTTCTAAATGTAGCATCCGGCACAGAAATAAGATTTGATCAAGTTTCTTACCAAATGCTTTCACTTCTCTTTTCCACCATAAGGGTAACACCCACACCAGCAAACTTTTTTTATCCCTCAGCTCATATCCAACAAAAAAGCTTATCCTTGCTGGAGAATTTAATCCGAAGGACCAGCTTCATTTTTCTTTTTTTGTTAGGATTATGGTTTTTAACACAGGCTTTGGCTAGAGATGAGAGAACCAAGGCTGTGACTATGGATATTTTGACGAGAAGGGTCTTGCAGGAAGGGCAGTCAGACTTTGTATTACCATGGTCTCCTCTTAGCCCATCTGCTCTGTTGTCAGTGTAGCTGCACTGGCAGTGAGAATCTGTGAGTGGGGGTCTCGTGAGACGACCAAAACACCACATGAAGGTTCAATGCAATGATGGTCTTAAACAAGAACACTGTTTAATCCTGTACATTTTATTTTTAAAGCAGAAAGTTATTTTTATTGCTTTGTTTTTTTCTCACAGGGGAAAAATGACAAGCCATATGTTTCCAGCATTGCCAGCACAGTATAATATTTCACTGCTTCTAATGGGAATGAGCATAAAGAAACCAAAATATTGCTTGAAGAAACCATAAATTAAATATAATAAAAACAATAACATGATTAGTGGGTGTAAGCATTATAATCAAGGCTCTCTTTAATATTTGAACAAGAAAAAAATCCTCTGATAATTCTTTCATTCTATCCTCCCTCTCCTATTCAGGAGCAATTGTATGTGTACATTTATTTAATTCCTTTAGTTTCTCTTGTCAACTCAACAAAGAGACTTAAAGTATTTCTTAGTAGTGAATTTTATGAGCATGTTTTCATGAATTCCACAATAAAAAGCTATACTTTTATATAGAATATAAGCAATAGAAAGGTACAAAATGTGCTATTTTTCTCTTCAAATTAAATCTACACAGTAGACAATAAAATACACCATTAGAAAATCACAATCTACATAGGAAAGAGCAGGGACTAATGAAATACAAGAACTGTTTGTGCTGCATTTCTCTTACAATCATCTGAGGAAAGGAGGTGAGAAATCATTGAAATCAAACCCAAAAAAATAGAATTTAAATCATCTGGTAATGTTTAGTATATGGCAATGTTAGTGAATAATAATAATGGATTCAATTAAAATGAACAGCATAAAAGTTGTCTTACTTCTCCAATGAGCTTTTCTCTAATCTTTCTTTCTCTTTCCTCTGACGTTCTTTGTTCTTCTTAACTCGAGTTTCCCACAGTCCTCTTATGAGAGAAAAGTCAAATATTATCACCTGATGCCCCATACTGTCAACATTAAGTTTCTCCTGCAAGAACAAGCCATCATGAACACTTCAGGAAAGACATAATGAGAAAAATGAGGAAGCAAAAGATCATGTTTCATTAAAATTATCTGGGAAAAAAAGCTGAAGTCATAAGAAATACTAACACAATATGCTTTCCATCTCACTTAATTTGTCTAGGGTTTTGTGCTGGCAGTAATAATGTAGCATACAATTAACTTCTATATAAAATCTATGGCGTCAACTAAATGTTTTGTATTCCTTTCACTATTTCCTTTCCAAGATAAAGACACAGTTGCAAAGAAATACTAATTTGATTAAGTAACACTGATGAAAATAACTTTCAAGACTTTGCATTTTTAACAATTTATGTAACTAATATTAAAATGAAAGCTCATGAAGAACCTTTTCAGTGTAAATCACACAAAAGCCCTTCATCTTGGGTTCTCATGTATTGTTCTTTATGCACCCAAGCTCTCCTGTTCTAGTGGAATATGGGAATTTACAGTGTTTGCATAAGTAGGTGTTTAACTATGAAAGGCACTGAAAGACCAGCCCTGTAACATACAATGAAAACTTACCAAAGACAGAGATATGGTGAAGGGTTTGTGAACACATGGTCCCCATTATTAGTATGTGTACAATTACCTTCCAACAAGTGAAGACTTGGTACCAATGTATTAGGTCCAGTGCAGTTAAGAACTGAGCTGAACCGGACCCTAACTCACCAAGCTTTCCATATTCAGTTAAAAACACAGAAACTTCTTGCATGAACCTTGCCCCTCCTGAAGTCTGTGACAAAGGTCTCATTCCTTTTAGCAGGCATGATGCTTGAGCTTGACCCAACATGAATGCTGCCTTCTCTTTACTCGAGGAAAAGACCACATTGCAGTATCTTTAACAACCACAAGAGATGAAGACCTCGGATTTACATCTTGTGAAACACAGCATGACTGGCACCACAGTGTTCATTACTAAACTGTAGCAATGGTTCAGCACCAACAAAGGAAACAAATCACCTACTAAATCAGTAATGCAAGTAGGGACACAAATCTTGATAAAATAGGTAAAACTGTGCTCTCTTGCTTGGAGTCACTGGAGAGGGTAAAATCATCACAGTACACTGGTTTCCATGAAATGCAGCTAGATTGTCAACAGAGGACTTCTATCATACTTACTTCTTTATAAAATGGTTTGCTGAACCACTGCAAGCAAGTTTTGTAAAACAGAAGTTCAAAGCCTTTTAAAAATAATTGCTTCTGCCAAGATAAAAGCAGAGGAAAGAAAAGTCAGTTATTTAAACTTTGCTTGAGATGTCATTAGATACCACATTTGTTATACCATTCGTAAGCTTAAAAAAAAAATAAAGAAAGGAAAGAAGAAAATCCCACTGAACCATCTACTGACCGTTTAAAAACCAATCTGCCCTGTCCTTTACTGGGTGTTTTCAAGTCTGTATCTATTACTATTTCCTCAGACCTTACAGTGACTATTTTTTCCAAGCTCTACGTCCTTCAACTGGGGCTATTTATTATCCGTCTCTCCGCTACAATACTGAGGAGGAAGGGGAAATTATTATCCCCTCTGCACTTTTTTGCTTGTAGCTTCATAACCGTCCCTTTTCTCTTTCACCCCCTTTCACCTGTACATCTCTCTGTAATCTGTAACACATAAAGGAATAATTTCTTCTGAGCCAGCAAAACACCCTCATGTCCTCTGGAAAATGCACAGCACGGACTAAAAAGGATTAGCATAGATACACCAAGAGGAAAGGTTCTTACCTGTCCAACTTATTTGTCATCTCAGTAAGAAACACCCTTATGAATACCCCCAAGTACTGGCACAGAGACTGGTCAGACACCAATATTTTTCTATGACATAGTCTTCTGAATCTTAGGATGTTTATATGAACTGCTATCTTTGCTGTTCATAAAGCTGCTCCCATTGCTCATTTATCTTTATGGGCACTAAAAATGAGGCAAAAATAGTTCCCAGCCTATTTGGAACCAACTGCTGACAACAGCCAAGTGAAAATCCCATTAATAGCAGTGTAATGAGAATGGTGAACTTATTCCCAGTGGAAAGGTTTATCTATAATCAGCTGTACCCTTCTAAAACGTATTAACTAATAATTTACAGTAAACTCTCCACTGCATAAAATAGAACATTCTCCTCTGTTGCCCAAGTCAAGAAACCCAGTTACAAGGACTTCTCCCTCACAGGAGCTGCAGACAAGCAGTCACTCTGCAGGACCTGATTCATTTTAATAGACCAATTCATAGCAGTGTGTTTTAGTAGAAGGGCTACTGCAGGAGCTGAATTGCTGAGAAACAGTGAACTGGCAGCTGGACACTTGACCTCTGTTGGAACTAGACGGCCTTAATCAACACGAAGTCTGAATAAACCGCAAAAGTGCTCTATTTCCTTCACTTGTTCCCCACCTTCCTGTCTCCCAGGTTAAGTCATGTGTTCTTTATTGAGACACTGATTTATTAAGACACTCAGGTTGGAAGAGTTGATACAGCTTTTACCCACATATGGGATTAGGTTGCAATGTATTGGGTTTTTTCTTCAATGGTAAAACCAAGCAGAGGAGGAATGTGGGTGGGAGGTGAGAGGTGTCCATCATAACTCCTCAGGACTAATCTCTTCAGAAAGAGCAGAGCCACAAATCTTAATCAGAACACAGGGTGGCTAAGGCTGTAGCAACATTCATCAGGACAAATGTGAAACTTTGTTGCTATCTACAACTCCAAAAAAGTCCCCCAATAACCTTCACAGGGCTGTTACTTCATCCCATGTCCTAGTCCAAAAACTGGGCATGAAGTATCAAGCGTGGTGGCATAATGTACATTTCCCAAAGTTCAGATGCCACCATTTTCCTGATGATGATGTGCTGTCCAAAAAAAAACAGCCTGGCAAGCTAGCAGTAACTAGACTAAACTGATCCTAAAAGCAGGTTCTGCAGGTTGCTTACTCATGCATGGCAAGAATTCGCAACAGAAGAAGCAACTACCAATAATAATTTCCATTTCTAGAAATACATAGCACTGTACCTGCTCAAGTTCACATATAGCAGTTGCTTTCTTCCAACCATCAGGTTAGGCCTACACAAGAAAACCCAAACCTATCATCTGTTAGTCACAGATGGAAAGGTACATTTGGGTAAAGAAATGCCTCATTATGGACACTTTCTAACATCTTCCTTTCAACTGGCATTCCACACCAGTATTCCCTCTCATACTTAGGCTCTTCACAGATAATCACTATTAGCATTTTACTCGAGTTCAGAAATCACAGAACCAGTGAGACTGGAAAAGGCCTCTGGAGGTCACTAGTCCAACTGCCCTGCTCAAAGCAGTCACATGATTGCTCACCCAAATATACACACACTGCAGCCCCCTTCCTCTTCCAATTTCCCCATCCTTTTGCAATTCAACTTTGCTCCTCTCACACCCCATGCTTGCACATGCTCATTAAGGACAAGCTTAGGTGATGCAGTAAGTGGGAAAAAAAACCCCAAACTTAAGTTATTTCTCACCCAAGAAACAAGCAACTTTGCTTTCATTAACGGCAAGTCCTGACCACAAAAGCAACAATCACCTTCATCTGCAAGGCCCTGAGTTTGAAGTTTAATGCCACCTTCCTTGGGTGACATCTAGATCAGCACATCTTTCTTTGATGATGCATGGTTATAACGTTCATTCAGTCTGACGAGTTATTAGTGAGACAGATCACAAAAGCAAGGCTCTTCAGTAATGTATGTTAATGAAAGCACAGTGCTTTCCAGGGTAAAAAGGATTCAGGAGCATAAAGAGAAGGCAAAGATGCTATTTACAAAAGAATCACTTGTGGAGAAAATAGTTCTTTCTGTGTGTGTGTGTCTATGGAAGCAAATAGTTTTATCCCTAGCCATTTACACCTCCCAAGAAGTAATCTACAAGGACTTAATCAATATCCTTAAAAGGCAATATACTAGGAAGTCAGTCTGATTTCTTACCTTTCTCGTAATAGTTAGCTCAGAAACAAAGCTGGTCATTCAGGATAGATTTCTTTTTTTAATGATTGCGATATTTTCACTACATAAGCAGATACACATTAAATTTAGGGCAATATTTTTAAGTAATATATATTTTAAATAATTGATTTTAAAATAGAAAAGAGCTTTCTTGTTAATAAGCATTTGCATTACTTGGCAAAGTGATACTAGGGTTTCTAACCAGAAAAACTTGTACTAATGGCAGAGGAAAGAAGTTTCCCTTTGCTTCACTCCTTCCCTCCCTTTATACTTTTCTTAAGGAGAGTGAGAAGAAAAAATAATACTTTGGGGCAAAAAAAAGTCCCTTTGAACACCATGGCTTTTGCAACATCTTCTCTTCCTCAACAAGGAGGTGAGATCATCTGCAACCTTGTCCCAGTTTTCATCAATAAGGGACTCACAAGAATCCTTATGACCATCGTTTCCCCTCTCTACAGTCTATACCACAAATTCATATTTGTCCCCTCAGGGCTGTACTTTCAGTCCAGATACTGACCTACAACTTATCTCAATTTCACTATTCCAGACCCCATACCTTCACTATAGCACCTTACCAAGCCCCTCTCCTCAGCCACTCACTCAACCTTGCCCTACTGCAAGCCTCATCTCAACTCTGAAACCCATCTTTTCACCTTTCCAGATGAATTTAATAATTTACCACCTCTCTGGGACGGCTGGGGTGAGAAGAAGCGCTTGTTAGCATAAGAGCACTCTTTTGCTATTAATATTTTGTTTTAGGTCTCTGATTGCCATGAGCTATCCCTGCATGCATGGAACAGAACAAATGTCCTTACAGACACTTCTGTGAGATTTCTGGTCTTAAAAAGCATAGAACGCCGTTTCTTTACAATCTTGCAAAAATTTTATTCATTTAGCTCTATATATAAACAGGCCTATTAAAATCAAGCACAGTCCTTATTTGTATAAGGATATTGACACTCTTAAGCATTTGGAGGATTAGGTGGCAAAAAAGTAAGATCTTAGTAATGATACTCATATTTTCATTTTAATGATATAACATTAATGTCAAATGTTATTGCTAGTAAAAGCATCTGCTTATGTATCTGCATGGTTTATTTTTATTTTATCATTTATATTATCATTTATTTTATTTTATTGTATAAATTCACCTAAAGGTACACAGACAGCTCTCTAGCATCTACTTCAGACTTTCTTCTTGAAATAGTAGGAGTACCCAGGAGCTCTAGACCAGAATCTATTCAGTAAGGTGTTGAAAAACTACAGAATGTAAAGAAGATATCTGCCTTGTAATGTCTATAATCTTTATTATTTTCTATTTATTGTTATTCATGTTGTTGCTACAAAGATATGCATACTTCAGACCATATCTCTAGTAAAACTGGAGAGAGTTACTACGCTACTCCTTCAATGCCTTTGCTCCCTTCAGCTACTGATATCTCCACCTCTTGTTTACACCTCTGTCACAGACCTGCCAGATGTTTCCACAGCCATCTTTGACAGCAGACAGTGATTTCATGCCCACTTACTTGTATTTGTTCCCACTTGGCCTCTGAACCCAGAGCAGACATTTGACAGTTACCTGTGCTTGAATCACAAGATGCCATGGTCTGCCTGATCTTCAAGAAGCAAACTGTTTAAGGATACATAAACTAAAAGGAACACTGAATTCCAGACAGAAGGCCTTCCGCAGAGAAGAAGTGCTCTTCAAATCAGCAGCTTCATTGAATGAACAGTTTGCAGCGTTTCTGCACTCATGTTAGCATCTGAGATATATCAATGTATAGATGCTCTGAGGAACATACTACAAAATATTAGGGACAAGGCAAGGTCTTCTTTGGAAAGGAAGGTAGTGGAGCACAGGGGAAAAGTGTTTTTAGACATGTTGACTGCGTGGCCTTCCAGGACTAACTGTACCAACTCTTCTATGGCTCCTCCCTATGTACCAACATTATCTCTACCTTGTCTAGAGCAGGTTGAATACAGCCAGTCATAAGCCAAAATTATATTGGCTTTATTATACTACAGTCTAGCCTCCTCTGAACATAGCTGACATCAGTGTTAATTCTGGCCAACTTGCCTGTGTACAGCATATTCTGTAGAAAAAGGCCTGTGTCTTCTCTTGAGTCTGGAAGGTGCCCAACACAGTTTTGATATTACAGATACAGCTAATATTAGTCTCTGTTACAGCCCTCTTGAGTTCGTATGGGGTCTGGTTGCCCTCAATAACAGCACCATGTATACTTCCCTTTGCTGCTTTACATGAGTTACCAAATTATTAATGTTTTGGTTTCTTCAATTTATTTAACAACCTTGTTCACTTGGGTCCTTTTTCTTTCAGATAATCACTGTGGGAGATCTGCTGCAATCTTATGAATATTACTGGCAGGATTACATTGGGGAAAATGCATGTGAACATATTTCCTACCAATCCTGCAAATAATTTCTGAGGAAATAAGCTTGCTCACACTGCGCTTCAGAATGATCAAGTCATTTATCTCAGGAGTCTTTAAATATTTCAAAGGAAACTTGACATTTGGATAGCAACTGAACACATTTTTTGTGTTCTCAAGGAAAGATTAAATTACAGAAACATGCTGTGACTGAAAGAGTAATAGAAATGGTGGCAATGTTCATAATATACAACTATATTGTGCTAACTGTGCACAGCTTGCAAGTGGGGTAGTGTTTCCCTGTGCCACTTGGGGAGTGGGAGAGGACTGCAAAGCGGGAAGCTGCTCTTCCCTACCTAGCCTTGCTGCCAGTAACAATCTCTCATTGTTCTACACCAGCAGGGAATTATTATCCCTCCTAGTTCGGCTGGTTTATCTGTCACTAGACTTGCCGAATGTGCAGATTTGACGGTCAGAGTTTTGGGTGGGGGACCCAAGTTAAATTATCCTACAGATCACGTATGCATGCATGTGATGGCTGGGTCCTGAGGAGCAGGTGGGCAGGGCAATGCTATAGATCACAGCGGGTGCCCCCCTGAAGGCCTGGGTCTGCAGAGATCCAGCAAATGCAGCTGCACTGCGGAATAAATAGAAGAGGATAGGGACAAGCTGCTCCAGGGCTGGAGAAAGCAGTCCTGACACCTGGACGCGAGCCCAGATGTTTTGGGAGTTTGAAATGTTCCCTCCTGCTCTCTCAAGAGCACAGTCTCAGCCAGCCGGCTCCTAGATAAACAAACACAGACAGACAGTGACACTTTCAAGCTATTAATTAGTCCAGCTCTCACTGAAGTTAATTTCAGAAATTAGTGTCTTTGCATATCACAGGGCTTAATCCTGAATGCTCTGACAAATCAAGTTATTTTGAGTTTTCCGCTTTAGCTGTTTCATAAAAAAGGCATTTAAGAACAGAATCTGACATTAGCCTCTTTCCCACACAAATAAATAACTTTTGCATTGTTTACATACTGCAGCTGAGAAAGCAAACATGTCTTTTCTTAACCTACTTCTTATACTTCAGGTAGAAATAACTATGAACATCATAAAATTAAAAAGATATGTAAATATAAATATGCAAAGGCTGAGCTTGGTTTTCACACAGTGTTATGCACGTATTTCTCTTTGTCCAGTGCTGCAGAACAATGTTTTACTGACAGTTTTCATTAATCAGTTCCTATTCCAGATGTAAATTAACCGGTCTCACAAACAAGATTCCTCTTTATCACTGCAGTCTTCACATCTTGATTTTTAGACAATTTTTCACAGAGTTATTCATTAATTAGGTCTTTAATTATGGATTAATTAGCAGCTGAATTACAATATTCCTTATACTTCCTCAACTCTTGTAGCACTAATATGTTTGCCATCAAGCATGATAGATGTTACATATGCAAGGGGATTTATTACAGATGTATTCCCCTAGCACTTCAGTGAGCTGACTAATTATTCAAAGTGATTCTCCCACTGACAATGAAGCTAATGAAACACTGGACTGACGTCTGTGACATAAATCCATTCAGGTTTTTTTTCACTGGGCGTTGCTGAAGAGAGGCCTAATTCTCATAAGATCAAGAGAGGGATGATGTATTCGAAATGGGTATCCATTTTAAGGCTGTTTCTTGTCAAAGGGAAAACAGTAAGCTCAAAAATGTATTACATGTTTTTAAAAGTAGTTGAGTCAATGAATGTAGCCGTAGTCAGCAGGTGAAAACAGTTGTCTTAGATAGCAGACGACAGAGTCCTGGGGAAGGTAGAGTATGCGCTAAGAATTGATTAGAGACCCCGCTTAATTACTCATACAGAGACCCATGGCAAATAAAATTGCACTCACTGCCACTGAACAAAACATGGAGGCTTTCATATAAAATTAGATGATCTTAATTAAGCATAAAATTACAGTCTTGGGTTTCTCAGACCTGTTTTATGCTGTCCATTTTTTTAGCACAACATTTCATTGACTTATTGTCATTTGTCTTAAGGTTAATGGACCTGGGCCGTCCCCAGGAAGTGAGGCTACTACTGTTACCTTTCGTGTACAGGCTCCAGCCTCTGAAATTATCTATGTGGATGACAACATCATAAATGTTATTTTAGGCTCCCTGTCCTAATCAAGACTAGCCAAAGACCCTCAAATTTCGATAATTTCCTCTTGCTCCCAGGGGTCCATTTACCACATATTGATTTAAGAATCCAATGCTATCATCTGTGTCTTCCTCTACTGCAGAAGGTGAGCAAAAACCTACTTCTGACCTATGACATCAAGCCTCTGTCCTATTTCCATGTTAAATACAAAATTTATTGTGAGTAAAACTCTCATAGCCACTTCCTAGGCAGTTAAATTCTGTGATTTAAGAACATATGGCAGACAATTTAAATAAGCAAAGAAGATGCTGTTTTCAACTACTCAAGTAGCCACGTAGTTCAAATGGTCCAAACCCCACCACACAGTTACGAGGTGGCAGCTGTATTTTATCAACTCTCTTCCCTCACCACAGCTGTGTCTTTAGCCTTTCCCACAAAACCTTCCCATGCCTGTGGATGGAAAACACAGGTGGCATGGACAGCTGGACACCCTCCTTGGAATAACTCTCCATCTTCACCTTCTGTCTTAGAAGAGCAAAGTGGTAGTAGGATCTATCTCTTTGGCTAATTGGCAATATCATCCACCACCAATGTTTGAAATGGTGCTCTACTATCAACTACTGTTGAGAGGAAGAGAGTTGGTCAGTACCTTTTAGCCTACAGAAAGTAATATGTCAGTGATAGCACATAAATACTTATGGTAGCAACAACAACAATAATGACAATATTTGACTTTAAATTATAGGCTTTGTTCACAAAAGATTTAGCAGGCTAGATTTCCTATACCAGTTAGATTAGCTGTAAGTGGCCTTCAGAAGCTGAAGTTCTATAACTCTTTTTAAATTCCACTCTAAATTTTGACAGACAACAAAGATAAATGACCAACCTCTCCAGCCATTCTTTTATTGAAAATCATTCTCACACCGGCATATGTCCTTGAGATGAAATAGCAAGGGTTTATTACAACTAAGTCACGGAGTGAGCCTTGAAAGCTTTCCTAAATTATAAAGTTTGGATTTGTCACAGGTGTAAATCTACTTAGAGGAACTATATAAGGAGTGAATCTTACTATCTCTAAAGGTACCCAGCAAACACACCACATTGAACTAAAACTCCATGTTTCAGCTGTTTTTCCCATATAGGTTAGCATTTAAAAATCCATGGCATGGTAACAGCAATGAAGACCTGATAACGACTTCTCACTTTCCCTGCCATTTCCCACCTTGACCCCACACATCTGAAGAAACACAATAATCAGCAAAACTGTCACTTACCTACTACTAAAGAACACGAGTGTCCAGAGCTCCTAAGTGTGCTCTGCGGTTATTCAATTTAGGACACTGAGGTTGTTTATAGCAGCAGCATAGCTCATGGCCAGCCAGACCTGTTTGAACCCCACAGCGTGACTAGCCTTCCAGATGTACTAATGTGCTATATTTGTAAAGTGATAACATGATCTGTGGTCTTACAGCAGAGACACGGGCAGGATAAAGTATCTACATTGCATGACACAACACAGGACGAGAAACAACAGTGCTAGGGCAGCATCTCATTTGCACCAAAGAAAGCGTGACAGAGCTAATGTTACTTATGCTTATGTATTTTCCTTGGAAAAGGGCAAGGAGAATAAAAAAAAAAATAAAGTCTGCATTCCTCTGGTACAGACTATCTCTTCCTGCCCATATACGTGCAAGTGTGAGAGATAGACACATGTGCATGCACTCACCCTGCAGTTGCCATGAGTGATTGATTTACAGCTAATTCTGCTTTCACTTGCTGATGGTGGCTCACTTTTTTAATGCCCATGGCTTGGTACTCATGGCAGTATTCCTGCTTACTGTCAGTGTTGGCCCAGCAGGGTGAGGCTGTGGGGAACAGGAGACTGTCCCTGCTGCGACACTGGCATCGCTGATGGCCCCAGGGGACTGAAGTGGAGTTGAGGGCTCCAGGTAGTCAGGGAACTCCCTGGGGCTGGGGCCAGGGGGCAGGAAGAGGAGATGCAGGGAGGGACAGGGAGGCCTGTCAGGGCCCTGCCGATTCAGCATGAATGGTTGAAATTTTCTCATTGTACCTTTGATGAAATAAGCCCATTCATTCCCAATTAGAAAATCTTTCTCAGTCAAAAAGTAACTGATTTACACCTAAGAAAGAAAGCAAGCACCTTTAGCACAAAGTTTTGGGACTGATGTTTTAAGAAAATAAAGTTTTTCATCAGATTCGTTTCCAAAAACTGCTTTTGATTTAATTTCCTTTTAAATTCAGCTTTTCAATTAAAATCTTATATAATTTTTGATAAAAAAAGAATTGGCATTTTTCAACCATCTCTGTTTATTATTCATCACTGCCAGTAATAATAAGCATTAATTACAGCAGCTGGGCTTGGCTGAAACTTCAGATACAAGTTTTACACTGCTGTGTTTTCAGCACCCTCACTGAAATCTCATCACATTGGTACCAATGGAAATGAAAAACCATGAACTGCAGATTTAAACATTCAGTTTTGTCTTCAAGCCTGAAGGAAACAATATTATTCACTTCGAGCTTTTTGATGCAGCGTGTTTCGAGGTATGATGACATGACTGAAGGATCTGCATCAGAAGTACTTACTGTTTTGTCATCTTATTCTTCACAAACATTGGTGATAAAAATTGTATTGATCACCACTGTCACCTCTGAGCTGCCTAAGATATTTTTGTCTCCTAATAAATCTGCCCACCAAAATGCACTTTTTTTGCCAAATAGCCGTCTGGGTTTCCTGCAGCAGTGATGCATATCAGACTTCAGCTGCAAGAGCTGAAGAAGCAATCGGTGAGGGAGACAATGCTTTCAAACAGAGAAAGTGCATTCCTTGTGTAATCAAAAGCATGATCCGTACTTCTGCTTTCTTGTACACTGCCTAGGAAACCACGATCCTACATTTTTGTTCAGAACACAATAACATGAAATAATTCTTAATTAGCAATTGAATTAAATCTGGCCAGGGACATCAAGACAAGCAAAAAAATCCTTCTGTAAGTATGTCAGTGAGAAAAGAAATATTAGGGAAGATGTAGGCCCTCTCCAGAAAGAAACAGAAGATTTGGTCACCCAGGATAGAGGCAAAGTGGAGTTACTCAGTGAATTTTTTGCCTCAGCCTTCACTGGCAAAGGCTGCAGCCACACTATCCATGATGCAGAAGTCAAAGATGAGGACTGCAAAAATGAAGAACCACCCACAGTAGGTGAAGATCAAGTACGAGACCACCTGGGGAACCTGAAGGTGCACAAGTCCATGGGACCTGATAAGATATATCCGTGGGTCCTGAGGGAACTGGAAAATGAAGTTGCTAAGCCACCATCCATCATATTTGAGAAGTCGTGGCAGTCTGGTGAGGTTCCTGTTGACTGGAAAAGGGGAAACATAACGCCCATTTTTAAAAAAGGAAAAAAGGAAGACCCAGGGAACTACAGACCAGTCAGTCTCACCTCTGTGCCCAGCTAGATCATGGAGCGGATCCTCCTGGAAACTCTGCTAAGGCACATGGAAAAAGAGGAGTTGATTGGTAGCAGCCAACATGGCTTCACTAATAGCAAGTCATGCCTGACAAATTTGGTGGCCTTCTACAAGGGGGTTACAGCAGTAGTGGACAAAGGAAGAGCAACTGATGTCATCTACTTGGACTTGTGCAAAGCGTTTGACACTCCCACATGACATCCTTGTCTCTAAATGGGAGAGACATGGATTTGACAGATGGACCACTCAGTTGATGAAGAACTGGCTGGATGATCACACTCAAAGAGTTGTGGTCAAAAGCTCGAAGTCCAAGTGGAGACCAGTTACAAGTGGTGTTCCTCAGGGGTCGGTACTGGGACTGGCGATGTTCAACATCTTTGTCAATGACATGGACAGTGGGATCGAGGGCACCCGCAGCAAGTTAACCAATGATACCAAGCTGTGTGGCAAGGTAGACACAGTGGAGGGGAGGGCTGCCATCCAGAAGGACCTGGACAGGCTGGAGAAATGGGCCTCTTCCAACCTCATGAAGATCAACAGGACCAAGTGTAAGATCCCACACATAGGTCAGGGCAATCCCAAGCACAAATACAGGCTCAGCGGAGAATGGATCAAGAGCAGCCTTGAGGAGAATGACCTGGGGTGCTGATTGAAAGAAGCTCAACATAAGCCTGCAATGTACAATCACAGTCCAGAAAGCCAACCGTATCCTGGACTGCATAAGAAGAAGCATGGCCAGCACGTCAAGTGAGGTGATTCTACCCCTCTGCTCCACTCTGGTGAGACCCTACCTGGAGTACTGTGTCCAGCTCTGGAGCCCGCAGCATAAGAAGGACATGGACCTGTTAGAGCAGGTCCAGAGGAGGGTCATGAAGACAATCAGAGGGCTGGAGCACCTCTCCTATGAAGACATGCTGAGAGAGTTGGGGTTGTTCAGCCTGGAGAAGGGAAGACTCTGGGGAGACCTTATAGCAACTTTCCAGTACCTAAAGGGGGCCCACAGGACAGTTGCAGAGGGACTTTTTACAAGGGCATGAAGTGGCAGGATGAGGGGTAATGGCTTTAAACTGGAAGAAGGGAGATTTAGAATAGATATTAGGAAGAAATTTTTCACTGTGAAGGTGGTGAGGCACTGGAATAGTTTGCCCAGAGAAGTTGTGGAAGCTCCACCCTGGAGGTGTTCAAGGCCAGGCTGGACGTGGCCTTGGGCAACATGGTCTAGTGGGAGGTGTCCCTGCCTATGGCAGGGGGTTGGAATTAGATGATCTTCAGGTCCCTTCCAACCTAAACTATTCTAAGATTCTATGGTTCTATGAATTATATCCAAAAACATGTGATCTCCACCTCGCTTATTCAGGATCCATCAGTTGTTGTACAGGTGTTGATTTTTGGCAAAGGAAGGTTAGAGGTCTTGTGCTTTTTAAATTTTGAATACTGAGATGTGTCTCCTCACAGACAGCTGACTTTGCAGTTACTTCCCTGGCCCTAGCCAAGGATTCATCGATCATTCATTCTTCAGATTACAATCATAGCCTATCCATGAGAAGAAGAGACTTGGGATCTGTGCTGGGAAGGGAATGAAAAAAAAGATCAGCTGGTGAAACAGACATCACCTAATCTAAAAAAAAAAAAAAAGAAAATTGTTGTCCTATGAAGGAGAAGACACAAATGATAGAAGAACAACTGAAGAATGGCATGGGAGATTTAGAGGAGGTATAAAAAGTGACTGAAGAGATGGAGAGAGACAGACAGACAGAATATATAATATTGTTTAGTGGTAAATCTCAGTGTACTTTACAAAAAAAAGATCAAGGAAAAGGAAAATCGTAAGTTAAGTCAATACCTAATTGTGTTTCCAAAACCAGCTTCATTCAAAGAGTATCTTGCATCTAAGGTTGCATAAATCCAATCAAAGCATAGTCCATTCTTGGAGCTAACAGGGGAGCTGTTATAACAGCAAATAGTAGGAAAAGATTGGATAGTGTGGATAAAACCACAAAGAAGGGAGTAGCAGACAGCATAGACCAGTGAAGAGGCAGAAGGCTTGTTTGCATCCAACCAAAGCTATTGGCAGGCTTGAACCAATTTAAAGCATGCTTGGTTGACAGAGGCTAGTTCCCTGAAAGGTATTCTCTGCATACTGCATCCCAGTGCAATAGCGGCAGTGTTAGTCTGCCAGAGCCAAACTGGCCTCAGCAGAGTCTCAAACACAGCACTGCACGTCTGCCACAGTGCTCCCGTGGGAAGTGCTCCTCATCCAGCTGATCCAGTAGACTGACCAGGGTCTATGTACTCACGTAACACGGCAGTCTCCTGAATCATCTTCCTGGGTGAGAAGCACTGCCTGGGAAGCAGTACCGAAGCAGTCATTTCATAAAGAGGCAGATCCATTTTGGCTGCTGGAGCCCATCAGCCTCACCCAACTGGAGCTATTGCCAAATGGAGAAGGAGTCTGCACTGAAATCCCTGGCATCCCAGTCTTGGGAACAACAAGCAAAAATGTCCAAGCTGTCACGGTATGAAGCCAGCTGCTCCATGAGACAGCAGCTATATGCTTCCAGTGATGAGCTCACCCTGAAAGCAATACAGCCTTCATCATGAATCACTGTGCTAGTCTAATCCTGCTACTATCCTAAAATAGTGGTAGATCCTCTACCCATGACACTGGTAAATCCACAACTCAGATAATCCAACTGGGGTAATTGAGTCGACTATTAACAAACAAACCAAGGATTATTTCTTTTTGTCACTTCTGCTCTAGCTACAGCACAGTTCCTTTCCTCAAACACTCTCTTCTGGTATGCCACCTTACAAAAAACTCACAAAGTAAAGGCAACAAAAATACTAGCAACACAATCTGCTATATAAATTACTGCTATAGGTAATCAATTGCAATAGATATGCTTATTTTTCTGGTCTTTGTTCCTTGTTTGTTCTACTATGGATAATAATATGTGATTAAATTAAGGTCAGTAGAAGAGTTTGGACATTCAGGTGAGTGTCTGGGTAACACAGGCTCTGACCAAATCCTAGCATGGGTAGAAGCGGGAAGAGATTTAATGTAGACAAGGCACCTTCACAGTAACACTTCAGACAAAAAAGACTGACAACAGAAGTGCTTCTAACATAGTCTCATCAAAACGCCTTATAGAAGGAAACACATGACAATTAACAGTTTTTTAGGGACACATTTCCCATAAACAAACATAAACAAAAAAGCAAAATCTATGAGAAGACTTAGACAAAGTCAGGCTGAAGAGGAGAGAGAACTTGCTATACTAATTTATCATGTGGTGAGCAGAACTGTTCAGCAAAACAAAATATTTTTGCTTGTTGCTTTATTTTCATGTTATTCACATGGCCTTCAATCTAGAGATGTCAAAGCTGCAGAATAGCTGTAATAATACTGCAGAATCCATAAGTCACATTACAAATCACTTCAGCAGGGCAGATTCTTATATCTGTGACCTTTCAGTCTTGAGGGGTCAAACCTTTCTGATACAACCTCAGCATGCGCCAAGGAAAAGATCCAATTTATAACTCCTGACAGAGCTACAGCCCAGAGATGGCTGTTCTGAAATGTGCCTGGAGCATTAGTATGATAGGCAAAGTCTCAGAATTCTGGGCTTGAGTCACACCACATTGCTGTCCTACCTGTACTATGAAGCCTTTTGTGAAGATTTACCTCTGTTATCACACAAGTGCTTCAGCAGGCTTGGCTTATGGCTCAGCCTATGGTTTTTTGGTTGCATAGCTCTGCTGAAAACAAACCTTTCCTCTGCTGCTGTTTTGGGACTTCACTGGGGACGCTGTTGGCATAGTAGGTTAAGTCCTCAAGAGTCACAGCTCCCAAGTGATCTGTGAATAAGCAACTCTCAAAGAACCACAAGATACCTTTAGAGTTGTCCTCCATATTTCATAAATGTCTTAAAAATAATTTCAGCTCACTGGGGCTGTTTGTCCAGAGGTAAATCACCCTCCAGTAAACGTGGAAGGATCTTAAAATCCTGACAGAACGCATGTCTAAGAGTTCCTGAAGGATTTTGCGGGCACTGTGAGGAAGAAATATAGCACTTCAAATCAAGAGTTGTATAAGACGACACTACAGACTTTGCCAGTCTCTCTGAGTAGGCAAGGCTGTGACTGGTTGAGTTCTTCCCAGGAGGTTGCTAGCAAGGTTATAAGGGATCCCAAGATGAAACCATGTCAGCACTAATATTAGCATTAACATTTGATGATCAGACTTCCATGTGAAAAATGCACCAAAATGCAAGTGGAAGAACAGCTTTACTCAACATCAGGCTTCTTTTAGTGCTCCTTACACTTGTACCTGATTAGAACTGAATCACCTCATTTAAGAAGCATTTTCTGAGCAAAATAATGGGCATGTTATCTATTGATCTCTCTCTTATTACATTTAATTGTGCAACAAATTAAAGGCACAGAAGCCTGCTTGTGTGAATGAACAGAAATAAGTTATGTGTTACATTTGATTGACCAGCAATTGCTGAGAACAAGAGGCTTTTTGGTAGCAGCCAGGCTCAGTAGACAGCCTCATTAGATGTGTCATTAAAGGGAGTGAACCGGAGCAAATCCGTCCACCCCAGCCAAGTTAGTGAAGCAACACAAGCTCTTTCCAGGGGTGCATATCTTCATCAAAGTGTAATATGCTACTGTCAAGGGATACAAACTCATTGTTTTCCAAGGACGATTAAACCTGGAAGAAGAAGGGGAAACACAGGAAAACTCAGTTCCTTTTATAGTTACCTTTGTCCACCCGGAGCACAGGAGCAAACAGACCACTGGATTATCAAATGTAACACCCTGCCATGGCAGCCTATTCAGGTAATAGGTCTGAGAGGACAAGGTGACTCACTGGCCCTGTGAAAACCACATCGCACCATAGATCCCCACAGATTATGGCTCGTGCCCCACTGCACGCCGCTGTGGTACACTAAAGAAAATCAAAGAAACGTTCCTACTCAGACAGCTATGAAACATCACACTCACTGTTGTCACCCGCCTCCTGCAAACCAGCTGCTTTACAAAACCACAGCAGAAGACGACGTTTTTAAGAATGAAACAAATGGTGCCATCTACTGTCCAAACGACAGGGACACCTAGCTTGTCATATCAGTAGCATTGAACCTTGAGGTTTTTCTGCCTTCAATACTACTACGGAGAGATGAATAGAAATACCTGTTTTTTCCTGTATCACATGGAGCCTAAGAGAAAAATTTGCTTTGGCAGTCTGTTTTGCAGAATACGTGCAAGAATGTGTTACTAGAACATCTAATGCTCTGGCTTGACTGCCTTGTCCAGTAGTCCCACTGGTAGTCCCGTATATAATATGCAGTACACAGGGACCTATGTCTCTATTACTAGGCTACAGACAGTAATTTTCCTGGAGGAACAGCATATATGAGTACCAGCTACAGACAGAAAAGAAAGAAGGAAAGAGAGAAGCTGTTTCTGTCTTCTCATCCAGAAACATGTTTTTATTTTTAATTCCTGACCTGCTGCTAGTAAGCTAAAAAGTTCTCCAGTAAGCAACCTCTGATATTTAACCTTTTTTTTGTAGCTAGCACGCCTTGTAAGCATTCCTTAAATACCTCCTGCTTGGAATTAATTGTCACAAGAAGACACAGAAGCAAGTAAGAAAATAGAACTAACCTTTGTAGAGCCCCAAATATGAAGGCAATGGACTTGAATTTGATTAAATAAAGGAATAGAGACACCAAAGAATTTAAAAAAAAAAAAAAACACCAAAAAAACCAGACAGATCACTGTAGCTTCCTCATGAGAACTCATGAGTCTGTCACATGGGTCAGGTCAGCAAGTGCGGAAAAACTGTGACATCAGAAAACAAATTTGCCCTGGAGTGCTGGGTGCCCGCTCCCATCTTTAGCAGCTAAAAGGTATAATCTGGCCTCATGTTGCCATTCTGATACATGGTTAATCAAAGAAAGCTGAACTGAAGGTTCACAGTGAACTTTGGGATTCTGGTTCATGACCAAGAATGGCCCACGAGGCTAGCAAACACCCTTATGCCACCTATTTCCTGCTTCTCACCAACTGTGCTGATGTAGGAGCAGATCATGAAGGGGCTCCGAAGCATGTTTGCAGACAACATTTTGAGGTTGGCTGGCACCAGTTTTGATTTTTGATACTGTGTCCAGTTCTGGGCTCCCCGGTTCAAGAAGGACAGGGAACTGCTGGAGAGGGCCCAGCAAAGGGCTACAAAGATGATTAGGGGACTGGAGCATCTTTCTTATGAGGAAAGGCTCAGGGACTTGGGGCTTTTTAGTCTAGAAAAAAGAAAACTCAGGGGGGATCTTATCAATACTTACAAATACTTAAGGGGAGGGTGCCAGGTAGATGAAAATGGGTTTTTTTCAGTTGTGCCCAGTGATGGGACTAGAGGTAATGGGCACAAACTTGAGCACAGGAAGTTCCATCTTAACATGAGGAGGAACTTCTTTCCTTTGAGGGTGGCAGCGCACTGGCACAGGCTGCCCAGAGAGGTTGTGGAGTCTCCCACACTGGAGACATTCAAAACCTGCCTGGATGCCGTCCTGTGCAACGTGCTGTAGGCGTACCTGCTGTGGCAGGGTGGTTGGACTTAGATGATCTCCAGAGGTCCCTTCCAACCCTGCGATACTGTGATACTGTGATTTACCTGAAAACACCAGGTAATTTTAATGTTTTGCTGACTCAGGAGCCACATCTTGGACTACACGTGAGCCAGAAGAAAGGATTAATTACAATAAAGTTATAACCCAGGTGGCTTAAATAGAAAAATTTCCTTGAGAGCTTTTAAAAATTGTTTCTTGCTCATGTGCAGCCAGCCACCTCTTCTGTCCCTACCTGCACAATATTTTTGAGCTTTTGCCAAATTCTTATAATAACTTTATAAGGTAAGATAGAACCATGGGGAAAAGGAGTTTTAATCCATATCTACAAACTATGAGCAGAGGGAATGGGAATCTGGACATGATCTTCTCCAACAGAAGCAACATTCAGATAAGCACAGCAAAAAAAATTGCTGAGTAACTTTTCAACTCAGTGCCATATTACTGATTATAGATTAAATTTAAATCACACTGGCATGACCTAATAAATATGACAACAGTTTGGGTGACTTTCCTGTGCTTAGAGTCCAGATGAGAGGTCCATCAGACAGGGATAATTTCCAGTTTCAAAGTGACACACAAGAAGCTAGTTCAAACTAGGGCAATAAAGCTCAATATAGGGTACTAATGAAAAGTTTGTGGTCACTGTAGCTCTTGTGTCACTGGACTTAAGCTAATTTTGTAGTCCTTCTCTCCGTGCTTTCTTTCATGCTCTATACTGCAGACAGAGCTGAAAGAAATTACACTGAATGAAAGTCTGGCCTCCGAAGACACCATTTTAACACTGCAGTTGTAAAGACTTCAAGAAAAGCCCTGAAAGGAAGAGAAATAACTTAATTGTGCCAGTCTGATGGGTTGTTAATGGTTTTCCTTCATATAGAGAACTGGGTTTTAACTTTAAAGGAGAGAAATACAAAGATCAAGAATAAAAGTGGAGTCCTGGAGGTGGATAAGGAGGAGTTTTAATTTTATGAACATTCTTAGCACACATTAATATTGATAAGGTCATTCACCCAGAAACAGTCAAGCATCTCCTATACACATGACTCATGAGGCTAGTTAACAGAAGGTGGATGCCACTGAATCAAATATTTATCAGGAACAGAGCACAGTCTCTGGCAAAAGAGATTCTAATCTGCAAGCACAGAGTTGCTAAGTTTGCTGACCCCACAGCCTATAAATCTTCACATGGCCAGAAGTCACAAGTTTTATACCCCTAAGCCATGGAGACGTGAGGGCCTGGGAAGCTCTGGGAATAGTACACAGAGTGGAGGTGACACTCAGTTCCAGAATTCCCACCACTCAGCTGCAGAAGAGCTAGGACTGGGTTTGGCAGGTGCTTTGGTTCAAAAATCACTACTGACACTGGTCCTAGCAGCCCTTTCTGGGTCCCGTGCACAGTCATATATATTAACTATTTCTGTGACCACACAGACCCACCACCAGTTGTGTGCCATAGTGACAAGGGGGAAGATACGCTTGAAGATCTTGCCAGGCATGTGGATGAAAAGCTGTACTAGCAGCGCAATAACAACAGCATTATCCATTACTAGTACAGCTTTAAGCAATTGAGCTTTGTATTGTCGACAACAGCAAATATTAAAGGTGCTACAACCATTAAATATATATTACCTTTCAGTCTGTCAAGCAAACATTAAAAGAGGGGGCAGTGGCAATTACAGAAGGTAATTACAGGTGGAGACAAAGCAGTTCATCACAGCAGATGATGAATTGCAAGAAAGGATGAAGGACCCTTGTTCTGTCTGGGCAATTCATACAGATTAAACAATAACTTTAAAATAATTAACCTAGTAGAATGTAATGATTTTTAAAAACAGTTTAAATGGTGTTTAATTTGTTTAAATGAACTATCCCATTAAGACCTAAATTCATCATTTTGATTTGGAAGGGCAGCTTTAATAAGCCCAACCTTTAGCACAGCTTTAATAACTGTATTACAAATTTATAGATGAATGTCTGAGGTGGAAAAGATCCTAATACAACGAACTCATAAGTACAGCTGGTAATAATTTCTCAGAAAGTTTAAAATCAGAGATTGGCAACAATTTTAATGGAAATATTTTGTTATAATTTTCACTATTTCCAACAACAGATAAATGTACATTTATACTAGGACTGTAAGACGTTATGATCTGTAGCAACAAAATTACAGGCACCAGTCAGTGTTTTTCACCAGCTGATCAACCTCCACCAGTGCCATTGAAAAAGAGGCTCCTGAATTACATTTGTTTGGAGGTGAGGATCCCTCTCCTTGTGTCCTACCCGGAATTACTCAAAGCCAGTTTTTGCTGGGACAGATCCACAACAGCACAGGAGCTGAATAAATGATACCTATATCAGGTTCCTTGACTCTGCAATAATTACAAAACAACGCAGGATGCCAGGACTAAAAGAACTGGGAAAAATACATACCCCATGGAAAACAGAGCAATTAAAACTTATGTTTCTCTGTACATGACAAGAAAAAGGATTTAAGCAGCACTTTACTCTGTATCCACAAACAGTGGGTACCAAAAAGAAAGGGAGACAATAGCTCTTTTTCTGACAATCATTGATTCTCAGGTAGTTTGTGTTTTGAAAAGTTTTTCATTAGCTCTGATAAGGCTAACTGGAAGACTGTATTTCTGAGATTTGAGATCTGCATTACAAGCAAGTAATGAAGGAGCATGGAAAATAAGATAAATGTTTTTAAAAAGGTGAAGACACTTTGTGACTGATTCAAGTTTGGGGAGCCTGTTTTTTCACTAGTGGAGGTCTACATGAGTCCCCTGATAGGAGACAGAAGAAGAAGAAGCTGGGATAAAACCTGCCAGAAAAAGAAGAAAACCTACCAGACCTTTTTTTTCTGCCCTGGACATGTACTTCTGCCCTTCCCTTCTGCTGGCACTGGTCCTTGCATTGTTCCAGAGACCGCAAGTTTGGGGAACTAAAGCATCTGAGGAAAACTACCATCTCTTTTTGCAGTGTTAGTTTCTGTCTGGATAACTCCCTACCTAGCAAACCTCAGTCTCAGGTGAGCACCAGCAGCAACAGAGGAAGGTGTCCCACACAAGTACAGCTCTAAGTAAGCAGGACCATGGCAAAGCTAACTTAGCTCAGCCCTTGGGGAACTGAAATCTCAACACAGTCCAGGACAAACAACCACAACTGTTTGGACTGCTGACAAGAGAGTTAATGACCTCGCTGCTACTGAGCAGATATTAAAAAAGACTTAAGGGTCTTCAGAAGAATCCCAGAGATGTCAAAGACCTTTCCAACCTCTAGCAAGAGACAGTGTATAGGTCTTTGAAATTTTGTATTTTTAATATTGACCATTAACTGTTAATATTCATAGGTTTGGCTCAAGTGTGGATGACAGCGTCTTGAAGAAGTTCCAGTAAGGATCAGTGAGAACCACCTGCTGTGCTTGTCCTCTACAGTGATCATCAGCTAAATGCCAGTCAATAAAAACATCAGACCTTTGCTTTGCTTTAACTGATTTCTGACCAGTGTATCCATAGCATCTCTTAGGAGCCATTATCTCCTTGTTTGTGCCTGGTCCATATGGTCAATAATTTACTAGTATAAGATTTCTTCTTCTTCTTCTGCCTGTGGCAGGGGGGTTGGAACTCGATGATCTTCAAGGTCCCTTCCAACCTAAACCATTCTATGATTCTATGATTTTGGGAGCCAAATTCAAAGCTTTCCCTGTATCTTCAGTGATCTGTTCTGGAAGAGAACAACATACGCCACAGCAATTTCTGCCTGCAGACCTAAGGACTAAGTAACATATACAGGTGTCTGCAGGCCTTATTTCATAGACTCATGGAATCATAAAATGGTTTAGACTGGAAGGGACCTTGAAGATCATCTAGTTCCAACCCCCTTGCTCTAGGCAGAGACACCTCCCACTAAACCAGGTTGCTCAAAGCCCCATCCAGCCTGGCCTTAAACACCTCCAGTGCCTTACTATCCTCACAGTGAAATATTTCTTCCTAATATCTAACTGAAATCTCCCCTCTTCCAGTTCAAAGCCACCCCCTCTCATCCTATCACTACTTGCCATGCCCTTGGAAAAAGTCCCTCCACAACTTTCCTGTAGGTACTGGAACGTTGCTATAAGGTCTCCCCAGAGTCTTCCCTTCTCCAGGCTGAACAACCCCAAATTTCTCAGCATGTCTTCCTAAGATAGGTGCTCCAGCCCTCTGATCATCTTTGTGGCCCTCCTCTGGACCCGCTCCAACAGGTTCATGTCCTTCTTATGCTGGGGGCTCCAGAGCTGGATGCAGTACTCCAGGTGGGGTCTCACCAGAGCAGTGCAGGGGGACAAAATCACCTCCCTTGACCTGCTGGCCACACTGCTGGGGATGCAGCCCAGGATGCAGTTGGCTTTCTGGTCTGTGAGTGCACATTGCCACCTCATGCTGAGCTTCTCATCAACCAACACCCCTCAATCCATTCTCTATCTATTTCTCTCTAATGGCATGTAGTCCAAGTGCGAATGTAGGGTTTAGGGCATGATGTCATGAGACAGGGTGAACTGACCTGAAGCTCAATTTCATTTAAAGGGAGAGGTCTTCATGTCACTTTTTAAGTCCTAATTCCTTCCCTGCTCCCAGCTGGATACTCCCATTATTTACCTTGTGCCAGCTCTGGCAATCATCAATTTCTCTCTGTGAGCTTCTTATTAACTCAGAAGAAAACTGTTGCAGCAAAATATGTCAGTAGCTTTCTGAGAGACAAATGAGTTTGGTATAGGGTTTCTGGATCTAACACGTACCAGCACAACGGGACTGCTGGGCTGGGAGTGGAAAGAAAAAAAACAGAGAGGCAGAGGGGGATTTCCCCCATCAGTGGCAGCAAACTTTTATATTGAGTTCAGCAGGATGTGAAACTAGTTTTAAAAAAAAGGGGAGCAGGAGTGGGAGGTGAAAAAGAATTTCATATCTCTACTAGTTTTGTCTCAAGTCATAAATGCTTTGTACATTGGAAGAGATGGGATTCGCCTTCTCCTCTGGAGTCATGTTACTTCACTATCTAACTCAACATCATTTAATACTCTGTGTCCAAATCATCCCCTAGGATTTAAGTCTATTTATAGTTACACATAGGAAAAACTCACAGTATGTTTACTAACACAGATTACTTTGCCTGGTTTTGTATCCTGGCGATCGCAAATTCAACTGTGGCTAAGAGAAGACATAGATTTGCAGGATCTCCAAATTTCTATTAATGTTTGACACATTCATGGCACCCTGGCTAAACTGTTTCCTGAAGAATACTGAAAACATGCATAGAAAAACATAGTATATTCCATTCCAACTTACATTGCTGGGAACTCAATTTATGTAGTTCCATTGACCTCAGCACATACCCATTTTTTAATGACTCTCAGGCTAATGTAAAATTGTAATATATCTTTACAGATGCAAACCATATAAAAACATGCTGTTGGCCTGCTGGCCAGTCCTTGTCACAGTGTACTCACTGAGAGATCTTAATAATTGTGGACTATCATCACGTCGCAGACAAGAGAGACTGTGATGTTTCTGACCTAGTTTTTAGGATCCAACATCTCATATTTGCATACTTAGCCAACTCTGTCCCCAAGGTGAATTTCAGTGGGATTGCTGAGCTAGTGGTGAGCTGACAGAGCTTGCTGACTGCTGATGGCAGAGAAGCCATGCTTCCTGCTCCGTCCTTTTCCAAATCCCCTTCCCACTCTCCCTACTTTTGACCAAGAAACACCCAGTTTGATATCAGTTGAGCCAATTCATGTCACAGGCCTAAGAAAGAAAAAGACACTTTTTCTTGTTGTTCAAAGTGTTTTCTGCCTGAAAGGAAGGAAGAAACTGATCAGCCAGTGACCAGAAGCAGGTCACTGGGCAGAAGTGGTTTATGTATTCCCCATAAACTGCATCGCGCCAATAGCAAGGAACACAAAAGGAAGAAAAAAAATCTCTGTCCTCAGTCACACACCAGCGACCTTCTGTATTTTCAGAGCAATACGAATGATGTTGTAATCAACACGTTGGCTTCACGGTTGAAGCACAGCCTCTTCCAGTTCTGGCACAACAGTGAAATGGTGCAGACTGCATGCAAGATGGTATGAATATGTCCAGTCCAAAACCGACTTAGCTGTTTGAAATTATGATTCACCTTGGGAAAACTGGGTGCATTCAAATGTAAACCTGTCTGAAGAGTTATAACTCGTAAGCCCACACAAACTGGTTCTTGTATATATACATATCCATATTAAAAAAAAAAAAAGAGCATTAATCCCTTTTTAATCAAACTTGGAAGAGTTCACACAGCTGGAAAACTCGGGACATTTGTGTGGAGGAGCTGATAACTGCTATCACTGCCTCCTCATTGACTCTTCATTGGCAGCTTCACACTTCTTGCAGTTCTGCAAGCACCTATTTAAAATGGCCTGTAACACTGCCAGCTCAATTTAACACCAAGAAACCAAAGCTAGTAAAAGAAGGTAAGGAAAAAAACTGTGCAAGACCTACAAGGGAGTCTATGACTTGACAATATTTCCCAGCACATCCTGGAAGAGACGTTGCTGCTCCCTTCCTGTAGATTTCTCTTTCTGCTTTATATGAAAACCAGGGAAATGCATAAGCATCCAAAGAATGCTGGTATCCCAGAGTAAAATTTTAGTAACCACTTATTTATATTTGGCATTTAAAGTTCCATTTCCCCAAGTTACCTAGTAAGTCACTTCGCAATTTGCTCATGTAGTTTTGCACATAAGAATAAGAGATGCTTGTTTTTCCAAAGACTGCAGTACTGTCATGCTGTTTTCCGCTCAGGAAATTGCTCAGGTTCTGTGAGATCCATCCCAAACAGCTGCAGATGATGGTGTACACAAACCATCAACAGTGGTTACCCAAGGGGCCACCACTAATTTCAATGGTAGTGAAACTGGCTGATTATTAGCCCCCATATGAAATGACATTAATATTTCCTTAATGGAGGTATGGCTTCTAGCCCTTTATTTTCTATTGCCTTGACCTTGTGTTGTGCCCTTGTGTTGCGAAATGAGTTCATAAATCCATATTGTCATACCATTTCTCCCAAAGGGCTGGGTCCTTTGGCATGGCAATTTATGTATAATTTACAATGCCCACAAAGCCTCTATGACTTGTGTTAGACTAAAAGAGCCTTGGCCACCTGTCTGACATTCACCTGATGGTTTGTTGAAATTTAAACTTTACAGGTGCAAATTTCCTTGAGGGAGGCACCCATCTGCATACAAGGCATGGTTCGCATACAAAGCTTTCCTTTTTGTATTGCCTTGTCAGATCCTTAAGCCTACCTAGAGATACCATGCTTTCATGAGGCCTTGACAGGACTGAAGACTTGCCAGCTTGTAGCAGCTTTCGTTCCATGCCTAAGTAATGTCCAGGCTTCCTGTTTGGAGGGAAGGAATTCGATCAACTTTCAAAATTGTCTGCTACTGCATAACTCAACTCTATCCAGGCATTCTAGACTTAACGTAATTAGGATTTCTTTCAACTTTCTTTGACTTCTTTCAATCATTCAACTCATTGTTGCAGTGTTTTGGTCTTTAATTAGATGTTTCCTTGAATGTGTTACAGATGGTTTTTTCTCATTCACAAAAAATCTTTCTGCACTACCTGCTGGTTTTCCAAAATGTTCCTGGGGCAATTATGCCTGGATAGGTATAAATAAATCTTTATCCCATGTATATCAGTGAAATTTCATCTGCCTCTGACACCTGCTGCACAATGTGTTCAGTACTGGGGCAGTACGTGCCAGAAAGAGGCGTAGGCAGCCTGTATCTGCTGTGACATATGTTCACTCTGGTGAGCTGTAGTGGAAATGTCCATACTGGGAGTGGGGGGTAGACAGGTGATAATTGCCTTTCAGTTGCTTATTGACTGACTTGCTAGGCAGGAAAGCAAAAGTAGCAGCTTTTAAGTATTACAGGACACAACTTGGAAAGCTGCTTCAAGTTCTCACAGCGATTTGTTCTTGAAACAGATGATGGTAAGCACTGGCTAGAGGGACTTGAGGACAGAATATGTTGTTATTTCTTCCTTGGTTTTGAAAGGCTACAGAAGGATAATGAGTAAGAGCTTCCCTACTAGGCTGGGAAGGTTAAGATCCTCTTTACAGCTCTGTCAGCCTTCTTGACTGATCTTTTTACTAACTGAAGCAAAAAGATTTCTGTTTTTCCAGTGGGTTGAATTTTTGCCAACTAATTTTTTTTTAACCATATATATACCTGCTTTGAGGGATTCCTCCACCTTTCCCACCTATTCTGCAACTTAGACTCATCCTTCATGCCTCTGCTGAGAGCCCTTTTGTATCTCAGATTAGTTTGGGTTCTGATTCTGTTCTCTGACACAGTGCAGCTGGGGCCAGTAACTGGCAAGAGCCTTTTCACTGCTAGCATGCTAGGGAAGATTTGAAAATAGTTCCCTTTTATTTTCTTACAGTGTATTTTAACTTTTAACAATAAGAGCACAACAGAAGACATCCACAGAACTGGACAGAGACAGTTGCTTTAGGACACAACCACACCTGAGATATTTTGGATTCTACCTAGAGTCAATCAATGGGACAAATGTATTTTTAAAGGTACATCCTCAGCTACCTATCCTTGGCCTCACAGACCGTAATCTCCTGTGCTATACTAGAATTAAGAAATATGCACTGGAGCAATCTTTCTGCCATAGGAATTGTAGCAACATGGCTGAATAATTCACACTAACTTTCTTAGTGACGTTTGCCTCTCTCTTTTCTTTAGTTAACTGTCTGTGACCATATTTCATTCCTCTTCAACTAGTTATTAGACAACTAAGCTCCCCATCTGTATTTAATTTCTAAAGTTTTGCTTGACCACCATACTTGCTCTGCATGTTTCTAGTCCTTAATTTAGATGACTTTGTCTTATTTTAAAACCATTCTTACATAAATGCTTGGGATTTCTGGGATTATTCTTGTAGGAAAGTATTTCTGCTGCTAGTAAGTTTTCTCACTTTAGAAAACTTATAATAAAAGAGGACCACCAGTTATGACAATTCAAATGTGTAACCTTGCTATGTACTCACTAGCCTCTACTTGAAGCTGTTAAAAGTCTTTCATGCTGGAAGCCAGGGAGGGCTGCTCTTTCAAAGAACCTATTTTCCGATCACTTGAAGCAAATATTTTTTAAAAAGGAGAAGTCGTGTGGGAAATGAACTATACATGCTCTGTTTTGAAAATAACCTTTTCTGTATTAAAAGAGACTTGGTCTTGATAGGGAAAGGCCGGTAATGGGTGAAAGAATCAACTTAGCCTTTTCATGATCATATTTTAAAACTTTGGCAATACCCCAAATTTCTTCTCTCAAAATGATTTTTTTAGGTGTGCTCTTACTTGAAAAAAAGACTCACGAGTTTTCTCTGTATCCTTGCCAAAGTGATGTTGGCAATAAATTAATACAGCTCCCCAACTACTGCAGACTGTGATGATTTTTTACTAAAAATGGTTTTACAGAGCCATTTTCTCCTTTCACCCTGGCTTCAATCTGTGTTAGGCAATAACATGAGGAAAATATAGTACTGAAGGACAATCCTGTTTCTCAGCTCCTGCTGAAAGAATATCAAGCAATTACAGAGCGACAAAAAAACAGGGCAGACAAGACATCAAGAGGTCATCTTATCATCCTGCCCTGTGGTCCAGGACAGGATGAAGAATACTCAAAAGCAATATAGACCTTGTACAACAGACATTTCCAATATTTCTTTGTTTTAAAATACTTTTTTTCCTAGTTCATTGTAATTCAACACAGTTGAAGGAACACCACTATTTATAACTCTCAGATGATGTCAGATGTAAAAACACATGCATATGTGAAGGTAGGATTTAGGAGTGTAACACTACTTTTAACAAAATTTCACAGGCAAGTTGTTAAATTTGTTAAACTTTGCTGCAAAAATGAAGAACCTGCATCTTGGGCAGTTTTTTTGCATGTCGTAAACAGTTCTACAACTGATACCATGACCGATGAACAAAAAAACAAAAAGGAAATTTTTAAAACCAGTCTATATTCTCCTGGTTTACTAATAGGCTCATTTTAAAAGCACTGTATTCTTCTGTGCTTAACAGAGACCTTCACGCTGTTACCTGTGGTAGAAAGGAACTAACCTCTGTCTATACAAGTGTGTTTGTAGGACTCTGCATAGCATAGCACATATTTCAAGATGACTGTGGTAAGTAAATTAACTTCAGAGGCTGAGACAGCAGATATATAGCATGCATTTTCTCACTAAGCAGGATCCTAAACTGTTAGGTTGCAGAAGGCAGCTGACATCAACATCAAAACTAGGACACCAAACACATCAAAAAGCATCTCGGAGAAACCTGATACACAAGATTAACTCTCTAGTTGAGGGGGGAAATATTAAATCAAAGGTCTGTGTTAATAAAACAGCGAAAAAGGAAAAATCTAGGTTTATAAAAAGGTGATTTTAGCAAGTCACCTAGAGGTCCAAGAATCTGACTTTTTCTTACTAGATAAAGAGCAAACTACTGCTCTAGCTTTTCTAGCTTCCACTGTCTTCTCTCTTCTGAATGCAACTGCTCGCAGCTATTCACAGCTCCTTTCAAATTTCCTGTGCTCCTGAGTGCCCGCCAGAAATGCATTCCAATGGCTCAAAAAGGTTTTTGAATAGAAGGAGAAAATGCACATGTTCACCGCTGAAAGAATTCCTCCTTCTGATTTACGTTTTCAGAAGAAACTAAGGATGAAGAGGAGATTCTCAAAATACTTTCCCGGAGTGTTACCAGCAGAAAACATCTGTGTTTTTTTCACGCTGCTTGTGCTCTGCCTTACGGTATGAAAGCAGGCCAGAACACCTCCACTCGTCTTTGTGCTTACAAGTGAGATTTCAGAGTTGGGTTTTGTTCTTTTAACAGAAACGTTTTGTAGAACCTAACTAACAATATCAGCTTCTACCGGCTGTTTTAACATCCTGAGAAATGGAAGCTGTGGCTTTCTGTACCTGCAGGGATCTGCTTCTGCCACCGTGGAAGATGTAACAGAGAAATCAGGCCGAGTGTCAGACCTCAAGTCACTATCCAGGGATCTTCACACTCTTTTGTGAGGGGGAAAAAAGAAAGGGGGGGTAGGGGGAGAAGGTAATTTACAAATTGAGATTTTGACACAGGATGTTATTTTCTACAAATGTATAGAGAAGATATTGGTTCCCTTAAATATCTATAGGTTTTTTCATGGACATCTAGGCAAGTGTATTAGTGATATCTCTAATTTCCCAAATTATCTTCTTTGAGAGGAATGGAATTTTTTAAGTTGTGTTTTTTTTCTCCCAAGTACTGCAAGGTAAAAGAGAATATATTTTCTTTAGGAAAGACTCTAGGGGTATAATATATTAGTTTCAGCAACTGATACGAAAGTTCAAATGACAAATTAAATAATGCAGTACCCACTTAAATAGTTCAAATACCTGCTTATCAAACCTTTTTTCCTAGGCAAGTAGGTGACTTTTCTTATGACTGTTCTTCAGATAACTGAGGTGACTATTCATCACAACTTGGAAGTTTTTCTTTCTCTATCTCATCAAGAAGCCTAATTCAAGAAGCTTAATTAACGATTTAGCCTTACTTTAGACTTTTCTGTGCATACATGTCTCCTTCTATGGTCAGAAGCATTCCTGCCACACATAGGCAAATGCAATGGAAGAATTACAATTCTAATTTTGTTATAACCTGCTATTTTAGGTACCTCCGTTTCTGCACTTCAGTTGTGGCAAAACAAAGCCAAGCTCATTATATTTTCCCAGGGCCTCCCTTAAATCATTCACCTCTTACCAGACACTTACACTTTTAATTAAAAAAAAGGCATAGTGTCCTTAGAGTCTTATGTTTCCCTTGTTACTCCTTGAACTGTTTGCAATTTTCAAACTTCACATTAGTCTACAGTTGATGCCTACTCTGCACTTTAAGAATATCTTCTATTTAAAAGCATTTTTACAGCATAATTCTTGCTGAACTTTTTGCTGAGCTGCAGACTTTTAAACATGCCTGATTTTGATCTCAGTGTGGTTGTTTCCTTATTTGCAGAGTCCTGTGAATCAGACTTTTCCATGTGTGTACACAGGCAGTCTTTTCTAAGAATGGCTGTAATGGGCAATAGCTTGTGCTCACAACTGCTAATAGGCTGTGGTTTTCCATGAAAAAACAAATTCCCTCCTGGTGCTGGGCTGTAGGATGGCCAATCTTTGTTTCAATCAAAACAATGGCAAAATATAGCTACAAAGACCTATTGTGGAAGCCCTCTGATCCCCAGATTCCAAAAAGGTCCTAAACTGCTGACTGAAGAGATTCTCTGCAAATTAGCAACTACAGATTTCACATATGTGCTTTACAATAACACCTCTTGGCCTAAAAACAACGTGAAGATCTCACGAAGATAGGTCAATATCAAGAGAAGGAGAAACAGATCCTACCACTGGGAAGACAACAACTTATATCAGGCAAAACAGACAAATTAGGGATAAATTAAAATTTGTCATCCTTTTAAAGCTGTAAAAATGAGAGAAAGTAGCTCTGGAACAAAATGTACTTTTGGAGAAAGCAGCACTAGATTTTCTGAGGCCCAGAACAGTGCCTCTGCCCTAGAGCTGTGGCTGCCAAATTAGGAGACTGACAGAAATTTAATTGCTGAAGCAGGCTTACACTTAGTGTCATCAGTGAAAGTTTGGAAAGTAAGCTTTCAGGTCTTTGTAATCCAGAAAAACTAGCTTTATTGCAAACAGAGTGCTCCCAAGAGCTACACAGTTAGTCTGTGAGGAGATGTCACTGGGGAGAAATGCAGAACATCTTCTAATTGTTTTGTATTGTCTAGGCATTAGCTTCATTCAGAATCTAGCTAGTATATGACCATCTTTACAGGATTACCTCATATCAGCTGGCCAGACTCACTTGTGGGACAATATGACCCTTATTTCTGGTGCTTTCATCAAAAAACTACCAAAACTTTAACCTGCTTTTGAGCTTCTTGACTTCTCTTTCTCTCCCAGTTTCCCTTCTAGTTTCTAATCTCATTACTACTGTAGATACTATCTAAATAGGTTAATAGACTGCTGCTGTGGAGCACTGAAAATTCTTCTCGGCAATCAGTCTTCTGTTTAAAGCAGTCAAGTGAAACTTTAAATTAAAGATGGGGCTTGAATCAAAATGTTAGGTCTAAGCACCTTTACCCGGTGGGACAGGCTGGATACAGGGTCATGTTTTGTGGCCCTTTTCTGAGATGTTCAGTGATCTCACCTCGCATGCAACCAGCAATGGGGGTTTCTCACTTGCTATTCATGTGTTTCTAACAGAAAAACAAGTATTCAAACAGAGGCATATTAAACAGAAATGACGACTGCTAATTAATTAATGTCAGACATAATTTTTTCAGCAAGTGAACTGAAACGTTCAACAACCTGTCTATGCATCACAGGGATAGTTAGGTCCAGATACTCACTGGCGATTAGGCATTGGTCCCAGTTCAGTTCAGAAGGAAAAGTAAGACATGTGAATGCCTTCGGGTAACACCACAAATTATGTCAAAGAATACAGTAGGCCAAAAAATGTGGAAAAAAAAGAAGTGTTCTGCATCCCCTGTTGTTCCTAGATAAATATTTTGTGCCGTGGACACTCCTGAAAAAGAAGCAGACACACTGACACAAAGGCACTCAAATACCACTGTAGGTTCAGGCTCAGCTTCCAGATGCCGAATGGTAGCAGGTGGAAGAGAAAAAGAGCAGCACTATTATTTAGCCTTGCACTGAATACTGAGGGATGTGAGAACCCTGTCTGAAGTGATCCGATCATTAACAGCATCCCTGATTTAAGCCAAAACAGAACAGTTTCCAATGACAGGATGACGGTAAGTCTTCCTTCAGCAACTCCTTCTGGGAGACATAGCTGTAACAGCAGGTTCTGGCTATGATGCACCTCATAAAAGTCTTCATTAGGCTGTGATAAAATAGAAAAAAAAACTTGGAGGAACACCAACTAATATCTCACACCGTATCTATACTTTGTGAGTCCCAAACCTGAACAGGACAAAAACGGCTTAAAGCCAAAGTCTGGGCCAAAGACCACCTCTTCTCTTTGTGTTTCTCCAAAAGTATCAGAGATGGATAATATCAACAAACACCCAGAAGCAACATGAAAAAAACACCAACATCACCACTATAAGCATGAATAAGTGACTGTAAGGATATCCAACAGTAGCACAATACTGATCTTAAGGGGATTTTGGTAGTACAGGTCTAGTGGAAGATACTCTTTCAGATGCTTCTTATTCTGACCCATGCACTTTGCTGCCTGTAGAAAATTACCTTCAGCAGTACCTATCAACTTTTCCACTATGACTCTGACCACACCATGGATTCTGCATTGCTTTCTCTCTCTACAGACATAGCTGAAAATACAAATACGGATTTTGCTAACCCTCAAGGGGAAAAAAAGGAGTATTTTGCTGGTGTGATTATACCTACAGTAGATTTTTCTCTTTTCCACACTTCGATGAAAAATCTCTGTACCACCAGAACTTTTACACAGAAAGAAAGAGAGAAAGAATGGCAGAAAGAGAGGAAAACAACTTTACAGTGCTTTGATTGGTTTTGGTGTACTCACTTGGGGTTTTGGGGGGAGATTTTTGCTAGCAAAAGTCAGGAACAGCGTCTTTAATACTGAATTTATGCCTGCCTTTTTGTTGTTTTTGTTGGCTTTCTTTCAACACCGTTTCAGGATGGATCTATATCCTCTTTACAAAGCCAGAGGTAATATGTGTTCCTCAAGGACGGATCAGGAGAAATTCTGATCCTCTTTAGTGTCATGTGAGTATATGCTCTAGTTTGGAGGGGAAATGCCTGCTGTGCACAGCAGGAGCTGGTGCCAGGCTGCAAGCTCACAGGATAGTTAGTGACAAGGTTTGTTTTTTCCCATATGTTTAAAATTAACCCCCTCCCTGCAAAACCTTGGCAACTGGCTTCATGATTTTCAATTTTTCATTGTAGCTGAATCACATGCTGATGTAATAATTTGTTGTCTGAGTGGGGTTATTTTTCTTTCTTTCTAATGGGCAGTTCCAATTTTTTTTGTTAATGAGTCAACCTTTTTCAAAACCATCCTACAGATAATATCATCCATCTTATGAGTTGATTGCCTCTTTGAAGAGACTGAGTGATCATCCTGAACTGCTGGTGCTGGTGTAAAGACTTAACATATATTGTTTGCTTGACCTTTTTAAGACCGAAAGTCTTAGATTTATTTAAGCTCATAGCAATGTATTTATTTTGTAAGCAGAAAGAAAGGTTCCACTCCCATTTACCCATTGCTCCAGAATCAGAAAAAGGGATATATGCCGGGGTTTTCTAAGTTACGTCACTCTAAATACCTCATTGTGGATTGGTTCATGCTTTCCTAAAAAGCAGTCCTTCTTATGAGAGTCATTATCATTTATCCTCCAGTTTTGAAAGAGGTGCTGTATTAACTGCGTACTAATATGCACGTGTTATGTAGTCTGGTAGGCTACAGCAGTACCAATGACTTAAAGCAGATCAAGTTACAGCAGTCAAAAATGTTTATAATTATTCTTGAGCAATTCTGTAGTATGAAGTATCCATACTGCAGTATAAGCGTACATTCGCATAAGGATTTGTATCAGGATATCACACCCCTCACCAAAGTGATTGTGAAAAGGAAACACTTAGAAGTTTAGGCCAGTTAAAATTATCTTGCTGAGATAGCTCATATATATCTCTGTAGGAAGCTTTCCTCAAGGACTGCAGGCTGCTCTTGGGAAGTTACATATAATGCAACTAGGATTCACCAAGCATTATCCCATGTAGTAGCATCCCAAGTGTGGAGATGCTACGCGCCTCTCATTGAGGTTGATGTAAGGTGCATTGTTCTTTTCCCTAAGATCTTTCACACACCTTAGGTTTGAGGGGCAGGGGAAGGTAGATGCAGTTATTCTGTGCCTCAGCTGCAAAACTTGCGCATAATTAAACAGCAAGTCATATTGACTTATGTTTTATGCTGTTTTACTAGCCCCAGACAGGGTGCCGCATCTCAATTCAGAAAGAACAGATCATAGAATCATAGAAAGGTTTGGGTCGGAAGAGACCTTAAAGATCATCTAGTTCCAACTCCCCTGCCATGGCCAGAGACACCTTCCACTAGATCAGGGTGCTCAAAGCCCCATCCAGCCTGGCCTTGAACACTTCCAAGGATGAGGCATCCACAACTTCTCTGGGCAACCTCTTCCAGTGCCTCACCACCCTGACAGTAAAGAATTTCTTCCTAATATCTAATCTATAATCTACCTCTTTCAGTTTAAAAACATTACCCCTTGTCCTATCACTACATGCCCTTGTAAAAAGTACCTACGCAGCTTTCCTGTAGGCCCCCCCTTGAGTACTGGAAGGCTGCTATAAGGTCTGCCCTTACAGCCTTCTTTTCTCGAGGCTAAACAACCTCGGTTCTATCAGCCTGTCTTCCTAAGATAGGGCCTCCAGCCCTCTGACCATCTTTGTGGTCCTCCTCTGGACTTGGTCCAACAGGTGCATGTCCTTCTTACGTTGGGGACCCCAGAGCTGGATGCAGTACTCCAGGTGGGGTCTCAGGAGAGAGGAGAATATGGAGAGAATCACCTCCCTCGACGTGCTGGCCATGCTGCTTTTGATGCAGCCCAGGCTGTGGTTGCCCTTCTGGGTTGCAAGCGCACATTGCTGGGTCATGCTGAGCTTTTCGTCAATCAATACCCCCAAGTCCTTCTCCTCAAGGCTGCTCTCAATCCATTCTCTGCCAAGCCTGTAATTGTGCTTAGCATTACCCTGACCCAGATGCAGAACTTGCATTTGGCCTTGTTGAACTTAATGAGGTTCACACAGGCCCACATCTCAATCCTTTCAAGGTCCCTCTGGATGGTATACCTTCCCTCCAGTGTGTCAACTGCATCACACAGCATGTCCACAGCAAATTTGCTGAGTGCACTTAATCCTGCTGTGCATGTCGCCAACAAAGATGTTGAATTGTGCTGGTCCCAATACTGACCACTGAGGAACGCCACTCATCGTTGGTTGCCACTTGGACATCGAGTTGTTGTCCGCAGCTATTTGAATGCAACCATCCAGCCAATTCCTTACCCACCAACAGGTCCATCTATCGAATCCATGTGTTTCCAAATTAGAGACCAGGATATCATGCAGGACAGTGTCAAACGCTTTGCACAAGTCCAGGTAGATGACATCAGTTGCTCTTCCCTTGTTCACCAACGCTGTAATCCTATCATAGAAGTCCACCAAGTTTGTCAGGCACAATTTGTCTTTAGTGAAGCCATGTTGGCTGTCACCAATCACCTCCTTATTTATAGCAGTTTCCAGGAGGATCTGCTCCATGATCTTGCTGGGCACAGAGGTGAGACTGACTGACCTGTAGTTCCCCAGGTCTTCCTTTTTTTCCCTTTTTAAAAATGGGGGTTATGTTTCCACTTTTCCAGTCAGCAGGAACTTCACTGGACTGCCATCACTTCTCAAATATGATAGATAGTGGCTTAGCAACTTCATCCGCCCGTTCCCTCAGGACCCACAGCTGCATCTCACCAGGTCCCATGGATTTGTGCACCTACAGGTTCCTCAGCTGGTCTCAAACCTGATCTTCTCATATATAGTAGGCAGTTCATTCTCCCAGTCCCTGCCTTTACCTTCTGTGACTTGGGCAGTGTGGTTATAGCACTTGCCGGTGAAGACTGAGGCAAAAAAGTCACGGCCTTCTTTATATCCCAGATAATGAGGTCTCCTATTTCCTTTGGGAGAGAGCCCACATTTTGCCTAGTCTTCCTTTCATCACTGACATATCTGTAGAAGCTTTTCTTGTTGCCTCTGACATCCCTGGCCAGATTTAATTCTATTAGGGCTTTAGCTTTCCTAACCTGATCCCTGGCTGCTTGGACAATTTCTCTGTATTCCTCCCAGGCTACATATCCTTGCTTCCGCACTCTGTAGGCTTCCTTTTTGTGTTTGAGATCTGTGGGAGTATTGGTTTTTGAATAAATGAGACTTCACCTCTGAGCAGAACCAATCTCTCAGGGGGATATATATATAACAGAACAGAATAGAACCGAACAGAATAGAATAGAATAGTTCCAGTTGCAAAGAACCTAAAATGATCATCTAGTTCAACTGCCTGACCACTTCAGAACTGGCCAAAAGTTAAAGCATATTATGAAGGGCATTGTCCAAATTCCTCTTTTTAAGGCACTGAGAGGCACTGGGCACCAACCGTCTTTCTAGGGAGCCTGTTCCAGTGTTTGACCACCTTCTCAGTAAAGAAACGTTTACTAACATCAAGCCTGAACTTCCTGCATTGTGTGGTTACCAGAAAGAGCCCGTGTCTTGCAGCTGGGTTCTCTTCCCAGGGCAGACCTTTGGGCCTTTCTGCAGCCCCAGCACAGTGGGGTCTGGCCTGCTCTCACTGCTTTCTGTCTGTCTGCCCACAGAGCCTCACCCCACTTCTCCCCATGTTTCTGCTGCATGCCTGAGGCGTGGAGGATCACCCAAGCCCCTGGGATTGGGACCTGGTTCTTTCATCAGGGCCCAGCAGCAGCTCTTGGTGCCAACCCAGCAGCTGTCTTCTGTTCTTCCCCTCATCTTGCGTGGCAAGCTTGGGTGTAGAAGAGGTTCTGTGTAAGACGAGGGCGAGGGGCCCTGAGGAGCATGGAGCAGATATGCTGCCTTTTCTGCAGGTTTCATGTACAGCAGAAAGGAGCTGTACTGGGGGAGTTCCTGCAAAGAGTATGTGGTGGGGAGCAGTGGTGGCAGTGATGGTGAAGGGTGCTGGAGAATAGACAGTGCCTGTCTGCCTAAGAGGTGTCCTTTCCAAGGAGGGAAGAAGAAATGCCAGTGCTAAGGCTGGATCTGGATGAGCGGGAATAAAGCCTGTGGTCAAGGACAGCAGCGTGGCCACATTTCCCTGGTTGCTTTCCAGCTGGGCAGCCCACCATATGTGCTGGTGCTTGAAGCTGTCCCTCCCCAGGTGCAGGACTTTGTGCTTCCCCTTGTTGAACTTCTTGGAGTTCCTCCCTTGGTAGGGTACAACCCTGGGGTGAGGCAGAGGACAGCACTAAGTCATGATGTTGCACAGTAGGAGGGATTTGGGCACTGCTGTAGCAAGGCTGCACCGGGCAGTACAGGCTGGTAGGAGAGCAGAGCCCCAGGACGTGGGGGCAGATGGTGCGGGGAGGAGGAGGACAGGCCTGAGGTGATGAGCAATGGGGCATAGGCTGGCCCTGGAAACCCGCCAGCTGGAAACATCTGCCCTGGGACCAGCTGCAGAGATGCAGGTGTGTTACACTGTTGCATGGTGACATGGATAAGCTGTTGCACAAATGGCACCATGCAGTTTTGGAGGGAGACACTCAACATCCAGACCAGCAGCTCTTCATGCATCCCATGGATGGTCAGGATGGACAAAGAGTGCATGTCAAGTCTGAACCTTTTCTAACGCAGCTTTGAACCATTCCCGTGTGTACTATCCCTGGATCCCAAGGAGAAGAGATCAGCACCTCCCTCTCCACTTCCCCTCCTCAGGAAGCTGTAGAGAGCGATGAGGTCACCCTCAGCCTCCTTCTCTGCAAATTAGACAAACACAATGTTGTTGGCTGCTCCTCACAGCACATGCCTTCCAGCCCTTCCACCACATTTGTTGCCCTCCCCTAGACACATTCAAAGGCCTTCACATCCTTCTTAAATTGTGGGGCCCAGAACTGCACACAATACTCAAGGTGAGGTCACACCAAAGCTAAACACAGCGGGATAATCACCTCTTTTGATCAGCTGGTTACGCTGTGTATGATGCACCCCAGGATGCAGTTTGCCCTCTTGGTTGCCAGGGCACACTGCTGACTCACATTGAGCCTCCTGTCAACCAGCACCCCCAGATCCCTTTCTGCAGGACTGCTCTCCAGCCACTCCTCTCCCAGTTTATACTTGTGCCTGGCATTACTCCATTCCAAGTGCAGAATCTGGCATTTGTTGTTGTTAAATTTCATGCCATTAATGATTGCCCATTGCTCTAATCCTTCTAGATCCCTCTGCAAGGCCTGTTGTCCCTCAAAAGAGTCAATAGCACCTCCCAGTTTAGTATTGTCAGCAAGCTTGCTACTAGTGTATTCAGCTCATGCATCCAAATCATTGATAAAAATACTGAACTGAACTGGCCCTAGAATTGAGCCCTGAGGAACACTGCTAGTGACTGGTCACCAGCCAGATGTAGCCCTGTTCACAAGAACCCCTGAAGCCTTGCCCTTCAGCCAGTTTTCTTCACCCAACACACCCTGTACCCGCTCATCTCACAGTTGGACAGCTTGTCTAGAAAGATGCTGTGAGGGACAGTATCAAAAGCCTTACTAAAATCAAAAAAACCTCCATCCCACCACCTTCCCTTCCTCAACTGAGTGAGTGAGCTTATCATAGAAGGATATCAAATTAGTTAAACAGGACTTTCGCTTTGTGAACCCATGTTGACTGCCTGATGATTGCATTGTTCTTTAAATGCCTTTCAAGGACTGTGGCAGCTGCATAGCGA
The DNA here is from genome assembly GCA_017639485.1 of Pluvialis apricaria. Lineage (NCBI taxonomy): Eukaryota > Metazoa > Chordata > Aves > Charadriiformes > Charadriidae > Pluvialis > Pluvialis apricaria. The sequence continues at coordinate 47,155,750 of CM030044.1, read as the reverse complement.
CACATATTAATTTTTTTAAAAAATAGTAGGTAGTTAAAGACTAACATTTTTCATCTTAAATTGCCTTTTTTTCCTTTGTGTCTGCTGAATTTTGCAACTGTGACACATATCCTGTCATAATGCATTCAAGTCCTTCTCCCTGATAGGCAATGAACTGAAAATGGCAAAGACTCAAATGCTGAATTCCACTCCAACTAGCAATCTTTCCTATAGCACCTATAAATATAAGCTTGTTGTGTTTTAACCCCATCTGGCACACTTGTTCCCCACCCCCCAAGAATGGTGGGAAGAAGAGGGGAAAAAAGGAAGGGAAAGGGAGAAAAAAAAAACTGTGACAGAAAAGGAAAAAGAACAATAATAATAAAAATAATAATAATAACACAGTTCACTCTCACTGCCCTGTGAATTGGCACCATCTTGAGCATGGATCCCCACCCTCTGGCTTACCCACATTTGCATACTGAGCATGACACCTATCGTATGGAATATTTCATTGGCCATTCCATTATTCTGTCTATGCTTCTATGGGAAGCTGAAAAAGATCCTTGAATAGTGTAAACCTAAATTAACAACAACTAAAACCAATAGGTATTATTGTCATTCCTTTCACAGCAATCAGTAGAAAGAAAATTAACTCTTTCTCAGCTGAAACCAGGACAAAACTAGTTACCGATAATAAACTGGTTGTTTTGTTCATTCTTCCAATTTACTTTTTTGGAGATCTGAGCTATTACACCAGCATAATAATCCAGACAGGAGCCGTTAGTTTCAGCACTCGGGCTGGACGTCCACAAAAATGAAGAATTTGGGTCATTAAATATCCAAAATTTGCACTGATTGCAGTCTTAAGTCTTTGATCTTTTGGAACATTGAACTCTTACACCCACAGAATTAACAAGTGTTTCATAAATTTTTAGTTCTTTCTATGGTATTTTTTCATATTTCATGAACAGCCCAAGTGTTTACTTCCATAAAAAATTTGATACTTACCTTCAAAAAGCAAGTACTAGGTAAGATCCTTAAAAACCTTAAGTCCACCAAAATGAATAAAAGAGAAGTTCATAATTCAGAATTTCTGTTTTCTGAGACAGGATAAAGGACTATATAATACAGCTGCGAGAAGATTTTGACTACGTAAGTATGCATACGTTAACCAATACAGAAAGTATTTTTTTCTTGCTGTTAGTGGAATATTTCCAAAATATATTTACTAATAAAACATTTCTTTTATAATGAAACAATTGGTTTTGACCTAAAGCAAATAGGAGGAAGATCTCTGCAAAGGCACTTTGTTGCTTTTTCGCACCAAAGACCAAAAGAGCTGTTTCAGCACACCTTCAGTTGCGTTCAGCTACATTTCAGCAGATGCTTGGGTAATAGAACAGTCATTTCACCTCTTTCACATTACTTCAGACCAAATAACTTCTACAAAAGTCAGCCAAGAGAGCTGAGACCATGCAAGATGTTAGTTAACAAATGCTAGTCTCTAGTTGAAGCAGGCTCCTCTCTGGGAAGATTAATCTACAATGTAATTAAGGATAAAACCATGCTGGCCATTAAATAGTGAATGTGAAAAATTACACTGTTGTAAAGAAGAGCTATGATCCATAGTGTAGGTTACCTACTGTTGACTTCCTTGTCATTATTCATAGCCAAGAACTACTTAGATCAATGCCAAAATAGGGTTGTCAGTCTCTATCTACCACATCTGTGTGTATAGCTAACGCAAGTGCACAATGGTCTTTAGGGATTCAAGTCATCATATTTCTTTGGCTGACTGAATTAAAATAATTTTCTGATTCTGACCTGATACCCATCTTTATACAAACAGCGGCTTATCTAGAAATGGAAAATCTGTTTTTTAGCGTGAGCAACTCCCGTTCATCTCTCTCACTCCCAAGCTGAAAGCTGTAAGCACCATATTAAAGCTTAGGTATCAGCAAGGGCATCCTTTACTGCTCCTACTGAAGCTGTACCGGTACACAAGTGCACCGGACTAGAGACGACCTAGAGAATTATACTTTTGATTTACTCTGGTGTTAAGTGCACTCATTTCCAAAGCAGAAATTCGCTCTGCCAGTCTCCATTTACAGATTTCTTTCTGATTTACATAGAGACAGTTGAGATAAAAATGCATATATTTGTCACTGCGCAAGAAGTACAGATTTATGCCTCCTGTTCTCTATAGCCCATGGGGCTTTTTTATACATAGGAACGTAGCTTCAAAAGAGCAGTTTACAAGTTTAGACCCACTCTCTGCTACGAATTTAGCCTGTAGTTAGGCGGTAAGGTCATTCTCACCAGATCTAGGAGACATGAGTTTAAATTGCCTTGGGCTAGAATACATGTCTCCGGCCACCTACTGCCTAAAACTCTGGTTTAATAACTCTTATCAATAAAACATTCGGAAAGGAGGTGCACAAAAGTCTCACAGATCAAGTGTGTTGAATCTGACAGCTCATGAGACACAAGCAGAGCTAAGCAAGGAAAGCACTCCGAGCACTCCGAGATGTATGTGTCACAGGAGCAAATTAAGCAGAAGAGTATTAGAACTCCCTCAGTACCCTCTGATATTTAAAAGAGTTATTTGTCCTTTTGCCTCATAGTCGTACAGTATCTCATCCTATTCTTTTAGACACAAAAAGGAGACGATCATTGCCTTAAGACTGGCAAGAAAGAAAAGCTGAAAACAGACATTTTGCTTTCTGTGGCTTTAATAACGTTGCTATAGCTTCTTCTCCTTGATGTAGCCCTGCCATATCCCAGATCCTGTGATCCTTTTGCATTATTAGCACAGATTTTGTTATTTCTGCAGTCATTTAAGAGAAAGCCATTCAATTCTCTTTTACTGCATGAAGGAAATCTCAAACCTTTCACTAGGCAAGGCAGCAGCTCAGGCTCTAGCACGAGCTACCTTAGCAGCCCCAACAGGTCGGTTGGTGTGTCCCAGGCTTTTTACGCTCACTGTGCTTATATTTTGGGCAGTAATTTCCCACACCAAGATGTAGGAGCCCTAAAAGCAATATGACAAGTAATCACATGGTAGTTGTTTCACAGTAATTGCACAGATACTTGTTCTGATTATGCAGCGAATATCAAGTTCACTGCCCTCTGGTAAAAAAAGTCATTTTCAATTCCATAAGGTAATAGTCGACATATGAGCCTGTAGGTACCTCACAGTAAATACTAGGGTGTCCAAGGCAATCTGCACTTTGTATTTAATTTGAACTCATTTAGGAAAAGAAGATATTATTAATCAATCCTGAAATTTCTGGTGTCCCCACTTTCAGGGAAATCATGGCTTAGACTAAATGCTTTACAAGGCATTGCCTGTATAGAGCTGCATGGGTGGAGAACCTGACAGCCTGATGAATTCAGGTTTTTAAACTGAGTGCCCAAGAACAGCATGAAGATTCTTACAATAAAAGACAAGTTCTACAGATAAGATTGGCAGGACAGACCAGGCTCAAGGGCTAAGAAAGGCATTTACAAGATGTACAAGGGGCAGCATCTCTCCTGCTTTCCTCCTCTCTCTGTATTAATGCTGGGCTCCCTCTCAACTCAGACTGCTGCTTATAAGAATTAGCTTCAGAGCTGAAGGGGAAAGGAGAAAAGCCTGCTACGAAGTACACCCTGCTTTGTTCTGGAGCCTGTGCTCACTTGCCCAAAACACAGTTGCCTAGAAAACAATAGGCTGGGTTCAAAGAAGTCCCAAGGCTTTGCAATTTGTTTCTATTACACTTCTTTATTTCCCTGGTGGGGAAAAAAAGATATATCCCTGGGCAGCTCTAAGTAATCTATAGACTGTGGAGGTAAAGTTGCATGACCGGACTCAAACACAAGCTTTTCAAATTTCTAACAAGCTGTTTAAATTTCCTTCTTCCCCCTGTCCTCAAGGTATTTGTCAGCTTTTGTTTTGTCCAAACAACAGTTTCAAAAGGAAAAAAATATGAAATGAAAAGTGCTAACTTCAAAGAAGCTTTTTTTTCCCCTCACTCTTTTCCAAATATCCAAATGCAAATAGAAGCTGAACCTGGATTTCAAAATTTTAAAAGTTTTACTGTCAATAACGGTAAAGCTCAGTGAGCGCATGTGCATGCACACACACCAAACTGTACAAGTGACAGATATTTCATGATGGGAGTGAAGAAGCCTGGTGGTTGCAAAATAAACAAACTAATTAACAGGAGTTAGTTTTAAAACTCCATCCTTGGAAAGCAATATGACAGTAACAGAGATTACACTCCAGTCCAGAGGTCCTGCAGAGAGGGAAACAGATTAGATTTCATTTAATTGCCTGTAGGCTTTTATTTAAGCTTTTTTTCTAAACTTCCAACTAAACATCATCCCTCATTTCCCCTGACAGCTTCTGTTGTTTTTCATTATTATTTCGTCCTATATTTTATCATGCAGTTTCAGAAAAAAGTTCAGAGCATTTTTTTGTTTTCACAATTTGTTACGTCCTGGTACCAGTGAGTAAAAACTTGAGCTGCGCTGACTCCAGCCACACACTGGACCTGTGGCCTGGAACTGTCCCAGTACTCACAGCTTTGCCCAAAAATACTGCCTGAAAACAGTCGAGGGCCAGATGCACCCCCAGCACAAAGAGGTCACAACCTTGACCATCTTCTTCATGCACAGCAATTACGTGATAGAACTGCATGTTCTTTAACTGCTCTGTTGCACTACAGTTTGCCTCCCTCCATGTCCCCATATTTGCACATGGGAATCAAAAGAAAGGACTGGCAGCAACGCCAAAATAAGGACACCAAAAAGACCCTTCCTGGGAATGTGTCCCTGGATGTGACCTAGCCTACTTCTGTTCAGTTCATTGTGATTGCAACACAATGCTGGCATCAAAGCCCTTCACTTCCACCATGAATATGAAGAGGTTGACATCATATTGCTGGCTATTAATGAGGTAATACCTTTTGTCTGCATTAGGTAGTTCTATCAGAATAAAATGAGAGAAAAAAATGAAAAGGTGCTCAAATACCAACAGGTTAGTTGCAGTTAGTTTCTGTGGGAAGAACTGGCTTTGATTAACCCAGCAAAAGAGTTCTGCATTTCTGTCAAAAAAAGTCTGTCATGACTGCATACATGGGCACAGTGCAATCATGATCACTCCTTTTTTTACAACAATAAATCAAGTAGGTAAAAGTAGAACTAAGTGATTATTTTTCCTCTTGTTGAACAGGCAGGAGAAAAATCTACCAAGGTGCTTGAAACAAACAATCTACCCATAACCAATTTAATTATGCACAAAGCATGCTAAAACAGACTGAAGTCAAGTACTGCGCCACATATGCATTGTATGCCAGACATGCTCTGACATCAGAAATGAAGAAGTTCAGAAATGGCCTAGATGTGGCCAAGAACCCACATCAGATGTAAGCCCACAGTCTGAGCAACTCTATTCTACCTCCTTTCCAACCCTGATTTCTGCAGCCATTCAGCAAAGCAGTTAACTCATATGTAACAGTTGAAAAACAAAACCAAAATCATTATGGAAACAACTGCAGTCAGTGCAGTGTCCTTTTCTGTTTTTTTTTCCTACATGCTGATTCCAAAACGGGCTTAGAACTTATTTTTGGCTTTATGCTGCCCCCAGTACTCACATTTTAGGCCACAGCAGATTTTTTAGCCACCCAGTGTAAATGTGAGAGTAGAGAGTTAGAAAATGCTTGCAACCAAATGAAAGGCAAAGGTTGCATTGGGGACTGTGAAGAGAATGGGAGAGGTTCATTTTTTGCTGCAGAAACATTGAGAAGTTTCTTTCCTTCTCTGTTTGGAAAAGAAAAAAATTAGTTGATGCTGCCTGATAACTGTTATTTTCTACCAGTTTCTTTGCCAGTATTTACACAATAACAAGCAGACATGGGTCAATAAAAGGATCAATAATAAGAATTAAAGCTAAGGATATTAAAATTGCCATAATTACATTCCAGACAGAGGTGGGCAGAAAATTGATTCCCTGTCCTGCAAATGTTGAGATGTAAAACATATTCCTACTTTGCATCAGAACAAAGGCAAGGCTTTTCTTTTTTTCTTTCTTTTTTTTTTTTTTTAAAAAAAAAAGGAAAGAAAGTCTGCAAGACACAAAAGACAGAGGAAGGCAGAAACAGATGAACAGAGATAGGTTTCAAAATAGCTGATAGACTTTTAGCTGGGACACTAAAATTAGGTTTTTGCGAAAACCCAAGTCCATTCCTTAGGTTAAATCAGAAAAAGAAGGAATTCAAACCCAGGTCTCACAAATCCCAGCTGAGAGCTACAACTGTCAAGTTATTTTCTTTTTTTGAAGGTGAGTTCCTGTTCCTGAACAATGCTCTGTCAAAGCGATACATTTCCACAGCATCTCATTTAGACATCAGGCCTTTTCCAATTTGTCAACATTTCCAACCAGCCATAGTTACAGGACTGCATCCTCATTGTCAGACTCGCAGAATGGTTGCCTGAGGCTACCTCTATGCATGCCCAGAAATTCAACCTGGCATAAAGACAGAGGATTTTAATTTTTTTTTTATTTGCATCCAAAGACGAGTCTTCTTTTTGCTAAATGGACACTTGGGATCAGACATAGTTTCTAGCAGAGTAAAACCTTAACACAGAATAAGCTATACTGACAGTAGGACTCAGCTTTTTAAAAAGTATGACAAACCCTTTATTTAAATTTTTGACAAGAGAACATTTTTCAATGTGATTTTGACTCTTCTGTCCTTTAACTCCCTACTAGAGGTTCAATTCCCCTTTCAGGAGCAATAACAACTTACAATATTCCCATTTTTTCTTCTCCTTCCTCTAGTCTCCACAGCAGGGTATACCTTCCTCTCAGACATGCTAGTCAAGTGTTTGAGAGGCTGTGCTGTAAACTAGATGGGAGAAAGTGATCAGACTGAAAAATAGGCTCTGCTGCAAAATCTTTTATGCATCTGCCTCCCTTTCTTTGCTACAAATTCACAGGCAGGTGTCTACAAGACAGAAATTTAAGCTGGAGTAGACGACAGGAGGTTGTATCTCAGTTTCATTGATCTCTCGGATGGACTTGTTTCATGCTTAGTCTGACTGCGCCTTTACAGGCAACATAAAGTTCACATTCAATCCCCATTGTCCCACAATAGCATCACGCCAGCAAATCTAGCTTCTCAGAGCTGCATTGAAGCACAGTGAAATCCTGTGGTAAAAACAAGCCTACAGTATTAATGCCACCCACGCTAGCATTGCCCTGTGTGGTGTGAGCACCACTCACCTAAAACAGACAAATGAACTATATCTAGTGTATGTAACAGTACTGTATACAGCCTACAGGTTTTGCCACCTTGGTTTCTCAAGGCTCCCCTTTGTGGCGTATACATCATTTTCCGTTTTCCTCCCATGCATCACTAAAGTCACCCCTGTGATTTGTTGGGGTTTTTTTTTAATTGTAATTTCTTCATCTGACAACTCTTATTGTCTAACATTGCAACCCAGTGCTAAGAGCTCCTAGACAGAGTCTTTCTGAGATGGCAATCTATGCACAAGGAGTCTTTTCAAGTTGAAGGGGAAAGGAGGTATGCAAACTCTGTAAAGCATCTGAAAAACCCTTCAGGAGCACCCTCTAATACCAAATCCCCTAAAATATTTTTTGAGTATGCTTGGTATTCTGTCTTGTTAGCGTAAATTTATATATAAGTCTCCTGTTAGCAGGAAGGTGACAGAGTGGGTGTAAGGGAACAGATGAGGCATGGCTCATTGAAAGGGCTGTTTCATAAAAAATGAGATATTGTTCTGGCCCTTTGATCTGCAGGGAGTTATAGATGCTTCCCCAAAGGTCCTAATGCTGCAAAACTGTCAGCTACTAATGAAGAGTTAGACTGGCACATCACAGAGTAACTCTGTACACTGAGAACTGCCACTTGTCCCTACTCAGCCATGCTCCTCTGCACAGCCTACAGGACAGCAGGCACAGGCATGCACCATCTGACTTGCCACGCACAAGCCTATGAAAGGCGAAAACAGGAGAGGGTAACCGGGATGAAAGGTACATACCACTACATTAAAGTGTTAGCACTGGGACTAACAGTTTGAGAGAGAGAGAATAGAAAAATTCAATGCTAGAGAAAGAAAAACCACTGGATTGAAGATCTGGCTGATCAAGTAGTGGAAGTAGTCAGTAGATCAGTGCTTTGAAAAGTAGCTATTCATTTCCCCTTTTCTCCTTTGTTAACTTAAAACCGTGAAGCTAGGAGTTACTATAAGTACCTGGTCATCTATAAGCTTTATGGAGTAGAGGCTTTCTTACTTGTCAATATTTGGTTGCACCCGTCCAACAGAGCCTTAGATAATGATGAGGCCCTGGCTGACAGCCACCAAATTGAGCAGTGGTAATGCCTGTCAGAAACATAAAATGCAAACTGTATCAACTGGTGAGAGGTTAGCCTCAGAACACCCCAATGAACCTTCAGCCACTGCAATAAATTCCTGCTCACTCAGGGCAGGAAGGGGTAAAAAAGCAAAATGATCCCAAACATAGTTCTTTTCCTCCTTCACGCAAGTGGAGGAAAGCAAACTGACTTAGATACTTAGGGTGTGCAGGAAGACAAAGATTAGCCTCTGATCCCAGCACAGGGCTGAAAAAAGGGTACGGGCCCATCCTCATGGGGCGAATGCAGCTCTGCAGAACTCCAGCCAGTGCCTACAGAGTTAACATAGCAGTGTGGCTTTGCCCTAACAGGTATGTATGTACTTACTTGTGGTATTTTTAGGGAAAACACAAGCTAACTGGAGACAGTTTTTTCAGAATAAAATCACAGTGAAGACAAGACACATAAAAGTTATCGTGATGTAGTCACTCAAGGTCAGGCACTTATAGACAGGCATTGGATCAGATCGTTATGTGGGTGTTAAAATACTTCCCAGAAAGCAGTGCTAGACTAAATATTGGTTAATGTAACTCTGTATCTAATTTGCAAATTAACTTGCCAGATGTTTTGCAGTAGTTTATAGATGGCAGCCATAAGTTTGATAAGAGCATGTAAGATGTGTGCACGCAAGTACAGATTTATCGCTGTGGGATTGGTGGGCACAGGTGCTTCAGTGGCATTAGCCCCAGCTGCACAAGCACTATCCCCAGCTAATGCAACACTTCCATAAATCAGAGGATGTACCACGATGACATCGTTCCTTCACCTAGATCAGGGATTGTGTTCCTCTCCCACAAACATTTCTCCTTTTATTCTTGTGAACAGAATCTGTTCTGTTGAATACGTTTAAACTATTACAAATACACACATAGCCAGGGAGAGGACTGTGGAAGAAATTTTATATCACTAGAGAAACATCAACACAATTTACTAATAGAAGAAAGCATTTTTTTCTTCTCAATTTTTATGTGTGGATATGAAGGGCAGTTTTCCAAATGATAAACTGTCACAGGCCCCTGGAAATCTGTGCGCCTGTAAAAACAGGAAGATTTAGCAGAGAAAATGGTAGATTTTCACTTAAAGAGGAAGGTTATAAGTGTTCCCAGAGCATCCATTAAGCACCAGTCGAAATGAATTAAGCTAGGCCAAGTTTCACCATAAATGTTAAACACATACTCATCTCAAGCTGTAAAAGCGTCCCAAATTCGCAGATATTTTCTCTGCTGTCATTGCCTGGGATGAAGTTTACTGCTCACTAGAATTCCCCAACTATTTCTTTTTCATCTTTAGCCAAACAAAACTGCGTTAACAAAATGCGCACACACCGTGTTGTCATTTAAGGCCTCTATGGCCCCTGGAGACCCAGGACATAGTGGTAATCTACTAAACTGGTTCAATCTTTTTTCACTTTTAAAGGTGGCTACAAGAAAACACTGCTGAAAAATCACTGTATTTACAGAAGTTTAGGTTTCTTCTTCAGTCACTCAGGTGTGCCATATTCTGAGCTGAGCACACAAGTGAAGGTTTTATTTAAATACCGTTACACCAATTCAAGTTTTTTGTGAGGCTGCCCTCTATGTTTGATCTGCAAATGGCCCAAATTTAAATTAAATAATTGGAAACTTGAACCTTGTCTCTGCTGTGAATGATAACCTGAATGATTTGGGCAGCACAACTGAGGACACAGAAGTCTGTGGGAGGAAAAGCGAGGCAGGAAGCTCATAAAAATCAGCTTTTCTGGAAAAAAAAAAAAAAAGTTACATTAGCACAAATATACATATGTATATCACAGTGTGAAACTGCAGCTGGCTTCCTGTCTGGTGCCCTTCATAGTCCTTATTATCAAGTAAAACTTTGTGTTCCAGAAAAATTTCCTATCAATTTACTGTTCATGGCTTTCAGAAATTCCTCCTCAGAATGTTTGGTGTTAGAACAGTCATGCCATTAATATAACTGCTCACAATATGCCCATGTTAGGTGACTCAGACTATTTCTACCCTTTTGTCTTCAGGGAATTGTACTAACAACATTAATGCCATAACCACTGGTTTCTGTGGCAGAGTCACTGTCCTACCATGGCAGTGTTACATCATTACTAACCTGCAGAGTAACGAGAAAACTGAGTTTTCACAATGCACCTCTCCAGTCTCAACAAACAAATGCCATCAGGCAGAGTTTGTCCTAATTAGTTTTGTCACTTGCAACTGTTTCTTCTCCTCACCATATAGTCATACTTAAAAAAAAAAAAAAAAAAGAGTTTTATTGTTTGTAGACACTTAGGAACAGACTATGGAGCTACACCAGTCACTTTTCTTTAAATCTGTAATCACTCTTCCCAAACTAAAAGGGAAAAGGGATGTCAGAAGGCTAATCCCCAAGTCAAGCATATGTTGAGACTTGCTCTGTCCCTAAGAGCATGACTCTATCTGTACAGATCCCACTGTTGTTTTTGCTTTCCCCCACATTAATTCCACTGTTGGCTCAGAGCCTTCCAGCATACTGGAGTCAACCATTGCTGAAAGAGATGCGGCTTCTTCCCTTCTGTAGCCCCATGTGCAATCTAACTGCTTCAAACAACCCTATATTCCAGACTTCGCTCATGGGCTTTCTAGTTTGTTTTTTACCATGGGATTTTTGTGTTCTCAGAAGCGGCTCACAGGCTGTCCCTAACACCCACAGGCTAGAAACTTTCAAAACTGCCTTTTGATACGGGAGTCCATTCTGAGTGCCTGCGTTAAGATAGTAACCTTTGGCCTCTGTTGACAAATGCAGCTTTCCCCAAGCATCATTACATATATGCTGGCTCTCATATACAGACGTGTTTTAGAGACACCAAGCTATGCAGCAATTCATGCAGTTCCCCAGTCAGCACGGAGAAGAAATGAAGCCATTGTAACGGCAGAAGTTCAACTTGAACATACTCCTCGCAGAAAAGCAGCCTGGAGCACAAGCCATTTACAAAGAACGGCACATGCAGCACATTTTGAATTGTTGGGCCAGGGCCAAGCTGGAACACAGGGCTGGAGCACAGGGGACAGGGGTCCTCAAGTGGAGTAATACACTGGAGACAAAAGGAAGGCCTGGACTGCTGACAGCAGTATGAATTATAGTGTTTTGTTTCTATTTTAATGGATACTAACATTTAACTGCTATTATCATAGATTAAAATAAACACTGGCTCTCTCATTTTTGCCTGCAACCCCTGATGCCTACAAGGATAAGTCTCCAAGAAGTGTCAGACCTGTTCCTTACATATATCTCATCACCAATACCCAGTTTTGCAAAGCCACTTATATATATATATATGCAATCTGCTTTCTACTTTGTATTTGAAACAGTGAATTTAAGCAGAGGAAAAAAAAAAGGAGGTTGAAGTAAGACACTATGGCTTGGGATGATCTAATAGCTCATAATGCCTGGAAAGACATCTGGCCCACCTCCTTCCTTCAATGCCTGGCTCCTAGACACACATTCGCTCACCACTCCACATGTCAGCTCCAGTGCCACTGAACCTCTTGATGAGATCCTTAAATTCATAAGCCAGAAAAATAGTCCAGAAAAAAAGGTAGATAGGTTTATTCCAGGTTAACAAATGGATTAAGCTTCATAAGAGGTCCAATGGCACTGAAAACAGCACAAATCTCAACATACACTTGACTTGGGAATTAGTCTTCTAACATTGGCTCAGCAAGTAGCTGTAACATGTAGCTTCACCTTAAGGAAATGTCAGCACCCTTGGCTAGCTTGAAGGTCAAAGGCAAGAAATTCATGCAGTTCATCAACTCGTGAAGTTCAACAAGGCCAAGTGCAAGTTCCTGCACTGGGTCAGGGCAATCCCAAGCACAATTACAGGCTTGGCAGAGAATGGATTGAGAGCAGACCTAAGGAGGAGGACTTGGGGGTTTTGGTTGATAAAAAGCTCAGCATGACCCAGCAACATGCACTTGCAGCCCAGAAGGGCAACCACAGCCTAGGCTGCATCAAAAGCAGCATGGCCAGCACGTCGAGGGAGGTGATTCTCCCCATATTCTCCTCTCTCCTGAGACCCCACCTGGAGTACTGCATCCAGCTCTGGGGTCCCCAACGTAAGAAGGACATGCACCTGTTGGACCAAGTCCAGAGGAGGACCACAAAGATGGTCAGAGGGCTGGAGGCCCTATCTTAGGAAGACAGGCTGACAGAACCGAGGTTGTTTAGCCTCGAGAAGAGAAGGCTGTAAGGGCAGACCTTATAGCAGCCCTCCAGTACTTAAGGGGGGGCCTACAGGAAAGCTGCGGAGGCACTTTTTACAAGGGCATGTAGTGATAGGACAAGGGGTAATGTTTTTAAACTGAAAGAGGTAGATTTAGATCAGATATTAGGAAGAAATTCTTTACTGTCAGGGTGGTGAGGCACTGGAAGAGGTTGCCCAGAGAAGTTGTGGATGCCTCATCCTTGGAAGTGTTCAAGGCCAGGCTGGATGGGGCTTTGAGCACCCTGATCTAGTGGAAGGTGTCTCTGGCCATGGCAGGGGAGTTGGAACTAGATGATCTTTAAGGTGTCTTTCAGCCCAAACCATTCTATGAAGATCTATGTTGGGGTTTCCATTCACGGCTGACTGGGATATGCAAGCCCATCCCTGAGTCAGTCTGTGGGATCACCATTTCATCTGGGAATCCTTTAAGGCTGCTATGAAATTCCTAGTTTGTTTCATGCCACATGAACCCAGAAGGCTTTCTGGGGTCATATCATACTGCAGCATTGTTAACAACAGGCTAAGCCACACTGCAATTCTTCCAAATGGAAACAGCAAGTGAAACACCTGACAGCTATTCAACCTTTGAATTGCTTTTGTCTGTACTGCTAGGGTGGATCACCTGACTGAGTGAAAATTTCACTCTGGTTTCAGCTGACAGCACCAAACAAGACCACTGAGCCAGGTCAAAATATGCCATTAAACTCAATAAATTGCATTTTGTATATGGAAAAGATAGATTTTCAGATAGATGCCTAAGGTAATTTTGCAAGAGAGATATAGTTTGAGCGCATGACTGCACTAATACTGTGTCCCCAAATGGCCCCTTAGTAAGACAGCACAAGGCTCTGTAAGTTTTATGCAGCCAAAAAGAGCCCATTCTTAAACCTGAAATGTCGACACAGCTTCCTGAATGGTGGACAAAACAGAGACACACACCTGAAGGCATGTGGAGAAGTGTGTTCAGCCAAAAATATGGCAGAGTTCAGCACTACTAACTCTTCAAGAATACTTTCTGGTTCTCTGCAGAACCTGAGGTGGTTAAAAGCATTGTCTTTTCAAACTTCAAAATAAATAATTGTGCAAAACTTCCTTTTCCTCTGTTCTTCCTTTTTCTTCAATAAAATACTGAAACTTTTATTTGAAGAAGAAGAAAAGAAGTCTCAGTCTTGGAGTCTCTTGGTGTTTGTGTTGGTTTATTTGCCAAAGAACCTTTCCCTCAGAGGAATATAACCAGGATCTTCCTATCATTTCCCCTGTATACTGGCAGAAATTATTTTTTTTTGAACACAAAAGACATAGACTACATTAATTTTCATTACAAAAACCATTCATTATCACACTGATTTTTTTCCATAATGTTTAATGACTAACCATTAGACTCAGCAGATGGAAAACCTACAGGATGCTCTGTTATGAGGCTATTTTTATTACATAAATTTATGTCAGTCTGTGAAAGAGCATTACATCTTTGTTTGTCATCTGCATAAGGTTCCCTCTCCAAGGGACTACTGTAGCTGTTTCCTTTCATTTGGTAATATCACTCCCATCTTGTTTGTACTAACTTCATCCACATGATGTCAGAGAGATGCAGGATGACCACTCTACTCTGTAGTAGTCACTGCCAAAAGGATGAGAGCATAGAAGGTGTGTCATTATCATGTAGATATATTGGCTGTGGTTTATTTCCTAGGGAGGGGAACACCAGTTTAAATTTATGAACTGAAATCTATTTACAAATTCCACAGTCAATTTAATCTCATATAAATCAGCTCTGCTACAGAAAGGGGCTGCCCATCACATGGCCGTGGCTGCTTATCCCTGCCACCTGCTTCTGCCAGTGCTAGTGCTCATGTGGTGAACCACACTGGGGAACTGATCCAGCTGAAACCTAACCAGTATTTTGCCAGCTGAGTTTTCATTGAGATAAACTCTCGGCTCCAGCTCACTCGTGGCTACATGAACAATAATGTCAATGTGAGGGAGGCAGTATGAAAAAATAGCCCACGGTGTAAGACAGAGGGAGACTCATCCTTTTAGCAGCAGCAGCCATTTATCCTGCTTAAGTTGATCAGGGACCTGTGGCATTAGTTAAACTGGTGTCAGTCACTATATGGATTATCTTCTTTTCCTGCTTCTTACTTCCTCAAGTCAATTAGTGGCAAATTCCAACTAAACCAAGGTAAGCCATTCTTAACCTGGAGCGAAAAAGGCTGCTCAGGGCATTTATATTGCTCATTTGAACCAGCACAAGTACTTGTGCCTCTGTATGATCTCCACTTCATATACATACAGAGATGAAGAGGGAACAACAACAACCCCTGTGCGATCCTACAGGAAATTTCTGACAGTAATAAGAGCTGGTCTGACCAGCCCCTGTTGAGAAAGTTCTATGACAGCATAAAAATCATTCAGTCCAACTGTGTTTAAGTTTTACATAACCTTTAGAAAGCAAGGACACCTGGGCAGCTGTCAGAAGTCCTAGTACCAACTGTAGCCAACAAAAAATAAACGAATAAACATGAAAACCTCAGGCTGGCTAGTATTTGATCTTTCCATCCAGGATCCTTACCACTTAATGAGTTAAGGACACTCTGAGAGCTCTGAAACCTGGGGTCTGCCCTTTCCTCAGAGAACTGTAAGTCACCCAGGCTGGCAGCTTTGTTTCACAGAAATCTCCATTCCCAAGATTTCAATAAATTTCATGGAGGAATAATTGCTTTCCATTGTTTTCCATAAAATTCCACATTTAACATTGTCCAGTCTGGTTAGAGATATGGTTAGAGATTCCTAAGCTGGAATTTGGGAACCTCAAGCTTTCTAGTCAGCAGACACTTTGGCTGCGCTGACCATCTGTGAAATTTGCATACCCCTGAGCAGGCTTTTCAGCATAGCTCCCAGGAACTCAGGGAACACCCACATTATCCTCATCCTTGTTTCTGTTTTTTCCATTGCTACCTCCACTTCTCAGGCATCTATTGATCCTGAAGCTCTCAGAAATACTGAGTATCTTCAAAGGAATACAGTTAGTATGCAATACTAATACGCCAAAAACCAGCACGTATTATCCACACTTCATCCTTCAGAGTAGTGGTCCACTTGCACACTGGAAAACAGTGCCAGAAGATGTAGGCTACAGACATATAGTTCCCTGGATGAGCACAAGAGGGGTTATGTGAACTAATAAAGTAAAATGGTGTTTTCCTACCACCCTTATCCGTATAGGCTGCTTGACCTGCTGTCAGAACTAGCAGCACTGCAGGCCCCTAACTAATCTAACTAATGGTTAGCCATCCCCTGTGTACACAGGTCTTGACTGAAATGCTCAGGACCAGCTCTTTGGTTGGCTCCACTCTTATCTTACTTGAAGCTGATAAAGGGGATGCGTCTACCCTTACTGCAGCTCCTCGCAAATCCCTGGGCAGAAGCAATCATTTTCTGGCAGATTCTGTTGACAACAAACAGCAGCACATTTCCGCAGTGTCACACCAACCCCACCTCTATAGAGCAGTCAGAAACAGCATCTGAGCAATTTACGTTGTCCCCATTCCTATGTGTGCCTTGCTGGTGAGGCTGCAGGGAGAATGAAGGAAGAAACAAGGTATCACAGTGAGAAATGTTTACCAACTGCTTTACAGTTCCCCAGGTTGTTAGCTCTTGCAGTTACAGGGATGACTTCTGGTCCTAAACAAATGGCACAGGGTGTGAAAATTGATCAATATTTCTTTACCAGCATCCCCATTTTGAAAGTTACCTCCAGTATAGGGCTGAGAATCTGATACCCAGAAAAGCTCTCCGGGAGAACTATATTGACGCTACATTTAGTAAAAAAAACAGTAAGTGTGATGTTCCTGCGTTTACTTATCTCTGTTTATTTTTTCTGCCTTCAATCCATGGGAAGAGGAAAACCAACAAACTAGATTTTAAATTACAGTGTTTCGGCATCTGAATATTGTAACTTAAAGTGATGCTACCTGTTAGACAAAATTGAAAATGAATATTTTATTCCTAATATAGTAACAAAAACACACAAACAAATGTAACTACAGCTGCTCTTTTTAAACTCAAAATACTAATTCCATCATACAGCTAGAGAACTCAAATGAAAGCAAGAGTTGTTTGGATTGTAAGTATTTTCTACAAGTAAACATTTTCATATGTTGATAAAACTAACATACATGTGTTGTGAATACATGCAAAAATGACACCTCTTTCCTTTTGTGTGAAACATCTTACAGTCCTAATTCAGAACAGCATCTGCTGTCACGGCAGTACTTGAACATGTGATAGGTTTTAAGCAAGTACCTAAACCTTAACACATGTTTAGAAGTTATTGTGAATCACAGCAGGTAGAGGTAGACAGCATAATGGTGAGATCAATCTGTCTTGCTATTTAAGATAGGAAAACCAAAATCCCTTCCATAAAAATGTTGTGATTTTTATCATAACATTCATTCTATTAAATATCTTACCTACAATTGTTAGCATATAAGTTCTTCTAAGTGCTGATTTAGCTGAATTACACACAAACACACATCACAGACTCTCAATTCCAAGAGGCATGGTACTTCCGTACAAGTCTAGAACAAGGATAGCTTCATCTAAATCAATTTAAATTAGTAACAAACATAAAACACACCGTGAAACAAGTTACCGTGAAGCTACCAGACTTAGCTTACATCTACAAGAAAATGGTTGATCTTAAGTCAACCAGAGTCAACTGTTGTACCAGCACTGGGAACAACCTATCCACTGAGACTGATGTAGCCTGCAGAGCACCCCCTGCAACCATTCCCTGCAGAAACAGCCGTTTCACATCTCCAGCCTTGCACTTCTATCCTCTTGTTGGAGATCAGTGTCCCCACAGGAAACATGAAAGACAATGTCCTCAGAACACTCTTTGCTTCAGTGCCAAGCAGGTTGACTTAATTCAGACAGCTCTCTTTGTAAACTAAGCCAGCCTTTGTACCAAACTGGGTGAGGGTTGTTCACAGCTCCCAAACCACTAGTTTAGATGGGACAAAGCTGAAGAGTGTCAGCCACAGGGTGTTACAAACAACAAGAGATGACAATGTCTTTAGCCAATACAGCCATTCCTTCAGTGAAGTTCTGACCTGTATGTCTGGAACGATCATGTATCTAGCCAAGGTGCAATTTGTACTAGCTTGGTTTGCACTGGCATAGTGAAAGCATTCCCCTTCCACATTCCCCCACAAAACAAAATAAAGCTCTGTTGCTGCAGTTTCCTGTTACAACTTCGGTAAAGGCCATGTGCACTCCTGGGTTCAGGTAGAGTCTGAGAAAAGAATGTCCAGAGCTGCTTTTTTGCCATTGTCCAGCTGCAGGTCATTTTGCTGACACTGCTAAGCCAATGTTAGGTGAGAGGTCCCAGCACACTTCAGCACACGTGGTCAATTAAAGCTAGATACCTGCTAATATTGCATGGACTCAGACTAGGAATACTCACTAATGGGTCTAATTTTACTAATAGTAAAAAAGCTTCAAAAGGTATTTCAGGCGTTTATTAACAGCTCTTGTGAGACAGCAAACCTCTGTCAAGAACTTTATACTGCTTTCTGCAGAGCTTTTGGTAGAAATCTTTAATGCAGGCTCTAAGGATTATCTGTGCTGCAAAGTGGTAAAGCTCTATAAAGCAGAGCCCCCTGCAGAAAACCCTGGTGGAGACAAGGCATGTAGGCAGAGTTGAGGTTTTTTAATCTTCATTATATACCTCTTGCAATTTTTTATATACCTATTGCAGTTCTGCAGAATGGTTTGCTCTTCCTCGTGCAGCGTGTGGTAGTACAAGTTTTTTTTATGTTAAGAAATAAACTGGAGTTGAGATCTTCCTGGCTTGGGCTTTTTTCTGGTCGTGGGCCCTTAAGTGTCCCCCCAGCAGTAGATGTCCCCACGTTGCTCCACCCTTCAGCAGTACATGTAAATCGGGGACAGGCCAGAGAGTTCCATCTCCGAGAGATGGTCCCTGCCTGTCAGGACCTCCGTGAGGGATCAGCAAGCGGTGCAACTGGGAACTATGTCTTTTCGACGTTGTTATAAGCTGGACCGAAAGACAAAAGTTTTATCGGTCCCCTTTTCTCCTTCACTTGTTGCCGTTTATGGTGTGAGGACCTCTGCATGCGACAACTCTCAGTGACGGGCTTCGGACCTCTTCCTTCTGCTCAAGCTTTCCTGGAGGATCTCACGGTATTTCAGGCTGCAGAAAAATGTACTGGGAAAATCATGTTAGGTAAGGCTGCCTAAGCTGCCTGGGACCTTCTCTAGCCGAGGATGCTTTTCCTTTTAGCAGCGCTTTTTTTGGCTGATAATCAAGCCAGGAAGCTGAAAGGAAAAAATGTACCTGGAACTGCGGGTGAAGTGAAGGCTAATGTTTTTCTCTTACCTTTGCTACTTTTGTAACCGCTGACAACAACCTAGTTGTAGAAAAATGCACAGGAAAAGGCGTTTTTGACTGGTTCTCAACCAGCAAATGTATGGAATCTGTAACTTTCTGGAAGCAAGTCTAATCTGTATGTCCTTGTTCTCTTCCCGCCCCACCCCCACCCACCAATTTTCAAGATTAATTTGAGATTTTTGTTGTGTTAATTCGGATTACTGCTGGCATAAAACATTTATAGTTTATATTATCAGTGGTTGATAAAGCTTTGAAAATACGACACACACACCCCCTCCCCATCTTCCTGTTGGTGTTGCAGCCTTGCTCGCACAAATTTATTTCAGCTCTTTGTTTTTTGTAGAATTCTTTTCACTGTGACTCTGGTCTGGCAGACTTTTCATTTAGGAAAAGGTAAGGGAAATTTCGTGGTCGTCCTCGTCCCCGTCCCGTCCCCCCTCACCACCTCGGCCGTGTTTCTCTTATACATTTACTGTATGTATTGCTTCATTATAAGCTACCATTCTTCTTCATATTTGCATTTCTTGTCAAGGCCGTGAAAAAGAAGAACGTGAAGAAGATGTGAAAAGTCTCAATGCCACTGCACAAAAGCAGCAGCCCAAGAACGAAGGGACTATTATAAATGGGCCCAGTGACATGAATCAGAGTTACGAAAGCAGAAAGCAACAGAGTTCCAGGGAACTGGTACCTTTCACTGGGATTACAGAGAGTAGGTAACATTATTTATTTAAACAATGCCATAAAATCGCTTTTTAAAACATTATATCACAGTAATGCTTTGACTGTTGTCCTGGAAGTTTCGAGCCGGTTCCTTTTCTGTGGCCGTTCATTTAAATTATTCCTTTGGCCAATTAGGAAACGGTGATAAAAATTTAAGGTAGAACCGGGGATCTCTTACCTGCAAAAGGTGGTAATGGAAAACAGGGAAGTGTACTACGAATTAAGAAGGGGTTGGTCCCTTGGATTTGCAAAACTGTTTTGTAAAAGTCAGTTTATTTCCTAAAATTCACCGTATTTCATGGCCAAAAATTATTTCATTAAAAAAGAAAAAAAAAAGCGTTTGACCTGTCTGAAAGCAACAGTAGTAACAGGAAGAAAAAAAAAAAAGAGCCCGTGACAAACTTATGTTTCTTCCCACATATATAAAGTTTTAGATTGGTACTCAGTCCCAGGAGTCTGAGAGAGCATTCCGCTCCCTTCTCGAAACCAAGCAACTCTTCCTGGTAACGAAGCCTCCTTTCTTCAAAGATAAGTGCTACTTCCCGGTGACAATGCACCGTTTCTTAGTGTGACTGAAACTTGCCTCCGTCAAAGTGAAATATTTCACTTGAATATATGCTGCTGCTGCTGCTGCTACAGGACTTGCCAGGCGTTGCTTCTTGACCGTCCTGTAATCCCTAGTAGTTTGCTTCTAATCCTTAACTAAACAAACTGGGTTTAACTGAACAAACACTCCTAACAGGCAGATAATTTTATTGTCTCTAAAGACAATAAAACTAGATATCCTTAAGATCCTTTGGCAACTGGAGATACCTAAGAGAACAAGTGAGGAAAAGGGGAGGTTCGCAGCCCCTGGGATGCTTGGCAACTTCTGTAATATTGTCTTGCAGGTAAAAAACTGAACAGACACTGCTGCCAAAACGGAGGTACCTGTATCCTAGGGGCTTTCTGTGCCTGCCTAAAGCATTTCACTGGCAGATACTGTGAATATGATGAGCGGCAAAGGTAAAAAACAGACCAAAACCAGACAGAGTGAGTGAGCAGCTCTGGATGGGTTTCTGTGGTGGGATCGAGGATGTACCAAATGTCTCCCTTGTCCTTGACAGCAACTGCGGCAACATTGCCCACGGCGCCTGGGTACTGAAGGGCTGTTGGCTGTGTCGGTGCGGCTATGGTACCCTGAACTGTCTCTCAGAAATAATGCATGATAACTGTGGTAAGGAATGGCATTAAATCAAAAATTTTTGTCTTGTGAGTAAGCGAGTTGCGTTCCGAAAAGGTGGGGTACTCAGAGGATGCTGTATGTGCTCTATTTAGACTTCTGCAGTGGCCTGCATTGCTTCGGAGAATACATTAGTGAGGCGGTAAATAATACTGCTGTTGTCTGTACAGTATATCATGTAAAATACTTTGAGATCTTTATAATCATGTGTAGTAGGAAACTTTCCCCCATTTTGATTGAAAATTACAGGCATTAAATGTTTCTCTGTTATGCAAAACCTGCACATATCTATGACTTCCCACTTAACTAGGACAATTTGTACAACTAAACTACGTCCAAGCATACAAAAATCTTTCTTAGATGCGGGCACAGAAAAAACAGTAACAAACTGGTGGGAGTAGAAACCATTATTATGCTAGAGGAACAAGTACTGAAACCTTGCATGCTCTTGCATAGGCTACTTAACACATAAATGGCAGAAAAATAGTCTGAACCTTAAGATCTATATCTTAATCTTCAAAATATTCTTGTGCAGAGTTCTAAGACTGAGCACACTCCACAAAAAAAATACATAACCATAGCCTTGATCAGTGTGAAGCAGTAGCAACCAGTCTCCTCAAAAGTACTATATTACTTTAAGTCAAGACTGTATGAAAATCCCTGTATAAAGGTTTGAGTATTATCAGCAAGCATAAAATCTTGAAGCATTGCTTTACAGGTAATTATTTTCCATGGATAACTAGCTACTGAGATCCAGACTATTTTCAGTACTCTGAGACTACAAATAAGAGTTTAATATTATTTTATCTCCAGTTGTAAAGTTAGTGCAAAATATTCTTGCCCTTCTCTATCCATGATGTCTCAATCCCACCCTGTGCTGTAATATACTGTCTTTCAGTTGTGCCGACATCACTAGTTAGCAGGGTAAGAAAACAACAGACCTAAATAGCTTCAAGATTCATTTGCACTCCAAGGAACTACCAGCCTCTTCTTTCCTGACCAGATTCCTATCAGAGTAGCAACGCATTGAAGCTGTGACTGCTGAGTTATACCACTAACTCATAAGTAAATACAAATTTCAAAACTTGAGCATCCTAGGTCCCCAGGATGTGTCCTACTGTGTGATAAGCCCACAAGTCCAAAGAAGTAAAATGAAAAAGAAAGGTGGCATTCCTACCTTTGCGATCACAGACAAAAACAAAAAAGGGAAAAATAAAAAACCAAACCAAAAAAAAAAAGAAAAAAACACCAAAAAACCCACACACAAATCCCACCAAACCCAAAATCACACCACCAAAACTGCTTTTGCCTTGAAGTCCTCTGTATTGACTAATTATGTGTGACACCCTACTGAAGAGTTAAATGTTCAAGTTTCCTTGGGTGTTCACCTTTGAAACAGCCCTATTGCTTCCCATTACAGGAGCAAAAAACCTCACAGTACTCACCAAGCCCAGTAAAAGCAGTCTACCCCTTACTACTCTTGAGCTTAGCTTAACCAAGGCATTAAAGGTGGCAGTGGAGAATCATCTGCTCATCCTCTGAGCAGAGACCCAGTGGCTTTCACATGAATGAGGGTATGGTTTGCTGGTTGTGTTAATAAATGAAGCCCCTTCTTGTTAAAGGAAGGGTTAAAAGGCTACATGAAGACTTGAGTGCATACCTCTAGTGAAGGTCTTGCTCTTGCTCTTGCTTGGTATTTACTTTTGATTATTCTGAGATTAATGCCTGCAAGAGCTGATAAGTGCTATCAGTTGCTCCTCAAACGATCATTGATGGGACATCTATTCACATCTGTCCCCGGAGAATAGCCTCTTTGATTGGCTTTAACAGCTGATACCTTTAACTTAAGTACCTGTGAGATGTTGGAGGACTTTCAAAGTATGTTGAAAATCCTTGTGTTTAAAAATTTACATATTTACTCATTAACCATTTTATTTTCTTGATATATTTTTAGAACTGAAATCAGAAAAGGAGGAAATTACCAGAATATATTCTAATGGGCTAAGATTACAGCAAACCATGTTTCCACTCGCTTGCCTGCTCACTGTCCTCCTGGAGCTCTATTGCTGGCAGCTGTGAAACTGGACAAATCTTAGGATTGATGTAACCCTCACCATGAGCTGTACAACTTTTTGCTTCTGTGAGCTACAGAATACACTTCTACCTACATGTTGGAGGCAGATTAAGATGTATTAGTTGATGCTGAAATGCTTGGATTATTATAAATTCAGATTATATGAATGTTAAGTATTTATTATTATATTATTATTTTATTGCTACTATCAATGTCTGATTCTAATGATTTAGTTCTAAAATACTGATCTTCCAGTGGAAGCAAAAAACCGCCAATGTTCTATGCCTTAAATATTGTAAATTATAGTATTTTCCTTTGTACACAGTACAACTATTTTAACAAATAAAGCTGATTTCATTTCTGAAGAGCTTTTATGTTTGTCTTTATTTACACTTGAAAATTCTTATCTACCATTTGTTATTGTACTGTATCCTGTAACAAAACAGAAAGAAAAGGGCAGGGTAGAATGAACAATCTGAAATTTGAAAAGATAAGGAGGGGTTTCAGGGTAGCCATATTTCATACCCTAATATACAGAACTCTAAAAGTTATATAGTTTTTCATGTTTTATTATTGTTTATTATAGCTATGCATAATCTTAGGGAGGAAACATGTTTCTTAAGAACACACAGTTCCAGCTGATTTGTCTTTTGGGGGTTTGTTTTATTTCACATCCTAGAAATATGAGCTCCTCTTTGCTTTTTAAAAGGACAGGAAGAGCAACTTCTTTAAACTTTTTCTATAGAAAACCTGTCTTGATTTATATACCATTTAAATATCAGTATTTCTAGGCTGTAAAATAAAAAATGTTTGTAATGTGTAAATGTGTTTGTAATGTGTAAATGCATTTGTAATGCAAGTTTATAAAACACCAGAAACATGTTTGATAAAAAAAAAAATTTACAAAGAGAAGCCTGAAATGTACCTTCACTCTTTGAATGTGGAGCTACCACATAGAAACAACCAGATTTATAATTTTGTTGGGTTAAAAGACATTATTCATGTATAAAATCCTTAATAACTTTTAAAAGTTCAATATGTTTAATTCTTAAAATTTCTTTATGAGTTTCTTTGGTGACACAAACCAAGGCAGCAATCCGGTTATTAAGCAGAAAAGGACGCATCACCAACAAATGGTATAGTATTGTGGATGCCTTTGAAACTATAACTGTTCAGTAATAGACTCATTGTGTAAAAACGTATTTATGTTAAATACTGCAAAAGATTCAGACTGCTCCTTTCCACACCCTAGACTTGAGTCGAAAGAATAAGGTTTGTCTCTCTATGCTTAAGGTACACTAGACAAGAAACAGTCCTTTTCTCATTTCCTTCTAACTCATCCATACCAATATACCTGTGTTTCCACAGACTTTGAAAAGGAGGTACTAGCTTAGGACAATTAAATATCAAAGAGAACAGCTGGAGGAAAATAGTCACGTCTTTATTTATCAGATGTTGAAATTGCAGGAATGCCATAGTGAAAACATCTTGGCTCCCCATAAAGCATACCTGAGAAGTCTGCAGGCAAAACAGCTTGTAATGTGCTTCAGATAGGCTTTGCTTTTTGAAGGAAAACAGCAATATATGTGGAAAATACAGTAAAAATATGTCTGAAGAAATAATTATTTTTATCCCAACAGAAAACATACAGAGCCATAAAAGACTGCAATTAACAAAAGGAAAGAGTGGTCTAATACAGGTTTTACAGCAGAAGAGCTATTTCTGTTGCAATAACATCCACAGCAGATTTAATCAGGAAAAGTTGATCTGGAATAACTCCTTATGTAGATGAGTCTATATGCCTACAAGAGTCACCCTGATGGAGCTATACATTATTGGGTTGGTATGACTTGAAGGATTAGAGCAATTGAAAAGTCTAGCAAAGAAACATTTTCCTGCTGTACCAAAACATGAGTCCAAGGCACCTAATTAAAAGCAGCAAGGTACAGTTTCTACAGCTTCAAAGCATTGCATGGGGAACCTAGCTGGGTAAGTGATTCTAATTAATGTCAGTGTAAATCACTACTCACTCTGAATGCTAGGATTTGAAAATTTTCTCCTGTGTACCTGGAAGAAGTGACAGAGGTTTTTATTTGTTTGTTTTTAAGATAACAGTTCCTTTCCTCTCTCTATCTTATGCTGTTGCATTCTGTGTCACTGAAAAATCTGAAAATGATTGCTTCAGGACTGTTTTACATCTACTATACTATGGCAAAATACATCCTCAGTGATGGTTAGTTGCGGAAGATGTTTGTCCGGTCTTCGTGTCAGGGCTCTGGAAGTTGCCATGAGTAGGCAGAATGGAGCAGTCTGTTGTCCTTGCATACCTATGAAGCAGAGGCAGCCACAGGAGTTGAGTTTGAGGAGAAACAGATATCTCCTTAAGTTAAAGAAAAAAAGAAGAGGAAAAAAAAAAGAAAAAACATTCAGAATCTGTCCCATGCATAGTTTCGTTCTCAAATAAAAATATAACTAAGAAGGAAGAAAACAGCACTGAGGAACAAAGGAAAGCACACAGTCACAATCTTTGCCTAGGTTAAAACTGTCTCTGCTTTTATCTGTCTCCAGCTGCTTGCAAGAACAGATAAAAGAAAGCATTATTTTCGTCCCCTGCTACCATGTAGGCCAGGCCAACTTTCTAACACTGCAATTACAGGCACCGTGGTAAGGTTTGTTTATAGCAAACAGTGATGCTTGCTCTCCAGCCTCATGCTAACTATTTATGGGCCACTCTGTCAAACATGGCACATCCCAGCCAAATAGACATCTGTTGTCACAAGTGCATGCGTGTGCCCTCTCTATATGCAGCCATGTTTGGGCAGGGCGAAGACTCACAAAGAGAAATATTTATCAAATGCTTCACAGGCCCCAGAGCTGTTAGACATTTCGCTCTTCGCAGTTGACTCCAAAACTAAAACAAATGGTGCAACCCATGACTGGCCTCCACAGCTTCACCCCTGCAATTGCTCCAGCCTCCAACACTCCTCAGAGCATGCTGCTGATAAGGACCACAGACCACGGGAGCAGAATGGCGGTGGGGGCTGCCTCCTCTGTGGCCAAGACCCCCCAGAGCTGAAGCTCCACAGACCCGCACAGGTCTGCAGGGGGATGCTGCCATCTGCCCTTAGTGCACTGTCCATTTAAAAGAAGTAATTTTTTTGCATAAAGACCATCTAGTGCACCAAGGTTTCCTCATACAAACCTGAAAAAATAAATTGTAGGCACCAGATGCTGAGACAGTATCACTCATTAGGCTCTTTGAGTATCTGATGGTTATCTCTCCAGGTGACTTTATTCCTAGCAAGGAAAGATGAATTTCTGTTGTCCCTGAGAAGCGTGAGTGGTGCCCATAGGTGCTGATAGCCTTCCCTCACCTATAACCATGAAAAGGGCCTTTTTTTTCCAGCCAGTCAAAACAGAATCAGAAGTAATTCCCCACATTTGTTTACCCAGAGTTGTTTTTTTTTTTTAATTGGCACATTTAAGATTGCTAAGGTCTACCTACACACATTTTGTTACTCATCTTTCATTGACTCTAACAGTGTGTCAGCAGGCTATGTGTCTGGATCATTACACCCACCAGTTTCATGTGCCTGAGCAAGTATATAGCAACTTTATATTTTGGCTTCCGTTTATTGGAAGGGTGATATAGTACAGAAGGCTGGCTTGTGTACTGAGCAGCCCTGCGAATTGCAAGTTATAGGCGTATGTCTTGTGGAAGCCTGTCTAGTCACCATGCAATCATCGCCTGTAATTCACTGCCCGTCTCACCTTTTTACAGCACAGTCATGTATGAGTGTGGGAGACTTAACAACTGAGCAGCTGTATACATGGTCTCTGCAAAATTACCCAAGCACCATGAGTCCTCCTTGTGATTGCAAAGCACATTCTTGGTCAGAGCAGACATTAAAACATGTAATTCCCTCCACATTTGGCTGATTGACCTTGCCCTTGGCTTATGCTGCTGTGAGGGTGACTTCTTGTTAAGGGCATGAAGCTGCCGTATGCCACTGGAATAAAGCCAGATGCCTTATGCATGTTGAGCCTAGCGTTCGTCTTCAGGTACATGCTGGCACAGCAATAGCTTTCATTAGCAGCTGTCTTCGTCTGCTGCAGCCCAACCACATCTTTACAAAACTACAATTTATAAACCAGCCTGTGAGGCTTCAGTTCAGATATTATTTGTATGATAATGTCTAGATGAAATGCTGGGAATGTACTACCAGGACAGAAGCACTGGTAAAGGCTGAAAAGCAAACAGCCAGAAAGGCATCAGTGTTATAGTCCCACTAGTTAGAGAAGGCACATTGTCCTGGCTGAGCCTCCTGGCAGCTGGCCCCGTGGACTCAGAAGATCTCCTTTTCTGCCAGCCAAGATACTGCTCTGAGCTTCTCATGTTGTCTGGGGCATACCTGGTCACCTTTCACTAGGCACAGAGACTTGTGAGCAGAAATATACACACAACCTGTGAGGGCCCACGACACAAGACTGGGTCTGGCAGGATGACGGGACGCATTTTCAGCCCATCCATGCAGAGTTTTCTGTCATCAGACAGCACCACCATGCTGAACATTAGCTTCCTTTATAGGCAATGGCACATAATATCCTTCATCTCTTACCAGCAGCATGTCTTTTGCCCCCTCTTGCTTGTATCTGCCCACTAAAAATAAAGCTTTATGTGACTCATCCTACTCATAAAGCATTTCAAAAGGTTTTAATTAAGAGGAAATCTCATATATAGACCAACAAAACACAGAGTTCTGTCTCCTGTACTGACAGAAACTGTCTAGCCAAATTCTAAAAAGTTTTGTGGGGAAAGTTGTGCTTCCTGTTTTCGTACTGCCAAAATTAATTTTTTCCAAACAGTGTGGAAAGGGGTACCATGAAAAATTTAAATAAAGATGAAGAAGTGGTACAATGCTTTGCAAAAGCAACTTTAAACAGAACAAGCAGAGAGCCAGGATCAAAAGAATAGGCGTCAAAGATCCTTCCCACCTGCCTTTGTACATGAACTCTTCTGAAGACCATTTCTTGGACTAAAACGTTTTAAAAAAGAAGGAAGATTAATGTACTTGACAAGTCCCATGCTTTACATGTCAGCCTGCTTCTTCAGTCACAACATTATGTTCCCTCACCTTAAACCTGCATAATGCAGCACCAGTAACAAAGCTGCTTCTTGTACAAGGAGGAAATCCCAGCTGGAAAACAAGTGTCAGTAAACATTGCCTTTAGCTTTGAAGGTAGATTATGAAGGCCATGTGATGTTGAAAATAAGCTGAGCTCTGTTTTCTTGTCTGCTATGCTGGTGTTGGCTTGCTGAATTTAGTCAGTAACATTTATGATGCATATTGGTAACACAGCTGGAAATTTCCTATTGCTTTTAACATCAGCCTTCAGAGGAAACAAGAAATATAGGAGTTTGCTCCGTCCTTTGTGTCTCTCCCTTCCACTGTTCTTCACAGAGGCTATACCCTAACTCTGTCTGTGCAGACACGTGAGTAGCAACTCAGTGGAAGAAAAGACGTCTGCAGAAATGCTGTGCAGTAGAACATCTCCAGAACTGCAATAACATGCAACAAAAGCCAATTCAGTACGTTCCTATGCTGTGTTCTCTTTTCATCTGAGCACATCCTCTTAGTGGTACGCCTGTCATAAGCGATGTTAACCAAAAACAACTGCAAAAGTTCAACAGTAAGACATCAGGGCTAAAATATGTGTAGGCCAACCTCCAGTCCAACAGTTCCAACAAGGAATCATCTATGCAGGTAAAACTATGTAGCAAATGTGAATTCCAGCTGCAAAGTATATGCCCAATGCTGCAATTATCTCAAGCAGTTTGAGGTGATAACAAGACCACAAAGACACATGTCTACTGTACTCTTTGTACTGTTACCAGGGACAGCCATGCTGTCAGCCAGGTCGACTCACTTATCCATATAAAATTTTATCTTCTGATTTTGTTGGCCTAGTTTCCAGTCAGACCACCTTTATTGACACAGGGACATGGCAGAGACAGGAAGCAAAGGTGAAGGGGAGGCCACAGTTAGACAAGCCAAAACTGGTTACATAATCACTGCTTTAATGCCAATAGCTTGGTTAGTTGGAAGGGCTGCAGGTCCTACTTTCAAAAGAAGACAGCAACCTGGAATGCAGAGACAATGGAAAGAACTAAATGTCAATGGGCAGCAAATCTGCACTTGAATTCCCATTACAGTGTATAAGCAGTACAACATCCCATGGGGACAAGAGAAAAATATAATTATGTATTTGGCAGTACTGACACCATTAATGGAATGTTATATACCATTTTGTCATCTTCGCTTTGTAAAGGATATTAAAATTTGAAGTTCCAGGAAGAAAATCATGCAGGCTTCATTTAAGGTATGAGAATATACACGATGATAAAAAGTATAGCAAGGTCAGTCCATTATGAGGGCAAGAATAACCAGTAACTTGATCCCCCACAGGATCACATGGGAAGATACTCAGTGCCATTACTTTGTTGAACTGACAGAGCCATTTTCACTGTTTTACACAGAGGTGCCCCAATGCAGCCAGTGTACCTTTCACCAGGAGACAAAGATGCCATTCATTAGCAGTGTTAAAAATTTAGATTCATCCAGTATTTGCAGAGAAGCTGCTTACTAAAAATCTATGAAGCCAATGACTGGCACTGTTGCATGCACGGATCAAGGCAATTCTGGAGCAGGCTTTGATGCCAAAATCACTGAAGGTGCTGCAAGTGAAGAAAGAAAGCCCAAAGAAATGGAACAAAGACGATGACACATTATTAGCAATCTGTGCACTGATTCATTTCAAACAATAACATTAAAAGCCATGAACAAGAATTGCAAGCAACATCATTGTGTTAAAACATGGCTATACTACTAGCAGAGTGCCTACAAGCCCTGACCAAGATTGAGATTTTGCTGTGCTAGGCACTGTACAAGTGCATAGGAAGAATGAACTGCCCTCAGCAACTGACAAAAACTGATGGATTATTTTCTGACAGTTAATAAAGTATCTGTCACCACAGAGCCTGACTCCGTACTCCAAGGCAAAACCCTTAGTGCGGGCACACTCCAACTTCAGTCACATTTTTATCAGCCCTGTTGGTTTTGCTGTTTATTTTCCATCTTCTCTGTACTGCTCCTAGATCACGCCACCAGCACAGGCGCCACTCACCAGGAGATGGCATCATCAGAAGTTAATAACCCTGACTCAACTTTGCAGTCAGATACAAGTGTGAGACTGAATATGGCACTAATGAATGACTTCCTGAGCCACATGCTACTGATAAAACCTAACATACCCAAAGCAAACCAGAGCAAGTATTTGAATTCAAGGTATCAGTTTTTCAAATGTAATTTTTAAAAGATGAAGCTGCTATTATCTGCTACTTCAGCTACAAACCATATACCTCCCTGTATACTGAGCATACTGTCAGCACTTCACAAAGGCTGTTGTTACATTTACTGCAGAATCAATGAAAGACAGTTTTTCCTAGCCAATTAAGACAAAGAAAACCTTAGGCCGATAAAAGAAGCGTACAATTATGTAAAGGTTATCATAAAACTAAAGTTGTGAGCACAAATACATTATTTTTTCAAGTGGTTTTCATATCACCATTCCACTTGTTAAATCAAACGTGCAGTGAGCGAATAAGCATGATCCGACGTACTGAGGGATGAGGAGTCATTCTTGTATCACTGTGCGAAGACTTACAGAAAGTGAAATAATTACCTTTAATCTTACTATTCTATCAAAGAGACCAAGGAACCCACTTGCTGGGTTAAGTGTGTCAGAAAGACAAATTATACCAGCCCTGTGTGCATGGATTCTGAGGTGCTGAATACTAATTTTAAAGGAGTTTTATCAGATAGCCAGATGAAAAGAAGTAACAGGGACTTGTTACTTTTCAAGTGTATATGTTTTGCCTGGCTGCTGGCAAATAAAGTTTGACAGCATGGCAAGATGCACATATAAATTAGGCTTGAAAATGTTTGTTTTCGAAAAACACTGCTTTGTATAAAATATTCAGATCTTGGAACATTTCACAGAGTGGAGGTAGGAAACAGACTATTGTATTTTGATAATATCATTTGAGGACACCATAAATAAGTACATGATGATAGGTTAATTAAGGCACTTCGCAGAAGTCAGCCTTATAGATTGATGCTAAAGAGGAAAATGTGTCAGTGCGTGAAATAACATTCCCAAGAGATAAATTAGTTTTCTCCTGCAATTATTGTTTTTCCTTAACACTCTCATGCACTGACCTTGATATTCTGCATGTGTGATTATCTTAGCTACAATAAAAATATTTCTTTAATAATTCAAAATACATTGAAACAGGTACTGTGGTATATACTGCCTGGTCTCCTTTACTGTATCATTGTGCTCCTGAAAACTGATGAGAATTGCTGCTAGGTAAAGGGCTGCTCTAACCTTAGAAAAAGGTAGGGGTAAACACCTCTGCCTGTAATAACATTCTCAGGAATTAAGAATAAAAAGACACTGGTACTTTAGTTATGCCAGTGCACACTAAATCACAGAAACATTAAGATCAGGAAAAATTGTATGGTGCTCTGGGCAGCAAACTGCCTTCTTTTAATGACTTCAGAAAAAGTCTATGCTGGATACCCATTTTCCAACTTTATACGAAATCCTTACAGGTACAGCTAGGCCAAAACCACACCTGTGCTGCTGTAAAAAGGCAGTGAAAAACCACAGGTATGTACTCTTCTGCCAAGAGTCTTCCATATATTGATATAATACTGTCTCACTACTTGTTCATTCCCTGCAAAAATCTACTTGCAAGCCCATAAACATTCCACAGGTGCTACCCTTTCATTTCCCAATAGTATAGTCAACTCATCCTCACCTTCAAAATGTGAAAGTGTTTTCTGCCCAAAATGCTTCTAGCTGGCACATGGAGCAGACAAGCGCTCATGGATCTGTGGAGGCCCACCTCCCACAGAGCTCACTCTCTACTACAACTTCATTTTAAACTCTAAAGATCTGAAATCTGATTTCTACCCCTTCCGGAAAGAAAAGGCACCAAGAAGAACTAAGGGACATGAGTTTCAGGAACAGCCTGAAGATAAGGTAGGCAAAGATCAGCTATGGTAGCTAGTCGATCAAACAAGAAGTTTGAGTACCTTTTCTTTTAAAGACAGGTCTAAGGAGCAATTTAGGAAAGCAGAAATGCAGGAGCAATAACATACTTCAAAGCCTGGTAAATGTTACTCCCCATCCTTCATCTCACCCACAAAAACATACCATAACACAAAAGGATTTTTCATCTGTGGCTGATTATTGCAACAGATGATTTTACAGATAGTGGGTAGGATTCCATTTTGCTTGAAGGATCTATGCCTCTCTCTAGACTGGCTTACAGCGCATTTCTTTGGTCCCCTTTTTATTCTCCACCAGCACTTGTGATACAGGCAGGAATAACCGCCCAGAATCTATGACTAGTAATGTTTTATAACCATTGTTGCAGTTATCTGGTTAAAAAATAACCAAAAATTTCTCCAGCATAACAGGTTGTACAGTCACCACAAGCCTGGAAATCCACTCCAGAAGATGGGACTAGAAAGGAGAAGCCAGTTTCCTCATAGTACGTGTCAACTAACTCCTGGAGTGTCCCTTCCTGTTGGTTAGCGAGGTTCAAGAATGCTGAGATATGTACAAAACACATGGGTGTATACCATGGGGACAGATGTTAAATCACAGGGTATAGGGCATGTGTGAATTGAAGACAGAGTTATTAACATGAGTGTTAGATTTGCACATTTCATATAACCTTACATGTTTTGCCTTGGTCCATGCAGTCACCTAGTGCAGCTAGTTAGAGGAACAGCCCAAGGGCTCAGCCTCATACAACTGTTAGTAGATAACTAATCTACTAATTTCCCACACAATACCCTGGTCTCTAAATTGCAGAGACATGGATTTGACAGATGGGCCTCTCAGTTGATAAGGAACTGGCTGGATGGCCATACTCAAAGGGTTGTGGTCAATGGCTCAATGTCCAAGTAGAGACCAGTTACGAGTGGTGTTCCTCAGGGGTTGGTACTGGGACCGGTGATGTTCAACATCTTTGTTGGTGACATGGACAGTGGGATCGAGTGCACCCGCAGCAAGTTAACCAATAATACCAAGCTGTGTGGTGAGGTAGACATGCTGGAGAGGAGGGATGCCATCCAGAGGAACATGGACAGACTGGAGAGATGGGCTTCTTCCAACCTCATGAAGAACAACAGGGCCAAGTGTAAGGTCCCACATGTAGGTCAGGGCAATCCCAAGCACAAATACAGGCTCAGTGGAGAATGGATTGAGAGCAGCCCCGAGGAGAAGGACCTGGGGGTGCTGATTGACAAGAAGCTTAACATAAGCCTGCAATGTACAATCGCAGTCCAGAAAGCCAACCGTATCCTGGACTCATAAGAAGAAGCATGGCCAGCACGTCAAGTGAGGTGATTCTGCCCCTCTGCTCCACTCTGGTGAGACCCCCACCTGGAGTACTGCGTCCAGCTCTGGAGCCCGCAACATAGGAAAGACATGGACCTGTTGGAGTGGGTCCAGAGGAGGGCCACAAAGATGATAAGACAGCTGGAGCACCTCTCCTATGAGGAGAGGCTGAGAGAATTGGGGTTGTTCAGCCTGGAGAAGAGAAGAGAAGACTCTGGGGACACCTTATTGCTGCCTTCCAGTAACTAAAGGGGGCCTACATGAGACCTGGGGAGGGACTTTTTACAAGGGCATGTAGTGATAGGAAAAGGGGGAATGGCTTCAAACTGGAAGAGGGGAGATTTAGATTAGATATTAGGAGGAAATTTTTCACTCTGAGGGTGGTGAGGCACTGGAACAGGTTGCCCAGAGAAGTTGTGGAAGCTCCACCCCTGGAGGTGTTTAAGGCCAGGTTGGATGGGGCTTTGAGCAACCTGGTCTAGTGGGAGGTGTCTCTGTCTATGGCAGGAGGGGTAGAACTAGATGATCTTCAGGTCCCTTCCAATCTAAACCATTCTATGATTTTATAATTCTATAACTTCAGCACCAACTAATGGGGAAACCATGACAAAAAAGGAGGAAGTGATTATATAAGAGCTGTCAGTTTCCAGGAACTTAATAGGAGCTCACCAGTGTGAAGGGAAGGTACGGCCAAACAAATTCCCGAAAAAGGTTCAACGTCCTTGAAAATAAATGGTCAACTCCCTTAAAGTCTTCAAAAAGTCAGTCTAGAAATAGTGTCAGGACCACTGGAAGACACCTGTAAAGGAAGAACATCAACAAGTTCTATTTTTGTGATGAGGATCACATGTGTCTCTTAACTGCCTACACAAGATTGTGAAAATGAAGTCAACTGGGGGAGTTACAAGGGATTCAGGCTGCATTCTCAGCGCTGGCAGCCTTCTTGCCAGGATCAGAGGAGCCATTGGTACTGATTTCATGGGGCTTACTTTATATTGAAGGAGGTTACTATTTCAGGCCTATTTCTTTTATAGGGCCATTGCTTTACATAGTTACCTTAACACTGGCACGTAAGAGGGAGATTTTGCACTCTCTATATCAACAGTCTCCTTTGTCCATGTGGCTTTTCATTTTCAGAGGTGCTAAGCACTCGTGACTCATCAAAGTGTGTTCTGGCTGCTGACCCCAAGGCCCCAAGAATATCTACATGATTTGTGGCACAGTTTGAAAAAAGAGCAGATGCTTCGACCAAGATCACTGGAGGACAACCCAATTATGGACTTCTCAGAGATTTCCACACTTCCATGTCTTCACCCTACTAGTCTAAAGTACTCAAATTAATGCACTTCCACTAGGAACTTCCACAGCAACCCAATGCCCTCATCCATGAGGCACCACCCTGACAAGAAAGTCAGAGACTCATTCATCCCTGATATCTTCTTGAAAGTCAAAATGTGTAGCATTAATTGTATTCAAAGCCAAAAGGCAACCAATACATAATACAGACCACTAGGGCCAGATTATCTTGTCACACTAAAGTAGGTAGCTTCACACAGAGGTGGATACAGTAGATTTGTATGTATATGTACAACATAAGGGCCAGAAACCTTGAGCAGTTAGTCTGTAGAGAGGACTGGAGAGAGGGGGAAAAAAAAGACTTGCTTTGAACATGAAGCAGAGCAGGAAAACTCTTCCTTGTTGAGTGGTGAAGCCCAGTGGGTACTGTGTTGTCCTGATCAGAAGTGACAATGACATGAACACTGACAAGAATAGTCTTCTCTTCAAGACAAACAATTTCTAAACACAGGTAGAAAGTGAAAAGGATATTGCCTACTGCTACTTATATACCTTGTTTCAAAAATAAATAATCTTTCTGTACTTGGAAGTTTCCAGTCTTGCTGGTTCATTTAATGAAGTTATTAATTCTTCTGCAAACCTGGCAGAAGAAGGTTGTCTTTATCCTCTGTTGTCAGATGGAATCAGAATCATAGAATCATAGAATACTTTGGATTGGAAGACACGTTTAAAGGTCATCTAGTCCAACCCCCATGCAATAAGGAGCGCCATCTTCAACTAGATCAGGTTGCTCAGAGCTCCTTCAAACCTGACCTTGAATGTTTCCAGGGATGAGGCAACCATCTCGTCATCTAGCTCTCTGGGCAGCCTGTTCCAGAGTTCACCACCTTCATCATAAAGAATTTCTTCTTATATATAGTCTGAGTCTACCCTCTTTTAGCTTAAAACCATTACCCCTTTTTGGGTGCAACTGGCCCTACTAAAAAGTATGTTCCCATCTTTCTTATAAGCCCCCTTTAAGTATTGAAAGGCTGCAGTATGATATCCACAGAGCCTTCTCTTCTCCAGGCTGAACAACCCCCAACTCTCTCAGCCTGTCCTTATAGGAGACATGTTCCACCCCTCCGACCATCTTTGCGGTCCTCCTCTGGACCCACTCCAACAGATCCATATCCTTCTTATGTTGGGGGTCCCAGAGCTGGATGCAGTACTTCAGGTGGGGTCTCACCAGAGTGGAGCAGAGGGGCAGAACCACCTCTCTCAACCTGCTGGCCACAATTCTTTTTTGTAGCCCAGGATACAGTTGGCTTTCTGGGCTGCAAGTGCACATTGTCAGCTCATGTCCAGTTTTTCATCCACCTGTATCCCCAAGTCCTTCTCAGCAGGACTGCTCTCAATCCCTTCATCCCCAGCCTGTGTTGTTACCTGAGGTTGCCCTGAACCAGGTGGAGGACCTTGCATTTGGCCTTATTGAACCTCATGATGTTCAACATGGGCCCACTTCTCTAGCTTGTCCCGGTCTCCCCGGACAGCATCCCATCCCTCAGGTGTGTCAGCTGCACCACTAACTTTTGTGTCATCTGCACACTTGCTGAGGGTGCATTCGATCCCACTATGTCATTAACGAAGATATTGAATGGTCCTGGTTCCAATATGGTCCCCTGAGGAACACCACTCATCTCTGATCTCCATCCAGACATTGAGCCCTTGACCACTACTCTCTGGATGCGACCATCCAGCCAATTCTTCATCCATCGAACAGTCCATCCATTAAATCCATCTGCCCAGTTTAGAGAGAAGGATGTTGTGGGGGGACCATGTCCAAGGCCTTACAGAAGTCCCAGATAGACAACATCTGTAGCTCTTCCCTTGTCCACTGATGTAGTCACTCCATCATAGAAGGCCACAAGCTTTGTCAGGCAGGACTTGCCCTTGGTGAAGCCATGATGGCTGTCTTGAATCACCTCCCTGTTCTCCACATGATCTTTCCAGGCACAGAGGTGAGGCTGACAGGCTGGTGGTTCCCAGGACCTCCTTTCTACACATTTTAAAAATTGTTGTGATGTTTCCCTTCTTCCAGTCACCATGAACTTCACCTGACTGCCATGACTTTTCTAGTATCAACGGAGAATGACTTAGAAACTACATCAGCAAATTCCCTCAGGACTCTGGGGTGCATCTCATCAGGTCCCATAGACTTCTGTATGTTCAGGTTCCTCAGGTCATCATGAACCTGATCTTCTCTTACAGTGGGAGGGACTTTGTTTCTCCAGTCCCTGCCTTGTGGTCCATCCACTCAAGAGGTGTGGGAAGAGAGGCTGCCAGTGAAGACCGAGGCAAAAAAAGTTGTTGAGTACCTCAGCCTTCGCCTGTCCATTGTTACCAGTTTGCCAGTCATGTTCATCAGGGATGGGATCCATCCACATTTGTAGGTAGAGTAATAAGTGGCAGACTAGTCTTTTCTGTCAAAGGTATTCTTGGTTCACCTCCTGTTGGCTTTCCCCCGTATCTGAACTGTGTGCTTCATCCATCAACATTTAATCTCCACTATGCAGACAGCAAGGTGTTCATCTGCAGAGCAGCATCACAAGAGGGAAACAAACACAGGCCAAGAGCAGGGCATTAAGTGACCACCACCCACATTTCTCCACTAACACTTCTGTGTACATGATGAACAGGAAAGGAGACAAGATGATAGTCCGGAGAGTAGAGCTGAAAGGAGTGCAGGGATGTGCTTTGAGAACACCCCCGCACACTGACATGGTTGTGAAGAATTTTCTGAGTCTATTCAATCTTGCATTCGATTTCCTGCAAAGAGACATGTTAAATGCCTGCTCAGCTAAAAATATTTTCTGGATAATTCAACTCCAGAGCTGCGTTAGCATAGGTCACACATACTGAAGAATGTTTGCCTTCAAGTTAAAGTCATTGGATAATACATTTCTTTTGGTCCTTGCTAGGGATATAATATACAATATAATGGCTCCTTACATTAATTTGATTGATATGTTTGACACATCAAACATTTTAAAATTTCATCAACAATTCATGTGTACACAACAGGCAAGGAAAGAATTTATTCTGCTCCTGTTCAGAAAAACGTTCTTAACCAATGCAACACACGATTTCCTTTTTTTTTTTTTTCTATTTGAAGACGCTGTGGTTCTCTTTCAACAACTATGGACAAAATTTTCAACTCTTGGTACATAGTATTAGTCATTTAAATCTGTACTTAGGAAGTGGTCTAAGCAGTCTAATTGGCCATCACACTCACACTTAAAACTATCTGTCACCTATACTAATTTGCCTTAGCAATGTGCACTAATGCAAAGGAAAAAGAACAGAAAAATATTTCTATTTGCTTTCATCCCTCCTTCAAATTTGGCTGTTTCATAGCTGACAGATCTGTGTCTCCAAACCATTCACATAGCAGGTCTTGCAACTAAACATGCAGGGCTTTTGCAGTCCTCGGGATGCCGATGCCTGCTACTATGTAATGGCCTGGGCCACTCCCTGCTCTCTTGTAAACAGGTGATCTTAATCTACCATGACTTAAATTTTACTTAACACGTACCTGGTAGCTTTGTAATCTTGCTAGCAATCTTTGGTCACTGAGGATTGTTTTAGTCAGAGACTTTTATAATGGCAGCTTCCAAGAGCTAATGGTCAGTTTGGGTCTCAGTGTTTATGAGAAACATGTTGGTGACAACCTTTCACATCTCACATTACTTTTCATTACTGGATAGAGTGCAAGAGTTAAAATCAGATTTCTTTCCAGGTAGCACACATAAGAGGAAGAATGGGCCCTCAGATCTCACATTCATGTTTTCCTAAGTCTCAGGCCAGCCAGAATAAAGTCTGGGCTGTCTTTTTAATGCTAAGTGATACAGTTTTAACAGGAGCCAAGAAATAGCAAAACACAGTCTGCTTCTCAGTTCAGTGAACTGGCTGTAGTAAAGAGCTGTAGGGCAGCACAGAGGTGCCCTGAGATGTAATGCAGCCACATTTCTTCCATCTAATACACTGGTAGAAGGAAAGCGAGTGCATCTAACTTCGCCTATTCTCGGCGCTGCGTTGAGTTTTAATTGAGTTAAAACTGGGGTTCAGCTGGGGTACAGCAGGGGAACACCTACACCATCCCTGAGGTATTTACATAGGGACTCCAACCACAGATTTATTCACGTCCGTAAATTTTACTTTTAAAAGGAAATGAGGATGTATAGGGACCTTAACCATCCTTCTTCTTACCTTACCTTCTTCCCAAGTAAATTTGTTCAAGGTCACTCAAAGATGGTAGTGGGGAAGACCTGAGCCTCCATAAAGGAAACAGTGAAGTAGTATTTGCCTCTGTCACAGGTACAGAAGGGTTGGACACTTAAGTTCTGGTAAATACTAGACGAAGATAAAAAGCTATGCAATTCATACACTGCCTTAAGTCTCTACTTCCCTGTCACCAAAGTATCTGACATCATCCCATGGAAATTAATACCAATAGCAAAGTCTTTGTGGACCTTCATTAATTTTCTAGCAGCCAGTTTGAAGTCTTCAACAGCTCCAGTTCATCCCATTTAACTTTATCTAACTGAAGCACCTAAAATTTGGCTATGTAGGAAGTATAATGCTATAAAAAGACACAGAAAACTGCATTACCCCACTGAGATACTGTTCTCTCCATGGTTTCTATGGGGGTAGAATAGCCCCAACCCCAGCTCAAACAGCTTGTGCACTGGAGAACCCTCTGCATTGGCTGATTTTAACAGAGGATCAAAAACCTCTTTCCTGTAGTCATTAAATTGATGCCTGAGGGTGTCTAGAGCAATTGAGCTCTTAACTCCAGTGTTATAGTAAAATGGAAAAATATCCAGGCCAAATTTGCAGGCAAATTCAACATATCATCATAGAGGCCTTTCTGGACACGTCCCTGTAGAAGTTCATTTGATATGGATTTTAAGGTAGTTTCAAACACGTGGAAATGCTGAGAGAGAGCAGGTGACACCAGCAGCCTTTTCCTTCCTTTGTAGCAGAATTCCCCCCTGCAGTGCAAGGAGCCAGGCTAATTACAGGTCCATGGGAAAGCATTTGTGTATCTAGCAGCTCCGGTGGGTAAATTTCAGCCTGATGCAATTTAATTTGCTTGAAAACTTTACATTCCAGGAAAAAATAGAATCACAAAAAAGCTGCAGGCAGGCAACTAACAAGAAAATTACCAAAAAGTACTGGTGGATCTTGCGTATATAATTTTTCTGGTCTGTGTCACAAAGGCAATATCACAATTACAATAAGCACTAAAAAACCTCTATAAATGTTTCAGATCTCATGTAAGTGGTGTGAATAAGAAGTTTTATTCAGCAATAGAACATGTCAGCTCTTCAATCTGCTGTTTTACTGACCTTGAGATTGTCCTAAAAGAGGTATTATAAAGAAAACAATTTTGTGTCATATGTATGGATGATGCACCACCCAGAATGCAGTCAGAGGAAAAATCCTGTATAGATAAAAGGTGTTCTTGTGTGCAAAGTGGAATTCCAGTTCCTACTTAATGCTGATTTTTTACTGTTACTTGAACAAGTCACTTCTGCTTTCTCATTGCCCAGTCCAAGGCTCAGCCCAAGAGAGGAAGAACAGTTTTGAAAATCTCAGTGAAATTAATTGACCTGTTCAGTTGTCCAGTCATGACAATTTTTCCCATATATGTTAATCCAGCACTCAGTGCCATATCCAGCAGGCAGGGCTAGAAACATCTAAGCAGACTTGTGTTCTCCAGGTGCGCTTTCAGAGGTGCCAAGGCAGCATAGCAGGGTTCAAATCACCGCACGTGCAGCAGGGAAAGAGGGAAACACTGGCCTTCCGTGCAGACGCACTGGATCGGCTGCAGGACAGTCCATCCAGGAACTTCCTACCTGCTATCTCACTATGGAGTACTAGACCCATTAAAGGACCCAGTCTGATGGTTTTCAAAGGCAGATTTTTAAAACCTCATGCTGTAAGTATTTACAGAAGCATCAAAAGCAGTTAACAACTGACTTTCATGGGAAGGTAGACATCTGACGTGATCAGGCTCTTACGTACCATCTCAGTCATCTGCTTCATTATGGAATTTGTGAAGCTTGCAGAGGGCTGCTAAAACTGCTGTGACCTGTGCTGCTCATGGACACGGTCCAGTATGACAGAAATTCCTCCTCACAGCTTCCTGACTGCCATTTCATCAGTCAAGAAAGAGAAGGATGTGAATACCAGGTGCATGGTGAATACAGAATAAATCCACCCCAACAACATGGCACAATGTCTGCTTTAAAAACTTACCTCTCTGGATTTTCTTTTCTCTAGAATCAAAGAGAAAAGAGGTGTGAGATGTTCGCTTAATTAGTAAGTTATTGTAGATTTTGTATAATGTCTTCACATTTCACCTCTTCCTCTTCAGCATCAGGTATAAGAACACCCACAGAGTGAAGGAGCCAGACTAACAAAATATGGGTAAAACGTACAAGGATAACTTGTGTAAGAGTGAGAGCTGATTGCTACTTTTGCCTCCAACTCTCCCACACAAGAGCAACAGCACACAGTCAGAACAGGGAGCCAGAATTTGATCGCTGCAGATAAGTAACACCTCAGGCCCTCCAAAGGTTTGCACTTTGTCAGTCATTTTACAGATTCTTCTGAGGTCCCTGCTAACGACATCAAGCAGGTGTTTACAAGAACTTTTGCAAATTAGGGATGAGTGCTGTCATACAAGCGGGTTATGGTAAGTAGCTCTGAGGTTTGTTTATGAAGTAAACAAAGGCTGAGGTGCACAAACAACCTAAATAATTTTCACTGCATGAAAGCTTACTTGACAGCTGCCCTGCTTTTGAGGGTGAGCTATGTCTTTCCAGTCACCTGTCACCTGACTTCTTCAGGTATGGGTGGCTCAGCAGAGTACTAGTACTGTCCAGGATTTGTGAATGTTGTGTATCCATCTATCTTGCGTAAGAGGCTACTATGAATGCACAGATGAATTGTTCATTGTAAATACAGTCAGTGTGTATCATGCAAGATGTATCTAATCTACAGCAGATGATCAGAGTGTGTGCAATATCTATCACATTTTGGCTGTGCTTTACACAGGGTATCTAATCTGCAGAAATGGCAATGCATCTAGAGTGTATCAGACCAGAAATACATGTCCTGTCTGATGAAGCCTGGACACTGAAGTCCCCTCCGGAAATTAGATGTTTGCAAATGTTTAGGGAATGTATTGCCTACATTGTAACAGAAAAAAAAAACCCAACCAAAAAAAAAAAAAAAAAAAAAACAAACCAAAAAAAAAAAAAAAAAAGAACCAACCACCTCTGTTTTATGGTAAATTTAGACAGATGTGTTTAGGGAGAAGGCAAAGTTACTCGAACTCTGAGTCAAATGGCAAGGAAGCAGTTACGCTGCTCTGCAGCACCGTGGTGGTTAGTACGACTGCTGTATCAAGCCTGGGCACCAACTGTCCTTATAATACCATATTATTTTAATATTCACCCAGCAGATTGTATGCGCTTGTGATTTCCAAAGCCAGCCAGAGTTTGATATGGTTTTCCAAAAACAAAGCAATCAACTTTACCCATGATATGGGTTTTTTTCAATGCCATGCACGTATCTAGGATCAAAAGCTCCGAGACCACATTACCTTCGTTATTATCGTATGTGTAGAGGGAAAAATTGATTTCTGTGGTTTCATATGACATGAGGTGGGACAACACACTGAAGAATGTTAATATCTTAATTGTTTTAAGGAGTTAAACAAACTGACCAGTATTTGAAAAGAGTTGAAATTTTACTTTGCAGACAAAGGTTGCAGCTGCCGGGTTTTCCTCAGGGTTTTCTGCTGTAAAACTGACTACAGAAATAATAAATAAGTGAATATGAACTACAGAAAGGATCCATCTAATGGCTGCTGCTTTTGCTACTTAGGATCTGAAAAATTACAACAAAGGAAGGTTAAAATAATCAGGACTGGTATAAATACTACTTAATCCAGCAGTCACATATGGTATATTAGCAATGTAGATGGATTTAATGAAAACTGAGATCAGAGCATACATCTGTCATCAACCAAACCTACAAAATATTTTCCTCAGAAAATTAAATGTAATTATGCAAGTGCTCATCTGTAATGGAGTTATAACAACTCCAAATGGTAAAACTAGTGCTGGTTTAATGCATTTCGTCAGCTAATGTTAACCAAACAGGCAATTCCTATGACGATTGCCTTGAAGAGAACAGATTGTGTGATAGGTCATAATCAAGCAACATCCTTAGATTAACAGCTCCAAAGTACTGCATACTTCTGTAAGTCACCCTGTAACGCAAAACCAAGTGTGATTTGTCACACCATTTCAGCCTCCATTACAGCTAAGATAGTAGTGTGGAATTTTTCAAGCTTCAGAGGAGGAATATTAAAATGGATAATACTAGCACGCATTTTAAAGAAAATTCTCAGCACTTGCCAAGTCATGCTCTCTGAGGTATCTGCCAGTGTGGGAGGGATGCATGCTCTCAAGGGGGCCTGTGTTTCATAGTCATCTCAGGCAGGGGGCTGCAAAGTTCATTAAATGATCTTATCTCACTGCTGGTTCTGTTCAAAATAGCCTTGATATGATGAAGGATTTATGTTACCCCCACTTCAAATAAAAAGTACCGAGGGATGCATTTCATTACTGCCCTGTGACACTGGAGACGCCAGGGCTGCAGTGGTAATATTCCTCATTTGTTTGTGTCACACAGAGGATTTATTTGCAGGAAGAGTCCAACTCCAAAGGTAAGTAAGTATTTGGGTTTTGTAGTGAGTTTTTCATAATAATGTCAACAAGAAATGTGTTTGTTCTCTAACTTTAATTCTCACAAAAGTATATTCTAGGAAATATGAGAGTGTGAGGAAAATGCCAGGGAAGAGTGCCCAGTTTAGCAGCATTCTAAGGAAGCTGAGTAGCATTGATACAGAAAAAATATTTACGGGCAATTTCCATGCCACAACCCTGGCTAAAACACCAGAAGATGTGGCTGTACGTTCTCAGCTGATGGGTGAAATGGTAGCCAAGGTTACACACACACTCCTCTTGCAAAGGTTTTTTAATAGCGATCTGCTGCCGAGAGGCTTTTTAATTTAATGGTAGACACCTTCACATGAATCAGGATAAGTTTCTCTTGCGTATTTTGTCAGAACTGGATGATCTAACGGAGAACATGAGCCC
The DNA here is from genome assembly GCA_017639485.1 of Pluvialis apricaria. NCBI lineage: Eukaryota > Metazoa > Chordata > Aves > Charadriiformes > Charadriidae > Pluvialis > Pluvialis apricaria. The sequence goes on along the minus strand of CM030044.1, from coordinate 47,111,696 downwards.
TGGGCAGGATATGTCGTCTTTGATCCTAGACCATCAAGTCCTCCTGTACTCAAAAATCAAACAAAAACCCAAAACATATTCAAGATCCTTGACTAATAAATATTAATTTATGTTATATAAGTGATCTTATGAATTGTGCAGTTCATAGGATCAGGCTTCAAATGTATCTGACAGTGGGGAAAATCTAGTGATCAGAAACAATATTTGATCATGTAAGCAAACTACAGCTTCTTTAAATATGCCTTAGAAGTTGAAAATTAAAATCCAATAAGAGTTGGGTAAATCTATGGAAAGCTCAGGAAAGGCATTTGGTTACATTCTGTATTGCACAAGCTTATGAATGCCTGTTTGCTTGATGCTTGCCTCTGTGTGACTGCCACTACAGTCCTGTTCGTGTGTGCCAGAGACAGGATGTGTGGGAACACAGGCGGCCACCACGGAGAGCCAAGTGCAGGGAGTGGGAGAAGCTGGGGAGCAGAAAGGGACTGAAAAGATGCTCCAGACATTACTATTTACAAAAGAAAAGCATAAATTGATAGTCTGTAATGCCCAAGTGCAAATTGAAAGAGAACAGTACAGTACATGTGCAAAGCCATGCATCATTGATGAGATTCACTAATGAATTTGTGAAAGAGACTAGCACAGTGTTAGGGACCTGTATGCACCAGAAGACCATACCAGCCTTCCCCCATCCCCAGGCTGGTGCTCCAGGTCAGGTCCGAGAGGTGCCGCTCTGTAACTGGGCACCAGATAAGCAGTCAGAAAGAGCTGTCAGAAACCTCTCTCCATGTCGGTCACAGGCAGCACCAAGGCTTAGGAGGTTCATGAGATAGATCACACTATGCGACCTGCCCCACAGACAGAAGCGTACAGGGCATTAAACTAAAGTGCTTTCTTCTGCCCCCAAAAGAGTTTTACCCAGGGTCTGAAGCCCTAAGTTAGACTTGTAAATGGTATGCTTCCCCAGGCAGGATCTCAAAGCAAACCTCAATCAGCCCTTTGAGATGTGAATTGCTGTCAGCTGCAGAAGCAGAAGATAAATGACATATCCAAGATCCAAGGAAAAAGAGCGAAATCATGGCTGTGATTACCAGTCCCATTTTCTCAAATCAAAGCAGATCATCATGCAATTTTTTATTAATCCAGTGCATTTATATAATAAGTACAATCACCAAGCAAGGTCCATGAAAAGGTAGATGAATAAAATATTGTATTCTTTCTAGGAAGATGCATAACACCCTGAAAACTCTGACCAATTTTGCTATAGAAGGAGCACACGAAGGGGAAAAAATAGCTTTCCTGACTCGTGTAGATGCTTTGTAAATTTTACAAACCATTTAAAATAACAATTTATATTGTACTACAGGAAAAAAAAACCCACACTTTTCTTTATATACCATTTTCTAGCTAAAATAATTGTGACTTCCAATTGCCTCCATGAAACAGTATGTTTTTGGTGGTAGTAATGGTTTCTCATAGAACCAATGAGTTCCAACTTCAAATTATTGATTTTTTTACTTACAAAAAAATGATGATCTCACATTGAATTGATCTTACATTACTCTTTTGTTCTACCAACATAATTTTTGAGTTCTAGGTAACAGTGCTAGTGTTACAGCTTCCCTACCTTTGTGAGATCTTCTTTAGCAAATTGAGTTTAAATAATATCAACCTGTTCTAGAAATATTTAATCTGAAAATAAACAATCAATCACCTTCATCTTGTGTAGGACAAAGTCTTCCTAGAGTTTATCCAGCTATTCCTTTTGTTTGAGAACACCTACATTTGCTCACCAGCTTGCAACCAGGGCGCTGTCACCGAGGATTACCGGGAAGAGGCTCTTGTTATTGTCCTCCCGAAGGATTGTCACTAGATGATCAAATAAAGCTTCATTTAGTCCTAGCTGTTGCAGGGTAGTTAAAGTCAGACCTAACTGCAAGATCTATAAAAGTGCTATTACAACTGCCTGTATGCTTTAACAGTATATTTCTGCCTACCTGTTGTATCATACATAGAGATTATTTGTTCGGGCTACTTTGGAGGCTCCTTCCGTGAAGCCTTTTCCATTCTTCTCTTTCCCTATTAAACGAGGTCCCTTTTGCTAACTACTTTGAATGAGATTCCAAGGCATGAAAATAAACTGTACCCAGGTGATAACTGCTGGTGCAAAGCCGCAATACAGGCTTAAGTACTGTTACTGTCCTCTGAAAAAATATTGAAGTAAGAGAGAAAAATAAAGAGTTTCCATCACCAAGAGCATTTCAGGTCAGAAACTTTATCTTAGGACGAGTGAAATACTGATAGACTTGGTTTGATATCGCTGATTGCCCACACAACCCTGAAGGTTTACGGCAGCAGTTTTGAAATGGATAGCAGGACAGAGGTGAATTCAAACACCTATGCACAATGCATAAAGACAAAGGAAATGAGGTGGGTTATTTCAGCAGAGTTATTACGCAGTTCCTACAATCATTTCATGAACGGGCTCAAATACAGGGTTTGAAATACAAGGTAGTTTAGGGTAGGATGATTCTACAGTTCAGAGACGCAAATGCTGGTGCATTGACACATGTGTTTATCAAGGATGTATGAAGATCAGTAAAACAATGATGTAGAAATTCTAAGTTCAGTTGTTTTGATACATATTTGGGTGTTCTCCAGTATTAGAGGGAAAGAAAATAAAGCCGGAGATTGAGGGCTGAGTAAAAGAAAATTCAACACCAAGGTTTCCATATGTTAACACAAAATAAAATGTTAGGAAAGAAGGACAAGCTTGGGCAAAGCTCTTATTGTGCCTGAGTGAGCACACACAAAGAAATTTTCACACATAATAGACAGAGAAAAGCACCAATTCCCACCCTCCCTCCCAAAACAAAAATCCACGCAAACCTGTAATGCATAGTATTATACACACTGGAGTCTCAACAGGGTTCTAACATCTTCTAAATACTGCCAGCACCAGATATAAGGTGAATAACATTGAAAACTAATTCTGAACTTCTTTTTTACTGGATTTAAATTTTTTTCCTTGGGATTTTTTGCTATAGGTAGGGGTGTGGGAGAGACACACCTATAGAATACATAGAATACATATATTTTATGAAAACACATACTTTTGACCTGGAATTGGTTACTTTAGCACAGCTGGAGGTGTTCAGCTGTACTTGCAATTCGCATTACAGACTGATGCGAATGCTTATGTATCCAACTACAATTTGCTCAGAACCTGAAAATACGCTCAGTAATTTTCTTCTGCAAAAGTCAGGCTCAAAAACTGTGCTTCTGTCATTTGGACGCCATGAGTTGGTATACGGAGCTTTTACAGGGAACCGCAGGGGAGTCACAGGGGAATCCCAGCAAGAAAGGACCTCTTCAAAAAAGCTGCTTTTGTTCTCTGTTCATAGAGTCTTTATAACGTGTCTTACAGTTTTTCACAAAACAGCCAAATCTCCAAATGAAATTATGTAAAGATTACTGGTTCCCAATTTTGCTTTTCTTATGATGCCTGGCAGGGGAATGGCAGCAGTTTCTTCAAGCTTTTCCAAGCTAGCCTTGAGGGGCTTGTTTACTAGCTCTCTGTGGCTCTGATTAAAATAAATTACAAATAATTGCCATGGATTCAAACAACGCATGAGAAAGCCCTAAATATTTGTTAAAAAAATTAAATGTTCTGGAAAATATTATAATGGCATGTTCATGCAAAACCACACAGCAATTTGGACAGCAGCATGGATATACTTATTCCATATTTAATGAAGTCTTGAAAGTAATGATATGATTTTCTGGCTGTAATGTGGGATACAGGGACTTGACTGTTAGCCCATGAAGAGTTATCCAGAGACAGATATTTTTTTCCTAGGGTAAGATTCACTCCAAAATTTATTTTTAAGATGACATTAAATGAAGGGGGAAGTACAGAATGAGCACAGTTATATAAATATATTCACTTACATTGCTCTGTTTAGAAAATTGTGGAAGAGGGACAAATATTTAATAAGCAAGGTGACTTTTGCAAGTCAGCATCTTGGAAAATTATGTACATACTTTTATACATATAAATTTTCTTTATTCCCAAATAAAGCTAAGGTAAGTGTTATAATGATTAACAGCAAATCACCAGAGGTCTTTTTCTTCATTGTTTTAATCTTAAACTACAGTGGTCACTTTATCATTTTATAGACATGAAAACAGTGAGGAAAAATCCCACTAGATCTGGCAATTTTTCTATTTCCTTTCCATTTATGAGTACAGTAAAAGGTATCTTAATCATTAAGCTAGAGAATACAACAAAATTGTCCTGCATTGTGAGCTTAAAGGTCACAGGCAGATGGAGGTGAGAGATATTTGAGGTCAACAAATAAGAATTCAAATCACTGCAGACAGCATATCCTCAAGTGTCAGAGCTAGGAATGAAAAGCTTAAATAGTGAGTCATGCCCACAGTTATCCTGATTCTACAGAAAAAAGACTGTGTGACTCTAACACTGTGAAAATCCAAAACAAGTGTGTGCTTTAGCCATGAAAACAGATGAGGAACCAATAACTTGTAATATGGTTGTTTCAAATTTCTCCTTTAGAGAAAATGAATAACCAATACATACGTCATGAAGTGCGTGGATGTGAAACTAGTGACCTGAGGAACTTCTGGGAAAAGACTATTGAACAACAAACTCGGTATCTGCAAATTGAAAAAGAACGCCAGCGAAGAAGTGCTCTGACAAAGTGGGTAGTTTGCATCCAGAAAGGTTATTTGAGTTTACATTGTAATTCTTTTTTAAAGGAAAGTGATACCTTTATTTAAGTCGTGCAATGAAAGCTGAAAGTATTTTTCTTAGATTTTTAGAAAACAATAAATCTTCCCAAATTGGGATGCTAATGCTAAAGTGCCTAACCTATGGCTTCATAGGATAAGAGAATAATTCACTTTTGTTCCATAAACGGCTCCAAAGTGTGGAACTTTCTGAAGTTATCAGGACAACCTCTAGCAGTGCAGGCTTGTCTTGAACACCAAGGCTTATGTTCACAGGAGAGCTAGCAGAAATGTGTACCTAGACCACCTTCTTTCTCTGTGGCCTTGTTTTCACAAGAATGTAGCCTGAATTAATTAAGATGGCGTAATTTTCATAAGGTAAATCCATAATAAAGCAGACCATCCAAGTGTACTAACTGACCAAGGCAACCATCATCCATAGCCATATTTACCCCAAACAGTCATATTTACCTTAATCAGCCACAATGAGAAACACCAGTCTGCAGCTACATCAGTACAGTTTTAATTCACGTGAAGTCTCCATAAGTTGAACGCACACACAAAGATGGCTGTGTTGGCTTGAGATCATTCAATGAGAAAGCATTTTTTCAAAATCTCCCTCATACCTCTCTTTGGACTGATGCTTGAAAAAATACGAGCAAGGATGACCTTGCATTTATAACCCTGGATGAAGGAACACTGGAATTAGTCTCTAGCATGTTTTACCTATTTGTAACTAACCTAATTTCAATGTCTCAACTCCTCAGCTGTGAAATTCCTGTCTTTTCTATTTAAGGCAGTCTTTCTGTGGTACCTAGATACTACCAAAAAGAAAACAAAGTGACACCTATCACCTAAAGCTGTCTGCTATGGGTCTAACAGAAGTTTCAACATGCACAGTGTTTCCAAGCCAGATAGTACTCAGAAGCCTCTATGCAGTACTTTTTTTAATGCATTTCTGAGGAGGAGGGGGACTGGGGAAATGTCGGGTGATGCTACCCAGCAGGTGGCAGCAGGCAATCTCCCGTGGAGATGACAAGTCACTCTGGCACACAGAGGCACTTGAGAGAGGGCACACTGGAGATTGAAATTAACCACAAAGCCCAGGTGAGTCCTCATGGGGATTTAAGAGCCAATCCTGACGTTCCATCCAGTAAAGCACTCTAAAGGGGCAGGACAGTTTGCGTGTCCACTGGGAAACAGCTGCAAGGAATAGCACCAGTGGGAAACAAGAAGAGCATAAACCTGTTCCCTGTAAAAATATTGGGACAAGCTGATCCATGTTTCTGTCCTTAGGCTCAGAAATGAATGGATGGAGAGGCTGGAAAAACGGATAAAGATGTTGAGGACCCAACCTGAAGATCCATCTAGCTGAAGATCCTACACGCATTACATGTTTGGGGGAAAAAGAAAGTTGTTTTGTAGGAAAGCATGACGGTGTGATACAAAAGCTTGAGTTTTACTTTTGGCTTAAATGAGCTATAATTAATTAGCTGCCATTGTTAGAAGTTTCATATGCGAAATGTCTATTGCTGCTTTTAAGATTATGCGTCCATCCCTTCATTTGATAAACAGAGATTGAAGTACTCTGAAATTTTCAAGGATAATAAATCATGGTTCAATGAGCTGTAGATGCCTGGAAAAAACAGTTTAGTTACACAGTGCTCAGCAAAAGCATTTCCTTGACATTTTATATTTCTGTATAGACTGATTGTAATCTAATGAAGTTATTTTCTTTCAAAATTGTTTAATGAACAGCTGAGATTTTAATTTTTTTTAAAAACAGCAGACCCCATCTCAGACTAAGGAAGAGGGGATGTGCACAAACAATGCCACCATTTCCCAGTTGATTAGCAGAGCCAAACTTGGTGGGAGTTACAGATTCTAGCTGCCGTATCAAAAGGCTGTGAAGCTGTTAATACGTATCCTGAGGAACAGGCTCTGTGAGACACCAACAACAGTTGCTTAATTAGTAAAGCCACACTACCTAACCTGAGACACTAAATCAGCAAAGACAAAACAGCTTGGAGTTTTGAGGCTGCTTCTGGTACTTGAGCTGGCTTGTCCAGAGCTGGATTGATACCTCCGTTTCGCAGAGCAGCTGGATGCATTTTCACAGCTGTCTGTCATCATGAGTGATGAGCTCACTTTTACCTTTAACACTTTGCCCCTCTAAAACCCAGTATATATTCCTTAACAACCAGTACCTTCAGAAACATGGCAGGTTTCCTCTCCCACATTCGTCATTAGTCAAAAATGTTTCTGCTTCCCTTCGTAATGCTTAGTTAGGAAAGGTGGCATTTCCTCCAACAATATCAACTAATTTCAATAGGCTGGTGTAATAAAAGTGCTTCCTTTCTAGGGTGACTGCTTTGTTGCCACCAGAATGCTCGTACTGCAAAATGGGTTGTTTTGAGCATGCTAAAAATCTCTTCACTCAGTTGCTTAACCTTTTAGGCCTTTTGTTATAAGACCATTTCACTACTTCTCTGTTAAATTATATTGTTTCACAGGAAAGAATATTTGAATTGCCAGGGGGTGAGAGGAAAACAGCAGAAGGGGTTTGGGTTTTGAAATATTTAGAACATATCTTCTTTTTAAAGCAAAACAAAAATTTGAAATGCTATTTTTTTCTCTCTTTATCCATCACCTTTTAAATTCACTTTTGTATGTCCCAAGGTCAAACCAAATCTATTATGGGAATTTAAGCATGTAAATAATGTTTGGGAAGCCTAAGAAATCCATGAAAGCATGGAAAAAAGATAACCTTGAAACATGTACTCAGAAATCACGACATCAGCAGGTATATCACAAAACTTGAGAGCAGAGTTTGGCTGCCAGCTTTAAAAAGGTGCTAAACTCATGTTCGTCAGTTAAGTCTTTTTCTTAAGCAATTTTTAAAGTAACATCAACTGTGAATGCACAGGATGACAGCATAATTACAATATAGCTGTGCTTTAATAAACAAGCACCAAGTAGACACACAACCTAATATCGGGGTTTAGGAAAAATCAGACTTTTTTTGAAAATTCCAGTTCACACACTTAAATTCTCCCGTCATCTGTCTGTGCCTTCTGCTTACTGAAGCTCTACCTGAACTCCATCATGAAAGAGCATCTAGTTTTATACCATTTTGGCTGAAATTAGAGCTTGAACTGAGCTAAAGGAAATATTTTGCAACCCCTCATCTTTGTGTTACTGCACAAGGTGCAAACCAGAGGTAATCAGAGCTGGCTTATTTTAAAAATTAAAGAGATATCCCTGGAATAAGCTTTTCTTTGCACCTCAGTTGAGAATCTTCTTCGCCTCTTCTCATAAAGTAAGTCAGAATGAGGAATATCCATGGAGAGCCAGGAAAAGACATGCCAGGAAGTGCCTCCCATCTGAGTCCCGCATTGCACATCTCATATCGTTATGTCACTTAAGAATACTTTGGAATATGTCCCCATCAAGCCAGGACACCCCAAAATCATCTCTTTAAAATGATAAAAAGGAACTTATTTTTTACAGACTGCATGTATTCCAGCCCAAGGCCAAGAGGAGTTCTGAAAACATATTTCCAGAATTAAGCCACTTTTCTTCTGAGCTTTGCAATTTCACCTTTAGTGTCTAGATGAATTATTTCAGGCTCAGGTTCCACAGCATTAGATTCAAGACTTCAGGCCATGTAATCTTTATTTATCTAAGTGCTAGGAACATGTTTTGATACAAACACTACCATTTTTGCAAGGGCAATCTAGCTAGGAGTTTTGTAAATTACCACCTTAAATGAATACATATCCAGAGAAATAAATATAATCTAGAGTTAATCAGCAAAAATAAAGAAGTGTGATAACATTAAAATTCAAATGTAAATGTCAAGAAACAATCTTAATCAGAAGCTGGAGCAGACTCCGAGATGAAAATGGTTCTGGCAATTTAAAAACACAAAAATATAAATCTTTAATTTACCTTGAAGGTCATAAGAGAAATTAAAAGAAGGGGGAAAAAAAAGTAAACTGCAATTTCCGTGAGACTCAGAAATGAGCCATAGTGTTATAAAAAGGACGACAGAAACCTGACTGCAGGACTGGAAAAATCATCAGCTGAAAACTGATAAAATCAGCTGGGTTTTATAAAATCATTATGTTTAGAGAGGATGCTTAGATGCTGTTCAGACTATTTTTCACCAATATGCAGTTTCAGAGTAGTGCAGTATTCAGTTAAACAGGTTAAAGTTAATAACTCAAATGTTAATAAAATAGCTTCTTGAAGAAACACAGCTCAAGAAGTGGGCCCATGTGAACTTCATGAGGTTCAACAAGGTCAAATGCAAGGTCCTCCACCTGGATCAGGGCAACCTCAGGTAACAACACAGGCTGGGGATGAAGGGATTGAAACCAGCCCTGGGGAGAAGGACTTGGGGGTACAGGGGGGTGAAAAACTGGAGCTGTTAATGTGCACTTGCAGCCCAGAAAGCCAACTGTATCCTGGGCTACATAAAAAGAAGTGTGGCCAGCAGGTCAAGGGAGGTGGTTCTGCCCTTTTACTCTGCTCTGGTGAGACCCCACCTGGAGTACTGCATCCAGCTCTGGGGCCCCCAACATAAGAAGGATATGGACCTGTTGGAGCAGGTCCAGAGGAGGGCCACGAGGATGATCAGAGGGCTGGAGCACCTCTCCTATGAGGAGAGGCTGAGAGAGTTGGGGTTGTTCAGCCTGGAGAAGGCAAGGGTCCGGGGACACCTTATGACAGCCTCAGAGTACTTAAAAGGAGCTTATAAGAAAGATGGGGGCAAACTTTTTAGCCAGGCCTGTTGCAATAGAAGAAGGGGTATTTGTTTTAAACTAAAAGAGGATAAATTTAGACTAGATATAAGGAAGAAATTTTTTATTATGAGTATGGTGAAAGAGGTTACTGGGAGAGCTGGTAGATACCCACTGCCTGGAAACATTCAAGGTCAGGTTGGACGAGGCTCTGAGCAACCTGATCTAGTTGAAGATGTCCCTCTTTATTGCAGGAAGGTTGGAATAGAGGACCTTTCAAAGTGTCTTCCAATGCAAATTATTCTATGATTTCTCTTTATTTTTTTCGTATCCATATTTTCACATGGCTTTTGAGTATAACAGCAAGAGACTTTGAGCTATGCCGATATAATTTTATTAGCTTTGTAATTAAAATGTGGTAGATACTTGCTCATCTTCCTAGCTTTCATTATTTTACCATTCCTTTACTGCATCCTGACACTGAGTAGCAAGAAAATGCATGTTGTTTTTTCATTGTGAATGCATGATACAGAACTTTTTGTAAAAGCGTGTAACAGTGACAAAATGTAGTAAAGTTTTACCATCATCTGAAGTAAACGCTAAACAATCTGGACCCAAGTCCTTTTAAACAGTATTTATGGGAAGTACACTGCATGTTAGAACAAGAGTGACAGATATTCCATTTTAGCTGTATTAATGATCCTTCTAGATTATGGATAAGGGCTGACAGCTGTGAAGGATGATTCTGTCAGTAACTTAACAGACTTCTTAGCAGTTTAGCCCAAACTCAGACAGGTTAAATACAGTTCTTTGCTCAATAGTCCTTCCTGACCAATGTCCTTGCCTAACCAGGGAGCTTCTCACTGGAGCACTCTAATTAAGGAGCAAATAAGCATAACTCAGCCACTGCAGCCAGGTTTTGAATTTGAACAACTGATGCAAGTCAGGCAAAAGGCAAGATGTCTTTTTGTTAAGATGGCAAAGACAAATCAAGGAGATGGTTCAGCTATACCCGGCTGAAGCTCCCCAGCCCTGCCACAGCAGAGTGTCTGCAGTGAAGCCTGTCCTGCAGCCCATTGTGGGATCACCCAGCACACTGCCTACAACGTTACAGCCAAAGGTCACATGTTTCTTACTGCGCAACCGCTTCATATCTGTGCAGGTATGCCTCCTTGGGCTTCTGGACACATTAACTGAAGAGGAGACTGATCTATTGGCCAGTTCTCAGGTGCTTGAAGTTGCCAGCACTGAAATAAACCCACCATACAATACCAAGTTCACCTACTATATTCTGTGTTTAGTGTAGCATTAAGTACAGGTGAGTTATTTTGCACTACAGTAAAGCATACAGGGTACCTCCAAGATTTTGATCCCACGATACACAAACAACATGAGAGAGAATCGCAGTCGCACAGAGCTCACTGTGTAAACAGGACAGAAACAACAGAGGGAGAGTGGAAAGATGGGCCAGAGGCAGAATTCAGGGAAGAGCCATGGTATCTGGGTTGGGTACAAAGTCAAGGTCCAATTGCTCCACATAGATAATGTGATCCATGTACACAGTAGCCAGCGCTCCAGCTGGACTGAAATCCATAGGTAGTTTCTTCTAATAAACAGGTCTGAAATATAAAAACATCCTGAACCAATTCATGAATTCAATTCATTCATTTAGTTTAAAACCATTGCCCCTTCTTCTATTGCAACAGGCCCAGCTAAAAAGTTTGTCCCCGTCTTTCCTATAATCCCCTTTTGAGTACTGTGAGGCTGCCATAAGGTCTCCCTGGAGCCTTGTCTTCTCCATGAAACCAAAATTCATGAAAGGTGTCAGAGCTGTGGCAAAATACGCTGAATGTCAAGGGAATCACTACTCATGTAACTGTATTCTCACCATAAAAGTTTGAGGAAAATGAAGAGTCAGATGCCAGATTCATTACAAGAACCGGAACATCATTGAGTCTGGAGAAGCAGGATAGATATCTTTGGGGAGGGAAGTTAAAGAAGATGAAGAACAGGTAATGTCTTAAACTGAAAGAGTTTTGAAGAGATTCAGCTGAAGGCCTCTTTAGCTCAGCTGCTCACATATGATCTGCAGCAACTGCTCAGTGGAAGTCACATTATAGATAGATCTGGACCCTAACTCATGGTGTTGTGTGAGCCTTTCTATACTCAGATAAGACACTTCATCATGCTAAAAGCTGCAGCCAACTGCTTCTTGCATAAAGAGGATTCAGTTTGGGTCAAATTGACTCATATCCTACAAGTAGGACTGGTAAGACAGTCCTGAACTTTCGATGTTGATGAGGAATTCTCATATCCATTACAAAGTATATCAAAATATAGATAGATTTTTGAATGGCCTCTGAATTTACAGGTCTGAGTTTATCCCCCTTAGCATGAGAATCCCATTCTGACAGTGGCCCTGTGGGTTGGGACAACCCCCAGTATCAATACAGACTGGGGGATAAATGGATTGAGACCAGCCCTGCACAGGACTTTGGAATGCTGGGGTGTTGCATTAAAGGGCAAAGTAATTTGGCAGAAAATAAACCCCCTTGCATTCCAGCCTGCATCAGAGGGGCTGGGGGCGGCTAGGCTTAGATTCTGAGTAATGCCCAATTTGGCATTAAAAGTCCAGTCGTGTTCAATATGTATATTGAACTATCACGATTACGGATGCACTAATAACACCATACACAATTCAATCTAGTGGCGTTCCATGAACTCGCACGGCCACGCTTAAGGAGTTGGGTCGTGTTCGCTATGAAGTCTCACAGCTAGATTGGTGAAAAGTGTAGTTTATTGAAGCAACGGATGCACAAGTTCTTTTGAGTTGCCGGTGATAGTGACTGTCTGCAAAGCACGTGCAAATACTAAAGATGTTAGTAATACAGCCTGGCTACAAATACGCTAAGTGATAAAACAACACTGTAGAGATTTCTAAGTTTCCTGGGGAAGCACTTGGTATAGCCAAGTGTTCAACTCTTACCCACGAGCGTCCTTATGGGGGGGAAGAGAGGCTCAGCCCATCGACGGATCCCAGAAGTCAGGGGTGGTCAGCGACGGTATTTCCCTGACTGCGTTGGTATCTTCCCTGACACCCCTCCTCTATTAAGCTATTTTTATCCTATTTTTCACCTTTCAGGTGGAGCTTGAGGGACTCTAGTCATACCTATTTTTGTTATGATTGGTGTAAAATTCTCTCACTTCGCTTTTAAAGGTATAGACTATGAAAAATTCAGAGCGCAGACTCTGTGAGGAGTGGTTGCACCTTGGAGGAGGGTAGCTTTTGGGATGGAGGTGTGTTTTGGTATTATAATGACATTATAATGAGCAAAGTTCACCCAAAGGATAGCATTTTGTCAAAAAACGACAGATCGTTGGCTCAGGTTAACGATTAGGCAGCTTATCAGTTCTGTAAGACCTTCAAGAGTTCCATTTGACCATCAAGTTCCCATTTTATCACAGAGTTTGGCCACAGTGTCTCCACTCCGATCCATCCTCTGCACTCTTTTTCCTTAGAGTTGGTGCACCGGACTCCCCCAATGTTGTTAACATCTAAGGTTGCCTAGGGAACCTTTGTGAAAAGTATCCTTTGCACACCAGCTGCACTCTGCCCCTGGAAGTTTCATTGATGCTGTACTTTTCTTCAAAACATGAATATAACTTAATTTCTAAGTCACCTCCAGTAATTATCCCACATGGGGGATGGAAAATTGGACATGAACCAACAATGTGCGCCTACAGCCCAGAAAGCCAATCATATCCTGAGTTCCAAAAAAAGGACTGTGGTCAGGAGGTTGAGCGAGGTGATTCTCCCCTTATACTCCACTCTTGCGAGACCTCACCCAGAGTCCTGCATCCAGATTTGGGGTCCCCAGTACAAGAAAGACATGGACCTGTTGGAGCAAGTCCAGAGGAGGGCCACAAAAATGGTCAGAGGGCTAGAACACCTTACATATGGAGAGAGGCTGAGAGATGTGGGGTTGTTCAGCCTGGAGAAGAGAAGGCTCCGTGAAGACCTTGTTGCAGCTTTTTAATATATAAAGCGGACTTCTGAGAAAGATGGAGGGAGACTTTCTACCAGGGCCTGTAGTGACAGGACAAGGAGTAACAATTTTAAACTGAAAATATATAGATTTACATTGGACTCGAGGAGGACATTTTTTACAAGGGTGATGAGACACTGGAACAAGTTTCCCAGAGAAGTTGTGGATGCCCCATCACTGGATGTGTTCAAGGTCAGGTTGCATGGAGCTTTGATAAACATGATCTAGTGAAAGATGTCCCTGCCTGTGGCAAGGGGTTTGGACTAGATGACATCTTAAGGCCCCTTCCAACCCAAACCATTCCATAATTCTATGATTCTGTGACTTTCTGATTCTATAGGTAGAGGAAGGGCAGCACAGTGCCTGCAGTAAGAAGGGAAAATCAAACCAGAGTGCCCAAAGTCATGTTCTGTCTGAGAGTCTCCAGAGAAGACAGCTGTGATGCACCTAGTTCACAGCTCTTTAGGTTGATGGCTTACATTTGCAGGGCACTTCGCTGTTGGCAACCTGCTGTCTGTAGCTGCTGGTAGCCATTTGGAGAGTTAGACCAGTACAGGTACAGTTTATAAAGTGCTCTCACAGGATACCGTACTTACATCTCTTAACTTACTCTTTTACGAACACAATCCACGTTTTGCTAATGAGTAAATACGATATCCTCAACCTATCCTACACTTCTACAATTCATCCTACTTTTAGGATACATATTGCTAATGTGAACACCCTCAGAGTATTCCTCACAGAGGAAAAAATCCCTCAGCTCTTCATCTTCCCCTGCAACCATTTTCTTATTAGTGAGCAGTGTGCACGATCTTGGTTGCAGCTGCTTTAAAAGCCCTGAACCTTCCCCAGAGGCTTGTTTTTATTCCCACCTCACTCCTTGCACATACTCCTTTTTATAATCTCACCACTTTTCTGTCCCAGAGGATTTAGTGCAGTAGCCCTAGTGTCAGAGGTCACTGGCAAAGTTTACTCTGAGATTTGAGTGCTTTGTATTTGTGACCCTTTGCCCCTTCTGTGCTTCATGAAGGAGGAAGAACAAATCCACCAAGCAGCCTAATAGCAACCTGCCAACATTCACTGTACAAAATAAAGCTGGTTTTGAATTGTAAAACTGGAAGAGAATTTTCAGCCACTGACTCTGACTGCTTTAAAATGCACATACTATCTCTAAAACCAGGGAGCAGTCACCAAGTGTTTAAATAGTTTTTCTTCTCCTTATCCCAGAATGAGAGTTTAATACCAAATTCTATCCCAGAACAAATTTTTATGGACAAGTAATAAAGTCCTTTGAAACTAGGGGATTATAATAGAAATGCTGACACAGCCTTACCCATGGAGAGGAAAGACCGGTGCTGGTATAATTATTGAATACAAACTATAATCTTCATGGTGCTCTAAGTCAAAAGGAAAATGAGAGGCTTTGCATAATGCTGAAAGCCTACAAGGGCTTTGATGTTGCTCTAATCCTACACTACCTAATAGTTCATTTAATGTCCAAGCAATGTGAACGAAACTTCATATGGCATTTAAGATTATTGTCATTAGAACAGCTAGAGCAGAAACCAACTGGGGAAAAAAAATTGTTCTCTGTTTGACTTGATTTACCTAGATTAAATGCTGTTGTCAATATCTAAGCAGTGTTTCATGATTTAGGTCACGTTTTAAAGGAAAGATATGGGAAATTATTGAGCAGTCTATTGAAAAAGAAAAACAAGTAGAAAACAGCTCATATAATCCTTGAATTGTTTGCAGGTTATTAACAGGCAATATTACACTGAAGATCAAATCCTGGGATAGCCTTTTACCCACAGAGAGCAGCTTCAAAGCTGAGGATTGGCTGTACCAAAAGCAAGAGCAGTGGGACTCTCTGGATTGCTGAATGGTCCCATAAACAGTATCAGCTGCCACCCTAAAAGCAGCTCTGTAAATGATTCCTCAGTGGGTACGACAGCTACACACGCATAGATTTGCATACTGGAATGGTACCAAAAGACCTAGGCACCTCATCATATTCAACCCTCATCGTATAACACAACAGCCCAAAAGCAGTCACATTAACAAGAACCAGCAAATCAGAAATACCAAGGCTTTTTCTACAACCCTTGAGGACCTGCTGACCTGTGGGAATACAGAGAACCTTTAGCCCAGCTGATGCACAGGGTAAAGAGGAGCAGTTGAGCTTAAGAGAGGAGCTCTGCAGCACAGCCCAGGCCCCCAACACATGAGAGTCATCTTGCTCTGTGCCCATCTCTCAGCCCTGACATCTTTTGTTTGTTGCAGGATTCTTGAGGAGAGCTTTGCTCTGATCCTTAATGTTTCACATCACTGAATGGAAATCTTGGAGGGCCAGGAGACCAGCCTTTTCCTGAAGATTCCTCAACACAAGCTCACAGGGTGATCCATGCTCTGCAATTTAACAAATAAGTGAGCAGACAAACACTAGCAGCCCATAGGCCCACTCCTAGCCATGGGCTGGGCCCTTGCCTCTAGCCTCCCCATCTCCCTCCTTGTGCTTGCAGAGCTGCTGGGGATGCTGTGCAATGAAGCAAGTCAGAGAACCCATCCAGCTGAAATAAAGATACACACATATTTTTGCTTGAGTGGTTTTCAGCTAGGTCTGCTCCCTGATCTTATTCTCTCCCTGCTCAAATACTTGTACAGGAGATAGCGGGGTGCCTGCAGCATGGCTGATGGAGAGCAGAGCTGCTGTGGTGAGTTGACCCTGGCTGGACACCAGGTGCCCACCAAATCTGCTCTATCACTCCCCACCTCAGCTGGACAGAGGAGAGGAAATATGAAAGACTCGTGGGTCAAGATGAGGACAGGGAGAGATCACTCACCGATTACCATCATGGGCAAAACAGACTCAAATTGGGGAAAATTAATTTAATTTATTATCAATCAAATCAGAGTAGGATAATGAGAAATAAAAACTAAAACTTAAAGCACCTTCCCCCAACCCTCCCTTCTCCCAGGCTCTACTTCACTCCCGGTTTTCTCTGCCTCCTCCACTCGAGCAGTGCAGGGGGACGGGGAATGGCAGTTGCAGTCAGTTCATCACACATTGTCTCTGCCACTGCTTCCTCCTCACTCTCTTCCCCTGCTCCAGCATGCAGTCCTTCCCACAGGACACAGTTCATGATGAATTCTCCACCAACTTTTCCAATGTGAGTCCTTCCCACCGACTGCAGTTCTTCATGAATTGCTCCAGCGTCGGTCCCTTTCACAGGGTGCAGTCCTTCAGCAACAGACTGCTCCACTGTGGGTCCCCCGTGGGGTTACAAGTCCTGCCAGCAAACCTGCTCCAGCATGGCCTCCTTTCTCCACAGGTCCACAAGTCCTGGGGAGAGACTGCTCCAGTGCAGGCTTCCCATGGGGTCACAGACTCCTTCAGGAATCCACCTGCTCTGGTGTGGGGTTTTCCATAGGCTCCAGGTGGATATCTGCTCCACCGTGGAGCTCCATGAGCTGCAGAAGGACAGCCTGCCTCACCATGGTCTTCATCACAGGGTGCAGGAGAGTCTCTGCTCCAGCACCTGGAGCACCTCCTCCCCCTCCTTCTTCAGTGACCTTGCTGTCTGCAGAGTTATTTCTCTCACATATTCTCACTTATTTCTTTGGCTGCAATTGCTGTTGTGCAGCAACTTTTTCACCTTCTTAAATATGTTATCACAGAGGTGCTACTGCTGATGAGATCAGCCCTGGACAGCGGCTGGTCCGTCTTGGAGCCAGGTGGCACTGGCTGTATCGGACATATGGGAAGCTTCTAACAGCTTCTCACAGAAACCACCCCTGTAGCTCCCCCCGCCACCAAAATCTTCCCACATAAATCCAATACAGCTGCACAACACACCACTCACCCTGACTGTTTAAGACAGAGTCCATTCTGCTCATGTCTGAGCTATTTAACATGATACCTCCCCAGTCTGTTTGAATGTAAAAGCATTTCATTAATAACTGCTTTAAATGGTTAAAAAAACATATCCAAGCCACCAAACAGCAATATATACCTAAAATTTAGACAGTGATTTTTATTAATAGGTGTAGAGCATTTAAAGGTGAGAATTATTACCTCTTTCTTTCACTGACAGGGAAAAAAAGGCAGGGAACTGTTGTGGTTTAGGGCGTATAAGTGGTCAGTGCTGGAGTCTGGTTATGATCCCAGCTCTGCACACGAGTGCAGCCCCCTATCTGCCAGGAAACACTGCCTGTTTGCCAAACACAATCAAAATGCACCCAAACTGGCCAAAATATTGCAAACTTTTAGTGTGTATGGCTTTGGTTCATTCATAAATTACATGTCCCGGTACTATGATTTACTTCATTCATCATTTTCCAGAAAACAATAGCCTCTATCATAACCACACAAATAGCAAACCTGTCCTGCACAAGTTCTTCAGTTCTCTTTAAAGCCATCTTTCATTCCCATGCTTAGATGGGGGAGAAACACCCGTTTTCCAACATTGTTTTGCGATCTAATCCCTCCAGGATTTTGGGGCAAAGCAGCGGAAAAAGAAAAATCCAGCATGTATACAACACAGCATTCAACAATCATTTATGAATATCGATCCAGGCTAAATTTTTGGAAGGCTGTCTATGGAACTGCTTGCACAGAAGCTCTTAGTTTCTGGTATCTTCTGTACAAAGCATTTATTCATCCAACATATGTTCACATTAAAATGGGTTATTCAAGGAAGTGGTCATCTCAGGTCAGAGACTATTATATTCAACCAAATAATCCTTCTTTACACATAAGTTATGAACACCGAAAATTACTTTTGTGATTATGATGACCTTGATATCTTCTTTAATAATTTCCTTCAGCTCAAGTGCAATATTTTTTCAAGAAAATGGAAATAAAGCTCCTCAACTTCACAGTACAAATGACCTGAGAGAGGCTTTGCTTTACCTGAGCAGAGTGGCTTTCAGGAGCTAAATATTGCCTCCTAGTGAAATACTGATGCAATGTTTTTCTACTTTCATACCCCTTGAAGAATGAGACAACAATTAGCTGAGCTGAAAGAATGATTCAGCTAAGGTGCTAAAGCTTTAGCTAAGCTTCTCTTTCAGAACATAAATGTTAACACTCATCTTGGACCAGTTTCTTCTTAATTTGATCTTTTTCTTCCAAAGACTCAGGAGACTCAGCATGCTGAACCAAAAAGACCAGGTTAAGACATGTGAGATCGAAACACAGCAGCCGCATAGCTCTAAAGGAGCTATTTCCGAAATCACTGTCATTTTAGCCGAAGTGTTCCCCCACATGCCCACGGCCCTGCTACTGAGCTTCCCAGAGCTGTCCCAGCCTGAACCATTAGGCATTTCACTCATGCCTCACTCAGGCACAAAAGTAGGCAAGGCAGCAAACAAGACCTCTGACAAGGCCAGTATGGTTGGCATATTTCTCACATGTGCCAAGAGCACCTCTCCTGGGGAACATTTCAGAGACAGAATACCAGCTTGTACAGAAGGTATATGGAAAAAATGGACAAAGAAAATCCTTTCCATTTCATTAGTTCTCTGCCTAGCAGTTAGGACATGTTACTAGCAAGGAGGAGATAAATATTCTCCTCAGCCCCAGCAAATTCCTGACTGCATCTCTGTGAAAAAACTTCAACTGTTTTATAGTATTTGAACTCAGCTGTGAAAAGACAAACTCACTGGTGTGAAGCTGAGCATGTGTATACACAAGCAATATGCAAAAGGAAACCAGTCTTCCTGAACCTATAAGCTGCATAAAAAATCTTCACATCAGTATAACATATACCCTAGGAAGTTGATGGAAGAGGACCTCTGTATCTCACACAAGCCTCAGGGCTACATTTTGAAATGGGGCATGGCAGCCTTACATCCCTTACAGGCAAAAAGCCACACTACCCATCTTCCCTTCAAGAACAACCCTGCTGATGTTGGTATGACAAAAGCCCAAACAGAGGCTCAAGCTGCTTGAGACATCCAGGCTGAGATCACAAATTATTGGTATTAATAATTTACCTCTGTCATGTTTCAGGTTTCAGAGGCCATTTTCCTCACTTTCATTTTAGTCTCTCTTCATAAAAGCCGCCAGCTCACCTATAACAGCTGATATTCATTAATGGGTAAACAGCAACTTTTAATCAAACAATGAATGTACTACTCCCCATGATAGTTTAGTAATAAGGATGGTGACACAGTATAATGTTCTGACATAATCTCCCTCCTTAGAAGTCTCTAATCCCCAGTAGTCGCCATGTTAAACGTGATTCAGAACTCACTCTAGGAAGCAATTAGCAAAGCACACCACAAATGAATGACTAGAACCTTCCTAACATTACAACCCAAATTACACCACCCCTGGCTGTCAGTCTCTTAGAGAGGACCTGCTACATCTCCATCCCCTTTCTGATGTACATTGAAGAGGAACTGGCTAAACTGAACATGATCCTGATTAGTGTAAGAGCAAAACAAAGGGTAATTGTAGCTCACTCCATGCATTTCAGTCGCCAAGCCTGTTGCACCATTTCTGTGGAAGGCAATGAATGTTGCTCTTTCTGCCAGTCTCTGCACAGTTGTCTCCCTCCTGGAGGCCAAGGCATTTCCCCAGTTCAGCTTTAGCAGGCAACTACTCTGCTCTCCTCACCAAATTACAGCCATCTCTTCTGATCTTCATCAAGGGTCACCGACACACTCCTATTTTCCAGCAGGTCTTTGAACTACGACCTTCAGAATTTGGGAGGAAAATCAGTTACTGGTAACTTAGCTGAACTCCTTATCAAGGTCAAGGTCACCCTGCCTCAGCCTTTTGGTGGTGATCAGGGTCCTCTCCTTTACAGTCCTGAATGTTTCTACCATGTGGGGACAGCATGATGATTTACAAATCTGTTTAATACCAAAACAGTGTCACTAAGGCCATGTCTCCATGGCAATATTATATTAATCTACTTTCCTCACTTGCAGGAAAGAACAGAATGGTTAAGCATAGCAGCATCCACCACACCATATCGTACCATACATAGTTTTCACAGTAAATCTTTTGCCTCTTTGCAGTTCTCCTTTTGGTCATACTAACTGATTTGTACTACAGGCAGATGCCTCAGGATGGGAAAGCCGTCTCTTGCTATTTTTCTCTTCATGATTGTGGCATATCTACAAGGAATTATAAAAATTGTATGAGAAGTAAAACTAGCACATTCCTCTGATTATCTTCTTGGCATTCATTATTTTTCCAGTGCCACTTCTGAACAGCTTCTCTGGCAGCAAAGACCCAGTTCTGAATGATGTGAATTTGACAGCCTTTAATAAGAAACAGATGGCACGTGTATTTGCAGTGATGCAGATGGTTGGATTTGACTCTGCTGTTTCATAGGGATGCAGATGCTACTCTGACTCAACTAATGGAAGAAGAGGAGGGGCAGGGGATTTATATTTAATGTTTACTTTGGCAAACTATATATCTGGACCAATCTGACTTGGGAAGTGCCGCTTCAGGATGTTGTCATCTAGAACTGATTTATGGGAAAGGGTAGTGATGCAGAACTGAAAGACCTGCAGAAATAGAAGAACTTCTAGGTCGCAAAGGCCAAATGGAAACTCACACCAGCCTCAGCCTGGAGATGTAGTAGCAGAACGCTTGTCATGAAATCTCTCCTTAAATGAAACAGGGACAAGGACAACTCTGCCTGTGAGCTGAAGTTGTACAAACTGGCTGCAGCTGCACTATAGAGACCTTAACCCCTTGCCACGTCCTGAAGGCCTTAAGACATAATAGTTATTGTGAGGTGGGGATAGGAGGGAGGGATTGAGCTCCTGATTTCTCTGTTAATGTGAGGACTGGTTTGCAGCCAATTGGAGGGAAATTTTCTTCATTTGGCAGAGGTGGTGTCTTTGTATGCCCTGCATAAGGCATGAGAGCAGTGTGGGAGTACCTGGAGATACAACATCGTTAGGGACGATGTTGGAAATTTTAAGGTAGAAAGAACCAAATCTACAGGAACCTTTGTCCAACCACTGAAAAATACTGAAGACAGGTAAGACTGGCATGGGACAGGATAGTGTGCCCTCAGTATGGGTAAGAGGAGCAAATGAAATAGTGGCTGCATGACCAGTCCCAAAGAAAATTATTTTCCTTGCACAGTTGTGGAAATATAGACCATTATCTGTAATTTCAGCATTAATAAGCAAGGTTCCTTGATTATTGTTCCAAGTTGAAAATTTCTGTAAGGATATTGACTAGAGAAATGTTTTTCATGGGATCCACCTGCTGTAAAGGTTCTGTGCATTAGCAATATTTGGGGCCAAGGTTTTTTAAATTTCTTTTTAAAATTTATTTTAAGATCTTTCTCCACATCTGCTTATTCTTTAAACATAACACCAAGAGATATATTTCATTGTCAGATCTGCTAATACCTATTTTCTGAACACGTGGGCAGGGATGCAGTGCATGGGCTGGAGGCACTAGAGCAGGCAAGACAATAAAGAGCAAGCAAAGGCTGTAGGTATAAACAAGGTGAAGCTGATGTACCAGGAAAATAGGTATAAACCTGCAAGCCAACAGTGGAGATACTGTGTTCATCATTGAGGTTTAAACAGTGAGTATTCAGACAAAAGTTCTTACTTCTGTCTCTTGCAGCAGTGTATAATTAATCCCTGAAGGAAATACCTGAAAACCTCAATTATAGTTGTACTGTAACATCGCACAACACACTTGGAGAAAAAAGTTCCCTCTGTAACATTTTCACACTGGCTCTTAGTGAGCTCTCCTCCAAATTGTTTTCATTCAGACTATGTAGAAGGTTTTTGTGCGTGGCTAGCGTGTCACATCCTACAACCCCTGGAGAGAGAAATGCACACATTTCACATAGCCAGCCTCACACGTACAGGTGAAGAAGGCAGTGGCTTACAATAGAAATGTGGATACTCTTCTTGCCTTCTTTTGGGCTGCCTGTTAATTTGTGAGACGAGACACTGCTTAGCGTGACAAAGGCTATGCACAGAGGTACCGGGAGGGGTCACTCCAGGTGAGGAGCTGCGGAGTGCGGGGCAGCGTCTGGACCTTTTGTCAGTCCTTCAACCGCATCTTTCAACAAATAAACTCCTTTGGGAAACATTATTGTCCTGAAGATGATTGGTGCAACTTCAGGGTGAAATTAACACCGTATCTTGGCTCTTAGCCCTGTGTCACAGCTCTATACACATTCAGATTACCAATACAAACATTTGTAGGGTCAAATTGTAACACAGATCACAGAAATAATCTGCGTTAAAACAACTCAAAAAAGTCCTAATACCTACACTTTCAAATACCAAACGATTTATTTCAGAAACAGCACGTGTGAGCCCAAAGGACTTTACAAAGAGGAACTCATTGACATTTCTGTGATTAAACATGACTGAGTAGGAAAAAAACTAAGCTGATGTGCTCTTCTCCAATCTCATCTGCTTCTACAGAGACATAATTGAGCCCTAAAGCTATTGTCCTTTTGACATCTTTAACTCATTAACAAGAAATTAACTCTCACTTTATTTGTGTCAGTACCATGTATGACCTCCCCTTGAAACAGGAAGCTCTTGAAAAGCAAAGCATTGTATTCTCATTTTGAACTTGACTGGGAAATGGATTTTTCTAAGCACCAATTAGTCTGTTTCAATTTATATTTGTTTGACTGGACAATGCCAATAACAGATCAAGACACATCTACTATGATAGTGTGGTACACAGTAGCAAAACACATGCGGTTTACCTGCATTTAAAACAGACATCCTCCATGAAGCAAACATATTAGCACCCATGCTCAGTTTTATAAAGTGAGGCCTTGTACAGATTGAATATACCAGTTCTTTTCATTGGGTGACTTATTTGTTCTCATCACAAAGAAAATCCTGTTGGTTCAAAGAATCACACAGCAGTCAACAGACATTTGAAGTATGAGCCAAACCTGAAAAAAAAGGTGAGATTTATAAGTATGCACACGGAGAATCTCTCCCCAATTAATTTTTCCAATTGCCCTGAAAGTTCTGACAACAGGAAGAATCATAAAGATATATTTAAAGTATTAGCATAATTTCCATATACAATTTTTCCTGACAATTTTAACCGTAACAACTGATTTTTTAATTTTCTTTTGCTTATCTTGACCATAGACTTAAGTTGCACAAAGAACCTACATTTAGACTACTCCAGCCTCTTAAAATTCCCTCTTCTCCTGCTCTTTAACCCTGAATGCCTCAAGCATCCTATGAGCCTTCATTTCTTTCCAAAAACACATGCAGAAATGCCTACATAATGGTGCCACTGGGCTGCACAAAATGTGCAGGTCAGTCTGTAAATTATCTCTAGCCAAATGTAGAATATGAGACATATTTGACAACAGTGACCCAGGGTAAAATTTCCATGAGCTTATGGAGAAGAGAGTTATACATCATCTTTACAAGATTCAGACAGCTGCATTTTCCTCGTGTAATATCTGTATCAAAAAGATGAAAACCATAATCTTAGTAACTGTTTTGAAAATGGTTTTAACCGTTAGATAGGCAGGCCCATTATCCTGAAGCCATTTATAACACTACTTTCTCAGCAATATGTTTATGAACATCTTTATGTAACTCATCACGTTTATGAATTAATATAGGCTCATAACGCTCTTCAGATGCAAGGGAGTACTTTCATCTGTGTTTTATAAATGGGGAGCTGAACCACAGAGATGAAACAGCACGCAGGTAAGGGAACATTAGCACTTTCTGAACGATGTCTTTGGAAGCGATGTGATTTAGCAGCTTTACTCCCCTTACTCATGCCAAGTTATGGTTAGAATGCAGCTAAGGGGTTTCAATCGCTGCTGTGCTATAGGAATATTGGATTTGATCATACCCTTGGCACAAACACACACCAATAGGAGAGAAGCTGCAAAACTCATGTAAGAAGTAAGCAAGTTAAGGAAATCTGTAAATTATATTGATAGAATTGGGGAAAAAAATGTTTACCATTATGTTCTATTCTTTTTGAGATTTAATCTGTGCTTCTGAGAAACCACACCGGTTTCACAGAGTCAGACAAAGGGCAACATGATGATAAGACCCAACAATGACAAACTCTGTCATTTAAAGTCAAAGACATTTAAAGTCTATGTTAACTGCCTTGCTATTTCGACCGCCCTGCACCCTGGCACACGCACACACTTCCACCCCGAGAGCCATTAGGCTTTAAAAAGCTGCTAAGTTTTATTGCACCTACCCAAAAGCACTGTCTTTCAATTTTGCCTAGCAGAAAAATCAAACAGAAATCAAAAGAGAGAGCAGGAAATCAACATTTTTATTCTAACATGAATGTGTCCAAAAAAAAAGTTTATGTGTCAGGTTTACTGCTAAAGTTTAAAACACAGGTTAGCATTTCAAAACAATCTTCAGTAAACTGATTTTACATGAAGATTTCTAAGAAAATGTTCTGTCAAAATAAATTCCCTACTAATAAATCTTAGCAAAAATCAAACATTAAAGAAATGATAGGACAGTGAAGAAAATAAATAGGCTTTGATTCAAATAGTGTAGCAAGGGCTTTGAACTTCCTAGCAATGGCTGCTAACTAAGCAAGCTCTTTTCACACAATATTCCTGTGGTAATACTAGACTCCTCAGAGCTCACTACAGCAACTGCATATTTATCCTAATTTTTAATTAAATACAGTTTTAAAAATAGATAAATAATCAAAAGGGAAACATTAGGTTTTAAAATTATTTCTCTATCATGTGTACTTCCAGAATTTTCGTCCTGAAAGGCAAAATGGTGAAACAGTAATTCACACAAGACAAATGTGATAGAGTGCACTGAAACACTTCCAGTGGGATTATTAAAGGCACGCAAAAGTTTAAACCATGCTTAAGGCCTTAGATTTCAGCCACAAATCCTGCTCATTTGCCTTGGAAGGAGTGGAACTCTTCATCTGAATGACCTAGGTGTGCTGTAGTCGCTGGGGAGATTTCAATGACAAGGTGTTCAAATATCAACTACTAATTATTATTTACAATAATTAACCTAAATCAAAGTTGATAGAAATGACCACCGCTTCAATTTGCAAGTCTTATTCTCCTTAAATTGTCCCAGGATGCTGAGGATGGTAATTGTTTCAAAGTCGTTTGCATGTGTGTATGCAGAAGGTATGGTGGGAAGAGATAGCATCAGTTTTGGGGAGTAAATCATTAGAGGAGCAATGAATTGCTTTGGGAGATTAGTCCAATAGAGCAAAGCTACTCCTTGTTCATTATGCCTCTTAAATAGGCACTCTTTCCTGATTGAACTCCAAGGGCAAAACCAAACAAGAGACAGGATGAGTACACTGGCTCCATCTCTGATCAAATTTCCAGAGTCCAGCAAATAAACCTGAAAAGCATTTCCTGTACGTAAAGCCTATGTGCCTTCTTCCTCGTATGTCAATCTACTGTTAATCTAAACTGCTGGTTTGACACAGTCATGTGACAATCCTGGTCTTCATTTAGTAGAAATTTAGTAGTAACTGGTCTATTTGTGAGTGCAGAAGCAATCTTTGGAAAAGTGAAGCCAGAAAATAAAAGCAATCTCAAGAATCCGAATGCAAACCAAGTGAGGCCGAAAGGCTCAGGACTAACTCAGCTGTTTGAAGAAACTTTTGAGGTGAAGTTAACCAGTTATTTCCAAAAGGCAGAGATTTGACATTACTGCAAATGACATACGCCCTTTGAGGCATGCAAATATCCAGGAGGGGAATAGGTTTCATTGCCACTGTTTCCACATAAACTTGCATCGGTTTAGAGACATTTGTTTATTTAAAGCAAGGCAAATTCTGGCACATAGTATCTTTTTGGTTTAGAATAGGTCACAGCAGACTAGGTTCAAAATTCCTTTTCTCATCTCCCAAGGCAATAATATTGGAACCCTAATATTGTTAAGCTAAAATAAACCAATCTTGAAAATATTGCATGTAGCATAAAAAATATACTCAAAACCAAAAAGCCATATAGAAATTACTAAAACAGAGTCCAGTTTAAAATATTACCTTTCAGATCAATTCCTGATATATTCTAGGGATTATAGTATGTTGACCATATAGCTCTATATTTATGTCATTAACCAGACCTGAGTCATGGTAATGATATTACATTTTAAGACAAGAGAAAACAAAAAAGAGAAAAAAGAAAAAGAGATCTTCACATAGGAAATTCAATTTACCTTAACTCTGTTGCCCCCAGAGACCACTTCAGAGCAGGTCCGGTGATAAATCCACCACCCAATGCCATTGCAAATTGCTGGGTTAATGAAGAGAGGTCAAGTAGGGAAATGGGAGGCGAGAGTAGAAAGGTGTTGATCGTCTGTAAATGACTTGCTGCAGGGAGTACACTGTTAAAGCTCAGAGAGTAAAGTACACCATTTTTTTCTTGGATGATAAGCAGAGGATTGGCTTTACTTTCATTTCTATATTTCACCAAAACTTCCCTGTCAAGCTAATTCTTTTCTGTGTACCTAGCATTGTAAGGTTATAGCAGAAGAATTTCGTGTGCAAAGAAAGGAATGAAATATGGGCAGACCACAGGGAACAAATATGAAGCTTTTTAGGTAAGAAAATATTTAAAAAATAAAATAATAAAAGTGCAGTCTTTAAAATGTTTGCTACTGCTTACAAAAAAAAAAAAATAAGTCTATCAATTTTGTTTAGTAAATTCTTGTGTTTTGTACCTTTCACACTTCTTTCTCTAGTAGTTACCTAAAACTGGGGGGATTGCTTCTCCCAGAATACTTGTGTTGTACCCAGACGGTGGCTTACTTCCCTTCCCCTTATACGTTCCAAAATTATAGTTATGATTACATTTCACTAACTTCATGCTATCATTTAATAAGTTTTTTGTGAACTCATTATTCACATATCTTTATCTTTGCATTGCAGATTTCTTTTCGGTATATCACTACCTTTACAAGTACTCCAGTTTGAAACTGGTAAGACATAACCTTTATTTCTTGGGGTTTTTTTAACGAGTGGTGGTTATATCAAGCAAAGAAAATACTGAAAACTCTTCCCTCCTCCTCCTGTAACATTAAAATAGCCACTGTCTTATGGTCTCCGCTTTCAGAAGTCTTCATGCATGAATGGAGTTACCCTTGTGAGTGACATTACCCTCGTGTTTGTAGGCTTAGGATTTTCTGCAATGTTGCTTTCTTTGGCTTCTTCAGTGAGCCAGGCTCCATTGCATGACAAAGGATGCAGGACTTCCACACGGAGTTTGAGTGAGCAGGATCTGGTTATAGGGTCTGCCTGTTGCCTGTTCAGGACCCACAGTATGTGCTCTGATCCCATTTTACTCTTCATGCAAATAACAAAACCAATATTCCAAACAATTCAGTGTTTTTTAATTTACCATTCCACCACCTCCCGAACTCATGTAATAACACTGGATTGAACTGTGAAGCAGAAAGAGAAATAGCTAACATAAGATATAAAACATACATTAGCTTCTCTATCACTTTCTAAAATTACAGCTTTGTCTCTCATTACGTGTGTAAGGAATAATTTTATGCTGTCAATTTTTCTGAGTAGTGTCATATGTTAATTCTGGTTTTTTGTTGCTCCCAAGAATGTCACTATCCTTTTTTAATTTATATGTTCAAAGGGTGCGAAGAGGAAAACTGTAATAATTCCCCAAACCAGGAAAATCGGAGCACATCTTTAAACATTTTTAAGGAAATTAATAACCTCAGTTCCAAGAGGAAAGGGAGAAACCCTTCTGACACCTTACCTTTCATTGGGTTAACACATGGTAAGTTGCCCATCACATGAGGATATAGCTGATTTTCACATCCACTGTGAAGGTGATTCTAGAGGAGGAAAAAGGACATGAAGGTCACATAATAGTCTGTTTTCCACAGGATACTTTCTGTTACCATCTTTTAAATGCACAGTCAAATGCACAAAAGTCATTGGTACATACTGATAGCTATATTAGTTAAAAGCAGACGAAGAAAATCCCTGCATGTTAGTGAAAACATGCAGACTCTGTGCAAAGGACCTTTTTACCACAGTGTGGTTTCTTTAGCAAATAGCAAGGTGTCCTTGAACCTGTGAAGCCTGGTAAGCATTCAGGCAGCCATTGGCAACGCAGTTAGCAAGTCCTTTCATGAGCACTCTTCTGTGCTTCTGAAGACATCACAAAAGCCTGCTAAAATATCATAGAATGATTTAGGTTGGAAGGGACCCTGAAGATCATAGAATCATAGAATGGTTTAGGTTGGAAGGGACCTTGAAGATCATCTAGTTCTATCCCCCCTGCCATAGGCAGGGACACCTCCCACTAGACCAGGTTGCCCAAGGCCACGTCCAGCCTGGCCTTGAACACCTCCAGGGACGGAGCTTCAACAGTCTCTCTGGGCAACCTGTTCCAGTGCCTCACCACCCTCAAAGTGAAAAATTTCCTCCTAATATCTATTCTAAATCTGCCCTCTTCCAGTTTGAAGCCATTCCCCCTTGTCCTGTCACTACATGCCCTTGTAAAAAGTCCCTTCCCAGCTTTCTTGTAGGCTGCCTTTACTGTTACTGGAAGGCTGCAACAAGGTCTCCCCGGAGCCTTCTCTTCTCCAGGCTGAAGTACTTGAAATATGTTGGTCTTGTGGAGAAATGGGAATTGCCGAATCATCCTCTACATTAGTTTTGTTAACTGGCACAGAAAGCTAGAAAGGGCTGATGATTTTGTTTAAAAAAAGGAAGATGACGTAGACATAAGTTCAGAAGCTTGTGCCAAATCCTCCCTCCTTCAGAGCTGATGCAGCAACTTCAGTTTGTATGGCAAATTAAACACTGGATGGTACATGATCAGAAAATCACTTTTCACCTCGTGCTCCCAAATTTGAGATGTGAGGGCAGTTTCAAGCTCAAGAAGCCAGCATGTAAAGAACTCCCTGTGTTTCATATGCAGGGCCCAGAAGGCCAATCTCAGACACCCCATTCAGTCCCTTGGGACATGCATCAGCAGCACTGGTTAGCGCCACCTGTAAATTCTTTTCTTCCCCTCACCTAGGGAGAATAGCATTTCTGAAATTCTATACTTCTAATTCAAAATTTCTAAAGGAAGAAAGAAAATGGCAGTAATAGAGATGCCTCCTTTAGCTTGCTCTCAGTGCTATTAACAAAGTTGGAGCGCTTTATTTGCCATGGGAATATGAAGGGATCTGTGCTGAAAGCTGTTGCCCTGATTGAGAGAGAGCTATTTCCTTTTATGTTTCCTAACATTTCCCCCAGCTCCAATGGAGAATATAAAGAACTGATGCTTTTATACTTGATGTAAGATGTGTGTTACCAGCTTCAACTGCAGCTGTATGTGCAGTGCCGGCTCACTAGATATATATGACACTTGTCTCTCTTTGTTATCTGGAAGCATTTTCCAGAACATCTCTGAAAATACACAATAGTAAAGAGAGTTTTCTTCTTGGTGCCACCTTCCTACCCACTCCCTTTTATTAAGAATCCAGACCCGTCTAGCCCAGAAATAGTCTAATTGAAAGTTGTACTCGCTTGTTTGGACACCAGAGTGTGCATGTCTTTTCCAGACCTGGTAGCCAGAAAACTGGATCAAAGAAGGTAACTCTTGCTGTGTTTTTAAAGAACATATGAAAGGTCAGGTCCTCAACTGAGTGCCTCTACAAACTTTAGTCTCTCATTAAGCACAGGAACAAAAACAAAAGCCTGAAGGCAATTGTATCTGTTACTGAAAGAGTAATTAAAACTTATGAGGATGCTGCTTAATTTAGTCTTTGACCTTTTGAATCTGCTAACAAGTCGGGATAAGCGTGTAGAGTCTTTGCAATAGGCAAAGAAAGCAAATTTTGAAAGCATCAGGCTTAAACTGTGGGCCCGGCTGTCTGCAGCCGAAGTGGGTACCTTATTTGCTCAACAAATTTCCTGCAATAACTTCTTATTTCTGACTGTAGCCCATGAGCTGAACAGGAACTGCTGCCAAAATGGAGGAACCTGTTTCCTGGGGACTTTCTGCATATGTCCAAAGTATTTTACTGGTAGACACTGTGAACATGACAAACGTATCAGGTGAGCAAAATGTGGAGTGGATATTTTTCCCAGAAATAACAAGTTACTTTAAAGACATGTAGTTTCACTTCCTAGGCCTTTTTTTTTTTTATTGTTACTCTTATTTCCTAACATCGCAGATTCTGTGGCATAGTGAGGCATGGGGAATGGACCAAGGACGGCTGCATCCTCTGCCAGTGTGTCCATGGGATACTTCACTGTCTTCCTCATGGTCTGAGAGACAGCTGTGGTAAGAGACACAGGATGCCCTGTATGATGGGGGTCCTTAAACCAGCACCCAGCTATCCATTCTTCTTATTCATGTCTCTGAGTTTCGCAAAGTCAGTTCACCTGCCTAATACAATGGCAAACTCTTTGTGGAGATCCCTTTCAGCTGCACCAAAGTGTTAAATGTGCTTAGGCATCTAGTGATGCTTCCCCCTGACCATAACCAGGTTCATGACCTGGATCACCAATGTGGCAGAAAGTTATAATTGCTACAAAAGTTGCACTTACCTCTTCCCACAGAAAAGAGGGTGGATGTGGCTTGATGCAAATTGGAAGGGGACAGATGGGTTTTGGGCTTGTTGGGTGTGGGTGGCAGAAAGCTTCTCAGGGATGTGAGGACAGGCTGTGCTAGCCAGCATCAGTCCCATCAGAGACCAACCTGTCACTATGTACCTCAGATTTTACCAGCTGCCAAATCTTTTCTATATTAGGAACAATGACATTTGACCCATCACAGTAGTATAGGGACTCCTGAAAAACAAGTGTGGTCTCTTCTGCCTGACAATGACTCCTTTAGACCCAGATTTGAGGCATATGCAGGACATTGCTTATATAGTTTCTATTTATGGTGTTAGCTTCAGAAAGAAGTAGAGGTTTGGGGGTTTGCTAGTGAGTTGTTTGTGGTTTTTTTCACATTAAATTCAGTGTGAAGCTTGAAAGGTTTGGATAAATAATACCTGGAGTTTGTAGGTTTGTCCAAAGTGTGAAACTTAGCGTTTGTGGGAAAGTAAATGGAGAACACTTCAATTTGCCTACTTTCAGTGGTGAGCAATTCTAATTTATCTGACCTGCCAGAAACTTAGGAAGATATCTGACAAATATATGTGTGTGTGCATACAAACACATATAAAGAAAAAAAAAGTACACATGCAGAGATATGAATACACAGCTATATTTATCTATGTGCATAGTGCATATGTATACACAATATACTAAAATACAAAAACACTGGCTTTCTATATCCAGATGAGGTGATGTTGATCAAATTTGATTAATGCGCAACTATGGTGAACTTCTTTCAGAGGCTCTTCAAACAAAAGCTTTCTAAATGCATGAACTTATCTATGTTTATGTCTGACAAAAAAGAGGGCTCTTCTTTGTTAAACATTTACCATGTTAAGCTATTAATGCTAGAATTAAGCAAACAAAAAAGGACAACATTCTGATTAACAAATTTACTAATTTACTTAATGGTTTTACCAGGTTAATTGGATTTTGTTAATCTCTTTAGAATGAATTTTTCTATCCATGTTCCCTTGAGGACTTTCCTTACAAAGAAAGAAAAAGCCTGAGAGCTTTAATACTCTGACATTTTTGTTTCACGTTAAAACAAATTTCTGAGTCTCTAGAGGGAACATTACCTCCAGCTACTTACTCCATATGCACTTGCAAAGAAAAATATGGCAGTACTTAAAAAGCAACATTCTGGTGAATATCTGAGATTTACATATGAATACTTAGATATTTTCTCTCCTAAGCACCATAAAATCTCATCAGTCATTTCTTAATCGTTCTGAGCGCTGCTGTTTGCTGCTCTTTCAAAACTGTGAACACTGTCTTTAAGTACCCTCCATCACTGCCTGTTCAGCTGAAGTAGCTTCTGGGAAGGCTGAAAGGAAGTAGTTTAGAGCAATAAAGAACTTGAAACAACCCAGGCAAATCATTCTTGTTTCTGCTTAATTTAAAGCTATTTAAATGGAAGTTTTTCGTTTGTTCAGGTCTCACAAAAGAAAATCCACCTGACTGGATGCAGGTTGGAGCCAGGTCTGAAGGACTGAGCCTTCAGCATAAAGCCTACCTCCTTACTGCGCCAACCCTGTTCCCACTGCTTTGGCAGCTTCTCTAAGGAGCATCAGAAAAGAACAAAGCAGTGGTAGCCTGACTGACAAAACAGTTTGCATATGGAACTCCCAAGCAGCTGGCAGCTCCAGACCTGACGGATTATCTGTCTGTGGTGGGAGGATTGCAGGCCACCTCCATGTCCACCCTCCCCACAGCTGCACGAACGGAAGGGCTACAGCACCAAAGGGGTGGCACGTTTCCTGCAAACTGAAAGAAAGATGCAAAAACCCCCCACTTCTCTGCATCTTGAAATGGCCTTATTACATCCAACAACTGACGTATTGTTTAGTATTGAAAGATCAATTCTCAGTGGAAGAAAAAAACTTCTTCATATACTTGTTACCTAATTTTATAATTTATTGTTAATTGCCTATTTCGGCTACTGAAAAGATAAACATAAAAATGTTTTCATGGTGTTATGTGTAAAGTTGTTTGAGGGGGGGTGAGGTTTTGTTGGTTTTATGGGGGATTTTTGGTTTTGGAGTTTTTTTCAGGAGAAAGTTTTCTCTTGAATCGTGGCTTTAAAAGTTTGTCTCAAATATTTATTGGGTTTTTAGGTGTGTATTTCACCTTTCTAGTTTCTATTGCCATGTGTAAATAAACTTTTATTTCAAAACTAATTCAAACATTTAGCATGTTCCATTTCTTAAACTAATAAGCATGTGTCAGAATTTTGAAACTGCATTTCCAACATGTGAATTATGTAGAAAACACCTTGTTTAACCAGGCAATACAGAGTAGAGAAATGTTGATATATCAAGTCTTCCTTTTCAAAAACTAAAATAGCATTATTGATTTTCTTTCCTTTAACATTTTTATCTTGGTGTCTTGTCTCAGTTATACTTTTTTTTTATTTCAGCAGATCTGGAAAATTCACGTGAGAAGTATAACACCTGAAAATAAAGACATCTTTATTTTTGGTGTGCACACTCAGAGCCTTTTCAGTTCTGATAAGTAACTAACTGATCAAATTGTTTACTTTCTACTTTAAAGAGTTTCATTTGAAACTAAAAATTGGGCAGGAAGAATCACAAAATTCCATCTCATTTCCATATGTTTTTTTCCTCTAGGGAAGGGTCTGGAACTACTGCAGAGCAGATTTATATGTACGCCCATCACAACAGAGCTAGCACACCATTGAAGCAAATGCTAAAATACATGTTCAATGATGGTTTATTGTCATTTATTTATTAAGACTGATGTCTTTAAAACTAGCACCGATTAAATGAAAAACTGATCTTTCTATTAATCTTAGGAAGCTGCTTATGATACATAGATTACTGCAGTAGGGTTCATAATACTAATATTTATCTAGAGGACACACGACATCCTTGGGTCCTAGTTGTTTCATTAATTCTCAACACATTCAGTGACTGATTCCTTTACTCCCAAGGGCAGGTTTTGTTGTTTTTGTTTTTTCTTTTCCAGAGGGGAATCAAAGGAATATTAAGAGCTCTTTGACTGTCCTAACACAGGAAGTTCATCGTAACCTTATATGGTATCATATCTCACAATGCACTTCCACACACAAAAGAGCTCCATGTTCTCCAGCCTGTATGCAGTCAGTGAGGTAGGTGTATGAAAAACAACATATGTTCATACTAAGGTGGGATCTGTTGCACAAGCAATAGTTTCTCTTTCATAACTCTTTCCTATGTTGGGAATTTTAGACATATAACTGCTCTTGTACGGACCACCAGTAACTTAGCTACTGCTAAAACAGATTCAGATACAGCTCTACCCTGCACAAGAGCAGGCATTTTACTCATTAGGTAGATCACAGAAATCTTGCTTAAAAACATGTTAGCTGATTATGATGGAGCTGGTGTAATGGAAGGAGGTCAAAAATAATTAACCAACATTTTCTTCAAAGATTGCCTGGTTGCCCACAGGGCCTAAGAGTTTTTGTCTTTTCCTCCATTAGGGCAACCTGATTAAAATACTTTAATTTTTTCAAGAAAACACAAAGAAGTCATGAACAGTTCAGAAATGGATCTTTTTTCCCACCCAGCCTAATCTGCAACAAATAAGTTCAATGTATACATGGGACAAGTTCTGTTTTCAGGCAGCTTTTCAGAAGCAACATATACAGCTGCACTCAATTAACTCTGCAAACAATATCTGGCTCACACTTCCCATCCACACCTACACAAACTCGTAGCAATATCAACAATCTGATTGACCTAATAACTTACTGGCATTGCTCCAGGCTAAAAAAACCACCCCATAAGGTAACCCATAAAACCCTAACAGGCCATCCATGTCTTACCTTGTAGTAAGATAGCAAACACTGACATGTAGTTAAGATAGTAGCAGAAAGTTGTGTTAATCCTGTTTAACCCCCCAAATATTTTTTTCTAGTATGGTTTAAGCACTTAAGGGGATACATGTCATGTACGTTTTTTCTTATCCATGTACAAGTAAATGAAAATGAGAAAGCAAATAGAACACTAATTCTCCACTCAGTGTTCATTAGATGTAAATGTGGGAAGACCAGTTCAATGGAGTCCAGTTTAATTCTGATATCTCTTTCATCACAAAAGAAGAATCAGAGCTACCAGACAGAAAAAATGCTGCTTAACTTAGCCACAATTAAATTAGATTGAACACATTATCCCACTGCACATGTTACCCCATCATAGAAGTGATCATTAGTTTTTACTAGGCAACAGCAGGGGTTGGGACAGGAGTGCACAAGATTGGGAATTATGAGTAAAAAGACAACAAATATTTGTACTTCTGCTTTTCTGATTAAATCTATTCATTACAACTGGTACTCATTAACAATTCAATTACCCAGGTGACTTTTCTCATTCTTTCAAAACACGGCTTTTTTCTATTCATTACCTTACTTTAAGTATTAGTTATACTGAAATACAGAGGGGTTTTCAGTTTCTCTTATTCTTAATTTTTTACTCTCCACACTTCTTTATGGAACTGTGAGAAAAGGCAAATTTCACTATATGAGAATGTCTTTTCTCCTCAGCTGTAAACAACTGGCCCCATCCTCCTTCTTGTTCAGGGAAGCACTGAGCCCATTTTGCCTGTGCAGCTTGTCATGCTCCTACACAGGGCTAGACAAATGACAGGCTCTGGTCTGGATGTGGACCACAAACACATCTGTGTGTGCCTTGCCAACAACCCAGGCATGTGCCAGCTCCTGCGTTCTCTAGAGGAGCTATTGCAGTGTGTTGCCATAATTTTCAGCCACAAAGGTATCCCGAAGCCTGATTTGCTCAGAGAGCCTGGAACAGACACACCGCTAGATTGATCTTGGTAAAATTACAGCCTTTGGGAGACACTAAATAGCCCTGCTGGGAGTCTTATCTGCTAAGACAGTACCAGAGACACAGTCTCTGGTTAGGAAGGCAGTGCTGGCAGCTGTACACAAGGTCTGTGTGCTGTTGGTGTATGTAGAGAGTTTCCCTCTCCTGGAGGGAGATAGAAACAGCTGCCAGGAGGTCCAAGGAAGCCACGAATGAGACCTGAATAGTTTTTCTGGATGGCTCAGGCCCTTCTCATGGTGTTATAAATGCATTTATTTGTATGAGAACATACATTGGAGCTGTCACCAAGAAAGCTGTCAAGATAATGTCTCTCCTACCCGCCATATGACGAAACGGCAAAATTTCAATAAAAAAATAGTGTCAGCATGGGATAAAATCTATGACACTTTCTCCTGTGAAAAGGGGCTGAGAACTAACAGGTCTTTGGTTTCTTGATGTCCTTTATGAACTTAACATTGAAAGCAACCTGTGAAAGTCATTTGAGAAGCCACACTTAGAAGTGAGGTCTCCTATCAGATTTTTATTGTGCACCAGTTAACAGCTGCCAAGTTTTGCAGCCCATCACATTTCAAACCCCCGTCTTCTGCGAAGTCCAACTATATGAAAAGGACAGCTAATTCCCTGTGCTGGCATATACTAACTCTTTGTGGTTCTCTTTGTGCAGCTACATGTCTGATTTCAGGCTGTACTTGCACATTGTTGCAGCGAAGGTGAAGCAGGATACTGATTTTTAAGATTGGTCTAAAATCACAGCTCAGCCCCAGAAAATTTCCATGTTCAAAACTCCATGTCCTTCAGCAGGACTTTTGCAAAACAAACAGTTGCAGGTTTAGACCCCAGTAAATGGTACTGTCGTCATTATTTATACCATATCTGCACTGTTGGACACTGCAATAGCCAGAATGAACAGATGCTTAGGAAATTATTCAGTGGCATATGGCTGACCTTGCCATCTCATAGAAGGTTTTGAAACATTGCTTATATTTCTTTTTTTATATAATTACAGAAAACTATTTTATGTTTGCTCATGTTTGCTGACAATAAGAAGGGCAATAAATCTGGATTACAGAGGAACCTGGGTACAGCTCACAGCAAGAGTGTGGTTTAAATGGAACGTCTTATCATTTGACTTGAAATTACATTATTGTAACATTTTGGAGGCTTGAGTGAGCAATTATACAAGTAATATTTCTGTAGCTCCGTAGAAACACGAGTTCTTTCAGAAAAGTAAAGCAAAAATGAAACAGAAAAATGTTCCTGAAAATCTTGCCCTGAGCGTATTGCATATATTTTCAAATACCTCATAAAATCTGCTATTTCTTAGGCCTGAGTTGAGCCCCAAGTATCACCTTGCGTAACACAGCAAGTTTGACCAGACGAAAGAACAAGTTCAGCTTTAAACATGGACATCAGCAGTGAACAAAAATTACAAAATGTAGTACAAAAAACTGTTCAGAGAAATAGTATTAACCTATATCACTGGTATGCAGTTTTTTGACACCCATCTTGTGTCTTCATTGACATATGACAAAGGATTATATCTCAGTCACAGAAATGCCACTATTTTTATACCAATTGTTTTTGGCTGATGGCCTTTATCATTAGCCATTCATAAATTTTTCTGCTCTCCTGTCAGGCTTTTGTCACTCAGTTAAACAGTATATACAGAGTTGTGGGACTTAGATCCCTAGTCACACAAGAGTAATTAACAGATTGAAACTAATAACAGTAATATTTCATATATAATGGGCTAAAATTTATTCACATAAACTGTTTGGATCTCCTCTTAAAAAACTAGCTACACAGTTGGCCACTTTTTCTTAGTCTTATTACTTCTGTCTGAAAGCTAGTATATCCTGAGATGGTGATGAGTGAATATGAAATGTAAAGACTGCCAACTGTAGTGAGATCAAAGACCTTTTTCCCTGCCTGTAAATTGCCACTAGAAATCTACCGTCATACGCCACAATGCCGCAAGACATGTGTTGGCATTTCTCTGGTCAAGAAGTTATATAACCTCATATTGGTTTTCAACACCTGCACTATGTACAAGCATTTGAGTCCTCGCCGTCTCAGTCCCTGAGGACTGAGATGCAGTCTTATGACCTCTTAACCATGAGGATTCATTTCTGTTGTTGTGTTTTACTATAATTAAAACTGTCTGTTCAGTCATTTATAGTAAGTATGAAAACCCAGCTTGAAACAGAGGAGCAGGGAATGTAGACTTTCCAAGCCATGCATGGGCTATTCAGGGTACATAAATAAAACACTTCACTTTTTCGACTTTCATAGCTTAATTTTCCTCCATCTTGTTGCTCCCGTTCCCTTCCATCCCCGCCGCCCAGATACCTGCAAACATGTACATCTACGCTTGTTTCCAAATCCTGGAAACTCCTCTTCCGACAAAAAGGAGGATGAGTGTTTCCTGCTTATAGCCGGAAGCGATACAGGATTTGGACCGGTCCAGGCAAACCACAAGAGATAGTTTCTCGTTTGTTATAACATTCAGACCAAATTCATTGACAAGTTCAGATAGTACCATGCCATGGAATCTGGATTGAACGAGGAATTTCACTCATAATAAAATGTGACATTGGGTCCAGCTAGTCCTACAGATTTAGGGTTGAGTTTTTAAGAAACCCTTGTTTGCTTAGGAGGGGTCTGGTGGAGATATATTTACGAAGAAGACCATGAAAAACAAAAAGTCATGTAGACAAGATGTACACTTGTAGACATCAGACAGATAAATAAACTGTCACAATACAAATGTAAAACATGCAGATTTTGTCTGGAATTATGTCAGGTCCCATCAGGAATTTTTAACAAATTAAGTGAATGTCTTTCACTGGGTTATTTGAATTAATATCTTGAACACTATCTGGAAACAAAGGATAGCACGAAAAAGGACAGAGTACGAAACATGAGAACACACTAAGGAAAAAAAACAGAGCAAGCCAATAACTTCTTATGGTATGTCTGTAGAAGATATAGAGTGGTAATAATATGTTAGTTCTTTTATGCCCTGACTTCCCACGGTAGAGCAGAAATAAGTCTGCTTTCATAACACACACGGGTGTTCTCTAAAATACACATTAAAGGGTGTGAAGGCAGACAGATATTACGTTGAAAGTTTGTGGGGTTTTTTTCTCTCTCTCTTTAAAATAGGTTATCAAGGTAAAATTATGGCAATTCAGAAAATAGTAGGCCGAATGAGATTAAAAGATAGAAGAAGAAACAGAGAAAAATTATTACTCACTGGTGACACAGCCACATTAGCCTTACTTATGGAGCTACTGATCTTCTATGGCAAAAGCAGAATATGAAAGATTTCTGACACTTCATGATTTTTCCTGTAGAAAACATCACAAAAACAGATTTTATCCCAGCATTTGTTTATGCCCAAGAGTGGCCCAAAGAAAGTAAATTAAGATGAAAGAGTGAAGAAAGTGAATAACTCAGCAAAAGTTTCTGTCTCAATCATCTCTAGTGTAAGTATGGCATAGGGCGGGTTCACTGCAGTTATATAATAAATGGATTCCTGGATCAGCTATAGAGTTGCTTTGAACAAATCACTATACTTCTCAAAGTCTCATTCTTCCCTTCTATAAAATGAAAACATTAACACTTATATTCCAAATAAAATGCTGCAAGGTCTGTAAGTAAAAAGCTCTGTACATAAGAAGCAGCTTATACTACTGGTAGCTGTGACACCCTTGCTTTCTCCAAATTTCTGAAAAAAAGTCACCTCTCCAATATCACCTCCACAGTGTTAGCTTATCACTTTCTTTAGGTTTATTGCTTGAGATGCGAACGTAAAGGGCAAGTTTTGATTTGATGTACAGTACTGTGCTTTCCAGGTCAGATGGTTATATGTGCTCAACATTTTACTTTCAACACTGACAATTTAACAGGAGGATTTTGGTGAATTTCTTCACGTACAGCTTGCAAATTACTAAGTAGTTTGGTAATCGTGGCCCTAACAATGGAATAAAATGACAATAAGCATTACATCAATGCCAAGTTTTCTCAGCTAAAACTCAGACTAATTATTTTTCAATAAAATAAATATGTGTGCTATACATACCAGCTAATAAGCAGGCACAAGTCCAGTGCTTTTCCAATAGGAGCAGAAGGTGATTTTACTACTTTTTTCTGCTCAAGAAGTCCTTATTTATAGGCTTCAGAAACTGACATCCAGGTCCTTACAGGAAACATTTCAAGACATACCTTGACTGGAAGAAACACAACAGCTGAGAAATTGTATGCTGCTTTGTATGATTTTACTACTGAAGAGACAAAAGGGAAAAAAAGAGGCTCTTTTGCTGTCAAAAGAAACCCAGCCTAATTTTTTTTTTTTTAATTCAAGTAAAGTAATTATGTCTTTCCTACGTAATGCTTGAAGCAAACCTTCATTTGTGTCTGCTTGAATATGAGAGGAGATGTGTCGCTATCTTGTACTGGCGTAACTTTTCACCGACTTAGTGCAGTTATCTTTGATTTATGCTGGTTTCACCGAGATTAAAATTTGACCCCTTTTCTTGTACTTGTTTACATAAGACATGAAAAATGACATGTTTTTCATGGAATTAATAACTGAGAGACCAAACTAATAATAAAAAGCTTGTAAATTAAAATGTCAAGCAGGCTAACACAACATTTGATGAATGACTATGTTGTTTCTGAGGATCACATTTTAATGTCATTCTAATAGCTTGATTATAAAGGACAATTACCACATTTAAAGTAGGCTGGGCAGAACATAACTAGATTCAGATATAATTTTAAAATAACCTGGATGTAACATCTCAATAGAAATGTATATCTTAACCAAGCAAAACTGCACTAAATTACTAGAGTGTGCAATTTTTTCCACTTTTTCTCCAATATATCTATTAATTTAATTTCATTTGATTTCTTTTTTCCCTATCTGTGCTTTCTAATATGCTTGGAACCATTCCCTTCTGGGACAGTTTACTAATTGCTTGACCAGCTCTAAGAAAATTAGTCTGAAAAACTAACATTCATTGCCACCTGAGGAGCTCTTATGCTGTGAAACAGAAGGCTCTAAAGTCCATATCCCTGCCCACAGCCTTGCACTCATGGAAACTCCAAAGACTTAAAACTGAGATGAAGGCAGAAAATACAAAATTTTAGAATATCTTGTTTGTGGGAAATATCCTTTCTAAAAAATCTCTTCTATAAAAGATTTTTCCTCTTTTGCTGCAACTTTTTTCATGCAACAGAAGTTTAAGGAAACAGATTCTTTAAAATAGCCATAGGGTATCCAAAACAAAACACTGGTTTTAGGACCCAGGAGCAAACGAATAAGACTAGCAAAGTTGGAGTAATTTTCACCCACTAGCTGGCAGACTGAAGGAAGCTCATTGGGCTGACCGATCAGGGCCCAGGACCCTGGAGTTCCCGAAGTCTAAGGCCAGCATTGATTTTTATTTCTACAGTTGCCAAAATATTTTTATTTCTCAAAAAAATCCTTACTTGTCTAAATCATCTGTCCTGTACTCATAAAGACATAACTTCTCAGTGGCAATCTGTGCCTTGAAAGAGAATCGGTGGATGGTAATACTTAAATATGTTGTTAGACATCATGTGTACCTTTTGGAAAGCATGTACAACTGTGATATAACTGATTTAATCTTTATTCTCAGCCTTTAGGCTATCACTTAATTTAAATTAAAGATGCTTTGGCAACAGGGTGCTCACTGACTTATCCATATTTGCATAAAACCCAGTGTAGCAAATGCTCTTAGCCACAGTCTTCTCCCCACCTAGAAACATCCATCACCATGATGGACATTTATTCTTTTTAAATATTTGTGAACAGTTTTATTTCCACTACCTTCAGGGGATGTTTTGCTCATTTAAAAATACTTGTTACTTCCATAATTTCCTCCTAGATTCCTGGAGTTAAGTGTTGTTCTAAAGTAAATTATAACTGGGACAAAACCCAAACAACATTTGAATAGAGAAACATGGCATGTAGTTAATCAGTGTGACCACAGAGAGCAAATAAGAGCATCAGGAAAACAAAGACTTATGTTCTCCTTCATGTCTGTGATAATACAGGCTGGTACAAGTGGTTTTTAGCTGCAGTGAGCTGGCCCTGTGGTCGTCCTCAGCAATCCTCTCTTCAACCTGCCAGCTGAGGTTCTCATGAGGTCTTGCCCCAAAACATTTATATCAAGACATTTGTGTGAGCACGGGCCTACTCTTCAGACTCGTTAAACCTCTGGGCTGCACTGGATGAAGAGCTCAGGGACCCTTTCAGCATTGCGTCTGGCAGAGCAGGAGAGGAAGTCGCTGCCAGCATGGGGGATGCGATGCGTAGCTGAGGCAGGATGGTGGTGGCCATCACCTCAGCCTGTGCAGCTGCATCCAGGATGTGGCAGTGTTGAATGTGCATAACAGGGTGTCAGTTACACATCTGACATTCATAGAGAACGTTAAATAAAGTCAGAAAGGAGAAACAATACAGTAAAAATGACACCTAAGGGCACTTGAATATGTTAGGAGGAAGCCCCAGAATGAAGCATTTTAGGATTTTAAGGTGAGCCAAAACAAAGGCATGGCAGAAAAGTCAACAAATCACCTGCTGGTAGCAAACTGGTTTTTAGCTTTAGACATCTACTGCTTATCTAGAAACAGATAGAAATCTTTTGATATGTTGTGATGCTTGCATGGCAGCCAAAAGTGAGAGTCCCCACCATGATATGCCTTCCTTCAG
This sequence comes from Pluvialis apricaria, assembly GCA_017639485.1. Taxonomy (NCBI): domain Eukaryota; kingdom Metazoa; phylum Chordata; class Aves; order Charadriiformes; family Charadriidae; genus Pluvialis; species Pluvialis apricaria. The sequence continues at coordinate 47,068,980 of CM030044.1, read as the reverse complement.
CCTTGCTGTAGAGGAAGAAGGGATTCTTGTTACATATAGCTGGCCAGAAAATTAGTTTTGCTGCCACCAGAAATTTCAACAACGCTAGTATCTCTGTTTAAAATATTTAGGACCCAGGTACCCAGACAACATCAGCTAAGTTGGATCTCATTTTCAAGAAAAAGTATTAGCTGGGTCTCATAAAGAGACCACACAGATTGTGGGAACTGGCAGAGTAAGTGTAAAGCTGTGCAGTACCGTTATAGAAAGTATAGGAGGTTTGCCTAGGAGGGCTGCTTTTTGAAAGTGGCAAATTTTCCCCAGACCCAGACGTTGCAGTCTTCATTTTTTTGTGATGGATCTTACTGTTGCCAGACTCATCATTTCAGGTCACAGCTTTCCTTCATCAAATCTCATACCAAGCTTCAAGAACAACAAAAAATAATAAAAAATGCATATTACACCCACCCAATTGTGAAACCCTGAACATGCTAAAAACACCCAAACTGCTGACCCTTCCATTATTGAGTTTTGTGCCTCATAGAATGAATTTTGTCTCCCTAACTTTAGTTTATCTGTCACACATAAAAAAAAAGGTAAAAGCAAGCAAACATATGAGGATATAGAACCATAAAAATCATAAATGGAAAAGACCTATGAGGTCATTTAATCCATTTCCCTGCCATTTCACTCTGACTTCTCAGCGCACGAGGTAGTCCTTTGCCCAGTCTAACTTAAAATGTTTGAGGCAATGGGGTTTTGGTCCTAGGTTTCCCTTGCACAAAGAAATATTAACCATAAGTCAGAAGACCATATTCTTGCATATTTTGTGGAACCAGCTCAGTTTAGTATTAAAAAAGAAAAAGGAAATGCAGGGCCTCAACAGCTTGGATACATAAACATATTGCTATGGGTAGTAAGCTACTATACATCATCTGACTCATGTGAATTCTGTGGATCCATTGTCTTGGCCCAAACAAACAGGAATTCAAACATACTTAGGTTGCTCATACTTTAGCATTGTGCTTGAAACCAAAGGGCACCTTTGAAGTGAATTCCCCAACTGCCCTCACTTACCAGGCTTTGGTTCACTTCTCAGACCACTAATAAAAAATTAAAAAAAAAAAAAAAGTCTTCTCAGGTAAGATACACTGCAAGAGCCCACCCAGTACACATCAACCAACTGCTAAGAGAATTCAGACCAGAGTAGAGCTAGTCTGTAATAGAGACGTCAGCCTGTTAAAGACCCTGAAATGCACAGACTGGACTTCAGGGTCTCGCCACCAACTGTGTTGGCCTAATGATGTTTTTTTATTATGCACTACATGATAATGTAGAGATTGACTTAGACTGCCCTTTGCACATTAAGCAACCTCCAGGCTCTTCACTTTTGCCGCAGCCTAAAATAACATGTAGAAAAAGTTACCAGAGATCATGGGTGATTTGTCTGTGTATTTAAGCCCACGGATATTTCTAGGCAACAGTCAAAGATTTATAAGGAATACTATTACAAGTACTATTAAAGATAATTTAAAACATTTTAAAAAATTAAGTACTATTAAAAATAAATAGTTTGTTAACAGAAATATTGTTTATTTGTATTACAATAGAATATCAAGGACCAAGCAGCCCATTAGGACTACAGACTGATTATGCTAAATTCTGTGATGTATAAGATGGTTTGCATCCTGAACAGCTTGCTGCCCTGATGAGATAGGATACGACAAATCATTAAAGGAGCAATTCAAAGGAATGGCTCAGTAAAATGAATAATGAGTTGGGAATAGCTCACTTATTTATTAGAAAATATTTAAAATTTAAATTTTCATGTCCATAAAGGGATTTCCTGAAATGTTATCAGAACACGAAAAGGTTGTAAATACCATGAAGCAGGATTGGCTTAAAATTCAATGGAGTACTAACAGAAACTCTTTTTCTAGATGGACTAATTAATTAAAAAAAACCAAAACACAAGGAAACCGCTGCATGACTTCCTTAACAAGTCAAGGTGTAATTAGTAGATCTGAACATGTTAATATGAATAAAACATCAGCTTAGGAAACAGCAGTGCTTATACAATTCCTTTCTCTCTGTCAGCTGAAGTATAAGTTCATCTACACTGGCTATTTTCCCAGATTTTATGGGTATAATAATGTGTCTACTGCTTCTCTGCTTTGGAGAACTATTAAGTTATTAAAAGTGTATTTTGAACAAATTGGGTACCCTGATACAGCCTCGTAGGCAAGCATTTCTAAGCCACTTTTCCTTGCAATAGCAAAGACAGCTTTTCAGTTCCGGTAATACAATTCCACAGTGCAAAGCACTGACCGACTATAAACTCAGACTGCAAAATCACATTAATTCAAAATATTTTGACAGGTTAATTTTGCACTGGTAGATTTTTGTGTTGGTTCCCTGAGGTCTGTCCATGCCAAATTTCAATTGGACTTTTCACAAATATTTCTTTTCTGGTATTAGATTCTTCCTGTTCCTCTCTGGACCCTGCAACCCCTCTTATAGGCCCCTGTGTTGCCTTCCATTCTGGACATTTTCCATACTTAGACTTTTGCTTCTCATTGGTCAGTTCTTCAAGTCTTCCTTTAAGCTGTGGATCCAGGCAGTATTGCAGCATGTCCCAGTTCTCAAGATATCGGGCTTCTCCAGTTGATTTTCTTGTTCAATAATTTTACATGTCTTCAGTTAGCTTATGCAGGACTAGTGACATGATAACAGCTGATTTCTTGGAGACACGTGTTTGCCAACCTGGAGTAACACAGATGAAATAATGTCACATCATCCAGCGTAATGTCTGTCTACATGGACTCAGAGATATCATTCACAGGGCCGACACACTGCACTGTTTTCACCTCATCCCCTACTTTTGCACTCTCTCTGGCATGTTTCTCCTGGGAACTGTCCATGCTACATCTCTCTGGTGCACACAGAGAGCATTGAAACAGAACCTACCACTAGCAGCATTGTTCCCTGACACAGAAAGGAAGATGGTAATAGGAACCCTTAAATCCTGTGGACTGTTTATCTGTCTAGCTGCAGAGGAAACCTCCATCACCCTGATTTTCAAGCTTAAGGAAGGAAGCCTGACCTTTCTGACCAAAGCCACACAACTGAAGACACAGAATATGTGAAAGCTTGGGAGTAAAGAAAAGAAGGACATGGCAGTAAGACAAGATTCAGCACGAGAAAACTGCAGAGATGTCCTGAATAAGAAGTTGGTGGCTGCATTTGCTGAGTAGCAAAGCAAGAAGAACAATGTTGAGCCAGTAAGAACACTTTCCCAGATCATAGAAAGACTGCAGTACCATCTACACCTCATCAGCACCTCTCACATTGTCCTGTTTCGTGCATCTTGGATCCATAACAGCCCTTCATGAGGGAGCTTACAGCATATACTGCAGGCCCTGCAAGCTAGGAGGAGCTTTGTGTCAGCAAAAACTAGAAACAAGCTGCTGTAGTGCAATTTAGTCTGCATTCCTTTCGATGTCTGCTTTGCCTCATGCTTGAAAATAATGTGCAATACACAAAACACAAACATAGTCCAGATAAGGAAATGCAAGTCAAACAATAATCTGCCACTGGGCACCCTCCTCTTCAGGTAGCCAAGTGCATACATCCAAGCGTAACTGGGGAAAGAAATAGGTATTTTGCAGCCTGCTAGACTATCCAGAGGTCACTGCAGCTGAGTGTCCACTGCAATCTTCAATAGCCCGCAATAAATGAATTATCCTTCAGTGACAGATAAGGCTTGGTTACCTAATGCAAACAAACATTTTATTGACAGCATCAACATAGCTAAAGAAGCCTATCTATGTAAAATTCACTATAAACAATTTGTGTAATTAGAAATAACTTGAGGCAGAGAAACTTATGATTACTCAAGTACTCTCTGGATCATCCCAGCAATTATTGTTTTCCAATCACAGTTTCACTGGTAACAGATTGACAAGAGTCACTGTTGTCATCTACAGTCAGAAGGGTACCTGTCATCATGTGTGGCATCATGTGTTGCTCATCTGCATCACATTAGCAATGGAGCTAATCTCCACGGATGCTACCTTCCCCGGCCTCAAATTCTCCCCTCTCTGACAATCTTCTTAGATTTGCGACACAATCCATGCGTTCTTGTCATGCGCTAGGACAATGCAAGGAAATTTGCTTGGCTTTAAGGATCGACTTTTAGGCACCCAGTTTAGATAAAGGTATCTACACAACTGACCACATGCAATACCAGAATCCACTAACCACTAGGCCAGTATTCTGTGTTCAGCTGTCCTCCACTTTCTTAATGAACTTGAGGGTAATAAGGTATTCAGTCATCCAGATGAAACAAAACTTTTCTGAGACATTCATAGAAGTGCTTCTCAACCAGTGATGACAGCCATGAGAGGGAGATGGGTTCATGGTTTCTCAGTGTAGGAGATGGTTTAGTGATGGTCTGTAGCTATTAGTAACGCAGACTCCACATCAACAAGGTAGAAGGTAGTACTGCCAACACTAATATTTTTGAACATTTCTTAAAGAATTGTGGAGAGATTAGTAAGACCCTAACTGTAGGCAAGGAAGTCTTTTCTTCCACACTCTTTCCTGGTTTTAATGACAGTATTCCACCATCTTTGATGCACCTATATTGCTGTCACCCATGGAGTTGCATTCATGGTGATGGTCAGGTAAAAACAAAAGTGGGGCTGCCCCATGACACGGGATGAGCCAGGAGCCAAGTGTGACTGCAGCACGGGCAGTACCTTCGCCAAGAAGTCATCCTCCTGTGGGATCTCAGAATGGCAGGCCAAGCAGGTTCCCACATCAGGTGGTGGTAACAGCATCCACTGGCAGCCCCAAGAATGGCATGGGGATAAAACAGATCTAGGGCACATCCAGGAGACAGGTCTGGAGGCAAACTACCTGTGATGCTGTCACTAAATGCTTTTGCCAGATGCCTCCTCTGCAATGTAGGTCTGAGGTCTGTCTAGGGGTAGAGTGAGAGACAGGGCTGGAGACAGGAGTTTGTCTGACAGACCTCAGGCAGGAACCAGATGCCTGGGCCTCAGCTGAAACAGGGTGCTGAGGTCCTCCAGGCCCTGACAGTAATACAGTAAGGAAACACTACAAAATACATTGTTATAAACATCACAGTTCACAGCCATATTCTGCAATTGCTCACATAAAGCCAAAAAAGCCCCATGTAAATGCTGATTTCTGCACCAACAAGCAGAAAAATACAAGGTGATGATAGGGTAATAAAGTGAATTTTTATACTACAACATCCAGACCATAATCAGTTATACTTATGTCAGTGCAAGATAACACTACATGAGACATATTGACAGCTCTAAGTCATTACAAATGAGCAAAAGCAACTATTGGAGCCACACCAGGAGAGGTACACTGTAGACTTGTCAGCTCCTTGGGTGAAACTGTCAGGGTAGGCTATAAACCTATAGTGGTATCTACATGCTTTTTAAAATTGAAATAATGGAAATAACTCAAAATATTGATTTGTCTGGCAAATCTATAGCATAAATCCATGCAAATTGTAAAGTTACATAATATTCATGCAATTGACTCTACTACCAGAGGGTGAGTAGACTATATTGTTGATCTCTATGTAGTATGAGACTGAGTCTTGCATGACAAGTCTCAGCCACTTTAATTACAAAGATCAAAGAGCTCTGATTATTTCTCTGTGTGCCTTGTAGCAGCCTAGTCCTTTGCCTAGAGTTTCTTATGCTTTCTTGCCACTAGGCACTACTGGAACTACACAGTAGAACTGTGGGTGAGTTCTCAGACATGTTGAGTTTGGGCAGTTTCACAGACAAGAATACAAGCGGTATTTTGAGATCTGTTTTGTGTCAGGGCCACAGTGAAATCAAGATTTTTCAAAAGAAATTCCAAGTAATGCCCTTGCCATGAAAAAATATGACTTAATACTTAGTAGCCAAAACGTGAGGCAATCTGTCCAATATGAGGGAAAGTGCAAAACCCCACTCTGAGTCATACAGGAGATGACACAAGTATGCTGTTGACTCTCAAGCCCAAAGTATTGCATTATTTATATAAAGTGGAGCAGCTCCAAGAACAGAAACTGTAAGAGTCTGACACCATCATCAGTGACTTGGGCATTTGTCAGCTAGCAGACAGGGCAGTCTGTCCTGGAGCAGTGAATTACCGACCTCATGTTACATTTCATGGCTACCTTCCACTAACAGTAGTGGTGCTGAGTGTCTTATTGAATGATTACTGGAAAAATTAATTTGGTGTTTGTCTAAACTAACTATGGACTCAATAGGGATACTTAATGACACATTACGATCTCCCTCTCTCTTCCTTTCTCCCCATCTACTAACCACATCCAGCAAGCAACAAATATCCTGTTTCTCTTTATGATAAGAGATAAGGTGAACTTTATTACCTCTCCTTTACTATCTTTTCCTCTTTCCTACAGAGGAACCAACTTTTCTCGCTGATGGTCTCACTGAGGTTTATCTATTTAAACTTAGAACAATTGTTCCTAACTGATATTTAGCCTTGAAGTTTGCTGCTTCTATTTCAGACCTTGTGCATTTTTCCAAGCTTATACTAGCTGATCTAAGAAAAGATATTACCTCTACATATGAATCTCATCCAAACTTCAGGCATTGACAGAGAACTGGAATACAACCTACTGTGTTATAGGTGGAGCCATATTCTGTCAAATTTCAAATAGAGATATTGGCCTGAATTTGCACCATTTAAGGCTTTCAGAAAACTTTGGAGGATTTAATAACTAAAGACCTGAAGGCAAACAATGTAAATACAAAGTGGGTTTGCCAAACGTCAACCATAGCACATTACTTCAGTGCTTCTCTTCAACCAAGATAAATGCGAGCACATACACGCGGACCAGGTAAACTGTGAACGTCAGTAAAATACTTAACACAGTGCCATAGGAAAATTATTAGATAAGCTGTTAAAAAAAAAGAAAAAGAAAAGAAAAAGAATCTCATACAAGACATTTAAGTGGATAAGGAGTGGCTAAAATCAGAGAACATCTTTTAGCAAAAGCTCTGTACCCGCAAGAAGGTTAAAAAAGGAATTCTTCTAGAGCTGTCTTAGAAGCTGTCTTACTACTGGTTTGAGTGGTGACATTTGGCACAAAATGAAGCAGTGAATTAAAGAATTTTTCCAGAGGACACAGAGGTTGTCATCAGCACAGGGGACTGAATTTCAAAGACAAAAGAAACACATGACCTGCAGGACTGTAATAGAGAAAGTGGCACAAAAGGCAGGTCATGAACTTAGGATCTAATTAAAATTTCTGTTATAAGCTGGAGCTTATCAGTTGGAAAAAATAAGAGGAGAACTAGGTGGGTGCATTAATCGATTAGAAAGTGTTTATGAGTGTGGTACATCTCTGGAAAAGATAAACGTGTTTCTAGATTCAGATGGTTATATCCAAACAAAATAAGGAAGCATATAAGGTACTAGTACTCAGCTGGAATATGACATACAATTCTCATTGCCTGTGTTCAGTGAGACTGCAGAGAAAGGCCCTGAGACCTATCAAGAGAACAAGTATGAGAAGAATTCAAAGTACTTGACTGATTTATCTTCAAAACAAGGAAGGACAGGGAAGATGATTTCTGCTGTACATACCATGGAGCCAAGGGAAGAGTAATTTGTCTCTTGAATAAATCCAGGTTGTAAATTAGAAGAAAACTTATAGTACTTTGTGCAGAAAAGTTCTGGAGCAACCTTTCACTGGAAATACCTGGAGTAAGAAACATAACTCAGTTCAAGATGGATCTTGCCAAAGTGTCAGAAGCATTATGTAGTTAGGTTGCCAATAATAGCTGAGAGCAGGAGGTCTCTCTCAGACTTCACTCCCTCTGTCAGAGTAAGTAGCACCTTACTTCCCCGTGTTTTTCTGTTCAACCAGTGGTACCAGTGGAGGGAGGAAGAATCTGTCCAAGAAGTGGAAGTGCTAAATTCTGTAACAAATTATATACACTATGACTCCAGCTCACAGCTGGCTGGGTTCAGATTCCTGCGCTATTCAGCGTATTAACAGCTTAGCTGGAATCCTGTCATGTATCCTACCAGGTGCTCTTACAGACCAACACTCCAAAAGGGGTGAAAAAGAAATCTATCTGTCAGTCACTCAGTAGCACAATCCTGAGACAAGCTGTGTTATTCAAGATGTTCTTTTCAGATCTATCCATTTTCTTGGAGGGGACGCTACTGAATTCTTGCAAGTCATATGGAAGTTATGTTCCAGTGATCTGCACTTGTCAAAGAATAACTTTCTCCAGGGCCAAGTTATGACATCAGCAGCACCTGTCAAAAATTATAGCACAGATCAAATGTGGCATTCAGAGTTTGTGCCCTGTAACTGTCTGGTCATTCCACTTGGTGTGTTGCAGTCTTCACAAAATGAGACTGTAGGTTTGGGTTCTTTTCCCCCCCTGCCATTAAACTAATTCATAATAGCAGATGTCATCACTCCCAAATAAAAATGAGTGACGGATGAAAAGGTTTCATCAGTTATTCCTGGCAGTTGGAGTCCTCTTGAAAAGGGGAACCCAGAGGTAAAACTGACACTATTCAGTAATCACTCAAGAAATCCATACTTTGACAGAAGAGGAAGCTACTATACAATCAAAGTAAGCATTTATGTTCTTGTATTTTGGCCAAAATAAGATTTTCTCTTCCTATCTTGATTATTAAACGGGCCTAGACATACATGCATATACATGTATCTTACTTTTTGTTAAATCGTTTGAATTTGAATAATGCTTTCTTCTTCCCTCCATGACCTTGAATTCTGTATATTACGGTATAATTTATTGGAGGATAATCTGATCCTGTCTGATTTATAAAATATCAGTGGTATCCTGCCTCTGTTTTGTTTGACTCTAACCTTAACTTCAATTATTAACCTGTTATTTGTTCCTATATCTGGTTTTGGTATTACTAGAACTTCTGTATTACACACATTTCAGCTGAAAGGAAAACCATCATAAAATGAACATGTAAGGGGATATTAATCCTAATGTTGCATTCTATAAGAGTAATTTAAAATTTTTTAGAATATAAAGCTTTTTCTAAAAAAAAACCACCACACACCATATCCATACTTTGAACTCATATACTCCACTGTAATAATTCTATAATGCTGGAAAATCTTCTTAGGCAAACTAACCCCAGTGAAGGGCAAAAGGAATAGGAGACTAATTAGTGGCCTGACAAAGATAAAATAGCTCATGGTCATGATATGACCCCAGGGACTGAGTCCAGCTCAAGTCAAAGATAATCTTTCCATTGTTTACAATGGTCTTCAAAAAACTCTGAAGTGAGTGTGGATATTCTTTCAGAGACATGTTCATGTTCAACATTAAATTTGGCTGAATCCTCAAATTCGTTGAAAGTGTTAAAATTAGCCCTATGTCCAACTTTTAGAAAGGAAACATTTTTTAAGACACAAAACCCCAATCATTCTTGTTAAAGACTTTGTTCTTTCAGGAAACATTTTGGGAATAAAATTTAGACATGCTCAAATATTATTTTATCTTGCTGGATAAAATATTTTCCAATAAGAAAAGAAAATAAGGTTGGTTTCTTTTTATTAACCAAACCAATTGATTTTTTAATCAAGCATCATTTAGATTAAAAAGCACTTTGACGTTTTTCTCAAAATACATTCAGTTAACAGCTTTACTGCATGCATGTATGCACTAATATTGTCTCTTGCTATAAAATACTGAATTTTGAAGACAATGGTTAGCTCAAGACATGTGTTAAACAGGAAGACTGAAAAAGGGCAAAAGATGCTTCCTGAAGTTTGAGACAAGATTTTCTTCTTTTGCTTGTTTATTTTAGATAAAAGTTCCTAAAAATAGCACTTTTGTTCAAAACACCAAGAGTCATTTCCGACTCCAAAAATTTCTTTGGCAAGAGTCCAAAGTAGAAATATAGTTACAAAGTGTGCAGAAGAGAAATGCTTTGCATTAGATATTTGTTCAAACTCCTTTTTGTACCTCAGTAGAGGTTGTCTGAGATTACAATAATTCAAAATGTGCAGACCAAGAAAGGGCTAAGACCAGAGCACCTGGAAACATACTAATTTAACACCTTTCCAAAGCACATTCAGCCTGCAGATCAGATTAAAGGACAGAAGGTTGTACGATGGGCTGTTTTTGTATTAATTTTGCAGCAGTGAATAAAAGTTGTGCACTTAATAACCTCCAGCCAGAAGCAAAATTTCTTCTCCCTTGCACTGGAGAGATCTGTTGAGGAAAAACTACTCATAATTCACACTTTGAACCTCCTTTAAACATGCTCTGGGACAGCAGCTCAGAGTTTAAACCAATGTATTGTATGTAGTCTCTATCTGTGTTTCATGAGTGACCTGCTGTCTTACAGATTGCTGCATGCCCATGTGTTTTGTGGTTTGAATATAAATGGAGGAGATTTTTCTTTTACAGCCCAGTTGTCTATAAATTAATAATTTGTTAACACATAAACTAGTTCCCATAAATTACAAAAGCTGTAAAAAACACTTTTGTACACACGTACACATATTTCTGACAGTTGAGTTTCAAAACTACCAAATACATAAGCCATTTTAGCCAAGATCTAGTTTTACCTTTATCTAAATTTTGTTTTATCAGCTTGTCTCACAAAAAAAGCAGCCAACTATCCTTCAAATGAGCAGGTAGGACTGCATAACCCATACAAAAGCAGGTCCTCCTCAACCACCTTATTTGAAGATTTAATAAGGGACTCTGCCTTGCACCAGTGTTAAGCACATTTTAGTAATCCTTCATAGGAAATGTACTGCAGAATTTTCTTAACATAGATTTTCAGTCCATAAACGATATGTACACCAATTCAAGTCTTCTGAATTAATAATTTTTAACATACAGAAATGTTATTGCTTATTTTAATTTCATATCAGTGGAAAAACATATTAAAACAACTAGACATTAGTAGTGAGAAAGACACCTCCTTGACTTTCCTTTAATTTCTCTGGAATGCTACCTGCCTATCTGAAATGAAAATAAAGGTCATAAAGAACCTCTTTTCCTTGCTCAGTTTCCACCCAGGCAAAACTGGTGGAGTGACTTTAAGAAACTGTGTTTTTTACTCACAGAGAGAATCTAATTGTCCTGCTAGTTTCTGAAGCCTGAGGTATTTGAGTGAAGGAATCAAAACTAAGTTTGCCAGAATTAAGTCCAATTGTCAGTGTAACTCCAATTTATGTTATTGGGACACCTAAAAAAAGAAGCAGAAAATCACTCAACAACAACAACAACAAAAGAATTTTTCTAAAACAATAATAAAGAATTTATTTGATACAAAGAAAACAAACATAGCTAATTACTCAAAAATCCAAACCAAGCTCCTAAGAATCTTTCAATTAGAAAAAAAGAAGGTATACATAGTATACGTGAACTCTAATCTCTATACATGGACGTTGTAATGCCAGGCTCAAAGAAAGGATGCTTTCATACACCATAGCATGAGAAATGCTGGCTAATATTGCCAGACAGTGCCATCTTCAAAAGTGTTACATCAAGAATCTGTCTTATCCGGGACCACAGCAATTCCATGTGAAATATTCACTGTCACCAACATTCCTAGGAACTATTATCAAGTCAAATGTTCTTGGTTTGCAAAAAGTCCCATAGACATACCAGACATTTGCACAAGTACCTCCATCTTTTGGGTACCTGTCTGACTAAAGCTTGTTTTTCTGAGTGGAGTAGCCATGATTTAAGGCAGGCAAAACCCTCATGGACCCCCAAAAAATCTAACCAATTTAGACATCAGATAAAGACTGGAGGCCCTCTTTGTACCACTTGAAGAACATCTACTCTAAGTTTAATAATCATAAAAACTTAATCTCTAATGAAAGGTTAATGTGTTATGGCAGACTCTTACATGAGGCAAAGTATATTAGGGTTTGGAGGGCAAACCTACTCAGACAGTTTGTCAGCAGCGTGCACTTGGCTTCTGAGGCAATGGGATAATTATCTGAAGAGTGTCAAGTGGGCAGCTGGTACTATAGAAGAGCCTTTAAATGGTGCAAAGACCCAGGTGACCTGCTGGTCTAGGAATGATGGAATAATCATTTTCCATCATTCACAGTAACAAGCTATTACCAGAGCATTTATCCTAACACTGCTCAAAGCCTATAGAATTAAGATACAGATAGGGCATGTTCCAGTGTGTCCGTGGCATGCATACATTTCTGCAAAATGAAGCTTTAAGTAATACTGTTATTTTAGGGCCTCAGACTGAGACAAAAGATAATTAAAAGATTACCCATATTCCCATTTAGACCCCATCATTGATAAACAAAGCACGTTTAGCAAAAGGTGGTAGTAGAACTGCTGCACCCACACTGGTGCAACAGCTCCTGCTGTGTCCCACTGTGATACATCTACAGCAGCCCCAGTCCACAGCAAGGGAAACACCAGAAAACTGCTGTTTGCCTCAGATGAAAATATCTGATTGTTTTGGTGATACTGCAGCTCTTGCTGGCCTTTCTGTGAAGAGGACCAGTATCCTAACCACTCAAGCATGTCTGATACTCCATCACATAGGAGATTATATTACATGGGCTAACCAGTTCACACTTACTACTCCAGTTGGACTGTGCCAGTTTTTAAGCAACTGGATTTCTCTGCGGAAAAATACTGCATCCAGAAGTGGAAGAGATTTTTCTTTTCACTAAGTAAGTTTTTCAGTCCAGTCAGACTTAACACTGAGTTTGGCAAAATTATTTGTTATTATTGATCTTTCTAAAAAACAGGCTTGTGAAAATGATGCCAAATATAAAATATTCAGTCTAGGAAGATGCCAAGATCTTACTTATGTGCCCTTTTAAAACTTCAGGATTTTAAAATACAGGATTTGATAGGAAGACCTTACATAAGTCTGCCTTCAATTTGTTGTGTCTCACTCTCTTTTTCTTTTTCTGTGATCTTCTGTTTACAGCGTTGCGCAAATGGAAGGCTTCCTCAGATTGGCCTACATTAGCGTAGTCTTCATAGTATTTATCAAGGATAGCTCATAAAGTATGACATTGTCTATGAAGCAGACTCACAAGTACATATCAGCGTCTATGAGGCATTTATTCATCAGCATTATAGAGTCGACAGTTAGCAAAAGTATCTAGTGACAGCAGAATATAGATGAATGCAAAGACGCAAAGGGATTTCATGGGAACGTTCAAATCATGCTGATCTAGTCATAAAAGCTCAGGAGCATGGGTTTGCTGGGTTTTTCTCTTTCTTGCACCCTCCCATTTGCTGGAGGGAGTTCGTGGAGGAGACTGATGCAGGAAATCCTGCTTCACAGTTGGGGTAGAAGTATAACAGGTTGTTGGAATCTTATTTAATGTCATAGCAAAGCAATATTTGGCCAGCAACAAATATAGTTTATGATTATTTCCTTTGGGAATAAACAACAGAACTTAACTTTTCAAAGTACCATTAAGATCTGATAACCAATGCATACTTGGTAATATCAGCAAGTGCTGCAGACATGCTGAGAATTTTAAAACCCTCTGTGTTTGAATACTATGCATTTAGCAAGGAGAAATTCACCTCATTTCTGTCCTTTTTCTCATTTATTGGAACTCATCTCTATATCTCAACAAGCTCTACTTTTAACACTATTTAAGACTGAATTTTGATAAATTGAAGAACAAGTCCATAACAAGCTCCCCAGGGCTTTGCGCTCTGTGTGCTTCAACTTTAGATTCATAATTCCCCTGCATATTTTGTGCTTGATATCATCTGGAGTAGTAAAAGGAATCATTTAAGAGCAACGTATTTCCCTTGGATAACAACCATCTATGATCTCTTTTAAAACTACAGGAGGTAGAAAAAGGGAAAGCTCTTCACAACATCTCATCTGAACTGCAGTGACGATGGCACTATATTTGGAAGTATTTTTCCCAAGTTCTTCCAAAACCACTTAAAATCTCACACTTACTGAGGCCTCCAGAATATTTCAGTGAACTGTGCCATGCGTAGTCATTACTCAGTAACAAAAATATAGGTATATCATTCAACTATCACCCAAGGCCTGTTTCAATGCCTTATATTTTGCTTCAAGGCAGAGTAAGCATCAGTTACCTATTCTTCTCAGGTGACATACCTTATTTTAACAGCACTTCATGAGAAAGAAATTGCAAGGGGCTAAGCAACACAGTATCTGCCTCAGGTTAGGCTCCTGACAGCTCTGACCTTCAAATTGCTTTTCAGAAAATGAGCAAGCATACCAACTTTAGACGCCACAACATGGGTGGTCATGATGCAGAAGGGCTGAAGAACTTCTGGGAAAAAGTCATCCAAGAGCAAACTAAGCAACGAGAAGGTGAAGAGTCTAGGTTAAGCAAAAGCGCCCTGAACAAGTAAGTGGTATTTTTTATTTTGCACAAGACAACAAGGCATGTCATCACGTGCTTTAAAATAAGGTAACCTGTTATTGTACTGCTTTATTCATAGCGCAGATTGTGTTCTGGATCTTTGGCACTTTCCCTCTCACAGCTGCTTGTCTCACATTTCCATGGCTCTTCTGCATGGAAACTCAGACACCCCTCACCCCTGAATCTCATGAGCATTCTTCAAAGGCCTTGGAGCATAGCCACACAAAAATAAAGCACGTTGGCACTATGGCTTGTGACAGCCAAAAAATATCAGGATTTTTACCTGGAACTGGTACAGCTACACAAATAAATAAAATAGTATTACATTAAAGGGACAGGCAAGCTAACCATTTAATGTGTAGCATAAACAAATCCGTATCATCTTTGTCATATTTAACAGCCCTTTGCATCATATAAGCCCAAAGATAGAAATGGTACAATAAGATTTTCCTGTCCCATGAAACACATTTCATAAGCATTTCTGCTATACAACAGCTAAAATTAAGGCTATTCAGATATTATTATTTTTTTTTTCCAAAACAGTATAAAACAACGGGCACTGCCTAGAAAGAGCTGCGACTGTAGTATAGATACTCCACACAAGTCTGGTATACCACTTCAAATACTTGCTCAACTTGTTGCACATCAGGAGTTTGAACCAGGGTCTCCCACACACTAAGTAAATCCCCTGACTAATAATGGATGGAGAAAGAGGATAAGAAATACTTGAGCTTCTCATGTTTTTCTGATGGCTTTCCTCCTGAAGTCGACAAAGTTTTTCCTGCATAAACTTTCCTCAAAACTGGGACAGTCAAATAAATTAATTTGACTTTAACAAACTGGAATGTGCTGGTAAAGGCCTGTTTCTTTAAAAAAAAATCCAGGTACTCTGACCCTAATGCCCAAGGAGGAAGCTACTATCATCACATTAAAGATGAGGAAATCAAGATCTGGGCAGGCCTTGTGTCCCAACAGAGTCAGATGTAGACAGTTGCTCCCAGTATCTGGCTAGTCAGTAATATCCCAAACCCAAATCATCAAGTTGCTGGAGAGAAAACATGTATCATAAAAGCCAGGAAAGTGTTCAGCTGCACTGGAAACCTTTGTCACTCTAGCTTCACAAAAAACTATCATAAGAAGACATCGCAAACCAATTATAGTTAAGGGTGTAGATGATATTTTCAACTTCACAAAATTAAAAATGTTAAAATCTTGTATAACATCTTCTCTAAAAAGAAAAAAAAATATGCGGCAAAAGAACTTTGAATATGTCTTAACTTACACACTCAATGTGTCTTAACTGACTGGTCCCAACTGAAATAGACCCAAACAAGTTCCTTCAAGGTCACTCAACCAAAGCCCAGATTGTTCACAAAGTGTTCTCTAATTTGAAAAAAAGGCACTTTTAGGAGGTAATAGGCACTGTCATTTCAAAATCTACAGGTCCACTACCTCATGTAAGTCGCACCTGGGAGAATTAGATGGCTTTATGTACAGGCAAATGCTCCCTCTGTGACACCAAAGACACTAGTTGACAAGGAACATCACTGCTTTTTTACTAATAAATTGCACCATTTTTTTGAGGCTTAACTGTACACACGAGAATAGTGAAGCCAAGACTCAGTAGGCCAAATGAGAGAAGTTTAAAACACAATCTGAAATCTAACCCAGAAGCCAAACTAACACAAACATCCATGTGAAACAACTACCACTAAGTTATTCTCAGATGAAATATTGGCTACTGTTCTTTTTAACACACAAAATGTAATATAAAATCCCATATATTCCATCATGCATTTGGCATTACCGTATGATATCTAATCCTATAGCATTGCTGTGTCAGGTGTTTCATAACACCGTTTCCTCTGCAAAATGACCCAGCCAACAATATCTTGCAGTGGTCCCTAGTGATTTTCTCTTCTGTCTGTACTATACTTGTGTCTTGAAGCTATGTGGCTCCTGTTGCATGTGACATCAATCCCTTTCCTTAAACGCATACAAAGTCTGCAGAGATGTTGGGTACAAAATGGTTGCTTTCTTTTTCTTTTTTTTTTCTTCAGAGTAAACCCAAATGGACACATTTAAAGTTCTGCCTGCTCTTCTCCACTGCATTTTACAGTGAGCTTGGGAGGTCGGGGAGTGCAATTGTATTTTTTAATTTATATGTTGAATGACCTTACTGCATAGACAGTATTTCTGTGTGGCTTTGAGAATACCCCAGAGGAAAAAACAGAGCTCTTCACACTGACAATATTTCAGCAGTTGTTTGACTCATTAGGAATCCAGCAATGTCAACCACTGATAGCATCAGCAATATCCCTTTCTCCCCTGCATTCCCAATCTAGCAAGCTAGAGAGATGTGTAGACGGTAAATAAATACGGGACAAGTGCTATGGTGATGAAAGAGAGGAAAGCTTCAACCCTGCTGAAAAGCCCTGGATATATTTGAAGGATTTGGCTCAGTACTTGCTAAGCGCTTGTCCTCTCTTTGCAGACTCTGCCACGAATGGACTCTGCGGCTGGAAGGCCGAGCAAGGCAGGTCCAGGCGCACATGAAAACGCAGAAAGAGCAGACGACGCTTCTGTCCATCGAGGCTCTTCCCTCGCCAGATAAAACTGTTGCTTAAAGTTACTGTGAAAACACAGAAAGCGTTGGGCCTGACTCTGACCTTCTGCACGCACCTATAAACCTGCAGTTACACTGCTGAACAACAAAAGGTCAGAATCTGGCCCTTTTCCAGACTGCTTACTAGAGCTGCTAATAAAGTCCTACTGAAATTCAGTGCAAGAATAAGGCCGCAGTACATAATCTCGAAAAAAATGCGAAGAGAGAGACAAGAAGCAGACACCTTTAATTTTCCATGATATATCATTACTGCGATGTAGCAGGACTTTCTTATGTAACTCTGCATTTCCAAGTGACAACATATTTTTAGGAAAGAGGATTGCTTGTTTAATAGGAGTAATACATTCAGACAGCTGCATGCAAAATTGCACATTTCCATTTACAGAGCTCACAGAGTCTGGCTTAATGCAGATATAAGCTGTTCTGCCTGTCTTGATGAGCCACAGTGAAGGCAGTTAAGGATTAGTCTGATCAGCTGGACAGGAGGAGAAATATATTCTTTAATGGAATCGGGAAAAAAAAGAATGAGCTTTCTGATCAACATATAAGAAAATGTACAGATCTTAATCATTAAATGAGCAGAGGAAAGGATTTTGACTTCCGTGGGGTAGGTAAGAAAAAGACTACTGAGGTTATTATGAACCAGTCTCAGAAATGTCAGAGCAAGTGAATATGAAAGAGAGTTTGAAATAGAAGTCAGCGAATCAGTTCATCATAATAGCACAGGAATGCTTTGCAAGGTATCACTTGCCATACCTGGTGTGCACTAATCCAAACACTTGCTGCATTTCATCTTCTTCTAGGTCAGGTGAAATACAGGGAGGAATAACTAAACACAGGGTAATAATAGTGTGTTCTGTTTACCTGTATGTCTGTGTATCTAAATACCATACCTTTGGGGTTAAAATATTTACTCATTATCTCTTCAATTAATTCCTTTGATATGCAAGAGAAGAGTCATAAGTCTAGACAACTATTTTTCTCTAACAATATTGAGGCAGATGGAATTTTACCTTGCATCTGTGTTTGCAATGAAGAAGTAGATAGGAATACGTGTGATAAATTTCAAAATAAATCAAAAATTAAACCATTTCAACCGCACACAACCTTTTTTTGTGCTTTTAAAACAACATTTCATTAAAACACACAATTTTAAACAATGTTCCCACTTTTACATAGTGGCATTCTCCCATAGAAAAAAGCAAGTTACTACAAAAATGTAGCTATTCCACAAAGGATCAAAACAATTAAAATCTTACAAATGTTGTTGAAAATTGAAGGGAATGTAGAGTCAGTCTCTTTTCGTATAACCCAACCCAAAAAGCAATTGTTTCTTCCAGTGTTTTTTTTTCTATTAGAAAAGCAATACTCAAAAATAATAAAGTTGTAGCCGCTTTTGCCTTTGCAGACTGGTGTCTTTCTTCTGTGTTCATTTATTTCCCACTATTCTCTAAAAAGTTCTTGTGCTGCCACCCAAGTTAAACATTATCTCTGGTGAACAAGATCAAACAGAGCCTGAGCCTGCTGTCACTCACACAAAAAAAGTAGTAGTTCACTGCTGTATAGTGGTAGCTAAAAGGCATAGACAGGGCCTATTGAAATGGAGAAATGCCAGACTCCCCACTTCCGAAAACCAGATCTCCCACATTTGCTAACTTAACCACGGCTTTACGGTGTTGTAATGTCACCTCATCAGTGCAGCTTACCCCTACTCTACGCCACTGTGACAAGAGAAGATCCAAGAAAAGCTGGTCCAATAAGCATTTATTTTTCTTTTACATTTAATGTCAACATTTTTAATTATTAGGAACACTTTAATGACAGTATATCTGACTGTTTATGAAGTTATATAAAACACAGAAAAAGGACTACAGAAGTAGATGCAGTCCACACACAGCAGCAATTTTCAGCACTCCCCAGAGAGCACCCAAAAACCACCTTAGGTCTCGAACAGTAGCTTTCCCATCAGGAGCTCTGACGAGGTCGAGGGATGTGTGAAATCACTTCCACTATAAGCAGGCGGCATCGCACTGACTACGCAGCGGAGGAGTGTTGTGGGCATTGTTTATCTTCGCTAGCACATGGAACCCATTTCAGTTGTGAATGCGTTTCTGATACATCCACTGCAGCACAGAATGTGTATATCACAAGTGTGAAAGACTAAAATCCTCCCACTCTTAGGCAAAACCAGCTCTTTGTGAGTCGCTCAAGTGCATACACATTAGTCATACTTGCCTATTCTAACACATATTTTACAGGACAGCAGTATCCTGGCACCTCCATGATACTGAATGCCAGACGCTTTCTGTTCCCAAATGTGGGTGTTCATCCATTTTTCACTGCTACTGCACATACAACCAGACTGAGAAAGGAGTCAAGTACTAGAAATAGTAAAGTCTAACAACCAGATGCAGCCAGATATGCTGCTTGCAAATGCAAAGCTGAAAGCAGGCAGTAAGCTGATGGATAGCGTTTTGTCCTTTTGCTTTAGTAACTGAATTGATGAAATTCAAGCCTGAATTTAGGCATTTCAGACATGCCTGAAAATGTGAAACCTGGCTTTCATTAAAAAAACCAAGCAAACAAAAGTCAGTTCAAGTTAAATTGTTATACTAAAAAACATCTGCCTCATTTATACACGCAGGCTTCACTGATAAAACAGGATATCCAGTGAGCTTAAGCTTTTGGGAGAGTAGGCGCCTTCAACTGAATACAGCAATTTTTTTTCCCTCCCGTTTCCCTAGTTCCTTGCCCTTTCCAATGAAAAACAAAGAAGATTCAAATGAAAACTTAGATTACAATAGCTATATTAAAGTTAGACTAGCTATTTGAGAAGAAGAACTAATTACCCAGACATTTTTCCCTTGGAGTTTATTAATTTGCCTAATAGAAAAAGAATTGGAAATTAGTATCAGTTAGTCTGCACAATCAGTACCACCCTAAACCTGCACTAGCAAGATATTGTGATGTTTTACATCTGCATATAAGCCAGTCCGGCGCTTGCCTAAGCCAGTAAAGAACAACTAAAATTGTACAGGATAGGACGGACACAGTTTTGGTCATGAGACTAACCGTATGATATATGATGCAATCGGTGTGGATCATGTCTATGAGGTAACACACTTAAGCTGGCATACTGATGTCAGCTGCAGAACACCCACTTAGCATGCCCAAATTTGTGTGCGTGGCAGATAATGTGAGCACATACTGCACTCATTCATCCACATGGTTACTCGTAAATGCTGCATCTGATCTGGGAACCAGTGACTAGTGCTTGAGAGACAGCAAGGATTGCTTTCTTAAACTGTCTCTGAGCTGTGGCCAGTTGTTGAAGTTTGGCTTACTCAAATCAAAGCATTCAAAAGGTTGAATATAAACCACACTGAGCTGCAGTCTGACTTCATTCAGACACAATCCAGCAGCACTCACACAACAATTTACAGATAGGACATGTTTAAATAAGCAGCAATTCAACACCTGTCAGCTGCTACACTTGAATTAGCACTTAAATTCAGAGCAGGAGAGCCTTTTTTTAAGTGAAATCCTGATTGTCTGCACTTACCACACGCTCGTTTGGATCACAAAGTGAATTTCAGGCATGCAAACCAGATTTTTTTCAGAGGAAACCAAACCAGACCAAAAGCCATGCTCCAAGTGCACACCAAAAGACCCTAGCCTCTAAGGATCTGAGACAAGCACTAGCTCTTCAGAAAGTTTTGAGACACCTGCATGGTAGGGATATTTGGTCCAACTAACCAAATTACATTGAGTGTGATGTAAATCCCTGAACCACGCTTATTCTAACGTAGGGACCTCCACAGCAGCCACTTTGATTCTACTGAGCATCTGGTAATAGGCTGAAGTCACTTGCTAATGTAGATAAGTATAACCCAACCAAAGCAATAGAGATGGGATCAAAGCACGTTAGTACGTTTCATGTAGATGTAAAGGTGGACCTTAGCAGATACAATGACTGAGCTCAGGAATGATAATTTAATTATACAGCCATGCAGATGTGATAGCATGCCTAACGATACACAGCTTGCTCAGATGACCTACTGGAGCTGCATGTGTTGGAACAGTCTACCTACCCTATAATAAAACTTAGCATAGATCTGGCTTCTGGAACCATAAAACAGCAATGTGTGGTTCAGCTCAACAGTTAAATGATAGGAATATGAGGATAATTACTAATTTCCTAGCCCAAATGTTCCTCCTAATTACAAACTGGCTGTGTCCTGAGGGATGCTGTTCTCTACCTTGCCTATTAAACAGCACTTGACTGTGACTTCACTGCCACAGCGTGAATAAGGAATAGTAAATCACATTAAAAAACCTTGTGGATTGAAAAGGGCATCTGTAGATAAATGGGGATGAAACAAAGACCAGCTCTAGAAAAATCTTATACTTCCTCGGGACGCTTCCCTTCATGAATTAAGCATTACGATACTATTTATTTCTTACAGAGAAGGACAGGAGTTATCCATGGTGTTATGCATTTGAGACAAAATTGAACACAAAAATTCAGTAGTCAGGTGTGACAATACAAAAACCTACTTATTTCTCCTGTTTCCCATCTACTTAACCTGCATGTATTTATCTGTGTGTTATTTAGTGGCCAGAGATTTAAACATATTTCAAGCTAAGGCAGACACAAAGTAGGAAAAATTCCAGCCCCAAAAATGACAGTCTAATGAATAAGCTGGAAACAGGTTATATTACCAGAGAAGCCAAACTTAACATTAAGTTGCTATGTGCTACCTCCATAGCTAAGTGTACTTGTCTCACATGCCATTCTTTAAATGAAATGATAATTTCCTACTAGTGACTATAGAAAAGTGAGAACCTACTGGCCTAATCTTTACCTGGTACTCAGTGCCAGTTTTCAGCCTCAGTGGGTCTGCTCACAATGGTATGACTTCAAAGGTTCACAGTCAAGGTCAGTATTTTTTCTACAGCAAACAGCAGCAGCATCAGGGAGAGTTACAATTTCAAACTACAGTAATAAAATAATCATATGACAAAAATCAAAGGGGAAGAAAAGATGCAGTAACTGATCTGAACGATAATATTTAGCTTTGCTATTTTGGTCAATTCTTTAAAGAATAACCCTTTTGTGTTTGGTTTCCACTGTGATTGTACTGCATATCCAACATGAACATTGATGCCATTTGATCAGAACTGTAACTTCCCAATATATTTTGACTGTTCAACCTTAGGGAACAGTTCAAAAACTAGACTTAATAGTGAAAAGTTCTTGATTCTATTAGATTTAATATATAACATAGAGGAATTGTATCTGCAAAATACTGATACAGAAAGCTCAGTCTGTATTGTCTATTTGCAAATAAGCAGTGGAAAAATATATTTTCAAAGAGATTTTGCTATAGTTAATGATATTTTTCTCCTCTACTGTGCTATTCTATTTAACAATTGCATCACTGCTGTTAAGAGTTTGAGGTTGCAGCATAGGTTATGAGTCTAATTAGGAAAGGAAAAGAAAATATTACCGGAGTGGCCAACAGTGTTATTCCAGACAAACCTTTTGAAAAAGTAACTGTGTTTGCCTTGATACCTTAATTTTATTTTTTTCAGGGTGATGTTGATTCCACTGCAGCTTCTCTTACAGAAATTTATTGTGTAAGATTGGTACCGGTGCTTTTATATGTATTCTAATAAGTGAATGAACACACAAAATTGTTCATTTTTACATGTAAAAAGTTCCAAATAACAATGCTGTCTCATTAATTACTGGATATTTTTGCAGCAGATTTCTTGTTAGAGTTTAGTTAATGATAAAATGCTAACTAATGAATTGATACTTTACAGCTTTTGGACAGTACACAAGTTTACTGATTTTGTTGATGCTGCCTCAATCACTAAATATGTATTTGTAATAACTAGACTAACAGTCACTGAAAATAAGCCCTACAAGCAGTAAGGGCAGTCTAATCTAAAATATCAGAAACAGCAGTTATTATCCACCATCTCAAATGAACACTTAATAACCTGGAACTAAATCCCTTCAGGCTCCATTTATGATATGTACACACTTCTGCTGCAGTGATGACAAATACTCCATTTTCCCAGAACTAATGACCCCTCTATAATATGTACTAGGGGGCTGACAATTGTGTGGAATGAGTCTGTCAACAAACTAACAGAGTGCAGCCATGTTTGAAAAGTTTTATGCCTAAACCACAGGCAAATTTCAGTACTTCCAACCCATAATAAGCCCCTCTGGAGCCATATCAAAATTCTGTAGCATGTGTTTGGTCGAGACAGTTTCTGCACGTGCTTTGTTTATTTTTTTGTTTGGTTACCTTTGACCATTACAAATAATTAGGATCAATACATAAAAGTAATTAATATGTAACACTTCACTGTGTTCTGACAAAATACTAGTGTCTCATGGGATGTTTTGTTGCTTTAGTTGGTGGATGCACTAAAGAATATCTTTTTTGTCTCAAAACCAAACCACTTTTTTTTATTCCAAGTCACCTGTGAAGAAGACCTCAAAGGAGGTACAGGTGCAGCTTTACTGCAGGGACTTTGACAGCACTCAGTTAATATATCATTACAAAGATTAAGGATGCAGAAAATAAGTATACCTTCAACTACATTAGCTGCTATATTTATAGTTTAACTTGGACACTGCCATTACATACCCTGGAATTACCAGGGAAAAAAGCCAGTCCCAATGACAAGGCTAGCATCTCTCCCAACATTTTGAAAAGTAGCCCAAATACTGCTAGATTTGAGCCACTGTTTTCAACAAAAGCCAGCAAATTTGAGCAGGTACACTGCTTAGTTCCATCAGTGACATCTTCTCTTTCAGGTACCCTCTTACCTGGAATCTCTGGCACTCAGTTGTAAAGGTTCCCATCCAAATGCAAATTCTCCTGGCTGCCAGTCCTCAGCGCACCTTAAAAAAGTCTGGTAATTCTGTTGGCAAGCAGGCAACAAGAATTCACAGTGAGGCTGCAGCATTTTTGAACAGAGGAGCTTTATTTACGTTGTCAAGAGACAAGAGCAAAATTTGAATTGGGAAAAATACAGCCTTCTAGCATAATTCTAGTCAGTGTGACAGGCTTCTTGAGCTTTGCTCTGATCTGGCATGTAATTACTATGTATCCCTGATCTGCAAGCTGTATCTCCTAAGCTGCAGAGCAATTCCTGACTTGCACACATATATCTTCTAAGAAGAAACAAGTACTTGAAAGACTTGTCTCAGAAAATTAATTTTTAATCATTGAAAACAAATGGAAATAAAAGCAATCAATTATGCCTTCTGATGCACCGAATTACTCCAGATTAACATGTCAATTAAAAAGTAAACCAAGTTAAACACATGGTGAATTTTACCTGCACAAAAGAGAGTTTTTCTAGCAGCATTATTTAATCAGTTCTAACTGAAACAATTAAAGCCTTCCACATGGAGGACTGCAATTGCAGTTAAAAATCAGTTTTTCTGTTCCAAAGAAGAGTACATGCAGACACACTATCTTAAATGCTTCAGCAGTTCCAGTCTCAAGTTTAGGAAAAAGCCAGTTTGTAATGCCCCATCTCCAATTTGAAGGCAACACAGACCCAGTGCTCTGTCTCCTGTTTTTTTAATATTTGGTGTTCTGCACAATTTCACCTGGCTGTTTGCCAGCCATAGCAGGAATACATCAGAGAAGAAAACGATGGTAGGGAATGCAAAACACTGATCCAGCATGTCCTCCCCAGCAGCCGCAGGCACACAGGTTCTAGGAAGCTCTAAACACAAAATAAAGCTGCTTCCAGAGTAAAAAAGATATTTGTTCTTTTGTTTTAGTTTTCTGTTGTTTTGGGGTTTTTTTTGGGGGGAGTGGGGTCTGTCAGAGGAGCAAGGCCAAAGAAGGGCCATTCGAGTCAGTCCCCATGATAGCGCTGGCAAGTTGAACTTCTGCTCCCTCAGTCTGAAGCCAAGTTTTGCCTTTTCCGGCAGGATGTGTTTCACACCTCTGTACCTGTGTCACTGAGGGAGGGGTCTCCATCATCTTCTCCAAGTGCCAAAGAGAGGCACAGATCTGTGCAAGAAGGCCATGCCAGAGGGACGGCCACCCAGGGCAGCTGTCTCCACGGCTGCCACCCTGCTAGCAGGGCTAAGAGCCAAAGCCTCCTCCAAACCTCACTTTTCTCAGCCTCCCCCAGCTACTTAGAGCTATCTTCCAGCTACTAGGAGTAGCAGCAACAGCCCGCTAGGGCTCTGAGTAGCAATGTGGGAAGGGGCTCTGGGGACAGAAATCTAGATACACCCGTGGGACAGAAGCTGCGTGGGAACTGCTGGCTGCTCTCACGGCAGTTCCAAATGCAACCAGACGCTGCAGCAGGGCAGCCGCGGGACAATGGGCACGTGAGGCAAAGTTCCTCTTCGGTGTTCCCATGCAGCCCTATGACGGCAGGAGGAATGTATGTGCAAGAGAAAAATGGAAGATGGAACTTAAAGTCGAGGCAACAGTGCCAGGGCACGGCACTAAGCAGAGTAATAGATGCTCTGGAGCCAAACAGAAAAACCAGAACAGAAAGCTTTTAAACTTTTTTGGTGTATTCCTCTAGGCCAATAAAAGACTGTTCAAATGAAAATTTTTAATGCGTTCTTTGAAGTCTGCTTTCTCAGGTGCCCTTCTTCCTAAAAGTCATGCCAAGTTTTAATCCAAACACAGAAAAACACTCGGTACTGCCAATCCCTGGCATTCAAACTTCATGGACTATCCTTTCTGAAATTCATAATACGTTCTAAAAAAAACCAAGAGATCAATCACTAAAAATGCTGAGCTCTTATTGTTCTGGAGTTTAAAGCTTTTGGGCCTTTTCCTGCAACTTTGCAGGCTTCAAACATCTTTTGCTTCTAAAGTCCCTAAACAGCCTTAAAACATGACTTTCAGTCTGTCTTCAGTCTTTCAAGCTCTAGAGACTTTTACTAAAACAGCTTGAAACATCCTGAGATACAATCCTAAGAGCTGTCAGTGCTGATTTTAAGTTAAAACAGTCAAATTATTACACTGCAAACAAACGATGACAAAAGACTATCTCTTAACTGCCTTTGCCAACCTAAATTTATGATTCTATGATTCTGTCCTACCCCAGAAGCAAATTGCTCTACAGGGTTACTTTTATCGAAGAGACGCTTGTGCTCATTGCATCCTTGTGAGCTCTCAAAGTCACACAAAACAATTGAGCCACAGTAACAACTCAGCTACTACCAGAACGGCCATGTCTCCCCCTGCCCTGCCTGTGCCTCCGCTCTGCCTCTTGCACCCAGCGGCTGCAGGGCTCCGCACATCGCTAATTCAATCCCCTGGTATCGCAGAAGCCTAGCCAGATTTCTCCTGGGTGAGACTTCTGCTGGGTTAGGGAGATCTGGGTAACCCAGTACAAGCCCCCCTGGGTGGGCACAATGCGGCAACACGTAAGTGAAATCGGGAGTGGAGCTGCAGTGGGGAAGAGGTATGCGGCGTATCTTCCCATCCAGATTGCCCAATGCCACAAATCACCGGAGGCACCCACACCAACCAATTGCATTGCACGTGTAATAAATTCATGTCCAAAAACCCATTTGGATTCAACGGTCTTCAATATCTAGGGCTACACCCAGAAGGTTCGCCTGTCCCTTTGCTGCCTCCAGACTTGAGAATGGTGCAGGGTGTTTCCAGACTCCCTGGAAGCTCCCCTGGGAGATGGAATCAATGCAGAGTATAGCGTCCTGCTTCCAGCTTTATGGTGGTAAGTTTGAACATACAGCCATGGTATGTTGCCCCTCTGCTTTTTTCATTCAATGATTTATGTGACCTGAGGATGAGCAGTGACCTTTTGGCTAACCTTTTCTGGCTGTAGTCCTGGCGACGCCTTGAGCATTGACTGGGAAGCCCTCGCTTTTGGGGGATTCAAAACTCTGAGACTAGTTCTGACTACACCTAGCAGCAGAGGAAATCCAGCAAATTTGTAATGAATCTCAATCGATTAGGTGTGCCTCCTTCATCAAATTAGCAGGACTGCTGAGGAGTCCTGACTTTTAAAAATTCTCTCTTCATTGGCAGTTTCTCAGAGTCCAGCATTAATGACCTTCAAGTCACACTACAAGACATAAATATCTTAGTCAGCTAGCAGAGCAAAGGTGCCACAGAAATGAGCAAAATAATAATTCACTGTCTATGGAGTTACTGAGAGTGCATGAAGAGAGACAAGGAGAAACAGTCATTCTCAGTAGCTTTATATTTCCTCTAGATAAAATTCAAAAGATAGTTTGAGATCCAGTTTACAAGAAATTGAGATTTCAATAAAATTTGCATCAAGGGAATAAGTAAAAGCAGAAAGTTATTCAGACAGAGCTAAAAGAGCAACTGGAAAGGAGAGTATTGACAACATTTAAAATTTCTTTGTCTCCAAAGAGAGGAAGCATCATTTAAGGATGCAGCTCAGCAATTCTCACAGGGGTAAAAGTGTTTAACACAATATAGTTCAGTTCCCAAAACTCAGCAGGCTTTTCCATTTTTAGTTAGGGATAGGCTAATAAGCTCAGGTAACCAAATTCATGCTTTAATTAACATCTTTCCCCAACTGCCAGGTAATATACCGACTTTATTTTACCTACTCCCTGAAGAAAGGGTTTGTTATATCATAATACAGAACTCCAAGAGCGCATGTGGTATTGCTTTTTTGAGGAAGTCCTAAAAAGATCCTAAAATTTCATGTCAAATTGTATTTGTGAGAACTGCATATTTAAAAAACTCTGTCAAAAACCCCAACCTCTCTTTCTATAGCACATACATTCAATACAACCAAATGCAAGATATGCTTTCTGTTAAAAATTAACTTTGTGTAGGCATAGACTGTCATAAAAATATAAATACATTTGAACAAAGTAAAATTATGAGCAACAATTAACAAAAATATTATTCAATATATTAAACATAATGGGCAGAATATCAGTATTAAATACAGCATATGCATACATAAAAATATTTTAGCAATCATGCATATAGATTTTCCCCACTTATGACTTCACAGATTTACTCATAGCCAAGCTAAAAGCTTAATTTTAATGTATTTTGATGAGTTCAAAGAAAAAGGAGAGAAAGAAGAAGAGTCAGAATTCCTGGATAGATCTGATTCTTTTTATTAAGAAATGAAAACTAAATGGTAAATTCGTTTTTTCTTCTCTCCCGAACAGCTGCTGCTCTGTGGCTTGAAAACTGATCTATTGGTGCAACACAAGGCAGAAGTTCCAATTTTTGGTGTTTTCTAGGGCTTCCACAGAGATGTTTTGGCAGATTTAGTACTGCAGCACCTAGTTGTTGGTCGCAGTTATCTGTCTCCCAGGTTCCCATGCTCCCAGCCCATGTAAGCATACAGGTACAATTTGGTGAACCAGCTTAAGCCAAGAGTGAAGGTTTTGTGCTGAAACGCAAGTCCTTGACCTGGGACAACTGAAGTACAGCTGCAATTTCCATTCTGTCATCCTGGCTAGGAAATGCAGTAACCTACAGTTGGTAAGGAGAAATGGGCAGGTGGGGGTGGTAACGTCCAAAACTCCCGCAGCTAAATCTGCCATAGCTAATCTGTTGGAGTCCTAAACCCCCAGCTGAAGCTGTCACAGAGAGCCAGCCTACGTGAACCATTTTGGTCAGCACCAAGGAAAAGTCAGGGTTAGCCTATGCAGCCCAATCAACTACTTTTCAGATCTATTAAAACACGTAAATTATCAAAGGAGCCAAATCTTAGCCCGTGTAGGACAGCAAGAATGGTGAACAAATGAGGCAGAGGAGATAAAACATTGAACCTTTCACCAGGAAGGTACAACAAGAAATTCACTCCTCTGCCTGATAAGTATGATCATATTGCTTTGATACCCGAAACCAGGCAATGAGCAAGAATGTAACACGATAAATAGCTGGGCTTTTCAAACCTTCGTGAAGCTGAGAGATGCTTGTTTGTACATGGAAGTTATCTGCTTTATACCGCCTTTTAACATGCTTGTTTTCTCTCCAGATGAATCAAGGACAAGTAAACTGGAACAGAGGGAAGAGTGCCATAGCTTTTGAAATCCAATCTCTCTTACCTTATACTGCTAATTTGGGGATGGGGGAAATTATGTGGTTCAATTTACAATTAGGATTCCTCCATAATGATGCCTTTCCTCCATAGCTCTCACATAGGACACAAACCTTTTCCAGAAACCTAAAAATAAAGTATATTGCACAGTCCAGCTGTAGTGTTGTTTAACATGGTGTGACAGACTGATCAACACAAATATAGACAACACAAAAAAGACAGTGAGGTGCTCTGACCAAACATGATTTGAAGGGCATGGCAAAGGAACAATCTGAGGAGCTGTCAAAAGAGTAGACTTTCTACATTGTGGTTAATGTTCCAAAAAGTTCCTTATTATGTGCTTATAAACAGCTCTCACAATGAGGCAATGCATGTTTATGTATTGTTTTTGCGTATTGATGCTCACTCATCCCACCTAAATTAAAAATAATACCTTTGATATAGGGCAAAGCGCTCTGTGTTCCAGGTAAACCTGCAGTTAAAGCAAATCCTGTGCCCTTTATTGCAAACATGAAACTAAATCTACACAATGCCAGAACTTCTTCATTAATATTACCTCTGGTTTTGGCGTGCCAGATTTCAGCAAGTTGAGCTAAAAAAACACTTTACCGTTCAGGAACTTTTGTTGCCACCTGCACTAACCATGCCAAACTATCCCTTAAGAAATGGACCTAGAAGTTTGCTAGTACACTGTATGTTAGCTCAAAGACATATTTTACCTCCATATTTTCTTCTTTTGGGGAGAGGGAGGAATGAACTGTTACCCAAAATGACAAACTGAATGTCTAAAGTAGCACCCTAAGAAATCACCAAGGCATTATTTTTCACTTTACCAAAGTTCCATTGTGCAAGACTGACTATCCTGAATAAAATTAAAGACCCATGAGAAACACGTGTAATACCAGCAGCATAACAAGGTCTCAGTCATAATGCCGCTGCTTGGCAGATCAAGCTTTTCTGGAATGAGATGCCCCAGTCTTTTGAATTGTATGCCCTTCCTCTGCTTGGCACACAGAGTGACCGCACCGAGTCACCAAATCTGCTTCATGTAAAGCAAAGAACATGCACTTTTTTTTCCCATAGCTCTGTTATTGTCTGTATCACAAGTGATAGCTATAGATGGACAGAGGATAAGTGCCACAAGGTAAAATCTCAGCCCCTTTCAACTTAACGGAGGTTTGCCATTGCGTTCAGCGTCACCAGTATTTCACCCCAGCTTCATTCATCAGCCAAAGAATGGCAGGGAGTTGGAGTCAGCTCAGCTTTAGGAGTAAGCACATTGACCTACTCAGAATATCTTACCATTACAGTGAATTTAGGTAAATCCAGCCTCGTAGTTCCTTCTTGTGCCCTCCTGTAATCTGGTCTCCCTTTCAACTCTATTATTTCCCTTTTTCTCTCACTGGCAGTAGCTCTTCTGTGGGCCAGAAGAATCACTCCTTCATTGAATCGAATGCCAAAGCACCCCAGGCAGGAGGGCTGCCTCCACACTGGGGACTCCAGACTTCCTGGGCAAGGACTGTAGTAGACTTAGGAGATGACTGCAGAATGCTAAATCAAATTACCATAGCGCATTTCACAACATTTTATAAACCAACAATTCCACAAATTTCTTTCTCCTCCTCCCCTGTTATTTCCCCAGTTTACAGCCTTAAACATATAATTCATAAACACATAAGATTTTGGTGTGATGTCTAAAATAAAAGAATAAGAAATCAGGTTTTCATTATTTGCACAGACTCCTCTGCTTTTGCAAGAGTTCAAACAGCATAACACTTACAGAAATTGTTGGAGTGCCACCTATTGGAAATAGATGTGCAAACGAAAAAGACCTTGGTTAGCCTGCATAAAATAATCATTTATTACCCAAGTGTTCATTTAACTATATCAAGTTAAAGGGCTTTAAAATGCATACACTTCATGTTCCTTTCATAATTATGTTAAAATTTAGATCAGCATGTAACTTAAAAAAAATGAGCCTCTCTAAGGGGTAAAACACTGGAAAGTGGTAAAGATTTATAGCCCTGGAGTATAAAATAGCAAAAATCAGAGCAGATCTGCAAGAATAACCACCTGCTTAAAACCTGAGTCACATTACTAAGCTCTATATCCACTGTTGGTGTAAATTTTATATCGGATCCTGGTTTGCACTCTGCAGAGACATATGTAATCTTTAGGCTCACACAGTTTAGCTGTGGTTTAGACTCTGAATGTAAATGATTAATTTTCCCGACGGAAAGCGGTTCCCTTGTGATAAAACAGTCCTGTCCTCCCATGGGAAGCTTACAAATCAGTCTTGGGACAGTACAACTAGTTTTAATAAAATGATCTTCAGCTGCCATTTTTGTTCAGAAGATACTCAGGCAATGCCACAAGTTAATTCTTTCCTTCTCTGTCTCCGGTGAACAGATAAATTTATGGGTTTTTCCTCGCTCCCTCCCCAGCTATACCTTCAGGCCCTCTAGCCTCTGTTAAGTGAAAGTGTGCTGATTTACACTTAACATTGAACAAGACTGCAAAAAATTTTAAGCAACTGAAAAATTTGACCCAGTTTTGAACCTTGAACTTGATCCTTGAGCTGTGTGCCCTCCCTCCTTCCTCACCACCCAGCAAGCAGCAGGTTGGGAGTGCCACTGCCTGAAGAGCATCACTACTGAAATCCGCACGTCTGCTTCATCTCCTTTTCTTTACTACTGCAGCTTCATCCTCTGTGGCTTTACAAGCTCTCACACTAAAAGAAGCAACTGTCTTTCCTAGCTCTTTTCTGCCCAAACATCCCAAGCTTGATCTCAGAATCACACTATTCCTTTTCCGAGTCCTTCTGTTAATTAGCACTGACCCCTGCCCAGCTCATGACAGCTTTTTTGACAGCTCTTTTCATGGTTGTGCTTAAGAGAGCTACACAAACACATAGAGTGGGAGCTTTTGTAGACAGCTCTAGGAAAAAAAAAAAAAACAACAACAAAACCAAACTGCACTTAATTATACCTGATAGCATAGAGTAGAAAAAGAAACAGAAGACTGACATGGCACAGAAACAAAGTGAAGCAAAATATACTGAGTGTGGGATAATACACGTACTGTATTTCATATATTCAGTCCTCAGAATTATTCGGCGGCCAGCCATTCCACTCTGCTCAGTCATCCTCGGTGGTCTACAATTCCTAACTCCAATTCTTTGGCTAAGTAGTATTTTATAATATATTTACAAAAATGACATATTAAATTAAATTACTAAAATAGATGCTATTTTCTCATATTTGCAGTAGAGACTAAAAATACCTTTTCCATTTGTGTTGCTTATGAACTGATTTATATGGTTAGTGACAGCATTGCTTTCTAAATCGGTTCCTAGTCTGTCACACCTTTATTTCCAGCAAGTGTCTGATACATATTTTCATTCTTCACAACCCCTTCTTCTTTCTCCTGGTAGCTTACATCATTCTATCAGTGCACACCTTTTTATTCCTTGGTTTTATCTCTTCCTCCAGATCCCACAGAGTATGCTCCAGGCTTCTCTGTGGTTTATAAAAGATCTTTTCTCCTATGGCTTTCTCTTGAAACTTCAATCATTCTCTGCCTCCTCTTGAGGCATGCTCTCACATATAATTTCCCTCCCTTAACAAGCATATTTTCTTCTTCTGGGGACATACTTACAACAAAAGTTCAGGGGCATCAGAAGTAACATTTCTTTGGTGCAACAGTTGTAGACCCATGTCTGAGAATAATGACGTGTCTCCTATGCCTACTGTAGTATCTGCACTTATATTGCATACTAAGAAG
The DNA here is from genome assembly GCA_017639485.1 of Pluvialis apricaria. NCBI lineage: Eukaryota > Metazoa > Chordata > Aves > Charadriiformes > Charadriidae > Pluvialis > Pluvialis apricaria. The sequence continues at coordinate 47,036,080 of CM030044.1, read as the reverse complement.
AAGGCAATGTGAGGAGAATAAAAACACTTACAGTAAAATTCTCAGTGAAATCAACAGGTCTGTTTCAGGTTTCATGCCATCTTTCTAACTCAAAATGCCTATGCTACAGGCATTTTAGATGAGAACTAGTAGGGTTAGGCACAACAGTAAGGCTCTGGTGTTGACAAAAGTCTTGGAAGACATATTTGTGACTAGATTTTTGCGAGTCCAGACCCTGGGCTCCTCCCAGTCTTCTTTTTCCTTCCAGCTGAAACTTTTGGGCTACTCAAGCAGTAGTGGAAAATGAACCTGGGCCCATTCCCCCACTCAGTGTCTTTCAAACTGTCAGTCAAGACCTAGCTATGTGGTCACTTTGTTGTTCTAAATGTTCATGTACTTAAAGCTCAATTTTAGTAGATTTCTTAAAAATTTTGTGGGGGAAGGAAATGTAGTCTGCTGACTTTTGTTATGCTGGACTGCATGAAATGTAAGTCAGGTCAAGTTAATCTCTGTGGTGTTGTTTAGATACCAGGACTCACTCAGAATGAAAAATAAAATTGAATATTTTAAATGTTATCCATAGCTTGGAAGAAATTACAATTTCAACATCATCTTCAATTGTAGATAGAGTATTCCAACCACCTCCTAAAATTTTCTCAAGAGCTTTTCTGAACATATTTTGGAGTAGTAAAGAAACAGGAGTTCGGCTGCACCTATCAGCTAAAAGTAGCAAAGGTAGATTTAGGAGTCCTGCTGGCCAGGCTATACAAGAACTCTGGACAGGTGACGTGGCAACTGTGGACAGAAATTAAATTAGTAGACATATTTTTCTTAAGCAATTAACATAGCTGGATGAAAACAGAACAAATAAGTAGGCAAACATTTTCACTCTCATTCTCCTCCAAAAAAAAAACCCAAAAACCCCACAACCAAAAAAACCTGCACAAAACAGGCAAACAAAAAAAACCCAACAAAACCAACTGTAAGGCCTGAAGGCTTCTTCAGTCATTTTAGGATACCACTGATCATTCAATTTAACATGAATAGGCATACTAAATGAATGAGGGGATTTATAATTTCCACACTACTGATTTCTCCTCTGTGATATAAATACCTGTAAAAAGCTCCCATGAGGTATGGCAAAAGGCACCTTTAACCTTTGCAGACATAATTTCAGACCAGCTTAGCATCATTTTTCTCAGAATGAAACCATATGTCACCTAATGGCTCAGGGGAGATACTGGCATATGGAGCCTTTCATGCTTTAACTGCCAGTTTGAATTCAGCCCAGGTCAGTAACAACCAACACTGCTATATCTGAAGGCTGTTGGGTAATCTATGTGAAATGAGTTGGCCATCTCAGACCAGATCATACTGCAAAGTTGTCCAGCGGAACGCGACCACTGCAGATGGCTCAAACTTGCCCTTCTGTTGGCAGTATCAACAAGTCAGCCAAAGATTAAACAAGCGTTGTACATACACAGGCTTTCACTTTGTAGAAGTCACTCTCCCAAGCCAGGGATAAGAGACATTGACTTGTAGGGCAATCAGTGTGAGACACTACCCTGGAGAAGGACCTGCAGCGCTCCTCAGCCAGTCTCCTCTAGCTCTTTTGCATTAGCATTACCACACCTCCTCCCAGCTCTTCCTTCATACAGATTTAACCCGTTAGCCAGATCAACGTTTAATGCCAGCATTAATGCTCCACACATGGTAATAGCTCTTTGAGTAAGGACAACTCTGCTGTCAAAAGTGCGGATTCAGACCTGGGATAAATCTTTTTAAAAAGAAGGAGAATGCAGAACAGTGTCATGATGAGGGGAGGTTAAAATAAGCAATCATTTTATGAAAGTTGAAGAAAATACTATATGATAGCAAAGAGTTAACTCTTTTTGAAATAGTACCCAAGAGTAGAAAAGAATTAAATAATAATATTAATATATGCATTGCAGTAGAGAACCTGAAGGCCTGAGAAAAAGAAATTTTAAAGTCTCCTAGGAAAAAATTACCAGAGAGCCTGTTCCTAATTTTCAACAGGAGGGATTTTTATCAGTATGAAATGTAAGTTTTCTCTTTGTAGTAGTGTAAACATTACATGTCTATATTATCAGTTCTCAGTTAGGCTTCAAAAAGTATCATTTTGGTTTTATTTCCTACTGGAAAATTTACAAAGACAGTTATTTTAATGCATAGTGTGACACTGATGTACAGCTGGGAAATGAAGCCAGGCAAATTAATTGATAATACAGTCTTTATGCACTCTGTGGGAGCTGTGTCACAAAGGAGGCTAACAGTAGGTGTTTACAAATAAAATAGAAACTGGGAGGTTATTTTAAAAACAGGACTATGCTTACTGATCAGATTCTATTCCACGTATTGCCAGGTAACCAAAGAGCTTACATGAAAGTATTAATGTTGGTGAGTTATTAGTTCATTGATGTATCAGCTCATGTATACCTATTTACACAGGGTTTTCCTGTTACCAGGCTTGCTATTTTGCAGTTTTTTCCCATTGTAGCTTTGTGAAATAAATATGCATATACCAGAAAGCAGCATACACGGTTTACACATTTGCCTTTTATTTTTTTCTATTGTAAATTATATTGTTATTGTAGAAAAGATACGTATTATGTCAAGTGCTGAAAAGGACACTGTCACATTCAATATACACTCCCCTTCATCACTATAGTAACCAGACTACTAATCTATATCTCAGCTCTTCCTCTTGTGTCAGACTTGACTCAGTTCACTTACGAGGCTCTGCACTCCTGGTCTCCCAGAGTATCTTTCTGCACCCACCCTATGTTGTTAAAGCCTCATAAGCAGAGCTGTAGCAAAGATGCCAAGAGGGGGTAGCACCCCTGGTGTAACTGTGTGTGAAAAGATCTCAAATGAGGATATATACGCCCCTGTAATTCACTAACTGCTGCAACCCAAGTGATGAACTGAGCAAGCAGTACCGCAGAAAATGAAGAAATGACTGGTGAGAGCTGTGTGCTGTGCAGTGAGCTTGCATACTCAACTCCATGGCTGCGAGAAGTGGGAGTGAAGTGATGTGGAGGTATGATATCCTAAAGCCACAGTACGTTGCCCTTTTGGACAAACATTTGGCTGAATCCCCCCATTTATCTCTGGAGGTGCCCAATGATACATCACTGGAGGTTATCTTGACTTCTCCCTTAAACAATACCCAACTATCTCAGCATTTACACCCAGCTACAGATCAGAGGTTGATCTGATAAACATCAGCCTTCATTATAAACTCAAGCCATGTTTTCTTCTAAAGCTTTTGATTTCAGATAATTTATATAATTATAATATGTTCATGCAATATGTATGACACTCACTTTTTCCCTTTCAAATGTTAACTTTTGTGTTGTATTTTTATTAGGCATGGAGTTCAGATTTGCAAAGGTTTTTTGCAAATGGAGTACAGATTATGGTTTCTTCCACTTTTATTTTCTTTATCCTGATAAGAAGGTGTTCTCCTCTGGGGTGCAGAAAATGTAGAGGGCAGTTTAAAGCATATGTGTATGGATTAATCTACGATTTACTAAATGAAGATTAATAACAGTATGTTCATTATTGATTTAGGGATTTTAAAAAATAGTACTTTTTAACCCTAAGTTGGGTTCAGCACAAAAAGAATACACATTGTTCCATAGGTACAGTAATGGTGATGACTCATGAAAAACACATTTGTTTCAGTAGACTGAATAGTCTACATGAACCTTAGGAACAGTGCCCAATTAACACCACAATATGTATAATACCCCCTTAACACAGTTAAACTGTTGTCAGTTTCTAAAAGTTAGAGAAAAAAACACTGTTCTGAGATAATGGTTTAGTGGCATTCTCTTCAGAAGTAATATTGGTCTTGCTAAGGAAGAGGTATGATGTAATTGATTTTGACATGAAGGAATGGCATATTTCAGCCAGATAAGGTAAAATGGAATCAACACAGAGGCTGACACTTGGACTGGAGAGCTGGTTGTACCTACATTGCACTTTTTGTGTATTTTTCTCCCTTCTTCTGTACTTAAAATAAAAAAAAAATCACAGCTGTTAGGTAAATGGTAGATAAAATGCACATATCCATCATTAATTAAATAATTCACTGAACAGAAAAAGAACAGCCTGTCATCTCTTCCTCAGAGATAGGATGGTTAACTATTCAGGCTAACTCCTCGTTAATGGCCAGGCTTAAGTACAATTTGGGCTTGGGGTATTTTTTCTCTGACAGGAAGCTTACTACATCATGACATGACATGCCTACCTTTTTTTCTAAACCTTTAGCAGGAGCACTGTACTTTTACTTCCCTTGGACTAGAAAAATTTAACCATTTAACTTGTGGTTTAGATTTTTCTCACAGGAGATCCACACGCAGGCACTAAAGATTGGTGGAAGGGAGCCTGAGAAGATACCTTGAGTAAGAAGAGTCAGCAGATCAGACAGACGAATGAGCCAGGTGACAGACCTAACTGCCTGGCTGGGAATACCTAACTGCCTGAGCAAGCACAGTGCCTTGACAGCAGCAAGACAAACAGAATCTTGGGTTGCATCAGCCAGAGGTAACCCAACAGCTTGGGGGTTGTCATTATTCCTCTTGGTGCTTGTCAGGCCACACATGGAATACTTCATCCTATTTTGCAGCTCAAGAAGGACACCGAAGAACTGGAGAGAGTCCAACAAAAAGCCACCAAGTTGATTAGAGGATTGATAAATCTGATGTACAAAGAAATGTTGAAGAAATGGGTCTTGTTCAGCCTAAAGAAAGGAGGGCTCAGGGGAGACCTAATGACAGTCTTCCAATAGCTAAAGGGCAGATGCAGGGGAGGTGAAGGTACTCTCTGCACAGGGATGCACGGTGACAGAAGACGCAACAGGCACAAATTCCTTCAGGGGAAATTCCATTTGGATATAGGAAAAAAATATTTCACTGTGAGGACACAGTGCTGGGCAACCCATTTGAGCAGGGAGGTTGGACCAGACGACCTCCAGAGGTCCCTTCCCTCCTCAAGCATGCTTTCATTCTGTGACAACTAGTGTTGGAAGCGGTGGAATCTCGTTTGCTGGAGATACTGAAATCTCAGCTTGACCGGGCCCTGGGTAACCTAATCCAGGGCCTCATTTTCAACAGGAGGTTGGACAAGTTGATTTCCGGGGTTCCCTTTCAATGTAGACTTTTCAATTTCTATCCTACTGGAAATTAATGTTTTTTCAATTTCCTTGCAACCAGATTGGACCAAAAGACAAATTATTGTCAAGAATAAGTATTACTTTGAAGCAGAAATTTCAGGGAAAAAAGCACAATAAAACAACTGTTTTGGAGCTATTGAAATGTATTATTCTTGCTCAGTTCAGCACAGACCTGTGTCTATTCAGCTGCTACCCTGCCTCACTGTAGTCCAGAAGCCTCACATCTCCTTTTCCTGCTATGGGTCAGACACCAGACAAGATAGAAGACTGCTGCCATTACAGAAATTGTGGCCAAAGTCTGGTCAGAAGAGAAATAAGAATATCAGTTATGTTCAAACTATACCTTTGGACTGAAAAACTTACTGATATCAGTATGTCTCAAAAACATGTTAAGTGCCACTAAAAGTGCAAAAAATCATGTCTACCTATTCAGACTTTCGCAGCTGCAAAGACTACACCCTTTTCCAAAAAGCCACAAATTTCTTTTGTGAAAACCTCTGTTTATACTGATTGCTACAGAGGGTGATAACTATTCTGGGAACACTGCTGAGTAAAGAGTGAGCATACTCATTGCTTTCTGGGAGTTTTAAAAGAATGATGCTAGAACAGGACTACATGCTTATTGCTTTGTTTAGAATGCAATATCATTTCCTGCGGGGAAAAAAAATCACAAACAGAACTGGCTACGTTTTTAAAAATCATTACAGACTCTACCCTCTTAAAAAGCTTTCATCAGTGCACAACATCTCTATCCTTTACCTCAAGGCTTTTTACATTGGGAAACACCCTTTTCTCGTACAAAGTTACCCAAATTACAGTACTTTCACGTGGGATAATTACTGGAGGTGACTTAGAAATTAAGTTATATTCATGTTTTGAAGAAAAGTACAGCATCGACGAAACTTCCAGGGGCAGAGTGCAGCTGGTGTGCAAAGGATACTTTTCACAAAGGTTCCCTAGGCAACCTTAGATGTTAACAACATTGGGGGAGTCCGGTGCACTAACACTAAGAAAAACAGTGCAGAGGATGGTGCGGAGTGGAGACACCGCGACCAAAGTCTGTGATAAAATGGGAACTTGATGGTCAAATGGAACCCTTGAAGGTCTTACAGAACTGATAAGCTGCCTAATTGTTACCCTGAGCCAACGATCTGTCATTTTTTGACAAAATGCTATCCTTTGGGTGAACTTTGCTCATTATAATGTCATTATAGTACCAAAACACACCTCCATCCCAAAAGCTACCCTCCTCCAAGGTGCAACCACTCCTCACAGAGTCTGCGCTCTGAATTTTTCATAGTCTATACCTTTAAAAGCGGTGAGAGAATTTTACACCAATCATAACAAAAATAGGTATGACTAGAGTTCCTCAAGCTCCACCTGAAAGGTGAAAAACAGTATGAAAATAGCTTAAGAGAGGAGGGGTGTCAGGGAAGATACCAACGCAGTCAGGGAAATACCGTCGCTGACCACCCCTGACTTCTGGGATCCGTTGATGGGCTGAGCCTCTCTTCCCCCCCGTAAGGACGCTCGTGGGTAAGAGTTGAACACTTGGCTATACCAAGTGCTTCCCCAGGAAACTTAGAAATCTCTACAGTGTTGTTTTATCACTTAGCGCATTTGTAGCCAGGCTGTATTACTAACATCTTTAGTATTTGCACGTGCTTTGCAGACAGTCACTATCACCGGCAATTCAAAAGAACTTGTGCATCCGTTGCTTCAATAAACTACACTTTTCACCAATATAGCTGTGAGACTTCATAGTGAATGCGACCCAACTCCTTAAGCGTGGCCATGCGAGTTCATGGAACGCCACTAGATCGAATTGTGTATGGTGTTATTAGTGCATCCGTAATCGTGATAGTTCAATATACATATTGAACGCGACTGGACTTTTAATGCCAAATTGGGCATTACTCAGAATCTAAGCCTAGCCCCCCCCAGCCCCTCTGATACAGGCTGGAATGCAAGGGGGTTTATTTTCTGCCAAATTACTTTGCCCTTTAACGCAACGTTCCGGTACCTCAGATATTAGTGAGGTACTTGCTTCTTCCTCTTTGACTGACCCTGAACTCGGTGTTGCATCCTTTCCCACATAGTTACATACTTCCCTTCCTGTGATGGCCAGTAGCACACATGTAACTCCTCTTAGATTGCCAGATTCCAGTCTGAGGAATGCCCACAAGAAATCACGGTTCTGACACAATTTAGCACAAGGAGCTCAAAAATAGTTATGGTGCAGCCCACCCAGCTTAATTTCTCTGTCCCCTCTGCTATTGCATCCAGCCAGATATCCACTCTCACTTATTTGTTGCTTCCATAATTTTGCTATTCATCACACTTTCTGGTAAGTTTTCCATACTAAAGATAAACCCATATTAAACATTATTTGCTAAGAATACTAACAGCTTGAAATATGCCACTGATGTACACAGCTTGTTCCATCATTCTAAGTATGCCATAGATCAAGCTATCTACCTGCGATGGTGCGCATATTAAATCACTTGAAGTTCCATTTGCATGATCATCTTTCCAAACACTCTTGCTGTGTTGCTGACTCAAGCACTTTGAAAGACTCACTCGAAATTACTATTTTAAAAAAATGCTAACATTGTCTCACTGAGTATGCAGGAAATGAAATGTGTTAGCACTTATCCATTTCAAATTAGATTCAGCACATAACTGTCTAACGTGAGTGCACCTAGCTGTAGTTTACATTTGTCTTTCCTGTAAGCTTTTTAATCAAAAGTAATTTAGTGCTAAGCATATCGAAAAGCCTTTCATTAGCCATCGATGGGACTTGATTTATTCATATGCTGTGCGACATATGTTGCTGATGCTGTCGTCTACCACATCTCCAATTTTAAATAAGTGTTTCAGTTTTGGGTTGATATTTTTGCAAAGAGCTCATTTGCAGCTTTGCATCACGCAAGGCAGGAGTGTTTGGTGCGCTCAAGGTGTCTGGTTTGCACTGGTGACTGAATTGCAGAAGGCAGAACTAGTCGTAGGACATCAGGTGGCAGATTGGAGGGGATTTTTCTGTTTTCTGGGGTCATGCTGGCTTCTGTTTTTCCCAAAGTAGTTTCAGGGCATGATTTTCATTTGCATACCGTTTCTGTAGCTGTTGCAGTTACCTCCCTGCAGAGCCAAGACACAACTCAGAACTTTTCAAGTGCACAACAAGCGAGGTCCCAAGGCCTTGTTTTGAACAAGGCATCTATCCTGAATATGATCTTTTGTTGACTATCCGACCGCACAGGAAAGCAAAGCTTAGTGGTCATTTCAAGACATGGCTGCGGAAAGTGGTTCAATGCCTACATCCACCAAGGTGTCACCAAGTAATTCACACAGGACTAGAGTTATTAGAGGTATATAGGAAGTACAGGGGGACTGCCAAGAACCCTGCTTAGTTTGGCATTATATATAGGCATTTCTGACAGCTCCCAGTCCATATCAGCTACATACTTTTCAAAAAGTTCCATGTAGGTTCCTTGTATCTCAGTTACCCACCTCCAGACTATATTAAAAAAAAAGCTTTGTCTCATGCGTCCTTTTGTCTAGTTAGTTTTAAGTCCTTTAGAACAAGCTTCTCGCGTGGTATAGCTGAAATCCTCACCACTATTAAGGCAGGTGAGAATTTTATTGTAACTTCACTGAAGTCAAAATTTCACTTCTGTTTATACACCAAGAATCAAGAAGGGTCACGTTAGGTTTGCATCAGCTAGGTAGTGTCAGAAAATGAGAATCACGTTGCCAGTCTCATATCAATATAGAAATCAGTTATGCCACCAACCAGACAGAAGCATGAATAAACAGGCATTTTCCACTGGTGACTCAGATAACTCAACAAGTTCACATGTTACCTTACACATTTATGTTCCCAAAAGACACATTTTTGAAACGCTCTTGTCAAAATGCTCAGTGCTTTTAACAAATTGAAAATCGAGGTGTTCCAATATATTGCAAAATTCCTAGATATTCTCTAAAGACAGACTACAACTAGGCAGGGCAACAACATTGTGCGAATAGTTTCTTACCTTACTAAAGTAACCAAAAAAACCTCAACAACATGCCAGAATGAAATCTTTAAAGATGCTTGCTTACAGCTCACAGATTTACTTACACAGAAGCAAGTCTTTCGAATTCCTTCAGTAATGTGCACTTCTACAGAGCTGCCTTTATTATAGGAAAGTTGGCGACTGTGTCTGCTAAGAACTCTTCAGATGCTCTAGTGGTGAAAATTAGCAGGCTCTTGTCAATTCAGGAGCCTAGAAGGAGGGTAAAACCAGAGACAAGCAGCCCACCAGCATTTAAAATAAAGTCTATTTCCATTTATCCTGAGGAATCCAATTCAGATTAATATCCATCACCCAAAATATTTACATCTTCGTAAAAAGACACGCCATCTCATGTGTGGCAGGAGATACAGTTCAGCCTCATTTCCTCAGTACTGACTTTGTGTCTCCTCACAAGTTTAAGGCGAGGAACAGAAACTGAATTTTTTTACTCTGCTCTTCCCCCCCCCAACATGATGGACGAAAACCTGCTTTTACATACTCTTGCTATGTGCCCGTACCTCAGCCTGTTTCTGCCAGTCTCTTTCCCTTTGACAATATTTGAACTTTACATTCAATTTCAGCCAAATAAGACAAAGGGGTCTCAAAGGAAGTTGCTTGGAAATAGGCAGGCAACGAAAGGAGAGAGACCACATTAGTGCCCCAAAGATGGAGAGGCTAAAGCATGCATTCTGACATTATTAGTCACCTGAGATACCCCCTGAAAGAGAAACTTGGTGTTTCTCAGCAGCCTCTGAATATTCGTATTGCCAGCAAAGATTAGATTTGAGCTCATACCTATTAGACCCCATAGGGCACAGACATCCACCAGGTCTTAATAGTACTGCAGTTCCTGGAGGAACTGTTTTTCGCTCTCTCCCACAGCCCTGCTCCCTCTTCCTTCATCGTCTCACAAATGAGCTTCATTTTGTGTATGTGTGTGTGATGAACTGTTTAAAATATGGTAAAACAGACTCCCTTAGTATCACCCCGATTGCACTTTGCTTCTGTGGTGAAATTCAGCCTCTTGTGCACTAAGTCCTTCTGCTCCCCATGTATTACTGCACCCAGCCCCTGGGACCAACTGCCTCTAGTTATCCATTACTTCATGTAAAGAAGGAAGGCACCAGAGCCCAGCAGTAATAAAGGAGCAAGGAATATCTTCTATGTAGGCTGAAAAGGGAGTTATTCCTGCCTTTCATCACTGGGAAAGTATTTCCTGCCTATCTCTTTTGACAAGAGAACTCCCTCCCTGCTCATCTCTCTGCCCCACAAAGATCTGCCTAATCTATAGGGGACGGACTGGTGGTTTACAATTTACGTGTATGAGTCAGGATGCTCTCAAAAGCAATCTTCAACTGAGCTAGAGCCAAGCAGAGAAAGTGATACAAAGACAGGCACAATTAACTTGCAATGTTTCCTTCCCTAAAAACGGGTATTATTTGAATTATGAATGGACATAATTACTTGTATTTGCTATACAGAGTCATCTGTCTCAATAAAATAATACTGTGTGAACAAAGATCATTTTGTGATATGGAATGACGCAAGGAAAGAAAACATACATTTTACAAAACAATCCTTTTTTTTTGCACATTAATCTGGCAATATTAAAACAGCGCACGATGGTTTTAATTTAAACAAAATAATCAAGATTATTTAATTAAACAAGGTTTTTGTCATATGGAACTTTTTAATATTTTATTCCACCAGCAAAATCTGCTGATGCACTTGGAAGATCTCCCACTAAAGGAGACAGAAACAGAATCTGGGTACACATTGCCATCTAGTGGAGCCCGCCCCTGCAAAGCCTGCCGCTGAGACCTCAAGGCTTTATTTTACTCGGGAGAAGCTCCGTTCGGAGCTGGTATTGACATTTAACAGGAAAAAGAAAAAAAAAAAAAAAGTTTTCTAAGACACATAAGAAGCAGAGAGTCTTAAACGCCGGTTGCACAGTCAGATATACTGTTACAGTTTAGGTCAGCGGAATCTCTGTTGGGATACCTTAGTTGGGAAGTAAGACAAAATAACCTTTCACCCTTAAAGCACTGCTTCAAATCCGAAGTAAAACAAATAAACGCACTTGTCTGTTCCATTTTACGAGAAGTACAGGATTGCTAAAGCGCTCTATTTCACATTTAGGACCACACTCAACAAGCAAGGCAACCAAACATTTATCGTGTTTAGAGAGGTGTATCCTTTAGGGCAGGTTTGAAGAAGAACGGTGGGCCAGTGGGGGAAATCTGAAGCTCTCCTACTTAAGACCTGCCAATTCCTAGACACAGATGTACAATTTTGTGAGCTCAGTGGCTTTCCCTAACATGAAATTTCTTTCAAAAATTGAGATGTTTAGCTCCAAGCTCAGATGAGTCAGGGAGTTATTTGTGGAGTGATTAATGAATACCAAATAAAGAAAGCCACAGAGGGATGAGTCATACCACCATAACACGAACGAAAGAAAAGATATAGCCCTTCTGGTTCTTACTCCTTTTGTGGCTTTTTGTTTGCTTTGTCTCTGTTTATTCTCATCATTCAGAGTAATTTCCAGCTATTGCACTTCAATTTTAATTTCTTTAATTACTATTTTCTACAGAGCAGACTCACAGATGAAGGAAGTATTTGTCCTCCTGATACGGTATTAAACAAACTCCAAACTGGAATCTCCCAATCTTTTTTCTCCTGAGTCAACTAGTGTCAGCCCTAAAGCATTTTCACTATGAAGCAACAAAGCTCAGTCCCCTCTCTAGCATTATCACTCCTTAAATTTATCGACTGGGACAGCTGGTAAGCTACACCCATGCCAGAGACAGCAACAATATAAGAGATTGCACCTTCTTCTGTATTTTATTTTTTGACAAAGAAAGAGCTATCTTCACACAGGTTTCATAATACTTCACCTAAATCAACACTTTGCTGAAAAGCTGATGAAAGCTGAACCCCAACAGGAACAAAGTTGATGGGCAAGACGACTTGTGTGGTCAAGGAGACTAGTGTGAGAGGGAGGATGAAAACCATCACCGCATGGAAATGAGGCAAATGGGTTTCTAGGCAGATAGCATGGTCATTTAGCTGAGCAAGTAAATGTGGCTGCAGCATGAGAAGAAAGGAGCAAAGTTAAATCCATTACAATATGAAAGATGGCTTCAAGGTCACTCAGTGACACCTTCAAGGTTAGGTAAAGATAAAGACATCCCCTTTTAATCAGTGCAACACAGAGTCCATGCAGTGCTCAGCCTAGAGTACCAGACAGATTAATTTGTGGTTGTGGTCTTTTTTGTAGACTACCACCAACGAAAAGGATAAAAGCAGCCATTCTTTGCTGCGACGTGATGTCGTCAGAGGCATCAGGAAGGGGTGTCACAGGTGTGTAGAGCAGTATGCTGGTAAAAACAACAATGTGATTATCACTCTTCGGTAAGCAGAAGCAGGACCACAGATTTGGGCTGACACGAAGTTGTACTTGCGCAGTGGCTGTGAAGAAGAGCTTGCAGGTCACACTTAGTACCACAGACAGTAAGTAAGTGCTTACTGAGTGTTTATTCAGTTGCTTTCATGTAAGTAAGAAGAATCAGAACCACAAATGGAAATGCCAGGAATCCATGCTATTAGTGACACGTACTTGAGCAAAATATATCAAATGTATCTAAATTTCATCAAATTCCTAGCCTAAACTACACCCACTGGTTGCAATTCTGTACAGATCAATCACAACTTACATCATATACTTTTATCAATTTCGTGTTTTCCATTCAAATTTTTATTACAGTATTTTTTCCTTAAGCTTTGCCCAAAGGAGGGAGTCATATAAACTTTATGTCTCATATACCTTCATTAAAATTATCATCGCTACCAAGCAGGATGGGGCCAAGGAAATTAGGAAAAAATGTTCAGAATTCAGATCCCAGGCCGGGTTGGCAGCTAGAAAAAACACCACCTTATGTTATGAACTAAGCAAATTTGTTACCAGCATCGTTGAAAGAATAAATACACTGTCACGTAATGTCAGTGATTCAGAATGAAGTGTTATATATGTCTTACAAACGGTGGTGGCAGAGCTTAGAAAAATATCTTAGATTATTTTTCCAGGCACTGTGTAAAGGTGATTCAATATATTGCCCTAATTCCAAAAGTTGTGCCTAAAAATAATACTTCTTTCCCATATTCACAAAACACCTCTTACAACCATCAAGTATTGCACTTATATGGTGAACTAGTTATCGATGATAGCTGGCATAAAAGTTTTCTCCATATTTACAGTCCATTCAGAAATGTTGTGTTTGTAAATACCAAGAAACGTGAAGTAAAGAATCTTAGCTCATACATGCTTTATTAGCATCATTCCTACTGACAACAGACATACAGGAACAAAAAAAAATCACTTAGCCCAGCAACATGCTAGTGCATCTCCCTTTCCTTCGAATACAGCTCAATATAAATTTAACCCTGAAACTTCTGTAGCTACAGGAAGAATCGTATCAATGCTGTGTAACATAAACCAAGCAAATTAGAAAAGAGCTACCAGAACTACATAACTCAGGATAAATAGAAAACAAAATCAAATCAATTTATCAGACTACCTGACATATATCTGTATGTAGTGGTGTGTTTGGCCACATGAAAACTGGGCTTGGTTCTAGCACTCAGCGAAGAGGTACAGCAGAATATATACAGCAGGAGATGATCTTCCAGCTTCTAAGATGAAGTACTTTAAGTACATTGATACACTACCATGCCAAACTTCTACCTAGAAACCCAGCATCACAGCCAAAAAATCCAAGGGGATCTAAGGCTTTGACCCTGGGGATGGGAGAAGCTCTTGGGGAGTAGGTGCATGTCGAAGAACATGGAACATAAGGGTCCAGGAGGCTCTACCAAAAGATCATTTTTTAAATCAGAGGAGGCTGGCATTCATTCCTGTTTCTTTTTTATTTCTTCCTAAGAAGAGTCTCAGTGCAGTGTGTTTATTTAAAATCAGCAAATTGAATTGAGACTGCTGTATAGATACCCCTATAGGCCTGTAAAATCATTAAGCACAGACCATCAGCTGATCACACCAGCCAGAAACAAACAAGGGCCTGATATGCCTTCTGCTACAGTGGTGTAAATAGGGTATCTCTGTTTTTAAAAGAATGGAATTTATCCAGATTTTTAACAATGCAGCTGAAGGCAGATTTGGCCCAGCTTGTTCAGTGGCCACCAGGGCCCACAATACACATGCATCAATGCACAGATGTGCAGAGAAGTTTGAAAAACATGTTCTATCTTTTTTCAAAGAGTGTACAATGAATATTAAACAACCCCTTGAAGTTCACATTGCCACTCGCCTAAAATCAGCCCTGCAATCCCTATTATATGCTGCACTATGTGGAATGCTAATGACTATTTAAACTAATTCAGAGTGGATGTGTAAAGAGTCGGGGCAGTGACAGGGATATGGCATATAATAAGTGCAAGATTATTCTGTACCTTTACATATTCCTTTTCTTTCTTCTTTATTTCAAGGAGATGACATTTTTTTCCAAATTGGACTATTTTTGATAGCCTTGGAGGACAGAAAATGAGATTTCCACATCCATATGGTTAAGATACCCACAGGCCAATTTTGATTTAGGAAGAAGGAAAAGCTGCCAAGTACCAGAATACCATGTCAAAGGCGGGGGTGATCAATTGAATTGTAAAGGAAATGGATAGGAAGCTTCATTAAAAGCCATGGTATATGGAAATTCCCTGTAAGCCACAATGCTTTGTAATGCGTTGCATTCTTTAGAACTTGCGTTCTAAATATATTTGCATTAGATTTCAAAGAATTACAGCACTAAAGTATCAGGAAGCTTTGCCAGGAGATAGCAAGCAGGTGATGTGACAGCCAATTATTTACATAACTAGAAAGACTGTATATACAACAGCATACAATCCGCATTAACATATATCACTTTTTCCTTCCATTTTCTGAAAACTACCATAGCTAATGCATCAGTCAGCAGCAGAGTCAGAGGACTTCACTTTCTGGAATTCACCACAGCTTCCACTTATTAACTCAAAAGTGGGTTACTGTCTTTTTAAATTGTTTTTCTGACAGGGTTGCTTGTTGCTTGAAAGAATCAGCATTCAGACAGTATTCATCTTAGGCTATGGTAAACTACAGTTAATAGGATCTACTCTGTTCTGGTTTTGTGCCTCTATGCTCTCAGAGGGTGTCTTCTGCAAATCATGACTTCAGTAAATCCCAACTAAATTTAAGTCGTTACTGGACAAATATACCTTCTGAGTAATGCTTCCTTGATGAGGCAGTCACAACCTAAATTTCATTTTTGTTGCAGAGGGCACTTGTGCAAAACTGAAGTGAACTGTGGATTCTCTGACAAATACACTGGCACAAAAACATGACCACCTGAGCTACAATTAACTAAGCAAGCAGACAACAACTGAGTATCCAGATGAACCTAACTGGTTTCAGAGTAAGTTCTGCTCTGTCTTCAGGAGAAGCCAGGACCTCTAAAAAGCTGTAATGCTTTCAGAGATTAACTCAAGCAGTTAAATTTAGGGACAGACCTGGATTTTAGATACTCTGAAATACCTTGACACCATGGTATTAGATATGACTCTGTGTTTCAATTTGAGATACATGAAATATATCACCCTATATTTCTCCAGAGGAAGTTCTTGGCTAGAAATGTGTATACAACTCCCCATTTCTATATTACATTCTCCACCTGGCTGATCAGACCTGTTCCTTACTTTCTTCTTCACCCTGCCATGCCCAAAGCAGCGCAGTGGCAGGGAAACTGGCTGCAACATGAACTGTGCTTTTCCCAGGACAGAGATAGCAAACCTGTTGCTGCTGTGGTTTTGCAAAATGTTCGTAAGGTGGGAGGGATGGAGACAGACTGTTCAGTATCTCGCTGAATTCTTGGACAAAGGTTAGAAACGATGTAATACAGGAGGAAAAAAAAAAAAAAAAAAAAAAAGAGCTCATTTAAATCCGTAAAGGAACATCAGGTTGTTACCTAGCTGTCCTTGATGTTCTTTCCTCAGCTTATAGCATCCTTTCCCCTAATTAAAACAGTGGGGAGTTTTGTTAATTTTTGAGTAGATGCATAACTTACTCCTTTGCTCACCTGTAGAACTGATTTTAAGGGCAGAGAACTTATTTTAAAGGTTCATTGTTTCAAGATGCAATTGTGGGGAAAAATTCTCAGCACAGAAAATACCCAAGGAAAGGCTTGTGTTTCTTGCACACAACTCCTGCCAAACACATCCTAGCAGGATTTGGTTTTACCAGTATTTTAGCAAGCCAAAATATGCAGCTAAAGAGCAAGATAAAGATGAGGAGAAAAAAAAAAATATCACGAAAACCTAAAGATTGGGGGAAAAAAAAAATAAAATTAAGAATAACGAAACAGAAAAGCCAGCCTTTGCTGAAGCCACATATTCAAAACAAGCCAAGACAATGTTAGCCACAGTCAGCCTGGTTAACATCACAACATTTGAGCAATTCTGGGCTGTGCTTTCGTGACACCAAGTGGTTAATCTGTAAAGGTGCATTCTGCTGATCTCTTGAACACGCTCCTCCGTATTTCAAAAGGCTGTTAGAAGGAAGGTGTACTCAAAGGTGCTTATAAAGGCAATCCATCCTATATAAAGCCCCTACACCTTTCAAATGAATTTTCGTTTATTCATATTCAAAACAGTGTTCATTTCAGAAGTCAGGTTAAGCATTTTAAAAGATGCAGTCTAAGAGAAACCATATCCACATTCTGTGGACACTACTAAACACCTACACAATGTATTTTAAAAGGAACTCACAAAGAATAAAAGAGCCCCAACAGGAGCTAAACTAAGCCTGACATGGAACAGATTCATCCCCCATTCCTTTGTTTTTCAAAGTTACTATTTACTGGGACCCAGATGTCTTAAGACTCTCTCAACAGTAAAAAATCTGCTCCCATTGACTAACTGTGATCAGCATTAAGGAAAAAACCCATCCATTTTCCTTTTAAATTTCTATGTCTAATTAACAATTAAAATGACTACAATTATGTTTATTTCTGCTCCCTGTAAGACATTCATCACCACAATTCACGCACGTTTTCAAGTCCTTAGAACATTCAACAAATGCTTCACAGTGGACCCTGCTCTCTGTGTGTCCCTGGTGGACATTTAAGCCAAGTATGTCCAAATTCTCATTTTCTTGATGATTTCTTTCATTCCTGACCTTTCTATTAATATAATTCTCTCTACAGTAACACAGAAAAGATTTTCCTAGCAGGTAAGCATTGCAAATTGCAGTTTAAATTCATTTTTATTTCATCCATTAGCTCCCCCGCAGTCAGGTGACCTTCTCCAAGAACCTTCCTCATCTGTCCAGAGCTTTCTAACTACATGGTTCCTGAGAGAATAGCTTTCCCATCAAGCTGCAAATGAAGAAAAATAGATTAAGGGCTCTTGAATGGATACTAGAAGTCAAATAAGAGACTGTGGAGGATCCTGGGAACTATAGCAACCTGCTGGTAGTGTATTTTTTGTACAAAGAAAATTAACTGCAGCATTTACACCAGGTAAAGCTGGTGCATACCACAAGCTTCAGATATAAATCATTGCAGCAGTCTTTGCTGAGATAATGATCACAGGAATGAATTGTTGTCAGTAGTTTCTTGTGATAAAGAATAACAATTTTTGCCTAGCAAGCTAGACATGAAAGCAAGCATCTCCTCAGTCTTCATACTAAGAGCTTTGCAAGACTCATCTTTGGTAATTGAAGGCAGATACCTTCAAATAAAGTCAGTGTTGTGACAAGTCGTTAACACATTTCATTTCTGAATAGCCTCACTTTCAATTCCTTTTGCTTTAAGTTTTGCTCCTCTGCTTTCAACTGTTATGTCCAGTGGACACTCTGACATCCTTGAGGAGGAGCCATTTTCAAAAGAGACTCTGATACTAACAAACAAGAAGTGCAATTGATTTCTATTTTAAAGTATTTCATAGGTATCAAGTAACAACACACAACCACCAGAAAAATAAATCAAAAGGCAGCAAAACAGACTTTGCTGTTTGGGTAGACCCTGAACTACCGTGGGACATTTTGGGACCCCACTCAGTAAGAGTTTGTCTTGCATGGGCACAACATGCTATGCTGGGGGACTGCACCCAGCTGTTATTTGGCACAAACAGGTTTTCTGTAGCCAGGGGCTGCAAGGGTGTCCTGCAGGGAGGAATCCATTAGCTGCCCTGTGCCATCACAGCTGTCACCAGCTGTCTCCAAAACCAGTGTGCACCCTATATCACACATCAAAATTTCAACCAACCACATGGTGCCTCTGTTCAGACATGTTTAAGAAAGAGTAACAGCTGCTAGGAGAGAAGAAACAGAGGAGGCACGTGGACAGGGACGTCGCTGAGGGCACAGATGGAGATGTGCTCTTCAGAGATGCTCCATCCCAGAGGAGGTGCACCTCTGAAGGCACTGCAGCCCACAGTGGGGGTGCCCTGAAGTGACTGCAGCCCACAAGTGACACACACTAAGGCAACAACATCCCTGAGGGGCTACAGCCCATGGATGATCACCACCAAGACAGGGACATTCCTAAAGCGACTGTGCCTCATGGAGAACACATGCCAGGGCAGGAACTCACCCAAAGGGGTTGTGACCCATGCAGAAACCACACTGGAGCAGAGGAAAACAAGTAACAAGCAAAGATTGGCAGAGAGAAAACATCATGGGTCCAACCCCAACCCCAGTTCCCCAAATCGTGGCTATTTTGCTTGTGACACCAGCTCAGCTGGTCCCCTGTGGAATTGTACCAGCTCAGGATGCTCTTAG
This sequence comes from Pluvialis apricaria, assembly GCA_017639485.1. NCBI lineage: Eukaryota > Metazoa > Chordata > Aves > Charadriiformes > Charadriidae > Pluvialis > Pluvialis apricaria. The sequence goes on along the minus strand of CM030044.1, from coordinate 47,017,026 downwards.
AAGGTTCAGTGAAGGAAGAGACTAATGGAACCTGCAAATGAGACATATTCATATGAGGGGTACGTGAGAGGTGGATCCCCCACCAGCTCTTCCCATACACCCAGATATAACGGATTTGTCTCAGCCCTGGCATTAGAGTTTCACAAATTCTTGCTTCCTCCAAGTACTGCTGTATATGCTAATCCTCTGAAAGACTATTAAATCTGAAAGATTGTTAAGTGTAAGTTATAGAAAATGTATGCTGTGTGGTTTCTTCTTTTTAAGGTAACAAATAACTGCCAAATAGCACCTGTCTCTATGTAGACAGCAGGCATTAACACTAGTGACTCCATAGGTAGTATCCTTACCCCTGAGGCGGTACCAAATAATATGCCAGCACAGCATCAGGATGAATTGTTGGAAGCACCATCTTTAGGATGCAGTATTAAACCTATAGCTGAAGTATTTACAGTCCTTACACATCTCAACTGCACTGTGAACAGGGTTATCCCTGAAGTTCTGACTAAATCACATTTTTGCAATTGCATTCTGTCAACCTAAATTTCCACTGCATTTTTGTTTAGATATTGTACACTCATTTGCCCCTTGTCTTAAGCTGCTGTGCAGTACTTGTGCATACTTTTAGAAGCCCACACGTTGATAAATGCTTGGAGAGGAAAACACAAGGTCATTCCACAGCTCCAACAGGAAAAGTGTTTTTATTTCACTCAGACTTGAGAAGAGTGCTACAACCACATTCCCCCCTTCAAGTGCAGGTCATGCGCTGTTAATTTGAAGGCATTGCAGCTTTTACAGGAAGCATTAGAAAGAAGTGGCCAGTGGTAACTTCAATATTGCCAGCTTTAAATAAAGGTAGCTCTTCACCCAGAATCCTTTCAAGGGTGGCACATTTGGGGATCTTTTTAAGCTGAATTTGAATTTTTAGGTACATGAGTCCTATTTTCAAGGTTCTGTTTGTTACAGAAGCAGAACTAGCAACTTTTTAGTGAAAGCTTGTGATTTCAGGTGAACACTTGTCAGTCAAATAGTCAGTAGAACTAATAACAGAGACTTCTGCACTCGTGACACACTACTTTTCCATTCCTTCCATTTTTTACAAGCCTTTCAATGCAAGTTCTAGTATATCCTGCAAAAATGTAGGACCAAATTTTGTCGCACGCTATGCTTGGAAGTAAACCAGTGCCTAGATCCCACAAATGCCTCAACAATGCGCAGAACGAGATTGTGCACCCAGGAAAATGGAATTTTTACACCCACAACAGACAGCTTTTCCCCTTTGCATGGGAAAACTATTTCTAGGACTCTAATACTTTAGAACTTGAGGAAGGTATGACCTCTTTTTTGTTGTTTTATAACACTTAAATTTGTGTGGAAAACTGCTGCAGCCAGACAGTATCATCCTCTTTGTGCAAAGACAAGTCTATCCATCATTTGGCACAGCAAGCCAGCTGTTGACTCCCTGTTCTTCATGCTTTTTTTTCTGGAAATGGTATCCAGTAAATTACTTACTCTACAAGATTATCATCAATTTTCTTCAAAGAAAGCAGTCCTCTTACTTCAATTTCGAATTAAACAAAAGCTCTCTTATCTAAGTGACATTAGAGATAACAACAAAGATTTCAGAAATTTTTATCATCTAAAATTGCCATAGAAGGCTAAAATAGTACCACACTAAAAGAATTCTCACAGCTTGTCCACAATGAAGTATAGGTATCCTGAACAACTTCATGGTTTTACATGTCTTTTCCTGCAGAATTTTCCATTATTCTGATTTAGTCTCATTATTTGAAAGTTATTTCAGAGAAGCAGAGTTCAAATAAGCACATCCACAAGTGGAGTTACTCAGCAATAGCTACAAAAATTAAATTTACATCTACTTTAATCAGAATTAACTTTCAAGTGTGAACAAGCTCCTTATTAAGTTGTTGGAAACAGAGGCTGAATTACAATGATCTAGTTAGAATACAGCTGCACAGATATACAAGGAAAAATAATTAAAAGTATGGTTTTAAAAAGTATCTTATTAAAGCTTTTATTCAAAAGTCACTGCCATAGGGACACAGAGGCGCAGGCCACAGAAGCATTCCAAAGTAGCTACACACACACCCCGCCCATGCGAAAAATGTATTATGCAGAAAAAGAATAATTACACATGCGCCTCCCAAGTGGATCATACTTCCTGAAGAAGACATTTTTAGAGTAGAATAAATATGCCTATAGACTAAGCTGATGAAAAGCCATTTTATACGTCTTTAAATGCATACATACATACATACTAAACCCTACTTAGACTCATCTGCCTTAGCTATTAGCAGCCTACTAAGCAGTAGGAGAGAAGTAGGATGGGATCCACAAAGATCACCCAGACAATTCTGATTCATTTTTTTCTGTCTTATGCTCTTTCCATTTAAGAGAAGCAACAGAGGTTATAACCGCTCAGAAAGGGACACATACATTAGATTAGGGAGAAGTGATTCCTGCTGGCAGGGCAATTCCAGATGCTGCGCTGATCCCACTTGGACTGTCAGCCAGATTTCTTCACTCTTCTGATATTTTCAAACAGCAGCTATGGCTTCTTTAAAGAATTTCCCTTTGTAGCATCAATGGTAGCAGCAGCATAGAAACAAGTATGTTTTACAGATTGGCTGTTATGATACCTAGCGAATTTATTTGCACGATCAAACCTATATTGAAGTCACTAGAGTTCTATGTCAGGACCTGGGAAACCATGGCAGGGCCACAGCTTGAATGTCAAAGTGCCTAATGAGGATTTTTAAATAGTGGCTGCTGATCACTCTTTCTGGAGAGAGCATGAGTGCGAGTCAATTCAGTCTGAAAAAAATAATCTGACTCGTACTACACAGAAACGGCAGAAGCTGCTTTTAACAAATTGTGGATGCATGAAAATCAGCATCAAGGAAACTAAGTTAAAATTGTTGCAAACATTTTGAAGAACAATGAGGAAAATGGAAAAAAATAAACTTAATAGAGTTTTGAGGAGAATGTAATCAGCCATTTTTAATTCCTTTACCATTCTTTTTTTTTAAATTCTTTTGTGTGTGTACTTTATTCTTCAGCTCCTATGTGCAAAATCTTTGGTTGCAGACAGAAGGATATTGCACATGCTAGCTTATAACACGAAAGCTGATGGTGTAATGGAACAATAGTACATAAATTGGAACTAATTTAAATGACCTTTCACCAATCTGCAAAGAAAGATAACACTTTTTTACATTTACATATGTTTCGGTTAGAAAAGTTGTGTTTTAGCTGATATGTTAATACATTTTTATTTATGGCTGCCTGTAACTGAAGTATATTTAACGTATTTGTATTCCCCCTTTTACACTGTTCTTCACTTTTACTGCTAGCTTTGTGCATAAACAAATGACTGTATTAGAAATGTATGCATAAAGAGAATTGAAAATAGCAATTGAAAAATAAGGAAAGAAAAAATAGCTTCATTAAGAAGTAAAAATCTTCCACAGCAGATTGACATATTTGTTGAAGCAAATAACATAATTAAAACGCAAACAGCAGGAAGAAAAACAGCTTTCTTGTTTAAACACTGGAAGATACAGCAGGGGAGAGATTCTTGAGCCTTAAGCCAAGGATCAGCTCTTAAAGCACCAAGTGCAGGATTCACACCGATGTCCACACGAACTGCAGGCCCAAAAGGCTTTCAGGGCCAGGCACGCTGCCTCAGCTCTGGCATAAATTTTACTGGCTGTGGTGGTGGAAGTTTCATCCTTAACAAACCAAACACATTATTTCCACTGGAGAGGATTTTAAAGGCCTTCTTAGGAGAGCCAGCTGGAAAGCTATGATTTCTAAAGTTCCTGACAGAGGATTCACATGATGGCCATTAGTTGCTTTAACTTTGGACTGCTTTTTCTTATTTAAATAATTTCTTCAGGAAGGCCTTACTAAATGAAACCTGTGGCTTACGTCATCCAAGTTTGGCACATATACCAGCTCAGTTAGACACGCATTAATAAGAGGTAATTAGGTGACACATTTTAGCCATTTTGAAAGGGAGGAGGGTGGACATGGGCCGTGGATTTGTAGTCCTCAGGATACGAGCAGTCCGTCAAGCTTAAGGGCTTGCAAAAAATATCAAATCTACCTTTATATGGGAATTGGCCTGGCTTCCTAATTGATCCCTCTAGCACAGAGGCACAAGAGATATGTCTGATGTTAAAGTGATGCTGCTCTTAATTATATACCAGGAAATAAATGAGATCTGTTTCAAGTGTGTGCTAAAATTAGCTCAAGTTATTAGCCTCCAGCAAATACATTATACCATCCACCAGCCTCAAGAAGGGAATTCCTAACTGTAGCTAAATGTCAACCTTGCCATACGTACAAGAGCCATTTGAACCGAACCTACTGCTAAGTACACACCCAGCTCTCTATGAATGCAGAAAATAGAAATAGCAGCTGGGAACTAGAACCTTCTTACAGTATGCTTTTCCTGCACAGGCAAAAACCAGCAGAATACTGGGGGGGGGGGGGGGGGGGGGGGGGGGGGGGGGGAGTTTTAGATTGTTCTACTGGAAGTGAAAAAAGGAACACTACCTAAAGCTTTCAAGAAAGTTTTTGTTTACCTTGTAAGACACCAGTGCAAGAGTCTTAAACAACAAGGCTTTATTTGGCATGAACGCTCCAAGAGATCACCTCCGCTTTTCTTCACATTCTTCATCTCTTAATCCTCTGGTCTAGTTTACACTATAATTTAAACACTAAAGATAATTAGCTTACTTTCTAAGAGCCTTATTGCTAACAAGATATAAGACAAGTCTGTTTGGCCAGTTTGGATTGCAGCATATCTTTTATTTGCTTTTTGACTGTCTCATCTATTTAAGTAGTGATTTCTTCAGGTGAGAGACTTGCTTCCTCTTAGTACTTTAAAAAAAGATTCAAACCAGTGGCACTTAGAGCAACTAAACAGCGTCTTCACATATAATTTACTCTTCTTGACAGACAGATGGTCATCTCTGTTTTTCATTTGCAGCACACAGAGTAGGTAGCTGCAAAACAGAAACAGATCAAACACCGAGAGCCTTTACTAAGTGCATTAAATGCTCTCTTTATGCCTTGAGGCTATATTAACTAATGTGTGGGCATTTCACTTAATATGGTTACATTTTGTTGTGTAGTAAAGTTTGTAGTTACTGCTCTCTCTGTACAGTTTGTATTACAAAACTAAATATCCCAAATATAACAGGGGAATTTTTTTCTCTCCATATGTCAGTATAATTACTAAACTATTAGAGTAATTTTTAATTACATTTACATTGTTTGTGTTGTGAAACAACAGTTAATCAGTATGCAACACATACTGATACTGCAAGCACACTGACAAAGCCGTTAGTCTTGTAAATAATCTTGAATAATTTTTAAAAGGAATGAAAAAGAAAAGTGCAAAACTTGGGCAAGTTTCGAAACTGTAACCTCCTCCCTCAGCAAAAAAAATAGAAAGTAAAAGTAAAGAGAAACCACATCAAGAGACAGAGAGCACACACCAGGCAGAAAAAAAATGGAGATGAAGCCAGCATTTGCAACATGACTTTCAGGGCTGCAAATTATTCCCCTTGCTGATTGGAAGAATCAGTCCCATGACCCTATGCCAAGAAGCCTAGTGTACTCCCAGTACATCATCACACTAAGGAAACAATGAAAGACAGCCAGAAAGGAAGACGACTCTTATCTGCAGGACAGTACACATTTTACTGCTTTCCAATTAAAACAACAGTTTAAAAACAACTCAACCTTAGCTAGCGCTTAGCATGATGTTTTTACTCTGGAATTGTAAATGCTAATTCATTTTTAGCTGATAAGTAGTAACTATGTTGTCTCTAGCTAAATAATACTTAGATAAACAAGAACAATAAATATACTTGTGCTAAATAAACATCTTGCAGAAATTGATAATAATATGTTGCTTTACAAATACACACCACACACTCTAGACAGTGTTTAGGCTACTGATATAGGCCACACCTCTCTTGTCAGATTTTTTTTCAGCGGTTATATATAAAGGAATTCAGGTTGCGTAACTACAGCTGGTATTTTTTTTCACTAGTCAATACAGAAGAAATTATTCCACATCTGTGTGTAATTATTTTTGTTCCTCTTGAAATGGTAGGAATCTGGATTTCTTATCCACAGAACAAAGTAACCCAACCCTTAGTTAATTAAATATTAGCTAAGTTTCTCTTTAAAACTGTAAATTGCACTGCACTGAAGAAAGTGACTTGCATCTTGAACGTTACATCATGATTAATAATGCCAATGTACTAATCGATTCTCCTTAAGGCACTGAAAAAGACATCACTCTGACGACTATGTTTTTTAAGTCCTCAACTTTTCTAAATTTAAAGAGCTATAAAGAAAAGAGAAGAACAGAAAGAAAGGGAAGTTTCCCCATTCACAGCACACATGGAAGAATTACATGGTTTTAGTACACTGCACTCTTAGACAGCCAGTACTGCCCAGAATATCAGTAGATAAGGAGTCTTTCTTCCCATCTAAGTCAGTGGAACTTGTATCTGTATTTTTGTTAAGCATACATAAATGAAAGGCTTTAAGCTTCAGCTTTCAAAAGCGACTGCTAATTTCAAATGTTTTCTTTTTCAGAGGACATGCCAGTGCTCAACTGCCTTCACCTCTGTTCTTTCTCTGTAAAACCAGGAGAGACAGTAATTTATATCTGTGTTCTAGCAACACTTAAGAATCTCCATCAAAAATTAGAACCACACTGTTTGAGGGGCTTTAGAGAACGCTTTGATGAATATCTTCAGAAGAAAGTTGCTATTCTTCAACTGTATACTGCTGAAACCAGGTGCTAAGGATACGCTTCTTCAGCTTGTTTAAGGAGGCCAAATAGCATAAAAGAGCAAGGTCTGCAGGTAGTCTTGCCTGTCTTGGAAGGAATGTTTACCAGCTCTCCCAGACAGACTGGGCTCCTTAGAGATTTCATTTCAACTCAAGTGAGAACGAGCTCTCTGGAGCCTAGGCACAAGGTCAGCTATGCGCAGACTGAGCCAGAACAGTGTCCTTTGAGTTTGTGACACCACCCTGCCCAATTCGTTTCATCTGCAGGCTCATCATGATCCGTGCTGCTGCTCAGAGGCTGTGGCAGCCGATCCGCTGTAGCAGTACAGCTGCCTCTTCTGCAGGCTCTGACTTCCCGCTGCAATGGCAAGGTCCGAGCCATACTGGTGAGCAAGTGCTGAGCTGTGCCCCTGGGCCCTGCCCAACGCTACCCAGAGGTTTGATGCAGGCATAACACAGCAAGGTTACGTGCCCAGCCTGCCCGCTTCAGCCTCAAAGACGAAGAGCAAAGCATGTCAAGAGCAGTCAGTTCTCCCTGCTTGGCTGCATCCTGCTGCAGTAGTCAAGGGTGGGCAGCCCATTCCCATCAGTACTGCTGAGGGACCGCGGAGCACTGCTGCACAGCCCACGTCTGGTTCATGGGCTGCTAGTTGAAGAAATCTGTCTGACAGCGTAATATCTAGGTAGTTGTTAAGTGAACAAAGAAGCCTGATGACAACAACAATGGGGAATTAATACCGCTCAAATTCTTACAGAATCACAGGATCATTTAGGTTAGAAAAGACTTTTAAGATCATCGAATTCAACTGTATCTAGCAGAATGTAAGTTGCACAATTTTCAGCAATTCTTTATCAATTTAAGCTCATTGCCTTTTAAATCAAAGTCATTGTGAGGGCATACTGCACTGCAAGATTAGTCCTCGAAGCACACAGCCATAGGCAAATACACAAGAAGTGCTTTGCTAACATTCAAACACTGATTTGCTAGCTCAGCAAAGTATTATTATTATTATGATCACAGTGAACCAGGCAAAGCCACAAGCTGGATCCATATTATGAAATAAACTTTCATTACTAAAACAACAAGGCCGTATTAGTAGCTGGATAGTATCACCTGTGTGTATGCGCTGGAAACATGTAAAGAGCTATCAGCCAGGGATCACTTTCCCTCACGTTGTTATTTATAATGCAGAGCTGACTCGTCCTTGCTGTTAACATAGCACAAAGCACCTTATGTTACCCTGAAGATCTTTTTGGCAAGAGTTTTAAAACAGAGTTGGGATGTATCCCAACTGCAGGGCCAACTGTGTTGTATCATCCTGTGTAAATGTCTTATACAGAGCTAATTTGACTTTTCAGACATTGTGACATTAGAGAGAATTTCTTTCACGGAGTATTGTAAGAGAAATGGTGGTAATGCACTTCCTTCTAGGGAAGGTCTGGAGCAGAGCAGCTGGGAGTGATAGGGGCTCTCAGGCTGAACAGCAGCCAACACAAATGGGCTGTTGCAAAAAGCACAACCACGATGCCAGCATGTTTAAGTGGATGAACAGACCCAAGACGTGAAGAAAACCTAACGCCCAGCTAAAATGCTGCACCTAGTTTTAGGCACTGAGCTTCAGGAATGACAGAAACCATCTAGAAAGCCCATCAGAACCTACAAAATCTGTATTCTAGAAACTCTAGAAAATGACCTATGAAAAGAAAGAATTGTAAAAAAATGGGATCATTTAGTCTAGGAAACAGAAGATTAAGGTCAACATAGCGATGGTCTGTGTACAGCTGAAAAGTTGATGCAGTAAGGGGACTGATTAACCTGTTCTGTGTGCTCACTCCTGGTAATATAAAAGCAATGGGCTTCACCCAAAGTACAGGGGATATAGGTTGGAGTAACATTATCAGTACAGACACTGGGACAGTTTGCCAAGAGAGACTCTGGAACTGATACCATCCGAGAGCTTCACGAAGCAGAGTAACTTCTGGAGATCCCCCCAGCCCTGTTCCCTTTGATTCTTCTTTTTCTTTGCTCACTAAGAAAAGGAAAGTGCTCTCCTCCTCATAAGCGTCCAGCTAACACAACAATCCAACAGACTACAATACTCTTCAAGTGTCTAGTGTTTTTCTCACCTTAAGAACATTTGTTCACTCATTTCTGTGCACACTCAACACAGGAGCGCTTGCACCACTCAGCATCCTCTGCTACGCCCCTGCCAAAGCCCCATGAAGTTCTGTTTTTACTTCAATCAGGCAACCGGCTCTGGGTGAGGTTTTTTGGGGTGGGTTTGGTTTTTTTTTTTTTCTGATTCTGATGGAGTCTCCCACACCGCAGACATTCAAAACCCGCCTGGACGCCATTCTGTGCCACCTGCTGTAGGTGTCCCTGCTGTGGCAGGGGGGTTGGACTTAGATGATCTCCAGAGGTCCCTTCCAACCCTGACCATTCCGTGATTCTGGGACACAGCAGCCCGGCCGCCCCCCGAAACCAGACCTCCCCCGCTCGCTGCGGGCGCCCCGGGACGCCGTGGCAGCCTGCAAGGCGAGCGCTGACCCCGCGGCCGCACCGCGGCCTCACGGCTCCCGTTTCCACGCGGCTCCCGGCAGGCTCGCCCGGACTCCGTTACGCTTTCCAGGCACGAGCTGCACCCTGGCTGCCGGTTTCTCTCTCTTTTTCACCCAAACTCACCCACTCCCCCTTAAGGCAGAGGCGCGGAGCGCGGCCCGCCCGACCCTGGCTCCCCTCCAGCAGCGGCGGCCGAGCCGACGCCCTACCCACCCAGCCCCGCCGCTTCCTCGCCGTCGCGCCGGCCCCCGAGCTGTCCCCTCCGGCTCCGCCTTTCTCTTCCTCTCCCCCCACGCCCTTTCCCCGGCCGGGCCGGGCCGGGCCGGGCCGGGCCGAGGCGGCGCAGCCGTAGCGGGCATGGCCGGGCCGGCGGCGCCCCCGGTCACGCGGCAGGTGGGCAGCGCGCGGGGCGGCGGGCCGCGGCGGCAGCCGGGGGAGCTGAGGGAGGCCGCCCGCTGCCCGGTGGTGGACGGGGACGGGAGGAGCATCCCCTTCGAGGCCCTGTACGGGCGGCAGAAAGCCATCGTGGTGTTCGTGCGGGTGAGGAGGGAGCGGCTGCTCGGGGGGGGGGGCTGCAGCCCAAACAGGCTCCCTGTGGGGAGCCCCGACTTGGCGGGGGGGGGGGGTGGGGGGGGGGGCTGGAACAGAGAGAAAACAAAATACAACGCAGACCGGTTCTGCTCCTGAGAACCCCTGTTCTCTGGTAAAATGACACAGCGTTTACCTGAAAAAAAGGAAATAATTCTTCAACTGTGCGTTCACGGGAACAAGTATTGCCTTCCCCGACTCCCCAGCTGGCAAGCCAGCTCTCGCATTCCCAAAATATCTGGAGATAAAAATATTAGCAAGGCCCCGAGCCCAGTGTCTGTGCTCAGGCCTGGATTAAACCAGGATCCTAATCCAAATTTGGCGACTGCAAGGAACTTTTAATCTTTCCTGTTCCTGGTTCCTGACCACCTCCAAAATGGTCTCTGCCTGAAGTCAGGATCTGATGCTTCATTGCTGTGCAGTTATGTCTGTTTCTGACACATCCAACCGGCTATGTTGCAGAATTTTTTGTGTTACACCTGTAAGGAGTATGTAGAAGACCTGGCAAAAGTCCCCAAGGCGTTTTTACAAGTAAGTACTCTGCCCTTAATATATATACATGGGGCTGCTGGAGTCGAGCAGATTTGTTTTGTCCCACTGCAGGCTTGTGTGAGGCTTAAACCTTCTAGGAATCAAAAAAAGAGGCTCAGGAGAAAGTTAGCGCTTTCGTTGTTTGCTACAACAGCCATAATGTATCTGCCTGAGAGACACAGGAAAGGATTTATTGCACTACATGCTCTCGTGCAGCAGCATTATTTCTCCCTGCCCTATTAGCTCGGTGCTGTTTTTTCTTCTGTGTTCTGAACAGTTAGACAACATCTGACAGGCATTTCTGTTGGTATTAGTAGTGCCGAGGGCAGCTGTCTTCTCCTGACCACTAACTAACTACTGCCCTTTCCATTATGTCGGTGCGGCTGACTGATGGTTGTGCATGGAACAAAATCAGAAAATTGATCTGGATTAAAAATAGTCTCTTTTTCTATGCTTATTTGTAAGCTGCATCAGTTGTGTGACCTGTTCTCCAGGCAGCTGCACAAACAGGAGTGACATAGTGACAGAAAGGAGAAATGGAGTGGGCCGGGGTTGCTATGGACGGGTATTTGTTGGGTGGTAGGAGATACCAGAGAAAGACAATGATCCCCTGCTAAATGTGGAAGGTCAATCTGTCTCTTCTAGGCTGCTGATTGAAATTCTGTCATATTTTATTCCCAACAGCAGCATAGCTGATGACAGAGACTCAGCACCTTGCTGACATCAAGGCTTAGATGGACTAGGAACTTGGGGATGAAAAGGGGCAATTTCTTTGGCGGCTCTCCATCTCAGGGCAGATTTTCCTAAACTGCTCAGTCAGCGTTACTCGGAATAACATTTCTTAATTTGGCTGCTCAAATAGGTGTATACAGAGAATCAAAACCGTCCATGCTTTTCTTAGTGTGAGTATTCTGTTTTTAGGAGGCCTTCTTTTCATAACAAGCAAAATGATTCTATATGGGAAAGGCAAGTATTACACCCTAATATAAAAACAACATTATATTTTATTAACTATTTTACTGGCAACTAAATGAACTTAAGTTTTGGCCTCTATTTTAGACTCAGGCCTAATGTTGCACCTGCAAAACACAGCAGTACCTGCAGATGTAATTTATATCTATTAATGGGCATCAGTATATGTAAATCACAGATGTATGTGCACTGATATTCACATGCTGCTTCTTTAGATTTGAATTTCCAAAATCATAGCAGGTTGCAATCAGTTGAAAAGATGATGCTACTAATGCTACAGAACAATTAACGTTTACACATGTGTAACTTAAAAGTTATCCTTAAAAATTTTTTCACTTAATTAATCAATGTAGCTGCTGACTGTGGGTGATAGACAAAGGTGCAGTCTCTAAACGTGTAAGTGATGTTAATTTCAAGTAATTTCAACTCAGTGCACTGTCACCATTAACTCAGGACACCAGATTCTGCTAATGCTTTGCTGCCATGCAGAAACACCGAGCTCCTCTTTACAGCTTCAATACCCATGTTCTGTTCTAGGAAGCAAATGTGAGGCTTATAGTTATTGGACAGTCATCTTATCATCACATCAAGGTAAATAAAGTAGTCATTAAATACATCGTATCCTTTATTATGTCTTAATGGTCTGCATTGAGGGATTTCGCTCTGAGTGAAAAGACGGTCATTTGCAACCACACAAAAAGAGGACAGTATTCTTTTCCATGAAGCAATGCTAATAGCGGTACATGAATAAAGCAAATAACTAAGACTTCCAGTTTAAAAACCACTGGGGCTGGCTAAGGAAACATTTTCTTGATTTCACTGGAAGCTTTGTTTTAGTAAGCGCTTCAGGACTAAAAATTTTTGGCCTTTAATTTAACATGACAAATGCACAGGTTTCTAAATCGGGGGGGGGGGGGGGGGGGGGGGGCGTGGAGGAAGGGGCACGATTGGCGGGGTGGCAGTATTCCACTGTCAGTAGATCCTGACTAATTACTGTCGTAACCTTAAAAATATTACTTCTCTTGTATGCATTTATTTTGCAGCCCTTTTGCAGTTTAACTGGGTATACCCACGAAATGTACGTAGATCCACAAAGGGAAATTTATAAAACACTTGGCATGAAAAGAGGTGAAAGTAATAACGTATCAGGTAAGAATAATTTTCTCACCTTGTTTGGACTTACACAGAACAAAAAAGAACGCTAAAGACCGTCTCTTGTAGGCTGTATTTTGTCAAAACACTTGTAGTCAGGAAACTCTAAACTATTCATAGCAGCTCTTCGATTTTGTTGTTCTCCTTACATACTTTTGTATTTCTAGATAACAAGTACTTTGCGGTTTTGTTTAGTGCGGAGCCCTCACGTGAAATCAAACACGCTCCTGGGAAGTATTAGGAGTGTGTGGAGAGCGATGACTGGCCCGGCTTTTGATTTTCAAGGAGACCCCGCTCAGCAGGGAGGAGCTTTGATTTTAGGCCCAGGTGAGCTGCTTTGTTTCATTTGAAAGTTAGAGTCTGCTATGGTAGCTGTTTGCTTTAACGCTACCGTGTCAGCTGCTGTCTCTGTGGATCCCAAGGAGACAGTCTTGTGTTGAACTGTGTGATTTTGCCCACTGAAAGAACCCGTGGAAGCGTCATTGTGCAGTCCCACCTCCCACAGAGGTGGCACAAAGCTGATCACAGTCCTGCAGAAATCAATAGGAGTGCTGATGGAACAACTGCCTCAAAGTTTGGAGGGTTTTTTTTTGATATTGTTCGCCTACATTCTGCTTTCACATTTCATTCTAGGCATTTAATGCAGTTTTAGTAGAGGAATAATGCACGAAGCTGCAACATGACAAAGTCATCCCATCAGATCATTAGGGAACATCATGCTACAGCAGATTTAATTCAATTAGATGCCTCAATGTTCCTTGCTTCTATAACTTAATTAAAAACAATCTATGTCATTGTTTAAAATATAGTATATTGTGCAATCTGTAGAGCTAGTATACATTTGTACAAGAACTAGTAGTAAATCAGAATGCTGCTTTGATACACGTATGTCTTCTAATAACTAAATGTTTTATTCAACCATTTACATGTTTATTCTCATTCTGTTTCAGGTAATGAAGTTCATTTTTTGCACCTTGATAAAAACAGGCTGGATCATATTCCCATTAACACGGTTTTGCAGCTGGCAGGAGTTAAAACAGTAAATTTCACAAACAAACCCCAGATTATTGACATATGACACTGACACAGCATATAATTTTTTTAATTTGTGCTCTACAAGGACAATTCTCCAGCGAATTCCCACCAGCATCAGTACTGTTGGGTCTCTATGGGACATCTGAAACCCCATCTAGAAAATCAGAGCACAGAATAAACTACTTGGCTCTGAAGATGGGCATGAAAGTGCTATTTCCACTCTGTCTTACGATAACAAAAACTAAAACACAGCTGAGGTTTATCGCAAAAAAAATCCTGTAGCTTATTATTTCCTTATCAAACATCTTGCTAATATATTTTAAAAAGCTTTGTTCAAAACACACTAGACTAAAAAATCTGGTTTTGCTCAGGACGAACTTGGGATTCTTGCCTTCAGCAGATCACACTGGCTTTCAATCCAGTACTTCGCAGCGATGTTTTAAAGCTTCCACCGCTGTGTGACAATCTTGTATTAAAATAACACCTTGAAAAATCACAGTTTCGAACACTGGGACTTACGCTTATGCCTACTTTTGCATCTGGCACTGGCAGATGTTATGAAATATTTTATAGTTTTAAATAAATATTTTAAATATGTCATCCATTGTCTGCAATTCTTTTGTGTCATATGAAAAGATGGGTCCGTAAGACCAGGGAGGGGTGTGTCCTAAGCATATTTCTGATCAGATTGTCAATTTTGGAGTAGGCCACAGTCAATTACTTGTTTTCCTTTGAAGATTTGCAGCAGAATATTCTCCCCTCTGTGTGTGTGTGTACTTTCTCTCAGAGAGCAAGAGATCTCTGAAAAAATGTCCTTAGTTATTTCTGTCCTAGACAACTGAGCTAAGGACAACAGCATTTTGGTTTGCAGTTCTGTTAGATTTTGTATTATCCATTTTTCTAGAAATATTTATGTTCAGAAGCTACTGCTTTCATTAAAGTAGATGTGCCCTCTTTCACCCGCAAGCCACCTCTTTTTAGCAATTTTAAAATAAGATTGTCTGAGATTTACGGAGGAGCATATCCTCCTCTGCAGTTTCTGATCTTTGGCCCTCACTGTAAAACGCTACTGTTCATACACATCTCACCTGCAAATTCTCTCCCCTTTTAAGCCTTAACACTAATGCAATCGAAAAACAGTATTCTGTGAAGAGGTTTGTCCCTGCATCCATTAAGGTCACTGGCAGGCCCAGAGCAAGCTCTGGAGAGCTCTACACCATTAAGAGCATGTGAAATTAAATGCAGTGTTCCTTGACGAAAAATAAAAGGCTTGTTTAAGAAACATAATGATACTGAGCAATGTAATTCCATTAAAGGTACTATGCCTTAGCACCTTATTAATTACATACACATTTTGATACGGTGTGTTTAGAAGGATGATATGATGAATGTAAAAATACTCTGTTCAGTTCCGTGCTTTGACTGAACAGCGCTCGGCACAGGGCTAAAAGTAGTCATGTGCAGACTCTGAACCTACGTGATTTCAGGGCCGGCCAGAGGCTTCCTCGGAACGTGGCGTGGCGGGCTGGCACCCGCAGCTGGGCCTCCCAGGGCACTGAAGTCCGCTTTTCAAGACCACCGCCCCTACATTCATAAATGAGCAGCTGCCCCCTCTCTCCAGGGCTCCCCCAGCTCAGCAGTATTTTTGAGTATGTCGGAAGCTCTGGACTGCAGCTGCCTCTATGTCGCTTAAACCACAGCAGAAAGCAAGCGAGAAAACTGGTCTTATGTTTGTAAAACAAAGAAAATAAATGCAGACAACGAATTGTTTTCAAAGAGAAAGAATGATAAATGCTCAGTTTACTTGTAGCGCTTCCCTCTGCTTCAGTCACCCGATCGTCACGCCCAAGGACACTGGCTTTAGTTCCACTTTTGGTTTGCAGTCATTTCACTTTCATGTTCTGGGTGCTTTTGATTTTAAAGGAAGTGTTTGGGTAGCTGTTTTTCCACTTGTTTTGCTTTCAGTAGAATTAAAATAATATACAATAGGAATCGTTCTATTGCTGCGTTTTGAATACGTTAAATAAAAGTAACCATAGCTAAAAGAACTGTGGACTCTTAAAAGGGATTGGAATGAATTAAGTTGTAGTTTGACAGCTCTGTAGGTTGAAGTCACCCACCCTCGCTATGTCAATACTGGCAGGAGCCACACCACGGCCTCTCTGTTATCCCAGCAAAACCACTTCTTCAGAAAGATGCGCAAAATGCAGGCAAACAAAATGAAAAGAGAGAAGAGGATTCAGCAGCAGAACAGTCCTAGTTAGGGCATCGGCCTTGCATTTTTGGTGTGAAGATGGACTGTTGCACCTGGCCACAGCTTCACCGAGTTTGCTGGCGCCCTGCGAGACAGTGACTCCCACGTGCATAATGACTGGGAACGACGATGGCCACTCATCCATGGGAGAAATGGCTTTTGAAGTGCCAGCAGAATTTTAGGACTCTGCCGTTATTTAGAAAAAGCATTTTTAAAAAGTTATGCAGTGAAAGGTGGGAACCAGCGGGAGGTAATCACTGACCTCGCGCTCAGCAGACGGTAGAAAACTTCAGCACGGGCTTTTGTCACAGCCGATGAGACAGAGGTGGGGAGGGGGCGGTTTTCGGAAGTTGTCTGAACAACTAGCGCAGTTTATTTCAACACCTTCTGAAAATAATGGTGTGTTTCAAAGCACCGCTGAGCCTGAGCAGCAGACCCAAGCCCTGCTGTTGTAACTTCCCAGATAAACCCATCTCAGCGTTCAGGCCAGAAGCCAGCCGCACGGAAGGCCTCGGCCGGCCTTACGCAACGCCACGGTCCCCTTGGGACCCTCTTTCGCCATGCGACGCGAGAGGCACCCGGGAGACCGCGACGCCTCCAGAGACGCAGCCGACGACCGCTCGTCTCCAAAGGCGGCGGCTGCAGGCCGGCGGGCGCGCTGCCGTCCCGCCCGTGGCAGCGGGCTCACCCCCCAGCCGGGGCCCTCGCACCCCCGACAGCAGCGGCTACGGCCACGCCGCCGCCGCCCCCGCCCCGCTCTCCGGGAGCAGCCGGGCGCCGCAGCCCGCAGGGCGGCGGGCCAGGCCGGGGCGAGGCGCGCAGGCCCCCCGCCGGCAGCCCCCCGAAGCGGCGGCGACGGGCGGGCCGCCCCCGGCCGCGCTCCCCCGGCCCACCTGTTACAGCGGCCGCTATGACATCACCGTCCCCCGCCGCTCCGCGCTGGTGACGCCACACGGCGCTGACCCAATCAGAGGCGGCAGGGGTGCCGGGAGCTGCCGCCGGCTCGGGCCGGGGGGGGGGGGGGGGCGTAGGTGCATGGGGCGGTGGGAGGGGGCGGTGTCCGGGGAGACGCGTCAGCCGCCGCCGCTGCCGCCGTCGTCGTCGCGGGGTCCCTCCCCTCCGGCGGCCCGAGCCCCGCGGGGAGCGGCGCGGCGGGGATGAGGCGGGCCGCCTCGCACCCACCGTAGCGGCGCGGCCGCCTCCGCCATGAAGCGGAAGAGCTGGGCCGAGGCCCGGCGCCGCGCAGCCCCGGCGCCGCCGGCTCTGAAGAGAACTCGGGGCGCGGCGTCGCGGGCGGCGGGGGGCGAGGCGGAGCGGCGGCAGCCTCCCCCCGCCGGGCCGGAGACCTGCCTGAGGATCGCCGGTGAGGAACGGGGGGTGGGGGGGCGTGCCGGGCGAGCGGGGGGGAGGGGGGCGGCGCGGCGGGAGAGTTGAGGCGCAAGTCGGGGCCGGGCTGCCGGCGGCGGGACGGGGCGGGG
Organism: Pluvialis apricaria; assembly: GCA_017639485.1. NCBI lineage: Eukaryota > Metazoa > Chordata > Aves > Charadriiformes > Charadriidae > Pluvialis > Pluvialis apricaria. The sequence continues at coordinate 46,999,619 of CM030044.1, read as the reverse complement.
GGCGCCGGGGGCGGGGGGGGGGGGGGTCGTGTCGTCCCGTCCCGTCCCGTCCCGTCCCGCCCCGTCCCGTCCCGTCGAGGGTGGGCGCGGCGGCCCCCGGGCAGGCAGCTTTCCCCTCAGGGCCGGGGTGGCCGCTGTCCCCGCCGGGACCCCGGGGGCGCTGGGCCGCTGCCGCCTGTGCCGTCCGTGCGGTGGGTCAGCGCTCGCGTCTCTCTCCGGCGCTGCACGGGCAGCCGAGTGTTCTTTCAAATTGCCTCGGCAGCGTCCGGCCGTCCTTCCCGTAGCGGGAATGTCGTGGGGTGTTCGGTAACTCCGGCTGTACCGAGCGGTTGCCGTGTGCTGTCTGTCCCTGCCTGTGAGAGAGCACGGGGAAAATGTATTTGAACCAGTAAAACGTGTTTGGTTGTTTGGTTTTTTTTTTGTTTGGGGGGGGGGGGACGGGGGACACACGCACCAAAACCAGCAGATTTGTGCCTGTTGTGGGGATATAGGTGTTTCTCCTGCTGTTGTGGTTGCTGGCTAGTGGGTGAAATCGCGCACAAGCGTCGCACCTCTGCTCGGCGCTGGAGTGCCACCGGCGGCTGCCCGCGGGGTCTGGGCAGCGTCCCCCGTCCCCTTCGCGGCCCTGGGGTTCGCGCCGCGCTTTGCTCCGGCGCAGGAACCTGCCTCTGTGGAGAAGTGTGCTGGACCGCGGCCGAAACAATTCCGGGTTTAGGTTGAGTCCCCCGGCTAAAAGACATGCTGGAGTTTAGTTTGCCTAAAAGCACACACGCACACACACACACAAAAAATTAAAAATAAAATAAAAAAAAAAATTACTGAGAATCTGAGAGTGGTGGTGTTTACGACTTCTCTTAAAAAAAGAAGCCTCACTTACCACTCGTTTGTGAAGGACGTGGGAAATTGTCTGCAGGCAGAGCAAGCAAAAATACAAAGAGCAAACGTGGACAAAAGGCACCAGTCTTACCTGTGCCAAGAAACGGGGCTCCTTAAATTAAGTAGTGTGTCTCCTAGACAACAGTATGTTTAGAAAACCGTCAGATTTTGTTTTAAAAATTGGGTATAGCGGTGTAGGAAGAATGTAAACTCCCAAAGCATACCAGATTCCTCTTTTTAAAAAGCTCTAATACTGTCAGGGAATAAAATCCTAAATACTTCAGCCTAAAATAAAGCATTTTAGGCCTAATCTACCCAGAGAAACATAATGGTGTACTTATACACAGAACTATAATGCTACAATAACTCTGTACGTGTGTTTTCCTACAACTGCAACCATTTAGATAGCAAATGATGATGGTGTAGTTTTAAGGTTAAATGTAGAAACCCCTCATTTGGCAGGTGATGCTTTTTGATATCAAAGTAATTTCACCACCTAGAATACCACGCAGCCCAGTCCAGCTCAGATCTCCAGCAAACAGGTCTGTCTAACCGTTCTCGCGCAGCAGTTGCTTGGATCTGATGATACATGTCTGGCATCAGTAACCCCCTTAAATTACTGTATTTTGTCCTCCAAGGAAATGTTCATCCATTTAAATAATATAGTGAGCATCTAGGCTTTGAGTTACCTTTTTTTAGGGGGATTTCACCATACACAGCAGTACGCAGTATAACAAACTTGATTAAAATGCAGTCAATTATTATATTTAATAATAATTCATTTTGTCTTGATGTTCTTACTGCGCACAGTGGCTGTTGTTCGAATAAGAGAACAATTATAGTCTAATTTTTATTACTCTGGTATGTCATACGTATTTTTTAAATGAGAAAACTTAAAAGAATAACCCCACAGGCTTACCTTTTTGTTCATCTGTTTTAAAAGTTATTTCAAGTTTCGAACTGTCAGTTCTGCCTTCTCATAACGCAGTTCTGAGAAATGAATTAATAGTTCTGAACTGGAGACAGATTAAAGTATAAGGCCTTATTCTTGCAAATGGACATACTGGTAAATATTTTAGCCTCTGTAAAGGCTGGGAAATCTGCGTTAGCTTATCTGCTTACAGAAACAGTGCCAAACTCATTAAGAACATTGCAGGCTACCCTCATTTTCATCTTTGCTAAAAGACAGAGGCAGAAAACAAACCCAAATAGCTGTAAAGATTTATGGATCTTTTCTTGGGTGATGTTACATTCATAAACAACAAAGTTTGTAATCCATTATTTGCATGGATTTTATACTCCAAATACAGTAATTAGTGCATTTCTTTATTTCCTAATGAATCGTATGCATCAGCCATATGTCAGAATAATTTTTAATCAGAATCATCTAAATATTTTTGTTTACTATTAAGACTAGTTCAGGAAAGCTATTCTTGTAAAAAATTGTTTGTTTTGGTCTGTTAAGCTGCATGGTAAACCGTACCATTTTCTCTTTATCAACTAATGCGTGAGGCTTGCTGGTATGAATTCAATTTGCTGGAACTGATTGCATTTCTTCTGTTTATTAGAAGCATATTCCCCTATCCTTCTGATCTCTGAAAGAAGTAATTTATATGATCTAAAGAAAATGTAACAATTCTGTGTGAGATGCTTGAAAGCCGTTCATTTCCTTTCCCTGGCTGCTTTTCTTTGTCATTGCTCTGGTTTTATAAATAACATTTTAAAGAAGATGTGGAATTATAATGCATAAATCTCAGGCAAAAGGTGCATGTTTCGCTCTCACCTCTTTTCAGTGGTTAATTCTAAAATAAAGTAACTACAATAACTATACATGGAATTAAATTTTAAGTGATATAACACCATGGGGCATTTCTTGACATTTGTTTGTCCTCCTGCTAAATGTATATCCAGTTTGTTTACAGTGAAGAGCTAACATCTTAAAGGATGCTCTAAGCTGTACTGTATATGCCTTTTTTTTTTCTTCATTGAGAATTGTTTTACTTACACTGTCACTTGGAGTTTTTATGAAACAGCATTCAGTTTAATATGTTCATTGATAGGTGGGTTGTTTTTTTGGTTTTGTGTTGGTTTCTTTTCAAACCATTGAATTCTCTTTTTTTTTTCCAGTATTGCTGGTTTGTCATTATAAACCTTGGGTATTATGTAAAACACTATTTTTTTTTGAATGCTAAGGACACTTCTGCTGAGTATCATGAAGCTGTCCAACATTGACTATCAGCACTTTCAATTAGTTTTCATTACACAACTGTCTCAGTACAAAAGTTGTATTTATTCTTTTGTCAATATGACCTCACTTACTTGTGAGTCTTTAAGATTTTAAATTTGAGTTTAAGGCTTTTAGTATCTAATCCAGCACTGGAAGTGCATGAACATATGTAAAGTAGTCTTGTATATTGGACAAGAGCAGCAGAGTGCAAGGACTCTATTTGAGTGAAGTAACACAGTGGTATTGGTCAGTCGTGACGTGGCCCTGAAAATACTCTTTTTCATGGTTTTCTGTTAAATGAAAAGTTCCTTTAGTTTTTTAGTGTGCTTTCATCTTCTTTTGCAAAGGCCAGGCTGTTGTTCTAATTCCCAACTCTATCATCACTTATGTTTGAAATATCATCGTGATAAGTGAATGAATCTTTTCAAGGATAGAATGACTAAAAGGAAAATACCGTTCAGTTTTGCTTTTCGTCTTGACATTGCCACTGATTTTGTCTTTTATGTCTTCTCATGTGTCTTCCTGATATTTTGGAGTTGTTTAAATCAAACACAACAAAATACCATGTAGCAACTCTGAATTTAGAAATACACTCCTCTTACAATAGTAAATAACTCTCTGGTTACAGTCCTGGTAATTCAAAACAGACTAACGTTGGGTTTTGTTGTACTGTCAGTCTCCTCTGAATTTCTCATCTAAGGCATCTGTTTAAGAATAAAACTGTAGAATTTATCATTTTATTAAATAATCTTTGCTGATCATATGCAGATTTGTCCTGCAGGGAGTGCCTGTTTGGTATTTAGTTGTCTCTTGAATTACTGAAATTGCTTTCTCCAAGGCCTGTGCAGCAGATCCCGAGGAGTGTCAGGCTTATTGAGAGTAAAGGGACGGAGATTATTTTGTCATCTCTGTATTCACATTAATGTGATTTTGAAGTGGTAGCTCTCAGTTTCCTACACGTCTGTTGCCACAGAACACTGTAGACCTGAGAAACAAGCAAAATGCTTTTCCTCCTGTATGCACACTGCAATCAAATCCGTGATTATTATAGCTTGTGTAGACACGCTTGTGCTCGCTTTAATCTCACTAGTTCATGTACCGGCAGCGGCAAAGCTGTGGTAACATAGCCCTCTGTTAGGGGTATGCAGGCTCATTTTGTTGTACATTGGGTGCTTACTCAAATTAATTGCCTACAGTGACGTCCGTGTTTCTGTATTTTAACTTTTGTTATATGAGGCTAACGAAATTAAGTGTAATTGAAGTATATCTGCAGTCATATCTCCTAATTGCAGTGCAGATGCAGCCTGTAAGGAAGCGAGCCCTACTCTCTCGTTCTTCTGGGAGACGATTAGAAAGGTCTGCTCTAGTTTGATAGTTTTAGGATGACCTTTTATCAGAGATTTGCAGGAATCTGAAAGTGCTCAAGCACGCTATATGTAATTGAAGTACTAAAAAGCTAAAATTAGCAAAGGAAGCATAAAAATAATAAAATGGAAGCCTTTCTTCTGCAGTCCAAACCTTTGTGGAGTCCTACTGAAATCAATTCATCAGTGCTCTGGCGTATTTTATGTGTAAGCCCTCATCCTGCAATCAGATCCTTAATGAAGGAATTCTCCTTTCTCAGCATGTATTACTCCTGTTCAGAAATCAACACGCTGATCCTTGGCTACTGTAAACAGAACTGGGAGTGCGTTTGCAAAAAAAAACCCGGTAAAAACAGACATGGTGAGTAATACAGCGTTTGTCTGATACCGGGCTGATACGCCAGTAGGAAGGTAAATACGCTTATGGGAAAGGACTTCTCTGTGTAGCTCATTTCTAAAATCTCCCTATAGGAAACATATTAAAAAGATGGAGCCTGCTGTTTACATAATAAGGAGCAATTGTTAGCGGTGCACAAGAATGGACAGCTTGTCAGGATATTGGCATTTGACACACACTGCTGTTATTGTGAGGTAGTTCTGTAAATTCATTAAACTCGAGTTTCTTTCAGGTGTTTTAAGAATGGCAGCAATTAACACGATCCAGAGATACCAGTGCAGAACTGAACACCAACAGCAGTTCAGAAGGCCATGTGTGCACTGTTCACCCAAGACAGGAATTCTTATTTTTGCTGGACATTTTTGAAAAAGCTGCAAAGATTTTCAGTAAAAGTAGGAGTGCTGAGGAAGCAAGTTATTCTGTTACTCCAAATCCTGTTCAGGAGCAAAACGCTAAATTATTTTAGGTCTTTGACCTGTGCAATTGTATTTCTTTTAATTTTGGTTCTCATTTTCTATTTGAGGATTTTGGATGACTCTTTGTGTAGTGCTTTTGTATTTTCAAAAGTGGTGTAAAGTTTATGTGAAGAAGCTGGTGTGCAAGAAGGTAAGGTGTCAGTTTGAGTACTACGGCCATTCTGCCCGGACTTTGATGTGGATGTTGTTTGTGTACACAGGGAGATCAGCCTAAGTCAATAATTAGACTGGATTTGAAGGACAGATGCCATCGAGGGAAAAGTTCTGGCTGTGTATTCCTGCTGTTAACCCCCAGTGGGCTGGTTCAGTGAGCTAACTCCAGAAGACTTTTTTCTTGTAAGGAACCTGGTGGCAGCTAGCCATTAAATCAGTTTAGAAGCGGTGTGAAATTATAGCTTGGGGCTGTAGTGCGACATGTGTTTAATCTAGCAATGCCAGTTTAAACACAATCCCTAGATATCATATCCTCTCAGTTCTCCTTTCTGCTTCCTTCTTTGCCCTCAGTCCCCACCCCCACCCCCCCATGTTTGCTCTCATTCTCAGGGCAGAGGGAAGTAAACCAGCAAAGCAGCATTTTATTATTATTATTATTAATATTTTTTCTTTTGGTGGTGGTGGGGTGGGGGTGGGTTTTGGTGTTTGGTTTTTTTTTTTTTTATACTGTGCTAGAATACCTGTTACAGTTTCTGATTCATACAAGTTCACCTTGACGCAGCACAGGGAGCAATGCAGTGGTGGGGACAGATGCAGGGGAGTTGTGGGAAGCTGGGGCTCCCTCCACCCCCAAAGTGTTGGTCTACACAGTTTTCCAGGACTGCCTTTCTGTGTAGCAGTTTTCCCCATGGTGTATTTTGCATCCACCTGGGGTATTGGTGCTCTTGCTTCTCCACACGTATTTGCCTTTGCGGGCCAGTTTTAGTCACTTCTTAAAAACACGCAGAAGTACTCTAAATTTTATGCTTTAGCTGGTTTTCAAGTGATGCTTTGGTAAATGCTGGGAGGTACAGAAGTTCCTAAGCAGGTAATGCACTTCCCAGCTAGTACTGCAGCTGCTGTGCCTACAGGATGGGACTATTAGAAATTAAATAAGCAAGTTTGGTGCCTTGCTTCTGCTGAAAGAGTAGGGCAGTAGGTGCCTGACTTGTTCAGGAGTTACTGTACATCCCACTGGTTGCACCTGACCTGTAAATGTTTAAGTCAAATGATTCACATTGGGCTGCCGTTCTACTCAAATGTGCATTTAGTAAATGTACGCTTTTTGGTGGTGTTGTCTGCCTCCACCCCCAGAGATAATGCTGTACATAGGTGAGAACTGAGCGTGTGGGTCTTGAAATAAAGACATGGGGAGTCCTTTCATGGCGTAGTTTACTGTGTATTTTCAAGATACAAGTAATGATTTCTAAGTGCTAGTCATGCTAGCAATTTTGTTTTGAAGCATAAAGTGATTTTTTCCCCCTGCTCTCTGGAAAAGGAGATACCGTTTTTCTTTATCAGAAATTATACTTTGAAATTATACATTTATATGCAGGTGATCTGTTTTGATATTTAAGTAATACATCTGTTCCAGGGAACTAGTTTGCAAAAAATAAAATCTGTCCTTTTAGGTTTGAATTTTAATCCATGTATTTTGTAATGACATTTTTTCAGCAGTAGGAAGAAAAGTGTTGCTGTGGTGCTGCAAGGCCTCAGTTTTTATTGACCAATTACCGCAAGCACAGCAATTTACAGCAGCCGCACAGTCGGTGTTCAAAGTTCACTGAGGCTACAGCTCCCCCAGCCATAAAAATAATTTATATCTATGTGAATACCGTGGTTGGTTTGGGTTTTTTTTTCCCTCAGCTTAACAAAGGAAGCCAGGGCAGGCGCAAGGTGTCTCCTGCCTGCCTGTAGGCAGGCTTTCCGGGCAGCCGGGATGGGGATGGGGATGGGGATGGGGATGGGGATGGGGATGGGGACGGGGACGGGGATGGGGATGTCCAGGTGGTGGCTCCACTGGTGCTCTCGTGGGCTGGTGCTCCCATGGGTGGCAGTGGGCTGATGCTTCGCCCCCTCGCATCCCTCATGTGTCTGCAGCCTGCAGGCTTTAATTGCACGCCACTACTATCAAAATCATCGTTTTATGGAATGATGGGAAGTGCTTGTGTTTCGGCGCAAGGGCGCCTCGCCGTTTAGTTTAATGTAGGTGCTATGATGTGCTGAGGGATTTGTGGCTTAGTTGCAGAGGGGGATGTTGGTATTTGGAGTGCAAGAGGTGGGGTCCGTTGCCAAAAGGAGGTGGGTGTCTGCTGGCTGCGTGGGTGCAAGTCAAGCTCCTGCTATATTGCCAAGTCGTCAAACAGGTAGCTTTCCTGGAACACTTTGTTTGGGAAAGAACACTACAGAGCTGTGGATTACAGGAACACTGCTGAGCCGAAAGCCTCAATCTTTATGTGCCTTGTTGCTTAACACCAGAGAAATAATAATATCTAGTTCAGTAATACTTAAAAGAAGATTTGGTTCATTTAAAACCATTTAAAGTTGTTCTGTTGACAGGTAATACTTCAAACTTTCAGCAGAAAAGTGTGATGTTTATAAAAGCTTTAAATTTTCTTGCATTTCAGATCGCCTTTATTTTGCAATTCTCTGCCAAAAACCAAAGAGTGGAGCTGCAAATACCCATTATTTCTGCATAGATGATGAATTTGTATATGAGAAGTAAGTACAGACCTATTTTTTTCCCTGTTTTTTACAGAAATAAATTAATCAGAAGAACAGCAGTGAGGAACCAGTCTAATTGACATTCTGTTTTTAAATGTAGCTGAGGGAAACATACCATTCCCATTATAGAACCAATTACATGAGTTTGGTCCTCTCAGACTTATCTGCCATGATGATTTATATGTCTTAGAATGGTTTCTTGGCTTCCCATCAGGATTTCTTGAAAATTTTTTCAAAGCAGAAGCTTTCATTGTATCCATTCTTGTTAGAAGACACAGGAACATGGTGCAACAATATATATTCAGAAGTTTGCATTGGACTGCTGAGATGAAGGGGATGTCTTTGGTTGCTCGAGTATTAAGTGGAATGTCTAAACTTCCTGGAATAAGAGAAAAAACTGGCTAAATCAATTCAAGCCTTTATGAGCTGACAATGGATATATTATTTCCCCTGTAGTGAACAATGTATGCCTTTGTATGTGATCTGGAACGCTGCTAATTCTTTAAATATTTTTGACCAAGGGCATGCTTACTGTTTTTCTAAGTACTAATCAATCTTTATTCTCGGTGTTCACTTTTCTCTAGCAATATTAATTGCCTTCTTTTAAAGTAAAGCTTTTTGGTTGCTCTTAAAATGGAGTTTCTAAACTGGTGTCACAGAGTGATACAGCATTGAGAATTTTTCGAACCTTGAGTATTCCAGTTTGGTTTTGAGTGGTGGTGTCTGGAAAACGAGGAAAAAGTTTTAGTCCATGTTTAAAGATGACAAAACTGGTTTCTCCAACAAAATAGTATGTATGTAAGAAAGCATTCTCATTTTTAGAATGATGTTCATATATCAACGTATGTATTTTTACTCCTTGCTTTGTGCATCTGATTAAAAAAAAAAAAGGCATTTACAGAGGTCACGTACACTTTTCCCCCTTTCTCCTACCAGCTTCTATGCAGACTTTGGACCACTCAATCTGGCAATGGTCTACAGATACTGCTGCAAGCTAAATAAGAAATTAAAGGTAACACTTGGTGTTTTTATTCAATATTTATGACTTTTTAAAGAACAAAAACAAATGGACCAAAAGTTTTTTGTTCAGGTGCTTTCGTGGGTTCCTAATCCAGCTAAGTTTTGAATATAAATGCTAAATTTTATCAAGGTGAATTTAGGGAGGAGGAGGAGAACCAGGAAGGAAGGAAAACCCACTTACTTTTAAGATCCAGAAGATGCACCGCTGTGGCAGTAACTGATGTTAAGCTCCTAAAAGATCAGTTGCTAAATGGGTACAGACTTCTTTAAATGAAATGCTCTCCTCCTGGAATTCAGTCTTCTTGGCAGTCTGCCAGTATTGAGTTAGCTTGAGGGTACAATGCAACACATTTTCATTTTAGATGGGTTTTGTTTGACTTGGGCTTCTCTTCTGGTCCTGACATCTCTTTGGTAAGAAGCAACATTTGATCTTTTATAGCGTTTTATGGCATAGTCCTGAAGGAGACTGCCATGCTATTACTGCAGATTATCTTCTCTGAGGGGTGCTCAGTAATTTTTGGGATTGAGCTATTGATAGAGCATAGTGTCTTTAAAACAGAGAGTTCCTATATTAATTAACATGAATGACTTCAAGTTAGTTGACCTCTAACAGATGTTGGAGTATAAAACCTGTTAGGCAGATAAAAAAGCTTATTAGCATTAATGTGAATCACAGTTTGCCTCTTCAAAACTGCTTAGATCTTGAAACTGACACTGAACTGTGAAAATTGGGAAGTATGCAGAACATTATAGTTTAACAGAGATTTTTTTTTTTCCATCATTCCGTGATGTCTATCGTTGGTATTAGTTTGGATAACTCAGACTTACTTTGTCCCTGTGGCACTGCGAACAGGCTTGCCAGAGACAAGATTCTCTGATTTTTGTTTACAGGATGCTGTGAAGCAACACAAGTTTGTATTATAATCCCTTTGAATATCCTGGGTTTGGTATTGGACAGGCGTGTTAGGATTGCTGAGAACCCACTACTGCTAGTGATCTGGGGTTTATTTGTCTTGAGTGCATTGAATAGTATCTGAGCAAGTAACATTGCTTTTTAAACAGTGACATTTTGTGATAACTTGGCAGTTGATCAAAGTATACAGTTTCAAGACCATCAAAGTTTGTTTCAAGGGCCAGTTAGGGGATAGTTTTTGGTGCCACCACAGATGTAAGCATCCTTTGTATTAGCAATGCCATTCCATCCCCTTTCTAAGATAATTGGAGAAACTATATGCCAAGCCACAATGAAATTTTTAAAAGGTATTTATGCTGAAGTTTGGAAATACTTTCAAACTATTTTCATCTAAGCATTTATTTTCCAGTGGTTCTGATCCTTAGAAACAATTACTAGTCAATTTTCTTTAAGAATAAAAAAATCTAAATTCTGTTTTCAAAACTGTTGCGACTTTAACATGCATGTGATGTTTTTGAGAATTTTGAGAAGAAAGATTACTGTAATTTGTATTAAAAATTATTTGGGCTGAATACTGGAACAATCTAGGGAGGATGCAATAGCATCTTCTAAAGCTTTTGAAGGGTCTAGTCTACAGTGTACTTGGTCCTCTGAAGCAGTGGCTGAAAGTAGGTGAACAGACCCTTGCATCCCTCTAGTTTTATAAAAGAAGGCATGAAAAGTCTAAAATGCAAAATCATAATTTTGTTCATTTCTTGATACAGTCATTTTCATTGATAAGGAAGAAAATAATTCATTATACTGGCTTTGATCAGAAAAAACAAGCAAATGCTGCATTCCTTATAGGCTCCTACGCAGTAAGTATTTAAATTTTTACATTACATCAGCTTGCTAAATGTGTTCATTTTTTCATACTCAATTTTTAAAACAGCGAGATAAAAATAATTCTTTTCTCTTGAATACTCTTCCTACTAATTTATTTTATAGTAAATTACCACATATTAAGACAGTTTTTAAAGTCTAGCAAGTATGTGAATAGAGTTGTATGGGTTCAGTCTTTTTCCTCTCTACTGCAATCTGTGCTCCTAAGAAGAAAGAACACCACTGAAAAAAAATTCTTTATGAATATTTTCATTTAGAAAAAATGATTGCTTCTTGATGTTTTTCCTTTCCCCTACCCACACATACTCTCTTTTTTCTTTTTTAAAATAGAAAAATATTATCTTGCATGAAGTACAGTATATAAATTCTCATTGCATGCATGTTTAAATATCCATTTTTCTTCCCCAGCTGCTTCTTTTCTAATGTAAGGTGATCTCTTCAGTTAACCTAGGAGAAGGAGTGAGTTTGTGTGGTAGGCTTAGAGCCAGTATAAAGCCTGGCAATATACAAGGTGTCTGAGAATGTACTGAGCCAGGTCCCTGACTGCAGAGGGGAAAATGACTGACTTTACATCACAACTGCATCTAAAGAATTGGTGTTTGGTACACAAAAGTGTAGTCAAGGAATAAAATGCTGAATGCTTCAGAATGGGAGATGTGAGGTACCATATTCATATTCTGTTTTGACTTGTAACCCACCTTGATTGTAACCATCTCTCTTGTTTACTGAGTAATAAAATGAAGGGAGAACCTGTGTGTTCTTTGATGTTGGAGATTTGAGGGGTCAGAGTTCATGCAGCCTGAGGTCATTCCTGTTATTAGCTGCAAGGCTGTACAGTACTTGCTGAGACGCTGGCAGTCTCATTGCTGCCTCTCTACATCACGCAGGAGGTCCATTTCCTGCTCTCCGGGGTTTCTCTGTTGTCTGTTTCCTACAGTACTTACTACAAATTAAGAAATAGATTTCAAAATGTGTCACTCTTGGTATTTGAAACACACCCTTAGGAATGTTGCTGTTGACCTTTGCATTCTTAAATCACATGGAAACGGGCAACATGAGTTACTAAACTTGTTTGCAGTTAAGGCATTATGTTGACAAAACAGCTGCAGCTTTTAGGAAAACTACTTCTTCCTAGTGACTTGGTCATAACAGAGGCCCAGAAAGCGAGAAGGGACTGGCTTCAGTTGTCAGCCATTATTTGGAAGGAAGTGGGTTTTGTTTTTCCCTAAGCTTTTTTTCCGAGTATGTGTAGTAGTATTGCGCAGCACAACATCTGACATTTGGAGCAGAATCCACGTTGTGGAAAATTAACTAATGGCAAAATAATCTGATACAAAAATACTGTGGTTGACTATGTAAAAGTATACAAAAAACCTAACAAAAATCTTATTTCTGATCTTCCAGTGATCGTGCCATGTTGCAATAACAATATGCAGTTGAAGGGGAATGCTTGGACAGACTTGAATAAAGCTCTAAGATTAGTATGTGTGGATTAGGACAGACCAAAGCAGGGTAATTAAAAATGCAGGCTGTTGGACAGAGGAGCAGACAGTTTTTGCTTCAGAGGACCGCGGTGAAGGGGGTGGGAGCTGCAGAGTACAGAAGGGATGCTGACACAGATCCAGCTGAAGTCTGACACGAGATCATGACTGGCTAGCCCATGCGTGTGGGAAGGCTAGTTGCAGACAGCTGGCGTACGGCAGAAAGAGGCTAGTCAAAACCACGGTAATTTTCGGAGTTCAGAGGCTTGTGGTTAGGTTATTGCATTGTACAGGTTGAATATTTTAGAAGTTTCCTTTAAAGACCCATGGCAAAGTGAAGCACTGTGTATCAGTCACCTCCTTGATTGAGGGGCGGGGTGGGGCGTCTGTCTTGCGTAGTCATAAGTCCTGGATGGTGGGGTAGCTCTAGCTAGGTGCGGATTTTCTTTCCAGTGCAACAGACTTTGGCTTTGGTACTGCTTTTTCTATACAGTAGGGTACAGTTTCTTCCCAGATTCCTGTGGGAGGGATTCCAGTGAAGGAAGATCACAGAAGAAAGACTGTGCCCCTGAGGCTTACTTTTTTCCCTGGCGCCCTTTGATGATCTTTCATGAAGGGGCAGGCTTAATTACAGCACTCAGCTGCTGAAGTGTTCAGACATACATGTCCCACATTTCTGCTTTCTGCAGGAGAATTGGATTGTTCTCTATGGGGGGAGCAATGGTATAGGGTCTGTTCAGAATACATGATAAATATATATCTATAAGCATATTTCCTGATTGAAAGGAAATACATTGAGGCCTTCTTTATTTTAAACATATGTAGGCTTAAGCACCCACCTACTTCTTCAGCTCAAAGTGCTTCGCTTTTTGATGAAGCAGGATCCATCCAGCTGTTGGTCAAAACTTTAAGAAGCTTTTCTGTAATTTTAGTTGATCAGACCATGTCCTGTTGGTAATGCTCTTTGCTGCTTGAACTGGGTGTCATCATTTGATTTCTGATCCCTTACAGTGTAAGTGGTAGGTTGCCACTGTATTTTGTTCTCTGTGGGTTGAAAGTGTTTTCTTGTTTGATTTTGTTTTTTTAACTTCACGATGTGTTCCCATTTCAATATTTTACCTTAGTTTAAGGAACTGTGTGGCAGTGCATCAGGCTGGAGGAGTTCAGGTGGGAAAAGCAAGGAATTAGAAAGGGAAAGTAGCCTTCACAAAGGTAGTAATGAAAACTGGGCTTGTCTGCATGTGCTGTAAGGCCTTTGATAACTTCAGCATAGTTTTGGGTGCAAGGTGCTCTCTTGTTAGGAATAACATGCTGCAAGGTTTTCAGGAATAGCACAACTTAAGTGTGTGTGCTTTCTGGTTTTTGTTATCTTTTTTTTTTAAACACAGTCACATTTTAACGCACAATTACATTAATGAACTGTACATAACTAGTTCTCTTCTGGAACTTGTATGTTTTCATAAACATTCAGTATTTTTATGCTAGCAACTTCCAAGCCTGTCACTTTAATGGCTTGTTGACCTTAAATTTGTACTCTTAAACAGAATATTATTTAACTTCTGCTTAAGGGAATTGGGATATATTAGCATGGCTTATCATTCAACATCTTTTGTTTAAATATGTATGTGTGTATATATATCATGTGGAGATACACTCATTTTGACGACTAAGGCAATTACGAGAGTCTTCGTTAACTATGGTGAAGGGTAAGGGCAGCTGTTAGTGTTCTGGTTTACAAGCAAAGTCTGTTCCCAGTCTTTTCTTCACAGTTGGTGTGTTTTAATGTTCCCCCCCTCCCTCCCTTTCATCTAACTTGTCTTTCTTTCCTCTTCAGTGGAGATAGTTTCTGAGCTCTCCAGGCTACACACTTCCTTCTCCCCCCTCCCACATCTGCTGCTTCCTTCCAGGTCTACTTTGATGTGACAGCAGAGCCTAACTCAAGCTACAGGGCTCTGCAGTATAACATGGCCTTAAAAGTGAAGAACAGTTTTCAGATACATTGTTATATATGTAGTTTCAGAATAAAATAAGAATTTTTAGAGTAAATCATAACAATTTAGATCTTAATTCCTTTATTGTTCATCTTCCATCTATTTTAATTCTGTATTTTGTTTCATTTTTACAGATGATATACTGCATAATGGAACTAATATTCTTCTGTGTAGATTAGCATAAAATTGGCATGTTCAGCCACACAAAGGGCAGCCAGAATTTGATGTGTGGGGTTGAATTGTTTACACGCTTTATGGGCGGAGGGGGTAAGGGGAAAGAAGGGAGGGGGGTGAAAAAACCCTTTGTTCTTCACCTTTTAAAGAAAAATTGCTTTTCCTTGGAAGCTGTCTGCACTGTTCAGGCTTTACCACTCTACCAAAGCAGCAGTGATCTTCTGAGTTGATCTCTACAGTGGCTTCTCTTGATTTTCGCCAGGACTTGGCTGTGGGTGAGGAAAGTCTGCTTCTTCCATCATTGCTCCTTCTATATTAAGAAAGAAAATGTACCCTCTGTGCCCTGTCCACCCAATTCCCAAGCTCCCCCCTCTCCCCTTGGCTGCATTAACTTAGTAACAGTGTTTTTTTTCTCAGGCCTGGCACTAATTATGTACTTGGAGGCTGACCCTCCGAGGGTACCGCCCCATGAACTGCTGTAATTCAGGTCACCTTCTCCAGGACTCATCTCTGTACTTTGTCTATTTTCTCATCTTCTTTCTTCAGGGTAAGCAGCGTTTCCTTCATCCGTTCTGATCCATAGTACTGTGGTTTTTTTGCCTTTTCAATTTGTTAGTGTCCTTCCTAGCTGTGGGCCTAATGTTGGGTAGAAGCTGGAGGTTGCAGAAGCAATTAGTACCCTTCTGTGTGATGATGAACTGCTCTGTTCGTACCGTGGCATTTGCAGAATTACTTCTGGCTAAGCCATGGGAAAGCAGGGAAACCTGTTTATTTAATGGTCCAGGCTGAGTGGTGGTAAATGGGTAACTGTGGCAGCACTCAAATTACAGGTGGGTAAACCGTGTTTACCCTCAGTAATGTTTTGGTGAGAAGTGCTCGTGCTTGACGAGTGGAGGAGGTGAGATGGACAAAGTACTGGCCTTTCATTTAAGCAAAAGTTGCCTCAAGTCTTCTTGGCTTTCTCTGTGTGCGTGTCCTCTAAAAACCTACCGTCTCTGAACTGTATTTGGGAAATTGTTATTAGCCTTTGCAGCAGCAGATTTTCCTGCTGTTTGTACTAGATTCTTCCTCACGATGTTCTTACCAGAGTGGTTGTCTCTGTAGGAGAAGAAGGATTGCTCTTTGGGGGTCCCTCACTATAGCACTAGCTTGCTTTTCTTAGCTGTCATGAAGTACTGGTGTGCCCAGCCCGGTCAGTTCCCAGCTAATAGGATTTTCTATACCTCCCCTCCCTGTTTGAAAGGTAATTGGAGGTTTCTTGCTTTTGTTTATGATGAACAAAGAGTTGCCAGAGACAGGCAGTTATTCCCTCTCTGCCACTTTTATCCACTTAATGACTGTGTTTCTGCTAATGAAGGGACTGTTGGTCACATGTGCATTTCTTCAGTACACCACAAATCCATACAGGAAGCTTTTTATTCTATTATATTCTGTTTTATTCTATCTTAATTTTGCTGTATTTGACCTTTTCTTCTAAGGAATATTGCTAGAAAATTTAATGTATTAACTGACTAGTATATCCAATGGAGGTTTTAATGAAGCAAAATATTTAAAACTTTTAAGTTATAGCAAAATTACGCACGTGTGTGAGCTTGTGTTTGCGTCTGGTCACAGACAGTAATTATATGTATTTGTTAAGAATTTGTGGGTTGTGATTATTTGCAGTTTACAGCAGATCCAGCTATTTTCCGTGAGTGACATTTTTGGAACATAGTTGTATCACTTGAAATTTGCTTGTAAGCATTTTAAAATGAAGCATCTCATTATTTTCTTGCTTTTAAGTCGGTATAGTTGGTAAAATGTGTGGTCTAGGTAGCTACCTTAAGTAGATTTTGCAGTTAAGGGTGAGCAGGTGGATAAACTTGATTACACTAAGCACATCATAGATGTGAATTTAAAGTGCTATTTACAGACTTGACTTCATAGTTTCTAACAGTACAGCGTATTTAAATAGCCTATTTAATTTTCCTGAAAAAGCAATAAGTTATGTCATAGATGACTATTATCAAACATGTTTTGTCTTGCATGCAGCATTACTATTTCACTTAGCAATCCCATGTGTTGAAGATTAAGATGCCTTTTCAACCAGAGCTTCATTTCCTTTTCTATGAGGAATACTTTTCATCCTATTGTGAATACTGTTTTCATGGTTGTAACGCTAATCTAGGAAACCTTTGTTTAAAAAATAGGCTGATTTGAAAACACTAATATCAATCAGACAATAACATAGCTTGCTAAAAGAACTCTCATTCTATGGTTGATTTTAAATGCTCATAAATAAAGACTGGGTTGCCTAGTCCTGCAAACCCTTCTGTTTCATTCAGTGAACATTAGAGCGGCTGTTTGACTACACAGCGATGTTGGCAGGAGCAGTGCTTGAGTGCACCTTTCCCAGTACTCAACGCTTGGATGGTTCTTGACCATTCACAGAGCTGCCTGCAGTCCCTTAATTAGAAACAGATGTCCTAAATGAAAAGGATGATTAGAGCAATGTTAATGGTTCAACTGCTAATCACAAATTTCTGGCTGTATTTTGAAGTTCAGTAGGATTTTTTTTTGCATGCATAAAGCAAGCAAATTTCTAAATTGTTGGTACGCAAGTGATTTCATAGTGTGATAAAATGGTATGTTATTTTGGCTTGAAAGATGTCAGTTCCTTATAGTAACAATTGTCCTGGAAGGTACTTAAGTAAAAGATTTGTAAAGAATTTTAAGAGTTTTTCCATTTGTATTTGTTTGTGTCTGTGTATGTATGTAGATGTGTATGTACACCCATCTGCACTTACATATGATTGTAGGAATATTCTAAAACTGATGCAACTGTACTTGTGGATTATTTATTTCAGGTCTGCTGAATTTTCTAAGTTTTTTAAAAAAGCTTCTTTTTTTTTTCTTTTTTTTTTTCTTTTTTTCACTATTTGTCTGACCTGCAGGAAAGAAGCCCCTTGGGAAATCAGTATAAAATTCTAATAGATTTTTCTCCATTTGTATATATGCAGGAATGAACAAAAACTATTGTAGAAAATGGCTGCTGCTGCTAAATAACAGTATCATTGTTTGAAATGTATTTTAGTACTTTTCATCTCTGTAATAGTACTTCTTGTTGGTTGCTTTATTTCCGTTAACTTATAATCATAGAATCATTTGGTTGGAAAAGACCTTTAAGATCATCAAGTCCAGCCATTAACCTAACCCTGCCCAGTCCACCACTAAATCACGTCCCTAAGTGCCACATCTACACGTCTTTTAAACTTAAACTTTTTAATCTTAAGGACACAACTTTATTTGTGAAAGTTTCTGTCATCTTAGAAAGCACAGTTCAAACATAACTTAATCATCTCGACAAACTGGTTTCAGCTGTTGTATATTTTGATTTTGGGAGTTTGTCTTTTCCCATTTCCCCTCCTTCCCCCAGTATATACCTCACAAATTTACAAATATATCTTTGTTTTGCTATTCGTCTGATCAACATTTCCATTCTCTTCTTTTCTGAAACTTCAGTTCTGCTGCTACCTTAGAAAGTCCCTCTCTCTTTCAACACTTCTGTCTCCAACAGGTTTCTCTTATCACTTTTACTTTCTGTCTCTCATTTACTAGCTGTCTTTAGCCCTTTGTTCACCTACATAATTACGATGAAATTGTTCACCTTTAAGGCTTTCTGGTCAGAAAGAGTATTATATAGAGTTATATATACGTATAACTATACTACAGTTTCCGTTTGTGTCAGGAGTATGTTTTTGAAGTGAATCTTGCTCACTGCATTCTGTTTCGCTTCATGGAGCAGTCTAGGAGCAATCCCAGTAGGTGACGGGTGTTCAGTCCAGAGGACCAGACTAGGACTAGCTGTTAAGATTAAAAGCTGCTGGGAGCATGTAGTGCGGATGTCAGATCTTCAGTGCTGGCTCTCAGTCAACAGATGCATTTCTGCTGGTGCACACTACCTCCTAATGCATATGTGGCTTCTGCTTCCTTGACATCTCTTGCTTCCCTGGGCTTTGCTGCTCCTTCCCTCACTCCTTCAGTCTTACCTGTTTCCATACCTGGAATTTGGTTCACCCACAACCTGAACCCAGGCTCACCCATCTTCAGCCTCCATCCAACCTTGCTTGCATCCAAGATTTCCAGCTGGGTGCTCTCTTATGGTCTTAAGCTGTGACAGAAACTGATCCTGTCTCTCCTTTGACTGTCACAGCTTCTTGTGTTGTGTTACTGCCAGGATACTTTCCTTGTGAAGTAAGTATCTGTTTATGGTCTTTCCCATTCTGTGTGGAGACTGAATGCCATTCTTCCCTTTTGAAGCACTCCATACCGTTGCACCTGTCCAGATGCCCTCATACTAACCTATTTTTTTTTTGTTAGCCACTTTTCAGTGAGAACGCCATCTGACCATTTCATCAACTGCTGTCTCTGTCTCTGCAACTGTTCACATGTCATATCTTGTCTGTTTCGTAGTGTCACAGCTGAAGTGTAGCAGGATCTCTCTTTATTTCAGAAAATTCTGAGAAATCCAACTTGAAGAGCTTCCTTCTTCAGTGAATATACTGTATATTGCTTCAGTTGTACAGGAAGTACTGTGTATTTTGAAAAATGCCACCTTCTTGCAGTGTGCTTTTTGTATGTACTGAACGATGCTAGACATTGGATTTTTGTGTCAAAATCAGGTTGGCCTTTTTAAGTGTCCTTGTATATCGCAAGTGTTCATATAACTATGTTAAGGAAAGTCCATACACACATGCATGTATGTTAAAATGGTGTTTCTAGCAACTTCACCGGTAATGTAATTTCAGAAGTTGGATCTGTGCTTAAGAACTAACGTGTTTCAGTATACTGTGACATTGTTTAGACTTATTTTAATACAACACTTAATGTTGTGGAAAAAACTTGCCTCTTGCAGCTGTTGCACTTGCAAACACATGCTTCTGCATTGAAGCTTGTTTTCTTTAAAAAGCTAGTAAAAGTTCAGCTGAGATACCAGAGAAATACTTGGCCTTTCTGAGCTCTATGCGTTTACGGGATTAGCGAGTGTTAGCTGCATTTCTGTTTGCCTGTTGTACAAGTAGTACTCTCTGTGTCTTACCCAGCCTTACAGCACTGAATCCCAAGTTTTTTCCAGGTGACTCATTTCTGGCTACAAACTCTGTTTCTGCTGTTTTAATTACCTTCTGTTTCCTAACGCCATTTCATGTCTCTGGTTTGTAAGTTTTTCTGGGGCAGGGCTCTTTTTCTGATAAGCAAGCACTGCTAGATTTATATGGTTGCTAGCAATATGTATTCACAGTGCTGCAAGATGCAAAGTATGACTGTATCAAAGCATACAACTTGAAATTTCTTGGAACATAACATTTATATCCAGTTCAGGCAATGAATCTGACTGCAGAATAGAAAGTGATCTCTGGTGTCTGAAGAGCAGCTATCCAGTGATATTCTGGGGGCTTTTTGAGTCTCTTTTCTGTTCCAGGTGCATGCTTGCAAATATAAATGCAAAAGTCACTTATCCCTGACCGCTGAAAGTACACACGCACACACAAAACAGGCAGTTTTCATTACCTGACTAAACTACTTAAACAAGACAGATGTTTTTTCTTTGGCTTTTGCTAATTGCACAGGAAGAATCCTCAGAAAATACTTAACGCAGTAATCAAATCGGAGGAAAAATGAAAGGGGTCACCTGTTGCCATGTATGTTTTAGCTGTCTGTTTAGGATATATTTCAAGCTGGGTTTGGTGTTTTTTTTTCTTTTAGCAACATCTGTTCCACCTCCCATTCTCAAGGCACGAGAATGCATGTGTGTGCGTGTGCGTGTGTGTGTGTGTGCGTGTGCGGAGAGAGGATGTTGAAAGTATGTTAAGCCATTTGTTCAAACTGGCTTTGCAGTAGCATCAAAGAAATTTGAAAGGCAGTGCCAGCTTTGAAAAGAAAAAAATGTCGAAAGCAACAGAAATAAAAAATACCACACTTAGATTTTTGGGGGATATTTAATTAATAGTCATTAGGATTCTTACTTTCAAAAAAACAGTAAGGAAAAAGGTCATTAATATAAGAGATGTAAATAATTTTATTGGATGTTAATGAGAAAAATAACTTTCAGTAGTGTGTTAAAGCTTAGTTAATGCATTTTTAAAGAAAAAGTATTACCTTGAAATTGTTGAATATTAACCTGATAGTCACAGCTTCTTATTAACATTTGTTATCTTCTGGCCATGCTGGGGATGGTGTTTGATGGTATTGGAAGACATGATTTGCATAAAAGAGGAGTTTTACGGTATTCTTTAAGGAGACCTTAGTATTATGCAAGACGGATCAGGCATGTCGTGATGGAAGACCATGTGGTATTTGTCGTGAGTTTGTCCTTTGTGAATTCTTTTCTGGGTGTTTTTGACAGTAGAAAGTTTGGTACATAGTGCTTCAAGTATGTTACTTCATTCTGTTCTTAGGATTTTGCCTCTGAAGCTATAGGTGTTTGTTGTTGGGTTTTTTTCCTGTATGGCATCTGGATTTTTTTACTGGATACTGCCTCACCAGTGCAAAGGAGAAAGTACAGGCTTTGGAATAATGCTAATGTACTGCTGTAGGAAAATCAAAACATACACGAATTACTGTTTTAATCTTGTCTGCTGAGTGTACACACTGTTTTGTTGACCAGATGATTCATAGCTTTGCTGATATCTCTGTGGCTTTTTGTGTTTTGATTTACATCTTAAAACCTTAATTAAAAAAAATAAAATCTACAGACAGGTCCAGCAGGGTTGCAGTAGAAACATGGAAGAATCCAGAGGGATGGAAGACTTTTTCACTGTAGCCTACAGCTGAACAACTCCTGCACAAGTCTATACATTTTGTTTAAAAATATATATTCTGCTACGTTGAACAGTATTTTGTATTTTTTATGTTAGTTTTATTGTTGCACACTTGCATATATTTGTTCTTGATGCCACTCTCTCCCAGAACTTTTGAGCTGTCTGATCATTGATTATGCCTTCTGTCATAAACACATGACTTGAAGTTATTAATATCAATCTTAAAATAATCTTTGTCTTTTCTTTTCTGTCTTTTTCCACAAAAATAGATAATATACCTGAGAGAATCCCCAGAAGACGTGTACAGGCTTGTATTGGCTGGAAGCGTTTCGTATCTTCCTTTCAGGTAAATGACAAGTTGCTAGAACTTCCTGTACGTTGATATTTTGAAGAAGAATGATGTAGCATTTAGCAGTACTAATTGGAGGGGGCGGGGTTTGCTGAAGTTTTAACACGTGACACGTGCCGGAGCTTGAAGTGCAGACTGCTGAACAGGGGTGTCAGCAGCTGCTCCTGAAGAGTGCTGACAGAAGGTGAAGGAGCCATGCTGCTTTGTACACACATCTGTTGAGCTTTTTGATCTACATTGCTTCTCACTTGGCAGTCTGGTTTTGTGCCAGTAGTTGATAGTTAAATGTATCAAAATATCTGTCATTCATCACAAATGGCTTGTAATGCTTCTAGCACTCAACTTTTCCCACTTGTCGAATGCATACAGTAACCTGCAAATACTGTTTTGTGTATAAAGAGTGCTAGCTAACCTCATGTGATTTAGTGTAACTTTAAAATATGTCTTTTTACCAACGAGGAAATGTGTAAAACCGTTGGTTCATGGTTGCTTGACCCTGAAGGAATGTAATCCTAGCTGTTTCAGACCACAGACTTCTCTTTGTGCTATATATTCTGTGCTGCTTAATGTAGCACATAAAGTCGATCTGTTATGCAGAGGAACAACTTCTTAATTTCTTTCAAACAAGAGTTTCTAAAAGTTGGACTAAATTAACGTTCCATTGGCTGCCACAATATGCAGAAAAGAATGGCCAAAAAACTTTACTTAGGAGGCAAGTTTACTGTCCAAATAGATTGTTATGGGGTAATTAATTCGGTCCTTGCTTGTTTGTATTTTCTAGCTCTCTTGCCAAGAGATGGGCTTTTGATGATTTGAATTTTTATTACTTCCCCCCTGCCACCACCAAAATATAGTGGTGTAGTAGCACCTCTCTTCATCTGCATACTTCCATTATCCCATTTCTCACTTTTAATTCCATTTTTATATTCCCAGAAGAACAAAGTCCTCTTTAGGAAGACTGTAAGGTTTGTTTCTAAATATCATAAAAGTGTACATGGGTGATGGCGATGGTGGCTTTTCACTCAGGTCATATACCCTGCCCAAATTCAGTTCCAGATTAAATTCCATTTGGGCTTTAACTTTACTCACTTGATCCCTGGATGCTCAGACAATGCACCTGTATTCCTCCCAGGTTACCTGTCCTTGCCTCCACCCTCTATATGCTTCCTTTTTGTGTCTGAGTTTGGCCAGGAGTTCCTTGTTCATCCACGCAGGCCTCCTGGCATTTTTGCCTGCTTCATATTCATTAGGGTGAATTGCTCTTAAGCTTGAACGGGGTGATGTTTGAATATTAACCAGCTTTCTTGGGCCCCTGTTGCCCCCGGGGCCTTATCCCATGAGACTCTACCAAGCAGATCTTTGAGGAGGCCAAAGTCTGCTCTCCTGCAGTCCAGAGCTGTCAGCTTGCTTTTCACCCTCCTCCCTGCCTTCAGGATCCTGAGCTCCGCCATCTCATCGTCACTGCAGCCAAGGCGGCCTTTGACTCTCATCCCCAGTGAGCACCTTCTTGTTGTCAAGTACGAGGTCCAGCAGAGTACTGTTCCTCATTGACATGTGTATCACTTGGAGGAGGAAGTTGTCACCGGTTTGGTGCAGGAGCCTCCTGCGTACCTTATGTCCTGCTGTGTTGTTCCTCCAATGGATATCGGAATGGTTGAAGCACCCCATGAGGACCAGGGCCTGCAAATGCGAGGCTGCTCCTATCTGTCTGTAGAGGGCCTGATCTACTTGTTCTTCCTGGTCAGGTGGCCTAAAAGACACCCACTACAATGTCACCCTTACCTGTCCTGTCTTTTACCTGAAAGGGGTTCTGTTTTTTCCTTATTCTGCTGATTTTTTTCCCCCCACCTTTCACACTGATTCATTAGGGAGGAAAAGGATACAAACAAATTGTAGAGGCAGCCATCCAGGTTCTTCAAAAGTTCTTCCTCCTCTCAGTTGAAATTTGAACGTGGTGGATTTTGTACTTTTTTGAGACGTGAATGATTCTCTGCTGATGAGAGCTGCATGGTCTCAAAAGGTGTTCTGCCAAGGTGTAATATTCTTTGATGTAAATTCAGTTTAAATTTATTTTCTCACTTGACTATAGTATTCCTGTAGGATGCTTATTCTGCAGTGCTGATGGAATCTAATAATGGTCACATACAAAGAACATGCCATTCTTGGATCAAGAGAATTTTAAAAATTGTAGTTGAAAGAAGGTGTTTTAATGAAAACTAGTTTCTCCTCATGTTTACGCATAAACTATTTTATGCATCTTAAGGAAAGTCTTTTAATCTACACAAATTTTATCTTGACAGTTTCATTAAGAAGATGCTGTTCATGTATACATAGAATGCGTGTGCACAGCATCTTTTTTTCTTCTAAATAAAGTTTGAAGGAAAAATTTGCAGTGCATTACAATTTGACTTTTTTGAAAGTGTACTTCAGAAGAAAACGTTCTAAGAGTGTATGTGAGCCTGTGATACTAATTTAGGCATTAGCTTTTGCCACAAGGAGTTTGCGTCGTCTGTTCTTTATTGACATAAACACTGAAACATACCAATTTCAGTATTCACATCAGAAATTGAACATGTCAGTTTTACCAAAACTATAATTGGAGTAATCTTACTTTTGGATTATCTGCTAATATAACTTACTTTATGTTTTATTATTATTGTAAAATGCAAGGTAGAGGAAATTAAGTAATCATTTGACATTATTCCACTGTAATAGTAGTTATCTTGAACCACTTTTTAAAAGGTGTTTTTGGAGAAATATCTTCAATTGCTTTCACTTGGATTAAAATGGTCATTTTTTGGTCATCATATCTTATAGGGATGCTTCCTTTGGTACTTGCAGTTTCCATCTGACATTGCTGGACTGTTTTCATGCAATAAACAAGGTCAGTAAAACAGTATTTTTCATATTGCAAAAGGTCACCTAAATATTGCCCAGCAGAAGAAGAAGGCTTAGTAAGCTAGGATCCAATTAGAACTGTGCAGTAGCAGATTTTCTGATTGTAGCCTAGCTTGTTATGCATTGTAACAAAGCTTCTAGACACAGCATCCATAGAGGTTGACCAATACCTTATGTAATCAACTAGTGAAGATTTTAAAGAGGGAATTTTGAGTTTTATTTATGTAATCTTTCAGGACAGTTATTCACACCTCTAATCCCTAGGAGTTGTGTGATAGGTTTATTATATCACCCCCTGGTGTTACATTTTAGGCTGAATATAGCCTTTGAAAGTGGTTTTGAATTGGTTAGTGATACTTTTTAGGCATTTGCAGCATGTGCTAATGACTTAAAGTTTTGCTTTAGTAATATGAATAGAACAAATGTTAGGAGGCAGGTGCTTTTTTTTCTTAACTACAAACTATCACAATCTAGTGTTTTATAGCAATATAGTGGTGACATAACATGGCATTGAAGGATGGGAATATACATGAGTTCTTTTTAGCCTGTATGAGTAGTGAAATGGGGAATTCTGCAGCTCTCCACCCTGCTACTGTCTTTTGTATTATGGGTGTCTCTGCCAAATACTGGTGGTTTTATTGATTAAGCTAGCTTCTTGCAGATTTCTGATTTTCAGCATTTTTGGAGGTTTTGGCATTGGCTGCTCATATGCCAAGAGTGAATTGCTAGTCTTCTTAGTACTGGTGAACAGCAAGTAAAACTACAGAAGATTATGCAGTGAAAGAGGAGATTAGAATGTAGTTTTTTAAATATCTGGAGATATGGGATTATCTGTGTTTGTGCTTCCTGATTCAACAAGTGGGTAAACTGCCAGTTACCCAAATGTTTACATTTTTTATACAGTATTAAATGTAATGGTTGTGGATAATTACAGGACATCAGGGATTGTACTAGTGTCTGCTTAGGACTGTGTGTCTGCAAACAATTTAAAATCAATGAAGAAATTAGCATCATAATGAGAGCAGATAGCATTCATGCACAAAAATATTTGCAATCCCAAATGCAGACTTCAGAATATGCTCATAATTGCAATATATAATTTTTGCCAGTTATTTTGCTCTTTTTTATTTTGTACTCCTGGCAGTAATAAAAAGACTGAGTGCTTCTGTAGTTTGGAATTTTTTAGAGATTCGATGAAAACAGAAATGAGTGGATTTGCTTGTCTAACTTCACTTATATTAAAATTTACAAATCTGTTTTGAACCAAGACTAAATTGGTCTGTATTCTTTCAAATATATGAAGAAATCTCTCTGAAATAGTAGAACAGATATTAAGGGGCTTTCAGTAACCTAAAAGAGTGATAAATGTCCCCATTGAAAAGATGTTGTCTTTGTTAAAAGCTGTATTCTGAATTTTAGGCTTTGCAATATGGTTTCCTGGATTTCAATACGTTTGATGTAAATGAATATGAGCATTATGAAGTAAGTGTTCAGTATCAGTCTTCTGATTTGTTTGCTATTACTAATGCTAAGATGATTGCTTATAATATGTGCTTTTTTTTTTTTTTTTTGTAGTATTAGGTTCCATTTCTGTTTTGTCTCTTTAAACTTTGATTGTTAAATAAAGGTGTGTGGTCAGAGAGAGAATATTAAAATTCAGATTTAAGCATAGTCAGCCTCAAATATGGGGGGGGAAGAAGAAACAAAAATGGAAATAAATACTTCTGGTCACCTTTTAGAGGTCGTGCATATTCTTGAGCAGTCTTGATGAGAAACTCGAGGACATACAAGTCCAAGTCTAACTGAATTCTGGAGAGCAATTAAAGCATGTATCTGTGAACATATGGCAAAGGTATAATAACACTCTTTGAGCTAAAGAAGGAAACAGGGCTGGGAAACTCCAAGCCTATAAAATTCACTGTGGGGCTTGGAAAAGAAATGTGACAATGAAGGTCTGCAACTCTTGACTATATGGAGTCTCAGAAATGTAAAGCTGCCAGTTATCTGTAAAGAGAAAATTAAGTGTTCTTAGAATCTAAAAAATCGTGGTTTAAATTGTGAACAGAGATAAGGCCAAGGTCATAATTTAGAAACCTATACAAAATTAAAAATTGGAAGCTTCCCTTCATCTGAAGGGCATTGGTTGTGGTGTTCTAAAACTAATTTAGAAAGAGGAGGACACAATGAAGAAAAGTGAGGTTGAGAGCATCTGGCATCCTCCCAATGGAACAGAAAGCAGGCAACTAACATAACTTCCTTTGGCAAAAATTGTACATCACTTCTATCTATGTATTTTGAAACAATAAGGAAAAACCTGAAAATACAGGGATAATGATAAACCAAGCATTTTCTCTTGACAGAGAGCAGAAAATGGAGATTTTAACTGGATAATACCAAACAAATTCATTGCCTTCAGTGGACCTCATTCAAGAAGTAAAATTGAAAATGGTATGCTTAAAAAAGGAGGTGGGGGACACAAGCCCACTGCTTTCTTAGTTGATTGTTATCAGTAAGAACAAGCTTTAAAAATTGTTCCTCAAACAGTGTGTTTTTTCCTTGGCTCTTTTTCTTTTATAAGAACCCTGGCAGTAAAATTTTAATGCTTGGTTTAATTGTATCTGACCTAGGTGATTATGTTAAAATTCCATTTTCGGTTAGTCTATTTCTTTATGTTGAACATGAGTTCTATTTTGAAATTTTTTTCATCTCTAGTTTTTGAGTCTTTGTTTATTTCTTCAGTTTAAGCCTTACTCTCTTCTTTTTTATTTCCCTTCTTTTTTCAAATAGGCTATCCCCACCATGCTCCAGAGGCTTATTTCCCATACTTCAGGAAACATAAGGTCACCACTATAATACGCCTCAACAAAAAACTGTATGATGCCAAACGATTTACAGATGCTGGATTTGAGCATTTTGACCTCTTCTTTGCTGATGGAAGCACACCTAGTGATACTATAGTTAAAACATTTCTAAATATTTGTGAAAATGCTGAAGGTGTTATAGCCGTTCATTGCAAAGGTATAGTGTAAAAACAATTTATATTACAAGTGATGCTTATGGTTACAGTTCCTGAGGTATTTTGCATTATAATTCCATCATGTCTAGTTATTAACATCTCTGCCAAACTGCAGCTTTTCCATACAAAGTATTTCTATACTTCTGTTCTGCACTTCATCTTCTAGATTCTTAAGTTCTAGAAAAATCTTCCCAGCTGTTTCCAAGAATGAGGATGGGGAAAGTGAGCTTGCCAATATTAACAGCTCTTTCTGCTGGAAAGTGTTAGCACTTTCAAAGGATGTTTTTCAGCAGGAATTTGAAGTCCTGGCAAGGTTTATAGGCCTTTCTGAAAATGCATGATTAAATGTAACAACTCATAAGCTTCTGAAAATATCAATGCAGCTTTTTAAGGAGATTCCTCATGAAGTATGAGTGTTCTTCCAGAACCACAGAAATCTTTATCCCTCAGAAGCCCTTTATACTTGCTACATTGTGCATGCTCTGAATACCTGTTCCTCCAGAGTTAGACTGCTGAGGAAATGATTATCAGAGCATGCCCAATGCAGCTATTACAAAGATACAGTTTTCTGAGGAACTGTGTTTCACTTCCCACACCGTCTTTAATAGTCTATCAGACACTTGTTCTCCACAAACTTTACCTCACTAGCACACCTAGTAATGCTGTGATTGAACAAGAATGGCCTTTTCTTAACCCATTTGCCTGGGACCTGAAAAGACTGCGTTTTGGTTCCTG
Source organism: Pluvialis apricaria (assembly GCA_017639485.1). Classification (NCBI taxonomy): domain Eukaryota; kingdom Metazoa; phylum Chordata; class Aves; order Charadriiformes; family Charadriidae; genus Pluvialis; species Pluvialis apricaria. The sequence continues at coordinate 46,971,326 of CM030044.1, read as the reverse complement.
AATCTGCCATCCATTTGCTACGTGTTTAACAGGATTATACTGTGAAGTAGAAGAATTGGTAAAAACATCATCTTGACTGCTGGGAAGCAAGCGCATACTCTTACGCTGCGCTGAGGTGATAAATTTGGGCATATTGCTTAATTGATTACGCCTGAATATTGAGTATCAGTGTTACAAAGCTTTGTTTTCATTCAAATTAAGATGTATTTTGATATTTATTGTACTAATGGTGTATAGACTACCTTATGTTTCTCAACCTGTTCATACTCTTGAGAAGAGTAGATTGCTGTAGCCTGTTCTTAAAGGTGGGCGAGTGCTGTGTGGTTGTCTTCCTGTCTTTCTCATGTTTCCCAAGGTAAAGAGAACTGTTTTGAGGGCCGTTGCAGAGAAGGTTCCTCATTCTGGAGTACTTTTTGCTGGTGTTGACTAGTACCCAGACTTACTTTTTACAAAAAGTGTCTTTTCCTTGGGAACTGAAGTGAGAGATTAGTTAGAGGAGGGATTGGAAGAGCAACTGGTTTGAGTGCAACGTATGAACAATTTGCAAGAGGTCCTCTGAGAAAACTATTCTCATACTTATATACGTATTCATCGATAGATAAGTAAATATAGAGGTAGGTAGACTTACAGATATTTGTAAAGTTGATGGCTTTGGAAGGTTACCTAACTCAAAAAACATGTGAAAAATGTGTAAGTAACCTTGTATAATGAAAAAAAAAATTCAAAAGGTGAGTTGCACATACCAAGTTTGATCAGTAACAGGCTTGTTTAATAAACTAAGCGAGTAACTACTTGTCCAAGTAACAATGTCTGTAGCTACAGCAGATTCTAGATGAAGATGGGTATATAAAAGAAGCCATTCTTTTATCTTACACAGCTGGTCTTGGACGAACTGGCACACTTATTGCCTGTTATATTATGAAGCATTATCGGATGACAGCTGCTGAAACTATTGCCTGGATTAGAATAAATAGACCAGGTTCAGTGATTGGACCACAACAACACTTCCTGATGGAGTAAGTAGATTGACTATAAATTATTTCAAAAATAGATCTACATGTCTTTTTTCTTCTTCTTTTATTGTGCACTTAATAATCTGGTGTTAATTTGTTGTGTTTGGGGCTTTTTTTTTCCATGTTATGATAGCAAACAGGCAGAACTTTGGACAGAAGGAGATATTTTCCGTGCAAAGTTGAAAGGAAACCGTAAAATTGCTGTAACAAGAATCCTGTCAGGAGTAGATGATATTTCAATTAATGACACGAGAAACAGGAGAACCATCCGAAAGGACATTGAACTGGTAACCATCTGAACATTGTGCTCTTGTAAAAGTCGAAATGCTGTTGAGAATCTCTCAGGTTCTGAACAAACCCGTGGTTACAGTAAAATAATGTTAATCAGATTTTTTCTGTTTGCCCTTTTTGTATCAACGGGAGGGTAGTTATGGACAGCAAATATGAAAAGCGAAGCGCAGTACACAGGTGAAGTGGGAGCATCCATATCATACTTATTAGGCAGATATTAGAACAAAAAAAAGTAGTCACAATTTTCAATCAAAAACACTGTGATTTTGGTTTGGATTGTCTATTACTTCATTGTGTATGTTTAAAAGGAAGGGATGAAAGGTTTTTTGCTCCTTTTAGTTTCTAAGTAACTGCAACTTCTATAATACCTTTTGATGCTGCCTTTTGAAAAAACGGTACTCCTGTTTTAAAAAGGCAAGTGAAGGAAGGAAATGCTGTACTTGAGTGAAAACTGTACTGTACCTAAGCAAAGACTTGGTCATATGTTTCCACTGTTTAAAGGTAGACAACATTCTGACACATTTAATTCATGATACCACTTAATGGTTTACAGGTTTAAAAGCAGGAAACTGGAAAGAACAGAATTGTATTTATACAAGTGAATTTCCTTTGATTTTATGCTGAGAAACTTTCCTGTTGGGATAATTCCAGCTTTAAGATTTAAGATAAGGTTAATCCTTAAATGTCTAAGTGTCTGTATTTTAATCTTGGTTTATCCCTTCCACACCTCCACTTATCCAGTACAGTGATGAAGATGAAACAAACTGCGTAACACAAGGTGATAAGCTTCGTGCTCTGAAAAGTAGAAGGCAGGCAAAAGCTCCAACTGCGTCTCCGCTAACGTAAGTCAATTTCTGAATGTACAAATGCAAGAAATACTTTTATCCTCTTCTTTAAGCATCCTTCCCTTTGCCCCCCAAAAGTTTGTTGCCAAGGCTGCTTTTACTCATTTAAAACAAGCATGAGATTCGCCGTTTCTCTGAAGGCTTGGTGAGTGCTAAAGAGGCAGGATAAGTTGGTTAAAGATCCGTGTTACTCTATTTTTAGTTTTCTGCATTGTTTTTGATTCCAGTAGTCTGCGCTTTACAAGTTCCCATAGTATTTCTGAATGCTTTACTTTTAGTTTAAACACAAGCATTCCCTTGTGTTTCCTGTGGTAGTACAAAAATGGAAGAGTATGACTCCGCGTGGTGGTGTTTGATTGGCTGAAATAAGGCACACACTGTTTTTTGAAGTAAAGTCAGCTACCTAAGAAGAGTTGAAAGAAGTATCTTTAGCTTCCTTTCATTTCCTCTTCCTTGGAGAGGAACTTTCTGTAAGTCCTGCAGTCTTTGGGATAATGGCTGGTAGATCTGGAAGGCAGGGAGTAGCACTATTTCAGTAAATAAGTTCCAAAGGAGTGCATTTCTTTCAGGGAGCCTGGTATGCTAGTCACTTTATTTTAGACTAGTACTGAAACACCACCTGTAAAAGTAAGCTCATAGTCACCGTTGCATCTGATGTAGCTTGTAGCATCTGTTGGTAGAAAAACTTTCTGTCTGCCCTTGAATAAACTGCGAAAGAATGCAAGACATAGCTGGATCTCATTTGATTGCTAGGAAAGAAATGGTGACCCCTGGCTGTCAGATTTTCGCAAATAACACAACACCAGAGTCACAGACCAAAGGCAACTTGGCTTTTGTTGTGCTGTCTTTCTGTAGGGGATGATGCTGCTAGCTGTTGGCTTTTTTTTTTTTTTTCTTTTTCTTTTTTTTTAAGACCAGTGTCATCAGACTTTTTGAAAAAGCAAGAGGTATGTAGTAAGAATGTGCTGAAGGTGAAGGAATATGTCTTTGGAAACTGTCACACATTGCTATGTATGGATTCTGCTTTTGTTTTAAAAGATTCTCTTTTGTTCATGCTCAGGCAATCCTATAAGAAACCACAGGTTCAGAACAAAGCCTCTACACATCTGAAATTAAAAAAAAACAAAACACATGACCTCAGTTACCTCAAATAGGGCATTTAAAAACAGCTACCTTGCACGTTAATTTCTAAGGCACATACTGCTTCAGTTTCCACTTCATGATGTTTTTTTCATACAAGGTGCTTTAAGTCATATAATAAAGGTTGTGAGAGATCCTGTTTATTGTATGTTCCATAGAATGAGTGTAGACTATACGATAATCTGGTCAGAGCCATTGTCTTAATATGCAGAAAGCTTATCAATTATTAAAATATTATTCCATTCATGAAGCATTCTGCAACATGACTGCTCTAATTAAAACTAGATAGCTTGTACTTCTGTAGAATTAAAATAATTGATCTAGAGCTTATAGTTGTTTTTTATAGTGTGCCCTGTGGCACAGGGAGTTGGAATTTCCCTCCTCCTGTTCCCCCAAGTTATTTGTGTGGTTTGCAGCTTGTACTGGAGTAATTTGGTGAAAAATGAATGTATAACTGTTAACGTTCTTTGTGTTGCTATTGTTAAACCAAAATACCGCTAGGAATATTTAGCTGCCCTACCTGACTCAGAAGTATTCCCTACTGGAAGAGGTGTCAGCCTTTTTCCCTTTTAGTTCAGACTGTTAAAAATAATTAATCTTACAGAGAAATTGATTAATTTTATCTAAGCAAACAGAACGAAGCTTCTAAATCCTCTATGTAGTTTTATTTCACAGAAAAGAAAATAAAAAGCAAAATAAGAGCATCAGAAGCTGGGACAATTACAGTCTTTGAGAGGTGGAGGCATTGCTTATGTTTAAGTTGCAAGGGATTTGTGTATAAAGTTTGTTAATGTTTATTAAAGTTGATTGTATAAACTCTGTATGCTTTGATGAATGGATACCTTGTATGTGTTCTAATTAGCAATGTTCTGCACCTTTGGCAAAGGATTACGAGTTAGCTTTTGCTACTTTGATCACAGGAAGGTAATATACCCCATCATCTGGGTGCTTACATAAATTTTTTGTTCCTACAAACTGATCTGGCTCTGATCTACTGTTTTAGTATTAAAATGTATGATTGTCAAGTAGGATGTATGAATACAGGCTGATCAAACTGCATAAGAGACAGCAGCAAGTGGTCAGAGACGTACTGCTCCAGCATGCGCTTATTTTCGAAAGAGTGATACAGAATTTCTTTGGAATAGATGACTATAGTGAGGATTTCAGAAAGTTTGCTTTGATTCCAGCAACATGTGGATCCTGCATTTGGCAATTTGTGACTGCATGGATTGTTACAGTCATAGAAAGTAACAAAATGCCTGGCAGAGGTTATAGAGCAATATGCTTTTGAAGAACTTGAAACAAGCTAAAATGCACCAATAGCTTTTGCTTTTGAATTTTTGTTCATCTTTTCCTCCCCCTCCAACCCCTTTTTTAGATGGCTCCTAGCTATGCTGGTGTCTACACTGTGTAGCATTGTCATCTGGTGGATTGTATGTGGCTCCCTTCTGCCCAGCCTGCTATTCTGTCTAGATGGTTTAAGAACGTAGTAACCATCAGGACCCCCTGAGAGAGAGCCACTGTGTAAGTGTCCCATTCCATTTCTCTACAATAGCTCACGCTTTCTGTCTAGTATGTCTCATAAATGCATGTTTTCATATCATGTTTCTTACTGGCTTTGTTGCAAGAGTAAATTTCACTGCTCTGGCTTTGTTGTGTTTTCGTATATATTATTTGGAATAATTGAGTGATTTTTATGGCTGGCTTGCAATACAAAAGGGTGCAAAGCTTTTATAATTAGGATAATTTATAATTTTGAAGCCTTTCTTCTCTGCATGCTCCTGCAAATAAGCAAAACTATATAAGCAAAACTATATTTGTAAAAAGGAAAAAGTACTGCTTTAAAATATGATGCTATCCTTTGCATATTGCAAATGAAGATGTTAGCTCCAGTTTTACTTTGAAATTCATGAACTTGCAAAGGAGCCCAGTTTCCCAAAGGATGGTTTTACTCACGTGAAATGCCAGGAATTAGAATTTGTTAGAAATGTTGGTAGGTCTTTGTTTTTACTAAGAGCTTATAGTATTACATGCCATTAAGGGGCAGTTAAATGGGACTTCTTTTTTCCTTTTTAACGTAACAAAAGATGAGGCAGGTTGCAGTATTAGGTCAAGGCTCACTTGTTTACCCAGCCAGTCTGGTTTCATCTTCTTTTACTCTCAGTTATTTTTTTTTTATAGAGCTTTATGAGACTAGTTAAATCCCTTCATTCTGTTACTTGGATTCAGGAGTGGAGTAAAGCATTAAAAACATATTAGTTCCTTGAGTACAGTTTTCACTCTTTCTCCACTCTGCTTTTGTCAGAGTGGCTGTAGTGGTTGCTGTGCCTTGCTTCCACTTAAAAGGTGCAATGTTTTCATCAAATGACAACTTCCGTCTTTTGTCTAAACAGAACTTCAGCAGCACACAGAACTGCGGGGAAACCCAAACAGCAACTTTTTGCTTGCTACTGTGTCTTTCTGGAGCTGCTCCACCACCCGCCCCTCTCAAAGCGAAATGGTTACTTTGGGTGAATGCTTGAAACTTTGGTGCTCTCAGAGAAAAATAGGTCAGAAAAAGTGTTTTACACCAGAGTACTAAGTGAGAAAAGGCACTCTCCTGGCAGAACATTAAGGCTAAGAGTTTCTATCCTTGTTACCTTGGGCCTTGCAACTTTTTGTCTGTGCTTTTAAAAAGAATGGGACTCTTTCTGCTAAAGTAAATGACCTAGTAAGTAAAGAATGAGAACTGGGGGACTTGTGAACAACTTAGTTTCCTGTTAGCCTTAGCTGAGGTCATCTTAGTCTATTCTTTTGGAGAAAGAAAGAACTAAAGATCACTTTAGCTGGTTTACTTTGTCTAAGAGCATACTTTAAATGAGAGGCTTGTTTTCAAAGTCTTACACTGAATGTAGCAGTATTTCTTGTCTTAGTGTTTTCCAGAAGTCAGACTTCAGATTTCTAAACACAGACTAAAAAGCTAAACTTAAAACACTGGTTAAAAAAATGAAACAATCTGTCCTTTGTTTTCCTGTATCGTAAGATCAGTTTCACTCAACTATCATCCTTTCTTTCTCTTACAGTTTCTGTGTTCTGTCTAAAAACTCCCTTGCTAGAGGGAAGGAGAAAAGACTGTTTGATGTTGGTAAATGTGTCGCGATGCAAGCAATTGGGTTACTGGTGCTGCTGCCTCATATCCAGAATTGACAATCATACAGTGGTGGTTTATGTCTGGGAAAAGAAAATGCTTAAGCTTTTATTAAAAGCCAGACTAACATTCTCTCCATTATGCAGCTAGTGTCCCTTGTGTTTTAGAAGATCAAATTATCAGTCAGTATCATGAGTTTCTCTGGGCTAGCCTGGCAGTCCTGTTAGCTGAAGCCCTGTGGACTGAAGAGTATCGGTCACTTGTTGCCTCTCAACAACTTGGAACAGTGGTGGAGGTCTCAGGCCTATTTTCCTAAAAGTCATGAGGTGATGAAGGAGAAAGCAATATTGCATTTGACAGACCTCATGAAACAGGTAGCCTTGGCAAGAATAAAATGGCCATCACAGGTCAGGGAAGTCATGCTCCTGTGTAACCTGTCTTCCCCTCATCCCTTCTTAGGATAACGTAATCATTTTTCTTTTAAAAAAGCTTGTTGTGTGGATTGATTTCTCTCCAAGATGTATAACCTTGCTGGCACTTCAAGTTTTTTGAATTTTGTCTTGGGTTGTAGGGTTTGGGCTTTTGTGTCCTGGTGGTGTACCTGTCCCCCCACCCGGCTCTGACTTAAATGGTGAAAAAAAAGTTGTGAATTACTTAGAAGACAGTGCTACTGACCCAAACACTGTTCCATTTAAGGAGGTTTTTGTTTGTTTAAAAGCCAATAAGAATAAGAAAGTAGTGTGTAAATCGGTGTGGTGTTTGGGGAGTGTATTAAGTTCAAAACAACTAAGTGATGAATCCATTACAGGTTAACTGGAGGTGAAAAATTCTTACAATATGTGGGTTACCTATTTTAGTAGCGTGGCTATTACAGCATCCTGTAGCCTGTGTTCAGGAAATGTTCTGCTCTTTTTTTTTTTTTTTTTAATCATATTTCATTGAGTTAGAAAACCTTTGTGTACATCAGATGCGCTTTCTGCTGGTGTTTCTGAAAGTTGGTTGTCACATACAGCATGACATGCTATTTTACATGAACAGTTACACCGCAGTAAGGTAGGTATCCTGAGGATCTTATTCTTCTCCAGTATAGTTTGGGATGTTTTTTGGTACTGAGATTTTGGGAGGATTTCCTCTACTGTGGCCTCATCACATATCTGTTATAAAACCTGTCTGTCAAACCTGCTGTCAAGTGAGGCTGCTAGTCTAACTGCATTAAATCAAAATGCCATATGTTGAAGGCAGTTTTTCTCTTACCTTAAACATGCATGCAGTAGCATTCTAATAAAAGCTCTGCTAGCACTGTTACTGCTCATAAGCTGACAGTTGTTAGGCCCGAAGGCAATTCCGGGTGTTTAGTTATAACATCAGGTCAGACGATGGGTGTAGATGGTGTAAATGGGACCTTGTCTGTTTTCCTTGAGGTGCTATCAGCCTTGCAAGTCTAGAATTTTAGTCTGATTTAAACATGTCTGATCATTCAGCAAATGTTTAGTTCACAGGGATTTTAATTAATCTTTACTCTTGGGTAGCTGTGTGAGGTTGTGTATTGTTGAGATGTAAAAATGAGATATCTGCTGAAGAGCAGACAATGTTAAATGTTTTACCGTGCTCACAGCTGGCTCTGAGCTGATCCCATAAGGCAGCTCCTTTTCTCCCTACCCTGTGGTAGATACAGCAGTCTTAAGAGGATGATGTTGTGGTTGGTTTGGTTTTAAGGTGCAATGATATATGGTGACTATTTTTATAAGTCACTTTCCCTTTTAGAAACTCTTTTCTTTCTCTGTTTCAAATAGATAAAATGAAATTCTTTGGGAAGTAAGGACTTATCTATGATATGTTGCGAAGATTAATATTTAAGTGGTTGTGCAAGATGATATCTTAACACTTCATGGTGTTTCAGTTCATATTAGATAAGTATATAGGTCTAAGCCATTTATACCAACCTGTTTTCTGAACTTCTGGTGTCTGGAAAGAATGGACACCTGTAAGAGAAAGATTATAACCATTAGATTACATTCCGATAATTTGGTTTCTCTTATATGTACATTACCTACATTTCATACAGAGAGACACTGTATGTGTGTATGTAAGGAGAAAACACGATTTTTCCATTTTTCTGTTTGCATGAGCACTAATAAATCAGCATGTGCCATGATTTGGTCGTGCTTGTATTTCAGTGACTAAGTGATATGAGGTTAAGCCAGCTTCGTACCTTTCCATTCAGTCCTGGAAGTTGCTAATGGCATAGATAAAAGGTACAATGCAAGTCCTTTTTCACCACTGGTGTCATTTTTAAAGCTTAGTTGAAAGAGCAGTAGCCCAGATTTGTTCAAGCTGTATGACAACTGTGGCACTGAAAAAAGAATTTTAAGTTTTAATAGTAGAACTTGTTAGAAGTAGTCTTACAAGCACAATAGAAATTATAAAGTGAACTTCCAGGTTTTGCACCTTTTCGCCTTGGGCATGCAAGGAAAACAGATTTTTGTTAGAAGAATTTGTGTTGTCTACAGCAGCATGATCTGATATTGAAGGTATCTGGTTTTTGTTTTCAGCCTCTCAAATAACCGATTCCTTTGACTTTGAATATGTTGTGTTTACAGTAGAATTTGCTTTGCATTTTGATAGTACTTGCCACTACAGTCTTGTACGTTATCTCCAAGGAAGAGAAGACTGTTTGGTTTGGACTTGTGCAAATCAAGTGACAAAATTTTGCAAGTCTGTAATATTAAGAGAGATTTGTTCAATTAGAAATTTAAAATAGTTGAACTTTGTGGTTCTGTAGTCATCTGTTTGCTAAACAATCTATAATTATGTGGTAAATAAGGTTGCTGATCAGTTTTACTGCTGTAAAGAATTCATTTGAGATGAAATTGTGTTATCTCTGATGCATATTCTAATTCTGGTATCAAACCCATATAAAACAGTGAAAGCATAGGGTTTTCTTTCCATTTCTGTTTTTGGTGTACATGTTATGTGAGTATGAAAATACTCATATTTTCTCCCATGTATTTCTGTCCACTTTTACACCAAAAGTTACATTTTATGTTCATATGTAGGATTCCTTGAAAACAGTTTCTTCAGAGTACTAATCAACTAGACTGCAGTTTATGCAACTTGATGAAGGTTTTGATTTCCTATTTAATACAATCTGCTGACACAGATGGACTCAGTGAACCCACTAAAAATTAAAGTCTAGTAACAACAGGGGAAAAAAACAGTAATTTACTCTTGGCTCTGAATATCTAAAATGACGCATAGTTTTATAATTGGAAACTTGCACAGATGGAATGACTAGGGAATAGATGTGTAAAATGATTCACTAAATAGATATCTGTGGACTCCATTGACCAGTTGTCACTTTTTGTCTCCATAGTATCATAATTTCACTACAAGCATTTAGGAATACAGAAGACGTGGTCTCCCTACAAACCAGTTGGCTGGTGGCTAAAAATGGTTGTTTGCATTTCACAGTCTGGAGTTCTTTTGTTATTGATGTAAGCAACACTAGAATTCATCTGCCTGTTCAGGAAATAGTCAGTATATTGCTCTAGAGTCTTCTAGAGAAGCGGTTGAGCACAACCAGCATGTAAAGCTGAGTTTTGAGTGTGGTGTAGTAATTCCCCGTAAGCACAAAATGCCAGCATATGCAATGATTTTCCTAGCCTGCTGTATTTGAAGGGAGTATCTCATGGTTAATTGCAGGAGATTTAGACTTTGATCCTCAAAAATTGAATTACTTGGGTTTTTTTCTGAATTCCTTTCTGTGTCAGTCTGGAAAATAATGTATGTTTTTGTTGCATACTTCAGATGTTGTCTTTTTTTTTTTTTTTTTTTTGTTTTGCTGCAGTAATTTAAAGTACAATTTGTTAGCCTTTTGTCTTCCAATAACCTAACAGGAAATTCAAACCCATTAATTTAATCCATTCTTTGAAAGCAAAACAAAATGAACAAACAACAAAACAAACCGCTGTGCTCCTAATAAAACAACTTGCCTTACCGTAATTATAACAAGGATGTTATAAAGGAAGGATGTGTTTCAGGCAGAACAATTTGCTTTCCAGAATGATTTGTGAGAAGCCAGCTGATACTTGTTAGCTCTGCTGCAACTGTAATATCCTCTTTTCAGTGTTTTCCTAGAAACTTTCAGGTTATATAATCTTTCTTTTTTCCTACTCTTTTCAGAGTAATTCTGCAGTCCAGTGTTCAGAAAAATAAAACCTCTGAACCTAGCATTTCTGACAGTACAGACATTACTAAAAGAACTACCAGGTCTGCTGCAAGAAAAAACAGTTTAAAAAGGTGAGAGTTACCCTCTTTACAGATCCAGTAACTGTTTTCTAGGCAAATACTTTGAGCTAGCGTATCCATTGCTGACAGGAGCTTTTACCACAGTTCAGCTCCTCCTCCAAGCAATGGGAAATGAGAAACAATTTTATGGTTTTATGTCATGTACTGAGAATATCTAGAACCCTAAATCTTATGTCATTTGTTCTGGTTGCTTAGTCTTTCAGCTTTGAGAATTTTATATTGTAACTCCTAACGTGAGTCAGAATTACCGAAAGCGAGGGATTTTGGTAATAAAAAAAAGCCTTTCTTTAGCAAACCCCTGCTTAAAGTAAGAGGTGGAAAAGTTGTTCACAGCATTAAGTCAACTGTTAGTCAGTACATGAATTCAAAACTAAGACCAATTTGATGGACAACTAAAATGCAGTATTAGTGGAGAGGTGAAGTGTGTAAAATGCACGTGTAGACTGGTACGAGATTTTGTACTGAAAGTATGACTGATAATCTGAACTGAAGCTGCTCAGTAAGGCTTAATGGAATTTTAAATTCCGATGGATCTATGCAAGACTGAAATTGCCTTTTGGCCCAGAAACACATGGCCACACTACTACTGTGTTTCCTTCTGTGTGCATGTGTTCATGCCCCTCTACAGCAGCTCTCCAGGTTGTTATCAAAGATGAGCCTTGGGAGTGTAGCTTAATACAAGTTCCACGCTATTTCCAGTGGTTACAATTGACCAGAATTTGTCTTGTGTTTATAGTGAAAACCTTTTGAATGTGTCTGTCAGGTGCTGAAGAGACTTTTGTTGGGAAAAGTGAAAGGTGGCAAATAATATAAAAAGGAGTTATGTAGCTTGATTTATAAATATTGCTGAAAATTCTGCGTCCTTGTGCAGCTTTTTCTCCACAGAGCTTTTATTTTCCCTTCCTCATCCTGTTACCATGCAGGTAGCAGAAATTATGAAAAATTCACTCTATCAGGCGAACGGAAATAGTCATTAATAGTAGACTGCAGTAAATTCTACTCAGAGAATTTTTAGCAGTGGCTATGTGAGTTATGTTTTGATTCATACAACAATATGTTAAATAATAATCTCTTCCTGGAATGCGTATTTTACTAAAAATCTGAAATCTTTCTAAGGGTTTTGCTGTTTGATTGGTTGGGGTTTTCCTCCATTTTGCATCATTTTCAGCATGTCAGTTTTGGTCCAAACAGTTTGATGGAATTCTGCCTGCTCTTATTTTTCATACCTGTCCCAGTTTTAAGTTCCTTGCAACTCTTGGTAGCTGTATACATGCACATGTGTAATTGAACAGAGATTTTCAGTTTCTGGAAAACACGCTTTCAAGTTGACCTTGGTGTTGTGTGAGAATACATAACCTTAGGAGGAATCAACATCCCTAAAATAGAGTTCGTAGAAGATTTCAGTTACTTTGAAAGAAGTCCTTTAGGTGTATTGCCATGACTCTGAGGACCAAGGATCAGGTTGATCTCAAACTTCATGAACTACTTCATATTTTAATGGATTTTCTAAAACTTCTGCCCCAAATGTTTCATTCCATATACTGTTTCTTTCCTTCTCACTTTTGAGGTCAAAGAATTGGAGTCACTTTATGCTTGGATCCAATAATCAAATTTGTCCTAAATAGTTATGTCACAGTTCTGGAGTTCCTAAATATCTTGTTGTCTGAGAAGGCTAATTGGGTGCCGGTCCCTCTAAAGGATATTTCAGTATGTCTGTAAAATTTGATGGACTTAGAATGCAGTACCTTGTTGTTAATCTTGAAGGTGTCCTTTTGTTTTTCCTGTGGCATTTGGCAAAACCTCACTCATTTTTTTTAAGCATGCCTTTCTTTTTTAATCTTTTTTTAAGTGAATTTTAATTTCTTCAAGTCTGTGCAGTTTGCATTCCTTCATAGTTCTCAAATTGATTCACCTGTTCCAGATCAAGTGGATTGCAGAGTAGAGGAGAATAATTACTATTACAAAATTGGGATCATGCCCTAACCAATATCTGTCTTTGTCAAGACCTTGTTGCCTTCTTTGAACTTCCAGCATTAATGTGTACCCTTATTCTTTCCTTTTCTTGTCGGATATGTTCCAGCAGAATCATCTTGCAGTATTTTTACATTAAGCTCATTTGTTGATGCTGAGGTCATTTTAGTCAATTTTACCTGTAGATGAATCACATTTGTGACCATGCTAACACAGTATAATCTGCAGAGCTGCGTAATTCATTTGCCATTTCATCCTTCAGACTGTTGGAGACACTATCAAAGAATGCCTCCAGAATGATTTTTCAGCCAAACCAGCCATTTACAGCTAAAACACTCTGTTCTGTCTTTACAAACAGAATTTAGGGATTTTCAATCCTATTCATAACATTCACTGAATTTCCTGTGCAGAACATCTCCAGATGTCAGCTGCCATCTACAAAAGACCAGTACTGGTGGACATAACACATTGTATCTTGTGACTGAAATAACACTGTCGTTGGACTGCAAGAAATCACGTTACTAGAGCATTATCCACAGCCTTTTCTGTGGATCCCTTTGTTTCTCCAGTTAAGATGTCCTCCTTGTAAATTTGCCAATTACTGAGAAGTTTGTGTTTGTATTTTAACAGTGCATACATACTGGGTTTTACTAAACCCAAACGAAGCAGTCTTTTCCGTGTTACCACACATAACAGAATTAGGATTATGTACATAGTAAGTAGTTGATTAGAAATGAAATCCTGAGTGCTGAAGGAGTTTTGGTAGGTAGAGGTGCTTAAGGGAATGCAGGTCAAGTTACTACAAAATAATTGGGAGTATCGGGGGAAATGTATGAAAACTGTATTGTATAGGTTCCTTTACTACTTTTAACTAGGTATATCACAAAAACTAACAAAGAGGAATATGCTTTAAAAATCTCATATGCTTTTGCTTTGCTGGGAATTGTAAAGCAGCCTTCTGCACCCTTGTTCAAACACTGAAAACTACCTGCAGCATTTCAGAGCTTGTCTATATGTAATCTAAACCTAGCTTTAAAAAAAATTAATGTTTCTTTACTATTCTTTCTACTTTTCCTACAGTCTGATACCCCAGAGGGAGAGAAAGAAAAGGAATGCTTTACAGCAAATGCGCTTAATGAAATTATGGTACTTTCAATCCTCTGTTGCTTTTCTGTATGGAACGGAACCTTTCTTCATATTGTCTGTGATCAGACCAGTCCGTGCTTTCTTTACAACCAATATTGCTGTGTTCTTAAATGCAGTGACTTTTATCTTCTGTTTCTTTCTTTGAAGTATTGTTTGCTCATTTTACCTTGCCAGAAATGTTTGCTTGAAATACATATTGAGTACGTATTTAACATTTTTTCCTTAAATATGTTTTATTTCAGCAGCCAATCCGTCTCAAGGACTAGAACAGTATTGCGTTAAATTTCAAATAAGCAACCAGTGTTGAAGAGGATATTCAGGAATGAAGGGGATGTGACCTCTAGAGGGGATCTGATGCAATTCAAGGAAGATTATTCTGGCTCCATTTTTCAGAAAAAGTGAAACAGAAAAATCTTTTCCGTACTTGTAGAATAAAATGAACTTGTAGACACTTTCCTAATGCGCTAACACTTCCTCAAGCAAAACCAACAAAATCTGTGTACATTTAGACTCAGGTGTAAATACTTAAGCTCTCTATTATAAAGAGAGCTTGCTAGTATGTATGATGCATGTGTATAAATTGTGATGGCAATCACTTAGCTGCTGACCACCAGAAATGAAAAGATGGTGGGAGCTTTTAAATATATAAATCTGTGTTGTCCATTCAGACTGGGCTCAAGTCCCCACTTGAGACTGAAAATCAACCACAAAAGCTTTTTTCCTATAGTATTGGTACTCTCCTGTGTTAATTGGCTATTCTTTCTTATTTTGTATGAAGTTTTTTATGAAGCTGCAGTATTGAGTACACAAAGTAAATATCGTCCACCAAAGAGTGCTTTATTTTCAAAGGTTGTGTGGTTTGTTTATTTTGAAAGACCTAACTATAAGTAATTAACTTGTTTTTAATAGTAATAGATTTTTAGTTGTTCACAACCAATGGCTCTTTTAACTAGTTGTAATTGCTTTAAACCTGGTATGATTTTAAAGGGGAGGAAAAACAGCTTACCATTTAAAGCAGTGCTATCATATTGAAATGTCATTACTGTTTCTTCTCTCATCTTCAAGTCTTTTAGGTGAAATTTTAGATTACCATATCTAAAAGGCACGAATTCTTCCCTGGTTTTATTGGTACGCTTAATTTGTGGATGTCACTGTTTTTTAGCTTTGAGACACTTAGTGAGTGTGGCACACAAAGAAGGGAAAATAAGCTTGCTGTACAACTGAGATTGGTAGTGGAACTCAGGGGCAGGTATAGTTTTTAACATCTAATTAACACTAAAAACTACAGCTTACCTCTGTTAAAAGGCAGTTTAATTTTTAGAGGAGTCTATCTGAGACTGAAATTTTCATCTGCTACAAGACTGTCTTCAAACACTGGTAGCATTTTTTCCCTATCACTTTTCACATTATGAAATCTCAAAGCTGGCGTTGCAGTGATGTACCTTTGTCTGCCAACTGAAGTTTATAGCTGCATATCCCTCAGATGAGGACTGTTACCACATAGCCTTAAATATGATACAGTTATCTGTTGATTTAGTGACTCTTATGGATGAAAGTAGAAGAAATGGAGAGATCTGAAATGTTAGCAATGGAATAACTGAAGTTTCTAAAGATACAGATTACCTCTGCAAGGGGTGAGAATTTTCTTTTTATGAATGTAAATGGGCAGGTTTGGTGACTTGTTTCAATCTACATCCTTTTAAATTAAAATTAAACTTTCTGTTAGGCTGGTGATTTTTGAATGCCAATATGGATTAACCACACATTGCCTTGAAAATGTTTTGGGGCAGAGCATCGTGAGTCGGAGGGGAAGCAGGGTGTGAAGTGTAAGCTTACAGGTAGCATCCATGAGTTTGGGTAGTCAAAATTTGCAAATATGAATACAAAGAAAACAGTAGGGGCTTGCATGGTGCAAAGTAAAGGACCACTGAGGCTCAGACCCGACATATTTTCTGTTTTCCTCTTAATCTTCACCCTCACCACCATTTTCTTCTAGGTGAAAAGCACCTAAAAGAGAGGGACGAATTCACCCTGATACAGTGATTAAAATGTCTTGCTTTTTTTTTTTTTTTTTTTTTTTTTTTTTAGTAAGCCACTTGCCCAAAAGCTGAAATACAGGTAACCACAATAGTAGGTATATTGTGCAAATATGAATCTGTGTTTATTTTTGAAGAAAATTCTTATCCTGGAAGGCAAAAGGGATGAAACTAGTGAGGTGAGAGGGTGAGAGTCAAAACAAGAAAGATTTAGTAATATTTATTGTGTTTGACTTTGCCCTTCTCTCAGCTGAGCTTCCTCTTTAGGCACCTTTGTTTTTAACTTAAAAATAATCAGTCTATTTCATACCCCTTCCAAATTCCAAACTGGAATTTGCCTTTTTTAAAGTAACCAGCAGAGCCATTAGCACTTTCATGTTCATCAGAAGTAAATTTGCGTAAAACAAGTGCACAAACACACACACAATAGCAACTCTAGCTAAACCAAAACTGCACGTTTGGCATGAATGTGTTCCAGAATACCCCTTCCACCACCCAGTATCTTCGTGAGAAACACATAAATGTCAAAGGGATTTTACATTTGAACTGTCCAAACAGCCTTATATGGAAAATTAACTCATTACCTCATTGTGTCCCATCTAATTGTATTGCTTAGTTTGTTCTTCTAAATTTTAATACTTTGTCTAGCATTTTTATTATGCCATACCAAAGCTGTCTTAAGTACAAGAGTGACGAGTGGGCATGGGTGAGGGAGTCCTTGGTTTCTCAATCTTTTTTGAATTGTGAAGTATTACGTGCCAAAATGGAATGTGTGGCAGCAGCTGCATCACCATTGTACCACAGAGCAGCTGAAGGAAGTTATTTCTGCTGTCATCAATTAGGAGTTTTTCCGTAGAAATTCTTTTCCCTCTTTCAAATACATGACAGATGGATTCTCCCTTGATCTCTTATTCAAAAGTATGCAGCATACTCAAAAGCTGTAATATCTTGAGTCAAATTGCTAGCTTCCATTACAGCATCAATAACTTAACTCAGATGTTAACCCAGGCCTTGTCTTTTTGTCCCACTATGATAATAGAGGAAATGCTGCTGATTTAAAAAAAAAAAGTCTGTAGAGACTCATGCATTAAAATGGAAAAAAAAAGAAAAATGTGATATTCACCAGTGTGTTGCACTGCAGTTTTTATATTCATGGTTTGCAGACTGTTTGTCTTGCGTAAACTCATGTACAGACTATCAAGGTCTAAAATTTCCTGACTAATCAGTACTGTTCATCCTGATTATTTTTAAATTGTATATTTCTAATCATATTTTTTTAACTTGGATTGACAGAATGGGAGTTTATTTTGCTGAAGGTATTTTTAAGATAAAGCTTCATATTATCTTGTAATACTAAGTAGTTCAATATGCATTTGTGTCTCATTTGAAAATACTGCATATTGTATTTGATTTTATACAAAATATTGAATAGTGAAAATTGTAAACATGAATTGTGTAAAATAAAAAATAATCAGATGTTTGTTTTCTCAGTTTTATTTCCAGCACTCTAAAAAAATTCAGCACAAAACCATCATATCTGTACCACACTGACTCATGTGCTCTGGAAAATAATGCAGAAATGTCAGCTGCCTGAAAACCTTTAGTTAAAGCACATATCAGAAAAACATACACTTTTCTAATTTTAAAAATAGAGAACTTCTGGCTCTACATTTCAAGGGACTCACTTCGGAAAACAACAGTAATTGTATTTGAATTGTTGGGATACTGGTACCCAGTAAAAAGCATGGATTGATCTAGTTAATTTGTTCCGTTCCTCTGTGATCATACAGTAGTCATTTTTGGAAACAGGTGTCATACTAAAAACTATATACTTTGACACTTACCATTAAAGTGAAGGTTTCTCAAAAGTAAAAACTAAATTTTCAGGAACACTTCTTTTTGCATAAGAGTTGATGGTGGTCTAGTTTAGTCTTTAAAAAAAAATCCAAACACAGCAGCAAAAAATATTGACCAAGTCAAATACTTTTAATCGCCCTTACCTTACCTGCATTAGAGAATGCAGAATTTGCACACCCCGAGCAGATCCTGTTTGACAAGCAAGTAAACTTTCACTTGCTCCAAAGATAAGGTTTTACGGTTGGAAAGTCTGTGTTCATCTGTTGCAATGTGATCCTTTCTAAACTTACATGAATGTTTAAACCACCTTTTCCAGACAAACTAGCTGCCAGCTGAAGAGCGAATGATGGGTTTTGCCTGGGAAAACATCGGTTTATGCATGTGATGTCCAGAGGAAAACACAATTAAGCCCTATCGTATTGTTAGCGGTTTAAGGAGTACTGGCACTGGGCAGGGGAGGGCAGAGGACTGAAAAAGTCCTACAGAGAACGACTGAACGTCCAGGTCAAATGTGTTAGCAAGTTAGTGCACTGCAAGAATAATCTGTTTACAGAATTTCTGAATAACTTCTATTTGTCTCTATTTAGTCTCCTTTGCATTACAGTTTCTACGTAGCCTACGTAGTACATAAAAATACGCTGTAGCAAAATAGATGTGCTGCTTAGAAATAGTCAAGGCTGATGTTAAAGAAAAACTGCATGCTTTAGCCGTAACTCGCCAAGAGTGTATTGAGGAGGAGATGTTTGCTTTTTCTTGCATTTGTGTTTTTGGCATTGGTTTCACATGGGTATGATGGACCAGTAAGCCCCTAAAATGGAGTAAGGCTGAGAGGAGATGGGCAAGGGTGATGTGCTTGTGGAGCTCAGGGAGTGCTGCAAAGTGTGACAGGCTACAGCTCTTGCAAAGGACATGGCTGTGTCTCAACACAAAGGGGACAGAGGGTGGCCTTTGTTTTAGGTGAATGATTATTGATAGTGGGTGAACTGCTGCTGTAAATGTTTCTTTAGTTCTTTAAAGAGCATGAACGTCTCCCTGAGCTGGCCGGACCAGCATGGGGAGAGGGACTACACAGAGTGTAAGCCCCGGACAACTGCCAAAAGAATTTGGAAGAGAGCAAGGAGCTTGAGCTGGCATCGACCCCCATTCCTTCCCAGCGGCTGGGGATGCCCTGTGTGGCAACGATGAGGGGCGTAGGGACCAGTAATGGGAATCACACTGGTATTGTGATAGAACTGTGTATTCCAATTGCTGTATTTTGCAAAGCGTAACTTAGATTTGTGTTGTGTTTTCAGCGTACGTTGTATCACTCTAAATCAGAAATGCCATGTGACATCAACCCTCTTCGAGTAAGTAAATTTGGTACTAAGCATGACACCCCCCATCCATGGGTGTCTCCAAGAACCTGGTCTGAATGTTGGACTGTGACAAGAGGGACTGAGGGAGGGCATCTAGGAAGTCTGCCCTTCAAACAGCTCCACTCCTGGTCCGGGTCCTCCCCATAAAACCCCTTCCCAGTCCACAAGTCTTCTAAAGAGTCTGTGGCAAAACGGGACAGCCCAAGCAGCAGCTGCTGTTTTTCATCCAGATGTGCGGTGGCCCGGCTGCATGGCAGCAGACACAGAGCACTTCTCCGTCACTAGCACCTCCAACGCCCAGCTCTTCCAACTACACCAGTTCCTGCAGACCGCTTACACCACAAACGGGATGAAGTGGTAAATCCCAAACTCCTTGTGTCCTGACAGGACAGAGGGAGCAGACAGATTAACTTCGGCAGCAGCTATTACTAATGCAAGAAGATGAAAAGTGATTGCTGCCAACAGCAGGAAGATAGACACTACGCAAATGCTGAAGCAACCACTTCTCACGATTGTGAGCTTGCTTTTACCTCCAACAGTGCTTTGACGCAGTTCTCTTAAGATGGCAGGGCAGTTCCTTGGTTTTCCACTCAGTGAAAGGGCTCAGCCTCCTCATTAGCCCTCCTTCAGTTTACCTCTAGACCCATTTGTGTTTCTTCCAAAGTCTGAGTTCTGCCATTACCTGATTCATCTTTCATTGTTCTTTCCAAACTTTCATACTCAGTACTTAAAACAGGTGACATTTGTCCCGGTGTCCTGCTTCTAGGTGCCTTTTGTCCATCTCTTCCACACCAACATCATTTCTGTTTTCAAGTGAACTATTATTTAATGTTGGTTTGTTGGGTTTTCTTCCCCCTTATTTGAAGGGTTCCTTCCCTCCTCCCACTGATGAGACCTTTTCCACCCTATGGTCTTCTTTCACTTCAGTGGAAGCTCAATTGAAAAGGCCACTAGGTTTTACTTTTCCCACAATGGCTTCCAAGGTTCAGAGCCTTTGCTAAAGACAGGAAAATACCTGAGAACATCATTCCATTGATAAGTAACAGAAATGTAACCAAACCACTAAGAAGCACAGAATTCCTGGATTATAGTATGTCAACTTATTTTTTCTCTTGCCAGAAGATAATAAATCTGTATCTTGTGGCTGCTATTTTTACCTTTTGGAAAAGCTGTCCTGCTAATTAAATTACATTACGCAAAACTCAGTATCTTTCATTCAAATAGTATTCAAATACTGCACAAATCTAGACAGAGGAACTACCATTGCTAAAAGCAGACAGCAGCTTATTGAGTCCTGTTAACCAGCTGCAAAACATTGTAGAGACAACAGAACACAGCGTATGGATATTCACACTACTATGGATATTCATACTACACATTGGCTACCCCAACAGGGAGAGCAAAAACTTTATTCAATTCATTAAGCACTCGTTTGTCTCAAGTGTAACAGTGCCATCAAATGTGATGCAGTATCTAAAGCTGCTCTGGAGACGCAGCTATCATCTGCAACATTTGTTGCAGCACATCTTCAAAAAGGCATTTGTTTGCAGACAAATAAAACACAGCTGAAGATTTAATGTATTTCACATTAAATTCTGCATAATAGAGCCGAAGTATAACAGTTGTTACCAAAGACTAGAGGTTTTTTCCCCCTCCAAGCACAAACTGTTCGGTACTCGCCCAGCATATGTTAAAGAGAAAAGCTCTAATTCCGTGCCTATTACTCAGTGACAGAAATGTACTTTTTCTGCAAAGATAATCATGTTTCACATTCAACTGTTGATCTAGTGACAATGAGTCAGTGTTATGTTATTTTCAACACTGCATATGTGTGTGTGTATATATTTTTTATGTGAATGTGTGTGTATGTGCACATGTGCCCGTGACAGCTCTCAAGGGGGAAAAAAATGGCCTGAACATTATAGAATCATAGAATAAGTGAGGTTGGAAGGGACCATTAAGATCATCAAGTCCAACCGTTAACCTACCCTGATTTAAAAACACCCACTTCTAAACCATGTCCCTAAGCACCTCATCTACCCTTTTCTTAAACACCTCCAGGGATGGTGAATCCACCACCTCTCTGGGCAGCCCATTCCAACGTTTAATAACCCTTTGAGTGAAAAAATGCTTCCTAATATCCAATCTAAACCTGCCCTGACATAACTTGAACCCGTTTCCTCTTGTCCTATCACTTGCCACGTGGGAGAAGAGGTCAGCCCCCATCTCTCTAAAACCTCCCTTCAGGTAGTTGTAGAGGGTGATAAGGTCACCCCTCAGCCTCCTCCTCCCCAGGCTAAACAACCCCAGCTCCCTCAGTCGTTCCTCATAAGGCTTGTCCTCCAGACCCCTCACCAGCCTGGTAGCCCTTCTCTGGACACGCTCCAGCACCTCAATGTCCTTCTTGTAGTGAGGGGCCCAAAACTGAACACAGTACTCGAGGTGAGGCCTCACCAGTGCCGAGTACAGGGGGATGATTACTTCCCTACTCCGGCTCACTACACTATTCCTGATGCAGGCCAGGATGGTGTTGGCCCTCTTGGCTGCCTGGGCACACTGCTGGCTCATACTCAGCCGGCTGTCCACCAACACCCCCAGATCCTTCTCTGCCAGGCAGCTTTCGAGCCACTCCGCCCCCAGTCTGTAGCACTGCATGGGGTTGTTGTGACCCAAAAGAGAAGAATGTAAGGATAATCTTAATGACAGAGGTGTACTAGGGCTACAGATTTTATCTTTTTGCTCAGGACTCTGAATTTTAGAACTATTTTTTTCAGGACTCCGAATTTTAGGAAAGCAAACTTCCAGCTCTTCAAGGAGTTAGTCAATAGGACCCCCTGAGAAACTGCCCTCAGGGACAAGGGAGCAGAACAGAGCTGGCACATCTTTAAAGACACTTTCCACACAGCGCAAGAGCTCTCAGTCCCCAGGTCTAAGAAATCAGAAAGGAAGGCAAGAGATCCGCATGGCTGAGTCAAGACCTGCTGGTCAAACTAAAGGGCAAGAAGGAAATGCACATGCAATGGAAGCAGGGACATGTATCCTGGGAAGAGTACAGGGACGCTGTCCGGTTGTGTAGGGGTGGGGTCAGGAATGCCAAGTCACAGATGGAGCTGAACTTAGCAAGGGACACAGAGAATAATAAGAAGGGCTTCTACAGGTACGTCAGCCAGAAGAGGAAAGTCAAAGAAAGTGTATCCCCCCTGATGAGCAAGGCTGGCAAACTGGTAACACCAGACGAGGAGAAGGCTGAGGTACTCAACAGCTCTTTTGCTTCAGTCTTCACTGGCAGCCTCTCTTCCCACACCTCTTGAGTGGATGGGCAGCTACGTAGGGACTGCGGGAGCAAAGTCCCTCCTGCTGTAAGAGAAGACCATGTTTGTGACCACCTGAGGAACTTGAACATACAGAAGTCTATGGGACCTGATGAGATGCATCCCAGAGTCATGAGGGAATTGGCTGATGTAGTTGCCAAGGCACTCTCCATGATATTAGTAAAGTCATGGCAGTCAGGTGAAGTCTCTAGTGACTGGGAAAAGGGAAACATCACACCCATTTTTAAAAAGGGTAGAAAGGAGGACCCTGGGAACTACTGATCTGTCAGCCACACCGCTGTGCCTGGGAAGATGATGGAACAGATCCTCCTAGAAGCTGTGCTAAGGCACATGGAGGACAGGGGGGTGATTCAAGACAGCCAGCATGGCTCCACCAAGGGCAAATCCTGCCTTAAAAACCTAGTGGCCTCCTATGATGGAGTGACTACATCCCTGGACAAGGGAAGAGCTACAGATGTCATCTATCTGGGCTTCTGTAAGGCCTTTGACAGTTCCCCACAACATCCTTCTCTCTAAATTGGAGAGATATGGATTTGATGGGTAGAACTGTTCAGTGAATGAGGAATTGATTGGATGGTCACATTCAGAAGGTAGTGGTGAATGGCTCAATGTCTGGATAGAGATCAGCAATGAGTGCCGTCCCTCAGGGGTCCATATTGCAACCAGTACTGTTTAGTATCTTCATCAGTGACACAGACAGTTGGACCAAGTGCAACCTCAGCAAGTTTGCAGGCGACACCAAGCTGAGTGGTGCAGCTGACACATCTGAGGGACGGGAAGCCACCCAGAGGGACCTGGACAGGCTCAAGAAGTGGGCCTGTGTGAACCTCATGAGGTTCAACAAGGCCACGTGCAGGGTCCTGTACCTGGGTCAGGGCAACTCCCAGTATCAATACAGGTTGGGGGATGAAGGGATTGAGAGCAGTCCTGCCAAGAAGGACTTGGGGGTACCGGTGGATGAAAAACTGAACATGAGCTAACAATGTGCGCTCGCAGCCCAGAAGGCCAACTGTATCCTGGGCTGCATTGAAAGAAGTGCGGCCAGCCGGTTGAGGGAGGTGATTCTGCCCCCTACTCTGTTCTCAAGAGACCCCCACCTGGAGTACTTTGTCCAGTTCTGGAGCCCTCAGTACAGGAAAGACATGGACGTGTTGGAGCAGATCCAGAGGAGGGCCACAAAAATGATCAGATGGCTGGAGCACTTCTCCTATGAGGATAAGCTGAGAGAGTTAGGGTTGCTCAGCCTGGCAAAGGCTCCAGGGAGACGTTATTGCAACCTTTCAGTACTTAAAGGAGGCTTCTAAGAAAGATAGGGACAGACTTTTTAGCAGGGACTGTTGCGATAGGACAAGGGGTAATGGTTATAAACAAAAAGAGGGTAGACTTAGACTAAATATAAGGAAGAAATTTTTTACAATGAGAGGGGTGAAACACTGGAACAGGTTGCCCAGAGAGGTGGTAGATGCCCCATCCCTGGAAACATTCAAGTTCATGTTGGATGGGGCTCTGAGCAACCTCATCTAATTGAAGACATCCCTGCCTATTGCAAGGGATTTGGACTAGATGACACTTTAACCCACTAGATGGCCTTCCAACACAAACTATTCTATGATTCTATAATTTGGGGTTTGGGCCCAAAGGCTGCAGATGCCCCCAGCCCTGTTTTCACATGAACAAGAGTAACCAGAGCTGAAAGCTCATCTCCCACAGGCTCAATTGCCTAATATTCCTATTCATCAACTAAAGTTTTTTACCAGGGCTTTTTACTTCTGAGTATGTTTAGTTATTCTTTAGTATTCTTATGTTAAGCACAGAAATTCCTCTCCTCTTTCCTTTAAAGTCACTTTCATAGTAATATACTCTTGCCAATCCTCTACAATGTTAAGACACTGTTTAACATCTTATTGGTACTATTTAACATCTTTGTTGGTGACATGAATGTTGGGATGGAGTGCATCCTCAGCAAGTTTGCCGATGACACCAAGCTGTGTGGAGTGGTTGACATGCTGGAGGGAAGGGCTGCCATCCAGAGGGACCCAGACAGGCTGGAGAGGTGGGCCTGTGCAAACCTCATGAAGTTCAACCAGGCCAAGTGCAAGGTCCTGCACATGGGTCGGGGCAATCCCATGCACAAATACAGGCTGGGCAGAGAATGGATTGAGAGCAGCCCTGAGGAGAAGGACTTGGAGGTGTTGGTTGATGAGAAGCTCAACATGAGCCAGCAATGTGCGCTCGCAGCCCGGAAGGCCAACTGTATTCTGGGCTGCACCAAAAGAAGCGTGCCCAGCAGGGCGAGGGAGGCAATTCTGCCCCTCTACTCCACTCTCATAAGACCACGCTTTGAATATTGCATCCTGTTCTGAAGCCCTCAACATAAGAAGGACATGGACCCGTTGGAACGGGTCCAGAGGAGGGCCGTGAAGATGATCAGAGGGCTGGAGCACCTCTCCTATGAAGACAGGCTGAGAAATTTCAGGTTGTTCAGCCTGGAGAAGAGAAGGCTCCAGGGAGACCTTATAGCAGCTTTCCAATATCTGAAAGGGGCCTATAAGAAATCTGGAGAGGGCCTTTTTACAAGGGCATGGAGTGATAGGACAAGGGGTAATGGCTTCAAACTGGAAGAGGGGAAATTTAGAGTAGAGTACCTTGTAGTAGTGCATTAAAGAGTAACATGACAAAGATCTGCAACACAATTTAATCTTTCTAAGATGCGTGCCATGTTTTACTACTGTTTGTGTATATATTTACACCTCCTACCATTTGCTTTACATGAAGGAGTAAAGCTAAACCAGGAGTTGCTGTTAGCAGCAGACGTGCTTAACAGATACAGTTATTTTGGTACCTTATATATGACAGATGACTGAGATTTAATCAGTTCTCTTTTCACAGCTAGGCAAAGGAATCTGATTACACTATTACCACTTACAATTAATAATGTCTCCTCTATACTTAGATACTGTAAACCAGAGAAACTCTTAAGCCATACTCAAGTCTGACAGACTGAAAAATAAAATTGTCACACTTAGCTGCTTTAAGACACTTTTGGTTTAATGAGCAGTAACCAATTACACTAAACCTCATTCTCATAAAGTTTTAGGTTGGGTGGGTTGTGGTTTTTGGTTTGTTTGGGGTTTTTTTCATTTGTTTGGTTTGGCGTTTCGTTTGGTTTTGTTGTCATCCCCCCTCCATTAAACAGTCTTAAAACCAGCCCACTTGTTTTTGTGTTTTCTTTTCTTAAACCAGGGGTTTTTAAACAATCTGCTGAACAAATGCTGATTATACAAATATACTTTGACAAGTCCTTTAAAACATTCCCCAAAGAACCTATTTGGCATTCTGTTTTGAAAAACAGATCAAATTTAGAGGAGTAAACAGTAACTTTGCAGCAGCAGGAACCAGACTGAAAAACAAAACAATCCTTTCAGCCTTCCCAGAGCACAGTCAGAACTGAACAAACTGCATTACACCAGATTCAGCCCAGTAGCGTAACAAGGTCTCAAATTTTTAGTAGAAAAATGAAGGGTGTCTTTTAAGTATTTCACTGCTTTCTTTAGCAAAATGAGGTGTTAGCAAAAGAGGTGGCTACATCTTCAAAACATGATGGAAAATGGAGGTGAGCCTTGCAAAGAAGCTCTCCACAGCCATACATACACTCACCCCTGCAAGCAAAAAC
Source organism: Pluvialis apricaria (assembly GCA_017639485.1). Lineage (NCBI taxonomy): Eukaryota > Metazoa > Chordata > Aves > Charadriiformes > Charadriidae > Pluvialis > Pluvialis apricaria. The sequence continues at coordinate 46,945,232 of CM030044.1, read as the reverse complement.
ATAAATAAAACTTCAGACACATTCTTCCCTGTCCGATGGGATAAGGGGAACAGGAAGGGAAAAACAAGCAAAAAAATTCCAAGACCTTCGTAGACAAAATCACTCCTGTTCCACAATCATGAAATTGCCATTTTTGGCAGAAACACCCAAACACCTATTAAAAGAATAGCAGCAGTGATTTCAAGTAGTAGCTTGCTCCTGCAAGGTGAAAGTAATTTACGTGATTACATCCAGTTCAATTACTCAGAAAGCAGCAGCATGAGTTCCTCTAACACCAGCACTTCATTTGCTTTTGCACATTCTTCCCATTGCAGGTTGTCAGAGTCGCTCTATGCCACTAAAATGAGCTCCTTGTGGAATCCAAAATCTCATGTTATAGCAAATTGTCATATAAGTAATTTAACAATGTAAGAAAAGTCCTTTGGGCAGCACTACATTGCAAACCATCTGTTTGGAGCTTATAGAAAAGAGTCAGTAGTCTTTCTAGGATGATTCACTCCCTGGACAGGCAAACAGACCAGGCAAACAGGGCACAGCGGTTTGCACGGCAGTTCGCAGGGGTGGGCAGTGAAAGCCCCAACTTGGCCAGGAAGCCATGGTAACAACTAGGCAGAAGACGATGGCATACCTGAGCTCTGCACCCACCAGCTTTGATGTAGCTTCCCAGACAGAGCTCCCAGGGGAACACGCTGCCAGCCAGGCATCGGGCTGCAGGCTGCGTCTGGCCCTTACGCCAGCGTCCTACAGCGGTGGTGAGTATGCCTGCGGGAGGTGTGCCCAGGTAGAGGAGCTCCTCCGCTTAGTGGTGGAGCTCAGGGAGGGGGTAAGGAGGTTGAGAATTGTCAGGGAGTGCAAGAAAGAGACAGATCACTGGAGTCACACCCTGCCCTCCCTGAAACAAACCCTTCAGGCAGCCAGAGCTCCAGATATAGAGGACTCCCTGTCCTCTATCAGCATGGCTGAACATCGTTATTTAGGGGACAGGGGGCAATGGTGACAAGTTCCTGCCCGATGCGGCAGGTGTGTTTCCCCAGCAATGCCACCCCACCCTCCCAGATGCCCTTGTGAAACAGGCATGATGGTTCTGCAAGAGGAACCAAGTAATGACAAAGATGACAGCTTGCCTAGTTTGGAGTTGTTACCGAGGCCAAGATGGACTACGCCACGCATCGTAACATCTTCAGTAAATAAAGAAAGGTGGGTCCTTGTAGTAGGGGACTCAATTCCGAAGGGAGCTGAAGGTCCTATATGCAGACCAGACCCATTCCTTAGGGAAGTCTGCTGCCTCTCTGGCACCAGGGTTAAGGACATACAGAGAAAACTCCCTACCCTACTTTGGCCCTCAGACTACTACCCGTTAATGATTTTTCCAGTAGGCAGTGATGAAATTGCAACAAGAAGCCTGAGGGCAATGAAGAGAGACTTCAGGGCCCTGGGACAGCCGGTTAAGGGATCGGGAGCACAAATAGTGTTCTCCTCTATCCCATCGGTTGCAAGGATTGATGAGGGGGTAAGCAGGAAAAGTCAGCAGATCAATGCCTGGCTCCGAGACTGGTGTCATCAGCAGGACTTTGGGTTCATTGACTATGGGCTGCTTCACGAGACACCAGGCCTGCTGGCAACAGATGGGGACTGCCCATCTCAAAGGGGGAAAAGGATCGTGGGGCAAGAGCTAGCAGAGCTCATTAAAAGGTCTTTAAACTAGACTCAAAGGGGGATGGGGATAAAACTGTGCTTGCTAGCAAGGAGCCTGGGAGCGGCATGCCGGTACCTGTGGGACAGTCTGGTAGTAATGTCTTAGTCAGCCGTCTCGGTGGGGGCTGGTGATCCATGCAGCAGCAAAGACACAAAAGTTGATAGGCTGGTAACTAAGGAAACATCTGAGACTGGTCTGGTGAGAATTAGGACTTCTCCCTCCTAGAAGGAGGCAGGATCATGAGCCCAGCTGAAGTGCATCTGTACCAATGCATGCAGCATGGGCAACAAGCAGGAGGAACTGGAGGCTATTATGCAGCGAGAAAACGATGATACAGTTGCCATCACAGAAACGTAGTGGGACAAATCACACGACTGGAGTGCTGCAATTAACGACTACCAACTTTTCAAAAGGGACAGGTGAGGAAGGAGAGGTGGCAGAGTGGCCCTCTATGTCAGGGAGAGATATGAATGTCTAATTCTTAATGATGGTGATGATAAGGTCACATGTCTATGGGTAAGAATCAAAGGGAAGACCAACAAGGCAGATATCATGGTGGGAGTTTGTTACAGACCACCTAATCAGGAAGATGAGGTTGACGAAATAATACTCTATAAGCAGATGGGAGAGGTTTCACGATCACTACCTCTTGTTCTCGTGGGGGGACTTCAACTTCCCAGATATGTGCTGGGAATACTATACAGCAGAGAGGGAACAGTCCTGGAGGTTCTTGGAGTCTGTGGAAGATAACTTCCTGACAGAGCTGGTGAAGGAGCCAGCTAGAGAGGGTGACCTCCTGGACCTGCTGTTTGTTAACACAGAAGGACTTGCAGGAAATGTAATGGTTGGAGGCCGTCTTGGGCACACCCATCATGAAATAATAGAGTTTTCGATTCTCAGCGAAGTAAGGAGGGGTGTTAGCAGAACTGCCACCTTGGACTTCTGTAGGGCAGACTTTGGCCTGTTCAGGAGACTGATTGACAGAGTCCCTTGGGAGGTCATCCTGAAGAGCAAAGGAGTCCAGAAAGGTTGGGCAGTTCTCAAGAAGGAAGTCTTAAAGGCACAGGAACAGACCACCCCCACATCCTGAAAGAGTGGCCGGCTGAACGGAGAGCTTTGGCTGGAACTCAGGAAGGAAGGACAGGAGAGTTTATGGCCTTTGGAAAAGGGAGCAGGCCACTCAGGAGGACTACAAAGATGCAGTGAAGATATGCAGGGAGAAAACTAGAAGGGCCAAAGCCCAACTAGAACTCAATCTGTCTATTGCTGTAAAACACTATAAAAATGCTTCTATAAATACATTAACAGCAAAAGGATGACTAGGGAGAATCTTCCTCCTTTACTGGATGCAGAGGGAAACACAGTGACTAAGGACGAGGAAAAGGCAGAGGTACTTAACACCTCCTTTGCCTGTCTTTAATAGCAGGACTGGTTGTTTGCTGTGTACCCAGACCCTTGAGCTGGAAGACAGGGATGGGGAACAGAATGAGACCTCCATAATCCCAGAGGAAATGGTCAGTGACCTGCTGCACCACCTAAGCATACACAAGTCTATGAAGCCAGATGGGTTACACCCAAGAGTGCTGAAGCATTTGGCAGATGTACTCACCAGATCACTCTTCATAATTTATCAGCAGTCCTGGCCAACCAGGGAGGTCCCAATGGACTGGAGATTAGCAGATGTGACGCCCATCTACAAGAAGGGCCAGAAGGAGAATCTCGGAAACTACAGACCCGTCAGTCTGACCTTGGTGTCAGGGAAGCTTATGGAGCAGATCATCTCGAGTGCCATTACATGCTATTTACAGGACAACCAGATGATCAGGCCCAGTCAACATGGGTTCATGAAGGGCAGGTCCTGCTTAACAAACCTGAACTTCTGTGACAAGGTGACCCGCTTGATGCACGAGGGAAAGGCTGTGGATGTTATTTACCTGGACTTCAGTAAAGCGTTTGATATCGCTCCCCGTAGCATTCTCATGAAAAAACTGGCTACTCAAGGCTTGGACAGGCATACACTCTGCTGGATCAAACACTGGCTGGATGGCTGGGCCCAGAGAGAGGTGGTGAACAGAGTTAAATCCAGTTGGCAGCTGGTCACAAGTGGTGTTCCCCAGGGCTTAGTGTTGGGGCCACTCCTGTTTAATATCATTATTAATGATCTTGACAAGGACATTGAGAGCACTCTCAGTAAGTTTGCAGATGACACTAAGTTAGGTGGGAGTGGTGATCTGCTTGAGCATAGGAGGGCTCTTCAGAAGGACCCTGACAGGCTGGATCAATGGCCTAAGGCAAACAGCATGAGCTTCAACAAGGCCAAGTGCGGAGTCCTGCACTTGGGCCACAACAACCCCATGCAACACTACAGGCCCGGGGACAAGTTGCTGGAAAGATGCATGCAGAAAAGGACCTGGGGGCGTTCACTGACAGCCGGCTGAATATGAGCCAGCAGTGTGCCCAGGTGGCCAAGACAGCCAACACTGTCCTGGCCTGCATCAGGAATAGTGTAGCCAGCAGGAATGCAGAAGTTATTGTCCCACTGTACTCAGCCCTGGTGAGGCCACACCTTGAGTACTGTGTTCAATTTTGGGTGCCGCAGCATAAGAAGGACATTGAGGTGCTGCAGACGGTCCAGAGAAGGGCAACACATGTGGTGAAGGGTCTTGAGAATAAGCCTTATGAGGAGCGGCTGAGGGACTTGGGGTTGTTTACTCTGAATAAAAGGAGGCTGAGGGGAGACCTTATTGCTCTCTACAGCTACCTGAAAGGAGGTTGTAGAGAGGTGGGGGTTTGTCTTTTCTCACAAGTTACAAATAATAGGACATGAGGAAATGGCATCAAGTTGCACCAGGGCAGGTTTAGGTCAGACATTAGGGAAAAACTTCTACACTGAAAGGGTTATCAAAGACTGGACCAGGCTGCCTAGGGAAGTGGTTGAATCGCCATCCTTGGATATACTTAAAAGCCGTCTAGATATGGTGCTCAGGGACATGGTTTAGAAGTGAGCCTGGCAGAGTTAGGTGACAGTTGGACTTGATGATCTCAAAGGTCTTTTCCAGCCATAACAATTCTATGATTATATCCTACTTGTGTAAAGTCTTACAACTGAAATAAGAGTTACTTTAAGTTTCTGAATACTGTTAGAGCTTACTCTGCAGCAAACCAGGTTTTTTCCTTCAAGTTTCATCCAGTATTTGCTCTCAAAGGAGACTGCTTAGAAGTGATACAAAACAAGTGAGGCAGAGAACAGGGAAAAAAGAAAGGTTTATATTCATCTGTTTTTCCAGTAAATTGAATGAATGAGTTCAAGTTGAGCAGGCATTTGAAGACTCCTTTGAGGCTGATAGCTACTTCCACAGTGTCCAGTGTGGTTGTCCTCTCATGTCTTTCCATCATCACTTCTGGTACGATTTCTGAGTTCCTCTTAGATCCCAAGAACGGCTCCAAGTGTCCCATTTAACAGGGAACAAGTCAGGGTATCTGGCTCAAGTAAGGACGTATGTTAAAGCTGCAAGGAATGGACATCCCACCTCAACCCCGATATCACACAAACGTCTTCGTAAGGCATGAAACATTTTAGCTTGTAGTTGCTCCTGCTAAAATTAAAAGCTTCCTTAACAGTTGAGTTCTGTCTTTAGTGTAAAATTCTTACTTTACGTTACCTTCAACATCTTAAGAGTAGTTTCAGATTATATCTTGTTACTGAAGCAAAACTTCTGGTTAACTATCAATTAAAAGCATCTGTGCTACCTTAGTTTTAAAGACCACTTCTGTTTAGAGAGATGTTCACTGGTTTGGGTAAGGTCTGCTGTTTAGATTTGGTTGGGTTTTTACCCCCTTTTTTTTTTTCTTTTCAGACTACATCCAAATAGCAAGCGCTTCAATCTGCTACTCTGACTTGTGAAAATAATACCTCAAACCCAACCGATGAGCACTTTGCTTTGTTTGTCAAAATAAAGAACTGCAACTTGTGACTGTGTGAAATACACACTTCACTCAAAGAAACAGGGAAAGCAGCTTTCAAATGTACAGTGAAATAAAAGTCCCAACTGCAGACCATGTTGTAAAGTTTACATTTCACCATGGTGTCATGGAGAACTTGATATAAACTCTATATACACATTTTTAAACACTGTACTCTTGAACTTCATTTGAAACCTTGTAGTGAATTACTGTAAGCCTCCACACAGTTTTCACAAATGGAGGCAGACACTGGAACCTGTGACAGGATCCCAGTCCACCACTATCTCCAGAACCCAACTCCATTAGCAAAGGGCTGCTATCATTCCACACCAAACACCCAAACAGCTTTTCCAATAGAAACAGACTGTCTTTATCCACACCAGCATAAAACTGGTCTCTCCACAGCTACACCAAAGCTACTTTGAGGTAACACCATTCATGACTGCTCCTCAAGCTAAAGCCGGAAAATCCTCAGGATCATCAGGATTTGGAGCAACAAGCTGCACCTATAAAGTAAGAAAGGAAGCTTTATAAAAGTGAACGTATCTCAAAAGCATCTGACAGCTATGTATATGTATTTTACCCCAAAAAGGGTTCATTCTTCTGCTAAAGTTAAATGCTTTGTATCCATCCCTATAACAGAAGTCCTAAGCATTTATCTCAGAAGTTGTAACTACTACCATTTCTTTAGTGTGAACATATTTATAATGCTGATCTACTGCCTGGGGAGAACCAGAAGATCACAAGTTCTGCAGCACTGAAGTGAACAAAGAAAAAAGTGAAGCAATCTCATCCAAAATACTGTTTTTAGAAGCAGCGTTGTTATCTTTCTACATTCTAAGGCTGCTGCACATATTGGATTGTAGTTTTAAATTCTATGCTCTGTTATTATACAGAGCCTTTTTCATTCAGATGAAACAAATGCATCAAATCACTTCTGTATCATTCTGTAAGTTTCCAACCTTAAAGTATTTCACTCATACTAGACAGAAGTAACCTGCAGTTAGTATGAAAAATAAAGACATCATTTTTCAGTGTGCAAATGCTTTTTTTTTTTAAAGAGAAAAAGGCCAGTGGAAGTTGGGTTTTTTTGATGGTTATATTGAACTCTTTCCTCATTTTGCAGGATGCTGTATGATTCTGTCTTCATCTGTAGCATCTCAGATTTGCTGGTCTCACTCTCAGTAGTCAAAGTATTATTACTGTACTATACTGAATTTTTTTGTAAGGGATGCAAGCCTTTACTCATTTTAATTACTTCCCAATTTATATCAAAACTCACTGCAGAAACAAATCTTCCTTGCATCCTTTCCTCTAGTTACCATTACAGTAAATATTAATCAGACCTTTTGAAATTTCACAGAATGGTCAGGGTTGGAAGGGACCTCAGGAGGCCATCTAAGTCCAACCCCCCTGCCACAGCAGGTACGCCTACAGCACATTGCACAGGACGGCATCCAGGCGGGTTTTGAATGTCTCCAGTGTGGGAGACTCCACAACGTCTCTGGGCAGCCTGTGCCAGTGCTCTGCCGCCCTCAGAGTAAAGAAGTTCCTCCTCATGGTAAGATAGAACTTCCTATGCTTAAGTTTGTGCCCGTCGCCTCTTGTCCTATCACTGGGCACCACCGAAAAAAGACTCTTCTCATCTACCTGGCACCCTCCCCTTAGGTATTTATAAGTATTGATAAGATCCCCCGAGTCTTCTTTTTTCTAGACTAAAAAGCCCCAAGTCCCTAAGCCTTTCCTCATAAGAAAGATGTTCCAATCCCCTAACCATCTTTGTAGCCCTTTGCTGGGCTCTCTCTCCAGCAGTTCCCTGTCCTTCTTGAACCGGGGAGCCCAGAACTGGACACAGGACTCCAGATGCAGCCTCACCAGGGCAGAGTAGAGGGGGAGGATGACCTCCCTCGACCTGCTGGCCACGCTTTTCTTGGTACACCCCAGGATGCCATTGGCCTTCTTGGCCACAATTTATGTGTTAAGAGTTGTGAGCCTGAACTGGTATTCAATTTTAAGTAATGTGATGTGGGCCATGAACTCAAAATAACCAGGCCAACATACTACGAGGCAGGAATTAGAAACAAAGTCTATCACTATGGAAATCATTAATTCCACACTAAAGGGGGCGGGACACAGACACACCAATAACTGAAAAAAAGTCTCAAAACAAACAATAACAAAAACTATAAAAGCTATTACCACTACTTCTGGTCGAGGTCCTGTCTCCTCAACTTGTTTGCCACGACCACGACCACCTCGTGCTCCTCTTGATCCACCACGAGGGCGAGGAAGACTCCCAAAATTAATATCCAGCTGAGATGTTATGTCATTCACTGGTCTTCGAGAGACATGAGAATCATCTTCAAATTCTTCTTTTTGCAACTAAAAAGAAGATCTGGTTAAAGCCTATAGCCTCCACATACAACCTTCTCCCCTCCCCGATACATACACACACACTTGTATTACAGACTAAGTAGCAGATAAATCAAGATGACATTCAGAATAGAAGACAGGGCTTAACTTGCACAGGGTTTTAACAGAGGCAAGGCAATTGTAGCTTCCCAGATGGCTGGGATAGTTCTTTGTTGGCTCAGAAAGTCCTGGCAACAAAATCTTCTTTATCTGCTCTGTAACACCAAAGAGGTTTTTTGGAAATAGCATCTACAATGTTTTCTAAGGGACTAGAGAATCAGGCTTAAGTTACTTACTCCTACAATTATCTTCAAGTAATGGTTAAAAGGCCATAGTAAAGCTACATAGTAAAGGCTACTAACCAATCTATTAGTCTATTTATCCACAACTATGAGATTACTGTTGTTTTAACTCTGTGTATTCCTAGTAGGTGGTGGATGTAAGACTATTTCCCACCATAATTTTAATGTGCACTGTAGTAATGATAACATATATTGAAACTCATCCCATACAGTGGTGAATCACTTATTTTATTTAGTGTCTAATACAGAGCTTTGACTTGTCCCTGCTATACAGTTCCTGTACCTCCTATTTTATGTTCATTTTGACAAGGTCCCTTGACACTGTCAGCCAAGAAACTTTATGGGCAAAAAGAACAGGAACTTACATGCACTATTCATACACTTGTATACTCTCCTCAGAGCCTGTGGAATATTTTCTTCCCACCCCTACCACCATCTCCCTCAGAGAAGGAAGAGGGGATAATGGCAACTGTGACCACCAAAAGCCATGCTACAAAGGCTACTTCAGTATTAGTGTCTGTCCCTGAAAGGGCTCAATAACCTAAAGTGATTAAGGCTTAAAAAGCTGGAAGTTTTGATGTTAATAACTATCCGAAGGATAATATGTGCATTCATACATGCATGCAGACCTTTGTGATCAAAATTCCATCATGCTATACTACACGTATATGCACATACTTCTGTGACTCCCAAAATCTGAAATCTAAGTAGGCAAGAATCTGTGAAAGAAGAAAGAAGCCTCCATTCTCTTCCAAATCATATCAATAAACAAGAAGTTCTCCCTGAAATGTAAATCCCAGTAATGCGTTGGAACAAAAGTGAGAGAAAAGGGGGAGGAAAAGGCACATTACTATAGAACAAGCTCTCCAGAGTTACTTCTAAGAAGCAGGACACTAAAACTGGAAAAAAATAAAAAAATTATATACTTCAAGTGCACAATGAAAGCTGGGATCCAGCACAGATGAGAAATAGGACACTTAGCATCCAGACTAACAGATGCTAATACCCGAGTTTAATATATACATGCAAGTGTATACTGGTAAGTAAGCTAAACAGGATTCAAAGTGAGGATAAGAAGCATTTAATAAACCAAGTTTCTCTAGCAGCATTACCAGAGATCTACATAGGTGGCAGCAGCAAGGACACAGGTTTTACATTGCTAAGACTGAGCCATAAGGTAGAACAGCTTGATATATTATGTATTTGCACACAAAATAGGGGTGATGATCTGAGAGAAGAAAATGAACAGACCATAAGTTTAAAGCAAGTTTTGGAGCGCATATGCGATTACAGTAACAAAGCTTAGATACTGACTTTAGTCTGTTCAGATTATACTAAAACTATTAGAAAAAGAATAGAGACAGTTTCCTAACCCTGGGCACAAAGCAGAGTTTATGGAATTCCTGAAGCAATGCTTACATCATCGCTATATTTTGACTTGTGAATCACCACTGCTTTGGAAGGAACAGTGGATTCTGGCTTCCGGATGTTGAATTCAGGCTTTGGTCGATTCTGTTGCTGAAGATTTTTCCACTCATCTAACGTCATTTCTTGAACTACTTCTTCCACTGGCTCTCCTTCAGCAATTCTAAAGGTTTATAGTTGTAAAGTAAAAACCATTAGCTTGTAACATGCCAGGATGAACAAGAACACTAATGTCTAAAGTAAGGATACTAAACAAAACATTTGGAATGTTTCTCACCAAATTTCTATCCTCAATTTCTCTTACTTCACACAGCAACTTGATGTGCAAGTTTTGCATTTATGTAAGTTGGAAAATATACTTATGGCCTGTTGGAAATTAATCATATGAACAAATGCTTTCTCCATGCTCCTGTAGTAGGTTCTGGTATTTATCCAGTCTCATTGTAAGTTCAAGCACTTCCGATTCTAGACAAAACCAGTCTGTCTTTTGATCTGGCATATACTCAGCCCTACTGTTTAATACTGAATCTGCTCCTAGCAAATATAGCCACAGTAAAAAAAGTGCACCAAGCAATTTTAAAACACCCCAATTGCATTGACTCGTACTGCAGGATGACAATGAGATGGATTCATTCTTCAGTGCAGCTTTCAGTCATCAAAACACACAATGATCACACCACAGGATCCAGGTAACAACTTTTGCTTTGTTAATGTCACAAGATGCTGCTTTGATTTCGTCAGACATAGTAGCACACAAGGAAAGAGTATCACCTGGCAAAGCCAGATTAATCCTAGTCCAGTTTTAATTTGTCACAAAGTGCAATAACGATGATATGTTCAAGGTCAGAGTCTGCCTTGCATATTTTTGAAATGTAAAGAGAGTAGTCCAAGGCTTTATGTCTGTATTTGTAAGACAAGATACACAAGACAAAACTAAAGATTCTTCTCCACTCATCACTGCCTGACTACTCTTCTCTCACTTTTCTGATGCTGATCAAGACAGACTTGCCCAGGACCAACAGCTATTACAGTACATTACAGGTGTACTTTTAATGATATTTGCAGAAAGCTGTTCCCTAATAAGCAGCATCACATACAGGGAGCACAACTAATTTCATCACCATAATCGTTTGCTGCAGAAACAAGTCAAATACCATGAACTAATTAAAAGGGGATCTATTAAATTGGTTTAATTTCTTCCAAAGCCACTACCTCAGGACTGAATCAGTACATTGCATATCTGAACTTCAGGAAGTCTTTTGTCCTCCTCTCCCAGTAAGGTTTCACCACATTAGGGAGACACTGTTTGAGTCCTTGGCGAGAGCTACAGAAAGATACAGAACTGGTTGCAACAAATACTTGAGAAGTAGTTATCAATCTCTCAATTTGCAAAAGAAAAACAAGCATTTGAGTGGAGCTTTAAGGCCAGCTCTGTGCAGTTATCTGCAGTGTAATACAGCAATAGTCCTTTCAGACCTAAATTTCTATGATCATAAGAAAACACGAGGACATTTTACTACACAGCAACTTGACCTCTCAGAAAAGCTTTGAAAAGCACACAGCTATCAAAAACAACCACTTGCCTGTTCTAAAGGCAATACTGGTAGATTTACACTGCAAACGTTTCAATGTACAATTTCACTTTTACTCCAAAGGATAGTTTCAACCACTAGGTTATTAGCAGTACAAGTTTGTTTTAGGATGCCAAGTTTCCCAAGGGGAAACACCTCCCATTAGTGAAGCACAGCAACAGGAACCTACATATCACATTTTGGACAGAGACTCGATTGTAGCAGGTTTTTCTGGGCACCAAGCCTGCATGGAAGTGCACTCTCTGCATTACTTTTACCTTCTAACCTTACACATTTTTACTAACTGCTTGGTGTGCATTTTCATTAATCAAGTTAATAAGCTCCTTGGCACACCAACAATCATACTCACAAAACACTGCCAGGCACCTGAGCAATGCAAGTACATACCACAACACCAAATGGGAGCCTTCAGTAACGGTTCCCACTGCTTCAGTGTTTTCAATGGATGACCATAACTCTGTAGTTACACCTTGTTTACTATGCATACCTTCCTTGCAGGAACTGCTCTACATTGATCCATTAATATGCAGAAGAAATGCAAATGGAAAAGACTGGCATTCAGCTTAGTTGTTTGGCTGATTAGTTTCATATCATTAAAAATAATGATAGTGGGTCTTGTTCAGATCAGTTTTTGTATTATTCAGCTGCATATTAAACATCATTTACAGGAGCATTACCACCAGTTAGAGCAAAGCTGGAAATTAAACAAGGTAAGAGCAAGAGACAACTGTATGAGTTAACTATAGAAGAAAAAACACTGAACCAAATACTTATGAAGATTTGGCCTGGTCTATGGATAGCTTTATGTCACTATTAAAAAAAAAAAAGAATCCAACAAAAAAAAAGCAAGAAAGGTAAATAGCTCAGCAAACTTGAAGACAAATTTTGAAGGCTTCCTATTAAATGACCAGAAGAATACATAGCTCCACCAAAAAGGAAGAAAATCCTCTATGAACAAATGGAAGAAAATCCCACAGAATAAATACTAACTCTGCAAATACCTTTGATAGGAATTGATTAGACTACATGTCATACTGAATAAAAAGAAAAATCTATTCATTTGAATTACCAGTCAACAGAAGTGTGTTACATTGTTTAGGCTGTGAAGACAAGTTCAACAGAAAGCAGCTGTGACAAAAGCTTTTACCACTGTACTATTTATATATTTGATACTTGCAGCAAATACCCGCAACTATTAGCATGCAGTTTGGGATGCTATAAGCAGAGACAGATATTGTTAATACACTCAAGAAAATTTGAAGATATGGAAGGAAAAAACTTGATCTATATTACAGAAGTATTAAAGAAACTCTTGTCCTGCAATACTTTGCAAATTGAAGGTCAAGAACGGCAGTGTGGATGCAATCCAGAAGGCAAGACCCCATAAAATACAGAAGCCCATAAGAAGTCTTTCCAGAGTTGCATTTAAATTATTAGTTAGTACCACACCAAGAAGCTATACAGTATCTCAATGCAGACAGATTATTCCCAATTTACAAGAACACTTTTTTTCTTTTAAAGGGAAACAGTTACAACAGAAAAGAGAATGAGAGAACAAACAAACCAAAGTTTTTCATGTCTTTCTCAATACGAGCACAAAACTGCAATAAAACAGTAGAAAAGAAATGGATTCCTTGGAGTTGCTGCACTTAAAAGTGAAAATGAGAACAATCCTAGCAGTAGCTTAGTGCAAACACACGTCCCTACTGTAGCAAAAGCAGAAGGTAGCCTAGCTAGGATCTCTTGCTGGTGTTACGTTACCTGCCAGAAGACAGCAACTCTGGAGAGCAGGGGCAACCTAAGCATACAAGACCTTAAAATACACCCTGCAGCCTGAAAACCATACCCCACCACCTTCTAAATATTAGAAGAACAACAAAAATAATCTACTTGTCAAGGTGTATGCCACACAACCATCCCTAATTACCTAGGCACTATTTGTACAATGTCTGCTTTTCTATTTTAAAATACATAGAGTCACCAAGCTGACACTGCCCCCAAAGGTAAGTACAATTAGGTATACCTCATTTGTATTTTCTATACAGATTTGTGAGTCTTCACGACAATATTTACCACACTGGAAAGAGTACACAATGCAGAGTTCTGTACTTGTAGGTTACTTGCCTTTTTGAATCTTACAGATTTCAGTGGACTATTCCTAAATGAAGATTTTTTTAAAAAACATGAAGAGGAGTAAAATCTCCAGAAAGTCTTACAGTCTGACCAAATATCTAGTGATCTCTGAGAAAGGGAAGAGAATTAAAGACAACTGGCAGATTCTGTCAGATGCCTTTGTCACTACATGTACTTCTCATGCCTCATGCTCTACAAGGAATCGATGTCAGGACACATCTACAAAGAACGTGGATTGGAGTAGAAAAAAATAAAAGTCTAAAACAAGTAAGAGTACCAGTATTTGACAAAAAAATGCTGAATAACAGTTCTCATATTTAGCTAATACACTGCATCTTTGACATTTTATCTACACTACCCATGTGACTCAAGTTAGTCTAGAAACAGTTTTCTGAAAATCCAGTCATAGAAATTCATTTTCAGAAACAGATTTCCCCATGTATTAACACCTCTAGCTATATACTAAAAGCTAGTTTAAAATTAAAATAATCAAACCTATATCAACTCAGCTTCTTACAGGGTTATACAACCTGAACATATAAAACAGGTTTTGTAATCTAGTCAGCTTTATAACTAAGAAATGAACCATGGCCACTAATAACTGGAACTGCATCATTCAGTAAAAAAGGCTTCCTGGGAAGCTAATTTCTCTTCATAGCAGAAGAGAAGGCTGACCCATATTGCACTGACCCTCTTTCACTCACTAGGAGATATTCACCACACGCTATTTAAAGTCTCTTACTTGGACAAGACTGTCCAGTTAGTTTTTCTTAAGCCAGTGCTTATTTGCTGTGAAGTAAATTCTCACTGGACACTGACACGAATGAAAGCCAGAAGATGAGGAGCAGATTTCTCTCCATTTCCTTACTTCTAAGGCTCACTGCAAGACCATTTCCAGCAAGTTTTTCCAAGTTCTACAGCGACCCTTCATGAACAGATGACAGCTGCATGGTATTAGTGATTGATGAACACTGACTTAGAGAATTTTACCCTAACGTATTTGAATTGTGTTTGTATGATTGCATAGGCACCTTGAATACCGTTTTGTCATATAGAACTTCACAATGCAGGTTAGTTTTTACAAATAAGCCAAGTTAAAAAGGTAACAGACAATACATAACTCCTTAAATTATCACCAAATCTTAGGAACATAACTATTACTGGGCAATTAAATGCCATCTGCAGCTGTATAAACAAAGCTTATAGGCAGAATTAGGGATGCACTTTCTTGACTAACAAATATAGACAAAGTTTCTGTTTTAAAACATGTGCACTAACAAAATTTCGCAGTTCACATTTCAAGTATGCCTCCCAATACAAGCGTATCAGTAACAGCCAATTGTTTTCTTTGTGTTTAGAATGAAAATATTTTAGTCAGACTATACTTGTTCAGAGGGTCTCCTTCAGACACCCCTGGCTGCGCAGCTGTTTCTGCAGTCTCTTCCATAGGAGCAGTCTGTTCCATCCCACTAAAACAGTAAACAAAAAAAACCAAAGTCTTCATGAGTCACATTTGAAAAAAAAAAAAAACCAAACACTTGCAGATCAATGCATCACTTTTTTCCAGAATTCCTTAGGAAGGGAAAAAATAGAGGAGAACAACTCTAGGATCATAAGCATAAGATCTACTAAGTGGCTAGCTGAGTGAATAACAAAATGAGAAGTATTAGGAAAATCCGACTTCCCTGTAATTTTAATCAAAAAAAAAAGAAAAGCATCTACAAAGACATAATAATTTATTTGTGAATACTAATACCAATACTTGACTACAGTATATCACTGATGTTTGGGTCTGCTTTTTTGTTTTTCGCCTATTAAAATGGTAAAGTTCATACTCTAAGTTCATACTTTCTGTAACACAGACATTAGTTCACTGTCAAATGAGAGCATTAGCATACTTAATTTCACTCCACTGGTAGGCATACATATTTAAAATTAACACCTTCTATCTTCGATGCATCATTAAGCACAATTCAAGCACAGACATACTTTTAGAATTTGTTTAGAAAACTCCAATTTAATGTCACTTCCACCACACACACCACATCACAAGAAAGCACTGACATCTCATGTTTATATCATAAGTTCTGATGCTATTGAACTAAAAAAAAATTTAACTGCAGAGATAAATATAAGGAATCTTAAATTTCTTGTACTTTATGAGGTTCACACAACTTTCCCTGACATCCTACAGAAGCTAGTTTTGTGCTATCAGCTCAGAACTATGTTAACCTAGCTGATCCTATGTTTCGAAATGTCAGAGTACCTAACCAGTCTTTTATTTTTAGTATGAAATATTATAGAAGAGACAGAAGTTAGTACGGCCTTTCAGAAGAAGTTGGAATATCAAGCCCCAAAACTATTGGCCACCAAGGCCATATTTTTCAACCGTTTAGCCAGATTGCCTGAATCCACCATGGAAGTTTTAAAAATAAAATTTTATCTCTAAACCAATTTTGTGAATGAATGCGTACATGGCCAAAGATGTTTGCTGTAAGTTCAAAGCACTGCCTTTTCTCTGTCCTTTATCAGCCTTCAATTAAAGAGTTCTACATGCATATGAGAACAAAAGCTACTGGAAAGAGAAGCATATTGCTAGGTGCAAACAATGGATAAAAGCCGACATTTCCAGTAAGCTTTTTGCAAATGTGAACAGAAATTATTAAGATAAAGAATTAGATTGAAAATTCCCTTTTTTTTTTTACTAACTGACCATTAGTAAGATATCACACTCTGTTACTGATCTTTCCATGCACCTCAAAATGTATTTCAGTGGTAGAGTCAGCTAAATATTGCCTCCAGAGCCACACTGAAGTGCATTACAGCTTTGCAATTTAGAAATGATACATAAAACTTGAGAAAAAGAGACTGGACTTGCATCTCACTAACAGAGTCTGAATCTTTTAATCAGCATTTTGTAGCAATGCCATTAAATGCCAGAGTCTCATTTACTTGACTATTGAGAAAAGTTGTAACTTTTATCAGTTAAAAGCCAGCTTGGCCCCAGGCAGAAGATTTTGGCAGTCTGAACTGAAGAAGCACCACCATGCCTTTGCTACAATTTAATCTCACCAACATGAAGTAGATGAATTCAGAAAACTGTAGAACTACATTTATCACAACAATTAATAGAAAGCAAGTTTTATAAATCTCAAAATGGACATGAAACTGATGAACAGAAAATTATGATCTAAGGTGCTGCCACCATAGATCATCATTTTCCGTGGCCCAAGTATACGTTGTACCTTGTATCATCTTTAATTAGTCCCCAGCTGTGAGCTCCACCTCCACCCTTTTTGTCATCTGCTTTCATCCCTCTAGAGACAGAAACATTGTTACGTGAGTTCAAGAGCTTTATTTTCGTTAAAAAAAAACAAACAAACCAGCATTGACTTTTTGCCAGCCGACTTGGATATAGAAAAAGGGAACAGAATACTTCAGACACACTACTGCAGTGCTGGCTATTGTTTACTTGTACAACAAGTAAGAAGCAGCACACAGAACACTTACGTTTTATCATTCCCAGTTTGTCTTTCAAATTCCCGTTTTCCACTTTGGTCAAAGCCACTGAAACTTCTGTGGATTCCACCACCTCTTCCTCTACCCCGCATTCCGCCTCTTCCTCTGCCACGACCTCTTACTGACTTTTCGCAGTCTAATCTTTCAATTGGTCTAAAAAGAAGACTTCTAGTCAGATTTTTGTTCCTACAGAACAGTTAACAAGGACTAAAAAATTCATACGGTTGTATTTGTGCAGCTGTGAGACCTCAGAATGGAGAGCTACTGCGCAATTTGTAAAGTGCATCTTCACACAGCACACAGTACAGTTGTATTAGTTTTGTCATTACAATGGACATAAACTGAACTCGGGAATTATTACAGATAACAGGAATAGAAAGTTCAGCTGTTTATTGATAACACTGAAAACATCAGAAAAAAGTTAAGTAAAGCATTATAGAACTGTCAAATCTTCAGTAACTTTATCAGACAATAGCTCCACTGCCTAAACCCAGATTCATATGCAACTGCTAGAAATTTCAGGGAACTTGTTAAATACTAACTACCATAGAATGGTTTAGGTTGGAAGGGACCTTGAAGATCATCGAGTCCCAACCCCCCTGCCACAGGCAGGGATACCTCTCACTAGACCAGGTTGCCCAAGGCCACGTCCAGCCTGGCCTTGAACACCTCCAGGGACGGGGCTTCAACAACCTCTCTGGGCAACCTGTTCCAGCGCCTCACCACCCTTAAAGTGAAAAACTTCTTCCTAATGTTTAATCTAAACCTGCCCTCTTCCAGCTTAAAGCCATTCCCCCTCGTCCTATCACTACATGCCCTAGTAAAAAGTCCTTCCCCAGCTCTCCTGTAGGCCCCCTTTAGGTACTGGAAGGCCACAATAAGATCTCCCTGGAGCCTTCTCTTCTCCAGGCTGAACAGCCCCAACTCTCTCAGCCTCTCCTCATAGGAGAGGTGCTCCATCCCTCAGATCATCCTCGTGGCTCTCCTCTGGACGCGCTCCAGCAGGTCCATGTCCTTCTTATGTTGGGGACTCCAGAGCTGGATGCAGTGCTCCAGGTGGGGTCTCACGAGAGCGGAGTAGAGGGGCAGAATCACCTCCCTTGACCTGCTGGCCACACTTCTTTTGATGCAGCCCAGGATACGGTTGGCCTTCTGGGCTGCAATCGCACATTGCTGGCTCATGTCGAGCTTCTCGTCAATCATCACCCCCAGGTCCTTCTCCACAGGGCTGCTCTCCAGCCATTCCCCGCCGAGCCTGTATTTGTGCTTGGGATTGCCCCGACCCAGATGTGGGACCTTGCACTTGGCCTTGTTGAACTGCATGAGGTTGGCTTGGGCCCACCTCTCCAGCCTGTCCAGGTCCCTCTGGATGGCATCCCTCCCCTCCAGCGTGTCTGCCTCGCCAAACAGCTTGGTATCATCAGCAAACTTGCTGAGGGTGCACTCTACCCCACTGTCCATTTTGCTGACAAAGATGTTGAATAGTACAGGTCCCAGTACCGACCCCTGAGGAATGCCACTCGTCACTGCTCTCCACTTAGACACCGAGCTGTTGACCGCAACACTTTGAGTGCGACCATCCAGCCAGTTCTTTATCCACCGAGTGGTCCATTTATCAAATCCATGTCTCTTCAATTTAGAGACCAGGATATCGTGTGGGACAGTGTCAAACGCTTTGCACAAGTCCAGGTAGATGACATCAGTAGATCTTCCCTTGTCCACTGCCGCTGTAACCCTTTCATAGAAGGCCACCAAATTTGTCAGGCATGACTTGCCCTTGGTGAAGCCATGATGGCTCTCGCCAATCACCTCCTTGTTTTCTATGTGCCTCAGCAGAGTTTCCAGGAGGATCTGCTCCATGATCTTGCCAGGCACAGAGGTGAGACTGACTGGCCTGTAGTTCCCTGGGTCTTCCTTGTTTCCCTGTTTGAAAATAGGGGTTATGTTTCCCCTTTTCCAGTCGGCAGTAACCTCGCCAGACTGCCACGACTTCTCAAATATGATGGCTAGTGGCTTCGCGACTTGATTTGCTAGTTCCCTCAGGACCCGCGGATGTATCTCATCAGGTCCCATGGACTTGTGCACCTTCATGTGCCTCAGGTGGTCTCTCACTTTATCTTCATCTACAGTGGGCAGTGCTCCGTTTTCCCAATCCTCTCCTTTGCAATCTGCGTCTTGGGCAGCGCGGCTGCTGTCCTTGTCCGTGAAGACTGAGGCAAAGAAGTCATTGAGTACCTCAGCTCTGTCTCTGTCCCGGGTAACCAGTTCTTCCATTTCCTTCTGGAGAGGGCCTACATTTTCCTTAGTCTTCCTTTTCTCACTGACATACCTATAGAAGGATTTTTTGTTTGTCTTAATGTCCCTGGCCAGATTTAGTTCTAACTGGGCTTTAGCTTGTCTAACCCGCTCTCTGGCTGCTCGAACGATTCCTCTGTAATCCTCCCAGGCTACCCGCCCCTGTCTCCACTCCCTGTAGGCCTCCTTTTTTCTTTTGGTCACTTCCAGGAGCTCCTTATTCATCCACTATTGTGATGTAAAGTAAGAACAGCAATGCTCTCAAGCATTAAAGGTTTAGGTGGAATTTTGTAGTACTTATAAAGACAGCAACACTGTTATACATTCACTGTCCAAACAGCAAATAGCATGACAAAGGTTTCTTTTCAGTCTGAACAGTAAAATTCATTCAACGTGGAACCTGCACCACATATTCTACAAAGCTTGGTATGCGACCTCAGAAATGAACATTCACATTGCAGACTAGGCGTTACATTTTCAGATCTTTACACTTTTCAGTTTTGCCTTATATTTCTAACATTTAAAAAAACTGCTCCGAATCAATCTGTGAGGAAGCTGATTGATTGGCTTCAATCAGCCAGCCAGTGTTCAGTTCACGCCAGCTCTGACGCACATGAACTAAGTCATAACAAATCTATCTACAACAAATCTACATACTAATAATGCAACCATGCCTTCAAGTCACATTCGGCTACCAAATCTCTTTTTAAGGTAAAGTCTTTCCCTTCCCACCTGTGTGCAGATCCTCCATGAGACACCTTACTTCTCCCAGTACGATACATACCTTTCCACTGTGAATTCTGCTTGTCCTTCTGCCTCATAGGAATGGTGTTCCCTGAAAGATGGTCTCCACTCAGTTTTGTCTTGTTTCACCTCTGCTCCTCTGTTACTGAATCCTTGCTTTTCTCCCCGCTTAGGTGCTCGCTTCCAGCCTACACACACACATATAGATTACTAACAGTTTAATAATAACTGAATTGCAGTTACCAAACTACTGACTTAAATTAGTTGATTACACCTTAGTCTTCTGCTTCACCCTCTCCCAAAAGCCCATCAAAATATTAAAAGCACTTACAGTTAATGTTGCCAGACATCGTCTGTTTTAAAGACATCTACTTACTTTCCCTTCTGTATTGATGGACCCTCCTTCAGGCAAAAATACTACAGGTGCTCAGACATTTCCATAGGAGACAGGGAGAAGAAAAATCTAATTTTGTTCACCTTAAGTCACAGATATGGAGAACAAAAACTGTTTCTCTCATGTTGTCTCAAAGATCTTGCTAGTGTACTATGAGACAAGGCAGAGAAGCTTCAATGGAAGACATGAATTGCAAGATGGCTGCAGGAGCAATGGAGATGGGGCAGAGAGGAGGACCGCTAGAGACAGGTGTTAGTTGTTGACCATGAGACAACACACCTCCTGCCAGATCAGCTGGCTTTAGAAGTCTGAGCCTGCACCTCTACTTTAAGCTCACAGCTATGGTATCCAACAACCAGAAGAGGGTCACCTCCTGTTGTTACTGTTCTATGGAAGAGAGGACCATTCACTGAATTCAAGTAGCAGAAACTCAAGCAGTAAGTACAAAGGCTCCAACACCACTAATTGATTCTAGAATGTCAACATATTCCAAGACAAAACATACTTAAGCTTTTGGGGGTTTTGTTTAGCCATTGTCAGGGTTAAAGAGCAGCAGGTTGGGCAGGGTGAATGCAGAGAAATTGTGTATTATTACAGAAAATAAACTGAGGTTATCCACTCAACCCATATACATCTGGCGTAAGATTAAAATTCATTACATGCTTCCTTTCCCGTGTTCCCATATTCTGTGCTCTATTTAGGGCAAAGTTCTCCAGAAGCAAGCAAGCCTTTTGTCTGCTAGACCCCTATACTTAAACCAACACCTTTTTCAGCCAATAGTGTAAGTCATTCAAGCAAGGAACTATAGAAACACTGCTCTCAGACCACGGAAACCAAGCTGTTCTTTCCATTAGAAGCACCTGTGCAGTGCTGACCAAGTTACTGAACTTGGGTAAGAAAAGTGACAGTCCTGACTGCCATGCTCCTCTTGCTAGCACATAAAGGGAAAAAAAAGCTTATTCTATGTCACAGTATTAAGAAACAAATTAATTCATAGCTCCATAGAAATGCCCATATAAGATGATCTCTGATCAAAGCTGAGGCAGCAAGCATGAAGTCTGTAACATCATCTTTAAAAAGAAAACTTCAAAGAACTATCCACTCATTGAATAAGATAGAAGAATGGTAAATAAACTTTTTGTATGCAGTAAGGACAGTAATTTCTGTAAACAGAAGATAGTTTTGTTTGTGCTGCAGAACCAACCCTAGCCTTGGTTTTCTTTAAACTACGAGCCACTTGATGTAATATAATTCCAGTAATTTTTTCTTCTCAAGATTTGCAGTTGCTCAATCCTTAGAGCAGCAAGTGTATTTGCACCCCAAAAATTATAATGTAATCTCTGGATAAAGGACAACTTTTGAAATCAGTTTCTGAGTAAGCTTTTCAAAACAGGATTATTTAATAAAAAGGAAAAATACAAAGAATACAGAATTGTACATGCTGTTGGGAAACAGGTCTGCTGTACGCACATCTCAACTACACCACCAACTATAGAAGTCTTAATTCCAAATTGGAATCTTGCTGTGGAAAAAGTGACTATTAATTTCTGACCTCATTTTTACTTATTTTGTTTGGATCTGAATGCGCAACTGCAATACAAGAGTGCATTTTTATTTATTTTTGAGCCTCTTGCTGGCTATCAGAAACATCAGTTATTCTAAATAGAATAACTTGGCAAGAATGCAGTAGTCAGATCGATCTTACTTTGTATTAACCTCAATTTCATTTTCAGATTCAAAGAGCTCCTTAGAACTAGTAATGCAATGCGAAAAAAGTGAAGATGCAAAAGTCAGTTTAAAAAGATGGTCTCTGATTCTGTTACCCTACACCACTTAAAAGTACTTCAAAACATGTCTTCTTGCCAGATATGCCAGCGTGTTACATGTCACTAGCATTGACTGTGCTAGACACAGCAGTGAGCTCTACTGATTTCAGTGCAAGGCTATTTCACTGTGATTCTAACAGGTGGCTATAATTACTGCAGATGGATTTTAAATGCTAGAAAGATTACTTGTGGCACTTATTACCTGTATAAAAACATTTTTATCTGGTTTGACAGACATGCAGCAGTGGATTAGAACAGTATGCAGCAACTACATCTTTCTAATAAGCAGAGCCACCCTCGGGGCAGAAGCTTGTGACTGCTTGTGAATCAGTTCAAATACCAGCACAACTTTCAGCTCTGCATATAAGGGCAGACTAAACTGGAGCTTGGCATCAGTGATAACGTAAGTTACCACATTTTAATCCTTTGCCATATGTCTGTCCCAATGCAGTCTCATTTTTATTTAAGGAGCTGAAAGGCCACCTACCCTTTGGGGAGAAAAATCCCCAAACAAACAAAACGTGAGCAATCTTGCATAGCACTGCCATAATAGCTTTCACTTAAAAAGAACTGGGCTACGCTTTGAATATTCATATATATACACAATACATACTTGAATACCTCTTCAAGTACACCCCAGTTTTGGCTGCTTGTTTGCATATGTAGACTGGTATGCAGGTCTTCTTCAAAACCACAAAAAAAGCTCTGGAGTTTTGTGGATTGTCTACTTGAGGTCTTACGAACATCGTGCTGAAAACTGAAGATCGCCCTTTCCCATTTAGCAAGTTTAGCCTGTTCTTTAGGGTGTTCTTTTAGTTTTTTCCTGTGTCTTACATCTGCAATCTGTATTCAGCTGAAGATATTGCCCACTGTTCCCCACCTCACCATCACTTCCCCAGGAGGTTACTGCAGCAGCTCAGTCTGTCAGCTGAGTTGCCTGTCCCTTTACTTTCCAAACTGAGGAATCAGAAGAGAAATCTGACGCTTAAACTGTTTCAACAGATCCAGCTTTTTTTTTTTTTTTCCCCAGAAGAAGCAGCTGAGGTCTTACTAAAGACACCTGTAAATACTAAAATTGCCAGGTACTAGAACTAGACATTGCTAAAGAAAAAAGCCCAGTCTTACAAGCTGTTTTAAAACTCTAAATCATACAGAGCTAACATACTTAAGTAGTTTTCACGTTCCCCACAATGATACTTTACTAGCAGTATTAGTTTTGCTTATACTGCAGCGTTTAGACAGGAAGACTTTCTAGAAGAGTGTTTTTAATAAGCACGTACCACAGCACTTGCAACTGGGAAAGCAGAAATTGTATTTTTGAGACGTGCATTGCCTGGTTTCCCAGATATTGGATCTCTATGTATTCAAAGACAGATCTAAAACAATGCAGCAAAATCAAGCTGCCTTTGCAGTGCTGTTGTCTCCCTCTCACCAAGTTTTTCCATCCACATAATTTGTCCTCAAATAAGTGGGACTTTTGTTTGGGGAGAGATAGTTTTTTAGCTTTTGTGGGCTTTTCACCAGCCCCTACTGAGACAGTACACTCTCGACATTTTTTTAATTTTTAGTTTTAAGGGGAAAAAAAGTTTTTTGTGCAGCAAACCCTGACTTTAGACGAATACAAGACGACCACCTTCCAACTGCTATCAGTGATCACAAGTTAGAGCAGAAATCTTGCTCAATTTCCCTCCTTCCCTTATGTAAGGAGCATGGCAGGTGAGGGTGGAAGCTGGCATGCAATTCACAGGCTGCAAAGAGCACCAAACCTTTTATTCTGACCTAAAAATCCAGCTTACAATGCTGCATCATAGTGTTTTTTGAATTCTCACAAGCCTGAGACCAAATCATCCCACCAAAATAGGTGACACCCAAACCCAGTGAGACAATTTCATCAGTACTGCATTTCCACAAATGCAGCCTGGGAGCGCCAAACGAAGAGTCATTTGTGTTTTGCTCAAGTAGCACACACAGGAACCGAACAAAGGCAAAGGGAGTGTAGTTTTCATTCAGTTAGGATGAACAGTAGAGCAACCATAGCAGCCAGATGAAAGACTTGTATACCTTATAGCATGTCTTTCAAGAAAGAAAAAAACAATGACAAAATACTTCCCATCTGGCAATCTACCCTTGGAGGTTTTCTGAATCAAAGACTATGAGCACTGATTTAGGGAGGACAGATCCACAGATGGGCTGCCATTTCTTCACCCAGACTGTTGATTGAATAGATACATGCTTTGACAGAACCACCTCAACCTACAGCAAGAAGTGTTACAGGTTGATTATAGTCTCTGCAGAAAAACCATTCTTTCTCCTTATTTCACAAAATCTGTCTGAAATTATATCCCTTTATTTCTGTAAAATAAGAAACAAATATTCTTTGCATTCTCCAAGTCTCACCCGCAGTTCTATATACACAGCTTCTGTATCCTCAGACACTTCCTCACAAAACAAAAACCTTAATTTAAATTTCTCCCAATACACAAATCATTCTGTAAGTTTTCTCATGCATGCCACTCTAGTGTGCTGCTTCTAGTTTTAACATCTTTGAGGTGACCAATAGAGCAGACACACTTCAAGATGTAGGGAGGCGAGATTCCTTCAAAGGCGTAACAGCTCCATTTCTACTTTCCTTGCTACTGCTACCTCAGTAATTCCCAACATTGCTTCTCTCCTAGATGGCAACTCAAAATAGACCTGCTGTTCTACTCTTCACAGTCCCAGCGACTCCACACTCTCTTTACTAAAGTACAATAGTTTGAATTAGAAAAATCTTTCACATTGCAGTACCACTTGCAATGCTGTCCCCCATCTTGATCCATGTTCTCCCATACTTATTACTTTACACTTACATATAGTGAATTTCCTCTGTGATTTTATAGCTCATTTACAGTGTCATTGCCCTGCAACTCTTCTTCTACTGAGCTAAATAACCTTGTACCAGCAAACTTCAGTTATTTATGCCTCTCACAGCTCTTGTAGCACAGACTTCCCACCCACATACATACACACAAAATAAAAAATTTAAACTGTGCTTATATCTTTTCATTTCAGACAAGTTTCAACTGCCTCGTAGATGTTAAAACAAAGCCAACGGCAGCATAATCACTGGTCCTAAATTCAAATCTCTCTTTCCGCTTATTCCAAGAGACCCTTCTTTCCTCTGCTTTCAGCTTAACAGCTCATTTTCAAATGAAAAAAATCTGAGCCTTAAGAAACAATTTAATGGGGAGTTCAGAGGAGATGAAGTAAGTACAGAAACCTAACAGGAATACCACTCCAGTTGGTCTGGAATGAGGGCAAGTGGAGAAATGGTGCTATAATTTAAGGATCTCTGTCATTGATGATGGCTGCATGCAAAGACACTAATTCATTACCATCTCGGTAACACAATAACACCTATACAAGGACAATTGATCTTCCTTTACAATAAAGATGCATAACTGGAAATAGTAAAAGACAGTTCACACTCTCACGGACTTATTTTGCTATGTTTCAGAGTATAGGAGATTTAAGACTACACAATCTTACTTTCCCCCCATTCCATGTGTGTCCATGTGATTTTAATTCCAAACTTCAAGCACTCAACTTTGTGAACTAAAGCATAGCTAATTACATGATTTGCAGAACAATACCACAGTAACCCAAAATAAAAAAAAAAGGCTTCAGCTATTGCGTGCAGCACACCAAAGAAAGACACGTGGAGTTAGACTCTACTCTGTGGGATTTTGTTTTCTTGTGTGCTAGTACTTAATTACTGAATTGCCTACTGCAGCTTTCCTCTGGACAACCCTTATGACTATGTAGCTGAAAGAATGATATCGGAATAAATTATTTAAAAGTAAGAAAATTGTTGTCAATATAAGATAAGATTTCCCAGAAACATTCCATGCCATATTAACTTAAAATCGTACCTAAAAACTCAAACATGTAGTAGACAGGAACTACATCTAAATGTTACACGAGTCATCAAATGTACATGAAAGAAGAAAAACTTTTAGAGGTATTAGCAACAAAGGTTTAGAGATTTCAACAGAACAGAGCTTATTACTGCATGATCAACAAATTTAATTTGCCTGGACCAGTAAAGAATGCAAGCTCTGCAGCTGGGCCTTTTGAACAAAGAGCTGGCAAATGCAGTTTGGCCACTGTGCTAAGAATGAACTGAGTTAACATTAAGTGGTGAAATTATAAGAGCTGCAATACCTACAAACAGCCTTTACCCAAATCCTCAGCAGACAGGCTAAAAATCACAAAACAACACAATCAGTTAAGAGAGAAAAAATACATCGTTAAGGTCAAAAGCGTAGGTTTTGGTAGGCTACGAAATAGGAATCAATTTTCTCCTTAAAGATTAAAAAATAATATCCTTACAGTTGTGTCAATTCACAATAAATAGGTTGGATCCTAAAGGTCAAAGTACTGGATCATCTGGCAAAGTCCTGTTACAAGGTTTGTTTCAAATTGAAAACATCTCCAGAAGTTAAGTAAAAACTCCTCTGGAAAGGCAGTGAAGAATTAAATTAAAAAAAAAGTCAAATTACAGAACTTTATGAATAAGCCTTCCAGTCTAAAATCAAAACACAACACTGAAAGAAGTCTCTCAGACTACTGTAAAACATATCACACGATCAAAGACAAGGCTTGCTTCAAGTCATTCTAAAGGTAAAGACTATTTTGTTGAGATTTCATATGCTCAAGAAATAATACAACAATAAAACAAAAATTGTGTACCTTTTAACAAGGCTTTTTGTAACCCAAACAAGCAAAACACCCCAGTAATTAGATAAAACAGTCCAACAGTGTCCATGGAGCAGGGGGAGGGGATCCAAAGGAGGGCCATGAAGATAATCAAAGGGCTGGAGAGCCTGCACTATGAGGAAAGGCTGAAGAAACCAGGTCTCTTCTCCCCGGAGAAGGCCCAGTGGGGGCTGCATCACAGTAATCCAGTCCTTGAAGGGCAGCTACAAAGGGGATGGAGGCTCTCTCTTCACAAGGAGCCACACGAAGAAGGCAAGGGGCAACAGGTACAAGTTACATAAGGAGAGGTTTCATCTCAGTACGAGAAAGAACTTGCTAACAATCGTTGACTGGAACAACCTCCGCAGGGATGTGGTGGAGTCCCCATCACTGGAGGTGTTCAAGATGCGATTGGACAGGGTGCTAGATTATCTCTTCTAGGGTGCGTTTCCCAGCAAAGGTTGGACCAGACAAACCTTTGAGGTCCCTTCCAACCTGGGCTGTTCTGTGATGGTTCTATATGAAGACTAGTACAATACAGACTGAATTTTGTTGTTTCAACCATAATACCAGCATCTGATTCAGCTGCTCAGATGGGTCTAGATGCTTTTTTATGGTGTTTAACTCCTAATCAGTGAAATGAAATTAGAGGGAGTTATGCCGCAAATCTGGGAAGTAATTTAGTAATTCTAATCATTATTCACTTCCCCAAACAGAGCTACACTCTTCTAGCAATCTGTCCATCATTAGAAGCTTTACACCAAATTCAGCTGGTACAAGGACCTTCCCAAATGGTTACTTATTCTCAACCGTTAAGCTGACAGTACCCCGAATCTTTTACTGTATCTAGAAGTTTTCTGGTCAAATCCCATATAACAAGTCAACTTTGTATGGCCCAAATAAAAAGCTGCCCCAACTCTTCAAAAAACCCCTGGGTTTTTTCCCCCCAGCCCACCACCTGCTTTCTGTTTGTCAGCTATGCCATCACAGTATTTGCCCTAAGTCAGAGGGTGATCTCTGTCCTTCAGAGCAGGCTTGCTAAGGCAGCACATCCAAAGGAGGAGCACGCAGACAGGACCAAGTCTCAGCTCTCTGCCCTGGCTTAGCATCCTGAGCACTCAGCATTTACAGTCCTTACTTCACAACAAGCCCAAGACATAAACATACAGGGGACACAAAACCCAGGATAGCCACTTTCTTTAAAGAACAAAGCACAGCATTTTTCAGAGCAAATAACTCTTCTTAAGGTAGATGTTAATTCACTTTCACAAAGGCTACTATAAGCCAGCAGTCTTTTCTCCATTTTAAAGTAGCAGGAAATTAAAGCAAGGTGCACGTGCCCGATGTCTCTATATGAGAAACTGGGTTTCTTAATATCAAGGTAGCAGAAAATAATCAAAGACACTCCACAGGGTCACTACATATTACCACCGAATTACACTCAGAACCTGTATGCTTAAGATCCCTATAGACAAGCAGGAGGGAAAGGGTGCTCTTCACATACTTCTACATTCCTGGTAGGTCACCGATAACCACCAGTTCTTGTCCTAGAACTTTATCACCAAAACTTGAGATTCTGCTGTTCACTGAACAGGCTCCTTTTCCTTCTGTTGATAACTGCAGCAAAGTATCCTGTAAATAAACTAAGCCTGTTACTAGTGCAAGTATTGGTCTACACAGGCAGATATCTCTGGCAGAGTCACATAACAACTGCAGAGGAATCTCAAAAAACAAGTTTCATACAACTATTCAAAGGGACAGTGACAATTTGTTAAGATCATCCACTACAAAGACGCTCATTAACCAGTGCGTATTTGGCATTGAAAGATTCCCTGCTCCACAAGGTCAGATAATCGCTGTGGGAGCAGTGTAAGGCCGTAAGTCCAAGCAATATAATTGGCAGCACTGGCAACAACTTGATGGAGCAATACATCCAATTCAAAGTCACACCTTTTTCTAGGTTATTAAAACACACGGTTCAGTTACTGTGAATTTAACAGAAGCTTTTACTACAGGAAGAAACTAACACCTTAAGAATAGTTAATGTGTTAAGCTCATTGCTCAGTACCAGGAGAACAGGAATTTACAACAACTCAAGAGGGTAAAACCAGAATCTTCTGTGCAGAGATTCTCAGTGTTGGGAAACCATCAGCCAGCTCTCAGATACTTCAGATACCGCATCCCGCAACCTGAAGCTCAACACCCAGCAAGTAATAACAATCACACTCACAAAAATGCCTCCAAATGCACGGAGCTGTGGCCCAGGAAAGCCTTCAGCCGCAGAGAACACTGTGCCAGACCTTTCCATATAAAAGCCGAGTGGCACCCCGTTCCCCCAAGCAACATTTAGCACCAAAACCCAGGAGCTGACAAACAGCCCAGGCCCTTTCTGAACAGCGCAGTAAAAAGCTCATCCAGGAAGTAAATCCTCTTCAAAGTTTTGGGCATCAGTGGAAGCTTAGGACAAACTAAGCGCAGTTCCCCTGACGGGTTATAACCCTGAAGAAGCTGAAGTGCCAGAAAGCTCACACGAAGCGAGAAAACAAGCCTGGAAGCATCAAACACCGAAGGGGAACCGGCCCGGGTGAGAAGCCGCGAAATGCATCAGCGGGGATGCTAAACCGGCACGAAAGCTACGGAAGCTGCAGCGGGAGAGCCAACGCTCCCCCATTCGCCTCTCGGGACCACCTGCGAAGTTCTCACCCGCACCGCCCGCAGGCCCGTTCCCCTTCCGAATCCTCCCGCAGGCCGGCAGAGCTCCGCCCGGGGAGGCTGCCCGAGCACGGCCACCCGTAGCAGGGCTCCGCTTGTCGCTTGTGCCTCCGAGGGGACCCTTCGGGCACGCGTTCACAACGGCACAAATGCCACACTCCGCGTCCCCTCAGCCCTGCCTTCGCCCCGCCACACCGCGGGGCAGGGCAAGGGCGCAGCCAGCGGCGAGCCACGCCGCGCCGCCGGCCCCGGGCTGCCCGCACCGACACCGCCACCGGCCCCAGCACCGCCACCGCCCGCCGGGACCTCACTCCTCCGGAACACCGGCCGCCGGGCCGCTGCCCCGCGCCGCCCCCGGCGCCCGCGCCGCCGCTCTCCCGCCTCATCCCGCTGAGGCGGCGCCGGCGTACCGGGCTGCGGCGGGCTCCCGGGCGCCGGGGGACTGCCGGGCTGCTTGCGCTCCTTCTGGGACTCCCTCTTGTCGCCGCCCGGCCTCCCGCCGGGACCGGCTCTCCTGCCGGACACCGCCGCCGCCGCCGCCTTGTCGCGCTTCTTGCGCTGCTGCTGGCGGCGCTCGGTGTCGCGCAGGATGTCGAAGGGGTCCGACTCGTCGTCCAGGAGCTGGTAGAAGCGGTTCGCGACGGTGCAGCTGAAGCTCTCCTGCATGACAGCAGCCACCGGGCTGCCCACCGTCCCCTTCATCATCGCCCCGCACGGAACCCTCCCGGCCCCGCGCTCTCTCGGAGCTGCGGCGGCGGCAGCAGCGGCCCACGGGGCGGCCGCTGTCACTGGGCTGAACGGCCGCGTCCGCGGGAGAACGACAGAGCCACTGCTGCCGCGCCGACCCCGGCTCGGCACTACCCCCGCTCGGCGCCACCCCCGCCGCCGCACCGGTGCCGGCGCCCCGCCCTCCGCCGAGCGGCGGCGGCCAATGGCGCTCGGCAGCCGCCAGAAGCCCCGCAGCCGCCACCTATCGACGCCGCAGGACCCACCCACCGCCACCGGGCGCGACCAATAGCAAATAATGGCAAGCGCGAGCAACCAATCCCGGCTTCAGGCTCCGCCCCGCCCCTGGCGGGCGGTCACTGCCAATTAGCGCGCAGTGCCAGCACAGTCAATAATGGCCCGCTGACCAATGCGGTGTGCTGCTTGTGGTGTTCGGCCTGATTAATTAATCATAAGCTATGCATTATTCAGGAGCCGCTCCCGCCGGCCGCGGGGCGGGCGGTGGCACTGCCTGAGCCCGGCGCTTCTACGCGAGCGTGTGTGTGTGTGTGTGTGTGTGTGTGTGTGTGTGTTAAAGCAGTTCCTTGGCGCAGGGTTTCCCCGTAGCAGAGCCTTAGGCAGTAATCCAAAGCAAAAAAAAATAAAGATAAAATAATTGTTCGGAGTGGTGGAGCAGCGAGGACAGCACGGGCTGGTGCCTCCGGAGAGGGGCCCCGAACCCAGAAATGCCAGGGCAACTTCTTATCACCCATCCATCCCTCCATCCCTCCATCCCTCCATCCGTCCCCTCACGCGTTCTTCACGCTCCACCCGGGCCAGCTGTGATTTGTGGTCTGGGATCATCTCATTCCCGATTGGATTCTTGCTCTGTCTCCCGGGGGGTGCTGTTACCTGCGCTCATCTTCTCACCGTGCACCCTCCGCTGGCGCAGCGCTCAGGTTGCTTATCTCCCGGTTTGTACCGGTCTCGGGCCCCTCTTTTATGTAACGAAGCAGAAGTTCAAAACAAGTTCTGCTTATCTAGGTGAGAGCCTGCAGCGCGCCGCCTGAGGCTTCAGCAGCTCCAGCTACTGATGCTGAGCGAGTTCTATACAAGCAGTACACCAGTGTGGCCTAGCACTAAATGATTAGTTGACTAATTTTATTTAAACTGAACCACTAATATGCCATATTCCTTTACATTATGGATATCTGGGTGGACTGTTTAGTAAGAGTTTATAATCTGATGTCATCACGTAACCGTGCTACCACGGGTCTTTTAATATAATCCACGTCCACTAACGGGTGACTTTAATGAAAGACAGAGCACACTGGACTGGGAGCTCCAAGGGCAACCCCGCTTTAGGTGGCCAGCACACTTGCATAAACGAGCCTGGTATTCCCGCAAAGTTTCTGAATTGCCCCTTTCTGCTTAAGACCGCGGTGGTGTTCATTACATCAGCAGACCTCCGCCAGCACACGCAGTAACACTTCCAACAGCGTACAAATGCAGCGCTACAGCAAGACGTGCAGGTTTCACAGATTAACCTGGAGAGCTGCTCTGCCCAGCAAAACCAGTGAACGGAGCTCCTCAGATGTCACGAAGCCCCCATGATTTGAGACTGTATGTGCAGCCACCGCTGTGACTGTAGGAGCCGTATGGGTCACAGCCAGCGATACCCGGAGTGAGCTGCAAGTCCTCTTACTACCTCTGAAGTTTATAAATATGAACAGCAGGGCAAACACTCCCCAAGACTCAACAGGATTCGTTCAGAGGGGACAGGCAACAGCGCAGACAAAACATCCTTGTCCCCTTTTACCAGCTACAGTAGCCACAAAGAGGTGCTGTAGAGATCTCAGCCCTTCGGACACAATCACTGAAAGAATGGCAACTGCAGTGATAATTTCTGTGATGAGGCTATGGTTTTATCCTGAACCCTGATGGGAAACTAAGACTTTATTCCACAACTTCACGGTACATCCCGCCTTCCTTTGAAATTAATCTTATGCTTAGTACAAGACCTTGAAATTAAATCGGACTCCCTGCTGTGCTTCAAAAGGCATGATTAGAGGCAGCACTGGCAGCTTAACAACCATCACCTCCCTCCGCCTTGGAGTGCAGATAGGTCTAGGGACAACATCGTAAAACAAAATATGGTGCATCCTCTACACGTTACTCCAAGCCCTGAACATAATCAGTGCATCTCCTCTAGCTTTCACGTAGACCCACTTATGCAGGGCATATTTGCTACAGAATAAAACTAATTTCATTAAACTGTGCCCTTTCTAGCTTCATCCACGTTCAAGACATCACAGTTTTGCATCAGTGGAAATAATGACAGCAACTAAGTTAGGGTGATTATCTGCTCACAAACAGCTTTACAAAATCCTGGTAGTCAAGTCGGATCTCTTAGGCTCTGACATGCTTCAAATTGAAGCAGGAAATTCTAACTCAGCAAAGAAAATATATTAACATTATTTCTGCACAGCTCTTACATTGTAAAAAACAGCTAGCCATAATTAAAAACAAAATAAAAATTTCTGAAGATATTTCCATGAATATAATACAGTAATACAATACCGTATAAGAAATGTTTATCTAGATCGACTGTGCTTGCCTCTGAATAGTTGCTTTATTTTGTAGAAAAATGAAACTATATGCATTTTCAGTGAAAAGAAGAAATTGGAGAGCTACTTTGTCCTTTTCTGTTCTGGAGAAGCGCTTTAACACCACCACACTACCGCAACACATCAACAGAAGAATCACCAAATCTTTTGCAGGCCTTCATAGAGCCTTTTGGTATCAATCGCAGCATCCGCACTAGATTTCCTCAACAAAGACGGTATCCAGGAAGCTTTTTAGAAATTTTTGAAACATTAATTTCATTTAAAACATTCTACAATCTGGAATCAAAGCCTCCTGAAGATATGCTGTGTATGAAAGACAGCAGACAAAAGGGGGTCATTATTGACTGTAGAGACAATGCACTTGCAGCTGCAATGGGCATTTTGAAGGTTATAGTATCTTTGGAGAAGGATGAATGGAAAGAATTCAGAAATATTTCAACAGTAAGATTAGAGATTTGGTGTTTTGTGGAATCTGGCTTTGTTTTCATGGTTTCAAAAGAGAAACAAACAAAAGTGTCAAAGAGGTATTCCACCATGATAGCAAAATTAGCACTAGTTATATCTTGTCTTTGCATAATTCTGTTTTCTAAAATGAATGCAAAGCTTTACAAAAATTTCTTAGTTTTCGGATACTCTGAATTATCAATCAAAATAAAATTTCTCTAGTATAGATTTCAAACCCCAAACTGATTAAGTGTCCTGCATGGCAGATTAAAGTAATATAATCTCTTCATTTGCAGCTTTTCACTATGTGCAATCAGTGTGTAATTGTCAAGTTACATACTTACACAAACAACACATGGACAAAGAAAGCCTGAATTTTACTGTTGACATCAAACCAAATGTTCTGCCTGGATTTTTACACTGAGTAAGTAACAGTGATGGATTCTGTATGGCCTGAATCTCACATTTGCAGTGCTGAGCATGGGTGCCTAACCTTCCTGACACCAGACTACTCATCTCGTTTCAGTCACAATGAGGGCTGCATGCCAAAATTTCTCCTCCATCCAGGCTCTCTCTGCAAGTGGATTTTTCACACGTGCAGAAATGGCCACCCTACCCAAGCTTCCCAAGCAGGAATAGATACAGAGTATCTCCTCTTTGCCAACAGACCCCTTGCTTTTTTTTTTTTTTTTTTTTTTTGTGTTACTAAAGGGCAAAGGTGCCTAATTACAGGAGACAGAGAATTGCAAATGGAGGCTGATGTTCCTCTGACCTTTATAGCTAAGCATTTATATCACCAGCAAGGGGCATCTTGTTCTTGACCTTTCCTACGGCCACTCCCTCATCCCCAGGCATGCATCTCATTTTCTAGTGCCTAAATCTGCCCTGCCTGAAGTAGAGACATCCCAAACCCACCACAGGGCTCAAGGTTCCATTCTGGGGCAGGCCACCTGAACAGGTAGAGAGGGTAACACTGTGTCACATAGTGGATCTAGCCATCACATACATTTTCCAGCAATGTAATTCTACAGAACTCGATGGACTACATGAAATTTTAAGCTGAGCAGTAAAGAGCTACGTCACTGAAGATGGACCTGCTTGTGCTAACCACTATTCTTCCATCACCTTCACAGGAAGATATGGGAATTTATCTTTCTTATGGGCATGCTTACCTCGTTCTGTTTCCTTTCCTCTGGAACATTCAGTATTTGGCCTCAAATGAACTATAAACATAAGCAATTTTATTGGCTTCGTGCATCTGTTTGATACAAAGCGAAACTTGGGAAATGTAATAATAAACACTTAGATAACAGATACTATAACTATTGCTAAGTTATTGTATAAATCCATATTACAACATACGTTACTTGCAGTGTGGTTAAGTATTTGCTATTATCTACCTAAAGGCCATCACTGTCTCAAAGTTTTCTGGTTTGAACTTTGAAACATCACTAGAAATGGTTGAAGCAGGCTTTGGAGAGACAAAGTACCTTCTTTCCTCTTCATGTATCATGTATTTGTGTTCTGTTTCAGTTTGAGAAATATAGGATTTACCCACCTCAGAGCGTTAGTTGTTCTACTTTTTTTTTTCTGAAAGAGTTTATTATCCTCAAACTCCTGAATTGTGATGTCCTTCTTGGGTCTAAGTAGCCGGATAGAGCACACGTACTTTTTCTTTGTTTTCTATTGGATTCGTGCTCCTTATCCTTTCACTATTTCTGTATTCTGCTGTGTGTAATAAAAAGTATGCTTTGTTGTCATAATAAGTAGGATTTGATCTGATTGTAAGTAGTATAGTATCTCCCTATCTTGGTCCTTTACCTCTCAGAGAGAACGTTTTCTTGTTTCTACACTAAAACTAAAATATTAATGCTTTTATATATTAAGCTAGTAGCATAGCATCAAAATACCAACAAAAGCAAACATATTAAATACTGTTAAGATACAATAGCTCAGATGATTACTTCAGAACTATTTTTACATAATGTTACATGAACTATTAGTTTAATACGTATGACTGTATGTACTGAAAAGCAGTGTACTTTAAGTCCTTTAGGGCCCGTGCAGTCTGTGTGCATGTTTCCTTTTCCAGTAGCAGGACCTGGACAGACAGACCTTTTTGGTCATTGTTATTACTACATGAAACACTATTGTTCAGAGCAGTTAAAATATCAGAAGTGGCATCAGCTCACCTCTTCCTTCTTTCGTGCTGCCTCCCTTAACAAAGATCTGTTATTTGGCATTAGAAAAATTTACGAGATCCATGTAAAGAAGTCAATCTGCTGCCACGCCCTTGAATGTCATTACAAACTTTAATGCATGCACTGAGGTGGCATAGGGTAAGTATGGAGATATCCAGTCACTCACAACGCATTGCACCATTCACAATATCCACAATTTTATGTACCAATTCATAACATTAATTCCATTGGTCACTGGAGTTCCTCAGCAGCTACATGTACTACTTGAACATCCATTGTGTAGTTTTGGAAATTTACGAAGGATATTCACAGTTTGGTTTTGGGATGCAATTATTTTAACACAAGTCATTTTTCTCCCCAATTAAGGCTTTAACAATTCTTTCTGTATTACCACTTCTCTACAACATTGTTCTCTTACCGGAACTTTCTTCCATAGGTTATTTTTAAGGGCTGAAGCTTTTTAAGTGGGTCTGATCTAAGCATATGGAAACCTTTGCTAATTTCAGAAGCAAAAGTTACAGGCTGCAGAGCCTGACCTGGCATAGTAGTGGTAGGGACTTTGACACATAAACACCAAGCTTGAGAAGCTGAGTTATCATTTCTATGAACAAGAATTTACCTAAGCAAAATTTAGGGGTTTTTTAGTTAGTTCAAAAGGATAGTTGTGACAAACTGAACTGTAACTCATAATGAAAGGGCTGCTTATCTCTGGATGGAAACTGAATACTGCAGTCCAGTACTACAGTCTCTACGTTGGAAGGAGCAGGAGTTTCCCCTTATCCAGAGGGACTTACTTAGTAGTCATACACTGCAGATTTGCTCTCCCCTGCACTTTCCTGTCAGCAGTGATGGTTGCAGACGTTCTTACAAGGCAGCAATTTACAGCAGTGAACAAAGAACAGGGGAAAGCCTCCTTCAGTGTTTTTACAGCTTCATGGCTCCTCTGTGCTCTTGGTATTTGTCTCAAAATTTAGCTATTAACGCAAGAAATGCAAGTTACTGACTAGTTACAGGTTGTGAAATAAGTAAAACTCACTGCGATGGTAAGACAGAGAGGCAAAAGTGGCATGTTAATGTAATGCTGCTAGTTAGCTTCAGCACAAAAAAGCCCACGCCAAGTGCCAAGAAACGTGCTCCTGCTTTAAAAAAAAAACAAACAGAAAACCAGCAAAAAAATAAATGAAGTAGTGCTGTATCTGATAAAGCTAGAAGCCTTTTCAGTTCCAAAGGATCCCGTCGATGGGGCAGAGCGGCTCCGTGCGGCTTTACAGCCTGAACGTATGACCCGTTTCACGCGTTTACCAGCCAAAGCCAGATGAGGCTATGCCACCGTACTTCCGAACCGCCCCTCGCTGCCAGCCAGCCCCTCGCAGGCCGGCCGCACCCGTCTCTCGCAGGTGACCTCAGGCCGGCACAAACCCCCGCTTCCCGCCGCCGCGCAGCCCCCCCCCCGCCTGCGGCCGTTCGCGCCAAGAGGCCGCGGAGCGAGGCAGCGGGGCTGGCTTTCACGGGGCGGCGGCTGCGAACCCGGGCGCGGAGATATATCCTTTCGGTGTCAGGGGCACCATACCCGCCTGTGCCGCTTGGCACATCCCCTACCCGCTTCTCGCCCGTCACTCTACGGCAACAGGGCGGCGGTGCGAGCCGGGCCGCCTTGGCGGCGGGACGGACGGGCTGACGGACGGATCGCCCGCCAGGCCGGGCCGGGCCGGGCCGCCGCCGGCGGCGGGTATAACGCCTGCGGGAGGGGGTGGCGCAGCCCCGGCCCCGCGCCGCCGACCACCGCGGCGGCTGAGGGGGACCGTTGGTAGAGAGGGGCGCCCCTCCGCGCGCGCCGCAACGGCCGCCACCGCCTCCACAGCCGTCCCCGCGGCGGCGCCTCGCGGGGGAGCCCCGCCTGCCCTGCCCTGAGCGCCGGGCAGAACGGCGGCAGCGGGAGGGGAGCGGGGGTGAGGGCTTCCCCGGCCGCGGGAAACCGACGGCACCGCTGCCAGGCCCCGCCGCGGCGGCGGGCAGCGCTGCCCCCCGCCAGGCGACGCCTTTAAAACCGCGCACGTGACGCGCGGCGCCGCGAGCCGAACGCCGCCGCGGCGATTGGCCCGGGCGGGCCCCACCGCAGCCAGCGCGCGCTGAGGGTGCCCGGGGGTGGGGGGGGGGTGCGGGAGAGGGGGGGGGGTTACCCCAAACTCCACCCCCCCACACCCCTCCCGCCCCCGCGGGCCAATCAGCGCCTGCTCCGAAGCAGGGCGCCGCGGCGGGGCGGGGCGGCCCGCGAGCCCGCTCAGTTTCGAATTCTGCCGGTGAGCTGGGCGGCTGTCCAATAGGGTGGCAGAAGCGAAGCCGCGTCCCGCTCGGGCCCCGCCCCCGGGGGGTGTGGCCCGCCTAGCGGTTGGTCGGCGGGAACCGCCGCTCCGTGACGCTGGCGCCGGGTTGGGTGATTGGTTACGCCCAGGCGCGAAATGTAACGCGGGAAAATCTGGGGCTTGGCCCGAGTTGTGGGCGCGGAGGGGTCGCGGCTGTGGCAGCGGCGGCGGCTTCTCCTCGGGCATCGCCGGGACCAGGGCTGCCAGCGGGGCCGGCGCCGCTTCGGAAAGGTGCGGGGAGGCGGCAGCTGCCGCTGTTGCTATGGCCGGGGGCCGCCGCTGACTTTGCGGATCCGCTCGGGGGTGGCCGCGGAGGGAGGGAGGCACCGAGACCCTGCCGGGAGCCGCCGTGCCTGGCGATGAGCGACTGAGGCGGGCCCGGGCGGCGACAGGTGGCGGCGGCCGCGGGACCTCCGTGCCGCTCCACACCCCCATCCCGGCAGGCGGGCTCGGACAGCGGGGCTGAGCCGCCGCGGGGCGGCCCCGAGCCCTCACCCCCTTTTCCACGCCGGTGCCCGCGAGGGGTCGGCGATGGCGGAGCGGCTGCCGCCGGGCCTCCCGGTGATTTTTTGCCAGGACTCCCCGAAGCGCATCCTGGTTTCCGTTATCAAAACCACCCCGATCAAGCCCCGCGAGGAGCCGGCGGCAGCCCTGCCTGTCCCCACCAGCCCCGGCTTCAGCGACTTCATGGTCTACCCCTGGCGCTGGGGCGAGAACGCTCACAACGTGACCCTCAGCCCCGGCGGCACCGCCGCCCTCTCGGCCCTCCCGCCGCTCCGCGCGGGAGCGGGCAGAGCCCCCGCCGGGGACGAGGAGGAGGCGGGGAGCCCGGGCGGCGGCGGGCGCCGGCACCTGAAGGTGAGTGCGGCGGGGCCGAGGAGAGGCGAGGCGGGCGGCGGAGTTAAAGCGGGGGGAGTCCGGCGCCGCGCGCCCCTCCCCCGCCTCCGCCCGGAGATTTAACGTGAAGTCACTTCCGGCAGCGGGGCGCGCGCGCCCCTCGGTGCTGTCCGGGGTGTGGGGCGGGGAGCGGCGGAAGGCGGAGGCGGGGAGGCGCCGGCAGGCGGAGGGGCTCCGGCGGGGCTCCCTCCTTCCCGCCCTTTAATTTTTTTTTTTTTAAAAAAAAAAAAAGGAGGAAAAAAAAAAAAAAGCTGTCTTCTGTTTTGCCAGTTCCTCCCCATTTCCCGGGGCGCACGTCAGAGCGCTGTGGGTGCGCGGCGTTTGCCCACCGGCACCTGCCGGCCGCAGCCCGGCGGCGGGGTAGGGTGAGGGCTGGGCACCCTCCGGTTTGGTTAGCGGCCAAACCGCCGCGGCCGCGGCCACGGCAGCCGTCCTCGGTCCCACCCCTGACTTCAAAGCCACTTGAGGGGAAAAGTTGGGGGGTTTTGGCTAAACCGCAGTGGTGGGAACGCAGGGGATTTCAGCTGGGTGATTATTTCAACGCAGGATAGGCTGCGGCGTGGCCGGCCGAGAGCGGACACCGTCCCTGACCTGATTAATGAGGGAGTGCACTCCTCCAGCAGCATCCGTTGCAATATCTGCTGCAGGGTCTTTCCACGAGAGAAATCGCTGCAGGCCCACAAACGCACTCACACCGGTGAGTAAAGGGGAGGTGTGACTCGCTGGCGGCAGCTGTTTCGGCACCAGCGGGGAGGGAATGAAAAAGAAACCAACAGCAACAACAAAATACTAGCAAAACAAACAAACAAAAAAAACCCACCTCACTCCACCTGTTAATGTTCTATTGCAGCTGTTAAATTAATCATACTCATTCTCCCAGGCTTGTTAGTGCAATCAAAGTCTTTGTAACCATGTTTGTGATGGGGATGCGTAGCAGCAATTTGGGCTACAATAGTATAGGCAAATTGTGCAAATATTTTACCTGCTGCAGTCACTGTCCTACTGTGCAAGAGGGAGAACTGTACTTGAGGTTGGTGCTCTGTACATGGTAGCACTTCTTATTCTGCCTGCCTCTCCTCTGTGATTTGTTTCGTTCTTGCTGGTGTATTTTTCACACGGCAATTGAAGTTTAGCTGGAAGAGGAGAAGGGTGACTTAAAAAGTGGCCGGTAACTTGGGCTGTGTAACACCCTAGAAGTGTAGCTTAAGTGTTGACAAAAGAGTTCAAATGCTTAAAATCACCATCCAGTTGTCTCTCCCGCCACCTAGAATTCATTTTCTGGGGTGGAGGTGGTCATGCTCATTTACTGAACTGTATGTAGACAGCGACTCACAATTAAGTTAACGTGTAGGATCAACTCACTCAATACCCAGCCGAGCTTGAACTTAACAGGAGATTCTGTTTTTTTTTTAAACCAAGCAAATACGTGTTTGTTTGTTTATTTTCCTTCATGTTCCAACAGGACTCTCTGTTTGCAATAAAGTGTGAACTAAGGTAGCTCACAATACCAACACAACCACCAACACTTCCCCCCCGACACCTGAGCAAACAAAACCCCAGAAAAGCCTTGGCTCCCATGGTCTCTTTTACTGACTCAAGTCACTAAGACTAACTTAGATACTAATATCAAACAGCAGTTTTCTCATGTTCTTTAGTCAGAAGATGTTTTCATTCCACCTGGTTGTATTAGGTGTTGAACTTGTACGAACTACTGAACTGAGCAGAGGTTACCCTGGTCTTACCCTTCCGACTTAGTAAGCCAGCATCACCCTTGTTTTGTCGTCCTTCGTGAGGAGCTGTGGCATGGCATGCCTTTGCATAGCTGCATGCAGTCAGGTCCCCTCGAGGGAGGAGACACCTGCCATCTCTGGCCTTCTCGTTGCAGTTTGCATGGGCAAGTCTTCCGTGATGACTGGCCTAAGAAAATTTCCTTGGCTTAAGTCTGGAATAAGTTTCTCTTGCGACCTCCT
The DNA here is from genome assembly GCA_017639485.1 of Pluvialis apricaria. Lineage (NCBI taxonomy): Eukaryota > Metazoa > Chordata > Aves > Charadriiformes > Charadriidae > Pluvialis > Pluvialis apricaria. The sequence goes on along the minus strand of CM030044.1, from coordinate 46,904,275 downwards.
TTTATCCATTGCAACTTTTCTCAAATAGTCTTCCCTCGTGAGATACTTCTATAACTTTGGATGTTACTGTACTGTTGACCTCAGTTGTTTTACCCTACTTCAGGCTATGTTAAGGATAACATTTATCTGGTTACAACTTGAATTACATTACTTGTCCTTTTACTCATTTCGCTTCATATATTTCTTGCTCTATAGATGCACAGTTTCATGGGACAAAGTTTACATAGTGCTGTGCAAGAGGCTTAAATCAGAGAATATGACAGGGAAAAATATAATTTTGGGTTCCCCCCGTCCTCTGGAAATGTATTATCCAGTAGCGTTGAGCATATACTTCAAAGTAAAGATCTGTTTGGGGTAAAAGTGGATCTCTGCTATTTGGTAGAGTAGGACTTTTTAAAGTGGATAAGAGGAGAGCTTGCTTGTGTAAGTCTCAACCCAGGGACCACGACTGGATACTATGACTCTTCTTTTACATTCAGCTTTCATAAATCTCTTCTGTTATTATTTTTAAGGTGAAAGGCCTTATTTGTGTGACTACCCAGATTGCGGGAAAGCCTTTGTTCAGAGTGGGCAGCTCAAAACTCACCAGCGTCTCCATACAGGGGAGAAACCTTTCGTCTGCTCAGAGGATGGTAAGCCATCGGAGAACAATTTGCAGCTTTCAGAACTAGGGTCAGCCTAGTGCTGGAAATATATGCACATCCATGTGTCAAAGGTCCATAAAAGGTTCGGATTTTAATTTTGGAGGAGCTTCTAGGGAAGGGAGGAGCCACACAGAACCTGCACAATCGTGCAAACATGTATCTAAGGATTGCATATGTTGTTACATAAGCAGGTTATCAGTAATTCTGTCAGTTGATCCTAATGTACGAAATGATGGGGCATGTCATGAAGCTTGCGACTGCAGCTTGCTGTTTTCAACCAAACGTAGGGTTTTGTGAGTGAGGAAGGTTGGATTCAGCGGCATCTTCATCCCACAGATGTTGTGCTTACTCATTGGTTGGCTGCTGTCTGTAACGTCTTCTTCATTGTCACTTTGTGTTTTTTAAGGCTGTTTAAGCAGATTCACACATGCAAACCGTCATTGCCCCAAACATCCATACGCCCGACTGAAGAGGGAAGAGCTCACAGACATGCTGAGTACGAAGCAGACGGCTGACAATAAAGCTGTGGCTGAGTGGCTGGCAAAGTAAGTTCCCTCATGGTATCATCTTTCTCTAAATAGTTGTAAGGGTGGTCTGAGAAAGCATTTTATTCTTAGGGGCGAAAAAAACCCCAACAAACCAAAACCAGCTGTTCCTCAGCCCAGCCTTGCCTTTCCTTAAAGAAGTGCAAACTCCTGGTCAAGACAAAGTTCCTCATGAGACTTTCTCCTATATATTTTTTTTTTTCCTTTTTTTTTCTCCCCCCTCTCCTCCCCCCCCGCTTAAATGCTTCTCTTTGCTTGATCAACACCTGCTAATACCTTGTTAGTCAGTGCTACAGTCTTGCTGAATTTGCGTCTGTATGAGGGGCAACAATTGTGTATGCCTAGGAAGAAATGCCTGCTGGGAACACCATGCAGAGAAGAAATCTGTCACAGATGTTCACTTAAAATACTGAATAAAGGAGGTTTCTGACAGCTTTAATACTACCATATAAGGGCTTAAAGATAAAGCCAAATGCAGTGCTTAGTCAGATGCAAGCTAGTACTTGGGAGGCTTCTGCCAGCTTTGAATTGTTGATGTGCAAGTCAATTGTATATATTTTAAAAGCATTCCCCACATTTGATTTTGTAGATACTGGGAGACGAGAGAACAGCGTGCTCCTGCTTTGAAAACTAAAACAATCGAGAAAACAGACCAGGAGCAGCAGGACCCAATGGAGTACCTTCAGTCTGATGAAGAGGATGGTGAAGAGAAAAACAGCGCTCATTCAGCTGCTCGCCGCAGCCGCCTCCAGGAACAGCGTGAACGCATGCATGGCGCACTGGCTCTCATTGAGCTCGCAAATCTACATGTGGCACCGCTTCGACAGTAGATTGGAGCAGAGTCTGCCTATACAAAACGTACTTCCTGGTGGTACTTAACCAGTTAGATCCTGGGCATAAGCTAAGCACCTTATTTGCTTATCGTAGGCTGCTATTCTGTAGAATTTATGAAGAATGTTGTTGCCCCATAACTTGGGGTAAGAGAATTGCACTTTTCGTAAGGTTAAAGACAGATGTAAAGTTTCTAAGTATTTTGTAAATATGGGACTGCATAATGCAGGGTTGACAAATTTATGTCTTGCGGGAAGCTAGATTTTGCAAGGTTAACTCATTTATTTGAAGCAGTTTTCACAGGAAGCACTTTCTGAACGAAGTGTTCGTCATTAGCAGAATGGTACATGTGGCCAAAGAAGGCTGACAAAAAGAAAAGTATTTATCTGACTATTTAAGCAAATTTATATTAAGTGGTAGGTCTGAAGATATTTTTAAGCAGCAATTAAACCGTCTTTTTTCTAATGTCAGTGTATCTTTATCTAGTATCACTGAGGCGGAAGGCAAAACTTAGTTATTGCAACTTGTAGAGGGGAAGAAACTGCTTCATGCAGGAAACTGTAAGATCGTTCAGGATCTTCACTGTGACTGCTCGAGGTATGAGGCTTGACTTTGCTGTTTTGTTTTCTGATTTGATTTCAGCAGAATCTCTTAGTAGCACTTGTTATTCCTAACGTGATGTTGGGAACTTTTGCACATTGTTGGGTTTATCTGAAAATGATTAGTCTTGCAAAGTCTAGACAAAGGTAAACAATTCGTAATTTTTATTTTTCAGATATTTTTGGACCCTGTAGTGATTTGGCACTTGATTTTGTTAATTAAGGGGGTATTTACAGGGTGGTGTGGATTCGTAGTAAACTATTCTAGATCTCCTATTAGCAAACACTAAGTTCTAAAGTATTGCTTTTATATGATTATTAGCAAATAGAAGCCTCCGTACTTTCTGTGCATAAAGCCACCTTATTGCTTTACTTCAGGATAACACGCCAATTTTGTGTTCACTAACTGTAGCACAGCTATCAATTAAACACTGCAGAAAAGTATTCATTATACAACTAGAAAATAGGCTTCCAAAGATAGTTACAAGTGTATTAAGAGTGTGATTTCATGTATTTCCCAAATAAATGAAGTTACAGAACGCTGCCTAGTACTCAGATGCTGATATAAAATGTTTAGCAGGATATCTTGTCACTTTGTGAATGTTGTATACTTTCAAATAGCATTGTCTCATGGTGATCTTTTTCCATATTTTGTTTTGAAGGCAACCAGAGATTCCTAATATGCTAACGAGACTTTGTTTTCAGATTGGACTTTTGATTGTGTGGTTTACTTTTATTTTTTTTTATTAAGCTACTGCATTAGGGGATATTAATACGTTGTATTTACTGACCTGCTTGCTTTAACTCCTTCCTCTCATTGAAGGTCAGGAAATTCAGATGAGAAGGGAAGCCACTTTCCCTCTCGCTTAAACAGGAAGAAGAAATCATTTTATCAATCACTTGATATAGACTGACCAGATGTGTACAGCTGTTCCAGAAAAGTAACGTAATTTTACACCAGAAACTGCAATTGTTGGATTCTGTTCTCTGATAATGGATAACTTCTTGTGGTTGAAAATCTCATTAACTCAGTGTAAGTCATGTATTGATGCACTTAAGTAGAGTAATTGAATAGTTAAAAAAAAACGATTTTAATTGAATGTAAATAATTTTGCACCAGTGATACGGTTTAATGTTGGCTTTCAGTTCCTAAACTTAGCTGACATCAGGCTCATTTGTTTCTGTTTTAAGTCTTTGAGGCTTAAAAGTACGAAACACTGTAGTCGTTCTAGGCTTCTCGGCCTATGTAAAACTGGTAATTTGTATGTGTTAAGTTTGGAGTTTGTCAAGTTACATGCTTTTGACTTCAGTTGGCTGTATGCAAATAGTCTGATCCCAAAACAAGCCCTGTGTATATCTGTTGTACTTTTGAGTCATAAATCACAATTGCTCCTGAGTAGTATTTCACAAGGGCACAAGACTGATTACCAGCCAGTTGCAGGCTGGAGTCACAATGCTTCATTAGCATTGATTTTTTTTTTTTTTTTTCCAGTCAGCTGTACTGCTTTGGGCAAGTCGCAGACTATGTCTTCAAGTATGGCAAGTACACTGAATTGTACTTGCCTGTAGACAAAATTCAGACAGCTGAAGCAGTTTTGTGTCATGGCAAGTTTTGGGTAAAATACCAAGTAAATAAAAAACCTGAGGTGTGGAAGACTGGACTGTTTTTTGTTTTACTAAGCAGTGATTGCATACAAGAGATCTTGAAGTGTTGAGTGCTTCGAAAGATTAAGTTGTAGTTTGGCATGACTTAACAGCAGAAGAGTGGATATGCTGTCATTTTGTTAGATGCTTTGAATAAAAATTTGGTTTAATTCTCAAGTTTAGTGTGTGCTGTTTGGTAATTGTTAAATACTTGGGCTCTTCCTGTGTTCTGTAATCCCATCAGCCTGCAGGTGTTTATTCTCCCCGTCGATTGAAATTTGACACAAGTTAACCACAGAAAGCAAATTTTTGTAGAGTTTTGGTGGGTTTTTTTTGTTGGGTGTTGGGGGTTTTTTGTTTTTTTTTTTTTTTTTTACAGTTTGACAGACTTGTGAGAGCTCGTTTGAAGCCAAGTCCAGGCCTGGTGTGCTGTGGGGAGGAGGCACGGGCCTGTGGCAGCCATGCTGGGCCGCAGCGGGCTGCAGGCCGGGCGGGCCGACCGCCCGCCAGCCCTCGGGTGGTTTCAACCTCTCCCTCCCCTGAGGGCGAGTGCTCGGCCATGCTGAACTCCCTTCCCATGACACTGGTTTAAAAACAACGCAGGCCAGTGCCGGACGGGGCTGAGCCTCGGCAGTGGCCCTGCTTGGCGCGGCCATCCCCGGGCTGGACTTTTTCCCCTTTCGGCCAGGCCCCGAAAAGCAGCGGTGGCGGTGGGCCGTCGCTGCCGGAGACCCCCCCCCGGCTGCGGCCGCTGGGAGCTGCGCCGGGCCGGGCAGCAGCGCTCCCGCAGTGCCGCGGAGCAGCTGCGGGACCGACGCCGGACACCGGCTCCGCACAGCGCCCCGCCCCGCCAGGGGGCGTCCTGCGGCCGCCGCCGCCGCTCGGGGCCGGACCGGGCCGAGAGGAGGGGCGGCGGCGGCCCGGCTGGCCGGTCTCCTGCAGCCCGCGGTGGGACGCTGCCCGCTGCCCCGGCTCCTCGCCGCCATGAGGGCCGGGCAGGCCGCGGGGGAGGCGGCGGGCGCCGCCGCGCCCTCGACGCTGCCCAGGGTGCTCTCAGCCCTCTTCTACGGGACGTGCTCCTTCCTCATCGTGCTGGTCAACAAGGCCCTGCTCAGCGCCTACAGGTGAGGGCCAGCGGCACGGGCCGGGCCGTAGGCCGCGGTGGAGCGGGCGGCGGGGCCTGTCTCGCCCCGGCCATCCCGCGGGCTGGCGGCGGTGCCGCTCTTCTCCCGGCGAGGGCAGGTAGCGCCTGGCTCCCGAGGCCGGGCCGTGCCGGGCCGCACCGCCCCGTCCCGCTGGTGATACGTTTTCGTTACCCTTAGCATAACCCAGGGGCGTTCGTGCCGCTCGGGGGCCCCGGGAGCAATCGGTGGGCTTGGCGCACCGTCACAGGCGCCTTAGCACCGGAGATGTCGGGGAACGCGCCGAGGCCGGGGTGGGTTTCTCCAGTTCCAGGCGCCGGTTATGGCCGGTGTGGTACCGCTGCTGCAGCACCGCCCCGCGGCAGGCGGATTCGTGAAGCGTGTCCAGTCTTCTCCCTCGAGGGCCTTTGGGTATTGCCAGCCTCGAGGCCGGCGTTCAGCTGGTGCCAGCAGCCCAGACCCTCCGGGGAAACGGCGTTTCCCGGGCCTTGTGCCCCGGCCGAGCAATCTTGTTACCTTCCTGTGAGCGCTCTTCTGTTCTGAGCTGGACAGAAACAGAAAGCGCGCCTCAGAAAATCTCTTAATGGTAGAAACACTGAAAAACTGCGTCCTTGACATGGTGGTGCATCCCATATGGAATCGTCGTGCTGTAGCTGTGAGCTTCTCACTGTTACGTGTTCTGTGCGTAAAAGGTCTGCTCTGGCTTTGCTGTGTTTTAGCTCCTTATGAACTAAAAACAGAAAAGGAGAAAAACCCAACAAAACAAAAGGAAAAAAGTTAAAAGCAAAATTTGCTGATATTTTCTAACGTTCTGTGCTGTTTGAACACATAACAGCTGTATGTGACATATCCCAGAAGTGATACATGAGGCAAGTTGAGGATTTGTTTTGGAGTGGTTTTCGTCGCACAATCTGCAGCTCCCTGTAAGTCCCTGGCATACATCTAGCACATCCATGAAAGATAATCAAGGATAGCATGCCCATCAATAAGCCTAAATTTTGTATAAAGAGCTTACAGTATTGCTGAGAATATTTAGGGCTCTGCAAATCGAAAATGTCTGGAGAAATCTGTGTAGTGCAGATGAGTGAAGTCTCCATATTTATGTGATGTAGCTATAAGTACAAACCAAAACACAGTTTAGATGCTACATGATTATAAATTGAAGTCCTGTTTCTTCAGCTCTTTTTTTTTTTTTCCCTCCCCTAATACCTGTGTTTGCCAGAATCTGTTTTACTACTGGCTGCTCCTAATCCTCTGTCTGTATTATGACTTCAGTGTCCTTATGGCCTTCCTGCTGTTGTTCAGAGTGTTTCTTTTGCTCATACTATGTTGATGTCCCAGCGGTGCTCATTTGAGGTGTACATTTCACAGCAGAACAAGCAGCGGTTCCTGGTGGCTTCTGTGATAAATAACCACAGCCTTAAGGAGCCTTGATAAATGGAAAATTACAAAGCTTGTTGAGAACATGGACCCCCGCTTAGGCATTTGTTAGTGCAGATGTGCACAGAGAATGAAATGGGTTTTATTTAGATTCCCTGGATGCAGGTTTGTATGTGACCATCCCTGACAGTGCAGTCCAGCAAAATGCTGCGAGACTGCTGGGAGGCAGCAGGAGCTGTCATGTTCAGGGAGGGCAGAGAGGCTCCAGACACTGTGCTGGTTGTGGCATAAAGTGGCCATCCATCGTAAATAACTTCTTCGCTTGTACTTCATTATGCATGCAGAGAATTAGCAGTTACTGCCACACCTTTATTGTTTTTAACTTGATGTGGTTTTAGGGGGAAAAATGGAGGCGCTCAGGCTCTTCAGGTATCCTGCTAAAGTTTCTGCTTTCTTAACGTTCAAGTATCCATGTATCCAAGCTAAAGCTAACCGAAGGGGTATGGTAGGAATTTAGCTGGTTTTGCAGACAATAGATGTTTCTACAACATTTACCTGGGTACTTTCTTTTCACAAAAACATATTGCTAGTGTGTTTGGGCTGGGTGATAAGCTTCTAAATTAGGGCAAGTGCAAGAGATTTAACTTACTATACCGTCTCAGGATGTATACAGTGTATGTGAGGCCACTGAAAAAATTATGTATTGTTAGAGTTCTCCAAGTGTGTTACCTTCACTTACAAATATCCCCAAAACGATTAGCAATTTAGAATTGATCAGCTGTGCATATGCTGTATTATTTGGATGCAACTTGTGTTTTGCTGTAGAAATAAAAAATTAGGACTCCGATAAGTATAGCAGTTCTTGAGCTCTTCTGAAAGATATGCCAGTCATCCACATTTCCAGTTGTTGACTTTGGTGCTAAATTTAAACTTTTTTTTATTTTCCTTCTTTTTTTTTTTCTTTCCTCAGTATTAAATATCTGTTTATGCTTTTCAGCTTCCCATCACCAATGTTTCTTGGAATCGGACAGGTATGTTCACAAGTAAAGCATACTAAATATACTCATTATTTTGTAAGTTAAACTAATGTTAGCATAGAGGTATATTTTAGCGGGGCAAATCTCTGTTACGCTGCACTGCTCGTCCTCTGGATTAGATACACTGTAAGGAGGAGTGATTTGTTTTAGTGAAATAAATGAAGTTTTAGCTAAAGTCAAAATTACTGCCTGAGAAGTGTCACGCGAAGAATGGAATTGCCATTTATTTCTCTTTGTAGCGTTCAGTACCTGGTCCATAAAGAAGAATGTGTGACTCTGCAGAGGGATGGCTGGGAAAGATGGAGCCTTGAAGGAAGTGTTGTTTAGGCAAATATATTTAAAAGAGAGGATTTACTTTCTGCCAAGGTTACAGGCTAAGAGGTAGGGAGGAGGAGGTGAAAACAGTGACATCTCTGCTGTTTGGTGCTGGAGAGAGTAAAATGTCTTGTAAAATCTTTGCTATGTGAGAGGGGGAAAGTTTCACACATCTAGATTGCTCAAGGAACCACACGTCATATTTCAGTGGAAACCAAAGACTAGAAAATGTGGCAATAGTTCATGTTAAGGGCAATGATACGGCTTTGTTTCTTTGCAGAACCTAAGACCCAATGACATTTCCATTTTTTGTTGACTGATCCTTCCAAGATTTCCCTGAACACTTTGTAAAGTGCATATAATAAGGTGTAATGCTTTAGTCTGCAGAACATGACTCCACCTCATCCTCTAGATAGTCAATTACTGTATTTTTGTATAAGGAAAATTTTAACCTTTTCTTTTCCTCCCTGGGGCCAGCATTAACTTTTATGGTGTGTGATTGCTCAGATACTCTTCTTTCTGTCTGTGTCTTTATTTAATTTTGTCATCATGTTGTCAATGGACTGATCAATGCACAACCCCCTTCTCACATTGCATAAAAAGCTGTAGGAGTGATTCCGCAGACTAAACAGTGCTCTGAGTGGAAATGGCATGATTATTCTGGGATTGTGTCCTGGTTATTTTCTCAGCTCCTTCTCAGCATGCATTAGCAGCAACAGGGTGCTGCTGATTTTCTCAAGCTGGTGAAGCATATGTCTATATTGTACTTTTAAATAAATAGCTGGTGAAATTGATAAGAATGAAGTTATTCCAGTTTATTAATTGTGTGCTGGGTTGTTACTTGAAAGAAATATGTAACACTTAGAATTTTCAAATGCATATAAAGATTTTGTCTTTGAAGCAGTTCTTTCACTCGTACATTTCGATTTTGCTCTTACATGACTTCTTGTTTTTTCGTTTTGTTCAGATGGCAGCCACTATACTTATCTTGTATGTGTCAAAACTGAATAAGATTGTTCACTTCCCCGATTTTGACAAAAGTATACCTGTGAAGGTAAGGATTGCATAGGTCCTGATATTAATAAGAAAATGTTACCTCCTATAGCAGCATTCTTTCTTATGGACGCAAGATACAAAAGAAGAACAGAAAAAATTTTGTGTTTGTCAAATGTGATTGTTTGTATTTTTGCTTCATTTAATACTGGATTTGATCATTTTAATTTCACTGCAATATTCTGGCCTTTTATTTGCAGATAAATATGGCGCCGTTTTGTTACACAGTACATGGGAAAGGGTGCTGTACCTTTATACAGCTGGATGAACCCTTTCAGATTCCTGAAGTATTTTTCTGGATATACACAGCTCCGTGGGGGGTCAGTGGGAAATCTGTGTTTAAGAAAGAATTTCGATCACTGCATGAAGGGACTAAATTAATCCTCACTGAAAACACTGTAGGTAGGGACTGGCTGCATCGTACACACCTTAAGTGTGTATGGTCTAAAGAGGCAGGACAGAGAAAATATGAGGAACTGCAGTGATCCTTGTAGATTTTTGCGTCCATGTGCAATGTTGCTGGAGCTTTATTTTGATGTGTAAGCCTGTGTATTTATGTCTTGTTGCAGGGTATTGGTCAGTGGTTGCTCAGAGATACAGAGAGTTAGCTCCCAGCTCTGCTGCAGGGCTCAGATATCATAGCTTTTCAGGTCAGCATCTACATTGCAGAATCTCTTGTCTTACAATCAGTGTGAGGTTTACTGTAAACATCTCGCAGCCATTGGTGAATGCTGTTTATTCTTAATGCATGTTAAATCCATTAGCATTTCTGCATGTAAAAATCTTGTAGGAATATCGGTAGCATCGATTATAAAACGGACAATCCTTATTTTTCCCAAAATACGAAAGGTTTCCCAGTGAGTAGTTTTGAGTTCCACATATAAACAACTTGTTGAGACCTCGAGAAGTTTCTTCCCTCCACTTCCTCCAGTCCCACTGCTCTCCCTCTCTGCTGTTGCCTTCACTTTAACGTCAGTGCAAAGGCATTGAAAAAATGCAACACCCATTTTCTTTGTCCTAATAATATATATCCTTTGGAAGACTTCCCTGGGTGTGCTGGGAGCAGTCAGCACTGCAGCATCCAGAACTTGCTTGTAGTGCTGGATTTGACTGTCACAGTGAATCAGCTGGATTGCTCATTGTTGATTTCTTTACTTTTTAAAGAACCCTTTAACTGACTATCCTTTTGACAACTTTTGTTTTCATTGACACTAAGATTATCATTGCTTTTTACTTCTTGATTGGTTTATGTCCTCAGTGCTTTCAGCTAGAGTTTTAAAGTGGTGAAGTGCTTATTTTAGTGACAAAGCTTTGGAATTCTTGACCCTTTTTAGGTAAATGTTTCACTGATCTGTGGTGTTGTGCTGGATGTTGTAACTTTGTCTTTTAAGTAGACAAGTCCAGAGGAAAGAGAATGTAATGTTAGCCCTGTTTCCATCCTAAGAATGAAATAAAATACATTTTTCTAAATAAAAATCTGCAGAAGAGACAGTGCATTACAAACTTTTTGCAAACTTAATGTTGACAGGCTGAATATTTGTTGTTACTTACACCCCTGTTTACTTTATAGTCCTGTTTACTTTTACTTTCGCTTAAAAGTTAACTTCTACTGCAGTCTTCTCTCTCCTCTTTGCTGTAAAAGAAATGCAGAATTTTTAATGTAGATAAAATGCAGCCCACTCCTCTGTATGCTTTTCCAGCACACAATGCTTTGAGAGAACATAGCCTCCAACACTGTCTCCTGAAGCAGGTGTAGGCACAGCAACAGTAGCTGTTAGACGTGTTAAGACAGAGGATCTGTTTTGTCCTTCTGCCATTTCAGCTCCACTTGACTGAGAGTGAATAGAATTAGATGTACACATCACCTTTGTCCCTGCTGATTACTTTGGTTGGTTTTAATCTTCTGCAGCTTTTCTGTAGTGGGAGAATTAACAGCTTTGAGCTGCGGCTAAATATTGCATAGGGTTCCCTGACTTCTTGTACATTTTCTTAAGGCTCTGAAGTTCTGTTATTGTTTCTCTGTATTGTGCTAGCACCCATATCTTTCTGTGTAAGTCAGTCTCATTATGCTAGAAGCAGAAAAAGGTAAAGTTTAATTTACCCCTAAATACTTACCTTTCCTTTCTAGTATCTCGCGTAGCATAATTAGTTGGGTGGATCTAGAATGGTGTATCTTCCAGGCATACTGATGTATGTGGAGTACCTAGAGAAGCACAGCATACTTGCAGTTTATTCATTCTTTCATTCCACCTGTTCTCTTGCTTATTTAGCTACTGTTACTAATACTACTTTATACCTAAAATTCAAATGTTAGAATGGGTATTAATCTGAGGATTATAGTAATAAAAATAAAACTGAGTAACATTTACTCTAAGTGAAGTCTGAGTCTCTTTAGAGGTAGATTGTGACTCTTCTAATGAAATCAGTGAAGCTGTGGTCATGCACGGTCTCATGAATGAGAGCTGCAGATCAGTTTGCAGCATAGTGACTTTTTTTTTTCCTTGAAAAAACCCTTTTTCATGCTAAAAGATGCTAAAAGTGCATCTGATGCTACAGTTATCAAATTCTGTCAAGTAAAGTTTCTCAGCAGTGCTTCAAAACATAATAATCTGAGTTGTGCTTTTAATTTTGTCACAGTTGTTTCCTCTGCCTCTGATTTATGTTGGAAACCACATAAGTGGATTATCAAGTACCAGCAAACTCAGGTACAGTAAATGGAAGTTATAAGTAAACTCTTTGGATTTTACCCTTTTCTTTTGTGGGGGTAAAAAATAATCACTAAAGGAGAGCATTGCGTAGTGACCTAAAAGCATATGACATCTGTCTGTCTAAACCCCTGATACTATTATGAAATTCTTACCCAAACATTTGGTCTGTTTACAAGTTGTATGCTTCTTTTAAGGAGGGCTTAGCCAGGCCTGTACTGACCGAAGGTCACAGTGCTCCTCTGTGACAAAGAAAGTGCTTTCACTTTCCCTTCACACCCAAGCATCCAGCTTTTCCTGTGTGTCCTAACCAGAGAGTTTGAAAGCTGTAGGAAAGACGTTTTTGAAGGAAGAAGAATGAGGGAAAGATTTGTACCATGACATGGGTGCAGGTTACTTAGGAATCACCGAGAGATGGAAAAATTACTGCATAGTGGTGTGGTGGTGGTGGTGGCGGCATAGCCCTGCTGAGCACCAAGAGGAGGTTGTGAGGAGATTGGTGAAGGACTCACTGGCTTCTGTATGCCATAAGCACAGGTCCATGAGAGTTACTTCCATATTAGTGCTAAAAAGGTGTAAGTTCTATAAAGCAGCTGCTGTAATGGATCAAATGACCAAATTTTCTGTGGAAGAGGACTGCAGAAGCATGATGGCTGCACCAGGACTGGAGGATACAACACTACCATTGCAGTGGTTTCTTGTATGTTATTACAGGCTCCCAAGGATTTAGTAGTAAGCTAAACCAAAATGGAGATATTTTTTGAGGCCGATGCTGGGAGAGAACATGTTTTACTTTTAATTTCTTTACATTTCTTTTTATTTATAGAATTAATTTTCTCTGACTAGCAACATTAGATGCCGGATTCTGCAACTCTTTGTTGTATGCATTTGTTGTGTGCATTCAAAAGTTGTTCCACTGAAGTGGCTGTTCAGGCAGACTTTGGCAGTACTGTCCCCTAGTAGCACTTCAGCCAAAGTGAACATGAAAATAGTTTCAATCCTGTAAAAGTTTGATTCATGGGTTCTTCTTTCCCATTTCCATAACTGTAATTTTAAAATGAAAACTTTAGTAGGTTGTTTTAAACATAAGTGCACCATCTCCTCCTCCTATGGCTGACATACCTCTTTTGGATTTACTACTCATAACTAATTTATATAACAGAAAAGTAAGAATGGCTGCAGTGTTTCTACCATTAACATTTTGTTACATTGCATTTTGTTACATTATGTGACATTTGTTTACATTATGGAATTTTCCACCTTGTTTGCACTGTCTGTAAGATGTAAATGATCCTATGCATAATTTCAAAATGTCTGTTGTTTGAAGTGATTAAACTCTGTGTTAAGATTTGTATAATTTATTAATGCAGTTGCTAATAGTTATCTTAAACAGAGTATTAATTGGTCCATACGGCCATGCTGTCAGATTTCCAGTGTTAGATGCTAGTGTTTTCTCAAATTAATCAAAAAGGTTTCCAACTGCTTTACTTTGTGTAGACCAACAATATGTTGTTCAAAAGTAGCTGTTTGTTTGGTAGTTGCACCTTTCATGTTTCTTGTACTTTCTCTGTTTTTTTTTCTTGTGGATTTATTTTAATTTTTTGAAAGTACAGCTTGTTTACTAACCATGTTTGCTTTGTATTTTATTTCTCTTATATGTTTTCATAGACAGGTTTATTGTGTGTCCTCTAAGTTTACAATAGAAATAATTCGTACTTACCCCACCCATGATTTCTACAGAAAGAATTATTTCATAGGGGCTATGCCAGGTAGAAAATAGCTTTTGTATTCCATTTCTGATGCAGAGGAACCTTTTAAAAGGTAGCCTGTTGCATTGTTTTACAAACTGGCAAATCTTGTTACGTTTCGATGATTTGATTATCTAATCTACCCATACTGTCAGACTGACATTTTTTATATATGCTAAGTGGCTGGGAATTCTTTTTGGTTGCTTATTGCTGGACTAATGCTTTCATCCTCTGGTTAGTAAAATTAGATAAGAATTAGAACATTAAAATGCTGTTAATCTGACCCTGTGCTTGGATTTTTATTTTTTTTGACAGTTTGCCGATGTTTACAGTGCTCAGGAAGTTTACCATTCCACTTACTTTACTGCTGGAAATCATCATACTTGGGTGATCCTTTTTTTTTTTTTATTTAAGATACCTTTATTTTAGATCATATAAAATGGATTACTTGTGGCATCTCATCAGAATATTGAATGAGTGCTTTTTACTGACAAATAGAGAAAAGCAAAGAAGTGGTTTTAAGTAGCTTTTTTTGAAGACAGATACATGCATTTTAGTGAATACAGGAAAAAAAATCAGCTTACTTTCGTTTACACACCTCATTCTCTTGGCTGTTGCACAGGAATCAGGTAAGGAGCGCGCAATTCAGGTACTTTTAGCGGTTACGGTTTGTGTCTCATCTTGGAGGCCCCCAAGCTGCAAACTGCTTCAAACAGCCGGATTCTTATGTCTCAAAACGGTGATGATAGTATGGCAGTCAGTTTATGTAAAGTAGCTTTCTGGGTCAAGTCTAAAAACATACTAGTTTAATGAAAGACAGTGGTATCTACCAGTGTGCTGTTAGATCAGAAAACTCCTTAATTATAGATAGCTCCGTTATTCTTAATGAGAAATGAAGAAGTGTATGCTATTGCAGCTTGTACTGACTTGGAAGAACATGAATACAAATACATCATACTTTGTCACTGTCATAGTTCTGTCCAGATGGCTTGTGCTTGGTTAAGGTGAGGTCAAAAGGGGAAAAGCAGCTTGCTGAAGCTGGACCCAGGCAACATGAGAGTGATGGTCAGGGGAGAAGCTTTTCAAAAAGCCTCCACATAGACTGTTCTCTCCTTTTGGCTGAAGCAGCAGTTGATTAATGTGATTCATATTTTGAGGATGCTCCAGGATTCTCACAGGGAAAGCAGAACTTGTTGTCTTCTCTTGTTGGCCTGAGGACTCCCACAAACAAGTGAGGAAAATGTGAGTCAGTGAGGCTGTCATCAGTTCTCAGCTGGACTACAGCAATGTGATGTGTGAGTGCAAGCAACATCCTAACCTCAGGGAAGCTTAAGAGAAGAACGCTGTATTCGTACAGACTGCCACGGTGTATTTCCTCAGGGCTGAAAATGAAAGGACTCCAGACAGTCTATGCTGGCTTACCTCAGGATTTGAAAAGCAATCAAGGTTTGGGTTGTTACTGTCAAGAGACATTATGATCAAAGCCTAATATATCTGGAGACTGCATAGAGCTTTGTTGTTGAGACATAGTTACGCTCCTTTGACACACAGGATTTCTCCAAGAGCATTCTACATTTTGTTTTGATGGATCTTTTCTCCCAGGCCAGCTCAGAGCTGGGGACTAACCTGAGAGAATGACTAGGGGAATGTCTGTAAGGCACATTGCAGTATGCTGCAAAAAATAAGTACTCAAGACATTTCTAAATAAAGTAACACAGGTGTAAGAAGTGGAATAGTTGTATGGTATGCTTTTCCCTACTCGGTGACAGGGCTGATGTAGACATAGTGAAGAATATTGTAAGCTTCTGTGCTTTCCCCTACAAGTACAAGGTTTCAGTTTGACTTCAAAATAAGTATCTATTTGAAAAATAACCCAGATAGTGGGCTGTACAGGGTCTTCCCCAAGAAAGGTGAGATGAAAAACTACATAAGAGATGTGTAGTGATTTTAGTTTATTGGATTACTGGAGGACACTAAAATATGTCCAGCATGAATACCAATACACAGTAAATTACAGTTAGTTCCAGCACTGTCACTTTAGACCTTTAATCTTTTCTTTGAAAGTTATCTAGTAGCAGATTGCTTACAATGCTCTTTCAATCTCTGTTCTCAGGGCCAAGGTCTGGTAGTGTGGCACATGGTCAATCACATTGCTTCTATAAGGTTATCAAGACTGTGCCCTCTTGTTAAATGTTCTGTCATTACTAATTGCTTTGAAACTTTTCAGGCAGACAGCTGTTTAATCTCCTGTTCAAATAATGAAAATGTGAACTGTCTAATTTTTGTCTACAGGAAACGACACCCACTGAGTATTATAGTCAGCGTATTTGCCATCATTCTTGGGGCTTTCATAGCAGCTGGGTAAGGTTTTCATTTGTTATACGAAGTCATGTTATGAGAGAAAGGACCACAGGAGGATTTGTTAAGTGCCAAGTAAACCTAAATTGAGATGAGTTGCTCTGGATTAAGTTGATTTGGAAAATCTCTCTACTGACATCATTGGGAGGTGCAGGAATACAAAGGGAAAAATTTAACTCCAGCTGGAAGTATTTGTGTGCTTCTTTCCTCCCCTCCCCAGGTTATCCATGTTTGCAGGATCATAAATGAAGCAAGTTAAAGCTGTGTGAGGAATGCTGCTTTTATTTCATAGTATCAGTGTATTTTAATAATCTTAGAAAAATGTATTCTTGTCCTGGATATAAAGACTGATTTTTTGGTTGTCAGATATTGTTTTGAGTTAGGCAATGTCTATTTTTTTTAATCATTTGAACAAGTTAAAATATGAGATTAAGTTCACAAAGAACTCATATGCTAGTCTCCTCTGTTTTCTTTCTGTTTGAATATTCCTTTACTTAACTGGAAATGTAATGTTATTTTTTGTTTCTTGGCTTTGCTATGTACAAAGGTAAATAATTTCCATGTGATGTGACTTGGACAGAGCCATGTCCTATTAAATGAATTACCCTATATCCATGAGGTAACTAGTCAAAACAGAAAGAATGACAATATGTCTGGTCTGACTGTAAAAAACAAGTAGTCAGACTTTATTCCCTAGCTACTTTTTGTGTTAAAAGAAATAGATAAGTATACTCAGTAATAATTGGACAGGTTGTCAGGGTTGAGGCAGATGGAATTTTTCACGGAATGAAAACTGAACATTTCCTGCCACTTCTGCACTGAGTACTGTGAACTCTCTGATGACTCATTTGTGATGGTCCTGTAACTGGAGAAGTGTAAAGTACTTTGACTTACAAAGAAGGCTTAAAGCGAAACCTGTGACTTGCTGAAGTTCTCAGGATTTGCATTTCCTCATTTATGATGTTTCTCTAGGCAGTGCAATGCGTCGTATACTCTTTGCTTATTTACAATATAATATTTCTTTCCCAGGTCTGATCTCTCTTTTAATCTGGAAGGCTACACGTTTGTATTGCTAAATGATATCTTCACAGCAGCAAATGGAGTTTACACAAAGCAGAAAATCGATCCAAAGGTAACTGTGGGGTGATTAAGTTGAATTTAACATTATTACAGTATGGTAACAGTGGGTTACTTATTATATGACTATGAATATACAGTTATGAACTAATAAATAGTTTTCATTTGCTTTCATAACTCAGGTGACATATATGGATCCTTAATACAGAACAGCCTGGGAGAAAGTCATTATTAGTATCTCAGGCCAGGCTTAGATAAACAGTGTATTTTCTTTTCTCCCAAGTCTTTTAGGCAGAGTTTGTAGTGGCTTTAAAACGTTGCTTTTGGCTAAAAAACCAAAATAAATCTAAACCAAAAGCAAATTGTTTACCTGTAAACTTGATATATATATCTAAGGAAGATGACTTTTTGACTAGAAACACACTTTGAGAGGTTTATGTAAAATAAACTTGTGGGTAGAAGCATAACCACAAAAACTGATATCTTTTTTGGCTATCTCAAAGCAAGTCGACACCAAATCCAGCTATGCCAAAGAACTAGGCGATACCATTATACGTTATACTTTACATAAACATTGAGCAGGCTGCTCTCCAATACAGTTCCATAAAAATGTACCAAGCCGTAGCAAAGAGCAGTCTTGGAGATGCTGGATAGAGTTTTTGTCACTGCTTTGTGGTTCAGTCTGTACAGTGGAAATATGTATCTTTTAATAACCTCAGGAGTCACATCGGATCCAGACTCTGTATTTTTCTTTATGAGCAGCACTTAACGGCCTCACAATTTTCTGCAAAATACAGTGTGTCATTTAAAGCAAGAGATAAGCTGGAGAGATTTGCTAAGTAGCCTGGCTGAATCTGCTTTTTCATTCCCCTAGTCTTCTGCCTTTGTGTCAAGCAAGTTAACCAACAGGATATATGGCATCCCTCGAGTTGCTTCAAGTGAGCTCAGTTACCAGTGATTAGAGATGCTCCATCTCAGAGTCAGACTTCATTAATTTGCCTGTTATGCTGGCCCCAGGGATCCACCCTGCTGTATGCTTTCGTGGTTGATTTGCAGTAGATGGAATGGGTAATCCCTTGGCCAGGCAGAGACTTACGTGGAGTCTAACACAAAGCAGTTCTGGACCAGTGCCTTGGGAAGTTTCTGACTAATTGGTGTTGTATAGAAACTGTTCAAGGTATATCAGAGCAGTAATATTCTGCTGAGCGTACAGGCAAAGTGAGTGAAGTTGAAACTCAGCCTAGTACTAAGGACTAAATCCAACCATGTATTGAATTGGAATGTGTTATGTTTTGTCTGCTCATTGACAATAATGTCAGAAGGATTGCCGGAGCAATATTTAGTATTTTGCTCCCACATGGCTTGTTTCACACCATGTTTCATTTTTCACAGGAGCTGGGAAAATATGGTGTCCTTTTCTATAATGCTTGTTTCATGGTGGTTCCAACAGTTATTATTAGCTTTTCTACTGGAGACTTTCAGCAGGTAAGGAGCAATATTGCATATATCAGACTGGTAATGGTATTCTGTTCAGTTTCTTCAGTTGAGGGGTGGGTGGGTTTTTTGTTTGTTTATTTTTAAAGAGGTAGTCCTGTCTCCGTGTTAGTGACTAGTATTTGAAACATGTGACTTGGACTTGCCCTTCACAGGTAAGAACTTGTAATTATTCATTCTAAGGAGAAGCTGAGTTTGTGCGATAGCCCTTATATGAATCTTTGTTTAAGAACTAATGTATGACTGGGGACTGTCAGCTAGAGCAGTTGGTTGGGAATCCAGCTGCACTGTGTGATTTGCCACATGCTCTTAAATGAGATTGCAAATACTGAAAACAGACTATTTCCAGTCCTCCTCTCATTCTAATGCACAGAACAGATTCCTGTTTAGTGTCAGTCTAGTTTAGTAATCTGCATTATACATTCTCATAGGACGACAGCAAGACTCTCCGTAGATAATCGTAATACTGTATAATACCATAGGCAGTATGTCCTGGCACCTAAAGTATCAGACCAGGAGGCTTGTGTTTTTCTGGCTTCCTCACAGACTTGCTGAGTTGCCTTTTTCTTACCAGTAAAAGGAGTCTAGACACTCGTATTCCTTTTTGGAAATGTTTGAGATTTGCCACTGAAAATTGTTACAGAGCTTGGGGGTGTCATAAATCATCCCAGTGTCCTTTGTTGTATGTTGTTGTGCCCTGGACTTACATGATTTTGTCATTGTGTTCTTAGAAGTCTGCTTTAAGTGGAAAAAATGCAATTCCCTGAAAATGATGGATTTATATCTGCTCTGATTGTGAAATCTCTTCTTGTGACGTCAGTTCAGTGTGACCGCCTGCCAGTTTAGGAGAAGGCAGCCAATGCCCTTGTTGGCAGATATAATCGGGGTCCACATTTGTATGGCTCTAAGATTTTAACTGCTTTCCTAGTAGACAGGGCTAGAGGCATTTTGGGAGAACTGGACAGGAAAGTTTACCTCGTTGCTGGGTTTATCCTATGGGAAAAATAAAGAATGTGTTGTGCCCACATGTTGATTTGACACAAACAATTTAATGCTCAATTACCTGAAAAGAATAAGTGAGTATCAGAGAAATGCATAGTGCCTATTGTGCATACGCATTGGCTTGGTCATTTAATATTAAAAGTCCCATTAAATAGTGTGGATAACTAGTGTCAATGTGATGCATAGGAACTGAATCACAGAAAAAAGAGAGAAAATGGAAGAATACTGATGAAAAGTCAACAAATCATTGTAGATAACAGCTGTATTTAGCAGATTTTCAGGCCACAGAAGTTGGCTTGCTTTTACCCTAGCACAGCTTTTTTTGTCTTGATCCATCACAGACAATACATAGCATGTATCTTTTGCCAGTCAAAATATCAGTACCGTGTCTATGTGACAGGGAGGTTGCTTCTGCTCCTCTAGCTAGTTCTGGAGCAGTAGCTACCACATCTTGTAGAGACTGCAGTTTGTGAGCGTCCCAGCTATTCACTTCTTCACCAGCTGGCTGACTAAGAGGACAGGAGAGCGTGATGCAATGGAAGAGGAAGGAAGCCCCAGAATGTGTCTCCGTAATAATTTGCAGTTTGTTGGTGCATGCCAAAACAATTCTAGCAGGGCAGAGCTGCCTGAGATCCATCTAATCTATCACCTCAGGTGGTAGAGGCTCAGCTAGCCACAGCTCAACATGGACTGACAGCCTTTATCCTGTTTCTCAGGGATGTGTTCAGCCTTTGCTGAGTTTTGTGCTGATACAGGTGACTTTAAAACTAAACAGATTAAAATGAGGCATACCCTTGAGTTACTAGAGATGAAGAAGAACCTGTGACATGTTTCTTAGTGACTGTTGTGTGGCACTGTGTGTTTGTTTGCTGCATGTCACTAAGAAGCAGACTTCAAAGTGATGATTTAGTCATTCCATTGACCTTCATTGATGAGAGACCTTAGTAATGCTTATTTAATCTACTTTTGAGCTCAAAAATGCAAGCTTGGACCTTGAAAGCTGTTCATGAATGAATCTATGGTATGAAGTAGATTTCAAGGACATTTATTTATTTGCTTTTTCTCTCAGTCTCATATCAATGCTATTTATTATATAATATTAATCACAGTATTTGCATCTGTATCAATTCTCTGTATTATATTGATACTCATTGCTTGCAGTGTGCAGTTTTATATCAGCACTGCTATACATGTTACAAGAATGTGTCTCATGGGTGCTGTCAACCTGTTGTCTCTGAAGTTAAATTCATCAGACTGTTTCCAGTAGTAATATAAATGTTTCATAATTATAACGACTCAAATGTATTTTGTGATTTTGCATTTTCATATTAACGACATCTTATATGTGTTAACAGTTGATTATGTAGCACATAATCCTTGCTCTTTTTTTTTTTTTTCTAATAGGCAACACATTTCCAGCAATGGACAAATTTTTTATTTGTCTTTCAGTTTATTCTTTCCTGCTTCTTGGGGTAAGGACGCAGGGCAATCAAGTAAGACGTTTTCATAGCAGTGTTTCAAATTGCAGATCTCAAATGTGAGGCTCAGTAATAAGTTATGTCAAAACTCAGAGAAAATGTATTTCCCCCCAAGGCTTTTGTCTTGTCTTTTAATTATTTCTAATAGTGTAACTGTTTCAGTACTACCTGTGTTTTTGACCTCACAGTACAGTGGTCAACAACATGACATTTAGCTTTTTACTTTCTGTACTCAGTATCTCTCTGCTGGCCATCTCTTCTGGTTATCTAACTTCTTTGCAGTTAGTAGAATGTAAGCCCTTTACTGTAGGAACTGTTTCAGTGCATTTGATCTTTAAAGTACCTGGAAAAATACGGGGGGCTCAAAAGCAATGAAACAATGCTTTGTTCCTCTTGGAACTGCAGGGTCAAAGCAAGAACAAAAAAAGTCAGTTGGATCCTGTTCTGCTTTTTCACATGTTACCAACCAAGGGATCAAACTAACTTCAGATACTGACGTTAAGAAGCACAGAAAATAGGATGACTCTGCTAGAGCTCAAGCAGCACATTTTAATGTGTATTTTGAGTACTCTGTATACGCACATTAACTTAAAATACAGATCCACACAATCTTGTTTTTAGGGTTTGGAACAGGTGGGATTGAAGATCCCAGCAAAATACTGATCCAGAAAATGTTGAACGTTTCAGTGTTGCTAAACTTCTGAGCTTCCTGGAAGGAATTTATAAAATTTTCTCCTTTGCTTTATTTAGGTTTCTCTTGATGTATTCTACTGTCCTATGCAGTCATTACAATTCTGCTCTTACAACGACAGTAGTTGGTGCCATCAAGGTGAGTTATGGACAAGAGGGAGATGAGAATGCTCAAATAGACAGGGAAGAGCATTGACTCAGCAGTGATCCTGATTATACTTGGAGCTGGAAACTTGAAATGAGGGCTAATACTGAGGCACTGCTTGTGCCATACATTTTGGAGATCCACACCACAAAGTGACCTTGTTTTCTTCCATTGAAGCTTAGGTATACTTTAGAAAGCAATGTGAGTATTGATTTATTTTTATTTTTCCTACATGAGAAACTTGAACTACCTGAATTAAAAGATGTACATTTAACCATATTTCGTCAGGTACCGTCACCTGCTTCTGTTCAAGTTACTGTGAGTTAGTCAAGGTAGCCTGATGCAAATCCATTGCAAACTGATACAGACTAACCCACTTTCACTTTTGGCTGAACTAGTTTCCATCACTGCTAATAAATAGGGCATTCATAGATGCAGAATAATGGCTAAGCTGTAGTAAGGAGTTTGTTGCTTTATGGTTAACTGCTTCTCTCTCTGTGAGAACTTGTATTCTAGCTGAATGGATGCTTTAATTTTGATTTGTAAAAATTCTGGTCAATTTGATCAACACCAAAACATGCCTGTCTTAAAAACTGAACTTGGTGTCCTTACAGTCTGTTCTCTCTAACTCAGTTTAATTTAAAACCAGTGCAACTTCCTTTGTGTTGGTAAGGCCAGCATGTCTGAAGTGGGAAGATCACTGACTGCAAAAGCACCTTTTTGTAGGCCAGTTTGAAGAGAAGCATGGAGCTGTAAGCTGGTAGAGTTTTAGCAAAAGATAAGACTTACACAGTTGTGTATCACACAACTATCAGAATCCAAATTAGCTGGGGCACAGGAATAAGAGTCCTCAGAGTGCTCCCTTTCATGGGTGGCTAAGGAAAACAATACCTCCAGCATGGAAAAATCAGCAAACAGACGATGGTACTTCTCTTTCTACAGTTGTATTTTTTTGAAAGCTGGCAAGTTTAATCTGGTAGTTTTCGTTCTGTAGTGCTGAAAGTGTTCTTTTAAATTTTATATGTCTGCATTGAACCGTTGAGATAGAGCAACGCTATTTGTGTTTTCTGAGTAATAGTTAGTCTTTGAGACATTTTGAACAGCTTTAAAGTTGAGAAGCACTTTATTATGTCGTAGTCCCCAGTAGAAATTGGTAGAGATGATGTCATTGTCCAGGCTAACTGCTAAAACATTTGAAACCAACAAAGTGTTGGTAAAATGATCACACAGTTCTATAGCTTTCCTTCTGTCTATAGGGGGCAATTTTCACAAAACTTGAGGGGGGCGGAGTGAGAGGTAGAATCTTTAACTGTAAACTGTGCCTGCCTTGAACTTGAGCCAGGTGCTTTCAATGCACATTTAGTTGGCAAAGTAAGGAGGTTACTCTTTTAAAGCAATAGTAAAGAGCTTTTATTGTAACTTTAGAGCATAATTTTTATACTTGAGAATCCAAAACCTGCTTTTAAGAAATAGGATTTGAAATGAGCCTTCCAAAGTTTAAAACGAAGTACATTTTCAGAAGGTGGCCATAGCTCCATTTTACCTAACATCAAATAGCTAATTTTCTTCTTTTTTTCTTTTTTCTTTTTTCTTTTTTTTTTTTCCCCAGAAAGTCTCTCCCAGTGCATTTTATGCATTTAGAAAACATAGGGATTTTATTGTGTTGTTTTGCTGTTACATTACCCATAACACTGACATGCTGTGAAACTAATTTAAACACTTATTTTAGGGTGGCCAGGGACGGAATATAACTATTTCCTTAGATAAGTAAATTAATTGATACCATTTATATTCTTGGAGATGAAAACTGACTTTGATAAATGCATAGCTTTTGTTTCCTTTCAGAATATATCCATTGCTTACATCGGAATGTTGATTGGTGGAGATTACATATTCTCCGTGTTAAACTTTATAGGGCTAAATATTTGGTAAGTGGAACTGGAATAGCTTTTATTTGTTAAAGCTGAAGATTTCTCAGTGAGATATAGTTTCACATTGTGTTTGATTTGGCCCACTTGGGTGATGCAGTTTTGAAACTACTGGCCTGAGGACACACTGCCTCAGGATGTGAAGTTCATTACAATTAGTTATGTCTTTTCATGTCTGTTTTCAGATACTGAATGTTACTATGGTAAGATCTTAACTATGGAAACATGCCTGCAGTTTTACTATGTGAGATTGAGTTCATTCTTTTTTCATGAGCAGCAGATCTGAGCTGTGAGGCTTCCAAGTAAAAGCCAAGTGGTGTGGGAAGTGAGAACACTGATTGAATGAACTGTGCCCATTGAATATGAGTTGTGACTTATGAGTTGTTACTTTTTTGTGTTTGGATGAACTGTTACATCTGTTTGTATGACTCTGTTGAAGCATTGATCTTTGAAGACAATTGATCTTTGTCTGTTTGAGGTTCATTTCTCAGATGGCTTACATAGCTCTGAGGCACTCCTAATTTATGCTAGCTGGCATTCTTTAATCCTTTTGAAGGAAAGGCACATACCATATATATGGTATAATATATGTATATACCATAAAATGGTATATACAACATCGGATATCTCTGACATGTCTGTTCATTCTCTTTTCTTTAGTATGGCAGGAGGACTGAGATACTCATTTTTAACCTTAAGAGGAAGCAGCAAGACTGCGCAACCTGAGGATGAAGAGAGTGCACTTCCTGAGTCAAGGAGTTAGCCAAAAGGTCTGCCTTGGAAGAGACCAAAGATGCAAGTTTGTTTAGCATTGCTGAGAACTTAAATAAGTATATGCTGGAGTATATCTGGAACAAGAAAAAAAAAAAAGTCTACCTCAGTTGCCACAGATGTGCACACAACTCATTGGTTCAGAAATATTCTTGCACACCATGTTTTTTACGTGTGGACAAGTTTAATTTTACACCAGGACCTAATTTATAGGAAGAAATGCCACGATCAAATCTCAAGTTGCAAATTTCTTCATTTAACTGTCCTTTGGTGCTATTTGTTCTGTTTCAGTGTCTGCCAGTACTCTCTGAGGCAAAACTGCGTGTAAAGATCATGAGGTTTGATTCACCATTGCCTTACGCCATATGCAATCTTGAAAGATGCTAATGATTCAGAATGATTTCACATATGCATTTGCTCTTGTGTAAGTGACTGTAGAACATATGTGGAGAAGAGGAGATAGGCCCCAAGACTGTTCCCTGTGTATGTGTTGACTGAAGAACTCAGGATATGGCCTAGTGTATTCGGTATGCATTGTGTAGACATTCTCTCTCAATCTTTTCCTCATCCTGAATAACATCATGGTGTTCTGCTGCGATTGTCACTATTGCTATAAGTGAACACTCGTAACTTTGCTGCAGGATCAAGGAGAGAAAGGAATTGAGAGAAGATTTTTTTATATTTAAAAAGATATTTTTGTGTGTGAGCCAGTACCAAACAGGTAATTAGGAGAGATAACAAAGGTAAATATTCTTGTTTAGTTACATTTGTCTTTCTATATCCCAGTCCCCTCCTCTGATTTTGTGTCTGTAAGTACCTTTAGTGCTGCAGAGAAGTGATCCTAGTATATGCAAACTACAAGAGGGGATACTGATTGATATATGGAAGACTAGCTTGTGTTTAAATGAGGAGACAGGATCGGTGTCTTGTTGTGTCTTGCAGTGAAAGCTTATCTGGTACTAGTTTGAGCTTAAAATTCAGAATAAGGAATCATAACAAGCCCAAGGGTTTGCTGCAGTGGGCAAGGTGGTTGAAAAAAGTCTGGAGTCTGATTGTTTGGGTTATCATCTGGGACAATAATGGCACTGCGCTGTATTTATTTTCTTCTCTGCAAATACAGTTAATAATGCTCACATCTGTATCTGAGGATATAGTGTTAATCTTTGAAAACACTGTAGAAGCATTGCAGCACTGAAGGACAGCAGAATAATTAATCTCATTGAAGATTTCAACTGCCTGCAAGTATGAGCCAAGACTTTTTAAAATAATCAAATCAAGATTTTAGAAGACCATGACATGGAAGCAGGGTGATCTAATGACTTGGTTTATCCCTACTTGAATTAAAATACAGCTAAATCTGTAAAGCATTACTTTGTGTGTAACATGTGAATGACCAGACTGGATTAGATCTAAGAAACGTGTGAGTAGCTCCCACCAGAAGCTTCATGGAATGACTGAGCTGCCATCTGCCTGCGTGGATTTGAATGACAGGAAGATGTGAGACTGCAGATAGAAGAAGTGGAATTTCAGGGCACAGTCAAAGTGGAAACAGAAGTCTGGGCTATCCAGTTTCTCACAGCTGGCTAAGAGATGTGACTTTCATTTTCTACCTATTGAAGAGCTGGGAAGGGAAGGGGCTGCTGAAAATATTTTAGAAAGATTATCTGTTTTTAAAGATTTTCTTTAGTCTTAAAACGCCTTCAATATTTTTGACTGTATTCTTTTATAGGACTCCTGTTTGTCCAGATCATCTCTACCTCCAGAATGCTAATTATTGAACCTCATCTCTCTGTGGTGGGACAAGGCATTGGAAGATTTTCATTAATTATGAAAAGATTGAGAGAGCCATTTGATTGCAATACAAATGGACACATAATGGCACCTTCTAAATATGATCTAGTTCCCACAAGGGAACAGCTACTGTATGCATTTAATTCGTTAATATTTTGCTGTACCTTTTATAAATAAAGAGATGCAGATTATAGTTTTAACAAGTTTTTGGGTTTTGTGTGAATAGACACATAAAATGGTTTTAAGCACACATGGATAGCACAAATGTTTGCTTTCTGTATGATCAGCTGCTATCCTGTACTTGAAGTAGTTTCATTAGTTCATTCTGTACTGTAGTGGAAGTGATTTTATTTAATTCATTGTTCATGTCATGTTTTTGAAGTCCTTCAGACTGAGGCTTCTCACCTAAAATACAGACCTGATTCCTTAAGTCTCTATGTTACTGAGAATAATTTAAAATATAAATTTAGGAATAAGCAAAAGTAAGTATTATGTAGAAGAACTTGCAGGTGCTTGCATCCTTTCACAAAGCACCTCAGCTTCAGTCACTACTTTCTTCTGTAGCTGCGGAGATAATACTGATTCCAGTAAATTTGCTGGTTGAAACTCTGGGAATATGAGCTCAACAAGGCACAGTTCTCACATTAGAATTTAGGCAATTATGGAAATGTGTATTTCATTCAGAACCTCAATAATTGTGTCTTTTGGTTAATGAAGTAGTAATTTAAAACTGATTTCTCTTAGGATACATCTGTAGATAGTCCTTACTTTTCTTCAGATTTCATATTAGCTTAATGAAATGCTAAAACAGTTGTAAAATAAGATGACTTATTTGCTGTGTGAAACTTCATTTTCTTTTCTTTCTTTTGGAAAAATGGTAAAAATTGTTAGAGAAAACATTAGTCTTCAGAATACGTATGTGAAAGAATTGTTAAGTAGGCTAGTTTTAAGAAACACTGGATTGACTTCTGAAAGTCACATCCCCTCACAGAAGTATCTTGTCGTTACACGCTGCTAGCTACAGCTACTTGATTTTTAGAAGTCAGTCCAGTGTTTTTAAAACCTTTTAGGTTCTACGTGTGGCAAGGTGTATTCACAAGGGAACATACACAGAAACTTAAAAACAGTAACTGTATTGGAAAGGAATATTGTACTGTACGTTGATCTGTTCATACTCTTAATTTTATAGGGATTGCTTAGCAGAGGGCTAGCTGTAATGGGATGAGATTAAGAGTAAAAAAAGTATAGTGGTCACCCAAAGAAGCTTCCTACTCATGCAATGTGCAAGCGTCTTGCAATGATTCTTGTGAGAGTCAGTGAAGCAATACCTCAGGAAAAAAACAGACTGGGCTAGATGAGCAATTCGCTACATTCATAAGAATGTATTATTTTTCCTTTCGGTATCTTGGCCTGATTTACAAATATTAGGCTCATGAAGTACTGAAGGCTTATCTCAGACTCTTTACCAGCCTCCAGAAAAGAAACTGGGCAGAACTGGAAATGCAAAAGGAAAGACTGACACTTACAGAAGTTTGCATTTTGACTCCATCATCAAATAGAAGTGTTTTTGTTTCTTTTCATTTTTGGAGGTATTCAGCGTTGTTGCATATAAAGAACACAGCGCAACTTGTTCAGGTTTAAAGTATTCCTTGAATAGTGAGTGATTCTTTGGGGAATGTGTGATTGTATGTAAATATTTTTTTTAATTTAATATTCAGGTCTTTGTTGATCTGTTTGCCCTTATTTATGGGGTAAGACAACAGGCGGTAGGTATACGGTAAGTATACTGAAATTTTAAGAGAGGTTATGCGTGAGGAAGCTGGGTTGTTGTTAAGCTGAGATGGTAATGATTTTTATATATTCGTGTTACAGTTAGTGTTACATTCCTTGTGATTCAGACGTCATCTGTACTCTAATACGTCTGCATACTGTGATTTTCTAGCTGAAGGTGTCAGTAATGCAACAGTATTGCTGCTCTTCAGTTGGAGATTGCTGGTGTCAGGTTCAGGCTAAATTTTAACTATGATTCATGTTAAATGGGGAAGAATATAATTAAAATAGACAAATTTTATTTTATCCTAAGTGCACGTGTAAGCATCAGTGTTCCTCTTCTCCGGTTTAAACTGATCTTTAAAAAATGGATAATGTTTCAAACTGCCACTATGAAGAAGAGTGAAGGTTGTTTCTGTACTTTCCCTCAGAAATTCCACGTTTAAAATTGTTTTTAATCACTTGAAGTTTGAATTTCGTTGATTTCATCTCGGTCTTGCAGTGAGATACTGTTCTGAGCATTTTTACTCCTTAAGGTTTTGATACATGTCCTCAACTTTAATACTAGTTCAAACATACTTTGGTCAGAAAAGCTGAAAGTCCTATTCCCTTGTTAATAGATTACTGCTCTTCTTCATGCCAGAATCTCACCATTTGTAAAATGGGCGTAATGATATTAACCTCTTTTCAGAAGACTCCTTGAAAAGTTGTATAATACTGCTTTCTCTGTATAGAAATAATTAGGTGGCTTTAGTAACCTCTCATTATTTTGTCTTTGAATTTGTAGATAAATTCTGGCCTCCGCAAAAGTTCAGTGTGAACTTGCCCTGGAAGGCTCTGGGCTAGAGTTTAACTCCTCAGTGCTGTAAGATGTAGTGCTGATGTCTGTTATTCCCAAGGTTTGGAGTATTCTTATCCAGGATTTTGATTTAGACCCATCTTCAGTCTCTATGAATTCTAAACAATGACAATAAAATTATTTTTTTTTCTTTCTCTTCTTGAGTAGTTTCCGGAAAAGAAGTGAAACCTTTCCTCTAAAGCAAGCACCAGGAATCATTGTTTAATTTGGATTTTTTCAGTAGCTTACAAATCTGAGTGTAATGTGGAGATGTTATTCTAATCTAAACCCTGGACATTCCTTGGAAAAAGAAAATCACGTGATTTGATTAGACTTCTCCCTTCTCTGCCAGTGCTCGGAGACAAGCAGCGTGCTGGAAAGAGGCATTTCCCGGGGAGAGAGCAACTGATTCGTACGAGCGCACTGCCTTTGCTCGCCATGGAAGTGTTCCAGCACCAGCTGCTCACTCTTACTGGGGGTCTGATCTGTTTCTATGCTCTGGTAAAATGCGTCAGATTTATGAAATATATTTTCCCACATATCTGGAGTGCTTTGCCTCAGACTTTTTTTCGGTCGCTGGGAGAATGGGCAGGTAAAGGAAACTTCTTCACCTTCTTCTTCTTGTAACTGAATAGTGGATTGTTACATTGCTAATCGGGAGTGGTTTTCCTTGCATTTCCTTACACTGTCCCTTCAGAACAAAACACAGTTTCCACTAGGTGTGGTTTATTTAATTTCTTTTTGTTTTCTCCTAGTAACTTGAGTCTTATAAGCCTGAAGGTTTTGTGTGCTTGGGGAAAATAGCAAAATAGTCAAACTGGTAACAGCTCACAGACCTGGTGTGTAGATGTGAATTCTCTCCCCATTCCCCTCTCTCATGTTTTTTCTCTGCTGCAAATGCTTTAGTTTTAATAGCATTGTCTGTATCCTCAGTTTCCTGATATGTGAAGCGATGAGTTTATGTCTAGCATATGGTCTCCACTTTTCAAAGCAACTTTTCTTTGTTCGTGGTGTTGTTGCTGCAGTGTTTTTTCCAAACTGGTGACCTATCCTTACTGGTATCGTTAACCAGCCAAATCTACTTTAGCCTAAAAACTTCAAAGGCTGCAACTTGGCAGTACTTTTAAAAAGATATTATGCGTTCTCATAAAATATCAGAAAGGTTTAATAAACACCGTCCTGCTGATCATTAATGTTTTTCTTAAACTTGTTAGATTATCAGTATGAAACAAGAATGAGCAGCTACTACAGTTTCTGAGTTCCTGGGCTACAGATGTCACTGACGGTGGCACCTTGTTCAGAAGTGACCCAAACAGGACGCTTGTCCTTTGTCCCTTTCCCCCCACATTAGAGACTTGATGTGACTGGATTGAATATGTGTTTAATAAGCACGTCTCACAGTGGATTAATAAGAAATTATATCCACCCCTGTGCAAAAGACCTGCCTGAATACCAGCTGCTTCTGAAGCAGTATGTAGGTTTTGTTTTGATTTAAGTGAGGCAGGGACCTCCATTCTGTGCACGAAGTGAGGAGCAGCGTGTGGAACTTTCTGTGTAAAATCCTTGTTTCCACTGAAGGTTGGGAGACTTGTTTCCTTCAGTGAACCTTTTATGCTCTCTCCTGTTTATAAACATGAAGCCTTAGGGGGCCCAGTAAAATTCATGAGGCTTGCATGATTTGCTGTATCATGTGGCACGTGAGATCCTGAGAATCATGAAGATTAAAAGCTGGCAGGTGGAAGCTTGTTTACCAACAGACTCTTGCTTTTCATCTGCAAGTCTGCTAGGAAGCTAAAGATCCACAGCTGCTTCACTGAGGTGTCTCTTTTCTCTGTGAAATGAGAGAGTAGTCGCTCCTGTTGCCAGAGAACTTAACCATTCAAAATCACCTTGCTTCCCCGGTGTCTTTGCAATTTAAAAGTCCTTAATTCACATTTTTTTCAGTATTGACTAATTTTCCATTTTGCCCTGTAAACTTATCAGCTTTAGCTTGGAATTGCTTTGGTGCTTTCCTCCTTACCTTATTTCTTCTTTATTTCTAAGGTGATAATGATTTTCTTTCTATAGTTCCTCTTTGCTATTTGTTTGTGTAACATTTAAAGTTCATTGTGCTTTACAAATGCTGAAGCTTGTTTACTTTCCCAGCAACACTAAATCCAAAGGTAAACTGCGTATGACAGCTCTGAAAGAAGAACATTTTATAGATGGTGGTAAGTTTGCTGTGATATTTCCTTACAGACAGACTTCTTGTGTGAGAAAGTGTTACATCAGCTTTGGTCACCCACTTAGTCCTTATCTCCTACCATTTGGTATATAAGTGAAAAGCTTGCAAAGCAGAACTTGGGAAAGTATGTATATGGAAGAAAATTCTGCCACCTCTTAGGCAATTGACTTGTTGCTGAGACAACTGTTGCTTGGGTGATTGACTTGTTGCTTGTTATTGACCCCACTGAAAATGAGAGTAATAACTACCTACTGCATCAGACAGGTTACTGTAGGGAGGGATTGGCTTTGAAGACACAAAGTGCTAAATAAAGTAACAAAAAGATGAAAACGTCACAAGGAAATAATTTTTTTAACATTCAGTCCTCCAGCAGAAGCATTTAGGTTGCAATGTTAAAGAAACACAAATGATGAAGATTAAAGAATTCAAGAAAGAACAAGCGAAAGCAAAGCTCTAAATGCAATGCTTACTCTTCTTTTTGCTTTCTCCAGTGGTCACAGGAGCAGGAGATGGGCTTGGAAAAGCGTATTCCTTTGAGGTAAGGTAGATTACTTACCCTTAAGTTTATTTTAACAAAATGGCAATTGCTACCCCTACATCAGCCTCTGCAAGTTAGTAAAATTATGCTAGCATTCAAAGCCACTGTGACAAGCATGGTGCTAATCTTTCTACCCTGTATGTGCAGAATGGCATTAATCAAGTTCTGAAAGGAAACTGGTGCTGCATTTCAGAGGAAAGCCATTCATGCCTCAATGGTCTCATCATACCAAAGAAATAAAATGAGTAGTCCAAAAGATTTCACATTGTGTGTCCAGGGTAGGAACTTGCCTAAATTGACCTTTTTTCCCCAGTTTCTCAGCTAATCTGCTTTTTGACTTTTGGTGGGGTGGTCCAGCATTAGCATAAAAAAATGTAATTTTCTAGCCTTTACACTTGCAAACACGTTTTGAAAGATGTGTCTGAAACAACAAATGAAGGAGAAATCTGTATAAATGAATAAAAAATGACAACTTATGGAAACCATAAGGAAACCTAATGGTTTAATTAAGAATCGGTAGCTCTGGGAGGCTGTAGGAGGAGAGAGAAGCTCTGTGCTGTGCCTGTAGCTGCTGCTGTGCAGTCACTACAGCAGTCCCTTTGTATTCACCTGTGATAATCGACACTGGCCTTGTACTGTCTTGTACCAGCCTTGCTATTAGTGTGAACGGTAGATTTTCTCACTGGTGTCTTTATTCAAAACTGGGTCCCTTTCTAGAAGGACATTGCTAAACAGCAATGAAACAGAAGTTGTCTTCAGAGCTGAGGTGACCAGGTGAAAATTAGCAGCCTGTAATATGCAAGAGTTTAGCTGTGATGCCTTCTGCTCATAAATTAGAAACTATATCTCAGAGGAAAGGAAAATGAGTTGGCTTTTGAATTAATTTACAGGGTTTTCAAGCTAGTCTTTTAAAGTGTATGCATTGGTTAAGTACCTACCTCATGATTTTCATTACTGGGAATGGCAATACAATAACTACTTTTGAAAGTGCATTGAATGTAGGAAGCACAAGGACAAATACCAGGTATAATAGTTTAACATTTGGCATAGTTGTGATAAAGACAACAAGCTCTTCTGCGGGAGGGAAGGGAAAATGTTGCCTCTGTCTGCTGACTGAGTTGCTGTAGTGGTGAGCGAACGGGAAGGGTCTGATGAATACACAGGTCAGAGGGGAATGGGGTGGGATTGTGACAGGGAGAGGAGTTGTCAGAAATGCTTAAACATTTATTTGACACCGTGCTTGTGGGTGTAGTCATCTGTACACACGGCTTGCTGAACTAACTTTGTGTGTGAGCACCTGGTGATATTTTATCCATGTGGAGGCTGCAGGAACCTGTGAATGTCTAGATCAGAGCCTCTGTCATTGTTCTGCTTCCTTTGTGCTATATGGGTTATGCAAGAGTAAATCCCATTTAAAAGGCCAGCTATACCATGTGAATGGCTGCTTTATACTATGATTAAAAAAACTCCAAACAACTACTGTGGATTTTTTTTAAAAAAAACTTGGCTGGAACTGGCTAGATTTTGTGGAACATTTGTTCATTATTTTTGGCTTTTGTGGGATGACTGAGAGCCATCTTTGTCCATGCTGAGATGTACCTTCCTCCCCAGGTGGTCCCTTTGATTGAAGCTGTGCTCAGCTACTGCTCTGTGGGGCAGATCCCAAGCCCACACCACATGAGCTCATAGGCTTGGCACATCATCTTGCTGGCTGAGGTCGAATACACACTTGTGTGTGGCTTGTGGATAAATAAATCTGACCCTGCTGTTTTAATATCTGTGTGCCTTTGGAGTTTCTGGCTCAGCACTGCTCTCTTGCTGGTCTGATGTCAGGGTACAAAATTCTCTGATGTTCCTCTGGCGTACGTTCCTCCGGTGTTATGGGCTGGTGTGAAGGCAAGCCTTGTTTGATGGTCACCGTGTCTGTTCTTCTAGAGTTTGAGCGCTGACACCAAGTGCTGAATTTCTTCCTGACATCCGGAGCTCACACATGGGTTGATAATGATTCACAACTAATGTAAGGGCTCCACACTTGTTGGTAGTATATGGTACAGAAGACTAAGGAGAACGGTTCTTGTGTTTTGGAAGGTTGGATGTGATGTGACTTTCGCTGTTCAGTGTTTTATGTGGAAATCTCAGTAGGTGGTTCATTGGGTAAAACCCAGCAGACTGAGGTTCCGTCAAAGATTACAGTATTTACTGCTTTGATAGCTAGATACAGGTCTCTTCAAAGTCTCTTAAGCTCAAGAGGTGGCTGGGGCTGTGTGAAGAGCCTGGCAGCTGTGAGATCTTAGAACACTGCTTTGTTGATGTCAGGACACAGGTTTTTCAGAGCAAATTATTGTCTCTTTAGTTTCCTGAGCTTGTATTGAGAGGCAAGCACACAGAGAACTTGAGCTTATCCTCTTCTGCGTAAGCGTCCAGGCTTCTATGAAAGGTCTGTTTGTATTTCTAGCACATCAGAGTGATTTTGAAGGACTGGCCTTCTTGAGCATAAAGACCCTGGCATTTTAACTGACTGCTGTGATGTCAGAGTACTGGGATTTTGGATCGAGTTTGCTATACTTATTTCAAAAGCCAGGTTTCTGTTAGATTTGGCCCATTAGTTCTTGGGATGATGGGATTTAGACTTACCAGACTTGTAACAAGGAACACAAACAGGTCAACTGTGAGTGTGCTGCTAGGCTGTCACATCTCTTGTCAATCGTTAGCATTTCAGGTACTGGTGCCATCTTGTTTGTTCTGTTTTTCTGATGTAATAACTACAGATGTGTGTTGGTATCTGTTACTGACGTAGCACCTCAAACGTACTGGGTTTATGGAGGAGGCCGTGCCATACTCTGAGACGTACAGTTTAGCCTCTGCATACTTCTCGTCTGATGTCGGAGCACAAGCAGGATGTTGGTGGCTCACATGGTCACCATTTTTGTTATTGTTAATAGTTCATAACTCTCTTATAAGTCACTCCAGCACTTATGTTTGATCAATGTTTTAGCAGACCATTTTGAGCCAGGCACTGCATTCATTTGTTAATACAACAGTTTCTCAAATCTTAAACCTTTGTTTCAT
This sequence comes from Pluvialis apricaria, assembly GCA_017639485.1. NCBI lineage: Eukaryota > Metazoa > Chordata > Aves > Charadriiformes > Charadriidae > Pluvialis > Pluvialis apricaria. The sequence goes on along the minus strand of CM030044.1, from coordinate 46,869,459 downwards.
TTCCTGAAACTGTGCATAGTATTACCAGCAGTATAATACAACATAAATATGATCTGAGGATTCCTGCTTCAGTTACAAATGTATTCTAATTTCTCCACTTGGTCTTGGATTTACTTCTGGAAATACTGCTATTTTACTTGCATTGCACAGGTGAAGAACTAGCAGAAAGATTGCAGAATCCTTCTGCCCTGCTGTCTCAGTCCTGATCTGCTGGACCAAAAAGGGTTGAAACATTTGAATTGTAGAGACCCTGCAGGTCTGAAGCCCAGGCAAGGAAAGAAAAGGGGTGAAGCACTGAGGCCATATCAGCACAGTACTGAGGAAGAGAGAAGAATCTCTTTTGTAATATGTAGAAATTTACGATAGGCAGCTACAGATTCCGTAAAGCATTATTAGGGATTTTAAGTTATTACATCTAAAGATCTGTATGGAGTATAACCACTTTGTCAGGGTAACAGCAGTAATTACATGCATGATTTGAATCTAAAACCCGAGTCTTGCCTTTCATGAAGCTTTATTGTTTAAAAATTCACCTCAGGCCAAGCTGCAAAAACACACTAGAAAATGCATAGTGACTTTATACTAATTTAATGTAGGTTTAACCTTTTTAACCATGAGTTTGTGAGATTCCAGAGTGCATATCCTGCTTGACCTTTCTTTGTTATTAGCCCCATTTCTAAATGCTAAGTTTTCATAATTCATTATGGCTGGAGCCGCTAATAATCTTACATTTTGGCAGACTGATGTTCAGGAGCATTTTAGTCCTTTGCCACTGGGAGTCAGGATTTCCTAACGCAAGCAGGTTCACATTACACAGTGCTGGAAGCCAGTCCTTAGTCTCAGCTGTGAGGGGAAATACCATCCTCTAACATCAAAGCCTTTGTATGTTTGGAAAATGCCTTGTGCTGAAGACGTCTACACTAAAAGTTACCTTTGTTTGAAAGGTGGTAGTGTTAAACCGGATTTAACCTTTCCTGTGGATGGCCAGGAAATTCTTTTCTAAGCGCAGTTGCTCTTGTTTGCTTGAGGGTGCATTTGAACCTCGTGGTAGTTTCAATGTCCTATGAAACCTGCTTCTGAAAAGGATGCACATTTTCTATGTGGGTAAGGAAGCAAAAAAGAGTAGTCAGGTGTGTAGCCTCTTTTGCCTTGAGAAATGGCTGCCACAGCCTTATACTTTTGGTTAGTCTGGTATACAGCAGCAAGGAAGAGTCCTCTCACCTGATGGTTCACAATTTTATAAGATTTCCACAAACATGTGCTTTTAGCTGAAATACAGTGCAATCTTAACAACAGGAATAGTTTTTTTTACTTAGGCTTAGGAGGGATTTTTCCCTTCTAAAAAATTAAAATAAACCCCATCCAAACACCCCCCAAATGGCAGAAAGGAGCAGGTGACCGTAGAAAGGGAGACCATGTCTCCAATTGGAAACGGCTTGAGCTGAGCTCCTTGTGGACAAAGGGAAACCTGCCACCATGTAGGCAATTAGAGTTCTCTTCCTGAGAACTTCAAATGGAACCCTTAAAACAAGCTTTCCAAACTCCTGAGCGTCTGAATCTGTGCAGGTCTCTTTGGAGCACCGGTCAATTATGTTAGAGGGTCTCCGAAAGGACAGAATTGTGAGCAAGGTCTTTGTGCTGAAAATGCAAATGGTTGTGGCTGATGCACGTAATAGATGGTCCGCCCCTTGTGCTCTCAATGTAGCAAAATTTTGGACAAAGGTCCTTATTCCTTAACATTCTCTGCATTGTTTCGGAAGAGCCCAACAGGACAAACTGTTTCCCTCAAATAGGTTTAAGGAGAAAGCGTTGCAGGGAGTCAGCTATGGAAATGAATGAGTCTTCAGTGTGTGGCCTTTGCGGGTTCGTTTCTTCTTCTAAGCAAACCTGGTGCTTTCAGATGACATCGGCTTTATCTTTTGTGCTGACTAATTTAGCTCTCTTTCTCGTTGCTCTCAAGAGCATTTTTCTAGTTTCAGCTTTATCTTTCCTTTATTTATGCACACAAATCCATTCAGCTTCCACTTGTTAATAAGTTTCAAAAGCCGGGGCTATGTCTCTCTCTCAGCCTTTGCCTAAAACTCTCTAACTGGTGGGAAAGGGAGACCTCAGGAAAACAGGAGAAGACCATTCTTTATTTGTTCTGCATTTGCTCTGCACATGGTAATACCAAACTGACTATAAGCAGGCTGCTGTGTTAAATAGTGTTTGCAGCTATAAACTTCAACTATTGCCAGCATCTTTGTGGATGTAAATTTGTGTGACTGTATTTTGGGGGTTTATGCATGGAATTCACCTTTTTTCCTTGGTTTCTTTTTTTTTTTTTTAGTTTGCATCTAATGAAAAAAACAGTTAAAATTTATCCATCTGACCTGCATCAGATTTTATTTCTACTAAAAAAAATGAATAAAGTCCAAATCCTTTCAAAGTCTTGAGCTTTCAGTTCAATATGCTTAATCTGCTTCCTCAGGAAAAAAAAAAAAAAAGTGAGGGTGGAAGGTGATGTTGTAAAAGAACTAGGAAGTCATCAACATATTTGGCCTCCCAAATCCAAGTAGAAATAAAAATGTGTTTCTGGGAAATGCCGTGTTGCTTTCACTCCCTGCAGACTTTCATTCATTTGAAATTGGCTCAGATTATTTATTTTTGTTCATATTATTGGGGTTTGATTGTTGTCCAGTATATTTTTCTTGCAAGGGTCCAAGATTTTACAGTGGAGGAGATGTTTTGGAAGACTGTTAGAAGACCGATTATTGTTTCGCCTGGTTTTAATATCTGTTGTTTACCCATTAGGCAGATGACAGGTGAAGGAAAGCAATTTAAAAAGTCCATGATTGCTTTTATTGCAAAACTGGAAAAAAATGAAATATCCTTGTCACCTTACTGTTTCCTAACAGTTTTTATGTTCCTCTCTTGTAGCTGGCAAAACGTGGATTAAATATAGTTATGATAAGCAGAACTCTTGAAAAACTGCAGAGAGTAGCCTCTGAAGTTGGTAAGTGTTTGTCTCAAACTTATCTTCCCATTTAGCAGGCTGGCTTTACAGGGATCTGGAGGTCTCTTCTCTTGGTACAGTATCTAGTACAGTAGGGCCCCAGGTATTGCTACAGATATAGCACCAGGTATATGACAATACTACAAATAATGTTTGGTATTACTGTGTAGCTTGAGCCCTTCTAGTCACGGATCACTTTAAAAATATATGCTATCATTCAAACACCGCAATGGGTTTGATAAAAAAAGTGAATGTGTGTTCTTTACTGGCTTCATCTGCCCTTAAAATCTGTAAACACAAGCAAAGGAGATGTAATACTAGAGTTGTTGTAGGGATCTATGAAGAGTTTATGCTTGGGAAAATAAAGTTACCTTTAGGCTTGTTCTTGGAACATAACAAAGGAAGAGTAAAAATAAAGCCAAGGTACCTGTTTTTTTTTAATGTTTTCAAGTTACATTTGGCTTTTGATAAAGCAGTTAAATAGTGTGTCTTTAGAATTAATGTTCCCTTTCTCTTCTTCAAAGGAAATTAGCCATTTATCCTGGGGAATGGCTTGTTTATATACGTTAAGACTGACAGTTAGGATTTCTTTAGGAATCAAGTTTACATCCTCCATTAACTTTAAAGATTGCTGTAATCAAAGTTGTTCTTCCCATTGTCTCTTTTTCCATACATGGCTTCTATCCACCAGATTCCTTGATTCACAGGTTCTTTTGTTAAGCGTGCGTCACTCCAAGACTACACCTCTGTCAGAAAGACTTGCCTGTAAGCAGGCTTAGCAGCTGACTCCAACAGAGTATCAGGTCCAGGATACTGATCTCCGAAGACAGCAGTGCATCTCTTGGGGACGTGGCAGACTTGAAGTGGGTGAAAAAGTCTGTATCTTCTGAACCTGTAGCTATCAAAATCAAGGACTGGACCCTGAAATTTTCTGTCCAATTTCCTTCTCTTTTTTTTTCCAGGGATAGCCTTGTTTTCTCTTGTGAAGCAAGGGGTATCAGAGGAGGAAAGCACCAACTCCCTGAATAGTCTCTATAAGCAGTCGTACCTGTGAGACCAGTGTGGCCTACACTAGCCTCTCTTAAGTAAACAGTCATAAAAAAATAATTTCTGTGGGAATTAGGTCAGCTGTGGTGTCATTGTTGCACTTCTTTGCAGCTAAATGTTAAAGAATTACAATAATAGAAACCTGAAGAAAAAAAGTTTAAAGTGCTTTTATAGTTTCTTTGCACTGTAAATTATAATCAGAAGCAAAGAATGAAAGCAACAAAATCCCTGAGACTAACATAGCTAAGTAAAGAAAAAAAGTGATGGAGGGCTGGAAAGATGATATAGTGTAAATTCCTCTGCACTATGATTTATTATCAGGCCGTCCACTGGCCACCTTCCTAACTTGAGGCCACACTGTGCTGAACTGCGTAGCAGCACATAATGAAGGACTTGCCATGTTCTGAAAGGTACTGCGGAGATAGCCTCCCCTGCAGACACTGCTACGCCTTGCGCAAAAGTGACCCGTGACTTTTCGCGCGTGAGGAGACTTCACCAACTGCAGCAGTGTTATTCATGCAGTCCAAGGTGCGGGGAGGTGGGTGGTGTGACCCCCAGGAGCTCAGGCTACGCTGATCAGGTTTCCGTGCTATGTTCAGCTGGGTTGTGGGCATGAAGAGTCATCCCCAAAGCTTGCTGAAATTGGTGGCAAATCCCAGTGAGGCCTTTCCATTGTTTTCAGTGGGTTTTGGCCGAAGCCCATAGTGACTCATCTGTTATTTATTTTGTCAGGTTGGAAATGAGTACATAACAACAAGTAGATGGCACAAACAAAAGGAAAGAGAGGAGGATATAGTGATGAAAAGCACAGGGTATCTGACCTGGAGGCCACTAAAATCAGCAGGGAGCTCTGGATGCGGGTTTATGTTAAAGCATTGGAAATGTTCCACTGATTCCAATTTTTGGACTCAGGCTTTACGGTAATTGATCTAAGCAGTCATTGGGAAAGAAGAAAAGTTAAACTTACTGTGATGTTATGCGAGTAAATAAACAACAGAAACCAAAAATTAAGCAGAAACTTAACCAGAATGATTGTACTGGTTTCTAAATTTTCTAACTCTCACTGACTTTTTCTTTCTAAACTGCTTAAACAAGCAGTATCTCACTCCAAGTGGCTATCATTACCCTGAACTAACATGCAAGGAGATTAAGGCAGAGAGAGAAAGAAAAAAATGTTTGTTTTAGGCTATGTAAATTTGTTGCAGGACTGGATGTATTACTTTTGTTTCCTTTCTCTTGACTGCTGCACCAAGGGGTTTTTTTGCAATCAGTTGGACACTGCAATTAAAAGACTTGCCTTCCTTTTCAAATTGGTGACATTATTTACCTAAACATACTGTCACATTCAGTTTGGATACTCAATAGTGTAAACTAAAAGAGTCTAAACTGTGGGTAATTTCAGAGATCTCGGTGTTTGGCTTTCCAAGTCCTGTGGGCCACAGGTGTGCCTGAGAACAGCTGTGGGAGCTGGAGCAGGCAGAAATCCACAGTAAGAAAAATGTTTCTCTAAAGAAGCACTGGAATTGAAAAACAGATTTCCATCCACTCAGACTGGAAAGCTCTTTCAGAATGAGATAAAAGATAGCAAAACAGGTCTTATGGAGGACAGACAGAGAGGACCATTACACTAGGTACACTGCTTATTGAACACATTTAGTACCGTGGTTGTGAAACATTGGTCAACCCATAAAACCGGAAGATTAGAAATGATGACATGCTGTTAACTGCACTCCTTTTTCATTTCTTCTGCCTACATTTCCTGAGCAAGCTGTACAGGCAGAGCTAGGTTGTGATTCAAAAGTCATGCCTTAGGATCTGTTTACGTGACCAGAGTCTATACTGCTTGGCTGTTAATGCCAAACAAACAAAAAAGAAAGTCACTTCTGTAAGACATAAAAATTATTCACAATGAGAGTGGTTGGGTTTTGGGGGGTTTGGTTGTTTTGTTTTTTTCTGGAGGTGTTGTTTTTGGTTTGTTTAGGTTTGGTTTTTGGTTGTGTTTTTTTTTTTTTTTTGTGGGTGGTTTGGTTTGGTTTTTTTTTTTTGAGAAGAAAAAAATCTCTATTTAAGGAAAGATAAGGTGTGTGATCCTCAGAAAGCAGTCGAAAATACAGCTGTACCAGTTTAGACTAGCTGAGCATGGGATTAATGAATTTGGGTTTGGTGATGCAGGAAGTAGTTAATCCACCTCTCCCTCCTGAAATTATGCCTGTTAGCACAGAATCAAGCAGTGAATAAAAAAATCACCCCACATGGTCAAGAACTACATGTGCCTTGCTCCCACTAAGACCTGTGGAGGTGATAATTCATGTAGCTGTCCCCTCTGCTACAGGTTCAGTTTCCAATCTGCCGTGCAGTGTCCTCTGCCTCTCGTCCCTCCTGCTCCAAGAGCTAAGCAGGTAACCAGCTGAGATCACTGACTAGCATAAAAGAACTCACTTGGCACAGCCTTCCTTTATCCTCACAGGCTGTTAAAAAGGCCTGTTGTGTCTTGCTGGTCCCTTGAGGTAAAGCGTTATTGCTCAGGACTGTTTTCCCAACATGGACTACTATGTAACAGAGCACTTCAGGGTCTTGAGCGATGTTCTGAGTGCTCCGGTAGCGAGTTTTTTTGTTCACTGAGTTTGTGTTCTCTGGTACCTTCTATTGTCTTTTGCAGTTCTGCTTTTACACTCATTCTTTTTGTTTCTTCTCTATTTTCCTGTTATTTCTGAAACTGAGTTATATTTCTGAGGAGATACATTTCTCCAAAAGATTTTAGAAATGCAGCCAGAACTTGTGCTTCATAATCTAACAGAAATTTTTATATTTATCCCCAGTCTTAAATCTTTTTTAAACCTCTTTCTGCTGTTAAAATAACTTCTCATTTTGCTCTCCTCTCTGCAAATTTCCACTGAATATGAATGCCATCTTAGCCTGAGTGCTTCTCTCTTCATATTCAAATTTTGCTGTAGTACTTCAAAAGGGTCTCCTCTTTCTAGAAACATCAGTTCTCCTGTCGCTCAGGCATTCATTTTGCTACCTCAGATTTTCAGAAGATCTTCATAACTCTCTAAACAGAAGAGGAGAGTTTCTGGCAGAATGCATGTCCTAATCAACTTCATGCTTTATCCTGATTTATTCTCCTCTTGGTGAATTTGAAAAGGCAGCACATTATCCTATCTGAGAAGTGGGATTCCCCAGTGATCTGAGGTCACAAGGAGTTAGATGTAACCTTCGTGATGATACATTTTACAACACATGAGATTAAACAACTCAGTTCAAGTTTTTAATTTTCCTTAAGTTGGTTTCCTCTCCATTTTGGAAAAAGACAATAACCTGTCCTGGTGTTTGAAAACCTAGGCTTTTTGCTTCTGGCATACTTAGGACTTTTAAAAAGAGTTGGAATGGCTTGTGTCTTCAAAGACTGTCATAAATCTTTGTCACAGAGAGGGAGAGACATGAGAAACATTGGAAGTTATTTTTTGGCTCTCTCTTTTGCAGAATTGTTATCATTTTCTGAAGAGCTATTCCTGCATAATTCATTTATCAGCATGATAGTTTTATTGTTTTTTAATATATTGTTTTATTCTTAAATGAGACAGAGGAAAGCCATCTGGAGTACTTGTTTGTTGGCTGAGAGTGCTGGTTGCAGCAGTACAGTTCTGTACAGACAAGGGGATGCAGAGAAAGTCCAAATAGTTTGTTTGATCCTCATTTTTATATTGCTCTAGTTTTGGCTGCCCTTCTCATTGCCCGCAAGAAAGATGGCCACAACATCACTACACTTTTTAAGACCATCTCGTTTTGTTTATAGAGCTCTTCAATCAGAAGGTCACTGTAGGTGTCTGCTCCAGCTGTTGCTCTGTTCTTTCCCTTCGCTGCATTTACACTCACAATGTCCTTTTCTTTATAGTCGTACCATTCCCCCAGCCGGGGACCACTAGGGGGTCATTTGCCACTAGAGTTGCTTTTATAGGTTGGAGGTTCAAAGGCTGTTTCGTCCCTTTTATACACACAACGGCAGCTTGGAAAGAGGGCAAGAAAAAGGGCACTCCTTCCTCCTTTCTTCTGTCATGGAGACAGATGTCCTCTAACATTGCACACCAGACGCAGCCCGCGTTTCAGATCTGGAGTCAGAGCATCTGCTGTTTCCTCGGACTGCTTGTGTTACGTGGGTAGTGCAAAGCCGTTGAGACTTGCGGTGTGGCGAGGGGCAAGGAGGGAACAACCCAGAGGGAAAAACATCCTCTCACCCTCCAACACAGCCCCAGTGTTGTTGTAAACTGGCCTGCTGGACCCAAAGCCAGCTTTCTGCCAGCCTTGCTCTCCCATGGGAGCTGGTGCGAGGGCTTTTCCTAAATTCTGAACATACACAAGGGACAGGCAAGAAATCTGGGTAAAAGCCAGCGAGTCTGATTCCTATTCACGGCAGTGCTCCCTGTCACCTGTATGATAAAATCAGGCTCGAAGCAAGCAGAGGCAGTTTCACAAACAGGATGGAAAGCAGACTTTCTGCCATCCACGTGCACCTGAATGCTTGCCACTTGCAGCGAGTCTGCAATCTGATCGTCTGCTGACGTTTCCAAGCTCGCTTGTCACTGTTTCGGCAAACTTCATCTGGATTTTAGGTTACCCATAAAACTTGAAAGCAGGTTTAGTAGCAAGAATTTACAATGTGAACATCTAGTTAGAAGAGACCTTACTGGGCCCCTTTAAAGGAGAACCTTGCCTTTAAAATGAGTAAATAGAGCCTCTACCTCTTTTCCTCGTGAAACGTCATTGAAAATATGAACAGCAATAAATCAACTGCTGAGAAAAATGGTAATGTACAGCTGGGCTCTACTCCTGCATAGCAATGACACTGGAAAAATCATACACATTTCCCTTTCCCTTCTGTGTATATTTACCTTGTAAAATTTAAGCTATACCTCCCTTAAGTGCCTTTTAGTCCTGCAAAATCCTGGGGAAGGTTCAGTCTACGGGAGTGCAAATGTCAAAATAGGGAGAGGAATAATTTGAAAATACTGCATCACATCCAGCCCTTGTTTTCCCCTCCTCCTACATGAAAAGATAAGCTCTGCTTGTTAAAATACTCATTTTATACATGAAAACACTTTAAAACAATTCTGCAAAACTGTACTTATGTAGAGGATCTGGCACCCACATTCAGTTGTCTAAGGTATGCTGACAGTGTTCATTTATAAATATTATGGTAACCTGTGTTGTTTATTTCTGGGGTATTTTTCTTACTGAAGGAACAGTGTTTAGATTTTATGAGGGAAATTTCAGGGAGTAAATTCATCCTATATTTGCCAGGCCACGTCCTGAGAACAACTGGGGAAAGTGAGTGTGTTTTACTTGTGTTTTGATCTTTCTTAAAGCACGAAACTTGAAACTGTTGCTTACTGTACAGCAGACATTACTAAATAAGACATCTGATTGTTTCATTATTTAATTACAGCTTTCCCTCTCTCTGGGTAGATGCAAAAGGGCTTTCTATTTTTTTTTCTTCTTAATTACAGAGCAGGCCACAGGTCAAAAGGTGAAGGTTATACAAGCTGATTTCACCAAAAATTCAGTGTACGAGAACATAGAAAAAAATCTGCAAGGTTTGGATATTGGTGTTCTGGGTGAGTCACTAAGGTCTGTTAATTGAAGAGTATTTTATGGCTACAGTGTATTAAACAGGGAATTGTATAAATGATGTGTCATAACAACTTGTTAGCCAACACTTAAAATCAAGCATACAGCTGCCTAATGCATTTGAGCATTAGTGATCATGAAGAAGTTTTAGAAGTGAATTAGGATTCTCCAAAGGCTTCCTGTGTCTCTGTACAGTGGCTTCTTTACCTCTTCTGCCACTTTATAAGCAGCATCCAGCTTGTGGGGTGACTTCTTTCCTGTTTGGCCTCAAGGAATTAATTTTACTTATTGGTTGTTTTACAGCTGTGTGCAATTCTTATATTCAATCTGAAATGAGCCTGTGGCTAACACTAATTGGTACGATCTACACAGCAACAATGAAAACGTGTTTTGGGTAGAAGTTTTGGTTTGGTGGGGTTTTTTTTGGTTGTTTTTTTTTTTTTGTTTAAGAAAATCATGCTTTTAATAGTGAAACAAATGAAACAACAACAACAAAACACAAACAAACAAACAAACCCCCAAACTGTAGCAACAGACTGTTTTTCTGTTCCCTGAAGTCAGTACTGATCAGTACCGATGACTTCCGTGAGAACAAGACTCAATGCTAAACAGCATTTCTCTTCACATAGAGCTCAAAAGCTTCCAAGTCTCAAGGAGAAGCCATTTGTTTAACTAGCTGAACTATGCACTTTGTCTAGATTTGTTTCTTATCATTATGTTTCCTTTGATTAGTTAACAATGTTGGAATGCTTCATAATCCTCTTCCATGCCGTTTCCTTAATGGACCAGACATAGATGAGGTAGGATTACTCTGTGGGTTTCTACTTCCAATATAACAATGAGGAACTGTAATTCCACTTAACAAGGGGCAGATTCTGCCTCTGCTGCAATCAAAACGCGTTTAACTGTTCAGTTGAGTGGGAAAAGAACTGGGCCTGAAGGAGCATATTTTGATTTGTTTTTAATGCTCAGAAGAGCTTGCAAGACAAAAAGAATGGTAGATTTCAGCTAACCTGCAGCAATTACTCAGCAATAGATGGGAGAGCACAGATGGCCCACTTGTAGCAGGGATCAGCAGCCCCTCTGGTTTACTGCTCACATGTAGTGTAATGGGGTCCAGCCTGGTCACGGCCACTGCTGAAGCATTGAGTTCTTGTTAGTATTATAAAAACTTGCTTTCTTTGGGACACCATTGCTTAAGTATGTGAAAAAAACAAAAAAATAAACCTAATCTAAACACAGTTTATTTGGGGGGGGGGGCGCGGATTAACTTACACATGTAGAATAGTTTGACAGGATTAAGGACGTGATCAATTTTTTCATTGCCTTACTGTTATTTGCCTCTATAGTATTAGCCATGAAAAACACCCAGAGTTTCAAAATGTGCTTCTTGCCAGTACCTGTCTCAGGATCAATTCAGTCTGTATATCATCATCCGCTGCAAATCAGAGATCCCCAAGCAGGCTACTTCCCTCAGAGCTGCAGCCATATGACAGCACCGCTGCTGCTGCTACAACTCGAGTTTGCTGGTCTTGGGAGGATATCTCTACATGGCAGTGCTTTCGCTGCATGGAGAGCCTACCTCTGTCACTGAGAGCTGCTCAGTCTCAGCCTGGCACCTCTGTAATTTGTTGTCTGTTTGCATGCAGGTTGGTGCCATCGCTGCCTGCACACCAGCCTTCTGGGTTCCGCCACATGCAGCATCGCAGCTGGGCAAAATGCAGTTTCAATGGCCTGCAAAGCAGATTTGAAGGCCATGTTTAAAATAAAAAGAATCAGGGCTCACCTGCCTTTGAGTATCCCACATCACAGGCACAGTCATAGAATCATTATGGCTGGAGAAGACCTTTGAGATCATCAAGTCCAACTGTCACCTAACTCTACCAGGCTCACTTCTAAACCATGTCCCTGAGCACCATATCTAGACGGCTTTTAGATACATCCAAAGATGGCCACTCAACCACTTCCCTGGGCAGCCTGGTCCAGTCTCTGAAAACCCTTTCAGTGTAGAAGTTTTTCCCTAATGTCTGACCTAAACCTCCCCTGGCACAACTTGAGGCCATTTCCTCATGTGATCGTAACTTGTGAGAAGAGACCAACCCCCGCCTCGCTACAGTCTCCTTTCAGGTAGCTGTAGAGAGCAATAAGGTCTCCCCTCAGCCTCCTTTTATTCAGAGTAAACAACCCCAAGTCCCTCAGCCCCTCCTCATAAGACTTACTCTTAAGACCCGTCACCACATGTGTTGCCCTTCTCTGGACCGTCTGCAGCACCTCAATGTCCTTCTTATGCTGCGGCACCCAAAATTGAACACAGTACTCAAGGTGTGGGCTCACCAGCGCTGAGTACAGAGACAATAACTTCTGCATTCCTGCTGGCTACACTATTCCTGATTCAGGCCAGGACAGTGTTGGCTGTCTTGGCCACCTGGGCACACTGCTGGCTCATATTCAGCCGGCCGTCAGTCAACACCAGTCAGTGATAGTCGGAGGTGAGCAAAGCACCTCTAAAAGCAACTGCCTTGCTAGAAAGCTTTTCAGTTGGAATTGCTAGCTCAGTTAACCTAGATAAGCTACAAACTCTCTGAAGTTAACTATGAACTTACTGTCGTCTTTCTTTCTGCAGAACCTCATCAACTGCAATGTTATTTCTGTTACAAAGGTATGTGACACACTCGCACCTATGTTCCATCTGTAATTATTTAGTTGGAAAAAAACCAGTCCTGCATAAGAGAGACCAATTAGCTTTCCTGTGTGTTTTCATTTAGTTAATCCACAGATAGTAATTTTCAGCAGGAATGTCAGCATTATTTTAGGGACCCCATCTGTTTCTACTGCCTATGAAATATTTTGATCAGAGCTGACTGGAAACATTTTAACACGATTGCTTGGTTGAGACACATAAACTGCAGCTGAAATGTTTTGCAAAACCACAATGGTTTTGGTAGACAGGGAGATCTGTTTCAGAATCAAAATCTTCAGGACAGGAAGATCTGCAGTTTGACTTTTTGCACTGTACGTGCATTTTTGACACAGTTCTGTTCTGTAAAAATAATTTTGTATCAGTGCAGGACAGAAATTTAAGGAGTTGACTCCCAGTTCTGTATTGTTACCTCTCAGTGTTAATTTAAGCGGGCTGCTCCCCTTACAAGAACAGTTAGTGTTTCATGCTTTCCACCTCTGATTAAGGTTTGTATTGCTCTGCTGTTTGCAAGCAGCCTGTTAGCATGAACAAGAGCGGAACAAGAGCTTTGTAGTTCATCGCAACCTTGGCTAACATCTTTCCAAACATGACATGAAAATTATCAACAGATGTTCATCTTCTTTGGCTAGCCAACTTTACGTCCCAAATTTGTACTGCTGCTTAATGACTTCAAATAATAAATCATGTAATATCAGTCAATTGAAACAAATTCTTCCATGAAGTATTTTGGTGAACTTTCTGCTCCTACGTTTTATTCTATTTATACATCAAAAGCAGAGAAGTATCTGAGTGCTGTATGTAGATGCCTCACAAAAAAACAGACAAACATTTTGTAGCCTCTCAGTGTGGATACAAAAGGGTTCTCCCTTTACCATTTCTCACCTTACACATACCTTGGAATCAACATCTTCTGCTTCACCAGGGCCTTGGGATTCCTTTCCCCCACTGCTGCAACCACATCCTTGTCCTTTCAGTCTTTCATGAACATTCACCTTCCTCCAAAACACAAAGAAAAAGTCATGCTTCTACCCAGCATTCCTCATGGTCAGGCCCAAATCATCTTTAAACCTGTTTGGGGTTTCCCCTGCCCCGCCACCTCCCTTACTTGATTCCAGCTAGGATCCTGCTCACCACTTCTTGCAGTGGGATGCCCGAACTCCAGGTATTCCTGGCTTCCACAGATGCCAGTGGGACTTGCAGCACTGCAAAAACAAGACCTTTTCCCTGTGTTTTCCACTTTACTTGGAAATTCCCCTTTACCCAAACTGATGTCACCCACCCGCATTGTCATCCTTGCCGAAAACTAAGCTTGTGAACCCCCTCCTGCTCCTACTATCCTGTTGTGCACAATGACAGTACTGAAAAAAGAACAAGGACTGAGTTAAGCTGCATCTTTCTTTTGCACTTCTTTTCATTACTAGCCTTCAGTAGTTAAGTCACGCTCTTATCCCGAGAAGATTCGTGCATTATGTGTGTCTCTATAAAGACTCAATAGTACAAGTGTGAATTCCATAGGGACTTAGGCTTATTATCAATAATATTCTTCAAATACAACAAACAGAAGCAGATTTCTTGCCTAAAAATTTATTTAATTGCACTTTAAAAATCACAAATGTGATTAAGTCTATTGTTAAAATAAGAAGGGATGATTAAATAATTAGCATCAAAATCATTCTAAAGCTTTCTCTGGCAGATAGCAGAAAAAGATTTTTTTTCTTGATTTTCTGCTATTTCTAATCCAGGTAGAGGCAGAACTGAAAATGCAAATCCACTATGAAGTTGACTTTCTCCTTATAGTTATGATTCTGTATTGAAGAATGACAAAATTCAGATACTGTTGAAAAGCTTTGGATAAGCAAAAGATTTTCACTACTTCGAAGGCTAACCTTTGAAATTTTTTGACAGTTCAATGATTTGCAGGCCATTAGTATTTCTAAAGTGTCTTCCAAAACTGTGAACGTGCCACGTTTTAGCTCTTTGAACTGAATGCGTAGGGCTGGGGCTTGAGCAGGTGGAAACCTTGTGAATAAAACAAGATCAGTTGAAAAATGCAATCGGAAAAAGGGAGAATGGATATAGTGTAATGTATTTGTCTTACAGATGACAAAAATAATTTTGAAACAAATGGAGCCAAGGTAACAAGAATTTTTTCTAAAACTTTCAATAGGATTTAGCTCCTACCTCCAGTTTATTCAGTGACAGCTATACTTTTTCATGATTAATTTCTGCACTTTATAGTATGTCAATCAGCAAGGTTTTTTTCTGTGGCTGTTGGTGCTATTTGAATGAATGATAGGAACTGCCACAAATTGTCAGTCAACTGTAGAACAAGACAGAAAATATAAAATACAGGTCTGTGTCCAGTAAAAGCATGCAGGTGTTGCAGAAATAAAATGGCATGTGATGGGTTCAATTTGGCAAGAAACGGCATTTGAATATATCATGATATTCTTCTAAGAGTGGCAGCTGTACTTGGAATAATAGTTTTCAAGTTCTGGAGATACCTGTACTACACCAGAGAGATTTAATTCAGCTATGCAATTAAGGATCCCTTTCCTCCTTTTAATACAACGCGTATTTTAGATGTGGGGGTCCTTAAACCAGAAGTTAAGGTCTTCAGATGGAGTTTCTAGAAAACATTGTTAACTACTGCATTTTAGAGGACAGTGCCTGCTTTTTGTTTTGGCAACAAAATAAGCTCTTACTGTTTAATTGTTTTGGTTTGGTTTTTTTCCTGGTTGCTGCTGAATTAATTGTTTTTAGTGATTTGTAAAGGGAGTTGTGAATAGGGAAGCTAAAAAAACAGATGCATGGAGCAGCAAAAAGAATGTGCTGGCTAATGAGCAAAGGGGACCCACCAATTACTTAGGAGCATAAAATCTTTCCTCTGATGGGAGTTTTTGCTCTGATAGATGTACAATAGCATGTACAACATTCCCATGGTTCTGATTGCAGTAGGCATTTAAATTTAACTTTTGACATTATTTCTAGCTGGTTTAGACTTAATTACACCTAACTAAACCATAAAAATTGGGTCTTTTGAAAGTGTAGTCTACAGTATAATAAGAGAGCTATGGCTTCTTGGGGAAAAAAGTTGTTTTCAACTTGTGCAGGCTTTTACTATAATACTGTCAAATGTAAACTGAATGTAACTTTAAATTAAATTTCAGACAAAAAGGCCTTATTCTGAATCTGTCCTCTGGTCTGGGTACTTTCCCTTGTCCATTGTACACAATGTACTCAGCTTCTAAGGTAAGTCATTCACATTGCTTTACAAAGAAATCCCCATCAAGTGTCTACCAAAGTGTTTGTATCAGCAGTATAGGGCCAGGTTTCAGGACGTAAATCAATGTTACTCCACTGAAATAACGAAGCGATGTAAATGAGCACTGCCTGAGAACTGGGAATTAGCAAAGCTATGTAAATGAAATCAGCTGAAGGTATGTCTGATCACTGGAACATTTTTGCCTTTAATTAAGTAGTATTATACCGGTGCTCACAATCTGCTCTAATTCTGGGAAGTGATGATTTTTACCAGGCTGGCTTAACTAGTTTACTCAAAACTGCAGATGCACAAAAGTGCTATATTTTGCTTATGGAACCAAGAATAAAATTCCTGGTAGTGGGTGGTGAGTTGCCTGACTTCATAGATTTGACTTTGAAATTTTGCTCTGAATTAAAACCCCAGAGCTCATAAAAATGAGGAGTGAAAGATTTTTATTGAAATTCCAAAAGCAACTTGCTCAGCTCAGGTTTGGTCCAAATTAAAAATTCTAACAATATTTGCTTGAACATAGCTAAAGTTCAGCTTGGTAAGAAAAAGCTAGTTATTCTTGGTAAGAAATTCTGGTTTTCCATTTCCTTTTTCTCTTTTTAACATAAGTTTCTAATTCCTTGAAGCTTGAACTACATTCAAACCAGACAATTTTAGTTCCTTAAAAGAGTTTAGTAATGTTATTTCAAAGTGATATGGTACATTCGTTGTATTATTTTGACTTTTTTTCATTCTTGGCTATCTTTTACCTTTGTCTCTTTATAAATGGACTTTCTTTGCAATGCCCTGAAAGGAAACTGTGTTACTTGCATGTTGAAGCCTCATGTAATATCACAACACTATTGGTGTCTAAATTGTAAGACATGTCGAGTGATGGCTTTGAAATACTGTCATTTTTTCTCCTTAGTAGGATTTCTGTATTTCTAATTAGAGAGGAGTGATACAATGTTGTCAAGTTTCTGAGTATTTCTCAAAGATCTAACTCCTAAAACCAGCCTTAAAAGAAACTCAACTTTTACACAATAAAGTTGGTATATGCGTATTCTTCATGGTGTGGAGAAAAACTTAGAAAGATAAACCCTAAAGGTTGAAGATACAGTCGTTCCCCTCCTCCTCCCTGAACTTGGAGGGTAGGTGTCAGCCAGAGATGAGAGCCACATGAAACAATGGCTAGAATAAATGGGACTCGGGCATTTATATCTCTGCATTTTCATAAATGTGAGAAAGCTTTCAGTCAGGTCTGCAGTAGTACTTGTTTCGTGTCTGGTTTGGGCCAACACCAGGTTCCCTCTTTTCTGGTGCAGATAAACAGTCCATCTTGCCATTGCTCATGTGCACCAGCAGAAAATGGGCCTTGAAAAGTTCATTTCTATGTTTTTCACCACTGCACTGTGACTTAAGTTGTATCATGCTTGGCCATATTTATTAAGGACCTGTTTGTGCATATTTCTGAGTATATGTGAAAGTACTTAGTTTCCTATGCTAATGTTATTTTGGTTTATTTTGTTCTAGGCTTTTACAAGCACTTTCTCCAAAGCACTACGAGCAGAGTATAAGGCAAAGGGAATTATCATACAGGTGATGCTATATCTTGCTATATTTGCCTTCATTTTAACAAATTCTTCAAGAATATCTGAGATGCCTATATCTGCATAGTGTAGCCGTCCTCCGTGAAGTGCTGGGTGACCCTGTGAAAGCTTTTTCTTTTCCATCTATGCAGCTATAGGCTTTTTTCCTTATTCTACCATACTACCACTACTTATTCCACATAGTGCCTTAAACCATTGCAAATACCTGTTACAATTTTTCAGATGCTGTAGTATTCTGCAGAGTGAGCAGCCTTATCTAAATGTTAGATGACATTAGGCCGTTATTCTGATTTCTTATTTTAGGTGGTGGCTCCTTATGGTGTTTCTACTCCAATGACAATGTACCAAAAACCTGGACTTATTACAAAGACGGCAGAAGAGTTTGTTAGTGAATCACTGGATTATGTCACCTTTGGAGATGAGATCTTTGGATGTTTGGCCCATGAAGTGCTGGTAATTGAATTCGATAGTGTGTAAATGGGTCCCAAAGTTGAACCAAGGCTCTCTGCGCTCAGCAGTTTCTTTTGACTGATTTCAGAGACCTTAAGGTTGGGCATCGAATGAGAAACAGTGAATAGGTTATTCAGGCTAATATGCCACCAGTAAACTATGAAGGGAGGAATACACAGGTAAAGCCCAGTGGTATCAGCACAGTGTGGCTTCCTCCACTTTTGTGTCTTGAGCTGAGCTCAGTTTCATATCTAGTTAGTCTTTATCCTTTCTCCAGCTGCCTGTTTTCATGGCCCTGCTAGGAATATTCCTGAGACCCCTATTCTGTTACAGAGATTGGCCAGCAGACTCAAAAGTTATTAGTGGGGAAGGGAAAGGACGTAAAACCAGACTGTGCTATCACATAAACATCGTTGCCTTAGGACACCAAGCTAACAAAATAGAATAAATATTTATACATGACAGCTGTTAACAATGAGCATTTAATGAAAGTGTAGGGATGAGAACAGATTTGCTGAACACTGAGAGGAATGAACATTTCTCTCTAAAAGAAACATACGTACCGAAAGTATAAAGTAAAAGCTTTTGCATTTACTGTTTTCTACAACCTTTCTGAATACTCAGTTGATTTCTTCCAAGAAGTTTCCATAACCCTTTGCTTTTGTGTTGTTTTTGCTTGATTATTCTGAAGGCGTGTGTCCTGCAGTTTGTCCCATTATGGGTATTCCACAGCCACAGACTTCAAGAAGCAGTCCTGCATGCATTTACCAGTTATCTGAAGAAGAGGTGGAGGAACCCTTAAGAGAGTCGTTTTTTTCAGATGTACAATGGGAAACCCCAGCAGGATGCATTTCACTGTTTATTTCTGTGTATGAATGTGGAAGGAATCAAATCAGTTCGCGCCATAGCTCCTTCCAAATCACTTATCCAGTGATAAGTGATTCAATCCAATGAATCTATTAAACAAATTCATTCCTATCCCTTTCCAAAGACCATAAAATTTGCTAGAGCGGTTCCAGTGACTTATGTGGGCCTTAGATAGATTGTAAGAAATTTATGTTACTATTTTAACATAAGCTTAGAAGCCACAAATATTTACGCTTATTTGATCTTCTTGAATAAACCGATGTATTTTGATGCTTTCAGTGAGTGTTTTGTGTCTTTGGTTTCTTCTGAAAATTCAAGGAAATTTGCAAGAAGAAAAAAAGAAAGCTTTCAGGATGTAAAGTGCACACTGGACCTTTGGAAGTCTGCAACCATAAAAACTGTATTTCTGTCCAGAGCCTGTGAATGACTTAATCCTCTGCAGTATCTGATATGGGCTGGAGGAGACAGGAGCATAGGCAAAAGATAAGCTGTAATTATGCATTCCTGGATGAATCCAGAAGGCAAACCTTCTGACTGTAGATCATAGAATCATAGAATGGTTTAGGTTGGAAGGGACCTTGAAGATCATCGAGTTCCAACCCCCCTGCCACAGGCAGGGACACCTCCCACCAGACCAGGTTGCCCAAGGCCACGTCCAGCCTGGCCTTGAACACCTCCAGGGACGGAGCTTCAACAACCTCTCTGGGCAACCTGTTCCAGTGCCTCACCACCCTTAAAGTGAAAAACTTCTTCCTAATGTTTAATCTAAACCTGCCCTCTTCCAGTTTAAAGCCATTCCCCCTTGTCCTATCACTACATGCCCTAGTAAAAAGTCCTTCCCCAGCTCTCCTGTAGGCCCCCTTTAGGTACTGGAAGGCCACAATAAGATCTCCCCGGAGCCTTCTCTTCTCCAGGCTGAACAGCCCCAACTCTCTCAGCCTCTCCTCATAGGAGAGGTGCTCCATCCCTCGGATCATCCTCGTGGCTCTCCTCTGGACGTGCTCCAGCAGGTCCATGTCCTTCTTATGTTGGGGACTCCACAGCTGGATGCAGTACTCCAGGTGGGGTCTCACGAGAGCGGAGTAGAGGGGCAGAATCACCTCCCTTGACCTGCTGGCCACACTTCTTTTGATGCAGCCCAGGATACGGTTGGCCTTCCGGGCTGCGATCGCACATTGCTGGCTCATGTCGAGCTTCTCATCAATCATCACCCCCAGGTCCTTCTCCACAGGGCTGCTCTCCAGCCATTCCCCACTGAGCCTGTATTTGTGCTTGGGATTGCCCCGACCCAGATGTAGGACCTTGCACTTGGCCTTGTTGAACTGCATGAGGTTGGCTTGGGCCCACCTCTCCAGCCTGTCCAGGTCCCTTTGGATGGCAGCCCTCCCCTCCACCATGTCTGCCTCTTACTTGCAAAGATCATACTGGGTGCTATTGAAAAGTGTTTCAAGGACAATGTAATCATCAGGCACTGTCAACATGGGTTCGCAAAGGGAAAGATCTGTTTAACTAATCTGATATCCTTCTACAATAAGGTCACCCGCCTAGTTGATGAAGGGAAGGTGGTGGATGTAGTTTTTCTCAATTTTGGTAAGGCTTTTGATACTGTCCCCCACAGCATCCTTCTGGACAAGTTGTCCAACTGTGAGATGAGCAGGTACATAGTGCATTGGGTGAAAAACTGGCTGAAGGGCAGGGCCCCAGGGGCTGTTGTGAATGGGGTTACAACTGGCTGGCAACCGGTCAATAGTGGTGTTCCTCAGGGCTCAATTCTAGGAACAGTTCTGTTTGACTTATTTATCAATGATCTGGATGCAGGAGTTGAATGCACCATTGGCAGGTTTGCTGATGATACCAAACTGGGACGTGGTGTTGATTGTCTCGAAGAACAAGTGGCCTTGCAGAGGGATCTAGGTGGATTGGAGCATTGGGAAATCATGAATGGCATGAAATTTAATGTGTCCAAATTACGGGTTCATCACCTGGGATGGGGGAATGCCAGGTACCAGCATAAACTGGGAGAAGAGTGGCTGGAGATGGAGATAAGCCCTGCAGAAAGGGATCTGGGGGTGCTGGTTGACAGCAGGCTCAGAATGAGTCAGCAGTGTGCCCTGGCAGCCCAGAGGGCAAACACCATCCTGGGGTGCATCACACACAACATAACCAGACGGTCAAAAGAAGTGATTATCCCGCTGTGTTTAGCCTTGATGCAGCCTCACCTTGAGTACTGTGTGCAGTTCTGGGCCCCACAATTCAAGAAAGATGAGAAGGTCCTTGAATGCATCCAGAGGAGGGCAAAAAAGCTGATGGAAGGGCTGGAAGGCATGTGCTGTGAGGAGCAGCTGAGGACATTGGGTTTGTCTAGTTTGGAGAGAAGGCGGCTGAGGGGCAACCTCATTGCTCTCTACAGCTTCCCAAGGAGGGGACATGAAGAGGGAGGTGCTGATCTCTTCTGCCAGGTATGCAGTGACAGGACATATGGGAACGGTTCAAAATGGTTTAGACTGGACGTTAGGAAGCCTTTCTTTACCGAGAGGGTGTTCAAACACTGGAACAGGCTTCCCAGAGCGGTGGTCGATGCCCCACACCTGCCAGTGCCTTAAAAAGAAGCATTTGGGTAATGTGCTTCATAATACACTTTAACTTTTGATCAGCCCTGAAGTGATCAGGCAGTTGGATGAGATGATTGTTGTAGGTCCCTTCCAACTGAACTTTCTAGTCTAGTCTAGTCTATTTATTCAGATGTATTTTGTTTGTTAAAAATGAGGAGTTTTAATGCATCTTCTCATTTAGCAGGTTTATTTTACTTGTGCATTCCAAAAAGGTTTTTTTGTAAAGCTGCATTAAGGTAGCAAAGACCTCATTAATTAAAGTGTGTTGGTGGTTTTTGGCCGAATGTGAGGAAGAGTCTCTGTAATCTTTTCCACACAGGACGGAGAGGAATCACAAAACGTATCTTACTCCAGAAATTCCTGTCTGCTGCATTCAGTCTAGTGACATATACAGGCAACACCCCACAGACTTATAATACAGCACCACAGGGTCCCAGCTTTCTATGCTTGCCTCCTATACTTGTTGCTGTAATTCTCAAAAAGAACAACTAAGGATTGTGCTGAGATCTCTGAGCTGAAATAATGAAAACTGTGATACATAAAATGATGTGTGTCTGTCCCGCAGTAAAATCAGATTTGATCCAGGTCTGCAAACAGTCATAAAAAGTCACCTTATTCACACGAGTTCCCAGGTTCTTCCATTGAATTCAACAAAGCTGCTGACACACTTACAATCTTTCATGTCAGAATTGGGAATGAAAAAGTAAGTCACCTAGAGATCAGTATTGCTAAACCCCAGCATTAAAAAAGGCTTGGCTCACATCTAAAATGGTGAAATTTTACTATACTGTAAGTATTTTACATTTCTGGTTTGGCTTTTTTTGAACCTTTGAAATTCACATTTTCAATGTCTTTCTGTGCCCTGTCTCGCAAAGACAAACAACCCACTGACATTTATCTTATATATATTTAAGAGGATAAGCTCCAATTAATACATAATGGCATGATAGTAGAATTTGATGCTTTCAGGAAAATACAAACATGGATCTTGATAAAATTATGTGTCAACATTATAATTTCTCTATTGAGATGGGATTTTAAATGAGTTTTTTGACTGCACTGAAAATTAAATCCTTTCGCATAAAAAGAATACCTTGGCCATACTCCTGAAGGACAGTAGAAAAAGTGTTGAGATGTGGGATCGCTGCAGTGTCGCAGCAGCCATGTGCACATGGGAGGTTGTCCCTGTGTGGAACCTTTCTCCAGAATTCCCCTGACACAAAACAGCTGCAATTACGTCTGCAGGGTATAGAGCTTATTAAATATCATCTCTGGTCCCTGGAAGAAATTTTGCCTACTAGTTTTAACAGTCTGCAAGTGGAAGTTTTAACTGACACTTTGTGCATGTGGAAGTGTATATTTCAAAATAGGTCTGCTAGTTTTTAAGGAAGGAGTGAGGAAGACATTTCTTTTTAGTGCTCTTAATCATTATTAGAAATAAAAGCGGTGGATAAAGTTTTTTTTAAAAATAAGCTCTGTGGTTCAGGAGCAAAAGTATCACTGATTCTTAGAGTATGAAATCAGCTCAGTATTTTCAAAATGTTTTCTAACTAATTTTTCAGGTTTTGCCTCATCATAAAACAATGACATTCTGTTCTTTGGAACAGGAAGCCATTTCTTTCTATGACTGTAGAAATTTTTTTAAAACTCCACCATATCTCATAGTCTTTTTAATTAAATGGCTTCTATATTTCTCTATGGCCTCTTATATTTCATGCCTTAATATAAAATAATTCTTCAAATAAAACTACTACTGAATATTGCCACCCAATATAGAAAACATCTGGAAGTGAAAATGAGACATCTGTGCTGGACATTTCAGCATTGTTGGTTTGAAAAGCAAGGAATAGGAATGGTTTGTTCATCACTTCATAAAGACTGTGTTTTCAAGTGATTAAACTGTATTCTTCTAAGTGTGATATTTGTGCAGCTGCACAGCAAATAAGTATGGAATATAATATATGATAAATATTACATGTGGGCCAAAAGCTGAAGTCCCTGGGGGAAATGCACATTCAACAGGAGGCCTGAGTGTGGAATGCAGAGTTTGTGTCTGCCATTGGTATAAGTGGTTATTTCTCCACGGATGCCTATTTTCAAGCAGTATGTTCTCAGACACAGCATGAAATGCAGTGCACGTCTCCTTCACTTGCTTCACCACTCCAAACATGTACCAAGGCCTTGCACACACGCAGCTCTTTGCATGTTTGGTTTACATGTGTGAGTAGTCCCAGCAGGGTGAAACAACTAGAAAGCAGTGACTGCTCCAGCTCTGCTCAAGTCAGTGGGGGTCACATAGGGGGTTCAATGGCAGCAGCAGCAAAGCCTGAGGACTCCCTTACCTGCATCTTGTCATGATACCACATAATATAGCTACACATTCTCCCATTTTCTCTCTGATTTTCGCATGAGTTGCCTAACTCAGGTTAGAGAGCACCCTTTCACCCTCCCTGCAATTACAAAAGATCTGTGTTTGCCATTGGAGACAAATACCAGCTTATCTGACATGCAGGGGCGCCAGTAACACAGAAGTAGCATTGGCACAGGCAGAGGTTAGTGAGCAATGGAGACTTGGTTTCCAAGGTTTACAAGTCCTGTAATCTATGACAAGTGACATTTCCATAATTCTTGTCTCACATTTGTTTAGGGTTGTGCATGCCTTGTGAGTCTTGCAGGCTGTTACTGAAGTTGAGCAATCAGCTCGACACAGATTTGTTTCTCTTAAGGAACAGGAGGATCTTGTTACTCACTGCTCTTGCATGGTTACTCCATTAAAGTAGCCATGTTTTGACCTTTTCATTCGTTATTTGCATAATATTAGGCTGAGATCTTGCTGACTTACAATCTTCAGGGCACTCTCCTTGTCAGTGGGTTAACATAAAGCTGCAGAGAGAGGTTTCTCCTCCTTTGGCCCTTCAGAGGACATGGTGGGTGGATCAGCCATCTGTGTGCAAGCCTGGAAGAGAAGCAATTGTGCCTTCCCCTTCATTTTGTAGGCCATGTGTCTCCTCTGAGTGCCATACAAACAGCTTAAAAGTTGTATCATCTGCTCTTGTTGCTAAACTTGGACTTGGTTGATGAGGAAACAGAAACCGAGTGGGAAAATGGCAGTTTTACCCAGCACTCCCTGCTGGGAGAGAAGGTGGAGAAGCAGGCCAGCAGGTCAGGCCTTCTGCTTCGCCCCAGCACCCACTGCACGAGATTTCCTGTTTTGTGATAAAACACTGCTAATAACAATAAAAAAGCCTACACATTGGAGAAGTGGCTGTCTGTGGACTTTGTGGAAGGACTCAGCGTTACCTCTATTTTACAGAGCGGGAAGGAGAGGTGCAGAGAGGCAAAGAACCTGACCCAAGCCATGGAAAGGAAGGAAGGTCACATCTGGACAAACACCATCCACGATGCCGCAGATCCAGCCACACTCCTGCTCCACCAGGGAGCCTCAGGGCTAGGACGGTTGAATATCTTCAAATCGGTTAACCAAAATAATGGCTAACCACCTAGAGCCAAACCCTGCTCTGCTTATGTTCTTATACCCTGACTCCAGCTGGGAGTCTGAGGGAAAAATGCCCTCTGGGCCCTAAATAAATGCAGGGTTATGCCTCCATTCCCCAGGGTCACAGAGTCACAAAGCGGTTTGTGTTGGAAGGAACCTTCAAAGATCAGCTAGGCCATGGACAGAGACACCTTCCACTAGATCAGTTTGCTCAAAGGCCCATCCAACCTGGCCTTGAACACTTCCAAGGACAGGGCATCCATAACTTTTCTGGGCAACCTGTTCCAGCATCTCACCGCTCTCTTCCTTTTATGTATTTTACCCACTTTCAGTATAAAACCATTTCCCTTTGTCCTGTCACTTCAGGCCTCGTAAAAAGTCTCTCTCCATCTTTCTTATAAGACCCGTTTATGCACTGAAAGACAAGAACAAGGTCTCCCCGTAGCCTTCTCTTCTCCATGCTGAACAACCCCAGCTCTCTCAGCCTGTCTTCATAGGAGAGGTGTTCCAGTTCTCTGATCCTTTTCATGACCCTCTTGTGACCTACTCCAACAGGTCCATGTCTTTCTTGTACTGGGCACCCCAGAGCTGGACGCAGGATTCCAGGTTGGGTTCTTGTGAGAGTGGAGTAGAGGGGGACAATCTCGTCCCTCAAACTGATGGCCACATTTCTTTTTATGTAGGCCGGGATGTGGTTGGCTTTCTGGGCTGCAAGCATACGTTGCGGGCTCATACATAATTTTTTCATCTACTAATATCCTCAAGTCCTTCTCTGCAGGATTGTTCTTAATCCATTCATCCCCCGGTGTGTTTGGGAATTGCCCTGACCCAGGTGCAGGACCTTGCACAGGCCTAGTTGAACCCAGTGAGGACAAGCCCCTCAAGCCTATCAGGGTCCCTCTGTATGGCTTCCATTCCCTCAAGCATGTCAACTGCAGCACTCCGCTTGGTGTGATCCACGATTATGCTAAGGGTGCACCCAATCCCACTGTCTGTGTCGTTGATGAAGGCATTGACAAGTACTGGTCCCAAGTGACAGGACACCTCAACATTTCGTGGTCCCTTCAGCTGGAAGAAGAGCTCCATCTAGTGAGGCCCGTGCTTCTTGAGGCCACTTCAGCAACTGCCCACTGTATGCCAATTTTGTTGCCAGCTGGGGCCATGCCATGGAATAAACCCCAAAACATGCCTGCAGACCCCATTGCCAATAGGGGCAGGCAGCGGGGAAGGCCACCATGAGTTCCAGTTACCTTCTGCTCTGGTGCCTTTGTGGCACAAGGCTCTCGTCCAAGGCCACCTTTCTCACAGGCCAAGTGCCAGGGAGGTTGAGGAGCTGCTGTTTTGTTTGTGGACCTGAGACAATCACCCAACTGATGGCAGTGCAAAAGTGTTAAGTGAAGGGCATGAGATGGCAGGCCCTTCAGGAGTGTGTTGTACCCACAGTTCTTACCAATAAGGGCTTATCTGGGGACTGTTCTGCAGGGAACTAAACCTCCGCTATTTTTCTGAGTGATCAGTGAGCAGAAGGAAGCTAGAAAGAAAAGCACTGGACCTATGGAAAGAAGCAAACTGGGCCTGAAGGCACATCATAGCACATAAAGCAACTCGTTTTAAGGCTCTCATTTTCTTTCTTTCGTATGCTTGTGCTGACTACATTCCTCTGTTTAGCACATGTGTGTATGCATGTGTGTGGTCACCCAGGTGTGATGCCAAAGTGTTAGTGGCTTGGGTTCCCTTGCAGTTGGGGTTCAATAAGGGCTCCGGTTTGCAGAAAAAACAGAGCATTTTCAACTTCAGGCTCCTTTAAGTATCCCAGTGCAAACATTCACTGAAGATTTTGAATGCGTAGACCAGTACAGAATTGTGGGTTGGGGGTTTTTTACTTTTTTTTTTACTTTTTTTTTTTACTTTTTTTTTTACTTTTTCTTTACTTTTTTTTTTTACTTTTTTTTATTTTTTTTTCTCCCGAAGTCACTGCTTGTTGAGTTGAGAGGTTCCAAGCTAAAACAATTTACAGCTGTGGGATGCAAACAGCAAATCTTTGACTCACACAGGTTTCACTTATTGAACTGGTCCCATGTTCAGGTAAAAGAGACAATTACTAAAGAAAAAAATTTAGTTAGTCAGTCTGTAACACTATTAGATCAAGGAAAATGGGAACTATGCAGTGCGAGATTGCTTTTAACAATACGATGTACTCAATCAGTGGATTACATCAGTAACTGAGTCAAAGCCTTGCTTTTGCAAAGATTGGAGCTCCGAGTCTGTCTAGACAAGCAATTTACAGCAGGGGGAAAAAAGTCTAAACCATTGAATCCTAATGTTGTAAACAGTCTGTTATCAAGACTGGTAATAGAGACAAGGCCCTACTGTTCTCAAGGACCACCCACATGAGAAAGAATTTGATATGGCAACTTGCCTGAAAAATTTATTTGTGATATACTGGCATGTAGTAACAGCATGAAGGAGCTGTAGGAGTGAGGAGTGCTTTGCTGAGGGAGCAGCTGATGGGCTTGGCCTTGAAGTCACTGCAGTATGCCCTTGTCAGTCCTCCTAAAACACAACAGAAAGACGGAGAGGCTGCAAATGGTCTCCTTGGCTATTCTGCTGTGTCCACTCATCTTCCCATTGTAATGGCATTTCAAAAATAATGAATTAATTATAAGCTGTGTGTAAAGGGTGAGTTGTCCTCCTGTTTTTTTTGTTTGTTTGGCTGGTTTGTTTGTTTGTTTGTTTTGGTTTTTTGTGTGGTTTTTTGTTTGTTTGTTTTTTTTTTTGGTTTTTGGTTTTTGTTTTTGTTTTTGTTTTTCTTTTTGTTTTGTTTTCTTTTTAAAGAGCTTTCTTGGTTCAGAGCACATTTGCAGACACTGTGCAAGCCATGGTAGCATATATATTGGTACATTTGGATTTCTGGGGGTGAAGGCAGAGTTCAACATTACAACTAAGAGTTTTCCGAAGTGAGGCACACTATCAGTCACTGTCTGTGGCTGCAGCAGAAGCATGGCAGACATCTGGTATAAACTGCCCCCTGACATCCCCCTGCATCTCCTGGGACGGCCGTGAGACAATAAGAGCTTTCTAAACGACATTTTCAGCCTTGAATATTAAAGCTAGACACCTAGATCCATGCTTACACACTTAGGTCCCCATTTTAGAACAGTGTGTATGATTTACATGCAAATTGCTGGCCAGCTTACTCAGCAGTTTGAGAAAGCAGAGTGCTAACAAAGTACACTTCTGACCAAAGTCTCCTGTGTTGATTTTGGTGTATTTTAACCTTTCAGAAATGATTAAAACCCAGAGTAACTGAAATGTTTATATAAAGCATGTTTCAAACCAAAACTATCTAAACTTCTCCTGATGTTTCAAATCTAAGTGAATCTGGGCATTTGTCATGAAACACTGTAGCAAATGGACCAGAAAAGAAACAACCTGTGAAACAGTTGGGCCTCTCCAAAATGTGGGGGTTTCCTTGGTTGCCAAGAAAGCAAGCTGAATGAAAAAAAATCTAGCTAGCGTTAGTGGCTACTTGTTCAGTAAAGGAAAGCATAGGAAAGGCAGCCGACCCAAGAGAGCTATTACATTCCTCTCTCCCCTCCTCTTCCCTCCACCACTCCACGAACTTCAGAGCTGAACAGTACAGAGAGAAGGAGTGGGGAGCAAGGTCAAACACAGCTTTACGCAGAGAAGTCCCAACCTGATAGCTTTGCTGGCGCAAGGGGAGAGTGTAAAATCTACTGGAGGTAGACCTACTGCAGTTTGTACCTCCCTGAAGTATCGAGACAACTAGGATTGTTACTCCCTGTCTACAAATTAAAAATCTACTGGGCTTTCCCACGGAACATTTTGGAAATGTCAAGGATGGGGAAATTATGTGTGGCTGAATAACGATGATGCTTGCTACTGTCTGAGATGATAAAGGCAGGCCTATTTCAGTACAGAGAGAGACTTTGCTGACGTGCTCTGACATAGAAGGAGACGTCCTCCTGATGCAAGACCTTGCTACATTGGGAGCGCAGTGATAGTTTGTGCTGGGGAAATGTCTTCAGTGAATAGCTCCATCAAAATTAAATCAATGGACATCAAAGTTCTGCTCACTGTCTGCGAACAGACAGGTGACCTAGAATACACAATACAAGTAACTAGTGGAAAGAAATAACTGTAAAAACACACTCATGCAAAAATACTTGGCAAAGGAAAGGAAGATGTGAAAGGTAGTTTTGCTTTGCAGTAAAGCATACTCGGGGACAGGGGGAAGGGGGGAGAGAGGAATGACTCAGGTGCCTGAGCTGGAGCAATAGGAGGAAAGTGATTTAGGCTGAGGACTGAGGGCTGAGGATGCTGGCAGAGGCTCAGTATGTGGTCAGATGTGACCATTATGGTCTTGGGGGCAAAATGTCCCTCCGTGGAGACAAGAAACTCCATCCCACATGAGAAGTGAAGCCACTTTCTTGGAAGACTTAGTAACATAAGTGTAGGGATGGCTGATTAATACTGTTTTTTAATGACTTAGAATATCATAGCACCGCAAGCCTGGAAAACTTAATTCTTGCCCTAAAGCATGTACAGCCTAAAATAACTTCCTGAAGAAAAAAGATGCAGCAGATAGTAGTATTATAGATGCTTGAATTGTCCTGAGCAGGCTAGGCCAACATCTACAAGTGTGCTTCAGACAGTACTGATCCATCAGCAGGGAAAGCAAGGCGGAAGAAAGATTTCCAGTGACCTCAGTGGGCTTTAGCTCGATCCCTAGCGAGGCAGAATGACTCTTGGTAGAAAAGCAGACACCTTCTGCTCAGTCTGGATATTGTATTTCAAGCAAAAAGTATGGTGGTCTAATTCAGTTTACTCGGTCCTAATAGGCCGTCTGAGGTAGCACAAATTCCTTGCGGGGAAGTGACTGACAGTGTTAATCAGATCAATTGATACCCCCCACTGAATACTAAACTGCTGTTTAATAGTCAGTATCAGATCCTAAATGCTAATGTCGGCCAGGCCCACTGGTCCACTTTTTGGGAAGGAGGCGTAGGTTGGCTTCCCCCCCGGGCAGACCCAGGCGCTCCGGGGATGCGTCCCGCGGGTGGAACAGGCGAGCGCCGCGGCGGTGCCTGCCCGCCTCCCTTCGTCTTGTGTCCCGCTGAAAAACACAGAAGCGGTGCCCGGCGGCCGAAAGGGGCTGGCGGGGAGCAGTAAATGGAGAGGTGGCCTCGGCCACTAAGGGGTGCTAGGGGAGCGTGTGACTGACACAGGCGCGGCAGCCCAAGGGCGGCTTGTGCGTGGGGGGCACCCGCCGCGCCTGCCGAAAAGCTGCCGAAACGGGGGCTGTTCGGCGGCGCACCGCGTGGCACAAAAAGCAGAACAAGTCGGGGCTGGGAGAACAGGTTAGGTCTTCAGGTTTCACGCATGCCGCTGTGTTAGCAAAAAGGCTTAAAAGTTACGGGGAGCCGCGCAGCTCTCTGAGCGCACACTACCGCAGGGGGGCACTATGACCTCAAAATAAAACCCTGCCGGATTTCCCTATTATTTTATCCCCTTATTTTGCTGCTTCTCATGACGTTGTAAGCTTCGTACAGTCGTCAACTTCCCTCCCCAAGAGTATATATAGCCTTTTTTTTTTTTTTTAAAGGAGAAAATCGAAAAACAAGTCAAATGTTGATTCCAAGAGTGTTTTTCTTGAGCCAGAACCCAGTGAAACCCAGGTAAAGACACCAGAGCTTGTGGTCTTTGTTCTGACCCCGGCCATACGCAGACCACAGCACATTTCAGCTCCACGCGGAGCTGGAAAGTCTGACAATCCAGCAGAAAGCCCTGCCTTTCATACACCTCTCAACAGCGTGCTGTCCACATTAATAACTTCCGAAAGAGCCAACCGGGCATGCTCAAACCAAAAACCCACTGATGTCAACACAATATTGAAGAAGGATCAACACTACAGGAGAACAGCCCATAGGGGAACACCTGGTTCTGGTTTATGTCTGCTCCGCTTGCAGACTTTGGTCTAAATCCCCTATGTTGTCCTGTTCCTATCCACGGGCTAACATATGGTTAGGAGACAGATCATCTGACTGCTTTATGGGCTCTTATCTTTCACTGTGCTCCACACAAGCAGAAATACTTCTAGATCTTGCTCTGGGAGAGCAAACAATTGTATAAGTGACACTAGGTAAATAAAATATCTTTTTGCCTTTGAAGAATGTGAAAGAATGCTGTATACCTTCTCGATGATCAAAGGTGGTTATATTGCCCTTTTCGTTACAGATACAGATTTACTGTTGTATTCATCTAATATTTACAGCGTGTAAGACCACTTTAACCTGTAACTGAATTTTCCTGGTTTGTCTGGCTTTGGTTTTATCTCTGCTTTGACCAGTAAAGTTTAGTGTGAAAGTGTAACTGAGTATTTACTGTCCCTTTTTATTCTAGTCTGAGTTTTCACCTGCATCTCCCTTCTACTCTACTCCACCCTTACTCTCCAGCCTATGTGTATCAACTGAGCAGCACTGGTGATTTAAGATAATGGTAAACGTTTCGCTAGAAACAGAATGGAAATTTCTCAGAGGTGACCAGGCATTCTCCCTCATGTGCAGGAGGACAGTGACAGCAGGACCTGAATATGCACAGGAGAGTGGGAGAAAGAAAAATAGAGAGAAGAGGAGGGCTGGAAAAGGAACTGAATTTCAGCATTAGCAGCCATAAAGAGGTTGGAGTTCCCCAGGAAGACTGGCAGCTGCAAGTTGCTCACAGGTTTTTTTGGGCAAAATCAGGGCCCACAAAGGCCATGGAGCAAGGCTATGTGCTGCCCTCAGCAGAACAGCCAAACAGTCACACACAGACTTCTCAGCAGCAATTTTTAAGCATACTTCAACCTGAATCATCTCAAATTGAAGACTCCTGGGCTGGCTTTCTGAAAATGTAAACGGAGTTCTGAGTCCATGTGAGAGTGTAACTTGAGTCACTTCAAGTTGTCTGAGGGCATAGTATCTGTTTTAAACATGTAACTCCTGGTTCGTTAATATTTTAGTGTAAAGAATCCAAGTCAGTTTATCCAACTGAAAGAGCTCATCCCAGTGGTCTTTCAGGGTTTGCTGCAGCTTGGCCTATGCCTACTTCTTTTCTTGTGTTTCCTTGATCTCAGGTACATGGGTAGATCATTCTGGGAAATGGCTTCTTGACTTCCTTGATTTGTTTTGGTCCTTGGATGTGACCAACACCTGGGAAAATTAAAGCCCCTTTAAGATGAAGATAAATGAATACATTTTTTTTCCCTAGCATGAGCCCAAGACTTTGTAACTTCAATCAAAGGCCTGTCTTTACCTAGTTTCTCTCTTCTGTCCTGTATTTTCCAGCAGCAATATGTCTGGGTCACCTGGAAAGAAAGCCTCCTACTAAAGAAAGATTATATATCATGGGAAGGCATCTAGTGGAGAAGAAGGGAATCTGAAGACAGGAGCTGGCTTGGGAGAGGGATGAAACACTTGCAGGAGAAGAAGTGGACCTGATTTCAAAAGAGGCTTGGAAAGATGCCTGGAAGATGGGAGCTCTGGGCATAACCATCAGTGGAACAGCCTAATGATGAAGGCTGCAGACAGAAGGATGAGGGATGTATCACAATTGAGAGACTAGAACGAGGATGTAGGAGACCAAAAGAAATAAGCATGAAGACAGAAATCAGCTTGTGAGGCAAATGCCTAATGCCCAGGGGCAAGTAGATGGAGTTCCTGTAGAGAGCAAACTGAAGAAGCAGCAACGGGCAAGATCATTTGTTTCTGGCTCCTGGGATTTAAGAGCAATCAAAATCTACAAACATATCAGTTATTACTGTCTGTCCCATTGATTCTCCGCAAGGCTGCAGGCTTGTGTAGTTGTTCTAGCAGCTCACTCCTGTCCCCTCTTATTCCTAAGGGTCCTGAAACTCCTCCCTGTCACATGGCTTGAAGTAAATGCCCATCAGTGGCCAAAACCCAGGCCCGGCCCATTTCTTCTTTCTCCTTCTCTGTGGTTTTGGTGTATGTCACAAACATGACTTTAGTCACACAATGGGAAAGAGTTGGAGGTTATGTGGCCCTTGCTGCTCTCTGCAATGGGCCGTCTGGACTGCCTCCCTCAGCAGGTCCTCCCGTGGCACAACAACTGCTGTAATTCTGCATTTTTGAGAACTAGTGCTTTGAGGTGCGAGCCACTGAAATGTGCTGTTTGGGTGTACGGCTGTGATAGCATTAGGGCAATTTCATGTTTAATTGTGTCTCCTAATTTTGATAGTTTACAGTAACTCCACATTGGTTCTAAACTTATTTCTTCCTGTCACTCTTCTGGGTCTGTTTTCCTGCAAGACAATGTAGTAGGTCCTCAGTTTTAATTAAAGCTTGAAATTTTTTGGTAAGGAAGTTCTCCAGACTGTAATGACTTATAGCTTCGGAAGATGTTTTATGTATATCACACTTAACCACTTGCACCCAAATACAATATGTGAGCTGCTCAGAATGGATAAACAAAGCACATTCTGCTTTATTTCCAGAACAGAAACAATTTTGAAAAGGAGGATGTTTAATGACATATTCTGCACAAAAAAACAGCAGAAGCTCTTGGTGTCTGACACAAATATTCACAGAACAGTGTCTAACTATCCTCACATGCTGATTTTATAGATCCAGGCTTTAAAAGGCAGCTTTCTTCCCCCAAAGCTCCACCCACATCATAAATCAATAAATAGATCAATAAATAAAGTGACAAAATGTCTCCGCTGCTGATACACAGTAGATGCCAGTTTCTCTTCTTTTTCTGTTTGGCAGATCCCCATGAATGGCACAGACTGGGTGGCCCACACGTTGATAATCACCTTGATTTCCAGAGCTGCCTCTGTTATTAAGCCGTGTCACTGATCCCATCTGGATTACAGAAACCCATCTTACTGATGAAATCACAGAGGATTTTAGTAAAAGTTGAATAATATTCTTTCAATATTGAATAACTGTGTGTGGACCTGGCAGGGCTTGCAACACAAGCATATGGCAAGCACATGAACAACATGTTGTACTCTGAATCTATTGTTTTAGTTTGTTTCCAGCAGTTTCAGTCCAGACAAATCCATTGCTAATAAATGACTTGTGATGGTTTGTTGGGAGAGAAAGATGTTATAGCAGAGGAACATCCTCCCCTCCTCCCCACCCCGCCTGTCTTTTGGGATAATATTAAAGCAATTTTAAATAAATGTTGTACACAAGCAACTTTTTTTTGAGTATAAGCAAGTCTTGCAGAAAGAAAGAAAACTGCATTGTGTAATAAGAACGAGGCAAAGTTTTTCAGGAGATATAATGTCCTTTATTAGATTGACTGTTATGCTTGGAAAAAACAGGCTATCTTACAGGCACATATGCCCTTCTTCATGTCTTAATCTAATAAAAGATATTGCCTCTCCCAACAAACCCTGACTGCTTTTATCCTTGTATCATCACAGCTACATCAACACAACTGTTAGTATACTGAATTCATATGCTTGTGGACAACAAGCACAGATACTCACTTGCTTTTGGTGTTGCTTTTGGTGTTTGTAAAGATGCACTCTCAGCCATCCTTATTTTTTTTTTAATGTATCTCCTGCAATATTACAGGCTTCAAAGTAAAAATGAAAATCAATGTATTTTAGATTTTTTTTAATTTTTAGACTTTTGTCTCCGGTGTAGATGCAGACCTTTGCTTAACGTCAGCAACAGGTTTGCTTCTCTTAGCTGCTTCTTCATGACTCCATAGAGACAGCCTCTGGCTCTCTCGGGTGCCGTGTAGTTCTTGCAGTGGTCATAGTCTTAATGCCATTTAAATGTGAAGTAATTCACCACCTTTTCTCTGAAAGAAGGGCCACCCAGCACTTTCTGATACAGTGAGGTTGCTCACAAACACAGCAAGAAGGTGACAACTGCTTATTCAGTGCACTTCCACACCCTTCAGTCACTGCAGACATCCAGCTGGTGCATCCACGCCTGTGCTGAAGGAGGCTGACTCCTGCTTTAAAGCTGGTCCAGCACATGGATTTGGCCTTCTGCTTTTTCATCATCAACCACCTTCTTATGAAACCTCCGTTTCTGTTGTGGAATGTCTCTCTGCTCCCCAAGGAAGCAGTGGGGCGAGCAGGTACAGCCTCTCACGGGATCTGAGGTGCTGCCCTCCCGGCCTGGCCAACACTGCCTGTCTCCCTGCTGCACCCAGGGCTGGCACCCAGCCGGGGCATCCCTCCTCCTCTTCCTCACAAGACTGCTCTTGGGCCTTGGCGCTCGGGAGCTGTGCTGCTGACCCTGTCCCTGAGCAATGTAAGGCTGGGCTGTGTAACGATGTAAGACAACAGGCTAGCCCCTCTGGGGACGAGGTGTTCCCCCTAGCTCCATCACTGATCAAGATGAGCCTGGTCAGAGAGAAAGACACAACCTGTGTACATAAAACTGGAATTCAGCTTATTTCACCTTCAAGAACTACAATGTGGCGGTATAATTCAGGAGGGAGGCAGAATTCCTCCAGGCGCTGGTGCACCAGGGGCAAGGTGCTTTCTCCCGGCCGCGGTGACGGTCCTGACAGGTCCCACAGCACCACCTGTAGCCTTGATGTAGGTAGGGAAAGCTACACCTCACCTTGGGGGTCGGGGTAACACCTGGCTAAGCCCATGCAGTCTCAGGGCCATGTCCTTTTTCATTTCTGAATATACACACGGGCACACGTGTTGCTGGGGGACTAGACCTTTTAGCGTTCGCAGGAATAAAGTATGTGTGAAACACATGTCATATCTCCCCCACACACACATGCATGACGTGAATGCTATGAGACTGTCAGGTCATTTATAATGCTGTTTGGTTTTTATTACCAAGCAGACACAAAATTGTTCATGTACACATCTTGCATATTCATGAATTATTTTCAGCTGTTATAAAGTAATAAATATTCTCATGCACCTGGCCATAACAGTGCTGCAATTCTTATATATCCCATTTGCCTTTCTCCCACTATTTCCTTTAAAAGCGCAGTATTGATCCGTAAGGTTTCAGAAGCGTGACAATTATTTCACTCTGATAGAAGAAAGTAAAGAGGTGTTGCTGGGTAAAATACTTGGTAATCAAATGTGTCAAGCTCAGAGATAACAATATTAAAGAAGTTGTTGGCCTGCTAATCTTTGGAATTCAGCTCTTTGCTGCTGCTGCTGTAACCATACCTTTGATTTGATAATAAGGTGCAGGGACCATCTTTTATATTTGTGGCACCATTCACATTCCTGGCACTCTGTAAGTGGTATAACTCATACCCAGTCTTAAAGGCTGTCACAGCACAGCCTGTATGAGGGGAGAAAGTGTCTTAAAGTAAAATTCTGACAAGAATAAAGACAGTGACCCAAATAAGGCAGCTTCCCCCCATGTACAGAAGTGAGATGACACTACGGCAGCCCCCTGCTGTCTTGCTTGAAGCGCACAGCACTTGCGCTGCTGTCTCCCAAGGCAGAGCCTCTTCCCTTTCAGACCACACATCGAGCACAGTAACCACGGCAGCACTTATCAAATCCAGAGTTCAAACTGACTCGAGGTGCAGCTGCAGATTTGGTGCAAGTGTATGGGGAAGCTGCTGTAGCTGCCACTACTCCCCACACAAAGGTATTAAGAAGCTTCCCCTCGTAGCAGGGAATTACAGGTGGGTTTCTTTGAGATTTCCACTCTGCTGGTAGAGCCCAGAGCTTCAAACGCCAGAGAAAAGAAACAAGTTCATAGTGTTTTCAAATATTTTCTGTGACGGCACTCTAAATATGTGTGCAATTTGAAAAAAAAAAAAAAAAGAAAGTGCCAGTGGACCTGCCATTTCCCTGCGCAGTCAAGACAAGATTCCACGTGGTGCTTTACCAGGGAAATGACAGACAAATGCCATTTGTCCCCGAGGTGTGTTTCTAGCTGCCCTCCCCCCGTCAGCTGGCTGAGTGGTGCACTGACATCAATTTGTAGTTGTGGGAGCTCAATACCACATAGGGAGCAATTGTTGCCTTTCAAGATGCAGCTTTTTTCTTTTGAGACCATTAGGCTTTCCTATCAAGTCCAAACACTGGGAAAAATGGGGAGAATAAATCCTACAACAGTGCAATTTACAAAGCGTGAAGCATTAGGATATTAAGATACATTGAAAAGGGTCTTCACTCTGTTAGGCTTACTCATGTCCTCTGCTTTGACCTTGGCTTATGCTAATTAACATGAAGTTTCCTTGAGTCAGGGGAAAAAAAAACAGAGTGAAACATAAAGGATACATGATCTGGAAAACATCTCTGGTACTGGGGAAGAAGGTTACCTCTAAGAAAAATACATGCCATTAGAACATGGTACTTCAGAATATTTTTATACTTGCAGAAGCATGAAAGTCTTTTGACCTCCATTTAGGTATGTTTTGAAAGTATAATAAAAAGATACACTTTAGTTTCTGGTCATAGAGTGCCCTGGGTGGGTCCTGACACAGAACAGCGTTTTAGAAATGGCGTTTAAAATCTAATGTGAGATGAAACATAATTCTTCAGGTTTATGAGTATGGGTAGTAAAGATCATGAATGATAGTCTAGCAGAAAGGTCCTGGCAAGGAGGATTACAGTGGATTTTAGTAAGACTTTGGAATGTAATGAGGGTACTTTTGGTGTCTACATATTTTGGTGTCTGCTTCTTCTTCCATGTGCTTCAGGGTTCATTCTGCAGCATTAGAACTACTGAATGAGTGCTACTATGCACATGATACTGTGCTATTTTTATTGCTGGATTGTCCCCTGGGAACAAGCCACTGAAGAAAGCCCTGCCACAGAGTACAACCTCCTCACAGCAATGGGATGAGTCAAGAGAATGCACACATGCACCCAAAGTATATTTCATAGTGCGTTTTGGTAGCCCAAATCTTCTCACCTTTTTGCATCAGGTGAAAGACTCTCTACCTCTGGATTGATGAACGCTATGCAGGACGAGCCCCCAGGTGACATGGTAGTGAAAGCATTAGTTGCCCCTTATACCCCCCTGATTGGAAAACTTGAAGCCTTTCTTGCTTCTTGCGTTCCTGAGAATGTAACTGTTAGCCAGAGGGGACACCCTGATCACCACCAGAAGCTCCTCTAAAAACCATCACAACTTTAATAATAATTATGCTGGAAACTCTTCTTCCTCTTTTTAGGTGGGTGGGATTGATTCATGATGAGGGGCTTGCACTCCTAAACCCAGGCCATGCCTTTTGTTTTTTCCAGTAGGTGAAAGATGAGAAAGCTTCTTAGAGCAGAGCTTAATCTGTGGAGAAATGGGGAACTCAGCTCACCCACTTCATAAAGAAACCTCGAAGGAAACTTTCCTTGTTAAAATTCCTCTTGTTAAAGAGCTGTGAAGTCATAAAATTTTACCGAACAATGGTTTTCCATACAAAAAGGCTCTTCAGTCAATAGTTCCTCTCTGAGCTGTTCCAAATCACCCTGGCTTCAATAAGCTCGGATCCTCAAACAATCAGTGCAGGAAACAGTGTGACTTCTATAGGTTTAGCAGCTGTTCAACGTGCTCTGTTGTGGGTCTGTCTATCTGTGTGTAATTTTGTCATGTTTTTCACAGACTTCCATTATAGCTTCTATCAGACAGAACACAGAAGAGATCAGTTTTTAAAACAGCTTAGGTGGGGAGACATTGCTTATATTTTTTTTCTCATTGGGATGTAGACACGAGTCCCATTTATGAAGGCTGTAAATGGTTTTGCAGTAGGGTGGCAATTTAAAAGAGGACTATCTGAGCTTCCTGAAGCAGGCAAGTGGTTTGCAGTCCCATATGGTGATTAATGTCAGTATTACTTATTTATCTAATAAATGCCATGGTGAAATAAAAAATAAACCCCAAAATTTTATATAGAAATTGAAGGTCTTGTGTTTGTTTCAACAGAAAAGAAAAAGAGTATAAATACTTAAAGTCTCAGTCCTGTTCTCCTATATCTGAGGGTCAGTAAAGTAGAAATACAGTGGAGATGAAATGTGTTTCCATTTCATACAGTCTAAGCTTATCAGTCGTCTTGCATTCTCAGATTGAAAGGTCATGTGCGATGGATTGGGTACCACACGTTCCTGTTGTCTCTTGCTGAGAGCGCAATCAGAGGTTCACCAGTGTGCGGCTGTGCATGCATTCATTGCTACTGCTGTGCTCTGGCAGGATGGGTTCCTGAGAACAACTTTCAGATTTCACTAAAAAACTGCATGCTCCTGTATTCCATATGTATGATCAGTTGGGATGTCAATCACAGGCAAACAGGGAAGCTGGAAAAGCGTTGTTGAAGAGAACGGACGAGGCATTTTGTTTAACCCCAAAATGCAGAGTTTCGTTCGGAGATTTTTTAGTCTCATGAAATAAAGCCAAATAAATTTCTGAACAGAGCGACACTTCAAATTGCCAAAGCAAATATCTTGAATTTTGATTTAGGAAGTCTAAAAGGATTCTTGCTTTTCTCTGTGTGTTTAAAACAACTCGATCAGTTCAATGTGAATTCCAGCTTACTTGTTACAAAAAATAACCTCAATGAAAACGTGGTTCATCTTCTCTCTCTAACTGCAGAGATTCCTAGATTTATTTAGATTTAATAGATTTTAAGGCCATTGGAGACTGTTATTATCATTTATTTTGACCTTCTATGTAACTGAGGCAATATAATTCCCTGGAAAAATTCCTATATCACTTACAATACTCTGGTCTCCCATTTGGAGAATTTTCATATGTGTAGTAATTGCTCTGAGAATTTAGTGAAGCTAATGATGACCTGTCACTGCCAAAAACTTGCAATCCAGAATGGTAAAATCAATATGTGTGGCAGGTCTTTTAGCAAAAAACAGCTGCTTTCTCTTCTGGCACTTGACCGGGCTGGATGGACTGTATCTCTGATTGCAAAAGCCTGAATTTGATAATATTGTAAATCCATAATAAAGAAGTTGGCAATACAGCACTGGAGTAATCTCAGATGGTTCAGAGTTAGCGTAACCAAATTTCAGATTACCCAGATGTCAGACATATCCTTCAGTTCTAAAGCTCACGGGGTATTTGTTTTTATTTGAAATCATCACTCTTGCATTGTCCCAGAGCTACTTGGGCCATTGGAATTTATCTGCATTCCACGTAGATTTCTGCAGGCTTTCCACCACATTAAAACCTTCAGAATGAGAGCTGCGAGGCCATTTTTACAATCATATACTAACATGCTTGTGTGGCAGTTTGTGTATTAATATGATGTTGCTTCATTTTCTTCTAAGTACTTTAGGATTAAGGAATTAAGGGCATTCTTACTACATGGGAGAGCTGTTCATCATCTATGTCTGTATCTTCTCTACTGTTTTTGAGTCAGATTTTCCACTCTAGCTCCAAAACAAGTCATCTGGTTTAGACACTTTGGGCTGCATGCTATCTCACAAATTCAGAGAAGCACAGCAGTCAAGCACTGTATACAGAAGTCCCCTGGTCGACCTGCACCAAGAAGCATGCAGAGATATTTTGGAGACAACCTTTGCTCTCAAAACATACTTTCCATAAAGCTCCGTCACTCCTGGCTGGTGTGAGCAGAAGGCAATAATTTATTGAAATGCAAATTGATTTCAAGTGCTTGTTAGTCATCTCTTTCTTCCTTCAGGACAGGTGTTGATAAAGGCTTCATAGTCTTGGCACAACTGAAACGTGTGCCACTGGTGGTAGTAACTTAGGGGTTTTAGAGGACTGTGAGCAAACAGGATTCCTGCTGCTTCTCATGTGACCAGTTTGAAATGGGCAAAATTTGCCAGTTAAAACGTGCCTAAAGACAATTGTTCAGATTCAGTCATCACTTGTCAGATAATACAAGTGTCTTCTCCCTCAGGTAGTGTGCAGTAGAAACATCTGTTTAAAAATCTGGACTCTTGCTTTCCCAGGGACAGTCTGTTGCTCCAATTAAAATTATACCAGGGAATGACTGCGCTATGGTTTATTAAGGAAACATAGAAGCACGCATTTACTGTAGTTCAAGCATCTGACCATTTAGGCTGTCTGCATGGTGTAATGTTCAGGACCCAAAGCAAAGTAACAATGTTTATAAATGCCTTTTTTTTTCAAGAGAGAGCTTATCGGTAGCTTGGTGCTACAGTGATGCTCTGTGAGGTTCAATATCAACATCCATGCACAACAAATAGTAACTGAGGAAACTGAGGAAACAGAACTCAAAATGCTCTATCTATATAGTAGAGGTTTCATCTCTCAGTACATGGGGCTATACATTATGCACAGGAATGGATGCAGGGTTACATTTCTCAGGCAGACAGTTCAGTTCTGCATGTGACCAGTGTGGAGACTACAGAACAGGGAAGTTGATTTGATGGTAAAACCAGGCACCAGTTGTCAACTCTAGGATAGGTAACAATCTAGGAAATGGTGTTCAGTGACACAGCTGAGAGACATTGTGCCTGTTTATAAATCTCAGTTTTGACAAAAGAGGCAAACTATCTTTATAGTCCACACGGAATGTCAGAATGCTGTTTATTTCAAGAGCTTTTCTGGAAGAGCCAGATGCAAGAACTAGTAGAGTGCGGCTTTTTGATCATTTTCATTCAGCCAATATACTTCCGTGAATGGGTGGTTAATCTGGGTGTGTATGTAGGCATTTGTATACGTTTTGAATTTTTAGTGGGCTTGTCCATACAGGTGTCAGAGTAGCTGTGTCTTCTTTATGCCACAGCTCGCTGTGGAGGAGGGAGTCCTCACAGCATCTGGGGTGGATTCATATGGATTCATCTCCTTCTGTTTGACACAGTGAAACAGCAGAAGTGAGCTGCTGTCAGACAGACAGCGATATCTATGAAGTAGGTGGGTACACTTATATGATTTCATGGGCTGGGCAAGGTGCAGAGAATCATCTCTGTCTGTCCCTAGTTCTAGAGCTTAGCTTTTCCATTCATTCAAAT
This sequence comes from Pluvialis apricaria, assembly GCA_017639485.1. NCBI lineage: Eukaryota > Metazoa > Chordata > Aves > Charadriiformes > Charadriidae > Pluvialis > Pluvialis apricaria. Next base: position 46,827,873 of record CM030044.1, on the reverse strand, counting down.
AATTCAATTTATTCCATTTAAAGTTGTGGCTCTTACATATAAAGAAATAGATGCACAACTGCAGGTGCACATGCATGGACAGAAATCTGGCCTTCCTTGCCTCGAAATGCATTATTCTCTGTAGTTTAGGATACCCCTGTTAAACTGTGAGAATTACATGAATAATCTGTGAAACTTGCTGCAGATGTACCAAGTATTTACTAGCTTGCTGCAGTGTTTTGTGGGAAAAGAAAGGAGAGACGTGCCCTTCTCAAACAAGGCTAGTGAGCTGCGCTCTGATGCCACTTTCAGAACTTGCTGTCACTGGTCCCCTAAAACCATGGGGCTGGTTCTGTTATAGTAGATTTCAAGACTGCCCAAGAACGTGCACTTTAAGAATGAGCTTTAGTTTGTCTACTTCTCACAAGTATAAGGAACAGAAGGGGATGTCTGCACGTGGTTTTGTACAATGCCAAGTCTGACCAGGCAAGAGTGGATTAGTAGACTGTGTCTAAGGTAGTAAACTGCAGATCGAGAAAGCTATCTTGGTGTCCTGTGGGCATAAGACAGCTAACCACTGCTCTTGATCTCAACTTAAGAGTTGAGGATGGAAAGAGCATGGTGTTAGCAAGCAGTCATAAACATTCTGGGAAAGAACATGCACCACAGAAGGTATTTTAGTTAAAAGGGAATAGTGAAAAATAATCATGTTTATGTGACCCGCTGTCTGAGTTTTATCTGTTTAAGTTTGTTTAGATAATTGAGTTTCAGATGCATATGAACATTCACTGCCACTTTCTTTAATCAGTGAAGAGAAAAGGGAAGTTCTGCGGTATGGCTCCTCTCAACTCATGGCAGGTATCTACATAGGTCACAAAAATTCCTCCCCATTGTCTGCTGATAAAGTCCAGTCTAACAGTTCAGCTCAACTGATGTCTAGATGCAGCAATATTAAATGATAATTAGAATTAGATAATAAATGCTGATATCTAAATTTTAGGCACCTGAACTTAGATGAAATGAATTTCACTCCCTGTGACTGAGGAAATGAGTCTCCCAAATGCTGCTGAAACTGAATTGCAGTTGCTACTTCATTACTAGTACCCAAGTAGTTAAAATCCCCTCTAACTGAGCTGCTGAGTTGGTGTTTAGAAGACCCAGGGCTAAACTTATTGATTCCCTGGTGCATCAGGCTTGTGACAGGACCCAGAGGAAATGTCTTGGTCTTTCACAAGCTTTCGCATGCTCAGGGTTCAGGAGAATATTTTGGAGTGGGTATGGAGCAGCTCATGCCATCCATCAGGCATCCTTAATGACAAACCACTCTCATTGCTCTCTCATAAATATAGCATCTGGGCACCTCTGCTGGTCACAGCTGGCAGAAGGAGAAAATCAAGTAGGAAAGTCCAAAGCCATTTAGGGCTTTGTAGGTCAAAGTCAACACCTTCGCTTCAATCTGGAAAAGCAGCAGGCGAGGAGCAGAGATCACAGAGCACTGGTGTCACACATTGCCATGCTGAGGAGCTGTCAGCAGAAATCCAACTCAAGGCTTGCTAGAAAAACAACAGATAGCAAAAGGTTTGTTTTCCTTCATTTCGGCTGAGTTCTGAGGTTACCAGCCTTTACAGAATGACAACGACAATGTACATTTTTATAGTCCAGCAGAGTTCAGAGACCTGGTAAGAAAGCAAAGCACTGCTTGGTCAGCTCCACACAGGCACAACAGTTCAAGGGTTCGTGTTTATTCCCCTCTCAGCTAAGCTGTTTTCCCAAGAACATCTTTGTTACTTTTTGCCATAAAATAAAAGGTCAGGTTTGATGTTGCTCCTAGAAATGTTCTTGTTGTTCTGTTTGTTTATATAACCCCCTTCTCCCTCCATCTGATGGAGAATGAGGTCTGCTGCTTAATGCCAGCTGCACACAGGATGGTGAGAAGAATGACAGCCCCCAAAAGGGGGCCAGGGAAGGGGGACACAGAGGGGTAAAGGAAATAAAGGGAAAATAAGCAGAGTTTTGCCTCTGGCCATTTGCAAACAGCTTGTGAGATCCTCACATCACACACATTGCTGGGTAGCCTGTGACGTTTCTGAACACACAAGCTGTCATTTCCTCAGAAGGAGTCAGCACCACTAAACCCTTTCAGGCGACGTGGGTGGGCGCTTTAGAAGACATACTGTCTCATCCCATTCAGGAACTGCCCTCTGTCACTGCTCTCCTGGCATGCTGGATGTTTGTTGTTTAAGTAAATAAACTGGCCGGTGTCTCAGGCTAGCTGTGAATGCTGTGTCCTCCCACCACCACCCTTTCCCGGCCACTCCAGGGAACAGGAGGAAAAAAAAAAAAAAGAAAAAGAAAAAGAAAAAGAAAAAGAAAAAGAAAAAGAAAAAGAAAAAGAAAACAGCCAAAAGCAACAACAAGATGAAAAAGTTCACAGAGAGCTCTGATGCCACCCACTAAGCCCCAACCTACAAATAATCAGTGACCAAATGGTGTCATTAGAGGCCCCAACATCCTGTCAGCACTCGGCCTTCCGATGGGAAGTCCATGGTGGAGGTGATTTCAAAACCACCTTTCCTGTCTCTTTCAGAAAGAAGATTCTCGGAAATGATCGTCACAGGATACTTTGGTTTTCCTTGTTTCTTCCAAACGAACCCTCCACATTCCAAGTCAGTGGTCAGCTTCACCAAAACTGAAGGAATATTGTCTGAAGCCCTGTTGTCAGACTGCCTCGTTACGAGGCTAGGGGATGTATTTGGTGTAGAAAGGAGATGTAAGATCATTAATCTGCACCTGTTTTGTCAAGGGTGCACAAGCAAGATTGCAAACCAGTTTAATTTGTTTTACTGCATCCCCACTGACTCTTTTTTCTATCTCAGCGTTAAGCTACATCAGGGAAAACAGATGTCAGCTACAATAGAGATTCTCTCTAGAGTTAATAGGAATTTTTCATATTGGCTGGCACAACATATTGTTTTTCATATACTTCTGTTGGTAAATCCATGGGCATTCATGTCACCCAAATGTAGACACCTAATTAACTAAACCAACTGGTTACCAACCCCTAACTTCATACGTAGTCAGTGAGAAAATATCTGGGCAAATCAGAATAATTCCAGTAACTCCTGTTTGAAAACACCATCTTCATGATTTTCTCCCTCTGTCCCTCTCTCCTCCCTTCCCTCTTTCCTCTGCATATACTGGGAGCCTGGGAAAGCTAGCTGGACCTACAAAATGCCAGCGATTTAATAAATTAAATGACTTATTTGAACATTAGTTCAATTAGCCCCTTGGCTACCTGGGGACAGATTTTCTTACGGGAACACTGCTTCTGGAGAAATCGCTTGTCTATTCATTGCGCAAAGTTAATTACAGGAAAACTACTGTAAGGTGACAGATCACAAGTGTTTGGTCTATTGGTTCTGCCTCCCTCCCCAAACATGTTCACCTGTTTTAAGCACGGACTGATGAATCTCAACCACAATAGGAGGTAAGGCATAGATGAACTCTGTCACCAGATGTATCCTGCAGATGCAGGATGGCTAAACTGGATGTTTTTGTAGCGTGCCTAGCAGAACTGGCTTCCAGAAGTGCTTGATTCACCGAAGAAGTCATAAATCATGAGTTAGCCACAGTGAGCTGTGGTGATGGTTCATTGATTTCCCTAGTCTCTCAAGACAGTTGTTCATAAACTATATGAAAAAGACACTTCTCACAGTTATCAGCACCTCTCAATTAGACAAGCAGGGTAACAAGGCTAAGCGCACAGGCTGGGAGGGCTCAGCCCCTGGAATTTGTCAAGAGAGGCGGTGGTGACCACAAAGAGGTTACTGGAAATCTCCTCTCTGAACCCCAGGCCCACACAAATCACACTGTCTCTCATCCTACCACTTGTATCTCCTGTTCCTAAAAGGAACAGGATTCAAAACTTAGTGACAGGTTCTTAGATCTGTTCCTCCTGAATTCAGCAGTGTTTGCCACCATATGAACCCCACCAGTTTGCACCTGAAACTCATACAAAAAGCAAAAAAAACCCCAAACCCTGAAAGCCCAACCCTTAGGAGTAACACTCATTTCTATCCTTCAATTCAACTTCTTTACTTTCCCACAATCCTCAACAGGGTGTCTAGTCACTACAGAGGTGTTTTTCACTTCTACAAATAGGCTTTATAAAAGAAAATGAGTTTAATGCCAAATTTAGGACACACTGTGGATAAACACAGAAAGTGACACCAGAGTCGCAAGTGCTTGCTTGATAGCAGCATCTTTAGCAGTTCCTTGGGGCCTGCTTTGAACTTCTCAAGATCCTAGCTGTATATTTCATTATGAAACCAAAGCACATCCTGCATTTGCCAAAGATTCTAGCCAATTTTAGGAAAGCTTTGAAATCACAGGAGAGAAAGGTCTGTTGCTCTCAGGAAGAAATGAAGTGATTTAATGAGATCACATTTCTCCTTCCCCCTTCCCTTCAAATCAAGCGAAGTTTAATATTTCAGTTGCATTCACTTTGATGGAAACAAAAAATCAAAGCAAAAAGTGATCCACAAGAAAAAAAAAGGTTTCATTTACTACAGAACTTCAAAACTCTAATAAAAGGCACAAAGAAAACTAGCTCTCAGATTCCCTCATGCAGAAAAAATCCTCAGGTGGTAGGTTAAGCCACTACTGGCATAATTAAAGGAGTGTAAATAAGTGAAAGCATACCAAATAATATGGCCCAAAGCACTTTAAAGCCTTTTAGAATCATACTGGCTATGGGAGTCAGGCTACCACAGCTGTGATTACAAATAACTGGATTCAACATCCCTCATGATGCAATCAGCAACAAGTTGGTTTGGTTTCAAGGCAGCCACTATGCTTCCTTCTAATAAATCATCCGTAAATGTCATGAACTGAACTATGAAAGCTCAGTGTCTTCAGCAAGAGACCACATGTACATAGATGTGTCCATAAGAGGTTGAGAAAAATGTCATTTCAGATCAAGCATGTCACATTTGGCAGCCACTTTTTGTTCTGTATTTTGTACTAAGCTTCAGCTGACAGTCTGCCTGGGAACGACAGGGTGCAGCTGGTCATTCATCCACCCATTCCTCAGCCCCTTCAGAGTGGGGACACACTGCTCTTCCCAGGGGCCAGGTCCTTACTATGGAAATGGTGAGTGCCTCTGGTCCCTGTCCTTGGCCAAGTTCCCGTCTTGATGGCACTGGGGACTTCCTCTCCTGATCAAGCATGGAAACATCTCTTCCCTTCTCCACCTGATTTGAAGACTCAGCAGGAGGCAGAAGCCCTGCACCATCTCCCAGCTCCTCCTGACTTTAGGGTGCAGTCAGAACTATAGGGCGACCTAGCTGGTCTGCAGTGTCTTGCTTTAGTGATGGGCTGTGCGGGTTCCAGTGGCTCTGGAACCAGCCTTTCTAGCCTGCTGTGCGAGCCCTGGCATCGGCTGCGAACTCCTCAGAGCAGTGTAAGTCCCACAACTCACTACACAGCCCTCCTCACAGCCAAACCAGACACGGATGGCGTTATAAACACAGCAGTGCTAGCCATCTCATAAATGTCATCTTTCACCCTACTTTTTCTTTCTCTTTTTCTGTATTATTTATTCAGTAAGTATAGGGCTTTTTTTATCAGGTCTAGCTGTGCTTTGGAGAATGACTTTAAAATGGAAATGTGCTTGTCATGTGTCTCACAGATTGAAGTCAAATGTGCTGCGTATATCCCTTGGCCTTGCAAGCACAGACTGGTAGCAGGGCACCCGGCAGAAAGCCTCTTCTGCGTGTGTATCACTGAACTAACTTGATATAGGCTGATTTAGAAACACAGAGGCTGTTCAATGTTGTGTTCACACAGACACTTTATGAGGCAGACCTGCAACCGAAGGCTGTAGTGATGATGTTGCATACTAATGAGATAACATGTCATTTAACCCCAGTTGAAATTTGGAGCAGTTATTCATAGGAACCATGCATTTTAATTCAGCTAAACCCTAAGTTTTACTGACAATGTAACTATTCTATTTTACTCCTTGTACAATTTCTGGTGAAAAGGCAAAACTAAAGTATGGTTACTGTGAGAACTATAATAATATTCCAGACTGTGAATTGTCTTTTCATGATCTGCATCATGCATGCAGAGAAGGCTGGAGTGTTAAGTAACTGTGCTTAAATTGTCACACACACACACAAAAGGAACGTCTCTCCTCTTTCCCTGCTATCCCTGAAACAGAGTTTTATAGAAAAACAAACCAGCACAGAAAGTATGCCTGTGAATCCACTTCAATTTAATTAACACTACGCTAGTTACAAATGCAAACAGGTTCCCAAGCACGCAGTTTGGCTGCCCCTCGCTCTGTGGATTCAAGTTTGACTCCTTGCTTTGTTCTAACAGAACAAAGAGAGCAAAGAACAATGTGACCCTGACCCTTCTTTACCCCTTCACACACAAACGATCCCTTTCAATATTCAGACGAGCTGTGACATGAAGAGGTCCCATGAGAACAAACACCTGCCATTTCTCTGGACAGCATTTTGACCAGACATTGCCTATCTAGTTTTTAAACAACTTTTACATTCCTGTGGCTGTTTTGTAAAGAAGATGGCAACACTTGTGTTCTCAGGACATAGTCTGTATTTCAATGCAGAAGCACACAATGCAGAGTCCCTTCCCAACGTACCACACAAACATGCTCCACCTGCAAAGTCACAGCAATTTTCTTGCCTGGAGGATCAACTAGATAACCTTGGAGGCAGGGATAGTCTAATACCCAGCTGCAAACTTTCCTTGAAAATGTGTGCGTACATGCATGTGGGCTGAGATAGGCATCCACATGCTCTCCATGCATGTCTTCCCCTTCGGAGTAAGTCCAGAGTTAGCAGAGGAGGAGGGTGTTAGGAAGGTACAGGCACTGTCTAGACTGAAGGCGCCTCTTTATTCCTTTAATGTACATATGTGCATTAATGGTAACACCAGGGGCATCGCCGGGGCTCAGCCCAGTGAGAGCTGCAGCAGCGGCACTGCGGACACATGTGGGCAGTGCAGGGGACTGACTCCTGTGTCCTCTGCACAAGCTGCGGCAGTCCGGCTTCTGTGTCTGCTCTGTCAGCACTGGGAGCTGGGCTCTGACGGTGCTGGAAGCTGGCATGAGGCTGACGGGATTTGTTGTCCAGTGATTAAAGGATACTCTTCCTCTCCCAAAGCTCTAGTCCTTCCCTGCCTAGTTGTGCAGCATAAAGCAGATTTTTACTGGGCTCACTTCTGAAAAGCTCATTAATAAGCAGAGAAGCATGGTCAGACCCAAATATCTCACAGAATTATGTTATTCCTGACTGACATTTGCTAAACCCATTCTTAAAACCCCTAAGCGCTGGCAATTCCCAGCCAGCCCCAGACAATCCATGCCAGTACTTCACCAGACCTAGGATTAGAAATACTTTCTTAAATCAGATATGAATCTCTCTTGCTAGGATTTGTACCAAGTTGTGTCCTATTTGTCATTGACACTGAGAGCAGATTATTTGGAAGAAAGATGCCACAATGGATGGAAACCTTGCCCTGCTAAACGCTGCACCACTGTGTCTGCTCTGTAACCGTTGCATTCAGTGATCACTGAAATCTTTTTTTGCCACTTTGGAGTTCAGAGTAAGAGTTGGGTTTATGTTCAGACTTTCTTCCGAAAAAAGGAGCTGTGCTGCTATATCTTTTACTGATAGAAGGCATGCAAACCAGAGTCAAAGACAAAGGGAAGAAAGGAAAGCCTAAATCAGACCGCAGTGGGCTTTGAGCTTGATGTGGTCTGAACAAGATGGTTTCCTCCACAGTTCTCATCCATCTGACGGAAAGCAACGATACAGCCTGAGCAGGGCAGGTCAACAGAGGCACATGGGCTGCTGTTTGCTCTGGGAAGCAATGGGAACTAGGCACTGACATATCACTGAGACTTGTCAGCCAGTCTCGGCTCTGGATTTTGCCTAACAGTTGCGGGAACTCTCCCAGTTCTTGCTGAGGAGCAGCAGTAAAAAAGCCAGACCAAAGTGCGGATGTCAAAACAGTTTTTGATGCCTCCTATTCTGTCAAAGGCTCAGGCTACAAGAAAGATAGGCCACGTCCTCAAAAAAATTCAAGAGTAATTCCCACAGGAATCAGTCATGTCATTGAAATCAATGGGAGTTTGGTACTACGCACTTATGAGTAGCTGAGCACCAGTTCATGTTCTTCCCAGCCACAATCTGTGTGAAGGTTTTCACTTTATTTTCCTACTTGAAACAATGAATTTTTGACATTTTTCCCATTGCCTTGGTTCCCAGCAAGAGATGTAGACTTTTCCAGGTTAAGTAATGTGACAACCAAACATTTATCACATTGCGTAAGCCGAGTTAGAGCTTTTCAAGTAAACAAATGCATTTTCAGAATATTTGGACACAGCTCACTGCTTGCCCTCACATCAGAAATGAGGTCTCGCCCATGATCTAACACTGAAAATGATTGCTGTTCTGGTTTAAAGAAACAACCTCATCATTTTTCCCACTGGGAATGAGCAAGTGCCTGGCATCCCATGGACTGGCGGGGGTTCCATACCAGTGCGAGCTGTCCAGCCACATCCGAGAGCAGAGGTGATCCAACATCCATCCAAGCCCTGTGCCTGTGACTGCATAGGAAATGCATGGGTAAGGCTGTTTGCTCAGGGGTGGAAGTGACCGCTTTTGACCAACTCCATTGCTTGCAGGTGTTACGTCCCAATCCGGGGCGTGGTGGGGTGGGTCCGTGAGGACCTGTAACAATTCCATGTGTAGGATTAAGACACAAACGAGGTCAGATGCCATCTGCTAGAGCTTTATTGTTATCTCCCAGCCTTGATTACTGAAACAAGCACTAGAGCAAAGGAGGAAGTAGAGGAAAGGCAGAAGACAGAAGCAGTGTTACAGAGAAAAGCAAGAGTATAGTAACCACCATAGGCCCTTTTTGGCATCTCAATGGTCATCTTGGTGTCAGCAGTGTCCTGTGGACTCACGATCCTCTGATCACAACGATGGTGGGGAGTCCCGGGGTTCCCAATTTGTGGAGGGACACGGTACTAATTTATAGTTAAAGTCTGCTCAATACTTGACCAATAAGTATAGAGGCCGCTTTTGCTTGACCAATCTTTGCATAACAAGTATCCCAGAAGATGGTTGCCCCTGTTGAACCCCTTGGTGGTCATGCACACCACGTCAGCGGACAATGTTAGCACATCTTGTAGCTTAGTTCAGCAAGTGTTGGGTGCCCACTTAGTTCTGCAACTTCCAAGTGCCTCTGGTATCTGTTGCAAACAGAACATTATTTCCCCCTGTACTCGGCACTGGTGAGACACCGCCACCTTGAGTACTGTGTTCAGTTTTGGGCCCCTCACTACAAGAAGGACATCGAGGTGTTGGAGCGTGTCCAGAGAAGGGCAATGAAGCTGGCGAGGGGTCCGGAGGACAAGTCTTATGAGGAACGACTGAGGGCACTGGGGTTGTTTAGCCTGGAGAAGAGGAGGCTGAGGGGAGACCTTATCACTCTCTACAACCACCTGAAAGGAGGTTGTAGCAAGGTGGGTGCTGACCTCTTCTCTCTAGTGACAAGTGACAGGATGAGAGGAAATGGGTTCAAGTTTAGATTGGATATTAGGAAAAATTTTTTCACTGCAAGGGTTTTCAAACATTGGAATAGGCTGCCCAGGGAGGTGGTGGATTCGCCATCCCTGGAGGTGTTTAAAAAAGGGGTAGATGTGGTACTTGGGGACATGTTTTAGAAGTGGTTTTGTCAGGGTAGGCTAATGGTTGGACTTGATGATCTTAAAGGTCCCTTCCAACCTCAACAATTCTATGATTCTATGATTCTATATGGCTGGTCTGCTTGTGATAAGAGCCATCTGGACCACTGGTTTCCTATTGCCAATTGCCCGGAGCCAAATATTTTGTCATGTTTGACATGCATGTTGCATGTAGCATACCTGTGTGTCTGTAGTGAGGGTGGGTGCCACCCTGACAACAGGATTCCTACAGAGAACAGTCACATTTACAAATCAAAATGTGATTTGTTGCTCCAATTAGGTTTTCACTAACAAACACATTCTCCAGAGTAATTACTGCAAGTCATTACAAATGCAGCACCAATTGTTTATACATTCAAAAGGAGGCAACAGTTCTGCCAGTCTTTACTCCAGTTCCGTTTGCACTTCATGTTTTCTGCTTCCAGAGAAATTGGAAACCACACAGAAGAATGCTTGTGCTTTAACTAAGTTCCCTAAGCCTCAGCACAGCTATCTGTAACATTAGAGAGTTTTAAAGCTGTGCCTTATATTAATGTTTCTGTGTAATTCATAGGCACATATCAATGAGAGTTAATAGAACCTGTTTCTCCACTTGAGAGATCAGAGAGGTGAGAGGAGGAAAAATGGGGGGCACTGGTGGTTGTGTCTTCAAAACCTGAGCCTCTGCGACTGAGCGGATGTGTGCATCTCCAGCATAGCAGAGATGTGCAAAAACACGAAGCGCAAAAAAACAGCTCCCTAGCTGGCTTCTGATGTGTTGCTTGACCACCAAACGTCACGAAGTGAAATATGCAGCTGAAGTAGATGTGATGGAAGCTAAGTTAGAATTAGGAGTGTCTGGTTCTCATTCTTACTCACTCAAAAAACATTTGGATTAAGACTTTTGCTGAGCTTTGAACAGAGGCTGAGACCTTGCAGCCTTCCTCTTTCTGAAGGGAGCTGGTGCTCTGAGCATTAAAAGGCAGTCATCAAGGAGCTTGGTACTGAAAAGACACCACAGATACTCCTGGCCTGTGTTTTCAGATGTCCTCTAAAATATGGCTGAGCGACATTTGATGTTCCTGGGGATAACAGATCCTGGGTGGCAGTAAGAGCAATATATACATTCCATCAGAAATCTAAAACATGTAAACAGACAGACAGAAATTGTCAGAGGGATGTGAGAAACTTGTAAATTAACAACAAATGCAGGGAGAGGAAGTCCAGAACAAATACACTGATGTTTTTCACAACCATGGAGGAGTTTAATCCACTGGTTTAAAAAACATATGGTACACTAAACATTAGATGGGTAACAGGCGGAGAGATACTTGGCAGTGGCCCATGGAAATATAAACACAAGGCATTTGTTTCGTTGTGTTTCTTTTTCTTTAAATATTTACTTTCTGTGCTTTTTTCCAGTATACAGTTTTTCATCCTATATGCATAGCAAGCTACTTTTCCAAAAGCAGACTTGGGAGGCATCACACTCAGGGTCACTGGTTTGGGTCCAGTGGCTCTTCGTTGAGATTTAGCCTATTTCCTGAAGGAAAAATAGCTATACCTGACTTCCCTTCCCCACTCCCAATCCCCCATGCCTTACCACTGTGTTTGATAGTATTTTTGGCAAAGACTGTCAAGAATAAAGACTGAATGAGTTTGGAAAACATCAGCTGCTTGCTCCTCCCCTTTTGCATGAGCTGGAGCATCTAGAAAGCAGGTAGGCTTAAATTCCATGGCTGCATGGAGTGAGAACGTAGATATGCATCCTTTTCTCACTTTACCCTAATACTGTCCCTTAGGCCTTGGAGGCAGCTTGGGTAGCGCTCTGCCCTGTGAAACTTCATGGCATGGAATGGAACTGGGAGATTGAAAAAGGTGCCTTCACTAGCATATTCATTTCCAGTGTTGGCACACACTATAATTTGTAAGTCCTGCTCTGTGGATTTTCGTTGCCACGCAGCAAGACTGGATTGATGTCTGCATGTTAGCAGGGACATCATTCATGGTTCTGGATGTGTCATGGGATTTGAAGGCCAGGTGAGGGAACATAAGAGGTGGCAATGCTACCTAGAAGGTCAGGAATCCACACAGGGTACTCCTTTGTAGTCCTGAGCCTCCATGACTTCTGTTACCTCTTTGCTTTCCTGAAATGCTTCATGCTGGGAGACCTTCACCACTTGGTGTTTGAGGGCCACCCCTAACTTTTGGCTCGACACAGAAATCTCAATCAGCCGTAAGAGCATTTAATTTTAGGATGTTCTTACACTGAGAGGAATCACTATGAGTCAGAATTAAGGAAAGAATAAGTCAGAATTAAGGCAAGACACAGAATTAAGGGCAGACAAGGAGAAATTATTTTGCTCTGCTTCCTGTGTGTTTCTGTGAATAGCATAGGACTTCATTTTCTCTCTACCCTAAGAAAGTGCCCTGTGGCTGCACTGATGTACTTGTGTGTACACCAGCACAGAGACACTGTGTATGGCCTTGGAGGGAGGTATTTCTGACAGACCAACAGACCAGAAATGTTTGGGAGGAGAGGATGAGAAGGGTTGTGGACAGGCCATTTTTGGACACAATTTACCTGTTTTACAATCTTGGCATTTTCTTTGAGATAGATCTGTGCTAAAACCAGAAAAACAGTTGAATATCATGAGACATACCTGAGTCAGGTTTAGACCAGCTAGCTCTGACCGTGCTGACAGTGTAACACCACCAGAACCGTGTTCAGTGATGCTGAATTATTTCAGCAGAAAACTGCAGCTGCCCCAGAAAAGGACCAGGTCTTTGCCTGAATTTCCATAGCCTTCCATGGAGCAATGTAAATATGTCTCTGCAGATTCTGGACCTGCCCGCAAAAGCATCAAATTCAAGATAAGCTGTGAATGTCTGTGAACATAATGGACAATTTCATGACATTTCTAAAGACTCCTTAATGTAACAGAGGTAAATCTTGGCAAGAGTAGGTGTTGGGAATGGTGCAAGGAAGAACATTCGTCTTTTCTATCAAATTATTTCCTACATATCAGTAAGTCTTCTTTGATTAGCACATTCTTCCACAGGGCTAGTTGACATTTTTTCAGTGCAACAAAAGCTTCCTTTGTATACGTATTTTCTTTTTTTTTTTTTTACTTTTAGGGAGGTTCAAACAATGCTCAACAAATGTAGATATTTCTCAGTTAGTTGAGCAATAAAACACTGCTTGTGCTGAGACTGGAAAATAAGTGAATGACAAATAAACACTGGAGAAGTACATTTGTTAATATTTATCCCAGCATTCTTCATCTATCTCACATCTTGCAGAGGGGAAAAAATTAGTTAAAAGAAAGGACTGCAGAACATATTTAACTCCACAGGGGGGATTTCTTCTTCCCTGTTCCCCATTTCATCTGCATCTCATAAAAGTTGCAAGATAATCTAGTCCTTTCTTCTATTAAGTTTATGGGCAATTGCAGAAGGCATAGCAAAAGCGGTTTAGCTGATGGAAAGCTAAACACTGTAATGTTCAGAGACAAACAGAAAAAGCAGGCGGAAAAGTTCCCCAGCAATACCCATGAACACTCATTTACCAGCACTTCAATAACTCACTCCATTTTTTTCACTCATCCTCCTTTTGAATCCTCTCTTGATTTGCAAAGCATGTCTTCCATCACAAAAAACATCTGTGGCAGGAAGAACAAAATGACATTGTAACTTTTTGCTTTCAAAATTGCATTTCAGATAATAAAATAGAAATTCTGACACTGAATAATTTGTTTAATACAAACAATGAAAAAGGAAAAGCAGGTATGTCTCTATTATTTATATGTAGCAATTACCTTCCTTTTCACCAGGATACCTATCGTATTATAACTTTTAGGCACGCTATAAGAATATGTCTCATTATAGCTTTAACTTCTGTGTCTGCATTTTTACTAGTAAGATCCTCAAACCTCTCTCTCTATTATAACTTATTATAAAATGTTATTTTAATATGAGATATTTTAAAATAATATTTTAATATTTTTTAAATACCATGAGAAGCTTTAACTGGAATTGTCCAGATTAATTCTCCAAAGGTCCATTCTTTCACTAGTAATACATATGGAAATTTTGACATAGGATCTGATCCTAGTGCCATTTGTATGTGTGACACGTGTGTCTTCCAGTACAACTGCAAGGGAGAATGGCTGGTTTAGGGCAATTTCAAATGCAGGCCTTCTCAAATACTTTTTCCTTGAGGTTCAGAATTTTACCTGGTGGCAGCAGGAGGCAGCGTGCTGGCTCTGTTTCCACCAGACCACTTGCCCATTGTATGCAGTGTTCAGAGCAGCGGTATGTGAAGATGAGGTCAGGCTTCCCAAAGACATTAGGAGAAAGGTTAGAGCCATGAAAGAGACCTCACACATTTGGGATCCTAGCAAGGTCTGGGCAAAACTGCTATTTGATCCAGACACATATTACAGCCTACCACTTAATCAGAGACCTGACAAACTGCCTGCTTTGTGCCAGCCCTTCCTGGTGAGATGTCGCGCCACTGTAACCTCTAACCGGCAGGATCTGCTGCCACCCCAAATGGACAGACACCCCGACAGTGTGGTGGGGCACACTGAATGTGCAGAGGAATAAGCGACTCTTTCATCTCTCACAATGATGCCTTCAGAGCAGGGCCAAGGCATTCTGGATGTTGATGTGGGTTATTGGGCGACCACCCAAATTCACAGGCTGATCATTTGCTGAAACACTCGTTCGTCAGAGATAAACCCCTTGTTCTGTAGTTGTTGCTGGAGAAATATAAAGCAGTTTGGCATTTTAGTGTCTAGGCTCACCATACTTTGCCATGCTGCTGAATGACAATTTATTTCTTTCATTATACTGTGCTCACACAAATGACACCAGATCAGTAACCTGGTAAGACACACACAGTATGAAACCGTGTTGGAGAAAAAAACCTCAAATACAGGTTAAAATTTGGCTGTCACTTAGGAAGGACACTAAATAAATAAATCTAAAATCTCTCTTATTAGAAAAGTGTGAACTCTGCTTAGAGCTTATTTTGAGCTACACGCTGAGTACATGTTAAAACACCTCTGCAGGACTAATTGAATCATTATTTATACATCTATGGAAGTTGGAACTGTAAATACAACCCAAAACTCAGCTTTATTTTGTGTGCAAATGATGCAACTTTTAGTGTAAATGAAATGCTATTTTTTTCTTTGATTGTTGCTGAGATGTATTTGGACCATATGTAGGGAGCCTACTGCATCCTAAATATAAACCCTATAGAGAGTGAAAAGAAGAAGGATTGAAGAATGTGCCAATAGGCATGAGAAGACTAATCACTGTCAGAAGGACCAGGAATAACAGAAAAGTTTACGGAATCAGCCTCATCTACTTTTTCCCATAATAAATTGAGTCAGTCTCCCAGGCTGCCATCCACTTCTTCCATCTTCCTCCATGGGAAATTGTCTCTGGGAAAGGATTTTTCTTAAAGCAAGTCATAAAAGCCACCAAGAAAATAATTTCACTCTTAGCCACCATTGACAGGCAGTTGCTTTTCTGGGGGCTGCTCATGCAGCATTTGTAGATGCTGTTTGCATGCTGGTGTTGCCAAACCATCTGCATTCTGATACGGGCAGCTTGTGAATGTCAAGCTAATTAGCCAAGGCTAATGTCTGGTTTCCTGTAGAGAGCTTTTGTGGAGTAATTACCTTCCTCGAGGTCAAACTGCTGTAATTACAGGTCTTTAACTAATCGAGATAAACAGCCTTTGAATTCTTGCAGTGAGTCAGCCAATCACTCTAATGGACTTTTATCTTAACCTACAACAATATAGCATATTATGACAGGTGATAGCAATGCTTTTTTATTTTTGTGGGATCTAAACAATAACAGCTTTCACTAAAGCCATATAAATTATTTACATCTACTAAAGTCTGCCTGGGCTTAAGAGCAAAGTCATTGTCACATGCTTTTCAGGGTAGACATTCACATTTAAATAAACCAGAAAGTAGGTACTTTCACAGAACTAGACGACACATTAGTAAGAGCAAGATGAAACTATTTCCATCTTTTGTTTCACTTTTTGCCTGGTTTTATTCCTTTCTTTTAATAGTAACACTGAATTGTTCTTTGAAGCATAGTATTGAGGCCATTTTAAAATAACAAACTTCCAAACAGCCTGTTTCCCCTGCTTGTGTGTTTTCCTTCCTCTGTGCCCCCTTTGCTCCTCACACCTTTCTTTGAGGCTCAGATATTTTGGGCTACTATGGGAATGTCAGCAGATGTTTCTCCGCCTAACTTAATTATTTCTAAGGTTGATTCTCTGTAGGATTTCCTCTTTGAAAACTGTTATTTGACTTACCCCCTTTCTGCCTGCAGTTGGGTGAATAAAAACGCTAATATAACATCCTCCTTTACAAAAAAAAAAAAAAAAGCAACCAAACCCAAACAAATACAAAAATCCAAAACAAACAAAAAAAACCCAAACCCCCCAAAATCAACACCCTACTTCTAGTATACTCTGGATCTGCCCTAAAGAAGAAAATGAAACTAAGTGTGTAAGGAAATTAATGGAGGCTTGACCCCCATGATCTTCAGAAGGCTTCAGGTCACCTTCGTAGCACATAGCAAGTTTAGGTAACATATTTCCTTTATTTAAGTAATCACTGTACTGCTACATCACTAGGAACATATGTAAGTTTAGTTTGGATTCCTGCCACAGATCAAAACCAATATTTGGGAACAACCTTCAGAGTAATCCAATCTATTAGCCAACTGCCCAGCAAGGAAGAAAAGAATATCCATAATGCTGCTACTACTTAATTGATTTTTTTTTGTATCTAACAATAAAATTTGTACATTTCTGGAGTTATTTTGGGGGATGGTTGTTTTGGGGTTGTGTTTGGGTTTTTTTCAAATAAACTGTGAATATACCATAATTAAAGCTTTACTGTAAATTGACGAGTGGCTACAATACAGGATGATGAACTCTAGAATGGTAACTCAAGACCAGACCATATTGACTGTCAGAAAAGAATATGCCACACATAAGAAACTAGTTTAGCAGAAATTTGGTAGTCATGTATGTAGAGTGACAAGAAACAGCACTTCAGTTTTATTAATTTTACGTACATGACACTCAGTATGAATCTTCTCTTCTTGCTTTTTGCAACCCCTGTCTCACACTGGGTCCATGTGTAATCGTGCCTGCTCACACTGTGCCATCTCCCCAATGCAATGACACCAGTAAGGACTAGTAAGGGAAAAATGAGCTCTTATTAATGAAGTACCTACACATTAACAACCCTTTTTCCAAACTCTGAACAAAAATCTGACTTTTCTTCTTCACCCACAGCAGGGGGATTGGAACTAGATGATCTTTAAGGTGCCTTCCAACCTAAACCATTCTATGATTCTGTGATTCTATATGAGTATTTGCATGTATGTTATAAAAATGTGTGTATATGTGTATTTTTTTTATTCAACCTCTGCCACAGGAGTATCTATTCATGAAGACCATGGAAAAACTGCAGAGCCCAGTCCACAGACCTCAAGCAATAAAAAAGTTACTATTTGCCATGCTGGCATCAAAGGCCTTCTCTACAAAAAGACTCGGTGAGGTCAAGGGGTATATGAAGCAATTCCAGAAGATGTCTTTGCAATTCTGAGGTATTTCGGGTGGGATTTTTTTTTCTGGCTAACTACAGTTAGATAAAGTCTACAATGTAGATACCTGCCTAGGAGCTAGTCACTCCAGGGTCTTTCAATAGTTAGTAGCTATCAAGTCAATATACAGCGTGGGAATCACTTATTCCCTTCTAAACTAGGTTCTGAAATAGTCTGGTATTTCCCACAGAGGGCTGATTTCTCTCCATTATCAATAAAAGAACCATAGAGACAACACTGTAAATATATATGGGGGCTGGGGTGGTGGAAGAGAGTAATCCCCTCCCTTTATCAGCCCTGCCCCTCCCGTGTTTGCAACAGCAAAGCATCCTCTAAGACTGCTTTTCATAGCTCCAGTGACACTGGGAACTCTTCTGCATTTACCCTTTGGCAGTACTTGTCCATTGCAGTACTCTGGCAGAGTAACGCAGCCTCATGCTGGGGACATATTATACTCACATGACTTTAAAGCTCCCTAAAGTTGCCAGCACAGGCTCTGTGCCTTTCTAAATGTGCATTGTTCTACAGCAGCCACCCTGTTCCAGCCTTTCACGAGCTATATAATGTGGTGACTCCTCTGCTGTCTTTCCCCTTCCCACCCTGTATACGCTTTCAATCACTTACAATGTATTCAAAACAAAAGTATTTGAGAAATTAAAACCAGAATGAGATCCTCAAGGCCAGGATTCAGAACCCAGTTGTAAATGAAACATCTAGTTGCCTTTATACCATTAAAGTGGTATAATGGTAAATAAGAGTTCTTGTTTAAAGGGTGATTCATGTGCCAGGGCAGACCGGAGGCACATGCACAATGATCCAATTTGAGTAGGCTGTAAAGCGCTAAAGTGTTCCAGTCTTAGACACGTGCAGGAGTTTGGGCTCCTGCGACAAGTTAGTTGGGACTTTTAAAGAGGCAGGGAGCTGAGGCAGATGGTGAAGCAGAGGAAACAATACTGCAGCATCCATGCTAATGAGAAATGGGCTTGATTATGAAGATCTGCCAAGAGCAAGATTTTTGCACATGACAAATCTGACTCATCCATGGCAGAAAATTTCGCTTGTCCTTCAGTGACAGGGGATGAAGCACTGACCATGGTTAGTGCAATTGTAAAAGCAAAATTAATTCCAGCATTTTCCAGTATAAAGGCAAATTCCCAGAGTGTTTCATCTGGAAGCAGCAGCAAAGCTCATACAGTGACTGAATAGTCTTTGATTTCTAACCATCTGCCTGCTGGCAAAACCAAACGCCCTGCCAAATATATAAGACCCACAAATATTACAATATTTGGGGTTTCTTCTTTTAATCCGCCTATGCCAATTCCAGAGAAAACCTATGAGTCTATTGTTCTCCAGAAAACCCTGGGAAAACACAGAAAAAGCTTATTTCCAAGTAGATCCATGAGCTGAGCGGGTAACTGTCCACTGACTTTGAGTTATTAATACAAGGAGAGTAAGGTTTAATAGTTACAGCAACACGTTCGCAGAGGGATGAACTGGAAATGATTCTTTACATCTGCTCTGACTTTCCCTAGGTGGCTGGGAACCTAACACCTTCTCTCTTTCTCACTTCACACTTTCCAGTCTCCCAAAGATATAGGGAGACTTTTCCCACTTCTGGAAATTTTGGTGGAAGGTATTGTACGTGAAAAGTGTTATTTATGAAACAAAAAAGATGGTGATTCGCTTTCTGGAAGCAGAAGGAAGTGCTTTTGTTTGACATTGAGACAGGGGTCCGGGCAGTGCATTTATGGGCTGATACACGCTTTTAGTCACAGTTCACAGTAGAAGAAAACAATAGAAAAACATGTATTTCTAATTTGTGGACATCAAAATTGAGAGTTCAATTTAAAAAGTGTGTATAGTTATTTGACCTTTGCATTAGCTACTGTATTTGAAATTATCAAATTGAGTCATATTTGCCTTTAGCTTTGTATTGTATCAACAACGAACATAAGGCTGCTTCTCTTCAAGTTTGGGGCTCTTTTAAAGCCATTTGAAGTTAGGGTTTTTTCTTCTCATTGAAAAGATTGCTATATCACAAGCCTCTTCCTGCTGATAAGCTAGTCCTTGAAGATGTTTTTGAGTAAAAAGGGTATTTTCCTGGATATGAGACTAAAATTTTACTTTGAATATATGGTTTTTTTGTTTGTTTTTGTTTTTGTGTTTTTTTAAAGCCACAGAATAAAAACATACATTCACAGTTTCAGTTGTGAAGCACATATTTGTTGGCAGAAGTAGTAAATCACTGACTTAATGCTTGGTGCCTAGTGAACTGTAAACTTCTCAGAGTCTTTCCTGAATATCCCTAAGCTCTGAGACAATTTGCTTTGCTCAAAGGTAGTGAGTTGTGAAAATTGTACTTGTTATCTTTCTGGAGTCAGTACTTATTTGGGGAGCTAACACTTAATTTGTGTATAGTCACACCTGCCAGAATGACCCTCTGAAACTCACACCACCCCAGAACAGAGTGTGTTTGAAAGTCTTCCAGAGTTTGGCCAAGGACCCCATCAATCATGGGAATGACAGCGTGTTTGGATAAGAGAGCTGACGGGCTTGCTCGCCCTTTCTGGTGTTCCCTTCCCTTCTCTCATCTTAAAGCAAAGTCCTTGAAAATGCACCAGCTGTTTTTAGGGAGCGGGACCTGAAAAGTATTTTCCAACTGTTGTTTTGAGAATGGGCTAGAGGTTTAAAAGGCACCGTCACTAACGAAACACATGGAACATAGCCCCATTTCTCTCATAATCAAAGAAAAGGAAAAAAGGCCAGCTATTGAGAATGCTGCAATTAAAAACAAAAGCTGAAACAATAGCTTTGGGCAAATGTGGTGTTGTCACTGAACATCCTGCTTTGCAAGCAAGCCGCATGGAGTGGGAGAGTAATGAGAGGTCCCAAATCAGGGACAACACTGAGCAAAGGGTGCTGTTCTGGCTGGGGTAGTCCTAGTCTGCCTCCAGCAGGCAGGCTGGAGCGAGGAGGGGAAGGAGAAGCGGTGTTGACATGGAGCGCCTACCATAGCATTTTCACAGTAGCTTGCCATAGGGAAGTGGAAGCCAGCTTCCAAAAAGTATCTTGCTCTCTGGGTGGGCCAGCCCAGCACCACACATAACTTTATTGCGTAGGGCTGCAAAGTTCAAAGGAAGCTCTGGGAAAGGGGAACTGTGGCTCACAGTGCTGAGCCCAATCTGCTGCACCACACATGGCTAAAGTACACACTATCAGCAATCAAGGGAAGGACCTCCCTGAAGCACAAATGGCAGTGGGGGTACCCTTCTATAAATATCCTGAGAAATAGCAGAGTTTCCCTTTCCAGTTGCCTGAGTGACTCCACCTCCTTTGATAGCTTGCAAATGTTCCCTTGGTTTTAGTATTTACCACTGTCGCGTGTGCTGTAGATCAAAAACAAGTGCATGGGAAAAGGCAGCTAAGCACAATAGGCATGGGTTGAATTGCATGCAGTAGGAGCTCTTTTGGGGTTGGGGTTGTGTCCCTTCCCTTTTTTCCATCCTTCTAATCCCTTTCCTGTTTCAGTTACATTCTGATTTCCTATAGTCAGCCAGAACAACCTAATGCCAACTGCAGCTCTCAGCCCCAAGGAATTAAAATCATACCCACAAATTAGTAAAGGACAGTTTTGGCCTGGCCCTTTTTCTCCTGCTGCAGACAGCAGGGAAGGCGAATACAACAAGAGCTTCCAAGCCAACTCAATAGCACACAAAAATCTCATTGGCATTTGAGCAATCTCTGTAGGTCTGCATATTCTATTCTGAGGTGTGGGTTTGGATGGCAACGACCACAGTCCATGGCAGAATTTGCCCTAATACCTTTCCACTGGTCATTAGAAAATCTGGTTTAGACTTCACAGAATGCTGTGAACTCAAATCTATTTAAAATGATGCAAAGCACCAACAAAGCATGAAATACGAAACAGGTTTGCCTGAATACATACTTGGGCTCTTTAGAAAAAGAAACAGCAAAAAGTTCCCCTGGGAAACTAGTGTCTTTGTTCCATAGTGTAAAGAGAGGTAGGAAAATTCAATAACTACATTGCATCTGCAGTATCAAATTTAAATCAGACAGCTCATGTCAGAAATTAGAAAAAAAGAAAAAAATCCCTTCTTGTTGTTCGTGTGCCTGGAAATGGTTCAGCTGATGGGTAGAGCCTACAAATAGCTATAGGAACTGGCCTGTCGTATGGGATATGGTATGAATATTGGCATTTCCTTACTGGTGTGACTACCCAAAACTTAACATGGAAGAACCACTTCTAGAAGTAGTGTTCAGGTCTTATACAATCCTAAAAGTAGACATCTACCTGAATAGAAAAGGGAGCCACTTAGTACTATTAGTGTCATTAGTCTCCTGTCACGTGGATTAAAAACAATTAAAAGCCCTGTGATGGCTATGCAAAAAGATCATATTTTGGGAAATAGTTGGCTACCTCCTCCCATTCTAGGTCACATTAAATGAAGGTACTGTAGACCACAGCAGGTCATGCAACCCATCCAGTTAATTTTAAAAAGTTTGAGGGATGGACTCAATTTGGAGTCACATTGCATTTATGCAGGGGAAAGGAGGGTAGAGGACACACCTTCATGGAAACTCCCAGAAAATGTAACAGATGCCTTTCTGCATTATCCTCTACTAACAGGGGATTATATCTTTGTTACAGAATAGGAAAATTCATAAGTCTTATGAAATTATATTATGCCTTTCTATGTAACCATATCACATTGCTACAGAACCAAGGTCCCACTCAGCACAACAGATTGTTTCCATCACGAGGGATTAGGTGGAAGACATGGGTGGTTTCTCAGATCAGAAACTCCTCCACAGGTTTGGATCATAACTGAAATCTCGAAAGGCTTCTTCTTCTGCATGGGGTAAAAATGCAAGTAGATTTTCTTGAAGATAGCTTTACTTCTGAAGTTTGGGGACAAACAGTGGATAGTCACAAGGACAACTGTCAGCAAGTGAGGTTTCCAGTATTAAAAACTTACAAGAACAGTCCTCTCATGCTTTCTGCCTGCCACGCACATGTGAAGTTCTGCAAGAGCAGAAAAGGTGATTTCAAGCTGACCTTGAATCTACCCCTGAATCCAAGCTCCAATTTTGCCTAAAATACTGTCCTGAACCTACTCCCAGTCTGCCTATTTGGGCCCCATGTCTTCCACATGGTATGCATATGTGGTAGATTGTTAGGTAGAAGCAATGATAAAAATAGACCTGCTAAATATCCCTTTCATTTGGTACATCCTACTGAACAATCACATGGACATATTAAAGTTATTACAGAAGATATTATATACTTGCACAATAAATACTACTTACACAAAGTATAAGTTAAATTACTCTTTGAGCAAGCTTTCTAACAAAGTCAAAGCCTTTTCTCATACCCACAAACTTCCTTTCATATTTAGCAGAAAAAAATAAATGGCAGATGCCAGAGATCTCTTCCCAGGAAAACAGTTCTCTTTGGCTCTGTTTTTACCCTCTAGCTATAATACTTAGATACACATATGCAAACTCTAGCCATTGCCATACTTTATCTATGCCAGAATTATTAATGCTAATACTTTAATTTAATCAGGGTTATATGTTTGCCAAAAAGTAATTTTTCAAATACATTCAGAACACATATTTGATAATACGGATGCTAACTGCCCAAACAGCTCCTCAGTTCACACAATTTTCAGGCTAAAATGTAAAATCATTACAGGACTTTTATTCCTCCACCCATGCAACTCTCCTCATATTAGAGCCCACCTTTATGTACACATTTCACTCATATGTCCAAGGTACAAATTCTTTTTCGCCCATCATATATATTAACACAACTTTCAGGCAGGCTTCTCAAAGCATAATCTGCTTCTATTTATATATTCATAATATGTTTTGCTGAACAAAGCTGAAGTAGAGACAAAAATATCTTTAAATACTCAGGAGTGTTTAAAATTGTGCACCCTACTAGGCTTGTTGAACTTGATGGGATAGTCTCAAAATCAGATGGTGTGTAAATGTTTGTTGGATAAGGAACTTACACTTCATATTTACAATAATATGCCTCCAAAGCCTCCATGGCTTTGGTTGCATTTATACTTTAAAAATAAATTTGGCCAGTGTTATTTCCAGTGTATTTCTACTTGACCCATGGCCTTGAAAGAAATAGTGCAAAGGAACTGAAATTCTATAATCATTTCCCCCTGCTTTTATATCACTTCAGTACTTAAAAAAGATAGAGTTGATAAAAACATTGAGGCCTTCTACAGTTTCCTGCAGACATACTTTACAGGTTTGATCATGATGTATTTTTCAGGTACAGTTACTCTTTCCCTCAATGACTCTGATGTTATCTTCATCCTGTTGTGGACTCTTATTGCTGAGGGATGAAATATCAGTTGATCTCCTTGCAAGAATTACATGCTCTGTCCTTCCATGGAGTGAACCTGGTTATGACTTATACCTTGTGAATGACCTTCTAACATGGAAACGGCTTGTGGGAAGAAAATGGAATTAAAAGGGTTATCTTCAATTAATGCTAATAAAAGAAAATAAATTAGATGTACCAACTGCTGCAGTCAATCTGCCTTAACTCTAACTTTACCATCTAGCAGGCTTTTTTTTCAAGGAAGTCATCGCAGTAGGAAAATCTAATTTCCTTTGAACAAAAGTATAAATTTACAGAGAAGGTGTTAACTGAGCCACAAAATCTAGATCAAGAAGAAGAATAATCAAGCTGCAGAAGACTTGTTTACTTCGTATTTGCATATAGATGTTCTGTTATGGTGTTGCTGCTCTGATCTCAGTATGGATTTCACTGGCATGAGTGAAACTGGATTGTATTAATTGGCCAGATGGGAAGAAAAAAAAAAAAGAGCTGCACAGAGAACTTCCTATGTTTAAAAATCTTTTCACTTCTGCAATTTACGATTTATTTAGAAATTCAGGAAGAATTTATTCTATTTTACCCATGAACATCTTCTATCTTTTTAAAAAAATATTTTATTTTCTTCATACTGTGTCTAGAGCACTTCAGAACAGCAACAAACACGCCGATCAAAATGCGTTAGCGTTGGCATTTCACACGAATAGTACAGAAGAGTGTAGAGGAGAATTCAGATTTGATTTGATGGCGGGACACAGGAGTCATACGCAGAGTCCATACACCTCTGGGACAAATGCAGGGGGAAAAGCACAAGTTCATAATTTTTGCCATTTTGGGCTCCCATCACTCCATTTTGCCTGTATGCCACAACAGGCCACTCTGTCCTTTTTCAGCTCTCCACTCCTGCTTTCTGTTTGTTATGTTGTTCACTAGATGACAGTGCTTTAACACCATTTTTTTTTTTTTTTAGGAAAATGCAGAAAAATATTTCTAAGGGAAGTGGTGGACACTCCTTTGCTTCCTGTTGTCAAAGGAAGAAACGCCTCTTTCTAGAGCACGTCCAAGCACCAGGCGCAGCAAAGAAGTGACTCTCGGAAACTGCCTGCTCCACAGTAGCCTGGAGACAGCATAGGTGCTTTAACAGTCTCTTATGACTTTAAAAAATCTGGATTTACTAATTAAAAGAGGAATGGTGTCTTTTTATACCGTTGGCCGGTGTAACAGCTCTTTCTGTCTCTCATGCAGTCAGTTGGGATTGTTGGGAGAGCCCTGGATGAAGAGCGCTAAATAAGCAGTAATTATTCTTGCTGTGATAATCATAAAACTGCAGCCTCAGTAGCTGTTAATGTCTTCTGTGAAAGTCCTTTTCAGTAGGGCAGCCATGTAAAATCTTTACTCTGGCTGCCGTCTTTTAAAATGCATATGGGTTTCTCCCTTGGTACATCATCTCCAGTTGGGGAAGAAAGATTCACATGGTAACTCCAAACTTGTGTTGATTTTTCTGTACCTTTCAGCACCCAACTTGCTATAACAGAGCTTCCTATCTGTTCTGAGTCATCAAAAAGAAATCTCTCTGAAAGCAAACAAAACCAGCCTCAAGTATGTTCACGTGAATTTGGTTTTACTTGTATCATCACTAGTAGGTGTTGTTTTTGTTGGGGGGTGGCTGTTGTTGTTGTTGTTATTATTATAGTATCATCATCATCATCATCATCATTATTTTCTGACAATGATGAGAAAGATTATTTTTGTGAGCACCATCAAGAGAATGGTTGCAGCCGTAACCCCCTGGGCTGTTATTTTCTGAGACCTGGAAAACAAAGCAGCCTGAGATTGCTCAGCACTTAGTCCTTCATGAAATAATATTACACAGTTGTGCTTGGGAGTTGATTATCCACTTGGTCCTTTTCTTCATTTCTACATAGTTTTAGGATAATTTCCTGCCAGAGGTCCTGATTTTCTTTCTGATAAGTCATAAGCTGCTATCCTGACTTCATGCTAAAATTAAATGCCTCTTTGCACTTGGGGCAAGAGCTGGGGATGTTCTCTCGGTCAAGTTACAGTTTGAAAAATTACATCCTACCTTCTTAAATTCCAGCCATACATTCAGCTGGATACAGTACTTATCACTTTCCAGCTTAAAATGTAACAATGCAGGGTGCTTTTAAACAGCTGCTGCTCTCCACTCTCCCTCCCCTCCAGGTGGCTGCACTTCGCTGATGGGTAAAGTGATTTCTGTTTACAGAAAAAGCAGCTTTTATAGTTTGTAAATGGTTTTAGGATCCTTTGGGAGGAAAGGCACGGTGCAGGAATGTAAGCTGTTCTGATTCTTGTTAAGAGAGGGGGACAAAACCCCACAGGAATTAGACAAAAACTAAACTCCTGTAAAAACCTCCAGGTGTGCAATATCTCAGACTAGAAACACTGGGCCAATAAAATGATCAGTTGTGGTTTTAACTGAAAATTTTAAAGAAAAAAAAAAAGAAAAAAAAAGGTTAGCAGTGAATAAAATAGTGTGGGATATTTTTTGGGGGGGGGTTGGGGGAAGGAGGGCTGGTCCCACCCTCAAACGTGTGTACAAAAGCAAGAAACTTATCTAAAGTGCTGATGACATGACCAGAAACATTCCCACTTCTCGGTCAGGAGCCGGTTTTCTGCAAGCTCACGCGGACTGTACTACGCCACGTTGTCTTTGTCGGGCTGAGGAGGGATCCATTAAATTGTGATCCACAGGGATTTGCTGAAGATGTTAATCAATGTCTGATTAACTATGCATGCAAACACAGACAGCCCCCATGGCTGCTGGCTTTGGGCTTTAAACTCAGCCCAGCACCACTGGTGAGCTTTAAATCCTGTCAGCAGCACTCTGAAGAGTCTCTCTGAGACACAGCCAAGATGCATGTAGCGTGTTGGGAACGTTACCAAGCGGGAACTAGACTCTCAGTACAGAATGTTTTCTTCAATTAAAAAAAAAAAAAAAAAAAATTAAAAAAAAGTGATCTGGGATTTGAATAAACTCGTTAGATTTTGATCTGCGAGCTTATGTCATTTTTTCCATGCTTCCCCTCAGAGAAACAGATTCCACAATTTAAATAAAAAGGTTCCATTTTCTTGGAAAAATATTGACATTGACAACGTACCCCGGAGTCCTCCCACATGGCCCCCCGGCCTTCCCCCTCAGCGGCTCCGTGGCCGGCAGGCCGGGCATGGCTGTGGCCGGAGCCTGCGGGGAGCCAGGGGACCAGGCGACCCGCCCTGTGCTGATGCTGGGAGGGGTGGCACAACGTGGACCCCCTTCCCTGCCACCCTCAGGCCCACGGCATCGATCACACCTTACACATCTTCAGCAGGTACACGATGAAGAGACGTTCAGTGGATTGGGTTTAGCAGGGTAACTTGCCGGTGGGGTCTCAAAAGGATTTAAATTAGGGATATACAGCTACCAGAGTATTTTCAAGACTGAATGCACACACACACTTTTTTCTGATACACTTGTCCCAGTCTGCTTGAAATCTATTAGCACGCTGCTCCCTAAAGCGATCTGACTCAAGTTGACGTGGGAATTAGCTGCGGTTGCTGCTCCTGGCTGCAGGTTACCACCACCCCTGCAGCAGAAGTGGCGGGCTGGGTGATCTACCCTGCTTCTCAGCTGCCACCATTCGCAGTCCAGCTATTAGCATTCATGGCCGTAAGCTCATTAATTGGACTCGCAAGGACACGGTGGGATGTAAAGCATGGTGGTTCGCACCGCTCGCTCCGCTCCTTCACAGCAGGACAGGCAGTAGGCAGCTGAGACACAGGGTCATCAGCTGGGCTGTATCCTGCCACTGTGAAATCAGGCAAGGGACCACGAGTCAGGATGCAGCAGGTACCTGCAGGAGAGAGCCAGGACCCGGTGGTGGTCACCACTCAGTGCTACAGTTCTCCTCAGCAACTCAAACGAGAGCTGCAAATGCAGAAAAGGGAACTGAGGAGATCAGTCCCCCTCTAATGACAAGTTTTCACACGTTTGACTGAACCTGGTTTTGAGGCAACACTTAGGCAGCTCAATGCCATCCTGGAGTAAGAGAACCTGAAAGCAATCACTTGGTAGCAGTTCAGAGGCCAAGTGTGGCTAACAAGAAATTTGGCAAGTTTGCAAGGACATGTGCAATTGCACGGTTAGAAGAGCAAATGCTCTTCATCTGGCTGTATAATGTTTAGCCATGTTTATTAACTGTACAAGATCAGGTTAAGGATGAAAAAAAGAGCTAATTGGCTGAATTATTTGACCTAGTCCTAGCAAAGCTTGTAGCAGCCTGCAGAATTTTCTCTTTTGTTATGGCTCACTGTAGTCACCGGGGTCCCATGCTAGCCAGGTAGAGCTGGAGTATGCCCTGATGTTGAGGCAATATTGACCCATCCCCAAAAAGTCCCTTGCCTCAGAAGGTGCAGGAAACAGGGAGGTGAATCCTTCATGTCTGCAGGGGATCTCCACACCAGCCAAGTCCCCAGGAAAAGTCTTGAAAAAAGGCTGCCGCTACCCGAGCACTAGCAGCAGTACTCTGACCTCACGCTGGGCAGATGCTCTCAGAATTTGTTCAAAGCAAGCCCAATTAGGAAAAGAAAATTAAAAGGAAAAATTTGCAAGTGGTAGTTTGAGCAAATTTGTTCTTTGCTCACTATTTTCACATAAATCAGAATTGTTACAGTGCTGTTCCTTATGTCCTCTATAGAGACTGCGTCGGAGGGTATGAGGAACTGCGGCCCTAAGAGCCAAAGCTAACCAGGATGAGGAACTAAGCCGAGGTGGCACTACTTGAAAGGAGACTTCTTTTTCCTACAGGTAATTCAGCTTCAGGTTGACAATTCACTGCTCCAAACTCAAGCGTTAAAGGGTGCCATAGCAGAAGAGAGTAATGAGAGATTTCACACACGCAGAAGCACTGGTTCTGCCCGACTGGCTGAATGCTCAGTGCCCCTCGCAGCACCCTGGGTTCCCTCTGGCACATGGGACATCACTCAGAGGGGGACCTGTGTGCTGTGCGGGGACGGGGACAGTGCAGGCTTGATCCCAAAAGGCAGGTGGCAAAGGGTACTGGTGCTGGTGGCCAAACCCCAGCCGGTGCACAGCTTTGCCCCTCTCCCCTGAAATGCTCGTACGTCAAACAGGGGCAGCGAGTAATTCCCTACCATGTTGAAGCCTTGCAAGCCTAAGTGGACAAAGTGAAAGAAAAACACTGCCAGTGTTACGAAATGTCCTGTGCCTTTCCAGCCGGCGAGGGCTCGCAGGAAGAAGTCAGGGGCTGCAGCCCTGCCACCAGCCACCGCTCGGTGCAGTGGGGCGGCGCGGCCACCTCATCCTCCCGGCTTTGTGTGGCGGCCGCACCCCCTTGGTTATGGCACTGTATAAACAAGAATAATAGTATTGGTAGGTTGGTTATAAATCAAGCAAACTATATTAAAATTGATTTTGCATTGCAGGGAAAAAGTAAATTATGAGGTGTTACAGTTGCAAACATTTTGTTTTATATGCTACTTCTAAGAAGAAAAATATTATGCCAAATGAAAAAGAGGTGTTGACCAATCGGATCTCCTGATGCCTGTCCCTTCCTCCAGTAGTAACAGTCCCGTCGTGCTGTTTTACAAGGCAGTAAGCCAGTCACCAAGTGGAGAAACTACCAGACTAAAGTTCTCCTGGTTCATGCCAGGGAGGGAACAAAATTATGGCCTTGTAAAACAGTGTGACAGTGCTATTATTGTGTTGGTGCTACAAACTGCTTAAATAGAGTTTTGAATAAGTTTTTCGAAATATTCTCAGGACCTGGTCAGGTGAGAGAGTCTGTGATGCTGAGTAGTGTAAAACAGAGCCGGATAGCTCACAGTAACTTATATCCACTTGGGAAAGGCATCCATGAACCAGGACCAAGCACGATGCTGCACGCCATTGCTTGTGGTGGGCTGGACCAGCATCAGGCTGGGGGTTGCCCACCTTTCTTGTGGGATTTTCAGCCCTTTCTCATATTCTGGCAGAGCAGGAAACAGACGTATCATGAAAAAAATTTTTATCGCAATTTCATGAGGATGAACCAGGGTGTCGAGATCAAGGGCATTTTAACTAACTGTTTTTGAGCACTGCTGCAAAATGTCCTGCCTTGCCTTTTGTAGTCTGCCCAGGCCTCCCTACAATATTAATACTGAAAGGAGACATTTTCCAGAAGTGCACTAAGATGTTAACATGATAAAAACATACATGAGCTCCCTAGCCTAGAGGTAAAGATGGTGGTTTAGTACAAACCCCAAGAGCAGTGTCTAAAACTAACTGGGTTGGGGAGCAGGGTGGTGGTAGCTCAGGGGACTTCTACTCAAAGCTCTCCTGGAGGAAAAATGAAATTTTAACCAACAAATGACTGCTTCCAGCAGAAAATATTGAATTTCCATTAAAAATAATAAAAATCTCTGACTGACAACCCAAAATATCTGGGTCAACAGGAAGTATTCTCATTTTGGAAATGCTGTTGTTAGCATGAGGGCTGAAAAGGGGCTGTCTCATGGCCCGTGGGGCAGGACGCCCAGCCACGTTTTGTCTCCCATGACACACTATAGCCAGGGATTTTTAGTGCTCAGCAAGAAAGAAGGCTGGGATGAAGGAGGGAAAACCTGGCTCAGAGAGGGACCCTGTGCTCAGGTGAGAAACCCTTGCCAGCACTGGCAGACCAGTGGAAAATACAAAATGTGAGCACAGCAACTCATCAGTTACTCAGGTAGAGACCTGCAAACGGCATCCAGGTGCCCCCCGAAATGCACTTCTCTAGAGCCTGGAGGCAGGGGATGGGACAGACTGGCACTGTTTAGGTTATAAGTTAGCACTAACTTATTTCCTTAACTTCTGAAAGATCTGTGTTGCAAAGGAACTGAAAAAAAAAATTAAAAAATAAATCTCAGTCCTCATCTGTGGAATCTACACTTGCAGCCATGACTTGCGCTCTCATAGGCAAGCAAAATAAGACTGGGAGCAGGCTGGCACTGAGGCAGAGGGGAAGGCAGATTTAACTTGTCTAATATTTGTAAATACACCAGAGAGGAAATCTCATTGCATTTAATTCCAGGCTCTGCTTGTTTGTTGCCTCCAGTAAATTAAATTTCCAGATAAAATTACCAATGGGCATATGTGAGATTTTTTTTAATGACATCATTACATAAGGAATATGGCAGAGCTTCAAATAAAATAAACAATACACAAGGAAACCTATTCATTTTAATAGCTTGAATGCAGCCATGGATGATGATAGGGAAAGTAAAGCTCTGATGCTTAGAGGCTCAGCAATTCTGTTCAAAAGACGGCATAAACAAGGAGCACTTACATTGTCCAAAAAAGGGTAAGAATGAACTAAGAAGCGGGATTTTGTTCAAGGCCTCAGTGTAATTATATATTTTACATCTCTTTCAACGCAACACTTTGTTTAAGCATGGGAACGCTCTAGCAGACTTATAACAATATTTCCGTACTGTACATTTATTGTAGCTACTCATTAAGTCAAATTGCTAGCACATGAAGTCATGTGGAAAAAAGAGGGATTTAAGACATAACATTTGCAGGATGCAAACATGAGAAGTGAAGACTTTTTCGTCAACCTCTGGTTCACAGTCAAAGCAAAATTCCAACAACTGTGCAGAGGCGAGCTGAAGGGAGGGAGATTACTATCAATTTGAAAATGACTTTACGTTCAATTTCTTAGCAAATTACAGCTCTTACCAGGCTGGCTGCAATGTACATATGTGTTGCTACTCATATGAAAAGAAAGAAAAGCGCATTAGGAAGCTAAGCTTTACAAGCTTAAAAAAAATATAATAAAGAAAGCAAAACAAGCACGGCTGTAACCAAATTTAATAATTACTAAAGCACTGTTATTCTCACTCTGACAATGATCCATGTAGAGACTCCACATTAAAGTTTTCTGCAAAAAAAATTATAAACCACAATGTAATTAAGAAAAGAGAAACAGTTGAGGTGTGAAGTAATCTTTGGTGATGTCTTTTCCTTTGGAGGCCGTATGTGTGCACACCACAAATAATACTTTCACCTTGATTCGTTCTCTGGTTATGCTACGTTCGCACTGCCCTTCTGTGCTAATTTCTGAATCTTAATGTTGCCTTAGTCAGTGTTCATTGCACACAGCCGTATTTCACCAGTTAACTAGACATAAAGCCGCAAGCTGTACGGCTCAGTACCCTTCTTAAGGAGTCCCTTCTCCTTAGCTGTTCTCACCTCCCTTTGTAGCTGAGGTGGCCCCCCAACCCGGCGAGCGGGCACTGCGGGGAGGAAGGCTGGCTCGAGTCCCCTGAGAAACGGCCAGTTTATCTGCCATGAACAAGGCAGCTTCTCCGAGGGGAAGTTATCCCCCAGGCCAACCAGAAACCTGCCCTCCACAAATGTTATTGCCAAGGTGGGGACCGACAGAACGAGCTTCGGCCAATGGAAGAGGAAAGGAACTGGGGGAAACATCACTGGATTCGAGGAGGAAAGCCGAGCTATGGGAACTATGCATTTATGTGTGTATATAGACGTATGTACATTTTGCAGAGGAAGTGAGGCTTGTGTAACTGATGGAGTTAAAATATTGGCAGCATATCCCTGCTGGGGAACAACAGCTGTAGCAACACCAAGAGAAACAACAGCAGCCACCCTCCTGCCTAGCACCCGGGGTGGTCAGTAGTCAGACGTTTCTCCTGTTCATCTCATTACAGCGTGACCAAAATATGTAGCTGTAAAAAGGCCCTTTCCACTCCCTGGTGCATATTATTTGTTATTCGGTACAGCAGAAGGGGGAGGCAACAACAGCTGCAGGAGCAATAGCGAAGTGTGAGGGTGAAACAGAGTTTCTGTGAGGTGAGTCCCTATCTCTGGCAATACTATATTGCCCCAAAATGGACAAATGTAGGAGTGAAAGAACCGTATACTGCAGGGACAAACAGGGTTAAGTATAGAAAGGAGGCCACCTTACATCTTTAACAGTAGTTAAAAAGAAACTGGGGCCTCCCCACCATTCCCACATTCCTCCTGGGGTAGGACTAGAACTACTGATATCCCCAAGTCACACCAGCCGGAAACCTCAAATGAGGTGTACAAAAAGAAACAAGAAATAAAGGAGCACGAAGGTCTACCTGCCTTCCTCCGATCCAAGCAGCACCACACAAATTGTCACCTGCCTACTTTGGGCCACTCAGGGGGGAAGTAGGCAGGCACGCCCCAGATCCACTGACATTTTCAGAAGGTCTCCAGTGCAGGAAGGGTACCTTGGTGTCCTGCCTTCCTCTGTTTCAGTATGCCTCTTCCTCTTCTCCCCCTAGCCTGCCAAAATGCTTCTACTGTTTTAGCAAGAGTTTCACACTAAAAGGTCATAACGTACCTCAAAAGTACAACCACATTTTCCTTGCAAAGTGAAAAAAATTAGTGTTTTCTTCCACTACATGATCAGTGGGTTTACTGACTGAGAACAGGGGCAGGGATTATACGCTGATGGAAGTGACAGGCTCAGGAAGCTCAGATTTTAATCTTGTATTTCTCGTTAGCCTAGCACTGTCAGTCCTAGAAAGCCTGGTTAGAGGCCCAGATGTTGCTCTGTGTTTGTCTTTCTTTCCTCTACTTGTGCAAGGAAGGAGACGCGTTTACCTAAACTGACCCGGCAAGCGCGCCTACTGCTGGGCACGCTTCCTCGCTGTTCGATTCTGAAACCAGTGCTGCTCTGGGTAACCTTCACAAGCCACCTCCCCAGACCGTGCTGCCGTTTCCCCACCTCTACAATGACTTTTTTGTGAACTGCCTCAATGTCTACTGTATCACAGCTAGGTATTTATAATATACAGTTGATTTGTTTTCAGATGGAATGACTCCATTTTAGACAGCATTTCTTCAAAGCACTTTTTTATCCCTGGAACGTACAAGCACAGTGGATTGCAAATTTAAAAAATCCCAGAGAGTAATTTTATTAGCTGCTGAAATACATTAGTGTTCCTGGACTTTGAACTAGGAATAACAATAATAGCCTTTCCTGAGAGTGGAATTTCTGACAGATTTTTTTTCTGATGTTAGACTAAATTATCTTTGTATTGCTTTAGATTTAGTGGTACATAAATAGCTCTTTCTTAGTCTGCCTTGATGTGAGAGGATGGTAAATACGACTCGCTTTTTGATCTGAGTTACTTATTGTATGGTGATGGTTAGCCAGATGATGGTGGCTGTTGGGCAAGCTCAAGAAAGAATCCAAGCCTGTGAGCTTTCCTGTCATTTACGAGGCCTAATTTTTTATGGTGGCTGTTATACCTGTAAGGCCTGTAAGGAATCCCGGAGAGGCACAGGCTACTGGGATTGGAGGAATCACTGATGACTTTGCCTATGTTTCTTGGTTCTGCCAGTGCTCCACGTGAAGCTCGTGTGGTGAGCATTCACTGTCTGTGGGCACCCATCCCTGGCGCTACTCTACTGGTACTTATGGAAAGCAAAGTGACATAGGGCACTTGTTCACACACCTTTCTATGCTGAACATCAAGGCACTGAATACCCTTCACTGCTGTTGCCTTTGAAGCAAGCTCAGATGCTCTCAGTTGCACTGAAGAAGCAGGGTTTTCATTGTGCAAGCTCCTTGCCCCATCTGAGGTGATATACACCACCCCAGTTAAATGTCTGCACAGTTTGGAAAGAGACTGCCTGGCTCGACAGGTACCTGGGATGGCAACCCTCTTATATGGCATTTTCACAAAGAGGCTTACCCAAACCTCCATATTTAAAACCAAGATGCAATTGTTCTGGCGCTGGTGAGAGTGAGTTCTGAGTTGCACACACCACAGCCAAGAGCATAAACCAATCTTTATTGAATAAGTATTCAAGTGCTCATTTAAAATTCTTTCTCTCCCTTTCACTAGGGGTAAGAAGTTTTTCTTCTTAAGCTCAAACATTCAATACTTGCAGACAGCAAACACCGAAGTTTCACAGACATTTAGAATTAAATTCAGTTGGAATCTGATCAAACAGCAACAGAGAAAAATAAGTTGGTTAGTTTCACGGATCTAATTCTTACAGAGATTATAAAGACCCAAATACACAAATTCAGAATTAAGAAAAGTCTGTGCATCAACATGTATGAGAAGATTAAATAATGCTTCTTTAGAAATACATTCATCACTCCTGAGGGTACAAATTGCTCTTTTCCTAGACACCTAAACAGACATTACATACAGCTATTGTAGCTGAACAATCAGGGGCCTGAGAAGAAAGCAGAAAAAAAGAGAAGAGAGAGAAACAACGACAGCCAGGATTTTTTAAAAACACCACAATTGTTACTACTTTTACATGGATTTGAAGGTGTATGTAATCACTATTCCCATATGTTGATGAAAATCAGGATTAACAGGAAGCCACGCTGAAAAATAAAATCTCTCAGACTACTGTATCTGAGAAGGTAAAGAACCTTCTGGTGGCCAGCAGACCGTGATTAAGTAGTCCTAGCTCTCACGGAAATAATGATAATATCTGTAGGATTTTATCACAGGCTTCCTGTGATCTGAATTTCAGAAATTTAGAGTTCTCAAGACCAGGAGCTGAGCATCAGTTCCGTGAGCCACCTCCCCACAGCAGCCAGTGGGAAGAAAACTGCCCACTGAGACGAGACCGCAGTACGCCTGGGTAGCCTGGTCTGCAACAGCCTGAACACTTTGGTGGCCATTTGGCCTGTCACCTAGTCAAACAAAAAAATCATGCAGAGGCGAGAGGCAGAGATTTGTCACCTGTGCAGTGAGCAGTGTTCAGACACATCAGTAATGCCCTAGTCCATGTGTCAGTGAAATCAAGGAAGTCCTTACCCGTATGAACAAACTTTAGCACCTGCCTAGTCGCAAGGAAGCTAAAGGAACTCCCAGGGAGTTTATAGTACGCATGAAAGCCACCTGTTAAACA
The DNA here is from genome assembly GCA_017639485.1 of Pluvialis apricaria. Classification (NCBI taxonomy): domain Eukaryota; kingdom Metazoa; phylum Chordata; class Aves; order Charadriiformes; family Charadriidae; genus Pluvialis; species Pluvialis apricaria. The sequence continues at coordinate 46,792,164 of CM030044.1, read as the reverse complement.
GTGAGAGTGGAATTTCTAGGGTGAAACCCTACCACTGGGCCTTCACCATATAGAAGTAAATACTGGAGGTTCACATTCATGTTTATGTTCTTTTTTTTTTTTTAATAGTCAGATACCATTTCTGACTCTTCAGTGGCACATTATTAGTCCTGGTCATATTCATTTTCATTCCTACAGGACGTAGTTCTTCAGCTGGAGAAGTATTTTATACGCCTTTATTTTGCACTTAGCATTCGGAGGCATGAACTCTCCCTCTGAATAAAAGACTGTGAAAGTGCAGGTTCTCAATGGTCCGAAACCTGGAATGGAACAAGACCTCAGTTCTCTAGCTGAACACCATCTGTGCACCTATTGCGTGGTGAATAGGAAGGCAAACACACACAAAAATTACCCTAAAAGCCCCGTATTTCCTCACGTTCTCCAGCTTCCCTGGCTGCGGCTCCAGCCTTCCTGTCATCCTGACTGAAGACTTTGTTAAAAGCCTGCTCTGAGGCTGATGGAAATCATTCCATTCTACCAACGATTTCGGCAGGCTCTGGATCACACGTAGAGACTGGGAAGAAGAGAGACTTTATCCTTTTTTTTTAATAATTATGCAGAGATTGCATAATTGTTATCTAATCAGTTGGGCCACTGATGCATTTTCAGGTATTTTAAAGCTTGCTTTTATCTGTTTAAAGTTGCTTATGCATGATTTTATCCAGATCCTCAGGCTATTTGGATCCTCTTTCTTAAAGCCTTAAGCACCTAAATTGCTGAATCGAGGGTTTTTTGTGACTAGTGCCTAGATTCCCTAACTAAAGTTTGAAAACTGCAGTGCAGTCATAAGCCTCAAACAAAGAAAGAAAAATAAAAAGAATGTGACTTTCATTATTATATATTTTAAACCTTTGATTTAAGACAGTTTCACAAATTTTTGAGGCCTGACCCATTATAATTTTATTTTTGGAACTGGCAAAAAGCATAATTTCTTCTCTAAACTTCTGTTGCCTAGTCCTCAGCAATACTAGTAATAAGTGTTTCCTAACTACTCACTGTTAACAACATCATTTTTAGTGTCTTTTCCTGCTAATATTAAGCACCTGGATCTCTTCTGATCTTCACAAGGTGGCTTTCAAACTGGGCGCTTACCACTGTAGATCTCTGAATGTTGACCTCCTAGCTCTGTCATGAAAGCGGCTGAAGCTACAGGTATCAAACACTTGTGAAAAGGTGGTGTATTGATAAATGCGTGATTCAGAGTACGGTGTTAACCAATGTAAGGGACACTTGCAAAAGGACAAGAAAAAAAAGAAAAAAAAAAGAAAAAAGATGAGGAAATAAATATAATATTTCCCAGTAGCTGCCTGACCACAAGACATTTTATACTGCAAGTCTGTAATGGAGAAATGTTATCATGAGACTCCGTGTCCCACCCTCTCCCAGCATCATGCATGGAATGCGAAGCTTAGGAGCCGCGGGTAGTGGAGGGTTACAGATGTACTAAACTGGGTTTATTAAACTGTCACAGACCATACAGGGTGCTCAAGGGAAAACAAAATCTGGTATCTAATGTCACAATGGATGCACTGCTTGCACAGCAGAAATTGCCCAATTCAGGTATTATTTTTGTTTCTCAGTCATAGATCATAGACTTTTCAGCATTTCCCAGTAAGATAATGTTCTCACGTCCCTTGTAAAGATCCACCACAGAAGCAGATGCAGAAACAGCATCTGTCTTATTTGCTCAGCCAGTAATGGATTACATACGGGAAGACAAACTGCTTTTATTTTCATTACTTTCATTAAAATAATGTGATGCTCAAACGAGGCATTCCTGAAGGCCATGTGATAAACAGCAAGCACTCTAGGCAATTGCCTTGCCAGTGAGATTTAAAGTCTACCAATCTTCTTTGGGAGGCTCAGTGCAATTTTTGCTTCCATCTGCAGGGCTACTGGAAAGGGCGTCTGTTTAACATCCCATGCAGAACATTACCTTTAAAAGAAAATGACCTGTCTACAGCCACGCTTCACTGTCAGTACAGATACGAGCCCAGCTCTGAACGCACAATCTCAGATATGTTGCCAGGTGGGCCCAAGTACATTGCATGAACACATTCCCATGTTTAAAGCGATGTTGCTTTTTCATAAGGATGTAAGCGATACATTAACACCAGCCTCTGCCCATGCTGAGGGCTGAGCTCACGACAGTCTCACAAATACAGCAGGAAACTATGTCAGTGCGCACATTAACGTAGGAGGATTGATTTGAGTCTGTAATGAAGAGGCAGCTCACCTGGTTTGTGAGACTTTACACTCTGTCATAATAGGTAAGTTAAGACCCTTTGGAGCAAAAACAAGGCAGCCTAACCTTTCCACACTCTTGAGCTGGTTAGGAAGACTTCAGAGCCATGAGTATAAAATGCATATAAAGTAGAGCAAGGGGACAAGGGAACTATGCATCAAGAGATTAACTAATTAGAAAAATATCAGAAGCAGAAACTCACATGTGAATATTATTTTTGGAAAAAAGATTTTGTTAAAGATTTTTTTTTTAATGGAAAATGCTTCAAGTTCAAGCCATGCTTAAAAGCATAACCATATGGGACAAGAGAGCAACAGCTGCACTCAAATATTTTCTTAAGAGATGAACATTCATACTCACTCTGTGCTATATCAAAATAACATTTCTGTATATCAGCTTAGTTCACAAGTGCTTTTGAAAGGCAGTCATTGTTTGTCCTTTCCGAAGCCATTTTTAGCTGGAGCCATCATTGCTCACTCTTCCCTGGTGACGCACAGTATGCTGGATCCTCACAGGAGAGTAAAATATCCCTTTTCTGGCAGTAAAGAGGGCATTGGCCCCTCAATATTGCCTGAAGAAGGAGAAAGTGAGGAATATGTTCTGCCCACATTATTTCAATATTTATCCATCCTTGAAATAAACATTCAAGTATAACATGTTAAAAATAAAATGTTCAAGATCTTGCTCATAAATACTTTATTTATGGCTTTGAAAATATAAGTTGGAATGTCAAACTGAAATATGTCCCGCACTTACAATCATAAATTATACAGCACCATAAATTTACTGGACATTTTACAAATACAGATATTTCCCCTGTCCCAAAGAATTTAAATTTAATTCAAGCATGACAAACAGAAGGCATGGCAGAGGACAATAGTTCAAGACAGGAATGATGAGAAAAGAATAAACATTGTCTGAAGTGATGGGTTTAAAGGAGAGACAGAGGATACGAGGTGAAGGTCTCCTTTTAGGTGCAGGAGAGAGTTTTAATTTTAAACCCATCTCTGTTCCCCAGAGAAGGACAAAATACAGCTCTGGAGGTCTTCATTTACATGCTTACTGCTAAGTTCACTTGCTGAGTTTTGAAGGTTTGGTTGGAACTTGTTTATGTTTTGATTGTTAATAGATTATTATTCTAAGTATACTTACAGAAGGACACTGAATTTACAAGTGACAGCTTTTGGCTTAGTAACAAAGTTAAAAAGCTCAGCCGGAGGTGGCAGAGGGCTTTGTTTTGCTCTCTGTTCCCAACACGGAGAGCCTGTGCCAAGCACGGAGAGGAGCCACAACCATGGTGCAGAGCTGACTTCACAGCATGGAGGGACAGAGACAGCAGCGTCTGCGCAAAGCTGGCTATGCAGGAACCTAGCTGGTGGCAGCCACCCAAAGCTAACCTCCTTGCAATTTCTGGCTGGCAGAAACAGGGCTGATAAACCTAGCAAAGAGTTGCTGGTAGACCTCAGTGGAACTCCAGAGGGTTGCTACTTCCACGGGTCCCTTGCTTACCAAGGAGGCAAGAATGGGCTTGAGTGAGGTGGCGGATGAAGTTTGTGATGGGATTAAGCGATCTAGATCTCAGAAAGCTGGTTAATAAATACACGGAGCTTGAAGCTCAACGAGCTCTGTTTGCAGTGCTTTGAAGCAGTCACTTCTAAAAAAATATGAGCTAAAAGCACAGGGAATTATGCAACTTTTCTTTGTTGGTGTTTTCATCCCTCTGCAATAATACACGAACTTCCTCTTCTTAATAAAAGCTCAGGATTGGTAAAAAGCCAGAGCTATTCCTCTACACCATAGCAGTGGTGTTACAGCTAAGGTACCTCATGGGAGACATAGTCCAACTGCAGCCAACTGCAGTTGCGTCAACGCAGGAGCCTACTGTGATTTGAGACACCCTCAGACACCTGAAACCCTTGTAAAAGACTTGTGGGAGACCTGTAGCCATCTGGGACAACAGCTGGTGGTGAGGTGTGATACCCCATAGCACCTAAAATGACACCAGACACCTATGCTTAAGCAACTGAATTTCTCCTGTGGTGTCAAAGAAAAGTGAAAGAAGGATAAAACAAAAAATACTTCAATATACGGAACTGAAATGATACTTTACCTCAGCCATTGTTTCTTGATTACCATAAAGCAGTGACAAATCTAGATGAATTCTCAAGCTAAAAAATACCCTGGCTATCTACCAGCCGCTGAAGATGCTGAACCTTTTGAAAGGGTCTCTTGCCCCATCATACCTACCTCAGCTTTAGATAAAACTAGCCTCATTTTGTTGGTCTTCAGCAGTAAGTAGAGCCGTTAGTGATGAAAGGGATATCAAGTTGCCAGATGTGTACAGACCAGCCTGAGCACTGGTGGTCTGACCCGTCTCAGAGAGGTGCTGGACAGACGTGGAGCAGGACATGTGATAAGACATTGTGTAAGGAGCTCTGGCAATTGATACATTTTGGCAGGAGAGAAATTGCTCACCTCTGCTCTCTGACTGCATTTTATGAGGTCAAAGCTCCTCCAGCACTACTTGTTCATACTTCTTCCCAGAAGGACAGCTGCACACTGCTCTCAGTATGTAGAGTAGAATGGTGTGCTTGCAGTACAGTGGACACTCAACCCCTCTTGATAGCAAGGGACAGCCATCGTTACTGCTGACTTGATTAAAAATCCTGGTATGAAATCTGCAGGCAAAGGACTCTGTTCACATCGGTGGACGCACATGAATGTAAAGAGTTTACTTCTACCAAGAAAGACATGCCGGACAATTTTTTGAGATGTACAGATTTCAGTGTTAGCTTGTGACTTCCAGTGGGAGACCACAGCCGTTTATAGCACGTCCCTTTTAAAAATGACACTAAGTACACTATTACCAGCACAAACATGAGCGGCAGTTGCAGACCCAGGCTACCTTTTCTTTCCTGAAGGGACAAATTGTATTCACATCAGGTGGGTGAAATCACTGCTGTCCTGAGTTATTATCTTGTTCAGATAAAGAGACTATGCTTAAAGCTGTTTTAATGGTTTATCCAGGTCTCTATCCTTCCTGATTAGTTCTAACCAAAGATTAGGAAGGATGCATTGATTTCTCATTACTGCCTGCTGGGAATGCAAACTCGTCAATTTGCTAGAAGTCATGAGGCCAAAGCATCATGGCTCCACAAATATGTCTTTACACAAAACTACGGTTTTCATTTTCCTAATTGCTGGATCCAGCTGCTGGTTTCCAAAGAGATGTGCCAGGGTGCCCCTGAGCAGATCAAGGAAGAACTGTGCCTTACAGGAAGTTCTTGTCTCAGATTCTATAACAAAACTTAAAAACATGTCAGGGACAACTAAGTTGTTATTCCAGAAGTGTTTCGAAAATTAAAAGTTATGATAAATTAGCTTTGCCTGTGACAGTGTTGGTGTTACCTACAACAACTCTAATACTGGTTGTACCTAGGAACAAGCAGATCAGAAAAGGCCACTGCACTCTGCTGAGATGGAGTGATGAAGCAGATGTCTGACCAGGCAGTGGTGCCATGGAAACTGCCTAGAACTCAGAACTTTGGCTTCCCAAACTGAAGAGAAGAATGAAATTCACATGAAAACTGCCAATACGCTAAATCCTGGTCCATGATCCTGAATATCTGGGATTAGCACAACAGTACTGGATGGGGCTATCGGGACAGCTCTTGACCTCCTACAGATGGTAGCAAAGGAACTGCTTCCATTAGGCCACAACTGTGAGATGACAGGTGCTGGTGTCCCCACTTAGAGTAGTTAAAAACATCCAGTTTGTCAGTATCAGAAAGCTTTGTGGGAACGGGTCAGCTTCCACAAATTTGTCAGGAAGTGGCTGGAATATGTAACTGACATTTATCCATTTTGATTAAGCTTTAGTTGCTCAGACTGTAACAAAAAACAAGTTTATATAACACTGCAATCTATATATACACAGTGTTAAATAGTTACACATTATTGACACTATCTATCACATGGGCTATTTTAATTTAATTTTCAAAGTTCTGTAGAAGTAGAACACTAGTATTGAAACAAAATTCTTTTCAATACTACCACAGCAATCGAACGCTGTCAGACTTTTTTGTTTGATGGGAGTATGTTAGCATTTTGTTCTGTTTTGGAATAAGCTTTGTTTCAAACCATTGGAATTTCCTTTAGAACAGAAATCCCAATTCCCAACCATTTTTGTTCCCATTGTTCCTGCATCCCAGATCCCAGCACCCGGAGGCGAAACTTCTTTCCCAGTGCATGTCCCCATTCCACCTCCCCGTGCCCACAAGCCCTGCTGTGTAGAGTCTCACAGGCCCTCTTCTCGAGAAGCAGCCTCTGCAGACAGCACGGGCACACAGCCCACTCTTTGGAGCGCAGTTGTATTGTCTTAGGTTCCTGTGCCCAGGGCTTTTTCTAGCGTGATCTCTCACAGCACTCATGTTAACCATCTGGTACTGTTTACCCCAAGGAGAGGACCCGTGGACTACATTACCCAGAATCCTTGACAGGGGAGTCGACGAGCAGCTAATGAGTGAAGAATAAATCATGCTCAGTCACCGTGTTCCTCAAAGTCACATTCTTTTTCTTGCATAAAAGCTACTGGCCAGATGTACACGCTGGATGATAGTGACGGCAGGTAAAAAAGAAAGCCAGAAACAGGTTGCACTTAGATTCTGCTCAATTACAAGTGAAAATTCAGACCCAAGGATTCTGTTCAGATCCATGTCCCCAGCCATGATGTAAAAAACTTACCTTTCATGAGTTCCGATAGAAATACCCAAAAAGCCACACTCATTGTAAAATTCTTGTAAAAAAAGCCCAAATCCTATCAATAAAATACCATCAATATTAACCAACGTTAATCCTACTAGGATAGTAGGAGGCAAAGGCTAAAGACAGACGACTCTCCAGATGCTGCAGCAAGACACCCATAATGATTTCATCACAGGCACAGCTGGAGAGATGCCAAACTTCCTCACTGGAACTGGAGCAGGTGACAGTGGATCTCTGCTTCTTCCCTAAGTGGCCACAGCACTGACAGCTTGGCATTTGCACCCTCTGCTACCAGCTCGTTCAGATCAGACCGCTGCTGCTTCCAATGCTGACAGCAGGCATCCAGTCTCAGAGATGGATCGCTATACTTTAAAAAAGCTTCCTTAAAGTTTACGATGGTGGAGATGTCACATAACATTTGGCTTTTGATGTGATGCAGTGTAAATGCTGTAATCATACTTACAAGACATGATTGATAACATGCTGCGCATGAACTCCTTCCTTTAAACTTTCCCATAAAACACATTCATCTGCCATTTCCCAACCTCAGCTACCAAAGTAACCAAGTGAAAAAAGAAAAATCAAATAGGTCCAAACAGGACAAATAGGCCCCAAACGACTCTTCCGGAGCAGGAGATGAAAGTTCAGCTGCAAATTTGAGTTTGCTGAATTATCACGCTCTTCCTTTGAAAGTCTGTGCAAATGGGCGTTTGGGGTGCATTTTTGTTGTTTCGCTGAACCGAGACTCATACCTCATGCAAGAGTAATGTGAGATTCCAACAAATGTTGAGTCCCACAGCAAAGCCGTTCACTTGATTACTCATTCATGAATCCTCTTTTTCAGCAGCGCAAGCTCACTGATACAGAAAGTTACTCCTGAGCTCCACTGCTGTACAGGGATCTATGGGAGATGCTGTGGCGGAGGCTATGGACTTCTTGAGCTGCTTTGCTGCCCGGTAATACTCTCCCCTTAGCTGCAAACCACAGTAAATGACCCTAAGTGGCCACGAGGTTAATATAGCCAGCTCCGCTGGCAGGGAATCCAGGAGCACTCTGTTACCCTTCTGACTTGGGAGCCAGGAGGTGATAATCTCAGACACAGGGCAATCACAAATGGTGGCCCTGTTAGGTGGCAAGGAGTAGGCCTCTGGGATACTAAAGGCTTCCACTGCAGCCTTGGGCACTGCAGCCAGTGTCCGAGAAGGGAGCGCTTTACAACTGAGTCAATCAGTTGTGCTCACTTACCTTGCTTGAAACTCCCCTTCAACACCCACACAGGCACAGTTTGAGTCCTGTAGAAGACCATCAATGTGACCAGCTCACATAATAGGAGAGGCATTAAGTACTTGTAACTAGATTGTGATGGAACAATTAAACCACCATTAAAAATGCAAATTTGCCACAGTGAAGGAAGAACAAGGTAAATAAGCCCAACCAGAATAGAAAATTTTAATATACATTTGTGTTGCACTAGACTTTCACATTAAGGCTACCAGGTAGCATGTATTAAAAAACTCCAGTTGTAAAAGAATCAAATTCAATTTTTGTGTCATACAGACAGGTATTCTTTTGCTAGAGCATGTTTGAATCTACAACCAAGAATGTCTAAAATATGCTGTGAACCTTTGGGTAAATAGGAGATAATTTTAAAGCTGATGCAAAATCATCCTCCCAGGAGTCTGGCATGTGGTAAAGTCGTGCTGGAACCATTTAAGACATCAGATTATCTCGTGTAGTAGTGGGAGACACTTTGAATGGTAGAAGGACATCCAATCCTGCAGATGTTCAGATAACAAATGTTTTCAAGGCACTTTGAAGATGAAGCACATAAATAGAAGGTTTCATTATTAGATATTAGGAAGAGTAATAAAAATAAATACAGTTCATGCTGAAGAACATCTGAAGGCTCTTTTATGAGACATAACATAGGGGTCTTTTCAAAGTAATGATTTATTTTTTCACATTACTCCTTTTCATTAGCATAGTTCAGAAATTAATCTGAAAATTTCTGTTTCATTCAATCCAGCAGTGCCAAACATTTTTGCTGAAGAAAGACACAACTACTCAGACAGCATAAAGAAGCTTGTAAAAAGCTACTAGAGAAGTTCACTCAACCACCAGCAGCCCTGATTGGATCCAGAGCCACAATAAAAATGGATAGAAAATATATGCTCTTACCTTAAACCATCTCAAATACCACACAAAGGAAGTGGGGGGGCAAAGGAGCAAAAGAGTGTACTGTAGAAAAAGAAAATGAAAGCCATACAACCAACATCTCAATTTTGAACAGTTGTGTAAAAACATCTGGAAGCTGCAAATCCTGAAGATCCCAGCAGTCCCTTGGTCTCCTGTTTCACCCAAGGACACCATATTTGGTCTCTGTGAACTGGAGAAAAGGAACAAAAAGAAGCTTAGCATGTCATATAAGGAGCATACACCAGCTAGAGATTTGCTGTCTTCATTACAAATTAATCCATTTTCTGTGTGATGAATGAGAAATGTCCCATGGACTCGGGTTGTGAGGGCAGTATACTGCAAAATTCCTTTGCTATATAGATAGGCGTTGGAAGGGGAGCTTACACCCTTGAGGCTTACATCCGTAAGCATGATCTTTCGGCCATCTCCCTACAGTTAGTGTAAGTGTATACTGTACCTAGTCAACCTTTTGCTTTTGCAGTGACGATTACATGTAATGACAATTTTGATGGATGTATCTTCAAGAAGGGAAATTCCAATAAGATCGTAGAAGTGCCTTTGAAGTAAGGAATATACTGAAAGATAGCCATTAAAAATTTATGAGGTTTCGTTTACTGGTAGAAGAGAAAGCTCCGTGGTATTTGATGGACCTAAAGTGAGAAATACTGCAAATTTAAGCACCACTTACAAGAAAAGATGAGAAAGTGACTCATGCTGTGTTAGGAAAAGAATGTATGATTTTGTGCATAGGATGATGCAGTTTTCGTGACTGTTGATATTATCAGAGGAATCCTTTCATTGAAATACCGGACAGGACATCCTCAGAAAGAAGGATAAGGCAGGGAGCAGGGAGGTAAAAATAAAGCAGAAGTTAAATAATTGTCAGCTGCATCAGGAAATGATCACTTACAGAACTGAGAAACAAAGCAGGGAAGGACAGGACAATGCTACAGAATGCAAAGCTCTTAATCTTCCTTGTGATTTTGGAGAGATGGAAGGAGTGTTTGTGGACAAATAAATACTTATTTCTCTGATTTAGACATACAAGATGACATGATGTAGAAAACCCACAAGCAGTCTTCTAGTGAAAGAGAAGCCTAGGAATAAGGAAAATTTTAGGAACCTCCAATTAGGATTAGGACTACAAGGATCATGAAAAGCGAAGTTGTTAGGGGTGACAGTATTTTGCAAGTGTGGTGCACACATGTAGAACTAAAAATACACAATAAAGTTTCAGATTCAATTATTTAAAATGAAGAACACCAGAACTTCCCTCACTCATAAAATCTTCCTTGGGTTCACTCGCATGTGTGCCTCGGGGTATGGTGAGGGCTCACAGACTGGGCTGCTAGTCATCAGCCTGTCCCGTCCCCAGTGCTCTGCATGTGCTTTTTGCATAATTCAACACAACTTTGAAGACAGAAGTGCTAAGTTGCTTGCAGGTCTCTCTGTTTCCCTTCTTATTATAGTATTTGAGTGCTTCACAGACCGCATTTACAACAAGCTCATGAAATGAGGGACTACTATAAAATAGATGGGAACCGAAGCACAAGCAGATTAATGTGCAAGGGGCCCACCTCTTTTGGATGCCTAAATTGACGCTCCTAGGATTATTTTTTTTTTCAGACATTTGGCACTAGCAGGCACTTTACATTTTCCAGACACCATTTCCATTGACTTCCATGGCTCTCGTGAGCGCTCTGCAGTTCTGCAAGGGAGACCCCTGCACACAGCGAGCAATTACCTGCTAAATTCTTGGCGATATGCTGCACCTTAAATGTGTTAGAGAGAGAGAATTCAGTTGTAAGGGGCAGCATTTCACCACTTGAGCTCTGCTTGATTCAGTAAATACCTTCCAGTTTCCTCAACAATGTGGGCTAAAAAAAAGATAACAATGTCTTTCATTAAACAGCCCCGTCCCTTGTGCTACCGCATTCAGTGTGCTGAATAGACCCACTCAGGCTGTTGCCAGAAACAGTCTCCCCTGCGAACAGAAAGTAGCAGTTTTCTCCTATTATTCCAATGAGTTTCTTCCCTTGCTTGGAGAATTTCTAAAATCTCACTGAGGAAAAAGAGTCCAGTCATGAAAGATGAACTCTGTATTGGAGTTCCCATTGGAAATCCTATTCAGCAATTTCAAACCTAAGCAAGGTAGCGGGATGGAGTCTGGAAAATATAAATCCAGCATGGATCCCTGTATTCCTGTTTCCAGTAAAAAAAATTAAAAACCCAAAAAGTTTACTGGAAATCAGTTGTCTTGTTTTTGACAGCGTGTGCAGATGAGTAAGAATGGCTCCCCTCGTATCTTGTGTTCTTGATACAGCAAAATAATGTGAAAAAAATCATATAGGAATGGATAGCTTTTGGATACTAAGACTTGGTAATTATAACGCACATCTGAAGGCTATCTATGCATGTGTTCCTCTGGACAATCTTGAAAGTATAAAGCACAGTGAAAGTTGTTTAAAGTTCCTGTATTGTAAGTATGCTTAATGTCCTAACATAAAGCATACGGAATTCAATGATTGTGAAAGAAGCTAATGGTTCCTTCTGGCTTTAAACTCTATGAATCTATAAAAAAAGGTAGCACAAAGTTACAGAGTCGTTACAATTAATAACATAAAATTTCTCCCTTAGTTGTATATGAATATCTGGTAACTTCTTTCAAAGACTTTTGATTCAGCATCTTCCCAAGACTGTGATGTTGCTTGGAATATAAAAGACCTGTGATTCACGGGAACAAGCATCTGAATAAACAAATTAGCTATTCTAACTTGTCTTCAGCTAAAGAAGGATAAACCAGCTTGTGTATATGAGTCAATTCATTTGCCATAATACATTACAGTTCAGCCAATGTGGGGTCATATTAAATCTTGCCCCATCATATCAGAATATGGCATAAAATGACTGTCTTCAGGTGCTTGTCACTATTGCTACTTCTGCTTTCACTGGCAAGCAAGCAACACTTGCAACATAATTGATAGCTTGAAATGAGTATCGTAACAGTTGGTGCCATAAAAGACCTAATTTCTCTGTCGTTCTCACAAGACCTTTACATGTAGTCCTAGAGCAAGATTTAGAAGCTGGTTATTTGCAATAGGAGAAAATAATTTCCTACCTGGCAGCCCTTAGTAGCTGCTAAATTCCTCTGTCAACGCAAGCACAGTGACATTCTGTCGATGCGGAAGACTGAAATGCAAGGACAGGAAAGACCTTCCAGCACACGGCATGACTCTACTCCACGCAGGAAAATCCCTTGTTCACCTTTTAGGCAAAGGTGAAACCTTTTCAGAAGCCATGGACTTCTTGGACTTCCCAGAAGTTTTGATCCAACGTTGACAGACCTGAAATTGAAGGTTCAATTTAATTTAGGCAGGAACTTCCCCCCCACCCGCCTCCTTTCTCTCCAAGCCCTCAGGTGCTCTGGGCCATATTCACTGATGCTGTATGCCTGTTACAGCCGCTAAATTCAAGAGAATAATGACTGATTCAGACCAAAGCTTGGGGCGGGAGCAAGGCAGGCAAGGCAGCGCAACTCAGCACCTAATTTAGTCTCCACAGTAAGCCGTCTGGATATTCTGTACTTCAGCAGATCAGATGAATATCCCTTTGCTGCTCTCTGCCAAAGAATGCAGCACTCCTGTGCTTCGCGGCACAGAGTTTTAGCCCCAGCTTTTTACTACTACATGTGAACTTTACTGTAATAAGACCCAAGAGAAAGAGGCGGATTTCCCCTGTTTAAGTTGCTCATAGCATCAAGATTTTTTTTTGCATATTCACCCCTCTAGGTTGTCTGTGACAGTCTGGCTGCAAAGTTAGAGGAACCGTGGAGGTGATATCAAGCTCCATTTTAACTCTCATTTACTAAATGGTGATTATTGCTGTGTCACATTGCAGCTGCAGAATTGCTACAACATTTTCAGCTGGTTCCGTGCTGTCACCTGCAACCTGATGAATCCAAAATACCTTGCTGTTGTCTTCCTGAAAGGCTCGCACTGACCTGCATATTTTTTGAATTTGTCCCAATTTCCAGCAGTTTCTTCAAGGTTTGTTTGAACAAATACGCATTTGCATTGTGAGGCTGTTTCCCACAACAAAAGGACACAGTCTTTGAATGTGGTCTTTGTGCTTTCTCTTTGACCCCAGTTATTTGTTGCACAAGACGACATGTCGCTATTGCAGTTCCCTGGCATCTGTAGTTACTGTCGCCATTAATCCAGTAATTTCCAGTGCACATTTTAGGGCGAAGCCAGCCATTCGATGCTTTTTGATTGCCTCCTTTTGCACACCACACAGTAAGCAAGCCCGCAAAACAACACTGAAGCTCTGCAGCTCTACACAGCTCCATTAATTTTCTTAATTGAATCAAACACTCAGAATTTCCTTTGTTTCATTCTTTCTCCATTTGGAGACACATTTGGAGAAACTACATAGAGTCGCCATCATCTCCAATAATTGTACTTAGTAGATACACAGCCTTGTGTGAAGATTAGCTTTATACAGGCCACCTTGTCTGGCTTCTCAGGTAGGACACAGCAAGCATCAGTATCTGCTCAGACAATTTCAAATCTTCTCACCAAATGTTTGTACGTCACTACACTATGCCTCAGTCTTTTAACCTGATAGCTTCCTGTATGTGTTGCAGAGTACGTGCAAACTTTGATGGACAAGAGGTAACTCAACGTGTGCTATTTTGGTGATGTATCTGCAGAACAACAGCGCAGAGGAGGAACGAGAGGAAATCTTTCCATGGGAGGCAGGCACGCTGGAGTGGTGTAGGATCTTTTGTTTTTCCACACAAGACTGGAAGCCGAGGCCTCCTGAAGCCAAAATGAGTTCTGCTGTGGATTACAGATGTAGATCTTGATTATTACAGCATTTCACTTCCTTTAGTGTTTTAATAGAATAAGGCTCAACAGGAGCAAATCTGGTGACAGACGCGTACCCTACTGCAGAGGCCTCACTTGACCTTTTGTTGCACCTGATAATATTTGTCATACATGTTTAAATGGTGCAAAGGACTTTGTGGGAGAAATTGGTCAAAAAATATGTCAACTTAAAGGTTAAAATAGCATTTGACATGAGAGTGGTCTCTAGATGGAGCTCCTCTCTATACTGAAAATTCCTGATATTCACCTCCAAGGGAAAAGGAGCAGCTAATTTAAGCATATTCTACAAATATTGGATCATCAGGCACAGAGAAGTTACAAAAGGGCAAGCCAGCCTCCCTCCAAGTGGAAACCTGCCAATAGGATGGTAATGGAGATACCCTGAGGAGATGACAGACATTTTGATTGGGAGAGAACTGGCCGTGGGGAGTGGAGGCAAAGGGCCAGGATGGAGTTGAGGACCTGGGGGACGTATGCTCTTGGTGTTGGATAAAGGGTATAGATGACTTTGGAAAAATAACTCAGGCCCTCACGTAGATGTACCAAGATGCCTCCTATGCTCTGAAGTTACAGAAAGGTACACCTTAAGCGTTAAGAAAATGTGTGCTTAATACTGAACAAAGCCACCATGCTCCTTGAAAACCCCTACTGCTTAACAAACCATTATCTACCCTTGGCAGAAAATTGTCAACCTTTCTGTTTAGTCTTTATCTCAGATTTAGTACACATATTCTGAAAGAAATAAAAAAGGTGGGGCCTGGGAATGAAGTAGAAAATACAGCAAACCCTTGCAGCAAGTAGAGAAACAGAAAGCAGAAAAAGCCAAGGACCATGTGCTGCCTTCTGGGGATTTCAAGGCCACAATTTTTATTATTTTTTTTTTAACACAATGCAGTTATGCCTTTCACTGAACATGACAGGATTCATAGGAAGAATTCCCAATGTTTAGGAGCTTTTAAATTATGAATAAATGACATACATAAAAAGCTATATTTTCTTTTCTGCATTTCTCTCTCTCACTCACCCCTCTGGCAGATTTTCTTCAGAGTTTCTCACTTCAGCAGTTGAGAGGTGTTTATTGCCAGGATCTTCTACCCTTATTTATTTGAGCAGAAGAAACATACCTTACTTCTATTGCTCAGAGAGAAGGAAAATCATGGAACAAGAGTGTTTCCAAAGGGCTACAAAGCCTCATTACATAAAGGCCTTGCGAAATAGAAAAGAATTACCTGCCAAGAAGATCGAAGAGCAGGCAGCAATGTTTAAAATCCCTAGGTTACTGCTTCAGCCTGTGTATAAAATATCCCTCTAGAGGCCAGCAGAGTATCAAAAAACAGTTACTGTGAACTAGACCATAATACCACTGTAGAACCAACTCTTATCCAAATTACTAACATTTAAAAATTCTTCCAGCTGTCCAAAGGCTGCCTTTTGCACTGAGACTGAACTGTCCTGCAAATATAGTAGGAACATAAAAAGCATGCCATAGTACTACCTTTATCATGGATCTAAATTCTGTACTTGGGGCCATGGATGTTAGAAGGAGAGAGTGCTCACCAAAACAGATATACGGCCTTCATTCACGTAGGGCAGATCTGCTCATTTAAGCAGTGTGCTTGAGTTTAGTGCATACTTAGGACAAAGAGCATGTACTGTGGTTAAAGCCAGGAATGGGACTCTACCATACTCCAGCACTGATCTGCTGTCTCTGAACTTTGTGTCTTGGTTTTATCATCTGTAAAATAGATACTGTGGTACTTACAATGCACAGCTGACCTGGGAGAAACACCTCTTGCCTCATGGAAGTGATGGGAAGATTAATTACTGTAATCAGTTACAAGAAGAGCCTCAATAAGGAGCACAATGGGAACGCAAAGCAATGAGCGATGTGGCGAATGAAACAGGCATACACATGCCTTAGTGTTTTCTTCTAACTAGTGCACTGATCTAATGCTTTCACTTTGAGCAAGTCTTATTCTAAGGCTTGTTCCTGCAGCCCTCACACAGCCACGCTCCCGCAGAAGTTTGCTTGAGGAAGGCCTCAAGATTGAGCTTTGTGTGTTTTGTCTTGATGCCAGGAAATATTATCCTTTTAATTAGCAGGTCCATTTCTTTGATAAGTGTTTAAGTGGCTTCACTGCAATTTCATCTCTTCAGTTGTCATCCAGCACCTGGGAGGTAAGGAAAAGGGAAGCCAGCACTGAATTTTTCCATCATTTCTACAGAGGGATATTTCTGAGACACTGTACTTGTGTGGGTGGGCGGATGGATGGATAGACAGACGGAAAAGGGAGTTTCCTTTATGGGATTCCAATAATTGGTATGTGGTTTACATTCCATTCATCTGAAGGACTCTGATTTTAATCAGAAACAGGCTTGGGCTACTAAACTACCTCTAGTGTTCAAAATATGCCCTTGCTTTCAGCCAGTGACTTTTCTCACATGCATCTTTTCTTTGACACCCGCAGGCCCCAAAGAGTAATGTGGTCATTTACCACCGAGAACTCAGCGTCAGGTCCTAGAATAGGAGCTGGTTCAGAGCCCTCTTCCAGGCAGAGGTTTTCTGATTGCTAGCTTCACAAGCAGAAGCCCTTTATAGCGTGGTATTTGAAATTGGCATTGACTTCTCAAAGAGGGTTTTGGTTTTGTTTTTTTTTTTTTTTCCTAGGCTCATCCAACTCTGGGAAAGCCTTGTCTGGACAGTGTCGTGGAGGTCTGGCAGCACAGCTTGGTCTCAGTAGCCAGACGCTAATGCAGACAACTGCCTAGAAAAGCCCCATATTCAGCAGCTGGACTTGTTGCTGTGCATTAAGCACAAATAAATGAGGGGCTAACACCTTGTCCAGAAGTAGTCAGACTAAATAACAACAATACAAGATACATTTCAGCTTTGGAGCTGGTGAAAATGTGGAGAACTTCAACATCAATTGCGGTCGTTCAAGGGCAGGGAAAACATATAATGACTTTTGTAGCTAGTCAGTGTGATGTTATTCAGAACTCCCTCTGGACCTGTGACAGGCCTGCAGTAAAACCTAAAAATTTCTTCAAATCCCACCCCTCCCCATCAGCTGAGTTGTTCTGCTGTCCAGATTTGTTTACCCTTAACTTTTAATTACACGTGCCCCAACACATTTATGTTCTCTGGGCCTATGTTGACTGACCTGTCTAAATTGCATCTGCACATGCTTTGGAGATTTCTGTACCATCCTTGACCACACAAAGTGCTTCATGTCACTGCCCTCTCCAGTGCCCATGGTCTGGGCAGGTCTGCCAACCAGACCAGCCGAATATCAGCTGCAGGATGCTACACAATCTAAGAAAGGAAGAACAGTTTTGCAGCTCAGGTCTACAGTAACCTGGGTCCATCACAGACTTTTTGCATGCACCATTTTACTGCCTCATGACTCAGTTTCCCCACGGGGAGAAGGTGATTAGGAACAAGATGCAGATCTGACATCAAAGCGAAGGCTAAGTCAACCCCCTCATTTCCATGTGGAAGATGTGATGGGGGAAGTCTGTGGCACTGGGCTACGGACACAGACAAGAACTGCAGTGTTGCCAGTTCTTTCTGGCTCTGTGCATCCTGCAAAGACAACATGCAACATGGCTTTGGCAATTCATCGGTCTTCTGCCTGCACTGGGCAAGCAGGAATTGCTAATGTCATAATGGAAGCAAAACCATCAAATACCTTTTCCTTCTCCCTTGTGATCCAATGGCCTCTTGGCAATGTTCATTTCTCCACTATTCATTCAGAATGTGAGACCTTTGGCACCCAATTTAACATTGGTACTGGCAGGTGAGAAGTATTCAAACTTGCATTTTGGGTTGAAAAAGTCTCAGGAAAATCCTTCACCTTCAACCCAACTTTTTCCTCTCTTGCGCCACAACGAAGCAGGAGCCTCTCTCCTCAGGCAAAGGCCTGTGGGCCTGCACTCTGCTGGACCTCTGAGAGGTGTGGGTCCACCCTGTGCTACCTAGGGCAGGAAGATCATTGCTTCATACCTCTCACTGGATGCCTTAATCAAATTACACTCTCATGCTTTGCCCTGATCTCTCAGACTCCAAGATCTCTGTTTGAGATTCACGTCGAAAGAGATTCTTCCATCTTGACTTAGCTCAGAGCAATAATGAAGTTAATCCTGTAAATACATGGGTCAGACAGCTGTGGTGTTAGCTACATTACTAATTTAGAGTAAATCTATCAAGTTCAATGATATTCTGATCACTGTGTAATGGATTGAAAACAGAATTTGGAGTACTTAATCCTGTTCTGGCCAAATAATTTCCAATTAGATGAATAGTAACATTTTGTAAGGCTCCCCAGTGCTGTCCTGTCATTTGGGTTTCACCCACCCACAGTTGCTGGTTTGGTTCATTAGCATCCTGACTGCATTCTGAGATTTTTTGTTGTTTGGCATTTTGTTGTTGGATTTTGTTTTTTTTTTTTCTTGTGGTTTTTTTTTTTTTTTTTTTTTTTTTTCCTTCTGCCATGAAATAAACCATAATTTATTTTGGATGCTGAGATTTAGCACAGAGCTAGCATTTGCTACCCTAATGCTTTGCTGCTGGGCACCCACAGTTTTCCAGGGTAGAACCATTTACTTATGTTGGACATCAAAACAGCTTGATACAAGGAGTCCTTGGATTCATCTTTTTGGGGCTGACTATAATAAGTTTGCACTACATTTGATTAAAGGATGGTGAAATGCTGAATGAACTATGAGCAGCACACCACAGGGGACTCCTAGCAGCACAGTCAGTTCATTTAGTCATTCCCCAGTGTTCTCCCTGGACTGATCAGACAGCACCTTCACACACCGAGAGCTATAATCCAGCCTTTAATGTTAATTAAGGTGTGACTGCTTAAACTTCTGCATTTTTTTCCCTTCTCTTTCCTTGGCTGGCCACAACTGTTCAAGTGTTGCTGAAGGTTATTCTGTTTAAGTATTAAAAAATGCTTAGCTAAATAGGTTAGCTTATTTGCTTTTGCTGATAGTAGCAGTCCACCCACAGAGCCCTTTCAAATCTCTTCAGTGTTTTGGAAAGTGGATAAGGGACTTATTCAGTGACGTGCAAGGTTTGCCTGAGCCAGGAATGAAGCGTGCATTTCATGAAATGAGAAATAACCTCAGACCACACACGCAGTGTAATTTCTGAACTCCAGCTCGCGCTCTCTTCCCCTCGTCCCCGTGCACACATACACACACTCCTGCTAAAAAACAGGATGATGACTGACATCCCTAAATCCTTTAAGCATTCTTCTACAGCTAACGGCAGAGGGAGGTTTTCAGAGCTTAGGTGGCTCATTATTAGCAACAAGCTGACGAAAAAATGGATTACTACAGTATGTGCATACCATGCCAAAGAGAAATAGCAAAAAGCCTAGGCCATCTAAACACAGCTTTCAGGAGGAGAAACTGCTGATGCAAACATATTAAAGCTATTTTTACTGCAAAGGGAGATGAGGAAAAGCCGTCCCCACAATTTTCCTAAAGAATAATGTTGGTTCTGTCACTCCTTGTTTAGTTAAGCTAAAATTAGTGAGTGTTTCAAATATTATTTTCCATTATAATCCAGTGAAGTAAAACAGACAGATAAGTTTATTGCATATAAAAAACTCACATCCTTTCCTCTCCCAAGCATAGGAACTATGTTGCATGGCTGGTGAGAGCAAACTACACACAGAATAGGCAAAGGGCAAACTTTTCCACAGCTGTTACTCTATTGCTTCAATATCATCTCCAGAGCTTAATTCTCAACAGCCTTACAGCAAGTGAGTACACCCAAACACTGAGACATTGGCCAAACCCCTGCTCAGCTCTCCTTAAATATTTCCTTTACACTGGTCTAAAAGAAGTGGCTCCATTGCGTTCAACCAGTAAGGAGCTCTCCTGAATTACAGTTTCAGCACGTCTGCTGAACTGCCCCTGCAGAGCTAAAAACAAGCAAGCCAAGGTGCTTACAGATTTACTTCTGTACCTCATTTGTTGCTTGGTACCTGATCAGTAATACCACCGTCCAGCTGAACCATTGATACCCACCTCCATCATCCTCAATATTCTATATCTGCTTAGGCATACAAGTGTACTTCTATACTTGTATTACATGCACTGCTGTTACTTCCACCAATAGCTAAGCTTGCTTAGCACTTTCCATTATAGGACCCTGCTTTCATTTGTTTATAACTTTGCCAAACTCTAAGTGCTCAAGCTGAAATTTTCCATGCAGAGTGTCTGCGTTAGGCTGAATTTTTCTGGTAAGTTTCAACTAAAATAATACAGCTGTTCTGAAAATGGGGTTAAAGGGGAGCAATCTCCCTTTTCCCCATGTTTTTCTTACAGCCATTTCACTGAAAATCTATTTTGTCTGTGTGCTTTGGGAGAGATATTGAGGGAGGGAAAAGGGGTTACCCTACTGTAAGGGATCAAACTGTCAGGGTCATGCCCGGTACTAGCCTTCTGAAAATGTGCCAAATTTTTGCCACGTTATAAAGTTCTAAAAATGGTGTTTTATTTGTGCTCCACATAAGCCTCCTAGAGAGCAGCATCATTATTTTCTGAATACTCCACTGAAATAAAAGATGACCTTGACCTCACAGACCTCGTCCATGTCCATCACCAGACTGTCCGTACATCCTTCCCACAGGTCAACTGAGCAGCCTCCCAATTACAAAAGGATTTATAGGATAGTTTGGGACTTTTAATGCAATTTCTAGTCCTAGCCCCCAGGACCTGCTATGGCACCAGAACTGAGAGCTGAGAAATTGTGCCTGTTGTACCATCAATGCCTGTTGATGGTGCCCGTGCAGTACACTTGAGGAAGCTGGTTAGCTTGGAAACAAGCAGAAGAGCTTGGGGTAAGCAGAACAGATTCCAAGAGACAGATGCAACAGGAGAACAGAATAGCCGCGGCATAACAATCCGTTGTGTTAAATACACACTCTCCCCAGATTGTAGGACAGAACCAAGAATTCACAAATGCCAGTGCTCTTTTGTTTTCAACGAGTTTTTGTGACATCTGTGAGCAACTACATCCTTTCTTTCCCTAACTGGCTGGTCCACAGATGAGACTGTAGCCTGCTACCTCCTGCTATTAGCTGCTCTCATCAGCCAAGCAACAGAAATGGTGACTCTAGATGTTGATGATCCACGTGGGAATCAATCACTTTTGGGTAATAGATTTCCTTTTCTTTTTGGTTTTATATTTAAGTTTTCAACAAGCACATTGTCAAAACTGCACTACAAATATTAAGTGATAAAAACACTCAAAAGTTAGACAATGCCAGCATTAAAAATGATTATGCAACTGGGGTAAATGCATTATGGTATAGTCTTTAACTGTATGCTCATTGATATTAACTTTTTTCCAAGGATATCCACCCTCTTCTCTGCAGAGGGCACCATGTTCCTGGAAAGATCCCTTTGTTTCTTTCCCTTTCAGACTTGGAGTTTTTCCCTATGCCTGTCCCAGCACAACGCCAAGAATGAAGAAATTCCAGGTTGCACCTCCAGATCAGCTGCAGCCTCTGCAGCCATGAAGAAGCCACAGCTACACAGTGGCTACCATCTCAACTCACCCAAACCAAACTACGGGGTAGCTATAGTGTTTTCCCGTTAATTCCCAGTTCCCTGCCTGAACAAAAACAAAAGGTAAAGGCAGACACATGTCACAGACTTCATGTCTGTTACCCTGTAATCCTGCAAGGCTAAAAATGGAAGTTCTCTGCCACCAGGAGGAACAGACTCACTCCAAATTCCCAGCGGTTCTGAACTCCCACTTCTCACATCTGAAGGAATGAAACAACAAAACATAAACCGGTGACATGCTTAAACTATAGTAACTCAATTACAGAGGGTTTTATTGCTTGCTCCAAGTCATAAACACAAAGTCTTCTATTAAGACTCTTGAGATTTCCATGGTGAGGAGCGTAAAATCTTGTTCTATATTTTTAAACTCCCTTAAACTTTCTGAAATTATTTTCTTACCATGATTTTTTTTCCCAGACACATGATCCTCAAGACTACCAGGAGACCGCTGTCTCTTATCATGGTGGAGGCTAAGACTTCACGTATGAGATGAAAAACTGTAACTACACTGAACCTACTACCACGGTCCAAATACCTAACCGTGCAGAGAAAACAATGCAGCACTGGAAAAAGGCCTAAACCTTTACCTTTCTTGGGGTAAGGGTGGCAGTTTGACATTCTGGACAACAGGGTCTCCAGGTGCAAACAGGTCCCATGTCTTTGGCGTTTTCAGTCACTAGCTAGGATACTCCTCCTTTTACTGGTATTCACAAATGTTAATATGTAGAGTGCCTGAAACAAAGGGTAAAGGAAAAGATTAAAAAAACAACTTTAAACAGCTTTCCTCACTATTACTGAGGATCTTAACCTTCCCATTACATCAGCAATAGCAAGTCCAACTTTTCCCTTTAAGTGCCTTCCTACTTCTGTCTCTTTCAATGAAATAGAATTTATGAAGAGAATCCCTTCATACGTATCCATAAACGTTTCAAGAGAAATACCACAGTCTAAGCCAAGTGGATTTTCCTATACTTTTTTTCCTTGCTCATGCATGCACCTTACAAAGAATCAGAGAGATGAATGCCACTGAATTCAGGTATTTGTTATGATGCAAGTTATGATTTTTCAGTGTTTCCTTAGCAGCCCAAGCTTTCTGAGTTTGAAACAAAGGGCCATCAGATGGTGAATCACCCAATTACAACAGTTCGATAGAACCACAAAATTATTCTACATTCCCAACATTCAAACAACAGTATGTAGGTAAAATACCTATTAATTGTTTTGCCACAGGCCTAAAATATGGATTTCATGCAATCATAATTTCTCTCTATGCATGTTAAAAGTAGATTATATTGTACAGATAATCTACAATATAATTGCAATTTATACTATACATATATATACACAGTATAAATACAATTTATTTTATTAGATAATATATTATCTACCTCTAATGATCTGAGCATGTAGTATTGTAAAGTAATAATGTGCATTATGAGGTAACTTAGATTCTGATATTGCCAAATACTGCATATAGCGACATATCAGAAGCCGAACGGAACCTTAACATTTGATTAAAGAGAAGATATTCCTTGATATTCCCTCCAAGAATAAGACTCTTAAATTGGAAGTAGTGTATTGTAATCTAGCAATATATAACTGCAAATACAAAACAGTGGGGGGCAGAGAGAGATGCGAGAGGAGCCTGAATTCCTCTTGCTATGCTAACACAAGGTCTGTACTTTGAAGGACCAAGCCACGTTCACATCTGAAATCTACTGCAGAGGTGACAAGACCAAAGCACAAAAGAGAAGTTTTAAGAAAACAGCTTTGTCAGAGGTACCTAAATTATGTTTCCAATTAGATCACAGTATGAATTTGTTTTCTTTGCCATTGAATTATAAACCAGAACAACTAGAAACTGTGCTGGAACTTCCACTGCAGCCCAAATCATGTAGAGGACAGTGCTGACGACAGTTGTGAGCATTTACCTCCAACAATATAAACAGACATCTGGTATTTGTTTTTAAAGTAATTGGCATAGAATGATTTTCAGGGTGATATAGGAGATCATGTTTACATGAGCATTCACTTGATGGAAACAACTTAACATCAAACCATAGGGGAAGAAAATCCCTTTAGTGTAAACAGTTCTGTCGAAGTAAAACACAGATTCATTGTGAGTTGAGCTAGTATTCATGTAGCATCTGAGCTATCCCCACTGCTTTGCCATTGTCTTTAATGGGTGCAGTGTTAAGGACTGCTAATGTTGATATCAAGTATACTACCAATGTTCAGCCATTGAAAGTTGCTACAACAGATCAGTGCAAATTCTAATGTAATTATGCTGTGTTTGTGCATTTTCCAAAAACAATGCTTCTAGCACAGCAGGTCTGCTCATGCTCCAGTTTGTGTAAGTGATGTGTGCAATCCCAATTCAGTCATACTCTGTGTAGACACACAGACACAAGGTCAGGTTTTGACCGCTCAATTCCATCCTCTTGGCTCAACCAAATTCAAAGAACAATTGAGATAACCTGTCCTTAAGTATCATGCGTATGCAACATACCTACATTCAATTACTTTCATTTTAGAGCGCAACCTTGGTCTTTGAAAAAGGAAATTCAGCTTTTTGGATGCCAACTAAACAGAAGTTAGGATACCAAGTAAACAACTCTGAAGCCCTCCAATCACCTTGTTTAGACACACTTACCTTCTCTTTCAGAATTAGCTGTCAGAATCACACATGAGATACAGACTCATTTAGCATCACAAGGATCCTCATGTGATCCATATGTGATCTATAGGAAAAGAGGCATACCTCTTAAATGCTCTGAATCACTGCCTACCTCTCTCATCTGTACATCCAGGCGTCCAGTTCAGATCCCAGAAACTGAATTTTCTGAGTTACCTTAAGCCAGTTATCTACTTTACAGGAATGTAGATTCTGGCACAAAGTCTACTTAGATGATTGCTACTCTTTTTCTATAGAATGCACCAGTCAAGATGTACTGAATTGTGCAACGTGCAAGTGCAAGGACAGAGTTTTCATAAGAATATTACTTCACTGTTGTACAAGCTGGAAGGTATGCAGTGAATAAAATACGCAGGGCACTGGAGGAACAGAAAAATACCTAGCAGCAAAAGCAGTTAAATGCTTCCTTGGAAGAAGAGAACCATCTCCTCCTTCTACTGTTAAGATTCTTACGCAAGTAACTTATACCATCTTTTTCACACCTATTAACTGTATTCTCATCTTAGAAATATCTAGTGATACTTTGACTGTGCTGTTTCACTCACTGTGCTGAAGCCATGGCACTGGCGTCAGTCTGCCTTTCAGTGCTCTAAGTCATGACCCGCTAAAGCTGAGCAAATACATCCTTTCAAACTGCCTTATTGTGTTCACAGAATGTTTGTATGCACACCCTGACTCTCTCAAACATATTCATTATCTGAAATTATTCATTCTCCCTCTCCCAGACCAAATACGAAATCTGTGTACCACATGGCTACTCCCAAATCTAGTTATAAGCATAGCTCCAGTTTGCAAAACATGCTTAAGATCCGAACTATACCGCAAATCAGACCCAGGACACACACAGTGTTTTTAACTAGGTCTGGTCACAGTTTTGTAAACAGGTTGCTGACAGAGCTGCATTTGTTAGCATAGGCAGGGTCAGATTTCTTGCTATTTCACTGGCAACATGTTTTTTTCCCCAAAGAATTTCCATTGAAGGCACTGGGAACTACTGATACCCCCTGTTAGGTCAGGGACCCAGAGCCAGACCCATAGGAATCTCACTGAGTAAAAGAACACAGAAATGGCAGTAAGTAACAGTAAAAACCTAGCAAGCCATTTCCAGATGAAAGCGATGACAAAAGAGGACCCTCTCCTCCTGGCTCATTTATATTGAGACCAGGTGATAACTATGATGAAGCCATTCCTTAGGCTAGGAGGCTCCTACCTTTCCCCTCTAGCCCGTGCAACTGTGCAGGAACCTGCACACAGAAGCTGTATGAACTCCGCTCTACCATAATCCTAAACACAGTATCCCCCAACACCTCCTCCATTTTCAAAGCTAAACAAAATGATAATCACAGATTTACAAGAAGAGAAAAAATACCTGCTTGGTTTTAATATTTGAAGGATATGCCTGTCAAATTCTTCCCTTTTGAATTTGAACAAATTCTGAGTCTGAACAGAGTCTTTTTTTTAAACCATATACACATCTTATTCATTACAAAAATATTTTACACACAGATACCTAGGGCACAAAATTGCAGTATTCATGGCTTAGGTGATACTACCTAGTAAAATATGTTAAATTTGCACAGGAAGCTACAGGGTGACATAGACCTTACTTCAAGACATCTTCCTGAAGCTCGGTTTAATTGCAGATAACAAATGCATTTCCACAAATATATTATCAGCACTTGGCATACATATGAATAAAACATGCACTTCTATGCAGGTTTTGATTTATGCATACCATCGCCTTATAGATGAGAAACATAATTCCCTGAGTACTGCAGGAAAATGATGACGGCTTTGTACTTGGCTTGGGTGGGTGTACTCTCTGCTGGGTAAAAAACTGGCTGGATGGCCGGGCCCAAAGAGTGGTGTTGAAGGGGGTTAAACCCAGCTGGCGGCCGGTCACAAGTGGTGTTCCCCAGGGCTCAGTACTGGGGCCGGTTCTCTTTAATATCTTTGTCAACGACCTGGATGAGGGGATCGAGTGCACCCTCAGTAAGTTTGGAGATAACGCCAAATTAGACGGGAGTGTTGATCTGCTTGAGAGTAGGATGGCCCTACAGAAGGATGTGGACAGGCTGGATTGATGGGCTAAGGCCAATGGTATGAGGTCCAACAAGGCCATGAGCTGGGTCCTGCACTTGGGTCACAATCCCATGCAGCGCTACAGGCTTGGAGGAGTGGCTGGAAAGCTGTCTGGTGGAGAAGGACCTGGGGGTGTTCGTTGACAGCGGGCTGAACATAAGCCAGCAGTGTGCCCAGGTGACCAAGGCGGCCAATTGCATCCTGGCCTGTATAACAAATTGTGTGGCCAGCAGGACTGGGGAAGTGATCGTTCCCCTGTACTCGGCACTGGTGAGGCCACACCTCGAATACTGTGTTCAGTTTTGGGCCCCTCACTACAAGAAAGACATAGAGGTGCTGGAACGTGTCCAGAGAAGGGCAGTGAAGCTCATGAGGGGTCTGGAGCCATCTCCGGAGGAACAGCTGAGGGAACTGGGGTTGTTTAGTCTGGAGAAAAGGCAGCTGAGGGGAGACCTCATGGTTCTCTACAACTACCTGAAAGGAGGTTGTAGCAAGGTGAGGGTCAGTTTCTTCTCCCAAGTAACAAGCCATAGGACAAGAGAAAATGGCCTCAAGTTGCTCCAGGGGAGGTTTAGATTGGATATTAGGAAAACTTTCTTCACAGAAAGGGTAGTCAAACATTGGAACAGGCTGCCCGGGGAAGTGGTGGAATCGCCATCTCTGGAGGTACTTAAAAGACGGGTAGGTGTGGTGCTTAGACACATGGTTTAGTGGTCATTTTAGCAGTGTTAGGTTGATGGTTGGACTCGATGATCCTTTCCAACCTCGACGATTCTATGAATCAGCCCTGCAGTTCAGCTTTGTACCTGTACAGTTCCACTGTTCTGAGGTTCATCTAAAAGAAGTAAAATGAGAAATCTTACCTAACTCACTCAGATTTTGCCCTCCCCAGTATCAAACCATGACTGACAAACTAGTGGTGCTCAGGTGAAACCTCCCTCTAGTGCCCTGATATCAACTGAAATCAACAAGGTTATTTAGCCCCTTCTGGCCTTCGGATTGAGAAGCTACTAGTCCCTCCTTCTGGCCTAAAGTAAATTTTACCTGCTCAACTTCTAACAGATATTTCTCTCCTCCATTCTTCATGACCTCTAACATTGGCACTACACAACCTATTATGACACTTACCCTTTCAGAATTTTCCTATTATTTAACCAGTTACCTTTGGTGTGGTTTAAGCCGCTTAACTCTTCTTTTTTTGCTGTGGACATGAAGGGACTATTCCCTTCTCTATGCAGCTGCCTTTTTACACATTTGGTGGTCACATTCTTCATTCTATCAAATCTTCTCTTCTTTAGCTACGCAGCAGTTTGCCTCTCTAAGCAGAATGCTGTAAAGAAAATCAATGATGATTCCACCAGTAAAAGGCCCCAAAATTTATGCCCCATTCATTAACATCAACAAGATGGGTCCACCTATTCCCTGTCTTCAGTTGACTTCCTTCAGCTTCACGTAACTGAAATACACAAATAACAGTTTTACAGCTTCTTTTATTTTCTTAGTTGAGAAGTTTTTTTAAAAGCTGCTCCAACTGACTATCCTAAATTTCAGTTTGTATCTTAAATATCATTGGGCATAATGCAATGGTAAGAGCATAGATTCAGGCTGAGAGAAACAGGGAACACATTTATCTTACTTATGTTAGTTGCCTGCAAAGACCAAGTCTCTTACTGCTTTATCACATATGTTAAATACTGGGCTCCTTGTTCCAGGTAGTTAAGTCAGATTACCCAGTTAAGATTTTAGATGGCTTCCACTTACAATAAGCGCATAATGGTTAACACAGAGACAGAGCAAAGCCTGCAACAGCTTCCCATGACCTAAAGTAGAAGCTGCTCCAGATCAAATTTAAGCTTATTTTCCAATGGGCAGTCATCCAGACCACAAAAACCACCACCGTTCACAGACTGCTGCTGTGCAGCTTCAGTGTCCAAGCTTTTAAAATTTCATAACATTTACCCTTCACGTAAAACAATTTATACAGTATACTAAATGTAAAACCCTATACTAATACACCATTACATTTGAGATTTCAAAGCTTACAAAAATCAAAGATTAGGGTTAAGGTTTCCCAAGCAACATGAAGCCCCGGCCCCTTTTGGTTATGTGTTCTGATAAGGTACTCCTTCACATGATCCCACAGCATTCAGAAATGCGACAGACCATTTGGCAAATGGGATATGACATTGCTTATCTTATAAACCCTTCTTCAATCTGTGAAGAACAGTTTTCATTTTAAAATGTTATTACAGCCAGCATTTCAAGAGTAAGATGACAACTTGTCAGTATGTAGAAATTCCTTACTCCGTATATACTACATTGCATATTCTCAACAACTGACAAGGTGAACCCTTCCTTTCTGCAATACCAGTAGCGTACGAAGTATCAGAATAAAAATGAGATCCAGCAGCTTTCCCCCCACACCTCAAGTATACCTTGGAAAAAATTTATTATCTTCTCAGAGATGTGCAGATTTATCTATGTTTTGCATCCAAAATGCTAAATGGAGCCGTGAGGTCATGTTCCTTGTCATCTTAAGAGACATAATTAATATGTTCTGTTATAAAAGTAGTTGAATGGGATGCAGCCTGTGTTTATTCACGACTGGATAAAAAAACACCAACATCATTATCTATCATTCTATTCGATAACACATGCAATTGATACATGCATCACAGAGTGGACTTAGGGCCTGATCCCAATTTTACACATATTTATTCTGAAAGCTTGGGTCCGCAACCCTACACAGCACTAGTGAACTGTTGGGCAAAACTAATGTTTAAAAAGCCCAACATAAAAATTATTTGCCCTGAAAGCTGTAAGCCTGAAGTAATAGTATACAGATTTGATGTTGAGAGGAGTGCTATGATCATACCCAGGCCCATTTCAACTCCAGTGTTGAGGATAAAATCAAATGCAGAAGACACATGCAAATACATTTGCTTTGGCTGAAACATGTCAGCCAAAACAGGCATCCAGCAGCTGCCACACCAAAGCCAGAGGAACACGCAACAGCCAGCACTACAGACAGAAATCTGCCCGTGTAGCAGAGGTGGCACCAATCAGGGACTGGCACCAGTGCTTTCCTCAAGCATGGACTGCTGCATAAGCTGCTTCTTCAACAACCCTCGCAGTAGAACCAACAGACATTCCTGCGTCCATACTTCCATTAAGGCCTATCACGTGCGACAAGGTAACAGCTGCTCACAAAACCAGAATGCCATCGGGAATGTATCCACAGCTGCCTCTCGCCGCCTACCTGAAAACAGGCTCAAAGGGCAACAGACCTAAGCAGCAGGATATGATCAGGAACACAGATTCGTTCCATGGCGAAATGATGCATGGTGTGCACACCGCGTGTACTTGGGTCATTTATTCCTTGAATTGCTGATTATCTGCATAGATGAGATCATGGAGTGGCTCAAGAGAATGGCCTCACTTGAAACTGGGTGATTAACTGAACCTTTGTAATTAAGTGTGACTGATTGCCACCTGGAGGACTCCTGTAGCAATTTTGGATAGTATTTCTCCCCACCCCCCCGCTTCTCCATTCTCATGAGATCCTACCTGGAGTACTGCATCCAGCTCTGGGGTCCACAGTATGAGACAGACATGGACCTATTAGAGCAGGTCCAGAGGAGGGCCACAGGGTTGGACAGAGAGAGTTGGGGTTGTTCAGCCTGGAGAATGCTCCAGGGCAATCTTATTATGGCCTTTCAATACTTGAAAGGGGCTGATAAGACAGACTGAGAAAGACACTTTACCAGGGCCTGTAGTGACAGGACAAGGGGCATTGGTATTAAAATGAAAGATGGCAGATTAAGGAAGAAAATATTTCTGTGATAAGGGTGGCAAGACACCAGAAGAAGTTTCCCGGAGAAGCTGTGGATGCCCCATCATTGGAAGTGTTCAGCGTCACGTTGGATGGGGCTTTGAGCAATCTGATCTAGTGGACGGTGTCCCTGCCCACAGCACAGGAGTTGGACTAGATGTTAGCTGAAGGCCCCTTCCAGCCCAAACCATTCCATGATTCTATGATCCTATGGTTCTTGAAATGCCCTCAGGTAGCTAACTGCTGTGTCTAGTCTAATTTGCATACTTCAAATGTGGTAAGCAACATCCTTGGTGAAGTGTCCCCAAGACATACTCATAGGTTGTTCCTGCTACAGAAATGATTACAGTGTCATATTGGAGCAAACTGATGTAGCACAGTGAGAGTTACAACTATGTAAGCACAATGACTGACAAACCTTTTGACTATCAGCACAAGCTGAATTCAAGGTGCAATACACTGAACAGTAATATTCTGTGTGCACAGAAAAACTAACCCAACGGAAGATTACAGTTAACTTCCTATAAAAGTTACCTCACTAATTTTAAGAGCGTGCATGCCTGAGTTTAAAAAAAAAAGTGGCCATACAAATGCCCACCTAATTGCTCAAAATAAAACATTTATACTTTAAATAACTAAAGAAAAAAAAAATCAACCAGCATTCTGCACATGCAATTGCATATTTTCTAAGCGCACATGCAATACAGCAACGTATTTAAAAGTTTTTCAGAATACAGTACTCTCAAAATGATATTTGTTACATTAAGCCAAGCAAGAAATAAGTTTTCCCAGTATAAACCATGGGGTTTTTTTCCTATCAGACACTCGAATGTATGAAATAGAGACAACAGTAAGTCTGAATTACTGAATGGAATTAGACTCTTCCTGAAATTCACTAGGAAACAGTGCATTATTTTTTTCTATTTTAAAGGAAGATTCCTGTTCTTTCCTTGCACAGGAAAGTAAACACCAAAGTATTGTCCAGATCACATGACCTCACAAAGACATGACAGAAGTCTGTAACAACAAGAAATGGGAGACGAATGTGTGGTGAAAGATGAAATTTGGCACCTAACACCGTTTAATGTGCTGTAGCTCTTGCACTGGAAAAGAATGAACAAACGAAAACTGGTGATTTTTCACATCAACCAAGCTGCAAAACTCTCTGCTATAGGACACTAATGATAATTAGGAGCTCCACAGCTTCAAAGAGAGACTAAGCAAAATCATAGAAGAAAAAAAAAAACCATCAAAGGTTATTAGACAAAGACATCATCCCAGTTTCATGAAGTCTCTGTGCTGCTAGTAGCTCAGAAAATATGTGGAATACCATTGTCAAATCCTTTAAATATCATTAGATTCTGCTGAGATGACTAAGGGTGTCCAAATAGAAGTAAACAGGAAAAATTACTTCGTACTGCTACTGAGCCTATAAATAAAATCAGGATGCAAGAAACCAAAGTGCACTCAGAACATTTTAAAAAGTTTAATTTAAAATTAATATATCATAGCTTACAATAATATATAGTACGTATATACTATATATGCACATATGTATTACATATTACATATGCAATTACATATATATTCACATCTGTAAAATGTAAATCCGTATAATCATAAATATGAATTCATCACTTTGCCTTTAATTTCATGGAGGTATCACATTTTGCTGCATATCGCTGAAGTTGTGCATATGTTAATGTTTAACTAATATAATTATAGTGCAAACTTTCATTTTACTACATTACAAGACGTGGCAATGGATGGTTCATCTGAATCATCTGGACCGTACTTTTTCCATAGAAAATTTTCATTTTTTTTCCAAAGGGAACTTTCACACTCTCCTCTCTCTTCTGTCACTGGGGGATGAGGTGCTCTTTCACATAGCTTCTCTATGACGGCTACGTCCGTGAGCTTTCTGAGGCTCTCCTCATTCTGCTCATTCAGCATGTCCCAGAAGTCTTTTGGTCTCTCCTTTGATTTTTCTACCTGCCCTGAAGGGAAACTCCTTGGTGATTCTGTAGGCCTGTCTCCATTATTTCTGAAGAGGTCACTGAGAATAGAGGTATCTCCAAGTAAGTCCACAAAAGACTTTTTCTTACAAGTCTCAGCTTTTCTCTTCCCATTTTCTGACTGAGACAGGGATCTTTTCCTTGGCAGCTGTGTTCCTTTGGAGTCCTGCTGTCCTTCACAATTTTTTACAGACGGTACCTCAATTATTTCTGACCTACTGCTTAATGAGCCAGACACCATAAAATCCTTGAATGCTTGACTGTTTCTCCTTTCGATATGTTGAGTAGCAACAGTGGGTGATTGTTTATATTTTGCATCAACACACATATCTTGGATGTAGGAGTCACTGTGAGGTTGCTCTACTTCTCTCTTTTGGCTCTGCTGGCTTTGTGTTTCTATAGTTCCGCTCAGTAGTAGATCTTTAGCTGATGAAGATCTAGACTTAGATCTTCGAAGATTAACAATGGATTTTCTTTTTCTGGAGTGTGTTGTACCCAATTCTCTTTCCCTGTAGTCATGTGAAGCTTGTGCCAGTATTTCAGCTGGGAAGAAAGACTCCATCTCTGGATGCCTGGAAACATAGAATTCCTTCAACATCCTCTGCCTTGTTTCTGATGTAGCTTTTGCAATATGTTCTGCCAGTTCTTCCACTGATCCCATATTAAAATGGGATACCATTTCCTCAAATTGTGTCCTGTAATTATCAAGAAGGAAAAATGCATTGACACCTTTAATTAGAAACAAGAGCAGCTCTCAAGCAATTCATTCAATTCATATACTTCACATATCCCAGAAAGTAATCACTAAAAGTAACTTCCTTATTAGGAGCTTTGTTTGTTTTTATTCTTTCGTCTCTTTGCTAATAATGACCTTAAAAGAACTGAAGTGACTTCTGAATCCCAAACTGCAGCACCGTTTCCTCAGCTTACGACCCAAAGATTTATTGACTTTCAGTTTAGGTAAGATTTTGCACCAAAGGACCAGAATTCAGAATGATGCAGACAGACTGATGGTAGAGAGGTTTTTGGAAAAAAAAAAAAAACAAAAAACCAAACACCTACAAAACCCCAAAACCACAAAGTGGTTGCTCAAACTACTTTTAAAAGACTTGCTAAACAAGAGCTGGATGAGCACATTCACTGAAGACAGGGACTGTACCTCCAACCCTCTCCAGTGAGCTATGGAATATTTGTTTCTGCTAAGAGGCCAAGCTCTAACTAAAGGAGATCATCCCAATCAAGTTAGCCATAGTTTGGGATCAGGTAACCTAACCGGAAGGCTGGAGAGGTGGGTTTATGCGCCCTTGTCAGAGAACGGGTACAAACCACGTTGCCTTTCCTGGACAAGGGCTCCACCAGTAGGCAGTGAGAATTAACTCTGGTCTCAAATACGACTTGACTGGCCTGCTCCAGCCATACCCTTTGTGTGTGGTGACTGCAGACAGCTTCCCACTCAGCCTTACAACTACAACACATCAAACTGAAGCACCTCATCGTACCCATTCATTGCACAGCAGATCCAGATGTACTACAAAGTACAACTGCAAGCAAGGTGCTCAGATGACCTGCTTAACGTTTACAGGAATGTGCTTATGCTTTTTGCTAGATACAGCTGTAGGATCTTGGAATAACATCCTTAATTACTTCCTTGCCTTTGAAAATCTTTACCTCAACAAATTATTGATAACTATGATTACAATTTCGAGTACTTTTGGAATGAAGGGTTCTCCTCTACCCACCTCTTAAATATTTAGAATTTTCAGTATCTATAATAGGAAGTAAGTCTGGCACTTCAACAATAACAGTTTGGATAGCTGAGGCCAGCTGGCTAATACAAGATTCTGAACACTTAGAGATGTTACCTAGATACAAACTCTCATATAGTAATTTATTTGTCTCAAGACTAAATTAAAAATATATACCAAATCCCAGCTCTATAGGTTTGCCTAATTAGCTACAGCTTTCCGCTTTCTACAAACCATCTGGCTGCTGTTATTGAACTTCTATCTACGTAACAATGGAATTTCAGTATTTATATTAATAATAGAAATAGTTTGGGGAAAAAAGGAAAATGAGGAGACATAAGAATTACTATCTTTCCAAACACGTGGAGGGAAACAACATATTAAAAACATTAAGTCTCATGTTAAAAAATAAATACAAAGTTGTTTTTTTTTTTAAACAGTCTTTCAATGGAAGTGATGAGAGATGGGCAAAACCAGTAGGCAGTCAGAAGCTCACACTGTAAAATTTTTTGCTTCTATACAGTTTAAACGTTGGTTTGTAGTACTGCATGATGCACATACCATGAATACTGGTGGTGATGACATCTGCACGGCTATGTAATATATGACACATTGAGTCAACACATTAAAGTGATTTGTGGGTTCAATTCATTTCATTAATCAATTATGGTATTCTTTGTACAGTGTGAGTGGAAGTTTCCCATTAGTACTGCTCCTGCCACAGAAAATCATCAATATTCCCTGAGTACGGTTGAAACAAAGACAAAAGCAACTGCTCTGAGATAAGTTCATTTCAAGCTTAGAATTTTAGTTCAATCTCACTGAAATAGTCTCACCTGCGTATTCCTTTGGGTGTCTTTCCAACCAAGAAGGTGGTTGAACCTACTCTATGTACTTTTTTGTTTTTCTGGGTCACAGGATGCATAACATACAGGTGGTGTTGCTTACTGTTCTCCAATGTTTCTTGCCCTCCCTTAATGATGTTCTTCTCTGCTGTGTCTTCTTCTGAATCTTCTTCATTTTTCTAGTAAAATCAGACATGGAAATTGTCAAAACAGCTGTGTCTGGGACATAGTGATGAGCTCTATTATGCCCAATTCTGTCACTCTTAGCCAGCACTCAATGGTTTGAGTGCCAAGAATGGGATTCAGAGCTGCAGTGTAAACTCCCTACTAAGTCACAGACTTCCAGGGACGCTGACAGCAAGGCTTGGTTCTCTACAAATAAGGTGGGATATTTTTTCCAAACGGTTTAATTGTGAGGCTAAATGAAAGATCTCTGTAAATTCTCTAATGCATAAACAGGGGCTATACAAATACTTAATACTGTGCCACAAGACCCAAATCTCAGTTACAACCTCCATATATTACTATAAAATAGAAAACAGAAAATGTTAATAGCTTACAGTCTTAATGGATACATTAATCCAGGAAGATATTATGTATCAAGATTAATGGATTATTTGGATTGTACTGCTTGCTATTGTAAATTACACAATTGTTGCACAGTACATAGTCAGAACTCTCAGTTACTTTAGCAATTTAACACTCAAAGAAAAACTATAAATAATCACAACACTATTCAAAAATACTAAAGTCAAGGTAGAATCATTCTTATCAATATCACAATCTCGAACACATACACACAATTATTGCAAGTTTTAAATATATTTTCAGAGGAGGTACCACTATACTTACCCATAAATGAACAGAAAAAAAAATTACACATTACACTTTCATTATAATACTGATAAGAATAAAACTGGCAAGATTAAAATTTTAAATGTAATGGTCATAGAAAGCTAATGTTTTAATCAAATTCAAGAATATCCTGTTGCAGATCATCATGCATTGACAGTCAACATCTTGCACAAAAATATAATCCTATTTACACCCGAGTTATTTTTCAGAAATTCTTACAAATTTGTGACAGTTTCCCCTTTCCCAAAAGGCAAGCCAAGGGAAATATGAAAATTACAGAATGTGCTTGAAGAGCAAGGAAAACCAGAGAAACTATATGACTTTTTTTTTTTTTCCCCCAAATGAGATCAGGGAAAGGATAACTGCTTAGTGATGTCCCCAATCCCCCTACTAACACTACTGGAGAGATGAAAACACAAACTGTGTTCACACCTTGTCATCTGCAGCTCAAAATTTGGTTTTGGATCTACAGTGTTTCTTCCCAATGTGTTTCTATTTGATCCATGTCCACTTCCTTTATTTCCATGGGCCAATCACAATGTTCTTGAGCTTTCGGATCTCACATCTGTTCTAAATCCATTACTTTGGCCAGTAAACTCAAACTAGCATACAGAGAGAGATGTTAATAGTAAGGGACCTACAGGCATAAATTTTCACTCTTTAAGCTAAATACACAGCTCCACAGATTAAAAGTGCACTGCACTGTTAAAAGTTATACTACACAAAACTGAAACCAAGGTCCCAATTAAGATAAAAAAATCTATCTCCCAATAATAATGTTATGATGATAGTAACAAAATTAAGATTGAATTAGTAGATGTTACCTATAGCATAAATATTCTGCAGTTACCTTGCTAATTCTGTGTGCATTTAAAATGTTTACTTTTTGTTTTTTTTTTTTTTTTTTTTAAGATATACATAGATAATATAAAACTTGAATTGGAAATGTATTTTGAAAGAAGAAAGCAATGCTGGTTTTAAAATATATTTACTTTGATGGAATTTCTGCTTTAAAAATATTTATAGTATTCAGATCTCACTATAAGACCTAGTGTATTTGTCACTCTGTCAGGAAATCAGGATTGTATAATTTAATTCAAGCAAGCATAACTTGTGTAGAATACAAGCCTAACCATGTCAATGCCTGTCTTAAAAGTATTTTAAACCCCAATAAATGCGCATCCATCTACCTCTTATTAAACAAGACCAAAGTATATGAGGCAGTAACACTTTGGTTTACACATCTGTTCAAACACAGAAGATTAAAAATCTCTTTGGGAAAAAAGCCAAATCTTGTAAACACACTGAAAGTTGTAAAATGGCTTGTCTTTGCAGAGAATCAGAATTAATGCAAAAAGGACTGCTAATTGCAAATAAACTCACAAATGGCGTAGTTAGTTCTAGAAGTACAAAACTTCTAAGTCCATTGACCCACACTGCCAAACCCAACAGAACAACAGCAAAATACCACCATACACAAAGAGCTCCTCTTCTTCTACCTAAATTAGCTGCTCAAAGTTTTTTCCTGAAGGTAGAAAAATTTACTATAAACAAGGTATCCCAAGAGCTGCAGGAGCTAATGCCAGTGAAAGCCCATGGCCACTGTGAGTTACTCTTGAAAAACTTTTCAGCTTTCTGGACCAAAGCCAATTGATTAAATGGCACAGTTAAAACACAGTAACTGGCTCTGTTGAACCTGTGAATGTTTTTGAAAGTTTGCCAACTTAAATCTAACACCCAAATCCCAATTCAAATAATTTCTTTTTAAAAAACAATAAACATTTTGTCAGTAAAACTAAAACACTTATTTCAGTTTTTCTTAAAACGTCTTCATGTTCATTAAAGATCAAAATCTGAAGTTTGTTACTCTGAGTGATAGACAGATGAGGCTCTAGGTAGAGCTAAGCTTTACACACATATAGATGAAAATATTACCTGTATCCTTCCACTAACATTACCGTTAAAAGGAGTGAAAACATCAGTCAACGTTCCAGCACTGTCAACATTCCACACTATTTTGCTTCCTTTTGAATTTCACTTCACGTATTGCTCTCCTTAATTCTTCCCTCCCAGGGCTGATTTCTTTCTGATTCTCTTTCAATGTTTGCCTTCTAACTCACCGATTGACATCTGTTTCATGATAAACATTTCCTTTCAACAGCTTTCTATTTTCTGTTCCCCAAGGACGTTCTCTACCAAACTATTGTGCGTGTGTCCCATTATTTGCTCCTACATGAAATCCCTCGTTGACTTTACAGCATTGGTCTTGTTCACTTGAATTATCAAGTATATCATATACGTAAGGCAATCTTGCAAAGCAAGATTGAAATTAATACAACTTGATTCAGCTAGGAACCTCTGACACTTGTTCTTACAATATTGGTAATAGCGCATTTAATAATCTACTTATATTTTGAATGTTAGACCCTTTATGAATTAATAAATGGTATGACCGAAAGAATGGAATAATAAAGGAAACAAAAAGTCTTCAACACAAGAAGTATTCCATGTATGTAGAAGTGCACATTATCTTTGTTTAACTTAAAATACTGTGTATTAATTAATATACTTAGGTAAGTACAAGCATTGCTGAACTTCTTGAATGAACATTGTATGATACAAGATCTGACTACAGCATTTTCAAATCATTATTGGAAAATGGGAAAGATGATAGTGATCAGTACATAACCATTTCTCAAGACTAGAAAGAAAGAGGAATTCAATAGAAATAAAGAAGAATTAAGAAGAACAAGCCAAGTTTTTGTTTTGCCAACTGTTTTGCCAAATAGCAAGTCTGGCTTTGCTTTATGGCTCAGCCACGTAACTACTGAAAAATGTTAACAAATTTAACACAGGGAGAAGAAAAATAGTAAAAAAATTCAAATTGCACAAATAGCAACACAAATTCTTTCTCCTAGAATCAAGATCCCATCCAGTGCCTAAGTAATAGCATGTTTTTCTTCCCACTTTAAAATGTAAACATGCTTAAAAGTTTAAAATACATGATTACAAACAATTTATTCTGAATGAAAACTAAAAATCACAGTATAGAAATCCAAAAGCATTCTTGCCAAACATTATACCATCACACACATACATACTGTGTGTTAAAACATATTCTTCATGCACTGCATAGCACATCTTCTGATTAGCCTTCTGAAATACACACGATGCAAAGCTAAAAAATACTTAATATAGCATACAGTACCTGCTGTACGTATTTTAAAAGAATTTCTACAAAAGGATTGACAGCAATTATGAAAGCAGTTAGTCTTTACTAAATGTTTGACTATATGGAAGACATTATGCATTTGCAGTGCATGTTATGAAATTTCCACTGTTCAAAGTGGAAAATTTTCACTTAAACTTGACCACATACTTACTGGTCATTTCATAAATTAAGTGTACCTATACTGAATTATCTGTAACACCATTATATATTTGTGCCTTCTTCACATTTTCTCCTTTCTCAAACCAGTATCTTGGCAGGGAGAAAAAGGTACAGCAAAATCATTCCTTCAATATCAAAGACAAAAAAAATCTCTATTGAGTTACTGAATGTAAAATTTTTACTGTTTTATTCAACTTTCAGGACTTCCACATTGCCAAGAAAATCTTCACACAAAGTTCAAAAGAAATAAACAATTTATTTTCGAAGGCATACATATAAGACAAAGGCCCACAGACGCAGGTTGATCAGTAGAAGGCAACATTTTCTGGATTCAAAAAATCATGCGAGAAGGTTACAGTACAGAAAACGTCCCAGTAAATGTAAAGAAATAAAGTTAATGAAAGCACAGTAAAATAAAATTGTGAAGTGCTATTTCAAACTAAGGAAAATAACATGTAAAAGTGTAGCCATTCCTTCCTGACTTACACTTGCTTTTTTATCCTATGCTATCCTATCCTATGCTATCCCCTTTTTATTTACTGCACTTACGCTGAAGATGCTTTCCATATATTGCAATGGGAAAGAAGAGGGTTTACTACATAGTTGTGCAGAAAATAGTTTATGAAGTATTGAGAAAGCCTAGGGACTCTTACCCCACATGAGAAAAATACATCAAAGAAAGCATTTATTTTCACCTTTCACGTTCCATTTAGTGTATGGGGTTTTAAACATAAACACAAACACATAAAAACATAAAGACAAACAAAAAATCCTTCTATAGGTATGTCAGTGAGAAAAGGAAGAGTAGGGAAAATGTAGGCCCCCTCCAGAAGGAAATGGAAGAACTGGTTACCCAGGACAGAGACAGAGCTGAGGTACTCAATGACTTTTTTGCCTCAGTCTTCACAGACAAGGACAGCAGCCGCACTGCCCAAGACGCAGACTGCAAAGGAGAGGATTGGGAAAACGGAGCACCGCCCACTGTAGATGAAGATAAAGTGAGAGACCACCTGAGGAACCTGAAGGTGCACAAGTCCATGGGACCTGATGAGATACATCCGCGGGTCCTGAGGGAACTGGCAGATCAAGTCGCGAAGCCACTAGCCATCATATTTGAGAAGTCGTGGCAGTCTGGCGAGGTTCCTGCCGACTGGAAAAGGGGAAACATAACCCCTATTTTCAAAAAGGGAAACAAGGAAGACCCAGGGAACTACAGGCCAGTCAGTCTCACCTCTGTGCCTGGCAAGATCATGGAGCAGATCCTCCTGGAAACTCTGCTGAGGCACATAAAAATCAAGGAGGTGATTGGCGAGAGCCATCATGGCTTCACCAAGGGCAAGTCATGCCTGACAAATTTGGTGGCCTTCTATGAAGGGGTTACAGCGGCAGTGGACAAGGGAAGATCTACTGATGTCATCTACCTGGACTTGTGCAAAGCGTTTGACACTGTCCCACATGATATCCTGGTCTCTAAATTGAAGAGACATGGATTCGATAAACGGACCACTCGGTGGATAAAGAACTGGCTGGATGGTCGCACTCAAAGGGTTGGAGTCAACGGCTCAGTGTCCAAGTGGAGAGCAGTGACGAGTGGCGTTCCTCAGGGGTCAGTACTGGGACCTGTACTACATCTTTGTCAGCGACATGGACAGTGGGGTAGAGTGCACCCTCAGCAAGTTTGCTGATGATACCAAGCTGTTTGGCGAGGCAGACACGCTGGAGGGGAGGGATGCCATCCAGAGGGACCTGGACAGGCTGGAGAGGTGGGCCCAAGCCAACCTCATGCAGTTCAACAAGGCCAAGTGCAAGGTCCTACACCTGGGTCGGGGCAATCCCAAGCACAAATACAGGCTCAGCGGGGAATGGCTGGAGAGCAGCCCTGTGGAGAAGGACCTGGGGGTGATGATTGATGAGAAGCTCGACATGAGCCAGCAATGTGCGATCGCAGCCCAGAAGGCCAACCGTATCCTGGGCTGCATCAAAAGATGTGTGGCCAGCAGGTCAAGGGAGGTGATTCTGCCCCTCTACTCCGCTCTCGTAGACCCCACCTGGAGTACTGCATCCAGCTGTGGAGTCCCCAACATAAGAAGGACATGGACCTGCTGGAGCGCGTCCAGAGGAGAGCCACGAGGATGATCCGAGGGCTGGAGCACCTCTCCTATGAGGAGAGGCTGAGAGAGTTGGGGCTGTTCAGCCTGGAGAAGAGAAGGCTCCGGGGTGATCTTATTGCGGCTTTCCAGTACCTAAACGGGGCCTACAGGAAAGCTGGGGAAGGACTTTTTACACGGGCATGTAGTGATAGGATGAGGGGGAATGGCTTTAAGCTGGAAGAGGGCAGGTTTAGATTAATCATTAGGAAGAAGTTTTTCACTTTAAGGGTGGTGAGGCACTGGAACAGGTTGCCCAGAGAGGTTGTTGAAGCTCCGTCCCTGAAGGTGTTCAAGGCCAGGCTGGACGTGGCCTTGGGCAACCTGGTCTAGTGGGAGGTGTCCCTGCCTGCGGCAGGGGGGTTGGAATTTGATGATCTTCAAGGTCCCTTCCAACCTAAACCTATGATTCTATGATTATAACTTCCTACCACAGAAGGCTTTTTCCTCCACTTCTTTTGTTATGTACATCTCTTATTCTTAAAACTATATGGCAATTTTTGTATACCCAATACTGAGCTTCCATTTCTGTGAGTTATGTATTGCATGCAGGCGCTAACCAAGAGTCCAGCAAAAATGCTGGACACCAGTTTACATTTAAAGGTAACGCTCTTCAAGAAGAATGAAGACATGCAGCTGAGCATCAAGCAAGAATTTAAGTGCCACAATGCAGCAGTAACTTCTACTTAGAGATTCCATCCTGAATCTGCAACAACTCTTGGATCTGTTAGCTCCATGTGACAATCTGTCTCCCACTGCATAGTTACGGCAGTTTTAAAAATAATATACACCTACCAAACCCAGTTTTTGTCTATCTTTGACAGTACAAAATTTCAGTATCTGTTCTTCCTACAACAGGCAGAAAGAGGTGGCTCTACACTCTGGAGCAACAAATGCATGGATAAGTATCCTCAGACACAACTGACCACCTTAAGCCTGTGACTTCCCTCTTCCCCTCTTGAGCCCCTTCAAGCAAGGCAAAAGAGAACAATGTTCATCTTTTCAGGTACAGCAAGATGAAAATATATGGGAGAGCAAGTGAGCAGAGGCTAGGAATAAGATGAGTAGAGAAAAAAGAGAAACCGAGATTCAGGGATACATGTTTTTAAGCTGTCTCATGTTTGAGGCAATTCAAGTCACCAGACTTAGAGGATAACGAACTTTCTTCAAAAGTCTGAATCTGAAGTTGAAAATATGTCTGCATAATTATTCCTCAGCCATAGTTGTACTACCTCTGAGCATCATCCTCTCTTTTACCGCCTCACTACCCACAGTATCACTATGGCAAGAATCGTGCCAAATACTGACTTCCAGTCAGCAACAACCCCCTCTGACTTCCCCACTACAGCTGAAACAGCGTTAACAGGCTTTTCTCTTCAGGTATGCATGAACCACTGCTGCCAGATATCCAGGATACTTTCCATTGCACAGTTTCATTGTTTGTTTTCATTTCTAAAACAAACAAGAAAGGCCTTCTCAAATCTCTAGCTGCCTTGCAGTCACCTGAATCATACAAAAGCACGAAACACAGTGAATACAGTATGACTGTTCTCTTAAAACACAATTTGCAAGAAAATAAACCCTTATACCATATCGTACTTTGTATTTTCCCGCTCCCATCAAAACCTAAGAAAACACGTCACTTTCCAGATATATTGGGAGTTGCACTGGGTTTTGGATGATTGTTGTTATTTTCATCAGGTGATACTGCATTACAGTGAATTTATCTACCCAAATTACAATTCTAAATTATTTCCGCTAATCTTTTTTCCCTTTATAGTTTTCCTTTTTTTTCCCCTGGAAGTTTTTCCCATAATATCTACGAATTATTAAGACCTCTCTATATGCTTTTCTTGAACATATGCTATTCTTAGATACCGTTTTTATTTTATCTGTCTCCTATACTTGTCAGTACATATACAAATACCTTGAAATGTTTGCTACCTGACTGTTTGTTCTTGGACTTGATTCCTTCTCTCTTCTACGCATACACACATCAAACAAGAATTTCTTCCTAAATTATTCTGCATGCCAAGGAAGAAAAAGCATAATAGCGTCCACATAAAACTTCATGTCGTTTCTCTAAAAATGAGGTCCATATGGTCAAGATAATTAAAAAAAGTTAGCAAATAATGAGAATGTCTCTACTTTC
Organism: Pluvialis apricaria; assembly: GCA_017639485.1. Taxonomy (NCBI): domain Eukaryota; kingdom Metazoa; phylum Chordata; class Aves; order Charadriiformes; family Charadriidae; genus Pluvialis; species Pluvialis apricaria. Next base: position 46,748,685 of record CM030044.1, on the reverse strand, counting down.
ACCTGATTCTTAAATAAAACAGAATTGCTCTTTTACTTACAGAGGACAGACTACTGAACAAACTATCTACTTCAGAGGGTTATGGTGACTTACACATTCCACAGTTTGAAATAAGCCTGAATCTTACTGTATTTTAGAATGACTTCAGATGTAGACCTTAATTTTCCCTCTGAATTTAACTTTCTTAATTGAAAAACAGTCTCAGACTGAATTTATCTATTATTCTAACAAAATAGGTTGGTAGAATGAGAATTAGAGGTAATTCTATAGCAAATGGTCAGTACCTCAACTGTCTTAGAAAATGAAGCTAATCTACTTTTAACATTTTAGAGCACTCTAGGACAATCACATTTGTACTCAAACTTTCTGAACTGAACAAAGCTACCTGGGATGTTGGCTCTGAATACAAAGGTGTCTAATATTTGATTGTATCACAGGAGACCAATAGCCGAAATCTTCAAGCTATAAAAAAAATGTTAGACTTATCCTGGGTCCAAATTATTCCTCCAAAATATTCTCCCAACACTGAGATGCTAGTATTTAGCTATACCTGCTGACAAAAGTAAAGAAATTTTATCAGAGTAATACATAGTTATTTTACCCTTGTTGTCATATCTAGCTTTTCTGCTTGTATAAACCAAGACCAAGGACATTCCATAAACTCTAATCTTTTGCTTGGTAGTGGAGAATTGACTACTAAGTCAACTGAGGATGGATTGTGTTCTCTCTATTTTGCATTTGCTTCTGAGTCTGTTTCTTCTCCAACCAAGTAACAGTGCAAGAATTTCTCATTGGAAGCAGTTTTATTTGATTTGTTGACTCTTTAACAAAAAACTCCTATACGCTGTATCATTTTCTTGCACCAAAAGTCTGACCACAAATCAAAATAGTTATTATTACTGTTGAGAACAAGAGGAGATAATCAGTCTGTCTCAGAACTCAAAGCTAAGGTAATTGCTTATTTCAGTAGAAGCCTGTGGAATTGCACCTATCTTCTTTTGCGCTCTCATCACTCCACCAAATAGCAGCAAAACCAAAAGCCATGCACATACACCATAATGAATATGCAACTACATGCCTCACAGAATAACACATACAAACTCACCACATTTAAAAAAAACAACACAAAAGCCATACTGAAATGGTTAACTCCATTGTAAGTTGAAACTGTAAACTCAGTAAAGCAGCATTACAGGCCAATCATTTGGGAACAATTATTTTAAAGCTGAATAGCATTCCCCATCCTAGAAGAGCAAGGATAATGGAATGTTATCTCCCAAAAGCCTACTCTTTGTAAACAACTATCTAAACTTGTTGAATCTGAAAGCTGTGCAAACACACTGCGATCAGAGATACTGTAACTGATAGAAAGTCTTTGTTTAAATAATCTACAAAATGTCAATGTAATACAAATACGATAAAGAGGAGTTCTTAATAACACAACTTTTGTATTTACAGTATTCTCAACAGCACTTAAATCTGCATTGGAGATACAAAGGGCATGTTTTTTCCTTAGGCTGACAGCATGCTTAGTTCTCTCATTTACACCACATTGCAATAACATAAAGAGGGGTTTACCATTAATCCAGGTTTTACTACAAAGCATCCCGTTATTTCTCTGTCAAACACTGGCAAGAGTGCCAAATGTCTGTCATCCAATTCAGAGGATTAAGTCTTCTTTTATAGTGCAATTCTTGTACCAATTTATAAAAATACAGATATAGTTTCTTAGAGCTGGTCACAGTCTATATTTTGGCCTGAATTCATGCCGCAGAGGTTGAATATGACAGCTGGCAGGAAGCTGAGGGGAGAATACATCCTCCCCCTTTTCAGTCACCACATTTCTGTTGCCATAGTGATTAATCCTCAATTGAATGGCTGTCTTTGTACATTTCTTTTCAGTAAAACTTCAAGTAAACTTAAGTTGAAAACATGCAGTTGACTGAAAAAAAAGAGACTCCACATATTCAACAGGTACAGTACAAGTTCTTGTGACTAATACTTTTCTACATATTAAAAAGTGCAAATTAGCTCTAATGTGAGACATCATCAGTTTTTCAAATTTAGTATGTCCTGTTCCCATTTTTTTGTCTTTTTTTGTGAAGCCTCCATGTTCTAACCTCCCCCCCTCCGATTCTTATTGAAAAAATACTACACAAATTCAACTTTATAGTAACTACAGAAAGCCTATGCCAGACTTCTGTACTTATGAAAGACATTTCACATAGGCTGTTTTTGCCAATTAACACAGAAATTAATTAGGAAATGAATTAAGGCGTACAGTCACTTCAGAATAGACTAGAAGCGTTAAAAGAAGATATTTAATCTTGCTCCTGGCAGGCTTCTATTTCTTATGGTAGCTAAGAAAAAGCTTCACAAATGACAGTGCAAGTTACCCAAAAAAACAAAGTAACAAGGTGCTGCACTGAAAATCAACCAGGTTGCTTTGGAACCTGGAACTCACCGGAAAAAAGGGGTCAAAATCCCCACACCTCTAAAAATACTTAGTAGATGACTAAGGTCTTAAGAGAAAACATTAACACTTTCATTTTTCCCCCAAAAATGAATAATGCCAGCATAATTTTGAGCAAAATATCACATGAATGACTCCAGATTTTTTTTTTCCTGAGACTGAAATACCTGAAATACAAAGCCAGGCTATAATTTTCAGAGCAAGTCCACCATGTCCAGTCTACAGGTTAATTTCACATTTTTTTTCTTTTAGAAGCTTTTGTTTTCAATATCTTTCTTTCTGTAGTTACACAAGATAGATGAAAAACAAAATGAAGAACTGTCTTCTTAACAGATAGTAATGGGGTAACAGACACAGTAATCCTCCACTTGTTTTGTAAAAAACAATGAATTTTTAACCAAGTCTATTTGCACGCGTGCAAACAGAAGACTTGAGTTGAAACTAAAATGCAGAACAAAGATGACTCAGTGTCATTAAATCAGCCTAAAAACAACACACAAAATAATGCAGGAAAAACAAGTTATTTATTCCAATAGGTTAATTTTTAACATAATCTTCCTCACTCAGACTTCTACATAGAAGACCAGAAAAACCTTGTTACTAATAATCTTTTGTGAAACATCAGATCAAGTGTATTTTGTAATCACATGCATAGGAAAGCAACAAAGACCAGCTCTTAGTAATTTTTAATGGGTATCTGCCACACTAAATGACATGCATTTTCTACCCTCAGATGTTTAGAATAGTGAAGCCTTGTGTGATTCTCCCTGCATCACGGTATCACAGAACTGACCATAATTTCTACCTTAACACTTAGGAATTGCTAGGAAAGATTACAACCAGCCAGAACAAAGAGAGACATGTGACTGCTTTCTGAGACACTTAGGTTCTGGGATGTACAACACATTTTTAGAACTACAGAGCAAGTTGAGATGTACAATCTGTACCTCCAAAATTTCTTCAGGAACAGCTGTCTGCCACACCTCTGGCTTTGTTTTGATTACTGAGGCTCCTAAACACCTCTAATTATTCACACTCCAGTGCCTCATGCTCCACATAAGCAACACTACCAGAAACATCAACTGTTTGAGGGACAATTATCACACTGTTCTTCTGTCCTTTCTTCTCAAAGCCTACATTGATCTGCAAGTTGTGGTCAATGGTCAGAATATGGACAATCTTCAGACACAGGATAATATGTATAATTCAGGAACTGTTGGTAGTAAATTAAAATATTTTTACTGTAGTTGTAGATATCCCTTAAATGGAGAATACTAAGTATATATAAATACCATGTCTATCTAAAAAAACCCACCCTGTTAATCTTTTAAGTACCTCCCTGATTATACTTGCAAAATAAAGTATAAGCAGATATCCACTGCCGTAGATGACTGTTTATGAAAGCTCCCTCTATAACAAGACAACAATATCTCTCCTCATTGAAAATGCTACTCCAACTCATTCCAACTACAGCTACAGAATTTTACTCCACTTTTATGCAATCCTGCAATCCCATGGACTTCTGTGATAAAGGGAATATATTCCTAAAACCACAATTTATGTTAGTTTCTTCAGGATCATGTCATAAAACCTTTCATATTTGTTTGCTTCTACTACTGTCATATACAAACTACCTTCAAATAGTTATCTTTCTTTAATTCAGATGCTGAAAGGAGTTAATCTGACTAATGATATTCAACCAAAATATGTTGTATTCTCTTGCTTACTTTATATTGTTACTTTATGCATACTTTATACTGACACTTTTACTACTTTTAGATTTTATCTCACCTTTCATAGCTGAAAAATTGTAAGAGAGCTCTCATGATGTTCTACTTTTATTTCTTGATGCCAGACTTCATATTCTGATTGCCGTTACCTAACTGTACTTTCAATAGTCATACAGAATTTATGGAAATACACACTACATAAGCATTCAGTATGATAAACATGAACATTCTAGCTAAAGTTGTCAATTTTCACAACTCCTTTTAAACCAAACCAAAATAGAGAGTATGACTGTGCTTCCCTACCACCTTGGGAGAAAGAAGAGTCAAAGGCTCTGCAGCAGTCTTGAAGCCATGTACACGGACTGCTAGGGAACCTGGAGCACAAAGCAAGCAAGAACAGAAGAAATAGTAGCAAAACCTATTTGTCGTAAGAACCACCATCCCTTGAGCCTTTAGTGGCAGAGAACAATAGCAGGTTAAAATAGTATGTTCTAGTACTTCAGAGAAAAGGCAGCTGGGGTATAGGAATACTAGGTAACATTGACAGACTGACTACTTATTACTGGATTAAAAAAAATAAACTTGATTGAAACCTACAGTTGAAAGGATTAAGAGAGATTTGGCCATGAATTACAGTAGTGCCAACAGTCCAGATCTAACACAGACCTTCTGAAATCAAGGAGACTATCACCAAGACGAACATCTTTTCTTATCCCAAAGTTCAAATCTTACACTTTTTATAACCAACTTAAATCCACGTTTACTTACTCATTAGTTACTTACGTTCCTAAATAAGACGTTCTACATACCTTCAAAGTTCTCTTTTGAGGAACAAAACTCTCTGCCTCCCATCCCTTCTACCTTGGCTCTCAACGATCTTCTTCCCATGCAACCTCTCTCATTTTGAAGGAAGAGTCCTCACAGGTTTTGCAGTCTGCTCCAGTTTTAAGCAGTTTCTACAACTCAAGTGACTACATTAGTCTCTGTGCTTCAGCAGTAGATAAAGGACTAATAAAGCTAATTTATACACCTTTTATCTACTGCAGGTAGAAAAACAGGAAGAAGACTTCTTTGATATTGCTTTCCAGCAACTTATTTTCGCTTTTACTCACATTCATGCCATTTCCAGAAATTAGCTACTGAAACTAAGAACTTAACATAGGATGTAAAAGTTCATGGGAATTTAGTGAAGCCAAATGAGATTAGATGACTAGTCAATAGCAGAAAATCAACAAAAAGTCAGTGTTTTTACAAAAGGTTATCTTAATTGATTACTTTTGCTTACTATTTATTACTTTCTCCTTAATAGCTATTATAACATTACTACGCCTGTCATTCTCAATTCATATGTAAGCAGGAAGCAAATTTTACTTGGTCTTCAACCAAGATTTGTAGGAAAAGCTGTATTTCCCAACTTACAATTTATCCACTTCAATGGAATACTTTGCTAGCTTTTAAGTGTTCTTGCATTCCTTCCGTAGAGATATTAGCCATTTCTTAAAAAAATTATTTAAACTTTATTAAGTCTGAAATGCATTATAATAGACAGACTGAAGAGCAAAATTGCAAAGCAGGAAGACAGAGTTGGCATAGGTGAACTGAACAGCACAAAGGATATTTTACTTTTGTCCTAAAGAGACCTATCTATGAATTGAAAGGAAGAGACCCTTTTTGATCACTCCTACTTAGAAATTAAACAAATTGATTAAATGTGCTTAAAAAGATTCATGAATATTACCACTGCATTATTCAGGAGTCTTCATGATGCTATCAAATAAAGCTGCAGTATAAATACACTGTAAAAAAAGCTCTGAATTAAGAACGTGATCATTGATACCCAGAGCGAACCAGAACAGCTACACAATTCCTGAGAAACAGTTAAAACAGTGACGCTAGAAAGCAACATCAGTGAGAAATTTCAGCTGACAAAAGTTTTGGGTGTTTTTCCACTAACTATCAGATTACAGTCAGCATTCCAGTACTCAATACTACAATTTTATTTACCAAAAATAATGATGGAAATTTAAACTGTTCAGCTGTATTTTTAATATTACACATAATGCTACTTCAATCTGTTGAAAAACTTTTTTATTAAGCTTCATTTGAAATCAGCATTCTCCTTATTACACAATAAGTTGCCCTGACAATGAATGTCTTAGCTTAAACTGATGACAAATAAGCGAAAAATGACCAAAGACCAATGGCCAGAAAAGCAATAATGATCATGTTTTTCATAGAACACCTTTTAAAATAAAAATAAGATAATTGAGAAAGGAAAATAGTAGCAGTATCATTCTAGGTAGATCATATTTCAAAGTTGTCTATGAAGCTCTGGCAGCTCTTTTTTTAAGCCGAGCACAAAAAATCTGAAGCTCCACATTTAAGAATAGGCAGCCATCTAGGGATTATTTCTAGATTAGTGCCTCTACGTCAAAGAAAGAACAGCAAGCAAAGCAAGAGGCAGCCTTCTCCATAACTATCGATGCTTTTCTTCCTACTTAAATCTCCAAGAGAACTGACACTACTATTGCTTCTGAGTGAAAAATAGATACCTTAGAAAAACTGACTAAGTTAATCAAGAGAGGTTAATTTGTAATAGTTGCAGTCACAGAAACTCTAAATAATGAGATGTAAGTTACATCAACAATACAAATGAGTCCCACAAACTAGTTTTGAACAGAAGTGGATCAACAGACGTGCATTCAAAGTACTCTCTTCAAAGTTTTGTTTCATTTATGTTTAGTTTTATTAATGTTGTCAGCCGTTGCCATAAAATAAGGACCTTTCTACAGTTTTGTTGATTATTTTTGACCAACTTTTCTGTTAATAAGGGACATTCTAATGCAAATGTGTTAGAATTGAAAAGGCCTCACTTTTACTGGTTGGCCTGGTTTGATCTTCCCAATGCAAAAATTCTTTGGTATCCCTGCTAATGGCTTAATTAAATACAGTACATCAACAACACTGGAAGAAATTCTTTTAGCCACTGCGGATGTTCAACACCCCAGAACAACACAGTGTTCTGTCTAAAATTTTTACAGTGATTGCTAATATGTTTGTAAAGACTAAATTGCACATTCACCAATTACTTATTCTATGCTTGTGGTTTAACTTAAGAATCAGTCTAGGAAATGGCAAATGTTTATTACAAGGCAAACAACAAAGTGTCCAGATAATCACAGTAGATTAAAACCACTATGTAATAAGAACAGAAACCTGGAAGCTGTACCTGAATTTATTCCAGATGAAATTAAACAAGATGCACGACAAACAAGAAGCATAAAATGTATCTGTCGCTGCAAATGAGCACTTCCAGTAAACGCTAGTTTTACGTTTCAGACATTAAGCATAGAAAATAATGACCATTACTTTAATCCACTCTAGCAACTGCATGTGTCCACCCCCACAAAAAGAAAAATCTGCAGACTGGTTTATGTTTGACTTTATATGCCACAGAGATTCCAGCATGTACTGTGGCAACTGGATTTTTCTTAACTGAATCCAGGACAAACTGAAGTTTTTTCAAGTCTCAAATCAGAAAAACATGGTACAGAATTCGATTTCAAACACCCAATCTTTAGTCTTACCATTTCTCTCAAAAATCCCACAGAGGGTGCTCTGCTGCTTAATTCCCAACTCTTTCAGAGCTGGCTAATGTTAAAAAAAAAAAAGCAACCAAAAAACCAAAACACAAAAGTAATTTATTAGACCTCCATTTGAGCCTCCTCCTCCTCCCATCCTCAGTGGCTTTGATCACTCATGGTGGCCATTAACAGAAAAACAAGTTTGTTAGAGCTTTTTAAGATGAAAAATGAGGATAAAAACTGTAAAAACAACATTTCCCAAACATTTCCCTTTACCTTGGCACTACAGACTGCTATATTAGCAGGGAGCTGGGAAAACTGCTTCAACTCAAATACATCTCGCACTGCCCACCGGCTCAAGCGATTCTCAGCCTTGCTGGATCCAACCACATTCTGATTTGAATGAATATATGCCACTTCTTGAACACCATCTGATATAGTACGAGAAAAATATAGTCAAATATTTATTCCAAAACCCTGAAGTAACACAGTTGCACTGAAGAAGGATACTGTAATTTTAAGAGTTTTACATTAAAGTTGTAAGATTTGTTATGATTTCACTCAGCACTAAGTTTCCCAGCTCTGTGAAACTAACAACAACCATTACACTTATCCAGATTTATCCAGGCAGTTTAATACTGCTTCCATTTCAGTGTGGTTTTTTCAGATGGACAAAGGAGAAGTTTCAAAGCATCTATGATTTAATGGCTGCAATATTAACATTTAAAGTCTCAGAATCAAATCTTCTACATGGTATTTCAAATCCCCAAATCACATAAATAAAAACTTAAATACACGAAAAAACTTAACAGCCCTGTCAAGATTTAAAGTTTTACAGTTCAAATATGTAATTTGTGATTTCTTAATAAATATTCAATGTTAGCATTTTTCAACAGACAGTAAGTGTTTAACAAAATATTACAAAGTAACCCATCACCTCAGAAGACAGGAAAGTAAGGCTGATTGGTAAAGAGAGATACAGAAAGACAATACTAAATAATTTAGCACAGCATTTATTAGCATCTCGTAACAAAACATGTATACCAGGAAGAACTTAAAACCTGCCAATTATGATATGTTAAACATACGTTACTATTTTAGTTGAAATAGAATCAAAGAAATTAAATGACTAGTTACCTAAATATCTGTCCATTGATTCCACTTTTTGCTCTTGATGTTCAAATTCAGTTTTCCTTGCAGAAGTTCTATGCACAGCATAACTGCTAGACTTCATTTGTGCAATACAGGTATCTTGAATAGGATGAAGCATTTTAGACCCAAACTGAACTTTGCCTCTCGGCTTTTTACACGTATAGCTTTGCTTTCTGGCATGAATTTTCTCAATTGGTAAGTTATCTTCAGAGGATGAAAATTCATCTATATTCTGAGAATCCCTTTCCTTTTCTTTTCTATTGGGCTTCTTTGATTGTAGCAGAGATTTGGAGGAGCTACCTAGTCCGCTGGTACGGACATGTCTTTCTTTCCATTTCGGAAAGCTGAATGTTCTTAACTTTCTTGATTCAGAATTATGGGAAATTTCAATATCATCAGACTCATCACTTATGTCGCTTGCCCCTTTCAAATCTCTTGAGCTGTTCTTGATTTCAGCAAAGTCATGTCTTTTGAAGACATTTGACTTAGTACTATGGAATCCAAGTTGCCTACTCTCTCCCTCAAATACCAATCCATCTTTTTCTTTTGCAAACTCTTCACAATTTTCAGATGCTGACCTGTAAATTTCAACTTTTTTAGTAAGCATTGGTTGCTGGTGTGCTGGAACTTGGGTAGGAAAGATGATATCATCATTCTCTTCAGAACTGCATTCAGTTTCAATGACTACATCGCTTTGCTTTGAAATGCGTTGATCATCACTTTCTCTGTCCCCTTCCTCCTCAGAGCCTGATAAAACAAGCCAATCTGTACTGCGCATATCTTGTTTATCAGTTCCATCTGGTGACTGAGCAGCTTTCCCATGCTCCAACACACGCACATGGCTTTGACATTTCTGAAAATCACTATGCTTGCTATTTACATTTGTTCTTATAGTCTGATCATCAGGATTCAAACGATGAGAGTTGTAATTATTATGTTCTTCTTTGGTAGTTCCAATTTCTCTTTGCAACAACTTGGAGAATCCACACTGCATTAAGGAAAGCTGTCCCTTTGTTACCATTAAATTATTTGCTTTGCAAGACTTCCTTCTGTCACATTTTTTCACAGAAGTTTCCAGAATATCATCATCACTGAAGTCATCACAAAAATCCATTCCTTCTCTCTTTAATTGTGCTTGAATGCTTCCGGGGTCTCTATCTTCTTTACAATCTAGTTGTTCACACTAAAAATAAAAATAATTTACAGAAAAGGTATTTAAAACATAGTAACATATGGAACACACCTAATTCCAAAGCAGTATAAAAAAAGTGGATTATCACTGTTACTCAAGCAAAAAATATACAAAGTAGTATTGTAATACACAAATAGAAAGCAAATACAAAACAAATCATAAACTGAAATTATAGGAGAGTCTTTGGCAGAACAAAATTTTTAGCAGAACAATAAAAATAACCAAAAATATATTTGAGACTATATATGCTGCACACCACTAAAATAACCTATGTCTTCATAATCCACACCCATATTTTTCTAGTTTATACTGATCTTATTGCAACTTTTCATCTTTCAATGATAGCTTGAAAAGTGACTTCATGATTCAAACCTAAGTAGTGTGTAATGACATTCATAAAAAAATAATCTCCCAGGAGTGGTCAACCTCCTCGTATATGGGGGCTAACACAGTTTAAAAGAGCTACGAGTACCTAACATACTGCTCTTAAAATTAGTTGAGGCCTACTGTAGTCAAACAAAAATTACCTCCAGGCAACCTTAAAACATTTTGAAGCTACAGAAGTCTGGAATACAACTTCAAAACTGTATATTACTGAGATAAAAATTATGACAATATGTAAATGAAAAGTCAAATGGGTAAATACTAAACTTTTGTTTAGCAGAAGTTGTAAAATTATTATATTAATCCTAATATTACCCTGCTTATCAAAAAGCATTCAGCACAAGTTAAAAAAGTTAAGTCAGCAAATCCACTGTGAGATCATGACCATGCAGTGATGTATTAGCAATGTAAAGTTATGACCAATGTGATGGCATACTGATTTAAATCAATACTGACATTTACCCACAGAAATCTCCAAAAAGCATAAGAGACTCTGGATAATTTTCAGTACCGTTCAGTGTGATCTAATCTGATGATATTTTCACCCTTAGAGGGCATGTTGTAGGCCTGATTGTTTCCCAAATGATCTGAACACAGTGATCAGTCAAAAACGTTCATAAAAATGCTCCCATTAAACCAAGCCTTCACAGGTAAAAAAAGAAAATCTTGTTCCACAAGGAAATTATTAGATACATTATTTTTTAAAAAAAAAACCAAAACCCAGCATTGAACAGACCACTGACTTGGTGGGAATCATTGTCTGATTACATCAACTACATAGCCCATGTCTTCCACAGAGATCTACAAAACCTGAAGGAAGCTTTCAATCCTCTCAACCAATTGTACTCCTTTCCACAATTCCCTAACCAAAATCTTCTAAACAGTAGGTGTTAGATTCTCAACTGACTTCTTGATCAGAAGGCTGTCATATCATATTATATCATGTCATGCCATGTCATATCATAAGGCTGTCACTCTTAAGACACTACAGAGCAATGCTTTAGTAAACAATATTGCTCTGTAATAACAGCATGTTAGTAACACCTTCATTCAGACTGAGGATATGAAAGGGTTGTATAGGTCATTGAATACCCTATTACCAGATGTTCAGAATAACCCACTTTAAATACAGACAGCATGTCATTATCTTATGCTTTACAATATGTAAAACCAAGGGCAAGCAGACAATAAAAGATGGCAAGTGCAACCTAGGGTAACAGCATTACTAGCCTGACAACATACTGTCCACGTTTGCCACTGCAGTATCAGGAACCAGAGGGACTGTCATGCTCTGGTCTGTAGTCCACAAAGACACCTCACCTCTTCTGAGCTGCATGGAGGAGTCTCTTCCTTTAGCCATGAAGTTGCTGTCATGACTCCTGCTTCTACTCGCCCTTCCCTCTAAAACAATCAAGAATGTATAGAATAAAAATTGTATCTGTTCCAAGTTAAAAAAGGCAAGCCCAGAAAAAAAAAAGTTTTTCTTTTTTTCTACAGAGATATAAACATCAGAAGTACAAACAGCAAAGTCCAGACTAAGACATATTTTGGCACTTAACTGCACTTTGATCTAAACCATAACCTGTAGGAAAAGTAACATGCTGCATAAATTGGGAGGATCTTATGCATACACTGTTTTAATAATTCTTAACTTTTTTCCAAAACAGAATATCTGCTACAGTGTTCATATTACATGCTATGTTTTAATTTATATTTAATTTAGAGACCTTTGGAGTTTAATATCCCCCAAATATTTGTTCTTATAACATATTATTCTTTTGGCTATGCTGCCTCCACACTGCTATAACATATTCCCCAGCCTCCTCCTAGTATAGGCAAAATAATAAAATAAAGGGAAGGATGGAAAGAAACCTAGAATAAAGCTGCAATAAATTCCAAGATTTAAGTAAGTTAGCTGCAACAAACATGCTGGATAAAAAGAGATGTAATACTGCATATACTTAAAACCAGTGGGCACTATATGCTATGGAACTGTGCCAACAGCCTTTTTACAGTAACTAAGAAATGAATCTTAAAATACAAAGCCTCAGTTATTTACTTCCACCTTGTAATATTTTTAAATCTAGCATGATAAAACATATTTTATTAAACAGTTTTTGACATCTCAAAGTGTACTATACAAAGGTTGCTATGACCATAAGAAAATATTTTTATGATCAGAATTCTGTCTTAAAAGGTCACTTGAGCTATTGATGAATAAAAGGTATCTGTGCACAAAGTTGACAATATGTGAAAGTGCCACAAAAATAAGTTACAGCATTTTTATTAGGAAAATAAATATATTAGCAAACTTTTGGAAATTATAATCCAAACTTCTTCCAGTTTTTTGTTTGATTTAAGGAAATTTATCTGGTCTACATCAGAGCAAGAAATTAGCATGCCTATTTCATTTAAAGCACTGCATAGACAGGTACAGTTTATCTGTTCTATAAAGTACTTTGTCATACTTTTGAATGGAAACATCTCATGGGGAAAGAAAAAATGCAAAACTAATATCCAGAAGTAAAAGGCTAGGACTTCATACCTCCAGGATGTCTTTAGTAAGACAGGACCCGTGAGTCCTAAGTTTGAAAAGGTTATGGATCCCAAAAAGCTCTCCTTGATGTTCCTTTGATCCTTGCACAGCCTCGAAATACCGCTTGGCATTTTCACTTCCAACCACCGCACAGTGAAGTTGCTAAAACAGAACAACACAAGAGATTTCAGAAGTGTTTGCTCCAACAACATGTCAGAATTTCCTGGCATCCACATTACACACACAGCTTTAGAGTGAGCAGGCAGAAATTCCTAAGGGAGGATATTTTGTTCTAATTTCCCCAGCAGATGTTGGTATAATAGATTGTGGTATAATATGAACCTGGTTGGTTTTACTGAATAAAAAAGTAAAAAAATTTCAAGTCTTTTACTTCACTGTTGTCTAATATCAAACACCCACTACACACTCTACTGACACTCCTCTATATCTTGACTGCTTGTCCTTCCTCAATATTAAATGCTTATTATTTTTTTCATAGTCCTTTGGATTGCATGCTTACTTGGTAAGGACTACATAAAAGCCACAAGATTACTTTTACTGATCTCTGAATATTTTAATTATCATCTTATCAATCTTATCTTATCAATACTTATAAGTACTTAAGGCGAGGGTGCCAGGTAAATGAGAAGAGTCTTTTTTCAGTGGTGCCCAGTGATAGGACTAGAGGTAATGGGCACAAACTTGAGCACAGGAAGTTCCATCTTAACATGAGGAGGAACTTCTTTACTCTGAGGGTGGCAGAGCAGTGGCACAGGCTGCCCAGAGAGGCTGTGGAGTCTCCCACACTGGAGACGTTCAAAACCCGCCTGGATGCCGTCCTGTGCAATGTGCTGTAGGTGTCCCTGCTGTGGCAGGGGGGTTGGACTTAGATGATCTCCAGAGGTCCCTTCCAACCCTGACGATACTGTGATACTGTAATTATCATGCACTCTTGCTAGATAGATTGAACAGAAGTGACTTAATCTTCCACGTGAAAAGGAAAGACAAGTAAATAGTTTGTCAGGCAAAATTAAAACATTTTTGAAGCCAGGCAGGTTTAGCTGTGTTTCAATGACTGCAAATTTTCAATACTTACATAATTGGTATATTTGACTTCAAGCAGAAGAATGTCAAAACCATGGGTTTATGGATAGCAGACCTGTAATATTTTTTGTAACTGTCTCTAAGCAGTTGGTAGTCCTTCAGTTCTACTCATTTCTGGTTCTAGCACTGAACAGGTACTTTCCTAGACAGCACATCTCTTGAATTATGTAGGACAGTGAATATACAGTCAAATTCTAATTTAACTTTAGCTAAGCACAGTTTACTCATTCTTAAATTATGCATGGTTTTTACAAAAGTATGCTTTAGGATACATATATAACTTACTCAGGTTTCTATTATGTTAGATTTCAATTTTATTTATATCAGATTCTTCAATTGCATATGGCTAGGTCAGACAACTAAACACGACTAATAAAAAAAATTCAGCAATTTAAAGCAAATAGATCCCGTAGTAAGAATACACTACAAATATCATAAAGCGTTTTCACATAAATTCATTTCATGAAAAGGATGGATGACAACATTTAGCTCTGAGAGCACCTTTCTATAGTTCATCAAGAACCACATGTCCACACATACTCATGGTTTCTCAATTTTCAACAGCACATAAAGGCATTTTCTTCACAACTTACTCAAAATTTCCTACCAGCACTCAAGTGTCAATAGCAGGGAATGCAATTCAAGTGTAGACTAAAAGTAAAATTCCCAGATTTAAAATTACTCTGTTTATTGCTTCTTATTTGACTTGAAAAACACAAGTCAACTTGAAGGAAAAAAAAAAAAGACCAAAACAAGCCTTTCATGAAGTTTTATGCATGCCTTTTGGAAACCCAAACAGACAATGACATCCAGGTTGTCTTTATCTACAACATCACCAGCATCAAAGACCTCTGTGAAGCACGACTCGCTCCTTCAGGATTTTAGTGAATATAGTTGGTCATAATCTGCTATTGATCGTTTTGTTAGCCTTTCAGAGACCTCTCCTACTGATACTTGCTGTTGAAATGAATCCACAAAAGTACTTCACACAAGAGAAACTTTGCAACAGAATGCTTTCTAAACTTTTTCCATGAATGTGGATATAAAGAATAAATAATGTGGTTTTTTTTTGCAATGAACACTCCTTTAAACCTTGCTAAAGCAACACCCATAGAGCAATACAATTCTTGTTCCTGATGTGTTTGAAAACTAAATTATTAGCTTTTATGTTTTTAGACCACTATCCCTCAAAAGTAGTTTTTGGACTTACTGTGTTTTATATTTAACTCGCCTTATTAGTATATGATTTCAACTATTAAAAAAATGTTTCTTCATTCTGAGCTTCTGATACAGTGTCCGAAAATTGCCCAATTACATGTGAGCACATCAGCCCATCACCTACTTTTAATTTCTTCTTAACAAGTTTCCTCTTTTTTATTTAGATAATTTTGTTAAAATTAAACAGAACTCTAATTTTTTTTTGCTTCTACAAAACATTGAATTTAAGCCAGGTAAAGTTACTGTTACACTTTGAAAGTAATATTTCAAAACAGGCTATCCACATTACAGAGAGCAGTTCAAGATTTGATCTTCCAGCTGTGGACTTCCTGACTATGTGCTCTGTGAAATCAGATACCGTGTCTAAATACTTAATCTTAGAACATTACACAGATTTAAGTAAATGACAAATAAGAATGAGGATAATGACAGTGTCTATTACTGCATTTCCTACTCATTCAGCCTCCAACCTCCTCCTTGTAAATAATCCAGCTACAGGAGGGTGTTGTCACTGAAGACCCAACACCAAATTTTTCCTTTTTATGGCCAAAAATTGAAATTATCCAATTTCATAAAACTTTCTTTAACATATGGTATAAATGGCCCACTGAGGTGACCTACTTCGCCTTTTCTATGCAATGCATTCTTCAGGACAACTTTATCTCACTGATTTTCTTCCTTTCTCCAAGTTTATAAGCCTATAATGTCAGTATCTTAACTTAAAGCCAATAATCTTAGTTCTTAACTTGCAATTTTTATTGAGAAAAACATATTCATACTTCTAGTTTTTTTATTCTGCAGCCAGCTCTTTGTTGTTCATGTTTAAGTTTGATTATTTTTTGTTTTAATTCTGATCTCATTAGGAAACAGTTGCTAGATTATGTGTTCCTCAAACCACACACTGTTTTTACCACTATTAGGCTTTTACACCTATCAATGTAAGTAGCAAAATTTAGAGACACCAATTGTTTCAGGTTGAATATTCTGACAGACAACATCACTTCTTATCTTCACGATAGCAGCAGCTACAAGGTGTTTCCCCCTCATTTTATAAGCAAGCTTACAAAGGCAGGAGAATAGCAATGTCATCTTGCTTTTCTTCTATAGCATTAGAAAGATTTTTATTCTCTTTCTCCAACCTTTCAAAAAGAAAAAGCTGCCTGAATCAGACTGCTGCAGATCCTAGCTACAATTTTAGCAGATATATTTGACAAGCTTTTAAATAAAATAGTTTTCTTCTCTGTATAACCTGATTAATGTATACTGAACAATTAAACTGTCAAAAGTTACAGAAAAACTTGAATACAAGTATCTTTTTTTTTTTTGTTCTTTCACAATTGCTAAATGACGTATCTCCTCTCAATAACTTAAGGTAACAGCATATATCATAAACCCAAGGTAAACTACAGTTTTGCTACAGGCTAGCTGAGCCTTCAGTAATTGAAACAGCTAAAAAGAGCTCCCAATTTCAATAGTTTGTGAACTTTACCTGTTTATAAACTTGTCGCAAGTACATCATCTCCTCCACAGTTCCCAACGATATCAATCTAAACACTTTAACATCTTTGTACTGGCCAATCCTGTATGCTCTGCAAGGACAGTGGCATATTAAAAAACATATTTTTTATCAGTTAAAAAAAAAAAAGACAGCTCTTAAGGGTAGTAAAATAAATAATTTTTAAAAGGCATTCCAATAAACAAAAGTGCTCTAAATCATTTATGAGTCGGTTGGGTTTTGGTTTGGGGTTTTTTTTGGCCATGTTCCACCCCACCCCACCCCCCATTCCCCAAGTTTTCCCTCAGTATTTCATTCCCTTTTCCTTTACCCTTAGTTTTCCAAGTTTCTTCCCAGGCTTATCCAGTTGAAAAAAGCTTTCTCCTCTATTTGTATCTCAAGGCCTGTCTCCCATCTCTCTTGAAAATACATCTTCCACTATGTTTTCTCAGTTTGTATTTCCCCCACCTGCCTCATCTCCACCTGCTCTTGCACAAGATATTCTCCTAATTGCATTTTATAGGAGTTTGATTATTGACTACTTTGGGGACCATGTTCTTTCTTAACTTTATAAAGCACTTTGCAAGTTACAACATAATAAGAACAGCTAACAAACAGGCAGTGCTCTATCTAGATAACAAACTGAGGCTTCTAATAGATTACACTCTGAAAATTCAAGACAGAGTGAACCAATTCATCGAACTGTGGTTTTACAAGGATTCTTTAAAGACAGTCTCCTTCAACAATACACATTTCTGTGACACATATTTCTCTAGAACAGGTGAACATAAACACCTCTTAGAAGTCCCATCCACGTAATTGGATGTGACAACAGAAACAAGTTTATTTCTGCTCACAATGATATATAAATCTACTGAATTTTGAAGGCTTCCAATACTCTTTACTTTAGCTATTTAAATGTCTGTCCTGAATTCCTAGGGAAACATCCTACGATCAAAAAGCCTTGAAAGAAAAATCCAGATTCCTGGAAATCCTCCAGTGGCATAATATCAGAGATGGAAGTTAGCGCTGAAAAGACAGTGATCTCTACAAGTGTGAAGCAGAAAAGAACATAATTTTTTTTTTTTTTTAAGGATTCTGGAATTCAAAACATCACTTGAACTAGGGTCAATTACAACCTACTCTGTCCTGACAAACACAGGAAAAATGCCATCCAGCTATACACACACATACTTGTTCTAGAGATCACAAAAAGTTACAGTAACTACGGCTTTTTTTTAAATTATTTTTACTGAGCCCATCATCACAGCACCACAAAAATAAAATGGAAAACAAGTAGTAAAATTCAGGGTTAAAAACAAGAACAAAGGTAAAAAAAATTAGCTGGACATTTCTTACTGTCTTGTGGACAAGTCAGACTATGTAAAAAATGTCTTCCCTTAGGAAAGTTTAGTTGGACAATTAGATTATAGGATCAAAGCAAAAGAAGAGTATAACATGGACTAAGTTCTGTATTTTGAGTGTGTACCTGTCGCTAGCTTGAAGATCATTTGCTGGGTTCCATGTAGGATCAAACAGTATAACAACATTGGCACCAACAAAATTAAGACCCAGTCCACCAGCCCTAAAAACATAAAAATGAAAAAACAGCACTATTCAACAGTAAGAAAAACAGAACCTTTTTTTTTATTTTTCAGTGTATTAGGTCTGTATTAGCATACCCTTCCCCAACATCAGAAAGAGCACAATAGATACTGAAAATAGTGGGATACAGCTTTGTCTTACTGTTGTGTTAATAAGCACCAAGTACTTAAATAACCACTGCTGTAAAATGCAGTTGTCCTACCTAAGTAGCAAGAAAATTACGAACTCTATGATTAGCTGAGTCATAACTAACTGTTGTCACCTTACTATAGTAAAAGTCCTGACTGCTACTTCATACCCACTGAGCCCTACACAGGTCAACTCCCCCAACAACTATACTGAAATTCATAACTACTTTTATGCCAATTAACATTATAGAAGGAGGAAAACTATAGCTTCAATAAAAACTCTGCATTACATTTCACTTCCTCTAGTCCCAGAACATAATTTTGACAATAGCGCTGTGTAGCTTCTGCTAAAATACTCACAGTCTAGGATAAGTCATATCTATAAGAATGAGTAACTGTCACAAGTATCTTTGTACTGTGTATAAGTCAACTGTTAAAAATATAGCTGGCCACACAGCTGCGTATCAGCAACATTAATACCTGTCATTACAAGCCCCCCCCCCCAAAAAAAAATCACTGTAAGAAAATTGTCTCCTGTGGGGATAAGGAGTCACAGAGGTACCAGTTACATAGTCTTAAACATCCAACAGCTGTACTGTGCTTTCGGGTAAAGCCTACAAGCCAGCAAAGAATTTCAGCATATGCTTAACCTGAGGTAGCAAACTAATGCCCTTGCTGAATCTAACAAACTGTTACTTAGAGTGCATAGATGGATGACTTGATAGGAACAAAAGTGAGGAAAATACTGCTTCTCATCCAGCTGCAAAACAAGCAAATACTGAAAATTCTTTTCAACTGGCTCAACCAACATTCCTACAAAACATGCCAAAATACTATAATTAATTTAACTATTAAAGCAATTCTTTTCATTGACATAGACAACACTCATTTCAAGTGTCTTTTTCTGAATGAGATACCATAAAACTGAAGAAGTCACCCCAATTTAATTTACCAAGCACCTGGTTTTAATAGATTACTTTATATTCTACTTGTTTAAAGCAGTGGGAAAGGTAAAGTTTCCAGGTATTTGAATAAACGGAGACAGAAACCAAAAGCTTATGGAGCCCCACCACCTTTCGGTCTTCATGGAATCTTTGTTAATGTAAATACAGTTGTGGCCTCTTCCTTCCAGGTGTGGTGTGGTGTTGGGTTAGTTAAATCTGGAAAAGGAGAGGATGTGGGAACCTGCCAATATTAACGGAGATTTCCGGAGGATGAGCGCTGTCAGAGTTTGAAATGCTGAATAAAAATCTTTGTATTTTTCAGAATACCTTACTGTATTTTGGAATTTTGGTATATTTCTTTTTAGTGAGGACAGAATTCAGTCTCTCATCTTACCAAACTCACCCTGCAGTCAGACTGAAACATAAGTCAACATGTTTTTCCAAATGTTTTCTCATAAAAATTGCAATATTTGGAACTGAATAATGAATTAAACCTCAGTGCAAAGACTTACTGTCAGTAAAACAGACTGACTACGGAAATTAACTAAACAGGATACTAAGCTTTATAAAGATTTTAATTTTCAACATTCTTAGGTATGCCACAAAAATTTAGATACTCCAAAACAGAAAAAAAATGGCGCCTGTATCCTTCATGGACAGAATGATGCAGCAGTTAGTTTGTGCAATGTGATTTTAACTGGAGGTTAAAGTCATTATTACAAGATGGTACATACAAATTACTATAATACAGCTGAAATGAAGAGCCCTGTATGAAATGTCTCATAATGGTTCTGTTCCAAACAACAATTTTCAAAAGATCATCTTATTTAAAACCGCAACCGGTGTTAAATAAATAGCTTGTGTTTATATCCTATCACTGACAACTTAATATCACAATGTTCAGAAGGTACAAAACAATATCGCATTATCAAAGTTTCCATGAAACCTGTGACTACATAATTCTCTTTACTGAGGTAAGTTTTTTTATAGTTTGTAAGTTGTCTGTTTCAGTGAGGCCTTGTGGCCGAGAATTCTTTGAATGTGTTTACATGCATGATAAAAATTATTTACAACACAGCTGTGAAGAATTCAAGTTAAGTGAAGCCCTGAAAAAGTACAAAGTAATGGACAGCACTCCAGTAATGCACAGTAACTGAGAACGCTGCAGGTATAATAGAAGCACATACTATAACCTTTCACGATAAAACATGTCTACAAATTTCTGTAACCATCATCTCTTCCTCATCTAAGCACTTCTCTTTACATAATAAAGAAAACTGAGAAGCAGAAATAGACTTTAATTTATAATTATTTTGAAGGAATTCATCTAGAGAAAAACTATTGTGACAAACCCAGAGAACAGTGATTTAGCTTTAAAGCTAAACACTTGCTTTAAACACTTGCTGCTCTTATTTCTTCCAGAACACTGCAATGGAACAGGACTGCACAGACTTCAGTATTGTACATATGCAGTTCCCTTCACGCTATGCAGCATCCATGGAGTTGCAAGCTCTGACATTCTCCTATCAACTTATAGCAACTCTAGCAGTACTTTAATGCTTCTACGCATGATGAAAAATCCCCTTTCTTTCTTCCAAATAGTCATACATTTTCTCAGCAACACCAGCACAGTACTGAAGTATTCCGAAACAGACTTTACTTCATAAGCCTTAGAATTCCAACATATGTATACCTATTTTGTCATATTGCTCAAGGCTGAAATCATACCTACTGGTTTGATGGAATTTACAAGCTCTGAAGAAATCAATCATATTTTCTCTCAACAGCCATAAAATATATTTATCCATATAGCTGTATTAGTCATAGCTACCCATAAAAGCATTATGGATAGCTATACGACTATGTTTGATACTAACATTAACTGCAATACTTGAGGTTAAGCTATATACATAGGCAGTTTTTGTTTTGGTGTTTGGTGGTTTGTTTTTTTTTAAACTTTATTGTTTAAGGCCCTATTTCTCAAAAAACTCACCAACCATTTAAAATTAGGATTTCCAAATTTCTATAGGCAATTCCAGGCAGAAACAGCATTTTGCCAGTATAAAAAAAGGAACATAAACCAGGAATATTGTAAATTTAACAGTGAAGTCATCACCACTGTCTGCACTGTAACTCACTAATTTATAGATCACAGCTTCCTGTTTAAAGTTGTATGTTAACTGTGCCAGTGGAATATAATGGCAGACTCATGATCACTATGTGGGGAATTCATCCCTCACGGAATGCATTTTTGCAGCCAAAAGACAGTGCAAGTATTTTCAGTGAAAATCAACATTTGGCTCTTTGAGCAATGGGACTTTCGGAACACGTACAAATTGACTACACAGAACAGTCAGCCAAAAACTTTGCAAGAAAGTACGGACAGAAGAGCATGACCCAATTCTGTCAACTTACTATGTGTTGAGAAATAAAGAATATACTGTGAAGCCCTAATGCCTGAACTCTGAGTAAGAGAAAGGATGAATCTTTCGTAGAGTAGAACTGTGATAAATAACTTCCTGATTTCCAAAGGATTACAAAATTAAAGCTGCTTCTATTACTGTGTATCAAGCAAGCAAAAAGATAACATTTTGTTATCTGTGATAAACTACACATAGAATTGCACCTTCTGTTTTTCTTAGTAAGCATTGGTTATATTGACTGCAATTCCATCATTGTTGTTCCTTCCACTTACTCAGTAAGACGAGAAACACTAGGAACAACAGAATCAAGACTCTCGTCTCAAGCAGCATCAGCAGGCATGGAAAGCTCACCAATCTCTGTATTCACAAGCTCTAATAGCAGAAAATCCATCTCTTTTCCTGACCTTCATTTTTATTTCTATGTAAATTAATGGAACAGAACTAAAAAGGTTATAATTACACAACTAAACTAGATTGGCAGAAGCACAAACTAGACAGTATTTCCTAATGCTATAGACACATTAATTACCTGCAGTCTTGGCACAAAGAATAGGGATCTGTGAAGGTCTTAGGGAAGCTGATGGCCAGGTTCCACAGTTGACAGAGATTACAAACAAATGTGCATGACCAACAAAACAAATCATCTCCCACGTGCACCAGAGAGTACCTGAAGACAGTTCTGACATGCACTTGCAATAGTCTTTAAGATTACGTTTAACTTCTAATTAAACAGAGGTAGTGTGGATCCTCCTATCTAACTCCAACACGCACACTTTCAGTAAAGAAGGACCAAAGTGACTGTATAGGCAAGAACAGCATATCTGCATGTTTCATTGAGTTTCCCCAAGTTTTCCTCTGGGCAGGAAGATTAAAGTTTCTTTGTTTGCTTTCTGCCCTTGCCTGGTAACAAACTTCTTCCAACATGAAACACGGAAGTAACGGGGGAAGGGTCACCATATTTTCATTAATTTTAGTTGAACATCTTGCTCTATTTCAAAAGAATTCACTATCCATCATAAATTGGTAAGCAAATCTGATAGGCAAATACATTTTTAAAAGACAATCAAGGATTGTTTGAAGTATTTTAAATAAACATATGCTAATTAACACGGTTAATAAATTACAGTAACACCAAGAGATAATTTTTCAGTTCAATATAGCATTTCATGTTTCCTCACTCTTACAGCAAGTGGAAATTTAAAACCAGGATTCAGGAGAGCTACTTGTTTCAGGTCTTAGCAGTACTCATGAAGCAGAGGAGAGGGGAAGGGAGGAAGTCTTCAGATATTTTAAGAAGCTTCAGCCCAAAGCAGCGAGTCTATATTTACTAACAGACAAGAGAACAACAAACTCTCTCAAAAAAGTAATCCCTCACAAGGTCAGTAAGTAAAACGAAGAGTAACCTATTTACTAAACACTAGAAAGGCAGAGCAAAACAGACAAGTTAAATTTTCTTACATTGTAGATACAAGACATATGTTAATTTCTTGAACGCTGTTGAACTCTCTTACAATTCTGATCCTATCTTCTGATTTTGTACTTCCATCAAGTCTTCGGTAATCTAGCCCAGATGCCATACAGTATTGTTCCAGCACATCTAGCAACTGGGTGGAAAAATAAAAAAAGATTAAGTGCTTAATAGTATCTTTTCAATTAAACATAATCACAGAGGCTATGCTTCTCAAATATGTTTTCAATAGACCAAGCATTGAAAATAAGTGTACATGTTCCCCATTTTGATATCAACATCCTTGACATTCTTTAGCTGTGATTCTACAGCACTCAAGGTGATTACTGTTGGTCTGCTGTGGTATCACTCACTCCTCCAACCCTGGCTGCCTGTCACACCTCTAAATGATGCTGAGTTAGCTCAGCCCATTAAGCAGGCAGGCAACTTGAACAGTTTCCTACCGTCATAGCAAATTACAATGACTTGAAGCATGGTAAATGAGCACCAGAGCCAGCACAGGGAAACAGGGTGGTATGCACAGTCAGAGTTCAAAGGGACAGAGTGAAAGAGAATGCAGTAACCAGCAGTCAGTCTGGTGTTAAGCACTGTGAAGCCTAAGCACATGAGCATTTGACTCCTATATCTAAATATTAAACTTGCAGTCTGCTTTAAAGCCACAAAATTATTAAATATTTAAGACTCTGAACTGTCATTCACACTATTATTTTTTAATACTTTCTAATGCTATCATTACGAGTATTTAAGTAAAGAAAACCATATTACGTTTGCACCATTTCAGGAAATGTTATTCCCTAACAAGAAAATCAAGGCACAAGTCCCTTGAAAATGAAGTGCGTGTACACCTCTTGCTCCAATTAAACACTGTTTTAAGTTCAAACCACCTGGTGTAAAAAGTCTCAAGGTTGAAGTTTTATCACTGGTCATGGTTAAAAGCCAGCCAAACAGAGGAAATTTAACTACCTACAGTGCTAACACAAAGGCTGTACCATACTTCAGTTGTATTTTGCCATGACACTGCTCTAACTGAAAACACAACAGCTGAACTCAGTATGAGCTATTTACAACTACAGTAATACAACAGTTTTAAAAAACTCTAAGGAAGGTAGCAAACTGTTACAGTTGTTTTGCCATCCATTTTTACCACGACATAACATAAGGTTTCAACATGCTTCTGGAGTATGGCACACTATCCTTGTCATTATTTCCCATAGTACAGGGAGAAAGGAAATGTGATTGACAGCTGCCATTGACAGATTGACAGCTGACTGACAGTGGTTTAAGCTTCAGAACCCACTGCTACAGTTAACTGATAAAAATCATATGGAGCTCACCTTTGTGGAAAAGGAGAAAAGAAGAACTTTATCCTTGTTTTTTCTGAAGTGATTTAAAAGCTGCTGAAGGACCTGTAACACCACAGAACATAAATGAAGAGATATTATCTACAGGTCATCCCACACACACTTACTTGCGTTTTCAGCTTCTAAACAGGCTACACTGTAATTAATTGTTTGCAAAGCAAAGCAGAGGCATAACGAAAAAAATACTAACATAATAAATGTGCCAAAAGTAATGGAGACGCCAGACCGATGCATTTTTCGGTCATCTACATGGAAATCCTGTTATAACAAGGCTACTCATACTACAAACAGGTAAATTCAGAAGCTATTTGTGTCAGTGCATAGACTGCAACAAAATGTTACTCATCTCGCGCTAGCTCAGCTTGTGAATTTTTGCATTTAGCAAATGCACACAATTCCTCTGAAAACAGGAAGGTCTGTTTAAGTTTTCTGTGCTACATCTGAGTTCAGAACTTCTTGGAACTTGTCTTCTTAAAATAATCAGTGAGATGTATGCCACTCCCCGCTCCCACTCTCGTCTGTTGCTCTGTTTACAGTAGGATCCAGCTTCCCAGACTCTGCACAGACCTTGAAATGCCAATAATCCGCCCACACACAATGTTCTTCTGGTGGGGAAGCAAATAATCCAGAGCCTTGTGTATAATAGTGATACTGTTATTTTCAAAAGAAGCATGTCCACATCTGGCAATGGCAGCTCCAGAGTACCGCGCAGAAGCAATACACAAAGGGGAAGGTGGAATTTTCTGTACCATGTCTGTAGCTTTTTCCCACTGGGCAATAAATATTTTAAACTTACATTTATTCAGTGATAAATACATAAACTGTTAATCAACACTGATTTCACTAAAAGCCTAACAAATTTTTGACAACCAAATAATGAGGAATGTTTATATTAAATTTACAGTTCTGGATAATATCTAGAATATAACACAGTAATTCTACATCACCCATAAGCCCTTTTGTATATATTAGCCAGTCAGTAACAAGTGAAAACAAGGTACAAACAAGGTAATTTTTGCCCGATTTCATTGTACAACAACATATAAACCAGGATTTATTTTATTAGGAAAAAACTCACATCAAGTAATTTAACAAGAGCTAAATGACTTATATTTGCATTTTATTTAGCCACATTAAGAAACAGAAGAAAAACAGTGACATGCTTTTAAAGTAGGAGCAATTTGGCTCCTGTATTATTGTTGCTATTATTAAAGTATAGGTCAAATAATGAATTTCCTACAGGAGAACACACAAACAAATCCACCCAGTCTGTTTAAGTAAAATGAATCAATGTCATGCCCATTGGGATTTTACGTATTCTGGAGTAAAGAACAGCTCTGATGAACAGGGTTTTGCACCACAGAGAAATAAATTCTGTGCTCACACACCAGAGTATTGTCCTGAAAACTCTTAGTCTGAAAAAGAAATACTTCATCATATTCAAGCAAAAATAACACGCTCTTTGTAAGAGTTCACATGGACCTGAATGCATACCTCCCCGTTACTTCACATTGCGAGCTGACTGTGATGAAATTTTACCTCTCACATCTGAGAATACCATGTTTGTATACAGATGTCCAAGCCAGCCTATGCTGTTTTTAAGCGTTCAAAACCATGGCTGCCGGGGTTAGGGTTATGTTTAATAGTGGAGGTTACTATTACTTGCAAGGTGCTCCAATAGACTTCTATTTTCCTACTGAAATATTAATAATATGCCAGGCAAAATAAATAAATCAATCCAATACAGTTATTCCTACGAGATTTCTACTAATTAAGGACAGTATTCCAAAACTCCACAAATGGATGTCTGTGGAAATATTATCCACATAGTTCAAAAAACCAAAAAAAGTTATTTCAAGTGCCCAGACATTTAATAGCCCTTTTCACTTAGAAAGCACATAGTGTCTCTGAGCCAGAATTTTAAGAAAACTGTAGAAATAGTCAGACAAAGTAACGACGAGAATTACTGCAGGCTTTTAAAACTCCCCTTGTTTTTCTTACTTCTTTTCCAAGCAGTCCCTGATATTTCTGTGTGAACAGTCTCCAATCTTTGTGTTTAAAAAAGCAATGGAATCACTTGTCCTTACACTTTGCAGGTCCCCACTTTCTTACTTCATGGTGGAAAAAGGTGGTTTCCAAACAAGGCAGCACACTCCTTTCACTTCAGTTCTCACATATTCAACTATTTCAAGTTTAAAATCCAGGCATGAAATCCACCTTGTGAGAGAAAGTGTAAGCAAAGTCTTCTGAAACTGTATGTTCTGCAGTATGATTGAAAACGAAAGGATAACTCCACAAAAACAGCTGAAGTTCAGATCATGTCACTGTGTTATTACGCATTTCCCACCATAACGAGGATGTATTAGTCCTAGGTGTACCATCAATGCTTACAGGTGTACATTTGAATTATAGGGACTGTTTTTTCCAGGCTCTTGTTATAAGCTTAGATTCAGAACAGCAAACCTGGTGTGGCATGTTGTTAAATCCTATAGCTTGCAAAACATGTAGAGATGACTGCAGCCACAACACAAGGTAGGACACAAACACCAATATGCCACACTCACACTTCCATTCAAACAATCCTAGTTTTACTAGTGGCAGTAGGCACGTTCCACAGTACAAAAACCTATGCTTCCCCATGTGTTTTATCTCTGCTTGGTGAGAGAAAAGAAGGTATTTTAGCAGGTTAACATTTTCAACCCTTTAAAACAGTTACAACTGCTTAGCTAATGAACTTCACTGACAAATCCTGGCCTTTCACCTGCCCTGAATATATTTAAATAAATACCACAAAGTTTTCCTTTGCAAATATGCTCATCTACAAAAGAATAATGACCTGTGCCAAAATTTCCAGGTAGCGTCTACAAAATTTTAATTTAAAGGACTAAATAATACCTATTCAATCTATACTACCAGATGAAAGTCAGAAAAGTATTCCAATTAGTTTCTAGAATTTATTTAAAGAACAGAAAATGTAAAGTATTACAGTGGGACAAGGCAATCAAAAACATTTTACTATAATTTGTCTCATTTATTTCCAAGTAAACATTAAAAATATATGAAGTAGTTTTCAAATTCTAGTATCTGACAACTCTCCTCTGATTACTTTCTGATGGTAAGAGGACCTTCTAAATAGAATGCTTTCTGAATGACTTTGCTTCCAGAGCATAAAAATGAAAATCATCCCAAACAGCTTCTGTTTTAAAATTCAGAATAGAAAACAAATGAGTTTTAGACAATCTCTTCTCGCAAGACAAACATACAATTCAATCAGCAGCACCAAAAAGAGCCACCACAATACCAGGCACCTATGAACCAATTTTTGGCATCATAATTATTCTTAAGTCAAATTTAATGGACACAAAAACCACCTCATTTCTCAATGATGGCTACTTGGCCTATTACATAAACTCTTCCTTCCA
This sequence comes from Pluvialis apricaria, assembly GCA_017639485.1. Classification (NCBI taxonomy): domain Eukaryota; kingdom Metazoa; phylum Chordata; class Aves; order Charadriiformes; family Charadriidae; genus Pluvialis; species Pluvialis apricaria. The sequence goes on along the minus strand of CM030044.1, from coordinate 46,720,466 downwards.
GGCACAGACACACCACCACACAGTTCAGAATATTCTGTTTATACTAAGATACATTTCATAAACTGACACAAAATTCAGCTTTCTCTTAAAAGAGAAAGCAGACCAATTTCCTTCACAGTAAGCAATTCTTTCAATAATTCTTAGATAAATTCTATCCTCTTTGCACGGGACTGAAATAGACACTATAGATTTCCAAAATAAACCATCACATATACAAAAACAGAGGTCATCAACAGTGGAAAAACATTCCATAAGTCTACTGGGCTGTCATAAACGCAGCATTTGAAAACGCTTCTATTCTATAATTCATAAAGTAAAAAAACAAACCAAACAAGCAGAACCCCTCCTAGTATAACCAGACCACAGTTTCTTATGTCAGAGGAAAGAAAGGTCCATATTGCTTTGTACCTTTGCCTACTACTACAGCAATGTAGTGTCTGATTTGACTTCTTTTTTTTTTTAAAAGGTCAGAGTAATAACACGTTCTGTGAAAGAATTATATCATTTTTTCATTTCCTGTCTTAGTTTTCTACAGAAATTTATATTGCACTTATCTCTCATCTACCAAACATACTGAAGAAGTACTTTTCAATATAAATATTACTTCAAAAACACAAGGTCAGATTTTAAAATCCAGTTTCCCATGAATATACTGTACTTTTTTAAAAAAAATGGAAATTCTCCATATCAAAGCTCTTCTCAAGAATATGTGCTTATGTAGGATTTGGGATTTGTTTTTTTAGGGGGGTTGTGTTTTTTTTGTCTTGTTTTTGGTTTTTTGTTTGTTTTTTCCCCAATTACCTACAATCTATATAAAAAATATCTTGAAATACAGGAATATTGATCAGTACAGTCTGATAACAAGCTAAAAGATCAAAAATTAAATAAAAAGCACAATCAGGAATTTCTGTAGTGAGAAGACGAGCATTTGATGATTCATTAACAGCAAAAAAAAAAAAAAACCACAACAGAAGTAATCACCATGCTAGTAGCTTATTACTTTTAGTCATGCATTTCTCATCTCGTTCTACTTGGGGTTTCGACTAGATGACCTTTAAAGGTCCCTTCTAACTCAAACTATTCCATGATTCTACTTATGTTTGGGCTTTTTATCCAGATATGTAAATTGGCCTGGCACATATCCACCAGTAGCTGAGAGATTCATTTTTCTAACCACGTGGATCTCTCAATGTCAAAAGTAAACACTCGACCTGCCTGACATCTCATGAGTATCAAGGGATCAGCGCAAGCTCTGTATACTTAAAAAGGTCACAGCCTCTGCTCTCTTGCCACCTCAGTTACGCTCTTACTCTGGCACTGCAATATAGAACCTTCTTCTCTACCACCCAAGGCCACTCCACACAAGCATGAGAAGAGCTTTACTGCTACCAGCCAAGGTTACACCCAACCCACACAGCCACAGTCAGCTGCACCCCTGAGAAGACACTGTAGTCCATGCTGTCCCAGAAGCAACTCGGACTTAGGGCCACGGTTTGGAACAGATTCCTCTGAACAGGCAGCTCTGTAAACTGCAGACTTTAAAGGCACATAATATTGGAACCTCTGCTTTAACTCAGGCATTTTTGCTTGCCTGTCCTCTTCACTAGTGTGTCAAAAAACACATAATGAAAGTGTCATAAGGCAGTGCTGGCGCGAACTACACAATAGTCCCAAGAGAAAAATTTCTAGAGAAAGCAAAATTAGTCTTAACCAATAAAAGAAAAGCTTCATAAGCACTACTGAAGACTGTGGTCTTAGTTTTTACAGATATGTATTAAATATTTGCTGATAGCTAATTAACAATAAAGTTCACTTTCATGAAATAAACTGTATATAACAAAGGTAATATGCAGGCCTCTCACACATATGTAATAACAGAAAAGAAAGAAGTTGCTTGCATAATAACAAATCAATAAAGTGATAATAACCACTACTGTTACAAAAAACATGGCCTGGCCACTGCTTCCCTCAAGTCCCAACCATCAACTGAATATCCAGGTTTACAGAGAGAGCAAAAATATAGTACACTCCATTCTGCATAGCTTCTCACCCTCCAGTTACTCTCAGCTCAGGAACACTCCTGTCCTGGTTCCGGCAGGGATGGGGTTAATTTCCCCAAGGATGGGAGGGGACACAGGTACCCCATGCCATGTGAGCCATGCCCGGGCTGTAGGGGAGAGCTGCCAGGGGAGGGGGCGGGAAGTGGCTGCTCAGCACGGGCTGCGGCGGGTCCGGGTCCGGTCGGTGAGCGGCGGTGCCCTAATTGCCTTTGTATATTCCTTTATCCGTGTTATTGTTACTGTTTTCTCTTCCCTTTGCTGTCCTGTTAAACTGCCTTTATCTCAACCCACGAGTTTTGCCTTTTTCTTCCTATTTCCCCCCAGCGGCTGTGGGGGGTTGAGCGAGCGGCCGCGTGGTTCTTTGTTGCCGGCTGAGGCCAAACCACGACAACTCCTAAAGCTAATATAGTTTTCTTTTCAATTAGCTGCATTAGACATCTTTTTCAGCCATTTATCCTGTTCCCCTCTGAAACCAGATTCTGAGGTTAGGAGTTTTACAAGTTTAGACTTAATATGTTTATTTTGTTCCTCTTTAGCCTGGCTCCCATTAGTTTTATTTGATGTCCAAAGGGTTAGAAAAGACAGGAAGCACCCAGTACATCTTCACCAGTCCCATGTTACTCGTTATTGTCCTTCTTACATTCATCCTTTGACATTTTTTCCAGGCTGAGTCCCAGAAGAGTCCCAGCCTACTTGGCTGCTTCTGTCCCACAGCACTGACCATCTTTGTGGCCCTTTTCTGAACCTTTTCAAGGTCTAACACATGTTTTTTGAGAGGAGGGACTGGAACTACCCACAATATTGAAGGTGTACACAAACTACAGGCCGGTCAGCCTCACCTCCATCCCTGGAAAGATGATGGAACAGCTCATTCTGAGTGTCATCTCCAAGCATCTGGAGGAAAAGAAGGTTCTCAGAAGTAGTCAACATGGATTCACCAAGGGGAAGTCATGTCTGACTAATCTGATAACCTTCTACGCTGGCGTGACTGGATGGGTGGATGAGGGGAGGGCAGTGGATGTTGTCTACCTTGACTTCAGCAAGGCTTTCAACACTGTCTCCCACATCATCCTCACAGGAAAGCTTAGGAAGTGTGGGTTGGATGAATGGACAGTGGGGTGGATTGAACAGTGGCTGAACGATAGAGCTCAGAGGGTTGTGGTTAGTGGTGCAGAGTCCAGCTGGAAGACAGTAACAAGTGGGGTCCCTCAGGGGTCAGTACTGGGTCCAGTCCTATTCAATATATTCATCAATGACCTGGATGAAGGGATGGAGTGTACCATCAGCAAGTTTGCTGATGATACAAAACTGGGAGGGGTGGCTGACACGCCGCAAGGCTGTGCCACCGTACAGCGTGACCTGGACAGGTTGGAGAGCTGGGCAGAGAAAAACCTGATGAGGTTCAAGAAAGGCAAGTGTAGGGTACTGCATCTGGGGAGGAATAACCCCATGCATCAGAACAGGTTGGGGGCTGACCTCCTGGAGAGCAGCTCTGTGGAAAGGGACCTGGGAGTCCTGGTGGACAACAGGATGACCATGAGTCAGCAATGTGCCCTGGTGGCCAAGAAGGCCAATGGCATCCTGGGGTGCATCAAGAAGAGTGTGTCCAGCAGGTCGAGGGAGGTCATCCTCCCCCTCTACTCTGCCCTGGTGAGGCCGCATCTGGAGTACTGTGTCCAGTTCTGGGCTCCCCGGTTCAAGAAGGACAGGGAACTGCTGGAGAGGGTCCAGCAAAGGGCTACAAAGATGATTAGGGGATTGGAACATCTTTCTTATGAGGAAAGGCTCAGGGACTTGGGTCTTTTTAGTCTAGAAAAAAAGACGACTGAGGGGGGATCTTATCAATACTTATAAATACTTAAGGGGAGGGTGCCAGGTAGATGAGAAGAGTCTTTTTTCGGTGGTGCCCAGTGATAGGACAAGAGGTTAACGGGCACAAACTTGAACATAGGAAGTTCCATCGTAACATGAGGAGGAACTTCTTTCCTTTGAGGGTGGCAGCGCACTGGCACAGGCTGCCCAGAGAGGTTGTGGAGTCTCCCACACTGGAGACATTCAAAACCTGCCTGGATGCCGTCCTGTGCAATGTGCTGTAGGTGTCCCTGCTCTGGCAGGGGGGTTGGACTGGATGATCTCCAGAGGTCCCTTCCAACCCTGACCGTTCTGTGAAATCATTAAGTTCTTAATGATTTTGTTTTGCTCTCTTTTCCTTCCCCAAACATTTCTGGCTACCACTGAGTCAACGGTTTCATGGAACCCCCTTGACTGCAAGGTTCATTTCCATGACCGCTACTAAACATGTGAAGCTAACATCTTAGGACATCTTAGCATCACAGATAACACTTATCCAGTCCTTGCCCAGAGCCACCCTGATCCAAGACAGGAGATCTCTGCTGTGGTACCACTACCCTAAACAGAATGATTAAAAGCCAAAAGCATTAGGTGTACATTTTCTTATATCCATGTACTACAGCTGCAGATTTATTACACTATTTGTTTTCTCTCTAACAAACAGGTTTACCTTCATTTTTCCACTGTACTTTGGATCTGAAATGGTTTCAAAGGCTGCATCTTTGCTTAGCTGCACAAAATCTGGAAAACTGGAAAACACCTGGCTGCACACACGTTTGATATGTGCTTCCTGGAAGAAAAGCAGAAAGTTTGCACAGGCATTAAAAATGAGAGCTACATTGGGATACCAGTAAGCCATACAAGGAGTTAAACAGGTTGAAACAAGTAATCTGCTGAAGTAACTAAAGCAGAAAGAGTTACGTGGTTTTGTTCAGTTCACTACACAAGTGCTGGATAAAACATCTCCTGTGTGTTTTGGTTTGCTTCATTTAAAAAAGAAAGAGGATTCTAATCTGAAACCATGGATTCCAGTTACTAGAGAAAGAGACACCCAAAATTTCTTCTCCTGGGCACAGACTGCAATAGGACTGGCCAGAATTGTCAGCCTCAAGAACTCTGTTGGCTTGAGGTTTGCACTACCCAACAGTTGTGTACCAGCATTTTTCTTGACCCTCTGGCATGATAAGCCAATAAGGGAATTGCATATTGTCTCATTGATATCACAAAAAACAATACGGGAAATGCATTTAAACTGTCCCAAAGCCACATTAAAGCTCCACTGCTAGAATTTGAATTTGAGTAGCTCTGAACTTGAATGCAACCACGCACTTAAGTCTTCTTTTCCAGAGGAGCAGAAAAGATCTCATCTTTCACCTAAGATTAACACGTGTGATAGACTTTAATACTAAAAGTATTTGCCCAGAGAGGCAATATAGTTTAATAATAAATAGATTTCTATATTTATCTATAAATATAGATATGTGTATATATATAAAAATATATAAATATATTTAATAAATATAGTTTAATACGAAAATCTTTGCCCAGAGAGGTTGTGGAGTCTCCCACACTGGAGACATTCAAAACCCGCCTGGACACTGTCCTGTGCAACTGCTGTAGGTGTCCCTGCTGTGGCAGGGGGGTTGGACTTAGATGATCTCCAAGGTCCCTTCCAACCCTGACGATACTGTGATACTAATGGTAAGAAATACTACAAAATATCAGTTTCTTCAGTAGATTTTGTAGAGCTAGTAATCATGTATGCCATAAAAGATAGTAAGTCTCAAAATACTCATATATTGCTATTTCAGCGGCTATTTAAACTCTCAAATGTTAGTACAACAAAAACTACATACACAATATAAAAAAAAAGCTACATTGAAAATATTTGGGTATTTAAGGCTTATAAGGCCCTGGACACTAACAGTAACATTTCCTAGAAAGCAACACTGCTTCAGTGGAACAAACTTGCCAAAAGCAGCTAGGATTTTTTCATTTCAATTCCCTTGTGGCTTCTGAGAGGAAGCGATAACATCCCTAAATCCCTTTGCTGATTTTTGGACCTTAAGGATCACATAGAAGCATTTTTAAAAATTCTTCCATTTGTGGGTCCTGTAGATTACTTGCCACAGTAACAAGACAAATTGACAGTGTTCTCTTGTTGAGCATTTTCTAAAACATGTTTCTTGTTATTTAAAGAAGCTCAGCTCTGAATATAAAATACTACCAAAAAACCCCACACATTCTAATTGTTCATTATTTATTTATTTGCACAATGACATTCCTCTTACTAGGCACTTGTCATAAGTGGAACAGAAATAGCATTATTAGAAATCACTAGAAATTATTCTTCCCCCTGAAGCTCTCCAATGTTTCTATAGTGCTTATTTTCAGATACGCATCAACAAAATGAACACACTGTTCTGTAATATCACTATCTATTAAATAAGGGCTACATTCTGAATTACTAAATGGAAAAGGAATTTTGCAAAATATCTTAATTTCAATTAGTTAAGACTTAAAGAGGTGGCTAGCAGTAATTTTCATTCAGGAGTTTTCATCCCATTTTTCACAAGTATTTTTTAGATACTTTGGAAACTAACATGCTGCTTGCCAGTGTTGTCTGTCTGCAGCAGTGCGGCATGATTTGCAACCTTCTGTAAGATTGTCAGGTAACTGAAGCGCAGCGACTTAATTGTTTCACCATAGGCATTTACCTACAAAAAAAAAAAAGAAAGTTTATGCAAACACATACTCCTGAAAATAAGAAATAATCTGAAATAAATGCTATCCTTATGAGGTTTAATGCATTAGCGATTCTACGTAGTACCATAATTGATCCCAAAGAGATGCATACTGTATTTCTAACAAAAATGCAGCAAGGTTTTTTTCTTTTTTCCTCAGTTTTGTGATCCTATAGATAGAAAACATCTTCTCAAAAAGAGAAAAAAAAACAGTGATGGTCATAGTTTGCTAAACATTTCAGATAGCATGATATCTACACAAATTACTAAGATAACTAGTTAAGTCCTTGGTAGACAAAAAGACAGTAACTTCACAACTGATTTAAATGTAAATTAAACCAGAGCTGTTTGAATGACTTCCTGCCCTACAACTGCTAACTCTACTATGCTCTACAGCAGAAATGTACAAACGTTTATAAAAATCTCAAGTAACGCAATTCAAACAACTTCAAACATTCTACAATGCAGCAGCAGCAACAGCATCAGCTATTTTTCTGGTTATGGTTGGCCAATTTGACCACTGTTAGTTTTCCTTTCCCTTCTCAAATTACTAAATTTCATGGTTAACTTTGGAATAAGACAGTCCATAAGAGCACTTAAGTATCTGCAGGCCTGCCTAATGCCCTTTGTGAGTGAAGTTCAACAGCATTTTACTTTTTTCTACAAAACATCACGAGAAACAGAAGCCTGCAAAGAACTAACGCTAACATCCATGGAGTATTAAACAGGCTGATAGAGGGACTATTTTTAAAGAAAATGATGCAAAGATTGAATAAGCTACATCATTTGGAAAAAAAACCCAAAACACTATACAAGAATCAAAACAGGTCAGAAAGAAAATAATGAGAAGCAAGTATGAGACATATGCTTCTAAATGTTAAAAAGACATGCTTAATCTGAGCCTACTGAGTGATACAGCCAAAACAAATACAAAGCTAGACTAATTGAGTATTACTGAAGTCCTGAGACAACAGAAGACATCTGCAGAGCTGTTACTCCTGAACAAAGTTCTGCTTGTGCTCTATGGCTGCCGTCAGGAGTTCTCCCTTCAATGAAGCAAAGCAAAGTGCATGTTTAGTGGCACCGAATGACACAATTCAACTGCAGTTATAACACAAGCACAGCCCAGACAACCTGCAGGGTCCAGGATGCCTCCGATTTGCAGCTTCTGCACTGACCACCTGAGGTGTATAGGAGCAGCATGCCTGACACGTACTGAACATCCCAATGCAATATCCTTGCCTACATCAACTGTTCCACAGGTACACTTAATACAATAAATCTAGAACTTACTGCATAAGTAACCACCACCTGCTCAGGGCATGCAAAGCAGATTTGCTGTAATCCCAAAGTGCCGAACTCCATCAAGCCATGATGCAACCACCCATGTTTCCAGTCAGGATTTCCCAACCAGATGGCCTACAACCATGCAGCTATTTCAGTCAGCTATTCATCGGGAGAGTCTCTCAAGAAAACCTATCTACCACTCAAACCAGAAAGACTATGTTCTGAAATCCAAACAGTGCAAGTTCTTACTTTGTAACAACAGTTCTTCCTTTTACGGCCACTGTTGCAGCTACACGGCTCTCCTGCTCGTAATACTAAGCTTACGTCCTCTGTCTCTAGCACAGCCTGGTACAGCGCTTTCTGGAATTCGGTCAGGGAACAGTATACGATCTGTTAAAAAGAGAGAACCCCCAAAACACAGTTATGTGCAGCATACAATGAAAAGCAAAAAGCACTGCATCAAAAAACAGAAAACATTGAAAATAAAGCAGAAAACAAGAATATATTTCCTCAAATAGTGACATGACATTATTCTACTACCAAACGAAAAAATCTGGATTTTGACACCAAAAATAATACGAAATTGTAGCCAAAATGCATGTCTAGTTATTTTATCCCCTCCCAAAATTTTACAAAGAGTATCAGTATCAAGCTACAACAACCTGCTGCTAGGTTTCTACAAACCTTTCAGTATGGCTTTTGTGGAGGGATAGAAGAAGGGAAAAGAGAGGAAAAAAAAAAAAAGCATAATTATAATTAAGGATTCCCATCTGCTTTGCCCTTTGCTTAATTTACCCTTTCTTTCCTCTTTTTAGGCACTAGCTGTTGTAGGGCACTACCACAGGCAGGACAAACAGAATAAGCAATGAGAAGGCAAGGATCTACACAGTGCTATGGCCAAAACTCTTATCCCTCTTCTTAGAGACCATGGGTGGCATCTGCATGACATCTTTAGTCTTAAGCAGCAGGAGACAGAAATCCCAAGATCATTCCTTAACCTAGGCCACCCACACAGCAGCAGCACCACACTGAGCTATAATAATACAGCAGTAACTTGAACATATATTCACATTAACAAGAGAATGAAAAGAATAAAACCTGCTAGACTTAGAAAAGCAACTGACTGACATTTCTGTTAATCTTTCCTTCAGAAGACAGTTTAGACAACATTATTATACACTAAGGATGAAGCATAAATACCAAATTTTGAAAACAGGACCAGCTGCAAACTAATTTAGAAGGAAAGCACAACTATCTCTAATAAGAACTTATCAGAACTCTTAACTATAGTCATAACTATCATCACTTTATATAATGTTTACAGTATCATAAAATGAACAGGATTACAGATTATCAACAATCAGCTTTAGGATTGGGGTTTTTCTTTTATTTAGTGATCAAAAATGAGGGAGTTAGTGAAAAGCATACTGTTCTATGTACAAGGTGTCAAGCTGCAAATTCAGAAGTCCTACATAGAATTTTAAAAGATTTACAAACATTGCATTGGGTTTACACAGATAAATACAGAAGTGCACATAAAATAGACGTGTAAATCACTAGTCAGAAGTCTAGCTGAGCATTTTCATGCTTGATTAACTCCATTTCAACAAGCAATCATAGTAATTATGTGAACAAAGCGCACTACTGCATCTGCATTTTTTCCAAGGCTCTGAATTCTTCTGAAATTTGTAAGTCCAAAAGAAAACCATAAACTACTAAAAGCATGATGAAAGAGAAAAAACACAACAACAAAAAAAAGAAGAGATATATTCATTAGCATTGTATTTAAAATGTGCAGGCACTCTTACTCTGTCTTCCTTTTTTGGCAACTGATCACTGATAAGCGCTTTGGTACGTCTCAGAAACCAGCCAGACATTTTTCTTGCTAGCTTCTCCATGGCCTTACGACCTGTTGCTAGCTCTCTTTTAGTTGCAGTGTGCCTCTGGCCATGCTCCACTGGATCAGAAAATTTCTTCTTGAAATGTAGTCTGCTACCCAAAAGTCCTGGTACAGCCCTATTAAAAAACAAAAAGGGGGGAGGGCATGAAGAAGTAACAGCATTTTCTTTACTCCAAGGCAGTCTATCCTTTTCCATTGATTAAAAGCATACCATAAATTGTTTCTGGCTAACAGCAAAAGATCTTAAATTAATAATCACTAAAGAAATTAATAAAAATTGTGTCTATAAATAGAAACATATCCTACTTCCAGACATGCCATTTTTTCATTTACTCACTGTGATCCTCAAATGTTAAGGCAGTCTCCTTAGGAAAGGGTTGCCACCTCCAGAAAAACTAAAGCTCAGCAGAGCAACAGAAGTCACAAGTATACAGAACCTCTAAACTACAAGACTGCTACTGTTCAGGAGCCTAAACTGGAAGCTAAGCAGTCATGTTTTCAATTTTCACTGTTTATATTAAAATCAGGTTATGCAGATACTACAATTTACTAAATAAAATCTTAAGAAACCCAATAGGAAAAACAATTTAGTAATCATTGACAGCACTACATACTGGAACAATCTATTAATATCAGCCACAGGATGCAACACTACGCTTACAGTTAAAGTATTTCTTTCCTGATATTTCAATTCAGTTTGTATTTCCGTATATTTAAAGTGTGTTTGCTTTGTTCCTCCTCCATAAATCATCCCCAGTAAGTCTTCTATGTTTAGAGTTATATCTAGGGTTATTTCCACCTCTCCCTCTTCATTAAAAGTTTTCATGGACAAGACTGTTGCTTTCCAAATACATGCACTTGTGCATTTTGAAAAACTGCAAAATACTATTACTTTCAACTTCCAAGTAAGTCAGAATGACCCACACGTATTGGACAGAGCAAAGGCACAACATTGTTTGAAACTGTGTAATGATTCTCAGTCTACTGAGTGGAGGGGAGACAAAGAAGAAGAACATAGTGTCCTTAAATAAACAGTAAGCATGTGGGGGAAAAAAAGAAAATAATTATAACTGCTTCCCAAATTCCCCAAAGAAGCCAGATGATAAGAGGACCTCCACATTCATTAAATAACTGCAAAATACATACTGCAGATGTATCTACCAGGAGCTTACCTCGAATACATCTATGGAAAAACATATTTACTTTCTCACAAAACACTGGGGTTTTTTGGGGGAGGATTGTGGTTTGTTGTTGTTTTTTTTGACACAGATGGGTCCAAATCATTCAGCCCTATCCCAGCCACACTGCATGGTTAATATATAGAGGTGTTTAGATCATAAAAAAAGATATTGTATTTACCAGTCTATAACACACCAGAGTTCCTTCATATTGTTTTGAAGAATGGTTCCAGTAAGACCTATGCGAACACTGCATTTTAATGACTTCATGGTTTGAGTTATTTGAGCCTTTGGATTCTTGATTCTATGTGCTTCATCCACTATCACAGCAGACCATTCTACACTGCAGATCAACAAGAAATACTGTATTAAGTGAAACTACTTATCCCATCAACCCACATACACATACAAAGTGAATTCAGCCACACACGTAGCCATGATTATTACAGAACACTTACTTTTTGGTTTTCCTGTTTTACATTGTATTATACCACTCAGTTTCCTTATTTTCTGTTTGTTTAGTAAATTCAGTTGCCATAGTTGAGTATAATGGCTAAACTATATTGCCAAATAAATAAACTACTGTTAACTGTGTCAAATGCTTTCTGTGAAGAAATCAGATTTCAATCTCTGGAGCAATCAATCCAGCACATCTCACCAGCGATAATTCCACTTATCAGTAAGATTTAGAAAAAGTAAATAAAACTCTGACGGTAAGCTATTGAAACATGCTTAACACAGGTGTTCCTCATTTTTACAACAAAATCTACCCAGTGTAACCAGAAGTAAACTGAAAGCATTTCAATCTGCATGGTTTCCTACATGAAAGCATCACTGAGCTTCTTTAATATCTACATGATACCAATACGGCAGAGTACCATATTTCATGACTAGGAGGAAAGTACCTAGAAGCAGGGACTGAAACATTTTGCAGACAGTTCAAGCAAAAACTTGGAGGCAGAATGACCTGTATACTGTGATGCTAATTTAAGTCATCAAGTCACTAGGAAGATACTTGTTAACTTTATGAGATCACTTTATATACATGAATTAATTAATATTTCAGAACAAAATAATATCCTACTTTGATGACACTTCAAGCAGCAAAAAGCTGAAACAGACATGTTTAGAAGGAAACCTCTCTCCTGAGCAGACTGCATTTAGTTCACTAATCTGAAGGCTGATCTTGCAGCATTTTTGATGCCTGCTAAATACATACATTCCTAACAGAGTTCCTTACATTCCTAAAATCTGCTAAAAACTGGGGTTTCTGAAAGAAGCCTAACAGATGACAATATGCTAACTCCTTCAAAATAATCTCTCGTTATGCTGGTTTACGTGCATAATGGACTAAGTATTTTTATTAGTGATAATTGCTATTTAAGACCAGTTTTTGAGGCCAATTCATCATTCTAGCAAAGCAAGGCACACAGCTTCTTCTAGTGTCAAGATCATAGGCCCATCCAGCCACATGCTCTGCAGAAACAGTTTGGTAAACCTGTATACTGAAGTAATGCATTTGCAAGCAGTCAATCACACATCAGATCTGCTCTGCACATGCACCTATTTCCTGACCACTGTCTATTCAATGACCAAGCCTGAACAGTTCCTCAGCAAGACAACAGCAAAAATTAGGGTACTGGTAACACAACTCCTTTAGTCCTCTATCTGCATTTCTTTTTCAGACCTGAGCACAGAGAGAGCTGTAGATCTGATTGTTTTGGTGATGGCTGTCCAGAACACCACGACACTCAGACGCCTGGACCTTTCCCAACACCTGGTACAACAAGATCTGCAGAGCCACTGACAACAGCAGCTACAAAGGGCAGTCTGCTACCACTAGCTACTCACGCAACTTGTACCCTACTTCCAAGATGACATAAGGAAAGAGGACCCCTAGGATCAGATGAGAGTCTAAGTGCCTCTGAACATAGCCAAAGGAAAGGCAACGCTCCTAGTTTGAAAGTGCTGACAGCTATGGAGCAAATAAAGTAGGATTTCCAACACAATCTGCTGTCAAAGACCTTGATTCTGATAAGTTCATCAGATATTTAAAACTACACACAGAGACACATATACACATCTTATATTTCAAAGTTTTTAGGACTCAAAAATTTCATCAAGCTGCTGCAAAGTGCAAATAGTAAGGAAAATACATTTTGAACATTTGCTAAAAATTCCGTAATTTTTCTCCTTACACTACTGAAAGGTAGAAATGTCTTCTGCATATCTTTTAGCTACCACAGGGTTTTAGGCAGGCGACTCCTGCATCTTTTAGAGAACAGTTCATGAACAGGTTAACAGCAAAAACTAACTATGAAAACTATTCAAATTTCTCCCAAGCATCCCACTACAAAGGTAGTATAGGGTAGACTCTCCAAAGACAGTTAAATGGGATTCTCCACTTCAACACGATGAGTCACTGAATTTAACAGTAAATACATTACACAGAAAGAATAAGTACTTGCAAACAACAATGCAAAATTAGACAAACAGTTAAAATTCTGTATTTTACTGTATTTCTGTAGAAAAATACATTAAAATCACTACCTGTTAAATTCATCCAAATACAGGCGAAGTATCTCATACGTTGTCAGGGCAACTTCACATTTCCCTTGCTTTATGCGACTCAAGTCATCATCCTTTTTATTGCCATGTAAGACACAGACCTTAAAGTACCCCCATGTGTCTAACTCATCCTTCCAGTTGTACAGCACTGAAAGAGGGGCCACTATGAGGAAAGTCTGAAAACAAATAGCTGTTATAGTATTACTGAAAAACTACAACATAGCACTTTCTCAATAAGGGAAGTCAAAATCTTGAGATTTACTGTTTTATAGTTTGAATTGTTTAATTCTGTCACTTCAAAGGATAGTATAGAAAAATATCTGAAGAGTCAATATAAATTCAAAAGTAATCAGTTTACTCAGATTATGTAAACAGTACAGAAGAAAAATACTGTAATACTACAAGATACCAAAATAGTACTACTTATTCAAATTATACTCTAACAACTGCAATAAGACATGAGATACTCTCACTTTGCTTTGTTATAGCATCTGTATACCATAAAGTGTTTTACACATGGAGAAAACAAAAGGGTGAAGACGGTAGGCAGCTTCCTTCAATCCACAAGTCTAGTCGATATACGAGTTCAAAACAGAAAGACCTGAAAAGGGTTTAAAAATTTAAGACAGCTCGTACAACCCATTTAATATCATGGAATAATAAAATTAATGAGGTGAGAAGGGATCTCAGGAAGTTTCTAGCCCAACTTTCTGGTCAAAGCAGGGGCAACATTTAGGACTTTCTCTACTCAGGTATTTAAAACCCCAAGGATGGGAAGGACCTCTCTGTGACCTCCTCCAATACTTCATTGTTCTCAAAGTTAAATTCTTCTTCTCTTATTCAGAGTCAGAAGCGTTCCTGTCTTCTTCACATCTTCTTCTCTGCCTGACTTTCCTGAGGAACCTGTATCCATTATTCACAGAGCTAGTGTTGTATGAACCATTCTTCCAGTTAAATATTCCAATCATTCCAATAAAATAAAAATAGCAATGGAAAACAGAAATTGCATGGGTCCCATGATGAGTAAAATTAAAATGATCTTCAGATTTCTCTCATTCACACAGAACTTTGATTACCTAGATTATCAGACAGCATTACTTCTGATATTATGACAGTCATTCAAGAAAAGATGCGAGTTCACAAGAATATTAGCAACACATTTTCCAAATATATGCATTTGCCTTAATTATGTAAGTATCATATTAATATATACACACATGCTTTTTGTACTTTAGAAACACAATCACACAAACCATAATTTCCTACTCACTGACATGCGCTTTTCAAAGTACTCTAGTCACAAATCTCATCCCAATATTTCCAAATGTTTTGTGTCAGTGCAGATCAACAGCATTAACAGATTAGACAATAACAGCTAGATAATGCACTATGACAATCTGGAAAACTGAAGGCTTCCCTAACACTACTAGGAAGGCCACAAACCCCTATTCTACCTAAGTATCTGAATATTAAAAATGAATGTATATAAACTCCTAAAGCAAACAAACAAACTCACTCTAAGTATTGCCTTTTACCAAAATCCTTAAGCTTGTATAACTAAAAGCTGTACCTTCTTGGGGTTACATTTTGGCTCTTTTTTCATTGTCCTCCGTAAAAATTCTGGCATATTATTTTCAATATCTTCACGTGTTCCCTTTTTGTGCAACACTGCAGCCAAAAATGAAATGACCTTGAGAAAGAAAACAACTCTCAGTGATTAGGTACAAAAATGCAAACAGAAAGTGAATCATTTTCACTAAAAATAAACATTTAGGACAAAAACCTGGATGGCATTTAGAAAGGGGATTTGTTTTTTGGGGGAGGGCTTTTTGTTTGTCTGTTTTAAATCAATCTGTTTTTAAAATGAGAACCCCTTCCCTTGGAGAATCCCGAATTCATGGTAAGAGCAATTAATTGCTCTATTTTACTCTTTCACCATCTGCTCTAAATGGAGAAGTCCCCAAAATACAGAAGAGATTATGAATGAGCCAGCAAAAACTAGAGATGAGACATGGCTTGTAATTTTCCTCCATTTTCGGGAGGACACTTGAGTCTCCAATGAGAAAACTGAAGGAAGAGATACTTGCTAACCATACTCCCAACACTGCTTCTCCAAAAGGAAGAAGAGGTCAGATTTTTACCAATATGTTGTTTTCTGTATGTTCCATTCATTCCAATTCCTGTTCTTAACTTCAGAACCATTTCCTTCTGTTGTGTTTGGGCCTATATTTTCTCATCAGACTCAAACCAGTCAAGTTGATTTCCCTTTGATTATGAGAAGACACTTCCTAGAATACACCACAGTGGGGACAAATATCCCACCCAGCACAGGCTATTCCAAGCTGCTCCCATGGTAATCCAAAACAGGAAAAAAGGCACAGATATCTGGCCAGAATATTCAAATCCATAAAACCCACTTCGTATCCATGGGGCTAAGCAGCAGCAAGAACCAGATGCATCATCAGAGAGGTGCTCTTCTTTTGAAAATTCAACAGGCTCCCTTTACTCTCAGCAGCCAGCTCCAGCCGCTTCCTTTCACGGCTGCTACACAGCTGCTCATAGCAGGGTGTATGTAAAGCTGTCATCTGTTGATTTCCAAAAAAGAGGAAATTTCCAGAGCTTTCTCCCTCTAACGATGCTGGGAAAAGAACCAGTCAGGAATGCAGAAATGCAGGAAAAATACCTGAGAAGAGTAAAAGTAGACGAGCAGAAGAGAGAGGAAACCCATCACATATGTGGCTGCAGGGTGTGAAAGGGATACGTAGAAGAAAAGAAAACCAAACATTTTTATACATAATATTTCATATAAACTGAGCCTAAGAGGAACTGCCAGTTTGCACATGTTGTCTGAATTTATTTTTTTTTTTAATCCCTTCAAGAATAAGAGTGAAATTCAACTGAACATAAAATGTCCATGTGTCTTCCAGATCCTCCATTTTTGGAAGAATTATGCATCACAAATTTGTAACAATAGTGGAAGGCTGTAAAAAGGCAACTCTGCTGAGAAACCTTTGGCTCTTGCAGATAAAGCAGGAAGTAACCTAAAGGCCTTAATAGGAAACTTTAACTTGCTGCAATCACGTTAAGAGTCAACATTATTCTACTTGCCTCCACCTCAACTTCGGTTTGAAATGAAAGCACCATACAGTCAGGCTGTTTAAGCAAAAATCAGTTCAGAAGTACAAAGAATATTAAAATGCAAAAGTTTTCTAGAAATGTCTTTATCTTATAAATCAACCTATGATTCAGAAAGAGTAAGGTTCAGCCAATTGACAAACATAAGTCAAATTTTCTGTAAGACTAAATCAGTTACTTCCCACTTGATGAAGTTTAACTAATATTTATTCTTTCATACATACCAATCTTTTCTAAACAAGTGAAATCCTTTTACTTCATATCCACTGAGCTGCCTTTCCCATACTAGACTTGAAAAACATAAATACTGTGCTTTATAAAAGATATTCTTCAAAATGTCTATCTTTCTTCTCTAAACTTGGCACTGTGATTAAAAGAAATAACCATCAGATGTGAATTCCACACAAGAACACAGTCACTGTGTGATAAATGTAACCAGGACATTACAGAATCAGAATTCAAAAAATGCAAGAGATGGACGCAAGACAACTAAATTTCATCCCCGAGTTTACTGCTACCTTATATAGATGCTTCTTACTATATGAAATCAGACATTTGCAGTTCTGAGCAGAAACAAACTTCCACAACCACCAAGTTGTTCAACTGCCATGGACGAGAAACATGGCCAAGGTTAGGTAAAACATAAGGTAAATAGATGCAGTCTAGTTTTAACAAACATCTGTTAACGGATCAGCAGCAGCTACACAAATCCATGACACACCTTAAAATGCTCTATCCAGAGAAGTTTTGCCAGTTTATTTTTACTCACTCCTTTTGTCAAGTTTGCTACAGAACAATAGTTCTTTGCACTGATGGGCGTCTGTCAACGTTCTCCTAATTTGTCAGTGAAAGAATGAGCTTGCATTTGACATGTGGTGGGAGAAAAGAGACGGGGACAAAGACTAGCCACCATAAGATTCATGCTGCTAACTTAAAACCAGGCAGATTAAAATGAGTTTTCTAACAGAAAACCACCTAATTTTAGTAAATTAAATAAATAATTTGGGCCACACTGATTCAAAGCATAATGGAAAAATCCAGCTATACTTTGTCCTTTCATCAACCCAAGTTGTATTTCCAAAAGAGTGACAAAAATAACATGGAACATCTAAGCACTTTTTCCAGAGATGGAAGTAAATGTGTTGGCTCCTTCTCATTCCCAGTACAGTCAAACTATTGGTTCCCATGGAAAAAAGGAAAAAGACTTTTCAAGAGCTACAGTCAGATAAGAGCTGTAACTAGTTTTAGCATACTCCAGTGCAAATCACTTTCATGATGCACAGGTAGCAATCCTCAAAAGTACATTCAACATAAAACAAATACTAACATTTTACCTACCATAACTGCCTGTGCTTACACTAAAAGAGTCCACATCCCAGTTTTGTGACCTGTCGGAAGTGACTCTTAAATACAGCAATGGCTCCTGGCTTTAAGTGCTGTCCTGGATGGTCGCATCCTGCCTCCTCCAGCTCCACAATAGAAAAGGAAGGTTAAGCTCCACTGAGCTGCCTTTTCTTAAATACATTATTTTTTAAAAAATATTTACATCTCACAGAAAACCCACTGCCAAAAAAAATTATTCTCTCAATGTGTAACAATACCTGTATTGTCTTTCCAAGGCCCATATCATCTCCAAGAATACATCCCCTTTTATTAGCATAGTGTCCATACAGAAATTGGGCTCCTTCCCTTTGGTAATCACGCAGGTATCTATTAATTGTATATGGGATAAAATCACCATTGTCAGATAATTTAAAAGCCACTGCAGGAGATGGAAGATTTCGGTCAGGAAAATAAGGCTTCTCCAGATCACCATCATCAAATATTAAGCTTTTCCAGGATCCTCTACTGGCTTCAACTCTACGAAGTTTAGTTATTAGTATTTTCCTTTCTTCAGACTCCAAAAATGACACAACAGCAAATGATTTTCCATTCTTGTCCTTTTCAACAGAGGATATTGTTCCTTCCTGAAGTTTCCCATTTTCAAGACAAGGGGCAAGGCATTTTTCCCCAACATGCCAATTATCTATAAAAAAACACACACACACACAGAGTGATGAACTGGTCAAATGCACAACGTATTTCACTCTGTCACACTAATAAAACATTGGATATAAATTTATTTGACCAAACTCGTACAACTTAAAAGATTTTACTGAAGGTAGCAACAGAATTAGGATATCGATTACTGCTTAGAACGAAATCCAGAGTTAGGTATTAAATTATAATTTGCTGAAGTGCTGCTATTTTATAAATATCTGAAAGCCTATAGGAAAAAAAAATCATGTTAAAGCCATATTCTGATATATTACGTTGTTCCACAGCAGCTTCACACAGTCAAACACCGATAGGCTGATGCGTTCAGGTTTAGTGACCAATTAACAGACCACGTGATCTGGTCAAAAAAGCCTTCTATATTAGACACACTCTTGATCTACCTGAATCTAGTACTGCAGTTACAAACATAATCACACAGGAAAACACCACCTTTCTCCTAACAAAGTCTGGAACAGGTAAAAAAACCCTTATGTTTAGAAACAATAGAAGTGTACCTTAAGAACACTTAGTTGCATATCATTTGCCTATATTGTCCATCAAAGTGGTTAATTACTCAGTAAACTGCTTACCTAGCAGTCCAGTCTGGAACTCTTAAAGTCTGTTCCTCTGTGTGGTCTCACTACGGCCTTAATACAGCATATCAAATATTAACAACAGAGATGACTGAACTGCTTCATTTTCAGCTATGTCAGTTTTACATTTCACGCACAAAGATAATTTTTTAAATGGTATGTATGCTAACAGAGAAAGAGGAAGATAAGAACAGCAGCGTATCAGAGTCCAAAGAATCCACATCGTACTGACAAGGGAAAACCCAACAAAATATCCCCATCAGAAAAAAAAGAGGCCTGCACTCATCAGAGTAAAAAAAGACAAAGTAAGTAACAGTTACACACAAAGTTTTCCAAATATGAACTGAGAAAGTGTTGGCCTTTTGTGTTTGCAGAAACAATTTCCAACCTTACCCTGCTAAGCCTTCCCAAAACAAAGAGAGGAACATATATGATTCATTTCAGAACTTTCATTGTTTCTTATCTATTTGTTGGAGTAAGTTCTGGTACTTCTGAGAAACTCATTATCAGCAGCAGTGAGAGGCACCTAAGGTTTTTATGGGAAGGAGCAAGAGAGAGAGAGAGAATCTTGCAGCAGAGCAAATACTTGTACTCCATAACTATGATCAGTGGTAGTACACCCTTCTGGGCTTGTTAACCCAGTTACTTTTCAGAGCAAGGGAAAAGAAAAGCAGAAGTCCTGAAGGCAAGAAACTCTACCTTTCCCCATTTTTATGTGTCAGTGTAAAAAACTCATGGAGAAGATAGGTTCTTCTCACTAGTTCCTGAGGTCCTGGAAGCGTCCACGCACAGAATTATTCTCCACAACATAACAGTTAAATGAGAGATAATTATGCTTCAATTTTTAAAATTACCTAAATTATATACACTAAAAGAAAATAAAAACATCCATGTAGCTCACTATTCTGCAATCAGCAGTGGCCATAAGTTGACATCCAGGCAGCAACAAAAATAGCACAAGCATACAGAATACCCCTCTTCTCAAATTCTTTGTCCTTAAAGCATTCTTTTAGCTACAGAGACTTCCTGGGTGAGGTGTGGTTTGTCTGTTTAGCAACCACCAGTGGACCTCTCTCCTTCAGGTACCTCTATTCCACCTTCAACACAAGCAGATTTCTTGCATTCAGTGTCTTCTGACTATGACTTTCACAGGTCTGCTCTCCAACACCTGACAAACTTTTGCCTGCTATGAACTTGGATCCCATAACCTAAACTGATGGCCCATTAGTTCTTATACTAACAAGGTCATAAATGATGACCTCTCCATTAGACTTATAATTTTTCAGATCTCTTTCATAACACCCCCATCATCCTTGGTAAGTTCAACCCCACACCCTGTGACCTGTACATAAGCTGCTCCATACCTTCAGCCATTCCCGCTGACGTTCTCAGAGGCTTGAAGCTCAAGCGTATCTTTTTGAGGCAACTGGTGAAGTAGAGACAGTATATTCAACAACTCATACATAACTAATCTCTTAAAGTTTAAGGCATTTGTACTGTCTCACATGCTGAAATCCGTGCAAAAAAATATGCACATGAACTTCTCCCAGTAGCATCTAAGTCTGAGCAATTTCTCAAAATGAAGAAGCAAGACTGAAAAAACGAAACCAGCTATATACAGCACACTGTTAAATATGCAAAACAAAGTTTAAAATAAGAGAGCATTTCCATAATTATTTTCTCTTACAGTAACATCTGAAGTGACATGTGACATTAATGACTTTCAAGTTAAAACTATGATTTAAGATGACAGTGCCTTTTTTTTTTAACTAAGCATTTACTTGAGTTTAATTAGTTGCATATGACTTGTCAGAATTAGTGCTCTAGTTGCAAAGTGGAATAAATCACACTGGACAACAGTGTCAGTATTACCAAACTGCAAACCTTGTGAGAAACATGGAAGAGAATGGGAAAAAAAAAGGAAAGAAAAGCAAGGTAATGGTATTAAGGATACCATTTCTACAAAACCCCAGAAAATAGTGCTGTACAAGCCAAAGCAAGAATTGCTGCTTTAACTAGCCTGATTCACTAACTTCTTGGGCTTCCGTAGCATGGGTACAGGACACTTGCCATTAGTGAAACAAGCTGGTATCTAAGATGCCTGCCTATCCTTACCCCTTTTATCACAGCTGAAAAAAATGTGCCATTATATATACTGACTGTACTAAACCATGTTGCTAATGGCCTACTGACACACACTAGCTCATTTCAACTACTCCTCTAAAAAAAAAAAGCAGAATTACCATGAATGCTTTCTAGCTATTGAGGTTTGTCCACTTAATACAGAGTGCAAAGGTTTTTTAACACACCAATAAGTGACTGTAAAAGCAAAATTCCAGGATACAATAAAGTAAAAGCATTGCCCTTCCTAAACTGCAAAGCTTAACTACAAAGCTGTTAAATAAGAGGCTAAAAAACCCTAAAATGTTGTCTTCCAAAAGAAATGTTTTGAGTTCTTTTAACCATACATTTCCACTTGTCCCAAGAAAGTAACTCAAACGCTTCTGGTAAACAGAACCGATTTAAAAACCAGTTTTCTCACAGAACGTTCCCGAAACAGGTACACCACCACACTCCTTACACTGAAAGCACCTCCCCTCCGCTGTCAGGCGAGGCCTCGCAGCGCGGCGGCACCGAGACGCACGCACAAGGCACTGCCAGCCCCCCACCACCAAGCGCCTCGCAACCTCCACATCTGCTCTCTCTTCCACCTGGGGCACACCTAAGTAAGCCATAAGCGCCTGAACATCGCTCTGGAAAGACTACACGGAAGATGCTTACCTGGGACACCATCACACATTTTAACTGTTTGGCGGCGCAAAGCCCAGCGGAGCCCGCCGGCGGGGGCACCCGGGGGCTGGTGGGGACTAGAAGGCGGCCGGGCCTGCCGCTCTGGGGGCCTACCGCCACGGGTGGGGGCGAGGGGGGAGCACCGGCCGGCCTAGCGCCCACACCTCTTCGCTGGAGGCCACACGCTCCCCCGGGGGCAAAGCACGGCGGGGAAGGGGCTGAGGAGACCCAGGGGTCGCCCAGCAGTCACCCGCCGGCTACCTCACGGCCTGTCAGGGAGGGAAACCGTTGCTGGCACCCCCCGCCCCCCCGCATCTCCGCACCACTGCCGGCCCCGCGGGAACCGTGCCCGGGGACGGGGGCGAGCGGCCCTTTCGCCCCCACGCTCGCCTGCCCTGCCCGCCCCTCCGCCGCAAGGTTCGGCCACAGCCGGTCCACAGGGCGGGTACCGCGAGAGGAGCGGCGCGGCGGGGCTGCCGCCTCACGGGAGCAGGCGGTGGAGGGCAAGGGGCGGGAAGTATCGCGAGGTTTGCTGGAGGTGTCGCGAGAGGCGGGCGGGGCGGGGTCCGGCTGTGGGGGCCTGGGCCTGGGCCTGGGCCTGTTGCGGCCGGCGCCCACGCTGTGGCGAAGGCCTCTGAGGCACCCGGTAGCCGAGGGCGGCCGTGGGTGCTGGTGGGGCGAGCCGCCGGGGGAGCCCAGGGGCAGGGCGGGCAAGTCAGGCGGGACGGCGCCGCGGGGCCGTGCTGCGCGCAGCCGGTTTCCCGGCGCTTTCGCACGGAAACGGGCGAGGCGGAGCGCGGTGCGTGTGGCGGTGGCTTTGGGCCCCGTCACACGGGGGGGGATGCGGCGCGTTGGCCCTGCAGGTGTCCCCTGAGCGGAGCGTCACTGCTGCAGCTGGAATGGTGGCGTCCTGGCCCGTAGTACCCGCACTGGGACTGAGTTTCCTCCTAACGCGGCCCTCGTTTGTGGCAAAATCTGCGGGGCGGGGGCGGGGGGAAGGGATCTGAAGTTGTTTTCCAAGGAATGGTGGCGGTGAGGAAGCAGGGAGAACGGTTGGTGCAATGGAAGGTGCCGCTGGTGGTCTGGCAGGCCGGCCTTGGCGCTGGCGGGGTGAGGGAAAGTTTGGCTGCAGCGGGGTGGTCAGAGCATGGCGCGAAGCAGGCGTGCAGCAACATCTAACATTTGGGGGAAAAAGCTGGAGTGGAGAGAAGCCCCCGTTCTACCTCTGCCCCTTTTCAGAAGAGCTTAACTGGAGGCACTTCACAAATTATAAACTCAGTAACAACCATCTTATTCTTGCTGAAAAAATACAGCCCCATGAAGAAATCTATCCAGATTGCCCCATATCTCGGTAGCAATTTAATAGAATGTTACACGAAGTTCCCAGATCCTTGCTATTCCTTTGACAGAATGCTTTGATGTGCATTTAATAGTGCGATACTAAGTAGTTTCACTTAAGAAAATTAAGACTATAAATACTATGCAAGATCTATTTTTAAAGCAGCTTTGATTATTTTTTTGATACAGGAGACACAGGTTTGGGATGAATCTCTGTCATTCCTAATTATCTGCTAACTGCAATCCTTTTAATGACACGTTAAGGAGGGTTAAGCATTAGAGAAAAAAATGTCCTTTTGGCATGTGCAGTAAAATCACATACAATGAAGGTGGATAGCCAGACTGGCTAATCAAAATTCTACATCCTGCAATATTTTCAGAAACAATGCAAGGCAATAAATTTTCTAATACGTGGGTCTACGTGCTGTGTCTGCGTGCAGGTGACATGCAGGCAGCTACCTGCCTGCTCTGAGAGTAATGAAGGCTTATGCAACCTGGAGCAATGTTAAGTTGCTTCTTTAAGTTGTGTGCTATTAGCCAGAATTTTGTTCTAACAGAAGGTAATGAAAGATGTATGGGTTTTGATTAGCTCATTATATTAGAGTAATGGGAGAGTAGCAGGCATGAAAGCACTAATACAGTTGCTGCAACAATAAACTAGATGCATATCAGGCACCACATATGTTGGGGAAGGTTGTTAAAAAATAAAAATAGTGTAAAACAAATAAATTACATTGTTTTAAATATCTACATGTAGTCAAGCACTTAACTGCATTCATTGCAAAGGAATGTGCAAGAGGTATACCATCATAAAACCAAAGCTGAAAACAGGATGGCATTTCAGGTCTTTAAAATTCGGCAACATAAACACAGTATAACTGTACCATGATATCAGATACTTAATACACCTCAGCCTGCAGAGCATCTTAGAAAAATCAGTGAAGACTCTAAGGCAAGCTTTTAAATTGGATCATGTTTGAAGATAAATGGGTGTTTATACCACAAGGTGTTTATTTAATGAATACTATGTTGCATTTGATTCTTGCTGAGATATTTGTCCTTAATAAGGACTCTTTCATGCAGAGTACAGCCGTTATTTTATAGTCACAAATACAATATTATGACTTCACAATAGAAGGAAATAAGAAACAGATTAAACTCATGCTTAAACACTTTAATTTTTCTAATAAACAGGCAGTAAAAATCTGCCTACACTCGAAGGATCACGTTCTGCTTTTATGTCAGCGGTAAAACCTCAGTGGCTTAGCTGGAAACAGAATTGCACCTGAAAATCCCAGTGAAGTCACTCGATGAGTCCTCGTTAACAGTTAGGTATGTTCTTGTAGCTCTTCCCGTAAGGAGGGAGAACAAGGGGAGGAACACACCCTTTACAGGAGCAGCTGGTTAGTGTGTCAACTGGGAGCTTTCCTCTGATGATTAAAATTCCTCTCGCAGATTACAAGAAGTTTCTGTATCTTTACTCCACTTTGGAAAAAAGCTAGAAAGCAAGCTGGCCCACTGAGATTCGGACCAGGCTCATAGTGAAAATGTGTTCAGAGGTCAGAGAATTATTTTGTTCTGTTATGTATCTGAAAGTTTTCGGAGCATAAAAGTCCTTCTTCCAGGAAATCTTTATAGCTCAAGGTAGAAGTTATTTGCTAGGTTGTCAAAAATGTCTCACTCCATGTTTCTGCAGGGAAAGGTTTGTAAAAGGACTTTGTTTTGAAAAGCTGTTGCCATTACTGAAAAGTTGAATATATCCAAACTGTATGAAAATTTGAACTCTGCTCATATTTGACTTAGTTTAGATTTCATAAGAGGACTGTTAGGCTCAGATAACAACCAAAATAAATAGGATAGTGGGGGTAAGCACTTTTTAAATATGTGCTATATCCCTGAAAGCATTTCATATGTAACATTGTGGCCTTCAGGTTCACTCTTTGACAGAAAGAGCAGATAAATTAACTGATGTGCATCTAAAAAGGGCAGCTTAGTTACATTTGCAGCATCCTACACAGACAGTATGTCTGAAAACAAGTTAGTGATTCTCAGATGCACTCAGCATTTGCAAGTCTTAACAGAAACCCATGGAAAATACAGGCACCTAGAAGTTTTGAAAGTGCAGGTAAGTCAGTTGTTCAATTCTGTACTAGAAGAAAGAAGAGGTTGTTCAATTCAGTGGTATTAATTAAGCATGGCAGCATTAGAAGTGCTACAAAGAGGAAATCGGTAATGTGATGTGCACAGAATTAACATTTTGGAAGGCCTTTTATCTCTCCAGCAGTTCGTTTGCCACAGTATTTTACACATTACCCATTAAGAGTATTCAAGAAACTCAAGAGTTCTTCATGGAAATCAGACCAACGGTGCTCTGAAGTGTGTGTCCACTAATGCACACCCCACAGGGGTCAAAGAAGGGACATTTGAGCCGTTGTGTGCTGCTGCAGGGCTAGTCTCTTTGCGATCACAGAGACATAGCAGGATAGCTCACATGACTGGAGTGCTGCTGTGGACAGACCTGGACCAGGAAGGATGAGCCAGGACAGTGGGGAGCAGAATTGGTGGTTTATGTGAGAGCAGCAGAGATACGTGGAGGTCTGCCTGGTCTGTAGTGGCCAAGAGATGGTGTAGTCCAGGATCTTAAGAGACGGGAACAAGACAAATAGCAGGATGATAACCCTGGACTTCAGGAGATCAGACGCATGCTTGACGAACCCGTTAGCCTTCTACAATGAAATGACTGGCTTGGTGGACTTGGGGAGAGCAGTGTATGTTGTTTATTTTGACTTCAGCAAGGCTTTCACCACTTTTTCCTGTGACATCCTTTTTACAGAGGCTAATGAAGTATGGGCTAGATAAATGGGCAGTGAGATGGACTGAAAACTGGCTGAAATTCAGGGCTTAGAGGACTGTTAACAGCAGCACAAAGTCCAGCTGCAGGCCTGTTACTAGTGAAGTATTTTGGGGTCTGATACTGGCGCCATTTCATTAGTGACTTGGATGGTGGGACAGAGTGCATCATCAGCAAGTTTACAGATGATACACAATTGGGAGGAGTGGTTGACAGATCAGATGTGTGTGCTGCCATCTGAGAGGGACTGTGACAGGCTGGAGAAATGGGCAGGTAGGAATCTCATGAAGCTCAACAAAGTCTTGCACTGGGGGTGGAATAACACTATGCAGCAGTATAGGCTGGAGATCAACTGGTTGGAAAGCAACTTTGCAGAAAATGACCTGTGGGTCCTGGTGGGCTGCAAGTTGGCCATGCATCAGCAGTGCACCCCCACAGCACAGAAGGCCAGTAGGATCTTGGGCTGTGCTAGGAAGGGCATTGCCCAGCAGGTCAAGGGAGGTGATCTTTCCCATCTGTTCAGCCCATCTGAAGTGGTCTGTCCAATTCTTGGCTCCCCGTGACAAGAAAGACATGGACACACTGGAGGAAGTCCAAGACCATGAAGATAAAGAGATTTGAGCATCTGACCGTACCAGAAGAGGCTGAAAGCAGGGACTATGTAGCCTCAAGAAGAGAAGTCTGAGGGGAGATCTTGTCAGTATGCATAAATACCTAACACAAAGGTATAAAGAGGATGGAGCCATGCTTTTCTCAGTGGTGCCAAGATAAGAGGCAATGGGTGGAAATTAAAACAGGAAATATCATTTAAATATAAGGAAAAGCTGTAAGGGTGGTCAAACACTGCCCCAGTTGCTCAGAGAGATTGTGGAATCCCCATCCTTAGAGAGATTCAAAACCTAACTGGACTTAGGACTGAACAACCTGCTCTAGGTAATCCTCCTTTGAGGGTGGACTAGGTGTTCTTCACAGCCTTCCAACCTTTGGGGACAAACTTTTTAACAGGGCCTATTATGATAGGACAGGGGGGTAATGGATTTAAATTAAAAGAGAGTAGATTCAGGATAGCTATAAGGAAGAAATTTTTTACAATGAGGGTGGTGAAATGCTGGAATAGGTTGCCCAGAGAGGTTGTAGATGCCCCATCCCTGGAAACACTTAAGGTCAGGTTGGATGGGGGCTCTGAGCATCCTGATCTAGTTGAAGATGTCCCTCGTCATTACAGGAGGGTTGGGCTAGATGACCTTTAAAGTCCCTGCCAACCCAAACTACTCTATGATTCTAACCTCAGCCATTCTGTGATTCTTTGAAGCAGTCTGTAGGACAAACTGAGTTGTGCCTAACTGCTTTTGCTGTCTGTTAGGATAGGACGAGGGGTAATGGCTTCAAACGAGAAGAGGGGAGATTTATATTAGATGTCAGAAAGAAATTTTTAACTGTGAGGGTGGTGAGGCACTGGAAGAGGTTGCCCAGAGAAGCTGTGGATGCCCCATCCCTAGAGGTGTTCACAGCCGGGTTGGAGGGGGCTCTGAGCAAGCTGGTCTAGTGGGAGGTGTGCCTGCCCATGGCAGGGGGCTTGGAACTAGATGATCTTTACGGTCGCTTTCAACCTAAACCGTTCTATGATTGTATGATTCTATGATTATTTAAAAATTAAGAGCTTTAAATGCCAGGCAGGTTGCTTAGCCAGAGTCCTGTTTGTCCTGTAGCCTAGTGCCAAAAGACATGGCACCAGTGCTTACCTAGCTATATGCATATTTCCAGTCCAGTTATTCTTAATAACTCGTAAGATCTTCAAGTCATTCTTCTCTTTTGTATTGTCAATCGCAAAATAAAAGCTTGAAAATGCTAACTAAGGATGTCTGGAAATGCTGCACAACACTTTAACGTGTGCACAACACAAAAAATAGATAACACCTTGAGAGTTTAACTCAATAAATCAGATATCCCTTGTATTGTTAACTTATTCTCAAAAAGTGTCTAGCCAGTCCTAAATGGTACTAGCTCTTAGAAGCCAGGGTAGTATAATTCTTATAACCTGCTGCAAAATTGTCCTTTAAAGTTTGTCTGCCAGATGATGTGTTACTCAGCTTGAATAAACCTGAGAGACTGATTCCGCAAGTGTTACAAAGTATTGATTCATTTCCTTCAAGTGTCTGGTTAAAGAGTGACTTGAGGAAAATGTAAAGTTTTGTCCTTAAATAAATATTGTATATAAATGGATCATGTCAGCAACACTCAGATTTCATGATTGCCTAGAGTGGGAACTGGATAATGAGGCTTGTCAGCTCCATTGGATTTGTAGCAGATATTTGTGTAGAGCAGTTTTGAATGTTTCAGAAAAATATGTGAACATTCAAAAGGCTTGTGGACCAGTCTCAGTTATGCTCTGGGTCTGGTTAAACCAAATCAGCATAATTGTTCTTCAGAGGATCTTTTATTATGTGTTACACATTTCACTTTACAAATAAAAATTATTTCAGAAATGGAACAGAGCTTTCCATTAGGAGTAGCAGTCATAGAAATGGTTTATGGAGATTACAGTTGAGTTTGGTTCCCGTAATCCCTTTTTTCCTTGAGGAAAAAATAAAAAGTATTTACTTCCTCAGGTTTCACTTCACATTTTTGAGTTTTGATTGACAGCAAAGCATGAAGGGAAAGACTTAAAAGCACCACAAACGCAGAAAGAGAACAAAAAAAGAAGACTAAAACTGGAAAGGCCAATTTTTTTATTTTCTTTTTTTGAAAGAAAAGGCAAGCTGTCCTGAAGAGATAAGCAAGTCATGACTTAAAGCCTCCTAAGCAGATAAGATGCAAATGTGGTCTGTTGTGGGAGACTGGGACATGCAGTTTTCATAACTAAAATCACAAAACCTGGAACACACAACCTTTGTAAACAGACGTCTGACTTAATCACCAGGTCCAACCAATCCAAAGCACCTCTAATCAAATGAAACCGTAGGGTTATCTTGGAAATGTGATGCCAGCTGTGAACTGATAGGCCCCTATGATGATCCAAAAATAAAGAAAAACTGTATGTAGTTATTCTCTTAAAGGTAAATCTTTTTTTTTCCTTTCTGACTTGTTTTAAGCAATTTATCTCACTAATTGTGTGGGCCATAACCTGGTATGTTACACTTTTAAGGAAACGTTCAGAGACATACACAAAAAGGCGTATGAGGAAGCAGCTCTGAAGCTCTGTTAAGAAGATACGACTCCTGTTTAAACAAAAAAATCCTATTCCAGTACTGTGAGTAGAATGCAGTGCTTTATACAAGTTATTTCCTGTGTTTCTTCTTTGTTTTATCTAAACAACACATCTAGCAAAACAGGGTAACTTGATGAAGTGGCAGTTTTTAGGGGAATATTATAGCTGTGTACAAATATTTGAAAGATGTAAACTGGAGCTAGAAAAGCTAAACTGGGGGCTTGTCAAACAATTCACCAGTCAGTTCCCCTAAAGCATGTAAGAATGATGCATGTTCATGTGGAAGGCAGGGATATTTTTGTTCCTGGGGGATTTTTCCCCAACTCTGAAGTCAGTTAACCTCTTTTACTAGGAGGATCATACTGCTGTTGGTGCCAGAAACCACAAACGTCTGGGACCAGTATGTCAGAGATTATTTCTGCTGAATCAGCTCTCAATATAACAAATATATTAAACCAGTAACCCAAGCACAGAGACATTTCATAACACACTAGGAACTGCACTGTGAAGTATATCTTTGATTTAGAGAAAATCTGAGCCCCTGCTCAATGTTTACTGTTAAAAAAAAGGAAAAAAAATAAACAAACCCCCCCCAACTCTTTGTGATAGTAGTAACCAATTACAATACTGGTAATACTACTGATAGACTTCTCCAAGTCTTTGCGTATGGATAACATTGAAGATAAAATAGGAGAAATACCATTATATGATTTGTAAAGCATCAAAGAAATTATTAAGCCAGTTATATGAAAGGTTAAATTAATTTAAAGGAATCATCAGAAATACATTAGATATTAAATGAAAAAGTAAGCTGCCATGCTTACTTATTGTTGTTGTTGTTGTTGTCAGTCTTACTCTGGGATTGGACCCCAACCTTAATGCTTTTTCTTATTTTTAAACAGAACAGATTTCTATTTTGTTGGTAATATTTGCTATTAAATTGATTTTAAATTACTGTTTTTGCTAGTGCATTTTAAGGAACAGACCAGGGCCAAAGAATGGGAGCATTTATTGAAGTTTAGAAGAATACTTTTGTTTCTGAGGAGGATTACTTGCTGACTTTAAGTAGGCTTATAATCAAGTTAATCACACTGCCACAGGGCAGCACTGAGCAATGGACATGCCTTCTTCAGCGTGATGCTCTCTCATGCTGAATGCTTCATTTTGCCATCCAAAACAAAGAAGATTCATGCATTAAGTATAGTAAGCAAATAAAGCCAAAAGGGAAAAAAAAAAGCCAGAGAGAAAGACAAAAATATACAGCATTCAATTGCCTGGGCTTCTGTACAGGCCTACCAGGGTATTCCCACAACAATCAAGATTACTGCCAGTCCAGAGCTTACCAGTCTGTTTCAAATTCAGCCGTCCCTTCTGGGTCAGTCCTATGGGCTGATTCTGTCCATATGGGTCTTGGATTGTAAGTATAAGGCACAAGTAACTAACTCCCCAGTCCAGTTGTAGTCCATTGACCTCCACAAAAAAAAAAAAAAAAAAAAAAAAAAGCCCGTGGAAAAAATCCAAATCTGCAGTCATAGGTCTAATTAAAGGAGAAAAAAAATAGCAGAAAAAATGTTTCCAAGAGCATTCTTATCACAGTCAGTCACTCATATTGCATGTCTTTTTTTTTTTCTGAAAGGAGAGATTAACCTGTCACTTGTACCCAGCTCTATGTGTGTAGGTGGGAGGGAATAACTCTGTGTTAAGACAGATGTGCTGTTATTATGACTTCACTGATGTTTATCACCTAACTACTACAACTACTGGAGCCATAAAAATAAATGGA
Organism: Pluvialis apricaria; assembly: GCA_017639485.1. Classification (NCBI taxonomy): domain Eukaryota; kingdom Metazoa; phylum Chordata; class Aves; order Charadriiformes; family Charadriidae; genus Pluvialis; species Pluvialis apricaria. Next base: position 46,689,143 of record CM030044.1, on the reverse strand, counting down.
GTAGCAGCAGCCACCATAGAAGATAAGGCAGAAGAGAGATCTTCTAAGCCAAATTGTTGTCTTGAGATTCTGTGTCTTCTGTATGGTACGAATAACATTTGCATTCATGTGCATTGATGTAAAGTTTTCTAAGGATACTTTAGGCAAAATATAGAAAGATTAAAAAATCTCTATTAGTAGGTGACTGTACTGATTTATGTTTGTATGTATATGCAGTTAACACAGCTACTACAAAGCAGCACAATCAAGTTGGTTTGCTACAGAATCTGTGGTGTTCATTTACAGCAGAATGTTTGTATAGATATACAGGAGAAAAAGACTAAGTGCTTAAACTTTTGCTTAACGCACATTTTCTGATCAGTACCATCCTTTCACAACAGATACAAACAAATACTTTTCGCTGAGTGGACTTAAGCCTTAGCTTAAGTGACTTTCTAAAACAGAATGAGATTAGTCAGTACATAATGTTAGGACAAATGAGAGCCTAGGTTATTATGTCATCTCAGAAAGACCACAGAAGGCAGAGAGACTTCCACCTTGTTTCTAAAAAGCCATGTAATCTCAATTCCTTTAAAAAAAAAAAATAAAAGGAAGGCTGCTATTAACTCTTGTGAGGTAATAGGTTGTTTTGACAATGTCATTATCCAGATTTATGGATGTATCTTGCAGCCTCACTCAAGATCTAATTGTCCTCAATCACTCCAAAGGCTCGAGGACTAGTGATTGCTGGAATCCTCCATGGATTACCTACCCCTGATCCTCAAGGACATGAGAGCAATTCCAAATTAACTTCCAAATACATTTATGTAAACTGTGTATCCTGCCTCAGAAAGAATAATCCACTACATTCACATATAAACAGAACCTTTAAATATGCAACAGATGTTCAATTTTTTGAAAAGCTCTTGAATTCATTGACAGGCCTTTGGCTAAACTGATGAATTAATTTGTTCGGGGCGGATTTCATAAATCCTCTAATAATTCTTACCCTTGCACATCTTGACTTGATTTCTGAGATCTGCGGCATGTGTTTTAAATGTTTTAACCTTTACTACTTTAATCAGGTAACATTTATTTCAGGGCTGGATGATGATCGGTCATTGAAAGATATAGTTGACTAGGAAATAAAATCCAATTTGTCAGTTAAACAAACCACATCTGAAATAAGAAGAAATCAGTCTGTATTACTGGATCCCTGAAATGTTTAGCGGTTTTGATGTCACCCTCCCTTTCAAGAATATATAGTGCCGAATTGCCAAGTATTGCTGGATGCAGTGCTGGTTTAACCACAGTTACGATGCTTATCTACAACTGATTTCTTGGGGTAGTTTAAATGTAAGCCTTTACCTCTATATTGAGATTTATTTCTATCATTTTAAGCTGTTTTTCTTTAATACTTAGAGGCTAGGTACCATTTAAACAGCAATGAAATCAGTCTGAAAAAAAAATTTGGTCTAAGCTGTTTGCTTTGGAGAGGTCTTTAACTATGTTAATGCCTCTGATGGAATGTAATAAATTCTATCAAATAATTTAAGGGTTTTTAATGATAGATGTGTTTGATAGAGTGCAATAAAATGTGCAGGTAAAACTGCATTAGAAAGATTTTTGTCATCCATTGCTAGACAACTGGCATGCCAGCCACCCACTCAATAAACCTTCATATATTTTCTTACTCTAATGAGACATTCAGAGGTCCAGAAGTCTACAGTTTCTGAGATATAGTAAGAATATATTACATTTATAATATTTTTATTTCAGATGAAAACCATAAACAGTGCAAATGGCCATTTTTTGCCTCATCCATGATGTCTGCTCATAAATCTAGGCTCAGCTAGATTTAGAAGAGTCTGAGTACATCTGTATGAATCCACAGAATTATGAGTGTTACAATCTAATTAGAGGCGCTGACATCCATTCTGTAGTGTTTGATGCTTTCTTGCCCTGATGTATTTCTAAATGAACTCTGCTACATCAAGCAAACTGATGGACTTGTGAAAGAATTGCAGGATTAGACAGTACATAACAAAATCGGATCTGCCCAGCTGAATTCGGCTTTCAGAAATAAGCTGAATTTGAGTTAAAATCCATCTAGGTGGTTTACATTTATTTGAAAGAGGTCTGCAATTAAGGTTTCTTAATCTGAGCCAGTTACGTGTATACACTGCTTATATCTTGAATGTGAAAATGCTGTTCATGAAGTGGAACTACATTTCATGAGTGAAAAAATAGTTGAAAAATGAAAATTCCGTTTACCATCTTGGGTTTTTTCATTTTCAAAGCCATTCTGGAAACAGGAACTTAGCAAAACCTATTTTTTTCCCCCTTGATATGTTCACCAGGTTCTTTCTTGCCAGTTCATTTGTAGGTCACAATAATATCAGCTATCAGTTGACTAGCAGAAGCCAATGTGATGTGTATTAACTGCCTCCTATGTCCCTTTCCTTTGACAATGCCCCTTATATTGACTTCTCCACCCAAATGACAAATTTCATTAAATTTTAAAAATGTAATTATAACAGAGATTTTTAAAACTAGACCAGACAAAGTCCTGAGCAACATATTCTAATTTGAAATTAGGCTTTCTTTCAGCAAGAGGTTGGATGTATGATCACCCAAACCCCCTTCTGACTAGCTTTGTCAAAGATTCTGTGATTCTGTCTCCCTTCAGTTGAAATTGGCTCAAAGACTTGGAGATTATTAGAGGGGATGAGTAAATTATACGATCACGTGTTTTGCAAAGTCATATAAGTGATTACAATGCATATGGTGTAATATAAAAGAAAAGATCCGAAGTACAGAGTGCACATAGCTGAGTATTAGTTCATCCTGTGAACCACCATGCAGCTCACGCTGGAACAACCAGCATTCATTGTTATCAGAGGTCCTTTAAAGGTATGATCTGGAGAAGTCGGTCAAAATCTCTTGGTGCATAATTTGTTTCATACGTCATATTTGGCACTCTGTTCCCACTTCATAAATGATGAGGAATGATTATTCATGAGAAATGAACTGCTTTTATCTTATTCACTAAAGGGGATTTCCTGCAGGGTAAATCTAGATCACAGTACTCTCGGGGACCAGGATTGATGGTAATGTGCTGTCCCCATTGCAGTAAGAAAGCAAACAGATCTTGTGCCTTTGAGTTGCTCACCAGAAACAAACCTAGCCACTGGGAAAAATGCCTACAGGAATTTTCAAATTGTTGCCGGACACTGTAGCTTACAAATGCCAAACAAACTGCAGTATGTCATGAAAACAACTATGTGATTACCCAATTCTCCAGGTTACTATATTACCAACTTCAGAAAGTACTAGTGCAAAATAGGTGACAGGATAAATCTATAACTGAAAACCAAATATACCATACACTGCATGAAGTTGCTGTTAATTAATTTGCTTCAAGTACTTTAATTAATAGTAACGATACCTTCTGTCACAGCATTTCTGGAACCTAATCAGTAACATATTGCAACATATACTGAGGACAGAAAAGTATTTCACAGCTAAGCAATCAAAAAGGAGGAGGTTGAATGAAAACTTGCCCCAGAGAAAAAATCATTCTTACAGTAGCCAGGAATAAAATATCCTTTGATTCTTAGTTTCTGGTAAGTTTCTTCTAAGATTCTGCTTGGATTCTGCTAAGTTTCTGCTAAACTCAAATTCTAAGATCAACATTTATTCGTAGTATGTTATTTTCTACTAAAAATTTGAGAGTCATGCAGCAGTCAAAGGACCCCAAACTCAGCTGCAAGCTTAGCTGCAGAAATACATCATATACAAATCTGCCGTCAAACAGCATCATTCATGCCAAGAAAATAATCTTATATAAACACAGAAGTCATTCTCCTATATCAACCAAAGTAGGTGTGGCCATTTCCATAACGTAACCAGAAAAGACTATATTGCTCAGTGAGTGACTCTGCACTCTGCTTTGGAATGAATGTGCCTCTAAGATAAGAAAATGGAGTACTGTTTTGCAAAGTTTATATAACGTTTTCAATGAAAATACACCACCAAAACTAGCCACTGTAATTTGACAAACGCAGTTTCATTTGGCAAACACAGCTAGTCTACATGTATACTGGAAACTTCTCCCAGTATTGTAATACAACTAGTATGATTCCTAACAATATATTTTGACTAAGAAATTATGGAGTTAATTTATTTAGGTAAATAGGATAAGTTATTCCCAAAAAAGTACTCTGTTGCCAGTGTGCATTGTATTTAAATTAGAAGAGTAGCCAAGTGTAGCTATGTTATAGTAATCGTACAGGGAAATCCATTCTTCAACTTGTCCACTGTGACCAAGCTTTAAATTAGCTAGTCTGGGTATCAATTTGCAGTTCAGCCACATCAGAAAAGAGCCCAGAAAGGGTAGGCTTTTGTATTTTTTCAGACAGGTTTTGCAGCCTGTGTTATGCTATGTCTTGTTGAAATGATACTGACAACTGCACCTAAACAAGCCAGTTTAAAGGTAGCTTAGATGATTCAGTATCCAGTCATGGGTGAAGCTCTTTGATCAGTATGCTAATACCTACCTAGTGTATTGATATTGCTGCGTGTTTACTTTCAGTTGCATCATAGCTGTGGCCTCACAGAGGGAGTGAAGTCCCAGGCATTTAGGCAGGGAGAAAAGACTTGACAATGTGCCTGATTCCTGCAGAACTCATATTTTTCCCTGAGAAAAAAAACCCAAATCATGTGTATTCTAACTGAACAATCATAACTGGCTGCCACTTTAAAATATTGTCATAACATTGGAGTGGACAAAGAAAAATGCTTAAGGCAGAGGAACTAAACCTTGAAAAGTATTCCAGTCACATCACAATCCTATATTTTATAAAAAGTCCTTTTCGAACTTTTGAGTAATACAAAACAGTTCAGTTAACTAGGATGAAGACAGAGATTATGATCCCACTTTTATTTCTTTCTTGCCTTCCCTTTTGCCTGTTTTTCTTCTGACTTCAGGAAGGATTCCTAGGACCAGAGGGGAGCTAGAATTAGAGACTGCAGGCTTTCAAAAAGAGGTACAAGAAATTCCAGAGCTGAGCGACATCCATATGTATGTTTGTGGACTCACAAAATTAGTTATGTCCAAGCTTCCTACAGAGGGAGCTATAATGCAGTTTGTAAGGGCCTGTTTTCTTTCACAGCAGATAAAAGGGTGGCATCTCCACAAGTGGGCTTCTTGTTTAGATGCCTTATGTTGTGTTGCCAATTTACTTCTGTTTTATTGAGCAAGTATTTTCCAGAAAATGTTAGTTTAAAAGGTACAGCTTCTGCCAGGTTGAGCTTTATGCAGAAAAGTGGCTTTTGAGTTTACTGACCTTCATTTCCTTCCCATTTAATACTGATGCATTTATCTCATTATTTCAATCCTTTCTTCAATATGGCAGTTAATACAGAAAGAGAAAAAAAACCCAAAGAAAGTACTTGAAGAAAACAGAGACACAGGCTCAGTGTCATTGCTGTATCATTCTACTTTTGTTGCATGCCTTCTGCAGTTTTGCCTTTTCTGTATCTGCCTATATTGTAGGCTTTTGGGACCAACGCCATTTTCTCCGTGTAGAGTAACACGAATATTATTCTAAAGTCTTTGTTTTAGAAAAAGGACAAATGGCTGCGACTTGATTTTTCTTGGGGTCCTCCAGAAGGCTAAAGAGACATCTTAAATTGTGTCTTTCAGACTCCTTCAATATTTTATCCCTGAGTATTCATACTTTCTGTTATTCTGTTGTGCCACTTACCTAGCAGATTGCACGTAAGCAGGTGCCTGGGCTGGCACCATGGACAGAGGCCCCCAGTGAAGTGGCTGGGGTTGTAGCTCGTACGTTCCTCACAGATCTTACTCATGTGTAAAAGATTTAAATTATTTAATTAGATTAACTAGATTAGCTGCATTGGTAGATTTTGAGGATGGATAATTCTTCCCTCAAAAACAGACAAAACCAACAATTCCTCTTCTATGAAATATCTGTAGACTGGGGAAGATTCAAATTGACAACTGGTAGCTGAAGGATTCTGCAGTCGTATTCCCTACCACATAATCTGAGAATAATAGTAAACACCATTATGAATGGATAGTCCAATCTTGTAGCATGACACTGGCAGACTTTGCTTTTCGGTAGTGGTCTTCTGCTCTCCAAAATACATTTCCAGCTCCCTGCAATGTTCTCCATTGCTACATCTAATAAACACATACAGCTGTAGCCCTTGGAAGCCACAATCCAGACACACTCGCTGTGGCATGTGAGTGCTTCCATTTTTGTTTCCCTCTTGAGAAATGGATTGGAGCTGGAAGGCATTGTCTGTCCCCAAAGGATGCTATAGTAACATAGCTTCTGGAATTTCACCACTGCACTATAATGAGCCATTCTCACTGACCTGAAAAAAAGATAATAAGGGGTGTGTGTGGTGTGTGTCCTAAAATTATTGTTATCATCCATTTCATGTTCTACAGTTTGTCACACACTTTTGACTGCAGACCCCTTGCTGATGCACTGGGACTTCTTAGTCACAGACAACCCTACATCAGCCAAACCTGCAATACCTCTGCAAGTGAGTTCTCAAGACTAGGTGGAGATGAGGTGCTCCTCAGATCTGAGACAAAGCACTGCATCCTTACACAGTGCGATTCATCAAAGCTTTTTGCATATGAAGGTAGGCTCCTTTTTATTAGTGTTGGCTTCTATGAGATTGTATTTTGTTCATCATACGCAAAATACAACTAAAAAATCTTCTGCCAGGTGGTCTAGGAGTCCACTTCGGGTGACTGCTAGTTTTGCCTAAAACCTAAGGGCTGAGGAGAGATTCAGGAATGGAGAAGAGATTCTTGCTGGTCAAGAATATGGTCATGGGGCATGAAGAGTAACAGGGAGAATCACGTCTAGCTGAATTTATGATCCACAGTGGTGGTAATGTTAGGCTGCAGTCCCTGCATTATGTTTTATGGTAAATGCTTCTGTCTTACTGCAGAAGATGATCTATTTGTGGCCAACTTCTCTGGCATTCTCCAAATCATGGAAATGCTCCTTGTCTGGCAAGGTAGGCCTCAAAAGTGGCCTCTGTGACTGAAAGTAAGAAAAATGCTTCTCAGTGGAGCACATATGAAGCATTTTGGTGTATGGACCTATTAGTTGTGTTTTCATGGAGCTAAATAGAATGACACTTGGAAATATTATGGAATGTGGAAATAATTTTCTGTGGAAAACAAACCCTTCAAGACATGAATCACAAAATATCTGCATTTCTGAATCACCAGTGGTCCTTGATTGAGAGATTTAGGTGATAATTATAACTTTGTATAATGGTGACTTTGAAAAATTTCAGGTGCTGAGAAGACAAAGCCTGTTTCATATGTTCCACACCACATATCACGAGTTAAGGCAGTTCTTCGTTTTGACCACACACTAAAGGTTGTACTTGCTGCTAGCACCAGTGAGCTGTCTCCGATAGATATTAACAAAAGTATGAACCAAAGATAATTTGATGGTAAAAAAAATATGTACTTTGCTTCTTGAAAGGCAGCTTGTATTGATAACAGGTCCTTTTCTATGGAAAGGATACTAAAATTTTGTCCACCAGGGTCATGCTGCTAATGAAGAACTGAGGGCATTTCAGAAAACAAAAATTGATGTTATCTCTCAGCTCAACTGAAAGCTGTCCAGAAAAAAAGGTTTACAATGCAATTGGGATGTTGGCTTTAGGGTTACTTGTATTTTGTTTAAGGAATACTTTTTTCTGTGTTACAGTAGTGCCTGAATATGAGGAAGGAAACACTCTGCCTTTCCTTCTCCTTGCTGCCTGAGGCACTGTTACTTGTGATTTCAGAGTTGAATCTTTCAAGTGCATAGAAAGGCCACCCAACTGTAATCTTGTGAGGGCTAGTGAATCAGGCTTAGTGGTGACACTGTAAGCCTTGCCTTGACATTGGACTATGTAGTAAACAGTTTATTTCTGAATACCTGTAGGAAACACATTAAAGATTGTAAGCTCCTATGGGAGTTAGAGGCAGGCTGTACAAAGGGAGGATACTAAACTGGGCAACAGAAGAGTTGAAACATGAGGAGCAGATTGCATGCAGCTTCTGTCTACTTTGTACTCCTTTTCTTGCTTTGCTTGGGGAAAAGGGCTGCAGCCTTCATCAGGATTCTGACACTGCTGTGTGATTCTCTTATGAGTACTACCTGTAAAGTTTACATGGTGTATAAACTAGCTGGAAGGTTGAGTGCTGTGAAAAAGTAGACTGCCACAAAACTGAAGTAGCTGTGAGAAGAGGTAGAAGGATCTGCTGTGCTAGATTCAGCCCCAAGGATGAATTATTTCCCCCCTTGCTGGCCTGTCTAAAACTTAGCACATCTGTTGTCTCTGCAATTTACTGAAGTGTTTGTTGGTGCTTTAACTCGAGAGAACTAATATGCTGTCTATTTTTATTTATCCAGCTTACCACAGTTTGACTATTACCTTTTGCAATGCTAACCTCTATAGTCTTTTGTGTCTCAGCTTGCATTTTGTTCCTTAAACTATTTTGGTCTAACACCTTAGCTCTATGCATACCAGTCCTAATACAGAGGGCTTGAAGCTGCTCTGTGCTTTTAAAATATGAAATTAAAAGCAGCCTGAGAAGATCTGATAATTATTAAACATTTGGTGTCAGCATTGTTCAAGTTCTTCATGGCTTCCTCAGTAGCTGAGGCAGGTTCTTATCTAAAGTTTATTGGAAGTGGTAGGGCCAACTCCTACTGATTTCATTTAGGTGTGTTTCATTAGAAACCTTATCAGGCCCTAGACCCAAACTTTATACATACTGTTAGAATCCCTATGGCTATACACATTCATAAAGATGGGCATTCAAGTGTTACAGATAAAGATTTGTTTTCAGATTAGAAACTTAACACATACAGATTATTTCTGCACCAAATAACTCATCTTTCATATTCTATGCCACATAGCCTCCAGAAGAATCCAGCTCAGCAGCCAAAAGAAATCACTCTACACTTGCTTGATATTTAACACTAACATCTGGGAGGGCAACCTAGGTGTCGAGTGAGAGGAAATGGCAACACCCCATTTAGCTAGAGTGCACCATCCAATCTTAACTCTCTTTTCTGCTTCTTGTCAAGCAAGTTCTCAATTTTGGTTTGAAATGTCTCTCCTTTTCCTTAAGAAACAACTCCCACTTGGAAGGTGGAGTGCTAAAGCACATGCCTAGGCTCAAGAAGAAAGCCTTCCTATCCGCAGTGAGTTAACATGGAGAGCATCCAAGTACAAGAAGATAAGGAGAAAAGGCTTGAAAGCAATCCTCCAATGGATCCATGCCACATTATTCTTGTGAAAGATACTAAATGATAAACCAACCATGAAAATGTGTGGAAGGTAAAAGTGGGAGCAAAAACCAAAAGCTTTATCTGGAACAGAAGGTACACGGAAGATGTAGAGATCGCTCAGACATGAATGTTCATTCAATCTTAACTTCCTTTCAGCCTGGTACAGAAATAAAAGGATAATTTTTTATGTTAACCATATTTTAAACCAAGCAGAAGAAAAAAAGATTAATAATGGTGTAATTCAAAGTCTGTTTTCCCTTTTTTCTTCCTCTGGATAAAAGTCCTGCCTTTGGCACAGGCATAATTTCCATTTCAGTGTATTCATCTGATATTTGCTGTTCCTGCGTGCTTCTTCAGGGGGAACTTGCACACTTAAAATGTTTACTGATTTCAGACTGTTTCCACAAACTTTGGTGTCTTTTAGAATAACAACTGAACACATGCTGTCTGTCTCTGAAATGTAGTCTCTTCTTGTTTGGATATGGAATTACTAATTCTAGGAAACAAAAGTGTGTGAATCATTAGGTATATTACATCCAGTTGTAGGATAATCCTATCACATACGGACTGCAAAAGTAGCATTGTTAGCCATGGAAGGCATGGAAGGCTGAAGGCAGGATCTGCTTCCAGGAGGGGTAGACAACTGAGGAAAAGAGAGCATAAACCTAGGCTGTTTTTTTGCACTAGTTTTCAGGACCTGTCTTGGGAACACAGACTAGAAGCAGACGTAAATTTCTGCTGAGAAACCTATTCAGTACGCTGCATGAATACGAGATCACAGAAAGCAGAAGGCTTCATATATCTGTCTTTCTTCAACTGTGCTTAGAAATTCCTTGCTATAAACAAGTATATAGGTTAGGAAGTCCTTATGGTTTCCATATAATTAAATTGAATAAAATATTCAGTAAGTATCAGATAATTAGATACTCTTGACTGAATTTTGGTCAGAAGGCCATAGCACCATGCCAACTCTTGCAAAAAAAAAAGGTAATAAATTCTTTAACTATCACAGCTGGTCATAATGTACTGTTTTAGTCTAATTTGAAAAGTGGAGTCTGCAATGGCACAGTATTTGCAATGTATAGACAGGATGTTGTAAGTATGTATTGCAGTAGGACATTGCACTCCAGGTATTGGTGAGGAGCTGTTTTGATCTGCACAAAATCATTCTTTGGCTAAGAATATCCCAAACACTTCATTCACTGTAAAAATTTGGTTTGGTTTTGATTTGGTTTGGTTTTTTCTATAGATTCACAACATTCTCGAAAAGAAGCTGTTCTGTTACTGAGTAACCTCATGATACATTATGATTCACAATTACATCACATATAGGAAGCAGCCAACCAACACTGGAGGGCCATTACTTAAACCTCTGGCCTTGTTCTTTTATTTGAAAGATGTGTGTGTCATGTGGAAGTAGGATAGCTTGGCAAAAATGTTTAATAGTAATGTTCCTGGCTTCTCAGAACTTGTTCTTACAATTGCATTGCTTCCTGCTACTGTACCTGTCATTACAGAGTTGTCCACCAATAGGAACAAGCGTATGAGGCTTTCAATTGCATTTAAGAATCAACAGTGACATAATCATGTGATCTGCTGTGGAGCTGGCGCAGCCAATATATAGTAATTCTTCCAGTAAGAAGCAAAATAAACAAACAAAAAGGTATCCACAATGGAGATTTTTGTTTGGGGTTTTTTTTTGCAGCATGCATAGTAAGTTGGATATGGAAGGTACCGACAGCCTGAAGCACTGTTTTACACAATAAACATTGATAGTAAAACTTGAGCTGCTAGGGCAAATCAGCACATTGGTGTCTACATATGCCAGTATAGGTGGTTCTCACTGTGCGGTATGGAGTTTTTGCTGTGTATGGAGTTTTATGCTTCCAGAGTTTTGGCACAGAGGTGGAGCTTTCCAGACCACCTTTATGTGTTAGTTCTAATTTACAGTAGGATTGGAACAGCAAGCAACAATCACAGTATCAGGAAATCTTATCAGATTGTTGTCTGTGTACACGTACCCTGTGAACCCATACTCTTACTTGTTAGAGCATTCCTGTCTATCTCAGCTAACACCAGGATGAAAGCTGTTTGGTCTAATTACTGCCACATGTCTTTGTAATTTCCTTGGTACAATGAAGTATTTGGAACGCTTATTCCCCCATCTTTTCTTGCACATTCCCCCAGTATGTTTGTATATATGGTATAAATTCAACCTATACACTTTAAGAGGCTTCTTGAAATGATTTGCATCAAAATCTGCAGTGTGAACCATGCATGATGATGTGGTCATCATTTTCACCTCTCATAGAAACATCTTTTTCTTTTAGAAAAAAAGACATCCCATGCTCATTTTTCTTGAATTAGGCATTCCAAGGTTCAGACAACTGTAGTGGGATTTATTACCTTTACATAAGAGATACACGGCGAGCCCCAAGAGGTCTTAATTAGCTCTGGAGTGGCTGAGACCAATATTAAGCTTCTTGGAGGAGTTAAAGGGAAAAGCCTAGCATTGTTTGTTTGGTTTTGAGTTTTTGTATTTTTTTTTTTTTTTGCTTTAAGAATGGGAAGATGACAGGTTTTTTAAGCTGTTAGTGTGTGAGAAAAAGCAGCGGCTGAGTGCCAGAACTTAAGGAAGATTGCTCCCTGTGGAAAGGTAGAGCTTGAAGGAGATGATTACTTATTTAGCTGCCAAAAACTAACTTAGGCTTGCCTGAACCTGGCCATGTGTACAGTCTAGCAGTAGTGACGAGTCTAATGAAAATCTGGGCTGAAAAGTGAAAAAAGAGTTTGGGGTTTTATGCTTATTTTGGACTCAGAGTATCCAAGAAGGGGCAGAGTTTTATATGATCTTGTAAGAGAGCTGCTCTGGAGGCAAAATGTATAAGCTGAAAGGTCAAGAAGGAAAAAAGAAGTACTCATTGTGACCTGCCAAGGGTGAGACATTTGTACTCTTCTTCAGTGTCATTTTAGAGTGCTGTGCATACCTATCCCAGCTGCACATGAGTGACATTTAATAAGAAGGATCATCAGGATGATAATTTCTTTTTTTCTTTTCTACATGGATCTGATAAACACAGAAAACATGTAAATGCTTGGGTATGGAAATATGCCACGAAACATTTGTCTGTGTTGTATATGCTGTGTAAGCATCTATATGCTTAAATGCACATTCCCAAATTCATTATTTTTTAAAAACTATAGATTATATACTACATAGATCATCCAACAAAATAGGCAAAATAGTCTCTGTGACTAATCACACTAACGTCGTTTTCATTTATTACAAACCATACACTAGCAAATAAAAAGATTGCTTTTCAAAATTTTGCAGAAGTAAAATTCTCCATAGTTAACGGAATATACAGTAGAAATATTTATGCCTTATATCGACCAAGAATGGTGACTTGTCCTGTGCTTTCAAGTTTCATTTATTAAAGTGTTTACTCATTATTAAACCCAGTGTCTCAGTATTATTCCTAGTGCCTAACAATGTAATAGATTGTCAACGCAGTCCCTATCCTCATGTCAGATCTCCTGTCACTTTTAGTAGGAAACTGTTGTGAATTCTGTTTTCACCTATATTCGCAAATAATGTTACTGGATTGAATTTACCACCATTATCTTTCTTCTGTCATTCTCAAACTGTGTTGTCACATAAAATCCAAAAGACATTAGAGAGGTTTTATTAGAAGTGGTGCGGTTTCCCTGGGGTAGGGGAGCAGACAATTGACCCTAATTGCTAACAACTGCCCAATGCTCCAGGCAGAGTATATTGCCTAAAAATCCCTTACATCTCAACAGTAGAAGAACTAAGGTTTCAGGAGCAAAGACTATTTGAAACAAGGCTGTACTTTCAAAAATTTTAACATGTTGCTCTGCCAGAGACAGAACTGCAGTTTGGTTCAGCTGGCGTGCAAAAATGGCAGGCAAGTCAAGCTGAATTGTGGAGTTGAAGTTGAAAGTACAGCCAAAAGCATATGTAAAAAATGTAAATGCGTGAGTAATGACATCTAAAAATAAGATACACGTTGGGTGGTAACTCAGGCTTCCAGCATGATGTCTTACGATTATTTTTACTGTTTACACAAAAATTAGTTGGCCATCCTGAACAAATTTCAATATCATTGGAAACATAAACATTTCCTAAGGAAAAAGGTAAAAGATATGCACTGTAAAAATACTAAAAATTGGTAGGAAGCAAAGCTTATTAAGTACTTGATATTAAAGCCAGTGTGTTATTTAAACAGCAAGGAAGATACAAATCATATTCTTTCTTTAACTAGAGTTGAAGTTACATATCCTTTTTCTGTGACTTGTATTTACTTTGTTTACTGAGTGGGTCTGAAAGACAGAAGAAAGGAATGCAAAAATATTCACTTATAGTAACCGTGCATTCATGAAGTATGTGATTTTAAAAGTTGAACCTTTTGTTGTAAGAAGTGTGGTCTAGATTTTTAACCGGGAGAGGATAAAACACTTTCTATTTTGTTTCTCTGCCCAGTGGTGATAAGATGGTAGTGAAATAAATATTTATGTAAGTCTATTGGAGAAAATAAGAACTATGTAGTACTATCAGGGATTTTGTAAATAATGATCTTCTCAACTCCCTGGCTACAAATTCCTGAGAAGGTAAGAGGAATAACATGAACGGAGACTAAATTATTGTTCAAGATTCAAATCATTCCACTAGATACTCATCCAAATATACATTAACATGCATGAGGCACTCAGGCCCTCTTTTACATCAGTGAAGCATTCTAAATTCCAGATTAAATGTCCACAAAAAATGATCCAGGAATGCGTCTCAGAAAAGAGCATCTTAACTTCATTCAGTTTATCTGTCACCAAAGGGAGGCAATTATACTGATCTACATTAGCACTGTGAAATTAAATCATTACCAGTTGAAGTCTTTTGGTCTCCTAAAGTGTTCTGAAGTCTTTTGACATGAGATATTATTGCTCTATTAAAACCATGCTTAGTCATCTTCAGTTTATACAATGAAAATTTTAACCTGGAAATCAATACTCAACTTGCTTTCATTAACATGAAAGCTTTTCACACTTTTCCAAACTACTGGACACGTTTTCCCCTGTTGCTGGTGAGGAAGAACTTATCATTGATGACAGTTCAAATTGCAAGGATTTAAATTAAATCTGACATTGCTTTCTGCTATGGTGGGAGCTTTTTGTATCACAGACAATGTAAAGGTCACAGTAGGCTTTCTTTATTAGCAAAATAACCCCTTTTGTGTTAATCATTGTCCAGAGTCTCCAGAAAGAGGAAGTCAAGGTTAGCCTTAATTCCATACAAAAGAAAATCTGTTTAACAGTCCCTAACATTGAACATCTAATTTCTGTGATTCTATTTTGAAAAGATTTTCCACATTATGGAGTTTGTTGGGGCTAGAATTATTTCATCAAATACTGAGCACATCATGAAAATATTAACCACGAGGTGAGAAATACAAAACTTTGATTAACTGAGGCTTGAATAAATATTATAGGATGAGGCCCTATCAGTAACAGATGGATTTTTTTAATCACTTAATTTTTACATGATAAAAAATGAAAATGGGAAGAAGGAATCCATTGTAAGCACCATGGAAACATAAAAGAAAGTGATTCAAGAAATACATTTGAGACCATTCCAACTCCAGGTTTAATTGTAGTCTCGCCTTTATGTCCACCTTTTCATTAAGAACTACTCTTTCTTGTCTTCATGTATGCAGACATTTAGGATTAAAAGAATAAGTGCACATAATCTTATGTTTGTGGCACGAAGTCTTGTTTCTCACGCTGACGAATTTTCTTCTGCCCACCTATGGGCAGATATGTGGGGAAGCTGCAACTGCAGACTGCTGGTTCAATATAAATAATATCAGTATAGAGTCTTAGCTACTCCCTGCTTCTGAAGGAGCAGCTGAAGGAGTGGGTAGTGTTGTCCAGAAGAGGGCATGACTAGGATGTCTAACAAAGGTGTTTACTTGGAGTCTACTGCCAGCAGAGCTCTCACGAAATGGCAAATACCCCTCCACAGTGATGAATTGCCCCCTCTGGCATAGGAGGGTTGGCTGATGTTAGGATGTGCAAATTACATCTCCCTGTGGCAGCTTGTCTAAATCTGAACCTTTAATTGTAATTAAGTGATGAATACATTCCCTTCATTTTTGTTTTGTTTTGGTGAATTCAGCTCTGATAAAGGTGACAGATTAATTGCACTGAGGAATGAAGTCATTGAAGCTAGTTGAGAAATGGTTCAAAAAGTATTTCATTAAGGTTTTTTTTTCCTTGAATAATCTATAAAATGTTTCAGCTAGGTCTAAAAATCACAGCTTATAACAGCAGGAGGGTCTTTTCCTTCTACCTTCATCTAGATATCTTGGTACCACACCTTGAAATGCTATTTGTGTAATACAACTGGGCACAAGCCACATGGTTTTGTCTGTGCTCTATAGGACAGGCATCTCAAAAATGTTGCAGAATGGTCAGACAGATGTTCACATGAAAATCTCTCCTCCTGATGATTCACAGGATTGTTCTGCTCTTTGATAAAAGAGATAAAAATTTCAGAATGTTTACAAAAGCAAACTGAAATGAATGGTGGATATATACCCATGTTTGTGGGCCTTTACTTGAACCAGTAGTTGTGAGTGGTGTGTGGCAGAAAACTCCTCTCTACAGTCACTGATAGTTTAAGTTGCTTTCCCTGAAGGCTTGAAAAGAAACCAGCAGGGATCTGGTGGCCTCTCTAAGGGCCCTCTCTGGAAAAAGAACCTGGCATGCAGGCAGGCAGGGTGCTGCTTCCCTTTTCTCATCTGTTCCAGAAGAGATGCCACCCCCCTCTGCTTCCAAATTGGGAGGGGACGTTGGGGATTGCTAAAAGAAACTGCCATTTCCTAATCATTAACCTATTATTGTATCTTTTGGGGGCTTCTCTGCTGCATAAAATAAGCAGAGAAGGAGAGTAATGCCATGCAAGTGGATAAATCATGATTGAGAAATTGTTGTGGAGTGCATTCTGGTCTTCTAGCATGAATCCACAGAGACTGCTTTTCATATCAGAAGACTTTAACCAGGAGAAACATATTGGGATAAACAAGGGAACATCTAGGAAATTGTACTAGAGCTGATAAATAAAGTGATAGTGGTCCATTTTATTCTGTGCAGGCAATGTGAATAGGCAGCTTTGTGCAATGCAGTGGGGTTCTTTGCCACGCAAAGTAATTGTTACCATGAAGTTAATGTTTTGTATAATACGAAATTCTGGTTCAACATATGAAGGTTAAGTAAGTGACAAAGGATCAAATCTTTTGTGACCAAACATTTCTGCTAATGTGTATTTTCCATCTTATCTACTCTGTTTCTTTTTTTTAAACAAGTTGTTTTTATTGGATCGTGAGTAGCAAATTCCTACAATTTTATAGGCATGTGACATTGTTGTCATTTCTTTTAGCAGAGGAAATGGTACATCTGTTAGTAAAGAGACCAAAAGAACTCTCCCATGAGTCACCAAAATGCATTTGCCAAAACTAATTAAACTAATGCCAAATATGACAAGTCAGTTTAAGACCTGTAACAATTTACAGTACACGGAGTTTGCAGGAAAGGGGTAGAATATTGGGATGAAGGTAGTGGGAGGTTAGGGTATGGATGTGAAGTATACTTTTGCAGAAGAGGTAAAGCTCCGTTGTCTGATTTTTTTTCTCAATAATTCATCTACCTATGCTGAGCTACCCCATCAACCATTTTCCGAGCCTTTGTTTTCCATTTTTATTCATTTACCTTTAAATTGAAATTAACAGGAAAACTGTTCATTCTGTTTGAACTCACATTTTATATTTCTCCAGGTATGAAATTATAATTATTATTCTAAGATGAGAACTGTTTTAAAACAAAATTGAATTTATCCTTATCCGTTTGCTAGAAGTTTCATTAAATTTCGTGGCACTACCATGAGAATCTGCTAAAGAGATGTTTTGATCTTGATTTTCTTAAGGAAATTCAAAATGAAATACAGAGTTTTTTTGGGTGTTAAGCTAAAGAATACACCAAGAACAACAATGTAAGCTTCCATAATAAAGACTACAGAAATACTTTTTTCCCATTACGCCTGCAAAACCAAGATATTACAGGCCTGCGGTCTAATTTTAACTTCAGAAGGTCATCTAAAAAATGCATCAAGAAAACTGAAATATCAATAATAATAAACCTGATTTCTGTAAGCACTAGTGTATAATGCTTAAGAAAATGACTCCGTTTGAACTTAACAAGTTTTCTACTTATGGTATGCTTACAGTTTCTGAAATGAAAAATCTTTTTCTATTTGTATAGCAACTTACAGCAGTGCTAGTAAAAATACATCTTTAAAAATAAAATCTGTGGAATAAAGCACACAGAAAAACTGCATGGCAACAACAGGAAAATATGAGACATATTCAGATTTTACTCTACATTTGTGCTGCACGTTGCTAATGGAAATAGTCTGCTACAGTGCTACCCACATGGGGCAGCTGGATATTCACCCTAAATCATTTACTGCAGAAAAAAATGTGTGGTTGACTGTGCATGTCCAGGAGTAGCCAAATTTGACTACTATTCCCCAGACTCCTTCCACATGTGCATTTTAATACTCAAGCTTTTACATACACATATACCAGAAATTTACCCCAAATCAGAAATTTACCCCAAATGCTGCAGTGTTGCTAACGTTCTGAAATACAAATAGAACTATTAAAATGCAGCTATAAGAGTATTATAGATTTATTTCATCTAGATGAGCCATTAGATTTATTTTCTAGTCTTAAAAGCATTATTGTCCGGTTGAGTTTTTGGACTATGATGCCTTGTGGAAGCAATGAGGGACAGAAGAAGAAGAGATGGGTTATCTAGAGACAAAACCAAGACCCTAACGACAGGAGACTTTTTTAGTTGACAACAGGCCCTCCAACAACTCTAGCTTGCATCATCTGCCACCCCAAATCTTGTATCAAAACAGCATGGAGAACCGAGCCCCTGTTTTTATCTTACCTTGCGTTTTTCTCCAGTGTCTGCGAAACTTTGTGCTGCCAGTGTTGTGACCTCTTTCCTTTCTCACTTTCCTGTGGCAAAAGTATTACTTTTAGTGATTTTTTAATTCACCATTAGCCCCCCAGGCTAGCACTAACCATCAGAAATCCCTTTACTAATAAATATTCTACTCCATTCTTGCCTTATTCTATTGACACTTCAGTGATTTATCACTTTCCATCTTTGTTTCAGAATATCTTTGTGTCCCCAGTCTTCCTGTTCATGTTCATATATCTGCTAAATTAGCTTGAGCGAGTCCAAACAATTATTATGAACTACTTTATTACCCCTTTCCAACTTAATTTAAAACCAGTGTTGCAGGTCTGTCTTGTTTCAAGTCTGGGAATTTGTACTTTTCATTCAAATGAGGATTTTGTGATATCCAAAATAGATCTTTTCAGAAAAAAAAAATTCCAAGCTCTCATCACCATTGCCATAAGCTGTTGATCAGTCTTCAACACTAATCGTGATAAATTTCTGGCTCAATGTAGTTGGCAATTTCAGGTGTGTCTCTAGCACCTGAAAAAATTCTCACTAATACTGAGTTTTCCACAGTGGCATAACTTCTCACCCTGCTGCAGCTCTGTTCTGCACACAGATTTCCTGTTTATAAAGTGAACATCTTCTGATAATTTAGGATATTTAGTGTTCTTAAATTAATATCTAATCCCATTATGTGGGAGGAAGTATGTCATACTACTTTCATTAACTAAATTAAAACATCTGTGGCTCAAAGCTCCCTGGCATGGACTCAGTGATCAAGATCTCCTTAATCTTTTGGTGGATCATGATTATATTTCTCTCATAGGAACTCCTGGTCCTAATACCTCCTGTTTGGATTACTATGGTCATCTTACCAGGACTAAATTATGACATTCATTTAAAATATATAGCTAGCTCAAAATATAAAACCTTTTCAATGACGTGGAGACTACTTAGAAACCTACAGTTACACTGCTGCAGATGTAACTGTTCACATCAAGTTTACTGTATGGAGGTTAGGAATTCTGTAATGTCTGACCATTAGTTTCTGAAATTGTTCCTTTTTCTAACCCCGGAACTTGATGATGCACTTATTCTTCATCCTTTTGTTCCCAAAGGTATTCCGAGCTCTCTAATTTTAGTAACATGGGTTACAGATCATGTATTCCCTGAATTTCTACTGAAAGGTGTGATAAATGAGTTTGGTTTTTATATCAATGGGAGTCCCCATCTTAAAGAAAAGATAATCCCGCCTATTGGATTTTATTTTTTAAATAAGAAAAACTATAGGGAAAGAAAATAAGAGAGGTAATTGCAAATTTTAAAGACACAATATAAACTGACTCTCCATCTAGTTGCAAAAAGAGTATTTTTTGGTCAAGGACAAAGATAAAAATCTATCATAGTAAGGGGCAGAAAATTATTTCAATAAGGAAATGCAATATTTTATGCACAAATAAAAGAATTTATACTCTAAATGGAGGCTGAGAGTGAATTTTACTCTTCACTAACATAGACAGCTTTTGGTTTATGTTTTTCTTATAAATAGAAGAGGCCTACAAGATTTCCTTAGAATTCTGTGTAAGATGTAGATGGCAGGGTAACTTTAAAAGACTATCTTATCAATCACACCGCATTTATAGCTTGTACAATGTAAAAAGTCATGGCAACCAAAGTCCCCAGTGACTGGAAAAAGGGAAACATCATACCCCTTTTTATAAAGGGTAAAAAGGAGGACCCTGGGAGCTATCAGCCAGTCATCCTTACGACTGTACCCAGTAAGATAATGGAGCAGATCCTCCTTAAAGCTATGTCAAGGCATATGGATGACAGGCAGATGACTAGAGACAGGTAACATGGCTTCACAAAGAGAAAATCCTGCCTGACTGATCTGGTGGCCTTCTAAGATGGAGTGACTGCATTGGGAGATAAGGGAGGAGCAACGGGTGTAATCTATTTTGACTTCTGTAAGGTGTTTGACACAGTCCCACACAACATCCTCATTGCTAAATTGGAGAGATATGTGTTTGATGGATGGACTATTTGATGGCTAAGGAATTGGCTACCCACATCCAAAGAGTTGCAATCAATGGCTTGATGTCCAAATGAAGATCAGTAACAAGTGGTGTCCCTCAGGGGTCTGTATTGGTCCCAGTATTGCTCAGTATCTTTATTAGTGACATAGACAGTGGGACTGCATGCACCGTCAGCATGTTTGTGGAGGACACCACACTGAGTGCTGCAGTTGATATGCTTGATGGAAGGGATGCCATCCAGAGGGACCTTCATAGGCTTAAGGGGTGGGACAATGTGAACTTCACAAAATTCCACAAGGCCAAGTGCAAGGTCCTGCATGTGGGTTGGAGCAGTCCCTAGTATTGGGACTGGAAGATGAATGGATTGAGAGCAGCCCTGCAGAGAAGTACTTAGGGATATTGGTAGATGAAAAATTGCACTTGAACCAGCAATGTGTGCTTGCAGCCCCGAAAGCCAACCATACCCTGGGCTGTATCAGAAGAACTGCTGCCAGCAGGTCGAGGGAGGTGATTCTCCCCATCTGCTCTGCTCTGGTGAGACCCCACCTGGAATACTGCAGCCAGTACTGGGCTCTCCAGTTCTGGGGTCCCCAACACAAGAAAGACATAGACCTGTTAGAGTGGGTCCAGAGCAGGGCCATGAAAATGGTCAGAGGGCTGGAACATATCTCCTATGAAGAAAGGCTGAGGGAACTGGGGTTTTTCAGCCTGGAGAAGAGAAGGCTCTGTGGACACCTTATAGTGGCCTTTCAATACATTAAGGGGACTTATAACAAAGATGGAGAGAGACTTTTTACCAGGGACTGTGGTGACAGGACAACGGGCAATGGTTTTAAACTGAAAGAGGGTAGACTTAGGTTAGATATAAGGAAGACATTCTGTACTGTGAGGGCAGTGAGACACTGGAACAGGTTGCCCAGACAAGCTGTGGATGCTCCATCCCTGGAAGTGTTGAAGGCCAGGTTGGATGAGGCTTTTAACAACCTGGTCTAGTGGAAGGTGTCCCTGCCCCTGGCAGGGTGTTGGACTAGGTGATCTTTGAAGGTCCCTTCCAACCCAAACCATTCTGTGTTTTTATTATTCTAAACAGAAGTGTAGCATAAGATAGCATGCAATTTTATATCTTAAGGACTCAGTTAAGAAATTAATGCCTTGGTACTAACTTTACACAATATTAGGCAGAAATGGATTGGTAATCCAAAAATTGGAGTCGTATTTAATATATGATGGCTTTTGGGAGTGCAATGTGGAATGAAGGGCAGCCTAGATGATTTTGTAAATATATGAAAAGCCTTTTAAATAGTTTTGGCAGAATCATAATCCTCTCAACACAAGAAGTATAAAATAAGTACTCAGTATAAAATTAGGAGTAAAGTCAGAGGAAAAACAAGCAGTTCCTTTGAAGAGTGAGACACTTCTATTTGTCATTCTTTGTTATTCATAAATTAAGATGTACTGATTATATGTAGATAAAGCTGTTTATAGGGTTTATATATGTTAATACTTCAAGTGTATACTACATAGAATCACAGAATCTGCTAGATTGGAAAAGACCTGTAAGATCATCTAGTCTAATCATTAATCTAACACTGACAAGCCCACCACTAAACCATGTCCCTAAACACTATATCTATATGACCCTTAAATACCTCCAGGGGTGGGGACTCCACCGCTGCTCTGGGTAATGCGTTCCAATGCCTGATGTCTTGTCTTTCAGTAAAGAAATTACTAATATCCAATCTAAACTTCCCTTGGCACAACTTGAAGCCATTTCCTCTTGTTCTATCACCTCTCTGCAGAACAGGTCGACTCCCACCTCTCTGCAACCTCCTTTCAGATCATTGTAGAGAGCCATAAGGTCTCCCCTGAGCCTCCTTTTCTCCAGGCTAAACACCCCGAGTTCCCTCAGCCGCTCCTCATAACACACGTGCTCCAGACCCCTCACTGGTTTCATTGCCCTTCTTTGCACATGCTCCAGCACCTCAATGTCCTTCTTCTGGTGAGGGGCCCAAAACTGAACACAGTACTCAAGATGTGGCCTCACCAGTGCCGAGTACAGGGGTAAAATCACCTCCCTGGTCCTACTGGCTACACTGTTCCTCATACAGGCCAGGTGGCCTTCTTGGCCACCTGGGCACACTGCTGGCTCATGTTCGGCCGGCTATCAATCAACACCCCCAGGTCCTTCTCTGCTGAGCAGCTTTCCAGCCACTCCTCCCCTGCTGGCAGGGGTTGTTGTGGCCAAAGTGTAAGCCCAGGCATTTGGCCTTATTGAAACTCATACAGTTTGCCTTGGCCCATCGATCTAGTCCGTCTAAATCCCTCCGCAGAGCCTCCCTACCCTCAGGCAGATCAATACTTCCACCCATCTTGGTGTCATCTGCAAATTTACTGAGAGTGCACTCAATCCCCTCATCCAGATCATTGTTAAAGATATTAAACAGGACTGGCCCCAGTACTGAGCCCTGGGGGACACCACTTGTGACCGGCCACTAACTGGAATTAACTCCATTCACCACCACTCTCTGGGCCCGGGCTTCCAGCCAGGTTTTTACTCAGCAAAGTGTATGCCCATCCAAGCCATAAGCAGCCAGTTTCTGCAGGAGAATCCTGTGAGAAATGGTGTCAAAGGCTTTACTAAAGTCCAGATAGACAACATCCACAGCTTTTCCCTCATCCACTAAGCGGGTGACCATGTTGTAGAAGGAGATCAGGTTAGTCAAGCAGGACCTGCCTTTCATAAACCCATGTTGACTGGGCCGGATCGTCCGGTTGTCCTGTGCATACTGCATGATGGTACTCAGGATGATCTGCTCCATCAGCTTCCCCAGCACTGAAGTCAAACTGAGAGGCCTGTAGTTTCCCGGATCCTCCTTCCGGCACTTCTTTTAGATGGGTGTCACATTGGCTAGTTTCCAATCTGCTGGGACCTCACCAGTCAGCCAGGACTGTTGCAAAATGGTAGAAAGTGGCTTGGTGACCACCTCTGCCAGCTCTCTCAGAACTCTTGGGTGGATTCCATCTGGTCCCACAGACTTGTGTATGTCTATGTGCTGCAGCAGGTCACTGACCATTTCTTCCTGGATTGTGGGGGGATCATTCTGCTCCTGGTCTCTATCTTCTAGCTCAGGGGGTTGAATCCTCAGAGTGTAACTGGTCCTGTTACTAAAGACTGAGGCAAAGAAGTCATTAAGAACCTCAGCCTTTTCCTTATCCTTAGTCACCATGTTTCCCCTTGCATCTAATAGAGGATGGATGCTCTCCCTGGCCCTACTTGTTACAAAATATAGACACACATGGGTAAAGCCTAGCCTGTTATACGTGTAAAACCAGAGGACATCCACTGACTTCACTAGTGTTTTTTGGTACTGTATCTTACAACTGAAAGTACAGTTTGGCTCAATGTATTTTTCAAAGAAAAAGAATTAAAATCATGACATCTGTGTTAGAAGCCGTGTAAGTTGTGTATCATCCTTTCTCTTCCTTCCAAATGGAAGCCTAGTAATCAAAATGCTACAAAAAATTGTAGATTAAAAGAAAATGTTACATTATAATGAAAAGTAGAGGCTATTTTTTTACTATCGGCTTCCAAAATAATCGCCAAAGAGCATGTTAAAGTGAATTAAATCTCCAATGAATGCTTTTCTTTGTCATAACAGGAAAACAAAAAAATTACAAAACACATACCAACTTTCAAAATAGGGTTATGATTTAGCAGAACAAAACCAAAGCTTTTGGTATTGTATTTGTTTATTTGCTTTGGCACTAGCATAATTTTTTGATTGTGCTTCAAATTCTCAGTTTTGCTCATCAATATTTCTTGCTAGTTTAGTTGGGTTTGTGTAATAAGAAATCTCTTGAAAACAGGCTTTGGATAAAGTTGAATAATAAGCATAACTGTCTGTCAAAAATAGGCTATCAGACAGACATTAACCTGATCTATATGCACTCCAGCATTATGCATTAAAGAAATACAGAAATACAGAAGTTTAGGGCTTTTTTGCTCCAGTTATTCTATTTTCCCTATTCTAGCCCCATTTTAAGATTCCAAAGTCCTCTATTATGAAACAAACAATACTAAGAAGAGATAGAAAAGGTATAAGAGTTCTACAACTGTGGTATTACTGTGTCCTGAAGAGAGAGGTTGAATTCTATATCTCGTTCCATAAAGATTTTTTTAATTCACCAAATGAAAAGACTCGAGTTCATGAGTCCCTTGTAAATAGACCCTTTTGACTGGATAAGCTGAAGTTGTCCTTTAACTTTTTTCAGTTATGCTTAAATGTTAAAGCTCTTGTGCTTTCTTTGGCAGGAATAGTAAAGGGGTGTAGATTCATAAATGGAAGAGAGATGCTTACTGGAGTTTTCTTTGCACTAGTGTGGGATCAGAGAAATCAGCTATTCATCTAATGCCCTTGTTAAATTCTGCAGTATATCATGATGAATCATCCTGACAAATCCCTGAAATCCTTAAATTTGACCTTGTCTTTATTGCTGTGATTATGGAGAGAGAATCTTTTATACTGCAGGAGACATCCAGACTCCCCACTCCCCCCCAGGAAAAGCAAGTTCAAAGTACAGTCGTGTAGGCTGTGTCACCCGCTAGAGAGGAGAAGCAAAAGCCACACCCACGTTCTTTTAAAAGCTTTTTTTCCCTCCCAGAATCTTTTTGTTTTTAACAATAGTCAAACAAAATAAATTGTCAATTGAAAACAGAAGTCAGAAGCTTCCCTGCTTTGACCAGCCAGAGCAGGGAAGGGAAGAAAAGACACCCGTTCCCCGCAGCTCCCCACCTCATTCTTCTAATACAAGCACAGCTACAGAAGAGCCAGATTGCAGTCTTTTTCATGCAACTTTTTTTTTTTTTTTCTTTGACATGATGCCAGTTGATAAGCTGTTGCACAATTAGAAGCAGCTCTGGTGGGCCAGAAACCACCAGTTCAGAGGAAGCCAAGATGGGGAACACCTAGACTTGATTGGTTTGTAAGGAGTGAGCCAGGCTTGGAGGTTAGCGATTTATTTACTCAGGGAATATTTCATGTTATGCCTCATTTGGTGGCATATCTTTGAGGTAGCCCCTTGTGAGAGGTTTGAAACCCTACCATTATGCCTGGATCTAAACAGTGCACTACAAGTGCAGAGCTGTATTTGAAGGAAGAAAAATCTAACTAATTCTAAATAAAGTGTAGTCATCAGGCACTAGGAATTTCCCACCAGAGACACACAAGGGGGTTGGATCATCGAAGTCAGGGGAAGATACAGACATGTTCTGGAAGTCAGGGAAGAGAATAAGTGAGAGTATGCAAAACACTCAGAAGAGAGGAAGCATGCGGGTTATACTGAAAGGTACTGGTGTTTCTAAAACTAAATATTTTGCACAGTAACCTGGCCATGTATTGCTATAAAGTACCTTGTTAATGTGCTGTTATGTTAGTGTTAGAATTTGCCAAGAAAATCTGTCTGTATGTTTCCTTACTTAGGAACCCAATAGGGTGTATTTTCCAAGTGCCTTATTTTAGGAATGTAGTTGCAAAGACTTATCTGAGACTGGAAATGTGGCACCTGAAAATATTTTTTGCTTCTACTGCAAGCTCAGACCAGCATCATATAAAACATTCAGTAAGCACTTTCAGGAGAAGAAGAAAATACTGCTAAGGTCTTTAGAATACCTACTGCAGTCTCTAATCATTTGCCTCTGTGCATCGACCTGTAAACTTGAGGAGCAATGTACAAACAGAGACAAGAACAAAGGAGAGCAAAGGCAGAACCGAGATGTGCCAAAGAGCTGGGATTATTAAAGGAGAAGAGAATGCCAAAGATTTTGAGTTAAGATTTTTTAATGCAACTGGATTCTTTAAATCCCATTGTGCTGAAGAAATATTGAAATAAGGCTGAGTAATTTTAAATTAACTTTTAATTTTGCTCTGCCTGTAAGTTGCAGTGAGATGGATGTAAACATCTCCGGCTGAAAATAAAACTTTGTATATAATAGTTCACAGCTTTCATTAGATGATTAGTAGGAAGTGTCCTATAATCCTCTGTTCATTAAAAAAAAAATGCCTTTCTGTTTTCTGGTTGTATTTGTGAAGGCAAATCTAATTTTGGCATCCTAACATATTGTGTACCCTTATGTTTAATTGTTCTGTCTGAGTATATTGCGTTAACTCCCCTAAAAGATAGTGTGCAGTAGTTCAAATCCTAAACTTCAACCCAGAAACTAGAAGAAATACAGTATTTTGAGCCAGTTTCAAAATCAAAATATAAAGTCTGTACAGAAGGTGTCAGTGAAAATACACTATGTTATGAGCCTGCAGACCTGGAAGTTGACCTGGCATTCTAGAGAGGGACGGGACTATGTAGACCAACTTGAAAATTTTCCTTCTTATGGAAGAGCAAACCAACCTTCCTGTTTCTAGCCCAATGTGTCTTTCATTGGTGTTTTGCACCTCAGATTTGCACCTCACAAGAACCCCAGGAAAGCAAACCTTTGAAAACTAAAAGAGGGTAATTCTGAAGGACAAACAAAACAGGATTCATTCCCATAATATTGAGTGTGCAGAAATGCAACAAAGCTCAAAGCAGAGATCACCAATTAAGATTAAAGAGGGCAATGACAGGCATTTGACATCACAGCCAGTGTCAAATGTATCAGGAAGCCCGCTTCCCATGAAACAGCAATGCTGAGACAACCGATGACAAAAATTATTTTTCTCCTCAAATGATGATGTTGCGAAGTGTTGACCTGAATTGGGACACTCCTCTTTGTTCTGCAGTGGGACGGAAACATTGAAAATGTATTTACAACTGAACTGCGGCTCATTATACAGTGACCTCATACAGAGACCTTTTGTTTAGCAGCAGAGACAAAGTGAGCATGCCAGCCAGGGAGTATAACTGCCTGCTTCTTCTGTCTGTGCATGAAAGGCTATTGAGGCTCCTTTGGCTACAGCCGAGATACAGTCACAGCTGAAACTGGGTGGAATGCCATCGATGTGAATGCATATCCTGCACAGGAGTCTGCTGGGCTCAGACACGCTATGGTCAATTTATTCCTGAGGCCATGCTAACATAAAAACGCTCATGAAATGCTTATTTCAAAATGCTTCTTCTGTCTTGTCCTCTTTCCCCTCTTCCCTTCCCCTACCCCAATTTTTTGGCATTGGCTAATGGGAAGCGCAGGGGAGAGGAACTGCAGTGAGTACAGTACCTGGCTTGTAATCACAAACACAGGAACACTTCTTAAAAGATTAGTTCTTTTCAATGTCTTACTGCATAACAGAGAGTAGACCTTCATTCTGTTCTTCCAAAAGGTGACCTTCTGGGAGAGGAGAAATTCTTATTACCAGATACTAAATGCATGACTTTACATTTTTATACTGTTGAGTTCTTCCCATGGCTTCTGTCCTCAAACTTGCTGGGTTCTTACATGATGTTCTGCTTCTCCTCTGGATTGTTCCTATCCCCCATCTGGGGAACAGCAAATGCTTTTTCCTTTACACTTATTAGTGATCTTGTAATAAATTAAAAAAAAATATAGAAACTATTCTTGAAATGGATTTCCAGAAATAATTCTGTTGCACTGAGTGGTTTTATTTTGGCCAAGTACTTCCCCTTTCAGCATAACTCATTGTATTCTCCTGTTTAGTGTTTTCCTTCTCTTACAATTCTTATGTTAATCGTACACCATTTAATTTCTGATATACACAAAATCTCTTACTGAATATGGATGAATTATATCTACCATCTTTTGTACTTAAGAAATGATGATTTTCTCATTAAAAGATAAATATTGAGTTTACATGGCATGGCCTAAAAATCTCCTTAAGTATAAACTATTGTTAGCTAAGCTAGACACTTCTAAATACAAACAGCTTGCTCTGCTTGCTAGTTTTCAAAGTCCTTGTTTCTGCAAGTGCTTACATGTAGATGAACTGCAAACATAGTCTCACAGATAACAGGTGGGGGAATACTTGTGGTGAATGTTAAGGATGTGTGTAAATTCTTGACAGTGTCAGGACCAAAATCATCGGAGTGAAACTTCAAGACATGGACATCAAGCCTGACAAAAAAAAAAAAGCAAGTAAATAGAAATGACTGCTAAAATGAACAGAGACGGATCTGTTTAAAGTGCAAGTGAGAACAGAAATGGCCTATAGAATAATTCTAAGGTGTTAAAAGTGTGACAGATGCAAGTTTGGCTCAGGATCTCTAGATTTTTAACATCCAGGTGTTGGTGTGAAGTGTGGTGAAGAGGGTGCTTAGTATGGCCCCTCTTCTATCGCCTGCCCCTAAAAGCTGAACCAGAATGCCTGCTTTCAATTGGAATTCCTACCTGTTTGATGAACTTAACTCACCTGTGCCCATATTTGGTCTCCCTCTAAGTTCTGCTTCCATCAGTTGCCCAAACTGAAGACTGCAGAGAGCTAAATTTGCAATCTGTAGAGGAAAATAATGCTCTTTGCTAAAGAAAATGAGGCAATTCTGGCATAGAAGTATTTCCAACTTTTTACTGAAGAAATGTTTCAGAGGGATACATTAGTAATTTCAACAGCTTATCAAGTACTAAAACATTTTAATAGAGTTCTTTGCAATAAAAATTACTTTTGCCTATTATAAGTTATCAGAAGTATAACATGTATGTAGACCTGTTGTTAAATGTTGATTAGTTTTTTACTGACACCATTGCCCTAACTGCTCAGGGGTATTAGGCCAGGTCGTTAGTACAGTGGTATTGACCTTCCCTATGCAGAAATAACACCTAGAAGTGTAAGATGTGCCTCCAGAACACGCTTTTGAAGCTGGAAGTTGGAACCTTTTTCTGTTCCCTGGCTGGAGAATTCACTACATACATGTTTAGCCGGCAGTTATGACAAGCCTTCTGAGTACCCTGCTGTACTAAGGAGTTGTTTCCCATGACTGGGTTTTCTTGTCTTTTAGCAACATCTGACATCCATTTAAATAAAATAAGCCAATTTCCTATGCCATTTATGCAGAAATTGCAGCAAGAAATATAACCTTTTGCTGAATTTGCTCCTGACTCCTTAGAAATTAACTGCAGTAAAAGTTGGATCTTACTAAATGAGACAATTACTTCATCATTTTTGCCGCTAGTGCTCTTACAAGCATATTTCAAGAGAACTTCTTGTGGGCTTTAATAAACTGTTTTATGGGCATAAGATTTATGAAGGAAGGAGGGCATATTCCTGAACCATGAACGTCTGTCTGTTCTCAGGGAAGTCAGAGAGGGGTACAAACAAATGCAAGCTTTTCTTTCTGAAGATGCCCCCCTCAGTATAATCAATGCCTTTTTATTCTGGGAAGTAAAAATCTTAAAATTTTGATAAGCAATCAGACAAATCAAGTTCCCTTTCCATATCTGTCTAATTCAGATCATATCCTTCTTCAGACTCCAAGCTGGAGTACCAAAGGCAACACAACTTTAAGCATTTTTTTTAACCTTTGCACCATTCATTACTAATTGAGCTACGAGTACTAGTTGACTTCTACATTACCACACTACCAAATAGTTACTTGTCTTATTCTTTCTGTTAAAAATGGCTTGATATTTTTGAAGTTACAGCATCTCTGAAATATTTTGCTAAATGCTAGTTTTCTGGTATTAATGCCTGTCACTATTTTTGTTTTCTAAGTAATGTGTAATATCTGTTAACCCAGGCTAAAATTTGTAAAACATTAAAAATATGGAATAAAACTCAAAACACTTACTAAAAATCACTTTGAAGTGTTGGTGTGTACTTTAGTTATCTATAAAAACCAGAGATCTGCCTTTTTCAGAGCTCTAGTGTGGCTGCTTTGAAGAACACATCAGATGAGCTGTGTTTGTGCCCATGCCTGTGGGAAAGTGTACATGGAGAAGAAAAAAGCACTTGAGAGCACTTTTGAGCTCTTCAGCTGAAAACAGAGAAAAAGCTAGAGAAGCCTGGAGTATTAGTAGCAATAACAATTAGATGAGCTGATAGAGTCTAAGAGTGAGGGGAGCTCTCAGTCACAAATCAGATCTGCTGTTAATACCTGGAGTAAAGACCCCTTGGAGTAGTAAACATTCTCTGAAAATTATGGAGAAAAACACAAAATAGATGTAGAATGCGCTGATTCAAGACAAGGACGCATGAGTTTTGATTATTGAGTGTTCTCTAAAGTATGTTGCTGGTATCTGCTAGATTAAATTATACACGAATTTATTCTATGATGTGGGTGCCACTGTGCTTTCATCAGTGACCGATTCCAGGTTCACCAAAATCAGAACCTCCTATTCTAAATCTCTGCTAGCTTGAAGAGTTAAACTGTTCATTTAAGTAATTGCATGCCGGGGTGTGTTGACCCCAGCCTCCAGCTAAGCTATGCTTTGGTCAGGTTGGGTCAGCTGTCCAGGTTGTGTCCCCTCCCAACTTGTTGCCCACCCTTGGCCTACATGCTGGGAGTGCAGAGAGGGAAAAGAAGAAAGAGAAAGCCTTGATACTGTGCAGGCACTGCTCAGCAACAACCAAAACACTGGTGTGTTATGAACAGTTTTAGCAATAAATTCCAAACATGGTACCTATGAAGAAAGTTAACTCCATCCTGCCGCACGGTGTACACATTCCTAACCAGTCATTTCACTGAGTGCCTAATTATGGCTTTGCTGAACACAGCGTAAAAACCTGTTTCAAAAAATTGAGTTCATCAGCCCCATTTAAAAAAAAATAAACTGTCCTAGGCTTCCTGCGGTGTGAACCAGTGCATCATTCAGTGTGAATTCCTGAGCTACCTCAGAGCTACCTGGTGGACCAACACAATGCGTCTCAGCACCATGCAGGGAGCTTTTGTGGGGGAAGCCTTTTGAGCTTGCCAACTCAAGCTGCAAAGCAGTACAATGCAGGTAACATCACACTCACTGATGCTGAGACTGCCATCACAAGCATAGAAAAGTCAGAAAAACAAGTAACTTGCTTGTGAATTTTTGAAGCAAAAGCCAGTGTAGTTACAACTTCCACACTGCTGGTCAGAAGATAGTAGTGGGTGACAGTTATGCCCTTGTTTTTGCAAATTAAGTGTATTTTCCTATTAAGAACCCATATCAATTTCTTCTTCCTTGCTTGTGTCATATAACTTCTGTTGGATAAGCAATCAATCAGGACTACTAGCACAAGAAATTATTCCTTATATCCACACTGAAAACAAAGTAGATAGAGAATAGTTTCTTAGTTCATATAACCATCCTCTTCCTTTGTCCACCTGTATGGGGTTTTTTTTGCATCTGTGGGGGGGAAGAAGCAAAAGAATTTGGTTATTTTACTTCAATTCATTTTAGTAAAAATAAGGCCAAGAACAGCCAGAGGTCTCCCACTTATCCCTAGCTGCGGAATTCAGAGCTACTGGTGTGCCTGCTGGGTACATGGCTCCTGGAGCTATGGTGTTGCCTTAGAAAGTGCCACTTTCCTGTCGGCTGAAGTAGCATGGATGTATTAAAGGAGAAGCCTGACAATATGAAAGAAGTGGAAAAGCTTAAAGATAAGGATTTTGATAGATATGCTTCAGTTGCCAGCTCTTGCCTACAAGGTGTGACCCTTGTATACACTTCATGCTGTTCAAAAAATTCATAAAGTGCATTCCACAGTGAGAGGAAATGGACAGGTCGGTTCACTTGCCAACAATGAAATACAGGTGTTTGCTGGGTGGAGTGGAGCTGCTATTTAACAGTGCATGAAATGCTGCACAACCTTTTGGTCAGGGTGGGAAGAATGCAGTAACAATTTGAAAGCACAGCGGAAATGACAGTCTATAATTACTCACTGCAAGCAGTAAAATGGGGCTAATGCCCCACATCTTGCACAAAGCAGTAAGAATGCTTAACTAAAGCATTTTATTATGTATTGAAAGTGAAAAGCTGAGCAGTATAACATTGAGGCAGTAGCTCAGTACTTACTCAATGGTTGCAAACGGAGGAGCGATGAACTCCCTGCCATTTCAGTTCCAGACTGGTGACAATAAAAAAGGAGGCTGTACTGTAAGGAGAAATCGGTTGCCCAGGCTATGCTGGCGGGCACAGCATAACTTAGGTTAAACAGCAAAAATGACCCTTTATTATGCTGCATCTTCTACAACTGCGGCTACTGCTCATTGGCTGTAATGGTGGAGTATAACAGATTACAAACCTGCAGTATAAACACAAGTGAGTGCTACCTGCTGAATCATCAGCGCCGCTTTTATCCAGGGGTTTTTCACGGATGGACAATAGAAAACATCCAAACTTATTCTTCGGATGTATTGTACTTTTTCATGAAATACAACTGCGGGCAAGCGGTATGTTTGTAAACCACTAAATTGTAGTGCATATGATACCATCTTCCAAAATCTTGACCTTTGCCCCTTGTTGTACTGTTTTCTATGATCATAAACTACGCCATTGTTAATGCCTGTCTTTACCTCTGTCATTTAGGAAGCAGAACTGTTTTGCAGGACACCTACTGTAAATGTAACAAACATATTTTTAAGAATTTTAATAAATGGTGTGGAAAAACTCTAAAATTGGTATTTAAGGGTTCTGAAGTCATTGTGAATCAATAGCTTCATGTCATATTTACTCACATTGAATAAAAAAAGTTACTTTGAAACATGGTAGTTAAGCTTGTATATGAGCCTATAATAAACATTTGAAATCAAAAGTAAGAAAGTTTTGATATTGTGTTATCCAGAAAAGCTACAGCTTACTCTGACAGATTACTCTGTGTTTGTATTTCCTTTCCACAGGATTAAATTTTTCCACTGAAAGACACAGATGGTGTTCTGAATAGAAGAGAGATTTATTTACCTCTGACTTTTAAAAAAAGCTGAGTTACTTCTTTGGTGTACTTTCAAACATAAAAGGATTTCTAACTGAAACTAAGTGCAGTCAATTTTCAGATGATGACCCCACTGTGTTATTTTTATTTTCATTATTAAATTGTTTACATAAATGACTGGGAAGTAATTACTGGGGTGCCTTTCTTTCACAATTTCCGAAACAATAAGGGATATTTAACTTGCCAAAGGCAAGATAAAAAATGTTCAGTCCCAGACTGCTTTTCCATGCACCAGCCTCTCCTCTCACAGGCATGCATCCTTGGTTCTCTATGGTGACATCTTCCTGATCCTTGTAACCAGAAGCATCTGAAATAAAGATCCTAAGTGTTATCAGTTTGAAGGTACGCAGACATCAACCACTTTAAATGTAGAAGGGTAAGTACATCCCGTGTTACAAAAAGAGAAAAGGGGAAGTTTGGGATCCATTGAGGTAAATGGTAAGAGGACCTAGATTTCCACCAAAAGCATTGATTCAATTTCACCAGTAGGTGTTGTGGTCTACTGCTGTCTGCACAGTATCGGCATATGGAAGTACTGGTACCAATTTCCTAGATGACTGCGGATCCTTCACACTTTCTAGCTCTATTTTTTCCTCACTCACAAAAGTAAGTGCTGTGTGCAGAGTCTGATGTAGTAGTAAAATATGATGAGCACCCAGCTTTGGAAGGAGGAAGAACTTGTGGTTCCTGGCCATGTGCTTAATCATTTCAAAGCAGCTTTGAGGTGGGTAACATAAATACATTAAAAGAATCTGAGCAATCTGCCTTCCCAAATGGGAAGCAATACAGGCTAGTGGAAAACCATTTGACCAGCAAGACTCTTAAATCCTTGTGAAAGTTGTTTATCTTCCCTCTACCACAGTATCTCTAGCAGAAAAATGAGGATAAAACACTTGAAGTTAAAAGAAAGACAGTGTTCAAATACTATGTATTTTGCTCTGGAACAGAAATTAGGTTTTTCAACTTCTCACAATGAAGTAGATAGCAATTACCTTACATTCCAAAATGGAAAAAAATTAATTTTCATGGTACAAACAGTGAAAAGGAAGGATTATTTTTGCCAGTGAACTTTATATGGCAGCAACATTTTGATTAAAATTTTAAAAATCATTCTGAATTCTAAAAACAGCTACAGGACTATGAGATTATTGACCCGAGGGTTTACAGTGAAGTATAAAACTGCTTGCACTGATAGTTTAATGAACTCTGTAGATTGCTAGAAGCAAGCATGCATGAGAAAGAAAGAAATTAAACAAATCACTTCCAAAGTTTTATAGCAATCACGTCAAGAGGGTGGTTCTGTGAGCTATTAGTTTGTGATGGGTTTATTTCCTGTCTTTCTTATTTATTTAAAAGGAACAGCTTAATAGGATCGAGAAATACGGTGTTTTCATGGCCCATGTAACTCTGTAAGAAGTTCAGCCGTGCAGCCTCGGAGGAATGAGAGACTTAAATCAGTGAAAAGTGCTGGAAAAGAGCAGCATGAGCGAGGGAGAGGTAATAAACGGAGTAGCGATAGAGTGCCGGAGGGAGGACCAGGCATGGAAGGGCAACTCCGGCGAGTGTTGGCATAGTGGAGAAGGAGTTTGAAGCGGTTGCTGCAGGAGACAGAGAGCGGCAGTATGCCTCCAGTGCCTTGTTCCTCTTTTCTCAGCTCGCTGTGCCTGTGCGGTAACAGGAGGGGACTTTCAGCTGCTGCTAAGAACACGCAGCAAAACTGCAGAGGAGGTTCACTGGGGGCCAGAGTGGGTGTATATAAAAGAAAGAATGAACAAATAACTATTTTAATTCTGCTTAGTTACAGCAGGGAGATGTTTTCTACACAGGCAGAGAGGGTGGTTTAGAGAGCCTTCAGGGTAAATGGCAGTCGGTATTCACACAGGCCACACACAGGGATCGTGCACGCATGTGCACACAAACACTTGCAAAAACAAATCCTTTGCACAGGCTGTCTCAACAAACAACTTAAAAATCTGCGCTTCACCCACAGTGCCAGAGGATGCTTTAGGACCTTTACGATTGTTGTTCAGGCAGCACTGCAGACGTCAAGAAACACAGCATGTAAAACAGAGAAAGAAATTGAATGAAATGCAAAGTACAAACTTTGCATTAGAAATAAACATAATACGCTTGCTGCCTATGCAAAACGTTCCTGGGATAGGTGGGCTTCCAGGTATTTCAGTACGAGGGGAATATATCTCTGCCTATTTCAGTTTTAACATGCAGGTGTAATAATGTGTCTTCATTAACTCTTTCCCAGAGTCTTTAGGCTATGTATGTCTTTGTGCGAGCCTGTTTGTGCTGTAACTAGCAAATGAAGTAATGCTGAACAACCTACTGTTATGTCGGTTGCATATGAGGTGAGTAAAACCCACTGCAAGAAGGAAAGTCTCATAACATTTCAAGGCTTTATGTGGGAGCCCAATCAGTTTTATGTGTACAATGGTATTTTCTTTTTGGCTCTTGTGACCAAATGCTTTACCAGAGTTACCTGAAGTAAGACTCAAAAGAAAGTATTAGTCTGTATTACTCTTCTCATGCAATCTTGAAGCTGGTAACTGTGGGTTGAGTGGGACACAAGCTTTGTGTGTCTTCTGCACATAGCAGTCCTCCCTGTCTACTGTCCCTCCGCTCTCTCGTAGATTTGAGCCTGTGGCCGCATGCTCCATAATCAGCACTTGGAGAAAAACAGTAAGGAATTTGTCAAGAAAATGCATCTTTTTCTTTTCCAGATCATCCTTCCTGAGAGCTCACACCCAGCTCCGGGCCCTGTGGGATTTCATATCCAAAGCAGAGAGCCCTTTCCAAACCAGTGCAGACCACGGCCTCTCTGGAGACCATGTGGCAGTGCGCTTGGCACAGGGTCATCGGCCCAAGTTTTCCACCTTCCAAGTGAAGGGAAGAGCTATTGGTTGTTCAAGGTGGGGCTGTTGTGATTAATAAGGTCATATTAGTAACACCAGGACTTTAATCTTGTTTCCACACCTCAGTTCAATACCACATCTTCTGAGGATGAGGTCTTGCACTATTTCTCCCCTTTATCATTATTTAATTTAGATCAAATCTAGATCACTATTTAAACAAAAAATTGACTGTGGAAATTTTGCTGAAGAAATTTAAGGGTGTTATCTTTTCGTTGCAGTGATTTATTGTTGCTGGTGCGGCAGAACGAATCAAAGACTGTATGGCAAGGTGGTCACCAAGTGAGGGTTCAGTGGCTGGCTCCCAGGTCCCAGCCAGCAGGGACCTTAGTGGTATTTGCTGCTCTCAGGGCTGTGGAGCCCTCTGATGGCTGGAAGGTGATCAGGAGGTTAAAACAAAGCTCAGTAAAGCGGAGAGGTCATTATAATGCTGTACCTTCTTGGGGAAATGGCCAAATTCTGGGAGAAACTGCAGGTCTGAGCATCTTCTGCTGAAAAAAAAAAAGACGATAGGGAAGACTGTAGTTTAGGTAGCTGGTTGCAATAGGCAGATTAGGAAACTACTTCTGTTCAAGCTAAAGAAGCAAAAAGTTGAACAATGCGGAATGCCAAAACTATTTGAGATCACTTCACAGCCATCCTGGCGTGTCAAAGGCCAGCTTTACTTTCTGTATCTCTTCCCTCTGCTGTAGATACAGGAAGAATTAGTCTTCTAAATAAGCATTCATCCTATATTGTCTGTGTAAATAAGACTGTGCCATGTTTCAGTTCATACACATGTAAAAATGGAAAAGAAAAAATACTCAAATTGAAATTCCTGAAAGAGGTGTCATGTTTAGAGAAAGAGAGAGAGACATGTACTTAATATGCATGTGATAGATGTACTTAATTTTTTTTGCCTCATGATGCAAGCAGGCAAGCTTTGCTAAATTGTTATCAACAGAGAATGAGACAAGAACAGACCACACAATAAGGTGTGACTAGCACTCTGAAGTAAGTCATAGCATACACAGTTGTTTCTCAAGTGAGGAGCCAGTTACATGCTTTTAGCACAGCAGTTCACAACGCCCAGTCTGAAGGGCCATAGTAAGCCATCTGCTCAGCCACACTGAATCATGCGTTGGTAGCAATGTGACAGTTCTGCCTGGCCGTTCAGATGACCAGAGAGCTTCAAACTTAACAGTGACAGGCTGTTCCCAACCACCTGAAGAAAAACAGGAAAACGCATGAACAATCAGTTTTCTTTAAAGTCCATGATGTCTGTATTCTTTCTGAACATAGTTAATGCCCCAAGAGTACGTAAGACACTACTCCATTATTTGGTATCCTTTCTGACTGAATCCAGCGGAGTCTCGCCCTGAATGGCACCCATATAACACATAATTAAAGATCAGTGTGGGGTATGAGTAGGGGTTGGATATGCTGCCAGTATAACTATATGTTTCTTTTAAATTAGTAAGGGTTGATGTTCCGCTTTTTGTTTAGAAGTGGTACACTGCAGGTAATGGCAGAGCCAGTCTCTACCTAGCTCTCACTTTGCTAAGCCGGATCATAGGAAGGACTGAAAGAGAAATTAAGTCATAGTATTCCTCCTCCACAATAATCCTTACATAGTTTTTGGTAATGAAAAGCTTTCTGTAATCATCAACCCATCTTTAACAGACTACAGAATTGTTTCCATGACATAATAAGCTTCAGCAACTGCTATCCTGGCCTGGATTCAAGTCGATGCTCTGCATCTGTCTATTTCCAATTCACAGAACTGGAAAAGTTCAGTGTTTGTTGTCAATTGTTTTCTGCAACTGCATGTTCAAGAACACAGACTTGCACACAGGTTTGCATATAAAAAATTCTGGACATCCAAGGGATATTTGCTTTTTTTTGGGTTGGGGTTTGGCTTCTTCCCCCCTTGCTTTTTGTGTTGCTGCACACACTAATGAGAAATTAAGTTGTCTGAGAAGTAAGAATCTGCCTGACTACTTAACAAAAGAAGTGCAAAACTTTCCTTAGGTTTCAGAAACTTAATTTAATTTCCAAGCTCCCTTCCACCTGACTCTTATCAGGTTATACTAACATCTGTGTGAGTTCAGTACTTGCTGCCTGAGTGCTCTTGAAGCAAAATTCCAGATCTTCACCAAAGCCACAGAGGATATACTCACCATAAATGTGTGATAGTGGGTACTTAAAGTTATTGCAATAAATCAGGGATAGTGAGAAATAGGAGAAGGTCCTTTGCTAGTGATTGGCGGGGAAGCAGATGACTCGGGTATCCTGAGGGATAAAGCCTCTTGTTTCCTAAAAGAAGAAAAAAATGTCAAATTTATTGATTCTTTACAAATGACATGATGGCCCAATGCATTCTGAAGGTTATGAGATTCATGACCAAATTAGGCAAGCACTTTCAAAACATAGTCAGCCATCAGAGAAAGTAGAAGATACCCTTCTTAGCAAAGGTCATGGGGTTGAAGCTGGTGGAAGGAGCAAGAAGGGAGAGGCAGTGGATACAAGAGGGCAGAACATCACTCAAAGTTCAGATAAGAGCCACCTTTAAAAACAAACAAACAAAAAAAAACCCCAAAAAAACACAACCTGCTTGCCAAGCAATTGTTTCTTCTGTTTTTAAAGTTCTGAAATTTTCAGGTTGTTTTCTGAAAATACATTTCCTGGTACAACTGAATGTATTCTGCTAGAAACATATGAAATATTTGCAATAAAAGTAACAGTTTTCAGCAATTTTCACACTTCATTTCTAGCTTGTAAATGAGTCTATCTTGCCAAAAACATTGTTTTATTTTAAGAATGTTTTCAGAAGGGGCTTTGCTAATGGAAAAAGATCTCCTTTCCAGGAAAACTGAAGTTCATCTGAAGAGAAAGCACTGCTAAAATTTGAAAGGTTAGCATAACACAAGAGCTTTAATGGCGAGAATCAGTAAGAGCCTCCTGTGATCTCCACAGGCACAAAGTCCCAAACTTTCATTCCTCAGCTAATTAGCGAAAACAGAAATTTTCCACACTGAAGAGCAGTATTACCACCATTGCAAAACAAAGTAACTTACAGAACTGCTGCAGCAGATTGGACCCAAGTCCACCTAGCCCTGCCAGACAGTCTTGAAAAGTGTCTAGTATATTTATGGTGAGGATAGGGTGTCTGTTCCTACCATACATTGCCCAGCCTCCCATAGCCAGTGTTTGAAACATTTTTATCTCAAGCCTCCAAGTTGCACTACTTGGAGTTGTGGAGAAAGTCAGTACTTCTGTTAGTATTAAGTCTGCGTATGATAATTTCACTGGATGTCGCTATTGCTAATTTCGTTAGATCCTTCTTTAGGCCTCTTCACTACAGTAATAATTTCATCGGCCTCTGTGATACCTTTCCCCTTCCTTTATCCTGCCTCAATCCTCACTTCCCAAACTGAAGAATCATTTTTACTCACCTTTTCCTGTATGACCACTGTTTCATACCACTCTTCATTCCTGTTACCCTTCTCTGTTTTT
Organism: Pluvialis apricaria; assembly: GCA_017639485.1. Taxonomy (NCBI): domain Eukaryota; kingdom Metazoa; phylum Chordata; class Aves; order Charadriiformes; family Charadriidae; genus Pluvialis; species Pluvialis apricaria. The sequence goes on along the minus strand of CM030044.1, from coordinate 46,649,472 downwards.
ATTTCTTATTCTGCACTAGTTGTTTTGAGACAGCAGTACCAAAAACTGCCCAAAATTTTAAAATCTGGATACATAATAGATTTCTATAGTGTAACACTTGTTGGGTCATCTGGATGACAATCTGAGAGTAAAACTTGGGAATTTAATTCCTAATTAAATTTTCAAGCGATCGTCACAAATAAATGCACTATTCAAATACTTTGCAGTGCTCCACCAGTAAGTGGCTGTTTGCTAAGTGTTAATACCAGTACTCATGCTCTGCCTAAGGAATGAAAAACAAACTATTGTACCTGATAACGTGGAACAGTAAGGAATACCTTCAGTGCTCAATTGCACTAACCTTGACAGTTTGTCACTGGATGTCTGCAGATTTGTGTAACTATAAATTACAGCTGTCATAAAATTTCCAGGTGAGAATAGTTTTTATCACAAATAGAAAGATGACTTTGGAGGGGCTGAAATTCCAAACCCGATGCAGTAAGCAATTTATGGAAAATTCTTCAACATAAGTTTTACCAGTCATAATTGTCAAGAGTTTATAGTAAATGCTCCTATATCACAAACATGCTTTTGATTAGTGCATTTATAATATCAGACTTCTATCTATTTTTTAAGATATAATCTTGCTGATAGAAGAGTGTTAAAGGCAAGAATTCACAGCCCTGACAATTTACACCAAAACCCAGAAGAGGCCAGTACATATGAATACAATTTCAAGGATAAGTTCACTGAAAACAAAAACTAAAATTCTGTCAAATTTTTCTTGAATGAGATATGCAAAGCTAACAGGGCTAACAGCGTGTATGCAATTGCTTCTCTTTTTCTTCTGTCTTGGAAAACAGTCAGTTCTGATCTTTGGTAAGTAACAAATAGGAATAGATTTAAGTCAGAGGGAAACAATGCTGATATTCACAACTTATTCAACATATTCCTAACAAACGCTCTATTTACACCACGCATCATACCAAATACCCAGTTCTAGAAGAGGCTGATCACAAATATTTTCCATTCAGATCAGCAGTGATAGAGGAGCTACTACTAAAATAATCCCTAAAGCACATGCCTTTAAGGAATAATGTACAAATTGTATAGCTGTAATTGGATCGGGAGATACCTTCCTCTTCTTCATATTCACCTGAGTCGTGCGTATAAAATATGTCTTTCCACTCAGTTTTAGTCTGTTTAAACTAATAGTGTGGGTAAGGTTACCTTTTTATTTAAGATTAATTTTATTTACATCACTGGAGATAGAGATATCAGCATTTCCACACTAAGTGAACATCTTTGAAGGCTTTCAAATGACTGAACCTGGTAGGCATCCTAATGGAATTTTTCTAAACTAAACCAAGCCTTCACACTTAGGCAGCAGACTAGGGTAAAGACGAAGCAGAAAAGGCAAGGAAAAGATAGCATTATCTTTGACGTGATCTGTTAAACAAGAAATATCACCTGCCTGCATTCTCCTTTATCCCCCCAACACACATATCCCCCACCCCAAAACAGTAACTGTGACATCCTGTAACTTGAAACCAATACTTTAAAGCAGTTTAGTGTCGTGTAAATTACAGAGTCTGCTACACAAATAATTTGCACTGAAATGTTTATCAGCTCTCTGACATAGCTGCTTCCATTTATAGCTTATTAACTGTTTTTTACTGGTTCCTTCACATCTGATAACATGTCTTCAGAACAGGTGGTGAAAAAGTTAGGCAATTATGAGAGCCTCTGTTTGCGTGTGTGTGGTCTCTGGGTTTGCAAGGCCACTGGCCACATACGAAGGCATTGTAAAAGTCTCAAATTTAGATTATCAGCCTCCGTTGTTGAGTACTGCCCTAGCTGCAGCTGGAGTCTTTCTGGACTGTAAGCAGCTTTGTTGAAGGCTTAAAAGTTCAGAATTAATGAACCCTACATTTAAGAACAAAATTTAGTCAAAGGAAATCACAAAATATTTTTAAATCTTACATGTGTAAGTTGTGTGGCAGTGGGTAACTGTCCAGTATTCCAGTGTAATTTTGGCTGCCTAATACGGCTCAAAATGTGGTATGTTGGCTATGTTGGGCAAGGCAGGAATGGTTATTTCTGTTGCATGTACCATTGCACCTTTAGAGATTTTGCAACAAACCTTCCTGGAATAAGTTGGCTGTCCAGAGATAAAGTAGGATCAAACCAATCTTATATTCCATCAGGTTGAGAGATGAAGGATTGTTTAGTTTTCTTTGCAGTTTTATCATGAAAATATCCTTTGGGAGATTCCTTGCGAATTCTTCTTATCCAATTCAAAATATCTGCCTTTAGAGGCAGAATGCCATCTCACCAGTGGGTATAGTCCAACTCAGAGTATTTTCCACTGCTGTCCTGCATTTGGATGTGACAGGTGCCATTTGCCATTATACAGGAACAAAAATAACTTCAAATACTTGCCCTACAGCCGCAATAGGGATACACATCTTGGATTTCAGCAGCCATTAAAACAACCTTTGTAGAATTGAAAGGTACAAAGAAGTAATAGAGAGGATATTCTACAGATGGTGCAATCTTGCACTACTCCTTCCATCACTGCATTCCCTCCCAACACACCTGTATCTGTCCAGGTACCCTTCCCATTTAGTGTGCAGTCATAATCTCCAGAAAAAGAACGTGTGCTCTAGTCTAGGATTTTAAATACAATGGGCTCTCTTACATCTATGGTGTTGTACCCCCAAGAGAAATTCAACAACAGGTTTATGCAGTTTATTTTATAAAAATGTTCCCAGTACATGTTTCCAGTACTATTGATTGGGTTGGGAAAAGGGTAGCAGGTCTGTCCATAAAAATTGCATCAACCATAACCGCTTTGAAAGAAGCGTGTATCAGAAAAATTAACTGCATGGCATCACTGAATTCCTTTGGGACCCAGTGTAGTACAATATACCCGGAGCTCATTGTACTCAAGTCCCTAAGGATTAATTTTGCTTTTTTGCATTTTCCTTCCTTGCAATTTTGGTTGCAAGTAGTCCTGAAAGTTAGTCAGTATATGACAATAAACACCATAATTCTAGTACTTAAATAATTTGTTTATCAATGTCAGGAGATGAGTGCAAATAACGGGTTATAACAGAAAGCGTTAGGCTGCTTGCACTGCTTGTGCTATCGTCACAGCAGTAATTATGTGTTCTCAAAGGATCAAATTCATAAATACAATTTAAGATAGCTAATACTTAAGTAACTAAAGATAGTGGACTACAGTGGCTTTGCAATGAAGATTGTAGCTGTGGAGTATCCCCCATGAGAGTTCATGCCAAGAACATGTCCCTGTTCAGGAAAGCAGGGGAAATAAGTAGAGAGACAAGTGTGGCCTAACCCCCACTGCTGGGGATCATGTGTGCTAAGGGCTCCAGACACTGGAAAAAGGCAAGGGAGTGGAATACGGAGAGTCTCAAAAGCTTGGTGTTAAATGTGTGTGTCTACCAAAGGGTTCCTGTGCGGTAGGAGGGGAGGTGACAACACAGGGAAAGACTATGCCACTCATGTTCCCAGTAACCTTCTTCATGATAAATTGAGATGTATTTGATATGCAACAGATGGTAGGGTTACTACTGAGGGCATTAGAGGCTTAACTTTCCTAAAGAGTGGCTTCTTTGAGGGGAAGAACAAAAAAAACAAAACAAAAAAAAAACCCAAAGAAAACAAAATCCAACAACAAAAAAAAACCCTCCTTGCAGTAGAGAAACAGATCTCTGTTTTCCTTTTCCATCTACAGGACCTCACTCATGGGAGTAGTAGTAGGGTGTCTGATGTACAGCCATAGTGTATAGCCAAGTTTGTCCCTAAAAGCTGCGTTGGTATAGGTTGCCCTCTGTAGAAACTGGTTTCTATAAAGCTCCCAGCTTGCATCAGAAGATCTGTATAAAAATGTACATTATTTAGAAAATCACAATGATCTGTAGGAGCAAGGTGGGGGTTCTTGGGGTTTTGGGTTTTTTTTTCCTTTCCTTTTCTCTTTGAGCCAGTTCTATCATCTACTTCAGGACTTCAGCTTGGGAAATGAAGCCTAGCCATAGTTTACATAACTGTATAAATAATGCCAGCTGTAGAAGCATTCATACAACATTGACAGCAATGGATAAAAATACATAAAAACTCAATTGCTCAAACATTGCCTTTTAAGTACAGTAAATCAATGAGCATAAGTTCTCTGAAACACCAACAGAGTTGAAATACAAATGTTTATAAAATATGGAGCTCCCAAGCAGATGGGCTAAGGGCTGCTTGGCAATTTGCATGTAAAAGAAAAAATTTCCCAAGTGGCCACTGTTCTGGATCCATTGACATTTAGGCTGCGAACTGCCAATACCATGATCCTAGGCTGTAGAAATGCTAACCTATCACAACTTCATATGAGGTTAGTGGGACCTGCAAGGCTTTGCCATTTTTGAAAATCAAGATCAGGTGCCACACACTAGTTGCCCGGAAATATGTAACTGCTTAATTCCTTTTCCTTTTGCCTTTTTGTTGTAGAATTGTCATTGATAATCAAGTTTGCTACACTTACTTTTCTGTTCTATTAACATGAAGGGCAATAAGAGAGCATTCTCTCTGAAATCTGAACTGCTTCTATCTTGATAACAAGCAATGACTAGAGAACACGTACCATTTTGGGCATTCTTGTGTAGCTTCAAATTGTGTGCTATTATGAAAAATTAGACATATAAAGTGCTTTTTCACTGTCTGGTCTGTGTTTCCTCCACTTGCTGGTCCCCTGTTCTGCAAGGACTGTAACGCATTGTAATGCAGGTTACTTCAGGAAACCAAAGCAGGCACCATATGTCCAGCTAGCTAGCAACTCTGCTGCTTCTTTACAGCCCAGGAACTGAGTTTGCCAGTGTGGCCATGATATTTATGCTGCTGTCCACTAAAATATGGTACAGCCAATTGGCATGGTGAAAACAGGAATAAGCCAACAAACTACATTTAAGGGATTTACATGTGATCAGGCCTCAAAATATAGAGTTCGCTTTTGTATAGGAGCCTGGGACTCTTGACAGACTCATAAAAGCTGAGAACACAAGTATTGTAAGAGGACAGACAAACAAAAAGGGGTGAGGCTGCAACTCCTACTACTGCCCCACATCGTTAAATAGCAAAATACAACAAAATTTAACTTGCAAGTAGATGTACATGAAAATAAATATCTCGTGCCCAATTTTGCAACTCATTTCTTCAGCCTTACCAGGGGTCTTATATTCAAAACATATGGCTCTAACAGCTAAAATCAAACTAAATTCTTACAGATCTTTAAACCTTTATTTCAGTATTTTTTTCAAAATACAGAGAAAATGGTGATGAGCAACACCCAAAGATCTACTCTTCAACTGAGTGCCTATCATTGCATAGTTTCTGATACAGGTTAAATACTTGCCTCCTAATTTGCCATCCTGTTTACCCAAGACTGCTTTTCTCAAACCATTACCCTTTACTGATAGTTACAAATGGGATGCAGTCACGGAATGCAGTGTGTCTCAGTGTGGGGGAGTTCAAGGTTTACTTTCTATAGTTTTATGAAATAATGCCTATAATATGTTAGCACTCTTCCCTGTTCTCTGCCTTATCTCAGCCATGCGTTCCTGGCCATCTAAATACTCACCAGAAATGCAAGTGAGGCAGATCTTGTTTCCAGTGAATGACATTTTCATTTGTATGAATTTGCAGGGGTTTTCTGTTTAGCCTGCTAATGGATAGAATTATGGAGTTGTTTTTCAATGCTTGGTCATGCCAAAAGATTACACATCCAGATGGAGGGAGCAGCTCTTTCTGTTTTCTGCTACCAATCTAATATCCTTCGTACCTGTATAAAATTCAGTTTGTGGCTTTTTTCCTTTTATTTTTTTCTTTTGTTTAGAGCTATTTATGAAACGTGGTTCACAACTTTATTGAAACAGAAAGGAATGGTTGAGACTTTTGAATAAAGAGACTCTACAGGACATTGTTTATTTCACAATACACAGGAATGTATCATCCTCATCCTTGTCTTTCCTAGTGTTCTGTTTTACACTTCAATGTACTGAAAGATTTCAAGGTAAGAAAGGACTATTTTGCTCACTTAGTCTCACCCTGTAGCTGTTACAGACCAGAGCACGTTTTTTGCATTTTATCAAGGCCCAGATCCGCAACTTCTTTTTTACATAACGGGAGCTAAACAACCTGAAAAACCTTGTGGGAAGTCTGTAGATTTTATTGAAAATTGGGTTTGCCTAAAACATAAAGTGCTATCAACAGTAGATTTGATCTGCTACGTTGAACTTGAATTTCAAAAACAGGACACCATGCAAAGACCAAAAGGTTTCCATTAGGGAATAATAATAAGATGCAAAACTATTCACAGTTCAATTTTGATTGCATGGAGAGCAACTGGAAGTTTTTATCACTGACCGTACAAGCAGAACATTGACAGATTCCTCCTAACCTCAAAGAGAAGCTGCAAAAAAGGCCTCAAGTAGCAACTTCACCAAGTTTTAGTAGAGTAGCTATCAGATGTCTGGGAAAATAATTCCTCCTTTTCTAAGTGATCTACACAAAAAAATGGATTGAAGTGTTTTGGCTTCAGTAAAGTCATACACTTTACTTTTTGTTTGCTCTGGAGGCAAGCAAGATTTCTTCATATAAGATATTCAGTTTCTCACACTCTTGGGATCAAATTTATATGAAAAGTTAAAATAGAAAAAAAAAAAATTTAAGAACAGTCCCTTACTGAAGTTTTTATTAACAACAACAAAAAAAACCCAACCAACCAACCAACCAAACAGAAACTTTAAATTTTCCTCATTTTTGGGAGGTCTTTTTTCCCCAGTTTTTATGTTTTGGGACTCAAGAGTTTACAGGAAATGGAAGGCTAGGTCAGCAATGCACACCAAGCAAGTTTCATAAACAGCCATTCAGCACAGGATAATATCAGAGCTGGACAAGAAGGTGTGTTCTCCTTTTTTAAAATTTAAAAAAAGAAAAATTCTTATCTCACAGTAGGACAAACAAATATTATGCACATTTTTACAGGAACTTCAGGTAACGTACATGAAACAGAATGAAAAAAAAAACAACAAACTGAGTTTTTTACACCGGAAGAGTTGCTTAACACAGGAGACTCGGACAGAGCCAAGGTTCAAGTCCTCCATGTGAAACAGGCAGAAAAGGCCGGTTCCCCGCATTGTGGGTGAGGTTCCTGAACATTTTTCTCCAGTAGTGCATTTCTGTGTGACTTGAAATTCCTCTTCTTCTTCTTTTTTTTTTTTTTTTTCAAAACTGGCATACATTTGAAAGTTTCATGTTTTGTAAATTTTTAAAGACAAAACAACTCACCTGAAAACATGTGACTAGTTCTAATTAATGTATATTTTGCCCAAAGTTTTCAATCAATTGATTGATGTCTGTTGAGTCTTAATATTGTTAGCATCCTTTCGTTAGGTATCCTGTTCACATTAAAGGATCCAGTAGATTAGTTACAAAACTTGTACTCCAGTACTCCAGTAATTTTGATTGGCTTTTAGTGAAATGAAAACCTAGTTTTAGCCAGTATTAAAATTGGTATATCTAATTTGGCTTAAGGTTGTATGTGAACAAGACCTTTTATAGTATGCAGAAAAGTACTATTTCACCCATTTCCTATTTTATGCTGAAATCTAAAATTAATTTTAATGCACTCTCTTTTCAGAATGGTGCAAGTACTATAGAGTCATTAAGTGTTTGAATTAAAGGGGTATATGGAAAGACCTTATCATTCAACTCATTAACTTCAGGAGAGGGAGGCTGTATCTTCTGTTTATATTCAAGGAAATGAATGTCAAAGATTGCCATGTGTGTGGTGTAAATAAGAAAGGCCACCAGTGGAGAGCTTCCATTTTTGTGATGGGAACATAAAAGTCAGTTGCTTCTGTTCCAGAGGTGATATTTTACTTAGACGTCTGCTCTGTTTGCAAAAAGGAGGCAAAACATCTTTTGTTATTGATTTGCAGACTGAGAGGGTTTGGACATCAATTAAGTTTAAGCCTTTTGAAAGTCCTTCTGTAAACCTTCATGTTTTAATGATAGACTGAACAGTTCTCTGTAAAAATACAATTTAGATGAGAGACAGAGGGAATAAAGCAAATAGAGGGTGGGGGTTATCATGAGAATAATTACACTACATCCCAGGAACAGTTTGCTGCTTGTCATTAATTTGCCTAGACTGTAATTCTACTATGAAAACTTTGCCATGGGGAATTGTGTCATGCTATTCTGAAGTCTTAACCATAGAAGAATGCAATTTTTGGGTATGTTTACTGGGGAAAAAAGATTATGAATCCGGCCATTTAGAGTGGCCAAAGGTGACAAGATTTTAAAAGAATTTATTTAAGGGATTTTGCATGCTCTATTCTTCTTGACATCTTTAAGACAAGTTCCCTATTCTTTGGAATAACTTTTGAATGAGCAAAAGCAAGGCCAGGGATGAATATTAGGATTTTTATTATAATTATGTGGCTCAAATAACTTTGAAAATGAAGCAAAAAGAATTATATTTATTCTACACCAACATCATTCAAATAATCTACAGAGAAAATAATTGTTCTGTAGAATATGTCTTAATCTCTCAACTCATGTTTAATGGCTAAAGTGTCAAAATTTACAAGCAAGTGGTAGATGCTGGCTTGGTTTTGTTTGAACACGGACTTTTTTCTAAAGTCCAAGAGTGAGCAGTCATCCAAGAAATGTAAGTAATTGTTAGTAAGAACACTTGAATTTCAACTCTTTACTGCATCAGTCATCATAAGAACAAAATTCCTAGTTCATATTTTTTTATTATGCTGTAAGAATACTCTATGCAGCCATACATAACTCCACTATCAGTGTAGGTACTAGAAGTAACTTTATTAGCAGTTGTGTCACCAGTATGTTCTCAATGTCCCTGTTACTAATTCCATAACCAACATTGAGATTAGCCTGGCTCTTTCATTACTTGAATTTCTTGAACCTTTGAACAACGAGTATAAGGTACTATGAAAAGAAACATTTTTATTCTAATATCATTCTTGCAATTGATAAAGTGCAACATAATCTAGACTCAAGCTCTTTAAAATTTCCCTCTTTGCACTTGATGCAATTCTTTATGTTGTTATGATATGCAAAGAAATCCATTACATATTGCAGAGAATATTGATAGATGAAACTATCTGAAAAAAGATTATTTAATTCCTAGATGTTTTATTCTGCTCATATTTCTTAATGCAAATGGTTGAATTGAGTATGGAAACACAAAATACAGAAGGAAGGTCCCTTAAAAAAATACACAGTAAAACATTTGACATTGCAAAAAGGGAATGTGCTAGAATAAAAAAATAAAATGGGGATCTGGGACAATGACTGATGATGCCTTGGTGACTGCTTCCATTTTCTAATTTTGTGTGTATAAGCATATGGTGTAGCCCACTTGATATATTTGATGCAACTCAATGGAAAGTTGAAATTTGTATTACTTTATTCTGTGGTGAACCCATAGCAATGTAATTGTGATAGGTAATTAGTAATATATTCTGCTACACTATTTGGCCTAAACAAAGACAGCTACACCAGTAGATGGCCGGCTGCAGTAAATGTACAACTGTGTATTTAAAAGGGATGATTTATTTGACAACTTTAAAAGTGACAAATGTTACTTAACAAAAACAGGAAAGCTCAAAATGTCATACTTAACAAGCATATAGAAAACACTTGCATATTCTTTTAGAGGTGTTTTGTAAATGTCCTTTTAAAAGGATAGCAGCAGAAAAATATTTTAACTGTGTTTTCTTTACAGGAGAAAATTAATTTTGTTTTCTCTTTGCACTAGAGTGCTTTCATTATGAGTTGAACACAAATTACAAATAAAACCCGTCACTTCACCATTACTGTGAACCAGATTATTCCTCTAGTTGCAAGTCATGTTCTTAATTTAGAAAGTAAATAATAATTTGTGTCAATATGCATGTGACCCTAAAATTTTGGGAAATCCTAGAGTTATACTTAGGTACTTTATCTTGGCAAGAGGGTTCAAGTGACTAAAGTGATTGGTAAGCAAAATGGTTATAAATGGTTCCCACTATAATACCAAATAAACACTACTGACCTTGCCATTCACCATCTTGTATGGGCTTTTTACAACCTTGAAAAGTCATTTCTTAGAGCAGTGAATACGTCAGTGTACACTGACACACCTTAAGTATTTCATTGAAGTTAAATCCATTTGATTTTATAATAAATTTCAACAATTGAGAATCACATCCAGCCTTTCTGCACATATGATTTCAAGATACGCAAAACAATAAATATTACATGGATTAAATTAATATTCTTCTGTTCATAAAACTACCATACAGGTTTCCCCTTAGAAAATTCTGCTTTTATGAAAAAAACAAAGCCACCTGACTTTTCACTGCAAAATGGCAAGCAAACAGACGTGTTTGCATTGCGCATAAAATAGATGGTAAATGTAAACGGACTTTCTGAATTTCCCAGGATTTTTACTATGGATCAAACTGGTTCTGGCTTTACAGTGCTAGACGTGAAGGTGGATAGATAACACGTTGCCTTATGCAACAATAACATGTTACCTGAAGTCTAACTGCAGAGTGTATTATTATTATCAATGATGGTACCCATGGCAGACATTCTGCTGTGAAGCTGTGGAGTTGTTTTGCAATGTTGAGAGTCAGGGTAAGCATTTTAGTTTGCAATCTAAGTTTAACATGGAAATAACTGAAAAAGAATTAGCAAAGAATGCTTTAGTACACCAGTCATTCTGCATAGTTTCCTATTTTCTCCTTTTCCACGCATCAGTGCAGTTGAAAATGCTTAACTAAGTTTGAGTTTGGCTTTTAAATGTCAAGTTAGTTTCCTAGCAGATTGTGCAATGTATGGACAGTTCATGAGCTGGTTTCGTAAAGGTTTAACATTGGCTCTTAGTTTTGTGACCCAAACCAAAACAGATTAAAGGTTGCGATTCTATTTCCAGCTTTTTTAAGTGGGTTGGGTGCCTCCTCCTTTGGAGCCTTTTCTATTTACTGTCTGTTATTACTGCAACGTGAACACTGCTGAGGATTAGGTTCAACTGGCATTCAGGTTCCCAGTTCACATTGTGGTTGCTTGAAACTCTTTCTTTCCTTCAAGGATTATTTTTATTTAATTGCTAAAAGCCCACAAACTAACCATTTCAAAGTAAGAGATCTTTCTAATATGGGATGGCAAATTCACCCATAAAAATGGAATAAAAACAGCCTCATGTGTCCAGAAGAACTTGCAAACTGCTCAGGGTGAAAGTAACTTACAGGCTTCACACTGCAGTATTTTGCTTTCTTCTTTCAGAGGAAAGGAAAAAGGCAGCACGGAGAATTACACTGAGTTACTGTGCCTCTGCACATGTACAAAGCACAGGGCAAGGCCATTACCTAGAAAGGCCCAGAAATGCCTAGAAATAAAGCATGACAGATCCTGGACACACCTCGTATAACACAACTGTATTTTATGCTTTAGTCATGAGCGAGCTGTCTCATAGTCAGTCACCTAGAGAAAATTAAATTGTTAGTACTTGGTGGAAAAAAAAAGCGTTAGAGACCATCTTGCAGGCCCAGCAGTGTCTGCAGAGAAGGCAAAGTCCCCCTTTTCGAATTCTTAGTGCCGACAGCACACTGCTGTTTTACCAGCAAGGTCAGTTTGCTATGAAAACATGGATGAGCATGCTATCAGCCGGGAAATCACCAGCAGCTTGTGTGGTGAAAAGGTTTTGGGATATTTTCAAAAAGCTGTGAGACCTGCTGTTCCACTCCAGCGTCAGGGAGTCCGGTGGCACACTCCACCTGCTGTGCAGGAGTCATCCATGGAATGAGATCAGCGAGTCGTGTGCTTATGCACACATGCTAAAATAAACATGACTGTCGCTGTTTGTATTTACACAGGGAAGAGTTTGTATATGCATTCACTAAAAAACCACCTATACATCACCATTACCCCTCATCAGGCAGCACTCCTCACTCTTTTGAAACCTGTGAGTGAGACCACCATTTTTGTAGTTCTCAGTACGACAAATTTTTGTTTAGCCAGGCAGAGCATTTTAAGCACTCACGTTCACAAACCATCTATGAAACATCCTGAAAAAATAGAGAAAATTAAAAGCAGAAGTTGCAACTTAAAAGTTGATGGTTATTGTTATTGTGAGTGTACCATGATCTAAAATACTGATGTCTAAGATGTCCCTTTCATGTCTAACACAGACTCTAAGTGTCTTCTGAACTGAAAACTGAGGGTTCATAGCAAAAATGTAAAACAGCTGTCATTGAGCAGGGATGCCCACATTTAACATCATTCATGAGGACTTCTGCTTGCTGTGTTGGAGGCAGGAGAGAAAATTAGTGTTGTCTCTACTGAAATAATTCTGAGTAAAAAATGTGTATCATTAGAGTTGGTCTTAAGTGCAGTGATTCTAGCTTGAGTCTGCATTATTTCTGCAAGGCGCTGCAGTTGGAGCCCTGCCACTGGGAAATCTCCCAGCAGTTCATATGGCTACTGTTCTACTTTGCTTGGCTCAAGAGAAAGGAAAAAAGCTGTGTGGAAAAATCATGGGTCGTAGCAGGAATTATGGTGCCTCTGAAAACTCACAAAGTGCAGGGCCAGGCAATTACCTGGAAAGGCTGAGACACATCTAGCAATACAGCATGGCAGTTACTAAACATGTCCAGTGTAGGAGTGGTGTTGTAGGTGCAGCAAGCTGTGTAGCAGGTGACTATCAACTTGAGAGAATGGGACATTTAGTTACATTTCCATGGTGGTGGTACAAGAGTCTCTGGTTGCTGGTGGTTTCCAGCTGCAATGTCCCAAAGAAGTCGAAAGAGGAGACTGCGTGAACCGTACTGGAAGCAGAGGTATCACTCTTGTGTGTAGCGGTCTACAACATACTGCAGAGATACCACAGGTAGAGTTTTAGTGAGGTATGGGAGATGTCAGGTGCAATCTACCTCCAGTTCACATTGTCCAAGTCATCTGGCTCTCAAAACTCTGTTCATATCTTTTCTTGATGGTGTAAGGACTCACACTGTTAAGATAGTAGCTGTGGCCTACTCTTACACTCTTGTCTACCTTGGAGAGTTTCAGCTCAGCAGAGTACCTCATTCTCCTTTTCTGTGGTTATACTGCTTCTGGTCTCCAACCTAGATATTTGGTAAGGAGCAAGTGTCTTCCATGTCAATGGACGTGTTGCATAGGAATGGAATGATCTATCAGGTGAATTTTCTTTTTTGTCCTATTTGTCTCATAAGCACCATATAATCAACAGTGTCAATGGCCAAGAACATATGCTAATTTGAGTACAGAGATGCTTTTCTTCCCCAAAAACAGAAAAGCGTTTTCTGTCAGCTCAGTTTGCTCCTGGTCTGATCTGAAGCCTAACTAATGTAACCAGTATGGTAACATCCTAGTTATCCCTTCCAAATGAATGAGGGAAAAAAAATTGAACTTGCAAAGGAACAGAAGGTGCGGAGTTCACTGGCATTACCCGCGAGCTTTTCCACGCACTCCAGATCTGCGGGGTAATACACATCTCAGAGCATGGGAGTGACTATATGGGCTTGTGTGTGTATGGTTTAATTGTTTTCAGATCAGACGACTCATGCAGCTACCTGTGACAAAGTGGAAGGATTCTGATTATGAAACTGAAAGGGGGAAGAACACCCCCACAAAATTATGGGGAGGTAGACTTTCAAAACCAAAGTTTCAAGCTGGTTTAATTGCTACAGTCACATTTGTCTCAGACTTTTGGACCATGCTGTTTATAAGACCTATCCAGAGAAACGTCTTACCCCATAGTCAGGATGAATTACTTTCATATTTCATGTTCATTTCATAGGAAAGTTATTAAAATGAATTAACAGTCAGCTAAATTTCAATGGTTTCAGTTTGAATGGGATATCAAAGCCCATGGATAGACTGATGTCTATGTGGTGCCAGAGGTTTGAGGAGCCAGTTTGCTGTAATCTGTAACTACTGTTAAGTATTTTAGGTTGGACTTAGCTAAAGGGTAATTTTAGTGAGCATTTGTAAGCTGTATGGATAGCTATTACAGACATATACATGCACCTCATACACATACAAGGTACCTGCAATGACAACGTATATAATTGAGTTTTCAAGGCAAGATTAAAATTCTATATAAATAAAGGGGTAGATGGAGGAATGTAAAAGTGTATAGAGATACTTTTTCTCCTATCCCTCCCAGTAAACCTTTACTGAGAACACCATATGCATTATATATAGCTCAAGTGGATGGTACCTGGTTTTAGCACAACACCTTGGAAAAGTGTCTCATCCTTCATTGGATGAATGAGACGATTCCAGGAAAAGTGCAATTATCAACTGTCACTCTCTGGCGAAAAGTCAGGCATCACCCATAAGCACAAATCAACCTACTTCCCAAAAATATGTCAGCAGAAGAAGGGAGATTTTCTTTTCCACATTAACACCATGTAACACCTGCTGGCCTGATCAGCTTTCTAAAAAGGGAAGTGCTTGTTGGTCACCAGCAGCTAAAAGTAGTTAAAAGCTGATGAACATGGTTTTGCCATATGCAGAAAGCAGTGTTAGCAAAGCCTGTACTGCTGGTGGTCCTTCAGGTTGGAAGAAAACTGCCACAGATAGATTATGTATTTACAGGACACCTACCTGTATCAAAAAACAAGGAAGATAATTTCACAAAGAAGATAATTTCTTGTAACTCTTTTCTTTTTCCTTGCATAAATAGATTTTTCTTCTACAGAGATCTGATTAGGTGGTGTGTTTTCTTTTGCGTTTTTCTTTTTTTGCTTTTACTGAATTTTCAAAGACTATGAAACATACTGCTCATGCATTTCCAAACTCTCAAAAAAGAAAAATACAGTAATTTTCATGGCAAAAACCTTTACTGAGAACACCAACAAACAACAAATTTTTTTCCCATCAAAATGTTTGCATGAAAAAAACAAAGCAGAACCCACAAAGGGTTCAGCACTCTTAGAAAACTTCTTAGTCAAGCAAATTTCTCACCAGACTCAATGGGGTGTTGTCATGTGGTTTGCTATGGGCTAAACAAAAAGGGATAGGGCAGGGGAATTATAACCAAAGTGGATTTCCAGAGGACGTCTTGCCTGATGCAGTCAAAATTCAGCAGAGCTGTGCATGCAATGAAGCAGAACAGTTTCGCCAGCCAGTGGACAAACGCCCTCTCACGCTGTGGTTTCTAGCAGTGTCAGAGGCTTAGGTCCACAGCACATTGACTGCTGCAGCGCTTAATTTTTAAGTACCTTGCCAGCTCTTGGAACTTGTTGTCCTGGGTTTGGGTATCTAAAGCAATTCGCAAATGGAGACAGAAAGATACCTAAGCTTAGGACCTGCGATAGCCAGCATGCTGTACAGAGAATGGGATTTCCCATCCTTTCTGCTAAAGCTGCTCCAGTGTTAGGTAAAATAATTAAATTGGACTTGAAGCCAGACGTAAAACAAACACAATTTCTCTGTCCTCTTGTAGCACAGGAGGTACGTTATGCCATACCAAACTGCATAGTTTCTCTAAGCCAGGGAGCTGGGATGCTCTTTGCTGAATGTGGGAAGCCAACAACAGATGTCACACAGAGCACAGCAGCCCCTTGTGACAGAGGGTGTAGTACACAAACTATTCACTTTGAATTAGTCTTCATGGGAATGTAAATGTCACATAAGCCAAAGAGAAAGTTATAAGAGAAAAAGCTCTGTACAGTAAAAGAAGATATCCATTACTTCAATACAACATAAGAATTACTTTCCCCGCTAAATTTTCAGAATCTTAAGTGAAAGGAAAAGTGGTGTGGATGCTCAAGGAGAACTGAACGTACTGCCATTCCCATTTTCAAAAAAGTCAATGAGAACCTTTCAAAAAAGAACAACGAGAACTTGTAAAATGGCAACCTGTTTACTGGTAGAAATCCAGCTCAAAAATACGAGATTCTTAATTTAGTAATGCTGATTACTGCAATGATATCTGATTGCATATGAAGAGCAAGAGTTTGACACTAGTACCTTTTGGTTTAAGGGGAGAGGGAGTTCTTTCTAGGACTCGAGAATACCATGAGCCCTTCCTCATACATACCAAGAACTTACAAAAGAGATTTGTCCCTTTTCACTGACAAAATTCTGAGCATCTTAGGCATTTTTTTGGTGTAAGGGAACTAGTGTCTCAGAAAGCTCAAGCACAACCACTGAGAAGTTAAAAATCCAGTGCAGTAGGATAGGATTTGGGTACGAATTTCAGTAAAGGGTAAGATTTGTGTACAGATGTACAAAGTAGTAAAGTGAAATTATTTTGTGGTCAACAGCAGCTACTGAATTCTGCTGCCACTGATCAATGCTTTCCACTCTAAGTAGGGTGTGTTGTAATACCTCATTTATCTCTCCTTCTACTAGCAGGCATTTATGAGCCTTGATTGTCACAGTATTTGAAAATAGAAGCAACTACTTCTCTCTCTGTGTTTTCTTTCTTCCAGACAGTTAGTAGGTAGGTTTGATACATTTGCTGGTTCCTTACTTTTGTATTGTCTATCTTGCTTCTGTGATTTCCATGCAGGCAGGGAACAGGTGGTATGCTCTGTACCACATGATATTATTGAAAGAACTCACAGTACACTTTCCAAGATGATAATCGGCATCAGTGATTTCCAAAATTTGCTAGACACCCAAGGCATGCAGTTTGTTCCTACAATTAAGACAGAGGGGCCTGAAAAAAAAACCTCAGTTAAGAAGACTGTTACATCTGAGTTGAAGGATTAGCTGAGCTGAATAGGTTTGAAGAAAATCTTGCTTTCAGTGGTGATACTTAGAATACTGTTAATGTTGTAATGCAAAGGCTTATCAGTAAAACAAATAGCATTTGTCACATATATTTAGATCACACTATATCTAACACATACAGGTCACTCATATTCAGATGAAAAATTCTGAGGAAATTGCTAGGATTTACTTGTATATGACTCATTTGTTGTACTACTCAGTTATTTGTCAGGTCTTGGAGGTTTCCATATTTTTTTATCATTATGTCTTGAATGCAGAAAGCTGTTATGTTCATGCAAAATAAACCAGCTTTCCAAGATGTTGCTTCAGCTACCTCTTAAGTAATCACTTGCGCCCAAAGTGAGAGCCTTCGAAAAATTTAAAGAACAGCTCCAGAAGTGGTTTAAAGTTTGTGAACTAACAAGTAAAGAGCATAGCTCTCACTGACAGCAGCCTTCACCGTCTTGTGACTGACAGTGCCTATCTTGGTATAAAAGGATATACCACCATTTTCCCATAATATTGCTTGCTGCTCTGCACCTCCTATGCCTCCTACTGATGAAGTTTTTTTAATATGTTTTCTGAATATAATTTCTCTACTGAAAAAAATCACATTTCGCCATCACCTATGTGTAGCTCCCAAAGACTGTGAAAAGTTCATTCACAATGGTATACTTCCATGGAATTTGAACATTTGTTAATATCCTGTACTTGTGTAGACTTTTAATGGCTGCCAGATTTTTCTCCTGTACCAATGATACTAAAAGCTCTATTGCTGTATCCATAAATTTAAAGAGAAAGAGAAGAGTGGATTAACATTACTTAATAATTCACCAATTTCAGCCTTCCTTTCTTCATCTCTAATGTCCAGTCTCTGCTACCAAATTCATGTTGTCTATTATATATCTTGCCCATGTTGTTCAACTAGTTTTTAATAAGGCTGTGGCAAAAAGTATAAAATGGTACTTTACCACATAAAAGAAAAGCCGAATCCATCCTTCCTTCCTTCCTTCCTTCCTTCCTTCCTTCCTTCCTTCCTTCCTTCCTTCCTTCCTTCCTTCCTTCCTTCCTTCCTTCCTTCCTTCCTTCCTTTCTTTCTCTCTTTCTTTCTTTCTTTATTTCTTTCTTTCTTTCTAATATTCTACTCTCTCTCATTCTTGCCTAGCTTGTCTGGTCTCTCATTATGTACAGTATATTATGTTAGAAAATGTCCCCATAACAGTAATACACCATATCCACAGTCAGCTCTTGAACTGTCCATTTTCATGATGATAGGAAACAGGACAGCCAGTGAAGCCCTGATCTTTTATAGCCTTGCTGTTAAAAGTACAGAATGTCTTCATGTCTCCATCGTGTGACAAACATAAAACAGTAATAGGGCTCACTTCTGAAAGCGATACTTAATTAAAACAATATTTGCACCATTATTTTATTTAATAATAAAAAACAATATGGAAAACCCTTAAACTATTTGAAACACTTCTGTACAAAAATAGACCTCTTGAGAGTAGATTTAGTCCTTCTCACTAGTATAAAAGATTTAACTGATTGCCTTCAAACATTTTTAATAAGGAACTTGAGGATGTCACATCATCTGGGGGGAAAATAGCTTGTGGCACTAGGACTTCTCTAGAAAAAAAAAAAGGGTCAAAAATAATCCTAAAATGGAAATGTTCTTCTAACCTGTGATGTTTTTCTCATAAATATTATAAACCTCATTCTTTGAAGACAAAGCTTCATGTACCACAAATTGCCTGGAAATGTAACATAAAAATCATCTTAGCACAAGACACTTGAATTAATCTCCATGAAGAGTGAATGAAGTGTGGTATAACCAGGTCTGGGTTTGAATAGCAAATAGTAAAGTCTGGAGGAAGGTGAGGGAAATGTTCAAAAGGCAGAAACAAGGACATGGCCTTGGGCAACCTGGTCTAGTGGGAGGTGTCCCTGCCTATGGCAGGGGGATTGGAACTCGATGATCTTCAAGGTCCCTTCCAACCTAAACCATTCTATGGTTCTATGATTCTATGATTTATGTGTACAAAAAATTTGTGAAGGAATGGCATTTTTCAGAAAAGCTGTGTTTTCATAAGGGACTGTAATGGCTGGATAAAAAAGTTATGCATGCAAATAATATTCTAATAGCACTTCTCTTTACAGGAGTCAGAGGCATCTTTACAGTATAAATAGTTTCTCTGACTTCATGGCTTAAGGGTTTTTTTGAGCTTATCTTCTTCCCTTCATTATAGAAGGGAGGTCTACTATGAATAGAAAGTCTGTTTGTAATAGACCCAATTACAACAAAAAAACTGCATGCCTAACAAGAGCGAAGTGCTTGTCAGAGGCCTGCAGGACTGGGCGTCTCCATATGAGAAGGCAAGCCCAGAGCTGAGAGCAACAGCAAGGCAGGTGGGGTGGTGGCTTTACGGGCAAGGCCCCAGAAGAAGAAGAGAAGAACAGGTCTGGTGCTGGTAACTTCATCAGCCGTGAGTCCAGCGGTCACCAGGCAAGTTCACAGTGATCAGACAGGTCTGAAGTCAAACCATGAAGTCATCTGGTCAAGTCAAGACTGAATCAGCAAAGTAGATGGCCAAGTACTGGCACAGCTGCACTGTAGTTCAAAGACCCCCTGCCTGACCTTACCCACAGCTCCCAAGCAAAGCAGGGAGCCCCAGTGTTGCTTTTTGCTGATTTTTCACAGCGCGTTTCACAGCAGCCTGATCCCAGGTTGCACAGCTGCACCGCATCAGAACTAGCCTTGAGTACAGGCAGCCGAACCCATAGCAGGGGTAAAATAATTAGGACACTGGGCCACAGCAAAGGTTTTGGACTCACATCAGGTTCCTCTAGCAAAAAGACTTTAATTTAATGAACGTCATAACTTGTATTTTTATGTATCTTATTCTGAGAATTTTTTCAGCCTTGTCTCCCACTTTGTAACTTCATGGTGATGTAGCATAAACATACCTAAGGACAAGCAACTACATAACAAAGGGTTTTGAGATCTAGAACCGGAAAAGTGGTCAAAAAGCAGTTCTGGTTCAGTCAGTTTTTAATGGCTTCCTTGGTGCACATTCATTTGAGGTACATTGTGTTCTGTTTTCATTTGGCAGAACCAAGAGAAACCAACACAATGTCTATGGTTGGAAGGAATTAGCCCCTGCAGTGGGGTAGGGAATTTACTTTTGGAGCCATTGCCCTGACATGAGAGTGGGAAACAAAGGTTTCTTTTCTTGCACTTCTGATGTTTACGTCTTTCTCCTTTTCAACTGAGGCCTGTTAGGTAGCAAGAAGGATAATTGTCAGACAGAAAAATCTCTGTGTCAGGCTGCCCCAAGGTGGGACAGCAATCCCCATGACTGGAGAAAAAGAACATTTTTTTCCTTCCCTCATATTTCATCTGTTGGATATAAGAGAGAGAGAAACCCTCAGGCATATCTTTTCTCCAAGAAGGCCCAAATGAAATTTTTTTCCCCTTCTGAAGCTGGAGTGTAGCTGAAAAAAGTGGGACAAAAGCCACAGAGTCCTGTCCCTTACAGCAGTGTTTAAGACATCTATTTTTCAAACTTGCAACTAGTCCAGTAGAAAACATATGAGCTGGACATGCTTTGCTAAATGATCAGGAAGAGGTGTTGAGAGTGCATGATGTTTCCCAGGATCATCATTTTGCAAGCATCTTGAGAAAGACATAGTTATGAAGAAATCAGGAACAGTACATCAAAACTGTATTAAATCTCAACTATTTAAAGTTTCTTTCTTGAACAATAGCATTATTGAATTAATGAAAATCATTGAATGATGGAATCATAGAACGATTTAGGTTGGAACGGACCTTAAAGATAATCTAGTCCCAAACCCCCTGCCATTGGCAGGGACACCTCCCACTAGACCAGGGTGCTCAAAGCCCCGTTCAACATGGCCTTCAACACCTCCAAGGACAGGGAATCCACAACTTCTCTGGGCAACCTGTTCCAGTGCCTCACCACCCTCAGAGTGAAAAATTTCTTCCAAATATCTACTCTAAATTTCCCCTCTTCCAGTTTGAAGCCATTACACCTCGTCCAATCACTACATGCCCTTGCAAAAACTCCCTCTCCAGCTTTCTTGTAGGCCCCCTTCAGGTACTGGAAAGCTGCTATAAGGTCTCCCCGGAGCCTTCTCTTCTCCAGGCTGAACAACCCCAACTCTCTTACCCTGTCTTCATAGGAGAGGTGCTCCAGCCCTCAGATCTTCCTTGTGGCCCTCCTCTGGACCTGCTTCAACAGGTCCATGTCCTTCTTATGTTGGGGGCTCCAGAGCTGGATGCAATATTCCAGATGTGGTCTCACCAGAGCAGAGTAGAGGGGCAGAATTACCTCCCTCAACCTGCTGGCCACGCTTCTTTTGATGCAGCCTAGGATGCGGTTGGTCTTCTGGGCCGTGAGCGCACATTGCTGGCTCATGTGAAATGTGTATACTGTGTGTATAAAAGGAGTGATCAGAGATGTAGAAAACAAGCTGGATACAACTCTCCAAGTAATGATGCTTCAGTACTTTGACTGTCATGATGGGGGCTACCTGCATGAGCAAGAAGTAGAAGCTAGTTTGCAGTGTGTAATGCTCTCCTTCCAAATGTCATTTATTCAAGCCTTCCTTTCTTTGTGTATATATAGTTCTATTCAGATAATTTGATGCAGGCTAAATGATCTGCAATTGATAGAAACACACAGTAAAGCTCTCACTTGGCTTTAATGTACACGTTGAAGTCATCTGTCCCAACACTTTGATGACAAAAAGATTTTTGAATACCTCGTATGCATGGATAAGTAACGAGCACAATGCACTCCTCTGCCTCCCAGTTTCTATGACATAATGACCCTTTTACACGGACACTTTGCTGAAAAAATTGAAATAACCAGTTTGGCAAACCAGGTGTAGCCATGGGATGTGACTATTCTTTGTTAGATGCACTGCAAGAATAGTCTTTAAACCAGCCAATGAGACTGGAAACAGACCTGGATGCATAAAACAAAAAAATCCAAGCTGAGCCTATAAACAGTTCCGTGTTTTTTATTTAGCTAATTTAATTACATCAACTTAAAACAGACCAAGTGTGTGCAAACAGCAACATTCTTCTACAACTTGATGCATTTTAAATGCTGTGAGTATTTTCTTGTGGGAGAGAGAAGAGAGGCACACTGAGCTCTCTCTGAAAGCAATTAAATACTAATAACAGGGGGTGACATCATGCTGCATGACTTCTTCAATTAGAACACCAAGTCATTTCTGGCTTAATCATTCCCACTTGTTAATTTGTTCTCTAGAAGACTTAACAGACCTGCTTCTTGCCCCTATTTAAAATAGGATTTCTGATTCTGACACCTTTTAAACAGAATTCCACTTCAATGCAGCCTTCTATTAAAACAGAATCTGGTATTTTTCCTACAGCAGAACAAGACGTAAATAGCTCACATGAAAAACTAATACAAATTAAATAAATGAAGATGAGTGCTTTCATTTACTATTTAGCAAGAGTATGGACTGAATCCTCCTCTTACTGAGATCAAATAGAAGTTTTTCCACTGGCCACAGTAGAAAGCAAAGGTAGCCCAGTATATGTAAATTATTATGCACCTTCCCAAGTGCTTATCTTTCAGTTTGTAAGAAAAGAGTGATTTTATGTCAAATCATGTATTCAAGATATTTGAAGGGAATAAGGAGAAATTGTAACTGAGTATTTAAAGAATGTTACTAGAGTAGGGGTAAATAGGGACATTCCTTTTAATTACATGGCAGTAAGTATGTGATTTGAATCTTGCTTTGAATAAGTATTTTTTTGTTCTATACTATTTTCTTTCTTAAAAGGTTATTCTTCAAATGTTTTCTGTTAGGCGAAGTAAGGCAGCATAAAAACATCTAACCTGAAGCCTCTTCCCATTCTCTATTCTCATTCACGAATATTGAGATTTTACTGCAGCCTTCCATTTTTCAAACTTTTGTGCTCTAACTCTAAATGTTGCAGCTACCTATTTAATGAAATATTTCCTCATTATTTCACAGGTAATACAGCAACAAATTACTGCCCTTTTCCTTAAAATTAGAAGTAGTGAATAACTGTAGAAAAATATGTTTAAGACCAAATCTTTTTTCCATCCTCAAAACAGGTTTGCTTTCTAGAAGTCATTTTTGATTGAAGTCATTGCAACTATCAATTCCAAAATCCCTTCTAATATTCAATAGGCCTCTGTGATAGTTATTACAGCTCTTAATCCTGTATATAATTTTGAGTGGTTTGACAGTGTTTGTCAGGGTAATTGCTTACAAGACTGTAAGAACTGTAATCAGGGCTATCAGGTGTATTGGGTCTTGCCTGAGCTGAACATATCCTGGACAATGGGAAACTGAAGTCAGCCCCATCCTGATCTAAGTAAAAAATTGTACATGTGACAATCTTTTACAAAAACATAAAAGGAGAAAAGGAAAAATTCTTCTGAAAAAAAAGGAGAGTCTCAGGAAAAGTATAGTTGGTTGAATAAAGAACAATAGTCAGCAGCAAAAGAAAAAAAGAACAGGATCCGTGATACCTTTGGAGGAAAGAAAATACATCATTGTATTGGAAAGGAATCTGGCAGATATTTCACACAATTTTCAAATAACATTTTTCATGAAATTTAGTAAGATTGATAACTTTTAAATGAAATGTAGATAAATTTGGATAAAGCATCAATATTTCAAGACCTCACCTGAACTGTCTATATTTTTGAAGGGTATCTTCAGTTCTTTTATCTGTGAAATACTGCAGAAACTTAGGCTAATAAGCCCTCCACATAGCTTTGCGATATATATACTAGTATCCCCATTTTACAGGTGAAGAAAGATTAAGTAACTTGGCTCAGACCACAAGAAAATGATGTATCGGAGCCAAATTAGAGATTTATAGTTTCAAGTTCTGCGCTCAGACCATTAAATCACATCTCTCAGTCCAGCCATCACTATTAACAATCTTCCAAATTTACAGTGAAACACGATCTCGCAGACCTTCTCCAGTGTCCTTCTTCTTGCTTCTTCCTTTTTCACCAGAGCGCTCACAGACTTTGTTTCCTAGGGAGAGCTGAAACACTGAGATCTACTTTGAGTGTCGATATTAATGTGTAAAAGTCCCTGTGCAACAGAAGTGATCCAGAGCTTTCTGTAGTGCAGAAGGTCGTGCATCTGGCATCTGCACCTGGTGAAAAGCTATTCAAAAGAAAACAGTAGAGCCATTTTCCAACGGCTACATATGTACCTCCCACAGAGAGCTGCAGCTTCTGGCTCAGGGTAAGGACAGGAACTCTGTTACTGCTCCGTATTTTTTCAATGTGAAAAACTATTATACCAATTTAGGTGGCTCTTCATTACTAAGTATCTTGGGTTGTACGCCTGCAGCAAGTCACCCTTCCTCCCAGTTAATAGTGGGCAAAAGTCTCTAGCCATCATCCTCATTAAGCTTTATCGTCTTTCACCTTACAACAGAGTGTAGAAGTAGAAATAAACTGTGCTCCAGTTAGACAAACAAGTGCCCATATTGTTTCAGATCACTAAAACCAATAATTCGGTCAACAGCTTCTAAGGATTTGATCAGGTACTTGTTTCTTTCTCATATTCTCCTCCCTCTTACCACTTATTTTTGTGCAGCCATTTTATTTCCACTTGAACAGTGTGGGAGACATCCTAATCCCTTTGCAGTCAAAGGCAATGGTGAATACACGCTTTGCTGCAAGGTTTTGTCTTGTGCATATGCGTGCAGCGCACAGTAAGAAAAGCTTCTTGCTATTTTATAGTATTACAAATATACTGTCCTTCTATCTCTGAGACACATATCTGCTATATTCTCCGCAGCAGTAAATCTTCAAGTATAAAGGGAGAAATTGGTCCTGGCTTAATTCCGGGGGACTAATTAGGGTGACACCAGGACTGGGTTTGTCTGGCAGCATCCGGTTCAGGAGTTGAAAGCTGTCTTGCCAGGACTTGAAGACATGAAGAATTTACCACAGCAAGAAAACTAACACTTTATGATTCCTCCCCTAGGCTTGCCATATCCTACAAGTAATATCATCGGTGAGTCGCAGCTGAATGTCAGTTGTTTGATAGGAAGTACAGTCTCATTGCGCAGAGATATACAATGTGCTGTAATGTGAAGAAAATACAAATCCTGACTTAGAAAAGCTCAGAATATAGGGGAGGGGAGAAGAGAGATAGGAAGGCATGTAGACAAAATGATGGACAGATAGATTATTTATGATAACAAATTACATTATGGCCACTTTGTTTGAAAAAATGCCTTCTTGTAAATGCAGAGCTGCTCTGCCGAGGCAGGAGACATCCTTGCAGAACAGTCAGAGAATTTTACTGAAGAAGTGGAGCAAAATGTCTTGCACATTTGCTTGTTGAGCAGGCTGAGGAGAAGTCAGGTCATAGCCTACCTCCAAGCTTTGAGGTCTGGATTCTCTCCCCCGACACACAGCTGCTGCTGGGCTGAGGAGAAAGCCAGGCCCAGATATTAAATTCCTGTTTAGTAGTGGGTAAAAGGAATTGCCTCCAGCTTTGCCGCCAAGGTGGAAACCACAAGAAGTTCGCCAGTTGTGGCAATTGGTTTCAGCCCCATCCTTCTCATCCTTCATTAAGTTACTAGATGATTGGTAAGATCAGGGTACTGGGTTTGGAAAAGGTTTTGGAAAAGCCCAAACTGCCCAGTGTCTCATCGTATGTAGTCTCTGGATGTGAAGTGCAGGTGCTGCAGCCGTGTTCAGTGTGGATGGGGTATCTGCTTCAGCTGACTCACTGGAAGATGCTATAGCATTGTCTCACAGGTTAGCAGTGCACAGTGTGTCTGTATGCCTATGCACCTTGAGATTACCCTGGTTTTAGCTTTTACATGACAAAAGTTGGGAAGCTAAACTGTTTTTAGGCTCCTGAGAGGAGAGTGGGGGCATTGCCTTCGAAACCACCCAGGTGCTGGCATCAGCAGAAGTCTTTTTGCCAAGCAGTGTGGGCTGAATGCTTATGTAATTTTAAGAAAATTGTGAACTCTGAATTTCATCATATGCTTATGTCTCTGTTTTGTTACTTCTGTGTTTGCATCAGAGACGCTGCGCCAAAGTAAAGACCACAAAACATGAAATCTTTGAGAGCCTCATGGGTGTGTTACTGTTCCAAGATAAATATATCTTTATTTTACCCAGAGTCCTACCTCAAGCACTGATTGAGAACAGTTTATAGAAGAATAAGTATTGAATTGATCTAAGGGCAGCAAAGATCCCAGAGAAAGTATAACAAATTTTACTGTGTTGTTTATGTAATTAAGATTATTTTCTAGCATCAAACTATAGCTCCAGTTATAAAAAATCTCAGTCAGTGTTTGACTTGGTTATGAATAGATGTCAAATTCAGCCCTAGCATAAACATTCAAATTCCACTGAAATCAAGAGGCATTGTTCCCACTTACACCATGGCTGAATTTGGTCTTATGATTTGCAGAGCATCAAAGCGGCTGCTACTGCAAATGCAATTACTATTTATAACAAATTTTGTACTAGCACCTGGTGGAGCCACCTGGGTGTGAAGCTCCCTACAGTAAACACCATTGAATGTTTCAGTAGAAGAACATCCCCCACTTTATATTTTGTAAGTGGACGAGAAAAGTGCCAAGGGCACCTGGCAAGCTTATGAAGTTTGGAGTAGTTGTATTCTTGTGTTCTTGAAGTAGGCTGTCTCTGACTGTTCACTCAACTCCTGTTTGGGTTTTGGGTAACACACAGCCGGTGCTAAGGCCCGGTGTACACTTGGAACAGCACCATTAGGTCCATGTGAGAGCAACATGTAGGCACGACACAATGACCAGGAAGGGCTAAAGGTCATTATGCAACCATTATCACCTGCAGCTTGCTGTCTGCTGCAGCTATCATCCTTACCTTGATCATCTGTTGGTTTCTTCAGAATCCACTAACTTATGGAAACAACATAAACCCAACTTCCAAGCTGGAAGGTATGAATAGATCAGCTTAGCCAAAAAGCTTTTGAAGTGCCTGCAACAGCAGCTGGACTGCTGAGGTTTTCATGGTTCCCTGTGTGATACATGGGACACCCACACCCTGACAGAGAAGGAGAGATGAGCACTCCCACCCTTACTTGGTTAGGTAATCTGTTTGCTCATGGGCACTCGAGTTGCAAGTTATGAATTAGAGAACTTGTGAGTTGGAAACCTCAGGAATGAAGTGACAAATTGGTAAATTCCTGTACTAGACTAGGCTGTACAAAGGGGGTTGAGCCCTTGTTTGACATGTTTGTTTGTTGTCTTTCCTAATGAGTTTAATTTACAGAATAACTCGTCCTGTAAACTTGAGAGGTATAAATAGACCATGACAGCTGCTGTAGTTTACCATAACTGTTATTTCTGTGCAGATATTAGCTGAATGCTTTCGTTGTATGATGCATTTTGTGCTTCCTTTGGCAGGGCAGGAGGAACATTTTGAGCTAAAGTGGATCTTCACACCCCCTCTGTGTGCCCATACACCATCCAGATCCACAAGATGCAGGTGGAGTTTCCATTACCATGGCTTGCGTTCTGTGTGGATGCCTTACACTGTGCTCTTAGAACTAAATGGTGTTCATGTCAACAGTAATGCCGCCATTGATTTAATCTGCATCCAAGCATGGTCAGTCAGACCTAGCTGGCTGTTGGATGTTGGTTCCTGTAGGCTATTGCCAGCAGCAGCCCTGTGGTGATAGCCAGGACAAGACCCAGCAGCTGGCCTCCATTTCTTCGGTCCCAGCTAAATTTGTCTGAGTTTGAAATTGGTCATGTCACGGACAAGACAAAATCAGCCACAGCAGGTTTTGCTTCTTGGAGAACAATATGAGATGTTTGTCCTTCACCAGGCCATCGTCTTCTCTGGACCTAGATAATCTGATATTCTCGTGAGGTTGCTCGTCGCAGTAGTGGACCACAGGCAGATCTCTAACCTGAAGTTGAGGTTTTTCCTCCCATTCAGATGACATAAAAGTCCCCTGAGAACAGCAAAAGTTGTACAGTTCTGTGGGTACTTTCAAACATACAATACCCAATAATTAACTAAACACTGGTATTCCCATGTTGGCCTTCAAACTGAGTCAGCAATTAACTCTCCTTTTTTCCAAAAAGAGTATTTTTTCAGGTCCAAGTGAGACTGCAGCCTGTGAAAACTTCATCTAGAATTTTCTATTTTCTAACTCATCTAGAGTTTTCACGAGGATCCTTGAGTCACTGTAAACACATTTCCCAGTGCCTTATGCTTCAAATGGGATTTGTACAAGTGGCCTTTCAGACTAAATGGACCCCGGTAATCTGCAGTGCAAAGTTGTCTCTATTTCATTTTTTGTGTTTGTTACCACAAGCAGTAGGATGACAGCTTGATTACATTTATGACTTTTAAGGAGCCAGGACTTTTATTCTGTTACCAGAATAACAAGAGAAATCACTTGCTTTGAAATAAAAGAGCCTGAAAGATAATTTTTAGCTTGAGACTTAGTCAATAGCTCTTCATTAGCCATTCATTTTAGAGATTAGATTCAGAAATTACCTCAGATTAAATGTATGTGGTTATGCATTACAGTGAAAAAACATGGTATTCCACGCTAGCGCACCATTCAAGGATGGCAGTCAAAACTAAAGAGTAAATGTCACCAAGCCATAATTTCTGTTCACGACTGTAGACTGATGGAAATGCATGACCTTCTTGCACTACAAGTAAGAGGCAGCCTTTCTTCAGAGGACATGGCTAATCTGAGGAGTGAGGCACATACAGCATCTGACTCAAATACGAAGTGATGAACTTTAAGGAGATGTAATTCAAATAATGGTTGCATTATTAGTTAAAACTAGGGTCTGCCCTCACTGCAGTCTCAGAGCTCCCACTGAGGTCTCTGAAGTGGGCAGTAAGTAACGGAAATACTGGGCTTGATCTTCAAGTGACCACTTCAGGAGGGGCAAAACCCCTAACTAAATTCACAGTGAAATGGGTCTGTTCAGCAGGACATTTTCTGGAGAATAAATAAAGCATATAATTCTGTACTGATTATAAATGGTTGATCATATCAGCAATCCTTTTAAATAGTCCTTTTGCTTATCAATGAGATTAATCTTTTTTAGGAAAAAGAATCACTTCTGCTGGAATCAAAAGAAAAATTACCATCAGGAGAGGTAAGAATGTGTCCGTTACTAGCTTACTCCAGACAACCCTGTCCATTTTATTTAGTGTCTGCTGCCTCTTGCCAAAATTTCTTCCTGGCTGTGAAAAGGGAGGCAAGACTTGGAATGGTTTGGAGGGGACTGCAGAGGTGATAAAGTTTATGGAGATTCTTAAATCTTTTCCACACTTAATAAATCTGACACTGTCATCTGGTAATGTCCTTTTATTTAATGTATCATTCAGAATTTATCAAGAGACACTGCTGCTTATGACGGATGCCCTCTTTCCTAGCATATTAAAATTATATATTTATATAAAAATACAGTTTAATTATCATATGATTCCCAAAGCAGGTAAAAACTCTTTTGGTAATACCGGTAACATCCTTCCTCTGATTTTCTCTCTCTACTTAAGTCACAAAGTACCCCTTCCTTCAGAACTCATAAATGAGTGCTCAGGAGTCTGATACGTATTTTAAGTAAAAGAAGTTAGTTTCTAGTGCAATAATACCTTAGAACCCAGAAAGAAGGGTCCATTACAATAAAATCTCTAAAGCAACAAGAAAGTTTTGAAGATTATGGTAATTAACCCTGTTTTGCATTATCATGAGCAGGGAGGAGAAAAGAACATGGCAACAGTACATCAGTTTTGCACAAAGTTAGTTTTGGTTTCTGCAGTCACTAGGTCACAGCTGGCTGCTTGCTTAGGTAGGGACAGATGTCAGTCCTTGAGGGACACCTTTGCACAAATAGATTTATAAGTCTTAATGAAAAAAATCTAAGGCACTGCAAGAGAAAAAATTGAAAGCTTCCTGGAAATGGTGAGCCAAAAGCAAAGGTGGCCAATTGTTTATTGCCTATCAACAGAATAAGTGTATATTTTCCTGTGAATCTCAAGTCACTAACTATTGCCATTCTATCTATTTTTGATGCTCTAATTTTAATTTCCACTTATACTCATTTTTTAGCCTTGTCTTATATTGAAGCAGAAAGAAGTGGGACCAAAATCATAATTACCTCCATGTGCAAATACACTAAATATTTTCAATATTATCAGTTTTAAACATAATGAAGTATATTTTAAGAAGTTATTTCATACTAAGCCCATAGATTGACTCTGCCAGATCTAGTTGTGCAAGTTAAAGATGGCATCCCCTCCTTTTTCTTTTGCTGCCATTTCTTTGCCAAAATTTACCAGACCTGACAAATGACAAACCCTCACTAACCTACTCTGTGCAGAATCAGGTAGCTTATCACTAGTTTATGAAAACCTGGCCAATAGGTGGTGATGAACAATTTGAGATCATTATTATCATCAACTAGAACAGTTATTTGCGTAATGAATATTCAACTAGGAAATAAGAAAAAGAGGAGGTTTTACATGTTGTTTACAAAAATGTAGTGAATGCAAAATCCCAGAATGATGCATTCCTCTGGGCAATCTAATGTTTTTCTGTCTTGTAAAAGACACACATTTCTTAGTAAAAATGATAGTTCCTGTGTTACTGCTGTGCCACATAAAAAATGACAGACACTACATTAACTCAGCAAATAGAAAATAAGATAAATGTATCTTTAACTTGGGTTATCATAACCAATTTTTTTGACATAATGTAAACATAAATAATATCCAATAGAGCAAGTTTCCTGAGTGATGTTAAACTGTTGCTCCTGATTGCACAACGTATGAATAGCCACAACTAAAGCTTTATTCATAGTTTAAGTGTCTTTTGCATAATAGGTGTGCCAAAAATAGTGATAGTTGTCTTCTAACTATTTTCTAATATCCATTTTTTTTATTTTAAGATATTAAACTATTTTACAAAGTATGTATTAACTGTGAGCAATTGAGTTTTTTAGCTGTTCAATAATGAGTCACACACTAAAAGCTGTGTTATTTCTGCTGTTCCGGTTAGTTTCAGCTAATTCATATCACATTGTTGCTGGCCCCACATTGCGTGAGTATGCAACAATATTTCTGACAAGAATACTTAAAATTCCTAATTTAAATGTTCATGTACATGAATAGTTATGAATGTGACTCTTAATTCTTTTGAGCCACTATAACTTAGTTGCCTGAGGTGTAATAGGAGGTCAATACAGATGAGGGGGAAATAATGTAAAACTAAAGCAGGCATTGCATATTTCTGTACTTATCCATTAATTTCAGTTCTGTAGAACTATATGGCTATCTTGGAAACATTTACTTCTTTTCAGGATTCAAAACTATATATAAGGACAGGCTACAAAAGGGGATCCAATATAGGAACCATGCCTGGGGCATACAGAAATGGTGTTACACCTGATCATGAGCCAAAGCTGAGCTGAGCTGTAGAGATGTAATTGGCAAGAGGTGACAAGCTACAGAAGTAGCTACCTTAGAATGCAAAAATAAACAAGGAAAATAAATCTGGGCAAAGCCACATGACACTTGCTTTGGACAGGCTGGGCTGGATGACCTCCAGAGGTCCCTTCCATCCTTATTGATTCTGTGGTTCTGTCAATGTGCAAATGAAGCAGCAATAACCTCCATCAAAACTATGCTAAGGCAGAACACAATTTTACACCAAAACATTCTTCGTTCCAAACTGGTTTTGTCAGCAGCAAGGTTTTGTTCTTTGAACAGTATTTATGTATGAAGCTGCCTTTTTAGCCAAATTTGACTTTTGCTTTTGCATACTCTGTTCCTTGTGGAAAAAAATTAGGAAGGCCAAAGCCCAGCTAGAACTAAACCTGGCTTCTGTTGTCAAGGACAACAAAAAAAGTTTCTATAAATATATTGGCAATAAAAAGAGGACTAAGGATAATCTCTGTCCTCTAGTAGACCAGGCTGGTAACGTATTGACTAAGGACGAGGATAAGGCTGAGGTACTTAATGCCGTCTTTGCCTCAGTCTTCAGCAGTAGGACCAGTTGTTCCTTGAGTTCCCTAACCCCTGAGCTAGAATACAGGGATGGGGAGCAGAATGAAGCCCCTGTAATCCAAAGGGAAATGGTGAGGGACCTGCTTCAGCACCTGGAGGTGCACAAATCTATGGGGCCGGATGGGATCCATCCAAGGGTACTGAAGGAGCTGGCGGAAGTGCTCACCAGGCCACTCTGCATCATTTATGAACAGTCCTGGATAACCGGGGAGGTCCCAGCCGACTGGAGGTTGGCAAATGTGACACCCATCCATAAGAAGGGCCGGAAGGAGGATCCGGGGAACTACAGGCCAGTCAGTCTGACATCGGTGCCTGGGAAGGTCATGGAACAGATCATCCTCAGTGCCATCACACGGCACATGCAGGAGAACAAGGTGATCAGGCCCAGTCAGCATGGGTTTGTGAAAGGCAGGTCATGCCTGTCAAACCTGATCTCCTTCTATGATGAGGTGACCCGCTTAGTGGATGAAGGAAAAGCTGTGGATGTTGTCTACCTGGACTTTTGCAAGGCTTTTGACACCGTTTCCCATAGCATTCTACTGGAGAAACTGGCTGCTCGTGGCCTGGACAGGTGTACCCTTCGCTGGGTAAAAAACTGGTTGGATGGCCGTACCCAGAGAGTGGTGATAAATGGAGTTAAATCCAGTTGGTGTCCAGTGACAAGTGGTGTCCCCCAGGGATCGGTGCTGGGACCGGTTCTCTTTAATATCTTTATTAATGATCTGGATGAGGGGATTGAGTGCACCCTCAGTAAGTTCGCAGACGACACTAAACTGGGGGGGCGTGTTGATCTGCTTGAGGGTAGATTGGCTCTGCAGAGAGATCTGGACAGGCTGGACAGATGGGCTGAGGCCAATGGTATGAGGTTCAACAAGGCCAAGTGTCGGGTCCTGCACTTGGGTCACAACAACCCCATGCAGTGCTACAGACTGGGGGCGGAGTGGCTCGAAAGCTGCCTGGCAGAGAAGGATCTGGGGGTGTTGGTGGACAGCCGGCTGAGTATGAGCCAGCCAGTGTGCCCAGGCAGCCAAGAGGGCCAACACCATCCTGACCTGCATCAGGAATAGTGTAGTGAGCCGGAGTAGGGAAGTAATCATCCCCCTGTACTCGGCACTGGTGAGGCCTCACCTCGAGTACTGTGTTCAGTTTTGGGCCCCTCACTACAAGAAGGACATTGAGGTGCTGGAGCGTGTCCAGAGAAGGGCTACCAGGCTGGTGAGGGGTCTGGAGGACAAGCCTTATGAGGAACGACTGAGGGAACTGGGGTTGTTTAGCCTGGAGAAGAGGAGGCTGAGGGGTGACCTTATCACCCTCTACAACTACCTGAAGGGAGGTTTTAGAGAGATGGGGGCTGACCTCTTCTCCCACGTGGCAAGTGATAGGACAAGAGGAAACGGGTTCAAGTTATGTCAGGGCAGGTTTAGATTGGATATTAGGAAGCATTTTTTCACTCAAAGGGTTATTAAACGTTGGAATGGGCTGCCCAGAGAGGTGGTGGATTCACCATCCCTGGAGGTGTTTAAGAAAAGGGTAGATGAGGTGCTTAGGGACATGGTTTAGAAGTGGGTGTTTTTAAATCAGGGTAGGTTAACGGTTGGACTTGATGATCTTAATGGTCCCTTCCAACCTCACTTATTCTATGATTCTATGATTCTATGATTTCACAGTAACCATTTTGAAGGGTAAAACACATTCTTAAAAGCATCCCCAAAACTGTTTCTAATTTGAGCAGGCAGCAAATAACTTGAACATGAGTGTTACAAACTCACTTAACTTTAAACATGTGAATAGTCAACAGAACAATTCAGAAACTGAAAGTTAAAACCATATTTAGGTGTTAGGTTTGGATTACTGCTCTGGAATGCAATGGGAAACAGCATCATTGCTCCCTTTTTGAGTCTGAGGAATGGCAGTCTTCATGGTAAATATAAAGTTTGTGTAGTCTTAACCCCTGGAAGCTAGGTAGTCACAGACTGCAAGCCTAGAAAGAGTTCGGAGGAATTCCTGCAAGGTTCTGAAGATAAGATATGGTTCCTAGCCATAAAAATTTATGAGCTTTCCAAGCCAGAGAGAAATTTTAGACATTAAAATGGACTAGACACCTTGTTGGATATACTAAGCAGAAGAAAAATTCAAACATAATATTTACATTACAAATATGATAACATTAAATTATATGTTTATAGTGTCTTAAGTGAAAAATAACCTGGTACCCAGGAAATTAAAAGAAGACTTAAAAACTGCAAGCAAAAAAAGATATTACTTCTCAGTGAATCCTTAAAATCTGAACAAGTCGGATTAAGTTTGTGATCAACCTTATCTAGAATTATACAGCTCACATGTCATGCTGTCCTGTAGTGATTCAGAAACAAATTTACACAGAGAGCTGAAGTAAGATGTAATGTTTTTGAGAATACGACTTATCAAAACCCCCAACTCAGCCTTCCCCCAGAGACTGGAGATCTGTAGGACAAGCTGCCATTCTTATACAGTGTAATTGTGTGTCATACTATGAAATTGTCTAAAAATGGCATGGCACAGCTACAGAGAAATCAGTGGTGCTGTATACAGCTAGTCCCAGCTGATCCCGAACTGCTGTCATGTCAGAAACAGTGGAATTATGATAGAGATTTAGTGGTCTTCTGATCATTTGAATCTCCTAAACATTTCTGAGCAAGCAATTAGTTGGTTTCAGGATCCATCTGATGAGGGGAGAAAGCTGTAGGTTATCCCAGCCTCAGTGGGGTATCAGTAAGACAGAGAAGTTCCTGGAAGGGCTGAAGAGTGAGACCGGGAACCCATCTTTGGTGTCCCCAGGCACAAGATCAGCGTAGAACTTACTGGGTCTCTGGGAGGCCCAGGATTGCTCAGAATTGCAATAGGGAGAGATTTTGTCACTCAGTGTCTCGTAGTTTAAAGACTGTCTGCGTCTCTTCCATTTTCAGTGCCCAGGCTCTGATGAAGGTTAGACAGTGTAACCTAGGAGGAAATCTAGGGTTTACTCTTGAATCTTTAGATCCATTTCTTTTACTGATAAGCATATCGATAGTTGCTTTACTTGAATTTGATCTCCTACTTTTACAGAAATAAAGGAAAAATAGAAAGGGAAAGAGAAAGGATAATTACAGTTCCTAGAACATCCACTTGGCAAAAGCCATCTGGTATTTATCTATGTCATTAATTGACTTCACAGTTGAAGACTTCAAAGAGGAGCTGTGTGGGAATTGGAAATTAGGTTATTCCAAAATTTGTTTTCATTTTAACTCAGATCAATGTGTTATATTTAGAAAGTTCTTACAAAAACAGAATTTCAATAAATAATTTCAGTCTTTTAATATTACTTTAATAAGGTATCAAAATACTCTTTCTTAATTTTGGTAGCTTTCTTCTATTTTCTCTTTTAGTTGATAAAGTCTTTTTCAAATCGGCTTTCCAGTTTCTATTAAAAAATCAAAATATTCTCTTCAAACTTCTGGTTTATTCTGTACTCTTTCAATGAGCTTCCTTCCAGTTCATCCCATTCCCATATTTCAGTGTGGATTGAATGCCACTTTGTTTCGCTGGAAAATTTTGCAAGATCTGCCTATGAGGAATCAACTGTCTAGAAGATGCTGTTAAACACCCTTTAAAAGAGGAAGACAAATTCTAGAGATATTTGTGCTGACTGGCCCTCCTCATTATGGATTGTCATCACCACAATTTCATGTGCTCATCCTGCGAATGTTCCACCTGATCTGTGCTTCTGTCTGCTTAGTCACATCCTTCTCAGGCACAAAGGACTCCACCTTGCAGCTTTCAGGAGCACTTCTTTGAACTGGGCATATGCTACCTGCAAAATTAATCTCATTATGTGATGTTGCACAAAGATGCTATGGTACGCACTTAGTTTGCCTTTGTCAGCTGATTCTTACTAGAATAAACCAGAGCTGCTTGTTTTGATTTGCTTTTGTCTCATTTTATTTCTGACAAGGCAAAGCATGCCACTGTTTAGTAACAGTTTTTCCAACAGCATTTCCATTTTCTAATTTTTATAAAAACCAGAGTTACCAGAGAGTTTAAGTTTTTACAAGTAAAGAAAAAAAATCACGTTCAGAGAAAGCATAAGAAGTTTCCAAGTCATAGTTTTATTGGAAGTAAGAGCGTGCAAAATTGCGGTGGAAGTTACTGCGTGTTTTCAACCTCAGTGGAAGCCAATAGGTAGCCTTTGTATTACAGCTGCAAAACACAAACATTTTATGTGATGTGTTGTTGTGATATAGTAATTTTATGCTTTCCACTTTACAGATCTGGAACGAAAAAAATTAGAGTCCAGTTTGTTCCCGTCACAAGAATTACTTGCAGAGCTCCTAGAAGCATATTCCACATGTGCTGGTGATGCATACCAGAAACAGTAAATGAATGTCATTTATGGTGACTCTGCTGTTATCTACAGCTACAGAGAGCACAGAAAAAAGCGATGCTTTTGAAATTTTGTAAAGGACACAATTATTTTTAAAGTTCTGGTTTAGCTAGTAACAGGGAGTGGGGGTGGAGGGTGGAGGTGGCAGGGAGAGAAACAGGCCACCCCACAGGGGTTTTTCAAGCAGTGGCTGGGATGAAAACATAGGCGTGCACAGTAGCTGTTGCCAATGCTGTGGTGCATATATACAAATATACATTTATACACAGGCCTAGATTTTAAAAAGAGTTTAGTATCCAGGTTTGGAACCATGTTTTTTAAAGGACTCATCTCCAACTTACCTGAGGTAGTTCTTTTGAAATATATCCTGGTTTAGTTGCCTGAATAGGAGCTGAGCTTTTGAGGTCATATGACCCCAGCTGTCGGCACCGCACGCTTGAAAATCTGGCCCCATAGCGCATACGTGCACAGCACGCACCACTGTGTTTGTAATTACGTGTGACGTACAGATGAATAGATAGCGGGACATTTGATTGTGATTAGGCAGATCACATTCATTTTTAGCAAATGTTAAGAAAAAGCTGCTAAGAAAATCCAGCTGAGTCCCAGAGAATGTCTGAAACCGGTGTTCACAGCAAATGTGGGTGGGCGGTCCTGAACTGTTTATGTGTGCTGGCCAAGAGACAACAACACCAGGAATGCCAACTGCTGGAAGCCAGATGAGAAGGTACAACCAGCTTAGTGGGACAGGGAGCACGCCTCTGGAAACAAACCTTATGAGAAAAAGCTACAGGTCAAAGTCATGTCACACGTAACATTCGGAGACCTTTCCTCAACTATCGTTTGACAAACTGCTGTCAAAAAGCGTGATTTATTAAAAATTTTAGTGAATACCAGGAATAACTACAGTGCAACTTGGTACAAAAATAGAAGTGGAGGGAAGAAAAACAAGTTTCCCATTATTTTAAAATACACTCACAAAGTTTTAAGTTAGAAAGGCTAGGGGAGTTGTTTCCAGGGTTAACACATTTCACAGTGTATACAAGTTGTTAACTTTTTGTCATATACTCCTTCCAAGAAAAAAGGGGAGGCAGAAAATCTCGTTGAAACTATGTATTTCTTCACAAAAAAAAAAAAAAGCAAATGACAAAACTGTTCTCAGATTTCTCATAAAACCAGCTCCTATTGGGTTTCTTTGAATATTTGTTCTCTAGCTAGTTGGTCATGAAGAAAGGAAGTGAACCAGCACTCTTTTGTTGATAGTATACCCATGCCGATGAGACTTAGATATCCTCCAGCCACAGCCCCCCATCAAAGCTAGCTCTCTTGAAGGATGACTCATAGGAGGGGACAAAGAATAAGGGTTGCGTAGGAATTTACTCTGTAATAAATTTTTACGTACTTGATTGGTCGGTACCCTTTCAATACACTTTGGAAACAAACCCGAGTCATCTTTCTGGGAAAAGCAGAGTGCAGTAGTGACACACTGATATTTAGATTCTGACACTGAGAGAAGTTCAATTCTCTAGAGAACAGAAGAGACAAAAGAAAATCCATCTCCAGGCCATCAGGACTGAATCCATAATTGAGTTTGTTATCCAACAGAGGGAATGAAGGCTTCGTTCTTTTCTCTTTTTCTTTTCTCTCTTTTCTTTTCTTTTTTCTTTTTTCTTTTTTCTTTTTTCTCTTTTTCTTTTTTCTTTTTTCTTTTTTCTTTTTTCTTTTTTCTTTTTTCTTTTTTCTTTTTTCTTTTTTATTTTTTCTTTTTTCTTTTTTCTTTTTTCTTTTTTCTTTTTTCTTTTTTCTTTTTTCTTTTTTCTTTTTTCTTTTTCCTTTCCTTTCCTTTCCTTTCCTTTCCTTTCCTTTCCTTTCCTTTCCTTTCCTTTCCTTTCCTTTCCTTTCCTTTCCTTTCCTTTCCTTTCCTTTCCTTTCCTTTCCTTTCCTTTCCTTTCCTTTCCTTTCCTTTCCTTTCCTTTCCTTTCCTTTCCTTTCCTTTCCTTTCCTTTCCTTTCCTTTCCTTTCCTTTCCTTTCCTTTCCTTTCCTTTCCTTTCCTTTCCTTTCCTTTCCTTTCCTTTCCTTCCCGCCCTTGCCCTCCCCTTTCGCCTTTGCCCTTCCCTTCCTCTTTTCCTTGCCTTTACTTCCTTTCCCTTCCCATCAGCTACCTAGGTTTCAAATGCAAAATTGTAATTTTTTTATAGTAGCAGCTTCAGCTGCCTGGAAGTTAAAACTAGTAAGAAATGGAACAGTTCTGTCCAGGGTTTATTTGTTGGTATCAGATTCTCAAAATGTTCTGGCTTTAACGAGATGTGGATTGGCAAGTTAACTGGGTTAGACAAGGGAGGGGCACTTGCCTCTTTTTCTGAAATACATACTTCTTGGCTTCGGCTTTGAATTTTTTTACTCTGTGAAGGGTACAACACACCTCCCTCTTTAGGTAAAAAGGAATGTAGCTATGGTCACAGAGTAATAGTTGTACAGAGGACAAACGTGGCAGGCATGTGTTTGCTATGCTTACGCAGCATTATCCCATACAGTACCCTCATTAATAAACTGCAACACCTATTTTTAGCTGGTTGGTCTCCCACTTGTCTCCTGGAGGTAGCGTTCCATATCCAAGCAGATTGCACTGCTAGGAGGTTTTCTGTCTTTCTCTCCTTCCTTTTGGCTTGTCTTTGCCATTAATTGCATTCCCCTCAC
Source organism: Pluvialis apricaria (assembly GCA_017639485.1). Lineage (NCBI taxonomy): Eukaryota > Metazoa > Chordata > Aves > Charadriiformes > Charadriidae > Pluvialis > Pluvialis apricaria. The sequence goes on along the minus strand of CM030044.1, from coordinate 46,610,462 downwards.
TTGCCCTGAAGTTGCATTTCTTCCTGGTTGCCTACCCTCCCAAAATGCTTGTAGAATCTTGATGACCTCTTGTTGTTGTCTCCATTTAGACCTCAGAAGTAGTTCACAGAAGGCAGCACCTGTGGTCAACAAGGCCCCCTTGGGATAAGTACCCAGAAATCAACCATTATTCTTCTCGTAAGACCAAGTACCCATTTTTTTCTCCTATTCTACTCTTTTCATGTATCCCACTCTTAACATATTTACTTAACTTGCTGCTCTAGAAATTTGCGTAAGACTATGCCTTTGAAAACTGACATTAAATTCTGCTGTCCTGCTACCAAAATCATCCATCAGTAATGATGGTAGACCCCCCAGTGAGAGGGTATATGTAGGTGTAATAAAATTCAGAATGTACTGTGAAAATAAGTTCTGCTCCAGTCTCTTCAGATCAAACCTCCAATCCTTAAAGATTTCCAGGAGACCTGATGTGTCCTCAGTCTGAGACAAATTTTGAATGGGTGGATTCTGAGCTGGTACAGGTGAGTCTATGTATAACTGCATGGTGATCTGTGCAAAAGAAGTAGGAATTTCAGCCGACCTGGGGCATTTTCACCCACACTGTTGTCTGTCAGATCCTTTGCTCAGAGGACAAAATCTGAGACAGCAGTTGCTAAGAGCAAGAGGGTGAATATCTTTATTTAGTATAAAACTGTCTTTTTTTTAGCATACAAGGTCTTGGAGAGCTCTCTTCAGAAGTGTAGGCTGAAAAATTGCCGGCACATACAGTCTTAAACCAAACATTGTGAGTTTTTTAAGCTGTCTTACTTTGATGTATTTGCCAAAGCCCCATTTTAGGATTCAATATTTCCTCTGTTGTCATCATTAGTGGTATCATTAACTGTTTCAGTGGACCCAAAGACTTGAGTGTTAGGTCTTCAAAAATAAATGGCATAAAGACTGTTTAACTAAAGTGGCATTAAACAGGAACTTTCAAAAGAGTGAAAGTTAAAAATACCGTGTAGTATACATTGAGGCACTATTATATTATAAAGACTGAGAGTCTTGGTCCATCACAGTGCGTAAATGCTAATATTTAACTGAGAACAGGTAGCAGAGGGGCAAGAAATGGCCGGCAGCAAAGACATTCTAGGTGGGATTTGTTGGGTAATTTTACATACATAAGTTCAGCAAACTTTTAGAATAGCCCTAAATAGCCCAGACTGATGTTTGATAAGGAGATTTCACCTAATGACTGTAAAAGAAAAAAACAACAAAATAAATCCGTTTTCAGGCCCACTCAGAAAAACAGAACAACAGAAAGTTACAAAGTAGGTCTGAAAATGAAACCAAGAATTAAGTCTGTGGGCATTGGAAAGGGGGTTTCGTTGAAGCCCTAGAGCGAGAAGGGCCCCTGCAGTTTGTCCTCTCTGGCATATTTACTTATAAATATCTGATTTACAATACACTAAGCCCTCCCTTGGGTCAGTCTGTTTCTGAAGCATGGTAAACACAAAAGGATATGCTGTAACTCTCCTTTTAGGGGAGGTGGAAGGGGGAAGAAAGAAAAGAAAAAGAAGGAAAAAAAGGAAAAATAGTTCTTTTTTGCTCTGAAATCTATCTTTCAATATTTAAAGAAGTTAATTATAAGGGGGACATTATATATATGTTTGTGTGTGTATGCCTGTGTATAAAAGAGATATGTGTAAGGAAAGCAGAAAATGGATTATTTAAGTAATAATGAAAAAGGCCAGACAGCATATAATTCTCAGAGAGGATATCTTTTTTCATAGGTGATTAGTGGCCAATGTTTATGTTGGATCTATATCAGTATATATTCTAAGCTGGGATCATATTAATAGATTCTGTCTTCAGACCAGCTTAAAACTATTTTTCAGCTCCTCTCCCTCCGCCTTTAAAAGCAGTCACCGGTCACCAAAATTCTACAGGCAAAACTGGGGTCCCTGTGCTGACTGAAGACTCGTGTAAGGCGGCTGGTGTAGCAAACCTGGTGCTAATGCATGACCAAAAAACTCCTAGCTGTGTTGATGCCACAGTGCTAATTGGAGTAAAATGCAAGAGGGAAAGGTCTCAGAAAAGCAAATATGTATTTCCTGAAATACTTATTAGAAGCAGATCCGTGAAATTAAGAAGGAAATTTTTTCCTTCCTTAATTTCAGAAAGGAAACACACAACCGCCTTTTTTCTCATTTTAAATAAATGTTGTCATCATAAAATCCAAATAATATTAAAGAAGTTAGGTCATTTTGTAAATAGGACCCCGCAGTTCTGAACACAGAAAAGCTGATGTGAAGTCCTGTACGCAGGCAGGAGCAGCATCACCTTACATCGCCAAAATGTCTGGCAACAGTTAGTTTTTAGAGAGCTACTTCCTAAAAAGAGGTCTGCCAGTTGAGACAGTGATTCGGTTAGTCACCATAGACTAATGAGCTGTTTTTGAATAAAATCGGTAGTTTAAAATTACTAAGCATACTAGGCTTTTGTGTGGCACAGAAAAAGGTGATGAAAGATAAAAGATGCTGTGAAGCTGACTATAGCTGGACTTTATATCACCTATTGTGATAGCAGTTACACTCTCAATGAAAGTTTGATGGAGACCACCAAGAGAAGGAAAAAAAAAAAAAAAAGCTGCCAGAACCTTCAGGAATGCATCAGGCATCAAACTTAAAAAAAATAATATAAATGTCAGCAGAGATTAGAGGAATTGAAATATGTAACTTTACTACTTTAACTCTTGTGAAAGGGCAATAAAACTTATCACAATAGGGGCCTGGCAACACCTACACATATCAGTTTTGCCTTTAAAAAATATGGAATAACTTCAATATTTGTTTCTATTTTCTCGTGTTAAAAATGGCTTTAACAAGTGGCAGAATTTCATCCTCCATAATTCCGGAACCATTCTTTGCTAGGTAGCAGGTTTTCCCCTCTTAATATTCTTATTCTTTTAAAAAGTAGCCAAAGTCTACAAAAATCAGTCACTACATTGAAAAGAAATAGAATTTCGTTCAGAATTCAGCCTCCACTTGGGGTGTTTTGATAGAAGGTGGACATCTAGTCAGACTACCCGGATGGATCTATGTGATCAGAATTGTCTGTGTGTCTGCATGTGTGTGTGTATAAGGATATAACAAATGCAATGTTGGCAACTCACAGTGAATTTTACAGTGCTTGATCATTTTTTTTCTTCACTTAATAAAACAAGGCACTTTCAGAATTTAATTGTGGGAAAATCTGCAATGACCCTCATAAAAATAAGAGAGTAAAGGAAAAAAATGCTGAACCATTCTTCTTTGATCTTCAAAATAGTTTTTGAGCACTAGGAGAGTAGCAATGCCAGGGAAGAAGACCAGCTCAAACCTAGCACATAGTAAGCATCTTTCCCACAACTTCAGGGAGCATTGAATTCTTAAGAAATGTCACAAATCTCTAGTAAAATTCTGGCCACAGTTTCATCGTAGTAAATGACAGAAATAGTCTAATTAGTGGCAAATAATAAGCCCTCTCATAGTCTTTTACACCAGAGGAGCAATTCGTACTCTGGAATCTGGACTCACTCTGGAGCTACTACCTACACCTCTAACCAAGGATGCTGCGAGTGCATCTTGGCTAGAGATAGCCATGCAGGCAAAATGTAATATTGAAGCCAAGAAAGACAAATGAACCTCCTCATGCCAAAAGCCGGTGAGGAGGGAAACAGAAGTGACAGAAGACCATGGAGAGCTGCGTGTCTGCTCTTGGGATGAGAGAGATGGGAAGGACAAAGTTCTTTGAGTGGTCTTCTGAAAAGAGTGGCCACTAACTTGTGGAGCTGTGTTCCACAGATTCAGGCCTATGTTGAGGGGCCATGGCTGCATCAAATTATCTTTCCAAGACTTGGAAATAGGTTAAATGACTGTTTTGCTGCTCTTAGCAGTCTGCTGCAGTAGGCTGTTACTGGTTTTTCTTATCCTTTGATTCATAAGGTTCTGATTCATTACAACACCGTTGATAATGTTCATCTGCTGCTTCCATAAGAGAAATCTATTAAAATGCAACCTTAAAAAAGCATAATTCATCCTTGTAAAGTCTTCTCATGGAGCCCCAGGGGCTTGCAGACCTCATGTCTATCTGCATCATACCCCTCACATTTCCGCTATTTGCATTTGTGGAAGACGTACATGGTTTTTGCACCAGGAACAGTCTTCCTATTCCAGAAAAGTAATAGAATTCAACCATACTCCTGCCATAGTGCTGAGGCTTTGCTGATTTTCAAGAATCATGTCCAGGATGAAGTATATTTTTAACAGCATAAGACTTCCATGCTGCATAAAAGACACTGAGACATGCGGTATCAAGTTTACATGGAACAAGAGTATTAGCAGCATTCTGGTGATTGTTCTAAGGTCCACATCTGCTCTGTGTCCTTGGTTTTAACAGTGGTTTTGGATGCCTCTATGTTGATTAAAAGCAACATGATACAAATCAGGCGTTATTTTCTTTCCCCTCCCCTTTAGATCCTACTAATAAAAAATTGATTCTCTGCATAGACTTTCATGAAGGAAAAGTTCCAAGGACTGTCAAATATTGTAGAATGCATGCCGCTCACAGCAGTTTCCAGAGTCGTATATGTAATTTCCCTTCTTCTGAGTAACTGTCTATAGCAGCACATCTCTCTCATAATTTTTATGTGAGAGAGCATGCTATGATTATTTAGCCAAGAATTAAAATTGCTACCAAAAAGCTGTTACAGGCATCCATCATTTCTGTGCCTCTTAGCTGACAAAGCAATGTCATTGCGTATGTTCCAAACTGCTTTTCCACTTCCACATCTTTCCAATCTTAAGAAACCCTACCAAAATAGCTATTGCAGTCTGTTTGGTCGTGATCCCAAGCACTGTCCATCTTGCTGATCCCCAGTGCAGCAGTTTTCCTCCAGGCTTTTAGCCATGTGAGAACCAGCAGCAGCAGCAAGCAGCAATACAACTATGCCCTGGGTACAAAGGAAACATTGAAGAGCTACCTTCAGGCTTTATGTAAAATATTCTGAAGTAATTGTGGAGTACGCGTGAGCCACATGAGCTGGAGCAGGGTTCATGCCAGAAGAGTCTGTCTCTATGTGCTCCCACAAGGGCAGTGTATGGACCAAATGTCTCCAACCCAAAAGACTCTGATGTTTCACAATGTGAACAGGAGCTTCATCACTTGACCGAGACATTAGATAGTTCTCTATAACACACAGTGCCACAAAGACATTGTAGATTTACCCGTAGTACTTCACCAACACTCAAACCTCAAAAACATTGATCTAGTCTATAATCAATGTACTGATTCAGTTCTGAAACAGTGATATTAAAGATAAAACATTACAGTCTCAGAATAAGCAAGAGAGGATTTCAAGAAATAAGTTTGTTTAAAAACAAATAGAATATATCATAAAAGATGCTAGGCAAGTAATTATTTCAAAAGAGCCCAAAACCCGAGTTTCAGATTATACCTGCACAAGTTTAATTTTGTGCCTATTACCAATTACCTCACCCAAAACTGATTTAATGATTAAATAGGATGTACAGTATACACATCTCATATAAAGTCACATCTCATATAACGTGAGATGCACTGATACCACATACATTCAACAACATATGAAAAATTTTAAAATACAAGCCAGTCTTGCAACATTCTATTTTAAAGGACTTTTCTTTCTTAAGTTTACCCATCTGTTAGAATAATAAGATACCAATTTCTCAGTTTTTAATTAAGTTAAATGTTGGGGAAAAAAGATGATATAACAAAATGAGAGATAAATCTCCAGTGACCAAAAAAACAACCATGAATTCAGTGAAGAAAAAATGATTGTAGTTTCTGGGATCAGAGATAGCTTTGAATGTACAGTAGCTCATTTGTTAATGAATGCAGAACGGCCAGTAAATAAGAGACCTGCTTCATTATGGCTGCCCCACAGTTGCTCTAAACCTTATTTTGCAACAGCATGGAGAGAATAAAAACTTCTTAAGCTGGTTGTCCTTCTCTCTGAGACAGGATAATCTTTGAGAAACATTTTACGGTGCATCTTTTGAAGAAAAGTGCATTAGTCTTTACTGAAAAAACATTTGGTTGACCTTGAAAATAAAGCATTCATGAGAAGTATGAGCAGAAGTTTTCATTATTCCTTAAGCCCTCCCTTCAGAGAGACAAAAAATTCCTCCCTCCATTGCCACTCCACAATACCCAGTTGCCAGGCAACTGATCTTTTATGGTGGGTCTCCATGGCGACTAATGTACACAAAATCATAAATCCCATTACCTAGCTAAATACTAGGGCTGCGCTACAAAAAGAGAAAGAATCACTCTGAAGTTTAAAGAGATAATATAAAAGAGTGACAATGAAATTTTAAAAAGTAAATTGCTGTTGCTGGTATTATAGTTAATATGGTTCTTCTTACCAAACTTTCTCTTGTTCCATTTTCCTACAAGCCATGCCAAACCATTTTTCTCCTAGTTTACTAAGTACATTTTCAGCATAAGTAAGCCAGCTAAGGAGACCACTACACTCCACAGGTAAACCTTCAGCCACAGTTAAGACCAATCTGAGCACAGAGGAATTGTGCTAATGTTGTTGTAGTGCATTGAAAAGCCTTTGATGTAAATAAACCGACACTGAAGATGGCTGGTGAGGTACAGTGGCTAAGCAGATGGTTACACCACTCTTGCCTGGTAGAAAGTCTAAATAGAAAGGTACAGTTCACTTTTGCTCCCCATGAAATTCAGGTTGGCCACAGAACCAGGTCAGATCTGAACACATGCTCACGCACACGTGCTTATGTGGACATCTTCCTGGAAACACTTTGCAAATATCTTCTGCCCCAGCCACTCACCTGGCTCAGAACAAATCTTATAAAAATGGATTAATTAATGGTGAAGCAAGAACAGAAAGCTCCATCACTTGATCCATAGAGTTGTACATTCTAGGTCAAACAATAAATTTTGCAGCTTATATTGTCATTGTATTATGGAGTTTCATAACCAAAATTAGAAAAACAAGCACATAACTTTTTAGAAATGTTAAGTGAAAGTCACAATACTCTATGTCAAAGATAATTCATTAATTAGTTTAGCAACTTTCTAGCATCTGAGGACTTATTTTGATAGCAAGAGGTCGGTACCGCTCTAGTTCTGTGTGAAGAATCCAAGTTTCCTTGTTAAGAATGTTTTCTGGTTTTAGGTCCCCTCTTTCCCTTTCTTGATTATTTTTTTTTCTGCGTTATAAATTCAGTTTGAGTTAGAAATGGATTTGAACAGCAAATCCTCTCTGAATCTTTAATTTACCACAAGATGGGCATGAGTACAAGACAAGTCTATAGGCCAAGCAGGAACAGTAAAGGAACAGCATCATTCATTGTTTGGATGAGGAAAGCCTTGTGTGAGTACAGAAGCATGAGCAGACCTCATATGTAGCATGAGATTGGTTGGCTTTTCTTGTTTATTACCCAAGAGTGTCAAGATGGCTTGGGAAATTGCAGCTATGCTATGGCTGTGCCACTGTCTGAATAGACCTGAGCCTGAGAGCCGAGGTTTTGACAACTGTAAGTGGAGCACACTGTTCCATTCCACACTGCTGGGGAGCTCAGGGAGAGGTAGGAATACAGAAGAGAAGCCTTCTGTCATGAGGTAGCTACAAAACACTACTGCTGACCAGCATTGCTGTCTTCTAATGGCGAGAAAGAACTTTTTCTGGAAGACAATAGGTGCATTCATCTGACTACGCTGTCTCCCTTTAGAAGACCTGCAGGGAACTCTGTCCCGCCTTCTCCTACAGGCTTCACAGGTAGGTTACTTTACGGCAACAAAACAGCATGCATACCCCAACAACTTGTCAGGTTTTGTTCCTCTCCTTACTGATAAGTGACTATTTCCTCCAACAAAATATGAAGCCTCTTGTCTGCCTTCACTTAAAGCTAATAAAAGCTGGTGGCAATGTCCTTAGTGATGGCTGTTAGTAATAGGAAGTCTAACAAGAATAGCTTTTTTGTTATTCTCCTGAAATGCTTCTTCATTCGTGTTCATGCTTCTAGGATAATGAAGATGCTAAGTAAATACATAAAACAGAATCAACTAGCATTGATTTTCCCCGCCCCCACTGAAAACATGATGCAAGCTTTGAATACGATTGTTTAGCTTTGCTGTCACTTTTGGACAGTATCAGAAAATACTTATAGACTTTGACTTGCATTTGATGTCATAACACGTGTTTCCTAGTTTTCGTGAGATAAATACAATAGGACAAAAATAGCATTCCTTTTATAGTTAAAAACCACTAAAAACCACTAAATTACTATGAAACTTTTAAACAAAGGCCAGATAGCTATTGTGCCTTTAATCTCTATAATCTCAGTTATCGTGTCTTTTATTGTAAGTACATTATAATTATGGATTGAAATAAGCTGTTTTTAATGTATAATGGAATTGGAAATTGCAAAAGACTATACCATGCTTTCCATTATTCAATATACAGTACTCAATATTCTCCCACTATGCTCTGTAAAAAAACCCACGCCTCTCAAAGGACAGCAGTAAAATGTAAATTACCCGGGCTTACATCTGTCTAAAGTATAGCAAACTATTGAAAACTATGTTGAAACTATTGAAAAAGATGTTGAAAAGGATACTTCAAAATTTAGAGGACTAGTCTCATGGAGACCCTGGGGTTTCTCTCATAAGTAGGGACAAGGAAAATAGGTAACAGAAAGGGAGGATATTCTTAAGTTTTTTCTCACGAAGTTCTAACTGCAGGATAATGCAGAATTAGATTCCTTTCAGAATGAAAGTGTGTGTGGAACATGAAAATATTGGCCTAAAATGAAAAAAAAAGAAAACCACTCTACATATTCCCCTATTATTATTAACCTTTTTTTTCATGTTTTCCCTCATGCAGACTTAAAAAACCGGACCATAACTAAATCTGTCTTCTAGATTTTCCACCCAAGTGTTTTGCTCAATCCACCTGACCTTCCAGTCAGAGCCTTAATGGCTGGAGTTTTTTCTTGCATTACATACATGATCTCCCAGCTTTGTAAGTCAGTCAGAAATGATAATAAATGCAGCTGTGTAGGGGAAGTATGCGCAGGCAAGAAAAACAAGGGCAACCAAATAATTAAGCTTTTGCTTGTCTTTTTGTTCGAATAAGAATAATTAAAAAAGGTACATAGCACCAATTGGCAGTTGTCCACATCACAAGAGCACCACAGAATTTGGCACAATTCGACAACAGCTTCTGTTTCTGAGAGGCCCAGATCTGGAAACACATTGATGCTGTAAATCGCAAATTTATTAGCACACTTGGATGCACAAAAATGGCTGTCTTTTCACAGACTGGACAGAAGGAAAGAATTACACCTTTAAATAAGTGTGGCATTCTCCCAGTATTTTGGAGGGCAGCTAATAGGCAGCAGACTTCATGACAAATCAGGATCCTTAATACACTCTGTACATCAGATTCTGGTTTAACCGGAATCTCCAGAAATTAAGTTGGCCAGTCACCGCTCGCAACCACTTGCAGCAGGGATTATGCCCAGGTGGCAGCTATACAGAAATGTTATCCTCGCCTCTCTTACCTGCCACAGTACCTCTGCACATCCCACCTATGCTGATGTACATGAATTAATAAAAGAGGAGAACAACCTGGCTGAGATAATCTAAAAAAAATGGGCAGGTGAAGCACTCAGAAACACATGGGTAAGGAGGAGAGGCTCAGCATCAGAAACTCGGTGGGTTTTACAGTTTTCAAAATTATGAGTTATTGCTGTTTAAGATGAAGTTTAAGGAGAAGGATGTCTGTTATTTTGGTTGACTCAGACTGCAGTCAGGAATGTCCTCATTTCTTAATTTTCAGGTCTTTATTGAGTATTCTTGCTCATTTAACTGGGAACGATGTCCTTATATGAAGGACACTTGAAGGAGGTTATTACCCTTCCTGCTGCTATTATCCACTCCACCAAGAAAGATCATTGGATCCTGCCAATAGGTGATCCCCGAGAGAAAAAATGTGGTGACAAATCCTCCTGCCTTGCTCTAAGGTCAAGCCATCCCTGGTGCCTGTTCCCCAAGGGTTCTTGTCTTCCCATTGGAAAAAATGGTACCCAAATAGCAATGTAAGAAAGAAGCACCCATACTTACCAGGGACATTCACTGAAACTGGCACGTGGCTAACTCTTTTGGTGGCCATAACTTTTCAAAACCCAAACTAAAGCAATAAACCTCTAAGCTTTTCAGCCCCACTGGAAAGCCTGTCTTTCTGCAGAGCTGAATCTCAAGTGTGGAATTTGCAGTCAGGCGTGTGTGTACTGAACAGTCTGAGGATGACATAATTTGTCACCTGCACCTCAAGCCTGGTTGTATCACTGCAAACGTTCTTGAAAATCCTGAATAAACAGTCTTTCAGTGAAACTCCAGATTCATCTTTGAAAGCATTCAGCATGTTCAAGTATTTTCTTGCACCTAACTTGCTCCTCAGAAAAATCTCACATGACCAAATTGAGAGTGCCTGAGCAAGAAAGATTTTTAAAAATCTGTAATAAAGGTGAGCCAGTAAATGAATTCATACACTTTTGACATGCTCATTACACCTATTCAAGTTTTGTGTTTAAAATTGTTTTCAAAGTGATTTTAAAAACAGAACTGATTTTTTTTTCCCATTTTTGTCAATTCAGTCATATCAGAACGAAACTATTGATATAGGTACTGTTTATAGACAGATTTAAATTATGACAGCAAGACCTCTGTGAGCCTGATTTCCAAGTGCAACCGGACTGTCACCTATGTGTGATCATTTGACTTTATGGTATTGCAGCAGACCTCAACTGTATTCTTACTCTTATGGTTAAATCAGCTGTGAAGCTTCTGCCTGGGAATGTAGCTAATGGTCAGCAACAGAAATACCACCCTAATAACAGTTAAATTTAAATCATTTTTTCATTTATATTGTTCACAAAGTGTGAAAAATTCTCAACCTTTACCTCAGTGTGGTACAGATACTATATCTATAAGACACCGCAAAATATTGTTGACACTGTCTTCTTAGCCAGGGTCAGTGTAGCATGAATTATGCCTCTCCAATGCTAGAGGCTTCATAGATTGCTTATTTAATATTGTTATAGTATGTCATCAATCTTACCACTAGAAACTCACTCTCAGTGTCTTCTATGTCCTTTGCAAGTTTCTTAAGCCCTTCTAAGAGTAATTCCACCTTTTTAACTTGGACGCTAGAATAAAACAGCTGGAAATCTCTATGCCAGGTTGCTGATCACAGACAACATAAGCTACCTTCAAACTGCAATATCTATTCTGGGCCAGTCCAGAGAAGAAGTATTTCCTTCATGAATATTGGATCCCATCTTTAATGTCTCAGTGGTGGACAGAAGAGGGAGTGGTTTGCTGCCATTTGTTTTTTTTTTAAATTTTTTTGCCTAGTTTCAAAGAATCTGTTTACCACGAAGGTAAAGCTGCTTTTGACCACTCTCTCCTATAAAGAAACCTCAAGAAAAACAGAAAGTATGTTAACGGGAACAGACCAGCGCTCATGAAAACCACAGGGCCATAGAGTTACTTCCAGAAATCACCAAATGTCTCTCAAATCCACAGCATGCAACTAAGCTTTCAAATACCACCACATTTGTTTTGAGAAGAGCATGCAGGGTATCTGCTACCACAGCCTAAAGATGATCTTCATGTGGCAAGCATTCGTGTCCAGAGAAACAGATCACCTCTCTGAACCTACCACCCAAATAAAATGTGCAGACATACCACCTACTACATGGATACCAGAGGTGTGGAGACAAAAATACGATCTATTTCTTCCAGCACATTAAGTGATCTGATAGAAAGAAAGTAGATGAAGCAAATATCATCTGACCCGGATGAATAACAGTGAATGAAAACAACCACATAAAATAACATTTTTCATAATCATAGTTCCACTCCAGTCTCAAAGAAGGTTTAAAAATTTGATTGTTTTACTAAAAAATGGTATCTATTCTATAGAGGAACTGATTTTGTGGCACTTTACAATCTTCCTGCTTCTTCCCCACTGCACAAGCATTGACACTTTTTTCCCCGCCATTTCATCATGTCTCTCTACTGTCCTGTAGTTTGTCTGTCCTTGGCACAAGCATAGAATCGTAGAATCATAGAATGGTTTAGATTGGAAGGGACCTTAAAGATAATCTAGTTCCAAACCCGCTGCCATTGGCAGGGACACCTCCCACTAGACTCAAAGCACCATCCATTCTGGCCTTAAACACCTCCAGGGATGGAGCCTCCACAACTTCCCTGGGCAATTTGTTCCAGTGCCTCACCACCCTCAGAGTGAAAAATTTCTTCCTGGTATCTAATCTAAATCTCCCCTCTTCCAGTTTGAAGCCATTCCCCCTCATCCAATCACTACATGCCCTTGCAAAAAGTCCCTCTCCAGCTTTCTTGTAGGCCCCCTTCAGGTACTGGAAAGCTGCTATAAGGTCTCCCCGGAGCCTTCTCTTCTCCAGGCTGAACAACCCCAACTCTCTCAGCCTGTCCTCATGGGAGAGGTTCTCCAGCCCTTTGATCATCTTTGTGGCCCTCCTCTGGACCCACTCCAACAGGTCCATGTCCTTCTTATGTTGGGGGCTCCAGAGCTGGATGCAATATTCCAGGTGTGGTCTCATGAGAGCAGAACAGAGGGGCAGAATCACCTCCCTTGACCTGCTGGCCACGCTTCCTTTGATGCAGCCCAGTTGGCATTCTGGGCTGTGAGGGCACATTGCTGCCTCACGTTGAATTTCTCATCAGCCAACACCCCCAAGTCCTTCTCCTCAGGGTGGCTCTCAATCCGTTCTCCACCCAGCCTGTATTTGTGTATGCGATTGCCCTGACCCACATGCAGCACCTTGCATTTGGCCTGGTTGATCTTCATGAGGTTTGCACAGGCCCACCTCTCAAGCCTGTCCAGGTCCCTCTGGATGGCATCCCTTCCCTCCAGCACATGGACCGCTCCACACAGCTTGGTGTTGTCGGCAAACTTGCTGAGGGTGCACTCCATCCCAACATCTATGTCACCAACAAAGACACTAAATGGTACTGGTCCCAGTACCAACCCTGAGGAACACCACTTGTCACTGCTCACTACACTGAGCACCTCTTGCTCAGTGTTACTGTTGGCCTTTCTTGCCCAGGTGTTCTGATTAAGCAGCATCACCGCAGTTAACTAGGAGCAACTACCACTAACTTGTATTTAGGTTAGACTTCCCTGCTTCTTGTCAAACATTTTGGAGGAATGCTGCATCTGAAGGCTTTGTTTGCTTTTTCCACCTGTAGCATCTCACCTAATAAGATAACAACCTTTTCCTACAGTCTTCTATGAACAAAGGATCCCTCTATGTTAAGAATAAACAGAGTATATTGACTAGACTTATATTTAGCATATACAGTTTATATCAACATTTTTAAATGTTTATAAGTTTAAGAGAGAAGACCTAAACAACTGAGTAGTTCCAATTAATTACACCCCTTTATTTGCTTTTAGATACTTTTTAGGGGCAAAATCTTTGCTTCTCTATCCATCCTGCACAACTGCATAATTCCTTGGTGGTACGAGCAATGTTTGGATATGGCAGAATACCAATTGTGTGTGAGGCCAAGAGCTTAGCAGGACTCAAGAAAGGATTATACATTTGTATGGGTAATGAGAACATCCAAAGTTACATTAAACAGCATAAAAATTAAAGGAATAAGTCTGAATTCTTAAATTCTGAAAACAACAACTATTCAGCTAGGGGCTATGTAGAGACTTTTAGCAGAAAGTAGTTGCAGCAGAGTTATGTGACTAGCCTGCTGAGCTAATAATACAATTCCTATATTTCTTCATTGCTGTGTGATCAGGCCTGTTTTAGTTACACCAACATAGGACAACAATTTGTCATCTAAAGGAAGATGGATGAATTGTATCTTGAAAAAACACTACAGTTCTGAACAACTAAAACAGTAAGGTACTCTGCAGAAAAAGTAGGAAGAATGAATGTGGTAAGGATACTGAAAATATAGCAAATACTCTCATTTTTTACAAAGGAAAATCAGTCCTTCAGATTATTTTTTTTTTTATTGGTACTAAATTCTGAAAGCCTCTTGTGCCCTTCTATAAACACTGGAGATTAGAAATAAGATAAACAATACAACAAACAACACATTTGTTAATAGAAACTCAGCCTGGAAAAGAATTACACTGTTTCTCAGAATCATAAATAAAAAGTAATAGTTGGGGAGGGGGGGTAAAAGATAATTCAACTTCAAAGACTTCCTGTGATTTCTAACAGTTGAAACAAAATTAGATTATAAAATCTTTTTTATTTTCTTGTATCCCCTCTCTAAAGAGGGAAGCCAGAACAAATGAAAACACAAGGCTCATACACCTCCAGGAAATGCTTGCGTAACGCTTATTTATCTTTTAACTAACATTTGTTAACCATGGATTAGTGGAACAGCCTCTTGTAATTATGGTTACTGTTCCATTTGTGGCTATCTTCATGAGGCCAGTGAATCTTTAAATTACAGGCTGACCACCCGGGAGCACAAGTATTGAATCAGCCACATCTCCATAGGCACCACATTTGGATGATTATCCCAAAAGATGACATGCTAACACACACATATGCAACAAAGGAGGTTTATGCTTGCAGCTTCAGAGTCACTTTCAGCCCCTGTAGTGGTTTCGAGTTCAATAAAACCAGGGTGGCCCCTGACATAATGTGCTCCGTTTCAGTACGGGAGAAATGGCTGGTGAAGACAGTCTTTGTTAAATACTGGTCATTTTAACAGCTATCACAGTGTCCTTCAGTTATAACCTCAGACACTGGACTGCAATAGGAGTGAGGAAACTGGCCCAAGGAAGAAAGGTTTGATTTACTTAAAGGCAGTACACATTTGAAAAATACATGCATTTATGTGTATGGATATACACATACATATACACATATCAAGTAAGAAGAGAAACAAAACTATTATTTTATTCCTAAGAATCTATATAGTTAAAGGGATATTACTACATGTTTGTTATTGTCTTTATTACTGCCTCAGGGCTTACCATTCAAATCACTCCTTCCAAGATTAAAGACTTTATGACCTTTATTGCGTGGATCATTCATCTTTGAGACTTAATCTGCAGTCCCTTGGGATCAGATCACAGATCTGGTTGTCAAAAGCCTGGATCCAAAGAAATCCAATCGGCCAGGAAAGTACACTGAGAGACTCTGTGCTGCACCAGCCTTCCCTTCTCTTATAGTTCCACATGAGCTGTGCTGGCATCAGAGATGCACCCAGATATCATCTGAAGGATTTACAAAGAAAGTCGTTTCATCTCAGTCTGAGATTTATAACGATCAGTTTACAAATGCACACAGATTATTGACAACAGGGCTTTATGGAAGTCTTGCAGCAGAGCTGGTGACCTTGCCCGAGCTCAGGGCATAGCTATAGGTGGATGAGCATCATCATACAAAACCAGCTCTCTTCGTCCAGAAAATTTGCTTTCATGTATCCATTGTCTAACAAATTATCCCTTTCGAATAGAATTTCAGAAAGAGACCCAGCACTCTTCAAAAATCCCACCCTAAGTAAATAGGGGCAAAGAATTTGGCATTTACTTAGCTGTCACTCAGTCCTTCTATAATGCATAAATAATGTGTACGTAATATATACACACTTACAGGCATATTTTGATGGCATCTAGGAATTCAAAGAGGATTTGGTTTCCCATTGTGCAGGGCATTATATAAACACTGATTTAAAAGGTGGTCCCTTCCCCAGAGGCCTCACAACATAGTCTTAATGCTTTGCTGATGGATACCTCACCATCTGTGCAAACCCAGTTATCAAACCACGGCCTGATTACATATAGGTAATGTGTATCTGAACCAAAAATGTTGCAGTGTAGAGAATTCCATGTAGACAGTGTAGATCGGCTGTGATTTTGCAGTTATAAATTTTGAGTTACTCCTGGGATATGCAAAATTCAGCTGCAGGGCTTTGAATGGGGTCATCTGTACTGCATGTAAGGACTTGGCTCTTTATGCAATGTTTCTTCTCTTGGGGGGAGAGGAGGATCTTTAATGTTTTTCAGTGCAAAAATTGTCATACAAACTTGAAATGTAGAGTGGCAGTACATGGTGCAGAGCAGGTGTACCCACACTGTGTTTGGTAATCCTTGCCCAGAGGTACAGCTCCTGTTTGCCTCCTACCTCCATGTTGGTTTGAGATCTGAATGCATTGCTACCACACAGGGCTCGTTCCCTGGCTTTCTTTGGAAGGAAAACCCTAGGCAGGGAGGAGCCCTAATTCACTACTGGGGTTCCTCTGGTTTGGAGGAGCAGGGTTCTGAGGAGCACTGATGGACCACACCTGCTCTGCCACGAGGATGTGGCCCAACGAAGTGGTAGGTACCCCAGGACCTTCAGGAGAGTAGCAGAGCTTGCCACAGTTATTCAGCAGATCACAGCCTTCGTGTTACCTCCTGGGACTCCTTCTAATGGCAGGTGAGATGTAATGGGTAGCAATGAGGATTTGGTCCTCTCAAAGTATTGACTCCTCTGGGTTTCTTTGCTTGAGCAGTCTGTGAAGGCGTTCCCGTGAAATGTCACCGCTTGATCCCTCATCTCATGGCAAGGACGCATAAAGACAGAAAATAGCTATTTCTCCTGTGGTTTTTAAGCTTTCGCTGAGCCGTCGCTCTCTGCTATCATTATCATTGTGTGCCACCTGCCAAACCTTTGGGTCTGGATGCAGAGTACCCAATTTATACCCAATTATGTCTTAGTTCCTACATGGCCTTTCTGTAAAACAGATTTTCCTTGTTGACAGTTAACAAACACAATATTGAGGCTCTCAACTTCATATTGTTTTTTCCTTGGTCTGTGCAGCCACAAGCATATTTATCTAGCATGAATGTTACTCCTTAGACTGTTTCATTCTGGCAACGAGACGCTGCCTATGGAGAATGGCTCATTCTATTGTTTCCCTATCAAAAAGAATTTGGGGGAGGGACAGAAAAAGTGGAATGGTTACAAGACAAAACAGCCACAGTTGTAATCATGCTGCATTCTTTTCAGGCTGCTGCAACACTTAAAGGTAGCTTGCTTTGGGTACCAAAAAGGTTGGAAAGTATTACAGAGGCACGATATACAAAATCTGCAATTTACACCAAAAAATACTTCTGTCCAAAAGGTCAGATGAACTAGGAGCCAAGAACAAGGTTACAGTTAGAGGCAGAGGGAAGTTGGTCATATCAAAAAATGTCTATAATAATTTTAGGTCATACATCTACAATATTTTTTAATATTATTGTTTAAGAATGAATGAGAAATCAAACTAACAATTTTCCCATATTTATAAATAAGCATTTGAGTGTATTGATGGTTTTGTAGTTTACCTGTCTTTTTTGTCTTGTGGGAGTAGACAAGTGTATTGATACTACATTCACCCACGCTAAAGCTACAGCGAGGGCTATAGCCAAAGACCTAATAAAAAAGTACACGTTACAATTTTCCTGTGCCTTCACAGTAGATGTTTTTTCAGATGACCGAAAACCTGGACTAACATGTCCATCTGCCACAAAAACAGTGGGAGGAGACGTATCTGGTGCACTTCTCATGTCGAACTGGGAATTGACTGCAAACTATGAAAAATCCCGTGTTACCTGGAATATGTAGTGTCCAGCATTGGTGCAAGGAGTCTCGAGAGCCTTTGCTGAGAGTCAGTGGGGTCACAGTGTAGGTGGGCAGGAGGGCAGCTGCTTGTAGAAGAGGTTTTTTATGCTCTCCTTGTCCCCCATTTTGTGACTGAGAGAATGAGGGGTTGAGAGTCAGCAACTGGCAACAGCTCTGAAGTTGAAGCTTAAGCTAAAATTAATCTTAGAACCACAAACTATTTCATAACATCTTTCATAATAACAGCAGTTTATTGCCTTGTGATGCTAAGTCCTTCCCTGTTTCTTCACTCTGAGAAACCTCTATTGTGCTGGCTTCTTCCTGTTTCATTGAAGGGAACAGCTTGTATGAATCAGGGACGAACCACTCTCCAGAGTTATGAATACCCAGCTATCACTCTCTGTCTTGACTGTCCAGAAAGGCCAGAGCTGCATCTTCAAACATCTTTCCGTTCTCCACTCTTTTCCTTCTGTGAAAGGGAGCCATGGCTGAAACCAGGATATCAGCCAAGTGAGTGTATAATGGAAATTCAGGCTTCCTAATGGCACGAGAAGCACATAGCTGTCCGTTTGTGTCCCATATTCATTGAAAATGTATTTGTCCTTGTAATTTTCTTGTATACTTTTTTAAAAAAATTAAATTCCTTTTGAAGGCACGGGGGGTGAGGGGTGTTAAATTGAGACCCCCCAACCTGGGTGTCTTTCACTGAAACTTTAAAGATCATCTGAAGATATCGTAAACTCTTACAATACACAAACATCAAAGATCCCAACTTAACTTCTCAAGAAACAAATGGATAAGTAAGCTGATAACAAAACTGGTGATATTTATGAATGGTCAGCCTTCTAAGAGCTTACTCAGTCTTTTTTCAGATTTTCTGGGTTTTCAGTACTCTGGAAAATTTTGCCTGGCTTAACAATGTTCTTGAACTTTTCAATTCCTTCTCTAGTGATGCAGAAACTCCTGTTAGCCCTCCTCGGCTCTTATAACTAGTGTTTTGGCAGTGTTTTTTTGACTGAAAGAGCTAATGAGCAAACCATTTTTACTTAGCATAAATGTGGGATTTAGAGCACATATACAAAAATCTAAATCATTAGTAGCTCCACTTTTCCCCCTAAACCAAAATAAAACCACTAATGTTAAAGGGTGGATATGACAAGCTCATCTACAGAGCTTTCACAGTCAGTTACAGTATAATACCAAGTGTAGAGTATTTATTACGTGCAATGCTGGACACTGTAGGGTTTCATTGTGAATCTGCAAGCAAATGACTGTTCAGCATTTGAATGGAGTACACAGCCAACTAAGATTACCACAGAAAACATGGGACATGAGAAGAATATTGTTTTCTGACCATGAAAAGACCACACACATGGTCCATGTGGAATGCACACTGGACCATCTTCAAAAACATAGAAGTTGCATTCTCTGTTATGCTCACAGGCTGGTTTAATTAAATATAGGCATTAAGCAGTAAATGTGTTGGCAGTTTCACACTGAAATGCTGCTGTTCTACAAGTAACTTCCTCACTGTAGTTTATTCTTTTAAAATGGTACCATATTTTTTCATTCTGCTTAAGATTGTAGAGGCTTGTGAGAGAACATACTTCTATAAATCAGAATCTTGAAAAAAACAATGTGAAAAATAATTCATTTATTAATTTAATTTCTAAGTATTTATAGATTAAGTAATTAAAAACATAGGTTTTTACAAGGTTTAGACTTCAAAAGATAGCTACAGGTCGTATAAATTCAAGTGGTTATCAGTTCTGTATTTTAGTAATAAGTTTTTCTGAGAGCAGTATTTACTCTTTAATACTATCATTTTTATATACCTATGTATTTATGTATATACCTACATAAATGCCACCTATATGTTATTCTGTTTACAGTGTCAAAGCTAGACTATGGCTCAATAACTTAGGTTAAAATATTTGTGGCCAAAAATATAGTTAAATAAAACTTACTGTATGAGCTTTGCAAATTTTAGCAACATAAACCTGAGCCATCCCCTTAGCATAGGCAAGAAATTTCAAGATCTGTTTAAAGATTTGAAATGGTCCATGTAACATTGATTTTCTTCTCCTGAAAACATCTTTCCGTGGATAAAAGCAGTCCATGTTTACTGAAGCTGCAGTTACGTATGGAGACCCTCATTGGCTAAGTTCACGACTTTGCCTACACACTGTTATTCCAGTAAGAGCAATGAAGTTATATATCTCTCATGAATTCAGGAAGCAGTAAACTTAGGGCTGAAAAAGATACCTATTCTTGTCAAAGAAATCTTTTTTGTTACAATTTTGACCTGCCTGCAAACTTTCAATGGGAGCTATTTTATGGGTGTAAATTAGCATAAGCTAAGCAAAGAAGCAATGCTAATGAGAAATAGGCACCAGGAAAGTGGTCATGGGCAAGAGAAGATCGTGAGTTGAGCGAGAAGATTTTCAAGCACCAGAATCAGCTTATCATCACGGTCGCACAGATGGCTCCTGCCCGATTGCAGAAGTTACCATCTCTTCTACCCTTCTTTTTATCACCCTTGCCATTTATAGCCAAGCAGTTTATCTGAGGGATGAGGGAGGTAGTGACAGGAGAGCTCTTCTCCAGTTGTGTGTTCTTCTGATTGCAAATTGCATTACATCTTCTCTTTTGACCTCTTTCTTCTGGGGACTTAACCTCTGAGTTTGGGCTAGGCCTTGCTAAGAGGCTGGCCAGCAGTTAGCAACTCTTAACCTTCGGAAGCAGCATTTCTAGGTGTTTTAGCTTTCTACACGATTTAGTTTGGAAGCATTTTTTAAGGCATATGTCTTGGGAAGGGGGTGACACAATTCGTTATGCGTTATTTGTGTTGTTCTGAATTTACTAGCTCTACCACTGCTTTAAGACTTGGAATAGAATTCTTCTAAACTCACTTCTTTGAAGCTGTTTCTCTGAGACAGATCCTTTGAATTCCACGTGTTTACCACCTCTCTGAGACTTCCCACCAGAGTTACTGCCTTTGAGGTGGCGACCTGTGGGTTGGGGAAGGTTTGCTTCCCCCCCCGCCTCCTTAGCATACCCCAGAGATCTTGAAGCTGTCATGAAAGACGCTGCTGTGCTTAATAACCTATTTCCAGGCTACCTTGGTATGATAAACATATTGAGCAGGACAGTTTGTGTGTAAGTGGCTCTGTAGCTAAGGTACCAGTTCTGGACTGAATGAAGCATTCACCGTGCCTGGTAACTGCGGATATACATCACTGTGTAAATAAATGCTCTTTTGGAGGCACAGCACTGTTTACTCCTACTCTGAGGAAAAAAGGTTATTTAAATAGATGGCACAGATGGAGCCAAAATATTTGGGGGAATGGAATGACCATGCCAGCCTTTACAACTTAAGTCACACCTCTCCTGCAACTCCCCCTGATCATCGTTTGTGCAGTCCTCAGGGCATGGCGTCCCCTGATTTTTTCTGATGTACAGGGTACATCAATTGGCTTTTGAATGAGCTGCTATTTTCCCAAATTGACAGCAATGTCTTTTTACTGCTTTGAGCCTGCACCCGTGCATATCTCAAGTCAGAGTTTGGTACTGAAAACATATGTTGTTTTAATCTGCTTTATGTCTAGTATCGGTAATAACAGCAGCAATATAACACATTTATTTCACCCGAATGAAAAAAGCCAAAAGCCAGTCTTTTAATGATTTTTCCATTCCTGCTGTTTATATTTTTATAATGTCTATTAATTGGAGACTATTAGTAAAACAATACTGTGTACGCTATTTAAGGGCCACGTTTAAAAAGAACTCATTAGCTGACAAGTTGTTACAGAGAAATAGTTTGGTATTTTAAATAAATAAAAAGCGCGTGCACTCCAGCCCAGTCTTCAGTGGCTGGCACTGAAAGGAGTTCCCCCGTTTTCTGAAAGCCCTTCCATGGGGGAGAGTGAGCTTACTTCCTAAGGAAATTACTGTGGAGGTGTCTGTAAGAGAAAACCAGGCACCGCTTTGCAGCTCTACAACTGCAGTGAGAGTAGTCATGAATGAACGCTGAGCCAAAAGAGTGATGCATGTTTACATTATGCTTACTACATTATTCCGGCAAATGCATAAAAATGTAGCTGCCACGAACAACTGCCATGTATAGCACTTAGTATTTGGGAAAGCATTTCGTTCTGGGTATAGGGTTCTGTGTCGACCTTCTGCTTTAAAAAGTCCTCCTCCAGACAGTTGCAGGCTGGAGAGGTGGATGCTCTGGCACGTAATGCACACTGCAGCGGATGAGCAGTGCCTGCCGGTGTGTTTAAGTTTTTCTGCACGGGATTTCCATTTAAAGAAACCCCACTGCCCCTTACACTCTTCTGGGACTTTAAAAGCAGCAAAGTCACTTCGCACTGCTCCGGTGAGCCGGGGGGAGGCGGTGGATTGCATGCATGTTTCCTTTGGCACCTGGAGAGGTTCCTCCCGCCTGGCACAGGTTAAGCTGGAACTACTGTTTGTGGGACCCTACGATGAACCAGGTCAATGAGTGAGCCAAACTGGAAATTACCCTTAAAAAAAAAAAAAAAAAAAAAAAAAAAGACAGCATTTTTAATCTGGATGTGTTCCCTGGCTTCTTAAGCACTTGCGCTGACACCACTGAGAGGAACAAAAATGAGCAGGTGGAAGCCACTTACAAAACCCTACCACTGAAAAACAGGCGTGTGTAAACCATGCCCTTAGTGTAGTGAAGAAAATCAACCCACAGCTATTTGTTTTGTGATTCCTTTGGGATCAGCCAGTGATACTTTCTTTTCACATTGTGAATTATCTTATTCCTCCCAACCAAGAAGTTTCCCAGAGTGATAATTTTAGAGACGCTGAAAGAAATTTGAATGTTGATTTAGATGATGACTGGAGAAACAAATGCTTTTATGGTTTCTTTCAAGGTTAACAAGTCAATCTGATAAGGTAGAAACTTCTGCTACCAAGCCTTTCATACACTGAAAATCAGCGGCTATTAACAGAAGATGAGTTGTGATTTTTTTAAAAAAAATTTTTTTTTGCATAGCTCTAAGAAAATAAGTGTCTTCACTAACTCTACCTTGGAGAAAAAGTGTTTTCACAAGCAATTCTTGCTTTCTCTTTTGCATATTCTCTTTGAGATTAGTGCATTAGTGTTTTAGCATTCATCACACAGTCAGTGCACTGGCTGAGTGGCTCCCTAAATAGGAGCAGAAATACATGTTGATTAAATTCTTTCAAACTCCTTGACAAGAAAATGAGTGTTATAAAAGAGTGCTGAAATGGAGTGATTCAAGTAGTGCTACATTCACAACCTAATTCCTTGAGCCTGCCTATTTCCTCTGGGCTTATTAACTTCCGAAACCCTTCAATACCCCATGTAGGCCAATACAGAACAAATTAGCCCAGGTCTGAAGCCCGCCGGCGTTCAGGCACACCTGTAAATCCTGGCACAGGTAGCACACCTACTGTGAGGTTCTGTGGTCAGCAGAATAGGAGTCTGCGGGCAAACAGGAGATTGATCAGCACTGTGCCTAATTTCTGTAACCATTGTGCAACGTGAGTAGCCAAGTGTAACGGCATCCCGCGCTCCTGCACAAGCACAAGGCCGTCTGTGGCAGAGGGAAGGGGAAAGCAAAAGAAACAGCAGCTTCCAGCTGCACCAAAAACCTCACTGAATTTCTGGTTACAGGCGGCTTTGTTATGTTATACCATGCTCTCAAGTTAACTTAAACGCTCTAATTCTGTATTTTCACCTTGTAGCTAATCGTAGGCTAAGTACACGCACACATCAGGTGGTCTTCAAATACCAGTTTTTTGCCTCTAGCTGACCTGTGTGACTTTAGCAAGCCTCACCAATTAACCTCCTCTGTGTAGAAAATCAGAAAGAGATCGTCACAAACATTTTGCGGTCAGTTTTCCTCACATTTTTGAACAAATAGTCCTGAGGACTTTCACCGACTGTAGATAAAAAGCATCCTTTCCTCACAGTCCCCCTGGCACACGTTAGCGTGCTTCACCCTGCGCTCTCCATGCGGACCCATCAGTGAGCGTGTTGTGCCTCCAGCAAGCACAACGGGAAGCCTGGCGGCAGCAAGGTCCCCGTTCCCTTGGTCACCCTCCGTGTATTTACATGCCAGAGTAATGAGTGGATGACAAGCTGCTGTTCTTCATCAGAAAACTTACAGACCCCTCATTAGGGAGGTTTTAGGAGCAGATAACCTCTGCTTTTTAAAGTCCCACTTCCAGTGGACACAGCAGAAGAAAGCAGTAGTTGGTAGATGTAAAGTCAGAGACAGAAAAGACTCAGCAGAGGTTTGTACAGCCTCGGCAAGCGAAGGTGGCAGGCTGCATCAATTGCAAAAGGCAAGACTGGGAGGGGAGGGTGAAATATACTGTTTATATCTGTATTCTGCAATGCTGTCTGAAAGTCAGCTTGATTAGAGTCTTTCCTGCCCCGTGTTCAAATTTGGATATTTTTACATCCACATAGAATGATGTGAAGCATCGAGTCTCGAGGATATAGCCCAGTGCTCACTTGCAGGCTGCACTGGGACAGTATTTTTAGAGATCCAGGACGCCAAGCGTGAAGATCAAGTACATGGAGGCAAGGAACACCAAGGCAATGTGGATTAGAAAAGAATGGATTAAATGGAAAAATGGAAAAGAGTGGATTAAATCACTTTACAGTAATCTGGCCAAAGAGTTGTACTTGAGGGATTTACTACTGGGGGTTTGCTTGAAAACCAAATCAGTCCCAACAGAGATTTTCAGTGATTAATATGTGAGATTTAACAGACAGAGAGCCTGGAAGTAACTTGAGTATTACCCTGTTCTAGCTTTCTATTTTGTTTATTCTTTAACCATACTCTTCCATATTTACTTCACAACAACAAATTGTCTTGCTCCTAAAGTCTGCCCACAATACTTTCCATCTCCTAACGGGATTTTTTCAATTCACATTATGTGGAGATAGTCATGGAAAAAAAATAATAGGCTATGACTCAGGCAAGATGGGGCTCTTTAGGCCCACTTCATTATTTGGATGAGCAGCCATCAGCACAGCCTCAGCTGTCGGGAAGACACCAGAGCCTTCTGTGGTAAGGCAGCTTGTGAAGCAAAGAGCCATCCAGAAATAGAAATAAACATCCTATGGCAAGATTTGCACCTCAGAGTTGTTTCTGTGCTTACCTAAAATGTACTTCTGTCCATTAAACTGTTCTTAGACCTGTGGTACTCTTAAGATGTACACGCCCGCTGTATTTGCCATCTGTGACTTGCTACCAGAGTACCTTGGCGTATTTGGGAGAATAAATGCTCAGAAACAGGGCATCAAGAGCAAACATCCAGAGGCCTTTGGCACTGGTCCCTCACAGTTACAAATACCTTTGAAATCCCTATTGGCAGCAGCCAGCTACCACACAATAAAGTACATTGGCTTTTTCGGCATGTGCACCTTCTTTTTGCATTGGACAATTATTGACTAATTTACCACGTATACCTCCAGTAGGCTACAGCTCTGGTGGCGGGAGAAGGTGGTTTTGGTGAGCAACTGTACTTTTGGCTGTACGGATTGCCTACAAAAGGACATATAACCATTCTCAGGTGTGTTGTTGAGAAACATGGATTTAGGCTGTCTCAGGTAATGGGAAGTGAATGCAAGAAGGATAGATAAAATTCTGTGCAAACAGTGGATCTACTAATTAGTCTTTCTTGGCAGAGACCAAATTGCTCAAAACTAGTTTTGTACCTACAAAGCATTTTTCAGTCCTGTGTCTTAAAGCAGATGACTGCACAATTTTATCTTGGTGTTCTGAGGAAATGGGAAGTACAGAATTATATAGTCTGGCTGATTTTAACCAGATTTGAGATGTTACACAAAGTATTGCAAGGGGCTAAAATATGTCAGGAAAACCAAGAGTCATTAATGCTTGTTTGAATAGAACAACTTACTTTTTTTATTTCCGTATTCAAAGGCACTGCTTCATTTCACCTCCTACCTGACGTGGTCAGAAGAGAGACACAGAGAGGTTTTGCTTCTCAACTGCAGAGAGATGCTGACTCCAAAAAACCACAGGGAATGCAACACAGCCTTTACACAGGCTATGCTACCCATTCTGTGGATGCTAAATAAACAGACTGCATCTAATTTCATTTTTTTTTAAAGTTAATGGAAGTAGGTATGTAACTGCTTGTTCTGATCAAGGGCTCAGAAGCATCTGAAAAGTTTCTTGTTGATTTACTTCATTACGCTGCTCAGATATGATGACAACTATTATTTCCTATACTTTTTCTATGAAACGATTCTCCCCATCTTTTGATGCTCTTTCTAAGTCACGATGTTATGAGTTGCAGTGCCATGCCACCCAAGACTGGAAATGCTTTGCCTACATGCCCTGCTATCTCCTGGGGTCAGAGTGGAACGATGTTGATTTTCACATGCTTTCCCTACTTCCCTGGACTCATGAAAGACACATGCTGATACGAGTGAGCAGAATATAACAGGTTCTGTGCATTAGCATTTGGCTGATCTTTGAAGTGCAGTAGCTAATATTAACGAATAATTCATAAATCTCAGAAGAGGAATGATTCAATTCTAAACTATACTACAGGTGAAACAATGTTAGGGGATACTGAAGTTCTCAACAATTATTTGACCTGAAAATGGGTCCGCAGTGAAAAGCAACGGATTGCTTATGCAGTCTCAATGTTTAAAACAGAAGAATTTTATACAGCTCTTTTGTCATTCCTGGACACAATCCATATGATCTACACTGCAAAACAGCAACAGCATTTTAAGGACAAAAGGAATGACTCGATGGTTTATTACAGATGATGAAGGCCACATTTCTTTCTCCTCTGACTTTGTATCCGGCTTTCAAATCTTTACATTCTCATCTGCAGCTGTTCACCACTACTCAGGCTCCTGGTGTGGGCTGCTGTCACAGGACATCCCCGTGTTTCTCCCTTGCTCTGGGCCACTTGTTGTGCCAGCTCTGGTGCCTATATGGCTGTGTGGTGAAATATATTAAGAAACTGATCTGGCTCAAAGGTAATCATAACAAAAAAGAAAGGACTGGTTATCAGTCCTCAAGAACATTTCTTCGTCTGGCTTGCTATCATCAGTTTTCAGTCCTGATCTGGTTTAAATGTTATGCAGTCCTATCACCTCACTTGTTACTTAGCTTTAAGCAACGCACAGCCATCAGATAATGGCCTTGGACTGACTTGTGTACTATAGGACTACAAGAGCTGGAACTGTTAGTCACGTGAACATTTACTATTTTCCAAACACTTCTTGATCAATGTCTCCTTTTGAACACAACCGCTTGCACTTGTATCCTTCCTTCAGTATGCTAGTAAAATGACTTTTCCGCCAGTGGTTTTTGAGAGGAAGAAACCAATTACAGGGATGTTGATACAGACTTTATTACTTCTGCTTGGCTCTATTTTGTCTTATGAGGGAGACCATTTTCTAGAATACCGTGCTGGTAGGCTACAAACCTCTTGTTGCAGCCATATTGCAGCAAAACCAGTATTTGTTTAATTTTAGTGTTCAGATACCATGAAGAATGGTAAGATGTTCATGCCGCTCTATGAACACACAAAGAAATGTCATTTTGAAACTATATTAAAAGAATGTTAGCGGCACGTTATTAAGCACTTTAGACCAGGAAATCCCAAAATTAAGTGCAAATTTTCAACCTTCATTCTTGGCATTTGAGTATGCTCAAACATGATTTAAATATAGTCTTATTTTTCAAGTAATAAAGCAAAATATTTCCTAACTTTTTGTGATTCTGAATAAAATTAGTGTATTATAACATCATTAATAGTGATTGAACAGCATTTTATATGTATCACAGTTATTACTGTAATTTTAAGGGGATAAAGGGTGACAAATACTATTCTTACATAGTTCTGAGTTACAGTCATTATTGATAAAAGCTAGTCCAGGGGTTTGCCCTTAAATTTGCTTTCCAAAGGCCTGCAACTGAGAGTCATCCCCATATTATGAAGGTTTAGGTGGAACACCGGAATAGTTGGAGGCTTTTTTTGGGTGTCAGGGTTTGCCCATGTGCTTCTGGTAGCATTATATAGCCAAAAACTACCTCCTTGAAAAAAACATTGTCATAAGCTCAAGCTAAGCACCTATTTGATGATTTAAGAGGAAATATCTAGCAAGTACTAGGAAGATAAAACTGAATGAGTTACACATTTCAACATTGAGAGCTTTCCATTCTGTTTTAGATTCAGCAGAAATTTGTCAGATTAAACACGTCCTGCATGCCCTCAGCTTAACTCAGTAAACCCCAATTTGACTAAGGTGAACTGGGAGGCCACATTGTTATTTAAAAAGAAACTAGAGTTACATACTCTGATCCCTCCATGATTATGCATCTTAAAAAGTTTCCTTTTGTGTTTAAAAATCTTAGCTGGAAGTGGCTTCCCAGAGTTTTAAAAGTGCTAATCACCCAGTGCTGTGCTGGGTGGTGCCCACATTAGG
Source organism: Pluvialis apricaria (assembly GCA_017639485.1). NCBI lineage: Eukaryota > Metazoa > Chordata > Aves > Charadriiformes > Charadriidae > Pluvialis > Pluvialis apricaria. The sequence continues at coordinate 46,582,268 of CM030044.1, read as the reverse complement.
TTGAATGGTCTGCAGAAAGAACTGCAGAGTCCAAATCTGAAAACAGAGACTTTAGTCTAACTGTGTACATATAGATTTAAGTACTAAGGCTAAGCACATGCTAATCTGAGCTCTACACAGCAGCATGCAAGCCACTAGCGATCTTGAAAATGCATTTAATAAGTACAAGACATTTAATGCCTTGCCATGCAAAGAAAGGCCTTTCAATAATGGACCTTAGTATAGACTTGGTCTTTGGTGCTAAAGATTAAAAACCCTAGGACTTGCTATACTGCACATCGTGCCCACTTTTTCCATACAGTTGATTACAGTTGAAGAGCAAATATTTCTATATGTGAACTCCTTCAACACAGATCAAAAAAATACCTTTTTCTTTTCAAAGATAAGCTTTCATAAGAAAAGTCATTGAACAGTTTCAAAAATGTTCCAAGAGCCTCAAATTCATTGTAAAGAACCCTTCCTTCTGTAGTGCTTTATGTTTACTGACTGTTATTTTAAATGCAGCCTTTACATTACAAAGCTGCAGCTTAGTTTCATGAAGCGCTAAGCAGAGGCAACCATTGAGAACCACTCAACCAGTGCTAGCCAAATACAACCACTGATCAGCACTATTTGCCTCTTAAAGTTAGGATCTAATCCCTAATGTGATCCCTAAGAAGTCTCTACTTTTTTTGGTGGTTTTTTCCCTTGGAATCTGCTGCCTTCTTCACCACTGAAAACAATCGATGTCTCTCCTCCTCTCCCTCAAGTAGTGTTACACCCAAAATTGTAAGCAGAGCTGGAGGGATCAGTTCAGAACAAATACAAGCTCAAAGCAGGCATTGCTGGCAGTTTGAAAGAGTTTAATTGCTTTATTCCATTGTTTTCCTTCTTTTTTTTCCTTTTTTTTTTTTTGGCCTAGTGCTATATGTTCTGATTCCTGCAGGGACTGGAAGTAGAAGTGGCTAAATGCTGTAACAAAAGCTGTTTACGGAGGACTGTTCGCCTGCTCAGAAGCACAAGAAATCTCCTGAAGACCCTTGCATACATGAGGTTTTCAGTCCAGTTGTACAAAGTGTAGAGTGCAGTTGAAGTTCCAGATCAGTGTCCACACATCAATTGCTGATTATTGTTATTTATTTATTTATTTACGCAGTGGCAAGAAGAAGAGGTCCCACAAGGTTACGTTAACTCTTTCTTTTTCAACCTTCAGATTCACAATGGACTGTATAAAAGGTGTAATGTGTCATTTGGACTGTGATATCTTAAAAAAAACATTAGGCAGATCATAACCTTCTTAAAGTTGGTACAAGAAAAAAGGCTTGATTATACGTAGAGTAGGAAAGCGATCCACAAATAGCTTCCAGCCCATTGTAAAGCAAGAACACTGTGTTCTAAGGTATCTTAATTCATTCTGAAAATGTGTAAACTAAAAGGGAGCAAGGTCCCTTTGCTCTCCAGTGAGATTGTGCACAGCTGAAGTAAGCCAGAAATAGCTGGAATGCCATAAATTCAGACCCTTTCATCTGAATTCACTTTCAAGTGTTATCAAACCCCTAAAAGATAGTCCCTATCCTACACTTCAATTTAGTACCTAAACACAACAATGTTTGTTAAAACCAGTCTCCTGAAACACACGAAAACTAAACATTTTTCACTTAACCACCCTTTGCCCATCAGATTACCACAAGAGCTCTCGGGCTCTTAAATTCCTTCCCTGTAGTATACGTGTATCCATATAATGTCCTCTGAAGACTGAACTCAGCCATAGTATTAAAACCTATGCAGTGTCACTGGTTTTATTGGAATTGAGTTTGTAAAAGGATTTAGCTCTTTATATCATCTGAAAGCTTCAACTCATAGAAGTTATTCATAGCTAATATCACCTCTTACAAGAGGTAGTCAACATTTTACTGAAGAAATTCACTTTCAGCAAAATCTCTCCTCCTTTCTTGGTGCAAGGAAAATCAGTGGTTCAATGGCTCAGGTTTCAAACTGAAGCTTAGCGAAAACTGAAAGAACAAAACCGAGAAACTGGTTTGGATGGTTTGAGAAGGCTCAGGTATACGCATGGATATTTTTGTCACTCTTGGCCCCCCACCACTTCTTGTGCTCTTTTTTCTTTTTTATTTTCCAGCAGCGAGCTGAAAGAGGCATGCGGGGAATAGGCTTGAGAAGAAGAAATTTAAAAATTTTGGGTGGCCTGGAGGCTACTTGTGATAATTTCAAAAGGTGTTGGCTTCAGTGACAAAACTGGTCTAAAAGCTCGTGTCCTGTCTGCCACCTATGCTTGTCAGTTCAGAACAAGATCTTGTTACCCTTAGCATTCAAGCCCAAAACCACAGCAACTAAAGCAGCCCTTCATTTTTAAATTTCAGCTTTCACTCTGGGCTAAGGGAGGACCTGCTCTGCAAGTTGACCAAATGAAATCAGTATTTCCAAGGTTTTCTGTGGGAGAAGATGATGGCATCCTGCCTTTAACTTGCTTATACTTCAAAGAGGAGGGGATGTAAAAACTTTGATTCTACAGCTTGGGTAACAAGTTATGATCACTAAACTTTTCTCCATATGATGGTCTAAGTATTGTGGTATCCACATTTCTCGGGTATGGTGGAATTAAAATATGGATTATTATACACTTGGTTTGGTTTTTGTTTTGGATTTTTTTTTCTTTATATCCAACTAACATCAAAAAACACAAGTTCAGAAAAGCTTCCCTTTTGTCTCATACAAATATCACGGTGATTCAACCAGCCAAGGGGGGTTCTACCTACTGTGGTCACTAAGAATGAAGTATTAGGTATTCTAGATTTCGGTGCATTTTTACTCAGTGTATTTCCTACTTTTCTTTTCATATAAGAAAAGTCTGTTCCAAAAAGACATTTATTACATAGCAAGAGTTAACAATTACTCCCTAGTGATACATATATAACTTCAACGACAGTTTTGCTCAGTTTGTAGGTCAACAGCGTATTCCTTAATGAAAGAAGAAAAAAAAAGAGTTGCTGTTATGACGCAGGTGCTGAAATCTCAGCAACAGTTCCAGAGCAATGTGAAACCCCTGTAAATCATGACTCCCTCACAACGCAACCAAGGTGAAGGATTTCCCCAAACTACTCTTATTTTGCTAAGAGTGTCATCTTGTGGAATTCTTGGAACACTCTTTGGCTCTGATTGGCAGTTGAAGAGGAGGATTAGTTTTCCTCCTTGTGGAGTAATCCATTATAACTGAGGGTGTTTGCTTTTAAGAAAGCAATGTGTCAACAAAACCAAAGAAAATGTGGTTCCCTCACATCTACTGCTAATGAGACACCATTCTTTTATTTGCTTTCCAGAGGTATTTCCTAATGACAAAGTCGGGAGGGGGTTGTTTGTTTTTTTAACCTACAGCAGCTGCACAGACTTTGATATCAAGCTGTTATAGTCTCAAATCAAAAGACACTTAGCACCCATAGGACTGCACAGGCTTCACTACACCTAACGGGTCTGATTCCCCCATATCTATTATCACAGTGATCCTCACCTCAAAGCTCTGTGGGGCTGATAATGATAACCTTAACCAAAGCGTAGATTTTCCTCCTCTTTCTTCACATACATACTCTAATTTTGTCAGCCTTTCTGTGACGCCTGCTCTAGGCCATGGCACTGCCAAATCAATGGCAGCAATAATAAAAAATGTCAATTCTGAGAATGGAATTTATTTCCTGTAACCAAAGCTGTACTCTGTGGCAGTATGCCAAAGGCAATTTCATTTCTCTTTAATTATCTAAAGCAATTCATGTTCTAAAGCATTCTTTTGAAGTAATATGCCACGAAAATATGGGTTAGAAGCTTTAATGATATTATGTAGGTCAGCAGACAAGGACAGTTTTCAAAGTACAGTTCAGTACAATTCATTGTATAGTGGCTTAAAATTTAACCTTGTGTCACTCAGCCCACACAGCTTTTGTATAAGGTATTAAAACTAAATGTCAAAGGCTCGAATGGCTGCTAGCTGGAGATCTGAAAATATTGCAGTCCTTTATTTGCTGTTTCATGAATCTTCACTCTAGGCAGATACTTTGTTGGTAGCATACAGGCTTTTGCACCTGGCTTGCAAAAATATTCTTTATAAAGAACAGAAGTAAAAAAAGATATTTCTGAGTGTTCAAAAATTCTGAACTGAGACTATTTCTTACATAACCCGTGAACAGGTCAAAATGAGCAGCTTTACTAGTTTTGAAAATAGCAATGAACTCTTTAACTAGCTCATAACACTGGGACTCACCCAGATGGAAGAGCTCTGCCGAGTAAACCAACAGCACTACTTCATTCAAGAGCAATTAATTCTCAGTGAAGTCAATGCAGCTGGAAATAAGCCCATGGTTCTAAAAAGCTGAGTTTTTCTAAGCTCATCCATCCAGATATCACATAGCCTCAGCTTGCAACTGAATTATTGCTCAAAAAGGTACCACCACGGGTCTTTCAGAAGCATGAATTCTACCAGGACATAAACACTCAACTTTGCTGTGTGAAGTCCCAGGTTTCTAAGCAGATTCTTGTTTGCTTGTTTGTTTGTTTGCAGAGGGGCTCCTGGCTGCCTCCAAAGTGGAGGAATTTAAGCGCTTCCCAAAATCAGGAACACGGTGTGTAAAAAGAATATAAAAGTCATAGGCCAGCGACAAACTGGAAGAACCATGATCACTACTACCAGTGCAAGCTGGAAATAGCCATTTGCAAAACGGCAGAAGCTCCAGCCACCTGTCCAGGGAAGAAAATAACTTTTTTCCAAACAAAGCTCGATTGCAATGGTAGCAATAATGCTGAGATATGGAAACATGAGTAAACATTAAAAATAGATTCATAAACATTTATGCATGTGCCTTTGAGTAGTGAATCCTAGCCTATTTGTCCAGACAATTTGTTACAGATGAGTGCAGAATGCTCAATAGCATATGTCATTGAACTTCACCAATATGGATGCTTTCTTAAGTTTCACATTTTGCAAAGATTTAGTAGCAGAGCATTACAATGTACTTTTGTATTAGTGTAATAGCATAATGAGTGCTAAGACTTCATTTACTCATTTTCTAGTAGATTAAATAATATCATTAATAAGGAAAATGAAACTGCCAAAATAAATGTAGAAAGTGTATTGTGATGCACGATTCTTGGGGGAAGCGGGAGAGAGTCGCTCTGTGCATTCCTTCCCTACTTTACAAAATAAAAGGCAAAATTTTTCCATTGTTATTTAAGAGGAAATACTCTACCACAAGAGTGTCTTGGGTTACAATTTATAATACAGTATTTTTACCCAGACTCATTAAATATTGTAGAGAAGACTAACTGGCTGCTCTTCCCCCACTGGAACAGGGAAGTACTTGACAAAATGAAAAGGCAAAGAAACCATGCAAAACACAACTTCATAACGTTGCTGAAGCAAATAGCTGGCATTTATCTGGGGAGAAAAACTCTACAGCTAGCTTAGCTGGGATGGAATGCCAAGAGCAGTTGTTCAGTTCTTATGCTTCAGGGCCTAAACACACCAGCAAAGGACAAAGCAGATTTCTGCCCTGCCGTCTATAGTTGAACAACCAAAAACCTCAACAGGAGACAAAAGTTAGGCTTTTTCTGAACAGTTTGGCATTGAGACACACTGGACTTTTCTGTAGTGAAGCCGCCAGTTTCTTAAGATGAGAAGATGTGTAGGTAGAGATAGTATCTTTTATTAGTCCAACTTGTACAGCTGGAGGGAAAAGGATAGCTTTTGGGTGCACAAACCCTCATTAAAATCTGCCTTCAAAAGATGCACCTGGGAACTGAAACTCATAATCACAGCAGACACTAGAAATCCTGGATTCATTAGCGGTTTTAGGTCATACTTCCCCTCTCGTGTTTTCTCCTCCAGCTCCCTCCTAAAACCTCTGTGTGTTCCCTAGGCAATAAATTACCCATTTCTCAACTATCTTAGGAGATAACACCTCTTAACACCTCTCTACTCCAGAGGCCCAAATACCTTTCCTCTCATTTCTAATTAAACTCAGCATAATTAAATTCACAGGCACTGTTCCTAACTTGCACGTAACTTTGAAGTTTGCTGCTATTCTTTAAGACCTGAAGAAAGGCTTGTGTACCCACGAGTTTGCCTAGATTCCCAAGTATTCTGCTTGTTCCGCTTTTAAAAAAATCACTTCTACTTACCAAACTGCCCTTGGGTACATCTTTAGCACGTGTGACCACAACATCCCACCACCACCATCACTCTAGTTTGAATATAGATTAAAGTACAGCTAATGGCATAGGAAAAGGCACAGGAAGCCCCACCTTGCTCCTGATGGCTACCATTATCCTATGTAGTACTATAGGGAGAAGACTAGATTGCTTAGTCCTTCCATAGCACTTCTTCATGTGGCAGAGGGGTAGGAATGACCTGTCAGCAAAACCCTAGCAGAGTCGCATGACTTATTGAGGCTATTACTGTTCCCAGGGGATTGCTTACCAAATTCTAAGTCCCTCTTTGGAAGAGGGGTCCCGCCCTCTCCCATGGAGAGGTATGGATGTGGAAAATGCTGCATTGGAAACATGATATTCACAGACTAACACACTCTTTGACACGTCCTCCTAACTATACATCCCAAACCCTCATTTATCACAATGGTTTCAGTAGACACAAGGTGTGAATCCATTTCTTGGATCCAGACAAGTTTCTAACAACCCCTCATATTCATGGTGCTGCTTCTGTTGATTTTCTGCACCACATGAAATCTCTGGTCCCACAGAGACAGTTTGTACCATATCTTTAGGCTGATGTGTAGGATTAGCAAAAGACCACATACACTCACATACACACATGAAACTTCCCAGCTCCAGCCTTCAGGATGATGGAAAAGAAGAGACCACACAGAAGATCTGCCTCTCTTTTGCCTTCTGTCAGTTGCACTCCTTCCATATTTCCTGCATGAACACACCAGAAACCTTATGTGCTAGGTTAATTAGATCAATAAACCTGAGAAACCTCTTAGGCCACAGATGACCACTAGGCCAGGGCTGGCCTAAGAGGTTCCTCAGGTTATTGAGCTAATACCAAGACAGGGATGGCCTAAAAGTGCGGGCTGGAGACCACTTACTTGTCTCCCGCAAAGAGCTTCCCTCAGTTCAGTATTTCTGTTAGCATGGTGGGAATCCTTGATATGAAATTGGGTTTTATATCCTTCATGTGACATTCTAAAACTGAACAATCAGTCTTAGTCAGTCAATGAATTAGGAATGTAAACCATATACTGTAGATGGCTTATGGAAGGTGGCCTGATTCCCAGCAGCTGAACTCCCACCCTTATTAATTTTTGGACTACTCTTAATCAAAAACGGTTTTAGCAATATCTTTAAATTAAGTCAGTGAATTGTGGGTTCACTTGCAAGACTAACAAGCACATGTTTTCAACCAAGGCCCAACAGATGTAAGGTAAGACATTGCATGTTTTCATTGATGATGGCCAAAATTTTACCAGAAAGCTTACTGTATTGCAATATGATAACAAAGTTAAATGGCTAAGAAAATAATGAAATTTCGTAACAGCTGAATAGGATACAAAAAGGTGGAATAGAATTGTTTTCCAGTGACATATAGACGTACTTAAAGCGAAGGCTTCAGGGAAGGACAATGCAGAAACAGATCTGGGGATTATAATGAATTCTATGCTGAACACGAGGAAAAAAATGCCACATTTGCAAATAAGGCAAACTCCACACTAGGGTCTGTAGGGAGAGGTACTGTGCATGAGCCTTGGTTCCACACCATCTGGACCAGCTGTGGTGCATCATGAGGAACATCTCTTTTCCTAGGCTTTCTCAAATCACCAGGTATCTGCGAGAGGCTTGTGGTACAAGTAGCAAAGGACTACCAGACATATCCACAGCTGTGCTTCCCCTCTCTATAACAAACGAAAGGAAAGCTGTCAGTATCTTCTTTTACCTTCTCCCCTTTCTCCTTTTTCTGCTCCAGAGGTGAACACGCTCGGGGCTGAAAACTGTGTGACTTTAAAAGTGCTAGGTGATGAGGACTCCATACTCATTTTCTTGACAATGAGGTTCAGCACTGAAGTAATAAGGGACACTTTTCCTAAAAAAATAATTGCTGGAAACTTGCTTCACTTTAGCATCAGACCTGCAGGTACTTGGTACCAGACTCAATCAACCAGGCATGAGGCTGCCTTAAACATAGCAAGACAAGGAGAGAGTTCTCTTAATCTCTCTGCTTTAATTCTGTCTCCAGTGGGGGTGTGACACCTGATAGTTGACACTGTGGCCTCGTCACATGTTCAGAATGGTTTTCTTGGCAGCACCACCTGTAGTTACAACCAAGATAGATTGAACTGAAGACCCTCAACAGTGGCCTCAGAAGGAAAGCACTGAATTAGATTGAAATATGTTTTTTATTAGTATAGGAGCAAAGGGGAATGAAACAGGGCAAGATCCTGCAGCATGATCCTGCTTACAGAAAGGATGTCTGTTTTTCAGCAGCAAAGTCAGCTTTAGCTCAGTTTTCTCACTTTCCCTCCCCTTCCCTTGTGAAGCACTGATGTCCAAGCAAAACCAGAATGAACTTCCAGGTTTTTACTTGTAATTATCAGTAGAGTAAATGTGGCAGCACTGGCCAGTCTAGGGTTGCCTGTCTGTGCTAGGAAGCTGTGTGAAAGATGCCATTGGGAACTACCCGCCAGAAGCCTTTGAGCTTTCACACTTGAGTAACCACTTCCTCACAATTAAATCTGCAAATGGGAGCACACACAGTCATTTCTACTTATTCAGGACAGCATGATGGTTTGTGTTTGCCAAGGCTATGAATTTTGCTCCCCATCATTTTCAAAGGTTCCTGTCAATGGACAATAATCATTACTGCTGGTGAGACTGTAGGTTGCACAGTAACTGATCTATTTTTTTCCCCAGGAGTTCCATTAGGTGTACATACACAGATGTACATACTTACCATAGCTACTTACCATTTAGTAATAGCTACCATTAGCAAATAATTATTCAGTGGTTACAGACAAAATACCAAACTATTTGCTGTATAAGACCATAATAAAAACACTGTGTCATACAAAGCTCCAGCCTGACCAGAATGCTGCCTCCAAGAGAGTCTAGTAGAAGGTGCTTAGGGAAATATTATAGAAAACAGGATGGTTATGAAGTAATTCTTACCTGGTTTAATGTCCCAGCTATATGTAACATCTTTATTAAATAGCTGCATTAGAGAATTAAGAAACCGCTGCCCTTCTCTTCTGAAATGTTTTGGGTGATCCCCATACATATGCCTTTTTAAATTTCCTTTGTGTCACATGTCTGGACAGTTCATGTCTAATTATGCTATATTTTTCTGAACACTTTAGGAACTTTAGTGCCATGGGGTGGTGGAGACTCAGGTTTGCTGGGTATCACAGAAGTAACTGGAAGAATTACCCTGGCAAAAGAAAGAGGCAGTAAAAGCTATGGTATTTACCACTGATGTACTTTTGATGTTGAACAAGTGAGGAGTCTTATATTTCTCAGCTTATTTTCTCTGATACTTCCTAACTTGCACTAACATCCGGATGCTTTTATTGTTTCTAATTCTTTGACTGTACTGCACACCTCTTTCTAAAACTGCACGTTTACATATTGCATTGCTTTATACCGCTTTTCTTCCCTAGCAGGATAATTGCTGATTCTTTTTTACTATTCTGCTATTCTGCCTCCTATTGGTTTAAATAACAGTATTGTGTATACACGGCATGGTTTGGCTAGGCACTGTGGACATTATCCTGTCGAACGTGTGGAGTAAGAAACCACTGGAACTTATTATCAGGAGTTATGATGAGTTCCTCTGTAAAATTTAAGATTGAATGTGTTGGGTGGGAGGACAGGCTGGAGGATTACAACCGCTATCCCTCTACCCCTGCTGTCTGTCTTTTGCTTCAGTAATCTAACTCTGTGATTGATCAGTGAGGCCATAAATAGTGATGTATGTTTTTCATGCACTCTTTAAAGATGCTGTAAAATGTCTTTTCCCATGCTCTTCCAACTCTTTATCATTGACACAAACCCCTCTGTCACATAAAAATAATAACAGTTTTGTAGGCAAAATATCCTTCTTGCTCATTATTTTGATGCCTAGCCTGGTTTTATGCAGATAAGAATATGTATGTAGTTAGGCTGTTTAATGCAATCTGATTGTGAGATGTTTCCTAAAAGTTTTTCTTATATAATGTTTCCATATTCTTGATAGTGAACATATGACCGTAAGATACACATTATTTTCTATTAGTGGAATTCTCTAACAGGAGCAATATAGATAAAACATGGCCAAAGGGTATCCAAAAAAGTCGTGTGAAATCACTGAACCCGACCATGAAGCACGTACATGTGCATTCTAAATGTGTCACAAACGGAAATATCCGGGGAACTTGGACACAAGACTATGGCAATATGGAATATATTTTATTCTCAAAATACATTGCGGATATACCAAATCTGATAGCAAATCAAATGTGACTGACTAGAGGAAAGGATCTTCCAATAAACTATCAGTGACACATCTTCCAAGACACACCATTTGTTCCTTGCAATGTGCCCTGTCTGGAAGCAACACTTGAAATCACTTCTCTCAGATCCTGTGATGATAGTCAGCCACCACAAGATCCTAAAAAGGTAAATTTCTGCAGTGTTTATATCCTGTGTGTAACTATTGAATAAAATGTTGCTTTTTAAAAAAGAAAATAATTGCGCTCTTCCCCAGTAACATTCAGGTATCATTCACTGCAGCTAACTTTCTTGCTTTGTGCTGCTTCACCACCTGAAAGCTGACTTTCTAGTGACCTCTAGCAAAAAATGAGCAGGACAGGCATAAACCTTTCAGAACCAAACATACTAAATCAGGTGCAGCGCGGGGCACTCAGCAGCCAGAAGAAACCTCCGCTCCCCTCTCCTCTCCCTACACATCCAACCATATATTTCTTTTGACAAGAAAACCGCAGCCCGCCACCTGGCACCTTTCGCGCTTTCCCTCCTCTTGGAACCCAAGGTGGGAGAAGGGGGAGAAGGGAGAGGGTGAAGGGGGACAGGGAGAGGGTGAAGCAGACCTGTGCGCTCTGCTGTGCTGCGGGGGAGGGGGGAGCAGCGGGGCCGGGGCAGCGGTGCGGTGCGGTGCGGTGCGGTGCGGTGCGGTGCTGTCCGGCGGCACGGGGCTCTCCCCTTCCTTCGCCTTTTTTTTTTTTTTCCTCCCCTGAAGTTTATTGTAAAAGGGGTAACGTTTGCGGGTTCGTCACGTGACCCTGACAGGTCCTGCCTATTGAGAGCCAGACCACCCACGTGGAGGACGATGGAGCTGCTTAATAGAAACAGGCATGTAATTGTGAGGCTTTCCAGCACTCTGCAGAATGCCTGCAACCTAGGAGGGTTATTTTTTTACACTTTCAGTTCCTTAGGGGTAAAAAAAAAAAAAAAAAAAAAAAAAAAGAAGGAGGAGGAGAAGAAAAAGAAGGAGAAGGAGAAGAAGAGAAGGAAGGAAGGAAGGAAGGAAGGAAGGAAGGAAGGAAGGAAGGAAGGAAGGAAGGAAGGAAGGAAGGAAGGAAGGAAGGAAGGAAGGAACTACAAGAAAAAGAAAAAGAGAAAAAAAGAAAAGAAAGAAAGAAAGAAAGAAAGAAAGAAAGAAAGAAAGAAAGAAAGAAAGAAAGAAAGAAAGAAAAGAAAGAAAAGAAAGAAAAAGAAGCAAAGCAAGAAAAAGAAAGAAAGGAAAGAGAGAACGAAAGAGGCAAAAGAAGGAAAAAAAAAAGGAGAAAAGGAAAAAAGAGACGGACAGAGGAAGAAAACACTGATGTCCCATTAAAGCCGCCAGCGCCAGTGAACGAGGGCGCACCCAGCCCTCCAGCACGGCTCCCCGCGACCGGCTCCGGCAAGGGCAGCGATGGTAGGTGCCGCCCCCGGGGGCCACGGCGGGGCGGCAGCGGGGCCGGGGGCCGCGGGACCCCGCGGGCAGGGCCCGGGCGCGGGGCGGGGGCCGGGGCCGGGGCCGGGGCGGTGTTGGAGGGGGCTGCGCGGGCCCTCGCCGGGGCGGCTGGCGGCTGGGGCCCGGGGCTGGCGGAGGGGGCGGGGGGACCCTCCCTCCATCCGCCGGGGGGCTACGCCGGGGGACCGGGGCCTCCGCCGTGCCGGGGCAGCGGGGAGCGGGGCTGCGGCTCCCGCCCTCCGGGTCCGGCCCGAGCGGGGCCGGCAGCGCGGGGGCACGGCCGGGCAGGGGGCGGCGGGAGCTCGGTGCGGGCCCCGGCGGCGGCGGGGCTCCCCCGGGGGCCGGGCGCTGCTCTGCCCGTGGCCCGGCCGGCTGCCCGCGCCTCGGCGGTGCCGCGGGTCGGAGGTGCCGGTGAGGAGGCGCGGGGGGGGGGGCACTGGCCGCGGACGGGAGGTCGCTGCGGCGGGGACTCTGTGTAGCCCCGCAGGGGACTGCAGGCGGGTCCCGGGTCCCAGCGGGTCGGCACCTGTGTGCGCTGTGGTCCAAACAACCTGCCGTGCGGGGGGCAGAGCCCTTCTCGGGCCGGGCTCCGTAGGACAGGGGCCGCAGGGAAGGTGCCGTTTGCATCTTCTTTCTCCTCGGGAAAGCTAAACAGGGCTCCTTCAGCGAGGTGCGCTGGGGAGCCCTTTCCCTCTCTTTGCAGCTCAGACTGCATGCCCACGGTCACTGGAAGCTGCTGAAAACGTGCAGCTGTATGGAAAAGGAGGGACAGTCACTGCCCACCCACAGCCGTGAAACGCGTGGTGTGCCTCAGGTTAAGTTGAATAGTGGCTTCAGCCTCCGGCTGCGGTATCGGACCCTGTGTGCGGTTGGTACCTGGCGTCATTGGGACCGGTACAGCGCTGCTGTCATCGGTCGTGTGCGTGTTGTCCCCCTGCTCCCGGGGGCTGGAGGCCGGAGGATGCTCAGTGGCTCATCTCCCCCTGGCCGCCGCCTTAGCCCCAGTGTGGGAGGTAGACCTGGGGGTGGTGGTGGTGGCAAAAGTGAGGAGGGGTATGGGGGAGACGTCCGGCGTCGTCGGGTGATTTTAAAAGAAATGTTGGAGCCAAGGTGGGCATCTGCAAGCTCCTAACCGGATAGCGTTTACCAGTTCTGGTCAGAAGGTCTTGCATTTTCGGCACCAGTCTGATAGGTGTATCTAATTTCTGGTTAGGGCTATTAGGGTCATTGTGTGTCTAGATTATAATCCGACACTGTATCTGGACAGGAGGTAGTATTGTTGAGAAATGTCAGGGCTGAGGAGGGAGGGGGAGGAGGAGGAATCCTTTAAAATCTATGTGCTTTCAAGAGCCGGTAGATATAAAACTGGCAGCCCGCTCTGAATTAAAATGTCTTGGGCTTCTCTGTTTTTATCCTTATTTCACACACACATGCACACACACGCACGCACTCACACACACACACACCTTTTATTTTGTTCTGCCTTTGCCACAGTGTATAAAGCCCTATTGAGACATGTAGGCGTGATGTGTAAACCGGATTAGCAGTATGAAAGAAAGACATACAATGAGCCTGAATTGTTTTACTTCCTTTTCATTTCTCACGCCTATATCTCTAATAAATTTGTTGCTCCAGCAGTGGGTCAAAGAGATCGTGTCGCTCAGCTTTTTTTTCTGCAAGACCCGATGGCAGAGATCATGAAAATGAATGCCCTGCCTTCTGCCAAATGCAAGAGTTGAGCTCCATCTTTACACAGACCCGATGTTGTCCGGACTGGCTCAAAACTGTTCAGTGTAACTTTCCCCCCTCTATGCACATTAAAGTCCGGCAAGTGGCAGGGCATTTCGCCAGGAAAGGGATCTGTTTTGAAGACGACTCGGGTTTACAGAGCTAAAGCCCCTCGCGGAATATGACAAGGTCTGCTAGGGCTGGGATGTCCTCCAGCTTTTGGAAGGAGAAGGCTGCTGCTCCCGCCGCTGCCCTGGGCAGCTCCCCGGGCGCCCTGGTCTCCCCCTGGGAGTCCGCTGCTGCGCGGGAGGAGCACCGACACCTCGGAGGCTCCTCTGGAGGCACATTTCCCCGCAGCCCTCCGCGGAAGAAAATGCCAGCGCTCCTGGGTTGGTGCTGTAGATCCCTCATTTGCTCCTTTGTGGCGTGCAGAGCAGCTTTCCATTAAAGGAGATCAGGGGTAATTAGCCGCATTATTTTGACAAGTTGGCTCGAGCAGTTCCCTTTCTTCCAGGGCTGAGGAGGGGGAGAGGGCTCGCTTGGTGCCGCCGCCTCCTTCCCCAGGCGCGGGCGCTGCGCAGCAGCGCTGCCCTGCGGAGCGGCTCCCCGCCGCCGCCGCCGCCGCCGGGCTGCAGCCCCCGCCCGCCCGCTGGGCACTGCGAGTGCAAACGGAGAGGCTCGGGCTGCTCTGCACAGCCCAGGGAAGGTGCTGCCCCGTGGCCTTGTCTGATGTCAAAGCCGGCGTCAGGCATGCGTGTGGCGCTCGGCGCCGAGAGGCAGACCTGTGCCCTCGCGCGATGGAAGCGTGTGTGAGAGACAAAAATTTGAGGGGACAGACAAAATCAGGTTATTTTCCCGCAAGTCCTTTTTCTGCCATGCCAGCTCTCTTGTAGCCCCTACAAAAGGAAGCCAAAGTGCTGGCACTTCATTTCTGCGTCGTTTCTTTATTAAGGGGATCAGATGCTCCAGCAACGCTCTTGGTTGGTGCGTCCACAGGCGATGAGCAACGTGGAAAAATGTGTTGAATTAAAATCAGCATAAACACGTGTTACCCATTGTTAACATCTATTGGATTTGATGCCTCATCTGGCTGGAGGATGTATGAAGCTCTGCAGTATTCGGGGTTATGAGCACAAAGGTGACCTAAGTAAGAGGCAGAGCATTGCAAAATGAAGCTGCTATGACCCAAGCCCTGAGATTCTTGTACGCCAGCCCTGGCTGTCCAGGGATCAGGAGGACCAGGTATAAAAGGCTGCAGACTGCAGCCACTCTGCACACGGAGACACCTTCCCAGGCCTTCACCACAGAGCAAGTCCGAGATAAGAAATCTGTGGGATCCCTCCGAGTGGCTGAAGATGGAAAAAAGCCCTTGGTGTGGAGGAGCAGTTGCACACACAGGGCATGCATATCACAGCCAGCAGTGCTTACAAATGTAAATAAGGGCAGATTGATTAGGAACAACATTATGGCCAGGAATGTAGCACGCAGGCATCAGCTATGAGGCAAACTGGGGGCAGGCACTGCTCTGACCACCCAAGTGGAGACTTTTACACTGACACTTCTTCCTTAAGGAAAAAAAAAAATACAGAAACAAGGCCAATTAGATCCCTGCAGTAATTCATCTCTTGTGTATGCTTAAAAAAAAAAAAAAAATCCCTCCAGACCACAGGGAGAGAGGGGAGATTAAGATAGCGCTTGTTAAATTTGAGTCTTCAGACTGAGTTTCGGAACCAGGAGCGAGGACTGGCGGGTGCTGGGCTATTGTGTGAAGCCGAGCAAGCAGGAGGCAGGCAGGGCAGCTCTGGGGGCCCGAGGTGCTTGAAGGGACACCCTTCCCCGGTTTTGGAGCCTGCTGGAAGGCTGTACCAAAACGCCTCTCCACCCATGCCTTCATTCTCCATCCCCCAGCGCCGCCGCCCCATCAGACCCGGTGAGGTTGAGCGGGGGCAGGAGCAGTGCCCCCACTCCACAGCACGTCAGTTCCCAGCGAGACGGACGGTCACTTTCCCAAGCAGAAACTTGAATGGGGGGTGGGCGACTGCATCCCAGGTGCGGGTTTCAGCCTCCAGCAGAAAACAGCCTCCAGCTCCAGCCCCTTTCGGTTTCCTTCTCCCGTAGGTATGCACCTACGTGTGCGTGCGGGACAGTCTGCTGCTCCCAGCAGCTTTCCCGGGGACAGTCCCGTGCGGAGCACAGGGCCGGGCCTTCACGGAGGCAGGTTTCCCAGTGTGGGAAAAATGTAGGTGGGACGGCGCGGAAAGGAAAAGGGACCCCCTCACCGGCGCCTGTCACCCTGGAAAGCCCCCGCCCGTGGGAGCCTCTTGGTTTCACGCAGAGAGCCTCCGCACGGGCGCTGCGGTGCGCTGCCCGCTCCCTCAGCCGCCGCCGGGGCTGTGTGCCCGGCAGCCCGCCCGGGGCGGCCCCGCCGCGGGGAGGAGGGCGCCGGAGGGCTTTTGCCCACGACCGCTGCCGCGGGCACACGCGTGGCGGGGCAGGAGGGAGAGGTGCGCGGTGCCCGCGGGACCGGGGGCTGCCCGGGCTGCCCCTCGCACCTCGGCTCCCCACGCTCCCCCCTTTTCCGCTGATATTCCCCCCCTCACCGCCCCCAATGAAGGCACAGCGTGCGCGCCTTACCGCCGCGCTCCTCCGCGGGCGCGCAGCAGCCGCCCTGATGGGGACCAGCCCCCCTCACACACACACACACACACACATACATCCCCACACACCCCCCCGAAGCGCCTCCCCGGGCCGGGCGCGGAGTGGCGGGGCGGGTTTCCCGCGGCACTCCGCGCCAACGCGCACGGAGGTCCGGCGGGGCGCGGAACCTCCGCGGGGAGCGGCGCTGGGGGCCGGGGCGCGCCGCCGCGGGGCCGGGGGGAACGCGCGCAGCTGTAACGGCAGCAATTAATGGCTGATTCTCAATGAACAGAGACGGGGAGAAGCGGTGCCAAAAAAGTAAACAATCGCGTATAGTTCAAGAAGTGTTTAGCGCGGCCAGGCAGGCTGCGTTTCATGGACTTTTACACTAAAAACATATTAAAATTGGCTTTCCTCGGGTTTCAGTTAAAGAATGAGCCCTAAGTTGAAACAGGCTAGCTACCGCGCGGCGTTAAATCCCTCAAGTGTTAAGTTTTCATTGTGTTTTTCTAACTGGACGGAGTGGTTTTCTTGCAAGGAACTAAGTCTCCTCTTTAGTTAAAAAAGAAAGAGAGAGGGAGAAAAATCTGGCACTTTCTACCGCAGTATCCACCACCCTGTCATTATTTCTGCAAGCCTGGGAATTCAGCTCGGACCTCCCAGTATTTGTTGCAGCTTGAGGCCAAGATGCCTCTAAAAGGATTTTCTTTTAAGGGCTTTAGAAATCGTTTAATGCTGCTTTCCCCCCCGTTTCCCTCTCCTTTTTAAAAGGGAAAAATATATTTCTGTATGTCGATCGCGAGAAAGTTCCGCGCGTGTATTTGTCTGCAAGCATCCCGGACGGGGGAAAAAAAAAAAAAAAAAAAAAAAGAGAAAACTTTCTTGAAAAGAAAGCTAAGAAGAAAGGGGGGGGGGGGGGGAGGCATTCCTTAATGGAAGTATTGCATGCAAAGAAGGCTGGATCTCTTTAAGGCTCCCCCTGAAGCTGGAGATGCACACACAAGGGTTGCCGGCCTGGGTGGTCTCTCTACTTTGGTGAGCTGTTGCTAAGCAGCTAATAATAGTCATGTTTGCTGAGTAATTTCTGCCCTCCCCGAGCCAATCGCCTCGCAGAAACCCAAGCCATCTGACAGCCCCGGGGGCGGGCTTTCAGCTCTTTTTTTTTTTTTTTTTTTTTTTTTCCTCCCTCTCCCTCTCTCGCTCTCTCTCCTCTCATACTCCCCCCCCCCCCCCCCCCCCCCTCCACCCCTCCTCCTCTTTATCCAAATGGAGAGAGTCCTTTTTTTCTTCTTCATCTCATCTCTTGAGCCGAGGGGCTGCAGCTCGCTGCTGCCGCGCACACGCCGGGGGAGAGCGCCAGGCAGCCGCCCGCCCGCCGCCGCGGCGGGGGCCGACCGCGGAGCCCCGCCGGCCCCGCGGCCCGCGGGAAGCACCCCGGCGCTGAGGCAGGATGGTGCAGCGCGGCCAGGCAGCCCAGCAGCAGCAGCAGCCGCGGCCCGCCGCGCCGCCGCCGCCGCGCCGCCGTCGCTGAGCGCCGCCGCGGACAGCGGCTTCCCGGAGGCAGCGGCGGCCGGAGGAGGCGATTTCAACGGGAGCGGAGGAAAGCGCGGCGGCAGCCGGGGGGGCCCGGGGGTCGCGCCCGCCCTCGCCGGGCGCGGGGAGCGGCCGCCTGCAGCTCGGGGTCCGCGCGCGATGTGGCAATGGGAGGCGCGGGGAGCGACTCGGCTGGAGCGGCCGCGGCGGCAGCCGCCGCCCCGCGCCCCGCGTGAGGCGGCCGCGCCGCAGCAGCCCCAGCACCACCACCACCACCACCACCAGCAGCGGCGGCGGCGGCAGCCCCCGCAGCAGCAGCAGCAGCAGCCCGCGGCCCGCAGCGCCGCCAGCCCCCCGCGGCCCCGCCGCGCCCCCGGGCCCCCGGGCCCCGCCGCGGCGGCGGCAGCGCCAGCGGCAGCTCCCCCGTCCCGCCGGCGGCGGCAACATGGCCTCGGCCGGTAACGCGTCGGAGCCGGAGACCAGCAGCAGTGCGGGCGGCGGCGGCGGCGGCGGCCACCCCGGCCGGGCGGCGAGGAGCGGCGGCGGGAGGCGGCGAAGGACCGGAGGGAATCGGCGCGCCGCGGCGCCCGACCGGGAGTATCTGCAGCGGCCAAGCTACTGCGATGCGGCTTTCGCCTTGGAGCAGATCTCAAAGGTGCATTCACTCTCTCACTCTTTTTTCCAGAGATACACGCTAGTGGTAGTGCTGTTTTTCGGCGGGGGAGGAGGGGGGTGGTGTGTTTTCTCGCGGGGGTGGAAGGAGGAGATGGAAATGAAACAGCCACCAATAAAATGCTGGGAAAAAAGAGAGGGACGTCTGTGACTCTTCAGTGCGGGAGAGAGTGCCCTCCTTCCTTCCCTTCTCGCCTGGTGCCTGCCCCGGTGCGTGCTTGCGCTGCGGAGCACTCCTCTGCCTAAATTTCCCGAGACAGCCGCTGCTCGCTGCCGGCCTCCCCTCGGCTGCAGCCCCTGGCCCGCTCCCCCTCCGCTTCCTTTCCGCCTCTCCATCCATCCCCTCGCAGCGCCCTTCGGGCAGCACCGGCTGCCGGCCGGGCCGGGGCGGGGGACAACGCGGGCGGCCGCTTTTCTTGGCAGAAGTTGTGCTTTTGTGAAGTTCTCCGCCGAGGGCCGGCACGGCGACTGCCCTCGGAGAGGGGCTTCCCCCCCACCCCCTTCAGCGGAGGAAGCTTGCGGCGGGTTTCTTCCCCCGGCGGTCGGAGGGGAAGCGAGGGCCGTAAACAAATTGCCACCTTCGCTCTGGCGCGCCGGTGCCCGCGGAGCGGCGGGGGTACGGTATTGTTGGCGGGGAAGGGCTGGAGGTGCCGGAGCGATCCGCAAGCCCGGCCCGGCCCGGGCGGGGCGGAGGGACGGGCCCGGCCGCCAATCTCCGCCGGCCAAAAAATGTTCAAAGTAAACAACCTCGGAAAGCTGCCTTGCTGCAGGGATGGTTTCACTTCAGGGAGCGGATTTCTAGGCTTTGTAAGAAGGGGGAAAGGAGGAGGAAAAGGAAAAAAAAAAAAAATCCATGTGGCTGCCCTCTTCCGTTCACAAATATTGTCGTAACTTACAGATGGCTGCTCTGCTTCCTAATGCAGATCACACAGCGTCTCCAAACTCTATGGAAATGAATTACTTCTGATCTTACAGCGCTGCTCACCACGTGGGTCCGGCCTCAGCACCAAACCCCTGCTAGGAGCTGGGAACGGGGAGGGGGGGGGACGGGACGGGGACGGCAGCGAACTGCTACCGACTAGCTTTCCGTCACCACTGTCCCCTGTCCCGTCTGTGTCCCCCGTGCCCCCCCCCCAGCCCTTCCGAGCTCTGAGCAGAACAGGGAAGGGCACTTCCCTCTGTCTTGTGGCTGTTGAGGTGGATGGGAAGTGGTTACTTCTGCCCTGCAGCCGTGGGTCTTCCCAGCGCGACTGCGGCGCGCTGGGCGCCAGGGGAGCGCGGTGGGCAGCAGAGGCCAAGGCACGGGGGGTCTCACGCCGTGCGTTGGTCTGGGGCGAGGATGGCTACCGGTGGGTCCTTCTTGGCCTGTCCCTGCCCGCTCGGCGGGGCGAGGGCCCTGCTGCGAGGGGTGTCCGCCTGGGGTGCTCCGTCCGCGCTGCCGGGGACGCCGCCTGGGAAGGCGCCCCGAGGGGCAGGGGCGGCCTTGCTGGTGGGAGGGCTGCGGGGGGGGGGGGGCTCTCCCCGCCGGCCCCCGGGCGCGCGTGCGGCGGCGGGCAGCCGCGGCCCCTCAGCCACTGACCTCTTCTTGCCTTGCAGGGGAAGGCGACGGGACGGAAAGCGCCGCTGTGGCTGCGAGCGAAGTTTCAGAGACTGTTGTTTAAACTGGGCTGTTACATTCAGAGAAACTGCGGGAAGTTTTTGGTGGTCGGCCTCCTCATATTTGGGGCGTTCGCTGTAGGATTAAGGGCAGCTAATCTCGAAACCAACGTGGAGGAGCTGTGGGTGGAAGGTAAGTCCGGGGTTCCCCGTGTCCCGTCCCCGTCTCCCCCCCCACTCCCTGCTGCCGCCCGCCCGCCCGGCCGGCCGGGGAAAGCCAGCGGGGGCGGCGGAGGCCGGCGGGCCTGCGTGCACAGGGCCCGCTCCGCACGCCGGGGAGGGTCGGCCGCCGGCGGGGGCCGGGGCGGTTGGGCGGGCGGTTGTCGAGGCGGGCGGCGGGCGTTGGGCCGGGGCGCGCGGCCGCGGGTGGCGCGTACCACTTCTCCGCCCGCGGAGGGGGGGAGGGAGGGAGAGGACGGGGGGGGGGGGGGGGGGGGGGGGAGGTGGCGGCAGGCCGTACGCTCCGCGGTGGCGGGGGGGGGGGGAACGGGGACGGCGGGCCAGGCCGCCCGCAGCCACCCCGTGCCCCCGCCTCCGGGCCCGTCTTCTCCGTGCGGGAGGGCTGCGGGCGATGGGTGTCCTGCGACGTCCCCGTGGGCGGTGGGAGGCGGCCGCGCTGCCGGGAGGCGCCCCTCCGCCATCTTGGGAGTGCGTGCGCCCGCGGCGGGGGGAGGGGGCGGGCGGCGCGGAGCGCGGCGCGGCGGGGCGGGTGCCTGTGTGTGGTCCTGTTTTTTGGACAGCCTTCAACTGTGGGGGGGAGCGTTTGTCTCAAGGTAAAAAAAAAAAAAAAAAGGAAAAAAAGAAAAAAAAAAAAAAAAATGAGGAAGGAGAGGACAATAACAACAACGAAAGGCTGCCGAGGCGAAGCGGGGCCTGGCAGGCCGCGGGCGCCGGTAGCGGGGCGGCCGCGGGCTGTACCCGGGGCGGGGGGCGCCTCCTCCGGGCCCATCCCCAAGGCGCCGGCGTAGGCAGGCGGGCTGGGTAAAGCAGAGGAGCCGTACCGGGGGGGCCGGGGCTTCGCGGGCGGCCTTCGGAAACGGACACCCGCTCCCCCCCCCCGCCCCAACCAGCACCGCCACCCCGGACCAGAAGACGGGGAGGTGCAGGGGGGGCAGAGCGGTGTGGCCAGCGCCCCCCTCGCAGGCCCCGTGTGTCCCTCGGGGAGTAGTGGGGCAGCTGCCCCGCTCTGAGAGGCACGGCTCCAGGCTGACGGGGGTTTTGTGGATTTTTTTTTGGTGGTGGTGGTTTTTTTGTTGTTTTTTTTTTTTCTTTCCTGGGGGAAAATACTATTTACTTAGCATCACATTCCCCGGTTAGTTGGGTTGACGTGAGAACAGAGTTCCTTGACTGCAGTAGTTACTCTGGGTTTATGTCAAAGCCGCTTGCAGCAGAATTTGGCTTATAAAAGTTAATATGGAAGGCTGCATAAATAATCATTACTAAATAGCTCTCTGTATGTGCGCGTGTGGAAAAGCTAGTGCTGAGCGCAAACAAAGTTAGTGGCTGTTATGAAGGTGGTCTGTCCTGCCCTGTGGATGAATTAGAGCATAGAGGACCAGATTCCATCCTGGCAGATGACAGCCATATTGGGGTCAGGACGAGGTTCACAGGTCATTTAGCAAGTATTGGTTTTTCTGTTTTGGAAAATAATGTGTTAGCGACTGAACTTTTTTTGGTCCGTGTGGTCCAAGAGCCCAAAATACGATGAGTTCTGCTGCCAGCTGCCCTGAGAAGCAGATCAGGCAGTGCAGGATGCCATCCATAATAAGAGATGTGCATTCAGAGTCTGTACTGGTCACTAGGTCCTGTGTACCTTAAATACTGATGCAAACGATTGTAAACATTTTTTTTTTCTACTTTTTTTTTTTTAAAGTCCTTGTGAGGTTGTTCTGGCAAAGTTTTGTCAATTTTTGCTCTTATGTGTTTTGTCTCTGCTTTTCTGTGAGTTAATCGCACAATATGTGATTGTAGTTCCTTCCAGCATGCTTCCTTGAGATTTATCCTGATAATACTGGGGTTCACTTACTTGGAAGGGTGATGCCATCCGATTAATGCCACCTGCTTTTTGAGTTGTGCAATAACGAGGAACTACTTGCTGATGATGCCTGTATGACTGGCCTAGCAATAAAAATAAAATTCTCAAGGAAATACACGATTTGCAAAATAGCCATTTCGTTCAATTGCTGCACTGACCTCTTCTCATGTCATTATTGCTTCATGAAGGGAGAAGGGGGGAAAGTCTGTGGTATAAAATATAGTTGAAATTGATCTCTGAGGTTTTTATGGCTGAGATGAATTCATAATGCAGCTGGTTGTATAGAGTTGACCTGTGTAATTTCACACCCATTGAGTTTAGTCTTCACATCAGAATTAAATAATGTAAAAAAATGTATTAAAAATCTGCATTTAGAAACACTTGCATTTCTACATTGCAAAAAAAGGCTAGCTGATTAAGATGAAACAAAATATTCTGGATTTCATTTAAATTAACTTCTAGTCTCCCCGTTCTAGCACTGTGACGATCTACACAAAAGAGCTTGCTAAAATGTGCTTTCTTGGTAGAGAATCTCTAAATGTTCTGCTCATGAACCAGGGTGTTATGCACATAAACCTAAAAAATAGCGATCACATCTTTGTGTTGCCAAACTATAGACAGAAGTACAGAGTGAGAATTTGAGATGGAACAGGTATAGAAAGAGATAGTATGGAAAATGCTGTTTTTCCTATGCAGGAGTGGAAATCAGTGACTAAACTCGGGTTTTTTTGCGCTTGTATGCACCTGGTCCTGACAGCTTTAAAGTACGCTCCACAGAGGTTATTATACTAAGGGTTTCTTTTAGTAGAAGCGGTGGCTGAATCACCCTGTTCATTTAAATAGCTGTCTTATTTTTTAACTTTTGTTTACCAAGAGTTTGAATGAACTGGGCAGTGTTGGCCAAATATGGTAGATTACTTGAAATATATTTCAAGTAACAGTTTTGATTTGCTACTGAAGCTTGTTACAGTTATTACTGCTGAGTAAATTGGCAGTATTTACATAAAGAGACTGATTTTGTATGGTGTATTTCTGAATACCGTGGAGCATGGAACGTAATACAGCACTGAAGTTTGCTTGAAGTAAACGGTTACTTTAAAACCGTAACACAATTAATTAAAAATAGTGAAGTGAAGTTTGAATGAGTTTTAAGACCATGCGCATTCCAAGATAAATGATTAGTAGTCTGGGCCTGAAGCTATTATGGCTGAACTATTTACGTAAGAAGTTTAGAAACCCACCTGGTAGGCAAACTTTGAAAGAGAGAAAAAGAAAAACAGATCTCCAAAACATCATTCTTTCAGTTTTTCTGTAGTAGTCTTCCTCCTTCAGAATTTGTGCCAGCACTCTTGGCCTTCTCTGAGCCTCCTGATACCAAAGTGGCTTTCCTCTCAGCTTGTTTCTTGGCACTAAGTGTTGTAGAGTAGCTTTTTTTGATTTTTTTTTTTTTTTTTTAAACACAATCCTCCTCTGGCTGCTGTTCGGAGCACTTCAGTTACTACTGTGTGTCCCACAGTATGCTCTTAAGCTGTGCTCCTGTCTTGCAGTCTGGCTCTTTGGCGTCTTTGACAGGGACACATACCTGTTTCCCCTCAGCCCACCAGCAGGTCTGTCATCTCCCTGTGTGTACCTTGCTCCCGGAGGATGCTTCTTTTAGTTCCTTGGGCAAACAAATTCTGGACTGGCATTTTAAGGGCAGTTCTGTTATCCACAGCCGTTCAGCTTTAGTTGGACGGCTATATGTGGGTGTCCGTGCATACTGGAGTTGTGGAGACTGTTTAGCATCTTTATACATCGTACACCCTTGAGAGAACAAAAAGGGCTTTGCATTGATTTCCTCTGTGACTGAATTTTGTTGGACACAGATGTGCTTTTAGAAACATCCATTCATAACTAGAAAGTACTCTGGATGGAAAAGAAATCATGCCCATAACTGGTTATGTTTTTTGCTACCACTCTTATAGGCACTCTAAGACCCTGTGTGTGAGCAGCAGTCATACATGTAAATTTACAGCATCTGCTTCTGAAAGAGGGTAGTTTTGTGGCTCCAGAGAAGGTTCTGTTAAGTGGAGCTTGAAATTTGGCTGCTGCAATGCCTTGAATGGTGTTAATTGGAGCAGCTCCTAAGGGGAGAGATGGTCTAGTCTTGTTCCTTGATAATTCATTTCATGTCACCATTGTCTTGGGATTTTTTTCCCCTCACTTTCTTCATTACTTTTTTCTTCCTTCAAAGGTCGAAGATCATGGTGTTCTTTCTTTCTTTTCTTGCTTTCTGCACTTTTTGCACTAGCTGTAGCTAAGTCAAACCTTTCCCTCTTTAAGTAGCCCTCTTCACAAAGCTAACCAAGCTCTGGCATGCAGAGCCCCTTCTTTTAGCCAGTTTGAAGGAAGAGGGTGGGCGATACAGGTAGGGGTAGGACATCCTGCAGGGGAAACAAAATGCCTCAGTAGCCACATAGTTCAGCTTTTGTGCTTGGAACAAAGTGAGTGTGTTCTAATTGTAAGTGAATTAGGACTGAGTGCTTACGGCAGAAACAGTTTGTAAGAGAAGTTTTGAGCTATGTGTAGTATTGTTTCCTTTCACTCTAAGGGGGAAAAAATCAAGTTACTCTACTGTAGTATTTATGGCTGACCCATCTTAAAATATGTTAATCTACCCATGCAACGTAAGAATGAGGTGAAAATGAGGAAAGCGTGTGAGTGATGCAGGAACCAGTATTATTTCCATAGGTTCTCAGTTTGCTTAACCCAGCAAGATCAATTGCAGGTGGAGAGGAAAGTTATTCTTAAATTCTGCCTAAGGCATCAGTTAACTTTACACTAGTATTCTTTGGAGAAACAAAAAAGAATAGTAAAGGAACAGTTCTTTGTGGATTTGTTGTTTCAAGGAGACAAATTTATGTGAATAGGCTGGAGTAACATGTTTGGTTTGAATGCAGTTAGCAGGAACTGACCCAGTCAGGTATAATTCCATTCTCCCACAAACATGCACATTTGTGCACAGCAGTGGAGTAGTACTGTTCTAGATGTGCTTGCACCTGTATCACATTCACACAGTGTAGATGGCAGAAGAGCAGAAGTTACTTTGCTGGTGAATCTGAGGTGGGGTGTTGGTAGGCTGTGTGACAGTCTGGGGGGTTGTCTCCGACCTCATCACCAAATCCATTAGTTTCATACAGGTCAGGTGACATAAGAGCTTACTCAACTCTGAATAATGTCTTGCACTGTGTTGCGGTCCTCAGTGTGTATTGAAAGTTCATTAAAAGGTGTTTATCTGGAAAATTTCCAAGTCCACTGTTTTGTTTGAATTAAGTATGATATTTATTATGTGGATTCTCAAGTGGGAAAGTAGCAGTGCTGTTTCCACATGATGGCTGAAGGTTGGTCATCTGGGCAGCATGCTCTTTTTAATGTTTACTGGTCAAAATGGAAGAGTATTTCAGTCCATGCTTCTGTTTTGAGAAATCAAAAAAAAAGCTTTACGTGACATTTGTGGATAAAAACATTAGGACAGTAGGTGTGACATTCCTGTGAATTTGGACTCCCTCTGTTTCTGTATATTGAAAGTTGTTAAGGAAAGATGTTTAAAGGTTTTAGTCGTACGGATGTTTGATTGTCATCTTTCAGGGGCCTGCTATTGAATTCAAAATCACTGGTGGTCTCTGTTCACAGTTCCATCTTGACAGGTGTCCACATCAATGCTCAGAGTTGGTGCTCCTTGCTGAAAAGTTCGTATGTCAAAAAAAACCCCCAACAACCCATGTTTAAAATTCCTTTTTCCTCTGCAATAGGTTTAATGAAGTTATTACATGTGGCCATTCTTTGGTCATTGAGAAGGTAAAGGGTGAAATCCTGAAGTCACTGAATGTAGTCGCAGAACTTGGAATGACTTTAGCATAGCCAGGCCTTTACCCACATACAAAGCCGCAGCAGACTAACAGCGTGCCACTGTTCTGCCTCTTCTGGGGAGGGCAAGGGGAGGATCTCCTCTTGTAGAACTGGCACCCCCCTAAGCTCTAAATGCCTAATTGCACGGTTCCTTCTGCCTGTTAGACTTCAGAGGCATTTAATTTACTCAAGGCTGCAGAAAATGTATCTTCATTATTCTTTCCAAACTTAACACACTGTCACCAATGTCCATGCCAGAATGTGCCCTACAGGTCCTTGTTTGGAAGCGTCTGTTACCTTCTCTGTTGAAATGTGTGTTTAAACAGGGCAGTGCCATGGTCACACCATTCCTCTCTTCTGAGCTCTGAGTGTCATCTTGCACTTTGGGGATGTTGCTCTTTGCGAGTAGGGTGTGAAGGCATTTCTGTGGTTTTGGAGAGCCTGGAGATTTTGGTACAGAAATCCTGGGGTGAAACAGAACAGTTGAAAGCAACATTGTTTTCTTGTTGGTCCCCACGCCACTGCTGTTGAGCAGGAGAGCAGAAGAGAAGCAGAAGCTCTTCTTCTAAGCAGAAGAGCCAGCTTAGCTGTAGGGCTGGCTGCTGCTGGAGTTGTGGTGCTATGTGGAGGTGGTGGTGAGTGGTTTGAAGTCTATTAGCAGCTCCTGTTACCTACTAAGTGGACTTTGTTTTTTTTTCGGTGGAGAACAGGCCTTCCTTTCTCATTATTCCTCAGCAGACATTGGGTTCAGACAAGAGTGAACTCTAAAAGCCATGGGTACTCAAACTTGCTTTCAACAGAGAATGCATTAAGGAAAATTCTAGCTCCTCACCCTGACTCCATATATTTTCATGATTTATTTTTTCCGTGGGAAGAGATGGTCCAAGCCCTGTTATTAAGTAGTATTTGTGGTGGTTCCCCAGAAAGTAGTAATACTACATAGCGTATGCGTGTAACAGTTCCTGACTGCTTAACAAATTGAAAGGCTGTTGCATGCAAGTGGATGTTTCAGTTACACATAACTGTTAGAAGGCTCCAAAATATGACAGCTTCCAGATGTATGAACCGACTGATCCCTTTGTTTAGATTATGCACCACAGCTGATGCCTAGATTAGTGCTGGCTGGACAAAGCTATGGGAGATTTGTCTGGTTTCCACAATGCCATGTTTATATTTCATTTGGATTTCTCCTTCAAAGCTGACCTCCCTATGACCTGTTGGAGCTGTGTCCACTAGGATGCTAGTTTTAATGTGTCTGTGACTGCTTTCATTTTGATGTCTAATGGAACATGTTCTCGTTTTGACAGTCATGGACTTTTATGCGCAACCCTTTTAACTTAACAGTGAATTACGCGCTTCAACCTATGAGCACTCAGGTAAAATTGTGCTTGTAAAGTTTTCTGCCCCACAGCTAGCTTTTTAAGAATACTCTGATTGGTTAAAACAGCATTTTGGTTATAGACCGTGTGGGGCTGTTCCTTGTCAGGCATTTTCTCTTGGATATGGAATGAAGTTCAGTCTTCCAGCCTTTGCACAGTGCTTTTTCTCTCTACAGATGATTGCCTGGATATATGTGGTTGTAGCTGCTCTGTTTGGAGTTCAGCAGGAGCTGGAGTGCAGAATTTTACCCAGAAGTTCATTCTTCTTTGTATCCACTCTACAGTTAAATAAAGATGACTGAGAAAATATATGTATCTTCAGTACGCCTTTGGTTCTTCTTATTTCTCTTGTCTCTCTTTCCTTGTATTATGCAAGCAGGCTTTCCCCATTTGTGTTGGTGAGTTACTCTACCTGGGAAAACCTGAAGAAATCAGCAAAATTTCTTAAGGGTTAAGTGACAGTTCTACAATAAGTAGTACAGTCCCCTGACAGACTTCAGAAATATAAAGATAGTTAACTTTCATTGTTACTTAAAGAAACTGCATGATTTTCTATTGTTGATGCTTTACTGGGGCAACAGACTCCCAAGATGGTGCCTCATAACAAAACTCAGCGCCTTGAAGTATGATTTCTGAAAATGCATGCTATCTTATAATTGCCACTTTATTTGTGTGACCATGAATCAATGAGAACAGGAAAATGTTTTGCTCCTGCTTTGCATGATCTGTGGTATTTTATTATCCACTTACAGTGTGCTACATATGACCAATGAACACTGGATGCAATAAACTATGTTCATCCTTGCTGTTAATTGAGTGACTTTGACTTGGAAAAAAATTTCATTTTACGTTGCACTAGAAATAGATGGAGTGGAGTTGCAAGGACTAACTTTGCCTTCAGAATTTAAAAATAAAATCTGTTTTTCTTAATTCCCTTTTTTTCTGTGTAAACTTAGTTTAATATCTGTAAATACAATTTAGTCATTACTGGTTTTTCTATGTTATTTTCATTGAGTATCACCTCAGTTGCTATAAGCATCCTGTATTTGGCAGAAGTAGTTTCATGAGGTAGAAAGCCCTTCATGGAAACTGCTGACCATATAGATGTTTTGATGTGTGGAGAATTTTAATTTTGGTTTTTAGAACGAACGTCTTGGCTTTAAGTTCTGCTTGGTTTTGGAAAACTTAGTTATTTCAGTGCTTGAGCAAAATATATAAGAGGTAAGGGAATGAGCAGAACCATAACCTGACTCTTTCTGCAAAGGTGCTGCTCCTTTAGAGAATTGTACTGAACTTAATTCCAGCTTCAAATATACAAGTAATCATTGTATATTTGAAACATCTGTATTTTGCTCATGTGCAAGAAAGAGCTGATATTTTTAAGGCACATGTGCAGTGTTGTACACCCATATACCTGAAGCTGGAACTGAGCCCTTAAACTGTAATACAGTCTTCATTTACTAACAGTGAGATAAATTAAAAGAAACAGCCTTCTCTTGTTTACCAGTCTGATGCATTTCTGCTTTTCAGTCAGTAACCAAAAACTAAGTGCAGCAAACTAGAAATGAGCACTGTTAAGTCAAGTTGTATGATTTTTTTCCCCCCTTAAATCATTGCTTAAGGGCTTCTGGCCCCTAGCTCAGGAATCCTGCCCAAAAATGCCAGATGTATTACACAGTCAAGTATTGCAATGTAAATAGTGTTCTGTGCCATGAGAGCAGGGTGGTCCATCTCCTAGTTTAAAAAAAAAAAAAAATAGAAGAAAAGGGAAAAATCCACACGCTCTGAAATAAGCACAGTAGTTGTAGTGTTATTTGTGTTTTTGGCTGCACAACCAGTATTTTGGAGCTGAAAGAAAAAGAACACAGATAAATCAGTGCTTTGGACTGGCAGATAATAATTGAAACTGAGATGCTAGAAAGCAAGATGTTTCTTGGCTGAGGCTGCTTAATTTAGTCAAATGGGCATGTAATAAGTGAAATACTAAAGTAAAGGCCACTGCTGACAGGCAAAACCTGTTACTTTACCTTATTGTGAACAGCAGTCTCGTGCACATGGAAGCAGAGTGGACAAAGGATGGGAAGTAGGGAAAGCAGAGGCGTAGGGTTCTTCTCGACCTCATGCTGTGTAATGGAAAGACTGGGTATGTTACTGCACCTTCTGAGTATAAACATTGCTGAGCTGTTCTTGTTTTTAATTAAGTAGTCTTTGCCGTATATTAACAATGACTTACTTTCCAGTGTGCTTATCTTCTTCAGATGCGGTAGTGGATATATGGGGTTTATTTGCACACTTTCCCATTTAGTGTATGAACGTGTCATTTCATAACATTTAAAACTAGTTGAAAGGAGATTCCACAAATCTGACCTGAAAGGAAATTGCCAAGGGTGATGCAGTAATCAGATTTACGTTTGGATTATCTGGCAAATCTGTGAATTGCCATAGCTTCCTTGGGTGTGTGCAGAGGGGAAAGGGGTTATAGCAACTTACTTGTATGTGATAAACTGTATTTAAATAGGTACAGGAATGTAATCCCAATGCAGATCTCAGTGTAGTCTCCCCAGTGAGATAACCAGGAGAAAAATAGGCTTTAGGAACTCATTTAAACCTCTCCCTTCCTGCTGACACTATGATAACATTAAAAAAAACCCCCTATCCATTACAATTTTATTTATTTATTTTCCTAAGTTACCTTTTCTGTAATGGTAAAAAAAGTATACTGGTACTTGAAGAAGATACTTTCTTGCACCAGTTTTCCTAGTGAATATTTCCTGTGCATTTATCTTATTTGCCACTTGACATGGGCCTGATTCTGATTTCATTTACGCCAGTCTTACTCTACAGACTTATGGAGGGGTTTGCCATACTCAGAAAAGAAGCCCTTGCTGTTTAGAAGCTGATGCTGCTTAAGTGGTAGCTAATAGAAAATATGATATTCTAGTGCAAATTATTAAGATCAAGAAACAAAACTAAACCATGTTTAGTATGACTTCCAACTGTAGATAAAAGCTAGCAACTTAAAAGAATTGTGATCAGGCGTAAACATCTATTAACTGCTCTTTCTAGAGATTTGGGGAAATAGGATGACCTTTTTTATTCTTTTTTTCTTTTTTTTCTCCTTTTTTTTTTTTTTTTTAAATAGGCTACAGTTTCACATGGCTTGCAAAAGAAATCTTTCTCCCTTTTTGTTTCCCACACCAATTGATTTATCATTTTGCTTGCAAGCAGACTTAGAATGTTAGGGCAGGAACACACTCACTTTTTTCTCGTAACTTTTTTGTTGCGGACCGAAACCAGTTGACTTGAATAAATTTTTCTGTGGGCTGAATGAAGCCAGCAACGTGGAAAAATCTTGCCATTCAGAGCCGTCTGAATGTACATTTCAGCCACACAGTAAGCTGTATTGGTAGGCAGTGGACTGCTAAATACAACCATTTTTCGCAGCAGAGAGTTAGACAGGTGATTAGCATAATTAGCACAGAGTAGGCTATACATATGGTAATGTTAAGTGTGTAAATGCCAGCTGCGGTGTAAAATTTATGTCAGGGGTCGACAGGGCTGTGCGAAAGTATTGTGTTACAGCTGCAGGTCAAAGCCTCCATTGCTCTACCCCCTTTTCTCTTGTTGGTGAATGCGCTAAACAGAAGAGAAAGACAGACAGAAATATAACAGATAAGGCTTTGATTGAACAGCCTGGTTCTGTGCAAGAGGGACTGCTCTTAAAAAAAAAAAAAAAAAAGAAAAACCAAAAAAAAAAACCCAAAACCAAACCCCCCAAAATTACACACACACATGCAAACCAAAAATCCCCCTCTTTCACTCTAGATTTTGTTTTGTATCATGCTGGCTACAAAAGTGTTTGTGTCTTTGAGCGATGTCATTACTATGGGGTGAGGGGAATCTTTTTGGGGAGGGGAGTACAAGGTTGGTAATTATGCTTTAACCCAAAAAACTTCAATTCACCTTCTCCTTTCTGCATTCCAACCCACTTTTTTTTTTTTTTTTTTTTTTAATGTCTGTGTTACTTACTGCACTTAGGGGGCTAGGAATTAAATAGTCTTGAAGGTGACAGCATTATATGTAATAAAATCTCAACAGTGCAACAATCTTCAAGCTGCGTGACTGGTTTTAGACTAAGTGCCAGAAGTTCCTCTGTGGTTTTGTGTGTGGGTTGCTACACTTACTCCCCAGGTTCCTCCCACCTCCTAAACCACCAAATTCTTTATAAATTAAAAATGACTAATACAGGTTTCTTGTTTTAAAGGAGCACGGCGTTGAAGGGTACACATCTTTTTAAGCAGCTGATGGGGAAATCTGTAAATCTCTTTGTTGCCATAAACTGTTCAATCATATATTTCACTCGCAATTTTTTTTTTTTTCCCCCACCCCCCCCTTTTGTATTTTTTTGTAGCCGGCTATAAGGAGTGGTGGTGTTGACAGAATATAGTTCACACCACACTGACCTTGTGATGAAACTTCCTCACAGCCGCAGGGGGTCCTTATGAATCAGCCCCTAATCCAGCTAATCCCGCTCGCAACAAAATCATGAAAGTGGCTCCCAGCGATGTGTGTTTCCCTGCGCAGATGCAGCGGGAAGGCGCGGCCCTGGAAAGGCATCGGGGCGGCGGCGGCGGCGGCGCCGTTCCCGCCGGCCGGGAGCTGCCGTGGTGCGGGGGAGGCACCGGCCGGCCGCGGCGAGGGGGGCGAGGGGCGGAGGAGGGAAGGGGTTCCCGTTGTGGCCGGGGCTGAAGGCGCCGGTGGGGAGCGTCGGGGGGGCGGGGGGTGTCCCGCAGAAGCGCCCGTGTGCCGGGGCGGCGGCAGGGGCATGTCTCCGCCGTTCCCGCAGCTTCCAGTGATTGCTCGTTCAGAGGGCGAACAGGCCCTTGTGGCAGTCTGGTGGGCCTGGCGGTGAAGTGGAATTACCTGCGTGATCCGAGTAGCCGCAAGTAGAAAATAGAGGTTGTGTTGTGGGGTGCGTTTGGTCATTTGTTTTGGCTTTCTTTCCCAGCCCTTTCTGCTTCAGAATAAACGTGGCCATATGGTCACCCTCTCGGAGTATCTGACGGGAATCTCTGATTGCATCCTGCACAAAATTAAATGCGCTCTTTACTGCTCGGTGTGAATAGCAAGCAAACTATGAAAAATGGGCCTCCTGACAGATGCAGCACTGTCTTGGGAGCTGGTGGCCAGTAAGAAATATCGAGGTGGGGGGAGCTGTGACAGGCAGCAGGTTCGGTGCTGGGGGGAGTGCTGACCTGACCTGATTGTGTCCAACAGTGAGAGCAGTTCTGCTTCAGTGCAAAGCCATTCAGGAGGAAGCTGCTTAGGCAACAACAGATGGTTCAGCAAGCAGCTGGTAGGGAATACTTGAAAGAAACTGTACCCTGTTTCATAACATGTTCATTCCTTTCATTTTTCTATATGTTAGTTTTGCTGTCTCCTAAAAGCACCGTTTAGGAAACGGTATCCCCTAAAAGGTTCTGGATGAAGCGTTTTTTCATTGCTGTTTGCTGCTCCTTTAAAAAAATTGCATTCGAATTTTGTGCTACTCCATGTACAGGCGAAATTTGTGCTATCCCAGGAGTACAGATGAAAAGACTTAAAAATGCTGCTTTTAACCACACAGGAAAACAATTACATATTTGAGGAAAGGGCACTGAGAGGTTAAATGAAAAGTTGGGCCTAGAGGAAAGCTGACTGCTGTGGAACAACACAGCAAATTGTTTTTAACATATTACCCAGCAGAAGCTCTTATTCAAGTTAAAGTAACTTAAAACAATTATATTCAGCTGTTTTGAAATCCTTAGGTTTAGACCTTGAAGCCCCTTACCTACCCTTCTCAGCAAAACTCCTGGAAACTTAGTCACTTTCATGTACAATTGAGGATTTTGGCCTGTTATGAAGCGTGCTCAAATGTTTTCTTAAATTACTGAAAAATAAAAATTCAGCAGGTGTAAACAGTTACATGACCATGAAGTGTTGGAGAGTTGCAATAGCCTGTATTAGCTGCCTATCCTCACTGTAGGCCGTCTCCTTGATTTCTAGGAAAAAGCAGAGTCTAGAGTCCTTTGTTCCTTTGCTACTTCAGCCAGAAAATTCAGTAGTTGGGCTTCTCCACCAAAAGCTGTGGCTTAGCTCTGACCTGAAGGGACCATGTCGTTGGAAGAAAGGATAGTTCGCTTTCCATGCCCATTCATTCCTCAGTCTCTTTGTTGGGATGGTCAACAAGGATGCCAATTGTGATGCTGGTTTTCTATAATATGGACACCTGCCCGCTAGGAAATGGACTGAGACCACCAACTCATTTCACATAAGCTAGCAAACAGCTGTCAGATGGTAAACAACTTCTGGTCACTATTGTTCCTGGCTGGATTAGAACCAGTGACCCAGAGGTGAACAGCTCATATCCTGTTACCAGGGACATGTGTCGCAGCTCAGTAAGCAGCTACTGCATTTTATGTTTAATTGGAAAGTTTGAATTGCGTGTACCAGTTTTGCATATTATTGTACATTTCAAAGCTACTTGCATGGGTTGGGTTTTTTTTTTCAGTTTGTACTGTTCAATTTTTTAATTTCGGTTTGGTTTTCTTTACTGCACTTTTCCAGTTTCGCAACCCAAAGGGGCACCAAGCAAGAAATGCATCAAAAAATACCTGGGGTTTTTTTAGTAATCTAGTTCACCCATTCAGAAATAATATTTTTCTCCCTATGGGCACTACAGATGCATATGTGTAAAATCAGCTTTTATTTGCTTTTTAGAAAGAAAAGGTTTTAGCACTTAAAATTGCAGGGAAGGTTTCCCACTACAAGCAGAGGCAGCTGTTGTTGGGCTGTCTTCCTGAGTATGCAGACAGCTTTGTGTCCTTGTCACAGCTCTAAACTTTGTCAAACTGTGACAGAATGAAAAGCCATCTTTGATGTGTGTTTTTATTTTTGCTATTCATAATCATGTCAGCATTAATGAAATTTGTAACAGCAACACTGGAGTCATCCCCAGCATGTGTGAGGAGTAACTTAACTCATATCATATGATGGCTGGGAGATAAAAAGCAGCCTTTTGAAGTGCTTTGGGTTTTGGTTTGTTCGGGTTTTTTTGTGTAACTTTTTTGCATTTGTAGACCACAGTCTTTTATCTTTGCTTTTTCTTTTTCTTTTTTCTCCTTTAAGCAAAAGCAAAGAACCTAGTGTTACCTAATTCTCAGTGTGACAGAAATGGTTGAGGTGATCACATTGCTTCTAGATTTTCATAGAAGTCAGTGGTGCTAAAGA
Source organism: Pluvialis apricaria (assembly GCA_017639485.1). Taxonomy (NCBI): domain Eukaryota; kingdom Metazoa; phylum Chordata; class Aves; order Charadriiformes; family Charadriidae; genus Pluvialis; species Pluvialis apricaria. The sequence continues at coordinate 46,547,530 of CM030044.1, read as the reverse complement.
GAGATTGAAGTCGGTTAAATCTTCACATTGGGATTTGATGATATTCTAGACAGATGGTGTCCTTTTGTTGGACATTGTGATGGGGGAGAAGGAAAAGTGTAGAGTGTCCACCTGGACATTGGGAAGGGAGATGGTAGGCTGCAGGCTGTCTTAACCTGGGCAGACACAACTGTCACTATTCCATGTGAGCTATACAAATGCAGATATGTGTATTCAGCAGAGTAAATTCCCTTCGAGAAAACCTGGGCACAGCATGGAATTTCTGACTGCCAGTAGTCCAGTGGTGGCATAGATCATGTCTAATTACATGATAAAGATTATAATTTTTCATTGAGCTGTTGCACAGGCCATTGAATGACCATGTAATCTCTTTAAGACGCTGATTGCTTACCACTGTGTTCTAGCTCTTGTAAGCTCATAATTTCTCAACGGATTTTTTTTTTTCTAGTAGCTCAATTTCAGTCACTCCTTATGAAGTGTGTATTTTGCACAGTTAAATACATGAGCAGGAAAAAAATCATTGCAAGTAGACAAAACTTTTGTATAATGTAATCCTGATGGGCTTGTGAGAGCCATACTTAGCATGGTTAGAATATCAGATACATCAAATACCTGATGTCTTACAGTCAGTAGTTAATAAATTCAGAGGTCAACCATGTAAACCAATAGCAGTTCTGACTCTACAAGTAGACAGCGTTTTAAAAGTTTAAAGAAGTGGACATGCCAACCAGTCCCATTTCTTGTACTGGCTAAACTTAAATTTCAGTGCAACTGTTTTGCACTTCCTCCCAGCAAACAGTTTTACCCCTGTACTCTGCCAGTCAGGCCTAGAGAATGATAATTCTGAGGAAGGTGCTGTCTTCCCTGCTCTTCTGTCAGGATGCTAACTAATACTGTCTGTGTGCAGAAAAACTATATTCTGTTCCTGACAAAGAGCAGCACAGACAAGCTCAAACATCCGAGAGAACGTGAAGACAGAACTCCCTAGAGAGCAACAGGAAGCTTTAAATCAAAAGGCCATTATTTTTCCTTGCCCAATAAGAGGCAGGGTAATCTTCATATCTGCCAGAGAACTTCAACTCTATCTCAGTTTCTTTGTAGGAGGTTTTGATCCTGTTTGAGTAGTACTTGGCTGCTATGTTTTGTTCTCATGAGGTGCACGCTCCTTTATGTCAGTAAAAATGGAAATTGTCATTGGTGTCATTAGGTACTACCTTCTGCTGTGTGGCAGATGTGAATACTTCTAATCCTGGTACACAGTTAGAAGAGGGAGGCAAAGCTGTGTCTGGCTGGCTTTATCTGTGTACCATTGTAATGGACTGAAACTAGTTCCGTTTCGTAGTTTTTGAGTAACACCTATATACGTGTGTAATAGAGATGCACATGGGAACAGGACAAGGAGAGACTATGTGAGGAAGTAGAGTAGAAATAAGCCCTTAACAGCAGTCAGAGTTGAGGGAGATAGGCTACGTAGGATGCCAGGGAGAGAGGTATGAAAACAGGGACCCTTCCTGGTTCCCATCCCAGCAGGGAGAGGGTGCTGAAGGGTGAGAAGGCAAGGTGCCTGCAGCTCTCCCCAGCGCTCGCCCAGGGTGGAGCGCATCGCATAGCGGGTGCTCTCTGATCTCCTTGCAAGTCTGAGCTGTTCTTGTCTTTCTCTGAACACTGCTCTTTTTTGGGTTGGTTGGTTGGTAGAGGTTGAGTCTCAGGTGAACACATTGGGATATTATTCGCAGTCTTTGTTTTTATATGGTTACTGAGGCATGAAAAGTATTTATTTTCTATTTCTCGTTGGTTCCTGTTGTGGTCATAACAGGTATTGCAAATTGCAGAGATTGCCTGCACTGGCTGTCGTGCCAACCATAATATGTAAGCATTGTAAGGGGTACATACTAATCTACATGTCTGGTTTATCAAAAAGGGTCAGCATCCTTTGGAGGGATGAAATGAAAACATTGTTTGTGTGAGGTGTCCGTGACTATTAGAGGTATGATTTTATTGCTTTGATTTGGCACTGTCAAAAGGTTGGGCTGGGTAGCTCTAATGCTACACATTAACAGTCCTGGAAAAATTAGAAAGATGGTGTTGCTCAAACAGAGCAGAAGCGTGTCTGCTCCCCAACAAGTGCTCAAGCGGAAACATGTTAAGGCCCATAGTCTTCAGAAAGGAGGTTCTCTAGAAAATTTTGCTCCTTTCACACACCTCAAGCTTGTCACAGAAGAACTTGGCCTTCAAAACCAGTAGATATTTCTGGAAATCTTGGCTTTGGTTTCTCAAAGTCTGTCCTCCACATTTGTAGGGAGACATTTTTATCCCAAGTCTTTGGCTCTCAGGAATGTTCTTTTTTAGAGAGAGCTTGCTGTCGACTAAGCTACTTGTTGCACAGTTGTGCACAAGGTAACTATTGAACGGTTAATAGAGGTAGTGTTCATGCCTGAAAAAAATAAAACCTCAGGCAATTCCAGTAACCTGAAATGGAACATTGTAAGGCATTCTGAAAAAGAAATATTTCATGCCTTTTGAGGAACTGGACAGTAAATTAACAAGCAGCAATTTTTGGCTATCACTCGTTGCTTGATTTAGGGTTGATCTCTTAGTGTAGCAGAGGTCAAACTTACTTCTGAGATTACTCAGTGTGGAAGGGACTGCAGTTTCCAGTGGTGGATTCCAGAGTTCTTTCTAAGCATATTAACATTATGCCACGTAAATTTTGAATGCTAATTGTGAGAAAGATGTAGGTAAGACAGTGACATTCACAGTGGAAATGAGCATATGAGCTGAATGACCCACTAACTTCAACATTGCTAGTAAATTAGTGGGAGGAAATCTGTCAGAAATTGTGCCAATGAAAACAAATACGGTTTCACTCTTATGATGTCATTGGAGGTTGCATCAGTGTTGTGCAAAGGTACATTAGAGGCAGGCGGTTTTGTTTTTCTGGGTGCTTCCCACTTAAGATGCACCAAAGTATTTTAATGTGTGATGACTGAAACACTGCAACTGTAACCCCGGTGCTTGGTAATGGGATCTAGAGCCTTTCACCTGTAGGTCATGGGTTCAGGTCTGCCTCAAGTTAAGGATGACTAAAACTTGTTACCACCTGACAGCTGTTCATTGCTCTTGGGGGAGGGAGACACGGTGGTCCTTACATAGTTCTTCGCAGCCCAGTGTCCATACTGACAGTTACTGCTCTCTTCAGGCCCTTCGGAAGGGCAAAGAATTTAGTACTGACCAGCTTCTGTTCAAGTCGGTGGGGAAGTTCAGGAGGAGCAGCAGTGTGTTTCATGGTACGGGATGCTGGCTTGCTGAAGGTAGATGTCGCGTGTTCTGTCAAAGAGCTAAGAGGGAAGCCCATGGATGTCAGGGAGGCAGAGAAGGGAAGACACTTTCCTCTTCTCTGGAAAAAACATGTTTTTAACAAGAACTAATACTCAGCAACAAAGATGCTGTCAGTAAAACTCTCTCATGTTGAACACTGGCCTTCAAATGCATTCTTGAGAATTAGAAAGTGATGGTTTCAGGTGCCAGGACACTGGTGTTACTGCTTTGTTGTGATTTTTTTTTTCCTTTTTTTTTTTTTTGAAAATTTGTTAGCTAAATTGTACAGATGGCATAGTATCTCATTTCTAGCAGGCAGACACCCAGAATCTGGTGACGGCGATGGAAGGATAGTGTACAAACTGCTGCATTGTGTTACCACTAGCCATGAGACAATGTACCAATCTGTTATTTAAATCAGCATTTTGGCTTGTGGGAATTTTTGCCACCAACTCGGCTGTCTCGGCACTAGATCATAAGGAATCGTGTAATAAAGGACTTGAATGCCATCAAGTGGCTTTTGATATGTTGGAAAAGGAGAGTGATGTGTGGATTTTGTCACCAGAATATTAAAGTGAAGTAGTTCTGTCTGATATGGAATAAAATGGGAAGTATTGGTACTGCGTGCTATACGTACAGTTTAAGTCAGTAGCATTTTGAGTGTAAAATGTTGTCACCAAATATGAGAAAACAGAGTCCATAAAGGAAAACCACAGAACACCAACATTTTGTTCACTGGTCACATTTTCCATTACATCATTTGTCCTATAGTATGGAAATCCTATGATGACCATAATACATGTATTTATTTTTTTTTCTTACAAGTGTGAGGAATGATTTTCTGCAGAGTGTGCAAGTGTTTGGCATAGTATTATGTATCTTCAGCACAGTGAGGCCAGAGGCTTCAGGTACATTTCAGTATATTTTTAGTGGTTTCTCTCCTAGGTTTCTGCACCAGCTGTGGATAGTCTGGCAGGGCGGGGGGGGAAGGCAACAAGAGCACTTGATTTTAAAGAAGTGCATATTCAGCTGATCATACTGCTTGTGGAGGCTTAAGACCTCTGGAAGACTCTAGTGATCTTTGCAAACTTTTAATTAAAAATAAATGAAAATGTAACTGGTAGAAACTTTTTAAGTTGTTTTTGTTTTTTTTCTTGCCTTCCATTTTGCTCTTTTTTACTTCTGATGTCTTGAAAATCCAGTGATGGATCCACTTGGTTCTGGTCTGTCCAAATGTTTGTGCATAATCTGATTTTGGCAGTCAGAATTTTCCTCTGCAATCTGCATTTATAATTTCTTCGTACCTGAGTGTTACTTTGTATAAAGTATCTACATTTGCCTGTGGAGTTATCTTTACCTTATTGGGCTGAAGAAATGTACATAACGGACCTATCAAAGAAATAATTCAGTGGTGTAATGCCTTAAGAAGAATGCGGAGCGGATCTGCTGCTGGGTTCTGGAACGTGCGCGCGCCTTCTTGGGTGGTTTTGCTATTCCTGTTTTGAATGTTAAAAAGGGAAAAAAACAGCTTCTGTTCTCATGACTGACTTGTGTGATGCAATTTTGATTAGCTAAATCTGCCTTGTTCAGTGAAGTTAATGTGGTTTGACAGGACCTTGATTAGGAAGCAATCATTTCTGTTGATAGTAAACAGTTGGTCACTTTCAGCAGAGATAGGAATGCTGCCCTTTGTCTTGCATGAAGTATGATTTGTTGGTTCAAGTCCTGGTTAAATTCAAAAGGAATGTATGGGTGGAATAGGAGAGAATATAGTACCAGGAGTAGAAGTTGATGGTAGACTCAGTCCTCATAGAATTGGAGCTTTATTGTCTTGGCTGGCATTGAGGCACAAAAGAGGGAGACAGACATTTTGTCTTTGGGAGCACTTGCAGCGTAAAGGACTGCAAAAGAAAGCTCTGGTTCCAAGACATACAGATTATGGTAACTCTGCTCCCTTACTCCCACCCCATGCTCCTGTGAGATGAAGCAAACATTTGTTAGTGTATCATAGACTCCTGGTTGATGGGAAAAGAACATCAGTGAGCGTGAAGATGAGTCTGATGGGTGAAAGTATTTTTATGGTTTAATTATTGATAAAAATTAACAATTGTTTTTTATTGCCATGCATGTGCAGTCTCAATGATTGTACGTTCTCTCACTGTAGTAAGAGGCATATTAAGAAGTTATAAAGGGACTCTAGGTAAGGAAGTTGTATTTTCTTTTTTTTTTTTTTTCTTACTGTGAGCTGGTCACTGTTACTTGGTGTGAAGGAGGTAATGCCACATGTGACAGGCTGAAAAAACGGAGTGTGTTGTGGAAACACTTATTTCTTCAAAGAATTCTTGAACTAGAAATTAAGCAATGCATCGTGCCAGAATGGCTGTATGGTTTAATTGTTGAGGGTCTCATTCTGACAACTTTATCCATGCAGGGGCCCAGCTTCTTGCCTGGTGGTCCTTTTAGCCCCAGGGGGCTTACGGGTGGGTTGAAGGCCCAAGTGATTGAAAAAGTATGTCCCTGTTCAGGCTTGGGAATGTCATCTCCCACACTGCCAACTGGTTACAGATCAGATCAGTCTTCTGTTACACGGCCTAGGAAGAGATAGATGTACATGCCTAATTTCTGTTCACACTGTTGCAGAACTAAACTTTGGCAGTAATTCAGATCACCGGTGCCAAGCTGACTAGGACTGAAAAAAATGTAACAAATTAGACCAGGTCTGTAGCTTGGACTTAGCAGAGCAATAAAGGTAATAAATTGTAAGGGATGGAAACAACATGTTGGTGGTATTCTTGTCCCCCTCATCTGGATGTGGTCTTGATTCAGCTAATGGGCTGAATTAATTGACCCCGCCTCCCACAAGCGTTTGCTAGAAAGGCTACAGGGGAGGGTATATAAAGTATATGAACTCTAGCTGAATGCTTTTTTGTAGGAGGGAAGATAATTTTCCATTCTTACGTAATATTTTCTGGCAAGGCAAATTGAATATGGCTCCCTCTAGAGCCTGTCAACTCTGCAGTCTTCCTCTGGCTTTTTCTTTTTTTTTTTTTTTTTTAATCCACGTTTTAATATGGAGCATACCGTTCAGCACATGTGGGTTTAAAAACAGATGTCGTGTGTGAATGATCTCCCACATCACAGCATTTAATGCAGGTACTGGACCACTGGGGTAAATTAGCTGTAGGCAGTCCTTTCTGCTGCACTCAAAACTGCATCTCTTTATGTGACTTTTTTTTTTTTCTCTTTTTTACTTAAGGCTGAAAGAAGTACTCATGCTCACTTACTCTTTTACCCGTCCCTTTTTTTAACTGAAGAGAAACATTCTCCTTCTGCCTTTGCCAAATTATTTAGGAGAAGAGTGTAAATTAAAGCCATTTATCTTGAAATGTGCTATTGGAGCAGACTGTTTATACAAGTGTAAGAAATTGTAACATAGTATTTGGTCTGGTCTGCAAGGAAAAGGTTTTTCTTTTTTCCTTCTTTTTTTCAATTTTTGCATATGGTATATTGGTTATAATGTAGGAAAAAAACTGTTTGAGGCTCCAGTTTATGCATCAATGTTTTAGTGCAGTAGAGGCAATGGTATTTTAATGGGGAATATGTTTTTTGTTGCAGCATTACTAAAGTAAAGTTGTTAGTAGTTCTAGAGTTATACTGTGATCAGTTTGAGACAGTATAGTCCGTGCACATGCTCAAGTTTTTCTGAGTGGACAGTGGCCATCAAGTGAATCCAGAATAATCATTTACTGGCTAATAAAAAGCTGTTGATATTTATCCATCAGTTGGTGGACGAGTGAGTCGGGAGTTAAATTACACACGGCAGAAGATTGGAGAAGAGGCCATGTTTAACCCCCAGCTCATGATCCAGACTCCACAGGAAGATGGTGCTAATGTACTAACCGCAGAAGCACTCCGCCAGCACCTTGACTCTGCACTTCAGGCCAGCAGAGTACATGTCTATATGTACAACAGGTAAGGAGAAAAGCCAAAGTTTTCTTGATCATCTGTAACAGCTGAAAAGTGGGTACGTGCTTCCCTCCATGTATTTTTAAATGGTTAGCACTTCAGAGCCTTTCCCTTAGGACTGTATTTTGATTTGAATGTCACTGGTTTAAGGTACTTCATGTGGCATTATAGCAGTCACAAGTTGGCTTTTAACAAATAAGATGGGGGAAGTGCTGTTTGAATTGATTCTGAGAGTGTACCTCTATAAGCAGTGCTACAGTATCTAGCATTTGTCTTGGTAAAAGAGTAATGTCAGTGCTCTTAAACATAGGACCTTACGGTTGGGATTCCTACCATTGAAAATCCCTTCATATTAGAGTGGAATTCACTTGCTGACACCATCACGAGGTACATAGTGACTATGAACAGCAGCACAGGTTACTATCCTTCCAATAGTTTGGATATAAAGGGAAATGCAGCTGTGTGAGAAGTGGCAGTGGGTGGAATAATAGCTGTTTAATCACATATAATAGGGTTGGCCATCAGAGTGTCTGCGTGCACGCACTGCAGGTTGGGAGTTCTGTATTGTCCAACAAAAAAATAACAAAGGTGCACCTTAGGAAGGTACCAGCTTTGGGCTAGTGAGATGTCTCCCTGAAAAGTGGTTAGTACTTACACGATGTGCCTAGGGGTGCTGCCTGCGAGGCATGGAGGCCCCTGTCTTTCAGCACATCTTTTCAGCACATCCAACTGATGCCTCCGTGAACTAATACTGAGGCTCCAAGTATCTTTTACCTAGCTCCTGCCTTGTCTAAGGCATTAGAAGTCATGGCAGTGGAAGTTGTACCATAGCTGAAAAAGGAAGGCAGAAATCCTGATGGTTTCTTTTCTTCTGCATGTGTGGGTCAGCTGGGAATATTCTAGTTGTCTGAAATGGAGCTGGCTTCTCTCTCACTTGTATCACTGAGTGATATCACAAGTTGCAAGCTGTCTCATTTATAAAAAGATGGATTTCTGTCCCTTTAACATGTGTTGACTAGCCTGTACATCCAAAAGTAGCTCCGTTATTTTTAATGAGTTTTACAGAGAATGTGAGAATGACTGAAACAAATGTCTAGTCTGTAACTACAAAAAGAAAGACCTTTCCTTTTTTTCTGTGAGGTGTAGAATATCTATGCTGAATAATATTTGCCTTTCTCAATGATTTGCTGCTTGAGGCCAATATGCATATGAATTGCAATTTTAAATGTCTGTTACCATTTAAAAATCACTTTTCAGTAATTGTGCAAAAAGAAAATATTTGTTCTTTATATTTCTTACAGACAGTGGAAATTGGAACATTTGTGTTATAAATCAGGAGAACTCATCACAGAAGCAGGTTACATGGACCAGGTATGTGTAGCAGGCATTGAATTATAAGATTTGTGTAGTCTCATGATTCAGTTTGTGCTGCTTTGATTATATTCTAGTGTAACTGTGGTTTTCCCCTTTCTGATTTTGACAGATCATAGAATATCTCTATCCTTGCTTAATTATCACTCCTTTGGACTGCTTCTGGGAGGGAGCAAAGCTACAGTCAGGAACTGCCTATCTATTGTAAGCATGTTTTTTTATAACTTTCTGGTCTCACTGATTTTAACTGTATAACTGTGTGTGCTTTTTCAGTTGCATTCCCATTGTTTATTCAGATTCTGGTTTAACAGAAAAATAAAAGATACATTGCAACGTTTGTACAGAAAATATATATGGATTTTTTTTTTTTCATTGAACAAAGGTTCTCATGTTTCTAAGAGATGATTTGTAGGCATCAATTTAAATCCTATGTTATTTTTCCTCATTCTGCTAGCACGCAAAATAAAATGTAACTTCTGAATTCAAGCTTTAAGGATTTTATGCCTTTCTTTTTTTCGCTGAAATAAACTTGTTTCTGGTGGATTTTTTTTTGTTGTTTTTTTTTTTCCCACCATAAAATTTAAAAAATAAATTGATTGGCTGGGAATTTTATTCATAAGAAAATGTCTTGGGTTAAGTCTCAAGTCTTCGTAAGGAATAAAGAACAAATCCTTTGCTTAGGAGATCATTAAAGAAACAGTATAGTATCTTTTATGGGTGGTTTCTCACAGTTTACAAGTGTGATATTATATGCCCTGAATCCTTTAAAGAGTTAATTGTTAATCTGTGCAGGCATTTTCTGTTAATTATGCAAGAGTTAGCATTTGAGTTATTGTTTCTGTCCTGGTTTGCGTGTCTCTGTAAAAGCAATTTGCAATGGCCATCTTCTAACCTTTAGTGTACAGTTTTAGATGGGGAAATAAGGGGGTTTGTGTTTTCTGGTTGGGAGATTCGGAATAATGACTTAAGCCTGGTTAAGCAGATACAGTGTGGTTTGAACCACAGAATAAGGCAGCCAAAAGCCTTTCTAGTCTGTCAACATCACAAATTCAGAAGTGGGGGGTGGGAGACGTGACAGTGATAGTGGTGACAGCCATGGTAGCAGGAAAGCTTGATCGTTGATAGTCAAGCTGCCAGGGCATTTGAAGCAGCGCAGTATTGTTATAGATAAACAAAGATCAGCTATATTGATTGATTACATTTGCAAGATGATTATTAGACTAGCAAGAAGTAATCTGATACTATGAGAAAGGCTTTCTTTTCTCAGCCCACTCTCTTCTTTCCCTCTCCCCTCCCCCCCCTAATTCTTTGAAGCAGCAGTTGGCTGCTTTTTTGTTGTTTAGGTGCTTGATGATTTGTTTTGCTTTGCTTGTAAATGGAAGTATTTTGAACCCATGAATATTCCGTTTTATACAATAACTTTGTAAGAAGTGAGTATTTTTGTTAAAGTTCAGCTGGGCTGCAAGAAAAGTACGTAAACAAATGTAATTAAAACACACCTTACATTTTATGAAACAACCTTACCAGAAAAGGTTTTAACTTGTAACGGAAAATAACTCAATTATTTGTGCAAATATGAATTTTAAAAGTATGCTTGTTTCAGTACTTCTTTTGTCTTTTTTGTGCGTGTGTCATTTTCTCCTGGTTTCTCTTGCAGAGGGAAGCCTCCTTTGCAGTGGATCAACTTTGACCCCTTAGAATTCTTGGAAGAGTTAAAGAAAATAAACTACCAAGTGGAGAGCTGGGAAGAAATGCTGAATAAAGCGGAGGTTGGTCATGGTTATATGGATCGACCCTGCCTGAATCCTGCTGATCCCGACTGCCCAATCACAGCTCCCAATAAAAATTCCACCAAAGTAAGTTTGCTTGTCCTTGTGCATTTCTTTTGAAGGGAGGCTGGGGTGGTGGGGGAGGTCAGAGAGAAAATTTTCTTCCAAGCAATATATAGTTCGTATTCTTGAGAGATGTAATTTTTCCGTTCCTGTTACATGCTGTTAGCCCACAGTCATGAACTTTCCCTCATTCTGTGATGCAGTGCTTAATCCTGTGTATTTAGAGTGAAAGTACAGTTGTCAGCTACTGGCTGGGTGTGGCAATGCGATGATGTGGCATTTCAGCAAACCTGATGCCTCGGACAGACATAGCCACTGCTGGAATGCAGCTGGCGCTATATACTCAAAATGCGCAGCAAAGCCTTCCTTCACCAGTTTTGTGAACTTTTGTTAAGAATTTGAAGTCACAGGCCCGAATTTTATATATCCCTTTATCAACCACGTCAGGCTTTGGAGAAATTGCCATCTGGGCAACAAGTATCTGGCTGATCTGTTCAACTCCAATTTTTTGAACACGTTTCTCTCTGTAGACCTCCTAGGTTGTCTTTAATGTCTGTTATTTTGGTACACTGGGTTTTGAATTAGGGTGTGAGTTTGTCTGAAGTTATGAAACTGGTTAATTGCTTCTTTATAACTTTTTCTAGCCTCTTGATGTAGCCCTTGTTTTGAGTGGTGGATGCTATGGACTGTCAAGAAAATACATGCATTGGCAGGAGGAGTTGATTATAGGTGGTACAGTCAAGAACAGTTCTGGTAAACTTGTGAGGTAAACAAATGTTTAAAGAAAATGTCAAAGTTTTTCTTTGTTAGAATTTGGTTTTTGGGTACAGGGGGAGGATCGTGCAAAATCTACTGCTCTTCATGTGTATTATGAACCCTAGTTTAGGAGGACATGCCTCAAAAGAACATAATTTAAAAGCGTAATTAGACAGTTGTTTAAATTTAAGGAGGGGTCATTGCTTCCTGCTTCTGACCTCAGAATGATAGTGTACATCGCTCAGAGAGAAAGCTTTTTCCTGGCAACTTTGTTGTTTGGAATGTGTGTATAAAGCGTTGAACAGTGTCTAAAGCACTGAACACCTTTGATCAAGTTTTGAAATACAATCAAAGGAAAAAAGGGGAAAAAAGTAATTTGGATAATGTGCTCACTCATTTAACATCTTTCCGAATTCCAAAGTCTCCACTGAACTTTTTGTTCGGGATCAATATAGAGAAAAATCTATTTTTATGTCCCTACATCTTGAATACAGTTTTGAGTGGTAAAACAAACTGCTTTGTTTCAGACTTCTTGAAGAAGTCATGGAACACTGGACTTCAGTGAGAGAAAAAACCCGTGAAATAGAACTGTTCTGAAAAATGTAGGCCATACTAAACTAAGTGAAGCATAATTCTTCCATATTTAATACGGAGGACTTTTGCTGGAACTTTTAATATGAATTTTGACCTTTTTTACATTCGCTCTAAACGTTGTTGTCTTTCAACAAGTAGCCAAAGAATATATTTTTAGTGAAAAATGAAACAGTTCCTTAAGCTTCTAAAATTGTTGAATACTGTTGCATACTGTGGGAATTCAGTATGGATAGTTATTGCCATTGTGTACTCCTTGCAGTTTGTCAGGCATTGGGAGTTTAATCTGGCATTTCTCTCCAAAGGATGAAAAAGACCAAGGTCTTCAAATGACAAATTGCCAGCAGTAGTTACAAGACCTCATAGAAATAACTGTTTCTGTGGCATCCTCACAGTAATCTGTCTATCGGTCGTGATCTTTATAACTGATTTGTATAGGGTTACATTCTTTGCTCCTTCAACTGATCCTATTGAAAATAATGGCAAAACTCTCATTAACTTCAGTGAAACCAGATTTAGTCTCAATACTGCATAGACCAGTACAGCTGCACCAGATACACAGTAGAATAATTATACTCTGTTCAATTTTAATATGAACACATGCCCTATAAAATCAAAAACCCCATTAGGGTGTCATTTGGGACTTGATGCCATGAAAATAATTTCCTGAAAATGCTCATTTTATGCCTCTTCCTCCTTTCCCTTCTCTCCATGTCACAGTGCCCAGGCTTTGCAAACCATGTTTCAGTTAATGACTCCTAAGCAAATGTATGAGCACTTCAAGGGGTATGAATATGTTTCACATATCAACTGGAACGAGGATAAGGCAGCAGCAATTCTGGAAGCCTGGCAGAGGATGTATGTTGAGGTAAAATTGCAAATAACCTAGATATCATACTATAAAGTCCACTGCCTTCTGTCACGGCTTTTTACAGTATTTCTTCAAGGAAGATGCTTGAATTAGAACTGAGTCATTGCCTCCCAGTTTTTAAGCTGATTTTTTTTCTCTCAATTAAAAAGCTACTTCGTTATTCACACATGAGAAGCCATGAAGGTTTTGCTCTTTGCTGTCTGGGACATTTTGGCTTTGCTGGGGCTGAGAAGGAACCAAAGAGCTAGCTGGAATTTAAAAGCTTTTGGTTGGCATGGTTATTCTAAAAGTGTCTGGAAAACATTAGCCAGCCATGGGCTGTTCTCCCAGCGGCAGCCCGGGTGGGGAGGCTATGTGACAGTGCCTGGCCTCTGTGTCCCAAGCTCTGACCTCTGCTGTGCTGCTTCTGACCTCTGTGAATGGCCAGGCAGGGGGAAAGAGGAGCACCCCGAAGAGATCACTGGCCTTGGGTTAAAGGCAAAATTCGTACTGCAGCAAATCCACGGTGGTTACAGGAAGAGGATTCAAGTTGAGTGTTTGGAATGGGCTGGGAATGCAGTAGCCTTTCCTGAAGGATGCCAATTCTTTTCTGAAAATCAGTAACTTGCAAGAAATAATTACCAAACACATTTGTGTAGCACTGCATCAGCAGTGTAGGGTGTGGGCTTTCACAGGAGCATTAAGGTGAAAATACTTGAGAAGTGTTGTAGAAGATGGTGATGAGGTTTTTTTTTCAGTCACACAAAGTTTTATTTTTCTTTTCATAGGTTGTTCATCAAAGTGTTGCACAAAACTCTACTCAGAAGGTGCTCTCCTTTACTACGACTACCCTGGATGACATCCTGAAGTCATTTTCTGATGTCAGTGTTATCAGAGTGGCTAGTGGCTACTTACTAATGGTAATAAAATAAATATATTTTATTTTCTCTGGTAGTAGGGCAGGGCTTAAATATCTGCTTTATTGTTACCAGTCAGTAGTGCATTTTAGGCATACTTAAAGGAAAAACTGCAGTTTATAAACTTTTGCCTCAGCCTTGTCACCTGTTCCTTTGTGTAGCGTCTGTGATGTGTCTGCTCTGTTTAAAAATGTTTGTAAGGATGTGTATTTTGGGAGGGGAGAGATAGCTGTTACAGAAGAATCCATTCTAATATTTTGCTTCTTTTCCCCCAACTCCTTCTCTTCCCCCCCACTTTAGCTTGCCTACGCCTGTTTAACAATGCTGCGGTGGGACTGTGCCAAGTCTCAGGGTGCCGTGGGGCTGGCAGGAGTCTTGTTGGTTGCACTGTCAGTGGCTGCAGGATTGGGCCTGTGCTCATTGATTGGAATTTCCTTTAATGCTGCCACAACTCAGGTATTTAGGAGACAGAAGTCTGCTGTTAAGTTACAAGTACTCTGTTAGTAAATGAACACAACTGAATCTTTGAGGGGGAAAAAGCTGCAAAAGTACTTTGGCTCTAGATTTTTACTTGTGCCTTCTCCTATCTCATAGCTTATGCTGTGAGAAATTAAGTGATTGTGCTGCCAAATAATATTAAAGAAAAAGGCAGGTATCGTAGATTTTGTAATTACTATTTTCTGGGTTATATGATTTTTCTGTGTCCCAGTATGAGTGGAGGCACCCAATTGTACATAAGAAGCTGCAGGCTTTGTCTTTACGTCTGAATATATCAGGGTGTTCAAATTCTGAAAATATTTTGAATATAACTTGAATTATTATCAGATATTCTTTGTCTACCCAAAACTTGAATTACTTTTGGTGGGATTTTGTACCTGTAAATGGTGTACTGCAAGTTCCTCAGCAGCATTCCAGAATAAAAGTTAATAGCTGTATTGCATCCTTTTGATTTTCATTTTACTCTTGGATTTGTGTACAGTGTAATGTAAAAGTTGTTTTAATTAGCCATTTAATGGCTGGCTACATGGCAGATCATAAAACAACCTTCTTGGTTTTTGTTTGTTTTGTTTCTCCCCCAAGGTTTTGCCTTTTCTTGCTCTTGGAGTTGGTGTAGATGATGTTTTCCTTCTGGCACATGCATTTAGTGAAACAGGGCAGAATAAGAGAATTCCATTCGAGGTAATGACAAAATGGGGATTTGGGGAAAGACGAAACAAAAGGCTTAATTTAGGAAAAGATAGCTTTATCCAGAATTAATTAGTAGTGATTAAAAGAGCCATTTTTTTTTTTCTCAATAGCTTTTCCTTGGGTCTGGGAATTCTTATTCCTGTCAAAATAGGAAATGATGGCAATATGTGAGTCCTAGAATGTTTTGGAATGTTCACATTCTTTTTTTCCTTTTTTTTGTTTTTTTATTCCAATAGTATCTTAGCTTTATTTTGTCTTGAAATTTTAATTTATGGCTGTCATATAAAGGCTAATTTACATAATCCAAATTCTGCCCAAAATTTCAGTGAAAGTTGATGTAAATTTAGGAACAAACTCAAACACGAGTCTGACAATTAAACAGTAGAATGCTTTTAATGGAAGAACACAAAAATGTTAAGGTGACAAGAAAGAGAAGGACAGCTTAGAAAACAAACATTTCTTTTTATTTACATCAACTGTTAGCTTTACTTATTTGTTATGGCCTTGAATTTGACTTATTTTGTATATTTTTATCTGTTTTTCTTTTCTGATGTTTATAATTGACCGTGACATTTCAAATTGTAACATAGTAATGTTATAAAATCTAAGGTGTCATCACTTTTATGATCCTTTCCTTTTATTGACCTTTTTACCCTCAGTCCAAAGTTTCGTATCCAAAGTACAAACCATTTAAAAGCAATTTATACTTGCCATTCTGTTTTGTCCAAGCAATGTCTTCCATGTGCTCTTTCCAGCTAGTTTGACATGTAGGTACTACAGCCTCATTCAACTATAACCTCCATATGCTTCAAAATAGCCTGTTGGGTTGGGAAAGAGTCATGTGTTTATCTTGATTTCTCTGCATTTTTTCTGTGTGGTCCTGGGGTTTTGGGTTGGCTTTTTGTTTTGTTACATACTTCTTCAAGATGTGTAGCTATGTTATGCCTCTGTGCTGTTAATACATGCTTATTTTGTCTGAAAAATGAGAACACCAAGTGACTCCACTGGTAGAAGATACGTCCTACTTAATTACAGATACATTTGATATGATGTCAGTACCCATTTAGTTTTGTGTTTTGAAGTTAGAATCAGCTTTGATAATGTTTTCTACCCTCAAAAAACATGAGCACTTCATGCACTTATGCTTTTCCCCTAAGCAGTATACTTAGTATATTGTTTATTCTCACATATTCCAAATGTACACTTGTATTCAGAATTTCATTGTAATAATTTTTCACTGTTACTATGTTATATCTGTAGGATGATCCCTTCATTTGTGGGACATCACCTTATTCACTTGACTTTTAAGATACGTCATTTGTTTTGCAGGACAGAACAGGTGAATGTTTGAAGCGAACAGGAGCAAGTGTAGCCCTTACATCTATCAGCAATGTTACTGCTTTCTTTATGGCTGCCTTAATCCCTATTCCTGCTTTACGAGCATTTTCACTCCAAGTAAGTTTATACGCTGTTTTGTTAGCTCTTATGCATGGTCCCACCATGGAAGGCCAATGATGATTCCTGCTAGTGGTAGTGTTAAAGTCTGCGTTCAGTGCTGCTGCAGTTCACTGAACCAGTGTGTGGTCACTGTTTACCATAGATCTGGGTAATAACAACTGTTGTCTGCCCTTGATTCTGCTCCTCTCATTTCTCATGCCTGGAGTCTCTCGCATCCTGTTAGCAGGTGAAAGAATACCCTGCCCCATTACAGCTGGGTTGAGTGCAAAAATCAAGATGTATGCAACTAAGCAGAAACAAGTCTCCAGAAAGATTTGCATTCTCAAGTCAAGAGGAGTGGACTGTACTGTAGTGTGTACTGTAACATTCCTCAGTAGGAATTTAATCATTTCATTCATGTTTGTCCAATTTGCTGCTCTTAAAAATTATAACCAAAGTGCAGTGACAGCAGCGAATATGCATTTGCCATATTAATTGTTACTGTAGCAATTTGTACTGCCTTACTCCCAAGGTAATTTTAGCAAACTTGGAGAAAACTTCAAGAATTTTACGTTTCCAACTGCTTTGAGAGAAAATGTGAATTTTATGTGCTGAACCATGTATCGCTCGCTCTCTGTCTCTCTCTTTGTCTTCTTGTATTTGTTTGTGATAATGTACCTTCAGGAATACGGTATATTACGGATGCTGGAGAAAGCTTTCTTCTAAAAGCAAGGGCTCTTTGAAGAAAGCTTTGGGAGTTTCTTCCCTGACGCAAGCAATTTCTAGCACTGTTCGACCTTGGTGCAGAGCAGGCAAACTCTACTTTTTCAGTAGTTATTTGTTCTTCTGCTGTAGCCTGGTTCTCCAGTTTTTCATTTTCCTTGAGCCCTTGGCTACCCAGAGGAAGCAAGGGCTGCAGTTTTCCTTAATACTTGTGGCAATTATTGCTGTTTTCAGAGGTTTGAGTATGCCTGCATTAAGCTGTAAAATGGTAAGCTGTTTGTGATTGCGGTTACGTTTCCAATAAGCACTAATAATTTGTTTATCATTTCCTTCTCAATAAGGCGATTTGGTAGTGAATGATAGAGAATGTAAAGGCCTCATTGGTTTTCTGCATTGCTTAGCAGGTATCTGTGGCAACTAAAGCTAGATCCTTAGTCCTGAATGGTTAGCAGTATTTAGCTCTGCTGATCTGCCAAAACCTAGGTGTCTCTTCTTTACAGGTGACGTGACAGTGAATTGTTTTATTTTATGGCAAAGACCAGTGTCAATGTGTGAAATATTTTTGGAAGTGTACATTTCTTCTATTGACGAAGTTATTTATGTCTCCTCAATCTGTGGCCCAATTTCAACCATTCAACATGTACCTTAAGCAGCTAACACAATACTGGAGTTATTCATAATGAATTAGAGGAGGAGGCTTGTTTTGTCAGGCTTTGTAGTACCTGTGCTTTATAGAAGTTACTTCAGCATCAATGCATCTCCTAAGAAGTACTCAACAGAGCTGGGCCATTCTGTCCTAATCATACTGCTAAGCAGTTGAGTGTGAGCCACCAAAATGAATGCTTTCTTATCTGATCAAATTTTGTTCAGCTCTTCTCTGTTCTCACTCTTCACATTAGAACATGACAAGTTGCCTTTGGAACATATGTTTGGGTGTAATTGTCACTGTTACTGTAATCTGACTATAAATTAAATATACATTTCCCAAAGTATTTTCTTTTTGCCTGCTGCCACGCTGTAGACTGAGTCACAGAAAGTTCAGAAAACGAAGTCTGCATAGCAAAATGACAAACAAAAAGTTTCCAGTGAGATTTCAACATACTCATGTATGAACATGTTGATATTATTCAGAATAAAAACATCACGATCAAAGTTCTTTTTAAGGCAGTGATTAATATGGAATCTATGCGTAGAAACATTCGGGTGTCCGGCAGTTAATGTTTGAGTTGCTCAATCTTTTCTCACATACATTTGTAATTTGTCTTTGCTTGCACATGGTAACCCCTTATATGTATATAAGAGATGGAAAAACGTGCAAAAAAGGGCAGCTGGAGACCTGCAATGAGGATTTATTGATGCTAGAGCAATATACGTAGCTGATATGCATATAAGTTAGGAACCACTAAAATAACATCCTTTGTTGTTGGAAAGGAACATCTATTACTTGCTTTGCCTAGCTTCACCAGGTAAAATCAAAATCGAGTGATACATTAATCACAGCATTCAGAATCAGATAACCATGACAGATTTTGGTGGGTGGTCTGTATTCATATATGGATTTCTTTATTTACAGTCTTCTTCCTCCCTCTCCTTCTTACTCAGGCTTGTTTAAACAAGAAGTCCCTGCCGTCTTTGATAGCTTCCTAGCAAGACTTAGAAAGCAATGAAATACTGCATTTACTTTTCACAGATACTGCCTTCTTCTCATCTAGATAGTGGATTTTTAACAGATGGGCTTAAAAAAAGGATTCCTCTTGACCTTGTTTCGCTCTTCATTCACTTTTCTTAAGACATTGCAAGATAATTGTCAAAGTTTCCGTAACTTTTGAGGCCCAGTATCTGTAAAATAACCCAGCTGCTGAGGGAGAATAAATGGTTTCCTGCATCTGCAAGCCCAACTTTTAGTTAGAAACTCATGTTTTGCATATCAATGCTTTCTTCTTTCTCAGCTTCTGTTCTGTTCTGCCAGCTAAAGCAGTTCATTGATACCTCCGAGTTGTTCATTTACTTTATGGAACTCAAACACTACAAGTCTGATGTTGTCTTCAGAGTGTGCTATGATTAGATCTTGCCGAGTTTTAAGCAATGGAAATCAGTCCTTTTGAAAGTGAGGTTTTTAAAATTATTTCTGTTGTGCAGGTAGGGACTGTTTTAGCTTTTTCACCGTTCTAATTTTTTTAATTTGTTGCTCTCAGTAGTCCCTTATTTAAGCAGTTTTAGGGCTTTGAGATGCTGAACATGTCCCAAATACTCGGTCACAAGCATCACCTGTAAGAGTGCTCAGGACTTTGGAGGAGTAGGTCCTGAGTTTTCAGATGTGTTTTCATTTCTTAAAATTGTGGCGAAAGAGGAGGTTATCAGAGAAATCCACTGGAAGTTTTTGAAGTTTGCAGTAGGAACATCTTAAACATAGCCTTTTGTATTGAGTATAAATGAAGGAAGGCCAATGCAGAGTGTAACTACCGCTGGGCTGAATTCTTTCCTCAGACAGACTATTCGGATACTGTCATGGAATAAATTCTGCCTAGGAAGGAGAAGGTACAGCTCTAACTCTTCTCGCTTACACCCGAAACTTCCTCCCCTAGCAGCAGAGGGGTGGTGTGGATTCACTAATGAGCAGGGGTGGAACTTTTCCCAATAAGTCTTAGCAGTAACTTTTTCCCTCACCATAAGAATGACAAGTTTTTTTTCTTAAATGTAAAAGTGTGTTACCAGGTGGTGGTGGTGGGTTTGTGGAGAGAAAGAACGTAAGTTTTTAAGCTCATTCGATTATCTTACTCTGCAGAAGTGGTTTGTCCCTCTCCTGTTACCCACATCATTTACCTTTCCCTGCTCGTGACACGAGAATTTAACAAGCAAAATTAAAGCCTAAGGGAAAAGCATGGGGGGAAACAAGGGGACCCAAGTCTGTAGGCTGTCAGGAGGGAGTTGCAGATAGGCAGCAGTAGGGTGGAAGTTTCCCTGACAGACCTCCTCGTCTGTTCATCACCTCTGGCTATGCAGCACACCCCTTCTCCTTGGGTGGGCTGCCAGGAATGGCACATAGCAGCACATACCTTCGGTGGGGCCCCAGCCTACCAGCCTGGCTCGCCTCTCCCTTGCCGCCTCCAGCACAGACTGCCATTCTTCTGTCTCCGGTAACAGTCGCAGCAGCAATAATATTTTTAGGCTGTGCATTATGAAAAGATGCAAAAAGCGGAGCGTGTTTCTCAGGAAGTGACCAACATTTTTTTTGTGATTAATGGAATTTTTTTGCTACTCTCTGATCTTGTTTCACTGAATGCCTTCATTTTACACCCTTGACTAGGCCCCATTTTATCCCTTCTAGGACTAATCTTACCTTTGTTGATTTCTCAAGGAAAAGGTCTGAAGCCTTTTCCTCTCCCAATCGACCATTCCTCTCTGAAGGGGTGAGAGAAAGCACCCTGTCCCCAAAAATCCTAAGCATGCTCTCAGCTTTGGTGCTGCTAACAGATTTCCTGTGCTCTGGAGGCTCTGCTACCACAGTTTTTTGTTGGTGCTCTTCCGTTCAATGTAATTGTTACAGGTACTGCCATGATCGCATTTCTCATATGTTCCCCTTCCCGGCCATCAGCTGTCTAAGTGGTATTGGGAGGGGAAGCGGTGGCTGATGCATCAGGCCAGAGATTGAGTCACCCCTCAAGAATTCTTCCTTCCCTCTCCTTATCAAGTCACAGGGTGTTTTTTGATGGGATAACAGATTAGAATTGATACAAGAAAAATGTTTTCTGTATTTAATTGTGAAAACAGAACTGTTACATCCTTGAAATGCTGGGGAGGTGGGTGAGGGAGAGACAGCGTGCAATATGTAGGAAGTTTGGTGTTAAACTCTAGGAATCTATTTAAGTACATATCAGAGCAGAGGATTGTTTAAAATATTTTACTTGCAGGGTTACTATATCGGAACTGGGATGGCACAATCGGCAGTAGTTCTAAAAAGAGATGCCATGTTAATAGGCAGATTAATAGGCAGTGTGGTGTTGGGTTAGTTTTGATGTTTCTTAAATAATCAGCTGTGAACATAACTAACTTTAATGGCATGTCTACCATACGTTTAAGCATTAGAAGTCACATTTAATGGTATTTGAGATTCAAGGATGTTGGGGTCTACAAAGGGAACTGATAAGGCATGAAGTATTTGCAGTTTATGGAGCAGCAACAGAGGACTTCTGTCAGTTTTTCAGCCGTGCTGGGAAGAGTAAGAATTACTGAGTCAGGCCTCAGCTGTTTTTTTCCGAATCTCAATAAATCTTAGCTGATCCTTGATAGAAGATCTTGGTTAGACACAACTAATTATTCATGTTATATGGGTGATTCAACCTTCTCTGGTTTAGCAGTAATAAAGAAAGCAGTTGTATGAACTAGGTCCAACAAACACCTTGCCTGCAACAGCAGCCATTTGTTTTTCTGACAGATTCAATTAATTCTAGAGAGGATCAAAAGGAAATCACTTAATTTAAAAGTCTTGGCTATGACCTTACATACCTTTCTGTGTGGATATTTATAAATCACGAAGTAGTCATTGGATCTTTTCTCTTAAAGATGGCTAGATACTAATTTGGCTTTAAGTACTAGGTAAATTCTGTTTTAGTGGTTATGTCTACAGACAACCGGCAGGACCAAAATCTTACTTCAAGCAGGCTGGAGAAAACAAAAGAGAAACACCAATAAAAACCAATTTTGTATATGATATATTTATAACTGAAATGACTAGAAAATATTTACATAACTACTTGATTCTATCATTCTCAGAGAAGTAAAAGCAATATCTAGTCTTTTTATCATACTTTGACGGCTTCAAAACCCTGAAAATCATCCAGTGTGTTAGTGCTTTGATTTTCACAGATAAAGAGACAGGAAAATAAAAATTACATTATTTAAGCAATTTATAGTATTTATTTGACATCTAAGTAAATTTTAAAAAAAAGGATTTTAGATATCACATCTTTTGAGCTGCCAGTTTTGGGGCCTGATTTTTTAATGCCAAAAGCAGCCATTCACTTATTTTGGAAAAACAAGGGTCTATTTATATCAGATCAGTGACTTCATTTTTGTAGCCCAACTTTTGTTCTTTTTTATGACTGTTTTAACCCAAGTGATCATTACTTCAGAAGTTACAGGTGGAGGCACTTGTTAGTTTATATTATTTCCTTAACATGAAACTGGGCTACTATTGAGATGGCTCCTGCTTATCTAGTGGGTAAAGTAATAAGGATTTCAAGGGTTTTTTTTCACCTGTTGATGGCTCAACCATTTTTTTCGCAGCGTCTCTCCTACTCTTACAACTGTCTTCCAGTCCCATCTGTGCTCAGGCTTTCCCTTTGTGATGACTAGTGCTCCTAACAATTCTGCATTACAAATAAATGCTATTAATAATAATGATAGATGCTGCACCACATATGTTTATGGAGATTCTCTGGGAATCTCTGTGTGGGAAAGGGTTTGATGTATGGTTTGAAAGGGGATGGGCGGGGAGGTTGGTTTTTTTCATTACGTAATGTTCGCTTTACAAATTAAACCAAGTATTCTTGTTCCAATTTAAGACTCGTTTTGGTAGACTGGCTCATTAATCAAGTTCTGTTAAACACAAGCATATTAATATGTAGATTTACTATGTGGTGTTGGATTAATTTTCATTCTTCTTTAAAAATAATCCCTGATAAACCCAAAACGTTGCTCATTTTGGCTAGACTTTTAAGTACATACATCAAGTGCGTAATATTTTACTAAACAGAACAGTTTCATTAAAATTTACTTAAACCTATATTTAATTTCTGATTTGGTAACGTGCTTTAATGTTATTGTGATGCTTAAATTACTTCAGATCCCTTAAATATGAGAACTTTGGTTTTGCTTTTCCTTCCATCTTTTTTACTGAGAGACTCTAAATATGGCAGAATCTCATGCAAAAGTACGACTTGTTGACTCTGGTCTTTCCACTTAAAAAATCATCACAACATCTCCAGGCACAGATGCATTAAAGTAATATCAACTTTATTACCAAAAGAAATTAATTAACAACAGTAGGCCTACGATAATGAAACAGGAATGTAAAAGTATGTCTCCCAGTTTCCTCAGGGAAAAGCTTGAAAGCATCTGATGGGTTGACATGATAAATGGGTGAACGGATGAGAATTGAAAGGAAGTTTTATGCTTTGTAAAGCTGATGCCCTACATGAAGCTTAGTAACGACATCACTTCTATGATTAATCTCTAGGCAGCAGTTGTGGTGGTATTCAACTTTGCTATGGTTCTGCTGATTTTTCCTGCTATCCTGAGCATGGACCTTTATCGTCGGGAAGACAGAAGACTGGATATATTCTGCTGTTTTACAAGGTGAGAATGTGTGATAGATTGATGTAGGAGGTACATACATCCTTTTTATGGTCACCGGTAAGCGCTACAATTCCTTGTCAGGAGTGGGAGTTCTTTGTTGTAGCAGCATCAGTATGTTATTGTTACGATTTCATTGCTAGTGACTGACTTATATTTCCTACCTTTGTTTTTACCTGACTGAGGGGAAAAGTTAAAATACCCCCCTCCCCCCTTCCCCTTTATTCATATGTATGTTCATTTTGACTGTTGTAGGCAACTTTTTGAAAGCAGATAAGAGTTCCATGCTTTGGGAATATCTTCAAGTATTTTTTAGAATGTTATGGAGTACCACAGGGTGTCCAGTGCTAGCTACTATTGGATAATCTAGGAAGACTGTACACAACTCGGGGTACTGAGAAAGGCGCCTTACTTACAGTTGATTGGTGTGCTAATTTTTATGCTTTTTATGCCTTTAAATTTAAATACATAATGTATAAACTGTGAAATGACTTCCCCTTACCCGAGTTTTTCATAGGACTATGAGGAACGCAGGATGGTCAGTACCGTTACAGGCTAATGCTTGATAAAGTTTCTCTTACGGCTGCGATAGTAGTTTAGAATGGTAATACTGCCATTCTAAAGAGTGCATACACAGACTTTTACCTGTTACACGGCCAGCTCTGAGCATAGAGCGTGGCTGGGAGGAGTCTACTGTCACCAGCAGAGCCACTGCTTAGAAACTAAACATGTTTTGTACCTTATATTTTGCTCTTGCCTGCAATGAAGAGGTTCAGCTACATTTCTACACATGTACTCTTACTGTCTTAACCAGGATGTGGAGAATCCACCTTGTGTCATCTTAGCCTTTCACAACCACCTAGGAGCAGACATAGTTTGACATTTTAATTTTAATGTCAAAGAAAGAAAGCACATTCCTAGGTTTGTTTTTGAGGGAGTGGTTAGAACAGGGAGTTGATCCCAAGCCAGCACCCCTGCTTTCTATTTCTGATTCAGTCATCGTTTCAGTAGATGGCCTAATGTGCTTGAATTTTGGAGCCCTGATTCTCAGAAATACAGGGCAATCGGACCTTCCATTTATTCCCGTATCTAAAGTTGCACCAAATGTGCATCAGAATTCAGGCCAGTTACATATGAAGAAAAGCAGTTAATGAGAGCTTGCTTTGTTTAGGTAGGCATCACTCTGAATTCCTCTTGTTTTTGTAGGATTTGTCCACTTGGTGAAAAATCTCTGATACTGTTTCTTATCATCAATTTGTCAGTTCTCATTTACAGGAAGAGGTTTGTCTCCGATAATCTTTTTTTTTAAAACTAGGTATCTGTTAGGGTCTTGCGTAGACTAAAATAAAGTGAATGCTTCAATTACTTGTGTAATTTTGTCTTTTCGTGTTGCCCATCCTTCCTAGGAATTAATCCTTATGTACGTTTACTTAATTTTTAAAACATTCAGTCAGTGTATGGCAAGTGGTTTCAGCCTGCCTCTCAAAAGTCTGAGATCTTATCCAGAAGGCCCAAATATTATTTAACAGTTAGTTTAATAGCTCTAAACAGAAGAACTCAGTATGTCATGTGTTTACATTTTGATCCAAATAGCTTAATTCTCAGCATGGGCACGTAGATGCAAACTCACGCACATATTGTGCGTTCAGATGGTGTGCAACTACCTGAGTATTGACCGATCAGCATGTGTAATTAATGGAGTGGCATGGGTAGATGTCAAGTGTCTCCAGATAGATGCTGGTTCCTTCTTTCCTGAGCAGAAGAAATGTGCACATATTATCAGAGGCATACACTTTGAACCGTGCCAGATAAATGTTTCTTAAAAGAGCGAAATAAAATTCGCATCAAAGTGTTACACTTAATATAAACCATCTAATAGTAGTAGAAGCAGTCTCAGATGGAAGCAGGTTATCCTATCTAGCCCAATTAAAATAAAGATCTGCCTAAATACAAAAGGATGTTGTTCTCTTCTCTTACAGTCCGTGTGTCACTAGAGTGATTCAGATTGAGCCTCAAGCATATGCGGAAAACGACAATACTTGCTACAGTCCTCCACCCCCGTACAGCAGTCACAGTTTTGCACATGAAACTCAGATTACAATGCAGTCTACAGTGCAGTTGCGCACGGAATACGATCCTCATACGCAGGTGTACTACACCACAGCAGAGCCTCGCTCAGAAATATCTGTGCAGCCAGTGACAGTGACGCAAGATAATCTTAGCTGCCAGAGCCCAGAAAGCACAAGCTCGACGAGGGATTTGCTTTCCCAATTCTCAGACTCCAGTATGCATTGCCTTGAGCCACCCTGTACAAAGTGGACACTCTCATCTTTTGCAGAAAAGCATTATGCTCCATTCCTCCTAAAACCAAAAGCTAAGGTAATCAGGGAACTATTTACCTCTTTTTCAAAAATAGACTTCTGCCTTGCCCAGTAGTAAAACTATCCTGGCGGTGGTATTAAATATAAGGAATAAATAGTATTATTTTGGAATAACAATTCTTAATAGTTTTACAGCTACTTTCATACTTTAGAAGTTTTATCTTGCAAGTGCTGTAGAGACATGCTTTTCAAATATGTTATGAGTGAGGGTTTTGGTGACTTTCAGTAGCATAAGCTTGTAAGTGAAACAAAAGCCATTTTTAAACTTTATTATGATAGAAATTTCTCATCCTTGATGCAGAGCCCCTTCAATAAAGCACAAATTAGCTTAGCCTTGTGGGGTGTGTGTGTATGAAAAGCAAATAAAAAGAATAATAAAAGCTTTACAGTAGACTGATGGGTGTTAATTTTGAACCTGGCTTTGTAGTATGCCATTATGAATTGTTAGTTTCTTTAGAAACCTAAACCAAAATATGTTTCCATTTTCTGTTGCAGATTGTGGTTATTTTTCTTTTTCTGGGTTTACTTGGGCTCAGCCTTTATGGAACTACCCGGGTGAGAGATGGACTAGATCTCACAGACATTGTACCACGGGAGACACGGGAATATGACTTTATTGCCGCACAGTTCAAGTACTTTTCGTTCTACAACATGTATATTGTGACACAGAAAGCAGACTATCCAAATGTCCAGCACTTACTTTATGAACTTCACAGAAGTTTCAGCAATGTGACGTACGTTTTGTTGGAAGAGGATAGGCAGCTTCCCAAAATGTGGTTGCACTACTTTCGAGACTGGCTGCAAGGTAAGAGAATTGCGTGATCTTTTCTTAATTGTACAGTCGTAACCACTTTCTAGTAATGCTTCCCTCTTCGAATATCGTCACACAGTTAAAGACTGCAGCAGGAGGGAGAATGCCTAGGTGCTGATCCAAACTCACATGTTGACTCGTCATTTCTCCTACCGGTCACTTAAATTCTTTGTGCCTAAGTTTATGCCCCAGTAAGACAGTTGAAGCTTTAAGAGATTGTATCTATGAGATAGATCATCTCATGCCATTAACTTCTAAGCAGCTAATGTGGAGTTCTGCTTTATAATTAATGGCCAGTATGGCCCACTGTCTTGGGAAAATAAATGTTTTCTGAGTGTTTTGAGAACAGTAAATGAAAAGTCCCCATCCAGCGACGTATTTTGGCACAGACTTTACTTTCAGCACATGAGTTACCCTGTTGGCTTCAGCTGGGACTGCTGGCATGAAGAAAATTCAGTGTGGCTTATGTGTTTTATTGGATTGGGTACTTATTATACATTCTAGATTTCCAGTCAAGTATCCTCACTCTATGGTGCTGCTTTTTCTGTGCTGCATTGTAATGGGGCAGGGGAAAACAAGAAAAGGCATGGCCTTTCAGGTACTATGATGATAATTATGTTGAAGTCAGCTTATTAAAGATATTGAAGATACTATAACTACACGTGTTGAGACAAGTAATTGTTTTGTATGTAAAATAAATAATACTGTTACATCTCCGCAAATTTAACAGCAAACTTATTCTGCCCAGGAATACTTCCGTCCTACCTCTGTCTTTCTGTTGGAAGAATCTCCAGGAAGCTTTTGCCAACAGAAAAATAAATTGTGCTGACCTAGTGAGACTGTAAATTTTAACCTTAACTGTTTACAGATGACCAGTGCAGCCAGTGATTCCTAGAGAACATGTAGGTAACTGCCAGTATTTGGGGTATTTTATTCCTTTTGAAAATATGTGAGGCAATAACAGCAAAATGAATGCATCTAAGTGAGGCATCTAAACAAAATGATTGAGTTTCCTGTGTAGTTAATGCACTGGTAAATCATGCAAAGCAGTATTTCAGCTATTAGCTTTGGGTTTTTTTAATGGTTTTTAAAAATATTGGATCCATTCATTACAGTCTACTTACTGGAAGTTTTACTTAAAATATTTTGCTCACATAAGCATATTGAGCTGTAAGGGGAGGTATTACTGGCAGGAAGAAAACTCAACATAGCTTAGATGTTTTGCTGGATTGGAACCTTACTATACTTTCTAGATTTCTAAGTAAGCATCTTTCTACATGTTTTTCCAAATTCTCTTGTACTTCTGCTGTTTATTTCTTTTGTGAGTATTTTTGGTTGTTGCTCCAAAATAGTAGGAAAAAATGTGTCTGGTGTCCCCCCATTCCACCTTCCCCCCCGCCCCCAAACCTGTGAGGGAGACGGAAATCTGAGATCATGTTCTCAGCACAGTCTGCCAACGATAAAGTCAGGAAGAGGTGCCCTTGGACCTGCTCCCTTGCTGGCTTCTGAGTGAAACGCTGGAGGCTGGCCCACTTGGTGTTGCTCCCGGGGGTGCTCGCATTCCCACTGCCCCTCTCTCAGGCCCACCACGTACTTTCCCAAACCTCTTCCACTTCAGATGCCTCTCTGTCCTCTTTGCAATCACCTCCTTGTGCGAATGACTGTTTGTGTGCCCCTAGCCCAGTGCCACGGGCCCGCATGTCTCCTTCTCCATGCTGTATGTCCATGCTCTTATGTGACCTTTCCAGATCTGCTCTTCTGTTAGGGGTGTTCCTGGTCTCCTTATTACCCATAGTTAACATTTTCCCTTCCACCCCACATTAGCCTGCCCGTCCTTCTTCCTTGTCCTCCACTTTTCTTCCACCAGAGGAGCTGTGAGTATTGCTGGTACCCTGGATATACTGATGGGATTCATGGAGCTGGTACAGTCAGGGAGACTCCAGGAAGCAGTGACTTGGGGTAGTGGTTCAAATGGATGTGCAGGCCCAGTGATGGAAGGTGCATTGCTTGGCCCATTGATCACCCACAGCTTTAGAATTAATCATTATGATTACTAATTAGCATTTAGGTCTGTGCTCTTACTCGTCCTCTCCACTTACCCCAAGATGGGCACAACTAATACAAACCAGCTGCTTTGTAAAGACTCAGGGCTGTCTTCGCAGGGCATGATACTGCATTCACAAAGCTGTAAATAAGAAAGATATTGAGATGTATCAATAGAAAGAAGTTAGGTTTTAAAATGGTACAGGGCATTGATGTAACAGGGGGCAACTAAACTGTTATACCAGAAGCTGCCACGCTTGTCATAGTTAGGGAATTATCTCAAGGTGCAGACACTAATAGACAGAACCATACCTGATCGTTACTTACTGAGGGAGTAAAGGGGAGGGAAGGTGGAAACAGAGTTTGCAAACAAGGTGCCATTTTTGGCGGGATTCAGGGATGATCCTCTGTGAGGTGGGAACAGTTCTACTGGTGCATTTTTACGTGCTGGAGGAGCAGGATAATCAAAGTAGGGACAACTTTGAGCTTCATGGCTAATTCCTTGACTGGGAATTCAGTGCTAGAGATTAATGGCTCAAGATAGACATGTACACATTTGTCTGGCAGAATGAGGGAAGCAACAGCACATGAACAAAAGCTTATTTTATCAAGAAGGTGTCATTGGTCTTAGCTGTACATTTCTCAACATTTACTGGCCTTCAGCCTAACACACGTCTCTCTTCAGAGATTCCGTTGTATTTTGCTTTCTGGTATCATACCATGTTAGCCTATTTTCTGTTAGTGAAAATGCAACAGACGAAGAGTTAACAGTAATCATTCATTTAAACTGGAAATGTTAACATTATTTTTGTAAGGGACTGAATGTAAATGAGGTGGCTTGAATTCCCTGATCGCTTGTAATTAGGCTTATTTTTGCAAAGGGTAATCTTATCTGGTGTTTCATTGTGCCAGCTGTTCACATGAGTAAGTAAGAATTCCTTCTTCAATGCCATTCCTGCATCCCACATAATTTTGGAGGATTTAATTTTCTTCTGATGCATTAAGCAAAAGTGACTGCTGTTATGAAAAAATCCCATATATAAGATTTTTAAAATTCCTTTAATTTTTATAACTTTTCTGCAGAAAGAGGTCAATAAGTTACTTTTATCTTTCTGCCCAGAAACATTTCATTAATCCCATTTATAAAGGATTAAATGTCTTTTAAAATCAGTTGTATAAACAGTTTATAATGGAAGTACTGTTTGCTTTGAAAGCAGCACCTCTGCTATTACTTTCAAAATGTTATGGGAAATTTTAATCATTGAAATTTTGAAATTCTTTAGAAATTAGGCACAACTGATAGTGGTTTCTTGGTATTCTTTCTGAAGACTTTCAGTTTCAGGAAGATCAGTAATAAAATAACCCAGAGCATAAAGTGCTTAAGCCATCTGAGGAATAAAGATATAAAAGGGAGCAGGGTTTGAGGGATGACCAAACTTGTGAGAGCGGGGGAGGGAAGGAGATGTGAGAGCGCCGAGTTTTCACCCGCTGCAGTAATGTTAAATGTACGTGCCCTTTTTTGACCTACCTTGCAACCACAAATTGGTAATGTCACATGCCAATGGATGTATTTGTTATTGTGTGTCTGTGGAGCCTCCTGACAGGGGTTGGATGTTAGTCTGAAAGCTCTGCCCTCATACGCTGTCTGTCGTAATTTGTGTGCTCCTCCTGCCAAAGTGAGCCGTTTTTACTGTGAGTTAAGCTGTTCTTTGGTGGTCTCCTTCTTTCTCATGTGCTTTTTTGACAGCCTTCTCCTATCCTCCCAAAGTCATCTTTCACATGACTGTTACAATAGCACAACCGTCCTCACCCGGCAACTTCTGAGAGACTCACATGGAGTTGAACTTGGCACAGGAGGGGTGGATTAGTATTTTTGCATGTCCTAACCAATGTTTTCCCCTCTCTGAGGGCACCAGCAAACAACGCTTTTTTGAAAAGAGGGCCTTAAAGTACTTTGGTGATGCCAGAAAACCTGATGGTAAATTGTCCTCCTCCTGGCCAGGTGCTGGAGGGCTGCGTGCGGAGATCTGGCAGGCTTCTTTCGTCCCTTGGTTCTCAGCCTGTTTGCTTACAAGTGGGTACGATTTGGCAGGACAACACGGGAGGCAGTTTTCTAAGGTAGAGGGGATGAATTTGTAAATGGGAGCGGGCACTCTGGCCTGGAGGCGGTGTCGGCCAGGTGCTTTTTCTCTTCCAGCGCTCTTATCTCTGTACAGCTGTAGCTAACCTATCTGATCCGTAATGACGGTTTTCATTAGGGCTCCTCAGCACAGCTGCGAGGTGGGTCGGCGATTTCCTCCACTGCCACTCCCCCGGCCTTTTCCTTCCCTTCTCTGGACATGCGGTTTGTCATCTGCTTGCACAGAGCCTCCTTGTACTGGGCTGTGGCTTCCTGTACTAAATCTGATCCAAATTTGTGCTGTGAGGTATTCCCTCCCCCTTGAAGGGTGGCAAGGAGGAAAATAACAGTTGAGAGTGAATAGGTGTTGGCTGTGATCTTTACATGTGCTGGCAGCAGATCCCACGACTTGTATTAGCTGCACAAGTTGAACAGATGGAACAAATTGACAAAATCGTGTTCACTCACGCTGTGCTCGAGGAGCAGCTGAGTTGCTGTTTGAAGTTGAAAGTTTGAGTGTGGTTTTTTTTCCCCTTGTAGTGGAATTTCTGCTTATATCGTAGAAGCTATTGCCTCGGTGCTTTGCAGTAGCCTAAAACAGCTAATGAGAGCGGTGTGTGTCCTCCTCTGTGGTTCAGTGCGCTCAGCCAGGGTTTTGGTGAGGCAGAGGGGAGTGTGGAGAGTGTTTCCCTTCCAGATAACAGACTAAATGCCTCCTCTGGTTTTAAGTCCGTGGTAGGTGGTGAAGCTGGATCAGGATTGAACTCAGCCCTCTTCTGTTCTGGGAACGTCAGGGTCAGGGCAAGAAGACTTCAGCTTTGTCTTGAGGCGATTTTGTGCGAAAAAGGTGGTAAACGCAGATATGCTTACGGAGTTTTGAGTGTGATGATTCTGGAATTGTGGTTCACAAGGAAAAGCACTTTTTATTCTAGACAAGCTTAACTCTTCCCTGTATACTTCTCCAAGCAGAGTGCTGGGTTGCTTTCAAAGGCTCTGAGAAGACATGGGACTAGAGAGTCCTAACCTCATCCAAGATCACCCTTTGCCTTGAAGGGAAGCTGGCTTATACCAGTGCATGTTGCATCTGCAGCTTGCTAGCTCAGCTTTGCTGTTCTGCACAACATGGGAGGCTTCTCTTGAGGCTTCTCCTTTGCACTTTCTTGCTTTCCCTGCCTTTCTTTGAGCAAAATACTGGACATGCAACTGGTACTTTAACCTTCCCACACACTGACAATGAATGAAGGCCACCAAATTTGAAGGCAGCAGGTGGACAATTTTCTTCCCGATTCAGCTATGAAAAAGAGTCGTGATTCTCTCTTCCTACTGAAATGTGTTTCTAAGAGCGATTGCTTACCTGCTTGTTCTGTTTTCCCCTTGCCTCCCTTAACTCTTCAGGACTTCAGGATGCATTTGACAGTGACTGGGAAACTGGGAAGATCACTTACAACAATTATAAAAATGGATCTGATGATGCTGTTTTGGCTTACAAACTGTTGGTACAAACAGGCAACCGAGCAAAGCCCATTGACATCAGCCAGGTACTGTATCAGAGTCCATACTGGTTTATACAGGAATACACAAGTCATCAGGAGTGGGTGAGATGTAAAGAGCATGTCGTAGTCTTTTTTAGCTTGATTAACTGAACGCCTGAGTTACACCTTACTGCATGGCCTCACTGACTTTGCTGAAGCCACTTGTTAGCGGCAGTCTGGCCTGGGTTGTGAGGTGTTCAAGAGCAACACTGGGAAGGCCTGTCCTTGATTATTACTGGTTGGCATGCATGCAGTGCTGCTTCTGTGTCAGACACACTCAGTTTCCACTGAAAATGTAAAAAATGCTGTGCTGTGTCCATAGGTAGGTGGATGGAGTCTGGTCCTATGCCAAACAGAGGCAGCGTTAGCCTTGTTGCCTAAGTGGCATTGTTTCTGGTTTGAATCAGATTGCCTTATAGGGTTGACCTTTGCTCAGCTTTCAGCTATGGCTTTGGATCTAGCGTTTGCAATTATTTGGTTAGTTCCTACCCATTTATGCAAAACATAACATTTTAGAAAACGTGTTGATGAATGATAGTGGAAAGGGGCTGAAACTGTTACATGCTGTGTCGTATTCTTGTACCATCATCACTAAATACAGCTATAGTGTTACAGGACTAGGAGTGGCAGTTGTTTGAGCTGCCTGAATAGAATATGTCTGAGGTTCTTTTGTAGGGTTATCACAGCATATGACTGCATTTGCTGTAACCATTGGTAGGTGGAAATACATTATGTTTGACTCCTTACACTAAAATTAGATTTCAAATCTCTAAGAAGAAATCCTGCAATAACCTAACTTCTCCTTCTAGAGTTATCATTGACTCACTGTGATTTCAGGCAGAAAAATGTCTTTCTAATGAGCTTCTTGGCAGATCTGCTTATTGTCTTTCTTTTTTTGCTGGCATTAAAGGTGACAGATTTACGGAGTACATTGTTCAGAGTTACAACGGTGTGTAAAACACACTGCTGTATAGCAACATGCAACGTGCTGTCAGGTCTGAATGAAGCTTCAGCTATGAATTAAGCAAAGAAAGGGGGTTGAAGAGAAAACCTTCAGTGAGATTTTGTTTAGCAGAGTGTACCAGGTACGCTGTGGAACAAATGCGATTGGACTGCAGCTGCTGATATAATTTCCTGTGCCTGGGAGGGAGAAAAGTGCGGTGCACCCACAGGGGCTGAGCGCTGTACTGTGCAGTTCCAGAGACAGCTTGAAGACATACAGTTGTTGCATATCCTGTGGACTAATTGAATCCAGATCCTTGGAATCCAGCTTTTTTTTTTTAACTGCTGTCACTGTTGTTTTTCATTTCATTAAAAAGACCTGAAACTGGAGCTCAGCCAGAATTTTAAATAAACAAAACAAAAAACCCCAGTAATACTTTTCACCCACAGAGTCCTCTGTCAGAGCTCTAGCTGTGCAGGATTTGGCTACAGAACCCCAGAAGTGTACCACTGCTGTTTACCCCACAGATGCATTTGCCCACAGTGACCCAAATAACACAGGGCACTCGTCTGCTTTCTTGACGCTGGGCATTTTCTGAATACATAGGTCATAGGAGGCAAGTGTTAGCAAAATTTATACAGATGTTGTTTTATTTTTATAGCTCTCCTCCATTTACTGGGTGGCATTTCCTTCAGTGTTAACAACAGAGGTTAACTGCACACAGACGTGTATAGGGACTCTTGCCAGGTTTTCTTTCCCTGTCTTTAAATAAGTTTCTCCAACTTGGTTGTTTTTCACTCTTGGCTGCAGGCTTTCAGAATTTGGATTTAATTGGTTCAGTCTATTCTGGAACTGTCTGCTGATTTAGTGGTTATTGTAAATATTATATGAGTATTAATTTATAAATAACCACTTTCTACTGTCACTGTAGCTTTTTTTGGATTTTTTTCGGTGTCAAACAATAGTTTACTGATAAGTCACTTCACTTGAAGATTCATGCTTTTTTCCTTTTCCCCTCCTATATGTGTTGCATCTCCAGGCTGTTTGTTGAAAGCTTTACAGCAAGAGCCCCAAAAACAAAACTCATTCTGAAAGGCTTCTAATTTTTTCCATTTTGCAGTTGACTAAACAGCGTCTGGTGGATGCGGATGGAATCATTAACCCAAATGCTTTCTACATCTACCTGACAGCCTGGGTTAGCAATGACCCTGTGGCCTACGCGGCCTCACAAGCCAACATCCGTCCTCACCGCCCAGAGTGGGTCCACGACAAAGCAGACTATATGCCAGAAACAAGGCTGAGAAGTAAGTAGCATTTCATCTTAATGTCTTACGGTTTATATAAGTGCCCCACTCCTTCCTTCAAGAACCGGTAACTCTGTAGTTGGCTGCTGCTGCACAGGGCTCAGAAGCGTAAACAGGACAGTATATTGTGTTACTCTGTCGTCTTAGGAGTCCCATGCGACATTGCAAATGTGGCACCACTGTGGGGTTTTATCACGTTGGAGTTTTAAACTGTTATAAAACTCACTTTTCAAAAACTTACAGTAAGCATGACTTTTTAGTGTCACCCTATAGTTCTGTCTATCAGAGAAACCTGGAGGTGGCATGAAATTCCTGCCTACGTCATTCTGAAATTTCATCCTGAGATTATATCATGTTTATTCTCAATGCCTGAGGGATTTTTATCAAGTTAGTTCATAGGCAATGCTGCCAACACTGGTATGGTACAAGAGCTACTTAGGTAGGGGAACAGTCCCATTCATGCCATTCACTATTTTCCTGAGCACCAATGCCAGTTTGCATTGCTTTGATTCAGCTTTCAATCTATTGGAAGGATTGCTAGTCGGACACCAGTGGGGAAGGGGAGAGGGCATAGAGAGGAGGACTGGTGCGCTTGGAAATGTAACTGGGTAACCAGCTAGCCGTGCTTCAGTGTATCCGAACCCTAGAGCTTTGTGACAGTCAGCCAAGTCTTGTCTTAATGAAAATTTATAGTTGAGATTATAATAGGGCAAATCATGTTTAGCAAGTAAGCTGAATGACCCTGCAGGGTCTGGAACACACAACGGCAGTAACAAAATGCTTGTTGTGAAGGTTTTTTTTTCTTGTCATACAGTAGACTTAGCATTATGCTCAAAAAGAAGTATGGAGAATGTTGGTTTGTCAAATTAAGGATAAAAAGTTATGCATTAGCTCAGTAGACCATTACTTTTATATTAGTTTTTTTTTACCGGTCATTCGTATCAGTAACAGAACATGGATTTCCGAATCTGACTTTCAGAATATTCAATGGAAATCTTAAAACCCACCCAGCCTGATAGAGTATAATTTTTCTCTAGTTTTGTGTCACTGGACCTCAATAAATCTCAGGGAAATGACCGTTGATTTCAAAGGAACTGCACTTGCATAAAAGAAGAGCATTTGGATAAAATGTTAAAGATGATGTGATCTACTTTATATTGCAGTTATAGATTTTTGGCCAGGTGTTCAGTAAAACCCACTATAACACTGATGAGAATTAAATACGTGTATTGAAACATATCTGTTAAATTATACAGAAATGTTCAGGGACTTGATGTAGACTGTGTTCATCCCATTGCACTGAATGATAAAATACATTAATCTCCTGTACTGCTTCAGCTTTCAATTTATTGGGAAGTCTTTTAAATGTCACTTGTTCCAAAGAAGTAAAATTTAAATTCAAAACCTTTAAGCATTTTGCTGTGGAGAACCAAGTGTTTTGTTAATTGTGCTGTCTGTGTAACTTCTTCTCTCCAAACACATTTTAACACTGCTATCCTTTTCCTAGTTCCAGCAGCTGAGCCCATAGAATATGCTCAGTTTCCTTTCTACCTCAACGGATTGCGTGAAACTTCTGACTTTGTGGAGGCTATCGAGAAAGTGAGAGCTATCTGTAGTAACTACACCAGCCTGGGGATTGCCAGCTACCCAAACGGTTACCCGTTTCTGTTTTGGGAGCAGTACATTGGGCTTCGTCACTGGCTTCTCTTATCCATTAGTGTGGTTTTGGCTTGCACGTTTCTGGTGTGTGCCCTCTTCCTCCTAAACCCCTGGACGGCTGGGATCATTGTAAGTTTATTATAAGGGTCTTTGTTGAAGTCAAATTCCTTTCAGCATAGCTCTTGCTGTAGTCGGGAAGGTTTTGTTTATGTCTGGGCCTCTGGTGGAGTATGTATATTGCATCATTCATTATATATTTATTCAACTTGAGGGGGTAGGGTTCATGCTAAAGGTACAAACCTTAATAACCTTAATCCTTTGGCCACCTTTTTTGCAGCTTTAAAGATTTCTTAAAAAGGTACATAAACTTTTGCCCTTGCTCAGATGCACGCTACTACCATGAGAACTAAAGACACAGAGGAAAATTAAGACCTTTATTAAATATTAAAGTTATTTCTAGTTATGTATCGCTTCTCCCCTTTTATCAGACATAGTTCTTTTTCAAGGCAGTTGCCTGTGACTAACTTGCCCATAAATTTTCCCACTGATTTCTGAATGCGGTCTTTCTGGAAAAACTGAAATGGTTAGGTTGTATGGAACACACTGTGGAAAGAGTGTAACTGAGCTATCGAGGAGGAAGAGCCATAAAATTATAAACTGAAGAGAATACTCCTCCATGCTTTCTGCAAGGCACCATAAGCCTCTCAGTAAACATTTAAGTTAAATTGAATGATGATGTTCCTATGTTTAAATTCCATAAACTATCGTATGGTTTATAAAATGCCAGAAGTAGAAAAGCGTAAAACAGTTACTAGTTTTTGTAATGTACGTTTATACGACAGGTATGTTAAAAGGTAAATGTTTAGTCTAGAATATTTTTCATAGCACTTAATCAAGCAATTTATGTTATTACTCTTGATTCATTAGCTTATAAAATCATTTATTGTAGTGCATACTTTTTTCCCTTGGAAAAGGCGTTTATTTTCAGAGTGCACCAGTGCCTTTATAAGTATGTCTATCTTTTTTTCCTGCTTGGCTTTAGCAACTTTTAAAGTTGATTCTACAGATTTCCTCCCCTCCCTTTTCCTCAATTTTTTTTACAAGGTAGATGAAAGAAAAATAAAAGCTTTCCCTTAGATTTAACTGTTCACTTTGTCCATGTCAATGCCTCCAAGTATCTTAAAAGCTCAGAGCCCCTTTGTAACCTGAGACTCATCAGCTGATTATGCCATTCACTTTCTTCTGGGCTTTATACCTACTCAAAAGTCATCCTTACTTGTATTTGCAGTTCTACAAAAAGAATTTCAATACAGGTAGTTGAAAGCTACTTTTTCTGGAAGGATTATCTGAGAAACAGGTGAAAAAGAGAAAACGTATATTTTGGGGGGTATCCGTGATATGGAAGAATAAATTGTTTTTCAGATCACTGATAAATTGTAACCAATACAAAATTGATGCTTGGTTTGTTAACTGGCTCTTAGGAGTATAAACTGGCTCTTCAGTGAGTCATTGCCATTGAGCGCAATGAAACAAGGAAAAGCAGCTTGTCTTTGGGAATACAGGATGGCTTTGAGGAGTGTGTTTTATAGTCACCATGTTGTTTTGAAATATCTTTCTCTTCATTTGTGTTGAATATAAGAAGTTACTAACAGCTGTTTGAACTTACCTAGGTGGTGGTGCTGGCTCTGATGACTGTGGAGCTGTTTGGCATGATGGGTCTAATTGGAATAAAGCTGAGTGCAGTGCCGGTGGTTATCCTGATTGCTTCTGTTGGCATTGGCGTGGAATTCACTGTTCACGTTGCTTTGGTATGTAAAATCGGGAAGCATTTTCAAAATATTTTAAAATAAAATATTATTTATTAATAAGGATCACAAATCCTTACTAAGTCAGTGACATGATTCTCAGAAAGAAATTGGTCACAAACAATTTTGTGTGCCATTAGGTTTGTCTTGATAGAGCGGAGTTGATCTCGATGAGGTAGTTCCTAACTATTGAGTCAGTTTGCCAAAAGATAAGAGGGGATACATTACCTGTGGTATCTAGTTGTCTGAGTGATGCAAATGTATAGACAAAGCAGATTTGTCAATGCACCTTACTTCAGTCCAGACTCTCCTGGTCCTTGTCTGCAGCCTTGCTTTTTTTGCCTCAGTGCTATGTAGCTGTTTGTTGCCTCTCGCATGTAGATTCTGTATCTTGTGGAAGAGGAGCCTTTAAAGGAGATTTTCAAAATCACATATAATGTCATTTGATCTTTCTGGAACACTAACATTTGAATGTATTTGGATTCATTTTCCACTTGAAAAATCGGCACCTTCTTTTCAGAACCCATCAGCTATTAATAGTGGGCACAAACATGCGGTCTGTAGGAAAATAGTTTTCCAGTGTGATGAAGAGGAGCAGAGAGGGGTAAAGAAGTATGTTTTATACAAAGATTTTCAACGTTTTCAAGGTTATGTGTTCAAATCTAGAGTGTACCTACTTACCCAGTTTAGTCAACCTGGTGTTCAGAAATGCATAGAAATGACAGTGCGCTTGCAAGGGGGCAATTTTGGGTGTTCAAGATAACCAAAAGTCAGCTTGCTTTATTTGGTGACAAAGAATAGAGTAAAGGGCTATTTTTCTGTGTCACATTTGACAATGTCAGTGCTGGTCTTTCCAACGTTTTGCTCACTCAGCATAAGTCATTTTCCTATAACGCTGTTCTAGTCGATATTTCAGAGTAGTTTAAGAACATCATTGTCTTCATGGATTTGAATTTTACTGTATTAAGAAGTAGGAAAGAATGAGTGGTCAATACAATATAATTTGAGGGAGGAGGTGCTTGTAGTCTACTATAATCTCTAGTATTTTAGTACTGTAGCAATCCAAAAAGAAATGAAGGGAGGGGGCTGGAAAGTGGTGGTGACATTGTATGGGAATGCAATGGGCCTTTTAGACTCAAAAAACAGGACTGGTAGACTGCGAAGAAGATCTGGTGACAGTGAAAAAGAGAGGAGGACTAATGGGGATTTTAGCACACTGGAGATGGCTAAATACTGGGAACGTGTTTTACATGATGTATAGAGTTGGGGCACATCAAGTGTCAGGATGGAAAGAATAATTTTAAGAAAAATTTTAGGGGAAACAAGGTAAGGTTAAAGGAGGAGTAACTGGATCCCTGACATGGTGACACCTTTTTTTCCCCTGCTGCTATGCTTTTGGAGATAAACATTTTTGCTAGGACTTGGAATAGTTTGGGAAGAGTGAGAAACTAACGGTGTGCAACAGGAAGAAAGAAACGACAGTTTCTTAGAATTGAAGATTTAAAATAGGAAAACTGGAGTAAAAAGGGACAAAACAATTGGTTCTAAATGGGAAGAAACTAATCTAATTTACAGGATTTCAGATGTGTATATATATGTAAAAAAAAGTAAAAGTTACCTGTGGCGGAAGGTAAAATGCCAAGCAAAGTGAAAATTGTGGTTTTTTTCACATTGATTCTGGAGAAAAAATGTAGGCTTCAAATACAGGAATGCCTGGTAGACATCAGATGATAACAGCAGTACTGACCTTCACAGAATGTCCTGCATATAAACTGTCAACCAATGGTGCATAAACAAAAAAGGCAATGGTGGATATGGTGGATAGAGAACTTAACTGAACTTGTTTAAGAGTGATTCACAATCCACTTGTGGCTCAGTTCTCTGCTACCGCTTGTGAATTGTGACCTTATTTTTTAAATTCTGCCAATAAATTCTGGATCAGTAGTAGACTCTTGTATCTATGTATCCTTTAATTACACACTTATACCTATGTTTATATACCGTGTTAATAATTTTGTGGGTCAGATCACATAGCTCCCATTCATATGAGTCGTGTCATTGACAGCTGACTTTACCCTGAAGGGGATTCTTTATCCGTTTATGTATATGGGAATGTAAAATGTCCTCGATACATTAGTCTTCCACAGACCAGTTTTAATCCAATACTAAAGATTAATAATACGTGGTGTGGCTACCTATAGAAGTGAGGGTTGGGAATCTCACTCCACATGTGCTCATTTTTGTTCTGCTTGTCCCACCAAATAACTTTTTAATGTGTTGACTAATTTTGCCACAAGTTTGCCAGAGAAGTGAAAATAAGCAGCTAAAGAGAGACTTAAATTCCAGGACCAAGAGGAAGGTAGCTGCTTGAGCTCGTATCTTAATAGGCAGTAAGAGAATTCAACGAAGAGAGCGGCGTTATAAATCACAGGAAGAAGATCAACTAGGTTCTTGTCTTTTTAAACCATTAAGTCATACACAGAGAAGACAAATTCATACGAAACAACAGCATTTGAGAGTTCGTGGTACAGCTTGTTCACTAAGGAGTTGGAGGGAGAAAGACGTTTCACTAGTCGTATGGTTGCGCAGGCACTACCGTCTTCAGCACTGTTCCTAAGGCAATTTTGTATCTGTAGGCCTGCTAGCTTTGAAGTAGTAGAAGTTGCAAAAACATTTATTTTGAGTGAAATAGAAGTGTTAAAAAAAGTCATGGAAGCCGTGTCCCCATGAGAGTGAGAGGAGTAGCACTGTAATTTTGACACCCGAAATGCTTTCACCATTAAATAAATTCTTTGCAGGCGGCAATAAGCAAAGCTGGAGACGAAAGCCTACTGGTGCAAGCAGGCATTGTTTCCAAAACTATTACTATGGTCTGGCTCTGTAATCAGTACTTACTCTGGTCGTGTGACTTCAGCAGCAGGGATGTGGCATGACTGCAGAATCAGGCTTTCTCTTGAAGGTTAGCCAGCTAGAGAGAAGTAATTAACTGGTGAAAAACTGTGCATGCTACAAGAGAGGCTGTTTGGAAGGTTGTATGCATCTGTCTAATGAAATGGATGTCATTGTTTCACAGGCATTTTTAACTGCCATAGGAGACAGGAACCACAGGGCTGTCCTTGCATTGGAACACATGTTTGCGCCAGTGCTGGATGGGGCCGTGTCCACTCTGCTTGGAGTGTTAATGCTCGCAGGATCAGAGTTTGATTTTATCGTCAGGTAAAGCGTTTGTGTGTGTCTTGACTTTGTTTTTAAAATAAAAATAAGTATGCTTTAAATTTTTAGTCACTTCAGTGTATCTGTCATTTTATTACTATGCATGGTGTGTCAGGCATGCTTACGTCATGGTCCTGCTTTCCCTCTGTTTTATTAACTCCTTGTTACATGCTTAGACGCGGTAGTGTTTCCATTGCTGGTATTAAAATCTGTTCCAGGAAAATCTGACACCCAGCATGAAAGAACACAAAAATGGCCCTCTTTAGCAAAGTTTGCTAATTCTGGGTTTGAGTCCGTTCAAAGCAACTGGTATTGTCCAGTATTAACTGGGGTTGACCTTTCACCGCTAGGTCCTCCAGACTTCTTGTATGCACAACGATTTGCGTGCAAAGGACGCGTGAACCCACAAACACGCTGCAACTGTGCTGCAAGTAACTCTCTCTGGGCCTTCTCCTTCTATCATTATGTGAGGTTTACAGCGATGTATAACAGGGAGAGGAAAAAAAACACCCCGTTTGGGAGCTGGGGAACCATAAGTATGAACACAGAACTTCATATTAAAATTTTGTAAAGCAAAGCCTGAAGGCCCTTCTGTTTAGAACTACAGGCAGACTGTTTCTTGTGAATTTAATTAAGAATGTGAATTCGTCAAGTACGAGAGGAAAGCAAGTTTTTCGTTGAGGGGAATTTGAGAAGTGCAATGAAACAGATCCTATTCTATTACAAACAACCTGTGGAGCTCTGCAAAATGGCTAATCTTAGAAGTAACACAGGTTCTTTGTGGCAAACTACAGCATGAAAAAAAAAGTACTCCAAGCCCTAAAAGGGATCTAAGGTACAACTGGGCCAAATAAAAATGCTCTGAAAGATGACTTAACTACTTAGGTAGACATAAGCTGGATAGATGACTAGACTTAGCTGACATCCATTTGACAACAAGAACAACAAAATGTCAGAGGCAGGAACTGAGAGAATGGCTGCTAAATCTCATCAAGATTTTTTGTTTATATGTGTAAGATACTTGAAGAAAGCAGGCAGTTTGCAGTTAGACCTCATGAAACCTACATGAGGATTATTACTGTACAGATATTGCATGTCTTGAAATAGAATTTTTTTTTCCCAAGTCCGTATTTTTTACTTTATTTTGTTGGTATAGAAAAACTAAGGTAGAATTATTCTTTTAGGACCTGATCTTGTAAGGGTTGGAGCACTTTGACATATATGTTACTTATAGATTTAACCTAAATTTACAGGGGTACATTTGGTGTGCTAGTTTCCTACTTAACAGACAAGATTTTGGCAAGCATATTTTTGTGTCGTAGCAAATGGAAGTTCGTAGCAGCCCTTCACACCAAATTTGGATTGCATGTTCTCTCAGTTTATAAAATGAGCCTTTCAACTTTTCAACTTACGTTATTTTACTTTTTTTTCGCCATCAGTTTCTCATTTTCTAGCACAATCTGACTTTAGTTTGCCTTGTTTAAAAAATAAAATGAAATAAACTATGGGAGCCTGAGCATTGTTATAGTGGGCGAAGACGATCCCAACTTCCGGAAAGCGATAGATTAGTCCAACAATGTGGAAGATTAAGTAAATTAACAGACATTGTATACACCAAGTGGTCAGAGCTATAATCCTCCTGTTTATCCTAGCGTTAGATGGATGAGATGCAAATGTTTTTAATGCCTGTTGTTGATCTCTGTCCCAGTATAAAGTTCTGGTGGTTTATGTTAGTAGAGTAGATTGGCTTGCTGATTTTTGCTAATGCAGATCAGAAATTCCTAAATGTTTACAATAGCAGGATATTTGTAGTTTTACAGGAGTCTGATATATTTGATCAGATGTGGAAACAGGGAGGCAGTAAAGTTTGTTGCCAGCTAGACAATGTAATCAGCAGACCCATTATTAGCAAACTTGCCCTCCGTTCTTCTCCTTTGCCTTCTCCTCCAGGAATTTACCAAGACTGAGTCCTTGAAATCATTAGTTACAACGCAGCCTTAAGTTTAGTCTGAGCCCCAGCTGTGCTGAATACCAACTAGCAAGGCTTTCCTTTTACTGACAGGTTTACCTTGGTATTCATGAAGGATCCCAGACCTTAGCCCTCAGTGGTGGGAAAGGACAACCACTTGTGCACTTTCCTCTTCTTCCATAGTACTTCAGCCTTTATGTTTGAATTGGCTGACGCAAAACAAGAGTATTCAGAGATGCTAAATTGTTCAACAAAAGATTAGCCTGCAATGCAGCTCTGCCATTGTGGAGTGCTCTTACTCAGTACAATGCTGAAGCTTACTATAGAATGGGCAGCATTTTCTTTGCAGAAAGCGGGTTCCTGTGTTGTAAAAAGGTTGCAATTTGAGCTATTTGGTAAAACTGGAACTCACAGAATTCTAGGCGGAAAGTTGTGATTAATGAACAGCAAGGGAAACCCTTACCTGATACACTGGAGATTTAATTAGAGATTCTGCTGTAAGATGCAGAAGCATTTCACAGTGGATTAGCTGCTGGGAGAAGAGGGCTTCTTTTCCTTCTAGGCTAAATTGTTTAAATTCTACACCCTTCACTTCATTTGTTTGCTTCTGCTGGGTTTTCACTAATGGGGGCCCCTTTTCATTGTATTTGTGCTTTCAATCCATTCAGCTATTCACTGCACATTCCATATTTTTGTGTTTGTGTAACACATTCATAAATAACATTACATGCTTCCAGATTCTGGGAAATTAACAAATGTAATTTTTTTCTTTCCTTTATCAACTAACACTTTGGGTTGTGGAATGTAGCTTCTCTAATTCAAAAGGTAAAAAAACCCTATATCTATATATGAAAAGTGATATAATTATTTAGTACAACATTAGTAATATTTTAGATTTAAGTTTGTATATGTATTATTTTAACGTATGAAGAAGTAATTTGTAATCCCTGATTTCTAACCATATTTGTGGCCATTCTTTCCCCCAAACCCCTTAACACTGCTTCAGGTATTTCTTTGCTGTTTTGGCAATCTTAACCATTCTGGGAGTTCTCAATGGATTGGTGCTGCTTCCTGTTCTTCTTTCATTCTTTGGACCATACCCCGAGGTCAGTAAAATTAATGGTGAACAGAAGAAATAATGCTACATCTGCACCCCTGTCCCACACCACCCCCACCCCCCCACCCCGATTATCCCCTTTTTTAAAAACTCTTTATTTTTAAAATTGTCTTGGATTTTTTTTAGTTTTTACATTTCTTACTCTAGTTTTGTTTTGTTTGGTTGTTTGTTTTTTTTAATTTTTATTAAAAGTGTTGTTTGTTATTTAGTTGATATTCTTCTACCTATATATATAAAGTTTTTTTAAACAAGTATTGTTTTAGAAGCTGCAATCAGCAAACTTGATACACGTGTGGGATTATTTATGCGTTTAAGAGCATAATGTGATATGCAAACTAGTTTGTAAAATAAGGATTTTCCCCAATATTTTGCAAAAGACAGTTCATTTTGTACACATATCTTCGTCTTTCATACCTCAATGCCTCTGTTGCTTTCCTCAAAATATTTAACTGAGCAGACCACCAGGAAGGCCTGTGTGGACCAACATACACCAGTGGTGGTCCAGAGACCACACCTTGATAACCATGACCGGTCTGCCAGAAGGTCCCCCCCTGTCCAGTCTCCCCTCCTTGCCCTGTGCTCTTGGCTCAAGCAACATTTTTGATGGGTGGAAGGCTTCGCTTAGATGTTGATGACTTTACAGTATAAAGCCCAACTCCAGCAAAAAAGGATTCATAGATACCAAATCTGTATTTGGTTGTTGATTATTCATTACCTCCTCTATAGTTAA
This sequence comes from Pluvialis apricaria, assembly GCA_017639485.1. Lineage (NCBI taxonomy): Eukaryota > Metazoa > Chordata > Aves > Charadriiformes > Charadriidae > Pluvialis > Pluvialis apricaria. The sequence continues at coordinate 46,502,601 of CM030044.1, read as the reverse complement.
CACAATTACTGCGTTACATGGGGCTATCTTTATCACATATTAGTAGAATCAGTGTGCTGTGCTTCATGTGTCTATATATATCTATGTGTGTGTACCAGAATAAAATACAAGGTATGTACACAGCACTAGTAATATTTCAGAAGTATTAATTTTTTTAGTATTAGCAAAACAGTTTTGACAACAGTGTGTAAGCTGTTGTACTCCTAACAGTAGACATGACATGTCCCTTACTCAAGCAATATACATGTGCATATGTTATTACCACATACATCGCTATTACGTGTGTCCATCTCTCTCTACAAATGAAGACCATACTATACATATGCATTTGAGGTGATTTTATAAAATCACTGTTAATGTATGTTGAAGGGGGAGGAATTCTGTGTATTATTTTTGTATTTTTAAGTGCAAGTGCATGCACGCACACACATACATGCGCTTCCTGAGACAATGATACCTGGAAGAATCTGAGTAATCCTGTTTACAAACATATCCACAGATGGAGATCATGTCTTTTTCTTTCATTAATTTTTCAGTTCAGTATAAATGTTCATCAGAAAACTGGTGCTAAGGTTCTCGTGGTATGGGAGGTTATATTTGGCGAAAGAACACTTGTGTCAAGCGCTAATGATTAACTTAATGTTACTGAATGCATTGTCATTATCAGGTTTCTCCAGCCAACGGGCGAAACAGATTGCCCACACCGTCTCCTGAGCCGCCCCCCAGCATCGTGAGGTTTGCGCTGCCACCCGGACACACAAATAATGGGTCGGATTCCTCTGATTCAGAGTACAGCTCTCAAACCACAGTGTCCGGCATCAGTGAAGAGCTCCACCAGTATGAGGCTGCCCAAGGCCCTGGGGCACCAGTCCATCAAGTAATAGTGGAAGCCACTGAGAATCCTGTCTTCGCAAGATCCACTGTAAGTAGCTTGCGTATTGGCTGGCAGGAGGGCAAGAAGAGTGGGGTTTTTTTAATTTAAATCTATTTATTTTTGTGGAAAGCTCTTTCTTATTTCTGGCTGATTATGCGTTGTGACTTTGTGCCAAAACCTGTAAGCAGGGAGTGAAGGCTTTCCTCATCCTCTCCTTCAGAATCAAGTTGGGGGTAACATGATGGTACGAGAGCAGAGGTCTGGCACGTGTAGTTGCTGTTACATCATGTTGGCACCAGCCACAAGAGAGAGCTCTCAGTCTGTTTGATGACTGTTTTCAGAGAGAGAGAGATTAAAAGATCCAGACCTCTTCCATACAGTTCCGTGTGGATCTCCGTCTCATATACCTCTCTCTGAGAGCACATTTTGGGGAGAAAGATTGATAGATCCACAAGAGAACAGTTTCAGGCTTGTACTAAATCTCGGGCCTGTTGCATCTTGCTACTGGGTTGGCATAACTGGGATTTCAAAGGAAAGTGAAAAAGCTCTGTCTCCTACCCCTGCTGATGCTGCATGCTGAGCTGCAATGCGGATCTGTTTTTGTTCAGCAGAGGCCTAGAAATAGGTACAAGCACAGCCACATTTGAAGTTGGTCACGGTTTATTGACTGATGTGGCCGCTGCGCTTCACGCTTTTTACGGAAATCAGAAAACAGATTCCTACAGTCTATACAAACTACCCTACTAACATCCTGTGTATGTACCCTGCATGGAATAGAGCCTTTTCCAAATGCCTGCAATTCTGCTTGTTAAACGAGTTCAGATCAAGTGCTTGTCACCCATCCCTTTGAAAAGATGGACCAGTGTGTAGGAAGGCTACAATAATGTTTGTGGCTGTCATCCTGTGTTTTTCTGAAGGTATGCTTTCCAGGTTCTTATAACTTCAGACAAAAGCTGTCTGGAAAAATCAACAATTATCAGACTGCAGAACATTACCTTTGTAGAGTTAGAGCCAGGACAGCGTTATTATAATTGTTCTCAGCATAAAATATAAAGGAGCGTAGTGTTTGCTTGCTTCGCTTTGTCAGAGGCATAACTGTGCATCTCTCTTTCAGGTGGTTCAGCCAGAGACAAGGCATCAGTCGAGTCCCAGATTACAATCAAATCCAGAGTCCGGCACGCAGCAGGCGTGGCGTCAGGGCAGACAACCCAAACGGGAAGCGAGGGATGGGCTGCGACCACCTCCTTACCGCCCTCGCAGGGATGCTTTTGAAATTTCTACTGAAGGGCATTCAGGACCTAGCAATAGGGATCGCTTGGGCCACAGGGCTCGCTCTCATAACATGAGAAGCCCGGCGTTTGGTGCCGTGGGCGCCGCAGGACCAGCGTACTGCCAGCCTATCACTACTGTGACTGCCTCAGCTTCAGTGACTGTTGCTGTCCACCCTGCGGTGCACAGCCACAGCTCTCGGGGAGGGAGCTTTCCGTCCTACGAGGGATACCATGAAGCTGACCACGGGCCATTTGAGGACCCCCATGTGCCTTTTAATGTGCGATGTGAAAGAAGAAATTCTAAAGTAGAAGTTATAGAACTGCAAGATGTTGAATGTGAGGAAAGGATACCTGGCAACAGCTCACAGTGAGGTAGGTCCGTCTCCTGTAGCTGCAAGCTTTCTAAAACACCATACGGAATGACATTGCCTGGGAGACTGTAAAATTGTCAGCTACTTTAAGAGTTGTCCTCTCTTGAGTAAAACTCCATGAAAGAATTTGAAGTCTGTAGTGGACTGAATCCCTCTGTAAGAGGGGCTGAGTGAGAGGTGGGAAGGCCCCACCATGCCTGGTGCGCTGCTGTGTGGTGGGGTGTCCCCTGCGCTTTGGGGGCACGCAGAGACCCACCCAGCGAACTCACACGCTGGAGGAGTCCTTGGGCCAATCTCTGCCTTGCCAGGGGCAGCTGCAGTGGCGATTGCAGATGTGTGCAGGGTAGAGGTGACCGAGCAGGGCATTTAACGTGTTCCTGTGAAACACCCAAGAGCTTGTGAGGCTTGATACCGAAATCATTATCTGTCCTCAGGCTGGCAAGAGAACGGTGCAGGAAACAACAGGAAACAGTGCTGTTTAGAACAGACAGGATATTTTAGCAAATGGGGTTTTTTTGGAAAATTTTCCCTAATTTTATAGGGAATACTTTGAAGGGGAGAAACCAATTGAGGTTTTTATGCGGAAAGCTTTGTGGGGCTTACGCCTGAAAAACTATTTCTCGCTATTTTAACTGTTTTTCTCTTTTGGGGGAAAGAGGAAGTGTTAAAACAGTCACTTACCTGTGGATCCCTGTTTTTTCTCTTTGCTTTTCAGAGCTTTTCAGTGACAGACACTAGTTTGACCAGAGCAAGCCATTTCATTTTGGTTGTAGAATATTTTACATGTACGCACATGTGCACACGCACACACACATGGAGAGTTTTGATGGAAACTTTTTGAGGACTCATAATAAAATCACCTTCTGATTTATAAAACATCTCTCCAAACATCTCAAAGTGCAAATAGACATGAATGGCTTTAGCCTGGCAGTCTAGAAATATGGCAGGTAATAGTATCCTCAGAATAAGGAAATACTTGGGCTCGGCTTTTTCAAGCTGAACTGCATGGTAATATGAGATTCCTAACTGCGCACAGTATTCGATGTAGCACGCTTCTCCTTGAAGTATTCATTGGTTTTGACTGAATTTGTCGCAGTTAGCTAAAGCTGGGGACTCAAAAATTAAAGCATCTGCATTTTTTTAATTGGCATCAGCATTTCTTTACCGGGAAATTCATGACTGAGATGAAAGCAGAGCCCATGTTTCCTGACTGCTAACTGTGACCACAAGAATCATGAAAGGAGTTTTGGATTAGCTTGATATGTTTGTTTTTCTTGAACTTTAACAAATGTTTGTTTTTTCTTCTCTCTTTATTTGTAAAGAGTAATAACTGAAGCAAAGAAGAGGCCAAAGATGGAAAACTGTATTTCCAGAACTGCTTGAAGAGAAGAACTGCTTGAAGTTGTAGAAAAGGACATGCTGCATCAGGACAACAGTTCACTGTTACTGTAACCTATTGTATTATTTTGTTAAATATTTCTTTAAGTATTTAAAAGATGTACACATATGTAATATACAAAGAACAATGTAAAGTAGTATAATCTGGAGTCATTTGCCTCTGGGCAATAGAATGGGGACAATATTGTGTGCGCTTTGTACTTTTTGTACATTGATCTCTGTGCCACAACTAAGCTTAATCTAGTTCTAAATTTCAGCATAAGTTGCTGCTGCTTAAATATTGTATAATTTACTTGTATAATTCTATGCAAATATTGCTTATGTAATAGGATTTTTTTTTTTAAAGATACATGTCTGTTTAAAATATTTTAAATTTGCGTATCACAACCCTGTGGTAGTATGAAATGTTACTGTTAACTTTCAAACACGCTATGCGTGATAATTTTAAAAATAAGCAGATATGAAGAAAAGCAAGTTAATCTGGGAAGCTTAAATAGATTTAGCTATGCGCAGGTTTTGTTTTGCTGTGTGTATCCATGTGTGCATCTGGAAGTGTGCATGCTTTTGTGTGTATGTTCCTGGTGTACTGTAGTTTCTCTTTTACTGTATGGCAACACTTAGTGGGCTTATAAATCCACTGATGCTGATGTGAGTCTGGCTTTCCCTGTTAGTAGGCACTAGTGAAAACTGTGTTGGTGTTTACCAACATATACCATAGACTGCCATCATCAAAGGCCCAACTAAAATAGAAGAGAAGACAGGAAGTCGAGGTTTGGGGCTGTGGTTCCGTTTCCCACGCTCTGAATGACTTGGTTCACATGGCTTTGGTCAAGTCACTTAACTGCCCCATGCCTCAGTTTCTCATTTTGTAAAATGGGTATAATTACACTTACCTACCTCCCAGGAATATTGTGAGGCTTAATTACTGTTCGTGTAGTGCTTTGATTTTTTTTTTTTTTTTTTTTTTTTTTTTTTTCCAAAAGGTGCCAGGTAAGTGCAAACACTATAACCATTATTTTTTCACTTCCAAAGGTGCTGGATATTGAGAGGTGCTGGTGGTTATAGAAATTCAATGAGCATATGCCTTATTTTGATATCGATACTGTTAACTATGAGTGGCATTAGAAGGTGGATAATTGAGTTCTTTGATGGTGAGCCACAGCTCAGCTGTGTCCTTACAGCATTGAAAGCAGTATCTTTGGTCACCTTATTTTCATGGCAGGAAGGAAGTTAATAGTAAGTGATAAAAATCAAATGGAAGGATAGAAAAAAAATCTGTTTTCACTTTTAAAATATAAATGGCTTTCTGATAGGTCCAGGACTGTAAAGACATGTAAGGCCTGGGATGTTTTTTTCTCTATTGTTTGTGTTTTCCCATGCTGCATTGGCACTTTTAATTAAAACAGCTAAACTGGGATCTCTTTGCGAAACTAATTTAGCTTTTTGTATTATTATTTTTAAACTAAAAGGGGATTGCTGCAGGTGAAGGGTCTGAAAAAAAACAACACACTACAATCTGTGTTCCAGTTGGAAACAAACCCTAAGAATGGAGAACCTTAATTTAAAATAATAGAACAGAAGTTTTGATTATCTCTGTCTTCCTCTTTCTTCATCTTTTTTCTGCCCTTCTCCAAGCTGTTTTTTAGAGCAGGTAGATGTTCAATTGTGTACAGAGCCAAACAGACACAATCAATATTCAGTTTCTAAACACAGCAGTGGTGGGGCTTTTCTTTAAGTATGATGCCTGAACAGCAGTGGCCAATTCTTTGATGGGAAAGTGTTTTTCTCCAGTGGCTTCAGGGAGTCTATGTTTGCCCACAGACCTTGCCAGCATAATGAATGGGGATAATTAAAATGCACAAATTTCCATGCCTTTTTTGCTCACTTGAAAACACTTTGATATGAGGCACTTGTTTACAGATCTCCAATGTGAACGCTCGAAGAGCAGGTGGCGAGAGCCTGGTGTCATTCCCGTGATACATAAGCTACTGTTTCAATGAACACTAAGGGTTAATGTCGCAACTGCCTACTGGTCCAGTTCACTGTCTAACATGAAAACTCTTAATGACAAAAAGACGAGGGGCCCCAATTTAGCACTAGCAGCATAGTGACCTCCGATCATACAAACTCTGCAACAAAACTGTATGATACTAATTGGAAGCTACCTTCAGCCGCCAAGCGTGTGCGCTCCCGTGTCAGAGGTCGGCGGGGCTCCCACTGACACCGCCGCCGGCTGCCTCGCTCCCTCCTCTTCCTCGGGAGGGCAGGGGGCCAGGGCGAGCCGCGGCGTCTCCCACCTGCCCCTGCCCGAGCCCTCCTGCGTGCTTGTGTGTGGGTGAGCTGTCTGCTGCTTCGTGCGCAGTGTAGGCCTTCTTCTCCGATAGTCACATTGGAAAGGGGAGAACTCAGTGGCTGGCAACATTTATTTTGTTTTGGTTTTGTTTTTTAACTTTTTTAATCATGGGTGATATTTATATTTTTGTATCATAAGAATGTTTTCTTACAGTATTTGTCATGCCAGTTTATAACAAACAAGATGCAGGGATTTTATTTCTATTGGAAACACTATTACAGCTATGTTTTTACTGTTTAATGGATTTTTATTTGTATAGAGTGCTTACTAATGTTAAATAGGAAAGATTATATAACATTTACATTAAGGACTCGTCGTAGCTTTTAGCGTAAGGAGTTAAAAGGAAGAAAAAAAAATATTCAACCTGGGTCTCATTCCCTGCCTGTTTTGGTAGGAGTGGGTTTGTGTCATTTCAGTTACAAAGGTAAAATTATGCCATATAATTTATTTATATGAAAATTTATTTTTGTAGTGTACATAGTAGTCATCAAGTCTTTTGACAGAAGTATATTTTTAAAGAGTTTATATGTAATGATGATACCATTATGTTTTGGAACACTGCTGAGATACGATTACGGTGCACACGTTTTCTTGTAAACCCCCTGGCAGAAAAGAAAGTGTTTAACAGTGTTAAGAGAGAAAGAGAGTGTGAATACTCATACAATTCTGAACTGTGTTTTAGTTACCATTTGTGATCTAGTGTGGTTCTCATTTTAAACTTTGAATGGAAATTGTACAAACTCTCTAAATATTAATGTTCAAACACTGATAGAAATTCTAACATGAATAAAAAATATTATAACTTACTGGTTACGTATTTGCTTGGTTGGTTGTTTTGTTGGTTTTTTTTTTGTTTGCTTCTTTATGTTCTACTGGTCAGCTGTTCAGGTGCAACCATGCAATCATTCTGGTTTGGAGCATGAGTTTGGGGTTTCAGTATTTGGAATGTTTGGGAGATTCAGATTTGCTCATTTTGAAGCAGGAACCAATTCTAAAATCCTGTCTAAATTGTAGCACGCTGGTGCTTGTCTGTTGATTCTGTTACCCTTGTTATGTCTTGTGGGATGGGTTTAGGACTGGATTATACCTTTCATTCTCACTCTGACCGAAGCATTTTGTGTAGACTTTGAACCCTTGGGTAATGCAGTTTATGTACAGGTTATTGCTGCTTAGAAGTGGGATGAAATTCTTTGTCTTTTTCCGTCTCTGTGGTTGCTCCCTAAATTGGATTCGAGAAATAAGTCTATTCTTCCCATTTTGTGGAACAAAAAAATAAATAAATACGGAGTTCTGAAAACTACAGCACTCCATAGACGAAGCGCCTTCTGGGAAGCGTGCTAGCACCTGCAAGCCAGGGCGCGGGTTCCCATGGGCTGCGAGAGCGCTGCTGGGGAAGGAGGAGAGGCTGCCACGGGCAGCAGGGTGAAGGCTGTAAGGAGCAACATCTGCCTGAAGTCACTCGCATCATAAACCTCGGTGTGTTTTGTCCTGTGCAAACATGCTCTGCTGAGCATCCACCAAAGTGCCACAGAGCCAGCAAGCCTTCACTTTATCCTATAACCCTTGGGAGATTTTTTTCATGAGTCTTCTAAATTTCTCATAAACAAAAAGCCCAACCATGTCTTGGGATAATTTATAATTCAGACTCTACTTTTCATGGTCAGAGGAAACACAAATGGGACTTTTTATATTTCTGGAAGTTTAACCAGAAAAGGGAAAAATACAGTTAAAGGACTTGAACTGCAGAACTCCCATGTGGGTTTTTTCTTGCTCAAAGTACTCTGCTTCAGATCCTCGGGACTAGCCAGACTGAGTCAGGTAGCAGATTTGGGCTTAGTGGCTTACAGCCCGTGAGAACGGTGGCCACTGAAGTCTGGCATTAGCTCAACTCACTGACTTTGCCTTTGGTGTCCCAGTCATTCATGGGGGCAGCTCCATCCACAGCACTGTAAACCGTATGAATAAATCAATACATTTTGCCAGTCAGAACACAGGATTTTTCTTTAAAAATACCATTTTGCATCAATGATAGCTATTTACCTTACATTACTTGTGATATTTAGATTTCTTATAAATGGCTGTTCTTGCTGTCAGTCTTATTAAACCCAGGTAAGACCTTAATCAGATTTTTGTCACAGATTGGCAATATTTATTCAGGCCTTAAGTAAACATGTGGCCAAATTTTTGTTGGCATAATGGATGTATTTAACAGCTTCAGGAATGCTACGTGCTGCTAAACTGCAGCAGCACTGATGTATGGACAGGTGTTTCATTTTTGTTAACTTTCACTCCCAATGAGCATCTGAGACACCGACTGTTTATATCTGAAAACCACCATTGCCAAATTGTAATTACTTTTAATGGCTGCTGCAAGTAATGAGAACAATTACTACTTCCCTACTCCATTTAATCATTCTTGTCCTTTTTGTTGCAGACATGTTGAACTTTACTGCTAGAACAGGATGCATGCCAGGAAACTGCACTACCCAGCCTGAGTGGCTTAAAAAAACACACGCCCAGTTTAACTTTACGTGGTTAATTGCAGCTAATTAAACACAAAAATGAAGCAGTATTGCTGCTTTGACAAAAAAAAAGTTTAACATGTATCCTGGCATATTTGGTACTGCAGCAACCATTCTGCCTCTGTGGATACTACGTAAGCAAAGGAAACTTCTACCGCAGATTTTTGGTTGCCGGCAGGGGTATCCAGGCCGCTTACCGCGCTACAATAGCTTTTCTAAGGAACACTTCCACCCTCATTTTAAGAGCTGTAGCTGCACATGTCGCTAGTGTTTCTGCTGCCACGGCAGCTGTACCTGCTTGCCACTGATGCAGGGTAAGGCTGCAGTGGAGAAAATTGTATCTCCCTGGGGTTAGCGAATGTACTGTAACTCAGCTTGCCCTAAGAAGTACCGAACATAAGGCAGCATGCGTTTTAATTTGTTTTGCTAATCAGAGCGTCCTCCCAGGCTCTTTTCCAGGCGTAACTCAAGCTGCCAGTTAGGAGTTGCTGGATCTTTTGAGTCAGGTAATTTGAATTAGGACCTCACATTCACACGCTGGAAATACACTTTCATGCAACAGCCCACAAAAAACGTGGCTTTTCTGTCTGGTCTTTCCATCCCTTGAGCTCAAACCTTTGCAGCGGGGCTGACTTCGCGGGTCCCCAGCTGCCTGCAAACACCACAGCCCTGTGAAGCCTGCTGGGGAGCCAGGCCGTAAGCCAGGGCGGCCGGGGAGGAGGAGGGGTTGGACGCTGGAGGTTGGAAACTGTTTCCCAGGGCAGGGGAGGGCTGGGAAGCAGGGGCCATGGTTCATTCACGGATGAGTGAATTAGGTGGGTTTCCCCATCTGTTGAGGGGGAAAGACCATTGAAGTGTTTGAAAAGTGATTTATGGCAGAAGTGAGAGACCCTGGGTGCTCTGGAAGAGGGAGAGCTCCACCATCTGATTTAGGAGACCCAAAATGGTATTGCAAATGTATTTCAAAGCCTAGGTAAGAATGATTTTTCTGTTCCAGGTTGTGCCCAGTTCAACAACCCTGGATTTTTTGTTCTGAAGTTTACGTTGGGGAACAGACTCGTAGGGAGGAATGTCTGGCTAGCCTTTTGAAAGAGAGCGGAAGTGAAAGGAATTAAACAAGAATTATTTGGTAACTAGAAAGGACTCACAGAGAGAGTAGTATTATGCTTCTTTTTCTCAGCTTTTGTTACGTTGCCAAAGGGAAATCTTTCCTCTTTCTTTCCCTTGTGACAGATGTGTCTTGCCCAGACGACAAGAGGTTGCACCTCTCTGGTCTGCCAGATTGTGGCAGAGCCTTTAGGTGGGGAGGTTCCTTTAGCAGACCCCGCGGCCACAGAGTGCTGCTCCTGCACGAAGGTGGCTTTATTGAAAGTGACTCTGTAAGTCTCCAGACATGGGGGAGACATGACCTTTGAGATGGCTGGATTTAAACTAATAATCTTGAGGTTAAAATGCTAATTTGCCCTTTCCTAGTTACCAAACAAATAACCCATCTGTAATTATATTTTACCTCTGAGCCAAACGGGTTATTTCTTCTCACTAAAGAAGGGACCAGATATTTTATTAGTTGTTAAGACTAATAAAGATAAGATTGAGTACCTTATTGAGTACCTATGAGTAGTAGAATAACTGGGATAAATAGGCAACTCACGACTTTCACCTCAAATAACTGGCATCTGCCGTAAGAAAATTCAAACCCTCTTCCACTTTATTGCTTTCCTATTATGCAATCATTTTAAGTAGGCTATTTATTTTAACTTAAGAGCATTTACTTTGGTAGCCAATGTAATATGCTTCTGTACCATTTTGCAACATTTTAGAAGACTAACAGATTCAACTTTAAACGGTTGTAAAGACTGAGGGGGGGTGTCACTGTACAGCATCGCACCATTTAGTGTAGCACTTAGGCAAATTGTCAGATGACATCTAAAAGACAGCTAGAACTTTTCATTTTTGAGTTAGTAGTATAGAGCTTTCTACTGGGCAAATGGGCAGGGGGAGGCTCTTTTTGTTCACTTTTATCTTCTCAAAATTTGCAAAAAATTGCCAACAAAGTGCCTGTGCAATTAAGTGAATGGAACAGAAGTATCCATGGCATAAGCTCTGTGAATGCTGTGCACGTATAGTCTCATTCAGTCTGGCCCATATTGAATTAAGTGAGGAAACAGAACTATAAATTAAGATGAGTTCTTTTTAGCCCCTAACAAGATCTGTGTATGAATATAACTAATTATTAAGCATATAACTGCTGAAAATACTAACCAATACATAAGCTGTGGTGTCCAGCTCCTCTGTTTAAGTTACTTAACATTGCTCCATTTAGTTAATTTAACTTTTCAATCTGCGTCTCTATGCTGTTATCAGGCATTTCAGCATAACTTTGAGGAAAAGTGTATTTATGGGGCAAAAAGTGCTTTTAAGCATTCTCTGTAAAAGCTCTAATCTCATTCATAAATAGCTTTCCCAATTAATTAGATAGTACATGGATTTAAACCAATTGCAATGGATGTTCTCTAATGCAACAGACTGTAATGCTCCAAAGTAACCGTTACAGTCCATTGAATCAGTAGCTCATGAACTACTGAGGATTTACACGTTAGTTGGTTATGGTTCCTTAGGAACCCCACAATTTAAGAAGGATGTGGAGGTCCTTGAGCGCGTCCAGAGGAGGGCAACAGAGCTGGTGGAAGGGCTGGAAGGCATTCCTGTGAGGAGCAGCTGAGGACTCTGGGTTTGTCTAGTTTGGAGAGAAGGCGGCTGAGGGGTGACCTCATTGCTCTCTACAGCTTCCCGAGGAGGGGACATGAAGAGGGAGGTGCTCATCTCTTCTCCCTGGGATCCAGTGACAGGACACATGGGAACGGTTCAAAGCTGTGCCAGGGGAGGTGGGATTATTCACAGATAAATCTGCATTTGTATTAATCTTTGCATGGTTTGGTCCATAGAATGTAGAGTGAAAAGTGTGGTCCTGGTTATGCTATTCATACCCTGCCTTTAATCCACAGTATATAATTTGGGCACAGCGAGTCAGCCCTGTGGAGGTGTTCCTCTGCTGTTGTTGACTACAAAAGGTACATGGATTTCTGACCATAGAGGCTCCAGATCATACTTGAGCTAGATGCCTGTAGCTGAGGTTGTGAAGTCAAAAAAATCAGGGTTTTTTCCCCCTCAGACTATAAATTGTAATTTAGTCAATGGTAGTCTGGGACTTCTTGAATGGATTTGCATACTTCAGGAGCCTTTTTGAGCTGCGTCTGAAACAGAAAGTTGCACAAGGAAAATCAACAAGCAGAGGGTTTTGTTTCTGGAAGTGATCTGTCTCGCAACCATCTGAGATGTGCAGAACAGCTATGCTGGAATACGCCTCTGAACCTTAATCCTTGGCCGTTAGGTCACTGCCGTTACATCCAGTCTTTCTCTCATTATTGTGATGTTTTATAATTCTGCTCTGTTTTGGCCATTATGTATTAAATTATCACATTTTAATTTTCCTTTTGTTTAAATTTTACAATCCCTTTTAAGTCAGGAAAATTTCTGTAACCTAAGTGCAATGACCTAGGTGGCACTCTCACCCTTTACCTCTGTGGAACTGGATCTCCGCAGGGAAATAGTGCTTTTTTTTCCCCCCATTTAAATACGATTTTACTTGCAACTTGCACTTCCTCTTCTCTTTGCTCTTCCTTTTCCTTGCTTCCCCCCTTGCACACCCTCCTGGGGATGTCAGTGTGGCATCCAGCACGGTTCACAGTCAGCTGGTGAATGCAGCTATGCCCAGAGAATCTGTGGATCAGTTTGAATGGAGTTATTCCAAAAAGCCAATGAAATGAGCTGGTGCAGAGGTATGAGAGCTTATGTGCACCACTAAGATAGCACAAATTTGGGCATAGGTAGGCCTGAGGAATCCCAAAACAGAAATCTCTCCAAGAAGTCTCTCAGAGTATGTCCCCTGGAAAATGATTGCCTGTGTTTCTTTTGCTTTGTTTTCTTTCTCTGCTTTGTGCATGTTTCACAAATTGTTTTATGATTCAGGTTTTGCATGAGTCTAATGAAGAGTTTTACATTTTTGAAAGCCAAGTAATCTATCGTAGAATCATAGAGTTGTGTAGGTTGTAAAAGATCTTTAAGGTCATCGAGTTCAACCATTAACCTAGCGCTGCCAAGTCCACCACTAAACCATGTCCCTAAGCAGATATTTCAGACATGTTTAGCAGAAAAAATACTATTACAGAAAACTCAAGATTCTCCTAATAAAAGTGATATGTGCTCTGATCCTTTGAACATTTAAGTCCTTTGTTTCACAATCGCAGCGAGTAGCTGGGACTATTCAAACTGGAAAAATGAAATAAGTACTAAGTTGTTGCAGAAATGGGATGTGAGTGCTGCAATTGATAAAAAGACATATAAGAAAGTTTGAGTTTTACTACTAGTGATGATGAGACTTGGTTTAGCTTGGCAACATGGGACTTGGATATTCTGCATGCAGTAGTACACACACACACATGCTGCGCTGCTTGTTTTTTTGCCTTCATAGATGCAGAGTGAAGGGATGCTGAGACGCAGAGAAGCAAAAAAGCCAGTAAGCTGTACAGCAGAAAGTGAAAGGAAACAGCATAAAAAGAAATGAGAGAAAACTGTACCTGAGTCCATGTGGGACGCCCCACAAAAATTTCTTTAAAAGGTGCGTTTGAAATTTGTGTAAAATGACTAGGGGTGTCATTCTGCTGGACAAGGGAGGCTTGGCTGTGCCTGGACGCTGAGCATAAGAGCCCAGTGTTCCTACTCATAGGGAAGGTGATAACTTGCTTTGGGGGATATTTTTTATAATGTTGATGCTGGCTTTTTGAATGTTTTTCTATGCGATGTGTGTGTGTGTATGTGTGTGTGAGTGTGTATGATGGGAAACACGCGAGTGTGTAGTAAGAACTGTGGTTTCAGTGTGTGGAATTTGCTACTGGCAAGTTATTCTAGCATCGAGTCCAAGATAAATACCAGGTAGGCTTATATTTTTGCATGTGCTTTTTTGTCCTGAAATGTTTTAAAAGTCTTCCAAAATGCAGGAAGTTGCACCTGGGATTTCACAATTTTCTTGGGGCTGACATTCCTGTTGCACATCGCTTCATTTTCTCTTTCTGCTTTAATTTTTGTTGTTTGCCAAACTCCTGAAGGGAAGCTTAGAAGAAGAGGCTCCAGACAAGTATTTTTTCCTGGTCTGGGGGCTGGCTTCACTGACTTTTCCTAAAAAAAATGTCTTCTGCACTATCCTACACACTATGGGAGTCTCCTTTCCACACTCCTGTTGTCTTGATTCGTTTCTTCAGAGTACGAGTAGGATTAAGCAGAACGGAAGGGTACTGACTTACTGGAAACAGTCTCGTTAGCTTGCTTAATGTACATGTAATAGAAGAAAAAAGCTTTGAATTGAAGACACTCCACTGTGTCATTTAGAATTATTTTCTCTGGCCTCAGAGTACCTTTCCCTTTAAGGTCTTCTTTGCATGGATACTGGGACTAATGCTTAATTTTTTCCCATTGAAGTTGTGTGTCAGACCCAGAAGTGGGCTGTGGCCCAGCAGACACTTTTTCCTGTTCCAGAGAACACACATACCCCTAATAATCACCATATTATTCTTCACATGCCGCCTAACGGGCTAAAGATGTGAAAAAGCAAGGACTCTGGAAGCCCTCGAGAAGCATTGCAGTAGGGGTGTAGAGGAAGCCATCGCTTACGGGACAGCTGGGAGTCCGGCTGTCACGCTGGCTTTTCTGTGGGCATTTGTGATACGTGCATCTTGGTGTGCGTTTTTCAGTCCCTGCACTCTGGTCAAAAAGAAATGAAAGAGCGAATGGACTTGGCTAGCCATGAAAGCCAGTAAGAGGGTGGCAGATGGGGAGAAAAGTGCCAGAAAGGGCATTGTCTGGGTCTGAACTGTGGACAGCAGCAGCAGTATTCCCTTGAACAGCCACGGGAGCTGGGGAAGAAAGCCCATCTTTGTGTTCAGGCAGCGACAAGAAAGATTTGGGAGGTGTTGGGAAGCTGGGGATTAGGCTTGGGAAGGGTAAGAGGGGCTTGAGCCAGGAAAGGATGGGTCAGAAGAAGCAGGGGACTTCTGAGATGGGAGCACGGGCTGGTGGCTTGGAGACAGCAGGAAGCTGGGATCCGTTTGGGAAATGGGGACTTTTTCGATGAAAATGTACAGAAAAGTGAATGAAACCCACAGATCTGAGGAATAAATCCAGCTTCTGCACTTTAAAATATTCAAAAACTTAAAATATTCATAGGACTTTGTGACAGACCAATGAAATACTGCACAAAACAGGCAGAAAACAAGTGAAGTAAAGTAAAATATAATACAATATCATCAAAATTGTTTTCATCACAAGAAATCAGCCCTTATAAAATACTCATTAAATTCATGGAATAGTTATGATCTGTTCACTCCAAATATTATACTTGAGTCCTACCTTACACTAATAATAATAAATACTACACAAGATTAGGACATTGTTTGGAGGCACCACCATCACAGGGGTAAGTAACGCACTTTCGGTTCATAGAACTGAGAGGAGTCTTGTGTTGGCAAACTGCAGGCTATATCCTCTTATAAATGTGCTTCAGCTGATGCTGTGCCCATTTTGCTGTCATTTTTTTTCATAATTCTCAATGACACAAAAAAATTTAAGAGGGGCCAATGTTGTCCTAGATCCTTTTCTTTCAAAATTCTGCAAAACTAAAAATCACCATCAGTGAAGAATGCGGGTTTTTTTTCCTGTTCTGACTACAAGCAGGTTCTTCTTTCAAGATCAAATTCATAATTTTTAGCTTTTTCATAAAGAAGGACTTAAAAGGCAAATGGGATTTTGTGATAGGCTGTCAGTAAAAGTACCCAGACAATTGTTAAGAATACCCAGACAGTTAAAGATACTAACTTCAGAAATTCTGCTTGCAAATTCATAGATGCATTTTTACAGTCAAAGAATACTTCTCACTGATTTAGCATCTCAAACATTTGTTTCTCTAAAGCTTTGAGAACAAAACACTGTGGAAAGAGCCATGCTAGAAAGACGTGACACCATGGAACAAGCAACAGGCGGATAAGGAATTCTGCCTTCCTACAAGTCCCTTCTGGGTTTGGTCTACCCTGTGGCCCTCTCCGGGATCATACATTGTTATTTAGGCACCAAAACAGGTCACCAAATTTTCAGGAGCGCTGAGAACTCAGCTATGGTTTCTCTGTTGGATGCTGGCCCCTTTGTTCCACCCTACAGAGGTAGGAAAGAACTATCAAAGCTTTTTTCTCTCTTTTTTTCTTGCTATACTTTGTTCCAAAGGAAGTGGGTTCTGGAAACATTCACCCTTGTAAATCATAGCTTAAATTCGATACTTGTTCATCTGTTTAACTTCTGCTCTGTGTTTGCAGACTCTCACCCAGTGCTGCGTTGTTGGGAGAACAGAGGTACCTGTATTGTCACTTGAAAATATATGAAAATCATAATGGATAGTAGTAATTTACATAAAATACTGATACTGAAGAGTCCTTTAATCTCTGTTATAAAATTAAAAGTGGCTACATGTCTTATTTATTGTGTGCCATGAATCCTTTCCCATTCTTTTATGATTATATCTTACAATAACTGATAAAATCTAAGCCTTTCATCCACCACAGACACTCCATATCCCAGTGGGCCTTTGATCCAATATGATCTTCTTAGATGGCACTGTAGGGTCAGAGCATTTTCTCCAGAGAGTTTTGAGCTGAAGCATATTTCATAATGAGGCCCTTTTATTAAGATCTGTTCTGCCACTCTAATCGAAAACATAGATTTGTGATCTGTCCCTTACAGGATATTAAAAAAAATATTATACTATCATTATTGGATTAGTTACCTCAGAGCTTTCAGAGATTAACTCGTTACCATTACATTTTTCTTCATGGCTTACTGCTTGTTTAATATGAATGGATTTCGAGTGGTCCTGTGAGTAGAAAATCGATAGACAGACCAGCAGTGTAATCTTTTAGACTAATAAAAAAATGTGTGACTCCAAGCTTCATACAATTAAACTTGATTTAAACTCCCTTCTGTACCTTTATCGGAGTTTTAATTCTCTTGTGCTGTTCCATGGAAGGAAAGTGCCATGTTTAGAAGCTCAGAAGGAGGCACTGAGGAAGGATTTTTCTGTCACTAGTTCAGATGAGATGAGCAGAAGTGAACGTGGAAATCTGACAGCAGGATTTATGCTAATGTAAAGTCTTTAGATCACATAGTCTGGTCAGGTATTTACTCTTTGAGCTTCATATGTGTTGCAAAACATGTTGCTGAAAAAGAGTGTTCACTGGGCCAGCAGAAAGATAGCCACAATACTGGTCCTCCTTCCCACGACCTCTGATAAAAATGGTATGTCTGGGTACATCCCCACTTAAGCAGTTTATTGTCACAGGCAGGGGACAATGATGTACAGCACTCCAGAGCATACAACATTTGAAACTGCATGTTGTTTGCAAGTTGCTGAAAGAAGACGTTGCTTCTAGGAAATTTACAACTTTGCTGCTGTATATAACAATTTATACACGTTCAAGGGGTCTATGGAAAAGCACCTCTGTTAACTTCTCTCTAATATCTCTACGGTACATGAGATCACAGAAAGATGGATCTGAGGAAGGCCCTGGGAATAAATAAAAGTATACCTGGAATCCTAGTATAGAGAATGCACTGCTTTCCCCATGAATGCTGTGACTCCCAGATGCGTATACTACCTTCAGTAACTCATCTTTCTAGTCGGCATGCATCCGAATTGTTATTCTGGGCATCATTGTTAGTGGTTCTGGCATTGCAGAACAACCTAGGAACTTTGGGCATAGATTAGTTTAATCCTTTGTGGAATCTAACCACATTATCATGTGAACATCTGCTGTTTTGATTGGCTTGACTTCAGAATTGTGAACTGAATTCAGTGGATGCTGCATACTGGGGTCTGTGACTTCTGAAAGTTGCTGCATTGGCTGTATCTCTTTTGTCAAAATACAGAAATTTGTGCTTGCTTCTGGTTTCCAGCTTTCTGGTTTGGACTTCCATATTGTATATATATGTTCACTTAAGTTTTTCACTTGGATTTTTAGTGGCATTTGGCCTGATTTCCCCATTCTGTGCACATAAAAAACTGAGACACTTGAGTTGGCCCTCTAATAAATGATAAGGTGTAGTGCCGCAAGGCAGTTTCCTTTTATTTTGATGCAGCCTATTCAGTTTAGGAAAAATGCCCTTTCTACCCAGCTAAGTGACATCTAGCTATCCTCACAAGGAAAGAAGTCTGCCTAAAAGCTGATGAATATGACAAAGTGTTAATTCTTGGAATACCCCAGTGAAAACAAAAATAATTTCAAAGTTGTTGTTTTTTTTTTTTTTTCCCAAGTGTTTGTCCACAAGAAGATAAGCTGCAGTTTAAAACCTAGAGGCATTTAAATCTTTTGCCAGCATACCTCCTGAATGTCTGATATGGATTTCAGGATTGAAGCTATCCATTTGGTGAGAAATTTTTGTTCAGAGCAATGTGCAACATGTTGGACAATCCGATACTGCTAAACTTGGGTGTATATCTGGGGTGCTAAATTGTGTTTTGGAATGGTGATTTTATTATTAATTGGCTGGTTGAGAGACTTAAACCATTTGGTGCTTGGACAAATTGGAATCCTTTAAGTAAATAGTTTAGTCTTGGCATCCTTTCACTCTAACTGCTGCAACTTATCCAGTTAATGTCGGAAGGGTGGATGTTTCATCTCGAAAGCACATTTAGAAGGACAAAAATTGGTTTTATACACACTGTCTCTTACACTAAAAGCACAGATTTTCAAACAGTGTATTAAAGCCCATAATTCATGCCCAGCCACAGGCAACATTTGCAACTATTTCAGCCTAAACTGGGAAAACACCTTTTTTTTTTGTTGGAGAAACCTTCATTTCTTAGACTGCCTTGCATTCAGGTTGGGAGTCTGACTTCATGGATTGCATTTGACTATTGCTATCGGAAGTTGGTGGCTGAGAGGAAAATTTACATTTGGACAGACAGTACAGTCATGGGATATAAGCATACTCCTACATGCATAATATATTACAATAAAAAATACTTAAGCTTCAATCCTGCAAATGTTTACTAAGTCCTTAACTCTCAGAGGACTCCTAAGTCTGTAAAACTAAGCAGATGTGTAACTGTTTGCAGGATCTGTGCCTTAGGACTTGCTCTGTATCCTACCAAGCTCAATGGAGGTCACATTTGGGATATTTAGAAGCCTTAAGGTAACACATATGCACATTGTTGAGGTGTTGAAACATTTTTGAAGGGAAAATAGAAGAAACCCATATGCCAGTGGAAATAATCTTAAAATAGGATGGAACAGCTGTCGGGGTGTGTATGTGTGTGGGGAAAGCAAGAAAATAGCTACAAGAGTATTTCAGCAAAAGTGACACAAAATTCTGTAATGCAACAGGACATTGACAGGACTGCTGGAATCATCTTTTGCTCTACAGCTCTTGAGTACCTTAAGAAAATAATGACATTTACTGCTGAAATGTAGTTTGCCCAGCAGGATGACTGGCTTTAGAAACTTCTCCATTTACTCATAGTGATTCTCACAGTAGCTGAGAGGGATGTGTTGATACTTACTTTCATCTTATTTAAAGTGGTGAGGTTAAATCCCAAAGCCTTGCCACCTCCCCCTAAAGGCAATCACCCAGGGAGTTAAATTCTGGTGAAATAAAAATCTGTCATTTGACAGGAGCGGAATTGGTTTTATGCACTGATCAAGCTTAGAAGCTTCAGGTAAGTCACCTTGCTTTTAGTCTGAAAATTAGTAGTGAAATAAAAGACTCAGATATCATAGAACTGGCGTATGAGAAGCTTCAGCTTTATCTGTACCTGGGCTTATTTGTATTATCAGAGTATGAACACATAAATGAGTAAAAAGTAATGTTGTCTACTAACCTTCCGGAATTTCCTTTTTTCCCCCAGCAGCAACAGCAATATTTCAATGACAAGATTTTTACTATGTCTTGTTTTTTGAAATCAGAATATTGCAAAAATATAAAGCCATGTGTGGATGGCTGTTCTGAAAGATAACTGAGCTATTAGACATGTAAATTTCAAGATTTATTCAGTAGTTTGTAGAGCTTAAATCAATTCCTGTTTTATTCCCAACTGTGCCCATCTCCACTTATGAGCAGGAATACTTCCACTGAATGCTCCTTTTCTGTTCCAGCAAATCAATTCCAAATGTATTTTCTTGAATTCTTCTTTTGCTACTATACTGTCTCACCAGAAGATGTTTTAAATGGAATTATTTATTATTTATAGGCTTTTGTTAAAGCCTATAAAATCCTGCCTGTGTTAAATTTTCATTTTGGCCTGTTGGCCAGCTGATATTCTGAATGATCGTGTCTTGTGCAAGCACACTAGATAATGAGGAGAAGAAGATGGAGTAGTTACTTCTTGGTGAATATATGCACATTTCAGGATTTTTGTTGCTCTGTTTGGTAGGCAAATAACATCCCATGTCTGCCAGCAGATCTGAAATGATAAACAGATAAACTGATCTGAAAGCTGTCAGAGTGCTCTGTTTCCATTTTTCATAATAAGTATAATTAAAACTGTATGACTGGAATGCCGAGAGGTGACTCAAGTAATTGGCTAGTTAATGTTAAGAAGGCGTAAATTCTCTAGAAAAGCCCTGTGCATACCAACTGAAAATGCAACCCATGAAATAAATCCATCTGCCTGCATTTGTTTTAACAGTAATACTGACCTTAGAGCAAGGTATTTCCGAAGGATTTTTAATGACCAGCTGGAGTTAATAGCCTCTGGCTGTACCTCAGGCTTTAAACTCTGCCCAGCCAGCCATTAATTCCTAGGAAATGCTCTGTTCCTTGATTGTTACTGCTTAAGGGCATGACAACCTAGACTGTAAATAGCTGTTAGCAGAGAAAATATTATTATTATTGTTAAATGTACATAGTACCTTCCTTCAGAAAAGACTCCAAAATATTTACAAGCTGAGGGTTCCGAAAAAAAGTAGGCAAAGATGATTTTTGTTGCTGGGAAAACAGCTTACTTCATAACAGACAGGGCTAGGAAGATGCAAATTCTTAGTATGTCTCTGAGAAATTAGACACCCTTAGGGTTGTCTCATTGCCCACTGCTGGTGTTTCTGGCAATCGGCTAAAGAAGCATTAGCATTACCCTCTTCTAGCCCTGGTTGTTGGCCAAGAGGATCTGAATCTTGTGGACTTTTCCCAGTCTTCTGGGGAAACATGTGAGAAGTTTGCAAATGTCTGCTACCACAGGTACTACATGCAAAAAATAAATAAATCTGCAAGTGGTCTGTGGTTAAGTCTTATTGCATAGGTATAACATCTAAGGCAGTATAGCCTTATCTGTGATTCCTGCATGCTGCAGGGGACTTAGGAGGAGAACATTTGATTACTGAAAGGAATGAGACAGACAAAAGAAGTCTTGATTTCTGCCGTATCCTCAAGAACATCCACAGAGACATTAGTAACCAGAAGGATGCAGAGACAGACCCAGTGACTGATAAACCAGAGGAATCACACAGCTGAAAACCAGATTTTCTGGCTTACTCTGTGCCACTGGTGTGGTCAAAGGGAGCACATTCAGGCCACCATTTCCCATTCAACCACAGGCGTTAGTGAGGTGCTGAGGAAGTTAGCCCTGATACTGAGAAACCGCATAAGCTTGTGTTTAACAGGGTGCACATCAGTTGCACTGTCACTTGCCACAACACTCTGCCTAACCTTAAGCACAGGACCAAAGGCTTTGCCAGGCTGTCAGCAAAGGCTGTACAGAAGGCTTTGCTAAGCATCCAGCGGCACTATACAGAAACACAGAGTTTTTGCAGCCTGAAACAAATTCATAACAAGCCAGTGTTAAACCTGTCTGTTTTAAAATTGTGAATGAGAGGAGACTAATACTACAGATTTGTAACATTATTAAATATAATATGATGAATGACTTTTGACATGTCGATTATTTTATCATTTGGATAAGAATGAAAACTGCTGATGAGCACAAAGCTACTAGAGATTTCACAACCTCAAATACACAGCTGGCAGAAAAAAAAGTGTTTTTCTGATAGAGAATATTTCACAGCAGTGATCTTTTTAATTACATCATTATTTGTAACTGGCCTACTGTGACTTTCCTAGACAGAATCACAGAATGGTCAGGGTTGGAGACCTAACAAGCTTACAAGTTCTCTGAATAAGTAATAATAGATTTTACTATAATTTTAAAAAGAGTGCTGCTGAAGCTAGCAAAATGACATTTTAAAACATTTTTTTCAGTGGTTGTAGACTTTCTTAGAAGAACAGACCTCTTGTGTTTTCTCCTTTTTGTTTCTTAATTAGGCTTTCTTTATTCCATGACAAATGGGTATGACACCATTATCCTGTTACAGATCAGTCTTCACATGTCTTTCCCATTCCCATTAATGCACTGGCACAACTCAGAGCAGCATTTAATCGTGTTCCATTTTTTACTCCTCTCGGAGCTACAGAGCAGCCATCACGGAACAGAGTGCCTGGCAAAGTGTGAATCATCAAGATGTCAGCAGCAGCACAAGGGCAGCTCTGACAACAGAGGCACAAGGTCTTGCTGGTGGAGTTTTTGCTCCACCCTTGTTACGCCTGAGAAAAATTCCAGACAGGGGTCAAGCTCCCAGTCTCCTTGTCCTTTTGGCCATCTGTTGCCATCAACAACTTGGCTCTCACCCTGTGGCATGGAGAAGGGGTTTTGGGAGGTGACAAGTAATGCTGCAGCCCCTACATAGGTTTCGAATATTGAGGAAGTTGCAACCACTGAAGATAGATGTCATCTCCCTAGCTAAATTAGTTACTTGTTTGCATTATTTCATATGCTGTAATGTACAGCTACATATTATCACGTTTAGAACATCTCACTGCTGTGTCCCTAATGTTTCCAGTAAATACACTTACTGGGAAACCACTCAGAAGCCTTTTTGCATTCTAGATACATTCCCTGTGATGCTTTAATTTTCCTACTCAGTTACTAAAGCTACTGACACTTTAATTTTTTCTTATGTTTAATTATGGCCTTACAGTATTTAGTTGGTGCATGGAAAAGGCAAAGGTTAATGACTTCTTAGAAATCACAAAGCCAATTAATGAAGCCTCTGAGGAGCCAAGCCTCTTGACTCCTATTGTTTGAATGTCTTTTTTCCTCTACAGTATTTATTAGGCTTACTTTTTGCATTATGTTCCTTAGTCCTCATTCCTAGAGCATTTTAAAATACCAATATAATTTTGCTCATTTACCAGATGGGGAAAAATTGCCACTTGGAAGAAGGAAATAAAATGCTTTCAGCCACCCAGAAGACTCATAGTTCATCCAGTGCACTCTCCACAAAATTCATTACCCACTAGGTCCATTTTGGATATAATTTTGCTGCCTATGATATGCTTATACACAAGGCACTGTGACTTCAAGGAGAGAGAGTAACATTTCCAGATAGGATAGAAACAGATGCTCAGGTCATTACGTTTTTGCTGTTGTCAAGCTGGACACATTTTGCATACAGGCACAGGAGGAGCTCATGGGGGAGCTGGGTACAATGACTCTTCTCTTACATTCAAATGCCAACTGTTTCTTGAGTTTTTCCAAATGTTGTTGGCCATTTGGTCAATTTGCA
The DNA here is from genome assembly GCA_017639485.1 of Pluvialis apricaria. NCBI lineage: Eukaryota > Metazoa > Chordata > Aves > Charadriiformes > Charadriidae > Pluvialis > Pluvialis apricaria. Next base: position 46,479,101 of record CM030044.1, on the reverse strand, counting down.
CAATCTGAGCATCTGAAGTAAGAGCTTCGTTACTGAGAATTTTTAGGACTACTAATATTTAGAGAATGTATTTCTAAATGTTTAAATTTTAAGATTGGAAATATTAATTATTCTTCTGTTTGCATTTGTATGAACTGTAGTTTAGGAGCATAGAAATTACCATAGTGGATGAGGCGACTGCTATAGCAAGCTCGGTTATCTGTCTGCAGCAGTAGTCCATAGATAGGCAACTCTGAGCTGTTATTCATGGATGCAGAATTGCGTACACTAGCTTTATTGCTCACTGCAGATTCTGCGGTTTTATGCTGGCTCAGGTATCAGTGACAGAAAGGCTCGCTCATATAGTCCTGCCCTCACAGCTGGGCAGGCTGACACAAGAGAACTGGGGGGCACCTAAAGCATGGACACATCAGAGCTTAATATACAGGGCTCCCTATACAATTTCTTTATTTGATGCTTTGTCCAGAACAGTGAATTTCAGGCAACAGTTGCTTGCACTTATTTTCAGGTCACTATGAGCTCCGCATGGTAGCACTTAGTAGGGAGGGGATTCAGCTTCGTGTTCTTATTTTATATTGTATTATTTCATGACACAACCTATTTTATAAGATCAAATATGAAAAAACCTCTAAGGACATTGTAGCTTCCCCCAGAATTATTTTATGTCCTATGAAATGAAAGAAGTACGTAAATGTAAGAAAATGCACAGTTAAATACTAGGTTTGAGCTAAAGCTGTTGAGCAAGCTTCCAGGGACACCACTGACAGAAAACAAGGGGTGTGACACTGTGGTGCAAGAGAAACAGGGGCCAGACATCTATTTCCAAAACTAATAAAATCTTGTATGGAGCAAGAAACACTATGCTTCAAACTTGTGATTATTGCACAAACACCCTTACGAGATTTTTGGCTCTTACTTTGTGTTTCCTAATACATTTAGATTTATTTTATATATGATCTTATTTAATAACTTGGCATTGTGATGCTCAGATTTGGATTAATTAAATACAATTGGTGTTGAATTTATTTATTTATTTGTAATTCACAGAGACATATTCTCAACTTTATTTCCATCATAATACAATGTTTGCCTGTGCTATTTTATTATGTATCATGTATTTGCATATATATCTTTTATTTCTAGAGATCTCTGACACTAAGCCTTTAAACCAGGCTTTGCATGGTCTGTACAAAGCTGTTTAAAGTAGTTTTGAACTGTATGCACTATATGCATGTAAATTATATCAGTTGTGAATCAGATTCACCATATTAAATTATAGACCATTTTAAGGTGATTCAATGGAAATATTCAGTTAATGCAGTAAGGAAATTAAGGAAACAAAGGAACATTGTTTTAATGAGAGAATGATGGAAAACAAATTGGTATTTTGTCTGGGATGTCACCAGGAAGGGACTAAATCTGAAGATAGACAAGGTTAAAGAAAGGTTAATACCAATAAAGGAAGAAGGATTGCTAAAACAACTGAGAGGAGATTTATGAAAGAGTGCATTCCACAGATTTGCAACTATGAGTATTGCAGGCAAAGGAGTGTGGATGACAAACTGTTTAAAGAAGCAGTGAAGGCACTAGAATATTGGAGTTATATTTCCTTTGGGAGGTCAAAGAAGCACCATATTGTAGCGTCCAATAAACTAAACGAAGGAATGAGAAATAGGAGGCTTTCGGTTAATGTATAGAGAATGTGGGGGCAAAGTTGGCAATCCACGAATTGCAGTTCTTGTTTTCTGCCACAGAGCTCTATTGTTTCAGCCTTGTTTGGACAACCACTGGTATGACTGTGATTCTACGGACTTGCTATACTCTTTTGGTAGCTACTTTAATACTCAGTAAGTGGAGAACTTTTCCATTTTGAAGAGCATCCCTACTTAGGGATTGTTTTGTGAGGCAGGGGTCTGCAACACTGAAAAAATATGTAATTTGTAAGGGCATGAAGGCTACGCTAGCAGACTGGCCTACCTTGCTGTGATCAAAGGATCATATACAACATTCAGCAAAAGTTGAAAAATGTAGACCATGAAGACGATTTCTCAACCTCATTAGCTAAAGATGCCTACATGACATTGGGGTAATACCAAAGAGAGTTATCTTGTCACTGTCTCTTCATCCAGTCTTCTTTTCCATGTTCTATGGCCTTTTGATATTTTATTACAACTTTTTTTTTTTAATATGCACCATAGAAGTCAGCATTAGGAATACTGTTGTTAATAGGTGGAAATTCATGGATTAAGCAAATATTGACAACTTCTTCATTCTTCATCTGACGTAGAATATTTATGTCTACACTTTGGATTTGTTTGGCTTTGATAGCGACATATGCTTGGGAAGGCTTATAGATGAAAAGGCAATCTCACGTTTCTAACAAAACTATGTCAGTTTGGCAACTGCGCTGCCATTTTTAATAAAACCATTTCATCCAGATGATAAAAGGCAGTTATACAAGAAATTTATCCATGCATTTTAAGTACTAAAGTGGGATGTTATAAGGCAACATTCTACTTTTACCTAAGTTTCTGAATTGTATCATGCTGTGGAAAGTTGAGGCATAGTTTTGTGTGTGTGTGAAATTTGCTTTTTGTTTTATTTCAAAATTTCATTATTGAATTGAATAAGAACTTATAAACTCTTTCACTTGCAACATATTACAGTGTTGTGGACTTGTTTGACATTTTAGTTTCAAGTAGTGGATCAGTTTTCTCATACTTTTAAACTGTGAAGAAAAATGAATTTATTGAAATATAATTTCTTAATTTGAAAATCTCACTTGTAATAATCAAGTTTGCAAAGGAAAAAACCTGAAGACTTTCAGTGTGTGATGTCTTTGAGTTCACTAATGTACTTTAAATTACGACGGTAACTTCATTTTCTAAGATTTAATGCTTCATAACTTGACACGAGTTTGAATAATGATGTAAGTCATTATAAAGTTTTGTAGTTGCATTCTGATTCTCAACAGGCAGCTTCCCACACCTCCAAACCTCTTTAAATTTGTTTGAGTGTGATCTTTATCACATTTGGTTGATTAGTTACTTTGGCTCCTGCTTGCTGCCAGTAAAATCAGCATTTCCCTTTTTATTATCTGAAATTTTGTTAAAACTTTTCAGGTTCTAGAATGTGTAAATACCTCTTCTAGTTAAGGAGAGTATTTTATATAAAGCAAGGAATATAGTCATATACATGAAACTGAAATTCTCACTAAAGTACTTCATATTGTTAACAGCTGTCAGTAAGAGAACAGGTCAAGGTGAAGTCATTAGCTTTCGATTCCATAGCAAATATTTTATGCTATGCCCTATGAATGAAAAATATATGCCATAGAATCTTTTCAGAGTATCAACCGGGAATACCATAGAAATGAGTAAGCGCTCTGCTTCTATGCATTGTGCTTAGTTCCTGTGGACCAAGCTTTGGAAATGCTCTCCAGTATTCTTCAAATGTTTAGCCATCCCAACAGCAGCAGGACATCATGGAAAATTTCTGTATCTTTGCTGTCTCAGTGTCTTGGGAATGATTGACCTCACCCATCGTTTTTTCTATAGCACCTGCTGAGAGCGCCGAAAGGTACAGGGAAAGGAATTATTTTCAGGATTATATTCAAGAAGGCAGTTTATAAATTATACATAAAAACATAATCAATCAAGCTAAATACTTCAGCTTCTCTAATCATGCATATATTGGAAAGATACACAAGAAGACAAATTATGAAAATCTTGATTGTGTCAAGATTATCTAATTGATTGATGTATGGTATAAGTTCCAAATTCTATCCTTGTGAACATATGTTTTATACAAGATTGAGAAGTACCAAGGGCACAGCTCTAACAGATACTAGGAGAACTCCTAAGGTCTGGTTTAAGAAGCATTAAATATCATTGGCCTATTTGGGGCCAATTTTTTAGAACACCGCAGAGGCTCCTCAGCTAATGACTTGGTAATATTTGTGTTAAGAAGAAACCAAACGTATTCATCTATCACTTGGGACACAGAACACAGCAGATGTTCCTGCCCTTCTTTGAAGCAAGTACACCTTCCAAGAATGTCAAATAAAAAGGTACAACAAGCAAACAAGCAATCAAAAGGAGAGGAAAAAATATTCCAGTGGCAACATAAAGACTGTGTGACATGCACTTCTTACACAGACCATCAACCAGATTTGCAGATCCTGGTGCCTCCAAGAAGCAACTCCACTTCTCCTTCCCAAAGATGATTCTTTGTTTCTTTCACAGAACAGCACAGAAAGTGTGAGCGATGCTGAACCATGAAATTATACTGGAAACCGGAACACTTGGAACTCAAGGATGTTAGTACGCCTAGCTATTACACCAACAGTTGCCTAAAATACAGTATTTTACTGGGGAAATTTCCAAAGATATAATCACCAGCTAGAAATGACACATCTGGTAATTAAGAAATCTCCCAATGTGTCTAGCAAACAGCAGTAAACTGAAATGTATTGGTGACTTGTTACACACTGTGGTCTTCTCTGGAAGAACAGGAAACCTCTCAAATACTACTGACGCTTTGCTTGCCACTCTAATACTTGGGCAGTTCCAATTCCATCCATAAAGGACAACAATACATACGCAGTGACTACATTAGCTCTTTGTTGTCTTGTAGCAACCATTTTGAACTAGCCACAGACCTATATGAAGGTACATATCATGTTCTCTTCAGCTAAGGGATCTGGGGACATTTTGCTTGGTACCGTGCGTTTGTTTGTTTAGCAGAAGTTCTTGTGTTCCTTAAAGCAGTATGTGCTCTTTAGCTAATCACTATAATGTGCATAAAATATATTACATATGTGGTGGTCATGTGCACTGATAAATTATATTTCCCATGCACCTTTGTGTGCCTCACCTGCAGTTCGTCCCATCAATCTATCTCCCGCAGTATTTATTCTAACATTCCAAACCTCTGAGCAGCTTCAAACAGCTGGGATTTTTTTTTCTTTTTTTTTTTTTTTCTCTCCTCAAAACCTGTCACAGATATGTTTCCTTCTCTTCCCCCAACGAGGGATTTTTTCCTACCAAATTAATACTGGCCAAAAGACAAAATGATGATATTTTGCCCTGAAACACAGTATAGTATCTGCTGTATCTCATCAAAGTGCAAAGCTTATCAATGGGCTTTTGCAACATACCTGAGGGAAGAGGAGATTGCTAGGGTTCTCAGGGAGCAGCCAGCAATCCTCCAGTATTTGGAAGATCCTTTCATAAATATTCAGGTTTTGAAGTCATGACATTCTTATCTACAGCAGTACTATTTCTGGGACTTTTAACAGTTTCAAATATTTTTTGGAAGTTGCAAAGACATACCGTTAGTAATTCTCTGTTTGAGACTAGGCAGCTGGATTAGTTGTGTAGTAGTACCTGCTATTAAAAGATCAAGACTACAAAAAAAAGTCCAAATAACATTTTTTTAACACTCAAATGTTTTGCATTTATTAAATGTAGGAGAGTGGCAAACTGCATACAGAAATGTCTGAAGTAACATAACATTTGTATTGGCGTTCACCAGATTTGTACTACCCAATTCATTATTCATATCATTGCCACTTATTTTGTAACTATTTAAAATGAGGGTCATTTGAAGGTAACGCTACCAAGTGTTCTTTCCACCCACTGGAGTTTATGCATATTAGTCATTTGCTTTCATCTTTGCTACTATATTTATTGCTATTTTTATATATCTGTCTACTATACCCTTTCCCAGGACTTTCTTAAATGCCTTTTTTCTTGTCTTTAATTCCTGGGTTTGTTTTTCACAGCTTCTGGTATATTACAATGATCTTTGGCCATATGTCCGGGTGTGCATGAGAACTAGGATATGGCTTCTTGCATAGCAAGAAGAAAATTGGCTCTGCTGATGGTATAAACATCAAGCGATTAACAAAGGCAGCTTTTTGCTACTCTGTGAATATGGGCTAGAAATAGACATTGGACAACAATAGAATATGTTCAATCAGAAACATGAAAAATGATGTTATCAGACTTCTTCCACTGTACCAGAACAGTTACACGTTTTAGCAATGAAATAATTAATAATGCTGACATCTAAGGAAGTGTTAACAGAATTGATGGTAGAAAACAAATATGCGCCCGTGTTTTCATTTGACAAGAAAGAGAAGGAATAGGATGATTGAAGACTTGCATGAGTTATGAACTGGACTCACAGTGCAATATGGGCACTACACCCAAAGCTCCCGAGTTGTGCTCTGCAGATGTGCTGGATGTGTGGGAAACATGCGCGCCAGTTTGTCTTGGTGGGTTGCCTGATGAGCAATTGCTGTTTCCCAAGAAAGTACTTTGAAACCTCTACAGACAAGCCTTTAATTCATCAGGTGTTGCTGATTTGATAGGACAAAATGAAAAAAGTAATGTAAGTATTCACGCATGGGGATTTCAGTACACGGGTAAGTTGAATTTGCCTGAATTTTGTCTCATTTTACAGAAAATTGAAAGCAGTCATGATCTGAAAAGATGACACACTGCACAAAATCTAAATAGAAGAATATGAAAGCTGAATGAGAGTAAGGAGTTTGGACATCAGCTGGATTGGGTAAACTGAAAAGAGAAAAACGGCAACTTCAACTTTAGCAGCAGTGGTAGTCCTATGTTCACACAGAGTACAAATCTTGAATACAAATCTAATACAAACTAGCCTGCTAATGTAGACTAATGATGTCAGTGGGATTTAATTTAAAATCCATCTGAAAAGATTCATTCCAACTTAGGTTTGAGATACAGAGCATTTCCCTTAGTGACGTTGTTCTTTCAAGTAACTTGTTTTGGTTTTCTTTAGTTAGAATTGCAATGAGTGCCTCACTAGCCAGAGTTTCTTCAAGGAGGAAGTAAGCACGGAGTGGTCTAAGCATATGTATTTGGGAGGAGAAAGATGCTAGGAAAGAAAGAAATTTTAAGTGCTGACGGCTTCTCAAAAAACCAGGTGGAAATATTGTAGTAATTTCCCACCAGCTCTTCATTGGTAGTGGTGAATGTGGAGGTAAAACCAGTCTGGAATGGAAAAACTACTACAGTGAACAGGAGGAGGCAAGCAGATGAGCAAAGGAAGAAGAATGACAGGAAGGTGAATGAAGTCTGAGCATGTAAGTGGGCTCATGATGATGAGCAGAAACTGCACTAAACAGTCAAGACTGTGTAGCATCGGTATTTTCAACAGGATTTCATTAAGGACCAGCGTAACTCAGCAGTAAGTGACAGAATACAAGTCTTGGTAGTTTTACTACTGCTGCTTTTTAACAAATTGAGGGCTGGTAAGGTGCATTATGTGTGTATTTCTCATTTTAGCACCACCACCAATTCCGGTTAGAGAAATCAGGTATTCTTTCTAACCCTGAGTTTATTCAAAGCAAAGTTTCTTATCTACTGTACTCATCTGTACTCATACTGTCCGTGTTTTTTTTCACATGGATGGAAAGGCCTGTCGATGTTGACAAAAACTGAAAACGAGCAGAAGTTTGCCAGGTGTTGCGCTTAGTCTTACCAGAAGTGTAAACGAAGGATTTCATCCATTCACGGTCAGAGAACGAGACGGTGGGTCACGGGCAGCCAGCTTCACCTGGCCGCCACCACCACCCAACGCTCCCTGGCAGGCCCACCACAACATTCAGCGGGGCTGTAGCGTCCCCGTCACTTTGTTTTCCCTGGGGACTTATGACCTTAGCCGCACGCACGGGATCAAAGCCGGCTTTACCCGCCTCGCTCTGTTCCACCCACCACATTTTCAGACACGTAGGTAACACGGCGTGCCTCGGCTGCCACTCACGAGGAGCCCTGTGAGCCCACCAGCCGCGAAGGCCGGTGGGGCTCCTGTGCCGGCTCACGCTGGGGGCCCGCGTGTGAGACGGGCGGCCGAAAGCCGGCGGGCAGGGACGAGCCGCGGAGCCGGGCGGCCAGCGAGAGCACCGGCGGCTGAGGGGGCTGCGCGGCCCCCGACACCGCGCCGCCCGCCCGCCCGCCTCAGCGCCCCAGCCCGCCCCACGCGCTGCCGCCAACCGCCCAACCGCCCGCCCAACCGCCCGCTCCGCCCCCCGCCCGCGCAGGCGCGCGGGGCCGCTGCGCGCGAAAATTCCAAACCGGCGGCGCGAGCCGGGCGGCGGGGGTAAGCCGCGGGGGGGAGGGGGCGGGGCTGCGCGCGCCGAGCCGGTAGAGGCGGCGGGGGAGGGGGGTGCGGCTCTCCCCTCCTCGCGCAGCCGGGGGGGGGGCTCGGGGGCGGCCACCGGCTCCGGCGCGGTGGCGGGGACCTTCCCGCTGAGGGAAAGCGGGGAGCGGCACGTCTCGCCCGTGCCGCCGCCGCCGCCGCAGCCCGCCTCGCCTCGGTGGTCGCCGGCGCCACGGCCAGGGGGAGGGCCGGCCGGCGAGAGAGGGTCGGCGCATGCGTGCGGTGCGCCAGGGCTGGGCCGGGGGCTGCGGTGAGGGGAGGGCGCGGCGGTGCCGGCCCTCCGCCGGCCTCGGTGGGGTGGCTGCGGGGTACCGGACGGGGGAGGGGGGACGTGACACCGAAGGGTCGAGGCGAGTCGCCCCGGCCCTCCCCGGAGCTTTGCGCGCCGCCAGAGGTGCGGCGCTGAGGCCGGTGCTGCGCTGGGTTGTAGCTGCCGTGCGCCGCGTACCCAGCGTCCCGCCCGCGGCCTGCCCGGCTATACCGCCGCCTCACGCCTTGCCGCCGCGGTGCCTCGCTCTTGGCTTAAGGCCGGGGCGGGGAAGCGGGTGTGTTGTACTGCCCCGCACAAGGGTTGAGCTCTCAGTGCCGGCGAGGCTGTGGGCTGTCGCAGGTGGGAAGGGGTTGTGATAAAGGGAATACCGGGGGCCGCCTGCGCGTCCCCGCTAAGGGCCGGTACGTTGGTCAATACCGCCTGGTACGTGAAAACGTGTGAAGAGAGCGACTGCCACATCTGCGCTGCCTGCATCTTGCGATTCCCCTCCGTTCTAGGCACTTTGGAAACCGAGCGATAAAATGTGCTTTTGTGGTACGTGCGCGAGGTCAGCGCAACTGTGATACACACATACCTTCCTAAATGGTTTAGAGAGAGGGAGTTAAAAAAGTTTACGGCCTTGTTTCTGATTTAGCAGATGTGCCAACTTTTGTACTGTGCAATCTGACACTCACAGACATCTGCTCTAGTGGAGGAACTCCAGTACACTATGCTTTTGCAGTATAGTGTCAGATAGTGTAGCTGGCCTTTTATTTAAACTAAAGATTAGGGAAGACCAATGACTCCCAAGTGTTGGGAGAAGTTGCTGTTTTTATTGTTGGTTTTGGTTCACAAATGTAGGCAATTAAACCACTACCTCCCCCTCCTCTCAAAAAAAATTTCCAAATCGCCATTTTTAATGTGGAAGAATAGCTAAAATGAGGTAGTCGTTGCTGCTCTGTGTTGCAGTGAAGAATCTATTAGGTAAAATTTGTGGGACATAACATGCTAGTGATGGGCCTTTGAGAACCAGGAGAATCTTGAGAATTTGGGATTTTTTTCCAGTATGTAATGATAAGGTTCTGAAGCTTTTTTTTCTATTTTTTTTTCTCCCTAGTGCAAACTGTATGAATCTTCTTTGTAAAAGGAAAACTTTCTTGTCTGCAGCCATCAAATGAAATAACATTCACTTTAGTTTCTGAGTTAGGTGGGTTATTTGCTGCTACTTGTTTTTATGTTCATCATCCCTTCTTTGCTCAAGGTTCAAAAATTGTGTCGTAAGAATTTATCATCATATGATATTTGAAGCAGAAATTGAGATATTTATCGAAGTATATTGTGAGCTACAGACAGGTCTATGAAAATCTTCTGTCTGTTGAATTGTGGCATTGCTGGAAAGCCCTCTTACTTGTTTATCGGTTGTTCCTCCCGGTTGCAGTCTCTCTTCCTCTCTACGTGGATGTTTGTTCACTACTGCCATCTCTTGGATAGAAACAGGCCTGCTGAGCGTTTGTGGTTGTTGTCCTCTAGAGGTTGGTTTGTAAAGAGAATATAAACACTGCTATACTTGCCCCTCAGTGGAGATTTGTCTTCAGAGGACATGGCAGTGGGAAAGTATGAGTCGGGAACAAATCTTGAAGGTTATCTTTTCACTTATAGGCATGGATCAAGTTTTGATAACAATTTCATTGCGTTTTGTCTTAGTTTTCTTGGGAAATGAGAGCTTTGTGATTCCACATCTTCATGTCTTTGGCTACGAAGAACTGAACATCTTAGCCAATTTTAACCAAGTTTGAAAGCAGAATAAAGGTTTGAAAACAATTCTGTTACTATATATTTTAAAAAAATTGAGGGCAGGGTCAAAGAGAGACTTGTTGTTCCACATTTTGTTTGGTAGTAGTCCTCCGTGTAGTCAGGACATGAACATGGGCCAGCTGGATGGTCAGCGCATGAAAATAACCATACGATACCATGGGTGAAAGTGTCATAAGGGAAACCAGTGGGAGATGGGGTTTTAAGGGAGATGTTATGGAGAGTTAAGGCAACAAAAGATACCCATTTGAAGGTACTAGACACAGTTTTTCTGCTATTAATGGAGCAGCCTTGTGCACTCAGTGTACTTTTAAACTGTAACTTCTTTTCTTTCTTTTTCCCTAAGCCATATGTTTCAGTGTATTGACTTTGTTGTGAAGGTGCTGGTTTTGACAAAGCTGTCTTTCAAAAGATGGGTGAAGAATCTTGTGAAAGGTGAAGGATGGGTGAAACAATTTTTTCCTGAAACAGTATTTCAGATAATGTTAGAGTCCTTTGATATGCATGGAATTGTTTTTTCACATTTACAGCAAGATGTACATCTTGCATGAGATTAATCCCAAATAAAAATCCTCAGTCTTTGGCTTACCAGATTCTTTTTTTTTTTTTTTTTTTAATGAATACAACATATTTTGTGCCAACCTGATCTAAAAAATGCACGAAAGTATGCCAGGTTATAAAGGTCTTATTACATGTGTAAACAGTAGAACAGCTCTCAAAAATCAAGTCAAATCTTGAATTAAATTATTTAACTTTCACCAAGAAGGGTATTCCCAGACTTGAATTTTCCAGTTAATGTTATCATAAATGGCTGTCATTATTATTAATGTTGCTAGGATGAAGACAATGGTAATACTTATTAAAAATCTGTATTTTCTTTCATGTAGTTTTGGAATGAAAAAATCCTTTTTGTCTTGAAACTTGGTGGCACATACCACCAACTTCTGAGACCAATTTAGGACCATGTAGTTAGTTTACTTTGTAAGTTACAGGAATGTAGAATATGTTAAATATTCTCTCGCTGGTGAGGGCCAATACCTTAGTGGGTATTGCAAAAGTATTTAAAAATTAGTAAGACTTAGTTATGCATTTTACTATAGAAATAATATTTATTTTAGATGGCTATGACAAATGGTGTGTTATGATTTGGAGTTGAACACTGTATCCCTAATACAAAAATACTCTTTTAGTGTCGTATTAATCGTGAACTGATTAAACATAAATTAATCATAAATAAATAATAAAGAGAAATCGGTATTAAGTTAACAATTATAATTTAAATCTTCTGAATTTGGAAATTTTTAGTGACAGCTTCTTTGCATCTTTTCAGGACTGCTTTTACTCTAACTATGTAACAGTAAAGGTTGGACTCATGTCAGGCTTATGTTATTTGCAAGAGGTTTCTGTTATTATTTTTTAACTATTAGCCATACATATGGTTGCAGGGTTCTGACACAGAACTTCTGCATGCATTTTTAACTTTGCTTACCTACAGAATTTCTATTAAATGTCGTGAGTTACATTTTCATGAGCTTACTAGTCATGAATTATACAAATATTATTGTGCACAATCTAAAGACAGATGACTTGCTCAAATGTAATTTGCACAGCATCAGTTACGGTAATCTGGGGAAATAAAGTCCATGAGGCTACTACAACACAAGGAACTTTGTAAATCTTTGAGAGGAATAAATTCCTTTTCCTTGCAAATGGAACAAATCTGATGTTATCAGACATGTATTTTTAGTTTTTTTTTTTTTTAAAAAAGTACACTGTAATATTAACCTTTAAAATTAGAGCAGTACTAATCAGGCTTCTGTAGACGTGAAGTAGAACAGGCTTTGGAAACTTAAATGACATTTTTGATGTCATGTGTGAGATGTGTCAGAAGTCAGAATCAGACTCAGGCTTCTGAATCCTGGAGCCAAACTGCAAGGCTGTCTTTCCTCCCTACTAGCAGATTCACTAGACATGTTTATTTTATAAATCTTGATTAACTATGTGACACTATTGAAATATTCCAAACAGTGACTGTAATAAAGTATCATAATATACAACTAAATTGATGTATATGAGTGTCCAAGGAGAAGAGGCCGGGAGACCTACCACTAGCTAATACTATTTTCCTGTGTTGTACATTGAAAGTTCTCATGTATCATCAACTGACACAAATTCATAAGGAGCTCCCTTCCCATGGTATACCAGAACTATATAGCTTTAATTGCATGCCAAGGGTGGTGTTGCTAAATTGTGAGGTTTTTCATTAACAGATGCGACAAAAATCTTACTGGCAAGTCACAGGATCCACTATTAGCACATTAAAAAGTATATGTGTATAGAATACACAGGAATAATTGACTGAGAATTCCCCAAATGAATGCCTTATCACTTTGAATGTCAGTGCCCTGTCTCCAGTGTAAATGCCCACATAGCTAATTGTTGCTGCATTATTAGTTTGACTGAGTGAATCACTGGAAGTCTTTGCTCTAGATGTTTCTGAGGAAACTTATCTCTTCTTGTTTGCAAAGAATGAATAGCCTGATTTAATGCCTGTGAATAGCATGAAACCTTGTCAATGGACTCCAGGGACAAGTGTCTGTGGGAGTGTGTTAAAATAATGTACAACAAAAAGGTGTAAATATTGATGTAGATGTCATGAAGTTATTTTTATTCTTCTGAAGAATACATTTTTCTTTTTCTGTCAGGTGTACTTAGTGCCATAAAAGCATCTTTATTCAGAAGATTTTATTCTGTGGCTATTTCTGGGTGAGAGTAGTCAGGGAGAGAGGGGAGAAAGGTATCAGACTCTTTTATAAGGTTTTTTTTTTTTTATGCCAAAGAGAAATGCATTCTTTCATTTGCAAACTTGCTTTCATTGCGTGTGGACTATGTGAATGCGTTAGACAGAATTTCCTCAGCCTCAACTGATGTTAAAATAAATATGTATCATTTTTACTTACACTTACTATGCTGTCACTAGAGTTGATACAAAAGTAAGTATGTATAATAAAAATTGGAAAGAAAATGCTTTCCCATGATTGTTGTGTGGTCATTTTCTTTTTGGTGGTATATTGCCCTTCACCATCGCATAAACCATTGTGTCATGCTTGAGGAGCTTAGGTTGAATAACAGATTATCTTTGAGGAAATCCTTGAGAAGCAGTGTTGTCTAATGGGCTAGAACATATGAGATTTGTGTCTTTTATCTCTTTCTGTCATTTGTTTCCTCAGTGACTTTGGACAAGTAATTTTCTGTTTGTGCCTCTGTTTCCTTACATTTATGTAGAAATGCTTTAACTCAGTAGAATTGAAGAATTTCAATGAAACGTATGTGCTTCATTACTATATTAAATATTAGAGGTTCTTAAAAAAAACAGTTCTAGAGATTTTTGGAGAGAGGAATTCACTTAGTATAAGCAAGACAATACTAAACTGCATGAATAGCCCTGGGCATCAATACTATAGGCAGTATTTTAACTGATGTTCAAATACTTGCGATAAAGAGTTTGGACCACGTGTCGTCTTTTCTTATATCTGTGTAAGTCAGGGGTAAAGCTTGAATTTAGCTAAGTTGCATGGCTATTAAAGAAGCACAATTGTTGGAAATACGAAGCCCTTTAGTGTTAACTTACAATTTAATTGAAGAAAGAAAGGCTAGCCATTCTTCTCTGTGTCTAAATAGATTGTGTCCCTGTTTTGTGTGTCGCCCCCCTCCCCTTCCACTTTTTATTTTTTAAATGATGAAACAAAGGTGAATATTTTCAGACCGTGCTACCCGTTTGCAGAATCTTTTCCACAGCTTAGTTGGAGGAAGATGATGTTCCCGCAGGAACTTTTTTAGGCTTTCCCCCTGCCTCTGTGTGATTTTAGTATGCACAGGTAGAAGCGAAGGCTTCTTCTTGATATACTAATACAAAGGGATACACTTTTTTTCTTTTACATTACAGGCCGTGTATGACTCCTCTGAAGGGAGGACTAATGTTCGAACTTACTGTGTACAATTTAATATGTGTTTTTCTGCTTAGGCTTGGAAATAAGGGAGTTACTGCATATTTGTTAATTGCAGAACTTAAAGTGAAATGTCTAAAAAGCAAAAAGAATGTGCCAAGGATTGGTGTATATGCACACATACCCTCCCTGGAAGCTCAAAGTATTGCAACTCTGGAAGGAGAGGAATGCAGTTTATTTCATGATGAAACTTTGAATTAATCTCTAGTTAAAGTTTTTTGGTTTTTTTTTTTTTTTTAAGGAAATAAATTTCACTATATTCCAATCAAGCAGTATACAAATACAAATTAATTGGAGAGGAGGTTCAATGGTGAGGTTTTGTTTATGTTCAGACCAGAATTTGTTAGATCAGATTTGTTACCAATGATTGGTTTTGTTTATGTTCAGATCAGAATAGAATAGAGTAGGATGGTTCAGTTGGAAGGCACCTACAACGAACAGCTAGTCCAACTGCCTGACCACTTCAGGGCTGACCAAAAGTTAAAGCATGTTATTAAGCACATTGTCCAAATGCCTCTTAAACACTGGCAGGTATGGGGCATTGACTACCTCTCTGGGAAGCCTGTTCCAGTGTTTAACCACCTTCTCGGTAAAGAAAGGCTTCCTAACGTCCAGTCTAAGCCTCCCCTGGCACAGCTTTGAACCGTTCCCATGTGTCCTGCCACTGGATCCCAGATGAGCACCTCCCTCTTCATGTCCCCTCCTCGGGAAGCTGTAGAGAGCAATGAGGTCATCCCTCAGCCTCCTTCCCTCCAAACTAGACAAACCCAGAGTCCTCAGCCACTCCTCACAGGAATGCCTTCCAGCCCTTCCACCAGCTCTGTTGCCCTCCTCTGGACGCGCTCAAGGACCTCCACATCCTTCTTAAATTGTGGGGCCCAGAACTGCACACAGTACTCAAGGTGAGGCTGCACCAAGGCTAAACACAGCGGGATAATCACCTCTTTTGACCGGGTGGTTACGCTGTGTGTGATGCACCCCAGGATGGTGTCTGCCCTCTGGGCTGCCAGGGCACACTGCTGACTCATAGTGAGCCTCCTGTCAATCAGCACCCCCAGATAATTTTTTTTTTTCTGAAGAAGTGTTGTTCTGTAGACAAGAAGTTAAAGAAAGCCTTTTAGACATGTGAAGTTACAACAAAAATGTCTAGTAGTGGATTTAAGCCAGAGGAGACAGTGATAGCCAGAGAAAGTACAATTTGTATTTGTACATTTGTACGATTTGTATTTGGTAAAAAAATTGACTCTGTGTCTAAGTAATTATAATTCATTCACATCTTTGCTTTGGCTTACATGAAAGTATGTGACAGCATTACTATTTTGCAGAAGAGAGTAATGAAAACTTTATAGTCAAAGTTCATGTCAGATAGCCCATGAGATACTGAGTGATGCATTAGCTGGCAGATTTGGTATAGGAGAGGAGGTACAAACAATAAATTACATCTAACAAGAATTTGCCATTATTGCTAATAGGTCTGACTTTTCTGATGTGGTGAGTTCTTATGTGGATAAGCTTCTCAGTTTCTTGAATACACCATGACTAACAAAAATTTTGCCATTGATGTAAATAGAATAAGAATTTAATTCCTTTTCCTGTAATGTGCAAAAGAAGGTCTAATTTATGTAGTGTTTAGACTACCGATTTCAGAGACCCACGCGTGGGGCATGTGTGATGTTACTAGCCATAGTGAAGCTAAACTGGTGTTAGCAATGATCAGACTTTTTGCGACGTGGTATAAAGATGTTACTTCTATCTTTATGTTACCAGAGGCGCTACAGAAGCAGTTCTGCCTCCTGTAGTTCAGAGGCTGAATCAGACCTAATGCCTCTTTACTGAGTTGCGTTTATTCTTTGTTTGCATTGTATTCTTAGCTGCATTTTTCTTTGTGTGACCTTTATTGCAGCTGTTGTCACAGAAGTCAGCTGAAAATGAACTGGGCTGGGTGAGAAGGTTCTGTACAGCAAACTAAATCCAAGAATATTTCAACATTCATCTTCATTAGAGCTATCCCAAAAAAATCTTTATCCCTTAGGCGCTAGGAGACATTGCCAGTTACAGTGACCAGAGTGTTACCACAATAATCTTGGAAGGTTCAAGACAAAATATGTAAGTTTTTGCCTTACTGAGGAAATAGATTGAAAGATGTGCTTCATCACCTCTTCCCCCCGGCCCCCGCCAAAGATTATGGCGGTGTGTACTTGCTTGTGCTTCTGTTCACCATGCCCACTATGTATTTTCTAGCTTCTGCTGCATTTTGTCATATATTGTTGTTACCTTTCTGTGGTAGATCACTGTGTACTGATGAGAGGTAAGCAATTCGGGTATGGAAGAACAAGCATGAAGTTAAAGGGTGAGCTAGAAGCCCCCTTTTTCTTTCAAGTCTGGCTTTTGTTTTGGAAGACCATGTTGATCTGCTTAACATCAGTGTGCACCAGTCAAATTTGGGTTTTGCTTTATTGCCTTGAAATACATTTCCATGTTGTACATGCATCTGATTCTCAGCCTGTTGGTATGGACAGCTTTATGTGGGCCTTGCTGGATTTTGATCTGGCTAGTCCTGACATTGACATTCTTTTAAATTAGGACATCGTATGGTTTGGTACTTTACTGAATTGCATAGAGCCTTCTGCTAGAGATATAAAGGCACTTTGCCTCATTGCTTGTTTTCTCCTCTTAAATGTAACTTTTTTTTAAAACAAAATACTTGTGGTGTTGGAGTCTTGGTAACTTAGTTGGTGTGTTTCTTGCAGGAGTGACTTCCAGTGGCTTGTGATCAGACGTTGTATTCAATTTGTGCCTAAAAACATAGTGATCCATTCTGTGGGCTGGTAATTGCATCTTTTGTGTATGGAAGTGATAATTAATTGCCTTGTTGTTCTGTTAAGATTTGTTATGGGAAGGTAACAAATGTCATCTATTAAATTCAGTGATATCACTCCTAAATGTCTTTCACATCTTGCACTGTTCCATTGGGCAAAAGATAAGTGTTAGATATATGTGCTGAGATATTATTTCTGCCTTTCCCATTAAAGAAGGTTTTATTCTTAGACTCCTGAAATGGGGTAGGTCAGAAGGAAAATCTGCTGCTGCAAGACAAGCCTGCCATTAGAACCAGAAAGTTTTAAAATTAATTTTTGTGTGAAGTGGTTGCCGTTACCAGGGAAGGCTAATAAATAGTATTTTTTTGGTCATGAAGCTCATAGCCTGATGAATGGGGAGGAGAAGGTTTAATTATGGTCATGTAGTCCTCCTGGCGGGAAGAGGGAGATTTAATGTTTTCAGTGTTCTAGGAAGGGACATCTTGTATGAATCCCAGCAGTGCGTGCTTCCTCAGGGCATCGAGTCTTCTCCAGTCCTGCCGGGCAACAGAATGCAACTGGAAACATAGTTTTGCTGTTTGCAATGTTACTCAGATTTAAACCTGTGCAAGAGGTTTAATGCATATGCTGTCTGCAAACGTAGCCCTGGTAGTGACCGCAGTTCCTTAAAAATGAAAATAGGGCTCTGTTTCCTGTGAGACCTGATGAGGTAGTTCAGAAGGCAGATCTGACAACTGTTAAAATACTAATTATCGGAATAAACAGAGGAAAGAAAGACAGAGGAGCAGAATAGAGGACTGAATTACTTTCTCTAGGAGAATTGTTAGTCTAAAAGTTGAATGATAATGCCACCCATCTGCTTGACAGCTATTTAGTTTACCAGATTTTGCACGCTGCTGAGCCAATGTTGGTTCCTTTCTTTTGCTAAAACTCAGTTCTTCGGTTTTATTTCCAGAGGAAGATATATTTGCATGCAATATGTTTTAATTTGAAAAGTCTGCATATAGACAGGCAGTTTTCCATAATAGTGGTTTGTTCTTCCTGTAAAATATCTGTAGATGTAGGCACAAAGAGGAATAGGCAAACTTGCTCTTACCTGAAAATATATTAGATGAAAAATCAACACTAGTCAACACTGGATGTAAACACACGGTCCAGAATCAAGATGGAAATTGTTCTCTAGATTATTCTTGACTGCTGGACTGCCAGTAAGTGTGGATTATGTTTAATACCAACCTATAAACCAGCCTGTGAACCTGATTTCTCAACAAGGGACACTATGAAAAATAAGATGACAGGAATAAATAATACATATTTTTAACTTTGACATAGTCTTTACTACTCGTAGGCCTTTCTGAAGTTTTTAAAAAAAATATACACTTTTTTTTCCTGATAAACTTTTTCTGAATTAATTTTTGGGGGGCTAGTAACAGATTCTCTTTAAATTTGGAAATAAATCGTGATTGATTTTACTGCCCAACTATGTTTGTCTTATGTTTTCTTTCTGTTCTTGGCAAGTACAAGGAGAGTCGCCAAGGTGAAAATAAAAATATACTTGTGGAAACAAGGTGAAAGAACCTGATAGGCATTTTATGTAGAGAAATAATAAATGAGAAGATAGTATCTATGTTCTGGAGAACTGCTACTTTTTTTTTCATAACCTCAAGTTATCATCCATTAGATATTAAATTTATGACATGATTATCATCATCTTTGAAACGTAGAAACAGTAAGTTGTTAGTTTTCTGCTCTATTAACCTATTCTGTATCAACCATGGTGTATCCTAATTGAGTTAAGGGTGATTAACTGAGGAGTCAAAATCATGGTATCTTTTGATTATATAATATACTAAAGTGGTTACCTAGTATATGGTCTCCTAATTCCTAGTATGAAGTCTCCTAATATCTATTAGAGTAATAAACATGCACAACGGGACTGTTCTACTGGTTTTCTACGTGTTAACAACCCTAAAAATAATTTGGAATTTGTAATGTATGTTTATGAGCTCTGTTAGCTCGGTGGTGACCTGTTCTGTTTGGGGCCCTTGAACCCTGGTGTCATATACGTGTTTAAACTGTTGTCTTGCTTTGTTTTTTCTTCACATGCTGAGGTTGCTGATGGGCAAGATTTGAGAGAGGCGATGGAGTAATGGAAAGTGAAGTGTTCATTTGGAGGTTGGAGCTACTTATCACTGGTTCAAGGAAAAGTACACAAACGAGAGCCTTATACCTTGAATGCAAGTTTTGGTCACATTTATTTGGAATGCTGTGACATAAGGCAATATTGTACCTTAATGGTACCTCAAAGATCCTTCTACTTGAAATGCTGTTACTTATTTAAAAGTAACAACTGAATTTACAAAATGAAAGACAAACTAAGTAATAGAAGTTAAGTAGTAATTTTTGGCAATCTATTAAAGCCAGATTTGGGGACACTGAAAGCTACGAAAGTTTGTTACTGAACTTCCTATTATAGAGAGAAATGCTTTCTGAGGACAGGTAATGTTTTAGCAACCACATATTCCCTTTTTATTACAGCTGAGTCCCGAGTTTCAGAATTTGTAATAGTAAAGAAGTTACTTTGCTTTCACTTGATTTTTCTCTGTTTATGGTTTTACTTAAAAAGATTTTATTTCTAGACTTCTACAGAAAAAAAAAATATCTTATTTCTTTTACTACTTTACATGCTGAATGTACAAGTATTTTGTTCTCAGACTATAGATAAGGACATAGTTGAGAGAAGTTTTCTGAAAACTTTGTTGGTGTCTCTCCTACCCTTGCAAATAATTCACTGTCTGACGCAGATGAAGAGTATTCAGGTGTGTCTTAAGGTGGAAGCCTGTGACAGTGTGGTGTTTGTATGTGTGTGTTCTGGAGGGTGTAGCAGTAACTGTTGTTCCGTGGGGTGCCCTGCTATACTGTAGGACTTTGCCTCAAGATCTGGTAACAAAAGTTACTGACTAAAGTGTTACATTTCAGACACTAATCCAGATAGCTCACTTGACAGAATAAAGCTAATCCATTCCTTGCTGGAAATGCTGCCTTCAGCTTCTGAAAGATATAACAAGTACCCTCATGCCTGAGCTCCACAGGGTTCCCTGTGCTTCAAAGTACAAGACCAGAAGGGTTTGACTGGGGGTTCTGAGGGAGGAGGGCTAAAGACTGTTTCTTCCCCTTCTTTCTAGAAATAAAGGGTATTTTAAAGTGATTCACAGTAAATCCAGGTTCTGAATTTCTAATATTGTGGATTACATAGTTATAAATAAGAAACAGTATTTGATTTTTGGCAGCTGAAATAAAAGGAGTCCCAACTAATTGGAGAGAGTGGAAATGAACCTGAAAGAGACTTTAGGAATATACTTGACAGTATGACAACTCAAATTAATAATCAGGTCTTTATTACCCATAGTTTCTTTAAGTCTTTTAATACATTCTGTATCTGACTGGGGTCTGAATTTTTAAATTACATTTAATTAACTAATAGTTTTATATTTCTCTTGTTAATAAACTATATATCCTGAGACAGTTTTTTGAAATTAAATGTGTGTCAGGTTTGGTATGTTATTTGTTTCAGTTGTGTTATTTGTACTTTCAGTAATTTTACTATATGCTTTCCAGTAATGTTGAAGTGAAGACAAGAGTAAGCTATATGAATAAAATTGCTCTTTTCAGGGCTAGGTGCTATAGTTAAAATAAACAATCAATAAAATAACTATTTCATTGGAGGCTTCTAAAGAAAGTGAACGCATAAGCACAGCTTAAAAATCATGCTATTGCAACTAGAACAGGTACTTGGGATAGTTATTTTTTCTGGTTTTCTTTTAGTGTGGCATAAGCAGTGTAGTAATGCAGCTAAATATTAGTGCCTATTAAATTAAGCATGTTCTTGACCAAGGATGAACTGAAGCACATGCAAAATGCTAAACAAAGGCCAATGGCCTATATGAACAATGCAGCAGTTCTTGGAAATGGCACTTTAATATACTCTTCTGTAGATCTCAGGATAAGTTTTATAAAACGTGAATTGATTGTATCCTAAAACAGATAATAGCAATATCTTTAACACTTACAGAATTTTTGTGATGATAATTTTTGAAAATCTGCATTCAGTTCCTAGTAGTTGCTGTAAGGGATTCTGCTGCCATTTAATTGGCATGAGTAGTTCTTGTATAAAGCTTTACAGAAGTGCTCAGCCTTGCCTCCTCCTCCCAAAAAGAGTGCAAACAAATATTGTTATTTGTGTCACTCTTAGTGGTTTATTTGCTATTTTTTTTCAGTGTATGTACCACAGTTTATTACAGATACGCAGTGCAGATTACCTGTTCTATTAGTCATAGAACTTGCTCCTTATTTCTGATATTATGGTATTTTGATCAGTTTCAGAAAATTAGCTGCACAGAAAAATACATTTATTTGTCCCTTAATCCACTTCAGAAATGTGACGGAAAACTGACTCCTCCATTTTTGCCCATAAACTTGTCCATGAATGAGCATTAGACTGCAGGTAAAACTTCTGAAATCTGTTTTAGGAACAGAACTCTGTTTCTGTTGCATCAGAAAATGATGTGAAAGAGCACGTTCAGGATTGATCCATCTGAAGATAGGCTCTGAACTCTAGAATGTAGAGGTGGGTTTTTGTGGTGTTAGTCCTTTGCTTATGCTTTCATACAAGACAACTGTGAAAAATAGACTGCATCTCAGGTGAGGATTTTGAATAACACTAAACACAGAACTACTTTGTTTTCTTGGTGAGGGAAAGACAGGTTTATTTATGTGACTAGTACAAGTCTGTTGATGGGACAGTACTTTGCTCATATCCAAGATACTCAGGACTGGTATCTTAAGGGAATTAACTGTCAGAAACTGTAAAAAATGCACACTTGCAGTTTGCAGCATATAGAATAGATATACTTTTAAGATTTCCTTTCTCTTATGATTTGTGCTGATCTTACTGGTCTTCTATGAGTATCAAACACAGGCTACAAGACTTCATCACCATAGCTCTCTGAAGTGACATAGGTCAAACACCCAGCAGCAATTAGCCATCAAACACTCTTATCATTACAGGGTTGTAATAAAGACTTCAAGAACAAATCAAAGCCAGGAACTGAATTTACAATTAGTGAGCCTGTTTGATGTTCCCAGGTAAGGCTAATCCTCCTGAATAACTGAAAAATAAGTCCCCTAACAAAATGGTTCCTGAAACTTTATGAAAAAGGGGGAAAAAAAGGGAAGGGGGGCGGGGAACAAACCAAAACCACAGACACTTCAGCATTTTGCAGCCAGTCACAAGAGTTGACTACGTATTAGCAGAGGATCCGAGGTAAGCAAATTAAGCAGGCTTTTCTCCTATACCAAGTACTTGTTATTACTATTCCCATATGCAGAATGGCATCCACAGCTCCACAATAAGAGGTGTTTTATCTCCCTTCTTATTTACAGCTAAATAAACTGGATTGCTGGTACAAAGAGACTCCTTAGCAATTCCGTAGCTGGTTCAGAGCCATTGCCTTGTAGAAGAAACTGTCCAAGACTGTACATTCTTTTTTAACTACAACCAGAAAAAAAAAATCAAAAAGGAGAATGTCTTGGCTCTGTACAGGTCTGTTAAGAGCTCTGCTGACCCAACAGTTGCAGGTAGAAAAGGGAGTGTGATAAAGAACATGAAAGCATTGGCTTTACTTACATTACTTTTGTTTAAGGCAAATATGCATTGAACTCTGGCCAGCCAACAGATTTACCTTACTTTTTTTTTTTTTTTTGCTGGACAGGATCCAAAGTCAAATAATAGTTGGGATTCACTATGGGATATTTATTTATTTATTACTTGTAGAAATTAAATAAATTTGTTAATGATCTTCAGATTTTTGTCTGGCTCAGATTAGCATGCTATATAAACAATGTGATTGTAAGGGTTAGCTGTATAAAGCAAGCTTGAATTGAAGGGCTGCTGCTCAGGTTCAGATTTATTTTTCTGGTCTGTAGCTCCATGTCTGTAGCTTTTACAAAGGTAAATATTCACTGATTTCTGTTGCTTCTATAAGTGTCTGAGTTTGTCTCCAAGTGGGCAACAGTTCATTTCTGAAAACTGCCACCACATTTGTGTTAATTGACAGTTGTCTTTACAGTCTTGACAGAAAGAACAAAGAATGGCTGCAAGAGCTCTTTTGCTCTTTCAGCTTATGAGGTGTTTCTTTCAGAGAGATTTAAAGGTTGGTGTAGTGCCTGCTGTGCTATTCTCTATCCTTCTGCCAACGAAAAATATAATAGGAAAGCAGAAAAAATGTGTTCGGGTTTTTTTTCGTGTCTTTTGCTGGGGCAGTTTGGTTAGATTTTAACATTCTGGTGTGGCAATAATGCTCATCTATCAAAGATGCTGTTTTTACAACAAAGTATGCCATTGGATATAGATTATATATGGTATAGCTTTTATTCAGAACTGAGTTATATGTAAAGCTGCATGTGGTCACATTTTTCCCCCTCTCCTTTGTATAATAATAGGAAAAACAGAGCTGAAATACTAAATTTATTAGTTTCCTTTAAGGAGGATACTCTTTTTGCACTTAAAGCTAATGATCAGTTACAAATGTAGAACTTAAACAAGCAAAGGCCCCCAACCCCTTTTGTTTTGATTGAGCCTTGCTTTCATGCTTTCATTTATCTTGAAATGGGCATTTTCAATTTTTCATCATGCAAAGCATTCTAAATAAATGCACACTCACATTATTCTAATATTTTTTGACTGAGATACTGGTGACAACAAATTCAGATAATAAAAGCTTGAGACACAGCTGGGTGGTACATTTTAAGGTAATTTACTGATTACTGTGCCCCCTTTGCTACTTTGTCACAATGGTGGTATTATTTTACCCTCTTATTACTGCAAAGAAAATTGGCACCCTTACGAGATGTGAATGCGAAGATACCCCCCACACCCCCCTTTCACACGTGAACACAAAAAAGTTAGCAGAAATCTTTCCTCCCTTTTTCGTTCTTGGTTTGAAGCCAGTGTTTAGTGCTGCCTGATGGGGAGTTATGATCTTTTTTTCAGGATTGCGGAATGGCCCAGGACACTACAATGCCCAAACTGGACTTTGAATATTGGTTGGATAAAGCTATGAAATGGGGTCAAGCCACCACGTTGGAATCACAGAAGGACGTGTGCCTTCACTTGCCTCAGCTCCAGGAGTTTCTACATCAGGTTTATGAAACTTTAAAACATATGGTAAGTGACTTCAAAAGGAAGAGTGACCTGTTCTGAAGACACCCTCAGAAAAATCTGCAGTGTGTTTTGACACAGCAGAAGCTAACAGTAGCAAAGAGGTTTGTGTTATTGACCTAATGTATTGCTGGATCACAGAGGCAAATTGGGGAAACAGTCACAGGTAATGCAAACAGGAGCGTGCTTCCTGTTTCCCTGATTTATTGTCCAAGGAGCTTTTTCTTCTTGATTGGTTGCTGTCACGTGATATTTCCCAGCCAATGGTCTAGCCTCTTTAAAAAACTCTTTAAAATAAACAAGAGTTTGATTCTGGTTGTCAGGTCATAAATTGGATTATTTAAAGGCCTTAACATGCAAAACTGTAACTGATCCTTTAAATCTTAGAGAGTCTGTTGACACGTTAACCCCAGTGTTGTGGCACACGTAGTGAATTCTAGCAGCATGGTCAGACCCTTGGCTGTTCGGTTTAGTAATTTAAGTATTGTCTTCACTCAATAGAGTGCTTTTTTTAAAAGTAAGTTTAGTTGTTTATATGTTTAGTTGTGTATATGTTTTTCTGAGTGTGGCTTTTTCAGTATATGTATTTAGTATAAGTAGCTTTAGAAATATTGCATTATGGCATGAGGCTGACTTCTGATGGAAGTACTTCTTTTTAAACATTATTCTCATCTAGAGACTGCAGAGTTTGGTTTTTGGTTTGTTTTTTTTTTTTTTTAACTGAATTTAACTTTTAAATAAAAGATTTCTGGGGAGTGGTCTTTCTTCCCATACTTTATATGTCTTTTTCTTAAGAGGGGAGAAAACCCAAAACCTATTTTTAATGTTGCTACTTCAAGTAATCTGAGGCTTGGCCTGAAATGGACCTTGTGAATATGGCCCCAGAAAGTCTAGGGCTAGCCCCAAACGTGAGACAAATGTAAGGAATTTATTGCAGCAGCAGGAGATGGTTATCGTTCCTGCTACTTGCATGCTATCTCAGCACAGCACCATTTTTAAAAGCCTTCATTTATGAGATAGTAAATCTACAAAAATGGAAAAATAGGACTGATTACACAGGGTTGTATATGAACTACATTGTCTACTACTTTTATAGTGAAGCTGCTTTCTATTTAGTTAAAAGTTAAATTGCAGTTTCTTACGAACTAGTCATTATGTAAGTTAATTTAAAGAAAGCAAGAGAAAGTAACAGAAGGGTACTTAGTTTTATGCCATAGTAGGTATTAATTTGTTCAGAAACTCTGTGAGACAGTGTGTTACAGCAATGAGGATCAACAAAAATATAGTTTGATTGTGCTTTTATTATTGTAAAATCTTGGTTACTAATAGTGTTTTCTGATTACTGGATGTGAGGCAAATGAACAAATTTTCTACCATAATTACGTATTAGGTGAGGAAATTACTTACTTAAGCTTTAACTTATTTGAATTATGACATAATAGCCAATTTCAGGAAGTTCTGCTTTTATTACGTACCTGCAGGTGTTTTTCTCCAGAGAATTTCACAGCAAAACCATTGGGATTGTAATTTACAATGGTCCGTGTCATTAACAGTTCTCCTAACCCACTTTTGATGTGCAGTTTATTTACTATCTCTTTGTTTGGTTTTGTGTTTTAACAGGATTCAATTGTAGCAATCCAGCAGTTCCCTTTAATTGGCCAGCTTCTAGGAAGGCTTTGTTGGAATCCTTTTGTTATAGGATATGGTAAGAACGTGTAATGATATTTCTGCAGCAGTTTCCTAAACTTTATTCTGTAGGAATTAGGAAAATACAACTTGTTATACACTTTGATTTTTTTCCCATAAAAACACAGCATTCTTTTTTACTTAAGTAAAATTTTGAGATAGAAAACTTAGCCAAGTTATTTAAAATATGTGGCATTGAGAAATCTTAAATTTACTTTTAGGGCTAATTAATTTCATGGATTAATTACAGAATATTGACTGGGGAGCAGTAGTTTTTAAACCCAGTGAGTGTTTATGTGCGTTGTGATTTCCATTTTTCTTATTTTCTTGTTGTATTAACTACATTTTTGTTAGGTTCTCAAAATGTACAAAATCTAGTGTTTCAGGTTACTTTCAACAGAAGCTTCTTCCAGTTACACACCACAATATTGCATTATATGGGTTCAAATAGAAGAATTAACTTTTCTGATACTTGGTTTGGTTTTTTTTTATTAGTGTAAAGCTGTACTAAGTTATGATTGTGTTTGTTTTTATTGAGTTTATTCCGAATGCACGTTTCCCCCATTTTGCAAACTAGTGAAAATGCATGTGGAATCAAAAGCAAAACAATAAAGTGGTGACATAGGAAAAAAAGGTATGAAAAACCAAAAGCCTCTTACTGGTAGTGTATAAGTGTGTAGGTGGGACTAAAGAAACGAAAAGAAATTGGGGACAGGAAAACTCCTGGGTGGGAGGAGACACTGCTTGTGCTACCTCACCAGCAGTTCCAGTACATTTTTCAGGAACTGAGATGTTGATAAATGACTCAGGATCTACTCTTAAGCAGAAAGCTAATTTTGAGCTTCTCTGTGAGCCCCTTAAAATAATCTTTTGCCAGTCTTCTGCTATAACTGCAACTACAAAAAAAAAAAAAAAAAAAAGTAAGTCTGCATTCTGTCTCTTCTGCTTTATGCTTCCTTTTGGGGAAATACAGGAAAGGACAATTTTTCTATTCACCTGGAAGTTCACCTATTAAGTCGAGGACAGCATTAGGCTAAATGATCATATGTCTTCTGGTTTGGCTTTATCTTTTTCTAGACAGCTCCAAGCACAGGCAGAATGAACTTGTCTGTGAAATGCATGGTAGATGCATGTTATGTCAGCACTTCCGCTCTGAAAGGAAAATTTTCGAAGGATCCATGGATTTAAACATAGATCACTTTTGCAGAGCAGCAAATGTGTGCTTTTGTGGCACCTTTTGGGAAAAGCCTTTTCATACTTTATGGACAATGGTTCCCTCTTTAATCATAGTTTCAGTTTTTGAAAACGTTGATAACTGGTGATGTTTACAGTTACACACATGCTTTTCTTCTAAGTTTTTGTTTGGGATATACAAGTTTTTAGACCATCGTTTTTTTCTGAGGTGACGATATATTGTGGCATACAAAGTAGCTTCAACTATATCTTTCATCAAAGTTGAAAGCCATCTGTTTCTGCTTCTGACTCCTTTTCACAACAATCCCAACAATACGTTCTTGGTTTCCTCTGCTTCTTTCCTCTTCTTTGGTATCCCTCAGCATTTTCTAAAGCAAGAAAAGCATTTTTTCTGCAAGTTGATCATTACCTCTGAAGACTGCAAGAGAATGGAGTTTTGCTATAGGGTTTTTTTGGGTCTCAAAGTTACAAGCAGGCCGGTTCAGAGAACTTCACTTGCTCCAAATGTAATCCTCCACTTCAATGCTTAAAGATGAGTCAGGAAGATTTTCTGACATCAATAGACCTGAAGATGTCTGCTTATATGTTCCCACCACTTCCTCTTTTTAGAGCCACCTGAGCACTCTTTGGACTGCTGGCATTTTAGATTCAGCAGATTTTCATTTTATTTGGCACTACTTCTGATGACATTGTTTAAGATAGTGCTGGCTATAGCAGATGCTGACTCTTAAGTGGGTTTCATTTAATTTCTCATTTGGATAAATAGCTCATTCAGGCAGGTGTCAGGGACCAGGCCACCCTTGCAGTAAAAGGAGCTAATTTTGTTCAATTCAGTCTTTCATACTAATAAATGGAGGAGGAAAAACATTATACTTCTGCATCATGTCCAAACCACAATACCTATCACCTTAGATGAATGTCTGTTGGTGCTGGAAGCTGACATGGCTGACCACTCAGTGCAGGAAGCGTGGTCTCCAAGGGAAAATAATCTCCTCATAAACACTCCTGAGCAGGAGGTGACCAAGTTAGCCTTATTTAGAACACTAATGTGAAGGAAGCATGACCGAAGAAAATCTTATGGCTGTACTTGTGGTCCTAAACCACAAGGGATACATGAGGAATTCAGACTTGGTAAGGAATTCCAATGTTTTTTCTGTAGGCTGCGGGATTATCTTCTCAGTAGGACCCTCCTGGTTTGAGTTTTGAGCCCAAATGTCTTGAATCCCAAACTAATACTATAAATGCTGGGGAATTTCTTGGTGGCTCTGTATGTCAGTATATGTGTGTGAGCATGCATGCTTATGTATGCATTCATTTTGACAGAAAGTTCTGTTTTAGCTAATCAAAATTTCCTGATATATTTCAATAAAAATTTACAACAAGCTCTAAAAAGAATATTTCTGGCCGTAAGATTAGGGTTTTCTTATTAGTTCCTTGCATCTGGCCCCGTTCATGACAGGGTATTTATAAACTGACTGTATCATAGGATGATTGAGACCACACTGTATTATGAGAAAAACATTGCCTTTTTTTTTTCTTTTTCTTTTTTTATTTGTTCTAATTTTTGATGTGAGACTGGCAGGGAAGAAATGCAATCTGATTAGTCAAAGTTTTGAGCTTTTGTTTGTTTGTTTGTTTTTAAATTTTATTTTTTACAAAACAGCTTCCAAGCTGTCTTAAATTTCCTACAGAAAATTTTCATTCCTTTAGTTGGAGTTGCAATATTAACCTACTTAAGAAGTCCATAGATAGTTGGTGGCCTTTTTTGGGATATATTTTCCACCTTTGAGTTACTAATTTTGTTCTTCTGGATGCATTAATTGGGTATTTATTTGGGTAGTGAGCATTCTTTGATGCCATAATAAGATCATTTGTATCCTGATAATGCATCCCATGATGGTATGTTTTCCATGGGGATCACAGTTACTAGAAAAATGGGAGGAAAAAACCCACCAGTAAGTTTTCTGTAGCTCTCTGTGTTTGATCTTTTGATGTGATTATCTTTTGCAGCTGCCATAATTATTTTAAGATCTGTCTGCCCCTTATTCTTAATCTTCCCATCTTTCATCCCCAGTTCCACAGAAGTTGTGAAAAGAAAACAGTGAACCTGAGAGTGGCCCTCAGAGTATCATTGGGTACTTCAGCAAGAGGACTGTATGGTCCCTTTTCCTACTTTTCACAGATCTATGGGAAGCTACTTTGGTTTTGGTTGTAGCCAAGAAGTAATTTTGACTGGGAAAATTGTGAAGCTGTACAAGGGCCTTTTTTTTGGGAACTGTTGGCATAGCTGTGACACAAATAAAAGTTGGTTCACTTAGGTTGAGGTTTGAATGTATCTAGTTAAATCTGTGTAAACTCATTATCTTGCAGAGTGCGCCAGTATGTAATTTATCTAAGTCTTGTTTTCATCATTTTAGCTTTCATCATACTGATTTACATTTCTGACAGGCAATAATCTGTGCAATTTACTTTATAGTATGCAGCAAGTTGTCTTGTGTAGCAAAAAGTCTTCTCATACAGAAGTCTAATTAAGCAGTTACATGCTTTTTTTTAACTTCTTTCCTTTAATTTTTGGGGTCAAAAGAAAACCATAACTTAAATAAAATGACTGAATGGTATACTGTAGACATACAGATAAACAGAATGAGTCAAAAGAAGGAATACTTGGACTACATATACTTTGTTCAGAATAGGCAATTTGGACTTGATTTTTCTTTTTTTTTTTTCCCCATCTCTTTCTGTATAGATTTACTTTTTAATTTTTTTTTTTAAGTAAAATTCATATAATTGAAAATTATCTCAAAAGCCAGACTTTATAAACAGACAATCTTTTAGCACTAATAATTAATAATGTTTAAAATCTTCATTTTCCAAGGAACAAATGGATATCATTTAGTCATTTAAACAAATAAAACAGTATTTGTTTATTTTCTCCTCCTATATAATTTCATATTAGAGTTTAGGTGAAATGTTTTTTTAAGGAGATAGCATTGCCTCTTAGTGCTTATGTCTGAATGCTAGTTGGATATAATTACAATCAAAGTATAAGGATACTTTGAATTTCTGTTGAGGAGTATGCAAGATGTCTCCTTTAACTCCAATCTTAAATAACCTAGGAAATTGTTAGCCTTGCAAAAATCCATATTAAAAAAGAATCCCCAAACACACAATGGCAGAGTACCCCAAATTGTAGTCAGTTAAATGTGTATGTTAGAGAAACCAGTTCTGTGCAGAGATGTTATGTCAGTGGGAGGCCAGTAACGGCCTACAGGCTTCTTGGACATTTATTGAGGAATACTGGTTTAAATCAATATTAACATCTCTGATCACCTGGTGAAAATACAGGCATTACTTAATGGAGCTTTTATTTTTTCTTCAGGTTTTGCGCTTCTAAAGCACTTCTAAATAATACTGTTTATTGCATCCTGGATAACAAATACACAGAACACAAAAGAAATCACTTGTTGAGCTTGGTAATCAAATTGTCTCCCAATATAATGTCTAAAACTCATGTGATATTACTTGTTCATATTATTTTTAAAAAGAATAATATCACTTACTAAGTGGATATTATATCAGGGCTACAATACTACATCCAGTTTTCATAGTTTTTATTACAATCATGCAGTTTTATTCTGCGATAAAATTCAATGTAGACACTCTTGTTATCTGTCAAAGAACATTAAAAAAAAAAGCAGCACCTGTTGAAAACAAAGTTGTGGGAAATAGTAAGTTAAATGTCTCTTCAACTGCTTACTCCAAATAATCAGCTCCTCTATGATAGTATCTGTGCACTGGGCAGTAACAGTATTGCTCAGTATAGTATTTTTCTAGAGAAGGCAACTCATTTCCAACAGTGGGTTAGAATTAAGTAAAACCTGATCTGATCCTGAACAGAAAATCACAATAGGATTTTTTTCCATCAGCATTTAGCTATACAGAAAACGATGTTTTACATTCTTGTTATGAATTATTTCCTACTTCACAAAATTAATTTTTTCAGAAGTGAGCGTTCTTTAGTTGTGCAACCTGTGGACACAATGTAATAACTATTTTACTACCATTGCTTATCGTTTATTATTTGTGATGTTGTTTAGATACTGAACTGAAAGTTCATTGATGATAGCTGCCAGTATTATTTATGTGAATTAATCACTAGGTCATGCTTGTTGAGACCATCTAAATATTGTATAGATTTTGAGCTCTTTGATACCTATTAAATTGCTATTGAAGGAAATGATTACACAAGAACTACATACGAATAATATTAAATGTGTGGTGTGAATCTGGTGGAATAGAAGCATTATGAGTTGAGACTGATATTTAGGGCTTTAGTTTTGTGGACGGATAGGGATTGTTGTGTGTAATTCTGTCTGTGTTTTGATTTTTCTTTTTTTTTTTCTCTAAATGTATCCTTATTTACTTTTTTATTTTTCTGCAGATGAAAGCCAGAAGACTCTGATGTGGTGCTTATGTTGTCTATACAGCAGTGAACCACAGAACCCTGTGGAATTGAAGGCCAACAGCTGGATACGGGTAAGTGAATGAATCCTTCCCAGGACTGCTTTGAATTAAATTGATTATTTAAAGGTGCTACATCTATAGCATAGAGACACTGTCATTTAAGAAACTGTTCCAAACACAACTTGCATACATATTGTGTTGAAGTATATATCACTCTAATTATAACACAGTCAGTGCTAGTCTGTCATTTAAAATGCCACATCTTTTTAATATTTAAAAGTGGATAGTTTTGATGGTTTTTAACCTAGTAGGTTCACCAAGTCTAGTAACTGTGAATAGTGAGCAACAACTGAAAATCAGAAGGGAAGCAAGCATTATTTTAAAAAAACAACCTTTCAATTAGGATAAAATAAATAACCTGGAGAAATGCCATAGTTTGTTTTGAAAACGTCTTATATTTGCTCTTTAATTTTATTCTTTTTTACTTTTGTTTAATCTCCTGCCTATGAAGAATTTAATTGTATCCAAACTTTCTTCAAAGGCAGTCATAGAGGGGAGGGATAGTGCTTGTGTGTGGATTTATATTTAGTGACTGAAGGAATAATGAATCCTTAACTTTAATCCCAAATTTAGGGTTTTGCATGGCACATCTGTTCGTATTTTCTGTATTTCCACACTGAACCAGCAAAGCATATCAGCATGTAAATAACTTGCAGCACATTGACGCTTAATGCTTTACTTTGCTGAATAACAGTTTGAGGGTGCAGTGTTGTTGATCGTACGTCCTTGCATTCTCCGTGGGTCCATACCAAATTTGGTTAAAAATATTAATGGAATTGTTAATGTATTTTTTTTAATATTTTGTAGTGCTCACAACTAGTGAGAATGCAGCAGCCTGATCATTATTTATGTACGAGTCTGCTAAAGCTGAAGATACTTCTAGGCTTCTCTAAGTAGTTAATTTCTTATTTACTAGTTGGCTTTGTACATACCAGTTTATCTAGGTATGTGTGTAATACTAGGATATACAAATTATTATAAAATAGGTAATGATACTACGTATGTTTATGTTGGTAAGTAAGTGTATTTAACTGTGTAGTATTGTTGATTTAGATGCAGTAATTCTCAGCAGTGGTTCTCACAAACTTTAAGATGCCCTTGGGTGCCTGTATGTACATATTTGGTGGGTTGTACCACACACCATGAAATACTCAACAACTTAATACTAACTAAAATCACACTTATTTTCCTCCTGTCTTTAACGCTTTTCAAGATGCTTTTCCTGAGGTCAGTGTACTTGGAATTCACAGTGTGGCAATGATGGAATATCAAAATAAAGTGATGCAAAAAAAATTCTGCCTTTTCTAACGTAGTCTTGCTGGTTGGCTATATTCTTCATAATGGCAAAGGAGGTGAACAATAGCATGCACTCAGTTATCAAACAGAGTAAAACTTGTCATTTTATTTGTTATTAGCAGCAGCATATGAATTAATGATGTTAAGTGGTGAGGGAGAGTTGTACCCAGACAATCTTCTATAGACAGCTTCCGTTTCTGAGAGGGATAAAAACAGTTGTGTTAATCTAGATCAGTTGCCTGATCTGATTGATGTAACTGAACTGATGGTATTGCTGATAGTAGGAAAAGTATGAAGTAAATGAGAATAAATAGTTGGGGAATGGATGAAGGTGGGACTGCTGCTTTTGGCAGCACCGCCACCTGAAGCTGTCTTAAATTGGGTCTAACATGTAAGATTTGATTCAGGCCTCGCTGTAGTCTGCAGGAATTTTTCCACCCACTCTGTGTGTTTGAATCAACCTTAATAGTCATTGTGATTTGATGGGTCAAGAGTTAACCTAAAAGTGATAGGAAAGGGGGCACGGATGATTTCAAAGCACAAATAGGTCTTATTAGCCATTTTTATCATTCCTAATTGCCTAAAGTGGGTGTAGCATAATACGATCTGAAGTGTAATACTTTCATAGTTTGATTGCAGGGAAAGAAACAGCTCTTCGAAAACTTCTAATTAAAAAAAAAAGAGATAGGTAAGGAAGATGGTAAAATGGACAGCATAAGGATACAAAGGTTGAGACTAAAAGAAATTAAATTGTTTTCTATAGTCATTAGGATTTCTTCTCAGTTTCTTACTGTCCAGTGTGCATTACCACAAAGCTTTTTGAAGAAAAAAAAATCCTTTTCCTAATCAGTATTGTAATTCTTGTAACCAGCAATTGTGATATAATAAGGACTATTGTGCTTGTTTGTACAGAAGAACCTAAGTTAAATATTTTCCTACTCTTGAAGGGTTTCTTTTGCCATGTGTGATAATGATACATATATTCTAAAAAACCCATAAGGTAAGTCTGTTGACCCACCTAGTGCATACTTAACATTGTTTCCTCCTGAACTCCTTTATTTTCCATATTGTATGTGTCTCAAAAGATTGTCACAGAAGGGGCTTGAGACACATGTACTACGAGAGCTGTAATTTGAGATTTGTATGAGCTGTTTTCATATTGACTGGATGACCAACCTCTGCAGTGGTTTGACCTGACCTCAGCCTTGTTTGTAATAAGGCAGGAGCTCTTTACAGCAGTGATACTCACTCTCTGGTGCTAAGATGCCAAATACACTGTGGTACACTATGGAAAAAATGGCCAACAGTCTAAAATACGTAGTTGAAACAAATTCTTGGGGGTGAGGAGGAATGTAGTTTTGTGGCTGCGTGATGAAAAGGGAATTGAAATACAGAAATTAATTCTAAATAAAGCTCTGAAATTTGAATGCTACTTAAAAGTTTTTTAGTATTATGTAAAACTTGCCTGTACTTGGAATGAAGTGATAGATTATCTAAGGTATTTAAGCGCTCTGTAGCTGTTGTGGATGGAAAGCCATCCATGACCACACAGAATGGGGCTCTGCGTTGGGTCCATATGCACTGACACAGAAGTCATGGAAAAGGGATTTACGTATAGGAACTGCTCTTCAGCTTCTGTGGAAGTGACCTTCACAGTAGCCTTGTCCTTTGGCCCTGCAGCTGAAAGTTAATTTTGTCTCTTCAACTTAATACTTCAGCATACACTGAGGAGGAATACTCAGCTTCTAAAAAGGGAAAATAGTTCACTGTGTAAGCCAGCGTGCATTAAATAAATTAGGACATTTGGGTGTACATTTATATATATTTGTACATTTATATAGAAAAAAGAAAATGTAAAAAGGCAAACCAAACCAGCCAACCAAAAACCCCCACCAAAACAATCAAAAAATGAGGAGGAGCCTGTAATGGAGATAGACAACTTTACCTGCTTACTGTTAACTGTTTAATTTTAACAACAAAAAACCCACACCTTTTTAAGATTGCTTCCTAGTTTTATGGGTTTTAAGTGTGGCTTACGTGAAAATTTTCCTCCCAAAGTGCAAAGTTGTATCTGATTGGAAAATTGTATTATTCAGTCAAGTTAGTGGTGAAAATTCTTCTTTCCTTTGTTTTTATGGTTATGTACATTGACTATTAAATTACACCTTGCTTTTTGTGAATAGCAAGCACGAGTTCCTAAAGAATATTTTGTGCCCTTTCAATATGTCTTAGTCATTGATAGGAAGGCTGATCTCAAGTCTTTTGTTTTCAGCTGCTAAGTTGCATTTTCAAAGTAGCAAAAAATGTATTTGATGCTTGCTTACTTTTTAACTTTCCTGCCATTGTCATAGAAAAGCTGTGTTGTTTTTAATGGCAAGAAGGGTAGCTACCCACTTGAACTGCATTATTAGTAAGTTTCAGAATCCAAGATCATGCAAGTCATGTATGTAAGTCCTCTGAAAGAATAAAATGTGCAAAGAAATTACTCGGAACTTAATTAAAACATGCAATGTAGACTGCAGTGTTTTTAGGATCAGATGCTGTTTAAAATGGTAATTATTTTTTTTTAATGATTCTGAATTTTAGTGCTGGAATCTAGGTTCCATAGGTCTTCTGTACAGCCAAATGCTGTGTAGGAAGCCAAGATACATGCTGCCACATATTTCTCACTGGTGGAATCAATCATGACCTGGCGAAACCAGTCTCTAAGAAAGGAAGTGATTTAGTTTCTCCAGCTGGCCTTTTCTGAGCAGAGAGATTTGGAGTTGTGCAGTAAGCGTGGTTCTAA
The DNA here is from genome assembly GCA_017639485.1 of Pluvialis apricaria. Classification (NCBI taxonomy): domain Eukaryota; kingdom Metazoa; phylum Chordata; class Aves; order Charadriiformes; family Charadriidae; genus Pluvialis; species Pluvialis apricaria. The sequence goes on along the minus strand of CM030044.1, from coordinate 46,443,307 downwards.
CATTGGCTTCTATGTGGTGGAGCTGTAACAGCTTCCTTTCACTGTGTATTCCTCTTGCAATCACATTGCAGCAACTAGAGGGCTTTTCTGAACTAGATTTCCATTTTGTTAACTTGGTCACACTTCCTCCTCTGCTCTCAGTCTATAAACTGTGTTTATGAATTGTTTATGGATTTGGAATTTGTTTCAAATAGTGCTTTTGTTGCATTGTTTTGGAAGGCCATACGTACTTGTGAGAGTGTTACAGGCCATCCCTTTTCAAATTGGATGAACCAGGAATAGTTAATATCCCTTTTTTTAAATTTTTAATTCCTTTTTTCTAATACAAAATACATTTTTTCAGTGCTGTACTTTCCCTCAAAGGAATACAAAGGAACAAGACAGTGTGTTCATAATAGCTTAAACATAGGGACAGAAAGCCTGTCAGCCTTGGCACAAGTTTTTAGAGGTGGTTTTTTGGGCTTGGCCAAGTTTTTCTTTCTGGAAATGTGTGGTTCTTTTGGGTATCTGTATCCTGTGCAAGGCCACAGTATATTAATGGCTGCAAAAGTAATAGGTGTTCTTTGTAAGAGTAATTTTTAGTGGCACTGGAATTATACAACTATTTTTGTTATATTTTCTAAAAATACCTAATGAAAAGTGTGTGTTTTTTCTTTCATAAGCTTTCATACGTATTTTCTCTTGCTGGTGTTATTCTCAGTAATTTTTGAACTAAGGATGGTATGATGCCAAATTGATGTAAAAATTTTGATTCAGATAGTTTTAATTTTATTGCGTCAGTGAGTTTCTAGTTCTTCAACAGAAATGTGTAAAAATAATGTTCCTATGAAAATACTAAACTTAATTTAAAAAAAAAAGCAGCCTCTAAAACTCTGACTCATCTATTAATCATTTGTGAATGTTGCTGAGATTTTTCTGCTCTGAGGTCAAGGTTTTCAGTTCTGGTCTGCAGTCCTTGCCTCCCTCTCTTGTCTTTGAGTTTAACTTCTCTGTTTTCTGTTGAGCTAAGCAACATTGGTGGAAAGGTGGTGGACACCACTTATTTCCAAATGTATACAATGGAAAGCAGAGACCGTATTGGTATTTCCTTTGGACACTGTCAGCACTCAATGAACAAAGTTCACCACTTGAGGGTACTTCTTCAAGAACGCAAACATAGTCATTTCAGGTAAATTACTTGTTTTTTCCAAATACAGGGTTTGCAGTAAAACTGCATCATTTGCTTCTGGGGTTTCCTCTGCTTTTTAGGGTAACAGGAGGTATACCAGAACTTCAGTGTCATCTTGTTTTTTTGAATAGCAAACATGGAAACATGTTTGAAAACCATTAGTTTAATATGGTACGTGTTTAGTAGAACCCCTGCTTGTACAGCAATGCTAGAATGTTCCTGGAAAAAAGGGTTTTGTGGGGGCTTTTTTTGTTATTTTGTTTGATTTTTTGGGGGGGTTGTTTGTTTTTTTTTTAAATTTTGTTTTGGTTTTGTTTTTAAAATTTGAGTTGTAAACCTGAAAACATAATGTCAACGCCTTCTGTGTGGGATCTTTCCCTTTAGTATTGTTACACTTGCCTCCTGTGGAGGATACATTAAAACATATGAATGGAAGTCTCGTTTTCCAGAAGAATGGAAGGCATATATCTGTACTCCACTTGCCAGCCTTTTGATGTACCTTGAATCTGTATTTGTTTAGACTAAATTTGATGGAGTTCTGTCTGTTGTATTAAATCGTATTTAAGTGTTTTGCAGTGGATTGCTACTCCTCAAATAGACCAGGTCAAAAAATTTACTGCCAATTAAGAACAGGATGTTTGAGATTTTTAGTGATGTTCTCCGGATGACCTGGGTTTTTTTTATGATCATCTTGACTTTTTAATTAAACTGCAATTTTAATTGAGTTGGTTCAGTTAATGAAACACTGACCTTTCACCCCTACTTCTGAATCTGTGCCACAATTTTCAGTAAAATGGGTTTTTAAGAACTTTGCTTTCTGTGTAGCAATATACCTAAGACTGTGATGAATTAACATTGAAAAGATGGTCTCTCAGTGATGGTTCTAAGTGGAAACATTTGTGATTTAATTCTTGGGACAGATGCACCTGCATTGTAATGCTTAGTTACCTCTCACTATAAAATTGCACTTGGGTGTGGTTTTCCTTTCCTCCTTGGATGTCAATTGCTTCTTCGCTCATATTTTGGATCATCCAGCTGCCCGATCAGATGTTACTATATTTGTCATTCTTAATAGTTTAATTTATTGACATATATTTTGGTTAAGCAACAATATTCAGGAATAGAAGAAAACCAACACTGTTATAAAAACAGGGGTTCAGCAAAATGAAATTTCTTAACGTTTTAGGATTTAAGTGGACTTACTCTTTTGTCTGTCAGAAAAGAGTTGCTCATTGATTTACTAGGACTTTGACAGATTATTAAGTTTCTTCAGATTAAGTCTCATAAAAGTTGAAATAGAATTATTACAAGAAAAAAATTAGAGAGTAGACATTGATGGAACTATGGGAAAGTTGGGGAGAATAGCCAGAAAAAAACTGGAAAGAAACCATGTTAAGAAAAGGTCAGGGAGTGTGAAGAGTACGTGTGTGTGTGCATGCGCTTTCATGTATTTTGGCTTCTATTTGGAATGAGTTACCAAAGCATTTTCAATATTTCTGTCACAATGAGGATAGTAAGGTGTCACAGTAAAACATGAAGGAACTGAGACGGACTAGATTATCTTTGAGAAATACAGGGATTCTCATGATATCTTTATAAGGTAGACTCTCTCATTCTATCCCTCCCCTCCCCGGGTCTGTTTTGTGGGAATAAGTTTATTTTACAGGATATACGGCTCATATGTATTTGTTAAAATGCAGTATGCTGAGTATGTGAGGAAGAGTTTGGAACTGGACACAGTTGTTTGCAGTACATAGTAATGACAACTTTGTTGAGTATTATGATAGCTGTTTACTAACTTATGAACAGTGGTGTATATTCTTACATACCAGTAGATGACATTCTGCATATTATACACAGATATACATATGTATGGTTTATATTAGTATGTACCCGGCTTCCCATTTCACAGCATTCTAATACGCATTCTTCTAAGGGAAGATGAACGTTTTCTTTTAATAACAGTCTCTGGATTAGAAGCCAGCTTCATTGCTGCCCAGGTTGTGTGGCATTATTTTGAGTTTTAGCTGTCTAATGATGCTTGCACTAGCGAGAGTTTTGTGTTAAGATTTCTGAAATTTTTGACAATTCAGGATACTCACTAATAGGAAAATTAATGTCATTATCTTCCTATGTCCTGTATGGACAATGCATGCAGTTGAACTGGTTTTTGTTATTTCTTGCCCAGAATTATTCCAGAGATGTGGAAGAGCTATACCTGTGGTTTCACTTGTTGGTATGATAATAACTAATTCTTCATATTATATTTGTTTTTTAGTACTTAGGGGCTTTGTATCTGAGGATCTGTTGTATTAAACACTGCACACAAACAGTTTAGAAAACATTCTTGGTTCTGAAGTGGGTACAATGAAAAATTCATAATGAAAACAGATTTAGAAAAAAGAATCAAAAAGAAACAACCATTCCTTTCCTCCAGCTGCCTCCTTCCTCACTGTTATAAAATTAGAAATAGCATTCTGAACAGTGCAGGTATTTTGTATTTCCCCTCCTCTGTTTTTCCCTAGGCAAACCTTATTATGTGGTTTCATATATCATCAGGCACAGTATTTTTAAGGACCGTTCATCTGTCTATTCCAGAATTTTTTTAGTATGTCTGTCATCGTATTACTTGTTTTGCTGCTCTTATGTTTTAATTTATTTTGTCACCTTTTTCACTGCTGCTGGTTTCAAAAGTTTATTTGCTGTAGGCATGAGACCCTCCCCACAATGTCGCATACAACAAAGCATCCATTCTTTTGTTTCTGGTACCTTGTTCAGAGTGTGCGTTTTGCAGTGCCCAGCAACTCTAGTAAGCGTAGGAAGCTACAAAAAATTATTCCAGTAGATGGCACTCTCTGTATTGATTGTGTACATCACACAAACATGGAAGCTCACACACGGTTTTTAAAGGGTAATTTAGATGTTGTTAGGGATGAAACTAATGGTAATAACATTGCGGCCTTTCCCTGGTTCCATCTGGATGCGTTTCGTTAGAAAGGCAGTGTTATGCAGTAGTTTGTCTTTAATTTGTCAAATTTGTCATGAGGACACCAAATGAAGATGAGTGCTTTCTCTAAGGAAGGACCAAGTTGAACTTGACTTCTGCAACCAAATTAATGGGTATAAAATAATGCTGTTACAGAGTACGTATGAACAGGCCATTCACTGGAGTTGATAACAAGAAGTAAAAACTGGGAATTAGCTGTTGTGCATTACACTTTCTCTGAAGCTGTTGCATGTTACAAAATTTTCCATTCTTAGTTAAAACTAAGAACAATTATTAAATAAGTATGCCTCATAAAACCAGAAACAAACAAAAACGGTCTACTGACTATCCCGCTGCCGAGGGTTGCCTGTTCTGGAGGCTTTTATGGACACGCAGGAGATTCTGGGTAATTACAGGCTAGTGATTCCTTTTATGATTTTTTTTGTTTGTGTTTGGAGATTTTTGGATTATTCTTATAATTCATGATTGGTCAGAGCATTGAAGCACTTGGAACTTAATGTAATTTTAGAAATTTTATTGTTATGCAATGCAATCATTAATGTTCTCTTCATTCATGAAAATTTTAATCTAGTTTTAAATCCCACATAGGCTCGTATGCTGTGGACAGGATGGGAAACACAGATTTTGATGGCATTGGTAAGTTGACAAGCCATCAAAGTTGCATCCAAGAAACTGGAATGTTGTATTTGACTTGTGAGTCAAGGAATAATGAGGAAGCACATTAGCTTTCTGACTAGGAAAAGCTGATTTTAAAATGTTTCCCAGACATAAGGGGAAAACATCAAAGATACTGCTTCTCAATTCTATGTTTAAAATTCTGTTTATGTAGTTTTATTTTTTATGTGTGAATCTAAGTACGCTGAGTTTTTTTGTTTTGAACTTGATTTATCCATTTAATAATGAAGTTGACTAAAGAACAGCAAACATACCTGAGTGAATGTAATTGTCACAAGAGTTAAACCGACAGTTTTCCCATTGTTTCTTTAAGCAATAAAGGATCAGAAGCGTTTGTGTCACCCTAGCTTCTGGGTAGTTCTCAGTCCACCATGTTGTACAAGGAAGTTTAAATATGTAATAATGGCAGTGACTATAAAATTCTGTTTTGCTCACCTTGTCCACCCCTCTTGATACGCAGCGCATATGCACACTCTTAGACTAGATCTCAGGTGCAGAATGAAACAGATATCTGAAGGGAGCTTTATTCTAGAGTGATTTTTCAGTTACATTGTCGTGATTTAATCCCAGCTTGCAGCTAGGACCACGCAGCTGCTTGTGCAGTTCTCCTCCTTTCCCCTAGAAGGGCAGGGACAAGAGGGACAAAAGAAGGGGAAAGGGAAAGGAAGAAATCATGGGTTCAGATAAAGACTATTTAATAGAACAATAACACAAAAGGAAAATAGCAGTAATAATAATAATGATGACACAAGTCACTCTCACCACTTGGTGAATTGGTACCTTCCCAAGCAGTGATTGCAGATTCCCCCCACCCCAGCCAACCCCCATTTATATGTCAAGCATGACATCTATGGTATGGAATATTTCATTGGCCACTTTGTTGTTCTGTCTGTGCTCCTTCTCAGCTTCTATGGGAAGCTGAAGAGAGTCCTTGAAAAGTATAAACATCACCTAGCAACATTTAAAACAATATGCATTACTGACATTCCTTTCACAGCAATCACTAGGAAAATAATTAACTATTTCCCAACTGAAACTAGGACATATGTATACTAGCAAAAATGAAAAACTACTCTGAGTGTAGATAGAACACATTAAATGCCAATACCTGTATAGATTAAAAGACATACAAAAGACTGATGTGCCGTTTTGTCAAAGGCAATGGTATTAAAACCCAGAAAAGTCAGAAGGCAGCTTTCCTTTTTGTAATTATTTGAGATAAATTAATTGGTGTTTTAAAAAAATTTTTAGTTAATTCAACCAATGGCAGCTGAGTGAATTGTTATTTCATACATTTATGCAAAAGCTATACAAATGTATTGTGTAAAATGAAACATAAAAATGAGATGGTTTAGACAATGCAAAAGGAAAGTGAAAATAGTAAATTCTGTAAACAGTTTGTAAATAAGAATGAAAAAAACCGCAGTCTTACAAACTTAAGGGCTGACTCACAGGTAAGAGATCACAGTGTGATCAGGACTTGGAGTAAACGGTGAGACGTGTTAGCAGGTGTAGACCTAATTTCTGATACCTTGTATTTGTTAAGCAGCAATTTGACAGAGTTTTTGTCAAAAGTAAACAAAAAAGCTTGTGTTAGTCAAAGCTAAAGCATGGTGTTGTGGTTTGAGGCACTGGACAAAAAAAACCCCTGCCAAACAAAATCTTCCAATTCGGAAAACTAATACTCAACGTGCAGAATAAAGTTAAAGAGGCATAAATATTCCTTGAGTCTTTCCTGAAGGCTGGGTGTTCTGAAGAATTCATGAGTGGCGCATTTGTTGGCCACGTACAAAACCAACCCAAACCAAAACCACTGAAGGATTGCTGGATTAACTATTTGAAAAGAGAATATCTGCTAATGACACACGAGGAGAGACATTTCCGATTGGTGCCAGATATTAAGCTTGCTGTAATGTCAGGATTTAGTAGTTGCTCTGAGGAAAACAGAGCGAATATATTCAAGTTCAGCCCCGTCCATGAGTAAAACTTTTATTTCCTTGGCTGTCATTTGGGTTGGACACAGCAGTCAGTTTCTCTCACCAGAATGCAGCAACACATTTTTAAAAAAATCAGGAAGTTCTGTGAATCTGGAAGAAAATAATAGTAATAATAATATTAGTAGTAGTAGTAATAATAGTAACAGTAATAGTAATAATAATACCCCAAAACAAAACTAAAATAATATAGTTAGAAGCTCCAAGCCATTTTTGAAAGAAGCAGAACTTCTGAGTTAAATGAAAGAAGCAAAAATGCCTTTGCATGGGTGTAACACTCCTGTAGAGAAGTATATAGCAAGACAGATTGTACTGAGGAAGAGTATCATGTATGGGGATGGACTGTATTGAAAATCTTCAGAATGCAGTTCATGCACTTAATCAAGCTTCCTGAACCATCCTTACAAGTGTATCTATGTGCAAAATTATTTAGTAAACATTCTGTGCAGCTTATGAAAAGAGTTTCAGACAGAAGGGATTGATTTAAGAAAAAAATCCTCAATTCTTGTGACCATCTCTGCAAAAAAATAGACATGGAATCACTGCAGTCATATCTATTAAAATGGGAAAATGCTGCTGTCTGTATCATGGGCCTAACAAAAGCAAGAGTAAGAGCTCCTACTCTTTCACTGGCCTCAGTTCATGCAGTAAAATGTTTGGGTTTGGTTTTTTTTTTTTTGGTGGAAGTCGAGCTTCAGCTGAAATGGTAATAAAACCATTGTGGCCATTCAGGAAAAAGGTCTGAGGATAAATTTAGTCATCAAACACGTTTAACTTCTAAATATAGCATTTGAAAAGGTAAATTCAGACCTTGGACAGAATTGCTCTTTACTGGAAAATCCAGTAAGCATTTGGAAAAACCTCAGTGAAGCAAAACTTAGGTGTAGATCAACTATTTTAATTCGTGTAAGATCTGAGAGTATTAGAGGCTAATTGAAAAGACTTGTTAGTGGCACCTTGTGAGGTTGAGTATTGAGGCCGTTACGTGACAGAGGAAGTTGACTGTAGATAAATGGACACTGACACGCTTGGTGTGAGGGACTGCCAAGGGTAGGCTGCTCCATGGGGAAGGTGAGCCAGGATCCGCAGGTGACTAGAAGGCAGGTCTGGCTCTGGCTTTATGCAGAAATGGCGCAATTGCACAAGAAGAGCAGAGCAAGTCCAGTGACAATCACCAGGGTCAGCCGTGAGTCCAGTGATCGCCAGGCCGGGTTCACAGTGATGAGGCAGGTCCAAGGTCAAGCCGGGAACTCACGGCCATGGGTCAGGCTCCACAGAGCAGAGGTGTGTGACCAGCCATGGGCACGGCTGCAATTTAGCGAAGGCAAGAACCAAGAGCCTTGTTTGGTTGTGCTTAAATGCAGTTTCCAGGTGAAGCCAGAAGGACCCAGCTTCTTACGACCCTTGTTCACACAGCACTGTATGACAGCTGGCCTTGCGCACAGCCAGCCAAACCCCTAGGAAGGAGGGATAAGGGAGATACAACTGGATGCCTACTCTCTTCGTACAAGTTTTCCTAAGGCTTCTGCATTTGACTGTTGTCAGTGACAGGATACTAGCTAGATAGAAAGCTATTTTTATGGTATTTCTGTTCCTGTGTAATTAAACTTGTCTTGTTTCAAACATGCCATGTGTAGTAATTGTTAGAGGTAGCATTAGGAAATTTAAGAGTGCAAGAACATAATTTAAGAATACTAGTTCAGTGGGTCACAACAACATAGTTCTGACTATTGCTGTCAGTTTGAGAGGGCAAAAGGAGGGTATTGTACTCTGGTGGTTTCTTTAAGACTTGCCATGGTAGTTCCTTTAAAAGACTGTGAAAAATATATTAACGGAGAAAAATACAGCTCATTCACAGGTTTAAGAATTCTTAGATTTGACAGAGACTGGTTTCAAATAAATGTGACATGATACAAAGAAATTCATTAAGGCTTATTTCAGAAGCTGAAATTACAGGCCAAGTCAAGTGAGACTCCACTAAAGCTGGGTGGGCATAGATTTTCTTCTTTTTAGAAAAAGTGCTTTGATTATTGCTGTATTTCCTAGAGATAACCTTCCTATCAGATACTATATTTAATATAGCATATTCAGTATATGTATTGCACTTGAGCTACTCTTCTATAGTACATTAGTAGGCCAAAAATAAGTAGGCTGTTTTTGAGGTATGCAATTTCTGTTTTTTTTGGTTTGTTTTCTGATGAGGTTTCTTTCAGTCTTACTTTTGCCTTGAATTATTTTTGAGTGATACAATGTGAGGTTTCTGCAAATGTGAATTAGAAGACCTAGGAATACAGTTTCTAAAACTTTGCATGAAAACTCCTAGGAAGGCTTATGCAGCTAAGCTAATTTTCCGGTATCTTTCAGTTGCCACTTGTATATGAGAGGTAACTGGAAAATCTTTGCACTGTGAGCTCTACAGATGGCGACAGAAAGGACTTTTAGTGGGGAAGTGGGACAGATTATTATGTGTGAATTTTTTCTGCCCAAGGGTCACAGTGTGTTTCTCTCAGACGGCCAAAGCAAAGTTTGTTCATTTAGTGTCTGAAACACAGAAGTGAGTGCATTTGTTAGAAATTGAGAATAAACTGATGCTGGGATGTTGTGATCTCATATAAGGTTGTTGGAACTGGAAGTATTCTGGTAGATGAAACAAGCATCTTGTGGTGTGGAAAGTTTGTGACAGTGAAGTGCTTTATCTGCTTTCCAGACACTTTCCAAATCCCTTGAAGGTGAAACCCCAGAGAATATTTTCCATCCAAGCATTCTCTGCTGGGTCTAATTGGTAAGTAAGAGGTCCACACGGGGATTCTACGTGAGTTGATTAGATCTGATTAGTGGCTAATTTGTAGGAAAATGTCTGTAAAGATGGTGAGACCTGTTAGGATATACTGTGGGAGTGCAAAAGTATTCAAGAGATACAGGCCTGCTCCACCAGAAGTTGGGCCTTATTCCAGTATGTGTGGGATGATTACTTGAAGTTCTGTTCATACAGTTGCCAAACGATAGGTCATCTTGGTGGCTCCCTGAAACAATACCATCCTTGGCAGAATGTCTTTTTCCAAGACAACTCAAAGATCCGCTACTAGACTGAAGTTTCCCACAGTATGAATTTTCATTCAGGAAAGTACTCAGAAGGGAGAGAAGGTTTTCTCTTTACAACCTGAACAGCTGTTGTCTGTTAAACTTTTACTAACTTCATTACCAACTTCTTTCTAGTAGGAATTGAATTTATTAGGGTGTCTACTACCCCTTTGAGGTCACACATCTACCACAAGGTAGGGCAGGGTATGACATGCTCTTTTTGCAAAACTTTCCCTTTTCCTTGAATCTGCTTTTGATGGAATAGATGTCTGCATGCCAGCACATCTCAAAAGAACTGCAAATGCACTGTATTCTATAATTTTTAGAAGGAAAGGAATGACATTAATGGAGATTGTGACCATCATAAAAACATTTTTTTGGCTTGTTTTTACTATTGTTACTTATAAGCTTAGTTTATTATAAATTAGATCACTGTGATTTCAGGAGACAGTGTTCCATCTCTTCATTCTCTCTCTAATATTATGAACTTTAGTACAGATGCATTAATTTATACATGAAGGTGTAGGTTGTACATTGAATTATAATAGTCCCTTCTTAGGTGAAGAATGTTGAATTGATTTTGTGTCCAATATACTTGTTGTCTTGTAATAAACTTGCTACATACTAATTTTATTTATATGCATGCTTTGTCTGATGGTTAAGACTACTTCAGAAAATGTTGTTAGGAAAGAACGCATTAAGTTAAGGATAATCCAAATATAATCTAAAAAGGTGGGTTTTTTTTAAAGTATTCTCATGTCTTTATAAAAGCAGATATACAAGCTCACATTTTTCTAGGATATGGGAATTTAAGGTAACACGAAGAAGATATTTAGTGCACAAATCATAGGGAACCTCAAGATCTGTTCTTTATTCTGCTTCATTAAGTTAGGAAGAGCCTAAATCATTCGTCATTTGTCATTCCACGGGGGTAAACGGGCCCTGAGACCATTTGATGCAGAAAAATATTAAAATTATGTTGGATTTACAATAAATGATGTCTCTGTGAGATAAGAATACTATATTAATGACATATATGGGTAATGTGTCTTTTAAAAGGCTTATGAATTGCTAGAGGTCATACTGAGAAACACGTTTTTTTCCTTCTTATCTAGACAGTTTTGAAAGAGGGAGATTAAGTGCTGAACTGAGATATTTGAGTTAAAATTATGAACATACTTCACGTGCTATTTATTATTGAGAAAGTTAGAGGAGAAACAGTGTGTGTCATAGAGCATAGGTTTTAGCATGGTTTTATTACAAATACAACATTTGAAACTTTGGTTTATTGTTTCTCCCTTCTAAGGGGGGAACACTATGTTTAGTATTATTCAGACTAAGATAAATAACTAGTTGCTGTAAATGATTTCTTATCTTTGTAGTAGAATTACTATAATATTTTACAATAGGCAAAATACAAAATAATTAGAAGGGAATGCCAGTTTAAGAGGGAAGGGGAGGTGTGGAGAAAGGGCTGTGGTTTTCCCTAGTAGTTGTGGGAAGAGAGAGGTCTGTTTTTCAGGGGGCATGCGTCCAAGAGAGAAATGGAAAATGTTAAGTCTCGTGGAGGCCAAAGTAGTTCAAAGTTACTTAATCACTTTCTGAGACTCACTTTTGTGGTTTTAGGGATCTTATGGCTTTTTTGGTATGTTTGGAAAAGAGGAGTTGTCATTCCTCCTCTAACCTGTGCAAATAATCATCAGGAACTTTGATCACGGCAAGGACTGTAGTGTGTTCCTTCAGATGAAAAACATCTGATGGTGATTAAAGTATCTATCTTGTTTATACTTTTCCTATTAATTTTTTCTGTATTTTTTCCTGGTCTTTCAGGAGTCTTTGTGGCAGTTTTCGTCAATCATTGTATGTGGAATTTGACTTTGCCTCTAATCAAAGGTTTATGTCAAAGAGGGTCTAAAGACATTTCCTCAGGAAGTGGTCTGGAATAGGTGGAGAATGGGCTTTTACCCAGTCCTTGTTTTTTTTCATTCAGCCTTGCTTTTGGTACATCCTTCTTCCCTCCTTTGCTAGGTGGTGGCACACTGGTTAGTGTAACACTTCATATTTATAGCCAGTAGACAATCTGTGCTTTTCACAGGAGCATCTGTGCAGCCAGCTCCTGGCAAAATTGTTGAAATCATACAGACTCCCTCATAAATTTGGTAGGGAAGAGTGCAATAAGAGCTATGTGTTGTGCTTCCAACAATAGTGTAATGCTTAATTTTGTGTGATAGAGCACCAAACAACGTTAGGAGAATGCATGGAGTATAAGTTTTGAACTTTTTTTCTACTTATTGCAGAGATCAGAATTCAAAATAAAATTTTCTGCTAAGAGAACTGCTGCTTATTTTGATGCTTAGGGCTTATTTTATTGTTTTGAAAGTTATTGTCACCATGAAATCCTAAACATTCTTAAACAGAAAGGGAGATGTTATAATGCATTTAAATCATAGGGTCATCGGAAATGTTCAATGTGTGTAATCACTTAGCAACGTGACAGATGGAATTGTACTATTTTAGTGCTCTCTAGATACGTGTCTAATCCCCAATTCACATAATTTTTGTGCTTTAAAGATCTAAAGCAATGACTTAGCTTATTATAAAGTTGTGGGGTGAAAGGGTGGTGTGTCAGGCTATATCGTTTGGTAAGTAGGTTAACGTGAATGTTTCAGTGGTAGATCTGCTTTCCCTATGGCACTGGCTATACTATAAAGCGAAATGTTTTCATAAACTTAAAAGAGAAGTATTTAAAGTATCCAGTTTTCAAGCCATTTGTACACATTAAAAATAACTTGCTATTCATGTTCAATGGTTTTCTTGTTGGACAATGTAAGGGGACTTGCCGCAACAGATGCAATAGATTATCAGAAGACTGCAAGTATAATAATTACAGCATGGAGCAGACTTTGCTGGCAGATACAAGAACGTAGCACTCTCTTTAATCATAGTGCTTCCCATAGTGTGGGTGGCCACGGGCTGCAGACATTTCAGTCAATCCCTTCTCTGTGCAGCAGTGGCTGTAAAACAGACCTGAAGTAAACAGCATTCCACAGACTTTTAGGGGTTTTTAGTTTTGAGAAAGTATAGCTTCCCTTCGCCCCTCCTTTTGGCTGCTTTCTCCTGTCAGCCGTAACCATACAGGTCATGCTTCCTACCAAATCAGTTCTGCTTGAAGTAAATAGTATATAATGTAACATATATAGAGTCTTCAAAAAGTTGTTTGTTTTGGTTTGGTTTGGTTTTTTTTGTTAAAATATATGTTACTTTAAAACCTGAATGTTTTGTTGGGTTTTGGCAATAAGAAGTAACCTCTGCACTTAATCTAAGTGCTGTGTAATGTTTAATCCTTTTTAAAAAGCCTTTCACCTTTGTTTTCATTCTCCCAATTTTTTTGTGTCAGTGCTGAGTGTTGTTCTATTGTTTCTCTAAAGTATTTTACTGTTGCTTTAGCTATTAGCACAGCACTTTCTTCCAACAAAAATTAAGAGGAACTTTTTTTTTAATCTGGTAGCCAGTTTACAGCTTTGGAAGCTGATTTCACCTCCTTAATATTTGACATATACTCATCTGGAATCTTGAGTTTCATGGAACAGAGTTAAATGGCTAAACTTGGTGTAATGCACATACTTACACAGCATTTACAGGCCTTTTTGGAGTATGTAAATCAGCTGCAATTGAGGGCAGATACTGTAATTCTATTATAAAAGTGTATGGGCGTGAAAGGATACATTTTGATAGATGAGTTTTTACATAGTATTTAAGCATATGTAGCATTAAGTATGTAAATGAGTTTGAAACACCTTTACTTTCATGGGGTAACTGAGAGTTCAAAGTCAATTTTCCTTTGAATCAAAACAGAAAGCAAAAGACTGTTAAGTGAGATATATGCACACTTTTAAGATCTGACATCATTAATTAGAGACCAATGACTTAATGAGCTCCGAAGGCGATATGGGACCTTTCAGCTTTTAAATTACTGGTTAAAATTCAGCTTTAAGAACCAAGTCTGCTTGCTTTGCAGTGTGTCCTGAGGGAGTAATGAATGATGAAACCACTTTTCTCAGGCCTTTGTGCGATTTGTTTGTGTCCCGGGTACCAACCTGGAAAGGGAAAGGGCTCCTCGGAGCTTCTGTGGCCCTCTTTATCCCTGTCCCTGGTGTGCGTGTCCTGTGCATGCACAAAATACGTGGGCCAGAGGTGGAGTGAGTTCAGAACCAGTGTTGAACATTTTTGTTCAGCTGCACCAGCCCTTGAAGTGTGTGTGACTACGCTGGTGGAAACCCACTTCTCCCAGCAATGCTTGCTTAAGATTTGACATACCTGCCTCTTAAACTTGCTAATACACAGTTCTGCCTCTAGCAGGTTAAAAATCAAGATTCTTAAGTATAGCTAGAGTGGGTCGCTTCTGGGGGAGGGAGAAGATTGCAGTGAAAACTGGAGTTGATTGATGAAGTAAGTAGTTGATACAATGATAGTATATATTAAAGAATTCTAATAGAATATATTCTAAACCAATTTTATTCATAAAGCACAGGAGGGTGATTGAAGATGTTAAGAGATATTCATATAAGAAGAGATTGGGACTTCCTCTTTTTCATGTAGTGAGAGAACATGGAAGAATGAAGATGGGTTTTCATACAAAGCACATAATCAATTTCTGCTGCTTATTGTCCTGAACTTTTACTGAGTTCACTGACAGTATTTTTTTTTGTTGTTGTTCTTTCAGTTTTTGGAAAGTGAACTGGAGAGAGTTTTTGATCACTTCTAACCTATTGAAGGTTATACATCTAAATTGCTAGCCTTCTCACTAATCCCTTTTTGAATCAACTTTCTAAGCTGATCTGGACCTTCTCTAGTCACCTATAGATAATTGGAATGGTAGGATGTAAGAGAATTTGCAATGTTTGCGAATTTGGTAGTATTACCATTCTTCTGGTTAAAAATAGCATCATAATGTGAATGGGCTGGGGGAGAACAGATCTCTTTTGTCTATTTGAAAAAAAAAAGTCTTTAACAATGCCAAGCTAACATGAATATAAATAATTTCTTGGCTTCTGGTTCAAAATAAACAAAAGCTAAGTATCTCAAAGAACAAATGAGAAACTAAGGATTCTGCTTTCCTGCAAGGCTGCTTGAGCTTTAACAGCAAGTGTCACAATTTGCTAGCTAGCTGACATTTGTCAGAGCACTTTAGTAGTGCCAGGTGGCTGTAGTAAAGAATAATGATTTGTTACTGACAAACAGAAAGAGGTCTCTATTTGAAGAAATTCTATCGGCATTAGATATTTTTGCTCAGCCTAATATAATTAGTGACTAGCACTTGTTGCATCACCTTTATAGGTGTATTCTGTGCTTTTTTTCTAAAAAGTTCAGGGAACACTTTTCTCCCCTTAAACTTTTAACAGCTTGATACTTACAAAGTCCGAAACCAAGTGATTGAAATGAATTTCTCCTGAATATCACACTAAGTTAGGTCATCTTTGGGTATTTGCAATGAGTACCTGTTGAAAGTAGAAAAACATGACGTAAGGCACGTACATTTATTGAAAAAAGCATAAGTTTAGGATATCTTTTTTCTAGAAAATACTGAACTCAGATTTAAGCTAAAAGTGAAACAGTTTTATGATACATCCACTTTTTCTAAACTTAAATTTATTCATCCCTCTTTTCCACATGATTTTTTGTGGATTTAAGGAATCCTTCTGTGGGAAGCTTGCGTTTTGGCTTTTGAAAATTGTGGAGGGAAGAGGGAAATTAATTCTAAATCTCTGGCTAGTTAAACCAGAGGGCTTTAAAAAAAAAAAAAAAAAAGAGATTTATGGTTGACTCTGGTAAAGCTATTGAATTTCCTTTTGTAAGGTAGTGTAAATATGTGTTTTATTTCAGCAGCAAAAGTCTCCCCTTTTTTAATGCAAAGAGTAATAGCACTTTCTAGGTGGGTGTTTCTTAAAGAGAGAGGAGAAAGAAAAGAGAAGGAGATTTAAAACTGCTTTTCCTGTCTGAGGCCAAGAGTAGACTGAAAGCTTGCCAGCCCCACAATTCTTTAGCTTCTTTCTTATGATTTCTGAGGGTTTTGTTAGTGATTTGCAGATGGAGCTTAGGCTTTGGAACTCATCCATTAAAAAGTTGTGTGGTCTTAGCCACAGTAGTAGTGCAACATGTTTTTCCTATACTAGTTTCACAGAAGTTAACTGAGCTTGAATTGGTGAGGGAACAACAATGCAGCTCCCCTTTGCCCATAATATTCTTTGCTGCATATCATTTGAAAATTAGGATCAGGTTCATTTTAAATTATACAGAAGTATGTAACATTTTTCTTCCATTTTAATAAACAGAAATAGAATATGAGCCTAGTCTTTTTAATAATCTACATGTATCAGCAAGATTAACACAATTCATAGCATACTTGATCACATGCTTAAATAGGAAGGCCCTTCTCCGTGTAGGAGTGTTTAGCAGAATAATTTGTTTACCATAAACTAGTCTTTCATGGTCATCAATGGAGATTTAGATGTGGGCAGATGTCAGATTGTCATTCCAAGTGAATAAGGAGAAAAATGAGAAGCTCCAATAAATCCTTAACATGTACTTGTGGCCAACAATTTTATTTAGTGTGCTGGTATAGAATTTAGCTAATGAAAACCATCCCATAAATGCAAAGAATGTGTATCCATAAACTGTGCTGAAACAAAAAAAAAAAAACTTCCTGACAGTAAATGTCAGAAAGAAATGTGGGAAGAAAACTCCTCCCCACCCTATACTTAGGCACTTTGGCCCTAATCCAGTAAATTACTGAAGAATATTTTAAGCTTTCTTAAAGTTAAGTTGAAAACGAAGTGATTTCTTTGTGCAAAACCTCTGAGTGGTTACTGGAATAGACTCAATTTGGTAAAGTGGGAGGTTGTGTAGACTAGCTAATCATTAAAATATAAGTGTGTATGTAGTGTAACATTTTGTCTATTTAAAATGTGGTTTAAACAATTTTAATTTTCAAGCAGAAATTGGAGATTTTGATTAGGTTATCAGTAGTAAGTAGTTACATTTTTTTCATTAGCTTATAAAATACACTCTCACATACTGATAATAATTAAGTTGTTAACAAATATGTGCCATATCATTTCCCTGAATTTATACACTGAGATTTTTATGAAATGTTGAGAAAACAAAATTTTTTAGAGTAAAACAGTACTTTGAAAGCTACATAATGTTTAAATCTGTATGATGCTTTACTACCTTATTTTCTTTTATATTTTGGTTTTGGTTTGTGGAAAACTAGTTTTCTGTCTTTTCCTGGAACTAAGGAGCAAGTGACCAAGAGGTCTTGTAAGAAAAATTCAAAGTCACAGACTTTGTTATGATTGGATAAGTGTGTGGAAATAATATGAATTGTGTTATGTCAGCATCCTACTCACAGAATTGGTTTCATAAACAGTTGGTGTCAAGGCAGTCTCTGAATGAGCATGCTGCCTTGTCATTTATGGACTTAGCCACTACAATTCTCCAGAAATGTTGGGTTTCTGTTTTTTTGTAGTAAAACGGTTCCAAAAATACCAGACCTGTTTGTGGTTTTTGTGTTTGTCAATCATTTAATCTAGAAGGTATAGGACACAATAAAACTCTTAAGTCTTCAGGCAGGATTTTTAAGAAAATATTGCTGAAAAATATCTGGAGGAATTTGGTTTGGACGGAGCTGCTGAAAGCTAGGAAATAAACAAATTAATTTACTTTTAAATAAATGAGAGCAATGTGTATCCTTTGCTTCCTGAGGATTCATTTTAAATAATTTAGGAAGTAATTTGGGATATTAGAATCCTACCTATTTAAAGGAAGTAATAGTACCTATTGTACAGCCTTTTTTTAAAATAATGATTAGAAATCTTATTATCTAATTTATCATTAATGTAATTGATTACACTGTTTTGAAGTAATTTTAAAGCCAGGTGGGAAACAGAATTTGATCTCTTGTCTTGTAGAGCTGTGTTGAAAACAAGGGGCCATCTGACTGTATAGGGAACACCTACGAACAAAATTGATGTACAGACTCTTGAAATCATTGCCATACAAGAAATACTCATTCCAAAATCTGATAAAACGCAAAAAGAAAATAGCACTTACTTCTAATGCTTCCTCTGAATAAGATTTAGTTTTTCTTATTGTACTTGTTTTTTCTTAGCAGAGCTGGGGAAATCTGGTTCCTGTTGAAGCAGATGGAAAGGTCGGAAATAAACCTGTTACTTGACCAGATTTCAGAAAGTTACCCTTGGGTATCTGTGTTGTACAAATTCCAACAAATTCACATAGATCATAATTTTCAGCAAAATGTCATTAATGATCTCTTCTCAAAAAATAATGGCACTCTGTCTTTCAAGGAGAATATACTAAAGAGAAATGTCCTTTAGGATAAATGCTAGATCCTTCTGTTCCATCCTGCTCTACCTGTTCCTTTGACCGACTTATCCAAGTGGGCAAAAAGAGCCCAGTAGTGTCACTGGGAAGTCCTAATCAGTATCAGGTTTGAATGGCACATCCCAGTGAAACCATCCATCTCCTCTTTCCAAAATATATTGCCCCTGTTGATTTTCACATCTGCTTCTGAGAACATTCAGAATCATAAATACTTTGGAGAGAGTGTGTTGAGAAGTTTCCAGAAACAAATTGGTTTATCTGGTTCCCCTGGAATGTCTTTGAAACTGTCATAAATTCCAGGACAGTTGCTACACAAATACAGTTACTAGCATAAAACTTGTCATGTGGTCCTGTGATAAAAATAAAGTGCTATTTCTGCGTTGATGTCTAATTTCAGAGGTAATTGTGCCTTTAATTCAGGCTTCTATATTTTTCCCCATTGACATAAGCAGGAAGATATTTCCTACTACAGAAAGAAGCGGAAAAAAGGCGTCAGAGCTCTTGGATCCCTGCTTAGCGAAGGTAGTATTAGAAGACCAAAGCACCTCCTACTCCGTGCTGGAGTTGTGGACACTAACCGAGTTGGTATCTGCCTGGTGCTGTGCTGCTTATCTTAGTGGAACGCTGTGTTTACACTGATAAATTTTTATGTCTTCATGCAAATGCTCCTAGGATTATGTGCCTATTAAAGATATTAGACATCTCAGTGCAGCAGTGGATGTTAAATTGAGTTAGCTAGAATATTACTCAGTATAAATTGCATCAGTAAAAAAAAAAGCCACAGATAAGGTTGTTTAAGGAAGTTGGTCATTGTGAGGGCTTTATAAAAATTCTGTAATTCAGTTTCAGGCTGAAAGGGGTTATGTCACAGAACTTTAATCCAAGGCCATGGGGATGGGTGTATTCTTTTGCAACTAGAACGAAGGTGGTTTCCTTCCTGCTTCCTACTTAATTGGTGGTGAGGGAAATCAAGAAACAAATAATTTCTGGTATCACGGTATGCCTGACAGCTGTTCATTTTCCAGAATCATGACGCCTTGTTATTTTTCCTGAATGCAGCACTTCTGCCACAGACTCACCTGTTTTTCTGGCTTGCAGAATATGGCATTAATGGATTAGACAGTGAGTGCCAATTTACTGCCAGAAATAACTGACGATTATGTAGTTCTCAAATTATCTACTTTGCTGGATTAGGCCAGGATTCATGGCTGAGATCATCAATACAGGAGTGAATTTTGTATTAACAGCTTTCCCATGATGTTCTTGAATACCTTATATTGGGTTTGAAATGATTCCTTAAAAGTTATTAGTCTCAAACTACTGATCTCTCCGACCCCAGGAATCCACACTGTGGCTATATAAAATGTTTTGTTTATTTCTTTTCCAAAATGCTTTGTGGGTGCTTCATAATGCAACAATGGAACATATTACTAGTTTTGAATATTTCTATAGCATCCTATAAGAACCTCTGTGAGAAAATCTCCTGAAACCTTCTAGATTTCTCTATAGTATTCCCTGAAAGAGTTGATTTCAAAAGTGAAAGGAGAAACTTACGTGTAAGAAACCCTTGTTCTACACTTGGTCTTGGAGCTGGTTTTAACGAAGTTCTGCAGTATGGAATGAAAAAACTACTGATACAGTCCCTTTAGATTTGAGAATTACTGGAATTTAAACATTGAACTTTGAGGCTTGAGGTAAAACTAGCAATTTTCACTGCCATTTAGTTAAAAATTAGCGATTCCTGGTATACACTATTTTTGTTAATCAAGTTAATGATGTATAGGAGGAAAGAGGATGGACAAATATAATCAGAAAATAGTCACCTGGTGATCTTTTTGTTCTTGGTTGGTTTCTCTTTAGAGATTATCTCTTGGAATGGTTTGCTTGTTTTGTCTTTCCATCTTCTAACTGGAAAATTGGGTTTCTCGCAGCTACTGAGTTTACCTTATCCAGATAACCTCCTAAGTGGCTGGAAAAATCATATGAAAAAATAATTGTCTTTAGTTGGAGGTTATTAGGTATAAGCTTTATTTCTGGATGTTATACTAACCCCTTCCACACCATTTGGGTACTTACACAGAAGCGTACTCTTACAAGAGGATTATGCAATAGAACAGTTGAAAACATTTTGTTTTCGAGAAACAGTTCACCTTACACAAATCATAGAATCACAGAATGGTTTGGGTTGGAAGACACCCTCAACTGTCAACTAGTCCAGCCCCCTTGCCGTAGGCAAGGACATCTTTCGTTAGATCAGGTTGCTCAAAGCCCCAACCAACTTGGCCTTGAACACTTCCAAGGATGGGGCATCTACAGCTTCTCTGGGAAACCTGTACCAGTGTTTCTGGCTTTCTGGGCTGCAAGCGCACATTGCTGGCTCATGTCCAATTTTTCATCCACCAGTACCCCCAAGTTCTTCTCCACAGGGCTGCTGTCAATCCATTCATCGCCCATTGAATTGATATTGGGGATTGCCCTGACCCAGGTGCAGGACCTTGCACTTGGCCTTGTTGAACTTTGTGAGTTTCACACAGGCCCACTCCTCAAACCTGTCAAGGTCCCTCTGGATGGCATCCCTTCCCTCTAGCGAATCAACTGCACCACGTAGCTTGGTGTCATCTGCACACTTGCTGAGTGTGAACTCAATCCCACTGTCCCACTCAATCCCATCAATGAAGATATTAAATAGTACTGGTCTCAGTACGGACCCTTGAGGGACACCACTCATTACTGTTTCCGCTTGAACATTAAGCCATTGACTGTAACTCTTTGGACACAGCCACCTAGTCAATTCCTTAGCCATCTAACAGTCCATTCATCAAATACAAGAGCGAATTGTCAATATTTATTCTTCTTTTAGCCAGCTCCCTGCTAATGCAATGTATAGTAGTAAAAGAATTATCACTTACAACCAGAATTATGTGCAGTAAATGAGCTACATTTTCTAGAGAGAAGAACAACTTTCTGGACGTGTTTTGGACCAAAAAAAAAAGTACTTAAACCTTAGAAGATAAATGCTTTAAACTATCGTTACCAAATTTCTTATCTTTATTGCATGTGGGTATGTCTCAGACTTTGCACTGGTGATAACATCTGTAAAATGAAATATGTAAGACATAGAGCTTGAATTCTAAATGTTTTTCACCTTTAATACATGCCTTTCTTCTATACATACCTAATACCTCCTTTCATCTTGACTACAGTATCTCCTTACCCCTGTTTCCCTTGCCCCCTTCTGGCTGTTCAGAGGTTTTGTGTTCCAAAAAAATAACTGAAACGATCTGTAAAATCCTAGCACGGGTGTAGTAAAGTGCTCACAAGAGGAAAAACCAACAAAAAAAAACAACCAACCAACTGAACAAAAAACCCCAGGAAAGTGTTGCAGGCCATATGCAGACTCTGATGATATATAGTAATTTTGTCTTGTCTTTTCCTCTATTTATTGGTTAACAATGAGTGTTACACAAGGATAGGGGGAAAGTAATTTTGAAATTAGTCTTCACATAAAGAGTGTTTGATTAGTATTATCCTTAGGAAAATTCTGATTACAGAGAGGGTCACTAGGTAATACATTTTTGCAGTGTTGCAGGTGAATGTATGGGGTTTTAAGCTACTTCCTCATTTAGCTGTCACAAGCTGCCATGTCAACCTGTCAAATCCTTTTCAGAGCTTTTTATGATTGTTCTTCTCACTGGTGAAGCTTTTTGCAGGTCTTTCACTGAGCAATCCAACAAACTTTGTACTTTTCAAGCCCCCTCCTTACCTCTAGCAAAAAGGGCATCCCAAGCATGTTGTTGCTAACCCCTCCTTTATTTTGTTTTCAGTTTGCAGTCTGATCCCTTATCTCATTCCACTTGGCAAACCATCCAATTTTGTAGCAACTGCTTGTCTGAACCCTTGGTAGTGTTCCGAAAACAAATTTTAACTTTAACAGTGGTTGCAAAGGACAATAAAAATATACATGGTTCCATGTTAGTAAATTGATTAAGATGCTTGTATCTAGATGCTTGTACGTTCTGAAAATCCACCTTTTTATATCTTAAAAATGCAAAAGTTGCATGTAAATTCTTTCAAAATCTGTGTCGACACAAGAATTTTCCTTTCTCCTTAGTTTTAGGGAAGTCACTAGATGGCGGTAAAACAGCAGTTTCTCCTGTTGAGAGCTATTCGGGAAACCAGGTTTACAATGAAAGAAAAGGATATTTAGACATTTAATATAATTCTCTAAGGTAGTAAAATAATCCTAAGCAAAAGTATAATAAATAAGGTGTCCCAAATGCTTATTGCTTATTTTGATAGTGATGAATTTTCTTTGACCTCTGGTGTGCTTCTGCGGTTTGTATCTTCTCTGTCCCATTAATCAAACATGGAATATATGGAATACATCTAATTCCAGGACTTCTAAAGCACTTGCTTAGATTAGTTTTTTAGATGCTCAACAAAAGCGAGCATAAATATGTGGTTTGTATTTCTGAAAGCAGAAAATGAGTGAACTGATTTTTAAATTTTTTTTATTCTGGAATCTTTCATCAAATCCATCTTTTTAAAATAACAGACAGAGTGAAGCCCCCTAAGACCATGGAATTCCCAGAGCTTTTGACTGAACTTTCCTTCTAATTACATATTTTTGAAATGAAAGTCTTTTTCAGTGTTTGCAAATCCTGACCCTCTGTTACAAAGGGTTTCGTACATATTGCCATATGAAGTGTAATTTAGTTTATGCTTTAAGTGACAATGATATATAAAGCCCTGAAATGAACGCCTGGAAAGGGAATGTAGCTGTTGTTGTATCAGCATGTAGCAGTAGCGGCCAGGAAGAAAAAAAAAAACAACTGCTAACAAATTCAGAGCAGATCATTTGATAAGCAACATAAAACTACCTCTGCTCAGTTATGACAGCAGGATGCAAAAACCTGGTCAAGACCTCACACAACCGTTTTCGTACATGAGTTCAGTTGGTAGTATAGGTATGTGCTGTAGTATAGTGCTGAAGAATGTGAAAGCATGAAACCAGAGTACTATGTTCAGAGACTGTACGCACCTGCAGAATGTGTATCAAATGTGTTAATCTGGCTTTTCTCTGAATCTATCATCAAAGGATTGTTTTGATTTTTATATGATGTATTAAAAAGGTTTTATTAAATGTGACTTAAAGCATTCCTTAGTGAAATTGGTGAAGTAAATGTCAAACTAAAATCTTATTATCTTTTCAAGATAATGAGGAAATTAGGCAAATTAAACTATAAGGCCAGGCCCTGAATCCCGTCAGAAATACTGGGGCCTCTTGAAGGAGTGATATGGAAAAGTAAATGTTAACTTCGTGCTTTCTCTTCTTGATCATGGTACTGATCAAGACTATAGGTAAGTTTTTTGCTGTGTAGCAACGTGACTACTGCTATCCATATGATATCAGGTTGAAATGGGTTCCAGAGAGCTGAAACCTACCTAAAGTCTGTCTGGCTTTGACACGGGTGGCCTCCAGTGCTATTGCACAAATACTGAAATCGTGTGGTGTGTGAACCTGTGTTTGATTGTAGGAGCTGCAGCATTTTCCTTATGGTTAATGGGAGCTGCAAGGTCTTCTGTCTCGATGACATGGCGTAAAATGGCCACAACCAATCAAAAGATCTTGCCCCAGATGTAGTTCAATAGCAGTCAATTCTTTCTACACAGGATGTTGTAGCCTAATATTTTTTTTTATTGCCCTTCTGTTGATTCCTCACAGAGTTTGCTGTGCCATCTCCTTTCTTCTTCTAAGTGGGAAAGTAATGAAGCTGAAACCAGTACATTCATATCGACTCTTGGCTACACGTCAGCAGATTATTATTATCACTTAGTTAAAAATGTAAGTGTTTTGTGCAACTGAGATTTTGTTAATAATAAATCACCAATTTATAAGCACATACATGGAGTTGTCATTGTTATAAGGAACATGAACTGAACTTTGTTTATCTTTTCTTACCTCAGTTACTTTTACAGCCTTTTAAGGGAAAAAATGAAGTGGGAGAACTCTGGACAAAAAAGAAAAAAATTTATTAGATTATACTGTAATAGATATTAATAAAAACAAAATTCCTGTTGCTGTTGTGGTATGACAAAAAAATATCTGCCCTATCATAATTTTTTTTCCCTGTGAAGTTTAAATTATATATATTATTTTGTGTATTAGAACATAAGTTTTGGAATATTTTCTTTGACTGTAAGCACTGCATTTAAAATGGTAGATAAGCCCTAAATCTTAGGAAAAGTGTCTTTTACATTTAGTATATAAAAGTAATGGGAATAATATTTCATAATATGTTGACTTAGATAAAGCCTATAAAAATTATTAGTAATGCTCTTCTGAAAATTTTTCCTTAACTGGTGAGAAGCAAAGTTAAAATAAACAGCTTCTTAGTTTTCACATGTCAAAAGTATATAATGTGTGTTGAAAAACTGTTTTGCTACATAGTTTATTCAGTGATCTGGACAGCTTTAATTTGGCACTAATAATTAAAAAAATGAAAAAATCAAACTGAGTGGACAGAGAAAGTTATTAACCTCCACAGTATGTCAATCACACAGAGAACCGTGCAACTAATGTATGCTTATTTGCAGTATGTGTAATTTATTTTATTTTTATTTTATTTGACAGATGGTCTTTTCATTAGTAGCAGAACTCAGAGGAAATCAGTTCAATGGACTTAACGTGCAGGGGAGGTAGGTGTTACCTAGACATCATTTTGATATGTCTTAGTTTGGATCATTCCAGTTCAGTGAGGATATTTTTACAGTCTTGGGCAGCTTAGGCTTCAGTTGGAAAGTTTTGGATATATATGTAGACAGTTTCAGGTGAGAATAAACTTGTTAAGTTGTGCTTCACATACGAGTTAATACTTAACCTGAGAGTCATAGAATGGTTTGGCTTTGAAGGGACCTTCAAAGATCATCTAATCCAACCCCGCTGCCGTGGGCAGGGACATCTTTTACTAGACCAGGTTGCTCAAAGCCCCATCCAACCTGGCCTTGAACACTTCCAGGGATGGGGCAGCCACAACTTCCCTGGGCAACCTGTTCCAGTGTCTCATCACCCTCATAAAGAATTTCTTCCTTATATCTAATCTAAATCTACCCTCTGTCAGTTTAAAACCATTCCCCCTTTTCCTGCCACTACAGGCCCTGGTAAAAAGTTTCTCTCTACTTTTCATATAAGGCCCCTTTAAGTACTGTAGGGCCACAGTAAGGTCTCCCGGGAGGCGCCTTTTCTCCAGACTGAACAGCACCAACTGTCTCAGCCTGTCTTTGTTAGGAGAGGTGCTCTATCCCTCTGATCATTTTTGTGGCCCTCCTCTGGACCTGCTCCAACAGGTCCACATCTTTCCTGTGCTGGGGACCCCAGGGCTGGATGCAGTACTCCAGGTGGGGTCTCACCAGAGCAGAGCAGAGGGGCAGAATCACCTCCCTTCACCTGCTGGCCACACTTCTTTTGATGCAGCCCAGGATATGGTTGGCTTTCTGGGCTGCAGGTGCACGTTGCCAGCTCGTGTCCGATTCTTCATCCACCAGTAGCCCCAAGTCCTTCTCTGCAGAGCTGTTCTCAATCCCTTCATCCCCCAATCTGTATTGACACTGGGGATTGCCCCAACTCGGGTGAAGGACCTTGCTCTTGGCGTGGTTGAAGTTCATGAGGTTCGTAATCATATCATTGGCTGCTGTATGCATCCTTATAACCAAAGTTAACCTGCGTTTACTATAAGAAAAAGAAAAAAAAAATTCAATGGCATTTTTTTCCCCTGTTTGTGTGAGTGATAATTTAATATGACAGAATAGTAGTTACTTTGCACTTGTTATTAATGACAAAATTTGCCCACGCTTATTTAAAGAACGTCTCATTTTCCTTCCATTAGTTCCTTCATCTGGTACCAAACAGTACTGTGGCAATACTGTGTGTTGTAGATACAATTATTTAAATGTACCCAAGCACATAGTATTTCCACCCTTTAAGTGCTTCCTTGGCCTGTTTTTCTAAGGATGAAAGTCTGAGACACTGGGTGGGAAGGAAACTCTGGTGTGCTCTGGCCAGATCTCCAATCCAGATTATCAGGAGATGCTAATAATCACCTTGCAACATTGTGTGGGCTGTTTCTACATGTCTAGTTGAGTCAGTGAGAATAATCACCTTCTTCATCCACACTGCAGAAATCCGCGTAATTTAGCCAAAACCTGTGACCATAAAAAAGGGAATGCATTTGCCTAATGCCACTGTTGTCACTATTTTTGACATGCTCATACCTTCCCACTGTGTAATTTGTGCCTTTCCACTGACCTTGAAATGCAGATCACAGTCTTTTGTCAGTACTTTAAAAATTACAGTATTTGAATATGTCAGTAGATCCTTTTGATTGCATGTAAATTAAGTGTATTCAGCTAAAAAAGAAGAGCAAAAATAAGGATAGATATTTTTAATATGGACTATATATCCAGATTGTATCTTCTCTTTTAAATGTATGACTCTCCTGTGCACATTCTGTTGGTCTTCAGGGTCAAAGCTGCTGACATGATGAAAAGAGTTTTATGACTTACTTAATACCCATAGCCTGTAAAGTTACAGGAAAGAGGGAGGGGGCTTATTGAAATATCTTCCTTGTATCATGAACCAACAGCTAGGCTGTTTTTCTCCCTTCCTTCTTGCACATAGGTGTTTGTATAAGGAATAGCAAATTATCTGAATTCATTTAGAGCTGACTTCAGTACCAAAATCGGGTATACGGTTAATGAGGATCATCACAAAGTTTTGTTCAATGTAGAAAACAAACACCCATGTCTTATAATGTAGGGTGAAGCAGACTTAGCTGGAAAGCTAGTGAGACTGTTGGGAGGAGAAATGCCTGATTTCTACCCAAAGAAAAGGAAAAATTTGAACTTAAGTGGATTTTTGAGTGTTGCAATTATGATATGGCTCCATATTCAAGCTGCAGAGACAAATGTAGTTTGCAGTTAGAGATGTACCTTGTCTCATTTCTCCATTCATTGGTGCTTACAGCAACACAGATGACAACATCTGTGCAAATTCACTGCATGCAGTGGAATGCACTGTGCAATATTCTCCAAGAACATGTTTTGAAGATTATGTAGAAGAAGAAAATTGCCTCGGCAGGGTTTTTCTTTCAAATGTAGAAGTAAGAGTAAAGTAAAATACTAAATTTTGCTAATCCTGGATAAAGAATTAGAAACAGAGTTTTGTAAAGGGGACTGATTTAAAGAGTCTCAGGTCTGTGAACTTCACATGTGTATCCCGGAAAATACGACTGCACAATAAATATGAGCCCCATGATTACCATTCCTACACAAACACTTCTCATAGTAAAACTGTATCTAAAAGTATTTCAGTGTAAGAAACCTTAAACACATATTTGGTTTGGTACTTACTCAGGAACTGGAGTCTTTGAAAATGTGTCATGTTTTATTTCTCTCATTGTGGAAACCATAATGGTACCTCATGTCCACAAGTCATAGCACTTCTGTCACAGCATGTGCCAGGGACCACTAGGCAACACCTATTTAGGAGTAGCTTTAATGCATGCAGGGCAAGAGAGTAGCTCTTAGAGCAGCTTGTAGGGTAATTCCTGTCTCAGCTCTTCATAGTCTGCATTGGGGGCTCCCCAAAGAAAACAGTTTGGGGTTCTTGCAAAGAATGCACCCCTTTTAGTGAACAGTGCAATCAGGAGAAACTTGCAGCAATTCAAGGAAGCCTTTTACAAACAATCTAGACCTTTTTAATTTGCTAGAATTCAATATATTGGAGCTCTTGGTCTTCATAAATGTCTTCCTGTCAAAACTGCATCTAGAAAAATCTGCAGTTTCATGTGCTAGAAACTATGTATACTCTGGGAAACTTGTGTTTTCCTTTGCACCTGTAATCTCTTATATTGTGTGCCATTTTCCTTTGTGTTTATGTTCCAAAGGTTCCATGTTTTGTTTATGTTCCAGGTTCCACTGCCTTTAATAATTTCCAAGCATGTAGTTTAGCGAGCAGGTCAAGCGAGTGGTTTGTATATTAAGATCCAAAAGTGTTACATATTCCTTCAACTGTAGATCTGTAAAATAAAAATTTTTCAACTGAGCACTTAAAGACAGTGGGATTTGTATTGTTCCGTTCATAGAAGTTGTCTCTCTTGAGACGAGAGAGGTGAACGAAGTAGCAGGAGGCCTTAACAGCAGCTAGGTGGTCTCTTGTGAGGGTCTAGCAAACCTACATGGGAGCTGTGTATCTGTAGTCTTCCTTACCTGTGCTTTGCTGATCCTGGGAAAGACAAAGCATTCCCTGCTGGGAAGGGTGTGATTACTGAGCAAATACAACTGGCTGCACTTCAGAACTGGGTTGATATCGTGGTTTGCCTTAAGCACTAAAATACCAAAATTATCTGACTGCTCCTTAAGATTCTTCAGGCAATAGGTGACATGTCAACAGTCATTCCAATAAATAATTTTTCTGCAGTTAGGTATGTATCTCATCTCTTACATTTAACGTTCTGTAATTAATTTAATAATCTTTTACCTTATCAGTTTAGAAATTAAAGTTTTGACTTTTCTGAAATATGAACTCTATTTTATTTTTCCCCCAGAGTTTCAGGCAGTCGTGTGAACGCTGTGTCCATTTTCTGTCTCCCTCTCATTACTTTGCCCGATCTAACTCCATTGCTGGAAACTCTCCTTCTTTACCAAGGAGGTGCATCGAAAGAAATTCTCAGTTCACAGTTTCTAGAGGCTGTGAATGATGCCTTTTTAAAGTAAGTAGCATGGTCGGTCTGTATGATTTTTGTGCTTTTTTTAATGAAGATTATTAATTCAGTTAAATGTCTTTTCTCTGGGTTTGTATGCTGAATGCACTGTACACCTTCTGCATTCTAGTAAAATATTTCCCTTGCAGTTGAATAGCAGAACTCAGGTTGTAGGCCAAAGCAGAATTTTAAATTGCTAATGTACAAATTGTGGCATAACAACTTTAAATATTGACTGGAACTTTGTCCCACCTTTTCTCTAAAAGGGATTTTAGGAATTTTGTGAAAGACACGATCACTTTTCATAGAAGTGTTACTTACCTTTTGTATAAGTGTATCAACATCCCTAACTTGACATTTTGAGAGCTGTCTTTATTTTTCCATGCACAATATAGATCCTTATGTTTGAGTGGTTCCATATTTCTCTTATTTTTTTTCTGTGAAATTGGTTCTCAAGATTTTAAATTCTCCTGTTTTTCAGCAGCTTATTTTTAATGAGCCTGATAGGAGCAATGTGTGAAATATAACTTCCCTTGTTTTGCTGCCATTAAAACCACTGTTTTCATAAAATCAGCGTATGGATAAAAAACAGCTGAGTGAAGCTGAACATCAGCAAGATTGGCTATGCCAGGGAAGGAAAGATGTCAGGGGAAGCACAGACTACTTTTGATTGAGAGCTGCTTTATTCAAGTTGTAGCTGGTGGGCTGTATTATAAACAAATTTTGTTTTATACTAGAAAAGGTCCTTTGTGAACATTTTACCTCAATTATCCATTTGTCTCGTTTTTAATCAAAGTTTTAATTGCTTCCTCTGTACTCAACATCATAATGTTTGAGATGTTCCAATGAGGATTGTTACATAGCTCCATTGAGGGGATCCAGCAAAAATAAATAATTAATGGAAAAGCACAGTTACTAATTTGTACGTGTTACTAGAAGCTGAGGAAAATAAGTGAAAAGGGAATGTGAAGATCTGTAGTGAAAGATGTGTCCCAAAATGAGAGCGCTGTCCTTCACTTGTCCATCTTTTGTGGCTTCAGACTGGATGTGTTCCACAAGCAGTAACGCAGTTTGGAAAACTTTCAGAGCAAGTTCACGGGGTCAGCATAGATGATCTATACTGTTGTCAGTGAGCCAATGGGCAGAGCATCATGACATACTTTAGCAACTTCATAACATGAGTCTGAATCATTTAGATGGTCATCAGGGGTTCTTCTGACTGAAACAGACGTCCCTTTCCCTAACTTTTGAGCTACTTGTTTATCATGGTGAGCAAAAATAATTGAGTTCATATGGCTTTTGACTAAGTGGCTCTTGCAGAGCCCTTGACAAAAGTGTACGGTTTCTCTGAGAGCAGATGTAGGCTCACACGTGCTTTGCATGGTATACTCCTGGCCTGCCACTGACGCTCATATGATCTTCACATGAATGTGCGTGTATTTTTTATTTATCCCTGACTTTTAACAATTGAGTTCTGTGTTTCCTAACTCTGTCACTGTGTTCTGCACACTTGTTTTCCTTCTGAACATGGGTGAAGCCTGCTCCAGGAAATAGGGTTATTAAACACTGGGACTTGCAGTGCTCCATAGAACTCAGCGTTGTCCCAGTGGGACCATTTGCAAGTTCAGTTGCAGAGGATAATGACTACAGTTTACTTCCTGTATGGTTTTTAAATCTCAGAGTTGGAACATCTCTATGTAAGCTTATTAGATTTCTTTTCCTGGTGTAATATCTATAATATCTACCGTGCTACCACAAAAACAACAACAAAGAGGATTGCAAAATTAAATAATCTCTTGTCATCCTTAATTTACTCTGATGTGCATATATCCTTTAATAGTGATACTTAATTAAACAGCATCTTGAAATGGAGCATTGCTTTACAATTTTGAAATTCTATGTACTTGGATGTATTTCTTGTCTACAGATTTACACATTTAAATTAAGCTATTGCATAGTTTTGAATGGAAAAAAATACAGCTTTTCAATGGAAATCAGATTCTGAAGGCTGATATTTAAACGAATGTATGGTAAAATACATACATTGAAAACAGATCCTAAAATGCTGTCAAATCTTTCTTTCTGCTGATATTTTTTGTTCTTTATCAGCAGCGTTAGTTTGCCTGTACTCTCCAGCCTAATTTGGGGGTTTTGGTCTTAACTTGATTTAAGACCAAGGCAGATATTTCTTATTTATGTATTTTTTTGTTTTGTTTTTAGCCTTTTAATTTGCAGCTATTATGATAGCCTCAAAAATATTCCAGGATGTTTTGTGCTGTGATATCTCTTCTTCTTGGGTGGTTATTTTATTATATTTGATTTGTGCTGGTCTACACAAATTATGTTGTTGTCTCAAAATAAACTGTGCCTTTTATTTCCTAGTGATGCAACACTATACTTCAGCTGAGCTATAGTTGAAGGCTTTAGGTGAAGAGATAATTACCTTCTTAACCATTTGTCTTTTAAAAGGCTTGGGTCAGTGTTGGTAGACTGAAGACTTACCCGCCTCTACCTAATTTTTTTTTTTTTTCTTTTCTATTTCTCTGCAAAAACAGGTAATGCTTTGATTTAGCCAGACCTCCTTGCATCTTTGTCAGCTGCACACAATTTCTGAGCTGACTGGTCTGCAGGAAGTAGTCTGCGTTTGAAAGAGCGCAAGTGTGGGTCAGGACCTTTCTCTAGAGAGGAAGGAAACTCCAGGCTTAAACCTTCTGCTTCCTTTTGCTAGGATCCATCAGAACCAAATTTTTAGATTTTGAAGACATGTGGTGAGGTTTCATTTGTAGATGATGGTGACTCTCTGTTATTCTTTGCCGTTATTATTTGATGTTGAACAGAGTACTGTAAACAAGATTGTTTCTTTCTTGCTGCAGGTTGATCTTCAATGTGCTTTTTTTTTAAAAAAAAAAAGGTACATTTTTGTCTTCCTTCCAGTTCCTCAGGGAAAACAGTATTTTTGTCTCTGAACCAGGAAGAAGATCACCCTCCCTGAATCAGCTGTCTTCAGCCTCTGGCTTCGTCACTTACCAAGCCTTGAAAAAGCTACATTACATCTTTTAGACCAGCTGGTTTCCATTCAGTTGAATTCACTGGAAGAAGTGGCTTGTGTCATAAAAGACTCATTACTGGTATGTGCAACATGTAGTACATTTGATACTGCCCTTTCGTGCTTCAGAAGTTACAGTGAGTTTTCAAATAGGTTCAGCATATTTGAGGGAAATGGCTGTCATGTGGCATTTAATTTGCTAATGCAAAGGTAAATCATGAGTCTTAAGTCACTAAATTTTTCGCTTCTACAATGAATGGGTAGAAGAGAAAAAAGATTTTGTGCGGTGATGAAGATGGATGGAGACGAGAACCTGACTGGTGGGGGTACTGAGTACCTGCCTCTGTCTTAAAAAATTATAAACTTTGGCCAGGAAGGATTTGAATCTGTTTTTACTTCAATCTCTGTGTCCTTGGGAGTTTAGCAGTTTAAACAATTGTAGATTATTTTGTTACGGACTGCTTAGTTACTTGGTTTTGTTTGCAAACAGAAACAAAATTCTTAATACAAAACATTTGTTAAACTGTAATTAAAGTTTGTTTTCAAATGCTGTGTTATGCCGTGCACCAAAAATCTTTCATATGAGAAAACATGACACAATACCTTTTCCAAAATAATGAGCTAGTTTGCAACACTAAATGTAAATTTAATTGTTAATTACAGTGTGAATTAGCGTGTGTGCTATGCACTTAAATTACGTATATCATAAAATGGAGAAAATACATTACTGTGTTACCACACTTAGGTTGTCCTTACTTGCCCCTGCTCCAAAGGCTGCTTTCAAAATAGGATATCTAGGGTGGAAAGGCCAGTGCAGCCACTTTGAGCGCTGGTTGAGAGAGGACATCCTGTGGACAAGGAGTGGAATGAATGGAGGCATAAAGAAGAGAGCAGTTGGAAAATGGGTATTGCTGATTGATAGGTATTGATAGGAGGGAGGGTGCATAAACTGGAGGTGGAATACCAATTAAAAACAGGTCGAGAAGCTTCAGAGAGGTGGTATAGAAGGAAAAGATTTGATCCAGATATTGTCATCCAGAAATGAATGATATTTTGTACAACCTGTACATGGTACTGTAAAGATACTTGTGTGACATTAGATCGGTCAGCACTTGGAATCCAGCAGTATGATTGCTGTTGGAAAGACAGTAAAGACATTTGAAATTTGACAAATATTCAAATGCAATACATTTGAATATTTATTTAGGAATATGACTATGCATATTTTGGCAGTTGGATTATGGTAGTTGCAGGATGTGACCTCTGTTTGCCTTATGGACATGGTAATAAAAGATGGAATCATGAGACAAAACTTGATTTATATATTTTTTTCTCTTTGGAAGATAACCTCTAGAGTACAAATAGGCAGAAATATGTTAGTGATTTGATTATACTGTACAATACGAAGGAAATTTCAATAAGCTCTTTCATAGTTGCATTATCAGAGTTATTTATCTAAATAAAATACCTTGATCCAGTAACCAAACTGTACATAAACCTCGTAGAGATCTATGGTATCGAGATAGCTGTAAACTGCTGTACTTCTCTTATGAAAGAAGCTTGATATGCAATACTCGTGTATTTTAATTCCAAGAGTAATTGGAGTGTGATGGTGTACATGGTACGCTATTAAGTTTGTTGTTTTGGGGCTAAACTGGAATTAATATTGGAAATTCTGTAGTTGTTCAGAAGTAATAAAAACAAATGAAGTGACCATCACAAATCGTCTTTTAGCTTTTTCAGAATCTGGTCGGTGAGTGGATGTCTTCCTTTCTGAAGTAACTTTAAGGTTTAAGGTGTGCGTTAACGACTAAAATTTAAATAAATACACATATTAGAATTTTATGCTTTACCAGAAATGCATAGATAAGTGTATAAACAGATTTTTAAAGCAAATGTATGTAAAGAGATGTGAATGAACCGGTGTCAATTACAGTTTGTGTTCAGTTCTTAGATAGCTTTCCAAAGTGGTTTTATTTCTTTCAAAGTTAGGTTGCAAGAAAAGTGCAATAGGTTGAGAGGGCTTAAAATTTCTCGGCTTCTCCTTTCCTTTATAAACCATCAGTTATTGCCGCGTTTTGCTTTTCCAGCTTGTCAGCTTTCCCAGGTCCAGCCCAGCATTGAAATTATGTTAAAGCTCTAGCTGTTGGGTCTCCCTTGCTGTTACTTTCTCTATAGCATTACAGAGCCAAACACGGTTTTAGTGGGTGATACGGTGACTCGTGTATTGCCTGACCCGGTACCAAGCTGGAGACCGCTCTGGTTCCCGTGCCCCTGCATTGCCCTCTTGCTGTGCCTTATCCCCAAGTTTTGAGTCTAGCTGGATCCACGCTCACCTTTCACTGGGAGCTGTGCCAATGAAATAGGCATTAACGAGGGAGAAAGGACGAAGGATAGGGAGGGAAAATGAGAAGCTTTCTTTTTTCCTTGTTGTAATACACTCCAGCTAAGTTACATTTAGTTCCCTTGGTATTGCCTGTCTTCAAAACCTGGGGTGTTATGGTAAAATTTTTGAAGTAGTGCACGCTAATTTATTCACAATGTTGATGATTTCAGGAGCTTTTTAGTCCTCTGTAGGAAGATGTTTGCGCTTTCAAAATAAGTGTATGCTTCAAAATAAAAATGTTTTGCACTTGGTATAAGAAAAAATTAAGTGACACTTCTTATTTTTAATTGGTAAATATAAAATTCAGGAATAAGGTAAATACACAATTTGGAAATACAGACATTTGAAATACGGCAGTGTAGTAGTTTCTTAAAGCTAGATGTGTTTAGCTGTGGAAGTGTTGTGTCCAATTAATTACATGTGAGTCTGGAAGTCAGGAGAACTGGTATTTGTGGTGCTACCACCTCAAATCTGTTGCAGTGTGATCTTGGGTACAATTTGTTTCCCTATGTTTACCTTACTTGCAGTTGTTAGAGAGCATTCAATGATGTGACTAAAACATAGTTCCTCTTTGTGCCATTTGCTTGCATCTTGTAGATACAAACGTATTTTTCTTACGCCTTTATTCAGTTCTGGTTTTGTATAGTAAATTAGTTGTTTAGGATTCTTCTTTCTGGTAGTACAGATACAAAAGTAGTATAGTTCTGCAGAACTTGTGTGTGTAATACTTTATGTTACAGTATATTTTTCCTATTTTGTTTCTTTCAAAAATCCCAGTGGTTTTGTGTGTGCATTCTTTTTTTTCTGAAGAGGCACACATTGTTAAAATACGTAATCGTGATACCACACATGCAGCTCCAGTTCCCTGTGTTTGACTCTTTTTGGTTTAGTGTGTGTTGTGCCATGTGTTGTGCACGTTTTAAAAGTGATGGAACAAGCTCCTGGTAGACAGTGTGTTTTGTTTGCTGAGTTGTCTGTGAAAAATATTGCATGGTCACAGACAAAATTATTAAAACGTAAAATGCCTTTTAATTTTCAATACAATAAGGAGATAATGTCAACAACGTGAAAACCCTATGAGAATCGCTCCTGAGACTGGTAATCCTTCCCAAACTCCAGAATTGCTGCTGGCTACAGCAGAATTGCGCTACCTGCTGTAGTCCTGCTATGCAACAGGCTCGTCCTCAAATTGGAGACTTTTGTGCTACAACAGCATTCTTACTTTGAGTGCTTGCAAATTAATTCCCTGCAGTCTGTTGATCAAAATCTTGTGGAAATCGGTAACAGTGGTGGGGTTTAGGTGTTTTTTTTGTTGTTTTCCATTTTGAACACCAGTGATGAAATTCATATCGATTTCAGTAGTGTAGTTTAAATACGAGGAGCTATTAAGGAGGAGTGGTTTCTTGTAGTGAGTACTTTAGATTGCTGGTGTGTGGCAGGAAGGGGTGGAGGGGTTTTCATTGTTGCATACAGCACATTTATTTTGGTCTTGTTCAGAAGAGCTATGATTTGATTTGATATGTGTGGCAATGTGTTGATGGAAGCTTTCTAGTTTATACTCAACCTGTCTTAAGCAACATTGGCTTGGTGTGTCATGATAGAAGTATGTGTGCAAACGTAGGCAGAGTGTCTGAAAAGACAGGGGAGAAATGGCTAAATTAAACCATTAAGCCCACAGGACTGAAAAACATACTTCTTACTTTCCACTGTTTTCACAGAATTGCAGAATGGGTCAGGGTTAGGGTCAGGGTTAGGGTCAGGGTTGGAAGGCACCTCTGGAGATCGCCAAGGACAAGTTTTCCTTTTTGAAAAATAGAGATGAACGTCTCCATTTTGTCTCAGACAGGCAGCTTTTCTTCTCCCTCTAGCACTGGAAGTTTGTAGACCAGCCTTGCACCAAGCTGCATGCTGTTCTTCACACGTCCATGCCACCGGCTGTAAATACTCTCGAACACTAGATGGCATACGTTCAATAGGACAACTTAGCTACAGGCGTGCGACAGGGAACACGTGTGGTAAAACATGAAAATGAGGTGCCACCTAATATTTTCAGTATGGCAAAGACAACTGTGAGAAACAAGGAGCTTTTCTAGGCAGTTTTTATTAAAGGTTGTCTGTTTTCTGAGATTGTCACATAGGGATCATATAAAGTCCTCATTCTACCTGTGTGCAATGA
This sequence comes from Pluvialis apricaria, assembly GCA_017639485.1. Classification (NCBI taxonomy): domain Eukaryota; kingdom Metazoa; phylum Chordata; class Aves; order Charadriiformes; family Charadriidae; genus Pluvialis; species Pluvialis apricaria. Next base: position 46,406,611 of record CM030044.1, on the reverse strand, counting down.
AAGAGAAAAAAAATTCTATTCTATTTGGTACTTTTTAGCTTGAAACGAATGCATAAAAGTTTTCTTTGGAATAGTGTGTCAGGCACTTAAAGCTGTTAGAATAAATGTCATTTATAAATGCTATTCCTTCCATGCATCCTGAAGTTTATAGAATGCATTTTGTTAAACATGAGTTACTTTAGATTGTTCAAGAACTATGTTCTTATAAAATCTTCAGGTGCTGACTTCAGAAACACAAAGCATGAATTTGTTTTTTAACAAATATGAAATATAACAAATATATTCCCCCTCCAAATATACTTTGGGGAATGTGTAAGTAGATTTTTAATTCTTGGTACTCTATAAAAGCCTAATAAATCTTAGCATTTAAGAGTATGGGATTAGAAAGTAGAGTGTTTACTAGTGCATGTTTAATATAACACCTTTCTTAAAACAGTCCTTTGTGTGGTAGCATGATAAAAATCTTCACTAGTTTAAAAAAATTTTTTTTGTGCACTGAGATATTTAGCTTGTGCTAGCAACATTGAAGTTCACAGAGAAGATAATACTGTGAAAAAACATCTTGGACCAAAATGTGTGTGGTAGTGTTAAAGAGAAAGGTGATAAAATAAAATAAATTTCTGGAATTTAATTTTGAAGATACAGCAAGAATCTCAAAGCATATCCAAAAGGGATATGCCTGTGAAGAGGAGAGAAAAGCTTTTTGTAAATCTGCTCCCTGTCTCTTGCCTCCAGCATTTGCATGCAACAGCCTGTTCCCACTATCTGCCACCTTCAGTATTTTTAGTGATTGTTGTCATAAACAGTTTGGGACCCCAGGTGTTTGCATTTATCAGCTGTTTAGCCTGCTTGGTATTGCTGTGGATCTCCTTCCATGACTTTGACATAGCTATTTTGAAGAACCTAATCCTGGGAAAATCTGAGGACTTACTAAGAGTTGGTCTGAAATTTATGGTTTAATAATTGCAGTGTAATAGCATCCATGAGTTAAGCTGTAAATTATACAGTGGCAGTTGAATTGTTTCTTATTAATGACTAATTTTATTTCATTTGTTTATCAACAGCCACAAGCAGCAAGCCATCCTGCCATTTTCAGAATTGTTAATGAAATTTTCAAGTAAGTTTTGAAATTATAGTGGGAAGTGTTTAAAATGATCAGTTTAAACATTGAGGTTTTCTTCATGAGAAGGAGTATTATAATCTGGGATGTATTATAATTTCAGGATGTCTTTTTCTTTAGCTGTATCTGTTAGTGTCCCCTTCTGTGTAATACACTGCAAATCATGAAAAATGTTAAAAATCATGTGAACTTTACATAAAAGTTACATTGTAATATAATTGATACAGTTGACTACACTGTATTTTAACCTTTAAAATATATAATTTATTTTGTACTTCAGTAGAGATTTGTGGTTGAAATATGATTTTGAGGTGAAAAATAAATGCTAAAATGGCTTGGCCCATGCCAGCATGAAGATGGAATTTAGCTAAAACATTTGCACTTACCAGTGTAGCCCCTTTTACATTATGTTAATAGTCTTCAGGATTGATATCAGATATGCTCTTAATGGCATTAAACTATTGATCTGCCTGTTAATAATGAGTTTGGGTTTGAATGCATTAAGATTATTTTGAAGCAATAGATACCGTTTACCACATGGGGGCTTCCAGTCCTTTGTACTCTGTTTTCAGTGGCTCTTTCTCTTCACTTTGCTTGACTTCTTATCATTCTTTTTAAGTAGATCTCCTTCCAGGGTTATCAGTATTACAGTTTCGATACAACAATAATGTAGTGACTGACATTCTTTGTCCATCAAGTGTTTTCCATCTTAAGAAGAAAGGGCTCCCAGGTGCAAGCGTCTGGGGGCATTTGTGTGTCTGTGTGCATGTTTAGGTTTGTGCAGGCACTAACAGAAGAGTCTTTGCTGTAGAAACTGTAGACTGTTGCGTTGTGAGAGTGGAACCACCCAGCAGCTATTGCTACAGCAGTCCTTTCTGTTGCTATGGTCCAGCGTCTGAGCACAGGTAGCATTTGCCGAACAGCTGAGACCAGCCGCTTTCCCAAAGCAAAATGCTCTCAAAAACTGATGTGACTTCAACAGACCTGTCCTAATGTCTTAGGCTGCATATTGTGATGGTATAGGGAGACAAAATTTGTTCAAGCTTCTTGGCTTATTTAGGGTCAAGGCATATAAAATATTTCTTAAAAATGACATGGGACTACAGAACTCTTTTGCACCCTTTCCATTTGGTAGACAGTAGAAATGGATGAGATGCTGTTTCTCAGATAATGCAGGACTTTGTCCAGCAGAGTATTTCCTAATAAAACTTCGCACTTATATTAATGTTACAAATCATCTTAGAAATTCGTTGTGTTTCCCTGTTGCTAAGCCTTCATTTCTGCTGCCTTGTTTGCTTTCCATTGTTTCTACTTAGTATGCTTGTTCCTCTACATTATTGGTATTAAACCCTTATGTTGGTATTAAACCCTTATGTTTTAAAAATACTATGTTTCAGGTCCTCTTGGTATTAGTGAAGCTGTATATGTTGGCTGGCTTTTGCAGACCAATTGGTTTCTGCAGCTTTGTGTTCATTTTTGTTGTATTTGTGTTCATTTTGTTGTATTTCTCTGATATCCTTCCAATCATTACCAAGTGATGTGCAGACAATAAGATACTATGTAGTCATATGGGAGATTTTAGAAAGCTGCTGGTAAGGAACTTGTATTTAATTTCTTGGAAACTGTGTTATGTTTCTACACCTGGCAGAAAACTCCTTTTATTTTGGGGGGGTTAATATTCTGTTAGAAGCACAGATCTAAGCATTGAGCCTCTTTCAGGAATAACTTTTCCTGCTATTTGCATGCTATTTATTGAGGTTGATTGTGCTAAACGGTTTTATGTCTGGGATATTAACTTTTGTTTTCATTTCCCAAGTAGAAGCTTATTTTGTGGCAAATTGTGTCTATGCAGAAGTCTACACACCTAGACTGTCTTCAGTTTCTGTGTACTATTTCTTCTGTTTATATTAGTGATTATATGTGCCTGTAGTTTTGTGAAATTTCTCTGTTAGAGTAATGTTTTAGCCATTCTTATCTTTTAGATCATTATGGAAAGAATGAAACAATTATCTAATAAAAAACATATCTCAGTGGCACCTTACTTTTAACATTTTTTTCTCCTTACTATTACATGTCTTTCAAATAAGAGAGTAAAAATTACACTTTGCTGCCCATATGCTCCATTTGCTCAAGGTTACATTATGCCCTATGGAAGTCCAGTTAAACCATTCACCTTCCTGAACCTCCAGAATGGATTTTATGATTCCACCTTTGAAAGCACATTGGAATGCATTGGTCCCTAATTAAATCTGTAGCAATTACTGATCTAAAGTACACCTTTGGTATACACTCATTTCTGTGTGTGCTTCTGATTCACTGCTTAATGATCTCTAAGGAGTCATAGTGGCTGAACAGCAGCTGTATTAAAGTTTGTGTAGTTTTTTTTAAATATGTGACTTTTAAATTTGATCAATGTTTGCTTGTTTGTTTCCTGGGCTCCAGGAGTGTTATATTTAACAGTTTAAGTCAAGTTGGATTTTTGGGGGGGTTGGTTTTGGGTTGATTTTTTTTTTCCTGGAGTTATGTATCCCAGGAGATTGCACTACATTGTACTTTCTCTCTAATTTAAGATGGCCTGTGGGATGCAGTCCCACAAAGAACTAAAGTATGCTTAACTGTAGGCATGGGAATAGTTGCTCTGAACCCAATAAGGCTGTTCAGATGCCAAATTTGCCTAATAAAGTTGTGGTAGTCTCTTTTTTTAATTTTACACTTTTGTCCCCTATTGGTAGGGTAAATTATGTGTGTCTGCAGGTATATTGTGCATACTTGCTAAATCTAGTTTGTTTGTAGGAGTTGGGTATGGTTTTTTTTAAAGTAAAAAGAAAATTTAAAAATCCTGCAAAGTTAGCATTTCTGTCAGTTTCCACTCTGGCATAATGAGCTCAGATACAGCTTGAATCTACAGCATACAAAGAATGAACCTTTTTTTTTCTTTATTTCAGTTAACAGTGGTGTGATGGGCAGGTTAATTATCTGATCTGTCATAATCTAACTTTCCAATGCTTAGGAATGCGCTGCTGGAAACTGCTGGAACTCCAGAAGTTATGACCATAATACAGGTGTTTACACAGCTCTTCCTTCAGGCTCATCAGAATGAAAACAAGCAGGTTAGTCAAGATCTATTTCTTAATGTTTCTCTTCAGTAAGAAGATATGAAATTTCACAAGAAAAGAACAGTTCTACTGTTAAGAATCGTGACTGAATATAATGAGCTGAATAATAGCATCTCTCTACAGCTGTATATACATGCCAAAGTTCAGTTCAAACATTTTCACCTGTGAATAAAATTAATAGTGTGAAACCAATATGTAAGAGTAATTTACCTGACTTTACCCTGGGGTAATCCTGCAACCTAAACTGTGATTTTCACAGGGGCAGTTCCCCTGGTGCTGAAGTTTCTGTCTGTATAGTGAACATGATCATGATCATGATCATCCATCTTTAATAGAAAGGATGAAAAACTTTACTGTGTTTTTCTTTTGCAGTAGCAGGGTTTCTGGTAATAAATGAAACGGAGATAATAACCCCGTCCCCATTCCCCCAAATAACTGTAAGTAGGACACCGAGTAGTCAGATTTGTTTGTTCAAAAGGTAAAAGACACAGAACACGTACTGGTTTCAGTTTCTGGTCTTCAACAGTGGCGTCTCAGAAATCTTTCCTCAGTCTCAAGCTTAAGATTTCCCAGCTTAGCATCTCTTCTGTGTAGATTTTTATACAGATCTTACTGAACTGAATTAAGTAGAATTACTTTTGTATGTACTAATTTAAACAAGAGCAGGATCATTTTCTCATTTTTAAATTTCAAAATGGAGATATGAAAAGGTCATCTTGTTTATAGGTTGCAAACTTCTTTTCAGGTTCCCAAATCACACTGTCATTTCACATCCTCACCGTTTTGATTGGTTGTTTAACTCCAATTCATATGATATAAGTTTGGAAAGTATCCTATCATTTAATAGGTTTCATTTTAGACTTAAGAAAATTTCCAGTTCCTTTGATTTTTGCATCTTTTTGGGGGATGGTAGTTCAGAAAATTTTGGGACTTCTTGGAACTTGTGACGTACTGGCCTTTAATTAGCAGTGTGATTGAATCGGTCTTCTAGCTTCAGGCAATATGAATTAAGGATGAAACTGCAGCTGTCTTGCTTAATATGTAAGCGCTGCGCCTGTTAATTTTATGCCACCCTGACTACCTGGCAGCAGCACACTGTGTAGCCCTGGGAGTGGAGAACACACGTAATGATTTCACACCCGTCTGACACTCAAAAGGTGATAGTGTTGTGCAGGTGATGTGTTTGCTTCAGGGTGAAAGTCCTTCATCTGCTGGCATTGGCGCATGGACTATTCCCCACTTTTTGGAAATGGTTTTAAATGTTAAGTTTCCTCCATTTAATTTGTATGCAGTTTAATTCATGGGCTCTAATTAAGGTATATCTTCAATATTAGAATTTAAAATACCTTATTTCACAGTTTATGAATCAATCATAATGTTAACTAACAGTTGGCGTGCAAAAATGGAGGCACAGACTGTTTCCTAAACTTTGTTTAAATCAGTCAGATCTTATTTTTCTGTCGTACCGATATAACATATATTAATAAGGCACCCATCTTTGTGGTATCTGGATGCCCTTGACAGGACATAATGTGCTCCATTAGCATTTCGCAGAGGAATGGTAAAACCATTAATGACAGAGGATGAAGAGGGTTCTGGCTGGGTCATCTGAGACCTTGGGAATTTATAGTAGTTAATTGAAAAAAGGCTAGGGAAACAGATGTGTCCACAAAGTTTTCAAAAGAACCAGGTCATGTCTGGCAGCCGCACAGGTTTGCAAGGTAGGAGGAGAATGATTCTCTATTGCAATGTGGCAGCTGTCAGAAATATCTGTCTTTTCTAATAACTTTGTAGACCATTTAGAGAGAACAAGGTTTGGCAGAAAAAAAGAGGAGAGTGTGAAAAAACAGTGCTAAAGGGTTTAGCTATGTTTTGGGAGACTGAAAAAGGCATAATTGGAATATGGGGTTTAAACCTACTTAGGAAAAAAGACCATCTTTGTAGTCATTGAATAAGAAATTTAAGAAGGCTGTACCGAGATTGCTGTTGGAATAATCCTTTCCACGTTTTGTATGAGCAGATTTCCTTCAAGTTTGTGATGGTAGTGAAGGCTGACCTAAGGATATTTGTGTAACATTACTTGTAAATTTATGAACCTAAAGTTCATGGTTTTGTTTGATGGAAATTGTAAGTTCTTCCGGGATTATTTTCCCTTGATCACTTCAGAATTGTCAGTGGTTTTCACCTGGGAATTTTGTTTTAAATAGCTGGAGAGGTATTTTAAGCCAGTGTTCAACTTTTATTTCCTGTTGTACACCATGGCAATTATTATAACCAGCCACATCCAAACTCCTTCTGTCTCTTTGTACCTTGTTTTGCACTTTGTGATCGTTTATGCAAGGAAAGAACTGCCTAAAAGACTGTGTTTGTGTGTCAGGAAGCAGACGTTTTTTGCTTTGCTTAAACAGTGTGCTGAAAACTGTTTTTCACTTACTTTACAATACTGTTTTCATATGTAACTCATGCTGTGGGTTGTCTTGGCTACTACTAACTGTGTCAAGGGCTGCTTTTTCATGGGGATTTTTGGTTCAAGCTAATTGGCTATGTGCATACTTTAGTATAGGGGTTATTAATTTTTAATTAACCTAATTTTACTTGACAAGTAGACTTTTAGTCCTGCCATACCAGTGATACATAGACTGTCTGAGAATACTGTATATATTAGTGTGCTGTAATTTCAATTAACTGTTGTTTGCAGAACAAAAAAATGAGTAGAGAGAGAATGTGTTGTTCCATTTGTCTATAAGATTCATGCATGTATATCCCAAAAGAAATGAGTTACTAAATACAGTAGTCTCCATTGCATTTAGAAATTTATCACATTTCATAGAGTCTGTATTCCCAGTCCGTGTTTCAAGAGATGATCTACTTGCTAATTGCCCATTTCTGCAAAACTTCTTTCCATCTGGTTGGCTCCCAGCATGTACCAGTGCCTGGGGTTGTTACTTCCCAGGTGCAGGACTTTATATTTTCTCTGTGTTGAACTTCATGAGGTTCCTGCCAGCCCATTTCTCCAGCCTGTCAAGGTCCTTCTGGATGGCAGCACAACCCTCTGGCGTATCAGCCACTTCTCTCAGTTTTATGTCATCAGAAAACTTGCTGAGGGAACACTGCCTCATCATCCAGATCGTTAATGAAGATGTTAAACGGGAGCGGAGCCAGTATTGACCCCTGGGTTGTAACGCTAGTTACTGGCCTCCAGCTAGACTTTGTCAATGATCACCACCCTCTGGTGATCCACCTCGAAGGGAGTCCATATTGTACTTCCACATGCATACTACACATTAGATGTGCCTGTACTAGATGTTTGCAGAACAAAAAGGTTAAGGGTATACTGCTGCTGGTCTCAATTACACAAGCAGCAATGTTCTCATTATACGAATCACATGTACCCAGATAAATAGAGGACAAATACATTATCTATGACTACCCTACCTTGTGCTGAATCGGGTCCTAAGAATTTTAGGTTTCCATTTTTGAACATAAGGCAATAATCTGCATCACACCCTCAGATTTTGTAGCTGTTATTAGTGCCTAGTTTAATATGATCTATGAACTTGTTTACACTGGAAAATGAAATTAAACAAATTAGTGTGTCTTTTAACCTCTGCATATTAAGAATGAAGACTTTTGTGATTACAGGTAAAAGGCCTAAGAATATGAAGATGTAATTTTCTTAATACTCTGAATCTCTTTTCATGCATTTTAAAAATCCATAAATAATTACTTTTTGTAAGCAAGCTTTTCCTAAATATCACCTTTCTTTCTTTATGCAAAATCCTAAAATTAAGTGTAGAGTTACTTTTGTGTTCTCTTGCTTCAGTCTGTATTACTACCTTAAATGAGATTGTTTGTTGTGGGTTTGTTTTGTAAACTGACCAGAAAGCTCTTAAAATAATGATTTTGTATCTTAGCATAAATTTCCACTGAAGTCCTACTTCCCTTACCATCACCAGCCTCTTGTAACAGCTTTACTCAGACGTCCTTTTGGTAAGTTTCTTCATGAAATATTTGCAGGGTTAGCCAGCCTGCATGGTCTGTATATGTCTTAAAATAACTTTAAAAAGGTGAAGACAAAATTTTGCCAGTTCCTAAATAGGGTGTGTAGAGTTAGCAATTTTAACAATATTCTTTTAATGTATTTTTTTTAATTTTTTTTTTTTTCAGGAACATCTAATTCTTATGTAACAATAATACAGATGTAACTTTAGAGAAAACTAAACCAGAAGTGAATAACAACCAGAGTGCATAATTTTGTAGGAATGAAGACCAGTTACTGAGATTGTAAAAATACTAAATATTCTTATCTTGATAAGAATAGTAATTTTCATTATGAAAATTTTCATATGTATATTACAAGAAATAGCCTTGCTGTTTGTCTCTGAAGGTTGAATTCTGCTGATCTTTTGGATTGCAAACCTAGTATTTTTTTTTCAGGTTTCCCATTTTTATAGATCAAGAAACCACTGCTCAATATGGTACAGTTTTCATAAGAAATAATTTCAGCTCAGCACAAGAGCCTCTGAGAATGTTACTCCACTGATTGTATATTAATATTGAGGTAGCATTTACACAAGGGTATATCAGCCTCATTTGACTATTCCTAGCTGTACTTCCTCACATGGTTTTGTCAATGAAATGTTCTAGAAAACAGTAATAGGTATTGTTGAAAATTGGGAAGTTTTAAAGTGAAATTTTAAATGCTTTGTGATAATAGAATCAAGTTGCACAAATTTTAATACTAGCTTAATGTGTTTAATTTCACTGTTCTGTTCTAGTTGGACAGACTAGAGTTTTACAAGTTTTATTTGCATTCTCCCTCCTCAGAACTGCCAACTACACACTGGCCTCAACACTTGAAACACATTTCGGATATGCTCAGAGAATTAGTAGAAGACACAAATATTACGTAAGCGGTATTATATTTTCTAACATTTGTCTTTTGCATAAGTTACTTTGTGAAAATTCATGTCATTTGAAGTCTTCAGTGACTACATCTCATAGTTTTGTTACTATTCTCTGAATAGAGCTTTGTTTTAAAGAATAGGACTTAGATTACTAACTTTGTAGCATCTATAGACCTGACCAATAAGCCTCTGAGTAAACAAAATCTTGTTCTCTTCATTTCAGAAAATAGCTGGCTGTATAACAGAAATGCTTACTTCCTTAGTCTCCCATTTCTCCCCCAAAACTTTAAAAACTGATTCTGAACTGAATAATAAAAGAACTCTTCCAACCAGAAAAGCAGCTAGTATTGGAAAGAGCCTGTTGTAAGTGGTAGTGTTTTATGAAGGAGATTGTATTGGCTTTCTGCAAGCTTGTGCAAACATCCAAACTTCAAACTTCTTGAATTTTTTTCATAAAGATATGACTGCTGGACTGCAGTAACATTATTTCTCCTATTACTCTCTGAGTAGACACCCAGTGTTTCTGACCTGTTACCCTTAACCTTTTTTGTCCAAGTAGTTGCTATAATGAATGATAGTGTTTGTCTACATGCATTCTGCTTGGGTAGCAGATGCTCTAGGACTATATGAAAAGAATGAAAAAAGATACATCTCTATCTGTTGCTGCCCTGAAATTCTTTCTTATCAGCTGTGTGATGAGACTGGATTCGTCTCAAACTTGGATATGAGTCTGCTTAGATCTGCTCTGAGAGTGAGCTTTCCAAAGCTTTTACATTCAAAGAAACCAATTTTGGTTTGATTCAAACTTGGGACTATTTCAATAGAAACATGGAATGCCTAGGCCAGATGGACTTGCAAAACAAGATGCCCAATTGTCCTCCTGTGTCCTGGAAGGCAGATAGTTGCATCCACGCTTGGTTTCAGTTAACTTGGGGAGGCTTTTATTTTTGTTGAGTGGCAGAAAAAAGCTTTTTGCTGTTCCCTCTGAGGACGGTCTGTCTGCTGGCAGCTTCTCACTTTCTGTATGAGCTGCAGTTCAGTCCCATGTCTCGCCTGTTCATCCCTAAAGTCTGGCAAACCCTTCCGTCCTTGGAGTGTGACCAGTAGCTGACCCTGGCTTCTTAAAGAAAGACGTAACTCAAACTTAGAGCAAACAAATAAAACAAATATCATCAATCATAATGTGTTACAATAATAGAAGCATGTCTGTTCTCCTTTTGTTGCCTAGCCCTTTTTTGGCTTATATTGTCTTTTTCCCCCCTTTGCTTTGATAGTACACTAGTTTGAATAGTATTGTACTTGCCAGAATATCCTCTTACTTCCTTTAGAACTCATGCAACAATTATGTTTTATACCAAATCCCTCTCAGTTACAAAGAAAATGGATCTGGCTTAAGGTTTTAAATACTAATATCCATGAGGAAACTGTATTAAATTTTCTTCTATTGGTTTATTCCTGATTCTGCATCCTTTCTACTTGATAGGATTAATAGAGGAGCAAAAATACTACTGTTTATATAGCTTGTTTTTCAATGGTTTTACTTTACAGAAAATGTAAGTCTTACAGCAAGGTGCTTTCTGTGTACTTCTAATCAACAGATTGCTTCTGTGCCATTTTTTATTATTATATGTAGTCATCCCAGTGAACAGGAAATATTATGTGACATTTTAAACCAGAAATCAACTGCTTAAAGTTTAAGGACCTGTATTTACCCTTTGAGCTATAAACACTTCTAGACATAAATACTGTCAATATTACCCAAAGTATAGTTAGTTATCTGCTCTCAGTAATTACCTTTTAATTACATTTCATCTTTGATTGTACATCACTGGATTTCAGAGCTAGCCTAGCCACTTGCATTGTCACAACATTGAATTATGGTCAGATAAGCAGATTATTTCGCTGAGGGGAGGGCTGTTGTCGTAGGCCACTATCACATTTGTTTTTTCAAATGTTGCATTTCCAGATTCCAGTGTCTTCAAAGACTTTACCAGTGCTGATCCTGTTCCTTTAGCTAAGGAATTTTGGTCTCAGATTTTGTCACGCATCTCTAGTTCCCTGCAGTCTGGGCTGTGCTGCTGCCCCTCCAAAAGCCTTGGAATATCAATAATGGTGACTTTTATAGCAGTCTCCTCGGTACTCTATTTTCTCTCTGTGACTCTACGTCAACCTCTTATGTCTGATGTCAGTGATCATGCTTATCCAGAAATACTCGTGTGGTGGATTTGTGTCCTAGGAATGGGATTTTCAGACCCTGAGATTCTGTGGCATATAGACAATATAATTTACAGGATCAGTAATTTCTGGGACACCTGTAGACAGTATCAATCACCAGACTTCAGACATAGAATACTTTCTGCATACATCGCACCTTCATCGATAAAGATGTGCCTCCCACTTCTTCAGAAAGTCTTAAAGATAAAGCAGTTTATTCCAACTATGACCTTGTCACGGTCCCCAGATGATGTGATGGTATCAGACAACTTCATCAACTCCTGGTATTTCTAATAACTCTTGGAGTTTCCTGGGAAGGGTGGCACAGCAGCTCTTGGAGTCCCCAGGAATAAAACATAAGAAAAACCTCTAGTTCTTCAAACTTTTGCCAAACTTAATAGGAATAATTGTTCCTGGTTCTTAGTCTCCTTCCAGCTGTCCTGTCTGTCCTTGCTTCCATGCTCAGTTTGACTTTTTGCTTCAGAGATCCCTACCATTAGTTTGCATGTCTCCATTATTTCTTTTTTCTTTAGTTGTATCTTAAATTTAGAAGAGTACATGTGAGAAAGTGAAGAGATGGGCTGTGTTCCATTCTTACCTTTCTTTTTCTTTCTGCAGTAACCCAGTTGTAAATACCTTCAAAATTTTCATTAAAAAGGACCTGAATTTTAAAGAGTCAGCAGATGAATATCCCTAAAAACTTCACATTTAGTCTATTCCTCATGAATTACAAAAAACCACACGCCTCATGAATTATCAAAAACTAGAAAATAAACTGGAAAGCACCAGAGAGAAACTGAATGACAATATAAGGCAACAGTATGTTAGAATATAACACTTGAGAGATGATTTAAAGTTTTGAAAATCCTTACACTGGAGAGTATAAATGATAAGGTTTAATTTTGTGATGTATATTTTAATACATAGTATTTTGTCTCAGTTTATTAGAAACTGGTGATATGCATAGTCTATTCTACTGACAAAGTTAATCTGTTAGTAGCACAGGGTGTCTCTCATTTGATCATGACTGCAGATAATAGAGTAGTACATGGCTGTATGCTTATCAGGTAAGGTATTACCTGTTGAAGACTAGTTTAACAATTTTTATTTTCATGCTGGCACCCTTTGAAGTTAACTTAAGACATTTAAAAATGTTAAATAACAAGAAATACTTAGTTGTATCTTTGTTATTTTCCAGTTCTCACGCTGAGCTTTTTGAAATCTGGTTTTTGGTTGCTCGTTTTGGAGAATGGCTGGATATTGCAGCAGAACAACTACTGAAGGCTGTGGTAGAACCAGATGCTTTGCTGTGGCTGTTGGCATTTTACTATTGTCCTCAGAATGAAAATCAACAAAGGACTCAAATGATGGTGGGTAATGTAGCGATAGTAAGCAGGAATAAGCAGTCAATAGACTGCTTATATGATATTGTTATAAAACAAATAATGAACACCAGAAAAATGAAAGGTCTACACTGGAGAATGTACTGGCTTTACAAGGTCTCCTGGGAATTGTGTTGCAGTGGAGAAGTTGAAAGATAATCATCGTGGATTTTCTTTGTGACATTTAGAAAACATTTTTCCTCTTTTTAAAGTATGTTATGTAGATTAGCACCTTCTTGGCTTTCTTTTGGATATCTTGCGTACTTTTAATCAGAAGTAAATCTACTCTAGGAATGGTATTTTTAAATCACTGTGTGGCAGAATTCAGCATTCCTGTGCTATGGCATCTTCTGAGAAGGAAACACAAGAGAAATCACAACAGCAGTCAAAGCAGTAAAGATACTTATCACACACAGCCCTGAATCCTGACCGTGCCCATCTATTCTGATTTCTCTTACCTATCTTTACTGATTTTTGGCATGTATGAGATTGTAAAAAGTATGTTATATTCCCACATGCTAGGTTTCTAACAGAAGAAAGCAGTGTTCTAACCTCACGCACTGTACTGCGTGAAGAGTGCTGTGTGTCTGTGTATGCATGCAAATACATGAAAGCCTTTAATTTAGACGTATTATGCAAGTTTGAACTAGCCCAAGCAATCTGATCTACAAAGCCCAGATTCAAAATCTGGCTGCAGCATCTCTAGTTTTCCTTAATTTAAAAACTGATTCTCTTTGATTTAAAAACACAGCTCAGTACACCACACTAGTAAAACATCATGCTTTTTTACATCTAATGGTCAATGTACAACAGTGTGTTCTGCAATACCTGTATTTCCTTCCCTTCCCCTCCCGCCACCCAGATGGCACTACAAATGCAAGCTTATATCACAATTACTTTTAATTTTTTTTTTCCTCTTTAATTTCTTTTTATCTAGGAGCAGGGGTGGGATGTTGGTGAGCAGAGTTAGGTTAGAGCTACAGTGAAGTAAGGAAACCAGGGTTGGTTTTAGAATGCAGTTTTGGGAAAGAAAGCAATACCTAAGCAATAAACATGAGTGAATGAAACTGAAGGACTATAGGTACAGATCTATGTATGAAACATTGTCCTAACTCCAACACCACAGGATGAAATCACATTGTCCCATATATAAAATCATCTCCCTGTGTGTCCCCTATTCTGTCAGTTTGTTATTCTGTCATAACGCGTGATAAACTTCAGTGAGAAAAAAGCTTTTCCACTGACAGCCCACGCAGTTACTCATCTGTTCCCAGAAGTCTAATATTTCAGTTCATTATGATTCTTTTCTTTAGTTACTTCAAGTAAGACTTTTTTTTTTTTTCCGCAGGTCAGGCTACTTCAGAAGCATTCCCACAGTTCACGCAAAGCTTCTGCCTTTGGTTAGATATTTGCTTTTTCTTTTAATTTGTCCTTTGGCAGGTTAGCTCTCAGCTCTTTCAAATGGAATGGTTTACTCCTCAACCCCTACACTTTTTACCAGTTGAGGATTAAGATGGAATGGAAAATTCTGGCAGATATCAAGCTGGAGGACTTTTCATTCAGCATATTTTTGTGTGGAAAGGCGTGCAATCATGACTTAGGATTTTGTCTTTCATCTACTTATTTTAGGTAGCAGCTTCTTTATCAGCAAGAGTGAGATAAATAGGTTTAAAATGATATAAAGAAGAAAAAGGCTACTTTTGCTGTTCACTAGGCTTCACTCATATGTGCAGGACTCCATATTGTGCTCCTCAATATTTATTCATTTGTTGGAGTCCTTTCATACCTTTAGACTCTGAAACATTGGAAGAACAAAACTTGGAGGTTGGCCATAGTAACTTTGGCACTAAGAATGAGTCTCCTACTGTACATGAGCTTATGGAGCAGAGCCTGCTACTATGAATCTCCAGTCTGTGGCACAAGGGATGGAGGCACACCAAGAATAAGAGGCACAAAAGGATAGAGAATCTTGAAGAGTTACAGTTACCTTCCTTTACGTTCTGGTATCATCTGTTGCCTGACATGTAATTGTGAACATAGTCAATAGCAGCAGCTTTTTCAGACTATTTTATTTGGAATTGTTAATAGGGCAGGGATGAGAAAAGTAAGGTCTGGTAATTGAAACAAATTGCCCTAATGAACATGGTTCAGAAATGGGTGTCCTTTTCCTTTGAGTCTGTGGTGGTATATTTTTCCATTGTTCCTGCACTTACTCATTTGGGTTTTTTTTCTACCAGTTTGTTTGGTTTATTTTTAATATAGTGAACAGGATAATTGTTAGGATTTTTTGCAATAGTTGCTTATAGTTCTTTTTCCATTGTGTAGGTGCCAAAATCTTCTGTTTTCTACTCCCAGTAAAAATTAGTTTTTATTGGCTAACTCAAAAGGTAAAACCGTAAGTGGCAAACAACACAGGAAGAAGGAAAAAACTGCATTCTTACCAGAACATTTTATCAGCCAAGGTCAGGTTGCATAGGGATTTAATTGATTTGTAGCAGCAATGCTGAAATGAGCCCTTGAGGAGCCTCTGTTCTTTTTCCCACAATGCAAAAATCTGATCATGTTCTGCTGAGGGACTTTCTCCATTTCCTTTTATTATTAAAAAAGGTCAAATCCTGGCTTGATGCCCTGCCTGCTTAGTTTGCACGACCAAAGAAAGTTAAAAAATCCATTCTGTCCACCTCTGTGTGTGTGAATCGGTATCAAAGAAATGTGTACAGCCCTTCCTTCCCTGTTCTCCCTGCTGCTTAAATTCAAACTCTTTTCATGTTTGGGTAGTTTCTGCCAAGGATTCAGTTTCCTGTTAGTGGATAAATCCAAAGGAAAAATACCATAGGTGTGACCTTTACTATTATCTGATCTTGCGGCCTTTTAAATTGTTTTCTACAGGTAGAAGCTCAAGCAGTCTATAATCATCTAATGATGCTCTTCAGCTGTACAGTCCTTTCTGTCAAAGATCTGGAGGCTGCTGTACACAGTATAACGGATATAGAGAAATGTTGTAACCAGCATCTCATAACACATCTTCTTACCAACTTTTTGCTCTTTTCTTCTGGTGGACATATGATTGCCCAGGAATTTATTTACTATGTAAGTGTTTCTTCCTTTTTTTCAGTTTTTAATTAAAATACACGTTTTTTTACTGTTTTGGATTTAAGTTCCTACCTCTTAATAAAGAAAATACATAATAGAGAATAGAAGAAGATCATGACTAAGGCAACTATACTTAACTCGCTACATATCTATTTCAGCTACAGTCAAAATATTTTCCTTCTTGACACTTCTTAACTATAGCTCACTGAAAAGGTTGCTGTCCTGACTATACAGCTGCAGAAATAGTTAGAGTAGTAGCTTGCAGTTAAGGGATACCTACAGTTCGCTTACACCTGGCACAGATAGCATATGCAAACGTTTTGCTTTTCCCAGTTACAAATCACTCCCTTAATTATCCAGCTGTTGCAGAGATGATGGAACTGTCTTCTCTCTGTTTGCCACTATTTAAAATAGCTAGTTACTAAGTGTTAGCATTGATGAGGCAGAATTCTGGTGCTTTAGCAAAGCCAGAGAGGAAGAAAGAACAAAGACCTGAGAGTTTCACTTAGCATGTCAAAAAAGATGAAGAGGAGTAAAATGTTGGATGCGTGCCACAATATCTTGCTGTTGTCAATGAGAGCCTTCAGGTATATTCGTACAAACAGTATAATGTGTTTGTGTCTCTCAAGATAAATAGTGCTATCACAGTATGAGATTAGGAATTTCTTCCTCTCTGACTAGAAAACCATACTCTTTTAAGAAGCACAAGCCTCCTGTGCTAGCAGGTCTAGGGCTAGTGTTTGGTTTTAGCACTTCAGAAGTTTTTCCTTTCAGCAGCAGTGCATAGGGTATACGGAGTTTGATTTCATGATACAGGGAATTGAAAACCTATTTTGGTGGTTGACTTTCCTTTCTGGATGACTAAATGGATGTAACATTTTTCTGTTTAAGAAGGGCTAAGATATTTCAGCATTTTAGGTGACAGTTCACAAATGATCAATTTCTTCTCAGCGTAAGAATGTATAATAAAATTAGGGGAGTTATGTATTTTTACAGTCTACTGTTTTCAGCATTTCTCTTTTGAGGAGTGTGGCTGTTGAGCAGTGATGCTGTAATATAATAGTCTGCTGCTTTAAACCTCTTCAGGAAGACCAAAGGGAATGTTTTGTTTCTTTATAGAAAGCAACATAACTAACTTTCAAAACTGTGAGTATTTCCGAGTGCAGGGTGGTCATGAGCTGTTGAAGACCAGAGTATGTCGGTATGATTAATTTCGCCTGCATCTGTGTAATCATGAATATGTAGCTAGGCTCTCCATGTGATTTGAAAAGGCCTGAAGACAATATATGAAAGGCAGAAAATGGTGTGAAACCAAACTGGGATGCATGGCAGTGGGTTTGGTTAGCATAGTAAACTTTCGGATTAACATAGCAGATAACATGGAGTAAAGTCCCTCCTGATCTGCAAAAATTGCAACTTAAGGTCCTTTCCTCGTACTTTGTCATCTTTTGGCAGATGGATTTATTTTTACTTTTGAAAGCTTTACAGAATTGAATTGTGTCCCCAGACCCACCCAAAACTTCCACGTGCTTTTCGTTGTTTTCTAAGGAGATCACCTCTAAATGGTTACACTGTCTGTCCATTTGCGTTTCCTTTTAAAACTTTTTGACATCTTGATTTGTTTCACTTAAATTTGAGAGAACAGTAGAAATCTCAAAGTTGCTCAGTTCCACCAAGGTGTATGAAAAGAGACGCTTTGGGCAGAAGTTGCTTTTGAAGGCAGAGCATCTCCCGTGTTCAGTGGTGAGGGACAAATCTCTGGTTTTGTTGCAAATATTAATGGAGAATTCTTAGTACTTAACAACATAATTGCATTATTTCCCCTCTTCTCTGTTTCCCTTCAGATTACTGAGGCAACTGATACAAGCAAAGAAGTTTGTAGCCTTCTTACCCGTACTGCATACAGAATTAAACACAGTGGAGAAGAAAACCAAAGGACTGTGAAGCTGCTGAATGAACTTCTTCAAAAACTGACAGTGAAAGTTTAGATTTTTTAATGTCATCTATTCATCAAACCAACAAATCAGATCTTTATCCAGGTGTCAGACTTTAATTAATATCTTGCACTGCAGGTTACCAAGGGCAGGACAATATCTCCTTAAGGATATCCAGCAACTTTGTATTCCCTCATATATATTTGAAAATAATTCCATGTTTGGAAATGTTAACCTTCTCGAACATAACATTAGATATTGAAGATGGTTGAAAATTTCGTTCTGAGCACCTTCTTTAACAAGAGACCTATGTCATTTAAAGCAGTTCACTCATCTACTTGTTGTTTTTCTGGCTGAGGGTCAGTTTTTCTCCCAAACTACACATGATTTTATTAGCAAATCGTACCCAGTTGCTTGGCTGGTAAGTTGTTCCTAAAGTGTTTTGTTCTATAATTCTGCTTTTATGACACTAACGATGATCTCAAGTAAGAGTTAGTGATTCATGGTGAGTGCACTCCATGTTCTCAGGAAATCAACAATGTTTCCTGAACTGCTTAGTTCTTTTTGAATATGTTTCCAAAAGAAAACTCCTCTCAGATTTGCTAGATGATTTTTTCAGTACTGCAGCTTTCATAGGACAGTGTTCTCTGCAAAGTACTATCCCAATAGTCGGTCTCTGTCAACAGATACTGCAGGTAGAAGGTTGCTTGCAGTACAGGCTATTTTCAATGTGCCACGACTGATGCTATTGTTTATTCATTTAAGAAATCTGTTTTTTATTCAGACAAAACAGGGCAAGCACAACATAAGCATAAGGAAACTTTCCAGTTTGAGGGCCAAATTTCCTAAAAAAAGCACATGGTTGCAACTCATCTCCTTCCTTTTTCTGTCCAGAGGTAGTTAGTTTGCTTCTTCATTTATTTGTCTCATGAAAAGGGCGTGGACAGTGAGCAATGGCTTACTGTTTTACTGTTAGAATAGTATTTGTCCCAAGAGGTTTTGTGAACCTGTTTCTAGCTTAACTAGAAAAATAAGCACGGAGAACAGTAATGACAGGGGATCTTAACTCTTTTCAGTAATTTGTTCTCATATATCACCTAGCTCTAATGTCAACACTTGCACTATATTCAAAGATGCTACTTGGAATACTATTCTTGCATATAAAATCAGAGACATGTATCTTAAATTAACACAGCTTTCTGAATGTAGCATTTGTTTTTGAGCAAGGGAAAAGAAAAACGAGGTACTTAGTGTCCCTTGGCTGTGAGAAGTGGAAGGATATTTTCTGTAATGCTGTTGACTGATTTCTTACAATTTTGTTCCCAGTGAGTCATATCAGACCAAATTACAGAAGCTACATGTCCTCTCAGCCATTTTGTTAGTGTTTGCAATATTTGAGTCCAGCATATGAAGAAAGAGTAAATACATAATGTAAGTCTGTGAAGAAAGGGGTTTCTTCCTCTTTTGGATTAAAAATACTTCTGAATGAAAAATCAGAAAGAGATATGTTGCAATTTTTTAGTTGTTGGTAGCCATACACATCTAAAGAAAGCAAAATCAAGCAACCCAGTTTTCTATTCCCTGAATATCATACCTGAAAAGCATGAGATTAAACTAAATTATTTGTGGGTCATCACAAACTCTGAGGTATTTGTCTAGTGGGAACATGTGCGGAGTGCTCTACCTAGAATGATAAATAATGTAAAATTTGTCTCCAAAGAATTATTTTTTTTTTTTGCTTTACTTTCTAATCCGGTTGTTGGATGTGAGATTCTTTGGTTGTCCTTAAAGTCTCTCCATATTACAGCTACATAAAAGTACTTAAAAGAAATATTGGCAAAGAGTTGCAATGTATGATTCTTGCAGATTTTTGAGGTCAGTGACATGATATGTGTATTACAGTTGTTGGAGATGAATTTGTAACCGTCCTTTCACAGTGCAGTCTTTTTTTTTTTTTTCCACTAACAAAAGTGCATGGAAATTCTTCTAACTTTCTTAAACAAAACAAATATACTGTTAAATAGTGGTAAGTCAATTCAAGCAGGAAGGAAATGTGCAGTAAAGGCAGAAAGAACAAAATTAGTTGTGAATTGGTACATTCTTGTTTTCTTGTGTTTGGCTTCTTAAGAAATAGTGCATGATTTAAATATTACAAGGAGGGTTTGCTTGTTTCAGGAGGCTTTAAGGAAGAAACGTAATTGATGCTATCTGTAACTTTAAAAAGATACATCTGTACTGGCATTCTTTTTGCTTTATTTAGCATAGTAGTTATAAGTCTCTGGTATTTCTTTTTCCTTGTTCTTTCACAGTGCTTGAATTATGATCTAACTTTGATATAAACCATGATTTTGTGGCATGTTGAAGCTACTTTTGTTAGTTTGCCAGTGGAAGGCAACAGTATGATTTGGTAGATCTGAGTAATGGAAGATTTCTCATATGGTGGCTCCTGCATTATCCATTTAACATGCGTCTCCTCCTCTGTAATCACTGCTTTCTGGAAAAGTTCTTTGGAACCTTCAGGGCTGTACTTTTATGCAGAACCAGCCAACAAGTTCTGAAATCAGTCTTTGAAGTAGCTTGTTCCTTTCCCTCCAATCTCTGTGTCAGCACACACCCTAATTCTGGATGTTATACTGAATATAGAGAGCTTTTCAAAATTTTCCTGCTCCAAGGAGTTGTTTGCAATACAAACAGTAAATTTTACATGTTTGTTGATGATGCTTCTTTCCTATCTAAGACTGCTAAGTTACAGCTTTTTGAATTTTGCAAGCTTTCCAGCATGGAGCTGGGTGGTTTCTGTGGATTTTCTTCAGAAAAAAAGCCACTTCTATGGCTTTCATTCAACCAAGACCTTAGTACAGTGTATATACAAAGCAAAATATGTTTTATTTTGTAAGGTATGGTAGAAACAGGTATGTTACCAGGTATTGCAATTTACCTGACCAGCAGTAACACGTTACTTCTGGGATTTGTGATCAGGTTTCCACTGTAAGTGTAAAGAGGTGTTAATAGAAAGTCATACTGTGAAGATGCAACTGAGTTAATATTAGTTTTGGTAAGTTACAATTCATGCCATGGTGGTATATGTTTGGCTTGGTTTTGAGGGGATACAACAAAAAAATATTCTGAAGCATTATACAAGTGTAGGATGAAACGTCTAGCAAAAATGACTTGCAATTATTGAACCAAACACTACTAAAACATGTTTACTCCATTTCTTTGCTGTATTATCCAATGACAGAATAAGATTATAATGTTCTGTGTGAGGGAATAATATCACGCAAATTAAAATGCAGTTTTTCTTCTGATGTAAGAAGGCTGTAGGAAGGTGAGAAATTCTGACACTGAAGTGCAGCTTTCTACTAGGCCCAAGTTTGAAAAGTCAAAACCTGGAACGTTATGGGAGGAGTCCTCCACTAGAGCACTGAGCGTGTTTTTGAATCCAAGCTTTTATACTTTCCAGATAGTCTGCAATGGCTTTGTCGTGCAGTCAGCATGTTTTGCTGGGCAAGACCAGAAGTTAAACCACTGTAGCTGAATTAGCTGGTGCTAGAGGCAGCCCTCTAGCACTTAATTCATAGCAGTATTCACATGTGGGCCTGTTTAAGTCCGCCTACCTCTCTGGCAAGTTTATCTTACTCGTGATACAATTTTTCCTTAAATGCTTGCCTGGATTTAAAAGATACGCTCATGGTAGCCTTAGCTCATTTGTTACCTTAGCAGAGAGTAGCTTATTCTGGGAATTTGCTGCTAGGTGGTCTGTTCACTAGTGAATGCCAAAAAGGAGTTTCCCTTGCTTGCATTGGCCATCTTCCTTTAACCAGCTGTCTGGCTGGTGGAGAGGAATAAACCTCATGAGCCCCTTCTGATGGCTTAAGTGTACTCATAGTGACTGGGTCCTTTTAGCGGCCAGGAGCCAGATAGGGATAGGCATTGGACAGTCATCAGCCTCTGAAACAAAAATTTGAAATGTCAGCCGCCTGTAACTGAGTTGTAGCAAGGCACGGCTTGTGCCTTAGTTTGTATTTTATGTTCTTGCACGAGTGTGAAGGGAGAGAGGGTGAGAAGGAAGAAAAAACCCAGCATGCTGAAACCCAGTTGCAGAAATTTAGCTGTGATGTTTATATTCAATTGAATTGTAGTACTGATAGGATTAGGAAATACCAATTCCATATAAGACAGGTAACCTGAACAACAAGAAGTAGCAGAAAGAAATCCAGCAATACTATGTCTTTAATAGGTCTGTACATTTAACTAACTTCCCATCTCTTAACAAGTCTTGCTACCTTAAAAGCATGTTTCATAAGTCTTCTGTATTATGGCAGATGATAGATTCAATTCATTTCATAAAAAAAAGCAGCCCCTCAGGAACAATGACCCTCTCCTTTCTATTATTTTGAATAAAAAGATCTGTTAGGCCCATGAACTTTGGCAGATGCATATTGCCATCTTGAAATAAACATATTTTTACATATTCTTGACCATAACGAACAGTTTCACTTAGTTATCCACAGTCTGAATTACACTGTCCTTGAGATTTCCCATGTGTATGTGCGAAATCAGACTGTATATACAGTTTATTCATTCCTTGCTGTTTTGATTTTATTTCTTAGCTTGTGGGTTTATTTTGAGGCTCCCAAGACAGGTGCATGCAATATATCGTTTGCATGCTGCTGTTAGAAATTCCCTTAATATTTAATGTATGAGACAGCAGCTTTTCTTTGTTTTGACTAATGATGCTTTAAATTCTACTTAGTATAAGTTGTCTAAAGATAGGATTTCCACTTTTTTTGCTCCAAACTAACTCATAATGGTAGCTGAAGATACAAGTTTCCCATCCGTATTATCATTCCCTGCAGAGACTACCAGTGAGTGTTTAAGTGCTCTCAATCTCATGATTGTGCTGCACTTCCGTATCAGCTTGAGATGTCTGTGAATAGAGAGGGAAAAGCCAGTATCAAATTCCACTGAAGATGAGAGAGGCCTTGAAATTTACTACAGAATTAATTCTTAAGATAGAAATGACGGATATGTGTGTGTGAATTCCGGCATTATCTGTGAGTTTCTACTAGGCAGGATCATTACCATCTTTTCTGGAGGCATGACAAAAATACAAATGTCTCCATAGACCATGTCTAAATTTCTTCTTCAAATGCATCACAAAACCCACTATTATGTTTCAACTTTCCTTGCTTGTGAGTTTGCTTCTTTGCTAAAACACAGTTGACCAGTGCTGAGCAATACGCTGTACAGCATGCTTTTAGGGCCAGACTGAATTGCTGAATTGCTATCGTTGCTTTATCTGGCCTGCTTGACCTGGGCCATGAGAGGATGCTGATTAAACATCAAGCCTAAACCTTGCAATTAAGCTATAACATCCATTTTGGAGAGATAATTCTGTTGGGATTTAAAGGTTTCAGATGATGCTGTCAGCGATTTTTCACCATTGCTTTTCTGATCTTGGTTTCTTTTCAACAGTTCTGCTTCTGCTTGCTGTGTTGGCAGAGTGAGACGCAGTTACTCTTTAGGCAGAAGCATTGCCTTTGCTTTCTCTTCCCCCTGTCTCCCTTTCTGCCCACGGTCCAAGATGAATGTGGGTATGATCCATAATGGGTTTCCAGGAAAAAAAAAAAAAAAGGAAATCAAGCAACAAAACCCAACTAGTTTTTGCTAGGCCAAGTTAGATAATGGTGCGAGTCATCCAGTGTACCTGCCAGTGAAGGGGAAGAGATGTGTCAGCCCCTGTATGTCCCTGTGTGTGACGCCAGCTCTGCTCCCAGGCATCGCCCTCGCCCCAGTGCTGAGACACCGCTCCCAGCAAGCCCAGAGGAAAAGCCTGGAAGTAGCCAGAGAAATGGCATTTTTCAGACGACTGAAGTGAGCTACTTAACCAAAGGTTACGAGGATGTCCAGCTGCTGCTCAGAGGCTTGTGAGAGGACAGCAGAGCTGTCATCATCTCTACAACAGTGGGGCAATAAGCAAAACCAGGCTTTTGCGTGGTCGTACTGTGGGCATTACTGCCGTTGGGGTGCTATGCTAATACAAAGCAATGCTCAGCTGAAAACTAAGTTCTGTTTTCTGATGTGTAAATTATCATGAAAAAACAAATCTTTACACAACTGCAATTTCTGCATGCCTTTCAATAACAATTACAACAAATGCCTGTTGCATCTGGAAGCAGCAGGAATGAGGCCCTTAATTTTGTGCAGAAAATATGCACTCAGTTTTACTCACAGCAAATGCACAAATGCAGTTTATCTCCTAACCACTGTGCAAATGTCTAATTTTTCTTTCTGCCCTGGCATATTTCACTGGCACAAAATGTCAGCCTGCCAGCAAGGTACGTTTTTAAAATAACTTTTCCAATATGTCGTGCCCACGGAAACAAGGGAACATATCCATGTTAGTGTATACATTCACTTCAGTATTTGTATGTGCCTACACTTGAATATTCTTGTGGTGAAATTCTAGATGAGTCAGGCTCCTCTTTTTGGTTGCTTGCTTGTCCTTTCTTGTAATTAATTTTTTTTGGTTTTTTGGACTGCTTGTCTGAGCATCAAAGATTGGGCCAAGAACATAAATGCACATAAGCGCCTATTAAAATCTTTGCCTGTTATAGAGACCATCAAACCTGGTTCACAAATACTGGGAATTGTAACACAAAGGTAGATATTTTATAATTTTAAAAGACCACAAAATATACTAATTTACTTTTAGATACTAAGAATTAGTGTCCTGGAGTAAGGTTTGCTGTGAATTAGAATAAGGTTTTATGCTCAGTATATCTGTTTATGTCAAATGTCTTACTGTAGAATGTATAAGTGTATTGAGTGCTTTGCTTAGAGGAAAATACCATTAAGTTACAGGCGTAAATTTTGAAGACGCTTAGATAATTCATATACAACTACTCCTGACTCTGAAATCATGCGTATGAAAGGACAGACCTGTGAAGGCGTGGAAATTCCTCCCTCCTGAGGCACAAAGGCCGTGGCAGCAGCGCCGTGCAGCAGGACAACCCCTAACACGTGACTTACTGCCATCGTGCGCCAGCGTTGCAGCACCTGCAGGACCCACCACCGCCCGCCACCACCTGCCTGCGGTGTGAGGGGCCTGGGGGTGACTCAGTCCTGAAAGGTGTGGGTTTTCCAGATGTTTCCAGACCAGTTTCTACTCGGAAAGAATCAACCCAAAACTAGTAAAGCCTCTGGCGCATAATGGCACACAGTAACGCAGCTGCTTGTTCGTTCTTACAAAGGTGCCATGGTTTCCTCCCGCACACCGATGTATGCAGAGGAGCCTGCGCCTGCAAACTCTTGTTACTTTGACAAACAGCTAAAATTTTCTGTAATAGAAATACCAGTTCTAAAGACTTTCATCAGCTGCGGAGATAAACTGGCTGGCCGCAGTACTCTGCGTGATACATTATCACGGCCTAGATCTATAGAACTTTTTTTTTTTTTTTTTTGGTAATATCCTTTTTCACGGTGCTTTTTATGTGTCAGAAATCCATACAGGCTCCATACGCTTTGAGTCCTGCTTGTTTCCTCAAGCTGCCCCCGTGCTCAGGCTGCGTTCCTGGCTAGACCTGTCGTTTCCAGGCTAGACCTCTTCCATTCCCTCTTATGTACGAGGAATGGGCAACAGGGTACAGCTAATTCCCTCCTAAAGGAGAAAGCACAGAGCCAGCAGCAGCTGCAAACACCTCCCAGCAAAGCTGAAGGCAGAAAACAAAGCGGAGGAACTGCTGTCAGCAAAATGGTATGTTTTACTCTGTGTTTGTAGCAGAAAGCATGTGATCGGGAATGTGTCTCTCATTTGGGAGAAAAAAAAAAAAAAACAAGCAAACAGCCCTTTTTATTCAGAAGGGGCTGATTATGAAACAGAAGTAGAAAGAAACTGAAGTAGGGCAAGGACACACCTAGGTGAATGCCTGTGCTTGTCATGGCCATGCACATTGATAAGTAAGTGTACGTTAGCCTTGAAGTCTTAGTTTTCACCTCCAAACAGATTTTAATGTTGTAGCATTTCTGCCACTTTCCTCAAATGCCTGACTATACTTACGAACAAACAAGTTAAACAACAAATGGGCAGTTTCACTGGATTTCAATGTGTTGACAGTCAAGTCTGGATAGAGGTATCAGTTGACAAAACATGACTTCCAGTAATGATTTTAGTGACAGTAAGTTTGGAAATGGATATTTTTTGTTGTTGTTTGCTTTTATTTACTATAATTAGAATCTACAACTTCGTCCTGTCAGGAAATTAATATAGAAACACCCACCTTGGGAGAATCTGGAGTAAAATGAACAGTGTGAAACGCTGTTGGTTTGTTGGTTTTTTTTCCTGCTAACCTCTCAATAGGGCCTATTAAAAACTTAAATAATTAAATGATACTTTGTATGGTTCACTCTCAGAGCTTTTTACATGATTCAGAAGGACTTTAAACTAATGGTAATGCTTATATCGTGTTAATGAAGCTACTGCATAATACATACAGGAGTCTCCTGTTCTCTCTTCACTTCTGATGAATTATGGTGACAGCAACTATTTGAAGCCACCTTTAGCTTCCTTCTTAATCTGGAGCCTCGCTCTATTTAGCAATGCTTGGATTAGCAACAAAAGGCCACACAAGCCCAGGTGCAGGGCCAGGGCTGCCATCTCTGCCATTTTTTAGGTTGTTTGGTGTTAGTGCTTTATTTTCTGTTTGTTTTCTCAGTTGCTACAATGCAGGATGGATCCCAGAGTTGTTGTGAGAGAAATCAATGTTCAAATTCATGCTCACGTTAATACTGCTGAGACACACTGGAACAGCTGTAGCAAGCAAAATAAACTACTGCTGTGCTCAATATTAGAGGGGAAAAAAAAAAAAAGGTAAGAAAAGTAAATTGTGTTGAAAGAACAAAAATTTGGTGATATTTGCAAATGTGTGGAATGTCTTACCTGCCATGCAGTATTAACAGCACTGGCTATGACAAGGCTTACAACATACGTGATTTCTGCGTGTCTTGTGCAAGAGCCTTATCCAGCTCTTGGTTCTTTCCCTTACACAATGAAAAAGGCAAAAAGCAAGCTGGTTTCCTTTGCTGGCCTCTGCAGAAAAACTTGTGAAATGAAGCATAACTCTTTTATGAACGGGATCCCTTAATAACTACATCTGTGAGCGCAACCACACTAGGAGCCATTGCAGTATCTCAGCGTGTTCTTGGACAATTCCCTAATTCTTGCTGCATTTGAAAGAAGCTGCTGAGTGTTCCACAATTCAGGTACTGACACTGTGTGCCTGGAAAGGGGGAGGTCAAAAAATGTAGTGAGGTGAAGAGGAACTGTACTCTTTGGACTAAAGCCACTGTTGAGGCAGGCTGTTACTTTAGATTCCAGGCACAAGAACTTTAAAAAAAGAATTGCCACATTTAATTTTTCTTGTTAGTATCCATTAAACTAAGGACTTTCAGCTGCTTCTCTCCTACTGCAAAAGCAGTAATGGGGTGATTCGTTGTCCTAAGTTTGTAAATTAATATTGAACTACTGTGCAATGGAAAGACTACGCATACTTGAAAAAAATATTTATTTTTACAACAGCAGTTGAGGTAAAACAATAGTGTACAAAGTAAATATGTTCATAAATTTTTGCATTTTAAATTCTTACTCTCTGAAAAGAACAATTAAGATGTCTTCTGATCAGTGGAGCAGTACGTTCCTAGGAAAGAAGAGCTACACTTGATATATCACTGTGTAAAAGGAGCAGCACAGGGCTATGGAAGACATTTTCAGAAAATGGAAGGTCTGACATTTCTGGAAAAAGTTAACCTAAACAAGACAGAGAGAGAATGCTGATCTTTGTTTTTCCTCAATCCCATCCCAAGCCATCACCAGGATGACAGCGGGTCACTTCTCTCAGATTATTTCAGCTTCCAGGTAACCTCCCCAGCCCCACCCCAGCTCCCACTAATTTTATATTGGCTTTTTATTTTGGCATAGAAGTTACAAACAAAATTTTAAGTACAGAATACAGTTTCATCGAATTTCAGAGTTTACTAATCTTGGCCAAATTAGTGGAGTGCATAAAATCATTCAAATCAAGAGTCCTTGGCATCTGCAAACTGGAATGGTTGTATCACCAAAGATCAAGGATAAACCCCAATTTTCTTGTATTGAAGAACTACCTAAAGCCGCAGCAACGTGCGTGTGTGTAGTTTGTTTTGTGCGCCTGCACTCTTGGTTACAGTGAGCCTCTGGAAGACATAAATATTGAGAGGTAAATGTTTCTGTCAGCTGATTGTTTTAGCAGTCACATAATCCTTCCTTTGATGTCTTGGGTCAGTGAAATCCTAGTACCATCGGGGTATATATTAAAAGAGTTTCTCTGTGATCTTTCCTGCAACGGAAACAGCAGTAAAAGTTATTATTCTGTCACGACAAAGGCCTATCTCTGCATTCTTGACTGCCCCAGCTCTCCAAATAGAGTTATTTTTCAGGTTACCAGTAGAGCGTAACTGTGTTTACAGAGTTGACAATGATCTCTTTAGATTTCTAGAGCTACCACAACAAGGTCTGGGGAAAACAGGGAAGATCCACAGTGCAAGCACATTCTCTTGGTTATTAGCAGGTTACACTTAAAATAACACTGGAGGTCAGTTACCAGAGCAATACTGTGTGACGTGCTACATGTCCACATACCTTCTCGTCTTAAGCCAACAGTTCTCTAAACAGTACTGAGGTAGCTTTTCCACCTTAGGCTGTTTAGTGTTTAACACCAGGACATTGTATCGTATATTAATTCCATTTTTGAGAGAAAACAGTAACAACATTTCTCAAAGGCTCTTAGAAAAGGTACATCTTTTTTTTTTTTTGCTCTGGGGCTCGACTCCTGTTCCTGCTGAACTGAGCCAGTGTGTAAAATCAGAACTGATATCAGCTCAGTAGGCACTGGAGGACGGGTCCATCAACAGCCTGGAACAACAGCAGCAGCCGTAAGTGGCAGCTCCAGTCGGAAACAACCATTTCCTGCAAACGACACACGGTGCTAAGCTACAACTGCAGACACAGCATCCGTTAAAGAGAAGACTACAAAACAAAGCTTTATAGACAATTCCAGTGTAAAGTCACAAACATTTATTTCCTCTGACCTTTAGAAAAGCATGGTAACCAAATTCCTGCAGGCGATGCCTTACTTTTGCAGTCAGGTCGAGAATTAAAGGAGCACTGTTTATTCTCAACTAAAACCAAAAGTCTTTGGTCCTCCCCAAGCCACCTCTGCCTCTTATCCTCGATATACTGCATCTCACACACATGCACGTTCATTGTAAGTCTGCCCGTTCAGCAGTAAGATATCTCAGCCAGCAAACGCTCTCCACCCTGCGCAGGCTGACATTAAGCAAAGTCTCCTCTCCCCTTCTCCTCAGGTGCAGAACTTAGCCACTGTGAACAAAGAGGGAAACAATCACTGTTCACCAATCAGCTAAGCTCTGCACCTCGCCAGAGAGGTCTCCGTTTCGGTATAGCTAATTATCGGATGAGGTTCTTCCACGATGCATCTGCTGCTTTCCACTTTTTTTTTTTGTTTGGGGTTTTTTGGTTTTTTTTTTTTTTTGATTGTTTGTTTTGTTTAATGGACGGAGAGGATTCCACGCTGTGTACGGACCGGATAGTTATGGTGAGTTTCATACTAGCAGCTGTGGTCATGGCTGTGTGGTAATCCCTGGCAATGTGATTTTAATCTTAAATCACAAATCATCATGCCAGGAACCCAAACAGCCACAACATTAAAAGAAAGCTGTGCAGTCACACAGAGTGGTGTTCTCACAACAGTATCTTTAGATTTTATGTTACAGCTCACCATACACTTCTAGTCTGTCTGAAAAGTCAAACGGGCAATTCTAGACTATTGCTAACACATACATACCATGTAGTTTTCCTGTGCTAGGTACTTACCACCAGAAGCTTGTAGAAATTTTGATTTTTATTATTGAAGGAACTATAGGAAGACAGTTCAAAGTACTGTAGTACCAGAACAAACTGCATCTCCATAGGACAAGAGGAAATGGCCTCAAGTTACGCCAGGGTAGGTTTAGGGTGGATATCAGGAACAATTTCTTCACAGAAAGGGTTGTGAAGCATTGGAGCAGGCTGCCCAGGGGAGTGGTGGAGTCACCATCCCTGGAGGTATTTAAAAGACGGGTAGACATGATGCTTAGGGACATGGTTCAGTGGTGGTTTTGGCAGTGTTAGGTTGATAGTTGGACATGATGATCTTAAAGGTCCCTTCCAACCTAGACAATTATACGATTCCATGTTTCTGGCGTTCAAACACTTGAAGGCATCTATCTACCAGAGTAAAAAATGTTGAACATAACTCAAATTCCTGTGGGTCCTTGGTAACTGGGAGCACACAAGCAAGTCTCTTTGCCCTACCTGTTTTAGAAGGCGAAGCTCCTACCCCATAACTGATATTCTGGCACTCTACAGTCTAATCCACCTTTTCCAAAAAAATTTTGTTGGCAGGCACAGTTCTTGCCTGTACAGAAGAACAACATGGCTATTCATAAACAAACTTGCTTTCCTGGTATCTACCTGCTGTATTTCATATAAATAAAGTAAACACCTCAAATTCAAGTGGAACTCACTATCGACTACTGCTGTATGTACACGCTTGAACAGGAGAAAATAAGATTTCTGCTCAGTACCAATTAGAAAATTATGATTTTGTGAAATGAGACACCTGAATTTTGATACCACAAATCAACTGTAAAGTTATGTGAACAACCAAGGCAATCAGTCTGGGAGATGAGTTATATCATTAAACAAAAATCTGAGGTATGCTGTAGTGGAAGAGACCTTCATACCAATCCTAACTGGCTGTGTGTTAAACATGCAAGTACAAACACTGTAAGGTTACCTCCGGCTACTCAAATAGACTGAGAAACGGAGAATATCTTTGCAAATCACCAGTTTATAGCCTGCAGCAATCTTTATTTCGTGAATATTTCTTGCAATTCTGCTTTTTCTCTGGTCGTTCCTCCCCATTAAGTTCAGAAACAAACTAGATTGTGTATTAAGCAGCTTCTTCATGTTAAGGCTGCTCTTCTTACCTCATAATCAGTCTTCAAAGGCCTCACTACACTTAACAGAAAAACATTTGAATTATCAGCTTGTTCTCACATGATTCAGACCGGCTTCCAAGTGCACAGCTTCGTACTTCTACTGTGGGCTCAGATTCTTTTAAAAGACTATGCTGACTATCAATCAAGTCAACATGCGGTTAAGCAGAAATCCCCCTTGCACAATTGCAATTTCTGTAAGCAGAGTTAAGAATACAGAACGGGAAACAACTGCAGGTGGAGCCTGGCCTTCTCTGGCCATTCGGACTTACAGTTGCTTCTTGTACAATCCATTACAAAGTTTACAACAAAGCCATCCTCCACGCTCTCCAGCTAGTGCCTACACGTATCTAACTCATTGCTCCAGCAGCTGGGCTTAAAAAAAGGGAAAAAAAAAAAAAAAAAAGGCAAGATATTTAACAAGAGTTATGTCTGAGGCTAAGCAGCCACAAGCTGTATGGTATGCCAAAGTTTACTACATTTGGTGAGCTCTGCATTCTCTTTCTGCTTGAGATAAAATCAGGGTGTTTAATTTAAAAAGAAAAATCACCTCTTCAGAATAACATCTCTGCCACCACTTTGGCTGAGGACGCATCCATATGTTCTCGTGCTGCAGCAAAGCATTTACGTGCAAGTTCTTGTTGTTTCACATCTTCATTCACCATTAATTCACCATAGAGATACACACCCATTGCCTGAAAGAGGGACATAACACACAGACATCCTATCACCAGTAATGACTAGTTAGCTGGTTTTCATTCCATTCACCTCCTAGTACTCATTTAATTAAAACAAAACAAACAACCCAAAAAACAGACAATACCATATACTCTAGAACACCTACCCTTCCCCCCAAAAAGTAGTCTTCTCTGGATCTCTTTAGCCTAAGGATGGTTGTCTATATGTTGCATTGAGTACATAGGAACAGGATATGAATATAAGAGGCGTATGTTATGTCGTGAGAAGAAAATGCTTTCTCACTCCATTTTTCTTGCCACTTTTCAGGTTGAAATCTGTTTTCTTTTATCCAATACCTGAAATATTTCCAAATGCCCCTTAAGAAAACAGCTTGTCCTTCCTTCAACAGGATACACATTTTCTTTCCAATTGGGATGTTTACATACACATGCACACAAATAAAGAGGACATCAGCTGAAACAGTACACTCTAAAATTCCCATATGGCAATTCTGTAACTGGACATCAACCGAATGCGGCCAGGTCTATGGTTCAGACTCTTCCCTTTACATCTGAGATACAGCTGAAGATACACAAATTCTGGTTTGGTAAGGCGGCAGGCTTTACCTAACCACTCATTCTGGACGTAGCGGCTACCAGGGCACCTGGGATGAGATCTGGGCCCCTTCTGGGCAGCTAAAAAAGCACTGGCTAACTTAATGGGAAACACATTGGGGATTGCCAATTTTTTCTGATTATATAATTTTCTTTCACCTAATTACAGGAATTCAGTAGGCGTTAAACTGCACTTATCAAAATAGGATTACACATGTGACAAAATATTAGCAGCTTAGCACACTGATTTTTACAGTTGTGCTTAATGTTTGGACAGTTGCAGGAGAGGAAAAATTTGGATAGCGTTGAAAAAACACAATTTTTAATACTATTCCTCGCAGTTTCTAGCATTGGCTGGTAAGCCTTAAAAAAAAATTAGCTTCAACAAGAAGGGAAATTTAAAGTTTAACAAGGACTGAAACAAAAGGAAAAAGTCCCAGAGTGGCATAAACCTGCCAGAGTCCTCACCAATCCCCTGTGTGCTCTCTTCCATCCAGAGACCCAAGAACTCAGATTTCCAGGGTCTGCAACTGGGCCAGGGTCTGGCCTCCACACCAGGCGCACACACAGCCTTGGAGCTGGGCTACACTTGATTTCATAGGGAATTTCAAAATGTTGGAATTTTATTACAAATAGGAATTACCTTCTCTATCCAGTGTTAATAAGCTTCCCTCAAGCCTAAACATTAACATGCAGTAAACACACTGGGGTTTTGTAGTCCTGAAAAGGACTTAAATAGTCACATTTGCATTTTTCCCAGACTTTAAAAAAAGCCAAGTCTTTCATGATCAGTAAGGACATGCAACTGCTCTGATTTCAGTTGTAAACACTCCAGAATCTGGTTGTGCCATAAACTGTATGCACTGCTGGAGTACATGAAATGAAAGATATTGAAGACTCCATAAAAAAAAAAAACTGCAAAAATTATTTCCCTGTGCTGCAGATAATGTTAGTCTTTATTTGGCATAGTATCTGTTCCAAACATAATGCAATTCAATATGTTTGGTTTTATGAACTCATGGATTTCCCACCTCCCCCAGGCTTCTGCTGGTGGTTATCTCCATCCTTTCATAGGATTAAAATACACACAACATATAAACTCCTTATTTCATAAATAATGTTCTTTTAAGTTGGTGTTTTGTTGTTTTTTTTTTTAAATAAAGAGCTTGCCAGGAAGTCTGGGGCCTGTTTATCGGCTGGGATATAAATAGGAAGTATATTTCAGAGCTGGAAGAAAGAGCACGAGAGACTGCAACAACTTTATTGTGCTGTGACAAAATGTATTTGCCTGAAAGCACAAAAACCTCACTGGCTGTAAATGGCTTTGTTCATTGTCAACATAAAAGGTAAAGACATTAATACCTTGCTTAGACTCTGACACACCTTGCAACATTTTCTATTTTTTACATACATCTTAAATATATGTAAGTCATCCTAGGCAGTGAATGCCTTGATCTTATAGAGGTCATAGTGAATGAAAATAAATAAAAGTGAAATAGAAAGAACAAGGCAGAGGTACAATTAGAATTGTAAGTTCATAATGGCCTAGATAAAAAGCCGTGGTAAAAACATCATGCATGGCCAGCCTTTTAAGACCTTCAAAATCTCCTGGTATCATTTTCCTGTCTGTGGAGAGGCCCACATTCTCTGGAGGTGTATTGTTGTGCTACGCTTCTCCTTCCGGACGTTGTGTTAAAAACTGAAATGACCACAGCACTGACTGCTTTGTGCCTAGCTCAAACCTGCGTGCATTAACATTCACAGCTAGACTTGCCTTTGTCATCCTGCAAAAGGAACCAATGCTGAGAAGTATCTTTCTAGTGTCATTGCTACCTCTGGGTTGCATAAAATGCAAGGAGAGGAGGGAATATATCCGATTTCACCACTTAGGTGGGGTTGAATACCCCTAGGTGGCTTCCTTAAACTACAGCGTTTAAGGGGCGAAAGAGGCAAAAACTGAATACACATCCAAGCTTTTGACAAACTGCAGGAAGAAAATATATTAAAATATTTTTTTTTTAGTTTCACACTAAGGTGTCAAAAAGTTGACTATTTTGAAAACCTTAATTAAATGTAACAACTGACCTGATCTTCTCTGAGAAATGTCTCAACATCTCCGTACCCAGGCACGTACTTGTGTTTAACAACAAGTTCACACCACCGATGACGAACCTTTGGGAAGAGAAAAAATATTAAGGGGGGGACGGGGAAGGAAACTGTACTGTATCTGTGTGAGTGTTGATAAACAATACATCTCTAACCAGTTTGGGGTTGTTGTTGTTGTTGTTGTTGTTGAGCTTGGGGTTTTTTTGGTGGGTTGGGTGGTTTTTTTTCCCCAGCAGCCAGGCAGATGCCTTGCGACACCGGTCGGTGCAGCACTCTGCATGCGTGAGCCTGGGTTTTGGAAACCCAGAAGACCCAAAGGCAAACTCCTGGTTCCACGCTAGTAAACTAACCCAGATCCAGCCACAGATCTGCAGCATCTTCACCTCCACTGTTTCCAGTCTTGACTTTTTTTCCCTTTAAGTTAGGCTAGAGGGTATTTCTTTTACACTGTTAGAAGGTGGGAGGGGGAGGAGATCAGCACTGCCAACATCTAGAAGAGCCGCAAGATGTAACTGATAATTTCCCCTATGTAAGTGTATACTCCAAGTGATAAAAAGGCTTAAATATAATTCTATAGCAATACTAATCCATACCAAAAGAATAACAGATTATAAAACCATGAGATAAAAAAACCATTTTATAACCATTATAAAACCAGATTATAAAACAGGGAGCTTTCAGTTAAATGAAACACAGTTTTGCCACCATATCTTTGCCAGTAATAGAATTTAAGCACCTTGAAAAGCATTTAAAATCCGTCTACACTTAAAAAGCCAGGCTATTCTACCAAATGCACATTGACAGAACCAGTTACTGCAATGAAAAGTAAGGAATATTTCAAGCAAATCACAATTGAAAAATATTTTAAGTACATGAATTACACGTGGGTTTTTTTGTTGCTGTCTTTAAATTTCTGACTTTGTTCTTAGCCACTCTTGTGGTGTAAGCATCATCTTACTCTCCAGCAAGGCTTCCTCAGTTGTAGGCAGTGAACAACCTAATATTTTATATTCCATTAGTGGCTCAGCACTGATCCTAAAGGAAAACAGTTAAGTGCAACAAAACCCTCCCAGTCCTTCTGTTTCAGCCTTTGTTCTTATCATCTTTCAAAAGACAGGGCGTCTAATAACAAACACCTTTCATAGCAAGAGTAAAATGTTAGCGGTTCTAATATTTTTTCAAACCGAGTCCAAACTGTGATCATATCAAGTAACTGAGCATGAACGTTTTTCTGAATGATAGATTTACTGATAACATCAAGAATGGAAGCCAGAAAGGGAGGGGGAAAAAGTCACACTTAAGTACATTGTTGCTTTTGGAAATAAGGTATCTGGAAATACTTTCCTTGTCATCCTAGTCCTTGCCAATTTTACATCTCAGGAAAAAAAATCACAGACGTAGGTAATTAGATGTTAATGCCATTAGCATAATTAACAAGTGATAAATGCTTACAGGTTCTGGAAGACTCCTTTTTGGGTATCTGATATCTCTTTCCAGCTGACCTCTTATACGAAATAGTTTGAACACAGCTTATGAATGAAATAAAATCCTGAGGAGGTTTTGGGCGAGTGGAGTTTTCACTTGCAGCACATAAGATACTCAACAGTCACAATGCAATGCACGGTGGGGAATGAAAGCTGTCTCTTTCTTAAAGCTTTTTGCTGACAAAATAACAGCTGTCAAGATTCCTGCAAGTGGAACCAGAGCTAAATCTACAAAAGTAAATAGCTTTCCAAGATTCAACTCACTTTGCTGTAGATGCCCATATCCATAATGCAGAACTTCAAAACCCTACCCAGCTGCTGCTTCTCCCTGGAGACACTAAGCATTTCACTAGTAAATCTTCCCAGGAAATCCAGCTTTGTTACAGAGTGTTTCTCATAGCACCGAGCAGCTCCATGCCTGAACCAAACCTTTGAGGCTGAAAAATTAAGCATACACCCCTCTCATCTGTAAGGTCAGTTCACCATACAGAATATAAGCACATTTAAAAGGTTGTGTATCTTCATCCGACACATTTTATTTTGTACCTTCTGTCATGTATTTTAAAAAAAAAAAAATTCCCTATGTTTTCTTCTAGCATGTATGAGAAACATAAGGAGGAGAAAGGGACAGTGGTCCTCTCCTGTGATGACTGCTCTTCTACATCTCATGGTCGAGCAGTTACAGCACTTAGCCAGGAGGTAAGCAGTCAAGTTCAGTTTCCATGTCGGCTCAAGATGTCAAACTGTGCCTTCGGTGAGAGTTTTTTGAACTGCACATTATAAAGTATTCTGGGCTGGGGCTCTCTGCATACCTCCTGGTGAAACTGCTTTTTCCCCTGCAGTTATTAAAATATTTATTGATCCTAAAGGAGGAGGTCGTGAGACTTTAGGGCCTCAATTTCTGATTACTTTGAGTAAGAAGAAAGGACCTGGCTCCCGCAGCACACAAGCCGGCCAGCTCATCCCCAACACTCCTTCCCTGGTGCAACCGTAATAGCCGCATGGAGAGCAGGACAGAACTTCTCCCTGTGAGGGCGTTCATGTGGTCCTACCTCCTCACACACTCATGTTGCGTTTGTCTGCCTTACATTTGTATTGCAGCCTGATCACCCGAATCCCAACAACTTTGGAAAACTCAGACCAATTAAGCTGTGCCCTTTTCCTTAGTTGTTCCTTCCTCCATAGGGTTCCCATTCTTGGCAATCAATATCCTTTCAAATAGCTTAAAAGGGAAATATTTATTTGTTGAGCGCGATCTGGGACAGCGCACACTTTTCTTCCTCTCTTTTGCTTTTTCCCCCGCCCTTTCTTTCCCAGGGTGAGTACAAATCCTGGCCCGCTTCCAGATCCGAAAATGCTGGTGCTTTGCCAGCTGGGGCAGGGGCAGCACATGCCTGTTATCCTCAGATTACACGTCTGCCTCCTGTTTCCCCGAAAAGCCCCAAACGCTCTCGCGGCGGAACGAACTGCAGGAGCACCCCTGGCTGCGGAAGCGCCTGCGAAAGCAGCAGCGCGGTCGGCCCCGACGGCGGTCCCGTGTCTCGTAAGGGACCCCCGTACGCTGAGCAGAGGAGCCGAGGCCGGCTCCCAGGCAAGAGGGGCAGGGGCTGACCTGCACAAGGCAGGCACTGAAATCTGTACTACCACCACTTGGACTGAACGTGTATATTGGTTAACCCTCCTGCCCGCCACGGCCCCCACGCAGCACGGTGTGTTGATGGCCCTGTAACATGAACTGCAGCTGAAGCAAACGCAGTCATTTCTCAGATACACGCGCTACAAAGAAGTAATTTTTCCAGTATAATCCACGCCCTAGGCTGATACCACAAACATGAGAATTTTATTCACATAAGAGAGGAATGGAAAAAAAAAAATATTCAGTTCCCAACATCTCATCCAACGCTCAGAGCAGGAAAAGTAAAACGGGCCCCACAGCTTCACAGCCTAATGAATGAGTCATGTGCACAGGCACAACCAGTCTTGAAAGGAAATTTTGAAAATGAAGTAGCTTGTGGTAGGACTGAGCTAACCATACCGCATCCTGTGTATGCTCTTCTTGGCTTTTCTGTTCCTCCCAGGAGCAAATACTCAGTGGCAAAAATAAGAATCCGTAAGTCGTCTCCCAGTTTTCTCTCTGCGCGTTTCTCTGTGCTCTTCTGCACGGTTTGGAGACGCACACCATATGCCGTTTTGGCTGGTTACACCATAAACAATATAAACTAAACCTGAAAAGTAATTTACAGCAACCCTTCCTGTTACTGCTGGCAGAGAGCACATACAACTTTGTCTGGACCTGAAGCAGCACCTGTAACCACCCACCCACCCACCCACGCTTTACTGGTTTGGCAGCTGCAAGGACCCACGTGCCAAAGTTGGAAACGCAATTTATTTTCTCAGCCTCTGATTCCAGGCTGAGAGCTGTCCTTCCGAGCCTGCGATTGACAGCTGGTACTCCCGAGGATGGGGAGAGGTGGCTGGGGGAGCGATGGAGGTCTGCTGGGACCTCAGGTTTCTCGTGGATGGATCCTTATTGCCTGAAAATTGTTCTTTCCTCCCGCCTTGGTTTTGCAGCCAGTGCGGATGTCTCCACTACCAGCTTTCTAAGCTAAACGAAGGTTGTGACCATGAGTTTTGCAGGACACCGCGCATATTAGTAGTGTATTTCTGAGGCACAGTTCGGTAGCAGGAAGACACTGAGATGCTCATTGTCTCTGGCATGAAATTTGGAAAACAGGTCTTACATTTTAATAAATATCAACCACATCAAGATCTAAGTATTGACTAGCACTTAGATGAAATGTCTTGAAGGGATGCTACTGTCAGATAGCAGAGTCCCAAATTTAGGAGCAGCAGCTTATACAAACAGTTCCAGTGGTCTCATACCATCTTTTAGTTTCAGTTTAAGAAAAGTACACAGTATTGCACAATATTATTTGCAACTCAAACATTATCTGTATTTTGACAGTGCAATGGAAGATGGCAAGAAACCAAAATTATGCTGTCTTAGTCTGTCTTCAGAGAACGCAAGGTGTTGCATGAGATTATTTAACTGCAATAAATACGTATATAAAATATACTAATAATCCAGCTCTAAGTCCCCTTGTTTTAGCAACCTGGGCCAAGACCTTTTGGGAAACAGGGCTTGAATATGACTGACTAAACCCATCTAAGGCATCAAATACATATTTTGACTTTCAGAAGAAAAACTCCCTGTGACACACCTGAGAAAGAATATTTTAAAACTATTTTGAACAAGTTTTAAATTAAAGCAAAAAACATTTTTTTTTTTGGCCCAGGTGATAAATTACTTTGCCTAATCCATGTTATTCTCCTCTGCCCCGCACAAATGATCAGACAAGCCTAAAACAAACATCCTCACAGAAAGCTTTATATGTTATATTGTAATCATCTAGCTTGCTAATGTTCTCAATCATATGCATGCAAGCAAAAAATAAATATTTTACTTCTGAGGTCTACAAATAAGATTTAGAAAGCAAGTAATTTAAACCATGCCTTTATTAAAGGGAGAAAAAAGCTAGAGTTTACTAAGCCTTTGGTCTGCAGAATGGGAGACTAGCTTCAGGGAAAATGAGTACATTTTGCTAATAGCTGGATCCAATTTAAAAGGCGCCATGAGACAACAAATCTAAATCACTGAACAAAAGCAACATACTTAGAGATCTCAGAAAATGGGGCAATTTGAAATACAGTAAGAGCTATTGTCCAACAAAATGGAACCTTTATAAAAGGTAGGAGGCATATGTGATCTTTATAAAACACAGGTTCAGGCTATATTGAAAAAAATTAGAACAACTTGAATCTTAAATGTTAATTAAAGAGTCTCAGAGGCCAGACTCCAGTCTAATTTGTAGAGGAAAAAATACAAAGAAACTTTTTCAAATAACCAAGCCATGCTACTACAGATGATTAGTTTTAATTAACAAGAAGGAAGCTGGTATCTCCAGAGCACCAGAATGCTGTTCTGTTCCATCTGAAAGCATTTATCTCTAGTCTCTTCCTATCTACACATAAATTGGATTCAAATATTAGATCATTTTCCTAGATAATTAAGGAACAATGCCACATGTTACAGGGCAATATTTGGACTAAAAAACAGGTTTTACAATTGCTTAACATGGAAGAATTACTGTTTAAGAATTGCCAATTTTACAGTGCATTTAATGATCTAATTTTTTCCCTCTATCTGTCTTATCTGAAATAGTTACTCTTTAGTTCACCAGCCAGGTTGCCTCAGTGACTTTTCATTCTATATAGTCTGGATTTCCAATGGGCATTCCTGTCTTTTATGCCACCGTACACGCATGCTTTAGCACGCAAATTTGGTTTCACGAACATTTACTCAAGTAAGATGATCAGGGATGCTGAAGCAGCTCAGAAGGAGCAATGAAACAGCCATGTGTGTTACAACTGTGCTGTCAGAGTATCAGTTTGGCAATCTGAAAAAATGTACTCAATAGCCACAAACCTACTGGATGCAAACAGAATGGATTCATCATTCTGACAAGGATTCTGTAATTGTGATTATTGTGGCTGCCAAGGGTTTCTCAGGAGACTGAGCAAAGAAGCTGTCCAATGGCTTAAATGAGCTTGTATTTTGGACCAAAAAACTCCTGGGCTTTTCATAGCCTAAGTTATCTCTCAGGTCTCATAGCACTCGCTCTGACAACACTGCAGGGCCAGAGAAACCATGGGCCTGATGCAGCGTCACAGCAGCAGGCATCTTTGAAGGCAACCTTTTTTCCTGGGACCCTCACAGTGTCAAGGTTCAATTAAAGCTGTTTCGTACAGTGCAATGCTCTTTCTCAGTATTCAACACTTACTTAATTTTCCAGAGCTGTGGTCAAAATTATGATAACACTTCAAATTTTAAAAAATGGCTTTTGGTAGCCTTACTCACACTGCATTTTATTTTGAGTACTGGGAGGAACTGCTGTTCAGTGGGGATAGGGGCAGCTGGACTTGAGGCCGATTGAGTTCAGTGAGCCCCATCACACTCTGTGTTGGACATAATTTGCGGTACAGGCAGCCCCATGACAATTCGTGGCACCTCAGACAACCTCCTTTCCCTCTGTGCATCCCACAGCGCGAGTGTCTTACCCTACCAACAACCCAGCAAAATGTAGCACGGTCATTCAGGAAACCCTAAGGTAATAAGGGGCTGGCTAATCAAAATAACTTTTGTCAGGAGCTAATTGTCATTTTGAGGAGAACTATGTAGAAGTCTAAATACTTTAAAACCTGGAGTATGAACTGGTCATTAAAAAGCAACTTAAAATCTAATTTTAGCAGAACACCAGACTTTAGATTTTGGTAATATTGGTAGCAATACCCTACTTTCTTAATTCATTTTACCCCTTCTGATTTGTATTTCTCCATAGACCGAGCAATTACACGCTATGAGGTGTGCTGGCAATGGGGGAGAAGGACTTGCAAGTCCTCCTCCTCCTTCTTCCAGTCAGCGGCACTGATGGAGTGCTGCGGGCAGAGCTCATGCAGCAGCTGCTTCCATTTAGTAACAGAAAAGTGAGGTGTTCTACAATCAAGCTTTTACAAAACAAATTCTGTTGTTTGGTCAACAGCAGGCTGTGGGACAACTGGCAGCATCTGAACCCGTAACTGCGCAAGCGCGCCTGCAGGTCAGGCAGCGTGCTGCCATAGCTCTGCAAGCCTCAATTAGAAATAGGTGCAGGCTTGAACCGTCTCACCCTTATAAATGTGATTTATGGGCATGTATTTCCTTCCCATCCTTCTTCCCCCCCCCGCCTCCAACCGCGTGCTCCTGTTTTAGCACTCACCCAGTTCTACGTAACGCAATCGAACCTTACTGTTAAAAAGTTTCTGTAGTGCCACAGCCTTGCTTAAGAGCAACCTGATCAGATCCCTCTTCTCCAGCTCCCACAGACTGTAAACACGCAACTCCACTTCCACCTACAAATAAAGCCCATGCTTCTCCACAGCCAGCACAGAGGCTCTTTCCTACATAAGCATACAGAAGCCCAGGAATCACCAAATATGCTGCTTACGAAAGCCCGAGCAGAGCGGAGGGCATCCCTGCTGCTCTCTGTGATCAGAAAGGCAGTGCGATTGAAGGGCAGCATTTCAGGGAAAGATTCATTCCTGGCAAGGAAGCACACGCTGAGGACTTGTTTGGCAAAAAGACAAATGCCCTTTTTTCCCCACCTCAGGTTCACAAACAGAAAGCTCCCAATTAGAGACCAGACACTTTTCTCTCCATGTGGGCCCCATCTGTGATCAATGACATCCGCGGTACTAGAGGAAAATTTCCCAAAAGAAGTCAGAAAAAGCAAGAGACTAAGAAGCCATGTCTAATCCTTCCTCAGAGGTGGCACAGGCAGTGTCTCTCTGTTGGTGTCAAAGCTGTCACTGTGAATAAGTGACTCGGTTAGGATGCCCAATTCTGTAATCCCAATGCTCTTCAGGCTGCCCCTTCTCACCCCGTCTAACCGGAGACGGACACACAACATGATCTGGCCTCCAGTTTTTGTTCTTCTTTTATGGCGGACCAAGAAAGCGATGATAGGTCAGTGACCCACAGCACGGCTAGATGAGAAGAGGGCCACCAGCACCAAGGCAGTGTGACAGCTTCAACAACCTCTGCTGGGAGCACACGTCACCGCTGTGCCCAAAGGATTTTCTCACCGCGTTCCCCATTTGCACTGCCGCCATCTCCATGCTGGGGGGGGAGCGGCTCCTATATCATAGTGCATGTGAGGTAAGGAAATGTTTAACACAGCATGTGAACTCACTTAATTTGAAAAACAAAGGTTTTTAAAAATAAGCCTTAATTGAAAACATAAATACAGCACTTATACTGGAACCAAATGCTTCCCCTTTCCCCTGCCTTTTCAGTATTGCCTGTTCAGCACGCCGGAGCGTTAGTACCATTCACAGCTTGCAGCAAGATGGAGATGGCAGAAAAGACGTCATCGGCTGCCTTTTTAACAATGTCACTGGAGATGTGTGCTGAGCTCCGCTTTGCTGTGGTGCTGCTGGCTCTCCAGAGCAAGGCTGCCTTCTGGCCGGCAGCAGAAGAAAGGCTTGCGCCGCCTCACAAGCCTCCCCGCAGCCCTGGCACCGGGAGACGTGCCGGTCTCCCAGCGGGACTCGGCACCAGAGCAGGCTGGGTCCCTGCCCCGCTGCTGGGAGCACTTGCCCTGCGCCCGCGCCGGACCCTGCAGCACCTCGCACCTTCACCGTCCTCGCTGGAGGGATGGCGGGATGCTGCCAGGGCTTTGCTCCCTCCCGCCCGCCCCTTCTGCCAGCTGGCTGCTGCGGTGAGGATGGCACAGGCTGTGGGGAGAGCAAGGACAGGGTGCTGGGGGGCCGGGAGATCCTGTGCCTCAGAGGGAGGAGAAGGAAGACCGGGTCCCAGCCTCAGGTACAACCAACCTCACACAGCAGTCTCCACCAAGAAGTACTGCACAGACAAGCCCCACACCTTCAGCAAGGGCATATGTATATGTCCCAACGGACACCTTATTCAAAATGGACCACCACAACTGCCTCTCCATCTCCTATACAACCCCATCCACATTCCCTCTGATACCCGACTGAAACACCTATCTACAATAATGGCTAGAATATCTCTGGTATCACTGTGATATTTTTTTTGCATCAACGTCGTGAGTGATTCAAATACTTCCCATCACCACGGTCTCTGCTGGTTGTCTCCAGACCTAGTCTGCCTAGCAGTTTTACCCATACAGTGTTTATACATGTATTTCAACACCAGCTATTTATACATGCACATAAAAGCATGATGGGCTTATAAAACCAAACATTGTAGTGGGAAAAAGCACATAAACACCCATACATCTGAAGCAGAACTCCAACTCTGAAGAGTCTGAGATCAAGCACACCAACTGTCTGTTACCAATTATTATTGAATCTTAACTCCTGTTCAGCAAAAGGAAAGGCTGCTGCAAGTATCAAGGCACCAGTAAGCTATCCCCTTTGCTTATGCCGCTCTCTCCATCCCTCTACTTCTATCTCCTCCCTCTTGTAACTAGAGGCAAAAAAAGTGCCTT
This sequence comes from Pluvialis apricaria, assembly GCA_017639485.1. Classification (NCBI taxonomy): domain Eukaryota; kingdom Metazoa; phylum Chordata; class Aves; order Charadriiformes; family Charadriidae; genus Pluvialis; species Pluvialis apricaria. Next base: position 46,362,796 of record CM030044.1, on the reverse strand, counting down.
CCTTTCATCTTTGGTCTCCCGCAGTGACTGTTGTCCCAACACTTGTGATTTCCAGGCAAGATTACCGTCATAGACAGAATCTGAAGCTCCATATGAAAATGAGACTCAAATTCCAGGCAATGAACAATGTGGCTGACTGGCTTTTCCACAGCTTTGGTCACAGCCAGCCTACCCAGCCTGTGCTCATATCCTTACAGTTTTACATAGTGTAAAACTCCGATTCCAATTTTCACAACAATTAAGCATAAGATTTTGACTCTAAAGACAAAGACCTTTTTCACATCACTCACACACACCCCCTTTCCCCACCCCAAAAATTCTTAAGTGAAATATGTCTTGATTTTGTAAACACAGAAGAAACATGCTCATTCCTAAAACGAGAACGTCTAGATTTTACTCCATGTTTCAGATTTTTGAGTCATCTTCTCCTCTTTTATTCCCTGTCCCCAAGAACACAGTGACTGCTGCTGCTTAGGATGATGCTTACCCCATGTGGAACACAACAAAATTCCTCTCCAGGACACTGCAACCCCAAAGGTATTTAAATGGCATGGAGTTGAAAGGAGGACAGCAGACTTTTACCCACACATTATTAAATCAGTGACTCAGCGGTGGGACCAGATCTGTGCGGCTAAGGTAGTGACGTCAGAACCAACTACAGTTAGCAGTTTTGAATTGTCCTGTTTCTTGCACTATTTAGACCTCACAGGCTTATAGCATAGCAGATTTTTTCCAACTCTGTGGTTCTATCCAGGCATAACCTGCATCTGCAGTCAGCCTTTATACAGGAATGGGAAGTACTAGATGAGCTGTTTGGATGTAGCCTCAAAATTGGTTGATTTCAAGTAAAAGGTACCTTCAGATATTTTTTTTTTCCCACAAAAAAAAAACCACAGCAAACAAAGAGGATGCAACACACAAGCACATGAATCCCTACATCTTCATAATGAAACAAAAAAAGCCTACTGCTGATAGCTAGTGGCTTTTGTTTGTATTTTTAAAACTACATTCTCCTTGACATCCTGGCTGCTATGTTAGTGCTATCACATATATGCAAACACAGTAATCTTTTAAATTTCATGACAAGGCCAAGTGGTTTGTATTACAGTGCTAGGTTTGTATTGCTCTACACCCAAATACTGCATAAAATTTCATAGAAAGCTGTTGCACCCAATTAGGAATACCTTTGGGTTTGATTTCAGAATCCCAGAGGGCTCCACCACTTCGTTCTCCTTTCTGGACAACAGGGCACAGCAAAGCAGGAACTATCTCCAATCCCTTCCTCCATGGATTCTTTGGGTAAACAGTAAAAAAAAAAAAACCAACCCAACCAACCCAATTCCATATTGGTTCCCTCCTACCATCAGCTCCCCCACTTTCCAAGTCTTGCTAAGTTGTTGGACTGCCAGATAAGGAGGAAATTAAGTCCCAAAACCAGTTAGAAAAATAAGAGGCGATAAGTGAACAGCACCGGTAATGGCACCAGTCAAAGGGCTTGGAAACTCCTGTTAATGCCACCCAGCAGCGAGTGAGATCACTTGGAATGAACATGTTGCTGTTGGCTCCTGGAGGGGAGCGGGATCGGGAGTGCTGACTGGTGCAAAGCTATTTCCAGTGCCCCATAAATCTTGCACTCTGATCATGCCCTTCGAAGCGCTAAAGCTGATGGAGGGATTTTCTGTTCTTCTCAAGTGGCTGGAAAAGCCCCAATATGTTGCATGTAGCAACAAAACAAACCTGAATTATAGCCACTTGAGATTATCCTTCAGTCGGCCTTACAAATTCATCCCAACACATCCAAACCAGTTATGACGGGCACATGAGTCAGAGTCAGTCCCAGGGGATGACTCCCACTGCTGTTACGGGAACCCTCATCCTGTTCCCATGTTCTTAGCCTCACACTGAATTTTGGGCCTCATTTTTGGGAAGCAAGTGCCATACTGCTAGAAGCTGCCCTTTTCAAAGTTCCTTTCATTGGGAAAAAAAATCCAACTCCTGCAAATGCACGCTTGTTAAAAACTGTCTTTACCAATAGTATCACCAATACCCTCAGCACCAAAGAGCCTGTAAACTGCATTTAGGTGCAACACCAGTAAGAACATGGAGCAGAGTGAAGACTCAAAACATACCAAGATCACAGAGGAACTTTTGAAAAGTGGCTGCTGCTCCGGTCAATGCATTTCCTTTGTAGGAGATGGGGACAGTCCACTGCACTCTGAAATTAGCCTATGGATTAGTGAAAACACGAAAGATTCATACGACACTGAGATCTACTTTGCTAGTATTTGCCAGGGAAAATATCAGGAGAAGAGCAGGGAAAAAAATTAATATTTCTGTGAGGGTGAGTGTGAAAAGCATCAGATTGGTAATAGTACAGAGATTTCACTTTGCAAAAACTCGCATTTCTTCTCTTTTCTTTCTTTTCCCTTTAATGAACATAGCGCCTCAGTTATGGTGTGTATAGAAACCTCAAATCCGATTTATTCCAGAAACAAATCTGGCACACAGACTGACTACCCTACAGAGCTTTTTCTAAGTTCCTAATTCCTAAATACCGAATTGCTAATTGCAATTCAATTGCAAATAAAAAATTATTCAATGTAATCTTATCCATCTCTAGTGCCACATGAATGCTCTAAATATAATACTAAGAATGGAAAAGGCAGGTGAAATTTATTTTGCCTCCATGACAAATTTTCAGAGCAGCTTTGTAAACATGCTCTCATACACAAAATAAGGCATCTCCTCCTGACTTGAGTTGAAATTGAATAATAAGCTGTATGCTTAAATATGGAATAAGTATGGAAACTTTTGCAGAAACAAACACCCTTTTTTTTTCAGAAACAAAAAAATTATTGTATTCACTTATCTTCTGAAGAAAGTAATGCCCTGTAATATGGTCATCAGCTCAGGCTGTTACCTTTTTCATCTATTGAATTGGTGCTTCCTACCAACAATGACATAGGTTAAGGAAAAGGATTGTGTTTGATTGCAACGCCACTATCTGAAACGTCCCTATCCGTCGCTCCGTGGTCCAGTCAAGAAGGGCTGGCAAGCCTGTGGAGGTATTTCCAACACCTTGCTAATTTTATTCAAAAGCCGGAGACTGCTCCTGAGCCCCTGTCCCAAGGGGAGGACTATCCCAGGGGCTGCACTGAAAGGAAAGCTCACCGAGTGCCCTGTCCGCCTGTGAGCACGGACTGACCTTTCCCGAGCAGTTCCCTTTTCCCATCCAGTTTCACAGTGTACTCTACAGAGAGCTCTGTTCCATAAGGGCGCCTTCCAACAATGCCCAGCCGCAACCAGCAGGACAGCTGAACAACACAGCGCGAGAATGTGCTCAGCTCAACGCAGTCGCCGTCGGATGGGAAGCGGCAAGACAGACACTGCATTGTAGTTCATTTGTTCTTCCACGTCTGCCAGCTTTTCACGGGCTAGGAGAGATCAATGAATCAAAGTTATGTTGTCCTAAACACAATTCTCACCACTTTTAGGACGCCAAGCACCTTATATGGTTTGTATTAGCATGACTGGATTTCTGTCAGTGAAATAAGATGCCACCACTTTATAGCCTTGGTCTCATAGGCAGACCTCATGCACAATGAAGTAGTTGTGTGAGAATGGCTTTATGCCACCCACATGACTGATGATATTATGATCTTAACTCATTTTACTCACATTTTCTGCAGAAACAGTTATAGTCGCTCCTCTCTCCCCAAAATATACCACATTACAATCCTGAATACAGGGCAAGCATTATATAAGTGAAGAGCATTTCGGCCAACTTGCTGAGACAAGGAAAACTAACAAAGCAACTTTCCATATGCTGCGCAGGCAACATATTTTATAAAAAAGTGAGGCCTGCAGTGGGAAAGAAAGAAAAGCTAACTCTACGGTGAAAAGTCTGGGGAAATACACTATAAATCTCTCTGCTTCATCCACATTCTGTGTTTTCTATCACCAGGTCTTAGATAATTCATCAACAAGTGAAACACGCTTGCAGAAATACCATAAAGTCTTAAATAGGACTGAAGGTGTCGCACGCACCCACTGCCCTTCCCCTATAGCCTTAGTGCTCTTTTCCCTGTCGCCTTTGTTGCTATTCTGCAGGCCACGCAGCCGTCCTGTGATCTTGCGTACACACGTTACACGCCTCTCCCTGACCAAATGAAGATGTTAGAACAGAAATAATGGCAATAATCAAAGGGTTCTTCTAGCTAACAGATTCACTGAGTGTTATCCTAAGCTCCCAGTGTTGTCTTTAGATATCGGTAACTGACTGATTCCAATTTTTTTTAAGTGACAGTCCTTAACAGCCTATGCTCAAATCAGATAAGCTTGCATAGTCATATCAAAAGAGGTGACATCGAGGTCAGGCAGACTTAAAAAAATACTAGCAACCAGAAACTTTCCATGTAGACTAACTCTCCATGTTCTGCCAGACACTAGATATTGAATAAATTAAATATCTGCATAAACCAGCCACCTCAGAAAGAAACAAAACAAAAACAACCCCAGAGCCACCTTCAATTCTATTATGCTATTGTGCTGTCTGATAGCAACTGTAGCTGCTCTACAACATATCCCAGTTCTCCTCACTCAGCTGAACTTCCCAGATGGACTTAGTCATCTTCAAACTGCAGCCAGCTTTTATAATGCTTCTCTTGGACACAAGGCGTGGTACATCATGGAGATGTAGCCTCCCTATGAGCTATCTTATTATGTAGCAGGAAGCAGCACAGCAAGAAAATAGGGAACAGGAAGAGAAAACTGAGGACACAATCATTCTTCCATGCAGTTGCCTCCCACTTGCCTGACAAGGTCTGAGCCACGATGGGCTCAAGGCACTGAGAGGTGATGGAAAAATGGCTTTAAACTTGGAAACCTTCATTGCTCTCACCATGGTATTTAAAGACACATCAGATATGCTCAATTCAAATAATTCACATCAGTGAATTTAATCTCTGAAAAACAAACTTGTATTTTTGTGCCTTCTCAGATATTCCAAGGTTTGAACAGTAAACGGAAAATGAAATCACGACTTGTTATAGAAGTGGACTGAAAAAAAATTGGAGGGAGTCACAAATCCTGCTAACAAGTAGATGCCCTACAAGCCTCTTATAGCATCCAAGACTGGGGGCAGACCAGTTCAAAATGTGATTAAGCCATCAGTATCTCATTTCTGGCTCTTGTGGCTTAAAGGTTGCTATCAGAGATGTGTTATGCATCGTGAATCAGAAATAAGTTACCTAACCTCTGACTATTTTTTTCGCCGAAGCATTCAAACCAGTGTCTGTCTTAGAAGGGACAGACTACCACTGACCTCCTACCCTCCTCTGAAGCTACGCATCTGTGGTGAGACCCCATTTGAGAGAGGACAGGAACTATGTTGAGTTGCTGAGGAAATCCCAGGAGGGACACACCTTGACCACTCCTTGAAGAGAGATCAACAGTTAAATTCCAGGCGAAGGCTGACTCACACCTCGCTCCTCTCCTGGCTGCTACGAAGGAATCAAAACAAGGCAGACGATAACCTGCTGCAAACGCTCCTCTCCTTTCTGAAGGTGTGCCCTTACATTGGCAAGACTGGACGCGCATGTGGTAACAAGCGGTCAGGAGTACCAAACAGTGCTGTTGGCAACCTTCACTGACTGAGGACAGACCTGCATGTTGCCATGGGCAAGTGCAGACACTTCCAGGTGCACACCGTTTTACAACAACAAACGCGCAGAACTTTTTAAAGTCGAAACAAACACGCTTCAGAAACACAGATATAAAAGCTTTAAGAAACATGAACCAGGACTTCCCATGCTGTACAAACAACCCCCAATAATGAGCTCCCTTGCAGCATTTGTGAAACTTGAGTTAGTGAACTGTGTTACACAAGCTTCTCGATGAGTGACCTGCAAAGCGACTCAAAGACAAAACAAGCCCAATGCACACGTTTCTCATCTCCAGCCAACCAAGCTCAAGCAACCATAGGCAACTTTTCCCCAGTACTTTTCCAGGGCTAGCTTCCGTGCGGTGGTTCAATGTCAGCGTGCTACAGGACTGAAGTGTCCACACAGAACGTTCAGGTCCTTTGAAACAGGCAGGGACAGGGGGGTGGTTCTCTACTGATTTTACCCCAACAGTAAAATCCACCAGGCAACTGTCCCCTTTACTCCTCCCAACACACTTATCTGATGAGATGAGATTATCCAAATCCTTCACTTTTTCCACATAAGTACTACAAAGTGTGGAAGACTCTTGTCCTCGCAAGATTACTCAGCAGCACATATGCATGCTATTATTTATATTCCCTCTGATGCCATAAGGTGGCCTTTTGGCTACCTACAATACACGCAGGGAAAGCCTTCCAACTCCTGAGTGTGCAGACAACATTTTATGTACAATTTTTAAGACAAAACGTTGTTTAAAATACAAAAAAGACATACTTTGTGTACCGCTCTACTACTGGCCAGATCATTGCTGATCCCTACCAGAAGACTAATGTGAACTTAAATGCTACTTGTCAAAAGTACGAAAACAAGTTCTTATTTCTTAGCTTTCTGCTGCTGGATGGAACACAGCAGACAACATTACTTACAAAAATCCCTGAATAAAACCTCTGACATTCACAGTTTTCTTTTCTCACTGGCCTGCCTGCAATTTTTTACGCTTGTATTTTTAATGATCCATTTCTGACGTTTAGTTACTGAGACTATTTGAACCCCAGTAACATAACAGGATCACTGTAAGTGATTAATGTCTTCACAAATCAAATCTAGACAGGAACAGCTCAGCTATAGCCTTGGACTACAGTTCTTTGTCCCTTGCTCACGACAAGAAAAATCCCCTGTGTACATACTGGAGAAAGAGGCTCAAAAAGTCCTTCCCTCAGGTACGTGAGGGCGTGTAAGCTAACTCTGCCTTTAAAGCACTGCAGGTATCTGGCGTCTGATGACTGGTGAAATGCTAACGGTAACGTTATCTTAGTTGTACTCCACGTATGCTAAGCCCTTGGTTTCACCTTGTAAAATAAAACGGAGATTATGCTCCTTTCACTGAGGCCATAATTTTGTGGGTTTTTTTAATTTTATTTTTTTAAAAGATAAAATTCTGACAGGTCCCTTGCGTATTTTTATATGACACCACAAGGAAAGAAAGAAAGCATGGAAAGTGCACAGAAAGGAAAAACCTGAGAAACCAAATCTTGTGGCCTTGTGCTTACAATTCACAGGCATGAAGCAGCAACACCACAGCTATTGCTTTGATCTACCTCCCTATTAATTCCTCTTCCCATTATAGAACCCCTGACATTTCACTGGTATTCAGATGCGATTAAAATATATTCTAAAACCTATAAATAGAAATGTTGTTTCAAGTACTAATTAAAAACAAATCTGGCATTTGGAAACCTGTATCAACAAAAAAGTAAAAAGGTGCAGTAAATGGCTACAGTTGAAATGTCCATTTTTTTCTGAGAAAAAGACAGACCTCTGTTCTATCAATCTTTACGTTAGTGTTTGGATTCCCAGGTGTTTATAAATGTCCACCCAGCAACTTCAGCGTAAGAGTAACAAGAAAGATTTTGCTCTCTCCTTCAATTTTAATTATTGCCATAAAGTTCCAATTATAACAGGGTCATGCACACTGACTTTCCGCAGCCTTCACAGTAGCTTTTAATTAAACAAGAGCCAAATGTCACGTTAAGTTTACTGTGCTCCCTCACTGCACATTAGTTTGGTCGTATGCTACTTCACAACTATCCCTTGTTTATATATAAATGTATACATGCTTTATTTTCATGACTGTCTCCATCTTCTTACCTCCCCTCCTGAATACGACATACTCAAAGCAAAGACTCATTGCAAGGGTGCTTTGAGCACAACTGCTGCTGCCTTAATTGCCATAACTCGCCCAGCTTGAGAAATCCATGGGACCCTACAAAACAGCTAGCGCTGCATGTGGTAATAAGGATTTACTGGTTTGCCCCCCAAAGACATGAAGCTCTTTGGAGCAGGGGTGCTAGCCTCATATGTGCCTGTGATGGGGAAGGCGCATTTACAGTATCATATAAAACAGTGTTTTCCTCAGGGGCTGTTAATATCCCTGGCACTTAGTAGGAGCAACTGTAAACAACTGAGTCCCCCTTTAATTCATGCCCAAACCCAGAACATACTGTATTCTCTCTGGAGAGCAAACTTTTCTAAATCCTGACTGAGACGTAGGAGCATTCAAAGGGGAACAATAAGGGCTGACCATGGGGAAGAATAATTTTAGACCATAACAGACACAACTGCACTTGGACACAATACACACAACTGAAATAACCAGGCTCTAGTACACCATGACATAGAGAAAAATTTAACACTTGAGCAAATGTGGTGCCCAAGATATATGGACAACAGTAATGACATCTAGGCTGCACTCTCTCCTACTACCATGGTATGCAAACGCAGCCGAAGATGCAACAGTACTGGAGCTAAGAACATTCAACTTCACATTCAAACACAGGAAAAAGAACTCGAATGAGCCTGGATCCTAGTGGAACACTATCACTCCAAGTCAACAATGCAACAGTGTATGTTAGGGAGATTTTTAATTTTATTTTTTTTTTTTTTAAGTGAATTACCTCAGCATCTTGCTCCCGGAGCTGGTACGTTTTCTCTAAGCGCTGCAGTATTCTAGGACACAATGTCTTCTCCTCCAAGAGAGACTCCAGAAGTAAGACCAGCTGGTCAGGGAGAAGCTAAGAGGAAAATAAATGCCATGTGTGAATAAAGATCTCTACTGACTGAGCGATTAAATGCAAACAAACCAAAGAGGACAAGATTGTGATAACCTGTGTACTTCCAGCATGTGCTTGAAATATGGCAAGAACTTCTAGCCAGTTTCTGAAAAAGCTCAGGGTTTACGTGTCTGCATTCTGAAAGACTGTGCTGGGGCCCAATTAAGACTCATTTTCCATGGTTTTCATTACTATAGTTAGATCCGATCTAAACCATGCTTATCTTATTGAAACATAATCATAGCTTATTAAGTAAGATTTTTATGGAATACATATGCCAAGTAATTCTATTTTGTTTGGGCTCAGAAGGAATAAAAAAGGAAAATAATTTACAGTGCATGATTTCTGGAATCAACCAGACATACAAATGTGTAATTTTTAAGAGTGGCATTTTTATCTGTTTTATGAGCAACTGCACGATATTCTTCCAGTGAACAAAGAAACACAACACAAATAAGTGACCCACAAAACAAATGTTGTAACAACACATTTTGAGGTATATTCTAGTGCAATGACTCACAAGCCATCCATCATTACGTGGTAAAAACGCATGAACGTTACGATTTTGGCACACACAGTATACATCTATCTATATGTGTGTATATATATATATATTTAATAGTTAGTTGCTTGACCCCAGAACCTATCATTTTCAAGTTGAACCTAATGTAACCTAAAAAGAAAAAGCACAAGAAGTCTGATGTTGCAAGTGCTTAAGTGCTCTGTTTAATAGGCTTATTGGATGAACAAATAAATAATTCAAACAGAGCTCAGAGAGAAATTACACCAGCTGCCAGGAAACATCTATTGGAAATTGGGGGCTCAGGGTGATCAGTCAGAAGTTTGTTATATGCTCCAAAGGTTTCCCCACTCTTCAACATTGCGGGGCACCAAAAGAGGAAGACGGAAGGGAGGAAGAATGTGAATTTAAGCTTTTGCACACAAAAAGAAACCAGCACTGCTTACTTCTAATGTTCTCCAGACAGGTTAATGAAAAAAAAAAAAAAAAGATATCCTGTTACTTTAACACTGCTTCCAGCTTTTATCACATTTGGTGATTCTCTGCTCCCGCCTTGCTGCCAACATCCCGCTCTGCTGCGTCAATGCACTACGCAGGTACAAAATGAAGTGAGCTATACAAAACGCCTCTTCCAACAACACACTCCACAGCCACAGCTGTTCATGTGCACTGAACAAATCTGGACCCCTGACCTCTGACAGCAAGTACATGAAGATATCAAAGATCTTCTGATAAGTAAAATATCTGTATAAAGTATCTGTAAAATATCGCCACTAACAACTAACTAAGTAACGTGACATTTTCTTCCCTTTTGGTCTGACATAATTTAGCATTAGTACCTAAATCAGAATAAAGAGGGAAAGAGATCTCTAGGGTTTTAATGCTTTGGTTTCCCTGCATTTTGATTTCCTTCCATTTTTTTATTATTAAAGTTGTATTCTCAGAAACTGAAAAAACCTACATCTTACTGGCTCTTACTGGAACATTTTCTAAGTGATACCAAAGCCTGCCAACAAAATGGAGTTGTTAAAAATAGTCAGACATTTAAAAATATTGAACATTTCAATTTCAGGACAACTACAAAAATGCCAACTTGAATATTTATTGCGCAGTCCAACAGCAGCTGCCTGGGGGATGGTAAGACACTCTAAAAAATAAAACAGGGAAGGCTTCTGGGAAGTGGCTCTGCATGGCAACTGAATTCATTCTGAACGCTAATAAAATCTGAAATGTTGCAGAACACCACGCACAGAAAGGTAACTTCTGATTTAGAAAGCTTTCTCTGCTAACTACAAAGACAGCAAAGCAATACTTAATTTGCTGAAACTGTAGAACAGCTGCTTGAATACATAGGTACAGAACAACTGAGAATTATTATTTTACAATATATCTCCAGTATAATTGCTCTACAGATTCACCCACAGAAAGCTATTGTTTAAGATAACATTACAGAATCTCACTGAAGCCAACAAAAGCACAGCAGCAGAGCAACAGCCATGTCCTTAATTTACCTCTTCCTACTGCTGCATTATGGGTGAAGAGTTTTCAGAATTACAGGTTAAACTCTTTTCAGTTTAGATTAGAGACTACGGAGAGAAAAAATCTGAGACCATGGCTCCTGCTATTTTCCCACGTTCCAGCTGCCCAAGATGAGACTTTACATACCAGTTTCCAGCTCACCGTTTAATTAAAGCTCAAGGTAGGAGCTAGCAAACACCGGCAGAGAGGGTGGGGGCACCAGCACAAGAAATGCTGACAGACCTGCGACCGAGGAGACACTAGTGGGCGCAGCTATTACATTTTGTTCTCCCACTACTTCCAACACAAAATAAAAGGAGAAACATTCTCTTTCACTCCTTACCCCTTCCTTTTAACAGAAGAGACTCTGCCTAAGAGAAAAACCTATTCTAAGTAAAGAGGCAGAAAGCCCGGCCAAAGTTGCATGACAGAGCCTGCTACAAAATTCCTTCAGGACTCTAGAAATCTTCTTTTCCCCAAACACAGCAATATGAATAACGCTACCTGCAAAGTGGCTTTTTAACAGTTATAAATAAACGTCATAAAATTGCACTCGAGTTTTCAGTCAAAAAACCCACAATCCACTATTTTTTGTTTTCCCTACGACCATCCTTATTTGTCCCACCCACCTGTTACTTCCCATCTTTCACACCATAAGAATTGTTTGGGGTACACACTGTCAATTTTCCATTTGTCTTATGCTTAACACAAAGGGGCCCTTGCTTTTAAGTGCTACCAAAACATAAATGCTGAAGAAAACAAAAAGTAAACTCATTTTCAAGTATTGTGAAGCCATTTTCCTTTACAGTGCATATTCCATGAATGCATATTGAATATCTAACACACAAAAAAACTACACAAAGCAGCTACAGCAAAGTACAGCAGGATAAAATTCACTGTGTTAATGTGTATCTCCATGTTGAAAACATTCACAAAACAACCATAACACCCCAAACACAAAATGTCAGTCTTCCTGTTAAAAAAAGAAAACCATTTTAAAAATCAGAAATTTACATAGATACAGATATATAAAAAAATCACTCTCAGAAACATATTGGAGCATGCTCAATCAAAATGCTCAAATATATGCGATTATTAAAGTAGATCACTTCAATCAGGAAATGTGGCGAGTGTCAAGAAATAGTTTTCATTATGGCAATCATTGCTGCAACCGCATCTATTTATATTGTAAAGTAGACAGCTCCTGTCCGAACCTATGCCTGCTGCATGGAAATCACACTACTTTTCCCAGGGTTCCCCCTCCCCCAGTTGCGAGTACTGACACTACAAGGACGGAATAAATTAATATGTTGCGATCAAGCACACCAGAGGTTTTCTGTCATGTCCCATATAGTTTAACATCATCCCCACTATAAAGCTGTATCCCAGCACTGCATACTTTATCTTGCCCTTAACACTGTAAAACCTCTTCTGCAACTCTTTAGCCTTTTCAAAGAGTTCACTTTGTCCTGCCATTAAATATCCGCTTGACCCCTGCTTCCCTGTGTTACCTGATGTTGTAGTTTTAAAGTTTGAATAATTAGGCTGTTAACTCTTAAAACAAACTGCAAATGAGAGGCAGTATCAAAACTAGGGCTGCATTCGAAAAAGGCGAGATGAAAGAATTAAAGAAAATGTAACCAAACTGAAAATGTAACTCAGATTATTACCGAAGCAGCTTACTAGGGCTGAGCTTCAACGTACACTAAATATCTGGGAACGAAGAAAAAGCATACTTTGTATTTTCTTCATATCAGTACACAAGACTCTTAAGCCATTATGTTGTGTTACGAGAGTATCTCAAGACATTAGTAGGTTTGAAAGGTTTTCTACAAATAATCTTGGAACAAAACTATGAGTTTTCTGAATCCTACCCCTAACCTGTAAAAAGCACAAAGAAAACAAATCTTGCCTCGTCAAAGATCTGGTGTGGCAGCTACAGAGGTCATCGACCCCACATCCCAGAAGACCACCCACGCAAAGGAGCGTATTTATCAATTCCAACATTAACAAATGCAGTAAATGCCAGATTCACCCTTTATGCTAGAAAAAAACCCGCCACTGAAACATTTGACTACTGACCTTTCACAGCCATGAAATGTGACACAGATCTATCTACTTGAGCATCCACAGCACCAGCGCTCGCACTGCACCCCTAAGCCAGGACACAAATCACTGAAGTAGTACAGCTGGTATGCTGAATGTCCCATTTGCTCCTGCCTGCACTTGAATGAAGTCATTGAAAGCCTCCTCAGAGGGGAAATGTGCCTCAGACTAATGCAGCAACCGATTGACAGTGGCGTGATTTCTATTATTACTCCATTATCACACTGGGATCTGTGCCTAAACGAGCATACTTCCTCCCTGATGCCATTTCCTTTTATCCTGGCTCTAGTCTAAAAGCGGATCAATGGGAGTAATATATATGATGTCACTTCAATTTACAGCTACTGCCTCCCTCTCTCACATGCACAGATAGATCGATTCTTCCCAAAAATGGTTAAGAAATGCACGGGGACACTCTTCTCCCAGAAAAGGGTTCTCTGCTATATTTGTCTGTGTAACCACAGCAAGGAACTGTTTACACTGAGCAAAAACAGGGGGGAAAGGAAAAAAAAAGTCACTACTGTGCACTGAAAAATGCTGGCTGAAACACAACACAAACAAGGCCCAAAACAGAATTAAAGCAATTTGACCTTTGAAAATTACACAGAAAAGTTTCAATTTTCTAAGGCACAGTATATTTCTCCTGTATTTCTTTGGGAGAAGGTAGTCTTCCACCCCCACCCCTACCCCCCTGAAACATGAAATGGCTTTTCATTTACATTTTTACAAGATTTTCCAAAGTCAAACCAAATTCCTTCCCACCCCTCTTAGGAAAGAAAGGGAAAAAACCCACCCCAGAGTTCAATAGTGAATGGTTCCCTTCAGACAGAATTTCCTCATTAATTGCAGATAAGAAAGCACTGCTACTGGTCCAGGAGACAGGATTTATAGGGCCAGGCCATCTCTGCGCCTATACTCTGAACCGATCAAACAAATCCCTGAATGAATCTCATGTTATAAACTCTCCGCACAATTTGCCTTGAGGGCTGTTTTCTCCAGGCTGCAATTAAACAAAAAACCTTTGTAAAACAAATTCCCCCCCCTTCCTCAAACTGTCCAGAAAATTTAGCTTGAAAATTCAAGAAAACAGTATTTACTCAACAACATTTTTAGACGGGCTTTGTCGTTTTTTACCTCAAAGAATATTCTTCAGATGCTGTTTTCATCTGCACAGTGACTTCTTTTAAATGAAAACAAAGCTTTTTCTCCTTTTCGCCGCCCCCCACCCCCCAGCCTAAAATGTACTCATATCAAGTAACATATGAATTCAATAAAAATGTCCACGCTAACAGCTGTTAACTAGCACAGTGCAATACACTACTTAAGAGGGTCTAACTCTGAAAGAACTAGTCTGCAGTTTGATTAATACGTCAAAAAAAAAATTAATCTGCAGCTGACAAAAAATGCTTTGAACTGGTTCGCAAAATAAAATCCATCTATGCGGGAGGCTGACAAAATTTCAGAACCGCATAGTGAATCAGACTTTTCTGTTTAAGTTTATGTGGGTCAGTTTGTTTATGACTTCTCTCTTGCTGAAAAATCAGCTCCCCTTTGAACGTTTCTGAAAGATAACTAGACCTCACTATATTTAAAAGCAAAATAAATCTCTCTGTCTCTCTGTAACACATTCTCGTCTACCTATGAACTACACTCCTACAAAATGTCTTCCTATTGTGTGCAATTTTTCTTAATCTCTGCTCAGATGGTCCTTTCTGTGCTTGGCAACTCATTTTTCAGTATCTATTTTAAAACCAAAAAAACAGGACTTGTGCTGGGTTTCTATAATGGAAAAGAAATTCCTATGAACTTTGCTTCAGAAAGTCTTACTTCAAAAAGTAATGATTGCAATAAGTTCATCAGCATTTGATTTGTGTTACACTTCAAAATATTATTTCTGGGACATTTACATCGTGGTATCACTTGCTTCATACTAGTAAGACGTACAAATGACAGAGCAATTTATTTAATAAACAACTGCACTTGCATTTAGTTCCCAGCTACTTTCATCTTTATAACATCAAAATTAAGGATTTCTTCTTTTTGGAAGCAGATAACCTATGTCAGAAATAATTTTAAGGCCACTACCTACTCAAATATAAAGGTTTGATTTATTCTGGCCATGCATGTGAAAACATTGCTGGATGAAGGATGCAAATCCCAAACAACCACACAAATTTAAGTATGTATGTAAGTAAAACAACCTGATCTCCATTGACTTGTAATGCTCCTTTTCAAATGCAAGGATAAAAATAGCAGTAACTAGAGTACGCAAGCAAGAAATGTTATGACAAAGCTGCATTTTAATGTGGGCTTCTGTAGGGTTCAAAAAGGTTTTGTGATTGTGTTGATTTTAATTATAACTTGACCCAGTATGTACAACACTAATATGTCCACGAAGCAACAAAACTTGGGAAACTTTTTCTAACTGAGTAATGTATTCAGCATTTTTGAAAGAGGAGTTGCTGATGGGCAAGCACTTTAGAAAACGGGGATGCTTCTTTGAGATGCCCTACTCAACACCTGCCCTAAATTGACATTGATTTGTCAAGTAATGTTTGCATAACCAGTGCTGCACTTCCCTAAATGTTACAGACACCCAGCTGGGGAAGGCTCTTTGGACTACTTATGTGCTTAAACTTCATCATATTCATACAGGTTTTTTTGCCCTGTTGCATTTAAACGCAATTTTGACACTGTAATAATCATTGTACAAATCACATCATATTACTCACACAAAACTATTCCATACTTATGCATCAAACTTAGAATCTGATTTTATTAACACTGAAAAATATTTGTAGGGTAGCATGAAAGCAAAAGCAGACACAGAAACTGTGGTTATATGCCTACAGATACTGTGAGACCAGAATGCAAGGATTTAATTTTATCAATATTATAAGCTGACTTTCAATGTGGGAATCAGCAGCATAAACGAAAGTTTAAAGCTATTTCACGTTCTGTGTCTGACATTCTGGTTACATGGTACCAGTAAGGTTTTTAAAAGGCCAGCCATTGCTACCAGTCCATAAACTGAAATTTTTTTTCTTTAGCTATGGTACAAAATATTTTCCCATAATTTACTTAATGGAGAGATGATGCACTTATGAAGAAATTCAGCATCGGCAATCTAATATAAATGCACTGAAATGTCAAAAATGATTAAACCTTTATGATCTTACATACTGCTGAGCCAGCAAAATGAAAACCAGGTGGCTTCCACTACAGGTTCAGTCAAGTTATACAGTGCTTTCCCTAGACTCTAGCTTTCTCAAAGAAATGTTTCACCATAACTTTACCCGCGAGCATAATAATTCCCTTTTAAGCATAATAGGCTACACATTGTCTATTCAATGGAGATTACCATCTCTGACACTTATTACCATACTTCCAGCATGTGCTGCTCCCGGTTTCAGATGAAATGGCCATGGCAAGAGAAAAGTGGACACGAGAAGCCAGATTCCATGTCTGAAATCATACTCCACATGATCATTACTTAGACACACTGGGACAGACAGCACTGGTCTGACACAAACTAAAGTTGAAGCTGGCAACAGCAACATCTTCAGTTACCACTTCACTTCATCTCAGAAGTCCACAGCACTGGAGAGGTGATCAGAACGTCAGCCCTGTGGTTAGTGCTCTCCAACCACTTGAAAGCAGCTGGCACTAAGACCACCTTCTCATCTAACAGCAGACCCAACAGAGGCACTTCAGGTGCCTCTAACTACAATAAACAAAGCCAAGGAGAACTCTGGTTTTATTTTCCAGGCTCTTAGACTACTACAAATTAAAGGATTCATACAGAAGACCAAGAAGTCTTAGTTAGCAAATGGTGCAAAGATTTTGTACCAGCATTGTAACAGCTGCTGAAGTGGAAGTATTTGCCTCCTTATTTGTCCACCCAAAACACTCTAGGTCTCAGCTGCTGCAGGCTATGCGCTGATGCTGAGATCAATAGCAATATAAACCATCTCACCTTGAATGACTATCATCTAGATCCTCTGAAAACAGACCAGCGAGTGTTGTCTGAGACATTACAAGAAAGTTGCAGACTACAGCAGACACTGAAAAGCAGTGTTTCAGTGGCCAGTCTACCAAAGTCTACAAATGAAGAGCTGAAGAACCATTATCACTGTATGCTAGCCACAACCATCAGTGAGCGCACCCCAGACAGCTTTCCTTTATTTTTCTGACTGTATGTACTAGAAGAAGAAAGAGGGACAAAAATCTGAGACTCAAAGAAAATCAACTAATTTTTCTAAGGTTGGCTATGTTGCAAATTACTGGCCAAGTAACTTCATTACCCAGCACTGAAAGTGCCAAATCCTATCTCTAGAAGCTACTACCCTGGGCAGTAAAGCTACCTCTTCAGTCCAAAATCCTTGCAACAGAAGTAAGCAAGGGCTAGCTTGAAGAAGTATCTTCTTTTTTCTTGAGAAATTGGCACATACATGGAAATTTCTGGAACACAAATTTGTTCTTCCTATGCCTACCAATGCAGGACCCAGACAATGCCCAGAGTTCATCTAGGATTCGGATCTTCAAGGACCATGGGCATTCACTAAGAGTTTTCCAACTCTCTTATGGTGTGGGTCAGGTTTTAGGGAGACCATAACTGGTTCACCAGAATACATTCCTTTAGTATAAGTCAATAACAAAGGTATTATATCTGCCCCAAACAGCCAGCATCATTCAGAGAATGAACCTGAAGAAGAAGAGAGTCAGGAATTTACCTTCTTCGCTAACCTTTCAGCAGCTTGGCTGCTGCTGAAAAAAATCACATCAATTCCACTTTGCTCATGGCTGCAGGATACAATACCACTTCACCAGGCAGGGCTGGCCGAGGTTCATCATAAAGCACTAATCATGTCACAAGCCTTCCTGGAGGAAAGGACTAAAGCACATATGGGAAACTGCACTTCCATCGCTTGACCCTTTACTCCTGGAATCCACAAGAATCAACTCTCTTTTCTAGCCTTTTGATTTCAGAACAACAGGTGATAAGTGATTTCATGTATAATTATGTCAGTTGTCTTTTAACATTTGTAGATCAACTGCATTTCCAGACCTCAGCTAGCAACATTTTCTCCTCACCTGAAATCTGGCTCTGATGCATTGTGTGTCCAACACAGCCTGAGCACACTCACAACAGTTTTGCCAACACACCATATCCATTTGATCCTTTGGCTTTTGCTGTTTGGGGTTCATTTTAAGTTGCTAAGAACGCAACCAACCAGATTGAGTGGACTCAATTTTCAGAAATACACACATACCTCAAAGCAAGCCTTAATCACAGGTGACCTTACAATAGATGTAACTGTAACAGATGAGATCTAAACCGAAGACAATGTAGGTGATGAATGTAGAAGAGCAGTATGTAGAGTTTGTAGTCGTGAAACAGTCCCCATTGACTGAAGATGCAGAGATGCCAATGCACTGCCATCAGCTTCTTGGATTCTTTTTTTGGCTAAGATCTCACAACGGCCGTGACTAAAAATCTCCAGTTGTCTGGGAGAGCTCTTTCATCGTGCCTGAAAGTGATCCAGTTCCACAGCCGCTGTTACTCCTTAGCCCAATTACCTCAGCGTCTCAACATGAAGCCTTTGGCACTTCAGAAGATAGCTGCTACTGAGCCCTGCACCGCGACTCTAGCAACACAGGTTACCAGACGCCTGTCAGATTGGTCTTCTAGTTTCTACACTGCTTCCCACCAGAACCCCCTCTAACCCAGCCACTGCAGCCTGCGACAGTGACCCTGAGAAAGCCACCGCTGACTGCTGACCGAGGATCGCGGGCAACAGCCGGATTCTTCCACCATTCCACAATTCTCCACTCAAAGCACACAGACTTCTTGAAAGGGAGCCTGAACTTTTTAATGGGTTGATCTATAACTTGCACTGTGAACCAAGGACTGGTCACAAGCATCACCACCTTCCACTCCAGATGCATGGAATGTTTCTCAGTTTTGCCTGCTCTAGTACAAATACATAGCAGCATGTACTTCAGGAGAACAAAAAAAAAAAAAAAAAAAAAGGGAAAAAAAAAAAGCAACCCTTTCTCCCTCCCAAGAAACCCTTTCTGAAACAAAACACTCCATTGCACACAGCTCTCTCCAGGGGGAGAGGACGAGACAATAAACAACACATGACAGATGTTAGTTCATTGCTTAATGCACTTGTGGAAGCTACTCAGATTCTATGGCGATGAGTGTGGTATGGAACAGAACAAGCGTATCCCATTACTTTTTATGCTTGATTTAAAAAATATGGATAAGATTTTATTTAAAACTGTTGCGGAAGACAATTACCATTGGGGAGGAAAAAAAAAAAATCAAGCCTTTAAAAGATCTGAGGACAAGTGGATGAGTGTTGCATGACACCCTTATTATGCCCAGTGCTATTTAAAAAGATGCTATAGTTATTAGCAAGGATCTCGCTGCTAGATTTTCTCTTTCAAAATCCTATTTAGGAGCATTAAAACTAACCATAAAGATAAATCCAAGCTGAAGCTTCCTGGATATGAACTTTTCCCAACTTACAGATTTTTAGCTTGAAGGCGTGCAAGAAATTGAGTGGTTTGAGACAGAATTTGCATGCCATTGGCATGTGTAGAAGCAGGACTTCTTAATAAAATAAAAAACCCCACAACCCTCTAAAAAACAAAACAGCAAAACAAACCCTAAAAGTTAATTGAAATATTAAACTTTTCAGAAGTAATTACCAGATAAAATGCGATCAGAGAAAAAGTGCTACATTCTGCTCATGTTTCTCAGATGAGACTTTATGTAATGACAAGGAAGATATGTAAGTTATTAAAAGGGAGCAGGAGTTATTTGTCACGTGTACTGACCAGTACTTCCATGTATAGACACACCACTAATAATTACTTTTAGAACCAGATAACGGATTTGTTTCTTGACTCACAACTACAGCTTCGTGTGGGAACAACTCTATTCAATTTAATAGAATTACATCAAAGCACTAGCCTCTGAAGATCTCTCTTGAAAAAACAAAAATTTGTACTTTCTTGTGATTATAGAAATGTGTGCTGGTTTTATGACAATGCAAGTGACAGAAACAGAGACAAAATATTTTAGATATATTAAGCAACTATTAAGTTAATGCAGGGGTATGAACAAAGTACATGACATTTAAGGCACAAACTCCTTTATAAATTCACTCTCACAGTTGGGGTAAAACTAGAGGCTTTAAATATATTAATTTCCTTATAAAATAGGGATAAATGTAATTTATTATGCTCATTTGTAATACTGGTACATGCATATAAGCATACAAAGATATCCTCACATAATAACTCACTGCAAAGTTTTTACCTCTCTTCAAACCGCTCTTTTATAATAAGAAGTCCCATAATTTTTAAAAAATTGTGCTGGTGTGTTTTTTTTCTTTTTTTTTTTTAATATATCTATAAGGAAGATTCAATGAGCTCCTTAAAAGACCTTAATTTCATACCTCCCCATTAGGTGCATGTGTCACATTCCAGAATACCTGGAATCATTTAACATATTTATAAAATGCAAGTACTTGTGACTTCATTTCCAGAAGCAGACACGAAGACAAGTCTTCGTGCTGAAACGGAAGAGGGTTCTAGGTTCTACATTTTCAAACAGAGATTTTCTACAAAGTTTTCCATCAATCATTTACTACAATCTTCATTTTTAATGATATTTGAAAATTCTCAGTGCTTTACAAATGGCTGAGGAAGCAAAGGGTAAAGCAGTTGTTACAGAAAATTAAAAATAAATCCTAAACCAACAGCCCCACTCACAAGTTGTTATTTATTTTTATTCTATAAACGTGCAGAGAAACGATTCCACTTACTGCCATTCGTTTCCATACTATTTTCCCTTTAGCAAAAGGATCTAACGTATGTAAAGCAGAGAACGCCCCATATCTCACTCCTGACCCGTGCACTTTTGGGTTCTATTCCAGACATTTCATGTCCTGCTTAACTCGGACCTTTCTATGTCGACATGGAGGAACCACTATGGGCCACAACAGGACTCCCTGGTAAGGGGCATCAAGCAAATCACTGCAATCAATAGCAGGGGAGCCCATCCTCTACAAAACAGCATTCACCTATTTTTTTATTTCTAAGGCTGCATGCTGCTTAACTTCTCCCTGTTCAGGGAAGGAGAGGGAGGAAAAAAATATTGATCTCCAGGAGGGATATGTGGAAAATTTGCTGTCCTATGGCCTCATTCCATAGTGCTTATGGAAGAAGACCTCCCACTAACTTCAAGGGAATATTTACTCACGTAAGGAGAACAAGACCGGCACTTAATCACAGAAGTTACATACAAATGTGAAAACAATCAAGCAGATAATGCCAGGGAGCAGTGGGCTAGCTGTGCAGCCGTAGAGTATTATTTATATATGAATGGCTGGATAACCAGTTAGTTAAATACAGTGCTTCAACAGTAATTCGTAATCTTATCTACTAATGGAAATAGTTGACTGAAAGTCAGTTTTTGCAAGAACCTACAGTGCTGTGCACAGTGACAGAAACAAGTTATTTACATGAAAAGTTTAAACAGTGCAAGCCCACAACTAATTTAAGAAATTGCTTGGTAACATGATCATTTAAACCTGATTTAAGTAATGAATGCTTTTGAACACTGAAATGCAACCCATTCTGAAGTACCAGCAAAATATCTGCTTAGTATGGATCTTGCTCTTAGAAGCAAAGGCAAGTGCCCACTCCATCAGCTCTTTCCGTCTAGTGAAATCAATCTTTAGAAGTTTCATTTCAGATATGTGTGCACTGCTGCAGCTGAAATGCACCTGAAGTTTCCATTATAAACTGCAATTCTCAGGTTTTTGTAACTTAACTATAAAAATTCCCCCCAGCAACAAACTTGGCATTAAAGTTCTCAGCCTATAAGAGATTTAAAAAAGATTACTTTCACCATTATTATTCCAGATAAAATGTCCAAGGCAGTTTACTGATTTAAGACAAGTGTCTATCACCAAACTCCTACTTTTTAGAAATTAAAACAATTGATTACTCTAGGATGAGTGAGTCTAATGACATTTGTAATCCTTTGAAATTAGGACAGCTATGGTAACAAACACCAAATAGTTATCGCTACTTTAAGGAGTAAATATTTGTGACTGGAAAAATTAACCCTTCATAGCTCCATCTTAAATAACAAAACGGTAGCGCTTTTTTATTTTCTATCAAACTAGGCAGTAGTGATTTAGTTTGCTGTGTGGTTTTTTTTCCCTGTGCTTAAAAGCAATCCCTTGAATGTGTCTGTCAAAATCCTGGCCACATCACCACATACTCCAACAAAACCCCAACTCAACCACAGTTTATAGGCACAACCCTGCGAACACTTAAGTGTAATTAACTTTGCGTGCATGAGTACCTCCACTGAAAGGAACAGCAGCCTACATATGCTCATGAGTTTACAGCATTGGGCCCTCTTAAGTGTCCCTTTAAAAAGGACGTTACGGGGTTTAATAAATGAATAGCAAAGTCATGCAGTAGAATTTTGCAGCAACAGTACGGTTATTGTTTTTTCAAACTAGCTCAAAACATGAGGATTCTATATTACACAGACTCATACAGCAATTTCTATTATATGCTGCTTATTATCTGCAGAATCTAATGAACTCATTAATTTTGGTACAACTTTAGCCAGTCTGGCCTGAAAATACACTGAAATAAACAACGTATTATTGGAAATTTAACACTTCTTACTACCCCCTTATTTTTAAACACAGACATCTTAGCTACAACAATATGTCGGTTTTTAAAGCAGTTTCTGTGTACCAGGGACTTCAGCCTGGGAAGCTGCTGCAGCACTGACTTTCAGATGTACGCATACCCACAAGTCCTAGAAAGCTGGGAACCAAAAGCACTCAGCGCTTCTGGAAATTAAGGATCTCACAACCATAGTGCCTACATTACAGTGGCCCACGCAAAGCAGGCACTATACACTGAGATCTCCTGTTTCTCATCTGTTTTTCTGGCAATCCTATAGTTATTTCACCATAGATTGTTAAGAGAGCGAACTCCTGCCCACAATCAGCTTCGCTATGAATCAGTGTATCTGTCTTCATTTTGCCAATTATCCTTGTCTAAATTCCAGAGAAGCCAAAAGATCCACTTTAAAGAAGGAAAAAACATGTTAAACAGCCTTAGATTTCACCATTAAAAAAATTCAACCTTGAAAAAACATCTGAACAGACATAGGAAGCTGATTACATGGGTAATGGATATATTTTTTTTCTGTTCCTAAAGAAGTTGCCCTTATTTCAAATACCTCTGAAGTCACAGAACAGACACCAGCTGTGCTGTAAATGCCCAGTCTGGCACTGGCAGGTAAAACACTCTCAGCCGAGTGTTACTGTTTTTTAACGTTATGATTGAAGTCTGCAACAGACAGCGCTCTTCTTTCATAAACACCCCTAAAAAAAGTGATCAACGATAAATCTAAGTTCTTAACCACTACAAAGTGCAGATGGGCGATAGAGGCAAGAAGGTGATATGAAAGGAGTTTCACTGATACTCAAAACAAGTGCCATAACCAGCAACAGCTGAATTACTCCAAGAATTGGTAAGTCACATGACAAAAGAAATGCAGTATTATTGTGAAAAGGCCAAAAGACAAGGGTGTACTTACTGAAAATGCAATTTCAGTTCCACTCAGTTGGCGAGAGCACAAAGTCCTTTAACCTGATTATACCTTTACTGTAGTGCCTCTATAATATTCGTCTTCTCTTCAGACTAAATACACAAGCTCTTCTTCTTAATCCAGATCCAATCACAAACCAGTCTTGGACATGCTCCACCCTTGCAATTACATATTGCTCTCAGTGATCATATTCCACCTCTTTGCTTCCCTCCTCCTTTTCCATACTGCAGCCTTTTTTACCCAATGCTCTTCTGGGAGCATTATCTCTCATCTAATAATCACATTAATTAGAAATTTTAAGTTTGGCATTTAAACAACGTGAAACTAGTTTTGACAAATCTTACAATTCAGGGGCAATAACAACATAAAAGTAAAGCCCTTTTTCATCTGCCCCTGAACATATATGAATTTCTAAAAGACAAAAACAAAAGAAGTATGCTTTCTGTAACAACATGAGAGCACCCATTTGCCTGAGAGCTCTGTTAATTTCAGGTGCTAGCACATTGACTTCAAGGAAATATAAGCAATAAACATTATCCTTTCACTTTAATAGCTGAAAGACCAAGTAGGTGCACCATGGTTTGCACCTTATTTTATATGCAATTTTAATGTAAATAAAAGCAATAAAAGGAAAAAGTAAGTCCATTGAAGCTGTAGTTTCTGTTAATTATGAATACTGTATCATTAGCATGCTTACCGTAAATTATAAATGCTGGTCTGCGTGATTTCCCAGCGCCAAACGCAGCTCAGAGAGAGTCTGGCTGGGATAAACAAATATAGCAATGGTATTTCAGCAGGTCGGTATCATTAACAAAACCAGTGTAAATAAGCAGCCTTTCCATTTCATACTGCCCTTCTATATTACCCCTTTGTGGTTAAAAAATAGTTTGTCCAAGTCGAAACAAAGTGTTTACAATGCTGATTAGTTTTGAATGTATCCGCACGCAGCAAAATAATAAGGATCTGTACCTTTCTGAGAGGTATCGCAAGGGAAAGAACAGGAAAAGTGACAACAAGGATGTGTTGGGATACAACAGCATGCAATTTTTTCACAGAGCTGCCCAAGTTCCATATAGCGCTGAGGACTGGTTTTCTCTGGAAAACGTGTTTTCCCTTTTTTTAATCCCCTTGGGATCCTTGCCATACTGTTTGAACTTACTTGAAGAGTAAAGTGGGGGGAAGGTGGGTGGCGTGGAGTGAGAGTGAGGAAGACGACAAAAACTGTCGTGACTGGCTTTTTCAGCATTTACATGGCTTAAATTTATATCGCCGAGGCAATTAGAGCTTATTGGCCTGAATACTGAAAATTATTGGTTTATGCTTAGCAACCCGGCAAATGACAACATTTGCTGCACACAATAAGGAAACCAAATTAAGGGCCTTTCAATGTATACATTACCTCCTTTCTTTCTTTCTTTCTTTAAAGCTCGGGTTTCCAATTCCACCAGTAAGTGCTGTCTGTGTAGGCCAGTGGTACTGTGGTGATACACATACACGCTGTATATCATAGCATGGCTCTAAATTGCAGGGGCAGACAGCAAGAGGGATTAGTTTAATCTAGATTTTGGATATGTAAAATTGCAATAGACAGGATGGAAGCTGGCGAGTCAGGCTGCTGAGACCTCAAAATCGTGGGAAAACATACTGATGGCTTTTAGCCAGTTATTTCTTGAATGCCTCTCCCCCTTCCCACTTATACCTGCTACTGTTTAGAGCACTAAATCAAATATTGTTGTCTGCTTTTTAAAAATGGGTTGCAGGTTATCCGTAAGAGAAAAATGTGAGCTCCATTATGCTTACATCTTTCTCTCTCTTTTTTTACTCGCTATATATACATTGGGTTTTTTCAGTTCTTGGTGACTGGATTTTACTCTATTTTTGGAACGTTTACTTAATGTTTGACATCTTACTGTTTCCTCCGGACAGTCAGTTTCTCCTTTTTTTTTTTTTTTTTTAATTACTCACATAGCAACGGGGAAAAGAAAAAAAAATTTTTTTTTTAAAACCCTCTCCAGGAAACTGGATTGTAAAACCACAAAATCTGGCAGAGTGACAAAGCAGGGGGGGACCTTACATATTTTTAACTAACATTTTGAAGCTGACTAGATTTCCAGTCGAGCGTTTAAAAAACAAAGAGGAAAACGAACAAACTTTGCTTGATCGAAAGGGAGGACTTTGACAGGGAATAGAGGGGAACAAAGAAGCATGCTTGTATTACGAAATTCAACAGAAGGCAAGAAAACACTGCAAAAAAAAAATAAATCCATTGATAGGATGACATTTTCTTCCCACAGAGACTTTACACATTCCACCCTTTCACCACTTTTCAAAGCCCCCATATTTTTTTTCCAGTATTTCAATATAACTGAAGTTGAAACTCTCTCTTTCTTCTCATTTTCCCACATTTTCTGTATTTGACCCTTGATTAGGACCGTGCACTCCCCCAAGAAGACTATCGCCAGAACGCAGCGCGTGGAGGCGAGGGCTGAGCTGAAGCACGGCAAAATAAATTGCAGCCGTGAAGCGGCTGCCGGTGCACGCATAAGGCCACCTTCCCCCAGCGTGAGCGGGAGGCACCGCGTGCCCACGGTACGAGGGACACGCGAGACATGCTGCCACTCGGCACTTCAGGTGCAGAAAATATTTCTACTGTGTTTTCAAAAGCCATTTCTAAGGTACTTCTGTGCAACCCTCCTGAGCTCCGTCTGAAGGCTTTCAGTGGTGGTGTTTATGTAAGGGAGACAGCCAAATACACCTGGAAATCGGGAAACACTAGAAATACAGTTTTGCTAATTGTGGGCGAAACAACTAAATTCAGTAATACACAATTCAAGGCAGAATAATCTCGCACTGTATGATGCTACCTAGCACTTACAGAAGGAGTTTGTCAAACCCTATTTTGCTGTTACTCATTTTCTACCACATTTTCATTTCTAAGTTTTAATACAAAGCAAATATAAAAGTAATCAAGTGGCTGTAAACAGAAGTAAAAACCTGTTGTATTTTGTGCAATTACTATGAAAAATCCACATATGCCTATTTCTCATACAAAACATCTTTGGTACTCCACAAATGGCTTATATTTGAAACAGTGCTCAAAGCTGTGTTTAAAGTAGCTTATTATGAAAGGCAGATGGAAATACTCTTGACTGAAGGGGAGTTACTAGTCAATGAAAAGTAAAAAGAAAAAAATACAAGGAAAGTCAAGGATGGAGACAACAGGCTCAAATCAAGGATCTGTACTTTTTCACATTAAATTTGATGTTAATTTGCCAGCTATATTAATTTACCACATGCATTTTCATAATTAAGTCATATAATGTGACACTTCAATAAACATGTTAGGTAACTATCAGAGGCACTTTAGCACAAGAGAGCTTGGCCATGTATTTAAAATTAGTTGCATGTTCCTGATACACTGCTACTGTGAAAAAAGTCCTACTGTGAATAACTATAAATCAATTTTCCCCAATTATACAAATCAGCAAATATATGGAAAAACTAATCTGCAGCACATTTTTAAATACAAATTTTATTACAACTTGAATGGAGCAATGAGAGAAGCTACTGTTCAGATAAATGTTATGTACATTTTCCACACATTTGCGCCTTCATCACAACTTGCAAATAGAACTGTGCTTTGCAGAGAGAATTAGTAGGTCCTGATGTGAAGAAGAGAGACAGTTTTGCAGTATTTTTCTGACAGGTGTGCATATAATAATACGCCGTTACTGGGAAAAATATAAATTTCATACAAACCCTTTAAGAACCAGCACGACAACATTTAAAACATAATAGACTGAATGGACGCTTGCAACAATTTATGAATGCTGACAGAACTGATCTGACTGAACTGACTTGAGGCTAAAACTTTGGAAGAGGACCTCAGAGAATCACGTTGTAACAACAATGTTAAAGAAACAAAAATAACAAAAAAGAGGACACAATCTAGTTATTTCTGACAATACTAAAATCAAACAAGTTTACATAGTGGACATTAATAGTCACTTTTATCTTTTGTTATGCTACGTGGGCTATCTGCTGCTCAGAAAGAGACTTGCACACACTTTTTAGAAACAAGAGAGTCTGAATTGCAACTGCTTTGCATCAGATTTATATGTTAAGCATTTAAGACATAACAAACTTGATTTTTGCAGCAGTACTTGTTGAGACAGAATTCCCATAGATTTCAGTGAAACTCATCTGTGTAAGGATTGTAGGGTGGGGCACACAGCACCTTCTGAGTAATCATTTTAACATACACACACTGTGATCATTTAAATTTATTTTGACATTTTATATTCTTTGGTTAGCTTTAAACTTTCAGTGCAAAGCCAAAACATGAAAACATTAAAGAGCATAGCATAAAACAAAGTGCTGCAGGCAACAGCCTTGCTCAAATCTACAGAGGTTGAAGTCAACACATAACACACTCCTAACCACCTTGTTCATGGCTTTTATTATTGAGGACATCTGCACGCTGTGTTAATTCTTATTTAGGGATATCACATATACTGATAAGCATAAAATTAATTTAATATAGGGAAAAAAAAGGTTTCAAAATAATATATGTGTGCAGAGCAGTATAAAATCATGCTAAACTATACGATTAAAAAATGGTGAAATCCAGTACAGGTGCATTTTCCAGCTCATAACACAGAAGATCTTCAGAAACTAGCAGGAAGCTACTATAGAATCTAAACCAAGAAAGCACATGACTAACGCATAAGAAGTATGTATTATCAAGGCATTTTCTGACACACACTTTGGTCACTGGAGATCTGTCCAAAAACTTCTTCTAGGAAGTTGACTTTAGATGTCTCTAAATACTTTATAAAAACAAGTTGTGGCAATGTAGGCAAATAGACAAATGCTAAGCCTTGGCTTTTGCAACTGGAAACAGCCAGATTTACATGAGCAAACAGTGAAAAAAACAGGAACTTTGAAAGGCCCTGGATGGAAGGCTTACCATTTACATCTCATGTATAAAACCAGAATATCATGTATTGTTACTATAATTCATTGTGTGAGAAAATTAGAGGTTTTTATTTATACACACTCTGTGAAGTCAATCCTGACACCTTTACATAGCGATACTTCCAACGTTTTTGCTCGTACAGTAGTGGCAAAATGGGATCTTTTTCTCCATTTTTTTGTACTATTCCATATTGGAATTAGGAGCTAAATCAGACTTAAACATTCACCAGTGCCCTGTAAGCTGTGGGAATCTTGGCTTCTGAGCTACAGGAAATATGTCCACAGTGTCTATGTACTTCCAACTTTGTAAAAGGATGAGTGTACTTCTGGCATATGGTTCTGTATGCGAAAAAGATTTACCAAATGGAAAAGAGAGGCTTAAACATTTACCACTAGTGGAGCTTAAATACTCTTTTCTAGATAAACTTCCTTTCTGAAGAAATGCAACATTAAAAACAAAACAAAAGGTAGCTAGATGGAATGAGCTTGGTTGCCTCGGCTCAGCCCCTGCTAAAAACCCCATCCCATATCACAAAGGCTGCCCTCACAACTGGCAACCCTGATGGACATGGGGATTGAATGAGTGTGGAAATTGAATTACACCCTCTCTCCCTGTAGGTGGTCCTTACGGATCAGTGTACCGGAGTGTGTCAGAAGTTGGCACCACTCCTGTCCATGATGCATCTGTTCCGTGGACACAATCCTTCAGACTGCAGCTCTCTCAGTATGACACTATTCAAGGGAGCTAAATACAATTTGAAAAAAAAATATCTCTCTTTGAAACTAATTTAAGATAAATGTCTATTCGCAATAGACATTTGCAATAGGAACTCTCATTGCAGGCTCCTGCTAATCTCATTTAAGCATGATTTTGTTTCCACTCAGGAAGCTTAAATTAATTTAGCTGTTCCTGAAAACTGTTACAGAAAGATGAAGTATCCAGTGGCTCACAAATACAGTTCCTAGTTCAACAGCCACATTTGCTACAAAGTCAGGTTATGCTGAAAATTTGTTTGCTTTAGCTACCATTACACAAGGGATTTATACTATTAGACTGTTATCCCATTAAATTCAGTTTTTAGACTTGCATAGATTGCCTACAGACTGAAAAGCAGAACAATTCAGATCCTCGTGCGTGCTAAATTACCAGCTGCGAGAAAATCTCTGGCATACTCCCCACACTGACGAGACTTTGTCATTAATGCACCCCTACATTGAGAAGTCTGATGTGATCTGATTTCCCACTATTGTCTGCTTTCTTGTTCTGTAGTTGTTAATAATAATAATTAATTAATTAATGATAATTACTACTACTACTACTACTACTACTATTATTATTATTCTTCAGTAAACTGTCAGTCCAGGACTACTTTTTAATTTAAAAATTGTGGTTGGTAATTCATCCTGTTAATGGAAGACATCATTGTTTTTGTGAGTAACAATGGGCAGGACAAAAACTATGATCAAAAATGTCAAAACTGGTAATAGTCTATGAAGCACAAACTGAAGTCTCCCATTGTTTTTCAGCGACTTGCAAAATAATTTTTGAATAAAGGCAATTCTTCTGTTCAGCTTTTCCATAATTACAGGGAGGACTTCATCAAGTCAGTTAGACAATCAACACACCTGACTCTCTGTGAAGTTTCCTAACTCTAGGACTTTTCTTCCGCTGTCCCTTTCAAAATTAATGGTAAATACTGACAAACCAGATTCAGACCATGAATTAAGACAGCCAAAATCACTGTTCGAGGGATGTCTAATTAGATGAAGAGCTCAGTTCAGGGGGTCAAGTCTGTTCCTCTTTGCATGCGACTCCTGCTATATATGTGAGGGCAGGTATCACAAGATAACTCACAAGCAGACAGACTGCTGGCGTGATACAGGAGATGCTTTGCCCTTATGCAAAAACCCACAGTGTGGCTAGCATTGACGACACTTTTTTAAAAGAAAAAAACCTAGATGTTTCCAGTCATCACTTTGACACAAACAGCCACGGGGAATGCCCAAGTATCATCATCACAATCAACATCTTAAGTTCAATTGCTTGGTATTCCTAGCTGATACAACAAGGTTCTCCCTGCTGATTTTTCATTTAAACTCACAGGCAGATATCTATGAATGGCGAGCAACCCCCTCCACCACCTCATTTCCTTTACAGCTTTCTCTTTAAAACAAAAATTCAGCACACAGTTCAGGAAATATTGTAAGATGAAGCTGGCTGCACTCCTAGAAATAAAAAATTAAAGTTTCAGTAAAATCTGACGTGTCTCTGTAAATTACACCTTAAAGCCCCCCAAAACAAACAGGAAAAGATACTATTACCTAATGTCTGAAAATTCAGAGAATATATTCATTCATGGAAAATACTTCTGCAAGTGAAATGAACTGAAATTATTTCCTCTGTTTATTACACAGTAAACAAGGTATTTAGGTACCTTTTTAACCTGTGCCTTCCTGGAAATAGTACATTCTTTTTATTTATCAAGGAAAGCAAATATTGGTCTTGGTGCAGATAATCTTATTAGCACAAAAACATGCTCAACAAGACGGAACTGGACACTGTGTTTTCACAGAGGCATGCTACAACAGTTTCCAGAGTGATTCCCCAATTCCTGATCTCCAATCAAGACAGCTATCCAAATTTACGCTAGCGAGGTAAAAACATTGTATCCTCTATCCTTTCAAGCGTATTTTCGGAGGAATAACTTAATTTGCAAGTGACACATCCAGAATTCATTCAACAGTAATCTCAGTGTGCAATTTAATCCCATGACAATCACATCATCTTTCAGATCATTCATGTGGCCATGACTGTAAATGCAACACTTGTGGCCAGTCCAAAACACAGACAAGATCAAAGGAACTATATAAAGGCAGCCTCACTGGGGTGACATTACACACTGCGTCTATAAAATTAGACTACTGCTTCCACGGCCACGGTTTTCTCTCAACATCAAAGTTGTACCAGGCTCCGTAACACCTGAAGTAAACAGAAGTTTCCTTCTCAGGGAAGCAAGCCACGACAATCCCAAAATTTGCTCAGAGGAAAGCACTGTCATGTTGCCTCATGTCACAGTAAAAGCGTTTTATTTCAAAGACAACAAGGAGTGGCAGAAACCTTCTGCAAGATGGAAACATATTGTTAAGACCCTTTTCTTGCACTGCATCATTCTGGGGAACAGAAGGGTTTCTGCTCTCAGGAGCTGTTTCCAGGAGAGCTGGAGCAGACCTGCGCAGCCTTCCTCTCCACCCACAGCCCACGAGGGATCTCCCTCCAAGCAGCACAGAGCTGGTGCACGGTATTGGCATTTTGGGCAAAGTGTCAGTCCTAATTATAAGCTTAAAACCAAAGCTAAGTGCTGCCGGATGACGGCACCAATTAAAGCCTGTGGCTGCTCCTGCCTGCTCCGGCTTGGCCTGAGAGCCACACAAATCGGTAACACGAGCCCATTAAGCCTGTTAAGACACAAGTTGGCAGCAAACAGGTAGACGCAAGCACAGGTAGCAAGGACACTCTCGTCTCCCAAAGGGCCATGTAAGGTTGAAACTTACTCAGCACTGTCTTTATAACTCCAAGCTCTCTACTATAAGCCAGAGAGTAAAAGTATACATTATGAAAGGAACAATCGCTGTCCCAATGGTTAAAAGAAGCATGTATCTGTATGTTCCTAGGTAATCATAACCTTAGAGTGCTCATTTAGGAGAGGGGAGGAAAAAAAAAAGGAAAACTATTTCTGTAAGAATTATATTTAATACATGCCCATTACATGGCTGGGGTCCAAGGGCTATTATGTCTCCTGGATGGCTCATTGACTACTCTGTTCTAGCTCCCTTTTGTTATGGTAGGCTATTCAGCAGAAATAGAAAGCACAGTCAGCATGGTAAGGCCACATTAACGTGCTGAAAATGGGCTCAAAAGCATCCCTTTTTGGATTAGTTCTATGACTGCAATTCTCATACAAGTCAGCAGCCAGAGAAGTAGGTATTAATTTAGCAACCAAATTATTCCAGAATATGTGAAACAAAGCCCCTGTTTCTGAAAGCTCAGGGTCAGTTGCCCTTCCTGATACTTCTGCACTGTGTATGTGAGTTACGATTACACTGCACACAAAATCAAAGCAAGCTCTTTAGAAGGGGTCATTCCTTTCTATAGTCCTCTCATGCCACTGCTGAACATGCCTGTACATCTCTCTGTATTATCTCTGTGTAGAGATAACCAAACAAAAGCTACATTTATGAAATCATTCAAATGATAGGAAATTATACTTTTTGTAAAATACTAACCATTAATGCTATGTTACTTAACTATGCCCTCAAAACACATCGCACATTTAGCATAAATAATTATTTAAGGGATTGTAGGTTCAGAAATTAATTGATACAGCCAAATATGATCCACAGTGGTCAACAGCACAGAAATGTTATTTCCTACATGGGTGTTAGGCTGGGAAAAAAGCCCAATCCTGAAATACCTAACAGTTTTAACCTGAAATCTGGAAAGAAAAACAACTGTAGTGTTCACTTATTTTGCAATACATTAAGAATACTTTATGTGGTATTGCTTACTTTTAATGAAATACATATGCTATTGAAACCAACGATATTTGTTTCAACCTCTGAAATAGAAATTTACTCTTCAGCACAGTGGTCTCATGATGATCGAGCAACATTATGTCAGGAATGTCCATACCCTGTAGTTTGAAATGACTGCAACCTTTATATTTTATTTGATAACAACATCGCAGGACTTTAAAAAATGAAGTTTAAAAGTATAAGCAAATAAGGAGCAAACCGAGATATTTTTAAATACTCAGGAATGCCTCTCCACAACTTGATCTATTTCCAGGTTTGCCTCCTGACCTTGCCATGGCACTCAAAAGACTTAGTGAGAAGCTTGAAAGAAAAGAGGAGAAACAAAGAGACTTTACACAAGTCCCCAGAAAGCAATTTTGCCTCTCCTTTACTTTTCCTTAAATAAACCCTGGTTACAAACTAGACCATAATTTTTATTACCTCTTGAAAGTGGCCAGAAATAGATTTTAGCCTCATGATTACATGGTGGGGAGAGAGGAAAAAAATACTGTGAGCTACTAAGTCTGCCAATAAACATTTGAAGCTATGGAAACCTTATAATTCTTCCTAAATCCGGTTTTATCATTCAGTTGCTAACAGCAACTACTATTTGTTTGAATCAGCAATAGAAAAGCTGGGGTCCAGCCCATTGCAGCTGGCACTTTGACACAAAAGAATGCAGAAGTAATGTATATTTTCATACTGACCAGTCTAAATACATATCAAAGAACAATAATACTCACTTGACACTGCAGCCATCTCCTGACAGGATAACTTTCCATATCATGAGGTCAACACAAACGCACAGAGTTACATCTTCTGGTTACGTTGCCATCCCTCAGTGACAACCCTACAGCCAGAGGATCATCAAACTCTTGAGGTTCTGGATGGGCACAAGGACCAACTCCACAGCAGCCTCTGCTATAAATGCTGGCTCCTTGCCTTCTAAAAATGGCCACAGTAAATGGTGGAGTCTGCGTGCCCTGTAACAGCTGGTTTTATGTAAAAATGAGTTTCTGCCAGTGCAACTGAAACACAGCAGGAATTTTGTTTTGATGCATGATTTACTGTGTATGTAAAGGATCAAGACTTTAGAAAAAACACAGATGAACTTTAAATTATTTAGAAGTAAAGAATTCACATCTTCCCATAGTAGAAAACTAGTATTTTTGAAAGCTGACACAGTCCCCTCCTCTGTTTCTAGAATGAAACAAAATGACAATACTCAAAGTTACCATACTCAACTATCTAGCAAAGCAGAAGGCCTCTCCTGACAACTCTTCCATTTTACAGAAAAACACTGCTTAGATAAGGTAGCACACATAGAGCACAAAAATCAGCAAGTTCTAAGTTTATACCAATTTCTGACTTTGAAACTAGATTAAGAAGATTCATGCACAAAGTAAACCACGCTCTCCCCTCATCACACTCAACAGCACACAGCAGCAAAACAACAAGAAACAAGTCTGTTTTGGTCAAGAACTATGCATAATCTGGGCACTATATTTCATTTAAAAAACAACAAGTTTTGATGCATAATGCAGTCAAGTGTCCGTAAAGCTCAACAAAGCTTAACAAAGGACATCGAAGAACACAGAGATGGTAATTTCTAGTGTCAACCAGGAATCAACCAACCGTTCCAGATGTAAGCGGCTCCACTGCCAATTCTCTTGGGCCACCTCTCTTTTCATGAGATAGAATTTCAGATGCAACACCCCAGCCCACCAAAAGCAAAACCAAACCCTATTTTCAAGCAGAAAGCCATTTTACAGAAGTTCCATTTACCTGCCACTGGAATAGTCACAATTAAACACTTCACAGTGCCAGCTGAAGAGGACAGAGAATGATTTAGGCTTCTATCCTCAGGTTCCAGTGCAATCAGCTTCAGCACAAAAAAATCCTTCCATTAATAAACAAAGAGTACGATGGATCTGGAAAACCCTGGTGGTTTTGATCAGCCCAAACAACACAAAGATACAGAGGAGTCCTGTGGGTTTTTGAGGGACAGAGGGGAAAGAGACCAAACTGAGGGAGCTCCTACGTTTGGAGCAAGAAGAACTCTAAGTGTGGGATAAATTGGAAGATGTTTCCCAAAGTCATTGCTGATACTAGGGTCGTTGACAGAAAACTTCATTATGTGTCAGTAGCATAGAGGGGAACAAAGAAATAATTCAGAAATAGGTCTTCATGCTTTAACGTCAAAACAGAGCTGGAACTACGAAACACTGCTTAACAGTCAAGCTCTGGACAGAAGTTTTTCCCAGTGCTTGACTCTGAATACATTGGTATTCAAAGCACACTTTCCACACCATCTTTTACAGACATTCCCTATGCAAAAAGAGGTTTGAAATAATACACACTAGCCAAACCATAACATATTACATAGGGGAAAGAAACGACCATAGAATACAGCAGGGAGTGTTGAGCTGTACAGCCTATGGGGCAAAGGAACATAAACCGTGAAAAAAGCAGTATCTATTCTCACATGAACAATTAAAATATAAAAAAACTTAGGCATTTTTTAAAAATTCCAGGGCTGTACTTGCAAAGTGATCAGTGATGAAACCATATTTTTTTCCCTTCACCTTCACACAACACTTTCTCGTGAAAAAAGCTCGCACCTACAATTAAGATCCATTTCTGGATGGCATCACTACTCACTGTCTCCCCATTTCACACAGGATCTGGTACATTTTTTCATGGCAGAAAAGTACATCAAAAATGAGTCAATTAAAATAACCCGTTGAATGGCCTTTGATCAGGACTGAACTCACTGCTTCAGCACAGATCCCATGTGCTGCAGTGACCAAAGCGCTCTGAGATTAAGATGCACTATTAGAGGTAGCTTAACAGCTGGGTTTAAAAAACAAAAGGAAAAAAAAAAGGGATTGAAGTGAGAAAACATTGCCGTCTTGCTACATTTTTAGGTAAGGAGACAAAACCTTTCTCCCCAAATTTCACTTCCAAACAAATGTAGTGTTCCTTTCTGTTTTCCCTTGCTTTAGTGAAACCAACTGAGAAAACGAATAGGGACAGTGGTGATTAACACAGGGATGCTGCCACGAACCCTCACCTAAGCATGGGGGAAACAGATTCAACCAAATCTTCTGCCTGGGAGGCGGTGAGGTTGCATCATGTACATCTCAGGAGAACGTCCCCAAACCGTGCAGTCGGGTGCTGTGGGCACATACATTTTCTGTAGCTCCCCCGCACACCACTACTGCGAACACCACTGCTTCAGGCATCCATGGAGGCCGTGGAAGAGCTGTCATCTCATCCTGTCTGAGACCACCAGCACATGGGATCAAAGTATCTTTTTCATGAGTTTTCCCACTCATTATCACTCCACCCACCCACCCACCCACCCACCCTACCCAGTAAATTCTGTCTAAAATCACAAGCCCTGAAACAGCTCATTTAGCAAAAGTTTTGGCATTTTCCCCACAGGTTTCTGCTCCAAGCTTTACTACTTAAAACATATGCTGACCATGCTTGAGCACAGTAGCACCATACTGCTTCTCTAAATCTCCCCTATACTCTGAATTAGGTGGAGTTTTATTTATGTCCCAGCTTAAAGGGTGGACGTTGTTGACACACATCTTACACGTGCCGCGGTGATGCCATTCTGCTAAGCACATGCCAAACGCTACCAGAGAGATGGCTGGCTGTCGATCACAGTTGAAGCAATGTCTGAAATAAGTTTTTGCTTCTGAACATCAAAGACACTGAGATCTTGCAACTGGACTAAGAAGTTTTGCTATAAAACTAAAGTACTGCTTCAGGGCAAAATAAAGAGTTATTGTTGTCTAAATGCATCAGTTAACCTTCAGACCACAGCACAAACAGACTCTTTAGTCAGATTCTGGATCTTGATACAAAGCAAATAAAGAGTTAGCTTAGATGCCAAAAAAGCTGCCAGGGAAGCCAGAGAATCGTGAAAGGAACTAAAAAT
Organism: Pluvialis apricaria; assembly: GCA_017639485.1. Lineage (NCBI taxonomy): Eukaryota > Metazoa > Chordata > Aves > Charadriiformes > Charadriidae > Pluvialis > Pluvialis apricaria. The sequence continues at coordinate 46,325,715 of CM030044.1, read as the reverse complement.
AACAATGACTGTTCTTTGCAGGAGGGATAAAGGGATAATGACAAGACCACGCAACTTCTAAGCACCACATTTTTTTTCAAGATATTACATGCCTAAGATTAAGGGATGGTGTGAACATTAAGTATATCTAAATATTTACCCATCTTCCTGAAATTATTCATTTTCTGTATTAAAATGCTCAGGGCTGTACTTTATTTCCCCCTAACGCCCCAACACCTTCCAGTGCTGAAATCAATGTTCCTTGGAAAGTGGATATAGCAGACACTTTTTAAATCAGTGTCTATTAATACATCAACGGACATCTGTATTTTCCACCTTCTCTTCCTTCTTAGGAAACCACCATTTGACAGCGGAAAATTTTATGTTGTATTAAGGTACTCTATAGGCTCAGTTCTACATTGCCTTCAGCTCATACCAACATGAGAATTAAGAACACTTCACGGATACTCAGTATGCGAAAGACTTTGAATTACCTGAAAACCAAAGGGAAGCATTGACACCACTGCTACTGCTGTCAGGCTGAGCAATGTTACCCGGTATACGTTTGTAATACTGGTTATAAATTTGGCATCAATCCAAAACCCACATGCTGAAGACATAGTGAACTGGGCTCATTGTACAAGGGTTTGGGTGGTGAAAAGTCTTGATGGGCACTGTAAAATTTCATTTTTCCTGCTGAGAAAGAATGGACTGTATCAACATCTCCTATCCTAAAATTTGCATTTTGAGTGAAATGGTTTCACTGTGAAATCAAAAAGAAATTCAGACAAGACAGATTCTTTCATATCAGTTGCATTACTTCAAAGAAGAAAAAAGAAAATTCATCAGGTCTGATCAAATACAAATTTTCAGTACTGCTCAGCAAAGCAGAGTGAGGAGGGGCATATACATCCAACAGCAAACACACCGGTACACTCATTTTTAAAATCACAAACAAATGTCCAATCATAGAACTTTACAGACACCAAAGAAAAAGGTATTTGCTATGCTTTGCATTTACCCAGTGGTTCTCTCAGCTAGACAGGTCAGGCTTGTCTCACAATCCGCTCCAGAGATCAAAATCTATCCTTCGGACAGTCACTTAATCAGATTCAACAGGAATTGAGTAAATATATCTGATTATTTTAAAATTTAGGTTCAAGATTGAGCAACAGCTCTCTACAACAGATGCAACTACTCTGCACAACAGCACCAAGCATTACCAAGCTTCTCCCTGTATTCCTGAAGAGACACTGTATTGCCTCATCTGCAAGAAAGGGAGTTGTCTGTAGTCTTCCCCATACTCCCCCCACCCTCCAATTTTAGAAAGCTGAGCCTGGTTTTGAAGGACTCGCCTTCATCAGCTGGAAGACAGTTGATGCTGTACACTGGCTGGAAAATAAGAACAACGAAGTTCACCATCATTGCATGACCTCTTGGCCTGCAAAGCAATAAAACATACTGCGCTCAGAATCTGCCAGATGACATAACTACAGGGGTGCTTCTGCGATGAATGTAAGGATTGATTTAAAGCAGTCGGTCTTCAAATATTATGTGCATATTACAAGGGAGAAGGATATTAGGATCGCGCTCTCACCCAGCTGAGAAAGACAGACAAAAAAGTAAGAAAAAGAACAAAAGAAAAAGGCCAACAGAGGACCAAACAAACAGATGTCCAGATGGTGACTGCAAACCCCAAATCTTTTTTAAGTTCCCTGTGCCTATCACATACTCAGAGAATGAAAGGATTGGATAAGAAAAACAGGCATAACATCTTCCTTCTGATCTTGTTCTCTTCCATTCTTTGCTATTAGCTTAATGAGTTTAATGGTTCATACCATGGAAAACCACAGTAAGGGCTGGGGGAAGCTAATCAAGCCGCTTCTTTCCCTGAGTTCTGTAAGGAAATTTGGAAGGAAGATGCGTGCTCACAAAAGAACAGCCTGTAAGCTCTGACAATTTCTGAAAGCTTGCTAACATGGAAAATACCGGGGCAGGGGCGGGGAGGTGGGTAGAAAATGGAAGCACCGCAACTGACTTAAATGGTCACTGATCTACTCTTCCTGACAGCTGCGACAGACTGTGACAGCCAGAGATGGGCCTCTTGAAAATCAAGAGTAAAAACTTTGACAGTTCTGATGCACGTAAGCACTAACCACCCACGTGCACATACGTGGCTTACAACGAAATACTTGGAAACAGTGTTTGCTTCCTCATCCATATGATGCCAGACAAAGATGCGAATCAGCACACTAAAAATCCTAGAACAGAGTTAATGCAATTACTAAGCATGAGAATGAAGATTATTCTGTCCTTTAAGGTTGTGCACAACGTCAAACAGAACCTGCTTCACAGGCCGCTGTCGTTTCAGGTGGTACAAGAAAGAGAGGCACACTTGCCCTCTCCACACAGATGATATAAGACTTCTAGGTTCCTGCTATGATGGGCTGCCAGTTGTTTTACCCAGAGTCACTAAGAATGTTAGTTTGTCTCTGTCTCTTCCTCTTTTGCATCGTATGCCAAAGTTCATGGCAGGGAAGCACATGATTGGTAAAATTTAATAAGATTAATGTAGTAAAAGCCTTGCCTGATCAGGCTTTCCCTGAAAAGGAAATTAAGTAAAACAAGCTACACTTGTAATAGCATTTTTAGTTACACAGGAGCAAACCGGATGAATCGAGAAAAAAATAAAAATTAAATTACTTCTGTTATTTTTATGCAAGTTAAAGAGACAGGTTCTTTTTCATTACTGAAGTGCAATTCATCTTAGCTAATGATGCGCACACAGCACATGTAATTGACTACTGTGAACTACTAGACTATGAGAAAAGTAATGTACCTAAACAAGCTGGGAGGAGTTTCCACCTGTGTTTTAAATTAGTGTGTAAGACAGTTTGAAAAATACTCCTGTCTTGCCAATAATATTATTCACATGCGCTCTGTGGGAGAGGCCAAACAACGTGCTTCGAAATTGGCTCAGCAGTCTTAGTCCAGCTTTGGAGACGGTATGAGTTTTACAATGACGGGACAACCTGGGTGGAGCTCAGCACTGATTCTGTCTAAACGAATCCACATGCAGTATAAATTAACTTTTGGGAAAACAAAAGACAAATCCCCAGACTCGAACACCCTTTTTCACAATGCTGAAAGAACACCCCCTACACCACCTGGTCTGACTTTTCTTAAAATTTTATTCACAAATAAAAACTAGGAAATATACTACTAGCAGACTTTGCATTCCTTTCAATCCCCTTGGCAAGATATTTCAACAGTTAGGCCTAGATCCTAAATTAATCTAAGGACCTCATCAGAATGTAATCACTAACTACGTTTGCGTTTGTCCTATCATACATGCCTTTGCGTGACGACATTATGTTATCCTATTTGAGGGTATGAAAAAGCAAAAAAGGGTAGTCTTGTTCATGAAACGCTCTGCAGTGAAACAAGAGCACCAAGTTGCTAATATCACAACAAATAAAACTGTATTTTCCCCTTATACAGGTTTACATGCAGTAACTGGATGCGTGTCCTGAGGTTGACTGTAAACTCGCATGAAGTTTATTCAGGTACTTCTAGAGCCTTCCTACAGAGAGATTCGCTGTGTCTAACAAATCACAAGCTCTCTTTCAATGGCATTATTTACTGACTCTCCTTCCTCTATCTGGCTAGTGTTTACTGTATTAGCTGTCTTTGACATCTGTCTTGCTGTCATACTTGATTTAAATAAGCCAGGTTACTAGAGAAAACATATGGATAAACACATAGACACTGAAATTAGCTTTATGTGAGCATATGTGATAGGAAACAAGACTAAAATAATCTTCAATCCTTTTAGAAGGTGAAAGACAGCATCCATAAAATCTGAACATCAACTATTAATACCACAATATCACAAGCTCAGCCCCTGCAGTTACCAAAGGAACTTCCTGGGAGCTGATCAGCTTTCTTCCTCTCTTCTGAAATCAGATGGGAATGTCCTTGAAGCAAATATATCATTGTAGGAAACAATTAAGGAAAAGGGCAAAGGGGAAGAATGACTTATGTAACTTAGATAAAATCCTCGGTGTAAGTGAGCTTGTGGTTGCCATTCAAAGCTATGTAGTGGCGGAGGACTAAATTTTCAGATCTAGCCTCTTCTCTGGTAGCAGTGCTGGAGAAGCATGAGGTAGGCCAGTGCCTGAACTTTAGCAGAAAGGAGAGAAAAACCTGTGTGGCACTAGGGTGGCTTCTCAAGTCAACTGAGGCACGAGCTACCAGCTATTCACAGTTCTACGCCTTGGAGGATCTTAAGGCTGAAGAATCCAGCCTAGCCTGAACACAGCCAGCAACTCCAGGGGCTGTAAGATCACGTCTTGACACTGTTTATTGTGCATGTAATGCCATCCTCCCTGAAAAAAAAAGAGGACTACGTAACGTGGAAAATTATTTGGCAGTGGGTATTCAACAGCTCAGAAGAAGATACTTGGAGTAAGCCAGGCAGAACAACAAGAATACTCCTGAACTAATGCAAACTTTTCTAATAGTGAGTAAAAACATAAAACCCTAACCCAAAACCCCCATTACCCACTGGTAATACATAAATGGGATTCTACTCGTTCAGAAAAAAATAAATTATTACTAATGCCAGTGTGCATTACAGTTTTAGGGGAAGTGGGCACTTTTAGACAAATCTGATTTCTTTCTGTAAGGGTTGGGTAAAATATGTTGGCTAATGGCCAGCGAGGAACCATCAGTAAACAGAGATACTTGCAGAGGGGATCTGTGAGGCCATACACACAACTTCTCCACTCAGGGGAAGGGAAGCCTCACAGGGCTCTACGAAGAGCCACCTACTTCACTGAGAACCATCATCCAGCTAAGGACGCAGAAGCTCCATAGTTGTCCATCCAGAGCTTACACAGAGCTGTGCTATTTCATCTGGAAAAGGTAAAGTCCAGGGGAACCCCCAGGACACCCAGGAAAGTTCCTTCACTGTAGGTAACAACCACCATGGCAAAACAAACATGACGGCAGAAGAATTCAGAGCCACTGTCTCAACAACAGTTAGCAGGAGAAAACTTGCTAAAAAACAGGAAAGGCAGATGAGATGGAGGAATTGTTAAGAAGGAAAAATGATTTGTCTAAACTGTAATCTCCATCTTTCATAGAAACCCATCTAAAGCTGGCTTAAATAAAGAACAGCATCTTGTGCAGACCACTGAGCAGAAACACTCTCCCAGAAGCATGCGTATCTGGCACACAGATGTCTGATCTGGTACATGTTAGCCCAAACCTTTGCAGTTAGCTTATCATTTTGTCTCCACTGTTACAGGTGTGAAACACTGAGTGTTTTTCCTATGAAAGCAAAGTACTGACTGTATCTGTAAAGAACTATGAAAAGCAATCCAAGTCACTAGGCGTACCTACTCCTATAGCTGTACTATTGTAATGTAGCTGGACAGACCATCATCTCTCCGTTATCCTACGCTGATCTCTCAAAACTGATCTTTCTAATATTGCTAAATGACATGGTATTTCTGCACTGGGGGAGAAGGTCCTGCGTGCAGCCATTCTATCTATACATGCTGTACGGGTCACAGAACAATTCATTACATTTTTTACATCTAGCCACTGTAATTTGAAAGGCACAAACACTGAACCTACAATGGATTACTGGAGGAGCTCAGTTACTTTCCTGTTCATCCAACTGAATTTCTCAGTATTTTCAAGAAGGAGGAGAATTAAAAAAATAGAACAATAACTAATGTATTTGGAGATTTAAATCACTCTTTCGTGACCTTTTAAAACAGAAAATTATTTATCATGACACTGCCAAAATACAGCAGTATGAACATTTATGTAGGTGAACTAAAACAATCACAAAACTGTTGAGCTTCTCTGTAAGCTGATGGAGAGCACCAAGTTCTACGTTGTTCTACATTGTACGCCCAGTATAGCGCCATTGCACTCTTTAGGTTACGCAAAGTTTATACCAGTTCACAGTTTCATATGAGAAAATGTACATAGTGACATTTGCTTTAAACTAGCGTAGGTTTATTCCAAGAGTACAAGTGGCTTCTTGTTACATGGAACACTGCATTCTAACTTACACAAAGTAGCTCCATTACATGGATTATAAAGCACAGAATCATTGAAGCTAAATGTGACATGGGACTAAGAAAAGGCACTTCATTCAAAACAGATAGTACTTCTCCATCACAACTGATGGACAGACATGCTTTTCCCAAGTCCTCACATTTAAACTCCAAACTCAAAAGTAAACTTAAAACCACAGAAGATAATTTAAAATACCAGATCTGCAAACATTAATCCAGTGGCTGCATTCTCAGAACAGTAAATGCGCACATAGCACTTTTGTAAAACTTGCACTGATTTCAGCTACATCTCAGCTCTTCGGTCCTGTCTTTCTCCCCACTTGAAAAACTGCCAGTCCTTCCACTGGGATATAGTAAACAGGGACTAATGTGGACACAGGCATCACATGCCTGCAAAGAGCTTGCTTAAGGACTGCAAGCCTCTGAATAGTTCATTGCTACAGAACTGTTGCCTAGATTTGAAATTGGCCCAGTATTAAAACGTCTGACTGACCAACGAAAGACAAAATAAGGTTTGGGCTAAAAAGCTGCTTTTACTCTTTTATGCACTCTGTTTCACAGAGCGGCATGCATCAGCCTCTGCCTTCTGCTCCTATATATAGCACCCTGCTACAAAACAAAAAATGAAAAGTGAAGATTGAGCTTTTAACTCAAAAACCAGAATTTGTTGAATCTTGAATGAGATTAGCTTTTATGATTTTATTAACTCTCTCTTTTTCTTCTTTTCATAAAGGTCATAATTTAAAAACAAAAATAAGTATCTACTGACATTTAAGCAGAAGGAGTTTAAATCAGACCAAGGGGCCCATTAAAATATAACCAAATTACTATCAATCCGCAATGGAGGAGTGCCTGCTAATGATCTGTTCTATGAAAACCTACCATCGATAATGTGTATTGCTGATTCACAATGCAGTATTTGTGAATTTTCATTGTCCTGTGGATACATGCACAAAATATAAAAAGCCTCAGTTTTGTGACTTCCAAGAGATAAGGGGGAAGGGGAAAGGGAAAACAGTGATAGTTTAGGTCCAGAACCTAGGAAAGAGAACACTTCGCATTTTTTCTGGTATTTGCCTTAAAGTTTCCTCCCTGAAGTCACACAATTCATTTTCCTGATCGCTCCAGAGCATACAAATTGGTAACACAGGGACTGAAAAAATATTTAAAAGCTTCCAGCTCCAGTCTTTTAGCATTAGTCGCAGTGAGGAGCTGCAACGTACTCCATGCTTGCATGGTACTGGCAGAACGTCCTCTGGAGAACTACTATGGCTACTTCACAGCAGAAGGTACCAGGCAAGAAGGTTATGGCAGGCTGGCTCTTGGATGCCTTCACAGTCAGCAGGGATAAATGCAGACCCTGCCCACAACCCTCACACAGCCTTGTGCACCTCAAGACCTGGCCTTCTATGCTTGATGACTGACCTTCAACCCATCTGAGCTGCGGGATCATCCTGGATGTCTCCCCACACCCTTGAGGAAAGTTTTCTGTGCCCCTAACAGACTTTTTGAGAAAGAGCAGTCAGGTTGTAAGTAGAGTTCTGCCCACACCCAGCCACGTGAACCCCCACAGGCAGTGAGCAGGGACAGCTGGCGAGGACATCAGGTGGGGAGGAAGGAAGCCGCCTGTGGGTGTTTGCCGTGCAGTTGCTGTAGACCAACCCACCTTTTCAGAATTAAATCCACATCCTCTGCTGTCACAGACGCAAATGTGTGTGTGTGTGGTCTTACTCAAGCCTAGTTACTTTGGTGAAATGTAGATGGCACAGGAAAAGACAAGGTTCTTGCAGAGGACCAAGCAGGAGCTTACAAGGGGACTAATCATGCTTTCCCAACAAGGTCAAAAAAGCAGTATTATCAAATATCTTTTAAAATCACCTCTTTTAAACTAAAAAAGTTATAATGAAACCAACTAAAAATAGACAATTGCATATGTTAAAAAACAGTGTTTCTTTTCATTTTGAGGGGAGGAGGAGGGGGCAAAGCCAAACCATATATATATATACACACACGCACGCGCATATACACGAACACATACACACACTGTGCCTTCTTTAAGATGATAAATAAGATTGTAAAGCTTCCTCCAGTCTGAGATAAAATCAAAACTTGACTAGAGCTCTTTGTCAATCCCATTCCACTAATACAGTTATATTTCTTTAAGAAAGCTATACTTTTTGTACCGTACGTTCTTCCAGCGTTTTGCTTTCACCTACACATTTTGCCTTCTCAAGCAATAGCTTCAGACTTGTATTTTTCCACTATAAACTGACATCAACCCAAAACCTGCCCCTTAACAATTCAAGGGCATGTAGGCACAAAAAAAATATTGTCCTCCTAAGCAGGCTGGGCGTGGTGGTTGAATGTTGTACATTCCTTCAGTTAATTGAAAATTATATCTCTCTTTTCAAAGGTTCAGTAAACAAAAGGCTTGGCAAAAAGACATTGAGAAATAAGCCAGGAATACCTAGTTCAAATAACTTTTATTTCAAGTATGCCATTAATATATATGTTGATACGCAACAGAATTTCTGATGCTGTAAGCCAATGTCCTCCTTTAAAAGGAAAAGGAAGAAAACTCAGAAAGTAGGGCACTACCAAAACCTAAGAACTTGGCAGCCAGCCAAAATGAAGATCTATATATACAGCTTTACTAACCCCAGAGAATCATCACAAAACTGAGACCCAGATCAATAAAAAGTAACAGAAATTCCTCCTCCTCCCCCGCCCCCCCCCCCCCCCCCCCCCCCCCCCCGGCCTTTTTTTTTCCTCTCCAGAAGACCCATTTGTGGCTACCATATTCATTCTCCAAGACACTTCATGTCTATTACTGACATGCAACTGTTCCACAGCACAGGCTTGGGGAAATTTCTGAGCCTCTGTCAATACTATTGTTATTTCATTTATTTACCAAGGTATGCTTATCTGGAAAAAAAATTTCTACAATATTGATTCATAGAAACTGCATACACATTCAGAGACACTAAAGACAGTTTCACGAGTTCTTAAAATAATACCAAATGGATTGCTGGGAAGAAATCAGCTGAGCATTAAGAAAAAATGTGTATATACTGAGATATGCCGACTTGGAAACAGCCTGTTTCTTCAAAACACTGAAAAAGGATAGTCTTGTTTTTAGGGCTTTTAATATTGGTTCTTAAGACTCCTTTTTATGCAACCATGCTACCACTATTTTCAACAATTTTCAAGATTTGCTATTAAGTCTTAAAAGTAGTATCTCAGACACTTTTTATCTTGTTTTTTGTTACATTCATGGATTTGCTCCTTAAAACTTAAGGCATTCTGCTTTTCAGTTGAAAGACAAGGAAATCTTCAGAACAACAGAAAAGCACACAATAGAGAAGGTTAATTTCAGCTAAGAGCTGCTGGCACAGCTGACCGCATTTCACAACAATATGAATACCAAAAAAAAGTATTAAAAAAGTATCTGCGTAGGGCCGTAAGAACAGCCCCGCGCGCTCCAGCTCTCGGGAGCCAGCCCGACTCTCTCATCTGCCGTCACACAAAAGGCAGGGACCGTGAACACAAACTCTTCCCTGTGCTAAAATGTCGGTGCTGGCTGGTCCAGACTTCAAGCTGCAGGCATGCCCGTTTGTCTATAGGGTTGAAGAAAGAATTTTCTTAATAGTTGTACTTTAAATGGTCAATGGGGAATGCTTCCCATGATGCACTGAGTGTTCACTGTGTCCTTTCAGCCGGGCAGCACAGCCCATCTCCCAAAACTATTGGTTTGTTAATTCATTTGGTAAAACAAGTTCAGGAACTTGGAATAAAATCTTTGCACTCCCAACAGCCTACTTCCAAAACTAATACCAGAGAAGAACAAAAAAAGAATTTTAACACTACTATTGAAAAGAAAATACATAGTTCCAGCAGCCACAACTACAGCTTTTCAGAAACGATGTGTCACCCCCAAAGTGGGAGCAGCGCATGTGCTGTTCCCTGGAGGCACTAATTAATTTCTCTGCATTACCCTGAAGTGCTAGCCCACTCCTTCCAGGAGCTGCCATGTTGGTGTGATCAGATTAAACAGGATTTTTATTCACAGTCACGAGGCTCCTCACTGCTCTCTGATCTCAGTATAGAAGGTCAATTGCATAAATACCGGGCAACCGAAACTGCACACTTATGACCAGACATCCTGTTTGCTGTGAATTCTATTTTTAATACTTTTATGATGTTAATAATGGGAACTCCCGGTTTAACCAGTTTGCTTTTTGTTATAATTTATCCTGCAGCTATTTAATCCAAAAACACTTTACCAGACATCCCAGTGTGTACAGATTCTACTCTCACTGTCAGTTTTAAGGTGCCTTTTCCCTGCCAAGCTCCCCACTCCTGGATTTCAGGAGCTTTCCAGACTGCTCTGAGAAGCAAAGACAGAGGTTTTCATAAAGACTTCAAAAGGGTCCCCCTGTCATCCAATCTGAAAGCAGTAAAGTCAAAGAAGATTGTAACATTTGGCTTCTGTACGGTAGCCAAGACATTAGAAAGAATACAAAACTCAAAACATTTTATGCAGGAATTTCCTGCTAGTGAACTAGCCAGGAGACTGTGAAGGTCGGGAATTGCTGTGCACACCCAACACCCCACTGGGAGATGGAGATTCCCATCTGGGACAAAGCCTTTCTTAGCAAGAACAGGTACTCCTTCCCTGAGAACTTACAGCGTGGATTCCATCTAGACTCAGGTTTCCCACCCACACTGGCTGTGTATTCCTTCTCTCTTAGGTACTAGCCAGGCACTTCCTCAGCCCTCTCCCAATTACTTGTGGTGTGACTAAATATTCACTCACGTGGACGTGGATGTGAGTGGATGAGAGTGTATGCTTTCTTCACACACTTCAAGCTCAACAGCTCCTGCTGAAAGGCAATCGGCTGTCTTTTGCCCTCCCTCAGTTTACCAACCACCACCTCAATTGACCTAGCAATGGTTTTAATTTTAAAAGAACTTTTTGACTAAACATTCGCATTGACTGTCTTATACACAACATATTTAGTCCTTATACCTTGATCAGTTCAAACACATCTTCTCTCCCCTGTATGGACTGCAGATTTCCAGAATGAATGCTACACATTTAAAAAATGAAATAAATAAAACAAAAGCCCCAGAGTAAATAGTTGAAAACTTGATCTTTTTTCTTTCTAGGGGAAATGCCTGCAAAAGATACAAGGCTGAGAGAACTAGCATTAACTCAGAGCCTCAGAAGTTGATATGTATCTTCAAATCTACCCTATCCTTGGCTTTTGCTGAAACAATCAAAAAAGGATTTTAAGCAATACCAACTCTCGTTAGCTGTTTTAGCAGCCATTCCTGCTGAGAAGGAATGGCGTACCTCACGCAAAACACTCAGCAACCTTTCAATATTGCTAATTTTTAGCTATTGCCAATCTTGTCCAAACTTAAATCAAGAAACCAAAGGCTCTATGTAGCCACTGTTCTCCCCAGAAATCCAGTCTAGTTATCAAAACTGCCAGCATACTGTAAAAACATTTAATCTGGGTAAACATTTAAGAGTTGCTCTATTGCCATTTGGATTTTAAAAAAAAACAGCCAAACCCTATTCTGGAACAGCCTGCTTTGTAAGTGAAAGACCTACTTCAAAAGCACTAGTCTTCAGAAGATGATCACACACCTTCCTTTAGCACCTAAAACGACTGGGAGAGCTATTGGATGAAGTCAAAGTATGTACTGTTTTTTTGGCCACATGTAATGCCCAATTCCAAATTATGATCCTGTTTTTATTGCAAATTAGGTGAAGATACCTTCATGAGGTGTCATTAGTGTTTGAGTTTAAATGAAGCCATCACATTCTTCACATTTCATTTTTTATGTTTTAGCATTTTCTGTGCATCCAAAAATGCCCCAAAATCCTTCATAAAATTAACACGGGCACATTAATGAAGAATTGGTTCTCTGCAGTTTATATTATATGACAACAGTATCTTCCACAAGAACACATGAACAACAGCACAAAAAGAAAAGAAAGAAGGAGAAGTGTATCGGTAATAGCACAAAGTTGCTCCATACAGAAAGATCTATTCACTTCCCATTGATTCAATTAAAAAGAACAAAACAAGCAGACATTAACCTTTTATCTTCTCCCCTTTTTTCATAGGCAAACCAGAAAAAAAAAAAAAGGGTTTAATAGAGGTTTAAATCAGGTAAAGGACAGGTATTCATTACAGTACTGTATCTATAAACATTCTCTGGTTAGAAATGGATTTTCACCCTCATGATAGCCATTTTTGCAAATGGAGGAAATTAAGAGATTGCTGAAACTCAAGTCTCCCCTACAAAGAAATGAGGAAAATGAGGGTAGGGAACATGGTAAGAAACCATGTGAAAATGCAGACAGACAGGACATGATGCAAGACAGAACATGAAAATAAAAGGACTGCACTTGCTATGTGGTACTGTGGAGAGACTGACTTAATGATTGTGTCGCTCTACCTTTCATTTCCCTCTAAGCACCCAGTGCTGCTAACACCGACAGCAGCAAGGGATTGATCCAGCAGCAACCATGGAAAAGACTCAAGCATAGATGGGTGACCAACTGCCAGAATTTTTAACACTGTTTTCTCTAATCACGCATCAGTGTAAGCTTGTCAAATATACAGTTATTTCTAAAGCATAGCAGAATTCTGAGTTGAAAAAAAAAAACCCCAAAACAATTGTGGTGATGGGTCATTTCACAGTTTAATAGAAACTTCTGCTTAAAGTGTCATGGGACAAAGTTTATTTCATGATTCTCATTCATAACATAACCCGAAGTACTGGCAGGAGTAGCTGCAGCACCCTGCCACAAAGACTTACAGCAATATAGATATAAAGCAGGCCAAGGAAACAAATGGGAAGTCCATTTGGCCATTGCAACATCACGTAAGACACTTGCTAAAGTATTTCAAAAATACAACTGAAGTCTAAACAGAAGAAAAAAACGAAACAACCCCCAAAACACTGTCTGGTTGAAGTACATCAGATAGTTGTATGAAGCTTCAGGTGTTTAGAAAAAAGGGGGAACCTTCGGTGGGGACACACACACACACACACACACGGTGGGGGGGACATGGACCCTCAAACAAAGGAAAGTTGAGCAAAGAAGTTTGAGGGGGTTGTTTTTTATCTATGTCTCTTCAAGTCCCATAAATAAGGACCTTTTTATCCTGAATATTTTTTTGACCCAACAAAGGAAACATACATGAAAACAATTTGCATCCCAGTTGCCTGTTCTGTCAGTCACATGCTTCATAAAAACTTCAAATAATTCTTGTCTTGTAAGCATGCCTAATTTAATATGAAAGTCAGAATTTCAGATCAAACCCTCAGGGGAACTCAGCTGGATTTACTGTTAAATCTTTGCCAGTGCTTTGGAAAGACTGTGCATTGCAAAACACCCACCCAGTCCACTCTTAACTAAGCCAAGATGGGAATAAATTCAATAAAGTGGAAAAAAAAAATCCACTTGCACTATATGCTAGCTTCCAGAATATGACGGATATCCTTGTAAGGGCATCTTTAACTTGACATGCCCTCCATGTATCTTTTCATTCCCATCTCCCATGTCCTAACATTAACAGCAAACACAACATAATTAAGTAGCCAAATTCTCCTTACCTGTAACTTACAGCAACTTTATGTCTAGTTTTGGAGTGTTTTACAGGTCAACAGAAGGGGTATTTGTAATATTCCCACAGGAGAACAGAAGCCTCCACAGTGGAAAGTGGAGGTACTGGACGGGGAGGGGAAACACAAAGGGAAGACCTCAAGCTTCAACTCTCCTTCTACAATTCTTTTCCTACACCTGCCTAGATCTGCTCAGTCAACACTTCGGTAGCAATGAGCATTACAGAATCTCAAGGATATTGCATTGATAACGCTTAATGGCTTGGTCACTTCCCATTTTGTGACTTACAAAATTATAAAAATTTTAAATATAATTAGAATCATAATAACGAAAGTGATGGTATATTGATCCATCTTCTCCCACTTTCCAATTTTTCTTCTGTGTAATTAATATTGAGCTTTTTTTTTAATCTGTAGGTGAGCAATCCAGAATTCATGTTTCTGTGTCCATAATCACGTCTTCATAAACTTTGACAGATATTTGCAATGTTATGACCAAGTAAAACTCACATAATAGTCTTCAAAAGTAACTCTTTTCCACAGTCACAAGGGATTTTTATTCTGTCATTAAAAGGCATTTTTACAACATTTTAACCATTTGGCATATTTTGAGGTTTGAGGGTAATAAAAACATTCAGATGATGATGACTCAGGAAGAGATAAGCTGAAAAACACTAGCTTTTTATTGATGAAGGGAATACAGTCAAACACTGGCTAGCATATGATTTGGAAACATCGAGTTGTATTGCAAGACAAATACGGGTTAAGATACTGAAAAACTGATGTCTAGCACAAAGAACAATTAACACGTCAGTTCCCTTACATTGCTCTGACACCAGCAACAACAACAGGAACTCCCTGAACTTTAACAGTCACTACATCTACGAGTTTCATGTATTAGCTTGGCCTGACAAGTAACAAAACACTTAGCTAAGTATATTCTTACATTACAAAGATGCAGAACCTGAAACTGCCTACCCTCTCTACACGGCATAGCTCATTTGTGTGGCAGAAGAAAGGATAGTAAGTTTCAGTAATTCTGCAGCCTATGCGTGTTTAAGACAACACCTCTGCAGAAGTTTCCCAGATTTTGGCACTGTAAGTGGAATGAGAAGCAATGGTAGGGGTTACAGAAACACAATGATGCACCCAATTTCTCTTTAGTTTAAAAAGAGGGGCACGTCAACTGAAGCAGCAGCAGTGCCATGATCTAGGTGTAAAGATGCATTGGGACCTATAGCTCACTGCTCAGCTGAATGCTCAGATGAAAAATAAGCAGGATATAAGCTAAGGAGGAAACCAGAATTCCAGACTCCTAATTGCTCAGCCATCTTTTTGTCACAACAAATGTGATGTCATAAAGACAACACAATTATGGAGCAAGAAAGTGATCTTTTAGACACGATCATCTCACTAGTCTGCAAAAAATCAAACCACTTACTGCGTTGGATTTAGACACACGATGAGAAGAATCATGAATACATGAGGGAGCACTGTCTTCTATACCCAAACAATTCAAGTGTGACAGTCCAATATAAATGGAAGTTTCTGAGTAGTTTCTTTAAAAAAAAACCAAACCACACAGGCACCCAAAATAAAGCAAAAAATTGCAAGCATATGGCACCATGGAAGAGTAAACAATATTGCTTTCAGGCCTAGCCAAGGGATTACTGTTACATGAGGAAATCAAGGTTGACTTTTAAAAATCTAAAAATAATTCTAAGAATGCTTCCTGTCTCAACGCTCTGTACAAGAGAAAACAAATGAAAAGACTTAGTGTCTACACGCCATCTAGGTCATTGGTATTACACAACCTCCCTTTTTAAAAACACTTCAAACAAATTCCTATACAGGACATCCACAGGCTTTAACTGATTAAAAACAAGTGCAAGATATGAAATACACCCTGGAAGTACAAAATGGCTTGTTTTCAGAAAAAGTCCTCATGCCCCTGACAAAACATAAGAGAATCCGATAGTCTGACCAGATACTTTTAATTAAATACAACTTGTTAAATATTTACTTACATGCCACTTTATACCAGAAGGCTAGATCGCTACACAGGACATTCACACAAGGTACTTAATTCTGTATTTCTCTCTTAAATAGTTGCAAAGCAACACACATCATTAGGATTAGGATAAGTATACCTCTAGAGTAAAGAATTATGTATGCAATTGTTCTTTATCATAGGATCCAGCTCTGCACTACTTCCAGCTTAGGAAGACAGGAACAGATTTGTTCATCATTACCTCTTTCTATGCTGTGCAGATACAACACACAGCCACGTTTCTGGCTTCTAAACTAAGTACCATGCCCCCAACACTCTCTCATACCATGCCTGAAAGTTTTACAATCAAAATTATTTGCACTGAAAAAAACACGATTTAGCAAGCTTTTATTAATTATTCCACTCTCCCTTTGTGTTAGAAGTTACAGGACTACATACACTTATTTAGACTGTCCATTAAATTACCCTTTAAAATACAGTCAAAGCCAACACTTACATTTGGTACTTAGAAACCACTAACCATAGCCTTCACTCATTGATAGAAAGTATGTTCTATAGCAACATAAATATTGATAAAACGAATCCTCCCATGCTCAAGTTCATCTTATCAGTTACACTGCTATATGCACTGGGCCTTCCATGGTATTACTGGGGCGGTGAAGTCACAGCACCAGCTTCTGTTCCCATCTCTGCTACAGGTTAAAATATCACCAACCTGCCCATACTTTGGCACACAGAGCACTAACAGCTTAATGGAAAACTGTGTGGCTTAATTCTTTGGTATTTATAACACAGAGAGCCCTCAGGTGAAGGTTTGTGTTAAGACACAGAACTTGGAAGACTTCAGTCCATTTCCTTCCCCCACCCAGCTTTCTTAGGTATCTTTGGACAAGCTACCTAGCATCTCCATGCCTTGGCTTACCATCTCTAAAATCAAGATAAACATTCTTATTTCAATTCTGAAGGACAGAGAATTTTAAGAGAGATGTTACATGTTTTTAAGGTGTCTCATGCAATGATAATGAGGTCCTCACGAAAAAAAAAAAACAGCAGCACTTTGCAATAGCTCAGTAGAAAACACTTTGCAAACATACAGTTGCATCAAAACTGTATCTTCACACTACTAGGTAGTATTTTCTGAGATGTCTAGAATCTCTCAGCTACTTTTATACAACTTCATCCTGCAACTTTGTGCTGCTGTAAAACTAGGAGCAATGCATGTAATACAGAAAACCATTTTGTTGCTATATATATTTCCTCTCCTGTGCTGATAAACAAGCATGGTAGTTTTTCAAAGAAGAGCAAATGCTTAATTCCTTGAAAAATATTACAGATGTTAAAAAATAAGAGGGTGTATCAGAACAAAAGTATGGTATATTAATTGCATAGACTGGAAACAGTTTTAAAATGCACCTTCCGTTTACCTATCCAGATCTATAAAACCAGATAAGCTGAAATAACATTCCCTGGGTTCCTAGTCTTTTCAAGCAATCACTTCTCCTAAATATGAATGCATGTGTTGCTTGTGCTCCACAAAAGATAAAATTCAAAATCTTTTATTTCTTCTATTTCTTAATAATCCTTCTGTTTCTTAATAAGCATTTAAAACTTAAGGGGCTTACTCAGAGCAACACCTGTTATCAAAAGAAGAGTATTTATCAAGCCACAGTGAAGTTTATTTGGGTGATAAACTTAGAATTCTGCCTTGTGTGTTTCTCACGCTATAAACTGGCATACACTCAGAAGGGCACCTACCTTTAACTTTTGCTTTGACAAGCAAAAGAGGGGAGGGGAAATTGCAGGATGTAGAAGGAAATTGAGCCTAAGGCAAATGAATTCTACAATTATCCTCCCTCAAATATTATATCCCCCCCACAACGCTTTAATCTATATTGTAAGATGGAAAAAAAAAAAATTCACACCACATCTCCCACTAAAAAGCACTCTGGGCAATTAGGTGAAGTCAAATCTCCTCTTCAATCAGAAAAGTGGTCACTTGGAAAGAAGATCTTGAGGATGAATGACTAAGGCCTGATTCCACACAGCATTTAAATATATGAGTAGCTTCACTGAATTTGTCAGAAGTACAGCCAAAAATCAAAGAAATCTCTCGAATTTAAACAAACCCGAAACAACCATAGTTACTGCAGAATGGACACCAAGCTGGTCATCTTTTCTTTGAAATAAACAGGATCTTAAGCAAGGAAACATTTGAGACTCTCTAGCTTTATTTCATTTCCTTTTGCAATACAGATGAGAGAACACAAGCAAGACACTCATCAGTCTTCCAAGACAAGTCCTAAGCCCCTTTTTTCTCAGGTATTTGTGTTAGGGGTGAAGAAGGAGACCAACTGTAAGGCAAATTCGTTACATGGGTGTTCACCGCATTTGGAGCATGTGACCTGAAGAGTACGTAGGATATAGTTCATAAAACCAAAACATTAAATTCTGTGAGAATCAAAAGTAATGAAATACAATTTCTTAGGAACTTGTGTCTCATGACCAAACTGTCTCATAGGCTCAAAATGTCAACAGAAATGTTTCCTGTGGTTGGGACAGTCATAACTTCTTCCCCCTCACACATCTGTTAGGATTCCCAGAAATGATGGAGCTCACACTTTGGCCTTGCCTTTATGTGGGCTTTCCCCACAGCATCTTGAACAGGAACGTGACAGATTTAGAGTGCTAACAAGTTTCACTGAAAATGCCCAATGGGTGCCTAAATTAAAGGGCAGAGAAGGGAGAACAACCTAATTGCCTAAGCTGCTTTTCCATCAGCAATTTTTCTGGATAAAAATAAAAGCTTTTCTTGAAAAATGATTGTTAACTAGAACACAGTTATAGTGTAGGAGGACAACAAAATTCTTGTACCTTCTTTATTAAGCAAATTGTCCCTGGTAATCATTTGTAAATCAAAACTATGGGAAATTTAAGTATCAATACCCTGGGCTTCAAGAATGCTGTTCAGATACAGAGACTGCCTAGCTGGAGGTCAGTGTAAGAAGACAAGAACTTAGCTTAATAGTACAAAGAGAGAAGGAAAATATTTTCTGTTCACTCATCCACAGTCAGACAGCTGTCCCAATAAAATGACAGATATTAGACAGCTTGTATCTTGTATCTCATCAGATCAAAATTATTTTCTATATTATTTTCTATATTTATATAGCATATATAAATATATATTTATATAGCATAAATATCCACGCTAATGTTGAGATACTGTTTCACAAAACCTGTAAGCAAAGCATCTGATGAGAGGAGCTAGACAATTGTGAGTAGTCACCCAATTTGTGCCCACAAAAAAAGTAACACAAGAAAATATATGCAGCACAGACAATGAGTATAGTACAATTTACACACCTTTAAGAACTCAATCCTGCCTGTTTAATTAAAATCACAAAGAATGTGTTTGCTTTTAACAGTAAGCTACCGTCCTGCTCTAAAAGAACTTCTTGCAGGGCTGGAAGGGGATGACAGTAGTATAATTGTACCCATGACTACTTTTAGTACTATGGCCATCAAAAAGCAGATTAAGAACTACCAAAACCTTTTTAATTGCTTTTGTAAAAGGTCTAGCCTTCACCTTCCGTGCTTGTATATTTCTTAAAATAACAATGTCCACACTGACATACTCCTATACGTGGGCTTTTACTATACAGTAAGTGAACATAATCTAAACTGAAAAGAGACATAGAATGAAGACAATAGCTAAGACGGGTCATCAAAAAATTCTTAAGCCTATTTCTGACAATGCGTAATAAATTTAAGACTGAAATAGAACACATGTAAGACTGAAACAAAGCACACGTTGGAGCCAGCAGACCATTAAACTTCCTTCGGAGTCATTACAGTCAATCACATCAAGAAGATCTTGGGAACATTTAATCAAGTGGATTATTCAGCTGCCGTGCACAAGTGTATATTCTCAACTAATAAAAAATCCATAGGAAATTCTGTAGAAGAAAACTTATGAACTGTTTAAAAGCAGCATACTACTTTTTTCCAAACTTAGTAAGTTGCTCCAGTTGCAAATGCCCCGAAAGGGACAGCCTTCTTTCTGTTCCCAAAACTCACTACATCACTGCTCAGAACTCACTGTGTAAACACTGGTGGGGCAGATATTTAAAGAAGTATTAAAATTATCAAATAATTTTTGGTTTTCTGTTATTTTGGAAAGAAAAAACTGTTCTCATATTTTCTATTTCCTCTTTTATTAAAGACAAAAGGTATTTGTAAGGTAAGGTACAAAGGAGCACATTTCAACCATCAAAAATAGGGCTTTATGACTAGAAACAACAGCAGAATGAAAAGTTAGTAGCATTAGTAGATCCCAGTAATGTACTTAATCTTGTTAGTATCATATGATAACAGGCACAAACATCGCCGAATTAAAATGCTTCCAATGAGACTGATTGCCAAATAATGCTCCGTCACAGGCATATAACTAATTCTTCCTACAAATACAAATCAAAATGAAAAAACCTCTCCACTGAAACCACCTTTTTCTTTCCTGCACAAACCTCGTGTTTTACATTAAAGTGACCTAAATCTTTCATTGCACAGGATGGCTGCTGGCTTGGACCACTATAATTAACAGTGATGTAATTATCTGTAAACTTTAAACTATTTCAACACATGGCCATGCTGGCCCGAGTTCTCCCAATATAAAAATGGTCATCTCAGACTCTGAAAGGGAGCGGGTGCACCATCATATGCGTGGGGATAAGTTGCTTCATGATCTAAAAATGTAGCCTGAACGTGGCCCTAATAGGAACATTCACCCTTTGACAACATAATAATAATATCCATCTGGCAGACTCAATCTGAAATACGGTATGCAAAAACACTTCCTTACTAATAGAGATGGGCGCTATTAAAAAGGAAGCGAAGATCCTGACAGAACACTATTGCAAATAAGATACAGCTGATACTGAGGTCAGAACGGAACTAAATTTTTTAAAGTTATTATTATGGTTAAACCAAAAATTCCACTAAATTTTTGGGTTTTGGTTACACATAGACACAGTGGTTTTTTGTTCTATTAAATGTTTCTTAAGTGAACTTTGAAGCAGCACCATCCTAAAAAATAATAGGTTTTTTAGAGCTGTACAATTCCCGTTTCCAAACAATCCATAAATACAGATGTTTTTATGGGGATGGAAAACTAAATGCTGAAAATATTTAGTTTTAATGGCCTAAAATTATGTTCATATGTATTCAGGGGAAAAGTTTTTAAAATGACAGGCTCTATTTCTCAGATAGCTTACTTAATGTTTACTGCAATTCAGGTCTTGTACATGAAATTTTCCATCCAAACCCCTGTTTGCCAAAGAGATTACATGTTATCTGTAATCAGCGAAGGCCAGCAAATACATTTACAGGGTTCCTAGAAAGTTCTATGAGATTAACAGAATTCGGAAAGGTAAAATACGGCAAGTGACTCCACTGAAAGCTCCGTGTTAGGACTTCTTACCATGTTTCTTTCAGCTGTTAAGTAGTTTACAGTGCATAAGCTCAGGAGGTATTTTTCAGATTTGATCCTTGCTTTGATTCTCAGTTTGGTGGATTCAAGTAAAAACAATAATGTTGAGAAACAAAAAATATGTGGTAATTAAAATTTTAATGCATTATATGTTAATATTCCCTCACCTGAATTAGCAGAAGCATGTCATCCTCAATAAATTCCCTAGTTAAGTAAAAGCTCTCTTTTACCATATTGTATTTTCTTCTCCCTAGCTATTTTTTGCTGTGACTTCAAAACATTTTCTATTTGAAGCGTAACACCACAACTCATTTTGATGAACTAAAAGATTTGTTTCTTGTGTTTCAGTTACACTGGTGAATTCATTGTTAAAGGACAAAAGAGTTACAGCATTTAGCATTAGTCATACATATCACAACTGTTTTGGTTTTTTATTTTTTTTTTATTAGAAACTTAACAGCTATTTCAACAAAGTCATTTTTGCTCAGGTTATAAACAGAGCTTAAATACTGACAGTTATAAATCTCTGGAGTAAGAAGAATGACCAATAGCAACAACCAGTAGGAAAAAATCAAAGACAATCACATTTTTAGTAAACTACCAGGCAAACTTTAAACACATGAAAACAGTATTTCTGAGAAAGCAGCAGAAATTTTTCTGGGAAAGTTGAATTCTTTCTCAAGGTTTCAGTATGGAATCAAACTAAAACTGAAACAGACAAATGCAATTTTGATAATTTGCACGAATCATCTTCCTTACCTAGTGTACGTATACACACATATTTCAATGCTCCTGTAACTATTGTGTACCCTTGCTATCTCATCCTATGACACTTCTTCTATCACTGCAATAATTTCAAAGCAGCTTTTATGTTTTAACACTGAACTTCATATAAAGTGAATCAGTCTCCTAATAAAAAGACGTTTCCCCTCAAATTCCACAGTGGGTACAGATCGCACGCTTACAACTCCACTAGTCTGATTCAAAGATTATTTTCTTCTGCCTAACAGTCAGCACTGGCATGGATAATGGAACCTTTTTTCAAGCAGGCACAGTCCAGTATAACAACAAAAATAATAATAACACTTAGCATTTCTATCACACTCCTCATAATAAAACAACACTAATTTTAACCAACTGATTCTTTCCAAGCTCTGTTCTACCTTCCCTAATTTTCTCACACAAACAGCATTCTGTATTGATACACATTCTGATTGCTAGATGTGCTGACCAACTAAATGACAAGATGAAGAGACAGCGTAAGATTAAATGAGTAAAGAACGTACGAGAATAGGAAGGATGACAAAAGCAAGGGGTGAGTGAGTTTAAACTTGTGTATGTGCACACACGCATGTCATAAAAACAGTATCTACAGAGTACTATAAACAGAAAACAAGGTGAGCAAAAGGTAACTTATGAAACAGAAAAAGTGACTGAAACTAAATGGAAAGTAATGAACAGTACTAAAGGTGACCAAAGGAGACAAAGGAGAACAAAGAAAGAAGAGAGGCGCGAAAAAGAAGCAGGAAAGGAAAGACTGTAATAAAAGCTGCTATGAAAATAAAATTACTTCAGAGACAGAGCAGCAAAAAGGTCTGAAAGGAAAAAAATGCTCAAAGAGGAGGGGGAAAAAAAAAAAACCACGAGAGAGAAGAACAAAAGAACAAGAACCCTCAAGTTACCTGACTTGAAAGTCTCTCACCCATGGAATTTGTTACACTGCTGTAATCCATCATGTGTGGGTCCACACTGGAGAGCAGCACCACACCTTTCTACGCAAGCTTCCCCACTGGTTCACGTGCCCCTTGAGCGCAGTTAACGCTACCAGTTACACAGTTCTTATCCAGCACATGGTATCTTCAAATGTTCTTTAAATACATATACGCATATGTAAAGTCAGCTCCTACAAACTTAACTGTTTAGAAGGCAACTTTTTTCAAGAAGCAATTCCCCGGCAGTTGTCAGCAACCTTTCCTCCACAATTTTGTTTCACTTATTCCATACAGAGTTATCTCTCTGTCCTAGATTTTGTACTTGGATGCAGAAGCAGTTGCTTTGATTTGGCGGTGTCTCAGTATAGCAAAGTCATCCATCTTGTATTAGAAATAGGACTTCCTATCACAAAGAAAAAAAATGATAGAGGAAAATCGGACAGCACAGGCACATGAAAGTTTAGAAGCTACATTTAGTAAGTTAGTGCTTGTTTTGAA
Source organism: Pluvialis apricaria (assembly GCA_017639485.1). Taxonomy (NCBI): domain Eukaryota; kingdom Metazoa; phylum Chordata; class Aves; order Charadriiformes; family Charadriidae; genus Pluvialis; species Pluvialis apricaria. Next base: position 46,302,288 of record CM030044.1, on the reverse strand, counting down.
AGGGTAAGCAAGATCAACACAAAGCTCAGTTTTCTAGATGTAGCAAAATATGTCAGTATCCTTACACTTGTGATATGAGCTGGTACCATTTCTCTGACTTCTCTGTTTACCTATTCTTCTCACCTCCTTCTTCTCACTTGATGGTTTTATTCCTACCTCTGCTACTTTCTTCATGGGCACCTTACTTTTCCATTACATGCTTTTTTCTTTCTTGTTCTCTTGTTTATCCCTGAAGACGTACTTAAACTGCTGTATTATGCCATTTCTGCTACAAGCCAAAACGGAAACAGCTAAAAATCAAGAATTCTAATGGAACAGAGGTTAGCACCATTCACACTGACTGGGCACCACACTGACTGATAAGTCCATATTGAAAACCTAGTTGTAAACCAACGCTGACACTAAATAATACAATAAAGCTCTGACAGCACCAGAGAGGTCCCTCGCTCTTCTTCTCTTCTCTCGTCTCTAACTGCATCAGAAAAGTCGCCATTGCAATGACCAAACTTCTAAGGAACATGAAGAATCCCACCCTCAGTGCCTAGTCAATGGTTTCGCTACCAAATGTAAGGTTATTGTTATGCCTTTTCCTTCCCATGGGGTTACATACCCTGCCAATGCAGTGATGTGAATTTGCACTGAACCTCCAAGAATTATTAATACTTATGGCTATTAGAAGACAATGTGCACTCTTGCCTTCAATTTTAATTCACATTTCTGCTCACTGACCTTCCTCGAGAATTGCCATTTAACAAAAACAGCGAGTGTATCTTAGGTTTACACATTAGGTTTTGCATTTCCAACATGGCAAGCCTATATGCTGAAGTTCTCTCTCACAAACCTTGGAGCAGTCGAAAGAAAACAACCCCCCCAACAGAAATGGAATTTTATCGGTACAAAGGGGTTTTGCACTGAGCAAGCATTCTCCTATAAAAAAGGGATGAGGAGGGCTGTAACAGCATAAGGTACCTTAAAGCCTACTGTTAAGATGTCACAGGGGACCTACTTCGTACTATTTAAAAATTACTTCAAAAGGTATGCCGACTGTACCTTGTACTGGGGCTACTTGTACCGTCAATGCAATTTGCTCACAAATTCACATGAAGATACATTTTTCAACTTAAAAAAATTCTTCTTCATCTTAACATAAAATGATTGTAAATATAAATGCTACGCATACACAAACAAACGTTCACATACAGAAATATAAACAGAAACTGAATTATTTGGTGCAACAGTTTATGCTATCTGTTTAGATTATGTCATTCTAAGTACAACAACACAGAACATCTTTCCTAAACGATGTATTCCAGTTACAAAATAAAAAAAGTAGTGAATTAAAGGATGCTATTTGGTGGTTTTTTAACTCACCATGGAGCTGGTAAATCACCCACACACAACAATGCACTTTGTAGACATTTGTCATATACTGCAATGCCCATACTAAGGCAACACATCCTAGCAGTTGGCAGCCATGCTATCAGCAAGAATTTGGCTACAGAAACAGCAATGATTCATCATGCATTCTAGAAGCACTGTCGAAACAGCAAAACAACACACTGCTATTTTAATCCTTTAAAGGTAACAAGGGTTTAAAATAATAATTATAAATGTGTTTGTAAAACCAAAGCAAGCAAAAAACCCATGTTTTTAATAATGCATTTAGAAATGCATCTTTATTCACATTTTTTTCTTCAGAGGACAGAAAGTAGCTATTTAGTAAAAGTGTCAGCTAATTACTTACCTCTCTACATTGTGATTTAAATGGTGAACTCAACATTATAGAACAAATGTTTCACAATAGCTAAATCAAAAATCACCAGTTTAAAGACAGTTTAATTTAGGTTGTATTCAGTTTAAAAAATCCTCTGTAGTAATTTAAAAAATAACCATCCAGACACATTTTCATTAATTGAAATCTATATTGCAAATAGATGATTTTCAAACTCACCCTCTGAATGAAGAAGCAACCGCATAGTCAGAACATTTGTTTCAACATACATATCTCATCTATTTTTGTCCCCAAATCCACCATGAAAACTGTTTCTCAACTACCAGTATCTCAAAATTGCGAATACTGATACAGGTCCTTGTCAAACGCTCTCAAGTGCTATTAATTTCTCTGATGAAAGCACTCTTCTCTTTCTTCCTCAGAATGTTCCAGTTAAATACAAACACAGGGAAATTGTGTCTCCTAAGTTACAGGCGCCTGAAAAGATTATTAATTTCTTTCTATCGTAATTACATAGTGACACAGAAACTTTGTCAGTAACACCCTTTTACCATCACCTTGTCGAAGAAGCTAAAGAACGTGTCTATAGGGTGTAAGAGGGCGTCATCGGAAAGCGTTTTGGATGTGCTGCCCTTTGTCCCATTACACAAACACACATCATGAATCCTTACCTTTTGGAAAACAACTTCATCCTGCTTTCTTTTCTTTTTGCTGCTTTTTCTGATCCTCTGGTTTGTTTGAATCCATTTTGTGACCTGGAGTTCAAAACCATAGTGCTTTTTTAGGAAGAAGATGTGACCTGAGTGCAGCTATTCAGCATTAGTAAGAAGCTATAAACAGACTCAAGACAATTTTTCCATTGCTTCACTGGAAAGAGGACAAGCACTGTTCCCATCTAGAACGACACGGTCTTAGGTAATCTGGTTAGTTACTTGCGCATGGTCAAAGCGTGAGGTGGTGTTCTTCACCTTAGAGCTTTCAGGTTTTTTGCACAAAGAACATGTTTGATGCCAGACCAGGCTGCCAAATGGAAAGTTATCACTGCAGTGTGCAAAAATCCTGGGGAAAAATCTCTGCGCTTTATCCCTTACACCTTCTATTTCAAGTAAGAAATTTATTTCCAGCCACCCGCTCAAATGTTGTTTCAGACTACCAATGCCAAATTTAGATGGTGGGTTGCTATTATTTAATAAAGTAATAACACTTGGGTTTTTTTTTTCCCCTATGTAAGTACTTTTATTCCTAATACGAAAGCAATTTTTTTTTTTTTGGAAGGAAAAGCGTGGCAGGGGTGGGGAGGGGGTGTCAGGTGGAAAGCTGAAGGAGCGGATTTGCGAGGGAACGAAGCGGGACGGGACGGGACGAAGCAACGTAACAGCTGGAAAGGTTTTCGCCTCACCTCGCCGCTCACTTGCTGGACGAGCTGACACTCCTTCCAGGTCTCACCCTCCTCCAGCAGAGGCTACACGGGGGAGAAAGCGCACGTTGAAGCGGGCGAGCGGGGCGAGTATCCCCGCTGCCCTCAGCTCCGCTCCCCCGGGACGGGACGGGACGGGACGGGACACGCTGCGGCGAGCCCGGTCAGTCGGTCGGTCGGTCGGTGGGTCGGTCAGTCGGTCCGCCCGCCGCCACCCCCCGGCCCGGTCCCAGCGTCCCCCGAAGCCGGAGCTGCGTCCGCCCCGTCCGATCCCGTCCCGTCCCGTCCCATCCCATCCCATTCGCCCCATCCCATCCCGCCGTTCCCGGCCGCGGTGGCGGCGCACGGCAGCCCCGGGTAGGAAATGAAACACCTCCGCGGCGTCCCCCGCCCCCGTGCTCCGGCCCCCGCAGCCCCGCGGAGAGGAGGAGCCTGCCTCGGAGACGTCAGGGCCGGCCGGCCGGCGGGGCGGCCCCGCCGGGGCTTCCGCGCCTCCCCCCGGCCCGGCCGGGAGCTCCAGCGCTGCTCGTCCTGCCAGCCCCGCCGGCGGGCACGGCACGGCGCGGCGCGGCTTTCCGCGTCCCGCAGGAGCGGAGCGGCGCGGAGCCGAGCGGGTCCCGCCGGCGGTGGTGCCGCCGAGCAGCGCTCCCTCCGACACCCCCCCCGCCCCGGGCCGGAGGGGCGGCCCTTCCTCACCTCTGCGCGCACGACCGAGGCGGGTTTACGGTCTGATCTGTAGAGAGACGCTCTCCCGTTAAGCCCCTTACGGTGAAAGGCGCCTTCCTATTAACCTTCCTCTAAAGACCCTCTGTCGTAGGTCTTTACAGACAGAGGAACGGGGCTAGTTCACGGGAGAAAGTATCATCACCGTTAAGCGCTTCAAGACTTCGCCCAGTACTTGCCTGACATTCACAGAATGCAACTCTTAAATGACCTCAGAGGGTCTGAAACGCATCTTAAAAGCAAGAACCAAAGCAGCTTCTTATTCGCGTTACAGCACAGCAAGCCCTTCACTGACGCCTCAGTGAAATGCTTTATTCAACAAGAGACTGCAAGCAGGTGATTAAATTTAGGCATCGGACTTCAACAGATGTTTCTGCGCCCTTTGAAGAGGATATTCAAACTAATGGCAGCCATGCAAATCTGAACACTAGACGTTCTTAAGTTAGGATTTTGTTAAGTACTTTGTGTTAGGCATTTAAAATGAGAGACAATAAAGGACAGGCCGCATCATACTTGGTAGAGTTAAAATGATGCTATTGTAAAAATAATTTATACTCTGTGCTATATATGACAATTCCCTGAATTCCCTGAAAGCTTCAAAAGAAAATCTGTGCTGCTGTAAAAGAATAAGGCTCATCAAAGCATGTGTTGGAGCAAACCCTCCCATATATAGAATTAGATGGACTTTGCAAGCAGAGTTAAGTAAATAAAGGTAGGTCCAATTAGTCCATACTAAATCTTGACAGTATCCCGTTAACTTTATCACTTAAAAAAAGAAAAAACATTTCTCCTAGCCTTTTTGTTTTACTGCCACAACATCCTTCTTTCAAGATCAAAAGCTTTAGATCAAAGCCAAGATCAAACTCAATGCTTTAAATAGAAGCAACTTCGCTATGAAGCATTACGCAAAGAACTTTTTAATAGAAATATCACAGTAGAAAATCTTACTATAGGTTTTTATTTCACACTTACAACAGGTCTACTTAAAACCTGTATCAACAGAGTATTTTTATTTTGTAAAGCCGCAACACATTTTCTACTAAATGGTAATTCTGCAAGCTCCTATAAATTGACTCTTGAACTGTGTGCATTTGAATGAAGAAGGAAGAACCGAGCATAGTTCAAAGAGAGCGAACAAGGATATGAACAAAAAATTACGTTAACGGCAAACACAAATTAATCCAACTACCTAAACAATATTGCCTTGGATCAGTTAACAGGCTAGATTGTGCAGTCCCACAGAAGCTATGGGAAACACTGGGTCATAGAAACACCGAAACAGATTTATACTTTATATCCTTTGAAGAATTACACTTCCTTTCTGTCAAATGTTTGGAGAAAATGAGGGGAAAAAAAAAAGTTACACGAGACATTGACTTTCAGACCTGCAAACCCCGAGGCTGATTTGGGATGAAAATCCCTGAACATGCAAACACACCATGTGTTAAAACCCGGAGGCAGCTCCTGTTTTCCTCTTAGTAGCTGCACGTCAATGAAGGAAACTCAACTGGAATTGTTATGACTTTTTATAATAGTAATATACCTTGTGGAGCCAACACCTGGGGTTCCCTGCTGCTGGCTGCTGTGCACATCATAACTTGAACACCCGTCTGCTGTAAGATGATTGCACGGCAGCGCAAGATAAGAGCCAACATGCCCATACAGACAGCCTGCAGAGGAAAGAAAGCGGCGAGGGAAACAGGGTGGGCCTAAACAAGCTGTGGTCACAGCACACCGGCTGTGCAGTCAACCCTTAACGCTACTTATTGATGCTTCAGTAAGATTGAGCTCATGGTCAGACTAGGAAATTTTGCTGGGAAAATTGGGGGGTGGGGAGAGAAGGGGAAGAGGAAAAGAGGAGGGGAAGAGAGAAAGGGAGGGAAGAAAAGTTTTTAAGAACATTTGGTCTCCTACTGTATTCTTCCATACCCCAAAAGTAGGGAGCTTACTTAAACTACATAAAAGGGTGATGGTACGCACAAAGGGAGAATGACTGCATCACCCTCCAGCAACAGTCCTCTTTGCTGTCCACATGACACTGATTGTCATACGTGAATCCCCTCTCAACAGAAATTAAGAGATCAGTCCATCCTCCATGTCCTTCTTTACTTGGGAGGACTTTCTTTGAAGAGACTGCTAATGGAGCTGTCCTATGTAACACTTACATTGCGAACAACCATTTATACATGTCGAAGCACGCTAGGATCCTTCATTCTTGCAGCAGCAGCAGGATTAAATGTAACTGAATTTTGAAACAGGGGGGTAGCACTTTCTACCAATTGGGTGAAGACAGGCCCAATATCCTGCTGGATAACCGAAGCCATGATTTACACCAGCTATTCTTCAAGTCAGACCTGATCCCAAGCGTAGAATGAACTTCCAGGATTGTACATAGCCTAGAAAACAATAGGATATTTGTGCAACAGACAACTGTTTCATTTTAAATTGAAACAGAAACTGGTTTTAAATTGTTCAGGCTGTGATGGCTACTAATGATATTTCATAACTCAATGAAAAATTATAATCATGCACTTTTCTGTAAGTTGCCTATAACTTCAGCTGGTCTGTGCTACTCTAATGCTAAAACATTTAATATTGATAAACTAGAAATATTGTTTTATCTAAGGTCAACAGTGAATCACTGCTGTTTTGTAGGCTTGCCAGCAGTCCTCAGATACTGAAAAGCAAAAAGGAAAAATTGAAAATGGAGGAATACAAATATTTACCATAAATGAATTTCAGAAGAGCTTCTGCAAAGTAGAGGAAATTGACAGCTAATGCAGTCGAGTCATTTTCCAGCCTCATTTCTACAGATTTTATCTTCCTCTCAATTACTGAATTTTACATCACGTATAGAAACCCACATTTATATATTCAGATCTATGTCAACACCAGCAAGTGCACAGAAAGTCTAAAGATTTTACGACCATGTCATGTTTTCTCCTAGAGGATGTAGCTAACTTCACCAGTCTACAAATCACAATTTTGTACCTTTCTGCACCTTCTCATGTCACACAAAACAAAAAATGGACTGCCCCCCTAGTTTCATTCTATGGTACTAGAATGATACTGCCTACTTTTTAAGGCTGATGGCATCACCTCTGTGATACCAGTAAAGGACAGTTTGAAGGAACTACAATAAAATGCAAGATATATAACTGTTTTCCTACCACACAGAAAATTTATAGGAAAAAAAACCCACTAGTTTAAGTTGGAAAATTGACTTGCTTGGAAACTAAGAATACGATGTGCCCTCAGAACAGTCTGTGACCTGAAAACTGCTTCAGCAGAAGAGACCTGGCTTCCAGTCTTTTGTAGAAAGGTTCAGAAAATGAAAATATAGAAAAGTATTTTATCCAGTAGTTCATAAGATGATTAATAATGGCTTGAAACATTTGACTGTATTCCCCATAGGCAACAAATGCAAGGATTTTAAAACACTACTGTTATCAGAATTTGGCAGAGAGACTACGGAGGCAGTAGACTGCAACTGAAAATGGCAAGATGGCTGGTGCATCTGCATTCCAAGAAGCAGTATATCAGCTGCAGATCAAAATTAGTGAAAAAGAAACCCAGCCCAGAATGTGCTCCTGTAAGAACAGCAGGTCCTCCAACCTTGCGCAGTTTTCATGGCGACAGCTTTATTCACTAAAATGGAAAATCAAGTTGTTCTGACATTATCTGTATTTTAGGAAAGACGGTCATTTATATGGATACCATAAATCCAAATGTTCTAATTCCTCCATGAGTCTCTGTGGTGATGTAAACACACTCTTTTCAGGTCAGCATGCTGTGTCTGATATTCTTCAGTGTAACACCCCTACAGAGACACTATGTTAAAGCCAAACTTGCCCTTAGTGAAAATATTTCTACCTTCCAGAGACAAAAAAACTTTTGAAACAATAAGTTTGAGGATATACTTACAGTACCTTCCAACATGACTTTCAAATACTGTGGCAGGAATATTTTTTTCAAAGGGGTAATGCAAATACATCCTTCATACCCACATTAGCAACCCTGCCTTGTGGGGAAAGTTCCTAGGTAAATATGAATCACTCTCCCCACCTGTTTAGTTATTTTTAGTGTATGCTAAGATGCTCATTTTTTTTCTCTCCTGATTTCACCAGGTGCTCTCACTACTAGGTGCCTCTCTGGAGCAACAGGAAAAGTAGATCATTGTTTTTATATTTAGGCCTTTCTGCTTCAGATGTATTCCCATGTGCTGCAAACTTTCAACACAGTCCAGACTGCAAATTACAGCACTTTCCCCTACAAGAAGCAAGATAATATGTAAAAGATCACAGAATCGTTTAAGTTGAAAAAGACCTTTAAGATCGTCAAGTCCAACCATTAACCTAGCACCGCCAAGTCCACCACTAAACCATGACACTCAACACCACATTTACACGTCTTTCGGGGATGGTGACTCCACCACTTCCCTGAGCAGCCTCTTCCAGTACTTGACAACCCTTTCAGTGAATTTAAAAGTTGTAACATTTTTTAATACAATCACATTTGGAAATAGGACCTCAGATTTCAGGTTGGCCCTGCACTCTGTCAATTTAAAAGTAATTTGAATCCAGACATTTTGAACTCCAAGGACAAAGACTAAAGTTTCTTTGACGTAAGAGAATCCTCTACAAAATTCACTTTGCTCCATCCAACACCAAGGTCTTGGAAAGCAGTAGGTAGTTGCTGGCTGGCCAAACTACATAGGACTTTGAAAGCCCTTTGTTGTGTGGTGGGTTTTTTTTTGTTGGTTTTGTTTGTTTTTTAATGACAGAGAAAAACAAAGAAAAACATTCCTGAACATGGATACTGGACAGTCCTGCACCACTGATGTGACAAGCAGTTTTTTCTTTTCCAGTACAAAGAGACTGAAAGAAAATGAAGCAGACTTTATTTCTTGAAGAAATAACATACATCTTTCAGAGGTACTGACCTCTGAGTCTTACTGATCCCTTGAAGCAATCAAAAATCCTTCCAACAGCTCTAGTAAAGAAATATATTTAAGGCAAAAGTCCATTAGCCCTCTGGCCATGAAATACTGTTAGCCCATATGCTAAGGATAATAACTGTACGCTGAACCATGACCTTTACTGCTCATTTCTGTGTTGACTAATAGCTTTGTCAGCCAATAGACTTTTCAAACCTATCTTCCTCCAGACATCTTCATTTCGGCATTTAAATTTCACTGGGAAGGGAGTAGACAGAATAGTTAAAGCATCCCGGAAAAAACATCCCTTTCTTATGGAGCTGGAATGAGTTTTAGAAGACTCACTTATTTCCTTCATGATTAAACAGAAGGTGATCATCATCTACATCTTCAGTCTGGCTATGAAGCACTGCTAAATGAAAAGAGGATGACTGAAGGTAATATAAACCGGGAAGAATCTTGACATCGCTCATATCAACTTTTGTGGAAGACAGAGAACTGATGGAGATGGAATGGAGACCATTACACAGATTTTTTTACCATTTGCTCTCTAGAAGTGCTTCAGCAGCTCAGTGTTTTTGCACAATGTGTGAAAAAAGCATCGGGCTCAAAAGCAAGACCTTCCATCCTCAACTCTAGCCAGCTGGGAATGGAACGGATGGATCTGAACCCCCAGGATCTCTTTGGGCTTCTGACTGGACCACTGCATGACTCAGGTGGTCACAGTTTTTTGGGTCAGCATTACAGAGGGCTATGTGGACTTCAGATACATGGTATGTGTTTATACACATGCATGAAATACATCTTCCCCACATATTCATTCCTTCCAATCACAAACAGGTCTTTCTAAGACCCGAGAAAACAGGGAAATTTTCCAGGATAAAATGTGTGTTTCTTTTAAAAACCCAAGACCACTGCGGATGGAAGGTGGCAATTTATTGCTGTCACATGAAATTTCTACCTCATCTTCATGCCCAACTCTCTATCCTTCTGCAGTAAAAAGGTCTCAAATATATTTCCTAAAGTAGCATTTGACTTCTCATTATTTCACATCCATTCTCCAATGCACTAAAACTACTTATAAGGGACTCCAAACTGAAAAGATTTCAGCCATTTTGAAGGCTACTCTTACCTAATTAATACAGAATAACTGTTTTCCCGCAAGGTAGCACGAAAAGTATTTTAAACTTCTATGGATTGTTTCCATTGGGTAAAGAAAACAATGGGCAGGTTAAAAATTAATTGGTTGCTAACTTCTGTGCTTTTCTTAGGATGTTTTTACAAGCAATGGATTAAAATCAATGTTTATTGCTACGCAAGCCCAGCTGTGCCTTTATCGGCCAAATCTCATTTCAACATTTCTGTGTAAAAGAGGACCTGTCCTCCCTCTCTTTGCTGTGTTTCCACCCCCTGCACATGTAGGTGGGGAGTGGGAGCTTTGGAATGTGAACTTGATCCAGCATTGATCAGCCAAGCAGCAAACTGTTATTGTTCTTTAGATACCAAACATAACTCCTTTCTTGTAGGGATAAGCTCAGTCATTCTGCACATAACACAGCTTTTTGTGTTCAGCAATGCAATTAATAGGAAAAGGGAACTAGAACGGCTGCTTGAGATTTATTAAACTTAAAAGAGATTCTAATGAACAAACAGGTGGAATCCAGTCCACAGTTATTTCAGAAATTGAACATTTGTTTCAAATGCACTTCAGCTTCTTGAACAAGCTATTATTCATGCAAATTTACTATACTACTACTACTGTACGTCTGAGCTGGACACATACAATACTGAAAGGCAGCCTGAAGAAAAACAGAAAGATGGTTGAAAATCTGGCTTTTGACATGAGAGGCAAGCCAATGTTTTGGCAGGTCATTAAACTAAATTCAGTGAAGTATCCTCCTCAGCAGTCCCAGCTGAGAATCTCAAAAGTGTTTTTTCTGAATTATTCAATTAATGGATAAACTAGAAAAATAGAATCATAGAATGGTTAGAGTTGGGAGGGATCTTAAAGGTCGTCGAGTTCCAACCCTCCTGCCATGGACAGGGACACCTTCCACTAGACCATGTTGCTCAAAGCTCCATCCAACTTGGCCTTGAACACTTCCAGGGATGGAGCATCAACAAGTTCCCTGGGCAACCTGTTCCAGTGTTTCACCACCCTGAGAGTAAAGAATTTCTTCCTAATATCCAAGATAAATCTACCCTGTTTCAGTTTAAAATGGTTACCCCTCATCCTATGACTACATTCCCTGATAACGAATTCTTCCCCATCTTTCCTGTAGGCCCCCTTTAGGTACTGGCAGACCTCTATAAGGACTCCTGGAGCCTTCTCTTCTCCAGGCTGAACAACCCCAACCCTCTCAACCTGTCTTCGTAGGAGAGGTGCTCCAGCCCTCTGATCATCTTCTTTGTGGCCCTCCTCTGGACTCGTTCCAACAAGTCCATGTCCTTCTTATGTTGGGGCCTCAGAGCTGGATGCAGTACTCCAAATGGGGTCTCACGAGAGTGGAGTAGAGGAGCAGAATCACGTCCCTCGACTTACTGGCCACGCTTCTTTTGATGCTGGCTCATGTTGAGCTTCTCATCAGCCAACACCCTCAAGTCCTCCTCAAGGCTGCTCTCAATCCATTCTCCGCCCAGCCTCTATTTTCTTTTTAACTCAAGAATGAATCTGGAGAAGATAGTTTTCATTGCACAAGGTACATATTGAAATACACACCCAAGGAACATTCAAGATAGCAAGTTTACAAGTAAATAATAGCATGTTATGAAACCGTGCAGTTTCAGAGGCAAAAGAAAAGGTGGTGAAACTGGAATGAGTTAAAAAAATACATGTAGGAGTTTATAAGATGCAGAGACTACCTAATGTTTATTGTTCTACCTCTTAGTTAAGCAGTGTACGACAGAGTTCAAAATGGGGAAAGATTTTAAGCATATTTTTCAAAGGTTAATTATCTAGGGTAGAATAAGAAATTCAGAGCAAAGTGGGCATTATAACACAAAGACAAGTCTGTGCAGAACCAAAAAAATCTTCCTCAAGAAGCATATGGTCCTTTAGTCTTAAACTCTAAGTAAACATTACATAGAAATGTGTGAAAGACACAACAGAAACTGTACTTAAGAGAACAAATCATTATCAGCAGGGATGAAGTGGACTTAAGTTATTTCATAGGTGTTTTCCAGCTCTAAATGCAGTTTTGTTCTTCTGATTCTACTCCTTGCCAGCTTAACTCATTGACTAAAGTTAGAGGGGTTAAGTCATTACTACTTGTACATGATGAAAAGTTGCTATAATCCCCTGGTGAGTCACCTCTGAGTGAGACAGAAGTACACATTGAAGGTTGCTTGATTTGATAAAAGGTATTTTCAACAATGCAATATGCTTCACCTTATTTAACACCACCACAATGTGTTCTCAGAAAAAAATCCTCATGGAAGCTTGTATTTCAGAAATGCTTGCTTTGCATCTCTTATGTTCCTGATTGTTTTATGTGTGAGAAAACCTTCCTGCACAGCAAGCCTGAAACAACCACTGTGCTGTGGCACTCTCCCATGTAAAAAAGAATTGGCCAGGCACTACTGCACACCCTTTTTTATAAGATTAACCTTCAATGCTTTAGAAAATACAAAATTTGGAAGTGTAACTTGGCATGCAGAATTATTTTTTCATGGCAACAGGCCAAATTCTGTTTTTATTTATCAGTGTGACTCCCTTAAGTTAAGTTATTCTTGATTACTCCTGGTATATACATGAGCCTGGAAACTAGCCCAATATTTACAAAAGACCAAATGACTTTTCCAAGAGTGAAATGGTAATAGAAATTGACAAATACTAAAGTTTCAATGTTTGTAAGTTGCAAGTATAAAGGAGTATATATATGTGGTTCCCTGGACAGAGTTGGAGACAGGATTTGGGATGGCAAACGTAGCAAATCACAGGTAAAGGAGTACAGGATCTTCAGGTAGACAGATACCATAACATATGACTGTAAAGAATACAAAATGCTAATTACTCTGCTGGAAGGAAGATGATAAGTAATGTTGCTTCAGCAGTTTGGGGAGTGGAAAGTATTTATCCTCATCCATCTTTTGCACAAGTACAGTTTGGGGAGTGGAAAGTATTCATCCTCATCCATCTTTTGCACAAGTACTTTTCCAGTGTCCTTAAGCTAGACACTGCTGTGAAGACAGTGAACTAAGGGGTGACCTAACAACTCTGTTTTTAAGTGACCAAATTTTAGAGAGTACCAGTTGTATACAGGTTATAGAATTGGATATAACCATGGAAGAAAATTCTTAAAAACACATTGGTATCTAATGCTGTAAATCAACCAGAAGTGCTGGATTTTCTTTATAGTTAACAGATGACACTAATTTCCTAAGCAAAGCCCACCAAAACATAGAAATAAAAGATGCCACGGAAACAACCACAGCCACTATAAAACATAAAAATGCTTATATGGGAGAGATAAAAAGGAACTGTGTTCTGACTTGATTTTCAGAATGGACAGCATGATGCATATTTCCCAATCCCATTAGAAAGGACAGTCTCTCCAGTAAGGAAGTTTCGTCTCCAAGTGCAGTGAAGTATTAGACGGTATTTGTAAATTTAAAATTTTAAAATTCTCAATCAAGTTATTTCACATAGGTACCTACGAAACCACTACGAAATGCATTTTGTCCCTTTAAGAGTAGGTGCTGCAGGATTAAGACTGACTTCAACTATTATGCTGCAGGACCCTATAGTGCAGCCAGTAAAATAAGGGTGATAAGCAGCTGCTTTTTAGTTGCTCTAGTACTCAAGAAAGGTAGTCAATTGCAATGGATACTCTGTACCTCACATGGCTCACACTGCCTGACTGGCTGGCTCAGCCATATGACTTCACCCAAAGGAGTTCACAGAAACCTTCCTCTACACACACCCCAGCCCACTCACCTGGAAACCCGTATTAGAGAGAATAAATCAGTTGTGTGCCGTTCCTGGGCTGCTATTTATGATACAGGTAGTACACCTACATGCAAGAAGGTGGTCTATGTGCCTTCACATAGATTCATCATCTTAGCCAAGTTGATAGTTTGCTGAAATAAAGATAATCTAAATACTTTTTACGGGGGTTTCAATATCAACTCCTGTACAGCACACGAGTAGATTTATAGTTCTATAGTCAGTAAATACAGTCATATTTAGATTATAGATACAAACATATTGAGAGCTACTAAGCAACCTCTACAGTCTTGACTTCAGGAATAAGGGCTCCCCAAATGATTTAATAAAGCACAAAGGAAACAAGGTTTCCCATTCACTGAATGACAACAACTCCAGTTCTTTCAATAAAGTGGAAACAAGTTCCCACAAGAGCCTGAGAAGTGCTGAAGGCAACAAGGGTAAATCATAAAAAAGGTTACCCAGAGAAGAGAGAGACAGAGGGAAGAAGTCAGCATGCTGATTCTCAGAAGAAGCAGAATACTAAATCATCACCATTCCTGTTGACGTTGTTTTTACAAAACAGCAAAACTATCAGGGAAATCTCTTTGGTCTTTAAAGAAAATTTACAATGATTTACAAACCTGCTGGATGTGCAGGTATTTTTGCTACATGTTTTTCTCACATAACCAATAGATACAGGGTATAATGAAACTACTCACTATTAATTCTGAACAACTTATGATACACACTCAGGAAAACAGAGTTCACATTTGACATTAATCAAAACCATTTTCAATTCTTTAGTCTGCTCCTATCTTCCTTATTTGTGATTTAAGAGTTGATTGTGGGACACTAATAATGTACATCCTCAAAGTACCTGTAAGTAAAATGCCAGAAAACAGCCAGTTCAGCACCTTGCAACTACAGCTGTGCAACATCAGTTTCTCCCCTATACTTGAAGCAGCTGTTCTACAATGTATTGAATTTTCTCAGGAGCAAAACCTTGATGAAAACATAGCATTAAAATCAAGGTCCGCCTCCAAGAAATGACTGGACATCAAGATGCATGATGGTACTTACTGTCCCTTCCTTTCCTCCCTTCCAGTTAAAGCTAATTTTATTTTCAATAATTTTACAGCAAAAAACAATCTCCACCTTGATCTTCAAATATTAGCCTGTGAACATGTTGATCTCAGGGCAAAACTTCCCAAAGGGCCTTCTACAGCACACAGAGAATGGTGGACGCGCACACCTCTAAAGCTGCCAAGGGAAGAGCTCAACCACAGTGTTTGGGAACAGCTCAGGTTCAGTGACTTATCCTTTTATTCAGAGCTTATCCTTTTGAGCGCTCCAGCTATTTTGACAATTCTACCCGCAAACATGCCCACTCCTCACAGCCTCACTCATGCTGCCTGAGTACCTTTGCTTTTGCGCATACAAACCATGACTTATCATACTAAAAGTTTGCTTTTTTTTTAAATGCTTATGCAAAGTGGAAACAAATGCAAGCACTAGGTAAGATAAATCCCAAGCAACCTAAGGGGATGTCAGCTTAGATGAAATCAGCTAGAAACTGAGCCCCAAGTGTATAATAAAAACATACTTTGTATAAAACTGGTTTTTAAGAAGATTTATACAGAGATATCTTTCTTCAGCTAATCCCAGTTTTGGACTAAAATGAGTAATGAGAGCCTTCACACAGCACAGACACAACTAAGCATTTTCAGTTTACAGAATTTAAAACATTAATATTAAAAGCTTTTAGCATTAAAAGCAGAAAATTATGCTTAGTGTCAACTGCAACAGAACTGGAACACCAATGAAATCTGTTACCTGTGCAGCAGATTCTTGAGCAAGACACAATATTCACAAAATATCAAATAATTTAACATTTAGTTACTGCTGTCAGTAGGACTTTCAAGTAATTCAGACACTGTCAACTGTGAACAATGCTCCTTACATTTAGTAGAGTCCATTACTATTGTGTAAAGCATACTTCTATGTATGCTTCCAAGCAAGAGGACAAATTTTGTAAGATTTGCCCTTTGACAGGTTTGTTGAGATGATGGTAGAAGCAAAAACCTGCAACCGATAAAAGCTAAACCCATGTACAGAAGTGGAAAGCAGTCATCATCAAAACTGTTATTTAAAACTATACATACTATAAGTTCAGGTAATGATTTAAATAACTTACAATGTAATGAGAAATACAAGACTCCAGAAAGAAATAGGAATGGGAATTTTGTATTTACCTTTGGCATTCCCGAAGTGTCAAGCCAATTCTGGAAGATACTTTCTACAGTTAACCCAGACCTTAAAAAATAAATAAATAAACAAAAATTAGAAGACACACACAAAAATACCATTTTTTCCACATGACAATTAACCCTTTAGAAGCTGAGCAAAACCCTGAATTCCAAGTATTGGTTGTACTGTAGTGGTACTACATTCTTGTTTTTTTAATGAATAATACCATTAGATACCAGCAAATTAAAAACAGATCAGGTTTTCTGTGCTTAAAAGTCAATTATAAATTCAGTGCTCATGAGGACTGACAGAATAAGTGCAACATTTATGAAACATGTTAAGTATGAACAGGTGCTCTACTTCTTTTTGAGTGGATTTTTGTTTCTTTCACAGAAAAAAAAGACTACAGGCACGTAAATTTAGCCAGAGACATTAAAAACGAGTATTTTATTACAGAAACAGCCTAAATGTAAAGCCAAAATACCAAAAAAAATGAAATGAAATACAAACTTCCTTAAACTTTTAGGTTTTAAAAGGCACTGGTGGATATTAATCCTCAAAGTTACCAAGTATCTAATATATTTCAGTTTCATCTTTTCTGCACTTTCTTTATACCCTGATAACATTCACAGTGAAGTCACAGAATAGTCTGGAGCGCCAACAAAAGGAAATAGTCTGTCATGATCAAGCTGTGTGGGACTGAAATAAGTAATTGCAAATTCAGAAATTGTATTTCCCCTTTTACTTTTGTAAGTGACTTCTGTTGCATTTACTTCAACTCTGGTTGAAGTCTTCCGAACTTGTATGGAAGCCAATTTAAAAAAAAAATAAAAATAAATCACATTGTCCATGCAATGTGCCAATACTCAAACAGGAACTTGAGTAAGCCCTTGATGAATGTAAATGTTCTGAGAAGCAGCATAGATGTGCATGGTCCTGTTCACAGTAATGCCTTAGCAAGGCTCATTCTAATACTTGCAGCTACCTTTACGTGTGTAATATAAACTCATAACCAACAAAGCATCCATGAAAAGAACAGCCATTTATAAGCTCTGAAGCAGGAAGGCAAGCAACCCAATACAATTTTTATTTGAATTACATGACAAAGAAGCCTCCCCCTCCCAACCCCTGACAAAGCTGTGCTCAAAATTCTGACCCTAAAGGACATTTCTTTATGGACTGTATCAGTGACTAAGAAGGTTTTGTAATGAATACATCAGTCATTTTTACTGAACGATTTTTAAGCACCTTTAAATATTAACTTTCGCTATGCCAATGGGAAATAAATCAATCACTGTTATACCTGACACACAAATGGGAAAACTAAGGCTTAGAGAGCTTATGGAGTCTCGAAAGCAGTCAAGCAATATGTTAGTGGATGACCCTGGAACATATTCATAGAGTAAAAACTTCTGTATGTTTACTGATCATAGTTACTACATTTTTTTAACTTGGCCAGTTTTATTTAGAATGAACGAAAATTTAAATTATTTGATATTAATATGTGTAACAACAGCACTTTTCCAGACATGGGTTATATGAGTTAGATATTCTTATACTTGCTGAATCCAAGATGAAAAATTTACCCTCCATCTCCAAGCAGAACTCTGCGTTAGCATTCCTTTGAGGTAGAATTAGCAGCTACAATCTCCACTCTACACCACTGTGTTGGGAGATCTGCCATCCCTCCTCACACTGAGCAGTATTCTGAAGGAGGTCCATTAAAATTAGCAGGTCTACCTAACAGAATAAAATTCTGCCAATATGAATTAGGGGTGGGAGAATCTGATCAAAACGATCAGGGAGTCACCTCTCTGACAAGAGAGTCAGCTGCCTTCTCATTGAGTAATTGTTCAACAGTATATGCAAAAGATATGCAATCTGGTCTTAATAAGCTTGTCCAACATACAGAGGAATTTTGTAACAAAAGGCAGAAATCGGACACCAAGTGCCTTAAACATAAGAAAGTCTTGCCTTACAAACACTGCTCTATGTCATTCAGCTACTAAGATATGCGTGCATATAGGGCCCACAGCATCATACTGAAAATCAGAAGAAGCTACATTAATCTGTAGAAAGAAGAAAAAGAACATTCCAGTTACAATGACAATAAAGCCATTTATACATGCTTTCATTTTCTATTAATAGCTTTCTTCAGGTTTCGATCAGTCGTACCTTATGGTGCAGGCCAAGGAGGCTTAATGCAGAAATAGCACTAGCTTATTCGCTGCTGGTAATATATTTTGATAGTTCACGCAATTTAGGTATAAACTTTACTTCAACAACGTCTTTACAAGTAAGAGATGACATGTCAGCCTGGCTGAGGTGACTTAAAATGTCCCAGAAGGGAGAATAATTCCCATTGAGACAAAGAAATCTTCCCAATCACTAAATCTGAAATGTCAAAATCTCTCTTGTAACATTAGGAGATCATAGACTGTCACAGACAAAAAAAAATTCCCCCTGATCATGTGGTTCAAATAATTGCAGCAATCATGCAGAAGCATTTCTACATGTTCAGGATTCCAAATTTTCAGGAAATTACCATTCTGCATGCCGGATCGCTATGGAAATCAATTTTCTACATATAACTGAACGCATACACTATGCTTGTAATGGGGTAGTGTTCTACATTCAAATGAATTACTAAATATCCAGATTTGGTCAGCTTTTAGTAGCATCCTGTTATTTGTGCAAATTTATTAAAATTAGAGCATGTGACTGCCAGATCATTCAGGCTATAATTACCTTTACCCTACTGCAGTGCTCTAAAAATTGGTGTCTAGTCTAAGTTAGCTGAGTCCCTTCCACAGGGAATGGAGAGAATTATCTCCAGTCAGTCAGTCAATTCGCCTTCCTTGGGATAAGATGTTTTCTCTTGAGTTCTTATTTCTGTCTGGTTACTACAGAGAGCGCATACAGGACGAGCTTAAAACTGGATACTCAGATTTTATATAGTCAAAGGTAGATCAGGTGGATCATACCATTCATCCTATCTCAAGAAGCATAATCAAAATAACAATTTTTTATTTGTAATTGCATGAATCAAAACCAATACAGCTTACTGTTTCAATGCTGAAGCAGAGCTAGCAGCTAGGGAAAAATACCCTTATTTGTGCATGTAATTTGTCTTACCTAGGGATAAGAAACACAGCCTCACAATGCCAGTTTGTCTTCTTAGCACCCACCCCCCCAACTAAGCTTCATTTAAAGTGTGAGATTTTCTCAGGAAAAAAAAAAAATCTATGTGAAATAATAACACTACATTTGCTATGTAGTTCCTCTGTTTAATATACCCTCTATTTCTTTCAAAGCCAACAACAGCTCATTTCAAAACACTGGCTTTGAAATGAACTTATGACATTGAGGGGAATTGCACCGTTCTGACACCACACTAATCCAGGCAGAAACACCACTAGTAAGTTGCTCAGCCTCTCCTGAAACTTTGACTATTTTTCTCAAGGGCAAAGACAACAACTCTGCTATTTCTCTGCCTGCAGCACCCTCAGTTTCAGCAAAACACCTGTCATATAACCATATGCGTCTTTCTTTGTACTTTCACACACCTTTTTTTTTTTTTTCCAACTTAAGACATTCTTGTTGGCATCCATCAAAAAAAAAGCAACTTGTTTTAGCATTTTACAGGCGTCCACTATTCTTTTTCCAAATATATTATTAATATGCAGACTATTGCAAAGCTCTGCTCTGAATGTGTTGAGAGTCAATATTGAAGAACTGTGAAGTCCTTGGAAAGGTTTCCACTAATTTGCTGGGCTTCAGATCAAGCCCGAAAACTAGATCACAAACAGATTGCTATTTCAAAACAAATGTCCTAGAGAAAGGACACAGGGCCTGCTATTTATAGAGGCTGCAGTTCAGTAAAGCATCCATATTCAGAAAGGGCACTTACCACCTGCTTATGTTGCAGTTAAGCATCTGTAAGGACTTAAATCTGGTTTGCGTGTGTGATTTCCTGAATGGCGTTCTGGTTAAAGTACTGTATTGGACTGTGGGATCTGGGTTCGATTGATTAGCACTGTAACAGAGCTCTCACAAGGCTGGGCACGTTCTTCAACTGCTTTGTACTACAGTACTACTGTAAAGTGCGAATGCTAGTACATCCATTATCTCATCCCTTGTCTATTTGTTTAGACAATAAGATGATCTGCCTAGGAATGATCTCCTAACATGTATACATACTGTTCATGGCCAGATTCAATGCTTAAGAGCAAGCTCTGTAAAATACTAACATTAACAATAATTTGAAAATTAGCATTATAAAAGATGTCTATATATCAAGTTTTCATTGCACAAGGCCTGAAGGCACTCTACAAACTTTAACATAAACCCACTTAATTCCTCAGTCAAGGAGGAGAAACCACTTAGAATGAGATGTTACAGCAAATAAACAGTGCACATGAAAGTGTGCAACTTTTCTTTTTTTGTAAAAGAAGATAAGTCTGCCATATGCAACTGAAAATACAACATGCATATTTGCTTCATCTGGATATATACATTCATAGACCTCAATCATTTTCACAGCAAGCCATTACAGCTAAATATGATTTGCTCTAACTATGCCTCCAAAGACTACTGACTGATTAGTGATTCTGTCAATTAGCCATAGCTTCCTGCAGATAAGATTTCCTTTGGTTTTTGTCCAGCATATATATTTTGGCTCACCAAAAAAATGGAGGAATCAAAAACACTGGAAAAAATCTTTCCCAATTATTTGTTTTGGGAGTTGGGTGCCTATGAGCTGTTTGCCTCAATCAAAATCACCACATTCATGACAATGTGAGTAACAAAGAAAGCAAGTATGAAACAGAGACCTGTACCTGTATAGCTGAGTAGTTTGAAATTACAGCATCGTTTAAACACTGATTTAGTACTTAACTGACAATTTATGAAGACATCCAAGGTATGTGGTTAGTAAGCCTGAGTTATTAACAGTACAAATAGCAGAGCTGTAACACAAACCTTCCTTTGTCTAGCATGTATTATTAAAACCGTAGCTTTATTAGTACACTTATTTATTTTATTGAATGAAATTAAATAAAAAAATACCACCAGAAGACCCCAAAGAACAGAACTGACCTGCTCAAAAAAATCTGCAGTTGTAACGAGCCCAAGCAGCTGAGGCACCAGAGGCTGGTGAAACTCACCCTCTGTTACAGGGCCTTAAAAACACTGAGCCTTCGCACGGCTCACATGTTGGGCAGATGCGGACAGGATCAATTTACAGAAAAGATGATGGGTGTAAGCCTTGGGGAGAACAGAGCCACTGGGAGTTTTATCAAATCTAGTGCACTGTGATCTATAGACACATAAGAGGGTTTTTTGTTTTTCTTTGGTTTCGTTTGGCCTTTTTTTTAATGTAGTGACATTTCAAATTATATATGAGGAAATAAGATGCCTCAGTTACAGGTGGGATGTATTGTAGATTTTCTACAGAAAGGCCAAGATAATGTGAGGTTATAGCCAGCACGTGTTATATTTTAAAAGGCTTTAAAAACAGAGAAGTATAATGACAGATATTTGTTTGTCCTTCTTTCCATCAGCCCTTCACACAGAGAAACAATCTGCCTTAAGGGCAAGTTAGGAAATTGTAAAGGACCAGAAGGTAGTGCTAGGCCCGTCTGATGTCAGAATTCAGCTGCAACCCAGAAACAGGAGGGTCCTGCCTTGGAGAATGGATTCCTACAGCTACCGTGCCATTAAAATTGAGTCAGAGGAGGAAGCGATGTAGCCTGGTAAACTAGGCATATAATCATCCTCCTCCGAGTAGAAAAGACAGCAAAAATGAATGAGTGGCACTTAAGAAGTTGCATCTGTATCTTGGAGCTGCTCGTCGCTGGGAATGTACTAAAAAATCTCCTGTAAGGAAAACCTAAAGGAATTAAGTATTGCAAGAGTGAGACTCTTTTAGATAGTCTGTTGTATCCAATAGCAGAAAACTAATGTTGCATTACACCAAGGTAATAATTACAGAAAATTTCCATACTGTTGTGTGACTGCCTTCTGCCAATATTAATCCTGCTCTCATTACAGAAGTCTCCCATAAGCCAAATTTTACTCCTAGCCACACTGGTTTGCCTCTGTTGCCACACCTGAGGGCAGGATTTGGCTTGATTCCCTACTACTAATTTCTCCAACCTCCATTATAAACTTCAGTATATTAGAGTGCTTAATATTTTTCAAGTAAGAAGCATTTAGTTTAAACATTAAAATTTTACTTGGGAGAATTGCACGAGTCTGGAAGGTTTTGTGTGCTACAAATTTTGCTGCTCTGATCTTGAAATGCATTTCATTCCTGCAACTGAAACATTGCGCAAAAAAGCACTCATCATCAGATGATCTCTAAAAAGATTGAATTTGCTTTGCTCCCTTTGCTTTTACCTCAGACTACTTTTTGTGTACTAGCAACAGAATACCTTCAAGAATGAAAACACATCTTTGTAGCAGGTAAGAAATAAAGGGCTTCTGTATATCCAGATGTCATATTATTCTTGGCATTGCTGTTGATATCTGCACCCAATGTAATTTTGGCAGTAGATAAGTTCAGATATGCTATATGTCTGATTGTAAAGAGCATTACCATAGATTTGAAATTTTGTTCATACATTCTGGAGTGTGATGCAATGCAAATGGAGACATACGTCTTTTGCATTAGTCTCACTGAAAGTTTAAATATTTTGGCATGTTTCTGGGTGAAAAATCAGATGCTTATTCAAGTAAAATTTTGCACTAGGCTTGGACTTCACAGAAACACAAATGAAAAAAGGGAGCAAAAAAGAGATTTTATTAACAAATCAATGTGTAATAATGCCACTAAATAATCTACTTTCCCATATATTCCATTTAATATTCCTGATTGTATTTGGGCTGGAAACCCACATCCAATGACAAACAAAAAATCATCCAACGGTACATCACTGGGAAATGTAACACCACCCAAACTAAACTCATGATGCCACAAAACATGTTATCTCAATGATAACTAGCTTCTCTGTCCTGCACCCCCTAAGAACAGAAGTGTTTCACTAAAAAGCTCAAAACATTTGATTTCTATGAATATATTCTTTCTTTTTTTTCCAAACTAGTCACCCAGATTTATGAAGACTTTTGGAATCCCACTCCCCAAAATTGCATTTTTCAAGTGAATACATTATTTTTAAAAACTATAACAGGTAAAGCTCCACTGCAAAAGAACCTGTATTTGTAACACAGTCTGTAGTAGCACAGAACAAACCAATGGATAAGCAGGGGTGGATTCAAAGCTCTGCTAAAGACTAGCTGTATCATCGTCAGCCAGTCACAGTCATATATAGGAGTATTTTGAAGGAGATGTCAGGCAATTAACGCTGGGTTTCCATTAGCATTTTCCGTCCTTCCCTGTGTGACACACTGTATGACAGGGAGGGGACAGTACCAGACTACTGCTTGAGAAAAATCCCTGTTCTCTGGTTTCCACAGCAAAGCTCTGGCCTCCTTGCTCTAGGGTGCCATGTGCCATAAGCAGCTGGCAGCAGGATCCCAGATTAATTTGAGCAGGCAGCTGTGCCTGGCACATCAGACCATGCAGTGAACACAGGACCTCACTGATACACTAACATGCAAGTTAAAGGCACTGTTTGATGGGAGCATGGGACAGCAATAACACAGCAAGTCTCATATATTTTGTGTATATATGTACGGGAATTTTCAGAGAAAGATACACATGCACACTTGAAAAAAACAAGCAGAAAAATACTAAATGAAATCCTACTATTTCTGGCTAGCACAGCTGACATTTAAATGTGATTTACACGTTCTTCTTTGACTTTTCTAGCTTGGTTCTCACTTACTCTTTTTGTTCAGGGATGTCTTCCAACAGCATGCAAAGAAAATCCTGGAAAATGAACAAAGCACCATAGTTAGTATGTTTATGAATACATAACTCTGTGTCTGCATTGCTAGAGAGCAATGGATTCTTAAAGACTGTAGATAACAATGATAAGAAAGAAGTTTATATATCCACTATGGTGATATACTGCACAGTTATTTATACAACATACGTTATGTTTGTCAGTTTTCCAACCCACTCAACCAAAAAGTGTCAATATTGAAAGAAAATGAGCTTGAAAAGCCTGCTGACTATTTTAACACAATCCCACACTCCCACTTTTATTTAATCTACAATACACACACAAACTATATTTAAAACTGTTAAAGGCTGCAGATTCACATAGTCAAAGGCTAAGAAACATCACAATTAAGGGTTTTTACGCTTTCTCCACTGTGCTTATGTTATCATGCTGTCTTTAATTATATAACCACATAAGGCTTTTTTTTTTTTCCTTAATGCACATACCTGATTGGAAGATCACACCTACTCCTCATTGCATGACAAAATAGACAATGCTGCTGCCAACCACTCCAGCTAAGGAGTAAATTCTTCAAGGAAAAGGTAGCTAGAATTTCTTTCATGGATTTACAAAGAAGGTGCAATGCCAGTGGAACATTACTATCATCCCCGCTTATAACAGTATGATTAGCCCTCTTTAGAAAGTTACACCTGACATCACTCAAATGTTCTCTGGCATCCCATGGTATGCATGACCTAATTTTAATGACAATCACTTTGACACAATGCACTCTGAACAATCTCATAAGAGGATTTATTAATATGAATTATTCATTTATGTGCTATTTGATAAAGCAATACATCCACTTTATTAATAATAATCTTTGTGGAGACAAGTTTCATAGGCTAATGATATTCCTCACTGCAATATATGAGTGCAGGCTGATTTCTGATTGCAAGTACTTGCTCTCTAAGGTCTTGAAGAGTATTTCCTAAAAGGCAGAAAAACTTTTATTTAGGGACTCTGCCATGGCATTCAACAAAAGACGCTGTTTCCCTGTCTGATTATGGCATTGTCAGGGAATCAAAGAAAGAGTGATTGCACAAATGAAACTACTGGCAACACGGTTAAGCCTTCCTCCTTTAGATTACAAGTGAGATTCGGGCTATGTTGCAGTGGCTGCAAAATTTGCTTACAACAAAAGGTTGTTCGCTGGGCTTCGCTGGGCTCAGTGTTGCTGTGGCAAGAATGCCACCATTAACTGTGCTAGAAGTTGTTCTGTCCTAACTACAGTATATTGCTGTCATGATGATAAAGTGTGGAATCCCTTTATTTCATACTTTTACTTGCAGTTCTGTACCATTATTCTGTATGTAAACAGAGAAGTATTGTCTCCTTACACTTGTGGAAGCTTTGCTGGAGGTACAGAGTAAGCTTACATGAAAATAAAGAATATAAAAAGATCCTTACTAGAGTTGTTTCGAAAGTCTGTGAAAAGTAATACCAAAGTGGTAATCCTTGACACTATTTTCACCATCTCTGTATACATTAATGCACGTAGATTTCCTGATTGGATTGCATCAACTTTTTATAATCAATCCCACAGTACACATGAAGATACCTAGAATTATAGAATCACTTTGGTTGGAAGAGACCTTTAGGATCGTCAAGTCCAACTGTTAACCTAGCACTGCCAAGTTACCACTAAACCTGTCCCTCAGCACCACGTCTACATGTCTTTGACATACCTCCAGGGACGGTGATTCCACCACTTCCCTGGGAAACCTGTTCCAATGTTTGACAACCCTTTTTGTGAAGAATTTTTTCTTAATATCCAATATAAACCTCCCTCGGTGCAACTTGAGGCCATTTCTTCTTGTCCTGTTGCTTGTTACTTGGGAGAAGAGACCGACACCACCTCGCTACAACCTCCTTTCAGGTAGTTGTAGAGTGCCATAAGGTCTCCCCTCAGCCTCCTTTCCTCCAGGCTAAACAACCCCAGTTCCCTCAGCTGCTCCTCATAAGACACGTGCTCCAGACCCCTCACCAGCTTCGCTGCCCTTCTCTGGACACGCTCCAGCACCTCTATGTCTTTCTTATAGTCAGGGGCCCAAAACTGAACACAGTATTTGAGGTGCGGCCTCACCAGTGCTGACTACAGGGGGGTGCTCATTTCCCTAGTCCTGCTGGCGGCACCATTCCTGATACAGGCCAGGATGCTGTTGGCCTTCTTGGCCACCTGGGCACACTGCTGGCTCGTATGCAGGCAGCTGTCCATCAACACCCCCAGGTCCTTCTCCACCAAACAGCTTTCCAGCCACTCCTCCCCAAGCCTGTAGCACTGCATGGGGTTGTTGTGACCCACGTACAGGACCCGGCTGCACTTCAACTGTATGTTGAAATTCATACAGTTGACCCCCGCCCATCGATCCAGCCTGTCCAAATCCCTCTGTAGGGCCTTCGTATGCTAAAGCAGGTCAACACTCCCACTCAACTTGGTGGTGATTGCAAACTTACTGAGGGTGCACTCGATCCCTTCGTCAGGTCGCCAATAAAGATATTAAACAGAACTGGACCCAATATGGAGCCCTGGGGAACACCACTTGTGAGTGGCCACCACCCAGATTTAACTCCATTCACCACAACTCTTTGGGCCCGGCCACCCAGCCAGTTTTTTACCCAGCAAAGAGTACACCTGCGCAAGCCATCAGCAACCAGCTTCTCCAGGACAATGCTGTGGGAAATGGTGTCAAAAACTTTACTAAAGTCTAGGTAGACAACATTCACAGCCTTTCCCTCGTCGACTAAGTGAGTCACCTTGTCATGGAAGGAGATCAGATTAGTCAAGCAGCACCTGCCTTTCATAAATCCATGCTGACTGGGCCTGATCGCCTGGTTGTCCTGTACGTGCTGCATGATGGCACTCAAGATAATCTGTTCCATGACTTTCCCCAGCACTAAGGTCAGACTCACAGGCCTGTGGTTCCCCCGATCCTCCTTCCGGCCCTTGTTGTAGATGGGCATCACATTTGCTAGCTGCCAGTCAGCTGGGACCTCCCCAGTTAGCCAGAACTGCGGATAAATGATGGACAGTGGCTTGGTGAGCACTTCTGCCAGCTCCCTCAGTACCCTTGGGTGGATCCCATCCGGCCCCATAGACGTGTGTGCATCTAAGTGGTGTAGCAGGTTGCTAATCACTTACTCTTGGATTATGGGGGCTTCATGCTGCTCCCCATCCCTGTCATCCAGCTCAGGGGGCTGGGTACTCAGAGAACAACTGGATTTACTATTAAAGACTGAGGCAAAGAAGACATTAAGTACCTCACACTTTTTCTCATCCTTGGTCACTGTTTCCCCCCACATTCAATAAAGGATGGAGATTCTCAGTCCTCCTTTTGTTATTAATGTATTTATAGAAACATTATTTAGTGTCTTTTATGGCAGTAGCCAGATTAAGTTCTAGTTGGGCTTTGGCCCATCTAATTTTCTCCCTGCATAGCCTCATGAAATCTTTGTAGACTTCTTGAGTGGCCTGCCCCCTTTTCCAAAGGCCATAAACTTTCCTGTTCTTCCTGAGTTCCAGCCAAAGATTTCGGTTTAGCCAGGTGGGTCTTATTCCCCGCCAGCTTGTTTTACGGCATGTGGATGGCCAGCTCCTACACCTTAGATTACACCTTAGATACACCTTAAAATTTCCTTCTTGAAGAATGTCCAAAGAAAGGACTCCTTTGCCCTTCAGGACTGCCTCCCAAGGGACTCTGTCAACAAGTCTCCTAAACAGGTAAAAGTCTGCCCTCTGGAAGTCCAAGGTGGCAGTTCTACTAAACCCCCTCCTCACTTCTGGAAGAATTGAAAACTCTGTCATTTCATGATCACTATGCCCAAGATGGCCTCCAACCTTCGCATCACCCACAAGCCTTTCTCTGTTCATGAATCTCGCAGGGCACCTTCCTTAGTTGGCTCCCTTACATGCTGTGTCATGAAGTTATCTTCCACACACTCCAGGAACCTCCTACGCTGTTTCATCTCTGTTGTATTGTATTTCCAGCACATATCTGGTAGGTTGAAGTCCCTCACGAGAACAAGTGGTAGTGACTGTGAGACTTCTCTCAGCTGCTTCTAGAATATTTTGTCTGCCTCTTGATCCTGGTTGGCCAGTCTATAACAGACTTGTTGGCCTTCCCCCTGATTCTTACCCATAAACACTCAACACTATCGTCACCATCATTAAGCTCAAGACAATCAAAACACACCCTAACATACAGAGCCACTCCACCACCTCTCCTTCCGGCCTATCGCTTCTGAAGAGTTTACAGCCATCCAGTGCAGCACTCCAGTTGTGCGTATCATCCCACCATATTTCTGTGATGGCGATTATATCATAGTTTTCCTGCTGCACAATGGCTTCCAGCTCCTCCTGTTTGTTGCTCATGCTGCAGGCACTGGTGTAGATGAACTTCAGGTGTGCTATTGATCACGTCACCTTTTTGGGGTGAAGCCCTAATTCCTACCTGACCATTCCCAGGTGCTTCTGTGATTTCTAGCCCATCAATATCGCTTGTGTCTTTGCTATCGCATCGCACTCCATCCCCTACATCCACTGGGATGGCAGACCGAAGTGGTACCTCTGGTATTAATACTGGTATTAGAAGTGTTTTCATACTCTGTATATTATACTATGGAATTAAACATCTCCTTTGTGATTAAAGCTGTCTTCATTTCTCCAAATATCTATTAAGAATAAGGCAGTAACCATCATTCCACACACTTTCTTAAAATTAGGATTAATTTATTGTATCTTATTTTAACTGCTTCTATTTTGATGCTCCAAAACAGAGTAGGAAAACAAATTATCACTTACCTCATATTTGCATGGTTTTTAACATTTGCCTATTATCAAATCTGTATGACACATCCCATTATCAGTCTGACTTTTCAGTTGCTTATAATTTTGCCAGTCTTTAACCATCTGGAGTGAAATTTTATCCTTAGGCTATTTTTTAATTCCTCCTGAGATGAAATGGTTCAGAAGTGTCCAAGAGAAAAGTTAGGGAATAATGGGGGGTTTTTTAAGCTTCAACGCCATTTTTTTAAGAAGTTCTAGTGACCTCACACTTTGAAGCATAGACTTGTGGATCACTAGGGTAATCATAAATAAATGCTGAGTCAGACCATAAAACAAATTGTAGTTTGTTTTTTGTCTTTGCTGCAAGTAATTCAATGAAGCCAGAAAGAAAATATGAGTTAGAAATCACATGCCATCACAGTGCTGCATTATTAACAAACTGGCTTATATTCATACGATTAAATAATTTCACTTCCCTACATACTCCTGTTGTTCTCCCCTGGCTGGAAAGCCAGAGGCTAGAAAACAACTTTTCCCTATATAAAGAAACTGTTATTCTGCAGTTTGTGGAGTTTTATTGACATTTGGCCAAACTGAAAAAGCCTTTGAAAAATGAGTTCACACACGTTTGCTAAGGATTTGCTAGACCCTCATAATTAAATTCCCTAAAGACTCTTGTCTGCTCTCACCATAGTCCAGACTGAAGCAAGCAATTTTAATCACAACTGCAACTTTGGGCTGCTGCTGAGCAGATCAAATCTGGATACAGACTGTGAATTGAGATCAAGGAGAAGTTTTCTTTGCACTGTTAATGCATGTAGCACGTGTGAGTCAAAGGCAAAGAAGAGTGGGGATCCAATGTCTGAGAAGTAGGTTGAGAGAAGTAATTTTGAGAACCCTAGGAGTGAACTTGAAGCAGTAACTAGACAGATCTGGGTTTAGACGACTTTTTATTTCATGACTAAAGATGCTATGCTATTACTCCAATTTTGTCTTGAGCAATGACCAGCGTGTTTCTACTCTTGAACTGTTTTGAAACACAAGACAGATACCTCTCCCTGATCATACATGTTGATATTAAACAAAGAACACTGACTATTAGAAGACAAGCTATATCCTTTTTATGACAAACTCAAATCTAGATATTTCAAGTACTCTACGACCAACAGATACTTTCAGTTAAGAGCAATGGAGATTTTGTGACTAAAAGTGATACACCTAAAAGGACATTCAGTTGGCAACAGATAAACTCCAAACGCACTTACACCCAGTTCCTTACAGAAACTACCCACTCAAAGTTAAACTATTCCTATCAATTAAGCAGTTTGTAAATGACATAACTAAACGGTAAACTTTGTCCCTTTTGGGTGGAAAAATAAATAATGAGCACCAGTCCTAGGATCCTCTTTATTTGGAATTCCCTCCCCATTCATCTTCCTGGCTTTTATTTAACAAATTCAGCAACATGTTGAAATCCTTCTCTCAGGGTTTTGGTAACAAGCCCAGAATGCCCCTCCAAAGATGACAACTTCCTACCAAGAGTAAGCAAGATTCCCCAACTATATGTTCTATTATCAGGTAGCAATCATTAGCCAGACAACTTAACAGTTTAAGCCCTAGGCAATGGAGCCACTTCAGTCAAAAGCAGAATTTGTTGCCCATTTAGCCTGTGCCAATGAAATGCATTTAGATCACTAGCAATTCCCTAAAGAAAAATGACCAACTATTCCGGCAAACAAGAAAACATAGCCCATATGAGGATGTGACAAGGATTTCTGGTAAATCTTCTTGTGGATATTTAAGGTGGTATCAGTTCCCCAGATGGCTCTTCCCTGGCATTTCTCTGACTGGGGTTATTGTCCCTGTGTAGCACAGCAGCAGAAGCCTGAACTGCCCAAGTTCACAGTCCAGTGCTTTTACGTACACTAATCTTAGTAAATTGCCCATACTAATGAGACTGAATTTGTCATCTTAGGTACGGTGTGAATAACTAAGCAAAGCAAGTCTTAAATTCACCCCAGCTATATTAGCAAAAAGGTTTCTGTCAGAGCTCCAGGTCTTTCACAAAAAACATCTTCATACATGTCGTAACACCTTAGAGCAGGTAAGTCCATTCAGGAACCAGATAAGCTGGAAAAAGGATGTTGACTGTCACTTAATTCACTGAACAAAGTGTTGGCATTCCTCTTGACCTTATTGATGGGAAGGTTCAAACCAGACCCCAGGCAGGAAAGCGAAGGCATGCAGCTTGAACATGCCTTCTGCTAACACTTTGACGCCAGAGCCTATGTTGTCTCAAACTCACTTGAAATGTTTTAATTTCTTCAGAAGTTACACAAATTCTCACCGTCCACTAAAAATACTAAATATACCACTGCCTAAAAATTTGAATTAAACAGCGACTCCTTCCATTTTACATGTATAAACATTTAAGAACACACATATATACCTGAGAAAAAGATGAGGAACTAGATATCTTATGTATCAATGGTTCTACATAGAGCCCTCAATCGTTCTTTGGACTTCTGTTTAAGACTACCCAGCAGAAAATCATGTAAGATGCATTTGACTGATTATTTAAGATACATCTCACTAAATGAAACAAAAGCTGGAGCTGTGATTCAGTATTAATAAAACCCACAGGCTTTGAGAGTGCTCCCTTTTCAGTTCGCTCTGGTCAGAATTAAAGAACTTCCCTTTTTTCCTATCAAATGATACCACAATAACAAACTGCCATGTAATTTTAAGCTTGAAAGATGCTAAATGGAAGCTAAGCAAATACAAAAACTTAAAGTCACCAGAGGAGTGAGACTACTGTTAACAGAAGGGGAAATGCAAAAAGATACTCCACAGCTGAAGACTGAGGCTCAAGACTTAGTAAGCACAGCAGCTATGGGAAGGGTTTGCGTGCACAATCAGAAAGGTGCAAGACGTTGTCAGATATATGGGCCACTTCCCTGATAGAGGATAATTACATGTATAAAACTTACTGGTTCTTTAAAGATCTTTATACTTGAGATAAATGATATCAAAAGATACTTGGGGTTTTTTATACAATTACACTGTTGGACATTAAAAATGTGTGACACGTAACTGACATTTTAATTACTCCTCAGTATTATACACGATTATAAAACATCTGGGCTCCTCTTAGCTTCACTACTCTCTGCTTTCTTCTCCAGTTCCATTTCTAGCTCCACTTCACTCTGATCTCTCTGTCCTTTAAAACACAGTTTATCTTATATAATTATGAAAAAGGTATATCAGAAAAAGGAAATAAAAAGATTTCTCACCAAAAAAACTCTCGCCTTATACCACGTTAATGACTTCTACTAACCTAGTCTTACTTATACTTCAAGCACAGTATTTCATACATTCCTGCTTTCAAGATACTTGTTCTGAAATAGAGATATGGCCTAAAGCTAGTCAAGATTTTTATATACGAACACAATGGGTTGTCAAAATGTGCAATGTAACCAACTGATCCATACATTAATCAATTGTCACATACATCAGCATTTTAAACACAGTCTCAGGTTAAAACGTCTGACCTAGTGAAGCAGTCTGTTTTACTGTCCTACATGTAAAAAGTTGAACACAAAGAAAAGCATACTGCAGGGTAAATAAAGTGCATATAAGCAATGAACAGAGAACAAAATACCACGCAGCTGCTTCATATGAGAGCAACACCTATTCTACCTCAATGAGGCAAAGTTCTTTGCAAAAAAAATAATAAAAGGACTGTGATCATGTAGTAATTAAAGGTTGTCTCACAATGCATACATATAAGGAAAGCGAATGAAGGACGCATGGTGGACAGCTGAAAAAGAAGTAGGAATATGTTCATTCATGCAAGTATTGGAACAGGAAACAAACTCAATCTGAGCAAAACTGACCCATCTATTTCTGGTTTCCAAGCACATGAGACTGTAGAAAGCAAAGACCCCTGTCCTAGAGGCTGCTGTGGATGGGACAGTGCCAGAGTCCCCACCATGCCCTGCTGATGTCAACAGTTGTTCGCTCAAGCTTACAGGTCAGTAAGCATGGAACAGCTGGGGCCAAACTGCAGAGACAAATTTTTACTTAAACTTTTACCTGAAGAAAAGATTCTAGAAGTTGAAACATCAAAATACACGCACACTGCGTGCTTAGACTTCCAACTCTAGTTACAAGAGTTCTACAAGCTAATAAATAGTTGATGGAGATTTGTGTGTCCAGATACCAATTTTATAAAATGATGATAATGGTATGTGCCCATGCAAATCGGTGTGCAGGAACATGTTGATATAGGTGGGCTTGGTTCCATACATCTGCATGTTAAACTTTTAGGAACAGCACAAATCATGATTTTTTTGAATTGCTGCCTTCTTAACTGTCATTTTACTATAGCAAATTATAACCCTATCAGATGAATGAACCCTACAGACCTTGGGTTATTATTACAGCAGACAGAACTACATGAAAATTAAAGTCTGCAAACAATTCAATTCCCAAGGTGTTCTTATTTCAATATCAAACTGAACAACAGCTTTAACTGTGTTAGGAATATCAGCAACTTGCACTCTTTCTATTTATTTATAGTCTGGAACACTCCACTCATTATTTAGAAAGTTCATTCAAAGCAGTTAGTAAGAGAATTCTCTCACAGAAAGAAAAATGGAAGATTTTTTTTTAAATCCTTCTCAAAGATTCCAGACTTGATTTACTCTTCTGTTGCTAACTCAACTAAAATAAACAAAAACTACTATTAAAAACATTCTGAGCGTGCAATCAAAATGAAGGAAAAAGGAAAACTGATTAATGTTTCACATCTGAAGTCATTTCCTTGCACCTGCAGCTCCCATCTAGGAAAAATACTACAAACACCACTGAAAACAAGACTAGTATTCAGAACATGGGCAATTATTTTCACTGTTTTTACTTTCCCTCATCCCCACAATTCCTAAAGCTGGGAACTTTTACAATTATTTTGGACAAGGTGAAAGTACAACACTATGATATTTAAACTTACCATTTGAACCTCTATTTATTTTAAATCTTTTATTAATTTAAACACTGACAGCACGTTTGTTCAAGAAGGAACTTGAATAATAAACTTTGTACTAACTTGACTTCATTGCTTCTGCATTTGCAATTCCTGCTGTGACTGCTTATCTACCTATACTAGACACAGACATAAATAAAATCTTTAAGATTTCTTACAAAGAACGTAAATGCATTTACAATTGTATATAGCCCTAAACCCTTTGCGTTTTTAACACAGTGACCAAAGAACAGGATGATATTAAAATTCTCTTCCCAGCAACTTCAATAGGAGCAGGATTTAGGCTGCTGTGAAACAAGGTAAAAGCACAAAAAGCACACAATCAATGTTATATAGTACACAGCTCTTTCTCCACCAAATCAAGTATCTTCAAATGAAGGAAAGTATCTTTTTTTGACCTACATTAAACACATAGCTATGGACATATTGCACATATTCAAATAAAAAGTAGCCTAAGAAACCTGAAATAAAAGCATCACTTACTCTTGCTCAAGTAATTAAAAACACTGAACAATTTTTTATCCAATAACCAAAAGGGTTGCTTCTGGGTGCAGAAACAATACATAGTATTTTGTCCTATGAGACTGAAGTTAGATAAGCTACAAATTGACATTTCATAGCAGAGTGCTGGACAAAGGAAGAAGTCTCTAGTGGATGGGTAGTTCAATTGCAATGCAATCTAGCTATCGTCTGATGTGCTAAGACATTTTGCAGCATTTAAACAGTCTACTGACACAACTCATCTCACAGCAACCAGGAGCAACAACCTAGTTTTTGCTCTACCAAAATGCGAGCACCAGATTAAAACACTGGGTTCCTTCTTGTTTTTAGCAGCTTCATGATTTCTGTAATTTTCTAAAAGTTTCCAGTTGTGTAATAGTGAAGCGTCATATTTATGACTTTGGACACCATAATGTAGACAAGGGTTATACAGTCACTGGCATTCTCCAGACTGTGCCAAACACAACTGCTCAGAGTCTCAGTAACACAGTACAGGAAACAGCTGCAGCAGGGGAAACCTTAACTCCCTTAACACCCCAAACCTTCCTCCACAGGGCAGAGCTGCTGCAGCAGAGCCACTATGCCTAACTTCTGGGTGACTTCACATATGAAAGAATCCACAGGTCTGTGAGCTATTTGTAAGATACACGGGCATACATCTCACCCCGTAAGAGTGAGATTCAAAACAGCATGCACATGACCAAAGAATCACCGTGGCTGGAAGAAACAGGAAAGTGTTAGACCCCCTTCCCTCAAAATCAGAGGCCCTTACTCTGGGTTGCAAGGAGACATTTATCACCATCCTGAGTCCCCTTAAAGATTTCAACCATAACTCCAGAAAAGACAGACTTCAGCAAAGAAAATGGTTTCAGAAATTCACTCACACCCCTTCCCTCTTGCCGCCTGCCCCTCACTCTCATCACACTGCTCTTCTAGTGACGCCAACTATTTGTCACGTTACGTCTTTTGTTCCAGGACTGTTTTTAACCATGATAAATTCAGTGACCTGGTTCACAGACACCCCCATGAATGGTTGTTTTCACAGCATTACTGAAGCCACAAGCTGTAGTGCCAGGGTGCAAGCTGGACTCATCACCAATGACAGGATTTCCTAGATCTTTGAGTTCAGAAAGCTATGTCATTCCAGCACCAGGGAGTCTGAGAAAGAGATAGACTGGTGGACTCTGCCCTCCCTGAGACAGAAACAGCAACAACCACGAGGAAAAACCCAAGATCATGGGGATCCTGTATCCTCCCCTCAACAGGCTGAAGGCAGTAGCTTAAAGGACAGGAGTGAACAGAGGCAAGCCCACACTCAGGGCAGCAAGCGAACCCCCTCCTTGCTCAACCCATCCTCCTAAGTGCCTCTGTACAACAAGTACAAGGCTCTGGATGTAGAAGGCCTGTCAATGGATGATGATGTGGTGACAGTCCATCTTCACCAGAGGTGCTGCCAAGGTCAGACAGGCCTACCCCCTGTATCACGACCACCTTCATGAGGGAAAAAAGACAGGTTATAGCTGTAGGCAACTCCCTTCCGAGCAGAACAGAAGGTCCGATATGCCGGGCAGACCCTCCTCTTGGGGAAGTATGCTGCCTCCCTGGGGCCTGGGTTAAAGACATCATTAGAAAATTTCCTAGCCTGGTACAGTCCTCGGACTATTACCCACTGCTGCTTTTCCACATTGGTGGCAATGAAGTGGCAATGCCTAGTTGAAGGGGGATCAAAGAGTTCAGGGCATTGGGACGGTTGGTAAGGGAACCTGGAGCACAAGGGTTTTTTCCCCTCTTCTCCCAGTTGCAGGCAGTGAGATTGGAAGAAACCGACAAGCCCAGTCTCTCAATACATGGCTCGGTGGCTGGTGTTACCACCACAGTTTTGGGTTTTTCAATAATGGGGTGGCCTACATGGCACCAGGCCTGCTGGTGTCAGATGGGATTCATCTTTCTGAAAGGCGGAAGAGCGTCTTTGCTCATGAGGTAGCAGGGCTCATTGACAGAGCTTTAAACTATGCTTGAGGGAGTATAAGCTTGCCCATGACAAGCTGTGGGACAACAGGTAACGGTTACAGGGTGTAACAAATACAAGCCATGTATCTGATGGGTAGACTGTTCGGTGGGTGAGGAATTGGTGGGATGGTTGGATTCAGAGGGTAGTGGTCAATGGCTCAATGTCCAGATTGAGACCGGTGACATGTGGTGTACATCAGGGGTCCATACAGTAACTAGTAATGTTCAATGTCTTCATCAATGACATAGACAGTAGGATTGAGTGCACCCTTGCAAGTCTGCAGATGACACCAAGCTGAGTGGTGTGGCTGACACTCCTGAAGGATGGCGTGCCATCCAGAGGGACCTGGACAGACTCGAGAAGTGGGCCTGTGTGAACCTCACGAGGTTCAACAAGGCCAAGTGCAGGGTCCTGCACTGGGGTTGTGGCAACCTCCAGTATCAATACAGGCTGGGGGATGAAGGGATTGAGAGCAGCCCTGCCAACAAGGACCTGGGGGTACTGGTGGATGAAAACTAGGACATAAACTGGCAATGTGCACTCACAGCCCAGAAGGTCAACTGTAGCCTGGGCTGCATCAAAAGAAGCATGGCCAGCAGGTTGAGGGAGATGATTCTGCCCATCTACTCCACACCCGTGAGACCCCACCTAGAGTACCATGTCCATCTCTGGATTCCTCAGCACAGGAAAGACATGGACCTGTTGCAGCAGGTCCAGAAGAGGGCCACAAAAATGATTAGAGGGATGAAGCACCTCTCCTATGAGGACAGGCTAAGAGAGTTGGAGTTGTTCAGTCTGGAGAGGAGAAGGCTCCAGGGAGACCTTATTGCAGCCTTTCAGTACTTAAAGGGAGCCTACAGGAAAGATGAGGATGAAGTTTTTAGCAGGGCCTGTTGTGATAAGACAAGGGGTAATGACTTCAAACTAAAAGAGGGAAGATTTAGACTAGATATAAGGAAGACATTTTTTACAATGAGGGTGCTGAAGCCCTGGCACAGGTTGCCCAGGGAGGTGGTAGATGCCCCATCCCTGGAAACATTCAAGGTCAGGCTGGACGGGGCTCTGAGCAACCTGATCTAATTGAAGATGTCCCTGCTCATTGCGGGGGGGGTGGGCTAGATGACATTTGAAGGTCCCTTCCAACCCAAACTACTCTATGATTCTATGATTCCCTTCTCAAAACAGAACTCCTGAGGGCAAGGCAGTACTCCACAGCCAGTGGTTACAGGACTTTTTCAGAAAGATCTAGGGAAGAGGTAAATTTCTATTTATAACCCCAGTTGGGTTCTCTATGTAATAGATAGTACAATATACTGTGGTGTGACTTGCTCAGTCTTTCCTTTTGAAGCTGTTCTACTTTGCATGGAATAATTATACACCATTTATGCCAGGAAGAGAACAAGCTAAGTCTGTAGTTCAAGTGATTAATATATACAGTTGCACTTAGGGCAGGCAGATTCCAATTCCTAATTCCACATTATTTTTCACAACCAAGCCTTCTCCAATCCAGGAAGAAATCCTGTTATATGAGAGCAACTGCCCTTCAGGGTGGGCTTCCACTGCATGGTATCACTGTCAGAGAAAGTCTACTGAAAGAAAGAAGCAGCATATCTTAAACATCCTTTGTAGATTAATACTTCAGTAACAGTATGTTTTAGAAAGCATGGGAGTATGGACCATGATGAAGAAACCTACACAAAGGCTGTGACAAGACTGTAATACAGGTGGGTGCAATGTCACAGAGTAATGGGGATATCACTGTGACTTGGTGAGAAGGATAATATCCTCATAAGAAAGACTGTGAAATTATAAGCATTGAATGAAGCAGCATGCAGAAAGAAAGGAAATAAAGTCAGAAATGTAATGTGGACGCACTGTTAAAATATACAGAAATTTTCATTTACATTCCTACTCTGCGTCAGAAACAGGGAGGTATCAGGGAAAAGACTGACTGATCAAAATGAAAACCCATGACCTAAAAGACTACAGGAGACAACTCCAGTTCAGTAAATAACTCTATCTTTGAGAACACCAGCACCTATAAACATTGACCTTTCAAAGCATCAAGTTTTTTAAAAAAATAAATCACCCATTGTTTACATTATCAGATACTAGCAGGATGTTCGATTTCTGTATCACCCCAAAAAAAGTGTTCTGCCCTCTAGCAGGTAGGAATTTCACCTATATTGCCAAGTTACAATTGCCTCTCTTTTTTCACCACAACCAGAGGTGCTGATTTAGATAGTCAGACTGAAAGTTTAGGTAATTTGCTTTTTCAGAAAGTGAGGGTCGACCCCAAGTACAGTACCTGAGAGAGGACAAGCTGTCCATGGAACTTATGGACAAATTTTCGTAAAGATGCAAGGTATGAAGTCTCTCCTATTATCCTTGCCAGAGACTGCAAAAGGAAATAACCCTGCAAGAAATTAAGCCAGAAACAAATAGGATGCTATGAATTTGCTGATGTCAAGAAGAAAGAAGTTTTTATCATATTAGTAAAGCAATTTCAATAAAAATCAGCTGACAACACTCACCTTCAAATAGTGAACCTGCATGAAGATTTTTTCTGCTTTAAGACCATATTTGACAACGGATGCTCCAGACTCACTCAATTCCCCTGTGCTGTCCTTTTTGGGCCTAAAATGGTAACACACTAATTATGTCTTGAATAAGGAAGTAACAAAATAACTCATACGTTATACCTTCTCACAGTTGAAAGCATTGTGAATGGCACAGTAAGTTTAGACACCTGTGACTAGTTCAGTCTCTTTCTTTACCTAAGTAAATAACTTGGCTTAGACAGACAAACAAACAAATTTCATCGTTTTAATGCAATTTTATACATAGCTGACCAGACAGCTGGGGTACAAACGAAACCCATCACTAAGTTGGTGTACTCTTTTCACTGCCAGCATGACATCACTTTGCATGATGTGCTACAATGCAGACACACTATGAACAAAGAGAAACAAACAAAGACATTTTAAGGGAAGGGGAGGGGAGGGGAAGGAAGGGAAGTTATTATGTTCAAGCAGAGATTTCTCTTCTTATACCTGAACATTGGCTTAACAGCTTACATGACCATACTTGCAAGAATAACCTCTTTTATGTGCATTCAATACACTGAAGAAGAGATAATGTTCTACTTTTGCTGTTTGGGGTTGGTAGAAAAGTAGTTGAAGTTTTAAAAGATAAAGCTTTTCACACACACAGAAGTTTGGGGTTTACAGACAATAATGTCTAGAACAAACTTACTTCTTCACTGTCTGATTTTAAAATGTAATACAGCATCTGGTATGCCACAAACCTACAGCAGGAAAGCATGCAGGACTTCTAGGCTCTTATGAGCACAGAGTAAAACTAAAGAGAAGCTATGCAAACTGTTTTTCTTCATTTGTAGGCAGGGCCTTCACAGGCATAGTACTGAAGAGCCCTTTAGCTTTTTTCTTCCATCCAGAAAACATCCCAGCTAGCAGTGGTCTGAGAACAGATGCCCGTCTTAGGAGCCTAACCCTGTGACTGAAAAAACTTTTCCAATTACAAGTGTGGATTTTGAAATGGGCAGTCTTGGAAATCAAACACCCTTCTTCCCACATCTACAGAATAGGGGCAACACAGGCCACAGCAGTGCAGCATTCTTCACATCACTCATAAACTTCTCACGAGCTAGTCCCTGTGATCAAATTTCTTTCCTATCTATGTCTGCTTTGGGGAAAACATTCTTCCTTTTTTGTATCTGTGCAATCATTTCTTATTAGAGTTTTGTCCAGAGTGCTAAGCTGTTTTTTACACCCTTTAGGCAGTATATTTAGGACCTGTGCACATGAAATCCACTCCACACAATAAAATCTTGATAAAATACAACTTTTTGAAACAAAATAGAAAAACAAAATGCAGATTCAATTTTACTCTGTTCCTAACACAGTCCTTTACCATGCTATAGTTTGTATTGTCTTTCAAGGAAGATCTTCCTTCAGCATTGAAAGGACAAGATCAAGAACTGATTTCTTATCCTATGGTAACTCCAGTTCTTCAAGACAATGTAATCATTGCAGACCCACTGTAGGAGAGCAGAGGTCCACCTATTTCCATTCTGGATCAGTATACTGGAAGGATGGCATTCTATACATGACTTTTCTTTGTTCTCTGCATATATAAAAAGCTAAAACTGCTTCATTTCTCTCATAATAAATAGCCCAGTCTATAGACTTTGAAAAATGGACAGGCTAGAGGATCCACACTAAACTGAAACAGCTCCCATAATTACAGTTATTCTAAATTAGGCAACCATACTTAGTTCCTTCCTCGTCCAACTTTGTGCCTGTGTAGATCCTAGTAAGTGACTAGAAAGCAGTATCCCATGTGGGTGATGGTACTGAAGAATTTCCTTCTGCAAAGGATGTATATATACCCCTAATAACATCAGCAGAAGAGTGTAAATATTCAGAAAGATACCCTGTTGTCTGCTGTCAGTACTTCAGTACACTATTTTAAAGCAATGCTTAGTATATTTACAACACATTGAAGGCAAAGACTGAAAGTTTGTTACAGTGACCTACAAAACCTGGCATCTAACCTAGTAGATGAAGCTAGGCATAATGCTAAAGGCAAGCTGATTCAAGGTATTCAAGCTGCTACCTGGCATATTTTAGATACTGGCAAATTTCTGAAGGAATCAAAAGACGCTGCTTTTGTTTGCTGGGCTGAGAAGTACATTGTACAAAGTAAAAGTAAAATTCACCAGGAAGTCCTTGGTAATTAAATTATCTGATGCTGTCATGCTTTAACTCCAGCTAGAAACTGGAACCATGCAGCCACTCAATAATCACCCCTTTTTTCCCATCCAACAAGGGTGGGGCAGAAGATGAAAAAAAAAGGAGGGGAAAGGGAGGGGAAAAACACTCATGGGTTGAGATAAAGACAGTTTAATAGAACCAATAACAGAAAAGTAAAAATAACAGTAATAAAAACAATAATAATAATGACATGGGCCACTCTCACCGCACAGTGACTTGGCGCTGTCCCGAGCAGTGATTGCGGATTCCCACACCTCCTCCTCCCCCCTCCCGGCCGCCCCGATTAACCCCCATTTATATACTGAGCATGATGTCTATGGTATGGAATATTTCATTGGCCATTCCATTGTTCTGTCTATTCTTCTACCAGAAGCTGAAAAAAGTCCTTGAATATTGTAAATATCACTTAGCAACAACTAAACCCAACAGGTATTATTGACATTCCTTTCACAGCAATCACTAGAAAGAAAGTTAACTCTTTCCCACCTGAAACTAGGACACATGAGCTAGGTAGTCATGAAAACCTATGCAGAAACTATGTGAGACCATCTGAGAGGCACATTTCCTATCAGTATGATAGAATAAAACTCTTTGAACACCTACAGAGCAGTCAGAGAGCAAGGAAATAGACTTGACTCAAGTGGAACTTAGGGACAAATTTAGACTTAGATATCAACACTGGTTTGTCTTAATGAAAAATCACAAACTGAAGTTCAGTCATAAGGGCCAGGACATGAAATAACCTCAACAGCAGCTTTATTCCACAGAATGAAATGGAGTTCTCTAGTCTTCTTTGCTTTCATAACATGACAGACTGGATGAGAGTACTGGTGTTGATGCTTGCCAGCAGAATGAGTGCCAAGACATATTTCACAGGTGCTTTTATCCCTGCGGGTTTGCTTCAAGCTCTGTGAGAAAATACACAGGATTCTGTCTGAAGTCTTATCCTTTACGAGCACTACAGTGCCACAAATTCCTTCTTCAACACTAAGATTTGCTGGTGCTGCCTTTCAGAGCTACTACCTACTAAAAAGACACTTACCTGTTTCTTTCATACGTGACTTCACAGAATCACAGAATGGTCAGGGTTGGAAGGGACCCCTGGAGATCATCCAGTCCAACCCCCCTGCCACAGCAGGGACACCTACAGCAGGTTGCAC
Organism: Pluvialis apricaria; assembly: GCA_017639485.1. NCBI lineage: Eukaryota > Metazoa > Chordata > Aves > Charadriiformes > Charadriidae > Pluvialis > Pluvialis apricaria. The sequence goes on along the minus strand of CM030044.1, from coordinate 46,260,101 downwards.
AGGACGGCGTCCAGGCGGGTTTTGAATGTGGGAGTGTGTCTCCCCAGTGTGGGAGACTCCACAGCCTCTCTGGGCAGCCTGTGCCAGTGCTCTGCCACCCTCAAAGTAAAGAAGTTCCTCCTCATGTTAAGATGGAACTTCCTATGTTCAAGTTTGTGCCCGTTAACCTCTTGTCCTATCGTTTTTCACAGGTAGCTTATGAGATGCTACTATAACATAATATCAAATACCTATAGTAAGAAGAAACATCATGCCAATGATCAGTTTGCTGAGTGGCTTTCACCTAGTCTGAACAGGTATTCTTTTGCTGGATCAAAAGTTAATAGGATCAGCTGACCAGTTTTGGGCAGAGTTTTCCTGCTGTCAGGAGAAAGCACGGAAAATCATATGATCGTCCAGCAGGGAACAAAAAAGTAACTGAAGAATACGCTTATGCTTGGGAAGAGTGGATTGGCTGATTTTTTGCTTCCTGACATAATTGGCAAGAAGTAACAGTTATCATTTACTTTTAATATCCTTGTATAAAAACACAAGCCTGAACTAGCACAAACCTCAGTAGAGACTGAAAACCCAGTGCAATGCCAAGACTTGAAATCTTCTCTCTCATACCAAATCTGGAAAGCACATGGACATACTTTCAGAAGGAAGAAGAAAAGAAAAAAAAAAAAACAGTAAACATGCAAAGAGAGAACCTATTCAAGTCCATGCCACAAAACCAGTAGAGAATGTTTCTATCTGACTGAAACCAGTGGAAAGTCCTAAAATGCAACCACAGGAAACTAGAGACATCAGAAAGGAAGAGATTGCCAGAATCACAAGCTGGCATCATGCTCCTCTCCTGAATTGTATATTAGAGGCATATTTTTCAAACGAGAAATGATTTGTCATTCTTCTGTATTAGCATGGAGAATACCACTATGCAAAAGCTAAGCAGCATGCTTATTACAGAGACTTATGTCCACTAACTGTGGAAGTCAACAGAAAGCTTAAGTTTCAATTTCAAGATAAATCAATCCTTGCTGAGTTACAAACTACAAAGGATATTTTGGCCCTTAGCAAAACAATATTAAAAATTTACACCACATACACATTTTATTAAAAGTAACAACTACATGATTAACACAAAAGATGACAAATTTGATTCCATAATGTTGAAAATGGAAAACATACATCCAGATAAGCATCATATCACAAGAAACAAAGTTCCTAAAAATAATTTATTTTAAAACAAACAAAAACCCCTGCATCCGTCAATCTGTAGTTGTGTTGGCTGCAGTTGTACGACAGCTAGTGATAAGGCTTGCTTTTGCATTTACACCTACCATCAAAATTGCACGCTTGCAAATGTGCAACTTCACTGACTCTGCTTACACATAGGATACACAGTTCATCAATAAACATGAAGTAAAACAGAACCATGAAAGACTACAGTTATGCAGTTGGTGACACATTTTCAGGTGACATGAGGCCATAAAGAGGAATTTTTATGTTGGTGAACAGTATCTAGTGCCCAAATATAAAAGGCTTTTAGGTCCTACTGGGAAAGCACAAAAAGAAGGGAAGACCTAAAAATGAATGAAATGGCAACGGTCTGCCAAAAACATTTAAAAGTTTATAAGTTTTTTTAAAAGATTATATAGAAGTCAGAGATCATTTTGTCCTTCACTTCCACTTGGTGAAAGAAAATATCTACATTGTTTGAAATAAACAGTATTTCAGCTGCGCGTTAGGAAACAATTTTTAACTGTTAACACTAAAACAGCTTAGCTAGGTACTGTGGAAACTTTTTTATTGGAGGTTTCTAAGAACATGTTAGTAAAAACCTGCTTAAGACGGTCTGTGTATACTGCCTATATTTCAGGGTAGGAGAATGGTCGACATAATCTCTTGAAATCTGACCCTGTACTTCCATGATTTAGTCAGTGTAGGGCTAATTCGAGCTAGGATTAGTAAACTTGTTTTTCTTGGTCAAAGACTGTGGGGAGACAAGCAGTGGAGATGTTAGGCAGCCACTCAAGATAAAAGACTACTGCAAATTCCCAAGACACCAATCGGAACAGCCCAGATTATTAATCATTAGAAAAGCAAGAATCTTTTTTTGATCTAATGTCTTTAGCTATGCAAGAAGAAGCCTTGAGCTCAGCATCTGGTACCTAAAGACCAAAATCTTGTTTACCTAGCATTATTAGCCACTTCTAAAAAGAAATTAGATTTATATAGTTCATTATGCTTTTTCCTTTGTTTTTTAAAGCTTCATTCATCTTGGCAGCTAGATGCTATACTCTTGTATGTGCTTGTCTTCAGCTACAGAAAATGAATCTGTTACGGCTTCAAACAGTGAACTTTCTTCAAGAAATGGCCTTTTTTTTCCCTGAATAGAGGCTCTAGTACACTGCTTAGAGACATTTTATATCAAACTAAATCCCATGGTTTTTGAAAGCTTTCTATAACAAAGAGAAAAGCAATTGCATTATACAGAAGATGAATAACCTAGTCAATTTAATTTGATTTTTCCTGTTTCTTCAGAGGGGAACAAGGAAATGCAGTGGATTTAATCAGATGATTTGGATGGGTATCTTTGATGGGAGAAAATGGTGGAAAACCAGAGAGAGAGAACATGCAAAAGCAAAGATTACAGTCATATTGTTACCTTAAAACTTGCAGCTCTTCTTCAGAGTTCTGCACCTCATCTCTGAGTCGGCGCCAGCGAAGTAAAGCTTTCAATTCCTGCTGCCCTTTTACTTCATCATGCGACAGCTGCTCAATATACAAAAAACACAGATCACTGATTGCTGTTTCGTAACAGACAATAATGATTTTCAGAAAGAGAAACTTGTTTTGTTTCCCTTTAACGTGCAGAAGATGCAGAAAACAGTACCAATATCCACGATTAAAACAAACCCCAAACCCAACACAAAAAATAACAGTTGCTGCTATGAGAGTTAATAGCAGCACTAAGGAAAACAGAAGCCTCACTGTGTGCATCAAATCAATAGCCGCTTAAATATTTCTGCCTGAGGAGAGAGATGGGTATGTTGTTTTCCCTTTCATGACTGGCAATAAGTGAACTGAATGTACAGTACAGATACCTGGCATATCGGTTTTGGTTGCATCTCTACCCTTCGCAGCTTGAAAGCAAAGAGCTGCTTTGTGTCTGACTTCACTCCTCTTCCCTATTACTTCTGCCACACTCGAGGAAGCTCCCGGTTGTATTTTCCCCCGTTTATGTAATATCAACAGATATGCATGCTGACGAAATAAATGCCAGGTTGTCATCTTACAAATAACAACTAATTTATGCTTCAGATGAGAGATGGGAGAAAACAAAAGCAGCTAATATTATCTCGCATTACACCAGTATTTCAGTCACAACTGAAATTATTGCCAGGCACTACGGAATATACTCATAATCCTGTAATTGCACGATTGCACAGCACCAAAACTACTCAATAATTCTAAAAAGGGGGGAAAAAAGGCAATTTTCTGACCTTACTAATTAACAAGGGCACTAATCACCCTGTTTTGTTGCTTAACTCCTTTCCATTCAGCTACAGGGGAAGGGTGTCTCTCCAATGAAAATGCTTTCAAGTGACTCACAAAAGCGTAGAATTAATGCGAACAGCTTACAGCAGAGCAGCAATGTGCAATGTAAGGACAGAAATGAGTTTCAGGACCAGAAGGGAAAAGCAAAGTGTTTAGACAGACTTCCTCTCTTGTTCCAGAAACATGGTAAGTGACAAGGAATTCTGTTTTGTTCGGTGCTATAAATATGGCTGATACTTAATAAAACAGAGGCTCAGAAGAGTGTATGATGTCAGTTCCCAGTCCCACCTGCTCTTCCACAGATGGCAGGACCAGGGCCTGACACAAGCACAGGAAGAAATCACTAGCACATGAAATGCTTGACGTAGCAGAGGTACAACAAAGTAAGAACTGGATCAGAAAATCACTTTACTAGCTGACATGCAATTTACGAGCTTTTCACTTTAAGGCAGACGATGATTTCTAAGCCTCTGACATGAGGGTAACTCTTGCTGGGCAGTAGAAGAGAAAAAGAAGTGGAAGTGCTGGTGCCCTATTTCATCAGCTTCCATTTTGTTCTGAGGTACGCTTCTTGGCTATCCACTGGACAAATCCAGGCCATTTTCATCAGGTACCAGGAATATTACAATATTCAGTAAGACTCTGTTGATTGCTGCAGTTTCAGGAACACAATACAAGTGGAAAGAATGCACAGCAACTCTTTGATAGCTGAATTTTAATAATTGAGTAGTAGTACATTTATGGAAAGGTAATAATTGACAAACAGATGTTTCCACTCTCATTTGCACTGACCTCTACCTCTGTAAAGACTAGTGTTCACCGTGGATCAGGAAGGATATTTTTTTTTTTTAAATCAAATTAGCATGCAAATTCCAGTATTATTTTAAAAGGCTTATTTTCATCACAGCAGGTTTAATTCATATCCAATTAACAGCAGGGTATATCATTTTGTTTTCCACATAATTAAATTCAGAAGTTATGTATCATCACCTTACCTGTTGTGCCCTAGCCCAAAATACATCTTCAAAAAAAGTGGCAAACCCTTCACTTAACCACTCTTCAGTCCAATCACGAGCACCAATGGCCAGTCCAAACCAAGCATGAGCAATTTCATGGCACAGACGTGTTCCACAGAGATGGCTCCCTCCCGGTAGTACGCTCTGTGACAGGAAGATGATGTGTGGGCTGCACAATAGGAATGAGTGACAAAATACATTATTGACCTGTTATAACATGCATTGCCTGGCCACAATAATATATAGGCTTTATTAGCCTTGTCAGCCTCTTATTACTATATGCATGCTAGGTCATGAATGATAGTTTATAGCTCAGGCGATTTTAGGAATTAGGTTGTACTTTATTGTTGGCTGGCAGAGAATCAAACTAAACTTCTGCCAAGCAGTTGCTTTGTATTCAACCGTCAAGAAGCTATTACACATAAGAAGTAACTTAAACCAAAGTTTTATATTTTTCAAACTACAAGACTGATTTATTTCAGTAGAAGCATTTATATGTAAGCCAGGATAATAAAAGATGAGCAGGTGTGAATATAGGCAGCAAGTATTTATCCATGTGAAATGTTTCTGCTTTATTTATTTCCAGCTTTGATCATTTAATCAAAGCTGGAAATAAATAAAGCAGAAACATTTTACAAAGAAAACAAATCACTATCCAAAAGCAACAATACCCATGTATAGTAAAGCACATGTGTTTGTTAAAACTTAAAACAAGCTAAAGAGATACCATCTGATGATAAGAGTTTAACGTTTCTGCAAATGCAGAGGAAGGAGAACATCCTTTACCACAAGCACAGAAGTGAGAAGGAGACTTGATATTCAATAAATAACTGCTTTTCACAACAGGGGAGAACAACCCAATCTATATCTACTCTACTGTGGACTAAACTACTCTAAGAAAAAATTGGGGGAAAAAACTGTTATGAACTATTGCTCTGCTAGTGAAAACACTTAGACTGAATTGCAAGTTACCGCAGTTCCCAACTCATGTTCTGCTGTAAGGCAATTTCTGCTATACTTACAGACATTACAGACATTAACATCTCAAAAGTTACATAATTCTTAAATTAAGTATGTCTAGGAAAGAAAGTAGCAGAATTAAACCCTGTGACTAACATGCAAGGGATTAACAGGGCACTGATGGAAGTAGCAAGGGCACAAGCCAAGATCACCACCTGCAGAGTATTCCTGCACTAACCCTTGGCATCTATAATCTGCATTTCAACTGTTTTCTTAACTCCATGCCAGTTAGAACGTAAATAAAGCACAACGGTAATACCTTCAAGACCACAGGTCTTTAAGTCTAGCCTTCCATGCATGGGATGAGAGCACATGGCCTTAAGACGTTTCCAGGAGTCAAATATTATTTGTCCACATTCCAAAGAGCTTCCCCACCCGCCCTACCCTTCCGTTGGAAATGTTAAAACACCCACAGTCTTCTTGCAACCAGTTGAATGTCTGGAACTGAGACCATAAAGTATGATACAAACTTAAACAGAAAAACATACTCAATAACCATCTCCTTATAAAACAGTAATAGTCATCCAGCAAAGCAAGTTAATACATTTCAATCAGTTGGCATTGTAAGAAACAATGTAGGAAATTAAAGCACTAATGGAAGAATCAAGTCACAAAGAACAAAGCAAGAAAAAACAGCAGCTCTCCAAATCTTTGACAAAAGCAATTCTGATTAAGAGAGGTGAGGCAGGGAGAGATGGGGGGGGAAAGTGCGAGCACAGAAGCTGCAGAACATGATGAACCTTTTATTATAAAGCCCCTGATGAGCACAATAACCGCAGCTTCGGGGGTATTACTTTGGTCAGTTGTAAGTAAATGACCCCTAACTGTGGCATATGCACAGTGCTACAAAGAAAAACTGCAGAAATAGACCAAGTAAATAACATTCCAGACATACTGCTGGCAGCATTTCGGCCATTTGGTTAAGGAAAACAAAAGTAACTTCAGGCCTTATAAACAGGCTCGCAGAATGGTTTGCATTTTAAGTCTACTGTAGGTAAACACACAATAAAATTAAAGATTGTATTTCCTGCTTTTTCCAATCACTTAAATAATAGAAATGCCAGATTTGGACAATCTTCTCCTTTATTAGAAGGATTACAAATCACTTCAGTGAGAAAAATGTGTATGAGTTAAATTTTGGCCAAAGAATAAGAATACAACTTCCTGCAAGGCCAAAAATAAGATTATGTGCTGCAGCAGAATTTAATTTTAGAGTCTGAGTACAATCAGCAACTTCCTTTCCTGAGAACACCTTAAATGATTCCTTTTATTTTGTTTGCCCTTAACAAGCAGCTATATCTCCAATTCAGAGCCTCATCTAGCAACAGATACCACTGCAGACCAGTGCAAAGTTCCCATTTATCTTAAGAGTAATTTTATCAAAGACTGAACATGTTTCTGTAATACGTCCAGCACCTATTAGTTTGGGGAGAAGTTTGATTCTATGTATTAGTTTAAAATACAGATTCTCTATTTCCAATACACATTTGAATTCCAGAATCTCTGCCCCACCCCAACTGATACCAACCGAATCTACTTTTTTTTACATCATCTAGGATGTGCGATGTTATTCATTGCACATTGTTACTATCAGTGTTGTTCCTAAAACACTCAATAATTGAAGAAAGTGCCTATGTGAACAATAATATAGAAAATAAGGTGATTAATTTGCAATAGCCAAAACTGGTTTGTTTTTTTTTTAAACCAGAATAGGAATTTGGACCTCCTAGCAACCATTTACAAGGAACAAATTATAAGGCTTGATATCCATTGCTTTCATTGGAATTGGAAAGGAAACAAATCCATTCATACACTAGGAATGGACAAAGGTGATTCAGCTCAGCAATTACGCCAAGATCTGATGAGATATGCGCAGCTTATAAATGCCTCTAGCTGATGTCTTTTCAAGTCTGACCCAAGTTTCTAAAGCAGGCCAGAACAGGCTAGCTGGATGTGGTAAGGAAGATGGGAAACCTCTCCCAGTTAACAAAAAAATAAAACCCCCACCAGTCCTTCCCAGGAAGCTGGACAAGTGCCCAATGGCTCTTACAAAAAAAGAAGTTAATGACTTGTTTTCAACAAGTATACACTTGGTTACACTTTTAAAGCAAAAGGTTATTGTTCTGACCACAATCACACCCTCATAACTTAGATCTTCATATCATTTGAGTGAAAGAAGGAGCAAGTTCCCTCTCCCAGTGAAACTGCAGTTAAGGGAAATCTTAACTATGGTTTGAACAAATATGAAGGAAAAACTGAGCCCCAAAGGGAAAGAAATTTTTCGTGTGAAATCCACCCACGTAGATGTTCTTAATAAAAGGTCTCTTTAACAAATAAAAGGTTTCCAGTGAGTCCTAGAGCTCTGAAGAGTAATCTGACCAGCTGACAGGCCAAATCTCTGAAAGTAATTTTGCAAAACTTTTCCTCAAGACTTATGACTTAGATGCAGGTGCTGCTTTGCACAAATGCTGCATCAGTGTGCTATCTTTGGCTGCTCACACATAATCAGACGAGACACGCAGCATGAACTCCAGCCAAATGTATGTGCAAGAACTCAAACACACATTTAAGCTAGGAACATGAAGCTCATTTCTAACAGACTTGTTCCATTCCTTTTGAAGTAGAAGTCTTTCCCTCTCAACACAGGGATTTGTAGATACATTTTCTCATGTACTTATTGAAATAACAGAGCCAAAATTGTATCAGCTGGAAAATTATGCTTCTGGAGTCAAAAGTAGCACCTAAAATCACTATTACAGATGGAAGTTACATAATTTAAAAAAAAAAAAAAAATCCTGTTTTGATAATACTCCACATATAGCTTATCTTTTGCTATTTAGAAAAAGGTAGTCAGTAAATAGGTTAGACAGTTATTGTACTTCTAGAAAATCCCTTCTAAAACATATAGAAGGGAGCAGGGGAAATCCCTCTAAAAATATTTTCATAGGAACACACTAAAATGAAGATATAAATGTCAAGATTACTGGAATTTGAGAAAGTTAGATAATTACATGACATCTCTTTACATACAGTTTGTGCGATGTTGCATCAGTTGCCTTCAACCTACATTATTCCAGTGATACAAAGAACAGTATTAGCATATTGTCTGTGTTATCTACATCAGACTTTGCATGTTAGCTGAATTTATCTTTGAGGACACTTGTGCCATTGGAATGCAGACACAAGAACATGCAACATTCACTTACTTACCTCTATAATCTCCAGCATTCTGGTATATGTTACAGTTCAGTAGTCAGAGAACTACAGAGACAAACAACTTTTTTAATCTCCTGGGTTCATAGTGAACCAGAAACTCAAATACACATGCAGATGCAGTTGTAGAGACATGGATCTGGTAGTGAGAATATTCTGAGCATTATCCCAGAAATAATGGAAACTTCATAAAGAATTTTTCCTATCCTACCATCATAGCGGGAAACCATCAAGTTGACTGGAAGTTACAGCTGAAAGTCGTTCTAGAGCAGATGACTAGCCTTTTACTCCATAAATCATGAAGTAGGGGAGGCAATAGGGAAAGAAGAGCAACCCCTGTGCGTTGGAAGGAGGATGGTATCAGCCAACCCTGAATACAGCAATTCAATATCCAAACTTCAAATTGCAGTCAAGCACCTAATTAATAATCTGAACACCTGAGCAGCAGCTGCTCCATGAACTGGCAGGCAATCACTTCAGTCTCGCTTATTTTGCTGTACCAAACCAGGTTAGTCAGGATGTGTATAAACAAGGGTGAATCCCTCTCAGGAGAAACTCTCTTTACTACTGCTTAACAGAAAAATTAATATTTGGCATAAAACTGAAGAACATACACAGTGAAAGAAAAAAGATAACATGGGCCTAAGCTCAAACAGCTACTACACAAATAACTGGGTTTGTAACAACTCTTGATATTTCTCATTATCTCCAGTCCCGTACTACACCAAATGAACAGCCACGAAATGAAAACCTGCATAAAAAGACAGCATGTATTTATCACATACAATTGTGACATACAACACTTTCCAATGTCTTTTGACTTAAAAGTAAACTATTTATTTGATTTGTCCAAACATTATTCACAGAGGAAATTTTACAATTTTTCAGATGCCAAAATAGCTCTGGAACTTTATGATGAACAAAAATTAACTAAACAACATTGAAAATATTGACAAGAGTTGACAAATGCAATTTTTGTATGCCAGGAGAACTTACTTTGCTACTGCAAAATGACCGATCATATTGACCTGAACAAAATGATACAGGTTTGATGTGCTTCAAAAAATAAACAATGAATTTGATGCTCTCCCAGCTAATACAAGATTAGCCTAAATGAAAACTGTATCAAGTCATCTCATTCCCCATAATTCAATTCTCTTAACTTTACATTCACAAATGAAAAGATATGCTATATACTTTCATGCTATATCATGTATATATTTGCATACATTTCCTCAAAATGTCAATCACAACTTGCTTTGAAACTTTTACATGAGTAAAAGGTCAAAGTATTACAAAAAGAATCTACACTATTTTTGGATTAATTTTTAACAATAGAATAATTAATAAAAGTCAAGAAACAAACCAAACTACCGAAGAATTTATTTTTTCTTTTAAAACTAGATCAGTGCGAACTAACCACAATACAGGGGGATACTATCTATAAACTTCTTTGGATACTACAGGACAGTCAATCCTAAAAGTGGGACTCATATGTCATATTTCTATCTTAGGGGACTTCAGGTATAAAATGCAGAGCTGTACCTGCTAAAGGATACTTATTTAGTTGCCCCAAAAATGCACATCTAGCAGACAGGAAATATTTTGGAGGTTTTAATTTTTGCACCAGTCTTGCCAAAAATGTGCCTTACTCTTTCTAATTTTTTCCAAAGCATGTCTTTCAAGTTCTAGCTTTCTTCTGGGGCTCAGCTCCTCTGCCCTCCATCACACAACCAAAATATACAGTGTTAAAATGGTGGACTGAAACTATCACTTCCCACAGAAGGGTTACAAGAGCTTCCCTAGATCCACTTGTCAAGAGGAACACACCACAAGATGAACAATCTAGTAATGCGACTGATTTCTTTAATTAATGCTGTCTCATCCTCTCTCTAACACACACAGAGCACGCACATTGACAGTGCTAAGACAAAAGAACTTTAATTGGGTCTTACAAAAATTCATAAAACAACTTACCCTGTGGCTGATATCCTGCTGCAGTCATATCATGGTAATAAATCCTACCTGCTTCAAATGTTCTGACTTGAGATGTAAACCAAGAAGGAAAGAAAGGACATTGTATTTTACATGGGGACTTCAGTCTGACGTCTGAGATACAAGTATTGCCAGTGAGCAAACCCAGCTTTGTAACAAGCTCACCAGGAACCAGAGGTGACAAGATGAACCAGCGGTCAACCTAAGTAAGAACTGTGCAGTTGAGGAGTTATTCATGAGTTGACCTCTGATGCCCCCAGGATGCCTAACAGCAGCTCTAGCTCACTTCTTTTCATCTTACACATTCTGTATCACAAAGCTGAACTCGCAGGGCATGAACCTTTTTTGGAGGTCTCCAGATTTTGTTTCCTAATGTCTTATGTAAGCTCAACAATATCTATTCATTTAGAAACTTCCATAGTCCCAGGATTTGTGACAGGCACCAAATTGCCTGCTGTTGTCCAGGAAAAAGAAAAAAAAAAAAAAGGAAATAAAAAGGAGAAAAAAAGAAAAAAGAAAAAGAAAAAACCCCCAAACTATAGAAAATTACAGGGGGAAAAGACAGAATTACAGATTCAAAACCTCAGCTCCCATCAAGATTTTTCATCCAGATTTGTTTGAGACCTCACGCCCAAAAAAAACAAAGTAATGGAATTCTTTTATAAAGATCAATTACACAATACCTCCTAGGAACACGTGGCTACAATACTGTAAAAAATCTTACAGGCAGCTACCAGAGAAACACCTTGAAGACTAAAGCTTTTCATATTGTATATCACTGAATGAATTTTTCATATTTAACTGATTTAGTTAACTGATTTTGGAGTAAGAGCAAGCAAAGTAGCTTCAATAAATGCAAGCACCTGTTTAATGCCTAAAAAAAACCTCTCTCTATTTTACAGAGCTCACACTTCAATTGTAATTGCTCCTCAAAAAGTATTGACATTGCTAACATTGAAAATAATTTGTGAATCAGTGACAACAATTTCTAGATCCCTTACTAAGTATTCATAGTACAAAATGGCATTGTTTCATAACAAATGTTTCCAAACAAGTCTTACAAGCTATGCAACTCAATTAACTTATTTCTTTTTTTCTTAAAAAACAGATAGATTGGAAGTCAACCTAGAGTACTTTAGTTAAAGAGCAGTGAAATCAAGATTAACAAACTCAAACTATTTCTAGTTCAGATTTTTCTGTTAATAGCATTTTAGGATATGGAATTTTCCGTAGAACTATCTTTTTTTGTTTGAAGTAAGACAGCTGAGCAAAGATCACAAGAACGATAAAACATCTCCACTCTTGCTGACATAGGTAGCATCACAAAGAGGTTCAGAGGCTGAAGGGAAAATTTTGTTCACGTCTGAGGAGCCAGAAGAAACACCATGTTTCCACTAATTTCAGTAAGAGCCCTATATACAAATATAAATACAATATTTCGTTTACATTCTAGATTTGCAAAATTCCAAATTTCGTGTGAAACTTTTACCATATTTCTGAGTGTTGCCAAATATTAGAAAATGGCCAAATGAAGAAGAGAAAAACAAAGCTATGGTAGTAACCATGTGAAAATGTTTAATAACAAATAATAGTTTGGAAAGTCTCTATTAAAACCATGCATTTATATTCATCCTCTCTCATTTAAAAGTGATTTATAAGATTAAGACCACAAAATTAACCTTAAGCACTTGCTAGAATGAAAAGAAGTGAACAGAAAATAGCAACACAGACATTGATTGTTGTAATTAATTGTTTTAATTGATCTTATTACTTTAAAGAGAAGAGGGTAATGGAAATGGATACAGATACACGTAGTCACACCTCTCATTTTATAAATAAAAATAGTTTTGTGTGAGCATAAGTCTCTTTTAATTTCTTTTTCATATACCAAACGGAAGACTAAAAAAAGAATCTCTTGCTTTATATTAGAAATGCACATAGCATTCGTTTCAGAGCCTTTTCAGACTGCTCTTTTTATTCTTGCTAAAATAATGAATATGATGAACAATGTCTAACAACATTCCTCAGTTCCAGTCTAAATGATGACATTTGTCACTGATGGATGACATTATTTGATCATGGATATATTTCATTCCTTGTAGCTCTCCATCATTGTTATTACTGGAAGACCTGGATTTCCTCTTACTACATCATGAAGTTTCTGGCAGATATTAACACAGCTGAGACCCAAAGTGCAAATAACCAACTATGATAAATAGTCAGGCAGAAGGAGCAAAATGTATCTGCTTCTCCATATTCAGGGAAAATTCACTCATGCTGAGGGCCTATACATTAGTAGCCTCAAAAGGTAACATTGACAAGAGAAAAGAAAATAAAGTACGGGTCATTTTTTCTTAATATATAGAAGAAAGCTTTTATCCACACATACGAGAACAAAACAACAAGGAGTAACAACAAAGCCAAACAAACCAACAAGAAAAAAGGAAAAGAGACCGCTTGTTCTTTAAGTTTTTCAGGATTCTTTTCTCAACATAAGGCTCGTGGAGCCACTGTTCTAAAAGCAGCAAGGAAATGAAATCTGCTTGAAGGCAGAAGTGGTTCTTATTAAATCTCTACAGTTAGAGTAGCATCACAAAACAAACCAAACCTAAGGAATGCTTCTGTTTTTTAGGGAGTCCTATCACAAACACTTCACCTGCAGACTGAGAAAACTCCAGATACATCCCTGAATCACTCAGGAAATCCCAAACATTACTGGAGGAGAGCATGCTACAAATCCCTGATATTTCTAAGAAAAAAAATAAATACAAAAGTAAAGTTCAGAGGTTGTTTTAAAAAAAGATCAGAACTTCTCATATCATAAAAGTGGCCCAGATCCAACTCTTTTAAATTTTCAGTGCATATCTAATGCACTCCTGCTTCTTGTGCCAACTACAAATGTAGGAGCAAACAATGAGATTAAGATAATTATCCAATTTGCATGTGATGTGAATTTTGCCCATATGCAGTATCACCCACAATTCTTGCTTGTGGGAATTGGTACCTAGAAATCCATTTTCTGAAGCCTTTCATTTTACTTAAAAGAACGGGTGCAAATCCAACACTGTCAAGTCTATTCTGATTTTCAGCATCCCTATTGAAAGGAATTATTTCTATTATGCCTTTATTCTCTGTATATACAAATCCTACAACACTCTGCACACCCATCTTAAAAATGGTTCAGGCAATAGAAATTTAACTAGTCCTACTATCATCCATTACCTGTTTTTCTTATTTTTGCCATCTATAAACAGCACGTGAACTGATACAAAATGCATGCTTTTATTTTACCGAATGAGGATCCAATGCTTCTTGTTACATTGATTAGCAAGATACATGTTGTTAGCAAAAAAAGAGAACAACATAGAAGAATACGTAATGGCTTCAAAATTATTTTCTTAGTTTATTCTGCGCAGCAGCTATACAAGCCTTTTTTTTTGTATGCATCCGTCAATAAGATATCTGTTGTGCTTTTGCACAAAGAACAAAGATGCCTTTATCAATTCTCAAAAGTCTGTAGGACAAACCATTCATGCTGTCAAACCCCCTGAAACCCTTTCAGCAAATAATGAAATCCGTCAGTGACAAATGTCAACATACTAATTTGTTAAATACAGAACAAAAGCAACATTCAGAAGAGGTGCCTCATTTCATGTTATATCAGCCCTTCAATTTGTAACAACTTTATGGCAGCCCACAGATCATGCAATATTAAAACAGAACAGCATTATAATGACGAAAGCTAGAACAATCTACTCTCCTTACAATAAATGCTTAATAGTTCAACAAAACTGTAAACAAAATCTTTTGGGAACATCAAACTCATTGCAATGCATTCATTTTCCTCCTTTTTGGAAGATTATTTCCAAGTAAAATCTTACCCACAAACACAGATTCCCTTTTGAACACAGCCACATTTATTGTGCTGGTGGAAAAATAAGATTAAATTACATCATATCCAGTGATAGAAGAGCTTCAGTGTGTCTGAGAATTACTTTATCCGTTACACAGGACATCCAGCTATTATTGTTGAATCGTATAGCATAGGGACAGTTTAACGGGAAATAACTAGCATAACTGAGAACTGTGTTAATGTCTTGTAAGTATCACCTACTACTGAACTTTTATTACGTTGTACCGTCTATCAGTTTACCTTTTCATACATATCCAGATTTGTTTCAGTCCACCATAAGGACTAAAGAAGTATTTTTCCTGTTGTCCAGGACACTGCCGCAGAATACATTTATCTATTCTTTCCAAAGATGCCAAAAAGAAGCAAACACCATTATATTCTAGAAACATCTATAGCATCCAACGTGTCTTCTGGAGATTTCCAACATTGGCCTGATACCTTGTGTGCGAATTCATCAAATAAGCCTTGAAAATAGAAAGGAACTTTTGAAGTTGTTAAATTGAGAATGCCAAATTCTGTACTTGGCAAAATGCTAAGGTTAATACAGATTATGTTAGTAAGTATTTTTCCAAGTCCAACAGGAGACAGTGAGGTGGTTTCCTGCCTTGCAAGACCACACCAAATAAACTACATGGGTCAAAAGATATCCATTTTGAAGTGGTTTTGTATTGCTTGTTTGGTTGGGTTTTTTTTAAATCACCAAGGATTTTAAATTAAAAAAAGTTGAAAATTTTTAATTGCTTTCCATGTACAACAGTTCTGCGAACACACTAAAACTTCCCTCTCTCTGTCAGACCGTATATTTATATTTGCATATGCATATTGGCCACTCACAGGAAGTAACATATTCCAAAATTTCTACAAAGACCAAAGAATATCAGGTTTCTGGTTAAAATCCAGTTAATGCTAGTTGGATAACAGGTCGTTCCTGTTGGATACTTGCTTGCAGACTCAGTTGGGTCTGTATCTTGTCAAATGGTTAAAATTTGTTTCTATATATTCCATATTGTCAGCATTGATCAAATTAATTTTTTTTAAACATCAAATGATACTTGGCATTCATATCAGTTTAGATTTATGAACCTGATGATCAAAAAGTTGTGTAAACTGTGTAATTTTTCAGAAAGGATAGATCGAAGCTTCCAAATAGTCAACAGTTTTACAGCCAAACCCAGTCACTCTGCTGTAAATCTAGTTAATCTCCACAGTGTAATTGCATTTTTAGTTTTAGCAGAATTTAGTATCAAGTGGGAGAACGCTCACTGAGACTTGCTGCAACTATCAGGCAGCGCGTCTCTGACATACTGTACATACTTGCTTGGCTGCAACTTAAACCTTAGTATAGCAGTTTCATGTTAGTTTTAGAGTAGGAAACACTTAAAAAGATAAATTCCATATTGAGGCCGTATTCTGGATTCAAACCTCTAGGTCTATCATACTGTCCTCCCCACCTGTTAGCAAAGTCACAGGTAGAAACACGAAGCTGTTACCCCCTCCATGGCCCGACACAGGATGGGACAGCAGTGTCCGCCAGTGCGCTTCTGATGGGCTCAGTTCCAAGTTCTGCTGAGAAAAGCTCTTCCCTGACAGCAATATGTACCTTATCCCTGACAACAGGTATCACTTTATAGCTATGCTTCCAACAGGTTTAAGTTTAGTTAACTGAGAATTCACTGCAAATGTGACAGTTATACCAACACACAAATTGGATGTAGCTGTTTCTTCGTAGAAAGCACTGGAAATGCCCCTGTGACTGCAGCGCTTTTTTTTTTTTTCTGGGAACCTGAAGAACATATGCACTGCTGTATTAACTCAGACCAACTGGCTAAGCAAAACCAGAAATTAAGCTTCAAGAGACAAATAACATATCTAATCTGCCACTACCAGATAGCACAGTAAGACCAGGATCTGTTCAAAATCAGAGGCCTGTTTCTCACGTATTATAAGAAAAAAGTAAACAGCAGTAGACTGTTGGTTTATACTGGCCATAACGGCTGAATGGTTTGAATTTACAAGGATGCGCACAGTGTAGCATCTGTAAATCTGTTCCAAGACATAACTTGCACATACTGCTTTTACACATATATACACTATGCAATACTAATATGTAATGTTTAGCGTTAGAAATACGTCACACAAAATCAAAATCAGAAAAGCAGCACCCACCCTAAAGATTTCACCTTATTATGCTGCTGAAGGCAGTGGGCAAGAGAAAAATTTCCCCTAACAGCTCATAATCATGTTCTACAGTTACTTAGAAATAACTTCTCTCCAAACTAACAATCTTGTCTCTGATATGCTGCTTTTTTGTCTGGAGCGCTGTACTGTTAAGCAAAATACAACAGCGCTTCAGCTAGCACTGAGAAGTGCAAAAATATTGACATGCAAAGACAGAAACCTTTGAAATATAAGATATATGTGCAAGATATACAAGATAGTAGCACAGCCATTTCAATCACAGACAAGCAAGTCTCCCTCCTCACTTCATCATGGTAAGGTCTAACTCAGGCCTCTGAAAAATTTGCTCAGGGACGAACCCATACGCACCTTTCTTTTGGTGGCCTGCAAGTTATCTTCAAAAAGACTAACAAGGCTATTCAGAATTACTTCATAGCTTTAACTCAGCATCCATCACTACCAAGCTGGTGATTATTCGAAACGCATTCCTGACAGTGAAGTCCCTGATGTTTACTTGACAAAATAGCTTTGCATACAACAAATGAGAAAGAATATTCCAGCAAATTCACTGTACTGGCTTTCTACAGTTCAAAACACTACCTTAAATTTCACCTTCAAACAATTTAAGCAGAAGAAAACAATTTTCCAAGTAAACTTAAAGACGCTTGAAATTCTAAAATTATGATCTAACGAAAGGCAAATGAACCTTGATAAATATCAGTGCAGCACCATACCATGAATAAGACAGATTATCAAATTAATATGACTTCACTGTTCGATTTCAACATTTAAAACTTGACTTAGAGGTCAAAATTATTATAAACTTGTAATATCAAAGCACATAGTAATCTCCTTTGTTAAGCAGCGACATAATTTATGCAGTATTGTGGAAAGAGCAGGCAGTCATCACAAACCAGATGCCTGCCACCTGGCAAGAAAATGGACTGGCCTTTAAATTGAAAGGAATGAAACCATCTATTTCCTGCATGCTACCACAGACAAGGGAAATGCAAAAATCATCCCAGAAAACACAGGTGGTGTTTTATTCACAAACCAAAACCTCCAAGCAAATTTTTCATATTGTCGAACCCACACATCTCAATTCATTTCCTCCAAATCCATCACAGACCCCATTCCCTCATAGATAAAGAAAATACACAGCACCCTCCTCTCCTCCTTTGAAGCACTCTCAGCAGGCTACATGTCGTTCTAATCCTCCTAAAGACAAAACGTTCTTACATGTGTTTCTCCACCAATTTCAACAGTTTAACTCTCAGTGTATATGATGCGATCCCTACTAGCCCCAAAGCAAATGTCCAACAGCATCAACCTACTGGGAAGCATGCATGTGGGCAGAGAAAACTCCTATGACAACACTCAGAATTAAATATATCACGTATCAGCCCTTGGAAAAATGAAAAATAATGTTTCAAATTTCCAGTCAAATATAATGACCCACAACACAATAGGTGCTAATTTCTGCAGGACAAGCTATAATATTTTGACAGTACTCTGAAAAATTCTGTAGTTCCACAGTTCAGCTTTTCTCAAAAAAACCCCAATCCTTCCTTAGTAAGCATGATGAGAAGAAATCTATGCCAGAAATTCAATCAATGAAATGCAAAATAAGGCAGCAAAATCTCTTTTTAACCCCGTTAGAGGTTTAAGATTTGATGGCAGTATGGACATAATCTGGAAAGTGTGAAGTTTTTTAATTAATATGTTTCTTCTAAAAATTAAACAATGTTGCAATTTTTTAAATGGAACAGATGGAGGGTGACTTCAGATGAAATTGTTTTGAAAGGACAATTGATATAGTTTCATATACTTTAAAAGTTCTAAATAAATAGTTACTTTACTCATACAGGTATGAAAATCTGCTTGTACATTTCAAAGAATGTTCTTTCCTATGATAAATGTTTCCAGAAAATCTTTACATGAACTATACATGTTAATCCACTTTTGAAGAGAAGAACTATCATTTTTATTTTAAATATAACGGAACAGACACAAGGGCTACATGATTGTTCTCAGGATACAGAAGTCTGTTTTTCATTCCTTCTCTTACACATCAATGAATAAACACAAGGATGTAGAATAATTTGGAGATGATCAACACATCAGAGGAATCTGCTCTGTATGCAACTTAAAAACCTTGAAAATTTGGCAGTGGCAGAGAAAGCACAAAAACTAGCAAATAACTTTTTCAGATGTTTGTTATAAAAGAATTATAATAACCAACCCTCATTTTATTAGCTTTATCAGTGCATTCACTGCAAAAGGCTCAGAACTGGGATAAACCATGGCATTAATATCCCTACTGCTCAGATTCCCCTCAATGTGTCCTATAATGGCCTCTCTCCATTCAACACATTTTTCACTGTTATTTACTGAGAGTTCTTAGGTATTGAACATTTCCAAAACAAGCGTGTGGACATTCATGTCATTACAGAACACTATATTAAGTCAGTTCAATCTGGTCTTCTCTACTTGTACTTAGAAGTGAAGTAAGAAAACAACGAAAATTAGAGCAGTTTCCTATATCTCATGAAAGAGAAATAATCTACTGCCAGAGAGACCTAACTCACACTGGTTAAACCCTAGAATAAGCAGATGATAATGATGAGATGAAAGTAAGGTTTGTTGCAATACCTGCTTTAACATTTGTGCATTAGTAATAACAATAGACACCAGCCTTACATTTTTAAATCAAGCAATAAGTAGAAAGGGATCAAAACATCAAGGAATCCATACCATTGCTTGAAGGATTTGCCAGATTTATTGTCACTGTGAAGATTAAAATCACCCACCATTAGGAATTGTATGTATGCATCCCATTCAGATGTCAAAAGTCTAAAAATTATGTGATCAAGAGAGTGGTTTCTAGGCAGATAATAAATAAAGGACAAGTTTACAATAGAAAGGCTGAAAAACATCCGATGAATTACATATAAAGGAGCAGACCCTTGCTATTATTTCCTTTGCAATCAACGGGTATAGGAATACGCTCAGTAGTCACAATAACAGTAACAACATGTTTTCCCATGGCTTAAGATAACAAAGGTAAAGGTAGCAAGATGAAACAGGTCATTTGAAACTACCATATTAACAGAAATGAACCATCTCACTGACACTTTGTAAGAAATATGCTGTCAGCATGGGTGTCTGTATGTTCTCAAAGTGCTTTCAAGCCTAATGAGTCAATACTAAGCAATTTCCGTAAGTGTCAGAGTGAGAGGATAGGGAATCCTTTTGTGCCATGGTATTTTGGTGCATCACCAACACTTTTCTAAGTAAAAACTGCTATATAAAAACAAAAATAAAAAGTTACCAGTGTGTAACAACTGTGGCAAGGGGCAGCACAGGACTTTCCAACCGCATCTCATATGCATACTCAAACTGAATCTGCTAGAAAGCTTAGTGTCTGCAAGCAGGGTTAAAACCTTAAATCCCAACTTTATGACAAAAGGGCTAAAATATCTAACTATCTGAAGTTAATAATGAATTATGTGGTCCCATTTTACAGATCCCCTGTAATTCCTCCTTCAGCTACGTTATGAGAGTCAGATGGCAGCCAGAAGTAATAATACACATGACCATAATCAAGCTCTTTACCCTCAGTAAGATTCTTAACTACCAGCTGCTTCCTTCAAGCTCTTAGTAACATTGCAATCGCAGTTTAATTCTGCTATATTAACATGCAGGAACTAATCCAAGACATGGGTGAGCTCTGGAGGCATCTGTGTTTGTGTTTACAACTGCAAACACAAAGCTCTTAGGAGACAGATCAGAATCTTAGATTTCCTTACGGAGCCTTAAACCACACCTCAGAAAGAGGACAAGTTTCCTCTCCAACCAACTCTCATTTGCCATTCAAAATCGTCTTAGGAACATCAGGTGGTATTCTACTTCAAAACCAAACATACTATTTAAGTATATACACACAGGAGCTGACACAACATTGGGTCAAGAACTAGCAGCATAATGTTCCCGGATGGCTATAATGCTCCCCCATATGCATCTTCAATATATGACATCAGCATCACTGAGTTGTATATGTACGAGAAAGCTGGACTTAGGCATAAAATAGCCCAGTAAAGGAAAATCCCCAATCTATAATGCCAACTTACTCAGAATATGCAGAATACACTTTTATTCAAGGAATTCCATATCGTACTACTTTTAAGCTGAAACTTTCCAAAGGCACGTGTCTTGCTTCCTATGTAAAGATCAGGTAGTGATGTGCAGAAAAGTTCAATTAAGCTACCACCCAAATAAAGTAGCCCACTATGCAATGTCAAGAATCAATCAGCTTACCAACTCCCAAACTTTACCAGCTTTGTTTATTTGTTCAGAAGGATTTTCCTTCAATTAAAAAACAAACCAAACCAAAACAAACAATAAACATGTAAAGAAATAGTTCTTCAGTTAATGTAGACATCTGCAGACAAGTCTTGATCACATACATTGGACTGGTAAAACGGAAAAATGACAGCAGCCTTGGAATTGAAAAACAGGAAGAATTTAGATCATAAATATATTACTGTCCAGACTCTCATTTTCCTGGCCACTGCAGTGCTCTAGCTTTATTTGACAATTTGACAAAGTTAGAATGAAATTTAAGCTGGTCATATTACCAAAGCAGAAACATCAGTACAAATGTGCTGTAAATGCAGGAGACATAAGCAAAGCTACTAACAGACTGTTGCTCCCTAGAGGTACAGGGACTGGCTGCATCAGAGGTGTGATGCTTATCTTATCCTGCAGAGGCAAGAGTCTGATCAGACACAAAACATTTCATCAGCTTTGGGTCCCTCGCAGCCATAAAGATATCCTGCATACAAATCAGAAAAAGGTAACTTCAAAGATAGCTGAAAAGGAGAAAAGAGTAAAGCAAGAAATGCAACATAGAAGGTGAACACTTGCAAGAACCAGTTTTCCTCTGCATTGACTGTTCTAAGCCCGTTTAGGTATACCCATAAAAAGAAATGAAAGCAAGTTATGTTCGTACTTTATTTGAGAAAATGCTTAAAGCCAAGTTCAGTTCTTCAGATGTATGCCCATGGCTCTTGTTATTTCAATGGGAGACATACATGTATCTCAGACTAGAATTTTATTCTAATATTCACATGTATAAAACATTTCAAAACACAAAGCTTTGGGCAAGTTTATAATTGAAGTTTAGAAAAAACCCAACTGACTGGCAGACAGCAGGCCTCCAATACACACACAAGAAGACTATCCACATCCTGAACTGAAACAGGAGGGTCTAAATAGAGCTAAATAAAGAAGATCCACTCATTGACCAATAATTCTCACCACAAATTAGTTACTTGGTAGAAATGTGCGTCTTACAAAAAAAGCGGTATCCAACAATGATTCCATAGAATTAGCGGAATCTAATAAATTAGTAGAAGATGAGACTTCTTGAAAGAGGGTGAGCATTCTTTCTCCACAGTGGAATGAGACGAAGCACCACTATTTTTTTTCCTTTCTTCCTATAAGCATTACCTCTAGCTGAAACTCATCCAACTCCTCCTTACGTAAGCCCATGAATCAAACAAACAGCGGGAAAGTAGAGCCTGTGCCATCTGGGTATGACGACAAGGGAGGTGGCTATCTTCAGCACACTGATGGCACAGAAGCACAGACCATCTCAAAGACTCCCTCGCTGGCCTCACATGAACATTACACAAAGGAATTGCCAAAAGAGATCTTTGCAAAGCACATTACAAAACAGATCCCAGGAATAATGAGCACACAACAACCTCATTCTCTGAGATTTCACAGAGGAATATGTGCAACTACTGCAGAGAGCTTCATCAAAGGCTTCTGGAGCAGCACACTGCTCTCTGCAATTAATACCATTAAAAGAAAACCCCAAACCATCTGTATTTGCAAGTTCCTTGTCCAATGCATGCTTCCAGGTCACATTCAATTTAAACATCATGTAGTAGGAAATAATCAGGTACTGGCCTTTGCCAGAGCTGCTTCACCGTGCCTTTCTGACTTTTGCACACAAAATAAGACAACAGACATTTTTAACTAAGTTGTGAACACTGACAAATTAACCAGAAAAAACCAGCCTATTTGTAAAACAGAATACATGGCACTCTTCTATCGACAGGAAAGTTCTAATGAGCCTGTCACTGGCAGATCCACATCTCCCATGTTTGTTTCTCCTAGTCATAAATGGCAACAGATTAATCTCAGTTCACAGGTAGCAACTCTCTCAGAAAATCCATGACCCAGGAAAGGAAATTACCTTGAGGCTCCTTATCTCTCTATGGCATAACTGCAAAACTGTAACAGCAGCCTATATTAGCACAATTCTTTCTATCTGAACACTGGCTAATTCTTCCTATGAATTATGCACTTGGGAAAAGGCAGTTGGGTTTTAAAATGCTGCATATAACACAAGTTTATGTTTTTCTAATTACTGTGGAAAAAGTGAGAGAGAATCATAAATGAAACAAAAAAATTTTTTTTCCAGGAGCACAGCACTTAGATTTTAAGTAACACAAATGTATTTGTATGCTATTCATATTTACAGTTTTTGCAAACTTGGTTTATTTAAAAGTGTTGTACAAAATAAGGAGGACTAGTTATTTGTAATTTGCAAATTTTTAAAAACTTGTAATTTTTTTAATTTACTTCAGAAGCATAGAAGGAAAAAAAACTATGGACTAGAAGGCACCGAACGCTTTACCTAAGCAAAAGCCAGAACTAAGAGGTGCTAAAGAATGGAAGACATTCATTGCCCTCCATGCATTTAGCACAGCGCAGAAAAGCCAGGTATATACAAGGTACAGATTTTTTTTGTCTAGAAAAACCTGTATCAGCTCAGATGCACGTGTGCAAGTACACCCTGAAGGGGAACATGTATATTGACAGTCACTCACAGCGGGCACTCAATGTAACCTGTTTCAAACCTGTATGGCCTCCGACCTCAACCCTAAGAAGGCAGATACTACTGTAGTAAAAGCATGAATGTTAAGACCTCCATTCCAGTCTCTCGTTTAAGAGTCCAAAGACTGCTGACTGTTGTGGCAAAAGTGTTGAGACCACAGTTCCCACCGTGTCTAGGAGACCCTAAGGTTATTTACAGATGACAGCAGCATAGATACCGTATTCATCCAGAACAACCACCTTAACTAACTCCTGTACTGTCAGACTAGCACTTAATCAACTCAGGTGAAAAGCCTGGGGTGCTGGGAAGCAATTCCACTGGTAAAAATAACTAGTTTAGTCTCATGACAGGAACTTGCACACAAGATGAAAAATCTTGGTCCTACACCTGATACCAAACACAAAGAACACAACTAAATTCTCTCACCCATACTTTTCTCAACTCAGTCAGAAATGAGAATCTCTGTAGATAAACATATCAGATTTTAATTTAGCCACCCGATTTCTTCAGCTAGGCTATCAGTAATACAACCCCATACCTATTAACACAAGCAGATAATTTGGACCACACTGGTCATATATAGAAAAATACTTTAAAAATTACATCAAACCAAGTAACAATGAAAAATCTCTTTCTTTCAGAGTTTTACCTTATTCCAAATATCCAGCTACCAGAAGCACTGATACCTTTCAGAGGAAGAAAGTGATCAACTGCTTTGGCCGCCAACTTAAAAACATTGCACACATAATATACTCTTTTTCACTGTACACGCAGTGTTAGCGGTAACTATCCTGATAGTACATGCAAAAAGATACACACAAGTAGATACGCATTGCATATTCCAAAACATAAACTCATTTTCAACCAACATAAAAAGGGCATAAAGTTGACTATTCAAAAAATCGCAGGGCAAAGTACCGTACACACGTGGAAAATAGAACGTTAAAATGATGTGAGAAGGTGGCTAGCTATGATTTATGATGTATCTCACATTTTCAATCAAGACAAGAACAGAAAAATAAAAGATCAGTGTGATAACAGTTTATAAACAGGAAGGATCTCTTCTTTTATCAATGTGGAATGGTAAAAGCAAAATCTAATCAGAATGAAAAGGAACAAACTGGCAGACTAAAAAAACCTTAATGTAATACAGCCATTTTTTAATATGATATTGTATCATTACCTTCACAACAAGATTACAGCACAATGTTACATTCAGATCTGGATAATTTGTGCTTGACTACATCTGGCTATGCAAAAGATGTAAGGTAGAGTGCAAGCTTTCTAGCAAATCTATCCATCAATGGAGACTAATTCAAGGTTTGGTTTTAGTTTACTTTTTATCTAAAGGAAAGTTAAATTTATAAAATGATCGGGAATGATCATAGATTAATCTCTCATTTTTTTAAGTCCCAAGATCAACATCTTAAGAATGCCTTGCATTTTCAGACATACTATAGTAGATTAAAATATCTAAAACTATGTGTATATTTTTAGCCACTCCACCCATGTCTCTCTATTTAGGTATTTCTCTGGCTCCTATGATCTTGGTATCTAAGCACTGATCCATATGTTATGTAGTTAAAAACAAATGACTATGCTCTCCAGATATGAAAGCATACCTCCTGCTGACGTCAGTAGGAACTCTGTGAAGAAAATCTTATGCCTGAATACAATCCAGAAATCTTTAAAAATAACATCACAAAGACTATGTAAATCTCAGACAAATGGTTATCTTTCGCCCTCTGTGACCATGCGATGCCCATTAGCACAAAAAAAGCTATGCATGTGTTTCAAAAGAGCATGATATATTATATCAAATCAAAGTTTTTTAGGCCAGTTATGGTTATGCTATTTCCTAGCTTCCTACAAAGCAAGGGCAGTGATCTGAGGAGAGCTGAGCACTTTCTGAAAAACAGTGAAGACATTTGGCTTCCGATGGAAGCTGAGGGCACGCAGTGGAACAGCAGTCAGGCCTCAGCCAGACATTCAGACAGTAACACTTTCAACAACTACCAAATACATTACTCATTATGTGAAGAATGAAAACTGTAGAGAATGTTGACTTTTTCATGAAACTGAGAAGTTATGGCAACTCTGAGAAAACCTGTGAGAATAGAGAGAATGATGACTAAATATGAGTAGACAGAGAAGAGGCAGTGCACCATACAAATGTCCTGACCTCTAGAGATGCCAGCAGTTCTCTTTACTATAATGCAGCTGTAAGATTTTTGTGCCATCTTTAGTGTGTACAATGTCCATTTCACTTAAAATTAGTCTATGTTAAAATTCATTCTAAGTAGCAGTAAGTCACATAGAAAAAAAATGAGAAGTGGAATTCTCCTTATCTTTTGGCTTGCAGAGTTTTTAATGGTCTGCTATCACGATAATGTGATTTATGTGTGACATTAGTTGCAAGTAGAGAGAAAATGTAATGATGGAAGTTTGATATCTTCATCTGGATCGCCTCACAGAACTGACAGCTCTGTTCTTTTCTGCTTTCAAGTTGGTTATTATTGGAAAAGTCTTTCTGCTTTGACACATTCAGCATTCTTGTGGAGCAGTAAGCTCCACTGTTAAGAATATGATCTTACATAGGAGTTCAAACATCTGTCCATTTTAGGTCAAATTACTACAACTCACAAGTAAAAGATCATACCCAAATGCAACTGTCACAAAATAAGAACAAACTCCCTTCTTTGCCTTCACAAAGAATCATATTTAAGACAATGTAAGGCTAAAAAGATAGACACAAGTAAAAAAGCAATTCACTTTGAGATGGAGAAAAATATTAGTAATTCCTGTTTTATCCTCCTTAGACACTGCATTAACCAGCAATTTAGAATGCAAGTATAACAAACTTCGCTTGTTTCAGCCTTGTTATGCAGATGTTAATTAAAAGTTCTCACGCTCTGAGATGCCAGATGTTTTTAAGCACAAATTATTTATTTGCTGAATTCTGTTTAAAAATAGCACACATACTCTGCCCCTAGTGTTAAACAACTGAAAAATACCTCAGAAAAGTGAAATCTGTCTTTTGTGTTAAGTAAAATGTTATCACTGCTATTAATCACTGGAAAAGTTCTCTGCACATTTCTATCCTCCTTTCTACAAAATGTTGCCACCTACCTTCCCAGATTTTAACTGAACACCCTACTTTTCATTAAAAGAATAATTTCAAGGTGTCCAGAATGTATTACCCAAGCTTGCACAGTATAGTTTCACACCAAATATGCAATGTATTCATTAGCTTGTACCTGTTACTAATTTACTGCATACATAATGCCTGGTAGCATGTGTATGAAAACAAAAGTACAATACAGAGTTACCTTAGGACACTCCCTATTGATTAGTTTTAATTTATGTTGTGCAACTAAACAATAAAAACCATTTACCACTAAAGGCACTTTCTAGAGTTGTTCTTGTTATATTACTGAGTTACCTATGAAATCATTGGTGGCTATTTTATGCTCTGCTACACAAGGACTAAGGTTTGTATCAATGTATCCTAACAGCTTTGGTTAGCTTTTGCAGAACTTCCCAAGTGAATATTAATGAAGCACTAAAAAGACAATGCTATAAGAATGAAAATACTATGTAACTGAAAAAGAAAAACTAATAACATACACATAATTTTCAACTTACTATTGCTGGAATAGTATTTAAGATACAGTGCAAATACTTGCACTGGTAAAAAAGTCTTTTTTCATAGTTTTGATAACTGAAAAAAGTGCATGTGTAGACTGCAGAATATAAAAGCTCTTCATTTCATTAAGGTTTAAAGCAACACTAATGAAGAAATATAAATCATAAAGTAAAAACAGACTGCTATAGGACTCGTCATCTTAGAATCTTTTAACAGTCTCTACATGTTTAAGTAAATAATTCCTGAAAATACACACTGTGTATAAACAAAAGCTCATGACTGAACAGAATTGGTTTAAGTAACATAAACACACAACAACATGAAGTTTTGGAAAGTCTTCTTCAAGCCTTACAATCTAAATAAACCATATGTGTGGGCAGGACGAATTCTGTTCTCTTATACTTGCATAATTTGGGACTACTTTGAGTAGATTTCAGTTGAACTAATCTACTAACAACAATGTAACTAGAGGCAAATTTGTAGTCTTCAGTTTTATAAATGATACTGCATTAAGCCATGTGATTAACATCTGTTGCACATTGTTCCTTCTTTGATCCTTCCTCCAGGGGAAAAACAGAAGCAAAGATGTTTCTTGTTTTGATGGGATTTGGGGGCTTTATATATATATATGTATATGGGAATATATGCAGTATTAAATATCTATGCTACGGAAGCATGGGCAACAACATTCCCCTCGCTCCTGACAACAAGGTGGCACAGTATGTCCTATTTCCTACTTCCTGAAAGAATTCACTTGGCAAAATTAGATCAATGCCACTGACATTTAACCCCCTGGATAAACCTCAGATTTCTTCAGTTTCCCCCTGTGTTGCAGATCACTACCAGTCTCACCGTGGTGAAACCTTACGTTGTCTTTCAGATTTTTGTGCCCATATGACAGAGTGGTTTTAAGACACTCAAAGCCTTGAAATTTAATCTAAACTCTGTGGAAACCCAATCTGAAAAACAAAAAAAAGTTTTATACGTTCCCAAAACAGACTCTCTTGCTCAAGCAAATGCACTAAGCTCCCTGTTTTACACAATTTCCTACATACTGAATGTTTGGTATGCAAGTGGATTGTATTGTCCAGCCAGGAGATCACACAGATGTGAACAGCTGAAACCCAGTCTTTGCCTGTCAGGATAGGAGGGTGTCTCTAGGCCAGCCAAGAAATTATTCCAGCCTCGATGGAAAATGCTTTCCAGCAGACAACATAGCATCAGCAAGGATTGATGAGCTAAAGAACAAAGTGACAGCCAGAGCAGGTACAAAAAGGAATAGCTGTCCTACTCCAAACCTTCCAAAAATCTTCCTCTGCCACAAAGAACTTAAAGCTGCTTCTATCAGCTATTCTCAGAGCACCAGCCACCCTCATACAAAAACCAATTTATGAAGGTCATGATATGGTACCCATGACTGATTTGGTAGAGACTACTAGTAAGCACAAAGATACAAGAAAAGGGGGAGCTGGGAAGAAACTGAGACACTATTTGGCGCATGCTGGACTTAAGCAAAGAAAATTCAGCAGCTCTGGTTTACCAGCTTCTTGGAGCTCATTTTCCCAGCATTTATATTCTCTAACTGATACTAGGGCAAAAATCTGAGTTACCAGTTTCTCAGATCAAGGTAACTTGGCTCAAACAATGGCCCAAACATATATGAAAAGTCTAGCTCATTCCAACCTGCTGATCTGAATTCAAAGAAAGTTTTAGCATATCAAGCTGCTCTCAGGGAACAGACACTGCTCCAGAGCTTTACAAATCTAATTCTGCTACTTCCTGCTATCATGGCAAAAGCCTTTTTTAGTATAATCATTCCATGCTGCTTCGACATGGGGATGACATCAACATGTAGGTTTTTGTTAAGTTTCCAGTTCAACACCTTTTGTCTACGGTGATCCTTCTGGATCATCCAGAGCTTCTTGGGCCACAGAGTCTCCTGAGTAGGATTGTTTGATTTACTGGTCCTTACTTCTCCAGCAGAAAGCCTGTGGACGTTGTTGATCAGCATCTTTATCTTGCTGAGACAAAGGCACAGGACTCAGAATAGCTCTGTACCTTCTCCACGTCCAGGACACATGCCTTACGTTACTGTAGCTTACACGGTTGATACTGGCATACATGTCCTGCTGAAAACTACTGGTTTCCTGTCATAGCCTAGTCCAAATTCAACACCACAGCTGCAAGTCATCCTGAGTTTACTGTTTAAAAAAGCTTTTGTAAAAAAATGTCACTAAGAGCAAGCAAAAACTAAGCCACAGAAGATAAAACCTCATTAGTGTCTGATTTTTGGCAGGAATATTGTAGAGAACTGCAATAGTATGCGTGAACAGAGAATGAGTGGGAAAGCCTGAGTGTGATGGCACCTAGAGGAGCACACAGCAAGAACAAGGATCTCAGAACGTCCTGTGTTAATGGCACACAGATTAGCGGGTCCTCAAGACCCCGGTTCACCTAAGCTTCAAAAAGACAGCCAGATGTGGGGACAAAGAGCAGTGATCAAAGCCTGAACACTCACAAAGGGGAAAACAATGAAAACACTGATTACTGTTAGCGCTAAAAGGGTAGAAAAAGGCATATCCGAAAAGGTAGATCCAAAACCTCCACATGGTTGCCAAGCTAAGAAGAACCCAGGAGACATAAGGACTTGAAACATACCTGTCCTTCATGTCACAGTAACTGATCCAGAGCCTTCTCCAGAGCCTGGAGAAGAAATATCATGGTGCCAGACTGTTGGACAGACTTCTTGGACATTGTGCACATTCTGGTGCTCAAGTGTTACAGTGAGTGAGTGAAACCTACTTCATTGCAGCCTTTATTTTACATAAAATCACCCTTCCCACCTATAAGATCTCCCCATGGGTATTTGCTACATTGTTACTATGCACAATTTAAACACTATTCCACATAGTTTGTACTCAAACTACTTAGTGCATTTTGACAGAGAGTTTATTGCTGCAGGGAGATAATGGTTATGCCCACATTAGTGCAGTATATTTTTAAAGCAAATCCTCCATTCATGCACACGTACATTTCCAAACTGGTTCACCTCTCATGGAGACTTCAGTGCAAGCAACCCAGATTATTTCTAGAGGAAGTTAGAGAGGAATCTCTGTTCCAGTTATGCACTATTTCACCCCAACAGGAACACAAGGGTGTGAAAAAATAAGCACTCCTCTGAACAGCTTCAATGCTTAGGAAGGGGTATTTAGCTCAGGGAACCAGACCAAACCAAGTACAAAGTGTATCTCTGCAGCTCTGTGGACTCTAGGCATAGGGGTCTCCCTACTGACTACTTCAACCTGTTCACCCACTATAACAGCACTATACTACTTGCTAACACAGTCAACGCCAGTTAACACTGTGCACTTTTTAAGACTGCTTTTTGTCTAATTGTTATTTTGCTTGATTTTTTCTTTCAAGTAGAAATACAAAGACATGTCCAAAGTATTTGTAAAGTTATTGACTTGTATCTCTAAGCATGCTGATTCCTAAACTATAAATTAGCTCTGCACTGTGTCGCTGTAAACTTACTACATTTAGCTTTTGAGTCTGATTTCAATGCAAAACAGGGACATAATGTACCTACTACCTAATATCTGAACTGACTTAAAGGAACTGATTATGTGAACTCACTTAGCTCAACTAAATTTCTCAGGTTTACAGGCGTCCATGACAAAATACCCATGACTTAAGTCAGCATCCATGGAGTTTATTTCAAGCAAAAGGTCCAAGGCACTACTAACTACTTCCCTTCCCAGCTTACCACAGGCTAAAAATCAAAAGAGAAGGCCAGCCAATCCCCTCAGTACACACACTCCAAAAATAACAGTGAAGGATCATAAGATCTTTCCACAGCTGCTGGACCCAGTGTTTTCTGTAATATCTACCAAAAATGTGTATTTTGCTGAAAACATAACACTGCCTAAGCTGTTCTTAGGAGCTCTGCCATCCATCAGACCTTGTAAACAACCGGAATTTTTCATCTAAAAATAGAAAACTTTCTTGTGGAAGGCATGGTAAACCACCTGAAAGTTCACCTCCAAACATTCTTGCCCAAACCAAAAAAGCGGAAGGCTATTTAATTTTGAAGAAAGAAACATTATGTAGTACTACAGTAGTGTGTAAAGTAGCTGGAAGTGATACCCAGTGGAAAGATGCCAGAAAGAAAGAGGAAATTATGTTCCTTGGCAAAATGGGTCCAAAGCTGCCAGTGTCTGATGGTGGCAGTGTTGAAAAATGAGTTCTACATTCTTAGCCAAACAGCAGCAGCAGCTTATTGAAGGTGGTAATCACAGCTCAGCAGTGGATTCAGCAGCAAATTTAATTAATCAGCATTTAAATGTCAGAACTGTAACATTAGCCAAGCAGACTGGATTAACTATTCTAAAAGCAAAGAACATGTGACAGATGAAAATGATGCCTTTTGGCGCATGCTGGAGTCTCCCAAAGATAATAGTCCAAACTCTGAATTGCAAAGCCCCCCCAGACCAGCTTGCAGCCCATCGCTGCTGAAGTTAGGGAAAAACCTTAGACCTCACACAGCAAGGGAATGTCAGAGCTTTGCTTAGAAAACTGACAATGGACCATGAGACACTAAAGAAAGTTTTAGCTATTCTCTCTCATCAAAAGTAACTGAAATTTGACCTAGGCCCTTCTGAAGCCCCACGCTAGCAGATATGGGGATGAGCAGAGAGAGAAATGGATTAACAAAATGTCAACGTGAAAAGGATTACTCTAAGGTGAAATAAGCTGCAGAACACTACCAACCTCATAAATCTGTCCTTCAGGAATGAAGTTTCCCAACTGACAGAATGTTATGACAGCAAAGAAATAAGAAGAATAGCAAATACAGGAAGAGTAGGATCCAAGCCATTAAGCAGAGGAAGACTTAACTGAATGGTCGTGATCAAAGCTAGTACTGAATTACAGCACATATGAGGAAAAGAAACTTAACTATACAATAGTATAGAGTTAGAGGGGGTGAATGTTATGAAAGTGAAAAAAAAAGGCTTGCAGCATTTGAAAGAAGCGGGGAAAAAAAATCCCAAGTACTAATGCTATTAAAAAAGGCACCTTGAGATAAGTTTTCAAAGAGGACAATGATAAATTAGACCAAAAACTAAACTGAGGCCTAGGAAGATAAAGTTACCTTGGTCAGAGGCAATGAGCATATCATAAAGTACTTGCAGAAGGTCTCAAAGTTAAAAAAACAAACAAACCTAAGTAAAACCCCAACCGTGATGAGAAAGGCATTCCTGCCTCCTGATTCATATAAAGTCAGAGCTTTTGCCACCAGATTTTGTTTATGTAAGAATTTACTGGAGAAGTTGTGTATTTTTGGGAACAGAAACTAGCCCTAAGCACTGTAAAACCATGAGATCCAAACCCTCACTGCAAAGGAGAGTAGTGGTGAAGGCCTCATCTAACTCGTATCCAACCACTTAGTACTGAATGAGAAAAAATTAGTAAGATCGTAACAATGATCTTACAATTTTTGTTGGTAGCCATGGAAGAGGAATTATTCTTAATGACCAGCAAATGATTCCACTAATTATAGAAGATGACTGTGATAAGTTGTTTTCTTCTCCTGCCAGAAAATGTGTCAATATGAATACTGGTACTACAAACAAGCCAAAGTATATATTTGGGAAGGATTGTGGAGAAATGTGAAGGAATGCATGGTTACAAGAAAAATGATTCATTGCAGAGGAAAACCTAATCTTCACAACTTCATAGCCTATGTTCTAAATGTTCTGTCTGGATTATTTTGAGTTTATGCTATTTTTCTTAATTTGTCTTTCTGCTCAAGCTTTCTGGATGGAAAAACAATCTTGAATCTCTGCCCCAGAGTAAATAATTCACTATCTGTGTATTTTGAAAGATCTAAAAGCGCCTGTGTGTTGCTCCCTTTAAATTACCTGACAATCACACTTTTGGAAAAACACCAAAACCAGCAGAAACTCACAGACTAGGAGAAACATAAATCTTACACGGAGATCTCTTTCTTTTTGTAAACATTCTGCAGTCCTTCCACTTGCTTCACAATATCAAGTTAAATTTTAATTTCCTCATACAAAAGCCTCTATTCTGAATTTTACTTTGGAGAAGGAAAGAGAACAATATGAAAAATCGGCTCTTTTATTATCAGTTCATAGGAAATTCATTCAAACAAGCTCTTCTTGCAGAAGTGGGAATCAACATCAAATCAGTGCAAAAATACATATTACTTCGAAAGCCTTCTTTCACAGTTTTGGGCAGGTTTTTTGTTTTGTTCTTAATTAAAAGAACTTTTAGGTCAGTTTGTTTAAAAAGACACAAAAACCGACACAAACTATTACTAATGACAATAATAAAAGATTCCAACAAATAATAAAAGCAATCAACCCAATACTGGGATCCTTGCAGTGGGCTCCGAACATGCTCATCTCCCTTGTCCACCATTTACTTCTGTCACTTCAGAATGCTACCAAGGACTCTCAGATCCATAAAGAGCAATCCTAACATACAAACATTTCCCAATAAAAGCCAAAAGCAGCTTTCAACAGGATACTAATCCCACCTTGAACTCTACAGAAATTATAAACTTACACAATGAAAAAACGTAAGTTTGAAGTTTGGCAAGTTTCAGAAAACAAGTATTGCTGCAGTCTTCACTGTGTAAGACCAAAAGGAAAAGCACTCCACAGCAATTGTTCAACAGGGATGTGTTCTCTGCCCTAATTAGGTACTTTTGGAAGACCTGCTCCTTTACTGTGGCTTTTGGTCACTACACAAAATTAAAATAATAACAGACAGAAATAATATTCACAAAGTGGTACTGCAGCAACTTACTAAAGTCATAATGTTTATCCTTCCCTGGTGTCAAATACACAATTTGACTGACCAGAAAGAAATGCACTATTTTTCACTAAGCGATGCAAAGCACACCTACTGATCTGGTTGTGCTTGGAATATATTCACCAGCTACAACACTTTCTAGTTTGTTTCCCCACAGGTTACTATGTCATTACTCATTTCTATTTATTTTTCTTCATGTTATCACTGCTTAGCTAATCCTCTATCTGTTCTTCACAACATATTTATCTATTTCACAACTATGCCTATGCCTTCCTCTACACTGCCTACTGGCAGTTTCTATACCCCTGCAGCCAAAAACAAGAGAAAGTCGGCAATTTGGCCTCTGTCGAATCATTAAATAAAGTGCATTCAGAACACAGTCTTTATGCACAGAACTGCCTGGCAGAAGGCACCTCAGTACACACGCACATAGCTACTGTGAGTACTGGAGGCAGTCTACACTTGTTAGAATTGACATCACATGCCAAGTCTCCCTGCTTCTCAGCCGGAAAGCAGTGAGACACACTCAGCATAACATACGCTGCAATCAAGATAAGGAGCAGCAGTGAAAGGATAATCTCCATCTTTTTTTCCCCATCTTTTTTTTTAACCCATGTGTAAGAAGCAGTGCTACAAATTACTAGTCTCGCAGGAGAAATGGGCAGGCAGTCCCAACATACACTTTCACTTCCCCCCTGCAAGGATGCCCGTAACTGACAGATGTAGTAGAAGAATCCCACCTCTGCTCCCTGTTTTTATCTGACAGACAAAAAGAGCTCAAGGAAAAGACGTTTAATTGCTGTGTTCACAGAAAGTGACTTTGTGCACAACTGACTAGTGGCCCAACAAAGAATAAATCTGTCTAAAGCACAGATAAAAGAGTGAATTTCTTCCTCTTCCAGGGACCCAAAAGTTTTAGATAAATTAGATAAGAAAGCCAGCATCATAATCGCCTTTTGTGCATCGAGCTTTAAACTCTCAAGTGAGTAATCTTGATTTGCACAAGATCTATTTTCAACAATATCACAATATACCTTATAAGAACTAGAAACAGCATTTAATACCTCATCTTCACTAACAGATAAAAAGCCCAAACATTTCCAAAAGTACCTACCTCTGTATTTTTTAGGATTTAGCTGTAAAATTTTAGGTTTTATAAACAAATTATGACATCATGCACATGGGACACATCTACACAGAACTTGGAATTACTCATGATTATGATAATGGTCACGAACACAAGCAAGCTACTCAGTGACATCAAGATTGGAGGAGGCCTGGGCTGCAGTGATCATGCACTGGTGGAGTGATGTTTTAGAACATATGCTTCAAATATGCAACAACGTGCGCGTTGGACACGTTATTTGGAAAACTCAATCAAAAATATCAGCACAAGTTTAAAACAGATTCGATCATAAACCACGTGTCACGGGTATGAGGATGGAACAGAATTTGCACTTGTTTGGCAACAAGCAGTTGTAAAATACTGGTGTTTAAGATGACTTTTACAAAAATGCCAAATATGTTCTAAACAGACATGTTCTAAAATAGATAACTGGTCTTTGGCCCATGGCTTCATTTTTTTTCCAGAACTATACATGAACACTCATAGGATTGGAGCAGGGAGGGGGGGAGGAGGAAAAGGGTTAGGGATCCTTAAATCAGTCTCCTATGAAAGCTTCTATACAGAGTAACATAATGTAGCCCATCAGCACTGGGAATACCTACTAAAATTATATATAATCTTCATTCTGTTCCAGTCTACAACTTTTCTGACACATTCCTTCCTATCTCAAATCCCTATCTTCAAGACTATCTTTCATTTTTCTCTCTCTTTAGCAAAAAATAAAATAAAAGGAAAACAGAGCCGGCAGTTTGTTTGCATAGTTTTGGTGGTTTTTTGTTTAAACTTGAAACCAAGGCTGCAGCAAAAAAGACTGACATTAGCACCTGGCAACAGAGGGTAAAGCAGTGTGTGTGGATTTAATGCTTTCAATGCACCTCCTTTTGCTTTAAGCACTGTTGGCCTTGCAGTCTGCATTTAAAATCTAAAATCTGTTAACTGATTCAGGTTCTTCCCAGGTGGGGCTAGTCAACTGCAGACTACTAGGGATTATGACACATAAGAGACTAAGAAACTTTCACATACCTGGTATGGCGAGTCAGATGATAGAAGTCTGTGGCTGCTTTGAACACTGCCTTTCTTTGGGCCCTTTTCAAATTAAGCTTAGAGCTTCAAAACAGTTGGCCACAACATAAAGTACCTTCTTTCTTATCACTTACAGCATATACACTGCAAAATCTCTGCATTTATAAGCACTCTACTGTTCATACGACTCAGAAACGGAAACAAAACATTGTAATACTGCTGATTGTGAATACAATATTAAAAACTAGGTGGACTATTTTACTACTGATTTGCAACAAAAAAATCTTTTTCCATCATCTTTTGCAGTTCTGTTGGTAGGAGAAAACAAGTTGAGGGGTAGAGATAAAGTAGGATACAGAGAGAGGAACTCATTCTGAAAATTAGTTTGAAAAACTCAAAAATAATGTTCAATGATGACAATTAATTAATAATTTAATATCTCCATATTCTATCTCTCCATACACAGGTCACTTCTGAGGGAATAGAATTCTTTTTACTTTCTAAATGCCATGCAACTCATACAACAAAAAAAATTAGTATTACCTACACACATATAGTGCACACATACGAAGGGTAGGCATGGATATATATGATTAGGTGTACATATATATAAACTGTGTAATATATAACAATTGTAATATGCATAAACATATGCCTGCCTCTCATATATGTGTGTACAGTACATGTACACACACATTTTTCCTGAGCCAAACCATTTTATTCCAGCTTTAAGCTGGGAACAAGTCTTTACATTCAGTTGTAGACCACTGAAATACAAGTTTATATTGGAAATGCTTAGGCACCCTTAACTGTAACGATGCTAGTAGGCTCTGCAATAATTCCATTCCTAGAATTTAATAACATGCAGTCACTATTCTACAGTAACATCAGAAGCGCCCCACTAACTCTCCAGTTACTACAAGAAGAAATTGCATTTTTTATAGCTAAAGCCAGTAGAGGGAGCAAAAAAAAGGGGGAATCGCTTAATGTTCCAACTTAAGACCTCAGTTTTAAGTAATGGGACATCTTATGAAGTTTATTCTAGACAACATAATGTTTACTTCGCTCTTTTGAAGTTAAGTGAATTTCTGTACAAGAGCCAATTTTAAGAATGTTTATTTAATAAATAAAGATAGTATTGTTTGAGTGCTTTTCTAATCAGAGTGCAGGTCCTACCTCTTCAATAAACTCAGATACAGGCGTCAGTGGCCAAGAGCCATTTTAACAATTCATGTGCCATACAGCAAAAGAAGCAAGTGATTTTTAAACTCCTAAAATGATACTCCTTATTCATCTCCGAAAATTACAAATGGCAACTATTTAAAGTTGCATATTTGAAGCATATGTTCTAAAACATCACTTTTTGTTTTTATTTTGGTCAGTAATCTGTGACTGAGATGTTATCTTCTTGTGGTGCTATCCAAGAAGTGAAGCATCTTCAGACAGGTAAACATTGTACCTTGCCTTCTAAAAGCACTAAGGAAGCTCTATGGAAAACTACCAAAAATTCCAAAGAAACCCCCCCGATACTGTGAAATACACATCTGGCTGGGTTATTAACACATTCCGTAGCAGAGGCTCACTTTAGGTGTTTATTGTAAGAAAAGACATGTTTCAAAACTCCAGATGAGACTGAGGGTTAGTGGCAAGGCTTGGAGAGTGAGTTGTGTTTGTTTTGAAACACAGATGCAAAACACATGCAAAGCTGGATGATCAGGTGTGTGTCCTCTAAGTCGGATCAAAGGCAGGACAATGGGTTTCAGAGACGTCTCATCATCTTTAGTATCATCAATGATACTCAAGCAAGACAGTTTTACCATTTCTTTACCAGTTTTACCATTCTTTAACATTTTACCATATTTTTCAAAAAAGAGGAGCAAATAGTACCTTTCTTAGTTTACCTACTAAGACTTGGTGACAGCCGCTTTCTGGATTAGCAAGGTCCTCACATTAGTCTTACTGCCAGATACCACAGAGAATGAATGAATGAAACAACTGAAGAAGTCTCATCAGAGATAGCTGTGATGCAATACTGCGAACTCAGCTTCTGCACTTTCGTCTCCATGAAGAGGGAGCACTCTTACAACTGAAAAGCAAGGAAGTCATGACTGACAGACAGATTGATATAATATATAGGCAATAAGACCGTATATGGATCTGGTTGGGTCCTGGTGAGTGTCTGTTAAGGACCTATGAGTGGTCCAGCACAGACTGCTGAATGTACCAGGCAGTATGGCTGAAATTGGGTTTCAATTCAAAATTTAATTTCAGAGCATGGAATTTACATTAGTGTGGAGCCTTTTCAGTCCACCTTAAGCTGCAGCTGTTGCTTCCACAGTTTTAGTAGACTATTAAGTCTTTTTCTGCTTTATGCTGTTGCTACTGGAAGGAAAACAATATACACTCTTGCACAGATGTTACATTGAGATATCACACTAAAGCAAAAGGACACGTCATCTGAACTGTGGTGGTTATACAAGTAATTTGAATAATCTCCCTTTAGGGATTAAGTATAAAGGCAGCTATGGCTGTGAAACTGTAAGAAGGATGGTGAAAAAAAGCCAAAGTCAATTCTTATTCTTCATAGCCTCGCATGCGATTTCATCAACCTGTCAGATTGTGAAACATAAGACTAAAGAAAAATAATTCAAAAACAACTTGTGTATGCTGGGTTTAAGTGTATATTAGTGCACCTCATATCTACACATTCGAGTGTGAGAAAAGAAGGGCATGGTTTTCAGATGACTGGGTGCTCAGCCACTGGAAAAAAAGAACCATCACCATATTTTAAATGTGTAGACATCCCACAGATTAAAGAATCAAGGCTTCCCCTATCAGAGGTTTATGTCACACTTAAAACATGCAGTTGCCAGAACATCAATGGCCTTATATTTTTATGGTGTCACAAGACATGGTGCAAAACAATTTCACTGTTAGGTGGTGGTAGGAGGTAAACAGTCAATGACTAAAAAGTTACTTGCAGCAGGTAAATTGCACATGCCACTTCGTCCAAGTGAAAATGCCTAGCCTTTTATTCTCTCTTTTCTCAGTGTGCTGCAGCAGTCAAACATAATTGACATCAGTGAAGATGCCAACATAAGACCAGATAGTACCCAGCCTAAGAAGCTACCTTATACAAAACTTGAAATGTTTCTTAAAAAGAAGCAGTAGTTTTATCTTCCAGTGCCATTAAAAGCACATGAAAGCCTATTTTCCAAGTTAAAATTAAAGAACTCTCTATTTTGTACGTATTTATTTTCAAGAAACTAAAGAGAAAAAAAGACATATTGAAGGTAAGAAACCTCTTTGCTTTATTAATCTTTTAAATATCATTCTCAAGGGGAAAAAAACATGGTCTTAGGAATAATCAATCTTATTTCTGATATTTGTTTAAAGTAATAATATGTCTCCGACTGTAGCAGTTTTATAAAATGATGAAAAACAAATTTTGCTTTCCATCAAGAAATGAACTTGTTTTATTCGCGTTGCAGGTTTACATTCAAAAGAACATCTGCTAACAGTTAATAGACCAATAAGGCAGCTCAGCGTACTAGTAAGGAAATATATTGTGCCTGAAGTACTCCAAATCCTGTTTTGATCCCAAAATGACAACTGGATGAAGGAATGTGACTGCAGTGGTAGCAAATTACAGTTCAGGCTAAGAGTCAGAAAATATTCTCAATGTCTAAATACCATGAAGTTAATACGCATGTGTTATATAGCCACATACTCTGAATTACTGTGATCACAGCTAAGACTCCAACCGGGACGAATTTTTAATAGCTTTATTTTCTTGAAATAGTAAAGCAATGCTTCAGTAAAAGAAAAAATTACTAAATTGCTACCCATCAGTAGACTAATATTAGTTTCATTAAAATTTAATTAAATTCTATAGCACTAAAAACCAAATCCAAATTCCTGGGACAGTGACAAATTTGAGGAAGGAAAGACTAAAGCAAAATACAATGAGCTAAATGTTTAGATGGCTGGAAGACAGATCCAAGATCTCTCTGAATTCAAAACTGACTGTAGGTTATAACCCATACAGGCTACAGTGAATTTCAAATATTATGTCATCTAGGACTGACCGCCTTTCTGGTATTAAAAACAAAACCACCTTTTTTTTCTCTTTCAAAAAACCTCTCCAACTACTATCACATTTTTCCTCTCCATTCCTCAAGGCATATCTCTGGAGTCCCCTTGCTAAACACAGGTATACTGAATTATTACTTACAGCAACATCGCAACAGAGCATGTCAGGCTAGGACACACATCAAATATCTACCAGAACAGTTACTATTCGAAAAGAACCTCATGTAAATCAAAGTGAAACTCCATATTTATAACTCTCTATGGTAGTCTTTGTACCATAGACAACACGGACTTCACAGGTAATTTCCACAATAATAAAATAAACAATGTTTACTTATTTGTGTGGGATTTACAAAATACACAACATTCCAAATGAAAAAAATGCCAACTGGAAAAACTGTCTCTAGAAAAAAAATTTGTAATTTGCATCCTTTCTTAAAGAACTCAGCATAGGTGGTCATCTAGAACAGCATAGAAAAACAGAAACTAGGGTTAAAAAAATGTTTTATGCTCAATCCTGCTTTAGCCCTTCTGTTTGCATTGATGAATGGATTTCATGGTATTTTCAGCCAAATATCCTGCTTGATTCTTCATCTTAGAAGCACAAGAAGGACAGATATGATTTCTTTCTAGGTGGACTCCGCTATGGATTTCAAGCTCCAAATTCTATTTAAAAAAAACCCCACCAGATGTATACCAAAGCACCACTACTTGCAAACATTTCGAGGAAAGCTAAGCTCAACAGCTTTTTCTTTTTCTTTAAATTCAAATCACATTAAAGTCACTTGAATCATTAAGTCAAATTTCACTTACAATTAACCAAGTAATGATCCAGCCAACAAATCTACTAAGTAAAGATGCAAGTATGACTTTTAAATGAAAAGTATTTTTGTATGTAAATGTGAGGGCACACAAAACCATTTGCAGGATCAGGAAATAAAACCTCAGGCAATTTGCAGTCTCTCATATTAAAAAAAAAAAAAAAATCAAAAGAAAAAAGCCATCACACAAGGAAACAAGTATGCAAGATTAAAGTTAAGATTCTCCACTACATAATGTATCAAAACTGAGTTAAAAAACATAAATCAATTTTTCTTTCTCCAGACATCATACTTTTACTTTTCGCTTTAATTTTTGTACATGGTTATTTCTGTCTGGATAACCAACTAGTCATATGTAAAAAACAGACTAAGGAGAGTTTATGTTTAAGAATTACACTTGGAAGTATTTTGTCAAATTAACACAATTGAAAATGTTGTGCAAAAAAGTTTATACAAATGTATATACTGACAAAAGGCTTCTACAGCCGAGGCAAACAGTCAATCACAGTTCTGCAAGACTGAACAATACTAAAGACTGACATTTAGCTTTGACATTTGGATGTTTTCCAA
Source organism: Pluvialis apricaria (assembly GCA_017639485.1). NCBI lineage: Eukaryota > Metazoa > Chordata > Aves > Charadriiformes > Charadriidae > Pluvialis > Pluvialis apricaria. Next base: position 46,218,195 of record CM030044.1, on the reverse strand, counting down.
TAGTCCTGGCTGATTTTACTATAGAATTATCAGTTGTCGCTGGAACACTGCAGACATACAGATTGGATAAATGGTGGCTACAGACGCACAGATCAAAGAGGCTGTTGGGCTTCCTCCCCCTTCTCTTTTTTTTTTTTCTTTTTTTTTTCCCCCTTTTCAGTTTAAAAGTTAACAACCTTAGTGACACAGCCTGGAAAGACTCAAGAGTTCTGTTGATATACCATGTTTTGAAGAAAGGGATATTCTTTCCTCTTAAAATACCATCAAAGACCATTTACATGAGAGGAGAAGAGTGACTAAGATCTTTATAAATAGGAATTGAAAGCTGGGTTGCTAAATCCATATATAGCCAGCTACATAAATTGACCCGATTTACAAATATGCCAAGCATCCTCAATGTTTCTGTCATCAAGCACCATTTGGGTTTCAAGGGTGTCCAGCATACTTGAAAATAAGGCAACTAATTTTAGAGCCTAAACAGGATTCAAATAACCTAACATTGGATCCTGTTTTGAAAAAATCAGTGCCTTGCTCAAAGGTTCTTTCGTTCCACTTACTTGCTACCTCTGCTGGGCAAAATTGATGTAAGAATAGCCAAACTAGGTAAGACTGGAAGTTTATCTATCCCATTATCCTGTTTTTAGCAGTTAGTAGTCCTAAGTGTTTAACGAAAAACTAAGTGCATGGTACACATACCAAAGGACATTTTTCTCATCTTACTCTTCTAGCTTCCAGCAACACGTGAGGCGACTGGTCAAGTTATTGACACATACTGCTTGGCTGAGAAGTTTTCCCTTTGCTAGTACTTACTATAAAACTAGTCCACCTAACGTACATTAATTCAAACAGAAAAAGCAGTAATCTTATGTTATTTAAACTGTATGTGCTGGAAACAAAAAACTTTGAAAACCATTGCTTCAAAAAAAGCACTTCAACTCAATGCAAACAAAGGCTTACAACCCTCAGGGGAGTAACATAAGTATCAGCACATTTGCTATGAAAAAGTAGAAAATTGGTAAAGAATTTCTAAAGCTATAGACATACAAGAGATTGATGTGACTGTGAAAGGCTCTCCCGGTTATCAAGGAAAAAACTACTTTCATGGGGAAAAAAAAAACCAGAAAAAAAAAGAAAAAAGAGGACAACACAATTAAACACTGCAAGAGAAGTCAAGGTCTCAAGCACAGGCTCAAGTGGCACAAAAAGTTAAGAGTCTCTGCATTTGAAAGAATGTTTTTCTTCGGGGAATGAAAAAGAACAAGTGATTCAGAGTCTCTTCAGGTTTTCCCAAAAAGGAAAGGAAACTGAGTCAGTGGGAAAAGATTTTGAAACACTAGGTTTTCAAATGTGATCAACAAAGCTGGACTAGGAACGAACTGATATGAAGAGCGCAAGCGACCAGGGAACACACAGACCCTACTTTTTACTTGGAATCTTTCAGCGAGCTTTGTTCACATGAGTTAACTACTGGCTCACATGAGAGCATTTTCAACTATGAAATAACTGCTATTTAAATGCCAATGGGGTTGACAATTCCTCGTCAATAGCACCAAAACATGGTGCTGCTTTTAACCTCTTAGCTCTCCAAGCACACGAATGATGCGCAACCTTCAGCGTTGTGTGAGGTCAGGGACCTCTTCCCTGAACAATCTAATCAGGAGCTCTACAATCTTTGCAGTCTGACACACTTCCCTACTCTTTTTCCTCCAATTCACTCTCTTCTGCTAGTGAGAGAACTTAAAATCAGATAATTAAGTACTGTTAGGTGTTCATGAAATTCTCAAAATTCTATAGGAAGCACTTAATCTCTGGTTTATAAGATATTTATATTTGGTCCACAATGCTTTATTCATTTAATTTATGTACAGTTTAACATAATACCACCAACGAAGACATGTAGGCCGCATTCTTCTTACTGGCATAAATTTGGGAGAAGATATATCGAATCACTTGAACTAAAATAATGCAAAACCAAGAGAGAGTGCAAAATTAAATCATCCAGCTTCAAAGATCTGCAGGAAGCAAGAGGGGATGATTGCAATTATATACAGTCAAGATCCTGTCTCCATACAGAATTCCATAGCAAATCACAAAACACAGGAAGAGATGTATAGAAAACACAAGTAAAATGAATATGCTTTCAACTATTTTTTCTCATAAAGCATCTATCACACTTCAAGAGAAATGCAGCTGACCCACAGTAGCAGCTACTGGAATAGACAGCTTAAAACACCTAATTAGGTCACTCTATGCAAGAACTATCATCATTTCATACTAGTCTAAAACGTTGGGGAAACTTCCCCCTTAAATAAAGGGAAGTATTTTGGGATATAAAAAACACAGTAAGTATCAGCTAATGAGGAACAGACAAAGAAAAGTGCCAAACGCTGTAAAGCCCTGATACTTCAGATAATAACTAAAATTTATGACTGTTTCCTTCCCTGGGAGACAGGAGTACAATTAGAATTCTCAAAACAACAGCCCCTTTGTGCTGGCATGCTCTGTTATGTTTATACTGCTACAGATAGACGAGAAGATAAAAAAATAAATACTAAAGCACCCTTTTTAACCCAAGATAATATAACTTTTTTTTTTTTTTTTAATGTGGGTTTGGACATGGTTTTGCACATAGCTTATTCTTAACTGAAGTCATTTAGGTAATTATCATTGCATGCACAGGAATTAACCGTTTAAGTAGCTTGCTACATACACAGAAGCCTCTATTTGAAAAATCACACAAAACAAGAACAAACGAGCTATTATGAGTCACTTTAATAATTTCCTTTGCTGTCCAAATACAGCTTGACATTTAAACAGCTTAAATTATTCCTTTATTTCAATTTTGAAAAATTTGGATGTGCTTGGCTTGATGAACTGTTGAATGAAAAGCATCAGGAAGTATGCGTGCCCTTTCTTTCATCCTTTACTTATATTCAATGATATGGACCACTTGGAGCTGACAGTGGTTAGAAGACGCATAGGGAAATACAAGCATTGGTTTTTCTCATCTCCTTCACAAAGAAAGCCCAAGTACTATATTCTGAACATGCAATCTGGACTCAGATAACCACAGATGGTTTTGCAACAGAATACCCTGCAGGCATCTTTTCCCTATAAATTCTGGGAAAGGTACATTCAGGGGAAGCTCTAACAACTTCCCAAAGAGCAGCAGTGTATCAACAACTGAATCTTGAAGATTTCTCCTACTGCATGCTGTCATTTTGGCCTAGACATCTCTCTCCCCTTTCTTTTTCATTTTGTACTATTTGTGCATCTTGCCCTTCATGGTTCCACTGATACGCTCTTATCACAAAGCTAAGTAAAATGGCCAGTTTCTTCCTCAGTTACAGTGATGATCTATAAGGACCTGTGTCAACCTTGTAGTACCATGCCTTTGAAGTCAGAGGAAATCGCTAAGCAGCTCTACCAATTTCATACGGCTTCAAGAACATGGTACACAACATCACACTCACCTCCAAATCACACCACTATGCAAAACGTCAGAGAATATACTCCATGGTAGGTGCCCAAAGCAAGCAGGATTCGGAGAAGTTTCTGCTGTCATTTAGGAGCTCATTGAGTAAAGAGCTACCATTGAAAACTCAGTAACCAGTACAAGGTATCTACAAAGCAATGAGGCTTATATGACAGTGGAGGATCACTGAACACTTAAGTTTTAGAGATCTTCATTTAAAAAAAGACAGTAAAATTATTCTAAAAACTATCAAATATTACTGCATGCCAGCATAATTTACTACTTTTATCCCTAAGGAGGACTGCAAAAGGAAAGCTGTAGAGAAAAATCTACATAAATAAGAAACAAAATACGAAGCATGAAATTAATGTTTCCTTATTTGATTAATTATACAGTTTGTAAAAAGAAATAAACTTCTGGTTCATCTAAGCACTTGGACTGGCAAGTTGTGGAATTTGTTGCGGTTGCTTCAGATATCAAACCTACTTGACAATTGGCCCAGGAGCCCAAAAGTACAAAACAAACAATCTCGGAATACACCTTTCCTTTTGGTCCTCATCTTTCTATCTGAGCTTTGCCTTTAGTTCTTCCCTTGGATGTTTTGTCCATCTGCCTAAATGAATCCACCCTACTCTTGGCACTAAGCAAACAGTGCATAAAAACAGCGTTTAATTCTCTGCTATTAACAAACACTATCTCATTACCAACTTAAATATATATATATTTTTTAAGAAAAATAAAAAGCAAATGGGAAATTTCAAATGCTAGGCATTGCTTTACGACTAACAGAATTAAATTCTATTGCCGTTGCATAACTGGAATATACTAGAAACCAAAAATATTTAATTAAGCTTTTTATTCTCCACAATTCCATGAAAACTTGATAATATAATCCTTACAGTTTGCCTGACTCAGCTTCCAAAGACCAGTGGTTGACCAGAAACTCATAAATCACAAAAGGCTTATGAATAAACTCTAGATCTGGATTTTAACATGCTCTTGTTCTGCCAAGACATAATGGTAAAATCAATGCCAAAAGACAACATGGCACAATGATAGCAGCATCAAGTATTTAAATCAACAGAACCAATGAAAGAACTTCATTTTGGCAAATGAGGAAATTCAGACCCACATGTCTAATGAGCTTCCCTGAGCCCCATTAAAACTAAAATTAAAGATCATAGCACAAAGGAGGCAAACAAACCTACCCACACGAAGCCAGTACTAGTTTTAAGTCTGGTGTAAGAAAAATAGCACAGCAACTTTATATTGACAGCAATTTAACAGTAACTAGCTGATAAAAAGAAGTCCAACAAAATGCAGGAGATGAGATAGTAAGAAGTTTCTTTACCTAGCCATTCCCAGGCTGGAAAAGTTGGAAGGAACTATCAAAACATCAAGCCTGGAAAAGGGGTGGGTACCCAGTGTGGTGTAAGCAGCTGAGAGGCACTGAGGAATTAGCTGAAGCAAATGCTCTTCACAGCGTTCCATAAGGCACCAGGGAGCAAAGAGTCTGTAAGGAATGACTGCCTGCGACCTGGCAGCAGGATTTTGGAAACGGCAGGGATATTCCACATGACCACAGATTTCTTCATGCCATCTGACAATAAGAAAAAAAAAAAGTTTAATGTGGTACCAGAAATGTGCTCAATTGAGCAATTAAGTATGCTAAAACAAGGATATTCTCTAGACATGAGAATGACAGAGTTTGTTCGCATAAAATGATCTCATTTGTATTCTCACACTGTTCACACATGTGCAGCACTGTGCAAACACTCATTACTACATGTCTGAGTAGAACTGATATAGTCACTCATAATTTAAAGAGATGAGTCAAACCTTGTTTTCGTAATATATATGCATCAAAAAACAAGTGCTTAAAATGTACTTAAAGAAAACGAAGCAACAATACAAAAATACTTATTTATTCAGAGAATTCCTATTCAAACTTGACTATGAAAACAAAATTTCATACATTTAACACCAACATATTAAGTGTAATTAGAATGAAATTCCGAGGTGTTTTTTTATTTTCTGTTGTCATTACTAAAATTCTCCAGGAATTTACTGTTTGGTTTTTTCTTCAGTAAAAAACAACAGTAGATATCAATTCAGGCTTATCACCGTAGACGTCTGAAAATATCACATTAGGATCAAGCTTACTTTACATCACCTTTACAGGATATTCAGAGCTGTGGCTGGAAGGAAAGAGGGGTAAATCAAATCCTTCCTAAACCCTGAGTCACATACCTTCACAAGAATTTATCTGCCGAAATAGACACATATCTAAGCAGAAATCAGCTTCCTGTTTTCACCTGCCAGCCTACCTTCTGCACAGCACAGAGCCTCTCCTTGGTTTGAGACTTCAACTTAAGAAGGCGGGTTCTACTATGCCTGGACAGGCAAAGCATTTGCTGTTATTGCACCCAGCATTGCCCAAAGCATTTATATTTGGAAGATCATGCTCCAGGTGAGTGCTGACATAAAAAATCAAGATAATAACATGTAGAAAAGCACTACATTTTGCTCAAGTGCCAACACTTTAACACCTTACATAACTCTCTCTGTGAAAGAAGCAGACTCTAAGCTATTTTATTGATTACATATGCAAAGAAAATACACCCATTGTTATACAATTTTTTTTCCAAGGGCAGTCTAACCCAGTATATTTCTGTTGTAAAACAATGTCACTTTGTATTTAATTATCAGAGTTGAGATTAGGCAAGAACATGAACTGTAGCACCCTATCTCTTGTAAAAGTTGCCAAGTCCTTAATGACCACAAGGAGAAAGGAAATGTATTTAAAACCCTAGCTCCATTTAAATTTTTCTTTGATAGTATCCTTATGTGAAACTCACTGGCATCTGGACATAAATTACATTACACATTTCAACACCTTCTTTCAGAAATCCTTCCTTTTCCTGCTGCCCAACAGTTTATCTCCATTATCTTATCTGAGACGCTACCTTAACATTTGCTTGTCTATCTATTTCACACCCTTTCTAGAAATGTCTGCTACTGTGCATAATGTTGGTTGGTTTCGTTACCTAGTCTTAATGACTAAAACAAGTAACAAGTGTCTGTTATTTTAATTCCCAAATAAAGATTAACTGGATATAACTGTACGAGCAGATTTTTAAGGACATATATTTTTATCATAGAATCATAGAATGGTTTAGGTTGGAAGGAATCTTAGAGATCATCTAGTTCCAACCCCCCTGCCATGGGCAGGGACACCTTCCACTAGACCAGGTTGCTCAAAGCCCCATCCAACCTGGCCTTGAACACTTCCAGGGATGGGGCATCCACAACTTCTCTGGGCAATCTGTTCCAGTGCCTCACCACCCTCAGAATGAAAAATTTCTTCCAAATATCTATTCTAAATTTCCCCTTCTCCAGTTTGAAGCCATTACCCCTCGTCCTATCCCTACATGCCCTTGTAAAAAGTCCCTCTCCAGCTTTCCTGTAGGACCCCTCCAGATACTGCAAAGTTCCTATAAGGTCTCCCTAGAGCCTGCTCTTCTCCAGGCTGAACAACCCCAATTCTCTCATGCTGCCTTCATAGGAGAGGTGCTCCATCCCTCGGATCATCCTCGTGTCCCTCCTCTGGACCCACTCTAACAGGTCCATGTCCTTCTTATGTTGGGGACTCCAGAGCTGGATGCAGTACTCCAGGTGGGGTCCCACGAGAGCAGAGTAGAGGGGCAGAATCACCTCCCTTGACCTGCTGGCCACACTTCCTCTGATGCAGCCCAGGATACGGTTGGCCTTCTGGGCTGCAAGCACACATTGCTGGCTCATGTTGAGCTTCTCATAAACCCCCAAGTCCTTCTCCTCAGGGCTGCTCTCAATCCATTCGCCACTCAGCCTCTATTTGTGCATGGGATTGCCCTGACCCATGTGCAGGACCTTGCACTTGGCCTTGTTGAACTTCATGAAGTTTGTGTGGGTCCACCTCTCCAGCCTGTCCAGGTCCCTCTGGATGGCAGCCCTCCCCTCCAGCATGTCGACCACTCCACACAGTTTGGTGTCATTAGCAAACTTGCTGAGGGTGCACTCAATCCCACTGTCCATGTCACCAATAAAGATGTTATGTCCTAATTAACTGCAAAACAACCTTGTAAACTTAGGCTCTCCTTTTTTGTCTATGCATAATAGACACCACCCTTGCAGAGGATTTTTTTTTTGTCAGTTGGGTTTTTTTTCCAAAACACATTAGCTCTGCTTATTCCACTGTCACTAACTCAACTGCTGCAGATACATTACACTACCTGCACCTATTCACTTGTCCAAAGACCACCACGTTGATTGACTCATAACAATGACTATCCCACTGATTAAAACTTGCACTAATTTTTTCTACAAAAATCTACAAAAATATTTCCCTTTTTTCGGAAGTTTTACAAAAACCAGAAACTTTCATTTATTCTATCAACACTCTGTCAGATCAATCTTTTGCACCAAATCAACAAAAATTCCTACTACTGAACATGCTGTACATTAGAAAGGAATATATAGTGAACATCTACAGCATATTTCTGTAGAGGCATTCATAAATATATAAATAGTAGAGGAATAAAGACAAAACAATTTCTAAAAACTTATCAAACCTATAAACTATTTTAAAGCTTGAACAGGCATGTCTTACTGATCTTAGGTAAAATATAAAAATTCCTATTCTCAAGATTTAGTAGAATTTTTTTTTAAAACCAAAATTAGCCAAACTGCAAGCCATTAGAATCCTTTCATTTTAAATTCCAATAAAAAATCCCCATTAGGTCCTCAAGTTCTGAAGTCTCGCTAACTTTACCAAAATGGTAAGGACTTCAACTGTGTTCATGTTAAAACAGTTCATGCCCAAAACAGCTATCTAAAAGGCAAGCATTGTTTTGGCTATGTTTCTAATTACATAAGTGAAAAAATACTTACAGACTGACTAACCTGATCACCTTCTACAACTAAATAACATTTTCTGTTGACATGGGGAGAGCAGTGGATATTGTTTGCCTGGGCTTCAGCAAAACATTCATCGCAGTTTTCCACAGCCTCCTCCTGGACAAACTGGCAAGATACAGACAGGATGTGTGGTCTGTGAGATGGGTAGGAAACTGACTCACAGGCCACACTGAAGAGAGTGGTTATCTATGATTTTCACTCAGGCTGGCAGCCTGTCAAAAGAGGGGTCCTCCAGGGATCAATGTTGGGCCCCACACTGTACAACATCTTTGCAAATGTCCTGCGTGACGGGATTGAAAGCACCCTCACCAAGTTTGCTGATGACACCAAACTGGGTGGTGAGGTGAACACGTCAGAAGGGAGAGCCATCTGACAGAGAGACAGGAAGGAAGAGTGGGCTCGCAAGAACAGTGTGAAGTTCAGCAAAGACAAAGGCAAAGTCCTGCACCTGGGATGACATACCCAAAGAACCCAGCACAGACTATGATCTGTGTGTCTGGCGCGCCTTGTTGAAAGGGACCGGAGGGAGCAAGTTTGCTGATGATACAAAACTGAGAGGGGTGGCTGACACGCCAGAAGGCTGTGCTGCCATACAGCGTGACCTGGACAGGCTGGAGAGTTGGGCAGAGAGGAACCTAATGAAATTCAACAAGGGCAAGTGTAGGGTACTGCACTGGGGAGGAATAACCCCATGCATCAGTACAGGTTGGGGGCTGACCTCCTGGAGAGCAGCTCTGTGGAAAGGGACCTGGGAGTCCTGGTGGACAACAGGATGACCATGAGCCAGCAATGTGCCCCGGTGGCCAAGAAGGCCAATGGCAGCCTGGGGTGCATCAAGAAGAGTGTGGCCAGCAGGTCGAGGGAGGTCATCCTCCCCCTCTACTCTGCCCTGGTGAGGCCACATCTGGAGCACTGTGTCCAGTTCTGGGCTCCCCGGTTCAAGAAGGACAGGGAACTGCTGGAGAGGGTCCAGCAAAGGGCTACAAAGATGGTTAGGGGATTGGAGCATCTCTCTTATGAGGAAGACTGAGGGACTTGGGTCTTTTTAGTCTAGAGAAAAGAAGACTGAGGGGGGATCTTATCAATGCTTATAAATACTTAAAGGGAGGGTGCCGGGTAGATGAGAAGAGTCTTTTTTCAGTGGTGCCCAGTGATAGGACTAGAGGTAACGGGCACAAACTTGAGCATAGGAAGTCCCATCTAAACATGAGGAGGAACTTCTTTACTCTGAGGGTGGCAGAGCACTGGCACAGGCTGCCCAGAGAAGTTGTGGAGTCTCCCACACTGGAGACATTCAAAACCCGCCTGGACGCCATCCTGTGCAACCTGCTGTAGGTGTCCCTGCTGTGGCAGGGGGGGTGGACTTAGATGATCTCCAGAGGTCCCTTCCAACCCTGACCATTCTGTGATTCTGTTCCTGGTGGACAACAAGCTGAACATGAGTCAGCAGTGAACCACTGCAGCAATAAAGGGAAAACAGATCCCTTCTGATGAGGAGAGGGGAGGGGAGATGAAGTGAGGTGAGGCGGAGAAAGCTCAGGGGGACCTTATCACAGTATTCCCATCCGGAAAGGGCATCTAAAAAGGGCACGGACGTGCTCTCTTCACAAGGAGCCACATGGAGTAGACAAGGGGCAATGGGTGCTAGATAACCACATCTAAGCTCCCCTTCCCACCGAAGATTGAGCCAGATGATTTTTCAAGGTCCCTTCCAAACTGGGTGTTCTGTGATTCTACAACTCTATGAATTTGAAAAGCTGAGAGTAATACACGAGGAAACCAAGGGCCATGTCTGAGACCTCTGCTAACTATGATGAATACATGTGGAAACAAGTGGTATTTCTCCGAAGACTTAATTTTTAGCTTCAAATCCCATCTGCAGGCCTATATACAATATTATACCTATATAGCATTGCTCTGTTCATCCATCACTCTGTAATAATTTAAACTCAGTGAGGAGTTTTGACTAGATTGGAAAGAGGAATAGATGTATCCAAAATAATTACATTTCTACACATCTGGTGAAAGACAGCCAAGTAGCCATCGCATGTACTAGACAACAAGGTTATTTTTTTATTGAAAAGAATTATTGGTCCAACTTTATTTTATGGGACCACTGCAACAGGGCCTTCATATACCCAGTCAGGACACATCGCCCCAGGGAAACCACTGCACAGGCCAGCTCTGGGATGGGACGGGACAGGAAGAAAGAAGCAAGTGAGTAGGCAATATTATAGTAGGGGTTATTAGGTATCCTGAATGGACTGAGTCTAGTGACATGAAAGACCTTCGTAAGAAACAAGAGAGGACCTGGTATTGCTGCAGCAGGGCATTAAGAGACACAGGATGTAGGACGCATATCCAGATGACACTGGGTATTATTAACCCTGTTGCTCACTAAGCAGCTTGTTTTCACATAAAAAGAACCACACCCTTACCCATGAAATAATGCCTTTGGAATTCTTTTCCTGTCAAGATTTTTCTGTTCAGATTAAACAAGTTCTATTTTGACTGCTGTACTAATATGACTCATTTTCACATTCCACAGAGTAAATGAAAACGCTGCCCATATACCTTATTTTTCAACAATATTCTAAACACCAACCTGAAATCAGCTTGTGAAGATGGTAAGGAAAACTCAGTGTTTGTCTGGACAGCAGCTGTGAAGGACTGCTGCTTAACTTCCTGCCAGCACCCCACAGCAATAGTGAAGGTAGATGCTGGCATTGGCATAGTCACATAGTAGTACCAGCTCAAGGTACCTGTAAATAAAAAGAACATTTGTACAGACTCATCAGTCACAGTACACACTTAGTACTTGACAATTTTATGTACTCAAGATTTTGGGCCAAACCTCCCACCTTACATCCTCGTATTTTTGTGGAGGAAAGAAAAATAATTTCACCAAGACATATAAGAGCAGTCATACGTAACCACCACGGATTCAGTACTGTTTGCTTACATATGCATCTTTCCTCTATCTGCTGTCTTTATCTATAAATAAATCATCCATAGGTGGGATGTTATTAATGCAACTTAACATGATGGCACTGTTACTGCCCAAGAATTGCATCAGACATGAAATCCAATAATACCTTTAGATCCACACACACAAAAAGATTAAAATTTAACTGTTTCAATCCTGGATGAACCACCTTATGGTTTTGTCTTAACTGCATTATCTCACACAGAGCAAGATCTTTTCTTTGTGTTCTGGACAGTACCAAACTGATAGGCAAGTTCTAACAAAAAACACTAGTGGTTGTGAATTGGACCTGGCAATCTGAGACACATGATGTGCCAACCAGGCAGTGAGAAATCAAAGCTTAGAATCAGGTGGGATATTGCCCAAGTCAATGATTTGGTCATGACAATCCAGGAGCTGCTAAACCAGGATTATAGAGTCTATTAGAAGGTAAAAAGATGGTAAATCCTATCAACACGGGAACATAGTGCTGGAAGACAAGGAGTATGGTATAGGATGACCGTATCTATAAACACGTTTGGATAAACTGGAGGATGCTTCAGGACAGCATACTTTTCATTACTCTAAATGTTGCTTAAGTTTTTCCATTTGTCCCTTTAAAAAGGGTATAGCTTAAAGGTCATATTCAAGTACTCATTTGTGGTCACAAACACAGGTAGTACACCATACTAATAGGTTAATTACCCATGGAAAGAGCCTAGCATGAATTACAACCTGCTGAATCATGTGCAAATAACCGTAGCTGTGGCAACTGTGGCAACATACAAACTTCGGTTATTTTAAGAGAACATCAATACTTGTTCTTTTGCAATAGTATTCTCACCAGGGCTATGGAACACTATCAAAAGTAAAATAAGGAAAAAACCCAATCCAGTGGAGGCCACAAGACATAGAGGAAAGGAAACAACTGCAGCAAAGCATCTTTGGGTTTCCTACCTTAATGACCACAGAAGGTCAAGCTGTCCAAAGGAAGGACAAGCAAAAAAATCTTTTTGCTTAGCCTCAACAATTTTACCACTACTATGTATGACAAAACAACACTATTTGTGAAGTCTTGTAAGAGGTAGATAAAGCCTCTGCCTCTTATATGAGCTAGCAACCGCTTACTCTGCCTCACTCCATTCCCCTTTTGGCAACATCCACCACCACCGTCAAAAACCTTTTGTCTGTATTGTCAGGTGAACATGTATTACTGCTGTAATTTTCCTAGCCTCCTGTCAGTATGTGAGCAGAAGGAACTTATTTGCTTCAAACACATTACGAACAAAGAGGATAACTGTTTTGCCAAATCCCCCCAAAACCTTTTTTTTTTTTAATTAACTTACCAAAGCTACAAATGAGCCAAGGCAAGCAAATGACACCTTGAGAGAAAGAAGTCACCCAGGACAGCAATAATTTATTATTTTGAAATACCAAACTCCTGATGTAAAGAGTTTCATTGATATAAACTGTGCTAGAGGCCCATGCCTGCAAACACTGACGTTAATAGCAGCTTTACAACTGACTTAAACGCATATAAGAGAAGGCCCATAGGTAGTCTACAATACTTCACTTTGTGTAGCATCTGTTATATACAAAGCATTACAAAATGCTCCATGCAGTTATGTTTAAAAAAAACTTTAGGAGTTAAGTAACATCAGAGAAAGAGTGATAATTTGAGGAATCGCAATGGAAAAACGGTAATGAGTTTTCAACTGGGTTCTGAAACAAGCATGAAAGTCAAAAGGCAGTCACAGAAAGCCCTTCCAGATGGCAGGAGGTGTAAAGGAGAAGGCTCTCACAACAGTGAGGAGATTGTCTAAAAGGAAAGGGTGTCAGTCTTGTGCTACGCAAAGAGGGAGCAGAGAGGGTTACAGTAAGAAACAAGTTCAGCAAGACAGGCTGGAACAAGCAAGACCATAGAGTTTTTTTAAAAAAACAAGGGTAATTTGAACAGAATGTCAAAATGAATGGGGAATCAGTTTAGCAGTCCACAGAGAAGAACAGTATGTACTGCATTCAGAAATTTACATGAATTAGCAATGAACATACACTATTCAGAGCTGGAGCAAACCTTGCAAAAGGGTGAAGGCACCAAAGACAAGGAAAGATAGTTTTTCTTGGTATGTGTTTTCAGATTTATCTAAATTAGGATTTCCTGAAGAAAACAAAACCAACTAACATAAAATCCTTGTCTTTTTTCAAAGCCCCTTATATTTTGCAGACATTATAGTGACCATACAAACTCTGGATACTCACAGAACAAGATCCAAGGCTTATACTGTCTTTACACACCTAACTGGGCTTCAATCCATTTCCTGCAGGGCTTTTCGATGCCTTCTGCATTCATGCTCTGGAACTGTGTAGGATAATTAAATATTTATTCTACAGTTGTTCTGTCTTGAACAACTGAAATCACATGCACTGGCATTACAAGTGAGTTCTCTCTACTGCATTCACTGATCAGTGGCTGAAATGGTCTTTATGTAGGCAACACTTCTCTACAGAGAGCACCATGACGTACTGTTTCAAATACAGCCTCTTCTGTCTTTTCCTCACACTTACTGGTAAGACTGTCTCTCAGCCTGGCCTTTTCTCCCATAGCCTCACTTCCTTTCCTTAACTTTCTTCAGGCCAGTGGACTTTGTTTTGTTTTCCTTCATCTGTAACCTCAGATCTATCCCAGGGCACAGATTTGGATTACAAACTCCACTCTACTCCTTTTCCCTTCTCTGCCCTCGCCTGGCTGCCCTCTGCTTTCCAGTGGCTACCTTGGAGACAGCACCATCTCTAGGGTAAGAGAAAACTGTGCAGCTGAAATGGGGAGACGGCTTTACCAAAACCAGCATTTTGTAGCACAAAAACATTTTCAGACTAAGCAAGGACATCTTGGGAAGAACGAAAGATTAGGCTGGGGTTAGTTCATGAGAAATCAGAGGAAGAGCAACCCAGGCCTTTTATTTGTAATGCTTATACCCTCTCCTTACAACCAGGCTTAATTTAAAAGCAACTTGATTCCTACACATAATTATTTTAGGCAATTATAAAACTTTCAAAATATTTTCTCTTCAGGTAACTTTTAAAATCATTTTTTTAAAAAATATTTTTTTCACTTCTGCAAAGCAAATTTATCATGTCATAACTGCACAAACCATGCAATAACAATCAACTGTTCTATGAGGTATAACTGGAAAACATCCCATGCAAAGTTTAGGACTACATTTAACAAGGCTAGGAAATTATAATCTACTTATAATTGTGCAAATGAACAATTTAAAGGCCATATCTTTCTGCTGCTTGAAATAATAATGATGAATGATGTAATTATTTCCTAGAATTTTTAATGCATTTAGCTATCTTTGAAACCATTAAAATTGTTTGAGTCCATTATAACTAAAGAAACACCTGAGAGTATCTGTTAATGCCAGATGAAAGAATATTAAGAGTATTTTTACTTATTAGGATATTTTCCCTCAAATAATTTGCACTAACACAAATATAAACACCAAAAAATACAGGTTATGTCCATGATTTACTAAAAACCACAAAACTCAGCTACCTCTAGGGAAAAAGAGAGAGAGCTCCACACAGCATTTGACATACGTGTAAGAGCTAGCGCTAATACATGAAACTACAGCTAAATAAGTAGTTATGCCAAAACTACTATTTGGCTGGAGCACCAGGATTAAGAACCCTCCAGCTTTCTGAAACTGTTTGTAACTTGTAGGGATCTTTGATCTCATCTGAAAGCCAGAATTTCCCACAGAGCACCCTCACATCCATGCCAGAGCATTAGTTCAACGCTGGCTCAGAGGGATGAGTAGCAGGTGATGAGCTGTCAACTCCCATGCTGTAGTTCCTGATATGTGTTGGAGATCGATCAACACACGTACTGGACTCTCGTTTTGCCTTTTGAAAAGTGAGAGGAGCACAAACAACAGCAACTGTTGTTGCGGCCAGCTACAGAGCAGTAGCAGTGGCTTCTCTAGCACCATATTTCCTCTCAATAACAGAATACACCTTGTCGCTGAAATCACAGACGGCAAAACAAGATCAAGGACTACATAATGACAGAGTAACCGCACAAAAAGCAAGCCAGTCAATTTCATACCTAATGGTTGAATATCTACTTGTTAAACACGAATCAAAACAAATGTAAAGGTGTTTGTGACTAAATATATTTGCACCTTCTATGTGTTACAGTAATATGCTGAAGGGAAGTAAAACTGACAAGTGTTGAAAAATAAATCCAGTGCTTAAATGGCTCACATTACACACACGCACATTTAGTGCTCCCTGTAAAGCTTTCTTCCAAAGGGCATTGTCAATTGCATTTTTCTAATAAATTTTTCTTCTCCGAGAATGCACGGTATTTTTAAGCACTTTTAGGTGAATACTTGAATTGCACCTGAGTAAGTGATGTATCAGTATTTTCAAACAAACCTGGCCTCACTTTATTTCAAATGACAGGATGAGCCATAGTTTCAGAGGAGACAATGCAAAAATGGCACATAGGGAAGGAAGTACACTACTACCAAAACCTGCAAATACAAGTGGCAAATAAGGAATATGTGCAGGTGAGTACACTTAGTCTAGCTATGTGCTGGATCACAGCATCCGTGCATCCAGAGATGTAGGTTTCTGATGCAGAGTGCAGATCTCTCTTTAAAAGCACGAAGTATCACCCTTGCTTGCTGTTCTTTTATTGTCTGCCTGCACACTTGTTATAAATATGACTTTTAAAGGAAAAAATATTCAGCTAACTTGTAATTCTATTCAGGATAAAGTCATTCACAACTGCTTGCAGAAATGCTTAGTTTTCCAAGAAATTGCATTTTTTAAAATATATTTTCATGTTCTGCCAGTTATGTATGATTTTATAAATAGGCAGCACAGCAATAGCATACTTTATGTAAATAATTTGGCAAAAAAAGAAGTTATTTTAATTGAAATCACCCCAAAAGGCTTTTAGGTGTGTTTTATGAATGTAAAGAAAAAATTTTAAGTTGGACAGATTTCATATGCCCTGCATAATTGCCTAACAACAAGATCTAAGTGGGACAGGTTATTTAACACTACAGATGATTTTGAACTTTTTAACTCTTAAAAGTCCTACTAATTAAAGTACTGAATTTGTATTCATCATAAAGCCATTAACAGTTTATTTAAGGCTTCAGATTAGCACTTGAGCCTTGGGTTGGTATGGTTTTTAAATCATTCCTCACAATATTGCTTCTTTCCCTTCTTTTCTCTGTCTGTTTTATAAATTTTTACAGTTTCAAACAGCTGTCTAACACTGACTTCCCATTTGAAACTGTATATAAACTGCAAGATAACAAGGTTCTCATATATTATTGAGTCTTTGAGAGCTAGTGGAGCACAATGCCTACCACCTTTAAAGAAACCCAGCAACCCTTGCATCATGACATCAAAATTAGCATACATTATTGTGTGCACCACATAGATCTGTACGCAGAATCTTCCATACTCTTGGAATTTCCTCCTTGGGGAGAGGCGGAAGGAAAACTCTAAGGACGGCACTGTGGTAGGTGCTCTGGATGCTTCTCTTCAGTTCCGTGAAGTTCGGCACAAAACTTTGGCATTGTCACATGGCTCCTAAAGGAGCCAGCCTTAATGCTACATTTGGTTCTTCCCAGTTCACTTCACACTTTTCACTCGGCACTTCGTTAGCACAGTGAAGCTAAAATCAGTTATTTCCTCTCTACTGGCCTTTCCATTAAAGACTTCTTACAGTATTTCTTGCTTTCACAGAGTTCTTAGGAAAAGAAATATACTGAGTTAGCCTCTGGAAAATTAAACAAAAAAAAAAAAAGACAACCAAAAAACCCAAAACAAACAAAGCTTTAAGATGACACCTGAATTACCAACATAAACTGACCCACTGCAACAACTATAAGGATTTAAACAAAAGTCCCTTCTGTTCTCCACAGGCTAAAAAGGCTGACTTTGGTGACTAAGCCCCAGTGCTATCATTAACAATATGGTACCCTGATATCATTCTCAACACTCCATCAACAGCATTTTAAAAAATGGGTTTTCCCACAACCAGTTTTTTTTCTTTATTCAGGTACAAATTTTTAATGGGTTTTTTAAACCCAAAAGTGACAAAACTATGTTGATGAGGAAATAATTCTTTCACAATACAGCCTTTTCAACTAGCTAATTGGTCTAATAAAGTAGCAATTTTAACTGACCTATGCCAATTTACACTGCCTGATTTTTTTTCCAAGGTTTATGTTCCTAGAAATTCACATTCACTGAAGTCAAGAGCACTCTTGCTTTCTTGATGCCAAGTCAGGAAAGTATTACTGTCCAAGTGAGCTGAGCAGCTCATCATGGCAGTTTTCCATATTTCAACAGCAGAGACAAGGCTTGAAACTGGCTTCACATATGGCCAAAAATAACCAGACAATTCCACGCAAATGGATTAACTGATGGTTCTCAAATCAAGGAGACTTTCTTTTTTTTTCCCCTCAAGAATAAACTTGCCTTTTTAAAGGGGAACAGAAGAAAGAATTTTTTTTTCCCCAGAAGCACCTAATTCTAACCTTTCTACACTACTTTCACCAGAACTACTTACACTAGAAAATATTGACCCTGTTCAACAGACTATCTCAAAATTAATGGGAGCAAGACATACTTTGCATTATTATGTGAGAACTGCCTTAAAAACTTGATTGTCTGTGCAGAAAGAGGTTTAAAGAATAAAGTATAACCAACACAGAAGAAAAAATGATTGCTTGCTTACTGTTGCACAAGGTATGATAGACCAATGCCAAAAACCCCACCAAAGACTAGTTTTTCAGGCCACTGACCTGATATTCTTCATTTATTCCATATATTTCAGGAAACGGACATAACACAATGACTGCTTCTAATCATTGTCATGCTGAGCTACACTTGGACTGGAGAACTAAAACTGAAAGTTAATTATCTACCAAGGCCTGAAGTTGCCAAAAGCCTGACACAGTACTTCATCTACAAAATGTTCACCTGCGGAATGATTAAAACAAAGCAAATTTATGACTAGTTAAATCTAGGTTTGGAAGAAGTAAAAGGAATAAAAACACAGAAAAAAGTAAGTAGCAGTAATACAGTGAAATGCAGAAGCCTTGAATTCTTACTAAGTTATCCTGAAGCCTTGAGCAGGTAACTTTTCCATAGGATGACATGGAATTTACAGACAGACATGTAAGTGCTTTTAAGGCTAGGAACTTCATTCTCTCAAAAATCATATATATACTAAGTTGTATTTCTCATAAAATTATTGAAAATAATTTGCCATAGAAAATATATTTCACCTTCTGGAAGCTGGACTGGTTCTGCTGAGTTTTCACCACTCATTAACACAACAAAGCCTGCAGCTGTTCGGACTGAGGCTTGCCATGTTGACAAGGCAACGGGTGGTTCTTGGCATGGAAAAAGGGCTCTGTTGTTTATTGGTGATCCCATCGTATACACACATGGCCTAGATAGAAGGAAAAGAGATTGAAGGTGAAGGTGGAATTACAATAAGAAATACCGGATTAAGTTTTCTGTCAAAAATCAAACCTACTGTTGTACTCACGTGTTTCTTTTTACCCTCAACTATGTAGGTTTCAAACCTGTATGACATGAACCAATCAAAGTATGACCTAAGTCATTTAAGACAGGATGAAGGCAAGCAAGATTAACACAATAAATTTTACATAAACTAGAAAAGAGTAACTTCAGTCTTTCCCCTTTCTTCTGCATAAGCCTTTCAGCCTCATGCAATAGCTCTCAGCTGGACCCATAAGGCCAAACAGAGAAGGTTTCTGAGTATCTGCTGAAGATGCTATTGCAGGGCTTCACCCATACCTGTGACACCTCCCTGTTGTGATCACAGTAGTGCTTTCATTATCATTAATCCCATCTCTGTGTACAACTGGTGGCTCTTCCAAACTCAGAGCAGTAGATCTAGCCTTGAGCCTTCCTTAGCCCAAGTCTCAATAAATCTTGACATTTTTACATTTCTTCTTGCAGTGAGGTAATGCACGCTAGCTCACACTCCTTTCAGAATTTCAACCACAGGGCATATATTGAGAAGAAAGCATGTCTTCCCTATCAGCCTCAGCCTCCTTTCTTTTTACACAGCAATCTTCCCCGTAGTATTGCTCTTTTTGCAGTTTCTCTAACCCTCTCCTAGACGCAGCTTCTTCATCTAGTGCCCCTTTCCAATTTCAGCTGCAGTATTTCATGCCAGCCAATTTCTCATTAGCAGCTTAGCCACAACTGTGAAGGCAACAAGGCCTTTCATTAACTCCTCCTAGCTTGCTATTGCTGGTGCACAGATGTAATAATTCTTGGTTTACCTATTTCGTTGCATTTTGCGGTTTTATCTTAATTCCTAGTACTTGTGTAACACCACCCCTTAGCTTAAAAAAGATACGTTTTCAAATATAAAGTATATAAAACAAACAGTCAGTAGGTTTTTCCAGCTAAAGAAAGAAAGTCTTGAAAGCATCACTTCACTGCACTGAGTTTTTAAAAAACTATGATAATTAAAGCCAATATTCTGGGAGCACAACACATTATTTTGTGAATGATTGAGGCTAAAAATATTCTGATCAGTATCTTTCATCACTTGAGTTTAAAAATCATCCTAACACTTGGAAAATAGGAGACAAGTTGTTAGGGCAAAACCAGTTTTCTGAGCATCTTGTTTACTCCCCTCCAAACAGCTCCTCCCTCCAAATTATTCCTTCCCTAAAGCCAACTCTAAACTACACAGAGGGAAAGAACTTGGAGACGCTTATGGCCACGGATGAAAAATATTCTGAAACTCTTTTTGCCCTCTTGTCAAAAAGGCTATCTGTGCTATTGGATCTAGGGCTGTTCATTTCACAATCAAGTTACTGTCGCTTAACTAATGCAGGCCAGCTGATCTTTCAGCAAAACAGGGAGAAAAAGTGCAGTTTAAGTAGGCCCATTGTTAACGCACACAAACAGAAAAAGAAAATAATCTGGCTTCCCTTGCCATGTATCAGTGTGAATAGACTAGGACATAGATATCCAGTGAAGCTCAACAGATAACTGCAGTGGCGACAAGTCTACTGGTTATCTTTTACCCAGTAAAACACAATGCACAGCTAAATGGAAAAGACTGTTAATCTGTACAAATTTTTAATTACCTATAATTTCTTTGGCATTAATCTCCTAAAACTGAATCTGTAACCAACTCTGATATATATAAAATAACTGGGTTTTCTCCCAGAAAAAGAAACCATGCATGGCAGTGGGTTCACAAGAAAAAGGAAGATCTCCAGGAGGTTCTGCTTCCTCCTTATAGCACTAGCCAAGAGATGCTGGGCATATTATTTACCCTAAAACATATGTGAGCTGGGAGAGAATGGGGAGGAAAGGATGGTTCCTCACTCATGAAAACTTTATCAAAACACACAGGATTATAAAAAGGGATCCTAGTAGAGTTTATAGGAATGACAGGCAAGGTGGGGTTAACAACTGCTGATATACATATTTTACCAATTATTTACTATGCATTTGTGAAGGCAGTTCTGCTGGGTGCCATTGGTACAACGCAGTCTTAAGAGCAATATAGGGGATTTCGATATCCTGAAAAAATTTCAGAGGGAAATGCCACAATGACTGAGAAAATGGGCTGGCACAACAGCACTGCACAAAATGTTGCAATGCTGTACCAAATACAATACAAACTTAACACGGAACAGACACTACTGAGACCATTAACGTTACCTCTCTCTCAGAGAGTGCTTTTTACCTGCAGACCAAAAGTTTTTTACAAATAATGCCAATACCATTTTGCAGATGAGGAAAATGAAACACCATGAACAGATTTCCATAGTGCTGGTGTTCACACTGCACCTACAGGCTTAGTTTTAGTTGCAAGCCTCCCAGTCCAATAGGTTTCACATTGGACTAGGAAGCCTCTCATTATGAGAAATAATACATATTACATAATTAACTTTTTTTTCCTAAAACATTTTAATGCTAAAATTGATACACAGGCAGGTCACAAGTCTCTACAATTAAGGTCTAAGTAGAAAAGGAATTAGAAAAGTGGAGAAAAGACTGGCCAAGCACATAATTTTTTCTTCAAAACTAAGACTCCTTTCTACTCCTCACCCATTTAAATACCATTTTTGTCCAGGTATGCTTATTAACGTCATTATTTCAAATGAAAATGTATTCAAACATGTCAAAGTATACTAAGAAAATAGTAATGAAACACACAAGTCCTAAATTTCAAGAGGAAACTATCAGAAAAACAATTACATCAGCTTTTAGTTAGATATTCATACATTCACAGCAAGATCACCTGGAGGCTTGACTGAAAGCGTGCTGTCAACTGAGATGTCAGCTAACACTGAACTGTCTCCTGTTCTGAGGAGCGTTTATAAGGTGAACTCATGATTTTTTCTCAATCTTTTCTTCTTTCACTGGAATTTTTAACCTTTCTTCTCACCCTAAAATATACCTCCACAGATTTTTTTTGCTTCCCTTGACAAATCATTTTTTACTTTGCTAACTTTACAGTAGTAATTTCTTTTTACAACATTGGTTACAGTGCAGTGTTACTTTAGGACACCCACTGCATCTGGCAGTTTTCTTTGTTCTGGGTCAGGCAGCACAATTCCAGCACGTAAGAAGATGAGAAACATAATTCTTACCCTGAT
Organism: Pluvialis apricaria; assembly: GCA_017639485.1. Taxonomy (NCBI): domain Eukaryota; kingdom Metazoa; phylum Chordata; class Aves; order Charadriiformes; family Charadriidae; genus Pluvialis; species Pluvialis apricaria. The sequence continues at coordinate 46,196,102 of CM030044.1, read as the reverse complement.
ATGGATGAGATTTTTCACCTGATCCAGAAAAAGAAAAATTACTAGCTAACCCAGGTACATCAAAGAATAGCAATGACAAATAATTAGTTTCAGAATGCTTTTGTCAATTGATAAAAAAATTTGCCTTTTTTTCTGATTCACGCCTACCACTGCTAGCAAGGAACTTCACAGTTCCTTTCCTTTTTCCTACTATCTATCCTTTCCATCTCTCTTCTTTCACTTAATGATCTTGTAATGTTCAAATCCTCTACTTAGGTAATATGTTCTTGTGAGAAAGTAGCAGAAGATCAGCAGGTAGGATTGTAAACATGATCAAGTGACTTGCACCTCAGATGTCAAAAAACACATATACCACGCCAATTGTCATTTAGTCTCTCGGGGACTCAGAGGCAGCTTATTGAACATGCTTGAGATGCCTGCCCTGCTTTGGAAAAAGCGAAAGCACAGTGGAAAACTACACCTGTGTGAATCTCTGAAATACAGGCAAGAACAGCAGGTTCAGACTCTCTCTCCCTGTCTCTGTCTCTCATTAGCAAAGACCCTCTCACTAACAAAGACTCTCTCTAGCAAAGACTGACCTCTGCAGTACCTGCGTTCCCGCTTGCATGCCTCTGCCCAGCTGCTGCTTTGGGTACCCCCCAGTTCACCAGGTGTTGAGATTAAATTTACTCTTTGCATTTCATCCATGGTTTTGCGGTTGTTCCTGCATCCTACCTATATCGGCTCACACTTGTGTATTCCAGCCATGATCTTTGCCACCATAGGTTGGAAGAGATAAGGAAACCGAATACAGCAAAAGTAAGATAAGCAGAGAATTCAGACTATTTGTCTAATTACCTGTTACATTGGAAAAACAACCACCCACAAATCACAAAATACATCTCTGGTCACTCGTCTGGCCAACTTTATGACTAGTAATTCCCAGGGATCAACAATCCAGGCTACCGGAGAAATCAAGCACGAGTTGTGGCATTGTTTGGTTTTGCTCCAAGAGGAGACTCTGGGCTGTCTGTTCAGTAATCTCCCAGAGCCAAGGATTCTGAGGAAAAATTGATTCATGCAATCCTAGCTCATCAGTATTCCATATATTTTCACAACATAACAAAACCAGTTCAAACCAGCTCTTGGCAGATCCCCCTCTCCCGTGTAAGCACATCAATTACAATAACAAATTAAGCTACTACCTTAAAGCTAATAACAAACGTTCAGTTGATACTCTGTTCTCCAAACAGGAATCTGCAGGTCTTCTTTGAGATACCTGCCATCAAACAGCTGAACCACCATCCTAAGGCTCAGCCATGTGAACCTGCTTTGCTTACTGCCTGTGCGAAGTTTTCCCAAGGAAAATGCCCGGCTCAGCAATGCTGTATCTTTCCTGTATTTGAAAAAATACATTCCCTATTTCTTCAAGGGTTGTCTCCATGTAAGGATGCAAGGTGGCAACCTCCTGCAACTAGAAGGCCACTCCCTGTAAAACCACTGCTGTTTGCAGCCATTTCTTACTCTAACTTAGAGCGTCATTTCCACAAAGCAGCAGCATTTCCTGGCACCTAAATCACATCAACTTTTTTGTTCTGCCTGTGCTGGTTTTGGCTGGGATAGAGTTAATTTTCTTCATAGTAGCTATTATAGGGCTATGTTTTGGATTTGTACTGAAAACAGTGTTAATAATACAGGGATGTTTTCATTACTGCTAAGCAGTGCTTAACACAGTCACAGCCGTTTCTGCTCCTCATATCACCCCATCAGTGAGGAGGCGGGGGGGGCACAAAAAGTTGGGAGGGGACTCAGCCAAGACAGCTGACCCCAACTGACCAAAGGGATATCCCATACTGTGTGATGTCATGCTCCATATATAAAGTTGGGAGAAGAAGGAAGGGGGTAGACGTTCAGAGTGATGCCATTTGTCTTCCCAAGTAACCATTACGTGTGATGGAGCCCTGCTTTCCTGGGGATGGTGGAACACCTGCCTGCTAACGGGAAGCAAAGAATGAATTCCTTGTTTTGCTTTGCTTGCTCACGTGGCTTTTCCTCAACCTACTAAACTGTCTCTACCTCAACCCATGATGATTCTCACTTCTAGCCTTCTGATTCTCTCCCCCATCCCAACTGGGGAGAGAGAGCAAGCGGCTTGAGGTGTTTAGGTGCCAGCTGGGGTTAAACCACAACACTGCCTATCTATTTACATATCTGCGAGGTGCCAGTGATTGTCATCAGATTCCAACAGAGCAGGTATTCTTCTTTTGATTTTTCTGTTTAACAAAACACCAGTCAATAACCACCCATGCCTTTTTCAAACCATTCTCCAATTTAAAAGTACTAAACAGGATTATGGGATGAGTGATTCTACTGACTTTTCCAGTAATCTTGGTTACTTTGATGCTGGTTTTCCAACAGGTGGATAGCTACATTTCTAAACTGATACTTCACTGTAAATTTCTTGGACTTTTGCTCACTAGTTTGTGGTCCACATCAGGTATATCAATCCTGCTTCTTCTAGACATAGTACATGCACAATCTCCTGTTCAAAAGTTTTATCTTTCGATACAGCCATCACTGGGAAGCAAGGATAAGACAGAGCATACCTTTTTCATCCAAAGTAAATCGATTTAATACTTACTGTGCTCCTACTTTTCCTCTAACAATACGGATTTTTTCACTTGCTTTGACCTGTATTTTTGGCAAATGCAATATGCTTAACAGCTTCTTCAATGTTGTTATGAGAAAGTTTCCTAAATTTGAAGTCACACATCTGACCAATCCCTTAGGTTTTCCATTCCCTATACATTTCTTAATACTACTTCTGTAACACCTCAGGAAGTACCACCTGACTGCTGTTAAACAAAATTTAATTTCATAGCCACGGTTCCTGTTTAAATGGTAGTAAAGATTGGAAATAACTGACTATTGGCAGAGAAAACAGGAGATTTCCTAATTGCTCTATTCCCACAGCAGTGAACAAAAAAATACCACCTCTTGTAAGTCTTTGTCTTTAAAAACAGAAGACAGTTTTCCTGTGGATATGAACTGTGATACAGCTGGAGTTTCTCATTTCTATTCTGAAATCAAACATTGCTTTAGTTTCTTGGCCATCAATCCAGTTCACAGACAGACAAGTTTGTTTGATTTGACTCTTCATTCCTCATATCACCGACTCTTTAATCTTCCATGTTTTCACCTCTCTTTTAGATTTTAAAATTCAAACACTTACACTTTCATTGTTTATACGGATAATGGTATTTTCATAATACTATTTCATTTTCTGCCTCCTCTGATCTAGTATGGTCCTCTCATTGGCACATTTTAGTGAAGCAACTTGCCTTTTGTACTCTTTCTTCCTGAAGGAGTATCATCAGCCTTGTCCCTTGCACTCGGGTATACAGTGCCTCTGTGAGTGCCCAGCACTTCCTTCCTCTGTCCTGTGCTGCAGGCATCCAGGTACGACACCTGTATCTGAGTATAATTTGTCCTGTCACGCCATGAAACTTGCTGTAACTGTGAAAAAGTATTAAGTTCACTACAAAAAGCTATTTTCTTGTGGTCTTCCTCTTCAGCTAGAAGAGCTATTTTAATTTTTTTTAGAAATATTTGTTCGTTGCCATTCGCATTTCCAGAAATACCAAATCAGTTAATTTTCTACTCACGATCTGCCTACTTTTTTTTGGTTTATTTTTATTTGACTTCTCCATTCTATTCACGATACCATTGTTCTTCCTTAGAAATCACTGAGTCAGACATGAATAATCCAACAAACTACAGACTGCTTCATTAATGACCCAATTATAAATATTCAGCACTGGGAACAAAATTACACAAAATAACAGGAGTGAATTCACCACAGCTGATTGTAACTACTTAGGATTTTTTCTGACTTGCCTGGATTCTGGAGCATCTTATTCTCCCAAGCCTTGCCCATGAAGAAGAACCAGCTCTTTATTCTGTTCCTGCATTTCTAGCATCCAAGAGCACAGAATTATGGTAACTCATGCCACTGAAAAATAAATATCTATTTTTGTGACACATTTTCTAATTTGCAGTTTGAACTTATGAAAATCTGACTCATTTTTCCAATTTCTACCCTGGAAAAAATTTGCTTTGAAAATATCACATATATCATGAAAATTCAATGGATGCCTCAGCTTCCATAAAGGCTATAGATACAGGGTTACATTGGCACACATCTGTATCCAGCGAAACAGATAACTCTACCTTCCAAATTAACCTCAGTAGCACATTCCAAACAACTCCTATAAGGCATTCCCTTTCCTCCCGGTTATTTTCAGCTAGATTAGCTCCCTAATATGCCTTATCACGCAGCTGTACACACATCTATGTCATCATACCAGTGGTGGAGGGAAGCAGCATCCAGGTTTAGTGGGGTCAAGAGTGTCTCTTTCAGCAAGTGTATTTTGGTAGGTGTCTTCCTCATTTCTTTTTAGCTCTCCCTCCTTCCCTCTTTTCATTAGTACCAAACAGCTCTGTGGTTGCCTCTGTATTGCTAATACACTTTGGAGACAGAAAATACAAACACAAAGCATTATACTGAATTTTGAGGGTAATTGGAAAGACTTCAGGCTAAGTAGGGAGAAGCTGTGTGATCCAGCCTGGAAATCAGTACAATTACCCTTTTTTTTTTTTTTTGCAGGTCTACTGCAAATGTATTCTACATATGGCCTACAATGACCAGGTATGTGAGTATGATTAGGGAATTACTTGTAGCCAATACCCAGACAATATCCACTGCAAATAGCTAGTGCACCATAGCCAAATGCAATCCTTCACTCTTAAGTGCCAATCACTAAGGACACAAAGAACAATTTTGCAACCTTTAGATGGTCATTTGACCTCTGTAGGACATAAAGATGATAGACTTAAATGATTTTAAATCAAAAGTTTGAAGCCTTATTGGAAAGCAGTCTCTCCTTCCACATGCAAAATGGTCACATGTTGCTTCTCCAGCAGTCTCCAGATAAACCATAACAATTTCATAGTTCTTGCAAACTGTTCTGAAACCTAAGGAAATTACATATACTAAAATGTATTAAATTCCCCTTCTTGATTTTTAGTAAATAACATTGTTGTGACTGACACTAGAAACATGGTGTTTACAACTACAGAAAACATTTTTTCTAGGTTATATTTCCATAAACAGAAAGTTCATAAACATGGACTTCTATGTGTAACCTCCAGGAAATTAGAGATCACTGCTCAAGAATTCACTTCCAGGTTCAAGCTTTAGCTAAATATTGAAGAAAAATGTTTAGCATGTTCCCACTACCCTGAATATTTACAAAAAATCTGAAGTTTAGAACATTTATGAAAATTTCAGTCTCTTTCAAAAGAGTATCAACTATGAAGTAAATATTAAAATAGTAAAAAATGAAAAATTTCAATGTTGCTATGTATACTTTTATACAGTTTTTATTTAGTCCTTACTGTATGCAACGTACTACATAACAGAGTCTGATTGACTACAGTGCCAAAGACGAGTATGACTTCCTAAGACATTCTCTTCAGAAGTACCCAAATTTATGAATAGCTGTTGTCACCAATACATCTGAACAATTGCAACTACTCTCTTGGAACATGATTTGCATTTCAAAACATATGTGTCTTAAGAAGAGGCAGGCTTGAAACAACCAGTTTCAGAAAAGGTAAAAATCTCTCTTTCTTATCTGCAGACAAAAAATAATGAGGAATTGTGCCAGTCTCCATGCCAGTGAGATCCAGCCTGACGTGGGCTCCTGACACGAGTACACACAACAGATCACAACAGGTTTGTCAGAACTTTTCTACTAGTTGTTTGCTGTTTCAGGAGAATCATTAACATCAAACTATTTAAACAGGAAACCAAGGTCTGTTTTATGCCTACGTTAGGTACTACCTCTTTGGATATACTCCTAATCACTATCTACCTTCAGTGCTTCGGCTGCACATTACAGAAATGCAAGATTATTCATAACGCATGTGGAACCATGCAGTTCAGAGATGTCTGTGGTACAGTTGAACACTGCATCTGAAAAGAAGCATTCAACTACAGAACATGTGATAGCATTAGCACTTCTACCAAACTGTAGATTTGTTTGCTATATTCACCTCCTTAGCTTTCACAAAGGCAAAAATATTTCCTGAATTCTTTAAAAATACATTGATATTCAATATGTACTATTCAACATCTTTGTTAACGACATGGACAGTGGGGCAGAGTGCACCCTCAGCAAGTTTGCTGATGATACCAAGCTGTTTGGCGAGGCAGACACGCTGGAGGGGAGGGATGGCATCCAGAGGGACCTGGACAGGCTGGAGAGGTGGGCCCAAGCCAACCTCATGCAGTTCAACAAGGCCAAGTGCAAGGTCCTACATCTGGGTCGGGGCAATCCCAAGCACAGATACAGGCTCGGCGGGGAATGGCTGGAGAGCAGCCCTGTGGAGAAGGACCTGGGGGTGCTGATTGACGAGAAGCTCGACATGAGCCAGCAATGTGCGATCGCAGCCCAGAAGGCCAACCGTATCCTGGGCTGCATCAAAAGAAGTGTGGCCAGCAGGTCAAGGGAGGTGATTCTGCCCCTCTACTCCGCTCTCGTGAGACCCCACCTGGAGTACTGCATCCAGCTCTGGAGTCCCCAACATAAGAAGGACATGGACCTGCTGGAGCGCGTCCAGAGGAGAGCCACGAGGATGATCCGAGGGCTGGAGCACCTCTCCTATGAGGAGAGGCTGAGAGAGTTGGGGCTGTTCAGCCTGGAGAAGAGAAGGCTCCGGGGAGATGTTATTGCGGCCTTCCAGTACCTAAAGGGGGCCTACAGGAGAGCTGGGGAAGGACTTTTTACGAGGGCATACAGTGATAGGACGAGGGGGGATGGCTTTAAGATGGAAGAGGGCAGGTTTAGATTAAACATTAGGAGAAGTTTTTCACTTTAAGGGTGGTGAGACACTGGAACAGGTTGCCCAGAGAAGTTGTTGAAGCCCCATCCCTGGAGGTGTTCAAGGCCAGGCTGGACGTGGCCTTGGGCAACCTGGTCTGGTGGGAAGTGTCCCTGCCTATGGCAGGGGGGTTGGAACTCGATGATCTTCAAGGTCCCTTCCAACCTAAACCATTCTATGATTCTATGATTCTATATTTTAATCGAATAAAAATAATAAACTAGACAGGTACAAATTATTTTTTAAAGGTAAGACATTTAAATTGGTCAAATAAATATCAAGATACCTTTTTTTTTTTTTTTAAGGAGATCATTTCACATTTTCCACTATTTTCCACTTTGGAAAATTAGTACAAGATTAACTCTTTCTAGAGCGTTTCCCCAAAACCGCTCTGTCATCCTGTCATAGCTTCTAAAAATCCACTTTTTCCATAGCATTCTCAGGAAAATCATACACTCTGAGTAATTCAACCCATCCCCTTTACTTCCCAGAATTTCTCCTTTTCTGTATATCCGATATCTATGGCTCAACACTAAAAAAAAAAAGCATGTGCCTGACCTCTATTCATGCACCTATTCATGTATGCCAAGCTAAATAATGCCCAGGTAGCTTACAGGATTAGGACCCAGTACTGAAAGGTTTCAGTGTCACGAAATGTCTTGCACTGATGTCTTTCATACCAAAGTTACTCTTTCATTCCTAATCCCACAATGAGGAAATGAGTTCCATTCCAGTTGCACATTAATATCAACAAAACCATTAACTAACTTATGACAGCACTAGACGTGGCAATAAGTAGGGCAGAAAAAAAGGTGGGAGGAATCTCCCATTAGAGGTGAATTCGCAAGGCTGTTTGCTAGGAAAATTACCCCTTTAATTTTAACCTAAATGTGGTTAATCCTTTTCTTAAACATAAAGTGATAGGAATCCCAGGATATTTTAATGAATAACGATTCTTAACAATTATTATGAGAAAGCACTTAATTTGAAACACGCCAATAGCCACGCTGACTCAACACTGCTACATACTTCTAAGATTTAGGCAAAACTGTTTAAACACCTTGATGGTCTGGCAAAAAGTTTCTCCTTCCTAGTAATGAAAGATGTTTTATACACATTATTCCCTTTACAAAGTGGTTATTATAGTATCTAAAATAAGTTTTTATTTTAAATAATTTTATAATACTTAGTAAGAATACTTCAAACAAAAGTATGATTTTGTTAAAATTGGAACATTACCTTCTTAGTCTGAAACCCCAGTGCTGTATTGTGCTAGTAAACAACTGAAAAACTTTGAAACAGAACTGCTCTTTGTTCATGATAAATATATGACAAACATTTAATCAACTTTTTTCTTTCTATTTTAGTAATTATATTAGTGATCACTGTTAAAAGTTACCTGCCAATTTTAAGAAATTATGTAGTCCTTGTGAGTATATCGTTTGGAGAGACAAAAAAGTGTATATATTTATACATATATGTATATACATGTGCATAATCACATTCCTCTATTTTGCCCCCTTTTTAATACTTCCGCATAAAGGCCCCCAGGAGCATGTTACTATAAAAAACATGTTCTAAGGCTAAAGAAAACCTTCCTTCATGATCATGAATGAATTTTCTAGTATCAAAAGCCCGAACACAGAAATGCTGAAATTCCATATGTTCAGTTCCTCTACTGAAAACAGAAGTGTGCCCTGCTGTGCTAACATTAGGTTCACATAAACGTATCTCAACTTGCCTAAACTCATCCCACAAAGCTTTGTTTTAACTCATTTTTTGTGCGTTATAATACATCATTGTTTAAAACAAAATGGAAGTCTTTATAAAATCACGCATTGGTTAAATTTCAAAACATTGTACTAGTGTTAAATTAGAGGAAACATATTGGAAGTGGCCACACAATGCTTGTACTTTGTTATTCACTTCACTTTGCTTCTGGGTTAGAACCATAGATTATCGACTCCTCTGGGAAAGGATTTGACATCTGCCTAAAACAGCACCATATGTGTAATTTGGAACAATTTAATGAATTCCCCTATGAGAATATAATGTAATAGTACTTCTCCGTGCATTATATAAATGGGCTTTATTTTTAGAAAGGGAAGGAAAAATATGACAGCATTTTGTACAATGCACTGTACCACTATATTTATGGGTTCATCACATACAGAATTTGATTTTTAAAGTGTAGCAAGAGAGATTCTAATGATTGTGATATGAAAACTTATTTTCTGACAGGCACGAGTTTCTGGAATACCCTACAAAAGACTGAAAATAAACTATCTTTAGACTATTTGCTACCATCAGGCTGCCTGAACCATGTCAAGCTATCTTTTCCTGCTTCATTACTGATTCATAAAATTCCATGTGTTTGTGTACAACTGCCATGAAATGATCTCTAAAGTAAGAATAGTGCTTTGCAGTGAAATGAAAAAAGAGTCAAAACTAACAGATATTAGTGATTTAGATGCTTAAAAGAAACCTTCAAATGCTCAAAACACACAGACAACACACAGAGGCTGAGTGTTGCTAACATTAGTCTCAGAGACTTTAGCAAGGGACAGGTAGACACGGACACATTGTGTGATTGCAGGCAACTGCTCTACCTTTGCCTGCAGTCAAAATTCAGACTTTCCATAACTAAAGATTCTCTATTGAGTTAAATTTCCTAAACTCATACCAAAAATAACTCCTTGGGGGCTGAGGAAGGGAGGGGAAACAGGAAGAGTTCATGAACATGACTGAGACATTCCTGGACTTGATGCTGATGATGGTTTAGCAGTAGAATTACCTAACCACCAGATGTACAATTAAAAGGCCTCGTTTTCCACCATAATGTGGATACCAGTGAGAAGACTGTTAATTTCTCTTCGCCTAACTGAAATGAAAGGTAACCATCCATCTCTAGTTTGGGAATGAACAGCAGGTGTTCAATTAGACCAAATTTCTTCATCTTCCAACTTTGTTCCTGTTTTTTAGTTATCATAAAAAATTAACAGCCATTAAAATCCAGCTGTCAACATTACAGTAAAAAACATTCAGTTGTAGAAGTCCAGAGTGGATTGTAGTTTCCCTCCTACAAAGAGCTTATCTTGAAGATTTTTGTACAGCACTGTGTACCTTCACAAACACTAGATAACATGCCAATTCATCTTGCAGTTTCAGTTTGCAGTTCATTTGCTATCGTCAATGTACTTTACATAATAGATGAAGGAGATTCTAAAAGTTGATTATGAGAGACTAAACAGGAAAAGACTGCATCGCTAAACTTATTACAATATTGATAAATGACTAGTTGTGAAGCAATTCTATTAAATATTACGTACACCGATCTGTATGCTGTACGATGAGCTGTGTAAGCCAGGAGGGAAAAAGAACATGAAGTTTTGAAGTGAAAATAACCTGTCATGCATACCTTCTCTTCCGCTAAGTGATAATTCCCTATTCCCTGCACACATTTATTCCAATACATAACAATTATCGACTGTCACTGAGAATGTGCAAACGCGATCACTTAGACGAGCCTGAGGTCTGCAAGTCCATTGGGGTTTCTTGAGCAGAGAGTTTGTCTGTTGTCCTACAGGACAGCAACAGGATTCAAACCAAGGATGAAATGAAAACAGTGGAAGAGAATGCTCATTATCGTCACATAGTTGCTCAGCATTACGCAATTCTACATTCTTGAACCTACGTCTAAAACACAGCTATGTGTGCAAAGCTTTCAGCGAATAGTTACATACCTGCCACTCTGGTCTGTAGTCCATGTAACAGATCTTCCCTCTGGTTTTGTTTTGTACCATATTCTTATCGCATGAGGGAAGTCTGTTGGAGTCTGAATTCCCGATTTCCTTATCTCCAAGCTCCAAGTGCCAGTAGTAAACAGAAGCTCTCCACAGCCAGGTGCCTGGCTGCAGCAAGTAAAATAGTATAGCTGTTCCTTCCAGCGATCAGCAGGTAAAGTCACAAGTTCATGTACAATATGATTCCTGAGATTTTCCAGCTCCTTTGAAACATCAGTTAGCTTTGCAGACCTTGTGAATTTTTCAATGCCTGACACAGCAGCAACATCTACCTCCTCAACCTTTAGGATGGATAAATCACAGCAGTCCAATACCAGCAGAAAATCCTTGCTCCCATGATTCTCTATGTCACAGCAGTTCCTTGAACTAGAAATCCCAGAAGCCTGTTCCTTGTTGCTATGGTTACCATTTTTATCAGAAGTATCTTCTTCACCTTTACCACAGACAGCAAAATCATTATACTCCGTTACAGACGAACAGGCACTCACGTTTGTCACAGGACTGTGGCAGGGTTCAGATGCCCTCATTTTACAGATTTCATCAAACTGTGACTGGCAGCCTTCCTTGCCAGTGCTGCTGGTTTTCTTGTACCGGCTCCCAGTCTCAAAAAATAAAACTATTATGCCTTCAATAACTTTGCTTTTAAAATCCACAGCCAAGTCCAATATATAGTGCTTTACAAGCATGTGGCTAGTGTTGGCCATTAAGGGCAAGTCATCCTTCATGGGGTCTAGCTGTGTCTCCATGTTCCAGTCTATTGGTCAACAGTTTTACAAAGCCTTAGACGACTCTTAAATGTGGTGTCTCTATAAAGAGCAAGGATATTCAGCCTCCCAGTGACAAAAATAATTTTGATTAATATTACAGTATTGAAAGTAATTGCAGCTCCTCCACTTCTCGCATTCTGTTAAAAAAAAAAAAAAAAAGAAAGCAGATAATCATTTCACAACTGTTTCTGCAATGCACTAAATCTAAAAGTTATTTAAAGTCCAGTTGCCTTTATTAAAAATAGTACAGCCAACGGGTGATGGCGTCTCCACAGAATGAAATTAAGCTAGTTGCTGCAGGATTTGCTGTCAAGAACCACTGGTTTTATTTTTCAGAGAAGATCTCAAGTGAAAATATTTCTAGACAGCTTTTATAAACAGAAAGAAACAAACTTTACTATAGGCCTCCTACTGACTCTCTTCACCCACAATAATAACTTAGAAAAGATACATGTTTATACAACATCTCATTTAACTTACTACTGTACTGTTTGTTTTTAAGGTTGCTGTATTTATTTCAAATGCATTACCTCAAAAGATAGTGAACATTTTTCTGCTGTGATTCTAAGTAACAAGAGTAAGCCTAAATCACCTCATAAGTCTTAAAGTTTTAAAGTAATAATTTAATAGATACAATGCATCTCCAGGGATTAATATACTTTCTACATTACAAGTGCTCTTATATCAGCACTTCTAGTAAATTACAAGAAAATGAGCCAATTTACTATGAGTGCATTCCAAGTATTCCTTTGAGATTGCTCATTAAGATTTTTCAAATTTATAGTTAAATACTTAAGGTATATGATTACTTCTTAATAGCTGGAATCTCACTAACACTCAGGATAATAGCATTTTACAGAAAACAAAAGGTCTTCTCACTGGAAAATGTACAAATACCTATAAAAGCAAGAAAATATTAAAATGCATCAACATACGATTCTATGATTTGTTGCAACAGCAGGCAGAAGTTCATCAAACAAGTTCAACTGTCATGCATTCTCTGTTTTGCTGTGTCCACTGAGCTAAAGGCATGCACTTTTAGCTCACTTAAGTCCTTTTTGTCTACTTTCTAGACTAGAAATAGACATCAGAGGAAGACGCAACTGTCAAGACGTGCGGTTCTCTCCCGGCCAGTTCAGTGACACTTGCGTCATAGGCAGCCATGTCTGTTTTTAAACGCCTTAAGTGAACAGATACTCCCTTGTGACATTGTTTCGCAGTTTCACAGCCTCATCATAGACTTCAGTGTCCAAAGTCAGCTTTTGTGGAGTTCTCAGAATCAGCACAGAGGAGAACCCAGACTCGCCCAAGACCGGCTATTTCTCTATTTCTTTTGCAGGAACCCAGGGCATGCTACTAAGGTAGGATCGGTAAGTGAAAGACTTGGGCCAAGAAATTATCTATACTATTCCCTGAATTAGCTTCACACAAAGCACAGCAAATATCTCCCTTCTTTGATGGCTTTCTACCAGTCAGAAACAGTTTTTGCAGGGACATCTTTGAAGACAAGCTGAGAAAAACCTTTCTTTCACTTTTATATCAATCCTGCACTTTTGCAAACACATCAGGACACCAAGCTCACTTCAGAAGGCCCTCTTTCACGGAAATACCCCAGTAAATTCAGAATAATTTGATGATTGCCTGCAAGAGACACTCATTGCATCTTTTGAGCTGCTTCCAGTAGATACTCTGTTGTCTGTTTGAGAGTTTTTCCCATTTTTTCTGAATTTAGTTATCTTCTTGTTCATCATAACAGTACTATTTCGAGTGCTTTCAAACTTCACATATTTGCAAGAAAACACTTTGCATCTTGCACTGCCTTAACTGATGAGTACATCTGTGTACATCTGCGTACTTTCAGAATTCAACCTTCTATCAGGATCCAAAAGCAGATTCATGAGCTCCTGCTGAGTCCCAGTGATTTCAGCGCGGCTTTGCAAAGATTACTTATGTTTGCAGATATATGTGCAATGTTGATCTGTGTTTTGCCAGTTTGACTTTAAAAAAAAAAAACAAACCACCAAGGAAGGTGAAGAATTAAGTGCCCTGATATGCATATTGGGCCCTAATATCATCCTAGTGATTGCTTTCTACTTAATTTAAGGAAGTCTGGAAAATAGTGCAGAAGTGGAACTAAAGCATTCAGGAAGACCTGTAAGAAAGCAAACCTCAGCCTGGTGAATAAGCAATGTCTATAAGTAGCATATAGCCATTACAATCATGCCCTGGTCTTGACAGCTAACTGGAAATATCAGTAGAGCAGCCAAAGGTCCTAAATGCTGCGACATGAGCAATGCATCTATGATGACTGTGCGTAAGGCTGTGGACCGAACTTGATGTTATCTGGATTTTTTATTGACTACCAAAACCTTGACTTCTGACAGGTTAGCTAAGTACTGGTGGTAGAGAAAAGAAATAAAGTGCCTTGGAGGAGAAAAAAACCCAACACTGAACTGGCATTCAAGAATCCCTGTTTTGCACAAATACTTAGATTTTCTCATTTGAAAACCAGGTATAATGTAATGCTGGTACATTTTATAAAATGTGAATACTATACTAACAATAAATATTTGTGCTACACTACTACTAAGTGTTTATACCTCTGTTTTTCTGTTTTCCATTTGGAAGATGTGATCAATTTCTTATCTCAAAAGTATTAAGGTAATTACACTAACTTACATTAAATTCTCAGCTACCGTGGTAAGAAGCACCTCTGAACACCTTAAAATAAATGGTAAAGCTGCAGTTCAATGCCTACAAAACTACATTTATTTTGTATTTAGAGGATTGTCGAATTCATTTAACATCAATTAACAGGCTAGATTAAAAGGTGACAAATAGTGTCATACAAGTAAACTTAATCCAAATTTTTTAAAAAAACACAATTTATTGAAGCACTATCAAAAACTTAAATTCTATAAATATACATTCTCTTCAAAACTATTAATAGCAAAACATTAAATCCACGACAGTCGAGAGACAATTGAAAAAAAAGACCAATGAGACTAAAAAACACGCAGAGTCGACGTTCATTTTCTACAGTTGAAAGTTTCAGACAGACACTTCTGTTAGTGGAGATGACACATCTGATCATGTTTACAAATAGAGCAACAGACAAGAGGAACACACTTCTAGACAAGTAACAACTATTACTGCATACACTCTGACACTGAATTTTAATTCAGCTGTAACACCGTGTCTGTTTAACCCTATCTCAAATCACCTTAACTGTAGATATCTCAACTTTCAAAAACGGTAGGTAGCCTCTCTATCCCCACGCTCTAGTAAGTGAATTTAAGTGGCTGTTTTCAGGTGTCTCGGCATCTGAAATGCTGTAGAATTTTTTAATTAAATATTTTTAAGAAGCCAACAGAACATTAGAACTCTGCAAAAAAGAAGCTGACATGCTACTCTATTCTGATGGTGTTGGGGACTCACTCATTCAAATAACTTTGTATTTTCATACTGTACTTTCATAATTTCATGTTGATATTGACTTAGCAAAAAGCTCTGCCTTCTGTGCAAAGCATGTTTCTGTCATGAATAATTTTACTTCTCCACTAAAGCCTCAGGCTGGAAGTTGAATCCTATAAAGTGAGGTGGTGTCTCAAATAATTTGACATAATCCTATTTAGAGGTCTCCTAAGCGGGAAATAAACTGAATTTATTCACTACAGTTTTAAGACAGGGTAATCGTGCACGCTTTTCATTTAAATGCTAATTTTGTAATCCACCAATTTTAGCTTTTAAAAAGTAGAAGTTACATTATGAAGGTACAGCAAACTCCACTGATCAGCTGTGGAGTTTCTAAATATAAAGACTTCAGATGGTATAATTTACAACAATTGATGGAAAATTATATGAAAAGGAACAGTGAAGAAGTCCAAGGAAATATATGACCATGAACTTATTTGTCAATCTTGGGATACATACCCTAGGCGTGAATTTCTGTCTACAGATGTTAACTGAAGGTCTGATACTTTATAGTAGTTAAGGAGGTTGCAGAGACCTCGTCTCGCTAGTAACAAGTGATAAAACAAGAAGAAATGGCCTCAAATTACGCCAGAGTAGGTTGAGGATGGATATTAGGAAAAAGTTCTTCACAGAAAGGGTTGCTAAGCATTGGAGCAGGCTGCCCAGGGAAGTGGTGGAGTCGCTATCCCTGGAGGTATTTGTAAGATGGGTTGACATGGTGCTGAGGTACATGGTTTAGTGGTGGGTTTTGGCAGTGTTAGGTTGATGGTTGGACTTGATGATCTTCACAGTCCCTTCCAACCTAGACAATTCTATGATTCTATTCTATGATTCTGTAGAGTACCTGCTTCTAGCTAAACCAAGCATATTTTGCTAACAGCTTCCCTGTTTGGTTTTTCAATATTCAACTGTAAACACATATACACTGAATTTAGAGGAGGAAAAAAAATGTATACAAACAAAAAGCCTGATTTTTTAAAAAAATGTCATTTCTATACTATCTGGTCTATGTCTGGACCCTCTAAAGAGTTACTGCTCACTCACTAACTAACACGCCAGAAATCCATGGTTAACAATATAAATGATAAACAAAATTACTTCCTTTCCCTGTTCTCGAGTGTTTCATGGTCATGTACAGCAGCAATGTTTGTTTTAGGCAGTTTTGTACTATTGTATAGTTGTACAGATTAAGAAATATCAGAAACATACTACAAAACAAAACAAACTATTTCAAAAAATTTAATTTTAGAGAGTAGCTTAAAACTATTTTTGGTCATCTCTGTACAATTTTGATTCCAGTAACTTAGACGTATCTATTTCTAGAACATAAATAAGTGGCCAAAAGTAATTCTCTGCTTTATGGGCAAAAAACGAGACATTCAAAAATGTTCTTTTATATCTATTTTTAAACAAAAATAGAGTCTAAAGACAGAGTTCTTTATATAGAAACATTTAGATGTACAAAATAATGCTAGATATTAGTAGAACACCCCCACTACTTTACTCTCTGCGGTTCCACAGTGTTGATAAGGCATGTGACTCTCAGCTCCTGCCCACTCCTATTCATATTTGCCCAAATTAACAGTGCATACTTGTCTAGTTTGCTTCATTTAAAATATTTAGAAAGTTCATAACCTGTCTCTAAATATTTGCACTGCTCTAAATACACATGCAATACTCATTAAAAGCAATAATTTTCAAACACATGTAAGGAGCTATTTAAAATGTACCCTATCTGTGTGAACTGTAATTTTGGCAGGTTACCCTTCATTCACATCAAAATATACTTTCATCAGCCAGCTGTGTTGTTTCTACCACATTTGACCTTTCTTACCCATGACATCCAAACTCAAGATTTATTAAAAGTATTCTCAAACTGTTTCTTTTTTGTTTGTTTGCTCTATGTTTTTGTGCCTCCACTATTGCATAGCTCATGCATACCTCACATATCCGATAGATTAATTACATCATTTGGAAGAGTCCTCAGTGGAAGAATCTAGTTCTTTCCCTTGAGATGAGACAGAAGTATGTGAAACACTCCTCTATAGCCTCGAAACACTCCCCTATTGCCTTAAAATACCTCCGCAGAGGGAATTGTTCAGTTTCACTAATGACCATGATCCATTTTTTCATAACATTTAATTAAATATTCTTTCCTGTAAACATTTTTTCCCCCCCTCTAAGCTTCACTAAGGTCATGTTTCCTGAAGTTTTGGATAAAGAGGACCTAGTTATACTGTAGAAGCACCCATTTGCTTCTAACCCCCAGCCCACCTGGAAGTCACTCTTCTGTCTCTCCAATCGCTACACACACCAGTTCAGAATAGGCAGATTATTAAAATGAAGTTTAAATTGTGCTCTGAGTCAAAATAGTTCATTGCGTCCGTAATCAATTAAGACCATTTACATGGCGTGGTCATTCAACAGATCCACAAGGGCAGCAGAGGCCCAGCAAGAAAGACAATAAATACTTGTATTGCTAAAGCTCGAAGTGGTGTTTCTTTGTAACCTCAGTCTTCAAATCTCAGGCTCAGGTCAAATCTCAGGTCAGGCTCTACTAAACCTGACCTCGTATCACTGTAATCACAAAACAATTCTCTGAGCTTTTCCAAATTTTTTATTTGCACCCTGAATTTCTCTTTCTGTAATACTTGTACTTACTGCTATTGAATTTCAACTTAATGATTTCAACTCATTTTTAAAAATCACTTAGATCTTGAACTCCCGAGTGCTTGCAACCTCTCCAGATCGACCCCACCCAATCACTTGACCAATGTAAGCAAAAAACATGGGAGGGTGTGTATTCACAACAAAACTAAGTCAATCTTAGGCTGAGATGCCACAATAGGAAATGTATCTTTCTTCCTCAAATGTCTGCACAGCCCTCCATCCTATGAATCTACACAAGTGCAGATGACAACTCAAGAGATGAGGCAGGAACATGCAGCTGGGGAAGACAGAATATAGTCGCCCTTTGGGAGGCAGTTCAGATTGGGATAGACTCAAACCCAGCATGAGGCCATATCCAAATTTAACAAAAGTTGAGCAAAATCCAGAACAGACTCAACTACATTTAAGTATGGTGAAATAAATTTAAAATGCTCTCAGAGTTAAAAATTAAATAGCTGGTGAATGCTGAAGATGGTCTTGAGAGTTTTGTTTGGTGAGTTTTTAAGCTACAAACAAATTAAAGAAAATTAAAAATTAAACTAAAAGGAAAATTAAAGAAAGTTAATATAGGACATAACAGTCCTTCCAAAAGCAAAGCGAAACATATATTAATTCTTCATTATCTAATAGCTCAGTTGTTTAGTGAGAGAAAGCAATCAGATTATTTTAACTTTAACTTTTTACAAGCCTCTACTCCATTTTTTTTTCTACTAAATATTCCTAAACTGATTGCCTAACAATTCACTTAGCTTAACTTCATCCTCCAGAATGAAACTAAGTTTAAAATAAGTCTTTTGAAAAATTGCAATTTCATTGACAGAACCGGCCTAGCAGAAAGACACTAACACGGCTAGAGGGCTGAAGCCCACAGATGTAGGAGGGGAGGCTGATGGGACTGGGTCTGGTCAGCCTTGGGATGAGGCAGTGAGGGGTGAATACCTGCTATACCCCAGCATCTAAAGGAGTATGCACAGAAGGTGCAGCCACACTCTTCTCACAGGGGCACAGAGAAAAGACAAGTAAAAAGATATTATGCTGTCTTGCAAATACAACTGCATTCCATATTATACTGCATTACATAGAGCTAACTTTTTTAAAAAAACAAAAAATGGTCATTTTTATATTCTGCAGAGCTGCTTTTTTGTTGTTGTTGAACTGAAACATTAAATGAAAAGGTAAGGAGCAAATAAATAATAAGAACAAAAATACATCATTTTAAAAATGAGTATACCAAAATATACTCCCAGGAAATAGTGTTCCTTACATTTTCAATAGAAGTCCAGAATGTAGCTGAAGTAACAAGAGAACAAAATATTCCTCTTCTGCTCCAGGGTCAAGTCAACTGGAAATACGCAAGATATCTTATATGCTTAGAAGTAGCCAGACTGCATCACTGTTTCTAAAGCTGCTGGTTTATTTTCCAAATAGAATTTAGCTTTAACATGTATTTCATTGCTATAGTACTAGGGTGATCTTCCACATAGTATTCAGAGTGGCTACTTAAAAATGTTGATTGTAACAATGAAGATGTCTAAAGAATATTGTCTGCATTGTTTTTTAAAAGAAAAACTGCTTAAGAATATTTTTAAAGGCATCTTAAGACATCTTCTGCAAACTATATGACAGATTTTCAGAAGGTATACAGATCTACAGAGATAGGACATAGCACTTTTAATGGAGATTGGGCCACTACATGTCTCCTTAGGAAGGGAGAGATGGGAAAAGGGGAGAGATCAACAGAAGCCCAAATGCGTAGTGAAGTCTAATTATTTACTCCCTCCAATGACTCTAAGAAGTTCTGAAACAGGATTACAAAGCTAACACTAGTACAGAAAAGACTGAGTGGAAAATCACCCTTAAAACTTAAATCAATTGTTACTTCAGTAATCAATTAAGACAAATCTAAGGACAAAAAATCTTCAATTGACTCTAATGTATCTTTTAAAAAAAATCATTCCACACATACATTTCAGGGATGGAAGTAGAAGAGCACTGTGCTTGTATCAGAGAGAGAATACAGACTAAAACCTGCAAAGTGAACAGGAAAGAACTTTACCAAAAGTTAACAATACATTTTGAAAGCTTTTCAGATTATTAAATGTTTGTATTTGAATCCTGGAACTTCACTTGACTATGGGAACTCTTGTATTTATCATCTTTTGACTATAACACACTATGGTAAGAAAGAAATGATGACATGAGTGCTTCTTCAGTTACAGAACTTCACAATATTCACTGGACTAAACCAAAAGGACTTTAAGGTAAGATTAGTTAAGTTTTCTGGCAGATACATAAAATATGCATACAAAACATTTGTTAAAAATTATACATAGTACCACATTCAAACTGTCCTTTTATTATTTTCTTTCCAGATACTAATTTACCCTAACTGAAAAGGTTTTCCTTAATTATATTCCAGAGGACTTAGTGTGCCCTCTTGTGCGTGGGTAATGTTACACCACTACACACTAAATCAGTTGGGTACATACGCAATAAAATTCTGTCTTTAAAATATTATTATAAGTGATTAGAAAATACAAACCGCACACACTGCCTTTAAACTGTTCTTCTTACAACTTCAGACTCACACCAGACCAAAATTTATTGAACCATAAACCATGCTAACAAAATGTATTTTCCAAAGTTTTTTGAAAAAGGAAATATTAATAGAGCTGCAAAACACTTGTGCTTTTTAATCCTATTTTATTTACATCTGGTTTATTAACAAGAAATTTAATGTTAAACTCATGCATTTTGGAAAGCACACAGCATTTGCAATACAGAAAAACGGTGTAAGGCTACCCAGAATTTAGAACAATCTAGTAGAAATATTTTAAGGCATATATATGAGAGACTAAGAGCTAGAAAGATGATTTAGATGTTTCATTTGAGCCCAAAGCCATGTTATGTAAGAATTAACTTGACATGAGATGAATGGATGCGTTGTCTTCAACAGAACTGCTAATTTTATGACATTAAAATACATGGATAAATAGCTGCATTCCAGACAAGATGGATATCTACTCCTCCTTCAGGCTGTGCTTGGCTTATCAAATATTGGATCTCAACCACCCTGGGAGAATGTCTCCGGTTTATCAAAGAAGACAAGACAGGAATGAATTGCTTATTTGGTCACTTAAATAGACAGCCTTTTTAGTATCAAGAAAAAAACTAAAAGATCAGGGCACTTAATGACTATACACCCAACCTCTGCAGAAATGAAACAGATGACATAGGAATCACATTAAAGCAAAACAGAAATCAATCCAAGTGAAAAAAAAAAAGCAAAGTAAAAATTGATAAAGGAAGGATACACATCAATAGAAGAGAAAGATAAAAATTACTGTAGAATGTAATATCAGAGCTAGAAGGTAATTTATATTTTTTCATTTCTTCAAACGACCATTGTGAAAACCCATAACTGAAGAGGACAAAAAGACATACAAGTATATAAATTGTTGCATTTATTTAAATGCTAGGCTTCTGTAACTTTGCTTTCAATCAGTACTGCTATTTCAACAACATTGTAAAAAATATGCTGATATTTTGTTTGAAGATTAGCATCAATAAACAGACTGCCCCTCGTTGGTCAAACAAGACTAAATTAGCAAGATGAGACAGAGAGAAAGTATGTATGCACTAATAGAAGCAAAAAGTTGTAATGACAGGTACAAGAGACAGGCGAGAAGAAAAAAGAAAAAAAAGTGACAAAAGTGTAGCTGTGTTTTTTGATTGTTATTCAAACATGCTTGTAAACCCCATTCTCTCCTCTTTATTTCAACTGCGATGTCTTTTTATAAATATGTGATAATTTGGGGAGTTTATCAGAACCGGCTGTAAATAATGATTTAATTTACCATTTGCTTCCAACTGCATTTGATTAAATGCAACTTCTATTTTTTCTTCAATCAGGTCTTCACAAAAATGTACAAAAATCATAATATAACTATCCCACCAACACGTTTTCTACTGCAAGTACTAAAACACAGCTTACCAGAATCCTAGGCGAAATCAACATGATCTGCAATGTTACACAAATTTGCAAGTCAAGCCTAGGTAAACAAAGGCAGGATTCTTCCCTACTTTTTTTTCTGACTAATTGAATACAGATTCAGATGAAGTGTAGCAAACTTGACTCCCAAACAGCGTATGGTCATGGAACTAATTCAGACTAGCATTTGTCATTCAACATTTTCCTTACTTTCACAGGGAGAAGGAGTTGGAGTGTGAAAGACAGAAAGAGAAACAGGGCTTTTGTTTTAAACAAAAAGAACTACCTATGCTAACTACACAGAAATGGAAAGTCTTGCCTATTTGTTCATACCTCATGTATTTTTTGAACACTGATGTAATGTATGTTGTGCTGTTACAGAAGTGGTTTAGATACCTCTAAAGTGTTTTCCAGACAATCAAAAGCCATTGGTATGCATTCTGCCATACAACTGTCAAAGCACGCAAGTATCATTTGGTTTATTTTGTGGTCCAGCTACCTAATACACTCTTAAAACTGAACTTCTATTCATTCAGCATTTCCTTTCATTCTTCCTTACCAGGTTAAGAATAAATTGTAATCATGGTGTTCAAATAATACAAGAAACATACCACCTCAACTGCTGAAGCAATATCCTTGCTGTACACCTTGGAAGTTCTCTGTAGACATCTGAGCTTTGTATATGCAAATAGTTCACCTTTTACTACTGCTTCCTAAATATGCTGTTCTGTGGCAGTATTCCTTGGATTTGATATGACAAGTTCCTCACTACCTTATGCACATATCAAGGTACTGTCATCATAGAGAAGATACTAGAGCCATTATTTGACATATTTTTTGAGATGCTTCTCTTATGCAACACTGTCTTCTGTAATATGTTTTGCTATATTCTGTCCATAATACGAGTTTTCATTTTTTTTGAAAGCGAGGTACTTCACCTTTAGAAAAGCAGGTTCGCTAGCTGGATTCTAAGCATCAAAACAAATCACGAACTGCAATGCTACCACAAACTCTTGATGATCACTTTATAAACACTGTTTTGTGCCATACTTCTTCTACACACAAAGATGTAACAAACCATCAATACATTTTAAAAATAGACCTCATGTTCCATGCACCTTCCTTATGAAATGTACTTCATAAGTCATAAAAACACAAGGCAAGCTAATTGTGTGGTTATATGTTTTAATATTTTAGAAGATAGATGTTTGCAAAAGAATAAACAATAATAGCAGATGGTGGCCAAGGTGAATAGAGCCACTCTTCATCATCTGTGCATAATACAGTTGCATAAAGGGCACAAAGAATGGGAAAGAGGGGAGAAGTGATCATTCATGGAATGATATTTGTATAACATTGCTTTTCCACTTCATACAGAAAGCATTGGCCTAAATTAGCATCATATGCCTCTGAAAGCAAACCTGAGGAAAGAGCTTCCAGGCAAAATAAAACACAGTTTCAAAGTAGACAAGGTAAGAGAATAAACTGCCTACAAATATCTACAGCAAAAAATGTTTCTTCATGGCAAGAAATACACAGTAATGCACAGTTTTGGCTGTTACAGTTAAAAGGAAAATGAAATAAAGAGAAAGGAGAGGGGCAGAACTTGGAAACATAATTCCACCCTACTAGGGGAAAGTGGAGAAGCAAAGAAACGTGCATATGAACTACCCTAGGAATATACCGATTACAAATAGTAAACTAAGAAAGTGAGAATAACTGTTACACAAAGTAGTCTAGTTAAACCTGTAAATAGCCTATTAAAAACTAGAATGATCACAGTTATAATACTTGATACTGATGTTCCATTATTTCAGGAAGCTGTTCTTTCCCATTGTTAACAACTAACTGTTCCAGTCTAATTCCACTCTAACACTAATAATCCACATGAGAAAAACAGAAAAGCATCTAAACTTGTTTGGAGGTCCAGCACCCGCAGCACAGCCACTAGTAAGTGGAAGCAAAGGAAAGGCTTGCAAACTTAAAAAAAAAAAAAAACAACTTGAAAAACAGAGAAGATAAATGGTCATTAGCAATGACTCCATACTATAGTGGCACAAGTCAGAAATGCACTATCCAGAATGCACTGAATCATCTACTCTCTTTCCAAGCACATACTTTATCTGATTGCTGTCCTGCTAGATCAGCCAGTGACGGACCGTCTGACATTGTTAATACACAACAGTGAAAGGTAGGCGCAAAATGCAGTCATCTAAGATATGTCTTCATCGCAAAATGTAGGACTGTGCCAAGGGTGTTCTTTTGTAAGCATACACAAAATATTTCTTATTTCAGAGCACAACTGTAGCTGTTTCTTTTCATGCATTTCCAAAATCTCAAAAAACAAAAATGAATGAAAGAGAGGGCTGTATGAGAGAAGATCAAGAGAACTGATCTCCAACCAAACCAGGCAGTTACAACTCTGCATTTGACATCTGCCAAGACCTGGAAAATTCCCAGCTTAAAGTTGTTCCAAAAATTCAAATACATTAACTAGTTAATGCCTTAAAAACCATACCAATATTTTATATTGTGCAAAATCAGAGTTGCACAAACTTATTCACACACAAATGCATATAAGCAGCAGGCACTACTCCCCAAGACAGAAGCTTTCTACCTCAGCTTTTCTGTTTTTCAGACGGTACACAAACTCATTCCCTGCAACACTAGCCAATTAAAGCAATTTAATAGAAATTTATACAAATTGAGTTTCCTACAAAACTAAGAATGGTCAGACAAATCCTATCAATTTAGGCTAGCTCTGTTTGAAGATACTTCTCCCAGCTGCCGGTTCTCCCAGAATCATCCCTTTGGACAACAATCAACACAGACGGGTATCTCCATGCACAGTCACTCCAGCCCATCGCCGGGCACATGTAGCCAAACTGGCAATTTAAGCTAACATTCTGGGCTGCGAGCAAGGATCTCTGAAGCACAGACACCAACTTGTTTGTATCAGGTACTCACTACATTCTTCAAAAGGTGTAAAAGCATTTCAGCACCACAGACTTTCCCTACATGCCACTGGCCGATATCCAGATGCTACACATTTAAACAACATAAGCTTTTTATCCCCATGTAAAGGACAGTGCAAAATAAAGCCATACTTGGTTTCTCTTCAACTTCAGTTAAGCATGATTTGCTTCATCCGCACATAAAAGCAAACTCAATTGCTTTCAACATGCAGGTGTTAGAATTATAACCTACAATGCCCTCCACTTAGCATTTAAAGAAATTAAAAAATGAAAAAGAAAAAAAGAAGTTGTTTGCATAAACACTCTCTTTAATAATTATAAGAGGTTTATAATTAATTCCCTTTAAACTGCTTTCAAGGAAGCTTCTTCCAAATCCAGTTTTAGAAATTTTTCACACAATGTAAAACACTCAGATCTTACCAAGAAGTCAGTTTTGAACATCAGCATCAACAGTAATTTTACTCTTTAAATAACAGGTAATATGCATAATTTTCAGTAATTACAAACTTATTTTTATTCCGCACACTTAATACAAATAGCTAAGCCACCTTAAGCCTTTTTAAGGCAGGAATGAGTTCTTCTATAGATGAAATTGAGGCTTAAATAAACTAACAGAAGTATTTGCTACTCTTAAAACTACTGTAAACCAATCCATACAAAAGAGCCTGCAGACCACACTCTGCGTCACAGGAAAACCAGCACATATCCTAATGAGAGTTTGATGTGAAAGTTAATTCAATTAGTAATATCCCTTGACAAAGCAACTGGTGCCTTTCCAGAAGCCTTCTTTTAAGTCTGGAAACCATAGAAATAATGAGCATAATGGAAGACCTTCTTTACCAACTACAAGTTAGAAGCAGAGGAAGTTGCTTCCCACGAGTTGAAATTACAAGTCATAGACTCATAGAATCACAGAATCACTTAGGTTGGAAAAGACCCTTAAGATTATCGAGCCTGATAGTTAACCTAAGAGTACCAAGTCCTCCACTAAACCATGTCCCTCAGCACCACGTCTACATGTCTTTGAAATACCTCCAGGGATGGTGACTCAACCGCTTCCCTGGGAAGCCTGTCCCAGTGCTTGACAACCGTTTTGGTGAAAAAATTTTTCCTAATATCCAATATAAACCTTCCGCGGTGCAACTTGAGGCTGTTTCCTCTCGTACTATCACTTGTTATTGGGGAGAAGAGACCAACCCCCACCTTGCTACAACCTCCTTTCAGGCAGTTGTAGAGTGCCATAAGGTCTCCCCTCAGCCTCCTTTCCTCCAGGCCAAACAACCCCAGTTCCCTCAGCCGCTCCTCGTAAGACACGTGCTCCAGACCCCTCACCAGCTTCGCTGCCCTTCTCTGGACACGCTCCAGCACCTCTATGTCTTTCTTATAGTCAGGGGCCCAAAACTGAACACAGTATTCGAGGTGCGGCCTCACCAGTGCTGACTACAGGGGGGTGCTCATTTCCCTAGTCCTGCTGGCGGCACTATTCCTGATACAGGCCAGGATGCTGTTGGCCTTCTTGGCCACCTGGGCACACTGCTGGCTCGTATGCAGGCAGCTGTCCATCAACACCCCCAGGTCCTTCTCCACCAAACAGCTTTCCAGCCACTCCTCCCCAAGCCTGTAGCACTGCATGGGGTTGTTGTGACCCACGTACAGGACCCGGCTGCACTTCAACTGTATGTTGAAATTCATACAGTTGACCCCGGCCCATCGATCCAGCCTGTCCAAATCCCTCTGTAGAGCCTTCGTATGCTAAAGCAGGTCAACACTCCCACTCAACTTGGTGGTGTTTGCAAACTTACTGAGGGTGCACTCGATCCCTTCGTCAGGTCGCCAATAAAGATATTAAACAGAACTGGACCCAATATGGAGCCCTGGGGAACACCACTTGTGAGTGGCCACCACCCAGATTTAAATCCATTCACCACAATTCTCTGGGCCCGGCCACCCAGCCAGTTTTTTACCCAGCAAAGAGTACACCTGCGCAAGCCATCAGCAACCAGCTTCTCCAGGACAATGCTGTGGGAAATGGTGTCAAAAACTTTACTAAAGTCTAGATAGACAACATTCACAGCCTTTCCCTCGTCGACTAAGTGAGTCACCTTGTCATGGAAGGAGATCAGATTAGTCAAGCAGCACCTGCCTTTCATAAATCCATGCTGACTGGGCCTGATCGCCTGGTTGTCCTGTACGTGCTGCATGATGGCACTCAAGATAATCTGTTCCATGACTTTCCCCAGCACTAAGGTCAGACTCACAGGCCTGTGGTTCCCCCGATCCTCCTTCCGGCCCTTGTTGTAGATGGGCATCACATTTGCTAACCTTCAGTCAGCTGGGAACTCCCCAGTTAGCCAGAACTGCGGATAAATGATGGAAAGTGGCTTGATAGTTGAGATAGGAAGTCACAACAGAAAACTTCTTTCAGCTGAAATAAGAAGGGAAACACCAAAAAATCAAAAGTCCCCTTCCACCCCCAAAATACCCACTCCCAAAGAAAAACACATAATTAACAAAAGATTGAGATAGAAGCATAACTTACTATCAGTAAATAAGCTAGAAAGAACATCCTGATATTCCCCATAAACTCTCTTTAGTCTATTGGCGGTTCCTTGTATTACAGTAGTGACGCAATACCTAACATCATTAAACAAAGCCCAAACATACACAGCTAAACATTTTACAAGTCCCTGCCCACAAATCTACAATTACTACATTTACAGAAAATCCATTTGTGTAAGGATGGATTTTCAATTTTTTATTTTACAAAATGATTTCGAGGTGGACATGGTCCTGGGCAATCTGCTATACCTAACCCTGCTTAAGATGGGGCATTGGACTAAATGATCTTTAGCAGTCCTCTTCAAACTCCATGATTCTGTGGAGATACTGAACAGCATTAAGGAGGTGCAAAATCATCTTGGATTGTACTTCCACTCAATACAAACAAGGAAGGGGCGCATGTGTGTCTGATTTTCAGGAGATCAAGCGTGCAAGTGAGAAGATATTCATCCATAGATGTGTCCAAATCAAATCCATCCCAAAATAGAACGACTGTTTTTAACTCAATGCAGCTATCATTTATAAATACCACCTAGAATGTGACATAATTATTTCCTAAAGGCTAGAATCAGAAAAGCAGTCTTTTCTTTCCAATGTTGACATTGGCAAGCCACCTCAGCTGCTCAACTTGACCTTTGCAAAACTACGCATTATCCTGAGTAAAGGACCTAACACACAACTAGGCTGAAATCCTCAGATGAGTTACAAAACACCATTTATTAAGATATGAGTTTCACCTATACGTTCCCAACTGTTAAAGATGCCCATGAGCAGAAGAGCTTTTTAATCAGCTTTGCAGAGCTTGGACAGAATCACATCTAAAGTTTTTTCAGGAAATTATACTTAAAAGCAGAGCCCTACAAGAAGGGCACCGATTCAATCTGTGTAACTAGTGTGAAAAAAGACAACAGGTATTCCTGGCTGCACATCTCCTCTTTGGCATTCTGATCACCCTGCTCCTGACTACCCTCCAGCTACGAAATTTTTCGCTCTGAGGGTGGCGAGGCACTGGCACAGGTTGCCCAGAGAAGTTGTGGATGCCCCATCCCTGGAGGTGTTCAAGGCCAGGCTGGATGGGGCTTTGAGCAACCTGGTCTGGTGGGAGGTGCCCCTACCTATGGCAGGGGGGTGGAACTAGGCGATTTTTAAGGTCCCTTCCAACCCTGCCCGTTCTGTGACTCTACGAGAAGGCGGGGACGGTAACTCGGTAACTCCCAGAAGCGCCCGGCACCGAGGCTCGACCCGACGCCGCAGGTGGGAAACGCTGCGGGACAAGAGAAGTCAGCGGGCCCAGCAGAGGGCGGCTCGGCCCCTCACGGGGCACCCGGCCCGCCCCCGCCTCAGGCCTCCTTCGCCGGCAGCGGGGGCGCCGTGCGCCGGGCCAGGCCAGGCCGGAGGGACCGGGCTGGGGGGCGGCGGGGAAGGAATGCTTACAGCGGCAGCCACCACCGGCGGCCGTTTCGCCGCCAACGTGCCACACGGGGCGCGGGAGGGGGAAGGAGGGGAAGAGGAGGGCGAGCGGGACAAACGGTCGCTACCGACCCCCTCACCGTTCCCGCCCCGCCGCAGCGCGGGCGTTACCTGCCGGCCGCGCGCCGAGCCCCCGCCGCCCTCCAGCCCCGCCGCGGCGCCGCCTGATGACCTCACCCGCCCGGCCACGCCCCCTTGCTGGCCCCGCCCCCTTGCCGGCCCCGCCCACCCCCGTCTCGCGCCCGGGAGCCCCGCTGGCCTCAGCTTAGGAGGTAATTAAGAGTGTGGATTGTCACGTCACTGATTCGGGCGGCTACGTCAGCCGTTTAGGCGGCCAGCGGGCAGCTGGTGGCGTGGCGGAGCCCCCGCCTTGCCCCCGCAGCCGCCCCGGCGCTGGCTTGGCGCCGGGAGAGGTCTTTGACATTGCTGGTTTGAAGGTTGGTTTGGTTTTTTTTTTTTTTTTTTTTTTAAAAATTTTGAAACTCACGTGTTAAACTGCCGGTCCGCAGGTGCCCAGGCTCCTCGGCGAAGCCCGCGTCAGGAGTGGAGGGAGGAGGGAGCGGAAGCGCCCCCACAGCTCGCCTGGCATGGGAGAAGTGATTAAATACTCATTAGAACAGGGATTCAAACCTGACGCTCTCCAACGCCAGTGACTTAACCGCGGCGTGGCAAAGTGACTTTCTCCTCCTTTTTAGCCCTGTGAACGTTTAATTGTTGATGCAAAGAGGAAAAACGCCGAGAGGGGAAATTGTGAAGAGTGTCCCCCAGAACTCCCAATTGCGTTTTTGAGGGCATTTCCTAGGGAGGTGGGAAATTTGGATTCAGATCCTTGCTAACCAGGGAAATTTGCAACCAAAGCTGCCTCCCTCCAAGCAGAGGCCGTTACCCTCGGATTATGGAGAAGGAAACACAGAGATCATCCGTTGTGCAGATCTGCTGTCCCCACCGGACGGTGTACGCTACGCAGGGAATTTGGGAATGTCGTTTGAGAATCCTGAGGAGGAGAAGGATTTGCTTTAGTTTTGTGAGCACCTGCCAGCAGAAAACGTGGGCATATCTACACAAAGCAGTGCCGCAATTAATTTTGGACCCTGAAAGCAATCTGTGTGCCTTGTGTCGTTTCAGTGCGGGGTGAAGTACCTTAGCCTCCACCTCTCAGCCAGCTGTGAAGTGCTGGTTCCAGACCGAGCTTGTCTGGTTCACAGGTAAAGACCTCTCCATCAGTTGCAGTGTAAACCTACTCAAAGATGTCTTGCAGAAATTTAGGTAGCTGGAAGCACAAATCGCAATTGAGCAGAAATGTCAAGGGTTTGGAGGCTCCCAAACATTGGACTTGGGAGCCTGTATGACATTTGGATGCCTGCTCGCAGTTGTGAATCAAGCCGTGCACACTTACTCAGAGCAGGTCTGACCAAGATGGTTTTTAAAGGGTCAAAGACTTCTAGAGATCTCGGTCTTTCCAGAATGATTGGAACATGCTAGCACGGGTAGGAAGACACTAGAAAATATTTCTGACCCAGCCAGATCCAGTTCAGGGTCCTCTCTTTGAGGATTACAGCCACACTACCCCTATGTAGGAAGGAGTTTCTGGCTAGGGCTATCTGCAGAAATCAAGGAAAGGCTGAGTCTGAAATCAATGTACCACTTTGGATAGGCTTAAGTATGTGCTCAGAAGCCAGATGAAACTGGTATTTGTAAGAGTTCTGTTTGAGAGGATCTGATGTGTATAAACGAGTGAATGACCATGAAAACACACATTACTTTGCAAATACTGGAAAAGCAATGCATTTTTTTCTGATCAGGAATGCTGTAGCTTAAGCAAAAGCTGCTCTACAGCAGCCTTAGTGTTTTTTTTCCTTTTCCATGCACAATGTGGGTCACCTTTCCTACTGATGCAATAGTGCTGTACAGAGCTCTTGAAATCAACTGTACTTTGTTAAAAATTAGTCAATTGTCAACATTGTTGACTGTTCTTGCTTTTACTCGTGTACGTGGCAGCCTTCTCCAGCGACTGAGAGATTCCATTGTTCTTGGTCACAACAATGGTTGTCTTAATTTGGCTTATGCTTTGATTCCAGTTTGGCCTGATAAAATCCTGATACAGTCATTCAAATATGGGATAAAGAGACTGAAAAGTCTTGCTTTCGGCAAAATATTCTCAACCAACACAAGAACATTATTTGTTGCCCCTGATAGTGTGGATTTCGTTATGCTCAGTGGAGAGATCAGCTCATTGTGAACCCTTCCAGCTAGTACACAAAAGGGAGGTTGGGTGGGAGTGAATCATCACAAAAAACTCCTGTTCACTCTCTGATCTCCAGATGTAATGTAAACAAAGAATGTAAGTGAACATATGCATAATTTAATATTTTCCTGCAGGCCTATGACTGTTAATAATATGAAGTGGCTTGCCACTAGCAAACTGAAAGAAGAGGTTCAGGAACACAAGAAATGCTGCAGGATGGGACTAAATATAAGCAAATGAGGGTCTAGAGAATATTTTATAATCTGACAGATAGGCTGAAAAGCTTCTGACAGATAACTGGAGGAGAATGGCTGCGGGGGATGGCCTGTGATGCTGTAACTTCCCCAGTGCCGTGTATGTCAGAAAGAAATACAATTGCAGTCCTGAAGTTGCTCAGTGCCAAAATGAGTTTCACTCATTACCTGGAGACCTCTCGAGCATGCCTTATGTATCCCCCCTTTTCTAAGCAAGAAGATGAGGAAAGCTGGCAAAGTCCAGTTTTCAGAGCCAGCTGTCAGCCTCTGGGGCTACCTGGGCGCAGAGGGTGTCTGAGACGCAGATGCTGGCCCTTCAGCTCTGCTGGCAGCCTTCACCCTCCTGCCAGCTGCACCCCTGCACATCACCCGCTGCGTCTGTCACAACCACAAGAAGCCACAGGAATAAACTGAAATCTTTTGCTGCAGCCTGTGCAATTTTTCCAGACAGCGCCAAAAATAAATGTGATGGAGGGCTCACATCTGCAGGCGCATGAGGTTCAGCTCCCTACATCACTTGATTCAAAATCTACAAGAAACCTTGTGTAGGATGGTGAGGGCATAAGCGGGAGAACCTGTCAGAAGGATTTATGTAAAACTCCCTTTTAGGCCAGTAAGCACTATCTCAGTATTTAGGTGACATACACACCTGTCTGAGAAGGCACCGATTGAAACTGAATGTAAAGTAACAGCATGAAAGTGTGACAAAGTCATCTCCCCCATTCTTAACTGCCCCCCCAGTTACTACATCTGGGAGCCAAGGTCTCAGAACTGGGCAGAGTATATTATAAAAGGTAATATAATTTCACAAGCAAGTTGATTGCATTCAGAATTAATTTAAAAAAAAACAAGCGTAATTCTTTGTCTCGGCTTTCTTCATCACATTCACCACATTTCCCACACTTAGGAACTGAGCTGCGAACTAGTCAGGCTATTTACTCTCACCAGTCAAGCTACTTACTCCATGTTGTGGAAGGGAAAAGAGTAGATGTGGTGGAGACAGAATTTCTATTTCAAAACATTTTAGAGGTGTTGAGATATCAGGGTGATGGGTGACATATAAAAACCACTGTGCCAGCCTTAATGAGGGAAATATATGTATATTTTTTACCAAAATAAAGCTGTTGCCTTTCTGAGCTCAAAGTGGCATTTTGGATCAACTGTTTGTGAAAATCCTTTCGTTAGCACTTGGAGGACTGTGTCCGGGGAAGCTGACAGAGTGTACGCTGGATCTCCAGTACACCCTATGCCTGTTCTGGGCAAACAGCATCATCACGTCAGCACCAGCATGTGTGTGGAGGGAAGCAACAAAGCACCTAGATTAAAAAGCAAAATTCAGCATTGGTTTCATAGGACTTGAAAGTAAGTTTTGTCCTAATTTAATATGTCTGTAGTAAATTAAAGACTTGAATGCAAGGAGGGTTAATTAATGTTTAATCTGAATCTTCTGCATGACACAGGCCAGAGAATTTCCAAACAAAAAATTATACTCTGTGGAAGTATATAATGTGAAAAACAAATTTTTGAAAAGGTGTTCAGATTACGTACTAATCGCTGTATTCATGAGAGCAATAAAATGATATTTTTTTTAAAAAAATTTACATTGCAACTTCCAGAAGAGGACATACTGCTCAACACATAATACCCTAATACATTTGTTTATGTTATAACATGCATGTAATATATATGAAACATACAGCATTTGCAAGTTTGGAGAGATTTTCTGGAATTATGCTAAAATTATAAGAATGTCAATTAAGAGGAACTGTTTGAGTTCTAAACCTGATTCACCATCTGCACTGACAATGTGAAGTGTCTGAATATTTGAAAGAAAGAAAGAAAATTACAATATCCTTAATAAGCGTGCTTTGGGAATAGTATTAAGAGTAACTCAAGTCATTCAACCCTTGCTAATAAAATTTAATTCATTGTTGTATGATTTATCAGATTCTTTATGATTTTTTTTTTTTATCTTTGAGAACAATAAGTGTGGTTGGAATTATAACTGCCTGGCTCACGTTTTGCTTAGCATACAAGCCTTGTGCTTCTTTGATATTAGGTTTCTGTGTCTAGGTTTGATAAGGCAGACAATACACCTGTGTCTCTGTCCCAAAATTAATTTGCAATTCACGGCCTCTCCGGTGTTCACAGTTGAGAAGAGACTGTCAATCATATGTAAGTATAGGATGGTGATAACTTGGAAGCTGAAAATTTTGGCAGGAAAAACGTGACCATAATGACTCTCTGAAACCTGCATGTTAACGGTCAAATAATTCTGTGTGTCATCTCATTTACTTTGCAGGTGAAATATGTTTGCCAGCAATACCATGTGATAATGGTTGCAAGA
The DNA here is from genome assembly GCA_017639485.1 of Pluvialis apricaria. Taxonomy (NCBI): domain Eukaryota; kingdom Metazoa; phylum Chordata; class Aves; order Charadriiformes; family Charadriidae; genus Pluvialis; species Pluvialis apricaria. The sequence goes on along the minus strand of CM030044.1, from coordinate 46,162,623 downwards.
TATCTGGAAGTATCATTGACGAAATCTGTTTATTTCTGAGGATCAGAAGAAAAAAGTTCTTTAGTCATGGGACTCCTGATAGCATTCCTGAGATTATTTTGGTGTACACATAGGTGAAAAGCATGACTGGGGGATATGTACTATTGTGGTGGTATTGCAAGAGTTTGAGCTTTCAGCAATCTCACCGAAATGAAGACGACTGGAAAATGGATGTCATTTGGTAAGTCTGCTTGATGCACAGGCTTTTTTTAGTCTGTGATATTCTTTCAATGTTGTTTGACGATTTGCCTTTTTGATAGAGGACCTGGTTAACTCACTTCTTAAGGACAGTAGATGTTTCCCATTGGACTTCATTGGTCGTGTAGGGTGGGGACTGGCTTTACAGGTGGTAGATAAGACCCAGTGCCCCCAGGTTTTTGAATAGGTGAGCAGTCCCAGTGGTATAATTTTAGCTTGGGGGAAGTTTGTTGTTCCCACAAGATCCATTTTAAGGATTCAGTCAACGTAGTAGGCTACACAAGCACATTTTGTAGGGAATCTGAAATGCTTTGAGAAATCCCTGGAATGCCTCTGCTTGCTTCAAGCAAATTGATGCGGTCATATTTGAATGGGATGCAGGAGATGCAGTGTCGTGTAAGAGGGGTTTTTTAGCTTTTTTATAATCTGAATACATGTGAAAATGATCCTTGAGAATTTCATATTTTTCATAGGCACACTACTTAACAGACATGGTGTTTCACTTGGCAGAGCTTATAAGAGAACTTGCTGATTGTGGGGATGATTTGAGTGATGAGGTGTTGGGAAGACAGACTCATCTTCTCTGAGTAGTCATTTGTTGCTGCCAGTTTTTGCTCTTGGATCCTGCTGGAATCAGGATTTTCAAGGCAAGAGGTGACTTAGCTCACTATGTGGCAAGGATGGATTGGTTTTAAAAGTTTGGCACGAGAAAATGACTTCACAGACAATATTTCTAGATCACAGCCAAATATGCGGTTGAATATGTTCTGGTTTTCAGCCATGATCAATAGCAACTTGTGAAAAGCATTCAGTGGGAAAGATGGGGCCTATTTTTGCATATATATTGTCTGTGGGGATGTTAAATCTTTGAGAAAATGAAACTTGGTAAGTCCTTGAGTTTTTACTGCTCAGGAAATGCAAGCAAAACACAAGCAAAATTCAATAAAGATTTTAGACTATGTGTTTCCAGCACAATACACTGCACGGGGTTAGAGATGCTGAGCTTGCCGTATACTTGAGATTGTATAGAAAGGTAGAGACGTTAGTTCATGTGTCACTAGCTTGAGTATCTTTGCACAGTATTATGCAGAGTCAGCATACAGAAGAGAGTTCCAGTATGCAGATTCAAAACAGTGAACCTGAAGACTCTTGCTCAGGTGCTGCTTAAATCACAGAGGCCCCTTGCAGTCTTACTTGAAAGCTCCCAAGCTGCGTGCTTGCTTACAAGCAGGATATTAACTTTGTAAGAGGGAGTTCTTGGTTCCCTCTCCTCCTCCATTCAAGGCTGTTTCTGTGTTTTACATTAAACAGTCACTGGATAAAATACAGGACTAAAGACAAAAGTGCACCACCTTCCAAGTAAAAGCTTACACTGGTATAATAGTTTGTGCAGCTGCGTGACCTCAAAGTTTATAGCACTTTTTCTTTCTGTAGTTAACCATAACAAATGTTAACATGATGCAAATCTACCCTAAGCAAAGACTAGCATTTTGGCTTGAAGCTGCCAGAGTAACCGAGTAGTTTTTATTTTATTAAACTGAGCTGCCCCAGGATCTAGGAAGAAAAATCTAATAAAAAGGCAAAAGGCATAGAAGATAAGATTTTATTTGATAGAAATACAATATACAATGAAGCGAAGCAACGCTGATAATTTAATTTGTTGAGGACCACTGTATGTCACTCATGATTTAATTTTCACTCACTAATCATAAATTCACTGGCATGGCCTCTGTGTCTCTCATTATTATATCATAATATCTGTTAAATTAATTTCGCATCCTTCTCTGTTGTAAAGTTAATTCGCTATCTATAGAAACCATGTTGATATTATACACACAAACAATTCATACCTCTTTTAAATATATAGCATGTATATTTATAGTATATATAATCAAATAAAACTTAAAACTTACAAATCCTAAAATAACTCAAGCTGGTTTACAACATTGCCTTTAACTGTTAGAACCATACAGTAAAGGTCACGCTAACTAATCATGAGCTAACTAACATACTCTAAAAGACTACGTTGAGAGAGCAAATTGCCTTAATTTGTCATGCTTTAGTTTAGTGTGAACTTGAATAACAATCTGCACAAAGCTACAGGCAGTACTGTGTCCTGGGTACATATTAATAGCTACAGATCCCATGCTAGTTGCTGGAAATAGGCAATAGCTGTCATGGCAACTCTGTAACTGCTGATTTATTATTAAATGTTTATATTGCAGTGTCATAGAGAGACTCAGACAATGGAAAGACACTGCCTTTCCAGATGTCTCTAGATGTTTACTTCCCAAGAGGACACAAGGTGCACAAATGCTGTGTGAATATAATACCAGTATTTAACTAATTATTAATTGCTATAAGAGTTATGATAAACAAATATATTAAAATAAAATGCATCTTTCACTGAAGCAGTATTATTATACTGCAGGTATTGTGAGAAGGTAAGGGAGCAAAGCTTCAAAATTAGGTTTAGTTTATGCAAGGTTTCTACATATTAATTCCAGCAAGAGTTATAATCACTTGGTTGTGTTTAAGTCCTGATATAATAAGGCACAGCTTTGGAAAACTGAGATTTACAGCTCTGAATGTCTGCTTACATCTATGGTGAATTTGTTCTGTTGCTCTTAAGTTATCTTAACAAATAATGACTATTGCATCTTGAGACCTTAACGGTGTACCATTAGTTCAGCATGGAATCACGCGAGTCCACTATGACATAGAAATATCCACAAAATAAATGCTTGTCATAATAATTTAAAACTGAAGTGTTTGCTGGTGCTTTATTGCTGTAATACATATTCACTTTTTCATCTGTTCTCATTCCATAAACAATGACACTTTGATAATCTCTTCATTACCTCCTTCCCTTTATCTTTCCTGTACATTGGATTTTTTTATAAAATAAGCACAACAGATAGGGGGGGAAATTCTTTCTTTAATAGATGCAAATTGAGTAAAGGACTTTACAAAAAAAAAAAAAAAATTTCAAAACTTGCTGCCTGCAGACAAAATTCAAAACTGAGTTTTACCAAGTCCCCCATAGCATTTTACAGATTTCCTTCCGTGTTTGAGTTCACACCTCTCTGATGAGCACCCCTGTGTTTCGCTAGCACAAAAAGGATCTGTCTTCTGTAGAACTGGGCAACACTTTGCATTCAGAAGTGGGCTTTTGGAGGCCTGATCTTTTCTGCCCTATGCAAAGAAGAAAAAGTCACTGGAAAATATGGTATAAAGAGCTTTACTGATTTATTTCCTCTCATAGCTTTCTCTTGGTTTTAATGGGATGGGAACTTGAAGAAAAGTAAAGAATGGAGCTGATGTTTTCCAAGCAGCACAGGAACAGAGTGGCTGACAGGAGTTACTGACTGGGAAGCTACTCTAAGGGATGGAAGAAGATATTAGCAAGGTTAGCCAAATTTTCTGCTCTAATTGGATAAAAGAACTGTGGATTTTAGACTTGGACAGAGAAGAAGGATACTCCATACTCCTTGTCTCCTGAGGACTAACTGGCCATCCAACAGAAGGAGCTAAGGCTGTACAGGATGATTATTTGGACTTACTGAGCTTTCACGTTCATATTGTTCAGTCAGTAAAATTTCTATTGTGATTCACAAGCTGAAGTTTATTTTTTCACTGAGCCTAGGGAATCATAGAATCATGGAATGGTTTAGGTTGGAAGGGACCTTGAAGATCATTGAGTTCCAACCCCCCTGCCATAGGCAGGGACACCTCCCACTAGACCAGGTTGCCCAAGGCCATGTCCAGCCTGGCCTTAAACACCTGCAGGGATGGAGCTTCCACAACTTCTCTGGGCAACCTGTGCCAGTGCCTTACCACCCACACAGTGAAAAATATCTTCCTAATATTTAATCTAAACCTGCCCAGTTCCAGTTTAAAGCCATTCCCCCTCGTCCTATCACTACATGTCCTTGTAAAAAGTCCTTTCCCAGCTCTCCTGTAGGCCCCCTTTAGGTACTGGAAGTCCACAGTAAGGTCTCCCCAGAGCCTTCTCTTCTCCAGGCTGAACAACCCCAACTCATTCAGCCTTTCTTCATAGGAGAGGTGCTCCATCCCTCAGATCATCCTTGTGGCCCTCCTCTGGACACGCTCCAGCAGGTCCATATCCTTCTTATGTTGGAGACTCCAGAGCTGGATGCAGTACTCCAGGTGGGGTCTCACGAGAGCAGAGTAGAGGGACAGAATCACCTCCCTTGACCTGCTGGCCACACTTCTGATGCAGCCCAGGATACGGTTGGCCTTCTGGGCTGCGATCGCACATTGCTGGCTCATGTCGAGCTTCTCATCAATCAGCACCCCCAGGCCCTTCTCCACAGGGCTGCTCTCCAGTCATTCCCCGCCGAGCCTGTATTTGTGCTTGGGATTGCCCCGACCCAGGTGTAGGACCTTGCACTTGGCCTTGTTGAACTGCATGAGGTTGGCTTGGGCCCACCTCTCCAGCCTGTCCAGGTCTCTCTGGATGGCATCCCTCCCCTCCAGCGTGTCTACCTCATCACACAGCTTGGTATCATCAGCAAACTTGCTGAGGGTGCACTCTACCCCACTGTCCATGTCGTTAACAAAGATGTTGAACAGCACAGGTCCCGGTACCGACCCCTGAGTCAACCCACATGTCCCAGTACCAACCCCAGGAATTGAATGCCTGCTTCAAAATGCAGTGACACGGTCATTTTTCCTCAGGTAGTAGACAGTTTCCTTTCCAAATATTCTTGCTATACCTCTGTCACATCCCCACACCAGGTTTGCACATCACTGTCTCCTTTCCAGAGCAAAGCAACGCTGTGAAAGCAAGGTGGGTGTAGGTCTGCCCTCTGTTTGCCTCCGTCTGCTGTTGGATAGTAGATACATACCCAGGGCGGGATTTACATGAAGTCCGTATGGTTCATCTTCTCTGAACTCCGACAGGCCATTCCCTCTCCTGCAACCCTCTGAGTGGCTGTTGTTGGTGGTGGTGAGTTGTTACGAACACTGAAGTTAATGGGTTGGACTCACACACAACCTTGGCACCTCATGTTGCTTCCTGCCCCTCTGTTTTTCCACTGCTTAGTGTACTTCATGAGATACATTCTTTGATATATGAGGGAATTAGTAAGGCTGACTTCTTTGTTATATTTATGCTCATAAATTTTCCTTGTTCAGTCATGTGACATGACATTTAGGTTTTTATCTTTCTCTTATCCACTCCTTTCTCTGCTGTCCACGTCTATCAGTGGGGGTCAGATGGGTTTCCTTGTCCCCCTCCCCAGCACAGGGTATGGTCTGCATTGTGAGACCAGGTGAGCATTTTTGCCTATCCAGACCTCTGCTGGTGCATGCAGCTGGCACATCGTCTGTGCCAATTGCCAACATCATCTTCCTGTTGAACACACAAAGCTAGAAAGGTGTGTGTGGTGTAGGTTGGTGTCAGAGCAGGTATTTGTATATCATTCTGCATTTGGTAACTATTTATTATCTGTGGTGTGTAGCTATGAGGAAACTGAATTTGATCACTCGAGGAGAGTCCTTTCCAGTATTAAATTCTAATTCTGGGGAACTGCTTTACCTTGGATTTTGATTTACACCCAGGGCATATAATCTGACACACACATGGTTAGTTTTTTAGATCAGTGCACAGCCATGCTGGCAGAATTTGAATTACACTTCTGTATGAAAAACAGTTCTTGTGGATCTGACAGCAGGACAAGTGGCACCGACTGTAAACGTGAAGGAAAAGGGAGCCACCTTGTCTCCGTTTTGTCATGTACCTATATAAATAAATAATGTTAATGCTGGGGAGGGAGCTGCAACTCCCAAGCAACCTGTGAAGTCAATGAAAGGCCAAGAAGAAACCTTCTTGTCATGCAAGTAAAAAGTAAAAGCAGACAGCAATTTTGTGGAATTTCATTCATAAAGATTTACTCTTGAAAGTTTAATCAAAAAGAGAATGGAACTTAAAAGCACTTTTGCAGTGGGCAGACATCACTCAGTCTTTTGCCTATTCTTGTAAATGTAATTGTGGGGATCTCTGTTGGTTGTAATTCAGGGAGAAAATGATGAAATGATTTCTCTCAGTTTTCATTTCTCTGTTTCATGTCATATAGGAACTACCCTTCTTGCTTAGCGCATACGTATTGTTTTTGATCAACTGCAGAAGAGACAGAGCTGAGTTTTAGCAAGAGGCCTCTGAACAATGTCAAACTGGCAAGTTAAGCATCTGTGCCAGAAAACTGCAGATAAGAAAACAATGAAATTACTCCTGCAATGGACAAAGCTGATATGAATAAAACTTAGTTAATGGTTGACAATATCAATTTTTAACCCTCGTGGGTTTTTCTTTCAGAAATACCACTGGGAAGGCAAAAGGCATTGGGAGAGAGAGATTAAAATAAGGTGTGCTATTGTGGCCTAAATGGGTTCCTCACTGGAGATGAGTGACCTGTTTCTATTTCATTTAACTGCTTTACTGTAAAAATGAAGGCAGTATTTGTAGAGATTTACCATAGCTCTTTAAAATTTTATGACTGCCCATGCAGTCCATGTTGCACATTCCCAGGATTAACAGCTCTACCATGGGGATGTTCTTGGCATTTCGTAGCCTGACCTTTTGACTGTTATAGTTGTGTAAGAATTGAGAAAAATTGTAGTACCATAGCAGATTGGCATGTTTTGCCTAAGTGTTACTTCCATTATTCTTCATTTTTAATTCCAGTGAAAGATTAAATGTGCAACTGACTGTTCAGGGGATATTCCTAGCAGTCAATCATGCGGTGGCCTTTGGCTTTTCAGTTACTGTACAGTGTGAAGCTTTCTGCTGATAATTTATGGGTTTGACTTTCACTGAATACAGAGAAACAGTATAATATTTGTGGATACCTGGCCACTAATTCATTCCAATATCCTGGTTGTTACACCACTACTATCATGGTAGCCATGAGTCCCTGGTTTATGAAGCATTATAATACCTTATTTCAAAGCCCACAGCTTTACATAAAACCTTATTAATTTTTATTTCATGTCTGTACATAAAAACCCCTGAAATTCCTATAGGGTGGTAAAACTTAAAATGTGCCGCTATTTACCTTAGTTCATGTGTTGTCTGTAGCCACCAGGTAGCCCTTACTCTGCTTGTTCAGTAAAGCACATTTATCTTGACTAACTCTACTCTGTTCCTTCAGAGCAATCAGTGTTTCCAGCAGTCTTCTGCTTTTATTTTGTTGTATATACTGAAATTAACAGACTGAAAACAGAATTGCAGGTTCCCAAAAAAGGAAAATGTGAAAGTGGTAACCACTCATGTGTTTTTACTTCAAGGTTTTACTTTCCTTTCTTCTATGAGAGCCCATCTGCTTACTTTTGCAGGTAAAATAACCCTTCCCAGCTTTTTACTCCTAGAGCAGGTGGGGATCTAAGGGGAAACCAAGCATCCTATCTTGTTTCCCCAGTTTACAAAGGTGGTAACTAAGTCTGAGCTATGGAGTCTTCCTCACTAGTAGTGCTGCAGACCCAGTAACAACCCAGTTTAGGCAGCAGACTGAGCTTACAGGGCTGGCAGTGTAAGCAAAAAACCAACAACTGTCTGAAAGAGAACCCAAAGTAAAAACTGAATAGTGGTGATCATTTTAAGACAGTTGTCATCTGAGGCAAATTTAACAGCAAGCTCTTCACTGACCATACAAAATTACAGCGTGTCAAAGGTGAAGACAGTAGCCTACCAGATTGCCTTGGCAGAGAAGGAGGAGGAGAGAATATATATCATGCAAGTTCTGTTCCACTGGCAGTACACTGAAACTCGTTCAAAAAATTAGTAGGAACCATCCCAACAGCTGCAGTGCATGTTTTCCTGCTGTCAAAATTCAGATCTAGAAAACAGAGATTTACATTTCCAAAACAGTTGTCCAGAATCAGATTAAGTTCATTCTAGGATAGAGGTGGCCTGACATTCAGTGAGAGCAAGATTCCTGACACTCCACTGAATTATATTCTGGATTCAGACACTGTCCTTATTTTAGAGAAACATGTTCTTTTTCTTCTATTCATAAATCTTCCTTTTTTATTTCACATCTCTTCAGAGCTCTTTTTCTTCAGACCATCAGGCAACCAAACCCTTTTCCTTTTCCCTGTGGTGATGCTGTGCCAGCATGTCAGTACTTTGGTATGCAAATTCTGTCTGCCTCTATTAACCATTCCCAACATGGTTTCAAGAAGGAAAGGGCAGTTGTCACCAGGGTCTGAAGATCAGTAGCTCAGAGAACACAGGCTAAAGAAGAGTACATGGTGTTGTGCAGAAACCCTGCATTCTCCTGCCACAGTTTTGTCCATGGAGCACCAGTCAATTTTGTAAGACTGTTTTTGTTTTGTCTCCATGAGACAGCGTCAAAGGTAGCATAAGAATTTGAAACACCAGAGTTTCAGTTCTCCCTTTAGATTCTCTGGTCTATTTTTTCATTAAGAGCAGCTCTGTAATGCCATACGTTCCCCAAGCCATTTTAGATAGCAAAGCTTTTATAAAAAGTATTCAAACAAAAGGAGTTCAGTGGGAAGCAAGAATACACTTGCAAAATATTTGTGTAATTAATGTAAAATCAGGACACCCAAATTTGCTGACAAGCTGATTTAACTTCCAGTAGAGGATATAATCTCTACCAACAGGGTATACCTGCAGCAAAATTCATTTATATGACGCAAAATAACCATAGCTCATACCCACTCAGAAATTTTGTACTTATTCAGACAGGCCTTTGGGTACTGAACTTGTATTCTCTGGCACTGATGTTAATATTTAAAAGTGAATTAAATGCATGTTATTAGTTGAAAATGAAGACATTATTGGTGAAAAACAATGTGGAACAGCAGAGGCCTTTTCCAGTTCCAAAACTACTTGCTTTGGATTGTAGACAAGAAAAGGCTAAATTAGTGAAAGAAAAATTGGGCTAAATGTGAGAACAGTTTTTTTAAAACTTTAAATATATCATTAAGCATTCAGAGAACGGCAAGTTGCCAGCAAAGCACTCAGTGGAGTTTTCCATTGCCACTGCAGTCTATAGCTCATTTGCAGCTTTTGCACTTAAGAATGCAGGAGGTCAAGAAATTTATCTGTTACTTAGTGCTGTTTTCCTTTTTAGCTTCAAGTGTGACTCACCCAATCATATACCAAAAAAAAATTACCCTGGGTTAGTCTGTATGATCTTAAATAATTTGGCTAAATTCCCGCTAACCTACTATATGAATGCATGTAAGACCTGCCTATGAAGTTCCTTTAGTGGACAGTTCTTTGTTCAGGTTTATGCCTTGCTTTCCTCCATAAAACCTGAGGTTCAGTGCGACCTGCTGGCCTCCACGGGAGTTGAATTCAGGCCTTTGAAAGATGACAAAGTGAGCTGGAGCCGCACAGAGGTGCAGCCACATGACAGCTTCTGCTCAGCCTGCCTGGGGGACTCTGGCCTTGGGCAGAAGAGGAAGGGAAACAGCAAGGACCAGTGACCTTGTAAACTGCCACAGCAAGTTTACACACTTCCCCTAATGGTGTTTACATTCCTTCAGCTAACGCACATTGATTAGTGTAATATTTTAAAATACTTTTTAAGCCTATTCCAAGCCTTAAACTCTCATTGTTTTAAGCTTTGTGCAGACTTCAGAGAAGTGACTCCTTGTGTTCAGATCATGGTTTCAAACTCTTTTTGCAACTCTTATAACCATTTTTTTCATTCCTTTGAAAGTCTGAATTTCTGCAGCAACGCACAGCTGCTGCAAATTCAGAAAGCATCTGGAATAAGATGGCAACGTGTTTTAAAAACATATATGGGCCATGCAAAATCATAAGAGCTCTTCTGGTTCCACTGGAAGAGTGAGACAAGCTGCTGAGAACGTATTGCACACCCACGCAATGTGCTAAGGAGGTCAACAGACCTAAGGACTTGTGCCACAAAGAGTGTAACGACAGCCCCAATCCACACCTCAATGTATGAATGTTGAAGCTGCCTCCCTCTGGGAAGGAGAGGCTGGGAAACAGCTATGCTCAACCTCTGAAGTTAGAACTGCAGTTGGGGTTAGGGTATGCGTGGTCTATCGTTGGCCAGGGGGTTGTAAGTACTTCTGACAGCAGTAGGGACTGATGGGCTGTCTGCTGGACTGCTGGGCAGACTGCAGTCTGGCATGGCAGCAGCACTGGTCCAAGTTTCAAGAGAGTGCTAGAAAGAGGGTTGCATTTAGGATTGAACAGGAAGGATCTGGTTAGGTAAGATGAGCTCTGAGCTTTGCAGGGGATGCAGCGCTTAGAATAGTTTGAGGGATCACTAGGCAAAGTCTGGGATTTGGAATTGGTCTAATAGGTGATCTGCAAACCTCAATTACAGCTTAGTAAACAAAGGACCACTTGATTCTGGTTTAGGGGTAAGTACATTTGGATTGCTGCCTGGCAGCAGCCATTGGACGCCTGAGACAATGATTAATATTTGGTTTCGGATTTGGCCTTGCAAGAAGCTGGGTTTAAGACTGAGTGGGCATGTGGACATTACTCTGTGATAAGACCTTCCACATGGTTAGCGGGTCTAGGGCTTCAAGTCATTATGAGGCTTATGATTAAAATTGAGATTAGGTTTGAGATTAAGTTTTGTCATGAAGAAGGCTAACAAACTAGGTAGAGACAGAAGTGACTGCTGGGGTAAATAAGGAGCTTGCTAAATTTAACTTTTGATCTAAATTTGGGGCCCAAGGGGAATGATTAACTATGAATAGTGCTGGGTCTGGAAGGGGGTCCCAAGGCGAATGTAAGACTGGTGGTAACAGGGCCCAGATGGCAGTCCTTTAAGCTTCTGTATAAGGGTATCACTTAACACTGCATAAATGTCCGATTTGGGTTATGAGCCAAACAACTATGATATGATCTAGGCAATGCAGAGGCTATTGGCTAGGCTAAGATTTGGGTTAGCATTTGGTGCTCACTGCAGCCTTCAAGCTACTTTCAAAACTGAGATCCAAAAAGCTTCAGGCAGAGGCTGATAAACTGGAGTTATTCCTAGAAGGTGAAGGGCTGCTTAAGCAGCCTTAGGTTTGTAGTTGAAAAGCCTTAATACTGTTAAAACCTGAAATGGGAGTGGTGTTACATTTCATACCAGTTCTAACTGTTCAGCTAGTCTTATGTGGCTGGACCAGCACGGTTCCCCATGTGGTGCTGTGGCAGATGGTAGCAGGTGTATCACAGTTAGTTTTAGATGTGGGGCTTGCAGGAGTCAGCATGTAAATATTAACATGAGAATTAGGCTGAGCTGAAGTAGGGCTGAGAAGGTCTTTCACCTTGAATGCTCAAACCCCTGACTAAAAACCTGCCTACGATTTTTGCGGGTCACTTAGAATTTGACCCAGGGAGACATTTTCTGTGGAAAGTTCTTTCTACATGACAAAAAATGGGAAGAGTGACAGGGACTTCTTAAATGAACTTGATCAGTCATTTCTGATTTTGAGGAAGTCAGACAGTAAGAATGTCTCAGCAGCTTATCAGAAAGCATGTCTTTGGTTCCAATTATATTACATTATTATCTTGGTAATACCTTGATATTACCCTGGTATTATGAAGGTAACAATATGGTATAATTGGATAAATTATGGTTAAATATGAATGTTTTCAAGTTTAGGAGCTGAAGATTGTATTATATAAAAATGCGATTTTAAAATTCAGAAAAGTATAGTTCTCATGCAGTGTTGCAAAAAATATTTTAAAAGACAGCATTAGCATTGGTGAAAATATCTGTATATTTCTGCCATGAGATTTTCATCGTTATTGTGAACATCTGCTTTCATAAAGCAGCACTGGTTCCCATTCTAAAGTGCTGGCATAACATTTTTCTTCTTTTCCTCTTTTCTTTCTTTCTTTCCTCTCATGTTTGCCTGTCCTCATCGCTTTCCATTTCTCTTTTTCCTTCTTGATACCTATTTTTATTTTAATTTAATCTCATTCTTTTGTTTCTAAAATCACTTCCTCATTAAATTTCAATTTGAAGCATTCCCCCAAATGCCATTAATAAACACTTGCATGAAACAGTTGCAATGCATAAATACCTCATAAACAAGTGGCCACACACTCTACATCTTTTTGTCCCTCAAAACCTGTGCTGGTTGCTCTGTGAGATCCCAGGAGTTTATTAATCTTTAGGTGCTAGTCTTGCAATGGCTCTTTAAGTCCTGTTCAGGTATGAACACCTTTTGCTTGCGGCCATCCACATACATAAAACCGGTTAAATGGATGCTGCAGGCTCCTGTCCTTTGGAAAGGGATCACATCCTGTGTGAATCGGAACAGAAGCATCCTTTTGGCCAGATAAGGGACAATGGATATCAGACCCCACAGTTTTTGTTTGTAGAGCAGTGGTCTCCAAACCGGGATTCCTGCACCCCAGAGGGTACACAAGAGAGTCCAGTGTGGTGCAGGAAGAAAGTATTTTTTTACCATTAAAAAATAAAATTTAAAAATAGTGTTAATTTTATCTTTATGTCATCCTTTTAAAATTTCTATTTTGTGTATATTTTATTATGTACATAACTTTAGTACGGTAGTACATGTGTATAATTTATAAGTAAATATACATATATTGGAGTGCTTAAAATTTTTTTACTCATAAGGGTGCGTGATGAAAAAAGTTTGGAGGCTGCTGCTCTAGAGAATCTAGTTCACATTGAGCACTATGTAGCTACTATATCAGTAATGAATAAAATACATGTATAGTCCTCTACTTAGGCCTGTATTTGTGGCATGAAAGAGAAATCCTATCAGCCACATAAAAACAAGTATCTCCTTTCCCCTATAAAATAGGCTAAATCAACTTCCAGCTGTGCCTTGTTGTGTGGTGCTTGCTCATCCTTTGCAATTAAGACACAGTGGAAGCTGAGGGCAGGATGTTTTGACTCCTGCTGTCTCATAAGGATTTCATGTCACAAAATACACATGGGGCCTATTTAATTGTTTTTGGTATTCAGCCTATGTACAGCTGAACTTGTGATCTGGGCTTACAAACGGAAGGAAGCACTGAATGTACAAGGACAGTTTGCCATCTTTTTTTTATGTAAGCTGGAAGAGTTATGGATGTGTTATTTGGCAACCTCACTCAGTTTGAGCATTGAAAATTATCTTTTCCAACTCGACATATATTATTCTTACAGGTTGCTTTTTTTTTTTAATATATTCTGATAGATTTTTTTTGTTTGTTTGTTTGTTTTTTCTGATGAAGGTGATTCAGCACACAGTAGCAAAATGCCATTTGCAGAATGACATGTAGACTGCAGAATGCGAAGAGGAAAAGGTGGATAACTGACAGTGAAGTTTTGAATAGCAGTGGAATTTTTGTCCATGCAAACATTGCAGCAGCACTTGTGTAAAACCAGGCACATCCACATATGCCTCTTTTTGTCTGTTTTCTGTTAGTCTCAGACTGTGGACCGTGTAGGGCAAGGACTCTGCTTTTGTTCTCTGTCTGTCCAGTGCCAATACTACTTCTATTACTACAAAATTATTCCCATCATAATAAACAACTGTACTAAATATAATAATCACAGCCATCATGACAGCAGTACTTAGGGATGTCAACTGCAGAAGGTCTAATCCTGTATTGCTAAAACAGCTTCACTCACCACTGGAAACTGCCTGGAAGGAACCAGGCAGGGAGGACTGACACAGCTGTGGGAGCATGAGAAGTATTCAGTAAGTGGAAGCAGGGAGCTCAGGGTAGTGAATACACTATTTCCCATAGGATTTAAATTATTACTTCGTATTAACTGTAGGTTCGAAATACAGCATCAATCTCTTCTCTATAGGTATAGAAGAGAGACAGCCTTTCTCTTCCCCTCCGTTTACTTAGTCACCATGAGTGTTAAGAGCTTCACGGCCTCTTTTGAAGAGAGGGACAGGAGGCTGCCCAAACCAGGCTATGCACTGCGGGAGAGCGGCCAGGCTCTAGTTTTGCAGTAGTTTGGCATAAATAAGCATTGCCATCTGATGGCCGAGCCTTGGTATTACACAGCAGCTCCTTGCCAGTGGAAGGTCAACACCGAAGCAAGTGGCTTTTTCTCAAAGGAAGCGTCTATGACTAAACACCAGATTTCATATTTTCCGACACTATTTTATGATTATTTTCTCTTTATGAAAATCCTGTTTTCCTGAACTAAGCAGGGTTTAAGCAGCAGGAAGGAGAGCACTTTAGTGTTTGCAGCTTTAAAACAGGTTTTCATCCCCGATGACTGTGTCTCTAGCTTTTCCTTAGAGACAGGATGTTGGAAACTTTTGTTCTGCATTTGCTTTTTCCTTCTCTGGGCCTTATGTGGTATTGCTCAGCCATTCAGACAAGCACCTCTCTGAGTGCACGTACTGTGATTTTGGATGGTTGACATTTACTGAGTGCCATGCTATTGTTTCTGGTGGCAGTGTGTCTTGTGCTTGGACTGACACTCCTTGTAAAGACCTTAGTAGTGTAACTCAGCTGCCGAGAATCATGGTTTCATTCTCCACTATGCACTTCCGACAGCGGTTTGTAGAACTGTGTGTCAGCCTCTCTGCTGTAAAATTTACTTTGCAACATTGCCAGGCTTACCTCTTGGCATGGGAAGCCTCCCCTTCCACTCAGAACTCTGCTCCCGCCTACAGGTCAACTACTATCAAACGAGACATACTGATGATCTTGGTGCTACTATTAAACAGCACCAGATTGAAATAGCATTGGATTTGGGACCTGGAAAAGCAAAAAAATTGATTACTACTGATATTTTTTAGGAAGAGAGGAGTAGCTTGCAATTCTACATCATATTCTGTGCTAGGATATCAAAGTGCTTTACTAATTGATTGTCTTCACAGACTATCCTATGAGTGAGGCAACTCTGATGTATTGCATTTCTTTGAAAGCAACAGCAAAGATCAGTCAAATAATCTGACTTTTGTAACACAGGACTTTTCAATTCCTTGATTTGGAAGATGGTGCTTACAACTATGTACTTTAGCAATTTCCTCCTGGGAAGAAATGAGGTATTGAGATTACTTCTCCAGTAGCCTGGAAAACACTGTTAATTAGCTCATGCAGAGCTCCATGCTGCTTGCCAGGTTTAACCTAGCAAGTCTAAACCCAATGCATATATATTTCTGTATGGTAGAGCAGACACACATATGCAAAACCCACAGTCCTTTGAGAATTGGAACATATGTCAGTAACTTGACCCTTTTAAAACATGACCCTTGGGTTTACTATCCTTTGTCATGCATAGACTTACTGTTATAAGAGCTCTCACTGTTTTAGTTTGTGACCTGGAAAGTACCGTCTCACCTTTGTAAAAAGATATTACATTTAGACAGGAACAGTGCTATCTGTAAGTGGGGGATATCTGGTCATGTCTTACTCAGCATGCCGTATCGAATTCTGTACTAATGGCTTTCCAGAGAGTGAAAACAGAGGTGTAGGACTTCTGTTCTCATGCATATCCACAAACATGTGACTTAAGTGGAGATACGGTCCAAACCTGTTCAACACAGCTTTTGCCTCAGCATACTCCAGTCTGCTCCTAAGCATCATATCCGAGTATTTTCTATAAAGAACAACAGCTGTACTAGATCATGGCTGTTCTCTTGCTTGGGTTTGTAAGTTGTCACCACTGTTTATCTCATTTAGTTAGTGAAATGCATGACTTCTCCCGCAGGTGTTCTGAGGTGCTTCTGGTTCACAGAGACCAGACTGCAATCATCATCGCAGGCAATGAGCAGTGCAACTGAAATAACGCAAGACCAGGAAAACAGAATGAGCACCTACTAGTAAGACAGAGTTTTGAATACTTTGTTTCAGTACATCCACCCCAGCCTTGCATACAAAAAAAAAAAAAAAAAAAAAAAAAAAAAAAAAAAAAAAAAAAAAATCCTCATTATGGCCTGTATTCAAAACACCAAAGTTTTCCTCCACCATTACCATATTACCATTGCAGCATGCTGCAAAATCTACATTCCTCTTACCAGAGGTCATGCACAGCATATCACGTGAAGATGGGTACAAAACAGGGAATCAGCTGAATTTATGAGCAATTTCACTAATAAATTCTTGGCCCTAATTAATAACAAACTCTGCCATTAAAATTAATGACATTTCAGAATCATTTATTGATTTGAACTTCCATGTTCTTCTTTGTCTCTGCAAGCACTAGGAACTTGAGCTTCAAGTTTTTAACCCTACTAATCTGTAGTTATGCTCTCTTAACAGTGCTGCAGAAAAGATTCCCTGTTGAGAATACAGTCAATTTTCATTTATTATTTTGTACCCTTCCAACAGAAGTTTCAGGAAAGGAAACTACACCTTGTAGTTGATAAACCGCAAGCAGTATGACAAAAGAAAGAGAAAAAAATAGAGAATATATCTTTTCCATCATACTGAATAATTTCATTGTTGTTACTCTTTCTGTCACTAGTAAAATGTCAGTGAGTGAAGCGTAGTCTCAAATGACACAGAAGTGTACGAGTTACCCACTTGCACTGCTACCATTATCCATACCAGCGTCATTATCCCATGTGCTGGAAACTGTGAATATGAAATTTTCTCCCCCCACCCTGATTTTTTATCTTAATCTCAGCCTGTATGAAAGTAGAGAACAGTGTCATCTGTAACATGCCCAGGGAATGGTCACCAAACTGCAGTTCGCAGTGAGTTTTCTCAGCTAGTGCGATTCTGAAAAGGGATGAACAACAGTTTATGAATTGATGCATCTTGACATGCCCTAGATCTTAGGCCAGCCATAGCTGCAAACACTTCGTATGTGTGAGATGATTAGTTGCTGAACAGGATGAAGTAAAGGCATGAAATACTACTTTCTGCAGGGAAACAGTTAACTTCTGGTCTACAAGGATGGCTTAAGCAGCCATGTGTTCTGCATAGTAAAGAAGAGCAAATGGGATTAACATGAACGATTATTCCTAAAGTCAGCTTACCATGGTGAAAGCAGTTCCAAATCTCTGTGCTGGTTTGTGTCTGCAGGCATAGTGCTGTACTGTATCCCTATCCTGATCGTCTCGGGCGCAAACAGACCAAACAGTGTTCTGTGTCGAAGCTCAATTCTTCCTACATATTAAAAGGATATTCTTACTGGCAGGTGCAAGAAGGCAGCAATCTGCCTCAACACTGAACACAGATATTGTTATCTGTATGATCAAACAATCTATTGTAAAAGTAAATTATCCTGTGCATGAGTACACATGTAGGGTTAGAATGAAAAGGATATTTTTTAAGGCTGCTTTAGAATTTAGTTTCATGACTCATGCATGTATGAATGGGTTGTGTAGGCTAAACCCCAGCACTTGCTTTGCAAATGTGCTAGTACAGTTCCCAGCACCCATTCATCACACAACAAAAGGCTGATGATATCCAAAACACAGTATTGTGTCAAGACAGGGGGAAACCGGTTTAGACAACAATGTCAGAATCAGGATTTTGATCAGTGGAAAATGTATTTCAGTTTGCTCAACCTCCACTATCCAGGCGTACTGGTTCCCAGAACATAGGTCAGAGAGCCAAGTCACATATCTAGTCCAGGGTCCACCTCCTGAAGTAGCAGCCAGAGGTGCTGTTTAGGACAGCATGTGAGCCTGGCCATTCCTGCACTCCTATTCCCTCCATGTGTAACTGGACTAGGGATGCTAGAAGGTGCATCCCTGTCTGTTGCTTTAGTGTTCACTGTCCAGGTATTTTTCTGATGCATAACCTAATAGGAAGCCATAACCCAAACCCTAGCATATTGTGTGGTATGACCCTGCCACCCTAAGAGCCCGATAACAAAGGCAGGGTTTGCTGGTTGAACCAATTTCTGTGAGTCTGAGGAAAGTAGCATGAACACACGGAGGAGGCAACAAGGACACCAAGGATCCAGCTGAAGAAGCACTTTTTCGGTGTGACTCTGAGGAAATAGTAAGAGAGATTTTTATATGTGTGCTTGCTGAGAGAGACTTGAACAACAAGAAAAGAAACTGTCCCACAGTCTCTTTCCTGTTCTTGAAGGAGACAAAATGTTACTGTGTGCTGTATGTATAAGGAAGCAGGATAATAGTTGGTGCTTGAAGAAGAGGAAAAAATGCATGGATGCAGCTCAAGCTCAGCAGGAGCTGTAGGCCCCCACTTTTCTGAATGTATCAGAGGTGTTGACTGGCTCCCAGATCCTGTGGCACCCAGAGAGAGCCGCAGAGAGAGCCAAGATCTAGCCTCCACATGAGGTGGTGTATCCAGCTGAGCTGGGAACTCAGCACCGGACTTAGTCAGGACCTCTTTCTTTTTATGTAGGTGTTATCTTCCTGCTGTGAGTAACAGTGTTTCCCTGCTCCTTTTAAGCTCCAGACTTAGTGAGAGGTGTGAGTTATACGCCCTTATCCCCTGAGACAAGATGCTAATGATCAGGGAAGAGGCAGTGGACACACTGCCACATGGTGCAGCAGGACCATCGTGGCCGTCATCACTGTGACATGCTTATTCTCTAGATGAGAAGGGTTGGTACAAACATAACACCATGGTCTTGTAGGTATCACAGAAAGACTTGGTTTCCCCCAGTTCTTCTGGCCCTAGAGCAACTTGCAAAAATTAGCCAACTGTCCAAGCTAGCATCTGAAGTAATGATGGGGTTAAGCTTGTAGAGCTAGGTAGAAATTTTGTGATGGAAGAGGTATTCAAGACTACTCAGTGCTGCCTGTGGGAGATTCAGCATTGACTGGAGAGAGCAAAAAGGGATGCCAGCCCATTAACTTGGAACATAGACACATTGTCATTTGCCAGTGCACACTAACTCCACAGGGGATATTTGTCTGTTACATCATCCACCTCAGCAAAATATATCACTTTTGATGACATGTTTGCAATGGTTTCTCCAACCACTTTCTTAGAAGAGCAAGTATGAATGATCAGAGGGAGAGACTAGGAAAGATGAGAAGTGGCACCAAAGGAAGCCTTCCACTAGGGCCAGATGCTGTCACTGTGTGAGTGGGACCAGGCAGTGCAACTACAGAGCTGACACCGAAGCATGGAAGAAGCACACACGTGCACACAGACACAAACATATGCAGACACACACACACACACACACTTCTAGCAGAGCTAGTACAACTGGCAGCCTATGTGTTTTTCTGGGTTGATGTGAACCAGGCCTGTTGAGGCAGCAGCGTGTGATGTCTGCCTGCCACAGAGCATCTGGAAGCTCATGAAAAGTGTATTAGAACGCAAGAAAGGAAGCCCGATCTCTGATCTCAGATGAGAGATGGAAAGCAATGGAGCAGAAAGGGGCTCAGAAGGCCAAAGTCTAAGAAGGTGCTGCCAGATGATGGCAGCTGTCAGCTGGGTCAGTAGGAAGTTTGGAAAGGAGCGTAAGTGAAAACAGGTAGCATGATGAACTGCTCTCATGAACACTGAAAGAGAGAAAAGAAGACCCTTCAGGGTAAAGACACCTTGACAGAGTAAGCATATAAGGTCAAGACAAAGTTGCTCAGCATTCGTGTCAGGCAAGACTGATGACAGTGCCTTTTCTGTATGGCACTACTGCCTGCAAGCTCCAGTTGCAGACTAGATCCCTCACAAGCTGGAGGCTGTACAAAGAAAGCTCTAAATGGTCATACATGTGTGATACTGTTGTTATCAAAGGGAATGTCTTTGCTACTAGTGCCACCAGTAAAGTGAGCCTACTTGCAGCAATGATGTGAAGTTGTAAGATAAAATCTGACTTTAGAACAGGATTCTATAGCTATCTAACAACTAGTTAATGGAAAAGGATTTTGAGCTACTGCTTATTAATCCTATCACAATCAAGCGGACTCAAACAATCTAAAGCATAGGTGTCTTTCTACCCACCTCTCACTCCCATTTTTAAAGTCATACCATCCTGCAGTGGTGTCCTAGCTGTATGGGTTGAACTTTCTTGCTAGTTCTCCACAGCTGACCCACTATATGCTTGGCATGTCCCTTCCCTGCTTTCTTCTGTACCGTCTGCAATTGTATCACCAAGGAAATATCAAGTTAGTAGAGAAAAAGGAAATAAACAGAAATGCAATTCTTGTATTGTTGAGTTAAATGCTTCATTTTTCCACTTTGTTTCACTGTGTCTCAAACTGTGTGAATTCTGAAACTGATCAGCCAGCTTTTCATTCTGGCACAAATTTCCTCTGTGGCCCAGGATATTTTTTTCTTCAGTTTTCTTTACTCACCTACCTACATCACAAGGCAATTATATTGACTAGCTAGTGCTTATTCAGAATTTAGAAGCTGTGGCAAACTATGCAAACTATGGATAAAATTAAATTTTAAAATGTAATAGTTATCAGTAATTTTATATGTTTTTATTGCCTGTACTTTTGGCATGGAACAGAATACATATGGCAAAGAATGACAGAGAATAACTATATGAACAGTCACTCAGATTCATTTTTTGGCCATATTTTTCAGAAGCTTACACAAAAGGAGTCTTTTGTGGGTATTATGCTGCATTTCTGCAT
Source organism: Pluvialis apricaria (assembly GCA_017639485.1). Lineage (NCBI taxonomy): Eukaryota > Metazoa > Chordata > Aves > Charadriiformes > Charadriidae > Pluvialis > Pluvialis apricaria. The sequence goes on along the minus strand of CM030044.1, from coordinate 46,141,911 downwards.
CATGTTCTATAGTATGTGCCACACTAACAGCAGAGTTTCAGGTCAGACCCTCCTCACACTGCCAATAAAGCTGTAAAAGCCAATCACTCTTTCTTCTGTACCTTTATGGAAGAAAAGACTTTTAACTGTGCTGATAAACATATGAGATTATCTACAAACTCTGAATTGAATCATGTAAAGTTTAAATTACCAGAGCTGAAAAAATGCCTAAGTTAGACCTTCACAACTGAACCCCTGAGACACTGTCTATGTAACTCATCCCAAACAACAGGATCTGAAAAACTTTAACAGATTGTACTTTGAAATTCAACAATCTAACTAGGTGTTTGAGCCAGCAACTAAATCCACAAAGACATTAGTGGGAGATCTGTCACAGCAATCTAACCTAGGACCAAGGTCTGAGAATAGAGTTTGACCTTTTATACCAAATGTCCTTCCTCCGGCCATATCGAATATTGCAGTCTCCCATTTTAAATGTAAAAAAGCAATCTTTTTCCATTTGGTTGTTACATTGACAAATTGTGTTGTGTAATTGTACATTATGTCACTCAGTGTTGACAAAAGTTATTTACTTCTGCAAAGTGAACTGTTAAAAATTGTAACTATACTTTGAGTACCTCCTTAGCTTAGTATTGAGTGCACTGAAATCTCTAGATGTTTTTAGCAGTTCTGGGTTTTTAAAATTTTGTTGATGTAGACATGGAATGGTTACTTAAAGGACTTTTAGTTTATACATTTTACAAGATGAGAAGTGATACCAAATGTAGTATTCAGGTAGCATATTCTTTGCTCTGGTTGCCTGGTGGAATCTTGTGGATAAGAAACAAATACAGAGATTTAAAAATTATAGTTCAATATTTATATTTCATAGGCACGCAGGCTTCCTTTCCAAGATCTGCTGTCGGCGTGTTAAGTGCTTTTTCACCCTACAGAAAACTGCAGCAGTACTCTCACAAGAGGCAGCCTCACACTAAAATGCTGACAATGTTCATACTCCCACAAGAGGGCAGTAGGCAAGCATGGTACAGGAAAATCCCTTCGCACTGGATTTTGGTTAATATCAGCCTCATAGTTCAATTCTGCTTATTAATCATGGGGAAATTCGTACAAATTATCAGAGTATTTTAATGAGTAATATCAAATGAATCCCATTTTACAGCTACTATACTGAGAAATTATTTTTTAGCCAATTTGTGCTCGTAATTACAACCCTTTGAAGTTTATGCCTTCTGGTATCTTTCACCTGTGTCCCAAGATGTGAAGTGCTTTGCTATCACAGTCATAAATAAATATTCTGGAATGCTGTCCCAGCGTGGGAAATTCATGTAGGTGAAACGAAGCACTTTCTGAAGCAAAGAAGGCAAAAGATTGATTGTCTTGCTAGAAATCAGCCTGGTAATTTCCCACGTGATAGTCTTCCCTGCCTGAAGCTCTGCATGTGCTACTGCAGTTCCTCCTGATCCATCTCCTGCAGCAGCCAGGACCAGCCTCAGTCATCCTCTTTGCACTGCTCCAGCCCTAGACATCATGGCACAGCAAGGTGGGGAGAATCTGCACTAGTGGCATGACACTGCCTTGCAAACGATCTCAGTGTGACTTGCTGGATCTTACCCTCTGTCCACCCAGCCAGTGCAAAACTTCTGCAGCTGTGAGGCTTTTGCGCAAAGAAAATTTTTTGTTTTCAGTGAAAGTGGAATCTAAAGGTGCCTTTCTGACGTGGTCACTCTTATTTCAAGAAAAAAAGGCCTTTGTGAAGGGGTTTCACTCCCATTGTCTTTTTGGCTGTCATTTAAACCTACAAGAAACATCTTTCATAATAAAATACCTGGGGATTTCTCATCAACATGTGTCTTATTTTCAAAACAGTTACACATTTGGAATTTTATGTGCGGGGAGAAATCTTTTTTTCAAAGGAGTTACATGGTTTGGGTGCTTACAGTTCTAAAACAGCTGTGAACAGTGTCTAATTTAACGTCATCTGTTCGCAAACAAGACTGTTTTCTTCTACATGGAAGCAAGCTGTTTCAGCAATGTTTAATCAGCCAGCACTGACCTTTCTTCACAAATGCCACAAATTCGTTTTCAATAAATGTTTAACTACTGATTTCTAAAGGGAAGGGTTCACAACATGTAGGACCTGCTTTTAAACTTACACTGATTTTATAGTTACCATGCAGCATGGTTGTCATAGGGCTGCATATGTGTTTTAGGAGGTTAAAATTTTTGTCTGTATTCCAAACGTCTTTTGACACTTGCGTTATCTCCTTTTTCATTTTGGCTAAGCTGGTGACCTTTTCTCTGTTAACAAACGCATGTTTGAGAATTGATCAGAATAATCTCAGGAGATACCTGTACTGCAGTCTCTGGCTAGTACAGACAAACTTAGTTAGATAGCTTGGCTAGATAGCCAGTTGTCCCAGCAGGTAACTCACTGCAGGCTGGAGATTCTGCCCAAAAAGTTGGGTAAGTATTAAGCAATTTATGGCACTAAGCTTTATGTTCTCACAACTTGCCTACCTTCAACCATCAGATCTTAATTATTTAATGTCAAGTGAACTTTCTACACTATAGTGGAATGCCAGAAATGAAAAATGTACACATATATTCTAAGGCCAGGGGTGTGGAAATGGGTTAATCTATAGTACCTGGAGTTGCCTTGTCTGCAGAAGAGTATGAACATGCTGTATCTGCTAAAAATGATTATGCTACTTCCCCACAGTGGAAAATGCACATCTGGATGGGCCAGTGCAAAACTGGCATCCTTTTGAATGGTTGCTATTTCAGTTCACAGCTTCCTTGTTTCTATCTGGCTTCAACATTAGGAATGGAGGAGTAAAACTCTCATCTCACTCACCTCGCCAACTCCAAAAGGGTATGGGTTTCAGCTCAGAACTTGAAGAGAGTATGCATAGTCCTGTGAGTACAGTGGAAGAGCTTGGTTCTTCTTAGGCATGGATATCAAAATCTTAGGTTGTGACCATTTTGAACTGATCATAGAATGGTTTAGGTTGGAAGGGGCCTTGAAGATCATCTAGTTCCAACCCCCCTGCCGTGGGCAGGGATACCTTCCACTAGACCAGGTTGCCCAAAGCCCCATCCAACCTGGCTGTGGACGCTGCCAGGGATGGGGCATCCACAGCTTCCCTGGGCAATCTGTGCCAGTGTCAGTCTCGGCTATTTTACACTGAAGTACAGCTCTTCCTGCAAGTTACTGATGCATTTGTTAGCGTCTTCGTGGTTAAGGTAAATTTTCCCAAATCAGCAACTCTGGGGTTGTTTAGCATAAATCATGCATTCCCAGGCTGTTCTAGCCTACTTGCTCCTACTCAGTTTAAGTGCATTCATGCAAAATTTTATGGGATCTTTGCTATTAACTGTTCTCAACTATTCAAACTGAAGTAGGTGTTATAGGTGGTTGTAAAGCATTGTTTAGTGTTAAAGAAAGAGCTTATTTCAATGTTTTGTGAATTTTCCAAAATCCACCTGCCTCTCCAAGATCATCTTTATGATACTAGGCTGGTAACAACTTGCTGAAGACTGAAACATCCCGTTTGGAACAGTATTACAGCTACTTGTATCTAATATCTTCAGGACTGTCTGTAATTCTAGGCATGGCTAAATTATGCCAGTCGTGTGCACTTGCAGAAGAAGGCCTTTACACATACCTTTGAAGTGTGTAATGCATAGATATGCAATGTGCTTTGCATGAAGAAAGAACACATATATGCAAAGAAGTGCACATTTTAAAAGATTTTTGCCCTGTGTTTGACACCACCTGGAATGTTTTCAATTTTAGGATTTGAGACTGTGCTTATCCAACTCATGCATATATTCCACTGAAAGTAATCAGAATTTCTTGGATTCATCTCCTTAGACAACTCAAACATAAAATGATAGCTAATACAACAAATCTCCGCTGTAATGAGTGGATTACCCATATCAGTATTTGTATTTTTCAAATTACTGTGTGAAAGGGTGTATCTAGGGTCAGGTGTTGCACGAACTTGGTTTCACTTACTAGTGCCTGGGGTTTTCTGATCAGACATTAGCAGAAAAACAGATCGCTTTGTTTTACTGCACAATCAGAAAGGCTGGAGTCAATAGCAATGAGATTCAGGAGGGTCTAGGTTCCTAGGTGTGTTTTGCAGCAGTATTTGTATGAGGAGCTTTAATTTCTAGCTTTTGGAGCGTGACTTGAGCTACAGCTTTCTATTGAACAGGTTTGGAGAGTTTGTTTTAAAAATCTCACGGGGTCCAGTTGCCAGTGGCGGTTTCCCTGCAGCTTTTGTGCCTTTTGATGGTGTTAGATGCGATGGTGCATGTGGGGTTAGCATGATCTCTTTAAACAGAAGAAGTTAATACTTGATGGAATCAGTTACTAAATGTGTGTTTTTCCTGTACCGTTGGGTCAGGATAAGAGCATTCCTGTGAAGCAGGAGCTACTAACCTTGCTCTGTAGTTCGTGTGCACTTCACCATAACCAACATGCCAGACTCGGAGTTTTGCAATCAAGCGGTGAAACAAAGCGGACTTCTGAATTTTGGGGCACGTTTTCGGAGGCATGAGCGTTGAAATGTGAGCATTGCGAACACTAAGAGCTACCAGGACCTGTGCCTCCGTTCACTTTCTGTGCCATTCATGTACCAGATGACTCAAGCATCGGTCCCGTGCCTCTGCCCCTCTCCTCCCCGCCCCCCAAAACAGGAGAATGAGACACGCTTTGGTAAAAAAAAAGGATGCTTGCGGGGTTTTCCCGCCGCGGGGAGGGGGGAGCCCTTCTTCATCCTCATCTCCATCCCCATGCTCATCCTCATCCTCATCTCCATCCCCATCCTCATTCTCATCCTCATCGCCATCCCCGGGCCGGCGGGATGCAGGGGTGGCGGGGCGGGGGGAGGCGGTGAGAGCCCGGGGCGGGGGTAACCCCCGCCCCGGGCTCTCACCGCCTCCCCCCGCCCCCGGCCACGCCCAGGCCACGCCCAGGCCACGCCCAGGCCACGCCCCAGCGGGGGTAGTGGCGGCGGCGGCGGCGGCGGCGGCCCCACTCTCCCCGCGCCGCCACCATGACGGACCGCTCGGCTTTCGACACCAATGTCATCACCATGACCCGCTTCGTGATGGAGGAAGGCAGGCGGGCGAAAGGCACCGGGGAGTTCACGCAGCTCCTCAACTCCCTCTGCACGGCCATCAAAGCCATCTCCACCGCCGTCCGTAAAGCGGGCATCGCCAACCTGTAAGTCCCGCGTCCCGCACCGCCCCGCATCCCCGCGGGTCCCGGCGGTCCTGCCGCCTGCGGAGTGGCGGGGGATGGGGATTTGGGGGAGTTGCGGGGGTGGTGGTGTCAACCCGAAAGGTGTGTGCGTGGTGTTGCATGCACCCACACCCTTGCACAGAACTGTAACTAACTCCTCCAGCACGTTGGACTCTTGATTTTCTCATGTGAAATGGGTCCTACGACTTTTTTATAATATAAGGCACGCAGTCTTTGACAGATGTCTGCTGCTGATGGACCTTCGTGCAAACCCTCAGCAGCTTTGGGTGCTTTGAACCAGAAGACCAAACGAGCAGACTGAAAGACAAAGCCTGTCAAAAATGTGGCTGAATTTTTGCTCATTGTGGTCAGTAGCTTAATATCAAAGCACCATTTTATGCGATGAGGTGTTTAATCAAATTCAGTGGGGTTTTTTTCATATGGCATCATAGCAACTTGAGTTTCTCTATGAAGCTTTGGATGCCTGAGGCTTTTAGAATGAGCACTGGTTAGGAACAGTAGTGTCTGTAGTCAGACAGTCAGAGGGGAGTTGCTCTGGAGATGCATCAGAAGGAAATTAGAGCTCTTGAAATGTTAAATAACTGAAACTGATTGTAGGTAACTAATCCCCCTAAGTATTTTACATATTGTTGATAAGCTAAATTATGTGCTGATTAGGGCTTTAGACACGGGCTGCTCCATTACTTAATGGAAAACATAGTAGAGAGAAATGAATTTTCCTCTACAAACCATGTAGTGGAAAATACAATAAGCAAAAGGCCTCTGGCAATACCGAGTAACATTTCTTACAAAATGTATCAGAGAGCTGAATAATTTGGTGACTGAAGTTAATAAAATAGACGCAACAGTAAGAGAGAATAAAAATCCTGCGCTTTATGTATATTTGAACTATTTTTCTCTGTTTGGACTTCAGACTTTATAGAACTGTGATATTTTTTTAATCACTGTGTGCTAGCCCTTTCATGTGCCTCCTGTGTCTATCAGTAAAGACCAGGGTTTCCTATCCGTGATCTGATTTGTAACAGCCTAAGGTCCCGTTCTGTATGTGTCCTACACATGTCTGTTGACAGCTGCCCACCGGTTCGATACCTGTGCTGATAGCCTTGCCTTGTGATCCCTTATGGTGGGTTTGACTGTCCAGCAGTGCTGGAGTAGCCAGCTTCAGACTCGTGAGCCTCTTCGAGCAGTACATCTCCCACTGTGGGACTGCAGTTTATAATTGGTGGTGAGATTTTCTTGGCTATCAGGGAATGTGAACAAGTAAGGATTGCCGGGGCCCATTTCTTTGGGTCGTCCCCAGGCTCAGCTATATGCTCCGTGCTGCCCAGCAGTGGAGGTGCAGAACAGCTGGGTATGCCACAGTCCCTTCCCATCTGCTGGCTCCGCACAGGGGACCCTGCTGTCCCCTCCCAGGAGTCCCCAACAGACAAGGTGTGAGAGCTGTAGCCGCTGGCCAAACACAGTTTTTGCTCTGAGGATGAGGACTTGTGCCTCCACTCGCAAGTGTGGTGTTCAAAGTACATTGTTTTCTAAAAGCACTTTCACACTTGCAGAAAAATGTTCAAGCCACTGTAGCAGAGAGAGAGAGAAAGAGAGTTATGTCAGGTCTCTTTCTTTGTCTCATACATTAAACTGAAGAAACGCAGCACACTCGAAGTACTGTGTTCAGTGTTATTATGAAAACCTGAAATACCAGTATTCAGCCTAATCAATGAATTGTAGCTGAAGTATGTAAGGGTCACCTGAATGTGTGCAGAGCTGGCTATTGTTTTTCTCTTCCTAGAGCTAAACTTCCCCTCTCCCTCTTTCGCATGCTTTTGAAATCACCTATCACAAGGCCTCCTGCTACTTCCTGATGCCAGACGGCTTGATTCTGATTAGCTGGCAGGGTTTTATTTGTGTTTCTTATTTGTATTTCTTAGTTTTATTCCCAAGGAAATGTTTAGTACTTAAAATCAAAACAAAATACATTAGACCATAAAAATGTTGATTTATCTGTGAGCAAGGTGTTTCTATTGCAATTTGTACATCGTATTGCTAACCAGCAGCAAATTACATAGGAAGTTATAGCGTAACTCGTATTGTCAGACTCATCGCTACCTTTTAAGTGTAAGTTTTCTAATGAAGTCTTAGCTTTTAGGGTATGCAGCTATAATATTGGAGCCTAGGATTCAGGGGCAATATTTAAGTCTTAAAAGTGTGAGCTCATAAAATAACACAATTATTGTAATCCAGCCTTCACAGCCTGCTCTGGCTACGTTTGCTTGTAGTTTACGGACTATTGAAAGGTGATTTCTTGTTTTGTGTTCCTCATGTTCAGCGTCTTCCACATTTGCCACCACAGTTAATGTTAGCACGTCTCAGCTAGAATTCACTGGACAATAAATAAAAAACAGGCTTAGAGAACTGAGATATCATCCAAAAGTGCTATTTGTTTTACAAGACATTTTACAAGCATAAAGTTGCCAGAAACATGGCACTTTGGAAGATTTAATGCCCCATTCACACGAAATGCTCTCTCTTGCCATTGCTTTAGCTATGGAATTGCTGGGTCTACCAATGTGACAGGAGATCAAGTAAAGAAGCTGGACATCCTTTCCAATGACCTGGTGATTAACATGCTCAAGTCATCCTTCAGTACCTGTGTTATTGTGTCAGAAGAAAACAAAGATGCTGTGATAGTGGAAAATGAAAAACGGGTTAGTAGCTTTAAAGGTTCTTCTCCCTTCATTTCAAATCAGCCTTTACAGGTGTATTGCTTCAGATTTAAGAAACTGAAACTGAGCTAAAAATTTCAGTACTTTTCTATACTGACGGGGGATCTGGTGGAAAAACTGTCAGTCAAGATTTGTCCTTTTTGTTATTTCTGTTCTCCAGACTGATGTTTGTTGTTTTTGTTTTGTTTTCTCTGTTGTTCCTTCCTACCTTCTTTTTTTCCCCACCTTTTCCTAATTGTGGAAGAAACTTATTTCTTGTTTGTCCCATCTGATCTCTGGAACTATGATCTGAGTGAGTCAAATCCTTTTGTAAAGTAGCTTTGTCAGTAGGACACTGAGGAGCTGTTCTGTGCAGGTCAAATCTTGAGTTCTTTACTTCATGCAAATTCTCCTTGAAGCCATTGAAAGACTTAGCAACAAGGAACCAAAAATAATTTTTACTTACTTATTATTTATTGTTACTTACATTCACAAGTCTGCACTTGTTGAGTGATAGTTCCTTTTTCGTAGCTAATATTTTGGTGTGATCCAGTAAAAATCTGAGTAAAAATTTAGCAAAAACAAACAACTAAAACATAATTTAGAAAGTATAATAATGTTTACTTTTTCAAAGCAGTTCTTTCTTTCTCTCCCAGTTGAGAAATCTTCAAAATTGATTTTATAGGGATTGGATGAACAACGGTTGCTTTAGATCTGAACAAATATGGTTTTAGATCCTCAAAGATCACTGAAGGAGGTGCACCGTTAATGCTTTTCTGGGCTAATACTGTGTTTTTATCAGAATTCCTACCTGCAGAGTAGAGTGTTGCTGAATTTAAATAAGTTTCTGGCATGCAGGGTGAAATCAAATGAAAAGTGAATAGACACTGTTGTTACACATGATTATTAAAATGACTGTAGATAAAATAAGGGGAAAACAAGTTATTTAAAAGGTACAGTTAATTCAGCTGTTTTCCCTCTACTGGCAATTTCCTGTACCATCAGGAACCTTTAATACAGCAATAGGCATGGACCATTCTTTTTTTTGGGAGGGAAGAAACCCCAAAACCCAGGATACGACCACAGACTGGCTAAGATAATTTCTGACCATCTGTCCATTCAAAGCACAGATAAAGCGAAATGTATATTTTATGAACATCAGGTGTTAAAGGCCTTTTTAATGTCTCTAATTTTAGCTCTACATGAAAAAGGCTGATCTTCTTCATTTGTCTTTTTCCTTATAATTCAGAAAGCCGTTTTGTCAGAGGCGAGAAAGTGTAGCCTATTAGTATATATTACAGTGTATCTATCAAAATGGATTGGCATTAATTAAATAGATGAAGCTAAGCTAATAATTAAAAAGTATCTCTTTGTTTTAATATTAAAAATTGTGTATGAAGATTTAATCTTTCCCATGTCATCATCTATTACTTTAAAGAATTCCCAGCTGCTACTGTGGGGAATCACACAGTTGAAATCAAGAATGAAATCTGGGCCAAAAAATTTCTAACATTTAATCAGTTCCTTCATAATCTATAAAAGTCTCTTAGTTTATATTGCTTTGAAAGTCTCTGAGAAAATTTACCTGCTGAAGCATTCTGATTTGGGGGTAGTGTGTAAATAATATCACTAATCTTGTTGTTCCCTCTTGTTTATTTCCTAGGGTAAATACATAGTCTGCATAGACCCTCTAGATGGCTCATCGAACATTGACTGTCTTGTTTCCATTGGGACCATCTTTGCTATCTATAGAAAGGTAAAATGCTTTCATGTAGGATAGGAAAAACTATTATTGTGCACCTTTTGATGAAATATAATTGCATGTGAGGACTAACTATGCTTGTTTGTGAAAGAGACTTTCAGGACCAGCTTTAAGTTGTCTGCTATTTCACAGACACTTGTATAAAACATTAGTGAGGGATTTGCATTAGTCTCTTAGAAGATGAGGTACCTATATGCACAAGGAAGCCTGGCTGATATTTAATTAGCCAGCTGAAGGAATTACCCCTCACAAACAAATCAGGTCTTAGATTTCATGAATATTTGTGTTGAGACAAAATACCACGCGGTTGTCATCTACTTGGGGAATGTGCTGTCAGGTTTTCTTGTTCTCTGAACTAATAGTCCTGTTAGCCTGAGGACAGGCTTCAAACACAAACCAGAGCTGAAACATGGCATGTGCATTTGAAGTGTCTAATTCACTCTGAAAGGCAGAAACCTTGTCTGAAGGAGCTTGAAATACTGGACTTACATGTCACAAGATGGGGGAAAAAGTAAGTCAGATAAAACACACCCAACTGTCCATTTTAATCATCTTTTGTATGTTGTCATACATCTTAAAGCAACTATTTTCAACTTCATTTTTGCATGAAGCAAAAGAAAATAAAAAGTCCCATGTGCTTTTGATCAGCTGTGAACTCCGTGAGTCATGTTTTATTGCTTGCTTTTCAATTGTGCCTTGGAGTTTTCCTCTGAGCTATGTTCATCATCACCTACAAGGAGGTACACAGCTGTATATTATCTCCTTAATCCTTTCCTGCTTCCTGCATTCCAAGTAGGCTTATATAAGAAAATTCTAGATCAATGTGTTTGTCTCCTCCATATAATTTGTGTTAGGGCATTAAGTAGGAATCTCAGTTGTGGATCATGGAAGTGTTTGTGTCACCTCATGCATGGATATGGAGTAGAAGACTGTCCCTGTCCCAGAGAGTCCAGTTATGTACCAACTATAGAAATGAAGTAAAATTGACTGTGCTGCTTCTTATTCTAGATGTCCCCTGATGAACCTTCCGGGAAAGATGCTTTACAGCCTGGGCGTAATCTTGTGGCAGCTGGTTACGCTCTCTATGGGAGTGCCACGATGCTGGTACTGGCCACTTCTGCTGGAGGCGTTAACTGTTTCATGCTGGATCCGGTGAGAATGCCTTCTGTTTCTTTGTTTCTTTACTAGCGATAACCAGGTACTGTCTATAGGAACTGTTTGTCTCCAAAAAAATCAAACAAAGGAGCAATTTTCAGGCTAATGTGGAGAAATGAAGTACACTTAATAACCCATCAGCAACAATGTCAAGAGATTTTTGCATTCTGCCTGCCAGCTGCAGCGGTGCTGTGTGTGAATCAACAACGGGAAGACAGCCGCCAAGTCAGTGAAGCAAATATACAGCATGCGCCAAATCATGTGATATTTAAAATGAGCTGTTGTCTGCAATGCAGAATGCCCTTTAAGACTTGTTTGTCTTTTCCTTAATGCTAGGACCTTAGTAAACCAGAGAAGCAGAAATATTTAACCACCTTCTGTGTTTTCAGATCCCACCATGGTGTGTAAAAGAGTAAGTGATGTGTGTGGGTGTGTTTGACGTTCTAGCATGCGTTGACTGTATGAGTTTTAAAATAAAAGTCATATTGATCATAGCAGCAATTAGTTAGCTTTAGTGACCTGGCTTTTTGTACTCAGGCTGTGCCACCTGCCAGTATTAAATTTTTAGAACTTGCAGTGGTCAAGCAGCAGGAAATACAACTCAGTGCTGCCTGTTAGGTAACAGCTTAAGTAGCTGCATGTATTTTTGTCTATATTCAGATGGCAGATTTAACTTTGAGCATGCGTGCATGTTTTTTTGTTTGTTTTTAGCACTAACTTGGAAATTTACTTTAGTGAAAACTAAACAGATCGGCCCTTGCTTACTGAGATTGGCTCTCTTGACTCTAGGCTTCCAGTTAGCCTGAGCTAAGACAAATTGGAATTTCTTAATATCTACAGCTATTTGAAGATGTTTATGCATAGATTCGGCCAGCACTGTCAGTTTCCAAACTCCTCAGAGCTGTACTTTTATTGCAAGTCTAGCAAAAGAGTGGAAAGCTAAACAAATTTACAGGCAACAGCATTTTTTGACATAGAAAAGTGATACAGAGCTGGGAGTGGTAGTATGAAGAAGCTTGCATGACCCCAGGATTCATGCTTCTGTCTATTTTTTATGGATAAATAAAACACTTTGCATCTAGATTGCAAATACCACTTTTTCATAGGTACTGAATTACTAAAGAAAGTGGCAGTGGTATTAAATTTATCTAAATTGTGTGTATGATTGTTTTTTTCCCTTGTTTTGTAAATAAATGACCAGTCAAAGTTAACAAATTGTTTTTCTTTCTTATTGTTAGGCAATTGGAGAATTCATTTTGGTGGATAGGGATGTGAAAATCAAGAAGAAGGGAAATATCTACAGTCTCAACGAAGGCTATGCTAAATACTTCGATCCTGCAGTCACAGAGTATCTCAAAAAGAAGAAATTCCCTGAGGTAAAAGATCCTGTTTCAGAGAAACTTTCTGATGACACGCAACACTGATAATTTCCAACTTTATGGTCAATCACTGTCTCATGCACAGTTTAGAGCTTGTTTTCTTTTCCCGTTATTTAAAATGTATCTTCATGTAGGACTGATAATTAGAGCAGCAGTTGGCGTGACCAGATATTTCACCATCCTTCAGTGCTGCACTGCACCTCTTTTATATTTTTAATCATTTCTTTCTTTGTTTTTTTTAATCTTCCTTCTTGACTGGGGGCCTGAGTAGCAATGGTAGAGGCGAAACTGGGCACTTGGTAGTCAAGTAGAGAGGAAGTCCCATCTGGTGACAAAGAAATTTGATTGATGTGTGTATTAGATTGCTGCTTCCTCACTGCAGTGTCCAAGTAGGTGGAGAGCTGAGTGGGGATGGCAGTGAGTCATTGCTCATTGGTAACACAAGTTGGGTCCTGAGGGGGCCTCTCACTTCAAAAGCTACTGTAGTTTCAGGGTCCAGTTTGTGGTTGTGCAGTTTCCTGGTGTCAGGAGGCCTGAAGCTCTAAGGAGTGCCTGTAAAAATCATGTATGTTCTCATGCCTTAAGCCTGTCATCACTGGAGGTATTACGTGGACAATGAAGTGTAAACATTTACTATTGTTAAGTGTTCGTGTCCCTTCTTCACTTCCTGATCTTGCTTTGAACAAAGACCGGTATGTTCCCCTGGCATCCTTCCACGCTTAAGGTGTTGTTTATTTAGATATTAAAATGTACTCTCTGGAGTATAGTAAGGAAATAATATCAGTAGTGAAGTATTAACTTTTTCTTACCAAAAAAGATGTAGAGCTGGCAAAAATGCGTAGAAGAAGTAGGAAAGATCACTTGTTTTTCTCCTTGATATTTTTTTCTGCTACAAAAGAAAAAAACCAACATCCATTCCTAGCACTTGATCTTTTTGCTACTAGGAATGCAGTATTTTCAAAGGGTTAGAGAACTGATGGAGAGCTGGGATGTATTTTCTGTTGTTGGCACTACCACTCATCTGTCTTGAAATTTTCTGTCAGTCCTTTTCCTTGGATTTTCCCAATTAGAAAATTTGGAAGGAGGAAGCTGAATTTTTCTCCAAAACTACTTTGAATATTATCAATGATGAATCACAATATGGAGGAGTTAGATGTTAGAACCACTAAGACAGGGGGAAAAAAAAAGATTAACCTGATGTGCTCAAAAGTTACATTTATTCAAATGTCTTTCTGTAGGATGGCAGTTCACCATATGGTGGGAGGTACATAGGATCTATGGTGGCTGATGTGCATCGTACGCTGGTGTATGGAGGAATCTTTCTGTATCCTGCTAACTCCAAAAGTCCCAAAGGAAAGGTAAACCTGAACAAGCCCAATTATAGAAAATATTACATTACCCAGATATTTCACTATCACAGATCAGTATTTTGATTGCAGAATATGTATCTTATTACTTGGTAGCTTGCACCTCTGGTGTGTGAGTATGGTCACCCCTTCCACACTGTCATGAGTGACAGCAACCTGCTGTCAGACACTTATTTTAGGGCTGCTACTAACCTGTTTCAATGCACTGACTTCTCTTTATCCCCAAACGTATTCAGATTATGCAACAAATCAGGGGATGTGCTGTTCAAACAGGCTTCTCTGAGATGGCAGTCTCAGCCCAAACCATGCTGGCCCCAGCCAAGAGAAACATTACAAAGCAAAGTAAACAACACACATTACCTTGAGATTCCTATTACAAGCTAGTATGTAAGAAGCCTAAATGCAGTGCTTACTAGAAGCTCGGCCAAAGAGAAGACCATCTGCATCTTGTACATGGTAACGCTGCCTCATCTGGAGGAACTATGCCTGGCTGCCTCTGCCAGGACAACAGTCGGTCAGGGAAGATCACACGCTCACAGGCTGACAAGGGCACTGTTTATTCAGCAAAGACCTTTCATCTGTTTTGTAATTGTCCGTAAATTATTGCTTCAGTTTGCAGATAAGATGCAGTTATTCATTAGAGAAACCTAATGCCACACTCAGGGCCAGTGTTTTTCTGTCTTTTCACATAGGCCTACGTGGTCTGCTGCCTTGTTAAAGGTTGTGTCTTACATATGAGCTTTATCTCTGTGTAAAGAGCACAATGCAAACAAGAGCTATGGAGAAAGCACTCAAATTGGGCAAATCCAGCATTCAACTGTGTTTTGTTTAAAAGAGAAATCCACACAATTTCATTCTTGAGTCAAAGTTTATATGAAATATGGAGTACTTGGAGTGTTGATTGGTTTTAAATCAAGTGCCAAATATATTTACATTTCATGATTCTCGGCATTGCCTGGGCTGACCATCGCAAATTTGATTTTTGTCTTCTAGCTGAGACTGCTCTACGAATGCAATCCTATGGCTTTTGTTATTGAGAAGGCTGGGGGAATAGCGACAACTGGGCATCAAGCAATATTAGATATAGTGCCTGAGGATATTCACCAAAGAGTGCCTGTTGTCTTGGGATCTCCTGACGATGTGAAGGAGTACCTTGAAATAGTCAAGAAGCATTCAGCTAAGTAAAGAAAGCTTGCTGGATTCACTGTGCGGATGGGAAGAAATGCCTTACAGCTGAGCCAAAGAACACACTGCAGAACTGCCAGATTGAACTGTCTGACCTCTGTAGCAAGAAAGCAAATGAGCCATATTTTCATAAGATTTTTTTTAAGTGAAATCTTGTGCAATTGCATTGTGCAATGAAAGGCATTAAAAGAGTGCATTAAAGGAAGCATTAAAAGTAAAAGCAAGAGAAAAACACGTTTGCTTTTTCTTTTATCATTTGTGATTACACAAAAGCCACTGTGCTACAAGGAGTGCTGTGTTGCATTCAATAACTAGGGGAAGACTCAACTTTCTCAAGTTACAGACTATCACCAGAGTATCTGACTCTGTCCTCTTCTAAAAATCTTGGGGGAAAGACTCAGCAGCCTCTTACAGTGAATGACCTTTCATAGACCAGTTTCTAGTTCTTTGGCAGTAAATATAAATGGACACCTTCACACGTTGTTTCTAGGCCCCAGAAGTTACTCTGTGTACTTCGGTCTGGGCTTATTCTAACTGAAAATTAACATTTGTGAAACATATACGATAGTGTATGTTAATTCTGACACATACTGTTGATAATGGTAGTTGGCACTCTTATCAGATCCAATTACACACGGACGGAATATGACCTTTTGGAAGTGGATTTTGAATTGGATAATGAGCATGTGTAGACAGCTCGGTACCATTCCGCTGTGATGAGCTGTCTGTCTTTGCCAGAAATTAGCTTGGTACCATTCTGCTGTGATGAGCTGGCTATCTTTGCCAGAAATTAACCTGCTTGCTTGATGAAAAAATGAACCTGTGCGTTGCTGGCAACACACACACCACCAGCACCCAACCCCCTCAAGGTGTTCTTTGTGTTATTTTGGGAGCGTGCATTACCGTGGAAAAGGATTCTGCTGCGCGAGCAGAATTAAGTTGCGAAGATCCCCACAAAGCATACTGACATTTAATATGCTGATGCAGAGCATGCTGGTGGGAACATGACGTTAGTGCTCGTGAGCTACTGGGATGAGCTGTCCACCTGTCCAGGTGCAGTTTATGGCCGTGGCTCACAACCTTTTTGAATCAGTCCAAATCTGCAAATCTTTGACGTCTCTCACTGCATACTTACCTTTGCCAAACTCAAACTAAGAGACATGTGGATGTCGCTGTTGGGTAGACTGCCACTGAACATTCACTCAAGCCGTGCTCTTGGACCCCCTGTCTATGGGCACAATGAGCTATAAACCTGCCTGTCTGAGGATTTTACATACATCAGTGCAGATAGCCTGTCTGAGCTTGGTTCTTCTTGTAAAACAAGAAGAAAAGAGTGGGGGTGGAACCTAGGGGCCATGGTGCAAAGGATTGCTCTGTGAGGGCTCACATACACAAAAAAATGTGGGCCCTTGCTCTGACACAGGCTGCATTTGGGGCATATGGAGGCATACTGGCAAACCTTAGATGGGCATATATATGCATCTTGTCCAAAGTGAGAGGGACAAGGCGTTTCTAGCAGTGTCTGAATGGCCTAGTTTCTGCTGAAAACGCTGTTTGTGGTGAGGCTTTGTTAGTGAAGACGGGACTTTCGGGGACCTGAGTCCTTAAAGGACTGGGACAGGCCTGGAAATCTCCACTGAGCTCTTGTTCTGTTTGTGTGCTTGCTTTTCACACTGTGAGGGCCCGAGTCTGGCCCTGCACAGATGTGGCTCCTCTGTAGGCCAAACTCCGCTCTGGGAAACAAGCAGACCATGGCTTACGTACTTTGCCTGATATGCACCTGCATATCAGGCACCCCACAAAGAGGAACCACGCGGTATGCTGCCTAATTTCTCATTCATTCCCCTCTGGGAGAAGGCTCAAACCCACATCTCCCAGTGAGGTGCCCTTGTTGCCAGTCTGAGGCCAGCCTGGAAGGAGAGGGTTTACTACTCCTATCTGTGACCGCTGTGCCATGACCTGGGAGAGGACTTCATGCGAGTGAGTGGGACAGCTGTGTGCCAGGGGACTCCAGTGGCCCAGACTTTTCTTCACAGGCTGCTCTTTCTTGTGCTAGGACCAATGCTGCTTCCTGTGCCTCTTCGTGTGAGCGGCTGACCACTGGGTTATGGCCACGCTCTCGCCTTTGTGATAGAGAAAAAGAAAATGCAATCCTTGCATCTGTTTTGTCTTTTCACTGTGATTTCAAAAGAAAGAGCAAGTCTCTCTCAGTCTTGATGAGGAGTGAAGGTTTTAGGAGTAGCTGGAAATGCCTACCCTGCACACTGAAACACTTCCCAAAGGAATTGCATATTCCTGTCCCGAGCGTTGCCTTACTTGCTGTCTCTGGCACATACCCCATAGCACTTTAAATGGCTCCAAGCTCACTAAATCAACTACAGCAGGCAGTGTGCTGAGAAGGACTCTAAACCTCTCTGAGATTCTGCACGCTGCTCCTAGAGGAAAGTGCATGGCTGTTGTTGTCAGGCACAACTTCTTTAAATCCTTAAGTTTTTCATTCCACCTGTCCCCAGAGCCATAGCTGGACACAGTTTTTTATTTAATACACTAAGCAGAGGATAGTTGGAAGCTTTTTTCTGGCTTCCTATGTATCAGTTTGGACTACAGTGCCTCACAAGTCTGTTGGCACAACTTGACAAACAGTATCTACAGCAGCCATTTTTGTGTAGTTATAGTAATTCCTTGGCTGTATTCTGCCCTCAACCCCCTGGGCTGCATATACCTATTTTTAAGACAGCATACTGGCAGCGGGTAAAGGTTATAGATGGAAAGGCAATACTGCCCATGTTTGCTAGGTCAGTTTCCAGTGTTTTGGTTTTGCCTGTAGGCTGACATTTTATAGTTAGCATTTTTCACATTGTGAGCTGGGTTTTTCTTTCTGTCTGTAATAAGTAAGCCCACATTTAAGCAGCCACCCCATGTAGCCACCAGCAGGGAGAACTACTCAGTAATCTCCTTCCACAGCCCCCGTTCCAGAGCTTGCCTTGTGCATTGATGCAGGGAGGGTGGGTCAATTTGTC
Source organism: Pluvialis apricaria (assembly GCA_017639485.1). Classification (NCBI taxonomy): domain Eukaryota; kingdom Metazoa; phylum Chordata; class Aves; order Charadriiformes; family Charadriidae; genus Pluvialis; species Pluvialis apricaria. Next base: position 46,124,075 of record CM030044.1, on the reverse strand, counting down.
ACGGCGTCCACTGTCAGCCCCCCCCTTGCAGAACTACCCACTGTCCCGCTGAACTGTGGCATTTGGTGAAAGGGCGCTGGCTCCAGTTTCAGCCGGTGCCATCCAAGTGACTAACCTTTCAAATCAGTTAGAAGAGGTGTCACCTTTAAGGCACAGGGCTAGCCTATATGCCAGTGGAAGTGTGAATCAACCCTGAGAGCTCTTGTGTAATCTTTATATTAGAGGCCAAATCTCCCACAGATCTGTCAAATTGAGGTGTTTATTTTTTTAGCCTTTCTATGCTCTTCCATCCCATCTTACTGCATGGTTCTCAGGTTTATAAAGAATCATCACACATTTTTGAAACAATCTGATTTCTCCCTCTACCCTCCACCCCCCATTAAAGGGTAATTATTTCTATAGCTTAATCATTCAGTTTAATCATTCAGGTTTTTTTTCATTCAGTGAGATCATGGTATTTATCAAATCAGGGTAAAGTTTTCATGCAACCCAGTCTTGTCAGTCTTGTGTCTTTATCCAAGTTTTATTCTTTTATTTCTCTTCTTGCTCCACTGTTGGCTGCAATATTTCTGGAAAGCTCATGTTCTTTATATATTAGTGTAAGTTAAGTTCTTATTGAAGGAGTGTTCTTAGAGCAGCAGCTCAAAGCATTGTGCTTTATACATATATACATACTTTATACACACTAAAAAGTATCCAGTACCTGTAAAAAGCATTGGGGGATTTTTCAGTTAAAAAAAAAAAAATAGAAAGAGGCAAATAATGGACTTATGAGCTCTGAGGACACCCTTTGAACCGCTAACTCCAAAACAAACTTACTGTTAGAAGATGATCTGAACTTTGCCTTTTTGACCAGTGTAAAAGATCACTTAGAATCAACAGTAAAGAAGACCTGCACGTGATGTTTTGAAAAATGTTAGAAGACATAAGCCAACCCCCACCCCATTTCTTATTTGCTAAATTGATTTGGTATCCCGATGGTATTCTAGCTGCACAGCAGAGAGATTTTGCATTAAAAGCATTTTAGTACTGGTCAGGCTGACATCTGCCATGATGATGAAATAACGTGCAGAATGTAATGGCTCTACTTTAAGACAGCAGATCCATTTGCATGTATAATATGAAACCTGTCCCCTTCTTTTATTAATAGTACCATGCGCTATCCCAGAGCTCCCTAAATACATATTTTGGTTTTGTACAAAGTATGTTTGAAGAAACAAAGTCTCCTAACCTGGCAAAAAGTGCTCTGGAATATTTATTCCATTATGTGAATCGTATTGTATACTTTTAAGTACATCACAGTGGTAGAAAAGAGAAAAAGAAATCGTTGAGATCACTTTCTTCTTCCACCATTTCAGTGGAATTCCACTTAAAGGATGCAGTGCAAAATCTGCCTTGCTGCTCCATGTGAGGATCTCTCTTGCCAGTCCTTCCTCTTCCTTGGAATGAGACTTGAGAAACATCGCCAAAGATAAGCACACGGGATGCAAAAAGCACTGAGCTGGTGTTCAGTGCTGTCAGTCTCTGAGACCTTTGCTTGAGGCTGGTTTCAAAGTAGAAAACTTTAGCATTCAAATCTCTTTACAACTCTCCAAGTAACGTGTTGTTCATACGTGAAGAAATGCTTTTAGGAAAATCCAAATAAACGCTAATGATTAAAAAGGATTGCAAAGGGAAATACATACTCTTTGCCTACAGCCGCCGTTCCTATTAACAAAAAAAAAAAGCTAGGTATATGTTTTGTTATTGAATTTTGTTTCTGACTTTGTGACATGATTTTAGTGCAGTAATTTGGGTTAAATGAATTATAACAATGAAACTCAATGAAACTTTTCTCCTTTAACTCCACATTTTCTTGTTTTGCTTGTGGTGTTTCCAGATCTGCTGAAAAATAGGAGTGCTGCTAATAAGTAAAATGAAGGTTACAACATATAATTGTTTTTACTGGCTTATCTGAGTGGAAAGACAGTGCTGTAATTAAAATCTATAATTCCAGTGTTCCAGGTAGAATGTACCAAGTTCACTGACATTTCTGTCTACCTTCACATTAGCTTCATGTGAGACAAGTACATTGCTTGTAAGGAGCTACTAGCAGTGTAATTGCAAACTTGCACATACCTGTATTTACATGGTGCACTACAACAACAAAGCCGAGGTAAAATTTCATTTTTTGAGCTATGTCACAGACAGGCTTAAATCAGATAAGCTTCATTTGTAAATTATTGAAGAGACAGTTACTTTGCAACCAAATAAACCACAGCTCACCAATACCTGTGATTCATGCAAGCCCTATAATATTACAAGTAGCCCAGACTAGGAATGATGTTATTAAAATAGGATTGCAGCAGACCAACTAGCGACATAAAACATCTTCATTAAACGCATGTCTAGATGCACCCTGCATCTCCATTCATTCTCCTGGGATGTGCCATACACCTTCAAAACCCTCCTCTATGGAGGAGGCCAAAAGAGGGTAAGCAAGCAGGGATTAAGGTGATATGGGAAGGGAACTTCACCATTCAGCGCCACAGGATGGTGGGTGCTCTCCTGCAGTGCACTGTAGCACACGTGGTTACTGATGCCCTGTGCCTTCATTTCTGGTGCCTTGCAAATTGTGGGCTTTGCCTTGGCTACGCTGAGGTTGTTGCTGAGCAGCAGCTACAGGAAAGCAATTTCCAGCTAAGCAGCCAGCTGGAGCTTTGCATTATAAGCAGTCTGACGCACGATTAGAATGTGTTACCAGATCTGCACATCACTAATTTCAGTGTGTGGGAAGGGCAGCTGAGCAGTGGTTGCTCAGCTGTAGTCCCATCTCAGGCTCCTTTCCTGCATCCTGGGGGAACCATGGAGCCAGCCTGGGGTGCAGTTATTTTGAGCACTCAATCACATGGTCTCAGAAACATCTTGATAAACTCTGACCAGCAACGCAGCCAACAGCTTCACCTCAAAACAAAACAGCTACCCAGGATCTCGACGCAGCAGGAAAAAAGTGTCTCATCCAGCCGAAAAGATAGGAACTCTGGTACCCAGCAAAAATGTCCGACAAAACCCCCTTCGAAACGGATATGCTGACGCTCACGCGATTCGTTATGGAGAAGGGACGCCGCGTTAAAGGAGCTACAGGGGAGCTGACACAGCTGCTCAACTCCATGCTGACTGCCATAAAGGCCATTTCCTCCGCAGTCAGAAAGGCAGGCCTTGCCCACATGTGAGTCCTACTTAGTGATACGGGGAGGAAGAGGAGGGAGAGAGACTGCTGCTTGCACAGCAAGGCTGGGGAGAGGACAGGGATTCATAAATATGGTGGAAGTGTCTTTTTTTTAAGCCGATTGACTGTAGGCATGAGGTCAGAGCCTGGATTATCAAGAGTGGGAAGTGGGAGATCTCTCTTTCAGGAGCATTTTGATATTGGGCACAAGGTAGACATTTAGACTAACTGCTGTTCTGTAATGTTTTACTCTAAAAATTTAAGTCAGAACTTCAATGCACTGCTCATCTCCTTATCCCTTGTAAATGTTGATATTTATCTACTCTTAAATCTACTGTGAATTTGCAGAATACCACACCATGACATTTTCTGCCAACACGCAAGTTGGGTGCTGAGTTGTGCAAATCAGGGCTTGGCTTATCTTGGGAGGCTGATGTTCTGCCTAACTGCAGTATAAATAATGGTCTCCAGCAATAGACCTGCGAGAAATGCCATATGCGTAAATGCATTTCCCCTTCCTTCATCACATAGTATCAGGGTTACAGGTGGGCAGTCTTAAAGGCCCTATATGAAAAATAAACATAACAATTTGTCATCTAGTGGTTTAGCAAATGGAATAAAGAACTGTCTTAGCAAAGCTTGGAGTGGACCCAGCTATTCCTCCCACAGCCAGGTGAAATATACATGGGTGTCATTCTTTCAACGGTGATCTATCTGAAGCAGTTCAGAGAGCAGGAACATCCTAATAAAATTATGCATTTAAAATGTACAAGTTTTCTTATGTATTGAAATGTGTTTCTGTACATGCCTATCTGCATACATATACATACATGCATAAAAAAGACAGGGAATATATTCGTGTAGGAAAGACAATATTTATAATTTGGTTTTTTTGTTTGGTTTTTTTTTGTTGTTTTTTTTTTTTCTTTTCCATGGAAACACCAAAATGTAGGACACTCTGGGCTTTTTTTTGCGCTTCTATTGACTATTTGGTCAAAGTCCTCAATGACCTTTGCAAATCATGAATTCAGTGTCTCAGTACTATCACCCTTGCTTTACAGGCACAGACCATAATATATAGAGAGGACATGACGCATACTTAAAGATAACAGCAGCATCAGGGTTCTATGCCAAAAGTGTTTTTTTGTCTCTGTGCCTACTAGGTGAAGCTGAGCTGTTTTGCCTCCCTGACTTAGAGCAACAGTTGCCTTTATCTCATTTTTATCTTTCAGTATGTAATCTCTGAAGCATTTAATAAGTGGGGAGAACCTCTGTTTGATACACTAGAAGTGGAATAGCTACCTGGCCTACAGGACACATGGCTACTATGCTGGATGAATCTTCCCTTCAGAAGGAAAACATCCATTATGTTAAGGAGCAAATGTTTCTTTCTGTAAACAAAAGTTTCAGGTGATGAACCAGAAATATCTAAAGTATCCAAACACACAAATGAGTAACTTGCACCATTCAAATTACTGCAACTACCTATGAAATTTCAGACATTCACATGGCAAACCTTCAAACACAGTGATGGCTTGTATCCATCTGCATTTGTGACGTTAGAGAGCTCTGATTTTTCCAGCCCCTCCGAATAGGAGACTGTGAAGTGACTTCTTTAATGTTAAAGAGCTTAGCATGGATTTTTAACACATTTACTATTCAAAAGTAAAGTGGGACTTTTTCCAAGCTATAGACTTGAGCTGGGAATGTGCCTGAAAACACACTAACTGGAGAATGGGTATTTAGCACTCCCTGAAAATCACAGTCCTTTCCAGTATCTCAACCTTGGCACTCTGAAATAGTGCAGCCAAAATGCTTAATACCTCTGAATAGCTCAGGCAGCTTTGAGTAAAACAAAAGACCTACCCTGCCCTCAACTAAGGCCTGGTGCTGACCAACATCCTAGGGACTAACCGGTTGCCCCTTTCCCCTTCCCTTTTTTTTTTTCCCCATAGTGAACAAAAGGGCTGTATCAATTCCCTGTTCCTTATACATCTAAGATGCCCAGACCATGCACGTTGGGTCTAAACAGTGTTTTCTCAACTGTAAATCTTAGAAATATGCATAATACTATATACTACATCATTAATATATTGCTAAAATCAGGAAAGGGAATAGAAGCACCGTCCTAACTCAGCTGAGGCTCACAAAAGGAAACAAACTTTGATCCTGAGATACAGTCAAGCATGGGGAATTATCTGGGGGTGTCTTTAAAACTTCTGGTTTTGAGGTGGCTGGGGACTGAGTGGAACATGGGTTAAAGGACCATCATGGAGCTCTGAGCAGCCAGCAGCAGAAAATTTTGCAGATGCTAACTGCCCCTTCTCCTTCCTCAAAGCTGCTGCCAGCTGCTTCATGGGGCCGCTAGGGAGGCCTAGCACCCACTGACCTGGCTGTGGGCTCTGCTCCTGGGCTGGAGAACATCCAAGCAAAAGCTCCAAAATTATGCCATCACCCTTACTCTTTCTCATGCACAATTTTGTTTTCTAGCAGCAGCACCCGTCTCCTAATGCACCTTAGCAGTTTAATCCAAAGGTTAGAGGTGTGAGAAGATGAGAGGAAGGAGGCACCCTAACTTGTTTTTTCCCCTGAAAAACCTGTAACATTGGCCTCCCTCAGGTTTTATGATATTTTTATTTTTCTTTAGGTTTGGTATTGCTGGCACTGTGAATGTGACCGGTGATGAAGTGAAGAAGCTGGATGTATTATCCAACTCCCTGGTGATTAACATGCTCCAGTCCTCCTACAGCACCTGCGTCCTGGTCACAGAGGAGAACAAGGAGGCCATCGTTACCCCAAAAGACAAGCGGGTCTGTGCAGCTCCTGCCTTCAGGGGGTTATGGGCTCAGGCAGCAGCAGGTGGCACTCTTGTTTCAAGTATGAAACCTGGGCCTGGCCCCAAAACCAACCCTTCCCAGGGGAATTCAGAAAATTTGCAGCATTACTGTATTGTTTTGATTAATAACTGTGGTGGATGGCACAGTTTCAACAGCTAAAGGAGCTGTGGAGGGTAAAATTATTATTAAAGTTTGTGAAGGGGGGAGAATAATTATTTTGGAGCTTGTTAACACACCCCAGATCCCAGGTGTAAGTGTACTATTACATTCCCCAACTACTGGTGTAACAGTTTTGGATTACATTAATATTTAGGCAAGATAAAATGAGATGAGAGGCTGGCAGAACTGGGTTTTATGTTACACGACCAGAGGAAACACCTGACTGCTTCATCAGGCTTCCCCCCAGAGAGGATCCTATTGCAGCGAGATGCTGCTCACGCTGATGTAACCTACCCTTTCCCCAAGATGTCTTCCTTCTGCCTTCTTACTGTCAAACCTCACATCACAGGCAAATCCTTTCGTCCAGAACAAAACATATTTGCTCAAGGAAGATGCTTACTTCCAGAATGAGTGACTCCTTTTGCTTTCAAGCGATTTCTTGCATTGCTTGGCGGCAGAGGAGTGCTCCTTTCTATCATCGGGTTTTGTGATGTTGGAGCAGAAACGTGCCCTCTCCTATTTCCCTGGCAGGCCCTGCAGGGAGTGGGTGTAGCGCTGCAGGGACGGCTGGGTCAACAGTGCAGCCTTCTCTGGCAAGCTGTGTCAGGCGTGCTTGGAGGGCTAAACGCAGCCATAAAAACATGGATTTTGCCAAGTGAAAGAAAATAGTAGTGCAAGACTACATATCATTTAACGCTTCCCTTGCCACTTCTGTTTTAGGGTAAATATGTGGTGTGCTTTGACCCCCTTGATGGCTCATCCAATATAGACTGCTTGGCACCGATAGGAACAATATTTGCTATCTACAAAAAGGTAAGAGCATGAACGAAGCACACGTGGCACAATTCACTTGGTGAAAGCAACAAGTCTTGGGTACGTCAACTTGCCTATTTTCTTTCCTAAGTCCTTTAAGTGTCTTTGGGATGAACAGAGCCTCTGAAAGAGCAGAAGAGGTAACTCTCAGGATTCATGTGTGCTAAAATGCTGCCTGAAATCCCAGGAAGGGGACACTCAGCCCCATGAAATTTTTAGCTGGAGGCACTTTCCCTGCTCCAGACACACAGGCACTTAAATAAAACCCTCTCACCATCAGGCAGCTAGTTAGCTCCTTCAGTGATGCTTTATTTGCTGCAGGAGAGCTGAGGGGTGTCGTGGTGCCTATGAACCACAATATTTGTCTTCCTGGATACTGACTGGGGAGGGCTGATGATCACTGCCCGGACCATATCACGGTTAGCAGTGTGGTGGCCATCTGGTATGAGTTGCTAGGCCTGTTATGGATAGAGGGTTGTAAGCATGCTAACAATGGAGGCTACCTGAGGCTGAAGGAAACAGTCACCTACAGCCACCGGGGCCTTCACAGCATGTCTGCGCCCATGGGGCTGCACAGAACAGCAACTGAACAGCCAATTAACAAACGTTAATAGTTAGAGTCATGCCAAGTCTTGTGATTTGATTGCTAATCTCCCAGCAGTTGGTGTTTTTCCTAAAGCCTGAGCTCGCAGTCATATGACTATAGGAGACCCTCAGCCATCACTATTGTGAAGTAACTTTTACAGTACTTGTGACCGCGAAGAAGTCTTTGCAGACTCAGACGCTAGACTTCAAACATATGAAGATATGTTTTTAGAGTCTGCTCTCATCTTTTAACTCATAATTTTTAGCTGGCGAGTCCCTGTTTTCTACATTTCTGGTAGGCGATACACTAATTATAGCTGTTGAGAATATGCATCTACTAGTAAATCAAAAAGATATGGCACAATCTCAACAGGGTCATGGCACAAGCCAAGTGCTGGCATATGGTTGTCCATACTGCTAATCGTTAGTGCTAACCCCGATCACAAATGCAGCCCAGGCCAGACAGCACTGACATGATGCCTGGGTATGGCTTCTGGAAAGAGCAGCCAGGGACTACCTCCAGGACCACCTACCACATTGCTTTTTGCAGGGAAGAGAACTTAGCTGTATGGATGCAATTCATGCCACGTGCCCTTATGGTAAGCAGAGAGGTCCCCACTCTTTTCATTTATCTCTCTAAAGAAAGCCTAAAAGACTGCAGCACCTCCTGACATTTACAATAGGAAATAACTGTGTTGTCCACCATTGTTAAAGGTGGTAAGCATCATCTTACAGATACTAAACACCTGCTTTCTGTTTAGAAGTGTTGTGTTAGGTTACTCGGTGTAACCATAAAGGTAAGCGCTCAGTGTGATTAAGATAGCTTAGCAGGTTGAAATACAGATTATATTTCTCTGCCATCTTTAGTTCACCTGTTAATGTGTGTAAACACTATGGACTGCCCAGTCTTCCCTAGGGTTCTGCTTCAGGATTGAAACATTTCCCAAAGAACTTCATGTTGTTCCCAAATGCTCAAGTTTTCAATTAATTTTCTGATCGTTCAATAATTGTTGTTGTTCTAATACATATTAACATATTTGTTGCAAATACTGTTTCCAAGTTACTGATTTTCATATGGGTGGATATCCTTCAGGGTTTCATAAAAAGAATATTCCATTTCTTTGTACAAATACTTCATATCCAAATGAAAACCCTGCTGCTAGGATGAAGAACATTTGTAAATGACAAGAACAAGTTATCAATCTTCCCTGGAAAGTTATAAACAATGTTGAATTTACAGACTTTCACTTGCATAACTATTTCTATTAAAATGCTAATTCCAAAGTACATGTTAATTAATGTGCCTTCATCTCAGACAAGACAATTTCATAGCAACACTATTAACTTCAAACCCTTTGAAATAATGAAATAATAATAAATGGTTTATTGATTGTTACTAAAGGGTAGCGCAAAAGGAATAAAAGTGAGATATTTATGCCAGTAGATAAGAATCACTTAAGAAAGAAAATATAATTTCAAGCCATTAAGGTTCATGAGCGTCATTTTGGAAAAGCTAGACCAATTGTCATTCCAAAGGATGATCCTTAGCATGTCTGATACTTGGTACCTTCCAATTCTCAGATCAGTGCATGACTGATTTTCTCACAATGTCAGCGCCATAACTTCATTTCCAAAGGCACATCTTCCAGAACTGAAATATTTGCCTCATTTTAGGAGAAAAAAATAATCAGCAGTATTCTACAAAGGCCAGACTTGGCCAATAAATTTCAGACATGAAAATGGTTCTCTGGCTGCTCCCAATCCAGAGCCACCATCATGGTGGTACCATAGCCTCCTGCCAGAAGAGAACTGTATCTGTTTCTTAGAGAAAACCACCAGGAAACTAATGCCATCTTAGGTTTATTTACTTTTCCACCTGGCTTTTACTTTTGTAAGCATGGGTGGTATTGTTAAACAGATCAGAAATGTCAGAAAAGTGAGGCTGAGGGAGGAGCCTTGCTGAATCAGCAGAAGCCAGAGTAAGGGATAGGACCTTGACAGTCACTGCCACTGAGGGGCTCCCAGCTGCTGGAGTGTCAGGATGTGGTGTAAGTATTTTTTGCTTGGATTCTTCCCAATTATTCACACCACTGAGCTGAATCTACAGCTCCCAGTTCATACTCCACATATATGCTATGAAATTCTGCTGGTTTGTTTCATTCTGATTTTAATTTGTAATGTTGCCCAGTTCCTCAGATATATTTTATTTCCCCTCCTTTCATTGTTGTGAAGATAAAGTCGGCCCCTCCATGCAGTCCCTCATGAAGAAGGTGTAAGAATTCAGGTCAAACACAAAGGATACTCATGAAATGTGATACAAACAGAGACCTGGAAACCAAGTCCTTCCAGACCTGCTCCCAGTGCTGATGAGAACTTCCTCATGTGATGTTGGCAAATCATACATGCAAAAAATTTTCAAACTGAGATATCACCTGAGGGTACCCCTATAGCCAGACTCTGCAGACCTTGCTTCATCTGCTTTACACCAACGAGCCAAAGTGACTGTGTCAGAGCTTGTCAGAACTTCTCTGCAGTCCTTCTGTCTATTTCAGTGCTTTACATAAAGGCCTCTAAAAAGATTTCACTACCATCATCTCATAGTGGAAATACAATAGATAGGAAATCCATCTGTGCACCAGAAAGAAGTGAAAATATTCGGCTTAATTGCCTAGTCTGTTTCACAGTACATGGTACTTGGCAGGACAAAACTACTGCGATGGCAACAGTGAAATACCAGCTGATTTCCAGCTTTTTTACATTCTGACAAGCTCTGTGAAATGTTTGAGACTGAGTTTTTTCCCTTCCTTTTGGAAGCTGGCTCTTGGAAACACTGTTGTGAATAAGGCTGGAAAAACAAGTGAATTCTGCCAAACTGTCCACTTCCCGAGGGAGGAGTTTCTCTGTTTTTTCACAATAGTCAACAAATACGTGGTTTCTCAGCCATATAAACAAAGAAAATGCATTTAAGAGATAGGACTGAAAAGGTCATCTCAGCAAAATATATTTTAAATCAATATTGTATGTAACCAGCAGTTACATATACTGTATATACACCATGTTCTATAAAACAAACCTCTTTACTGTGTGTGTAAAAAATCAATTTTTATTTAATGAGGAAAGCATACAAAAAGCTAGGAGAATCATAATATGTAGTGTAAATGTATGTTTAATTCTGCATTTAATGTTGCAAATAATTCGTTTACTATAGACAAGCATCGCTTTTGATGTTGAGATGTATGTGCCATGGAGGTATATTTTTCATAGAATCATAGTACGGTTTAGGTTGGAAGGGACCTTGAAGATCATCTAGTTCCAAACCCCCCCTCCGTGGGCAGGGGCACCTTCCACTAGTCCAGGTTGCTCAAAGCCCCATCCAACCTGGCCTTGAGCGCTTCCAGGGATCGGGCATCCACAACTTCTCTGGGCAACCTATTCCAGTACCTTACCACCCTCATAGTGAAAAATTTCTTCCTAGTATCTGCTCTAAATTTCAGCTCTTACAGTTTAAAGCCATTACCCCTCGTCCTATCCCTACATGCCCTTGCAAAACGTCCCTCTCTAGACTTCTTGTAGGCGCTCTTCAGATACTGGAAAGTTGCTATATAGTCTCCCCGGAGTCTTCTCTTCTCCAGGCTGAACAACCCCATCTACCTCAGCCTGTCTTCATAGGAGAGGTGCTCCACCGCTCTGATCATCTTTGTGCCCTCCTCTGGACCCACTCCAACAGGCCCATGTCCTGCTTATGTTGAGGACCCAAGAGCTGGACACAGTATTCCAGGTGTGGTCTCATGAGAGCGGAGTAGAGGGGCAAAATCACCTCCCTTGACCTGCTGGCCACACTTCTTCTGATGCAGCCCCTTCTGGGCTACAATTGCACATTGCTGGCTCATGTTTGGCTTCTCATCAACCAACACCTCCAAGTCCTTCTCCTCAGGGCTGCTCTCAATCCATTCTCTGCCCAGCCTCTATTTGTGCTTGGGATTGCCCTGGCCCATGTGCAAGACCTTGCACTTGGCCTGGTTGAACTTCATGAGGTTTGCACAGGCCCACCTCTCAAGCCTGTCTGGGTCCCTCTGGATGGCATCCCTTCCCTCCAGCATGTCGACTGCTCCACACACCTTGGTGTTGTCGGCAAACTTGCTGAGGGTGCACTCAATCCCAATTTTTGAAAGAGAAGTTGTTATGTAGGGTATAATATTTGGTTCTGTAAAAGACTGTTTAGCAAAAGATTAGCCACTAATATCCAATATTCAAAGCTCTGAAATACACCAACAGGGGTTTTAACCAGCTTTCATTGTGTGCATTTTAACCTCTCTGACTAAGCAGCCCAACATAGAGTAATTCCAAGGGACTGCGTACCAGATGTATTTGTACATGCTATATTTCAGCTCCCATGAAGAGCTCGTTGGCAACTGGATTTTTTTCCACAGAAGAACTTGGCAAAATAGTAGTAATAGTAGTAGTAGTAGTAGTAATACTAATACTAACACTAACACTAACACTAACAAACACTAACACTAGCTAAAAATACCACTAAAAACTCTAAGTAAAAGTAACAAAAGTAACAAAATCTTTCAGCTGAAAATCAAAACATTTTGATGTGGAATTAATGTCTTCATATGCCATGAAAGATACAGTTTTAGTGTTCCACACCTAGGTTTCCTCTAGATGTTGGCATACAATGACATCCCCAGGTTACCCTTAGCTTTCCACCTTGCTAAGACCATGGCACCCTGAGAGCTCCTTGCCATTGTGCACAGCAAAGAATTTCTCTGTTGAAGAAGTGCTTTCCTTTGGAAAATATCTGTGAAATTCATTCTTGATTTTTTAAAGAATTTACTCAATATTCATCAAATATTTTATTTCCTCCACAAAACAGACCCCATGGATTTTTATATTTTTAACCAGATATTCTGGGCTAGGCCTGCTACTTCTATTTAGCTGTTACTCAGTCTAATTAAGACAATGCAATCACTGAGAAATCGTCTGAGTTTGGATCAATAAAATGCTGAAGAAAAGATCTGAGGGGGTTCTTGTTTTAATTCCTTGTAAACCACCATCAAAACATCCACAGAAAATCCACTGCAACTCACAAGCTTTTAAAGAAATGTTAAGATCAGGCATTCCCTACCCACCTTGTAATCCTGGGAGATGGAGCCTGGAGCCAGCCTTCCCAGGTACTCTTGGCTGTTCTTTCTCACCCCACCAGTCAAACTCCTGTAAGCCGTGGCTTACAACCCAAAGAGCTGGCTGGAAATATTTGCACCAGGTCTGCTCAGGCTATTGAGGTTCAGTGATAACCAAAGTGCCAAATCAAAATACGAGTGTTGGAAATTGATTGAAAGCCTGAAGTAAAGTGCCACACGAATGTTCTGTGTAGAGTTATATATGCATACCTGCACACACACACACATTACATACGCAAATGCATTTGCTATTTCATATATAATAGGAACATTTATATCACTTCAGTTACCCAACTCTCCACCAGTAGAGACCAATGCAGAGACTTAGTTCCATCACGTTGCACCACCTACCCTTTATTCTGCATTACTGGAAGTAATTTGTCTCTAATGTCAATTACTGCATTCACCACACAGTTATTCCTTCTGAGGGACGTCAGTATGATACTGCATGTTTACATTTCCAGAAAATTAGTACCTCTGTTCTGTCTCAGATTTCTGACAATCTTGAATTAATAGACTGGGCTGTAATGCTAAGGTATCAGCTTTGTTTTGGGTAGCATATTGATTGCATAACAGATATAAAATAACAAACTCTCAAGGTCCTGCCCCAGCGTGCACATGTACTTGTACCAAGATTGCTCTGAACTAGTGCGAACAATCTTTATTTTGGTTGTTTCAAAGGCCTGCACAGACACAAAAAGGAAATCTGCCCTGCATTACTATTGAAGTGTTACTTTTATTGTTTCTCATAAGAATTTAACCTTCAGTCCAATGGTGATTTTTCCTCAGGAAACAGACGATGAGCCCTCTGAAAAAGATGCTTTGCAGCCTGGACGCAATATTGTTGCTGCTGGCTATGCCTTGTATGGCAGTGCTACACTGGTCGCCCTCTCCACAGGGCAAGGAGTGGACTGCTTCATGCTGGATCCGGTACAGTCATGGTGCTAATCACATTGCCACAATCTTTTAGAGCTTTCTGTACTTGGGTTTACTCATTTTTCTTACTTCTTGTCTCTGTAATCTAGGCAATCTAGGCAATTTTTTTTTCACCCATGTCCTGGAGCATACCACTTTACAAGTATTTAATAATACACGTGTATGTTGGTTGCAATACCTCTGCTTGTTTTTAATACTTAGTGAACGACAGTTTAAGTTAAATAGGATTTGAAATCCTGTTCATTCAAACCAGAATGCTGATTTGCACAAACACTCAAGAAAACTTACTCTGAAGACTATCTTTGTCTCCACTTAAAGGACTCCTGCTTTTTTCTTGGTTTTGCTTTTTCTGTCTGTAGAACCACCTCAGCATGTTCAGTGTTTAGCCTGGGGCACGGACCGTTTGTTGATATAGTTCATGCAAAGTGATGTCTGATTTCTTGAGTGCAATTTATTTTTAAGGCTAAGCCCTTTAAGATGTGTACCCAACAGTTTGCACACAACCATACATACACAATCAGACATGTGCCACCCCTTGATGCCCAGTTCAGGAGCCCAACAAATATTACTGGAGGAATGCAGGAAGGATATCACTCATTTGAGAAACCAGCATTAGATGTGAGGAATAACACAGGAATTATTTTTGATAAAAGGATGCATTATTATCGAAACTCCTTTTAACTTTTATAAACAGGTTCATTCCAAGTGGGAAGAACTGGGAGCTGAAATGATCTGGTTACAGGCAGAGGAAGAGAAGGTGGAAGTTGCACTCAAACTGCAGACAGCAACACCCTGGGGGTAGCTTACCACATTCACTTTAAGATATTTAGACATGACAGGCAAGAAGAGTTCAAAAATCAGAAGGCAGTGTAATTTCTGAATTTGTAACCTTCTGATTTGTGGACAGAGATTAGTGATCCATCTGCTTTCAGGGCTGACTGGTGTTCATTTGATATGCTAACTATTCTAGTCAAATTGCTTTTTGTTTATACTAGCAATGTGACAAGTTTTCATGAACTTAACTCAGATTTTGCGCTTTCTGCTCTGTTCGAAATACTGTGAAGTTGTACACAAGACTGGTGCTGAAAGGACCAAGCTGTGCTAGTGTTTCTGCCATCTCTAGTGTGACAACTGTTACAGAAAGTCAACAAAATGTTCTGCTGCTTGCTAATAGCTGGTCTATCCTGTTCTTCCGTAGGGTCTCGGTGAATTTATTTTGGTGGACAGGGATGTTAAAATCAAGAAGAAAGGGAAGGTGTACAGTCTCAATGAAGGTTATGCAAAGTATTTTGATCCTGCAATGACAGAATATTTACAAAAGAAGAAATTCCCTGAGGTAAGAAAATATTAGCACTGTAGCCAATGTACTGTGCACTGGCAAGCACTGCCTTCCATAGAGTTCTGGTAAATGGGAAAGGATTTGAAGGCCTTGCTGAGTTCAGCCCCATGCAACACTTTCATGCCATCAGGTCCATTTTGGATATGTATATGATGTGGTGGTTTCTGGCGTCCTGATGTATTTTATAACTTAGACTTCAGAAAGTAAATTCATAGCATGCTTGTCACTGTGTGGAGGAAAATGTGCTGTACATGAAGAACCAGATTTTTCGACAAAGCTCTGAAACTGTGCCAGCAAAGTTGCAGGGGGGTGGGGAGGGGGGTGGACCCTTGTTTTCTAACTTATCTGAATATGCAGCTCAGTCACATACATGTGCAGCTGGGCATTTGGGGCTAGATTCCACGTACTTCCCAGAAGGTTCTTGCATGGATCTGGGTGGCATCACGTTGTCCTCCCTGTACACACTTGCATGTGAGAAATGCAGTATCAGTCTTGCACTGTCTACTTGCATCATATGGAGCACCAACCAAGACATAGGTTGAAAAAAAGAAACAGTGTGAGGCACAATTTCACTACATTCTGTTGTTAAGAGGCTTATACTTTATCCCTCAGACATAAAAAGCTGAGAACATCCCATGTCTGATGAACATACACTTGCGGGGACATACAGCTTTGTACAGCCTCTAGTCAATGCTAGGAGGACACAACACAAGTTCTCAATGTGAAAAGCTGGAAGCTCTCTAGAAACTGTAGCTATGTGACCAGAAATTCAAAATGAAATATGGTGGTGTGTAACAGCTCAGGACTGAATTTGGCCAGGAAACCAGTTTTAGTGCTCCTCCTGTTAACAAAAAAAGCCATAGGATTGTTTTTTAAGCTATTAGTTGTTGAGAATACTTATACTAGGCTCATGTAAAAATCAATGTATCCAGTAGAAAACTTCAGGGTGCTGTACAAGGGAAATGTAATGAGTAAGAGTTTAAACTATAGTTCTGTGAGAAGCTCCTGAGTTGAAAATCTGAATTTGCTACATTGGATATAACTGCAATGCAGACCTCTTATGAAAACCTCTTTTCTGTACTACCCTGATTGTCATTACCGAGGGTGTCACATCCCAGCATTTTAAATATATTAATTTTGAATATTTGAGGTCATTTTGAAACTTCAAAGTTGGCTTTCAATACAGCTGTGAGAGAAGCAGAAGCCCATGACACAATTTTCATACTTCCAGAAAACTAATCCAGCTGGGAAAAAGATCTGTCCTTGTTCTGCTCATGTTACGCTGAGCTATGTATTCAGTATAAAGCACTAACACTGGGTTTGTTAATTTGTGTTTTTGCAAACCACCCTGGTGTTTTTTAAAGTAAAACTCTTAAACAAATAATCAACCCCAGGCAACTATGAAAATCTTCTGAAGAGATTTCAAACTCAGTAGAAAGACCAGACAGAGATATTTCACCACAGGCTCAGTGAGGACAGCTCTGTCATGTGATTCACTAAATCCTTAGGTGAGCACATACAGGAAAAAGCTCATTTGCAAACACTGTGTTATCTCAAATCTGTGCTTCATTTGAGGAAATCCTATTGAAAGTGTTGTTGCACTAATGCAACACAAGTTGGCAGAAGGTGTTTTTGTTACTAAAGCAAGCAGCACAGTAGTGCGTGGGTTATTTGGAGTGGTGCAAGTCTCTGCAAGGGTGCTGAGCAAGCTTTGCTGCTTTGAGACATAGGGTTGCCCGCGTGAGAAGGGCCAAGGCAGCAACGTTAGGGACCTCAAAGCACAAGGAATTGCCCTGCCCATCTGAAAGCTTGTTATGAACCTGACTTTTGGAAAAGAGCATAACTCAATTCCTTGATTTTAAAAAGGGCATTATTTTTGGATTGTGGCAGGACAAGGGAGAGAAGGTGTTGCTACTCTTCCATAGCATGAAACCTGCTTCCTGGCATTCTCTGTAAGCCTTACCAGCTACAGATACACTGGTGCTGCTCCTGCCTTCCCTGTAGCGTGCAGGTGGAGCATTGCACAGTTTTGGTGCGTGCCTTCCTCTCTTCAGCACACAGAAGAGTATCTGCTGGATACCCCCTGCCCGTGACTTGAGGAGGAACTGACATGTGAGGCATGGGGGATCCCTTCTTACTCAGACAGACAACTCTCACCCTATGGCCTTCTGGCCACTGGAAGCCAAAAGACTAGGCATTAATTTCAGCAACTGTCACTTTCTTATCCTTTTTTTCCTTTGATCCTACCTCTGCTTCCTCCTTCCTGTGGTTCTTGGTCAACATGCTGTTCAGATAAATCTCTAACATTGTCACAGAAAACTAAAAATTTAAAAGTAAAACAAACAAAGTAGAATATTGTCCACAACATGTCCTGTGCTCTATATCACTGTCATTGGCAATCAAACATTACAAATCAACCCTTTATGTGGAGAGGAGAGATTTTCCCTTACTATCTAACAACAGCATCCCAGATCAGACAGTTTGGACTACAAAGCCATGTTGGCCCTCAAGGTTTCTTGTGGACCACCATTCACCTAAGGCACCAATTCTGAATTAAAAGCAATGGAAAATTGCTGCTGTTCTGCAGGTCAGCTGTAAACCTCCTACAATTGTCATGTGGAACTTAGTGGGAAATATTTGTCTAGATACATCTCTTCTGGAACAAGGGTCCAGAGTACAGCTAATTTTTTTGTTAAGCATCACAAAATCTCCTGCTACTTAACCAGCTTGAAGAGCAAGCTGCTATTTGCAAGAGTGCCTGTACTGCAACACCTTTACTCCAGTCTGCAGTGTACAATGGGCACTGCTGGTCTAGGAACTCTTTCTGCACAAATTTAACTCTTTCCCAAAGTGGGTTCTTCCTCCAATAATGCTTGCAAGGCCCTAAACTCTCTCTGGCACTGATTCACTGGGTAGAATTCAGAAACATGGTGTGGGCATTATCATACTTTGCTGTTCCACCCATTTTTCTCTTCATTTCCTATAGCCACAAAAGAAGTTGAGTCTCATCACAGCTTGTTGATTGAGAGCGATGCAATGGAGGCTCCCTGGTTAAGGATTTGTCTTAGCAATGCCATCAAAAACTTATCATCAACAGCACATTTCAGCACGAAGCATTCTTCTGCCAGCCAGCTCAGCTGTGCCCGAGTGACATAAAAAAGCTAATAAACCCACAGTTCTTTTGTCACCATAACTGTATGGGGAGCGAGGGATGTAGGGTGTTATTGCTTTAGTCTGTAGAAAAGAGGTTTTTTCCCCTCACTCTCCTGGTCATCACAGTTATGCAAGAAAAACATGGTCTTTTTCTGCTGCAGGGGAACATATATGTCAGAAATCAGTAGAATAGAGAAGTGAGAAAGTGACTTCCATCATATTGTGAAGAAAAAAATCACAGGACCTATCTGTTATGAGCCATTTTTGTTCCTCTGGGTTAAGCAAAGAAAACTAAGGAAATCTAAGAGCAATCACGAGTTTACTCAAACGCCATGGATGCTGACCAGGGGAACAACAAGGTTCTCCAACTCTTTCGTTATCATCAGCTGAACCAGTGTGAAGTGCTCACTGGGCAAACACACAGCTTGGTATTACTCAGAACTTGGGCTGAATTTCCCTAGCATTCGTGTTCTCTTATTTTGTTTGTGAAGAAAGATTGGGCGATACACCAACAGGCATGCGACACCTATTAACTTTCTCATCTGTAAGAAAAATACTCGAGTAACTGAACTAGACAAACAAGAAGTAACATTTCTAGTAACTAAAAGGACTATTTCTTCCTCCCAAGCAGATAGCTGAATGCTAAGGGAAGCGAAAATTTTATTACAGTCTGTGGTTCAAGTGATAACTGTACCAGAATGGAGGAATTTCTCTTCTGTATTTTTCTCAGCACAGTCTCAGCACTGTCTTTCTAGCAGGTGAATTTCTGTCAGGGTAAGAAGCAACTAAAATTGTCAGTGGCACCTCATCAGCTTCATATAAGACTGCTCATGTACGCATAAATTGTTTAAATGGTCTGCACACGAATAGGAAATCCAGCACATCCCAAACACATTTGATGACTTGCACACGGGTGACTCAGCTGCGCATCTCTTGTTTGGTAAAATTTATACATGTGGGTTGCAGACTCCTTATTTGATAATGTCTTAGAAGCAGTCCTTAGCAGTCTATTTCAGCGCCTGCTTACTATCAATATGGCAGACTGTAATCTTTCCCTGAAAGCTGTCTTTTCTTAAACTGAAAACTTGTTTTGGTCTCTCTTTAACACCTCTTAAGGTGTTTTTTCTGACCTCAGATTTTTGCAGTTGCAAAGTCACAAGTGCAAACAGCTGTGAGATGGAAAACATATAATTTGAAGTCTAAATCTGTAATTATTTGAGGGTAAGCTGTGAAAAATAAGGGATCAAGTACTTAAAAGTATTGTTCAGGTGTGCCTGGAAGTAATAGGGCCAGGTTTAAACAAAACTAAATATCAAAGCTCTAGGCTGTGTCTTATCCATCATGTCTTTCATACTTTGTATCGTTTTCCTCTGAATTTTCAATAGTTGTCCTTATGTGTACAAGAAGAAACAATCATGGAAAACAGCACAAGTACAGTTGAACAAGGGTTATTACTTAGGCTGGAATAGTTCTCTCTTCCAGTTTTACTACCAGCTATATCAAATACCCAAGTCTTATATTTAGTGGCTCAGGACTCAATTTCTTAGTATTGTGTTGCATTAGATTGTGTAATTTATCAGAATCTATTCCCATTTTAAAAGAGAGTAAATACCAAAACTTCACAATTGCATAGAACAGTTTTAAAAAGTGATTTCAACATTGAATGATGTTTTTTTCTATCTGTGCTTTTTTCCTTCCGCTTGTGGATTTTTTTTTCTCCCAGCTAACCTCATGATTTTTCTAGGAAGAGTGACTACCTTGTGATGTCTGACAGTCTTGGAGCTGGCATTGCTGAACAAATT
Source organism: Pluvialis apricaria (assembly GCA_017639485.1). Taxonomy (NCBI): domain Eukaryota; kingdom Metazoa; phylum Chordata; class Aves; order Charadriiformes; family Charadriidae; genus Pluvialis; species Pluvialis apricaria. The sequence goes on along the minus strand of CM030044.1, from coordinate 46,104,057 downwards.
TTCTATGTATTTCTCTGCATCTAGTATCAGCACAAGGCGAGCTTTGTAGAAAGCACTTAGATCTTTTATTAGACAACTGATCAAGACAGAAGAAACATGCAGAGGTCTTTTCAGACTTTTAGCATTGCAACACACAAATATATATGTGTACTAAATGTACATGAAGTCCTAGTCTCTAGTAATTTTCTGGGGAGGCAAAAATTCCTCCTCTGCTTCATTGAAGACAGAGTGAGAGACATGAAAAGAGCAAAAGAGAAAAAAGTAGTTTTCAGAAAGCTTTCCTTCAGTTTTCATTTGTATTGTGTACCTCCCCTTCATAAAGGTATGGTGACACATCGCTTTTCTCAGGTGGAGCTTTTTTGGTGTATATAACTTCTATTTGTGCAAGACACCTTGCTTGTCTTCTGTATTTCCTACCTTACCATTTTTACAACTAGCAAACCTGAGACTGGTATGAATACTTCCCTGATTTCTTTCACTAAAAAGACCTTTCCTTCAACAATGTTAATTTCTAAGCTGAGAGCGAGGAAAACTACATTCGTGAATAAATTGCTATCTCCCAAATTAAGCTGCAAAATGAATGCTATGACCAACTTCATAACTTGACAAATAAGCTAGAAGCAAAAAGCTGGAGTCCTCTGGGAACTATCTGGATGTGTAGTGAAGTGACATCCCTCCTCATACCCTGCTTCGGAATCTGTGAAGGACCAGCAATCAAATGGGTACCTTGCCCTGATGATGTGAAGAACCTTTCACTCACTATTTGCAGTGTTTGCTTTTTCACAGACTGGGGGTTGATACCAAATTTTGCACTCAAATTAGAGTCACCCTGGTTTCAATACTGTGAATGCAGCTCTTTAAAGTGCTTATTTTAGAAGGCCATAGATGATCACCACATCTTACAAAAGGCTAAGCTTCACGCTGATTTATGCATTTACAATTTCCATAAGCAGGCATTGATTTAAGCAGCTTTGATTCCTGTTTTATAACAAAATCACATTTTGCGATGTTACCAGCTGCCTAGCCTGGTAGATATAATGCTTTAATCTATGTTTTTCAGGATGGCAGTTCCCCGTATGGTGCCAGGTATGTGGGCTCCATGGTAGCTGATGTTCACCGTACATTGATGTATGGTGGGATCTTCATGTATCCTGCTAATCAGAAGAGTCCTAAAGGAAAGGTAAATCATTTTACTTACTCTCTGGTGAAATTAGTCAACCTAACACCTCTGGTTTTCCTGGAGATGTAAAGGAATAGTTTAGATATATAAACAAACAATAATTTTCCAGCCCTGGAGAAAATTATTAATGGCTGTGATGGTCAGCAACTGAATTTAGGCAATAAATTTAGGCACTTGCCAATTTAGGCCAGAAATCTTCCTGTGTGCTTTTATACTACAAACTAGTCAAGCAGTTTTCACTGCAACCAAGCGATTTATTCATTTTTCTAAAGAGAAACATTTCAGTACCACAGAAACCCACTGAGATACCTGTGCAGACCTGGCAGATACAACACAGGCCTAAGGAAGACCTCTGCACTTTGTACTGGCATCTAGAGTCCAGGTGGGGTACGTTGAACTCCAGGCAGGGTTTTGTCCAATGTTAGAAAGCCAAGTATGCCTGCCTACTGTTTCCAAAGGGTACTGAGCTTACTATCACCAGCCCTGCAAACACAGGCTTCTACTAACTGATGTGAAAGACTCTGTCAGTGAAAGGTGAGTTTCATGTGTGCTGAGATCAGTATTCTGGGAAAAGATGATTTCCCATTTGGAGACCTGTACAAAACACACCATTGACAATGCAGTGCAGTGCAATGCAATGCAGTGACTCCGTGAATCTGCTGGGCCATGGACCATAGTCAACCTCAACTTTTCTCCTGCAGCGTGAGATATCTTTATTATCAAACTTCTAAACAAATATGTTTAAAAAGAGATCTGGCTACACAGCTATCTGTGGACCACCAGTAATCTGCAGGTCATGCTTTGGAAATGATTGCCTCAATGTATGATTGATCATGGTGTTCTGATTACGGGACCTTCTTTTTTGTGGTCAGTACCATACCTAAAACCTTCTATTCAAATATTTTTGTATCCTTGGCTGGTATGTGCAGGAATCTGCACTCATCAAACTACTTCCTCATCTCCCACACTCGTATCAGAACACCCGGATGCTCACAGTTCTTTAGGGACAGAGGACTACCGGTTCCATCCTGGTGAGCATTTATTTATCATAATAACAGCAGATGCAAGTGGTCTGGGAAGTGAGGAGAACAGGAGAAGAACTGTCTTCAGAATACACAACAGAAATGTCTGCATTTTTGTATGGGCAAATTTGATTTAAATATTTGATACTGCATCCCATAAAAATAAAAAAAAAAACAAACCAAAACCAAAAACAACACAACAAAAAAACACCCACACCCCCCTATCCGCCTCCCCTTTCCCATTAAACAGTGTGGATCTGTTTGTGTATCAGAGCAAGAGACAAAAAAGGAACTTGCTGTGTGGGAGAAGTGGGTTTGCTGACAGTCCATTTCAAATTAAACTTTTTGGTTTGAATTCTGTGTTAAACCATTGTTGAAAATATGAGAAATGGGACAAAGTAACAAATGTACAAAGTGCTTATATAATTTTATAGAAATCAAGATATCTGCATGAGTTAGCCTGCATTGACTATTGGATTGATCTGACTTGCACTGCCGTAGTAGAGAGAGTAATGAAAGAAACAAAACTGTACTATCATTACAAATAAAATTTTTCTTCTTTCCCTCTCAGAGTACAGGTGTTTAAAGTTCTTTTCACATAAACCTCTTCTTATTGGAGAGGTAACGCTTTTGTGGCAGGTGCCCTGATCATCATCCCCCTGAAAGACAGTCTACGCATTTGGATAGAGAGCTGAGAGGAAGTAAATGTCACTGGAATTGGTCCAAAGGCTTTAGAGCAAATGTAAATTACATGCATGTAGGCCCAAACATATAGAGATTCTTCTTTAAGTTAGAGAAGAAAGAATGAGACCAAAAATGCTAAATAATCAGTGCAGAACCACTCAACAAATAGGTCTGCTTTTCAAATCAGATATGTTAAATAATATTTTTTATGAACTTAAAGCTTATAGTTCCCTAATAGGTGAAAAATGTTAAGCCTATCCAAAGACAGAGCCCATCTGAAGAGCCCTGAGTGCAATTGCAAAACTGCTTTCCTTAAGCCATGTAGTCACAGTTAAGCAAAAAGAAATTCAACCTGTAGTTCCACAGTGGTACCACTGCTGTTTTCTGGCTCATGATCTTCCAAAAGTTGGCCATGCGCTAAGGAGAACAACAAAGGCTATTGGTCCTATGTTGCCTGTCAGGTGGAGTCCTTGTACCAGAAGTAGCACTTCAGTGGGCTTCAAAGATAAGAATGAAGGTAAAATGTGCTATTTAATTTTGTGATATATCATGGTTTTATTACAAACAGCGTGATAAAGGAACGATGGATAGGAAAGTCCTGTGTCCAACCTATTTCTTTGTCTCTATATACGGTTGCATTTTTCATGCTTCCTTTTACCCTGAAAACATTCTCTCTTTTGCACATATGAAAAGCCTTTTAAATATAATATGTACTAACATTATTGTACATGAGCACTTCATAGACTGTCAAAGGTCCAACTGAACCTGCAGAAACAGTGTCTGTTAAAAAATAACCAGCTATCATCTATGTCCTTTTAAACACAGAAACTTTTGGCATATGTCCCAAATAAATTCGCATTCCACCAGAACATAGGCACTCCAGGTAACGTTTTTAAAGATGTGAACAGATACCAGGTCCAAACCAAAAATGCCTCCATACCAAAAGGGATAATTTGCTTTTAATAATTACTGCAGATCCTTCTGGAAACAGAGTCACTGTCTGGATGAGTTCAGGCCAGTAATGCCTACTCACATTTCTGAAGGCCACAATCAAATCCTGAAATTCGAAACGGGGAGCATCAAGTTTCAAACTCCAAAATATCCTGACCAAACACAACGCAGTTACCCCAAGCTTTGAGGTAACACATAAAGTCTGTACATGAGAAGAGATTTGGGGTTTTCTTTCCCGGCTTAATTGTTTTGCTGATGTCTGTGAGCCCAACAGCTACTTTTGACATTTTTGACAAAATACAGCTTCACTGATGCTGCACGTCAGTACATCAGCTTGGTAATGCCTGGAGGCAGGGTCAGTACACTCTTCCTCAAAGCAGCAGGTGTGAAGGGAGGTGAGGAGAGGAGAGATGGAGGGGCTGATAGGGAGACATTGCTACTTAGGTCAATTGATGTTTGGTACAAAATTTTCCAAAATCACAAAAGGAAGGTTAGGTTCTGATAAGTCCTTTCGTGTAATTTCCCCCAAAGGCAATCACGCGTTCCTTCTTTCCTTCTAGCTCCGACTTCTCTATGAGTGCAACCCTATGGCTTTCATCATTGAGCAGGCAGGTGGGATGGCGACCACAGGGACTGAGGCCGTGTTGGATGTGAAACCTGAGAGTATTCACCAGAGAGTCCCTCTTATCCTCGGTTCTCCGGATGACGTGCAGGAATACCTCGCTTGTGTACAGAAACACCAGAAGAGCAGCTAAGGGCTTTTCCATGTCAGATCTTGCTCATCTGTCTTCAGTCTACAGGAAAACCTGTACCTTTCAAGATGGTGGTTTCTAGCAATTAGCAGCCATCTCTCGGGGAAAATCCCACTTTATGAGAACAAGAGAAATAGTGAGAATGGCTGATGGGAGAAACAAAAATTTCATTTCTCCATGCAGACAAATGTAAAAATCCTTTAACCCTGATTTATGCAGTGCAAATGTAGAGACAGAAGCCTGATTATTAAACAAAAGCGACTTATTTTATATAATATTAACAAAAAGAAGAGGACTGTGTCAGTACCCCCATTTGATCTAAAGCTTTACATCTGACATTACATGGTTGGCATTGAGACAGGATTTTCACATCAACATTCGCAATGCCATTATCTGGATTTTCTGCCAGAGGTTTTGTTGCAGGTGCTTTTTATCTTGTCAGCCTTGAGAAGACCAAAAGTCTCATGCTGTCTGAAACATTATTTTTAAGCTCCAAATTATGTATGTCTTGCGCAATTAATAAAGATGAAAAGGCTGCAATGTTCCCAGGATATTTCAATCCTCATAAGAACAGGAAAATGCCTTGTGTTATTTAGAGACAGGTAACTTTCAACTGCACAAATTACAATAAACTATTGCTACGGATGTGACACGCAGATCATGCATACTCGTTGTTTATCCGTTGTCCTCTGCAACAGAAGATGAGCTATTGCCACAAAGCCACTGTTCCACGTCCATTTTCTTTTACTTTGAAAGGTTCTCATTTCAGATTGAAGCTTGCCCTTTCATACATGCTACACTGCCGTTCCTAACCACCTCAACTCATCTGTTCATTTTGACCCCTGCTCCATGCCCCCCATCCATGCTGGTACAAGACTTTATTAAGGACACTCTGTGAAATACATTAGGACATAGATAGGAGTTAAAAATACTCCTGCCAAGAAACTTCGATGGATATTTTTAAACTTACAGCTATGTTCTATTATTCATAAAGAAGAGGCAGGCTGAATAAAGGCAGACAGAAAATTATACAGGACAGGTATTTACCCTCAGGTATTGTTATTGCAGATAAGATTTCAGTACTGCCTCAGGTATCAAAGCACTCTTTCTGCAGGTCTTTATCTGGCACTCTTTAAAGCTGTAACACTGACAACTGCCCAGGATCAGCAAGTACAGCGTGTACTTGTTTATTCTGTTCCTCATCACGTGCTTCCCGAATCTCTGCTATCAACAGCAAAACACAAGCAACGCTTAAAATACTGGAGAATGAAGAGGAAGCAGAAAAAACTGAGAGGGTTTAGGTAATAGCCAACTTTACACTGGAAAATGCAACTGTGCACTCCAACTATGAAAGATAGTAAATCAGTTTTCCCGCTAACAAAATATGCACACAGTGTTTGTGTGCATATATATATGTTTATACATATATTTTATACATATATAGTCACTCTCTTTCTCTCCCCCCCGCCCTGCAATCGCCACAAGAGAACACAAATAGCTGTTGATGTCACCAATTTATTGAGAAACTCTATTGCATTTTTAAAATCAGAAACCTAAAACCAAGCACAATCCAAACCTGGTCTAGTAAGCTAACAATACCAGTATGGCGTCAGACAAAAGATCACTTGTAACCTAGTCCTGTTTCCAAAGGGCCAAGAGAAAGATGATTAAGGACAGAGCCAGAAGAGGGACTCGTTACTCTGCAGTGTAACCACAGGGCCTCTAAAAACCACCACTTTTTAGGGACATGCTGCAAGAAAGTTTGTATTGTGGTGGGTATACACACTCCAGTGACTGAGATCTGTGTTTCTGTGCTGGCAGTTAAAGAACATATCTGCGTACTGCAATATGTCAGTCAGTCAGTGCCCCAGTGCCAGTGTAACAGCACCTGAGTGGCCTTCATTTAAGTATGCTTTCACAGCAAAATCTGCATATAATCCCAGCTGCTAGCCTTCCCATGATTTTTTTTTTTTTTTCCCTGAGTTTGCACCAGAAGCACCTGTTAGTGGAGGAACTGGTGCTGGGTCATCGTTCTGACAAACAACTGCAGTTTGGGTGGCTGTTGATGCTTAAGTGATAACGCCCACAGTTTGTGGGCCGCCGGGTGGCTGGTATCTACAAAGAGGTCAGTATCTTCCCTGTATAAACAACTCATGCAAACCCCAAATGCAGATTAAGAAAGCAGCAACTTTCTTCAGTGTGAACCGAGGGTTTTCTTTGCCAGAGTCCCACTTTGACCTACCGCACCTACACTGTTTTCCTAAGTACTTGCGTGTTTTCTGCTACATCCAGCACAACCCTGCAACCAGACTGCCCTACAGGGTCCTCCTTAAACCCTCAGGACAGAGTTTAGAGTTTCCCTTGCCAGAGCGATACCAGTTCAGACCATTTCTCCAGAGCCCTCTGACACAAACCGCAGGGTGTCTGTGGTGGGGGGGTCACCACCTATGAAGCTCTTTTGATACTGCGCCACAACTTCCCTTCATGGGCAGCTACTACGCTGCCTGAGGGCAGCCTGCCAGCTGAGAAAATGAGACTTAGTGTTTTTTAATTTTTTTTAAGAATCCAGAGACTGTATTTAGGGGTTGGACTGGTGAGAAAGGGGATGTACCACAAGCTGCCACCAACACTCCCAGGAGGAGCAGGTAAGCTGGCGTGAACCAGCGCTCACAACAAAGGTGCTCTGACTCGGCTTCTGCCTACAGGAGAAGGTGATGCCTGATATTACTCCTCAGATACTCATCAGCGTGACATAAAAATGAAAATGTGCAAAAACATCCAGTGCATGAACAGACATGTTTAAATATTACTTCACGTGTCTGCCTTTGTATCAGTATTTAATGGTTCCTTGACATAAAATTATATATAAGCCAATGCCAGCTTGATTTCCTGTTACTTTTGGGGGAGGATGCGGAAAGAGAAGTGTACTAGTTGTATTGTACCAGGTATATAACAAACATGAGTGGTTTTAAACCACTGGTTTCCGACTTGTTGACAAACCTAGTTCTTAGTTCCAATTTCAGGGCACCTTTGCACCTATTTCAGAAGTAAAATAAAAGCAAACTGCCTAAACCTGGCGGTATCCCATAACACAAGAAAACACAGAAACCCCACCAGCCTCTAATAAATGAGTGGTTTTTGGCGCGTTACTTTCGACTGGAAACCAAGTTAGCCTGAACCGCCAGCCGCAAAGAGTCGGCCTTGTGACTGCAGTCACAAGATGGGGGATCAGAGACCAGGCTGGGGCTGGCGGGCTTCCCACCAGCCTGGCGGCGCCCAGCCTGCCCGTCCTGCTGCCCTGCCAGCCCAGCGCTGCCGGCAGCTGATCCTGGGCCCCCTGCAGCGGGAGCTCACCCTTCCCCGAGAAAGCACGGCAGCTGAAATGCAGATGCTGTTTGAAATACTGGGTCGAATGCGTCTTTGAGCATTGCAAGTTGATACTTTATTTTGTTTTCCACAAAAACGTACAGGCAGGGAGTTTTGTTAGGTTTTTTTTGATAAAGCCAGCTGATATTTCTGGAAAAATCTGGCAAGACTTCTCTTCATTTATAAAATGGAAGCAGTGTACTTCAGGCTAATTACAGACATGGAAAAAGAAAGAGCTCTTAATTTACATAGATTATAATAACCAGTTAGGCTTATTGTGAGAAAAAAGGGGTGGATGGTACCTATGGAACAGAAGAGAGGGATTAACAAGCGGAAAGATGATAAAATCGTTAACTCCTGCAAGACTGCAAAGATAAAAGTAACTATTTTCCAGAGATATCCAAGACCCAAATGTGGGTAAAGCAGGGAACGAAATGAAGAGAGAGAGAGAGGATCTGCACACAAACAGTTACCCAGAGGTAGAGAACCCCAGAAATTTTGAGGAGACAGTCCCTACCATTCAGGCTTCATGGCATCATGGACAATACGCTGTGCATTGCTACTGAAAACACTTTCAGATTTTGTTCCTAGCTTTCTGCAAACACAGATGTGGTTTCAGAAAACAGAAAAATAAAAACCTCAAACCAAGCATGTGGTCTGATTCCACTGAACTGATTTTAATACTTCGTGGAGATAGGTGACAGATAGGTTTTCCCACTGAGGTCTGCCCTGGGGGTGGGGGGGGTTGCTTTTGCCTGGTGCAATGATTTGCATCGTGGTTTTGCAGGATCCTCTTGTCAGGAGCGGAGCAGGTTTCTGGCAGCAGCTTTTGCAGTTCTGGCCACTAGGATCGATGAAGGGAGTTTGGTGGGGCAGCTCGTGGAGGGTGTTGGCCCAGACAGCTACGTGCTCACATATTGATAAATGGAGCTTGGCCTGAGCATTCTTGTCAGCCGCTGAGCAGATCACCCAGTGAGTATTTTATTCCTTTTGAAGAGATGCCTCCACGGAGGAGATAACACACACGCTCAATTACTCGGTCAGCTGCTCTTGGGCTGAATGTGCGAGACCAGCCTAATCCCAGCCCGGGGCACGGACCGTCCGCAATGTCTCATCGCTTCAGCATTACGCTCATATGCACTGTCAGCACATGCCCGGGAAGGAAAGAAGTCAACTTCTCCCCCACACCCCTCCGCTGCAGCACCGGCCCCGGGATCACGTGCTGCGAAAAGCATAACCCGGAGAGACCGGCGTGCCGGGCGCTCGCTTACCGAGTGACGCACCATCTGTGTGGTGCCCTTTTGATCGTCTCGTTTGCTGTTTTGCTCCCTCTTTTTTAACAACTCGGCGTGATTTTTTATTCCAGCACAGGAGGAGAAAAAAGGAGGCTGCTCGAATGGAAAGAAAGCAGGGAGGATAAATGAGAAGGGAAAGGGCCGCGCAAACAAACGTGGATCTGAAATGAAAACTCAGTAAACGAAAGAGAATGGGGGATGTTTACCTTTTAGCTCTGTTGAAGCTACACTGGGAGAAAACAAAGCCAAAGGAGAAGGGCTGGCTGTCTCTCAGATGTACACGCACGGCTGCTAATCAGCGGCACGGCCTCTGGCAGGCAGCTTCACTGCTTTCGGCCTCTTTCCTCTCCCACTCCTCGGCGGCGTGTCAGTTTAGATTAAAAATTTGTTGGTGAGGGAGGATCTCTTGCTTTTTGGTTTGCAGAGCGCCTAACAAAATGGGACGGTAAAGTTTGTTGCAATATCTGGAAATACTGCAACTGAGAAAACACTTCATAACAATTCCTGATGACCACAGGCTTCCCTCCGAAGTGCTCCTTTATACTGTGAGAGAAATGTGATTAAACCTCGTAACAGTGCTGAATCAGAAAATACAGGCCCTTCCAATTCTTCCTGTGACTAGCGAGAAACTAATAGCAAAATTGCAGCAGTATTTATTCCTAACATTTGCACAAGGTATTGTAATTTCCGTATAAACACAGAAAGAAGTTTCTTTAAACTACAGGAGAGTATTATCCTAAATCTCCAAAAGCCAATGCAATTTCACATCACAGCTGATGTTTTCAGTATATATTTCCCATTCCAAAAAAGCCCTGCTGTCAGCCAGTGCTTCATGCTTGAATGAGGAACGCAAACTGCAATATTACTAAACATGGCTGAGCAGAAGGAATGTTAAGAGGGCTATTGAGAAGAACTTGCACTCACAATTCTTGCATTGCTGTGCTATTATGGTAAAAGATTGTGGTATGTGGTTGGTCATATGCACATCTAGCAAAACTAGCACCTGCATACACAGCAATGAACTGTTTAGAGAGTTCTGTAGGCAGCCCTATCTAGGTTTCTTCCGCGGCTTGCTACCAGCCTCATAAACTGATATATTACAGAGACACATTCAGAGATACACTTTCTTTGTAAGTCGGAAAAACCGCTTGTGACTCTGCAGCTCTGAAGCCACCTTTATTTCATTTGACTTCTGGATTTTAAGCAAAAGCAAGTTGTGTTCCAAGACATCTGCTACAGCCTCAAGGAGTTCTCAATATCCCATTTCAGCATCAACTTCCCAGACACCTTAAGCTGGTTTGAGCGTCTAAGAGCCCAGCATTTATTTTAAACATTTTTATGTCACTGCATGCATGCTGCACAGGAAGCTTTCACTAGCAAGTAAAAAAAAAAATCAACTTAATCATTAAGACCAGAACTTAGAATATTTCCATTATCATTCCTGAGATTGCGATTTTCCCTAACAGATGCATAAAGTGACAGCTGTAATAGCTTGAGAGGGCCCTCGGTGGCACCTCAGGAGAGCACATCTAAACCACTGTCGCCCTGGAGGAACACACATTAACACAGGCGAAGAACTTTGAAACACAAAGTTAATTTCAGATGAATGTCCAAAGAGGATCAGATGTCACTAAGAATAAGGTCAACCCTCAGCAGGCTGGAAAATCGTCTCCTCCTTGCTCAGATCTCAGCCCAACCACAGTCTTATCCTGGAGGCCCTCACAAAGCCAGCCTTACTTGCAACCATCTTCTGAAGGTGGCTGTGGAGGGGAATAGTTCCCTCTCTGACTTTGCTCCACTTTCTGACCACTTCTCCCCAAAACGGAAGGACTGCAGAAAGTAAGGTCGCTGGTACCAGAGCCGTAGAACCACACCTGACAACACACAATGGTGTTTCTAAAACATGTTCTAAAACACTTTACTGGGAAAGGCTATTATGTTTCACTCAGAAACAGGTTTTGGATTTCCTGTGAGAGAGATCCTGTGAGAACTGTAAGTGAAAAAAAAAACAGGAAGAAGCATTTTAAAAAGAACCGACTATGTATTTTATACATGCCTGTCTTCATCATTTCTTTGCTGCTCTACTCACAAAGGTTGGCAGTAGCTTTTCAACTGACACTAGCATGATGGAAAAAAAAAAACTGCTGCAGAAATAAAATTTTAAGATCACCAGAAAATAAATCTTCATGCAACTTAGCACAGAAAAAAGAAATAAAGCACAGTCATGTTTCCTGTGAGCGCAAGTAAAGGTGGCTTCTTCTGAGGCCTCCAATACACTGAAACTAATCAATCCATGGATCAGGTCTCCACCATGTGGCCAACCCTCCTCCTCCCCAAACTGAAGTTTCAGGTTGGGGTCCTTGTCTGTTTCCAGATAAGCCTTACTGAATGCCATCTAGGTTCAGTTTTTTGAATTGAATCTTTGCAAATAAAATTTTGTGTCTGCTTGCATCCTTTCCTACAAATGCTTTAGGTGCCCCTGCACTTACCTGAAATTTCTCTAATGACTTGATAAAGCCCTGATAACAGAATGAGAGAAAACATCCCCATTAGTGATTTGATCTTTAACAATTCTTTCTTCAAACCAGTATATTAGTTAAGTCTTAGCATGTCCTCCTATGACTTCTAAAAAAAAAAGTGAATGGTATTGGGACAGATTGCAATTAAAAATGGGCTCTCAATCTCATATATCTTAATAAAGTGCAGAGAGAGCTAGAAAACAGACGCATCAACTTACATTATCGCAGCCATCAGGGCATGCTCAATTTCTTGGTTAATAGCCAGAAACTGCAGTTAATCTCAATATGTAAAAACTGATTAATTGGTATTAAGCTTAAGAGATACATGGCAGAATTTTTTATTTCATCAAAAGGATGAATTAAAGAGCAAATACTGCATAACCGATGTTCAGAAGCTAGAGGTTTTTTCTTGGTCTTTTTTGAAGTGGACATTCCCCTTTTCCTATACCTGCAGCTGTCTCAGAATGATGTGTTTGCTGAGTGCCCTTATGCAGATCACCAGTTACTCATTCACTAAAGTAAAACTTCACGGATACAAACCATCACATGTTTGGCTTCCCTGTAAGGTTTCAACAGAGTGAGATGACAAATATTTTGTTGCTGTCATCCTTCAAAATATTTTGAAAATTACTTTCCTGCATGGATTGTGTAGGGGGATAATAAGCTTATTTATTTCACTGTTAATGTTCGGAAATTGTTTTAACATTAGTAAAGATGAAAAACAATGCACATTAAAAAAAAACCAAATTCCATCCTACTTAGCAGTCACAGATAGGATGAGTAAATGACTGTTTTTAAAGGGAAAAGAAATAGTTCCCTACATGACAGTAGGAGTTTAAAGAAGAGCACTTCATGTGTAAGTGGAATAATTTCTTTTCATGGTTTTCCTTGCCTCAAGAGTACTTGTCTTTAGAAACTCATGACCAAATTACTGATAAATACAGTCATTCACCAGGAGGATTGGAGAAACTGTTACTCTTACGAGACCTTTAGGACAAGCACAGTCTGTCTTAGAAGCACCAGCTTTCACGGAAACCAAACGCAAGACCTTTTTTCTTCCTAAATTTAAATAAAACAGTTCATTTTCACAATGAAGATGAAAGTAAGCAATGACTGCAGAGCTTTATCACTGTACAGAACTGTCATCTACCACGCACGTAACGTAGTGCCCAAATCACATATTTAGATATGCATAAGACCCCATTAACAACAACAGTAACTGCAATTTAGACGGGGCCTAAACAGGGCAGTCTAGATAGGACTTTTTACTGATAATACATGTGCATTAGTATCTTTAAAATAATACATCTTGTAATAAATGCAACTTCAGCTATCAGCAGGAATATAAAACCAAAGAAAGCCTGGAAAAAAAATAATGGAACAGAGTGATCAAGAGTTTTAATTACCCATATCTTTTCTGACAACAACTCAGGAGATTTCTGTGAGCGCATGTGTAATGTGCGTTTGCTGTATCTCCAGAAAGGAACAACTTTGAAGAGAGATGACACTTTTCCCAACAGGAATAGTTTGCTACTTTATAACAGTACTTCTGAAGTAAATGAAAGAAGAAACAGCTCTACAGAAGACAGGGCCACTGCAGTGGAATCACCAACCGTTTTAATGTAATTCTTGAAATGTAGGTGGTTATGAACTTCTACCAGTGTGCCTAACCGCAACTCATACACTTAAACTTCTGTTTTAAACTTAATGTTTACAGAATCACGTAAGGCAATTCTGGGTGAAGCTATTACTTAAAACAACTGTGTAAATATTGAGTTATCTGCATGACCTGACTTACCCTGTCCCGTTCTTGATTATTCCACTCAGAAGAGCGGATGTTCAGCCAGAACAGTCAGCAAGTTTCAGTGCATACAAATGACTGTATTACCACGTTTTAATTCTAAACAAAAAGTTAGAGGCTGATATCTCTTTTGTGAGCTACATTCCCATTTATGTGCCTATGCTTTGGGAAGTTATTTCCTTTTTCATTTCCTATCTATTCATAAAAATATCTTATTTTCCCAGCAACTTCTATTAACCTTGGCCTTTGTAACCAAACACCTTTCCCTGCTGCCCATTTTTTTGCAGCAGTTCAAGTCCTAGCAGGCTTTGCAGTGGTGTCACCCTGTGCTGCATATTCTCACTGTCTTCTTGTTCTAATCAATACAGAAAAACCAGTAACACTTTAAGTGCTACCAAGCTCACAGCAACATCAGCTTCCAGGATTCAAAAGTGTTTAGAAAGACAGGTCTACGTCCGCCCCCCATTCTGGGACAGCAGGAATAAAAAGCGGCTACTGCTGACAGAGCTTACGGAGTCACCTCCCTGGCAGCATTTTGATCTTGCCTCCCATTTTGAATGTAAAGACCACTGCCGTCTCCTTCTGAACGCAAGTCCTTAGAAAATCACCAGTTGAGCTCCATATTCATTTCCCCCATAGCTTCCACCAAGCAGTGGGGATGCTCTCCATAACAGGCTTAGCAAGTCAGCAAGTCAGCTTAATAGCTAAATTCTAACCGGTATTTCTGCTCTGTGGCTTGTTAAATAGCCACTGGGATGAGGGAGGCTCTTCCTTTAAAAAAACCCAAAGTTTGTAGGGAGATTCAGGTTGAAAAAATTCATCAATAAGCAGCACGTGGACAGACACACAACTGAACAGAAGTTAAGTTTTGATAATTCCAGATACCTCATCTTGTTTTTCTTTCAAAAAGCACTCATGAAATGCAAGTTTAAGATTTATTTTATCTACAAGCTTCCAAAACTTGTAGTCCAAGTGCTCCCTTGTGTGCATGGCTATCAGACTCCAGAAAAATACTGCACACAAAAACCTATTGGTCCATAAACTCTGAAGCGGTGCTAGTTAAGCTGCAGAACTAGCCTCTTCTTGCTCCAGCCCAAATGCAAGAGGGGGTGAGTCAGCACCCAAAAAAACAAGGCAAGTGTTCACCCCCAGCTGTTTTTGGTATTGGTAATTCATCCTCCTCCGCAGAAACTACTGGTACCCAAAACACATCTAAACACCACTATATAACAGCTAGTAATGATGCTTCAGCAGCACACATTCCTGCAGAGGAGAAAAACCCTCTCAGACGAGGAGGTACAGGGCACAGCGTAAGTCACCACAGTGCAGTCAGCTACCGAGTATCCAGGGTCTAAAAGTGGCACAACTCCACTTTCCGTAGGAACAGCATGCCTTCCCACCACCCCCACCTTCTTTCCCCAGCCAACACTGGCATAGGCAGAAGATACTAAGTGTACTACGTATCTCTGAACACAAGCTTTCTCTGTGAACAGCCCAGGTGGCTTTAGATGTTCCAGCTATTTGCTATAATGCTCAAAAGGAACAAAAACGCCCTAACTACAGAAGCGTGGTACTTTGAGGTGCCACAAGAAAACATTGACAGTATATAAAGCTAACACAGGGCACAAAAAGACTGAAGATCTTTGTTAAGAAGCACAAAGAACCAGAGGTGGTATTGCCTCTGGGTCACAGGACTAAGCCAAAATTCACTTACAGACACATCCTGGGCAGTAAGTGGTCTCAAAGAACGAGGGTCAGATATTCAGTCCCTTCTACTTTAGTTGATAAAGACATTTTTCTACTTCCCACTTTAAATAAGTTGTCTCACAAATACTACACTCCATTTTATAACAACTGTTAGCCTTTCCCAGATAGGGTTACATTTTAGTAACTGATTAAGAGACATGCATATAGGCTTGAGATAGTAATATGATTTATGATAATTTATGATAATATGATAATGAAAAGCCCAAGTGGACAAAAAGACCAAAAAGCCAAGTCATCTGTACACACTGGAATTTAAGTGTTTATTTAAAAAGTAAACCTTTAGGCACATTGCAATTTTAAAAAAGGAAAAAATACAAAGAAGAATCTATTAGATTAAGCAGTCAAAAGCCAGCAATATTACAAGCTGTTTACATACCAACATTTACATTAATTTAAAACAAGTGGCATGTCACCAACACGTAGAATGTACTTCAAAAGTAAAAAAAAAAATCAAGTTGGCTTTTGAAGGACAAAAGTTTACCACATGTGTGAACATGGGTTTGGTCATTCAGTTTAAATCCCCTCTTGCACTGAAATGTTCAGTCTTCAAATTATACAAGTGGATAGCTAGCAGCTGTTGCTATTCCACAGTGGTTCTTCCTGTCCTTGGCCATGTAGATATATCCTTTGTCACCCCACTTCTCACCCCAGCTGAAAATAGAAGTAAAGGGTTTGTTTTCACATTCAGAAGAGACTTATTTCCCCCTCCCCCCCATAAGTGTTTAAACTTAAAATTGCTGCCTCCCACATTTGTGGAAAAAAAATCAAGACAGCCACAGCCAAACTAAAGTGCTTTCCAGCAGTTAAATTCCTATTACAGAAGAGGCACCACAAGCTCATGGAAATACAGGGTGTAGCCATCTTCTCACTAGGTGGAGACCTTGACATCCAATCCTGGATTACAGGTGCCTGAGCTTCAGGCACCACTCCCAGCCAACTTTAAGGAAGGACCAAGACTGCAAGCAGCATTTGAGGGTGGTGCCCCAGTAATGCTGAGAACATGAGACAAGCTCATGTGATGTGCCCTTTGGCATTAATTTACTGTTTTCCCTCCAACCTAGAAGGTAACTCCATCTTTAAAGTTCAAGCATTGCTTTATTTCACACAAGTGAACAGCACTCTGCTTACAAAAAAAAATCCATTACAACCTCAAAGCCTGGTTTCCTCCTGCTCCACCACTTTAACATCTACTAGCTTCATGGGCTATTCCAGTACTGAGCTCCCTTGAATTAACTTAAAAAGCAGAAGAGTAAGTTTGGTGCTTTGGGCCTACTTTATTAGGCTGCCAGCAGCATGAGGTTAACTTTTATCAAACAACAGTTTGAGAACTGTCTCCAGATTTTCCACACGTGGATTTATTTTTTTTTTTTTTTATTACTGTTGTCTCCTCACCCCCCACTACAACTGACAAACTACCTTCTCTTCTCCCCTACCCCTGAAGGGCACAAGGCACAGATAGATCTTACCTGTTTTTAACAATCCAGTATTTCTTTCCATCCACATCTTCTCCCTCAAAGCCATAACCCACAACCAGAACACCATGGTCCAAGTCTTCACTGCTGCAGTCTGGTTCATAGTAGATACCTGCAGAGGCATAAGTTCACATGTGAACAAGCTCATCTGCAGAAAACCCTTCTCCCTCAACCAAAAGCTCTACGTATTTCAAATTAAATGTTGCACAGCTTCGCCAGTCAGAAAAAGGAGTCTTAAGTGAAGTGTATCACAGCAGAAACCAAGGGACAAGTACACTCATATGCAAAAGAAGCACAAAGTGTGGAGCACTTGGACTAGAATTAAAAGGACTCCTGATTATGTCACAAGATCATAGCTGGGATTTTTCACCTATTAAACTGAAGGATAATGAATACTGAGTATTCAAAAGAGCTCTCTGCATGCAAGTTGCTAATAAATCCTCACCTGACTGATAGAACTGGAAGGAAGAATGGCCTGCATCAATAGCAACAGATACTGGACCCACAGCTGCCACTGCTTTCATGAGAGCTCTTTCATGTCCTTGAGGGATGTCAACAAAGCCAGTGTCATTAGCAGCATTATACTCTGCCTTGTAGCGACAGTCTTCATCATCCTAAATAAAGAAAGCCCTAGTTATTACATAGTTCTCCACTTAACGTACAGGTAAGCACAGGAACTACCAAACATTCTGTGACTTTGCTGCCCTGAAAACAAGGGACTGAAGAGACTCCAATTGCTTCAGCAGTGCTTTGAAAGGAGAAGAGCAGAGGGAGAACGCAGAAGCTGCTTTTCAGTTTCTCAGAGATACAGAAAAAGCAAAGGTCAGTGGGACCCGAAAGGAAAGCTTTACTGGGATGCAAAGGACCATCACATCCTGGAACCCTGCCTTCTTTGGTGGGGCCAAATGCCTTTTCAGGGACGAAGGAAGCCCAGAATGCATTAATGCAATGGAAGAGATCCAAGTATTCATTAATTACAAAGCAATCCAGAAACTACTCATTGAGCAAGCACTTAAAATCCACAATTTTAGTCTGTAATGGTTTGAAACACTGTACAGAATGATTTGGAAGTTAGTCATTTGTATTAGATGAATGCTGTATGTAAGGTAATATATTTTGCGCTGCTTCACTTTTTTATTTTACAATGAAGGCTGAACTGTTGGTGCCACAGGCATTTATCTCAGGAGAGGGGCCTAGTTTGGAAGTCAGGCCATATTAAATTGGAACAGACTGAAGTAAGCACATCTCTCCCTTAGCTATGTGGCAAGATTAGTACTTAAGTCGCCTCCCCCAACTAAAGGAAAGGAGTACATTTCAGCTGCTTACTTTTTGTACTCAGCAAGTTAGGCACTTCCTATAACCAACTGGGGTATCTGGAAGAGCGAAGATTAAGAAAAAAATTGAGACTACAGGGATGCAGGTGAACAGGAACCCAAACCCAAAGGCTTCTATGCTGCTTGCAAACGGCATTGCTATTGCCCGTTCAGTGAATGCAACATAAGCTGCAAGAAAAGATACTCTATAGTGAGCAAAACTCCAAGTGGTGAAAAGCCCAAATCAGAGGCTCTCGAGTGATACCACAATTTACTACTGATCTTTTGTCCTCTCACATCTGTTTCACTTTCAGTAGATCATTACAGGTATTTTAGAAATCTGCCTATTATCTGCATTTATGCGCATTTAGTCCAGAAGTAGAACTTAAGGCGTTGCCAACAACTACTGTTAAAAACAAAGTCACAGTAGCTGCAAGAATTAGCTGTCTATGGGTAGCAACTCCTTAATACTTCAGTTATTACCCCTTCGACTAAGCAGCACTGTTGACAAGGGCTGGGTCCTGGTTTGGTATGTCAACCAAGATAAGGCATGACGTCCGATAGGAAAGCAGCAATGAGGGGGAGGAATATAAGTATTTGCTCTAATTTTTCCAACTGGTCTGGTAAGATTTTGACCTCAAAGACCAGTGCAGTATGTGATTCCTTACCGGGGCTAGCAGTCATTCTAGTTTTCTTAGGAAAGATGCAACAGGAAGAACAGATTTACTGACTACTACTTAGGTATTTTCCTTTCTAGGTACGAGTTTCCCAACACAGTTTGTCCTCACAAAGGACTGACACCTGCAATACAAGTTCAGCTATTGCACTTACCTTTGCAGTGTATGGGTAGGATTCTTCTGAATCAATTCCCCCATTATCCTGCACGTACTGGAAAGCCTGGTCCATGAGACCACCATTGCAGCCTTGATTCCCTTCAGGGCGAGAGCAGTCCACCAGATTCTGCTCACTCAGTGAAACAAGTTTGCCAGTTTTTCTGAAGTGCTGGCCTTCAAGAGCTCCCGTTGTGCTGAAGGCCCAGCAAGAACCACACTGACCCTGAAGCACGAAATGAAATCACAAGTTACAAATCCGGACAGATTAGGCAATTATAGTTCCCTTACCACTGATCTAAACACAAAAAATGCAAAAGCCACGAGACGAACTTCAGTTTTGCACTCCTAGCACGTTCAAGTGAAGATACTACAGACTTTTCAGTTCTTGGAGGTTTAGTACAGAACTCCTTAAAGGGGTACGGCAACTTTATCAAAATGGCACGTAATTTAGTAAGCTTGCACTAGTCTTCATTAAACAAGTCCACAGTCTTTTTTGTTTATGGAAGTTGAAGTAGCATCCAGGAAACCAGACCTATAACAGGTTAAAAATCCATCAGAGAATACCTGGTCTTTAACTGGAGTTACATAACCCTTCTCTCTCCAGTCAACTGATCGTGGCGCTTCCAGGAAGCTGGGCTCAAGAAACTGGGATCCTCTGTATTTCCGTTCCGACTTCTTATGTGCATAGCCATTCATCAGCTGCCTGAACTCCTCAGTTGTCTGAAGAGAATTCAAGACATGCAGTCACCACCTATTACACACCGCTGTTCAGAACTGTATGTTTCATGCCTTTATACATACCATGTCACCAAACTGATTCATCCCCAACTTGTAGCTGTGTTTTCCTAAGGTGTGATCCAAATTATGGAGTTCAATCATTTTCAGATTCTTCTCCCACACCATTCTCCGCCAGCCTTCCTCCCTCTGAGGGGCCAGAAAACATGCTTCAGGCAGGCAGTTCAAGCAAAGTCCACTCGCCCGATAACGCGCTGTCTTATGGCCTGTACCCGCAGAGAAGTGTCAACTACGGGAATGGGAAGCCCCAAGGCTGTTTAAGAGATGGGTCTTTTTGCCACCCAGCTAACGAAAACACGGAGCACAGCGCAGCCGAGCCGACGCGCCAACAGAGGGAAGGGACCTAGGAGGAGGAGGAGGAGGAGGATTGACCCTTCCCAAGCGCAGACCGCACACGGCCACTGCTAAAACAAAGCAGACGTGACTCAGCTGGCAGGGCCCGGCCCAGCGCCCGCCCAGCCCGGCCCGGCCGAGCCGCCACCCCCGGGCGCTCACCTCATGGTAGTCCTTGCTGTGCCACGACTTCCACAGCTCCCAGTGGTCGTCCAGATCGGGGTCCACCCTCGGGGCGCCGAGGGCCAGCCCCACGCAGAGGCAGAGCGCGGTCAGGCACAGATTCATGCTGGCGGATCTGCCGGGAACGCAGGGGCAGCCCTCAGCCAGGGGCACCGCGCCGCCCGCCGCTCCCAGCGCGGAGGGGGGATGCCAGACCCGAGCCGGCTCTGTGCCGACCCACCGCTTGTCCCCCGGCCCCTCCATGAGCCGATCGCAGGGTAGAAGGGCAGACCGCCCACCCCGACGTCCCCCGCGGCGGGCGCGCAGGGAGCCTGGCCGCCCCCACCCCCGCCGAGCCTTCCCCGCAGGCCCCCTGCACTGACCGGGCCTCCGCCCGTCCCCCGGCGGCCAGCGGGGCCCTCGGCCGCGGCTGTAAACAAGCTCGGGCGGCGGGGCCAGGACGCGGGGCGGGTTGCCGCCAGCCTCCTAGGGAAGCGGCCGGAATGGCGGCCCCTTCCCGGCGGGAGCCGCCCCAAGGCCGGAGCCGAGGCCCGCCGGCCCGGCCCGCCCGCGCTCTCCCACCCTGCCCTACCCTGCCCCGCTCACCTCTGTCAGCGCCCCGACTTCCACCGAGTCCGCGTCCCAGGGGCCCCGGCCCCCCGCCACCCTTCTTATAGCCGCCGCGGCCGTGCCCGCCCCGCCGCGCCGATTGGCGGCCGCCCCGGGCCGCGCCCCGCCGGGCCGCGCCTGCCGCCGAGGCCCGGGCCGCCGCCGAGGGCGGGGGTCTGCCCCGGGGAGGGAGGCCCCGGCGGGGCTGCCCCGGCCGGCGCCGCAGGGGAGTGGGCCCCGCCGGTAGGCCGCCAGAGCGGGGCAGCCCCGCCGGCCGGGAGCTGCTGAAGGCGGTGTGGGGCCGCCCTGGGGGCATCCCGCACCGCCGGAGCCGCTACGTTGGGCAATGTTTGTCTAAATATTTATTGTGAGGCTGGAGATAGTGGCGGCACACCGCGCCGGCTGGAATTTAACCTAGGGAAGGCTTAAAGCGGGCCACTGGCAGGCCAAAGAAAAACAAAACCTGGAGAGGAAAAAAAAAAAAAAGAAAAGACCAAAACGGCGAGGTGGCAGAGCCAGCCCCGTCCCCGTGTGCCCGTTGATGGCTCTTGCTCGGGCCCGGTGGGCCAGGCGGCTGCCACGCTGCCCCCATGGTGTCCAGGGGCCTCGGCGGCCTGTGCCCCCTCGGAGGGGCGGCAGACCGTCCCGCAGCCCGCCCCGGGCCGGGAGAGCTGCTGCCGTGGCCACCGCGGCGCAGGTTTGGTGAAACACGGCAGGGAGGGCAGCTTCCCCAGCGCTGCCACCGGGGAAGGTACGAGGGAGCATCTCCCCAGCGGCGTGGCGGTCGGTTACACCAGTACAAGAAACACTTCCAGCAAAGTCCTTTTTATTCCTCCCCCCCCCCCCCGTGATTTAATATCTCGAAAACTGCTCTTGCCGGACTGTGGACCCGAGCCTGAGAAGGGTCGAATATTTTACCACCAGTGTGGCTTGTGTTTTTATGCCTGGCATCCAGTAATACCTATTGGAAAACACTTTTTTTGTGACAGCGGGATCTGCAGCACAGGTGAGGTATTAAAAGGTTTACACATGGACTTGGTGCGCACCTAACCGGGAGTTAGACAGACTTTGATTTTTAACAGGGAACTTGCCTTTAGCAGTAAAATAACTGCAAGAGCTATGCAAGGTTCACCCTTCAGCTCTTGTAAAGCCAGTGTCACTGGTGGCTCTAGCTTGCAAACTTGGAAGCACGTATTTAGAGTGAAAAACAGGGTTTGTAGACCGTTGCACAACAGCAAAAAGGAAGAAATCATATGATACACGCTTCTCCCTTTTTTGATGTCTTAAGACACGCAGTGTGTCGTTAAAACCAGCAATACATGTTTCCTTACTCAGATTGTCCCAGGGGCAGTTTTTGGGCCAAGGAAGCCCCACAGAGCCAAATACATAACGAGAAGTTGGAGGGGTTGTCTTGTGTTTTCAAAGTACACGTGCAAGTCTCCTGCCACTGAACTAGTGTACTGATTCCACAGAAAAATGTGTAAGTACACCCAACAATGGTGCTCCTTGATTAGTCAGTAATCATAAGCAAGCCTTGTAAAACCTCTGAGAAAAGAAGATATTTTAAAGCTAAACTACTTAAGTGGAAGCTCACATATGAACACTCAGGACTGATCTATGAGGATGGTTTATACACGTGCAGCCGTGCCACTTTGAGCAGGAATGTAAAACATGGAAAGGACTTCTTCAAAATAGGACTGCAGCAGATGCACGCTGGATGCATTACAATGTTTAGGAATTACTTGCTCAGGATTTTAATATTTGCTCTCTTTGCAAAGCTGTGTTATCAAATTTCTAGTGGTCTTTGTGGCTGAAATTTCTGAAAGTTCTTTTTTTACCTTAAGTTGTGGCAGACTGACCATACAAACATCATGGAAACATCTGAAAGGAGAAGAAAGAGTGTGACATACACTGCAACAATCAACATTGCACACTTGCATAAATTAGGATAATTAATAGTGTGTGTAGGTTTGAAAAATTAAGCTAGATATCCTTGTGCTTTCTGTTCAACCATTTGTATTTGCAATTGTCAAACAACAGTTTCAAGACCAGCCTTTTCTAAGGAAACTGACCCATTTCCTTATTTGTAAAGGAAAATGAAAACGCATGCACCGAGTAAGACTATGTGTTTGTATCTTTCCAGCATGAAACTTTTCACTACCTACCCAATTGACATGTAAATACCTCCTGAGAGTTAGATGAACTTCATATAGTTGAACTAACTCATAGTTAGGGGTTTTTTTGGTGGGTTTTTGTTTTGAGTTGTGAGTGATTTGAAAAGTTTCTAGTTAACAGCTTTTTGCTGATATTTTCTGTGCAATGGGACTTCTCAGTCCTATTTATGTTAGCTTTGTTTCTGCAGTTGTACCTGATATCAACTGAGCGTTGAAAGGCTGCAATTAAGTTCTCAATGAACTGTGGACGAGGACTTCTTTTCTAAAAGGGCAAGATGTTCAGCTGGCATGACAGGAGGTAAGGTCAAAATTACAGAAGGTCTTGCACCATAAATCACATGTCTGCTGCTCTGTAATGTGCCCTGAGATGCATCAAAACAAACTGATGCTTTTCCAGATGGCATGAGGTCCTGTCTTTTTGGGGAAGTCACCATGCAGTCAGCTAGCATGTGATACACTGTGCTACCTCTCCTCGTGAATACTGGTAGTGCACATACACACACACAAGTCCCAGATACCATTTTTACCAAGAAGGGAAATGTTAACTGTTGAAATTCTTGAAGGAGGCAGGAATACTTTCACCTTCAGCACGGTGACTTTTGGCTTGCGCTGAGTCATAGCTGTTGTCTGGACATATCGGTTCCCCAGGTATTTTGGGAAGGAAGCCTGGGAGCCCAGGTGCAGAAACGTAGGCATAGGCAAGGGAAATCAGCTATGGCCAGAACCTGGTCATCACAAGGGTGCCATTTAGAAACTTGTGATAGGAAGGTGGCCTATGACTACCTTCAACTCCTGGACAAACATTTCCTCTCTGAGAGTTGTATTATAATGTCATCAGTGTGAAGACTGCCAGTAATGCTGCAGTGACTGTTCATGACTTCAGTCAAGGTAAAAGTGCCATACTGCACAGCTCCTGGACATCCTTCCGTCCCAGCACTGCTCCTACTGCTCCTGTCTGTGCACCATGGTGTGTTTACAGGCCAAACTGCGAGCCCAGCATGGTGGTGGTCTGCTGAAGCATACAGAGGGCCAGCGGCAACAGTTAGAGGTAGCAGATACTGCTGGAAATCATTTTCCATCAAACTGTGCAACCTTGTGGCACCCTGCTACAGTCACACCAGCCACAGCAGTCTTTGCTCTGTTGAAAACATCTCTGCGGGGACTAGGAACCACGGGGGAGTCTTGTGTGCAAAGCGCTCCTTTCAGGTTAGCAGAGAGAAGGGGTGAAATCAAGAGCTCCTTCACTTCCTCTGCTTAAGAGCTCAATTGAAGCCATGCTGTCCAGTCCAGAGGAGACCTAGAGAGCCATGCTAATCACAGCAGTCACAGTCCTTTCTGCAATAACCTAATGATCAAAACTTTGAAGGAAGCAGACCCTTGTCCATTAATTTAAATCTCTCCATTTTGGAGGGTAACTTTCCAAATGGCTTTGAAAGAAACAGCTTTTGAGGAACTCTATATATGCAAAACTCTAACAATTTTGCCAAAGGCATACCACTATTCTAAGACGTTGGAACAACACCTTTTAATAATTGGTCATGTTTCCATTGCGACAGCCAAAAGATTGCAAACCACCCTGTAGCTATCTGGCCCTGCAAGTTACCATATGACAGAGGCCATGCATTTCTCAATAGTCCCAAGAACTTGCATAGCGGTGTGTTGCCTCTGCAGTTGAAGGGGTGAACTCACCATTGATCTCCAGGGAAGCATCTCAGCAACACGAAACCCAGCTGCCACTGCATATCCCAGGTGTGCAGAACAATCCTCCCTCTCTGGAATCACTGAGCTTATTTGAACCCGGGATTTCTGAAACTTGTTTTGTACTTTTAAATCCTTTTTATTCTTTTTTCTCTTGGTACAAATGCACAGAGGAAAGGGCCAACCTGTACCTGCCAGAAAAAGACCCAGAAATCAGAAAAGCAAAGCTGCTTTGTAATGCTAGTTGACTTGTGAAGCTATACCAGGCTGGCAATGTATCAAAAACGCCGGTGCAATGTAAACAGAATGAGCTATTTCACACTTAACTGTGACAAAAGTGTGGCACAAGCAGCTCCCACAGACCAGCTATCTCAAGGTAACTTGCGTGCTGTGATCCTTCCTGAAGAAAAAACAAGTGGTTTGTTTGGATGCCGTTTCTCCAAACGGCAAAGGAAGGACATTTTATTTAGGCAAACATCAAATTTTGCATTACTATGAAGACTAAATTGAGGGTCTTTACTTCTGGAATACAAAAAGCTGAGCTGGCTTACCTAAAAGGCTATGACTGTGAACATGTTTATTTATACCATGTTAAAGTCCTCTGGCTTAAATCTGGATTCTGTCATTTTACTGTACTACACCATGAGTTAAGAATGGACTTCTAGAGCAGCCTAGCTTAAAGTGTTATCTATCCTCAAATGCAAACTACTGTATTTCACAGCAAGCTTTCACTGACCAACTTCTATTAGATGCTACCAAAAAAATAAAAAATCCAGTCAGGTACGTACTTCTGTTCAGCCAAACACTGATCCAGTTTAGAAAAACATAGGTATATTTCAGAAAGCACTGTGCTGGTTTTACATGCCAGAGTCTGGTTCATGTGTAAGTCATATTTGTGTGTAGGAAAATGAAACTTTAAAAACATGGGTCAACTTTCTTTTCAGAAAAATAATAATGTTTTTCTTCTATTTTACTGTCAAGATTCTTCTTACAATAAAAAAGCACAGTAAATTTCCAACAACTGAGTGACTGTTTCAGAAAGCTAGGAAGATGTGAGAAGACGACTATAGGACAGATATCCCCATGCCATCTTAAGAAATGCTATTCACTTTAATACTTATTTTTAGTGCCAGTTTCAGAAGAGTTTTAGGAACTGCAGGTATTTTTTACCTAACTTGATTTGAACATGCCTGGTAAAAAGGCTGCCAAAAAAGCATGAGCAGGTTCTCTTCCTTCCTTCCTTGCAGCTCCATGAAAAGTAACCAGCCTTCCTCCCCAACCTGGGCATTCCTCACCAAAGATCTGAGGTGGCTCTGGAGTTTATAATGTCCCTCTGGCATTAAAGACGTTCATAAGCACCCGCTTAAGAATCTTTGTTTCGGATTCTACTAGTAAAAAATCAGAGTAAAACTGTGCTTCAGCTGGAGCACCCATAATGAAGTTAGTTGCATCATTATTAGGTTAAAAAGGAAGCAGTATCTGCTTCAAGGGAACATAGATAGGGTTCTGTGAGTTTTCTGAAGACCTGGGAGATGGCTGGGTAGCAGTGACACAACCCTTCTGAAATACCTCTTTGTTTTCAGCAGTCTTGTGATCTTCCAGAACCATCATTTCCTCACCCAAGCGCCAGATAAGAAACTGCATTCCGGCTTCTCTGCTGGCCCACAAGGCAAAGGCGACTTCGTTTGCATCTCAATGTCTTACCTGGTCACAGGAGTTGGGGGTGATGCAAGGGATTGCTTGCCTTGCAAGAAGAACTGGGTGAGGGGCCCTAATATCGTCACTACTTCAGGGTTAGGGTTTCCCAAAAGCAGTATTATTTTCCTGTGAGGTTTTCTGATGAAGTTATTTTTGTATGTGTGGGGAAAAAAAGAGTTGTTTTAGTTTCTTTTTTCTTTTACCTTAACTCGTATTCTTTTTAGAGAGGCCAGATACTGAGTCATGCTTGAAGTCAGCTTTGAAGTTTAGACCATGGTGTAACTCATGTACTTAAAATTTCAAACCTCAATTTGATTGATTCCTCACTCTTTACTCAGTGTCTCCTCCTGATTTCTGGCAGATGGTAATTTCTGAGGTTTGGGAGATTTGTGGTTTTAAAAGCTAACCTGGGGAAATAGTGGGAGGAGGTGGGAAGTATCGTATTAAATTGCTGATGTAGAAGTTCAGAAATATAGAATAATTTCCACATGGTACTGATGTTTCTCGAAAATTTAAAAGTCATTGGTGTTTTTCTCCCTCATAATGAAAATGATCTTTTTTTCAATTCTTACACAAAAGTAGTTACTATTTACTGACTCTCTTAATTTAAAAATTTGTTGTAACAAGTTGGAAGTTGCAAATCCTGTCCGTATTGTAAACTTCCTCTGACCAAGACCAATTTTTTACTGCCCATCTGTGCTCTAGAGATCACAGTGAAGGCATTTTAACAGAATTCAAAGAAGACTTTGGGGAGTATTTCATATACTATTTAATATTTGAAGTCATATTTTGATTCAAACGAACAACGATCCAACATTTATGTTTTAAAACGGAAGCTGTAAGAAAGTCCAGAGAAGTATAAATCTTTAACTGCTGTAGTGCAATGTTTGTGCTTCTGCAGGCTGTTGTAAACAGTTGCAGAGCATGAAAGAAAAATCGGTCTGTCTCCTGTTGTTCTTGGAGCAGTGGTGTCTAAAGGGCAAGCTGACATGCCGGAAAGCATTTCCCATGATAAGGTTAGAGACTGCGAGTGATGTGAGGAATTATTTTTAAACTTAAAAGTTACAGGCTGGGCTTCATTAACAGATCATGTGAGGGAAGGTTAAACAAAGCTGCTTGCAGAAGAGGAGAGAGGCAATTGAAACAATCAAATACGGGTTTAAAGTTTGTTTTCCTGAAAATCAGGTAAGAGGAAAAAGAGACCAGTGCATGTGCTTTTTGGGTAAGAGCAGTGGTGACTCACAACCTTTGTTATTCCTGCTTTAAAAACATGAAGACTGAGGCAAAAAGAAGTACCATGCTGTTGTGGCCACTGAAATAAAATGAATGACCTGTGGATAGATCACTCTAGGCTTTTCAATACAGAGGTTAGCCACGGTAAATCATAATGTATCTTTTTTCACTCTTCTGCTAATCACAATAAATGCAAGGGTTTGCTCGTTTTGGGAATGCGAACAGATGTGATACAACTCAGTGCAATACACGTTGCATTGCCTGTCTCTGGGAGACAGTTGAAGCATGCTCAGCCCATTGAATACCAGGATGCTGGTAATTGCTGTTGGATTTACATAATCATTTCAAATATTTTAATCACTATTTAATCACCGTGGCAGACACACACTACACCAGGTCTTTCATAGGACCTTTCTGGCCACCAAGGACCTGCTTGATTGGAATCTTGTCACTATCAGTAGGGCAGAGTTTCTTTTGATCTCTCCCTCTTTGATCACCTTCAACTCGTGGAGCATCCTAAATGTATACCCCAAAGCTTCAGGGCAGCACAGCTGAAGGAAAAGGACTTCTGCACTGGTTCGTCATGGGGTACGAAAAGTGAGTGTGAGCAAGGGGACACTCATCTGGATGCGAGATGAAGCTGGTTTAGTTAGTGGCCAGCATGACACAAGATATTTCAGGAAACTGTTCCAGCGGTGTCTTGATGACTCCATCACAAGGCCATACATAGTGCAGCAGTCACAGAGCTGAGAGCTGAGTGCTGCTTCTCTGACTTGTCTCGGGAACAGCTATGAGCTTATGCAATTTCCTCTTGCTCCATATGGGAACATCCACAGGGATTTCACTAGACCTACCCCTTAGGCTTGCAGAAGAGCACAGCGCGTGACTGACACGACATTCATACAATCACTTCTCATCCCCATCACCAGAGTCTTGCTCTGCTCTTGTAGCAGGCCGTCTCTTGGTGTGTGGTTGCACGGTGCTAGCAAAGTGGGCTGGTGTGGGGTGATTGCTGCGGTGCCTATGGTAGCATACAGCTGTGCTGGACTGTGGCCCAGCTGCCTAAAATTTGGGCCTGCTGAAGTCCAAGCCTCACCGTTCACCTGTCGGCATCCTTTACTAGCAGATTCCTCCCTCCCCAAGCAGCGTTGCTGCAAGTGAGAGATTCGGGTATCAGCCAAGTAAGCTGTCTTACACGCTGGCTTGCAACCAACTCATTACCTACAATGCCCATGATTTAATGCAAAAATTTGACCTTTGCCCATCGCTGGAAAGGTGGTGATGAAACCCCTTTGCCCAGGCGCTGTTCCGGTGCCGCGTGCCTGGGTTGCCTTCTGCTCCCCTGCCCCCTGATAGTGGTCCCAAAGCGCCTCCCATTAGCATGAA
Organism: Pluvialis apricaria; assembly: GCA_017639485.1. Classification (NCBI taxonomy): domain Eukaryota; kingdom Metazoa; phylum Chordata; class Aves; order Charadriiformes; family Charadriidae; genus Pluvialis; species Pluvialis apricaria. The sequence goes on along the minus strand of CM030044.1, from coordinate 46,075,014 downwards.
GGGCAGACAGCTGAGCACACACTGCAATCCAAACACAGCGCTGGCTCTTTCCTCTCCCCCAGTTAACTTTTATTTTAAGGATTTTGTGTTTGACTGAACAAATAACTGTTCAAAACACAGGCTGTGTTTAAGGGAGAACAGTTTGGGCTCCTTTCAGCTTCCTTTAGTTGGCAAAGGCTGGGGCAGCCGCGCTGGTGGGGCACAGGAGCCACCGGCTGACCTGTCCCTCCTCCGTGCCGTGGGAGCTAGCGTGCCTGGGTGAATGCAGGCTGCTGCAGCTACCATCTCTGCTGGCAGAGCCTTTGCCCGCTGCAGGTTTCAGTGCAAATCTACACAGGCCCTCTGTCCTGACACCCAGATCTAGAATTAGGTACATCTGCCATCTGGCTGCCAAAGGTTAATCCCCAGATACATCGATGGAGACAGATGGAAAGGAAGGAAGGGAGAAAGAAAGGAAAAAAATGTACAAAAGATTCAACACACTAGCAGTCTAGAGTTTACCTATAAAACCTTATTTTCTGACTATTTTGACTATATGTACAGTGGCAAAGATCAATGTACATGTTAAAATATTTTTCTAATTATTCTTTTTCCTAGCAAGAAGAGTATTTTTGGAATTGGCTATGGGTTGGGTTTTTTTTGCATTACCAATAATTGTTTCATGAATTAATAAATACATAAGTCATATATAACATCACACACATTGTTTCATGTATTGTTCAGTGAGCTGATTTTGTCCTGTCCTGAACCATTCATGGAATGTACATGAAAATGACTAGAAAGAAGGGTAAACTAGTAATGGAAAAACATGCTTTAGTGATGTTCTGCATTTAGTATACTATGATAATTTAAATTAAAATACTCCTTCATAATAGTATTAAAAATTTCTCCCAGCAGTAGTTGAAACTAAAACTAGAGAATTCTCTAGTCAAATACCGGATTAGACCTGGTTGAGCTGGCTAGAAAGATTTCTAATTCCACATACAAAGCTTTTTTTCTCCTTCTCTCCTTTACTGCTCACCAAAAGGCAAACCAAGCAGAAGTGGCAAAGTCCAGCTGAGACTAGCCTATACTTCTTTCTGTATTCGGCTGCATTTAAAAACTACGTATAAAACATTGCCCATTGCCTCGTATTCACGTTCTCAGTTGCTTGGTTTGTTTGAAGGGGCTGAAAACATTAAATCAGCTTCTAAAGAGCTATCAAATAAAGGCTGGTAGGTACAGATTTTCTTTTTAAAATAGTTTAGATAATTCAGACTCAGATAGCTCGCTGGCTTTCCATGTTTGCTTTTAAACAGGAATCGATATACGCGTGTTTTTAAATGATACCGGAATGGCTAGCACAGATAATGTCTGCATGTTTTAGCTCTGGCCATAACATGCCCTTTTCACCCGGACTCAGGGATAATTTTGTGCCTTGCAGATGATCCCGTACAAACCCAGCGGCACCGAGGTTGTTTGCTCCTCCCACGGTCACCTCAGTGAGGTAGAAGTCCACTTCCTCAGCTGCGGGTCCCCCATGCCACCAGTGGTCTTTCTCTTAACCTTTCCTCATGTGACAGAGGTTGTGTGCTGACGGCACCTCGCGCCGAGTGAAAATGAAGACAAACAAAGGACAGAGTTGCCAGAAGCGACTGATAGCTGGCTTAAGTAGAATACATAAGATTTCTTAACATTTTCCCTGGCTTTTTCTCTTCCACCCATCAGGTCAGTTCATAGTCCATTATAGTGCTCTTTTAGGCCTCAACTTCTTCAAAACAAAAAAGAGCAAAAATAAGCTTGCCCTTCCTCCTGCCCTCAACCTTTATCAGCAAGGCCATTCTCTCTGTAAAATTTAGTTTTATTAAGTGTCAGACTTACCTTATCGCTATCCTTTGGGAGAAGCAGAGGGCAGCAGCCGCCCTAGATACTGTGTTAATGCACATTGTATGTTTTCAGCTAAATCTTGATTGAAGATAATCAGAACAAAACAAAAGGGAGATAGTAAAATGCCTCACTGTAATGATATCACTACTAAATGTAATGCTTTGCATTGATTGAGTGCCTTCCTCTTCCATGAATATTAACTAATGATGCTTTGTTAATTAAGTCCTGTGAGGCAGTGGTGGATCAATCCTGAAAATAATTTGGGACTGGTGTCTCTATAAAATCTCCACCCAGCTGTCAGGATGCTTTCTTACATATTTTCCTAGCTAAAGCTTGGCTGCAAAGACAAATTCCTTGGGCTGACAAATCAGCATATGTGTTGCTGCAGGGTTGCCTAAACTTTAGGGGCAGAAGATGAAAGCTAATTCTCAAGCTGATTTTTCTTTTTTCTTTTTTTTTTTTCTCATAAATTGTTAGTACATTCTTTGAAAAAGTCCCAGAGCCATTTGTTTCATTCAAAACACTGGAAAAACTACAAGAATTCATCAAATAGATTTGTAATTCATCAGCTTGGATGTAATTCTGCACCTTGAATTCACGATAGACCTGGAGGAGAACACAGTAGAATGGCAACATCATGGTCCACTGAGGTCTTGGCTGAGCTGTTGCTGTTCTCCTCAAGCAGAGTAATTGAGGAGGATTGTGGTTACTTGTTCTCATGTACTACAGCAAAGGTATATTCATAGAAAACCAGCTGCTCTGTGCAGTGCTTTTTTTTCTGATAAGACTGCAGGTAGTGGGGCTGTGGGTGGCTCTCTATGAATGCTAAGTAGGTGAGATATACCATAAGAGCACAGTTTTGTCCCCAAGTCCCTAGACAACCTTTTCCTTACCTTTCAGTTACGTACTTGCAGTTGTGTACCTGCGTAATTCACCTGCCTGTTGCCCGTTGTTTTGCCCCGTGTTTCCATTTTGTTCCTCCCTCCCACTGGTTCTGGGAACAGCCAGGGTTACATCACATTTCTCAAACAACTTTTTGAAGTTACTAACCCCAGTGTTTTTCTCATTAAATTGCTGAGTGTGCCACAAAGCAGGGGCTTCTTATAAACAGGGAGTGCAAGCAGAAATTCAGCACGACTAGTTTTTTCCGTTTTCCTGTTTTGGAAAGACAAGAAAATACGCAGTTTCGTGTGAATCATAGCGAAGTGCACAGCACCTTATCCTGCATCCTTATGTAGGCTGACCTTAAAGGGTGGCAGTAAGTTTCGCTAGGCAAGCAATGCAGAATAAATGGGGAGTTTCACGCTTGCTCTGCTCCTGCTCCCTTAGTCAAAGCATCAGTATCTTCTGGGTTTTTTTTTCCCCTGAGAATATGAGACCTAGGGCATCATCCATGAGTCTATTTCCCTCCTCCTGTATCTTTTCAGCACATTGGCCGTCACAGGTCAGGTGTGAAAGGCAATAGAAGTCTCCGTCTTGCCTGGAAGGCAGGAGTTTGGGAGGAGAGAAGAAAACCAAACCAGAGCCTCCACTGGGGGAAAGCCAGGCAGACCACAGCTGCCACAAAACAGTGCTTGGCAGCTGCTGGTGCTTCCCCATCTGAGCATGTACGGCTCCTGACTGCCTGTGGCACAGCTCTCTCTTGCTCAGTGGGGGTGGGAAGAGATACAGAGAGGAAAGGAGGAACAGGGGACAAAAGACAGATCTGACGGTAGTGAGAATTCACCAGTTCTGCCCTCCCACCGCTCTTTTCTGCCATCCATGTTGCCCAGCTGTCTCCACAGCTGGTTCTCTCATTTACTTGCAGAAGATCCTACAGGCACCTCTGTGTCACTACTGAAGACAGACAGAGTCTTGAAACGATGAATCGTAGCTATGAAGAGCAAGCAGGAGCACATTCCTACCTGTGCTTCTTTTGCAAAGAAACTGAAGCGTGTTGAAGCAAAAGGGCAGTGCAGTATCCTTGACTAGGAAGATGAAGCCTTTGCGCTGCAAGCAGGCAGGCTGCACACGAAGGAGAAGGCAAAGGCAGGATGAGTTTTGCTTTTCCATTTGACTGTTTTTGATTATGTGAAGTCTTCTGGGGTAAGTGAAATCACTGTAAAGATTGAACACAATGTGACTGCCAAGTATGATGTGACCATGTACTCTTCATCAGTAGCAGAAACCAACAATGGTAATAAACATCAATAATATTTCTAACCGAACATCTTAGAAAAACAGTTAGACTGAAAGGATTAGCACTAAAGCTCAACGTATTGCATGAGGAATCCATTATTTAATATGAATTTAAAAAACAGAACATTTTCCCATTTCTATAGATGCCACTTCTCAAACACTTGGCAGGAACCTCCAGCCAAGTTCACTGAAGACTGAAAAAACATGCCCTGTCATATTATCCACAAAGGTGATTTCATATAATTCTGTGAATTCACTCACATGGATAAACTACACACACACACGTTTAAATGTTTGCAGGGTTGAGCCCTCAACACGTAAGCTGCCTGCTTCAGTGGGATTGCGGAATTGATTCTTTTTGCTTGGGGAATACCTGATAACACTGTCTTTTGTCCACTTATAATGCAGTACGTCAATTTTTTTTCAGCACCGTAGCACTAAATTTCATGAAGACGGTAAAATAAAAAATATTTATAGGGCACACATATGCAGTCTTACTGAAGAAAGGGTGTTTTAAACAGTGTATAATTTAAGATGGTATTTTTCAGAGGACTAAATGAGAGTAACCTTATGTTTTTGCTGTGGAACCACCTAAGCTGAGAAATTAGCAACTTTCTCAGAGCTGTGTAAGCAAGTTGTATGCTATAAAGGCCAAGTGGAACTGGTGAGAAGAAATTTGCTCCCTGCCCCAAAGCTGCTGTGAGCTCATGCAGCAGTTTTTGCGGGTGTTACTGTCTGCAATGCAGAGTGTAAGGATCATTAGTGGTTTGTTCCAACCTGTACAAGTGTTACAGCAGTATTTCATAGTTATATACATCCAGTGTCCAAAGAGTCCAAGGGGCCTGAATGTGGTGAATCGATGGTGGTGGTGTTGCTGTTTGTGCACAACGTGTTTCATGCTAAAGGGATGCTTCTCATTCTCGTCCAAACCCTCCTGGTTTTCTTCCCTCAGAGGTTACTTGTGGGGAGGAGAAGGCTCTGAGCATCATGAGCTGAGCATTTTCATTAGGCAGAGTTGATGAAGCAACGCCACTCACAGATGAGATTAGTGGTTGCTCACATAACTTGTACATGGAGACCGGCAGGGTAAAAGCACAAGATCATAGCTGCTCTTTTACACAGACCTTGTTACAGGTCTACACAGACCTTTTTTGACTTCAGCATGGAGCCTGAGCAGAATGGGGTAAATTCACACCCACTAGCATGGATGGACGCAGCACCCAGGGTGCTGGACAAAGAAAGGCATTATGCTTTCCCTGTGAAAGATGAAAGAGCTCCCAGACTGTTTTTGCTGCTGCAGAAGTAGCATGTGCCTAGATACGTTCGCATCCAGCCAAGCATTTATAGAGAGGTTTAAGTGAGTTGAGCAGGACCCTGCTAGCTTGGTGACTTCAAACGCCTGCGTCCGCACATGACTTATTTGGCTAGCAGCTATAGCAATTAAACAAGTTCTGCCAGTAGCTCGGGTCGACGTAGTCTTTTTCCCATTAAATAGGTCACAACATTGTTTTTTGATTTGTGCTCTTGTTTACCGGATTCTTACGCTGGCTGACAGATAGCCTGAAGGCACGATGTTGCAAAGGGGCAGTGGGTTGGCTATAGGTCCTCTGACGAGAGATACATCCCTCCCGTTCAGGCACGGAGCTACCACTGCAGTGCTCTCTGTACAGGAGCCCCTGCACAGACAGACAGGCGGCGGGTGTGGGGAGGAGGTGGGGGTCAGGGCACGTTGTGCTCTGTGGTTTGGTGGTTGTGCAATGTAGTGTCCCCAGGCAGAGACCTAAGCCCGTGCAGCGGTGCATTCGAGTGTCTCCCTGCACCAGACACCTCCCCTTACTTTACCAGAATGCATCACGTACAGGCTGTGCAGGAAATCGGATGTAATAGATATGCGGTTACGTTGCGAAAAAAACCTGCCTGTGTGAAATCACCACATTTGTTTATCTTACAGAATGGTCAGATGAGAGACCCCTCGCCTCCTTTCACAGGTGAATTGAACAGATTGCGCCTCCAAGGATGACCGGGGATGAAACGAGACCCTCTCTCTCATCTCCCAGAGGCAAGCGTGCTGACAGGAGTCGAGGAAGGATTGTAAACCAGCCAAATAAAGGAGGAATGTTGCAATGGTCATTTTGAAATAAACCTGTTTGTGAGGAGAAGTGACTGTGGCGATATTTATGCTATGATTCATACTGAAGTGCAGCACCTGCAGTTTTAGTCTGGATGACTTTTAGGATAAAAGCACCAGCAAATACTGTTCTAAAATTTGAGAACGTGAAAACAAGCATCAGGGGTGTTCTTGGGTCTGGGACTGCATTAACCTAGAGTAGAGCTTGTGCAAGAAGCGGCTGGAGCATCTTTCCACTGCGAGCTGCAGCTTGCTTATAACTGACTCGTGACAAACAGGGGTTGCACAGTTGCCTATCTCTCTGTATTCACTTGCAGTCTCTTTTCTCTTTTATGTGGTAATTGCAATTACATCGAACTCTTACCGAGTGTGTATCATACCACATTAGAGCTCTTCGAGGATGCCCTCAGAAAGTCCCTTACCCCACCTCCCTCTCCTCCGTGATGACAAGTCTGAACTCTCTGATCTGTGTCTACGCTAGATTGCTGGCGACAGCGTCTGCCTCTGTGTCTGTGGGCTCCAGGCACCCCCTGACAGCCTCCTTACAGCAGTCCTCGCTGATAGACACGCATGTTATTCTCTCAGCGCTACTGATAAGTAAACTCTTACAACCAGGAGGAGGTCAGAGATGGTCGCTGCTTTGTGTGCCTGGTTGTTGATGCTGTCAGAAGGCAGCTCAGGTATCTGCTTTTAGAAACTCGTCATAGTCCAGTTGGCACCTGCGGGAGCTGCACGTGGTAACACTGGAAAAACAGCTCTTTTGGGGGACTCAAAAAGTCAGGCTCCCATTTCTTTACACAAACACAGCGTGGAGACTTCAGAATATGGGACTGCGCTCCCGCTCTTGCCTTAAGACTGTTGCTAAATATTGAGTTAGTGAAAATGCCTGGTTTACTGCCCATTTTACCAGGGGAAAATGAGATCAGGAAAGGAAGTGTCCAGAGATTATTTACTCCAAGAAGATCTTTGCTTCCAACAAAATCCTCAATGCACAGGCTTCTCAGTTCAGTCCCTCAAGTGTATTCAGTGTTTTTTCCTACAAGTGCTTAAAATACTTGAAAGTACAGTGAAAAATCTTTACACAGGCTGGTTGGATGACTCCTCTGCTTAGCATTACACATGTTCTTTTGTTGGTTTTTGCCTGTACTCAACCACTGGAGCTAGTTTTGAACAGTTTAAACCAAACACTCTTAAACACTTACGGGGGGAAAAAAAGGGAAAAAAAAGCAGTTTGTTCAAATAGACAAATGTCTGTCCAAAAGACTGGAAGAACTGCTTCCTGTGGGAACCCTTCTTGCTGACATTTTGCCCTTCTCACCTGATTTTAGTTTTTCACTTGAAGGAATTTTTGTTTCTTTTAGTTTCCATTTCAGACACGGAAGATGACTTTCTATCTTCTAGGTCAATCCATATCTCAGATCCTAGCCAGTGCATTATTATTTTTTTTTTTTTTACTGCTGGAAAGGTGAAGTTTGTACCTCTACGGTGTGTGAAAGCCAGTGGTATCCATGCCTGAAGCAATGACTGATCCCTTGCGTGTCCTAAATTTAACAGCTTTTCCCCACAGCACAAGCCAGTCCCTCCTACTTATTTATTTTCATGGGTCCTTACATTTGCTTTACAAGTGAAGAGGAAAATAATTCACAAATACAGATTCCCAAAGGCCTGCTAAATTAATGGGGTTTTCCATACACAGTAAATAAAAGACAAAACCTATAGGTAAACAGAATTACAAACAGCTTTCTGTACTCCCTTTTATTACATATACAGACTACTTAGAGACACATAGACTCTGGAAGTTGTACAAACGGACATCCTCTCCCATTCACATGCAGGGCGACCTTTCCAACCTGCAAATCCTCTCGATGATGCTAGACCCAATGCAGAAAACATCATGGGGCAGAGAGAGTGGGGAGGAGGCTGCATCATTGATATCTCTGCAGCTGATGCTGTTACACAAGAAAAAACCCTCTTCCCTGCAAGCAGGGTCGGGGGGGTGAGAGGAGAGGTTCTGTGACTTTAGTGAGAAGACATGGACTACTCAGAGAAAAGCTCACCCTAATCTACCGTTACGGGAGTCTGGTATCCAGCTGCCGTACCTGGGGAGCCCACTGTCTGAAAGTAATACCCTGATCCTTGGTCACACCTAACCTGCTGTTGGGGACCAAGTTGTCCTCTATTCTAGCTCTTGGGATGGTGCCTTCCTGGGAATCACAGAATGATCAGGGTTGGAAGGGACCTCTGGAGATCATCCAGTCCAACCCCCTTGCCACAGCAGGGACACCTACAGCACATTGCACAGGACGGCATCCAGGCGGGTTTTGAATGTCTCCAGTGTGGGAGACTCCACCACCTCTCTGGGCAGCCTGTGCCAGTGCTCTGCCACCCTCAAAGGAAAGAAGTTCCTCCTCATGTTAAGACGGAACTTCCTGTGCTCCGGTTTGTGCCCGTTACCTCTAGTGCTATCACTGGGCACCACTGAAAAAAGACTCTTCTCACCTACCTGGCACCCTCCCTTTAAGTATTTATAAGTATTGATAAGATCCCCAAGGCTGGTCCTGGAGTGTGGACCCTGCAGACAACCCATGCTGTGCATCAGCCACAGCGTAGCAATCCCTGCTGCTTTGAGGGTGAAGAATGAACAAATTAAATGAACACCGGTCTTCAGAAGCAGGACCACAGAGCATCCTTTAAATTCATCAGGTTTTCTTAAAATACTAGGCAAAGAGCTTTACAATTCACTTGCAGAGTCAGCATGGTTTGTTGGTTTGGATTTTTAGTGCTTTCCCAGGCAGAGTGACTTAGACTCAGGTCTTGAACCCAACCTTAATATTTGGTGTGCAAGAAATGGAAGATTGAGCCCTGCTTTGTGACAGTACTTTTCTTTTTAATTCAATGTGTTCATTATGTTATTTTAAGAAGCAGCATTTACAGCAGTTGCTACATACCTGTAAAATCAGGGTTTTTTTTTCCTGTTCTTTCTGACTGAAAGGAAAACAACAAATCTAAATGCCAATAGACTAAAAATATCTGCTGGGTATAATGAAAGAGATGAAAGGGGTCAGGTGACACACAGATGAGTTTTACTCAGAAATGTTTAATGGCAAGTAGTACTGTGTTTCTTCTTCGTGTTCTGTGTCTTTCCATCCACGTCTCCAGCTAGCCTGTCCCCTCTCTCCTTTGTTTTTTTGCAGCATGTAAAGCCCAAGTCGCACTGAGCTAGCGTGGTACGGCTCCCATCTACATCTCTATGAGAGTGCTGTAGGACCACGGCATGCCCTGTACAGCTCTTAGGAGTTTAGCAAAAGCAGTGGCCATCTGAAGGTGTACAGCTCCTGCAGCACTGAGACTTCCACCACTTTTAGAAACATTCCCTGCGCCGAGGCTCAGCCCGGCCCTCGCAGGCAGAGCAGTGCTATTATCTGCCTGCATCCCGCAGAGGGCTGAGTCAAGGATGGACTCTGCGACTTCAGCAATGCCACAGGAATCCTGTGGTGCAGGCAGGAGCACAGCAACCTCCCTTTTCTGTGCTTCAGTACTAACCTTGCCTTCGTTAGCAGATGGACCAGAACTAGCTGTACCCAAAGAGAGGTGAGGAGAGAAGGAAAGGGCTATGGATACCACTCTTCATTTACTGGCAGGAGTAAAACAAATTGCAATTCCTAGTACTTCAGGGATGGCCATGAGTCAGGAGGGCTCATTCCCACAGCAGTGCCCTCCCCTCCACAGCAGAGCAGCTGTAATCATTCCTCAGGGCTGGCTTTCCTGGTTAAACACCCCCCAGGGTACAGGCTCTACCATCTCATGTTTGCTGGTGTTCGTGGCTTTGGGATAGTTGCCGATTCCCTGGAAGCGGGTAGATGACTGTTTTAGCTTACTGTGATCTTCTTGAAGCGTCTTTTCTGCCAAGGGCCTCTGACATCTGGCCGGAGTTTTATCAGAGCTTGTGGAAATGCTTTTAACTAAAACAAATATTTAAGTTGAACTTTTACAGGGTTTGAAACTATTTATGGGTGTGGTTTCCCAAGCAGTTTACGCAGATTTCAACGCGCGTTACTGCTGAAAAAAAGTCAGTCTGGCCCTTCCCCTCACCTGTGACTTCTAATTCCTGCTCTAAGCCATAGCAGCAAGCCCATCAGGCTGCAGACAAAGCCTACAAAACACAGTGGTAGCTTCCTGCTGGATCAGGGAGCTGAACTGGCTGAGCACGCAACCACATGGGTACTGGTGCAAGCCCAAAAAGACCGCAGTGCAAGGGTGGAGGGGACGGGACTTGCCCTTTCAGTGGAACACAGCTTTAGCTTAGCTTAAGATACTTGGGAAAATGGACCGTCAAATTGTACAATGTGTACTAGAGTGCTGACTTGAGATATGGCAGAACTTGGTTAAAGTCTCTTCTGCGTCAGGCTGAGCAGGGATTCAGACTAGGCAGCATCAAATTCACCTGCCCTTACATACGCACATTCTCTGTTTTTCTTTCTCCATTATTGCAAAAATATTCTGGATTAAAGATAAAAAGAAGAAAAAGCAAAATGTCAGAAACACAGAAGTTGTTGCAACAGGGTCTCCAGCCCCCATCTGCTGTCCTGAGTGTAGTTACAAACACACGTGCACCACCCACACACCCCAACTACCTTGTAAATAAGAGACGTCAGCCTTCGATGGATTTGCTGATCAGTTGCCAGCAGTCTCCTGACCAAAATACGTGTACTAAGGCTTTGAGCTGTGGCTGTTGGCCAGAAGAGCACCTGCTCCTCTCTCTCTGCCCCAAACACGTAGTTACGTTAGCTGGTGCGTGCCTAGCTTTGTTTACTGTTTCCCACCAAGCTCTGCTGTGCTTCTTTTCCAGGACGGCTTAGATAAAGCTGAGCACAGCGCTCATGAAGCTGGCAGAATTGGACTCCCTCTCGCAATCGATGCAAAGGGGCTCTGCCAGAACTGGACGTACAGGGCTCTCCAGGAACCTGTGCCAGAACATGGTCTGGCTTTAGAAAGTGTTTAATCTTACTTCTCAGGTGCACTCAACTCTTGTTTACTGCGACTACGGATGAACCAGGGCCTCGCTCTCCTAAGCCCCTCTCTGTGTCACAGAGGGTAACGCAGAGGATTTGTCACTGCCTGCTGCTGCCATTTAAAACTGTTTCTGCTCCTTACGAAAAGCAGTGTAGACGTTTCGCAAAGGTGAATGCCATCAATATGCTTTCTAATCTGGCTATTTCAACACTTAATTATTACATTCCCACTCCCCAAAATGTTTTCTTTATTTGGCTCCTCGTAGCTGGCAATCACAGATAGGCTTCAGGTAGCAGAGGTTAGGAGCACATCTGGCTTCCGAGGTTTGAAATTGTCCCTGAAGTTTGTTGCCTCAATGGACTAAAAGTCAGAAGAAAGGACTGTAGCTATTTGTGATACAGCAAAGCCAGATAGCTTGTGAAATTTGTTCCTTGTGCAAGAACCTTTTTTTGACTCTAGACTCTAATTTCAGTCTTTGGCATCTGAACACTGTATCTTTGATCAAAAGCTGTACTTAATGCCCCCAACTGTATGGCAAGGTCAAGAAGCCACTGATTTCACAGATTTCCTTATTTTTCACGTTCCTGTGCTACTCTCATCACCAGTCCCCTTCCATATAATTAATAGAAATAGCTTGAGGTGACAGAGAACACTGAGTAAAATCTCTCTCACTTATGGCTTACACTGCAGCCCTCACCTCTTCACAGGGGAGTCCAAGATAGTCCCTTGCCCACACCGACTACCACGTCTCTGCCCATCAGGAATAAGATGGTGGCACCCCCAGCAAACTCTGGGAAACGTGAGGAGACAACATGTCAAGAGTCTGAACATGGCTCTACCACTACGGCTCAACACTACGGCTATGGCTGTAATTAATTTTTACTGTAACATGGTTTGGACAACATCCTTCGTCAACAGTTGGACTGATTCAAACACCAACAAGAGGAAGGACATCCTCACAATTAAGCATGTGTCAGATGAAAACTAAGTGGGAGAAGCAGTTTAATAACCTACCACCACACCCTGCCTGATGGCAACACAGCACATCAAGAAGTCACTGTTGGCAATGCTAATGGAGGTCTTGTCTAAATTACAGAAATGTGCACCTACAGAGTACATCTCCAGCTGGGATTTTTAAGTGTTGGGAAGCACCCTCAAGCATTGATAGTGACCCAGAACCACATACGATAATCATATTTGTGGGGAGATACATGTTTCTGCTGGTTATTCAGTTGGCCAACAGTGGTCTGATGTAGAGACCCTTCTGCTGGACAAAGATGGCAAACATGTCTACGAAGCAGAGGAGACAGAAGTCAGACTCTCTCTCGAAGAGGGAGACAGTGCTCTTGGATAATGTTTCCAGTGAGCAATTGCAGACCAATTTCTTAAGAGTCGTATTTCAGAATATAGCCCAAATCGCTTATGCTACAAGCTTTCAAGACTCTGTTATGTTTCCTAGATTCAAAAAAGACAAATTACTTTACTTGGGAGCTTTTATTTTTTAAACAGGAAATTGCAGAAAGAGAATAAAAACAGCTTGTTGTTGCAACTGAAATGACCTTACAGCTTCTCAGAATCATCATTAGCGCTGTTTGCACACTTTACTTTTTGAGGCTCACCTCAGCTGAATAAACATGTGGAGTTGCTGGCAGATAACAGGAGTAAAAGGATAGTCGGAAAAACACAAGCCCTTGAGTAGGACTGAGACGAGGTCTGCGAGTCAGTTCCTCCAAGCTACAAATGGAAAGCTTGGCTGCAGCTTACGCAAAATGTGGCTCTGGGCCTGGTGGGTAATAACATTAAGGTTGCAATGGCAGAAGCCATCCTTGTAGGTCTGACCACCTGTAGAAGGAACAACAAGCTTCACGCCTACTGAGTATGCATGTGGATCTACAAGTCTCTAAAGCCCTGTTAGGGAGGGTAGTTGTCATTCACGTCTATCTATTATACAGAGGCGCATGGAAGTCATGACTGCTGTGGTAGTTGCTATGTAGATGCATAACAAGGAGCTGTGGCTCCGGATTGATAGTGGATTAAAGGAGGTTATTCTATCAGGTTGTGAAACAAATACTTCTAATGACAGAAACAATTTGCATATTACTTCACTTACCAGTCAAAGTAACAGTCAGCGGCAGTCTCTATTAGTAGCTTCTATGAGTAGAAAATTGCTGCCACAGGGTTTCTTTCTCCATTGGGCAAAACTTTTCTTTCAGAGATTTCATTGAAAACAAATCCTAAAACCAATGTGTACCAGAGATGGAGATGATAAACACTTGCTGAAAACAAGTGGTTTCCAGCATTTGTGCAGAAAACAGCTTCACTTCTGGGAATAAAAAGAGAAAAAGTGGAGCCCAATGAACACTGAGCGAGGTGAGAATGTCCCCCTTACTGCTTAACACAGGGGTGATGGACTTTATACAAACACACACGAATGTCAAACCTAAGTTTCAGAGAGATCCCTTTGTGCCTACAATGCCTGTTCCTGAGCTCACTGGTAGAATGTGAAAGATGCTTCAAGTCAATCACACCATAAAGAAAAGCGTAAGATAGTTTCCCCTATATTCTCTTTATGTGGTATTTTGTGTTTGCTGCTAATGCCCCGAGAAATCCAGAGAGATCGCACCCACACTGCACAGCTGAATCGTGCTGGAGTCAGGAGCATGGTTTGACTGACGGTAGAGAGAGGTCCTGCGACCATAATAAAAAGCATGCATTTATCTATCCAGTGTCAGCAGCCGCCACGTCCATTTGCTTTGACCTGTGCTCTTCCTGCATGCAAGACCTGACTCGCCTGGTGCTGCAGACGGCATTGCACACACGTGACATAGCACTCCCCTGCGGTAAGTTAAAGCAGAAAGGCAGGTCCAGTAGGGGAACTGTGAAACTGCTGTGCTAGTGTGGAAGACTGGAACATTTAAATAAGTGAATGTCCTTTGTGAAGCAGAATTCTACATAAAGCAAGCCAGAATTTCTCCCTGTCACTTACACCTTCCTTTGGTGGCTATGGAGGTTCCTACAGAGCTTTCCTAGCCACGATAGTAAGAAATATGGTAACTGCAGAGTGCTAGGTCACAGCTGGGGAAGTGGTTCTTCCTGTAACGCTCCTTGACTTTCCACCACTCTTGGAGGGATGCTCTCCCTGTTTCATTATGTACAAATGAACACCGACCGTTGAAGAATGAATGGCAAATGTGGAGGTCACTTGGTGGCTTTGTGTTCATTCTTTACACCCATCGTGTACACCCAAACTGCTACCAGTAGATTAGGTTCCTTCTCACGTTTTCCTGAGAAGGCAGCAACAACCGTTTTGCAAAGCATGTCTCAGCCAGGTTATATTTCCTGGGAGAAAAAGGTCTGGAAGTCCTCCTCGTAGCGCTTCCAAGCTCTGGGCCTTGATTCAGTTCCTGAAGCGTCCATGGAAACTGTGTTAATCCATCAGTTTAAACATTCACGCAGCTCCTTGCTGAACCTGCGTGTGCTGCAGGCCTCAAGCTTCCCCTGAAATCTTTACTGGCACTTGACTGCTAGGCCTAACAGCTGCAAGCGGTATTTCCTTCTGACTGTGAGCAACCCAGGAAATTTAGCCCATCCTATCTGATGCTAATTTGGTTATGGTGACTCACCCCCTTCCAGGGTTTCCAGGCTAATTGCTACAACATTCTCCAGCTGCTAACACAATCCCCTGGGGTCTGTAGAAAACCTTGATTCAAAGTGTTCTAGTTGTAGAGGATGGTGGTCTAAATCCTTATGTATAACCAAATCAAAGAATCAAAACCTTTAATGGGTGGAAACGTCTCCAAAATAATATCTTTCCTGAATCTTCTGCTGATACATACCTTAAGAATAATGAAATAATTCATACTGTAGGCTTAGGAAAGTAGGATCTGCTTCTGTCCTGCAACTCACCTGGGTTTGGCACTGGCTTTCATGTGCACTAACAAATTGCCTTCAGCACAAAATTCAAGACCTATACCCTGTGTTTTCCACAGTAATAAAAGCTTTGGCTTAGCAGAAGTTGCTTGCACTCAGCACTCCGCAGAATAATTTTTTTTTCCCATGTTTGCAACCAATAGAAAGAACTTAAAAAAGATGCCAATGCTACAAAGTTGTTGTGCTTTGTAGGTAAATTTAGTGATAGCAGGATTTGCTGACGTTATCCCAATGTTCCCAGCAGATGACCCTTCTCTCTGCACTCCCTTTGCTCAGCTGATTCACTCTGCTACATACATTTTGGCTTGTAAGCAGTGCTGTGTAAGGGGTGTGCAAGTGAGACTGGCTCATTTCTAGGGGAAACAGACTATAATGATCAAAGTATATGTCTTTGTGGCCAGACTAAAATAGCGGATTTTGCAATGCAATGAGCAGCTCAAAAAGTGAAGCACACAGTGACTCAGAGAGTCATACACACGCGATCTTTTACCAGCATCAGCAGTCTAACCCCCCCTAACGCAAGAGCCCTCCCTTCTTTCCCATGTTTCCCTGAGAAATGTTTGAAAAAGCACAACTTATTCTCCCGTCCCTGTGCACCACATGCTTGTGGTTACTCACCCAGCCCTTACTCACTCATACAAATTCCACCCCCTTTGCCGCGTAACCCCCACCCCAGCCTCAACCGCTGAGGTGCAGCAGAAAGCATCCTGACTATACTTCCAAGACATATGGCCTGAAGCTTCTTGAGGTCAGTTATACTCAGCTGTGACGATGCCCGAGTCTGCAGGGAAGATGCCTCACTGAGCCGCACTCTTTGGATCCTGTGCAGATGCAAGACAGTGTATATTCCTGGACCTGGACACAGAGCCACTAGAAATGCCCATTGCAGCAGGTGCTACGACGTTTCAGTAGAAGGAAGAAGTATGGGCTCAGGCTGCCAACATCTCTTTGCCAGCAAACCCATACGAGTAAGGTGCAGCATGCCTAAGCATTTACTCCTGTCGAGACCCCTCACCATCCTGCACAGGATTCTTGCTGATTTTCCTCTCAGCCTGGGAGATGCTGAGTGCGTATTGGTTGTGTAGGTGTCCTAGGCTTAGTGACAGCAGGACCTAGAGTTTGGGCAAGACAGTCCAGGTTTGCCCCGTCTCAGGGCAGGGCTGTAATTTTTAAGGTACATCCAACTGACTCAGCAACATGGTTGCATTCTGAAGAATGATCTTTAAATATGCATGTTTTGGATTTGGACCTCACCCAGGGTAGTCTGGCTGGTGCAGAAACGCTAGGTCAATTTGGTTAATGCAAACCTGAACCAGGTCCAGCAAGATCCTCATCTGGCTTTGAGGCAGCGTTAGCTGCTGGCCCCAGTGTTCCTGTAAAGCTTGTTATGATAAACAGTGCATCCACACAGAAGAATACCCTCAGTCCTCTTCTATCTACAGCTTATCTGACTTTTGGAGACCCAAGCACTTCTACCTGCAAAGTCTGAGTGGCTTGCCTTTTGCCAACCCTTTTGGAAACCAAGTACTTCAGTCATTGTTAAAAACTGATTTTCTTCCTCTTTTCTTCCCACTACCTTGCCTTGCCTTCTAAGCCAGACAAAGACTGAAAAGATATGGGAGTGAATCTGTGGTCCTGTTTAATGTTTTTTTGTGACCTGTTGGATTGAGTTTAACAAACAAAAAGTCAAATAGAAATAAATTTTAATATTGTACATAGTGTGTTCAGGCCACCTTCAAAGAAGACACTGCCCTGCTCCATCTCCTCTGACCGAAAGAGAGGTTTCAGTCAACAGCACGCCTCATTTACTTTGTTTGGGCTTACAACTTGGACATTACTCCTCCATTTCATTGACAAAGCTGAAATAGTGATGTGATTCAAATCGAGGCACCTGTCTTAAACAATGATGCTGCAACACAGCATCTTTGGAATACAAAGGTTGCAATGAAGTAACAGGCAACCTCTCCTTGGAGTGGGCAATGCGGCCAGCACAGGCTTATGACCTGGAACTGGCTCCAGCACAGCCAGCTCTAGCAGCTTCACCGTTGCTGCCTCCAGAGACCTGACTGTTTAGGAAGCTGTGCTCTGGCTCCTTTCTAAGCCTCCTGACTCTGTCAATCTCTTGACACTCAGGAGTTGCTAAACCCTTGTAGTTTCATAACTCTTTCTCAATAATTTGAATCACAAGGATCCTCAAACCTGTGGCTGTCTCCATTTTACATCCTCTTAAGGTGAGGAGAATCATATATATCCACCTCCACCCAAGGTCACCTCTGGATGCCCTTCCTGAACCACCCTTGAAATGATTTGCATGCAGCCACTGATCCCTTGTGGCTTTCCAAACTCACCAGTCAGGTCAGAAGCAAAACTCCCACAGAGTGTAAAACCAGTAAAACCTAATACAAATAGCAGTATAAAGCACTTTCCTATCCTATGCATGCTGCTGCGTGCCAGGGAGAAAAGACTTTACTTGGGAAAATGGTTTGCACCAAAATGCTCACTTCCTCCCTGTCTTCATCATCTTCTTCAGAAAATTTCTTCAGAATTTGAGTCCAGACGCTGGCAACATACATTTCTAAACTGCACGATCATCTGTCATGCATTGTGGCCTTGAGCAACTGTGTTGCAAGCTTGAGAGTTTGTCTATATTACGGATTTTGAAGACAGAATGAATGCTGGGGCTAATCTGCTTTATCCTCAAAATTGTGTTTCAGAAGCTCTGCTCTGAAGCTACCGAGAAGTGCAAGGAGGAGAGTCTCCTAATGGTTAGTATCCAGATTCACTTGTTTCACCGGCAGGAGCTGAGCTTAGCATGTTCCTTGCACAAACTATACATAATTTACGTTTATGGCCAAACTTTTTTTGATCTTGCAAAGACTTGCATTTTCTCCATTTCTGGAGTGAGTCAGGTAGGATCAGTGCATTTTAAACACAGTTCTAAAAATTGTGGAATGAGGCTCTGCTCCTATTTGCATTCACAATACAAAACTGGAAATCAGTAAAAGTGAAGCAACTGAAGGGATGCCTGCTTGTATCACTTTGCTACCTTTTTTTTTGTCAAAATTTTCATTTAGAACAATGACGTTTTTTTTTCAATGCCAGTGACACATGATTTATAGGAACGCAATCCAAAGCTATCCTATGACTGTGATTCACTTTCCTGAACCTATTACCATGAAAATTGTAAATGATGCAATAGGCTGTTACTGCCATTCAACAATCCATCATAGCATCCGTTAAGTAATTTATACTCCCAGGGCTACATTTTACAGTATATGAAAGCAGAGAATTGTTAGGAACATGCTGCTGGAAGGAAAAAAAAAAAAAAGTAAAAAAAAGAAAAAAGAAAAAGGAAAAGAAATATTACTGCATCAATGTTGGTAAGCTGACCATGCATCTCGAGTGCACGTAAAGCACCTGGGGAGGCAGGCAGGGGAGTAGCTACCTGGTATCTCAAAATCTTGCCACTCCACCACAAGCAGTATCGTGGTGAATTAAATCCCAAACTAACAGACACCACTGACAGCCCTGCACGGGAAAAGCATCTCACAGCAGTCTATCCTCACAGGACTTACGGTATCAAGACCCACTCCCCTGCAGGCACACAGACTCAGTGAAGGTAACTCCAAGTTTGATGCCTGAGCAACAGGCCTAAAGAAACCAGCTAGAAAACCAGAAAGTTTTACAAGGTGAGAGAGACCCCTCCACATACCAGAATCTGACAGAAGTGTTGAACTTGTCCGCAGCTGGGAAGAGAAGCGCGGTGGTGGCCATGAAGCAACACAGGCACATACGGGCTGTGGAAAGCTGGGCTCGTCACTGCGCAACTTTGAGCGGTGGTAGGAGATGCTGAACTTGGTTCGAGAGAAGCAGGAGAATATCAGAGCAGAGACACTCAGGGCAGGACTGCTCATTAACCATACTTCTCACTGAGGACTAGACTTTAAAAAAAATATTAAACAAAAGAGCCCAGTGATGCCCTGGGAAAGTTTTAATAAAGCAAAGGTAAAATATGTAAAGAAAGGCAGTGGGAAACGGCAACTAGCATTTTAAGAAGAGTCCTTTTAATTCCTTTGCAGCATACACAGGGTGGAGGTATTGTGCAGAGCTGCCTGCATAGAGTGCTGTACAGAGAGTGTACAACTATTAGTGAGCAATGCTGAGTTTAAATAATCAGCAGCACAGTCCCTAGTGTGATGAGGGAATCCTTAGTGTGAAGGACCATTACTGCAGCACAGGCTCTAACACAGTGTTCTCCCCCTTTGCAACACAGCATAATCTGGAGGATTCCCGATGACAGATTCGCATGTGCTGTTCTGGTTTTCATTGTGAAAAAAAACACAAAGGAAAAGCTATGTAGCAAACTGCTTTGGCTTGCCATTTGTCAAAATGAATGCAAACCCCTCTGCTGCAGAGAGACCACCTCTGCAGCAAACAAATAACTACATATTCCTCCCGCATACTGAGAAATCCCCCTGAAGTGAAACAGGAGGTTCCCAGAACTTCAGAAGCCAGGCATTGCCTCTCCAGGATTGCCACTGTAAGGAAAAGAGAAGTTTTGGTCCCTTTCAGGTACAGAATACGAACGACAGGGATGCAACAAGCAACAGTTTATTTGTAGAAAAATCCTTTAAAATTTTACTACATTGTAAGATTAAGGAAAAAATAGTATTAATATATGTACATACAATATATATAAACAAACACACATCGCACCATTAAAATTACATGCTTTTTAAAACAGAGAATGGGTCATATTCCCTCATATCAATTTTAAAATTATCACTGCAAGAAACCTTGCTTCCTTTTAGTTTTTTTATCCCCATCAAAGTTTTCAAGTACAGGAAGTAAGTAATGCAGGATCTAATAGTAGAAAACCTTTGTTATACACAAATTACAATGACAGCTATACAATATTATTCTGCAGTATCCAACACTCGTGTTTTTTGAACTCTATAATGATATGAACTTTTACCTGAGGTGCATGGAAATAATGAAGCATGATAATTGGCAAGTTTAAGAGATTTTCACATTGTGATTTGACTGTAATTAAGTTGATTAGGTATCACACATCTATACCCATAGTACTGGCACAAGAATGCTCTGCGTGAGTCATCACCAATGTCTTAGAAGTGCAGGAAAAATTAAAAGGCAAGCACCACTTGCAATGATAAGCATGCAGACAATTTAAGTGAAACAGAGGTAGCATGTTCTTGTAAATCCAGCAGGGTCATTCAAATCAACTGCACCCTCCCTTCTGCAAAAGGCACTCGCTTTTTCAGCTATAAACAATGTGGTTTTAAATTCAGTCAGATTGACCACAAATGGTGGATTTCTCTCCTTACAAATATAAAAAATGTTAAGCAGAGGACACAATGAAAAGAAAAAAAATGGGTGTAAGAAATACACATTTCAGGTAATATGTGCTATTCCTCTCCCCCTACCTTTAATGGGGAGAATCGAAATATTTTATAAAACAGTTGCAGTACATAATCCAAAAATTAAGACTTTCCAGTTAAAATGGCAGTATTAAGCAGCACATTATGTATCAGGAATAATTTTAAAACACCAGAAGTACACCAGCCTTTTTAATAGATAAAAAGCAACAATTCACAGTTAGAAAGTTTATGCACAAAAAGGTGGTGCTGGAGAAGGATAAAGATCCTTTGATGTAAAACCTCATAAATGAAAATGCACTGAAACTCTTGTACTGTATCTTTTATCTTTTCTGCAGTTTGAAAAGATGTCCATGCAAAACACCTGCTCTTACCGTGACACTACAGAGCTAATTGAGTTATAAGATGTGCCACTGTTGCAACTGGAAGCATAAGCCTCTTGACCATTAGCATCTAAGTTTATTTTAAACACAGAAGATGCCTTCAGTAAAAAGTCTGCTGCATCTCTGCGACCTAATTCCCTCAGCTTAGACATTAGGATACCTACAGTGCTCTCAGGAGCATTACTCCATTCCTGCAGAAGGGCATGGACTGGGCTCGAGACAAAGTCATTTTGTGTTCCATTATTTGTATTGTACTTTGCAACAAGATCAGGGAGGCCCAGATTCATGGCCAGAAGGCACCAATCTTTGCCCATAGGATCAGGTGGATCCAAAAGTCGACTTAGTTTTCTCCTGGTAAGTAGATTCAGATCGGAAACATGAATATCCATTCCTAGGCTGCCCTGGGAGTAGACATCAAGACACCCAAAACACAGTATACTGCTAAAGCTCTCTTTATATCCCCCCATAGTGTTAGTTAGTGATGTCTCCTTTTGACTCTGTGCACGGAAAAAGTCTCTAGGCTGGTAGACCATTACTGGTTCATGATGTTCCCTCAGCTGCTGAGGACTAAGGTAGTATTTGACAGTCAGAAGGCCTGGCAAGGTTGTGGCCATTAAATTATCAATGGTGCTGCATACAGAATCCAGAAGTAAGCAGCACTTGATCTTCTCTGTTTCCAGTCCTCTAACTTGAACCTCTATACCCTGACCATGGTTGACCAGCAGCACTAAAAGCTCTGCTCCACGATTCATAATCTTTGATCCGTTTACCCACAGACGTATATCAGCATCTCCCTCTGTGCTTTGCTGATGAATCCACCTGCAGAGATTCACCTGAACTTTATGAAAAATTCCACAAGGAAATGGGGTAAGATGTTCCACAGGAACGATTCTAACACCACCATAAATCAGCACCTCATCCTCCTCATCTGTCCAAGACCTGTGGAGATTGTCAGTCTTTATGAGAGCAGGAATATCCACCATTGCTCCACTGCTAAGGTCCCTTGCACAAATATCCATGGCATCCAAAATCTGTATCAGTTCTTCCACATCACTGTCTGTCACCAGGCGCTGGATGTCCTCTATAGTGTACCGACCTCTATAGTGATGGAGAGCTTTGGGGTTCTCCACTGACAGGATTTTTGCAAGGACATTTGAACAGAGCCAGCGAGGGTCCAGAAGTACAACATCTTGGACAGTTTCACTCTGCATAATGTTAATCTGTTTATAAATATGAAAGTTACAATTTACATCTTGCGAAGTATAAGATGATACCCCATATTCTCTCCTTCCTAATTTACTGACCAAATCATTTAACTAACGCTTCTGACAGGAGAAAAACAAATAGTGCATTTTATTTTCTTGCAAGTATTTGGAACAAAGGACAGTTCTTGTTCTTGATTTCCACTAGTAACAAAGCTACTAGGGCTCAACAACTGTAAAGCCTAGCCATGCCTTGCAAGCTACTTATGCAAAGGTGTTATCCTATGATTCAATTTCTAATGGACATACATAAATTTCTCATATGCAGTGAACATGTTAGGCACTATCTCATTTAAGGTAACAGCATACTTATCCTTTCTGGGTAGTTTATATGCTTACAACTATAGCAATAAACTGTAATTCCCCCTCTCTCAAAGAAACAATGTTGAATGAAACAGAAGCCACAACACAACGGTAACAAAAAGCATTATTAACTGGTCTCTACTTCTTATGATGTCTTAAGAGGGAGGAGAAAACATATGCAATTTAGATAAAAACACTTACTTCTCCTATGCTGTGCAACTGCTGTGCAATATGCCGTAGGTCATCTTCACTTGCTAGGGGATTAAGCTGTTCCTGTACATCGTATACAAACTGCTGCAAGGACATCAGCTGGTTGGGTCCATTCATTTTTCTCCATGAAGGCAGTGTGGAGATTATTTTTTCACAAAGATGAGTCATCGGTGGGCAAGTCTTACAAATGCACAGAAAACATCAATTTGTAATTCTACTCTGCTGATAGTAACGGTACCATTGTTGTTGTTTTTTTGGTTTTTTTTGTTTTAAGGGAGGTTACAAGGTCTAATGGATCAATGATGTGTATTCATGTCTAAAGAGATCCCCTTGTGATGGACCCTTACTCTTCCATCTGGCATTCACTTGCTGTAAAATCTAACTTTTCTTAATAAAGTGAATTCCAGAAACAACTTTTTCACTGAAATAAGCAAACTTTCCAAATATCACCATGACTATAAAGGGAATCCTGACACATGGAACAAAGTTTGGTTTATTTAGTCCTGCTTTGTCAAATGTGCTGATCACCTGAAACAGTGACTTCAGGATGTATCAACTGCCTTCATGCATCCAGAAGTTAATCTTTATTTCAGAAATTGTCGACATTTAATTAAGATCTGTACTCATCAGTATCTGTACAGGACCAGTTTACTTCAACAGGTGAGACAGCAGAGTACCAGATAAGAAGTAAAGGTGGTACTTTTATCTGTTGATTATCTTGGACATCACTGATGCCTTCATCCTAAATTTTCAAGCCACAGCACGCACTTCTTAGGCAGCAAAGCCCTCCAGATTTCAAGCTAGTGACCATGGCAATGATAAAGTTTTGTCAGAGAAGAAAAGCTTATTAAATCAAGAGACCACTGGGAAAGTAAAACAGGCTGAATTTTTCACAAAACCAAACGTTTTCCTCGACCTACAGAATGAACTCAGTAATACATTCACTTTTAATTAATTAAAAAAAAAAACCTATCAGAAGTGGCTGCAGAAATTCTTGTTGGTGTGTCACACAAGTAAGAGGGCCTTTGGTATGAAGAAATTTAAATCCATTTTGCACAGGCTTCACAACTTCACTTGGTCACCCTCAGTATGGAAGTCTGTGAATTCATGGTGATGACATCAAACCATGGCTATTGTACCTTTAGTTTCATATACGTATACCTACACGTGTGTATGTGTATATATATATACATATACATATATACACACACACACACACACAACTCCAAGCACGTATTTTTCAGTAAAAAAGTGTGGTAAAAAGTTAATGTGTATTCAGTTCACACATCTATATTGGGAATTATCTTTCCAACAGCTGAGAAAACTGTTCTAGTCTGGTGGGTTTTTTTAATGAAAAACTTACTTGCCTGAAGTATCTTCTGATTCTCTGTAATATGCTGATAAAAAAAAGATCAAAACCAACCAAACAAAAAGAAGGGTCAATGCTGGAATCCAATCACTGTCAATTCAAAATATGAAACTAAAACTTGGAACTGAAATTCTCAAATAATTTCCTTTCAAGAGAGATAATTTTGGTGACCTGTACAAAACACCTACACTTTTGAAAATGCTGACCACCCCTTTGATGTCAGGAGTTTGTTTATCACCAGGTCTGTCATGCATGCTGCCAAAAAACCTGAAACAGCATTAGTTTCTTTAAGGTCCATAATGTAAGTACTAAATTTACAGTAAATTATTACACATTATTTTCACATTTTGGCTGGCCCAACCCAGACCTTAGACATTACTTACAGAAATTATCTGGCTTCTTATTTCTTGCAAGTGATTTCGGAGAAGCTTCATATCTTTAGACCCAGATGCTCCAGCATCCAAGACAAATAACTTGTCTGAAATTTGCAGATCGTTTCCAAATCTAAAAGAGAAAAGGTGAGCAATTATTTACTTAGTCCCAAAACCCAGTTTTATTTCTTAATCCAGTTGTACTTCAATCTTCAATAACACAAGAGTTATTTTTTTTCAAGGAATGATGAAAGATGTTTAAGTACCAATTATTTTATAAGCACAGACAGTATAGCTGCTCTCAAATTTTCTTGAAAATAAACAGAGATCTTGAGAGATAACTGTTGTCTTTCCTAAGGAAGATGGCTGAAGATGCATAAGAGAATTGCAACTGCATCACAGGACTTGCAGTTGCAAAACAAAACTTTTTTACTAGAGAAGGGACAGCAGGAATTAATTCTTTTGAAGGTCTTCATATTTGTTGCTTGCTTTCTTCTCACTTTAAACAGTTCAGTTGCCATTGCTATTGACACCATCTCTATTTCTCCCTTCCGTTTGACTTTTCAACCACACATACTTGTTTTCTTAGCTCTGGACTGATTTGCACATAAAAGGATTCCAATGCCAAAGATTACACACAGGTATTTTCTGTTGGTTTATTTCAATTGATTAAGATACTGCCCTGCCACTATTGTGCTGGAATTCCTACATTTGTTTCTTGTACAGTCCAGATAAGTGTCTAAGTTCACAGGTGTGGACGGTTCCTCCTACCACGTGTTACCACTTACGTGCTCACTGTGAATATAAATTATTGTTACTTTATATAATAGTATGTTTGTGAAAAATTCTCTATTTCCATCAACAATTTGCATGCTCTCCAAACATTTGCTGAAGAAGGCTAGAAGATTCCATAACTTCTAGGTACCTCTTGGCTGACTTTGTCACCTGTGTGACTCTACAACGTCCAGCTTTTCACAAACTGTGTATGGAGTATACCTCCATGCCTGTTTTAGGTTTTTTCCTACCCACCCTAAGTCAATTCAGAGCAAAGGGTCACTATTCTGTAAGGTTTCCTCTTTTTCACCCCACAGTTGTAGCTGAGAACTCCCCATTTTTCTGAGACTGGTGCAAAACCTGAGCACCAAGACGTTAAGACAGATGGCTGATATGGCCCTTTGGATGTATCCCAGTGTTTACTGGGTGAGACTCCCTGAGCCCCAACTCATTTTTGCACCACTTGGCTCATTTTAACTCACTTAAGGCAGGTCGCTCACTTTAATACTGGTAAATGTTTCACTTTTTTGCACAATATAAGCTTCCCGAACATACTCAAAATATAATATCACATAGCATAAGCCACATAAAAACCTTTTACATATTCCTATTTTAGTATTCTTTCCTTCCACTTGACATGTTTAAACACTACATATAAATATACTCCCCACTTACCTGTTCCTGATTTCTTTCAACAACGATATGTCTTTGTCATACCAAAACTCTCCCCCAACAGGCCGAGGAAGATTCACTATGTCAGCGTGTGTGGCGACCAAAACAACACGCAGGGGACTTTTCAGCTTCCCACCAAATGCTAGAAGAGAAACAAGAGCACTCCCTCACTATGATACATGCCTACGGAGAAGGCTGTCTTACTGAGCCAGGAAAGTAGCAATACATTTTACATTCCTCATACCAATCACTTTTGCAGTGGATTTACCAACTCTAACCATAGCCATACTGTGCTTACACCACTGGTGCTTTGCCTGGTATCTGCCTCCAGGATTATCTACATAATGTCCAGTTTGAATAGCTACACTATTTGATTAACATCAGATAGAATCATAGAATGGTTTAGGTTGGAAGGGACCTTGAAGATCATCGAGTTCCAACCTCCCTGCCATAGGCAGGGACACCTCCCACTAGACCAGGTTGCCCAAGGCCCCATCCAGCCTGGCCTTGAACACCTCCAGGGATGGGGCATCCACAACTTCTCTGGGCAACCTGTGCCAGTGTCTCACCGCCCTCAGAGTGAAAAATTTCTTCCTAACGTTTAATCTAAACCTGCCCTCTTCCAGTTTAAAGCCATTCCCCCTCATCCTATCACTATATGCCCTAGTAAAAAGTCCTTCCCCAGCTCTCCTGTAGGCCCCCTTTAGGTACTGGAAGGCTGCTATAAGGTCTCCCCAGAGTCTTCTCTTCTCCAGGCTGAACAGCCCCAGCTCTCTCAGCCTTTCTTCATAGGAGAGGTGCTCCAGCCCCCGGATCATCTTTGTGGCCCTCCTCTGGACTCGCTCCAACAGATCCATTTCCTTCTTATGTTGGGGACTCCAGAGCTGGATGCAGTACTCCAGGTGGGGTCTCACCAGAGTGGAGTAGAAGGGCACAATCACCTCCCTAATATACATTGTATCCTCCCTAGATACAGTGATATTACATGACTTTATTGATTAATGTTTTTATTAAAACAATAACACTAATGATATATCTATTAACTACAAACTACAATAGTGTGAGGAAAAATAATTAAAAATAACAGCTTCTTGAAAGGGTTTCTCATAATCTTAGGATGCTCCTTAATACTACAGGTGTAGAGTAGAGGATTATAAGTAGAACACAAAATGTCTACAACATTCATACATTGGTATGAATGCTATTTTGCAGTACTTACACAAACAATGACCTCTCACTTAGGTGAGAGTTAAGTAGGAAAGCCTGGCAGAAACCATGAAAAAGAATAAGAAAGAAAGAAAGATACAAATGGCATGAATGAGGTGACAGTATGGAACACAGTTTTCAATCTTTTCTCAAACTGATCTTCCAGAAAAGAGGAAACATCATTAGATTATTTTTTAAAACAGACAGTACATCCAATCCTGCTGTTTTAGTCTGACAAAACTTCATGTGGGAGAAATATGCTTCCATTACTTCTCAGTTTTCATCAACTAAGAGCTACAGAATCTTGATTCATTCATAAAAAGCCACATTTTCCCAAATCAAATCTCTGCATAGCACTTCAAGGTAAGTATTTTGAAATTGTAAATATTTTTTTTGGCAGCTGAAGGCATGGGTACCCAAACTGAGCTGACCAGTATAAACACTGATTTAAGCAAAATAGCTAAATAATGCTGATAATTAGATCAGAAAGAATAAACAATTAACTCAAATTCTAACTTCGTCAAACTGTGAACTAAGTATCATTGCTAGACTGAGAAGCCATGAAAAGCTTTCAGCAATTGTAAATTAACTGTATTTTCAGCTTTCATACTTTCCTGCAAATTTCTGAGCTTTTACTTCCAGAAGTAATTTTATGTCGGTTAGATCCAAATGCTCATATTGTTAACCTTGTGATTGCACCTAAAATGGAAAATGAAAGACGTGCAGACACCTGAACTGAAAACTGAAGGTCTGCCTTGGCTCATCGTTATCATTATCTGGCTGAGACAACGCATGCAGAATTGAGCCAAAAACAAAAAGAGAGGGGAAATACTCTTCGCACTATGTAAGTATTTGTTTTGCTTGTGTGGTGAGTCCCTAGCAGCCTTATAAATGTCCATGAGTGCCGAGTCAGATCCACTGGCTGGAATAACATTTCGGTTCATAGAACCAAGACACACGTCAGAGCTTAGCTCATCCATGAAACTGTCACAGTGCTCAGCGACAAACACAAACAAGTTACACCATATATATACTTAGACCTACAGACCCTTTAAGGGGAAAAAAAAAAAGTTAAGTTGTTTGCTTGCCAAGTAAGTTTCAGATTGTTGCAAAGCTTGCATATAAAACAAGTAAACTTATGTAAAACTTGTGCAAAATCTGAGAATATGTGAAGTGAAATTTATTAGAAATACTGGTTTCTGTACTTGCAAATGCACCAAAAGGTTAACATATTTGAAGTCCAAATACAACTCTAGTTAAGCACGTTAAAGTGGCACATGCTGAGAGGTAACACCACTCCACAATGTCATTTTGTCCTGTTCTCACAGGCAACGCTAATTTATGCTGGAAACACTGTTAATTGGAGTTAGATATAAGTAGAATTTCAGCAATGCATCTAAAACTGGTTTTAAATGGTTCCAACTCTCTGAAACACTTTTCCATGCAGCTTATCTGACGTAAAACTTCATCTGCCATTTCCAGATGTAAATCCCAGCGCCACAAGAGGCTGCACTGTGTCTCATGACCCTTTTAGTTGGACTGAGTGTTGTGTACAACTCTTTAGGATTGTTCCATAGAAAATTCCCTTTCTCTAAAAAACCTTGTGTAAAGTTTGTTTGAATACATGGGGGTGAAGACACATAACAGCATTCAACATGGAGGACGTACAAACTTGCAGAGAAACACAAGAAGCTTTATCTTATAGCCCCCTAATAGTTCATTAACAGGCAGAAGAGCATACCTATTGGCTCCTCAACCGGGACTAATGATTTCAGGAAACTGAGCCAAAAGGTCACTTGGTTTAACTGGATTTCGTAAGGCTCCTCGAGACTAAAAAGCACTATGTGAATTGCAGTGGGATCATTTGCAGCAAAATAATCGTAACAGCAGAAATACACAGGATTCCCAGAGAATTCCCAGATGCTGAAATCACCAACTCCTGAAAAACAGGCAAACAGATGAAGAGATCAAATCATACTTTGTCAGTAAGCATGAAGCATCTTTCAGCCATGGAAAGACAAACAAAAGAGTTAATCTGATTTAAACTTTCACAAAGATAAACCATATGCATGTGAGAAAACAAGACTGCAAATGCAATCATGAACGAAGGGAACGGGTTTCAGTCAGTCTCAGAGGCTGAGAATTTGGGTCCTCACTATCTGTTCCTCTCTCACATTCACTTCTCTAGGACATTCAGCTGGGTGCCACGTGGAAGCACCTGTGTGT
This sequence comes from Pluvialis apricaria, assembly GCA_017639485.1. Taxonomy (NCBI): domain Eukaryota; kingdom Metazoa; phylum Chordata; class Aves; order Charadriiformes; family Charadriidae; genus Pluvialis; species Pluvialis apricaria. Next base: position 46,045,727 of record CM030044.1, on the reverse strand, counting down.
TAAAGGCATGCAGCCTTACACATTAAATTGGCCTTTGCCTTGCACAACAGCAACAGATTTTGTAATTCCCTTGAAAAACAAGAATAAAGGCTGCCATTCTTTTTCTGCTTACCCCAAAAAGCTCAATATTTTTATTAATTTTTCTTCTTAACCTGCCACTGCTGGTATTAAAAACAGCCGAAGGACATTCTCAAAGAAGCCACTTTGCTTTACAGAATTGTACTATCTATGTCACGTTGTTAAGTCAGGACTGAAGAATGACCACGTTAAGGATACCAACAGCAATGTGCTTCTTTTTGCCATCTCCTTTAACTTCAGGTGGGAGAAGTATCAGTGTGTTGCACTGTATGGCACTTCCCAGACTCACTGTCTGACTAGGGTGAAGTCTGATGCACTTGTACTACCTCTATTCAAATAAACACTGATGGAAGATGCACCTCAAACTTCTAGAAGAAAAGCATCCAGAAACCTCAAATCTCCTGGTATGAGTACAGCTATTCAAAGTTCACCCAGGTGCATGCTTCCCTTCTGTATCAAGACAGCACACAGGAGGAAAAGAAGCCCCTTCTGACAGTCTGTTGCACAACTCTATTTCACTGCAGAATTTGACTTGGTTTCAAATTACACTGAAAGAGGAAATTAGCTGGGACAAAGAAGCAGCTTTAGCTACATGCCAAACTCTTCAGCATCTAGGACAAATGTTTTGTTACTGCATGTGTTGGTGTGCATATACTGCATTTGTAAATAGGTTTCTCTCTCCAAAATAAAATCTTGATTAACCCTAACTCAGCCTCAAAATTGCAACTGCTAAGGCATGCAGAACATTTTCCTTATTAAGAAGAGAACCTACTGGGAGAGATGTATATAACAATTAGTATGGCTGGTGTTATATATGCACCATTTGTATGGTCTTCACAGTCAAAAGCCATGTATGTACTTATGATGTCTCTGACTGACCCCCTTACTGCTAACTGGTTTCAACTGCAGAGCTGTTAGCCTCCTTTCAAAAAAAAAAAAAAAAAGAAATCAGAAGCTCCACTCACCACGTTTGGTGAGCTCCAGGACTCACCAAACATGTTCCAGCCCTGTCACAGGGAAAGAATGGTAGGTCCTTCATACAGCTGGGAACCACTTACATGGTGAGGATGTTTGTGTCTATGGGACCAGATTAAATCTGGTAAAATCCCCAAACAACCTACAGTTGGTGAAGGTGCCTTCACACTAGTAGCCGGTCTGCAAACCCGCTCCTATTACACCAAATCCTTCCTTCCTGCTGCCCCACTTACTCATCTCAAAAACATTTCTATGTGATACTATAAGGATCTGACACAAGTGATTACTTGTGTAATTCTCTACAGAACTTAATGTAGATTTACTTTCTGCTTAAACCAACCAAACTCCACCAGTGTTGGATTCTCAACCACAGTCACTACCGTACCAAGTCAGATTTTTTTTTTTTTTAAAAAAAAAAAAGAAGGAACATGGCATTAACCATCCAACTCCAGGGCATACCAGCCCAGGGCTCTGCTTACCGTGCAAGCAGGCATTTTGAATGTCAATGGCCTTGGTGGACTGGTCATCAGCAGAGAAGTGAGAGTGATGAGCAGGTGAAACGAAAGCTTCTAATACTCCTTTGGTCAGGCCCGGCTCAAACATCATACTACGGCTTCTCACGCTGACATTCTCACAACCAGGATAAAGATTCGTAATGCTTACTGAAACTGGGTCAGGGAAAGGAAAATGAGATTACAAACCATGTGAAAATCACAACCAGATCACTTCAAAACAAGTATGCAAAGCATAATAGCTTAGTAAAAAAAAAACCAAACTGCTCTTCAAAGAAAGGAGATGACTACGAAGCTGTAAGCATACACAAATACATCCTTATTCTGAATGATGATGAGGAAAATATTAGAATGACCCCATGTAGCACTTATTGCCCTTTAGCAGACATACCGCTGGGTGGGAAGCACAGAACAAAAATGGAATGATTTGGAAACGAAAGGTTTCAATAGTTGAAGTTCTTCTATATTGCAAAGATATACTGCTTTTTTAGCTAAGTGCTGCAGTTTCATAGCATGGGCTATTTTTATTGGCATGGAAATGCTACATATTGATATAGTTGGTTCCTGTAAGTAAGGATAAAAATATCACTGTGTAACAACTGTTTCTGGGGAGATGCAGGGGAAAAGTAGGCCCTTAACCAAAATTATTTTACTAATAAGCAATCTGTTTAGTTCATGCTTAATTCAGATTCACTAAGAGTAAATGAGAAACGACAGGGTTTTTTAATTGACTTGCACCATCTAGTGGGAAAAGTAAAGATTTCTTTTCCTCCACTAGATGCTGAATTCTAATAGTTGGGTTTTAATATAGAAAGAAACTACCTATCAACTGTAAAACTATACTTTCATGTTTGATCTTCTACCGTAATATTTAAATCTTTAGGGTCTTGTAAATAAATACATGGCCAATTCCCACACTTATTGTTATAGAATTTAAACAAACATAAGCACATGATCAAATATAGACCAAATTGTGCTGGTTTACATGTTTATCTGATTAGGTCACTCAACCCATAATATTATCTACATGTTATATAATGATTTTCATCCAAAAAGAACAGATACTGAAACAAGCAAAACTCAAAAAATCCAAGCATTATAACACCACTACAGTAGCTTTTTTTCTTTGCATACAACTGCACAACTTTCTGGCTTTACATCTAGGTAAGCTATTTTCAAGTGCATTCTTCAAACTCACCATTATTTCGATAAAGATTTGCTAACATGACTGGCAGTCTTGTCTGATTTTGATGATAGTATGAGTGCATAACACTTATCCTCTAGTTCTGGTACCAACCAACATAAAAACATGTCTTCAGTCAAAACCTTCCTGCACTGCCTCCAGGAACTGATATTTTGTGAGTGACTTATCTGCCCTTCTATGACACCGCAAATTAAGATAAATAAATCAAGAACTTCTGACTGATTCATTAATCAATTTCTTTATTCTGTTGTCACAGATGCGAGCCCCTTGTGTGAAGTGAACAGCAAATAAAATAACAATCTCTGTGCTAGGTATCTTGTCTTATTAAGCCACTCTGCGAGTTCCTCAGTACCTCATATCTTTCTCAGGTGACCAGAGAGATATGAAATCTACTACTAGCACTGTTGTAACACTACCTAAAAATGATGAATGAAACCTAAACCTGCAGGTATTATCCAAACATTTTTAAAGAAAAAGGCAACCCTGACCCCATCTAAAACTTACATAGTAAGACTACTTCTAAACATCAATTTAAACTTGAGCTCTTCAAAGTACCTGCTTAGCTTTGTATACGTTGCACAGCCCCTCAATGTTAGGAAAGGGACCTAGACAAATAATTCACTGCTCTTTCAAGTGTACTGCCACAACTGTGGGTTATTCCAAAGCCGAGTATATGTTGAAGTATAAACTTAGCTAGTTCCTCCACATCCTAAAGCTCTTCCCACTTCACACAGGCCAACTGGTGCTACATGGGCAAAGTTTCCCTATCATTTGTACCTATTTACTTCAGTTTAGAAAACCTTCATTTTCACCTTGTTTGGAGACAATCTTAGACACCTCTAACTGGGCTAATCCACTTCTGTACCTTACAGAAAAGCACTCCAAGGCATCAGAGGTAGTATTGAATCCTCTGTTGTTACTTAAAGATCACATAAAGATGCAGCACATCAAACAAAAAGACTGACAAAAGCATAATGCCCAAACCCACAATGGTGGAATCTGGTCAAGACACTGGCATTCACAACCTAGGACTTTCTGTGAAAAATAAACGCCAGTGTTCATTGAGTCCTGTCCTCCACTCTCCAAGTTCATGTATGCAGCATGTGAGTAAACAAAACCTTAACTACTCCTATGCCCTCCACACCTGCTGCTCCTCTTCACTCTCACTTTAGGTATGACCCTGTACACAGAGAAGTCAATGCTCTCTCCGCTTTGCTTCGGTTTCTTACACGCTTAGATTGTCCTGTGTTTTCCAGTACAGCCAACAGCTCTTACTTAGGAGCTACACAGACTAAGAGGAAAATGTTTTCTCATTCAATCATTACAGCTTTGAAGTCATACCTGAAGGTTTGGAAGACAAAGGAGATGGAGGGAATCTGGTTGAGTTTGTGGAGGAAAGCCTAGGCCTACGTCTTCGGAAAAAGCTTCGTATCAGGCCACACTTGAGAGACTCCACAAGGGTGGTTTTCCCAGCGCCAGAGTGTCCAAACAACTTCAGTTTGATCCGGGGCTGTGGATTCTGCGTGTGCCGCAGCTGCTGGATAAAAAGCCCCCGGTGTGTATCCTAAAATTCAACATAAAGGAGAAATTGGAACATGTGGCAGAGAACTTCTGTCTCCCAACAAACTGAAACCACAGGGGTTAGGTAATGCTTTCTTGCCAGGTTGGTGTTCATCTGGATCATTTCCCCATCATTTCATCATGCTAATGATCAGTCACTGGCAGAAGGGCAGGGACAGGCAGACAAGGAACATCTGAGTACTTGCCACCTTGAGCCTTCATGAAAATCACACATGACTTCAGGCTCAACATCAGTGAATGGGATCATTTTGACCTTGATGGAGAGTGCAAAGTAGGAAAAACTAGCTCTTTCAGTGCTCATTCTCCTTACATATAAGTCTCAGTAGCGTAACCAATATCCATAATCTTATACTGTATATACATGCAACATAGAAGAATTTTGCAGTGACAGCTACCACCTGAGCAATCCGAAAACCCAATGTGCATTTCTCCTCTTCTTTACACCAAATTTTTCTGTACTTCTCATATTTGGGGGAATTCTCCTCTCCCCTCTCCCTCCTCCTCCTCCCATCCAGTTCTCTGTTTCCACTTCAGTTCTTTGCAAGGTAAATATTACTTTTCCCAGACCATTCTTATCTCTCCTTTCCCCATACACTTATTATTCTTTACCTTAAAAGACCTCTTTCATACTGTTCAACTTCCATTTTTTTACCCCTCCACTGCAAGTGTACAACTTCCAGCCTGATTTTTCCACTTTACTGCCAGGCCTCAATAGATTTGCCTCTCTACTTAATTCTCCTCTCACAATTTGCCCTTTGTGTGCATTCATTGTCTCTTCCACAGCTGTGTCTCATCCTCCTACACAGGCCTTCCTCAAACCCAATCACATTTCCTACAGAAGAACTTTCCAGTTTGAGCTCCCCCACTACCCCTCTGCATCTTGCCTTGTAGTATCTGAAGGATACTCCTTCTGCTCCTGTCAAAGAGTCAGGAACGAACAAATCAAACCTGTCTTTTCTCTTTGCCCAGCAAGAGGCCATTGGACATGAAGGCTCTATTTCCCACACAAGCTGAGCTTGAAACATCAACTCTGCAAGCAGATGCAGTGCAGGAGAGCAAACTACCAAGAGTCTCTCACCACAGAAAGACCTGTTTTAAGGGAACAGGGATATAGCAGAAAGGGAAAGGCAAAGGAACTAGCTTCATCTTCCCTTCCTTCGTTCCCCCATTTGAAGCTGAGAGAGAGGGTCTGTTGTTCTGCATTTTGCTCAGTTTAACATGTAGGATGACTCATTAAATGAGCACCTACAGCCCCCCAGAATTATAAGCATGCAGCAATTAAGCTGAGAAATCTGACAGAAATAGTAGCACATATAATTTAGTTTCTTCCTCGCTAACAGGCATTTATTAAATAAGTTAGTCACAATGCAAATACTGTCCCCCTCACGGGTCCAGAATCCTCTGCAAGAGCCACTATGACAGTAGGTTCTTCATGTGTGTGCTATCAGCACCAAAGCCCTCCACAGGCACTAAAAATAAAACAAGTGTCAGGTACGCTCTACTAGATGATATTGACCATTTTGAGAAGTACTAGAGTATTTTTAGTGGTTTGATATAGTCCATTAATTTCAATTGATCAGATTCTCTGTTGCAAAGTATACTCTGATAAAGAATATAATTATCATACATCTTCTCCACATATATAGGCAGGCCTTCAATAATTAAGTATACTCTGCTATCAAGAAGAGAGTTACCAGCTACTAACATCTCTTTCAGAAGAGAGTTATCTGACCTTCTCCCTTTTCCTCTAGGTCAACTTGTATTATTTCCATATTTACATCATGACTAAAACACAAAATTATTCACCTGCGTGAAGACACAGGCAAGGATTCGGCATGGTGATACAGCTATACAAAATGGATCCTGTTATGACAAACGTTTACAAAAGCTATCATTGCAAAGGAAGCCTGAACTTTGGCACTTTCTGGCATCTTCATTGATATATTTTTACAATCCTAGCAAGTACAGATTTGCTGGCAGAACTAAAGGATATGATTCTACTTCCACCTTGCCAATGCCTGCTACACACCATCTTCTATTGCTGCTCTGAAATGGTCATTTATTTCAGTTTTCCACAGACCCATCAGCATAATTAAAACAGGATTGTTTTAATTGGTCTGGCTCTTGCCTGTAATCTCCAGGCAAGTGGTCCCTGAACCTTCATGGAATGAGTGATACTGCTGATCTAGCATAACCAATGCATAGCAGAAGCGTCAGACTCACTGCCTTACAACAATCCCAGATCACCTTTGCACTCTAGTTGTCAGGGGATTTGGAAATAGTGAAATTACAGCATTAAAAAAAAGATTTTGAGAACTTATGCAACTATCCACATGGTATTAAGAGTTACCAGAAGGGGCACAAACCCCTCTACTTCATAACCTTAATGTAACTAAAATGGTGATGATGGGGAAATAAGTCCTCTTGTGGGATGTGCTAATTCTTAACAGTTTATTTTCCAGTTTCTTCTAAACACCTTAAGTGCTTTGTTAGGCATTGTCAGAGACAGGACAAGATAGATCAGTGGTGCAGACTAGCTTAGCCATTTTTGTTAGTATGTACATACTAGCTTTAACTAAGGGCATCATTTCAAATAAAAAAATGAAGGAAAAAAAAAAAAGACACCATTCCGCTAAGGACTTTTGCAACAGCTTTTTAGAATGGCTTTGTTGACTACCTTATCATATGATTTCCCATGGTCAAACTTTTCTTGGTATCTTAAAAACACAAAAACCTCAGTTAAAATTAATGCATTCCCAACCTTTTTAAGTCTTGCAAGCAGACTGGCTACATGTTCATGCTGTTCTGCTCTGGCGAGATCTTCTGCTGTTTTCCCATCCTGTTAAAACACAAATTATTAGCAGCAGTTCCTTCCTTTTGCCCACAATAAAAAAAAAATAAATCATACATAACATTGCTCATCTGCTCAAGGCAGTAACAGAATTGCTGTCAGATGTAAATGAAATATGGAGAACAAAAAAAAACAATAACCAACAACCAGTAACAATTACCCCCTACCAGAATCCTGTTTTTTTCAATTGTCAAAAAAAATACAGTACAATGCAGAACAATGGCATTTCTTTTACAAATTGGCATCTGCATGCCACTGCAACAAGATACTTTGAATTCAGAGCTCGAGAGCGATGCCAATACGTCATCTGAATTCCTTTTCTCACCAGTTGGATGATAGTGATTTCTAGATATTACATACTGAACAGATCTAAAAGTTTTAACAGTTCACAAAGAGGGAACACATCAGCATATTCACTAACATGAATAGCAGGTGAATTCTGTTTACTCATGGATAAAGAATGACAGTGGCATACCAGTCACTGGAGGTTTCCAGAAAGCAAGAACATTGTAAGGCATGTAGTTTAAATTGCATCAGCAAATTTAAAAGAAGCAAAGCTGCCTTCAGCATTCTGGTCTTGCCATTTAATTACGCATGCGTCACAGGCCAGCAGTTTAATATTAAATAGGCTGAAAGAAAAATTGCTCAGTACTTTCACTTTTATGGCTACATTAATGCTATTGTGTTGTTTTAAATTTTGGTAACAGGTAACTAATTTACAAGCACTTTGCTTCTTTCACTTTCTGGGATAAGAGCTTTCAGGTATTAAGAAGAAGTACTGCAAAACTAAGATCTCTTTCTTGGGTTTCTATCTCTGATTTTACTAATTTTTCATGTGAAATCTGCATTGTCTTAAGCAGCTCCTGAGGTTACTGTAATTATTATCCCTGCATATGAAATAAACACCTCAATGACAACTGAGTACCTACCTACAGAAACCATTTTCAGGTTTCCATAAAAATTATGTACTCCAGAACTTCAGATAATTCAGACAGAACAGGAATAGAACATGAGCAAGAAACAGCCAGCCAAAATTGTAGTTGATGGTGTGAACTGACTAAATTCGAACCAATACCTTACCCTTAAATGCCTTCCATAATTGACATGTAATTGCAACTTTAGTAAAGAAACATCTGAATGTATTTTTTAAAATTAATTTCCTTATAGATGTATCAAAGGGGAATAATCTCCTTGTCTGTGTTGACCCTACCCTCCAAATCCCAGTTAATCCTGACTGCCTGCTGTATGAGAAAAAGAGTGGTCTAGTGGCCGGGCAGCTAGCTGCCATCAGGAGAGCTGCTTCAATACTTCTACTACTTCCTGAGTTTACAGTCTTGGGCACATCCAAGGAAATCCAAACCCCTTCAAATAAAGGGGAAATCTTAATCCCCTTCCTGTGAATCCCTGTGGTAACAGGATGCAATGGTCACCAACCTAAAGCACGAATTTTACCCAGATCCCCAAATCTTTGGCCTCTGCTTAAGTCCATAGTAGCACTGCTACAGTCTGGCCCTGCACTCTTCCAGCGCGCAGTATGTTTCTGTTGCAACATAAGGTTGGAGACAGCCTGGCAAACTCTAGCACCAAGCACTCATGCAGCGACAGATCCCTGCACGGGCATTGTCCCTTTGAATCACAGCAGCTCCCACACTTCTCAATGGGTACAGCACAGCTGCCGTGGCACGGCTTCGGTAACTTGCCACCCTTGCTTGCTGTGTCCTACTGCTCCATCCATGGGTGTTTGTTCTGGCTTCAAGCCTGGCTTTGGCTGAACAGCTGTATTCTGATACATCATTTGTTTAGCTCAGTTACAGCTATTTGGGCACAAACACAAAGGAAATAACCATCTGGCAAGTATTTGGCAAGGAGTCTGGCTCAGCCAGGGCCTGACTGGTGAGCGTGGTTATAATGGGATGAAGGTGACGGCTCCCAGAACTGAAAAAATGGAAACAGGAATGGTTCAAATTGCTGAAAGTCTAAACAAATGTGTGCACAGAGCAAGCCTACCCATAACAGTGGGATGGCACTGTCATGACCCAGAGCTCCCTCCCCACTTCCTAACAGGTTCCTGAGTTCAAGGTCGGCTGTCCGATACAGCTGTCTAATCCTGGGTAACACTGCTGTGAAGGAAGAAGACCTGAAAAGAAGCCCCATCAGGGACATTCATGCTACCTTTTGCTCATGTGTTCCTTTTAGGCTGAGGCTTTTGCCCTGGGGTCCTCACCTGAGCAACAGTACAGCTATATGCCTGCGTGTGGCCATGTATCCCACTGACCCAGCCCCTGACTTCCAGGTTTGGCCTTGAACCTGTCTCTTCACTATGAACTTTGCTGGTAATCACTAGACCCTTGGCTGACCATGGTCACCGAGCCCAATTCCTGACTTTGACTTAATCTCAGACCTGCCTCATTGTTATGGACTTCTCTGGTGGCCCAGACTCTTGGCTGAAGCTGGCTGCCATCACTGGATCTGTGCTGCTTGCCTTGCTTGGGTACTGTAGGACTGGGCCCATGTTGGTGAGGACACTGTTCCTGCTTGCCTTGTTGTTTACTCTTGGCTCTGAGCTTGCCCTCCCTTATGGAGCAATGCCTGAGCAAGGACATTGCCCGACAAGCATCATTTTTGAAGTTCATGGTCATCAGACCACACAGTAAACAAGACGGGCAGAATGGCCTGTGGAGTAGGTGAAGGATACCCCAGAGCATTGGCAACAAGCACCAAGAACAGCAGAAAGAGCTCTAGCTCAAATTTACCCCCAAAAAGCATTTTGAGATGTTTACATTGACAAATGCTAGCAGTTCAGTTCACGTGTAAGTTGAAAATTTAGACTCAGATCTGGAAGTTCAATTTATTGATTTGAGATAACACGTGGAAAAAGCATTTTCTTCCATGAAAAAAAAATGAACAGAACAAAGTCCCTATATTTGTCCGAAACTACGAACAAGATGAGGCTGTTTAATTCCCTGGATGGCCACTGCAGGATGAACTGTAGAGCACAAGAAGAATTAGAAAATACACACACAAGCAAAATAGCAAATGGGTTTCAGTAAGTCATTTTCTCACTCAAGTTTTCTTAAAAAGTACAAGGTATCTATACACTGGAATATCAATGCATAAGCAAAGCTGGGATCTGAGAAGGGCTTGGTTGCAGAATCTATAAAAGCATATTTCACACCTGGTGGTAATATTTCATTGCAATTGCTGACTTGCTCCTTAGTTGCAAATCAGACAGTTATACGTGCAAGAGCTGGTCCTGAGTTTAACTGGCCATTTGCAACCATCATAGAATGGTTTAGGTTGGAAGGGACCTTAAAGATCACCTCGTTCCAACCCCCCTGCCATCAGCAGGGACACCTTCCACTAGACCGGGTTGCTCAAAGCCCAGTCCAGCCTGGCCTTGAACACTTCCAAGGATGGGGCACCCACAACTTCATTCACAGTTTTTAAGCAATCTGACAACTGTAAACTTGGTGCGCTTTTAGAAGCCTCTGTAAGGAGAAGCCAAGGGCATAGTGCCAGCTAGCATGTGAGCACAAAGATTTTTTGGGGGATATTCAAACATTGGAAATGACTGTGTACTCCAGGAGCATAACATTTTCTAAGGTTACGTAACAACATTCATGCAATCAAATTCAAAATCAAACTAGTCCTAAAATGGGCTTTAGCCTGTGGAGGAAGCAAGGAAATTGTACTGCAGCCCAGTTAACAGTGCTGAAAAAGTTAACTCCTCAGAAATGGCATTCTGAGAGAAGAAAAAGGTAATTAATTCTACTGCACTGGCTTGGAAAAAGCCGTTAATAAGATTTTTCAGAACAGTTTAACATTCACCTAGCAAACTAATGCAAAACTGAAATGCTGTTAAAATCACCACACACACTTCCTCCCTTCCTCTCGTTTTCCCTTCTCTCTGCCACAACACTACTGGAATAATGCATAGTTATGTATATTCAGTCTCTTTCTCCTGCCAGATGTACTACCAGCATGATTTACTTTGTTATCTCCTTCAAACTGATCTAACTAAAGAGATAAAAAGTGCTTTTCTCTTGGAAGGACAGGGTCCATACAGGCAATTATACCAACACAGCCATCATGACATAAGTGATGTCAGCTCGAGATACAGCTCAAGAATTCCCTCATCACCTTTTTGTTGTATCTTATCCCTACAGTATGTAGTAGTGAAAAATACAGATACACAATGGGACATACCAAGGAAAAAAAAAAAAAAAAAAAGGAAAAGGACAAAAACAGGTGACAAAGGAAAATCTGTAAAACACCCCACAAAGTCTACTCACATACATTTCATTATTATTGATTAATAGTGTACATGGCAATCTATAATCTAGTAGTTAAAGAGTCATTTTTAGATACTAAACTTGTTTAAGCTTGTTTAAGCCACCATTACAAGTTCACTGGTTTTGATGACTGCTTTTTGAAGGCTTCCTCCTGCCACATGAGATACACACTTAGAGAAAAAAGCATAGTGCTAAATATACAAGAAAACAACAAAAACATTTGTATTTTCTACCAAATGGCTAAAGTGATTCAAACAGAAGTTTTCTCATTTTCCCCTCAATTTCAGCCATCTCAGGGATACTTTGTAAGAAGAACTTTGAAAAATATGGACTCGACTGAAGTCTAAGCACGATTTCAATATATACAGCAATAGTTATTTCTATGCAGAATGCATTGGTTAGGGCGAGTAGCAGTGTAAACTGGTCCAATGCATCTGAAAATAAAACATGGTTAGTTTGTTCAAAACACAGGTAATGGTGTGTATGATGCCTATAATGTATCATGTGTCCATGAAGTGTGCATGATGAAGGACACTTCATTCCTGCTGTGGATATGTCAGCTAGGAGGATGTTTCTCACATTAGTGAGAATGAAAAATATCTTCAGTGGTGCTAATTGGAAGCAGTGGTGCTGACTGATCTGACATAAATTATCTGTTTTACAAGGACACGTGCATGCTAGTTTACTCATCCATGCACCCACACATCTCCCACCATGAAAATAAAACTTTTTAATCCCCTGAAAGGAAGAAAAATATTTACGATATATATATACACATTTATACGGTAACGGTGAAATGACATACATCTTAATGACAGTGGCCCACTGTGCTTACAGAAAACACAATGCTACAAGTAATTCTCAGCTGAAGAAATTCTTAGCTGTACATGAAGTGGTAGCTGTACTGTACCTTAATCAGCTTCAAATTCAGTTTTAAGAAAGGAACAAGTCGACAACAGAGAATGCTTTTCAAGCTGTGGACATTCAACAGCCTAACATTTTTTTTTTTAAAATTTCAAAATGTAATTATATTAGACCATCACATTCCCCCCTCTCCCTCCTCCAAAGAGATGAATTAATTTCCTACTATCATACGTAAAAGAAGAAAGAAGCATAACACTATCTCTCAATACTTACAGAGGTTAAAGCTTCTACATTGGCACCAGTAAGACACAGGAACCGGACAACATCAAGAATGCCATTGTTTGCTGCCAGATGTAAAGGTGTTCTTCCATACTAACATGGCAAAAAAGTGTCATTACGTCAAAGAACATCACTCCAAATTTTATGACTAATAATTAAACATATTGTACAATTATACATACTCATACACAGCAAAGGTCTTGCAAAAACTCTAAAAAAAAGTACAAAGCAAAAACTTAAGGAAAAAGCTTATGCACAACTGCTTAAAGCTCAATTAAAAGCAAAGGCTAGATTGACAAAAAATAGGAAACAATTTTATAGCTAAATCCCCTACAACTGTGAAGGAATCCTTTAGAGTTTTTTGTCTATATTTGAGAATGTCTTTCTAATTCCCTGTAAATTTAATTGCATTTTGCTTAATTAAATATGAACCAGTTAAGCAACGCTAAGTCCTTAACTTTTAAAACTCTGGATTCTGTTTCAATCCAAGTATTACTGAAGATAACCTATGTGCAGTCTCCCCCTTTCCACCCAAAGGAATAAAAGGGATGAATGCAGGAAGTCAACCTGAAGGAATTTGTGTTTTCAGTGACAGAGGGAAAGAGCTGTAAGTATTCCTTCCCCGATTGTTGTTCCCCCCTCCCCCCCGAATCTCTCCACTGACAAATCCTCTTGACATCCACTTCTGATCTTTCATGTCCAGAGCTACTGTTATAAAGATCACTACCATGTATCCTCTGCTTGTAACTCATCTTACTATAACTTCACAGGTTTTCATGTTTTCAATATTGTTCTCCCTGTTTCAACCCTATATTCAGAAACAAACTCTCTTCACAAAAGTGTATTTGAAAGCAAAGCTAACTTTCTGAGAACTGGAAACTGAAAAGGTGCCTGGATCCTCAAAACCCTACAACACAACTCAAATAATCGTGTATTATGTTCTACTGCATATAAGTCTGCAGAAGAAACAAACAGTGCCTTCAGTCAGTATTATGTACACGTGGGACAATGCCAGATGTGAGGACCAAGAATAGACAGTTGTTATGTTAAAGGCGACCAAAGACGACCAAGAGAAATAAAGACACTCTATTTGGTAAGACGCAAACTCACCCTTTCAAACAAAAAGCACTCTAAAAATCACTCTGGTATACATGACTCATAAAAGAATAACAGTACACAAACTTTAACCACAGGTTCTGTAGCGATGATCCCACCCCCACTGAACACTCAAAGATTACTTTTTCCATAGCATGCTTGCGGCCAGGCCACTGATTCTAGCTCAGCATTCTCCGTTAGGAAAAGAGGTGCTAATCCAGCCTTGGGCTGAATTAACTCACCTTCCCCAAAATGTATTCTCAGCTGTGGATTTGGATTTAGTTGCCTAGTCCATCAGGTTTAAGCTCAAAGGAAGGACTGGGGAGGTCATTATTTTAAATTTTTTCACTTGGCAGCTGATGATTTTAATTATTAAAACCAGAAGTGACTGCACTGGACAACCCTCAAGCCAAAAGCCTCACAGCTTTCTTTAGTTGGCTAATACAGGGAAGGTCAGTGCTCTGGTAATAAATGGAAGTGTTAACTTGCAAAATGTTATTGCCAGAATATGTACTTTTCCAGAAAAACAAAGAAGCTACACCACCTGAATCAAACAAACTGCAGATAGCAACATAAAGAGTCTTATGAATAACTTTTAAACTCATAGCATACAAAAATTAAATAAGGCAGAGAAAGGCATTCAGAGCTAAATATCAAGTTCTAAGCCCCCTAGCCTGTCACCAGAGTCCAATGGCTAACCTTAACCTCATCAGACAAACCAAAGGAAAGTTTCCTGAAACAGCTTACTTTTCTCTTAAATATCTCCAGGAAGAAAGCCAGAATGTTAATCCTATAAAGCATCCCATTCCATTATCCCATACACTACAGCACTAACACAGCAGAAGAAGCACACGAGGCACTGGTATCTCAAAGTTTATGGACAAGCTAATAAGTGTTCTCATTGGAGAAGTGCTTTTTAATTCTGACGTGCATTTTAATTCTGAAAGTGCATTTTAATTCTGAGATTTCCTGTACCCTGCCGGTGACAATTTGTTTAATAGATAAATTAAAGCTATTCTATTCTAAGATAAATGCTTGATTAGGATTTATTTTAATAAATCAACTCAATGCAGAAAACATAAACTAGCCAATATAACACTTATTTTCATAACCGGGAATAGAATCTACAGTTGATTTAAACCTCGTTAGATGACAGCGCAGATCTTTTCATGTAATTTGGAAGAATTCAAGGCAGATTTTTCATAAAAATGTACCGGTCTTCAATTCTGTGTATGAATTACTGTTATTAAATCACATCAATTCAACACCTGCTTAGGTAAGCAGCAATACATTTCATCAGTTCTTCAGCACCTAGACGTAATCTGCACAAAGCAAAGCTATACAGCTAGGGAAGAAGGTTGGCATAATCTTCAACATTAGAATTGAGTGACAAAATACACTGTGGTAATTCAGTTGGGTTCTTTAATCATGGACCTTGAATCATCTATTCAGCTGAAACAAACAGGTAAATTTGCGAGTCATTTAATGCTTTGCATTTGGCCACTTAAAGACAGAAGAAATAAAAGGAAATATATTTTTCATATCAGAGAACTGGAAAAGGTCATCTCATGCAATAGGTGAGCTATTAAACAAAGTGGTTCAGTACCCGTATTCCATTTACCTTATTAGTGACATCCAAATTGCAACTCGCTTCACAGAGTGCCATCACAATAGGAACATTCCCATCTTTGCAGGCCACATGCAAGGGAGTGTTGCCATGTCTGTCTTGGAAATCTACAAAACATCCTTGACTGATGAGAGTTTTAACTACTTCTATTTGACATCTTCTCACAGCAAGGTGCAGGGCTATATGACCATCCTGAAATCACAAGACAGCTTGTAAGTGAGATTTAATAATGCTAAAAATCAAAGCATTTTGCAAAGTCACAATCATTTCATGTAACTGGGTGCATATCCTTGCCTCAAAAATCACAATGGTTTTTATTTTTATTTTGAGGGTGGAGGCAGGGAGGTGCACAGTATCTGTCAGAACAAATCAGCTATGGGATGAAAGCAAATTTCTATTAAGCCATGGGGCTTTGCAGTGGAATGGATGAAAAGCAAACACACATTCTCTACTGCTGTCTTCCCTAGGAGGTGGGAGAGTGACCAACTGTAACAACCAGCTGAATATTGTAAAGCAGTCTACTGTTTACTGACAGAAGTTAGTGCTGCAAAAGTCATGCAATCTGCTTAGCGAAAAGTAACTTTAGAGTCTCTTGCCGTGGAACAACTTAAGGAGACAATGTGACTGGAAAAAGTAATTCAATTATTTTTCAAACATTTTTCTGAAATTGCTTTAATAACTATTTACTAACTATGAGCAATAAAGGTAGCTAAAAGCATACCAGAAGCGTAAGCAATGAAATGCAAAATTTATTTGTTGTGACTACACCACGAAAGAAAAAAAATTATTCTGAATCAAATAAGAGTTATATTTTTAAATAACTGGAATTTAGCTTACTGGATTTGTTCAGCCCATACGAATCAATGGCAAACAGCAAATCCATCTTTTTTCTCCGAAGTTAACAGTTTGTTGCCAATTACAGAACCCAGTGTTCCTGCCATTTTTCATAGAGTGTTACTCATAAGGTGATAATTGATAAGGTGATGATGAATCAGAAAAAAACCCAATCGTGGAAAAATAATCAGTGGGCAATTAAAAAAACTACTGCAGTCATCAACAGTCTCTGTGTGTAAACTGCTCAGAAAACCTGCATCATGGAAACAACGCTAGCTTGCAGCATTCAAACAAAGCAATGCAGAGATATGGCTCTGCAACACCTGTGAGCTCTGAACATAATTCCCAACCAAAAGCAACTCAAACTAACCTTGTCTGTCGCATCAAGGTCAGCCCCATGTTCTGCCAAGCATTCCACAATATCGTGGTAACCCCTAGCAGATGCTGTCAGGAGCGGAGTCTCCCCTTCTTTGTTTTTAATGTTCACATTACAGCTGGCTTCGCAGAGTGCTTTGGCAACAGAGTAATAGCCGTGCCAAGCAGCACAATGCAGTGGGGTTTCTTCTTCCTATCAACATGGAAAATTAAAAAAAAAAAACACACCTGAACAAAATGCTAGGAGGAACAATTCCCCAGCTTAATTTAGAAAGACAGAAAGATGACATGCAAGGAAAAAGACAGTCTACTAGCTAAACCCTATAAAAGATGTTGCAATTTCTAATGCTGACATTCTCAAAGCAATAATAATTCCTGCTGCCATACTAAGTGATTACGGTAATGCACAAGATTTACAAGATTTACAATCATTACCTGGATTCGGACAGTTCGTATTTCTCACCATAAAACTATCTATTGACAACACCTCACATGTCAGCAATCTTAGTATAGACGTTTCCGTGCTCGTGAAGCTAACTATCTTGGTTCTCTCACTTGAAAACTGATCCTCATTCATAAGCAACTGTTACATCCTGTGTGCTGAGGGACTAATCCAACGTTTAAAACAGACCGCTCACCAAGGAGATGCAAATCCCACTAGACTTGTAGTTTGGGGCAGATCACTGCTTACCATGTTCAAAAAGCACATCCTCATGATTTAGGAGTGCAGCCAGTGACTTGGGTACTTAGAAAGCCAAGTCCTTTAAACAGCATCACAACAAGCCTTTGAACCTGTAGTCATTTTGAGCTCCGTTGTGACTAAAGTACTAATTTGCTTTTTACTTGAAGCCAGGAAGCTTCAAAATACTCACCTTCAATCTCCTTCTACTTCATAACAATTATGTCGGACATCATTACGAAATTCAAATGTTTTACAAAAATATGCTATTGAAAGTAGCCTGCTGAAAAGCAGGGATGTTTAAAATCTGCCAAAAAAGTAATTCTATCAAATTCCAAGAAACGGGACATCCTTTCTGTACCTGGCAAATATCAATAAGGAGGCAATTGATGCTGATAATATTAGAGGACTTGGTCTGTATTCAAGGTTTCTGTAAAAATCGGAGGAAAAAGAAGTAGTTGAACAGCACACACTGCAGTTCCCCAGCCTGCTGCTGCTTAAGCAATATAAAGGTAGTCCTAGAGGATGCGGCACTTGGGGAGACTTGTGTAACTCCCCCACACAGTTAAATTTGGGTCAAATGGATTTTTCTTCTATTAAGCCTTTTCTTTCCTGTTTTCTCACAAGAGTTTAGAGCTCTAAAAGAAGCCCTCCTGAGCTCTCCTCTCATTTTCAAAAATGAGTGCTTGACACCAGAAAAGTCCCATGGCAGCTAAAAATAAGCTGAAGTCAAGGCAAAAACTAAGAAAAAGCTTTAGCTGAACTCACAGAGCACACACCACCAACGATACCTTCACGATGTTGAGTTTCTCCATCCTTAAGCTCTCATTTTCAAGAGAACCTGTGTTTTATAACAGTAGTTGGTTCACGCATACTGTTCTTTGAGTAGTCTTCATCTATTAAAAGGTATCAAAACCTCCATAATTCTGGGGTTTTTTTGTTTGGTTTTTTTTTTTTTTTTTTTCCCCAAATGCAAACATGCCAGAGGCTGCAATGCAAGACTAGGAGTTTTGACCACTCATACGAAAGCCTTATTTGTCGACGAAAAGCAGACAGTGCCCATGACTCACCTTGTCTTGAAAGTTTGGATTGGATCCAATGCTACAGAGAAACTGAACCACATCCACATGCCCATACCGAGCTGCGACATGGAGAGCGGTCTCCCCAGACTGCAATTAAAGAAGAACATGCCCGTGTAATTTCATACATCAGCCCCAGATACAAACCACCGTGTATAGCCAGAATGTCTGTTTGCTGTATGGGGTACTCCCCCCTCCCCATAACCCAGCAGCACAGCTGCAGTCAGCAGAGATGTGACAGATACACCACCACCTGACAGGTTATTTCTTCAAAGGCCTTCCTTTTTCAGAACTTATTTTCCTACTTAGTTTGTTCCAGGTCACAGCTACAATGGGACTTCTGTGCAATATGAGGTGGCAGCTGTGTGTGCAATTGGTGTTGAAACACAATTCCTGCTATTTCCATATGGTTCCCCTCTGCCCTGTATGTACAAATAGAAGGAGCTAGCCTAACACCTTGGTATATCCTGGTGTATTTTGGTCATTACATGTAATTACTTGCAACCTTTTGTTGGAAAGAAATGTTATTTTTATTAAGAGAGTAACCTTTTTCCTAGTAGCCCTATCAGGAGTTAAACACTAATTTTGCTAGTGTGCCTTGCCTTGCACTAGTTCCCTCAACGAAGCAAACTGTGTTGCAGAAGTATAATTACCTCTGTACTGGAGCTTTGGCTACTATAAAAAACATCGCTGTAGTATAAGGTTTTCACAGCAACTAGTTTCTAGGGCAAATGTTGCTTAAGTAACGCTGCTAGAGACAAGATAAGTGCTCATCAGCTATAAATCGTTAGGCTTCATTATACTCAATAACAGTCAAATTTACTTGTCAGACAAAAGTGATTTTCAATCAAGAGGAATGAAAAACAGAATCACGATTTTACCCTAAGTTCCAATGAGAAATCTAGTCTTCAAGTGAAAATTAATGTAGGTTTGTACTTTCCCACCTACCCACCATGTACTCACCACATTTAATATGCACGCTTGGTTAACATTTGTCAGGAAAATAATCAGTACATCCAGCTACTTTAAAGCTGTGTTATCACAGCCCTATATGTCAGCTTATAAAACCACAATAACAAAATCCAGTCACATTCTTGGAATTATGGAAGAGATGAAAATCATTCCAATTGAAAGACCTCTCTCTTTGCTAAAATAAAGTTATTTAAAAAAGGCTCTCTGCATGAAAAAGGAAAAGAATTTTTTTCTTACCTTATCCTTAACATCCAAAGGACATTTATTATCATTGAGAAATTTCAGCGTTTCTACATGACCATGTCGAGAAGCCCAATAGATTGCATTAGATCCCGCCTGTCAAAAATATTTGATTACAGATGTTATTGATAAATTTAGAATCCTAATTCTAGATTTGCAACTGAGGTATACGTACACTTAGATGGATGCAGATATACTGAACAGCTATTCAAGCTTATATGAACGTATTTACTTTTTAATAAAAACCCTTCAAATTGGTTCAGCAAGCCCACATACCAACAATGACAACAAAAACCCCCATATGCAAGGATGATTAACAGGATCACTAACTGCAAGAATAATCCTCTTCCCCCTTGTAAGGGGTTTTTCTGGAAAGAACAGTCATGAGATAAAAACCCTTCTGCTGCTCACTTTACCATCTACTAGACAGAGAAGCAGACAGTGCTTCAAGTTTGCTTTAAACGAACCCCAGACCATTACAACACATTTTGACAAAAAAACCCCAACTTGTTGCAAAGCATACCCTCCATCACATATAAGTTTTAGTTGCGCTACTCCCCATTGCTAAAATGTGCATTTATCATTCTATATTAAATAAGGTTCACCATTGTGTTTTAGGGCAATCACTAATTCGAACTAATTGAGGCAATTTTGTAAGCACGAACTATATTTTAAGACTAATATCATTCAAATTACTTCAGCTAATGAAGTGATCGAAATCAGAGGATATTCACCAGTAATAAATGACATTATTAAAGATTCGCTTTTATCTTTTTGCTGTGGAAGACACGAGAGGCTCTACAGCCCCGATTTTTTCATTTCCAACACAACTTGGCCTGAACTGCTTGTCCTCTGCTAACTGTAGTGAAAAACTTATACAGTGACAAAGTAGAACCCTGACCTTATCTTGAACATCAATACGGGATCCACGCTTTAAAAGTAACTGAAGCATCTGAACGTTTCCACAGCCAGCAGCAATCAGTAACGGAGGTGTTCCATGCTAACAGTGAAATACAAGCAAGAATGACATACTTAATTTTTGAAGGATTAAGAAAACAGAGTGGAATACAAGGCAGGCATTGAGTGGCATCTCTGGATTTCCAGTTTCAAATTAAGTCTTCAGGGAATAATGTATAGAAAATAGTTTGTCCCTTTGGTCCAGAGAAATTTATTGCACAGCAATCTTCCACATTTTTGAGATGAATTCACATTTACTACATGACATGCCACATGTTAAAGGTATGCTTTTCAAATTAGGAATATTAACATTAAGCTCTCATTGGCCCAATTTAGCAAGCATGTTCCCCTTTACAACTTCTTTGTACCGACATTTTGAGCCAGATTCCCTAAGGTGTTTCCCACACCACCTCAAAGACACAAGCCACCAGCAACACATGGGAAAGTTCAATGGGACTGCACCATTAAAACAAAAAAACACAGTGATTTCTTGAAAAGTACAAGATCCCATCAAAGTAAAATAACAGGTGCTTTACTTTTATAGTGCTCTTCATGAATCTTTCTCAAAGTACTTTATAATGAAAGTCAGTATAATCATTCAAAAAAGTGAAAATTAGAGCAGAGA
Source organism: Pluvialis apricaria (assembly GCA_017639485.1). Classification (NCBI taxonomy): domain Eukaryota; kingdom Metazoa; phylum Chordata; class Aves; order Charadriiformes; family Charadriidae; genus Pluvialis; species Pluvialis apricaria. The sequence goes on along the minus strand of CM030044.1, from coordinate 46,024,608 downwards.
TGACTTATCCAAGGTTAAACAGCAAAGCCAGCAACAGAACCTTGGTCTCTTGGTCTCAGTTCCAATACTCCTGCTAGTACAGCAGCACTGCACTGAAATACTATAGTAGACAAGTCATTTCATTTCTGAAAATGAACGACACCATCTAACATAATGTTCACATCACCAGTCTCTGCAGAATAGGACTTTTGTTTCTAACAGCGCTTTGCAAAGTCAGTTTTTGTGGTTTGGTTATTCCTACATATTCTGCCATCTTCATCCACCACAAGAAACAAGAACTGCAAACAAATGCAAAGGCTGATATCTGATATACCACAGCTCTGTGTTCAAGAGCTGTCTTTAAAGGCCTAGGCCTTTGAAAAAGGAAAAAACACATTTTAGGCTCCATTTTCAGGTCGTTTGAGAAGACTGAACACAGGACACATTAAAATTTCTCCTAAAGAAAGGCAGAATTACTTCGCATCCACTTGTCTTTCCTTTCATTTCAGGTGTTACATTTCTATTTTACAACCACGTTGCCCTATTCAACAGGGTGATAGCTAGTCCCCCACGCACCTCAACATAGACCCACACTACCTTGTTCGGTTGATTGACATCGTAATTTGTCAGAGATCCCAGAAGGTGCTGTAATCCAGGAACATTGTCATCATTGATGGCATGAATAATAGCTTTCATCACAAAAGAATCTTCCTCATCCTTGTAATTAAATGAGAAAGAAGAAAAATAGTTAGCTTCAAGGAGAAAAATCCCCATCTCAACAGCTGCCAAGACATCTAAAAAAATTTAAAAAGTAAAATTTTTAAAGTCTTTAAGAGTGCTTCAGCTGCAAGTTGTAAGCCTTTGTAAAGCATATGGCTAGCATGGACGTGTGTTATTTGAAAACCCACACCAAAAACCCCCACACTTTTTCTAGTACAATATGCTTCCCTCTTCTTCATACACGAACCTGTTACTCACTGAGCTTCCAAACAGGTTTCTTTCATTAGATGTTTTTTCTTTTTCCTCCTAGGACTTTCAGTAGATGCAATACTTGCATTAAATGAAACTAATTCCAAGTGTATATGTGAACATTAAAAAAACCCAAGAGGTACACAAATACAAGCTGGAGTATCAAGTTTCACACCATCCAGGAGTATGACACAGGAGAGGTACTTTGGATGAAGCTTTCATCTATTCAAATGGACCAGTTAAAAATCTAGAATATAAGTAATCAGCCTAGATACCTCTGCAGATGTAACTTTATTTTTCCCTCCTGCACTAAAATGTCAAAGAACTGAAATTCACTGAGCCCAATACTTTGATCACTCTTACCTCCTCTCTCCTGAGGTTTCAGATTTTTTAGAACACTTAACATTAGGCTACAATCTCTTCAGCTGCAACACAGGTGTGAAATGCTCATCCAGTGTTAAAAGGTAACTGAGGTGGGGGAGGCGGGGAAAGGAGGGCAAGACTGAGAGAACAAAGAGAATGGAAGCAGAAAGGTAAGAGGAGGAAAAGTGGGAACAAGAGTGTGGAGTTGCACAGGGGGACAACAGGGAACATAATACGGATAAAAAGGGCTTTGCAGAATTTTTGAAGTTTTATCCTACTAATGTGCAGAAAAGATGAGGTTACCCAGCTCTCAACATATTGACATACATACTTTGCTGATGACAGGGAATTTGTGAAGCATATATTAAAACCTGGAGAGTAAGCTAAATAAGAATGCTTTTGGACTTACAAGCATTTGTAATTATGAAGCATACAGCAATTGCTCCTGACTACTTAAATCTAGTAGATGTATATAATACCACAAACTGAACACTGGCCAACTTTAAAATTTCCTCCCTAAACAACTGATTGTTGCGGTACTGCTGCCTAGCGTTCATTGGATCTAAGCAGGTCTCAATGATTTTGAATATTATGTTAAAAAATGCAATATTGTTTTACTATACACAGTGCTATGAAAAAAACAGATGCAACTTTTTCACATTATAATAGCTACAGTACAAAAAATCCTCCTGATTCAAAACTTCAAAACCAAGATAGATGACTTTCTGGCACCAGCTAGCTGCCTCACTATGGTAATTAATCAATTAAATTTCAAGGTTTGTGTCATGCAGAAGATCAGACTATGGATAACTGCCTTAAGGATAACCTTAAAATCTATTTCTTCCTACATATGAGATAAATTAATTATGCACATTTTCAATAGCCTAATATTTCTGTTAGAAACATTTCAGAAAATATACGTCTCAGATGTAGTAAAGCATTCTAAGCATATAAGTACACGCTTACCAGAGTATCATCACTCCTAGCGACGCTCATGTTACTTCTGGACAAGAAAGACCTTGATAATCTTTGGCACAAGGATATTAAGCGCACTGATTGCTTTTTAAAAATAAGAAGAAAAAAGCTATATGTAAAAAAAAAATCAAAACAGAATACTTGTGATAAGATGCTATTGCAGAGATTTTAAAGGAATACTGTCCTATTAGCAAAACTGGAGTTTGACTTCAACAACATCCATCTCCTTTCTATATTGCATTTCAACCTTCAATTTCTTTTGACATTTGTAATACATATATAATCCATTCATATGCACTAAGCAAAGCCACACAATATTTTTGGATTGCTACTATTTCTCCAAGCTGTTCAAATACAACACAAAACAGATTTGTATTACATCCTTTTGTTTACATTGAAAACATTTAAACATACATATTTTAAAGTATGTACAAACAGAAAACCTAAACTGAGTGCAAATTAGCTGACAGCATTCCTTTAAATGCCATATTACAAAACAGTTTAAGATATTCCTATACCCACCATTTCATTCTAGGGCAGACTAGTACTTAAATTTTATAAATACCATAGATGTTCACCTAATGCAGACACTAAACTGCAGCAAAAAATTGTACTGCATAGCTGGATATTTTGTCTCTTTGGTCCACAGCTTAGCAAAATCATCCTATTTCTTGGACTCTGTGAGAACGAATAAAACTCCTTTTCTAATGATAGCAACCTCTGTTGTCTCATGTGTCATCTCTCTTCATGATAAACAGATTTTTCATACAACAGTCCTGCCCTTGCTTAGCATCAGTATGAATTCCCCAATGTGCACGCTTAAGGAGGAGGCATAACTGTGTTATCCCAACTGCTCCTTGCACAGATCAATGCTTTCAGCTAATACCTTGCCCCCCACTTCTGGAAAGATTAAGTGATGCCAACCTTCTGAACAGGCTGGCAGTTTCCGACTAAAAATCCCTCGCGAAAGAGACTAGTTTTTCGAGCCTACTCTGTTGAGTGTTGGCTTAACTACTGGAATAACTAATTCTGTGAGACGTGCTTAAGGAATGTTTGATTTACTGGGATTACTGTTGCAAAAACATGTACCTACACTTAGAAGTGCTTTTCTCTGAAAACATTACCAAGACAGATGATGACAGCTTACAGCCACATGCATAAAACAAACAATCCACACACAAGCATTTGTATGCAGATGATTAACAAAGAAGTCTTCTTTGGTACCACCATACTCAAGCACCTAATTTATTCCCAATGACAGAGGAATGGGTTTCTTCTTCCTTCTTCTCCACTTTTAAAGTCACTGATGTGTCCCTGGAGCGGGTAACATTATTGCATTTATGTGTCACCAACATTTTGAAGATTTATTGAATGACTTACTTTCCATTTTCGTCGTGCTGCGAACTTTTTGAATTTCTCCATATTCACTGCTGATGCTTTTCTACTAAGTGCTTGCTGGGTGTCTTTAGGCTATGCACAAAAAGAAAATAAAGCTGTTGTAAAATATCCCACAATTACAACCAGAACTTTCATAAAGCACCTTTCTGTAAGATTCTGTCCTTCAGTGATGACTTCCATTTACATTATAATAATACTGTAATCATACTGTAATAATAAAGTAATTGTAAGCACATCATTTTAACATGCACAGCCTAGTGGGGCATGCAGATGGAATTTCTTGATAAAATGCTGTACAGGAAATCCAGACCTAAGAATATTTCATGCAACATTAAAATTTGTTTTTTTTTCTTTTAAACAAAAAAAAGCCAATAGAACACTCAGCTTCATCCTTCACCTCCCTCTGTGACCAAGGCATTGGATATTATCTCCTAGATAAATCTTGTGTCTTCTGGGAAGATTTCCCGGCTGATTTTAAATGCAGTCAAACTTTGTTCCAGTCGCAGTGTAATCAGCTGGATGCCGCTGGGACCCCCCAAAAACTCACATTTCAGCTACCTGTGCAGCAAGCTTTAAGGCTGCACCCTTTCAACTTTCTCATAGGCTAATACTAAGCACCAGTTACTGGTGGAGCATACCACATTTTGCATTATATGATGCCATACTTCAAGTCGTTTTTATGGAGAAATGAAAGTAAAGGTAGTGATGGGAAGGGGGAAAAGAGGATATGACCAGTGGGATGAGGGGAGAATGCCTGGAAATTTAGGACATAAAGGAACATAACAGGGTACAAAGCAACATGTCTTGTTGCAGGAGTGGAGACCTTGGTCCTTGAGAGACAAACTTGGACAAAGCTTGCTTCAGCAGTTTAAAAGATTATTTCAACATGTTCCAACTGTTTAAGATTACCCAGACAAAAGAGTCAGCAAAGCACAGTGAAATCTAGTTTGGCATAAAGGTGTAGAAATGTCTGCCCTAGGATGCTGAACTGTGAACTGGAGCAGCTGTGGCACGGATAAACATTCTGCTAACTGGTTCTCTGGGAAGTGGAATGAGGTTAAATACCCGTTGTGCATCCCCAAGACCTGGGAAATCAATGGCACCGAACAGGTTTACTACTCACAATCAGAATGTGATATGGAAATGAAAAAAATAAGTGGCACACATTAAGGAAAATGATAGGTCCCATTTTCTCCCTCTCAACCTAGTGGCACCACAACAGCTTGATCCAATCACTGTGGAACAGCGAAACAAATGGACCAGCACCCCGCAACAACTGCTTTCTTCAGTCTAAAGAGGAAGGACAGAAAAGAGATGACGCTTTTTTCCCCAATCCAAATAATGAGATTAGAAGATGAAAAATGTGAAAGGAAATTGGACTGGATTCAGAGAATGTATCTTTGTCAGCACAGTGCTCCCCGAAGATTAGCTTCTTTGCCTAAGCATGATTTTAATCCCAATAGTGGGCTACTTCCCTACTGCTAACTTATATAGAGGATATGTTAATGAAGTCCTTCTGCACATATTAGTTTTCATACACACAGCTTTCCAAAACAGTAAGGTATATTAAACAGTTATGCCAATTTTCCTTGTTACGGAACTTGAAAAGTGAAAGCTAAGTATGAAATGAAGAATGATTAAAAACAGGACAACAGAGAATGAATTACATGCTAACCTTGATCCAAGGATGCAGCAAACTATCTTGAATAGTCATTCTCTTCCTTTAATAGAATAAAAGATAGAACTATTTCAGATAGCAAAAAATACATACTGCTATATGTTTATGAAACTAACATCTCAAAATACCATGTAATTTGAAATACTAGCGGCATAGGCTGCAACAGTACATACACAAGAGAAACAACTCACTTTGGATCCTTGACTAGAAGTCTTCGTATAAAATCTTTAGCTAGGGCACTGGTATTACTGAAGAACTCTTCTTCAAATTCATAATTCACAGCAGACACATTTGCTAATGTTTCCTGTTTGGTTTCTCCAAGAAATGGTGATGCACCACTTAGACTGCAAGGAAGACAGAACACTCCTCTCATCACATGTTGTAACATTGCTGTTTCAATCCTCTGAGACCAAATAACAGCAGAAAGTGAATATTTTTCTCTTCTGCTTTAAGACCACAAACATACTTTCAGGAAGACGTGCTCTAGCAGGACAAAAAGCTTTGCTGTAATTTCAGAGAATATTAAGATAAAGCTGCTGTGGAAAATCATCTATAGATTTGAAGACAGCTTCCCATGCTATCTTGATGCTGATTAATGGCTATTCTTTCAATAATTATACTATTGTTTTTACAATAATTCAACTTGAATCATGATGTATAGTCAAAATGGTTTGGCTTGCATAGACACCACCAAAAACCCAGAGGATAGAATCAGCATTAAAAAAACAGCATTTGCAAGAACCACTCATAGATTTTGGTACTTACAGAATATAAGTTATTACACCAATGCTCCTGGAGTGAAGAGAAAAGGGAAAAAAAAAAAGGATGAGGGAGAGGGGAGAGAAACAGATGGAGGGAGAGAGAGGAGAGAAAAAAAAAAAGGTTAGAACACAAGAATAATCATGAGAGATTTATTTCAAATAAGATCCAATAACTTACCACATATCTGCTTCAAGACCAAGAGGCTCATAGTTTACTATTTCAGGAGCTAAAGGAGAAAGCAGGAAGGTCAGTACCTAGTCAAAGCACAGATCTATGTCACTCTGAGCCCACATATGTCAGAGATAATAAGCTAAGATGCTGATAGATAAAAACACCTTAATGCAAGTTTAAGTTGGAACTGAATGCTACAAATTGCTTATTTAAATTCTGTAATGTCATGAATTACACACAAATTGCATAATCTGTAACTCAGCCAAACCAAGCTAAGCCACATACACTGTTTCACAGACTGAGAAAGCATAGTTTGAAGAAACAACAGTTTTCTCACCAACAAACTCTGGCGTTCCGAAGATATTTTTGAATTCATTTCCAAAGTCGATTTTGTGTGCTAAACCAAAGTCTATAATTTTGATTCGAGGCTTTGGTACGTTCCTGTCCAACAACATTATGTTTTCAGGCTTTGAGAAGGAGGAAGGGGGAGAGAAAGAGAGATTATACACAGGTACAAAATGTCTGACACATACCATCACTCTTGTGCACTGAACACTTCTCTCTACCTCCTTCAGCCTCTTGAATTCTGTCTTCAGCAGAAAAATCCCGTCTTTTCCTATTACAATCTAATATATGCTAAAAATTAACTACAGTAAATTAGGATTTCACGTTGATGACAGAGTGCTATGATTTTCACAGGGCCAAGATTTTACCTCTTGTAGATACAACAGCTGCAGTTTTCATGTGGACTGACCCTAAGTGAAACACGCTGTCTTCAGTAAAGACCACAGCCCCTGAGTTACAGCCACTTGAGCAGTGCTAGGAGCTTGCAAGAAACAAAGTCCTATAAGCTAGTATTTGGGCTTGGTTAACATTAGTCCCTGAAAGGAACGGTTTCTTTCACACTGCACAAGCAATCAGGGAGGTATATCTTGTTGCCCTTGGCTGTCCAAGAGAAACTTTAGGAGTGGTCCAGCTCCCAGATTTTAAGGCTCAACATACTTACAAACAAGGATTAAGAGCAGGTTCTCATGTCTTTTCTAGCTATGTTTTAAAATGTGGACTTTGGATTATTTTACAACAAAGATTTGCAAAACCAAAACAAAGAAGATAAAATGTCAAGATTATCATCAATGGAGCCTGCTTCTGTACTCCATCACTTTAACTAGCATACAGAACAGCTACTTAGTCTCCATATTCTTGTCATGTCCATTAGCTGGCATGCTCTGAAGAGTTCCTGGAGCTACAAGCATCCTGCTCACATTGTTAAGGACTTCTGGAGTCATTAAGGATAGCTTGTCATCATCACCCTTCTTTTACCTCTCTTCCCCGATTACAGGCACTGAAATCTACAAATGTAATTTTCTTCCTTCCCTCCCTGTGTTTCTATTGCATACTTTTATTGTTCTGCATATTTCAATTCAGATATCCTTGGCATCCGGTGTAAGGATGCTTTGCTTTATTACAAGCACATTGGTAAAAATTTACATTTCATATTGTAAGAAATGTGTTTCTTCCTAGATTCACAATTCTTTTCTCTCGCTGCTGTCACACAAAGCCCAAATATATTACTGTAGGTAATGAGGATGACACTGGAAAATGTATGCTTACCCTGAAAACCATTCCCTTCCCAACCACATTCCCAGAACACAGCACCCCTTTCAGAACTGCACTCCCATATAATAATTATGCCTCCTTTTCCTACTATAGACATAGCTGCTGACTTCAGCAGACTCCAGGGAATGTTCAGCTGCCTACCTCTGAAAAAAATCTTACAGAAGAAAACATTCTCAAATTGAAACATTAAAAAAGGCAATAACTGAGTTTAGATACAAGAGCTCTCTTTTCATTATCAAAAGGATGCAATTAACAGTTTTTGTAAAGACAAACAAAAAGGCCCAGAAAGCAAAAAAAGAAGAGGAAATTATCTGCTCCATAAGAATCTTTGTACTTAAGACTGTACTGTTTCAATTTAGTACCTATAAATAATGTTCACATGAACATAAAATGAATACAACAGGAAAAAAAAGTAGTTGAAAAAAGGGCATCCTGTTCAGAGTGTTTAATCCAGATCCCATTCACATTCCATAAAATCATAATAACCATTTTTATTTCAAGATTACTTCCTCAGAATGGTTTCATTTCATCGGAAGTTGACATTTTCCATGAAGAATCTTACATTAAAAACAGATGGGAACTATTTACGGTTCAGTAATTTCTTTTCAATGGCTGAGCTTTCCCCTGTCTATATAAGCTAGCAAAACAAAACTACGGCCAAGATCTGCAGGATGGCAGATTTGTGGCTGGTGTTACAAAGGACTTTAATGGATGTTGCTTACAGTTGTCAAAGTTTTTAGATGCTCAACACACCTTGAGATCAAAGTGGGCAATTTGCAGAGAGTGGAGATACTGAACACCATTAAGTATCTGTTTGAGAAATTCTGTGGCTTCCTCCTCCGTGAGAGATTCTTTCTCAGCTAAGAAGTCGAAGAGCTCTCCACCTGCAACACTTGGAGAGCAAAAGTAGAGTTATTTTAACCAACAAGCTTATTCTAACCAACCAGTTCCTTTCAGCATAGCAATTCTCAGACCTGCCTTGAAAAGGATCCAGATGCTTTAAATGTTGTCAGTATCAGAAAAGATGATGAAAATGACTTAATTCAATACCCCAAACAGTTAGTAATTACCCTTCCTTCCCCTGAAAAAAAATGCAATAGTCTTATTTTTGAACAAAAAAAAAAAAAAGGTTTAAAAACCCCAAACAGACATGGTTGTCTATATCTAAATTTAAATGAAGCAAAACCCACCTACACTCTGTATGCACATTTAAAAGAATAAAATTATATGCGAAGTAAGTATACTCAAAGCATACTAATGTAATGAGACATCTAGAAAATAAAACATGAATTAGCTCATAGTACCAGTAAAACATCAGATTTCCACACTCCCATTGAAAAATACAAAATTTAAGCCTTACTTCGAAACAGTTACTGGTAGCTGTCCTACTATTCGGTTTCTAAACTCCTCAAAGCATTCAACTCTGAAAATATATTCTGTTCTTTGAAGCAGTGTATTACATTCGGCACATGTTGTACTTGTACTCTAACATTACCATACCTTTCCTACAAGGAAAAGCCACTTCTGCCCTTAAGACTATTTCCAGCAAGTGTTTTAGCTGCACAGGCAGAAAGAAGAGAGGCAAGAAGTGAAGCACATCTAGATTTTTGCATTTGAGGGAGAGGAATAAACTGAAAATGACCCTTTTGTCAGCTCAGTCAGCAGTCTGGCAGGAGCGATGATAATTGCCAACAGAAAAAGAGATAATGAAGCAAAGGAAACAGGAAACATGAATTACAACTATTCTTAAAAAAAACACAATGTCCTTTCAGTTTAAGGACACATACTGAGGTGAGTGTCCACTGTGGCAAACCGTTTTTCCTGTTTATAAAAGCAGCATTATTACGTAGAAATGTCTTAGAGACTGCAAAGATGGTCATATTACCCCCTATATTTTGCACTCTATTGATACTTTAAAAAATTCAGAAACTACACCCTAATTTGTGTTGCCTTTCTGCAGGGAAAAAAATAATCTGTTCACAATTTAAAGTTCTGGTTAGGAAAAATAATGGGATTAACATATAACAATAGCTAAACAGTCTGGGCAAATTTCTGGAAATACATTTGACTTCTTTATCATGTCTACTTTTCAAGAGACTTAATCTGCATTATTGTAATGCAAATTGCATGAAAAGTGTATTTTAATGAGTTCTTGGAGCTTTCACTGAGCTGCCTAGACGATAATGAGAGCATTGTTCTGGGTATTATTTGTGTTGTAATATTTCTGCATGAAAGCAATTATTGAAACAAAGTGCCATTAAATATAAGAATTATAGACTGGAAGGAAGAGAGGTCATTTTAATAATTTTTTTTTTTTTTGTCATACAGACATTAAAATGGAATTTCTAAAGATTAAATACAGTTCATTATTTTACAGAGGCTGGTCAGAAACATCGTACAAATGGGTACACATGCATATGCTCTCATTCTTTGCTTCTGACTGAAAAAAATGCAAGAGGTTTTCAGGCCAAGGTCTGTACCTCTGCAGCACTTTGTGATGATGAACAGAAACCTGGATGGTGACACAGTGCTGGCATTTCTCTTCATTTCCAATTACTGGGCTAAGGGATGTAGAGATCACCTAGAACTTGATTCCACATGTTTCCAAGTGGATGTCTGCTGGAGTTACTGGGAGGGCTGTTAACTGGAGCACAGCTATGGCACGCGGAGCCGGCGGACTCACTGTGGCTACTTCCCTAGCTGTGGGCAGCCATGGCAGCAGTCACAACAAAACCCAGCACTTTTACCCAGTCAGCATGCTTTGGCACTAGGCTAAACCGTCACACAGTTCAGTGAGCTGGCAGAGCCAGACCCTCAGCTGAGGAAGAGGCTGAAGGACTGCACCAAACATACGGTTATCAGGTCTGCTTTTCATGTAGGTCACCCACCCTGTGAAACAGTGAAAGCACCTGATGATGCTTAAAGCATTCATCAGCCATCGCACGTGCAACAGAAGTATTCAGAGTATGCGTTTTCAGCAATGCCAACTTGCAACTCTGTGCTGCCCACTCTGCAGTCTAAACCAGACCGTGACAGTGTCACACTGGTACGGTATGTTTTATGGCTGTCACAGCTCGCTCTTATTCCTGTTGGCATTTTAAAGATACGCAGTCTCTGTGAAATTTACTCATCATCTATGAACAGCAGCATTGATTATACACATTCCTTTTAGATCCAAAAGAAGTATTTAATTCCTAAGGTTTACTTAGGTATCTAACAAATAAACTGTCCTGGTTTGAGGTAAAACAGGACCAATTTTGTTCAGGAACTTTGCTTCTTAGCTGGGCCTCTTCTAACTACTGAGATTTACAGCATATTGTGCAGACAATGTTCGCTCTCTCTGAGTGGTAAGACCTATGCTTACAGCCGATGCCCAGGCATGGTATGCAGAGAGGCTCCTGCTTATACTTATTGCTGTAACAGCCAAGGCCAGATAACTTTGTTATTTGCCCCGTTGGAGGGTCGGAAGCAGAAAAGCGCAGTGGGGTCCCACCTGCGGGGAGGAGCGGACAGGACAGGTGACCCAAAACTGACCAACGGGGTATTCCACCCCATCTGCCTCATGCTCGGTATAAAAGCTGAGGGATCACAGGGTCAGCCCTCTTCCTTCAATGGTCAGCGTCTGAGAAGGACTTTGTCAGTTCATCTGCCTTTGATCCCGATCCTGAATGCAGATCCCCAATCCAGTTCCCGTCCGTCACTGAGTCCAGTCTGGGACTCCCCCAGTGCCAGCCGGTGATGTGATTGTCATTCTGGGAGCTTGATATGGTTTTGTATATATTTCATTATTTCCTTTTTTATTTTATTATTAGTATTTCGTTGAAGTAGTTTAGTTCCTTCTAAACTCGTAAGTCTCTTTTTCCCTCCTCTGCCTCTCTCTTTGAAGAGGGGTAGAGGGGAGCATCTGTCAGTCCCATCTGGGGTGCCCTACGTCCCCAGTAGCCAATCCAGCCTAAACCACAACATAACCTATCCGTATTTGTGTAAAATGGAAAAAGCCTTTTAATCTTCAGCTTCTTCTTATCTACAATCATTCCATTTTGTGCAATTTCATATGCTGAAAGTTTAGACCACATGAAATTACAAGTTTGATGTACATGCATTTTTATGTATCTCAAAGATGCATTCACATTTGAGAATAGTTAATTGCATGAGACCACACATAGCTCTTCTCTAGCACCACAGAGTACTATCCTTCTGTCTTTGCCACAGGTTTGCTGTAGTGACATTTCTTTTATGATTATATCATAGGCCTTATAATACTGTGAAATAAAATGTTACCTGTATTTCACAAGTGATACACCTAGTGCTTGCAAATCCTGAAATTGAGGTCCAGAGAAGCTAACAGGTTAAAAAAAAATTACAATTATTTTTTTCCTTAAAATTGGAAATGAATTAGCAAAAGTGGTAGACTTTTCCAAAGTGTTGTGTGCTTCTCTAGATGCTTAAGTACTGTCACCCTAAGTGACTCAGGCAGCCCTTCCTTAAAGAGTAGGTGAGTTAACGAGGGATTGGATGTAACACACTCAAAGCTTTATTCCAGAAGCAGCTGTACCTCTGGCGTACAAGATTTTTGTGTGCCTCTTCACATTACGTACCTCACCCTTAATGCCTAGGGTGAGATCTACGCGAGTTCACCTCAAAGAGTGGGCCATGGCAACTTTTCCTGTCGGTAACCCCACAGCTGCAGGGGGTGAGCTCAGTATCCCATGTTCTCCCTTTGGGTGCTGCCACTGCTGGGCAAGCCCAGTGCCCAGCCAGCTTCTCCTGCTTACTTTTACCAGCAGTAGAATGTTAAACCAGCACACACAAGACAGCCTGGAAGCTCAAGAAAAGCCTGGCTTCCCAGAAAGGTCCGTCTGCTTCAGGCAGCCTCCAGAGGCCCTTCCTGTACGTGAAGGGCTGCAATCCACATCCCCACAGGAGCCCAGGAACACGGGTTGTGTTTCTTAGCTTCCCCTTCATGCTCATCAGAAGGCTGCTTAGTCCCACCTTTCTGCTGACTCTGGCAGGTCTGATATTAAGCTGTACCACCACAGGTATGCAGAAAACCATGGTATTGCTGCAAGGCAATTACTTCAAGCAAGTCATAGAGGGTAATACAGGTCCACACTCAACATCCTGTACAAGTTTCACTTCCACAATTAATTCACTGGATTACAGTGCCCCCAGGTCTATTAGCAGAGTCTTCTTTCACAGATTTCATAACCAGATTATACACTGTGAATCACTAGATGATCTTGACTGGACTTCCAGATAGCACAGATAAGAAATGGGATAAAACAAGCCAGTAAAGACACTGATGACGTAAGCTATTGCAGTCTTCACAAACCTCCTGAAATACTGTTGGGTTTTCAAGTCTAGCTCTGTGCCTCAGCCCAGATAACACAGTTCCATGGTAAATAAACACCACACATTTTCCTATCCCACGGTCACCTTCTGAGGTGGAGCCAGAAGCCAAGCAGAAAGCCCCATTCCACCGATGTACCCATGAATATCCCATCTCATGCACATCCCATCTCAGTCTTAATCTAAAGGAGAAGGGGCAGACAACTCCATACCTCAGCCCCTACTGAATGCTGCCTTCTCCCAAGAAGTACGCTGGTTCCACTTCCATTGCAATGCCCCAGACTTGTTTCTAAGTTAGTTTTGGGGTTGCCAGTGCACGAACACCCTGTTGAAATCTGGCTGAAACCAGATGACTGTGTGGGTTTCCAGAGCCACGCAAACTCACTCCCAGCCTGCCTCTGGGGCTTCGTGTGTAACAGATTGCCGCCAGCCACTGGCTCGATAAAGATTTGCCTTTAGTCCCTTCAGGAAGCAGAGTTTCACTGAGCACGAGTGTTTCCTCCTGTACCTAGTATCCTCTGGAAGTGCAGAGCTACTCTCCATTCAATTTCTCTGTTTGCTGATAGGAATTACCAGACAGCTTTCTGACCAGTTCATCTGTGCTGTGATGCAACTCTGGTCTCCGAAGTGCTAGCAAGCAACTGATGGGCAACAAGCTATACCCCTTCATATTAACAGAGGAACTTGATTACAATCAAGTCACAGCTAAATTCTTTTACAGCTGCAAAGCCTCTATGTTCACCTTCACATAGTTTTCCTTTAAGGTATTAATTCTTTAATGTTACTGAATAAAACCTTTCTGTTTACCTTTAAAACTAAGTCACTGTCGTATTTTGCAGTCATAATAGGTTGTTCAAATATTTTGCTCAATAAAATAAGAATTTGTGACTGATGGCGGTTGGTCACATCTTAGTTCTAAAGGGCACACTATATTATTGACCATGTTATAACATAGAAATCCACAAGAGCCGAGTAAATCTATTTTGACTGTTATAACATGACTCCATTCCGTATTGTTTTCAAGTAGCAGAACACATGTTTTTAGAAATACTTTGTATAAACATTTTCACTAAGAGCAAAGATGGTCTGTGTTGCTTGCCTGGTATTTCTAGGTAGAGATGCTAGCCTTCCTGAACTCATCTAAGTACAATAAAGCTTCAGGTCAACTGCATTCTTTCTTAAAAAATGTAATAGTGGTAAAAAGCACTTCCCAGCCTTCCCAAAGGATGGCTGATAGATGTGTTTGCAACCCACATATCTCCCTCTGGGAAAGAAAATACATCACCCTGTGGAAAAAGGATTTCTGGACAGTGCTTTTGCAAGTTGCCAGGCTATCTCAACAATGAAACAGAACTGATCACCAGATCTCAGAGGAAGTCATTATGGGAACCCATGCAGGGAACTAGAACCAATTAACCTTCAAAGTCAGTGTGGTCACCTCGTAATGACTCAGTCACATGCCATGTTGATCACGTTGCTCGTATTGTAATAGCACCTAAATGATAATTAATGATTATCTAAGGATTTCTGATGAAGTTAAAAAAACACAAACAAACCCCAAAACCTAAGCCCAAACTCCATGTTTGAAGAAACTTGAGCTAGTAAGTTGAAGCTTACAAGGTTTAATTTACTTCACCTAGATTTCAAAACAACATAAACTAGTAAAGTGAAGGAAGAATTCCAACACCAATTTATTCCATTTTTAAAAGCAGATTCAATTTGATAAATTACCTGAATTCTTCTCTAATCCAAAAATTTCTTCTGTAAACTTGCAAAAGAAATGTTTTCCCTAACGATTCTGTGGTCAAATGTCTCCTGTATGACTCCTTGCATTATTTTGAAACAGAAGTTATAAGCCCACGACTAGACTGAAATATTGCCACTTCTGTTTTATTTAAGGTTAAGGGGTTTTACATCCACTTCATTTCACAGCCTTTATGAATTGTGCAGTTACTAACCCACTCCTCAGAAGTACAAAGTGTACCAAATACTTTGAAAGAGCAGAACAGGGCTACTAGCTCGTTACATTACCTACGTGCTGAACAACTTGTACCTAGTTTTTAATTTATCTAGCTACCAGAAAAATCAAGGCATGTTACTGCATCACTACACCTTGTCATTTTCATTTGTCCAGCTTCTATCAGACACCAACTATCATGAAATCTTCTCTTTAGTGTGCCTAAATTCGTCAATTATACTGAACAAGAAGCATTGGCCTTAGAATGGCCAGCCAGAAGGCACCAAAAACAGGACTAAAATTTAAGCAGTTAAGTCTCACTAACAGGGAGACCTGAACACTCTTCTGAATCTTTCCTGCACCCAAACACGGCTGTTATTTAGGTTTTCATCACTGAAGTTCTCTAAGCACCCAGAGTCTGGATAACACATGTGGTTACCAACACTTCGGTCCAGAGGAGTGCCTTAGTATTTTGATTCTGCCTCACACATTCAAATTTAATGTATGAAGAGCATTCAGGTTTAGCATGCAAGAGCACCATGCATTTTGCTTAGGGACTGCAGAGCCCAGAAGCCAAGCGCGCTCCCTCCAAGATGGGCTTGGTGTGTTGCAGAGTCGCACTGGCTTTCCTTTCTTTTCAACCTTGTCAAGCCTTCATTCTTAACTGTCTACATATCCTCTGTGCCTCTATCTGCAGGTCTACAATTCAGGATTTTGAAGTAAAAAGGTGATACACCATGTACAATTTAGCAGTGCAGAGTTTGCCTATCCGCTGTTATATCTCAGTAAGCACCAAAGAGTCAATCCTCCTCTCAAAATTCAGTACAAGACCACTCAAGAACAACTTTCTTATGACTTACAGGTAAAATTAACAAAAACTTCTGAACTATTTCTATCAAAACACAGCTAAAAAGTAAAGAAGCTCTGTGCAGACTTCAAGCTTCTCTGGAAGCCAAGCTATTATAAATGTAACAAGTTAAATTAACCCCCCAATAAGACAGAAGAGGAATTTAAAGACTTCATCATTATTTGCTCTTACTTACTCTTCAATGAGCAACTCATGGCATCATCAGAATTTTTATACACCGATCTATCATCCCCTCCTCACTCTTTTCTGGTTAATATTATGAAGGTACCAATGAGATGGCAACTCATTCTGAGACACTAAGATGCACAGGATTAAATTTTAAAGAAAGTATATTGGAACTAACTTTTAAAAAAAGCATAAAACCTAGTATTTAGTGCACAATCATTTGTAAATTAATGTCATTCCTCTTTTTCTGAGCTAAGACTTTCAAAGCTTTCTTCTTCTTTTTGACTTTTAGAAACAGATATTCATCACTCAGAACTATGCTACAAGAGCTAATGGTCTTAAATAAAGATTTGTAACTCAGAAATGAAGGTATGTTTTTTTGCAGAGACAAGTATGAGTACTTAACTCCATCCCTAGCTTCCCAGTAAAAACAGTCAGCTATTGCTAGCACACTATTTTAAAAGGCGAGACCATCTGCATTACTTTTGAGCATTCTAAGTAACCGCTATATAATTCAGGATAAGGGTATTTTTCTCTGTAGTTGCACCCAGAAACCATAACCAAGACTCTACAAAGCACCACATACTGAGTATATTTTGTAGGTCTGCAGTCTAAATGAAGACATAATAAAGTGGAAGGAAAAACAAAACAGAAGAGACAGAGATTATGCATCTAAGGTTACCAGCAGGCCATCAAAAGGGGAACCAAGCAGGTGCAAAATGTGCTTGAGGAAAGAAAATAATTATCACTGTGCAACAGAGGCATCTGTGTTTTCTAGTCTGTGAAGTCTGATAAAATGATGGCTTCAGCAGAGCCCTCTGGAAATAGCTTAGTATTGCTAACATACAACAGAGACTAGTTGCTGAAGCTGGATAGAAAAAAGTACTATGAAATTCTGACTAATTCAATTATTTGTGTGACTGGAGAAAAAACTATTACAGTTAGATGATGAAGAGATAGTGTCTTCCAGTTGATATGTAATATGCACAGCATTCCTTGCAAGATGATGAAAGAGTCCACAGAGTGGGAATTTCAAAGGTTATTTCCAAATCAATGCAATCCAATCACTTGCCACTAAGACCTAGAAATACGAAAAAATGCCCAATTTCTCTAAATATACCAACAGAGACTCTAATAAAGTAAGGCTTTTCAAGGATATCTCATGCTTGTGTGTGACTGCTGAATCTTCTAATGAAGCATTTGATTTTAAAAATTCAGAAATGTGTTGTAATTTTTTTTTTTTTTGTAGTCAGTTTCCTGATACAAGGTAGTTGAGAGAAAAGCCTCCAAGCACCTATGTGGATAAAGTTTTTGATATGCGGCTCTGTTTTGCATTCAGTGTTGTGAGGACCTTGCCACTGCAATAATTAATCGACTGCCCACATATTTCTGCATACAAATCACCACCTTGAATACTTTACTGGCTGATGTAATATTTGCTGCGAGGGAATGAAGGGAAAACTTCCGCAGTCTGTTGCTCACCTCCGAGAAACAGATGTTTGACAATGCAGAAAAATGTTTAGGAGGGTGCATGCAATACTCCAAATGTCTTGGTGAACCAGAGGATAAGAGCCAATAGCGAACAGCCAACAAACACTGTCGCTCTGAAACTGTGCATGTTAACATATACCAGCAGCCACTGAAAGGGCAGCTGCTGTGCCTTGATGTCTGTAAACTGCAGCTACCACCAAGAACAGAAACCAGAGATACTCTTCCACATCACTGCTTACGTTATTACAGTTGCTTACTAATAAGAAATCAGTGTTTCCTCTGGGTTTTTGTTTTGTTATGAACTTTCCGTACATAGCTGGAATGCTGATTTTTAGTTTCTCTCTAAATTCTAGAAAAAATAAGTTACCCAAAATCTTGTCTGTATGTGGTATACTGTCTCATCTTATAGTCATAAAAGAACACAAGTCCCAGGAACAATGCTATGTTTTAATCAGAAGGGAAAATGGTCACTTAGGATGGATTCTGAGGACAGCAAAACAGGTTATTTAATGAGCTTTCAGCTTTATTTCTGTATTGTTTGAAATTGCTCTGTAAGAAGAAAGAATGTCGGTGGAGTAGGTCCCTAGGCAAAATGCGAATATTAGAACCTTCAAAGAAAGGGATTACATATTTAAGTGTTTAAGCATGCAATTAAAACGACAATCATTTGCCTTTTCAATAGCTTTACATAATATCATGGTGATTTTGAGAATTACAAAACTTGACAGCAATGAGTATAGTAAGTTTACAAAGGGAACACTAATGTGTCATCTTTTCCTCTTCGACACTCTAACTAAATGTTATCCCACAAATAGCACTTCTTCAACTTGAAAGACTCACATAGCAGTTGGAAAAGTGAAAAAAAAAAAGGCTCTAACTGAAACTACATGGGGATTTTTAACTAGGAAAAACAATTAGCTAAATTGCAATGCAAATAGTTTGCTGAGCTTCACATTACCAAGCTTACAAAATAATAACACACGTTGTCAGAAGCAATATATACTTCCATCCAGTAAATGTGGGTACACACAGACACACACAGCAAAATTGCTGCCAAAAGAGCTCTATCTCATGTAGAAAGGGTGGGTTGGATGGAACAGCCCCATTCGTCCTACTGCTGGCCATGATTAGTCTTCCTCAGAGCTTTCCAGTCCAGACACTAGCCTGGTTTCATCTGGACAGACTACAGAAGCAGCGACACGCTGCCGCTACGGTTATAGACAGGAAGAATGTGAGAGCTAGTATCAAGTGAGGAGAGGAGGAAGCATCATAATAATTTTGCTGTGCATTTATGACATGTTTAAAGAGTTCTGAACAACACCCAGAAGCAGTGATATTCTGACAGGAATATAAGGAAGTTTTACTTCACACAGGATAATAATTTAGCTTTTTTTTTTATTTTTTAAAAAAACTTCCTTAAATTATCCAAAGTTGACAAACTAATGCAAGTGTATACTTATGGAGCTAAAACACCCATCCAGACTACAAGTATTACAGTAAACAATCACGTGCTGTATTAGAAGTGTATAAGTCTGTTTAATATAACAAAGCAGTATCATGCACGTATATACCATAGAAAAGATGAAACTCCAAAAGCTACTTCCCAGTTTTCTTTCTAAATCTATACCATAAATCTATACATGTGTTACTGAAAGCATGCAACACTAAAGTGTCCTTATAAGGTAAATGGAAATATCATTTACTAAAGCTAATAAACAGGAAGACAAAACCTATATAAGAAAAATCACATGAACAGCCAAAGAAAAGACACAATTGCTGCCCAAGATCCTGGTACCAAATCATCTGCTTGCACGAAATACTTATTCTAAAGCACGTTTAACTGATACAGAGCAAGTATGGCAATAATACAGTGTCAGGCATGCAAACAATGTAAAGACATGCACGTCCCACCAGCAGACTGCCAAACTGTAACGGGTGAGTAGTGCTTAACTTCTAAACTTGCAATCTTTGAGGAACTTGAAGCCAGACTTGAAACAATACAGAAGTGTTCTCTGCGACATATTTACCTCAATCCATTAGCAATAACTTTGGATGAAAAATAGGAACTAAAACAAGGATATGAAAGTTCAGTTTACATTTCAACAGGGCAGAACTGGGAAAATTCTGTTCTCTGCTATGTGGGTTAAAAAGAGGAAAAAACATTCAGTGATGCTACTTTACTTTATACCAACATAAAACACAGCAAAATTTCCTAAACTAACCTCCACTTAGAATCTCTATTTACCTCTGCTCTTATCTCCAAATCCGTTTATTTAGCTCCAGATTATTCTTCTGGATCCATAACATCAACAATGATTAAAGTAACAAGCAGAAAAGATTCCTAAATATGCTGGATTTTTTTTGAACCTTCGTAGTGCATTTACAGTGAAAAATATGTGCAGAAATCAAGAAGCTACAACTCTGATGTAAAAATAAAGAATTCTCAGGCTATTATCTATCTTCTTTTGGGGTATTAAGGAACATCCATTAAATTTGTGCAATTCTCAGAGAAAGTATCTTTTTTTTTTTAAAACAAACAAACAAACAAATATTCTGTTACTCCTCCCCAAGTCTCTAGCGATACTTACAGTTCCAGAATAAGAATGACATCTGTTTTGTTCTCATAAACATCATGCAGTGTGATCACATTAGGATGTCGAATCTCTTTTAGTATGCCGACTTCTCGCTCGATATCTTCCCGGCTCACTCCACGTCGGCTGGATTTTGTTCTCCGTTTCTTGATGAATTTTGCTGCAAACTGCTGACCGGTGCTTTTCTCACGGCATTTTTTCACTACAGCAAACTGCCCACTGTGGGGGGAAAAGAAAAGGAGGGAAGAATGATGATGAGTGTTTAGTTCAAGGAAGCTTAAGAGTTAAGGGTAGCCTCTATTTACTGCTGTGGGGGAAAACAGCTGTACCTCTGAATTACCAACTTGACTAAAATACAGTACTGCTTTTTATGCAATCTAGAGTAATATCTGAAAAAAAAATCCTGGAAGAGGCAGAAAAGGTAAGTTAAGATACCATTTTTGCATCACACAAACATACATACCCACACATATATCCACACATTTCAGCATATCCATAAGTAAAAGACAACACCTGTGTAGAGTACTGGATTTTTGACAAATATGTGCATCAGGGATTACTGGGGAGAAGTGATGGTTTCTGAATTTCTTTTTCCACATGCATGCAGAGGTTATTTTTTTTTTTCTGGAAGAGAGACAGTTCTTAGTTTCTTCCAATATATATGATCTGCCAGTATCCCCTTTATTCTATCCTCAAGTTTGGTTTGGTTTTGTTTTTTTCTTTTAAATTTTTAAAACAATATTGGGTTTCAGGACACTACTTTGGTTTAGTTTTAAAACCACTGACTAAATACAGCAATACCAAGAATTACAATTACTGCATCTTTTTATTAAGTAGGAAGAGTTTGAAGGTAAGAAAAGTACTAAAGTACTCAGGAACAAAAACCTGTGATTGTGTTACAAACCAGAAGAAACTCCAGGAAGCTGCTGACTCCAGCACGTTATCATTGATGTATAAGCCTGTTGCTGCTAGATGTACGTACACACCGATTCAGATCAAAAATCTCCAGGAAATCTAATGCTGAGTTAAAGCAAGAACAGGATTTCTAATACTGCTGAGTTTTCTTTTTAAGTTTTCTTAATCTCTTCCTAAGGATTCTTTAGCAATTCTGTTCTTCGTTTATTTCACTGTACGAAGGGTTCACAGAATCACAGCATGATACCAACAAGCAAATTTTCTGAAGAGAACCGACCCTGTTAACTGAAGAAGTGGTGTCCCCTGAAGTAGACTTAGAAGAGTGTTTGAATCAAAGCTAAGCCTAGCAGGCTTTATTATCTACACAGTGATGTAACATGTAGGCATGTATAATTTCACCCAGTACCTGGAAGAGGAGCTAACCTGTATTAGTCATTAATTAATTACAACTGACAGAGAGATGCCTAGGAAGATACATCACCCGCGAAAAGGGCATCACATAACGACAAAGTGCCAAGTAGGAATCACTCAAAGCTACACATCTCATGCATGAACTCAATGCACAATAGTACTTTATTATTGGAGAATGAACGCGTGCCAAATATGCCGACAAAGTAATTAAGCAATTAAGGAATGCATGACAGATAGAAAACAGAAGATGATAACTGATCAGCAACAGTTATGCAATAAATGAAGATAATAAAATGCTGTAAGGGAAGATCACACTCATGATTTTTTGAATTTAGAGTGCTGATCAGATGAGAACACTTTATGCTGCTGGGTCACTGCTGCCACCATTACTATGCTGACCCCATACAGAATCCCAAGTGACAAATTGTCTTGAACTGGGACACGCAGTTGGGCAAGGCTAAATAACTGTCACCTGCAGAAGGCAGGTCCTCTCCTATGAACTCCTAGAAAGGGACTCTAGAGTAGCCACCACCAGATGGGAAGCCTTTGAATGCAGCCACAAGCAGCGAGAGAAATAAACTCTAAGAGAAGTAGTCAACCATCTTTTAAATTTTGAGGTTTGTTTTTATTTCAATGTTATAACCAGCATTCAAGTTTTATTCATTTTTACATGAAATCAGTTTACGAACTTGTGAGATGACTTTTTGTTGCATTAAAAAAATCTGAATCTAAAGCACTGCTCTGTCCACTGCAGTTCATTGTGCCCTGTCTGGTGAACCTGGCCCTTGATGACTTCTGCTAGGTTCACCAGACAGGGCCCAACACATTATTTTTACAAACTGCAGCAGACAGAGCAGTGCTTTAAGACTGGACCATATCCTCCTCCCCATTAAATGTAGGCTGGAAGACCTGCTTCACTTGCCAAAATTTGGTCAGCTAGTGCTATCCGAGGTGCTCTTGGACACCTAAGACTTTTATATGAGACTGGCAGATAAGGCACAGGACCTCTGGAAGACCTGTGTCATCCTAAAATGGCAGCAGAAGGCTACACAACGCACCCTAAAGTACATCAACCCTCCCTGCTTGATTCAGTTCAACTCCACAATGACTCTTCCTGCAACAGCAGCTCTGGGTTTGATCTCCGAGGTCTGAGCAATTTTGCACTGTGGGACAACCAGCCAGAGTGGAGCATGCACTCAGGTATTCACACTGCTGCAGAGAAATGCAAAACCAGAGTCTTCTGGCCCTTGCTTACAGGGACGGGGGAGTTAAAAGCAGAGATTATCTCACACTCTCCCCCACATAAGGGTATTATTATTACAGAATCACAAAACGGTCAGAGTTGGAAAGGACCTCTGGAGATCATCTAGTCCAACCCCCCCTGCCACAGCAGGGACACCTACAGCAGTTGCACAGGACGGCGTCCAGGCGGGTTTTGAATGTCTCCAGTGTGGGAGACTCCACAACCTCTCTGGGCAGCCTGTGCCAGTGCGCTGCCACCCTCAGAGTAAAGAAGTTCTTCCTCATGTTAAGATGGAACTTCCTGTGCTCCAGTTTGTGCCCGTTACCTCTACTCCTATCACTGGGTACCATTGAAAAAAGACTCTTCTCATCTATCTGGCACCCTCCCTTTAAGTATTTATAAGTATTGATAAGATCCCTCCCTCTGCCTTCTTTTCTCTAGACTAAAAAGACCCAAGTCCCTCAGCCTTTCCTCAAAAGAAAGATCCTCCAATCCCATTATTATTATTATTATTATTATTACTACCACCACATAGAGGTATTCAGTTTTATTGAAAAAGCAACCTGCTTTCCAGAAAGTTCACAGTTCCAGAGAAACTGCAAAGTCAGGCAGCAGACAGACATAGGCATCACCACAGCTCTGAACAGCTACTCAAGCTCACGGACCAGAAGGAAATTAAAAGCCATTGCTTGCTTTTTGGCCACCTGTCTGGCTTTCAGGCTAGAAGGCTAAACTGCCTGATAGAGGAAGAAAAATATTTCTGCTTATGATTCACCTATAGGCTTGAATGCTATGTGGTTAACCACTTCTTATCAATGCGCACCTTGTAAGTCTGGCAACAGCTACTGCTTCCTTTAAAAAAAAAACAAAAACAAGAAACCCCACAACGCAAACCAAAACCCCAGTAATAACAACAACAAAACTTAAAAGAATGAAAAACAGAATTACGCCTACCATCAGCTCTGGAGAGGTTGGGACTGAAAAGTAAGTCTGAAGCACATGGACATACGATACATTTTGATATCCAAGATGTAACTATAAAAGTTGACTGGGATCAAGAGTCATCTATGTTTCACTGACAGAGAACGTATCATTGACTTTTGAAAAATTCTGGTATTTGAATTTCCAGTCTTTAGCCCATAATAGAATTTTTGCTTTAATTCTTCTTCACTGAAGACAGCAATGCATTTTAGGCTTCTTTCTAAACAAAAAACATTCTGCAGGTGTTTTGAAGCATGCACTAACTATGAACCTGTAAGCTAAAGAAAGATGATTTTTCCACAATGTTATTCATATTTGAATTACACCATTCCCCAAAGTCACTTCATGCTTCCGATGCCTTTAAGGCTACAGCTGTTTAATCTTATTTTAGCAATAGGTCAACTATGACATTACAGCATGAGGCTGACCTACTGAAACAAAGGGGACCAGGTAAGACAAGTAGATCTCCTCTCTCCTCCTCTTCTGAGCTATATAGCTTTATTTTTTTCAGTCTTTTACTTTTTTCTCCAACTACGACCACCTGTTTGAAGGATATCCTGAGCTATCACAATTCAGTATAAAAATGTTATCAGAAGACAAATGCATTGTTTAAAACCACATGACCTTATAGATTGGTCCCATCCATGGTTTATTAGGATGTCAGGCACCAGAAATCTTTCACATTGCTCAAGACTGCAAGAAAGTTATCAGCTAACAGGTATCTAGAATAAGTGCCAGTTATACACCAAATAACCTTCTTATTGTTGCTGTTGTGGTATTCAGCACATAACCCATAATTAGCTGTTTGTTATTAAATGCTGTACATGCAGATCACTCTTAAGCTGCAATCAAAAGGGCTATTTCATGCCTGGGATCCCTAAGCCACACTATTTTATAACTCCCACTAAACTCCTGTTTTAAAAGCAGATGAAAGGTGTAAATCAAAGGGTATTTACCGGGCTTTAACCCATAGAACTGCAGCAACAAGTTTTTATATATCAAGTCTGTATGGGCTAATACATTTATACCCAGTAATATTCTGCAACAGATTTTACAGTTTCAGATCCAGCATTCATTCATACAGTGTCTTCAAAGCCAGAAAAGACCTTTAGTTTTTTAAGTTCCCTTGCTTTTGCAGGTTTGATTTAAAGTCAAATCACAAACTCACACTTAATAAAGTATTTGACATAATTTTTTTCCCCAGGTGGCAGAATCAGGTTAAACAGCAAAGCAGGATGACAGCTTGACATGAGAACAAATACTTCTGCTAATAACAGTAATTTCTTTTGTGATCTTGCAATTCTTACTCAACCAGCAGTTAATTACTATCCTAAATCCACTCTTTTCGGGACATT
Source organism: Pluvialis apricaria (assembly GCA_017639485.1). Taxonomy (NCBI): domain Eukaryota; kingdom Metazoa; phylum Chordata; class Aves; order Charadriiformes; family Charadriidae; genus Pluvialis; species Pluvialis apricaria. The sequence continues at coordinate 45,999,370 of CM030044.1, read as the reverse complement.
TGGCATGATATCCCCACATCCAGTGGTTTTTCAGGCTCACTTCAGAACAAGTACTTATCCCATTACCTAATCACTACATTTCTCCACCTTTTTTACATCATAAGATGACACACGCTGCCCTCTGCAATACATATATATATATAGATATGCAAAAGTTACACAGACAGATGACAGAATCACCAATAAAGCGCCTATACACCACTCTTTATTGGTCCTGGCTTAGCAGGATCACAAAACAACTAGTCATTAGCATGAATTATGGACAGTTTTAACTACAGAGACGGATGTTTTAGAATCAAAGGGGAAAAAAACCCAAAAAAGTCCTTTCATTTTTTCCAGAAGGATGATCATAGTGATTAGGGGTTGCAGACACCATGTGTTCCTCCCCACTCCCAGCCTTCTGCACCAGCTCTTCCCAGCTAGCTCCTTCCGTAAGGAGTGAAACTCTTGCCCCAAGAATCCTCCAAAAGACGTCCAAGCTAGACAGAGAGATGCTTAAGTAACCCCCCAGGGACCAGTTTTCTTGTCTTTATTGCCACAATAGGGCAAGCACGATGGAATTCTCCATGCTGTCTTCTGAGGACTGCATTCAAAAGACAAAGTTTAACGGGAGCAAGGCACAGGAATAAGGAAAAGGCTTTATGTTGACATCAGAGTAATAATTAGTCATGGTACGTTTCTGATGCTTAGGCACTTTTTTTTCTATTTTAAAACTCTGGTATTCACTACTCAACTCTGAAAATGTGATATATTAAGATCCAACTGTTTTTACTATTTGTTTGACTGCTTTCCTTTTTAAAATTATACAAAATCCAACAGAAAGAGACTTACATAATACTATTAGGTTAGCCCGTTAAAGAAACTGCAACAACTGTAGAGCCATTTGTTTTCCCCAATAAAACAGTGTCCTGGTTTGAGGTAAAACAGGACCAATTTTGTTCAGGAACTTTGCTTCTTAGCTGGGCCTCTTCTAACTACTGAGATTTACAGCATATTGTGCAGACAATGTTCACTCTCTCTGAGTGGTAAGACCTATGCTTACAGCCGATGCCCAGGCATGGTATGCAGAGAGGCTCCTGCTTATACTTATTGCTCTAACACCCAAGGCCAGATAACTTTGTTATTTGCCCTGTTGGAGGGTCGGAAGCGGAAAAGCGCAGTGGGGTCCCACCTGCGGGGAGGAGCGGACAGGACAGGTGACCCAAACCTGACCAACGGGGTATTCCACCCCATCTGCCTCATGCTCCGTATAAAAGTTGAGGGATCAAAGGGTCAGCCCTCTGCCTTCAATGGCCGACGTCTGAGGAGGACTCTGTCTGTTCATCCACCTTTGGTCCCAATCCTGAGTCCAGATCCCCAATCCAGTTCTCGTCCGTCACTGAGTCCAGTCTGGGACTCCCCCAGTGCCAGCCGGTGATGTGATTGTCATCCTGGGAGCATGATACGATTTTGCATATATTTCATTATTTCCTTTTATTTTATTATTAATATTTCATTGAACTAGTTTAGTTCCTTCTAAACTCATAAGTCTCTTTTCCTCTCCTCTGTCTCTCTCTTTGAAAAGGTGTAAAGGGGAGCATCTGTTGGTCACATCTAGGGTGCCCCACATCCCCAGTAGCCGATTCAGCCTAAACCACAACAGTTACTAGCAGACTGTGGACATCACTCTTTCCTGAGAGATTTGCAGCAGGGAAGCCCAATCAAGCAGGTGATTTCCTCCTCCAGCAGCATCTCAGCGTCAGTCAGCTCCACCACCCACGTACCACTGCCTGTCCTCAAGGGCATCTGAGCTGCTTCTGCTAATAAGGTTATGAATAGGGTTTGCGTGGCAAGGTTTTGGTAGTGGGGGGAATTACAGGAGTGGCTTCTGTGAGAAGATGCCTGAAGCTTCCCTTATGTCTGACGGAGCCAATGTCAGCCAGCTCCAAGATAGAGCTGCTGCTGGCCCATCAGCAACGGGTGGTAGCGGCTCTAGGATAAGGTATTTAGAAAGAGGAAAAAACCCCTGCTGCACAACAGCAGCTGGAAGAGAGGAGTGAGAATATGTGATGGAAACAACTCTGCAGACACCAAGGTCCATGAAGAAGGTGCTTTAGATACCGGGAAGAGATTCTCCTGCAGCCTGTGGTGAGCCAGACTGTCCCCCTGCAGCCCACGGAGTACCCCAGGCCAGAGCAAGTGGATGCCCGAAGACGGCTGTGACCCTGTGGGAAGCCAGTGCTGCAGCAGGCTCCTGGCAGGACCTGTGGACCCGCAGAGAGAGGGGCCCACACTGGAGCAGGTTTGCTGGCAGGACTTGTGACCACACGGGTGGGACCCCACAGTGTAGCAAGCGAAGAGAGTGAGGAGGAAGGAGTGGCAGAGACAAGGCATGATGAACCCCCATTCTCTGTCCTCCTGTGCTGCTTGGGGGGAGGAGGTAGAGAAACCAGGAGTGAAGTTGAGCCCAGGGAGAAGGGAGGGATGGGGGGATGATATTTTTTAAGATTTCGTATTTATTTCTCATTATCCCGCTCTGATTTGATTGGCAATAAATTAAATTAATTTCCCTGAGTCGAGTCTGCTTTGCCTATGACACTAACTGGTATGTGATACCTCCCTGTTCATACCTTGACCCACAAGCCTTTTGTCGTATTTTTCTCCCCATCCAGTTGAGGAAGGGGAGTGATAAGAGCAGCTTGGTGGGCACCTGGTGTCCAGCCAGGGTCAATCCACCACAAGTGGACTCTCACAAAACTCACTGATGAGGCAGCAGTACATAACTGAGTCTTTTTCAAAAGACAGGAGGATTTCTCCACAAACTGTGAATCATAGAATGGTTAGAGTTGGAAGGGACCTCAAAGATCATCTAGTTCCAACCCCACTGCCATGGGCAGGGACACCTCCCACTAGATCAGGTTACTCAGAGCCCCATCCAACCTGGCCTTGAACACTTCCAGGGATGGGACATCCACAACTTCTCTGGGCAACCTGAAGGGTCATAGCTACCTTAAGTCCCTCTCCACCTTCTAAGTCAAGCAAAAACACATCTTCAGTTCAGCTGCAATGCCAAATTGGAAGCGACCTCTTCCCCCTCCTTCCTTTCTCCCTCTTTATGGTCCTGCAAAACACAGTAAACTTGTATTTGTATGAGGCACTTGAGAGCCTCTCTTGCACGTATAATGGTTACAATACCACAGCTGAGAGTCCCTAGCACAATGTATTATACTTAGCCCATTGAGAAGATAAGCTATTATCAGCATTAGCAGGGTGGGGTAAGCCATGGTTAATAGGTTAATAGAGCACTCTAAGCAGATGCGACTGGGAAGTGGTAGCATTTCATGTGTACCACGCTCAAAAGACAACCTGTTTCATGGAATAGCAGCTTTAGTGCTAGCTACCAGCATTAGGCCTGCAAGGAAAACATCTTCATTGATCTTGACAGATAAAGAAACCAAGATATGCTAAACCAAAGTAACTTGCCAAGTAGTTTCTCTAGGTGTGCATGCACATCTTTTCTCCCCAGGGGGCATGCTAGAGAACATAAGGGCCCTTTCCCCAAATCATGTTTTGTAATTTTGCAGCCGACCAAACAGTACAGGTAAATAGGGAATGAATGCAGGACTGACTGATAAGCTCATACCATATTTGTCAGAAATACTTGTATTTCTTTTTTTTTTTTTGTGCTCCTTCCCTTGCCCTGCAATGTTTAATTCTCTAGCACAGATGCTGAGAGAATGCCAAAAGTATCGTTTAGCTGCAAGCCCTCCAAGTACTGGAGAGCTTTGAAAAGAAATGGAAAGCAACACGAAGATGAGTGTCACAGGACACCCATGACTGAAGGATACATGTATCCTGTATAGATTATTAGGCTATTTCTCTTTTTTTTTTGTTTGTTTGGGTTTTGCTGTGGGGTTTTTGTTTTGTTTTGTTTTTGGTGGTTTTTTTGTTTGTTTTTTTTTTTTTTAAACAGCTCTGGCAAAACAGTTTTTCACATAAGTTACAACTTTACACCTTAAGTGCTGACACAGACACACATCTCAGTTGACAGTCCAGCTCTCTGCTTTGTGTCCATGGTGGACAAATGCATTTTCACAGTCCACAGTGAGTCTAAGTGGCAGCACTCAAAGTACTTGACCACTCTCTAACATGAAGGAACAGCAAGCACGTAATTACTGGGTAGGAGAAAGAGCGGCAAACACCTGAAGCCTATCGATCACAGTAAACATGTTTCAGCTGCACATACACACTTGTTATAGGAAAAGGCACACTGGCCATAGCACAATAGAAGTAGTAACTTTGGGAGACATATGAAAAAAGTAGTACTAAAGAAACAGGGTGAAAAGAAGTTCAAAGACAAGCATTTAAGCTAAAGAGAAAATACTCTCAAATGCTGTATGAGTGGCTAAGCAGGAGAATAAGCCAGCTGAAATCTGATGGTGCACCACAGAGATCATTGTTAGGACTGGTCTTTTCCAACTATCACTAATCCAGAAAAGCAAATACAAAGAACTTAATTAAACTTGACCACAAAACTATAAATAGTAGAGTGCTGCAAGTAGAGACGCAGAACACACATTATGCAACTGTGCAGAACGTTTCCAACATGTACAGAGTTTAAATCAAGTTGTAATTTATACTCATCGGTAAAGGGCATGCTGATACACTTTCCTTAGAAATATTTTGGAAAAGCAGCAAAGCCACTAAGAGCAAGGAAGGGGAAGCAGAGCAGAAAATCAGAGATGTATAAAGCAAAGACAAACAAATGTACTGACAACTGGTACTTCCTGAGTCCCTTGTTATGCACAGATGTGTTTATACACTTGTGAACTCTGTAACTGTCTCTTAAATTCCCTTTCCCAATTTCTGACTGAGAGTATCTTTTGGTGTCAAATTACCAAGTTTCAGAAGTACCCGGATCCCAATATAGTGACCCAATGTATGTGATGATAAAATAGTTTTATTATCTTCCAGTATGAATACACCAAATATTTAAAGTTACTTTACCAAAACACCCAAAGTATAAAAAGGACTTCATCCCTTATGTAATATTTTAAGAAAAAAAAACCCAAACCATCAGTTTTAAAAATAATCTGTATTACCACTCTATGAAATACTTCCAGTTAGAAAAAACATTGCATTATCAGATACCATTTTTTGCTGATATAATAATCGACTGAAACCTCTGCTGTACTGCCTATTCAGATATAATTTGAACAGTGTAACTGTAAACTTATTAATAAAATTAATAGAAACACTATGATAGTATCTATAACAGATGGTATCACAAGACGAAGCAGTTGGAATTTGAGGTTTCAAACACCAGGGAAGAAGTAAGTGGGCTAAATTAAAACTTTCAAAGCATACCCCTAGACTAAACTACCTACCATAACTTTGTATAACTGAAGTCAGAAGGCAGAAATGACCAGAAAGTGAAAAATCACATAAGTCTGGAATTTGTCCAACCTGTTCTTTTCTCCAGCATTTTATAAGCTCATGCCTCATATTTTTGTGGTTTGGTTATTTTAAGAGCAACTCATAATGCATTTCAGCTTATATATCTCCTGCAGAAATCCTCTTGTGCTGTCAGTCTCAGCACATTACGCTGATGGTAACGGTCTCTGCTCTCTGCTGCTTTCTGCAATTTCATTAGGCTGCTAACCGACTTCTCTAGATGTTTACTAAGCTTACAGAAAAGTGATTTTTCAGCCTCTTCACTGTTTTCTTAGAAATGCAGAGGAGCCACTAGTCCTAAGGGAGGATATAACAGTGTGATAAAGAACTTTATCTATACCAGAGCACAAGAAAGACACCACATTGTTTACTGTTTATTATTATTTCTTATTTATATTGCTCCGAGTTGTGTATGAAAAATTTGAGAGGAATAATTACCTGGGATGATGGACTGAGAGAGAGAGAGAGAGAGAGAGATGGAAATACAGAAGACTACATCTGTGTATGTGTATGCATGCATATTCAGTACTGAATGGAAGACCATGCTACTAAGTGTCTTTATGATACCAGTTTACTATAGTATTACACCACTTTCTCAGCCACACATTTAAAAAGGCAAGTGATCAAGGATTTGACTGGCATTGCTAAGGTTCACTACACAGACCGTTATCCGTGTACAGATTCAGTCCAGATCACATCTCACTGACCACAGCTCCCCAGAATAGTAATTACTGTTAAACAAGAGCAGATTAATCAGATGGCTCTGGCTGGCTCAGAGAAACAGGGATGAGGAGAGATAGATCTAGAATACTTTTAGTGTATTGTACCCACATGTTGAAAGTAAGACCAAACATACCAGAACACCTCTTCCCATAGCCCTCCCCCAACACCCCCACCTAAAGGAAAGGGGGTGATCTGCTTGGGATTTTTTCATTCTACTCAAAGAACTACGACAAAGTTTCTCCACCATAGTTAATGCGAAACAAGTTAAACTGCTGGAGCATGCATGCATGCACACACCTGTGCATACATTTGCTGAGCTGAAAAGCACTTATTGACTAGTACAGTCCGTCACGCAGAGATGATGGAAAACGGATCCGACATAGCAGCAGTTTGACAGTAAACTTCAACTGCGGACGACTAAACAATTGTTCACAATTAGAAACAAGAAGTTTAGAAAAAATGTAATTTCACGATGATTAGGCTTAATTTTGTGAAGTGGAAGAAAGGATGATTTAAAAAACCAAACAGCTCCTTCCCTCTTGTTTACATGCAACACATGCAAATGCTTTCACTCACTCTCTCTGTACATATAAGTATGTCAGTATATCTCTATTCATCATGACAAGAGCATTGTAAAAACAGGATACAGAAATAAAATATGACTGCATGATATTTTGTTTATTTTATACACACTATACTGTGGAGTGACTAGATAGGTATTTGGTACATTCTATATTTTAAGCTGAGACTGAGTTACTGTCCTTGAAAGGGTTCCGATGAGAAACATAGCATCTTGAAAAAGAAATTAAGAAAAGAGTCAAAAAGCCAGCAACATTTGCATCCTGCTGATGACTTTGCCTGAAGGTTAATGCATAGCCCGTGCCAAGTATGGCTGCTATGTAACCAAATGAGAGCTGAGTCCTATCTTTTATCCGAGGAAAGCACCTTCCCATTTTTCCCACTTTAAGGAAGACTTTGTTTCAAGTCAGGGCTCTAAACCGAACAGGAAGGATTTCATTGTGCAAAACGTGTTCTGACTGGGTAACATCAGATCTCCCCATGAAGTTGGAAACATGTCTCCTCTGTGCTACTCCTGAGCGTTAGCATACGAACTCAGAGTGGGGAGAAGAGTGGAAGGAATTCCAAAAAAGCGGAGTTAGAGATGCTTTATTGTGTAATTCAATGTGAAAACACTTATGAAAACACTTGAAAAAATAGCAGCATAGGTTCTGTTTGAAACAGAGGCCATTTGAACTTCCCTTACGTAGTCCACCTCCTTGACATTTAATTAGATGTGACCGAACTGTGGTTTACTTCACCACTTTAAAGGGATGTTTAGATACTTGAGTCACGACGCATCACACAGAATAAAGGAAAAAGTAAATGGTGCTCAAGAACATTTTAATTACCCAAAGTAAAGGCAAAGACATTAAATTATATCAAGCATTAAAACAGAAACATGAAGTAAATTTAATATAAACAAATCTCATAAAGAGCATCACCTCTGAAGACAATCTGCATTGAATACAAATTTGCCTTTATTTAAAGATACCATTGGTCTTAGTTCAAAATAACGAGGAAGAATACGGTAGTTAGAGAAGAATGGAAAGCTCTGTACAAACCAAATATCAGTCTTCTGTATATACACAATACCTAACAAATATTTATTATCTAAACGGAACTGCCACACAAAGCATGTAATTGTGAGACACAGTCAAGTCTTACCAAAGCATTTCATCATTGTTTAAAAATACTAAATAACTAAGTTTACCCAGGACTTTAAGTAAGAGTTAACATCCGTAAACTCAAATTGGCAGATGACAACTCAATACTGTAAGAGAGATTTCAGTAAATCCTTCAAAAGCTGCCTGCTCAGAAGAAAATGCTTTACAAGAAAGATGCATCTTAAAGCCTCTGAACAATCCTTAAGCTTAACCTCTGAAGCTTCCTAAGTCCTGTGTTTCTATATACTACATCACTTAGTCTTAAATTCAGTTTAAGATTTTTATTGATTTTTCACTTTTTTCAAGGGAAAGAACACCTTCCTATGACTCAATTTCCCTCAATTTAGATAACTGTAAAATGAGTTTTATTTTCCCAGATTATCTTCACATTTCTTAGGCATTAAAAATAACCCTTATAGTTTTCTTTCCTAGCCAATAAAGAGGGATTTATATAATTTAGACGCAAAATAAGTGAAAAGAAACCCACACGTGAAATTATTACTTTATGATCAAGACATGATACAAAACAACCTCATACAAAATGTTATGTAAATATGTAAGACAATGCTGATGGATACTTTAGAAAATTTAAGCATTCACACAGTGGTCTTCAAACTATTTCTCTGAGTATTATTTCTCTTTTCAGCATCAATACAATGGAATAATTTCAAGACGCACTTGATTACTGGAAATAGCTCCTGTCTGTTAAATGTAATACTGTATTTACATTCTGCTTTCCAGTGAAGACCTTTAAATAAAATGTTTTGAATAAGATTGCTTTAAACGTACAGCTGCAAACCATGTCATGAGTTTACTCTGCCTCCTGATTAGAAGTAATGGCAGGGGCAGAACTGACAAGTCCAAGATTTAAGAGAGTTTGGAGCATGACAGCTCCTACTGCTCACCTTCCTTTCCTTTCTTCCACCTCAGTCATGAACTATGTCCTGGTTACAATACATTCGATAAATGAGGCTTGCTGTCACCAGGTGGCCCACTGTGGGCACCACTCATTTTGCTGTATTGCTAGTAGTCTTACTACTGGCACTACTTACTTACTAGCACTCTCGAGTCCACCTCTGCTGCACCTCGCTGGATCGAGGCATTTAAGCCATCGTGTGCAAAACTTGGAAAAATTACAACTTCCTCCTCACTCCTTCCAGCTCTGCTCTCTTCTTTATTGCTTTTCCATGTGCTTACACATTCACCTGACTCCAGTAGGATGGCCACGTACTCAGGTCTCTTCCTGAGGCACGATTAAAGAAACGAATCAGTACTCCCCACAAAGTCCCTCCTAGGAGGGACGCCCTTCTCCAAATCACTCTCTTGCTGCATATATTATGCCCTAAGCACAACACTTGGTTTCCTTCCAACTTGCCTAGCTTACCTTTGCAATAAAATGGCAAAGCACGTCAAAAAAACATACTTGGGGAAAAAAACAACAACAAAACAAAACACCCACCCCTGACATTTATGCTTCCTTTCTGGATTAAACTGAGTGCTGCAGCCTAAATGTGGCATTCATACTCTCACAGCACCTTCAATACTCACTGCAGCTTACTTACTACATAGAGAGAAACAATTAGACAGAACCCATCGAGTTCTCAACTATGGATGTATGAAACAGGTGGACTCATAGCATGTTCAAGTCAAAACACAGTTTTAAACATATTCTTTACTATTTATTCTTTTATTTAGATTATAGTAAACTGTAACTTAATAATTTAAAGGTTCTACATACCTCTTATTAGAAAAATACAAATGTACTACTTCCAAAGTTATTTCCTCTCTTTTATCTAGATAGCTGAATAACACTTGAAACAATTGTTTTAAGGAATAAATAAAAAATAAAAACATGTTTGCACAAAGTCTAAATTTAACTTAACAGCTAAGTGGCAGATGGCACATCATGTGGTTACCCATCAATCTGCAGCACTGGCAAAAGGATTAATCTACAAATCCTGCTGCATAACCAGCATCAATATAGAAAGTATCTGCCTGCCTTCCCCGCTCCCCTGTAGTCTCCCCTCCTCCCCATCCCACAAGCACAAAAAAAAATGCCTTAGGCAATGGCATTCCAGTAGGAAATTCTTGGACATTTACTCCATCCGTTTGCTTTTGGGGTCAGGCCAGTCCATTTTTAAGTGTGGCCCCATTTAAAGTACAAACCATCTGAAGTTCCTATATTTGCCAAGATGTTTCTCTTCCAGGATTTGTTATGTATGGAGTTTCACATCTCTTTTATAATTCCAATCCACTATTCTTCCAAATACGTAAACATAATCTCCACTGGTTTGCTTTAGGTGTTCCAGCTCCTTTGTCTCCCACTACCAATTATTCTAAGCATTGTATCAACAGTCTCACCTTAACTGAACTAAATGGAACAATTATCCAAAACCACAGAAAATTAATTTTTCTTTGGCTTACTGCATATAAGCTTTAATTTACAGCATCTAAATAACTTTCTAAAAGTTACTCCAAAGAGAGAAAGGGCTGGGGCATTCGTATGCTCTCCAGTCTGAGGGGAGGGGGAAGACAGTGCCAAGCATTTTGGTTTTTTTTATTGAGCCATTTTTACCCAAACCCCCATAGCTCTGTAGCATAACACAACTCTCTAACCTCCTTCCTTCCAGGGAAAACAGAGCCTGTGACCTACCAACTCAATCTATGCATTTTTACGTTGAAACACAAAAATGTTGAAACATGCTGAACTGAACATTGCTGGTCTTTGTTACTTTGGTATTGGTTTTGTTTAACAGGGAAAATAATTTGTTTTAGGCCTTGATGCTACAACAACAATCACAGTGTACTTGTGAAAGCAATGGATGAAAACCACTGGTGCCAAACCCAGCCACTTTGCTCCTTTCATTAAAACCAGTGTTTTCTTCCTTTGGTAGGATTTGAATGTGCTGTTGTGAAGCACTAGAGATGGCAAATTTGGAGCACAACCGCTGAATAATTACATGGGCTTAGGTTAAGCACGCATTTTATTCACATGAGTGCTCCTTGTGGAACAAGAATGAGGCTTCTAGTTAGACTTCCAGATGGAATTTGAGAAGAAGCGAAAACGTCAAGTCTTTGGAGGGCTGATTGCTTAACTTTTTCCAGAACTTAAAATGAGAAATAACAGCAGATCATTGAAAACTAAAAAGCCTGTATCAAATTGATAAGAGAAATAGGTGTACCATCATTTTATTCATCTAATAGCTCTCTTTAATTGGCTGAAATAAAATAATAACACCACCACCATCCTTTGGGATTCCATCCATTTGCGTTCCAGATTCTTAGCGGTATCAACTTCCTCTCAAAACCATCTAATTTTCCTTGCATGGTGTTCAACACTCTTTCTGCCTATAAGCACTTACATTGACCCATCATAAAAAAGCCAGCAATACGTATTTAGCTAAGAGCATTAAAAGCTTCATTTTTCAGTTACTGCTGCTACGCAGCACATTTTTTCTATACTTATAGGCAGCTGAGTTGATCTTCTTTTGAAGCATAGAAAGGGATTAAGTGATTTCTAGATATGTCATCATGTTCTAGCTTTATATTCCATATAAATTAGCTCACTGTTAAAAATGCGTATTTTTTCAAACACTCTAAATCTGCATTTTACTCAATGTAGGTAGAAAAATTACTGCGCTTTAAGAAAGATTAGGGAGGATGCAGTGATGCAGATTTAAGGTCATTTGAACAAAACGATCTCTGGAGACAGCAGCACTCCGCAACATCCAGAACTTACCTGAATCTGATGAGCTGGGATTCAGACTTTCATACTTCCAATATTAATACACCCTACTTAAGGGCTAAGTTCCTCGAGTGGCAAGCAGTGTCTCATTTTCACTCTAAATTGTACTTGGGATGAAAGATTAATCTACTCCGTAGTTCCTAAGCTTAAACTTGTTAGAGAAAGCAACTTGCTCATGTGCTGTAGGACTGGGGCTACGCTGCAAGGCAGCATATGCACAGGCAGCCATCCTTCTGAAGCCGCAGCTGTCTCTGGGTGATCTTCTGTGGGCGTGGAATGCCTCCTCTACTCTAGCTGCATTTCTGCAAGTGGATGTTGTGCACAGAAACTCTCTCCTGTAAGCTTTGACCTAACAACACCTCGATTTCTTATGTGGACAGTATTTTGAAGCAGTCCAAAATCCGCATGCATACTTTGGTGACTTTTACGAAAGCTATGAAAACTATTACATTGAAGGAAAGGTCGGGGACTGTTGTAAGCAATGTATATACTGTCATTAAAACAAGCAGTATGCTCAATGAATATCAACAGTGAGAATAAATACAACTAAAAAAAAAAAAAGAGTTGCAAGTCCATTACTAAAAAGAGTTGTTTTCCTAAAATTCAGCTTCTGTGCCAAAACAGAAAACCTTTTTCTAAGTTTGGTTTTAACTAACAGGATGCCAGGAGATTTGTCATTCAAAAAAGTTGTGTATTTATAATCACCAGCGTTGCATCAGAAAAGTTTCACTTTCTACAGTAATTCACCCAGTCTACAAAAGGCTCACACCCATCAATTCCAGCTTTCAGCGCTGCAGCTCTTTCTACTCAGATTAAGAGTTAGACATCAGAATAAAAATGCAGTCACATGGACATCAGCATAACAGTCACTGCAAACTGCAGTTGAAATCCTTTCTTCCCCTGTTACAAGGGCTGAGAGCAAATGAGTGCACAATCTAAAGGAAACATTATAGAAATTATGGTCTTAATCAAGGGGCACATCTGCAGACTGTAGGCACTGCAGAATTGGAAATTGTCATACATAACCTGGCCTTGCCTGTCCCTCCACCCTCTTGCTTTATATATTATGGATATGCAATACTACCTACACCAGGGATAAAACAAATGGGATAACATGGGGACACTTGGTTAAGGGATGAAGTGTGTCTCAACGCAGCTCCAAAATAAAGCCATGATTTTTGAATTCACAAGTGCCTTTGTAAACAGAGCTTTAATAAGAATATTTCTGCAGAAAGCTGGTATTCTCCCATTAGAGCTGGAAAACTATAGGGTAGAAACCCTACAGAGAACAATATCCATGTCCATCCCTCAGCCATGTTCTGCCTCACAGAGTTACGGATGAGCAAGGAGAGGATTCGTGCTTCTTCCCCATTGCTACCACCAGCAGTGTGCTCCCTAGATTCACTTCCTCATCTTCCCTCTACTCGGGACCCCCCTGCATCCCAACTGAAGATGGGCAGGGCCCTGGAAAAAAGCAGAACCAGCCACCCAGAAACATTTCAGTATTTCCAATAAACTTTCTCTGCACATCACTTCCCCCTCCACCCTTCAAGAGGTATTTTGCCGCACCCCCTTTGCTGTCATGACTTCCTCAAAATTAACATAAGAAATTAACTTCCTAAAAGCATTAACTCTTTATATAACAGATTTCAGAGGTTTAGAGAGGAGTACGCTTCACACGCTGGAAGGAGACAAAGGGCTTTCAGTTAATTTTAACTCTGCATAAAAGCTCTCTTTGGAAAGTTCTGATCAGATATTTCTGTATTACACGGTATTCTAATTTTAAAAAGTTGCCCACAAATGACAGCCTGCCTTATGGAAGATATATTTGTTTAGTTACTACATATTTTTGCACATGGAAATAAATGACAGACAATCCTGAAGTATTTCACTTCACAAGTGAGAGCCTACTTTGATCTTCTAGGTATAGACTTTTCAAGTAAAGACTTCAAATATTAAACAGCACTAATTCCCGAAATTTTCTTCTATCTGTTGCCTTCTTGACAAAGATGTATTCCCCAATGAAAGAGACAGAAACAACGTAAGCTACAGTAGCGCAAGCAAAGCTGTAACTAATTTTTGCTGCATTTTTTGTTACAAATCCAGTTCAGAGGCATCGTATTTTGGCCTCAAGAACACAAATCCCATTTATTCATTTCCTTCCTTTTTCTGTCATAAAAAATCATAGAATCATTTAGGTTGGAAAGGACCCTTAAGAACATCAAGTCCATCCATTAGCCTAGCACTACCAAGTCCACCATTAAACCATGTCCCTAAGCACCACATCTACTCATCTTTTAAATACCTCCAGGGATGGTGACTCAACCACTCCCCTGGGCAGCCTGTTCCAATGCTTCACAACCCTTTCAGGGAAGAAATATTTCCTAATATCTAAACTAAACCTCCCCTGGTGTAACTTGAGGCCATTTCCTTTTGTCCTATCACTTGTTACTTGGGAAAAGAGATGGATCCCCACCTCGATACAACCTCCTTTCAGGTAGTTGTAGAAAGATACAAGGTCTTCCCTCAGCCTCCTTTACTCCAGGCTAAACAACCCCAGTTCCCTCAGCCTCTCCTTGGAAGACACGTGCTCCAGACCCCTCACCAGCTTCGTTGCCCTTCTCTGGACATGCTCCAGCACCTCAATGTCAGTCCTGTAGTGAGGGGCCCAAAACTGAACACAGTATTCAAGGTGTGGCCTCACCAGTGCTGAGTACAGGGGGATGATCACTTCCCTAGTCCTACTGGCACTCATCTGCATAAGTTGCATCTGTTGGAAACATTACCTGGACCAAGGCTTCTCTTAGCAGGGACTGCTATTCTTTCTTTCACAGAAGCAGAAATAGTCTACCAAAAGCCATTATGTCAGATTACTGTGTGCCTCTTGACAGTTTTCTGCATGCACCCCCCATGCCAGTGAAACTGTAAGCAGCCTGGATTTCCTACTGCTGGCCACCAGCTTTTCAGGTCAATACAATTTGTCTCAGGGAGGCCAGTACCGTCTGCGCTCCCCCCCGTGTCGTGCTTCATTTTGTTCTTTTTCATGTTGAAGTGTCAGACAAAGAAAAATAGCTCTGGTGGGGGGTTGCTCTTGGCTCTTTACACGGAGGAAAAAATATCAATGAGGAACTACAAGAGAGCAAGAAATCAGTGTCGTAGTGCATTTGCCACAACTAACCTTGCAGACTAGTTTGATGAGGAACAACAGATTTTAATTGTCCTTTTTCATCCTGGGGAAAGGGTTCTTTTAAGAAGGACCTATTGTACTGAGTAAGAAAACCTGTGCTGCCAGAGGCATAGTCTGGCAAGCAGCATTTTCTTGTTTCACCTCCCATAAAGGTCTCACACCCAGCCACAGACGGCAGCTCCTTGGGAGGTCAGCACTCAAACGCAACTCCGTGAAGCTGAGGGACAGCCTAGCATTTCATAGGATGGCTCCCTCCATACTCATGACGTCTCAGTAACCTGCCTTAGTGCCACTTTGTGTTTCTGCTTCTCAGTTGCTTGGTGTGCAGGACTCTCCCTTTAAAATCAGAGTCCTGCTATCCCTCTGCCCCACAGTGTCTCTGGAACTATTTTGGCTGCTCAGTCAATTTCACCAAGTACTGAAATGCTGGGTGCCAGAAAATGCTGCCCTTTCCCAGCATGGACCAGGAGCTGGTGGAGCCAGCATCACCCCTGATGGAGGGGGCAGTCCTAAGGCAGGACCCACTGCCAGCAGGAGGGAGATGACACACAGATGGGTTCTGTACCACCTCCAAATGGCTCACTCCCACCAGGGCAACCACAGAGAGCCCTGCCTGTACAGAGGAACACGACCAAGCATTTAGCCAGACAGAGGCAAGGGTCCACCAGGCCACCCCGGTCAGACGCAGGCCCTTGGCACCCAGGCAGCACACACCTCCCAGAATAGGGGGAACGTCTCTATCGTAATGTAGTTTCAAGGGTACGGGGTCAAAAATCAAACCCTATTTGCCCAAGAGAACAAGCCTGGGTCCCCAAAACATCTTGGTTTCTTCCACTGCCCTTGCTTGCCTCCCACTTGGAGGCGAAGAGCCTCACAACATGTCAGGAAGGCAGGTGTGTTGGTGTGCAAACAGCATTCCGGATGGACTGTCCCTGCAGGAAAGACTGTTTTGTTACAGTGACATGTGGAGTACATCCACTGTGACCAGCCATAAGCAACCATATGTGGCATACTCCTCAACAGTCACAAAATTTGATGAGAGCCACTCATGGTCTTGGTAGCCTGTCCAGAAAACGTGGTGGCACCCGAGTTTGCATCTGCAGAGCAACAGTCGCGTGGCAAAGTCCCCCTTCCCTCACAGGTCAGGTGTTTCTCTCATATTCACAGGATGAGATGCTTTGGCCTCACAGCTTCCTCACAGCTGAACAGCAACAATGTGCCAGATGGAAAACAATTATAGAAAAGAAAAACAAACAAACAAAAAAAAACCCACAAAACCAAAGGATTGCTAGAAATTAAAAAGCACTAGGTCACCAAACAAAGCCAGCTCCCTTTCTATTTCCTACAGTGACACCAGTGAAATTTCTCTAGCAATTAATGAGTTTGCACAGGTGTTACTCCAAGCATAACCGTAAGACTGTTTAGCTGGCAGAAACATCACTGAAGTGATAGTGTGTTGGTGGCAACAGAGAAAGAGAGCAGAGCTCAGCTGCCATAGCGCACAGTAACTGCTGCGGGGTTGGCAGTCAAAAATCAGCTTGTAGGCTTGACATGGAAATCTGTCATATGGAATAGGGAATCCCCAAACACCTTCCCATCTGAAACCATACACTCAGACCCGAAGAGTCAGAAAAGCTTCTGAATTGCGTTGCATTATCTTGGCAACAACAGACACGCCAGTGAGCCTTACCTCTTTCCTAACACCTCTCAGGCTTAAATTCAGTGTCATTCTCAAAGCACTCGCTAGGTACAACTCAAGATATTTATTGCTCTTTTTGAAAGCTTTCTCAAAGCATGGAAATAAAAAAACAAACCTTCAGCATCAGAGAAAGCTTATCTCAAGCTTTGTCTCAAAGAACATTTGAGTAAACAAGCTGAAATCCTGATAGGCGTGTGGGTTCAGCATAGGCATTGCTGCAAGCAGCCAGACACAACCTTTGTCAGGGATGCAGGTATAGACTGTCTTCACAGTGAGTACAAACTCCTCCCAATAAAGGTTCCTCAAAAACCCTTTTGGAAGGCGCAATGCAGCAGCAGTTGCAGGGGAAAAAGAGAAGTTACTGTGCAGCTGTAACCCTGCTCACAACCATTTCATCATGGTGCTGAAACACGACGGTTTATCAGAGATGGAAACGTGGTAAGATGAAAATAGATGACAGAATGGCTTGAAGCAGCACCCACATGAAAGATAACGCGATCTCTGCTGAGCAGGCTGTAGATGCTACCGCTAGCACTGCCTAAGCATAAACACAGGTTTCTTCTCATGACTGCAAGTACTGCGGGTACTGGAATTACAGCGAGCACAAGGCACACTACCCTTTTCCTGAAGATGTTACAGAAAACCCACAGTCACATGCAAACCAGACTGCCACCAAGAAATAGTCACTTTTTCTGGCCTCATGTGATTTTTCATGCTATAGTGCTGAAACTCTTGTCCCCATTTGCCACATGACTAGCAAAAGAAATAACCTTCAGTCAATACAACCAAGGTAGCATAAAAAAGGCCAATATTGGAATTTTAAAAATAAAAGCAGGGAAGGTAGCAGGTTTTTTTTAATTCTAAAGCTCTGCTCCAAAGTTAGAACCTATGTAGGCCATGCATTAAACAAATAAGTAAATCAGGAGAGTACATAAAGTTATTTTAAAAAGCAGTACTATGAAGAAGAACAACAGGAGACTTGTCTATGCAATTTATTATCAGTTTATAATTTTCTCCACTCAGTCTTCTCAAAAGAGTATTTTTCCATAATTCAGTTTAATTCCTTTTCACATTAACTTCATATACTTTACACATATTTGTTGGGCTGGATTGCTAGCACAATAGCAATTCTGCAGCATATGGTACTGCAGAAAGGGTACCTAACATTTCCCTCCTCTGTCTCAATGTGAAGCTGGTTCAAAAAATGTCTGCGTACACCTTATCTATCCTCCTGCACACCCAACTACTTGTTCCTGTTGTCACACCTCTTCAACTGATGTCACAAAATCAAAATTTACTGCTAACAGTTAAAGCCCAATGATCCAGTTGAAAAAATAATTTAAAAAAAAGTGTTCACACAAGTCATGGAGGAATGTGAAACCACATGTCCTAGGATGAAATGGCAATGAGCTGAAATTCTTCAAGCCAACGTTGCCTGATATCCTGCAACTTCACCTGGAAAGACAGTACTCTAAAAGAAGCAGGAAAGGCCTTAAAAAAGTGGGCAGACTAGAACATGAACATATCAGAGATTGTTTTCAACTTCTCTTATACCACTTTTTTTATGAACAAGAAAATGTTGTTTGCAAATACTTATGGAGTTCTCATTTTCTACTCCCTCAGTTTTCATTTGTGATAGCAAAACCTCTCATACAAGTCTTTTACTTGGCCAGCCATATCCCAGTCATTAACATTAGCTAGAGTCACAGGAAATATTTTGGAGGTAGCATATGAAAGTCTTTTTTGTTTGTTTTTGCTTCTCAGCAACTAGTGGTTATTCAGCTTAATTTTCTAAAATTTGAATTCCTTTAAGATGCTGCACCAAACACAAAGATGATGTTATTTGTCATGCAGCATGATATGACTAAGGAGAGATTTGCATGGGGTTCAGTCAAAAGCTCCAGTACTTTTCCACTGCACTCAGTTTCTTCCAACTCAGAAAATTAATTACTGTCAGGTTAAGAAACAAAACTGGAATAAATTATAGCTAGTTCACTACGTTTGGGATACTATTCTGGAAACATCAAATTTGATTTTTATATAGGACAGTTACAAAGATGGATTACCTAAAATGAAATATAAGCTCACCGTTTGGAATTAATACAGACAAAAAAAGCAAAACAGGTCAGAAAATTTTCCCTGTAGATGATTTCCTCCCTGAATTACGAGGTTGAGTAGACAGAATGGAAAACATTACTTTGTTGCAATAACTTTCCAGCAATAGCATCAAACCACCTATGTTAAAAAGTACAAAGTTAACACCCAACATTTTCAGCAGCTTTCACTGCTGGCAAACTACACCCAAATCCCACATGAAACAAACAAAAGGGTTACATTGCAATGGTTGCGGAGGTCACTTCAAGTAACCAGAATGGTCAAAACCCACAGTTGTCCCTGTAACCTAAAATCCAGTAGAAATCCTTAGTACAATAAATATACTGCTTTACCATGTAGTCTTCTCATCCCAGAAAAGCATCAGTATGCAGTTTGGATGCTTGGGCATTTCAGCAGAAAGGTTTGTATGGACAGTGAGGTTGTATGCAGGACCAACTCTGGTGTCTCCAAAGAAAAAAGTGATTAATTCAACTGTTGCTTCATTATGAGCAGACAAAAAGGCCATGTTAAAGCCCCATCTCTGAAGCAGTTCTTCATTCAGGCTCACAGTAACCTCCCCTAACCTAAAATGCAAAAGACTACAAATCCTAAACACCTAGAAAAGAGCTTAAAAGCAATGCAACTACTGCAAATAGCAAGGAAGAGAAAGCAAATTGACCTTTAGAGCACTTGAAGGTGAAAAACATCAGGACATTTACACTCCTTCCTCAACATCTTCCTACCCTATGTAAAAACAGTTACCTTACACTTCTCAGAATCAAAATTCTAAATGGCTACAGAGAAATGAAATATTCCATCACAGTTACATATGTATAAGCAAGATAAATATTAATAATTAGCAATGTTTATTAAGATGAATGCAAAAATTCACTCTAAGATGTCTTCTGATACTAATGGCCCCAGCTTCACTGTTGTTTCATGACTGCTTTTAACCTGAAGTAACAGTATTCCACTAACTTTCAGCTAAAACAGCTACGACTGCATAAAAAACCCCATCAATTGATGAGAATTCACCATGTACCAAGGTGAGTTCGTTACCACACAAGACAACTTTCTGAGACAGATGACACAGTCATCATAGAATCACAGAACGGTCTAAGTTGGAAGGAACCTTAAAGGTCGTCTAGTTCCAAGCCCCCTGCTATGGACAAGGGACACCTTCTGCTAGACCAGGTTGCTCAAAGCTCCATACAGCCTGGCCTCGAACACTTCCAGGGATGGGGCATCAACAACTTCCCAGGGAAACCTGTCCCAGTTAGTACTAGCCTCATAGTGAAAAAATTCCTCCAAATATCTAATCTAAATCTCCCCTCTTCCAGTTTGAAGCCATTACCCCTCATCCTATCACTACGTGCCCTTGTAAAAAGTCCCTCTCCAGCTTTCTTGTAGGCCCCCTTCAGATACTGGAAGGCTGCTGTAAGGTCAGCCTGGAGAAGAGAAGGCTCCAGGGCGAACAACCCCAACTCTCTCAGTCTGTCTTCATAGGAGAGGTGCTCCAGCCCTCTCATCTTTGTGGCACTCCTCTGGACTCATTCCAACAGGTCCACATCCTTCTTATGTTAGGGGCTCCAGAGCTGGATGCAGTACTCCAGGTGGGGTCTCACAAGAGTGGAGTAGAGGGGCAAAACCACCTCCCTTGACCTGCTGGCCATGCTTTGTTTTGATGCAGCCCAGGATGCAGTTGGCTTTCTGGGCTGTAAGCGCACATTGCTGGCTCATGTTGAGCCTCTCACCAGCCAACACGCCTAAGTCCTTCTCCTCAGGGCTGTCCTCAATCCACTCTCCACCTGGGATTGTCCCAAGCCATGTGCAGGACCTTGCACTTGGCCTTGTTGGACTTCATGAGGTTGACATAGGCCCACCTCTCAAGCCTGTCCAGGTCCCTCTGGATGGCATCTCTTCCCTCCAGCACGTCAACCGTGCCACACAGCTTGGTGTTGTTGGCAAACTTGCTGAGGGTGCACTCAATCCCAATATCCACATCACCAAAGATGTTAAACAGCACTGGTCCCAGTACTGTCCCCTGAGGAACACCAGTCATCACTGGTTTCCACTTGGACACTGAGCCATTGATCGCAACCCTTTGAGTGTGGCCATCCAGCCAGTTCCTTATCCACTGAGTGGTCCATCCACCCAATCTGTGTCTCTCCAATTCACAGGCTGGGATGTCGTGTGGGACAGTGTCAAATGCTTCACATAAGTCCAGGTTCACATAAGTCCAGTCAGGATGCTGGACAAAGACAGGCTAGGAGCACATCACAAATTAAGGAGATGTCTGCAGACTAAAATTGAAGATGTTGCCGTCCTTTCATGACTATGAACATCCTGTAAAATCCCAGCTTCTGGGTGTTCATTGAGTAATTAAGGACAGCATGGTGCATTTTGACACTGAGATAAAGTCAATGAAAAAAATCCAACAGGCAACAGGCAGTGAGTATGGTCTTGAGATTGAATAGCTGGCAAAGGACAAATAGCAAATGCGAACAAAGACAGCATCCAAGACATAGACCAGAATGCAGTGATACGTTGTTTCTGATGGCATATAGAAACAACCAAACCCTGACACAAGGAAGAAAGAGAAAAGAAAAGAAAGGGCAGAAAACAATTTATCTAAACAAAGCTACACATATAAGCAAGCTGTCAAATGTATTTAACAACCTGGTCCGAGCTTTACAAAGATTAACCAGCCTGTCTCTGTGCAACCTTGAAACACGGGGAAGCTACTGAAAAGATAAGGTGAGCAGCAGCGTTCCAGGCAGCACCTGACACATGCAGCTCTACTTCACTTTTGTTAGAGCAAGCGCCCTGTTCCACGTTGCACAAGGGCACAGCCATTACTTATACCTACTGTAAAACTAGAGGAAACCTGCTCTAACTCCAGGATAAGGCTACGTGGTGCGTCTGGTAAATGTGCATTATCTACTACTACCATGTGGATCCCTGTCACCCAAACATACACACTCACATTTAATAACCACCAACAGGGTGATGTCAACCATATCCATGAAGCTCATCCGTTTTCCCAAAGGACAGATTCAAATCTCAGTTCAAGAAGCATCACATTATGTTATCTTGCTTTTTCCAATGTTTTGGCTCTAACTGTAGCTGAGAAACTGTTTCTGTAAGATACCTCTTTTTCTCTATGTCAGCAGAGTTTGTCATTCTTGAGAATATATGAAAAACCACCAGCACATAAACACTAGTAAAGATAACATTATTTAGGAGATATAAGAAAGCTGGGTTCAAATGAGACAGCTCAAAAAGCTTTTAAAAGTTCCTAATACCCCAAAATAAGCAGCAAAATTGGATGGGGGAACAGAACTTTATTATTAAGCCATTTTAGGCAGCTGACAAAACACAGGACCTCTCAAAACATGCCAATTACAATGTGTGCTGTAAAAATGGAAGAAAAAACAAGCACAGAAACCCAAATACCATACATCCTGTATGTCCCCACAAACAGGCACAAAGTCTTTTTCCTCTTCCTCTCCACCCTTGTTTTCAAGAAAAAGGTGAGTAAAGCTCCATCACAAATATATTCTCACTTGCCTTTACCTCTCATTACCTCCAAAAGACCTACTACAGGAGGACTTAAGGCTGTGTGGTCAAGGACCTTGGGCCATAAAACTTTACAGTACACATCACAGACTGACAGAATGGCATAAAAAGAATGATATTAATTTGAAAGGACACCCTTGACAACACACGGCATACAGTACTCACGTGACATTTGAAAGGGCAGTCACCCCTTTTTTTCCCCTAGCTTTTTTTAAAAGAAATTAAAAAAAAAAGACAGAAAAAATGAGATCACTAATACTGGAACACACAAACAAAAGAGAATCAATGTAGTTTGCATTCTAATTTTCAACTGAAAGTGACAGTCAGAAGATCTCTCCCCCTTCAACTTTCTTTCTCCCCTCAAAAAATAGGTGCATGATGACAGCATGAAGGATACTACTCAGTGCTAGAACAGACAGCTTTGAATTCAGCAGGAGGTGCACAACGGCAGAGAAGTCTGCCACAAAGGCACAATCAGTTCTCCAGGAAAAGACAAAAGTTATTAGCTCACAATTAATTTATTTAGCTAACGGATCCAATAGCAGCTAGGAAACACTGATGCTTTTCCTTGCACCATACTTTACAGACCATTAACTTCAATAATACTTAAAAAGTTCACACTTGACACTGAAGGTCTTTGTTGTTAGCAAGTGGATTTTCCTGTCACTAGGCTACTCCCTCGGCCAGAAGAATTCCCACACCCCCACTTAATTTGGGACTTGTTTTAGTAAAGACAGACACACACAAGGAACTCAGAAATAACTTCCACCTGCCTCACAAAGGAGCCACAGAAAACATCTCTTCACTTGATTCATTTATGTTACTATTATGCACAGCTTAAACCAGAAGTGCGTTAAGGAGTTTTCACAGCGTAGCCCCACATTCATCACTGTAACGAGCAACGGCAGGAAACGCAGGTTTCAACAGATGGAGGATTCACTCTGTGACAGCCTACAGCTTCAGGTTCTTTGAGAGGTAGTCATGATGAGCTAGATATAAAGTACCACCAGTATCAAAAAGAAAGCTGAAGGTTTGCAGCAAGGTACTGGTAAAGGCAGCACCACGGGCTCCGTGAGTGTGAGCACAACAGACAAGGGCCAGTCGTTGCTCCCCCTCTTCCCACCACGTTCGCTTGCTGCTGTGCTTTGAAGGTTTTCAGAACAGGAAGGCTAATACATATCATTGCTTTATGTTGTCTTCCAGTGTCTTATTATTTATCTGCTTCCAACTCATCAGAGCATTTCAAATTTACGCTATGCCTGCACATAAGCCTTCTAAGGAACAACATGCAGGAACACACGCCCATTTTGCATTTGGGGAAAGTACGGATTCGTGATTCAATCAGGCACAGATTCAAGAGTTTGTCTCTTCTAAGTGCTGTGCAGCATGAAGGATAAGGGTTTTCAAGAAGAAAAGGTGGCACTGACAATAGTATTTCAGACAATGAAAGAAAAAGAAAGGAGATCTTGCAGCTGCTAAACCCTCCACAGACAGCACCAGTACACCGCCCTCCCTCCCGTCAATGTGGTCATCTTCTTTCAAAGGAGCACATGACTTTAAAGACATTATGACCACAGGGTTAGACAATATATGGGACTTCTCCATGATCATACTCTGCTAAGCAATTAGGTCAAACCGTGCTCTTGAAAATTAGTTTAGCACAGCTGAAGGTCAAGGAATGAAAACATGCGGGGGAGGAGATGAGGCAGAAAAGGAGCTGAAAGATTTATTTTAACTCTCAAGCACATATAAAGCCCTTGCCAGAAAGAGGAGTTGCACTGTTGCTAGAACTTTACAGCGTATGAAAGGAACATTCTTGGCACTGAAGAAACTGGCATCTGTGTACAAATAGAAAAAGTGTTGTTCCAAGTTACAAGCTGTACACAGAAACAAAAAGGAACTTCTTTACATCAATGTGCTCACCAGTACTGCCTCGTTCATTTTAAATTACACTTTTGTCAATGGATTGTTGTGGCTAATAGTCAGGTAAATAAGCAGATTTTTGTTGCTGTTAATCAGAACAAAGAGATATTACATGCTTTTATTGCAGACAGAGTTCTGTAGTTTTGTTTTTTTAAAACAGATTCTCTTGCATGAGCAGGAATTCTGATGTCAGATTTTTTTTTCTATTCACATTTGGGTTTTGGAATGCAAATTTGAATGAATAAAGTACTCTGAGTCTACATGGGCAGCAGATGTTCAGAAGACAAGGCACACTGAAAAAGCTGGAAGCATTACTGAAGGTTTGATGATTCTGTCCTCCTGGAAACCCATAAATTACTGCAGATACAAAACAAAGACATACTAACAACTTTACAGATCGCTATAAGAAGTTCACTGCATTATTTAAGTCTGAAAGTAGCCAAACAAAGACTAAATTCTCTTTCCTGCTCTTTATAGTGTTTTGAATGGTTAGAATAGGTGGGTGAGAGGCGAACACCAGACAGGCACAGACAAAACCTTCCCTGCTTCCTGTATGTATATAAACAATTCAGCTCTGTCCTCAGTTTCATATTATCTATCCAGCATTCACTTGTACAGTCTGGGTAACACCAGACATGCGTGCTTGTCACTGTGCCAGTAGACGAGACAAGAAATGCAAGTTATCAACATCACTGAAACTTTATACAAGAGGCTGAGCAATGGCCAGACACTATTTTTTTTTCTCTCTGATCCAGTTATTGCCTAGGCAGGGAGAGCAATTACAACATTATCGGGGGGTGGGGAATCAAGTTGTTCACTATTCCTTTGTAAGCAAAAGCATAATATCTCAATGCTGTGACAATCTCTTTAGGAACTGTGAAACTTCTCACTTCTCAAGAGAGAAACAATTTTTCATGGTTCCTTGTTGAGAATTCATTTTACCATACGATTACTTTTCACTTTTAAATTTAATCTAATATAGTTCAATGTGAGATGGCCTAAGTGCACAGGTATTATACATACAGTTTGAAAACTTCATAGTTTTTAAAGTCTTCTCCCAGGTATGTTCAATCCCTTTTTTTAATTTTTATTTTTAATACAAGACTAAGCCATACTACAAAGCTCAAGAGCTCTTAGCTTCCTAGTGTAGAGAAAACAGCAGTGCTAAACCACACTTTCACATTCTGTCTCTCTCATACGTACTCTACAGTTCACAACCACAAGTGGAGTGCCAGATTGACTGAATCTGGGTATTCCATGGTTCTCTGTCAATGAACACTTCCAAGTCACTGATCTTTGACATATGCACTGATAACACTGAAACAAAAGGGAAAAACTACTGACCTCTTCTAGAGGACTTTGGAGCTGGTCCTTTGTCAATATGGGGTGGAAAAAAAATAAATCGCTAAATGTGGTGTGAGTTATATCACATGACAAACATAAGATGTACATAACCAGTATGAAAGCGAACTCAGTCTTAACACACATGTACCATCCCTATAAAACTTGGAGATGGTAAAAACAAACAAACAAAAAAGTGAAAGTGAGAAGGTCCCATGCCTCAAGACTCTTAACAAAAGCACTTACACTTAAGTGATTGTCAATCTACAGAATGCAAAGAACCGGGTATTATCTTATTTGCCCAAGCAAGTACTCAAGAAAATGCTTCAGACAGAAAACTACTCATAGGCACAGTGGTTTAAAATACAGATGTGAAGTCCATGCTGAGATGTAGTGGTATTTAACGTATAAGCTGGGGGAATACGTACGGATGTAAAACTTCCAAGGCAGCTGGATGTTAGCCACTTCCTATTAATGATGCTTGGGCTAAAGCTTGCTCAAACCCATTTGGTCTGAACACATTTACATCTGCTAAAGCCTTTTCAGAAATCATTTTATAATGTGAAAAGCAGAGTACTCACACTTGTAAACAGTTCATGTAATAACTACATCTATGATGGAAAGGAAAAAGCCAGAAGGAAGGTGGGATAATGCAGAGAAATGCACACATTTTCAAGCAAAGTGCTACCCTTATTGCCATTTACTGTATTAAAAAGGAGCTTGTGCATACCAGAACTTAAAGGATCAATAACTAAGTACATACCCATATAAATAAAGAACATAATATAGCATGCCAGTACTTTATGCCAGAGTTTGACTTTTAATGCTTCTATTGTTCATTAGTATTTCATTTTCCCCTTCATTTGAGCTTTTCATGAAATCCATAAACCAACTCAGCAATTAACATTAAGTCATAAGTTCACCTTGCTAAATATTAAAACACGTATGTGAAGTGCATCTGACTCAGAACCAAACATAAAAGCTCAGTCATCACTTGCTCAGAAAGTCTTAAACCAGGAGCCTGGGCTGCGGCTTATAAAACATATGAGCATAACATGTGATGCTTAAGACTGTTGTTGCTGCTATTTCATAAACATAATGTTTTGGTTTTCCTGCTCCTCTTCTGTAGCAACAGGTTCTGAAGCACACCTGAAGGGGGTGTTTGTCCTTCAGCTTGGGGAAGAAGAGTCTATTGATCCACTCTTTCATCACAATAAGCAGCTTCCCTTTATTTCACCTTTTCAGAACCTCCCTGTTTTATAGCGTATGACCTATGATCTTAATAAGCAGTAACAATGTGCCTCTACGCAGCATTTCTATGCAGATTTTGACTCTGGAAGTTATGTACATTTAATGGCAACAAATAAAAATACACAAATTATGACATTCACAGTACAGCTGCACCTGTTAGATACACTAAACAATGCTAATGTAAGAAAATGTTGCTTTATCAGTATATTTGAAAAATCATTTAATACAGTTATAGGGTACGGATCATTGATCAAACAATTGCTAGGAAAAGGGTAAAATCTAATCACTGAAAGCAGAAGTGCGGATGGACTGCAGAACCCCAAACAGGTTATGACGCAGTCTTCCCAAGAAACGACAGAGTTAAAGGTGTGGAATGGATTTCACCACATTTCATTACTTCCCATCAGGTACAAAGAATCACTGTAAAATCCACAGGTATCTTGCTAACCTTTCACTACCAGAGCACAAGCAGAAACATACAACCTCAAGCTTATACTCCACAGAAGATGGTAGAGCCATTTTTTGCGTGGGAAAATTTCTGGTTTTTCTCCTGCACTTACTAATTTGATAAACATGTAAGAAACTCACCAAACCAATACAATCTATAAACATATCACATCAAAAAAAATTAAACCAGTGATGAAAACACTGCTTTTCCTTGACTGAAGACAGCTTTTCAAGAAGACATGGCATTACAAACAAAGCACAGTTTGTGTCACATACACAAATCTCATACCAAGTGCCTTAGTAACCATCCATATACATTACAGTTTTATGAGCTGCTATTTATAGCCAAATAATTGCCCGCTTCCCCAGCTCTTCAGACTTTATTAACAACTACTCACTCTTGCAGACAAGCTTGGGCACTTAGGAATTTAGAACATTTCAAAAAAATATTCCTAGTTGACCCCCGCTATGCAAAGGAGGGCTTGCCTGGCTACCCTACGGCTGCTGCCGCAGGAGAACATGCTCAGACTGTGCAGTCACGGATCTCGTTGTCCAGGGTTAATTGACAGTTAGGCTTTGCTTCCCAGTTCAGAGCAGCTCTTCCACATGGTCTTAGCCGGCCACACCTGATGCACAACACACGGGGCACGGGCTTTACGGTGCGTGTTAGAGACTGACCCAGCATCTGCCCCAACCAGAGGCTCCCCCCTGGCTGTGCAGTGTCATGCTGTGCCGGCCGCTGGCAATGGTACTTCCCCAATGTGCCAATGCTGACCCGGTTCAGGGACCTCACTCTGTAACACCCTCCCGCTTCCAGGCTGCGCTCGGAGGGTGCCAGCACCAGCATGGGAGAAGCTGAAGGAGAATGCAGCTCAGCCAGTGAGGAACAGGATTGTCCCATTCACTGGCCCTCTCATTAGGCTGGTTTAGCCACCCTGTAAAAACACCCGGACAGGGCAGCAGGCAGTAAGGCAGCGCTGACCAGAAACTAACACACCCTTAGGAGGGACAGTAATGTAAAGGTTTCGTTTTTAAAGGAACAAAAAGGGCAGCAGAAGTGGACCAGCTTTATAAGATATAATCTGGAATGGTTTGTTCTCCAGTTAGTGTTGTAACTGGCAACAAAAGCAGGAAAAGCAATCCTTCTTTTCGGCAGGAATGCGAAGTAAATAGTATCAGAAGGCCCTTTCAAATAAAAGGCAATGAGAAAAGATGAGACATAAGGAACTAAGCCATTCTCTGATGTGCTTGCTTTCCTTTCCTTGCAATTCTGTGCAGATGGCCCTGCTCATGGCAATAATAGTGCCAGAGAGATAATAAACAAAAAAGTCCTAACTCACATACCAAAATGTTTGAAGCCTATGCCTGCAGAAAAAAAACCACACAAACAAAAAAACCCCACAAAACCTCCAAAAAGATAAAGAAAGCAGAAGGAGACAAAGCGAAATATCCATCTCTGGGACTGTATCAGCATCATCTTCATTAAAGGTAACAGGAGCCAACTGTCCTAATAAAGGGATCAGAGTCAGCAAAAGGAAAGGTATCAAACAAAAGCTAAAATTTATTACCATCCAAAGCTTCCATGCACTTTTTTTTCCTTAGAAAATGATAAACTGCCAGTTTTGCTGATGGAGTTATTGAAAGTGCTGAGTTCTTGGCCACAAAGTTGTTAGACCCAAGTAAAATACCCACGAATATTGCATTCCTCTGTGGATAAAGGGGAAAAAATCCGCACTTCAAACTCCATTAAACTTGGCAGAATAACCGAGTTGTAAACCATGTCAGAACAGAATACAATACTATCAATTAACAAAAGTTAGCTCCACCTAGTTATACCCACATAACTAAGCAAAGTAAGCACAGTACCAAATAACACACACCACACGGAGTACATATGATTGTAAGTTTTAAGCATTGGCTTTCTTAGTCTCATTTAGAAATACAGGATTACGAAGGACCATCTCAGCAATGAAGTCCAATCCTCTTAAGCTGCAGAAAACCCTGCAATAGTCAACGAGACTAAAAATTTCAGAAAACAGAGAAAGAAGAGATGAGAGGCCCCATACCGCTTCTCTATAATCACAAGACCAAAGACTCCAGAAAATGAACACCCTTTCTCTGTCCCAGAAAAGTAACAACTCCAAAACATCACAGCTTCCACAGACTATGTGACCTGGGGAAAATGTCCCTCTGCTATCAGTTCCTATGGCACATAATCAGGTACAATTCTACAGGCACACCCACCCAGTACCTCAAGTCCTTCAACAACTACTTATGATACTTGAGGAAAGGAACAAAAGCCCAGAAGCCAATTTGTGTACCAGACAAAGTAGGGCTCCTCAAGTAACTTGTGAAAACTTAGAAACACAGTATTAATTGCTCACAAATAAAGATACAGTGGAAATCAAGTATTTCTGGTACACCAGTTCAGTTACAGGCTAACTTTGCATCCTGTTTAAGCAAGAAGTACACACACAGAACGCTACTGCCCAAAACATTTTTTTTTCCTTTCCAAAGGCTCACTCTTCTGCATAGTTCAGCAGAAAATTCTATTAAACTATACATTTCAATCAGGTTTTATGCACAGTTATAATTTACACTGACTGTGAACTCTTCCAAGCCTTGGATATGTCCCCTCGTGTTTGTGACCACCTAGTAGCAGATATATTTTTTTAGGTTAAGTGCAGGCAAGACCATCTAAGCCTTCTAACAAACAAATGGACTTGCACCTACAGGCAGACGATACTGGGGAAGACCTGCTCTAGTAAAGAGTAGCACACCACTGCACTGCTGCTGGTGATCAACTCACACACATCGTCTGGGCAAACGTGCAACGATGCTTCCTCCTCAACAGTATTCCCTCTTGAAACGGAAACTGTCTGTCACATTTGCTTGCATAATCAGGAGGGAATAAGGGGAAGAAAATACAACATCAAAACCAAGAAAACAAGGTTGCAGACCATCACGTGGATTATTCAGTGTGGTGTTCTACAGCAATCCTAAATCATGTGAACTAGTCTGGATTTGGTGAAAGGCACTTATTACAAGACGTTCTCCCCAACATCAGTGTGTGCCACAACCAAATAAACACACCAAACTCCAACACACTAGAAAGACAACACCTTTAGTAAAAAAGGACAACATCCTCAATGACTACAATATGCCTGGAAACTCTGAAAGAGTGTTAAAACTGATCTAATATATCTACAATAACTGTATCCTTATCAGCTTTCTCCTTGCCCAGGACAGTATTATGACATCCCTCCCTTTAATTTTAGAAACTCAATCTTGATACAACTTAGGTTCCCTGTTCACATTGGCTTCATTCCAAAGACAAGTCCCAAAGTTCACCCTCCTGGTGGCAAGCAGCCCTTCAACTTCCAGCCTGCAGATTCATCTGTGAACACTGTAAAATGTAAACCTAGTTTGTAAAGTTTCTTTGTTTCTCCAAGCACTTTCGCTCTTGCAGTGTACATAAAAAAAATCATACCACTCCAAGCTTTGTGGTGCAAAGTTAAATATACCAAAGTCTTAAGTCTCCTCTCTTAAGAAACTTCGTCCTACAGCTTCACCACCTTAGCATCTCTTCTTCAGTTTATAACACAACAATTCAAACAGCAATCTGATTGAAATGGAGTGATGAGAGCTGCAAGTACCACGTAAAGAAGGATGTAGCAAGGTATTGCACAAGGATACGGGGAGATACGTGCTCCTACAATTCATGTCTGGTATTAGCCTGTTCCGTAGCTGCACCAAAACCAACAAGAATGTCACCCAAGAACATGAATGCTCCACTCCTTCTGTATCACCGCCCAGGTGATGAGATCTCAGAGTTTAGCATTGCCTATATTAGACTCCTTAGCACAGGTCTTTGTACCCTGTTCTACTAAATTTCACACCATTTATTTATGTTACTCCAAAACTCACTGCATAACAGACATGCAAAAAAAATACCTTCTTCAGGCTTTGTCTACACTTCTCTCAGCTTCTGCCTAGCTCTGCCGTGAACTAGTGATCATTCAGTAGGATCTACTATACTGCAAGGTAAGTCAATGAACATTTTTCAGGTTTGTTGGACAATCCTCCGTTGTGTCACCCATCTTCCTGCAATGGGGTCAAAATATAGTTTTAGAAAGAGCAGTCTTATGAAACAGAGCTCCTGTGGAAGCCACTGCCATCCAGGAAAAAGAAACTACTGAGCCACTGCTTTAAGTGGTGCCTTTTCTTTGGAATATAAAATTGTACCAACAAGTTCCACAGGTTTGCTAACCAAGCCAGTTAAACACAGAAGGACACTTGGCCATTAAGCGCAGCTGTGGGTCTCAGGCAACATGCAATTTCCTCCAAAAACTGATACACCTTTGAATGCCTCTGACCAACTGCAGCAATCACTCGTCAAGGTTACTCCAGAACCACTGCACCAGCTGCCATTCTCCTAATTTCCAGCATAACTTCCTTGTTGTCGGTTTATGTTCTTCTGCCTTTGTAGTAAAGTGACTCTTTATCTCTGTCCCTCCTACATATTTAACTTGAGGTAGATTTATGGAGGCAATCACAACTTCATGCAGGCTGAGATTTCACAGTCCTTTCAGCTGATCTGGGTGTGCACTGCTGCCGTAAATTAGATATAAGGTGTTTCTTTCCCCCCTTTTGACAGCACAGCTGCCTCAAAAAAAAAAAAAACACAAAAAACCAAAAAAAACCAACAAACCCCGCACAGAAACATACAGCAAAGGAAAGTGATACTGCTCCTTTCAGCCACTGACAGAGTGAGTGGACTGTGCTTGGCACGCAGCTCTCATGAAAACGTGGCCTCAGCCTCCCTTTTCCTAAGCTAAAGGGGCCAATTTCTGCTCAGTACACACAGCACCAGCAGAGGAAGTGACATACTTGAACATCTGTACAGGGAGATAACGGGGAGGAAAAAAAAAAAAGCAGCACCAACTGGGGGGTTGGTGGACAAAAAAGCAAAGCCCGGAAAGACGTAATTAAAGTTTCAGCACACCCCTACCACACCAGCTCTGGTACTGATCATGTCTCACTGAGCCTGGCTAGAAGAGAAATCAAAGTCGAGCATTTTTATCTGCTTCCTGATAAGTTTAGATTTACAAAGATTTGTGCATTTAAACTGAAGGCACAGAATAATCAGCAAGCTCTAGTTTTAATTACACTTCATTTTAAAAGACCTACAAAGCAGGTATTATTCTCCCCCTAAAGCAACAAATAAGCTAAACAGGACCAAGCAGTTATACCCAAAAAGCATCTGCACCTCTTGTGTTTTTCAGGCAGCAAACCTCCAGCACATTATATAAGGCAGTAAATGTCACCAGTATCACTGTACAGTGACAGCCCTCATGCAGCCTGCGCAATCAGCAGCTTGCGGGTTATTACGCATTTGTGAAAAGGAGGCATTTTGAGGCATGGCTGGGAGGTAAAGTGACTTGAGATGCAGAAGAATAATTCCTCCCACCATGCTTTCCAGTTAAGAGACCTTCTTTTTCAGTACCCACGCAACCACCAGGGACAGGACTTGCAGACAGGCATGGAATAACCGACTTCTCTTCTGAAAGCTGACAGAACTGATACCACATTTACACAGTTCACAAACAGCACAGAAAGGGTTCTTTGCTGTAATCTGAATTTCACAATTTTCAACTCAAAAAAAAAAGCACACAAAGACACCAACCAATCAGGTTTCCTGTTCAAACAGCAGCTTTGTGGCCAACATTTAGAGTTCCTTCCCAGGTCCTTGTCCCTAAAAAATTCATATAGTCCACTCAATTTACTGTAATTAATTATCATGTTCTACTGGAATTTGCACACATGTAGTTATAGCAGCAGTGAATTCCACGCTTGCAGTATTTATCGTTGTGCCTGTATGAATAACACAGGAAACAGTACCGCAGAGGTTTACACCTTCTGCGTCTTCAGCACTTAACCATTTTACCTCTGTATGAAAAGGAAGGTCAATACATGCCTTTTAACGGAGCAACAGAGATGAGGTTACAGCATGAAAATCCGAGAAAAGAAAAATCGGAAATGTCAGTGTATCACAGCCAAAAATTTTATACCTTACATGCAATACTTTTAGCCTTACCAGACCATCTTTCGTACTGATCCTTTCCGCCTGTATGACTTTCTAATATGGTAATTCATAGGAAAAAAATGTTACGCTATAACATTATTAAAGACTGTTGGGGCATGGATTTTAAATGTGACCATTTTGAAAGGAATTTCACATCCTATACGTCTCACAACAGAGCTTGACAATACTCACAGAATTTTAGAACTTTGGCTAGTTAGCAAGGTTAGTTTAGGTTGTCAAACCCGAAAAGCATCACGAAGGTCAAGTTCTAGTTGCCATCCAAGTATTTTTTTGTTTGGTGTTTTCACTTTCCTCCCAAGACGGGTGCAATGTAGTTACAGTTATGGTGTGTGGATAGATGATGGACAGCCTTCACAGTTCTGAAAAGCAGTGTCTCTGAAAACTGATATGTAAATAACCAAAAATACATACATGCATATATATAGATACATATGTTCTGCCTACATACTTCCTACTTACTACAGAAATCAGTTTCCAGCATCCAGAAAAAAAAAAAAAAATCTCTTTTCACCCAGCAGTCAAAGGTAAAAGAAAGTCTTTCAGATTATAAATAAACATTTGCACAACTCCGTCTTCTCTTATCAGCATCTTCAGCATGTTACCCTATGCATTTTTCTCTCACAACTGATAAAGTAATTAGACACCTTGGATAGCAGGGTTAGCTTACTTCTTTTTACTGTTAGCATCTCTGCTTAGTGAGCTACCAAGCAGAAACACACCGCTTTCCAAAACTGCTGAGATTCATCATAGCTTTAATTCAACAAGTTGCAAGCGTTTCCCTAATGACTCCAACAGGTTCAAACAAGCCCAAAGTTTAAGATTGTTAGATACCTCTTCCTACTTTTTGAATCAACAAAGATCTAAAAATTGCAAACCACAGTGCAATGCAAATATCGTTCTTCAATTCCAAAACTTTATTTCAACAATCTGCATCTCTTTTAGGAAGCACATGGAATTTTAAAGAAAAACAAACAAATGGGGGGGAGGAAGGGGGAAGACGGAGGAGGCATTTGTATAAATCTCTTCAATTCACATAAATAGACACAGTACATATCTATACCATAGCTTTGTTTGGGTACCTCTCCTTGTAATTATTTAAGCAGTGCTGGATTTCGCACAGTACTGTAGCAACTCCCAAGTAAGGCCAGTCACAGGAGGGTAAAAAAATATTTTGTTTAGTTTGATCTGGTTTCAAGGTCTCTACCTGAGTGCTCACCGTGGTGAGGTTTTTAATACTGATGAACTTGAACTCCTGTCTTCTGAGCAGACTGAAGTAAAAGCACTGCAGCAGGGTATTTAAAATGCACAGTCACACTGCCTGCAACTGCAGGCAGAATTAAAATGAACAAAATAGCTTTAAGTAAATTTGTTGCTCTTTCATGATAATCTCTCCCACCCCTTGAAATTTCATGGTTAGATGATTACTTAACACATCTGTAGGTAGCCTGCATCTGAACAGTGCAAGTGATATGTAATGACTTCAAACTTTTACGACAGGAAAAAAGTGTATGCAGTGCAACATACACAATGATCAAGAGCACAATCTTCTTGTATGTTCTGTGCTAAATACAACATTTGATCCACAAGCCTTACAAGACTCTTTTGGCACGAAAGCTTAAGATAAACCAACCTCAACAGTCACGAACGCGTCAGAAGTCACATACAGGCGAGACAAATAAGGGTGACCCTGTCAGCATTCACAATCCCAAGTCCCTTTTTTCTTATTCTTCCCCAGGCATAAATCAAAACAAACCAAAGAATGGAACAAAACTCAAAACATTTTGGTAAAAGGATGTGGACTGTTGATTACTTCTTCTGCAAAGGCACTGTGAAACACCAGAAAACTAGAAAGTGCATTTTTTTTCAGCCCTCCTTATTTCCAACAATTCTAGATTTTATGTTAACAATATTTAAATCTCCTTCATTAGTTTCAACCAAAAATTTAATTTACACAACCCATTTACTCTCTTCAAGACACCTCCTTAGATTACTTTCTTATTCAAATGATTCTTTTATTCCTGTTACTGTCGGATGCATTATAAGGTAATAAAGACTGCTAAATAATTTACAAGGGAAAATAGTGAAGGTGATTAAAATTTCTGAGTATTTGCATCGTCACTGAGCTTTCTCAAAAGGCAGGTTGGCCTAGGAACTGCAGGATCTGTTCATTCAAATACACCTCTGTCAATAAAAACTCATCTGTTCATTTATTCACCTTGTTTGCTGCATGACTGCTGCTAAGTAAGGAAATAAAGGAATTCTTCCCTAAGAAAGGGAAAAATAGGTTGATTTTTGCGAAATAGAACCTTTCATTATTGCTTAGTTCAAGTATTAAATCACGATTCAGGTTCCCAAATGAACACAAAAAATTTTAAAGTCAAAGGTGTTCTTAATATTCACGCTTTCTGAGTTTTGAGCCTCAGGGCTGACATTTGCAACTACATTTATATGCAAACGTAACGGTGAGAAACCTACCTAAGGGGTAAAGGAGGAATGGAAAGCAATGGGATTTACAAGGAGTGTACTTCAAGCAACCCTGGAAATTTAAGTTTAAAAGGAAGTTAAAAACACCACTGACCTAAACCATACAATAACTATCCTGAGATTTGCTTCTCTTTGCTTTCTGTTGCTTTATAGCAACACTTCACAGTGGAATAAGCTGGTTTCTCAAAGTGATGCTGAAGTGAAAGCTTTGGACCTTTTAAATAACTGCATTCCATTTTTAAAGCAAAAGCCCTGTCACTCATTTCACAGTTTTACCATCCACTGGTATTTTATCACAAAAGTAGGTAAAATTGATGAAGTTCTTATTTTGTTTATGTTTTTCAAGAAAAAACTAGAGCAGAGTTTAACATTCTTTTAAATTCTTAAAATATTATAGGTTTAGCCTGCATGACAAGCTTACATAGCATTAAGGTGAATAAAAACCACCTCAGTAGTGTAACACCTTGTCTATAACTGATCACATTAATATACCCATTTTTACTGAACTCCATTACCTAGTATTCTGCTAATTGGAAGAACTCCCATTTTTCTTTGGTTTTTTTTTCCTAACTATATAACATTATTGAGTGTTTGTACTTCCCCATACTGCAAAAATGAAACACTTGGTCTTCACTGCTGTGTTCTGGAGCTAACACATGACTTCCAAAGCATGTTTGTTTTAGGAAAATCCCCATATATTTAAACATTTCTTATGTAACTGGCCTAAGGGCAATTGTTCTATTTCATAAATATGTATTGGGGACCAAATATTGCGCTGACACTTTCTCTTTAAAATAAATACAAGAGAGGTTACATAAACCTTAACACTTTCTGAACTACCATACTGACATCATCTTCTCCCTGAAGAACGTTTAGATAGATAACTTGTAGATCTGTCTCTATTTTCTTCTATAAAGTGAATCATGTACCAGTGTTTGTAAGCACAAGCATAGTCTTATTTTTGAGTCCAGAAACCTAAACCTGAATTTCAGAACACTTTATAGTCTTCTTGCCAAAAAGAATGGAAACCAAATCAAACAATTTTATGTGTCCAAACAAAATATTTAGACCACACAACCTAAACTTGTGGTTTTGCAAGATGTCTTTCTAACAAGGTACCCACTACATTAGTATGACTTCGCTGTCCAACATAGTCTGTCATTCCAGATGCATGAAAAAGGCAACCCAGAACACTATGTGAAAATAAAAGTACACACTCATCATGTATCTCTACAAGTCATGGCAACAAGCTCGCACGTAAACGGGGTGAAGTTTATTTTAAATACAGTCCGATGACCTTTCTGGTAACATGGGGGCTTTTTGTTTGGTTGGTTGGTTTTTTTTTAAGAAACAGTGTTGTATGTCTTAAGTTCCTGCCTATGCCAGTACCTTGTTTGCAACATTTGCTATTACCGGGACCCTTCACTGGAAAGGTGCGCACAAGTAGACATGGGATCATCCGGCCCACATACACTGCCCTGTGGTAATTAAGCACTGATGGCAAGCTCTGAAACTGGCAAGATGAACACGAGAAAAGGATTCTGCCATACTAGTGTGATAAAATGCCATCGGATTCCCCCTTAAAGAAGGGGGAAGGAAGATGGAAAGGACTTGCACATAACACAATTCCGTGTTAAACTAACGTTTTTAAAGCACGGAAAGCGCTGAAATAAACAAGGCATGACTAATAGCTTGAGCTCTTTACACAAATAGTGTGGCAGGAGGAGATCATTACACAGCATTCAAGAATCAAGGTTCAAAGCAGGCAGCGCTTCATCTGCGGCGCCCTGCCCCGCATGCCCTAATCCGGCCTCCAGCTCCAACAGCGACGCCGAGAAAGCGATCGCCACCGCAGCAGTAGTGATGAAAGGCAATTACGGAGTTCCCCTCACTTCTTTAAGCGCGTCATTAAAGCAAAACCGACGCTCGGCAATACGTGCCGAGTCCTTCCCTGCCAACACAATGCAAACTTCTGCCCCGCGTTCCCGGTCACCCGCTCACCGCACCAACGCCCGCAGCGCCGCGGCCGCCCCTCCGGCCCCGCGGCGGCAGGAACGGCCGCAGACGCGACCCCGGGATGGCCACCGGGCTGAGAAGCCACCAGCCGGGCACTGCCCGAGCCCAGCATCCCCCCACACCCGCTTCAAAAGCCTCAAACACGCCGTAGCTTAAAAGAAAAAAAAAAAAAAAACAACTCCCTTTCCCCGTCTCCCGGCACCCGAGGGGGGGAAAGGCGGGGGGGGGGGGGGGGGGGGCTAGCCACCGCGCCCGCCCCTAGCCACCGGGTTCCCCCCCGCCGGCCCGCACCCACCTGCCGAGGTCCTCGCCCGTCTCGTAGTGCTCCTCCAGGTTCTCCTGCCTGAACACCGTCATGGTCGCCGCCTCGCCGCCGCCGCCGGCTTCAGCCTTTGCTCCGCGCCCTCATCACCGGCGCCCCGGAGCCGCCGGGGCCGCTCCGCGCTCGGCTGCGCGCCCTGCGGAAGAGCGCGGAGGTCAACGCCCGCCGCCGCAGCCGGGCGGCGTCCCTCCCGCCGCCCCCCGCCTCCCTCCCTCCCTCCCTCCCTCCCTCCTCTCCGCCGCCCTCCCCACTCCCCGGAGGAAGCGGCACCGCGGGCCGGAGGGCGCCTGCCCTGCCCCCGCCCCGGGCGGCGGGGAGAAGAAAGCGGCGCCCCCCGCCCCTTCCCCGGCAGCGGCGACCACACCGCCGCCGTGGCGGCCACGCCGGCGCCCAGCCGCCGGCCCGCCGCATTCCTCCGCGGCTGCGTTGCCTGGTCAACCGGGACGTGCCGCCGGGGCCTGCGGCGGCAGCCCCCGGGGCATCCCCGCACCTGACCCCGGGCGAGGGCGGGGAGGGCGAGGCGGGGGATCCCCTCCCCGCCGCCGGGCAGGGGCTCGTGGGGCCGGTCCCCCCCCGCCCGCTCCCTCCTTCCCTCCGTCGCCGGCCCCTCACCCGCTGCTGCTGCTGCTGCCGCCGCGGCGCCCCGGCCGCTCCGCGACCTGTGAGGCGGCGACAGCGCCGCGGCCGCTCCCGGCCGCCGCGCAGGCACCCGCGCGACGCCGCCGCGCCGGGCTCCGCCGCCGGGCCAATGGGAGGCCGCCCGCCGCCTCCCCCCCGCCCTCCGCCGCGGCCTGCCCGGCCGCCGCCGCCAGGTGCGCCCCGCCCCGGCGGCGGGGGGACCCCACGGCACCGCCCCGCCCCGCCCGCCCCGCCCCGCCCCGCCCGGCCCGGCCCGGCCCGGCCTGCCGGTGGCTCCGCCGCGGCCATTGTGTGCGCTCCCGCCGGCCGCGCCCGCCCGCCGCCCGCGCCTGCCCCCCCCCCCCCACCCCGCCCCGCTCCGCCCCGCTCCTCTCCGCTCGGCGGCCGCGCTGCCGCCCCGGGCGGGGTGAAGCGGGGCCGGCGGCCGCTGCCCTCCTCTCACCCGCTCTGTCAAAAGACGCGGTCCCCGCAGGACAGAGCGCGGCGGTGCGGCGGCGGACGCCCCCCCGCCCCCCCCGCCCGCAGCAGCGCCGTGTGCCGCCGCCATCGCCCGCCGCCCCGCACCGGCGGCCGCCCCGCACCCCGCGTGTGCCGCCGGGGGCCCCGTCAGTG
Organism: Pluvialis apricaria; assembly: GCA_017639485.1. Taxonomy (NCBI): domain Eukaryota; kingdom Metazoa; phylum Chordata; class Aves; order Charadriiformes; family Charadriidae; genus Pluvialis; species Pluvialis apricaria. Next base: position 45,960,045 of record CM030044.1, on the reverse strand, counting down.
CGGGAGGCCTGCTGCGGCACTGACCCCCCTCCCGCCCGGCCCGGGCTCGCCGAACGGCCAGCGAGCCCCCGGCGCCCTCAGGGCTCCCGGGCCCTTTGCAAAGGGAGCGGTGAAGTGCCGTCTGCAGGTAGTCTATTATCACCAGGCAACAACGACTGAGCGGTTTTAAAAATGCAAAATATATTAAATTGTCTCGGCAGAGTGCGGCACCTTGCATTCGGCCTTGGCTAACGTTTCCCGCCTTCGCATGTGCTGCCGCTGCTGAGGTTCAGCGTTCCCCGCGCATGGTGATTTCTGTAGCGTACTGGTCCGGCGCCAAGCCAGAACTTGGTCTGCCGCTTGCATTTTGGAGGCGATTTTTTTCCTAGTCGCTCTGTTTTCCTCCCATCTGTGTTGTTCAGCCTCGAGTGAGTGCATGATGTCGGGTAACCGAGCAGCTTTTAACTCCCATCTGAACTCTCGAGATCTCTCAGAAAGAGAATTGCTCATCAAAGGTGAAAAAAAGTTCAGCGCAGTCATACGATTTTACACTTGCTTGATTTAGCACTTGAGAGAGCCTGGCCTTCTTCAGGCACAGGGTGACAAGTACAGAAGCCCTGAAATTTTCTGAGTGAGTCACAGTGTGACCTTGGGCAAGCGTCAAAAATTTTTGTGCCTCCATTGATGTCATCTGTAAAACGAAGGGGATTGCTGGATGTGAAGTTACATAGAGCCATCTTCAAAGAGGGCAGCATGGTGGCATCTCTTCAGACTGAGTTACATTCAGAACTCTGCACCCCTTGCTATTTGATTTGTAGCCAGACATGCAGGAGTATGATGCTGTGCCCTGTCTTGTCTTCAGCCTGTCTTCTACATATTTGTCTCCAACAGGTTCTCAAAGCCATAACTCACACCCTTTAGGCTGTCGGATTTTCAACACAGCTCAAGGTGTTTAACAAACACTGGATATGGGTTCAAAAGTTCATTTTGGTTTTAGAGATTCTTTCTTTGCTGGAAATGAGGACAATCACTGGAGCCAGCCTGTGAAACCTGAAGGACTCCAACCTTGCTTCATCTTCAGATGTTTTTCACTTCTTTGTTTTGGGATTTTTTGTGATGGTCCTGAGCTCATACAAGAGTAACATTCGTTGCAGCTTGTATGTATTTTGCGTTGCAAGTGCTACTCCAACGTGCAATTCAGTACTACTCCTTATGACCCAGCCCTGCTTTAACTGAAGTAATTGAAATTTCACTATTGATTCAGGTAAGAGCAGGCGCACATTGGAATCAATACACCATAACGGAGATAATTACCAAGATGTATAGGATCAACAGAAAAGTGAAGTACTTAAAATGTTTCTCTTTTCCGTTTCATTTGAAGAGGGAAATCCCGCTCCTGTCGCCTGTCCGTCTAGGCCGGGGATGCCTGAATTCTGTTGTTCAGGCCCCTCAGTGAACCTGAGAGTTGCGTTTGAGTATTCTTGTGGCTGCAGCAACAGCACGTGTCACCGTGTCCTGTGCATGAGGAGGAGTCAGGCTCCACTTGAGTGAAGAAAGCCACGGTGGCGCGTCCACACCGTGGTGTACACAGGTGCAAAAGGCGATGTTTGCCAGCTGAAGCACCTTTCCTGTTTCTTCAGAGAAATACTCACCTGGTTGTGTTTGATGCAGTCCACTTTGAAAGGTCTTGCATATTCCTGGTGGCACTCGTCTTGCAGTCTGGGAACGCTTAATCTAAGTGAAAACCTAGCCCCATTGCTATGCTTTCAAAATGCTTCCTTGTGAATGGTGTTGGATTGCACACATAGTAAAGGGGAAAAAAAGGGAAAAACAATTTTAAATTGCTGTCAAACGTAATTCAGCAATTGTGATTGTGGTTTACGCTTACAGGTTTAATAGCACATTGGATGAAATCCAACCCTACTAAACGCAGTAGCAAAATCTCCATGACTTCATGGTTCCATGATTTTAAGCCAATGTGTATTTTTTGTTTATTGTAACATAACAAAAATAATAAAATGAGATTAACCCCTTACTTACCCTGTTGTAAATCAGGAGTGATACTGGTGTCAGTAAGATTATTTCAGTGTGAAAGAGGATCAGGAGCAAGATTAGTAATAACAAATGTGTTTTCAAAGGAGTGATTTGTGCCTGCCAGCTTACCACATCAAGTGGTTCATGTATATTTTGCTATGTAGAAAAACAAGCGTTCTGGTTCTCAACAAATGTTACAAAGAATTCAAATTTGCAGAAAGCATCTGTATTCCTAAGCAGTGTTAAGTGAAAGGAAAGCTACATTATTTCTGCAAGTCAAGTGATTTATAGCACTCTTCAGCCACTTTGCTACTGAAGGTACACATCCATTTCTACATAAAGTTAACAGACAGGGAGGCGTATTAAGTGTATTGTTTGAGGATAAATCTTTTCAAGATCACTGATTTGTCTCTGTCATCTAGATAAGATGTCTGTCCTAATAATGTAAGATGGCAAAGGACATAAGTTACTTAGGCTGGCTATTATTTCTTCTGTGTATAGTTTTCTTTTTAAAAGATCAGCATTTATTTTTGACTTGACTATAAAAGCAATTTCCTGGGTTGTGTGCAATGTTCTGTGTGCTGATTCATATGTTTTTCATACCTATTTTAATTTCTCACAAGGCAGTTTAGTGACTGCCCCTGAAAGTTGCTCTTCTGTATCCATTAGAGACATCAGGGATGACACTGGAATGGGAGGGTGACCACTAGCATCACAGAGCCACTCAGTTTTGGTAAACTCAAAGCATTCTTCTGACAAAAGGAGCTCCAGATGTGCCAGTGACTTCTGTGATTAGGGCTCACATCCCTCAGAAAGTATACTGAATCCATCGATTCCTTTCACAAAGGCCTGAAGCTGCTGACAAAGGCGGCAGGATCTGTAGCTTCACAAGGCAATGCTTTTAGCACTGTAACTAGACTCAGCTTAAGTGGTGCGAAGTAAATTTTGCAGGCTAGAAAAATCATCCCTTAGCATTTCAATCAATAAACAAAACACTATTTTGTTAAAAATTGCTAAAATTCATTTTAATTGCTGTGTTTTGGAAGCGACATAGAAATCAAGTTCATAGAAAATTGTCAGGATTGCTCTTCTGAAAGCACGACAGAAAGATTAGTGCCTTTTACATTCTCTGGGTATTTATGTCAGCTCCTCATAAAAAAAAAAAAGTGTGTTTCATCTCCCAAGAGAGTTACAGCTAATCTAGGATCTTCTAATTCATGTGCTTATTCATCGGGGGCCCATATCATGTACATCCCCCAACGAAGCCTCTATTTGGCAAGGCAATTAATTGAATGCCTGACTTGGACCAGCGAACAGCAGATTATCTGAACTACTTGAGGGCTTAAATGCAAATGTTTCAGCATCTCCCTGAATCAAAGTCCAAACCCTCTTCTGGAGTTTGGGTTACACAGCTGTATGCCGTTCCTTCTGTGACGATGCCCTCCCAGGGCAGCTCTTCTCCGCCGGAAAAGTCAAGCTGTTGATGAAAAAAGGAAGACTTATGTCTATGGTGGATGGGTCTTTCCCTGAAACGGAATTAGGCTTATGAAAGCCTCTGACAAATGACCTAAGAATAACCTCTAACCACCATCAGAACTAAATAGCAATTGCACCTCTTCGGTTTAGCTTTCCTGTAACTATTCTCCTGTGTAGATTTCGTCTTTGTGTTACTGTGTATCTATTTAACAGAAAACAAACTACAAATGATTAAATTTTTAGCAGAACTGTTTCCTTCTGAAAAGAAGGTTTACTCCAAGTCAAAACATTTTGACAAAGATTTTGTTCAACATGTAATTTCAGTGAGGTAAATGTGTAATTTGTTACATTTAGTTAAAATGTTACTTTTAATAGTACTATATATCTTTATGTTGCATATAGGATTACATATGCAGTGAGACAAAATACATATTCTAAAGTAGCATGAGAAAGTCCTTTGAATCTTTGGTTTTTTAATTCTGACCTCAATGAGATTTCCTACAAAACCAAAACCAATCAAATATGTAACAGAGTGTTTGGTAAATTTTCTTCAGTCAGACCAATCAATACTCCAAACCTGCATTTGAAAGAAGAAATCAAGAAAGCACTTGCTGGAAGTTCTTGGTAATTCTCAAACTACTTCAAGAATTTTACAGGGAAATTGGAGGCCTTATTTGTACAGTATATTGCACTATAAACCTTGAACTTGACTGACATCTCAGTATTGTGATATGCATGTTTAATAATAATAACGTATAACATTTACTGTCATAAAACGGTAGGCTTTGCATCAGCTTCTTACACAATAGGTACTAGAATTCCTGCCTCTCAGCTTTGAAATGCAAAAGTCCAGCAGTCCTATCAGTAATATATGATACCATGAAAATATATTCACTTGGATCAGTAAGCTTCCAGAAGTAACGGATGACCGGATGAGGTAGCATTTGCTGTCCTGTCTTTATCCCTATTTCTTCTTTTTTCTTTTTCTAAGGGAGGGTCTACAACCCTAGTCATGAGACCAACAGAGAAAAAAAAATATAAAATCAAAGTGTATATACAAAAGGAAAAAAAGACTTAATAAGGGTAATTTAATTTATATAATGACTTTCATTCAATGCTCCCCAAATGCTTTGCAAACATCGGTTGCTTTAATTACCCTTTGCTACACCTCTGTAGCGGCAAGGGTTGTTAAGTAATTATGCTTGTAGATGCTGTATGGCGGTAACAGGCACTCACCACACTTGCCAGGGATGAGAACCAGCTTTAGAGAAAGCCATGCGGAGGGCAGAGGAGGTCGGTGGGACCGTGCCTGTGGCGGTATCTTTTGGTGCTGTAGTAGTCAGCCAAACCTCTCACACCACTTTCCTGCCGATGTCAGCTGTTAGAAGGGAAATGTGCTCACTGACACTTGGCCTTGGCTCGCTGCCTGGCAAAGCCACTTGTGGGTTCAAATTCCTTTGGCATAGTACGGTAATACAATGGTCATAGCCTTATCCTTAGAAATAAATGCTGAGTAGCATTTAACGTAATCATTTTACAGATAAGGCATTGGAAATGCAGGCTGGATACAGGGCTTAACCATGGATGTGTATTTGATCACTGGAAGTAATTTTTCTTTTTTCTTTTTGTCTAAATGTGACTAAACAGTACATGCAGAATATCTGCGGGATCAGTCTGACTTGCACAGTATCGCGCTTGAAATGAGTGATGATGACTGAAAAAAGATGCTAACCTAATGCTTAACTCCTTATTCCAGTTAGTCTCTAAGACTACCTCTGTCAGCTCCCGTGAGCCAAGACACCTACGTGGTGGTATTCCCTTTGAGGATGCACTGTGAAAGTCTGGCTGTAAAGCCATTAATGCTTCTAACCACTGCCCCAGATTCTTCCTGTCTCAGTAGGTCTGACATGACAGATATAAGTGCTGTGGAGTCCACATTAAATACCTCATTACTACGGTCAGCATTATTGTGTCTTCTGTTCTGAAAGAACATTTACCAAGGGAATCTCGAAGTCTGTACACTGTGCTGATCCAAAACACTAGCTCTACAACTGGTGCTTGCATGTGCCTATCACAACTTTTGCAGGAGAATAGCTCGTAATGCGAGACCTGGCTAGTGCTAATCCAGAACAGATACAGCAGGTGATATTTCAAGCTAAAAATGTGTGAGATTTCTTTTGTTGGATTAGTACATGATACAGGTCCATCAAAATACTGGGAAAACAAGGGCAGCAGTTTTCCCATCTCATGGGATGGGATGAACTTACCATCTGCCTGGCCCCCTGACCAGCTACAGGGGGAGTGTTAAGAGAGTAGCACTCTACAGCTGTTGGTAAAATGCCTACGTGAGTAATAATTAGCATATTAAAAAAAGTCTGTTTGATGGTTTTGCACCATTTTCTCAGTGTATTTGGGCATTTGCAAAAGCAAAATGTCCCTAAGCATGAATCTACAACAAGTGTGTCTGCACGGAGTTCTTGTCTAGATGTTTGGGAGATAGAGGAATCATGTTCGTCATGTTTCATGCCCATACATTGCATCTGCCTATCTTGCCTACACATACAGCAAGCAATGAAACGTTTGTGCTGCAATTTGTGCAGAGAGAAATTTGAAGTTTGTGCTCAGTTTCCTTTGCGTGTGATTCCTGTGCCCAGGTACTGTCCGTGACACGCTCCGATCCTGCAGAGTGCTTTTGTGTGCATGCCGTGCAGTTACATAGGTAGGAGCATAACTAAGCTTTTGCAAACCGGTGGATTCACCAAGCAAAAGGCTATGGAAAAAAATACAAAAGGCTTCTGTTGTGTGACACTTAATCTTGGCTGGCTGATTGAGAGATACTGTATATTGTTACGTACTGTAAGCCAGTCAGTTGAAGTTCCCTGTGGTATAGAAAAAATCTGTCCTGATGAAATGCCAGTTTCTGAGGTTGATCCCTAGCTTCACCTGACATAAAGAATAATGGTTGTGATGCCCAGCCATTACCTGCTGAATTTTGGTTCCCTGGCCCTCCCCATTCCCTTTATTTCCCCTAGTTGCATTGTTAACCCAAAGAAATGCAACCTACGTATGTTCCACCTTGCTATGGACGGCTACGATACCCTGTCATGACAGTTCCGCTCACAGCGCTTCTTTGCTGGGAGTAAACATGGTGGAGAAAGGGCTCTGGGCCAAAATAATCATTTCCAAAGCAAGGCAGGATGCAACTGTGGTGTGGAGGGCCAGCAGCAAGCACCTCCCGTGTCGTATGATGCAGAGCGTGTTAAGAGGGGGGTAGAATCCATTTTCCCCAGCTGAATTAATCCCTCCCAGCATGCCTTTAATTCATTTAGTATTGTATCCATTTAATTGCTTTATTATCGTATCACAGATAAAGCTGAACAAATTACTTAATGAGTTCAGCTACTGGGATGGATAGATTATTTGTTCTGTGCTTTGGTAATTATTTTCTTTCTGTGCAATTTTCAAAGGAAAAGCAGCAGTATGTATACCTACATACTCCACCGTCCCAGTAGGATTTTACAACCTGAGTCAAGGACCTCCCTTCTCCAAATGCCCTAGAGGCTCGTTGGCCACAAATAGAACAGGTGTGACAAGTGGTGTTACTGCTGTCATTGCCAAAAACAATATAGTGTTTCTTAGTGAATGTCACCATCACCCATTATGATGGAAAATTCTTGTAGGAATCGGTAGCTGAGATTTGGCAAAGTAGGTCTGGAGGTCTGGATGCTAGACACAGCACTGTGAACTCTGAATCTTGTGGAGTAAAACACAGCTCACACAGATACAGGCTGGACAGTTTGTAATCACTCTGCTGTGTCAACATCCAAGCATGCAGCACCCTGCAGAATGAAGGGTGAAATTCTTACTTATGTGCTTAGATAAAGTGACTGCTTCTCAAATCCAGAGTCTTCTCCTGACTTCAAGATGTAGGGAGCAGCATGGGTTCGTCCACCATTAAAATACAGAACGCTATTTTAGTATTCTCAGCATAAAAGTAGCATCATGATTCATTCATAATCACATTAGAAGAATGATACATTATTTACATGTATATTACTTACATAGATACTATTGTATCCATAAAGAATTACTAAATGGGCAGAAAACATTCAAAACATCTTGTTCCTGAATTAACAAAGGCATGCATTAACAATGATGTGTCTTGTACCTGAAACCATATTTAGCAGCTAATTTAACTGACAAGCAAGGAGAAAGGGTTCTGTCATGCAGCTCTTTTTTTTTCTTCTGACTTTCAGCTATCATGCTGTTGCAAAGACCTAATGCATAATACTGTGCAAAGCATTTTTTTTACAGTACATTCTATTTACCCTAGTAGAAACTTTTTATACTGCAAAAGAGTACTGATATTTAGAAAACAAAAATATTTTACAAGCTGGCCAATGAAAGAAAAATCTAGTCAGGACGCATGAAAGAACAGCAAAGACATATCAAGAAATTCAGATTAAAAACTAGAAATTACTACTGAAAACCTGGTAAATGTTGCTCAAGGGGAGAGGCAGCCCCGAATCTGAGTGAGGGAGGTGGGTGAGTTGGTGGATCAGCCGGGTGTGACCAGGACCTCTGACCCTGGAGTGAAAGCAGTGCTAATGGAAAAGGACTAGGGCTGGAGGAGGAACAAGGAAAAAGCTCGTATCCCTTCAATGCTCTTGGTAAATCTGTAGCTGCATTGCTTTTTCTGAGTAGTGAGAACATGAAGAAACACTAGAAAACACTAGCTTCTATTTCAAATACAGTGAAAAATATTCCGTAATATTATGTGTCAGAAAGTTACCCAGGGCTAGTTCTTCAGCTAGTGTAAATCAATATAATAAATTGGTCCTCTAAAGCAATGGGACCAGGATAACTTAAATAAGGTCAGTGTTTAACATGAATTAACTGTTTAACTTAACCACTTGCTTTGATTTGTGGGATTTAGTGCTAAAAAAGCATGTGTGAATCCAACCTTGGACAAACACCGATACAGCTAAACGCAGGGCTAGATGCTCAGTGAGAGAGTGGTAACTAACTGTACATTGTTGCAGAATAATTACACAGAGGCCAGGATTTTTTATTTTTTCTGCCACTGGTACCAGCCTGTTAAATTACATTACATTGTGTTCGAATCTTCAGACCGTGGTGCATATTCTGCAAGCTCTGCTCAGCCTGTCGATCTGCTACGGAGGTGTTCGTTTTTAAGTTGCGGTGCCAAGGGTGAGGTGGCACGCTGAGTTAATGCAGTAGCATTTTACCTCAGGAAATCAGGGTTCTACTTCAAGCTTGACATTGCTTTGGCAATGCCAGGCTAGCGTAGGTGCCTGCTCCCACCCCTGCCAGCAGCGCACAGTGCAGTGCTGTGGAGCTGACACCGGCAGTTAGCGCGCGTGCAGGAGAGGTACAGGACTGCGGACGGACAGGCCCTCACAGGCGGCATCGGAGGGCACCGGACTGGAGACATTTCAGACAGCACGCCCTGTGCTTCCTCAGCACACTGAGAATTCACTTGGCTTCTCTGCACCTGTCAAAACAATAACTATTACGTCCTCCACCCCAAAACACGCAGATGAATAGAGGCTGGGGGTGGGGAGGGTTTGCTGATTATTGATGGTAATGAAGGAGAGTGGGTGGTGATTGCACATTGCAGAAACCTAGAAGAAAGGCAGTATGATATAATTTCACCCTGGGAATCTATTGCTATGGCAACAAAGAACAGATTTTTTTTTTTTTTTTTTTTTTTAAATAGGGTTCAATACAAAAGTATCACAAAAGCAGAAATAAGATTTTTAACAAACCTTTTATCCTCTTTGCTTGTATTTTATACATTTGTGTCATTACTGAAATGTTTGTAAGCATGAAAATAAGTGTGGCCCACAGACATTTCCCCTAAACGAAATGAAGTATTGCTGTGTTAGCTTTATTGACTTGGTGTGAAGTCGCAGCAAAAATCCTTGTGCTGTTCTTGATGTTCAGTCTACAGACCACTTACAGTTTACATTCCATTTACAGCTATTAAACTGTTCCTCCAGATTTAACAAGATGTAACTGAGGTCAGGATTCAGCCAGCACCATTTTCTATTCCACATAGATAAAGAATTAATGAACACAATTACTTTTACTTAGAGCCACTGAAGTAGGTTTTGATGGCCGTTACAAGACACACTGCCAGCAGCATTTCACTTTGGGAACTGCAGTGGTTTTGGCTGGTGATTAGGTGCTCGGGGAGGCAATCTTCTGCATTTTCTGTGTGAGAAAGATTTAAGCTCTGGCGCAACATTAAATGAAGGACCAGTGCTCATCACCCCTCTACAGGAAGAAGTAAGGCCTTTTGTCAGAAGGCCAAAAAAGAAATCCAGGAGCCAGATGATTACTGCGTGGCTCTGTGCCAGCGCCACCTGCCAACCCCCTGGGATCACCAGTTTGAATCTGCTGGAGACAAGCTGCCGGTGCAGGGAATAGTGACCAGTTCTGACTTTCTTTCCCTCTTCAGGGTTTAAATGACAATTATGGCTTACTAGCTAGACGAGCCAAGGATTAGCCCATACCCAAGATCTGCTCCTCTGTTTCCCCTCAAGACATCTTTGTTTTGTTCTTTCATGCTTCATCCCACCACATTTTCCTAATGCTTGCACTATGGTAGTCACATTTGCTGTTTCTCTGCTCAGAGATGATGTTCATTTCAATTACACACTCGTGTTTACACTATTTTAGCTCTACAGCAGGCATAATTACATTTTTTCATTATATTGATCATGTATTTTACAATATCTGCAGGCTTCTCATGCAATATTAAAATTAATTTTTTCACACCTTGTTTCTGACATAGAACTTGCCAAAGAGATCTCTGCTGTGTGAGGTCCATGCACAAAAACCTCTGGGAACATCGATAACATCGGTAGTCAAATTACAAATTTGGTGAAGAAAGGCAGCATGCCTACAGCAAGAGGCATTGAATCAAACAAAGAAATTTCTCTCTGTATGACTAGTTTGCACAAAACACAAACAAACCAAACTCAAAATTAAAAACAAGAAAAAGAGAAGAGGCAAAAGAGAACCAGAGACTCATTTTGACAGAAGACAAGGGTAACCACAGAGATGGGATCCTGAGGGCTTTTCCCTCCAGTGTGTACACAGGACAAGACAAGGATGCTGTTCTGTTTAAAAGTCCGTTTACAAACACCTACCAGCCTGAAATACTGATGTTCCATACTTTCACTATAATTAGCATACATGTATGGGAAATTAGATTGCCAGGCATTGCTCACCTTTGGACCATTTTGGGAAGCTGGCTGGGGGCCTCTGTATGGGAAACTGTGGTTGGCATTGACCTTACTCAGACAGATCTGCAGCAGCCACTTCCTCATCCTTGCTGTCAAACCAGGCTGCAAACAAACTTTAGCATGTATTGGGTGTCCTGAGATGAGAAGATAGGGGAGAGGGAAGTCTTCTTAGGGCATATTGAGATGTTACAGTCTTTGGCTGGCAGAACTGTCCGTAAGCATGAGTGGTACTGAGAAACAGAATTTCTGAGACCAACTTTTGCTTTTCTCCTCAAATGTCTCGCCTGTAAATTTGCAAGAATTTGCAAATCAAAGAATTTGCAATCAAACGACCCTGTCCACCAGACAAAGCTCCCACCTCATATTTACTGCTCACAGAAACTGCAACACTTGTATCTGGATGGACAGTGACTGAATTATATTTTCATGACACCGAAGAAGTGAAAATTGGTCTCAGACCTCCTGCTGCTTAAAGAACAGGGGCGATCTCATGGGCCTTTTTGGCCTGGCATTGGCTTTTAATATTTATTTGCTCTTTTGTTCTTACAACAACACTACCAGTTTTCCCGCTGGTAGGTCCTCTGGCAGGAGCCCCGGCCCCTCTGAAGTGAGCTGGAGCCTTGGCACTGCCGGCAGTGGCAGCAGGGTGTCAGCTTCTTCTATCCCTTTGTGTTGCTAATGGAGCTTAAAATGAACACGGCTTTTCTATGTGTTTGGACAGTAACTTCACACTGTTTTTTCAGAGTGTGCTTTTTTTTTTTTTTAGAATACTAATCACCAGATGCTAAATTCACCTGTGATATTTACTCTAGCCTAAGCAATAATTTTATGGCAGGCATAACTATACTCTCTGTGTTCTTCTATGGCTGATGGTTATTGGAGAGACCTCTGTGAATAGAGTGGAGTACTTTTAGTTTGCTGTTAGTTAAGCCTAACTTACAATGATACTTTTTTGAAACAAGCTGTGTTTAGTATGAACTCATTTTTGTTGCGTATCAAACGCTTGGAATTTATGCAGGAGAGACTTCCCACCTTGTATATAACAGAAGAGAAAAGTAGCAATTTTACCTCCTGTTAAACAATACAGATTTACTCTGCCTTGTATCTGTGTAGGCTGCAGTAAAGGTACATTTTTTTCTATGGAAAAGCCTTATTGAATTGAACAGGGAAGAAATCAGTAAGATTCCATAGAAATTCAGCAGTTAATAGGTTTGAATGAAGAATTACATCCCTGTTGCAGCACTCCCTGGGTTGTTCTAAGCATTCTATAGAAAGTTGGTCATTCCCTACTAAACTCCATAGGAATTTCACACAAATGCTGGTTTTTGAGCTATTGGGACCGGGAGTAGATCCTAAGGGTTAGGAAACACCATCCATTTCTTGGACTACCAAAAGTTATCATTTAGCCTGCCTTACATAGCTGTCATTCCTCTGGAACCACAAGGCAATCCAAAACCTGAATTCCATTATGGTGGTGCACTTACCCAGCATCGCCGCTGTAATGGGAGGGATTCATTGCAGCTTTACCCTCATAGAAAAGAGAAGAGAAATGGGATTCTCATTCTGATTTTAAACTCCAAATCAACAGTATAATCCACATTATAAGATGTAGGTGCACTACTGCAGCATTAGGTACTGTTTAGGGGTTAGCAAATGAACATATTATTAGATTAGTGGGTTTTAACACATACTGTGGTGTAAGTGCTGGAAGTGTGTCTGCCTGTAGGCTGCAGAAGGAAATCCTACTGTTCAGGGACTGCACTCCCTCGCTCCCTTGAATGACACTGACTCTATGCGATTCAGGTATCATAGCAACCTCCATGAATCACGATCTTTGTTTCTCTGTGACTTGTTTATATAAAAAACCACTGCTAGTGTGGGGCCTGCCCTTCCACTCTTCACCACATTGAAGGACTGTAGAAGTGGTCCCATAAGCTCCAGCATGAGTCACGGGGAAACGATCGTCTCCTTTTGCACTGAGTTCTCCGTGGTGGTAACTGCTTTGTGCTAGGTGCCTGTACAGGCATTAACACCCACTGAGTTTTCTGACAATCATGCAGTTTTAATAATGAAAGGGCTTAGTTTTGCAATAGCACAGAAAAGAAGTGAATATCACTTAAAACAATCCTTCCCAAATGTGCTGTTCTGAGAAAAAGAAAGAAGGTAAGGAGTTAATGTGCTCGCACAGAGTTAACGCTGTATGGCTGGCCTTCCTCTTTGTGCTCACCAGGTCACACAGCATGCACCACTGAGAAGGAGGTAACTCAGGAGAAAGTAAATTGCTTCAGTGCCTGACAGTATGTGATTTGCTTTGCTTATGCTCACTGCTGTCTTTTCAAGTTGGAGAAGGGAACCTCAGGTCTACACCGGGCTCCACTTCCTCCCTCCCTACCATTTGCAGTAGGATTAGGGAACAGAGACTTGGCTCCAAACCAGGCCAACCAAGAAAGCAAAGGGGTGAGACCAATGCAGTGAGGCTTTTTTACCCTCTGCTTTGGCAAGTAAACACAAAGAAGGTGGTGCTAGAATTTGCTCTTATGTAGGAACAGAGAAAGACAATGCCATGTAGAAGAATAACTGCAGTGCGAGTCCTTGGGCTCATAACTTTTGGTCAAGCTACTATTTCCATTTGGCCCTGAAACTTCTGTGCAAGAGAAAATGCTTTCATTAACAGTTTTCCTATGAAAACATAAACTACGACAGTGTCAAGTATTGCATGGAGAGGAGAACAAGGAGAGAAAGAGTGAATCATCACTATGACCAAGCAGAACAAGACTAGCTAGCCGTAAATTTCTACTGATTTCATTTCCTCTGCTGTCATTGGTATGCATGGTTCATGCATTTGTTCAAAATGGAAAATAACCAGTTCTTAAAGCCACTGCAGTTAGATGCTATTGGTCTGAAAAGGAAGAACATCTATTAAACCCTTGAAATTCTGTATACAGCAATAAGAACATACTGACTTTTGTAAAATAAAACTGAGGGATTGAATGACTACTTTGAGTATTACATTAAATATCTTATAAAATTTCATAAGCCAGTAGAGCCTTTTTAAACTTAAGTTACTGATTCTGATATATGGCAACATAGATACTACTGCAAAGACAAAGCTAGTGTTGACTTAAAAGCTCATAACCTTACCAGGTAAAAAGTGCCGTAGATATCAAAGAACCTCAGAGCTACATGTACATCCTTCTCCAGATGAAGAGTATTTTGTGGTTGCTGGGAACCTGAACACTTGTAATCTTGATTCAGAATGCAGCCTTTTGACAGTAACCAAAATTTGATACTGCAGTCAGTAGAGCTAAATCACGAGAGTTCAGAAATGAATTGTAAAGATGAAGATCAGACGTAAAATATCATTCTAGGTCAAAAAAATTACTTCAGATCACAAATACAGAACCCAAAAAGAAATACAAACGTTCTTGTTAGTGCTACAGGAAAGATTCCCCATAGCATTCTTGTGCAGAGATAGGTGGGGGCTCCGTGTATGCATGCATTAACCTCAGCTCCAGGATTTCAGGCCAGTTGGCCTATGGGAAGTAAAACATTAGTCCTGGCATTATACAGCATGCAAGCCACCTCCACACTTCACACTTTCATTTATGGTGTTAACAGAGAGGCCAAAGATGTGAGTAATGTGGTGATTATGCCCAAACTGAGTGTTTTGCTTCCAGGGAAATACTAACATACTTCACTGCTGAGCACTCTGTGTGGTCACAGCTCTGTTTTTTTAGCTCTGTTTTTTTTCACATCCCCTCACCCCAGTGTGAAACCGGTAAAAGAAGCATTTTGCTCATGCAATTCTATCTACATGGGGGTTCCTGTAGGTGACCCTGCTCTGGCAGAGGGGTCGGACTAGATGATCTCCAGAGGTCCCTTCCAACCCTGACTATACTGTGATTCTGTGATTCTGTGATCTGCTGCATCAGTTATATTTATTAAATATTGTAGGTAGCTGTGCCAGGTAAGCTGCAGTTCCTTACAGTCTGAACTACCTTTCTTGTTTCTCAACAAGGTAAGGGCATCCTGAGGAACCAGTAGAGGTGGCAGAAACATTCCAGGGAGGAATGTGTGCCCTTCGTGACTCCACTGGGATTTCTTTACTCTGAAATCACAGGTGCACTATCTAGAGGAGCCTAAGGCTGTGTAACTCTCATTCATTTTAAACTTCGTTCTTTAATTTCTCTAGTGTATTTTTTCTTATCTCCCTTCCACCCCATCTGCCTGATCCCCCTTGTATCTCTTAGTCTTGCTTTGTTTCCCATACCCTTCTATTTTTGATTGCTGGAGGCTCTTTCTGCCTTGGCCACTTCCAGGCACCTGGGCTCTGTCCATGCAGCTGAGGCTCAGTGAACTGCCTGATCCTACAGACCAGCCCGGTACAGCCCTGTGCTTCCTTCTTCCGGTCTTAGACCATCAATTATGAACTGCCCTCGCTCTATCAAGTCTGGGATCAAAGAACTTGGAGCCTTGGCCTGCAATCCTCTTCCACATTTCAGTGATCCTAGAAATTAGAAAGAACACCGAGGGCGTCTGTCCAGATTTTCCGTGAAAATCCTAATACAAAGCATGTTGTGCCCGTTCCTATTTTAATTCTTCTGTTTTGGTCATTATTTCCAGAAGACAATGATGAATTCCTGATCTCTGATTTCCTCTGTTAACAGGGCTCATTACAGCGACCTTGCAGGTCTTGGCAGTACCAGATACCTGACCTCTTTTTTCCTGACATTTAACAGTCACTCTGGAGGTATAATCTGTTTACAGCTCTTGAAAACCTATTTGCCTCATACGAAGCTGGTGTCCTTGACCACAAATTGAGGGCATACTGTAGCAGCTGGCTCTTTATGAATCTAAAGGGAAACACAGGAGCAACGCCACTGAGAGATAAATGGAAATCAGACAAACAGGTGCTTATAATGGTGACGTTGAACAAGCCAGGTCCATGGGAAAAAAGTTGCCTCATGAGCGAAGCAGATGGTATCCAGGAAGCTGCTAAAAAACAAAATCCATAAAATGAGGCAGATTTCCATAGTGGTTGCATATGTTTTTACAGCAAAAGAGTTTTTTGGGATGCCTCAGATGTAGCTGTAAAGGATACAAAGAGCAATCTCAGTTCAGCATTTGCAGATTAATCAGAACATGGAGCCTCATCTTTTCATGTAAGAATTAAGTTGGTGCCTCCAACATAAGAAGAGAAAAGATCAGCAACTAGCACACTGTTCTTGACATAAGAGATTACCTTTGGTGTTTCCACAACATAGTCCCAGTTTGCTGACCGTAAAAGAGAGAGTGCCTTCCCATATAGATTCTGGATACAAAATCACAGTAACAGAAATAGTACTCACAGTTGCCAGGGTTCAGTTCTGGGCTCTTTTAGACACCATGCTCCTCAGCAGAGCCTCCTACATAGGACTTAAACGGCCCCAGTGGACCTTCTGTAAGGAAAAGACCACAGTAATGTTCATCTCCAGTTCTTTCTAATTCAGACATTTGCCCTTCATGATTGTTGTGAGTGGTTGCTAGCGGAGAGTGTAGCTAATGGCTGCAGTAACAGAAATAATTAATCTCTTTTCAACACTTATGAAAAGAGCTGACAAATCTTGCTTCACCAAAAGAGGTATCTGCTTTCATTCATTAGGTAGGGTGAGGGAGTGGAAAGCATGGAGCCAGAAAGGTCTTTCTCTTCCAGGATGAAACTATGGTTATTGCCGGTTTCCAGACCTGGAAGTCCATGACAGCCTTTTAGACTGTAGGAAAAGGTATGCTGGTAACAGACCCCTGATGCCTGTTCACAGGGCTGTTGGAACAGACCATTTCACCTTCTAGTTAGGCTTGGCAAGTAAAGTCTTTTCATCATTTGATTCAGGGTACTTAGAAGTCAGGGTGAACCACCACTGCAGGTAGCTCCATTATACAGGTTCAATCCTTCAGTCCAATACACAATTGCCGCCTCCTTCTCCCTTCAGCTAGAATACACTTTTTGGATTTTATTTTCTTCTACTTTCTGTACAGTTCAGACTGGGAGATGCAGTTCATTTCCAAATGAGGTAGACTATGTTAGTCTCTATACGTCTTCTCTCCCAGCAGGAGAGAACATTGCTCACTGAGGAAGCTGCATTTCAGGGCCGCTAAAGTTGCCTTCGGTTAGTACCTTTGCCTTTCAACAGTGAGTCACCCTGTTCTTTCCTCCTGTGAAAGCTAATCTTAGTTGTTGTTTTGGGACAAATACTTTACAACTGCAGAGTTATTCACTAGCAGTGAACTCAGTGACTTTCTATTTACAGCAAACTTCCCACGCTCTGTTGTCTTGTGATAGATCTGAACTTCACAGAATCACAGGGGATGGCACTGTACCCTTCTGTGCTGAAAAGAGCTTGAGAAGAAAACTATGTGATACAAGAAGCAGAGAAGTGGGAAAGGGCAACGGAACGGTCTTCCATGGAGATGTTTTGAGACGCGTATTTGCTTCTGAAGCTGTAGGAAAATGTAGGCCATTCATTAGCCTCTTGCTATCCAAGCTCAAGAAGTCTTATGTCTGAGGTTGGCAGAAGACCTCTTAATACTCAGCATAACACCATCCTGCTGGAGAAGCAGAATCCACGTAAGAAAGGTAATCATTTGAAAGAAATGCTGTCGTGGTCAATAATTAAGTTGTGTGACTGTGTAAACACAGATAACTCTGTACGCCACAAAGCTTTTGCTTCCTGCTGGGGAAATTATCAGTGACCGACGAGTACCTACACCTATGCTACAGGGAAGCATAAGACCTATTTAAATGTATGCAATGGAAAATAAGACAGAGAACCAGGATACAATTGGCTGTCCATGCTGTAGTGACAGTGGGATCTATCAGCTTCATCTAGAGGTGTGTTCAAACCCGTGCATATGTCTGCATATTGGTAGATGCTACTTTGTCCCATGTCTCAGTTATTTATATATTTTTCCAGGTCAAAAGCAGCAAGGCAGCAAAACAGTCTGAAGACCTAATAGAGGGGAAGGAGAGACAATGAAAGTGTTTATATATGGCATCAGCGTCCAGGCTAACAGAGGTTTGTTGGTGCTGATTAGGGGCACATGACTCCCATCCTGCCCATCGGACTATCGTGAGCACTGGTTGGTTTGACTTCCAAGAAACTATACTGCAGATGTGTCTTGATGAGATTGTGCAATATGAAAAGGATGGTTGTTTCTCCAGAAAGTGGGTCATTCTGCTCCCATCTGTTGCTTCTGAGTCAACCCTAGTGTTACACCATCAGATTCTTTTACTCAGTTCAGGATAACCGCCTTTTAAAGAAAATATTTAGCATAATCTGTCTTCACTGTTAGCTATTGACCGAAGATGCAATCCTGCAGTTGCTTTGCATTTTTACAGAAAAGAGACACAAGTGGTAGCTATGGGGAAAGGCACAGCACGGTTTTCAGACTTGTTCATGCTCTGTTACTAAGAGACTTTACTTTCTGAACCCAAGGATCTCGTTTACTCTCACTCATTATTGTATACCATCCCTGTGGCAACAGCAGTGGTTACTTAGAAGGAAACATAGTGTTACAAGAATGAAATGTATTTCTAGCAGTCTTTAATCCACCTTGGTGGGTAAGAAATAAACTTCTTATCAAATACCATTTACTCCTTACCAAATACCATTTACTCCTCATCAGAACTATTCTGCTCTTGTGGATTCCAGATTCCCATTCCAAAGTGTTACAGGTGCATACCTGAAATGAGCTGGGAGATGAGAACCTGAAAAGGTTTGAGTATTAGGCCTAACAGTTACACGTGTGTTCTCAAGTTTAGATCTTTCCAGAACATGAAACTGAGAGTGAAACAAATTGTAGAATGCAGAATCTAGCAGCTTTTTTCTCCTCCTCTTTTTAAAATGCTACAGTCACTAATGGAGCAGTGCACATCCAGTTTGATGCACACACAGCTTCCGGATGGCCAGACATGAGTCCTAACCCTATACTTTGGCCAGGACATAAGGAATCAGGGCAAAGCACTGATGCTCTCAGACAAATTGCTAACGAGTTTGTTTTAGTGTCTAGATGCAGGAGGGTCACATGACTTCATGTTTGCAGTAGTTAAATGCTACCAGTCAGAATTTGAAAGGAAATTATTTGCAATTTCCGTAATCCAAAACAATTTGCAACATTTGCTGCCAGCACAGATTGTTCAGGTTCCAATGTTGATTGAAGGATTAAAAAATACAACCGATGTGAAACGGGTTATTCACTGGTGAAAAGGACTAAACATTTACTATGGAAGGCACAGAACAAGCAATTACTTTCTACATCCCTCCCACTGCACCTCCAATCTCCTTACTTTCCCTTCCCCAGGGCATTTCACTACAGCTGCATCCTGCCCTTTACAAACTGCCCTTCTTTTCTGGCATTTGGTCGTTTTAATAGAAGTTGCAAGTCATGCTTGTTTGCAACAGCTCTTTGGTGTAGGCAAAAAAGGAAAAACAGGATCAGAGCCCCATGTTCATATTTGCTTGTAGCCTAGGGAAAGATTTGAACTCAGGTTTGCAGGAGGAAAAGGCATCATCTTCTTTGTTGTTACAATTCACAGTATGTTTCAAAAACTGTCATGGCCTAAAGCCCACAGCTTAAAACCTGGTGTTGAATTTGTACTTCCTTTGATGAGAAAAAAAACCCCACTGTGCTTGTACGGGTCTGAAAGAATGTAAAGAATAGCACTGAATGCAGGTCTTTTATGTAGGCAGGCAGAAATAAACTGCTCACTTACCGTTTTCTAAGATCTTCTGACATATTGAGGCACACCTTTTATGAAAAACTGTTCCCTGTTTCTGAAAGAACTCTGCATGAGTTCTTGTTTGGTAGCTGCGACCACAAATGAAGGTGGAACAAGACTTGCTCTTTGCAAATTATTATACATTTGATCATCTAGGGTTAACCTTGACCAGCAGAGCTGCACTGCTAGGTCTGTGAGGCCTCCTGTGAAAGGTTTGGCCCACTTGTTTCCTTGATGCTTGCAAACAGGCACTCCTGAGCCTCCCTGGAGGGAAGGGATGGGAGAGATTGCCTCAAACAGCAAGCCTGCTGCTCTGCATGTCCAGTTGGTTAGGAGGTAGGAGGCATTTGTTATCCCAAAAGTGCCCAAGAAGCAAAGCACAGCAATGTAACTAACACTGCACTTCCTCAAAGGTCCTGCCAATGACAAGAGAGAAAATTTTCTTTCATGAGTCCAAATCTGACAGTTGGTTTAAGGCTGACTATCTGAGCAGGTCCCAGAAAGTGTTGGCTTTCTTAGCAAATGATCTCTGCAGTGCAAGGTAACTATGGATCCCACTGTAGACTTAACAGGCAGAAAAAGAATAGCTGGATATCAAAGTACATGGACAAACTGTCCAGAAAAAGAACCAGATGTTCTCGAGTAAGGATTTATCTTAGAGTTTCAAAGCTGTTATTTTCTTCTCTGGCTTGCTGTGCAGGATCATGAAAGGGTACACATTAATGGTGTTTGGCAGTTCTCAAAGTACAAGAAATACACCAAAAATAAATGTAAGTCCAAAACATTTCCTACATTATCATTGATGAAAACAGTAGTTGGACTATTATGAAGTGGTAACTTTTGTGTGATTATTTCATGCTATAACTTCATGCTGAATATTTATTTCCAAAATCTAAAGCAAGGCTTGGTGAATATGACAGAAATAGTTTACAATGAAACAGGATTCAATTCAGGAATGATTTCAGTCATACTCTTGCATATTGAAAATAAATGGATACAATAGCCTGCCTATTGTCGGATTAGAATGACTATTTAGTAGATTAATGTAATAATCCAGACAGTTATTATAGGTTATTATGTGCTTACCTGGGATAGTCCTGAAGATACTGAGTGTTATTTAAAAGTAACTAAGTTTTCAAATGCATTCTATGCATTTCATTACATAAATACTTAATTTGAAGAAAACAGGTACCTGAAATAAGAAAGTTTTTATACTTTTTGCTGAGGGGAAATCAGAGCAAATGAATAGAAACGAAATGTAAGGACAAAGGCAGGTTGACCTCTACTAAGTGGCTGATCATTGCTCTATAATTGCTACATTTGGTAAATAGAGCATTTCATTAATAAACCTAATGTAAAACTGGAAAACTCTTTTATAAGTACAGATTTATTTTATACTGTTTGAAGTCAGAAAATCCTTTTAGTTGTAAGAGTCTGAGATTTTGCCTGAATCAGAACTCAGTGGACATGGAGGATTTGCTTTTACAAAAATGGTGCTCAGACCTCCATGGATTAAAAAGTAAGAAGGATGCACAAGACTACAGGTCTGCAATACTCCTCATCCCCTGCTTTAAAGCACTCCTTCAACCAAGGAAGAGCTGTTTCTGTCTAGACCTACTGTATTTTCTACTCACTCTACCTCCTTCTGACTGCTTCCAATAAACAGTTCTTGCTGCCTCCTTCCAGTATGATGAATGGAGAGAATGAGCCCTTCGGTCCTTTGGTCCCTACCTGTCTTGTGGGCACTGTCTGCTTGTTAGAGGGAAGAAAATAATGTGGAGAATGAACCCTCTGCACATTCTTTTCTGGGGTCCAAAGAGTCTGTGCAACCACCAGACTTAAGGCTTCTCTTTGAAATCGTGGTTACTAGAAAAACACCAGGTAGCTTTTTACTTTTCTTCACTTTTGAGCCCCTCTCCTGCAGATGGAGGTTATATGATCCCCTGCCATTCAGTTTGGCTGTTACTATATAGTATCAGCTGTGCAATAGAACCCTCACATTAAAGATGGTAGGATTACCAGTTTCTATCGGAGAAAATGCTTTGAATTCCATTACTGTTCATTGACATGCATTCCTTCAACTCTCTTCACAA
Source organism: Pluvialis apricaria (assembly GCA_017639485.1). Classification (NCBI taxonomy): domain Eukaryota; kingdom Metazoa; phylum Chordata; class Aves; order Charadriiformes; family Charadriidae; genus Pluvialis; species Pluvialis apricaria. The sequence goes on along the minus strand of CM030044.1, from coordinate 45,938,434 downwards.
GTCCTTGCTTTGGAGCGTGAATATTTAATTAATTGTATCAAACTTGCTTCTAAAATGAAAAGAGACTGGGACTGAGTTAATTTACATTTAAACAATTGTTATTCTTTTCTGAGTTATTGATTAATCCTTTTCTTTGGAAGGATATTTGAGTAAGAATGAGTTGCACAGCCAAATGCTGCTTGTTTCCTATGATGTTGTGCACACTACATCGATAGTCAATAGTCCTATCAAATTAAGTAAATGCTTTAATTCTGGCATTCTAATTGTCACACTAGGAACAGAATAGTACTGTGCCTGACCTAGTATTTAGACATACTTATTTATTTCTATTTTTTGAGAAGATTAATGGCCTGTAAATCTCTACAGGGAAGCACAAGTTACAGTTTTAAAAAAAATTGTTAGTAGGGGCATTTTACATAGGTTCAAATATCGTCCACTGAGATTTTTCATCACAGTTTGATAGCAAAAAGTGAAATATTTGAGAGAAAATACTTTTTTAGCTGCTGAGGTAAGATAACTTTGTGTGAAAAGTGAAGCTGGTAGAATCTTTTAATAATAAAACACAGGTATTTTTTGATCTGTAAATGTACATAGTGCAGCTGCTGTCAGGAAAAATAGTCTCCCTCAATTAAAATAATGGTGAATTTCCTATGTAGTTGTTTTTTTTAAAAATGTAATAGTGCATTAGGACTCATTTAAAGCTGTTTGTATTTCCCTATTATAACAGATCTTGTTTTAAAATAGGCAAGCCATTTTATTTTCTTCCTCCTTCCAGCTTATTTTAAGATACACAATTAGTGCAGACAGACTTTTATCTTACTTTTACAGAAGTTCAAGAGCCAAGTTTGTTCTGCGTGCAAGATCAACAAGAGAAGTGTGTCAGCAGCTGTGTAGACACCACTGGTCTGGCAATGCATGCTGACAAAAGTAGTGTGTTATTGCACAGGACAGAACTAGTGCTCCTGCCATTGCTGTCCTTCTCTTCCGAGAATTCTTGCTGTATTTGTCACTGTCCCATGTCCTGCTTCCTCAGCCATCATCCTGCAGCCTGCAGAGTTATCAGAGCGTGCTGAGTAATGTATTCTTTTACTCATTTTCCTTGTCTTTAAGAAAGGAGATGGTAACTGTTTTAACCACCATATTGGGAACAGTATTTGTGGCAATAAAAATGTAAAGAAACACTTTCTGGATCTCAATTTACAATGGAGTATCTGTTTTGTCACCCAGGCTGCTGGGGGAATTTACTTTGACTCTAGGATGCTGTTTGCTTATACTAAGCAAAAAAAGACTGGAAAATTGTAAGTGAGCATGTTGTGATTTAAAAAAAGAAAATGAAAAAGTTGCCTTGCAACCTGCTCAACCTTACATGCTAATAACATAAGAGAAGAGGATCCCCTGTCTCCTGCCATGCTTTAGAAATAGCCATGAAGGACAGCCTGCTATTCCCTCCCATCTATTTCGAGAGATGCAACAGCATTAGGGATCTGACTGGCTAAATTCCTTCCGCTTACCCACCCAAATTCTCCTCATAAACTTCTCAGCCTTTCATTTGCATCCAAAAAAGCATTTACATATGGCTTGCTAACGAACGTTTTCATTGAGGTACACCATCAAATAAAAGGTGCTGTGCTACAAATTTATTCTGTTATGTGGTGCCTGCTCTGCATAGTGTCCAGGAAGCAGTTCCACATGAATTGAAATTTGGGAACCCTGGCTTTAAAAACTGGTCTGATTCCCATTGCTGTAACATGTGTTTGCTAGCAGCGTACATTCTGTAAGGCATCTGCCTGTAGCAAGGTCTTATTTTGAAGTCAGACCTCGGTAAGATGTGGGAAGAGAAGTGTATGCGCTTTATTAATATTGCCAGAGACTGCTGACTCCAGAAAAAAAACCGAAACCAAACAGGTAAGAATATTCTTCTCATAAAACCTCAAAGGGACTGAATAGCTTTGCAACACCTCAGACCTTCCAGCCTTTTCTCTGGAAGGCCAGAAAGACAAAATTGCAAATAGACAAACTTAGAACTCAGGCCAGCATAAAAGTTTGTTTGTGCACATATCAGAGAGAGGGGGAGCACCACAGAGGAGCCACCACCTGCTCCCATCTCCCTGAGCCACAGGAAGAGCAGTGCAGGGAGATCTGAGCGGGCTGCCTACAAACCAGGCTGGACGCCCGGCTTCCCACGCGCCACGCTGGAAACACTGGCACAGAAGCCAGCTTTTGCCGTGTGCTTCTCAAGCTTGTTAAAAGTGCTTGGCTAGATGGATGTCACTGCGTGGGTCTCTGCTAGCACAGGGAACGCTCACTGGGCTCTGTCCCCGCTCACCCAGCTCACACAGCAGGGGTTAAGTTTTACATTAGTAATTAAACCCTGTGTCTTTTTATCCTGGAAGACTAGCTGAGGTCTGCTCTTGTTTTTTAAATCCTGCCTTTCCTTTAGAGGCTGTTGTACGCTGGCACGGGTTACTGCAAACTGCTGTAGAAACCATTTAGCTCTACTTGGTAAAGCACAGAAGATGCACACAAAACACTGACAGAAGGCAAAACACATTGTCAACCATCACGTGGCACTTCTGAGGATGGTGGTTCTTCTGCCCTAATGATATCAACACCAGCAGCAGGCCTTATGGAAATGTGTCATTTCACAAGATGGGAGACACAGAGCAGAAACCAAGGTGGCAGAAGCTTCCGGCTGGCAGCATCCCAAGAGTTGTAGCAGTTCCCCGACCGTCCTGACACAGCATGCCTGGAGGTGTGAAAGCCTTGTGAGTGCTTGCCATAAAAGTTGAGCAGAAACCATGGCAACAGGCTGTGCTTTATTACCATTTAACTTCACATTCTGGCCCAGTTTTAACTTTCCCACTTTTAGAGTGACCACTTGACTCAGGCACTGATTTGCCTGTCTCTTGGCTAGGTATTTTGGCCAGATTGCTTAAAAAAATTCTTTATGGAGTTACAGGCTCCTGTATTTTACCTGAATGTTTATGTGTAATATTCTACAAAAGGGTTTTTTCCACATATAATTGCAACCACAAGCTACCACTCATGTTGTAATTCATTGTTTACTAGATAGACGCAAGGACTAAGGTGTTCACTGGGTTATGGATTTCTCCCTTAAAGACCTAGCAGTCTCATACTTTCCTCCAGCATTTTATTCATTGCTAAAAAATGCAAGCAAATGGAAAAAAACCAGCATTGTGTGCGCTTTGCCTTCAAGAGATATTATCACAAAACCTAAATTCTTTGTACACGTCAATACAAAAATGTTATCATGGGAGATCTGCTCTGGAAAAACCCTGCTGGACAGAAAGTAATTCAGAAGAGTAAGGTGATATAAGTGCAAGAAAGGCCTGATGTTGCAGAGAGATGAAAGCCATACAAATAATTTGCTTTCATCACAAGTGCTTCTGCTTTACGTGGTACAAATTGCTTTTTCTGCTGAACATGTATCTTCAGTATGAAGTTATACCCAGACAGATTAAAGGACACAGCTTTACTTTCTGCTTGTACTGTCAACGTTCTATTTTTTGCATTTCGTAGACTACTTTCTCATAAAGTAGCTGTGATTTTACAGGGCTTCATGCTGCAGCGCTCATCATCTCTCCTCCTGATTTGGGTCACTGGCCACAAGAATGGGAGAAAGGTTAGACAAAACCTCATGGGAGCAAAATCCTTTCAAGGGCTACTTCCCTGCTGACAAGCAAGCATTGCTGCTAAGCCATGTAACTTGCACAGATATTTGTGAAAAAAAAGCAAACACTATTGATCAACTCTAGCTACATATGCTGAATCTACCCAAACAGAGGCTTTGGTCTCAGACCCCATACCCTTACCCACACTCTCCTGCCTTGCTCTAAACCATGACTCAAATACCATGCATGCTCCTCTTTCTCCATTTCCTGTATTTCCTGTTCCATATTCTGTACTTCTGAAGCTGGACCCATCATACATGCTGTTCCCTTTTCCAGGACCTTGCCTTTTTTGATTTACAAGGTTTCCTGTACCCCACCAGCTAATTTCTTGAAAGCTGCAGATAGGTAGAAATATTTGATACCTTGCCCAGGGTCATCCTGATACTTGCAGGGTCACATCCTATTTCCTGTACTGTGGATGCTGCCAAATGCAGTAGATGATCAATAGGGCAGTCTGGCTACCCAGGGCAACAGAAGACCACAACACATTCTGCCTTGCAGCCATGCAAAGCCCACCAGGAGCTATACTCTTATGGGCCCCATGAGAAAGTGCTGGGTCAGGGCTGCTGTGTTGCTCTTCCTCTCCAGGCATGTGGCATACCTCACGACAGAGGACTCAAATATCAGAAGAACTTAGGTTGAAAAGCGAAACCTGGGGAGAAACTAGTAAAAGAGCAATACTTTAAACATTCATGAGCTTTTGTTAGACCAGTCTTAGCAAAGAGGGAGAACAGATCAGCAACAGAGCAAAATTAGGGAATGCCTTGTTTTAACTGCAAGCATAGTTTCTTGGATCACTGATATGGGGTTGCCATTATCTTCTGTATCAACCCTGAGCTTGATCTTGGGTTCTTTTTCTCAGGGTTTTACTGGGCCTATTTACCATAATCCTTGCAAACGGACCCTGGAGCAGACCAGGCATCAAAAAAATATGTTGAACTTCTTTTCTGAAACAAATTTTCATCTGCCTGTGTCACTGTGGAGAATGATGGCTCTTTTAAATATAATGGAATATAGCAGGTGCTATGGTATGTTATTGAAATTTGTATTGCCAGAAGCTTCTAGTACGTTGGTCAGAGTGACATAACAAAAGCTGCTATTTATGCTTTTAAGCCCTTCTTTCATCAGCAGCTTAATCATCTCCTACCTTCAATCAGGGAATTTGTTTTGCAGATGAGGAGTACGTAGGAGAACTGGAATGTTATTCTGAAGGGAAAATGTGAAACCTGCTGGTTTCTGACAGCTTGATCTGAAATGCAAGGGAAGCAGTACTGATGAAGGAAGTCTACTGCTAATGCTGAAAAGCCATTTCTTTTATGTCATGAGTGAAAGCTTTTTTATTTCCTACAAAGATGGGCTCTGGAGTCCTGTGTTTCAGCAGTGCTCACAGTGTCTTAGTTAATGCCTGAGATGAAATAAACTTCTGTCTGTTCTTGAATCATACAGATATATCAGTGTCAACACCAATAAAAAAATCTTTCTGTGAGTGTTTAGACTGGGTGAGAGCATCTGTTTGGTCAGTAATACAGACAAAAATCAAGAAAGGACAGTCAGATAGTAAATAGCTCCTTGATAAAAAAACACTTCACAGCTAAGCACCTTGGAAAAAATATTGCCAGACTCTCCTCCCAGCACAACGTTGGAAAGAACCCTAACACAACATGATGGGTGACGAATTCATGAGGGCTTCTTTGTTTTGCTAATTCAGGAGAATATGTTTGAAAAGTCAGTCCAGTGTAGTCACATATTCCTAACCCTTTAGATAGTTTGATCATAAGTGTTTGATCATAACTGGTGGATGTAACTTTTCTAGATTTTAGTAAGGCTTTTGATACTGTCCCCCACGTTCTGGACAAGTTGTCCGTCTGTGGGATGAGCAAGTTCACAGTGTGCTGGGTGAAGAACCGGCTGAAGGACAGAGCTCTGAGTTTTAGTGAATGGGGCTACACATGGCTGGCAACCAGTCACCAGCAGTGTTCCTCAGGGTTCAATTCTAGGGCCAGTTCTGTTCAACATGTTTATCAACGATCTGGATGAAGGAGTTGAATGCACCATTAGCAAGTTTGCTGACGATATCAAACTGGGAGATGGTGTTCACTCTCTTGAGGTTCAAGAGGCCTTGCAGAGGGATCTAGATAGATTGGAACACTGGGCAATGATTAATGGGATGAAATTCAACAAGTCCAAATGCTAGATTCTGCATCTAGGATGGAACAATGCCAGGCACAAGTACAGATTGAAACACAGAATCATAGAATACCAGGTTGGAAGGGACATCAAGGATCATCTGGTCCGAACTTCCTTGGCAAAAGCACAGTCTGGACAAGATGGCCCAGCACCCTGTCCAGCTGCACCTTAAAAGTGTCCAATGATAGGGAATCTACCACTTCCCTGGGGAGAAAATGCCAGTGGCTGATTGTTCTCGTTGTGAAAAATTTTCCTCTCATGTCCAATCAGAATCTTCCCAGGAGTAACTTGTGCCCATTACCCTGCATCTTTTGCATGTGACTCCTTGTATAAAGGGAGTTTCCATCTTCTTTGTAGCCACCCTTTAAATACTGAAACATGGTGATAAGGTCTTCCCTAAGCTTTCTTTTCTCAAGGCTGAACAAACCTAATTCTCTCATCCTTTTCTCATATGGCAGGCTTCCCAGTCCTTTGATCATCTTTGTGGCCCTTCACTGGACCCTCTCCAGCCTGTCCACATCTTTTTTGTATAGCGGGAACCAAAACTGAATACAGTATTCCAGGTGTGGCCTGATGAGCTTTGAGAAGAGTGGAATAATGACTTCTTTATGTCTGCTGGTGATGTCCTTGTTGATGCAACCCAGCATCCTTTTGGCTTTCTTTGCCGCAGCAGTACACTGTTCACTCATACTGAGCTGGACCGCCGGTACCCCCAGGTCCCTTTCCACAGAGCTTCTCCCCAGCCAGGTAGATCCTCTGGGTGCGGCCTGGCAGCCAGTTCCCCACCCACCGCACAGACCACTTGTGTAGACCATAATGCATCAGTTTCTCTAGGAGGAGGCTGTGGGGAACTCTGTCAAAAGCCTTGGAGAAATCCAGGCAGACAATGTCCACTGCACGCTCCACATCAACCAAGCAGGTTACTTTGTCATACAAGGTGATCAGGTTTGTCAAGCACCATTTGCCCTTGGTGAATCCATGCTGGTTTTTCCCAATCATGTGCTTCATTTGATTTGTGATAGCGCCCAGAAGGATTCATTCCGTAACTTCCCCAGGGACTGAAGTAAGACTGATGGGTCTATAATTTCCGGGATCCTCCTTTAAGCCTTTCTTGTAGATGGGGGTGACACTTGCTTTTTTCCAGTCTTCTGGGACATCCCCTGATCTCCACGACTTCTGAAAGATTATGGAGAGCGGCCTTGCAATGACGTCAACCAGCTCTCTTACCCTTGTGTGGATAGCGCCTGCGCCCATTGATTTGTAGGCATCAAACTCTTGTAATAGTTTGCATACCAACTCTTCCTTCACTGATGGTGGGTCTGAGTGGCTGGAGAGCAGCCCTGCAGAAAGGGATCTGGGGGTGCTGGTTGACAGGAGGCTCAATGTGAGTCAGCAGTGTGCCCTGGCAGCCGAGAAAGCAAACAGCATCCTGGGGTGCATCACACACAGCGTAACCACCCGGTCAAAAGAGGTGATTGTCCCACTGTGTTTAGCCTTGGTGCAGTGTCACCTTGAGTACTGTGTGCAGTTCTTGGTCCTACGATTTAAGAAGGATGTGAAGGTCCTTGAGTGCATCCAGAGGAGGGCAACAGAGCTGATGGAAGGGCTGGAAGGCATTCCTGTGAGGAGCAGCTCAGGACGCTGGGTTTGTCTAGTTTGGAGGGAAGGAAGCTGAGGGGTGACCTCATTGCTCTCTACAGCTTCCTGAGGGAGGAACATGGGAAAGGAGGTGCTGATCTCTTCTGCCCAGTATCCAGCCATAGTACATGTGGGAATGGTTCAAAGCTGTGCCAGGGGAGGTTTAAAGTGGATGTTAGGAAGCCTTTCTTTACTGAAAGGGTGGTGGAACACTGGAACAGGCTTCCTAGACAGGTGGTCGATGCCCCAAGCCTGCCAGTGTTTAAGAGGCATTTGGACAATGCCCTTACTAACATGCTTTAACTTTTGGTCAGCCCTGAAGTGGTCAGACAGTTGGACTAGCTGTTCGTAGTAGATCCCTTCAAATGGAACTATTCTGTTCTGTTCTGTTCTATTCTATTCTATAAAAATATAAGACTATTTTAACCTTGAAGATCTAGGGACTATTTCTATGGATCTGCAAAAGGTGACGGAAACATGTCCATTGTCAGAGGGCTGGAATTTATTACGCGGGAACCTATATCCCCATCTGAAAGCTTGTATATGTCCATAAGATTCTGGTTTAATACATCAAATCTGTGCAAGATTGCCTTGAGGTTTTTTAACAGGGAAAGTTATTCACTTTTGCTCTTTAAAGCCAAATAGCTCCTACCCCGGGGAAATATTTTGAAAACCTCTTGTTGCCAGTTTTATGACATTCAGTCTGATTATAAAGGTTACAAGTGGAAAGATTAGTAGGTGTTGCTTCTTCTTGGGCTTAGATTTTTAGCTTACACTTTAAAAAGTATTAAAAAACCATAAGGATAACCCCTCCCCCAACTATATATTATGTTCACTATATTACTGCGTCCAGTCTATATGCTATATTCACTTATAGAGTGGGATCTGGGTCAAAAAAATTACCCCAAATTTAATACACAGAACAAGGCTGTGGCATGTGTGTCTGGACATTGGCATGATATCCAGAGCATGGTTCTGGCTGCCACCAGCTAGCCCTTTCCAAAGCAGTATCTTGGCGTACCTTGGAATAACCATAGGACATTAAGTGTTCTCAAGAGCCCGTACAGATGAAGATAAACAACTCTGGAGGATAAGAGGGCTTAGCTGTAAGATTTTAAGCCAAGCCACGCCTGTTGTCCTCAAGGCCAAAGAATGGTCTTCGGCCAATTTTATGTACTATTATAGATGTAAAAAAAGGCTTGGTTTGACAAAGTAAAACCCAGCTCAGGTTTGAAACAGCCCCCAAAATGGTAAACTGCTCTCCTAGGGTTGTCCTTCGTTTAATCTTGTTGCCCAGCTCCAAGGAAAAACTTTCTGCCAGTCCTTCAACAGGTTCTCTGTAGTAGAGTTTAGTCACACCCTGTTTCACATGAGCCTGTTCTGTGTGTCACACAGTGGTTTGGTTTTAATATTTCAGACTGGGTAGCCAACAGCCTTGGGGAACCTTACTGCAAATTTCCTGAAACATAATATAAAGGCACTTTTGTTTATCCTGTTCACTTCACATGACAGAGCACAGGGAAGGTTAAAAGAAGAGCTGTATGTGCTGATGATAAAGGTTACAATTGAAGGTGAAGAGCATTTTAGACTACTTATAACTGATATTTTTCCTCTTTTAGAAACACCGCTAATAATTGCCATTTATTGGAGAGATAGAGCTCTTTTTGGAGTTTGAAAAATATGGGTTAAAATGGTTGTCGGCTCAGAAAGATAATGAAACGCACACAAGAATGCTACAGGAACGCTGGGGTTCGTAACTTGGCTTTCACTATGCAGACTTAAAGCAAGTTATAGGCAGCCTTGCACACTCATCTGGGGCTTTACATGCAAAATTTCTTAAGTTTCTGATATTTAACATGTAGAAATCTTGTATGATCATCTCTAGCCTTGACAAATTGGATATACAACTCCAAATCTGCAAACTGGAGATCAAAGTCCTCAGCTAGGAATTAAAATGTCTTGCTCAGATTCTACACATTCTTGAATAGCAAGTGATACGAGTAATTACCTGCCTCTGAAGTCTGCTGTATGTGTTAATCAAAGAATATTTATTTGTGCAACATTTACAAAGTGCAGTGTGCTATTATATGGGCCAAAGTTTGTTTTTGTTTAATTTTGTACTGAAGGCTCCTTAAATGGCCAAAAGGCAATAAGAGAATAAAAAAGGACAACTGAAATGTCATGGCAACATATCTTTGCCATTGGCAATGGCAGCTGATGATATGCAAATAAGTTTTAGGCCACAAGATTACAGGAGAGGCACGTTTCTGTCATGTCAATCTTTTCAAGGGACCTGCACTCCTCAGTAAATGCATATTTTAGATAGCATTGCTGTTTTCTCTGGCTTCATGTTATAGCCTTTCTTTATGTGCTTCATTGTAAGCTATGCTAATTGGGCTGTTACAGTGTGAAAGTGGGTGGCATAAAATTCTTTAGCTGAACTGCAAATAAGACCATGTGGGTTTTCAATCAATAAATTGTGCCTCCTTCCTCATAGGACTTTCAAGGATGTGTAACGGAAGTGGAACATCAAAAGTCAAAGTCTTGCTTCATTAACTGCAACTTCTCTAAAGTGAAAAGCATGGCAATTCTGGCAAGTCAGATCCAGGTTACTGGATTAGTTAGCTGTCTTCAGCTGTAGCTACATAAGCTTGGGAATTCTTGGTTTCAAAATAGAGACTTTGCTGCAGATCTCTAAGACTGCATCCATTCTTCCCCTGGAAATGAGTTGACCATGCCTTAGTGCATTTAATTTGCTAGTCAGAGTGACAATGAGACTTCTGCCCAGGCAAGAACATCAAAGTATGTTTTCTAAACTGTCCCCTTTTTTGGTCATTAATATGTATTATTCTGTACAGGATCTCCCATAGCAATTCTGCTCTCAGAGTGATTATTGAGTTGAGTCATTGCATCTCTAACTGTTAGGCAGCTGGCAAGGTCATATGGTCCAAAGTCTGCTTTCAGATAATTAATATAATATGATATGATAGGATAGGATATGTGATGTGATATATACACATTTTTTTCTTATTATGTCTAGGGGGTTTATAATCTTTTTCCTTACTATTTTTCTGGTTCCTTTCTGATATATAATTTTTGTTTACATCAAATCAGGAAAATCTGTTTCCAAATTTCATGATGATTCTTTAGAATAACCTCAGTGAAACTAGAAATTCCTATTATGGTTTGACCTAAATACATAGCACAGATACTTGCATGGCACACCTGCTTTCCAAGAACACTTGTGTATTTTGCTCCTAATGATCTCTGTAAGTGTATTTCTCAACACATCAATTACTGGAAATTTACATGTTCCAGGACTAGAAGAAAAAAACCCCACAGTATCCTTGTTTAATACCTTCTGAAACAACCTTGAGAAATGAACCTTGGGTAAAAGTCACTTAGCATTACTGAAATTGTTTTACTAAGACATGTTTTTGCTGATGATTTATGTTGACAAATGGAATTTCTGTAGCATTTTCCATTTGCACCTGGGCAGTCTTGCTTTGAGGGCTGCAGCCTGTGTACTGCAATTGTCTACAAGGTTAGTGTAAGGTAAAGATGCTGTTCTTCATGGCCATTTTTGCACAGAGACATCTTGTGAAGGCATTTTTAAAGAGTACAGGACAATGTCAGAGCTCCACCTGTCAGAAACGTAGCTCTGTTCCTTCCTTAAATACTGGTTTTCTTTCAAAACAAAATAGACTTCTCAGTTAAAGGACCTTTTTTATTTGTGGAAATACAAGGTGCTTTTTCTCATTCCCCTAGAAAGCACTGTAGGCTGCTACATGCAACCAGTTCAGTCTTTCTACTGAATTTCTTCCTCTCTGCTACTAAATCATCCTGCCAGGTACCACGTATTTCAGGATAAAGACAGTAGGAAGAACAACTAAAAGTATTTAAACAAGAGAAGGAAAAAAAAGACAGAGACTATGACTCAGGCTAATATTTTCCACAGAAATTGGGAGCTGCAGAAAGTCAACTGCCTGTGGTAAAGAGATGAAAGAACCTCTTACATTTTATGGTTCGAAGTCAGAGCAGGCTTTTTTGTACCAATAAAAAATGTGGATTTCCACCAAAAATACTCCTCCTGCAGGTATACAGATGAGAGTATCTAAAAGCCAGTATTTCCAGTGTTTAACAAATTGAATTTGTTTCAGGGAAATCAGTGCATAATTTAATATCTAATGCTCCAGTGACAGAAAACATCTGTGAAAACCTTCAATCTGTTCTGCTCAGCACAAAAAACCAAGACTGGTTACACAGTCCCCTAGTGAGAGGGCTTCACATGATGCTGTGGAAAACAAATCAATTTTTTTGTCTGTATACAGCAACTCATCAGAAGATACAGCCTAAACAGTATCTCACAGTATTTTTTTGCCTTAAATTTTCAGGAAACCTACTATTATGCCTATCATTTTTTCCCATTAAGCAAGCAGGACATGGAAGTAAGAAATTATTTTAAAAACGTGAGTTATGTTTGAAAAATTTTAATTTACTTAAAAATAAGGCTGTCAGTGCAGAATAATGATGAAAAAACCTAGATACTCAGTGCAAAGACTTTCTGCCTCAGCCTGAGCTCGCCTGTTCTTCAGCTGTGCTGCCTGATTCCTGCCCTGCGCTGTGCTGTTCTGCCACCCACCGGCCTCTTCATTCCTGATAGAGACAGGGCAGTGGAATAACAAAATGATTTTCCTACACACATCAAAATGGTGATTTGAAACAGGCCCACCTGAAGTACCTTTGCAGCAAATGAAGCATCATTTCAACATGGTATCTATACTTTTCCAAAATGAAGAAGTCTGTCCAAACAAAGCGTTGCTCAAGGAGCGAAGCAGAGGCCATCCAGTGCTCAGCCTACCTGGATCACATTTATCTAACCTGGGTACCACAGGGCTGCTGAACTTTCCACATGTTTGGATTCATATTTAGGAAAGATGAGTATCTTCCATCGGCATTAAAAGGCAGCTATGAATGACCCATGTCTCAGAAGGTTTAGACCATTGTTGACGTATTTAACTGTGGATTGTCCTCATAGATATTTAAAGTGAGGCTGCACATGCTAAAATCAAAACTTAGAGGTGAGAGAGGTCTTGGGTCCTACCTACCTGCCTATATGAGCTAATACCAAATGTGTGATAAGGAATTTCCACAGACTGGAAAGATCTCTCTTACCTTTGCAACCTGTGTTAATGTCTTATGGCTGTGTTTTGAATGTTGCAGACCATGTTTTCTTGTCCATGGGAGCACTAGCATTAAGTAGCAAAGCCCATTTTTGCATTTCCAACTCTACACAAGTTATTTTTAAGTTTTGAAAACTTAAATGATACTACTGAAGCAGAACTATTATGCACTTAAAATATTTTGTAAAGCTTCTATAGTTTTACATAAAAATGTAAAACCTTTCCTCCAGTATAAAAAGCAATTAACATTCACAATTTTTATTTCAACCTGGGAAAGAAGATTATCATCATTGATTTTGATATAATATACGGCATAAATATGTTACCCCATATTTCCATGCTTACTTGAAAGCATAGCTTTTTATGAAGGACACCAAATATTCTACTGTGATTAACGAGAGCCCTTCCTGGGCCACACATCCAGATAGATCATGGACATCCAATGCCCATCCTCCCATACCAAGCAAGAGTGTTCTTCCTGAGTTCATGTTCTGATCACTATATGAATAGTACTATTAAACAGCATGAAAAGTATTGCTGCTTTTGTCTTATTAGACAACCCGTCCTTTGAAGAGACTCTTCCAAAGTACGTCCCCCCACATATGGCTTAAGCTTCTGCTTTCATTAGTGAAGCATAGTAAGTCTTAGCATGCAGTCATCCAGCCAACTTGACAGAGTGGTATATCCCTTTTATTTGAGGGCAGAATAATTGCAGTTTCCATAGCCACCAAATTGACCCTTATTTTAAGTGGTTTAAATTCTCTAGGGCTAACAGATAGCTCTGTGTTTCCCTCTTGGAATAATGAAGAGCATGTTCCTTTTAATGATGGTCATATTAGACATTCTCTCATTCATTGTGTTACTTGGAGGCAATTACTGTACATCAGTTTCCATGAGGTAGAGGGAAAGAGAAGAAAAAGATCAAGATGTTGCCACACTCTGATACTATGAACGGGCTATTCATGAACATAGAAAAAGGAGGTGAAAAAAAAAAGTCAGTCAGATTCTCAGCTAACACACATTAGCAGTGATGGGATCCCAGGAGCAGCTTCAACACCCACCAGCTGAGGACCTTTGTGAATGGAGTAGCCTTGCACATTAGCAACTGAGGCACCCAGCGAAGTGTCAGGACCTGCAGCTGTGAACTACGGCATGACAGGAGAGGGAAGAAGAGACCTGTACACCCTCCTATCACCCAGTGTCACTGGTTAGAGCAGACAACAATTCAGAAATTAGATTATCTTAGTTTCTGAAGTATTAATCAGTGGAGGCCCTGCAGCTAATATCTACCAAAGCATGATACGTATAATAGGGCACAACTTGTATTCAATATGCCAAAGGCAGATTTCTGCTAACACATCTGAGGTAAAGGTAAGATACCAAAATATTGATAAGCCCAGGGATTTTACCACAACAAACCGAAACCAGGAGAAAATATTGTATCATGACCTTACTGGAAGTAGATCTGCAGAGACTTGTGAAGTTTATCCTCATTGACATCTGCTCCCAAGCAGCATCCTTATTAGCTCATTTGCATTCATTAATTATCTTACTGTTCCTTAGCTAGACTTAGAAGTTATGCAAATCAGGGTAGAGAAGATACTAAATTTCATCAGGTGCTAAACAAGTAACCTAGGGTTGAGTGAAGGTTCTCTTCATGGGAATTTTGCTATCAGTACAGAAGGAACACAATCAGACTTACTGGTTTTGGTGCCAAAGGCCCGCACTCGGGTACAATACATAGTATTCTAGATGAACTTTTTGCATCAGAATAAAACATTGTATTATGTTTCATTATTATACTTTTAATATAGGATAGTATACCATACTAGCTAATACTTTTGTTTGAGACAATGTTCTAGTTGTATCAACACTGGGAGAAGCCTAGCCTCAGCTAGGGTTCCTGATCCCTGTTTTGCCCTGCCTGGCCCCTCAGACAGGTCAGGAACTGGTGCTGGCTGACTGGGCTTGCAGTCAGGTACCTACAAATGTTTGCTCTTCAGGTCTGAAGTGAAAGCATCCTTCTGGCCAGTGTTAACAACGACCTATGCCCGCTCATAATCACAGACATGGTTACAGCATATGTTAAGCATTCATATTTCCAGTTCAGCACAAAAAACAATTATGGGACTTTACACAGTGACAGGGACAGAGCTGAAACAATAGGACCACCATCTAAGGCAACAGGCAGAAGGGCTTTCTCTTTGCAAGCAGGCATTAGAGGATTATTTGGCAAGCTGTGTATGCACAGAAAAAAATCAAGGGGAAGAAGCCAGCAGACAGAAGGAAACAGTTTGGCCCAAGAAGAGGAAAAGAGTAAGTACACTCTCCAGGGACCAGGGAACAAAATCATGTGTGTGTAGTGAACCACCTACTGATGTTTGTTCCTCCTGTGTTGGAGGGCATCAAGACTTTAGTTTGATCTAGACACTGGGTTTATAGCTGTTCCCCTATGTACACCTATGACTGGTCTACATACTTGTATAGACGTTGCTCTCCAAAGTGTCTGGAGAAGAGGAAAGGAACTAAATTTCAGCATTTCTGTGCTCTCCAGACTGAATCCACTCATGCCTTCTCTTGTCTATACTTGCACAATCAATTTGTCTCTATAGTTCGGATTATCAGCATCTTGGGGAAAGAACTGTCAGAGATATTTTTTTAACAAGCATCATGCCTGCCCATATCACCATGCCAATAATTATAGTTCTGGATTGCTTTCTGTGGATTGTGTGTCTCAGGCAAAAGTGAAAAGAAATAAATTAGAGGTATTATCGTAGCCGAGATCACAGATTTTGAATGAAGCTGTTGGGCACAGTAATTTAGATTTACATTTGTTAAAAATAGCTGTCAAAGTTATATGTCAATCTGTTAGCACAATGTTTAATTTATCTTGCTCCTCAGCAAGGTTGCCTGGAAACAGGGAAATAGTCTGAGAAATCCCTTTGTGAAAGTGTGGTATCACTTGCGAAATCAATATGGCCACTTTATGACTGCTATTTTTATTCAAAGATTTAGAACCTCTGAGATACAAAAAAAAGCTTGTAGTAATTTTAAATACACCTGGTACAACTAGAAACTTGGAGGTAGGACCTTGTTCAACATACAGCAATCTGTCACTTTTGCAATTATAGTGTACACTGGTATCTCTCCTGGCACAAGTAACAATGACAGTCAAGGCAGAGTCTCTCTTGCGATATTCAAACTTAGGACTGAGGGCTGACTGGCTTCACAGGGAGAAAGGAAAGCAAATCATTTTTAACCACAGGCCATGAAATTGCAGCATGAAGTGCAGCAAGAGCAGGGAAGTATCCATACTTACAGTGTCTGTCCCTGGCAGAAAAACAGAAGTCTCATGGCCAGAGTAGCTCATCCAAATGATGCTACTGAAGAGACATCCATCTAGGTTTGCTGTCAGCTCATATCCTGTTGCCCGTCATGCATGACTGAGAAGGGCAAGGAGGCAAGGCCAGACAGCAACAGAGATGACTGCGTCAGTGATATTATCTGGTCAAGGGGAGAAATGATCATGCAAGGTTTTTCAGAAATACAGCTCCATGCTGCAAGTCTCTCATCTGCCTGTGCCGAACTCTCTGCTGATGAATAATGGTCTTCAGGGAACACTTACGAAACATGAGCATCAGTCACTGCAAAGAGCTTTTTGAGCCAAACAGCTAGGTTGCAGGCTTTCTTCTAATGCAGGGGATTTATCAAAGCTTTTGATTTTTTTTCTTTATTGGATTATGCAGAGGTTTAAGAACTCAATACACCCTTAATTGCATGAAAAAACATCATCACACAGGTTATTCCCCTGAAGTTCTTGGGACACATGAATGGGTTTAAATGGACTGCTTGATCAGGCTCCGTGACTTGTTGCCAGCTCCACCTTGCTATGGGTTTTTCAGACCTACATGTTACCCTGCTCCTTGAGCCCCCTACAGCCCCAGCAGTTGGGCTCTTCTATTTTCCACATTTCTCAGCATCTTGCCTTTGTAGACACCAGAGAAGCACAAACATTGCTGAACTATGAATACATCGAATATTAAGCCGTGAGTGCAAAAATCATAGGTGGCTGGAAAAGATTTCGGTGGAGTCAGTTGCACTGTTGTGCACTCATGACTTGAGGCAGAGGTAGGCAGAGCAAAAAAGCATAGGAGCAGGCAGTGCCTGCTGGAAGAGCAGGGTGAACAGTTTATACTGAATAATTAATACGATGTGCTTCACCATTCTCATTCTTCACAGACTGTCTGTCAGCAGGCTTACGATTTTCCCATTAATTTTCTGCGGGGAAAAAAATCCAGGTTGATTTCTACGAGAAATGTTGTTCATTATCAGTGGGGACACAGTGAATGTTCAGTATGCAGACGCAGGGGTTGCACTGGTTGTTTTTGGCTGTATAAACATGCCTTTTTTCCTGTCACCTTATCTGAAGAGTAACATCCTTCAAAGCCTGGTCCTGCTACAATTGAATTTACTCCAGGATTCCCATTGACATGATATGAAACAATATCCTGCAGCCATATGCTTAAATCAAACCAGTACAGCATGGGTACTCACACTTAAAGAAAAAACAAGCCCCAGAGGAGTTTATACTCCACATGCATGAATTTTCCTGTCCAAAAGGTTACTTATACAAGGAGGACATGACAATAAAATGCATAAGTCAATTCCTGTTCTATGTTAGATACGAGTACGCTAAGTATAATTCACCTGTAGCCAAAAGTCATTTTACACTGGTATATTTAACATCAAAATTTGACATAAGGCAGGAAGGCCAAGATCTGATATGAAGCAACCTTTTGAGTTTTGTGGCCTTCAGCTAGAGCTAAGATGACTTAAATAATATAACATGCAATTCCAATAATGCTACAGGGATGCTGTTCAAGAGCAAATGTAAATTATGATGAACTTATGCATCCCCAGGGATTTACACAAAGAGAATACAGAGATGATTGCCTTTGGGATGAATGAAGGCTGCAGTACTCACTGTGCTATACCCACAGTAGTTTCTGTGAGCAAGACACGAAGAACGATGGCAACAGCAAGCAGAGAATTGTTCTCAGGAGGGTTCTGAAAGAGCTGCTCCATGGCTGAATGCTCGTCAGAGAAGCTGGGGTATCTCCAGGGCAACTTACTTCTATGACGCTCCTGCCACAATCATAAAGTATTGCTCCGTACAACCCTGTAGATGTAGGCCTTGGATTTCAGCACTCTTTCAGTATAGTCTCTGACTGTACACTGCTGTAGCACTGTTTTTAAGAGAGATTCATGCATGGAGAAAATTCAGCAGCTCTAATATGGACACCAGCACACACACTCAGATGGATGTGGCATCTCTGCTACTGATGCAGATGTTTGCATGCTAAGGTGTTCAGACACATAAGGGAAAGTTTAAGCATAGACAGGACAAGAAACAGTCATCAAGAAATTATTATCAAGTCAACAAAACACATGGATTAGAGTGTGGGGTTTTTTTTTAGGCAAAATAACCTTAATGGTATTTGATTTACAATTTACTAATGTGAGGAACACTCTGGGCCTTTTTCTTAATAATGTGTAAATGGAAGTGCTAGTACTTTGGGGCAGGGAGGGGACAGGAATTATAGTCCCAGTCACCCGAGTTCCACTTCACCCCTAATCAGCTAGTACCTCTTAGGACCACTCTTTATAGTCTGCCTCATTGGTAAAGGCTGCTGTGAGGGCATGCTGCAGTTTTACCCCTGACAGCTCCATTCACTGCACCAGAGGGCTAGACTTGGAAAACAAGGAGTGCTAATGTAATCCGTTCCCTTATTTTGAGACAGTGACAAGCAAAGTGGCTACAAAGTAAAACTTTTTTTCTGCAGTGCCTTGTCTTTGTTGTGGCCCACAAGAAGATGGTAACCCACAAAAGGGGCCTTTCAGAGGGGCAGTCTAACTGTTCAAGCAGAAGGCTTTATTCAGAGGGATCTTTAATTAGCAGCTGTAAAGAAATGGTGGTGTAGAAACTTGCATAAAATACACTCGGGGTTATGATACTGAAAGCACGGGAGGAACTCGAACAGTAGGGCAAGATAAAGGAAAAGGGATATGAGTAGGAAATTACAGATGAGTTTTCAAGATGACTTGGTTGAGCCATTCACTGAAACTGATCTTTGTACAGCCTCCTTAAGCTTTCTAGCCCAGGCATTGTAAGTTGTACACTAACAGGAAATTGTTTTCTGGTCTGTCTTGCATTTGCAGGTATTTGTTAAGTAGCACAAGTGCTTTGCTAATGGCTAAGATTTGCTAAACTTTAATAGCAATGTTAAGTTCAAAACTCATAATTTGTTAAGTTTGTAACTCAGCTGATGTCTAAGACTTACTGTGAATTTTCACTGGGCTGGTATTAGCTTGGCCATATGGCTTCTGCATACATGTATGTCATATGGACTACAGAGTTGAAAACTCCCTGGAAAAAAAAATCTTATACAGAGAGAAGATGGATTTCAGTGACTTATTAGGCCTCCTTCCTTAAATACTTAAGAACAACTAGCTACTGCATTTAGAGTGATTATAGTTGGCCAGGCTTATGAACAATTGCTTGTCTACATGACAGACCCCATTAAAAAATCCATTTACCTCAGGAGAGCAGGAGGGGTCTTCTCCCTCATTATGCTTCACAGATCTCCCCAAATCTAACTCAACACCTTGCTGTGATACCACAAATCTGCAGAAAACTAAACTGATCAGTTTTGAGTCATGCGTTTCATGGAAGGCGAAGCAAAATTGACTACCTTTGCAGAATTTTCTTCTTGTCTTGATCCTTAGAATAGGAGGGAGTTCAGGGGAGATCTCTACAATAACCTGAAGAACAGAGAATCATAGAATCACAGATTAGAACGGTTTAGATTGGAAGGGACCTTAAAAATCATCTAGTTCCAACCCCCCTGCCATGGGCAGAGACACCTCCCACTAGACCAGGTTCCTCAAAGCCCCATCCAGCCTGGCCTTGAGCACTTCCAGGGACGGGGCATCCACAACCTCCCTGGGAAACCTGTCCCAGTGCCTCACCACCCTCACAATAAAGAACTCAATATCTAATCTAAATCTACCCTCTTCCAGTTTGAAGCCATTCCCCCTCATCCTATCACTACATGCCCGTGTAAAAAGTCCCTCTTCAGCTTTCCTGTAGGCCCCTTTCAGGTACTGGAAGGCTGCTGTAAGGTCTCCCCGGAACCTTCCCTTCTCCAGGTTGAACAACCCCATCTACCTCAGCCTGTCCGTATAGGAGAGGTGCTCCAGCCCTACGTGCAGAAGTTCAGACAGCTGGTACCTCCCTGTGTTCTTCCCCTTCCTGACCATTTTATTAAGAAACTGAGGAAACTGGAGGGAACACCAAAGGCACCCAGCAGTACTTGTGGTGGACGTGCTGCCCTCCTCAGGCAACCTGCCTTGAAAACCTCACTGCTGCCTTCGCACCAACCATCAAAGCGGGAGAGGCGCCACTCCAAGAAACAACATTATTTTGTTTTACAACACTTAACTACCAAGACATAGCTCGGGATGAAAAAAACCCCACCACACCGCCCCCCCCCGCCACCAAGCCGGTAACGGTGCCTCTCCCCCATGCCAGGGACACCTCAGCCACAGGGCGGCGGCTCACCTCGCGGGTGTCAAAATGGTGGCGGGTGAGCCGCCAGGAGGGAGCAGTGGTTGCGTGGGCGCTCGCATCCCCTCCTGAGAGGGGTGAAGATGAAGGGGGAGCTGAGGGAGGGTTTGTTTAGCTGCCTGCACCTGCCCCGCTGCGAAAGGCAGTCCGGGCGCCCCCGATCAGCGCCGCCCGGAGCAGCGACTCCATCCCTGTGGTGCCGCAGACATGGCTGGGGAACCTCGGGTGGGGTGTGGGCGGGGAAGACCCACCGGATGCAGTTGTAATTTGCAATTTACACGAGGTAGCGGTTGAGGGTCAAGTGACTGAGTTGGGCCCGGCCTCAAAGAACCGTTTGCTCTCAAGCCGCCCCCTTGGCAGCAGTGGAGGGGTTCGGCCTGGCCTCAGGAGCTGCTTTGGGAGCCCCGGGGAAGGGGTGCAGGGGTGTTGCTGGTGAAGAAGGTGGAAAGGGTGAGGTGGAAGTCATGTTGGGATGACTGAAGGGAGTGGGTAGGTTGGTGATGGTCCTGATGCCCTTCTCACGGCCGGTTCTGCCTTTTCATGCCTGAATAGGGAATCTTCTCAGAAGCAGGTAGAGCCAGCGGTAGCCAAGCACATCACAGGTAAGGACGTGCACGGCCTTGGCACAGTAGTGCGTCTCAGAGCCAAAAGAAGTCCACTGCATTCTGGTGTAAAAAGTGCTGCCTTCAGGTTTTCCTGAGAGATAAAGGTGAGCTTTTTATTTGCACTTGGGAAAATAGTAAATAGGCCGTGGAGCAGAATAATCTGCTTGGTTGATAAAGATGGTAAAAAAATTTCTCTGTGTTTCACACCCCCTTTGCCCCCCCCGGATACTTATCCCCACAACCTTTCGTTACTCTTAATTGTTCTGGACTAGAAAAATTCTGAGCAACTTTTACCTCAAAGTGCCATAATTCCTTGGGCAAAAATTGAAAAAATACTAACCTTGATGAGAGCTGCCCGTATTCTGTACATATTGGCAGTCAAAGCAAGGCATTTTGTCTCTTTGATATAATGCCCAAGCTTGCAGATACATCAGGTCAGGAGAGATGCTTATGGGCTGTGAGAGCTAGTATAACTTTGTATCAGAGGAGCAGAGACAAGCTGAGATAGAAGAGGTGGCCGCTTTCCTCCAAACTGAAACCAGAATTAAAGGTGGTTTGGGGTTTTTTGTTTTGTTTGGTTTTTTTTTTTGCTTATTTCCTACTAACTTGCAGGCAGAAACTAATATGCCATATATGATCTAGTGTTAGAATGGCTTTCCCTTGCTGTCATCCCTTCCCTGTGATCTTAGGACCTCCTAAGGTAACAGTGCACCTCATATGGTATACTACTATACCTTGCACATGAGGGACAGCCAGGATCTTGAGGCACAGAAGGACCCGTAATTTGGACCTGGATTATCAAGGTAATTGAGCTTTATGAACTGGAATTGTGCACAGCACAAGTGGTAAGATTTGTCTGCAAAAGCACAGCCTTATAATGCCTGTAGCCATCCGCTCTTTTTTTTTGGGTGAAAGGCCCCATGGGATTCACAGAGACTGCAGCATGCTGGCACACAGCCATGCACTCATTTCTGATGGACTCACTGCTTGAAGCTACCGTAGCAAGAGATGGGGAAGTAGGAAATATTTCTTTATATCCCACTGGGCCCCATCAGGTGGGATTACTGGTTGACACCTGCAGCCCAACCCAATATTGAATCCAGCCACCTGGCTGAGATGTCCAACGTGGGGGACAGTCAGTCTGCACAGAAGATTTTGTAGATGCTCATGTTACAGTTTCATCGCCAGGCCTCATGTCTGATTTCTTGCCAGAGCAGAAAGCAAAGCTTCTTTTAGCCCAGTGTTGCAGACCCAATGAATTCAGGTGAAGATTGGCTCAAGTATTTAAATTTTCTGATTTCCTCCAGAAGTTTGGACTGCCTCTCACGGATTCTGCTGCAGCTACCACTAATGAAAGCTACAGGTGTAAATCTAAGATGTGATTCAGATAATGAATTTCCCATTTTGGTGCAGTGTAAAGCATTTGTTCTGAATTTAGCACATGTAACCTCTCTCACTGATGCTAAAGGAAATCATGTATGTGAAAAGAATAGAGGGCATGCCACATACATGTACTGGGCAAGCCAATTTATAGTTTCAGTTACACTACTGTAAAGGTAAGGTAGTTCATTGACTTCTAGTGGTGCTAGGTTTATACCACTGATACATAGTCTAATTTAATAATATATATAAAAAAATGTGTTTGCATTTCTGTCTTTAGCGTGGTTGATCTGAGGCTTGGGAAGCCACCTTGTGAATTTGCAGAGCAATCACTATTAATCCACAGAGTGGTGCTGTTGGCATATTCTGGATGTACTGCAGCAGAATACAGATGTTTCTTTAGTCTGTTTAATTTAGCTAAACTTTTGTCCAGGTGGCATTGTAACTAAGGACAAAATTTAAACAAAATACTTTACATTTCTTTTCCAGGCACTCAGCCTCTCTAAACAATGAGGGTTCTGTTCTAAGTGCAATTTCGTGTATCTGGATTAGTTTTCATGTTTTTCAACTGTGCTCATGTCATGTTATTGTTGTTGTTTATAAGTGAATGTTAGTGTTCTTTGACCTGGTGCAGGACTGGAGAGGGCTGTCTATGCTTCTCAGGTCTTCTGTCCCTCAGCGTATGAGGTAGTGTGACCTCAGGGTTTTAGATGACAGCTGTGGGCTATGCCGTCTAGAAGGGTTTCCTTCAGTTTGAAGCTCTGCGTACAGGGGAGCCTAGTACAGGAGGCAAGTGGTGTGATAGTCACTGGTGTCCTCTACTTTATGTCTGAGCAGAAACAACACGGATGATACTGGGTCAAACTTTGCTACATTATGCCACCATGTGCTTTTGTCTACGTTAAGCCATGACCAGTTAACTCTCAGAGGAAGAGAATATTTCTGTTCCCATGCCCATAAACTCCTGGCCTTTCTGAGGCGATTGCTAGTAACCCCTATCTATACCATTCTGTGCTGCCCTAGATAAGTTTTATTCCTTTAGAAATTACTACCGTCTTGGGTTTTGTGGAGAATTAGGCTACCTTTATCTGAATCGTTGGCTCACCAGCTACAGGTCACAAGAGCCAAGTTCTTTTTTACTTCTCTGATAAATCAGCCCTTGCAGGCCTTGCTGCCCTTTCCTGAATTCTCTCTTCTGTCTACTTTGACTCCTTGGCTGTCATTCCAAAAGGAGGGAACTAACTGCTGCTTCACAAAACAGTACGTCTCTTGATCCTTCTTGAGCCTCACTGGTGAATCTAGCTTGGATCTCCTCTAATTACAAAATAACAGAGGAAGTCCAGTCTTTTTGTCTTAGCTATAAGGTAGGGTTTCAGACAGTTTGGGTTTGAGATCTCAACTGATATGGCCAGCCCTATGGGAATCACTCTGACCTAGTTTCTAACCAGTGCTCACCTAGCTAGTTTAAAATAATTGCTAGATATTTGTGTAAATGTACTCTGTAGGGCACAAAATATATTTTATCAGGAAAATTAATTGCAATTCTATGATGTATAGAAGATTTCTGATGGCTTTAAAATTTATACAGGGTGAAACAAGATGACTAGATCTGCTGAGAACAGAGATAGTTAATCCTTGTTTGAGAAATCAAGAGCAAATTCTGCACAGAGAATCTATATTGCTTTACAGGAAAAATGTCTCGTTTCATATCTTTGTGAAATACTATTATGTATTAAAGCTGCACAGACTATATTGCAAAACACTGATGAAAATAGAGCACATTGCCAGTGGAACACTTGGGTAATGTGCGTGATGAGCCTGGGGATCTCTTATCTCTGCATTCAGCGTATGCAAGGTTTAAATTTGAATGACAGCTGACTCTGTCATTCTTTCTCTGCTTAAACTTATTTTAATATATAGTCCAGTATCCAATTCTTAACTGTTTTACCTATATAAGTGAGTGTCACAAAGTTCATTAAAATACACATTACACAAACTTTGTCAACGGCAAGTTGTAACAAAGCTTTATTTTGTACAGTAATTTCTTCAGCTACATCATACTTCCAAGATGCCTGCGACTGTTCTGTGAGACGCTGTTTTCAGCTGCCAAAAAGTTCACGGCTTTCAGAGGAGAAATTTTCCATGTTATGTATCTGCTTTGGGCTGATACGTATCTGAAGTTTAAGTTCAAATAGTTCTGCAAATTCTGGGAATATGTACAGGAGGATAAACAAATTCTTTGTTGTTGTTGAGAAGACCTGAATGCTTTGTAGAAAAGTTTGTGATGTGGCAAGGAGATTTTGCTAGCTGGTGCATTCTCTAGTCTACACAAACGTACCTCCATCTGGCCAGGTTGGAACTTTTTGAAAAAGCTTGATTTGTCCGTGCTCAGTAAAAGGTTTTTCAGAGTACGGAGCTAAATTTAGCCTAGAGATCTGACTTGCAGTGAGGGTGATGCATCCTCCCTCGCTCCTTTTCAGCTGCTCCGTACACCAGTACCAGGCCCACAGAATGGCAGAACATACTTACTTCCAGAATGAGCATTTTTCAGTACTTGTTCCTGCTGTGTGTGTGGAGGGTCTTTTCCAGATTAGATAATGGAGGAGATGGTAGATGGGGACAGAGAAGCCCTCACTGCTATTGGAGAAAGGTAGAGCATCAGGGCAAAGCAGCATAAAGATCTTGCTAAAGGACCATTGCCTCAGGTTGCAAATGCTTCCTGCCAGGACTTGGAGTTGAATGTGGGATTTCCAATCAGTATCTTCCTCCATGGCCACAAAACAGCTTTGAAATCCACTGGCAAGAATGTTTCGTATTTTCCTTCACTGGCTTATCCAGTTTAACAATTCACATGCATAAAAAGTGTTCTTTTAGCCAAAATTGAGAATCTGTATGGCATGGAATCTGTATTTTTGCAGTACAAGAGCAAAGGTAATAACATTAAAAGAAATTTAACACTCCGAAGTTAAGCACTCCAGATTTGTGATGTTCAGTCATTCCTCCCCTTGCCTTATTTCCTATGAGTCCTCCAGATTCTACAACAAATAATTCAGGGATTCTGGAGACAGCAGCCTTATTTACTGCATAGCTTTCCTACACTCCCAGACTGTCTGTCCTCCACCCAGAATTTTGCAGAGTCTGGAAAAATAGGATGTACTCACGTACTTAGAAACAGCAGGATAGCATATGCACAAAGGGGCCAAGTTTCAACAACCCTAGTATTCTTAGCTCCTAATTGATTTTTTTTTGACTGCAATGTGTTTGTTTTTGCTTAGTTTAATATCACTTCAGAGAGGGAGAAGAGGTTGTAAGATTAACTGAAGAAAACCAAAACACTGATAGAGAATAAATCTTACCCTGTTTGAAGAGGAAGTAAACCAGGTACCGGAGCTTTCTTAGCTGGGGGAAATGGTGAGATTTAAACAGATTTCTGCCTTAAATGTTTATTCAATTTCCTGAAGAACGGAAAGGTTTTACAGAAAGGTAAGGACCTAACTGTTTGTAAGTACTTAGGTTTAGAAAATGGCCAGTGCAAAAAAGTGTGCATCTGTTTCAATTCAAGTGACAAGGCATTTGGCACTGGCCAATTTCTGGAGGTTTGGGGCTACAGTCTTTGCAGACACAACTCCATTGACTCCCCTGAATAAGCCAAATACACTCCAACTGTTTTTCCTTTCTTTTCTTTCAAAATGGAATTTGGCATGGCTGCATCTCTGGTCCTGTGGGGCTCTGACACATACTGGTGCAAAGCCCAAGGATTGCAGGTGTGGAGTGTTGTACATAGCTGTGCAGGGCTAAACAGTGACAGCAATTCTCTGTAAGCAGTTGTTAACATTTCTTAATTTTATGGTCATCTCTTGAATTGGGTAAATATATCTATGACTGTGTTCCGTCTAGCCTTTTAACAAAGACATAAAGAAAGGGAACTATTTTCTGGCCTTTAAAACATTCTCACTTTCCCATTCCTAAACGCTAGCCATAATCAATGAGAGTATCTTTGGAAACATTTAATCTATTCAGCAATTAGGCTTTTGCTATTAGTGAATGGCTAAATTTACATGCCCACCAGTATTCTTTTTAACACTAATAGCTTGAATCAGAGAAAGCTGAAGCTCTGCAATGTGAAACACACAGTTTAGTGTCCCCCTTCTAAAGAAAAAGGCCCCATGGCCTCTTCTTCCTTGTGTGCTTTTTCTGTCTTTCTTGGGTTCCTCTGAGGCAGTATTAACACTGCATGTTAGCCAGGTGACATTTGTTCCCCTTTTTGCATAGGATGGGACAGAGAGTAGGGAAGTGGCTGGACGTCATCATTTATCACAAATTGTTAATTCTTTTTGGATGTCCTTGCATATGTATTAACATTTGCTTTGGAAATTTAGTGAGCTTCTGTGAGGATAACGGGCAGTATTCTGTATGTTCTGCTGTCATGTTTTCAAAAGAATGTGACTAGTCGTACATCAGGCTGGATTCACCTATGAGTCTATCTTAGGGTACCTATTGTATTTCCCTGGAGTAGTCTGGACCTTCTCTACTCTGTACTTATGTGATACTGTTGCAAAGGCAGGCAGTGTCACTGTCACACACCCTTTCTCAGGTCTCTTCTGCGACAAGATAAGTAACCTTGGAGGTGCACTAGGGAAACACTGATGTAGTGCACTTTGGATCACACTTTCTTGAAGCCAGAGGCCTTTTATATTGGTGAAGGCAGAAAAGGCTCTGAAAACATCTAAAGGAGAATTGAGACAGGATTTCTTTTCTGAAGAATGCATGAAGTTGTGCAGTTGCCTACAGAGGGTGATAGGCTTTCTGAGAAAGAGCAATATTTCAGGATTGTGTTTGTCTTGGCTGGCTGGGGTAAGGAAAGAGTTTGATGCCTAAAGGGGGAAAAGGAAGGAGTATTCAACAGGAGCTCAACTGAAGGATGTGGTATGGCAAGACGACAAAGGAGGTCGTGTAGAGGAGATGCGATCGAGAACAGATTTTTTTTCGTGTGTGTGACAAATAAATACACTCTTATACTCACTGGGATCCCACCTTCTCCTTTCCAATTGCCAGGACTTGTGCGTGGGCTCTTTCAATGCTGTCAGTTGCCATACTTCATTAATGACCCTTAAGGGGCTAACATTAACACCTGTTTGTGGTTATTTCCTGTCACTGTTTACTCTACCAGATGGTACAAATACAATATGCCCAGTGTGTTAGGCATTTGTCAGTAACATACTCTTTGCCAGCTAAATGCCATTCATATTAAATTTGGCAGCCCTTTCATAGCTTGAAGAATCTGTCCTCTAAGTCAAAAGCGGAAACTACAGACAAACCTTAAGATTCTCGAAAGAAATAGAAAAAAAATAGCCCTTGTTTGTCTTTCATCTTGTAGTTTATTTTCTTGTACCAAAAAAGTAGAACTGAGGAGAAGCAGCAACTTAAAATCTAAATGAATGCCTAAGATGGAGATAGGTGGCTCCAGTGCAGTTGGATGGGGTGTACTCATGTGATGCTGAACCTGTCATTTCATGACCAGAAGAAGATGTGTGACTTTGTTCTGATGACTAAAAGCCACAGATATTGGAAGACTTTGCTGCAGAGAAGAACGTGGTCCCCAGGTCATGAAGTAAGTCTTGCTGTTGCCATGGGAAGATATTTAAAGAAGTAACCAGAAGGCTGATAAACTGTATTTTTGTAGTGCTCTGAGAAGTCATCCAATAGCAGCCAAAGTATTTCATGTGTGTGTCATGAATGACTTTGATTTCCAGCTCTCCCAGAGCAGGGAACATGTTTTTTCTAGGACTGTAATGTACCACATCCATTTGCAGTTCTAGAGAAATGTTTTATATTGATAGTAATAATAAAAACACCATATTAATGCCAGCTATCTTGGCTTTGTCAGAGATACAAAAGTTGTGGACACACACATTTGGGAATTTCTAGCCCCACAGGCAAAAGTCTAAAAGATGTGTAAGTGAATACCTTTGCTAACCCGTAGACAAGTTGTTCACTAAACTCATTACTATATAAATTGCTACATTCTGCACAGGGAAGGTCAAACAGGGTGCTCATGCCAACAGTGGGCCTACAGATGCATTCTTTCAGATCAGATGATGTTATTTAGAGGCTGAATCCCTGACAGCTGTGCCTTGATGACAGAGGTGATGGCAAAACATTTATTTCTTGATTCTGCACAGACAAATATCCAAAGCTGATTATTTTACTAGACCAAGTGAAGCAAAGACCTCATGGACTTGTGAATGCAGTTAGTTATTGTTGAGGTCCTTAACATGGCCCATGTCTGTCTGCTTTGCATGTGTATGAATGTTAAAGTCAATTAAGAATGCAAGCCAGTTTTTAGCTAAATAGTCAGGACCATTTAACTTACAGATTTTGAGTACTGTTTCTTCACTCATAAGATCTTATACATCTGAGTGAATGTGATCTTATTCACTCATCAGCTCCTCCTAGGATGATGTATAGTTTGTCAATAATCCCATCAAACCCAAGCACTGGGTTCTTGTAAGTAAAAGCTTTCTGAGACAGCAGATAAGAAGCAAGGCAAAAGCTGCAGCGGTAGAAAAGCCACTAACTGGGCAACTGGAGGATCAATGAGAGGTTGTTTTCGCCAGGCTCTCAGAGCAGAGAAGGTTTTTAATACAAAGGATCCATATCGCAAATAGGTACTAGGTCCATTTTACACTTCCATGGTGCACCAACATCATACCCAACATGGGGGGGAGGGTAGTGTATGGGTAATGGGGCCCAACTGCACAACCAATGCCTTTGTTCTCCTCGTCATTTTGTAGTCTCATTTCTTTGAAGCAGTCTTTGGGCTTTTGTGGATGTGTGATATGGCTGCATTAGGCCATAGAACAAATATGGTTAAATGTTTTCTGTAGGTCTTGCCAATCTTGATATCCAAAACTTTTACCAGTTTGCATGAAAAGCAACACTGCCCTGCCCCCCCCCCCCCTTTTTTTTTTTTTTGTTCTATGTGGTGCCAGACTCATGCGTTGCAACACTCTAGTGGCCATGTGCAAACTGGCCTCATAGAAAACAGGCAATTAAAGAACTGCTTAAGAAGATGAAAGGAGTTAGAAAGACAGAGACAGAAAGACTAAGGGTGTCTGGCTTCAATGTTAATGATTATGATCTGAGGCTTCTTTTGTTCCCTGCAGTTTGATACCCCTTCAGTGAGGTGGGTATGATAAAACAGATTATCTCTAAATTCAGAGAATTTTTGCATTGTTTTACAGTGTGCTTCTACAATCCCCACTGAATGCCATTGCCCAACTGAATGGGCAGCAAAGAGCAGGGAGGAGATAGTTTTTGGCTTGGCTATAACACCAGACATTCTTTCTCAAAAGTATTAAGAAGATTCATGAAGGATAAGGCTGGAAGGGAGAGAGAAGTTCCTGAATTTTCAGTGCAGGGAGACCACTGAAGTGTCTGGAGCAGGTTTCTCTTGTTACTGATGAAGGTGGACAAGAATTGGCATACTGTCTGACTTCAAAAGAACTGCCATTACTGTTCCTGAGCCATAGTCTGTCTTTACAGCCTATATGCACTTTTGTGTTCAGGTACACCTGCCATTACCAAACTGCACTGACCCAAGAACATCCTAGACAGACTCTATAGCTGTGTCTGTGCTATGAAATTCAGGTGGAACATTCCCAGCTACTGGGAGGTTGCTTGTCGTCAGAGAATGTTTGAGTCGTCTTTGCCACAGATTGGACCCACTCCAGCTAGAGTTCTCCCCGAGCTGTTCCTGGGCACAGCTTGACAGCAGGAAAGGCCCGGGGACCGTTTCCAACAGAGTTCATATGAGCTTGACTGTCGCAGATGTGGGCTGTTCCATCCCCACTCAGTGCCTGGGAGTGCCCCTAGGTGTGTACAATTTAGCCGAGTGATACATCCACAGTCAGGCTCAATGCAACAAACTGCCCCAGTGTACTGTACTAGCAGTGCTGGCTGTGGTGTCTGAAAGTTGAGAACCTTTTGCCCGCTTCATCTCCCACCTGTATGTGAAGAAGTAAGAAGTCATGACTGCTGTTGTTTGCAAGTGTGATAACTTTATCTGCTGTGATAGGTCCCTGATACTCCGGGTTCATTTGTTCAAATGCACAAACCAGGGGAAGATTCCCGAGGAAGATAATAGTTGATTTTGCTTGACCTGGCAGCATTGTCCTCTTGCTTGGCTGTTCACAGAGCGTTTCCAAGCATAAGCAGCACGTTCAGGCGCAAGCTCCACACTGTACTTGTGCATTTGGAGTTAACCCAACCTGCCTATTCTGGCATTGTGATACAGAAGCAAGAAAGGACAAGCAGTATCATTACACAGAGTATCGACTAATGCCAGCCTGTAAGGTCAGCTGAATAACCCACATTGATCAGATTTCTGAAGCGCTGAACACCCTGTTTGTCCTCTTCTATGTAAATGCCTACCAGTGGACTCTCAGCCCTTTTAAAAATCAGGCAATATATTTGGGTCCTCAGACATGGTCTTTATGCATCTGTTTTTGAAAATATTTGCTTTACTAGGTGTGGTTTGTTTAAAATAAAACCCTTTTCTTCCCTAAGTAGCTTCCTAGAGGCCTGGGGTAACCCTCCTTCTTTTTCTGCTCTCTCCCTGGAATTTGTCTGGGATTACAGCCTAGAGAAGGTGTAGAGTAGGGCTGCTTATGCCAATGAACTGATTATTAAAAGGCTGATAGATTCCTTACAAAGACATGTTCTCCGTAGTAGGGTGACTATCTTCATAGGCATGATGGTATACTGATAGTTTTTATGGTAGCGACAACTGCCTTCTTTATCCATGCTTTTCTTCCCTGAAATCTCAAGACTTTGTACTGCTTTACTTCACCTGTTGTTAGTGAGAGTGATAACTTTCAAGTTCTTGCTGCCCTTGGTGAAATTTTCCCAGGCATTATTGAACTGGTTATTGGGGTGGACAACGACACAGGCACTGACACGTTGCCTGCTTCTCTGTTTGGGCTCACTCTGTAGAGTCTCAGTGTATGGAGTTAACCAGTGTTCTCATCACAGTATTTTCTCTCCAAAACCTGCTCACTGACATGAGATTCTCCACTGGTGAATTTCAGATATTTCAGATGTGACTGAGATTGGAAAAAACATTCATCAATAAAGGCTCATATCCTTATCCTCATCACCTTAACTGCAGAAGAACTAGTGCCTCCTTATACCAGTTACAAGCTTTTCAGTACCAAACCTCCATGAAGATTTCAAATAAAAGAGAAACAGAGCTTTTTCACAGACACATCTTCTGTGTTCCAAAAAGCAAGTTAAACAATGAGACCCTTTAAAATGAATTGGTATTCATTGAAATTAATTTCTTCCCCAGTGAGAAAGGCCAATCAGTTAAAGGATTTTTTTTGTCTGTGTGTAGAAATGAAGGTAGTAAAGTCTAATTTTTTTTGTGGAATGTTGGTGGCATATAACTCTGATGTGCCCTTAACTGTCCCTGTGGGTATTTTTTCTGTTACTTTGTGAGTGAAGTTTTTCAGCTGGCATGTTGCTTCTCTCCTTCCTCCCTTGAAAATAGTCTAAGAGATATGGAAACTATGGTATGAATTATTCTTCAGTTTCACACAACTGAATTGAATAATTTTTACTATGGTTTTGGTCTTTGTTCTGCCTTCTTTTCTATTAAATCTCAATGTTAAACAGCTGTTTGACTTGCATGAGTGGTGCTTCTACTTTACTTCAAGACACTTAACCTGTGTTTAGTTATTCCTAGGGAAGGAAGACATTCTTTCATGAAATCTGCAGGAACAAACCTATACCATTTTTTTGATGTAAGACAATTTATACAAGTTGTGGATTTGCTACAGTGGGAAGGGTTTTGTTATTATGATATCTGGTCCCAGGACTTGTTTTGGGGTTATTCAGCATTCTGTGCTCCGTATTTTTTTATGGTGGGGCTGGTGCTTTTTTGAGGCATTTCTTCATACCGTGCTTTGGATGTTTTGTCTTGACTGAAATTTCTCATTCCACCCCAGTATTCTGATTTCCTCCTTCACTGATTTTTTGGCTGTTCAGGTCTTTCTTCAAAATTCCAGCTTCCCATTTGGTATGCTTTAATATTTCCCTGTTTCATTCCCTCTTTGCTGCTCTGTATTTTTGTTGGTTTTATTTACTTGTGAAAATTCTAGAAAATGTTTAAGCTGTTAGCTGTCTTTTGTCCATTTTGCAGATAGTCTGTAGTGAGTCTGAAAGTTACTTTGGAGTTAATACATGCCCTGTGAAACCAGTCATTTTAAGAATGCTTATTTCCCTTTAGATGGAGCATCTTTCACTGGCTATTTATATTCATCAGTTTACTTTATATTTGCATTCACAAACTCACAATTTTTGTTTAAAATTCAGTGGTTCATCCTGCAAGACATGCTAGAGGCATTTAATCTCGTATCACAAAAGCAATGTGTAATTACTTTGTATTTTTATTGAAAATATACATTCTTACTTTTTTCGTGTGTTGTGGTAGGGAGTAAGCTAAGTGACAGACAAATGATACACAGTTCATAGGACAAAGTCTTCTTTTTGTTCCATCTGGACCGATAATCCATCATGGGTAATATTTAGTTATTTCTCAGCAAAGATGTAAGTGGCTCCGCTGTCTGAAATGCAGACTTGGGAGTACTGTTTTTCTGATGAAAGAGATTTTGGACCCAATTTGACCTGTTTGGATGGTTTAATAGTGATGGGGGTGTGTTAATTGCAAAAATACATACAGTATGT
Source organism: Pluvialis apricaria (assembly GCA_017639485.1). NCBI lineage: Eukaryota > Metazoa > Chordata > Aves > Charadriiformes > Charadriidae > Pluvialis > Pluvialis apricaria. Next base: position 45,905,376 of record CM030044.1, on the reverse strand, counting down.
TCTGTGAAGAGTCTTTTCTTTCCACATGAACTGCTCATCTATAAATAAGAAGATTAAATAAATTACAGGGAAGCGAATCTTTGAGATCTGTAGGATTAGAAGAAGGTTGGCCATTGACTTCAAAGAGAACTAAGTGCTTTTCAACATCTTGCCTTTGACATTATTTTTGTGAATGTTTGCATAGCTGGACAATGGTCAATATGCTACAAATCTCTGACAGCAGAGATTGACCCAAATTCTCTGCCTTTGTGAGGGGGGATTCACAACTTTCAGTTTGCTTTACCAGCAGAGAAGCTAGGTTTTGTTCTCTGAACTAAGGGTATCAATATTTGGAAAAACTTGTGAAATGTATGTCATTTTCCAGAAGATGTTTTAGAAAGCTACATGGGAAACCATTATAAACTATTAAAAATAAAAAAAGATGATTCAGAGATGTCTGTTTATTGTGGCTTAACCCAGAACTATTTGTGACACCACAGCTCCAGTGAGTAGTTTCTGTGCAAACTTTTGTACTGTTTAGTAGCTGATGACTCTGCTTGGCTTATATTTTACTTCATTTTTAACCTCTGTGCAACACTGACAAAGGGAGTAGTTATTCTGCATTAATCATTCCCTGACAGTGAAAAGGCAATCTGGGCATTTTGAAATGACACAATAAATTCTTGACCCTCACAGCAAAGCTCCCAGGGACTTTAGAGGGGCCGTGGCCATGCAGACAAATCAACTCCTATACTGTAGGGCAGCATCTTGATGTGGACTCAATACCTACAGCACCCAAGATGACTGTGAGCCTCTGCTCTGTGATCACTACCCAAACTCTGGCTCTAGAGAGAAGGTTCTTCCTCTTGCTCTGGCCCTTTTTACCCAGTGCAGGTGGTAGGTGCATCATTAGAGCTTCTCCCTGTTCTCTTTGTCCCACAGAAACTATCTGCATGACAATGAAATACTGCCTTCTGGAGCACAAGGAAAACTCCAGATGAGTAGAAAAATCTTCCTCTTCCTGCACATGAGGCCTTAGAAGCACCTAGCACTGAGACCATGCTCCAGAATGGGGATTAGCACTCAGTCAGTTTGTTGCAGGCTGCTCCATACTTTTTTGGTGTGACTTGATGTCGACAGGGGACTCCGCTCCTGACACTTGCAACCCCATGTATGCAGAGGCCCAGCAGCCTCGTGTTTTTCCAGCAAAGCCATTGGAGACCCCTGGTGAGGGGAGCTTTACTGAGCACACAGGCAGCTACTGGTGTGTCAGGGAGGACAGGAAGCTCTGCCCCAGAAGATGGAGTATTTCATCTGCTTGGCTCTCTCTCTTCCCTGAGGTATCCCGCCTGACACTTCCCTCTCTCGTACCTTATTTGCAGGTTACACCATTACTTTCTAGAAGGCTAAAGTCAGCAGACTTGATTTTCATGTGATGTTTACATACTCTTCTTATCACCTTGGGTATTACTTCACTTCCTTATCTTGGATGTGCTTGGTACATGAAGGTATCTGACCTCCCTTCTGCTTTCCTCCTCCTGCCTTCCTTTGTTGGTAGCTGCAGCTGTAATTTCTGCATTTTCTTTCCATAAGAAACTCTTACTGAGTTTCTAATTTTTTTTCCCCACATTTTCTTCTTTTTAAGTCCTATTGTAGTTTGTACAGGTTTCTGCTTGCCTGGAAAGTTGTTCCTAAAATCTCCGTTATGCCTACAGGTAGTGTGGGTCTTGGCCTACATATCCATCTCCAATGTATATATAATTGACATTTACATCTGACCTAACTATTCATAGGATCATATGATAGAGAAGTTGTGAGGAGGAAAGGTCATAGTCCCCTGTCTATTTCTGCAATAACTTCTGACTATTTGTTGCCATATGTTCCTACTTGTCTAGTTTTAAATGTCCCTTTTATGTGGTCAATATATAACCCAATTTAATGACTTTCACTATTTGGAAAGGTGGGTTTTGGGTTTTTTTTGGGATAAGAAGCTTGACTTTTCCTTTCTCACCTTTTTTCTTTACCGATTTTTGCATTCTCCAAAATAAGGTTTCTACTATTGCACTTAAACTTTTCCAACATTTTTGTAGTTGGCTTTATGTCCTGCTGTCCTTGTAATCCCTTAGCTAAGACATTAATATTTAATTCTTTTACTGCTTCCTTACACATCAATCCTTTCATCCCAGATCCTTGCTGTAGTCTTTAATGATGTCCCTGTAACTTGTAAATTATTTCTGGTGTATGGAAATATGGAGAGTACTGTACTGGAGATACGAGCCAACCCCTCAACTGGTATAAGTAGTATCATTAGACTGAAAGACGAGTGTCAATTTAAAAGTTCTGCAGATAGGGCTATATGTTTTCAGTATCTGAAAATTAGGGTCCCGAGCCTATATTAATTTTACTTGAAAATTTCCCTGAGTTCATTTGGAATTTTATGTCTATAAAGGAGGCTTAATTTGCCTTTAGTGATGGATGTTACATATGTTACAGGGCCAGAAAAGACTGCTCCTTCTCAAAATCCCCTCATTTAATATATCCAAGGATCACACTTGTTGACCACAGTGTTGAATTGGAAAGCCACATTCACTTGATTAGCCATCAGGAGCTCAAATCTTTTTCAGCTGCTCTTTCCAGAGTAGACTCCCCCTCCTCTCAGTATGGCTTCTGCCTCATTTTATTCCTAGACGGATGAGCCTCACAGCTATCTATCTTGAACTAAATGTTGTCTTTTCCATGTTCCTTCCCAAGCAATCCAAACTCAGTGGCAACCTGATCTTGTCATTATTTTGTGTTAGCCCAAATTTTATTTCAGTGCCATATTTTACTGCTAGGCTTCTTTATATTTTTTCCCCAGTAATGTTAATAGTTTGTGCAAAAGCCTATTGCAAAAACCTTACTTCCAATTATACTGACACTTTATTACATGCTTCCTAATTTGGCTGTTCCTTGATAAGTGTAGTACAAATTTGGCATCAGCTTTGGTGCCAGCAGTGTGGTGTGTCCCCAGAGGCTGGCAGGCAACAGTGCCTCACTTCTCTTCGTAATCACATACCAGGAATCACCAGGCCCGTGCAATCAATGTAGGTGCTGCCTCCCACCACTGCTCCACCCTGCTGTTCCAGACCAACACCCACTGACATTTCTCTGACTGCCCAGGACACCTATTTGTTGGTCCTGTTTTGCAGCATTTTGTTTTCATCCAGTCCTCTGTAATTTCCATAGTATTCTAAATCATCTTAATACCTAAGCAAGAATACTTCATCCAAAACTTTTGTACGGTTTTTGGATGTAAGTTTTCCATACCTGTTTTTGGTTTTGTTTTTCAAAAATGGCTTGTTTTAGTAGCTGTTTAAAAAAAATCCCCCTGATTTTTTTTTTGGGGGGGGGTGAAATGGAAAGTATTTCCTTGTGACAGGAGAGAAATTTGTCTCTGGCAAAAGCCAGCTATAAGATGAAGTTATACTGCATATTTCTGGGTTTTGTATGTTGCAAACAATAATTGAATTTTTGTCTGGGTCTGGAATGCCTCTGTTACTGGGATTCCTTTCACTCTTAGCACTCTTAGAAATCTCCTTACTGTCTTGAACTCTGCCACTGATTTATTTTATGTCCTTTTGTCATGCTAGGATATTTCTGTAAACCTGGCTTGTAATTTAGTTTCCTACCTATCAACTTTCTTATTTACAGTAGAATTTTTGCACTTTATTTTGAACATTAAGAAGGAAGAAATTTTTTTAGGTAAAATTCTTTAATGCTGTTTTTTTTAAAATTCTAACTGAAAGTTCCCTTCTCTGTCAGCTTCCTTTGCCCACAAGAAGCAATTCTGGCAATATGTATTTGGGTAGAATAAACTTACTATTCTCTGGCACCACATCTTCATCTTTTTTTTTTCCTTTCCTTTTCTTCCAGTTAGACTTGAACATCAGATAACAAACAGACCACTAAGTGGGATCACTCCTGGCTTTGGGCATTTTTTTTCTTCTTGTTTGAGGTTCATTATTTCTCCTAACTTCTTGTCAGCATGAGGATCAGCAAGGAGACAGGCACAGCAGGAAGCAGGAGTTGTGCCATAGGGATTATGCTCCAGGGGATGCTGCATGCTGTTTTCCGATATGATTAATCAGGTGAAATGCACAGAGCTTTGTAGTCTGAAGAAATCCATTTTGAAAGGGGGTCTGTTTGGTTACCACTGAGTTAGGAAGGTGAGGATTTCCCCCTTCCCCCACAAGCAGAGATTTCAACAATTAAAGGACAAGGGGGAAATATTGGTAAGTAATACTAAGGCACGAAAGTGGGAAAGGTAGGCAGGCTCAGCAATCAGGCTTTGATTTGTATGCTGCAGATCTTTGGGTGGAAGGTGGCAGTGGTCTTGTAGCCTGAGGCAAATGCAGGCTGTGAGTGTCCCTCGGCAGAGCTCTGGGGTTGGAGGACTTGTTTTTTGAGAGCAGTGGCATCGCTTGCAAGCTCCGCGGTACCCAGAGACCTGGTGGGCAAATGTGGCCATGGGGAGCCATGACCAGGCCATGCAGGAGGAGGGGTTCATTGGTGCCGCGTCACACAAGAAAGCCCCAGTGTAGGGTTTAGGTTGGCTAGTTGACTGGTTGGTTTCAACGGTGAAGAGAATGAAAAAAACAAACTGTGGTGCTGTGATGGCACAAGGCTCATAAAATCCACACTGTGGCAGCAGTGGCTGCCCCCACTGTGGGTTAGGATTTCGTTTAGAGGGTCTTAATATAGTTAGGCAATACAGTCTGGTGACACATTGCAGAGCTGAAGTAATTACAAGGAGAAATCAAAACACTGGGAAGCCCTACCGGGAACTAGGGCCTCAAGAGAACCTGTAGGAGATGCAGACATGCCTGGTTCCAGTTGTCTTCCTGATATGCTGATCCTGGAGGGTCTTTATGTAAAGGAGAGCCCATGCTGGGGTCAGGATACGCTGTGATTTACCTGGGAAGCGCCTCTGGTTCTTTCATTCCCAGTGCCACTGAACAACAGCGTTAGGCTATCCTGGGAGCCATCCACTCGAAAAGTTTGTTGTTAAACACAGGTTAATTGTGTCTTTATTTGAAGGACTGGAATAGCGCCACTTCCAAGCGTCAGGAACTCAAGAAGGATTCGTAGTGTCCTATCGTTATTTGTTTTGGCATATGCGGAAGTAAAACATAAAAATTCTTGGATGTGGCCCAGTTTAATTTTAGGTCAGGGAAAACTCTGTATTCTTCCAACCTGGCTATTTTAATTGTATTATGAAAATATCCCTGCAGGTTCAGCCACGTTAGGACCAGACCAACTTCACTGTAAAATATGTCATCCATTTAAAGTTTTTTTTAGAGGGAGAAATATGGAAATGAACAACTCTACTTTCTTTAGCTCTCTAAAGTACAAAACCATTTTTATTTTAAATTTGTAAAAAGAATTCTTTCTCTCACGTGGGACCCTCTCTGCCAAACCAGGCACCTCAGCACAGTTAAAGACACAAACCTTTCCAAATGGTACTAGGGAGCTTGGAATGAGGTTATGTGAGTGCCATGTCTTTTAGTATAAAATCTTGTAGGAAGAACACTGATGGAAAAGAAAAAATTTTCTTCTGTTTTGGGAGGAAATTCCTTTACATATACACTGACAGAAGTAGAAGGGGCCTATGAGAAAATACAAATGATTACTAGTTTTTAATAAATATTTACAACATGTATTTTAGCAGGACTGTACAAATATAAACCAATTCCTTTGCCACCTGCAAAGAAATTGGCTGGTTTTATTTTTAATACCTATGGGTAGGTAGTACAGGAAATTTTTACTACTTAGGTGAATCCTAATGCATGGAAATATTTTCATTGCTGTATTTGGAAACTCTGTAATTGTGCTGGAAAAATAGAAATACCCAGCAGACTGAGATAGTGCTTGTATGATTATTTCTAACATGCCTAAAACTTTCTGCATCCCGGTTCCTAAAGACATCACTGGACTTCCTGGGTTCTGTTTGGTTTTCTTGGGTTTGTGTTTGTTTATTAATAGGGGACTGGGAGGTGTATTGGGTGTAAACCATCAATGCAAATAGCTCTTTAGCAAACTCTTCCATTAGTTTGACAAAAAGTTCATGGTTTTGTAGTGGTATGATTTTTAAGAGATTTGGTTCTGTTCAGTGATTGATGTGGAACAGTTGGTCCTTTCTTACATTTGTCTTTTAAAGTTCTGATAGGTAAGAAAGTGACGGTAAATCACAGCATCCAGTGAGTGCAAAGAGAAGTTCTTTGTCAGATTTATACACCTACTCCCAGACTTTCTGTGCAAAAAGGATTTTGGCTCTCAGTAATACCTGCAAAGGATTTCCCAAAGTGAAGCAGCTATCAGTACACTAGAAAGTGAGAAATCTCAGTTGGGAGCAGGTAATGGTCCAGCAATACAGACTGAAAAACTGCTGAATCTGCTCCCTCCATAGCAAACTGCTGGGTAATACGTTACCCAATGCAGTCTTCACTGACCATGTAGTACTGCTGGAAAAAAACCCACTTTTTTTTTTTCCTTCTTTTTTTGTGAGAGACGTCCAATACATGTGTACCGCTATGAGCATGAAACTGTCCACAAAGCCAACAGAGACGTCTGTACTGTTGAGTCCAGCAGAACTTGGATCTTGTCTTCTGCAGCTGTTGGTGTCAGCTTAACTGTGTGTGCACAAGGAACACAACTGTGCCTACAGGATTGGTTGCACGGTTTGTTTCAAGTGTAAATCACAAGTGGCTCTGAGGCAAACAGGAGGGCAATGGTAAAGAAAGTAATACATCAAGATATGCAAATATCAAGACTGATGTAAGTGTCCCCAAGTCTCAATGGCTGTATTTTTGCTTATTTGACATTGATATAAAAGACAATGTACAGTCAGACCAGGGGAGAATACAGACTTGAACAATTTCATTGGGTAAGTGAATTCATTTTGAGAAGTCATTAGTCATTGGGCCTAAGTCATCCTGAAGGTTTCATGTTTTAAATATGAATCAATACACAGTGGTATCCAAATGTTCTAGGTAGCATTTGTGAGGGAGAATTAGCATGCACATTCTGTATGGGAAATACAAAATATAATTACTTAAATCAGGCATAAATAATGTTGTGGGTGTCTTCAGTTTTGCAGAAGTGTCATACCTGGGATTTTGCATTTTATTTTAGTTCATAAGGCAGCTCCTCAGCTAGTGGAGATCAAAAGTATTTCACTGTGATCAGTAGAAGGAGCACAGATTTCACCAGCTCATGATGTCAACTTGAACACCTGCTGAGGAGATAGTTTGGCCTGTCACTGGTCAAAACAGACATGTGTAAACACATTTTCTAAAAGCAGCTTTTATTTGCACAAGTGAGGGATGGGTGTTTTGAGTTCTTCTTAACCAATTATAGACCTAAAATGTAAAAGACCCTGGGCCACTGGTTCTGATTTTGACCTTTCCATTCATAAGAGAAAGACTGAGCTCTCTGAGGATATACTAACACATGGAGACCAATGATTTGCTCTCATTTTAGTTCTACAGGCTATCAAAAAGTAAAATAACACAACACACTCTGGCTTCAAGGCAAATAAAATAAAACATGTGTCCAGTACTGTATACACAGAGTGAAGAAAATGTTTCAGAAGAAAGGCAGCACTTTAGTATTTGACATTGGTAAATAAACATTGTGGTAACTTTGACCAAGAAAGACTGATTTTTTTCATTCACATGTGACGAGTATTATTCTTTTATGCCACTGTTTCACTAACACTCCACCACGTATGATACTCCAGGATAATCAGCCAACGAGGCATATTTTAAGTGAGATAAAAGAAAGGCAGCATGGCAGTGTAAATACCACAGCTTGTAAGTGAGCTGCGTACTTTATGTTCAATGGCTATTTCTGGGGTCCATGGTCAGCAGCTCACGCTGTGAGCAGAGGACTCTGCATGCTGGAGGACTTTGAGGCAAAATTGCTGTCTCCTAGGATTGCTACCTGTGTCTGAGGGCTGGGGCAGGATGATTGCACAAAGCTGAAAGGAGACTTTCCTCTATTCCTGGAAACTTCTCTGCCCCACCTCCATCTGGGCATGGGCAAACTTAGAGGTCCAGGGTGAGGTCCGAGAGGGATTTGCCTAGAGCTAGGCAGGCCTGCAGATGGGATGCATCAATAGCCTGCATCAGTGTCCGCGAGCTGGTACTTGGGGATTGGAAGTAGGATGGATAACCAGAGATCCCAGCCACCAGGAAGCCGCAGAAGCATGTGTCTGTGTTGCCACATCACTCTAATAGGTACAAAACTGGGCTGGAGTATCTAGACAAGCTGCTCTCACCCCTGTAGCTCCATTTGATGTGCAGAGAATTAACTGCCGATGGTTCATCAGGATTTTCAAGCAGCCTTATTGTAGAGTGCAGCTCTAATGCTAGGCCAGGGTCGTCCACCTCTCCCAGGCTCCCTGCTCAGTTGTGCAAGGTCTGGCAATGAGGCAGTGTGGCTGCTGGCAGCTCCAGTGGCTGGAGAGGAAAGTTTTGGGGCTTCAACTTTGAACACCCAGGACTGCGGTTCAGAAGGACCCTGTTCTACCGCTTGCATGAAGCCGACCGGCTTGTTCTATTCAGAGAAAATGTTATTGTATTTTTTAATGAAAAAAAAGTCTTTGCTGACCAAACAGATTTGCCTGTGTTCTGCTAGCTCTAGTAACACTGCTGTGTGGAAAGCGATCAGCCCAGGAGTTTTAATAATGTGTGGAGCTGCAGCTTTGCTTTGCAAGCAGACAGGATTGTAATAGTGTCTGCTGAAACTACTCCTGCCAAAACAAACACCAGGAGAGATTTCTTTTCCACGTACCAAAGTCTCACTTTAGCATTTGCCAGGGAATGCATTTTACTTTTCCTGTCTTCTCTTCTGCCTGTGCTGTACAAATAAAAAAGGCACTGCAGATAGGTAACTATCAGTCAGCATCTTGGTACTGGAGGACTGCCTGACAAGCTGTGGGCTGCAATCATTTCTGCATTTTTCTCTGTGTGTTTGGGAAGGACTTTACTCGTTCGTTTCAGTGCTTTTATAAGAGCCCAGGGCTGGGGCCTGCATTTTTCTGTGGTAAGCTCACAAAATTGGATTCCCCTCGGACTTGCAAACCTTGGCCACATTAATATTTTACGTGAGCCACTCTGCGCAGCTGATTCTTCTAGTGTTTATTTTTCTTGATTTGAAATAATTCTTATTTCCCTCTGAGGAAACCTTGCCTGTTAATGACTGCTAGCTGTAACATGCCGGCAACTATCCTCAGGTCTTCTCCCATGGCTCCGTCTCACCTCATCCATCACCCTCAGACATGAGGTCAGAGGTTGCCATGAAGTGGGGCAAAAAATCATGCTTTTGAAGAATTGAATTGTTTTGCTTAAAAACTTTGTCTTGAGGTTAGCTATACAGGCCTCCTTGGCTCAAGTGGTCTTCTCTCCTGTAGGAACGGAGACCCAAAATTTTCCAGTGGTGATGTCATAGCTTTGGGCATACTGATATCAAAAGCACATGCTACCATACTGACTAATGATAATTAGATGTGCTGTGCAGTTGTGCCGCTGTATTTATCCTTGTGTCTTTGGGAGGAGTGTGTGTCTGTGTGTGTGTGTAGTTACAAATGCCTGTGAAAGTGAGATGAGAAACCTGGATCCAGATCTGTCCCTCACAGCTGCATGGGTTTGCCTCTCCAAAGCTGCACTTAGAGCCTGAATCCAACCCAAGGACGAATGGGAGAGGAGTCGGTTCTTCCTCTCCCCCCACAAGACGGGGGGAGTAGCTGAGAATGGCAGCAAGCTAACGGTAGGTTTCAGAATTACAGATGGATGAGACAAACTTTTCCCATAGATTGAAGCAGGCTCAGGCTGTTTTGGAGATTCACGTGTGGTTAGGAATGGCAGTAGGCAACATCTAGGATGCCATGAAAAAACTCAGACTTGTGACATTTGCACTTCAGTGTTGTGGAGCAAAGCATTTAGATTATTTTGACTAAAGCTGACCTATTTTGCTAGTTTGACTAGGCTAGCTGGCCTTCTCAACTTCTGGGTTATCGTCAGTCACAGAAAGTGCAAAATACCGTAAGTGTACATCATATTTGTTTCATTTATCAGTCATTCCCGGAAAATGGTGTCATCCACACAAATCATAGAATCATAGAATGGTTTAGGTTGGAAGGGACCTTGAAGATCATCGAGTTCCAACCCCCCTGCCACAGGCAGGGATACCAAATGGATAAGTATAGTGTGGATGGAGGCCATGTTCTCTAATTTCCCCCAAATCCTTTACCTTATCAGCAATAGGAAATTCCCTGAGTTACTTTACAATCATAAATGACGTAAAATTTCAAAATGCTTTACTGAGTTGCAAACTCATAGGACTAAAATTCTATGAAATTTGCAGCTGAAGCTTACTTTTGAGCTGACCAGTTCTATGTTTCAAGAAATTTACCTTCAGGAAAAGTTATCAGTCTTTCTAGGAGATGAACCTCAGAAAAAGTGTTTTGCATCCATGCAAAACACCAAATTATTCTGGGTACCAACCAGCAACCTTTGCCTGAGTAGTTATTGCTCCTAAGGTCATGAATTGTCACTTCTCTTTGATTGGACTTGCCAGTCACCTTAGTGACTATCCTGTATTATCTGAGAATATGCACATGAGCCTTCCTGAAACATAAGGGACTCCTGTGTCCTCTCCAAGTCTTTGATAAGAATTCAGATTTACAATCCACTGCCTTAATGGAAAAAGACAGTTGTGATGCCTGATGGGATAAGAGGAATTCCGCCATGGTCTGATATTATGGAATCTGACTATAAAGATGAGTCCTCCATTCCCACTTCTGCCTTCTCCTCTCTCTTTTTTCTCCATGTGGTGTACTAATTATTTTTCCTTCTCCCTTTTTTTATCATGCAGCTAGATGGAATGCTTCTTGACCACTGCTAAGCTGCTGGTGTCCAGCATAGGTACTCACTTATATTTAATATTCTGTTTTCACCTAAATGTTGGAAGACAACCTGAATTGAACTAACATTGACATCTAGACATCAACTAAACATCAAACTTTCTACCTCCTGTAGTCTGCTCACATCAAGAGATGCTTTCTTTTGTTGTAAGTCGTGCTGCTCTCTCCGACAGCTTGGTGCTTGATTTATGAAAATCCACATAGTTAAAAATGGTTGCAGAGGAAACATCATGTCAATAGCTAGGTGCAATGCAAAAAGCACTTGGAAGTTAAGTGTGTACTAACAGATGATGTATACAGGTGTAGAACACTCAGCAGATGGTGACCAGCTTCTGGTTCCACTGGTGTTTCTGTTATGTTTACTAAAATTGGAATTTGACACCAATAACCTTTTAAGTTTTCAAAGGAATTGAAGGTTCTCTCAAGCTGAAATGCAGGTTACAGAGAAGAGGGACTGGTAATATTTATGCAAGCTGTCAAGTGGAAGGAATTTTTGATCCATAATTTTGGTGTGGGTTTTTTTGGTTGGGGTTGATTTTCTTCTGGTTGGTTTGTTTGTTTGGTTGTTTTTTTTAAATGAGCCAGGGAATGTTTGTCTTCCTTTGAACTGATAGGTGGACAGGTGAAGAAGATCTATAAGGTTTCCCATAGATAACCAATGGTAGAAACATCTTTAAAAGAAAGAAATTCCTTCAGGATGTGAGGTGGAAATTACAAGACATTCTGTTTGCTGACTCTAATTACCCCTTTAATTACCTCTTTAATATGGCTCCTTCTTAAAAGAGAACTTTGAAGGAGCTCTGTTATTGGAAACCTCGTGACTGTATGAGGACAGTGCTGGAGTATTGCCATGGTACTTTGACACATTATCATCCTAGTAAATGATCCAAGTGTTGAAATTCAGTGTGGAGTGATGGCTTTTACAAAACTTTGCCATGTGTTTCAGCCCTCCTGGCAAGCACAGCATTATCTGATGGTATGTTGCTTGGAGAGGAATGGAAGGAGACAAGGGAAAACAGAATGTGGGCTTTGTATGAGCTATGGTATTTGAACTGAAGCTCTAGCTGAATAAAAGCTTGCCTGTAAGTTTACAAACATACAATTAAGACCCTTACTGTTATCTAAATCCCTTTTCTTGCCTTATAATTTTATGGTAAAAAGAATTACTGTTGTTTTTGGACTTTCATAAGAACTCTAGTAGTCACAAAGAACCAAATGTTGTTTGTTTATTTACTTGTGAAACAAATTATGCCCCTCTGCAAACTTCACTGTGTAATTTGCACTGGCTTTGCTGTTTACAAGAATGCACACACTGGTTTAAGTACTCCCCTCTCCCTGGAATTAGAAGACGAAGTAGCAGAATTGCCATGCAAGTGGCTATGGTTTTAGTGAAACAGTTGCAGCTCATTATATCTCCCAAAGTCAGAAATAATTTGTCGCAATGGAGTCCTCCATTCCAATCTGCAGTCTGTGCCTATAATGAATAAAACATAGCTGTCAGAATTAAAAGGGATATGGTTACAGTAACACAGTCTGAGTACTGTTCAGTGTGATTCAATAAAATTATGGATTTCTCCCCATTTATCACTTCTGGTTCATTTTGTTTAACAAATACAGTAGTCAGTTTTTGGTTACACTGGTTGCCTACCCAGAGCAGATGACCTTTGAAATGTACTCCTTGACATTTTCACTTGGTTTCTGTGTGTTTATATGCTGGTTTTATATGCATTTTCCTGGTTGCACAGTATAGATACCATTCAGCAGCACAGCCACAGTTGCCACTGGATGTCTTCATTGTTTCTGCTTACATTTGCATTTCTCTCAGCCTCACCCAGCTGAAAAATGCGCTCTGTGTCTCCAGATGATGGTGTTTGGAAATCTGGCCAGGGCTGTCTACAGGGCCAGGCAAAACTCGAAGCTGACCCTGAAAACATGCTGAGTTATCAGTTAATATCAGACAAAAACAACCCAGCTTTGCCCTAATTAATTGTTATGTGTGCTGGTGGTGAGATTTAAGAAGATACATGCAACTACTTTGTGTTGATCGTACAAGTATCATCTTAATTGAGCATGAAGGGGGAAATCGTATCCATTAAGATCAGCAAAGTGAAGTCTTTACCTCAAAGGAAATCTACCTCACAGTAGGTAGAATTATGCCTCATTCCATGGGAGGGTGCGATGAGGTGATGGTGTCCCCTTCCAGCTCCTGGTACAGGGCTGGCTCTGGTCCCTGTGAGATTCTCAGCTAACCTGGGGAGCAAGGCTGTATAGGAGAAAACACCCGATCTACCCCTCGCGCCCCTGGCCCCTCACAAACTCATCTGGGCAAGTGCAGTGGAGATATTTATAGTATCTCCAATATTATGATTGTGCACCAGGGTCCATGGGTTATGGGGACAAACCTGGCCTGAGGAGCAGACTGAGCCTCCAGAGCCTCAAATACATCCATAAGCTTTGCTTTCTTGCTGCCTTATTCTTCATGGCTCAGCTTCTGGGCCTCTGCATGGATTCCTGTGCTTCGGAAAAGTCTGTGCAGGGAGCCAAAACCTGTGCTAAAAATCTTCACTGGGGATTTGGCAGGCTGTGAAGGACTGTGTAGGATGGACACTATGGTTTTTATGAAATAGTATTAAACAAGTGAAAAGTAAAGACATGAATGCTTGTGTATGTGTGTATGTGTGTAGGAAAGAGAGAAAGCATTGGTGTTGGCATCCTTTATTTGAAGTACTGCCATGTCCTGGGTGTAGCTGATGCTCAGCAGTGCCTTCCCATTGACCTCAAGCAGTAATGTCAGCTGAGGATCTAGCCCAGCTCTCAAACCTTTTGTGCGTTTCCACCACCATTGCACAAAATAACTTAACTGTAAACACTGGCACAGACACATGGTGTAGTGGGTGTATGGGCAGTCTGTTTTTCAGTGTGCACTGATGCATACTGCTGGCAACTGCATCACATGTGGAAAAGGGGACCAAAAGAGAGAGGCAAAGAGGTTTCTCAGACACCAAATAGGACTTTCTGGTGTTTTACCTTCTGCCCTTGTTGTGTTTACACTTGCTGTCAATGAAAGTGCTGACGTTACTCCAGGAGGGCTTGTTTCCAGTTGTGCCTGTGCTGATGGACGAGATCGAAGCAGGTCAGCTCAGCTTTATCATGTCCTTCAACAGTGTCTGTAATGAGGCAGCGAGGAACACGCTGGGAATTCAAGGAGCAGGGGTTTTTATCTCTGCTCTTTGATGCTTGGTTGGCAACACCACAGGAAAATGAAAACCTATAAAAACAGAAAACACTTATAAGATGGTTATAGCACACCTTAATGCTACTTCTATCTGCTTGTGCTACAGATCTGCAGAAGGTACTCACGACATTAAAAAGAAAACTCACAGGACCAAACGTGGAGGGGAGCGTTTGTAACATGCTTCGTTTTCTATGAAAGCAAATGGTAAGCAGGCAAACCCATTGCTGACAGGATTAAAGACATGCTGGTAGCAGCACTGGAGCTGTTTTGAAATGCCTGGGGAACCAGGCATATAAAATGAAACGTGTCATCCCAGGTCATCTTCTCCTTAGGACTGCTTCTCCCTTTCAGACGTATTGTGGTCAGGACAGCCAGCCAGTCCTGCTGCGGCTTTCTGGACTGTCAGTCTGACTGCTCCCTCTTTTTCTTCTAGGTGTTGATGCCCGCTGTAGCTCCCTTTGTTTTAAACTTATTTCTGAGGACTCTGTACACTCCTATACAGGAACAGGCCAGCTCTGAAAACAAAAGTGTATGGTATTTGTTCTTCAGGGTTACAGACATTGTTTTCTGCATCATGGATGTGGGCGGCATCACTATTTGCACACGTTGTTTGTCACTTTTTTGTATACTTAATTATCCATCCTCCCTTTGTGAATTTACAATGGAAAACTCTGTTTTGTGATTTGTAGTAGAAGAGAAAAATGCTGTAGGAGTCCCACAATTCTCATTTGATATATACTAGAAAGGTTTTGCTAGGGATCCTGTGAGTCCCTTATTTTACATCTTTCTTTTTTATGCACAGGTAGTGTGAATACCACTGAAATAAATTTCAAAGAAAACCAGCTATGCTGCGGCTAATTTTCCTCCCCACCATATCAGTATGACCATAGATGAACGGGTTTGTCACTTGCTTTGAAGAAAAATGCTACAGAATTCAAGGGGAGGGTGGTAGGGTAAATAATTTTCAAGGGTCTTTTCAGTGTAAGCCTGGGCATGTGTACAGAAAATGCTGTGTAATGTAATCACTGTATCTTAAAATACTCAGTAATAAGTAGTTGTAGCAACGAATGTAGCCCAAATGCTCTTCAAATGCAAGTGGAGGAATAGCTAAAAAACAGTATGCTCCATTGCAATTATATTTAGGAAAATGCTTTGCCATGTCTGGCTGACCACCTTCTTAAAATAGAGGACACACAACTTCCTACCATTTTCTCTCACACAGTTGGGACCAGCACCTGCCTGTGGGTAACGGTGGAGAAAGGAAGGTAACACAGATGGAAAAAGGAGAACATTGTCAAGACATGCCAGACGTGATGACCTTATTTATTTTTTCCCCCCAGTTTCTTTCCTTAAGCCACAGCCACCTCCTGCAATCTGGTGCCAAGGGACTTAGGACAATAAAAGCAGGAAATTCCTCCAGGCTTTCCTCCAGCTGTGGTTGCTGGTGCCCCCTCTTACCCAGAGATAGGTGCTGTGCACCAGGTCTGTGCCCCCAGGTAGCGGTATGAATTATGGGTAGAAATAAGCATTGATTGCCGCATGGAGAAAGATTTCATGTGGAGCAGCCTTCCATTTGGGCAACGTCAGTTGCCAAGTAAGTGTCATCGCAGTTTGTTACTCATTATGGTGGCTCCCTGTGAAATATGAAGTCATATTCAATGTTTCAGTGTTAATATCCAGGATCCTCAAAGGACTTGGCAGGGCTGGCTGAGGCAGTGCCTCCTCGGGGGGGGTGATGTCCTGGAACAGCTGCTTTCCCCAGAAACTATGAAGACGTCACTTTTGAGGCTGAAGTAAGGGGGAGAGGGGGGCCATTATGGCTTTTGAGATGTCCTGGCTCCCAGGTGGAAAGGTTAGAAAGGCTGGGACCTCGTGATGCATGGCACAGCATGGGCCTCCTGGCTCATGGACACAGCTCACCATAGGAAGGGACCTGATGGAGACAAAGATGAAAGAAAGAGTGTTGTAGAGAGTTCAAGAAAAAGGAAGGGAATTTTGTGAAAGATGGGTGTCCCATGTAGCCAGTTTGGAAGATGGGTATGTACATATTATGTTACTTCTTTGTATTTTGGTATTTACAAAAGCATCTGGTTTCCAGAAGTGCTAAAAGCTCAGGATCAATATAACGACCTCAAACATTCAAAGTTTAACATCAGGCACACCCTTTGGAAAAGCTCAGTCTTACTCTAATTCTGTAGCTCAGCCAGTGTCAGGAAATGCTATTTGTAGCAGTTTACCTCTTTGGAGACACTCAGCTACTCTGGTTCTTTTTTATTAGCAGGTAGATTCAGGGAAGACATCCTCAAGTTGGTGGAGTCAGGGCTCAGCTTTCATTCGTTTTTCTTGTATCCGCTGTTCCTCCACTGACAAAAAATATTTGCCTGTTGCTATGTGAAGACCTATTACACAGAAATTCGAGCTTTGTTCTATTAGAGTTGGAAAGCTGATGTATTGCAGATATAGCACCAAGAAGCCAAGTGTGCTACTGAAGAGTTAAACCCTTGTTTTCTGTGCTTAAGCTGAAAAAAAGTACTGAGTGGCTTTTATTAATAATGTGGATTTAATTATGGATCTGAGAGTTGGGGGAAAAAAAGTAATAAAGGAAAAAATTTTGGATAAAAACCAAACACACCTAAAAAAGATTTACATCGTTAAGATCCTGAGGGAAAACAGAGATGTGAGATATCGTCATGGGGAGAGAAAATTGTGGCAAGCCAGGAACAAATATGAAAACATAGTACATAAAATATCTCCCCGAGACATGAAGTAAATGTGTCTCCATGGTGTGGGTATTTGAGGTCTTCAGGGGAAGGACTGTCTCTTACTTTGATTTCGACCAGAAGTGAGAATGACAGGGACCTGATTTCCAGTTTCCAAGTGGGGTCTTAAAGACAGCCATAATGTAGGTAATGAGTAATAGTAATAACTCCTGAATTTGAATCTGCCGCCCTTGATCACAGGAGAAGCATTGCTGACTTCTGAGGAGATTTGCTGGCCATCTGTGGACAATCTAGACATCTGGTTGTGCTCCTAGAAGATCAAGTAGAAAGCCAGGCCCCCTATTTTGCATTTAATTACTGCTAAGAAGTTATAACGAGTGCATTGTGATGCAGCCTTTGCAAGTGTTACTGGTGATTAGACTACTGCAATACTATTTCAATAATGCAATATGAGGCTACATCATAGATTTATCTGGAAAGTGCCAATGCAGAATTTGGCAACTTGGTTTTGGTTTGCTTCCAGATGCATTTATCAAGGAGCTCATGAGGGAAATGCTTTACTGTTCATTCTGCAAGTTGCTGGGTAGAGATTGTCCTTTAAATAGCCTGGGACCTATCTTTTAGCCAGCCACCCCTCCTTTCTGTGCTGGAGTGCCATGGCAGAGGCAGGAAGGATTTAGAGACTCATCTGGAAGTACAGAAGAGGTTAAACCAAGAGGACTTTCCTGTGAGCATACCAGCCTTCACCCTTGTTCCCAACTCTGGGTTTGGAAAACTCTGATTTATTGAACTGAAATGTGCATTCAAAGACCTGTTGGTTTCTTAGCCTTTTGAGAGCGTAGAAAGATTTGCCAGTGGGGCACACTCAATAAAACTGGTGGATGGGGATGGTCAACATGGCCTTTGTAAAAGGAAGCTTGACCGAACGATCCCGATAGCATTCTCAAAAGAGCTTAGAGGCATGTGGATAAGAGTTATCCTATTGGCCAATTGTTAGCTTTCCAGAGGCTTTTGACAGACTTTTTCACCAAAACCTTTTAAGGAACCTAACATAAGACAGAAGATCCTTACATGGATAAATACTTGATAAAGGGTAAGAAATGAGACGTATGAACAAAGCACCAATTCTTGGAGCAGGCTAAGATCAGCAGGGGGATTAAATGGTGATCTGTGGTGGGACCTTTTATGTTCAGTGAGCAGCGACATAAGAAAATTTGCTGATGAAACTGAATTACTCAAACCAGCAAAGATGAAGTATGTCTGTGAAGAGTTGTAGAAGGATCTGCTGGATGGCATTCAAGGTAGATAAAAATAAAATGATAAAAATGGACGAAAAAGCGGTCTTAAATTCCCTTGTTAAATGGCTATTTTTGAGCTAACCATTATAATTTAGGATTGAAATTGTGGGCACACAACAGAGCCATGAAGATATCAGCTCAATACTTGACAGAGATTGAGGAACCATACAAAATAGTAGCAATTATTAGGGGAGAAAACAAAACAGAGAGCACCATTTTGCCATTCACTTAAGTCTGTAAGTCTCTCAATTGTTTTAGTTCTTTCATATTGCAAAGGCTGCAGCAGAACTGGAAAAGAGCCAGAGAAGGTCAGCAAGGGTACATAGCATCTTTCTAATGAGTTGTTGCTAATGATGTTAGGGACACCCTACAAGGTCAGTGAAGTGGGTCTGCCCGGCATTCTGGGCCTTTCCCAGGCTCAGCTGAGGCTACAGCTGGTGCTAGCTCCTGCCTATTTGTTTTAGAGTTGTCCCAGAAAGCTGCTGTGAAAGGCACTGGTTTTTAGTGGATGTGAGGACAAGGCTGTAAAAATAAACAGAAGTAATTTTGTTGAAAGTATCCACTTCACTACATAGTGGCAGAATCAACCCTCCTGTAAACAGATCCAGTTTATTTTTTTTCGAAATCTTCTTCAAAGCTAGTTTTCCACATCACTTCTCAGCCACAGTCTCACTATCATAAACGAATAGCAAGTAAAGCCTAGGAAGAGTGTGCGAACCAGATTTTACACTAGACTGCATCTCATCCTTACAAACCAGCAATCTGCAGTTGCAGAAGTGAAATTTTATGTCTCTTATTGTAGTAGGAAAAAGGGAAAAGCTCAGTGCAATCAGCCATGTCTGGTGGACAGGAGAGACAGAGGAGGGAGAGCCATTTTCAAGGTAAAATGCCATCAGTTATACTGCTAAGATCTAAGGTCCCAGATGCAGAGGGAATGCATTTCCCACTCCTCCTTTTTTTTTTTTTTTTTTTTTTTCTTCAGCTCACAGCCTCTCTCTCTCGGTTTTTTTTTTAATTAATTTTTGGCAGGAACATAACCCCTGGAATCCTGCCATTTACTGCTTTAAAAATTTCTCTTGAAAAGAGGGAGGAAGACAGGGAGAAACCAAGGGGTAGAGGGAGTATGAAAACCTAATGGAGCTAATTGCAAGGGTACATAACTAACATTTTTCTGCAAAAATAGTCTGTCATTTATTTTTGTGATGAGCCCATTTTGATATCAGGCCCTGTGGGAGAGAAGACGATGACTGCTCAGTAGAGATTACTGGCTATTTCAAAGTTGCAACAGGACAGCTAGGCAGAACTAAACATATTGGTATTTTATGGGGTTTCCTTAAAAGAAGGCTGTCAGTGTAACACGATCATTCCTTAAATCTTTAAAGCATGAAATGTTTATAGTTAAAAAGATGAAACCATGGAAACGCAGATATGTTAAAGCAGAGTACAGAAGTAAAGATTCTTCTCATTCTGGGCTGAACAGTTTCACAGATGCTGAGGAAAGGGCACAGCATCCTCATCCTGCCCCAGCAAGATGCGCCGTCTGGTCTGCATTTGTCCCTGACAGTGATTTAGGCCAGGTCTCTACCCATTTTTCATTATTGTCCTGTGTGCTTTGGGTCAGCTGGAATTGGGATAGCCTCTCACTGCCCACTTTCTCGGCATTCCATGCACCTTCTGCCACCCTCATCAGGTGCCAAGCAGCAGCCCTGTGATTGCTCGCAGAGAGTTATGGTCAACAGCTCAATGTCCAAGAGGAGGCCAGTGACAAGTGGTGTTCCTCAGGGATCGGTACTGGAACCTGTGCTGTTCAACATCTTTGTTGGTGACGTGGACAGTGGGATCGAGTGCACCCTCAGCAAGTTTGCCGATGAGACCAAGCTGTGTGGCGAGGCAGACACGCTGGAGGGGAGGGATGCCATCCAGAGGGACCTGGACAGGCTGGAGAGGTGGGCCCAAGCCAACCTCATGCAGTTCAACAAGGCCAAGCGCAAGGTCCTACATCTGTGTTGGGGCAATCTCAAGCACAGGCTCGGCGGAGAATTGATTGAGAGCAGCCCTGAGGAGAAGGACCTGGGTGTGCTGATTGACGAGAAGCTCAACACGAGCCGGCAATGTGCGGCCACAGCCCAGAAGGCCAACCGCATCCTGGGCTGCATCAGAAGTGTGGCCAGCAGGTCAAGGGAGGTGATTCTGCCCCTCTACTCTGCTCTCGTGAGACCCCACCTGGAGTACTGCGTCCAGTGCTGGAGCCCCCAATGTAGGAAAGACATGAACCTGTTGGAGCGGGTCCAGAGGAGGGCCACGAAGATGATCCGAGGGATGGAGCACCTCTCCTATGAAGTCAGGCTGAGAGAGTTAGGGCTGTTCAGCCTGGAGAAGAGAAGGCTCTGGGGAGACCTTATTGTGGCCTTCCAGTACCTAAAGGGGACCTACAGGAGAGCTGGGGAAGGACTTTTTACAAGGACGTGTAGTGATAGGATGAGGGGGAATGGATTCAAACTGGAAGAAGGTAAATTTCAATTGGATATTAGGAAGAAATTATTCATTTTGAGCATGGTAAGGCACTGGAACAGGTTTCCCAGAGAAGTTGTTGAGGCCCCATCCCTGGAGGTGTTTAAAGCCAGGCTGGATGAATCTTTGAGCAACCCGGTCTAGTGGGAGGTGTCCCTGCCCATGGAGTGGGGCTTGGAACTCAATGATCTTCAAGGTCACTTCCAACCTAAACCATTCTATGATTCTATGATAATTTGTGGCAAGATGGGGACTGGTGCAGGCTCTCGTGGCACTATTCCCTTAAGGATGCAGAGTAAAGAAAAATTCCGAGAGCCCCTCTCAATGCCTGTGGCTCCCTGCAAGTTTGAAAAGGATAGATACAAAGCAATCCATGTGCAGTAGAGATATTTCTGGTAGTAGAGTTGCAGTAGAGTTGTTTCTGCTTCAGTGGGGAGACCTTGGAAGGGAGGGCATGTGCTGTCACCTTAGTGATAAAAGCCAGGGGTATATGTGCCAGCCGTTGGGATATAGTGGTGCTGGTGGACTACAGTATTAACAGTTGGGAGTGACTAGGAATGCCATCATCAGTCACTGCGCTGTGCTTACCCGGAGGCAGAGTCCCTCCTTCCCCACGCTCTGCTTTCCCATGGTAGGGCTTTGCTAGCTGCTGGCCAGGGCATTGGCAGCTGCCTGGGCTGCCGTGCTGCTCTTTGTCCAGCTCATCAGTTTCCTCTCCTAAAAACAACCCCCTTACAATTAATACTGATAGACGCGAGCTTCCTCTTTGTTATTTCCTGTTGTAATTCATTCATTCAGCTTTTCCCCAGTTGGTTTCAGCTGAAGCCCCAGTTGGCCTGGCCAGCTTCCAGGTGCTTGGAGAGGAAATGCAGAGTTTACCTTCGTGTACTACTGAGTAACAAGATATGCACCCTTTGGTCCATATTTTGGGAGGGAAGAGGAAGAGGGGGGAAAAAAAAGGGAGGCCAAAAATGATTCTTGTGTAAAGGATATGGATGTTTTTTGTCTAAATATACTGCACCATGCACATCCTGATATTCTCAAGCAGGATATCTTTAAATGGATACTGACAGCTGATTTATGCTTGGTACTGAGTTGTTTTTGAAGGGACTTATGTGTAAAAGAAAATGTGAAAGATATTATGGCAAAATATAAAAGGAACTGTTGTTTTCATAAATGACCGCATGGTTTTAAAATTTAAACATCTCCCTGCAATGTTGGAAAACTGTAGCAACAACATAGTGCTGTTGCACAAGACGTACTAAAATGACGCCAGAAGTAAAACAGAAGGAAAACTTATTCTGTGCATTGTCCTGCAGAAGGGGGGAGGGGACTGCAGATTGTCGCACGGTGCAGCCTCTGCTCAAAGCAGGCTCCGCCACATTTATCTGGTTCAATCCCACTGTCTATATGAAAAAGCCAAAGGTTACTTTTTTGAGGTGATGGCTAAAATGTGCCTTTAAGCTGCACCACACTGCAGGCTGTGAAGCAGCACAAGCCTCCCTTGGAGATCAGTCACTGGGCAGGTATGGACCACTTGTAAGTAGCAAAAATATGTCATTGCTTATCTTTCTTGTGTCTTGGTTGCTGATGCTACCAAAGATGTAGCAATCAGGGTGAATAATGGTGCATGAGGACTAGCCTTTTGTCCACCAAAGTCCTCTGTAAATTCACGTTACCTACCTGGACTGTTTCAGGGTGACAAGTTTCCAGCAGCTGCAAGTAGTGCAACATGATGAAAGCAGACCAGCAGAGTGAAACTGGTGGTGCAGAGGCCCACTGGCTATGTTCTTGGAGAGTTTTGCTTTGGACAAGGTGTAGAGGAGTGGCTGGAGTGCTCTAGGTGATCTCCAGGGATGCATCTGCTGGTCTAGTTTTGCTCTCAAATAAACCACTTGGTGTCCTCTGGGACTGCTCTTGCCTTGGTGAATCAAGGGGTGGGAAGTGGCGGTGCTCTCCTGACCCTCCCTAAAGCACTGATGTAAAAGACACCAAAATGTTCAACTTAACAGGAGCTGAGCAAACGGACCTGAGGGCAGAGGGGTCCCTGCATCGCAGTGATCCCTGCACCACTCTGTCCCCCATCAGCCCCCATCATTCACGTGGTGTGGACCCTGTCCCTGCAGTGCTGTGGAGAGCTGTCTCGCCCCTGGTAAAACATAGTGACGTTTACTTCACAACTGCCTGTTTCTACATGTGTGCAGCCTCCACCTTATCTCTGAGGCATTTTTAAAATTCTCAGGATTTTAGCATGCTCTCATGCTCTCCCAGGCATCTCACATAACCGCCTGCCTCCCTGCCATGCAGCACTAAGCAACTTGTTACTGTATGTCTGAGGAAAAGTCTGGAATAACCTTAATTTTCTATTTAAAAAGCAGCTGCTGGTTGCAGCAATTGTCCTAAGGAATGCTTTATAGTTCATCTGCGTCCTGATGTGTGTAATACTACTGAGGACAGGATAAGCCAGATCTGGAGGCCTGTGAATAATACTGTATTGTGAGAGACTTCCACCTTTTCTTTTGCGGCAGACAGAAAGTGCATGTCACTGGAGAAGGCAAAGCTTTCAACTAAGTTTGCCAAGTGTGCATTTAAAGTTTAGGATCATACCAGATGTACTTCAGAAAATTGAATATTTAGGTGTTTTTTACACGGTTTAGGAAATACTGGCATCGTTAAAACAGGTAAGGAAACATTTATTAGGCTGTCAAAAAGCATTGCAGCCTCAGATAAATCCACTGTTGCTCTGCCCCAGACCCTGCTTTCCTATAACTCAGGTGGATGGCAAGGACAGTGAAGCAATGGAAGAGTCACCGAGACAGCTGGTGTGCGAGGGTGAAATCACGGGCTGGTATTTCCCCTTTACAAAGAGCCTAGACAAGCACATGTTGGGGATGATATCCTTCATTCATTCTTACCATTCAGGTGGGACAGGGACCAAGCACCTTTGGAGTTTTCTACTTATCCTTTGGGTTTGTGATGGCTCTAGTGAGTTAAACACGGATGTGTTGAGTCACATCAGCTGAAAGTCAGGGCTTAAAGTTTAAAAATTTATATTGGGTTAAAATGCTGACTCTAAAATGTGTGGTATTAAAAAAAGAAAAATAGAAAAAGATTGCTTGTGAAAGAACTTTTGCTGCAAGCAAAGATTCCAGGAGTAAGATCTCTAGAAAATAATTTCATTTTTCTATTCTTTTTTGACATAGTAGTTGTGAATAAGGCTTGATTAACCTTGCTTTTCACAACTGCTCTTTGTAATGAAAATATCTTTTAAAGGAGAAAAGATTATAGAGGGTATAATAATTGACTTAACTGGTAGTATTGCACCTTTGTGGTTTATAATGTTATGCTTGTAAAAATCTGCTTTGTGTTGTATCTGTTGTGGTCCAGGGCGGTGCAGAAGGTTGTCAGGGAAAATTTTAGGTTCTACACAGAGGGAAAAAAGCCTTTGTAGCCTCTAACAGTGAAACTGGAATGTGGAGAGTGTTATACTGGATTATGTCCATCATCCATCTAGTCTAGCATCCCACATCTGAGAGCTGTCAGTGCCAGATGCTTCAGATGAAAGTGTAAGAAACTTGCAGACAAGGGATTGTCTTGATTACTGATAGTGATAGTTTTGCCTAAGCTCTGGAGAGTATGTTTTAATACCTCTTCCAGAATGCTTGTCCTTGATGTTTTCAAAGTTTATATAAGCATCCAGCCCTTTCTGAAAGTTGTAACATTTTGTATTTTAGGGTCTGTCTATGGGAACAGATCCCATGGTTTAATCCCATCTTGTGTGAACAATTTTTTTCAGTACCATTCTGATCATTCAATTTCGTGTAAACCTTCTTGTGAGGGAAGATAAAGAACAGAAGCTCTTTACATAATTTCTTCCTATAAGCCAGTGTTCCACGTACGTTTTATAATGCCCTGCTTTTTGTCAGTGCTACAAGATGAAAACTCTGAACCTTAAAACTAGAAGAGAAAAAAAAAGATTAAGAGGGGAAAATCACTCATATTTTTGCTGGGTTGAACTATTCAAAGCACACAGACAAATTTTTAAGTATTCTTCTGGAATAGAGCTTAAATCAGTAAAAGTGTGTTACAAAAAAGTGAGTCTTGGCTCGGTAGCAGTCTCAAAATCATAAATTTGGCTTGGATTTTTTCTTTTTCCATTTCAGAAACTGATGATACAGTAAACTTCTTGTTGATTGAAACATGATAGCAACAAAAATGTTTCATTTCAACTTTGTTTCATATGTCAAAAATGCAAAAGAAATTGATTTTGGAGGGGAGAAAAGTTACTGCAGACCAGAATGTTTGATGTTTCATTAAAAGGAATGTTAGAATTGGGTCTTTAACATTTTTTCAGAATGAAAAAAAGTCTAGATGGGGGAACCAAAATCAGTGCATATTTTTTTTATACACTTCAGGGTTGCTTTACACAAATATACACATGAAAGAATGAGGAAGGGTGAAGAAAGATTTCATGTAGCAGAAGTGTTCTTGATACACTTGAAGATTATTTCTAGAGCATCAAGTTGTTTAAAACACAGCTGTTTGAGGAGTTGCCACTGCCACATACAGTTAAATTATAATACTTACTACTCCTGTGGCTTGAAAATGTTTTTTGTTGTTTAGGGGGGGAAGGGAGGTTGGGGATTTTTATTTTTGGCAGGACGCCTTTGCAGTGAATAGAAGAACAAAGAAATTAGGAAACATAACAAAACAAAAGCAGTCAACAAGACAGAACTGAATAACTAAAAACTTAGATGCCTCTATTTTTTATCTGCCATGTTTCTTAAAATCATGTGAACTATTGTAATCTGCTTTGTCACTAGTTATGCAAACAGCTCAGAAAAAGTCAAGCCATTTAGACTGGATCTGCAGATATTCTGGAAGTCACTCTCTCAAAATTTTATTGTTAACTCTCTGGTGAATATTAAGATTCATTTGAAAGATATATACTTCAATGGTATTGGCTGCACCAGAGGTCTCCTAGAGTCACAGTGAAGCCAACCAAGCAGATGCCGACACTGCCTCTGGAAACAGGAAAGTTAGATCTCTGGAAGTGCTGAGCATCTGATATGTCCAAACAAGGACATTTGATATCTGAGAAATGAATTACACTCCTAGAAGCCTGTAGTTGGTTTTCACCATGTCATTTGTACTGGTGTGAACTAAAATTAAACATATTTTTATTGCCTGTATTCCAACTTAGGCTGCACTTGGTCAAAGGTAGCTTAGCTTTCATCCAAGCATGGGTACTTCCAGGGAATAAAACCATATTTCTTGTCCAGACTCTTCTGACCCATGCAATATTCAGTAGTGCTCTTGTAAGTGTGCAACAAATGCAAATCAAGAAAGAAAGTGTCCTGACTTCAGTGTTTAAAACCCACCTCTGTCTCACTGAGAAAGCAGGTAAAAAAGTGTTTACTTCATACCTCTTCCCTCAAGTTATTGTTATATTAAACAAGCTCAGGCTGCTAGGATCATTCATATTAAAAAATGGAAAGGTTTGCTGTACGGTAAATAATAGCTTCATTGGGGTATGAAGAAAATTTTAAATGAAGTGAATAGTTAACTTCATTTTAGCACACTCTGGAAAGGATATTTAAACTGTTTTGACATGTCCAGACGCTCATTTTAGAATCAGTCTTTCCAGACATTACTCAATCCACCTGACACTGGAGAAGTACGATTTGTCACCAGTTCTTGATCTAATGTGTTTTCCTGCTGAATTCAGAAACTCTTAAATCTATTAATGTTGAGTTGTTCATACTAAAAATATGGTTTTTTCCACAGCCCGGTCTATGCTGGTAGACTTTACTCAAGGGAGAATGTGCAACCAGGTACAACTGGGAGAGGCTGGGAGTGGAGACATTTGGGGATCCCTCCATCAGTAATTTCTAACCACTCTGCCACGAGTATAACCTTATTGTTTCAGATATTTACAGTTCTGTCATTAATAAGAAGCAATTTTCCATGCTGGTTTATGGGAATTCATTAGAGGTTATTAGTGAGTAAAGATTGCATTCCAGCTATCCTGCAAAACTGCACAAATGTGCTCTTTTAACAAATGATATTTAAAGCGATTTAAGCCAGATCCATTTAAGGCAACTTTTGATTTCCAGGAAGTCAGATCTCTTACTATGGAAAAAGTCTCCTTCAATGTGCTACAAAGTCACAGAGCAGCTAAGGCTGGCAGGCATTTTTGGAGGTTGTCTTGTCCAGCCCCCTCTGCTTGTGCAGGGTCAGCCAGAACAGGCTGCTTGGGGCGTCTTCCAGACAGATTCTGATATTTCTAAGACTAAGATGTCACAGCCTGTCTGGGAAACCTGTGCCAGTGTTTGATCACCCTCATGATAAAGAAGTTTGGTGTTGGTTTTATTTTTAAATTTCAAGTGGAATTTCCTGTTTTGCACCTATGACCTCTGGTCCTGTCACTGGGCACCACTGAGCTCCATCTCCTTTAATTCCTCACCTCAGGTGTTTATATATGTTGCTAAATCCCCCTCACCCATCACTTATCCAGGCTTTTCATGAAGCTTCCTCCCCTCAGGATCCTGTGCTCCCCTGGACCATCTCATAGCCACTGCAGCCAAGGCTGCTGCTGACCTTCGCATTCCCAACCAGCTGTTGCTTTGTGTAAGTATGAGGTTCAGCAGAGCGTCTCCATCTATCAGCATCTTGATCACCTGTGCCAGGAAGTTGACATCAACACACCCAGAAACCTCCTGGATTGCTTGTGCCCCACTACGTTACTCTCTTGAATATTACTGAGGTGGTTGAATTTCCCCATGGAGATGATGGCTTGCAGACAAGAGGCTTCTTCCAGTTGACCAAAGAAGGTCTCATCTGCCTCTTCATGACCAGGCAGTCCATAGCAGGCATCCACCACAACATTACCTGCATTGGTTTACTCTCTAATCCTAATTTATGAACTCTCTGCTAATGATTGTGTGTCACCACCTCTCTCCCCTGTCATTCCCCATTTAAGGTTCTGTACTCCAGGTTGATCTGCCTGTATTATGTAAATTGTAGGTAACACAAAACTGCATTTTAAGGTTGCAATCGTAGTTTTAACATGTGCTACCAGGTTGAAGTAAGCCCTAGATTTCCTTTTAGCTCCTAACACGAAACTCCAGACTGCTTTAAAATTATTTACACTCCTTTGGGCCTATTATGTTCATTTCTTAACAAAGGTGGATGTAAAAAAACATTGTTCATAAAAAAACACATTACTTGAGCAACAAAAAATGTTTAGGCCCCTCTGAGATGTTTCATTGGGACTGTTATTTTGAACAGCCTTTTGCTGTAAAATCTGAATGTTTGAGTGGATTTTACCTTGGTTCTGCTGCTTGAAGAAAACACTGAGTGAATGTATGGGCATATGTAGGAAGAGGTATAGGATTTCCCCAAACAACTATATCAATGTGAAAATGATTTATCCCCTACCTCCATTCAACATGTGGTTTTTGACTTCTTCAGATGTAAGACTTTACAAAATCTGTTTCCCCCGTCACATGGATTTCTTTATTTCTTCTTTTCATCCCCTTTTGATTCAGAAATGGTGAAATAAATGTATCTGAGGAACTGAATTCCTTAGCCTCTGCTCTCTCTGGAACAAAATGTTGCAGGGGCATTCTTAAGTATTTCACCTTTTCATGGCTTGAAAAAGTCCTCTCCAGCTTAATCTCCCTAATCTTCATTTAACTTTTGCAACCACTTCCTGCTAAGGCAAAGAAAAGATCTCTTCCCTCTCCAACAAAGAAAATCTTTCAAAAACTTTCTTTTTTAAAAACAGGAAATCAAAATAACCATGCTCTTGTAGACCTCTGTGGTGTGCTCAGCTTGGTCTGGCTGTGGCTACCATGAACCATCTGCTGTGCTGCTGGTGGAGCAAGACCCACACGCTCCACTCCAGGGCAGGGATGAGCATACGGCCAACAACAACACAACAGCAAAAAATCAGAGAAACATCAGATGACACGCTTCTGGAGACCGCCGTTTCCCCGTGACGTGGGGGAATGTTATCTGGCTTGTTACAGGACATCTGCATGGTAGACTGGTGGCCACCCCCCAGCCTCTTTAATATGAGTTTGGGTCTGGCTGGTGCACCCAGTGCCCAGCTGAGGTTTCAGCCCTGAGCGTGGGGGCTTGGAGGGAACTCTGCGACGACATGGTGGTGAAGGAGGGTTGCACAAAGCAGAGTCTCATGTGACTGGCAAAACGATTGCAAAGGGAGGGGGGGGGCACTCGTCGTTGTTCTAATTTGGTTTTTGTTACTGCAACTTCTTTTCATTCCCTGCGCTTTTTCACAGTCAGCACTGTGGCTGCCAGCAGTCTTTCCTGCAAAATGCTTCTGATTATGGTCGGCGTCAGCACATACAGCGCCTACAGCCCCTCTGTAGTGTTTCCAAAAATGTGTTAGCCTGGACAGAGGACTAATGGGTCAAAAATGCAAAAATGGTCTGAATGTCAGTCTGAAAAACAGAAGGCTTTGCAACCTGTTATTTCATTCAGCTCAGCAAAAGCTGCTTGCAGTAAGGGACTCAATCCTTTTCCTACATAGGGTATGTTATTTCTTTGCTTTAAAAATACACCCTTAACAATAGATCACACTCCTGCTGGGCTCCTGCAGTTGTGGTGGTAGGGAGATCTTATTGCGGCCTTCCAGTACCTAAAGGGGGCCTACAGGAGGGCTGGGCAAGGACTTTTTACAAGGGCATGTAGTGATAGGACGAGGGGGAATGGCTTTAAGCTGGAAGAGGGCAGGTTTAGATTAAACATTAGGAAGAAGTTTTTCACTTTAAGGGTGGTGAGGCACTGGAACAGGTTGCCCAGAGAGGTTGTTGAAGCCCCGTCCCTGGAGGTGTTCAAGGCCAGGCTGGACGTGGCCTTGGGCAACCTGGTCTAGTGAGAGGTATCCCTGCCTATGGCAGGGGGGTTGGAACTCGATGGTCTTCAAGGTTCCTTCCAACCTAAACCATTCTATGATTCTATGATCACAAGATGCTGAAATAAGCCATTCACTGAGTGGGGGAAAAGGAGTGTCTAGTAAAGGTGATGCTGGCAAGGAGAGTTTGTGTTAGACAGCCACCAGTCTTTTTTTGCAGAGCTGTAGCCATCACCTGCATTTGGCTCCCATGGTGTTTTTTGAACAGGCAGGTGGTGCTGGTCCCTGCTGCATCAGCAGAGACCTGGGAGTAGGGAAGACAGGCAGGGTAGCACTGGTCCCATCCCAGCTCAGGGGGTTTAGGCTCAAGTCCTTGCTCTACCAGACATCTGTCCATTCACGGAGCTTCTCCAAGCCAGCAAATCCTGACAGACAGTGAGTAAGAGGACAGATGGGAATAAAAATGTACTCACACGGTTACATTAGCTGCTGCTTAGCCATTGTTTGGGTTTCAGACAAATAAAGCAGACTGTAATCAGCGCACCTTGGTGTCTCAGGCTGGTACTGCCAGACAGGCTGCCGGGACAGCAGTGGCTGATGTGGGAGGGAGGCAGGGCAGCCAGGCAGGAGCAGGCAGCAGCAAGCAGGGAGGAGATGGTGAGTGGATGCAGGGCCAGAGGGGTGATGGCGAGGAAGGGGCTGGGAAGCATTGATCAGTCTCTGTGGGAGCAGGGGCACAGGGCTCCACGTGAGTGATGGTAAGTGATGCAGCACATGGATTCACCTGAGAGACCTGAACTGGTCTGAAGCCAGGCCCTGGGTTTTTGCATTCTTATACTGTGGTATACCGTGATATACACTGATGTTCAGGCCCTACATGGCATTTAACTTATGGATCTCAAAGCACACAGTTGACCAAAGCCCAGTTGTCCCAATTATCAAAAAAAAAGGATGAAGGGAGGCAAAACAGGTCACGTTCAGGGCACAGCTGTGTTCAGCCTCCAGCATCCTGCTGTCTGAGCCACAGCAAGGCACAGCTCTGAGGCTGTGGTTGCTCAAGGGCGCAGGGCCAGTCCTCAGAGACATAACCACTTGTTTCTTGTACTCGTGTCCTGTTCCTCTATTCCTCTGCTGGTACTTGCTCTTGGCCAGGGCTTGAAGGTGGGGTGTTGGGCTGGTTCAGTACACACCCAGAAGATGTGTCCTTGGGTCCTCGTACTCTGAGTCTGAGTCATTTTACACTCACTGCGCAGACATATGTACAGCTGCTGTCAGCTTAAGCAGGTCTACTGCTTGCCATGTTCATCTCGCGAATTCCTGCCCTGGTGCGCTCCCTGAGGCTGGGGGTGCCAGGCACAAGGATTCACACTCAGTGCACCCACCAGTGACACTGGAACGATGGGATCCCTGTTTTCAGTGCAGTATCCATCTCTGGCTAAGCTACTTGCCATGAAAGAACTGTTTCTTTCCATCAAGAAAAAACAGGTTGTGAAGCAAAACATGACATCCCATTGCTATTATGGGCAGGGCTTTCAGACACACATGAGGAACCACCTCCAGTCCACCCACTTCAGTTAGTCCAACATATCATGTTTCTACACTTTTGTCTCCTATCTCCTATCTAGTTATATTTATTTTTGCCAGACGATATGCTGCTGTGCCTCCCAGGTGTGCTGCAAGCTGGAGACAGCTGAAAAAAAGAATTAGATTCAGTGAAAGAAGCTGTCCTCCCACCCATGAGCACTCTTTCCTTCTCCTCTGGTCCTCATATGGTTTCAGAAAAGCCCCTGGCTTCCTCCATCCTGTTTTCCTTGTATGAGTATCTGCTGGAGACTCAAAGGAACAAACTCTGATGATTGCCAGCGCAGGTCAGCATAGGGAAGGTAAGGCTCACAGAAAGACTGTAAATATTTTTATTAATGAAAAATAAGAGACCTAATCCACCTTACTTTTATTTGTCCCGTTTCTATGAATGAAAAGATACTGTGGTATGTTTCACTCTTCTTTTCGTCAGATACTCTTCAGGTGCCTGTGTAACCCAGTTGTGATCAGTGCCTTTTTACCATCACAGGGGGTAACGCATCAACCTATACTGGAAAGGGGTCCTCCCCTGAAGGAGCTCACACCACAAATGTGGTAGAAGGCAGAGGGCAGCCACTTTGTTATCCTTCAGTTACAAATGGGCACCTGAGACACGGCAAGATTCACCCAAGGAAGGGCTTTTACCCCATTGTCCTGAGGTCCTGTGCCAGCAGCTCCAACGAAGGGCTGCCCTGTCTCCCGTGCCAGCTGTTGCCTTTCCTTCCCTGGGCCAGGGTTTTCTCCAGGTCCCTGGGCCATAAATATCTGGTGGCCTTGGTGGCTCTGGTAAGACCAGCTCTGGAACTGCACTGAATTACAGTGCCTCGAGGAGGGACGAGAGACCCGGGACCATGAGCAAATGTCATCCTGATGGCTTCACATCCACATACACCTCCATGTCCAACATCTTTGAGACCTGTGGCCTGAAACTATGCATACATTAAATACCCTCTGCTAGTCATCCTAATTCTCCCCTGCCTGCAGTGTCTGCTCCCACCCAACCAAAATTAATCTCCCCAGTAGCAGGAACCTGAATGATTATCACTGCAAGAGCAGTTAAGACACTCAGTTGCCTTTGGTAGAGTAAACTCCTCAGAGACACGAGTAAGTAGAAGATAGCTACATGGCAGATGTTTATATATATGCACACACGCACATATACACACACTCTCCCTCTCTAATTTCTTGACACATGGAGAGCAGCTACACATGCAGCACACTTTGTATTGTACGTCAACTTCAAACACAGCCCAAATCAGCCGTGGAAATGGCAGCAATTATGGTAAGCTGAAACCAAACAAACTGCAGCAACCTAATAGTTTCAATGGCAGAAAAAAAAAAAAATCCCACATCGCCCAGCTGCAGGAGCTGATAGGAAGACAAGCCTCAAGGCAGCTTATGGTTTCCTGGCTGTCATCAGCTAGCAGCTCGGATACTTGATATAATGAATAATCAGTGTTTGAACTGATGGAAGTGACCTTAAAACATGCTGGGGAGGGGGAAATATTCACAGTGTGCATTGGGCAGTGGAAGTTGTGGTTTGAATACATTTACATGGTAAATGTTTGTTCTACGGGGTAGAATTAAAGCAGGGTGAAAATAAAGGCTGTAGTCACTACATGGCCGAAATATGGAGGGAGATATATATACATATGAAACCAGAGAAGGAGCTTTGTAGATGGCAACAGCAGTTTAAGTAGATGTACGTTGCAAGTGGTCCTTCTCCCGAGGCCTGTATTTATTACACAGATGGCAAAACAAGCTGGTGAGACGCAGGAGGGAAGGTCTTCAGCGGGCGACTGAGCCAAGGCATTAAAGTTGTCTTCTTAAGTAGCGCATTAACAGCACAGGGAGCAAGCCCAGCGGGGGTGTCAGAGACCTGCCTGACGTGGCGATGGTGGGCAGGAGCTGGCCACCTCCACTTCCACCTGCCTCTTCGCTCACACCGCTCGGTGATTTGGTGGGGAAAGTGGGCAGCTTTCACTGACCGCTCTCGAGGCATCGCGTGGGGTTAGGGCTGCGGGCGGAAAGCCTGGGAGGATCCCAGGGGTGCCTTTGTGCGGGGCTGAAAGGAGGGAGCTGGCTGGCTTTCTGGGCCCCCTCTGCATCTGCTGCAGGCATCCAGGCTGTGAGGAACCTGGCAGGACCATGCTCACCTTCTGCCAAGATTTCTGTGAAATCGTATTCCTGCGTTGTTTTGTCCATTTTAGCTGGCCTGGTCGCTCTCCAAAAGCCAGGCTTTAGAGGAAGAAAACTAAACTCACTGTGCAGATGTTACAGCCAGGACAATTAGCATGCAACAGAGGCTTTTCTAGAATTGCAGAGGCATAAAGAGGCAAAAGAAATGAGGCACTGGCTTGGGGAAGCGCTTTCGTCATGTACCTCTGCTCTCCTCCCCAGACCTGCTGTCTTTTAATTAAAAAATGACCTATTGGGAAATTTGGAACACGGACAACTTTTTTTTTTTTTTTTTGCTAAGAGACCACCACTCACCTTTCCCTCTTCTGCCTCCTTAATTTAGGTTAGATTTAAAGGAAATAACTTGAGGTTTGGAAACAAATATCTCTAGAGAGCAGCTCAGTAGTATGGTATGGAATGAAGCCAATAGCTGTAGAGATCATCTAACTTGAACTGAGGCAGGTAAAGAAAAGCCAGGGAAACTGAACCAAAACTTTTCTATACGCGTTGCCAGTGGCCTGGTTTTCTACTGCAGCGCGCTTTGCACTGCAGTGTGGAGCCACATCGAAGGGATCTGATGCTAGCAGATAAATATAGCCAGGTTTTTAGAGTGCTCTGCACTCAGTCTGCAGGCTCGTGAACACAGCTGCCCATCGTGTGCCCCGCTACCTGTTTTACCCCTCTGTGATTTGGGGTGCTTTACCCCTCAGGCTAAAAAAGAGAAAACGTAGCTCACATTCACCATGAGGCTGGCAGGCTGGTAAGCCTTTACTAAGGCACCTTGAGGCAGCCTGTGCAATATGGAATTCGCACTTCTTCTTGCCCAAATGTAGCCTGTTCATGTGCCTGGCTGCCCTGGCAAGAGCATCACTTCACTGGGACAGAAGGGTGTCCTTCCTCGGGACTGGTGAGGAAGAGCGAAGATAGCAGAGGTCTGTACCAGTACTTGGAAGCACTGTGTTTTGCAGAGATATAGAACTGCAGAGTTTCTTTTTGCCTTTCTGCTCCCACCACAGATGCACTGCATCATCACTAAAATGTTTCCTATCCTTACCTAGTGGTAACACTTGAATCTGTGATGTGGGGCAGGGAGGGTGAGAGACCGAAGCCCTTTTAAAATCCCCAAACCACAGCAGAAGTCGCTGAACCAGCGGAGAGCCACGCAGCTCCACTTCACCACTTCCAGCCTGACCAGTCTTGGTTGGGTTAAAAGTACAGCCTGGACTCTGCGCTCCTCAGACACAGCCCTCTTTTAAGCAGGACCGTCTTCACCTTGCCAGCAGTGGCAGTGACTGATTTGATGAGGACCACAGACCCTTGGCAAATGGGCTGCGCCTGCACTTGCCAAACCTTCTGCTGTTGAATTAGGCTGAAGTGAGGTTTCTGCGCTGTGGTCACGGAGGAACTGATTTACAGAGAGGCCCTGAACTGACCAATCTGCAGAGCTGGTCTGCCTGGTAATTTTGAAGGACTAAAAAAAACATTTGGAACAGGAAATGAGGAATATGCACAAGGGAAATTCCCCTCCACTCCCCCGGCTTGCCTTAATGGCTCTGTTTTACCTCTGTACGTCTGCCCTTGGCTTTCTCTGTAAGTGATGTTATTCTCTCAGAAAGAAGATGATGTGTTCACCCAGACAATCGCAAATGGATAAGAAAACCGAAATATTTATTTTCTTCATCTTCCTTAAGCACATCTGCTCAAACATAGCAATTCCCTGGTGCAAGGGAGCTCAGTCATTCTGTGCTGGACAGCTAAAAGGCATAAAACATAAAAAGTTCTAACCAAAACTGATCCTTCCAAATCGTCAGTGGAGAGTAAACAAAGCAGAAGGATGCAAAATCCTGTGTGTGCCAACAGTGGACAAGTGTAAAAAGAGCAGAACCTCTCTTCTTGGCCAAGCCTCCTTACCCAGAGGAACAAGGCTTCAGATGCTTTTGCAGGGAGATATTGTGCCAGAGGAGGCAGGGAGCGATGCTGGGGAAGCTGAGCACTCGTTATCTTAATGATGCACCAAGCCTGGAACATTTGAAAAATAGATGCAGTCTTTGGAAAAACCACACAACAGAAAAAATATATGTGTTGATCTTCCAATCTGGTCAAAAGAGACAAGTCATTCCAAGCCCTTCTGCAAAAGTACTCTTTTTCTCTGTAAAATGCTGCAATTCTGGAGAAAAGCGCCCATGAAAATTAAGTGTTACAAGAATGCTATTTTTGTGAAAGAAAGCCTGTTGCTTACTTTACTAAAATCTCATCTTTTCACAGAAATTGTGAGCTTGGCAGGTCTTTCATGAAGTAAATATTTACCTTTCTTACCACAAAGTGCCAACACTGCTTTGGGCCTAACTGTTAACTGGATGTTAGTTCATTTTTATTATCTCGCTCAATTTAAAAAGTAAGACATGACCACAATTTGAAATGAAATCTGGTAATAAAAATGAATTAATGGACATATATGTTCACACAGCACACACAGAGAACTAAGTCTTCAACACTGAATTACTAGCAGGCTCGTAAGTCTGTCATTAAGCCCCTAAGTGTATACACAGGCATCTAAATATTTCTTTCAATTCCAAAGCACAGGATAAGGCACTAATTTTAAGCATCCAGATTCGTCAATGCAGACTTTATTGGACCATCGGTCAGGTGAAGCAACCGACAGTAGAAGGAAAGTGTCTGGCAACCACTCCTGTGGATAGGCATGCAGTAGCCGTGATTTGCGGTGACAGGGGGTATATTAGATGCAAAGACACGGAAGCCGCAAATATGCTGAGATCAACTACAAGTTTAGTGAATTTTAACAGGAATAGCTATTATCCTCAAATTCCTATCAGCAGCAAATCACCTGGGTTTTGCTGCTTATTGCCTTTCATGCTCATAATTCTCCTGGTAAAAACATTTAGGCAGCCAGTGAGAAGGTAGAAATTATAACATGTGATTTAGGTGACTGGCTGCCCACATGAATAACAAGAAAGGAGCAGATTAAATTAACATTTTCCAAATAGCTTGAAGCATGAACATAATTCTGCCAAAGCATTTGGTGCATACTTGCAAGTAATACATTCGGGGAAAGGCAAGACTGGTTTGTAAGTAATTTGCTAAGGAAGGAAAAAAACCTAAGCAACAAGTTTATAATGTAATTTAGGGGCTTAATGATGCAGATAAGAATCTAGTGGGAGATTTATGCCTGTGTGCTTTTGAAAAATCCAAAAGGATGTCCAATTTACAACTTTAAGTTGCTAAATACCTTTAAGCTTTGGCCTTAGTTTGAAAATAAGTATAGATTTGTCACAAAGAGCTTGACCCGGGTGAGTGTATAGCAGCATACTTCTTGCAGTCCATACAGGCGTGGACTACGATGTGACACATATTCTGCAGCAGATAGGTTCATATCCCTACAATTATAGAAACACCACAGTAAATGATTAAAAATGGCTTGCCAGAAAAAAATAAATCAATTCCTCCAAAACAACACTGGGGATATGAATTGAAGGGGGAATCTATATCCTTTTATACCTTGTAGTATTGCATAGGAAAGGCTGGAAATTATGGCAGGGGTATACACTAGGGAAAAAAAACGAAAAGGTTTTGTATATAGTTTATATAAAAAAAAGAGGGAGAAATTTCTGGTTTTGCAGGAGAAAAAGTAGGAGAGAAATAGATGCTGTTTTATAGATATGCTCAAAAAATGAAGTGATGCAAGGAGATTGTTACTAGAAGAATGAATTATTTCCTTCAGGAGGTGGAGCCTGAACATGCAGCCGAAAGAAAGCAGTCATTCTCACAAAAAAATTCATTCCAGTCTTTATTCTAGATATTAGTGTTAAAAAGTCGTTCACAAAAAGAAAGAAGACCTCAAGAACATAATTTCTACGAAAAATCCTACATAGTTCTCAACAGGAGTTGTCTGTACACAGCAACGGTTGTTTGGTGGTGTGGATCCTCATTATTTCAGCACTGCTTCAGCTATCTTTGACATGCAGTTAAGCTAACCTGAATCATGCCATTTAAAACCAAAATGTCTGTGCAGACTTTTATATCTCTGCTGACTGCACCATCATAAAGAAGCAAGCCAACACAAAAGGGTACAAACATTTGCTTTCTTTAACAGTTAACCCTTTAACAGCAGTTTCTTTCAGAAAGGCACTTAAGTAAGACAGGTTTCATATAAGGGCTTCACATATAGATCACATACACTTTTATAGACTCTGGGGTTTTTGGGTGGGTTTTTTTGTGTGTTGGGGTTTTGTTTGGTTGGTTGGTTTTGTGTGTTTTTTTTGTTTTGTTTTGATTTTTGCTTTTTTTTTTTTTTTTGGTAGTTAATTTTTTAATTCTTAGAAACCTTTCTCCTGTAGCAGAAATAGAGTTTTTCCACAACCAGCTTCCCTGGAGAGCTTGCGCTTGTCCTGATGAAGCCTACTAACACTGTCTGGGCTGAATGAGCCACCGCTTCCCCCCGCTCGGTGCCAGTGTTGGCCAGTGTGATCGACAAGGGGTCGGGCTGTGGGCTGGAGGCACATTTGCAGCTCACCATCTGGAAGTCATTCCCGGCCGGAGTGGACTGTGAACACACTAGGCAGACAGGATCCTATAATGTCTCTCCTGTCTCAGCCTTAGCTGCCTCGGATGGCCAGATAATGAGAGCACTACTGTGAGTGAAAGTGTTTATGTGTTTATGTGACTGCAGGTATGCACTTTTTTGCTGCTGATTTCTTGCGAGCTCTTCAGACAGTGAGCAGGGACATCACGGGGACACGGCAGAGACAGAGCAGCATGCTGGGGTGGTGTGATAACCGCCAGCTCCAGGACTGTGATGACCTCCTTTTCTCCTCTCTGTTGCAGCAACATGTTGCCTGCTTTCATTAGGGCTTTCTGCTTGGGAAACAACTTTGACCTAGAGCATGCTTACAAGAAGAGGAGCATCAGCTAACACCATCTAGCCAAGCAGTTGTTTCCTAAAAGTTTTTCCTTCCCAATTACTTTTTGAATAAAAGTAGCACCTCTTGAGTTAACCCACCAAGCAGTGTGAAGTCATTACACCAATTTAAAATCCAGACGTCATTAGAAACCTTTGCAAAGGTTCATATAAATATGGGTGTTTCACTGTCTGTGCTGTCCTACTGGACCAGGGCAGTGAGCGTGGGAAGTACATTCACCGCAGCAGCTAGAGTCCTGCTGCGTATGCAGTGGAGCTGCCTGATGTGCCAGCAGTAGCCCTTGAAAACAAAAACAGCGAAACATTTCTCTTGCAGTTCCTCCAGGAGAGGGAGGTCTTGGGATACGCCTTCTGGATGTCACCACTGAACAGTGACAGTCTTGAGAGCAACAGTGAAAAAAAACTTACCCAGCAGGTTTTGAAGGCTGCAATTTGATGGCATGCCAAGAAATCATCGTTATCTTAGATGTGTTCATGACCCTTGTGACCATAGCCACTGAACACATCACCAACTTCAACATCCTTATCCCCTCAAATGTCCTGCAGGAACCCCTGCCACTACCCCTTCTGTCCCATGCAATGTCCCCACAGTTGTGCCTATGATGGTGTGTGTAAGTGCAGCCCTGGAGCCAAAGTCAGGGCCCATCACTTCACTGGCCGATTGCAACAGCTTTGGGGGTATCTCAGGGGTCACCCCAGCGCACCCCAGGAGGAGCAATGGGAAGAGAAAGCAGGTACCTCCTGCTATCCTAATCTGGGCGCTTGGCACAGACAGATTAGATGCCTTGTGCCAGGTACCCGCAGCATAGCTGGAGGCATGAGCCCCAGCTCTCCACTGGAGCTTGCACAATGACGTCGATGCGCTGCAAGACCATGTAACCACGGCTGCAGTGTAGAGCACCAGAGAAATGCAGCCCCAAAGGCAGAGCGCCGGAGAAAGGAGTGAGAGGGACTAGCTGGAGTCATTGCAGGGAGCTTAGTAATTGGCCTGGTTTAATTTCATACACCTTTAAAATGTTAAATTACAAAAAAAACCCCTATATCCTACTTTCCCTGAAAATGAATGTGTGCATATTCTGTTAGCTTTTTAAATGATTGCAAGTTTTTTTACATGCAATAATCTGCTGATTTCTTTTGGTTAACTAGTTAAGTATTCACTGATATTTCCAAGAGATGTGTCTGGGTTATAATAGGTTGAATGAGATGGTGTTGATGGTTTCAAATACAGTTGAAATGTACATGGGTATACCTGCTAGCAGCCATGTAGGAATAAATTAAAATATCTCATGTTTCTGATATAAATATCTACCTTTCAGCATTAGTTTATATAATTTTTCTTTTCTACTCAGACAAAAAATGGAAAGGTAATATTAGACTGAAAATGCTCCAGAATCTGTTTTGTCAGCCATTAAACAGATCATTATTCCAGATTCATTATTTTCTGTTCCTTCTGAACTTACATTATAAATAAATAATAGAAAAATAACTTTCTCCCTCCAAAAAGCAGTCTGGCATGAGACTCTCATAAACTTCCCAGAGTGTGCATGAGCAATAACAGATAACAGTTACTAAAAGAAATATTTTAAATGTTTTATAAATTCTGTTAAACAGTTTCATTGGCAATAGAAATGGGAAATGCTTTTTAATGTTCTACTTTATCTAGTAATGCAGAAATCAAAGGTATAAATCAAAATAATATGTCTCACTATGCTGTGTTGACATATGCTGTTATTTTAGATACCTACTTCAGCCACTCTACTTATTAGGATAAGGCTTTTACAACAGTTTTTGAACTAAATTCCCATAATCCTTAGTTTACTAGTGTTAAGAGCATAGATAAACCTATCTAGTTATGGTTTAAAGGAAATATTTTTTTCTTTTCTGCCAATGCAAATATTTGTATATGTTATTCACTTTTGATGCTTCCTCCTAGAAGAATGTCAGATTGGTCCAAGCCTACATATCTGATCTATGGATGTGTTTGTACTCCTGTTTTTAGACACTGATCAATGAAAAGTATTGGGTCATAAACATCTATGTCTAAAACCATATGCTAACCTTGCTTTATTTATATACTTTTAGTAATTCAAAAAAAGGATTTAATATAGTATGATTTAATGTTGTTGACCAGTTATAGGATTCTTAGGTCTAAGTTGCTAAATCAGTTGTTGAATTGGTTCTCCAAGCTTTTATTTAAGGAACCAAGAAGTTTAATTTCAGCATTTCAAGATGTTGGAAGATCGGAATACATTTTTAGCCTGAAGTGTGTTTATTTAGAGCCCAAAACGGGCACAAACTGGAGCACAGGAAGTTCCATCTTAACATGAGGAGGAACTTCTTTACTCTGAGGGTGGTGGAGCACTGGAACAGGCTGCCCAGAGAGGATGTGGAGTCTCCCACACTGGAGACGTTCAAAACCCGCCTGGATGCCGTCCTGTGCAACGTGCTGTAGGTGTCCCTGCTGTGGCAGGGGGGTTGGACTTAGATGATCTCCAGAGGTCCCTTCCAACCCTGACAATACTGTGATACTGTGATACTGTGAATTCAATGGCTACATCTTGGGTCCAGCATGGACATTATGGCTTGCTACTTTGAAGCCACTCCTGTAATGTTCCTACTTTTTTAAAAGGAGATGTTCTAACATTCAGATTATTCATAAGAAAAGGATGACCATGGAAGAGTAAGAAAGAAAATTAATTTCAGACATTGGAACGGGCTGCCCAGAGATGTGGTTGAGTAACCATCCCTGGAGGTATTTAAAAGACATGTAGATGTGGCACTTAGGGTCATGGTTTAGTGGTGGACTTGGCAGTGTTAAGTTAATGGTTGGGCTCGATCTTAAGGGTATTTTCCAACCTAAACAATTCTATGATTCTATAATTCACAGGATTTGGAATTGGCTAGAAAATCAGCATCAAAAAAGATGAGACAGTGAGAAAGTGGCATCAGAAAGTCCAATTAAAGTTTTTGTTTGTTTGCATCATGGCAATGTGTATATATGTGCTGGTTTTTTCATGGATTTTCTTGGATTCTCAGTGTTTTATGAGCCAGCAGAGTATTTGACCTAGGGTTGGAAGAGCATTATTTGTGCTCATTTGACCTGCACAGTGAAGGATCCTCCTGAAAAATATTATGTGATTATAATATAACTGAGTATGTGATTATAATATAACTGAAGAGTTTATCACAATGCAATAGGGATACAAAGGATGAAGCAATGTCTTACTCAAAGCTTCAAGCCAGTGACCCTGTTGCTCCAGGCATTCAGGGGACAGACCCTATGTCAAGTCCTTCCTTACCTTCGAGATGGACATTGTAAGACCTCATTCACCTGGTGTGCCCTGAGTGAGTGGTGGCTCCTCCAGTCATGTCTTGTTGGGTCTCACCACCTGAAGGGTCAGAGAGAGCTCCCACTGGCAAACATTCATAAGTGTTCATAATTTCGTTTCGGCTCCAGGCCACAAAGTCTCTCTGCTACCCACCGAGGGAGGCTTAGGAAGGTGAGGAAAGGATGCTGAATGCCTGAGACAGCTGTATTCATTACGTGAAACCACTACACATGAACAGGCAAAAAGGGACTTGAAATTGTGGAAGCAGAGATATCAAGTGCATGTGAAACAGAGTAGGGTAGGGTCAGGAGTAAAGAAGTACGTAAGAGGGAGGTCTGCTTAGTTTGGGCTGTGGCCCCAGTTCAGCCAATGCAACTAAGCAAGGACAAGGACATGGAGGGAGTAGCAACAGCAGCTGTACCCTCATAGCATTTTGGTACAGCTGATCTCTGCAAACAGCTTTGAGGCTTGCTCGTGTACCATACAAGCACTGCAAGGATCACATCGCATTTGAAACCATCTGGTTCTCTGCTGCACATTTTTGCCTGGTACAGACAAGCCCTTAAAATTCAGCAGCTGTCTCAACATATTTTCACAAACCACTTTTCCAGTCTGTTTGTCTGTCCTCAAATGTTCTGTCTAATGTGCACAGCAGCAGCTGATGAAAGAATGGTTAAGGGCAGAAACAAAGGCATAGTTTGTCGCGTGAAGCCAAGCAATTATTAAAGCTATTGTGGATGAAGGTGCTGAGCTACCTGTGCTTAAAAGAGACTTAAGGGGGTGTTAATGCTGAACCTTCAGGCAAAAAGAGCTTGCTTGACACAGATATTACCACTAATACATTGAATAAGCAGAATTTTAATATTAAAATACTATTGAATGAAGTCTTTGGTTTACAGAATGAGGTATTTTTGCTCCCATAATCCTTCCTTCAA
The DNA here is from genome assembly GCA_017639485.1 of Pluvialis apricaria. NCBI lineage: Eukaryota > Metazoa > Chordata > Aves > Charadriiformes > Charadriidae > Pluvialis > Pluvialis apricaria. The sequence goes on along the minus strand of CM030044.1, from coordinate 45,862,830 downwards.
GCTTAAGAGCAACCACAGAATGGTATTATGGAATTACAATTAATTTGTCTTTTTCAGATCTAGTATAAAGCCAGCAAATTTCTACGCTGTCCTTTTGAGTCGGTACAGATTATATTCTATAGAAAGTACATCAGGCTTAAGGAAGTGTTGTGAATTCTGATACTTCTTTATCCTCATGCTGAAAATGTGTCTTTGTATTTTGAATTACCTGAATCCTTTTTCAGCTGATTCCACTGTGAAGTGAAAGCCATCATCAGAAGACAGGGATTAAAATTCTTCAGAGAAACAGTGTGTGTACAGATATTATCAACCAAGGTGAGGGAGAACGGACCTATCTCTATGGTGACACAACTGGCATTATTGCACTGCATTGAACTATCAATAAAATATTGAGGTAGAGGTGGTAGGCTAATCTAAGTCCCAAGGATGGCCAAACATTTAGCCATCTGAGCAAGTGGCTAAACATTCTATAGTTCCCCAAGTTTTAATGTGTCAGCTTCAGCAGCTAACCCCTCACTTAGCACTTCCAGCACACTGGGGATCTGCGTGAGTTGATAAAACGCCACCAATTGAACAACCCTGTCAGGAAAAAAAAACCCACAACACCCTCAGGATAGAAGTGAGCTTGAAGATGATTAGATGTTTTTGTCTCTGCCTCTTTTTGAAGAATCAGGAAGAAGGTTGCTTTTCTCCCTGTGCACGTTTGGGAACAGGTGAAGATTTTATAGTTGTCATGTCAAGGATAATGAGAAGTATCTGAGCTGGAGAAGAAGGTTCACGAAACAAGGCTGTGTTATAATACAATTCAGTTAAGTTGGGGGTTGTTATCTGGGTCGTTTTTTAAAGCAACTGAAACTTGTCACAGGGAAATGTATCTCTATGGTAATGTAAACTCTATGCAAATGTTACGTATATTCTAAGCTATACAAAAAAGATAATGGCTGAATCTTTCAAGACCTACTCTGACTCCCCCAAGTCTGTTGTCATTGATATTACTTGCAAATCCTTCCTGACTTCATGAAGAGGAGAGGGAGGAAATAGCTCTGCTCAGTAAAGGAGCTACCCAAATCCTCCATGCTCGTCATGCACATCCTGGCCCTCGCCAGCCATTACAATTGCCATTCAGAGCAGTTTTTGCAGATGGGGTTTTCCCTGGCTGACAACACAGTTTCTGTGATTAATACTGCTAGGAGTCCTGCTCCACCCTGGCAGCTGGCTGTCCCTACCCCTTTCAATGCTAGCCTGCTTGCTTAAGCAGGTTTAATTTTGCCAGCTCTTCGCTGGTGGCAGCCAGTGTTTGCCTGCAGAAGTTCAAACTTTTGCTAACGGTGCTGGAGCCTGCCCTGTGTTTGCACTGACTGGAAATTTCCAGGCTGTAGATAGACCTTTACAGTCACCAAACAGCTGCATCTCATAACTGTAGCTGCAGTTGTTGCTGGTCTGGCTTGTAGCTGGCAAGGAGGAGGATATTAAAATCCCATAAAGATACTATCAAATTAGAAAATACTGTACAGTGTGCTTTTGTTTCTTTTAAGGATGAAGAAACCAGATGAGAGAGGACTTAAGCTCCCTCTGTGCATATATGCAGAGCGGAAAGAAATTACATTTAACTGACCCCTTGATGATAGGACTTGATATTTGGCTATATTTAATTATGTATGGAAAAGACAGTTGCACTTTTCAACAGCTGCTCTTACTCTGAGCTTCAAGGGGCTAACGAAAAGATTAGGTCTGGGCAGGGATTTACTCCCTCTCTGTCCCTCCCCCACGAAACCTGCATTTATCATGACTTTTGGTGTTCCAGGGGGGGAAACAAAACAAAACACGCTCTTTACTGTGTTCAAAACTTTACTGCCATTTCAATAATGTCATGGCAGTAGAGGTGGAAGCAGATGGCCAAGAAAGAAAGCAGGGCCTGCAGGTGTGAGAGCGTTATCCTACTGGCTTCAGGATCCTCCATCAGTGGGGCTCATCTTCACCCAGCCATGGAGGAAAGGTCTTACTGACGTCCCAGGTTAGACACTGAATAGCAGCATGTTTTTTTATTCAGTTTCAAGGAGCTTCAGCCCATTTTCAGGGAGACAACTGACCAGAGCACTGTTGTTACCAATACCTGGCAATGCTTTTAGCAGTCACGGTGCACAGAGGGCAGGGTGGGATGATTAATGGGCTGAACTCCCCCCCAGCTCGTAAAGGAGGCTCTTTCTGAACAGAGTCACGTCCCGGTGTCAGAGTGCTCTGATCTGTCCAGATGTGTCAAAATTCAGGTGGGATGTTTGGGATGTGGTAAGTGTAGGGACTCACTTTCCCATCTAAACATGCTGGGGGATAATTTCTGATTTCAACTTGAACTTCTTTATATTCCTGATGATTTCCTCAAACACGTCCACTTCAGAATATGCCTGACAGATTTAGAAATATAAAAGAAAATTTGGGGTATAAACTTTACTAGAATATGTTTGATGCTGCTATCAGTATTTAATTAAAATATAAATTAAATAATTACTTCTCTTGGTCCTGTTTCACCAGTAACCTTCAATATGCATCAATGCTGCCATTTAAAAATTATTAACATTTAAAACCAATCTTCTGGACGGGAAAGAGGTAGAGTAGTCTACCAACTGCTTCTACACCTTGCACATATATGAAGACTTTAATTTTAAATGTCCAGATTAGAAGGTGTTGTATGACATGACCCAATATTAATGAAAATAACTTTTTTGAAAAAAGGATATTGAAAGTATTAGGCATTTAAAAATCCAGCTTAATAAGGAGTTGCAATTTGCACAACACCTAAACTGCAAGTGCAACGAATGGTGTCTGGTTTCACTTATTAGGTACATGTGTCATTCATGTTAATGTTAACAGTAATTGTGCGTGGGGAGTACCTCTTTTAATTTTTAGCTTCAAAACAAGCAAAAGGAAGGAAGCAGCTCAAATTGCTTTCCCACAGTAATAATGAGACGGCCCTATGCTTAGTGTATTGGGGCAGCCAGCATGTCAGCCTTATGGATTCTAGGTAAATCTATAGTGCATTCAGGCTCCAGTTCTTGCTGGAACTCACAAACCTGGTGTACTGCAAGCATTAAATCATCATGCCATTTGTTAAATTAGTTAAATGCTGTTATTTAAATGATCAGTGAGAATATTTGTCTACACACATGGGTTATTCAGAAACACAATGTCACTTATTCTGATTACAAATGGGAGTGCTTACTGTGTAAAGGCATAGGCACAGACTCTTTACTCCTTTGAAAAATAAACTTTCTGATTTAAATAGTGCTCGTAATTATTTATGTAAAATAAATGCAGTTGCCTACTTCACATCCATGCAGATACTGACACGCAGTGAAATGTCTAGATATGAAAAGTGTGGTCAAGAAGCCTCACAGTGATGTTCCCATGCAAATATTTTTGTGCATATCTACATGTACTCAGATACACACTGGCATTTTGTCCCAGGCTGAGTAATCACTCCTGTGATTAGGTTTTTGTGTAAACCACGACTCAGTCTTCATCCTTTCACAAATGCACTTTCATTTATACCTTTATAATTATGAGATCTTCATAGCTGTAAATAAAGTTCAGGGAAATTAGGAAGACAAGAACATTTAGTGATAATACAACGAACTGCCAAAATTATATTGGTTAAAGAAATATCTTTTGACAGCAATGTATAATTCAGTCCTGGTGCTGATTATCACAGGAAGTTCTTGAGGCCAAAAGCATGCCAAGACCATTTAAAAAGACTGGATATTAATGCAGATAAAAAATAGCCGAAGTGGTCATAGTTGGTTATTGTCAAAATATTGGAAGAGTGTTTGACCTCACATTACCCAGCTTAAAACAATCTCTCTTGTAAGAGAAGACGGTGGGGCCTACGTCAAGAAGCTGCACTCTAAAGCCAACTGTGTTTGGTTGCTTTCCATATCATCTGCTATGAAAACATGTTTGTTCTTCTTTGAACAGCTTCCCCTGACCGTCCCTATAATGTCACTTTTCCTGTGGCTTTTCTTTCAAACACAGAAATTCCATTCCTGAAGGAAAGACCTTTCCAAAGAGAAGCAATAAAGGATATTGTTATAAGTTTAATTAAATGCTCCACCACAGTGCAAAGTGAAGTACAATTTTGCTTTGGGAATGCATTAGAAACTTACTAAGTTTCTATTTATGTAAAACCTACATAAATCAGTTATGAAAGTAGATGTTCAGAGCTGAGGAAAAAGGTTTTGTTTGCTTGTTTGTTTGTTTTTTTGTGAAGAACATTTTTAAAAATCAGCAGAGTTGTGTATAAACTGGAATAGATATGAACACTCCTTGTTTAGAGCTAGATCCAAATATTAGTTGCAGTCCAGGTAATTTTTGGAGGGAGGGGAAAACATTCATAACAATTCAGTTTAGATCCCAAACCTAGATACCTGATCATAAGTCTAAACTTAGCTTCACTCTAGGGCTGGTGGGAAGAAAAGGGTGCTGTGAGCAGTCAGATGCCGGGGGCCTGGCTTGACTCTTAGCAAGTTTCAGGGGTGCCGAGGTCTGGTGGTGAGTCCTCGCTTGCTGCTCTCTGCCTTCACTGCACGCCAACCTAGATAAAACATCTCCACATGTGGTTCACAGGAGAAAAGTAAGGCTGCCCTTGCATCTGTGTGACTGTCCCCAGGGTCTTCTCCCCAAAGGCAGAAGCTCAAAGGACTTTGGTGGAGTGCAAGGACTGTTCGTGCTTCCCATGGGTGAGCATCGGGGCTGCTTGTGGAAGACTCCCAACAGTTTTGCAGATCAGTTCACTCAAAATTCATCCAAGTTATGCATAAGCCATATGAAATTATGCAAATCTCTCACCAAATCACACTAGAGCACCATTTTGCCATGTTGATGGAACTACTATGAAAACCAGAGACAAACACAGCTATTTGGCAAATGTTTTTTTTTTCTGTGGTGAATAGCTGTATTCCTTGAGTAATGCTTTCAGCGAAAAATACGCAACCGGATTTACAATTTTTAATGATTGATCTCTGCTGCCATACTCATGTTTATTTTACATATTTTTCCTGCCCTCTTCATCACACAGAATTTTTCTTACAAGCAAAAGAATGATGGATGTGCTTAGACTGGGAATATGCAGAAAGGCAAAAAGGTATCCACAACTCAAGCAGAATTCAAAATAAGAAAAAGCTTACTGAAGTTCCAAGAATTGTTGAGATCTAATCGCCATTCCTAAAAGTTACTTTATTTTTGTCACATGTTCTTTCATGTTGCTGTTACCAATTTAGGTTCAGGAGGTCAGTCTCTGGTGATCAGAAATTCCTGGTGTTATCAACTCTATCTTTATCATAGTTCTTGCATTTATATATTCCAAAATAAGCCATAGTCTTGGTTTAAAAAATGGACTGTCTCACTTCTATCTACATGACTGAACTAGAACACAGCGGAACAAAAAATGGAGCATAGATTTCATGGCTTCCCTCTCTGGTGCTGTTCCTGGAAAGCTGCAGTTATTCTAACCTCATGCTATTCATGTGATGATCTAAAATACAACTCAAGTATATGTGAACCTATGGGTGAGTATTGCATGTTGAGGGCTGTGTGACCACAGCTTATTGTAAGCACAGCACGTGGAAAATGTGGAAGCACCACTGTCTGAGATGGCGTCTCCCTGGCATTTCTTGTTTTCTAGAAGAAACCTCTTCTGATCTGCTATTTCATAGGGAAGCAGTGCTAGAGGGCAGACCCTTTCTGCAGTGAAGTGGCTTGCATGCTCACAGAAAGCAACAAAAAGCACCAGAATTAATTCAAGTTTCACACGGGAGGCCGCAGCCTCAGACCAGAACACATCACATGGTGGAGGATGGGTAGTGCTGCCTGCATCCACATGAGCTGAGCACTACTACTTGTTATTGCTGATAAACGAGGCTTTTGAGTCGTTTTATTGCTGTTGCTTCCCACCTCAGGTATCAACATGTGGCATGGAGATCTCGCTGCCATGAGAAAGGCTGCAAAGCTGCAGGGTCATGTTGGTGCCGTGTGCTAGGACCACTAGAAAAAACATGATGTCATTATAAAACAAGACATGACACTAAAATATGAGGCTGTGAAAGCCTGTCATTTGCAAGGCTGTAATATGCACTAATGTAGTGAAAGAGAGAGCAACTTAGATGTTATGGTGATAATGTGCACTTACCGTATTTCTCCCGGCTGGAAAGAGACCACAACTCTTTATTTTGACAAGGGATAATATACATCTTTGAGAGTGACTATGAAAGAAAATTCAGCTTGAGATGTCAAGTAGTCCAGCATGCCATAGAAAGCCGCCAACATCTGCTGAGGTGTCATGTTTTCTTGTGTGAAAAATACAACTCAGATGTAGCAGCAATCTTTGCAAGGGTAGCACCACTTCAGCGGAAAAACACCACCTAAGGTAGAATATTGTCTGTTTATTTAAAACAAAATTAGGAACCAACAATGTATTATTCATGGTCTTCAGTGTATCCAGAGCGTCTTGTGTGTTTCTTTAACTGCTATAAATACAGATTCAGCTTGCCACACACAGAGCACTTCATCTGAATCTCGTCAAATGAGTACATTATTTACATTTCATCCCATCTTAAAATGTAGCTTTCTCTTTTGTGCTTCTAAGTGCTGCAGCAATGCCACACCAACACAAGGGTGGGTTCCTAGCATCATGGTTCAGGTCCTTTCCTGACTACAGTGGTGTCAAATGGGAATGCCTTCCTTCTTATCACAAGTGGCGTTTGGACTTTCCATCCTCAAAATGAAAATTGGGGTCAATCTTTCTATAAAAAGAATCAGGAAGTCAACCTGAATCAATTAACCAAGTTTCCCATTTGTCTTCTCTTCTACCCTCTCTGTCCTTTTTCTGTGTGAGCAGTCACTTAAAGTCATGCATGTAATTACATGACAGTTATTTCAATAACACAAAAATAAATTAAGTAATCCTTCTCCCTTCTTATGACTGAAATCTTGTGCTGAATCTATGGCCCCTTCCAGGAGTGTGAAGCACAGATATCACCATTTTTAGCTACACTCAGTGGCTTTTATTCCTTTTCACAGATACACGAAATGCAAAAGACTGTTTATTTCCATCTCTCTTTATTTTTTTTCCAAGTGTAAACTAAACAACTCCTTTTACATCTCTTGCTGGTTAGCAGCCAATGTAAATGCTTATGCTAGGAGAACAAGCCCATTTCCTGCCGTTAAGGCTTTTTTGTTTATCCTAGGGCTACTCACTGCCACTGCCTGCCCCTGACAGACTATTAACCCCTGTTTCTAGCAGGCATACCAGATGTGGGTTTCTTAAGCAAATTATTGGTTATTTCACCACATGTCGTTTTTGCAGTTAAGTGTTTCCAGCCTCCCAGAACATTCCACAGAAATAACATCACATTTTCCTCCAACCTGTTAATTAGCATAATTATTTATCAGCCTGAAAACCACAGCTTGAGTTTGTTAAGCAGCAGACAGATATGCACTGGACAGTGGCCTAAGAGACTTGAAAGAGTGGTGAGAGGAGGGAGGCTGTGGAAGCTGACTGAGAGGCTGTGTGGGAAGGCATGCTGTTTGCATTTCCCTCCACCACCTTCTCTGAAGAACCTTCCAGCTGATAAGACACATCCCTTTTTCATGCTGCAGGCAGGGAGGGTTTCGGAGTTGCTTGTCTGCCAAGATCTACACAGTTGTAACAGGGAGATCTGGCTCCAGATGATCACCCCAAAAAAAGAGGTGATATGAGAAATATGCACCCTCTGCTATCCCTGGCAAATAGTCCAATCCTCCCTTCGCATCGGTTTGCTCTTTGTGCACACATTTAATCTCCCTTACTGAAAGGAAGGGCAAGATTGCAACATTTATAAGGCTTCTAGGATGCAATTTGTTCAGTCAGCACCTGAGATAGCCAAGAGGGTCTTTGCCCAGTGTTGTACATGCAATACTCATCCTCAGGTCAGAAAGCATAGTACCTTGCAGAATCCATTGCAAGTAGCAGGTCCGAACTACTCATGAGATACCAATGACAGATGACATACAAAATTGGTTGATGCATTCGAAATGCTCAGGTCACCCCATTTTTTTCAGCCTGCAAATGCAGATGCAGAAGGTCTGTCTTGGACCTGGGCAGATTAAACCTCTCTTGCCCCTGGGCCCCATGCAAGTCTAGCGCCAGAAGTGTTTGCATAGGTCTCTGTATGGGGTGGATTGCACTCAACTTTTGAAAGGTTAGGTACTGTAATTTTCCACCTGAATGTGTCTAGGCTGCTTTTATAGCTGCAGCAAGTCCTGTACTTCTGCCAGCAGCTGTACTGTGGTTTATGCATACCTGGTAATTGAGGGGATTTCACGTAAAAATTAACAGCACCAGGGATGGGTATGTTTCTAAGCGGCTGAGTTCAAGCTTAGAGTTGCAATGGATTTTTTTCTTTTTTCCAGATAGACTTCAGAAAAACGTAACTTCGACAAATGAGCTAGACCACAGTTCAAATATGCTGATTTTCCTAAAAAACATTCAGGACATCCAATTATATTCCCAAGCCTTCCAGTTCATTTGCAAGCCCATAGACATAGTAGAAAGTATCCAAGACTAGAAAGCCGTAGAGGGCAGTGATCTCCTAAGCAGCCCCTTTGCTTCGGAATTGTTAAGGATGCTGCAACAGGTTGGTGGCTCTCAGGTATACCCAAAATTACTGTAAAATAAATGTGACAGCACAGCGTGGACCAGTTGTCCACATGTTGCATTAGCTGTCATTAGTTACCTATTAGACATGAAAATACAGTGCATTAAAACACCGTACTTAATAAATGAGCAGACAACACTTCACTTACTTCAGGGACTGTGCCCATTAGTGGTAGCAGTTAATCAGCACGTTCCAAAATCTGTTTTGTTACTTTGCCTCAGATGGTGGATACTAATCTGGGAAAATTATATTGGAAGTTTCAAGTCTTCACGAAACACAAGGAGCTGTGCTTGCTAGTGTCGTATCCGCAGTTGGTTTTGCTTTATTGTGTTAGTTCCTGTTATGCACTGCAGGCCAGATGGCAGCAGGCTGACACCAGTTTGAGTAAGAGGGTGAAGAAACACATGGTCCTATGAATGATGAGCACAAGGCCTGTTTCTCCAGATGCTCAGGGAGTTGCTTGACACAGTAAAACATAATGGCAGACTGACATTTTAAGTGAGCAGCATGGGATCTTCTCTGTGGCTTGAGCAAATCACACCACTAATGGAAACCATTCAACAGAGACAATCTTGATGAAACACATTCAGGTCTTAATATAAGACCTCTAGATACCAAGCCTGGGCTCAGGGATCAAACATAGGTATGCACATCCCCAAATGTTGAGAGAGATGTTGTAAAGAGAATGGAGAGAAGTGAAAAATTGTAGCAAACAGAGGATCTACTGGCCTTTGGCAGCTATATTTCTCAGGTATTCACTCATGCGTGTTTTTTTAGGGAGGTGAAGGGTTTTTAAAAAACTTTTTGCTGACTTAGTTGAGAAGGAGCTGCCTGTCAACAAATAGGAAATATCATAAATACGATGTTCATAGAAGCCCGCTTCAAATTATCCAGCAAATTATCTTTTGTTGCTCACATTCGTTCACTCCTTTGTCTTTTGATATATTTTTTTCCTCCCGCATGACAAAAAGTATGATTTTTCCTCAAATACCTTAGTTGTTACCATTAATTGTTCATTCACATTCTGTTAACTGTCACAGGAAGGTAAGGGTCTCGGTGAGAATACATTCATTTAGGGACAAATTGATGACAGTTCCTCTTTTTGCTGTTTCTAGAATGACACACATGGGCCACATTTTCTCACAGGAAGGAAGAAATATTGATTTAAGCTGAGTGCACAAATACCTGCAGAAATGTAAATTTCTCTGGATCACTGGCTAAACACAATAAACTTTAAAGAAAAATGCTACTGATTTCAAATGAAACTAGTTGTGACTGAAAATGAATTTTCAGTAAATCGTGACAGCTTAGGGCTCTGCTAGACCCCCTTGCCAAAATTCCCCAGATCAAGCAACGTATGCTTGCTATGTTCTGCAATTGCATCTGCAGTGACTCACATGTACCAATGGATATCTGGAGCACAGATGTTACGTGAAAGGGTGAAAATATCACACTGGCTCAGGGTCTATTCTTTCACATCACTCCCTTGATGATTCCTACTCCCCCCCTCCCCACAATGTAATTTAAAGAGAAAAGAGCTGATAAGGTTTCCACATTTCTCCTTAGGAATCTGTGGCATTGACTTGTGGCTGCAATAAATAGGTCCTTTAATGCCATCAGCAGCTCAAAAGAATTTTGAATGCATACCGGACAGAGTACAATCTCTTAACCATTTTCTCTCATTTCCAGTTAGGTCACTTGTCCTGCACAAGTTTTGGTTTTTTTCATGATAATTTTAACTGGATGATTCAGTAGCGCTAAGTACTATTGAGGCAAGATCAACATGTGTGTTTTGCAATACCAAAGAGGTAAATACACACTCACTTTAGCAACACTGGCAATAAAAGCTCATCCAAAGAAGGATTTTTACCCTTTTCTCCCCTTAGAAGATCATAGAATCATAGAATGGTTTAGGTTGGAAGGGACCTTGAAGACCATCGAGTCCCAACCCCCCTGCCATAGGCAGGGACACCTCCCACCAGACCAGGTTGCCCAAGGCCACGTCCAGCCTGGCCTTGAACACCTCCAGGGACAGGGCTTCAACAACCTCTCTGGGCAACCTGTTCCAGTGCCTCACTACCCTTAAAGTGAAAAACTTCTTCCTAATGTTTAATCTAAACCTGTCCTCTTCCAGCTTAAAGCCGTTCCCTCTCGTCCTATCACTACATGCCCTAATAAAAAGTCTTTCCCCAGCTCTCCTGTAGGCCCCCTTTAGGTACTGGAAAGCCGCAATAAGATCTCCCTGGAGCCTTCTCTTCTCCAGGCTGAACAGCCCCAACTCTCTCGGCCTCTCCTCATAGAAGAGGTGCTCTAGCCCTCGGATCATCCTTGTGGCCCTCCTCTGGACATGCTCCAACAGGTCCATGTCCTTCTTATGCTGAGGACTCCACAGCTGGATGCAGTACTCCACGTGGGGTCCCACGAGAGCAGAGTAGAGGGGCAGAATCACCTCCCTTGACTGCTGGCCACACTTCTGATGCAGCCCAGGATACAGTTTGCCTTCTGGGCTGCGATCGCACATTGCTGGCTCATGTCGAGCTTCTTGTCAATCATCACCCCCAGGTCCTTCTCCTCAGGGCTGCTCTCCAGCCATTCCTCGCCGAGCCTGTATTTATGCTCGGGATTGCCCCGACCCAGATGTAGGACCTTGCGCTTGGCCTTGTTGAACTGCATGAGGTTGGCTTAGGCCCACCTCTCCAGCCTGTCCAGGTCCCTCTGGATGGCATCCCTCCCCTCCAGCATGTCTGCCTCGCCAAACAGCTTGGTCTCATCAGCAAACTTGCTGAGGGTGCACTCTACCCCACTGTCCATGTCACTGACAAAGATGTTGAATAGTACAGGTCCCAGTACTGACCCCTGAGGAACGCCACTCGTCACTGCTTTCCACTTGGACACCAAGCCGTTGACCGCAACTCTTTGAGTGCGACCGTCCAGCCAGTTCTTTATCCACCGAGTGGTCCATTTATCGAATCCATGTCTCTTCAATTTAGAGACCAGGATATCGTGTGCGACAGTGTCAAACGCTTTGCACAAGTCCAGGTAGATGACATCAGCAGATCTCCCCTTGTTCACTGCCACCGTAACCCCTTCGTAGAAGGCCACCAAATTTGTCAGGCATGACTTGCCCTTGGTGAAGCCATGATGGCTCTCACCAATCACCTCCTTGATTTCTATGTGCCTCAGCAGAGTTTCCAGGAGGATCTGCCCCATGATCTTGCCAGGCACAGAGATGAGACTGACTGGCCTGTAGTTCCCCGGGTCTTCCTTGTTTCCGTTTTTGAAAACAGGGGTTAAGTTTCCCCTTTTCCAGTCAGCGGGAACCTCGCCAGACTGCCACGACTTCTCAAATATGATGGCTAGTGGCTTAGCAATTTGATCTGCTAGTTCCCTCAGGACCCGCGGATGTATCTCATCAGGTCCCATGGACTTGTGCACCTTCAGGTTCCTCAGGTGGTCTCTTTATCTTCATCTACAGTGGGCGGCGCTCCATTTTCCCAATTCTCTTCTTTGCAATCTGTGTCTTGGGCAGTGTGGCTGCTGTCCTTGTCCATGAAGACTGAGGCAAAAAAGTCATTGAGTACCTCAGCTCTGTCGCTGTCCGGGTAAGCAGTTCTTGCGTTTCCTTCCCGAGAGGGCCTACATTTTCCCTAGTCTTCCTTTTCTCACTGATATACCTATCGAAGGATTTTTTGTTTGTCTTAATGTCCCTGGCCAGATTTAGTTCTAACTGGGCTTTAGCTTGTCTAACCCGCTCTCTGGCTGCTCGAACGATTCCTCTGTAATCCTCCCAGGCTACCCGCCCCTGTCTCCACTCCCTGTAGGCCTCCTTTATTCTTTTGGTCACTTCCAGGAGCTCCTTATTCATCCACGCAGGCCTCCTGGCTTTTCTGCCTGCCTTCCTCTTTGTAGGAATGCATTGCTGCTGTGCTTGGAGGAGGTGGTCCTTGAACATTAGCCAACTTTCTTGGATTCCTCTTCCTTCCAGCGCTTCATCCCACGACACCATACCAAGCAGATTCTTCAAGAGGCCAAAGTCGGCTCTCCTGAAGTCCAGGGTTGTCAGCCTGCTGCGCACCTTCTTTGTTGCCTTGAGGATTTCAAACTCGACCATTTCATGGTCACTACAGCCCAGGCCACCCTTGAGTTTGACACTGTCAACCAGCCCTTCCTTGTTGGTAAGAACAAGGTCCAGCATGGCTCCTCTCCTCATCGGCTCCTCAACCACTTGGAGAAGGAAGTTGTCCTCAATGCAATCCAGGAACCTCCTGGATTGCCTGTGCCTGGCTGTGTTATCCTTCCAACTGATGTCAGGGTGGTTGAAGTCACCCATCAGAACCAAGGTCTGTGAACGTGATGCCGCCCCTATCTGTCTATAGAGGGCTTCATCCACTTGGTCTTCTTGGTCAGGTGGCCTGTAGCATACCCCCACTGTAATGTCCCCTGCTCCTGATTTCCTTGTAATCTTGACCCATAGGCTCTCAGTTGGCTCTGTATCCTCCCCCAGGTTGAGCTCCATGCATTCCAGCTGCTCATCAACATATAAGGCAACACCGCCTCCTCGTTTTCCTTGCCTGTCTCTCCTGAAGAGCCTGTACCCTTTCATGCCGATGCTCCAGTCATAGGAGTTGCCCCACCAAGTTTCTACGATGCCGATGAGATTGTAGCCTTGGAGGCGTGTACACATCTCTAATTCCTCCTGTTTGTTCCCCATGCTCCACGCATTTGTGTAGAGGCACTTCAGCCGTGTCTTCTTTGAGGCCGATTTGGTTGGTGCAGCTGTAATTACTTTGTGCTGCTCTCCAGGCAGCATTCCTTTGTCCTGTATTAACAGTGCCTCCTCATTGGTTCCCATTGGTCCAGGAGCTCCTGGCTCATCTACGCGAGGGTTTGAGCATACTGCAGCGTAGCTGGCACATCTTGGAGTTAATGGCTGCAGGCCCTCACCAGCACCCTGTTCCCCTTTCCTTGATGTAACATTCCTTGGCTGGTATGGGCAACCCTGATAATACCCCCTTCCCCCGTTGAATCTATTTTAAAGCCCTGTTAACGAGCCCTGCCAATTTTTGGGCAAAAACCCTTCTCCCTCTTTGAGTGAGCCAGCCCCCATCTGATGCCAGCAGGCCTGATGCCGCATAGGTCATTCCATTGTTAAAAAACCCAGAATTGTGGCGTTGACACCAGCCACGGAGCCACGTGTTAACAGATTGAACTCATCTGTTCCTTTCAATGTCATTGCCCGCAACAGGAAGTAGGGATGAAAAAATCACCTGTGCTCCAGATCCCCATAGTGAATGACCCAAGGCCCTGATATCCCTTTTAATCATCCTTGCACTCCTTTCTGCGCATTCATCGCCCCCCACATGAAACAGGAGCAGCGGATAGTAGTCCGAGGGCTGCACCAGGCTAGGGAGTCTCTTAGTGATGTCCCTAACGCGTGCCCCCGGGAGACAGCAGACTTCCCTGAGAGCGGGGTCTGCCCTACATATCGGACCCTCAGTCCCCCTCAGTGCTGAGTCGCCCACGACTATAGCCCCCCTTTTCTTCCTTGTAGCAGCGGTCTTAATGTTTTGAGCGGGTCTTCCCAGTCCTGGCATCTCCTGTGATGTATTAGGACTGTCAGCCTTGTTGTCCTTCGGCTGTTCTACCATGCCCAGGGCCTCGTACCTGTTGGATAATGGTACTAGGGGAGGGGGGGCGGGCAAGGAGGGGGCTCGCTTGCTGCGCCTACCACAGACTTACCTCCATTCCTCATTTTTCGGTAGGCCTCTGCCTTCCGTCCCTTCAGCCCTACAGGGCACGGAGATGATATCCCCGTGGTCTTTTTTTTATTTCTGATGCCTGGCCCGGTCTCTCTTTCACGGAGCTCAAGGCCTGGGTCCACCAGTCTATTCTGTCTCACTCTCCCTGATACTCCTTAGTCGCTCAACTTCGTCCCTGAGCTCTGCCACCAGGCTCAGCAGATCATCCACTTGCTCACGCCTCACACAGCCGTTATTACCGCTACCACTTGCTCGTATTGCAAGGCTGTGGCACTCCCTGCAGCCGGAGGCCTGGGTGCCTGTGTGTTTCCGAGGGAGCGCTGTCTGTGTTGCTGCATCTACTCTGGCAGGTGCTGAGGACATGGTTGTCCTAGATGTTCTAGTCCTTCATTTAGGCTTAGCTTACTCATGGGCTAGATAGGGAAGGAAGATGTAGTTAATACAGACAATTTTCCTGTAGGCTAGCAGTAGAAATTGTCTTTCGAGAAGTTGCAGGCATCAGGATGGGACAGATGAGATTGAATTTTCAAGCTTCACCTTCATTTATGAAGTCAATAGCTTCTGGAGTTGGAAGTGAAGGTGAGTACTCTGCACATGCCCTCAGTGCTGTTACTCCACTTTGGATTTCTTTTTATGGTTTTCCCAATGCAAATATACTTTCATACTCTCTACTTGCTAGCAGTGTAGCAAGTGCATCATTTTACATACTGACATTATCCACTGTCTTCCTGAGCAGTCATTAGGTGACTGCTAGGTGATGAAGGGGAAAACACACTTCTAGAAGAGCCATCCTTTTGAGGAGATTCAGAGCTGTGGTCTGGTAACTTGTGAACTTGTGAAATGACACATTTCACTCACCATCCTGCACAGGTTCCCCAAATCTCTCCTGTCACTCAGGTTTTGTCTCAAACCACAGTCAGTCAGCTGGAAGCAGAGCCAGTGCAAGTTACGAGGCAGTAGCTCAGCTCCTCGGGAAGCACATGAGAGCTCATGGGGTGAGAGATCTGACCTTAGCAGAAGGAAGCATGCAGCCTGCTCACACCATTGTCTCACACAGAGGGGGAAAGAAAGAAGCTTCAAGTTGCTGAGTGGCAGCAAGCTGTAGGAGGAGAAGCAAGAACCAGGCAGCAGCATCATCCAGCTAGCCCACAGTCCTGACTCTGGAATCACCCTGTGAAGTTCAGCTATCACACATCAACCCCTCTAACTGCCTTCTTCCCTCCACAAGGTCCCTAGGAGCAAGGCATTCTGACAAGCACAACATCCACCTGAGATCCACCAATAAACCACCTCCTAGGGAGAGAGCTCCTGACTGTGTTTTATAGGTACCACCTGCTGTCGCTCTGATATTGTCCTCCCATCAAGTGACCTGTAGGCTCAGTTCACCTGGGCAGACACAGTAGAATCTAGAATAATTTTAGCCAGTCTTTTTTTCCTAACGATATCTTCCTAGTTATTTTATTATGTCTTGTACTTTATCTTTGCATGAAAAAGAATTGAAGGGTTTTTTTCCAAAGAAAAACCTACAGCCCTGGTATTATTACTCATCATGAGTACAAAGCTCTCTAGCCTTTTGCTCTTTAATATACTTAAATAAAACAATAAAACATTAATAATGTTTGTTATTTAAGATTAGTTGTGAACACTGGCATTCACTGCTACATTTCAGCCAGAGGGGTCCATTAGCTTTAATTTTCTTTCTCTTTTTTCCTCCAGACTGACAAAACATTTAAAAAAATTAAAAAAAAAAAAATTAAAATCATACTCCAGAAATCTCTTCTCTAAACCCTTTCAAAACTGGTAGAGAAATATCTACGTCGGTTGTAAATCCTCCCACTCAGATGCATGTTTTTCTGAGGAGGTGTTTTTTTAATAAACTTTAGAAAGTTGGAAGCCAAAGCAGGTTTAGAAAAGAAACTCAATAGAACAGCAGCTGGTGGGAAACCCTAAACATGCCTCGACTCCTGTTGCTCCAGTAAGATATTTGTCTAGTAGGGTTGAAAAATTTGAAGGAGCCACTCTGTTATTTGACACAGTACAAATAACCTTCCGAGTTAATACTCTTTCCATTTATTTGTGAAAGCTCCTAAAACATAGTTCATAATATTTAACTCTTGTTTCTCTCTTAGAAATCAGGCAGGCATTCTGAGAAACCTCCATCAACCTGTGTGAGCTGGAGAAGCAAGCTCCCTGGGACCCTCGAGCTGGCCGGGCACCACACCACTAACCCAGCTCTCTGCTGTGGATGCTAACACTGCTTCTTCCCCAGCAGCGCAAGTGGAGATTGGGGCGTACAGTCCCTAATGCCCACGTGCTGGCTTGTCTTGGTTTCCCCCTGACCCTCAAAGTTATGTAAATTTCTTTTTTTGTGTGTGTGCGTGAGCTTAATTTAATATAGGTCTGAATCTTGGCTGGAATGCCAGAGCCCAGCATCGCTGCAGCGGCTGTAATGAAAAACAGTGGTTGCACACAGTGGTTTGTGGCTGGTGCAGGCGCTCCAGCCCCGTGCCTTGCCGGCCGCGCGGGCTGTGGCATCCTCTCCTTCCCACCCCTTCACTAGACATGCCAGGGGCCGCGCTCCATGGCGTGTTACCCAGTCAAATGCTTTCCAGGGCATTTTGCAGCTGAAATAAATGCTTTGCTCCTGAGAAACCCAAACCGCTGCTTGATTAAAGTCACCAGCAGTTTTCAAACTGGTGTTTATCTGCGAGATCTCGAGTGAGACCTTGCTTCTAATATTCTTTTACATTTCTTTCTGCAGCACCTTCCCAGTGGGTGAGGCCAAACTGGTGAAGCTGGACATGCTACACGACCTGGCTATTGGCATGCAGGAATCTTAATGGCAAGAGTAATCGTTTATTTGTGAGCCTACAAGAGACCTGTTTTCAGCATTGCACAACACCTTCCGATGTGTCCATGAAAGCAGCGATTGAATTGTATGAATATTTCATTTATTCCTATTTCAAAATTCAGATCTACAGGGACTTAAAGAAATAAAAAAAGCAGATGCAGTTATGAACATGGTTGTACATCTAGCGCTTTTGTAATCATTCAACATTTGCAAATTCTGCACTACTCAGCAATCACCAGGGTCTGTAAGAGTGTGAAAAATTTTCTTCTGTGATACTCATCATCAGAGACCTATACCAAAATAACTGTGTCAGTCAGGGTACGGGGAGGTGTGATGTCTGGTGCAAGCGCTGACTGGCAGCACTTTGCTGGTCAAAGCCCTTAGGGGTAGATGCACTTATGCCAGCAAATGGATGCTTCTGCCAGAACTGTTCCTTTACTCAAAATATGTCTTTGCCACTTCTTTACAAGCATAGTAATTGTCTCTATGTTGAGCATGATTTACTATACTTCCACCCATGCTAGTAATGAATTCTTAATGTCACTTTTCATAAAACCTCTTCCAGCATTTGCTGTAGATCTGTGCAGTTATGGTGGTGAGTGCTCAGAGTGACGCACAAGAGTGGGGCATTCTTATCTCTAAGGTCACCTGTATTTATCTTATTATATTGTATTATATTTCACTTTATTTTCTTTTCTGGCCAGAAACAGGAATATACTTTCTGCTCAGACAATGAGGCTAATAAACTACCCAGGTCGAGAAGCATGGCTTTGCTATGTCACGTCATGGCTTTGTATCAAGACATGTAGAAGAAACTGAAGATCTGCATGGTATATTGTCAAAAAGCGTTCCAGTGAAACTACGCAGATAAGTTGAAACTCTGGAGCAACAGTTTCCTGATACCAGTCTATAGACCCCTGGTAGTCTTCAGACCTGTAGTGCATACTCGGAGGGGTAATATTGTCTTTGGAGTATTTAAATTTAAATTTAAATTAGATAAAGATTAATGTAAACAGACCTCCTTAGAGTAAACACGAGGATCATTCTGATCTTCCTCATCAGAAGTGTCGCAAAAATGGCTTCAGTTTGTAACCCTACGTAGAAGAATGGCCAAGTGATCCAAAAATGACACAGTGACATTTTGTCTTACCACCCCTGCTGATGTGACACGAAGCATTTGGGCGTTTTGTATTATTGGTAAAGATTTCAAAATCATATTTTTATGACCCATGTGAAGAAAACATAGGGTCTCATAATTAATGATGTCACACTTAAAAGGGGGGAGTTTTCACACCTTTACTCTGATTTATTTTAGCCACTGGTATTCATGAAAAGATCTTGTGTTTATACAGGAATTAATAAGAAATCTCATCTAAATTTTGTTAGACCTCTTAGCCTTCTTCACAGCATTTCAGAAGCTCTGTTGCTAGCCAAATCCAGATAGTCCAGAAGAAACAGAGATACGAAAAGTTCACTGTAGCCGGTTTCAATGGCATCACTTCGATTTTGGGATTGGATTAGGGCTGGTTCTTACATTCTTCTGAATAGCTCACTCAGTCCTACCAAGGGCTAACAGGAAATTTGACACTAGTCCACACAAAGATGCAAGAACAGACTCAGTTTTCCATGCAAAGAGCAATTTAGTGGCATTTCCTTCCAGAATCCTAAGGAAAGTATAAGCTTGTTGGCCAAAGGGTAGATACATGAGAGATTTCTGCCAGGAAAAAAAAAAAAAAAATCTCTTCTGTTCAATCAAAAGTCCAAATTCATCTGAAGTTCAGAAATCCTTTAGAAAATTTGTGGTGTATCTGGGCAAGCCAGAAGAAAGTCAGAACAGATTTTAGGACATGGTAAAAAGGTTTTGTGGATTTTAAGCAGTGGTATAACTATCCTTGCTATCTTTCTTACAGTACAGTAATATTTTCTAGGATAAACACATCTGTCATGCTTAATTACATTTTCTTACAAACATAAAACTGGCCAAATTCTGCATCTGGCTGTGCTGGGGTAAATTCAGAGTAAAGCCTGTAAACTCAGTAGAATAGCCTATAAAATCAGCTGAATTGATTCAGATTTGCCTACTGGTAATTTAGAGCAGAGGTTGAGCACAGTTGGCTCCAATCTATGTAAAGTGACAGTGTGGAAAAATGGGAAAACAAGCCTCATGAAATCAATGGAGTGACTCAAAAAATATTGCCATTGAATTACAGCGCTTTAAGCAGGCTACTCACTGCAAAAGAAATGCTCTCTAGCCTTGCATCAAGACAGAAACAATATTTTAAATTGAATTCTCGCAATGACCTCAATTTTAAATCAGGTTTCTGAGGTAGAAACCCAGCATATTTCTTGAGGTCATTTTTTTCTGTAGGACTTGGACAGCCTCTGCTTTGTGTATGTACTTTTTTTTTAAAACTTTCATGTATTTTCAGGAAGTGATATCATATGAACATGCTGGTAAAATTAGCCTGAGGCTTTTACTCCATTTATATACAACAAAAGAAATCTTTGTCGTTAATTACTTACAAACTTATTATTGGTCCCTTGTAACTGCATAGCCAATGATTACAGCAGAAAAACAATAATTTCATGTAGTTATGACTAAATACCAGCACAGCCCTCATATTATCAATAATCACTGTAATAAAGCTGGCTTATTGTTCTAGCATTAAGAGGTCCCTGTATATACTTGATGCTTATGTTAACTGGAACTGTGTTCCAGCTTAATATCATTTCTGGGAATACTGAGATAATCAAAAATTACTGGCTTTCACAGGACACATATGCCAGAAGGGACAGTCCCTGGTTTTCAGTCCCTTCATTAGTAAAATTGGCCTCTCCAAGAAGGGCTCACATTTTAATAAATATCAGTGCCCACACCTATTTTTTTCACCAGAGAACTTTCAAAAGATACCAGGCACATACAGTGTATCACCATTATTTTCCCAATAGTGTGCAATGTCTTCTTATTCCAGAACAGTACAAATGAGGTTACTTTGAAATTTACATATGCCATACATGAGACAAATGATGTTGGTTAAAAAAAAAGGTTTTAATCACTTGTGGAACTTCAGCCTCTGAGCTTGAACTTTATGCTCATGGATCTCTTATTTCGCAATATCAGGATGTCTTCCATAGCAGATAAACCCCATTTTGATAAATTCAGCCCTACATTGAAATTTTCCCCAAATCGCCAAATCTAGATTTACTTCTGGGGAGAGGAAACAGATGATTTAATTTGCCCTTACCTTGCTTTGCAATGCTCGGACAGGACTGATGGTGAGTACAGCAGCGCAGAGGAGCTCTTCCAGAGAGGTCAGTCCCCGAGCGCGCCTTGCCCAGGTGCTGAAGCTTTTCCCATGCCCAGAAGCCGCTGGCATGAGCACCACTCCATGGCGGCTCCCTCAGCTCCCGGGCACAAAAGCTGATGGGAGTTGGGCAGCCCCTACCTGTGGCGCCCACCAAACGCTTGCAACAGGGAGAACAGGCAGCTCCGGTAAATGGAGAGGAGCCTGTGCAGCTTGTCACTCGTGTTTGCTGGGTGCCTGTCAGATCCCCTAAGACTCAACACTGCCTAATGTCTTGGGCACAAGCCCGCCACTCCACACCTGCTTAATTCTAAATTTTGCCTCTGCCACTGCACCGGCGTACAGCCATGGTGCTAAACTGTCTCTGTTGGTTCTTTCAGAGATGAAGGAGGTGTAACAATGTACTTGTACCGGCTTGAGAAGGAGGCACACACAGAAGAAACCTGTCATTTCTTAATGACACTGAAGAAAGAGTGAAAGTGAGATAAAGTTTGTTTCAGCCTGTGTTTTGCCACTTCACTGAAGCCAGGAGAGCACTTTGCATGGCTCCCCACGTGACTCGCCGTAGGGTAACTTGCAGGCAGAGGCAGGGGTGGAATAATGTCTGCAGAGCTCCTCACTGAGACTGTTGCAGAGGAAGCTCCCAAAATAAGAAATTCAGCCTCAGGAAGGCTTTTCCTTCCTGACAGATCCATACCAAATGGCGACAAGGCAGATGTATGCCTGGAGGCAGCCATGTGCACATCAGAGTGGAAGCTGAACTAGACGATATTGCTGTAACACTGCTATAACTTTAAGGAAAAGTAGCTTCTTTACAGCTGTAGAATAGCTACATAGCCTGGCTGAAGAGAGAACAGTATACATCATTTGCTGAAAATACACCAGTTAGTTTTTCCCTCCTCCCCATGCCGCCCAGTTAAGTAGTGTGAAGCAAAACACATACAAACAGATAGAGGTTTGCCTGACAAAACTCATTCAGAGTACAGTGTTCATGTCAATCAGAAAAATGTTACTGTCTTGCTATTCTTATAGGCAGCGGGAAGGTTTCAGCACTTTCGGTCAGGTCGCCTCCAAAACATTCTCAACTCCTAAAAGCCACTGCTGCCTTTTATATTAAATAACAGAACCAAAAGCAGCAATGAGGAAAGCGTATAAGCATGTGCTTGCAGTTAATGACTCTACACACATGCTGAAAATTAAATGTATACTTTGTGCTTTCCTGGATGCAGGCCAGAGAAGGCAGCTCCAGGACAAAGTTACTAATGAGTATAGTATACAGCTCACAGCACACTGCGGGGAACTTTTTTCTTCTCTGCTGTCTACCAGTTTTAAAGGAATAGACTGCAGTCTTCCTTCGGTGCACCAGTGTTTTGCACAGAAGGAAAGTGTGATCTTTAAAGGAGGATTATGTCATGACTCTTGAAACGAGAGTCACATGGGCACAGTTCCGATAATGGCAGTGCTTTGACCTACCCTGTTCTCGTGGGCAAACATAGGTAAGACCTATAGCCTGTATTGAAACAGAGCAAACTGGGGTCCAGCTCTGCTTGTCGTCATTTTACCATTTCTCAATGTTTCTGCATTTCTTTGTTTGGTTGTGCATGCATAATGACACACAAATTGCCAATCACAACCACCAGTGAACTTCCATGTGCTCCTCTCATCCCTCATGGCACTGGGCAATAAAAGTGGAAAGAATTTGCTCACCTTTTCCAGAAACATTGCAAACAATTAGTGAGTAAGTGTGGGTATTTCTTGCTCAAAATAGAAACCCAGTCAGTTTGGACATTCCTTCTGGTGGATAAGGAAAATAAGAATTGTTGTGTTCATTTAATCTCTCCTCCACCCAGAAAAAAAAAAAAAAAAGGCAGTATTTTTGCTTTTGATTTAATTGGATTTCCCTGGATTATTATTTCAATGAATTATGGATTACATGAAGGATGAAAGCATGAGAATTTGAGAACTTGTGTTTATGAGACGAGGCTAACCTCTCTCTTGCCCAATGCTTCTTTGGGTTATTCCTTTCTGCACAGTCATTCACATTTACCACAAACTCTAGACCCACAGAACATAATGCATGACAAAGACATGGAGATCTAATGCGTTTGTGAATAGAGAGAAGACAGCATGTAAAGAAAAGATATGAGGTTTATATTACTTTTTGGATCCATCTGTTGACTTCAGCTGCATTAACCAGTTCAACCAAATCCTGACCAGGATGAAGCAGTGGGAGGGACACACTGATCAGCTGCAGGGTTGATGCTCCCCTCGAGTTCAGGCAGCTGTGCAATGCACAGCAAGTACAACACACAAAAGCAAGATCAATGGGAAAACAGGAAGGGAGGGGAAGCATGTGTATGATTTCTAATTGAAGCAAATACAACTGGACCATGTCACATACCGCAAGCGATCACATCCACCTCTATTTACAGACCCTGCATGTGTCTGTGTACGGAAATTGCCTCTGAAAATGCCAGCCCCAGAAGCAGAGGAGAAGCCATGATACAGAACAAAACCCTTAAGACAGGAAAAAACAAAGTGCTGTCCCATGGGCTTGACAATCTGCCTCAAGGAAAAATAGCTTTGTCTCTTCAACCCAACTTCCTTCAGCTGTAATGCTAAGGACTCAGAGAAGCAGCAGTTTCACATAAATCAAAGGTATTCAGACTACTGACAATTTTTTAAATGAAAAAATATTCCCAAGGACAAGTCTCTGTGATTGACAGGAAGACGCAGCGGAGCAGGTGATGTTCAAGTTTTTCTCTTAGTCTGACCTAGCAGACTGAGAATCAGCATAATTACAAATACATAAAACATCTCAGCCTGTAGCTTCAACGCCAGGGCAATGCACTTCTACTTCTGCCATATGAATACTCCTCATACGTTACTTTCCCTCCTTTCTCTATCCAATTGCTTGCAAGTGTGCTCATGCTTATTTCGGAAAAAAAACCTGCATAAGTTGGTTGTCTTAAAATCCAGTACTTCAATTCACAGGTTTCTTTGTCCTCCTCTTGTGCTATGCTATTTATAGCAGGGACTAGCCTGGGGAGAGTGACCACCTCCGGTGGTTGGGGACTTTGTCCAGAGTTGGAAACAATCTCAGTCCAGCTTTGAGGCTGCTGACTTAGGTGTCATGCACTGATCAAATGCAGCCTTGGTTCTGTCCTCTGGTTGAGATGTGAAGGTGTTTTATCTTCAGGGATTCCATTTCTCTTCCAAAAGTGCAAGCTAAGACAGAGGGAGAAACCAAATGCAAAGGGAAAAAATGGCGAAGGAAAGCAGCAGGGAAAAAAGAGATACGGGTATGTGTATTTAATACATTATTTAGATGGCAGTTGTGGGAGTAGAAATATCTGTCAGCTTCTCAGCACAGGGCAGTTTGGCTTTGTCTCTGGAGTATCTACGTGTTCTATGTCTGTAGTGTAGTTACAGCTACAGAGTAGGTCAAACTTTGCCCTTGGTGATACCTCTCTGGCCTTGTTAGTGACTTTTACTTGTCCTGTTGTCTACAGTCAATTTCAAAATGCAAGCAGCAGTTCATGTTTTTGTACCTGTCCTTTAGCCCTTACATGAGCCCCTGGCTGCTAAGTGGCATTGAAGAAGCTTTTAACAAGTATTCAAAATTTCCCATTAATCTCTTTGTTTTCTTGTCTTTTGATGGCAGGCTGGCGGTTTCCCAAGAGCTGACGCAATTGTGAGAAGGAGGTGCTATGGTGGTGATGCAATTGCTGAGGGGGGACAGACAGAATGGGAATGTTTCATTATCTAATCTTCCCCTTGTATACGGCTTTCACCATGTTTAATTTTCTAATCTTATTTTTTTCTGGCTTTAAATATTTTAAAGTCATAAACAAATAAAGATTAGAAAAGTCAAACAGTCTGAGTCTGCCTCTGTGTTAACATACTCGATGGTTTCATAATATAAAAGTTTATTTCTAAATAAGGCAAAGATGAGTTCTTCCCACATGAGCTGGAGCAACAAAAAGAAAAAAAAAATCATTGCTGCTGTTGTCACTGGTATGTGCTAGAGAACTTTATCACCGCTTAGCAGGGTTTTGAGGCAAGGAACAGTTTCTGAGACATGCAAGTAAAATCGGTCATTGGCATAATGTCATTTGGCCCCGATGAATTGTTATTGTGAGAATGAGTCAAAACTCTTCTCCCCATGTCAGGCAGAAGAAGTACACCCTTCCCTTTGAATATGGCCATGGGCATCTTGGTTGAACTCAAAATGTAATAGCTGGTCTCCTTTTCAGTCCTCCTTTTGTCCTTTTTTGTCTGATCCTTTTTCTCAGGAGCTTTTGCCATGTATCTTGTGTCACCACACCTGCTGCTTCCTGGGATGAGTGGGAAGATCCTGTTCAATGCAGTTGTATTCAACATAATCTGATTGAATTCAAATTATAATGTCCACCTGGATCAGTCAGAGATACAGATGTGCCGGAGTGGTTCTTCATGGCCTGGGAAAGGCCTGCAATCATCTTCCATGACTCTGTGTCTGACACCTGACCCACTCTAGACATTTCATTTTCACTCCTAGCAGAAGTGACCTCTCTGCGAGGTCCTCTGAAGAGCACACATCTCATCCTCATGACAAATCTCTTATTATAGCAAGTGTCAGTTACTATATGCAAAAGAAAAATCTTGGCAACCTCCTCTCTGGTACTTACACACCAACGCGCAGAACCAAACCATACGTACTACTACTACATAATGTTTTACACTGTTCTGAATACCCTCATGTTATTTCTCACAAACGAAGCAGAAACATTTTCCATTAACATTAATTTGCAAAGCATTGTTGCTTTGCCTGGATGACGTGAGAAAAGACTTTTCCACAGATGGTAGATGAGGAAAGAAGAAATCAAATTCTGCTTTATAAATGCATACAGCCCTGAACCCACAGGGGGATGGAGCAGCAGTGTTTGTCACAGCTGAGGGAGATTGTGTCTGTGGAGTTCCCTTGTTTAAATGTTGGCAACACATTATTGATTAGCACCTGCTCCCCAGGTTCAAGTGGGACATTGTGAGTTTATAGATCATATAAAGTGTTTCCTCAGGTGCAAGGACTGAGGCGGTGTGTTTGCATAGTTATTGTTAAGCTGGGAGTGAAATTAATTCAAATGACTTGTGAATCTCCAGGGAAGCAGGAAACGGGAAGTACCAATTTCCATGAGGTAGGATGCACTTGGCCAAAATGGGTGCTTGGTTACACCTCGGACTTTTCGTCAGTTCCAGGATCCCGCAGAGATGGGAGTGGAGCCAGGATCTGTCCCAGAGTCGCTGTGCCTCAGCCTGTGTCTCAATCTAAAACATCGCTAAGTTCCCTCTCTCTTCTCCCCCTGCAAGCTTTCTCCTCTTCTGCTTTAATTACAGCTAACTTATTTTTGGCCAGCGTGCAGTGGGAAGCTATCCAAACTTTTTCCACAGACTTTATTCTCCACACCGGCAATCACAGCTGTCATGACTTCATAACTATGAAACAGTACTGCAAGCGGGGGTAACAGGCGCTGGATTGTATTCGTCTGGCAGGAGATATAAAGTGGCAAATGCAACCTGTGTAATGCTTGACCTCATGCTGTGTTATTGCAGAAAAACACTTTTATCATGCACACAAATCACTTTACCTCTTTTTTTTTTCCCCTTCTTTTGCTTTTCTTTAGCTCAGAAGGTCAGTATTTTCAACACACTCTAACCACTAACGAAAAAAATGTGTTCACAAATAAAGTCCATAAATAGGAATGGGTTATACTGACCCAGGCTGAATACCTGCGGTAACAAGCTGGTCCTCTACAGGCCATGGCAAAGCTCCCACTGACTTTATTTGGACCAAGAGTTCACTCCTAACCTTCATTTTCTCTGTATTAAATGTGATGTTGGTACTATACTCTGATGAGGGACACATGTAGATCTACTTATTACGGCAGTTTTATTATATTTTTGTCTTTTCAGTGGGAACTGTAAGAAAAAATAATATGAAGAAATTACAGTTAAATGTACCGCTGAATGTTTTGCTCTGCTAACCCAGTCCTGCTGGGTAACTGCTCCATGCTGTTTCCAGTGATTTTGATTGCAGCTGAAATGCTCCAACTCTGTACCTTCCTGAGACAGGGTAACAAGCCTTGGGCTGTATTGTTCAGCAGTGTTGGCTTTTCCCTCTTCTTTCCATGCATGCTTTCCGCAACAGTGACATAGTGAATAGCTGTGACATTTACGGTAATGACGAAGCAGCTCTTTGTGAGGAATCAGGCAATTTACCCCCAGTCTCTCTGGAGACTTTAACAGACATCAAGGCATTAGTTTCCACGTTGAGTCTATTTAGAAGAAGTATCTGCTTAGTCACATGGGTTAGCAGTTTCTAACACAGAAAGCTCATGCTCTGCAGCACATTTTGAGGAGCTCAGACACGTCTCTTCTTTCATCTGTTTCTTTCAGTTTGCCAGTTTCACTTAAGTGGTTTCAGCCATCAACTACAAATCCGCCACTGAGCGTGGATGAACAGGCCTGCAGCTATGTACAAGAGGCTGAATCCAGCTCTGTGTGTCAGGTGACGGCACTTCACATTCACTAGGGCAGTACATTTCTGCAGCCCTTACCCTATCTCTGCCGTATTCTGCTGAGCATGTTGCAAAACTATGCATTCTCATGAAAATTTGAGGGATTTTGGCGTGTGTATGTGTATATGTATGTATACACATAGTATGTATACATGTATATATGTTTGTACATATAAGGTTTGTATTCACACCTGACTTTTCTTCCTGCCCGACATTGTGCAAAAAGTATATCCACATGGAATATGCACATAATCTTACATAGACAGGGACATAGAATCATAGAATCATAGAATGGTTTAGGTTGGAAGGGACCTTGAAGATCATCCAACCCCCCTGCCATAGGCAGGGACACCTCCCACTAGACCAGGTTGCTCAAAGCCCCATCCAGCCTGGCCTTTACTATAGAAAAGTGTTTGCCCGTTTGTTTTTTATGGCCTCCTATCTTAACTACTTTCTATTGCTTTGGCAAACACATTTTACTGGGGGTAAGATAGATTTATTGTTGGTTTTGCACCAAGTTGACAGGTATAATGTCAGTTAGATTTTGCTCCACTACAGGTCTCCCTAGTCTGCTGGTAGATTGCATTGGTGCAGCCAGGACAGTTTTCTAGGGTTTACAAATTCGTCAGTAGTATGCAAATCACGCCGTTGTGATGAAAAAACATAATCTCTCTTTCTCCAGAGGGGAAGTTTGCCAGGCCAAAGCCTGTTGTCCTCTATGCAAAGCATGACTAAAATGCAGTGCATTTCTCTAGTTACTTCTATTTTTGATTCAAAGTGGAAAGGGGCATGAACTGAGGCAAAATTTAATTCTTTGTAATGTACTTACAAGGTCATGAACATAACCTATGGTCAAAGTGATGCCAAACACCAATTGCAAAAGGGTCAGCAGGACTCCACCCACAGTAATAACTGTAGCATCACACGGGGCAAAGTTCACACCGAACCGCTTCTCCTTT
Source organism: Pluvialis apricaria (assembly GCA_017639485.1). Classification (NCBI taxonomy): domain Eukaryota; kingdom Metazoa; phylum Chordata; class Aves; order Charadriiformes; family Charadriidae; genus Pluvialis; species Pluvialis apricaria. The sequence goes on along the minus strand of CM030044.1, from coordinate 45,834,715 downwards.
GCTGGTGTGTTACAGCTCTGAGCTATACAAGAGTGAACAGTTTTCAAAAAATTAAAGGAATTAATCTATCAAAAATCAGTATTTTTGTTTTGTCATTTGTATTGCTATAGGTAGCCAGCCGAAAAAACTCCAGTGAAAGCAATTTTATTGCTGCAATGACACAAGGGAACATCTGTAGACAAAAGTCCTCCATAATATTTCTCTTAAATATTTAGTTTAGATTACAACTCCCTTGACCGAGAAAAACATTTTGCAGCTATAACGTGCTGATTGTACAGTTGCTGAAGAACCCACATAACAGCAGGGGTGAGGTTTTACAGGCTCCATAATAATGTCCAAGCTATTAAACATCAAGCAACAGCATTTTTTTGGCCTAACCTGAGAGCTCTCCAGGGAGAAGCCATAAAATATAGCCCTGTACAAGATGTCACCCACAGGGGCCACACTGAGTTTGTGGATTAAACTTAAAGTGATTAACATTGAAGTTTAATATCTGCTAACACTCTGAGTGCAGAGGTAACCAGCGTAAGAAAATGTGGTCAGTTCCTTTGACACAAATACAGAGTGAATCAGCCTGAAAGGGTAATACTTGTGAAGCCAGACCCAAGATTGTTTACCAATGGTAAAATCAAGTAGTCTCAGATTTGGGTGTTTTTTAATCACTTATTAAAAAGAATTACCAGCAACACAGAGTGCCATGGAAAATCCCTTGCTAGACAGGAACAACAAAGGTGAAGTGCGAAGAGCAGTGGGGGACTCCAGGACTTGGAGAGGCTGCCAAAGGTTCAGGTCATAGCGGGGAAATTCAGCCACTACTGCAAAAAAACAAGAGCAAATGAACTGATGAATAGAACCAGTGATTCACTTTATCTTCAGCTTATAAATTGCTCAGCTGGGACCAGCAAACAAGCTCTTGAGCCAAATCACAGACTTGCAGTCTTGGGGGTAGCAAAAGTAAGTACAGTAGGATATACCCACATGCAGCACAGACTACCCACATGTTCTGCAGTTCAGCATGTAAAAAATAGTTTGAGAGTCTTCCTTTCAACTGGGGTTTGGACACTGTACACCATGCTCTGGATTCAGGGCCACGCACATTTTCTATAAAAACAAACCTAGTCAACATGGAAGTTTTTTATTAAGTTAGGAGCATTGGCTCTTGAGAGAGTTTTCTGATGCCAGTCCTATTTTCAGTTATTCAGTCTCAAGAAAAAAAAAAAAGCTAGGCTGATGTCCTTGCCAAGAGCAAGTCTTTACTTAATTGTTGCACATGCCCCATTCCAAGCTAGCAACGTTTCAAGCTTCTGCACATTGCCCAACTGATCTTCCTTCCCATAGACAGCAATTTGTTTTAAGAAATATTATCTGGATGTTGTATCCACAGCACTGGTGCCTGCAGCTGCTGATAGTGGGCTTAGAAATGTATAGTCCAAGCAACAGATACCTCAACGTATACGTGCACTTAAGCAGCATAGACAGCATGGCACCTGTTGCTGCTGCTTCTTCTGACAGCACCACCCAGGCAAACAAGGTATGGAGATCCCTGTTTTGAGAGATGCAGGTTGTATCAATGAATCTCACTCAGTCCTACTCCAGAAATGAGAATGAATAAACTAGAAAGAATATGTCAACCCTGTGCCATCTACTTCAAATCCAGACTCTTAATGAAGACATGTCAAAACATATGGAAGGCAGGGAGGTGATTAGAGACAGTCACCATGGCTACACTAGGGGCAAATTGTGCCTGACTAATTTTGTGGCCACCTACGATGGAGTAACTGCATCAGTGGAAAAAGGAAGAGCTACAAATGTCATCTGCCTAGAACTTCTATAAAGACTTTGATACAGCCCTCCAGAACAGTCTTGCTGCTAAATCGGAGAGATATGGGTTTGGACTGTTAGGTGGATAAGGAACTGGCTGGATGACTGTATCCAAAGAGTTACAGTCAATGGCTTGATGTCCAAGTGGAAACCAGTAACGAGTGGTGTCCCTCAAGGGTCCATACTGAGACCAGTACTATTTAATACCTTCATCAATGACATAGTGGGATTGAGTGCACCCTCAGTAAGTTTGTTGATGACACTAAGCTGGGTGGTGCACTTGATTCACTATAGGGAGGGATGTCATCCAGAGGGACCTTGATGGGTTTGAGGAGTGGGTCCATGTGAACCTCCTGAAGTCCAACAAGGTCAGATGCAATGTTCTGCTGGGTCAGGGCAACCCCCAGTACCAATAAAGGCTGGGGGATGAAGGGATTGAGAGCAGACCTGCCTACAAGGACTTGGGGATACTGGTGGACAAAAATTGGACATGAGCTGATGATGTATGCTTGCAGTCCAGAAAGCCAACCATATCCTGGGCTGCATCAAAAGTAGTGTGGCCACCAGGCCGAGGGAGGTGATTCTGCCCCTTTACTCTGCTCTAGTGAGACCCCACCTGGAGTAGTGCGTCCAGCTCTGGAGTCCTCAGCACAGGAAAGACCTGTTGGAGCAGGTCCAGAGGAGGGCCACAAAAAGAGTTAGAGGACTGGACCACCTGTCGTATGAAGAAAGGCTGAGATAGTTGCAGTTTTCAAACCTGGAGAAAAAAAGGCTCCAGGGAGACTTTTTTGCAACCTTTCAATATCTAAAGGGGGCTTATAAGAAAGATAGAGAAAGGTGTTTTACCAAGGACAAGGGGCAGCAGTCTTTTAAACTGAAAGAGGGTGGGTTTAAATTGAACATAAGTCAGAATTTTTTTACAATGAGACGGGCTGCCTAGCGAAGTTGTGGGTGCCCCATCATTGGAAGTGTTCAAGGTCAGGTTGAATGGGGTTTGAGCAACCTGATCTAGTGAAAGATGACCCTGCCCATGGCAGAGGGGGTGAACTGGATGATCTTCAAAGGTCATTTCCAACCCAAACAATTCTGTAATTCTATGTTTTTCTGTTGTTTATTATTGGTAATACTACTGGGGCCGAAACTGCCATTTCGTATATAGTGAGCTGCACTCCCAGGGAACCCCCTTCCTTCAATTACTTAAAGAAAATACAGGAAATACAGGGCAGAAAATTTAGGATTGAAAGTGTCTTCTTGGCTCACTGAGTCCTGCATGAACATTCTGAGTTTTAGTGTTGCTTGAGCTTTTGAGTATGTAAGTGTGTGCTATGTCACAGGTTTTTCTTGTGGGAAGTAGTATATGTCTGTGTGGTGGCAGTGATTTATTGTACAGCCAGTTTTCATCAAGCATTAGCTTTTTATGCATTAGCTCAAATAATAGTAAAACTATTTGAATAATGTGAAACAATTTACAAAGCAGTTACAGTCACCCTGTCTAAAAAAGTAAACAGGGGGACAGAGCTAATAAACAATTTTAAAGTTATAAAGTAGGACTGAGGCAAAATCACATATACAGTCAAGGGTTCCTAAAGAATTAATTTCCAACTCCAACTACTAGCCAACCCTACCTACATTTATTCTCATTCAGGTAGCCATGCTATAGTTAATATATGTCTAACTTTGATCCCATTCCACTCTATTTCTTATGGCTGGACAATGCAGCACTTCTGTAGGAAATCATCCAGTGGGGCATTTTCATGGCATATCTTCTTGCTCCATAACATGTAATGTTGAAACCTAGATCACCAAAAATCATGTAAGAGCTTCAGACTGATTGTCTGAAAGGACAATCCAACGGACACCTTGCATTCACAGGGAAGGAAGGAGTTTATTCTTTCAGCAAACAGCAGTGACGACCCTTTTCTGACTGTGGATGGGGTAAAATTTCTTCATTTGTCTATTTTTTTTATTCTTTTTTTATATTAGGTAACTTTGCCATCCATTTGTGTTTGTATAGCAGAGAGTCAAAGAAATTAGATGTGGAAAAATGTCTTCCTCACCTTCCCAACAGTCTGACTGTTGCTAAACCTCATTCTCCCTTGCCTGCAATCCAGGCTTTATTCCAGCCTTTTAAACTTAATGCATATTCTGTATTAAGTCAAAAACCAGACATCACCAGCCTCCAGTTTATTTCCTCCTCCTAATGTACCAGTTGATTGCTGGTAGTTAAAATCTCCCATTACTGCCACTTGGCCTCTTTTACATGCTTTTTTTATTTGTACAGTCATTTCACAGAAGATAAATCACAAATTAGTAATTCCACGGTACTGATAGCACAGTATACTTTCCTGGATGTTCAGCATGAGAAATGAGATATGTGTCTGTAAGTCTGTTCCTGGGCTGCTTGTGCTGTCTTTTAGTAAGCAGCCTTGCTAGCTGAGGGGCAAAGCAGTGGCAGGAAGCCATTCAAAAGCCTGCTTAAATGTGTTGCTTATCTATTTGTTTAATATTACTTTACATTTAATGGCATGTACCTTTAAAGGTATGAAAGGTATGAAAAAACCATATTTTTAATATGTTTTTATATATTTTCGGTTACATTTTATTATATTTAAAGGCAATGTAATATATATGTAGTATAATTGTGAGCCCTGCAAGTACAAGCAGGGATTGTATTTTACAGATTTATTGCTGCTTACAGTTGGAGGCCTGTTTCCAAAGTGGAGTTTTGCAGCATTGACTGCTGCAAAGTCAACTTTTACTGTACACGCTATTTACTTTCCTATGAGGACAGGCTGAGAGAGTTGCAGTTGTTTAGCGTGGAGAAGAGCAGTCTTCGAGAAGACCTTATTGCAGCCTTTCAGTACTTAAAGGGAGTTTATAAGAAAGTTGGGGACAGACTTTTTAGCAGGGCCTGTTGCAATAGGACAAGGGGTAATGGTTTTAAAGTAAAAGAGGGTAGATTTAGACTAGATATAAGGAAGACATTTTTTACAATGGGGGTGGTGAAACACTGGAAGACATTGCCCAGAGAGGTGGTAGATGCCCCATCCCTGGAAACAGTCAAGGTCAGGCTGGATGGGGCTCTGAGCAACCTGATCTAGTCAGAGACGGCCCTGCTCATTGCAGGGGATTGGACAACATGACCTTTAAAGGTCCCTTCCAACCCAAATTATTCTATGATTCAATGATTCCAGGACTTCCTGCCACACCTGAAGGGTGTACTTATGTGTCTATTCCACTAAGAAAACTGTCTAAGAAATGTAGGTTTTATTTTAAATAATTCATTGCCAGCATCTTTACATTGTTCACTTAACTAGTGTCACTGCTCAAAGCATGCTCACAACCTGGCCAACGGCCAGCCCTTGAGGAGGTGAGCTGGTGCACATTTATCCTCTGATCAGTCAGCTGTCTGGCAAATCCTTCCAGAAAAGGGGAGTGTGTTGCAGAAAATCTTTCTGTGGCTCTATGAAAAGCACAGAAATGCAAAACATCCAGCTTTGCTTGTTCTACAGGGGAAGACAAAGATAATTCCTTGTATGAGTAGTTTTCCCAGAAAAAGCCTAATTAAAATTTATGGCATCAGTGAAATAGTTTGGTGTGCAGTAGAGAGACTTAATTAAAGAAAAACAAAATGTCTGGTTATTTTAAATATGGCTATGGATGACAGGAAAATAGTTCAAGGTTTTTTTTGTTTTCTACATGGCATTTTAAATCAGACTTTAAATCAGAACACTAATTCTTCCAGTTCAGTCAGGGTGACTTTCACAATACAAGCAACCAGGGAGAAGTATGATGGTTCAACAGGCAAAGCTAGTTAGTGTTACTAGTTACTATTACTAGTGTTAGGTCTTTAAAATGGATGAAAGTTTGGAGGGAACTTCCTTGAAGAAACACAACTTTAAAAAGTGCCTATCACTGTGGCATGCGATCCTCAAGCTGACTTTTCATATTTTTAGTATAAATCAGCCAAATATTGTCTTTTGTAAGTTGAAGGACCAGTATAGAGCTATTTCAGGTCACAGTCTTCTTTAAGTAGTCAAATTTGCATCTGCACTCTATGAGTTCAGTTAAAGAAACTCCAGTTAAAGAGATTCCCCCCAAAATGAAAGGTCTAAGAAACAATATGCATTTCCACCTGTGCTAAAACTCTCAGAGAAAGGTGCTCCTCTCATTTTAAAATGTGTACAGAAAAAACTCAAAAAGAAACAAGCTAAAATGTATCCTTGATAACACAGTGTTAAAGGGGCTTAAAAGACTGATAAAACTGATTGCTGAAGTAGAAGTACATGGGAAATGCAACAGCCTTAAAAAAATGCATTTACGGTGGAAAAAATACAGTACAGTAAATGCTTTTTCTGACTCAAGTATTTCAAACTGTGATTGTATAAATGAGATATCAGAGGACTAACAAAATACTCAAGTGACAATGTGGCAATTAAATAGGCATACAGTCGACTACGGTAACATTTAAAGTAGTTTTAAAATCCTTCAGAGTGTTTTATGGATTTTATGGCTTGGGTCTGTGACAGCTGATACTCAGACAGTTGACGTGAATTGGGTAGAGTATACGTACAATGAATTGTGACTGTAAAAAGTGACAGAGTTCCAAGTCTGTTGCCTTTCAATGAGCTTTGGCCTCCTAAGTCATTGTGAACATCAGACACTTGAAAACACTGCCCAGTGGCTCTCTCCCTGCTTTGTCTGTCTTGTCAACTTAAACTGTAAACCCCTTGGGACCAGGAGTGTAACTTATTATGTATAACACCTCACACAATGGAATTTTGATCCATGTGGACTCCAGGGCCTCTAAATGCAGCAGCAACATATATAATTTGGAAAGCAACACTTTTATGATGCTGAATACAAAAAGCATTGGGCATCAGGAGAAGAAAAGAAATGTATCACAATGTCAATAGGAATTGCCAGAGAACCACTGGGTTGCAATTTGATTATAATGAGAAACCCTATGCTGTTAGGAATTTCTAGGTAAAGGACAAATATTTACCCCACAAACTAACCTGCATTTCACACCTGTAAGGCCTGATTCTGTCTCCCATACACCCTGGCAAACTGGGAATACCCCAGAAAATGGAATAATACCAAAGTTAGGATAAGTAGGCAAAGGATCAACTACTGAGCCTTTTAATTTGATACAGTATCACCAAGGAGAATATGTAAAAAAACCAAATCCATGAATAAACAGAACTGTGTGTTCTGCCAAGTAGTGTTTTCTGGTATTTGTAATGTATAGCTCTGTGCTGTAACGCAAGAGGACAGCTTCCCAGCAGCATTAAAGCTGTCAGCAAGATGGCTCGTCTTCACGTTTCTCTTAATTTCATTTTGTTTCAAAGTTCTTATTTGTTATGCCATTTGGCTTTTCTTTTCTCTCCCACCAGCTCTCAGAGGACCCAGACCTATACATTACCAAGGTGCTGTTCTCAGCAAGATACTGGGTTCCCTTAAACGCAGCTGCTTTCTGTGCCGAACAAGAGCGTGCTGCAAGAGACACCGAGCAAGTTCAAAGCCTAATGTTTTCACTTTGTGAGGGGTTTGGTAGGTATTACAGGATTATCGGTTTGACAACATTTGCCGGGGTTTTGTACATGACTGGAGTCCTCACCCAGAGGAGCCCAGACATATGGGAAAACTTCCCTCTGCATATGGGCTTGCTGTAACCCAAATGTGGCTCGTCTGGACTTAATTTCTTATATCACACCAGCCTCAGAGAGCAGGAAAACAAATCAAACCACAGCATCTTTGCAGAGAAAGCAAACAGGCCCATTACCACTCAATGGAAAGTACACAGGGTTCCTGGGATGGGCTAGTACCATAATAATTTAGGGAAAATATGATGGTTTTGAAAGGATCCTAATTATATTCTCTTCAGATTTACAATTCTTTCTTGACTTTTTGACATGTCTTCATGTAAGAGCCTGGAAAGATGCCAAAGAATAAACTCCAGGCCTAAAAATTTCTGTGGTTTTAGCCCTGCAGAGCCTCCGTGAATACCGAGAGGTAGGAGAAGGCACCATGTGCACTCACCATCTTTTTACTCCCTAAACTTTTCCTTAGAGAGGCAGAAGGCACTACTGATTACTAGTATAGCATGGATATTTAGTCTGTAACAACACTACAATAAAATTACTTGCTAGGTACTGCACAAGCAAGTAGATGAACTCTCTCTACATACACTTATGTCGAATTTAGGCTAGGCTGGGTGGAGAGCAGGAGGGAAAGGACAGGACAGGGATGCTGGCATTAGGAAGAGGATAGCACTTGTATTTAGCTCTGCCATACATATATTCACTCTTTCATGTTCCAGAATACTGAGAATCAGGTGAAATTAATATTTGGCAGTGGAGCCCATAATCGCTGGGCTTTACATACGATGCCTGCGCTGCTGTCCTGATCTGTTATTGCTGTCTGCGGGACTGGGGGCACAGGTGTTAAAGTGGATCAGGTCCTACTGGGCATCAGCACTCCTGTGTCTGGGGCACCGTCACAAGCACAGGGCTGCCCTTCCTCCAGCCCCATGAGTAAATTCAGAGCAAGACACAGACATGGAGAGCACAGCCAGCCTTTCTATGAGGACTTGTTTGTCATTTCATCCCTGGGTGCAGCAACTTAGTGGAAACCGGCTTCACAGGATGAGGGATTGCTAGGTACATGAAATTCCTATTGAACTAATTCACATCTCAGTAAAACACAGTATATTTTTTACGCTATGATGCATAACGTAAGAGCTACTTGATGTTGTACCCATGGATACAAAGCAACTGCTTCCTCTCCAAGGCTAGTGTCCTGTGTTGCTCTGAAAGGTCTGATCAGGAATGCTGGTGTGGTAACGCAGGGATATAATAGGTCCTCTGTGAGGCAGCCCTCAAATATTTCTCTTAAAAGCTCATCTCACCATGGTCATAATCACCTAATAATCTTAACACACACTACTTTGAGAATGTATAGTATGTTTTATGATATTTGCTTCAGCAGACACCTTCCTTAATGGACCTATTTTGTGACCAGACATCCAAAAGAAAAAGAAATTCTTATCCACAACTATAGGGTACATAACTTCCTAATGTAACATTTTTGTTTTCATTTAAAACTGCTGTAAGTAGGAGAAAGGTTACATGAATAAGTAGGAAAGAGGTGGCTCAGTAGGAGAGTTGGAACAGTTTTGATGTCTAAGTTATTTTCCATGTCTAGATTCTTTTCCACAATATCATTTTGATTTTTTTCCAAGAGCATGTTAAAAGAACGACAATTTTGTGGTCAGAGTATAAAATCATGAACAAATTCTCAATGGGAATCTGTGGATAGGCTGTAAGTTGGGAAAGAAACATTTATATCCCTGTACAAACAGGTGTAATCCCCAAAGGCTCTTTGCGCTTAGCAGTACTGTTTGGTATTCAGTTACATACACACTGTGTACACCCTGCACAAACGTGTTTATATAATGAGTTCATACATTTATAGAGCATACCATATAGTGCGTATGTACACAATGGATTCTGTAGTACCTGTGTACTTCAGTGTGCTCAGTGAGTAACTGCGTATAGGCTAGCTGAGTGCAGATATGTATGGGTATTTGAAGACTTGGTTTGCTCTTAATAACCTAAAAATAACAAGCCAAGTTCATGAAGGAGTCAAAGGATGCCTTCAATGGGTGTAGCTCTACTTTCTGATTCCTGATACTATATAAATTAACAACATTTTAAACTCTGCCACATACCAGTTCTCACAAATTCGTATCACTTGCAAACCCCCCTCCCTGAACTAACCCATTTCACTGTTTAAAGATACACAAGGATCATGGATAATAATCCAGTTAAAGAGAGTGGGGAAGAACAATGTCACACTCAGCAGCTTCCACCTTTTCTATCTAATACAGACCAGACACTACTCCACGAGTCCTGTGACCGCCCTTGCAACGCTGTTATCACCAACAACCACCTGCCACCCAGGTGAAGAACAACTGCACATGAGTAGACCAGTAGACAGGCTGCCCAGCTGCTCCTCTGGTTTCACAGTCTAGCAACTCCAGCACCCCTGCAGTCCTGCAGGTCCTGCTGCTCTCCCATGCCCTGCTGGCCCTGTTGCTTCCATATTAGCATTTCCCTGTTCTTGGTTACCTTCTCGAGGTTGCTCTGCCTCCTCCTCCAGCTTCTACTAATTCCTCACCACAGATGTTTCTTTCTTTGCAACTGTAAGAGCTCTGCTTGAGGATGCTGTTGGCCCTTGCTGGTATGCTTAGAGGTGCTCAGGTGGCTGGAGAGCATTGCTGGTGCCAGCTTGCCAGTGCTTGAGCTCAGATGTCAGCACAGGACAGTCTCTCCATGACTGACCTCTCTTATTCAGCGAAAGGGGAACAAACCTTCTCTTTGGCCACCATCCATTCAAGAAATGCTGACGAATTTCCATGGTCCTGTGGAAGATCACGTGACCACCTAAGCAGCTCTGATTTCTTGGTGTTTGGGGAAAACAGTGCTGGGGTGAGTAATGCAATGTCCTTATCAGTTCACCTGGCTTCTGGGAAATGCCAGCTCAGCTGCCTACTTCCAAGTTTCTGAATCAGGTGGTAGGAAAGTAAAATCTCAAGCTACAGCATTGTGTGCATATCTGAAGGAACTCTGGCTGGTACTTAACCTCCACTGCTCTGTGCTTTTTGTGCTTTGATGCCAATATTTTTTTTAAACTTCTGTGAAAGTTTTATTAATTTTTACTGCTTGTGTTCTTCAAATCACTCCCTTTTTCTTCCTTCTGGTACCATTCCAATGCAAATACAACAAACATCAAGATCTGGATAGTTGCTGATGCTTGACATATAACAGCACATCGGAGGGAGGGGAGTGATCCAAAATGGACTTCAAAGCAAAGCAATCTTTGGGAATTCCTGCTTATGTCACACCTTCCTTGGAGCAAAATTAATCACCCTTGAGGAGCTGTTTCCATTACAGGAGATATGCCACAGGGTCTGCTGGGCTGCAAAGCCCACAAAACCTAACATAACCAGATTTAAGGGCAGGGGCTTGCACCAGGGACAGGAACTTGTCCACCAACATGTAAAATGGAGACAGCACTTACTGACTCTCTGAGTCCTGGCTCCACACAGCCTGCCATCCTCCTCCTCGTCACGAAGTTAAACAAAATAAGCATCTTTTCTTCCTCTACACGCAAACCTTATGACCTGACAGTGCTGAAGCTCAGAGGCATGTTTCAGCAGGGTTTACTGTAAGTGTTAGCAGTAGCAAAAATGGATATTTTGAGCATAATGCTGACGGCATGATCTATCAGGCTTTACTTTTCTCTCGTGTTTGCTCTCCCTGGGTGCAATCCACTCATGCTACCCCTATGCTTTCACCTGGCGTTTCAGCAGCTGATTAAATTGAACATAATTAAAATATGGCTATGTAAGGTAGGCATCTTATCTCACTGCGGCTGTGCTCCACTGCAAATATTTTCTAAGTTTCTCCACCTGTATGTGGCAGTTAAAATGTAAAGATGAATGTCCTCTAACAAGACAAAATACTGGCAGGTTCCTTAGAGAAAATTGCTGCCATTGCCCTGCTATGAAAAACTATTTGGTTGGTAGAAGTAGTCACTAAGGAGGCTGTTGGTTGAGATGAAATGATTTGCCAGACTTTGGTAAACAAAAGGGCTCTGCATCCCTCTGACTCATTGTGGAAGTGTCCTGTACAGTCCAGGAATGTACATGTTTTGAGGATGAAAATCCTCTCCTAAATCCGACTTATCCAATGGCTGCACAATAACTTCCTGTACACCATAAAAACCAAAAATACCAAATATATATGCTGACTTTATACTAAACTCAGCTGCCCTCCTATGCATGGATAGCAGCTGAACACATGAGAAATCCCACTCATTGGGATAAAGAAGATGCAAAAACAGACAGTACCCCTGATTTTGGACTTTCACAGCAGAGTTGTTTCAAGAAGTGTTTATTTTAGATGGGCACTACAGCAGCACTGGCATCTGGCTGCAAGTCTTGCTCACATGGAAGCCCCAGAGGCTCATCTTAATTCATTAAAGAAAAGTAATTTAAAAAAAAAAGATTAAAAACCTACATACATGCTGATATGGATATTTATGGATATTTCATTAAAACAATAGATCATAGCTGTTTACTAAAGCATCCTTTAGCTACTCTTGGCTGTTAGGGCTGTACCCCTTGCTGCATCTGCTTGCAGTGCTGTTCATGTGGCAGTCTGCTCTGGGTACTGTGGGTAGAGGCAGCAAGACCTTGTGGTATAGCGTGGGACAGCTGGCTGCATACGTCACATTCCTCTGCAGAACTGACCTGAAGTGACTGCCATGCACCACATGTAACGTCATTTTTGGGGATGATTCCACTAACTTGGTTTGAATAATATAAGAAAAGGCAAATGACTTCGGAAATTGCTGATATCATTCTTCCCTCCCTCTCCCCTGGTTGTCATGTGCTAGCAGGGAAACTCGAAAATCCCTTACGATAACAGTTCCTGGTTTTTATTGCTTTTCAGTTCCAGTTGTTCAGTGGAAGCAAAAGAAATGGAGATTGATTCACAAACCAGAAATAATTTGAGAATTCTTCTATTTTTTTTTCTGAGGTTTTCGTGTTTTGTGTAATTGCATGTGTTCTGGAATTTAATATTGAATTGTTTTGAATTGCACAGACAGAACAGCATAGACTTGGTTTTGTTCTCTTTGCATATTATGCCTTTGTGTTTATATCTGTAGGCCACTGTAATTTGCTCTTCAAAAAAAGTACGGAAACGAAATCTCACAATATTTAGAGCCAAATTTTTGCAAACTGTTATGTAGGTGGTTTTGATCTGGCTTCTACAATTGCACTCTCCATTTTCCTTGTCCACAAATATATGTGCAAACAGGTTTTTTTTCTCTCCATGGCCTCAGATGTGTGCATGCTAGCTACATTACCACATATTCACATGATCAAGCAGACGTGATGTTTAACCACTTGATTCTCGCACAAATACAATCTGAAGGTACAAATCAAAGATCTAGCTGCAAAAATCATGTGATAAAGTTATTCCCACAAAATGCCATCATCGTAAAAGTGACAGTGTGGTTTAAGAGCTCTTATGTTTATTGTACACTGACCACGGTGCCCTTTCTGAAAAGCATTTATTTGAGGGGGACATACACATTACTAACTATAATAGAAATGAAGGATATCCATAGAAGATTAGGATGACATTGTTGCATTCAGCTTCAAGTTCTTTCTCTACTTGTAATATCTACCCACAGTCTGCACATCATGCAAGCCTATTTTAACATCTTGTAAGAGGCTTAAGCAATATATATGTTCTCTGCACAAGAGAAAAGTTCCCTTTTAAGAAATAATAAGTGTGCTTAAGAATACACTGTTCTGGGATAATGGGATTGGTTAAAAATTTCAGCAGGGTATCTAAAAGGTGAAGTGGAAAGAGAGGAGTGTTTGCTTAAGAAGTATAAAAAAGAATTTGAGACCAGATTTCTCAAGACTTGCAGTCGCCCAGACTGCTCTAATTTGAGACGGGAATGAGAAATGAAAATTAATATTTCACTTGAGAAAAGAGTGCAAAAGATGTCCTGAAATGAACCGTTTAAAAGGCTTTCTTTCAGTTACCCATGAATTGGAAACTAATCTCAGAAACTATTTTCCTTACATTCAGCAATTAAAGCCAAGTTCTTGTTCTTCAGAGAGCGCTACATCTCCATGTGAAATGTCAGGCCTTTTCCAGAGACATTTGTGGGCATGATCTTTGAAATATTATAAAATTTTTAATTCTCCTTCCTTAGCTTCTTGTGTGGTAAGCAGCACTGATGCCTCTGACTTCCATTATGGAGACGATCCAAGAACATTCGTGTATCAACTTGGCATATTTTCAAGATTTTTTTTTTTCTTTTTTTTTTGGTCTACTATGGGATCTAGGTTCCCTTGAAAAAAACATATTGTTTAGAATCCAGTGTTCGGTAGCTTGATGCTGGAGCATTATATATTGTAGGTCAAGAAAATGTATGATGGATGAGAACAGTAAAGGGAGTATCCGTCGAAGCAACATGGACATGTGCATCCTTCCAAATATAATTCCTTTCCAAACTAAGCAAGGATTAACTAAAGATGTTTTGGAACCACAAAATGTTATTTTTAAAAGGTAGCTAGTGATTGAGATAGATTAAGACTAAACATGGCTGGGATCGGCCAAAACCACAAAGAGCTTAACTTGTTCACATATTTATGGCTGGAGCAGAATTTGAGGGCCTTCAGCAACCCAAGCCCTGAAATCCTCTGGTGTATTTTGCAGTAGGATGATAGGCTGTCGGTTTTGCTTTGTTGTTTTCTTAATGGACTTGTCCTTTGTAAAACTTGCCCCTTCCTCCCTCCCACGCACATAAGCAGATCAGTTCAAACAGTGTCCCTGCAGGTCACTGCGTCCCAAAGCATTGCCCAATGCTTTTTAAAAAGCAAGAATGATTCAGCTGAGAGATGCTCCACAGCCTTGTGACCAAGGTCACATTCACCAAGTGGCTCCTCTCCCACGCTGCCTCCTGTTCCCAGGGGCACAGGGCACCAGAGCAGTCTTTCCATGGACATTTATTAGCACGATGGAGGAAGAGAGGTGCAATTATCATATACATGTGTGGACGTGTGTCAATGGTGAGCTTTATGGGAACAGGAGATGATTATTTCTTCTTAAGGCAAAGGAAAGAGTCTCTCAGTTTATCCCAGTGGGAGCCACTGTTTATTTATTTGAATTGCTTTCCAATTGTACCTCTTTTAAGTGTGATATTGTGACCTTTTCACATTAAAAGCAACAATGCCAAACAGACAGCTTTGATGAACTCCAAGACCCAAACCCCAAAGATGTTTATTCCTTTTTTTCTCCACTACTTGCTGAATCAATGCCATTCTTCGTTTCATCGGCAGAACTGAGAGGATTAGCAATGCCTATAAATTAAGCTGATATCATCAAATCCAAAGTTTTCTTAAATGTAAAATGCCTGACAGTATAAGGCTGCATCTATTTCAAGGAATCCTCCTGCTGTTCCTCTGGTTTCACTTTAGTGGGACAATGTTGATTCACCTGGACTGTCATCCTGGTACAAGTCACCCAAGAGCTCTGACATCACTTACTTACTCTTCAAAAATATGTTTAAAAATTGTTAAAGTAGTTTTCTGTGTAATTTGTAAAGTCACTTAAAAACCTGAAAACAAACCATCCATATGCATACGTATATACATACGCGTGTGTGTATACACATGCATACATATATACATACATATACACATGAGGGGAGAGAGAAAAAAAGTGTGTGAGAGAGAGAGAGTGAGGGAGTCAGTAATCCTGCCTTGCCGCACCCTTTCCTGGCTAAAACGGAGGGATCCAACTCTCAGCATTTACTCACTCACTGAGAATGAGACTTAGATCCAGCTTCACTGGAATGAAAATAAAAAATTTCGGACATTTTATTTGGACACTGATTTTAAAGGATAAGTGTCTTTGCAAAGGCAAGGGCAATATATGATAGAAGAGATATTTATATATATTCTCTAACCACAATACTGGAGTTGCTTTAGATTTAGCTTTCCTCATTCTTTGTCCGCGTGTGCTGACTGCATGCTATGATAACTGTGAAAAGGTTTCTCCAGGGACTGGAGCTCTTTCAGCACAGTCCTCTCTGCTGATGTGGTGAGTATCATTTTACCAATAACAAGGCAGAAATTATATGCTGTAACTGCAGCTAATTTATTTGATTTCCAAAGACGCTGAACGAAAAGTTTAATTACAGCAAATGAAACACTGAGGCAAATATCTGAAAACAGGAGATTCTTTCCCCTGCGCTAATGGAAGGAGAGATTGTGACTAACCATCCCTGGTTAATATAGGGGAAGGTGAGGTGTATTACTTCCCTTATGTCTTGTTAGGAAGAAATGGCTGAAATCAAAGTTCACATGTCCTGTGAAAGGTTAGATGCTTCCAACAAAGGCAGGAGAAGTAAAAGGGAAAGAGAAAGTTTCTAATCTCATTCCTGGGTCTCACTACACACCAGTGAGCAGAACAGGCATGGCGAAATGAGAGGGCATCCAAGGTCTACTTCAAGAGATTGCCTCAGCCCACGACCCTGAAGTTCAGCAAACTGGGACCAGACCTTTGGCTCATGCAGACTGAGATGATGGCAACCGGAGTTCATAAAAAATGCTGTGCCTTGTAGGGAAAAGTAAGATTAGAAGCTTGCTGGGATTAGGAGATGAACCACTGAGTTGTATGCTTTGCACACAGGTTGGAAACACTGTCACTAGGAGGAATTTGGGTATAATATATCCCCTGTAGCACGTATGTGAAATAGCAGTTACATTTCTTGTGTACAGTATCGCCTCTCCTTCAAAGGAATATGATTTGACAGGTTAGCAATTCCCACAGGTTGCCACAAAGGAATATGGTACTGGGAAAGACTCCAGCAACACTGGCTCCTCTTCCCTGGGCTCTACACCATACCACTTCCATCATACCCAGCCAGGCTTCACCCCACAACCCTGTGCCCATCTGCCCTCACTTTCCATTGGAAGGTTGTCCCAGAGCCAGCCTTGTGCCACCAGGATGAGAAACCTCCATCTAACTTCTGGCTTAACTATATCCATGCCTGCTATCTCCCCATGAATCCTTCTTCTGGCCTTGTTCCATACCTTAAACCACTCTTTACGTGTCATGTGCAGCAGTTCTGCAGCAGTTTTGCATGGCCCCAGCTACCACTGAGCTTTCCTATGCCTTGTGTAACACTTCAGACCTTTCGTGAGGCCACAGCCTCTCAGTTTTCTGACTTGGGACTGATCTGCCACGACCCTATCCTTTTGTTAACTCTCCCCTGCCTCAGGTCCCATCTGAATTCACCTCTCTTGGTCTGGTGTACACTGTAGAGTGTAGCCAGCTCTACTGGATACCTAGCTCTGAGTGGTCCTAGCCCATGAAAATCTAGACCCACAATTGCCTTTCTTGTGTTTCTTGTCTAATTATGTCTGGCAGGCTGTGAAGCTTTGTTTCTCCTCCAAGTACTTTTTCCATCGATCATTAAAGCAGCTTTGTTCCAGCCAACATATCTATTGTGCATCTACTGTGTTCAGTTTTGGGCCCCTCACTACAAGAAGGACATTGAGGTGCTGGAGCGTGTCCAGAGAAGGGCTACCAGGCTGGTGAGGGGTCTGGAGGACAAGCCTTATGAGGAACGACTGAGGGAGCTGGGGTTGTTTAGCCTGGGGAGGAGGAGGCTGAGGGGTGACCTTATCACCCTCTACAACTACCTGAAGGGAGGTTTTAGAGAGATGGGGGCTGACCTCTTCTCCCACGTGACAAGTGATAGGACAAGAGGAAACGGGTTCAAGTTATGTCAGGGCAGGTTTAGATTGGATATTAGGAAGCATTTTTTCACTCAAAGGGTTATTAAACATTGGAATGGGCTGCCCAGAGAGGTGGTGGATTCACCATCCCTGGAGGTGTTTAAGAAAAGGGTAGATGAGGTGCTTAGGGACATGGTTTAGAAGTGGGTGTTTTTAAATCAGGGTAGATTAACGGTTGGACTTGATGATCTTAATGGTCCCTTCCAACCTCACTTATTCTATGATTCTATGATTCTATGATTCTATGTCAACCTTTCCTTAGGCCAGGCACTGCCCACTTTCACGCTTTGTAAAACACCAAATGTACTTTGGCATGAAACAAAGACATTAATAACGATGTATAAATTCAGATGCACTAATTAGTTTGTGAGTAACGCATTCCATCACCAGTGCATGGGCTGAAGGAACACAGCCAGGAAATACAGATTACGGTCACAAGGAGGAGTCTCAATTATTCTAGTCTTAGCATGTGTAACTTTAACACCATTAAGCACAGTGTTATCCAACTCTTTTTAAAAGTCAGTGTAAAAACTGAAGAAAACTGAAAATACCTCTACATTTAGAAGAAAAAAATGTGGTTTGAGTCGACCATTTGGGATTCTTGGGAGTTATTGAGTTCCCCAAAGGCCTTTTCCACCCCCATTTTAACTAGACTCATTGCCTGTGATGCCAAACCTGGATGTACCAAGCATGAGGGAAGGGAAACTTCCCTTTTTATTTTGCTAAATCTTTGCAGCAAGGCTGGAGAAGTAATTGACCTTTAACCAGTGCCCTAAATATTCTAGTGATAAATGCCTTGGCAATACCACAGCTAGACAAACAGATTAAAATAATGAGTGGTACAGAGACTGCTGTGTGCAACACTTTTTCCCATTAAAAAGTACTGCTTTCCGTTGCTTATCACTTTGCCAAACAATTCAAGCTGAAATGTTGAGTGTCTGCTATGAGGTTGATTTTTCTGGGAAAAATTTCTGCTAGAATGGAAACATTTATGAGAATGAAATTGCAAGATGGGAGAGGGAGGGAGAATCAGCTGCTTGCCCACATTAAAAAATTTACTCCAGACATTTCACTGAATTGTCGTTGTATTCTGGAACTGGGATTTACAATCAGGCCAAAATGGGGCTGTTTGATACTAAATGTGTTCAGCATGGAATTCCAAGATTATGCCTTTAGACCAAATCCAAAGCAATAATTCCCATCTGCCGCCTTGATCAGATCCTTAATACTCCAGAAGGGATTTGGATACACCTGAAGTTTTGAGACAATAACTACTTTGAGATTAAATCTGTGACAGCAGTTGCTTCCACGAAGCCTGAATTTCAGTCTCAACTTGTTCTCAGGCATGAACCTGGCAAAAACCATTCCCAAAAAAACAGAGCTGAGCAACGCCTTTCAGGTCACTGTTTAGTCAAAATGCAGTAGAGTTAGTTCAAGAAAATGATGTTACTGAGAACAAAAATAAACTGCAATGTTTAATCAAATTGCAAATGAAAGATCTACAGAGCTCAGGCTTAAAGATCCAGAATGATACTGCGTTGTTAGTGATGGGATACTTCTATCAACACAACACCTTGGGAGGAAAATGAGCTCCTTGCTCAAGCCATGCAGAATACAGGAATTTGTCCTAACTGTCTCAACATTCACCATGCACAGCATAGCCAAAACCCTCAAATGAAAGCCACAGAAGGACAGGGAAGCATTGCTTGCTAGCTCAGAAGACAGAAACTGAGAAGCTCTGGGCTCCCTGGAGACACCACGTCTGCTCTGCTGCAGCACAGCATGCTGAGCATTATAGTGTCTTCATTTTTGACTGTTTCTCATCCTTCCCAAGCTGATCAGCTTGAGCACCAAGTACTTCTTTTTTGTTTTTTTTCCTTTCAAAAGATGATTGAGCTGATTCCTGGTAAGGATTCCCATGAAGTCCTGTATGAGCAGGTTCTGCAAATTTGGGGGAAATTGCATTAATATTATTATTATTTATTAGTAGTAGTATTAATTATTTTCACAGTGATATTTATGGCCCAATATGAGTTACCACTTCCACTGTGCCAGCCAACACAGATGATTACAAGCCTGATGCTCTGCGGTACTGCGCTGTGCTGGGTTACATCCTTGGTTGGGTCGCATGATAAGCCCCAGTCTCGTGGGACCGGGCTGCAAAGCGCCGGAAAGAAGGCACAGGCCATGGTCCACCACAGCGGGCAGGGTTTTAGGAAATGCCAAAGCACATCAAGGAAGAAAGGACGTGGGAGGGAAGAGAGAGCTATGGATGTAGCCTGGCACAGCCGCGCAGCAGAGACAACCCCTGCCCTGGGAAACCTGAGCAGACAGCAGCTGGGAGGAAAAGAAGCTCATCTCCATGGTGGAAAAAGGAGAGTATACAAGTGGCCTATGCCCCACAGAAGTCAAAACCAGATCGACATCTTCCATGTTCCAGCCAATTCCCGGCTCGCTCCTCCTCCCCACCCACGCTCCAGTGTCACCCCGTGGCTCCATCCCTCCCTTACCCTTTCCAAACAGCCACCGGGCACAGCCCCACTCCGCGAGACCCTGCTAACCCCACCAGGGGTCCTGAGGGTCCAGTGTGGTTGTTTTGGGGCATTTTGGGGTGTTTCCACTGAGGCCATCAAGGGAGCTGCCGCATCCCTATCCGGGCGTGGTGTCAGTGGCTCGGCCGGGCAGCTGGGGGCCCAAGTGCAGCACTGGGCAGCTGGGGACGCGCCGATGGGCAACACAGGGGGCGGCTGCAGGCAGGGATGAATGTCGGCTTTGTTTTCAGAAGCTGCTGGAGGCAGGAAACAGGGATGTCTGGTAGTGAGGTCTGCCTTCAGGTTGCAAGTCGACTTTTTTTGTTTCTTATTAAAGTCCCAGGACACTGTCCGGCTGTTTACTCAGCATAAATCAAAGAAAAGAGGCTGGCTGTTTTCTTGTAAGGTGAAAGCACAGTCATTTTTGTTTTACTATTTCTTTTCATTAATCTTTCGTCAGAAAAATTATAAAAATGAACTCTTCTTATAGCTGTCAGCTAAAGAATTGAAAACTTTTCCCTCTCTCTAGAAGGCTTTTGGCTCAGCCAGAAGGTTATTTAGCTTTCCCTAGGCCAATGTGTTCTTGGAGGTTTCAATTTTGTGGTGAAAGTTGTCCTTTTTTCCTACAACAGGAGTTTTAGCGACATTTAATAACAGTTGAGTGGGCTAAATGGTTTTTGATCCTCCAATGAAAGGTGGGGAGGAAAGTAACATTATTTGGTTTAAAAGTTGGTGCTAGCATTCCAGTGGTGTATACTACATAAGGAAGCATTTCTAAAACAAACATCTTAAGTGGTGGTTGTTCTTTTCTGCAAGGTTTTCTTCTTTTTTTTTTCTTTTCTTTTGACATTTTCAAAATATTTAGAAGATATAGACTGAAGTGTCATAATACCTGAACATATATCCCGTAAGCCAGAGTACCAGAGGCTTCCTACCAATGCTTGAAAGACCAGGAGAGTCTTTCTTTCCCAAAGAAATAAATTGTGCACTCTAGTAGGAAACCTAGTCTGAGACAAGCACAAAACTGAGTGAGAGGAACTCAGAAGAGCATCATGAAACACAGAGATCCCAAAGGAGAGAAGATTTTCATAAAAATATTGTAGTGGGAAGCGATTTTCAAATCAACATGAATATAGTGAGACTTGTATACAATTATATATACTAGTGTGCTCTCCTTTCTAAAGACAGAAAAAAAGACGTTTTGAACTGTCTCTTCACTTTGAGCTGATGGCAGAACTGTTAAAAATACCCAAGAAATATTATCTGAGCCTTGGAGAATTGGAAATATATTACATTACAAGCTCACGTGTAGCTTTCATGAAAGGGCAAAATTCAAAATTTGGGGAAACACACTGTTAATATAAGAGGCTTTTGAGCTGGGGGTGGAAGATAAATGTGAGTTAGGTTTAAGGACAGAATCTTTCTCAGTCTCCAGCTCCTCATCTCAAGAGTCAGAGCACGTATTTCCGTAACAGTTACCCAGATGTTCCACTCAATGCCTGGCCAAGTCCAAGAAATTCCCCATCATAAATCTTTTTTCATAGTTGAGGAAGTTGGAAGATCATTTCCAGGACATGAAGACTTTATTGTTGAAACTCTGCATTTTTATTTCCTTGAAGGTTCCTCTTGAACAAACATTTGGAACCAAGAGCATGAGGTCAACTGAGAGGAGAGAAGTGTAGAAAGAAATCACAGTTTCTTTCATCAGAAATTTAATAAATCTGGGCCACCTGAAGCATGCTGCTTTAGCTGCTGTTGCTGCACTGTCTAATATAAGGGATTCTTAAATTTAAACTAGTCAGCCAGAGCTACATTTGTCCATTGAAATGGGTGTCTTCTTATACCTCCTTGCCTTGCCTTGCCTTGCCTTCCCTCCCCTTCCCTTCCTTGCCATACTCCTCAAGGCGGGCGTGTTGTACTCTGCCAGATGAGGCTGATTCAACCATCTAGGCCAATATTTGAACAGTGATTGTGTATTGCAGCTGCTCGTAGTTTCCACACCTTTATTTGGGCTCAGTGACCAACCAGAGCAGATGAGACCTACATTGCTGAACAGCAGGAGCTGGACCAAGTGTTTGCAGGATGCGCATGGTGCTTATGCCAGGATAAGAAGAAAAAGATTTCATATATTTATGTGTTTCCTGAACAAACCCTAGGCAGGCATAGAGAAACACATATAAACTTCTTGTATAATGCAGCAATGAAGGATGGGAAAAAGAATAAAAAGGAAAACTTAGGCAGGGAGAGCATAAGTAATAGAGATGTATGGAGAGAGTTAGAGAAAAGATGAAGAAAGAAAATATAAATGAGACCATTAAAGAAACAGGAAAACAAAAGATAATTATACATGATTTCAAAGGTAAAATATAAACTGATAAACAGCACAATTCTTATTTTTATGTAAAAGAGGATGATAAAGTTTATCCTTTAACATATACATGTAGATACACATATACATACTCTGCCTCAACAAGCAATGACCAGATAGGGTTTAGCTGAGTTTTATGCATGGCAGGAAATAAAATGAAATGCATTTATCAAGCACATAACTGAGCAGCATCTGCTCATTTTTAAAGCTGTCTGAAAGGCAGAAAAGAATGACCTTCTCCATCTGTATTTCATGGAGGGATCTTGGGGAATATTACCATATGAATTTAATAAAAAGTTGCTGTCATTGGCATTTTTATAAATAAAATAGAGACTTTGTTATCTAGACAAGAGGTGTTTTTCTGCTATCTTGATTCAGGCAGGCTCTAGTTAAGTGAAGCCTGAAACCATACTCTTCAGTTTTTCCAATTTAGCACGTGCATGGCACTGAACATATGCTATGATGAAGGAGGACTTGCTGAGTTGGAACCTTGAAAATCATGCCTGTAGTATTTACTCATGAGAATAATCCTTTTTACTTATCTATTTAAACCTATAAACAGATTAAAACTTAAAAGCGTGACATTCAGTCATGTTTTGCTGGAGGAAATAAACCTTGCATGCAGCAGTAATAGTTGCAGGGACAGTTCTTTCTACTAAGAAGAGAACAACTGCTCTCTGGAGCACACAGAACACTTCCAGTTCCCTGTTGCACAGGGTCTGTTGTCCCTGTTATCCCTTGTAGGTAGCCTAAGTTCTGCTTGATCCACAAATTTGAGCTGCCTTTGCAGAACACAGTAAGAGAAACCTTCTGTGAAGGACCTGAGTTCTCATACTTGCCACAAACCATCAAAATGTGTTTCATGTGACACATAAATATGTCACCTAGAAAGCTGATTAAACTTATGTAGTCTGTTGTTTCCCAAACTAGCCCCATTCATGGGGAGGAGCCACTTAGGAGACACTCCTGATGTAAATTACGATGCCCAGTGACGTGCAACTCCCCTGAGAATAGAAACAGGTGGAGGCTATTTTGGGCTTGATTTTATGCACAGTAGCCATTATTATTATCTGTGGTGCACTGTATTGGTTTTACTCAAGGGCTTCCTGCACCCTTTGACATATCAGGGGCCTCATTTCCCCAGAAGATCCTGCTTTGGACCCTGTTGGCCCTAACTACATGCCCAGTTCCCCTGTGTGGATGGATCTGTATCTGCATCGTAAGAATTTTCCGTTACAATGCCTCAGCAGGCTGCTGTCACCAACAGGTGTTTTGCATCCAGCTGTCTCTTCTTTCTACCTTTCAAGTCAGGTATTTCGTCGAGAAGGGCCATGCCACAGATGACCGAGGTCAGCCGCTGGGCTGGGGCTGTTCTCTCAAGTTTGGTCTCACCTTCCTCTCAATGGATCAAGTCTGAATGGAGCAGGAGCTCAAAGCCTGGGTAAACGAGAGGTCTAGTTAAAAGGCACATTTCATTCCCAACTGATTAGGAATTTGCAGCCAAAGACTAGGTGATGTATTTTGAATGGATAGCTTACGTTCCTCCAGAACTTTCCATTAACATGAATACCAGGATACAAACTCTGGAAAGGGACCAGCATTCACAGTATTTCAGCCCAACACTGTCTAACCTGTTCAACAGGACAGGGAGAAAATCAGCTCCTAGGTTCAGATATGAAAAACCAAGAAACTGTTGAAATGCAAAGGAAGAAGCTGTATATTAGGCATTTATTTTAAGTATGCATATGAAAGCTGTGAACATTGATTTGTAGGTACCAGTTCTTTAGTGCTAATTCTCATATTATTTGTAATATAATTAATGGTACTATGCAATGACTCTCTGCTGCTCAACTGCATTTGTCTTCTGGTTGCTATTTACTCCCTGCCCTCCAGCTCCAGCATCCCACTGCTTCTTCTGTCCTCTTTTTTTCACATCGCTTTTTCTCCCAGACGCCAGAGGTCTGCTGTAGTGTTGCTCTTGCGTGAGAGAAGGACTATGTGGCCATTCAGTACTTGCCTGGTTGGACCTGGACCAACACAAGCCATTTTTCCAAAGGTCTCTCTAGACTGTGTGTTTGGTTTTAAGCCACCTGAAACAGTGATGTCTGTGCTACTACACTTGGGAGCTGAAATCTACGTCTCTGGCAAGGCTCCTTTTGCTCTGAAGCTTTATATAAACAAGAAGCGTACTGTGGCTTGATCACTATGTATTTGACGTGTTGTATTTCTACAGTCATTTCATAAAACAATTAGAAAGGAAGACAAAATTTTAGGGGAAAAAGCATGAAAATAATGTGCTGGCCATTATCTTCAGACATCTGTGACAGATTTTTAAAAGTGCACTGATCTTCTCCTCTAGCAAAAAACTTTGCCTGTGTGAGATGGATATGCCAGTCTTGCTCTGTCTTCTGCCCAACAGTATTTCAGCAAAAGAGAAGAAATTAGGACCCAGCTTGCTCCAGCCCTCTCTAATTTCCTCCAGTCCCGGGAAACATAAGGCATTCTTCACCTTTAAGAGGTACTACCTCACACCGAGCTGCATGTGCTCTGTACCTGTTTGGCATTTGGAAAAACCTGCATGGAATAGCTGGCAAAAGCCATTGCAGCAAGAACTAATCATTATTTGCATCCCCAGGGCTGTTTTCTTCCTCATTGAACATGTCTGTTTCCTGTAATCCATTTCAGTCCTTTCCATAGTGCTTATTCCACATATATTCGTCTTTCACTCTTTACTGCTGTTTTTTATTTTGGTTTTAATCTCCAAGAGGCAGATGCTTCCTTCTATTCTGTCTTTGCAAGGTGTCTAGCACAAGGACACACTGTTTTCCATGGGCCTAAGCATCTCTGGCTGCTGTAAGCACGCAGTAAATTTGATTCGCTGCGGGGGCATGCTAGATTTATGGCTGCAAAGAATTTCAGCATGGACTGCTCAATATCTGGAAATCCTGGACATGGACCACAGTGCATGCTCTACCATAATAATAATTTGTAGCACAAGTATGGTTTTCCTTTCCCAAAAGCCACAGAGAGGAGTTCACTGTGTGGCTTCATGGTGCATTTGAGATGGTAGCATCCTGCTCTTAACCAAAAGAAAATATTTTCTTTACTTTTCAAAAATGTGTTCCTGACCTATATTTTGCTTTCTTTTGGGACTCTTTCCTTTCAAATATGGAATTGAAAAGGGGTAGATTTTGCAAAATACCGCACAACTCAAAAAGGAAGAAATTTCTTGTCCCCTGCATCTGCTTGCCAGCACTGTGTGGTTAATTATTATTAGCACAGTGCAAAAGTGTGAGTTGGTAACAATAGAGACATACGCAAATTGCATTGTAATAACAAGTAAATATTGACCAGATTTTAAAAGATATTCCCCATCAGGCCATGAAGTATGCCCTGATCTGCCTTGTTTGCACAATTATCCAATGTTTGTCTGTACAAACTCAGATTGGTGTCTGACCTACAACTCCAGGTACAACTTCACTTTGAAAAAATTAGCATAGGAGTGATTGATTTGTATTAGATTCTGTGACCCATAGAAATGGTATTTTAGGTTGCAAATACTGGAAATAATTACTTGTCATAGAATAGTTAAAGTTGGAAGGGACCTCAAAGATCATCTAGTTCCAACTCCCCTGCAATGGGCAGGTACACCTTCCACTAGACCAGGTTGCTCGATGCCCCATCCAGCCTGGCCTTGAGCACTTCCAGGGATGGGGCATCCACAACTTCCCTGGGAAACCTGTCCCAGTGCCTCACCACCCTCACAATAAAGAATTTCTTCCTAATAGCTAATCTAAATCTATCCTTTTTTTAGTTTAAAACCATTCCTCTATGTCGAAATGCTACACTCCCTGATAAACAGTCCCTCCCCACCTTTCCTGTAGGCCCCCTTTAGGTACTGGAAGGCTGCTATAAGGTCTCCCCGGAGCCTTCTCTTCTCCAGGCTGAACAACCCCAACTCTCTCAGCCTCTCCTCATAGGAGAGGTGCTTCAGTCCTCTGATTGTCTTTGTGGCCCTCCTCTGGACCTGCTCCAACAGGTCCATGTCCTTCTTATGTTGGCTGCTCCAGAGCTGGACCCTTCTAGGTGGGATCTCAGGATAAAGTGTTGTCACTCATGGTAAAATGATGACAGCTTTTGCCTTCTTCCTTAGCTACATTTTCCACAGTTTTCCTTCTTTTAAGTGAAAGACAGTGTATTATCTCTTACAGATGACAGGTGTTCTTTTGCTAAAACTGCTCTGTTTCACAAAAAGCGCCACCAACGCTTCTTGGTGAGGTCTGAAGACAACACCAAGCAAGGAAGGTTTGAGAGATGGGGACTGACTCGTAGAAAGGAAAGGAGCCGGAACGGCTTCAATGTCTACTGGAGAGCAGAGCTAAGTACATATAGATTTAAGTATTTAACGACAGTTAAGTGATGTTGGAATTTGGCCCTGTCTTTGTATTTTTAGTGACCTTGCTCTAGCTATTATACTGGGGCCCCTTGGTTGGCACAGAGTTGGATTTTCCTCCCCATCAGGGCTGCAAGGGAGTGGGAAGGCTGGCAGGCACATCTGGCAGCAGGACCCTCTCGCCCGTGCCTAAATTACGGCTTTCTAAGAAAGGAGATGAAGGCTGTGCAAAGTACAATAATTAATAACTCCATTGCTGCCTCTCCTCTTCTTGCACTCTCTCAGCTCATTCCTCTCACAAAACCAGACAGTTCCTCCTTGACAGCAGTCTGAAATACAGACTCACACAGCTTATATCTTGTCTGTCACCAGGATTTAAATATTTCAGGTCCTGGCAACACAGCCGGTTCCTCGCTGATTAGAGCCTGATGAGGCTGGTTTCCTAACAGGGTTGGGTTTTATTCGTGGCCCTTCAGGTTCTCCATTTCCCATCTTTAGCTCTTTCATCGCTCTGGGTAATAGCTGACTTTCTTAACTGTCCTGAGAAGTGCTGCAAGAAGAGTCCCATTGTGCACAATCAATGGACCCCTGGGCTCTCTCCTCCCCTGGCTATTACGGGAAGGGAAGCCTCTTTAGTCCTTAGACAGACAAGAAAGACATTGTCTTTTTAAAAATTATTATTACTTAAAAAGATGATCATAGAACTGCACAAGCCCTTCATTGCATATTATATTCATATACGAAAACCTGCTCTCTGTGGAACTTGTGCTCTGTCCATCAGTTGATGATGAAAGAAAGTAATACTGGAAAAAATATTTGCAATCTGCTGTGAAGAAATCCTGTGGGCAGATGGATTTGTTGTTTCACTGAATGGTTTAGCACTTGAAGCGTCAGTAAATAACTCAGATGCAGAACTAAGCTAATGGATTTACAGGTAAAAGATATACAAAGAGGCAAACAGAGCCAAAGGGGTTGTACTTTTTCCATATGGGTATCTTCGAGAGGATGCTTTCTGCCAGGAATAAATTTTCTGGAGAGCATGATGTGGCAGTAAGGGCACACCTTACTGCACTGCATTATAGGCAGCCCCCCAAAACAGAAAGGACCTGTCAATCGTCAAAGGAAATTAAAATTTCCTGCTGGATCATTTGGGCCATTTTGCATTATCTAAGTGATAATTTAAGCCTTACTGAGGGATTTCACTGAGTGACTCCAAAATCAGAAAAAATGTAACCCTCTACCCCACCATTTTGGAGCCAGGTTGACAGAGCAGGACTGAAATTCTGGGACATCTCAGGACTCCCCAGCCCTGGAGACAGCGGCTCCTCTGAGGAGATAAATCTCATCCTCCAGCCATGCTCGAATGCGTGCGAACCGCAGTACTGACCAGCAGTGAACTTGCCATATAGGATCAGAATAAATCTCATGTCTTCCAGCTTGTCTTCCCACAGGTAGGGGAGGCAAGGGAGAATAAAGGCCTCTGCAAGATTGATGCAATAAGCACTTTGGAATACTCACACGGCTGATCATTAAGCTGATAAACGGTGATAAATGCAAGCCTTTGCCTTAAATCAGAGCCATCTCCAGCTTCAGAAAGAATATATAGGTAGAGCACAACCCCAGAACTTCTATATGAAAGTAGTCTATTCATAACACAACACATAACACAGGGGGTGATTATGAACAGTATGTCTCTTTAACTACATTTCAGTGGTGCAGTAACTGCTCTTAATAAACATTGCCTGGCTTATCTCTTGGAAACTGAAAAAAGTGATTGATGAGCTTCTGAACTTGTGTTTCATCCGAGCTGAGGTTTTCACTGACTGATAAATACACCAGACTTGCTCTGGCGTTCCAGCTTATCTCAGCTCCACAGGAATATGCTGCAGAAATGTCTCCTCAGCCTTTAGGAGAAAAAGCAGGAAGATATTTCTGAGGCTTATCAGCCCACACTAGAGCCCATGCAGCCTTTAAGTCTTACTGCTAATCTTCAGTAAAAACAGATGCAAAAGCTTGCTAATGTTTTTAAGGTTAACTGCAGACCCTTTTCTTCAGCACAGCACCAAAACCACCCTAATTTGCTTTTCTCAGAGTGCTTGTCAGTTCTCCTTCCCCTGGGTTTCCCCAGAACCTATACTCTACTGCAGGGGCTGGGCAGCAGAGAGGGGAAAGTACGGGGAGGTGAAACCAGTTGAGGGCCCTGCAGTGTAGACTGGGAAATCATTGAAATGGACTGAACTGGAAGCTGATCTCACTTTGCCCAGATAAAGTTGCTAGTTGTCTAATCATACAGCTCTAACTTCAGTCAGTGCTTTGGGTTTCTTCGGGGTCTGCTTCACAAGCATTTAAAACTAGCATTTAACGACATTGATTAAAGGGTTAAATGTGGTAGGAACTCCTTAAGAGTTTTAATATTATATTCTTTACCCAAGGCAATAGGCAGCTTCTTCAGAGTCATTCCATTCTAATGTGTAAATGCTGAAAGTAATTAGGCTCCGTCCTATGTGTATTAAAGTATTTAGGAGAAAAACTTTGGAAAAAGTGACTTTTCACAAGCAACTGCCAAATATTTTCTAAAATTTATTGCATTACTAATAATATAAGAAGTTTTAGTTTTTAAAGCAAAGGCTGTTTTGAAACATATAATTCCAGAAAAGTATTTTGGTGTGATAAACACTTTTTTTAACTTTTCATTATGGGAATGGACAATGCAACAGCATCCACTGCAATGTCTGTTGGCCAGAAAATGATGTTAAATAGAAATTTTCATGAGAATAGTTTACATTTCTGTTTAAAAAGACAAACTATTTTGTTTTGAAGAACTGAAACACGCTTTTTATTTTTAAAACAACAGCCTGAAGTGCTCTGAAGAAACGCTTAGCTGTCATTGCCACTTTGAGGAAAAAATATTCCTTCAGCTCTGAATATCAAATGTGTTTTGTTAGAGATGTTTTGTATGGTGCACTGGGTTGCACATTTTGCTGTTACTTCTTAAAAGGCAATAAAGAGAAAGAGCCAGCATTTTTTCCGTTTCCTCGTCCTTTGTTGCGTAGTAGACGTACAGACTCTCTAATGCTGTTTTATTTATAGATTTCAAATCCACCCAAAAGAATCACATGCCCTCTGATGCCTGCAATAAGCCTACTGGCTGTTTATGGCTAGCAAGTTAGTATTCATATAGAGACTAGGCATAAATGAGAACCAGACCCTACATTACTTCAATCACGGGGGGAGGGTGTCAAAATTAAATGTGTGCTATAAAAAGACTTTAGCATTAGTCATGTCTGCTTGATGAAGTAAGGCCACGTCTGCTTGATTAAATATTATCAATAGGCTTAAAATATTCTGCTGCCTAATGAAGCCAGTTACCACCTGAATTGTTTATACAGTTGCTTTCTCTGGCTTTTGATCCTCTCCATCCCACGTACGCTGTCACTAAAAGGCAGAAGGTGGAGCCAAGGGTGCTTATGAAGCAACCTTTCTTAACCATCACCTGCCAATTTTATCAAAGTAAATGTTAAGCACAATGTTCAAAAGACTGATAACAAGGGTATCAGTCTCCTTCTAATATGTGCATTTTCACTGAATATAAAAAGAAACATGTAAACACAAAAGTTAGGTACCTTCTTAAATCATAGTGTGCTTTGTCTTGCAGCTCTATCTTGTTAATACTTGAGGCAGTCCATACACATCTTTCTGGCTAATGTAAGAGCTGCCAAATGACCATGGGGATTTTAATTATAGGAAGAAGTAATTGTTCTGGCCAAAAAAAAAGAAATTTAAGAGGACGTAAATATTGCAATTGTATTTAGTCACAAGGGGAAAACAGGGGTCACCTGTCAGAAGCACACAGCTTCTTTTGAGTTCATGGGAGGTTCACAACCTCTCCGTGTTTTGGGCCGTCTTTGCCCAGTGAAAGGTGCACCTTTACACATTTGCATTTAGACACAAATCCTGGCCCCCTCTCTCTGCTTCCCTTGCTTTTCAGTGAAATTGCTGCCTTCTGCACTGGAAAAAGCAAGGAAAAGGACTCCTAGCATGCTCTCCTAGCGTGCAGATCTCCGTAAGGCAGACTGCAAGTAGGCAAGATGATTTACAGACACAGAGGTCCATCCTCTGGTGCCTGGGATATGAAGGGCCTGCAGCGTCTGGTAGGAGTGTGCACTCTGTGGCAGGTATTTGAACTAGGACTGCTTTGACATAAATTTCATAAAATTCTTTGAAGTGATTGTTTGAACAAAGCTGGACAGCAATCGGACTGAAATTTAGAGAACAATCCAATATGGCTGAGAAGGTTAGATGAACAAGTTGGTTGGGATTTTAGTACTTAGAAAACTGGCAGCCAAAATTTCCAAAATGGCAATTGATTTTGACCTTCTGCATTTCACTCCATGCTCTCAGACAGCTCGCCAGCCAGGTCCCCACATTTTCGGCTCACACCCCGCGTAACCACCCAGCTCATGCGTACATGCAGAGGAGGTTGGACAGGGAGAGCAGCTCATACTGTTTTGAATATCCTTTGAAAAGGTGGGACTACCAGAGAAGAGTTAAATGCAAGAAATGCATGTTCACCTGAGGGCAAAACTGAATCATAAAGGTATTTGAAGTCAGTATGTGTCATAGTCCCACATCAATGCTTGGACTTTTCACAGGCTGAGAGGGAAGTTGACTTACTCTCTTCTTTTTTATTTCCCACTGTCGCAGGCTGGGACTGTGGAGGGTTATTAACTCACATGCTCATACCTTTTACCAGCTAAGCCCAATAGCAATGATACTGTTAACTGCTAATCTTAGAATGCCTTACGTACCCTGAGAACATCTGTACATTTATCCTAGTAGTATAATGTTTACGTAAATCTTGTCAATGTACTGTACACATACATTACACGTGTAGTCTTTATATTTAAAATTGTGCTTACTTGAATATAAATATCAATGCGAAATGTAATATTTTATATAAACACATATTTTACTGTTGTATATATTGTGTGTATACAGAATTTGTTAGGAGACAGATACCAAATGCATTTTTAAAGAAGATCTTACTTGGTAAGATGAGAGCTCACTTGAGACACTGAATGGCTTAGGCATACGGTAATGGGTTACAAACCTTTACACCACCATATCACCACTTCAGATCCAGACAAAATCAGAAACAATCAAAAATTATTACCATGCTGACAGTTTGGTGGCCAAGAAGCTACAGATTGCTTGTCTTGGTCCTTACTGACATGTATCTGTCAGAGCTGTCAGTCCCGCTCGCACGTGGCAGACAGAGAGGCCCAAAACCAGCATTAGCTTCCACTCCCTGTCCCTGACAGGGCAGGGATTGTCCCCCAGGGGACTCCTGTGATGTCCCCCCTGAGTGATACAGAGTCCCCTTAATTCTTCTACCTGAATAGGGAGAAGCTACAGGCCCGATGGTAAAGCTCAGTGCCAGCTGCATGAGCTTTCTTTTCAGATCCTGTGCATGTAGGGATAAAGTCAGGCTCTTGAAAAGAGGGGATCATGCAAAACATCCTCAAGCATAGCTGCCGCCTACGAGGTGTACCTCAATAAGCAAATAAAACGTGTAGTGGTGCCGAAACGTTGCAAGACCTGAGCCTGTTCTGTGAATAGAGAGAGACTTTGTCTTGAGGGCTGTTCACTACCATGTCTTTTATGAGCATTAAATTGATGTAATTCCTGAAAGAAGACTGTGGGTACCAGGTTCATCCTTGAAACTCTTCCTTACTTATCCTTTTTGGATTAAGCTGTCATTCTCACCATTTGGATCCTTTGGCAAAACAGATGGAAGGCAACAATATAGTAACCTTAAGACTGAAAGATCTTCAGGATTGTCTTCCTTCCATCTGGGTTAGAACCTATAAATGAAGTTAAGCACAAAAGAACACATATATGCCTCCTATGATCATTGAGGCAGGCACTACCTAGATTCTGTACTTTTGGTTGAAAAAGCGGAAAGGACAGCGTGTATTCCTGGGCTACCAAAAAGATATTTTTAATAAATGGAAGAGTTTTATTGTCATTAATTATCAGCTATACGTATTTGCACCTGATAGAGCTGCTGTTGATGTGCCTGGATTAATAGTGTGAGAAGCACTTGCTGAAGAAACTTGATTTACAGTGCTGGCTGGATCGGTATAGAACACTTGCAAAGAGATTGCAGATGACAGCAATATTGTCAAGGTTCACCTAAATGGCTGAGGCAATACCCAGGAAGGCCAACCAGAGAAAGAAAAATACCCTCTATTGGAGAGAATGGGGGTTGTGCCTTGCTCTCATTTGCACTGGTGAAGACTGAAGATCACTCACTGCCCTTCTTTTCCCTCCTTTGTCACTCACCCCCTCAAGCATGAGGAGGCATTTTGATAATTATCACACTTAACTGTAATAGCCATAATGTAAATAAAACACATACAGTGTGACCTCTGAAATGATATGTAAGAGAATGGGATATTCTGGCAACACCTACCAAGCAACTAACACACCACCTGTGCTAGGTTTTGCCTTATGGCAAAGAACCACATGTAGAAGACGTGGAAGGGAAGGACGGGACACGTGGATTTTCCCTGATGTAAGTGACGTGGTGCCTGGACCCACATAACCCACACTATGCAGCCTGTCCAAAAGCAACACCAGGCGTAGACATGCAAGGGCTGGTGCAGAGGTAATGCAGAGTCAGCCCACCCTAAGCCTTACTGCTCCTAAAAATGCAGAGTTAGCAGTGCCTTGCTGCAGTACTCTGAAGATAATTCAATAAAACAGCCATCCTATTGACGAAGCCATGATGCGACTGCATAATTTCCTTCCATCCAGTTACCAGAAAGAACTGATATTCTTGTTACCGTACTTCATGCATTTTTATTCATCTCTATGGCATCTGACTGCTTTTACCTATGCTTAGAATCCAAACTCTTAATTAGGTAGATCAAACAATGACATTATCCCTGCTGCCTGCAAGTTTAGCTGTTAGCTTGAAGACCAATCAGTGAGAATGCCTGAACAAAGAGCTATCATGTAGCTCCCAATGAGTGTTATAGTTGTATGAGCAATCTGCAAAAAATGGCAAAATTCTATGCTATACGTGCTTGGTTTTTATCAGCACTGGCTTTCCCATGACCCTCTTTCCTTCCCAATTTCTTCTGTTTGTCCTAATTCAACAGGGTTTTTTTAATCCCGTTTTTCTGCTTTACATTAGTATATCTTCACTACAGCATTTTCCAAAGGGTTACTCCTAATAAAAGAAAAAAATTAAAGAATCTGAATTTTCAGATATTATTGTCATCACTGTTCTCATTTTGCCTGTACATGGACTGCATGGCAGCAAACTAGCTAGATGTCATGATGAGCAAGAAGATCTTTTGCTTAGCTTGAGATTTTGTCACTTGCATGCTAGTTCTTCCAGCTGCCTAATAACAAAACAGGTGATTAAGCACTCAAGGCATATTAAAATATTATTCTATTAATTAGTACAGATTTGCTGGTAGAATATTCTAACCCGATAAAATATGAACAATGTCCTGTTGTTGTTATTGGTGTACGTTACCTGGTGGAGTCAATGTGTTTGAGCCTGTATTTGTTTATATGACAGAAATCCAGGGCAATTATTTTGCATCCTGCTCTATAGTGATGTAAAATGGGTGTGACATTTATTGGAATAACAGATTGAGACTGGGTAGACTGAATCTTGCTGCAGAAGTTGATGACTTTTGCTAATATTGCTATCAGACGATTGGTCCAGCTCCTGGAGACGTGGATGTGGATCTCTGCTTTTTATTTCTTCCTCCTCCTGCATTTCCATCAGATGACATGGCCAAAGCATTGTCCAATAAAATCACTTATTTGTACAAGGGACTGCATTATACTTACAAATACCCAAGCCATGTAATTTTTAAATAAAATCAGGACTCTCACCTTCTTCAGATTGAACTTCCTCAGTGTGCCACAGGACTGGGAAGAACAGTCCTCTAAGCAATGGCCAGATGTAGCTTGCAAGATTAGAGATGGGCCCAGGATAAAGGCCAGATGTTAAAGCTTCCAAACTCGGCCAGAGCCAACCCTTTGCATTCGAGTCCTCCAGCAAAAGGATTATAAATCAAGGTTCATCATTTTCAAAAATCCGGTGGAGTCTGCTGACTTCCGCATTCTTTTAAAACGCTGGTCTTTGACTTCTGTGATTAGTTTCTAGATCAGAACTCCTACCGTTCATTTTTGGAAAATTTTTGTTAAACAAGGATGAATATGATTGAAATACCTAAGGATTACTATACTGCATATCAGAACACACTGAGCTCTTATTTTTTCATTACTCTTACTGGACAGCCTTTGCAGGCACATCACCTTCTGAGAAGTGCTTATGGGTCTCTGCATCACAATGGCACTGTGACTGTTGGTGGAATTTAATAACCTTGGCACAAAATTACAGGATCTGTCTCTCTGATATTTGCCTTCCTCACCTGGGGCTTCAAGCTAAACATTTAACAAGGGAAACTCACCATCCCTCTTGTCTTCTCTTCACCGATATTCAATTAAGAAGTTTATTTAAGTAGACCAGCATTTGACCTCCCCTGCCACACTCCTCCTTGTAGCGGAGCTCTGCTGCTGCCCACCTGCTGCACGGCAAGATTGTATTTAGCTGTGATCCCTGGCACACACTGTGTGCTTATGGTTGATGGCTTGCTTGAAGGAGAACAGACCACTAATAAATTGCACAGTCATTACCCTTTATGCATACTTGTTCTAATAGGTGTCGCAGATTCCTGCCTCCTAATAAGGAAAGGAAGTAGAAAAACACATAAATTCTCCCAAGGGAGTCAGACAGCCTGAAGCCACGTTCGACAGCTGTTACTGTTACCATGAACACCAAGAGCAAAAAAAGGATTAGAAGGGAGAAAAAAAAAGAAAAAAAGAAAAAGAAAAAGAAAAGATGCATTGCCACGGATTTTGGCAAGATTTCTTGGATACGGAATGTGTTTTGCACTGCCCTAATATATAAAAGCTCAGCTCTCCTGCAGCACATGATGGAATTTGGAGATTAAACAAACATTGGCATTAATTAGTCTAAAAATGAATCATTTCATTTATCCAAAGTTTGCATTTCTGTATCTTGTATTTTTTTTAAAAAAAGTCACTTTAATCTCCAGCAGAAAGATTTTGGCATTAGATGGAAGCTGGGATGCTATGGTGTTATTAAATCTAACTCACAAGAGGTTTCAGAAAATGTTTTCACAGGGTTTACCTTTCGTATTCTACCCTCAGCTCTGGCCTTTCTCTTGGGGGCCAGCTAATAGGAATCGGGTGCTTCCCTGCCTGCCCTGGAGCTATGCTGAGTTACATCAGCTAAGCCTCTGTCCCTCCATATTATAGCTGAGAAATCCAAAGGGGAGATTCATGTCCTCTCTAAAGAGGTGTATTTAGTCTATCCTGCTGAGATAGTTTATGGCTTTGGCAGGGAAACTGTTGACAGTACGTACTGTGAATATAGTTCAAAGTGAATTTGAAGTCTTGGAGCTGCAGCTCTCCCTATGCTTGTTACATTAATTCATTAAAGGTGCTCAGTGTAGGTACGTATGTATCTATAGAGCCACACCATCGATTAAACACACTCACTTGATATGCTACTGAAAGTGAGAATGGGGGACACCACAGCCTGTTGCTGCCCTTTGGAGCAGGGCGCAAAACCAAGGTCACAGCATAGCTAGGCACTAAGGCACCCATGGCACACATCACAAGCCTATTGATCTCAGCATCCTGGCCAAATTCCAGTCCATGCAATTGCTATCCACCTACTTAAGATGTGCCCCCCCGCCCTAGTTTCAAGTAGATACTGTATTTCTTACTCTTGACTTAAACCATGGAGGGGCATTGCTCTGCTGTATTGAATGTCTGGTGCTTTTAATTCTCATGCTGTCTTCAGGTGCAGACAAAGTGATTTTTACTTTTCAGGCAAAAAGTCACCTCTGCTCTCATCAGAAGACCAAAGTTACAACAGATCCCAAAAGCAGGAACAACTCGGGGCAAGAATGCATATTCTCACAGGACAATTCACTGGAAGGGCTCTGGGGAGATTTCTTTTCTATCATCTCATGACTTCTATGGTTTTCCCTGTGTCCGCAGCTTTTCCCACCCCCTCTTTGCCTTGTAACCCTCCTTGAACAAGAATACAGGTGGTGGATGGTACGTGGATGCTGACAAGTGCCCCATTCCATTCAGAGACATATTTCCATCCTACTTCAGGATTTGGCCTCTTATACACAACCACAAATCTTGCATGCTCAGTTAATCAAAACACTGCATGTTTGAGGTCCACTCTGGTGGAAGCATCAGGCCAAGATACAATATCTCTGCCTAGAGTGGAGTAAAGCAGTGTGTAGTTTAAACAACAAGTATTAATGCTGGCTGAAAGCTTAAAAAGATCATATAGTAATTCCTACCGGAGTTTAAAATAGGATTTAAAAAAAAAATCTGTAAGGAACTTTTTAATAGCAATTATCAAAACATACTTTTCTAAAAGTATTTGTGACAAATGAGAGTAACCAGCAATATTGCTTAATATTCTAAACCAGCTTAAGTTCCCATCCAATGTCGGTCTTAACACAAACTAAAAATATGCTACTTATTGAGCTGGAAGAAGGTTTTGATTTACAATTATGTCTTGATGGATTACCTGAAAGCGCAACCTTCAGGCAAACTGTGATTAACTTGACCAAAGACATCTGGGAGAGCCATCTATGGCCTAAAATTATGACCTTGGTATTCTGGGCTGAAACTAGACACCATTTAAATTGCAGTGCTGAAAAACTCTTCTACAGAGGCCTTTGTTTAGGAGGCCAACAGGTTTTTTAGCTTCAGCAGCTCAGCAGAAACACCTCCTGTGAAGTTACAGGGGGGAAAGAAAGTACTTCCTATTTTTTTGCAGCCATTACTTTAAAACAAAACTCCAAACACTCCCAGCTTGTATGAATAAAGAAGCAAAAACAATTAATAACCTAATGATTAGCAAATGCTGTAGACATAGGTTTGGATTTCACTTAGCAAGATTTATGGAGTTAAATATAAAAGTATGACTCTTGAAAGCCATGTGCTCATAATTAGCTCAAGTTTTACCCCTGGATACTGTAAAATCACAACATGCTGTCAGACCCCATTTTCTGATCCTGTTATCAGCATGGAATAAAGTTTTCTACTAAATGCAAAACAGATTTACAGGTGCTAAAACAGTTATTTTATCAGTGGGAAACAGGCTACCTTTTGTTCTCTAAAAAGGCATTTCATGGCTTTACATTAGTCAATTGATCGTACAACAAAGGGAAACAAAACAATTTTGGTCATCTACTGAAACTGAAGAAGATCTAATGTGAAAATAAACACAAGGAAAGTGACTGCCTCTCTGAGCGTAGGATATACGTTCTTCCCTACTGTCACCTACTGTAAAATAAAAAAAAACAAGAACAAGATCAAAGCAATGCCATTCCCTTGTTAATGCTGAGTACACTACATAAATCCTTCGCGTTCCTACAGGAAAACACAAAGGATAACTGTGTTCCAGGCAGCTGTGAACACTGGAAATTAAATTATTCCATAAAAAAAAAAAAGAAGATCTACAAAGACAGCAGTCCTTTCAGTGGATTAATTCCTGCCATAAGCCGTCATTTGAAGGGACTCTTCTTGGAGCAGCTCCAAAAGGAAGGAGATAACTGTATCCCTGCTATTGCATTCCCACCCCACAGCAAGGAGCACACTCCTCGCGCCAGAAAGACGAGTGCCCTTCCCAGGGCAAGGAGCTAACTATTAACTTGTACTCTAGCAGCTGAAATGGAGATGAGCAGCTTCTTGCTTGTTTGCAGGCTGGCACCTGGCACAGGGCAGACAGCCTCTGAGGAGCGCTCCGAGTGGTTTGGGTGTAGAGGGGCTGAACTGTTTTTAACAACAGCTGCTTCAGAGTTTGGTAATGGTGGAGCAACCGTCTGCTGAAGAAGAAGCAACATCCATCCCTTGGCTTCCCGCAGCATGAGTGGTTTAACATGATGGTTGATGGAAACTTTATTTAAAGACTGTGTCTGAATACTACGCCTAGACATGCATGAACCTGAACTCCTGAGCCGTTTGCTAAGCAGATCAAGTCTTCAGATTGCAAGAAGTTGCTTTTAATTTGGTTTACCTCCCAAAAGTTTAGATGGAGGTTTTGAAAGCACTCTAAGGGATTCAATGCATTTCTTACTCTGAAACATCCCAGGCAACTTAAAAAAATATAATGACCCAACTTTGTACCCAAGACAAAGAGTGTGAAAGTACAGAAAGCAGGAGCCTCATGCAGAAACAATGCAAAGCACTATGTAAACATTCAGTCTTGCTTTACAGCCTTGGCAAAAGCAGAAGAATTAAAGAACATAAGAGCAGTTACATTGAGTCACGGGGAGTCTCCGTCTGACCCACTAGCTTATCACCCAGTTTCCTAAAAAGCAAAACTTACGGAAACGAGGTGATCCTTCCTCTGCCATAGCCTCAAGGCTTCCAAGACTCAGTAAGAGGGCAGCCTTCTGACCTGGAGATTGTTTAGTGGCCTTCAATTCATCTGTCCTCTATGTTTATCATTTTAACTCTCTGCTGGTTGAGTCCACATTGTCTGAAAAACAACTTCTTACTTGATTGAAGCCTGCTGTGTGGCAATTCCTCTAGATGCTCAGTATATTATTATGAAAAAGACTCCACAGGCATTTCCTTTTTCCCCCTTGCCTTCTTTATTGCAGGAAGAGGGAAGACAAGCGTAAGGTAAAGGGCCTGGTAGCATTTCCTTGAGCAGAAGATGGGATGTTTCAAACTTGCCAGGTCTCTGTTCAAGGGCAATTACATCTTCTAAACAGGGAGTGCTATAAAAGGACTTCAGAGGTCATTAAGGCTGTTACTGATGCTATCTGAGATTGTTTACAAGTAGGTGTACAAGATGGTCCTTTCCTGGTCAAATGGAGAGTATTGTAATGAACACAGTACACCATTCCCACATGATCTTCCAGATCTGAGAACAAACTTTTCTTGGCAGCATTTATACAAATGCTGTACTGTAGTGGTGTCTGTCAGCACCTTTGCTCTAAAACACCAAATCAAAGGAAGCAAAGAATGAAAGAGCCATGTATTGATCATGGGTCCAGCCCAGCTAGGAGAAACTTCTATAAAAACATTGGCACATACCTTGTTTGCAGATGACCTCACAGATCCATATACATAAGTGAAGGGAACCCATGAGATCCTAAGACCTCTGAAAAAGCTAGAAGGTGCACTGTTACAAGTCAACTTTCAAAAACTTGATCCACTTTGTTTTTCTGAAGGAGCCAGAAAACAGGAGCCAAAGCTTTTGAGCTGACAGAACGCATGTTGATACCTGGAATTGGCATTGTGTCTATCTTTATGGACCAGACAGCAGATACACAAGGCCTTAGGTTCCAGTGAAATCTTGCATACCCCTGTATTTAATACCATATCATTCTTCTTTTGGGTTGACCCAGAATCAACAGAACTTTGGTCTCTCTGTTTCCCGCAGCCCAAGAAACCATTTCTGAAGAGTGAACTTCAAAGGGCTTGGCCATTTGTCAGAAATTACCACAAAACTACAAAGAAATAACCCAACAGTAAATCAAAAATCTGAGAGAGAAACCTCTCGCAAGGACTACAAAGGAAGAAAAAAACAAATGGCATGGAGAGTTGATTATAACACCAGCAGTTTGCCACGGCAGAGGAGAAACTGATACCAGATGCTGCTGGGAGCCCTTTCATTACCTTGTGCAAGACCTGCAGAGCCGTGAAGGGGCCCCATGCAGCACTACCTCTCTATCTGGGATAAATGTGCACTGCCTGGGCACAGAGATTCATGCTCAAAAGAGATCTGCAGAGCCAATTATTATTTTATTTGAATGATGAATTCAGAGGCCGACTCCTTGTAAGTGCTGCATCCTTTCATCATCTCCCAGCAAGTCTTTTGAAGTGAGCCTGTCTTGAAAAATTACACTGTTATGTCACGGCTATTAATGTCAGCAGCATTACTATTTAAACAAGTGAAAGTAACAGATGAAAAATTAATCAAAAATTGTTTAATATTGGATGCAAGGGTTGCCAGACCTTATGGCCCATGGCATGTACTTTCTTGCTTTTTAAATCCTCAGACATCTTTGTCTGGCTCTTTAAAACTTATTTTTAATTCGACTGGCTCTTCAGAAATTTGTCAATAACAGCAACTAATATAGCCATTTTCATCTACTCTTCTAGAAAGGGAAGATCAGCTAGAAACTGGATGGTTTATGTTCAGGCAGTATTTTCTGCAGTGTTACTCACTCACTCAGATTGCGTCAGATGAAGAAAATGTACACTGCACTAGGGGAGGGAGGGATTTTTATTCTGATCTGATTTTTTTGATTAGCATAATTACAGAGAGTTGTTCTCAGCATCTGCTGAAATCTTTAAGTGTACTGCATACCAAAGCCACGAGGGAGGGCTGTAGAAAAAAATTGCTATGATATTGTCTTAAAAGTAATAAGTTGGTTTGGTTTGGTTTGTTTTTTTGTGGGTTTATTTTGTTAGGTTTTCTTTTTTAATTAAGTCCCTTTTTAGTCGCCTTGTGCTTTCTGAGCTTTTCAGGTTCACTTGCTTTGAGTTTCCACAGTTTTCTCTGCAGCCATGAGGGATACAAATGCTCTTTTCCTAACAAGTGAAAGCAGAGATTATATGGACTCACTAGAGTCTGGCAGCTGAGGCTTTTAGCAAAAGCGTATAAAATGTAACGGCTGTTGTAATACAACTGCTAAAACTGCCAATACTGAGGCTGAGAATCAGGCAAAGGACAGACATGCAAAGAGACAGCAGCAGCGAGCTGCAGCAAGCCAAGGGATAGACAGTGGGGACGTTATGAGCAGAACTGGTAACTCGAGAATGCAAACGGTATCAGCGTTAACGATTTGTATAATTTTGGGAGACACTTGGCAGCCTTTGTGGAAATGTGAAGGCTACAGCAGCTCACTGGAGGACATGGGCAGGTTTCCTCCCCTGCATATGTACCTCATATGTGATGCTCTTCCAAAAAATGTATCATATTAAAGGCTGCTGAACATTTTCAACAACTCCTGATTATTGTGCTATTAACTTCCTGAGTAAAAGGGACAAAGACAAGACAGCATCAGTGACACTGATGCTACCACATCCTGGGAATGCTTTAGCCCTTGCCAGACTCCCAAGTAGGCTCAGTTTCACTGAGTGGCTGAAGGTGATATGATGCCATGATTTAACTGGATTTGATGAAAAAAACCTCTGTCGCAAGTCTGTAAGGGAAGGAGAGATTACTTTGTTCATGAGAAAGAGACATACCAACTTCCCCTACGTCAAGGAACCTAGTTAAAGCAGTAAATGCCTGTGCAATTTATTATTGAGTGTGACTTCATATTGGACCAAGAAAAATTAAAAAGAATACTTTCTAAGCTTACCACAGTTTCTGCACTATGTTGGTCACTTTCTGAATAACTTCTCAGGAAACAAAATGACATCACTGTGACACTGGGCATGTCAAGTATAATACTATCAACATAAAGTATGGTGAATTTTTCCTTTGCTATTTCTAAATTACCTTGTTCTATTTCTTCTCATATTCATTCTCATTAAACACATAGAAGCAAAAAG
Organism: Pluvialis apricaria; assembly: GCA_017639485.1. Classification (NCBI taxonomy): domain Eukaryota; kingdom Metazoa; phylum Chordata; class Aves; order Charadriiformes; family Charadriidae; genus Pluvialis; species Pluvialis apricaria. The sequence goes on along the minus strand of CM030044.1, from coordinate 45,792,542 downwards.
AAAATGCTTCCCACTTTGCCATTTTGGTTGCAAACCCATCTTCCTATACATTCATACACATTGTGAGTGTTGTCTTAACATATCTTTGGGTCGTCACACAGGCCAAGCCAGAAAGGGTTATAAATGGTGCTATAAATGTGACCAGACACCAGAGGAACAAACTGCAACACGCAGGGTTTCTACAGTACTTAAGCAAATATATCCTTATTCCTTTTGGACACGGAAACTCTTCTTGCTGCCTTTTGTACAGTACCTAATGGTACTTGCACTGGGTACCTAGTCCTAGTTGTACTTCGGATACCCCCATAGCACAAATGATGAATGACAATTAGCTTTTGTGGCTGCTTTCCTCAGTGAGAAGCATGTGAAAACAGATCGAAAGTCTCATAAATAGCTAGTGGAATTTGTTCTTTTGGCCAAAACAGAAAGCAAACCCCAAGCAAATACTAGCTTTCTATTACATTTTTCTCCCACCTAATTGCAAAACTAAATCAAGCTATAGAGAAATATTTTTCATTTTTCTTCTGGGGGCTTGTTTACAATACTGAGGCAAAACAATGGGGTTTTTACTGCTGCTGAAAAATCACCAGCCCCTTTCTGAGCCTTCCACTAGTTAAGCAAGAATCTTGGTCCAGAAAACTTCACATTTTTGTAGCTGAATCAGCTACACAGTGTAACATGGAACAGTGGCGCTGAAGCTGATGGAATTTGACTGGATTTCTGTTGGTGGAACTGACAGCAAAATTTGGCCTTTATGATGGCATACCTTCAAAGTTAGGAATCACACAAACTGCATAACTGCTGTAAATGAACAAGGGTTTCATGATGCCTTTTTAAAAGGAAGTAAAACAATAGTAAAATATGGTAGCAATACGAGAGTGGAATTTTTCACTCATACTGAGTGGGGTTTTTTATTTTTTACACTGTGGAATAATATCGCTTGGGAAGTGGTCAAGAAAATGGTGGCTTGACTCCCTTGAAACAAGTTTGCCTACCAGTGATAAGAAGAGTATTTTGACAGAAAAAAGAGTGAAAGGGTACTAGAGTCCCAAAGCTAGAATTTTTCGTTACACCTGACAGCAACCTCCATGTAATTGTCAGAGCACTCTCTGAACGCACCCAAAATCTTCAGCTTCCATGTCACCTCGCCCCAATGAGTTCAATGGTTTAAATATGAGTTGTCTGAGATGGGACGTCCTTGTTCATTTCACAGCTCTTGTCTGAAAATTTCATTTAGTTTTTCCACAGTGAGGGTTAAGGAGTAGCATTTTGTTATTTTCTTTCTCTTTGTCACTTGTGATTTTTTAAAAATGTTTGTCCTATCTCCCCTTCACCGAAGTCTATTTTTGCTCTTTCTTCCTGGAATTTGTCTTGTGCTTCCATCAACTATTTTGCCCTTTTCTTTGCATTTGCAAATGGGGCGATTTTTTTTAAAGTGGGGTAACCAGAACTGAAGGTGGTACTTGAGAGATGTGTGTACCAGGGCTATGTTCAGTGACATAATGATATTTTCTGGTTTATTGGCTATTCTTTCCCTAAGAATTCTTAGTATTTTCCTTACTGCTTTGGACCAAATGTGAACACGTGTGCCGATCTTCTACTTTAAGACATCCCACCCAATAGCAAAGCTGAGTAAGCATTACAGGAGAATACGAACTGAATTGATTCTGCTTCAGACAAGGATTACTAAGGGTTAATGTTTTAAAGCATGATTTTCAAAAACTGAAATGATAAAAGAGTGGTATGAAAGAATATTGTAAACAAGCTCAAGAAATATTTACAATACAATGATAAAAGATATACCATAGTGAAAATATTTTTTTCAAATACAGTGCTTACTATATTATACCACAAAGCCACAGTTAAGACATTCAATGATATCTGAACTCAATAGTAATAGAAAAAAAATAGGAAGGAAGAAAAGAATGTAAACAAAATTAAAAAGTTTGGGGAAAACATTTGAAAATCTGCAGAAACACTTGAGGCAGCCAGGTAGTTTGAAGGCACTATCTGTTGAAAATGTATAAAATATACTAAAAATATCCAAAGCCTAACAGAGAAAAAAATTATGGAAGATTGAATACTGGGATAAAAAAAGAAGCTATTTACAAACCCACTTGAAAAATACCACAAACAGAGGAAGATTCTCTTTAAGCAATAAAAGTAATCCGTAAGCAGGGGGAAAGGTGTTTGTTGAACAAACTTGGGCATGACTTTGGAGCGCTGATGGAGTTTTGGGTGCTCCAGACATGAAACTGCAGTCCCTGACAGGCTGGGAAGCAGGAGTTTCCATAGCATCTGTAATAGCTGCTGCTGGGTACCTTGGAAAACTAAAGTGTGCTATTTGACATATTTGGCTCAGACAGTGAAAGTAGATACAGGGATTCAGACAGGTCCCATGTCCAATGGAAATTATGCTGCATTACCACCACAGACAAGGGGGTTATGTCTTGCTCCTTATGTAAATTCCTGCACAATAGCATGAATTTTATTTGTTTGTTCTGGGTTCCAGGTCTTCACCTACAAAACAAGGTAAAGTTTCTTCCCTCTCAGGTGTAGGCATTTATGGTGGCAAGGGGCGTACTGCAGCTATTCTGGTATTTGTAATGGAAGGTTCTTTGGTCCAACTTTTGCACCTATTCAAACTGGCTTGCGACTCTCCCACTGCCTGGTAAATATAAAATGAAAGTTGGCAGAAAGCTAAAACAAAATGAGTCCAAAGGCAAGAAGCCAAATAACCACTTGGCTGTGTACTGAAAGTTAGAGCATGCCTAATGTCCCCAAATTTTCACAACAATTATCCGTTCTTTCCTAGAAGCAGTTGGCTAGTTAAGTCAAGAAAAGAAAAAAATGAGGCTTTAACAGAGAGCCATCAAGCACAAAGCAACACTATGGAAGAAGAGTGAAGAAAATCTAAAAACAATGGGAAAACCCCCTTTTGTCAGTGAAGTGGTGAGAGAATCGAAACTAAAGCTTTTCATACTCAAAAATCAAAGGAAAACAAGCTTGGCAAAACAAGCTTTCCAGTAAAAGAAGTTTAAAAAGTCAGACTCTGTGGCAATGTATAACATTGAATTTGCTTCTTGCACAGATACCCCCAGTTCTTCTTCACTATAGGCTGTGGAAGTGCACATAAGCACATAAAGTTTCACTATCAGTCTACTAACTAGGCTACCAAGCACTTGCTTATTCTATGGACCTTGTTTGAATTTTGTAATCCAAACAGTTTCAAAGTAAGTTTTCTGAAAAATGGAATCACTGAGGATACCTGCTTAAATGTACACATTGAAACAAACACTTTTCTCATATTGCTGCCTTTGTCCTGTACTGTTTCATAGTTGTGTACTTACAACCCCCAAGGAGGGTTCTGGTTTAATCAGAGTACAACTGTATCTGAGGGCAGTTTTATCCTTTCTTTTTTGTATAAGCCATGGGTTATGACTGCTGAGACACCTTTGGAGCTCAGAAAAAAGTGTCCTCACAGATTAAAAGAAAACTAGTAGTCAATTCTGAGAATTGGTTACCTGAACCATTTTAATTTTTTAAAAATATATTTTTTTATTAGAGAGAGATTGTTGATCTTAGTGGAAACTTTGCCCTTAGACAAAAATAGGACATAAGCTTGCCTGATGGTAGCGCGGAATCATTCCACAGTGCTCAAAATAAAAGCAAGCTGTAAAACTAGTTACTAACCCTGTCAGGGCAGATGGCTTTGTAATGAAGATGTCACAGGAGATGCAACATGAGACTGACATGAATTTCTTATCCCTTACAACAGCCTAGGTTGACAGAAGGTGACTACGTTTGTTGCAGGAACATAAAGGAGGAGGAACACAAGATCTGAAGGCACTGCTAGGTGAGCAGGGAAGCAATGCACAGGGAAAACTCCCATATGGTGCTCTTTTGCATCTTCTCAATCCACAGGTCAGACAGTTTGATCACTGCAATGAAGTTATCATGAAATGTGAAGACATATTTTAATAAGGGTAAATGCAGCTCCATTATCTTCTGAGGTATGAGGTATGAGGAAGCGGCTGTGCACAGACAGGATGGGAGCCGACTGGCCAAGCAGCAGCAGAGCAGAAAAAGAAGCTGAAGGTTATAGTGAATGTGAGTTAGCACAGCCATGAAGCTCTGAAGAGAGGATTTTGCAATCCAGGCATAGTGAAAATCACTAAGAGATAGGCTGAGGGACAGCAATCAGAAGTGTAGAAAATACTAACTGCAAAGGAAGATGGAAGCAAGGGAGAGTATTAACTCTAAAGAAGAGGTTGCTACAGTAGTTAATGTATTCCTAAAATATGTAAAAGGAAACTATAACCAGGAAGGGAATAAATTTTTTTTCCATGTCCACTCAGCCTAAGTTACACCAAGGGTGTATTAAGTGGTTTGGAGGAAATGTTTTCTACCAGTAAGGCTATAAAGCAATGCCATAGTGTGTACCAAGGGGTGTGGAAATACCGTTATTGCATGTTTCTAAAAACAGGTTCAACAAGCATCTGGCTGCAGTGACAGGGAACATTGCTGACCCTGCATTCAGGCAGGGTACAGACTAGATAACTGCTCATGATCCCTCCACAGAAATCCCATCTCTGATTTATTTTTTTTAAAGGACCAACAATCTTTTCCCCATCTTATTTTATCTTTTTTCTAAATGAAGTTACTCTGCTTTGCAGGAGTCTTCTCTACTCCTGAAGTGAATACAGTTAGAAAGGGCAGAATTGTCCATGAAATATTCTTTCAATTACTGTTATAGCGAGGATACCTAGGACAAGGTGCAGGTGGCATTAACCCCAAAGACTGGGACGAATGAAGACCGTGACTGACTGCAGTCAAGGCATCCTGGGCTTGTTTGGCAACAGCTTGAGCACAGATTTCACAGTGAATGTTTACCCCAACTGTGTTATTTCACAGCAGACTCCATTCACATGTATCTTTGCTGGGGAAATTTTCTCTGAGTTTTAGATGGGGGCCCAGTCCTTAGTTGGTGAACATTAGTGCTAGTCCCTGGGCTTAAAAAGAGCAGATTTATTTATACAGTCTGCAGGTTTGGCTCCATAATTTTATCTCAGCAACCGAGAAAATCTTGTCAGAGGTATTTGGTGAATTACTGTTTGTAAATAAGTGTTATTTTTGAATGTGAGTGTGTTAATGAGGCAGGAAAGCCTCTGGAGATGGGGAAACACATGCACCACAAGTTGTTCCTAGTCCCTAATGACTCATTGATGCTTCACCTGAAAATCTGGCCTGAAAAGAAATTATTCCAGTACTGGGTGATGTAGGATGCTTCAGAAGGAGCTGAAATAAATGCTGTAAAACTGCAAGGACAAGTGAGGAAAAAACATCATCATTTCAAGGAAAATCTCATCAAAACAAGCATTAGGTTTCTGGAAGTATTTTAATCACCTTTTTTATTTAACAAAGTTGGGACAACAATGCTGGTTTATCAGCTCCCTCCCCACCACCACCACCCCCACCCCCACCGAGTCATTTATTGCTTTTGAGGCTTTTTGTCCTTCTTTTTTTCAAACATGCTTTATATGTCTGCCAATAAAGGGGGAATATTATACCCTGGAATCTTCTTGTGTACGTTAAAACAGTGCTTGGCAAAATGGTACTGGAATAACAAGTAACAGCTTTCTTAAGATAGGGTCAATCGATTCCAGGGGAGGCTATTTACTGGATTATATACAGTCCTCTTGGAAGAAGAAAAACTCTCAAGAGCTCTCAGTTTGACAAACATTTTTTCCATCATCTGGTTAGAATTTTTGTGCCAGTTAGCTTGCAGCCCTGCTATTTCCTCCGCATGTGTTCTGCAAACCGTAGGGAGGATACACTCGTTATTTTGAAGGAGTCAGGAGTGAGATGCAATTATGGGGGCCTAAGCATACAAGAGATAAAATCTCCTTCCTGCCAGCCAACATAGAGGGCAGTCTGTCTGGGCTCAGAGGCAGCTGATCAGATCTGAGCCTGAGTATTTGAAAAAAAGTCTTAGCAGCCTATGAGACCCATTTGTTTATTTAGAAAGAAGCCATTGTATCATTTGGTTATTCTAAGGAGGCCTGCAAAGCAAGTGCTGGCTTCGATATGATGAATTTCAAACACATCCAGCCTGTGTTCAAGTGAAGTGGCTTCATATTGTGCTGCCTCTTGACGTGTATCAAATCCTGTGCAAGCTTGCCAAGGTCTTTCAAATGTACTTTTGACATTTCAGTGCAGCTTATATCTAGACTTCGAATGAGAGGTATGTTTGAATGAGGGCAATTTTTGGTAATTTGCCTGAATTCTACATTTATGCTTTCTTTGGACTAATCTGTTTAATTGAGATCTGTTCCCTGGCCAGCTGCCAGTATTAGCAGCGCATGTGGGTAGCAGATTGGTTTACCTATATACTGCAGAAAGAGGGTTTTTTTCACGCTCTTAGAGTTGGACTTGCATATTAAGCTAGCATTGCTTCAACAAAATGTCACCAAAACCGAGTATTTACCATTTGCCCCTCAATATGTTTCATTTTTCAACATGTAGGTGTGGCAGATAACTTTTTAGAATTATTTATTCAGTAGAGCCTACATCAGTGTCTGACTTAGTGCAGTACTTAGTTTCGATCCTGAAGACCAGAGAAATCAACAGTAACATTTTCTCTTACTAGGGTATTGGAGAGTTAAGTGTGCAGTGGGAGAACTCTGGGGCCCTCGACCATCTTGATTACAAAGTCACACCAATTTATGTGAAAGATATCAATGAATTTTAACACTCTGGCAATATTGGAGAACCTGTAAAAGTCTTTCCTTGCGATACTGAACACCGAATTTCTTCAATGACCTACTTTACAACTAATTGTAAACTCTAAATTATTCTGAATCTCTAAGATGCTTTTGTGAACATGGAAGCTTCCATTTGGGAGCAAAGATGTTGACTTCGTCCCATTTGACAAAGGGCTTTGAATCTTGTCGGTGCAGAATTTAGACCATGGGGAATGCCTCCATTTCTTTCAAAAGTTTCTGAAATCAGCTGGTCTCCAGGACCTCTCACCCATTCTCTTGAGATAAACAAATGCTGCTGGAAAGGAAGATGGGGGGAAAAATATTTTACCCTGACACACAGATGCTTGTTGCCTGCTGACCCTTCCAAGGCAGCATCCTCAAGCCCCCTGACCTCACTTATGTACTAGTGAATGCTTTTAAATATTTAAATATTGCACATTACTTACCAAGGCATTGGGAATAATAAAAGAGGCACTGTTTGTCTTGCAGATTTAGCATGTGCCTTGAAAAAAACAGCCTGTCAGAAAACTGAAAGAGAATGTAACCTCAGTGTGTGACAAGAAGTGCAAACCTCTGTAAAATGATATGCAAACAACAATATTATGCTTCTTTAAAGGACTCAGTATTAGTTGGCTATAGGAACAGAAGTTCCGAAAAAAAACATTCTATATTGAAGACAAAGATGGAAAATCTGGTGGCTTAATGAAGAAACTGAATCCTTACTCTAAGTGCAAAATGAACTCATCCCGGTGAATACATTCATCCTCTTGCCTCTATATGAGCATTTCCACAGCGCTACGGTAGGGAAAACCAGTTGAGTTAGAACAATCAGGGCTTGCTCCCTCTCACCCATCCTGCTGCTGCCTTCCATTCCTCCAAGCTGAGCTGGACCCAGGTACCTGTGACACTAGAAACACTCAGCTAACATCTGCCTGACAGCTTTCCCAACAAGAACTGCTCCCACCCTTACCCCGACTTCGGCTGCAAAGGTTTTAGCAATGCTCTGGGGAGGGTGAGATCACAGGGGGCCCTAAACCTCCTTCTGACCTAAGTCTGGACATTCACAGTTGGCCACAGTGAAAATCTGAAAGAAGACTGCAGTTGATTGCTGGTGCTGGGGTCAAACCTCATCGCCTTCCCTTTTTACAGGAAATGTACATTTCTGTCTCTCCATGGCACTGGGTCCCAAACTGAGGGACCACAAGTGTCACTGTTAACATACAGGATTTCTCACTGACAATTCCTTCCCCATGCTGATTCCCTTGGAAATGTTACCAGCATGACTGTGCTTCTGGTGGGCACTCCCCACTGCCTAGGAGCCAAGGGGGAAGCCGCAGTCTGCGTTTTCTGAGCTGATTGTCAAAATGTTTATAGGGATCTCCCCAGAAAGGGAAAAAATTAACCTAAATTTCTACTCTGTGTCGTCGAGGCAAAATGGACAGGACTGCATGGCCAAGGCAGCATCTGAGCCTTGATGGACAATGTTAGCTCAATACTCTCTTCCTACAGGCATTTAATGGTTTTTATACTCATATTTTCCTGATGCCATTAGTGAAAACGTTGCTGTTTGCTTCTAGGGCTAACTATTCCCCCACATAACAGCTCACCCATAAACACAGGTGTGAAATCACAGAAAAATACATTTTTGGACTTAACAAATATAGTGGGACCGGCTGTATTTTTCCTTACTTAGTGTATTTCATGTTCAAAACACTTTATAACCGTAAACCTTTTCAATTCAAAATACAAGACATCTATGAAACACATCTATGAAACACAAGACATCTATTCATGATCTCATTTCATCAGAGAAGAACCTAGTCAAAGACAATGTGCCTGAAATGCTCACAGAAGTAGTCATGATAAGTGTGACCATGAGAAGAGTGTCCTCAAACCTCTTCATCCTATGCTCTGGGTATTAGGCAATGCTTCACATTATCACCCAGAGTAATTCCTACCACTGTAAAGTGGATACCAAATGGTTGCCAAAAGTTCGATGTTTCTTTCATTCCAAGTGCTTAGCTATTTCAACTAGCCTTTGGGAAACTACATAAATAGGAAAATGCAATAAACTGGGATTTCAATAATTAAATCAGGCACAGAAAAAATGAATACACAGTTCTGAGATTAGTCACAGAGCCAAAACTTTGGAAGAGCTTCGTGAATGTGGCTCCTCGAAAGGCTTAGGAGAGCCTGTTGATGTAAATTAATGACACACATTCATAAATCAGAGAAATCTGAGCACTCAAGTATCAGGAAAACTGTCTGGTTACAGAGTAGCTTTAGATGAGTACATAACCTTGTGTTGGAAAGGAGGAGACTGGGATTAGGGTTAGCAGCAAAGGAGGCTGGCATCCCAGTGGACTTGTCTGTGAGCAAGGAGGTCAGGTTGAATGAGAGATGGGTGGCTACGTAGATATGGGTAGAGAGAAATGGGAAAAGGACCAAAGCTAAACTCTGTCTGAGAGACAACCAAGCACAGAAATTCATCAAAAGATGCTGGTTTATATTTTGTTTTCGCGCTTGGAACTATACAGGGTTAAAAGGAGAAATATGACTTAGGACTTCAAGGAAAATGAGAGTAAACAAATTTCAGTTTTGCACTTTGTGTGGCTCATGACCACCTCCAACAGCACTGCAGTGCAAAAGTGTCACACATCGGAAAAGAAGCCCTGGTGTGTTGTACTCCTGATGATTTTCTCCATGAGTACATCAGATATTTGCTTGCAGATTTCACTTTGCAAACTCTAGACTTCTTTTGAACATGAATCCTTTCCCTTGCTCTGCTTTCCATAGTGTAGCTGTCTATTAGCATCATCTTCTGTGTGTTATTTTTCTGTGAGTAATCCCTGAAGCTTGTATAAATACACCTACTTGTGCTGTGTGCTGGAGCAGAGCTGTGCATGTTATAACAGCTGGCATTCAACCATCTAGTGAGTAAACATTATGTCCAGGGGTTAAAGTGGACTGGAATGGTTCCAGCTTTTGACCACTAGAAAGCTACTGGGTTAAATATTTGGTTCTTATCCTCACCCTTTGAAAAGGTAAAGCATGTCTAAAAACTGAACAACACCAGTTTGTTATAACCATCTTGGGCAACGCTGTATCTGTGGCAGCCTTCTGCGTCAACTAGCATTTCAGACTTTCAGTCCTTGCTGCCATGGTAGAATGGCCTTTAAATGTCAGAGAATATGCACTTTATGTGTACTTGGTGTATATCACACAAATTCAACATGATACAAGCTACATCAGAATATTAGCAAACTATATAAACATGTCAAAGGCACGTGTTAGATGATATGCTGGTACCAGGGGATGCTCTGATGCCTCCAGACGACTCTTGGTCGCAGTTCAGAGTTGGGTCTGCCTCCCTGGCAGCCAGGGCGATCCTGGGCTTGGCAGTTCCCACTGGCACATATGCAGGTTGGGAGAAGAGGCAGCTACAGAGTAAGTCCCCTCTGCTAAGTCAGGGTGTTTTGGGTGACAGGAGGATTTGCAAGCAGGAGGAAAGGCAGTAGGGTAGTTGGGCAGCGAATGCCAGGTCTGGGTGTTGGGGGAACAGACAGTTCCCTGCAGAAAGGGAAAGCTGGAAACAAGCACGAGGCATGAAAGAGAGGACACTGAGGTGAGTTTCAGCCTCACAGGAAGAATAACACACATCTAGTCATTCTCATCTAAACCATGAAACTATTTAAACAGACAGTATTGGTCAATTTGAGAAGTAGGTCGTAGAAAGAAATACAGGTTTGTAAGTGTCTGGTTGTTCTAATTACTGGATCAGGAAAGTTTTATTCCTGTAAATAAAAATTACAGTTTTTACCCAACATAGCAATTATGTTGTAATCCAGACATAGAACTGCAGTTCTTTTATTCACTCTTTTATCACTTTTCTGTTGTTTCTGCATTTCCATCCAGAGCTGTTATTAGTTCCATCTCCAGCTGCCTTCACACTGTCATGGTGAGTTTCCATCCAGGCCCAGACCAGTTCCTCACTATGTCAGTGGAAATCTTTTCTTCTGTACTACTGGGAGATGGACTGGCTCTTTCAACAGCGGAAAAATGAAAATAACATTATTAGGCACTGCTCTAGCTTTCACACTGACAGATGTAGTATCTTAATAGCTTTTATAATGCAATTACCAGTGACCTTTTTATCTTGCTCTTGGTGTGACCAACAAACTGTCCAACAAAAGAAGTCTTCCTCACAGCTGGCATGTGATAATTTTCAGCCTTCTAGACATCTGCACAGAGCTCAAAGGACTAGGCCAATATATTCAAAATTGTCGCCTTATGGTGATGTGCTCTGCATTGCCCCAGAGACCAAAGACAGCTTACAGAAGAGCCAAAAAACAGCTGACTGGACAAGATGCTGGAAAAGATGCCAGACAAGGTGGTTAACTTAGAGATAACTAAAATCTGCAGTTAGCTGGATCTCACTGGAGTATTTTTGCCTATACTTGTCAACTCAGGAAAAGAGAAGCACCGCATTATCAGCAGGTCAACTGGATGAGTGCTGGGAGTATAATGTGCTGGGCCTGCACTTGTACAGTTTCAAGGGGCGTAATGATACCATGACCATGACTTTATTTTTTTTGTCTTTTCTTGCTTTACACATCTTTTCTTTAATAACTGCTAAAGATTAAGTAACTATATAATGTTCGGACTTGAAAATCCCTTCCGTTTAAGCATGAAGCTTTGTGTTCCTTTAAGAACTACTTTTATACACAAACTGTGTTTAAAAAAAATATTTGAGCAGAAACAATACAATTTTTCCAGTAATTAATATTCTGCTCTTTAAAAAGTTTATATTGTTCAAAAATGGATCAAAAGCAGTATCATGTGACTAGACTCCACTTCTACACTACAGTGTCTGAATACTGAGACAGAACAGCTAAATAATACCTAGTAGGAAGACGACTGATTAATGAAATTACTCCAGTAATATCTGAGAATAACAAGCATGTTCAAAGAGAAGACATCAAACTACCCTCCTCTTATGTTTTGCAACTGATATTATTAAAAAAAAAATAAAATCGGTATTATTTTGATGCTAATGTAGCCTGTGTAGTTGTGTAGCCTACATCTGCTCATGACAGTCAATGTGAAATCATCTTTTTGCTTTTACAGAAAAAAAAATTTGAATTGGAGAAAAAATGTTAGTTATGACATAGAACTGAAGTCAGGAAACAGATTTTGCTGGTCACCATTTTTTTTACCAGTTTGAGTGATTTTCCTAATTTCTAAAAATCTTGCCTTCTTGTAAAAAAATTGTCTTTTTAAAGAGTTTTAACCTTTGCTTGCAAGGAACTGGATTACTAGAGTAATCGTCATCACAGAGAGGCTTTTCAGCAAACAAAGCTTTACTGGAGATTGGGGCATTATCCAACAAAGGATGATTTAACCAGCAGAATTCAAGCAGAATGATGAAGACACTAGGACAACCAGGGAAGAATGAAAGACAGGAAGCAATGCATGACTCATTTCCACAGGGATTCTCGTTGTACCTGCCTCAGGATAGCAAAGGAAAGAGAAGGAGAGATAAAAAGGAGAAAGAATAAAAAGTGGCTGTAAGCAGGCTAAAGGGAAGAGAAAAGGACAAGGTCAACAGCAACATAATTATCTGTCTTGGGATAGGCTGTCAACTAAAGTGATAATACTCAGCTTTCTGAAAATCATAAGCTACCTTAATTCATTAAGCATCTACTAAGATTCTTTGCAGATGCTAAATAACCTCCTCTGGCTGCTCTGGTTTCAATTATAATGTAAATGCTACAAGCTGCATGAGATGGTGCATGGCCTCCTTTGTCCTGCATGTAGTGAGGTGATTGAATTACTTGTCTCTACAGCTCTTGAGGGTTACATCCCCAAATCTGAGATGCTGCCTTGCCTTGGTTCTGAGTCTAGCATCACTGTAAGCTTTACTCAACCCTGGCCAAGCACTGTTGTGCAAGTTGTGTCTAATTCGTACTCCCAGGATACAGTAGTGAACTGTAGCTTAAGCAAGCTAAAAGCCAAACAATGCCAAGTTGTCACACACCCTCAGTCTCATTTCATTATAACTACCAAAATCTTACACAGTAGAAAGTCTCTGCATACGCCTATCTTGTCCTCTGTGTGTGTAATGTTTTATTGTCTTATTATTCAAAATATAAAAGCAAATTAACCCTAGGCACATATATCAACAAATGGACACCGTAGATCATGCAACGTAACATAATTGTGAACTCTTAAGCTTTCCTTGTCTTCCATACTAAAGCTTCCTTCAGGCTCAGAGATCTTCAGCAATATACTGAACTTTGCAAGTTTAAAGCCAAAGGTCATCAGTGTGCCCCTCCCATCCACTTTTTGGTATAGCTACTTGATGCAGTAAATTTGTGTGTTGAAGGGGAAGCAATCAGCTTATTCCACTTGATTTCTGAGTGAGTGCTAAGGATGAATTGATGTGAAATGTTTAAAGCAGACTGATACCTCTAAATTTGAAAATGAGCAGATTTACCATAGAGCTGATCAAATAATGGACAAAAATGTATGCATGTACTACAAATGTCTGTGTGATGGCTTGAATCCTCCCTGCCTGAGTCTCTTGGAGTTTGCGTATTCACAGATATTCATATCCTGTCCACGTGATTCAGTCAAATGTATATTTGGGTTTCCATATACTCAGCCATTAGCATGGGTACCTGTGACAGACTTTGTACCTTCACTTTAGTAGTGACCCTTTGTTAGGCCTTTTGAAGTTGGTGCACAAAATGCCAGACATTGCAGCATGCATAATCCATGGACATCTAATTCTTTACTGGTAACATTCAGCAAATGTTTTCAGATCTGGTGTAATCGCAGGTAGTAGCACTGTTTCCAGAATACAAGCAACTCAAGAAAAATTTACAGAGAATTTAGGGGATATTTTGTATTTTCATGAAGCAGAAAGATTTTTTTTAGATGAATACTTGGTCTCTTATTGATGATATATAACACCTCTTTAGCAGCTACAGAAAACCCAGCACTGAATAGTCCACGTTAAAAAAATTAGCCACTCGCTTTTAGAATTTTTGTTTGGATATATTTTAGACAAAAATCTAAACCCCAAAACCTTTTGGGTGTTCATGTTCTCAGCATTCAGATGAAAGATATTTTTGGTGAAACAACAGAATACTTTTTACAAACAAGTAATTAAAACCCAATTACCAAAAAGTAACTACAAGATGTTTTCAGCTATCTCTATTCGCAAGTCTGACCCCAAAATAGCTCTGAAAATGTTGACCAGAGTATGTTTTCATCTGTCTTCAATTATGCAAGTCAGCCACTGAAGACAAAAAGAGTCAACACTCTGTAACCAGCTTTCTGCATTCCATTACAGTACTCTGAACTTCTAAAATAAAAAAGTTGTGAGTCATTCCCAAAATCATGAGATGGGCTTAAAATTATAAGATTTCAAAAAATAGATTTGGGGAACTTTAATTCATATGTTCAAGAGGGTTTTTTTTCCAGGCTACCACAAAAATAGAAACACATATTTTTTTAGTATGAGGTCAGATTCTTGTAAGAACACATCTAGAGATCTGGGAATTTTAAGGAACAAGATATCAAAAGGTTTATGCTAAAATCACAAGAGTCTGTAGCACTATCAAGAACCCTGGTGTTCCCCAGTATTGGGGCCAGTTCTTTTTATTATCAATGACCTGAACACACAGTGCACCCTCGGTAAGTTTGCAGATGACACCAAGTTAGGAGGGAGTGATCACAGAATCACAGAACGGTCAGGGTTGGAAGGGACCTCTGGAGATCATCTAGTCCAACCCCCCTGCCACAGCAGGGACACCTACAGCAGTTGCACAGGACGGCATCCAGGCAGGTTTTGAATGTCTCCAGTGCGGGAGACTCCACAACTTCTCTGGGCAGCTTGTTCCAGTGCTCTCCCACCCTCAAAGAAGTTCCTCCTCATGTTAAGATGGAACTTCCTATGCTCAAGTTTGTGCTTGTTACCTCTTGTCCCTGTGATGACCTGCTTGAGGGTAGGGTGGCTCTACAGAAGGATCTGAACAGGCTGGATTGATAGGCCAAGGCCGATGGTATGAGGTTCAACAAGGCCAAGTGCAGGGTCCCGCACTTGGGTCACAACCAACCCATGCAGCGCTACAGGCTTGGGGAAGAGTGGCTGGAAAGCTGTCTGGTGGAAAAAGACCTGGGGGTGTTGGTCGACAGTGGGCTGAATATGAGCCAGCAGTGTGCCCAGGTGGCCAAGAAGGCAAATCGCATCCTGGCTAGTATCAGGAATAGTGTGGCCAGCAGGACCAGGGAAGTGATCGTCCCCCTGTACTCAACACTGGTGAGGCCACAGCTCGAATACTGTGTTCAGTCTTGGGCCCTTCACTACAAGAAAGACATTGAGGTGCTGGAGTGTGTCCAGAGAAGGGCAACGAAGCTGTTGAGGGGTCTGGAGAGCAAGTCTTATGAGGAGCAGCTGAGGGAACTGGGGTTGTTTAGCCTGGAGCAAAGGAGGCTGAGGGGAGACCTTATGGCTCTCTACAGCTACCTGAAAGGAGGTTGTAGTGAGGTGGTGTCGGTCTCTTCTCCCAAGTAACAAGCAACAGGACAAGAGGAAATGGCCTCAAGTTGCACCAGGGAAGGTTTAGATTGGATATTAGGAAAAATTTCTTCACCAAAAGTGTTATCAATCATTGGAACAGGCTGCCCAGGGAAGTGGTGTAATCACCAGCCCAAGAGGTATTTAAAAGATGTGTAGATGTGGTGCTGAGGGACATGGTTTAGTGGTGGTTTTGGCAGCATCAGGTTGATGGTTGGACGCAATGATCTTAAAGGTCCCTTCCAACCTAGATGATTCTATGATTCTAAATTCTGTCCAGCTGACCTATGATGCCCAGCTTCTGCCATGACACTGGAATTTATAGTTTGAAGATGTTTGGAGTCGTGGTCCAGAGCAAGGTGCTATTGTAAAAGAAAACCAATAAATCACCTGTAGAGAAACTGTGAGGCACACAGAAAACATAAGATTGCCGGGATGAACGCTGAGATTCTCTGCATTGATGGAAAAGCAATACACAGTGCTAAAAACTCAGCGCAAATGTCAAAGAACCAGACACTTCCCTTCTTCTTTCTGTATTTAAAAGGACAAAGGAAAACACTCGGCTTTAGCACAGGGATGACATAAGGGAAAGCCCAAATTAAATAACTGTTTTTTGGAAGATTACTTATATTGTTCTTCAAATAACAGTGTCTCAGTCTGTAGGACATCTGCTTTCTTTCTCTGTCTGCTCAGACTGACTTCTGGGATAATAGGAAGATATCACAAACACTCAATTCACTTGTTTGCAGCAAAGGGCCTTTAAAGAAAACAGCTTTTGGCTATCTTTTTTTTTTCCCCAACTTGGATTTGAATGTCTAGCTTTCTAATCCAGAAAGCAGATGTTTTAACAGTGCCTGGGAAATGATTTTTAGCATGTTTTATATGATCTAAACATAATCCAACCAATAGAAACTGCTATTCGATGTTTAACCTTTTCTTTGAGATTCTTTTCCCTAGTAGATTTAGTGTTTAACACAGAACAGCTGGAGACTAACATTTTTGGCACAAAAAGACAAAAATGGAAAGTTTTTTCCAGTACAAAATTGTTTGCACTCTTTGTCCTGACAGTGCCACCTGATTCCCTCTGGAAGGATTAAATTTCTCCACATCCATCATATCCAAATAGTGCAGTGTCAAGAGACCGGCAATACCCTTAGTTTGCCCATCCATGACTGACATTCAGTACATTTTTGTCTGAGTAGACCAGGAGGCTGACGTAAAGGTAAATTCCAGACTAACATCTTAAGACACAAGCCCTTTTGTGTACTGACTTTTGCTCTCACTTCTAGACTCTCCATAACCTCATTTGGCACGTAAAGCGGTTTCAAGCAGGAGCTTGCATATTGTCACTTTGTAAAAAAAACCCTGCCCCATAACCTACATGCATTCAGCTCGTAATAATAATACAAAAAAAAAAAAATCCAGCAAAAATGCCAGGCATAATAATAAACATGTCAGGATCCAAAAGTGCGTCTCACAATACTGGGTTATATTACAGCTGATGTCAAAGCTAACACATTGTTAATCTAGTAAAAGTACACTGTAATTTATCAGACCATGTCTGCATTGCTGATCCTAGTATTTTATTTAATCATTTTGAATTACAAAAATAAGGCATGAATTTTAACTGGTATTTAATCTAAGTTAGTTAACCAGTGGAAAACGAAATTGAAGACTCTGGGAGTATTTAGAAAGCATCACCAAGCCTCCTGGCTCAGCCATAGTTCTCAAGAGTCTATTAAAATAAAAAAGTGTAAGAAGTTTTCTGATTGCTAATTCTTATGGTACTCTGTTTCCATGAGGATGTTTTCTGTTTTCATGCTATCCATTAAAAAGATTCTATTTCTATTTTGGTGAATGCAAGTGAAAAAACGAGTACAGTGATACTACTTATTTGTTAACTCTGGAAATTGCCCATAGGATTTCAGAGGAATGCGGACAATTCAGGGTATGTCGTTCTGGGTGCTCAAAAACAGAAGGCAATGAGAGTTTGCGGCACTGTTTCAGAAGAGAAATGACAGCTTTCAGAATCATAGTTGCCACGCTCTTCTAAAACAAGAATCTGTACGTGCCAAGCAAAGCTACCAAATATTGTTGTTAATTTTCTACAGTGTTCAAGGCTTAGTTCTTGTTATGTGTGCTTTAATGTCCTCTTTTAAATTGTAGATAAACTGCAGTTCATAGAATCATAGAATCATAGAATGGTTTAGGTTGGAAGGGACCTTGAAGATCATCGAGTTCCAACCCCCCTGCCACAGGCAGGGATACCTCTCACTAGACCAGGTTGCCCAAGGCCACGTCCAGCCTGGCCTTGAACACCTCCAGGGACGGGGCTTCAACAACCTCTCTGGGCAACCTGTTCCAGTGCAGTTCATTAAAAGTGTATGGTTTCAATAAGATTTCAATTTGCAGGTACTTTGAGAATTGCACAAGTGTCTTAACCCTTCTAAAAATGTGTTTCTTTGAATCTTAGTCACACTCATTTTGCAGCTAAGCTGAGGATCCCAAATGGACCAAATCAAGTCTGGAAGTGGGATGCAGCCTCACAATTCATATACATAGTTTTGAAAAATAGGTTGAAAGACACTCCTCGTAATTGTGCTGAGCATGTACTCACATGTGGAAGCGCAGAAATTACTTGTGAAATTGTAGCTTTTATTCCCCAGCTCATTTTGGTTGGCTCTTTTATTCAGGTGCTCTTCAAATTTTTATCCTCTAAGGGGTCTAAAGTGTTTTTCTGTAGCTATAAGGCAGGTAGTGTCTTCAAGAAAACAAACACATAAACCAACTTTCTAATATTTCAAAAATATTTTGAAGTAAAATATAAGCATTCTTGGACATATTTGGCTTTGTCCTATATATAACAGTCTATACTTATTTTCAAGGTAAGGAATGGACTTTTTATTTGTGGTGAAATACTGGAACAGGTTTCCCAGAGAGGTGGTAGATGCTGCATTGCTGGAATCATTCAGTGTTGGGTTGGACAGGGCTCTGAGCAACCTGGTCTGCTTGAAGATGTTCCTAGTCATTGCAGGGGGGATTGGGCTAGGTGACCTTTAAAGGTCCATTCTAACCCAAACTGTTCTGTGATCCTGATTCTATTTTGTGCATAGTATAATTTAGTAAAAAGATTAAGTAATTCATTATTTTTAATACCTTTTGCTCACATTTTAGGATCCACATTTTTAATTCAAATGTTTCTTCTCTCTCTGGAGGCTCAGGATACCTTCAGCACAGATGTAATATGGAGTTTCCCTAATGTCCCATTTCTTAGAAGCATCTATGGCATGATTAGCTTCTTACTCAACCAATGGTTTCCTAATGAATAAAGCAGACACAGCTCATGGGTAGAAAGGCAGAAGGAACTTGCCACAGCGCTTTGAAGTTTGCAAGTGTTTTTTCCTTACTGATGCAGCCGAACAGCTGCAGTTTTCTTAGAGATTGTGCAAATGAAATAATTTATTTTTATTGCACATTCCAGCATAATACACCATGGAATAGATTTACCCCCTAAAGAACAGGCTTTGGGCTAAGGTACTTGCCACGTTGAAAGGGAAAATAAATTGTGATGATGATTGCACTTGATTTGTTGAAATATTTCATCCTTAGCACCGTGTGTGACAACACAAGCAGAATAGCTCCACTGTTTCCTAAAGATTCACTCTGTGTGTGATCATCCATTAACGGGAAAAAAGGTGAACCCAGATTTGCAGTCAATGTAATTTTTTAAATTAAAAACTTTAAATTAGACGTAGTTACTAGCTAGAATAAAAAGAGGCATATGGTCTACTTCTAATGGCCAGCATCACCTCCCTACCAAGAGGCCAAAAACCCCTATGTATTATTGGCATGGATGTACAGAACTTGATCTATGTACTGTTGGTATAGATGTACAGAACTTGAAGGAGCATTTCAAACCACCCCACAGAGAGACACCTAATGTTTCCATGAAAATGTGTTGTTTGCTGATCAGCTGTAATGCATGCATGCATGGGACTTTGTTAGTAATGAGGCCCATGCCAAATTCAGCGAAAGGCTGTGAGCTAGACGTCTAATTAAGTCAGCTCCAGTGACTTTCAGACACTAGCTAATTTCATCAGGGTAATATTAAGCCATGTGTAGATGAATTATTTTCCTTCCACAACCTAAGGATAACATCAGCCACATCTTCAAAAGGGGACCTGCCCTTTTGGATTCGCTGTAAGAAAATAGCAGCCTGGTAAGGGGTTCTACCTTATTTATACCCAATTTTAATTTATCTTTTGTTGCTCTATCTCTCTTTTCTTATCAAGATGTCCAAACAGCAAAATAACAAGCAGCAGATACTAGATATTCCTGAAAGACAATTATTGCAAGGTAAAAGTAATTTAATCTGTGTAACTTTGTTAGTAGGGATTAATTGGTAGAGATTGCACAGACTAGCACCTTCAGCTGAAAAAAAAGAGATGTCTGAGTGGGATATTGAGGTAGTCGTAGGTGCTGTGGAAAAAGTAAACCAAGATTGGCTATTCATTACTTCCCACAATACCAGATGTGTGAACATAGCAGGTAGCAGATAAAAAAAAAATCCTGTGCACACTTCTTTACACAGCGCGTAATTAAGATGTGGACTCTTCTGCCACAGTATGTGGTACACCCCAAAAGAATACAAACCCTTTCAAAAAGGAGTTGGATGACCATGATGGGCCAATGCAATGCCATTGCTGACGATGGAGGCTGGCAGGACTGAGTCAGAAGAGCATCATCCTGCACATGCTCTGCTCCTGACCTGCTCCACCGAGCACTGTAGACAGAGCACGAGACATCTCCAATATCTAGCATTATGATCTCTGCAAGAATCACTCAACAACCCCTGAAGAGATTACCACACAGCTAATGTCGTAAGTGCCACTGAGCTCTCTGAATCCAGTCCTGGTAGTTTGGTTCAGCCTGAAGAGATTATGGTAAATGGATATAACCTGGAGACACGCTCACTCTGATTTATTAAATTGTGCTTAGCAGTGGTGGGGAGGAAACTTTGCATTCCACTGTCTGACTCTTGACACAATTTAGAGCAACCTTTTATGATGTTATCTAAATAGAGAAAGATTTCCCGCGAAAGAGCTTTGATTATGAAATGCCAGTGCAGAAGTTTGACTTGTGCTTCCGCGTGCACATGTTGGTGTTCAGGTTGGAGGCTGTGCGCATGGAGCAGGAGGCTGGCAGTATGGAGGAGGAGTAAGGACTCATTACAGTAGTTGTATAAAAACAGAGGATCTCATTAAATAACCCTCCAGAGAAGAGACAGCCTACTTTATCCTAGAAGCTCTTACAGAAGTTAGACTGCCAAGAGCACAGCTATTCAGTAGTCAGTCTTCAGAGCACTATCATAGTTAAAAGTCCTGGCAATATTGGCATATGTAGCCTTTTAAAACGTATTTGTTAATTCTTTCTGTTTTTTCCACACAGTCTCAGTAAGGCCATTCTCAGACATTATTTGAGACAAATCATAGAAGTTAATGAAAGAGCACTAAACTACACTGCAGTAAAAATATAGAAATAAAGCAGCGTTCAAGGGAGTAATGCAGAACAACCAAAATAAAAGCATTTCCCATTAATAATTACTCAATGTCTGAACAGATGATAAAGCTCAGGTTTTCCTGTGGGCTGTTCGAAGGATGGGTCACCTGTGCAAAACATTCTGTGATCTGCATTGTGGTGCCATGGCTATTTCCTGGCCTGCTAAAAATATTTCAGGTCCTTTCCTTCATAAGGGAATTAGACACAGGAAAAGAGCAGAGAAAGCTGTAAAATATAATCAGAAGTTGGTGTGCAACCCTTAAGACGTTATGATCAAAGTACAGCAATAGTTGCATAGGCCACTTCCTTAGGGCCCAGTGACTGTATAATAGTTCCTACCATTTTCACCAGGCAATAACTCACTGTTAACCGAAGACCAAACCTGCAGTGATAATAGGCTGGACTAGAGTTAATGTCGGTCTGTTGAAGGTATGAATCTGCTCCGAGTACTGACTGCTCCACAATATGGACAGCAAGACTAATTCCCTGCCACTGGCTTCCACAACACAGCTGCTCTTAGGGCCCTGGGAGAGCTGGACACAAGTCCTCCTGAAGTCGGTCATGAAAGTACCTTAAATGCTATGCTGGTCAGGATTACCTAGATTTCCTCTCATCCACAGTTTTGTCTTCACTGTAGGGGAGCGTGCCCCAAAAAGTAGCGATTTCCTGAAATACGATTAAGGGGGAAGTAAATGCAGAGGCGGCAAAATGAAAACGCCTCTTGTTTGCAGAGAGGTCCAGGGAAAGGATGTACTACTTTTAATTCACAGATTGATGACTTCTAAAAATTGGGCACGTGCTCCCAGGTGAGTGTTGCATAAGTCAGAATTCAGCATATAAAGTCCCACTGGTCAACAGAAAAAGGTGGATGTCTTCAAAGAGAGGTTCAAGAGACCCAGAGGCTGAGCAGGTGGACAGCAGACTACTCTATGGGAAGTGCTGACAGCAAATGGGTGCTTTAAACACACACACACCTCTTAGATGTCCTACTTAAATATGAACATTATTCACACAGTGTAAAAGCACAGAACCCATACATTGAGCCAACAAGAAGGTGCATGCTCCTGTCTCCCAGCTCCTGGGCAAACTCTCTAACCACCAGGCTATTGTGAAAACAGCCCAATGGCAACCGTGGGAATATTTCTGAGCAAGAATGACCAGAGATGTTCTCTGGAACTAATTGTCAGAGATCACCGTGTGCTCCAAGCTGAGGTCCCCCCGGGCACATATGGGATGCAAGTGCTGCTCTAGTTTGTAATGTTTTTTTTAAATGGAAGCAAGGTCATATGCGCTAAAGTCTAGATTTAGGTATATGAGGAAAACATGTCCAGCACAGGAAGGTAGGTGATGCTTGCAGAGAAGGAGGCCGAACACACAGGTGGGACTGACGTGCCTAATTCTTAGCCCAGGCACTGAAATAAATATTGTAGGTGCTGGATGGCATGTAGAGAAGATAGCCCAAGTGCCTCCCAAACAGGTTGCTCACAAGCTTCCCAAGAGCCTAGTCCTCCAAAATGTCAGGTGGTTGTTACATGTCCACATGCAGGCAGAAAGAGGACCCCCGTTCTGGAAAGCAGTGACAGTCTTCTCTTCCTTCCAGGGGTGTGTGGACCAGGCCTTGAAGAAAAAACAGTTGTAATTTGTCCAAACAACAACATTGTAAACATTCTTTTTGCCAAAAGTAACATTTGGCTACGAGTATAACAAGCTCGTAAATTAAAATTCCCCTGGCAATGCAAAATTATGCATTACTTATGCCTCTAGTTGATCTGACTTCCTACTGAATATGTCAAACACTAATTAAGTACAAAGGGAGGCCCCGATCTGGCAAACACTTATGCAAGGACGACTCCATTCATTTTAGTGGTGCAAAAATTTGGTGGAAGTGGGAAGCAATGTAAGGGAAATGTGGGCAGAAGTCTTCACAGGACAGAGGCCTTACATACTAGTCGAGGTATTCTGTTTGCAATGGGCTTATCTCAGAGTCATTCTTTTAAGTTTTAAGAAAAATGTTTTTTGCTTTCAGCTTCATTAATGAGACTTCACTTGAGTGAATGTTTTTTGAGCATACCTTACTTCTGGCTCCTGGCCAGCCCTAAAAGCAGTTGCGGTTTCTTCACAGAAATACAGATCTTCACAAAAAATAAAACTTTTCAGCTTGTAATTCCCCAGTGGTCGCCTCTCCAGCCAAATCACCCTTGGAAACATATTTTAAACCATTTGAGCAGGGAAAAATATTTGGAACTTTGCCTGTTTTGCTAAGGCTCAGCATCAAATTACACAGACAGAGCTTCTGTTTTTTTTAAAAATATTTTATGTCTATACTATTTTAAAGTACATGGAAAGTAGTATTTTTTTAAATAAAATAAAGCTTACTGGCGCCAGTATTACATCAGTGACTGTAACCATTGTGTGCGTTGTATCCTTGGTAAGGATTTCTCAATCTTAATGCATCTGACTCAAGACACCAGGCTAGATGCAGTAGGAGATGTGAACGCAATTAAGTCCTTCCCTGAGTTCTTTAGGAAAACAACAGCACTATTACTATTTGATTTATGCTTCTCAGGTGATGTATGCCACATCCTTCATCTTTTAATGGAGAGTATGACTGAAAACTGGGATCTAAGCCCAGTTTCATGTTAGAACATTTTTTTTTCATTAGCAAATAAGAGCCAGAAACTTGCAACACTTACTAAGACGAATAATCATCAGTTTGGTCTGCAGCTTAGTGAACACGGATTGAGAAAAAGGGGCCAAGCCCCTAACTGGTACAAAATGGCAAAGCTCCAGGACTTAAAGGGGCTTCAGGGGAGCTCAGTCAATTGATGCTTGCTGAGGATCTTCCCCAAGACATCTACCTATGTGTATGTAAGCTATGTGAATGTGTGTAATAATCGTGTGACATATAGTACTGCAGGGCATTTGATAAAGAAATAACCAAGCAATTTATCACATAACTACGATTGCATCACCTGCCCATTAATCCATCTCCCTGATTCAGTCTGGCATTCCTGGCTCTTAAGCTGCTTCAAACAGCACCATTTATATTTTAAAGCCAACCTGCCACGGAAGTATTTCCTCCTTCCCCCCACCAAAGAACTGGAATTTCCTCAGAAATTATACCTTCATGAGGTCCAGGACAGGCAAGATTAATTCTGAATATTATGAAATTGTTCTGGTTTTAAAGCCATATGTGTATATTGTCCTAGTCAGTGAATCAGGAAGACCTTTAGCAGCTTCCCAGCAGACCAACTCACCAAAATGCAAGGAGTCTGAGATGTTGGGCTTTAAAACAGTGAATTTTTATTCATGGATGTGATCTTTAATCATTTCAGATATGTTCTAAAGTACTACTTTTAATTTTTCTCTCCCTCGTGGCAGTCAAGGCACTTTGCTTAACAGGCCAAGAGACACAAGGAACAGTCTCCCAAAAATGTTTTTCAAAGTTCCAAAGTATTTTAGAAGAGTTTTTATATAACGTACATGGCAGGAACAGCAAATCCCAAACCTATGCTAATGAAACTGAGCTGCCACAGACTGTACATGTCTCCTACATTCTTAAACACCTATGTCAAAAGATTGTTCAGGCTGGAAAGTCAAGCTCTCAAGAATTAGAAATGAGAAGTTGCAAGATTTCCCAATCTTAATGCCATTTGTCCAATCTATATTATGTATAAGTTACCATATAGCCACACAAACCTCCCTCTGAACCATCCAAGCTGTGCTTCATTCAGGAAGCAGGTGGCTAGTCTTTATTTCTTTTCAGTCTTCCCATTTCTTACATGGGCCTCCAATTTATTTGACGAGATGTACTTAAGGTCTGCACTGCATGCACAAGTATTGACTCCCTCCTGGCTGCTTGTAGGAATGCTCTCACCATGCCTTTGCTAGACCACTTGCAGGTTCAGTGCTCTCTATTCCCACCCTACAGCCTGGGAGCGTGAAGTACTGAAAAAGGAATGCCAGACTTGTCAAAACCAAGTTTCTGGCATTTGATTTTTTTGGCATACCTAGAACTTGACTGCATACTGCATGTATGGGGCATCTGCAATCAGCCTCACTCGCTCCTGTGAGCTCTCAGCCACTCTGCGCACCTGCCTGCAGAAGTGTTCCCTGGATGGGCAGGAAAATAAGTAGCTAATGGCTGTACAAGAAGAGACTGACTCAAATGGTAGTCCGGCAGGAGAGGTAGAGACACAATCCAGTTGCTGAAGAAGCTCTCATCTGCCTTAATCAGGAAACTAGCCCTTTTTTACTGCAACTCCCTACCCGAAGGAGCCAAAGACCTGAAAGAACAAACTGAGAAAAAACATTGTATACAGTGGCTGCTGGTCTGCTGTGGGCCATGCTCAGCAGAGAAGGACTCTCTGGCAAAAGTGTCTGCTTAATTCTGAAGTTTCTGCTGAATTATTTAAAAACAAAACAAAAAACCCCAAAACATGGCCAAATACATACAGAGTGTTTTCCCCACCCAGCACAAGTAAGCAAAGGCCACATTCTGGCACGAGGGCAACATGCCCTCTTTTTCATTTGCCACAAAATTCAAAGG
The DNA here is from genome assembly GCA_017639485.1 of Pluvialis apricaria. NCBI lineage: Eukaryota > Metazoa > Chordata > Aves > Charadriiformes > Charadriidae > Pluvialis > Pluvialis apricaria. Next base: position 45,767,086 of record CM030044.1, on the reverse strand, counting down.
CTTGCATCAAATTGTAGGACTGAAGAATCAACTGAAAATGAATTAATTTAAACATAAATAGCATACTTTATTTCCTCTAAAGCCCCTCTAAATTCAACCTGAAGTAGATACCCAGAATGGAAAACTTTCAGCCTGCACAGTTAAAACAATTTGGCAAACCTAGCAGCAACCGTTACAAGGGGCCTTAAATGGGAAACATGCAGAAACTGTAGGTGTAGTTAACACATCTGCCTATGAAATGTGAAACAGGAGATAGATGCTAAGTAGAACACCAGATTCCAGCTTTGCCCAGAGTGTGATCTGTATCTATTTAATCGGAGCTTATTATTATGGCCCGTCATTCCTTTCCTGCATTCTTTTCACATCCCACACTGACACTTTGCTGCAGACCAAGTGGAGAGAAAACAATACAACACAACACTTTCTTGAGGAAATTTTCTTATCTGTATAAATGAAAACAAAAGAGAAAAAAGGGACTGTGAAAGAAAAGGAGTAAGGGCTACAAATAAAGACACTGACATGGCATATACAGTACATTTATTCTTTAATGAGTGTGTTGTACACAAAGAAATACCATGGGAAAGTGAAAGTGGCACAGGTTGTGCAAGCTGAAAGAGAGTATGGAGGGCATGGTAGATCTTGGAGTGATTGGAGAGGAATGAAAAGGAAAGGGGCTGAGGATCTCTGAAGCCAGGCGCTGCGGAAGCGAAGACTGACAAGTTGGACAGAATATAGGTACCAAACTACAACACCACAACTAACCCTACTCCTCTCTCTCCTTCACTCCTACTTCTCTCCCTCATCTCATCTCTGAGAGAAAGAACATAAAGTTTTATTGCATTCATTAATTTGTTTTCAGGAGTCACAAATTATACTGTGATTTTTATCTGCCAAGTCTGTGCATGGATTTGGAATGCTACCGTCAAGCCCCACTTTATGAGAGCTTAAGTCAGCAGCACCCAGGGATTTCAGATAGCACGAGCTCTCCTTCTTTTACATCGCTTCTTTGTTCAGAAGGAGAGATGGGGGGATTCAGCATTTGTTCACCACTTTGTTTCCTCGCTGCCAGGCTGAAGAACCCAGTGAGGAATCCTTTGTGCAAATTTCTCCACACCCCATCTGCTTCAAGGCAGAGAGAACCTTCTTCCTTCAAGGTTAATTAGTTGTATAAACTGTCTTTGATAAATGAAGTATTTCTTTTTCACCACCTCTTTTCAAACCCAAGTTCAATAAATGCCCGGGAAAAACTGACATGGTGTGTGAAAAAACTCTCCAGTCCCATTCTTTTTGGCCAAAATGCAAACAGCCAACTCATAGCCCATGTTTTTCAATTGAGCCTTTCTCCGTGACACATATTCTCTGGTTTTGCCTAGTCTAGGTTTGAAACACAGAAACAACAAAGTTTCCGTCACCCTCTAGTGATTTTCTCCAAGGTGAGAATGTCTTTTCTTTCTTAATTTCCTCCCACTGCTCCAGGTTCCAACTCTGGGTGCTGCCCAAAATATCTTAGTCTTTCTATAGACCTGCGCAGGTGCGCACAAAGCCTGGAAGTCCTGGAAGCGGAATTCCACTAACCCGTGTTCCTTGGGAACTGCACAAACTGCAGTGCCCTTGAAGAGGAGCTCATATTTCCAGTGCTTGACGATGAGGTTCTCTCCCTTCCCTTACACACACATTGCTGCTTCATGAAGACGCACAGTCGCCGTTTTGCTGAGGCCATGGTGCATGCACATGTGGTTCCTGTAGGGCTTGTCTAGGTCACGTTTAGCAGCTGTCTTGGTCACCCTAGCTGCTCCATACTGGATGGTAAGGTATTTATGTAACTACAGGCACACAGCAACTATCTCTTCTTCTGCCCTTGTACTCAGCCCTCAGCAATCAGACTGTGTATTTGATACCCCTATGTCCTGGTGTGGGCCCCCACATTATCTGGGGTCTTGCCTGGCCAGTTATTATGGACAATGTAGAAGACAGACAGCAACTGATCATGTGGGACAGGGTTGAAACTCACAAATCCCCCACAATCTATGACATCCTACAATACATGTCTTTTCGGATGCCACTGTGTTGAGCCAACACAGATAAAATGCTTCATTCCATGATGATAGCAACTGCACCTATGTGGTGGCTACCATACGCCCTTGGTTGTGCAAGCCAGCTGCTGTGCCAGCTACCAAGCCACTGTGCACCGTCCACCCAGATGAGCACAAGGGCAGCTCTCCCGCGGCCATGCAGAAACATATGGCTGCTTCCGTTTGCAAATCCAACACCTCACTGCCAGTCAGAGAAGAACCAATCTGATGTGGGAAGATGGGCTGTAAGGCTGTTGCGGTGAAGTGTTCATTACCACTTGGTTGCTATCTTGTCCCATACCTGGTCTCATATGGCTTACCAATGCTTGGAAGGTTACTGAAGGCCAAGACTAGGTTATACCTGCATCTCTCTGCGTTGGATGTTATTCAAGGACTTCATATTCTTTGCTCCTTCACCTTTTACCTGTCCTTTGTACTCTTTATAAAGACAAAGATGTCCTTTCCCATTGCACTCCACAGACTGTTTGACGACTGCAGAGTCTATTAATGATGTTCGTGACAATATTTCAAGTATTTCCTGATCATTCAGTTCTCCTCAGAGGGAAAGCAGAACCAGTTCCTCTTTATGTCTCAGGGCAGGTGTAGAAAACACGGTACAGCAGTATAATGCACCAATGCGAATAGACCAAACCTGAGCAGAACTAGCACTTAAACAGGTAGACGAAACACCATGAAAAGAGCACTAGACACTGATGCATCCTGGTAAGGATGAAAAATGGAGGCCTGCCAAAAGAGCACTCAGAGCAGATGGACAAACACAGGCATCTGCACACTGACTTAATACTCAGTAAACCAACTGCACTTTTAAAACAGCAGTACAGAACATGCATTATCTCACCAGCTAATACATGCTAAAATATTGTCATGTAAACGGTGGTCATTTCAAATGAACCATCCATCCCCTTCCACTACCTTGTATGCAAGTCTTTAGCATATGTTTTTCCAAACAGTCGTTGGCAGTTCTATATCCCATGCCTTAGTACTTTTAAAAAGGACAGAAAATTGTTTTGGAAAAGCACCAAACGTTAACTGTTAAAACTCAAACAAAGGAGTATGAGTCAGGAAACTAATCTTTTTTTATATATCTGAAATGAGAAATGAAATTTGGTTTGGAAAACATTTTTATTAAAAACTGTAGCTGTCTGTACTCTGAAACACCCTGGAGGTCTAAAGATGATATCAGTATATAAATATTCAGGGCTTCCTGAATATTTCTTTTCAGAAAAGACTTTTTTCCCCCCTTACAATTTCTTTGACCTTTAGAAAACAGTCACTATTTGTAGCTTGATTTTTTCAAGATGTTCTCCGGTACATAAAGATGGCAGGGAATTCAATTTAAAAGTCAGCTCATGAAACACCATCTAATAGTCAGAAGATAGCATCGCTTTAGGCGATATTTTATTAAGTGAACAGCCATTCAAAGCATTTTGGAGCACATTATATCCTATTCAAAGGCGTTAACTTCCTTCAATGCTACAGCAAAAGTATTTTACAAGAGAGATGATATTTGAACTATCCACAGGCATATGGATAAAATGCACAGTACTCAGCTGTCACAGAGATGAGTCGTCTTCTTGCTTTACAGGGGACTGTCAAAAGGACTGATGCATAAAAAGGTCTTCCTGCTGTTCTTTTTTTTCCTTTAAAGGGAACAAGACTTTCATGAGCGCCCATAGAACAGCTGCAAAAATACCTTCAGTCTGTCATCTGGAATTCCTGAAGGTGACTTGTGGATTTGTGGCTAATGAAACATTGCAAAATAGCACTCACCATGTTGTAAAATACCCTTAATGGTTTATTAGCCTCTTACAGGACAAAAAATGAAAGGTGTCCCGAGCATGTTATTCTGTTATAATTATATAAAGCACAAAGTTAGAAAGAAACAATGTCAGAACAGAACGAAACATAGGAAGCTTTCTCTGTGACCTTAAAAGTGGATTACAGATGATTTGTGACTTTACAAAGCCATCACTGGAGACCTGGGGTCCAATTAAGTATTCTCACTGATGAAAATCAGTATGTTTTCTCATGATTTACAACAAAGCAAGATTAAAATTTGGTCACCAAAAACTTATTCCACTTGACCTTATCCAGCACAAGAATTTGTTCCTGAAACAGGACTATCTCATTCCACAGAGAAACCATCTGATAAGAGCAGCAGTGGGTAATAGATTACTTAGGGTTGAGAGCAAGGAGAGGGCACTGAAAGAACTGTTCTTTCCAAAGTTCAGAAAACACAGTATGCATTATATATCACACAGTCTTTTTTGATATTTCTGTTTTTCTACCTTTACAAGACAAGATTTAGTAAAGTACAGGAAATTACCCTGTTTCTAAACGAATGACCTTGTATGCTACCTCTTAGCTGAATAAAGAGGGAAGGTGTTTCCTCCTAAACAACACAACAGTTCAATAATTTGACTTTTTTGGGGGGTGTAAAATCATACATTTCTATTTTTGTCAAATACAAAGCAGTTTTAACAATTTTCATTTACTGAATTCAGCTCTATTTAATGTGTTCTGACAAAAAATTCTGTGACAGTGCTACACATGGGGAGAACAACCAAGAAAGCTTGCAGGGACATGACAAATGGCTTTACATTCCTGAGAAAATATTGACCCAAATTGCAGGACAGTGCTTACTGATGCAATTGATACCAATGGCTCTAACAGCCACGACACAACTGCAATTGGGTTTTCACCCCATTGCTAGTGTGGAGACGAGTTTTCCCCTTCTCACTGTTTCCAGGGCATGTTCCACAAACAAAGTCCATTTCCATCAGACTTCCTTAGGGACATGTTCCCTGTATAAAAATCTTTCCTGACATAGATGGATCATATAGACAGACACTCCCCTTCGACCTCAAATCTGCCCAGTTTTAAGCGTTCAAGTTGGAATTCTGGGAAGAGGATACACAGGACTTTTTGCTGGCTATTTGTACAGGGTTGATTTTCATTCACAATGACCACAAATACCCACTTTTTTCAAAAGAAATGTAACTTGTATTCTTCCTGTGCCTTTTCAGGTGTGCAGTCTGAGTACATTAACTTATTTATTACATAGCTGTAGCTATCCAATGGAAATTCTCACATCCAGGGACATCCTGCAGGTGTGAACATTGCTGGGATTACACTGAATCTAAAAGGTCAAAAGTGGAGAAAAATTATGATGGTTTTCACCTGTGATCAGGACATTTTCCCTACAACACTGATATTTTCTGAAGAAAACCCCTGTTTCTCTTCTGCTGAGTTGTCAAATCAAAACATGTAAAAGACAAGGATATTTTATTCCTTGCTAACACAGTAAATGCTAATGTGATAAGGATGACGGTTCAATATCTGTTAATTACTTATTCAAAAACAAGGGAGAAGACAGGAGAAAAGAGATTAGTTTTCTTCTCATCTCCCTGTTATCTCTACAGTTTCTTTTCCTTCCTATCTTCATTATTTTTCTTTATTTTTTAAGGAACAAATGTCTTTCTACCTCTTGCCCAGATCTTCAAAGTATTCTACTAGTTCTAGTCCTCAGTTTCAAGGCTGGTTACAAACTGGGGCTGGTTTGACTGAAAGGGAGAGTTTGCACCAGTCACATACTACTGTCTCAGGCTGGATGAACTCTGTCTGCCTAATTCTGAATCTCCTCGAACATCAAAGGTCTAACTCACACTTCAGGGTTAGCAGGGTCACATTCCACCTAAAAGAAGACTAATACTGCCTGAACCATTCACAACAAGCTTCTTGTTTGACAGTTTTTACCCCATTTTCTGTTCTCAAATGATGTGCAAGCAAACTTATATTTTGTCACATTCTTTAATAATTTACTAAACACTTTATGTGAATTCATTCGAAGACTGGCTTGCTCTGACCTATCTGCTCTGACCTGAGCTGTAAGCCTTGAATATTTGTAGTGTGCCATTCAGGCTTCAATTTTCGACCTGGTGGTAACTCCTGATCTCTGGAAGGTTCCCAAACCCAGACAAAGATTTCAAGATGGCCACCCAAATGATCCTGATGCACATTCTCACAGAAATAGATTTAGGTATGAGTTTTACAGTGCTTTGCCTTTGACAAATAATTTTGTGAAGGGAAATTCAGTTAAGAAAGTTGGCAAAAGGCAACTGGAGAGGCCATATCAATAAATATGGTCAAAAGTAGGACTTATTCCCTGCTGTTTTTTTCCTAAATGTCAGCAAGGACTGAAAAAAAAAAAATACAATGAAGAAAGGGCCTAAGAGAGAAAAATGTAAGGAGAAAAAACGGAGGCATAGGATAAGAAAAATAAGTATAAAGATGTTATCACAAATGGGCAACCATTCCGCAATGGCATAAAGAATGGTGAAAAAATGTAAAAGGCACTGGTACTACCCACATGCATATATGATCCTTTGATCTCACCTTGAGGAAACTCGCTACCTTTCAGTAAGCATCAGATTATCCACATCAGAACACACTGCTAAGCTTTTCAGTGTATGAGAATTCACTCCAGCTGAGGAGAAATAACACATTGGAAGTCATAAGGGCCAGCTAACCCAAAGCAAGCAATCAGTTAATGATTCCACTTTTCTGTCAGAAACAATGCCTAGAGCAGTTACATAACTCAGGTTAAAAATTACTGTGAAATAGACATACCCTTTGAAAACACGGTATTATAAAAAGCTTTCAAGCAGGACTAGCTTTGCAATCCCAAAAGATATACCGTGAATGTATTGCAAAACCTCATCTCTATAGCATCTCTACAGCCTTTTCCCACTGGTATGAAACAAATATAACAAAAGCAAGTGTTCCGTGAACTTCACTCAGACCGTTGCTGGAGCAAATCCAACTTGGACCTTAAGAAAGAGGCAGGCAGAGAATAGGGAACTTTCTCTCTTTTACAGCTAAATTAAAGAAGCAAATGCCAACCGTGGAAGGCAAGGACACGATATAAATTTGTAAGCCTATTTTTCTCGTATGACATGAACCTTAATTTAGGGAATACCCTTTCCACTATTTCTAAACCTTTATATTACAGCTTGTAGCCCATAAGAACAAGCAGTGTATGCAGAATAGGGTAAAGACTGTGAACAAAAGGAAGAAACAGGTGCTAAACAGATTTGCGGGGTGAATGTATAAAACCGGTGGAAAAACAGAATGAAGCAAATGTAAATGCTATTGACTGGATTTTACAAAAAATGTTTGTGATGGTGTTATACTAAATCCTAACCCTAGTCTGCTTTAGCTCTACTTAAGGTCTGAATGCTAACACATCAGGTAAAAGCAACTAGACAATGCTACACAAACAACAGTTTCACCTGCAGCATAATGAACTGAACTGGCATCAGTATCATGAATAACTAATTGTCTGATGATTAGTCTAATAATTAATCTTATGAATACCACAGGAATTAACATTGATAGAAAATTACCTGGGTGGGAAAATGAAATATAGCTACACACAATGGCATTTTAAGGTGCTAAAAATTTGCATCATTTATAAGAGATGTTTCCAAACAAACAAATCTATTGAAGGAAAGTGGTAGGACTCCCTTAACTTATCACTAAGGACACTTAAAAATAGGCCAAAATAAACCACTGGAAAATTTAACAGAATGACTAATCTCACACTGACTCCATAATCTTGCAATAGGGATGGAGAATGTTCCAAAACCTCTTTTCCATCTCTAATGTCTAATATCTGTAAGCCTCTGGACATGTTTGGGCTATCCAGCCACGGATATTAGGTCTGGCTCCACAAAGCAGCATGATGCCAGCGTACAACTCAGTTCCCAGAGTTTGGGAAATCTCCAGAGCACCGCTGTTGCTAACCACTTTCCCAAAAGTGCCGACTTTAGTCTCATCTTTATAGTAACCCTAATCTGATCCATCCCTTTTAGGGAACTTTGAAAATAGCAGTCGCCTCAGGCAAGCAGAAAGACGACAGCATAGCTCACCTCCACGATGCACACAGAGAATGATTACTGTTTATTAGGAAGAACAAAATACTCATTTGGAACACGTCTGAGAATGGCTGATGGCTTAGTGGATTTTGATGTATCAAAGCCCTGAACACAATATTTCACCTGAAAAGAAAACCACAGTTATTATGCGGTGCTGTTACTGAGATCGCCCAGCTCAATATTTTAATGCTTACTATTGGCACAGTGACAAGTTTATGACTGACTATGTTTCTCCATCATTTCTGAAGCCCTTAATTTTTGTTAGCTGCAGAAAGGAGATACATTTTCAAAGCTATCCGTGACTGCGAATGATTCCTTTCTGAATGTCAAACTAGAAAATCTGATTTTCAAAGATTAGGTGCTCGACACTTTCTGAAAAACAGGCTGTTTGGAAATGTCTCAGACCGTGCCCCTAATATGGAAGTAACTGAATCATTCATCACTTTTGCAAATTAAAGTTTTAGGACACAAAGACATTTTTCTTTCATCCCAGCATTCAGATACCACAGCTAAGGGCGTAGTAGAGGAATGGAGCGGAACTCTACTAACTGCTTTGACATCTTTTAATTTTAGGTGAAGTGTAGGAAGAAAGATGCATGTACCTGCATGAATGTAGCTGCTGTTCTTGTCATAAAATCTGATAATTATCCAAGCTACCTCCCTCCATATAAGAATCCAACTTAATTCATTCTTCTCTGGTATTTCAAGCAAATGAACAAATGAACAAAAGGGAGTTTAGGCTGCTGACCTAAACTGCTGACCAGTGCAAAAGTTGCACTGATTAACTAAAACTGCCTTTTAAAAGACCTAGTTAAATCACAGCAAATCCTTGCCCAAGCACACTTAAATTAGTTTATTTATTGAGTAACGCTGATTTATTTTAATTTGGTAATCTGGGTCAGGACTCTGAAATATTTGCATGCCTTCTTCGTGTTTAGCATACTATTTAGTCTATACACATTTTGTTTTAGTACAATGAAAGAATGAAACTCTTCTAAGAAGGTGTAATAAACAAGTCTGACACTCTTTTATAGCAGGTCAACTCAATAAAGACATCACCATTTCTTGATGATGTGAAGCCAGCTGTGCTTAAAGAGACCTATTGAAACACACCCAAAATCAGTTTGCTAACTCCAAATTTATGTTGAATTAGATTTTTATTACTTTAATCAAATTGTTTTGAAAGACAGTTTTATTTTAACCACAGCTACTTTTGTGTGTAAACAAGGCCTCAGGCAAGTATCATCACAGATACGTCAAGGATACTTACTAAATTGAACAGATTGGGGATATGCTTTTCAATGGTATGTTTCACTGCATCCATCTTTAAATTCTAATACAGAAACTGAATTTGGATGTAGAAGGAGACCAAATTAGGTATTATTCTTCCAGAGTACATGTTACATTTGTGTTGCTGTAATCTGAAACCACAAAAATGAAATTGCTACTCATATTTTTGTCCTTCAGACTATATAGAGTGGAAGTCTGCTTACCCACAAAGCTACTCATTTCTTCATGCTTCTCATACAGTAAAACTCAGAATTTCCTATTTCTTGCAAATTTGTATTATGTGAATTTCAAAGAAGCACATGCAAAAAATGAAACACAAACCTATTAGCTGCTTCAGGGAATATCTAGTTGTAAACATATGAAAAATACGCAGATAAAGAAAAATCAACCAACCAGAAACAACCACCAAACAAAAAACATCTAACTGCTTTTGTGTGTATGTATATGTTGACACATACAACAAAGAACTCCCTAAAACTGTGATGGTTGAAATTGGTTTGACATAGTGACAGCGTGTGTGGTTTACATGCAGCTTTGTAGAACATGGTTGCTTAAAACCTTTATCTAACTGGCTTAACAGGTGACCAGAAATGTGTTGCCTTCACAATCACTTTTGCCTTTGCTAGGACCAAAAAAGGGTTGGAGTCTTAGTCTGTTCTTAGATTTGTTTTAACAGCATGTGTGGTCTAGTTTGTAGTTTAGATTGGAACAGAGTTCAAAAACGCAGAAGTCCAGCAAACTATTGTGCAATATTTCCATGTTTACTGTACTGAATGCACTGGGTAAATACTCTCAATGACACTTACTGTTTCATATATAAATAACAATCTCCAACTTTACAAGGATGCTACTCAGTTTTCAAGTAAATATAAGAAAGATGGGGACAGCCTTTTTAGTAGAGCCTGTAGTGATAGGACAAGGGGTAATGGAGTTAAACTAAAAGAGGGAAGATTTAGACTAAATATAAGGAAGACATTTTTACAATGAGGGTGGTGAAACACTGGAAGAGAGGTGGTAGATGCCCCATCCCTGGAAACATTCAAGGTCAGATTGGATGAGGCTCTGAGCAACCTGATCTAGTTGAAGATGTCCCTGCCAATTGCAGGCGGGGTTGGACTAGGTCATCTTTAAAGGTCTGTTCCAACGCAAACCATTCTATGATTCTATGGTTCTATGGTTGTGTGTGTGCTGCTAACTGTTACAGTACTGTATTGGCAGGACCCAATTCATTAATATTCCAAAATTAGTAATGATATCCTGCCTCCAACACTTCCAAACAGGCCCACTCCACATTCTTTTTGTATGTCTGTCCACTTCCTGGAATAAGACGAGACTATCTGCACTTATTTTTATTCTCTGCTGCCATAACATCTCAGAGGTTGAAGTGCAGTCACAAATTGAGCCACTCCAATTCCATCCAGCACACATGTTAGCTCATTTCCAGGTTGTCTTCTGGGAGGCAACCAGGGAGCACCTCCACATGCAGCACACTCCAGAGTCAACACAGTTGATCCCACACAGTCCTCCAATACTACATCAGCAGGCTTTGCTCTCCCACACATTCCCAACTCACACCCCACAGCGTGCAACACACAGTCTCAAGAACCGCGTTACAAACAAATTATACTGGCAGTCTGCAGCATGCATTGGGTGGAAAAAAGCTATGAAGTATCATAGGGTGCCAACAGGTGCCCCAGACTGATCAGTGTGCAAGCAGACATGTGCAGCCTTTTCCAGAAGGGATCAATCCTTGATTATATACTGGTGAATCAATTCAAAATAATTGGCCTGAAGGCCAGGTGTTGAAAGCCCTCAATAATGTTCACAAGACTTCACACTGGCAAAGATAACCTTAATAATGTATAGCCAGCATTACAATGTCTAACTGATCCTACAGCATGAAGTGCAGTAGATGCATCAGCTACAAGCTTCAACTCAGAGGGGTGACTGTTGATCAACACAACTACTTACTGTCCTCCCTGTTCATAATTTTTCTTTCTGACTAAAGCAAGAGAGCAGAGGGATGTTCACACTGGAAAGCCCTGCACATTCTAGTGAATAAATGACTATTTTGGGGAGTAGTCACACCTAGTTTAGGTGGCTAACTTAGGACACCAACCTTCCAAACAGCTCTGCACAGTCAATAAAAGCATAAACTACTCCAGATGTGGAGCAAGAACCTAATTTAGATGCCTTCACTTGCCCTTACTTCTCCATTGAAACAGACACCACTTGGGAAAGCATTACATTCATTCCCAGTGCAAACACACACACACAGAGTCTGGTAAGTCACAAGGCTTTTCTTTTGTAACTTTAGAGTGCAGAAGTTATTATTTATGGGTCTCTGAGGGTACGTCAAATCCAAGAACTCAGCAGTATGCACATGTCCATATTCAGTCATCTGCACAGGCTACTGCGAGTGACACCTTACTGGGCCATTTCTACTGGATGAACGTTGGTGTATGAGTAGGACTTTTACTGTCTCCCTTGACCCCCATGCACTGTAATGCCAAGGTTCTGAGAACTCCTAACAGTTCGGTAAGAGGCTACCTTTCACTGACAGGTGAAATCCCCTATTAGCAGAGAATTCAATCCCTTCTTCAAGAAGAAAAAGTGCTCTCTCACTGTGTATCTCTATCAGGCACATACTAAAATACTATTGGATGCACAAACTGAAATTTTATCAGCTAATTAATTCACAGGACTCCTGCCAGACATTTTTAATCACAGTTGTAAATCTCTTGAAATGTAGAAAAAGCAATATAATCCAATAAAAGAAATGTGCTTAGAAATCATTTGAGAGGAATTAACCACATACATAGGCCATATATTTTAATTACATCTGAATATGAACTGCTAAATTTTAAGGTCAACTGGTTTTGTGTCTATCGGATTTTCTTATCATATATTTCTAAACGCTATCAATGTAAAATAGGTCAAAGAAAGAATTAAAGAACCATGTCTTGGAAAGGAGATCTTTTAGGAAAAGGTGTGAAATAGAAAGGAAAATACATCAGAATTAAAAAAAAAGATGCCCAGGAGTCTTTCCAATAAATCCAGAGCAGATACATACGGGCTTTTCTGGCTGCCAAAATGACCCCCAGTGATGGAAGACTGCTACTCCTTAATAATTTGGAGAGCTGATGTTGAGAACAAAATTAATTGCTAAGACAGGAAAGAATGATGAACAGAATACTTAGCAAAAGTGGGAATTCAGAAAGCTATCAGATCTTATTTTACTGTCCAGTCATGGGCTATATTTTCCCATATAGTGCTTTGTGAAAAAGAGCAATAGTTGCTTTCCTCATTACATTTAGAGCTACCCTGAAAACCGGAAAGCTGAATTTGACAATACCATTTCTGTAATTAGAAAACCTGCACTGAAGAAGAGATGCCAGAGAGTTATTTCCCTAGGTTTAGTTCCACACAAGAAAAGATTTACTTCCTCCAAGAGAGCACCATAAACCCCAAAGCCCTTACCCAAAATGGCAGTTACAAATACAGACAGAATCCAAATGCTCGTTAAATAAAGACAGACTAGTATGTTTTTAAACCATTTTAAGAAGTTAATTTATTGACAAAACACATCTAATCCTGGATGTATATGATCATATTCCATATGGCTAAAAGGTGTGGAAAGTGATGAGTCCAGCTATTTTGGTGTCTAGTACAGGCCACCCCATCAAGGGGAGCTTATTGACAAAGCCTTCTTACTCCAGCCACAGGAGGCATCCTGCTCGCAGGCTCGCATCCTGCTAGGGGACTTCTACCACCCCAACATCTACTGGAAAAGTAGCAAAGCGAGCTGCAGCCAAACCAGGAGACTCCTGGACTGCACTGAGGTTAACTTATTAAGCCAGGTAATAGACAGCTCCACCAGAGGGGATGCGATACAGGACCTGCTGGTCACCAATGCAAGTGAGCTCATTCGTGACATCCAGATTGGAAGCAGCCTGGGCTGCAGCGATCATAGAATCATAGTATCATAAAATGGTTTAGGTTGGAAAGGACCCTGAAGATCATCTATTTCCAACCCTCCTGCCATAGGCAGGGACACTGCCCACTAGACCAGGTTGCTCAAAGTCACATCCAGCCTGGCCTTTAACATCTCCAGGGATGAAGCTTCCACAACTTCTCTGGGCAACCTGTCCTAGTGCCTTACCACCCTTAAAGTGAAAAAATTCTTCCTAATATTTAATCTAAGCCTGCCCTCTTCCAGTTTAAAGGCATTCCCCCTCGTCCTATCACTACATGCCCTAGTAAAAAGTCCTTCCCCAGCACTGGTGAAATTCGCAGTCCTGAGGGATATGGGTCAGGCGAAGAGTAAAGTCAGGACCCTGCATTTTAGGAAAGCAAACTTCCAGCTCTTCAAGGAGTTAGTCAATAGAACCCCCTGGGAAACTGCCCTCGGGCACAAGGGAGCAGAACAGAGCTGGCACATCTTTAAAGACACTTTCCACACAGCGCAAGAGCTCTCAGTCCCCAGGTGTAAGAAATCAGAAAGGAAGGCAAGAGATCCGCATGGCTGAGTCAAGACCTGCTGGTCAAACTAAAGGGCAAGAAGGAAATGCACATGCAATGGAAGCAGGGACAGGTATCCTGGGAAGAGTACAGGGACGCTGTCCGGTTGTGTAGGGGTGGGGTCAGGAATGCCAAGGCACAGATGGAGCTGAACTTAGCAAGGGGCACAGAGAATAATAAGAAGGGCTTCTACAGGTACGTCAGCCAGAAGAGGAAAGTCAAAGAAAGCGTATCCCCCCTGATGAGCAAGGCTGGCAAACTGGTAACACCAGACGAGGAGAAGGCTGAGGTACTCAACAGCTCTTTTGCTTCAGTCTTCACTGGCAGCCTCTCTTCCCACACCTCTTGAGTGGATGGGCAGCTACGTAGGGACTGCGGGAGCAAAGTCCCTCCTGCTGTAAGAGAAGACCATGTTTGTGACCACCTGAGGAACTTGAACATACAGAAGTCTATGGGACCTGATGAGATGCATCTGAGTCCTGATGTAGTTGCCAAGCCACTCTCCATGATATTTGAAAAGTCACAACAGTCAGTTGAAGTCCCCGGTGACTGGAAAAAGGGAAACAGAATCACAGAATCACAGAATGGTCAGGGTTGGAAGGGACCTCTGGAGATCATCTAAGTCCAACCCCTCTGCCACAGCAGGGACACCTACAGCACGTTGCACAGGATGGCGTCCAGGCGGGTTTTGAATGTCTCCGGTGTGGGAGACTCTACAACCTCTCTGGGCAGCCTGTGCCACTGCTCTGCCACCCTCAAAGGAAAGAAGTTCCTCCTCATGTTGAGATAGAGCTTCCTGTGTTCAAGTTTGTGCTCGTTACCTCTAGTCCTGTCACTGGGTACCATTGAAAAAAGACTATTCCCATCTACCTGGCACCCTCCCTTTAAGTATTTATAAGTATTGATAAGATCCCCCCTCAGTCTTCTTTCTCTAGACTGAAAAGACCCAAGTAATGGGTCTTTAAGGCTTATAACCCGCCTTGGAGTACTGCATCCAGCTCTGGAGCCCTCAGCACAGGAAAACATGGACCTGTTGGAGCAGGTTCAGAAGAGGGCAACAAAAATGATCAGAGGGATGGAACACCTCTCCTATGAAAACAGGCTGAGACAGTTGGGATTGTTCAGCCTGGAGAAGAGAAGACTCCGGGGAGACCTTATTGTGGCCTTTCAGTACTTAAAATGGGCTTATAAGAAAGATGGGGACAAATATTTTAGTAGAACCTGTTGCGGTAGGACAAGGAGTAATGGCTTTAAACTAAAAGAAGGAAAATTTAGACTAATATAAGGAAGAAATTTTTTACAATGGGGGTAGTGAAACACTGGCACATGTTGCCCAGAGAGGTGGTAGATGCTCCATCCCTGGAAACATTCAAAGTCAGGTTGGACGGTTGATCTCGTTGAAGATGTCCCTGCTCACTGCAGGGAGGGTTGGGCTAGATGACCTTTAAAGGTCCTTTCCAATCCAAACTATTCTATGATTCTATGATTTTCTGTTATGATTTTTGTCAGTTGTATGATACCACAGATAATTCCAAATTCCAAACTTCAATGTCAACATTTCCATTATTATTATTACTGTATGACTTGCATTTCTTTAACGGAAAGGTGTATGTGAAAATATCTACCTATGACTGATGCAATGCTTCATGCCATGCCCTGACTTTCAGACCAGCAGGCAAAACGAACACTGTGCCCAGCCAGGGAAGCCTGTCAGCACTAGTGGGACCATGCACTAATCCTCCTCCTGCTCAGGCACAGCAACCTCTTCCCAGCCACGCAAAGATGCAACGCCAGCAGTGAAGGCTCCTCTACTCCCCCTCCTGGGAGGTCCGAAGTTCAGCTGCTGCCATTCCTCACAAAGCAAGCGGCCTGTTTTCTGCTCCAGACATGAAGGACAAGCCGAGCTGGATGGATTTTGCAGATGAAGGCAGGAGTTGGGAGGGGGCAGAGCTCATCCCCCAGATGTGTCCGCAGAAGGCAGCCCCACTGGGACAGATAACAATCTTTTCCTGCTGTCCTGTACTGGGGAAGCTCAGGAGACCCCTGTCCCACGCCAAGGCACGATGCTTGCCCCATTGCAATCCCCTCTCTCAGACTCTCTACGCCCAAAACATCCCAGCATCCAGGGCCCCTTCTCTACAGCTGTGCCAACATGGACCAGTTTCCCCAGCAATCAGGCAGTGCGCCAGCACTTTGCACGGCCTCTGCAATGTCATCTCCAACCTGCCCACCCCAAATTAGCCAGCTTCCAGCAGTAACAGTGCTATCATCGGTGAATAGGGCTGCAAAGTAATGCATGAACGAGCCCAGTGTAGATAGCAATGTGAATTTACTCCACCCTGCCTGAACAGTATCTGGCATTTTTAGTAACACTGTTAAACAACCAAAAGAAACAGCTCTAAAGTAGGTGGATGAAGGCAGGCTTTCTAAATGCAGTTTTCACGGATTTAAAAACACAAGCAAATACAATTTTTGCACCAGAAAAGGCAAAACTGTACTGAAGGAGAAACGCAGGCAGCCTGGAAAAACGATGACAATGGAGCAAATCCTTATGAATGCTTCTCAACACATCAATCATACTGTCTCCCAGCCACACCACACTGCCATTCCACCTTCCACGCACTTTCAGACAGACATCAGTCCACACCGCATAGGATCCCAAGATCCCCGAGTTTCTGAAAAATAGATTTAGTCCTAATTTTTGTGACAGATGGAGTTGATAGTCTCAGGATGAAAAAAGCGCCAGTTTTGACAGGCAGCAGATACCGATGCCCCTTGTGGTTGGAGACGATGTTGCTCTGGAATTAAGGTAGCACCAAAATGAAAGGCAATGGGTAAATGCACCACTACTTATTTTGTTATGCTCCTCTCGTTGTGTCTTAATATTTGTCTTTTTGTGTGTCTATTTCCTTACAAACAAAGCAAAGCGAATGGAGAGTGTAACACGAAGGCAGGACGTCAGCAAGGTATTTTGCTTTCAATGAAAACACATTTCATCATCTTAACTAACAGACTTTAAACAACTTTTTACTAGTTGGAAGATCGTCATAAAGTATCAAAGAACTATACTGAGATGTACTGTATTTTTGTCAACAGGCATCCTCGTAGGTCAGTATCTTAAACCCGTGCACAAAATCCTCAGGCGGGAAGCTGAGCGGAATGAGTTTAAAATCGGTGGGGGAGGCGGTAAGTGGAAAGAAAGTTGCAATACTGCAGGCATAGCAAAGCAGTACTTACACATCGTCGGAGTACACCACTAACAGAGTTAGCTGTGCTCTCCCTCAGCGTACTAACGCACTGAAACCCGGAGCTCTCTTATAGATTCAGTAAGAACAAAGTCGGTCCCATTTTGAGCCTGATCCTCCCTGCCTTTCGGGGAGCAGCTCTGCCCTCACTTGAATCGGTGGGAAGTTTGGGTAGGCACATCACTCAGGCTAGAGACCTTCCCCCCCACCCCCCCCCCCCCCTTGGCGTAAGGAGCACGACCAGTTTAAGAGCAACATCCCCGCAAAAAAAGCAGCACGCAGATCCACGCCGCCTGCCCTTGTGCCTCGGCGGCAGGGCGGCACGCTGCTGCCGGGGAGCCCCGCCGCCGCCGCCGCCGCCCGGCCAGCCCCGGAGCGCCGAGCCGCCCCGCCGCCGCCGCTGCGCGCCTCTCGCCCGGCCGCCGCGCCGCCTTAACGGGAGGAGGGGCTCCTCGGGGGGCTGTCACTCTCCTTAAGCCTTTCCTTTCAAGCTTTGAATGTGAGCTGCCCTCCAGCCCCCCTCTCTCCTTCCCTCCCTCCAGCAGATCGTAAAGAGAGGAGGGGAAAAAAAAAAAAAAGTTTCAACAACAGGCTGGACCAATGGCAAGTGGCGAAGCAGGGAAAGGGGGCCGAGCGAAGGGAGAAAAAAGTGGAGAAAAGGAGAAAGAGAGCGAGAGAGCGCAGGCTGGGGGGATGTGTAAAAGAAGAAGCGTTGCTAATTTTTTTTGTTTGTTTGCTTTTCCATGCATGCATAATGAGGCCTAATCAGAGCACGTTGCTGCTGCTCGGAGGGCACTTTTGTATTTAAAGCCTTGCAGAGAAAAAAAGATCCACAGACGGATCCGCAGAGCAGCTTGCAGGGCTTGTTGACAACAGAAGCAGCATCAGTCGCCCAGAGAGAAAAGAGACCCCGAAGGCTGCCTCTTCTCCTTTCCCCGTGCTATCTTCTTGCTAGTGGGGAGAGACATTTCTTCTCCCCGCCACCCGAAAGTGCAACCCGTACCGAGAGGGAGTGAGCGGAGCCGGGACTGTGAATGGGATCGGAGCGGCTGGCATGTGCAGAGATGCTGCGAGCGGAGAGTTAAAAGCTCCCCAGAAGGCAGCAGCAGCAGCAGCAGCTGGGCATCTATTCTGTGAAAAAAAAAAAAAAAAAAAAAAGGAAAAAAAAAAAAAAAGAGAGACGGAACTGCATGAGGAGCAGGGCAGCACCATGAGCTCTCCCGGCGCAGCCTGCAAGTCCCCGAGCGCACTCCGGAGCCGCTCTCTTCCGAGCCCCCGTTTGCACTGATTCCCCCCACCTCTCCGGGCGCCTTCGCCGCCGCCGCCGCCGTCGCCAAGCCGGGAGCAGCGGGTGGGGAGCACGGGACGGCCCCGGGCGCCTGCTTCGTACCGCGGCCACGCCGGTTTCAGCTCCCGGGGGCTGACGGGCCTGGGAGCCGGCGCGGATGGATTGATGCGAGGAGACCTCATGCACACGGCCGGCGGGAGTTTTGCAAACTTTTCCACGGGCGGCAGCTCCTTCTCCTCCTCTTCCTCCTTCTCCTCCTCCTCCTCCTCCTCGTCTACCAGCGCCTCTGCCCCGCTCGCCTGCGGCAGCAGCCGCCGCCGCCGCCCGCGATGGTGGCCCGCTCGCCCGCTCGGCACGGAGGCGGCGGCGGGCGCCGCTGGCCGCGGCCGGCCGCCTGGCTGTGGCTGGCGGCGGCGCTGGGCGCCGTGTGGCCGCCGCGGGGCTCGCTGGTGCAGGGCCGGCGGCTGATCTGCTGGCAGGCGGTGCTGCAGTGTCAGGGGGAGCCCGAGTGCAGCTACGCTTACAACCAGTACGCCGAGGCGTGCGCCCCGGTGCTCCTGCAGCAGCCGCCGGCGGGAGGCGGCGGGGACGGGCCGGCGGCCGCTGCAGGCTCGGCCGCCTCCTCCAGGCGGCGGTTGCCCCAGCCACTGCATCGCGGCCCTCATCCAGCTCAACCACACCCGGCGCGGCCCGGCGCTGGAGGACTGCGACTGCGCGCAGGACGAGAACTGCCGCGCCACCAAGCGCGCCATCGAGCCCTGCCTGCCCCGTACCAGCAGCCCGGCGGCCGGCGGGCCCGGCGGAGGCGGCGGCGGCGGGCCGGGGGGCGGCGGCGGCGGCCCCGGCGTCATGGGCTGCACGGAGGCGCGGCGGCGCTGCGACTGGGACAGCCGGTGCAGCCTGGCGCTCAACCGCTACATGAGCTACTGCGGGAAGCTGTTCAACGGGCTGCGCTGCACGCCGGAGTGCCGCGCCGTCATCGAGGACATGCTGGCCGTGCCCAAGGCCGTGCTGCTCAACGACTGCGTCTGCGACGGGCTGGAGCGGCCCATCTGCGAGTCGGTCAAGGAGAACATGGCCCGCCTCTGCTTCGGCGCGGACATGGGCGGCAACGGCGCCGGCAGCAGCGGCGGCTCGGACGGCGGCCTGGAGGAGTACTACGACGAGGACTACGAGGAGGAGCCGAGCCAGAAGGGGAGGGACGACGCGGAGGACAATGCGGGCTCCGAGCCCGGCTTCCCCGTGCAGGCGGATAGCGCCGGCCGGCCCGCCGCCGCGGCCTGGGCGCTGCTGCTGGCCTCCATCTTGCTGCCGCGGCTCTAGCGTCCCTCCTTCCCTCCTTCCTTCCTTCCTTCCCTCCCTCCCTCCCCTCCCTCCCTCCCTCCGCGCCGGAGCCGCCGCTGGCGCCAGCGGCGGCAGGGGATCCGGCCGGCAGGGCCCCTCCGCGCGGCGCGGTTTTAAACGCTGCGACCGTTAATCCTCCGACCGTTAGGCCGAGCACCCCCCCCGTCCCTCCGCGTCTCCCCAAAGGTGTCGTCGTTCTCCCCCCCCCCCCCCCCCCCCCCCGCCACCTTCCACCTCCACTGCTGCCCGCAGCGCCCGCCCGCACCCTTTCCCCGGCCCGGCCCGGCCCGGCCCGGCCTGGCCTCCCCGCCCCGGCAGCCTGCGGGCTGGGGGGAGCCGCCGCGGCCTTGCGAGCCGGGCGGCGGGGCGGTGGCGGGAGCGGGCCGCGGGCCGCTCGTTTTTCGGGTGTCGGTCTGGAGTGTGCACTATGCAATGGCTGCCGCCCGGCCTTCGTGCCCGCAGGGAGCGGCGGGCTAACGGAGGGACTGCTAGCGAGGCTGCGGCCGGCTCCCCGCTGCCGCCAGCCGCCCCCCCACACCCCGGGAGGAACCAGGAGTAATGGCATGCTGGTAGGGGCTTTCTCGTTTAAGCGCTTTGACATGAAGGTTAGGAAGAGGTGAGCGACCCAAACTTGCTGCCAAAGCTGTTCGCCGTACTGGTTAGCCAGCAACTTGGTTATCATTCGCCGAGTCTCGCTCTCCGTGATGCGAGTGGCGCCCGAAAGGGGGTTACGCCGCATCTGCCGTTAATTAAATTTAAGGAAATAGCGGACTGAATAAATTCTGTGGTTTACAGCACTCCCTCTTGCACACACATCTTCCCTATAACAAAAGCACGCCAGCAGCCGTCTCTTCCCCTTAAACATAGCGACACACAAAAAAAAAAAAAATTTTTTTTTCCACGGTTGTTGGCTATACTGAACAATGCAACTTTTGTTTTAAAAGAGCTCTGCACTGCCATCTTTGAAAGACACTTTTAACTCGAGAACATGTATGTACAAATATCCTGGAAAGTTATATTGCCTCTCATCATATCAGGGTGCTGACCTCTGGTAAATCTTATATTAAAAAAAAAAAAAAAAAAGTGTATTTAAAACTGGGATTTGTTACCAGTCGCTCTTCTTTGTATATAGAATTTTATAAATTGTATGCTTTGGGGATAATTTATTTAAAAAAAAAATAATAAAAGTTTTAAATCCACATTCTATTTGCCAGATAATTGCATTTGCTGTTCTTTTCTGGAAAGGTACAGATTTCATTTTATGTTTAAAGGGATACCAGCAACAGTGATTCAGTGAAGTATTCTCTAGAACATCAAATGTACAGTGTATTTTATAGATTGGAAGTTAACTTTCTTATTTGGAGAGACTTTATGAACGTTGTAGAATTGTATAAACGCATTTCTGAGCTGCCTTAAACCTTGTATTTTTTATAGGAGGCGTAAAAAAGGCCTGTGTTTTAAATATGTACGGCTTTTTGTATTTTCTAAACGTGTAAATTAGTAAAGAAAGAGCTTTAAATAATGGATGTGGTGAAATTGTTTTCCAGGGACACTTGAACTCTCAGCACCCGAGGTTGAGGGGGGGCGGGGGGGGGGGGGCGGGAGGGGGACGGGGAGGGGGAGTGAACCACAGAATAACAAACCAAAAACAATCAACAAACAAAAATCTCTGTCTGCCTGTAATACTTTACATAGATGTAAATTACTGCTATTCTTACTTTAATGAATAATTACATGCAAGAAGTAAATACAGCTTTGAAAGTACTACTTTAAAAGAGTGGTTGATTTTATAATGCGTTGGCATGGTAACTTGCCGGTGCCAGAAGAGAGTTAAAGCAATTCAAGGACACTGCTCCCGTATGTATGTGGAATTACTAGTGCGCCGCGCTTTCTTCGTGAAGTGGAGGCATGTTGCTCTCGCTGACACTCTTAGAAATGCTCCTAGGCGTGCAAACAAGTAAATGGTGAGAAATACATCACGCGGAGGTGGCAAGCGTTTCGAACAAGGCTGCGCGCGGGCAGTGGCGCACGCATCAAGGGGGCCGCGACAAAACGCACGCAAGTTTGCCATTCAGCCCGCCTTCTCCCACAACGAAGAATGCAAAAGAAAACACACTGGAGGGATCAGCAATTACTAGATCTTGTAATATTGTTCTTAGGAGTTGCTTTGCATCGTGCTGACGCCTGGTTTGCTGCCAGAGCTACTGATCTACACTCAAAACGCCCTTAGATAAATAATTACTCTCTTAAGCTGTGTCGAGTGCTGATACACTTGACCTTGTAAATAGAAATGTTTGCAGTAGGAATAAACTCCAGCATTGGAAAATCTTTTAAACATTAACACAAAAGAGAGAGCTCAGTCCTCTGGGGATTTGAGTTTGGACTGCGTCAGGCTAGGCACTCACAAAAAAAAAAAAAAAAAAAAGGAAAAAAGGAGGGGGGGAAAGTTTATTTATCTTCTATTCATGGTGTTTATTTAAAGCTTTTCGTTTTAAATGCCGTGATTGGAAAGCGAGTCAGAAGTTTAAAAGCTACCACAAATAAACTTTGACTGAGGGGGCGACAGATTAGCAAGATAGTGTCTTTTTCATCTTAGCAGATCTCGACAGAGGGCAAATCCACATCTGTCTGTTGTATAAATCAACAAAATTAGAAATCCCTGCTTCTGGATTAGTTTTTCAGCAACAGATTATTTTATTATTTCTTTAGGGTGTGAGTTTGATTAGGTTGCCCAGCGATAAATGTGCACAGGCACACGTGCGCTGGCATAAACCAACCCCCAAATAGTTGTGATACCAAACAAGTGCATGAGTATGGTGCGCGGCTATGATCTGAAGTTCGTTTTTAAAGTCATCTGAACGGTTGAGTAAGCTTATTGTTAAAACAAAGCTGGAAACGTTGTTTCTTCAGGAAGAGGACAGAGTAGTTGGGTGAGACTTGTAAATAGAGTCAGCTTTCTTTACAAAGTGCTGAGTTCACAATTGCGCAGGGATGATCTTAAATATTTTCTCCAGTTCTTCAGGAGATGTCCAGAAACATATTTTCAGTTTGTCAACAGTTAGTGCCCACAAGGACTATTTAACTCGTTGTTGATGAAAAATTAAGTCCCAGCTAAAAGCCTTTATTTTTCTTCAGTTAGGAGTAAAGACATTAGCACTAGAAAACGACTGATAATTAACTGCTACAATAAACTCAAGACTTGATTTTACAGGCTCCTGTCAAAAGCATCTGCCTGGAATAAATCAACACTGAGCACCACTAGGCAGGCAGGACTCTTCTGTATGCTTTCTTCCCCACAGAAAGTGGATTGTTTTAATTTAAATAATTGTACAATAAGTACAGCTGAACTAATTCTGTCCTGTGAGCTCCTCCCCATAAGGGGATAACTGTGGGTTTTGTCGTGTCGTCGGAGTAAGCACGATTTCCAGGAGGAATGGCTTCCTGTATTGGTATGTGTCCCAGCCTACAAAGCCTGTGCAGATGTTGATGTCCATCAAATTCGTATTTCTGTTGCTTGTTTTTGAGACAAATGGAAATTCTTGAAATGTCAAGGGATGTAGCAAGGACAGCTTTAAGCAAGGAAAAGACTTCATGTTCCCTGACAGAGGGAGATTTTCCACAGACAAGGAAGTTCTCTCATGTGTCTGGATATTTGGAAGTGCTCCTTGCAAGGTCCTGTCCAGCCAGTCTCTTCTGGGGGGAGAAGGAACTCGCCACCATTTCATGTAAAATAATCCAGTAGGTTCTGCTCCCTTTTCATTCCCAGTTACCAGGTTTGAATTCTTGGTGACACTTTATTTGTCTTTGGAGGCACTTCAGTGACAAATGTTTAAGGGAGTGTGGGACAATGGTGGAGAACAAGGAGGCAGTTCATTGAACTGACAGTGACCATACAGTAAATAGAGGGAGATTCAAGCTTCACTGATCACCCAAGCGCACAGCAAAGCTTTTGTATGCAATCACAATGGACATAACATAAGGTCTCTGTTTATTTTTAACAATATACACCAAAATATACAGGCAGGCATACGTAACTTTCAAAATTGTTATGAAATGAAGCCTTACAATGAGGGAAAGCAAAGCTCTAGTTTGGCCAAGTCTTTCACGGCCACATTGGAAAGCATGATGGATTTTAGTTACAATCTCCTCTCCACTCCCCGTAAGAGCTGTTAGTGTACCGCATCTCTCACTGCAGGCATGCGTGTATAGCACCTATCTATGGTGGGGCTGCAAAGGTGGCTGCAGACAACTTTGCCGGTGCAGAACAAGAATTTCCACCTCAATGCAATGCAAAACCGGTACTTGCTTTTTGGTTTGTTTTTTTCTTTTGAGTACACTGGAGGAGGGTGAGAGGAACTCCAAAATAGCCAAGGCGCACGTATAAAAAGTGGTGGGACAGAAAACCGTCACCAGCTGAGTCATGGAAAACAATGCTTGAGTGACTGAATTGCACTGTGTCTTCAATGTCACGAAAACAAGTTCAGACCTTCAATCGATTTTGTTCCTGTCCCCAGTAACAACATCCCACACCGCCACACTGCCTGTGGTAACAAACCCATTGCGGGAAAAGCAGGTAGTCTTGCAACATAAAACATTTTCAAATGGAAAGAGCAGTGCTTCTCTGTGAGATTTCAAGTCTGTGATACAGATTTGCAAGCAGTGAAGTCGAAAGTTACTGTATTTTACTCAAGGCATTGGCTGTGGTAGACAGTTGAAAAGGCTCACATTGACTGTCTGAATGACATAAGTAATGCGCTATTAGCATAAATACTTTCTAAGACATCCATTTAATCAATTTCTTAAATAACAGAATGATCTACTACAAAATAGTGGACTGTATACACTATATTTTGGCACAAAGATGGTCATTCTCCCACTAGTAACCAGGGGCTCTAAATAAATGATTTCAACAATGTTTTATTAAAGGAGGACAAGAGCCCTCGAGCTGCATTAATCGGGGAGAAGTCGAGTGGCACTTTTGTTATGGAAATGTTAAACACATAATAGTTCAGGCAAACAATGTGGAGCCACTTCATTCTCTCAGCCATGCTGACACCTCTTAAAGAGGAACTGCAGGGAAGGATGTGGGAAAGATTTGCTTTCTGAGGAAGCTTTCAGCTGATATTTTGGATATTTACCTCCAAAACTCAGGCAGTGCAAATGTAACTGAAGGGCATAAAAATAAAACAATAAAGAGGGATGATTTATGCAGCTACAGCTAGTGATCAGCACTTGGTGCCCAAAATCAAAATAGTCATTGACAAAATCCCCTTTTTTTTTAAAGTTCTTTTCATTAATTTATTATGAGCCAAGTGGATATTATAGTCATAAGTGAATGTGCACGAAGAGAGATTTTTGTCAACACACAGTGACATAAAGCTAATACGATACACTGGAGATACACCAGGGAGGGGAAGGAGGAACACCCTGGAGCAAGGAAATAGAGGGACTGAGGTTTAGTAGGATGGGTCAGAAGGTGAAGTGTGAGGTGTAGGCAACCCAGAAACACATTAATAAAGTGATACAGAGCAAAGGTATGGCGGTATAGAGCTTCAATTTCAAGAGTGGTATTTTGAATGGGTGAGAGGAAGAAAGGGTGAGGAAAGGAAATGACCGTTGTGTAGAGAAGGTTTGGAGAATGAACAAATAGCGTGCTTGCTAATAAGGAGAAAGAAGCTACAACAAATTTTCAAGAGGTTAGCTGAGACACAGATTGGAAATAACAGAGGGCAGGGAAAGAAAAGTAATTGGCCTTATTAATGTTGACAGGGCCAGAAAAGGAAGAGTAATGTGGAAGTAAGATGAATATTCAGCTTTGGAGAGGATTTTTTCCATTTCCAGAAACTGGAGAAGGAAGTTATCATCCCCATGTTCTTGGTGTTCATGACACTGCACCTCACTGTGTCCAGTGTTGAGACAGCTCCTCCCTCAACTTCAAGAAGGATATTGACAAACTGGAGGGGCTAGTGGAAGGCTGCCAGGGTAGCTAGAGTTTGTCACCAATGAGGAAAAGATGAAGGAGCTGAACTTTAGTCCAGCTAAGAGGCTACCAGTAATCTAACGGCAGCCTATAGCCACTGGAAGGGGACTTGTAAAGACTACATGGCCAAACTCTTCTTGGTAGTGTTAGAAGTTATGACAAGGTGCAGCAGGCACAAACTGTGGCTGGGAGGTTCAGGCTGAGCATTAGGAAGAACTTCACCAGGAGAGATAGTGCAGCACTGGGACAGGTTTCCCAGAGAAACTCCGTTGCCTCCATCCTTAGACTTTTTCAAGATTTGGCTAGCAAGAGTCATAGCTGACTTCACCTAGTGTTGGCCGGAATATAGCTTCTACCAGAAGGTGGGAGTAGGCGATCTCCAGAGGTCCTAACTAAATAACTTTCTGTAATTCTGTGATTTTAATGTTGACATGACAACAGGAAATCCAAGATGCTCTTTGGGTAGTTCTAGAGTGAGATCAGGCTCAGGAATACACATGGCACATTTTGATGGCGATGGTGATGCAGGGAGGTAGCTGTTGCACACGCCCACAAGGCCAGAGAGGGTGGAAAAGGGTTGGGAAGGGGTGAATGGAAATTTAGGAGGAAAGATGAGAACAAAACTTATGATTTTAGTCTAGGACCTGGAGACAAGAGGGAGAGAGGAAGTATAATACAAGGGAAATACTGAAATGTAAGGAAATATAATGACGAAAAGGAAAGCATCTGTCTGATGCTAACACTTATGAATTGGAAGATGGGCAGTTTGATTGGAAAAGGGAAGGACAGAACTGGGAAGAGAATTTGGAGAAAACTGAAAGCGCAGAAGGGACCTCTTTTTCCTTACCAGGAGAGAAACACTTGTCTATAAACATGTCTTTGGCACTCATCACCACAGTATCTTGCTGCCTCAAAACGACAGAAATACAAGACAACTGAGTCTTCTCCCTTGTAAGCATGCCTGCATATAAATATAGACAGTGTGGACACAGTCTGTATTTTTAACATAGTACTGTCTGAGAGATTACAGTGCTCTGTGTAGTCACAAAACACACATCCTCATGGAAATAATCGTAACTTGCTAGATGTCCTCTCTTAATATAAAAATCAAGCCACATCTGTTTATAATGTCTTATACTAAAACAATGCAATCACCTACTACTTTATGGTGTGAGTGTATATCTGGCTTGGTCTAGCTGTCATTGTTTAAAAAATATATGAGGTTACACGGTTTAAACAGAACAAATACAAGCACTACAGTTTTCTGTCATCCACTGGCAACGGCGCTGAGCCTTCTTCGCATTCAACCAGCAGTACCAGTCGAGGAAGTGCTATTGTAGGCATGATCTTTGCAGTTTTAGTATGATGACACCTAAATTTGGAAACTTCTCTACCAGGATACTTGCCTGTCTGCTGAAATCCTATTGCATTCTGACATCGGAGAGTGAAACCACAAAATGTTTTTTGGACCGTGGAAAACAAAGTGCCATCAGTATAATTACTCAGTAGTGATGGTCTCCGTGTTACCTCTTTTCACAAGTTACGGTGTCATTGTAAAGTCATTAAAACATTTTGGATGTCATGTAAAAGCGGATTATAGCAGGACATAAAGCAGCAGTCCATATACAATTTTGTGATATTCTACTTTTCTTTTTCATATTAGTATATTCAGGTGTATACTGTATGTTTGTAAATTAGTCTAAAGGACATGGGGAAGTATAGACATACCTCTTGGTCTGCGCATCTCAGGAATTGAGGCCACAGAAGAGAATGCAGTATAGGAGTGTGTATTGTATAGAAAGGACTGAAAGAGCATTTGTGACAAATAGCTTGTCCAAAACATCTCACCTTTTAGTGACGTGGAGTCTTGTTTGCATAGTTCCAAATCATTGACTCCGTTAGAGGTAGTCTGTGTTTGCAATAGTGTAACTGATGTCAGTATTTTGCCTATGGATTTATTTCTGTACTTAGAGTGAAAGATTACTCAGATAAATGGTGGTTTAGAAGACACAGGTTATGTGAATCAACAGGCAACTAGTGCTTGGGCTTGGCCTGGTGTAGGTTAGAGAGTTCGCCAAAAACCTACAGAGGTGAATAAAACTGAGTGCTTCAACATGTGTTGAAGAACATGTCACTATGCAAAAGCTATTGCTAGAGTGGAGAGGACATGTTTGAAAAGGAGCAGATAAGAAAGATATGAAAATCTGAGAAACTGAAACCTTTTCCCTTTTGGGCTGTACAAACCTTGAGTGGTTTCATTTTCAGCAATATTAGGCTAAATTTTAGAACATATTGACTGTATGTAGTCTGAATACAATCCCTCCTATTACATTCAGAAATAATTCTGACTCCTTCCAGAGGTCATTGGGAACACTTTTGGTCTGTATATTGTCTGGTTTGCCCAGATCTGTGTGCAGTAAGCAAGGAAAACACCTGTAGCAACCAAGTGCTTCCTTTATATTAAGAAGCATCCTGTCCTGCAAGCTGTATGTACAAGCCCAGTGAAGCCTGCCTTTTCAATATTCATGGGAGCAAATTCGATTTTCTCAAACAGTTTGGTAAGGAAAATTTGCTAGATTTATGAGAACAAGTGAAAGCGTTGTGTGGTGTTGCTCTGTCAGCCCAGATTTGAAGCCCAGCACGGACTTAGTGCTCTGCTGTGCACATTGGGGGCGATGCCTGCACATTGGTAGCTCTGACTCATCAGATATTCCTCTTTTGCAGTAGGGATAGCTGAGGCAAAAATTGTTCCTAACCCTGGCCCTGGTTCTACCCAGCCCCTACCCTCATACCAGGGTATAAAAACTGCTTTAGACTGCACTTGCCTTTCAGTTGTCTCCTGGGATGCTACGTGAGCTGGACACTGCTGCTTGGAAAAGTGTTCCAGCCTTAATCCCTTTTACCCCGTCTGTCCCGTGTGAGAAGATTAATGTCGGGTACAGAAAGCTGGTTAAGCTAACTCAGCTCTGTCTGGAGAGTATTCTAAACTAGGTCAGTTCTACATATCATGTCTGCTGCCAAAACAGACAGGGACCCCACCATAGACTGCTGCCGGCAGGATTTCTGTTTAAAAAATGGGCATAACTATAGTCAGGTAAAGCCTTTTGAAATGGTACAAATATAACCTTGACTCATTGTAGTCTGTAGGAATCCTTTAACTTCCATTTGTTTGGACTGTTTTTGTGATCCTTCAGTAGGCAAGCTGTATGGCAAAATAGGTCTGCGAACAATCAGAGTGGCTTTATATTTTGTGTTGTCTGTTTTGGGAGGAGTAGTGTGAAGAAGAGATAAAAATGTACTCAGAACTTTGCCTAAAATTTGGAGAGAATAGTGGTAAACCTTTTGTCCTGCTTCTTTGGTTCTCAGTGATGATAATAAGCTAAGTGAAAACATAACATTATTTTGGAAATGTTTCCCTAACTATTTATAACTTGTATGAGTTTCGACATTTAAGTAACCAAGAGTGTGTAAATACTGACAAAATTGCAATGAATGTGTCAAGACTCTAGGCCAGAAGTAATGAAAATGAGAATAGTATTTTCTACACAGTTATAAATTGTTTACCTTGGGAGATAACCTATAAGTAGCCCTGGGCCAGCAAGACAATCTAATGTATTCTGGAGAAAGAAAAACATTATTTCAGATTAATTATGCCAAAAACATAAATCCTAACAAGGATATGTGATTTCAGAACCAATTTAATCTTTAAAACAATGGCAGTTTTATTAAAAATTGCATTTCACTTTTCTGAATTTCCTTGAATAACTCTGAGGATATACATACTTTCAAAGAAAATAATTTAATATCACACCAGGGCTGAGACCTTAAACATAAAAACCTTCAGGAAATTCTGGTCTAGATGAGTGATTTTTTTTTTTATTTTTTTTTTAAATTTACTTTAAGGAACTACCTGTATGTAACAATAGCTAAATACTCACTGTGATGAAAAAGTGATGAACAGTATAATATACCAGCCAGGCTTGCTTTTCTCCTAAGATTTCTATTCTTCCATTTGTTTCAGATTTGCTTAAGAAAAAGAATGTGAAAGACACGGTTTCAGAAACACACTGCCACTTTAAGAGGATACAACATGCCTATTAATAATTGTATTACTCCTCTATTATTGTTAAGAATAATGAAGGAATGGGAGCGTTGGCCCCCAAGCTGAATTTATCCTGAAATGTTTTCAATTAACTCTTGGCACCAGCAGGAAAGCATCAAACCTTTCCCATGCTGAAATATGGAAAATCTGCAGGGAACATCCCAGCAGGAGTGGAATTTCATTAAAACAAGCACATCATAATTCAACGACTTCTGCACCCTCTTTAAGCCTTTCTATTGATAAGGAGTCCGAGGTGATTTTTATGGATTTGCAAGGAGAAATGATTTCATAAGATCTTTTCAAAGAGTTTGTTTTGGCTGGGGCTTTTGAGTTATTATCTGCTCCCTGATGAAAAAATAGTAAGACATTTGGCATAACTGTGACTACTAGATAAGAGGCAGAACTGAAGAGACTTTAAGCAAAATTTTATCCTTCAGACGACCACTTTCTGTAATCTCTATAGGAACTGACTCCACAACTATTTTCCCAGATCTTTTAAGAAAGTATTGCCATTAAAACCTGCACTTTTGAACAACTAAATGTGGAGACTAAAACAGGCTTGGGGCTAATTAGACATTCAAATACAGACACAGACATTTTAATATGAAATATACCCACAAATTTAGTAGTAAAATATTAAATTGATTTGTGTATTGCTTTAATAAAATGCATATCACTTTGTCCAGGCATGGGTTGTCTTAAAATGGTTGGCTATGCTATATGTAAATAAAATTAACACATATGTGAGGAAGTGTACATTTTTAAACACTGCTGAATGTGTATCACTTTTTTGATACAAAGTGATCTATGATTTTATCTTGACATAACTCTCCGTCCCTGGCAAAATCTCAAAATCATTTTTCCAGCAGGACATAGCTAGGATATAGAGACAAGAATTGTTGTTCTTTACAAAACTCTAGCATTCATGTTTATTAGCCTATATTATAGTCAAGTATTTATACTAATCCTCACAAAAGACACAGGCTGCGTTTAAACTGTAAGTTTAAATATTGTATATTATTAAATATGTATCTGCGTCAGTCTCAGTTTCTCTGTTTTGAAGCGGTATTGAAAACTTACAGGAATGTCTTGTCTTTTCTCTACCCAGTGTTCATAAAGCCACCTACTTATTTGCTGCCATTCCCTCAGCCACACCGCTACTCCTGAGGCAGGAAGAGCATCATGGAGAGTTAGGAGAGCAAGTTGCCGAGGCTGGCACCACACAGAGACAGGCTTTGGGGAAGATGCCGAAGAAGGAGATGGTACCCTGGGTGTGGTTGCTGTTGGCAGGGGCATCTTTCTGCACTGCTCCAAAAAGGGTCCCTGGATAAGTGTTTCCAGTGCAGACTTAAGTACACAGCCTCTCTTCCTGAGACTGGAGTGGTGCATGTAAACGTGATGCCTCAATTTGCCACACTCATAAGTAATTGCTAGAGTCACATGGCTATCCTTTAGCGAACTTGCACCGCAGGAGCCCTTTCCGGTTAGGCAGGGACAGGAAAACTCATATAACCAAATCAGCTCATGTGATTTGAATACACACTGTCACAATTTCACTGCATGTGTTTCATTCAACATGAACAGGACTTCGCAGACACACATATACCTATATTTTTACAGCAATCTGTTTTTGGTTTCAACAACCAAGATTTATTCTGAGATTTCAGCAGAATAATACTAAATTGTAGATTATGTTTTTTCTTTCACATGTATCATAGATAAAGAAACAGTGTAAGAGTTAGAGTACCAATGGGTCTATTTTTCTGGAAGTACTGCAGGATTTTTCTGCCTTCAGTTTGCCATGTTACACCTACACCTTCCGCATCCTCAGCATCCTGCAGGAGGGAGTTCCGCTGCTTGACTATGCACTCCGAAGAAGACTTTCCTTTTCTTTGGTGGGACTTTGCCACCTGAAACTCTACTTTTTTGTGGGGAAAAAAAAGTTTCTTGACACCTCTTCCTTGCCCCACAGTGATTTTCTAATGCTTTTCCACATCTCTTCGCAATTCTTCTTTTTCCATGGAGCCATTCCATCCCTTTGATCATTTTTCCTGCTCTTTCCTGTACTATCTCTAGTTTTATTACCTTATGTTGGGGATAAGATGAGCAGATCTGCAAGTGAACTGTAGGAAGATACTCTTTCCCCTTCTTTTAGACAATTTCAAAGTTCAAGAATATGTGGATGGATTTAAACCCATTGATTCAGAGAATTAATCATGACAGAGTGTTTCTAGCTTGGGGTATCTGAAAAGTCATGACCACAAATGGCTACTAGTGCCCTAAATGCAATGACTTGAGTGTCTCAGTTCAGTTTGCAGTAGATGAGTCTAGCTGAGAACAGGAATGTAACGAATGCAAGAGGTTTAGATTTTTCATTTCTGTCAAAGTTTGTTGCATGATAGGGCAAGCCCTTCAGTCTTTTTTTCCCTTTGATTCCTTTAAAAGATGGCTCACATGCTGTGACCTATGCAAAGATGGAAATTTAAAATCACTCATTTTTGTGATACTTTTGATGACCAGTAACTGGGAAGATTTACCAGGGAAAGGATTGCACTGCATATTCCCCAGTTTATACATATTTCCATTCTTTTCTACCATTATAGACCAGGCCTTCTGCTTCCTTGGTAGTCTTACTGTAGTCCATTCAATGAGCATGACATAGATTAGAAAAGAAAGAAGCATTGACCACTACTAGTTATTAAGGACAAATTCCACTTTGATCTCTTACCTTTTTAAAAGAGTTTTTCACTGTTCTCATCGTTAGGATTCTCACAATGCACTTACCCATAAAATGTCCACCACTGCTTGCTACCCTTTCCTTTTAGATGCCTATCATGATGTTCCTAGTTAAATACAAAAACTTGCATTTTGTCTTTTCTACTCTGGGTGGTACAGCACCCTGGTATTCAGCCAAAATGTCATAGTGTGCTCTGCTTCTTCTCCTTGGGATTTCCCACCATAAGGAGTGTTTGGAACAGTGCTGTATCTTGCAGGTTATTCCCAGAACTCATTCACTCATCATGAACTCAGTATTATTTTTAGCCTTATTAAGGTAGAGCTTTATGACACAAGATCAATGATCTGGGTCCTGTTCAATGAGATTCTTACCAAGCCAGAAATGCCTTTTGGATCAAATCCTCAGGTCTAGAAAACTTGATCTGGCCTAGTGATGACATATGTGTGATGACACAAAGCTTTATGAAATTAGGACATTTGTTTTTACAGGTTATTGTCAAAAAGCTTTTCAAAATGGTGACTGGGACAGCAGAGTTAACACTGTCAGCACAGACAATAATGTTTAACAATACTAAGATAACCATTAGCTGGAGTTTAATTTTCCAGAAAAGCCAGGTATTCACCTTTTCTATTGACACCAGTTGGCTCCTATAAACTCAGCCAGGGCGGCTTATGAATTACAATTTTACCCAAGATCCTTCACTACCCTGCCCTGCCTTCCCCCAGTGGTGCTGGAAACATGAAGGGAAAATCCTCTTTTCTTATTGTTTTAAACAGGTTTTGATTCTTGACGCCTTCAGAGTATAATGCAATATTAGCCTGGGGAACACCCATAATTTCTCCTGCCAGGAGATCATATGTTTGAAGACAGTTTGAATTAGATTGATTATGAAACTATTTCTGTGGTGGAAAGAGGAATATGAGCAGTATAGTCAAACCATGATATCCTCAAAGATGTCTTAACACAAGTGGAAGTGCAAAAAAAAAAAAAAAAAGTAAATTATCTCAAGTGATTACAGCATAGGAAAACAGCACAGAAATGCAGGACTAAAATCAGAAAGTCTAACATATAAGCTAAGAGATAAACAAGGCACATAAAGCAATGATTCTGTAAGGACAAAAGGGATCCAAGAAGACAAAAAATGGCCTTGATGCACTGCTTATATTTTGAGATGTGACAGTGAGAATTCCAGAATGCTTAATTCCATTTATAGTTTCCTTAACTGCAAATTGTTCCTTAAAAAGGTCATTTATAAACAGCGTTAGTTTAGTGTATCAGTAAATAAAGGGGAAGAACTAAAGCCAGAATAGGGAAATACAGCTTGATACAGTAGTTAAATCAATTAGCTACTTATATGTCTATAGGAGATTAATCCAATACATTGTTGGATGAAGCAATTTCAGACTAAACCTTTAGCTATTATTTCCAATAATTTACAAAGAGTAAATGAAACTTTAGAAACCTAACCAAGCCCCATTCTTCATGAAAATGGGGAGAAGGAAGGAAAGGAGAATAGTAAGGAGAGGTAATAAGAGTTTTCAACAACATAAAAGGCTCTTGCAAGTAGGAAGGGAATAATTTATTTCTTATGGTTGGAATTGGACGTGTATCTACTCAGGACTAGATTTCCACTCACTGAAAATATTTAAGAACATCTAACAAGATGTAGCTGATCTGGACTAGTGTTGTGAGTTAACCCTAGTAGGCACTGAGCCCCACACAGCCCCTCACTCACTCCCCACCAGGGAATGGGGAAGAGGGTCGGAAGGGCAAAAGTGAGAAAACTCATGGTTTGAGATAAGGGCAGTTTATGGTTTAATAGGTATAGCAAAGCAAAATAAAGAATTCCTTCCCTACTTCCCATCAGCAGGCAGGTGTTCAACCACCTCCAGGACAGCAAGCCTTCATCATGCACAATATTTTCTTGGGAAGACAAATGCCATAACAATCAGTGTCACCCCCTTTCTTCTCCTTTTATTCAGTTTTCATTGCTGAGCATGATGTCGTATGGCATGGGATGTCCCCCTGGTCAGTTGGGGTCAGCTGTCCCAGTTGTGTCCCCTCACAATCTCTTGTCCACCCTCAGCCTACTTCACTGGGGGACAGTGTGAGAAACAGAGAAAGCCTTGATACTGTAAGCAGTGTTCAGCAATAGCCAAAAACATCTGCTGCCAACACTGTTTTGGTCACAAATCCAAAACATAGCACCATATGAGCTGCTATGAGTAAAATTAACTCCATCCCAGCCAAAACCAGTACAACTAGGCATAGAGGAGGGGACTAGATGATTCAGAGGCACTCTGGAAAACTCAAGACTTGGCCATAGTAAGTGTTTACATAAGGTAAAACGGTTGAACGACAGAACCGTAAAACTTAAATAGTTTATTAATGCCACACCATATTTCTCCATCCTTTTGCATATTACCTTGCACAGGTTCTGTTATGCTGAATTCTGTTTACAGATGTACATAATGCACTACTACTTTTTGTGTGCTGTTCTTCCTTTTTTTTGGAAGTAAAATTTAACAGTTGGTATATTTAAAACACAAGTCTGGATCTCAGTTACCTCAAGAAATATCTCTAAATTGTCCAAGATTTTCTCAAGGATACGGGTGGAGTGACATCCCTTGTGTGCAATTTCCCATTTTTATCTTACAGAGAATTTTGCAGAAGACATCCTTTCTTCATTCTCTTCTTGTATATGTTTATACTGGTACAGACACTCATATACGTATTACATGCTATGTGTGTATATTAGCAAGAAAAGTTCAAAGTGAATCTGCAGTTAGAATGGAAAGTGTTGGGGTTTCTTATGGTCTGATATGTGTGGTATATGGTTCTACAGGCTGGCACTGGTCTTCGAGAAAGGTCTGTTGCTTGGAAAGTTGGGTTTCACTCTTTCAGTAGGTGACCCCAAAGTGTCATCAGTGAAGAGCTGTTGATGTTTTTCCTTCTCATACATAGTGAGATTTTTGGGGTACTCTTGATAAGTTTTCACAGTCTTTCATTATAAACCTACACAAAATTTCTTTTATGCCTCAGAGAGAGGTCTTGTAATCCATTCGTTGTACTGTATGATGCTTTTGTCTAGATTAAACAGAAAATATCTGCTAGAAGAAGGAAGGATTTTTCACCTTCCCATGTACAAAGAAACGGGCATAATTTTTTTGTGTAAAAGTGATGATCTTGTATCATTTGAAAACAATAGTGAATTTCAGTAGGTGTGAAATAGGACACATGGCTAATACGTCCCTCATGGACAGTATATGATGATTACAAAAAAGGCAGCATTGATTTTCTTGTTTGCCTTTACTGTACCTTTCAGGGTTGAAGTATTTTGGCCTTTTGTACATATAGCATGTTTTCATTCTGAGTACCTACCTTTTAAGGGGTTATATGCACAATTTCTTTCTGTATACTTTCTTAAAAATGTGTAACTTTTAATTTGTTAACCCTTCCTCTAAGCTTGTGCTTCTAATTGCATGTGAAATTACACCTGAAGCTATAGAATATTATTTGCTTTTACGGAGAACTTGATTTGTGTTTAATTTAAAAAAATGCATGAACTTGTTGCAAAGCTGCATCGCAAAGACTGCAAAGGTGTCAAAGCTTTGTGGCACATTTCCCTCAGAAAGTCTTTGTGAAATAGGTATGCTTTTATTATCCCCACCTTGCAGATTAGGAACTGAAGCTGAGAAAGAGGTAAGGTGACTTGCTCAAAATCACGTGGGATCTACCCTTCCCTCGGATAGGTCAGTGAGCTGCTCTCAAGTCTTTGGGGTCCACGAACACTAGGTAGCGACAAGAACAACAAAATAATAGTCTTAATTATCATATAATACATATTTTTTGTAGCTGTTATTATTTTAGCTTCACCTGTGTTAAGACGAAGTCTTCTATTATTGTCACTGAGGGGCTATGTTAAAACCAGAGAGCACAAGAACCACTTATCATTAGTTGAGAAAAGTTATTTTACCATAAGGTTATTCTGACTGTAATTGGTATTATTTTAGAAATGGGATATTTCCTCAAGCATAACTTTCTTCTTTATACAGGCATTAGTGCAGTTACCACACGTTCGTATCCACCCCGGCCATTCCCTTAGATCTAGACTTCAGGAAGTTCAAATCCAAATAGTTTTCAAATCCAAGCTGCCACTTTGATTTCATCACATCAAACCCTTGTTGAGATCAAACCTTTGAAATGAGAAAAGATTTTTAATCCAGTTACCCCAGATGGGGTACAACTCTCCAGGTCCTGAGAGCTGCAGGATTACGAATTCTCAAACTCCCCTCACCCACCCATGCACACACATGCAGGCACAAACAAACTGCCCAACTTTACATGCTTTGCTCACAAACACAACTCCAAACAAGCCGGTGTCTGAGAACTGGGAAATGCCTTTCTCCCTTCCTCTTTCTGACATAAAGGAACCTCCACACCCCCTGAGACGGTCAGCTCTGTCCTTATTTTGCGGGTCTAATTTTTCTTATTTAGTCAAGTGATTTTGAGAACCGGGCGAAATTCATAGTAACTGTAAACGGTGCAATTTGCTGTTTACCTGTAACAATGTTTGCAAATGGATGGAGTGAGCTTTCTGTTTCAAAATATCTTTGCTTCACTTTCATAATACAATGCTTAGTCTTGGATTCAGTCTTCAGACAACTTTCTTCTTAAGATAAATGCTGAAAGACCGTGGATAATTTGCTGTGCATGAAAGCTGAAATTAACAATTCCATTATCCTGTTTGTAATTTTCAGAATCAGAAATTGTCTATTATGCTCTCAGATTCAGATTACATGGTAGAATAATTTGTGGAGATAAAAATTACGTTTTACAGCAATAAAGCTGGGTAATCCATTATTACAATTATAAGAGTTTACATGCATTAGTGATATTTAGTAATACTCTTTCTCTATATTCTTGTAATTTTGGTGATGTCGTACTCAAACTATATCCCAAAAGAAAGTATGTACTGCTACTAAATGGGTTGGTATGTTGCTCTGTGACCCATGAAATGGGATCAAGAAATTAGTCATGAGCAGAAAGGCTGAATATGATGGGTAAAAGCATCAGTGAGAAAACATAAAGCCATGTTTAGTTTGTGGCAATTACAGCTGGCATTTCTCCAAGGTATCAAGTGTGCGTGTGTGTGTCTGTGTATCTGTGTGCCTGTGTGTCTGCATGTATGTATTTGTACACACAGGCACACAGGATTTA
This sequence comes from Pluvialis apricaria, assembly GCA_017639485.1. NCBI lineage: Eukaryota > Metazoa > Chordata > Aves > Charadriiformes > Charadriidae > Pluvialis > Pluvialis apricaria. Next base: position 45,729,330 of record CM030044.1, on the reverse strand, counting down.
TACATAATCACTTTAAAATTTCTTTTTTTTAATTTTCGTACTAGTTGTCTTGGTCTTTGTAGGATGAGCAGGCAGAGGAAGTGGCTGTTTATATTCTCACAAACGTTGAGTGACTTAATATAGTTTCCATTTCATAAACAGCAGCATAAGGACAGAGAAATAAGGAAAATTAGGCAATAAACAAAGTAGAAAAAATTGTGTCAGTTACTTTTCTAAGGGAATAATGATGAAGGAAACAAATACCTTTGAAAACGACAAAGAAATAAAGCAATATCCATAAACCTCAGGTTTATGTGACTTTTTTTTTTTTTCTGAATGAAAGTAAAGCAGTTAAGCTTTCGTCACAATGAGCAGCAGCCCAGAAGTAGACAGACAGCCTCCTCTGTGTGGCGAAGATTTATAGGGACCCCTCCCGGGCCCTTTGCAAGTCCAATTCATGGCTCCCCTGACCAAGGCTCAGAGCTGTCGCTCCAAAAAGGGAAGAAGGGAAGGCTTGTCTTTTTCTTTTTCTTTTTTTTTTTTTTTTTTTTTTTTTAAACACCATTTGTTATTAGAACACAGGCTTCCAAATGACGAAGGAGAGAAAGGGTTGAGGGAAAAATATTTCTCCCCTCTCCCTTGTGTGGTCCAGTGTATTCAAAGCAGGGGCCTGTCTAGTTTACTGAGAAGGAGGAATGAGCTGATTTAACATGGATTGCAGCACCGCTGAGAGAGGGGGGAGAGCAACTTCCAATCAAAGTGTGAGCGGTTTTGGTGTCCATGTGTGTGGATGTACAAGCAAGAGAAGTGGCCAGTCTCTAGGCACCTTCTTTCTAAGAGCCCAAGGGCAGATAATTGATGTGACAGACAATTCTCCTTAACCCCCTGCCAACAAAACAGCTCTTGGGCAGCTCACAGCTCTCCTCACTCAATAAAGGCCTGAACCTATCACAAAAAACATGGGAAAGATTTACTTGTTGTGAATAGCAACAATGCAAATAGGAATAGCAACCAGCTCTCCCCCCACACTGATGTGTATTAAGAAACCGAGGTATGCAAGAAAACCAGTGCAATGGTAAATCTGTGGGATGAGTTGGTCCCAAATGTCATTGTCTCTGCTACTACCCACACAGGATTTTTGTAGTGCTGTTGAAAGTTGCTCCTATTTCATACATCACCTATGTAGCAGATAAACTGCAAATCCATGATTCTGCCCCCAACCCCATCTAATGGTATCATACAGATTCAATTCTCAAATCCTTTTTGCCAACCACAAATGGAAAGTACATAAGGAGGCACATGGCTGCTGAAACTTCTTAGTCAATGTTTCCTGATTCAGAGTCCTTTGGCTGAAAGTCCCCTCTTCTCATGAACTCAAGTCATGCCTGAGAAAAGCATTGCAAGAAACCACTCAAGAATAATGGCAAAAATTTCATTTTGTCCCAGGTCTGGACACTTTCTGGTGAACTGGTGAATTTTGGCTTATACCATGTTGGTCCTTATACCTTATACCATGTCCTTAACATTTTGTGTACTTAAGTTACATGCCCATAGTTTTGGGAATACAAGGCAACATACAAATGATTTCGTCTTGCAGTGTTTATCTATGATTCTATGATTCTATGATTACAATAATTTAAAAAATCCTTGCTTCTAGCATATTGAGTGATATGCTAGCTGTGAACAGCAGGTTGTACCTAGGAACAACTGAGGAAACCTAGGAAAAATTGCCAAGTCCTATTAGCAAATTAATTCCAATGTAGAATACTTTAATAGCTAATCAAGCATTCAGAAACTAGAGGTGACTGAATATGCAGATAGTCAGACTTCACCCTCTACTATCATACACACAGAAACAGTGGAACAAATAAAGAGCTTAATCAAAGTATCCCTGCATTAGTGAGCCCTGGCACAAATAATCCCATTGAAATCATTGTCCTGGGTTAGAATAGAAGGCCAACTGCAAAGTGTGCCTGTCTAAAGCCAGAAACTTTTGGATAAGTAACTGTGTATGGTGTAATGCAAGCACTTCAGGTGGACAAAATTGTGTATATGTAAAGTACATATATATTCATTAAAGATAGGCTCAGACTGGAAGAGATAAACGAGCCAACACATTGGCTTCCTATCAGAATGGATATTTCTACTCAAAGTCTTAATTAACATACTAGTTTTCCAAAACAAAGATTTACCAAACAGCTCTGACTTGACTGAGGAGGCATAGGGGTTATCTCCTGTCATAACTCAGTATCCCAAGGCATTAAAAATATTACATAGAACAATAATTTTCAGCTGGTGGCCCTCTGCGGTCTGTGGTTGTGGGCATCTCTCAGGAGGTCCCTTAAAGAAATCAGCCCGTCAAGCCTCACATCAATATGTTTAAATTGCTAGTCAGAGATCAAAGTTTTTAAGGTCATAAAAATGAAGAGCAGAATGGAAATGATTGACCCAGAATATCTGTAGATAGGTTTGTAAATTATCCCTTCGTTTTTTGCTTCCTCATCGCTTGCGTCCATTCACACATCCCTGCTCTGCCACTAACATGATAAGTTTCTCATGCTGCAGTAAGTTCTTTGCTCTCTCCTTCTTTGTAGAGTGAAGATAGGGAGCTAGAAGAATAGCAGGGTGGGAGGGGAGTGGGGGGGGTGCCAGCTTGCATTGCTATCACTTTTAATGCGAGAAGCTGCATTTGTGCATGGCTGTGCTTGCGCGCACATGTGTGGGCCAATGCATAGGCCCTGACCTGTGGGAAAAAGGCATCTCAGGCAAGGAGAGCGCAAGCCTGAAAAAGGCATCTCGGGCAAGGAGAGCGCAAGCCTGAAAAAGGCATCTCGGGCAAGGAGAGCGCAAGCCTCCTGTGACAGTACTCAGCGGCAAAAGGGGGCTGGCTGGTGCTCATGCTGGGGAGCGGAGGGGTGGACAACACACACCCACTGGGGTGCAGAAGAGAGGGACGTAGCGTGTCCAGCAGCGCCGGGAAGGCAGAGTAGGTGCTTGCGTGTGAGTGAGCAGGGAGGGCTGCCTCTGCCACCGGGCCCTGGCGAGAGGAGGAGGAACAAAAGCCTCCATTTTGACGGCTCTTCTTCACCCATCAGCTCCATTTACTCAGTCTCAATAGCTGGGGCTCAACAGCAGCCGTGGCAGCAGCTCCCGCCGGGCTCCCACCTCCTCCTCGGATGCGCACTTCCCAGCAGAAAGGAGAATGAAGAAGGGGACAGGGAGAGAGAAAGAAAGAGGGAGAGTAAAGGGGGGAGGGTAGGGAAAGAAAAGGGAAAAAAACCTTGCTGACACGGGGCATAACTTAATTTTCACGGTGCCGGGACAGCTGTATCGTGTAATCTGCCATGGCATGCCATTAAAACTTCAATGCCTTTACTGACCCAGAAGGGAAACTCAGACCGTGGAGAGCCTTTTGAAAAGAAGTGGTGATCTTTCACGATTTATGAGCTTGTCTTAAAGAAACAGACTCCACTCACTTTAAATTAATCACCCTTTTCAGGGTACATTGAAATCTGGGGTCTCTCAGCTGAAGACTGTGGAGACCTGGTACCTTATGAATGCCTGCCCTGTCTTTATTATTATTTTTATTTCATTTTATTTTTATGCCCACCAAAATGGGTTGGTTTTCAGAGGAACTGTATCTTGCAAATTGAGGTGCAAAATCCAATTACACCAATTCAGTGAAAGTCTGAATGGGGTAGCTGTGGCACTTACACATTCTTGTCCCCGCATACATTGTGCAAAGGGGAAAAGAACCTGAGAAATATGAGGAGTTAAGGACTCAAACACTAATGAAATGTGAGACATCCTCTATGATTCACCAGCTAAAAGTATAATAGCAGTGAGTCCCTCTGCTTCCATTCTTCACACGGTCCAGGGAACAAAGAGCTGTAAACTCATACTAATAAAACCTAAACAATTTTGAAATCATAAAAAAGCCCTGTGTGTTACAAGAAAGTGTAGATAAAACACTTCCTTACTATGTTCCCAGAAAAACTGGTGTGATTTACAAGAAAAATGCCTGGGTTTTGGATTTGCAGAGGATGTAAATCAGCATCCTTCCATTGTCTGCCATTAGTATAATATCTGATTTACTCCAGCTGTTTGTCTGGACTCCTCTCTCAAGCACTTGCTTTCCTCGGCCAGCAGCATTTCTTAATTGGCATGTTTTTAATGCAAAGATAATAAGTGACCGGCAATATAAAGATTCAAAGCAGTGTAACAGTGATTTTCACATCCTTAAAACTTTCCATATCTAGCAGCAGCAATGCGCTTTTTGTTCCTTTGGTGAACTAATTATGGAGTAACTTAAACCAAGGCAAAAACTTCACGAACTCACAGGCAGTGATGGAAATAAAGTAATAGATGGAAATAAGATCTGAGATCAGAGTGAAACTTGTATATGGAACCTGAACATCTGAATTAATTAAGCAGACGCCTGCCTTAGAAGACTGGACCCATGAATCCCCTAATGCACTTAAGTGCCATTCACTCTACTTTTGTTAGAAGTCTGACTTCTGACAATCTTTTGAATTGTTGCTTATGATAAATACCAGAAGTTACTACTCAAAACAAAAATTGCTCCTTTTATCCATACTTTTAGGGTTTAGAAGTTTTGCCTGTTTCTCTGGAGTCTATATCAGCCAGAGGTAGGGTGAGCAATCTCCTTTACATATCCAACTGTTCCTTACACACAGCTCTAAAGAACTGTGCATGGGTGTGCATGTCACCTATACATACCCAGATATGCATGCCCATATTTTTCTGAGATAGGGTACCCTCCAGAACTCTAGTTTATATAAGGCAGGTTTGTTTGTTTGCCTTACCTGTCTCCTTAGGTATACATTGGCATGCTCTCCAGTAGCTCTGATATGCATTTCTACTAGTTCACATGTTCTTTTTTTAAGTTCTCAGAATGTCAGCTGCTGCTGGTGTAGTTTCTGTGAGGCAGCTGTACTACATATGGAATAGAAGCTGGTGCCACATCTCCATTTTGTAGATGGTCTATTATTTTGGAACTATTTTCCGTCAGCTTGTTAGACTCACAATATTGTCACTTGACAGTCACATTTCTAAACTCACATATTTCATTACAAGCAGTTCACACTCTTACTCGCTGGACTGTGGCCCGCTGTGAGATAATGGCAGATACATCAGTTCTAGGGAAAAAATAGTATGTGGGTTTACTTACTGTAAAATATTTTGGTGAGTCTATCTGAGGGAAGTAAGCTTAATGATGCTGAAAAAAATCTATTTTTCCCATCAATAGAAAAAAAGGTACCTATTTGTCTGCAGAATGTTCGTTTTTTTACATCCCTCTAGACCTTTTTGTCTGATGGTTTGCACTTCTCGTGCACACTGAGCTTAATAACATCACAACAACATTCTTCATTTGAGGCCTGTAGAAAATGAATTGAATTATTGGATTTTTTGATCCCTACATTGTTGTTGGCATTTATACTTTTTAAAAAACCTCAGGCTACTTCAGGCCTACCATGGGGATGCATTTTTAAACAAAACAACACTTACTAGTGGCCTCCCAAATGCTGATAACTGGAGGAAAGGAGATGCTTTCTAGCTACACCCTGTCAATGTGTTCAGCAAGGTCTAGTCCTGCAGCCAGTCTGTCAGTGACCCTGCACTTTTCATCTGAGTGTGGACATATAGATAATGTAATTCTGGACTGTTACTGTACTTGACCCTGTATTTCTGTCAAGGTACAGATATACATCTTTTCCCATTCACTGCAACAAAAGTGAAGATCTGGCCAATAAATGCAGATAACCGTCCGTTGACAGCCATTAAATCCAGCTAACGCCCTGTTGTTCTCCTGTCCACCAAAGCTGGGAGAAAATGCATGTCTGCAGGCAGTACTGTTGGTGAAAAGTTTTCAGTTTTTCAATGTTTTGGAGACCTAAACTCAATTAGGTGGAAAGTGAATGACTTTTTATGCAGTTAATTACAGCTGTATTTTTGTAGCATGGCACCAGAGTCTACTCTATGTCTTCTGATGCCTTTATTTGCTTATCCACCCCAGCCTGAGCTGTCAGTTTGCAGTGGCAACCTACAGTGCTGGCAGTCGGGCACTGAGGTGGTCAGGGGACAACTTTAGGGGCTCTTCAAGTGGCAGGGTTCGCTAAAGCTGTGGTGGGCCCTGTTGCAGAGTGCAGGAGGATACTGCACTCATTCATTTTGCCTGATGGCTTTCCCTTTTTTCCAGGCAGACTACTGGTGCCTTAAAAATAGAATACATGTCGGGTAAGACTCCAGCTAAAATTAAGGCCTAACACTCAAGTTAATTCTTTCTCAGTAAAATTGTAGTAAAAACAGCTGGATTCTTTTATTTTGGGGTAACATTTTTCCCCTGACGGTGCAGGAAATGGAAGCCATTACATGAGGAATACATGTGGACTACCTGATTAGGAATATATGTGGACTAACTTGTTGCGGCTTTTCAGTACTTAAAGGAGGCCTACAGGAAAGATGGGGACAAACTTTTTAGCAGGGCCTGTTGCAATAGGACAAGGGGTAATGGCTTTAAACAAAAAGAGGGAAAACTTAGACTATATATGAGGAAGACATTTTTTACGATGAGGGTGGTGAAACCCTGGAACAGGTTGCCCAGACAGGTGGTAGATGCCCCATCCCTGGAAACATTCAAGGTCAGGTTGGACAGGGCTCTGAGCAACATGATCTAGTTGAAGATGTCCCTGGTCATTGCAAGGGGGTTGAACTAGGTGAACTTTGGAGGTTCCTCCTGACCCAAACTATCGATTCTGTTATTCTTTACAGGATTGAAAACAGGTATAAATCCTGGAAAGGCAAGTAAACTATTCAGAGTTAGTATCACCTGGGTACAGAAATCCATTCTGGTACTTTAGTTGTCATGGTCACAGGCCATACACTGCTGGGGCTGTCCATGCAGGGCACACGCTCTGAAGGAAGTGGCCTAGTCTAGAAAGTTTTATGTAGGCAAGAAGCCCAATAAAATCCTAACTTTAAAGTGCTAAGAAATTTCCAAAAGTACTCTCACACCACAGCTAATAAATTGCTCTATAAAAAGAAGGTCATATTTGAAAAATTCGCAAGGATTATGGATACACATGCCAAGGAATCACTCTGACCATGGAACAGCCATTTGGTATGTCACAATGTTTAAATACTTTTTTATCTCATGGAACAAAGAGCAATTTATGTCACAGAGGAACAGGTATTTGGGAATCTGAGTCAGAGTGTGGTGTGATAACTTAAGCAGTGTATTGATAAATAGAATATAGAACAGGAATAGAATAGGAACACTCTCACACAACTTTTGAACAGTTAAGTTGTGTTTCTACTCACCTGAAAATTCTCTATGTTTTGGGCACAATATATATTTAAAGCATTATACAAGATATTTTTTAAAATTATAATTAGCTAGTTAAGATTTGTTATTGGCATATTTTCTACAGAGACTCATTAAAAATGCTCTAGCCTGTTTGAAAATAAACATGCTAAATGTTAAAAAAGACATTTGGCATTAATAAGCTTCAGTCAGACACAGCATGCAACAATATTTAAAATAGATGCAGCAGTCTAGGTATGATCCTGGGTTGCAGAAAGAAATTGTGCAGGCTGCCTGAAAAATTATTCTGGTGTTTAATGGTAAAAGCACTGTCCTTCCCAGTAGGTTTCTAACATGTAGGAGAATACGGGTTTTTAAGAGGCCTCTTGATTGAGCTGGAGCAAGATCTGAGATTATGATGCTGGGAGAGAGAAGATTGCAGGTATGGGGGGGATTTTTAAGAGATTAAACACTCTTCTGCAGCTCACGTTATCCAAAGAAGCCTTCCAAACTCTTTGGTGTTCTTCCTCCACTAATCAGAAGCAGGTCCTTGGATGTATTTTTGGACCCAGAAGGCACCTAGTGAATTCTAGTTCTTCAGTCAGGCTGCAATTTTAGTAAAGGCTCATGTGCCTAAGAAGACTCTCAAAGGAGGCAAAATCAGTTTTTGTGATTACAGGTTGATTTTCCTGTCTCTGAACCTTTCACCCTTCACGTCTGGATATAAATTCTGCCCTAAGTTCTAGTTGGTATGTTAAGCCTGAGGAAACTAAATTTCCTGTGAAGTATTGTACTCCATTGGAACCTTTAATTTTCTGGGCCCAGACTTCTTTGGTGGGTTAGTGAAGCCAGACTACAGCTCTATGAAGAAAAATATTCACGTACTTGGAAGTAAAACTGCATTAGGTCCAAGCCTTCAGGTTGTTTAGAGCTGTGCCCATTAAATATCCATTTGTTATAATAAAGACTGCTCTCTTTGTATGAAATTTCATTTTCTCCCTGGTTTGCCTTGTCTTATTGCAGTTCTCTGCCCTGCAGCAAGCGTCCTGCCTTCTGATAAAAAGTAGTTAAATGACCCCAGACCATTGTTTCACATGAAGATTATGTTTTTCAGAGCACGGAACCATGAGGTATATAGGGTTGTGTGCAGAGAATAAGGCAGTTACGCAGAGGATGTTGCTACATTCACACGAGAAGCTGGGAAATGTCAGAAGGGACCTGTGGGAGGAGAAAGAACTGCCTACCAGCCAACTGATGGGAAGGCAGGAGAATCTTGCTCCATCTTTAGCCGTCTTAGATGAAGAGGCTGGATGGCCATAGGACAGGTGTATGTTTCTCATGCTCTGTGTTCATCTCTTCAGACACCTGAAGTGAAATTAATCTCACCAAACACAGATGTCTTAGGCATTTAGTCTAAGTGATACACGAACCTTTCACGTCAATAGAAAGGCACGGCCATATCTGGAAGATGACTCATTCCACTGCCAGGAACATACCTAAGATAAGCGATACAAGGTGCCCTCAGGAAATGTCAGGGTTTCTCCACTGACTAGGTGAAATCAGGTGAGATGATGCCACGAGATGTGCTGGCAGGAGTGAGGAGCAGTGAGAGTGCCAGCAAGAGTCAGTAGAAGTAAGGAACATTTAAGACCGCTGAAAGATCAGATTGGGCCGACGACTTCAGAATAACAGAAAATAAGTGGACACCACCCTGTTTTAGCTCTTATTTCTCAGTGCATAAATCCCCAAAGGCTAAAATTAAAATATTGGTAATTCTCAGTATCAAGAGGAAGTTTGAAATATAACTTCATTAATGTTTGAATTTTATTCAGTGTACAAAGTGGTTTTAACTACTGTGTTTTAGTCACTGGAGATGTAAGAAAGTAGACTTAAGATGACATAGCCAGCAATCCTGCAAGCAAGTCTTTCATATCTAGTCTTGTACTACTCCTTACTTGTCCTTTGAGGTCAAGAAGAATTGAGCCTATTGAAAACCGCAGAATGAATCCTACTTTTCTAAACTTGTAGAATCCAAAGGACCAAAAAGAATTAATATACATAATTTGTTTAGACTTTCTGCAGGTAGCTGATACCTAAACAGTATGTTAAAACAATCAGAAATGCTGGTTCTCTGGGTTTTAATAAGGATGGAAAAGTGTATGATATAAATATTTATATGGGATTATGTGCATCAATCACATAATCTGATCATTCCATTTCAAAAAGATAAAAACTAACACAGAGTAGTTCTTTATGTAAGGACATAGCAGGATTTCAAGCAACAGGATGTTAAAATATGGCATTTCTTTGGTTCTGCAGTTCTCGGTGTTTCTAATGAGCATCTTTGTGTGTAATGCTAGAAAAAACTGGGTACAGATACCAGCCTTATAGCAATACTAAAGCAGATATTTATTCTTTCTGTTTCAAAACCTACTTTTTAACCTTCTTTATACAGCACTTTTACTTTCCCCTTACTTTTCTGAGCATTTCATTTTGATTCCACTATGTATGGTGCCTTCAAACCTCCTTCCCTTACTTCGCCTCCTGTGCCCCCCAAAATGTGCTATTTGGTTTGGAAGTTGTCATAATGACTTTAAGGATTAGAAAAGCAAAAGGGAAAGTGGGTGATTTAAAGTGTACCAATACAATCTTTCAGAGCGGAGAGCAGTGCATAGGCGAGGATGGAGAAACTCAGTACCTGCACAAACATACCCAGAACACTAGTCCACTTAGCAGAACTGATGTGGAGATTTGTCATTGTTCCTCGCAGATACCCTGCAGTTGTTTGGAAAAAATGTTCGTACTGAACAGGTGTGCACCAGTGTAGATCCCTGAGCACAAGGTATTCCCAGGCTGAAAGAAATGATTTATTTTGTTAATATTGTATCTATACGGCCTTTTGAAAACATCAGGTGCTACTTAAGTATTATTACATTCAAATAATAAAATAAATACTTGAAGCATCAAATATTTAACCCTCTCTTTCCCCGAGAAACACACAAATACAGTACTGTTCTAATAAATCCCTAATTTTACAGATTTCCTGCTGAAGTTTCTGACTAACGGTAAGTTATTTGTTCAGAAAGATTTTATGGTGCTCATAAAATCTCAATTACAGTTTTAAAATAACTTGTAGTTTTTCTGTAACATGATGCTGCCATCTCAGTTCCCAGAGGGTATATTAAATTCAAGTAGCAATAACAAATCATTTAAGCAATAAATAAATAACCTGAGACTGAGTTGTTAAGAGTTAATAGTCTCCCATACACTCAATAGAGACTGAGGCTCCACTCTATTAAAGTGACCCCCGGGGCCATGGGCCAAATTGCACCCAGTTGTTTTGTGGAAGGTATTCATCCCTCACACATTCATTTCCTTCTTTATGTTGTCTCTTTTCATCAGTGAAGGCACTCTGCAGTGCCTGAGTCCGGAGAACAATTACGGTACAGTCTCAGAGAAAAGAAAGAAAACTGGGGTCATAAATATGTTAAATGGGTACGTGGGTTTAAGTGGCTTTGTAAACTAAACAGGAGGGAAACCTCAGACTAATTAATGAATATGAAGCAGCATGATAGGAATGTTTTAAGGGGAAATTCACATTACCTCCCCCCCACCCCCCAAACTTAAAAAAAATTTTTTTTCTTCTCTTTTAAAAATTAATTCCAGCAGGACAGTCATGACACAACACATCCTTGTGTTTTACTGAAATGGTATTCAAGTAGGAACTGGTTGCAGAGATAACTGAACTGATAATTCATTCTCAACATCTTATTGGAAACTGAATTCTTTCCTCCACAAAGATCAGCCATTTATCATGATAGTGAAGCTATGCAAAACTGCAGGAAGATTTAGGATTCGAGCCAAGATCACTGTTTAGCTTTACATTATGTGTCAATTCCTGACCTGACTTACACTCACCACTAAAATAAACACGGATTCATTGAGAGTCAGTGGTGTCAGGATTTGGCCCTATAATAATAAGATTATGGGACCAGAACAGTAGTCTTCATTCAGTCCTAGCAGTGGGACAAATTTTGCTCTCAGGGTCTTCTCCTGTCCTCATGTGGGAAAACCGGCAGGAGGCAGAAGAGGGGGAAAAGGATCTGTGTGCTTTACCTTACTTATAAAGCTTTCCCCTATACCCTATATTTATATTAGTCCAGATTCTTGGGAATTTTGTTCCCAAGATCTACTACAGGCTTCTGCCACCAGCTTCCAATGCTGCCTCCAGGTACATAGTTTGCTTCAAAATACTGGTTGGTTTTCATGGGGAGTTCTCTGGGTTTCACTTTTGGAAAAAAACATGTTAGAAAACAAAACTATTTGTTTTAGCTGAATCCAAAATCTGTATGGGAAAAAGACAAAAAAGTTGGGGAAATATTTTTTCGACTGAAAGTTCTGAAGAAAACTGGTATTTCTGTGCAGATTTCTTTTGTACCTGATATAGTGTTCCCAGAGTTAATCAAATGCAGGGTGCCATAACCAGCAGCACAGTAGAACCTTGCTCTGAAGGTCCATGTCATCTTTCCCTTTCTCAGAGTCCTCTCAGGACACCGTTCACTTGTCATGAGATTGATGCTGCCTCTGTGCCTAGTGGCTGTGCCAAATCCCACGTTACCCGAGTGAAGTCCGAAGTGGAAAGAGGGTCCATGGGGACAGCAGCTGCCTTTGCAGCAGTGGGACGGGAAAGCCCCAAGCCCTGTTGGCACAAAAACAGATGAGATGACTGGAATGGAGGAGAGACAAGTTCCAGTTCCTGCTGCCGTTTGTAACTCCTTTGCAGTTACCGTCAGTGTTTCTGTAAAATATGGGATCTCTCTTCTCTCAGCAGTATAACTAGGTGCTTCTTGGAGGATGGGGACCAGCTCCTCTGAAGGGAGACAGAGGAGCAGAAGCTAACCTGTGTCTCCACACTGCCTTCAGATAGACAGGGTGGAGGAGCTGCAGTAGGACGCCTCCTTTGCTCAAGTCACAAAGCCGTGGCTTTGCAGATTTTGGGTGATTTTCTTGATCAATGACATGTCTTGGCCAGTGGGCACTATAATAATGTCTCTGCCTGTGACAGATAACTAGTGAGGACTCCCTCCTCCCCTTCAGGCAGAATGGGGTAGGTCACCTTAAACTGCTGGTGGAAGTGGTTTGAGCTGATCTGGCTGACTGCCCGAAGCAGGCGTGGAAGCGGCCGCATGATCCCTGCCACTTGCAGTACCGCAGGGCTGGTGACCTCTGCCTGATAGGTGGTGGTGAGGTGCTCATAAGGTACTACTCTGACCCTACTGGACCTTACAGACTAGGTCTGCTTATGTCCTAAGCCTTTGTTCTTCCCCTTGCTCCATAGGGTCTGTAGGTTGCCCAAACTGCTCCTTAGCACGGAAAGTTTCAAACTCCATTAAGAATTTTTCAGAAGGCTACCAACAAGCACAGCAGAAGCTTACTATATATGTAATTACTGCTGCAATTAATACACATATATGACAGCATTAATGTCTATGATTGCCATTTTGGTTTTATTGTAATCCTCTGCTTTCCTTTGTTCCTAATTCTCCAGAACAGGATACCTACAGGATTTGGTCAAGTCAGCTTTTAGACAAGCATAAACTCGCGGGATGGTGAGGCTAGGTGGTTGCCGTTGGTGTCCCAGATAAGTACCCACACTGCTCCTCATGTTAGGCACCAGGTTCAGGCTGCTTTCCACAGAAAAGGAAATTCCTGCACAGTTAATGTCAAGGAGAACTTCTTCAGTTTAGTTCAAATGAGGGAAGTTTGAAACCCCAGTTCAGAAGGATGACAAAGCTTCAGTCACTGCTCCTGCTAAGCATGGAGGGGAAAACCTTTCAACAAGCTCTTATCCCAGGGTTTCAGAATATGGATTTTTAGTTTCTCTGTTTAAAAGTGCTGTTGAAAAGCAGCTATGGCGTAGAAAGAGGCGCAATGACAAAATTAAACCTGCGCAGTTAGCCTTTAATACTTTGAGTACATTATTAGCATAGTTACACAGAAATGTATTTATAGTGTTTATTCACCAACACTCAAAATATTCCAAAGTCAAAGCTTTCCACTGAAGGCAGTGGAAAGAAGTTTTCAGAAAGGAGTAAGTGAGCTGGTTAAACTCTTTGCCAGGAAAAGACCATTTTCTTTCTGTCCACTTGGCCAGCTTCTCAGCTGACAAACCACCATTGTCTTCAATGCAGTGACACTGATCTATACCAGCTTTTCAGCTATTGGATAGTTCACAGGCCACTTCTGGTTTTTGTCAAGTGTAGTCAAGATTTGTAAGTGTTTTCAGCTCCTTTTTTTTTCTTTTTTCTAAATTTTTTTGCAACTCTTTTACTTGCTGTCTTATCAGCTTGCTGATCTACTGACTTAAATGATCTGAGCAAGAGAAGAAAGGGTAATTTGCTTCCTATAGATGAATTTAAAAGGGGGGAATTAATGCAAAAGACTCAAATGATCAGAAAACTTTCAAGATCAAAAGCCACTTTCCAAACACCAGCATGTAACAAGTGACACTGCTCCACGTACAGGACAGAAACAAAGGCACTGCTTTCATTTGGCCATCTTTTTCATGGTTATTATTTATTTATTTTTACTATTCATTTAGCTCGAGGACTGAGCATGGGCTGAAAAAGGAATTTAGGATTTCAGCCACCCTCCCAACAGCAGCAAAACTATAAATAGTGTTCAGTCTTTTATCCTTTGAACACTCCGAAGGCCCTTGTAGTCAGCGGAAGTGTTAAGCATGCCAAAGAAGCCCAGAGTGGGGCCTTTAATGAATAGACTTCGTTGTGACTGGCGATTACACAGGTAGATGGTGACAAGGCAGACAGTGTCCAGTCCTAACAGCAGTCCTTGTGTTTGGGAGATGATCCTTTCGAACCCTCTGTTCTGCTCCATCTGATCCTTCTGTGCTCTTCCTAGATGGGGTGGATGGGAACAAAACTGCATCCCCTTCCTTTCTGGCTCCGGCAAGGGGGCAGGCATGACACTGGTGATCCTGCACCACTGGTTAGCAGCGAGCACGCTGCCAACAAGGCCAAATGAGACCTTGCGAACGTTCCTGTTCACCTGGTGTCTCCAGCTCCCGGCATGTGGCGGTGCTTTGGAACCATGCAAGCACTATAACATCTTAATAGAAATTATTTTTTTTTAAAATGATAAAGAGAGAAAATTGGCCTTTCTGTGTGTTTCTATTCAAGCCAAATAGATTGCTACGTGTTATATTGGCAGGCTTTCCACTTTGGTAGCATTTCAAGGAAATGTGGCAATGAGCAAAATTTAGCAATACACCTCTGTCTCTCTCCCTATTAAAATTGTCAGGATAGTAAATCAAGTACTTAATGGCCAGGAAAAAAATTCAGTACATTTAAGAAACCAAGAGAATGTCTCTTGTGGCATCTGTAAAAATATCATCTGGTACCATTTAACTTGGGGAGAGACACATGTGACAAAGTTTATAGAGAAAATGTTAGTGTGCAGTTCAACTTGAAACAGAGAGCCTCAAAACACACTCTTTGTATTTCCAAATTGTTTCATGTGTGATGTGATCTGTGGCAAGAAGGATAAGCATTGTCATCTAGTCAGTATTTACTTAGAGCTTCATAAATACCAGCACAGATATCCAATTGAGTTTTTTTAGTCTAACATGATTTTTAGATACAGTGACTGATGAAGATCACATAAAAAACCACTGAATTTGCATGATAAATTATGGTGCATCTAAAGAATAATGCACAAGTGAAACAGAAAAACAAAATCTGCCTTTGACATGATTGATTGGTCCTACGGTCCTTGCTTCACCTGGAGAGAGGTGAAAAGGAGTTTTGGCTAAGGGAGGCTGGAGGCAATGAAAGTTTATGCCTAGTAGCCTTCTTGCCTTTTTTTTTTTCCTGTGGAAGATTGATCTGTCAAACTAAAAGAAAAATAGACTTCCTGTCCATTACATATACAAGTCCTTGAATTATCTTTAGCGGTTGCCTTTTCACTGAACTGTGAGACAACTTAATTTGAAATTACTCTTTTTGGAAATCCTAAACCCTTGACACATTTCATTAGGCACAAAATGATTATAGTTATCAGTTAATTTGTTTGAAGACTTGGTAAACACTTGTTACAAAGAGTTTTAGAGACGTCTAGTAGTTAGCAGAAAAGGGAAGCTGTCTCCAATCCTTAGTTTATTTACTTAGCACTTATTAAGCACCACTTCTGTATCTACCCAAAAAAGAAATATTTTAAGCAAACCGTAAAAGTAGGCTTGACCCTTTCACGGGCACGTCATAAATCAATTGTTAAAGCAAGGGTGAAAACTCTGAAAGAGGTCAGAGGTGGAAGAGAGGTCATCTCTGAGAAGGGACAGTGTGAAAATCCACGAGGGGTGGAGCTTAGGTGGAGATAAAGGCCTGAAAAAGGAAATTCTAGAAGTGGCAAGGCTCTTACACCACGAAAGCACCAATAAAATCATAGTTATCAGAGTGCTGAGGTTATTCACAGATCATTTCTAAGCCTGCAGCTCCAATTGCCAGATCAGTGATGCCAGCTCATTTGCCTAGTGACAAAAAGGGCATTTTTTGAAGTGGAAAGTTTACTTTTAGTTATATGCAAAGTAAGAGCAATACTTCTATCTGTTTCTCAGAAACTGTACCAGTTCTTCTGCTTTGCTTGACCTTGCTGTCATCAAGTCACAGAGGTTTATCCCAGTGACATAACAGTTTCTCTGGACAACCTTTTATAACTTGGGAGAAAGCATTGTGTAAAAATGTTTCATGCTATTCCCTGAGCAACCAAGGAAGCCTGCATATGTTTGACTTCAGTGGTTTTGACTTAATGTGCTAACTACTAATGCACCACTACGCTCAGGGCTGAGACTCCAGACAGAGTTGAGGGAACTGTATAGTGATATGAAATGGAGATAACACTCTGAACGCATTTGCAATAGCATAAATAAAGCACTATCAGCCACACTAATTTGCCATTTTGTCATCTCTGGGTTTTGGCTCATCTTCAGTCAAAAGGTATTAAACAATGTAACTGTAAGATTTGCTCAGTCTTTAACCAGCCTCACAGGTTTTTTTATGTGGGTTTCAGCTCAAACTCAGAATTTCAATGAAGAGCTCTATTTAAGCATTTGTTTCACTCAATGGACTAAAGTTTAAATTCCAAACAATTAAAGTTATTCAGATTTAAATGGGAAGATTTCCTGATTGTTTTGTAACTGCACAATTTATAAGTCATAATGACATTCCTTCACTTTGTCCAGAAAAAACAAAGGCTGATTTATTTCCTAATAACAAAGGCAAATGGTGAGGCTATATGAAACTGCTTCCTTATTTTCAATGGGTCAGTGCCAGGCTGTTAGGTATCTTTGAACCCCTCCTCCCATCTATAGCCTTCCCGTGAAGCAAAGCACTCCAAAACATCACCAATCTGTGGAGCACACCACGTAGTAAGTTATACTAAGCACCTCGTTATGGTGCAGCTGATACCTGCGCAGTCTGTGAAGAGAGATCTGCTTGATATTCATTGTATTGGCATTGATTGCACTGGGCTTACTGAAACACAGTAGAATGCATTCATCTGGCTAATGTATATACCTTCATTGATGCTGCATTGTGATGTAAACAATGTCCTGTTCCTTCCTTATAGTAACCTAATTGACAGCCAGGCATTTTGAGCACTCCAAAGGGCTATTGTTGTGGTGAATGCCGTAACAATAGGATTTCATATAGGTTGGGGCTTAAGAAAAGTACAATGTCCTTTTTCTGATATAAAACCAAGAATTGTGTACCAGTTGAGAACGGGATAATGGGTTCATCATGGAATTAAGGCTTTGGCTTTGTTGGGAATCAGCAACTTAATTTTTATAGATACACTTGTTTAAAAACTTTTCTTTGATTGAACACATATATTGTCTCTGTAGCTATAAATGTATATTTTTTTAAAAAAGATGTCTCTTACTCTCCTCAATAATAGACTCACGTGACATGAAGTTTTAAACTACACTCATTACTGTGTGTTGCCTGACAGTGGTGAGTCTTCTGGTGGCCTCTGCATGGAGTGGAGTGAAAGGCAGCAAAATCACACCCTTCATTTGAAAAACAACTTTGTGATAATATTACTAGCAGCTCAACCCAGAAATGAGAGAACTAGGTACAGGGATTTCAAAATGCCCCTTAATTTTAAGTGCTTTCCATTTTTTGCCTCCCCCTGGAGACAGAATCTCTTCCTCTTCCGTCTTGCAAATTGAGATACTGCCAGTCACAGGCTCTGTTTGAAGATCTGGCCCTTAACCTCTGGGGTTGTGAGAAAATATTAAAAAAAAAAGTCAAAAAAACCCTGATGTTTGGAAGGATTTCAACTAAATAAAATGATCGTCACTGGTTAGAGCCCTCTGGTAATGAGGGCACTGCATGCCTCCTGGTTATTGAACTTGAAGACATTTCTCTGATTGCTGTGCGTTTTGTGGGGACAGAGGAATCGAGGAGTGGTGGATGGGAAAATGTCATCAAAATATAGAATGGCCACAAATCAAAGCAGGCAAGGTGCTGTCATTTTTGCTGCTTCAAAAAAGGTGCTTCCAGACCCCAGCTGGTATTGCACAGACATTCGGTCCACCCTGCACTTCGAGCCAAATTCTTTAAAAAAAACATTTTAAAAGCCTCCCTCCCTCCTGGGAAAGTTTGGCTTCCAAAACTGAGACGATTTACTTGAGTGGCCAGGGTTTTTTTTGCCCTACAGAAGCCACACCTGAGGAGTGCTGAACATCCAAAGCTTCAACTGAAATCAGCAGGTCTGACTCTCTCTCAAGTGAGACAGCCTTTTCACTTCCGATGTGTTAAAATGATCTAGGCTGAGATTCTCAAACTCGCTAAAGTAGCTTAGGCATGCTCTTCCCACTGAAGATGAATGGGTCTTGTGTTTTCAGACCAACATTCAACTACACATGAAGATCCAGTCTCTAACATGAAGTGGGATGACAGCATAATCCAATACACGTGGACTCTGGCAGCAGTAAAAAGCCCACAACTCCTGTTCTGCCAGGTTCCAACAGATGTAGAGTATATGTGGAGTTTGTACCTTAAAGGGCATGGAAGTAAATCAAGCCCAGATATTGAGATTTCTCTCTCTCTTATGTATGTGTTCAGGCATGTGTTTGAACGATCTTTTCCAAAACACAACATATTTTAAATCATCAAGTTTTTCCCACACATACATTCATATGGTCAAAATTAATCTTTACACTGATTATTTTAATTGGTTGAGTATGTTTTAAGGGGTGGGGAAGAATGGGGTTTGCAATATTCTCCTGCTCCCCTCTTTGGTGTACTTGTGAGTTCACATGTGCAAACAACACCCTCCTCTCAAGCCCTCTTTCCTGGGATTCCTGAAACACACTCAAAACAGCTTTGCAGAAATGTTTAGCCATCCCAGTGGGAGCTGGACTGTTGTGATGACGGCAGCTGCTGGGTGAAGGATGGAGAAGCTTTTTTGGCACCATTGCCAAGTCCATTAGTACAAGCTATCTCCAGATGTTGGAACTTGATTTGGGTGGACGAGTAATTTCCTATTAGTGTTATTGCTAGGGATGGGCAGGTTCATGTTGCCTAAACGGGCTCAGGAGCAGTAGGCTTGAAAATTCAGTAAATGTTCACATATTACTTATTTTGAGCACCTCTGGGAAAGGAGGAGAAAACCCCACATTTTTATTAGAAAAAGAAAACAAAATCTCTGGTGAAAAGACAGAATCCAAATCCAAATGGAGGAGGACCGAATGCAGTGAAACAGAAACAGAAAATCATAAATAAACCCAAGCTATAGAATATCAGTCTCCTAAATCTAACTTTCTGGAAGTACAGTAGGGATTTAAAGAGAGGACTTGCTATCCTACAGTCCACCTCTAATTAAATAAAGAAAACTTTATTAAAAAGATATATAAAGTTATATGTTCCAGCACAAAAAGTTTTTTTGGTAGAAAAAGGATTCCCACAGCAGCAAAACCAAAACCCCAAGCAAGGAAAAGAAGAGGTGGCATAAATTTAAGCAAGAGCTGCAAGCACACTTTGCTATAGGCATTTACAGCTTTTACAAAGTTTGCATGGAGAGGACCAAAAACACAGCCAGTGTATCAGTGGCTGAAGAGGCTCACTGGGCATCTCTGTAGCTGTGCCACTGTGTCCCTGTGGTCCCATTTGGCTGAGTCACACGGTGTGAGGCTCTTGCAGCATCTAGCTCTTTGCTTCATGACTTGAAAACTGCGTAATGGTTTTAAAAGCCTCTAAAAATTGCAAAACGAGAGTGAGAGAACAGCTTTGAAGCAGCCCTTGGCCTGTGCCAGCCTCCAGTTTTCAAACCTGGCAATATTTTATCTACATGGAAAGTTTCTCCCCAGAGGTTAGCAAAGTCTGTAACAGGAGAGCGTTGCAGGAGATCTGCTCTCTGGAGATGGAAAATATTAGTGTTGGTGAGTCTGAACTGCAGTGAGATCTGGGCCGAGAGCTGGGCCACATGTATGGGTGGTACCAAGACAAGTAGGCTTCGTTTGGAGCTGCTTATGCCCAAACACAAAAGCACACATAGAGTGGAAGTCAAGTTTCGCAGCAAAAGGCAGAGTTTGAAGGGGAAAAAGCAAGGCATAGACCCAGCCATGCTTTAGTCATTAACTTTTAACTTGAAAGTCAACTTTAGAGAAAAATGGTCTGAAGAAGCAGCTCTCTCAGCAGGAAAAAGTTGAAAATGGAGCATGACGTTTATAAAACAGCCTCTGAGAGAGCAGAAACTCTCCCCCTGACATACCACAGGTTTCCACATCTCTCTCGAGCAAAGTGCAACACGAGGAGCACGCGTTTTACAGTTCTAAGCATATTTAATACAATGTTTTTACAACAGCTGTTGCTTTCACAGAACTTTAACCCCACTGTGTAAATGCATCACAGGGAAAATACTCTGTTGTCTTGGAGACAGCCTTTGCTCGCAAGCCCTTTTCCACCGAGCTGGTGTCAGCTTTCAGCTCCGGCCGCATTCCAGGCGGGCAGGCACATCCCGGCCTCTCTCTCCGTCTTCATTACTGGCCCCGCTGAAGGACGGACGGCTCAGGAATCCAGGGCAATTATCTGGGCGGCTTATGATCGGTTTCCATCAGCACACCTGATGAGAAAACGGCAAAAATAAGTCCAAAAGAGGGAAAAAAAAAAAAAAAAAAACAACCCACAAACCAAACCGAAACCAAAAAAAAAACAAAACCAACCAAACCTGTAAAAGATTTCCTAACATCCAGGGCAAAAAAATCCAGGACAAAAGAAACATTTGTTTCTTTTGGTTAACTTTCGTTTCTTGCTTATCGGGCCTGGTACGGAGCCAGGTGTCTATATCTTGCTAAATTTAGACCAATTTATTGTCTTAGCTGAGAAGTGTTATGTTACAGCTGACACTTGGAAGACCGTTGGAGGTATCGTGTGACAAATGCCTGCTGTTAAAGGACTTGGGAAACTTCTCTTGTCTTTGCGAAAGGTGATACTAGTGAGTGGCTTGACCCCTCCAGCTCTCTAGCATATGCAGTCACTGCTACAGGTAGTGTACAGCAATCACTGCCCTTCATCACATGTGTTTGTGGACACAGCCCCAAAATGTGTTCTGAAGTTCTGTCTTCAAAGTCACACATATGAAAAAGAAATAATTGGAAACTTCTATTAAAACCCAGAAAATTTGTTTTCGTCTCAGCTTTAGACATATGAATGTGCTTGAAGTGGCTGTGCTCCATGCATGAATAATAATAATAAAAAATGATGCTATGAACTTCAAATATACCCGCCAAGCATCAAAGAGAGATTTTTTTTTTCAAAATTGTGTAGCTGGACCTAATCCTGTAATGCACTGAATGCCCTTGAAAGCAGGGAGTGTTGGAAGGACTCAGGTCTTCCAAGCAAACACGAAAGATCTGAAACAACCAAGGCCCTAAATCTAATAATCTCCTTGAAAACAGCAAGGTGCAGCCATACCTTTGGCTGCTTTGTAATCAACACTGCTTTCTTTCATGTGTAAGCACTGCTTTTGTCAGCAGGCAATGTAGAGCTAATGCAAAGCTAAAAAGTAGATATTTTTTGTCTCTGGACACCCTTATTAATGCCCAAATCCAAAATGCAGGACAACATTTCATTACAGTCTTTAATGGAAACACGTATTTCAGATCCCTTGGTTCAAATGACACTTCCAAAGCATATGTTTAACATAAGGAGTGTCCTTTCCTGAACCAGAGCCTAGAAGATTAGCTGAATGTTTCTTCAAAAGGTTTAAAAAGTAAAAAGTCCCTGTGTCAGATGACTTGTGTGAGCAAAGATCTGAGGGAACCATCTGTAACTTTAACAATGCTTGACTGGAATAATAGCAATAAGGACCAACATACTGTCCTCTCTGCAGCAGAACAGTCCTCAACAGGAGTAAGAGTATTGGTGCTAAACAAAGTTAGGACTGGATTCAGGACTGGACCTGCAAATAAGGTCAACGCAGAGAAGAGAAAGTTTTAGTGCTACCTAGCATTGAAACAAGGTAGAGCTTGTAAAAACAGCTGTGCATCCTATGGCATTGCAGGAAGCTCCTGCCTGGATTAGGTTGTGTTTTAACTTGTGTTTTGACTTATGCATCATCCATCCCAGCAGTGTATACCTGCTGGTGCTTACAAAATGCGGGAAGACACCTCCAGCACAGGTCTAGCTTGACTGGCACGGACTGCAGTGATTCCTTCCTGCCATGGACAAGAGGCTCAAGAGGCAACTCAGCCATCTCTACCCAACCTACGAATGCGATGCACTTGCAGCGCTTCTTTTCCAACGTTTGCCTGCCCCAGGATCATGAGGAAGAGCCCTACGCGTTGAGAGCTACATGCTTCAGCTATTCCAAAGCCTGCTCTGCTGGCAAGCCAGGGATCACAGCGCTGCTATGAGACTGAGCAAAGCCATCAGATCATCGTGTGCAATTCTGCCTGCAACAGTTTCCTCATTTAGGGCTGGGCAGCTGGAGCAGCAAATATAACTGCAAACACAGCAGTGCATGGCTGCATGTCCCCAGAGGATTGGCTGAGCCAGGCTTTCCACTCAGCTCTTTGGGTTTAAGTACCCTCTGGGAAGTATATTATTCCTGTCTATCTCTGATGATTTTGTCCTGGAGACACACCAGCAAATAAAGGAAAAAGAGAATCCTAGATTTTCATCTTCCCTAACTTTCTCTTGCTTCTGCTTATTCTGCTAACTCCAGCAGGGGACAACAAAGAACGTAATCACTGATCACCTTGCTTTCCCTGACACATCCGGAGTCGCGGTCTGAGCCCAACAAGCTAGGGCGAGCAGAGGATGTTTGCTGAGAACTGTAGCATAGAAATGAAGTTAGGAGCACGGGGCCAAAGCCACAAGGCAAACCTCCCCTGAGTGAAGTGAGCAGGATTTGGCCTCTTGGAAGATGTGTGCACGTCTGTCTGCAATCTAGAATAGCATGCCACATTCTGCAAGTGTCATACATCTACAGGAGTTCATTAGGAGACTGACCTGACAAGTGCTGTCAGGCTGAAGCGTACTGAGTAGAGCCACTCTGATCTGACCTCACAAGAGAATTAGCATGTAGTTGACATTTAGGTGTACAGCTTTACTGTAAGGGAAAAGATATTTCTGACCTCAGTATCATAGTCATATTTAAACCATGCCTCCTCTGTCCTGGAGCGTACCAAAACTTTTTGAGCTTTTGCTGCCAGCTGCATTGGTTTTTTATTTCTGCACATTCAAAAGCACACCTGAAAGTTGTATACTGAATGGGTAGAAGGTTGCAAAGGCAGCTGCAAAAATCAATGTGACACTTCAGTTGCTTGCAGTGAATGCTAAGCAGAGGTGAGTAATTAGAAATACATAGTACCTAATCACATCCATTTTGTTTTCATAAAAGGGCGATCCTTATCTGGGTTCACATGAAAACATGCATGTGAAAGGTTTGCATCCAATCACAGACTATACAATCTGACATATTTCTAGTCAATATGAAGCAACCCAGCTGGAACTTTGAGGCCCTGACTGTTCCCAAATAAGCAGGGGCCCAGAATTATTAATAAATGCATTAGCAAGAAGCTTGGCTCAGTTCTAGGTATTATATTTCAAAATGAACTTAGATTTTTTTTCTGTTTTAAAACTGACTGGAGTGAGATGGTTGTGATTTATGTAATGCTAACCCTGACATATGACTTTTTTCATAGATTACACTCCTGCATTTATATATAGTTAGAAGCAAAGTTGTCCCATTATTTTCAACTAGGAAATCCTTCAATGTCAGAGTTCTATTCTTGGAATTTCATGTTCGCCTTCCTACATGTTTAGCTGGTATTTTAATTTACCTGTGTTCATGATCTCTGATATCTCCAGTTTCTTATCCTCTATGTCTGCTGTCTCTGTCAGCTTTTTGGTGCCGTTACAGACTCCCTATAATCTATAATAAAGACCTTCAAGACTGTTTGATTCTCTTGGAAAGAGAACATTTAAACCCATAGAGTCAGTCAACATTTTTCCTTGTTTGGTTCTTTCTCTCTGGACTCCAGAAAGAAAAGTGATTGTGTATAGTTGTTTGTATGAAATCACTGGTAAACAATATTGAATCAGGGTCTTTTTGTACTCTAGCAAAATATAAATCTAGGAAGATAGAAAATTTCAAAACCTAGTGCATGCTGAGGAGTTTGCTTGAAAAAGAAAACAGTGTTTAACACATGGTCCAGTGAAGGCAATGCCATGCTATTTTTGTGGCGACATTTATGAATGCAGTAGGACAAAAATCCTGACTTCTAAAACTTCAGGGTATGTCAAAACTTTCCCAGCCAAATGGCTAGGCTTAAGCAAAGAAAGAGAAAGCATAGCAGGCTGGATGTCCCATTGTAAGGCCTCAAAGTGCCCTAAACAACAGAGCATAGCACTGTGAAAGGAGCCAGGTGGCAGATGCCTCTCTGCTTCCTCACATCCTATAGAGACTCTGGCTCCTGAAGATACCCATGAGGGCAGTCATATTTGCTGGTTCTTCGTCTTTGAAACTAGTACTTTTGTGTTTCCCACCTTATCCAGGAGTGGATGCTTCCTCCTTCCCTTTCTCTTATTCCCCCTTCCCAGGAGGGCTGGGGACCCTCAGGGTGCCAAAGCCCCTGCTCACTGCCTTGGCATCATCCTCCAGTGCTTCAACACACTAGTGGTTTCTGTTGCTTGCAAAAGGGGACTGATGAGGAGAGAGTGGCAGTGCCTACCCCTCTCAGAGGGCAACAAGGTGGGACCACCTGTCTGTGTCAGATGCAGCAGGCTGCCCCGGGTCAAATGTCGCCTGTGAGCCTGGTGCCACAGCAAGAGGTAATTCAGTAGTTATAGTCTTCTTTCCTGATGCCTCTCCTGACGGACCAGTTAACTAAATTTCTTGTTTGTCCATAAGAGTCTTCCTGTTTGGCAGCGTGACAGAGCTGTACGTTATTAGGCATTGACAGCAGATTATTTCGTTGCCCTTTTCCAGGGAGGTAACTGTAAAGTAAAAAAATTAAAAGTGATTTGGGATTCTCTGGCATGAGAAACATTAACATTAGATAAGATATAATGGTATAAGATAACTTCCAGTAAGAGCTTCCAAGGAATCAGTTTTCTCTTCTGAAGCTGTGAAAGAGTGAAACAGTAAGAAATTAATTTTCTGTGGATAAATCACCTGCAGAACTGAAGAATCACGAGATCTATTTTTATGCACCATTTCTTTATTGGATCAGTTGGTGAAACTCTTGTGCCCTGTCACCTGCTGATGTTGACAGATCTATCAACCCGCTGATGGTGACAGATCAATCAGCTATCTGAGATACTTGGGAAACAGGTGGGATTCAGAATGAGGGATTCAGAAGTTCACACTTGCAGATTTCTAAAGAGACTGCATTGACATTCATCAGTCAAAATATGAAGGGGAGAAGGGGATTCCTTGTTGTATGGGTTTTTTTAAAGATTTTTTCTTGACCTCAGCAAAACGAAACATTAGTTCAGTAGAATCTGAAAGAAAATAGGCTTGACAGAAATTCTTTCCATGAAGTGAAACAAAACATTTTCTTGTATGTTTTATTACTTTTTAGAAATTGAAAAAAAAGTACTGCAATGAAAATATTAAAATACCATGTTTTGATCGTTTGTGTCATTTAAACAGCATCAAGTGAAATATTTGACACAAAAACAATCTCTCTTTTCAGGTGAATCTAATGCAGCTGAAATAGTTTCGACAAACGTGAAACTTTTTTTTTTCAGCAAAAGGACCATTGGATCCAGAATACCCCCCTTTTCCAATTACATTATGCACTGAGGGCCAGCCAGTAACACCGACTCAAGGTGAGCACTAGCTAGAGCCACTGGGACCCTCACCAGAGCAAGGAGTGGAAAGCTGATCCCTTAGGGGACAGGAGCGTTGTAACAACGGTGCTGTGCTGAAAGGCCTTCCTGAAGGAAAGAAAAAAAATCCCAAATATGGGAAAGCCTCCAGGTAGTTCTTGTAATTAGAGACAAATTCAGTATCATTTTCCAAATCAAAGAAATAATTGCCTTCGTTGTTTCATTTGGAATGCTGAAAAAAACCCCAAACTGTCTGTTTTTCACCAACTCCCTGGGTGTGCTGGGGAACATCCAATACATACCTAGTTAGCCTGGCTGGAACTACAGCTAAGCCACAGCTGAGTCACCTGCTGGTCACAGAGGAAGAAAAGGAAGCTTCCTCAGAAACAGCAGTCCACAGGCCAAGCGCCTGCAGACTAGCCATAGGTACCTAGCCATGTTGTTTATCCTGCCTGTGTCTCCACCTCATCCTTTCCTACACTGTTACAGCGCACAGTACAGTTTTTGGTCTTTGGAAGAGGCTCCAGTCTAGCACAGGTGGTGGTAGCTCTGGTGGAATCACAGTGTTACTCCCTACCCCAGGGAGCAACACTGCCCTTGACACCTACTCCACAAGGAACAAATGTGCCTGGTTTTCCTCCTTGAATCACCTGGTACCGTCTGACCTGAACTTCCGTACAGGCATATAGTTGTTTTGAGGAAGAGTTTGCATCAGAGTACATTAAATTCATGTTATATGTCATTTATTTTTGTTTAACATAAGCCTATAGTGAGGAAGGATTTCTGTTTTTCTCAGTATCTGTCAATTTACACTAGTTACACTATCATGGAACAAGAACAGTGAGGAGACTCATGAAATGAGTCTCATGAAATGATGTGCAACTGTGCTGATAGCTCTCGTTATTCCTAAAAGTTCTCCGTTGCAGCAGGATGGACAGCTGCAGCAGCAGGAACCACTGGCCCACAGAAGGAGCTGCTGCTCTAGTTCCACTAGGTAATATTGACGTTTTGGTTTGGTCAAGAGAATAATTTCAAGGGAGTGTCCCAATCACTCTTGCTTAGCACATGGAGTTTTAGATCACTGGCTGGTCTCAGGGCACACAAACTGCATTCCTTTATGGTTAAACTAAACCAGAAGACACACCCTAGCAGCACATTGACTGTATTCCCACTGCTAATGAACATTTAGCACAAAACCAGATCAGAGCCAGTCCAAAATAAAACTCCTGAAACACATCTGGTGTGAACATTGGCTCTCCAGTACTGCTTCTATTGTGCTCCAGAAGTTGTTTATGTGAAAGTGGCCTTTGCCATCTGTCCAAACAACACTAGATGACAGATTTTATAGAGACTGCATTAACACAATCACTCCGACCTTAGCTTTTACCTGTGGAGCTGCGTCCACCCGGTACATACACTGGATGTGAAGTAAAATCAACTGGAGTAGGTGCAATGCGGTAAGCAAAGGCTGCTGGCAGCCCTGTCCTTGGGCGGGCTCACCTACCTTGGGTGATAGGGGAGAGCAGATGCAAGCATCGAGACTGAAACATGGATCGAAACAAAGCAGTGGCATATTCTAATCCACTTATTAGGTACACAGAAGTCAGGTTCACCGATGTACTTTAGATTGTTACCTGCTGAATGTGTGATTTTCTGCACTTCCATCCATCACAGTGTCAGAGCTCACATTGTATCCACACAGGATGATTGCAGATCATACTAGATATTACTATATTTAAATACCCTGTATTTTTTCTAGGAAGGTTCGCAAAAGGTTTCCTTTGTATAAATACCCTTGTGATGTGACCAACTCAGACTTATGCTGTGTGTGGCTTTACTTACTCTTTTGGCTCTGAATTCACTTACAGACTGCATTCAATAAAAGCTTAAAGTTAGCAATCGGACAATAAAAGCAAGGATAAACAGTTGAACCTGCCGTTGGATTGATAAGAAATGGGAAAACATTATATAGCAAATTCCACCACCTCTTTCCTTCAGGCAATCGTTTCCCACATATCCAAGAGCTGCCGGCAGACTTCTGCTGTGTTTGCTTAGGCAAAACGTGCCCAGCAGCTGATTAACTCCTCTTCCCTCCTGGGAACCAAACTGTTGTTCTTTTAGCAAAGGTTTTGTTAGGATACAGCCCTACCATCTCTAGCAGCAGAAAGGAGCTGGTTGGATATGTATCACCCTCTCAAAAGCACAGCAAAGAGAATGTCCACGTCCACCAGCAATGACTTGAAAGCATCAGATGTTTTCCTAAGCTAGCATTTCCTTTTGTTAAGACATGCCAGTTGTGTTAGAAAGAGCTCTGTGTAATCTATGACTTAAAAACGTGAAGCCTTGACTTTTAAATGAAGAGCTTGTTATTACAGTCCTATTGTCAGCCACACGTGGCAGTATTAGAGAGATACTGCTGTGTATTTTGGCTTTGTTAATAAATCTAAACCCTGCCTTTGATGCTGTGTGGTGATAAAAAGTATAGAAAAGCTTGAAATGCAAATACACTAACGTATATATTGCTCAAAGGACCCACATCTTTTGCAGGCACGGGTTGTCTTATGTACTGCAGTCATTGTTGCTTCAGTATGAGTAGAATTCATCATGGTAAAAAAAAAGGTGCTATTTTTACTCAGCAGTTTATTTTAAAGGTTAAATTTCAGCAGCTTAGCCTTGTGGAGATTGGTATTTTCATCAAAGTACTCCAAACATTTTAGTACAAAACCACACTTTCACAACAAGCAAAATAAACAGCTACTGAACCTTCCTTTTATCACCAAAATAAACAAACAAACAAGCAAACAAACAAAACTTTACACAAAGCAAAATTTTAGGACTGCGAAGTGACCTGGAATGAAATGGCAAATGCAGGGTGGTTAAGCCTGTAAGTTCGTTTATTTTCTTACTTTGTACTTAATGTTGTTTGAAATATAGTACTATGTAGGCATGATTTACAACTAGAGTTAGGAATGTGCTCACATGCTACTGTTCTTTATGTCCAGCTTTTTGGCCTTGGCAAAAGCATCTGTTTCACATGGTGGAAAATTGGAATCAAATTGACTTGGTTTAAATTAGTTCATTATGTGCTAAGTAGTGGTTTGGAGCTGTGGGTGTCATTATTGAAATGTTTTTCTTGTCTATAGAAAACTAGGAAATTACCTAAAGTAAAGGTGGAAAATATTAACTAATGCCAACAGCACTTGAAAAGAATGGCTGGAGGTGTCGGGTCCTCACTACATGAATCATGTCGGATTATTAGCTCTCTTTCCTGAGGTGCACCTGTAATGGAGGGGTTTTGATGAGAAATAGATTTAAAAAATATGTGAATGATAAATTGGAATATGAGTTGTGCTTCGTTTAACCACAAAATTTAACAAACACTGATAGCTCCACAGCAAATTGTAAGTGAAACCTGCTGATTTCTCGGGACTTGTAAGAAACTCAAGTAAAAAGGATATTCCTGAAGGAAATACTTATTGTAATCAGCATTTTGGTAGTTCTGCTAGAAGCGGTTTGCTGTTCCTTGCGATATATGGTTTCTAATGAAAATCTGCTCTTACAAAAAGTGCATTGCAGTGGTTTGAATGGGTGTTCAGGGTTTTTTTTGGTACTCTGCTTTCATAACGCACTGGCTAGGAGGCAATGGAGAAGTGGTGACTGTAGCTGCTCACAGAAGGCTGGGACCTCTGTTTGTGAGCGATGTGAACAGCATGAACACCAAGTCTCCGATCTCTGACCACTAATAGATCATCCATCAGGACATTGCCAGGCACTGACAACTCACCCTGAGCATGTGAGCCAGCTGGCTAGCTATCTGAGAGCCATGCTGAAAAACATGTGTTGCCTCAACACTGAAGGAGAAAAAAAGAAATAAATTTTTCTATTTTTGTTTTTTAATTTTCACCTTAAAAAGACTTCACCTTATTTCAATCTGAGCCAATAAATGCTATCCACAAAAAACATGGCTCATCCTGACTGGTGACCCTTTGCCCAGGCCACCATTCCTTTTCCAAAGGGACAGCAAAGCAAGCACTTGTTTGCTTTTGGGCTACCAAGATGCAGAACGAAAGCTGGTACCAGTTTCTTCTCCCTCTCAAAGCTGTTACCTCGTCTTACGCAAGTAAGCATTTGACATAAGCCACTATTTGTGCCCTTGGACACACCAGCCAGCGCTTTCAGCAGCTCTGTGAACACCCTCTCTGCTGACTAGTTCTCTGCAGCCAAGGCTCTGAAGACTCTGGATACAGCTTTGCTCTCTCCTCTACTCTAGTTCAGTAAACCCTCCTGCCTGCCCAAAAAAAAAGCCAACAAGATGTTGGGCAACAACAGGAAGGGTCCTGATGGCAGAGGACATTATTTTGCCACCTAATAAAACCTTGTAGCTCTGTGTGCAGAGCTGGCCTCTGAAGCCTGAGAGGGTTGGAATGTAGTTGGAAAGCACACAGAGGAGGGAGAGCAAAATGCTTAGATTGGCAGAGCAGCTGGCTTAGCAGGAGGGGCTAGAAGGACTGGCACGCTTTGGTGCAGAGAGGAGAAGGCTGAGGGATGATACGGCAAGTTCGCAAAATCATAAAAGTGGTGGATAACTTGGATGTGGGCATGATGTTCAGTGAATCTCACAATCCTAGAGCTAGGAGGCACTCAGTAAAACTCGTAGATCACCTTAAGTCAGATAAAAAGGTATTCACTTACAGTGCACACAGTGAACTGCTGGAAGTTGCTGCCAGGGAAGGGTGAGAAGTCAGGCAGTGCCAGCAGGGATGTGGCCTGTCTCACCCCTCAATGATGCTGTGGAAGAAGAGGAATGGCTCAAAAGCATCCAGGCTCACCTGCTCCCCCCCTACCCCTAAATAACACCTCCCCTTCTGGGTAGACAGCCCAAACTCATGAAAGGTGTCCTGAAGCTGAAGACAGGCTGCCAACTTTAATAGGTTCCTTGAAATGTTTCATCTGTAACCCAGGCTGCAACACAGAAACCAGTATCAGAGGCCAGAGCTTTCTAAAGCATAGGTGGAAACAATTCATTTGCCTGGTTGAAACTGTGACAAACATTCTTCTTAGGCAGTGTCTCTGGAGAAGGACTGTTGTTCTGGTTCTCTGTAAACATGGCTTTGTTGGTATTGTGGAGGGGCCATTCATGCTAACACAGTGTCATCATTGTCATTGTATCTCTATATATCTCTTGATAGTGAAACACAGTGACAGTTAATTTCTTTTAAAATCTTTGTTATTTAAACTTTAACATATTTTTTCTGCTTTTAGAAAAGAGCTATGTAACCTTTCAGCTTCTTGCTGCAAAAAAACCCCAAACAAACAAACAAACAAACCCCAAACCCCCACTTGCTAATGGTTCCCATGCCCTTTGTGCCTGGCAATCTTCAATTCTTACTTATCTGCACTGAGGATTCAGAAAAGAAAATACAAATAAGATATGAATGCGGCTTTTTCTAAGATGTGTGCATCTTTTGACGTAGATTGAGTTGAAATTTGAGTAGCACCGCCAGTGAGGCTGTGATAGGGAAAGAAAAAAAGGTGGGGAGAGGTTCAAAATTTGCTGTTCACTCAGCTTTGACTATACACAGTTGTGATTGACATCCTCATGTTGGTCAGGAGGTGCTTATAAGTGGAGAACAGTCTTTGGCTGTAGAGAACGGATTTGTAATTGCCTTCTTTTACTGGATCCCTGACTCTTGGACTGACAGACATACATGTAATACCAGATCTGAGATCACTTGTCACCATGTGCGTTTGAAAAGAAGATCTCCCGTATTCCCTCCCTGGTATGTAAACCTTTGTCAGCTCCCTTCATCCTCTTTTTTTTTTTTTTTTTTTCCTGCCGGATCAGATTACTGCAGCATAGTCTGGAATAACTGATGTGATTTATATTTAGCACTGTGTCTTCCTGCTTTCTTCAGGTTTATGGCATTGCCTCTGCTCTTAAACAGCAAAGCACAGCACTACTCTTCAAGGTTAGATCAGGCCTCTGTTTCTATCTCATCTTAAAGTAGAGTTTCTGGGGACACTTCTGTCTGCAGCCACAGGCTTTCTTGCCTGCCTTAAGATATCCCTTAAAGTGCAGTCAGTAGGGCCGTGGCCTTACTGAGGTCGTGCATATGTCAGTGTTCTCATGTAGGCTGATACTTTAATAAGCAATATCAAGCCGTACAGTAATAATGAAAGTGTTCAAGCAAGGGAACTTGAATTAAGAAAACTATTTACATACCTGCTGCACAAGTTGCGTTACAGGAGACTATTGTGTCAAATGCTTGTCTACAACACTTGCTGGCTGTATGCCAGTGCCAGGGGAGACCCTTAGGTTCGTAAATCTGCTATGGGTACCCATGAGGCCATCTATTCCTCCATCCCAGCCCCACAGACACGGCCTGCCCATGCAGCTCACCTGCTCTCTCAGTGGAAGTCAGGGATCTAGAATTACTCCAGAGAGAGACAGAGCGTGCTGAACAGGTATACAGCTGTCACTGTTACAGACAGGTTTGGAGAGCTGAACATCTGTGAGATGGGCATGTGTGCATAGGAGGGGACCACATGCGTGTGCAGCCCCTTTCCCTCATAAAAGTCTACTTGTTGTAGAGTTTATGGTTTGAGAAAAAAGACGGCAAAG
This sequence comes from Pluvialis apricaria, assembly GCA_017639485.1. NCBI lineage: Eukaryota > Metazoa > Chordata > Aves > Charadriiformes > Charadriidae > Pluvialis > Pluvialis apricaria. The sequence goes on along the minus strand of CM030044.1, from coordinate 45,697,052 downwards.
TCTTGGTGCTACTCTGTTTCTAGTAGGGATGCTTGGTGAAATCCACATTTCAAGATCACAGACAATGTCTGAGTTTTTCTGATGGAGGAGCTAATCTGTGTGAAAACAGTACAGAGGAACAGACCTTCAAATATTTTCAATGCAGCTGAAAAACTGTTATCCATCATCAACTATGTGTGATGGGCATCTGTCATCCATCCTACTTTTATTTACTTTTCAGGATCCTGGGAACTTTGTCAACAGCAAATCAAAGACCTTGCAACATTTTTAAAATGGATGCATCAACTCTTAGTGTTACTGACGTGGTTTCTTACTGATGACTTTCAGCGTAAGCAGTAAATCAAATCCTGGCTATGTGAAAATTGCATTTATTTGCCACTTAATGTATTCTGCTGTCACTGAAATACATGGAAAGTTTGCAGTATATTTAACCAGGATTAAAATCAGACCCTAATAACTGGAGAATAACCATTAGACCATGCCAGCCTTGATTTCTCAGCATCTGGTGTGTGGACAAGTGCAGATAAAGTGTAGCAGAAGGATACATGTTTTAAGAGACAATAAAGTCAACATATTTTAAACAGAGTAACTTTTCCCATCACAGTTTACACTTTCTTGGAATAATTGGAATGACACAGATGTGGTGTCCTCGATGAAGGGGAATTAAATTCTTACTGACTCAGGGCACTAATTATAAAAGCTTTCTCCAGCAGCAGCTGATGTCTCAGCACTGGAGGCAGATCCAGCTACTAAAGAAACGCATTATTTAAAGGGACAGAGACAAAGTGGAGGTGGGAGATTTGCATTGGTTTTGATTGCAACAAAAACTTCTTATATGACCTAGAGAATTTTTTTTTTTTGCACTGTGTTTCAGTGTAACAGAGGAAACCCTCTTCTTTGCCTCCTCAGGGACATTGCAAAGCTGAAGGTTTGAGTCCCTAGCAGGGATGGCATTGCGTGGGACAGGTTGTGCAGCTGCTGTCCTCTGCTGCCTGCAGTGGTGGCCATGCACTGACAGCCACATGGCTGTGGATGTGCTGCTGGATTGCCAGGATTGAAGACAGCACTCGTAAGCCAAACGAGGGTGGATCAGCCCCCGGGTTTGCTTAGCTAACCCATTTTGGCTCAATCAGCTCTACAACAGGAGAGATGGAACCCTGTCAATCATTGCTCCTCACCACTCAGAGCTTTGAATATATCCTCAGCTTAGCTATTCTGATGGCAATAATGCAAAAATGTCTATAATCAAGTCAAACAATTGTCATTTGTTCTGTTTTGTTTCCTTTTGCTCACACACAGGCTCTGGTGCCGTACTGAAGAAGAAGGCACTCAGTCCCTTAGGCTTGATCAGTCCCAACACTTAATTTAGTAGCTCAATTTGTTTCTTGAATCAGGAGTGAAAGTGAAGGTGATTCATTCAGCCTTTAAGGCAAGAGGCCAAAAAGAGGTGTCACAGAAACACTGCCTGACATCCATCCCACGAATGACTGGCAGTATCCCGGACTCAGAGACAGCTGCCCCTGGCTCTGGCATCAGGAAAATTCATCTCTTGTGTATATGTGAATCACTGGCTCCTGCCTCCTTCCCTGCATCAGCTGGGAGCTGTGGCTTGGACAGTGGCAGCAAAACAAACTCAGGGCAAATGTAAGAAGCTCCACACAGATTGCAACTGTGTGCTTAAAACCTTGGTGGCATAGTGATATTAAAAATAAGAGCATGAGCAGCATATGAACTGCAGGAGCTAAGCTAAGTAGCTACCTCCCAAGACTTTTTTGCACAATGATAAGAATAAGAGACATCTTGTAAGAATACAGAAATTTACTAATTTTTTGATCCCTAAACTACTAAATCGAGCAACAGTGCCATAGTACAGGGTAATGCTGAAAAGCCACAGCTCTCAAGAATTAACATAAACAGTAAACATTAATCCAAATGAGGAAGCAAGAAGTTTTTTGGGGGACCAATGTAAATACTATTGTGGCAAAGAGTGCAGTTTCCTCTTTTGATGAAGGAGGCTGTATTCTCATTTAATATTACACCCTGCAGCAAATATGAAGATAGCTTCATCTACTCTTTGGTGAGCAGAGGCAGAAAACAAAAGCTGGTCTCTGGAGGCTGAACTGTGTTATTCTGCATGTGAAGATTAGTCAAAGAACGTGGAATAAGCACCCTTCAGCTTCATGGCTTTCTTCCCCGCTAACAGCTGGCCAGTCACAGGTGCTGGCAAAAGCCCCACCAACCTACTGAAATTTACTGGGGAGGGCTTTGTTATTTTAACACCACATTCAGAGAGTTCCTAATTTGCTCTGGTTTGAAGTGTTCCTTATGAATACAGTGAAAATAAAAAGACCTCCAAAAGGAACCTGAATAAACACAGAAAAACTTGTTTGCAAATGCAACAGCTAAGGAAACAACCGTAAAATATCTGTGCACAAAATACGCTGCCTGGGGTGAATTTGATCGTAGTTTCACTTTGTAGCCATGCTATCCCTCTACAAATACAGTTGTAGCATCTCTGTCTTCTGGTACGTGTCTGAGGGCCAGGGAGACCCCTGAAGAAAATGCCTTTTTGGAGGGTATGGTAGAGTTTCTGGGATTTCAAGAAACCATAGGACAAATATTCAAGCAGTCATTACCCCCTGGGGGACATCCAGTAACCTTCTCCTGATGCCAATATCTTTCCGCAGAATTTTCCTGCAAATAGGAGCCCTAGTGGCCACTGGGCTCTCACAGCAACACCGCAGGAGGCCACGAAAGCAGCCATGAAGCATCTGAGATAGCACTGGGAAAAGTCCCCAGCAGGAGACCGAAAATCGCATATGGAGGTGATGTGTCCTCAGCTGTGCTACTCCCATCCCAATAAAGAGCATCAGGCTGTACTTACAAATGACCTATAGCCGACCATGCCATTTTGAGGGCTGGACCAAAATCACAGGTAGGGATTTCCATTATTTCATTGTGGTGTCAGACAATATACTGGGGAGTTTGTTTTCCATTACTTTTGCCATTGCAACCTAAGCAACATTTGCTGTGCCAGGAAGCTAGTCATTTGGAGGCTCAGTCTTCATCAGTTTGAATTTTAAAAGACCATAGTTTTTTGTAGGGAAGAGGGCAGTAATGGAGGTTTTCAAGGAAAAAAAACATATTGCAAAGTAAACAACCAAAATGACCAAAGACTGGAAATGGTGTGGGTTCTGGTATCACTGACAAATCTGCTCTTACTCTATGCCCCACTACAGGCTCACAGGCTGTACTTCTTCAATGCTGATACAAGCTTTGGTGGACATTGTAGGTCACTGCAGCAAAGAATATCAATTTGAATTAAAAAATCTTTTTTCCAGCCACACCTGTATTTCCAGATGGCATTAGCTGACTACCAATGTAAACCAAGCTATTCCAACTAGCTAGCTCTAAAAGCAGAAATATTTTTTCTTAAAGACAGATGCTGTTTGAGGCACTGCACTGGAAAAGACAAAAGTTATTTGTCTACAGTGATGAAATTTTAATCTGTTTACTGAATAAAACTTGTGGCAATGTATTTTAGATCGTATTCCACAATGTTTTTGCTAATAGCAATTAATAGCCCCCAATATTGCCAACATTTGGCCTTTTTCCCTGTGCTTTTGCCTAAGTGTTTGCAGGATTCAGATCTGTGCTCCTCTAAGGCTTTTTGGCAGTTGCCTGTGCCTTTTTTTCGTTTACTGTAGTAAACCATGCAAGAAGTAGTGGTTTCTGGAGTTACATTTTTTCAAATGGTTTCCAACTTCTCCTGACTTATCAGATTCAAGGAAGGAATGAGAGATTAGTGCAAAATGAGGGCAGCAAGATGAGAATAATGTAGCCGTAGGAAACCCAAGGCTTTGTTCCAGGTCTATGGAGGAGGACAGACAGTGTGAAGCAGAATAGGAAGATCCACCTTGAGGTATGAGTGACAAATGACACAGATGTATCTCCGAAGGTGTAGCATGCCCTCAGAGCCTTTCAGGAGAATTAGAGCCTTATATCACTTGGCTGCCTACCTGCTATTTTCTGGGTGGTAGTGGATAAGATCTTGCTGAGGCCTGTGAGAATGATTGAATTCAACCTCAGGCAGAAGATTGCAATGATATAGATAATCTGGTCCCTAAAGTAAGCTCGGTGGCCTCAGCTAATGCAATTTATGGGCTGCTTTCCTTATTGCAGAAGTCCTAGGAGAAACTTGCATTCACCAGAAGCTTGATCTACAAAAGGTGCTAAGTTTGGCCAGCTCCAATTAATTTCATATAAGGTTGGGGGTGCTTGCACCTCTGAAACTCAAGCCTTACATGTGATGCATGAAGAATCTGCCACATTCAGTGTCTCATTATCCAGGAGCATAAAAATGATTGAAAGAGGGGGAAAAAACAACAAACTCAAACTTCATAAACATTCATTAAAGTCCATCATTGGTATCTAAGCAACATGATAGCATAACAATATGTCAGTTGTCACTTTTTAGCATGCAAGTTTTATTCCCAAATTACCCCAGTAACCTAAATAAGAAATGCAAAATGCACAAAAAATATGGCCATCTGGAATACATAATGTGGAAAGGTCTGCAATGCATTACATGGTCTGGAAAGTGGCTGGTCGAATTCCAGAGAGCTAAGATAGACTTCAAAGTCTGGCCGCACATCAGTGAAACTGCTGATCAGCTCAGATATTTAAAGTGGGTGTAGATGAATAAATTTATTACATTTTTTATCTGTTGCATTCATATGGGAAAACATGACTGTAGACAGGTTCTCCATTGATTTCATGCTTGGTTCTTTTGTTTTTAACTGTATAGTATATTTTCAAAATTTTACATCCTATTGACATTTTACAAAAAGAGCATTTCCCCATCTTTTATAATGCCACTGTACAAGAGAAAAAAACCAACAAACAAACAACTATAAAGAATAAGACATGACTCAAATACCTTTAAAAAAATAGTTGGGCATTTTTAATTTGTAAGTAATGGAAGACAAATCAAGCTGGGTTTCCAACTTTGTTTTGTTTTTAACTAAACCCCAAAACATCCACCATTTGGGATTTTTCATATTTTTAATTCAAACAGCTTGCTCCTGAATTAATTGTTATGTCTGACTCTTATTTACCCAGACTTCCAGCTTTTCTACTTTTTGTTGGAGGAAGAGAAAGAAAGTTGAAGCCATACACTTCATTATTTTCCATGTGCTGATCCCAGAATCACATGCACCAGAACTGGGATTTGATGTGTTCAAGGCATATTTTAATCAGCCTATGAATGAAACCAGGAATCTCCAAACTTTGATCATCTCTAATGGGACAAGGGGATTATTCTGCTCTTCTTTTTCCTCTTGAAAGTTGGCATTTTTGCAATAGCTCATATAAAGAGTCCTTCACTAGGCTCTCCAAAGGTAGAACTACTCTAACCAAGTGTGATTTTACTATTCTGCTATTATTTAGGCACTGAAATTAACTATGCGTAACAAACAGGAGATTTTTACCATAAAATACAAAAACGTTGCTCATGACAGTTTTTTCCTAGATTAGTTACAGTATGTTAGCTTTTCTACTGAGCATTCTTCACTACACGAATCAGTTTCCTGTTTATACAGCGCAAGTGTCAAGTAAACTGCTGGGAGAACTGTTTTTAATTGACTTTTAATTACTGTGCAATACATGATAGAAATTATAGTGTAACACATGCATACTACTGACTGCAATGGAGTAAGAGAATTGTCCATGGGAAATGCATTTATGATTGGATTTTTTAGGTTTTACCTTCCCAGGGTCCATAACAAAATCCCAATATGGTTCATGCAGTTTCCCGTCCTCCAGTTAGGCTAACACACACTCAGGAAGATGCAGCAAAATTACTTCACATATTGTGAATAGATAGATCAGCACATACAGCACAGCAGAAATCACACTATCTTCTTAAAACTGTCTTTTCCTTTTCAGGAAGACAAGAATAATTATCTCAAAATAGTGATGGCCTTGGTAGATAAACTATTTTCCCCAGGACCTTTTTCCATCCCATTGATGAAGTCACTGAGGAAGATAGATAGATATTTTCTGTTTGGCTGCCTCTGTGTACAGGTTTGACCTAAATCAGTAAAATTAGTGGAGATTGCATGCTGTGATGTGGGTGTGGGAAGAAGAATGGAAAGGAACACCAACAAGAAAACACATCCATTATGGAATGGGGGATTTGCCTAAGAACTGGTAGTAGTTGCAGCTAGAGAGGACTTCAGGCAGCTGTGAATATAGATCACACGATTATGGCAACCACCATCTCCCTGCTGAGGGCGTTACTCCAAAGTTCTCTGAAGCCTTTTCAGCCATGCATTCTTCACCAAAGCCTCAAAAGCTGAGGTCTGAGGGGATTTACTTCATTCTTGCCAACATCTTTGAAATATCCATAGAGGTGATCCCTATGGTCATCTGGCTCATCAGCTTCCTGCTTCTCCTGAAACCCAGATGTAAAAAATAATCAAATATGGCTGAAGAAAGAAAAAAAAATGAAAGAGAAAAATTGGCCGAGCATTTCAAAACCTTCACACGCCACAGAAGTTTGGGTGTCATTTTCCTCATGTTTCATTCATACCTTTAAAAGAAGAGGAAAGGAAAACATGTACTTAATCAAAATCCCAGCTGCGCTTCCTGAGCCTATGTGTTTTGCAGATGGGAAGACTCAGAAGACAGATTGATTTTTAATCAACGTTAAATAAAGAAGAGCATCTGCTTCATGTAGTAAAAATGTACCCTATAGTCCTAGTCATCTGACATGGCTGCTGATGGCATCACTGACTCCTTGATAGGGAAAGTATGGTGGTAGCACAATGCCTACTAGAAGCACACCACCTGGGCAAAGGGTGACCTGTGGTAGAAAAGCTATCTGAAAATCAGTGTTCAAGCCTTCATTTAACACACCTTGGCACTAGAGACTGGCTGAAAAGAGTAAATTGTCATAAAATCCATAAAAAATTTCTTCTTCATTACAGAAACAGATCCAAAACAACTGACTGTTCAAATAGCTAACATTTCCAAAATCACTGCAGACAGGGTCTAAACTTTGTTGTCTGGTTGCAGTCTCCTTGTCTTTTAAGTAAAGGAGTGTGAAAACAAAAATGGCTTGGATAACTGGCTGGAACATTTTGTTGCCCCATACAACTTGCTATTTGCAAGTGAAGGGATTCCTACTTGAAGATAAGGAGTGAAGCTTTATTTGCATTTGAGCAAGGGTAGAAGCTATGAGTACACTGCCATGATTTGTTACAGTTGTTTTCAAGCTTTAGAAAACAAAATTGCAAAAAACATAAACCCAAGGTGTTTTAGGAACTATGAACAGAAAACAAACATGGTAGTTGATATGAGCAATGTATCAGTAACTCAGAGGCTAACTTTTTATTAAGTCATCCAGAAAATATTTGCAAATTTTTATGATGTTTACAAAAATAGGTTCACTTTGAGGATGATCCATCCACAGAAAATAAATGTTTCCTAGATAACCAGTTTCCAAGAAAAATAGTTCAACTGGCTGTAGAAAGGTGGGATAAACATGCTAAACTAAGAACAGTAACACAAACCTAAGTGCGATAACCTGCTAAAAAGTCTGAAGCACACTGGATGTAGGTACTTTGGGAAGAAGTTTGGAATTCAGGTGAAAAGATATGTGCGTTTAGAAAGTCAAGAATCACTCCAGTTAATTGTAATGGGATTTGACTTTAAATCCTTTCCAGACCTACTTTATAAATTGGCCTACTGAGGGTGTTCAGCAGAAGCATAAGCTAATATCATACCCCATCCTCAAAGGAAGTGCTAGCAGGTAAGAGGAAAAGGCACTGCAGGGCTGAAGAAGCCCCCAAAACTCAGGGCTCTGTTGCAGACATGTTTCTAGGACACAGTAGTCTTCTTTTTTTGAGCATATTCTGGCAGGTCAAGGTTTTATTTTGCAGATATTAACCCAGTAAGTTTGACGGCAAAGTAAAGCCTTGACTTTTTTATAAACTAGCTACTGCATGGTAAGAGTATACCCAGCCTTGACTATGCTTGTTAAAACATGTTACTCCAAAGGTTCTACTGTAACTTTTGGAGTCACTTTTAAGGATGCTAATGACAGATCTTTTAAAGGTCTTAAAAACAATCTGGATTACCTTCACCACAACTTAAAAAAAATGAGAGAGAAAAAAGATGTATCTTCTCCTTGCTACCAAAAGGAAAATTGCTGTGTAGCAGCCAGAAAAAACAAACTGACCCTTCTTCTTCCTGGGGGGTTGGGTAGTCCTACTGACCTTTCCCAGGAGCTGCAGCTTATAGTTCTCACCTAATGCAGCTACGGGTTTCCAAACAAAACTTTGTATTATGAAAATTAGGAAGGGAGGGATGTGTAGTGTAAAAAGTGCCCATATAGAAGAAATGTATTAAGGATGGCACTGGAAGGAGAAAGGGAAAGCTTAAGAAAAGTGGTAAGTAACTCATCTGAGGTGTTCCTTTGGTGATAAGGCCTTGCATATTGCTTAAGATCATCGTGTCCGGCAGTCAGTCAAGACCAAGCTTGCCAGTTAGTGTTTACTGAAAGTCTGAAAACAGGACACTTATCTGTTGGGTTTAGTTTTACATGCATGCCTTTCTCATTTGTCTTCCTGTCCTGCTTCATGTTTTTCTTATTCTCATTTAAATGCTCCATTTTTTAGAATGGTTTAATAATCCTTCGAAGCATTTAATTTCCTCTTTGCCAATCTAAGCCAAAACACAGACTGTATTCTATTTGACTGATGTTTGACCATGAGGATTTTTTCTATCTATACACACACACACACACACACACACGCATGCGCGTGCACACACATTTTAAAAAAACATCATTCTGTTACAAATCTGAAAGCAATCTTCAGCCTAAATTCCTCAGGAGCTCATTCAGGGACTTTTTTCAATGGCAATAGGAGGACTATTCCTCGTGTTCACAATTATTTAATGGAGAATTATCTAGATTGATTTCAGAGCACCATCCAGCAAAGGAGTGTGTGTCCCATTAGAAAACTAAGCTTTCTTTGAGAATCACTGATGATGAAAAGCTGTACTTATTTTGCCATGCAAACTATGCAATTTAATGTGTACTTCCCTTAGGGGGTGACATGGAAAAAAGACCTAACTAAACTCTTCTGATCTAATGCCCAAAATATATTGCATTTCTTTGCTTTATATATTTTAATGAAAAAAATCTTTTAAAAAGGTGCATATTTAGACATAAAAGAACCCAAATAATTTAAAACAATTACATTGTAAATGTCAGTTCTTCATAAATGAAGCAATAAAGCATATAGAGCAGGAGCAGGGATACATTGTCAAGCAGGTACCCCTTTTGTAAAGCTGCATTCCCACAGCAAATGTTTTAAAAAGTAAGTCATAACATCTTTGAAGCGACATCATCTTTCTCTGACTGAAGCCCCTTTCTTATCTCCTTTGGTTGGTTTCGAGGAAAATCTCAGTGTTGTTAGCATGGTCTCGTGGCAACCTTTCAATGACTGACCTCCATGTGCTTCTCCAGTCCCCCATCCTAAGCTAGAGCTATGCACTTTCCCCGTGAGCCCACAGCCATGCAGGTGAGTGAACGGCCAGAAGGCAAGAAAGGGCAGAGTCTGGAAAACCTGTGAGGGTTTGATTCTTCTACAGCCCTTCTCCGTGGTGTCTTCCTCTGTAGTCTGTTGGAGAAATTAGAAAAAAATTGCAGAGCAATAGGGACCTCATTTGTCCAGAACAAAACTGTCAGATTCCGCCTGTATATTGGTGGGTTTTTTTTTGCAAAAAAACCCACTTTTTTTTCCATAGAAGTCTGAAAAAAGCCTACGTCTTCTCCAGCAACTCACTTCTTTCCATCTTGAGTAAAGTAGTCACAAACATTGCTATTTGTTTCTGATTTTCAAACGGCTCTCCCACAGCACAGTCAGTACATGAGGCATTTAACCCAAGCAGCATGCTGTTCTTTTCCCAGAAAACAGCCAGTAAGATACATATGGTGCTTTTTCTTCATAGAGAGTGAAGGTCACTATGATATAAAAAAGGAAACCCGAAAGGAGTACTTCTTCCAGATAACCCACGCTCAGTCCCTTATGAGCTTTCCTTACATCTTTCCTTGGGGAGCCCCCGCTTGGCTACACACAAGCAGAAATACATAGGAAAACTATGTGTTTGGCTGAACATAACGCACCTGCACTCTCTCAGGAACACATTTTAAGTGTGCTGCTTTCTACTCCAAAAATTATTTGGCAGAACACTTACTAACCACTTTTTTTGTGTGTGTTTTTGTATCTAGCTTTATAAAAGATGCAGGGAATAGTGAAGCTCAGTCTCCAGCCTAAATGAAGACGATCAGTATAGGTAAACACATGTACATCTTCTCCTCCATATCTGGTTGAAGAATGGTCACTTTTGTCCCCAGCAGCTTCACAGAGATGCTGCAGGATATCAGAAGTGGACTCTGCCTGCCCAGGCGCAACATCAGGTCCTTTCTGATGACCAGGCCTAATCCTAAAGGTTACGCGTAGCGTAAAAGGAATTGCATGCAGCTAAGAATATTTCCAAGATGTATAACTTTTCCTCATACGAATTGCGTGTAGTTAATATTTCAAGATATTTGATTTTTCATTGTCCTTATACTCTTCTGAAAATGTCAATACAGTGGAACAATGAAAAAACAGCCACTTCAGCTGTAGTGCTGCATTCTACAGGAATACACAGGAGAAAATTCAGCTCCCCTTCTTTCCTAAGTGTACTTTATGTAGGCAGAAACAGAACAGCCAGGGCTTTGCAGACATACAACCCTACACAAAATAGCAGAAATCACTTTTTGGCTCTGAAATTCTATTCACTTTGTGCATCCGAGTAAATTTATCAGTAAGAGCCAGAATACAGGAAGAAAGAGACCAGTGTAAATCAGAAAAAACTCTGTAGCGCAAGACTTCTCTCACATAGATAATGTTCCACAAACGAACTGAACTTTTGAGAAGATATTACTGTCCCCATGCTCATCAGAAAGAGGAGAGCTTTTTTAAACAGCTGACTTGCAAAAAATATTACTAACAAATATTTTCGTAATAAAAACCACAATTAAGCAAAGACTCCTCAAAACCTACATTCTGTAATGAATCCTACCAAAGAGTTCGAGTGTCTAAATTAATGCTTTTGTAATTATTAGCGGATTTCACAGGTGAAACAAAATTTTAATTTATCCATTTACTCCACCCCATTTGGGCTCAAGAAGATACTTTATAAAATGGACGCAGATGCTGCATAGAGATTTGCTCTTCTTGTAGTAGTTACTTTATATGTAGTAGTTACCATACAAAGCATTTATCTTCTGAAATGAGAGATTTCCTTGTTTTCTTTGTGAAATTAAGAGTCTTGCTGGAGCTTTTTCTTGTATAATGTTGACTCCTTCTGTGCTGGTTAACGGGTCAGTGTGCTTGCATAAGGTATTGATCAATGTACAAGGGTGAGACCAAACCTGAGCTGTTGCTTGGGTTGTGCTGGATGAAACAGATTCAAACCATACTTCAGTTATAACCTCTTTCTACCTTCAAAGGGCTGCACAACAGCTGAGATTACCATCAGCTTGGAGTAAAACCTAGATTTTATTGGAGTATGAAACCCGGAAACAACAGGTCCTTGATTCAATTCCCTTCTAAATATGTGTGCAGCTCCGCTGTCTACAGACAATAGACTGTAAAGTTTTAAATAATTTAAGTAATCCAAGGCCTGTTCCTTACTGTAGCTACTGGGCTGACTCTTAACTGAGAAGAGCAATTCTTCGGGCAAAATCCTGAAGGGCAAAAGAATGAAGCAGAAAGGACATTCAGAAGCTTCTGACTTAACTGATAAATGTTTTTTGTATTGCTGTATCTCTGTCAGGTATGATACTAAACACTATCTGGATAACATTGGCCAAGGAATTTCAGAAATGTAATGTAGCGTAGTTTTGCAATGATACTATCCATGGTGTGAGCTAAATGAGTTTTGAATAATGACGGATTTACCTGCTGTATGGGAAAGCCAAAAAAGTTCTGTTTTGTAGATTTTTAAATGCATAAAATATTTTATTGTTACTACAGTTTCTGCTCTAATGTGCTTTCCTAGCAATAAATCCCTTTAAAAAGCTATGCAGCATGATACAGAACACAATGGCTTCTGGATGCTTGGAATTATGCATTCAAAAAACACACACCTGTTTCTAACTGAGCTTCAGAGTACATTGCTGTCCTTTAGTTGGTACGAATTTAGCTTATCAAATTATAAAAAATTAATTTCTTTACTGTCTTTTTTTTGCAGATGAGTATCTCCATGAAAAATACATGTAGGCAAACAATATATTATTCTCTGACTGCTTTCCCTGTTGTGGACATCTACTTATTACTAGATTTCTTATGTGTGGACAGTGACTGCATGGAGCATCCTAAGTGTTGATTCCTGCATGTAACTTAGGAAAAGCAGTGCCAGACAGTCTTGATAAGCTCATGTTTATAACTTAAGAGTGTTCAGCTACAAAGAATAATAAGATTTTAAAGATGGATTGTGGGTTGCCTTGGGAATTTTTGTGTGCAAACATTGCCCAATGAAGAGAGTAAAAAGAATTTTGCTCTCAAACTAGAGCAGTTAAATGTACCCAATAAAGCCTAAATGACGCAAACCACATCTGGCTTCAGGTTTTGCAATGCACTCCATAAATGAATTTTGATTAGTCGCAGGTTTGCAAATCTACAAAGCAAACTTGTGTCCAGTGTCTTCTAATGTGGGACCCACTTACGGTATTCTGCTGAAAACCTTGCAAAAAATTTGTATTTCACCAGCTTTGTGAACTGTTTTGTGGTTGTATCTCAACTGCTCTTTGATTTTTGGATTGCTCAACACAAAGCACAAAGCAGAATTCAAACCAAAAGACTCTGTATGAGTAGAAGCAGGAGAAGATGATCACATGAACAAACTATGGCTTCATAGCCAAATTTGCATAGGACTACTCTTTTTTTTTCCCCTTCAATATACAAGCAATTCGTATTTTGAAACTCAAGTCCAAACACTGGAATCAGGATATAAAACATGAAATGATTCCCTTTTCTTATTTGACTGACATCATTTTAGAAACAGAAGTTGTTCTGCAAAATTTTGTCTTCTGGAGTGAAGCCATACTTTTGGGCTTTACACATGCTTATGCTGTTCCAGATAGGTGATGGACTCTTTTTTGGGGAGAATAGCTTTTGGGAGTGGAAAGGAAAAACCAGTTCAATCTGGGAAGTAATGGAGGGAGACAATAAATTACCTTTATTTTTTATAACCTTTATATAAAATGGCACAATAAGAGCCCAGCATTTCTTGTACACAATGTACACTTCAGATTTTGGTGTCAAGCAAGAAAAGAAGTCATGCCTACGTGTTTTTAAAAACTTTAAGCCAAGCACCCAAAAGCTTCTCAGATCTGTGTCACTGTAACTAGCATTTTCATTTCATCTGTCATTAAGGAAACCATCTCAACCTAGTATTTTGCTATTGCTCCAAGATTATCAGATGCGATTTGGGTCCGTATCTGGCAGTAAGGAGGTGATTTCGGTAGACAGGCATAAAAAATCTTGTGTGACCAAAGGGCAGCCTTGAGAAAAGGTAAAGCAAGAAGAGGAGGATGCTTGGAAAAGGGTCTCAGCTGCAGAAAGTCATTTCCTTCCTGATACTCAGTAAACAGAGTAAACATTGAGCCCATCAGAGCCAGAACTTCAACAGGGCTTTACTTTTGCAAGAAGGAAGAGAAGAAAATTTGCCCATAATGAATTGTGCACTGAAGTGCAACTGGAATAAATAGCAGAGGAGCTTGCTGGCATACAGCCTCCCAAAAGAGACAGAAAGCTGTAGGAAATATGGGGAACAGAGGACCAAAAGCACACTTGGTTTCATCCTTTACCTTGTCTAATCTGGTTTATCTCTCTGAATGGCCTGGAAGAAATGATATGTGTAACGCGTTTTGTAACATTTCAAACATATCCCAGATGTCAGCCCTCAGTGTCAGAGGAGGGAAGTCTATTTGTTTATAGGGAAATGCGATAGCTGCAGTTTATGGTCTGACAAAGTCACTTTAATAACTGATTAGTCAGTTAGTGGGTTTCTGGTACTCTGCTTCTACTAACCACTTTTCTGCTGTTAGTTGAGATGTCTCATTTTATGACTTCAAAGATGCTCAGAACAATGCTAGAAGGCAAATGGACTAAGAACAGCCAAGAGAGCTGGATTTTAATTTAAACAAAACAAGAACAAATACAAGTACTATTTATCCCAGCTAGAAATTTACCTTTTAAAATTTGAAAATCACCCCTAAACTATGCAGTTTTTTCCAGTGTTTGGGCACAACATTAAAAAGTTCTTGACTTTAATAAAGGTCAGATTCTTTCACAATTGGAAAACATCTGTCAGAGAATTTTGGTCAAACCAAACAGGCACTTCCGCCGTCTCTTACTGCACCCGCCAATAAAATAAATAAAAAAATAAACAGCAAGGAGCAGCAAATGTTGAACTCATATCTTTGGCTTTTCCAAAGCTGCAGAAACAATCAGACGAGAAGACCCAGCCATAACATGTTTAATGGACTGAGGGAGTTGCAATAATTTTGCATAGCCTCGTTGAATACCCAAGGTCATAAACTCCTCTCTACCTGAAATACACTGTGCCACAGGTTTCAAGTGGCAAAGAAGGTAGTTTGGGTGGGAAGACACAGACAGGGCTCGGTGCTGAAACACAGTTAGACAGGGTGAAAGAGACAACTGAAGAGCAAAAAGGAAGGGTAGGATCTTCCTGTGTGAAGGTGCTGTGTTGCATAGGTATGCTAGGGAGTATAAGCATGGCAAGTACATGATGACTGGTTTGGCAAGGCCAATATAAGAGCTGGGAGCTACACCTATGGCCCTGCAGAGAGCACACAGTGAAGAATCAGCTGAGAGCTCAGCCTTATGACCAAGCCATGTCACCTTGGGCACCTCTAGTGTCATTTGGGATTCATAGCTCCGGGGGTGACAAGGGTGTTGATGATGGGCTGCACCTGCAAGTGTAGACCAGAAAGCCTGGATACCCCTCCCACAGGTAGACTGGGTCAAAAGGCAAGGGACTCAAAGCCAATAAGGCTGAGCAGATCTGCTCACTCCAGCAATGGAACGACCCTTCTGGAGAAGTCTTCTAGATAGCCTGGCTTTCTGGCTGGGGGAACTGCATGGGCCCCATCACAAAGTCCTTCTTGAGCCATGGGGTAATTACTGCATGATAATTACCATGTGGCCTGGGTCCAGGCTCAAGCAAGGCGGGTGGGTGTTCTGGAAGAAAATCCAAACTCGGCTCCCTGTGTGAGGGAGGAGAGAGGGAGAGAGACTCCAGGAGTTAAGCTGAAATCATACTGGCTCCCAGAGCTGCTAACAAATATGAGTAGATGCTGATTTTTGTATACAAAGCCTGTCTAATGTAGCTTGCAATGAGGAATAAGATTAGATGAGAAGACATGTGCATGTGTGGTTTCAGGACCCTTTGTTCTCTGCTGCTCCACAGTAACTGATAAGCAGGAAAAATGCCCTAGAAGGTACCTACCTGCCTGCTGACATTCATCACACATTCCTGGATGCAGAATACAGATGTCTGTAGCTAAGCTTGACCTGAGCAGTGATGGGTGGCTGCAACATGCAGGGACAAGGTAGACATCTTGTCGGCTAAGAAATGGCAAGTCCTTCCCTGAGAGCAAAAAGCTTAGAAGGTCTGTCCAGGGCATGTATTCTGAAATCAGAAAACCTAAATGAACCCCAGTGCCATGCCATGATCTGCCAACCAAAAGAAGAGAATGTGACTCAAAAGATTGCAGGGGACATGGCTCTACCCTGAACAAAGTGGAGAAAAGACTTGAAGACCATGGTTATATAGAGACACAGTCAACTTTGTTGTAATGTAGTCCTCACAATGGAGGCATACATGAGGTTCCAGTCCTTCGTTTTTGACAATGAGAAATTAAATTTCTCATCCCTGCTTTCTTCCTCTGGCTCGCACACATGTGGGTTGCCTGCAGCCGCTTTGCATTCATGGGAAGGTTTGACTGGATCTCCAGAGAAGTGCCTAGAGGCTGTCTGAACTCTGGTCCTGGCAGAAGACTTTGCGATGAAAGCCCAGAACTGGAAATTAAGAGACCCCCTGCTGCCAGCAGTGTGCTGTCCTGTGAGCTCAGGCAGTCTGCTTAAGGTTTCAAATAAATTATTCAAAACTGGAATAACTTCACTCCCCTGTCTCTTAGGAGTGGCATGAGGGGAAATTGGACTGCACAGATGCAGAAGAGGTTGAAAGAGCATGCAGCCACAAACCCAAGGACAAGCCTACTTTTGTTTTGGTATCGTGGAAGGAAGAAGCAATTAGCATTACTGCAGTTCACAGGCTGAACCATGTCCCCTGGCTCCAGACACTTTCATTTTCCTGGGAGAAAAACTGTTCTGGGGCTGGGTTATTTGTCCTGTCTAGACAGGCTGAGGAGAGGCCTTGTACAGCCTTCTTATCCCATAACAAAATGGGGGGAAATTTGAGGTTTTGGCTTTGCATGCAGTATTTGTCACCTATGGAGAGGAGATGTGTGGAGAAACTGCCTATAGCTATTGGCTTTTCTGTCTTAACTCCTCAAAGCAGTCCAGTTTTTAGGGACTAGCAACTGTGCCTTCAAAGTTGTGGGATCTAGCATCAGTACATTTCTCAGGAATTCTCCACATTTCCCTGCTTCACAGTCATTTTTCATCATTTTGGACCCTTTACATAAAGTAATCATCTCTTTGAAAGCTTAAAACTGGTATTGAAAAGAAGATGATGAAATATATCCTGAGGCAAAAAAATAATAGAACAGTCTAGAAATGTGATCATGTCTCTCTGCAAGCCTGTGTTATTTCATTCACCCAGACAACCCAGACTTGCCATTATCTTTTACTGTGGATAACAATTTTTCCTGCAATGAAATATTTCCTCGAATTCAGCAACCAATATCTTGCTAGATGGGAGTATCCAGCAACATAAACTGGCCATATTCTTGGCCTGCACCTGTTTGTCTGCAAAAAATAAAAACGAAAATATATATATGAAGTTGTTTATAAAGAAGCCTGTCAGCACTTACCAATTAGAAGCAAAAAACTCAGTCTGAAACATAGGACAGAGAAAGAATGAATTAAAACTATTGGGAAAGAGTTATTAGCTTCCACATGTATTTCTGCTTGCTTGGTGGTACGATTTCTTGCAGTTGGAAGACATAAATGTGATGGGCTGCATAAAGCAAAATATTGAAGTATTAGCTGATTTTTTTCCTTTTTCAGCAAAATTCTTAAGCAGATATTTATTTTTAAAACAAGTCAGAAAGAATCCAATGACTGGTGTACCCGGAGTTAATCACTCGCTGCCTTGTTTTGGGGAGTTGACTGTCCTACCGGGTCTCAAGGAGAAGAGCAGATTTCATATGCTAGCAGCTATCTGGGTCATCATGGTGGTGGTGGTGAGAGTATAAAAGCATTTGCAGCTGTGTCATAACAGTGCCAGAGGGATAGTTGGTGGTATGTTGCAAACAGAAAGGTGACCAAAAGCTTGGAAAAAACATCAGAATCAAAGACTGACATAGCCTAACATCCTGTCTCCAGCAGTGTCCAATGCCAGATGTTGAGGAAAGAGGCATATTTCTCTTGAATACTTTCCTAATATCCAACGATAAGTGGTTCAGTAATTTCCTGGGCATTCATAAGCACTAGGCCCCAGTAGATTTTTCTTCTCTGAATTCGTGCAATTTTTTCTTGAAACCCTGCTTACTTAGCATGTACACTGTCGTGACGCCCCCTGTGGAGCACCTCAACTTAATTGCACACAGTGCAATTTTTTTCTGTTTGGTTTTTCTTTTTTTCTGGACTCATCTCATTTGATGTCCCCTGGTTCCTGCTACAGAGGAAACGGTGAATGCTTTTTCTCTATTAGTTTTTCCCATTGCATTGGTTGCCATACTAGCAACTACCAGCAACAACCTCAATCATCTTTCCCATAGAGGTCTAGTCTATTCAATTGTTCCTTGAACTAAAACATTGGATCACAGAATCACAGAATGGTAGGGGTTGGAAGGGACCTCTGGAGATCATCTAGTCTCCAACCCCCTGCTAAAGCAGGTTCACCTAGAGCAGGTTGCACAGGATTGCGTCCAGGTGGGTTTTGAATATCTCCAGAGAAGGAGACTCCACAGCCTCTCTGGGCAGCCTCTTCCAGTGCTCTGTCACCCTCAAAGTAAAGAAGTCCCTCCTCATGTTGAGATGGAATTTCCTGTGTTCCAGTTTGCATCTATTGCCCCTTGTCCTGTCACTGGACACCACTGAAAAGAATCTGGCCCCATCCTCTTAACACTCTTGAACTGGGGAGCTCGGAACTGGACACAGTACTCCAGATGTGGCCTCACTAGGGCAGAGTAGAGGGGGAGGATAACCTCCCTCGACCTGCTGGCCGTGTTCTGTTTAATGCACCCCGGGATACCATTGGTCTTCTCGGACACAAGGGCACATTAAACGAACTTCATGAAGTTCAAAAAGGCCAAGTGCAAGGTCCTACATGTGGGTCGAGGCAATCCCAAGCACAAATAGAGGCTGGGTGGAGAATGGATTGAGAGCAGCCCTGAGGAGAAGGACTTGAGGGTGTTGGTGATTAAGAAGCTCAACACGAGCCAGAAATGTGTGCTTGTAGCCCAGAAAGCCAACCACATCCTGGGCTGCATCAAAATTGTGGCCGGCAGGTCGAGGGAGGTGATTCTGCTCCTCTACTCCACTCTCATAAGAACCCACCTGGAGTACTACGTCCAGCTTTGGAGCCTCCAGCACAAGAAAGACATGGACCTGTTGGAGCAGGTCCAGAGGAAGCCCGTGAAGATGATCAGGGGGGTGGAGCACCTCTCCTATGAGGACAGGCTGTGAGAGCTGGGGTTGTTCAGTCTGGAGAAGAGAAGGCTCCGGGGAGACCTTATAGCAGCCTTCCAGTGTCTGAAGGGGGCCTGCAAGAAAGCTGGAGAGGGACTTTTTACAAGGGCATGTAGTGGTAGGATGAGGGGTAATGGCTTCAAACTGGAAGAGAGTAGATTTAGCTTGGATATCAGGAAGAAATTTTTCACTTTGACGGTGGTGAGGCACTGGAACAGGTTTCCCAGGGAAGTTGTGGATGCCCCATGCCTGGAAGTGTTCAAGACCAGGCTGTATGGAGCTTTGAGCAACCTGGTCTAGTGGAAGCTGTCCCTGCCTATGTCAGGGGGGTTGGAGCTAGATGATCTTTAAGGTCCTTTCCAAACTAAACCATTCTATGATTCTGTGATTGCTTGCTCATGGTGAAATTACTGTCCACCAGGACTCCCAGGTCCTTCTACACAGACTTTTTTCCAGCAGGTCAACACCTAACGTGTACTGGTGCATGGGGTTATTCCTCCCTAGGTGCAGGACCCTACACTTGCCTTTCTGAACTTCATTAGGTTCCTCTCCACCCACCACTCTAGCCAGTCCAAGTCTTACTGTATGGCAGTACAGCCTTCTGCTGTGTCAGCCACTCCTCCCAGTTTTGTGTCATCAGCTAATCTGCCGAGGGTACACTCTGTCCTCTCATCCAGGTTGTTGATGAATATCTTGAACAAGACCAGAGCCAGTACTGACCCCTGGGGAACACCACTAGCTACAGGCCTCCAACTAGTCTCTGCACCACTGATCACAACTCTCTGAACTCTGTCATTTAGCCCATTCTCAATCCACCTCACTGTCCACTCATCTAACCTTCACTTCCTTAGCTTACCTATGAGGATATTATGGGATACTGTGTCAAAAGCCTTGCTAAACTTGAGGTGTACAACATCCACTGCTCTCCCCTCACCTAGTTAGCCAGACATGCCATCATAGAAGGCTATCAGATTGGTCAAGTATGATTTCCCCTTGGTGAATCCATGTTGACCACTCCCGATAAGCTTTTTTTCCTCTACATGCTTAAGGATGACATCCAGGATGAGCTGTTCCATCACCTTTCCAGGGATGGAGGTGAGGCTGACTGGCCTGCAGTTTCTTAGTTTTCCAATATTGTTCTTGTTGTTTTTCTCTTTGCCTTTTCCATTTTTTCTGTGTCCTTCAGGGACCACACTGTACTCAGGGTGTCAGAGACTAAAGGTTATACAGTGGCATAAGGACATTTTCTGCTGTACTATTTATTCTTTCCCAAATAATTCCTAGCACTTGATTGGTGATCTTGACACATACAGAACAGTGGTTGGTTTTGTTTATTTGTGTTTTATTTTTCTGTTAAAACAAAGATCCTGTTTCCACACAGAAACCGCCACACCAGACCTGCTCATTTTTTTCTCCAACATGCACCAGTTTATAGTTATCTACACTGAATTTCATCTGCCATTTTCTTGCTTTATATCTTAGTGCTGCAAGGTCTTTCTGTAGTTCTTTTTAATCAGGCTTTTTCTTTACCTCCTAAATAGCTTAGATATATTCAGCAGATTCTAATATTTTTCACTCCCTTTTCTGGATCAGAAATCCTGGCTTATATCCTTGATGACCTCCTTCCACTGTGAAGAATGACTATTAATTCCCACCATCTAATTTGACTGCTTTTTTTCAGTCTATGCAAGGCTTATCCATCTTATCCTAAGGCTGCTTAGCTTCATGAAGAACCTCTGCTGAGGAACAATGCTGTTGTCTGATACCAAGTCAGGAGTTATGCCTTCTCCTTGACTCATTGCCCAGTGAAACAAGCAATAACGGTGCCTGAAAATGCCCTTGGTGCTAGCTTAGGTTCAGACTCAGTTATCAGGACCCCGTTAACCTCCTCATGAGTGTAGCGGTTTGGTAGCTTCTGGTTCAGTGCAATGATGGCAAGACACCTGTGCCCTCTGTCCCTGATGAAAAATATTCCCTTCAGTCCCAGACACAGTGGGAGAAGCAGCAACTCTAGCAGGTGTAGCCGGGCACATTCCTCACCCCGCAAGGTTTCTTGCAGGGAGCTTTTCTTAGCTTATTACAGACCTCTCAGCCCTCCCTGTTATCTGTCAGCCAGACTCCTGAGGTATCTCTATCATCCACACTCCCCTTCCACCTTTAACCTCTTGCAATTGTAAACGCTCATTAACTTGACACATAGTGTAGCTCCTGTTCCAAGTGCTCGGCATAGTGACAAGGGCAGTTGTTCCCTCTTTCCGGACTGTGTGAGCACTCGAAGAATTTTTCACCCACAGGGCAACTGCTTGTGGTGAATTTAGCATATTTGGACAAGTGTTAACTGGAATAACTATGTCATCCCTCTGTGAGTTCATGGAAGTATGGTTAGGGCTGAAAAAGTAAAAGCACACTTCATTGTAGAGAACACAGGTGCTTTATTTTCAGCAAAAAATGGTTTAAAATCGGGGTTAGAAGGATATATCACTTAGTTTTTGAGAATATTTACATGTCATAGAATTATTTGAAATACTTGACTGAAAAGCTTTTAGCCATGGCAGGGCACGCAATGGTTGGCCTTAAAGTTATGCCCTCAGGGTAGCTCTTTTGCGTTCTTTCTTCTCTGTGTAACATCAGAAACTACCATTGCTACAGATAAGTAACTAATACCATCTGAAAAACAGAAGTAACCCCTTCACACGTTTCTAGCCTGGCTGTTCTGGGAATAATGTCAGCTAAAGTCAAGTTGGAATGAAAATGAGGTCAAAAGGCACATAGGAGCCGAGAGTTAGGCCAGTCACTTCTCTGGCGCCCAGTTCCAGTTCTGAAATAAAATTGCTGTGATCCAGTTAAGACACTTGTCAGAAAGTGAAGTTGGGCAAACCTAAACTGAAATGAATTAGACTTATATTTGGCCATCATGGCCAAACTAAAACTATCTGGACCATTACAGTACCTCACCAAAAGATGAAATGTCTTTGATGCCAGCACACATGTCTCCACAGTTTTATTTCCACTCCTTTTTTGCCTACAGATTTATTAACTTGTTGCAAAGTATTTGAAGTCTTTACCACTTTCAGAGACAAGCACAGTGCCAGTAAAGTGTCCCCCTATGATTCTAGCTGGTCCCACAGCAGAAAATTGGAGTAGAAAAGATACTTTCTTTGTGGGAAAGCATCATTCACTTGCAAAAGTAAGAGAAAATTTCATGCTGCTTTCTTCCAGAAGAGCTTCCCTTTGTGGGACTGATGGGGAGACCCTCCACTCATTAGACCATGGTCCTCTCTTTTAGTGTTTCCATTTGCTACAAGCTGTCTGTCAGAAGAGTGAGACAGAGAAGAGGAAATAGTTCTGCATTAGCTCTTCAGGTTACCAATTAAGAAGGTCTCCCCTTTGCATTTTGGCTGGTTGTTTAGGAAATCTTCTCCCTCTGAAAGCTAAAAGTATCTTGGGACCAGCATAGCCTTAAAAAGAGATTCTGCTGTTATTTTCCTCTGACACATGGCTCCAATACGGTCTGCATTTGGTGATTTTCTGAATACATGACAGGTCCCAGTACGTCCTAGCTCAAAACCAACATTTCCCCTCCACCCCATCCCATTTAGCTGTAATGAAGCGATCGTTCAGACTAAGAGATGACGACATGACACCTGTGAAAATACAAGATCATAAATACCATGATGTCATTGTAAATCTGCAGGAGTTAACTAAAATTAAGAAAATTACAGTGTCTTTATTTCACACCACATATTGCCCACAAGGCAATCCTGAGAGTATATGGGTGTTGAGACAGTAAGAAGCTCAGCACATGCACTGGAGAAAGCTGAAACCCCTGCCAGTAGGGCTGAGTTGTGTCACTGCTATACCACTGCGTGTCTCTGAAGTCCAGGTTCCCATTAAGTTCAGTAGACTTTGGATGTGGTCCCAAATGCACAACCTAGAGCAACATCTTGTATGTATGCTACATTTTCCCTCTGATTCAGAGGTCTCGTCAACCTGCAAATGGCTGCAGGCAGCTCTTAGGCCGAGACAGTCATTACTTCAGAGCCATACCCATTTTCTTTCGGCTTTTGAGGGGCTCCAAACCCCAAATTTGAGCTTCGCTCAGTCTATGAGCTTTTTCCTGCCCTGTGGAAATCACCTGGAGACTTGGGAGCCACACTTAAGCTTTCTACTTCTTCCCTGCCTGTCAAACCCAGGCTCCAAGCATTGCAGCAGAAACTGGAGGCATTCAGGGCCAGGATTTCAAGAGGGCTGTGTTTGTGCACACAATATTTGAATGCACACTCGTTGCATGTTTAATCCCCCTCATGAGCAGGAGAAAGGGGGTGGATTTGCATTTCTAAGATAGCCATGGCGTGCCCCAGAGCTCGTTTGGCTGAGGCTGCCATTCCCCACTTTGTGTGCGCCTGCAGTTTTCATTTGTTCATTTTGCTGAGAGTGTGGAGGAGTGTGCGGCCCCAAGAAAGATAAATTAGACTTTAATCTTTGACAGCCTGCCCTTGTGCCTTTTCTAGCCATCTGGGCACTTCCCACTCTGGCAGTGCCCCTGTGGCACAGCTTCTGCCAAGGCTTGGGTGCTCTCAGCCAGGCCTGATACTCTGGTGAGGCTTCATTTGTCTGTGCCCACATGTAGCCTGGAAGGTGGCTCAATCTTCCCTCCCTCCCACTTCAAGTAGCCAAGGCTGAAGGAGCATGTTAGGAGAAAATCCACCCTCATCACAAGCATGGAAGGCTCGATTTTCTACAGGTATGGTTTGAATAAATGACATCATACCTCAGGGCATTTTTCAGCATGAAATTCATGCAGGTGCTCTCACTACAGAAGTGAACTACTCTCTGCTGAATAAATGAGCTCACAAAAGAAATAATTAACGTAAGAGGAGGGAAGGAGAAGACAGTATGTTCAAACCATTGGCATTGTCTTTGCTTGGGACAATTCAACTGACTTTGTGCCATTTGTGGCTTCATACTGTATGGCTTTCATGTAAATCTTTCTACTTCATTCCCTGCAGAGACATTGACATACTGGTTCATAGGTC
Organism: Pluvialis apricaria; assembly: GCA_017639485.1. NCBI lineage: Eukaryota > Metazoa > Chordata > Aves > Charadriiformes > Charadriidae > Pluvialis > Pluvialis apricaria. Next base: position 45,673,051 of record CM030044.1, on the reverse strand, counting down.
CCCTGCTCTTTTCTCGGCAAAGACAGGGTGTGCGTCAGCCCCTCAGCCCCAGAGTTTCTCTTTCATTCTGCTGCCAGGGAGCTCCGAAAAGAAGATTAGCAAACCCTACGAAACCATCATCAGTTGCATTAGCCCACAGGGAGGGATGTTGCAATGAGTGATATCTGAGGGTGGAAGATATTTATCTCCATGGCAGCATGAAGTTTACAAATATACCGACTGTAACACAATCACTCTTTTTCTTTCTCTGGCTGAAGCAAGTGTACTGTACTTTGAGGATAACTGATTGACTGTCAGACTTGTGGTCTTTAAAGGGTTAAAAAGGCCAGAGGCAGTGTGAGAAAGCTTTTTTTCACAACATTTCTAACAAGCTGAACAAAATCCAGGCCTTGTTTAATGAGCACATATTTTATACAAATAAGCTCAAACGAGCTTACCCATCTCTAATTAAAGTAGAAAGGAAGCATTTGTCCTAATTGGACTGCATAACTGAAGAATTAATTGTGTGGCTGCTTAGAATTGCAATCTTACGGCCCAATTCACAGAAAATACCTTCATGGTAGGACATACTATATGCAAGTTTGCTCATGTCTTTTTACTAACACATAAGCCCATGTGTGGTTTTGATGCTTTGGTTTTGTTTTTTAAAGAAAGTCTGTTCACGCAGACATACATAGGCCTTAGTGGAGGTTAAGTACAGTATTTCAATATTCTAATTAGGACACAAGAGAATAGTTCTCCGTCACTGTAATTAGGTACTCAGTTAATTCCTGCACCAAAAATGCCATGCTAACTTATTTACAAATATCAAAAGGGTGACTATTCCATTGACTTGGCTAGATCTGCAGAAACAAAAAGCATGGCATGGGAATTCATATTTCCTTCCAGTAAGGCCTAGCACTGTGCATGGCATTGCAGGAAGCTCGGGAGCTGTTGGAGTAACATCTGCTGTGTTCAGAGGGTGCTCATTAGAACTGAGGCAAAACATTGCTAAACACCTTCTCCCCGTGAATCTTGCAAGTCTCTCCTGCTCCATTTACCAGCCGGAGCAAGTTTCGACGTCTGACCATGCTGTACAGCCAACCCTGCTGTGAGAGAGGAATGACATGCACCCCACCCCGAGCATCGCCAGCGGGACTGTCAGCGCTGCTCCTACTCCAAGATCTCTGCCGATGATACACGAGACAGAGCACTGCACGGCTGTCAGATGCAAGCCGGGGCATGTGGCAGGTTGGCAGTCATAGGAATCTTACTTTGGCCTGTAAACTAAATACTTTCTATAGGACTGGCACCTGAAACCTTGCTTCTCTATGGCCAAGCTCCTGTGACTTCAGTTTAGTCCTTCTGAAGTAGTGTTTTCAAAGTAGCATAAGTGATTTAGGTGCATGGCTGTCTTTTGACCTTTGCTGTGAACAAGATGTTGATCTCCTTCAAATGGCATGACATTCCCAGAGACGTTATTGAGAAACAGTAGTTGTGGAAACACCACCTATAATGCTTCATACACTCTAGCACTAGCAACAATATAGGGCTAATGTCAATTTTGTCTTGGCAGGGACAGAGTATAATATAGGTCAAGACTTGAAGATTTGGCTTCGTATGAATGTGAACAATGGAGAATAAACTATAAAGCAATGAGTGATAGGTTTTACAGGCTCCTTTTGATTGTTCTGCTCGCAAGGAGGGTGCTGTTGTTTTGCAGCATAGGCAGTGAATGTGTGTTACATTAACTACTCAACTTTTGATTCCATTTGATCTTTCAACACATAGGAAGTTTGTTTGTCAGACTAATTTCTTCTTCCTGTGTCAGGTTTTCATTTAAAGGTTCCAAAAGTGCCTATCTGTCTTTTCCTTATTTAGAACTTTTTATTGCTTGAGTCATGCCTGTTTTCATTTATTTTCCAAGATGTATGTGAAGTGGACAGAAAACCAGAGGATCTTCCTAAATTAGACACAGTAAATAGAAATGCAGACCTGAATATGATACAAGACAAAATTAAAGGCCTGCAAAAAAAAATATCTGTGTCATACAGTCACTGCTGCAAATCTTGGCAGACTAAATTTAGCGAGGAAATGAACAGTACCTGGTAGAATTTTTCCTTCTGGCTCCAGAGCAAATGCTCACCCTCAATCAAAAGTTGTACCAGATATGTCAAAGGTATGTGTGCACTTTTCCACATATCCTAAGTTAAAGCAAAGGAACATGAACTGGAGGCATTAGAACAAGAGCTATAAGTGCACTTCTCATGGGCGAAGGTCTGCTCTTAGCACTACTGGGTCCCACTTCTAAACCACCTGCACCAAGACTTTCTGCACTTCTGGGTCCATGCTGAGAAGAGGGCTGGGTCCACAGCAGCGATCCACCTTGTGGCTGGGTTTCCTTAGCTGGGACGGGACTTCCAACACATGCCACCAAGAGCTTCTGCCGTGATGCTGGGATATAGCCAGAGGTAGCAGCCTGTCCACTCCTCATTTAAAGGGAGTCTTCATAATGAATCTCCAATGACTGTATGGAACAACAGTCATTCTTCAGATTTAGTAACTAAATCTTGAAGTTCAACCACCTCAGCTAAGGTTTTGTGGTCTTTAATGAGTTACCATTAACCTAACACTTCTGTTGGCATTTTAGAGAGGGAAAGAAAACAGGCTTTGACCCTGCTTGCTTCTGTATAGTTCAGTCATAATGATTAATGCCCAGGATTTTAAATAGGTGCACAAAGAGAGTGAATGCACCTCCCTGTGGCAGGTAAAGAAGTACAGAACATCAAATCTACTTTCTAGGATTTTTTTTTTTAATTAAATTCTGAAGTAGTTGTGTAAAAAACATTTACTCGTAGGATGTGTGGGCACTGCTGTCAAGCGCCTGTGGAGGATTATAGCATTGTTTTTAATCTGTACAATTGCCAGTGGTATGTGGCCACAATAACGGGAAAAGAAGTCCCCATGTAAAGTATCAGCTGAAACATGAGCTTTTCTATCCTGTATAAAAGAGCTCAATGGTTGCAGTCCAGTCAGTGACTTAAATGAAGAGTGCACTTTTCTGGTGTTCTGTGGGAAATAGGTTGCACTGCCAAAACCTTGACACATAATTTGGCACAGTTGGCCAGTCTGCTGCAGGGAGAGGAAACTGGAGCGGTCCGGAGACCAGATTGACTCACAGTGATAGGGAAGACAATTACTCTCTTGAGAAAAGTCTGGTCTTTGCCTGGCAGTGTGCTCATACTATCTGAGTCCTGTCAATAGAGGAAATAATACTTTACCAAGTTTAGGGGAATATATGTTAAGAACTTCTGGTTTTATCCATGGGAGAGATTCACTGCAGTACTAGGTACTCGGCAAAGGGGTACTTCTTAGCCACCACTCTTCATGAGTACAGCATCCTCAGGCAACCATCAGTGTTTTTAATTTAGTCTCTTCAAATTATTCTGTAGCATTACTCATTGCTTTCCCAGTGCAGTCTGTATATCTTGGCCTGTAGTCCATCTATCTCACCACAGGAATGAAGAGTTAAAATCTGCCATCACTCACAGTGGTGTAAATGCTGAGAAAGTACTTGAGGCCAGTGGAGTCATACTGAATTTATGCAGATGTAAGTGACAGACAGAATTATTAAGTGTCTATTTAATACTAGCAAAATTCTATGTCGTTTTATGATTCAGGCTCCAGTTCTCAATTCTTTGCATTGGACAAGTTAAAACACTATTTGACACATTCTTAAACAGCAGGGTATAATTTATTACAATCCAATTACAAAAGCATCACAAGAGAAAGGAATCAATTAGTTAGACTGGGAGGGCATAAAGAGCCACTGATAAGATACACGGAGCCAAAAAGGAAAAGGAAAAAACCTCCAAGGGTCAAATACAGGAAGGTCTTGCCTCTTCATGAAACTCATCTTTCTTTTTCAGTTGGCAAATGATCATAAATTCGGCGGTGCTGAAGAAGCACCTGCCTCTCTCCAGGTCTTGGGACAGAGGCAGTGTGTGCTGAATCTGTAAGGCTGCCTGAAGGTAGAGCAGGCCCAGACTATTTTTGGAGTGGTGTATTGACACTGATTTATGTCTGGTATGACAGATACAGCAGAGAAGACAGACTTCTTGTTAAAAGGAGGCTCCAGTGGAACAACATGTTCTGTGTAACCCTCTCCTGCAAGAGAGCTTGGGGATACAGTGTGTGCAATCAAAACGCAGCTGCAGGCAACATGTGTAATCAGTGAAGACATGTTGAGCATGGGCCAATCTCGGGAAAGCTGTAGGTGATGTTTTCTCTGCATATAGATGAGGTCTGCCAGTGATAACTTGTGCCTTGAACCAATTTCCTGCTCAGAAATTGTATGCTCAGAAATTGTTCAGAAATCATAGATTGTTCCTGGAACACCACCTTCCTTCTCATGAAGGACCGCTTAAAATTATGGTTGTGGGGATGAAAATCCCCTAAAATTTCTTCACATGGTTTGTGCTTTTCTGCCAAAATGAGAACGTGAGTTCACCATGCAAGACTTTCTGGAGCCAATGTAAATCATCCAAGCTGTGCTGAAAGCATTACGACTGTGCCTTTCTCACACGAATGGAGCATTGCCTGTGTCTCTGTAGGAAGTCAGAACTTCCCAGTTCGGTGCTGCAGCTAGCACATAAACCTGGAAATGAGGAATGACCTTATTGTGTGCATCATCTTGCCCAGGCACACCTTGAAAAGTTGACTGAAGAAAGGACTCTGAGGTGGCTCAGAAAGCCATCAGCCTCTCCCCTAACACACACTGTAAATGCTGTTTCTCATCCTTTGCATGTCCCTGGTTTTCTATTACTTGTGTGTGTCTGTACAGTATTTCCAAACATCAAAACATTGTGCAGCTCTAAGTAATAGAGACAAAGTCTCCAATTGTTCAGCTTAATGGCATGAGCCCATTGCTCAGTTGGCCGTTGCCAGATTGCCTCCTTTGCTGTGATGAAGTTTTCAAGAAAGATCTTGCAAAAACATGTCAACGGGGCAGCCTCTTTCCTGTGGAGTCTAATTTGAAAGTCTTTGTTTGGTTTGCTGATGTCCTCGTCACAGAAAACCTTCATAACAAAGCTTGTGCTTGGTTAGTATTTCAGATTGCACTGTTGGAAAAAGGTAGAATAAGAACTAGAAAAAAACAAAATCCAAAGGAAATGGGTTACAATCAAATGGCTCAAGAAAGGAAAGAAAACATTAGCACAACTTAAGTTCAATTTCTTGTTGACGCAGAGTTTAAAATCACTTTCAAATTTCAAGTAATATCTTTCATTAACCTAACTGTGAAACACTCGAAAACACCTATAAGTGCTTTAACATACCTTTTTTGGAGTGACAGAAAAATTAAAGCTGTTCTTTTAACCTAGTTTCCTGTGAGTATGATATTCAGACAATCACATTCGGTGGGTAAGCATCCATAAATACACGTTAAGAAAATATGTGAAGGGTCAGAGGAGGTAGCCTTTATTAATGTCTCAAGGTGAGCAGCCTTTCAGAGCTGCTTCTTGGAAGCTCCCCTTCAGGGCACAAAGTCAGAAGAAAGCCACCCGTGGTAATTATTTTCTTGTTTTGCTAAAATCAAAATTAGAAGAAAGGGCTAATTTTATTTTGATTAATCTGCATGATGTAACTACTTAAACCAAAAGTACACAAAGATGAAATACATCCTTCATTCTGCCAGGGTTACCTTCTAATTTGTGCTTCTATCATGTGGCACACAAAACCAGTAAAAATGAACATCTGAGTCCTCTCCTTAGGGGCCTACTTTTCATCTCCCATACTCCAGCTATGTCAGTTGAAATGGATAGGTGAGATAACAGTAAAAGATGCTGCAGCAGACTCTGCTTTATGCGACAAAATGAATACTCTGTTCATGGCCAAATTCTGAATTTCTTGGTGTCTCTACCCTTAAGATCATTTATTTGTTCCCAGTTGACATACATAAGATAATATGAACTACTTTGGAAATGCTGGCAGCAAACACACCAACATCTGTTCTGTTGCTGTAGAAAAACTGTAAAAATGGTGCAACAACATGATCACTGGGTCAAGAGAGAAGACAAAAAGTAACACGTGAATGCGAGAAACCAAAAGATGAAAAGGCAAAGTTTAGGAGCTATCACACTGCCTACCACGTACCCAGTTGCTACAGAGATTATAAGTTTTGGGGTTTTATTTTTAAGTTGTCTTTGACAGCAGTAGCTTAGACTAGAACTCTCATGCTAGAAAGAGAGAAGATCATCAAATTAAATGGAGTTTCAGGTCAGTTCTCCTGTCCCACAAGCTTGCCAAAGGGGAAAGACTTCTTCAGTACAGCCCATAATTTGTCAAAGTGATATTGTGCAAGATCCTGTGCAGAAAGAGCTACAAATCATAGCATCTCTTGCAGTGAATAAAAACATATAAATGGCAAATGTCTCCAACACAGACTTCGGCGCTTCTCCTTAGTAGTAATGACATCATTAGAAATAATTACGGATCAATGAAGCTTTACTTGATTAGCAGATTAAGAATCTCCGTTCAGAGATCTGTTAAGATATCCGTATTGCCTGGTATCCTTAAAGGAACCATTTTTCCAAACGTTTCTACACTTATCTTGCTCTGAAACTTAGTGCTGTGCATGTAGGACAACCTAAATAAAAATTCTTCAATTTATATTCAAATTAACAAGAAAATTCTGTAATTAGTTGCAGTAGGAAAAAGGTGCCTTCAAATTGTGATGATGGATTTTTAAGACCTTACCTAAGAGAAGTTAGTTTGACGGTTTCCTACCTGCAGTTTAGAAGACAATTCTTGTGTATCCATTGCTACATCAAGAATCAAGCATGATAACAAAAGCAGAACTGGGATAATGATTTTACTTCATCTCATTTTCAGCAAGATATTGCCATGGTGCCTTTTCTTTCCTACTCTGTTTTCTTTCCTCCCTACCACATCATTCTGAAGTGATCTTTCCCTTCTTGGGCTCCTCCTTATGCTCCTCTTCTTGTTCTTTTAATCATCAAAGTCCCCTCCCACTTATTTTATTTTTGGAAAAAAAAAAAAAAAAACCAACAAAGCTTTTTCTTCCATGGTGTGCTTCTGGCCTTTCTCTTTTGGTCTTTATTTGTTCTGTTATCTACCAAAATTTACTACCTTACCATTTGTAAAAGACTGCCAGCTGAGTAGGCAGATGAGTATGCCTTTGGCTTCTGCCTCTTTTTCCTTGGCATGGGAGGAGAACTCGAGTGCATGAGACAGAAGCTACAGGGTGATGCCATATGGGTGGTGTAGCTTCATTTGCTGTTCTAAGAAACAAATGCCAGGCAGTGAAGGACCTTGAGCAGGTAAAGTAACATTGCAGTCTGCCACCACAATCTTTGGAAAAAAGTCCTACACTGACAGAGTTTCTGGAGAAATTACTCAGGCAAGTCTCCTGTTGTTGGTTGGGTGTTTGCCCTTTTACACTTTGTGAAGCTCACGGCAAGAAGTAGGGACACTGACACCAGGAATGCCAGCTCATCTCCCCACCTTTCTCCTGAGGCCTTCCTGTGCTTTTGCCAGGATCTGACTCATTAATGATCCATTTGATAGGTAGCCCTAAAGCCAGAATCCCATGGAAATGCCACATATCTGATTGGCTGTCCCTCTCGCTTGTATAAGCAGATTTTTAACAGTAATGCTTACCGTTCCGAGGCAGTCATTGGTTACCAAGGAAAACATGGCCATACAAGCCAGATCTGGATCACATTTTTTTACAAAATACGTGCACTAAAATCAGTGGAGCTGCTGGTCTGCTGAAGGCTTCCTGATGAGAATGAGGGTTGTACTTCTTTCAGCCTAACTCCCCATAAGGGTGCTTGTTAAGGCAAGGTACTCACAGGAATGCCACAGCAGTCCACCCAGCCCACTCCTCCATCTCTGACAGCAGCCAGTTACCATTACTCAAGAAAGACAGTGACGATGAGGCAAGAACCTGCCGTTCAGGGGTGCTGCAGTTCAGTTCCTAGTGTGGTGTCTCTGTGCTTAAACAAAGATATGAAATTAAGACCCAGTGAGGACAATGCACTCTCTAACTACCATGTGACAATTTATCTTGTGGTGCCTGTGGGCCATGTCCTTGTACTTCCACACAATAGAGCTGATTCACTGGGACTTCAGCTGCAAGAGTTAAGATTATTCTCTGCCGCATCAGGTTAGCCGTGTGCCTCTGTGGAGACACTAGACCTCAGTAAAATGGAACAGTAGTGCCCGTATTTCAACAACTTCCAATTTAGATGTTGACACTGTAATTGTCCTTTGAAAGACTGAAAATATATCCTTAAATTCAGCCATGTCGAACAAAGCAAGGCACAAATCCTTTGATGCTTAGTGAATACATGGGGCCAAACGTAGTTTTCAGACAGACTTCTTTTGACTTTACTGTCCTCGGTAGGTTTACATAAATATGACTGAAAAAAACCTTGTCTCTCAAACCTTGATCTGTAATAAAACTCTAGTTGATGTGCACCTACGTTGATAATGCATATGCTGGTTGATATGTTTTCTCCGGCGTATCTGGTAGTAGAAATATTTTATCTGTTAATTCTTTTACAGGCCAAACATCCATGTCATTATTTTTGAAAGCCCTGTGCAGTACTGGTAAATCAAAAGTTCAAGCTGAAGCTTTACAGGAAAATACCAGTGCTAGTATCCTTCATCTTTGCTCAGAAGTCCCGCTAGCGTCAATACACAATGCACAAACTGTAGCCTGTTTGTGTTTTGGTTTTGGTTGGTTTTGGGTTTTTTTCTGTCTGTTCTCTGAAATGCTTTGGAGCATATCTGAAATAATTAAGATGGATAGAGTACATATTATTTCCTAAAAACCTTTTAACATTTGTGGGGATTGCTGTTTCGTCTTGAGAGATTGCTACATGTGTCACAGGTCTGATGGAGTCAGAGTCCTGTCAGTGTAAGGTTACTTATACAGGCTGAATCAGTAATTGTGGTGCCGGCAGTCATCTGCTTCAGTACTTTATGCACAACCAAAGGAGCTTAAAAAGGCAATGGACTGGAATGAACATCTGGTAGTTTATCCAGTAACGTTTCATTGTATATTCTGTCAGAGACAAAAAGGGATGAATGGGAGGAACTGCTAATGCTGCGTACTTTCAGGTAACCAATAAATGAGTCAATTAACTAGTTGTGCCTGGGGTAATTTCTCTTGAAGGTTTAGTTGCCAAAGTTTATATCAATCACAGAATGGAATGAACAAAACTAAGCAGAATGATTATGTTGTAACTTACAGAAAGCATAGAGCTGAGTTGTCACATATATATATTTGCAAATGCACTTGGAGATGTCTTCCATTTTGAAATGCTTGTCATATAAAATATCTATTTTCAACAATGCCAGTGCTAATTTCTTGTTGAATTTTGTTTCTGACATTGATGCTTTCTGAGCTGACAGCTGAGCAGCCAGGATGAGCAGTTATACCGAGTTCTCTTATTCTGAATTGCAATGGGACTAAATGGTTGCTGTGGGTTGTCTCCATTGGGGATGTGTCTGTGCCATTAGCTGATGTATGTGCCATTAGCTGTGATAGATGCAGAATGTTGAGGCAGATATAGACATTCTCTGAGGGCTGTTATAATTCAGGTGCATCTTAACAACATCAAGGAGAGTGGGAGAGCGTGCTGCTTGGCTGGATTTGCCCTCTGTCTGTCATCCAGAGCAAAACTGAGGACCAACACCTTTTCAATACCAGGCAGAAATCTTTGCCTTCTGGAAAAAAAGCATATTGGAACACCCATGACAATACTGTAAAGAATAAATAAATGTCACTATGCTCATACACCGTAATGACGGTGTTTAAACCGTGAGGTATGATAAAAATGTCTCCCCTTAGCCCATGATAAACTCTGTATCAAGAGATGCGTGTGCTTTCAAGGAAAGAAGTTAAAGGGTTTTCTTTTTAATGCAGTTTTCCTCATCTAGGTACAATATCTCTTCACAGGTGTAGCAAAGAAAGAAGATAATGGAATTTTGTCAACAGCTTAAGCTCACAGACTTGTAGGTCAAAGCCGGAAGGGCCAAATATAGTCTAGCCTCGTCTAACGTCATATGAAACACATGTTAGAGGAAGGCAGCCAGGACCCATGGACTATAGTTCCCTTCCCTACCTCTCTCTGCTCTCCCCGAGTACAGTGACTTTACACTGCTGTAAGCACATCACTGTGAAAATGATGCATTACTCTGCAAACGACAAATCATACCTGCCTCCAATGGTCTAGGTCTGTACCCCAAAGAACTATTCTGGAAGAGCTGCTACGGATCTAATTTTACCAAAGAACAAATATATATATATATTTAATAAGGAAAGAATCCCCTCCCACATCATAAGGAAATGGGACTGCAGTGGTTAATAGGACAACAGGGTTAATAAAAACCACCTTGTTGCACGGCTGTTTAAATCCCAGTGACTTTGTCAAGAGAAGGAGCTCTGCCTTCCAGGTGTCACTGGAAGGACTGTTGTCTTGTAGCTAGAATTTCAACCATTTTCATTAACATTAAATTTGTTAGCTTTAAGGTTGTTAGCATTGAAGTTAGTTAGGCCTGTTAACTACTGGCGTTAGCTGAACTTCTGATATAGGGTCTTGTGTATGACCATTTTGTTATGTACTTGGCCAGACGGTCAGCCTTGGGAACGTTGCACGTAACAGGACTATGGCACCTCTGTACCTTGGGGGCCAAGGTACAGATATGCCAGCCCAATTTCCGATTCCCCAGACTAACAAGCGTTAAAGCAGAAGAGTAATTTCAGTCTTAAATTAGAACAGTAAATTCAGTCAGTATCTCACAGAAGAAAGTAGGACTTAACAAACATTCACTGGCTGAACACCCTGACTTTGCAACAAAGGTTAACATTGACACATTAATCAATTAACCAATGGTTTTACAGCTCAGCTTCTCTCACAAACTACAGGTCTTCCACCCATATCCCTCATTTGCTTAACATTGGCCATCCTTGCCTGCAGTTGTACACTCCTGTGAGGACATAACCTCCTGCCTTTCTCTCGTAGTTTTTTTTCAAGCAAGCAAAAAGCCTCCTTCTTCATTTTTGACCATGGCTGTTTCTACTTGAGTTGTGCTGCCTCCAATCTTTCTTCTGTTCATAACTACAACTTTGATTTAGCAATAGCAATAAGCAACAGGCTTTATGCTTTGATAGATTTTATACTGGTTAGCTTGTAATGTTCAGGATCTAGGTAGATCTCCAGCCAGCCCCTCAGAGTGCAATTAATTTGAGTGCTGGGAAGGACTGGGAAGGACTCTGGCCGTTGCAGGCTCATCAACCTCTGTAGCAAGGGAGACCTCAGGGATTTATCAATGATCTAGAGGATTTCGGGGTTCCTTGGTTAATAAAATCCAACATAAAATATCAGTTATCGTCATTATAATTACACAGTTACACAAGTTAATTCAATCTGATTAGAAACAGCCCTGTGAAGAAACCACGTTTTACCTCTTTTTAAATGGTTACAGTGGAACCATTTGTCAAAGTTCCTATCTGGGAAGAAAAAAAAAAAAAAAGCTAAAACCAAAGAAAAACACTGATTCAGACTTTCAACTTGCTCCCCTGGGTGATGTGGGGAAGCAGTGAAGAGAGAGAAAAGGGTCTTGCTTCTCACCTTTTCCCCATTTATTAAACTCTAATATTTCTAGCTACAAGGGGGACTAAATAAAAACCAGGCACATATTATCTGTGGTTTTTTACATTAGATCAGCTGAAAACCGTCCTCCTTTACTAGGAAGTGTCTGTATTTGCCAACAATTCTTTGTGTCTGACTCATTTCCTTATTACCTCTCTCCCCTCCTCTGTTTTCCCTTAAGGGATTGACTTTCCCCCACCTCAAACAAAAAGAATTTCTTTGGCATATGAAGGTCAAGGACAGATTTTCTAATGTCTGCCTGCTTGCATGCCTATCTCTCTCTCCCTCTCTCTCCTTCTATCTGTCTGCTTTTCTAAGGCATCTATTCTTGTAGGCTTCTGGAATGCCTATGACAGGCTTTGTTTCATATTAGTGCTCTTCTTTTTTTTAAAAGATGAACCCAGATGTGCCACTTAAGATCTCCACTGAGTTACTGATGTGACCAAGCAGACTACCTGCACTATGCAAACCTGACTCAGTAGCCATACAGTATCATAAAACAATGCATGCAATAGCAGGAAGGATTTATTTTAAGACCTCTCTCAGCTTTCAAATTGAATATCAAAGCAGTCTTCCTCCTTGGTGAATAGTTTGAAGGGGCACAAGCAGCTTCAATGCGCTATTCTATCTCAACACCAACAACACAGCATGACCAAGACAAAGGTAAAATGTCTGTTGCTCTCTGTTTTGACGGTGCCCGATTGGAATCTTGGAGGATGCTATTTTTGCATTAAGTGGGTACTGAAAGAGTTTAACACTGCTTTTTTACTGTCTTTTTTTTTTTTTTTTTTCCCATGGGAGACAAATATACAGCATACAAAATACAGAAGGCAGAGCACAGCAGAAAACCAGCTGCCACGTACGTAGGATAGGCAAGAATGCTTTTGGCCTTGCCTTTCTATGATTTAACAAGCAAGGGAGAAAAGGGTGGAACGCAAAAACTGCACCCTGACTGTTAGCTAAAGAAATAGATGCCAAGACAATTAGTCAATCCAGAACAGGGAAAAGCCAAGAGGACTGCTTTTTCAGCAAGCAGGAAACCTTTCCCTTCTTCAAATCCCATTACTCTGTAGTGGCTTCTTGTTTCCACTCTCAGAGGACATTCTCTCTCTCCATGTTTGTTCTCGTTTACATTTTCATTTACTAAATAATCTACAGACGAGTTATTCTTTCTGTAACTTTCAGTCTGTTTAATCTGGCATTGTGTTTCATCTCAGAGATAAGTTTGGCAGATAAATCTGTTGATCAGGCTAGTATTGAAAGAAACACAGTTGCAGAGCAGAAGAGTGACCAGGGAAGACCTCTGGAATTGCTATTTCCTATAGCAGACCACTAGGCTAAAAGCACATTTCATCTTTTACAACCAGAGCTAAAAAAAAAAGAAAAATCTCAAAAGTGAGTAGTGACTTGGGATATTCACCCTCAGACATTATAATGGAGCCTGGCCTTCAGGGAACACTAAACCTTCTTCCTGAAGGTCATATGGCCTTGCAGAATCTCAAACCGGGAATCAAAAATGGAGGCATTAGCCGTCATTAATCATTTTTCAAAACTGAACTCTTGGTGTGCAGGGTAAAAGCCTAAAAAGATGCATTTTTCCAGACTCTAGCCATGCAAATATTACTGTCCAGGACAGAGAGTGAATCAGCTGAAATGTTAAGGAAATTTTACAGCATTTGTAGAAAGAGATAATGAAATTACAGACTATAAGTCTTCTTACAACAAAGTTGAATCTAAGAGTAATGCTTATTCAGTTGGGAACAGTAAACATGACTACTACCAAAAACACACCTCCTGCCAGTATTAAGCCATGCAGGGTTATATTTATTACTCCTAGAGGGTTATTCACACCATCAAATTTGGACATCTCACTTAGGTATGATTCAGAGGATCAACGTTATGTTCCTTACGGAGTCAACAGAGAGAGATGTAGGCACTTCCCAGGCACAGGGTAATTCTGTGTAATTAGGTCAGATGTCTAACTCAACATAAAGTATACAGTTTGCATGCTTCCTGCAAGGGCCTGGCTGGCCTTGCTAATTCTATGGTATAGACATGAAACTCCCTAGCTACCCCGGGTGTGATTTCCGATGTGGTTTCCTTGGGGTGACAGAGGTCCAATGGTTTCCCTTTCTCCTTTCCCTGCCACCACAGTCTCATCAGCCCATCAAACCCTATCCTTCCATTTCTGCCTCTTACTTGGCTTTCTTGGCTTACTTGGCAGCCTTGGCTTTCCCCTGTTCCCTGCTTTGCTGTAGCTCTCAGGCCCTGAGATGTTTTTTAAGGGTCGATAATCTCTGCAGGAAAAGGTAGAGGAGTAACCTATACAGTTATGGTCTGCTGTGTCCAGTGTGTGACCTGAATCAAATGTCTCTATATGGCATTAAAGCATGCTGCAGGAACATTTTGATAAGCCTCTACTCAGAAAATGTTTGCTCCTGCATGAAAAATTTAGACAAAAGTAGCAAAGAGGAGTTTCGATGTCAAAAAAGTAACATCCCCACAGACCAGCTGTGACTATTATTCTGTATACAGACTGAAGAAATAAGGTGAAGAAACAGATAATGAAATATCATAACTAAAATTACAGATTTTTTGGCCAGCCCAGGATGCTATAGGCCTCATGGTCAGAGCTGAAGTTGAGAGTACCTAAAAGTGCACAAATGCTATAGTTTTAAAACAGTAATTACAAAAGCAAAAACTGCCTGGCTAAAGGAACTCCAGCTCTCACCGGGCCTGGGAAGGTTAACCCTACATTTTGTAGACTGCTATACCTTTAAAATTGTTAATGTAATTTCAGCAAAAGACATTGCCCTAGGCATGACCAATTTTAAATGCTGTATTTGCATTCACTATGTTTTAAAATAATAGTCTGGATAAATTAGTCCCATTTGGACAACATCTGCTCTTTCACAGTTCCCTGGACTCTGCTCTATCAGAAATGAATATGAATGGAAGATTTTGAAGTTGCCTTAGTCTCCACAAAAAACATTTTACCCCACTTTAAATAAGACATACGATAATAACGCTTTGCAAGTGTAATTTTAGGTTGTAAAGGTTTAGAGGGTTTTCTTTTCTTATGACTATGCATATCCATGTGGTCTGGATATAAAACTGGCTTTGGTTACCAATAGCATTAAACTGGAAAACAAAGCTCTGCATGACTCAACGATGCTTGAAAATGATTTAATCATGGCCCACAATAAAATTTTACAATTAAAGCAATATAGTATATTTTCTTAAGTTGAGTTCCCTTTCGTTAAAGCAGCAGTAAAGGAGAAGAACTCGAAGGCGTTTATGACCACAGTGGGCCAAATGGCCCCACTCAGGGCAGGGCAGAGGCTGATGTGAGTGGCGGCACTGCCCCAGGGGTGCTGGGAGGTGATGGGGTCCCATGGCTTCTGAGGAGCACTGACACCCTCCCAGCCCATCACACTGGGACTACTGGAGTGTGGTGGTGGTGGTGGTAAGAGCTGCATAATCCTGGAAAGACGAAGCAGTCAGAGGGAGATGGTTTGCGGAGGCCCACCAGGCAGCTGAAGTGCCTGCTCCTCTCGTGTAGTTGTCTCAGCCTCAGTTTCTTGGTGTTTAAATATCATTAAGCCTCTCTATTGCCTGCACAGCTCAGTTATACTGCACTGTCTTGCAGAGCAGAGCAGCACCTCGGCCCCTTCAGCATGTCAGGGACAGCCACAATTTGGCTTTTCTTCTGGAAACAAGTATTTCAGAAAGCGTTGGGTACAGCATAGTCAAAGGTCTGGTAAGTTTGACTCATAAACGTCTCTGCAGGCACGGATGCTTGAGTTTCTCGCTTCTTGGTTTTCTCCGTCATGACCCAGCAAATCCAGCACCAATTATTGTCAATTGTGGTAACAGCTCTGGGACCTATCTTCTTGGCTTGAACTGAAGAAATTTAAGCAAAAGTTCAGACAAGCACAGACCAGATGCCATGCTTTGAACATTATGAAATCTTGCAACCTCATTTAAAAGAAGGAATTCACAGTAAATGAAATATAAGGAGAAAGGATCTTTCCTCATCTTCAAGATCAGTCTTGAAGTTGAGCACTCTCTCCCTGTGCAGAGTTGCTTGTTATATCATCATCTTGGCAAAAGTTATACGTGAAACCAGGATTATTTGAAGCAGAAGAGAGCTGTGCTTTTAAATCCACAGACGTGGAGTTCATCCTTGCAGAGAACTTGGACAGACACCACATTGTGCATGTACGTGTGGAGAACAGAATGCCAGAAAAGGAAATAAAAATCACCAAGAAGTGCTGGAAGAGTACTTTTGCTCATACAGCTGATAATTCTAGATGATAGTCATTTTGGCTCTCCCTTCAAAGTCTCCAGCAACAGCAAATTGAAATCAAAACAGGAAAGAGAAAGGAAGATGAAAGAAAGAAATATTAATGATAGATTGAAAAATGATACACACGAAACAATTTAATCCATGACTGAAGACAAAATGATTGCCAAGTAATATTTTAGTCAATCAGTATGTCTCCCTGCCTTGTACACAAAGGCCAGTGATTAAAGTAAGTCAGTCCTACTTAGATGTAGTAAATTTTCTATTTCAGAGTAGAAAGAGATGATGAATAACTCCAAGACACGTCTTTCCTGAAGATTCAAATGCCTTGCATCAATCTTAATTTCCACTAAGAAAACAAAGACACAAAAAAGAATCTGAACATCATTTACAGCGGAACTTTGGATCACGTACATGAAGGTTTCAAAGCCCTGAATAAGTAGACTAGGGTTTTTTAGAAATGAAATCAGACTTGCTAGCTGTACAAAACCACCAGAAAGAACCTGAAAGAGCAAAATGGCAAACAACTGTGGGGAGGGAGCAGTGGGCAGACAGCAAGTGCCTATTCTTTTTCTTCTCTTCATTCTGTGATCACCCATTATAGCCCATAATAATTTGTGCAATTAAATAATTATTGATAGTTTGACTGAAACAATAATGCTTGGAGCAAGGGAACAATCAGGAACTCCAAATTACAAGCCCTGTTTTTGCCTATATTTTCCTATGTTTCGTTTCTTCGCTATTAGAATTCTGGCAGCAACTGGGTGATCTGAAAAATGTTGGAAACCTTTGCCCTTCAGCAAGTGCAATGGCAGCTGTGGTAAAAATACTGGATTCCCTCTTGTTTCAGTTCCTCAACTGCAGAGGGCAAGAAGCTGCAGGCTTTGAGGTCGGTTTGTCTGCACTCTGGGATATCCAGTCTACAGCCTAGCTCACAGGATGAGGCTCTTGACATCTGCCTTCATGCAGGAGCCTACTGCCACCTTGGACACCCTGCATCACGCTCCAGGGTACCAAACCAGGACCTCCTGTATACCCTGCACCTCCTTTTTCAGCCCTGCAAGGATGTCTTAGAGGCTAAACGGTGTCTCAGGTACAACCAGGTGCCTATGTCTCACCTGTGGGGTCTTTACTATCATGGTAGTAGATACCACACTTGGACCTAGGTGGAGAAGGCAGATAGGTGGATCTCACCTTTGGAGATGATCTATTTCAGGCATGCTTTTTCTGAGAAATACTGGAAATATTTTTGACAGCATGTATAGCAAACATTTTGAAAAAGGGTGGTAAAATACTGAGGAAGAGACACTGTTGTTAACCCATAGCAACACGGGTGATTAAACATTAAAAATTCAGTGTAAGACACGAGGTTTTAAGTTTTTCAGATGACTTTTGAAGTGTTTTTGTGATTCCTTTCAGATCATTTCAGACCTGATCCAAGTCTGAACCTTGTGCCAACTTTCTTCAAAGGTAGTTTTAAAATAGTTCTAAAACCTATTTTAACTCATAAAGAAATTAAAAATTTATTAGTAAATTCCAAGAAAATTTATGAAAAGCTTGTCTGGTATTTCTGACCCCAATCCACTGAATTTTTCATGGATAATAAGAGCAGTTGTTTTCCTTCCTTTCAGTACGAAGCTTGGCACATCCGTAGGTACAGTAGATCCATAATTTCTTCCCCTTTAGACCAGTGATTGTAGACTGGCAGTTGGACTCTTAGACAAACTACGAGGCCAAAAAGAGCATTTTTTAATTCTTGATAATGTAGAAATGAAGTTAACACTAGTCTGCCAGCAGCAAAGACTTAAACTTCTGTATACAAATTTTGGGCTGTAGGTAACAACATATTTCTGACTTGTCAGGTTGTTTCACTTTCTAAAGCAGTAATTTGGGAAATGGAAAAATGTGTTAATAGATGTCAACTCTTTCGTATTATGTGCCAAAAGCCTCTTTAAACACGGAGCTGAATCTTTTTTTTTTTACTCTTGTTTTTTTCCTCTTTTTTATTTCCTTTCCTTCCTTTCCTTTCTTCTGAGAAATTGCAGAATTATCACCTATTGTCATCTGCATATATGTTCATACTTGTTTGAATGTGAGTCAAACATTAGTCTGTAATTTAATTGAAGGCTATGAGGTTTATGCTGGGCTGTGTGCTGAGCAGCTACATGTTATGCCTGTGGCCCTGAATCAGAAAAAAGGGGGCAGCATTTCAAGTGAATGCGAAGCTTTTTTTGCAAAATAAAATTGATGATGAAGGGGAAAGTTAGTTCTCTTCAACTTCACAAAGCCACATAGGTAGGAAGAGTTTGTCCACTTTGGTTTATCTCCATGAATCGGTTAGGAAAAGTTCTAAGTTTTCGGCCACTGAGGAGCTAACGCACTCAGCAAGAATTACAGAAAGTTAGGAAGTGTTAAAGAATCTTCCACAATTATAGTTATTCGTAGACTCAAAAACATTAATTTGAAGAACTACAAATGTAATATTGATCACCACCCAAGTATATTATATTTCTTATCCTTTAATAACATCAAAGAAAACAGCCATAATGATGATTTAATTCTTATCATAGTCCGAATTCTCTTTTGCATTCTTTATTGTTACACTTGATAAAATGTAAATACATCATCCTGTGTTTACCATAAACATTGAAATGGTTTACTGGATCAGCAACTGAATGTAACTGTTAATGTCTGTGAGGCCAGCCAACACAGAGACAACCAGCTATAAAAGCTTACCACATTTTAAATGCTCAGTTCCCAATTAATTCAGGCAGCATTATTCAAAATCCTGCTGGATTTTTGCTTTGGGTTGTCTTTAGGATCTTAGCTGTGAAGAAAAATAAGGTTCTTCTTGCAGAAGGGGGTGGGAGGGTTGTGCCTCTCTGGAGGAGTGGAATGATTCTGACCCAAAATTCAGTGTCTTTCAATGATCTGCCGTAAGGGTAGAGCTACCTAAAAGGAGACCTGGCTCCCACATGGGCATTTAATGCTTCCACCCAAGACTTCAGAAAGCTTTCCAGAACAGTAAACAGTACTGATTAGCTTCTCAACATTTGGAAAGACGTAATATACGCTATTCTAGTCCGCCTTCCCTGGCCACTCCGAGCCCACCATCATCAGAGGCCATTGCCCAGATACCTGCCCAGACAGATGCAGCAGCCTGGAAATGAATAGGAGCGGATGGAAGGGAACTGCCAAGAACCTTAAACAACAGCCACTGATGCAAGGTGGGACTTCAGTGTCAGTAATGATCAACCCTGCATGTAAAGGATCAGTTAAGTTCCAAAGATCAGTGACATCATGAAACACGAATAAGCTACGGAAGTGCACGCTAACCCAAAATGTCCTGGTTTTCAGGTGGCAGGCACCCAACAATAGGTTTAAATAAATGAGTTTGTACCTTCCATGTATTAGCACAGCTATTTTATTACTTGGCAAAGTACTGAAACAATTGTGTTTGCTTATTTTGCTTTTACAATTATTTCCTAATTGGAAGCCATTACTGGTGTATTTTAAGAACAATTTGCTTTGTCGCTGGATGCTAAAGGCAAGTAAAATACTTTGCTTAGAGAAAGTTAGAAATTGCTTTATTTCTCCTGCCTTGGGAATTACAGATGTTTCAGTGTTCTTCGTGCTTCCTTTGCAGACAGTGGCCTTTACATTTGAATTATTTTAGCCCAAGGATCAAAAAAAAAAAGAAGAGTTTGCTTAGTTGCCAAATGTCAGTGCATCTTTGGTTTCAGGGAACAGCCTTGTTTTACAGGAGAAAAAAAAATATTTAAAAAAACCCTGGTACCAGTTAGGAACATATTAGTACAACACTAATTATAAACTGGAATGTGTCAGAATTAAATGAGTTATGATCTGGCGAGGACCTGCAAACTATAGTCAGATACTTAATAAAGTTTAGACATGCAGCTGTGAAGACTCCTGGATCCTTGCCACCTTTTATTAGAGTGGCGCCCAGCAACGCTGCTGTAGTTAAGGGTCTGTCAGCATTTCCATTATAAAACCCCATTTTTTTAGGGCTTTGTAACTTGCCCGTTTTAAATCACATCAAGCTGAAACTTGACATTAAAATTGTCAGGAATAATTTCTTTTAATACAAAAATGTTACTTACATTTTCACTCTGTCTTTGTTTAAGATTCGGAGAGGTAAAGAAAATAAAGTAAGTGCATGTCATATTTTATTAGAAACTTATTTTTGTCATACTTAAAAAAAAAAAAACAACAAAGCAGAGCTTGAGTTTAAAAATAAATATTTTTAGCCCCTTAGGGCTGAATTCTGCTCTTGGATTCCCACTGAGGCATAAGCAGAGAGTACAAAAGATGGCATTACATCCTAGTCTCTGAATCCACTGTCTTGAATCTGACCTGCAATTTTATATGAACTGACAAGATGGTTTGAATAAAACACCAGCTGATTATCTACATTGTGCATTGTGGTTTTCTGTGGGGTTTTTTGTTTTGTTTACATTTTAGATTTTACAATAGACTTTTCATTTAATTTCCTACTTGTTTTCTGTCAAGGCCTCAGGTAGTCCAGTCTAATATTTATGCACCCCCAGAGCAACACAGCTTTGCACCACCTGAGGACCCGCTGCTCAGCTGGTTACAAGTTTGAAAAGGATTGCTTATCTTTCTGGCCTCCTTATTTCTACCTTCCTTCCTGAAAAGAAAGCAAGGAAAATTATTTGGAAGGGTTAGTTTCTAACATCCTTACCCCTCACTGCAATGTAATGCATATCACTATGAAAGTGACCTGCAGTTCTAGCCAGGCTTCCTGCCAGCTGAGGTTGCACCTCAGTTTTGCTCTGTATGTGCTGCGCAGGTGGTCAGAATGGGAATCAGCTGATGAGCTTTCTTACGGATCCCTCACTTTTGTTCTCTCCTTTTCTGATTTTCTCCTAACATATATAAAAAATAAAAAAAATAAAAAAAATAAAGAAAGTTATTCAGACTTAAATTTACCACTTGTTTGTGGTGGTCACATAACAGGAAAAAATATGAGTTTTCAGTCTAGATGAGCCTGAAAATCTAGAGGGGAAATTGAGGGAGGAAGGTCTTGTAGGGATTGAGACCTTTTTTTTTGCACTGCTGTATTTGATCAGAGGGACAAAGAGCAGCTTTGTAACCCATTAGAAACATCCCAGTAATTGGGGAAATTATTCCTTCCAAGATGCCATAAGTGACAGACACCTGGGATATGCTGTCAAGCCATCACCTGGTCTCCCCTTTCCAAGTCATGCAAGCAACTGAAACAAATGAAACATAATGAAAGATACAATAAGCAGTGATGCCTAAAGCTTTAGGTATTGGACATACTATATGTGTCAACCCACAGCCAGTTCAACGGCTGCAGCCCCAGCACGGCCAGGGTCCCTGTGCACCAAATCTAGCTATTCTGGGCAACCTAGGGTCAGAGCATGAAGGAAACCTAGCTACTTGAGCTGACATTCCCTATAGATTTACCCTGATATCTTGCTCCTGTTTCTTTAGAGATGGTCTCTCATCTCTTTAGTGGCAGCTCTGGTTTACAATCCTAAATTTGGCACATCCCTTAGTTCTTCTTGTTCCCGCTCCATCTGTGTCACGTGTTTGATGTCTGTTCCATGCCCTCAACCTTTGTCTAACCCTGAGCGTGACTGTCCATATCCTATCTAACAATCAGGTATACTGATCACAAGGGTCTGAGTTTGAGTGGTTTTAGCACAGCAAATTCAAGGTCACATCGGTGGCCTTAGCAAAAGGGTAAGCTAATGTGTTTAGCCTGAGTTTGTGCTGGCGTAAAATGCATGCAGGATCGGTTACCACAGCTCAGCTGATGCGCAATAACTGGTTAATCCACTTGTTACCTGATAGTGCATCTGAGAACTACCTTTGAAAATCCAGCCTCAAGTAACCCTTCCCTCTCCTCCTGCAACACTATTCCCCCCCACCCCCGCCAAAATCCTCAGAGGGGCAAGCATAATCTTCAATTCCTTCGATTATCCATCAGGAACAGGTCAATTGGCTGTGAAACTCTGTGGCTTTCTAACAAACAAACAAAAAAATGACCTAGACAAAGTCAAACCTGAAGCACTGCAGCACATGCTGCATGAGGTGTCACAAGCGGCAGCAGCGAGAGTCTAAGGCTGAAGTCATGGTTTTGGTGAACCGTTGTTCCCAGTAACTCCAATCAAGCCAAGGTCTCACCACCAGGATTCATGAAGTCAGAGAACTCAGTACACCTGGGTGTCTCATGGAGCAGTAAATTAGCACCTGTTAGGCTAAGTGTAACTTCTGTGCTTTGCCATGTTGAGTTTCACTGGCCAGTGTCACTTGTTCATTTACTTCAAGTATTACATTCTCACCCCTTAGTTTACCCCTTTTATTAA
Source organism: Pluvialis apricaria (assembly GCA_017639485.1). Classification (NCBI taxonomy): domain Eukaryota; kingdom Metazoa; phylum Chordata; class Aves; order Charadriiformes; family Charadriidae; genus Pluvialis; species Pluvialis apricaria. The sequence goes on along the minus strand of CM030044.1, from coordinate 45,650,705 downwards.
GGGGTTCATTCCCACCTTCCCCAGTCCAAACAGAGCAGCTTATTGGTATTTTTGCTCAAAGTGCAAAATCAAAGATGTGGATTATCACGGTGCTGGGTTGTTTTACAAGCAGTCCAGGAGTACTCATCAGGCAGCACTTGAAAATCAGGCAGGTTATGGAGTACGGTGCCTAAAATACGAAACTGTGAAGGTGACAGCTCGAGCCTTCGGATGCTGGCCATGCCTCAGGGAGTGCTCTGACAGCAGAGACATACTAACACAACCAACCCTACCGTGGTTGCTCCCACTCACTTGGTTCCCCAGGAGGGAGGGGACTCTTGACAGTGCCAAAATCACAGCAACAGGCACCCCCATTTTCAGGCCTTTAAATCCTGGGGAAAGCCTCCCTGTGGCCTATATACTGGTGTGTTCACTCTTTCTCCTCCAGCCAGAGGGGCATTTTCTTGCCAAGTTCAGAAGGAGAAGATTAAAAATTTTTTTGGCCTGGAAGAAAATAAGAACTTAGGCTGGCTTAAGCTGTAACAAAAGTGTCTGTATTTTTTCTGTATTCATAATTCAGAAAGTAGCTTAAAGTCTTAATATCCAAACATTTCTAGCCCCTGAAAAGCTGCTGATGGGAGAATGCTAGAGCAAATTATTGGAGTGAAAGTGTTCTTAAAACTGTAATGCTGATTGACCAGGTCAGCAGGAGTAGTTGCAGTGGAAAAGTATTTTGTTGTTGCCTTGGCAGTTGACCCCTGGGATCCTTCTCTCAGAGCCCATCTCCTTTGCTCTTTGCTCGGAACCAGTGGCGAAGGCAAGGCACAGGACCGGCACTGCCTCAGGTGGTAGCCAAGCATGCCCGAGGACACAAAGAGGCAGGTGGCTCCCCGAGGAGGCTCTGGTGGGCTCTGAAAGGCAAAACTACAGAGGAGGTGGATGTCTACTTGAGGGCCCATAGGTGCTGGCCAAGGAGCGCTGGCTGGGCTTGCTCAGGGAGCAGGGCAGCAGCAGGCCTCAGCAGGGGCGGCTGTGCCTGGGGCAGCTCCTCGTATGGCCAGGGGTGACAGGCACTGGCAGCCGCCTGCTCACCTCCGAGCACCAGGGGACACGGTTACTCTGTCACACATGGGCACACTGAAGCTGGGGGCACTTTGTGTTTCAGGGTGATGGAAAACCGAAGTGGAAAAGAGCAAGAAATATGCTGTTGAAAGCCTGGGAAATGAGATTTGAAGGGAATACCCCTTGCTTCCTACTTACCTTCTTAGTGGTGTTCCTCAAGACGTTGGGAGAAATGGTTCCTAAAACTACTTTAACTGACACTACACAAAGATTTTTTTTAATAACTGCATTATCCTGTGACGATGTCTTTAAGATATTAAGAAACCATATCTATTATGTAACTGCGCAAAGCACTGTATAGCACTATTTTATTTTTTCATTTTATTTTTTTCATATCAAATAACAGTCTTGTTAAATTTTAAGGAGGCTGTTTGCAGCAGTACCTTTCATCTCTCTTGAGTCACTCAGTTTTGAATGACTATGATGTGAGGCATTTTGCTGTTTCCCTGTCCAAAGCTGCTGCACAGACTGACCTCTTGCTAATGCAGTGCCAGTTCCATGGTTCCCAAAAGGCGATTCCTCTGTGTGAGATGCGGTGAGATTAAATGCAGACAATACCTGCTACGGACGAAACCAGAACCTGGGTCAGACAGCATCAGGGGACTTGACGACAGCTACGTTCCAGATCACTGCACATGGCAGCACGCTGCAAAGACAAGCCAAGTGCCCACATAGTAATTTCCACTCATGTCACCAGGAGCAGTCTGTGTGTTTGCAGCCAGTCAGCCAATGGAGCATAAAAGTCTGCCTCGCGGAAGGAATTTAGCACAGGAAGGGCCATATTGAGGCAGCCTAAAATCCACCCGCCTCCCTGCAGATGAAGCAAGAGAAACAAATTCTGATGTCCTGAGGAAGGTCCAAAGCAAAAAGTGACACAGAGGTAGTTATTAGGAAATACTAGGTGTAAAGGGCTGTTCAGACAGGCTCATTATTCATTGTGGAAAACCCAGTAAACTGCAGGAAAGAAGCCATCTCCATGAACAGCAACGGTTGCCATCAATATTGTGGGGAACATTTAACTACCATGAATATCTAATATTTGCTTTAAATTAACCTGTCCAGCTTTGTCTGCTATGTGAAGGCATTGGCTTAACTTTATAGAACCATAGGGAAGGGTACAAATAACAAGGCCTAGCACTATTTAACTCTCATACAATGAAGAGTTGAAAAAAGAAATTCCCCAGGTCACATCAGTGTATATGTCAAAGTCTGGGAAATTAACGGCACTGGAATGCTGAATGAAAAAAATTTGGCAAAGCTGTAAAATCCTGACACCTTGAACTACCATGAGTAAACAGCACGAGCCCATAGAAAGCTAACAAGTCACTGATAAAAGTTCTGGTGACATTTTCTAGCACTCCGTGCTACATTTATGCTTCCTTGGGAAAGGTGAGATGCAGCAATCAGGAGAACTGATCTATTACAGACCATCAGTTATTCCAGCATTTTGGTCTTTCATGGTTTGACGAAGCTTTAATAAGAGACAGCTTTGTCTCTGCTGTGCAAAAACTTCCCAGGGAAACAAACAAACAACTCCAGAGAGACTCAATTCATATTTACATCGGGGTGCATTTAAACAGCATGATTAATGCAAAGAGAGCTAAATAGAAATGAGTGTCACTAGAGCCCTGTAACTATTCACCCATTCTCTTTCGCTGCGTCATGCTGAGTGTCTGTAATAGCAGAACAACTAGGTGGGAGATGCCAAAGAGTCAGCCTAGCTTCTCCCATTTAAGGACACTGCACTCAGCGCTCTGGGCTCAGTTGTGATTCCCACTTGCAGCTCTCTACACCACTCTGGTGGTTTAGAGGGACTTTGCCCTTCAAAGCTGCCTTCAATGCTGCCGGCATGTCTAAATGCCTCACTGCACCATTATCCCTTGGCTTCCAGAGCAGTCCTGAGCAACCCAGCATTGCTGGCTTCTCCAAGTGTCTGAACATCTTCATCTGGAGCTGTAAGGGCTCAGCCTCGTTTAAGAGGACCTCAGTGTTGCAAGACTGAGCTCATTTGTGCGCTGTTTCTAACTGCCATGTAGGTCTGCAGAAAGAGAAATAACAGTGTCCTGTTCTCGGATGGATCCCATTTAAGGGAAGAATTCAGACTTGTGAGAACAACCACAGCTCGGACATGTGGCTGATTGAAATACAGCCATTTTCCATTAGGGGAGGCTGGAACTACAAAAGATGAACATGTTTGTTTTTCATTTCATAGATACTTTATTAGGGATTTAATTTGACTACAGTACATGCTTAGGGCAGGCTGTAGATTTGAAGAATTTTTGTTGTTGATTTTTTTAATGTTCACAAATTAAGAGAGTGGCTGATTTCTGCCCTGGTTCATTAGAAGCAGAGGAGTACATCCATCAGTGTGGTGACCCTCCCCTTCCACCTCCTCTGCCCTATCCTGGGGATGGGGTTCTGGCTACAACAAGAGAAGAGCTGCAAGGAAAAGCCTCCATCTTCTGAAGTTTTGAGAAAACTCACAGCCATAAGAGCTGATGCTCAGGATACTGTGCACATCACTAACGTCTCCTTTTTACTCTAGTTGCTACCATGCTTTCCAGGAAGCACAAAGAAGCCTGACCAGAGCCATAGATGCTGGCACAGGCATTTGAAAGGTGCAACAGGAACGACTCTACAACACGACCAGCTCCGCCTGCCTTGGCCAAAGCTTCTTGAACATGCAGCTGAAACATTTGGAGGCTTAATAAGCATTTCATCAGCTTCTCAAGCTATTTGAGGTTTTTGGCTTTCTTTTTACAGGTTGTAAGTTTAAGTTATGTATCTAGCAAATGTACATTGTTATCTGTCCAAAACTCAGGGCAGATATATGAAGAAACAGAAGGTGGCTATGTGATCCTCTTGTTGCACAGTAGCCCTTGTAGGCCTGAGCTGCCTCACCTTCTAAATCATAAACAACTGTACCATGTTGCTGTCATGGCTGTGGTAAACCTACTGAAACAAACCTCATTTAACAAGAAATAAGGTGGAAATGAAAAGTGAAAAGGCCCCTAGATATATCAGCTGCAACATATGCCCCTGGCAGGCTGCCTGTTTTAGGACGTTTGTGGAAGGAGGCATTGTTCTATAAAATTTGAGAATGTGAACATCATAGCCATCTGCAACTGCAGGGACAAGGAAATTTATGCTTTTTTCCCTTGTCTGAATATAAGAATAGTTTTGCCTGCTTTTGCTGAATGGATGTGGGCTGTTCCCTCCACAGAGCTTGCATGGAATGGCAACAAAAGGTGCTGGAAATATAATCTGGTTCTGGACAATAATGAGCAAAAAGTCAGAAAGAAAGTGGGGATGACTGCTTATCTACTGTACTGCTGTTTCTGAAAACAGAGCTAAATATTGCTGGGAAATTTGTGCTCTTGCACTTGAAGCACAGAGTTCTGGGCAAAGTCTCTGTGAGCAGAATCTGTTGATCCATTTTAGCTGTTAAGTAACAGATTGTGGTTTAAGGACATTTTTGTTCCTATTGACCTCTGCTGTGACAATACATTATGCCCTTTAAAATGTCATGCCAATAAATTGTATAAGGTTTGATCTGGTAAAGATCTGGTTGTTTTTTTTGTCTTGAGAAGGCTAACAGTATGTTGTAGGTAAAATGTGAATGACTAGGCACATAACTGCCTCTTTATGGAGCACATCTGAGAAAGTGTGAACACACCTTGTTTTCAGCACGTTTTCAAGAAGTGATGGAACTTCATATTTGCTGTCCATCTTGGGAGACCCTAGCCCACAGAACAGCCAACAGCTGGGAAGTCATAATGTAAGGCCTGACATTGCCATCCACAAAATAAAATTCAGCTACAAAATGCATATGAACTTTAGAATGGTATACAGGAGAGCTGTTAACTACAGACTGTCTTCAGTCATCTGAAATAGGGCCACAGAGGTTGACTCAGCAAGGACTGAGTAAAATACAGAATGAGGTATTAGGAAAAACTCTGTAAGAGTTTCTCTTTTGACCAGGTCTAGAAATCTCCTCCAACTGTGTCAAGTAAAGCTTGATCCAGAAGGCAAGATATGTCCTTAGACACTTAGAATAATAAAGAACATTTTCTGTATGTTTAAATATCTCTACTTGTATATCTGCAATACTGATGGGCTTCAGCGGGAGTTTGTGGGTGCTCAGCAGGTTCTCAGCTTTCAGGCTTTTGCCTTGTGTATTTAATTATAAAAGCAGTGGAAGAGTTTTGTATATAGAAACAGCAGGTCACTCATATTAGAATAACTTAGACCTAAGGATGCCTTAGTATAATTGACAGCTGGGACACAATAGCTCTACCTCAGGCAGCTGACGTGAAAGGGTTTTGTTATTGAACAGCATCCTGACACCAGTTGAGGGAAAAGAAGAGAATTAGCTTGCCACAAAACGGTGTAAACATCGAAATAAGTGCAGTGCAAATAATAAGGAAATCTGGGAAGCCTGCCAATATAATGCTGGTCGAATTGGCTAGTAAGAAGAGAGTTAATCCTTGGGACACTCTTCAGTGCCCAGAATTAGTTTGGATCTACGAAGCCCTGAAATATTCATTGTTTCTACTAAAGCTGTCTTATGGAATGATTACCTAGAGTCCCTGTAATCCACTAACACATTTACTTGTTATATGTTTTTATTACACTTCTCTGCAGATGTTGCTGTTTCCAATTAGAGATGTAACTCCTACCACTGGCTGTTAATAACTATTTTGCCTTGAGACATATCTTATTTGCTAACTGAAAAAGGCAGGTTAATGGTGTCTGCACTATAGTATATTATTAGAAGTGAGTTTGTGAAGTAAACTCCCAGTGACTCTAATCTCAGGAATGCTGACTCCTCCTGAGGTCAGTAATTGGGTATTTTGGAATTTGCCATAGCAGCAGGCCTAAGCCTGTCTTCAGCCCCCTTTGAAATTCGGACCCTGAGGTCAGCAAAATAATTGGTTCATTTGAACAGAAAATCAGAAAAGTGAAGGGTCCACTTTTCCCCTAGTGTCTAACTTCTAATTCACCAAACAGATTTTGAGATGTTCCTCTCTCCTTTAGGTAACACAACAAGGTCAGTCACTATCCAGTTTCATTTCCACAGAGCTCCTTGCCACTTTGCGCTCCCTGCCTGAAGCTCTTAAGTCTTTGATTTGTCACAAATCCCAGAGGGTTAGTGGAGCAAGGCATGATTACTCTCTATATGTACACTAGAAACACTTTTGTTTTCACTGTTGGACCATTACAACAACACAAGATACATTTCAGTCTTTTTTTTCCCAGTTTTCATTCAGTTTGTATAGTCAAAAAGTTCTTCCTATTGCTCTCAAAGTAGAGCTATGACTGCCTCAAGGGTATGTTTTCGAACCACCCCATCGTTTGGGTCTCAAGATCTTTATGATGAAGGAATTCAGATGTAATTATTGATCAGTAGTCATCCTGTTTCTCCAAACAGTGTTTGAATTGAGTTCCTTCTCCATATTCACTGCCCTATGCTCTTTGATGTCAGTTAACAAGTGACTCTTCAGTAGTTTAGGGCTGATGATGCCAACAAAATAAGAGAACAAGTCCAGGATAAGTGAAGACTTCAGTGTATCCTTCACGAATGGCAACACTAAGTATAGTTGAGGTTGCTTTGAACAACGCCAACTAAGTGAGCCATAATCGTCTTATATCTCAAATGGAAGAAAAAAAGAGAACATGCAGGATAAACACTGTGGAGTGAGAAACACATGGCAGTTTGGCTGCTATTTCTGCAAAACTAAAAATATATGATCTTTCCATCAGTAATTCAATACACATGGTTGCTTTACAGTTTGAAACATGTAACAATTGAATAAGAAGCACCGAATATGTGTGGTCCCCTCCAAAGGTCTGCCAAGGAAGAAAAGTGCTACATTGGATCTAGGTAGTGTTATGATTACCAGCACTCTAGAGCAGAGATAGTCCCAATATGGCTCATGTTAAAAGTAGATGCCAGATCAGGTTCCCACCGACAGCCAGGCTGTGCTTGAAAAGGGTTGGAAAATGTCAGGAATGAGTTTTGGGTCCTTGATCCTGAAGGTCAGCCTAGTACTGCCTTGATGTGAGTTAAAACAGAACACTAGTTTGTGCAACTTGTTTGGACTAATGTTAATAAAGCAGAAATAATAATAGTTTCTGCTTTTAGGGACAAATTTTGAAATTCTGGCTTGATTTTTGCTCAGATCTCTTTGAGGAAAAATCTCCATTCATGTTTTCTGTACCTTAGTTATTATCACTTTTTTCCCCCCTCTTTTTTCTTTTTGCCTTGAGGTGGTTTTCATTACTAATGTCATCTTTCTAAGCTATAAATGCTTCCCTGCTGAAAGGAATGAAAAACGGTTTTGCAAGTGGGAATGCCATGAGCATGGACAGACACTGGAATTTTTCCCATATTTTTCTCATTTGCCATTGTTTTTTGTTTGTTTTTTCCTGTGTTACTTATGACTTAAACTTTCATTTTCCAAGAAGTTCTGAAAGTTTTTATTCCTGCCAGATTCTTTTCTGGTCAACAACGGAGTCTGAATCAGGACTGAGGATTCTCTGCAGTCTTCACCACCCACATTTTATATGCTTTGTGACGATGACAATGTCTATTTTGAATTGTTAGGCACGTCAAATTATACGGAATATAAGGCTAAAGTTATGGAGTTTTTGCATACTTCTTAGGTCATTTTAGCAACGATATTAAAAACCAGCCTGTTCCTAAAAACAATTATGTTCTTCCAAGCATTACTACTAATAAAGAAAGGTATTACAATGCATCCGTAATACCAATTGTTTTCTTTGTCGCTAAGATTCCTGGCTCTCTATAGTCTACTGTGCATTTCTTCTTTGAAGCCTGGTAATTCAATCAAAAAAAAGGAGCCAGATTGTGGCTCTATGAAGAAGAAAGCAACGCCACAGCAGGTGGGGTTTTCACAGGAATGCCTATAAAATCCTCACTACTGAAAGCAACAACAGGATACCCAAATTGCCCAGTGCTGGAGATTTGTTATGGCAGTCAGCTTTCTGTCAATACAACAGGGAATCGGCTACATAACAGAAACAAAAATCTGGAGGATGTTTGCTAGGCAGCAAACTTCCAATGTACTGTTTCTGCCATGGTAGTACCTGTGGGTTCTGACTCTGAAACTGAATTGCATCCAGCAAAATCTGAGGGGCTGGGGACAAGGCTGCTGTTACAACATACTGCTCCCACACCAGTGCAGCAACCAGGCTGGCTTACGCCACACAGATTAACTGGAGGCTGATCGATTTTATGCTGGCTGACAGCTTTCCAAGGGGTTGCTTTGACAGCCTGGGATTGCTAAGGAAGAATAGAGCCTGAAAATGCCCACCTCTCTCAGACAAGTTCCCACTGTGGGTGACCGGGTAAGGGCTCGTGTGGTGACAGTACCATGGACGGATCAAATTCTGGGGTCAGAGCTAGTGGTTTTCTGTTGCTTTTTGTGCCTTGGGAGCTGCATGAAGCAGCCAAAGGGGAGGCAGGACCTGCCTCACGGGAATAGCGACCACCGAAGATGGCCTGCGGAAAAGATTACTTCCATGCTTGGGGTCTGCCAAAGCTTTCCACATAAAAAGTGAAAAGCAAACAGAAATGTATCCAGACCTGCTGGACGATATTGGTTACCATCATTCCTGACTCCCGCAGTGTTAATGATTCCATGGACACTTTTTTTCTGTCTGGCAATCTTTGCCTTGGCTCCTTTTTGGAAATAAATCCTTTGTTCTTAACTCCTCTGTTTCTGTGTTGGTTTGACTAAGATTTCTGTGGGAAAGTTTTAGATTTTCTTTTATTTCACTGGCAATGTTTCACCTTTTCCCCTGCCCCCTCCTCATTTTTTTGGACAGATTTCATTTCCCAAACAGATGTCTCTCGTTTCTGAAAGCAACATCCACATACTCAAGATTTCTTTCTTTTTCTCTGTTTTTCACTCTTTTTCCCTCTTCTTCTTTCTGTCTTTCTTTTTAATCTAAGTCTCTCTGAAAGTTTGACAGCTCTGTTCTGAAAAGCCACTTTGTGAATTATGATTCATAATGTCTTTTCTACCACTCCATGCCTGCAAACATGCACATCAGGGCCCCTGAAGATTGGGTTTGCATGTAACAGGGTAATAACAGAGCTTCTACACAATCATCTGCGTAGGCACTTAGGGCATGTATGCCTACAGATGCCCAGCAACAGGTGCATAGGCATATTCCTTACATCCAGAGCCTGAGATTTTGGATCATTCCAGTGAGAGGCTGGCAAGCTGTAGAGCCCTGCTGCTGCTTGGGAAGCAGATGGCACAAGCTGAACAACCTTACTTATGGGGAACACTGCTTCAACATCTGGTACATCCCAGCCTTCGAACTGCCCTATGTATGCACGTGATGGACCAAACTGGCCAGGCAGAAAGAATTCAGTTTTTGTTGTAGGATGTGCAGGTATATGGTTGCTGACAGTCCACATACAAAGTACTTAGCAGCCCATTTTTCACCCCCCAATCACGTAGCAGCTGTGCCCAAGAGAATGACTCCCTGTGACACAGAGCCAGGGTTGTAAATGCCTGTATTTTGAGATACTCAAATGGGTTTTTAAGTTAGAACAATTCCAGGTCAGATTTTCAAAGCTGAACTTTGAGTATTGATCTCCTCTTCAATTCCTGTCCTTGATGTCAATCGGTCTTGGGTTTCTTGAGCTGTGCTAGTTGCTTAACTAACACTGAGGATCTGTGAAATAGGAGCATAACCAAGACCTTGCATAGACAGTTAGCAAGGTTTTGGTTATGCTCATATTTTGTGTGTGCCTCAGGAGAGCTGAGGCCTGGACTCCTACACAGGAGCACGGCTAACAGAAGCACTTCTAGTCTGGCCTCCCCAAGACTAAGAAAATTGCACAAACGTGTGCTTGGCACTGAACTCATTAGCAAATGAAGGCAACAGTATCTTTGAATGCTCTGGGCCCTCCAGAGCCTCTGAGCCTGCACATGGGCAAAAGCAGTGCTCCTTGGCTGGGAGCTCTGCATCAGGCATGGCAAGGATGACTCCTGCCCACTTCAAAGATTGTAATCTGGGTAAACATTTACAAAAAGCCATCCACATCCTTCCTTCTAACTGGTAGGTGCCATTGGCAAACTTGAGGTTGGTCGGTTTTGGCCAGATACTGAAACCGTCTTCTTGTAGACTCATAAGAATCTGCACAGTGTCACAAAGGTTAAGATATGTTCTGTGCATACGGGGTTTGTAGGAACCTGAATGTATTATGGGAAGAAGCTTTCAACTACCTCATGGTCCGTTTCTGGTGCCCAACTTATTTATGAATTACTGAAGTCATGGCAGGCCTAAGGAGAAGAGTCATGTGTCTGTCACAGAGGAATACCAGTACCATACGTCCTACACATCCCTTTCGTTATGTGCCTGGCTTCCCACAGGCAGCACTACCTTGGGATGTCAAGGGAACAGGGAAGGAGAAACAGAAATCTGCTTTTATTTAAACCTACTTAAAAGAGAGAATACTTTTAGATGACCTATTCTGAAGCTGTTTAAGTTCATTCCAAGAGATTGACTGCACAGTTCATGTAGAAAGCAGCTGCCAACTTTTCTTACTTTTTTTTCTTTTTTTTTCCCCCGATCAAATCTTTTCATAATCCATAGCCAGAGTGCAAGGATGGCACCTTGCACTTTTTTCAGGGTCTGTCCTTTGGATATTGAAAACAGATGCCTGCCTCTGCCTAAGGAGAAGAGCAAAGCCTGCCCAGCAAATGTGAAAAGCAAGCAACAAAATCTCTGTGGATCGGATAGCTGGAATGAGAGTATATGTTTATAGTGCAGTAACAAGCTCACCTTGGGTCCCATTTTTTCTCCAATCAGATGCTTTTTCCATTGCAATGTAAAGGCACACAATAAAAATTAAGAGGTACTCTGTACAGTGTGTTGTAAAACATTTTGTAAAAGCAAATAAGAGAATCAGTCTCTCCTCTTAGTCCTAGCACCCATTTCGCTATCTTTCCTCATGGAAGTCAAAAGCACAATGTCAGCCAAACTGTGTAACTGAGCGACACAGTTATGCAGGAAGGGAAGGAAAGCAATGTGTTGCTCCTTCAATTTTATGCATTCTGCCAGCCTGTGCCAAGATGCCTCTGAAAGGCCCAAGAAAACAAACAGACTTCAGCACATTGCGGGACTGGGCCACAACACGCTGTGTAATCGTAGCTCTACAAGCGCTTCTCGACTCTTTCTGGGACACATTAAATTAACTAAGCTCCCATTCTCATCAGTACTAGTTTGTAAAATCAGGCTGCAATACTTTGGACAGATTTTCATCAGTTGTCTTTAAACATGAAAGGATGAGGAAAGTTGCCTTTCATTGGTGTGAAAGCACTTTCATAGACAGAAGCAAATTTTTTTAATATAAATGAGGCTTTATTTTATCAGTAGAGAAACGATCAGGGCTATGGAAGCATACATGTATGATGGGAAATAAGTGTGCAATTTACTTCAAGTCAGACATTGACCCCCAGCTAGTTTGTCACCATGGAACTGTGGGATTCAGTTCTCTGTACAGCCAGAGAGCACAAACACTATACACCAGGGAAAGTTTGGGTTGACCCTAAGTAATCCTTAAACTTTGTATAGCTTCACATGGATAGAATTGACTACATATGTGTAATTGCAAAAGAAAAAATAATTGGAAAAAAAAAAAAAATCAGTCAAAATGAAATATTTCAGTTCGTTGGATTCCTTGGCTTATAGAAAGAAGGACATGTTCCTGGAAACAGGGAGTCACTTAGATTCTCTGTTGTTCGTGACTTGGAAGTGCCTTCTAAAATACTGGGTACAGCCCAATCTGCAGAGCTTTCATGTGTCTAATGTATGAGCCTACATCTTTTCTCAGTTCATGAGGGACTCATAATGTTGTACATTAACATGTACAACAGCTTTCACAAGTTCTGTAGACAAAAAGAAGAAGTATGTGTTTTTGTAAATGCATTCCTCATCCTTTTTTCTTTTTTTTTTTTTCCAGAAGAAAAAATATGGAGTTTGTCAGCTGTGTTCAGGTGGTGACCACTAAAATAGATTTCCGTCACAAAAAAGTTCTGAACATCTTCTCTGTGCTGGATAAGACTACTGCAGCTGTGGGTCCTCTAAGGAAAAAAATCAGGGTGGGTCCTGAGGGTTGGAATGATGCATGCAATGGTGGGAACAGAGTCCAAAAATATATTTACCAGAAAAAAGGAAAACAAAAATATAGGAAGGCAGGAAGGGTGTCCAACTGGAACAGCACTGTCAGTGGGGACTCTGCTGGTCTAACATATCACAGAGCTGTAGGCACAAGGCTCTCTGTCTCTTCATTTTTATTTGGAAAAGAATAGGTGCTTGTTGCCAGGATCGTCAGAGATTGTTATTCTTCATTAAAACCATGAGACCTTGGAAAAACCTGCCCAGCTCATTTTTTAAAAACAAAAACAAATAAGCGCTGAAAGTGCCTAAAGGGAGGATAAGGTTACTTGTTGTTGCTTAAAAATTCATTTGGTGCCACGTCAAAGCAGCAGTAGGTATATTTTAACGTGACAGGTCTAAAAAATATTGTTCTTTCTCCCACCTGCCCCTGAACTCTCTCCACTCCAAAAGAAGCATTCTCCGTTGGTCCCCAATTAGTGAGCTGGAGTATTTAAAATTCAAACAAGGACCTTCTTCTCCCTCTCATACTCATTAGCTCACTCCAGCCCTCCTTAGTCAAGGGATTTTCTAAAGAGTCCATTTAGGAGTGCTAATAATAGTAATTAGAGGTCGAGAAACCATCTTGAAACTTGACCCAAATTTTCACCCAAAACTTGAAATGAACACAAACCCTTTCTGAGTTTTGAAGGAGCTGGGAACTCCTTCAAAGAAGAAGTTCGTGACTTGGAAATTTTCTTTTTAAAATGTTGTTTCATTCCTGCATACCAAGCCCTTGAAAAATTATCTAAGCAGAAAGGCTGCTTTTTAGGAAACTTCTAGAAGCATTTGTTGGGCTGTTCTTTTGCGCCTGCTCGAAATGCATGCAGTATTACTGAGCCTATTGTAAACCGCGGGTCTCTTTTCTCCCTCATTCGCATTTATTCTATGCCAATGGGATGATATTAAATTACCTCCCGCACCTCCCAGGAGTCCAAGCTTTCTTTATGTTACCTTTTTCATGTGACAGACTCCAGGCTGCCCCGGTCTCCCACGGGTAGCTACAGCAGCCCAGTAGCTGCTTTGATATACAGCTTTTTCATACAGCTCAGTGTGTTCCAGTCTGTAGCTCAAAACAGTTAAAACAGTGAGTGGCCCAATCATTCCTCTTTCTTTCATGATAGGACATTCAGCTGTACATCACCAGTGCCCAGCTAGGGTGGCAACTGCAGCCACCATGCACAAGACAGACGCAAAAAGCCATCCCAGGCTAAATTCTTGTTCACTGGCTCCAGTGGAAATCACTCCTGGATCACAGGGCAAATAAAAAAGCAGTACGGTCGCATGCTTCTAGTGATGGCTTTGCATCATCCGCAGCCATCTTTCTCACATGTCTGTCTCCAAGAAAACAGGGCATATGCAAAGAGAGAGGCATCAGTCCTGAACTGGGCAACACATAGTCTTTTCAGGACTCAAAGAAGAGTTTGAGCCTTCTATAACTCATTTATATGGATTTATGTGAGAGTAATTTAGATCTTGAACTACACGCTGAACTTCTACAAATATATTAACCTTTTTTAGCTATAACACAAGCACTGGGTTTCATTATGACCTTGCACTGCCTGAATAGTTTGTCTTATAAATCTTATTTTATGGCGGTTCCTTATAGCTTCTAGAAATGTATTATATATTTTTAATTCTGGCAGATTACTCTGGAACAAAAAGATTCTATATCTTGCAAAGGACTTCTAAAGTCATTGGCAAGTTTTCCCTTGTAATTTGGATAAAATAAGAGCAGTTTTGAACCTTCAGCTGCAGTTCAAACCTGAACCAAAGTTTCTTTGAGATTCATAACATCTTGAACAACTTTACATGTGGTTCATTATCAGAAGCAGACCTGGTCCAAAATTGGAATTTCTTACTGCAGGGATATTTTAATATTTGGTTTTGTCCTGAACTGAAACAAAATGTCAAAATGGCAAAACAATCTACAGAATAAAAAGCGAAGAAAAGATTGATTCAGAAATATCAAAACATTTCATTTTGAAAATGTCAAAAAAATTGTTCTGGAAATGTCTAAATGCTTCATTAAGAATTTTCCATCCAGATGGAACATTTCAGCATTCTTAAATCCAAATATTTCATATCTGGCTGGGCTTACTCTTTGTATCAAAGCTGAATTATCAAATATGATCACTTTACTTGCTGGAAAGAAAGCTGTTGCTTCTAAATGGTGCATGAAGTATGTGCTGTTTTAAAAAGGTCCTGTTTATACTCAGATTATGATAACATATTTTCTTTCAATATCTAATCACAAAATGTTTCTATTATGTAGATTCTCAGATAAGGTGTGCCTCCTGCTAAAAAGGAGGAGGAAAACTGAATCATAAAATATGTGAAAACTCAAAACATGTAGCTGTAGATAGTTTTTGTTTACTAATGCATACTCATTAAGAAGTGTTGGGATTCCAGCATGTCAGTGATTAAAGCTGATGAGAGTTTAGAGCAAGAATAGAAGCTTTACAGAGAATGATCCAGGTTTTATACAGGTTTTGCAAAGTATTTCTGAAAATGCTATTCTTCAAGGCATAAAATGTATGCAGATGTATATGTATACAGTATAAACTCCCCCAGCCTTTCCTCTTCTCAGTTCCCTTGCTGCTTTAAAACATTTTTTGTGATGGGGTCAGATTACGTTAAATTGCATCTATATTACATTTCTGTAGTATTAGACCATGCTTGCATAAGTATTTTTTGAAGACAATGCCTTTTTCTCAGAGACCATAATGGCATATTGACTTCAAGATCTTTTTTGGAAAATGGCCCTTTGATTAAAAGTGCCTTTTCATTAAAAATATTAATGTCTATAAATATTGTTTAACTAAGGCAATTTTTAATTTCTGGGCAAGTTTTAATTTTTCAAATATCCCTTGTACAGTCAATATGAGCACTACCTTCCTTAGCACCAGATATTAGTGCTTTAAGTAATAAACTCATACCTTGTTGCCAGATTGATATTATTCCTCTAGTTTTTAGATAGAAAAAAAATGTAGAGGTTTGATTGGTTGATTGATCTCTTTATGCGAGACCATTGCAAAAAACGTAATTGAAATCTTCTAACTGCATAATGGATTACATGAATGTTAAGGCTGAGAAAGCCTGGGATCAGTTGCACTTAGTTTGTGTTTTACACACAGTTCCAACCTTAAATGAATAATATCCCGCCTCAACATATTAATTCCACTAAAATCAATAGCAGTGTTGGATTTTGTAAGGCCACATACCAGCAAAAGTAATGAAAATATTCTGTCTAAACAAAAAACTCAACAAGAATTATTCATGGCAGATGACAGTAAATTCATACTTTCCCTGCCATCTTGAAGAGCTGTTCTACAAAGACAGACAGGAAGCTTGGTTAATGCAATTTTTACGCAATACTCAAGAAAATCTGAGTGTTAGAAAGCCACTGCTGGTCTCCCACAATTGATTTTCCTCTCATTCACATTGCTGCAAATCAAGAGCTGCTCCACTGAACTCAAAAACAGTATAAAATCAGAGCAAGGTGAATCAGGCTGTGGGTAACCACTGCTTTGCAGCATACAGAGTTCACAGCCTTATGACCAGTTCGTAAGATTGATTAGACTTTGAAGGGTAGGCTGTGGACAAACTGAGCTTTGAGCGTAAGACAGCATGTACTTGACCCACTGTAACTGCACTCAATAACATCTTTGCTGGTCAGTAGTCTCTGACTGAACCATACAGCCGTAATTGTGCTGGCCAACAGAAGGTGTGGTACTTTTTTCTCAGAGTGTCACATACTGCTCTGGATAGCCAAAAAGGTTTGTGTAAAAGCTTTTATAGCCTCATGTGGTCAGTCCCACATCCCAAATTAAGCCCATAATTATAAGGTGTCAAAATCTTGAGTTCTTGTTCTTGGTTCAGATTTTTTAAATTTTATTTGGTGCCATTATAGCATCTAGTTTAGAGCAGTAGGATTGGGAATCCAATGGTACCTGCCAGTGCCTGCTTTCTTCAGCCAGTGCCCTGGACTCTACTGGGTGCACAAAGGCCTCTGCTTTCAGCCACGTTGGTACTGCGGTGGGCTAACTGTGGCATAGCCAACAAAAGTCAATGCATCTCCGGATTTAACACATCGAGCTCTCTGGCACGGCAGTTATATTTGCATGGCTCCTGGTCTTTATCATGGGTTGTATAAACAGCAAATGGCTGCCGTGGTTGCCAGTGCTGTGACCTGTGATTCTTGAACCCTGGGGCCAGCACACACAGCTACCCCGTGGATTCCCCTGAGAGGAAGGGCAGATAAAGGCTGACTGTGATACAGTATTAGAAATCCTGCTATATATCCAAGCTCTATGGATCAGACTAACAATGAGCAAATTGGGGTATTTATTCCAGCAGCTGAGGCGTAGACAATTTGGATGATATGGGAATGAATTAGCTGCGTAACTCTCAGCCTTACGTTTTCACTCCTTCTGAGGTACGTACTCTCCCACTCTCCCTACCATGGCTGTCCCAGACATAATTATTTTCTCTAAAGATTCATGAGGGCCTGTGTGCAGAACTGACAGCAGAGAGGAAATACTAACTGCACAAACATGAAGCCAGGGTAGTTTTGAACATTTTGAATATGTTAAGGCCAGCAGCATCCTCATTAAACTCTGATTAGCAAGTGGACTTGATCCAGGCTAATTCACAGCTGAATGGGATTTTTCTTTTTTTTTTTTTTTTTCCACTGCCAGTTTATCAGAGGTAGGCAATTAAGAGCTCACACACCTCCGGGTCTTGTAGTTTTTTTGAAGCAGGGATCTCATACCAGCCTTGCAATAAAGCCTTATTGTCCTTGGGACAATATTCTTCACTAATCTCACTTCTGGCAATTTACTTTTTCTTGCTGAGCAGATTTAGAAACAAAAAACCTTGAAAGGGCATGGGAGGAGGAATACTCTAGGGCTATCTAATCCTGTCCCCAAAGTGGGAGTTTTCCATTCAGCTTCTCTTTTAATGAGCACTGGATAAATAAACTTTTACTGCAACACTACTTTGATTCAAGAGGCCTATGAGGACCCAATTATGCATCCAGTGGGAGCGGCGTGGCGGTCTGGTTTTCAAAGCAGATGCAATGTAGCAACACAGGCCCCTTGTAATTATGGCTTCCCTACAAATTTATAAACCCAGAGGTGAGCTTTGCTTTGGTTGATTGTTTAAATGCAATTATTACCTTTCTTTCACTTTCAACTTGTTAATAAAGCTTTCCCAAATGTAGTGCTTGGAGTTATTCTTCCAGAGCCCTAGGATCCCAAAGGTTTAACTGGAAACCAATCGTCTGCTTCAGTGAAAGGGGCACAGTCAGGTCCGGTCAAAGATTAGCTGAAGAGCCAAAATGTTTGACAGACACACTGAGGGGGCCACATCCTATTTTCCACCTGAGAAAGCAAGAGGGAGAGGAAGACAGAAAGAAGGAAGCTCAAGAAGGAGACATGGAGTGACTCAGAGAATAGAAAGGGAGAAACACTAATCAAAGAGCAGCCTGGCTCATGTCAAGCACCCTGTTTATGTCATTTGTCTTCCTTTGCAGCTGTCAATATTACATTCACAGGTGTGTCTTCCTGTAAAGGGCATGCAGATTTGTCTACAACCTATCCCTGTTTAAAAAAAGGAGGGGGGACAGGTGTGCTCAGTGACACATTTTCTAGTCCTGGTCTCCCAAAAGGCCACGTTCAGTAGGTCACAAGGAAAAATGCTCCCTTCCCACTTCCAGGTTCCCCAGCTAAGCAGGAGCAGTGAAGAAAGTGTGGCTATGACATATAAGTGGAGGCATGGGATGTACTGCATTGCATGTATGTGCAGCTTGAGGGAATCAAGACAGTTACTTCAGCCCCTTGGTTTTCAACCACATGCCAAAGTTTTTATGAATACAGGTATATATGGGGGTTTTGTGCTTAAATTTATACTAATAATATAATGTGCTTTACATATGATATATATATAGTCTACATGTGCTGTTAAGTACATCGTAGTACGTTTTACTTATTAAAACTATGTGGGGTGATATATTATATACACAAGTAATATGACATAGCCAGTTGCATATAATTCAAGAACATAAGCCTGACATATGTAGAGCTGAGTTAGAAACATCATTTATTTGTTGACAATGCAATTTGGGAGCATGGCAACCATTCATGACTCAGTTCCTGTGATGATTTTTGTGTTTGAACGTGTATACTTTTTCAATTGCTGTTGATTTTAATAGAGTTAGCGGTCTTGCTGTCTACTTTAAAACCTCTATCAAGGAGCTTGCAGTATACATTACATTTCTCCCAGAACTGATACAGTGGATATCCACCAGACTAATAGAAAGACATGTTAAGGAGAGAGGAGAAGCAATTACCCTTCTTCCTGTACAGAGGAAGGATTTTGCAAAAGAAAAGTCATGAAGCACAAGCTGAGCTAAAGCCAGACAGTCTCACACACTTATACAAGATATTTCCAGCAGGAAAAAAGGAATGGATAGGCTCAGGAAATGAGTTTGCAGTGGACGAGACAAATTATGCTTCAGAGAGCATGGCATGAGCTGTGCTGAGGACTGCAGTTTGATCCCATGACAAATACCATTTTACAGCAGCAAGGGAACAGAAAAGGGAAAGGCAGGAGGAGTTTATACTGCATATACATGCATCTGCATATATTTAATCCTGTGAAAAGTAGTGTTTTCAGAATTGCCCTGTGTGTATGCACATATGTATTTGTGTGTGTCCAAGTCTACTTTCTTTCATGAAGTGTCTCTCAATGGTTGAACAGTGTGTAACACATGACAGGGGATTTTGGAAAGGGTCTATTATCACTGTGTCAGAGTTTGAGGATTCAGCATTAGTCTCAGGAAGACAGCAAGCTGGACTGTAAATCAAAATTCCCAGGAAATTATGCTATATAGTGGACTTCTGTCCCCAAGTATGTTTGTAGATACCCCAGCCAGGAGCTGCTCCTGAGCTCTTTACGGATTCCAGGGGCTTAAAGCAATATGGCACCTAGTAGATATGGAAGCCAAGAACAAAACAAGTGGTTAACTGCAAAAGAGTGACACTTCTGCTAGCTCTGCAACAGAGCAGTTTGTGCTGAATGACTTTGATCCTTCAGAAAAAGAGAAAAAAAGGAAAAAAAAGGAAAAAACAAAGGAAAACAATTTGGAAGTGATTATTTAAAATCTCCAAAACATTTAGGTTTGGGAATTCACCTGGAGACACAGATCAATGCTCTAGTCACAACATTGCAGAAAGGAAGCCACTCACTCTGCCCACAGGAGGTGATTCAGATTCCTTCTGTCTGATTTGCAAGCAATACTTAATTTTCCAGAACAAGCTGAAGCATATCCTCATACTGTGCTAGATTCCCTCAGTAACTGTACGAAATATGTCTATGTCTCCAGGTAGGGTCTTTAGTCACCAATGCACAGTGTCATTCTTTGTTTCTCTTGCCTAATGGAATAACAAAGGCATGAGAAGAGCCTGAGGTTATAGGAAGTTTCCTGCCCTTGTCACCTTTAGGTGAACACTGGAATAACAGCAGCTCATTTTATAATGTGTTTTCTTTGTTTCTAACAGGAAGAGATAAAAATCTCTCAAAAGCTGCAAGCTTGTCTGCAGAAAACAGCTATAAATGGTAGAATAGGGGCACAGGCCTCCTTTTGGGAAACTCAGGTTGGCTTCTAAATGAGTAAGACCCTCAGTGTGAATAAAACTCAAGGTGCTCACAGAAAATCAAGTGATAGGAAATTTCCACTGAGTAGCTACTGAAAATTTGGGACAGTTAGCCAGTTCAATGTGTGTGGCTGCTTCAATGTGAAACTCCTCCCCTAGGCTAAAAAACAACTGTTCCAAACTGTCCTGTGGACACCCATCTCACAAAGACCTGACTTGTTTCTGAGGTTTTCTGTAATAGGAAACTACACAACACCATTATGAGACACTGTAACCTGGAAAAGCCTTAGCTTTCCAAAACACTGAGAGAAAATGGGGGAACCACATGTATTTGGCATACTCTTTTTTCACGACTGGCAGTAGAGACCACCCATGTGATCCTGGTTTGGAGTCCGCTGACCATCCAAGTTTCCTTTGTGAACCCAAAGTAAGCTTTACAGCCCCTTTGCCATGTTAAAAAAAAAATAATCCAGCAACCGCTTTGCACTGCATGAAGCATTCCTTCAAGAATAAGATCTTCAAGGATTTGCCAAGTTCAGATTTTAATCAAGTGTAATGTGACAAACTAAGAACTACCAGATGAGACCTGTTTCTCATATCTTCTCCTACTAAAAGGAGTTCACAAGCATCAGCCATGGGTTTGGCAAGGAAGACAGTGCATCTAGTGGCTGGAGCTGAGCATGCTCATAGTTCTTGACCTCTGGAGGGTTTAGGATGTGCAGTTGATCTCTCACTGCTTCCACTTAGGTGTCTCAGTTTCTGATTTTGGTATGTACCTAACATCTTGTTCCTGCCCACACTGGGTGCCTGCAAGGTACCACAGCTCAGCCCATAGCTCAGCTAGGATAAGTTCCCTGGTAGAGCGATATCTTTTTTTCAGTGATCTCCTTTTAACTTCCAGAATCAGATTCTCTGAATCAAATGATCCTTTCACACACCTAGATTCAACCTTATTTAAAAAAAGACACGAACACATAAATAAAAGTGCCTATCTATAGCCTAGTTAAATAGCATATCAGTTAATATTTCCTACCTGTTCTACTCAGGGCTCTCCCCCATGTCCACACCAGACTCCCTGAATCACCACATAGAAAAGTATCGTTTGCCAACATCCAGTCTTACAATTTTAGTACTTTTTGACACGGAACTCCACCTTCAGTAGCCAAGATGCAGGAGGGTAAAGGCATAAGTGTGCAGTAATACTGTGTGTGCTGTATTCACTGCTTTTACATGACATTTTACCTCGAGTACTGTGTTCAGTTTTGGGCCCCTCACTACAAGAAGGACATTGAGGTGCTGGAGCGTGTCCAGAGAAGGGCTACCAGGCTGGTGAGGGGTCTGGAGGACAAGCCTTATGAGGAACGACTGAGGGAGCTGGGGTTGTTTAGCCTGGGGAGGAGGAGGCTGAGGGGTGACCTTATCACCCTCTACAACTACCTGAAGGGAGGTTTTAGAGAGATGGGGGCTGACCTCTTCTCCCACGTGGCAAGTGATAGGACTAGAGGAAACGGGTTCAAGTTATGCCAGGGCAGGTTTAGATTGGATATTAGGAAGCATTTTTTCACTCAAAGGGTTATTAAACATTGGAATGGGCTGCCCAGAGAGGTGGTGGATTCACCATCCCTGGAGGTGTTTAAGAAAAGGGTAGATGAGGTGCTTAGGGACATGGTTTAGAAGTGGGTGTTTTTAAATCAGGGTAGGTTAACGGTTGGACTTGATGATCTTAATGGTCCCTTCCAACCTCACTTATTCTATGATTCTATGATTCTATGACATGAGATACGATTAATTGCGAACTTCTGGTCAGAAAGCTGTCAGAAGGGGAGTAATTTACCTCAAAAAACAGCTATTGCTGTCCTATTTTAGTCAAACTTCATTGTGTCTTCCTCCTAGGCTGGCAGTGCACTGCTACCTTTTTTCTTCCTCCCCTAAGCTACTGCTGCTTGCTCATCACCTCTGGGTCTCAACAGCAGTGCCTCACAGAAATTGGTTAAACCATATCTACACTGAGAACCCAGAGGTGTGGTCAAAACAGTTGTTTATCCTGTTCGGGTCATATTATCCATGAACACTGGAAAGGAAAATAGTTTCATAAAGTAAAAGCAAACCTATTTCTAAGTGATACTGCCCTTGATTAAAAAGTTTTGCAACCAAAGATCCCCTGTTATTGAATTCCCTGCAGTTGGTATAGACGGTCTAACACCAAAAAGGGCTCTGATGGGGAAAACTTCATTCACCTTTGCAAAGAATGAAAAATGAAAGCACAAAACCAGAAAAAGTTTAAACTTGTTATGGGGTTCTGATGGCCCTGCAGCATGTCTTTACAGACCTGGCAGCCAATCAGCATGTTCCCTAAACATTTCGCCTAGATTTGATATAGGCTTTTTTTTTTTTTTAAATGTGAGCAACTGTGATTTAATTCATTAACCAGTTTGTCAAATCATGGTAGATCAGGGGTATATTAGGGAAAATTTGAAGTTTGAAAAGGTACACATCCTCTTTCTGCCTGTAGTATCAAGGATGCAATATACTTAGACAAGAGACAAGTTACATGGAGTGGAAAAGTTAGTTACATGAAAAGTACATGAAGAGAAGTGTTCACTTTTGCTTTTGGAAATAACAAATCACATCTAGCTATGTGAGAAGGCTTTGGCCATGTTAGAGGAGATATCCTAAAATCACTTCTTTTTTTAAAGTCTCTATCATCTTTACTAACTGAAATCTTTCCAAATGCAGTATGCTTTCAAAAGCTGGAAGACCTTGAATAATAAATCCTTTAAGAATGAGAACCTGCTTACTCAGACGAAAAAAAAAAAAAAAAAAAAGAGAGAAAATGCACCTCTTCCAAATTTCAGTAATAGTGGCCATATTCTGACTTAAATTTTCATAATTCAGCTATCAGCATTTACTCCTCAAGGACAAAGGTGATGTGCCCATGATGGCCAAGAGTAGTTAGATACTTAGTCTGATTTTCAGCGGCACTAGGGTTTAGTAATTCCAGTGAAGTCAGCAAGAGTGGATAGGTGTTTTGTAGTTGTGAACTCCAGTCTTATGTTTTGCAGCCATTTGAAGGGGTATCTCTGGTTATAATTTCAACTAGCTCTAAAAACAGTGCGAAAAAAAAAAAGCATTTCCTCCATAAAATAGCACAAATGTTTTAAATTATTCAAATGAGCCAACTATTTAGAACTTAATTTACCTTGCTATGTTTTGCTTTGCTATGTTTAATTGGTGTTTGCCTTTCAGTTGGGACCTAGCCATTTTATTAGCCAATTTTGAGTTCAGTTATAACACGATCAGAAATAGTGCATACAACATGGGAAAATCTGGACCCCAATCTTTTTTATTTTTTTCCCAAACATCTGTTTTCTTTGTATTTGGGAGGAGAGGAGAAAGAATTCTCTTGCTCTTATACCATGTTAAGATTTTCCTGAAACTTTAATTTGAGGAGAGATTTCTCTTTCCTTTGAAAATGCAATGCAATGAAAACTCTGCCAGATCAAGCTTACAGCATCCTTCTCCTATCTATCCTGTCTGACAGCTCTTTTAATGTCCTAGGACATGCCATGCACATCAAAAAGATGTTGTAGGAAAAAGGGAGGCAGTGAGCAAGAGTAACCAGCCAAACATCACACCCCAAAGGGCAGCTTGAGGTAAACCAGAACAAATGAAAAAAAACCTGAGTTCCTTTCTGCCACCTCTCCTAGGATGCCTTTTTTTTTCCCCCTCATGTAATCATCCATTAGCTTTAAGCTGCAAAAAGAGACAGCTGAAAAAACTGCAATCAAAAGAAAAACATGATGGAGAGTTTTGACAACTGTAGAAAAACGGTTTAAAACAAGCTGAGTTTATACAGAGAATTCTTTAGGCTCTGTTCATAGAGAGAGTTATGCTCCATTAACATGGCATTTCATAGAGTACTCTCCAATAAATATGTGGCAAGCATTGCAGTTTCCCATTAAGCGAAGGCTTCTGATCCTGAAGGCAGGAACAGTGCAACTATTACACTGGGAGGACATAGCCACTGGAGCACAGTGAAAATAACACAGCATCAGGAGGGACTAGGCAAACATGGGTACCTCTCTAAAACGAAGCATGGCATGTAGGCAAAAATATTTATGTCTAGATGAATATCTGCTTCCATAAATTCAACCAACTTCATAAGCACCATCCATTTGCATCCTGTGACATAGCTTCGATTTAAAATTACCTCTCCAGTGCCAGAAGCAGAAAGGACACTACTTCATTTCTAAATCATCTGGGCCAAATTATAAATGGTGTAATAGACATCCATGGGCTTCAGGGTGCTCAGAGTGAACAGTTTTCTTCCTAGTGTTTCCAAGTGGGAGGCAACTGCAATCTGGGTGCTTGTGTTACAAGCAACAATATTAGCAACCATGGAGGCTGGGAAGGACAGAAGTCCTTGCACTGGGGCTACCAGAATGTATCGTGTGTCAATAGCATGGTGCGCCAAAGCTGCAGATCTCTTGTCTCAAGCCAAGATGACTCTACTGAGCTCCACAGATATTTGCCATGAGGTCTCTAAATAGAGACTTTCAAAGTGTCAGTACCATACCTGCATCCAGCACTGCTGCGCTGTAATGTGAGGTTTGTCTCACCAGTGCTAGCATGGACCTGTTCTTGTGATTTCCACCTGTGCTGCAGGCTGGCTAGAGGCTATCCAGCTCCATCCAAGACTGGAGTGCTGAACTGAGGACCTGGAGCTGTGCTTATCTCTCATTCTAGCACATAGAACCCAAAGATTACCTGTTGCATGGGGAGGTAATTTCTCTGTTTCATTCCTTGTGTCGATCCTCTTGTTGAATATATTGGACTCCACATCAAACACGTGACCTACCACTAAGAATTTATTAATCTTGGGCAGGCTCTTATAAGATATCATAAAAGAGAGAGAGTGAGAAAGAATATACATATATATCTATAAAGGACGTGTATCTGTAAGTGTATATATATTCACATGCATACATAGATCTGAAAATAGCTATTAGAAGATGAGAACAGGGCAACAGCAGACTAGCCATTTCCCTGCCAAAACTCAGCTCCCAGCTTCCTGCCATTTAGGAAGTTACTAAACCAGAGGTTGTATGTGATGAAATTGGTACAGGACAAAGTTTTTAGCAGGGCCTGTTGCCATAGGACAAGGGGTAACAATTTTAAACTGAAAGAGGATACATTTAGACTAGATATAAGGAAGACATTTTTTATAATGAGAGTGGTGAAACACTGGAACATGTTGCCCAAAGATCTGGTAGATATGCCATCCCTGGAAACATTCAAGGTCAAGTTGGACAGGGCTCTGAGCAACCTGACCTAGCTGAAGATGTCCCTGATCATTGTAGGGGGATTGTACTAGATGACCTTTAAAGGTCCCTTCCAACCCAAATTGTTCTATGATTCTATGTGCGTTTTTGCATTTTTATTATATATCCTGGTCTCTAAGTTGGAGAGACACAGATTTGATGGATGGACCACTCGGTGGATAAGGAACTGGCTGGATGGCTGCACTCAAAGTGTTGTGGTCAATGGCTTGATGTCCAAGCGGAAACCAGTGACAAATGGCATTCCTCAGGGGTCAGTACTGGGACCGATGCTGTTTAGCATCTTTGTCAGCGACAGGGAGAGTGGGACTGAGTGCATCCTCAGCAAGTTTCTGATGACACCAAGCTGTGTGGTGCAGTTGACATACTGGAAGGAAGGGATGCCATCCAGAGGGACCTTGACAGGGTTGAGAGATGGGCCCATGCCAACCTCATGAAGTTCAACAAGGCCAAGTGCAAGGTCCTACACCTGTGTCGTGGCAATCCCAAGCACAAAAGCAGGCTGAGCAGAGAATGGATTGAGAGCAGCCCTGAAGAGGAGGACTTGGGTGTTATTGATTGATGAGAAACTCAACACGAGCCAGCAATGTGCACTTGCAGCCCACAAGGCCAATCATATCCTGGGATGCATCAGAAGAAGCGCCACGCTTCTGCTGGCCACCAGCAGGTCGAGGGAGGTGACTCTACCCCTCTATTCACTCTGATGAGACCCCACCTGGAGTACTGCGTCCAACTCTGGAGCCCCCAGCACAAGAAGGACCTGGACCTGTTGGAGAGGGTCCAGAGAAGGGCCATGAAGATGATCAGGCGGATGGAGCATCTCTCCTATGAAGACAGGTTGAGAAAGTTGGGGTTGTTCAGTCTGGAGAAGAGAAGGCTCCGGGGAGACCTTATAGCAGCTTTCCAGTACCTGATGGCAGCCTACAAGAAAGCTGGAGATGGACTTTTTACAAGGGCATGTAGTGATAGGACAAGGGTAATGGCTTCAAATTGGAAGAGGGTAGATTTAGCTTGCATATTGGGAAGAAATTTTTCACTCTGAGGGTGGTGAGGCACTGGAACACGTTTCCCAGAGAAGTTGTTGTTGCCCCATTCCTGGAAGTGTTCAAGACCAGGCTGGATGGGATTTTGAGCACCCTGGTCTAGTGGTAGGTGTCCCTGCCCATGGCAGGAGGCTTGGAGCTAGATGATCTTCAAGGTTCCTTCCAACCTAAACCATTCTATGATTCTATGATTTTATAGACCTTGATCATTTCTTTTCACCCAAAGGCTGTCTGATGTCTCTTTGAATCCATTCATACTTTTGGCCTTTATGACACCCTGTGACAATGAATTCCACTGTTTAATTTTGTGTCATATGAAAAAAAAATGTTGCTTTTTTAATAATTCATTTTATTTCTCCCTGATAATTTAATCAGAAACCCTTTTTTCCCAGCTCAGTCACAAACATGCTGTGTTATTTTGGACAGCGCTTATAATCTACGCCTCAATTCCCCATCTGCAGAGTACGAATAAAAGCATTCCCTCAGGCAGACTCCCACTGAAATCAAATGACAGTAAATACCACTTTCGCCAGATATATGCTGTCATTATTTTAGCATCCCAGCTTATCTGATAAAACGTTTTGCTAAAAAGGACTATAACTTCTGTGGGAGTATGGTCAGGTAAGGATGAATGAATGCAGTAGAAGGACTTCGGAAGCTGTCATAAGAAATACAGCAGGCAGTCGTGGTTTGAAAAAAAAGGAGGTGGCCACCTTTGACTCCAGAGAATAAAACATTCTTCTTCCATCATGTGGGCTGGTAGACAAGGACGGCACAGACAAGTCTTGCTTTTCGTTGCCAGGAGAGGATCGCCTAGGTCTGCGTGAGCTCTCCCTTTGACGTTTCAGCAAGAGGTGGGCACCAGACTCCAGTCAGAGCTTCTGAAAGTGACATTTTGAAGACAATTGAAGCAAAGAGAGGCTGGTTTGGGCCTTTGTGAGAGTTTTGTGTTTGTCTCGGTCTCTCTGGTTTCCTTGCATCCTGAAGGCGAGACAGAGGGGGATCTGCAGCTGCACACTGAAAAGGGAGCAGATGACCTTTTTCCCATCCTCAGCCTCCCACTCATTTCTCTCCCATACATACCAAAAAGAGACTTTATTGCAGACTCCCTAGGCAACAAAACTGATCACAGATGAGAGAAGGTCTTCAGGAGACTCTGGCTGCCACTATCGAGGTGCCACAGGGCCGAGGGCTCCCTGGGGTCAGGGCATCCCCAAGGGGGTCCCTCAGGGCAGGACCTGGCAGCCAGGCCCCATCCCACCACTCCAGCCAGGAGCAGGGCAGCCAGGGGACACCAGGGCAGCCCCAGCCCGGGCATCGCACACCTCCCTTGGGATGGGCTGAGCTGTGGGCATGTGGGTGGGCCTGGCCTGGTGGAGCCCATGGCCAGGCAGGGCAGGGCTGTGAGGAGCTGGAGGCCAGCCCAGCTGCCTCACCTCTGGGGCAGGGATTCTCTCCTGCCAGTTAACTTTTAATAAACTGCAGGCTCTGGACACAGCTTTTAATTCACATGCTCTCTGAGTACTGGTATTCTCTGTGTGTTTCTAGATGGTTTCGGTAGCAATCCGTGTACCTGTGAGACAGATGCAAATATATGCTGGCAAGAGCGTTCGGTGCTGAGTCCACAACGCTTCAATCCCAAAATGTGCTTTTAACAAGAACAATTATGATGAATACCAACTATTTATGTAGCAATTCGGACCTTCGTAAATGAGCTGAATACTTCTCATTCAGCAGATACCTCCTCAAAGGCCCACATAGGGGACATATGAAGAAGGCAAGCCTGCCTTGCTTGCTGTGGTTTCAGCAGGCAGGGACATGGGTTGGGAACTTCAGGAATGATACAGGCTTCAGTGATGCCAATGGCAAAATTCACACTGACTTTGAAAAGCTCAGAATTTCACACTGAAAGGGATGCTTGCTCCCTTAAACTTTTAATAATAAGTGGCCATTCCTCCCTCAATAAAAAATTCTGTCCTTACTCGCTGCAGAAATCGCAGTTACAAAATCACAGAATCACAGAATGGTCAGGGTTGGAAGGGACCTCTGGAGATCATCTAGTCCAACCTCCCTGCCACAGCAGGGACACCTATAGCAGGTTGCACAGGACGGCATCCAGGCGGGTTTTGAATGTCTCCAATGTGGGAGACTCCACAACCTCTCTGGACAGCCTGTTCCAGTGCTCTGCCACCCCCAAAGGAAAGAAGTTCCTCCTCCTGTTAAGATGGAACTTCCTATGTTCAAGTTTGCACCTGTTACCTCTTGTCCTATCACTGGGAACCACTGAAAAAAGACTCTTTTCATCTACCTGGCACTCTCCTTTTAAGTATTTATAAGTATTGATAAGATCCCCCCTCAGTCTTCTTTTCTCTAGACTAAAAAGACCTAAGTGCCTAAGCCTTTCCTTGTAAGAAAGATGCTCCGATCCCCTAATCATTTTAGCAGCCCTCTGCTGGACTCTCTCCAGCAGTTCCCTGTCCTTGAACTGGGGAACCCAGAACTGGTTACTCTGTGCCATCCACACTGCAGGCTCACAAATGGGCCTGAGCAGCATCTGAGGCCAATCTGTCTGAAACCCATCCAAAGGCAGGAGATTTTCAGGTTGTGAAGACACATTTTAACTTCACTGATGCTCTTTGTTTACAAAACATCTATATGTGTCATGAAAAAAGAGCCCTTTCTTTCAGATCAATTTTAAAAGACCTGCAGCTAAGGGTGACACAGATAGAGTACACTGACTCCCATATTACTGACTGTAAAGACATCTGTTTTTCTCTTGTTAAAAGATGTATATACAATTTTCCGCAGTCTTTAAAGCCATTTGACCGTTAGTGTATTGAAAGCACTGATATACGTGTCAGTAATGTAGCTATAGACAAGGACCAGATCCACCTCCAGAGTGGTTTTTGACAGTTTCCAGGCTTTGCTATTGAAATGCAAGTAGATGCTGAATGTGGGAAAGGCTAAAGCTATGCTGCTTGGCTCAGAGCCCAGGACTGAAAGACTTGGGTCCATTTTTCCAGCTGAAAAATGTAATGTACTTCCTCCCAGAACTTCAAGGGGTTACATACTCAGCTGGGGAGAACAGGGGTAACTCCACTGAAGTCAATGGAACTGCAGGCATAAATTGTAGCTCTAGATCTGACATGTATTATCTCTTAGTAAGCAGTTAGCTTAAAACTCATTAAAGATGGATCATACACAACAATCACTAGCAAGCAGAAGAAACTATTTTAAATTTTGTTTTTCTTACATTAATCTACATCATATAGTGAGTATTTACCCTTAAGATCAGCTCCCTCTGTGAACTGTATAGAGATAACCTCTCTGTTAGTGCACAGAAATTTTATGGGAAATTTGGGCAAAGAAATTGTTGGTCTGGAAACTCTTGAATAAATTATCAGAGATTCCTGTGCTGCTATTTGCCTTGGATTTTCTCAGTTTAGGAAGTCAACCTCTCAGTCAACATTTTTCAAAAGTATTACACTGAATTCAATATATTGTGCTATTGGGAAATTACCAAAATTTTACTACCAGAACATAAAAAAATAAAGGGGCTTGTAATGTGCACAGCTACATATGCATAGCTCAGTCCAGGCATTTTATTTTCACTAATGGCCTCAGCCATGCAGAAGACGGGTGTTTTGATGGGGCACTTTGGTTAGCAGATCTGTGTTGTTTTATTTCTCTCCTTTCCATCTTACATGTTCTTTGGACAAAAGTCAGGCCCTGCTGCCCAAATATGTAGCCCCAGGGCACTATGTGAATGGATCTGGTAGCTCAGGTTCTTCCACTAATCCGGGTCAGCATCCATCCCAGACACAGGCTTTATCCTGCAAGTCTCTGTGAGGACGTGCAGCAGGAAGTGCCAAGTTATTATCCTCCTTTACAACTCTGAGTGAAATCTACAGAAGGATACAATAAAGTTAATTACTAGGCGTTGTCTTTCACTTGGAGGTAAATCTGTGGCTTCTTGGGGCTTGCTTCTTTACTCAAGGGGAAAAAAAATAGAAGCATTATCAGACACTAAGTATATCTATCAAAACAAGGACTGGCATTCATGCAAGTGAGGACCTGAGCTATACTATAGAATCATAGAAGCACAGAATCATTTAGGTTGGAAAAGACCCTTAAAATCATCGAGTCCAACCATTAGCCTAACACTGCCAAGGATGTGTCCTTTTTGTCTTTCTCTCCATGACTGGACAACAATAATTTGATGAGAAAGTAGAATGACCTCTAGGACACAGAACCACAGTCTTCTGAACTCTCTGATCACCTTGTGCCTTTCATTTATGTATAGCACTTCATAGGATCAGAAGATAATTTATGTTGGAAGTTTAACTCCATGCTCAAAGCAGGCGTTGGAAGGCTTTTCCTAGGTCCTCCCAAAGCCTCTCCTCTCCTCTCCTCTCCTCTCCTCTCCTCTCCTCTCCTCTCCTCTCCTCTCCTCTCCTCTCCTCTCCTCTCCTCTCCTCTCCTCTCCTCGCCTCGCCTCTCCTCGCCTCTCCTCGCCTCTCCTCGCCTCTCCTCGCCTCTCCTCGCCTCTCCTCGCCTCTCCTCGCCTCTCCTCGCCTCTCCTCTCCTCGCCTCTCCTCTCCTCGCCTCTCCTCTCCTCTCCTCGCCTCTCCTCTCCTCTCCTCGCCTCGCCTCGCCTCTCCTCGCCTCTCCTCGCCTCTCCTCGCCTCGCCTCGCCTCGCCTCGCCTCT
This sequence comes from Pluvialis apricaria, assembly GCA_017639485.1. Taxonomy (NCBI): domain Eukaryota; kingdom Metazoa; phylum Chordata; class Aves; order Charadriiformes; family Charadriidae; genus Pluvialis; species Pluvialis apricaria. Next base: position 45,619,656 of record CM030044.1, on the reverse strand, counting down.
CCTCTCCTCTCCTCTCCTCTCCTCTCCTCTCCTCTCCTCTCCTCTCCTCTCCTCTCCTCTCCTCTCCTCTCCTCTCCTCTCCTCTCCTCTCCTCTCCTCTCCTCTCCTCTCCTCTCCTCTCCTCTCCTCTCCTCTCCTCTCCTCTCCTCTCCTCTCCTCTCCTCTCCTCTCCTCTCCTCTCCTCTCCTCTCCTCTCCTCTCCTCTCCTCTCCTCTCCTCCCCTCCCCTCCCCTCCCCTTCCCTCCCCTCCCCTCCCCTCCCCTCCCCTCCCCTCTCCTCTCCTCTCTTCTCCTCTCCTCTCCTCCCCTCTCCTCCCCTCTCCTCCCCTCTCCTCCCCTCTCCTCCCCTCTCCTCCCCTCTCCTTCCCTCTCCTCCCCTCTCCTTTCCTTGTATCGCTTCGCCCTCTCTTCTTGCATGGGCATCAGCTTTTGCAAATCCTCCTGTCACGTACTCCATGGCTCTCACTGTTTTCCCTATCATCTTTGGTGTAGGCATGAGTCACAGCCAGCAGCAGCTCCAGATCAAGTGTGCAAAGTCTGTGAAGTCACCAAGGGACCAGATATTCTTCAAGTGGGACTGAGTAAGGACAACTGCTTAAGCAGGAGGATTTTCCTCAGTCCTGGCAAAGCAGCCAGTGCCAACCAAGCAACATTCCTGTAGCATTAGCAGCCTTGCCAGATTGTGTCCATTTCTTAGTGCAGTGTATTTAAACAAAGGGGAAGGAAAGAACAGGTGTGGTGCACTCATCCTTCCCTCTCTCCCCTGCTGCCTAATGTCCTGGTTTGAGGTAAAATAGGACCAATTTTGTTCAGGAACTTTGCTTCTTAACTAGGCCTTTTCTAACTACTGAAATTAACAACGTAGTGTGCAGACAATGTTCGCTCTCTCAGAGTGATAAGACCTATGTTCATAGCTGATGCCCAGGCATGGTATGCAGAGAGGCTCCTGCTTATACTTATTGCTGTAACACCCAAGGCCAACCAACTTTGTTACTTGCCCCGTCGGAGGGTCAGAAGCGGAAAAGTGCAGAGGGGTCCCACCTGCGGGGAGGAGCAGACAGGACAGGTGACCCAAAACTGACCAACAGGGTATTCCATCCCATCTGCCTCATGCGCAGTATAAAAGCTGAGGGATCAAAGGGTCAGCCTTCTTTCTTCAATGGCCAGTATCCAAAGAGGACTCTGTTCGTCTGCCTTTGATCCCAATCCTGAGTCCAGATCCGCAACCCAGTTCCCATCCGTTGCTGAGTCCAGTCTGGGACTTCCCCAGTGCCAGTTGGTGACATGATTGTCATCCTGGGAGCTTGATACAGTTTTGTATATATTTTGTATATATCATTATTTTCTTTTTATTTTGTTATTAATATTTCATTAAAATAGTTTGGTTCCTTCTAAAATCACAAGTCTCTCTCCTCTGCCTCTCTGTTTGAAGAGAGGTAGAGGGGAGCAACGGTTGGTCTCCCAGTGGCCAGTTCCACCCAAACCACAACACCTAAGCAAGTCAGATAAGTGCGAAAAACTCACACAGATATTGCCTTGCAGGTGTCATGGATGGAAAGTCCAATGTCATCTCACCCCGGCCAAAGACAAGAACACAGTTCATTGTGGAAAACATCCAAAGAGTCTGGAGAGAGGAATCAAGAAAAGAAAGTGAGATTTGCAGCTTAGTCCTCACGTGCAGAGCTGAAAATGGGAAAAGGGAAAGAGGAAAGGGGAAAAAGAAAAGGGGAAAGGGGAAAGGGGAAAGGGGAAAGGGGAAAGGGGAAAGGGGAAAGGGGAAAGGGGAAAGGGGAAAGGGGAAAGGGGAAAGGGGAAAGGGGAAAGGGGAAAGGGGAAAGGGGAAAGGGGAAGCATTAATCGGAAAAGCTGCTCTTATCATTAGGTGCATGCTGGAGTCAGGGTCAGTAACAAGGTACCATTTTTGGCAGGGTTTGTACCATGGAATGGGTCTCTTAAGGAACTGGTGATGAACTGCACTCTTTTTCCTTTTGGCCATTTCAGACTTTCCTAGTTGCAATCACTGATGAGCAATTCTAAGATGTCTTACAGGATTTACCCAGAGAAGTGTTAGAAAACACATTCCCAACATTGAAACTTTGCCAATATTGCTACTTATTTTTGAAAATGGTTGGCTCTATGATTTATCTGTGTATATCTGGAATATTTGGAAATACCCCAGAAACAGTCTGGAATTTTCTCTGGATAACCATGGGAAGCATCTTGAGGCGCTCTGCTGAAAATGTACTTAGTGCATGACTTAATTAGCCAACTTACCAGTTAATGTCCTTTGATTCCTTTTGTAGTCAATGTAGAGCAAGACATAATCTTGGAGAGAGAGACAAGTAAACAATTTGTTGAGTGAAGCAAGTTAATTCTGAAGCTGTACATTCGTGAAACTAAAGTCAGGTCATTGGTACTCATTATCAGCAATTGGTAATCATTATCATGCTATTGCTGTTTAGTGGTCTACATGAAATGAGGATAAGTAATGAGAAGTTATACTATAAAATTATCTTCCTGTTTTCCATTCTATTTTTTATTGACTCACCAGAGGGGCCAAATACTGTCTATACCTAAAATATCAACAGAATTTTGTTGACCTTCCTAGGTCTTTCTGTACTCATTGCACTACTTACAAAACACACAGAAGATGAGTCTCTGAGAAGCAAAACTAACTGGAGAGATCTTGTTTGATTGGTGGAGTATGAAAGGAAAATAGGATGTGACATATAACATTAATTTGAATACAAGTATTTTGGTTATTGTTATTTCGGCAATAAGGTAACAAAATGCTGGGGTATATTAATTGTTAGAATAACATGAAACGTGATTTAAACTGAATACTGAGGGTCACTGAGGGTGACTGAGGATGACTCCTTTCTCCAAGGAATATGGTCAGATATTTGATCCTAATAATACTGGTAGTAATGAAATTATATAAATGGATTCCTGCTTACTACAGCAGTGAGGTATCCCAGGTGTGTTATCGGACACTAGATAATGTGTTGCTATAGAATAAATTATAAATTAGTTTATCGGATTTACAAAGACACCTGAGGAATAGTTCTTGAAATCTTTCCCTAATATGATACCTTAAAATCTTCTCACCTTGTTCTGCCAGGCCAAGATGACTGTGAATATTAAAGGATTCACGTAGTTTTAGGAAGGGCTGTTGGGCTGTCTTTCGAAGTGTGGGGTTTTTTTACTGGTAATCAAAATACTATTGGAAGGTTTCCTCTAGGTGATGTCTACTTGTAGCCAGTGGCATAACCCTTGAGCAGATGTACTGAAGGGAAGGAGGGAGCAGTAACTCTCCCAATGTGGTTAGTTCTCTGCTGCCTGCAAGATGCAGGCACTCCTTGGCTCTTAGTTGAGGAGGACCTTGCACAGACATCTGCACCTGCCCTGGCCTACAAAGGGCTTACTTATGTACCTCTTTGGCATTAGAAAAAGAATTTATGCTGGTGTCCAAGCTGGACTTCCACTCTTAAGAAGGAAAGGTATTCACTTTTCACTGATGTGAATTAAGTTTATGTGAGAAGTACCACATTTAATAACACAAAGACTTATTCACTGCTATGCAATCCATTGAACAGCCAGACAGCAGATGGGCCGCAGATCCACAACTACCTGACATAGTTTGACTTGCAACTTCTGTAGTTCCTAATAGAAGATTGTCTCTATTTTTTTTTTCATATATTTCTTTTATTTTTCAGCCCAAAGAGATAGTACTTCACATTCCACATGATATTTTATAGGTCTGGGGAGGAGAAGAGGGAGGTTTCCTATTTTCCTTATCAATACAATTTCTCAACTTCACATTACAGAACAGAGATTTTTTAGTGTGTGGAAAACAAGAATGCACTAGCCCATAAGCCTGACATAGTTGGTATGTGAAGAACATGTATAATAACCCTGATTTCCAAACACAAGTTCTCTGTAATCATTGCTTCGTCATTAGGTCATTCACTTCATCAAGAAGCAATTTTTACTAATAATTACCATAAAACAATGTCTGCCATACTTTCATTCTTGTATAATTGAATCTCCTATATTTAGAATAGGGAATCAAAATATTTTTCTGCCTTTATATCCACCATCTGCACATTCATTTCTCATTCAGCATGATAGATAAGAAACTATACCACTATTTAATGTTTGGTTGCTTGACCATAGTAATTTCTTTGACAAATTAACATAAAATGTAATATTTTCATAAATACAACACAAATCCAAACATTTATGAGAATGAGAATAATAGCTATCAGTAAAGGCTTTCAAGTCAAACTTATGTCAATCTTTGTACAAGGAAATTACTAACATAAACTGTTTATTATCTTACCTCAGGGGTCATAAATAAAAAAGTCTGTCAAATTCTAACCTGCAGCATCGTTTTAACTATCACACTTGCATTGTTCATGTTGATATGCTGAACAGCCATGGATCAGAGGAATAGACTCTGGCACCTAATTATTAAATATAAGTAATTTGAGATCAGTCAAAGAGCTCTGTGTTTGTTCTGGGCAGATGTAACACCTCATGAACTCCTCACAGACAACCTGGTAATGAGTCACAAACACTGGGCAATAGGTTAAAATAATATCTCGATTCTGATCTAGCAAAACCGAGGTGCACTATTGGTTAGTATCATCTGTCTTCTGTGCATATCTGCCCCTAGGTGATTTACAGTTTACCCCTGACTGTTTTTCTTCTTTTTTTTTGCTGTAGAAAATCACTTGCTGTTAGACACCTCCAGCCCTGAAGCAGTATAAAAAGGAAAGCTTTAGGCAGGATATATACACTCCTCTCATCAACACAAAGACATTAAGAGCACCACTTCCTCTGTTCACAGGGCAGATATTATTGGTAGGATCAGAAACAGAAAACCGGAGTATTGTAGAAGCTTAGTCCTAGCCACAGGAGGGACTAACTGCTTAAAAATGCAGCACTGCAGACTATCTACAAGACAGGATGGTGACACAGGAAAAGAAAATATGACAAGAATGGCAGAGAAACAGAGGGACAACTTCATTCAGCTGTTACAGGCGGGGCTGTGAAACCAGAGATGGAGAACTGTCCCCATCTCTGTGGCCCCAGGCATGTAACTTAATCCCTGCTTCTACTGCTCTGTTGGATAGTTCACCCAGAAGGGGCCCAGCAAGTAGCATGAGTCTGCAGAGCAGCTATCACAAATGGCCCTGATTTGACTTGATGATCTTAAAATGCATTTAAATTGTGCATCCACATGAAGAACCAGCATGTTGCAGCTCTTTCTACCCATGTGCCCAGAATGAATTTGAGATATGTTTTATCATTTATAAAATTAGCATAGTGCTCACATCTCTACTCAGAATAACAGTACATAGTGTTTTCTGGTATTTGTTCACTTCTGTTTCCAAATTTTCATTCTAGATTTCTCTATATACTTCCTAGACCTTTGCAAGCCTAAAAAATGAAAAGTCGTTACTGAAAAGCCAAAAAAAGGAGTGTTGTTTTTTGATGCTATTTATTAAAAATATCTTCTGTGTTTTATAAGTTTCTTGTTTGGCTGTAAAAAAGTTTACTAGAATAAGAAGAATGCTGAAGTGGATTTACCTGTGATTATGATAACCTGTGACTATCTTCTCCAGTGTAGCACACTAGACAAATACTAGGTGATAAAGATTTTCACGTGTAGTTTCAGTCTAGTGCAAGATTGCTATTCCTTTAAGAAATCTGAATCCAAAAATCATGAGATTGGCTTAGAGAATATGAGGTTTAAAGAAAGCAATACCTTTTGGTGCTCTTTCACATTTTGTTTTTTCTAGGAAGTGCTCAGGTAACATTTTTAATCTTTTCTCTGAAACTGTAAAAGCTAGAAAGCTACACTCAAAGGAGTGAAATATGAGCTTCTCGCCTCTTAAAACATCTCTGGGATTTGGGTTTTAAGAAACAGAGCAGTAGAGCACAAGATTTAGGACAAAACCATGAGAGTTTGCCAGGCTGCCTGTACTCAGCCAGCCTGTTTTTTGTAGAAGTCATCTGGCAGAGTAAGCACTGCTGAAAGAGCTAAATAAAATGGTATGAGAACGCTGAAGGCATAAAGATGGAAACATGGGAATGTGGGGGGTGGGGTGTTTCTGAGTTAAGCACTTGCTAGGAGAGCCTAATGGGAAGTAATGAGAAGGAAAGTGGGGGAGTGGAGCAAAAGTTGTGGAATGAGTGAACCGATTCTTGTTAAGTTTATGGCCAATTAATGTTTGCCATACTTGGGAATCAAAAGTTTAGCAAGGGTTTCTCTATATTAAAGGCAGTTCTTTGAACAATAGAGCCCTTTTTCTGCAATTCACAGCTGTCAGAGATCATTTCACTCCCTATATAATTCAAAAAAGTGATGCCTTTAATTGGCAGCATAAACACTGTTGGGCTAGTGTGTACTGAGCTTGATTTAGATGCTCAGTGTATGGCACAGTTTGCATCTGTCAGGATTTGTAAGGAAAAGCTGCATAAATAATTCTAGACTCACATTTGAGAACCGGGAGGAAAAAACAGGATTCCAAAACGTCACATACACTGGCTTTAAAATGACATGAGCCAGGGAAGCAAGAGTTAAAGGTGAAAGTCTATCCCGAAGACCCTTTCACAATGGTCACTTCCCAGGTGAAATGCCACTATAGATAGCAGGGCTAGCATAGGATGGAATGGCACCTTACCCCTGCATTTTCTGGCCTTTTTTACATTTATTTTGCCTCTAATATTTAAACACAATCTAAGTTTACTTTACTAATCAATTGGGTTGATGGTTTCCTTGTTTGTCTAATTATACTGCTTCTCATAAAAAAAATAAGACATAAGAAGCCCAGGCCTGTGAGTTACTCCTCCCATGCTATTTTGAATTGTATTTTTTCAGTGTCACAATAAAACCAGAGGTGTATCCAGACCATTCACTCTGGGAGGACGTCCCAGCACAGGCACAAAAGTTAGTAAAAGAGCATGGAGTGGCTGAATGCACTGCACCTGCAAATAACCTCTCCCTCAGGTGAGGTTCATTTGATGTCCAGGGACAATCTGGAGCCCTCCAAACTCCAAAACCCCAGGACTGCCATGAAGTCCCTGAGGGAGAAGACTAGGATTTACACAGACTAAGTTTTGTTCATAAAACAAGCTGTATTTCAAATAGAAGGAAACGTTCAAAATTAGCAATGGCATTTAAGGAACAAATGCTTGTTTATTCTTCCTTTTCTGTTGCTGTGAGTTCATGTTACAAGCACTCGTACTTCTCTGGCACAGATCAATATGGCAAAGTGAAAATCCACTCAACAAAGGCAGTTTGCCTCATAGGAGAAACTCATTCTTTAATCCAACAACACTGTAGCTGCTTTTGTAAGATATAAGTATAGTCTATCAAAATAAAAATACTCAACAACAGTTCAACAACTTTCAACATCATTAAATCTCTCAAGTTTGCTCCTGAAATTGAGTTTCTCAGCTGGTGACATCACCTTAACCTCCTTTGCCTCACTTCTGTGAGGCATGATACAGTAAAGGATGCATGGGGAAGTCATTTTTTGCAGAACATCCTCATTTTGCCAGGGACAATGTTGGGAGAATATAACAAAAAGCTGAAAAAAACTGGATAAAATAGAAAAGTGAGAAATGTGAATCTCCTGGAAATTAGTTTTATCTGTGGAAATTGATGTGTGTTGACTTTGTTATCCCACATTTAGAGCTGAAACACTGCATTTCTTTCTGAAACAGGGATTCAAGCTGCTATACCAACCTCTTTACTGAAGAAAGTTTAGTTCCTGCCTGAGGAAGCTGCAGTTCAGTGATAGACAGAGGTCATTAGTGAGCAGCGAAGGCATGGTCTGTACAAATCAATGACGTTTTTGACAAGGATTTTAAGAGATAACAAAAAACTTTGTCTACGTGAGGACTAGGTTTGGGGAGGCTGAGAGATGCAAGAGTGCCACACAGCATGGAGATGCCTGTTAAACAGGTGGGCCTGTGCAACATGGGGATAGTTGGATGAAGGCAAGGCAGACAAAAAGATTTATTACAGAGCACTGAGCAACATGTTATGGGAAAGCATACTATGACAGGAGGTTGGAAGACAGAAGGACTCAAAACTTGCATTGCTAGACAAATATAATCTCATTAGTCACTTTGGAAGAGGGAAAGGAAAATCAGCCTAATGATATGGTTCTTTTAGGCACTGGAAAGAGTAAGAGGAAAATCACGTGAAAAAAACGCTGTGCAGAGGGCAAAATCACTCAAAACACTTAATATTTCTTGTGCACCATAATTCTTGTGTCTCTTGCACCTTGTGCTCACTTATCCAGGACCCTGTATAACAGGCGCACTGCCCCCACACCACAGCTATATCCCAGTATCTTCAATATATAGTCTCTCTTGACCTAGAAAACCAAATTCCTACTGTGTGGAAAAGCCCAAATTATTTCAGGCTAAGAGTTCCTCTTAAACCAGCACCAAATAAAGCCAAACATCAATTTGTTTCATGAAACAAAATGTTTAGAAAAAAATGTATCTCAGAAATCTCATCCAGGAAAGACTGTCTCAATATGAAAAACTTGTAATCAAATTAATATAAAAAAGTAATTTCAGTGTTTAATTTGATTGTCATTTTAAATGACAACATTTGTTGGGATCTGGCATTGCACTTAGAAGGACATTCCCAGCTGAAACAGTGATTTAAATCTAACCTGAAATGGGGATGTGAGTTAGGAAACGCTGTCCCCTTCTTTGGTTACACTGATTTCACACTCATCTGTACAGACTCCCATACGTCTGTGATTTACATTGGCATGAAAGACCAGTCAGTAAGTGTTGAAGCAAGCCTGAAAGTATCAGTTGTTTGCACCTTTCATGCCCTTTTAAAACAGAACCCGTATGGCAAAGGCAGGAGTAGTGAGGCATTAGTTGTTTACAGGCACATTCTTGACATTAGGCCATCAGGCTTTTTTACAGGGAGGAGTCAGGAATGTGCCCTGAGAATAACAAACCCCTTATGATTATGGAGCTTCTCTTTCAAAAAAAAAAAAAAAAAAAAAAAAAAAAGATCCTAAAAGCAAAACTCACTGAAATTTCTGCAGCTCTAGACATTTACTAGTCGGAGACAATTGTACCCTTTAAATCGATTGCTATTTTTAAAGAGTTGGTCACCTAGATGAAGTGCACTGAACACTGGAACTTCTGTCCACCCAGAAGGGCAGCATACAGTTACCTAAACCAGGAGCTTATTAACAGGGGTAAGAGATGCACGTCGGCTCGGTCTCCCCAAAGTGCTAAACACCTTCTGACAGATGTTCAATAACTTCTGCACAATTCAGAAGAGGTGTTCAGCATCTCACAGGAGCAAGCAACAGGAGTCTAGTCTTGATCCCCAGAAAGTAAAATGGAAAGTTCCCCCTGCCTTGAGTAGGATCTGAAGTTGGTGTAAAAATTTGGAAGAATTTCTCCAAAGAAAGTCAGTTAATTTAGCCCGAAAAATATGAAGTGAAGCCAAGCTGACTGCACCTGCATAGTCCTCACATGAGGGAATTCAGAACAATGCTGCTTTTGCAGTTGATCAGCCTCACTGCACCTCTATCCTGGTGTGAAATATGAGGGAACTGTATTATGCCTTACAGACCCTGCCCTATATTAAGCTGAGGTCAATTCATAACAGTCCCATTGTTATCAATGATCTTAGTCCACATTTGCAAGGGTGAGACTGGGAGCAGCGTGGGGACCTATGCCTGAGGAAGTTTTATGATCTTATTGTTTTGTACTTTCTAGTGTCAAGAGTGACACAGGCAGATTCCTGGAATGATTGCACAGGTGGTGTTAAATAGCCATTAGCAGACTACAGGCATGGCTTAAAAGTGATTACTTGTTCAAAGGAGTGGTTTCAAAATAAATAACTGTCAAGGAAGTATTACACCTTGTGTGGAAAAGAGGAATGTGATGGAAAAAATGCAGCCTTAGTATGTATCTCATTATAGTCTGCATACAGCGAATTAGCAATATCGTCACAGCACAGTTTTGCAGCTACAAGGGTTCTTAATTTTGCCACTCTAGTTCTCTTTCCCTGATTATTTACCAACAATAAGCATAAAATGTCTAGCTACATTTTTTTCAACTTTCTGTCAAACACATCAATGAATTCTCTGGTTACTGTGCTAAGGACTGCAGAAAAAGTCCTATAGTTCCCTGGCACTGAAACCCAAGCAGAGGCTAAATCTCACAATGACATCACAATGGAAAAAAGCCTTATGAAAATGCCTGACTCCCTAACACCCCACAGTCTCTCACTTGGCAGATCTTAATCCCACACCCACTGTATCAAACAGGTGGAATCATGCTGAAGAGCAGTGTTGCTTTGATGGGGCTAAAGAAACCTTTCTCACAACAATGAAGGCTTCCTAAACAAAGGATTAGGAACAAGTGGAAAGGAAACGAAGTCCTGTGCTGCCACTCATCATTTTTACCAGTGGAAAACAAGAGAGTTGGCTTACTTAGCTAAGCTTCTTGTTGCATGTAATTTTCTTAAATCTGATTAGGATCATTTAGGCTTTTCTAATTACAGCAATCTGAGGAAGCTGTGCCCACTACCTGTTTACCTAGGAGCTTTCTTCCCTTCTTTTTTCCCACACAGCAAAAAATGAAGTTCTTGTATGGCTAAAAAAGGCAGAGACAAATTTCACATCCATAAGAAATGTCAGTATAATGTTGTACTACAGAATTACGTAGGCACCGTGCCACCAGTTTTCAGACCAACCCCCTGAGGTGTACCCTTAGAGAAGGCAGGTAGACCACTCGTTAATCCCAAATCGCAGTCTCAGTGAATGGGGCTCCTAACAACAGTGATGCCACTAGAGCTAACCCAGGGCATTTTGAATCCCAGGATGGCTTAAGCTTTGCTCAAAGTTTGCAGAGTTGGGCTTTACGTGTTTTTGGCACTGGACAAGATGATTCTTGTGCCATTACTTTGTTTTTATAATGCGTTCCTGCATCAGCAGTTTCCAAATATAGGTTATTTCACTTATACTCTCCAGCTTCAGGAAGATCACTCTTTTCTGTTGTCAGGAGTTGGGCATGATGAAAAAATAAAGGTCCCAAAATCTTTTCTTTCTTTAGGTGTACAAGTGTTAAAGATATATTTGCAGCTTGGCACGTGAAGTAGGTACATAACTCTGGTAGAAATTCACTGAGAAACAATGAAACCCCATGTAAGGAAAAAGAAGATAGTGTACAACTTTGCTTATAAATTTGTTTTTAGTCAAAGAATGGCTTACCCTTTCAGAAAAAAGGATTGCTCCGGTGTCCTCCTCCTTTTCTTCTAGCACCTGGGCCAGGAAGGAGATGGAAGTGAATAAGAAATTTAACATTTAAGCATACGAAATACTATTTTTTCAAAACTGTAATCTGTTATCTTAAGGATCAGAAATAGAATGTGATCTGGGAAGATGATTCAGCACTCTTCTCTCTCAGTCAGCATTGAACTGGTATCCCAGCACGGTATTATTTCCAGGAAGTAGCATGGTACAGCAGGGAGCATTTTTCAAGCAACAATTTACATATAGGCTATTCATTGCAGGTAAAATGCTACTAAAATACAACTACAAAGTGCTACCAGTAAAGTTCATGCTTGATAAAAACCATAAATAATTATGTATGTTAAATATTAAAAGGTCATTTTATTATTTTTTTTTACAAACAAAAGGAAAATAGAAAACACTTGCAATCTTAACAGCTATTTTGTACACTATATGAGGTCCACCAGAGCCATGGAATCTGTGCCACACTTTATTGAACCAAGGTGACTGACCAAGAGCAACCAGCTGGCTGAGGTGGCTAACTGATAATGGTGATAATGATAAGTTAGGTGGTGCAGGTCATTCAGTCTTACTACTCACTCACCAAGTTGCATGGAGCAGCTGGGCACAGTCACCTCTGCTTTCCATGGCCAGTCATGTAGATGGGGCAAGGTCCAAGAAATTCAAGGACCAGGATGAGTTTGGTCTGTGTTGCTCTTTAAGGCACCCTGGTGTGCAAGACACGGTAGGGTAGAGGCTAAGCATCGTAAAAGCTCCACCAGTGTTATCAGAGAGCCTGAACAGGGCAGGAGGGAGCTCAGGTGTTTTCGTAAGTCACAACTGGGACCAATCATAGGAGGCCAGTTTGGGCACCCCAGGACCAGTCATGTTATATCTTCTTCTGTATACCAGGTAGGAATGGTTTTGTAGTGAGGATAAAACTTCTCTAGTTCCTAACGACTGATACTTGCTCAGAAATTGGTAGATATAGTGTTATTTGCTAAAAGAAATCCTTTCTCTTTCCAGTGCCACAGTAAGCTAGCTGGCAACTGCTTTGTCATATCACAGCAGTCCACATGCACACACTCTTCTGAGTGTGCAAGGAAAAGCTGGAATCCCCGCAACTGTTTTTTCCGTCTGTGGCAAGCTAGTAACCAACCACACACCACCTTGACACTGCATGTCAGATGGAAATACAGAAAGAGGTTTGTTTCCTCACCAGAAATTACAGCTTATACTCCTTGCTGTTGAGAAGTTTGTGGCCCAGATTTCCAAGAGGTTTTGCACCAGAAGCATCTGGTGCTGAAGTAGTCTGAAACTGGCAACCTCTGTGTGTCCAAAGGGCTTGTGGCATAACTTGCGTAATAAACATCTCTTTCTTCTCTGTTTTTACTGTTCATATCCAGAAATTGCAGGAAAGCCTCTTTCCAGCAATATCAGGTATATCTCAGGTTTGTATTATTATCATTATTGGGTTTAGCCTAACTTGCTGAGTATCACTTTTGACATTCAGTTTTCAAGATTTATTCAGGGCTCCTTCAGCCCCACCATCACTCTCATTGCAAGTTCTTAATTCCTGAACGCAATTTGCTTAAAAGGTTAAGTTGTAGCACTTATTCTGTAATGAGTCATTTTACTTTTCATGCTGCTTCCTGAAATTCAGAGGTCAGTAAGGACAAGGAAACTGTAAATACGAGTAACGCCAGTTTGAGTGTGAGTCAGATATTCCTTTTGTTAAAATAATCTAATGATAACAATATGTTCCTTATTTACCGCAATGCAAAAGATTCCAACTCTATATTGAACTCCTTGGTGGCTATCTGACTTCTTTCCTCAGCTAAGGCACAAGTATCAGTTGTTTGCAGGAGGGCATGAGAATGTATCCTCAAGAAGAAGAGACTTCCCAAGATATGATATCATCCTTTCACCCAGATAAGTAAGAGAATCAAAGTGTGCCTTTGATGTTGTCAGCTTTGGCTTCATCCCTTTAACCACTTCTGAAGATGATCCAGCTTCCTTTGGATTGCGTTGGACGTGGGTTTTGGACCTAACCTTTGGACACTAAACTTGTTATTTAATTTGGAAGATATTAGACACCACTCTTTATGCAGCACTGGAGGAAAATAGAGTCCAAGAAAACTTTTCCATATAGTTCTCAGTAACAGGGAATACACAGAGGGAGGTCTGAGTGGGTTCCAGGACTTGTGTACAAAATTAATCGAATCATAGAATAGTTTAGGTTGGAAGGAACCTTGAAGATCACGTCGTTCCAACCCCCCTGCCATGGGCAGGGACACCTACCACTAGACCAGGGTGCTTAAAACCCCATACAGCCTGGTCTTGAACACTTCCAGGGATGGGGCATCAACAGCTTCCGTGGGAAACCTGTTCCAGTGCCTCACCACCCTCGTAACAAATAATTTCTTCCCAATATCAAAGCCAAACCTACCCTCTTCCAGTTTGAAGCCACTAACCCTTGTCCTATCACTACATGCCCTTTTAAAAAGTCCCTCTCCAGCTTTCTTCTAGGCTCCCTTTAGGTACTGGAAGGCTGCTATAAGGTCTCCCCGGAGCCTTCTCTTCTCCAGGCTGCACAACCCCAGCTCTCTCAGCCTGTCTTCATAGGAGAGATGCTCCACTCCCCTGATCATCTTCATGGCCCTCCTTTGGACTCGCTCCAACAGGTCCATGTCTTTCTTGTGCTGAGGACTCCAAAGCTGGATGCAGTACTCCAGGTGGGGTCTCACCAGAGTGGAGTGGAGGAGTAGGGTCTCCTCCCTCAACCTGCTGGCCACACTCCTTTTGATGCATCCCAGGATATGGTTGGCCTTCTGGGCTGCAAGCGCACATTTCTAGCTCACGTTGAGCTTCTTATCAACCAACACCTCCAAGTCTTTCTCCTCAGGGCTGCTCTCAATCCATTCTCTGCCCAGCCTGTATTTGTGCTTGGGATTCAAATTCAAACTACTTTCCTGTAGTATCTCTCAAAGATTCACCTTTTCACAGAAATACCTATCTACAGTTAGGCATACTGACTGCACAATTGACCCTGTTGGAGTGTGTTCACCAGCACTGACATCTTCGAACTCTTTTGAATCCTAGGCTTTCTTTCCCAAGCAGAGTGAGAGATTGCTAACACCACATATAAGATGTCCTATGTTCTGTTAGAAATCTCTGGACCAGCTGGAAGCCTTTCTGAGATTTCCACAGCTTTTGGGCCCTTGTTGCAAGTGAAGTTTTGACCATGCAGGGAGAGTTAAGATCATAACCAGCTGAAATATGTTTTCAGTGGAATTTCAGTAAAATGGATAGGAATTTACAAGTCACAAAAGCCATAAAGAAGATCAAAAAAATATGTGATAAACAGAACACTTATCAACTTTTGGGCATTTCCAGTTATTTCCTCATAAAGTATTTCAAAGTTATTAATTTGCTCAAGTAAAATCCTGATTTGGGAAGCAGTTACACTTTGTGTATATGAGGCTGGGTTAACTGATGAGCTTTCAGTGATTTCAGCAGTAATACACCAATATGCTCCAACAGAAATATCAACACAGGATTTGGAAAGTTCACTGATAAAACTACATATTAACCAGAAACAAACTACATATTAAACACAAGTTGAAGCCACAACGTTTGATCTCTTCTATTGTTGCAATCTCCTTAAAATACAGATGTGTTCAGACCTTGAAACTTGGCTAATGCCATGATACGACTGTAGCCCAGCAGCAAACCTCAGATCTACATTTCTG
The DNA here is from genome assembly GCA_017639485.1 of Pluvialis apricaria. Classification (NCBI taxonomy): domain Eukaryota; kingdom Metazoa; phylum Chordata; class Aves; order Charadriiformes; family Charadriidae; genus Pluvialis; species Pluvialis apricaria. The sequence goes on along the minus strand of CM030044.1, from coordinate 45,604,608 downwards.
TAGCATTCATGAGTTTTTTTAGCTATAGAATTTGGCTCCATCTTTCAATTTCAATGTTTCTATGTGCTCAGGTTGCACAGTGTGCAGCTGTCATATAAAACAATCTGTAAAAAACCTGAGCTGTTTAAGTGCAACTCCTAAAAGCAGCTTGGGACTGACTTTTTTCTCCCTTATCCTGGTTTAACATTGATTCTGTTCTCTTTAATTCTGTGTAGTTCTTTTGGGGTTACATTAGTGTAAGTGAGAGAAGAATAAGGCTAATTTACTTAGCTACATACCTTCCCAAAGGACACTTTAAAGTTTTAGCATGTATTCTTCTTCATCTTTTTTTTCCTTTTAATCCTCCTTAAAGCTCAAAACATCCGAGAATGATGAACAGAGAAAGTTTGTGTAACGGGTGATCTTTCTTTAGATAACTTATCACCAAGACAGTGGGAGTTTTTTATTCCTTCCACCCTGTCAGTAGGAATTGGCTCCAAGATACGAGAGATTAGCTGAGCTTTAATGACAAAGAAACACAAACCAAGAAGAATTAAAAGAAAACAAGAGCCTTTACTCAGATCATGTTGATGCTAATTTTCTCATTTCTTCATTTTTGTTACAAACAAACCTTTTAGAAGCAGGTATTAAAGAGGCTGTTAAGTGGATCCAACCTGTTGTGCAGTTAATCGCTTTTCAGTATTTGCTACTTTATCATGAGCGTCTCAAAAATTATTAAAAAAACACCTGCTTTCTTGATAGCTAAAGTAAGATGTCAGAGACAAGTTGTTGCTGTTTCCCTTCTCTTCTTTTTCAAGGATGAACCATGAGGTAACAATGAAGGACTGCAACTAGTCCTTTGTAGTTGGCAAAGATTGTTCGGAAAGACGCCTTGAGTTAAAATTTCCCGTTATTGCTCAGTAATCAGGCCATCGCTTTTGTAATCACAGAGCTCAGGTAGTGGTTCTGACCACCACGTAATTTAAATTGCTGGAATGCAGTAATTCTCACACCAAAACAATGCATCTGGAAACGCAGCAGCTCAGAGCAGCTGCTGGGCTGTCTCATTAAACAGCCATTTGACTGAAAGCAGCCAGACAGATCCTAACACTCGCCCTGGCAGGCAATGGCAGCTCTGGATAGCCATAGGACTTGAGCTCAAAAGCCTTCTAGAAACGTTAACTCAAATTAAGAAGCAGAAGTCACCTTAGATCTGCAATGAGTGCCTTTGTCTTTGATGGTCTCAGATACGTTACTGAACTGTTCTGGGGGAATGCTAGGGATGCCACAAATTTCTGTGTGGAAATTAGGAAATGCTTGCGGACTCTGATACTTGAGCTGGTAAACACAACTGACTCCATCAATTTCAATACCATTGTCCAAGCAGGAAATAGAGACATACAGTACGGCATGATTATGGATGACCACATGATCTTTTCCAAAAAAAAAAAAAAAAAAAAAAAAAAGCTGATTAACACAGCTCAGATTTTGAACACTGAAGAATCCCTAGCAGCAGTTTGTAAGTCACAAGGAGGCAAAAAATTATCCATAGGAGTTACTGGGAAAGTATTACGAAATAATAATTAATTTTAAAGACTCAGAATCCATGTAAATCTGGTCTAGTGGTAGGTGTCCCTGCCTATGGCAGGAGGGTTGGAACTAGATGATCTTTAAAATCCCTTCCAACCTAAACCATTCTACGATTCTAAACAGTTTCAGTCTTCATTAGTTTGCTCAGTATTTGTTGACTGTTGCTTATGATTCCTGACAAAAAAAAACACCTTTCTTGATCATTATCCAGCTCAGAGAGGTCATAAAGGCCATATGCCTTATACAGTAACATACAGTTGAGGATAGCCCTGAAACAGCCTTTCAAGACTGAACAGTAGCTTTCCTGATCTCCTGGTGGAGGTGGACTTTCCACAGCACAGACGTAGCACCCAGAGCTTTTGGAGCATTTGCAGCTCACACTCATATAAGTCACGGCGCAAACTTCCAATTGTCATTAATGTAACTCACTTTCCTGTCTGGCAAGACCCAGCTTTGCCTGTGTAAGTCATTTTAGGGGTGACTAGTGGGGGGGTTAACTGCCAAAGCTTCTTTGAGATAGACAGCCTGAGTAACACGGGGTAAAAAGATTTGGTGCGTGCCCCACCTTTCATCAGTCCACACCTGTGCCACTGCACTGATGGTCCTCTGGGGTCATGATCTCCCAGCAAGCCACCTCAAGTGGTGGGAAGGGTACCCACAGAGAGGCAAGGGCCTAAGCAGGGCCAGTGGTGAAACCCCAAGGCCAAAAGCTCAGACAGGCTAAACAGCCACCCCAGGAGCTGAAGAAACCAGCCCTGTGGGTTGGACAGATCCATGATGCCCTGAAGGTGTAGCTCATGGTCTCTTACAAACAGCACTGTCTCACTGAGGCCCTGTTGTGGCCTTTGGAGGACAGGGAACTCCTACCCAAGAGTGGTCAAGAGTCTGGCTTGTAACTGAGGCCACCACACCTGGCAAGGAACATTGTGACCAAACCTCTGAACTCAGGGAATAGCTCTGGAGCTGAGAAGAAAAAATTTCTTTACAGATGCTTCAGCAGAGAGGACCCAAAACTTACTGCTGTTTTTCTGGGTCTTGTGTGTTAGGCAAGAAATGTCAGAAACAAAACGAGATAAAATTACCTTCTGGACCATCTCGGTGCATAGCCAAAACCATAATGGCTTTGCTGTCAAAGCCATGAAATGCCTCCTCATAATGGTGTGAGAACATCGGCAGCCACCAGCAGGAAGGCGACCAGCACGGGAGCCTGGCGCCTCGCAGGGACAGCCCAGCCCCTCTGAGCTCAGCACCAGGAAACCACAGGCAGGAAAACAGCAAGGCAGTCTTAAAGAACACAGCATTTCACTGCACAAGCTCATTTAAGCCTTTTTTTCCCCCTGATAATGGGTGTCGCAGCCGTCAAGGCAGTTTGGAGGTTAATACTGAGTGTAAGAAAGTACTATAATTGGATGCAAAGGTCCAAACACTCAAGGGATAAAAAACACTGTTCATTCCAGGAACATTTTAGCAACTGTTGACTGGTAGAAAGTAAACAGATTTCAAAAAGTGTCAGCATGCCATACCACTGCATGCCATTCCAAGATGAACATTGTTCCTAAATATATTTCCTGTGACTGGAGGAGGAAAACAAATCTAATTTTAAAGAAATAAAACCAAACCAGATGTGCACAAGAGCATGTTGTAAGCTTTTTTTTTTTTTTTTTAATAAAGGTTTTTCTTTACTTTAGAGGTACCAAGTCAATAAATGTAATTTGAGAGCTGCCATGGCATTCGTTACCCCCCTGTTTAGCACCCCTGCTATCCTTTGTAGCTGCACCCATTTGCCAATTTCTCAGAACACGTAACTGAGTGCAGGAATGCAGCAAATACTTAAAACTGATGAAGGCCTTTTAGACTTATCAAAACCACTTGTGCTTTCATGATTGTGCAAGGTGTGATGTTGAGCTTTGGCATATTATGAAAAATAGCTGACGGTACATGTAACTCATTAGAGTATTGCCAAGAAACATACGCTAAATGATCTTTACATTGAAGGCCATCTGTCTGCTCAGTTCACTGCTAGCAGGCAGTTATGGAGTGTTTTCACCTGCAATTAAAACTCCTGATTGACAGATCTCCTGTTTGTTAATGGTCAATGCCATTACACATACTACTCTATCATATCCAGTATTGGAATATGAGTGACTCTAAGTCAGAAATTATTATTGCTGATTGGAAAACAAGCACTTCTTTTAAACAGGAAAACGCTTTAGGTAAGTGTGAATGTTTGCTCAAATTCCCTTTTTTTTTTTCCCACAGGTGTGAACAAGCATGTCAGTTCTTGCAGGTTGTCTTCTTTCCTCGTTACTCGCCTCTTTCAGACTGAGACTTTGGGGGTAGGGCCCTGTGATGCTGAGGGTACTTGTCCCAGGGGAGGTTTTAATTGACTTTTAGATGCCAAAAACTGGTCAAATCGAACCACATGACACAAAGATGGAATTTCCAGATGCTTGCAAGGAAACAGGTATGGCAAGAAACCGAAGGCCACCAGAGGAAAAAAGAGGAAATGCAGAGTAATTCCCTTGCTGACCCCCCCATAAGAGTTATACAATACCTTTTTGTGATTTTTACTTCCTTCCCACAAGACAGGTCATACAGTCTCAATGCAGACATGCGCATGCACACGCACACAGAGACACACATACATCATTACTGTTACCGTGACCATACACCCAGTCTTAGCAATTGCCCATACAAATGACTGTTTGTATTAAAAAGCCATCTGTGAATTGTAATTTTACACACACTTATGGTAATTATGTGCAAATTACAGAAATGCACATTCGTGAAGTTTTGACTTTCTGTACGTCCATTCAGGTTAGAGATCAGGCTGTGAGAGTGGAATATGGAAATTCCTATTTAAGATACTCCTGTCTCTAGTAACAGCTAGACAATAAGGATAAGGAAGAAATGTTTCAGGTGGTGTTATGTTTGCATTCTGATCAATGATATACTGGGAAAAAAGATGGATTTTTTTACTGTGATGGTGCCGCAGCACACTGAGATGGTAATGCCAGAAGAGTGAACTCTGTTAACACAGGTCTGTAATTTCTTTAAAGTGAGAAGACTACTCCCTAATAAAGCACATGGCAACCATAAAGCTGCTGATACCGTAGCCATTAGCCAAAAGGTCAAGAATCCATTAGCAGCTGCCACTGCAGAAAGCCACAGGGCCAGTAGCTGCGAGACGCAGCGACCCTGGAGAGACCTGCAGATGACACAGAGCATCTGATAAGAATCAGGCTTTGCAACTTCTAATCCCATGTCCTGTGATGGATAACATAACCTTGCTATTGATTAATGCTTCCCAGGGCTTGGTTCATGTCAGGTGGCAGTGGATCAATAGCTTTCCAGCTTTTAATGCCGCAGCTAAATTCCTCATCGAGACTTGTACATGCAGCCACTAGAAAAAAGTTCCAGTTCCTGTGCTCTTGTATCATTCCTTTTGACGGGTATGCTACCAAGTCCTGACCTCCATTGTGTCTTTAATTACAGATGGCAGGATACAACTCCTTGCTGTTAGACAGGCAGCATACTGTAGCTATTTAATGATCACTTTGCCCTGCCCAACCTTTTCTCTCTAGCATACAAGAAGTACCTACACTGAGCTAGGAGCTCATTTCTCTTTTCCCACCCCTTTCACTCTCCTTCTCCCTCCCACCAGATTCTACAATTCAAGATGAGGAAGCAAGCTGGTATCCATCCATGAACAAACAAACAGAACATAATTCAAGCCAGCAGCTATGATGGTGGGAGGCACTGGACACCGGTGACTTTCTTCACCTGTCTAGCAAATAAGCCTAAGAGCAAGTGGAGAAACAACGATACCTTCCTTAAAAGGAAAACTATACAAAGTGCTAACAAAGAGTTAAGCAAATTTGCATTACTGTACTTATGTGCAAGCCTAGTGTGACTGCAGGCCGCCCCTGAGCAGTGCTTGGGTGGTCCTCTACAAATTCGTATGCAGCAATCTATTAGTGGTATCTAGCAGTGATTTATGCAGCTGTCAAGCTGCCTTCATCAGTACAAGTGAATTGTGGGCACCATCAACTAATGCAGACTCCTTCATAGTGTCTAAAGTAAACGAGGGCCAAATTAAAAGAAAAACAGCCCAAGGTACCACCCACTCATCTTCTCAGTTCTTTAATGACAAGTTCCCTCTACAGAAAAAACATACAGCTGCTCATATGAGACCACACTTACAGAGACCCCACTGTCTAATCACAGACAGCCTGTGAAAGTCAGCTTTCAGGGGCTTGGTTGGAGCAAGGAGAACAGGAAAAGTTGGCAGAGTTCCACCAAAAACTAAAACAGTATTGATGGCAAATAAAATTGACACAGGACCAAATCAGTTAGTTTTCATAACAAATACTGATGCATTATTTTGTCAGGGAATAATATGAACCATCTGATGATGATATAATACACCCTTGTAGTGTGTGCCTGTGTCTTTGTTTTCAATAGGAACCAGTGCTATAGCGTATCTTGGTCCAGCCACAAATGCTAGTTGTAGCTGGCGGCTAATTCAACCCAACAACCTTGGTTTTGCTACTCTGGGTGCACAAACACACTGGTGCTTTGCGAAGGGGCAGAACAGCATCCCTGAGTCATGTGTGGGCAAAACGCCAGTCTTCACAGTCATTTTTGACTAGTTTATGTGAAAATGGAGTGAGAAATATTTCTTGCCCAAAATACTATCAATGAACAAATGGATCAGAAAAGCAGACATATGCACACGTGCACTCTCACACTTTTTTGGAAAAGTTGCTTGTATTTGATTCCAAACTGAGAAAAAATTATTCTTGGCAAGACCAGAAACTTGACCACTCTGAGGCATAATTAATGGTCACTGATTTCGATGTAGCAGAAAATAATGTTTTCTGCATAAACTTACAGTCTTTCTTCATTACTATACATGAACTTTCATGAGTCTTGCGCTCTCTTGAGCCAGCAGAATGGAGGGACCACGTGCTAATAAGGTACACCTATGGTCCAGCTTTACAGAGAACATTTTTAATATTGCATTTATTAAGATGGCAGAACAAAGGAATCACTTGTGGACACTGGCAGGGAAAAGAGGTGTCCATAAGCAAATGTCCATTGACAGTCCTGTTCTGCACAAAATGATCTACGTCTAGACAATCTGGCCGAAGACTAATCTGTGCGTGACTAAAGTAAGTGTAATGATCCCCAGTGGTTCCAGCTGGACTTTCATCAGGCTGTAACACGTCCGAAACCCCAGCCCCTTAAGAATATGCCACTCACCTAGGATTCAAACAGGTGATGAGTTGATCTTGTCCTCAATCTTTTTAACAATTTGCTCCAAAGTGGAGAGGAGGAGAGATGTGTCACAGTGCTTTACAGCATCCCTTCCCAGGCAGTCAGCATGGCAAGGACCAGCACGGGACACTGAAATGAGGAAAAAGTTGCTTGAGCCAAAGTCCTGTGCTAGGCAGATGGAGACAGTTGTCTTCACATTCATTTCACCAGTGCTGAACTCCCTGTGCTGCCAGTGTCAGGAAGTAGACAGGAATTAAGAATTCCTTAACTGTCTTAATACTCATGCCGTGATCTTAAGTTTTGTGTCTATTACATTCAGACTCTGAGAACTTATGCCACCAAGTACAAATGTCCTTAAAGGTCTGTACCCTCTGCTAATACCCTGCTCTTTGGGACATTTTCTTTATCTCTGGCACTGAACATGGTGTGAACAGCTGCAGAGGCTGTAATAGTGATCATGGCCAGCTTTCTCTTTTGTGATTTCCCTCTCTTTTTTGCATTATTGTTCAGTCCTGAATTACTGAGCTTTGTGCTAGCCTGAAAATTGCAAGTATTTCTCTTCTCTCCCTGATGGGTCTGAGACATAACAGCACAAAAGAAATCTCCAAGCCGTCCTAATTTTAGAAGGCGCTCGTTTGCTGGACAGTTCCCCAGTGGCCCGACATGGAGAGAAAAAAGGAGCTGGAAAAGGCACTTGCTGCTGTTTTGAAGCAGGCAGAAGCACTGAAGGGTCCCACCTCAGTGTATCTAGTGTGCTGCTAGAGAGGACAGGGGACTGAAGCATATGCAAACACCAACAGACAAAGTACCCCAGAGTGCCCCACAATTGCCTTGTCCTCATTACTGAGACTATGGGCAAAGTTGAGCAATGGCAAAAGGCTTTTTTTGCCATTGAACTTAAATGTCAAGCAATTTCTTCCAGTAGAAGGAATTCTGATGGGCAATCCCTTTGCTTTGGTGTTGGTTTTGCTTTATTTATTTATTACCAGATGTGTTTATTATGACTTATGAACTGAAGATACTGCTTGTTGTCTCAACACCATGGAGAGGCTGCCAGGGCTGGCCAGATGTGGGTAGTTCCTACACCAAAATGAAAAAGGGGGTATCTGTGAACTAGATCTTGCAGGACAATAAGAACTCTGCCTCCAGACTGCAACTAAGTACTTAATGGCATAACCCTCTGACTAAACAGTGTTAGCAGTGTGTCTAGTTACTGTTGATGGGTTCTTTATTAAGACTGGTGTCTCATGCTTCCATCCAGAAATCCAGAAAAAGTGAGACCATTTCTGAGGGCCTTTTGTAGGCAGAATACTAAAACACATTTGTACCAGAGTTATATGATGGACAAATTAAAACAGTAAAACATCATTTGCCTTTGGCAAAAGTCTGTTAACTTCGTTCTTGATGCACTGGCGTGCACAATTACACAATAATCAAATTAATTTCTACCACATCATTTTCCCATTCTCCACCCATTACTGTATTTGTAAATACTTAGTAAATCAGACCTCAAGATGAGGAATTTTAGTGAAATCAGTCTGGCCTGTGACTGCAGAAGCCAACATGGAAATGACAGAGGTGCCTGCAGGACCCAGTATCTGAGGGACATGCTCTGGGCAGCACCTTTCCACAGACAGTGATTCTAGCCATCTATAATGAAGAAGGCAGCCCTCATTAGAATCCACATTGTTTTACTGCTGTCTCCTGGGACATCCACAAAGGTCATTTGCTGGAAAAAATGATAGAATGTAAGTTACATGGTTCCTGCTGTGCCACATATACATGTGACTATTTACATGGTTTGGCAGAAGAAACTGAGATGTTAAAGTTTGGGATTCATTGTTCATACCTACCAGATCTACAATACATCAGAGATTTAAGAGTATACCCAACAATATGACCTGCACTCTGGAAGATGAAGCCTCATATTAACTTCATTTTATACTTCTTGGAAAGCTATGTTACTTGTCATGATTGTATTTATTCAGGTGTTCATTCTTCTCCCTGAAAAGAGAAACAGTTGGCTTATGTGGATGCCGCCAAATGCTACGAATTGCAATTTGGTGAGTTTTAAGCATGTTCTTAAACATCTTGCCAGGTCACGATTCTGAGAAACATAGATTCAAATTTTAATGACAAGGTAAATCATTTTGTGAATGAAGAAGAGGGTAAAATGTGTGTTTCTGTATCTGCATGTGTGTGCCTTTGTGTGAAGAGAGGACTGGAATTTCAGGAGTATGTCCACATTGCCCCAGCATAGAGGTCCCCAAGGTACCATTGATGGCACTACACCACAGACTCAGGAAGAGCATAGCTGTGCCAGTGTAGATCCATGCTTGGGCTACCTAGCCGTGCTACAATGTAAGACTATTTAGCCTGGATGTTTGACCGTGCTGAAGTAGCAATACTGCCTGCAAGACAGTGCAAGGTTCAAGCTAATTTGGAAGAGGTTCGCAGAACTTTACCATGACTGCACTGGGTGGTGTGATGGCTTGGGTCAGTTAGATGACATTCACAGCAGCATGAATCGGTATGTCCTAACCTAAAGTGTCCATAGTAGAGCACAGAAAGAGTAGTTAGTAGAGACAGAGCGAAACTATGGGACCCCTTGAAATCTCACCTGCAGCATTAAAATGTATCAATGGTCCAGATGCAGATATGATCAGAGCTATTGTGGTCAAAACAATAAATTACCTTAAACAGTGAGATGCACTGGGAGGAGCTTAAACAGATGGAGATGCCCAAAAGAAAAAGACTTCCAAGAGATGTGCTAAAGAATTTTTTTTTTTTTTTTCAAAAGGAAAATAATTTAGAGCACAGGAGGAAAGGTCTTACTCTTGGAAAGAGTACTTTTGGCAACAAAAGCAGATATAATGGATGAAAGTCTAACTCACCATGTTGAAGAGATCAAACTCAGCAACAGCAAAAGGAAAGGAAAGGAGGAGTAAAGAGGGCTGAATTCAGTATTCAGTATGTTTTCAGGGGACAGAGAAAGATGCCTAATAAGAAAAGTAAGGCCAGAAAAGTTTGTCAAAGTTTCCACACCAAACAATTTGTTCAGCCAGCAGAACTGTAAATCAGAGGCTTTTTTATTTTTGGCACAGATATAAATGAAACCTTCTAGTCAGGAAAACATTTTTCATTATGTGCTGTGTAACCTCCCATTCGTAGAGACATGTTATACCCAGGACTAAAAACCTGTCTAGAATGTTCTGTAAAACAGTCTAATTTTACTTATACTCTCCTAGCAGCTCCATCAATACCTCAACTTCCACAGCTTCTCTTCCTCATGTTTGTTTCCCACACCACCACACTCAAATGAAACAAGAGGTTCTGGCAGCTTTCCAGCAAATTAGGTCCATAAAAATATATTTCGCATGATTTTAAAATGGTTTGCACTGTCCCACTAAAAGCAGGCATGCAGACAGATGATCTAATTTCTTAAAAGGGAAGAAATAAACTTGGATTTGTGAATTTATATCTGAATACAGAATGCTTTCTTCTAAGAACTAATTGTACCTCAAAGGGCATATAAAATGAAAAGAGGCTCCTAAACATAACTGTTTTATGAGTGTATTCCAGAGCAACAGCAGGATGAGAATACCAAAAATAGTCAGGGCTCCAAGTACTTTGTTAAGAAGCACTTTAAGTCTTCAATGTGTTTATTATTTGCACCACACCACACTCTCATGAAATAAACAGACAACTCTTAATTTAAAACATTTTTCTTATTGGAACAGCTACAGTAGCTCTCATCCATGTAAATATATGCACATATTTTTCTCCAAGAGCTCTACCCACTAAAGATGCTGTCATATTTTGACAAACAAATCAGGTTTGGGTTCAACTCCAAATTCCTTCCTATAGTCACAACGTTATCTTGTGCAATACATGACCCCAACTCACAAGGACTTGAGCCTGGACTTTGGGATACTCATACCTGCCACATTAAACACACAGTACATACAGCTGGCCCTGGCCTCAGTCTCCCTTGTAACCCATCTCAGGCATTTTCACGCAGATTGCAACACAACCATTGACATCAGATGTGCCACCTAGCAGGAGCTCAATGCCCTAGAAAGCTGTAATAATGAACAGCCTCTTGGGCTGCTGCCTGTGCTGCTTCCTCATCCCATCACGCGGTGTGCCAAACACAGTCTCAACCCCATCCTCCTATGCAAAGGTCTTACGCACTGGCAAATAGGAAGCTCGACTGGCTGGTGCTTGTGGGAGTGGGGTTTCATTTCTGTTTCAGCTCCTCACTGCTAATATCAGGGTACTTCTTCCACCTTCCTCCCCGCAAAGCGGACACGGTACCCCTCCGGGGTTTCTGTGATGCCCTTAGCTCTCTCATGTAGCTCCAGTGGCACAGAATCACTTCATGTCAGAGAGATCCCAGCAGTAGCTTGAAGGATTAACTGAAGGTAAGTTATATTGCTATAACTTACCCGAAACAGTCAACTTTGAAGCAAGGCCTGTCTCTCTGTTACTTCATTTTCTCAGGAATGCAACTACTTCCCCAATTCTGGCAGATATCACAATGCCTGAAAAGATGGAGCTACATTTGCCAAAAAAATCCAACCCAAACATAAATCCAACATGAATGCCTGTTAATCAGTATAGTTTGCTTTTGTGGGAAGCCAGTTTAAGCAGTGAAAGAAAATGTTTGCTACTTCAATAAAGATTTCTGCAGACCTGAGATATTTAAAGGGAACTTTGCCTTGGCGGATGGGGGATGTCTTGCCATGCAGGACAATACCTCTCAGGAGGCTCTGGACACAGGGCAGAAAGCAACTGCGACCCTTTCCTGGGTGAAGAAATGTTTTTTGTTTAAATCTGAAGCTGCTCAGAGAAGTAATGACTGATCTAAAGAGGCACTGGCTTCCTTCCATTCGAGGAGATTATTTTAGCGCTTCTGCTGGTTTCAGAATACATGCAATGGTTATCTTGTCCAAAGCACACCAAGACCAACCTCCAAGTTGCTAGGTGGTATTGCAGTACAAACATTATCTTTTACATGAATGTGCTTTTTGCCAGAGTATATTCTCTTCCTCTCCAAGCAGAAGCTGCATGATCAACCTGAACAGTTGCAGGGACTGATTCACACAGCTACCTGCAGACCTTCCTCAGCCCCTTGTCATGATCTAAGCAAGAAATTGCCTTCAAAATTGAACTTTTCAGTTCTTTTCAGCTCTTAGAAATGACAAAGAGGGTTAAACCAGCCTAGATAAGGAAAAAAAAGACTCATTGTGCAACAACTCCTGGCTGTCTCTTAGGTTACACAAGGCAGGAAAAAGAATCATATTTACAGTTGCTGGTTGGGAAGGGGCTGGTTTTATTATTGGTGGTTTATGCCATTTGTCTTTTTAAAATAACTTTCACTACTAAAAGCTTGAAATAGAAACTTTCTACTAAATTTCTGGAGTGAGCAACTGTAGAAGAGGTGAGTGACAGCAAAGTCTAGCAAAGCCTGAGAGCTGTTTTGAAGTGGGAGTCACCTTCCCAGCCAGGTCTCCAGCTCCATGCTGGGTGGTGAGATGTTCCTCTGTCCTGGCAGGGGCTCATGTCTGGGGCTGAGTGCACCTGGGCAGCTCATCGCTGCCAGTTGGAACTCATACCCCTCTGGGTAGGAGGTATAAAGCTCCACAAAGAAGAGGCAAACTTGAAATGTGGTGGGTACAGATCCTTGTTTCACTTTTGTCAGGTGGAAGGGAAGATCACTGAACACTCATGAGCTACTCTTAAAACCTGATGATCAGTCTTGATGTTCTGTGAAACTTGGAATGAGGCAAGGACCAAAAATGTATGTTAAAACTCATAATCCCGGTGACCTACTTAAGGCTTTTCAAATTCTGATGTTGATTTTTGTCATGTGGAAATGGTGCAGTACTGAATTAGCTAAGACTTCTTCTCTAGGATGCTATGGAAAAGTTTGGTGTTGTTTTGCGTAAAAAACAAAACAGTGTTTACAACAGACAGATTTAAGATGAGTGAAAGTAAGTGTTTAGAGTGCAAAGACAGATTGCATTATAAAAGAGAAGAAACAGAGTATTAGAAAGAAAATGGCAATGCAGTTAAAGAAATGGTATTACCCGGTCAGCCGTGATGTCTCGTTTATTCTATTTCACTCCTTTCTCTCCTCTTTCCTCCAACCTTTCAGCTGCCAAGCGAATCTCCATTTTTTCTCCCCTCAGTCAATGTGACTCATAATTATTTACTGATATGCAGCCATGGAGCTGCTTGGCACATCACTGAAAAATATCCTCATGTCCACCCCACAGTTGAAAAGAATTATTTTTCAAAGATATTTCTTTGATACTAAAGACATTTTTCCAAATAATTTTATTTCTATTTTATGTCTTTTTGGTGATAAGGAGGATGAAAATATTGCCATGAGCGTACACGCCTCCCAAATATCATGTGGCAACTGAACATTACAGAACCGCAGAATCACAGCATGGCTAAGACAGAGACCAACGTCTGCAGATCATCTAGTCCCAATCCTGTTCAGAGTAGGGTCACCTAGAGCAGATTGCTCAGGGCCATGTCCAAGGATGGAGATACCACAACTTGTCTGTGCCAGTGTTAAGCCACAATTTCAGCAAAAAAATGCTTTTTTCTACATTTAAGGAATTCAAATTTCCTATTGTCCCATCACTGAACACCACTAAGAAAAGCCTGGCTCTGTCTTCTTTATGCTCTCACATCAGGTATTTATGCACACTGATAAGATCCCCTCTGAAGCCTTCTCTTCCACTGTCTGCACGGTTCCAACTCTCTCTGCCTTTCCTTGTATGGGAGGTACTCCAGTTCCTTAATCAACTTCATGGACTTTCACTGGATCTTCTCTGGTATTCCCATGTCTCTCTTACACTGGGGAACCCAGAACTGGACCCAGCACTCCAGATATGTCTCACCAGTGCTGAGTAATGGGGAAGGATCACCTCCCTCGACCTCCTAGAATTGTGCTTCCCAGGAAGCCTTCTTTGCTGCAAGGGCACACTAGTGGCTCATGGTCAATTTGCTGTCTACTCCCAGGTCCTTCTTTGCAGAACTGCTTTCCAGCCAGTAGTCTCCTAGTGTGTGCCTGGGGTTGTTCCTCCTCAGGAGAAGGACCTTGCATTTCCCTTTATTGAACTTCATGAAATTCTTTTGAGCCCATTTCTCCAGACTGTCCTGGTCCCTCTGAATGGCAGCACCACCATCTGGTTTGCCAATCACTCCTCTCAATTGTGTATTATCTGCAAACTTGGTGAGCATGTACTCTGTCCCAGTGTCCCAGTTATTAGCAAAGGTTTTAATGAGCACTGGTTCCAGTATTGATGCCTGGCATACACCACTAGGGACCAGACTCCAACTGCACTTCATGCCACTGATCACAATTCTTTGAGCCCAGAAGTTTAGCCAGATTTCAATTCACATTGATGTTCACTTATCAGCCCATACTTCATCAACTGGTCTGTTAGGATGTTATGGGAGACAGCTCCAAAAGCCCCTCCTGACACTAAGATAAACAACATTCATTAGTCTTCCCTTGTCCACTGAGCCAGTCATTTCATCATAGAAGGCTATTCAGTTGGTCAGGAGTGATTCCCCCTTCCTAAGTCCATGCTGACTACTCCCAGTCATCTTCTAGTCTATCTAGGGATAATGTCAGCCTTGTCCATGACAAGCTGTGGGATGACATGCCACAGGGACAGGATGCTAGCCAGGGCCTTCAACCAGCTGCTTTGAGATGTGCTGGCTACATTGCAGCAAACTTGAAGTCTTACAGAGATGAGCCAAGGGCTCCTCAGGTAATAGGATCCAAGAAGGAAACACCAGCAAAATACGTCAAAGGAATTATTAGGTGTTCCTCTAAGAAGGTGACATGGCCAACAGCCCAGCTGAAGTGCCTCTACACCAATGCATGCAGCGTTGGCAACAGGAGCTGGAAGCCACCATACTGCTAGAAAACCGCAACCTAGTTACCATTACTGAATCGCATGACTGGAGTGTGGCTGTTGATGGCTACAGGCTGTTCAGAAGGGCCAGGAGAGGAAGGAGGGGTGGAGGCATTGCCCTCTACATCAAAAAACAGATAGAGTGTGAAGAGCTGGATCTGAAGAATAGCCACAACCAGGCTGAAAGCTTATGGGTAAGAATAAGATACCGAGGCAACAAAAGAAACCTTGTGGTTGGTGTCTACTACAGGCTGCCTAGTCAAGGGGAGCCTATTGATGAAGCCTTCTTACTCCAGTTACAGGAGGCATCCCGCTTGCAGGCTCGCATCCTGCTGGGGGACTTCTACCACGCCAACATCTGCTGGAAAAGTAGCACAGCGAGCTGCAGGCAATCCAGGAGGAGTGCGTTGAGGATAACTTCTTAAGCCAGGTAACAGAGGGGATGCAATATTAGATCTGTTGGTCACCAGTGCAAGTGAGCTAATTGGTGACATCCAGATTGGAGGCAGCCTGGGCTGCAGTGATCATGCACTGGTGGAGTGCACAGTCCTGAGGAATATGGGTCAGGTGAAGAGTAAAGTCAGGACCCTGAATTTTAGGAAAGCAAACTTCCAGCTCTTCAAGGAGTTAGTCAATAGGACCCCCTGGGAAACTGCCCTCGGGCACAAGGGAGCAGAACAGAGCTGGCACATCTTTAAAGACACTTTCCACACAGCACAAGAGCTCTCAGTCCCCAGGTGTAAGAAATCAGAAAGGAAGGCAAGAGATCCGCATGGCTGAGTCGAGACCTGCTGGCCAAACTAAAGGGCAAGAAGGAAATGCACATGCAGCAGAAGCAGGGACATGTATCCTGGGAAGAGTATGGGGACACTGCCCGGTTGTGTAGGGATGGGATCAGGAAAGCCAAGGCACAGATGGAGCTGAACCTGGCAAGGGATGCAAAGAATAATAAGCAGGACTTCTACAGGTATGTCAGCCAGAAGAGGAAGGTCAAAGAAAGAGTATGCCCCCCTGATGAACAAGACTGGCAAACTGGTAACAACAGACAAGGAGAAGGCTGAGGTACTCAACAACTTTTTTGCCTCAGTCTTCACTGGTGGCCTCTCTCGCCACGCCTCTTGAGTGGATGGACAGCTAGGTAGGGAGTGGGGGAGCAAAGTCCCTCCCACTGCAAGGAAAGATCATGTTTGTTACCACCTGAGGAACCTGAAAGTACAGAAGCCTGTGGGACCTGATGAGATGCATCCCAGAGTCCTGGGGGAATTGGCTGATGTAGTTGCCAAGCCACTCTCCATGATATTTGAAAAGTCACAACAGTCAGGTGAAGTCCACAGTGACTGGAAAAAGGGAAATATTGCACCCATTTTTGAAAAGGGTAGAAACAAGGACCCTGGTAACTACCATCCTGTCAGCCTCACCTCTGTGCCTGGCAAGATCATAGAATGATAGAATCATAGAATGGTTTAGGTTGGAAGAAACCTTGAAGATCATCAAGTTCCAACCCCCTTGCCATAGGCAGGGACACCTCCCACTAGACCAGGTTGCCCAAGGCCCCATCCAGCCTCGCCTTAAATACCTCCAGGGATGGGGCCTCAACAACTTCTCTCGGCAACCTCTTCCAGTGCCTTAATGACCTCATAGTGAAAAATGATGCAACAGATCCTCCTAGAAGCTATGCTAAGGCACATGGAGGACAGGGAGGTGATTTGAGAGCCAGCATGGCTTCACCAAGGGCAGGTGCTGCCTGACCAACCTAGTGGCTTTCCATGATGGAGTGACCACATCAGTGGACAAGGGAAGAGCTACAGATGTCATCTATCTGGGCTTCTGTAATGCCTTTGGCATAGCCCCCCACAACATCATAGAATCATAGAATCATTTAGGTTGGAAGGAACCTTGAAGATCATCAAGTTCCAACCCCCCTGCCACAGGCAGGGACACCTTCCACTAGACCAGGTTGCCCAAGGCCACGTCCAGCCTGGCCTTGAACACCTCCAGGGACAGGGCTTCAACAGCCTCTCTGGGCAACCTGTTCCAGTGCCTTATCACCCTTAAAGTGAAAAACTTCTTCCTAATGTTTAATCTAAACCTGCCCTCTTCCAGCTTAAAGCCATTCCCCCTCGTCCTATCACTACATGCCTTAATAAAAGTCCTTCCCCAGCTCTCCTGTAGGCCCCCTTTAGGTACTGGAAGGCTGCAATAAGGTCTCCTCAGAGCCTTCTCTTCTCCAGGCTGACCAGCCCCAACTCTCTCGGCCTCTCCTCATAGGAGAGCTGCTCCATCCCTCGGATCATCCTCGTGGCTCTCCTCTGGACACGCTCCAGCAGGTCCATGTCCTTCTTATGTTGGGGACTCCAGAGCTGGATGCAGTACTCCAGGTGGGGTCTCACGAGAGCAGAGTAGAGGGGCAGAATCACCTCCCTTGACCTGCTGGCCACACTTCTTTTGATGCAGCCCAGGATACGGTTGGCTTTCTGGGCTGCGATCGCACATTGCTGGCTCATGTCAAGCTTCTCGTCAGTCAGCACCCTCAGGTCCTTCTCCACAGGGCTGCTCTCCAGCCATTCCCCGCCGAGCCTGTATTTGTGCTTGGGATTGCCCCGACCCAGGTGTAGGACCTTGCACTTGGCCTTGTTGAACTGCAGGAGGTTGGCTTGGGCACACCTCTCCAGCCTGTCCAGGTCCCTCTGGATGCCATCCCTCCCCTCAAGCGTGTCTGCCTCGCCAAACAGCTTGGTATCACCAGCAAACTTGCTGAGGGTGCACTCTACCCCACTGTCCATGTCACTAACGAAGATGTTGAATAGTACAGGTCCCAGTACCAACCCCTGAGGAACGCCACTCGTCACTGCTCTCCCCTTGGACACTGAGCCGTTGACTGCAACTCTTTGAGTGCAACCGTCCAGCCAGTTCTTTATCCACCGAGTGGTCCATTTATCGAATCCATGTCTCTTCAATTTAGAGATCAGAATATCGTGTGGGACAGTGTCAAACACTTTGCACAAGTCCAGGTAGATGACATCAGTTGATCTTCCCTTGTCCACCGCCGCTGTAACCCCTTTGTAGAAGGCCAGAAAATTTGTCAGGCATGACTTGCCCTTGGTGAAGCCATGTTGGCTCTCGGCAATCACCTCCTTGTTTACTATGTGCCTCAGCAGAGTTTCCAGGAGGATCTGATCCATGATCTTGCCAGGCACAGAGGTGAGACTGACTGGCCTGTAGTTCCCCGGGTCTTCCTTGTTTCCCTTTTTGAAAATAGGGGTTTTGTTTCCCCTTTTCCAGTCGGCAGGAACCTTGCCAGACTGCCACAACTTCTCAAATATGATGGCTAGTGGCTTCGTGACTTGATCTGCTAGTTCCCTCAGGACCCGCGGATGTATCTCATCAGGTCTTGTATCACATCAGGACTTGTGCACCTTCAGGTTCCTCAGGTGGTCTCTCACTTGATCTTCATCTACAGTGGGTGGTGCTCCATTTTCCCAATTCTCTCCTTTGCAATCTGCGTCTTGGGCAGTGCGGCTGCTGTCCTTGTCTGTGAAGACTGAGGCAAAAAAGTCATTGAGTACCTCAGCTCTGTCACTGTCCTGGGTAACCAGTTCTTGCGTTTCCTTCCGGAGAGGGCCTACATTTTCTCTAGTCTTTCTTTTCTCGCTGACATACCTATCGAAGGATTTTTTGTTTGTCCCTGGCCAGATTTAGTTCTAACTGGGCTTTAGCTTGTCTAACCCGCTCTCTGGCTGCTCAAACGATTCCTCTGTAATCCTCCCAGGCTACCCGGCCCTGTCTCCACTCCCTATAGGCCTCCTTTTTTCTTTTGGTCACTTCCAGGAGCTCCTTATTCATCCACCCAGGCCTCCTGGCTTTTCTGCCTGCCTTCCTCTTTGTAGGAATGCATTGCTGCTGTACTTGGAGGAGGTGGTCCTTGAAGATTAACCAACTTTCTTGGACCCCTCTTCCTTCCAGCGCTTCATCCCACGGCACCATACCAAGCAGATTCTTCAAGAGGCCAAAGTCAGCTCTCCTGAAGTCCAGGGTCGTCAGCCTGCTGCGCACCTTCCTCGTTGCCTTGAGGATTTCAAACTCGACCATTTCATGGTCACTACAGCCCAGCCTACCCTTGAGTTTGACCCTGTCAACCAGCCCCTCCTTGTTGGTAAGAACAAGGTCCAGCACGGCTCCTCTCCTCGTCGGCTCCTCAACCACTTGGAGAAGGAAGTTGTCCTCAATGCAATCCAGGAACCTCCTGGATTGCCTGTGCCTGGCTGTGTTATCCTTCCAACTGATGTCAGGGTGGTTGAAGTCACCCATGAGAACCAAGGTCTGTGAGCGTGATGCCGCCCCTATCTGTCTATGGAGGGCTTCATCCACTTGGTCTTCCTGGTCGGGTGGCCTGTAGCATACCCCCACTGTAACGTCCCCTGCTCCCGATTTCCCTGTAATCTTGACCCATAGGCTCTCAGTTGGCTCTGTATCCTCCCCCAGGTTGAGCTCCATGCATTCCAGCTGCTCATCAACATATAAGGCAACACCGCCTCCTCGTTTCCCTTGCCTGTCTCTCCTGAAGAGATCCTACTACTGCACTTAAAGTTTACTATTCTTAAGGCTTGTGACAGCTCAATTTCTATGAATATCAGTGTGTTACTGAAAATCATGAGACTCTGGACATTTTGTCCAGAAAGATACTGTGAGAGACAGTATCAAAATACCTCCAGGCTCAGGGATCCCACAACCTCTTTGGACAGCCTACTCCAGTGCTTCATGATCCTCACAGGGATTTTTCTTTTAATTCCTTAGCTCCAGCCTGAACCTCTCTACTTTCAGGAGATGCCACTGTCTCTCACCCTCCCATCAGGCAGTGCTGGGAAGAGCACTTCCCCATCCCCTTGGTGCCTTCCCCATAGGCACCAGGGTGTGCTGTGAGGTGCCCCAACACACTCTCTGCTCCAGGCTGAATCAGCCCCAGCCCCACAGACCCTCCTTACCTCCCCTGAGCCCCTCTGGTTTGTCAGCCTCTCTCCGGGATCCCAAAGAGGACATAGTCCCCAGGTGAGGCCTGGTGGCTGCTCAGCAGAGGGGACCACCCTTGTGCCTTCTGGCTAGGGGAGAAAGAAAGGAGAAAACCTGCAAGAGTGAGCCAGGTGCTGCCTTTGACCCCCTGTGGGAGGAAGCAGGGGAGCCCAGAGGGCTGCCCAGCAGTGCTGGGGTGTGGGGAGAGCCTGCAGGACAAAGTCCTGCAGCCTCCCAGGGAGGCACAAGGTGTTGACTCATCAACCTTCTTGCCACATGTGCCTGGAGACGTCTGCCATGGCCAGAGCGATCTGATGGGGCCCTGGGAAGACACGGACGAGGCCTCAGTGACTGGTGTGAAACATCAATGCAAAGCACAAGACAAAAGATAGAGGGACGGAGTGGGCAGTGGCATTGTGGTAACCCCAGACGTGTGTGTTGGGGCTGCAGTGCTGCTGGGGTTGAGCACCATGGGCAAGGATGGCCCCTTGTGACGTCCCCCGGCGATTGGTTCTGTTGTCAACGAAGGACGGACTGGGACTTCTCCAAGCAACAGACTGTGATGTCACGTAGCGATGGATTGT
Organism: Pluvialis apricaria; assembly: GCA_017639485.1. Lineage (NCBI taxonomy): Eukaryota > Metazoa > Chordata > Aves > Charadriiformes > Charadriidae > Pluvialis > Pluvialis apricaria. The sequence continues at coordinate 45,584,225 of CM030044.1, read as the reverse complement.
GTTGTCCCCCAGTGATGGATTGTGACCTGGCATCCCTCACTGCTTATATCTGGGCGCAAGTCTCACCCAGCCGGCTGGTGCCAGCACTCCAGCTGAGCAGTTTGCAAGGTTGGAGTGGTGACAGAGGCCTTTGGTGCTGGTGGTGTGTTCGGGGAGTTGCTGGTTGCAGCTCTCCGTGCCCGACCCCAGAGCCATCAGAAGATTTTCCCCGGCCGTGCCAGGTTCAGGCAGCCGGGGCACCCAGGAGGAGCACTCGCAGCAGCAGAGGTGAGCTGGGAGGGGAAACCTCACCCTGGGGAGCTGGGAGGGTTTCCTTCTTGAGGGACCTGGGCATTTCTTCCACCCCTCCCTGGGCCAGCCAGTGACTGTGACACCACTTCCTTTTCCAGCGCGACACCGGCTGCTTCAGCACCGGTGAGAGGGAGCTGCCTGACATCCCCATCTCCCCCCAGCCCATCGCAGAACACGGAGAACATGGCCACAGAGCTGGAGGACTGCTGTCCTATCTGCCTGGGCAGCTGGGAGGAGCCCAGCTTTGTGATGCCCTGCCTCCACCGCTTCTGTTACCCGTGCATCCTGCGGTGGGCTGAAAGAAAGCCTGAGTGCCCCCTCTGCAAGGGGAGCATCGTCTCCATCTTGCACTCGGTGCAAGCGGACGATAACTATATGGAGCACGTCATCACGCCATCCGTGAGACCATCAGTCAGCATCCGCCAGACACGAGGAGCTCCCCGACGCTCAGCTGCACGCAACCGCCGTCACCGTGGAGCACCCCAACGGCGGGCTGCAGCAGGGCTGCCCAGGCATCGTGTGGGTGGCCCCCAGCTCCCAACCTGGCTGAACTTCCGAAACCTCCTCCAGATCCTGCAGTCCTGGGTCCATCAGGAGCTGGAGGAGTTGCTTGACAACAGCGTGTTGGAGGCAGCCACGATGGAGGACACCTTCACGTCCACACTGACCAACAACAGGATGGATGCAGAGGTGCCAGGCCGGATGCTGGGGGTGTCCCTCCAAAACCGCACAGCAACATTCGTGCAACAGCGTGCCCGTGCTGCTGTGCAACAGCGCAACAGAGAGGCCCGCCAGCTGCTGGGACAGCAGGACACCCGTGCTGTTGGGGGGCGGGAGGGCAGCCCTGTGGATGTCTCCAGTCCCACTGCCTCCCAAGGAGGGTCTCCCACCCGTGGCCCAGCCCCCTCTGGCAGCCCTGCAAGATCCAACATAGATGAGCTCCCGGGCACCTCATCTGCTGCCGCTGGTGGGGGTCCTGGCAGCCCCCCCTCTGCTCCTGCTGCCATCCCCGTGGAGCAAGAAGAGCCCCAGGAGGAACCAGGGGAGGCTGTGCCTGGGCCCTCCACTTCCAGCCAGGGCAGAGAACATTCCTCTCGGCGCCCACGGCGACCCCCAAAGAGGAGGGCTAGCAGCTCTGAGGACTCTCCAGCCACAAAGAAGCCAGCACCAGACCAGTGACTGTGGAGGGTGCCTCGGGGCATGGCCAGACCAGAACTGGGCCATCCAGCTGGGGCATGCACCAGCCTTCAAGGGCTCCCTGCCCCCCAAATCCAATTATTCAAATAAAATAAATTAATGAAAACTACAGAAAAAGTCTCAGTACTACTAACAGTGCAAGTGGCGTTGCGATCCTCACCCTTTTTGCTGGGAGGGGTGGGATGTTAACATTGAGGGGTCCTTCTACACGTGCCAGCTACTGTTTCGTTGCTGCCTCAGACAGCGAGTGCTGCCCAGCTCCAGGTCTGCATCTCTGCAGCTGGTCCCAGGGCAGGTGTTTCCAGCCAGGGACTCTCCAGGGCCAGCCTGTAACCCATCGCTCATCACCTATGGCCTCTTCTCCTCCTCACTGCACCCTCTGCCCCCACGTCCCAGGGCTTTGCTCTCCTGCCAGCCTGCACTGCCCAGTGCAGCCTCACCACAGCAGTGCCCAAATCCCTCCTCTTGTGCGGAGTCACGACTTGGTGCTGCTCCCTGCATCAGCCCAGGTCCTACCCTGCCAAGGCAGGAGCCCCAAGAAATTCAACAAGGGGGAGAGCAAAGCCCTGCACCTGGGGAGGGACAACGCCAGGCACCAGCACACGCGGTGGGGTGCCCGGCTGGAAAGCAGCCAGGGAAAGGTGACCATGCTGCTGCCCTCGAGCACAGGCTTTCTTCCCACTCTTCCAGATCCAGCCTTGGCGCTGGCCACTCGTCACTGCTCTCCACTTGGACACCGAGCCGTTGACTGCAACCCTTTGAGTGCGACTATCCAGCCGGTTCTTTATCCACCGAGTGGTCCATTTATCGAATCCATGTCTCTTCAATTTAGAGACCAGGATATCGTGTGGGACAGTGTCAAAACGCTTTGCACAAGTCCAGGTAGATGACATCAGCAGATCTCCCCTTGTCCACTGCCGCTGTAACCCCTTTGTAGAAGGCCACCAAATTTGTCAGGCGTGACTTGCCCTTGGTGAAGCCATGTTGGCTCTCGGCAATCACCTCCTTGTTTTCTATGTGCCTCAGCAGAGTTTCCAGGAGGATCTGATCCATGATCTTGCCAGGCACAGAGGTGAGACTGACTGGCCTGTAGTTCCCCGGGTCTTCCTTGTTTCCCTTTTTGAAAATAGGGGTTTTGTTTCCCCTTTTCCAGTCGGCAGGAACCTTGCCAGACTGCCACGACTTCTCAAATATGATGGCTAGTGGCTTCGCAACTTGATCTGCTAGTTCCCTCAGGACCCGCGGATGTATCTCATCAGGTCCCATGGACTTGTGCACCTTCAGGTTCCTCAGGTGGTCTCTCATTTGATCTTCATCTACACTGGGCAGTGCTCCGTTTTCCCAATCCTCTCCTTTGCAATCTGCGTCTTGGGCAGTGCGGCTGCTGTCCTTGTCTGTGAAGACTGAGCAAAAAAGTCATTGAGTACCTCAGCTCTGTCGCTGTCCCGGGTAACCAGTTCTTGCGTTTCCTTCCGGAGAGGGCCTACATTTTCCCTAGTCTTCCTTTTCTCACTGACATACCTATAGAAGGATTTTTTGTTTGTCTTAATGTCCCTGGCCAGATTTAGTTCTAACTGGGCTTTAGCTTGTCTAACCCGCTCTCTGGCTGCTCAAACGATTCCTCTGTAATCCTCCCAGGCTACCCGCCCCTGTCTCCACTCCCTATAGGCCTCCTTTTTTCTTTTGGTCACTTCCAGGAGCTCCTTATTCATCCACCCAGGCCTCCTGGCTTTTCTGCCTGCCTTCCTCTTTGTAGGAATGCATTGCTGCTGTACTTGGAGGAGGTGGTCCTTGAAGATTAACCAACTTTCTTGGACCCCTCTTCCTTCCAGCGCTTCATCCCACGGCACCATACCAAGCAGATTCTTCAAGAGGCCAAAGTCAGCTCTCCTGAAGTCCAGGGTCGTCAGCCTGCTGCGCACCTTCTTCGTTGCCTTGAGGATTTCAAACTCGACCATTTCATGGTCACTACAGCCCAGCCTACCCTTGAGTTTGACACTGTCAACCAGCCCTTCCTTGTTGGTAAGAACAAGGTCCAGCATGGCTCCTCTCCTCGTCGGCTCCTCAACCACTTGGAGAAGGAAGTTGTCCTCAATGCAATCCAGGAACCTCCTGGATTGCCTGTGCCTGGCTGTGTTATCCTTCCAACTGATGTCAGGGTGGTTGAAGTCACCCATGAGAACCAAGGTCTGTGAGCGTGATGCCGCCCCTATCTGTCTATGGAGGGCTTCATCCACTTGGTCTTCCTGGTCGGGTGGCCTGTAGCATACCCCCACTGTAACGTCCCCTGCTCCTGATTTCCCTGTAATCTTGACCCATAGGCTCTCAGTTGGCTCTGTATCCTCCCCCAGGTTGAGCTCCATGCATTCCAGCTGCTCATCAATATATAAGGCAACACCGCCTCCTCGTTTTCCTTGTCTGTCTCTCCTGAAGAGCCTGTACCCTTTCATGCCGACGCTCCAGTCATAGGAGTCGTCCCACCAAGTTTCTACGATGCCGATGAGATCGTAGCCTTGGAGGCATGTACACATCTCTAATTCCTCCTGCTTGTTCCCCATGCTCCACGCATTTGTGTAGAGGCACTTCAGCCATGTCTTCTTTGAGGCCAATTTTGTTGGAGCAGCTGTAATTACTTTGTGCTGCTCTCCAGGCAACATTCCTTTGCCCTGTAATCCTTCTCTCTAAATTGGAGAGCTATGGATTTGATGGGTGGACTGTTCCATGGAGGAGGAATTAGTTGGATGGTGGCATCCAGAGGGCAAAGGTCAACTGCTCAATGTCCAGATGAAGATCGGTGGCAAGTAGTGTCCTTCAGGGGGCCTATATTGAAACCAGTACTGTTCAATATCTTCATCAATGACATAGACAGTGGGATCAAGTGCACCCTCAGCAAGTTTGCAGATGACACCAAGATGAGTGGTGCAGTTGACATGCCTGAGGATCGGGATGCCATCCGGAGAGACCTGGACAAGCTTGAGAAATAGGCCGGTGTGACACTCATGAGGTTCAACAAGGCCAAGTGCAGGGTCCTGCACTGGGGCTGAGGCAATCTCTGGTATCAATACAGGCTGGGGGATGAAGGGATTGGGAGCAGTCCTGCCAAGAAGGAGTTGGGGGTACTGGTGGATGAAAAGCTGGGTATGAGCCAACAATGTGCACTCGCAGCTCAGAAGGGCAACTGTATCCTGGTCTGCATTAAAAGAAGTGTGGCCAGCAGGTCGAGGGAGGTGATTCTGCCCCTCTGCCCTGGTGACACATGCCACCTGGAGTACTGCATCCAGCTCTGGAGACCTCAGCACAGGAAAGACATGGACCTGTTGGAGTGAGTCCAAAGGAGGGCCACAAAAATGATCAGAGGAATGGAACACCTCTCCTATGAGGAGAGGCTGAGAGAGTTGGGGTTGTTCAGCCTGGAGAAGAGAAGGCTCCGGGGAGACCTTATTGTTGCCTTTCAGTACTTAAAACAGGCTTATAAGAAAGATGGGGACAAACTTTTTAGTAGGGCCTGTTGCAATAGAACAAGGGGTAACAGTTTTAAACTAAAAGATGGAAAACTTAGACTAGACATAAGGAATACATTTTTTATGATGAGGGTGGTGAAACACTGGAGCACTGGTTGCCCAGAGAGGTGGTAGATGCCCCATCCCTGGAAACATTCAAGGTCAGGCTAGACAGGGCTCTGAGCAACATGATCGTATTGAAGATGTCCCTGATCATTGCCTGTGGGTTGTACTAGATGATCTTTAAAGGTCCCTTCTAGCCCAAACCATTCTATGATTCTGTTCTACGATTCTTGTTTCTAATACATTTGTACGCTATTAGTAGTCAGGTATCTGACTGTAATTGAAAGTTAACCAGAAACTTCAATCACAAACAAATCAATACATTGTGCCAAAGAACTAAAATTATCTGGAAAGCAAACTGATAAAGACCTTTGTTAATATTGCTCAGAGAATTCAGGTACTTCCTGTGCTTCATGATTTTTACTACATGGTACGTCAAGTCAATATAATGTGGCAAGTTCAATTCGGTTTCTGTAGATGATCATGTGTTTTCTTCTAGTCTCCATTCTCTGTGCTTCTCATGGGCTTTCTGTCCTGGACCAATACATCTTGGACTACTTTCTAATTGCTCAGATTCAGCTGGCAGACTGGAGAGTGTTTCTGCAGTATTCCAGCCTGTAGTGGGGTAGGAAAAGCAGTGTGTTCTTACTAATGTGTCTTCGAAACACTCAGGAAGAAAATGTAGTTTACTTCAAAGCTTCCCACCTTTTGGGGTAGTGACCCATATAGGCTATTATATAAAGAGCAATGGACGCTATCCTTTATCTCCCAATTTAACACTTACACACAATTATTTTAATATAAAATCATGTCTGCCACTGTCTTTCCAAGCTCTGTTCTGGAAGGACAAATATTTTCTCCAAATGCTTAACAAAATTTCATGTGCCTTTGGGAACCTTAGGTAGGATTTCATGGATTAGGTACCCTTTGCTGTTTAGCACTGTGATATCTGAAGTGCTCATGAACATTCACCAATACATGCTGTTATGAACCATGAGCATTACAACAGTATCAAGGGCAAAGAATTTTTGGGTATCTGTAAGGTATGCTTCAGCTGCAGCAGGTTTCAGGCCCACAACTTTGGAATGGGCACCTTAGTTCTAATCTAGGCACCAAAATCCATTTGGACATGGTCTGAGATGCGCTGTTGTCTGTTCCTGCCACCAGCATGGACACACACTTGGATGGGAATAAGAACTTGAATAGGCTGTGCTTCTGCATTTCATTTACCAAAAGTCCTTTTTCCCTCACATACGATACCTAAGAAGTGCTTGGGTAATGCAGGATTCAAAATATTCCTTTAAAAATGACGATCACAACAGGAAAAGACTTGCTTCTGAAATAAAAGGTAGTGCATGCCACTAGAGTTCCTTCCATATGTTTCAAAGGATCTGGCCCTGCTGCTAAATACAATACTAGTCATATCTTTCGTGCAAGAGTCTTCCTTCTTGTGAGAGAGCAGATCTGGTGCTGATTGTTCTCTGACTGTAACTAGGACAAGTGAATGCTCTGTTTCTTATCAGAGTGTTGGTATCTGTTCCTCCTTTCAGAGAGTTCATCCAGCTGGCTTATGGCTCTCACGGCTCAGCCAAGAGGGTGGGGGGAAGGGGATTAGCCCAATAGTTTCAGTAAATTACACACATTCATCAGCCCCTTGACTTCTACACTCAAGTTCTTGCCTTTTATGGCAGACCCAGGGAAAATGATATAATGGTATGCCATACCGCATGTGTACATAGGGAGCTGGGGATATATTTCATGTATCTCTGCAAGCCTTGCTTTGCAAACTTTTCTAAAGGAATTTTGAATTTATAGTCTGGCAAGAAATTTCACTACAAAGGATAACTGGATCTCTATCAGAAGCTACATGCTCTGTCAGAGCAAAAGAAGGAAAAAAAGACAGGTGTGGGTTACTGAATGAAGCTCTCATCCATACGCAAGTGTGCATGCACAGTCCATAAAGTTCTGCTCTTGACGTCAGTAGCAAAATTCTCATTGAAGCTGGGATTTTACTCTGGCCCTGTGCTAGAAAATGAATTTGCATAGCTGTTATTTTTTCACGCAGAAAAAAAAAGAGTGGTTTTTGAATGAAATGATAGTAGAAAGACACCATTGTCTTCATGTGGAGTGTGTTATTGTGAAAGAGACTTGCTAAATTAAATCCTTAGCACTGTTTCCAGATTTTAATGTGAGTTTTGGGAGAGATTGGAGATTTCTCTTCGTACATTCCAACAAGTGTTGAGCTCTCTTTTGTGTTACGATGCTCTGATCATCTGGCTTTCTCCATAGGACTTCAGTGGAAAGTCTCCAATTTCTGCTAAATACGGAGCTGGCCAAATAAAGTTGCACAACTTTGCAAATTGAGGATAATCATGCCTAAGTGTGTGGGCATTTGGGATTTCATCCAAATGAATCCAGAGAGGAAGTTGTATGGGCCTGATTCTCACCTCACTCTTTTTCTATCACCAAGTTTCGCTGTTATAAATCAACAATGGGTGATTTATTTTCTTGCTAGATTTTTTGGATAGATACTAGCAAGTCAATGTATTAAGCACTGCCATTTTATGCTTCTTCTACCAAGGGAGCCCTAACTCTTAGTACCACACCTTTAAAATTATTTTGCAGGAAAAGTAGAAGAAATGCAAGGCTTACTCTTACATTTTGTTGTGCCCTAACTTGATATGTTATTTTGCCTTGATCCCATACAGCAGTTTAAGTGGCTGAAAAAGGAATGTATTTGGGTTGCCTGACTGCTACTAACAAAGGCAAAAGTGCCAAGCTACGTAACATAAATGTCTTGAGAAGGTGTTAAGGATGTACAACTGGTGCATTACCAACAGTTGTCACCATACCAATCATCCAAACATAGTATGGGCAATTTAGCTTTCTGATATTAATTAACAGGAATTCGTTGCTGAAATCAACAGTTCTTAAAAGTCTTTCCCATGATAATCTTCCATAATCCTTCTTCTTCAAACGACACTATTCATTATGGGCCATATCCTGCGTAAGGTGAACTTACACAAACATCCATAGGACTACCGATTTTGAGCCTTGCCGTGGGTTCATAACAGGATTTGGGTGAGGGGAAGCTGGATTTGTTCAAATCCATACATTTCCACACTTTAGGACCTGCAAATCCATGTAAACTGTTTCTGACACAAAGCTGGCAAATGTGTTCTGGATAAAAATAGGAATGGCTCACAGAGCTCTGTCATACAACCTTACTTTTTCACCCTGGTAAATAAAATTTCCTTTGTCTCTTCTGCACTGTAAAAGGTGACTAAAATAGATTCATTTTAAGCTAGGTTGGCTCAGGATGGTCATCCCTCACTAAATCTGCCTGAACTTTTCCACTGATATATTTTAGCCTGAGTTGATAGACTTCTAGAAATGCTGGTTGGAAGGGACATCTGGACATCATTGAGTTCAATCTCCACCTCAAAGCAGGACTATTGCCATCCCTAGACCATGTCAACCTCCTCTCTACATTGCTGTTATTTTTTGGAAGTCAGATTATCCCACCATGGTGTCTTACAACCACAAAATAAAATAGAAGAAGAGGAAAAGTCTCAATGAAAACATCCAAAGGCAGAAGGGGAATAGTTTGGTCTGGATTTTAAGAGTGTTTCTTACTCTCTGTCATCAAGAGTCTCTGTGTCCAGTGATAGGCAACTAGGGAATGGGCAGGTCAAACTTGCTTCATGAGGCTGCTGAGAGAACAGTGGTAAGTGTCCACCACAGAGAAGAAAAATGAAAATAAAACCTAGTTAATGTATGTAACAAGCTCCAGTTACTGGGTCAGCAGAAAAACAGCCCTCCTCAAAGATTTATATCCCGCATGAATAGTTTACTGCTCTTTTGGAAGAAATGACCTGACCCAGCAGAGGACAGCAAGAGTGAACAAGTCATCACTCACAAACTGTGGCAGAAATATTTGGAATAAAAAATAGTAGAGAACACCCTAGATCCTGTTTCCTTCAAATAAGCAGTTTCATCTGATTAAAGGGCAGGTGAAGAATGTTCTGTTTAGAAATCTGAAATTGTGGTGGGTAACATCTGAAGGATTGTGGCTTCCCTGTGAAAGCTTTCCTCAGAGATGGCTGGCACTGCAGTGCAGATTGGTGTGTGCTGGCCAGACACTGGGATGTGTTGCACTGCAGCTAGGACCAACAATGCCCTGAACGGTGAAAAAAACCACAACACCCTGAAGGGTGAAAAAATGAGGCAGGTTTGCAAGTTTGGTGGCAAAAAAATGATTTTTTTTCTGGAGAAGGTAGCAGGATGGGGATCAGCAGAACTGCACTGACCTACCTTGGCCCCGAGCAGCCCTGTCCTGCCCCTTCACCCCAAGTGATTCCTCCTTCAGCAGCTGTTCTAGGTATCTTTTGGGTGACCTCTGACCCATCCAGATCAGCTGTTCCCATCCCATCTACCTCCCCACAGCAAGGCAGGATGGATTTGAATACAATCTGCTCCTACCAGAAGGAAAATGGGTCTGCAAGGGGCTGCTGGAGACAGCTATGGAGTCTGGCAAGAAGGACAGGGCATCATTGATGCGATCTTTTGGCACGCAGAATTGCTTGGATCTGAACCATTCAACGGCAGCTTTGTGGGTTTTTTTTAGTGATAAATGATTGCTGTAGACCACCTGTCTGTATAGCACAGGAAGAGCAAAACTGCAGAAAAATTTAGGGATTTGCAGAGATCTGCAGATTTACTGTATTTTGGCCATGAAATCACAGATCTGAATCCACAAGCATGTAACTTCTACTCCATCGTTCAATGTGTTTGTACCTAATGTATACACCCATCAATATATTGCCTTGCAGAGTATTTTCTCATCTGTCCCCCAAAAGTGCTCAGAGCACTTTACGTGTGCATTTAGCTTCTCACAATTAGCAGTGGGTTATATTGAGATGTCTTGAATTCAAGGACATTAGAGATGTTTGGGTGGATCCTGCGAGTTCAGGATGTTAAAGTTCACAGTTCATGCGTGAAGCATGTGAATCCCAGTTTAGGGCTTGTCACACATGCTGAGTGCTGAGTCTTCGGAAACACAATCACATGATGTTAGAGTAGTCGTCATAACTGATGTTAGGGTCATATCTTGTTTCTGATGAGTTTCAGCTGGTCCCGCTCTGAGCAGCTGTTTTTTAAAGTTTCTTAAAATGCTGTATAGGCAGCATAGATGGAATTCTAGAATAACTTTATGTAGAAGATCCTTTAAGCTTCACAATTAACCATAGATCCTCTTTAGCTGTATCACTGCCACATCCATGTGGCCTGCCATCCAAGAGCCAGACATCCAAAGAGAGCATTAGAATCATACAGTCTTACCTTTTGCAAGCCAGGAAAGCCTTGCCCAATAACTTCTCCACTGAGATTATAGTTTCTGTTTGAGCTTTACGCATATCTTTTACAATAAATATCCATTTATGACTTAAAAGCATCAGGTGTGGGAAAATGCACCACATCCATACCCAAATCACTTCACAGCTTAGGTAGTTTCCCTTTTAAAGACTTGCGCTTCATTTTTCATCTGCTTGTCTCATTTCAGCTTTCAACCACTTGATCTCAATATGATTTTTTCTGTTAAATCAGAGTCTGCCATGATGTGACGTATTTTTCCATGTAAGCATTTCTAGGCTGGAATTAATTCCCTTCTAAATCTTCTGTTGGATAAATAAAATAGACAAAGTTTCTTAAATCTTATTCTGTCAGGTAAGTTTTATAGACCCTGAGTTGTGCTTATAAACCTTTTCTGAACACACTCCAGTTTCTCAGTGTCCTTTTTGAAGTGAGGACACGAGGTCTATACTTTGGTAATGCTCTTATTCATGTTGGAGACAGAGATAATACCACTTTTCCTATTTTGATTGCCTCTCGCTTCTGCAATGAAGGATGGCATTCACAAACCTAGCTGCCCTGTTGCCACAAGACCACATGCTTCATGCTCTGCCTAATATGATTTTCATGTGTGTTTCAGATTCATCCACAGGGTGAAGTTCCATATTTTATAAGGATATTCTATCCTTACTGTTTTTCTAACATTATGGTCCAGCACTGGCATATTGCTCTATTTACCAACTGGCTCTTACTGATACATACAGATGATGTAAACACGCACTTATTTACAAATTCCACTTTTTGTTTTCTTTCCCACTTTCACTAGCACTGGTATTGTAAGTTTGTCCCATACACTGAAAAAGTCATTGAGCATCATTTGGCCAAAATCAGATCTCTAAGAAGCATACCGGGAACAATCTTCTAGCACACTGTTTCTCCATTTTCAGTTATTTTCAAGCAACTTTTAATATCTGTATCTGTTACACTCTCTATTTTTAATACAGTGCTAAGTCTGGAACGTCTTTCTTTTATAAGAACGCCAAATGGGACTCAGTGAAACATTCCATTGTTTCTCTTTGCTACCCATGCAGCACTAATAATGAAAAGCTCATGCAGACTCTGCAACATTCTAACTGTGCTAATCGACTACAGGACACAAACATATCACATCTAGCTTCAGTGGCTGGGAACCACTGTTTCCTGCATTAAAAGGCATTAGACCTTAGACTGACTGTTGTGTTACCAAACTGCTTAAATGCCTATTGCCAGTTTCCACCCTTAGAAATGTCATAGTAGTGCAGAGTAAACCCTAGGGCTGTTTTGGGCAATGATGGTGAAACATAATCATGACGATGATGATAAGATAGCAGCACTGTTATCTTTCTCAAACATCACATTTCCTCAGAAAAGACACCTAGGTTGTTACGAGGCCTGTTATTGAAAAACTGTCTTAAATGATTTGCTGTAACAACCTTTCTGCAACTTCATTCAACACCTATCCCAGCCTACCCAGTTACACACATACTGTGATTATCCTATTTACTTTTTCAAATATTGGCATTAAAACAGAATTTTCAGTCCTCTGCTACTCTCTTAGGGTTGATTTATAAGAAAATCAACATTAGCAGATTAGAAAAGCTCTTTCCAGACAGATACAGCTGTATGAATGTCTTCCATTCTCTGCGTCTGTTGTGGTTTGGACCGACGTTGTTTGTCAAACCAGGACAGTGTCCTAAGTGGCCGTTTCACCATGAGAATTTTTTTTAGATTTCCTGCCTTTATCCAACCCTATTCATCAGAGATTTTTTTTAACTAATACTTTTAACCTTCCTTATCAGGTATCGCCACTTCCAAGTTCTGCTTACCCATGAGCATCACATGTGATTTCCATAACAGTTTTGTTAGGACAGGGTTATTTGTTTATTTGTTTATATGTTGTTTTAGTCCAGTAATTTGTTCATTTTAGCTGTTATTTGCCAGCAGGACTGAGTGAGCAGGCTCCTGGAGTCCCAGCACAGCAACTTCCTCATGATAAAATCAGCCTGCAGGTGTCAGGGCACAAACCCTTGCACTACATCTGATAAATTTGGGGGGGATGGACAGCAAAGGGACAGTTGTGTCACTTCCTATGCATCACAGTGCTTCCACGTCAGAAGCAGCGGGGCCCTGGTGCAGAGCTGCAGGTGTATCTTGTCACTCAGGCACGTCCCTTCCTGCAGGCTCTCCTGGCGTCAGTTGGTCTGATCTCTTACATGCCATAATCTCAGGGCTTCATTTGCTTTGGATACACACCCTGCAATCCAGGTGCTCACCTAAACCAGTTCACACAAAAAAGCACCCTCTGCACCACGCTGAATGAACAATGAGGTACCACAGATCCATACGTCCTCTGGACACGTGAGAAATGCCATCAAAGTGGGATGTCAGACCTGCTATTTCTGTGTCCGGGTAGAAACTGGCAGCAGAAGAGGAAAACCACAAAAATCAAGGGCGAAGGCATAAGCACAGCTCCGATCTGGCATGAATTAATTCTGTTGAAGTCACTTTGCTTGTTTCTACCTCTTTACGCTCCCCTGGTGTTTTACTTAATCCATTGACAATTAAGCACCAACTGTGCATTTAAACCATAGTTTCAGCTGAATCTTGGGAGTCAATGTCTCAAGTAACCTTGAAAGTGAGGGGCAAGGGCCACATAATGAACCCAACATGCAGTCCTAGCAAACCATCTTGGAAAACTGCACAATTTTATGAGTCAACATGCTTTTCCTTCATCCACAGAAAGTGTCAAATCCCTCCAAAGATGGATGGTAAATCAAACACGTGGTAGAGCGTTCAGCAAAGTGAAGGTTATCTTTCTTAAACTGCAGTTATAAAATGCTTCAATTAATACATTAGTTGTTTTGTTTAGATATTCTAGAGGAGATTACTGTACATAAACTCAATAAAAAATGTGAAGATAAATTACCATAAAGATAGTATAAATATTTATGAAGTCACAACATAGTTTTGTGGCATTAGGTTATGTATATTATATTAATAATTAGGAGCAATATTTAAGAATATTGCTTTCAGTTAGAGACACCAGACTAAGTCTGACTTAAAATAACAAAGAGAGATTCCACTATTTCAACTTTACTGTCCAGTTGATTAAAATCACCTATATGTGATGCAACTGTACCTCTTCTACATGGACAAAATGGCAGTTGTTGATAAGTATTCATTAAGTTTTAAATTTTGCAGAGGACGTTATTTCTGGAGGTTAGTGACACATCTTCCTCATCTCAAGCTAATACCCTGGTATAATTCAGTGCTGGCTGTGAATTCAAGGTATCTCTTTCTCCACATTACCCTGGCTCCTGAGATAAGTGTAAGTGTCTGAATAAACAATGCATTGCTGGAAGGATAATATGCTACGAAAAATGAGTTTAACTTGCCAGATTAAAGAAGTGGCTTTTTATAAGAATCAAGGAGAAGTAAGCAGAACAGTTGGTTGCCTTTTTACTAAATAGATTGAGCTGCCTTTTTTTTAAGTCAGTAGCTTCCCTTTATTGCAAAGACCAAGCTGAGTACATGATTTTGCAAACACTGAACAGAAATGAAAATCAGAATTTTCTTTTGGGAAAACTTACATGAAAGTTTTCAGTATGTTCAACCAGGGAGAAATTTGGAAGCAGTTCGACAACAAACTGAGGCCAAACTCTGTGGCTTTCAGCAAGTTGTGTTTCAGTTGTATGACCTGACTGCTCCCACATGACAACTATATGACTGTGTTGCATTACCTATTACGCACTGTAATCTGGCTGATCCCTTATGGTGTATCATGGGGGGATTGTATCCCACCAAAATGTCCTGGCAGATGGGAGGGGGCATGTGGCAGCTGAACTACAATTTCTACAAAGCATGACAGCAATGCAGACTTTTTTTAATGTTAGATGGAGACAAAAGGTAATGTTTTCCATTGGGGGTGTAGAAAAAATGCCTTTTGACTAAAAGTGTTTTGATATTTTCAAATTGAAAGAGCTGGACCAGCCTTCACCCCACCCCCATCAGGCTCAAATTTCCACATTCAGGACAAAAAGTTTGCAGAAAGAAAACTCCTTGCACATATTAATTAACATAATCAAAGAACAGCTTCTCTATTAAAAATGGTTCAAAGGATGACAAATCCTAGTTCTAGAGTAGAATTCACCTCCTAAGCCTCAACCGGCATTTGTTTTAAAATTGTTTAATTTGAAAGGGTTCAAAACACTGGAAGGAATTACCTTAGCCTAAAATGGGTCAATATAGTCTACCAGTCCATGAGGACTAATGATTTGGCCCCATCAATCCTGACCAGTTTCACAGAATCACAGAATCACAGAACGGTCAGGGTTGGAAGGGAGATCATCTAGCCCAACTCCCCTGCCAGAGCAGGGTCACCTACAGCCACTTTGAAACTATTTTATTCTGAAGTAGCCCTAAATTACAGTGAATTTGAAGAGTTTCAGTAATATAGGTTTTGGCCCAGTATGGATATAAGTTAATAGTTTTGTGGTGAGGTAAAAGTCCAAAGCTATGCTCAATAGATATCAGCGGAAAGCTGACATTAAAAATGCATGATCTCTCTCTGTAATGTCAAAAAAGGTGAAAAAAACATTCTTTTTCACATCGTCACAAAGGCGTGAGAATCACTGGAACAGCTTCCAACTGCCAGAAAACTGCCACTAGCAGCACAGGAAGATTCTGTTGCAATGCAATGCATCCAGGCGGTTTTTCAGATCTGACAGGAAGGGAGAGTCTTCTTTTTTTGCCACAGCATCTCCAAACCTCTGACAGGGTGCAGCAGCAGATCAGCGTCCGCATCGAGGGGCACTGGTGCACAGCCGTGCCACAGGGCAGGGCCGAGCACTCCCGATGATACGCAGCTCCCTGGGGATGGAGGGGCAGCCCTTGCCTCCAGCCTCCCCATGATGGCTCTTCCCAGCCAAAGATCCTCAGCCTGGGAGGTGGGACATGCTCAGGCCCTGACACTGCCCTCCACTCCCCAGACACCTTCACTGGTCATCAGAGGCCTCGTCCGAGCCACGATTTTTGGCAGTATGATTGCACTGTGCATAGCTGCACTATCACAGCTCAGATTAGGGATGATGCGCATTACTGCGAGCTGCAAAGCGGGGGAAAGAACAACTTGAATTCTGGTTATTTTATTTCAAGTCTGAGTATAGCAAGCAGCCATGTAAATTCCCGCAGGGAGTTTATGGTAGGCCGGCTCAGTCGATGCAGCTGGTTTTCGGTTTGCTAAGACTGACCTGATGCTGTTTGCTGGCTAGAAACTTAACCAGAATGATTACGCGCAGTGCCAGCCCTGCCAGAAGCAGATCCTGAAGTTGCTATGGCAAAAAGCATCCTATCCCTTCTTGGAAGCAGCTCAAAACAGCAGAGCAATATGCTGGGAAATCGTGCCCACCAAACACATGCACGAAGTGTGGGGGGAGATTTTCTGCTGTAGCAGTCACTGAGTGCTAAATGCATTAAAATCAAGGGTGCTGGGACTGGTTTGTTCCTTCTATCTCACAACTCCTTTCTAAGACTTTTCTCCAGCAGGGTCTCAGCTGGCTGCTTCTAGAGCCAGCAGAAAATTTCCAGTTGGCCTTAATGTGAGCTGAATCAGAGCAAAGGGAACATTGCAGCTGTGTCAGGAGCCGCATGATCATGATCTACACACAACTGCACCAGACCACCACTCTGTTTTTCTCAGACTAGGAATGAGAGATGTCAGAAGTAATTATCTTGCTCCGCGTTAATCACCTATCTAGAGGGCATTAGTACTGCACAGGTAATCCTTCTTGTCTGTGTCTGTCTGGACACAGCCAAGCAGAACTGCTGTCTATCCTCTAAACCCTTAGGCTCTCTCAGATTTAGAAGTGAGCAGCCACAGAGCAGCTACACAGTTCTGCACCAAATTTTGGATCAAGGCAGAACCATCAGCTAACCATTCAGAAAATTTATCAGTTGCTTTTTCTGTTCCTTTCTGTACACAAAGACTTCTTATGTTAAATTAGGTTCTCCAAACAAGTAAATGGGGAAACGTGAGGTCTGTTTAGCTGCCAAGGCTCCTTTAATGTTTTTAAAATTGAAACTCCTTAGTGAAAAGGAAGGAGGCAGCAGAAGCTTATAGTTTTCTTGTAAAGTGTCATTATTTTTATTCGTATAAAAGCAGAAGGAATGTAGAGCTAGGTTCCTCTCTATTTATTTAAGTAGGCAGGTCTAGGTTTACTGAAAAGGAGGTCAACAAGGGTTTTAATCCTTCCCCCCCCAACAGTGTTAGTTCTCCAAGTGCAATTCTATAAAACCATGAAATGTCTGCTGTGGGAGCATGGGCGGTTTATGCAAGACCCCCTTTCTCCTTAGTGCACATGTGTGTCTTCTTTCCAAAAAGCTGGGGAAGTCTGCAGTGTTGCAGAGCAGCAGAGTGTGTGTGTGTGCCTTGGAGGAGGGTGTGTGTGAACTCCTGTCCCACCACAGTGCCCTTCCTGCAGAGCATGACGTGCTGCGAGGCCATGGGCCAGTGATTCCCATTCCTGCTGGGACTACGTCTGACTTTGTGATAAGGAACTGAAAGATTAATAAATTACCCTAATATTTCCATTTAAATGACAGTGTAGTACCAATGGCTCTGTCCAAAGACTCCTTCCCTGTTGCAAAGGCTTTGTTTGGAACAAAATATGTACAAAGGACTGATGGAGAATACAAAGTGCATTGTGTCAAGATAAAATACTACAAATAAAATGTTCCTAAAATGACTGTTTGTTAAGCTATCATTCTTTTAACATAAGACATTGTGACAGAAGCTGGTCTGAGGCAAAGGCTTGAGGGAGAGCCAAGACAATTTGAAAGAGCGCTGCGGGTGTTTCATGTTTAGTGTCGGGACCGAGGATAGCAGAGAGACACCTCCGTGACAAGCAGACACACAAATCAGTGTGCAAGCTCTTCTCTTGGATAGAGCTGGTGGGAGTTTTATGCCTGGAGCCTGTTTTAGTGCAAAGAGAGCGGATGTAGTTAAAGCATTTTGATAATTCCAAAATGAAGTCTTTCAATTTTACTTCAGCTTTAGTGTTATTTAAGAGAGCGGATGTAGTTAAAGCATTTTGATAATTCCAAAATGAAGTCTTTCAATTTTACTCCAGCTTTAGTTTTGTTTAATGGCATTGAAATTTTAAAAAAGGCATTGATTGAAACATCTCATCCCACAAACAGAACAGATGTATTTTTTCACCTGTCCAGCTTCATGACAATCTTTTAAAAATCTTTGAGGTTGGCAGAGAATATTTTTCATGGTTTTGGTACTGCATGTCAGTCACAAGTCATAGAGCAACCTGAGTGGGAGACATGCAACAGTAAAGTGCACCACTGAACAAGCAGAAAGGCCAATTCCCCAGGCTTTGAGTGAGAAAACAACACATTTTGAGTGCAAAGTGTGTCAGTGGGGCATAATAAAGTACCATGCAAAGGCACTCAAGGTAATTGTGAAGGAAGCATAAATTCTGCCTGGGGCATGTTGAGCAGGGGTGGATAACAAGAGATTGCCCTGAGCTGTTATGACTACACAGCTCCTGATCCCCAAGCCAGCCCATTCAGAGCTAGCTTGCACGTTGTGATATACAGAAACCCATGGTAGACCCACAGTCCCATGAGGGGAGGAACCATGGTAACTTAGGGGAGGCCAGCAAGGACACTCAAAGGCAAACGTGATATCGTAAGAATGGCCGGCAAGGGGGAGAGCCACAACATCGCCAAGAGCCTGTGCAGAGGGGCCTCCACGTGGGTGGGAGATAAGAAGGCAGCAGGGAACACAGCAGGAGCCCAGGGAGTCCCCAACAACCGGTTTGCCTGAGGAAGAGAGAAAAAGAGAAAGAAGATGCCTCTTTCAGTGTGAAGGGAGCTGCAGGAGCTGAGGTATGGCCCCAGGGGTTACAAGTCAAGCTAAAAGTAAAGCTAGAAGCAAAGCAGAAGATGGCCTCAAGATATCATTCAAGTCATGAACCTCAGTGGCAAAGAAATTGATTGTCCCACTGTACTCAGCATTGGTGAGGCCACACTGTGAGTACTGTGTTCAATTTTGGGTGCCACAGTATAAGAAGGACACTGAGGTGCTGGAGAGGGTCCAGAGAAGGGCAACAAAGCTGGTGAAGGGTCTTGAGAATAAGTCTTATGAGGAGCAGCTGAGGGACTTGGGGTTGTTTACTCTGAATAAAAGGAAGCTGAAGGGAGACCTTATTGCTCTCTACAGCTACCTGAAAGGAGGTTGTAGAGAGGTGGGTATTGGTCTCCTCTCACAATTTACAGCCGCTAGAACAAGAGAAAATGACCTCAAGTTGCACCAGGAGAGGTTTAGGTTAGACAATAGGAAAAATTTCTACACTGAAAGGCTTATCAAAGACTGGAACAGGCTGCCTAGGGAAGTGATTGAATCACCATCCCTGGAGGTATTCGAAAGCCATCTAGATATAGTGCTCAGGGACATGGTTTAGAAGTGGGCCCAGCAGAATTAGATAATGGTTGGACTTGATGATCTTAAAGGTCTTTTCCAGCCATAACGATTCTATGTTCTATGATTCTATGAAATGGTGGTGACATCAGTAGTGGCAAAGGAAGAGGTGAGAGGAAAAAGTGATAGCATGAGAGTTCTGTGCACAAGGTATGACCCATTGCTGTCCTTAGTCCAGTGACAGGGAAACGGCAATGTTCCAATAGTCAAAAGCCAGATGAAACATAAACTGTTCACAATAATCTGGGCAGGAACATGCACGCAGTCTTCTCCTAATAGCTGTGCACTGGTTAATCCTGCAATTTATTACAGGGCCCACAAGACTGTGAAAAGATGTAGTTATCTGGGTGTAAAAAACCCTCTTGAAATCTTTGTGAGAAACCTTCACCTTAAAAATACATGTCTTTCCATGTCATTCTTTTCTCTAAAACGATAGTGATAATTTCAAGAGAGTTAACTTCCTGTGAGAAGAAAGATAAAATTAGCCTCATGGTCTTGCTAGGACTCATGGGTGTCCAGGTGTTCTGGGAAAGCCCAGAAATCCACATGCAAGTGAGTGATGCTCAGACACGTGTGTTGCCCCAGTAACAAGTTACACAGAATTATTATGAAGTGCTGGAGACTTGCCACATTGAATATGTAAAAGCTGAAAAGGTGTATTTTCTCAAAGTTTGTATTTGCATATTTTCAAACTTAGGTAAATGTGTATGCCAGTGAGAATGTGCATGGGTTTGAGATCACCGTCTGCAGTAGGAGACTGAAGGCTTGCTGGATTGGAAAATACATGTTTCTTTGTCCTCTTTCCAGCTTTTCGCATCATTCTTCCTCTAATAGTCTCCTTCCATCAAAATTCTGACAGAAAGTTTTCCAAATATTTCAGTCTAAAATATCTTCGCAGCAGTATTTTGCACAGCTCCAGCCAAAATGCACATTTCCCAATGAAATTTTACACCTTTAAATCCCTGGCCAGTCCTCTAACTATGAAGGAGTTAACTCCAGACCCATTTCTGTTTCTTAATTCCATTTCAGAGAAAACGTTAATCCTTTAATTATATAGCATGTTCAACTGACAAAATGACTTTCCTATTGTTGAAAAGCTCCCTGTTACACTGAAGGCTTTTGATAAAATGTGGCCACAGGGAAAATTGATAGATTTGCTGTTGAGACAATTTTTTATATAAAAATTCAAGGGAAAATGCAATCCTCTTTAAGGGACTATTATGTAGCCACAGTGGTTTCCCACTATGCAAAGCTAACTTCCTCTCTTCCTGGAACTGTAAAGCCTCCTGGTAAGCAAGCTCTGCTCTCAGAGCTGCAACAGGGAATTTTCAATTATGCACAAGGAATTTAGCATTTTATCCCTTATGCACCACTTAGAAAATTATATCCTCCCTCCAGACAGTAAGGTTACAGGGGGCTTCCAACAGAGGAACGCGTCCCTCTGAGGATGGAGGTCAGGGAAGCACATGGCAGGCAGCATTGCGTGCAGCTTGCTGAAATCCTGATGTCATAACAGCAGGTCTAAGACAACGATGGCAAGCAGCAAAAATCAGACCACGTGCAGCACTAAGCAATGGTGAAAATTTCATGTTACCACTCCAGGGTTTCAGGGATAGTTAGCTGGGCACTTCTTTCGTTCATTACAGAGGGCTACAGACGAGAACAACTGGCGACAGGAAATACTGTCTCCAGCAGACACTGAAGTTACCTGCCCATCACTTCTTAATTCTGTACGCAGGGTAATCAGATCAGACCTCTGCTATCCCAGGATCTTATTAAGTCTTGTTCAGTAATATTGTCCAACAGTTCAAGCTTTATTATCCTCTTAAAGCTAAGAACCCAAATCTGGGTGGAGCAACACAAAAATGTAAAGCATAAGAAATATTTATTTGCAACTGGTCAGTTTTGTGAAAAATAATGATGACTTTCCTACTGTGCATGAACAGATACTCAGTTTCCAGTCTACTAGCTCTCATCATATGTTCCAACGGGTGGAAAATTGATTAAAAATTAACACTGAGTTAAGCTCCTACTGTCTAATCTTATTACATAGGGTTGATTGTGTTTCACAATAATGAGCTAAGAGGTTAGGACATTAATCTACTGTAAACGAAATGCTCCTATGAAATGTGATAGAAGAGATGGTAAAGAACTTGCTTTACTGTACTGCAGCTGACTTGTATTGCACACTGTGCTTGTTAATGAAGACGGTTATAGACCATGTTATCTGTGCTTCAAAATTGCTACTCATGCTCTTGGAGTTTTCCTTCAAAATTTAGGGACTTATCCCTGAGAACACCAACAATGTCATTAAAAAATTATACAGCTTGCAACATCTTTGTGTTATTTAGAGGCTCATGACCTACCAGAGGGACATGTCTTGGCCAATGACAGAGATGGAGGGAGAATAAAAGTGACAGGATGGAGTGAGCTGCATGTGGTTTGGGGCTTGTGTTCTGGAAGCACGACTGTCTGATCGCTACTGAGTTATGTATCAGACCTGGTATTGCATTAGGTCTGAATTCATTAGTTACACACAGATGTGCATTGTGCAAACATGAGCATTACTTTCCCCTCTGACTGAAAACCAGCATTTTTTATTTCAGGCTTTTTGGAATGAATAGGTGATTGCCTCATGGGCAAAGAGCGGAGGTAAATTGAGCAGGATCATTAGCGTTCAGTTCTTTGCAGACTTGAGAACAACTTAAAAACTAGGATTAGCTCATCTAGATGTTGCTTGGGACAGTGGTGCTGGGAGGCCAAAGTGATGCTGGCAGTGCTCTCTGAGCTCTGGATTGATGGTCACTCTGCAGGTGCATAATACTACTATCAATCCCATCTAAAACAATTTTAATAACAAGAAATCTCTATCATATCACTTGAAGAATAATCATAGGATTAAATGACAGGTGCAATGAAAATAACACCATTTTCTAACTAAAAAGAACAAGTAGTATTTATTGTTCCCATTTCTCATGATTATTTATTCATCAGGAAGATTTTGTGTTATCAGTACGTAGCTTGCCTAAGCAATCTGTGCCACCATTAAAAACTCAGTTCCTTCATCCTTGTAAATGACGCAGCTGGAGGTATACTGATCATGTTTCAGATTGAATGAGGTCACAGAAAAAGTAGAAATTAGAATAGTGCTTCTTGTTCTTAAAAACAAGAAATCCCCATGTGGATGTTAACTACGGTCCCAAGAAATGGGCCAAAAATTAATCTCCAGATGTCACAGCAATACATTGCGTAAGTTGGTCCACACCAAACATCCAGAGCCAGAGCCACAGCCCTTCTGAGGTCCCCTTCCTTGTGCTCCTGGGAGAAAAGAGAACTTAAAGCCGGTGCCCAAAGGGACATTTTCTGCAGAAAAATAAAACAGATAAAGCAGAGTTCCTCAGCAGCGCGCAGCTTTTCATCATCTGCTTGCCATTTTCTGCAAGGGCAGGGAGTTGTTGTGGGGAGAAGCTGGAGCTCAGGTTGAGACCATGTGCAGAGCACCCAGGGAAGAGAGCTGTCCTGGGGAGGAGGCTCTGCTTACAGATGCAGAACAGAGAGGGTGGAAAAGGACTCTGTGTGAGCAAAGGGTTTGTGTCTGTCCCGGCCCAGGTGAGGGTTAGTGGGGGTATAAAGGCAGCCTTGTCTTCCCTTCTGGTCACAGCAGCCGGACCAGACCACATTGGTACACACTCAGTAGTCACTTACGCATTTCAACACTCTCCAAACTAATGCTCAGGCCTGTTTGAAGGACATGTTATGGTGCTCGTCAGTAACATGCATTGGGATGAAGAGAAATAAAGAGTTCAGAGCCAGGGGGGAAAATCCAGTCTTTTGACTTGTGCCTTAAAATCACATCCACTAAAGCTCATGCCAACTTTTTTTTAGCATGCCAGTGGAGCAGGCACCCAGATTCCAACTGTTTTATGTGGTGCTCATTATATCTGCTTGCTACAGCCTGACTTTATTGCTTTGAAAACATGTAAACCTCTTCTTGCTACATAGGTAAGCAAACCCTGGACGGCACTACCCAGGGTGAAGGGAAGGGAACGGATTAGTGGCTAACCTTACCACGAAACCAAAAGCCTGCGGTACAGAGCAAACAAGCTCCGTGGTCAGGGCCCGTCAGTCAGATTGCTGGTGGACAACCAGCTCTTAAAATGTAATCCCCGTCTCAGAATAACCCTCACTTATACTCTTACGAGTTCATAAACCCCTGCGGCCGGGGAGCTGCGGCGAGCAGCGCAGCCGGCAGCAGTGGCGGTACCCCGGTAGCCGGGCGTGAGCTTCCTGCCACCTAGAGGAATCCCAGCAGGTTCCCGACGGCTGGAAAACCCCTGGCGCTGGGATTTCTGCTCCAAATCCACCCGCGCCATTTCTTCCCCACGAAGCAGCTGGTGCACGGAGCGGCTGCTTCTGCCACCACCAGCCCCAGACTCCCTGCGGACGGGACGCGAACCGCCGAGCAGAAGCTTTCCAGGCACCAAAGAATTTCTAACCTCAACAGTGGTGCCAGGAAATAGACCCTAATCCCAGGCAATTAAGTTTACAAGAAGTACGCAGCCCGTGGGGGGAACATTTAAGTGCGGCCAGCAAGGTTTGTGTGGAGATTCATTCATGTGCCTCGCTGCCCTGGTCCCGAGAGGTCCGCAGTGCAAAGTGAGGTATATAACTTCTAAATCTCGACACCAGGTCGAATGCACCTGCTCTTTTCCTGTGCGCCACCAGGCTAAATTGGCTGTTCACAACAAGGAAGAAAAACAAGGCCCATTGCACAAGGCACCTAGATGGGTTTCTAGGGAGGAACACAAGCTCGCAGTTCATGTTCAACAGCAGTGACGCAAGAAGCTGGATAGAGGAGCTGGGTGTAGATTTCCCATTAGTTAATAGGGCCATTGGCTCCAGGGCCTCCACAACATTTCTCTGACATGCACCCAGATCTACATGCAGATTCACCATAATGGAAGACATGTCAGGGCCTCCTCCCTCCTAGCTGGAAGGTGGTGACAAGAAGGATTTAAATCCATCCATCACTGCTTGCAGAAAGCAGAGCCTCTGCAGAAAGGGTGTGCTCATCTGCAATTATAATGGCCAGCTGTAATTCATTGCTGCATGTAATTAAAATGCTAGCTGAGTCCTGGCATGTCAAGTCCATGGGTGTTTCAAATAAGATAATCAGGTGGCAGCTGGCACTGATGCTGCCAGCCAGAGTGGGAAACAAGTGGTATTTGGCCATGTGGGCTGTAGCAGGACACAAACAGAGGCCCAAAACAGAGTGAGGGGACTCAGGAAGGCGGTAGAAGTGTGAAGCTAGAGCTATGCAGGCGCGGAAACTGGGCATAAGGATTTTGGCTATCGGGGATGTGAGCTGGGGCTGGTGGGGCTGGGAGGCTGGAGCATGGAGCATGGGTGGGATGTTTATGAGCAGAGGGGAACAGAAGAAGACTAAGGAAAACAGAGCAGACTACGAACTCATGGAGAGGGTGAGGGAAAGCCCCTCTTGGGGACCCTCCCTTCCCACAGTAGCAGGTCCCACTGGCCCCTCCAGTGGACTCAGGAGCTGCAGCATCTGCTGCTGAACCTCCTCTGCTGGCAAACCTTCCAGGGAGAAGGTGAGCAGGAATAGGGACAGCGTGAAGCCAAGGGGAGACTCACAGAGGCAGAAGGTGTGCACACTTGCTTCAGAACCTGGAGAATAACCCTGTGTCTTCTGTTCCTCTTCTCTCAGCTGGACTTCATCTTCCTCCAGCGCAGGCTCTGCACAGGCAAGGACAACCTGACACTGCTATCAAGTAAAATTGGCAGTGGTTTTCAAGCACTTAAGTATGTAGCCATTTTAACTAGAAGGAGCTTTGCAGCTTCATAACAGAGCTCCATGGTCTGCTGTTACAGGCTCCCCAAAGGTAAAAGCCCGATTTCTTAACCATGAAGGTATATGCTATTTGAAGCAGAAGGTGAAGCCAGTTTTGATCTAGTCTGAAGTAACACACAGGAGCTAATTCACCTAAGAGGACTTATGATACCGACTAGCAGCAGCTGTTGTAGTTAGTTGTTTACTGTTTAGTTTAATATTTTATAAAATATTCACTAAAAGGTTGAGATTAGTTACAGAGGACCGATAGCCTAAAAGCAGTAAAACCCCCAAAAGTAGTTTAGATATGAAAGGTGACTACTAAGACTCAGAAAATGTATGCACCACCAAATAAGAAAGGAAACTGGAGAGGCAAGAGGCTTATCAATGTAACTAGATAGCAGTGAGGTTCTTTGAGGAAAAGAGAAAGTCTTTAGAATTTAGAAATTTGACACAGATGAAGTCAATAAACAAGAACATGAATTAGAGTAGGATCTAGGAGCAAAAAGGATTAAGCTGGATTTTCCATGGCAAATAGCATAGGGCTTAAAAACTAACACTACCAGATCATTTAGGTGTACCTGAATTAGCAAACCTGTGAAACAAGTGGGAGAGGTCTGGTGACTAGGCAGACTATAAAGGGTAATTAAGGGAGATGAAGATATCGATGAGAAGATGTGCAATTCCTTTGCATTTATCTTCACTGCTAAAGATATTGGCGCAGCTTTTAACCAGTAATAATGATGAAATATCTGCAGAGATGGAGGTATCAGAAGAAAACACGTAGAATTAAATTTATCATGTGAACAGTTCTAGATGACATACATCTGAGGTTTATGACAGAGATCAGCAATAAAGTAGTCAAACAGGTAACAAAAATAGCAGTTACTGTCCAACTGGTTTGAGAGTAGATAATGGATCTGTATTCAGGCCATTAATGATAAAGTACCTTAATCCTAGTCATAAACATTTGCATTATATCACTGCTAGCACAGTTAGAGATGGTTTGTTTCTTTCTCTGTGCATTTAGAATCCTGAGTCTGGATTTCTTCTCAATGCAAGCATAACTTCGATTTATGAGCATAACGTGATGACTTTATGGAGGTAGACCCTTCCCAGAGAGGAGAAGGACCCTCCTCAGGCTGAATGTTCCTAGAGCCCATCACATCCTTTGGGAACCTTGTGGAGGCTCAACTTTTGAGTCTCCTCTTCCTCCAACTGCAAGAAAACAAAGGGCATTCTATCTTAAAGTTGTCAGAGAGAGAAAACTTGTAAAAGAGTGTCTTCTAAAGCTTTGAATTCGATTATTTTTGTATTAAGCTTTTTCTCCTCTCTCACCACTCTGGTTTTCTCTAGGTCCTAGGGGTTCTATTTATTATTTACTTCATGTTTTATTTTCAATTTTTTGATCACTTTGTCTCCATTTTCCTCCTTCTACCTTTCTTTCTCTCCCCTGCCAGCCTGGGCAAAACACAATATGACCTAAAGTGTAGGGAGGTCTATGTTTATTTTCATATGCCAGGGATTATACATTTAAGCCCCTGGATATCAGCACAATCATGTATATCCTGGAATCGTATGCTACAGAACAGCTCTAAGATTAATAAAACTCTCAGGCATATAATTGTATCATAACAGATTCGGTTTTCTTTCTGTCTATACAGAAATATTGCTCTGAGGTTTTTTTTCTTTCACATGTTTTATTTGAGGTTTGAAATCCAAAGTAATTTCTTTTTCATTGTGAAAGGAAAAGATGGAGAATTGTCTTTCCATGGGGCTAAGGAAATATAAAGAAAATAGATTTCAAACCTAAAACATGGCAGCCTGGTACGCTGCAACTGAATTCTACTCTTTTTCCATCTACAGTCAACTGTCAGCATTTTTTCTTTCTTCTTTTGCAGACCTATGGTCTATCTAGCATTGACAGATGACAATCTCAGATGTGAAATTCCTCACTCGGTGAACAAGTCTCACCCGAATCCCCTAGCTCACTTTTTTGATGCTGTTAAACTGAAGTTCAGTCCGAGCAAGAAATGTTTCCATAACTGAGACATGTCTTTTTTTTCCCTCATTGCAAAGTCTGGTATAGTAATTAATAGATAATTGATAAAACGTCCCACTCTCACTGTCCTTCTCTGGACTCATGAAGTGCTCCAGTGTGAACATTACGCAGGCAGTGGTCCGTGGCGTCACGTTCACCCTTCCGTGCCCTCTGCTGCATGACCCTCCCTGGGTCAATGTTCCAAGCCGGGTTCTCAGACTTACGATCCCCAAATCTCACCCTGATTCCTGGCTTGCTTTCTTCTCAGCTAAACTGTCACGTGTCCATCTAGCCTTGCAGTCTTCCCCCATCCCCTCCATCTCTCGAGTTGTCCGTGAAGCCACAGGCATAGACTAATACCGCTGTCAGTAGGGCTCGTTCAAAAAAAATCCTCCCAGACCAGCGTTCCTAAGTGGTTTGGAGCCGATTTTCGTTTGTGCTACAGCTCAGCGCAAGCCAGAAGCAACACGCTTTTGTGCAAACAGTAATGCAGTTGTGCAGATACGAGCTGTGCTAATGTGCTTATCTGCGTGGGCCTGGAGCATCCTGTGGAAGGCTCTCAGCTGGGCAGCATCCAGCGATGGCAGCCGGCAGCGGCAGTCGGATGTAGGCAGGGGGGCAGCAGTGGAAGTGGGCTGAAGCGCTTCCCCCCCTGCCTTCGCTTCGAGTGCAACCACCTAAGGGAGCCTGGGCACAATTTAATCCTTCCAGCGCATACCAGGGCTTGCTCTCTGCTTCCCCACAGCCGTGTTTCCGAGGAGCAATCCTTCTCTGGTAGCCTGCATGCAAACCCCGTGACTTGGTTCTGCGGGCTTTAGGGGGATTTGTCATCACACCCACATAAAATCCCAAAATGTCAGAGGAACAAAAGGACGCAAACAGCAAGAGCGTTCTCATGCCTCCGTTCCAAGCATGCAGTTCCCATTCACAGCTCTGGATCTGAAAGCTCCCTGGCAAACATCCTTTTCACATTTTACACCCACTGATTATGGGTGTGGGCGTGTGTGTGTGTGTGTTACTGGTAATACCCAGCGAGAGCCCATTTTTGTTGGATGAGAGAAGCCTGCTGAACTGATATTTTGGAAGCCATCATGTGATGTTAGCCAAACGCTAACATTATTTTTCTTCACCCACATACTGCTGGGAGCCAGAAAATGAGGCAGCTGCCTGCTGCTGCTGTAACTTCGCCAGGCTGGCACCGCAGCGCTCGCAGCCTGCCATCGGCTCCGACCAGCTCACAGGTAGCAACAAGCACACATAATTCACATTTCTGCCTCAAGAACAAATAGACCCCAGCAGGTTTGAGGCTTTCAGCAAAATTCCCTTGCAGCCCTTGGTTTATTTGCTGAATTAGAAATGTACTCCAAGAAAGGGCATCAACTTAGCATGAAGTCTGTAAGAAACACCAAGGCCCTTGTGTGTAGGTATTTTAGGGTGAAAGCTTTCCTCAAAATTGAAATATCACCAAATGACTCCAGTGAGATGACCTCTCTCTTTACCAACTAAATTTTTAATGTATTTTTATTTTCTACTTTTAGTTCAGCCAGGTGTGTTTTGGGTTGTCGAGGTTACATGAGATTTAGTGTCCTTGACACAGTAATGTTTCTGAAGTGATTTACTCAGAGCATCTAGAGATTGCAGCTGTTGTTTTCTCTTCTTCTTACCTAACAAAATGTTTGAATAACAAACAAACTAAGACATTTTCCCCACAATTGCTTGTGCATGTGTCTCACCTGGTGTTTGTATTCCTGACAGGATTCTATTGTTATGTCGCTTCTGGGCAGGATATTTTCAGAAATTAGACAACAGGAAGCAATTTAGTGAGGTTTCTCCCAAGAGCTCAAAGATTGGAACACAGCTTTTTAATGGCTTTAAAAAGAAAATTTCTTCATATCAATCATGCTGACATTTCTTTCTAGCAGAGAGTTTTAATAGTCCATAAGGTTCCAATTTGTTGTTAATTTTTTTTTAAATCCTTCTTTAGAAAACAAACTTAGTTAATTTGGAAATAGTTGTGGGTTGTACTAAACAACATTTCCAAGAGAACATCTTACCTAAAACAACCAACTGGAAATGTGAACAGAAGAAGAAATTATTTCAATCTTCAGTTCCTTAGTAGCACATTTTGGAAGGCAGAAAAGCATAAGCCCCAACTGCCGTCACTAATAAATGGGATATGAAACAGCTGGACAGCATATTTTGGGACAGAGTTTTCTGCACACTTTTGCAGCCATGGGCCAAGCTCCGAGCAGACACAGTCAACCAGAGCCTCCACTTATATAAATCAGCCTGGTTGCAGTCAAAGCACCAGAGCTGTCCCATGAAACCCAAGAAGACATTGGGTACCTCATAAACGTGTATTTCAAGTGTGAGATTATTGTGCACTCTGAGTTCTGAAGGACAGGGAGGAACATTTTGGGGCGGGGGAAGAAGTTATTGTAGAATAGAACAAAAACATCTTAAAAATTCTCAGTTTTAAGAGTCATTCCTTCAGGCTGGACTTTCAAGTCTCACGTCTGTCCCATGTAACTGCAGTGGAGGTAGCTGTGTCAGTGCTCCTTCCTTAGAAACCTTCTGGGGCCACTTCGCTGCCTCTGCATGATGGATTGTGAGCAATGGGCTAGCTGTTCCCTGCAGCACTGTCCTGTAGTTACAGCAGCATAACTCCCCTGACTTTGAAAGAGCTACATCAGGTCTACACAGGCCTAGGGTGGCAGGGAGGGAAAGATTCAAAGAATGGTTTATTTTATTTAAATTAAGCCATTTCTGTACCACGGATCTGCTCTGGGGCAAAGTATCTACAAACATCATAGAGTCCACCTTCACAAAGAGGCTCATAACGCATGCAGGTTGGGAGCGGGAGGGAAATGAAACAGATCCTCACATGTGTGCACACAGACCTGAAGCTGAAGACTGTGTCTCCTTCCTGCACGTTGCAGCCAGGAGCTGAAGGAGCATAGTGGCCTGCCAGATCTGTTCCCAGGGATTTAGAAATCAAGGTGAAACCTAGCAACCATGTTTCTCGGTCTAAGTGCCAAATGCTTTTTCATTGTTTTCCTTCAGCAAAAGTGCCAAATGCTTTTTCATTGTTTTCCTTCAGCAAAATCAGCTTTTTTTACATTTCCATTTAGATATCAATCTATCATATTCTCAAGCCCTCGGAAAGGCTTCTGTTGGCTTGGCTAAGGGTTGGATCATGCTTTTAACAATGTATCAATGAGGAAAAATTTTGGGGAAAAAGAAAGTAGAGGTAGATAGAGGAAATCATTTCAAGTTTTGTTGGGTTTTCTCTTGCAGCTTTGAATTTAAAAAAAACATACTATCTCCAAGAGCAGATAATTTTTCCCTTTTCAAAGCTAAGGTTTGGCACAGGCTTGGAGAAGAGAACATTGGGGGATGGCAATGGCAACTTTGAACCCAGGGGTCCCACGCACATGGTGCTGCATTTCAAAATCCTTCTCCAGCCTGGACAGTGATGCATAGAGTCATAGAATAATAGAATCATTTAGGTTGGAAAAGATCCTTAATATCATCGAGTCCAACCATAAAACTATTGCTGGCAAGACCACCATGAAACCATGTCCCAAAGCACCGCATCTACATGTCTTTTAAATACCCCCAGGGATGGCGACTTAACCACTTCCCTGGGCAGCCTGTTCCAATGCTGCACAACCCTTTCAGTAAAGAAATATTTCCTAATATCCAATCTAAACCTCCCCTGGCACAACTTGAATCCATACATATACGTATATACAAGAATGACATAGTGAGAAACAAAAACTGGTAACGGTAGAGGGCTCGAAGATGCTATTCACCTACCTACACTATTCCTATGCCACTCACATGTTTAGTAGGGCACATTCTCCTTTGATAACAAGTTCAACAGAAGTTAGAGGAGGACCTGTTTTCTTTTCGCAGCGCAGGCAAAATATATGGCTTCATGTATCCTTTATCCCAGACCTGAGAGCATTGGGATACTCCGGGGCAAGTTAGCTGCTTGATCTTGACGTGCTTTGGGCAACGGTGTCACCTCTGGAGCAGTGTGGGTCAGCTAACTGCAACATCTCAGTATAAATACAGCATGGGCTTTTAGATGGATGTAAATACCACATCCAGCCTTTACAAGGCAAACGTGAAAGGCGGTCATACGGACCTCAGACTCAGAGAAGCTATAGTTAGTCACTGTTTTACAATAATATTTGTATTTACAGGATGAAGAGAAGGCCTGAGTGTCTGTGTGTAGTTTACTGGTTACTGACCTGTTAAATATCCGTTTGCTAGGGTATGCAGCCATTGTGATCTTCACAAAATGGAAATGCCCTGGTTCTCAAAGCTGAAAAATAATCACCTTTGTACTATTTATAGTACAAGGAATGCTATAGTTTCTAAATCCATTTAACCACCTAAGTCATATTCTTTAACTTGAGAATCCAATTCATTTTCCACTTTAATAGGTACATGCAGTGAAAATTTGAGACATAGCAGCAGGAATTGCATTTCTAGCTAATTAAGGAAAACTGGATTGAGCCCAGATGTGGATTATGCAAAGTGATTACTAGTGTTCTTTAGAAGCTGATAATTTTGAAAGCATTTCCTTGTGTTTGTTCACTTTTTCCAGTAAACCAAGATAAAAAAGTTTCTGAAGGGAGGAAAATAGGTTTCTACAAAGTAAAACTGTCAATGGCAATTATTTCCATCATTTCAAATTGGCATGTGTGGTAGTTAACGATTGGGTCACAGCCATTCTTTCAATCAAAATTTGCTGTTTAGTTGTAATCCAAAATAAGTACTGCAAATAGTTTTCAAACATGGAGTAACATTAAATGTGGAACCCCACACAATAATTCCCACTGCAAAAATCTGTGAAATTTTTGTTGGGGAAAACCAAGCAACATGATAAGCACTAATTGTTAAAGGTAAGATTGTGCTATGTCTAATTCCACTGAGCAGCTGAAGTGAATGAAGCTGTTTGTTGAGTAAGAAGCCAGTCAACCTGAGGAAAGGAGACAGAATCAGGCTTCCTAGAAGCATGGGAATGCCAGTGCTTATGCCAGGACCTTTGATACAGCATCAAGAAATACAAAAGGTATGTTGCACAAACAAGCAACAAAATACTTTTAAGTCTCCTTTTGAAAGAAAACTCATTTTAAGATTTTTGATAGGTTATCGAATTGCCATCAGGATATCGGGGTGGAAACTGCCAAAAAAAAATTTAAGCAATTTGGAAAGGTATTTATGCTGATTTCGTGGTGGGAAGCTTGCCCATGTGCTTGATTTTACAAAGCTGAGAAGTGGTTTGGCACTATCCATAGCAGCTTCTGCTTTCTCTCTTTTTCTTTTTCTCTTTTTTTTAAGGTCTACTGATCTTATTGTTAAATACTAGCAATTCAGCATAACTGAGCCTTAGAACTGAGTAAGAAACTTTCCAAACAGAAATATTGCCATTCTGCAATGCAATCATTACAAATTAATGTGATTTTTAAAAACAATACGCCCCTCCTGGGTTTTTGTAATCACTTGTTGAATTACACTTCTGCATTTGTTATAATTATGTTGACAAATATTGCAGACTAAGTATAAAATACATTTTGGTGGTGAAACAGAAGAGATGGAATTTTCCATTTCCACTCTGCCATGGTGAGCTAAATTGGACTCTCTTATATTTTCTGTTTCTGTTCCTAAAGACATTTGAGATGATTACTGTCTGATGAACAAAAGGGGCTTTTCACTGTCTGCGACTTTCTCCAGCTACCATCCCTGGTAGCAGAGCCCGGATGGACATTTGCAATTCTCATTCCCACCGGTCACCTCCACCCCGTAAAAGCCTCAGGACACCCCTGCAGCACTTTGTATCTGTGGGCGCATTGTATCTGTGATCACATGCTAAGCGATCTGTAACCAGATGTGGGCCCGGTGGGTGCCCAGCACAGAGCCAGCCCCATGAGACGGGGCCGTACGAAGAGAAGCAAGATGTTGGAGTGGACCTCCACAAGGCAGTTGCTCCTTCGCAGCTTGTTGCAGTGGGGACATAGTTGCCCAAGCAGCCTCTGCCTGAAAGAGTTTGCAACCAAGCAAAGAGGTTAGAAGTGGATGCAGACAGACCATGAGTGAAGGGCAGCAATAACTTGCTAGTGGTCTCAACGTCCCCAAAGCTCAACTGCTCTCTGCTTCCTGGAGGCACCAGGGAAAAGGATGGTGTTAAAAGAAAAAAGGCTGTTTTGGGGGTGTTTCCCGCAAATTCTTCTTGAACAAGAGAACAGCATCGTGACAGAAACCACAAAGGCTTGTTTGTCACTTAGGGAAGTGGTGAAAAGCCAATCACCCAGGAGATTTTCAGCTAGCTCTGGACAACATGAATGTGTGTTTGGACTGAATCTTGGGGAAGCAGGTTGGTGGATGGTGGTGTCTGCTTCCTTTAGTATTTTTATTAAGAGGAACAACAGCAGGCGTGAATAATAAAAGTTGTACACTGTAGACATATGTGAAGATTCAGAGCAGAATTACGCTGCATTAAAAGATTTGCTAGCAAAAGGGACTTATCGTGTCATCTAAAGCCAAAACACAGTCATCTGCAAAAAAAAAAAAAAAAAAAAGAAAGAAGTAGTGACAGGGTAATAAATAATTATCACACACAGGACTGACCTATGGTTAATCAAAGTGAGTGCAGATGGAAGAACTGGAGCTGTAATGAGCTATATTTCATTTGTGACCATAACTTCACTGTGCTGAACTGGCAGAACTGCACATACAAAATATCATTAGAGAAAACAGGGAAACTATACTCAGTATTCATTAGTCTGATGTGGAGCTCTTACCTTATACACAGACATATGCTGGTTTTCCATGTACTCAGAAACCATCTGCTCTGTTCTTTGCGTAAATTTTGGCCTCAGAAAAAAACAGCTTTTATTTTCTCAGTTAAATATTCCCAAACACAGCAATATAAGTGGGAGAATGTATTGGTATCTATGTGTATGAGATCAAGAAATAAACCTGTCTATGAAAGTAGTATTCCATTCTAGTCATATTATTAAAACTTTGATTATAAGTTTTCTAGCCTATTTTCATTGCTTGTAGTGACAGACGTTTTAAAAGCAATTAGCAGCAAAGTTAAAGGTAAGGTTAACTTTGAAACCTTTCTCTTTCAATAATTTAGAGTAGTATTAGTAGCTCAGCTAAAGATGTTTCTAGGAATACACAAGAAAATACTCTGCTCTGATATCCATGCTTGCAATACCAGAATTTAGCTCAGAATTTTTACTTTGATAGCATCTCTAGAGACTGAGGTGCAGCATCAACAAGTTACTCTATCTTATATACAGGTCTTAAAAAAAACATGTACCTCGACGCTAATTTCCAGCAAGTTATTGCAGGACAGTGAAGCAAATATTCATAACTGGAATTAGCTTTGTCAAAGATGTCTGTGTGCATAGCTTCATCACAGGTGCTAAGCATTTCTTCACAATCTTTCATTTCCTTAGTCAGAGAGATGTCTGTAAGTCAAATAAATCTGTGCTTTCCCTGTGGCTGCAGTGATATCCACTTAAATCCTACAAAATGCAATGTAGGGGTGGATAAAGTCCTGAAGTATTTGGGGTCTCCAAACTTTTATTCTTAGGCTTGTGCTGGGAGTACGTGGAAAGGTGTAGCAAGGTGCTCTTTGAGAGGTGTGCTGGAGCTCTCCAGGATCTCCCGCACTAGATGTGACCCACGTCACTTTCACACAACTGTTCTTGACTACAGTCGTCTACATCAGGAGACCCACTAATGCTGCGCTTGTTTTCACAGACCCGAAGCCCCAGCCAATGCCCTTGCCGCCCTCCCACTGGCCGGGCACCGCAGCCCTGCAGTCCCCTCCACCCACCAGCAGCAAGTCCTCCTCTGAACATCAGCGGGATCAGGAACCAAGACTTCTTTACAGACCTTGCCAAACTGCAAATTCTGGATGGTTTCAACTCAAAACCAGGAATCTGACCAGATTTGCTTGAAAACGGGCCCAGTTTCATTCAAACCCTATTACAAACTTCAACAAACAGACTCTGGGTTTTGACTTTCTTGTGAAACTTGAAACCACATGTGTTCCACATGGTTTAGGTTTTTGTTGTGAATATCTTACACAGCTCTATGGGAATAGCCTTTTCTTGTGGGCTTTTAGCATTTCCTATCCCAGCCAGAACCATAAAAAGCAAAGGCTGGAAAATATGAAAACTACAATTATGTGGAAAAAAGGGCGACTTAACTTTTTAAACCTCAGACAACGTTTGTGTTCATTTAGAGCGGGGAGTGAAGTTTTGAATTAATTCATGTTTTATTTTAACTGTTAGCCTTAATTAGGTGCACTCAGGAGAAATCACTTCCCCTCTAATATAAAATCATGGAGCTTGCGACACATGGAAATTATAAACACTTTGGAGTGACTTAGGAGA
Organism: Pluvialis apricaria; assembly: GCA_017639485.1. Taxonomy (NCBI): domain Eukaryota; kingdom Metazoa; phylum Chordata; class Aves; order Charadriiformes; family Charadriidae; genus Pluvialis; species Pluvialis apricaria. The sequence goes on along the minus strand of CM030044.1, from coordinate 45,548,983 downwards.
GGGGTGTTGGCTTTGCAGCAGCAGAAGAGCAAATATTTACAGTACATTAGGGTTTGCTTCACTTCTAAATTATTATCTTACCCTTTGGAATAATCTATTTTCCAAAGACAGATTGCTACTAATGCTGGTGCCCTCCTCCATCCGTTTTGTTGCAGGCAATTATTTTTCCTTCATTTCTATATTGAAATTTCTTGCTCTAGCTCTCCGCAGAGTCAAATGAAAACTGAGGAAATCCTTAATTTGATGTCTCTTTTGTCCCTGAATGACACTGTGGCCTCTGGCAAATTATTACACTTCTCTGAGCTTCATCCTTCTTTTTTTCAAAATAAAAATACCGATATTTAACTTCCCAACAGAGGTGCTAATTAATTCATATCCATAAGAGGACTTTAAAATAGGAAGTTATATATAATGTTAATTAGTGGTATTACAATTGCTTTTTCCAAAAGCCCAAAGAAGCTGTTAACTTAACAGATTACTTAAATTAGTGCTAAAATATTCCCATCTTTGGTCTCACAGGGCTCAGACACGGGAAGTTAAATACAACGAAAGCAGCACTATGACATAAAGGGGAAGAAATAATTACATATGACATTTTTATTCCCCTGATATAACTTCTGCAATGCATGATGTGCTAGTAGGTTTTGCCGCAAAAGTACAAAAAGTACAGCAACCTGGCTTTGTGCTTACAATAGCTAAAACCATCTGCGTACGTGTAAAACCTTTGCTGGCAGGTTTCCATGTGCGGTTCATGCATTCCTTCGCCTGTGCAATTTGAAGCTGTCAAAAACTAATTAAATAATTATGTGGTTGTTACTGCAGCTGTGTGTATTCTTCATTACGTTATAAGGCTGCGGTTTGAGGCACTCTCCTGCTCTAGGTTTCAAAATATTAGTAATGGAAGGTGTGTTGTCGGTGCATGTTCAGCTGCTGCCAGAAAAAGCAGAGAGGGAAGGGAATCGTCTTTAATGTCAGTCTATCATTGCACTTTATACTGTGTATTCCCTGTATACAGCACAGACATGAAAATACAAATTGACTTCTCGCAGCCTTCTCACGTTGGGCAGAATTCAGCATGGCCTATCCTGAGTACAGGACAGAAAAAAGTCCCTGCAGTACCTCCACGGTGGATGCACATCTGAAGCATGTATGTGGCTTTGTAGTGCCTCTCAGCCTGGGGAAGTGACTTGGAGGGTGACAGCAGAAGGAGAAGAGTGAGGCTGTGGAGAAGACCACCTCCTCTCCTCTCCGGCCAAGACTGCTCTCGGTCCTGCCCTTGTCTCACTCCCTGGCCCCAAAGAAATCACTCCCCAGGCCCACCTGCCCTATCAGTAAATCACAGATAACACTGTGTTACCTCCTCCAAGAACATATCAGGTGGGTTCGTTAACGATAGTAATTCAACTTGATCTTAGACTGAGGGTGCTACCCAGATGCAGCATGGTATTGCAGTATTGTGTCATTGGCAATGACGCCAAATTGCCACACCACCACTCACTAACATTAGATTTTCTGCTGAAGAAAAAGGAGCTGTCAGTGCAGTGAAATAATCCCTAGTCGTCCCTGCCACTGTCCTTGTGGAAATCACTCTTGTAAACAGAAAAACATAGCTCTTATTTACATTGACCACAATAGCATATATGGGCATCAGGAGTCAGCCCTATGGACATAACCCTGCTTCATGTCTCCTGACCACTGTGTAAGAGGACAAAACATCTGAGATCTCTTTGCTGAGGAAAACATTTCTCGGGGCTACTTAATGAGGCCACAGAGGCAGCCTAAATCCAGGTAGTGCTGCTCTTTCCAGACCAAACCAGCCCATATCAAAGAAGTTTTTCAGTGATGCAGAAGAGATGCACTGGTTGCACAAGCAGTGTACGCTTTACAGACAGCAGAGCGGTTGGAGGAACAGTAAGTTACCGCAACAAAGCTGCAAAATACAGAGTGTCTCCAATTTATTATATTTATGGAGACACTTTATTTTTAATAAGGTTTTCCTCTGATTTATGGAACTGTGTCATCATATTGGCAGTTGTCTGCTTGGCTAAATGTTCAAAAATACTAATAAAGGGTAAATTCCAGATGCTAATTTTCTTTAATATTTTTCTTTTATGCACCCACAGGATAATATATGAGCACAGATGCCTTCCCTCTAATGTCTTCGTAAGGTTTATCACCATCAGTCCAGATGCCACACAGCCTTTCTCAGTGCACTTAGGTAGCCATGGCAAAGCTGTTTAAAATCATCTGTTGTCTCAAGCAGCCTTCTTTGTAAGAGCCTTTCTCAGAAAGCTTATGGATCAGTCGTAGTAAAATTCCTGAAAACTAAAACCTAAGGAAAATAAGCTACTTTCTGTAAACCAAAGTTGGAAGCAACCGATCCTTCGAGTTCACAGGGGCTACTAGAAAGCAAGGCGTGTCTTTGGGTCCCTCTTGCGGTCTGGCAGCAACAGGCTGCTATCATCAACATAACCCTCGCACCATCCCAAACACACCAACACACGGGGAGACATCCGTATTCACAGAGACACCGCCAGATCCAGCACAGACAAAGGAAGGACAAAGATGCTGGTGTCTGTGTGAGAGCTGTTCCAAGCCCATTTCTCATTATTACTACGACTATTGAAATTCCAGGGATATACCATATATATATATATACCAAACGGCACTACTCCATTTTCATGCTACTTTATTCCGCAGAATCATATAAACATAATGAAACTATTGGAGATTACAATCCAACATGTGTAAAGGGTATCAGGACAGGACTGTGCTTCACATAGCTTCCAGATATATATCGAAGATTTTATATCCAAGATTTTGAATAGATGTATACTCAAGATTTCGTGTATTCAAAATTTGCATATTGTATATTTGTGTATTCAAGATTTTGAAGGCACTTTTCTTCTTAAGCATAGCCTTTGGGATTACTACAAAGCAAATTTTGTTTGGGACAATATAAATTTGGGCTTGGGGAGAGTCTTGTTAATGATTGAAATCTGATAAGTAACCCTACCCACTCTTTCTGAGCTCCAGCCTGTTTACAAGCTAACAACATCAGGAGCAGCTTCAAACAAGTAGGTAGTAGCTTGACATTGCAAATTTGGGGTAGACAAGAGGAAGACAAAAGAGTGAGAAAATATCCTTTAAAATGGGTGGCCCTGGCCAAAGCAACAACCTCCTTTTGGTACCTGTCACCACCCAAGCACCAAGAGATGACATAAGAAAGGCATGCGCTGTGAGGTTCTGTGGGCAACATGTTTCAGCGGAGCCTAACCATTGTGGTCTCCTCCCTCCAGTTGCTCCCGTTAGTACTGCAGATCATCAGTGGGCTTGAAAGGGTCGAAGAGATACGAAGCAATAGCTGGGCAAAGAGACCAGTGCAACATCTGAAGCCATAAAGAACAGCAATGTGTGGGTTTGGAGGAGCGTGTGCTGGTGAGGGAGGTTCTCTCCAGGTAAAAAAAGCTGCTTGTTGCAGCCCTGCCTTCACCACCACCTGGCTGCCTGTTCCGTCCGAGGCTGGGGTCACCTTTGCTAACTGAAGGGGAGTGTGACAACTTCACAGCCTTCCCACTGCCTGAGTGCCTGTCATTGCAGAGCCTCAGAGATCTCTTACCTCTCCCAGGCATAACTCTGTGCAGCTTTGGCAATGTTTCTCAGAAAAATTTCCTGACATGCCACCTGTCCCTCTTTCCCCCTCCAACAGCTCCCAAAACTGCCAGCAACTCCTCTAAGCTCCTTTCTCCTACCTCCAACTGATCCCTCCCAACTTTCTCCCCCTACCTGCTTCCTCCTCCCCAGCACCAGCTCTACCACTACCACAAAACAATACTTTTCTGCCCCCAAAGAGCTATCTTGCTCTCACCCGTAGGGAAGTAAAATTCAATTTTGCCAATGCTACAAAGAAGCCTTAAACAACTCTGAGTTTATTTATAATGTTGGCTCACTGTTACTTGTCACAAAGGAACTTTTAAAGGCAGAACTGATTTGCTCCAGACTAAATGTTCTAGTACATACATCAAACAAACGGGCAGTGTTGTGTGTAACAACTTGCATCTCCAATTTTGGCAACCAAACTGCCTACACGCTTTCTTGGAAACTATAAATAATGATATATATAAATATGTCTGTGCAAAACCTCATTGTTTCTTTCCAAATAATGCTCTAATCCACATATCTAATGACCCAACATCAGAAAGGCAGTCTTAAAGCTTTTGGCTTAAGACTGTCCTAGTTTCCTCATTTCAGAAATATTTACATCTTCCTACATTCCTCGTATACTCAAGGGGCTTTTTAAACTTGCCTAGATACAAATAACTTGATGCATGTGAAAAGATAATACAACATATTTCTAACACCGGCTGGTCTGTGAGGTATATTTTGATAGGAATACCAAAAAAGCACAACAGGGGTTTTTTTTGTCTTTCACGCATAATTGTTGTCCTGCTTCCTTTGGGAGGAAGGCAGACCTTTTCCACATGGAGATAATGTGTCTCCACTGCTTGGAAAACCAGCCCATAACAGTGCTAACAGTTCCCTAAATGCTAGCACTATGAAGCTAAAGCTGCCTGGAGCTAAACCCACATTTTCTCATGTCAGCTGCCCTCTTAAGAATACATAGACTTGAAAGGGAAAACTAGTCCAAAAAAGTTACCTTGTTCAGTAGTTCTCTTTATTCCTTTTCGTTACCTCCAAACAGAGCTGTTCTTTGATATTGTCAGCTATGTCCTCTTTTCTAGCCTGAAATCCTTTGTGGGGAGATTTTGGGGACTTTAGATATTTGCATTAGATTTTCAGGCATCCGACAGCCTCAGCAGAGAGGCAGTGCTTGTTCCCAGTGGGCACCTGAGAACGGCCCACATGCCTCTCAGCCACAAACAGGGCATCCGGCACCCGACACACTTGCAGCAGAAAGCCCGTCCTTCCCTGTTTATCCAGAGCGGCCAGGGACAGGAGCTACAGCTGCAGGGGGACAGAGGATGTGCTGTCCCCTGGCACAGGTCCTCGCGTGAGCCCGTGGGGACCACTTCCAGCACAGTTCTGTTCATCTACACCTGCGACCTGCTGTTACGTGACACACAAGATACTGTTCAGAGCTGCATAATCTTCTGGGTCTTGTCCTGCCGTGTAACCGTAGATTATTAGTGTTTCAAAAGTGTTTTTTGGAGGAAAAACATGGGAAATCCCCCCTCCAAAATGAACAATATTACAAAGCCTTATTCCGCTTCATCTGCCTGTAGCTTCTTACTTATAACAAAAACACATGTGTTTTTGTTATAGTGTACAAAAACAACTACACATAATACAAAAACACAGCCATAACAAGAGCTTGCTTTAAAACATGAGCAAACATTTTCAGTTTAAATACCTAAAGATAACACATGGGTCTTACATAGCCAGCATGATTTTTAGAGATAATAAGCACCACCACTGAAAGCAGAAGGAACCTAATCAGAGGAAGATTAGTACTTCTGACTGCACAGAATGCTCAACTTTAAATTTTACAGCCCAGTTGTTATGGGCAATCATCTTGAGAAAATCTTGGCGTAACAGGATCTTTGGTCCATACTGTTTCCTGAATTGTGGCTATTTTCTACTTTTGAAGTCAATAGAAATACATCCGTTCAAATGAACTGAGTACCTGGCCCCTCACATTTACATATGCACATATATATGTACATTTACCTGCATGTATGTAGGCTGTATTTAATTAAAGCATTTAATTTCATTCTTTTTACAAAGTAATGCTTCTTATAAACTTTAAATGAGTGAAGTCAATACTATCTATATACTTTTTACAGCAAGAAATTTTCACAATGAGCAGCTTGTCATGTTCTGTACCTCTAATTTATTATAATGTTCAAAAAATCCGTTAACCTGGGAACTAAAAAACATGTGGGGGTTGTAAAACTATCCACTATAATAAAAGACTTACAACATTTTTAGCTAGCTGAGGAACTGGGAATTAGGTTGATGGAAGGGATTATTGCTTAATATTTTCCGTAACATCAGCAATCTTGTCGAAATCCCCTGGTTGCTCTGAAAGTAGAAGACATCTGTTTTATGGGGTGAGCACATATCCTGGAATGTCTGCCATGAGTCGGCGTCACAACCAGGCTTCATTACCCCTTCACACATTAAGCCTGGTTTACACTTCACAGTGCCGTGGAAAAATCACACATTCTGCTTATGCCAGCAAAAGCCTTATTACAGACGCAGTCCTGCAGATCAGAAAGTCCCCTTGCCAGTACCATTTAGTTCATGCGGGGAATGACTGCAGGATGTACCAGCACGTCAACCATCTTGCCATTTACACTGCACCACAGGTTTGCCATGTAAGCTTCTGCTAGGACGATTTGCCTGTGTATCTGTCTCTCACCTTCTAGCTCTCAGGCTGGAGGCCAGTTCCCAGCAGTGTGCCTCAAGGGTTGCTACTGGGGCCACTACTGTTCACCATTGTCATGAATGACCTGGGCACTGGTAGAGTGCACCCTCACCAAGCCTGCAGACAGTATAAAACTGGGAGGAGAGGCTGATACGCCAGAGGGTCCTGGACAGGCTGTAGAAATCTGCCCACAGGAACCTCATGAAGTTCAACAATTGGAAGTGCAAAGCCCTGCCCACGGGGGGGAACAACCCCAGGCCCAAGTACACGCTGGGTACTGAACCAGTTGAAAAGCAGCTCTGCAGAGAAGGGCCTGGGGCTCTGATTCACAACATGTTGACCATAAGCCAACAATGTGCCCTTGTGGCAAAGGTCAACAGCTTCCCAGGAAGAACATTGCCAGCAAGTCAGGAGAGGAGGTCCTTCCCCTCTACGCAGCACTGGTGAGACATATGTGGAGGGCTAGGCCCAGTTCTGACCTCCCAAAACAAAAAAAGACATGGGTGTACTGGAGCAAGTCCTACAAAGGGCCACAAATATGATGAAGGGACTGCAGCATCTTTGATATGAGAAGAGGGTGAGAGAGCTGGGACTGGAGGAGAGAAGGCTCAAGGGATCTCATCAGTGTGTATAAATACCTGATGGGAGAGTGTAGAGAAGACAGAGCCAGGCTCTTCTAAGTAGTGCTCATTGAGAGGACAAGTGACAGTGAGCACAAATCAGAACATACTAAATTCCATCTGAACACAAGAAAACACTTGTGGTTCTGTGACCACTTGTGAAAGAGGTCAAAGTTTGTCACAGGTTGCCCAGACAGGCTGCGGCATCTTCATCCTTTGAGATACTCAAAACTCAGCATGGACAACTGGACACGGTCCAGGTCACCCTGCTTGAGAGAGGTGGGTAGACTAGGTGATCTCAAGAGGTCCCTTCCAACCTCAGCCGTTCTGTGATTCTGTGACAGTGGTATTGACAAACCTTTGGGAACTGGAATGAAGTTTACAAATCCACGTCCCTGGACAGACATCTCTTCCAGTTCTACCTATGCAGCAGGAGGTGTTACCCTTTTCATTTATGAAATTTTTCCTCAGGCTCCTTATTTCTCAAGTTATCAATTGTATAATGTGTATAGACATGTTGTATATCTGAGGCAACTGAATCCATTCTCAAGAAAAGATCAGATATGGCGATCATCTACAGCTTTTTAAGATAATGGAGATAGTTAGATAAATATGTTTCACTTGCCTCTGTTTTACAGCCTCTGTTCTTCAGGGCAAAGCAAGTATTCAGGTGAAAGCATGTTAGAAAGTGCGTCTTTCACAGAGTGTGACCCTATTCTAAAATATTATTCTAGACGTTTTTGACACAGAGAACTAGTGCTTGGTTGTGGCACAGGGAGGCACAGGCACACTAGCTTTAATTTAGTGAGCCTGGGGAATGGCAGAAACCCCAGCCTGGGAGGGCAGGCAAAGCACAAGTTGTATGGAACCTGTGGCAGAAGACTCTACTTGCCAGCCTGTGCTGCCATGTCCCCACCCCCAGCCCCCCGTTGTCCTTACCCAGACTAGCTAAATTTTTAATGACATTTTATTATCACACCTTTATTTCACTGCATAAGCATGTCTTTAAACCCTGTTTTCATTGGCAGTTTGAGCTATCGTTTTTCAGCAATTCTTTTGAATCTGCTGCCATCTAGTGAGCAGAAATCAAGCTGAAATGTACGGGTTTTGCGGCCAGCAGTGGTTTCGTAGCTTCTAAGGCACGCAGGTTTTTGTCCCGCTCTCCCTCCACGTCAAGGTGCAGCCCATGGTAGGGTTTGCATGCATTTCCCCAGTAGGCTCCCAGACTCAAAGATATAATTGATATAAGGCATCCTCTGCCTTATACCTTATTCCCTCCCTGGCTAGTTCTAAATCACTTCGTTTTTAACACGCAGAGATTCTCGTTAGGTTGCCCTCCTCCACTAATAAATCCATACTTGAAGATGTCAATCAAAGTGTTGTGAACATCCAGGACTTTGACTGGGTGTACTGGTTTTGGCTGGGGTAGAGTTAAATTTCTTCCCAGTAGCTTGTATGGGGCTATGTTTTGGATTTGTGTTGATCATAGAATCATAGAATGGTTTAGGTTGGAAGGAACCTTGAAGATCATCGAGTTCCAACCCCCCTGCCACAGGCAGGCACACCTTCCACTAGACCAGGTTGCCCAAGGCCACGTCCAGCCTGGCCTTGAACACCTCCAGGGACGGGGCTTCAACAACCTCTCTGGGCAACCTGTTCCAGTGCCTTACCACCCTTAAAGTGAAAAACTTCTTCCTAATGTTTAATCTAAACCTGCCCTCTTCCAGCTTAAAGCCATTCCCCCTCGTCCTATTACTACATGTCCTAGTAAAAAGTCCCTCTCCAGCTCTCCTGTAGGCCCCCTTTAGGTACTGGAAAGCCGCAACAAGATCTCCTCAGAGCCTTCTCTTCTCCAGGCTGACCAGCCCCAACTCTCTCGGCCTCTCCTCATAGGAGAGGTGCTCCATCCCTCGGATCATCCTCGTGGCTCTCCTCTGGACACGCTCCAGCAGGTCCATGTCCTTCTTATGTTGGGGACTCCACAGCTGGATGCAGTACTCCAGGTGGGGTCTCACGAGAGCGGAGTAGAGGGGCAGAATCACCTCCCTTGACCTGCTGGCCACACTTCTTTTGATGCAGCCCAGGATACGGTTGGCCTTCTGGGCTGCGATCGCACATTGCTGGCTCATGTTGAGCTTCTCGTCAGTCAGCACCCTCAGGTCCTTCTCCACAGGGCTGCTCTCCAGTCATTCCCCGCCGAGCCTGTATTTGTGCTTGGGATTGCCCCGACCCAGATGTAGGACCTTGCACTTGGCCTTGTTGAACTGCATGAGGTTGGCTTGGGCCCACCTCTCCAGCCTGTCCAGGTCCCTCTGGATGGCAGCCCTCCCCTCCAGTGTGTCTGCCTCGCCAAACAGCTTGGTATCACCAGCAAACTTGCTGAGGGTGCACTCTACCCCACTGTCCATGTCGTGACAAAGATGTTGAATAGTACAGGTCCCAGTACCGACCCCTGAGGGACGCCACTCGTCACTGCTCTCCACTTGGACACCGAGCCGTTGATGGCAACTCTTTGAGTGCGACCATCCAGCCAGTAACACAGATAACACAGAGATGTTTTAGTTACTTCTGAACAGTGCTTACACAACGTCAAGGCCTCTTCTGCCCTCACCAGCAAGTAGGCTGGGGGTGCACAACAAGTTTGGAGGGGATTCAGCTGGCACAGCTGACCCCAGTAGACCAAAAGGATACCCCACATCACATGACATCATGTTCAGCAATAAAACTGGGGGAAGGTTGATGGGCGGGTGGGGCGCTGCTTGGGGTCTGGCTGGGCATTAGTTGGTTGGTGGTGGGCAATTGTTTTCATTTGCATCACTTGTTTTTTCTGGGGTTTATTTTTCTGTAAGCTGTTTTTTTCCTCTTTTCATTATTAATACTATTATTAATATTATTAATATTTTTTAATTATTAGTTTTTTCTTATATCAACCCATGAGTTCTTTTACCCTTCTGATTGTCTCCCCCATCCCACTGCAGGGGGACAGTGAGAGAGCGGTTGTGAGGTGCTTAGCTGCTGGCGACAATTAAACCAGGACAATAATTTTTGGCACCCAACTCGGGGCACAAAGGATTTGGTATGATAACAGATTTGACTAGAGCGTATTAGAAGGGATTTATATCTGTTAACAGTTGCAGTTCATGATATTGATTCATCTGTTCTTGATAGTAGTTTTTCTGGTTTGTGCCATGGTCTTTTTTTTGCTGTACATTTTGAAGGTTGGTGTTGATTTTTGCAGTTTGCTGTGCTCTGTAATGCTTGGTGAAGTTTTGCCTGAGAGATTTATTATGAAAACACTGGCCTTGAGCTTAATTAGATATTTGAGCTCTGTCCTGAAGACATTGCTGTACTTCAGGTACCATCTCATGGAGACAATTAACAATTACACTTCTTCCTCTGAGAGGTGTTTTGTGGAGGCAAAACAGAATGGCACCTTCACCACCCTCTTCTCTGATGTTTTCCCCCATTACAATAACTTTTCAGTATCTGGAACGTCCTGGGTATTTAAAATACTTCTATTGATATTTCTTAGCAATATAGTTTTGACTTTTTTTTAAGATTAACAAGCTATTTAGGAATATGATGCAGGCCCAGTGGCAGTGTGGTCATGGGTGGCAAGGCATATAGGAGAATAAGGGCAGGTATCTAGAAACGTTTTTACCTCCACTGGCCTGGAACTTCACTCCTGAACAAGTGCAGGATGCTGATGAAGCGATAGAATGTTTGAAAAAAAAGAGTGCCCTGGCTATTCCAAAGAGACACAACTTACTGCAGTGTGCTGGGGCCTGGCCAGCACCAACCAAATGCTGCTTGATATCATGCAGTACCCTCAAGGAGAAGAGAGGGTCTCTGGATCTGAAAACATACCAACAGTCACTATGGCTAAACCAGAGACTGTATCAATTGCCCTTATGATTAAAAAGAAACAATGGAAGTAGAAGTCAGCTAATTTAGTAAGGGATGAAGAAGCTTCGCCTGAGAGGGAGTGAGAGAAGGAGTCAGAAGAGACAGCCTGTTCTGCAGCAGAGCAGTCACAAGAACAGGAGGAGGAAGAGACTAAGATCATAAATGAGACAGAAACCACGAGTCCTATCACTAAGTGAGCTGTGAGATATGCAAAGAGATTTTAGCCTTCAACAAAGCGTGCAAATTCTCAGCCAGTTACCCTGATGCTGGGATCTTGGGGCCAATAGTCAGAAATTAGAGGTTAAGGAAGCTAGGATCCCTTGCTGTGGTGGAGGCGACCTATAACAACCTGGATAATGACCAGGCATCCAAAGACCTGGATGAGATCTGGTGCATGCGGTCCATGTGGCAAAAGTTTATAGGAAGTCACTGATGTCATGTGCCAGCACCCTGGCAATAATGAGCTGGACAGATACGGAGGCACCAATTATGGATGTATTGGCCAGACAACTCCAAGAATACAAAGATAATCTTGCTTCCTCCCTACGGGCCTCTGTCTTGGCTGTGAAGGAACTGGCCTAAAAATTGTCAGAGCAATCCGAGAAGGATAGGTCTTCCTCACCCACACCAACAAATGTCTCAGCGATCAAGTGTCAGCCTTTTTCTGTTCAAGGGAAAGGGTAATGGTGGCTCACACTGCATGCATCCCTGTGGTTCTTCCTGCATGACCAGGGTGAGTACATGGGGAAGTGGGATGGTGAACCTACCTGGAGACTAGAAGCTCGTGTAAAGGAACTGCAAGGAAAAACAGCAGCCAAAAGGCATCCATCCAGGAAGATTACTGTCCAGTGCCTGTCGAGCAGAGTAGGTGGGCTGATTGTACTTTTGACACTGATGAAGGGACTTCTGGTTTGCAGTTACAAAAATCAAGTAATGAAGACTCTGATCAGGAAGACAGGGGCCCTGCCTTCGGCCAGGCAGAGGGAAAGGACAACCAGGTTTACTGGACTGTGTGGGTTCAATGGCCTGGCACATCAGCCCCATGGGAGAATAAAGCTCTAGTGGATTCTGGTGCACAGTGTACTCTAACACCATCAGATTACAAAGGGACGGAATCCATCTGTATTTCTGTAGTGACAGGAGGACCCCAATAACTGTCTGCGTTGGAGGCTGAGGTAAGCCTAACTGGGAATGAGTGGCAAAAGCGCCCTGTTGTGACTGGTCCAGAGGCTCCATGTATCCTTGGCACACACTACCTCAGGAGTGGTACTTCGAGGACCCAAAAGGGTATCAGTGAGCTTTTGGTGTGGCTGGCTTGAGTATGGAGAAGATTAAACAGCTGTCTAGCTTGCCTGGTCTCTCAGAGGATCCTTCTGTTGTGGGGTTGCTGCAGGTTAAAGAACAGAAGGTGCCAATTGCTACCATGACACTGCACCGGTGACAATATCAGGAGATTCCCTGGTTCCCATTCATAAGCTTCTCTTGTGACTGGAGAGTCAAGGGGTCAGTAAGACTCATTCATCCTTTAATAGTCCCATACGGCCAGTGCAAAAATCTAATGGAGAGTGAAGGCTAACAGTGGACAATCATGGCCTGAATGAAGTCACACCACCACTGAGTGCTGCTGTACCAGATGTGCTAGAACTTCAGTACGAACTGGAGTCAAAGGCTGCCAGACGGTATGCAACAATGGATATTGCTAATACATTTTTCTCAATCCGTTTGGCAGCAGAGTGCAGGCTACAGTTTGCTTTCACACAGAGAGGTATCCAGTACCTCTGGAACTGACTGCCCCAGGGGTGGGAACATAGCCCCACCAGTTCCCATGGACTGATCCAGACTGCACTGGAACAGGGTGAAGCTCCAGAACACCGGCAGTATATTGATGACATCATTGTGTGGGGCAACACAGCAGAGGAAGTGTTTGAGAAGGGAGGATAAGAATCCAGGTTCTTTTGAAAGCTGGTTTTGCTATAAAACAAAGTAAGGTGACAGGCCCAGCGCAGGACATCCAGTTTTTAGGAATAAAATGGCAAGATGGGCGTTGTCATCTCCCAATGGATGCGATCAATAAAATAACAACTATGTCTCCACCAACTAACAAAAAAGAAACACAAGCTTTCTTAGGTGTCATCGGTTTTTGGTGAATACATGTTCCAGGTTGCAGTCTGATCATAAGCCCTCTCTGTCAAGTGACCTGAAAGAAGAACAGCTTTGAATAGGGCCCTGAGTAGCAGCAGGTCCTTGAACAAATTAAATGGGAGATAGTTTGTGCAGTAGCACATGGGCCAGTCCAGACAGGACAAATATGAAAGTCGTTCTTTACACTGCAGCCAGGGATAACAGCCCCATCTGGACCCTCTGGCAGAAATCACCATGGGAGGCTCAAGGTCAACCCCTAGGGTCTTGGAGTTGGGGATATAAGGGATCTGAAGCCCGTTATACCCCAACTGAAAAGGAAATATTAGCAGCATATGAAGGAATTCAAGCTGCTTCAGAAGTCATTGGTAGTGAAGCACAGCTTCTTTTTGTACCTCGATTGCTTGTGCTGTGCTGGATACTTAGAGAGAAGGTCCGCTCTATACATCATGCAACAGATGCTACATGGAGTAAGTGGGTCACACTGATCACACAGTGGGCTTGAATGGGAAACTTCGACCACCCAGGAATTCTGGAAGTGATCATGGATGGGTCAGAGGGCCGAAGTTTCAGAGTGTTGCCAGAGGAGGTGACTCATGCTGAGGAGCAGCCACTGTGTAATAAATTACCAGAAAACGAAAATCAATATGGCCTGTTTACAGATGGATCCTGTCATACTGTGGGAAAACATCGGAGGTGGACAGCTGCTGTGTGGAGACCTACACAACAAGTTGCAGAAACTGCTGAAGGACAAGGTGAATTGAGCCAGTTTGCAGAAGTGAAAGCCATCTAGCTGGCTTTAGGTATTGCTGAATGAGAAAAATGGCCAGTATTTTACATCTATACTGACTCATGGATGGTGGCAAATACTCTGTGGGTGAGTACAGCAATGGAAGCAGAACAGCTGGCAGGGCAGAAGTAAACCTATTTGGGCTGCAGAATTACTGCAAGATATTGCTGCTTGGGTAGAGAACCTGGTTGTAAAAGTACATCACGTAGATAACCACATACCCAAGAGTTGGGCCACTGAAGAACATCCAAACAATTATGTCCTGGTTTGAGGTAGAACAGGACTAATTTTGTTCAGTAACTTTGCTTCTTAGCTGGGCCTCTTCTAACTACTGATATTAACAGCATAGTGTGCAGACAATGTTCACTCTCTCTGAGTGATAAGACCTATGTTCATAGCTGATGCCCAGACATGGTACGCAGAGAGGTTCTGGCTTATACTTATTGCTCTAACACCCAAGGCCAACCAACTTTGTTACTTGCCCCGTCGGAGGGTCGGAAGCGGAAAAGCGCAGTGGGGTCCCACCTGCGGGGAGGAGCGGACAGGACAGGTGACCCAAAACTGACCAACATGGTATTCCATCCCATCTGCCTCATGCGCAGTATAAAAGCTGAGGGATCAAAGGGTCAGCCCTCTTCCTTCAATGGCCAGTGTCCAAAGAGAACTCTGTTCGTCTGCCTTTGATCCCAATCCTGAGTCCAGATCCTCAATCCAGTTCCCGTCTGTTGCTGAGTCCAGTCTGGGACATCCCCAGTGCCAGCTGGTGACATGATTGTCATTCTGGGAGCTTGATACAGTTCTGTATATATTTTGTATATATTTCATTATTTTCTTTTTATTTTGTTATTAATATTTCATTAAAGTAGTTTAGTTCCTTCTAAACTCATAAGTCTCTTTTTCCCTCCTCTGCCTCTCTCTTTGAAGAGGGGTAGAGGGGAGCATCTGTCAGTCCCATCTGGGGTGCCCCACATCCCCAGTAGCTGATTTGGCCTAAATCACAACAAATGAGCGGGTGGACCAGGCTGCTAGAATTGAAGTGGCTCAGGTGGATCTGGACTGGGAACATAAGGGTGAGCTATTTGGAGCTTGATGGGCCCATGACACATCAGGACATCTAGGAAGGGATGCAACATACAAATGGACTCGTGATCAAGGGGTGGACTTGACCATTGATGCCATTGCAGGGTTTATCCATGAAGGTAAAGTGTGCACCGTAATCAAACAAGCCAAGCAGCTACAGCCTTTTTTGGTGTAGAGGATGACAGCTGAAATATCAATATGGGGAAGCCTGGCAGATTGATTGTATCCCACTACCGTGAACTCACCATGGCAAGCATTGTGTGTTTACCATGGTGGAAGTAACTATGGTACAGTTGGAAACATACTCTGTGACCCATGCCACTGCCTGGAATACTATCTTGCTTGAAAAACAAGTTTTATGGTGACACGGCACCCGTGAAAGAATTGGACAACCGGCCTCATTTCTGAAGCAGCCTCCTAAACACCTGAGCCAAGAAGCATGGCATTGAGTGGGTATATCACTTCCCCTGTCATGCGCCAGCCTCTGGGAGAACTGAATAATACAATGGACTGTTAAAAACTACACTGAAAGCAATGAGTACTGGGACATTCAAGCACTGGGATACAAATTTAGCAGAAGCCACTTGGCCAGTTAACACTAAAGGATCTGCCAGTCGACCTGGCCCTGCCCAATCAAAACCTCTGTGCACTGTGGAAGGAGATAAGATCCCCGTAGTACATATACAGAACTTGTTGGAGAAAACATTCTGGGTTATTCCTTCCTCAGGAAAGGGTAAACCTATTTGTGGGATTGTTTTTGCTCAAGCACCTGGGTGCACCTGGTGGGTTATGCAGAGGGATGGGGGAGTCCAATGTGTACCTCAGGGGGATTTAGTCCTGGGTGAAAATAATGCATGATTTGAGTTGTATGATGGCAGTGTTAAATGGTGCTGTATGTCACCGCTGATGAGGCTGCCATATATCAAAAGCATTATAGCAGACACGTCTCACTGCTACCCAAGCTAGAGGCAAGAGGCGGAATTCATTGCAACTTATGGCCTAGTCCAACAGGACCACAGGTGGAGAATGTAACGGGTATACCTTTAAATTGTTCTAACCCATGATTTGAGTCGCATAGTACAGGAAGGACTACAGCAGAAACCACCGGAACCAGTGAAGGATGAACCTCACAAGAAGCAGTGCAAGTGCAGCAGTGACCCGACTTGAGCTGGTTTTAGTGCCCAGTAACTCCACGCAACAAACCACCTCTTCTGTCCTGAGTGAATACCATAACAAATGAAGCCCAAAGTCACAGACCAAATGAACTCAATTAACATTTTATGGATATTTATGGATATTTCACATGCATTTTATGGGGAAAGGGGTGATTAATGAGGATGTATTCCAATACGGTGGGATCTGAACATGATATAAATAGTATGGAATAAGGGGTGGAGAATGTACTGGTTTTGGGTGGGATAGAGTTAAATGTCTTCACAGTAGCTTGTATGGGACTATGTTTTGAATTTGTGCTGAAAAGTATTGATAACATAGGGACGTTTTAGTTCCTGCTGAGTTGTGCTTACACAGAGTCAACGCCTTTTCTGATTCCCACACTGCCCTGCCAGCGAGTAGGCTCGGGGTGCACAAGAATTTTGAAGGGGACAAGACACTGAGCCAAGTTCCTTCCAGGTGTAAACGGGTCAGCTCCACTGCCTTCAGGAAAATCTCGCCTTAAAATATCTGGCAGACAGGGTTTCTGGCTTATCTGCAAGTGATGCAATGCTCCACTGATGTAGACAAACAGAAAAAATTTCAATACATCTCAGCTTTCCAAGCCGGGGAATATTGCAACACTGAAATGCTGAGGTGACAAACACAGCAGATATGGGGTGAGGCTCTAAGAGGTATCTGAATCACAGTCAAAACAGGCACTCCACCTCTACTTCCTACCACTCCTACACCTGGGCAATCACACCCCCATTAGCACCAGTGTGGAAGATTTCTGATCCCAAACTGACCCAGTTTATCTCACAAAACCACAGAAAACTTCAATATCTTTTTTTTCTTGGTGGGAAACCTTTCCTAAAGGAAAAACAGATAAGTTGTACAACACACACACAAAAAAAGTTATTTAAAAGATGTACCAAATACTTGTTTGAACTAAGTAAATGTAGTTACAGAGAAACTAGAAATGTAATTACTTGCTTTAAGCTAGAGCAAAAAATCTGTGACAGATTCCAGATCAGCACTCAAGAAATACCAGAGATTACCTCTGCTCAAAAACAAAATAAGATTCTTTGATGCCCTGGACTGTGATCTGTTCTTTAAGTTCATTCTTATAATTTATATGTATCTCACTCATCTTATTTGTTTTAGTGAGTTGTACTCTTTTAATACTCTTCAATTTCTCTCTGTTTTCTTTTATTCCAGGTAAATTTAGCAAGATTTGCTAATTCTCGCTCCCATTTCAGTGTATTTGTATTCAGTACACTAAGTGTACTTTTTCTCACAAAAGCTGACCAATCATATCTTCATGCTACCTATTTAGAAAAAAGTCCTAGCTAGTCAAAGTTTGGGTCTTCCAAGCATCACATGTATTTAGGACATATGACCCTTTTAGCTCACTTCCTCTTGTATTTTTCTGATCATAGAAAATGCTGGTATTTGAGTAAGCAGTTATCCACCTAATTGAAATCTAAACCAGAATCTGTGAGTTTCATAAAAAGAACAGGAATTTTAGTTTCCTAGAAATGACAGGAACACATGCAATACGGTCTTGCGCGGGCACACTAGCATGGAGCTTCTGTAAGACCAAACATTGTTTGACCCACCCCACTCCACATGCCATGAAATGTGCTGAGTCTGCAGCCACTCAAACAATTTTATGGAAGAAGGAGGCAAGACAGGTCTCAGAAACGTTTCTGTGTTTGGCACCCCAGCCATGTCTGCTCACGGCAATGTTTTTGGTAACTTAAGCTATCATTCCATGCCAGGGCCTCTCCAGAGAGCGTCTTGGCAGGCGACTTTTCTTATTTTGGACGGGTCATACAGGGAAAGGCAAAAGTAACTTCCAAGCACTGATGCAAACAAAGCACTAGGCTATAAAGCTATAATGTCCTATCTTTGACAGGTACCATAAATAATTTTGGGAAGTCGCTGCTATTTACCTCCTTTCAAAATCTGTATACTGGTATATATTTTGCTAAGGAAGTCCGGTTTGGAATGGGAAGGTGAATTCTCATGCGGACCATCTCATGAGGGGAGTTAAGAAGACCTCTTTTCCATAAACATGCAGGTAAAAGAGCAGTAGGAAGAGACCCTTCTAAACTGGGCATTAATTAAGTAATGAAGAGGGCATGCAGAAACAGGAGGAAGCTGCAAGGGGAAGAGGCTAAGCAAGCAATATTTACAAAAATATTCACAAAATACACAGGTCACTTAATTCAGTGATAAGGGTAACTTCGTGAAAAGGGAAGTAGAAGTTTTTACTCTACAGGAAACCAGGTATGTGTCCACTTCCCCATCTGCCCCAGGTTTCCCCACTACCTGTAATCTGTGTTTCTGTTTCTTGTGAGGAATTTGCTCTGAACATTAGCTACTTCAACTGGCGTGATGCGGGAAAGTAACGGAAGATCAGCGAGGAGTAGCGTAAATATGCTCATGCAACTTCCACCTAGGGTATTGGAAAACACACATATCACACTAATTGTCATTTAGTCTTGTGCGTTTGACAAGTAGAACATCTACACTGAGATAACACAGGCCTATGAAGGACTCGGAGGCGGCTTATTGAACATGCTTGAGATGGCTGCCCTGCTTCCGAAAATGTGAAAGGACAGTGGAAAACTATGCCTGTGTGAATCTCTGAAATACAGGGAGGAACAGCAGCTTCAGGCTCTCTCTCTCTCTTTCTCTCACTAGCAAGGACTCTCTCTAGCGAGGATTGAGCTCTGCAGTGCCTGTGTTCCCACTTGCGTGCCTCTGCCTGGGTGCTGCTTCGGATATCCCCTGGATTGCCATGGAATTAAATTTACTCCTTCTATTTCGTCCATGGTTTTGTAGTTGTTCCTGCATCCTGCCCACGTCGGCTCCCACAGGTGGTTAGTTTGATGAGACCCACAGGCTATACGCAGTTGGGTTCTGGGACTATTCCGCAGTAGCTGCTTGTATTGTACTATTGCCACGGTTGCTCGTGCCAGCCCGTTTACTCCCCACTGCATTTCCAGGAAGATGCACCTCTTCCATTCAGTTGGGTTCCACAGGACGCTAATTAACCTGCTCTCCTACCCGCGGGGAAGAGCCTCCCACACCCACCGGTGGGTCCGGCCTCGGCAGGGCTGCCCGTGACATAACGCCTACCCGCGGGGAGCCTGCCCGGCGGCCCACGACGGACACGGCCGCTGCAGTCCCCGCTCCGCCACGGACGCGAGCGGTGGAAGGCCCAGAGTTTCCCCCCCCGCCCAACCGAAGCGTACCTACGGCCCAACCGCCCACTCCTTCCATGACCGCCCAGGCCCTGCCCAGGCCCCGCCCAGGCCCTGCCCAGGCCCCGCCCAGGCCCTGCCCAGGCCCCGCCCAGGCCCTGCCCAGACCCCGCCCAGGCGGGCGGGGCGGGGCGGGGCCGGGCTGCCGGAAGACCCGGGCGGATCGGCCGCGCGGGGGGCCTGTGGCGCTTCCGCCGCCGCAGGAGAGGCGCCGTCGGTGGCCGGTGAGTCCCCTTCTCTCGGCGGGTGGTGGCCGGGCCAGGCCTTCCCCGCCAGCGAGCGGTGTCCCCTGGCGTCCCTCTCGCCCGCCCCTGCGTCTCCCTCCGTCCCGTCCCGTCCCGTCCCGGGCCTGGGCCGCGGCCCGCCCGTTCGCCGGCCCCTCCGCCCGGGGGCTGTGAGGCTGAGGCGGCGGGGCAGGGCCGGGCCGGGCCCAGCGGGGACGGGGGGGGGGGGTGCTGCGCCGCAGTCCTCGCCGCTGCCCCGCACCGGCCGCCTGGCTGCCCCCGTCCCCCCTCTGCCCGCCCCCGGCCTCCGCCAGGCCGTACCCCGGGCCTTCCGTAGTTCGGTGGATGGCGGGGGGGGGGGGGGGCGGGCAGGAGGCGGCTGGGCAGGGGGTCTTCGCCCGCCGGTGGGAGGGCTGGAAGGAGGGGGCCGGGAGCTGCCGCGTGGGAGCGGGGGAGCCCCGACCCACGTAGAGTGTTTCCTGCGTAGTGGTGACGGAGGCCGGTATCGTAACGCCACCGCCTGCCTCCCGCTGGCGGCTTGGCCGGCGCCGCCTGCCGCGTCTGGCCCCGCGGGGAGCCGGGTGGTCCCCCAGCCGCCTCGGTGCGGAGCCGCCAGGCCCCAGCACCCGGCCAGCGTCGCGGCTGGGGGCCGCAGGCGAGCCTGAACTTTGACTCTCCGCTCCCTGCCACTGCGGGGAGCGTGTCGTCACCCGGCCGGGCCGCCGGCTGTGGGCGTTGGTGCCGGGGATGGCTCTAAAACGAGCTGGGTTGAGGTTGTTCTGAAATTCGGATGTGACAGCAGTTTCTTTCCCAAAGTAGCAAGCAAGCCCCCTTGGTGCGTTTGAAACTTCTCGGTCACCTCGGAGCTGGAATAGATGCACCTCCACGGTTGTACATAACTGGCTATGAGTTCAGGTCTTTAGGACAGAAATCCTACTTGTTTTGTCACTCATGTGAGAGGGGAAAAAAACCCCACCTCCTCTGCTTAAAAGGGGATAAAGCACTAAAAGCCTCAAGCCTGTAGAAAGCAAACATTGAGATGCCTAAGGGTGTCTTTGGGGCCTGCAGAACTTAAAAAAAAATAATTAAGAAAATCAGGTACCCTACTCCCATATTAAAGGCAACAGAAGGGCATTTTCTGCTGTTTAAGTGCTTCTTGTAAATGCCCTACAGCCTTCTCTGCATCCTTAAGCACATGCATTTCTTTTGAGAGAGAAAAACTTTTTTGTTTGATTGTATGTGGCGATATTTAAAGTGTACAATATTCAGTGTCGATGTGACTGCTGCTGCTTACCAGTCTCTTCCAGGTAACTTCCCTTTTCACAGTCCACATGGGTTTATGCTAACATTGGAGTTATAGCTCCCTGGAAGTGTTTTACAATAAGAACATGGATGTGGCAGAGGAGAGGGGAGAGACCAAACTGCTAGCGCAGGTGTTTTAGACGGTACTAAAATAGTATGAAATATGTGTGCTTAATACCAAGTAATGTGAGACCTCAGAATGCTGGTCTAGGTAAAATGTGCAGAATGTACTGGGAACACAGCATTGTTTGTTAATTATTGTATGATATTTGCCTGACAGATACATTGCTCCTCAACTTCTACATCTCTATCTCCTCTGATCACAATTTTCATTCTTAACAAGGTGAACAGTGTCTACTGTGGGGGAAATGGCTATATTCAAATAATGTAGAGTAGCTTTAGGGCCAGCCTTGTTATTGCCTCCTACATATTCTACATGCTACAAAGTTTCTTCAGTCATTCTTTCAAAGCTTTCCTGTACTGAGCTGAGACTCCTATGTGGACTCTTAAATGTAGTTATATGTCCTAAAGGTATCTAGACCTTAATACCCAAAAAAGCCGTAGGCTGTCTCTGTATTTTGTGAACCACCCATAGGTTTTAGACATTTTAGCAGAACTAGCTGACTGTTGAACTGCCTTCTGTTTGGTTGGAGCAAATTTTGCCTTCCACAAGGCCTGCTTGCCTTGATGGTATTACAGAGCCAGGGCTTTGATTGTTGAGATTTTCATAACAAATAATAACCACTGTTTACTGCTTGACTCCTTTTAAAATACAACTTTTAACTTTTTAATTTCTAGGTGGGAATCACTAAACTGAACAGCAATAACCATGGGAGATGCTGAAAAACCTTGCTTTGCCAAACAAAATAACGAACAGGAAATTTTAAATCAAGAAGAATTAAAAGGAAGTCCCTTACAGAAAGACTGTCGAGTCATGGATCGATACAGAAATGCCCATAGCAATAAAATAGATACCAACCTGCAAAAAAAAAAGGGGAACACCAGGTGATCACGGAAGCAGTCCCAGGCAAGGGCTGCGTAGTGTTTTGAGCAGCTCAAATTCACTTAAAAACACAACTAACAGTCAAGGGTCAAAGTTAAATGATGTCCAAAGAGACCAAATGAAGAAGTGGGTTTCTGATGACTACCGTGGTACTTCTGACAACTGGAGAGAGTACAGATCTGTTGCCTGGATTCCTGCACGCAGCAGGACAAGAAAGGACTCCCTTCATGAGGCTGAAGGTGCTGGAAACAGAAACGTAAGACGACAACTTCAGGAAGACTTAATGAATGAAGACGTGCCAGACATGCAAAAAGGAAGCTTTGGTAATCAACATGTTTGTTTTTGCATAGCTGTCCAGTAAAGTATCTTTCTCTGTGTATCTTAATGAAAAGTAAAATTCCAAGATTCACTGCTAAAGCAAAAAATCATTTTTGTTCTGTCATATATGGCAGACTATTGACTGTACTATACTGCAACACTTTAAACACATTGTTGCAGTGAATGGTACAGAACTTACTTTAGAAACTGTGTTGTCTTTGTAAGTTAGTTTATAAGTAGTAGGAGTAAGTAGATTGCAACATCCGTGTAGTGTCCCTGTTTGCAGCTTTCCAGGTACAAATTGATTGAATCTGGTAAGGCTGATAAGGGATGTTTCAGTTAAGTTGATACAGGGTAAGATTTTGGAGTTACCGAAGAGGTCTGTGACAGCATACCTTAATAACAATTGAAAACAATGTCTCATAGGTGTTGTGAGAACACAATGCTAGCAACAGTAACACAGCAATAACACAAAACTAATTCTCTGTGCGTATTGAACTTCTCTCTGGGCAATTGGTACTAATAATGGGAGTACAAGCCCTAAGTATTGAAATGCAAGGAAGAACAGGCTAAGGGAGGATAAAGTGATCAATAGTGTAAGATCTCTTCATTGAATGTGAGTACTAGAAGGAAGTGTAAGTAGATCAAAGCAGAAAGAGGAAGCTTTAAAGAAGAGAATACAATTAGATAAAATAAGAAAGACTAAGGCACAGATGAAGTGCTGCTAACATGGAACAACTGCCTGTTAACAAGAAATTTGTCATGTTTTAGTTAAGACTGGAGGCCAAAACCAGTATTGGTCTGCCCTCCTGCTGAAGAGGAAAGATATTGATGGTTGATACCAGGAAGTCCAGGAATTGAATGTCCTTTCCCTTGATATTAGCTGTCACTAAAAAGATAAACTGTGACCAGGTGGCCAGTGTCTCTCATTGTTAGAAGTAAGCTGCGCACTTAAGCTCAACCTCAGATGAGGAGAGAGCAGAGTGGAATGCTTTCACAAGTTTGTTGTCGAATTTGCTGGGTCTAATGAACTTTTTTCTGTGAAACTTCAGGAACTTGCTGAAGTAGATTTTTGGAACCACCAGCAATCATACCTGAGAATGTTAAAGGAGAAGCCACTGCCCAAGCATTCACACACTGTTCAAGGAGTCGCCCACACACCACCCAAGTCTTTAACTGCTAGAAACAGGGTCCCCTCACAGTGGGTGACCCCAGAGGGCTGCTGGGTGCCCCTTTTGACTCCTCACACACACACACACTTGCTCTGGGGTGCACTCACTCCTTCTTCAGACTCAACTTTAGGTTTCCCACAGGAGAGTCTCAGGCGTCAGATTTTATAAAAATAAGTAGTTTAATTGAAAGGTACAGCAGCAAGGTCAGCCCGGGCTGAGTGCCTCTGAAAAGAGAGGGACCTCAAACAAAGAAATGCACTCTATACAGCTGCCCCTCTTGTGCTGTTCGCTTGTCTTTTAGTCCAATGGTGATTTTTGGTCTGGGGTCTTCTAACACCTTATTCGATTTTTTTTCTTGTGTCCAGGCAGGCAGGCCATTGAGTGCTCTTATCTCATTGATTTGCAGTCTCTGCTGATGTTT
This sequence comes from Pluvialis apricaria, assembly GCA_017639485.1. Classification (NCBI taxonomy): domain Eukaryota; kingdom Metazoa; phylum Chordata; class Aves; order Charadriiformes; family Charadriidae; genus Pluvialis; species Pluvialis apricaria. Next base: position 45,525,193 of record CM030044.1, on the reverse strand, counting down.
GTAGCCTCCTTATTTGCTGCTTTATGCTTCTTGTGCACCTGCATTTGCTGGCAGAACGCGGGAACTGAAAAGTCTCAGACTTAGGGAAAACACTACCAAAACTTCAGTCTGTTATCAACATTTTTCTTATACTAAAACACTAAAGCCAGCACTGTACCAGCTGCTGTGAAAATTACTAAGCAAATTAAGTCTATTGCAGTCCAAAGGCTTCAGCAAATCTCGCTACTCATGCTAAGTAAAGATAAGTAAACAGTATAAATCACACCATATTATAACCCCAAGTAATTTACTCTAATAAAGCTTACTTATTTAAGCTAAACTGCTAGTACCTCTCAACGGAGAACTTATTCAGAAGTGAATTACTGGCATATAGGAAAGGGCAAGCATCTCTTAAAAGTGGAATTTAAAAAAATGGTACACAACTTTAATCTTGGGAGGCCCTTCTGGAACAAATAATGTAACCTACTATAAGTATTTGAAAGCTAACAGAGAGATGAGTAGCAGTAAACATATGTCAAGAAAAAAGTATGCCAAGTCCTTCTACTTTATTTCTTTAAAATAGCGATCAGTCCCCTGTGGACATGGGAGAAGCAGCTGGTAGATACTGCTAGTACTGTAGTACTTTAGACATTCTTGCGTGACTGCTCTGTAAGTAAACTAGAGGAAAATTCTCTAGATGAATTTAATAGAAGAGACTTGCAGAGCTAATTAGATGACTATACTCAGAAAATACTTACCAAAGATTTTGTCAAAATGATAAGAAGCATTGAGCAAGCATCTGTGAGGATTCTATTCGGTTCAACGTTTATTACACTATTCTGGTGATGAATGAAGACAGCATGCTTATTAATTGTGTGCTTGTAAATTTGAATATGCAGTGGAGCTGGTAGGAACTGGATGCAGAAAAACAGGAAGGTCAATTAAAATAACTGTGCAATTGGAGAAACGACCTACATATAGGATGAAATACAAAAGACATGCAAATGCCACTGCTTAAGCAGGAATGTTAACTGCACAAATAAAGGAGAAAAGGTTATTACGAAGTAGTACTTTTTTCAGAGAAGAATCTGAAATTGTAGTGAATCAGAAGGTGATAATGACTAGTCAGTGTCATGGTGTAGTGAGGCCGCATTTGGAGTATTGTGTCCAGTTCTGGGCTCCCCGGTTCAAGAAGGACAGGGAACTACTGGAGAGGGTCCAGCAAAGGGCTACAAAGATGATTAGGGGATTGGAGCATCTTTCTCATGAGGAAAGGCTCAGGGACTTGGGGCTTTTTAGTCTAGAAAAAAGAAGACTCAGGGGGGTCTTATCAATATAAGTACTTAAGGGGAAGGTGCCAGGTAGATGAGAATAGTCTTTTTTCAGTGGTGCCCAGTGATAGGACTAGAGGTAATGGGCACAAACTTGAGCACAGGAAGTTCCATCTTAAGATGAGGAGGAACTTCTTTCCTTTGGGGGTGGCAGAGCACTGGAACAGGCTGCCCAGAGAGGTTGTGGAGTCTCCCACACTGGAGACATTCAAAACCCGCCTGGACGCCGTCCTGTGCAACTGCTGTAGGTGTCCCTCCTGTGGCAGGGGGGGTTGGACTTAGATGATCTCCAGAGGTCCCTTCCAACCCTGACGATACTGTGAAAACAGACTCACAGCCTGAGGTACTCTTCTTTCGGTAAGTCTTTGGTAAACTCAGTTGCAGTACTCTGTCCAGCTTTGGCACCCCACTTGAATGAATAAAACAGAAACAGTCCAAAGAAGAGCTAGAAGAATGTCAGGGCACATAGAAAAGAGAAGCTGCATGAAGTGTGACAATACCCAATCGTTCTGCCAAAGGATGGGATAGGAAGGCATGATAACAGTCTTCAGCTCTCTAGAAAGGTATTAAAAAGCTGATACGGTAATCTGGCTTGTATCTTTCCAGTAGATGGGACAGAAAACAATGGGCCTAAAATTGAGCAAGAAAAGTTCTGATGAGGAATAAGTGGAAGGTTTCTTATGGTAAAGCTAGGGAAGCGCTGGAAAGGTTTTTCTGGACAGCTTGTGGAGTATGTACCTGAAGGCCTTTAAGAACAGGTTAGGTGAGCATTACTCAGGATTGACTAAGCTCATTTCATCCTGCTGTGAAGCACAAGCATGGCATAGCTCACCTCCTGAGGTCCCTTCAGAAGCTCTAATTCTATGTAGAGTAGCAAACAATTACTAAAAATGTTTCTTTCAGCATTTCCTTTTACTTGAAATCTTTTCTGCAGTTGTCCCTTTCCTTTACCTATATGTCTTTTTACTGTAGCTTATAAGGAAGTTTAGCCAATCTCAGAGGCACTGGTTCTTCTGCAGGAACTTTAACTTGTCTTTAGTACCTTATTTAGTCATTAATCTATAATTAGATTGTCACTACTGTAACTGTCAAATATTAGAAGTATTTATTTACTTTGTAATTTTTTTTAAGTTACTTAGTGGTTACAGACATAATTGGTAAGTAGGTAGTTGTCACACAATTTCCTGCAAAGACGTTAATTTGATACACGTTTTTCTCCAAGTTCTGTCTACACTGATCAGTAAAAATGTAGTCAAACAGCTATGGTGGTTCTTAGGAGTTTGATTTGGAGACTCAGCATGGAAAATGGGAAGGCATGTGTAAAGTTCAGAGTCTCAGACTTCTGTTTCTGCTCTTTGGAGCTTCCTTTGGAGTACTGTCCCTGCAATCTGTTAAGTCTTAGTTCTCTTTATTCCAGCATAAACTTGGGCTGCTGTGCAAAGAAATTATATTGCCATTCTTACCTTGGTCCTATTTACAACACTAGCATATGGATGCTGCTTAGTGAACTGAATCAAACAGCTGGTTGAAAATGCACAAACAGGTTGTTTCCCTTTTGCCAATTATTAGAGACAAAAATTGTGGTCACAGGAAAGAAATTTTGTAAATGTGTTCAGTAGAGCAGTTGTGTTTTATCTTTTTTTTAATGTATATAATTATTACAAATGAAAACCTCATACTGTGATAAGGGTGTATTTTGGAGTCTCAGGAAGTTGTATAAACTTTCTCAGAAGCAGGGAACTTTAGAAATTCCATGCACCTGGACATCCTGTACAGCTGTTGAAGTGAAAGGTAAGGTGTGATCTAAAGTCATGTGTGAAAATCTGATCTGTGTATATCCATTCCTGAGATGATTTTTACAGGTATTCTTTGGACCTGTAGCAATTCCTGCTTCAAAACGAAGTTCGCTTAAAAGTGGAAGTGGTATTTACATTGATTTGTTCCAGAACTTTTGCTGTAAACATTACAAGCTTTCTAAGCATGTTTATTCTGCCAGTTTTATAGCTTTATTAAGCAATGTGTGCAAATACTTAGCAAGTTCATTTATTGACTTGATGTAGCCAATAAGGGTTGTTGGGGTTTTTTTTCCCCTTTTCTGATTAATAATGTGACGGCAATACTGATCCATATGCTGGTTTAACTGAAAGGCAAGTGACATTAACAGGGAGTTATTACTGGTGATAATAAATTGTTGTATGTCAGCTAAGCCATGACAGAGTGATATCACAGTGCTGTTAGCTCTTACAAATCATTCAGATTGGCCTACACTCACGAATTCTGTGGTATTCATAGTGGCCTATGGGGCAGTTAACTTTTTAGCTTGTTCATGTACCTAAGCCTGATCGGGCATCCTGAAATGTTTGGATTTATTCTACATTTTCATTATAGTGATATATAGGTATGTCTCAATTAGGCAGTCAAATCTATTGCATTTAATTATTTTTGTTGCCAGTTTTAATAACACTATCTGAATAAGGTCAGTGACTTCAATGGGACAAATTAGTGTTTTTTAATAGTTCAGAACAAAGGTACTATGAATTATGACATAAGTATACGCTCTTGCTATTGTCAGACTTAACAGATTATGAAACCATGCAGGGTAGATGATTTGTGTATTATTTGACTCACACATAAGTAGAATCATAATTAAAGAAGAAAAAAAAACAGACAAAATGCTGTGTGGTACTTTGAAGTTATTTGACATATTTGTTCTTGTAACTCTTTATAAGAAATGAAGAAGCTTAGGAAACCAAGAAGATTGAGAAGAACTAGAAAAGATGAGTATGATCAAGATGAAGTGGATGGTCCAGTCATAGATGAATCTGTGCTGTCAACAAAAGAACTTCTAGGGTTGCAGCAAGCTGAAGAACGATTGAAGCGAGACTGCATTTATAGACTGAAGAAGGTGCCACTGTCTTTACTTGTATAGTCCTCTCCTATTTTATTGTCTGTAAATACAATATAGAGGGTACACTTTGAGCAATTTCTCTGACTGTAGCAGGGAAGGCTAGTTACAGAATTGATGTAATGTACAAAATAGGTGCTGTTAATGAATTGTCAAAAGAAGGCAGGTTATCCTTTGTTTTTTAACTATAATAAGTCTTGGTTTGGCAGCAAGTTAAACACAAAAATGGCTGCTCCTTTAGTTCATGAATTAGCATCAGGTCACTGGATGCTGGGGCAGTGGACCACAAAAGTTTTATTTTATGTTTGTTCAATTAATATATTCTTCTATGGGCATTGAGTATTTTCTGCTGTAAAAGACAAGGTGTTGGGCTTGGTTGAACCAGTACTATCATTCTGCTGGCATTATTTTTGATACGCAAACTTTTTGACTGTAATGATGGAGTTAGGAAAGCTAAAGTGAGTATTTCTGGATTTCAAAGTTAGTCATTCAACTTAGCAAGGGTATTGAATGAAATGAAGGTGATATCTTTCTATATTTTAGGGATTTTTAATGTTTTTATTTTAGCAACCTCGAAGCTACCCATCAGCAAAATATACCTGCAAATTGTGTGATGTTTTGATTGAGTCGGTGGCTTTTGCTCATAAGCATATTAAAGAGAAAAGACACAAGAAGATCCTAAAGGTAAGTTAAGGACAAGAAAAAAGTATAAAATGCAGATATTTGAATCTGTCCTCAGCCTACTAATGATGATGAAACTGTACTGCTTCTAGGATCATTCCATGTTTATTTTTTATTGTGTTTGAATCTTCTCTAAAAACTATTACTTAGTAATACTGGTAAAAAGAGTAAACCTGGGACCTGGACTTTGCTTCTGCCCTCAGCTTTGGAATTTAATTTGTACTTTTTCATGCCTATTATTATTAAAAGAGATCCTCATTTAAAGTATAACTCAGTAATATTTCGTTGCTGGTGACTGAAGTATAATAAAAAAAAGCTGTACCAACTGACACTTCTGTTTTGCTGTTCTGTAATTCTTCTTGTAGACCAGTTAAGTGTATTATTCCTGTGTATATTTCATTGGCATATTTCAACAACAAAGAGTTTTGATCAATTCTAGGGGAATGAGGAGTTGCAATAAGTACATATAGTTGGTATGGCAGAATAGAAATTATAACCTCTCTGTCAGGGTGAAGATTTCAATTCAGAAATACTGTAAAAATTAAGAATTGCAGTATTACATACTTACATAGTTGGGTTTTTTTATATGTAAAGGAAATAGGTTTGTTTTGAACAGAAACATCAAAACTTCCAGGAAAACCTCAGTTTTACTTTTTTTTTTAATTAAATATCTTCTGTTCCTTCTACTTTCTCAGCTTGAAGTGGACAAAACTACCCTTTCCCACTTCATAGGTGATGAAAGGATTGGTGAATTATTATTTTTTTTTAAATATTCCAAATACATGTATATATATCCCTCTGCACATTACTGAAGCCTCCTGGAATATCTAATTCTTTATACCTGTCACAGTTTCTCTCTTGATGTTCTTGCTTCCAATTACCTCCATTATCTGGAAAACCTGTGGTAGTGTTACTTGGAATGAGTTGCAAGCATTCCTTCTAACATATTAAGCAACTCAAGAAAACCGTTAAAACATCAGTCTTATTATCTTTAAAGGAAAAGCAAGAAGAACAGCTGCTGACTGCCCTGCCTCCTCCAACACCTTCCCAGATACAAGCTATTGGTGTTGCTATTGAAAATGTAGTGCAGGAGTTTGGCTTAAATAATGAAGATCTAGAAGAAAGGCTCAACATTAAAACAGTGATGGAAAACTTACTGTGTCAAAAATTGCCAGGTATTATTTGCAATTTGTTTTAAATGCTAGATATACCAACTTTAAAAAAAAAAAAATCAAAAAAAAACACCTAAAAGCCAACAACAGCTCATAAAAGTGAAAACTTAATTAAAAACTTTGGCTAGCTAAATTCTAGAACAGTATATTTAGTTCCTAGTCTGTTGAATGACATGATGTGGCAATATAACCCTGAATTAAATTACAATGGTGCTCATGACCCAAACAGACCTGTAGTAAAAAGTGAAGACGAACAGGACATGGGGGGCATTTGACCTTCGTGGTAAGCTTTTACTAGCAACAGCATGGAAGGCAGGATTTAGAAACACAGTTCTGTGCTGTTGGAAGACCCTTCTTCATCTCCTGTGGTTATCAAAACTAGATGTAGGTTTAAGATCTACTGACAATGCTGTAAAGTAGCTACAGACCTAGAATTAGGTAGAGAGTAAATGCAGTATCATTCTTTTTGTTGCAGAGTGCTCGTTAAGGTTGTATGGTTCCTCCTATAGCAGATTTGGTTTCAAAACTTCAGACATAAACATAGATATCCAGTTTCCTGCCACTGTAAGTAAGACCATTTTATTAAGTATGCCTAAGTAGTTTTGAATGTTTGCACCTTTATGTAGATTATAGTTTAAATATAACTTACAGTGTGGTAGTAGCACTTTTTATGAAAATGCATTGGGTGAAACAGCTATCACATTAAAATGGTCTTAAAATGGCATTCCTTGCTTCATACACCAGTAAGGGTCAGGCAGTATAATGCAGCTTTGTGTTTTATCGAATGTTCCTTCTGAAAAACTGAGAACACTTAAAACATCTGTACTCATAGCAGTCCTGTGAGACAGATCATTATTTATCTTCTCTTACAGCTGCATTAAATGGCACTTCCATGATCTTGTTTCTGTACGATATATACACATCAGAGTTTTTAATTGCTAGGTTATTTTTGAGCTGTGAAACTATCTTATGTCATTTATATATAAAGTAAAGTCGTGATTCATCTTGCTAGTTGTTTCTATACATCTTTTGTGCTTGAACAATGAAAAGAAATTAAAGACTGCGAAAAGCTTTTAATTCCATACTTAAACTTATTCCTGCTGTAGTTGATTTGACAGTCTCATAGTTAAAATTTAGCATTTTTTCTAGAAAACAAAGATGGAAATGTTGTACAAAAAATGGATTATTCAGGTTCATAAAGTGCATATAATTTAAGAAAGCTGTGATTCCAGTCTTTGATGTGAGGTAGATGTACTATCTCAGAAGGCAATTATATTTAAGCATACTGAAATAACATTTCTGTTGGTAGTTTTTTTTTTTCCACAACCAAGTCTTTGATAGAGGTTAAAATAGCTTTACTTAACAGTTACTCCTGGGTTTGATTTTTTTTTCCTTCAAAATAAGCAGAGTTTGTGTTCCTTTTGATACAATTTCTCCATAGCCAAGGACTAAGAGAAGTTTTTTCTGGGTTGCTGTTATTGTGTTTCCTTCTTGCTGCCCTCTCTGGAAGAAAACCAGAAGTGACTTAGGGGGGTTGTTTTATTTTTTTTTTTTTCAATTGTGGGAAATCAGCATTTTGACAGCTATGAAAACAGCTTTATTACTTTTATTCACAGATGACTCAACCAGATGTTCTCTTACTTGTGCAAGAAAGTCTCCAGAACAGTGGTAAGAAAAAATTGCTGCCTTCCCAATTCCATTAAACTCTTACTGCTTACTATTGTTGAATTCCACCTCTGTTGAACACGTAAACCACATACTATTCTTTTTTTAGAAAGCTGTGAGACTGAAAAATACTGCAGGAAATAATACATCGGCAGAATTAACTTTAGTTTGTTATTCAATTTTATGACTACTGAAGTCCCATTATTTGTGTTGATATGAGAAAGTCGTTGTGGGAGGTTTTCTTCTACATCATAAGTGAAGATGTCATTAAACTTAAGGTAGACTGTGCTGCCTTTCTTTCCCCAGACTGCTCTATTAGCCATGTATAGTACAGACAGTAGCCTAAGCTCTTCTAACATGTGATCAGAAACTTAGTAATGTAATTTTAGGTTGTGGTCTCTCTTCCTATAATTATGTGCACATGCCTGTTAGTGCAGTGAGGCCGTGTACAAATGACTGCATACAGACACATTTTTTTTCAGGTAATGAATACAACTCTGTGCACTAATTCAGGCAAGTAAAGTCTAAGATCTTTTAAAAATGTACTCACTCAAACCAATTCGACCATATGCAGACAAAAAATGGGAAAGAAACTCTTTCTTTTTAAATGCAGCTTGCAAAAAGTAGCTTTACTACTTTCTTGCTTCGCTTTATGTCCACAGTTGGGAAATCAGACCACATGGTTCCAGACATGTATATTAAACATGCGCATTTTTACTGACCTAGTTTTTTTCTCATTGCCACCCCCCCACTCCCCACCCATTGTATGTGCATCATCTTGTCTGGTCAAATAACCATTATAATCTTTGAGAATGGGGTTATTGTTCAACCAGACTGGAGGAATGAAGACCCAGATCCCATAAGAAGTTAGGATCTCTAATGTGTTTTGAAAGCAAGCAATATTCGCATTAACGTCTTGTGCAGAGCCTTTTTCTGTGAGTCAGAGGTACAGGGACAGATCATTAGGCATTTGAGGTATCCCAGTGGCAAAAGCAAGACGTTTTTCAAAGAAGGCAGGTGTCCAAATGGCTAGGTAACATTGAGAAAACCTTGTTATTTCAGAATTTTTTTGTTGGGTACCTAAAATTGTTTCATAGTTTCCACTCTATCTGGCCCAGTGAAACTGTGAGACATCAGAAAATAAGCCTGGTTTGCATCAATAAACTCCACTTGGAGAAAATGACTGCAGTGCCATCTGTACGTTTTTAGTGTTAAGATAAAAATGTAGCTGAATTGTATTTGGAAATCTATATAAAGATTAAGCCAAAAAAATAAAAAAATTATGCATAGCAAGAAGACATTGCATCTTGTCAGTAAGCCTGTTCTATACTTACATAAAAGATTCCTAGATTATCAGGGAAAATAATCTTGCATATTTTCATTCTGTCTAGTGCTGACATAACGCTCTGGGCTTTTTCTTCTTTCAAACTAACATTGTTTTACAGATGTCATTGGTCTGTCTGTATACCTTGATTAGTGAGGCCAGCACTTAAACAAAATATACCTACTTAATTACACCTGCTGTGTATATGAGTTTTGAAAAGTTCCTTTTTTCTGGAGTATTTTCTTAACAGTGCTTATTATAGAGTATGGATTATACTCTTCCCATTACATATGGAAAAACTTGCTTTAAGAGGGTGATAGGATTAAACTATCAGATGAACTGAGTTATTTGTTTCAAAATTAGTAATTTTATTAGGAAGTGGAGGTTCTAGCTATATTCCTCTAGGTGCATTCAGTTCAATATATTTTTTGTCAACACCATGTTTAACTCAGCTTGTTCTTTTTCTTTCTCCCACCTAGAATCTTTTACGGAAGTTGATGCAGATTTCCATGCTAGAATACCAGTGGTGATGTGCAGAGAAAAGCAAAGGTCTCGGTTGTCACTTTGTGTGTTCTAATAGTATATAGCAATGTAAATTATATGTACCAACATCTGAAAAATGACGTTTCTGTACTAAATTATTACAGTTCCATGGATCTTGAAACACAAACTAACACTCATGGGCAAGTCATTCCTAGCCTAGAATAAGAGGGTAAGGGTTGTTCTGTCCTCAGCTGTGTATTTCCTAATCCCTTCAACCATTATGGCTTCCAGCATGTACCCTTACCCTTCCATCTGGGATAACTGCTTAAGCAGAAACTTTCCTTCCTTATGGGTAACGTAGATACCATATTAAATTACAGATTTCTGTAGGGGGAAGATCAGCTTACTTAGCTTCACTAGTATTTTGAGAACAAGTGAAAGACGTTTTATTTTGCCCATTTAATGTATATTGCTTAAGATTCATGAAACATTCTATAAACATCTACTGATACAGAAATATTACCAGTTATTTGCTGCTACCTTATTTTTCACTGGTGAAAGTATTTCTAGCGCTGTGGAAACAGCATAGAAACTGTTTTCTGTTGGGTATGGCATGGGAAGATGGTTTTGATTCATGAAGGAAATTAGTCCTGTTACTTTTTTTTAGTTCAGTGAATTAATGTCATTAGAAACAAACATTTAAACTTGAATTGTATTTGAAAACACTTTTACAGGAAAATTATAATGCATATATTTTCAACCTAACCATGAATCAAATTGGTTTTTCATGTGTCTCTTAATGTAGATACAGTGTCTTTGCGGGGCTGTTAAGTCTTTCCTTACAGCGTTCTGCTACACTGTTTTGTGAGATGTTACCTGACCTATGGCTGTTCTTACAAAACCTCCAAGATCTTTTACTTTGTTTCTTTTTGGGTTTTAGTGGCCTTATTTGTAAAGTGAGTGCAGGGAATGAGACTGCTTGTCTGACAACAAACCATTTGGCTACACTTGGAAAACTGGAACCTACTGTAGTACCTTTAGTGATTGCCTTCAGGTACTGGGCAAAGGTAGGAGTCATTTGTATTCCCCTATCTGTGAATAAATATTGAATGAACATTAATATTACGCTGGTAAGACTGTAGGTATGGTTTAGAAAACAGTTGTTGAAACTGTCTTTAGAAATAGACTTGAAAAGGGATATTTAATTTCTTTATAAATTGTAAATTTTATAAACAATATAACTGGCATTTCTGTGTTATGATGTTCCACTAAATTTCAAAAGTGGAATTTTAAGCTTCAGCCAGTGGCACGCAGACTGTAAGTATCCTGCTTGTGTTACCAAATGCGTCAGAGGAATGTATATGAAATGGCATTACCAGTTTCCCATAAACTTAATCTGTCATGAAAAAAATGAAAGGAAAAAGCTGCTTATTTCCATATGTGGATGAAAACTTTCTTGTGAGTTTAAAGAACTTACTCCAGAACTTTGTGTACCTGCAATTAAAATATGATTTTAGAAAAAGCGTGAAAGACATTTGACTTCTACTGTGTCTACATAAAATGAGTCATCGTTTTTGCAAATGTGCCATATGCTGTTTGTTTTGCCAGTCTGCATCCTATGGCTCTTATACTGAAGACAGGGTAATAGAATGAATCATAGAATGGTTTAGGTTGCAAGGGACCTTGAAGATCATCTGGTTCCAACCCCCCTGCCATGGGCAGGGACACCTCCCCTAGACCACGTTGCTCAAAGCCCCATCCAGGCTGGCCTTGAACACCTCCAGGGATGGGGCATCCACAACTTCTCTGGGCAATTTGTTCCAGTGTCTCACCACCCTCAGAGTGAAAAATTTTTTCCTCCTATCTAATATAAGTCTCCCCTCTTCCAGTTTGAAGCCATTCCCCCTCATCCTATCACTACGTGCCCTTGTAAAAAGTCCCTCTCCAGCTTTCTTGTAGGCCCCCTTCAGATACTGGAAGGCTGCTGTAAGGTCTCCCTGAAGCCTTCTTTTCTCCAGGCTGAACAACCCCAACTCTCTCAGCCTGTCTTCATAGGAGAGGCGCTCCAGTCCTTTGATCATCTTTGTGGCCCTCCTCTTGACCCATTCCAGCAGGTCCATGTCCTTCTTATGTTGAGGGCCCAAGAGCTGGATGCAATATTCCAGGTGGGGTCTCATGAGAGCAGAGTAGGGGGATAGAATCGCCTCCCTCGACCTGCTGCCCATGCTTCTTCTGATGCAGACCAGGACATGGTTTGCCTTCTGGGCTGCGGGTGCACATTTCTGCTTCATGTTGAATTTCTCATCAACCAATACCCCCAAGTCTTTCTCCTCAGGGCTGCTCTCAATCCATTTTCTGCCCAGCCTGTATTGTGCATGGGATTTCCCTGACCCAGGTGTAGGACCTTGCATTTGGCCTTGTTGAACTTCATGAAGTTTGCTTGGGCCCACCTCTCCAGCCTGTCCAGGTCCCTCTGGATGGCATCCCTCCCCTCCAGCGTATTGACCGCTCCACACAGCTTGGTGTCATCAGCAGACTTGCTGAGGGTGCACTCAATCCCAACATCCATGTCACCAATGAAGGTGTTAAACAGCACCAGTCCCAGTACTGACCCCTGAGGAACACCTCTTGTCACTCCTTGCCACTTGGACATGGAGCCATTGACCGCAATATGACTCCAGTGAATATGCATGCCTTGAGAACAAAGTCCATCTCATAAGAGCTCAAAGATGTCTGAATCTCTGTTAGTATTTATTGTGACTGACTTCTGAACAGTAATTAAAAGAATATTTTTCGTGTTATCACTTGAAACCTTATTGACTGTAGAATTTATTTTTACAGTTGTGCTGTGTTGATCGTCCTGAAGAGGGAGGCTTGTCACCTTATGTGTTCGCTTTAATGGTTATTTTCTTTCTACAACAGAGGAAAGAGCCTTTTCTACCTGTCTATTTGGGATCATGGGTACGTGTATTAATACACTGAATAGTATCAATCAGAGGACCAGTCACTTTTGGTGGTGTGTAACCTGTCAGCTTCTTGCTATTCTGAGCAAGCCATAAGCCAGCTATTTCTTCAGAAATTCAGAAAGAATAGGAATTCAGCGAGACTACACCTCACCTTTGTATGCTTGGCTGTAAGGATGCTATTCACAATCCTAGTCATTGAATTAAGTGCTCTATTGCCCCTTCTGCAAATAAGGAGAGCTGGGCATTGAACAATGCACTTCATAACAATCTATGCACTCATTTCTTCAGCCTTTCTTCCAGACGCTTGAGAACTCTGAATTCACGTAGCTACATCCAAAAAGAAATGTCTTGGATTTTGACATCTAATTCTTCAAAATGTAGACCACAGTTGGGGAGCACACTGTGTGATATCTGCCCGAGGGATCAGACTAGGGGTTTAGAGCATGTATTTCTTGGGTTTAGAAGCTGAAATGCATCTTAAGATAAGGAGTTGTATTAAGGACACAAATCCAGAATCCAGTTCTCTGGGACACCATTCAGGTGTTATATTCATGGCACCCATTTTTGTTCTTATAGTCACCTGTTATATTTAGTGTGCATGTTCCAGTTTCCATAACCAGTTACATGGGCCTTGCAGTGAAAAATTTGCTTCAGTACATGACTAACTCATTCCCAAAGCCTCTCGATCTGTACTGAATGAGAGAAATGTGCTATAGTGTATGGCCATATAATTAAAAAATACATATTTATGCTTGTGTCATTTGCAAAGACAAGGTTCTATGACATATGGTTACCTTTCCAAAAGCACTGACCTCTTGAGAGCTTTTTGTAGAGAAGTATAGGGAGAAGAGAGAAGCAGATTGGGGCCTATTCCTGTTCTGTTTTAATTTAGCTTACTACCGTGGGAGGGGGTAAGATTTAAAGTTCACTTGATCTTTAGCTGTATGTTTCTTTTCCTGTTTCCTTCAGATTGGAGGATTCTCATTAAACAAATTAACTAATTTTCATCTGAAAGAAGTCGAGAATGATGCTGTGATTTGGGAGCATAACCCCACTGACGATTCTGATTTGCCACAAGAAAGTTCCCCTAGAAGGGGCAAGGTCTGAACTATTTAATTCACTTTTGTAGTAGTCTAGCAGTCATTGCCGTTCTTGAAAAAAAGGAACTATCTTCTATTCTTGTTTTGTGTTTATGTTGCAAAACCGTAAGCTGAACTAAGAGATTGCATGACTGCTTGATACGAGGCTCTCTGCTTACTTCTCGGTGCTAAGAAGCTAGTGGGAAACGAGGTGTTACTTCAAACTCATTGATAAGACCCTGGGTTTTAATCTGTCAGGGGAGAATACAGTTTATAGAGTTGAAGCAGTTTTATCTTGGACTTAGGTTAAACATAGGGAAAATACTTCCTCTTAGCTTTGAACTATTCTTACAAATTATTTATTTTATAACAACTTTGTGAGAAACAGTATTACTATATGATTGCATGTTAGGACAGTTAACAGTACAGCTTAGGCTTTGCTGAAAAATAGGGTATGTAATCCATTCTGTCCAATTAGGTCAGATGTGATATTTTCTTCGAAATTTATAAATTATGGCATAACCGCTTAAATAAGCAATGGTTATTAATCATTGATGCTATTCTTTACCATTGCTGCACTGTTTCATTTTGAAGTTTTGTAATCTGAGTTTACACAATCTCTTCCAATTTTTTATTTGAAGTTTTTATTGCAATTGCAGGAGTATACAAGCAACTATAAATTTTGTGATACTACATTACAGATGAAATACAAGGAAGTGTAACAGCTAAACACCTGTGCGTTAAATATTATTTAAGCTTTTCTTTTGTAATTTACAGGCTCCCTTAGTATTTGATTCAGGACAGCAGTGTTCAGCACCTGCTGGTCAGCTCTGGGTAGAACTGCTTCGTTTCTATGCGTTGGAGTTCAATATGGCTGATTTGGTTATTAGCATACGACTCAAAGAAACAGTGTCTCGTGAATCAAAGGACTGGCCTAAAAAGCGCATTGCTGTGGAAGGTATATTTATCAACAAACTTCAAAGAACTGTTACTTTAATTTTCTAGGGTACTATCTTGGCTATTGACATTGTAATAGCTTAGAGTTTTTCAACATTGGACTGTGATTCCCAATAATATAGTAGAATATGTTATGAAAAAAATCAATTTAATATTTCTCTTGGGTATTTTTTCAACATTATCAAAAGTAATTAAGTGAACTTAAAAATTTTCTTCAGCACAATTCATAGGTCTGTGTCACTACACAATGTTTTAGAGTAACTAACAGTAATATATTCAAATTTTGTAAGGATGTAAGTGTATTCTTTTTAAAAAAAAAAGTTAACTCCTGCACTGCTGGCTCACTTCTTCTTTCTACTAGACCCATATTCAGTCAAAAGGAATGTGGCAAGAACTCTGAACAGCCAGCTAGTATATGAGTATATTCTTCACTGCCTGAGAGCAACTTACAAGTACTTTGCCTTGCCTCGCAAAAAAAGTGCAAAATTGAGCAAAAAATCCTCTCCAAATGCTGATGAGGAGAAATCCCAAATGATGGACCATGGAAAAGATGCTATAAAGCATGAAAATTCTGAGTTGCAAAACTTGGATGGTAGAACAAACACAGCAATAGTGGAAGATTGCATAACAGAGACTACAGATATGCCCCAGGCACCCAGAATTGATCCTTCAAAACTGTGTGATGGCTCAGAAAGCTTCACAGAAGAAGAACTCGCTGATGATATGCATCATTTGGAAATCGCCCATGAAGATTCAGACTGTATCATCGAAGAAGTTATTTCTGGAGATAATGAGGATTTTAAACCAAGTTGTGAAGAGACAGAGAGTGGAAATGAAGAGGAAGAAGAGGAAGAGGAAGAACATGAACAACATAAAAGAAGATGGAATAGTATCTTGACTACTGAGCAGGGAATAGATGAGGACAGTGATAGTGGAGATCTCCTTGTTACAGTGAATGAGCATGATATAGAGACATGTAGTACTTCAGACTTAGAAGGTTTTCAAAATGCTGCACTTACAGAGAGTGATGAGTTTGGCTTAGAGTGCAGTGGTATCATGGATGACAAGATTGACATTGATGAGGAGAGCACTGAGGGTACTGATGAACTGGATGAATCCCCAAAAAAATTCATACGTTCGGCACAGAGTCAAATATCCCAAATTATTAACTCTGATGAGGAGGAGGAAGAGGAGGAAGAAACAAGTCTTGTAAACCAGAGAGAGCGTGGTGTTATCATAACAGCTAGAGATGAAATAGATAATACATACACTGGATCTGGAGATGATGATGCACTGTCAGAGGAAGAAGAAGATTTTTCCATCCCAAATAAATACGAGAGCAAACATTTCGAAGAAAATGTGGATGCACCTCTGAGGATCAGTTTGAGTCAAGAGGATCTTACTGAGAAGGGAAGCCTTTTTGAAGAGAACACAGCAATTGAACAGTGTTTAGAATCTGAACTTTTTTATGCGTTCAGTAAACCAGCTTTTACAAGAGGCAAGGTAAGCAAGCTGTACCAGAACATAAACATATTGCTTGTGTTCTATTATCAGTTATATGAAAGTGTTGCTCAAATTCATTAAAGCATTATAGTTTTTAAAACCGATCTTGCTTTCTGTTCATGCAGTCTCCTACAGTAGTATGTAGCCTGTGCAAACGGGAAGGTCATTTAAAGAGGGATTGTCCAGAAGACTTCAAGAAAATTGAGCTTGACCCACTGCCAGCGCTAACACCCAAATTTTCAGTTATTCTAGATCAAGTTTGTGTCCAATGTTACCGTAAGTTTTTTCCTTTGAATATTGTTGTGCAGTAGAAAAAGAATTGCAAAAAATAATGAAATAACCACAGGCTAATGATGTTATAAAGGGGGCTGGTTTATTTGCTGCACTGCATCCAGCTCTTAGATCCAAATTTTAGAATTTTAAGGGCTTTAAAAGGACTGCTGAGTAATTTATATCTAGAGAAATACAAAACATTTAGGTTTATCTTCCATGCATTGGCTGTCTGATTACTCATTTAGGCATCTTAACATAATTTCCAAGAGTTTAATTTTAGGTGGGTTTTTTGACTGATGCTTTTACATGTCTGTCTACATTGAATTTCGTTACTGTTCCTTAACTTGTGGTTTTTAGTAAACAAAGACTTCAGTGTTCTAGAAAATGGAGTCAAAATACTGTTTTGTAACACTTCTCCACTTTTGTTCTTTTCAGAGTGACCCAACTTTCTTCCTTTCTCTCTCGCCATTTCTGACCAGACAAAATGCATTATTTGTCTAATTAATGTTTTTCTTTGAACAGGTATTTCTCTTCTACTTCATCCTTGCTTTTTTTCCTTCACATGTGAATCTTCTCTTGCTTTTTTTTCTCCCCTCCCCGCTGTAAACCCCTCATTTTTTTTATTTGAATCTTTGCTGTTGACTCTTTCTACAGATCAGTTTGCCTAAATTGTTGTCTTTTTATTTTTTCCTTTCAAGATGATTTTGCTCCAAATATTGTAGAGGATCAGGCTCGGGAACATATCAGAGAAAACTTGGAAAACTTCATTAGACAGGATTTCCCAGGTAATTAGGCAGCTCTATAGCTTTATATTTGTACTTCGGTGTGTTCATATTTGCATGTTTTCCAAGAAAACATATATCAACATAATAAACTCTTTGGTTTTGACTGTTTAACCTATATTGTTGCTCAGAATTGCTATACCTCGTTACATTAATTTCTGTTTTAAGTCTTTTAAGGCCTTGATATAAGTCTTTTTTGACTTAGTCATATATACAACACATTAGTAGGAACGAACAATGGCAAGTTAAGCAGAAGGCAATCAAAGCATAGTGGAACAGTTTTATAATGGTTATTTTAGCCTTATTCATTAGCTAGACCTCTTGTTGTTGTATCTGCTTTCAGAAATAAAAAGATTTTTGTAGTCCTTCCTACTGAAACTTACTGGTTTTGGAATATTTTAAAATACAGGCACAGCATCTGGCCTATCCATTAAACCTAGCTATTTGAGTTTTATTGTTTGTTTGTTTCTGGGGTTCTTGCCTGTAACACCTGGACTTTGGTTCATAGTCTTTTAAAATTAGCAAAAGATTTTTTGGGTGGACCCTGGTATGTGGACAGATGTCCCTTATCCTGAAAATCTCTGTAGAGAGCAGTCTTACCTTTTTTTAATCAGATTTCAGTTCAGACATGCTTGCTGGTGATTTAATTATTGGAAAACCTCACTTGTTTCTGGATCTGGATTTGAACCAATAGAAGAGATTCTTTTATTGATGATGAGGATCATCAGCTGCGTTGATAAGAAAATCAGATTTGATGTACCATAGAAATATAGTAATGTTTTCATGCCTGTATTAAAAGACATGCAGTGGTTTTAAGCTATATGCAATTTGAGATTCTGTGCCTCTATGTGGTTATAACCCATCACGTCTCTTGCAGGAACCAAGCTGAATTTGTTTGGCTCCTCAAAAAATGGCTTTGGCTTCAAACAAAGTGACCTTGATATCTGTATGACAGTGGATGGGCTGGAAACCGCTGA
The DNA here is from genome assembly GCA_017639485.1 of Pluvialis apricaria. NCBI lineage: Eukaryota > Metazoa > Chordata > Aves > Charadriiformes > Charadriidae > Pluvialis > Pluvialis apricaria. The sequence continues at coordinate 45,507,116 of CM030044.1, read as the reverse complement.
GGTAGTTTGAAAAGATTTTTTTCTTTAAATAAATGCAAAAATGTATGGTTATATTGTGTATATAGTGTAACAAATGTATTATTTTATAAAAGCTTTTCAGATTAGAAGAAAAAGCAAATAGGTGCCACAAAGGCAGATTATTTTAAGTGTAAGAACTACTCTCCGTAGTCAGTTTTCCACTGAATTCTGCACTACCATTACTTCTAGCATTAGCTGTGCAGATAAGTAAAATGCTTTGTAGCATAAACTAGCAGGAATGGGAGACAGTGGAAAAGGGCATCAAACTCCTTTCATGCCTAATGTAAACTTCTTAAAAGTCTATGTTAAGATAATATCCAGTGTTGATTTTACAAATGCTATTTTGAAACAATTTCTGGTATTCACATAATTCTGTATCATATGAAATTCTCAATTATAAAGTTTTAATGTCAAGTAATAAAAGGTTTGCCTAAAATACTTGTAGCAGATACAACTTTGAGCATTTTTTCTTAATGTCTTAGGGACTTGATTGCATCAGAATCATTGAAGATTTAGCAAAAGTTCTCAAGAAACAGCCAGGTAACTTTCTTGAAAATTAAAAAAAGTACTTCTGTTTATGTGACTTCAGTTGCTGTTGTGAGAACGTTCTGGGGCACTGTGGATGAAAATCATTAAGATAAAACTATATCAAAGAGCTTAATGTTCGTAAGAGTGAGGTTATGTTGTGAACATTTGGGTTTATTTTTGTTTGCATACGTAGGTCTATGAGGTTATAATGTTATAGAACCACATCTGAATTGAACAAATGTATATTTATAACCCACATGCAAAGAACAAACCTTGTTAATGCTTGAGGCTTTAAGTTAGTAGTTATGTTGTATTTGTATGGTCAATGCCTAATAAGGTAATAGTAAAAGGTAGGCTAACAGAAGCTTGCAATGGGAATACTGTTTTTGTACAAGAAATTATGATTTTATAGTGCTTGGTTTGGTGTATATCACATGAATTTAATATAATTGGAGTGAACTATCAATGACCTCTTAAGCTTATTTTTCTATAACATTTAGATGGATCTTTGTTTTGTTAGGGGGCTAATTGTGTGTTTGTATGTATTATATTTAGCCAATTCATCATGTTTGACAAATGCCTAAAATCAATATTAAAATATAACTGAAATACAGTTTTGGTGTCAACTAGGATTTTATTTTGTAGCATTTTTACTGCAGTTTCGAGTTATTTGTAGAGCATTTGATACTGTTACAACTGTATTGCAGTCATTCAGTAATTAAACATTTCATCCTAGGTTTAAGAAATGTCTTGCCTATAACAACTGCTAAAGTCCCAATTGTCAAATTTTTCCATATCAGAAGTGGTCTTGAAGTAGACATCAGTTTATATAATACTCTGGTAAGGTTATCTACATTTTTATTTTTTTTAAACGGAAGAATGTGGGTCTGCTTCTTGAGATTGAAGTGATTGTTTTGTTGAGGTTCAATAATCAACTGTTTCCAATTACCTATTGCAGTTTTGAATTTCCAAACAACCTTTTTTTTTTTTGATTTGACTATGAGTGGAGTCAGTTGCAAAGTTTTGGGTTTGTTTCAATGCCCCTGAACTTCAAAAGCCGGTTCCTTGAAACATCAAAGGAAAGTAAGTTTTAGAGTCAAGTATTAAGCTTTCTGAAGTTTTTGTATGAGCTCATGGGGAGTCTTGAGGAAGACACCCCAGCCACTAAGTAAGTCTGAAAGTTTTCTTCTTGGAGTTACGCATCCATACAAGTTAGCTGTTCTCACATTTCTGGGCTGAAATCTTAGTTCAAGAACTTACCTTCTACCAAATATTTTGAAAATGCAGTAGTAGATTAATGCGTCCCTTTCTGAAGTACTGTTGTGTGAATGCTGCTTTTACCACTTAAGTGCGTATTAAGGATGTTGATCATCTTTTTAAGAGAGCAGGTGATAACCTTATTGTTGAATGCTTCCTTACTTGGTATACATTCTACTATACATGGCTTCACATCTGCATTTCTTGAGCACACAACTTAGATTTTGTTTTTCATGTTTTCAGCTTATTCCCTCATTTCTTTGGAGCTCCTGTATTTTCTGTATGATTTTCTTATTTTTATAGGCCTTGCATAACACAAGACTCCTGTCGTCATATGCAGCCATTGATCCTAGAGTAAAATATCTGTGTTACACAATGAAAGTCTTTACGAAGGTAAATATATTTCGGACATTCTAGAAGCAGTAGTGCCTGCAGCAAGAGCTGATAACCATTAAAGATACATATCATGTGTCTTTTTCTAGATATGTGACATTGGAGATGCATCTCGAGGTAGCCTTTCTTCTTATGCATATACCCTTATGGTGCTTTATTTTCTTCAACAGAGGAATCCACCTGTCATCCCTGTTCTTCAAGAGGTACAGTATATCAAGAAAGAAATGAGTGTCTGTTCATAGTATTCACCAGAAGAATGTCAATGCTGAATCTGAAGGGCTCTTCTAATGAGCTTAATATTATTCTTTCAGATCTACAAAGAACCACAAAAGCCTGAAATTTTAGTTGATGGCTGGAATGTTTATTTCTTTGATAAGATAGAGGAGTTGGTGAGTAAATCAGGTTAATGTGAAATAGTATTACCTGTAGCTTTGCAAATAAAAAAAAAATTCCTTTCAAGAAATGTTGTCCTCAAATGTGACGGTTGAATATCGAAGTGGTAGTGGAGCAGCTATTGCTCTGAAAATCCCAATCCCATACTGTAAAGGTTTAAGAATATGGTTGGTTGTAATTTACCTGTGAAAAAACCCTGCAAATTCTGAAAAAATAGATTCGATTTTGAAAATTATTTTAAGGTGTTAATGATGATTAATTGCTCTGTGTGTCACATTGCTGGGTGGAGATAACTCCTACAAATACCAGCTGCATGTCTAGTTATAGCTGGTTAATTCTGTTGAATAATTTTGTGTTAAATAGGCACATAAAGTGAATTAATAAATTCTTTTTTATAATAGGCAAAACCTAATGTTAGAAGTTCTATTAATTCTCCTCTTTTGTTGTTAATATTTTAAAAAATACGCTATTTAAAAATCAATATTGGCTTATTAATACTAATTACGAAAGGAAGGGAAGTATTCTGGTGTAACTCAATTGTGTTTCTTTATAAAATAAGACTTACGTTGTTTGAGTTTCTAAGTTATGAAAATCATTCTGCTTAATGTAAGTACTGGAAGTAAAAATATTTCTGTCATTTTCAGTCAGTTGTTTGGCCAGACTGTGGCAAAAACACTGAATCTGTTGGGCAACTGTGGCTGGGACTGCTCCGTTTCTACACAGAAGAATTTGATTTTAAAGAGCATGTCATCTGCATTAGGAGAAAAAACCTGCTTACAACTTTCAAGAAGCAGTGGACCTCCAAATACATTGTGATTGAAGGTAAAAGCACATGAGTACAGGAATATGTGGAACTTCTTTGATACCCACATGAAAAATTTGGTCTTTCCACAAGGCTTATTTATTTTTCTTTTACTGGATTATAAATTGATATTTGCTTATGTTTTGAAATCACTGCAAAATTCCCATTGAGTTTCAGTAGTGCTAAATATTATTCTTGTGGGGTTTTTTTTCTCTACTGAAAAGAAACTGCAAAGCAGACTTCATACTTTTCATGAGGATAGTAACTGATAGAAAAAAATAGATTTAACCAAATCCTTTGGAAAAGAAATTAGCTGTAATGCAATTGAGGTTTTCTCACAAATACTAAGTTTAGCTGAGTCCATATTTACATGACCAATTTAACCCTGTGTATGATTAGGTATGTTAACTAATACCATGGTTTCTATCAAGAAAATAGTGACACGTTTTAGAAATGTTGCCTAAACCACTTTCTGGCCCATATGACTTTCACAGAAAGAATTCTTCTCTCTTGCCTGCGCATTCAACTTACTCTTTTATAATACTTCAGTCAGTTTAGGGCTGGACAGCCGTGATCCTTTTGCCCGTGGAGTTAATTTCTTTTCAGTAAATTTGCAAACACTTCAATTTCAGTATATTAATTCTGCATCGGGAATAGCTGCCTTGGGTTGATCATGTGAATGTATACCTTGCTGATCTTGCCCTGGACTTGAATAATATCTGTAATGCTTTTTCTACAGACCCCTTTGATTTGAACCACAATCTCGGAGCTGGATTGTCAAGAAAAAGTAAGTCTCCTGTTAACAAATTTGGGTACAAAGTGAGGATATTGTCTTAGATCTTATTTTACTGGCTTGTTTGATTTTTGGATGATGTTGGTTGTGGTTTTTTTTTCCTTCCCCAGTGACAAATTTTATAATGAAGGCTTTTATCAACGGCAGAAGAGTATTTGGTACGCCTGTAAAACTATTTCCAAAAGAATATCCATCTAAAATGGTAAGTTGCTTCTAAGAGCACTATGTGCATGCTCTTGGGCGTATAACTTGCCACTTGCAGGAGTATGGTTACATTCTTTTTAAGTTCTTCTCCCTTAAATTTCGACAGTACACTAAAAATCTGTTTGGGAGTTATTACTGAGTACTGGTTTTGTGTTGTTTGAATGTAAAATGTGTTGGCATGCAGAATACTAATCAAGTCAGAGCTTCATTGTACAGGCTTACATATTTTAGTTCCTATCAAAACCAGCTTGCCATTTCTTAAAACTGCAGTTTGAATAAAGACCTTGCAAGACCTGGTGGTCAGCAGGCTGCCTGTAAAGAGGCTGGTGGCCAGTTAATCTCATCGGGTCTTTCAGGAGTTCAGCTACATACACCAGGTTTATTATGCTCTGTAACTCTTACTGTTGTTTAACGCTTGCTTATCTGTCTTAATTCCCAAGTGTATGGATTTTAATTTTAAATGCATGATTTCTTCTTTAGGAGTACTTTTTCGATCCAGAAGTACTAACGGAAGGAGAATTGGCACCAAATGATAGGTGTTGCAGAATTTGTGGTAAAATTGGCCATTTCATGAAAGATTGTCCCATGAGAAGAAAGTGAGTATAGTTTTGGCATCTGCATGGGCTTTCCTTTTCCTTGGGTTTGTTTAGAAGAAAGATTCCTAAAGCAGAACTTGTACATGCTGCAGATTATTTCCTTTATTGTTGAAATGAAAATGCATCTGTACCAGTTTTGGCAGTGGTGGGTGGTGGTGGTTTTTTTTTAATTTTTGGTCTGTGTTGGGTCTACTTAACTTTTGCCAGCATCATCTGTAGTGTTTTTTAACAGAATATTTTCATAGAAAGCTGCAAAACTACTTCTAGACTTCATTGCACAGGAAAGCAGTAGTTAAAGAGAATTCAAACACAGAGCTGAATAGCTGCGTGAAAGTGCGTGAGAGTGCGTTTTCATGCACTCATGAAAACATTTTATATCTTTTCATTTAATAGCTTCTACTTCTAGGATCCTGCTACTCCCAGCAAGGCACATTTTTGTTATGTTCATGGAATTACGCAATTCATGTAAAAAAGCAAGACAAGAACGTCACAGCATTATTTTTCTTAAGTACACACCTATGAGAACAATGTCTTGGTTTACCTCCAAGAGAAGGTTTCCTGATCCTGGGTAACCAGATATATAAAATTCAGCAATTATCTTCTTGCGACAAAAAAATGCTAAACTGATCTTTCTGCTTTTCGTATTATAGAATCATAGAATGGTTTAGGTTGGAAGGAACCTTGAAGATCATTGAGTTTCAACCCCCCTGCCATAGGCACCTCCCACTAGACCAGGTTGCTCAAAGCCCCATCCAGCCTGGCCTTAAACACCTCCAGGGATGGAGCTTCCACAGCTTCTCTGGGCAACCTGTTCCAGTGCCTTACCACGCTCAAAGTGAAAAATTTCTTCCTAATATCTAATCTAAATCTACCTTCTTCCAGTTTGAAGCCATTCCCCCTCATCCTATCACTACATGCCCTTGTAAAAAGTCCTTCCCCAGGTCTCCTGTAGGCCCACTTTAGGTACTGGAAGGCTGCTGTAAGGTCTCCCTGGAGCCTTCTCTTCTCCAGGCTGAACAACCCCAACTCTCTCAGCCTCTCCTCATAGGTCTCAGCCTGTCCTCATATTAGTCTGAAGTCTCTATGAAGTCTAAACTTAAAACTGATCCACTGATTTCTTTCCTAGTTAAGACAAAGCTCTTTAAAGACTTATGTCTATAAAATAGTGAAAATGGGCAAATAAAACTTCAGGAGGACAAAATCTTGAAAGCCTTTGTGCTCACTCGTAAGGAAAATGGAAACATCTAACCTTTGTTTAGAGTCTGTCTGTGTTAAAAGCTGTAATTAAAAATCACCTGCACTTTTATGCAAGTAACTAAAAAGCTACTTGCATTGGATCAGATGAAGTAGCCTTTATGCTATACAATGGAGAATTGTAAGCTTACATTGTTGAGGCTGTTAATTTGGGAATTTATTCAACTTCACCAAATGCAAGTACAGTAGCTGATGATAGTTTGATAATGAAGAATGCTGAAGGTGGTGTGAAAATCTACTCAATGTCTAAACTGCTGTCTCAGATACAATTGATTTTTAATCTTGCATTCTGGAGTGATGCCCCAGTTCATTGCACATATGCAACTATGTTCTATACAACATTAGAGTGAGAGTCAATGGGATTTTGCATCTAAGAACATAAATGCCTTATGGGGTAAGACCACTGATATGTTTGATTGCTCTGTCCAGCCATTGCAATAGGAGATGCTGTCTATGGACAGCACACTAGTTCTCTGTTTTCTGTAATCTCTTCTTGTACATTCCCCCAGTATCTGCAGTTGCTGTTGTTAGAGCACATACCTGCTCTGGACTGGTAGTATTCATTTGTGGACTAGAGTTCATTATGATTTTGTCCTTTTTGTTTGTTTTCTGAATCCGATTCTCCTATTTTCCTTAACAGTCTTCTATAGCAACCAGTCCCATAGGAATCATACAATCGGTTAGGTTGGAAAAGATCGTCAAGTCCAACCGTTAACCTAGCACTGCCAAGTTACCACTAAACCATGTCCCTCAACACTATATCTACATGTCTTTTAAATACCTCCAGGGATGGTGACTCAACCGCTTCCCTGGGCAGCCTGTTCCAATAGTTGACAATACTTTCAGTGAAGAAATTTTCTTAATATCCAATCTAAACCTCCCCTGATGCAACTTGAGGCCATTTTATCTTGTCCTATCGCTTTTTACTTGGGAGAAGAGACTGACCCCCATCTCACTACAACCTCCTTTCAGGTAGCGGTAGAGAGAGCTAAGGTCTCCCCTCAGCCTCCTTTTCTCCAGGCTAAACAACCCCAGTGCCCTCAGCCGCTCCTCATAAAACTTGTGCTCGAGACCCCTCATCAGCTTCATTGCACTTCTCTGGACACGCTTCAGCACCTCAATGTCTGTCTTGTAGTGAGGGGTTCAAAACTGAACACAGTGTTTAAGTTGTGGTCTCACCAGTGCTGAGTACAGGGGAGCAATCACTTCCCTAGTCCTGCTGGTCTTACTATTCTTGGTAGAAGCCAGGGTGCTATCGGCCTTCTTGGCCACCTGGTCACACTGCTGGCTCATATTCAGCTGGCTATTGACCAACACCCCCAGGTCCTCTTCTGCCAGACAGCTTTCCAGCCACTCTTCCCCAAGCCTATAGCGCTGCATAGGGTTGTTGTCACCCAAGTGTGGGACCCTGCACTTGGCCTTGTTCAACCTCATACCATTGGCCTCGGCCCATCAGTCCAGCCTGTCCAGATCCCTCTGTAGAGCCATCCTACCCTCAAGCAGATCAACACTCCCACCCAACTTGGTGTCATCTGCAAACTTACTGAGGGTGCACTCAATGCCCTCGTCCAGGTTGTTAATAAAGATATTAAAGAGAAGAGGACCCAGTACTGAGCCCTGGGGTACACCATTTGTGAGCAGCCACCAACTAGATTTAACTCCATTCACCACAAATTTTTGGGCCCAGCCATCTAGCCAGTTTGCTAACTGATATGTAAAATAGTGCTTCCTTTTATCTCTTTAAAGCCAATCTCATTTTAATTTCATAAGCAATCCCTAGGCCTAGCCTTGTGGGATTTAGTTAGTAGCAATACTGCCTTGATGATTTTGTAAGCCATGATTGTGTTCACCCTCTAGCTTCTCTCCAGGTTGGAGAGTCTTGGCCTTCTTAGTATCTCTTCCTTAAACACTTGCTTTCTTCCTCATTTTATCTGCCTTTCTCTGTACCATCTCTAACTCTGCTACTTCCTTCTTAAAATGTTGAGACCAGACCAACATGCAGTACTCAGATGTTGGCACACCATGGGTTTATGTAGCAACAAAATGATTTCTTCTGTCCTGTTCTTAATGTTTTATTGATCGTATCACTATACTCCCTGGTAAAGAGTGCCCCCCCACCTTTTCTGTAGGCCCCATTTAAGTACTGGAAAGCCGCTATAAGGTCTCCCCAGAGTCTTCTCTTCTCCAGGCTAAGCAACCTCAAGTCTCTTAGCCTGTTCTCATAGGAGAGGTGTTCCAGCGCCCTGATCATTTGTGTGGCACTCCTCTGGACTCACTTCAACAGGTTCGTGTCTGTCTTGTACTGAGGGCTCTAGAACTGGATGCAGTACTCCAGGTGGGGTCTCACAAGAGTAGAGGGGCAGAATCACTTCCCTTGACCTGCTGGCCACATTTCTTTTGATGCAGCCCAGGATATAGTTGGCTTTCTGGGCTGTGAGTGGATATTGCCGGCTCATATTAAGTTTTTCATCCACCAGTACCACAGAATCACAGAATGGTCAGGGTTGGAAGGGACCTCTGGAGATCATCTAGTCCAACACCCCTGCCAGAGCAGGGTCACCTACAGCAGGTTGCACAGGACGGCATCCAGGTGGGTTTTGAATGTCTCCAGAGTGGGAGACTCCACAATCTCTCTGGGCAGCCTGTTCCAGTGCACTGCCACCCTCAAAGGACAGAAGTCCCTTCTCATGTTTAGATGGAACTTCCTATGCTCAAGTTTATGCCCATTACCTCTTGTTCTGTCACTGAGCACCACTGAAAAAAAGGCTATTCTCATCTACCCGGCACCCTCCCCTTAAGTATTTATAAGTATTGATAAGATCCCCCCTGAGTCTTCTTTTTTCTAGACTAAAAAGCCCCAAGTCCCTGAGCCTTTCCTCATAAGAAAGATGCTCCAGTCCCCTAATCATCTTAGTAGCCTTTTGCTGGACTCTCTCCAGCAGTTCCCTGTCCTCCTTGAACCGGGGAGCACAGAACTGGACACAGTACTCTAAATGCGGCCTCACCAGGGCAGAGTAGAGGGGGAGGATGACTCCCTTGGCCTGCTGGCCACACTCTTCTTTATACACCCCAGGATGCCATTGGCCTTCTTGGCCACCAGGGCACATTGCTGACTCATGGTCATCCTGTTGTCCACCAGGACTCCCAGGTCCCTTTCCACACAGCTGCTCTCCAGGAGGTCAGCCCCCAACCTGTTCTGATGCCTGGGGTTATCCCTCCCCCAGTGCAGTACCCTACACTTGCCCTTGTTGAATTTCATTAGGTTCCTCTCTGCCCAGCTCTCCAGCCTGTCCAGGTCACGCTGTATGGCAGCACAGCCTTCCGGCGTGTCAGCCACCCCTCCCAGTTGTGTATCATCAGCAAACTTGCTGATGGTACACTCCATCCCTTCATCCAGGTCGTTGATGAATATATTGAACAGGACATTGAACAAGACTGGACCAAATACTGACCCCTGAGGGACACCACTAGTTACTGGCTTCCAACTGGACTCTGCACCACTAACCACAACCCTCTGAGCTCTATCTGTCAGCCACTGTTCAGTCCACCCCACTGTCCATTCATCTACCCCACACTTCCTAAGCTTGCCTGTGAGGATGATGTGGGAGACAGTGTCGAAAGCCTTGCTGAAGTCAAGGCAGACAACATCCACTGCCCTCCCCTCATCCACCCATCCAGTCACGCCATCGTAGAAGGCTATCAGATTAGTCACACATGACTTCCCCTTGGTGAATCCATGTTGACTACTTCTGATAACCTTCTCTTCCTCCAGATGCTTGGATATGATGCCCAGAACGAGCTGTTCCATCATCTTTGCAGAGATGGACGTGAGGCTGACTGGCCTGTAGTTTCCCGGGTCATCCTTCTTGCCCTTCTTGAAGACTGGAGTGACATTGGCTTTCCTCCAGTCCTCAGGCGCCTCCCCTGTTCTCCAGGACCTTTCAAATATGATGGAGAGTGGCCCAGCAATGACTTCTGCCAGCTGCCTCAGCACTCGCGGGTGCATCCCATCAGGGCCCGTGGACTTGTGGGTATCCGGTTTACTTAATTGTTCTCTAACTTGTTCTTCTTCAACCAAGGGAAAATCTTCCTTCCTCCAGACTTTCTCTGTTACTTGCAAAGTCTGGGACTCCTGACAGCTGGCCCGAGCAGTGAAGACAGAAGCAAAGAAGGCATTCAGCAGCTCCACCTTCTCTGCAACATCTGTCACCACGGTACCTGTCTCATTGAACAGTAGGCCCACATTTTCCCTAGTTTTCTTTTTGCCTCCTATATACTTAAAGAAACCCTTCCTATTAACCTTGACATCCCTTGCCAGGTTCAATTCCAAGGCTGCCTTAGCTTTCCTCATTTCATCCCTGCATACCCTGGCAGCATTGTTATACTTTTCCTAAGCCGTCAGCCCTTTCTTCCACATACTGTAAACTTCCGTCTTCCATCTGAGTTTTTTCAGAAGCTCCATGCTAAGCCATGCAGGTCTCCTGCTTGCCTGAATTTTTGTTCTTAGGGATGCACCGATCCTGAACTTGGAGGAAATAATGCTTAAATATCAGCCAGATCTCTTGAGCCCCCCTACCCTCTAGAGCGCTCACCCATGGGATTTCTCCATGCAATTCCTTGAAGAGATCACAATTAGCCATCCTGAAGTCTAAGGTTTCAGTCCTACTTGTCATTATGTGCATACTGCACTTAACCCTGAATTCTACCTTCTTATGATCACTGCAGCCAAGTCTGCCCTCAACCTTAACATCCTCCACCAGTCCCTCTTGGTTTGTCAGTACTAGGTCCAGTAGTACACCTCTCCTTGTGGGCTCTTCCACCACCTGAGTCAAAAAGTTATCATCAATGCACTGGAGGAACCTCCTGGACTGTACATGCCTAGCTGTGTAGCCTTCCCAACAGATGTCAGGGTAATTGGAGTCCCTCATGAGAACCAAGGCCTGTGACTGTGAGGTAATTCTCACTTGTCTGTAGAAGCCCTCATCAACTTCCCCATCCTGATCAGGTGGCCTGTAATAAACACTCACAACAGTCTCTCTCATGTTACCCTGTCCCTTGATCCTTACCCACAAGCTCTCAACTTGCTTGTCATCTGCCCACAGGGAGAGCTTGATACATTGCAGTTGCTCTCTTACATGAAGAGCAACTCCACCACCTCGCCTCGCTGGCCTATCTTTCCTGAAGAGAACATAGCCATCTGTGAGAGTGTTCCAGTGATGTGAGCTATCCCACCATGTCTCACCAACTGCAATGAGATCATGGCCCTGTGACCCCACACAGATCTCTAATTCATCTTGTTTGTTCCACATGCTGTGTGCATTAGTGTACACACATTTCAGAGATGCCAATGAGTGTGTAGTTTTTGTCCTAGAGGGGTGGTGGGCCTTCCGATTCTCAAAAATACTAGCGCTCTGCCCCACAAGTGCTGAGCTACTACAGCCGGGTGCCTCTCTAGTGAGCCCAGTTACATGCCCGTCCCCCTTCCAATCTAGTTTAAAGCTCTCCCAATGAGCCCCGCTAACTCTAGCCCTAGAACCCTTTTACCCCTGTGAGACAGGCTTTTCCCATCTGCTACTAGCAGGCCTGGTGTTCTGTAAATCAGGCCATGGTTGAAGAACCCGAAGCCCTGCTGGTAGCACCAGGTTCAGAGCCAGTCATTGATCTGCTGGCTCTTCCTGTGTACCCTTTCATCATTCCCCGCAACTGGAGGGATAGAGGAACACAGGGCTTGTGCTCCCAACCCCCTAACAAGTCGTCCCAAGGCCCTGAAATCCCTCTTCATTGCCCTCGGACTTCTCACTATGTTGTCCCTGCCTACCTGGAAGATTAAAGGGGGATAATAATCTGATTGCTGTACCAGGGAAGGAAGGTGGTTCTTAACATCATTAACCCAGGCCCCAGGGAGGCAGCAAACTTCCCTCTATAGTGGTCCGGTCTACATATCAGGCCTTCTGTACCCCCAAGTCCTACTCCACAGGGCTGCTCTCAATCCACTCATCGCCCAGTCTGTATCCATGTTTGAGATTTGTCCCGATCCAGTTGCAGGACCTTGCATTTATCATTATTGAACGTCATGAGGTTCATAAGGTTCACGCAGGCCCACCTCTCTGGCCTGTCAAGGTCTGTCTGGATGGCATCCCTTCACTCTAGAGTATCAACCACACCACTCAGCTTAGTGTCATCTGCAAACTTGCTGAGGATGCACTCAATCCCACTGTCCATGTCCCCAAGAAAGATGCTAAATAATACTGGTCCCCATATGGACCCCTGAGGGACATCACTCATTGCTGGTCTCCACACTGACATTGAGCCATTGACTGCAATTCTTTGTGTGCGACCATCCAGCCAATTCCTTATCCACTGAGTTGTCCACCTGTCAAATCCATGTATCTCCATTTTAGAGATGAGGATGTTGTGTGGGACAGTATCAAATGCTTTGCACAAGTCCATGTAGATGACATCAGTTGCTCTTCCCTTATCAACCAATGCTATAACCCTGTTGTAGAAGGCCACCAGATTTGTCAAGCACGACTTGCCCTTAGTGAAGCCATGTTGGCTGTCACCAATGACCTCTCTGTTTTCCGTGTGCCTGAGCGTAGTTTCCAGAAGGATCTGCTCCATGATCTTGCCAGGCACAGAGGTAAGACTGACCAGCCTCTAGTTCCCTAGGTCTTCCTTTTTTCCCTTTTTAAAAAACAGGAAGCTCACCTTGAAGCTCACCTGCCATTCTTTTGCCCATTCGTTCAATTTTGTGAGGGTTTTTTTTTTTTTCCAAGTTGCTTGCCATTAGCGCTGCATCTGACTGACTGAAGAAGCCTAGTATCATATTCAGATTTTGAGGTTTCACTGATGTTTCCTTTTCTACATCATGCGTAAAGAAGTTAGCTAAAACAAGTCTGCCAGTGGTAGCTGTTTCCCCACTGCTAGATCTCTTAAGTCGCATAGAGTGTGGAAGTGTCTCCCAGTAGAAGATACTTTTAGAGATACTGTGAATATACACAGTTTCAGAAGGAAGGAAATGAGTTCTGACTGAATTGTACAAGTAGAAAAAAAAAGTAGAACTATAGTCTTATTTTTTATACTTTGTTAGCATTTTGCTCTGTATTTCTTTTCTTCCAATGTCTTTGCAACTCTAACACCCAGATTTTCTGTTGTGTTCATATTTTTTGAGCTATAATTATTAGAATTTAGGGCTGTATTGTAATCTAATGGTGAACTTAAATTATCAAGTACACGCTACATCAGTATAGCACTGTTTTGCAGGAAAGTCAAAGGGACAAGTACATTAGTTCACTTTATTTAACCCACTGAAGAAATACACAAGATACATACATACACAAACAAAACAAAACCAAGTGCTGTCCAGAGAAAATCAGTGTAAGGCGTATGAACTCTGCAGCATTTTTCTGCTCCTGCAGATTAAGACGGCGGCGTGATTACGAAGATACCAAAACTCAGAGGTACACAGAAAGCAAGGACAGAAGAAGCAAAGAGGACAAAGAAACTCAGAATAAAACAACAGAAAAGGAGAGCTCAATCAAGGAGGGAAAGTTGCATCTGTGCACACCTCAGAAGAGAAAACTAGTGAGGGTAACAGTGGAAACTGGAAGAGAAAAGACTCCCAGGCAATCAGCAGAGAAGTGGAAGCGCCTGGAAGACAGAGACTTAAGAGAAAAACGTTGTTTTATCTGTGGAAGAGAAGGTCATATTAAAAAGGAATGCCCACAGTATAAAGGAGCTGCAGGTATGAAGCTGATCAAGCTGAGCAGTTTAAACAGAGCTTATATTTTTTGGTATTTTTAACACAGTTGACTAATGGATAAGGCTTTTGCTTGGAATGGCATCACATAAATGCTATCTTTTTTTTTTTTTTAACTGTAGTCACATATAGTCAGTTTTCCCTTTATCCTCACCTACCTTTCAGAACTTTGCTGTATCCCAAGAGATTTGACATGGTTTCTCTTGGCAGGTAAGATTCTTGTAACAGAAAGGGTGTGAGTATCTAATATGTTGAAATTGCTTCCATTGTCCTCACTATATGAGTTTGCTAACGTTCCAAATTACAGCTTCTCTTTCAGTACATCATAATTGCAACAAAAGCTAGCATTACAGCTCTTCACATCACCTAAACTAGAATTATTCTATAAGACCCTAATGTCACTATGAAAGTGCACAGATTGCTCAGACAGAATACTGTGAATAAAATAAAGAATGTTCTTGCCACCTCAGCAGTCGGAGGGATACAGCAATTTGTCGTATTTTTCATGGAGTTGGTTTGCAATTTTGACTTAAAAAAAAGAAAAAAACAGCACCACCACAAAAATGACCCCAGATCCTCACTGAGACCTGAACAAAATAATGAAATGCTTCCCTGACAGTACATAAGTCATCTTTCAGATAAAACAGGTCTCTCATCGTCTGTGTTGTAAAGGAAAAATCATCCTAAGATAAAACTTAGACTCCTTAAGACAGTGAATGGTACTTTTAGTTAGCTTCCAAAGGAACACAGTAATATTGTTTCCCTGTAGGTAAACCTAGGAGCATGTAAATTCATGCTGGAAAAACTTGCTCTACAGATTGCTCATGACTTGACCTGCTAAAGTAACAAATAGGCATCCTTTGTATAAATGGACTTTCACACCAGCTTACCTGCTACGTACTGTGAAGGTAGATTGCAAACACTTTGGTATTTTTATATGTTATGATACCTGAAATGTAAACTAGTTTCAAATTAGCAAATCTTTGTTATATTACGATCTTTTCAGGTGGTTCAAAACCAGAAGTGGTGTGTGGATCCCCTTCTTTACCCAGTGCTGCCAAACATGCTGGTAGATTAAATCAGGTAAACACCAAGTGTCTCTTTTCTTTGATCTTTTTGCCTTTAAATGTTCTAAAGTCCATATAAAGTAATTAAAAATAGCTTTACTTACGCTTTTGAGAAGAACCTTTTATTTTTTTATTGTGGAATGACATAATTCAATTTTGTTGGTTCATCAATGTGTGTATGTTGTTTATAGGGAATGCTTATACATGAAGAAAGAAAGAAACAAAAAGGAAAAGTATTTTTGAGTCCCCAGTCAGGTTTGTATATCTTCATTTCATTTCAGAAATTCTGCATAAAACACGTATTTTTAACTTGCTTTCTCCGCCAGTCCTTACGGGAAGTCTGCCTAATTTGCTGAACACAGCAGCAATCTGGACAGGTTGCTAGATAATTCTGAAGTGAACTCATATTATTTTTACTGGAAAAGCGTGCAGTTTTTCAGTTTTGTTTTGGAAATAAAACTTAGGCACGTCAGTTCTGTGTATTTTTTCTTTAGCTCCGGTAGACTTACTTTGCAGAAGGATGTGGTGGGTTTTTATCAATCTGTCTCCTGTTTTGGCATACACGGGGTTCTGTGTTTCTCCAGGGACAAGTGGAGTGCTTTCTTGTGAGGCTTCCTCAGCGTCGTTGTCTAGAATACCACATGATCAACTAACTTAGGAGAGACTATCAAAGCACATTCTTGGTCTGAGCTGCCAAAATGCAAGGAAGTTAAAATTACACTTACAAGTAGCAGTCCGATCATAAGATAAAGGCTTTAATGTACTCTCTCTGGATCAGAGATGTTTTGTGTTAGATGCATGGTTACAAATGCAGCTTCCTTAAAGTAATTTCACACACTTACTAACAGGTACAATGAAGATTTTCAAAGTGACAGCTTTTTTTAATTACTTTATGTTTCTAGTGCAACTTCGCAAACCTTTTAGCAGCTTGGTGTTTTTCAATAAAATATATAAATCTCTTTTGCGTCACCTAAAGGCGGGGACCTAAGTAGTCTTTACAAACTTTGGAAAACTAAACTGCAATTAAGTATCTAAAATCAAATTCTCAGTTTTTTTGGGAAGAGACAGTGTTTTCTGTTTTCACTGCAAGGCTTTTTCAAATCTGAGTTTGGGGATTTTAAACACAGTGATTTGTCATTGATTGTTTAGTTGAAGAAAATGCTAGTTTTCAATTTTGTTTTTTAATATTTCCTACTGTCCTGCAGCAGGTAATGATCTAAAGTTGATCTGTGTATGTTTTCATAATAGTTTGACTTAACAGCAATTTTCTCCTGTCTGATTGCTTCAGTTGTTTGATGTCTTGTCTTTTTTTCCTTTTTTTTTAAAAAAACACCTTTAAAGTGTGATGCTTTCTTCCTCCCAATCTTAGGCAGCCTTTCCGGTAAATACATGACTCAGGGAAAAGCCTCACAGAAGAGGACCCAACAAGAATCATGAGGGATATTAAGCACTGTTAAATTGCAATACAGGCCCTTCATTCATTTAAAAAATTTTCTTTGGCTAAAGCATCTGGATTCACAGGACAGCAGCAGAGACAACCTTGGACTTTAATAAAATATGGGTGTTTAAAATAAAGCAAGCAATTGTGGATTTTTAATACAGACCCATGCTCCTAAATCGATTGAGTATTTTAATAGAAAGCCATGATGTTTTGTATTCGTTTCCTAGATAAATCACATAGAAAAGGGCAGAAACTAAAACCGGAGCATCTTTAAGTTTTTGTCATTCCACCTGACCATTTTAAATGCACTAAAGTTGTGTGCAAGCCAAATACATTATATTTTCTTCAAAAACGGACTTTTTGAAGGAGCAAATAATATTTATTAATGTTGATTGTTTACTGAATCCTTGTGTAAAAGTGTTTGAAATGTTTGTAGACTGCTACATTATTTTTTTCCTGTAGAGAACTGAAAACGTAGACACTAGTAAACATACATAAAACAATCTCTGGACAAGCAGTGCCATTAAGATTTCTTGGATTTTTTTCTGTTCTGTGATTTTTATGGGAATTCATTTGCTGCTGTGCTTGTGTACAAGAAGAAAGAAAGACTAAGAAACAGGTCAGTCCTGTCTGATGCTGCTAAGAATCTTTTTCAAGTCCTTGGGGATACAGACAAAAATGCTTTAAAGAATAGAGGTATTATATTTGGCAACTGGGGAAAACACATGTCCGCGTTTTACATAAAATGTGAAAAGAATCCTTGTACCAGCCAAGAATTTAATTAGTAGTATAAACTTGAGCTTTACTTGAAGTCCTTCCAGAGCTGGTAATGTACCGTCTTATCTTGTTCAGGAGAGAATTAGTTACATGGTAAAATTGAAACCACTGTTATTTATGACTTTGAAATAAATTTTAAAAAAAAATTAAAAAATCAGACTTAAGTTTCTGTATTTCTTCTTAGATTGTAGTTTTCAGTATTCCTAACTTAAATGTAGAATTAATGTTAATTAGTAAAGTTATTAGAATTACCTGGTTTTAGAAAAGTCATATTTAATTTTTTTTCCTTACCCATCTATTTTTATTAAAATTGAAAGCTGGAATTGCCAAAATGGTCTTAGGGAACTGGGATACTAACTCCTGTTTTGGTTTTCATCCTTCTGTAGAGAGCTATCTGTAAACTTTTAGATGTGCAACTTTTGCAAATAATTTATTTTGCATTCTTTTATTAGCATGTTTTCAAGTGAAATACTAACCAGCCACAAATGGGAAATAATTCCAACTGTGTCATCTGTATATTTCATCCCATGAAATTAAGTCAGTTTCTCCCTCAAAAATAAGTCCATTCCTGTAGTTTTTCATTCATATCCCCCAAAAAAGAAAGGCTGACATGCCTTCTGTATGCCTTATTCAGCCCTCTGTTCAGAGTTACTTTCCGTTTTGCTGATGGGAATGAAGTGTGTAAGCCTCTAAGGGACTATAGCATAATCTGAAAGATAGAAGTTAGTTAAAAAAAAGATAGCGGTGAAGTTTTCAAACTGTGACATTTCTAAACTCGCATCTGAATGAAAAGTCATTCTGCAGATCCACCAGTCTTATCACTTTGAAGTTGCATCTTCCTTATGCAACTACAAATTTTATATAGTTACTAATCTCATAGCCCTAAAATAAACCCCCCAAACCTGGGTTATATGTTACAAGCATTAAACCACTAACTAATAAATCCTTTGCTTAAAGAGTAAAGAGCACAGTCATAACTTACAGAATGATATGTGACACAGAATAAACACAAGTAAGGAGGCATGCGTATCTGCTGGATTAAGTTGTTGTAAAATGTAGGAAATGGATTGAAAATTAAAATTGAAGAAAATGAAGTTCTTCATAACAATTCTTTATATGCAAGATCCTGCTTGCCTTATGGAATTATATTGTCATGGGAGCAATTTACCACATACAAAGAAAAACTCTGAAAGGACACACTGCATTAATAAAGTTTCTAGAAAAAGAACAGTATCAAACCTAATAGTAATAGACTAAAATAAGTTTACAACTAAACTCATACTAATAAAATATAATAAATATTAATAAACAAACAGTTTAAAAGACTTCTGAAACACCTGTATATTCAGTCCCTGTAATGATAGAGGGACCCCAAGTTGGTAGCGCTGTTTATTTGTGCTGCTTTTTTATTTTAAAAAAAAGGTGCTGTTGTTGTATTTCACAGGAATTTCACATGCATTTGATGTCCCTGTTTCCAAAGCTGGAAAATATCTTGTGCTATGAGTAGATAGTTATCAGTGCTGAAAAAAGGAGAAGCATGAAATTCTATTTCAGGTATGGACTACTGTTAATGGTCTGTCTTAAACAGGCAGTTTAATCTCAGTTAGCTATATAACTACTAGATTAACACACGTCCATCTCAATTGTTCAGGTGAGATTTGTTTGGTAGCTATGTTTAAAACCAGTTTCTCATTCATTATTTAAATGTATTTAATACACAATGATTTCTTTTATAAACCTCATCACATTTTTATAAGAACTGCAGAAGCAGCATTGAAAATGGTCATTGCTAGTAACTTTTTGGGGCCTGAAATAGCTGCTTACAATGGGAGCTTGCTATTGAGGAAAATATTTTTGTTTTCCTATATGATAAAGTTATCAATAATGTTTCTTGTTATTCACTTGAACTACTTAGATGTTAATACTGACTTTTGCTTTTATCTTATTTTGGTGACGTACTGAAGGTGAAAAGCAGCTTAGAAAAAGGCTGCTGTTCTAGCCCACGCTCAGTCTTTCATGCTGAAGTTCATTCAGCGGAGAGATGACTAAAGAGTGGTGATTGGAAGCATCCTAAGGAAGTACAAGACAGCAAAGCTCTTCACACCTGCATGGTAGACTGTGAATGATGAAGACAGCATTAGTTGCATCTGTACGCAAGTTTCCTGCCTCCAAGCATACACGACTGACTTCAGCTTCTGGCTGACAGTGCATTTAAGCCCCCCCCACGCCTAAGCAGGTGTGTTTTAGTTGAGGACGTGTTCCCACGTTGCATGACTTGTGTGTGAAAGACATTCTGTGTAGCTAAAGAAAATACAACTATTTTTATACGCATGCTACCTTTCTATTTGAGGTAGGAGTGCTATGCCTCATTAAAGAGTAGTGGCATAATTACATGTGTAAAAAAGAACATCTGCACGTTTACTATTAAGCTCATCAAAACGACTAAGCTCGGAATCAGGTACCCGAAATTGATGTGGTGATGAGATGTGGACATGCCGCTTGTGCTTAGACTTCGTGAATATCGTCTTTTAAAGTATCGTCTAGCATATTTACGAACGCTGTCAAGAGGCAATGAAAAACGTGCCCCTGTTTTCCTTCTGGCATAGCCATCATTCAGTTTAAAAGTAACGGGATTAAGTCCTCCCGCTGCCAGGGCTGTCGGGGTTTCTCAGCAGTACCCGCAGCCGTCCGGCAATGGCGGTGCAGCTCTCCCAGCAGCTTCCCCGCCGCCTGCCCGCCACCACCGCGCACCGGGCGGGCCTCCACACCAGCCGCGGGGCCCCGACGGCCGCACAGCCCCGGCCGGGCCGCTGCGGGGGCACAGGCCCGCCGGGCGGGCAGGGGAGGCTGCTGGCGCCCAGAGCTACGGGCCGTGCCTTACCCGTGACAGACCCCGCCGGCTCCGGCACCCGTTCGGGCCGCATCGCCCACCCCCTGCGCGGGTTTCGCCTGCGGGGGCCGACGCTCCCCATTGAATACCCCTACACGGCGCCGTTTCAAAACGCTCCTCCATGTCACCGTCAATACATACCCGCGTTCTGCGCCCGTTTCCCCCGTAGAGGGGCCCCGTGTACTCGCGGGGCCCCCCGCCGCGGCTGCCCTGCCCCAGGCCGTCGCTTATCTCCGCCAGCAGCCCCCGTGCCTGCGAGGCGCCGCCCTCGGGCCGCTCTCCTCCCGCCGCCGCCCGCAGCACCGACCGCTCGGGGCGGGGGGGGGGAAAGGGGCGGGCCCGCCGCTGCCTGCCGATCACAGCCCGCTGCCCAATAGGAGCGGCCGCCGGAAGCGCGCCGTGGCGTCACGGCGTAACGTCGGCGGTGCCCATGGCAGAGGGCAGAGGACGGGTCGGAGGGGGGCGATGGCCTCGTCGGTGGTGAGGGCCACGGTGCGCGCCGTCAGCAAGCGGAAGATCCAGGCTACGCGCGCCGCCCTCACCCTGGTGAGTGCCGCCGCCGCCGCCGCGGGCGGGGAGCGCTCGGCCCGCCGGCCCTGCCGCCGCACGGGTGCGAGAACTGCGCCACGGGCCCGGGCGGGCCGGGCTGGGCCCCGCGGCAGGTGGTGTGCGGCCGCCCCTGAGGCGCCGGTGACAGCGGGGCGGGAGGAGGAGGATGGGCCGCCCGGCCTGTCTGCGCGGTCAGCGGCTCTGCCCGCCCGCCCGCTCGCCCGCCCCAGCTGGCAGCGGGCGAGGCGCCGCGGCGGGGGTGGGAGTCGGCCCGGGGCAGTGTGGCGGCCGAGCGCCGGCGCCGTTAGCCCTCGGCGGTTGCCAGCTGCCTGCTGCGGCTGGGCGTTGCTCCGGTAGGAGAGGGGCGCCCGGGAGGGGTGTCTTCGCCCCGGTGAGGTTACTGTGGGGGGAGTTGTCGCTCCTCGCTAATGCCGGCGGGGGGAAGGCCCCGCGGCCCGCTGCAGGCTTTGGGAGAAGGGGGGGAACCTCAGTGCGGTCCCTTTACGCCGGGGGTGGGGCTTTTTGTAGGGTCACCCGAAGTAGTGTATTTATTTTTTAAAAAAAAGAGGAAGTGCATTATCTACGGAAGCTGACGAGTAGGTTGTTTTCAAGGAGGGTTTGTATCCTTTGGTTAATTGGGTAGTGCGTTCGCTACTAGCAGCAGTATTGGTGAGGCTGTACTGTTGAGAGGGATTACTGCAGAGGAAAGTACAGTCGGTTCCCTGCAGGAACAGGGGCAGATTAAGCACATAGAGCTCAGTCATTTGTCAGAGCAACTAATTCCTGTTCAGTAGTGATTCTGTAACAAATGAAGATTAATAGCAGTAATTGGAAAAGGTTTTCTACTGTAAATCTACTTGTAGTTTGCTCTGTGTGTTTAAGTCTGCTCATGGTAGGAACTTAATGTTACTAATGCTTTTCCTTTTCTCAGTGTCTTAGAAACTTGTAAGCGTGTAATGGAAACTTTTATGTTTGTGTTTTGTTCTTGCGTTTCTGCAACAACTTGATCCACATGAACAGTGAATTCATCTGCTGTAAAGTCAGAGCTTCCCTCTAGGTTAGTGGGAAACGAGAAGTAGGCCGTAAACACTTCTGTGCTTAATTGATTTTTTGTCTGTAATGTGTATGTGACGTAAGTTTCATGAGAGTGGAACTACTTGAATTGTGGTAGTGATTGGGGGCGGGGGGGGGGGCAAACAAACACTCTGATATTAAGGGCTGAAGGTCTTGAGCGATCTGTTTGCGGGCAGTGTGGGTGAGGAGGGGAACGAAAAGGTATTGTGTTCTGCATGGATTAGATTCAGCAATCATCTGTTTTACAGCAGAGTGTGTATCTTCAGATCAGCTTCAAGTAGAACACAGGCTAGTCAATACTGCTGGGTGGGTGATGCTGAAGGTGGACTTCACAGATAGGAGACAAATGTAAACTGAAAAAATTTGAGTGCACAGAGTTGGGGTAGAAACTATTTATAATACAACTAAGTATGTTGCACCTTTCAATATGTGCAAGCACTCACTGCAAATAAACTAAAAAAACTTGTTGCAAATTGATGCATATGTTTTTGTTTTTCAGACCCCATCAGCTGTTCAGAAGATAAAACAGCTTCTTAAAGATAAACCTGAGCATGTAAGTATAAACAGGGCCAACTTGTAGAATGTGCTAAGGTATTAGCACAGCTCATGATTGCAAAGCACTTCTGGCTAACTTAAAAGTTTGAAATAAACACTGAGGTGTTTATTAGAGATGTTGGCATCTTTTTTTGAAGAGGAATGCATTAGCTGGTTTATATATCAAGCTTTGCTTCTTTATAAAATGAAATGCAGGAAATATCTGACTGTAATGACATTTCACTGTACAGTTACTTTTGAGGTGGATAAAGTTGAAAAAATTTTAAGCTTCAAAATATTTTTGAGCTATATTTTGGTGCAACCTTCTAATATACTAATATTATAATATATAATGATATATAATATATAATATAATAATAGATATATAATTATAATATAATATAATATACTAATATGGAATAGTGGTGACTTCTGCTAGGGAAAGAGATCTTCAGCTGTTGATACTAAGATGTTATTAATGAAGTTCTTGTAGGAATTCTGCAGTATAGAATAGTAAAGTTGGATTCATACCCATTGGAAAACATCTCATTCTTAGGAAACGTGCTAGACACTGTATTTTTAAAGTAATCATTATTTCTCCAAATAAATGATTGAGCTTGTCATCTTTTCTTCTTGGCGAAAAACACGCAGAGTCTTGCTTTCTATTACAAAAACAAGCATTAGATTTACTTTTTTACAGTAAGTATTATTTCAAGAAGAATATTTCTCTTCTAACTTTCATACATGGCCCATTGTTTCTTTTGCTTCCTGCACATCTGCAACTAACTAGACCCTTTGTTCTAATGTTTTAGACCAGCCTAAGGAAGCCCTAAGCCTACAGCTTAGCTGGTCAGTCATAAAAAATGCTTGAAAAAAAGGGTGCTATAAAAGGTGTTTGTGTCTTCCAACCCATTATTTGCAGCTGTTGGTGTAGAGAAAGGTATTTAGTCTGAAAAGATCAAACACTGTTTGTCTGAGAACCCACATAACATTGATTACGGAGCTAGACAATATAATTTTCCTCTTCAGTTATGAAGCATTGGTGTGTAGAAAGTGGTACAGATACTTTTGAAAGATTGTTGTGTACAAATAGTTTTCTGTTTCTTGAGAATCTGTTCTCAGTTCTTTATTTGTACAGATGCTCTTTTTGTCAGACTTGTTGGATACTGTGAATGTTACAAACATATTGACTCGGCTTTTAAGGTCAATTAAAATAGTAAGCAAATAAATGTAATTGATTTAAGGACAGAATTGCTTTTTAAGGGAGACTGGCAATAGAGGTAATGAAGAAATCAAAGTATGTTTTTCAAAACTTTGGTTTGAAGTAAGTTTTCTGATAGTGTCATTACAAGGGTTCTGTGAACATCTAGTAACTGCCCTTGTCTTGGCCTCACAGCTTCATAATTACATTACTGTCAAAATCTTATCCTAGCACCTGAAGCAGAATCTGAGTGAACTTTAATTTGAAGTCACAAAAATATCCATCTTTGAAATCTGACTGTCTTTCTGATAACAGGCACCTACAGGAGTGCCAACAGTTTATTACTTCAAAAATCTGACGTACTTTAGGGTTTGATCCACAGTAGCAAACATCTGATGTTTGCTTTTACCTTGGCCATCAATTTTGTAAAAGGAAAAAAGTGTTACCTCTTAATCCCTTAAGGTAAATCACTTCTGCTTTGAGGCAGTGGAGAATAACAAATGTCTGTGTTTTGTTCTGCATACTTTTTATCTTGGTGTTCCAGAATAGGTTTTAAAAAAGTCACGAATGTGCTGTTGGGTTTTGTTTTGGTTTTTTTTGTAGGTGGGCGTGAAAGTAGGTGTTCGTACAAGAGGATGCAATGGACTTTCTTACACGCTAGAATATACAAAATCAAAAGGAGACTCTGATGAAGAAGTAGTTCAAGATGGTGAGTTTCTGATGCAGCAGAGCAAACTTCTGTGGTGGTGGGGAAGAATAACCTATTACAGGTTTGCCAAGGCACAGGTTAGAACTTACTTGAAGTAACAACTTATAGCAAGAGGCCCTACTGTTCTGTTAGGGGAATTGTTGTCACCTTAATTTCTGTTTTGAAGTAACCAGTTAGTTAAAATCTGTAGCTTTGTAGTCTCTGCAGCAGAGACTGCTCCACCAGGATAGTCTAGTCATTAATGTCTTTGGACGTGGCTAATAGTAGATACTCAGAGAATAACACAGAACAATGTACATATAAGGGAATATTTTATCAGCATACCTAAACAAAGGCTTGGCAAAGTAAAGATTTTGTTTTCAAGGGATGTTCCCAATTATCTTCTCTAATTGACTGGTGTTCCTGTTGTGGTTTAACCCCAGCTGGCAACTAAGCCCCACACAGCCACTCGCTCACTCTCCCACTGTGGGGTAGGGGGGAGAATCCAAAGGGTAAAAGTGAGGAAACTCCTGGGTTGAGGTAAAGACAGTTTAATAGGTAAAGAAAAAGTTGTGCACGCAAGCAAAGCAAAACAAGGAATTAATTCACTGCTTCCCATGGGCAGGCAGGTGTTCAGCCATCCCCAGGAAAGCAGGGCTCCATCATGCATAATGGTTACTTGGGAAAACAAACACTATCGCTCTGAATGTCGCCCCCCTTCCTCCTTCTTCCCCTGGCTTTTATTGCTGAGCATGACATCGTATGGAATATCCCTTTGGTCAGTTGTGGTCAGCTGTCCTGGCTGAGTCCCCTACCAACTTCTTGTGCACCCCCAGACTACTCACTGGTGGCACCCTGTGAGAAAGCAGAAGAGGCTGTGACTCTGTGTAAGCACTGCTCAGCAGTAACTAAAACATCCCTCTGTTATCAACACTGTTTTCAGTACAAATCCAAAACATAGCCCTGTATTAGCTATTCTGGAGAAAATTAACTCTGTCCCAGTCAAAACCAGTGCAGTTCTATACACTTTTTCAGTTTTTCTAAAAATTTGTCAGTGGTCTTTTTGTCAAATGTGTATTTTTACAAAAGCATAATAGTGTTTGTTTTGTTTTCTGTTCTGTTTCTAAAAGTTCCTAAAATTCTGTTCCTGAACTCTGTTATAGTATGTTCAGGAGTGTTACTTTTAATTTGGTTTCAAAGTAAGGCTTTGAAATACATGTGGGATATCACAATTATTTTGTTACAGAAGCTATGCTGCTAGGCAGAGCCCATCTTCCAGCTGTCTTCAGAATATCTGTGACCAACTTATAAATTTTATTCTGTTTAACAGAGAATTAGTTGGAACTTCAGCAAACGATTAAATTGCACCAGAGTATGTGAGGTACCTAATTCTGCAAGTGCTGCTTGATTTCAAATTCATCTAGCTTCTGGAGTTACCTCTTCTGCTTGCCTCAGAGCTGCTCTAGCTTTACAGGGCTGCAAACACATTTTTCAAAAGGCATTTTCTGGTTTGTATCTTAAGGAAATAAAAGCAGTTTCCCTCAGTCAGGTCAGAGGCCTTAAGTTCCAAAGCCAATGAGTGTTTCAGGTGCGTCTGTGTGCTTTCTGTTAGGTTTTGGTTGCTTCTAGACAGATTTCCAGTGAAGACTCTGACTTTTATGTAGCTCTGTGCTCAGTGAGCTGGTGGCTTTGGATTCCAGCACAAATTTTCTGGTAGTAAGTGACTGCTTCAGGGATCAGGTCCATAAACTCTTTCATTAGGTTTAGCGTTCACTTTCAGTTACTGTCCAAATTGACCCCAAAATGTGTAGATTCAACTCAGTTGCCTACAGACTTGAGTTGTGTTAGTAAAGTTTTGTCTCAATGCCTACTATGATGAAACAGCTTTCCAGCAATCTCTCATATAACTTAGTAAGTTCTTGTTGCTGTTTACTGATGCAATTTTACATTTTTATTTTTATTATTTCATAGTCTGTGAACAGCTAAGCAGTCCACTGGGGCCTTTGTATCACATTTGCAGTTTTTAAGTTCAGTAACTTTCCAGAGAGCTAGATACTTTGTATACTTATGGAACTAGAAAGAGCTCCCTTTCTAAGATGAATGATTAATTCTTAATTCTTAAAGGCTGTGATATCTTTGAAAGTTCATACATTTGCCTTATTATAGGATTTGGTATTACTAATAGTTAATGTAGACCTAATATTTTTGGTCTACAGAGCAAAAAATAATAATTTTGAGAGAGGAGCACTTGGGTTTTCAAGCTTTGTGGACATCTTGTTGGATGCGCAGACTTTAAGAATGGTAGGAAATGGGTTACTGACTGTAATGCATGGGAATTAAGTATTGAAGCTGAGATTTGTTCCCCTGTCAAAAAATACATTCATTCATGTGCACATGCAAATAACAGTTCTAGGCTGTTGCTAGACTTTTATAGGTAGGGTTAAACCAGGTGCAAGTGCCCTGCGTTAGGCCTGGGAAACCAAGTTATATTGGTAGTCTTCATATTTAGCTTCCATTTCTTTATTACTGGTTGAAAGAAAATGCCAAAGTTAGTGATGATTTTGCTGTATGTAATTTTTTTCTTTGTTGTCTTCAAGGGGTTAGAGTGTTTATTGAGAAGAAGGCACAGCTGACTCTTCTAGGAACTGAAATGGACTATGTAGAAGACAAACTGTCCAGTGAATTTGTCTTCAATAATCCAAACATCAAAGGAACGTGTGGCTGTGGAGAAAGCTTCAACATCTGAAATCTCAGGACTACTTCTTTGACTTTGAACACCCCAAAACGCTTACTATTATGGCTTTTGAAAGTAAATGCATTTTCTTCAGGTTCGTAGGTGGCGTATAGTGTGGATACAATTAAGAAAAATAAAGTTAAATAATTTTGAAAATGTAAATTGTATGTTTAAATTCCAACACTGATGTAGTTATGCTGTAACTTGATGAGTTGAGATCCAAAAGGTAAGAACAGTAAGCACTGTAGTAACATCTCTGTACTTCCACACGCCAAGGAAATAAAATCTCACTACTCTTTTCCTTTGTCATTTTCTTTGTCCACTCTGCTCACACTTCCCCATCCAAAATCCCAAAATCTCTTTGAAAGAATATATTGCCTATGTGTTCTGCTTTGATTGGGGGGGGGGCGGGGGGTGTACTCAATCATTTAATGTGTTTATAAAGATTTATATACACAGGCACACAGTCCTCAGCTTCAGTGCTCACTGCGATAATGTAGATGCTTGCTTTGTTTTTGTAGTTTTCTGATGCTTTCATCTTTTTATGTGTTAGGTTTTTGGCAGTTTATTTTCCCATAAATCCTGGGAAGTCCAAAAAGAAGTTCATGTATTAATAATAGCTGTAAGCTACCATAGCACTGCTTGTGGAAGTACTTCAAAATGGGCTAACCCAATTTTAATTCTGTTCCATTCCTTGTTGAAGGCACTCTGCTGTACTTAAAAAGTCATTTTCAAAAATGTGAAATATATTCAGGCACCGGAATACTAAAGAAGGGTACGCACAGGGCTTGTTTCTCATATTTGTTGTTTACCTTTCTTGACTTAAATTGCAAAGTTGGTAAAACTGCCTTCAGGTTCTGATTCCATATGTTCACAGAATGTGCTGTCTGTGCACCAAAAGCTATAAACACTGTTTTTGAGAGAGAAATCTTGCACTTCTTGTTACTTTTTTTTTGTAGTCATGTCTTGCTACTAATTTTGTTACAGCTCCAGCTCTGTTTTGTACCTGTAGGTACTAGGGTTTTTCACCAAAGCTTATGGTAACTTCTGTTAAACTCTTGTCTTGAAGTTAATTTGGTAACAGGAGAAAAAGCATTTGTCATTTCAAAAGCCTTCTTATTTCATAATTGTTTTAAATAAAACTAGACACTAATTAAAATACTATGTTTATAGGAGGCAGTCTTTTCTTTGGAATTTAAACTTGCTTTCTCGTAATCAGAATTTTGGTTTTGTAAAGCAGTGTTTTTCAAACTTAAAAATTCTTCAGCCCTTCTTCACTGGTACTCAGGCAGCAGTGTAAATGTCTCTCCAGACCTTCCCAAAAGCTGGTATGAGAGAAGTACTGCTCCATCCTTTTATCTCCATGTTTCCCCGATTATCCAAAGATGACATTGTGCAGCTAAGCTGCTCGCTTGTGCAGAAGAGAAGATAACGTGGCTGCCTGGGCAACTGATCGGAACAGATGGTGAAAAGGGCACAAATAAAAAGCAGGGGACAACAGGGACTGGGATCTTGCAGTCAAGGACAAGAAGGTGTTGAGATGGGAGTGAACTGAGGGCATTAAGGTGGCATGTTGAAAATCCAGATGTGTTGATCTGGACAGTTGTTGTACCCATAAGCCTGTCAACAACTTTGGAATAGTAATGTGCTGAAGAGGTAGGATTGCAGCTATGTTTTTATTCTTCCCTCTACACCTTTTTCCAAATGTAAAGGGAAGAATAAAAATGAAAAAACAATTCTCGATCTGTTTTATGTAGTACACAGGAACAGAAGGTCAGAATTTCCCCACATATAGTTAAACACTTGAATTTTGGTTGTATGCTATATCACCTTTTGATGTAAAAACACTATTTCCTTCAAGTCAACTGTTGTACACCGTTACTTTACATAGTCATTCAGGAATTACTGGTAATACACTGGCTAGGTGTACTTACAGTGTCGTAAGTCTTTCAGTCTTGCCAAATGAAAAAATGCAGTTAATGTGATATAGCTGCATTAATATGTAAAAATCCAAGCTAAGGGCATTTCTTCAGACTGCGTTTCTCTGCTTGCTAGAGGATAAGACTTCGAATGTGGTAGCACTGGTGATTGCCAAGAGTGCTAGTACTTACTCATTTAACATGTTTTGGTGTGTTTTGGGGTAGGGGGATGGGTTTGGTGTTCGCTTTTTTTTTTTTTTTTTTTTAAGATCTGTGGCACATATAGCAATCCTTTTTACGTGATTTGTGTGAATGAAAGTTTGCACCTTCATACTCCGGTGATGCAATCCTCTAAATTGTCACTTTACTAAGACACCCAACGCACAATGTGTTAAATTTCTGTTAAAGTGCTATTTACAGTTGCATAGGAACATGGTTTCTTGATTGGTCAATTATAATTTTGTGCAATACTGTATGTAGAGTTCTCAGTTATAATAATAAATATTGCCTGTTGGTAAACATGGAATAGTCCTACCTTGAATGATTCTGTTTACAGTAATAAACAAGCACTGGTGGGAGAGAATAGGCTTGTATGCTGGGATTACAATAGATACAATATTACTGTTACCTGACTTAATATTTCTCAGAAATATAAAACATTTCAAAATATTAACAGCACTCGAATAGCATAGGAACTTATGGCAAAAAAAAAAAAAAAGAATTAACTATGTACAGAAAGGTATTTACACATGCTGGCAGCACGGGCTGTTAATGTATAGACTTCTATTAAACTTCGCGACACACTGTTCTCAGAGTAAAAATTCTAACAGGCAGGATGCTTATTTTGAAGGCTTCAACATGCCAAAAGTCATTGTGTTATGTTTTAATGCAGGAAAATTATTTTGATCAAAGTAACTGTTGACATAAAAGGTTTCTAATTGGCTAGGCAATTTGAGGGTGAGCATCAAAGGGCATTCCTGGCTGTTCCACCTCAGTGCTGTATAATGGCACTAATGTGCCATATTGTACTATGTTTATGGTACGTTTTGGGTTTTCTCTTAGATACAGTCTTTCTACCTCTAAAGCTAAGTTTCCTTTTCCTGCTATGTAAAGATTCTGAATGATAGGGGGTGAAGTAAAAAATTTTGGAAAAATGCTGGAGACTGTTGATAACAGTTGCATATTCATGATGCTAGAGAGAGAGAACCAAATCCTTTATACAGTCAGGAGTCTGGAAAGGCAACAGTTACCCTTCTGCTGGCATTCTTACAAAACTTGTGAAAAAACCCACTTGCTTGCACCAGCAAGTCAGTATTCCCCAGTTGCTGAATGCCTTCTTTGCTTCTGTCTTCACTGCTCGGGCCAGCTGTCGGGAGTCCCAGACTTTGCAAGTAACAGAGAAAGTCTGGAGGAAGGAAGATTTTCCCTTGGTTGAAGAAGAACAAGTTAGAGAACAATTAAGTAAACCGGATACACACAAGTCCACGGGCCCTGATGGGATGCACCCGCGAGTGCTGAGGCAGCTGGCAGAAGTCATTGCTGGGCCACTCTCCATCATATTTGAAAGGTCCTGGAGAACAGGGGAGGTGCCTGAGGACTGGAGGAAAGCCAATGTCACTCCAGTCTTCAAGAAGGGCAAGAAGGATGACCCGGGAAACTACAGGCCAGTCAGCCTCACCTCCATCCCTGGAAAGGTGATGGAACAGCTCGTTCTGGGCATCATCTCCAAGCATCTGGAGGAAAAGAAGGTTATCAGAAGTAGTCAACATGGATTCACCAAGGGGAAGTCATGTGTGACTAATCTGATAGCCTTCTACGATGGCGTGACTGGATGGGTGGATGAGGGGAGGGCAGTGGATGTTGTCTGCCTTGACTTCAGCAAGGCTTTCGACACTGTCTCCCACATCATCCTCACAGGCAAGATTTGGAAGTGTGGGTTAGATGAATGGACAGTGGGGTGGACTGAACAGTGGCTGACAGACAGAGCCCAGAGGGTTGTGGTTAGTGGTGCAGAGTCCAGTTGGAGGTCAGTAACAAGCGGTGTCCCTCAGGGGTCAGTATTGGGTCCAGTCCTGTTCAATATATTCATCAATGACCTGGATGAAGGGATGGAGTGTACCATCAGCAAGTTTGCTGATGATACAAAACTGGGAGGGGTGGCTGACACGCCGGAAGGCTGTGCCACCATACAGCGTGACCTGGACAGGCTGGAGAGTGGGCAGAAAAAAACCTGATGAGGTTCAACAAAGGCAAGTGTAGGGTACTGCATCTGGGGAGGAATAACCCCATGCATCAGAACAGGTTGGGGGCTGACCTCCTGGAGAGCAGCTGTGTGGAAAGGGACCTGGGAGTCCTGGTGGACAACAGGATGACCATGAGTCAGCAATGTGCCCTGGTGGCCAAGAAGGCCAATGGCATCCTGGGGTGTATCAAGAAGAGCGTGGCCAGCAGGTCGAGGGAGGTCATCCTCCCCCTCTACTCTGCCCTGGTGAGGCCGCATCTGGAGTATTGTGTCCAGTTCTGGGCTCCCCGGTTCAAGAAGGACAGGGAACTGCTGGAGAGGGTCCAGCAAAGGGCTACTAAGATGATTAGGGGATTGGAACATCTTTCTTATGAGGAAAGGCTCAGGGACTTGGGTCTTTTTAGTCTAGAAAAAAGAAGACTCAGGGGGGATCTTATCAATACTTATAAATACTTAAGGGGAGGGTGCCAGGTAGATGAGAAGAGTCTTTTTTCAGTGGTGCTCAGTGATAGGATTAGAGGTAACGGGCACAAACTTGAGCACAGGAAGTTCCATCTAAACATGAGGAGTGACTTTACTTTGAGGGTGGCAGAGCACTGGCACAGGCTGCCCAGAGAGGATGTGGAGTCTCCCACTCTGGAGACATTCAAAACCCGCCTGGATGCCGTCCTGTGCAATGTGCTGTAGGTGTCTCTGCTGTGGCAGGGGGGTTGGACTTAGATGATCTCCAGAGGTCCCTTTCAACCCTGACGATACTGTGATACTGTGATTCCTGACCCACCCCTTTGTATAGCTCTTTTTGAATGGCTCAAGAAGAACAACCTGTTTAGGAAAACACTTAACAGTTCAATATGCAAGTCATCCTGACAACAGGTGATGGGGAAAAATGAATTTGAATTCCAAAATAAAAAATAAGATGCAGGTAATGGGACTGTGAAATTTAATGTCACGGATTTTTTTTGTTTTGTTTTGTTTTTTTTTTTTTAGTTTAATCCGGTCTGCCATAGGTTGCTTCTATTGTTTGGGTGTTTTATTGTAATTATTATTCTCCCCATTTATTTAAATCAGCACCTTCACTAGTGGAAAAATTCCCCAACTATACCACTATTGTGCTTACACTGGCTGCCTGGCCATTTATTAGATAAATTTTTTATGATGCTAAAATTCTGCAGTCTCTTCTGACAGAAAAATTCCATAGCTGTCTGATGTGGCAGAGTGTGTGCCTCTGTGTTTATCCCAAAAGAACCCTCAAAAAAGTACCTGAAAAAATTAGTTTTTGTCATGACCAGTACAGCTTTTTGTCTATAAAGTTGTCTGCCAGACAGTGAGCAGTTTTGCCTTTGTTCTTTACTGCCACTTTTAATATATATGAGATATGCTGCCTTAAAACGGTGAGCAAAAATGCAACTACTTAGCAAACTCCGTATGTATTCAGGTTTGAGCAGCTTCTGAATAGCAACTTTTGCATGCAATATCTGGCATATATCTCGCATTTTTCTTAAAGACAGATACAACAAGGGAAGATAAACCACTGAATTTAAGCAAGGTCTTTGCCCTCCTCTTTTGTGGTCCCCTTCAGTGGGCCATTTCTCAGCCTGTGCATGGCTTTTCTGGCAGCGGTGCTCCCCAAGCTCCTGACACGGTGGCACCAAGGGGTCCCACACCATGTCAGCCTAGGGGCACGGTCCTAACCCCTGCTTCTCTCCATAGACTCGACTCAAAACACTAGTTCGTAGAATCATAGAATGGTTTAGGTTGGAAGGGACCTTGAAGATCACCGAGTTCCAACCCCACTGCCATGGGCAGGGACACCTCCCACTAGACCACGTTACTCAAAGCCCCATCCAACCTGGCCTTAAACACCTCCAGGGATGGGGCATCCACAGCTTCCCTGGGCAACCTGTTCCAGTGCCTCATCACCCTCAGAGTGAAAAATTTCTTCTTAATATCTAATCTAAATCTACCCTTGTCCAGTTTGAAGCCATCCCCCCTTGTCCTATCACCACATGCCCTTGTAAAAAGTCCCTCTCCAGCTTTCCTGTATGCCCCCTTTAGGTACTGGAAGGCCACTATAAGGTCTCCCCAGAGCCTTCTCTTCTCCAGGCTGAACAACCTCTCAGCCTGTCTTCATAGGAGAGGTGCTCCAGCCCTCTGATCATCCTCGTGGCCCTCCTCTGGACCCGCTCCAGCAGGTCCATGTCCTTCTGGTGCTGAGGACTCCAGAGCTGGACTCAGTACTCCAGGTGGGGTCTCACGAGAGCGGAGTAGAGGGGCAGAATCACCCCTCTTGACCTGCTGGCCACACTTCTGATGCAGCCCAGGATACGGTTGGCCTTCTGGGCTATGAGCACACATTGCTGGCTCATGTTGAGCTTCTCGTCAATCACCACACCCAGGTCCTTCTCCTCAGGGCTGCTCTCAATCCATTCTCTGCCCAGCCTGCATTTTGTACTTGGGATTGCCCCGACCCACATGTAGGACCTTGCACTTGGCCTTGTTCAACTTCATGAGGTTGGCATGGACCCACCTCTCCAGCCTGTGCAGGCCCCCCTGGATGGCATCCCTCTGCATCTCAGTTCCTGAGATCAGATACCTACTGCCACTGGGTGGCAGCAACTTTCCAGTCCACGCGTTCCGAAAGGCGAATCACCTCTCCCCATACCCGTGTTCCAAGTTTCCTATTGCATTTCCTGAATACCAGAGTCCTTTTGCTTATACTGGTGAAAACTACTGTTCAGCTCTGCTTTTTGTCCTTCTTGTATTCTGCTCTGTGCTTTTTACCTGTTCCTGAAGGATGGCAGGGGACTGCAGAAATGCAAAATGCCAAATCACTTCCGAGCTCCTGATGCAACAAGAAGCAGGGAGAGAGCATAGCTTTCTGGCCAGCTCTGGCTATTGAAGCATTGTTTTTTTCACCTCCCCTTGCTAGTAGTGTGCTAATGTACCTCATTAATGTGTCCAGATCCAAATTATTGCAGATTTGTTTCTGACGGTTAGCTTTAACCTCTAGGGTAACAGAAGTTCCTTGTTGGGAACGCACAGTCCAGCGGGACAAAAAAATCTCATGAAAACAGTAGTCTCCATTCACAACAGAAATACTCTCATCCCCTTACTTATCTGGGTTTTTTACTGAGCACGTAACGATTTTATTGTACATGATTTTAATGAAAAATTCCATCTGTATTTTACTGAAGCTAAGTCCAGACAGCAGGAATAAGGTCCCCTTACTAGCTAATGAAACAAGACAGACTCCAGAAATTTCAAATAACCTGAGTAGCAGAATTCAATTCATACAGAGGATTTGCAGCCAGCCACTTCCTTTTTCAACCACGTGTTTTAATCTTTAATTTGTTCATGTAGACCTTTCATTCCTAATCACAGTAGTCCTTCTGATTAAATACTAAATAGTTGTATGGAGTGTGGCAAAACTGTGTTTAAATTAGATTGTTCTGCTGTTAATTGTATTATTTCCTTCCTTGTGCTTGTTTCACATAAGAAGCGTAAATGCAAACAAGTATTCAAATAAGGAGAAAAGGCAAGGTGCTAATGAACATAATGTTGTGGGATCTGATGATGCACAGGTGGAAGGAAACGGGAACCAGTCCCTTCTAGCAACCTTCATTTTCACAAGAGATTTGCGGAGTGCAGTCCTCCTATTTGCAAATGAGAGCTTGCTGAAGTGTAAAGTCAGCATTTATTTCTAGTGAATATCTAATGAATAGCCCCCCAAAATAAAAAAATAGAAAAATCAATACTTGGGTATAAAAAATGATAATGTGAAACTGCCACCTGGAAGCTTCATTGACAAATCATATTGCTTCTCCTTGAGATACATCTTCTGAATTTCTGCCTTTGCTATTTGAGTTATGAACTGAGATTCAACCAAACAAACATTGACAAACTTTGCTGAAGTGGTTTTAGGAAGTTCCTGTGTACTTGTCCCCTCTCTTTGAGGGGGGACTCACTCCTACGGCGGATTTGTGAAACAAGCGTCCGAGCCTCAACTGTTGAGGGTGAGTTTACATTAATGTGTTGCACTGTGCACTTAGATGTTCCAAGAAGGGAACCTGTTTACTCTTGCTGAAATGTGGGAAAACCCCAGTCAAGTGACAAATAGTTACATAGTGAGTGTAGTTTACTTAAACTACCCTATCAAGAAGAACTAGAGATTATCTGCCCACATCTTAGGCAGCCTGAAATACCTGCTGCAAGGATATTGTAAGTTGCCTCCCCCAATATTCTTTTCATGAGGAACTTATGGTTTCTACAAATAATTTAGAACATTAAAATGCTCTTGCAACCCTTAAACCCAAAGCTTGTTAAGCACACAACATAGATCCTTGCCATTCGCGTTTGATGGGCATAGCTCAATGTGGAACTGTGAAGCAGTCTAAAAAGACTCAGAAAAATGGTTTTGAAGTCCAGGTTTGGATACTTTCAAGGACGACTATTCATGTTAGATCTACGCATTTGCCATCCTGCACCTTACTGAAATTTGTTCTGCCAGGGCTGTACTTAAACCGGTTAAACCAGCCCTGCATTATAATTAGTGCCATATGTTGCAATAAAGAGGCTTTTGCATGCACATGCTTCTAAAAATGGAAGCCTTGGTTTATTATGAATTGGAAAAATATTTCCTGGAAAACAGCACTGTGGTGGGAACCCGCCAGCACTGAGTTTTGCACAGGGGGATGCTGTGGTGCGCTGCGAAGGCTGTGGCTTCGTTTCTGCTCTGCTTGATACCTCTGGCCCTGCCAGCTTCTCGAGAAGCTGCCCCCCTAGTCACCTTCCGTCTAAAGCAAGTCCGCCACATATCATGGTACTTTTAATTCAGGAAAGGCGCCTTTCGGGCAGAAGGTGAGAGAAGCGTGAAAATAGGCAGAAACCCAGGAATTTTTCACCCAAGGCAAAATATTTCATAAAATAATGAGCCAAATAAATACAAAATTTCTGTTGAAATCATGAAGTATTGTATCTGCCCTCGTGCCAACCCGAGCTGCCATTTACTGATGCTCATTTTCACGGCCCAGAGGCCCCAGGAGTTACCCCGTGACTGACACCAGCCTTCCCCTCCAGCCGTACCCGCTACACCAGAGCTAGGGACTGCGGTCCCACAACCTGGGGTTTCCCCCCTACTTCAGGTGCGAGGGAAAGACCAAGCCTCCCCCTTCCCTCCTGCTGGGGACCCAAACAGAGAAAAGGCGGCGTGAGGCAGCCAAGGCCCTGCCGGTGGCGGCCATGTTCCCCAGCCTTGGCTGCTGCTGCCCCAGCAGCTCCTCAGCGCCCTCTGGCACCCCCTGAACACAACATCCTGAGCTGCTATTGGCTAACTCAAGCTCTATCCCCGCCCTACCCGCCAAGCACACCAATCACGTTCTCCCTGCCCAGCAGGCCCGCCCCCCTCAGTGAGGCTGCTGAGGGCGGGGAGGCGGCCATGGGCATTCCCTGCAGTGGCTCCTTCACGGGCCCTGGGGTGAGGCGCCAGCGGGTGTTTTGTGTGGCCCTCGTTTTCCTAACGAGCTTCATCTCATCGGGAACGTGGTGGTCTGTGTGTGGCACGTGGCAGGGCTTATGAGGGAGAGGGCCCACGGCCAGCGGGGCGGGCCCAGGTAGTCACCAGGATGGCCCCCCGCCCTGGGGGTCTCCTCGGCTCCTCTCTGCCGTCCTGGGGTGCGGAAGACGAATTTGCAGGGGGGGAGTGTTGCAACAGTGGGAAGGCCGCTAGGGAAACCCACAAAGTGGGCTTAGAAGGCACCAGCGTGCCTTGGGAAAATGTAAGACAAGGAAAGAAAAATGCTGGTCTACCAGGATGCGTAGGCAGCAAGCAAGCAGGGGATTTGTCTATGGCAGGACAAGGGAAACCAGGGGGAAAAAAGAATGACACTAAGTAAGGAAAATGTAGTATTTTAGGATGAGCTTGTTGCTGCAATCTTTTGGTCTGGGAATCGTCTCACAAGGAAAGTGAGACATCCTGCCATCTTTGAGAAAGTTTTGAACTCCAGTGGGGAAGGTACTGTGATGCATAATACAGAATAATAACGCACCATGGTTAGCTCACTGGACACCGGGGAATAATGGATTGACTCCCTCTTGGGCATTTGGATTTTTCCTGTTCATCTTTTCTCCTTTTAATCATGTTTCTCTATCATTTTCATGTCTTTTGATTACTAATTAAAATTCCTTTTGTTTTTTCAGCACAGTGAAGGCACAAGGGATCAAAACGGGAATGATATGCTGCCAGAAAATACGGAGCAGAAGAAACAGTCATTCTCTCTTGGTTTGAAAGTGAGTATTGTAACAGTGTAAAAACAGATTGTAGGCTTTCTGTGTCATCTACTTTCCGTTATCCACATTTTTTATAGACTGATTGGCTAGGTAGCTCTACAGTAGCTAATTTTTATTTGTTCAAAATCCTCTTTGGTACGTACAGTGGAACTGTCAGAGTGCAAAGATATACTAAGCTAAAATTCACAAATACATTTGTACTGAATTTTTGTAGTGAAAACAGAATTGATACCAGAATTTATAGCTGTTTAACATTTCAATTTTAGTATTTATCAGCATAGAATTTCAGTTACTATCATTTGCCCCTGTTCTGAAAAAAGTAAGTATTTGTCTTATCTTCATGGCATAAATTGAAAGATAATTTTGTTTCTCAGGGGTGCCATATGTGTCAGTACACTTGGTTAGAAGATCAGTAAGAGGCAGGCATCTGATTCTACTTTGTCCCTTGGATTGTGTGGCCTTAAGTAGTCATTTATCTTAATGAAAACAGCTCACTCGGGTTCTTTCATAAACGTTGAGTACTCTGAATGAACAAAAGAGCCTTTGCAATCCCAACAACAGGCATTCTGCCTGGACTAGTTTCTAGTCTAAGCAATGCTGCTTACATCTATACAGAAATGGTCAGTTTCTCATGAGTTTTCAGTAAAACAAAATGATTTTTAATGCATAATATTTGGATGCAGTACTTAATAGTATAGGACAGCAAACAAATAGCACATCCTTCTCATGGTTTGGTGCATCATCTTTGCAACTTCCTAGTAAAAGATTGGCTGGCACTGGGTGCTGGACATAAGCTAAGCAGAGGTATACGCATCTTTACAGCTTCTTTAGGTTCACTTTCTCCCTCCTAGTGATCTGTTTTATACATGTATGCTTATACATTGTTCCAGACAAATTACATTTTTAAACTAGTTTGGACAATTTTATTAATCAAGGCATTATGTGGAAATTCACAGATTTATTTTCATGGAGAAGTTGACATCTACAGTCTGTTACAAACATTATAAAAGATATTCATAATGTTACAAATCAATCCAAAGGGAATGTATTCTGTCATTATTGTGGAGTGCTTGGAACATGGTTCATCGTCTGTCGTGGTTTAACCCCAGCTGGCAGCTAGGACCACGCAGCCGCTCCCTCACCCCTCCCAGTTGTGATGGGGGAGAGAATTGGAAGAGTGAATGTGAGAAAAAAATTGTGGGTTTAGGTAAAGACAGTTTAATATGTAGAGCAAAAGCTGCTCACACAAGCAAAGTGAAACCAGGAATTCATTCACTACTTCCCATCAGCAGGCAGGTGTTCAGCCATCTCCAGGAAAGCAGGGCTCCATCACGTGAAATGGTTACTTGGGAAGACAAACACCAAACAGATGCCCCCCCCAGCTTCCTTCTTCTTCCGCTTTCTTCAGCTTTATATACCGAGCATGATGTCACATGGTATGGGATATCCCCTTGGTCAGTTGGGGTCAGCTGTCCAGGCTGTGTCCCCTCCCAACTTTTTATGCCCTCCCAGCCTACTCGCTGGCAGGGCGGTGTGAGGAGCAGAAAAGGCCTTGACTGCTTAGCAACAACCAAAAACATCAGTGCTCTATCAACATCACTTTCATCCCAGATCCAAAACTTAGTGCTATACCAGCTGCTAGTAAGAAAGTTAACTCCATCCCAACTGAAACCATGACATTCTGTCTTACATGATCATCTTGCTTTCATCTTCATACCTAGCCTGTGATTACTTTTTGTACTGTGTTTAGATTGTAAGATTTTTGTGGCAAGGATGATTTGTTTGTATTGTACGAAGATCAATGGCTACCAAACTCTGACTCTTATCAAAACTTCTACTCTTCAAAAAATTTAAGTAATAATAGGTATACCAATAAAAGAAAACTTCGTAGTCAAGTCATAGGATTTATTTTTACACTCCTGCGCCATTAATGTGAAAAACTTCCTATATTCTTTTCAGGTACCAGAATTGTTGTCATCCCTCACAAATATTAAAAATGAGCAGCAAAACTACCCATCACTTTTGCAGCAAGCACACATCTCTGTCTTCTATAGTATACAGGCAGCAGTAAGACCGAACAATTGGGATACTGCAGCATGTAACAAACACCGCTTTCTTTCTAATGAGTCTGTTAGTAGTAGTTGTTCACAAATAGATGTCGAAAAGGAAAATGCTGAATCACCAAGAACAGGAATGAGAATCCCGGATGGTTTCATATCTGAAGATGTGAAACAGCTGTCTAAATCAAAGTCAAAAATATCTGTTGCTGGAGGGCACAAATAAGTTGATGTTTGTGACTGACTGCAAAAACTTATACTCCTTTATGTGGTTTTGATCAAAAATTGCCTTCTTATGCCAGTTTCTTTGATCCAAGATAAATGTTTCAGTGTGGAGATATTATGCAAGACACAATATTTCAGGAAAAAAGTCTTCAGCCGACATTTGAGACTTCCTCCATTTCTACATTACACATTTCTGACAGTGAGCAGAGACAATTATTTATGGATATCTGAGTAGTACAAATGGGATTAGCCAGGAACAACAGAACAAAAATTAAAAGAAGGAAAATAATTGAGCCTGAATTTCAAGAGAAAGTTCCTGAATATAAGAACTCAGATATTAAACTCTGAAATAATTTCCAAATAATAGAAGGATGAATATCTGGTATCTGGAAAAATAGTTTGTCAAAGCAAAAGTAGGCAAACAATCTGCTATATTTATTTACACTGAACCTTTCTTTACACCAAACATTTCTTTTTCCACCAAAGCCTGCAGAAATATCGAAAACATATACAAAATCATGACAAGCATTTGGGAACTCTCTCAGATCACTGGGCATAGCGGTAGTAAATTCTTACAAGCTTGTTCGTTGCTCCTGACATTGAATTCAGTGGGAAACTTGGCTTCGATTTCAGTGGGAGTTGGATTCACGTAAACAATTTTCTCCTTGTTTGAGCAGAGTGCTGGATTCTCAGATGAATGACACTTTGGTTTTTCAGCTGGACATCTGCTCTGAAGAGTATTAACAGGCTTTTTTATGCATCTGCTACAGCTAATGGCTTGCATACACTGTGACCATTCTGTGTGGAGGGGTCACCACATGAGAACGTCTTTGATCCCACCTGAACAGCAAAGGGGAGAATCTGTGCCAAAGCAACACTTTCTGTATTTCTCCCCTCCTTCTCATCTTCATGACTTCAAAGTATCTTAGGCCTTCCTATCAGTTTTCATATAATAGTATCTGTGTGTGTGTGTGTGTGCACGCATGTCTAAGAAAAACACCAGTTAATGGCTCTGAGTGGCCCTCCTGCATAACTTGTGAAAAATTAAACCAGTTTTTATAGCTTCTGGATTCTCAGATATAACCTCAAATCTCCAAGGAACAATTTGGTGGAGGCTGTATGTTTTCCACCATTACAACACTTTTGGGCAGGTGAGTCTGCACCTGAAGACTGCCACAGCATCCACTTCCTTACGTCCCTCAAGAAGCTGACAACTGTTCAGGCAGCTAGTTTCAATTGGTTCTCACACTGTCTCTACCAAGTGGATCCTCAGAGGCCAACAGCAACAAAATCCCTGCCTAGATGACCAAGGAGGCTTTATCAAGGGAACAGAATGAAACAAGCTGAAATAAGATCTGTGTTTTACTTCAAATAGCAGATGCAACATAGGCAGCATCAGTACAAACCCTTCTTCTCTGATCTGCCAGCAACCCACATCTGTGAGAGCGTACAGTTGTTAAGTGTTGACGTCTAGTCACTTTTTGGCATAGTGACCAAGACTGGCAATATTAATGCCAAACAGTGATGATGATGTGAATTATTTTTCCTCTTTACTTTGTAATCAGTAAAAATCTCTCTATTCCTGTCAGTGGTAGGAGGTCTGAGCCTATTTTTTTTTTCTAAAAAAACACACCAATAAACAATGTAGGCATTTATCAGTGTGGATACCTCGCTGCAACAGCTGAGTCCTGAACATCAGTTTAAATTATAGCATGCAGAGGTCTGTGTTCTGCCTTGTTACAGTGTACTCCCACTTATTTTAGAGTGGCCTAGAGTCGGCCTACACCACGACAAAAAGTTGTATTACATACATGTTAACATAATGCATACTTTTTCGCCAGTGTCAGAAATACCACATGTGATTTTCCACAATCTGAGGGGACTGCAATGGAAATTGTATAAAGGCACTGTGAAGAGGAAACAGCCATTCTAAAATTTTTTAAGAGAAGAAAATTACAGGCCTTTCGAGATACTAGAGGGAACAACTCAGATGGCACACTATGTCCTCCCTTTGATTTTTAAGGATTAGATAATTTTCCCAGTTTATCCTGCATATCCTGTTCTGCGTCATGAATCTAAATGGGAATGACTGCAGTTCAGCAGAGAAAGCAAATAAAACTGTAAGTGCTGTAGCCAATTAAAAAGTTATCATTATTTTCAATTATTCTTCAGACTGTAGTAGTAGCCTGAAAATGAGCCTGGAACATGACCTCCTCATGCTGTACAAACACAGCAGAACAGAATGGCTCTTTCTCCCAGATGTTTTGCTGTTCCTCAGATGTGGAGCAGCTGGAGGGAAACATAAGCCTTCAAACAAAAAATGTGCATGTATTTCTTTGTCTCTGCAGGAACACAGTAAGTTGCTATTTATATAACAAGTAGTACCTCTGTTTCTGTTCAATGTAATTCCCATTCTAGAGAGTTTGGCTCAATTAACTGCTGTCTGAGATATCCCTAGGTCAGATGTGATCCTAAAAGGAGGCATGTTCTTGGTTTATCAGCCCATT
The DNA here is from genome assembly GCA_017639485.1 of Pluvialis apricaria. Taxonomy (NCBI): domain Eukaryota; kingdom Metazoa; phylum Chordata; class Aves; order Charadriiformes; family Charadriidae; genus Pluvialis; species Pluvialis apricaria. The sequence goes on along the minus strand of CM030044.1, from coordinate 45,464,929 downwards.
TACCTGACCAGCTCATGCCCTGCTCAGACTAAGGAACTCAAGTCTGTCTTTCCTCCTGTCTCATCCTCTCTCACCTTATTTTTGCATATCCATCTTGCTATATGTATTTCTCCATTTTCTTCTACCCTCTTTCCAAATAATGCCTTGGGTATTTTTAATCCCCTTTTCTCTCAGACTCTACTCTTGTCAGTCACAAAGCAGTCTTTGCTTCCAAAAGCCCAGGGAACAGCCCCTTTTTCAGTTTGCTTTGTTTCAGGGATAAAGTTCCCAGTTGTATTCCTCCCTCCTCTTCCATTCTGCTTTGACCCATCAGATTTCCCTGTTTTATGACAGGATTCCCTCAGCCCTGATTACGAAAGAGAGATCTCTGCCAGACCCAAAACCCTGTCTCCAAGTGTTAGCAACATCTCTGGCTTGCCTGGTTGTCATTGCTAATCACTTAGTCCAGTGGTGTTTCCTCGCCAAAAAGACTCCCTTCTTTCCAGATGCCCAGAACAGCCACAGCCATTCTCTTCAAGCTACTCAGAGGTCTCCGCTGCTGGTATCTGCCCGGTAACTGTGCTATTTTTCTATCTGCACCATGCAAATAAGTTATTCCCCGGAGCCATGTGTGACTCTTAAATACAGCAGATGAAACCAGTCATTTCTTCAAGGATGAGATACCAAGCATGGGTGCAGTCCTGCTGCACCAGATGGTGTTTATGAAGGTACCTGGGGAAAGAGTGCCAAAGCTGTCTTAGCTACCCACCACTAGTCATTCTCTCAGAAATCCCACTGGGTGAGAGCTATGTAAGAATTTCAGATTTACTCTAAAGCTGTAAAGTAGTATTCTCAGATCCATAAGGTGTGGGAAAGACCTGAGTGAAAACCTCAGCTGGGTTTTACTTTGCTCAGCTTTAATTGTATTCCCACCCAGAAGCTGGCAGCTAGGTGGTGAAAGACTACTTTATGGTTTTTTGTTGTTTTGTTTTTTTTTTTAAATGATCTGATTTGAAACCCATCAAAGTTAATGAAAAGCCCAAGGCTTCAGTGAACTTTGGATTAGGACCATAAAGCATGAAATGGATTTCTTCTGACACAAGAAAGATAACTATTCAGTGAGTATCCTGGCTATTTTCTGATAATAGCTGTCCCCACTTTAGAATTTTAGTTTGAAAGGACATGTAGCTTGATTCCCCAGATGTGAACTGCTGGGAGAAAGCACTGCCTCTGAAGAACAGTGTGCAAATGGGTTCTAGCTGAAGGAGGATAATATAAACTTGCTGTAGAACTGATTTCTTAAAAAAAAGAGGAGGTGCTCTAATGCTGCCCAAAGGCCTTAGCTCCTGGAGACTCTTGCGTCTCAGCCTGATGGTGGCGTCACACTGGAGAGTGTCCTTCCCTCGCAAAGTGATCTACAGAACGATAAACCAGACTCTATACGTATGATTCCTTCTGCACATAGAAACACACTTAAAATATGAATCTTACCTCTATTTAGATGAATTCATACTGCTGAAGTAGAGTATGTAACACAAATTAAAGCTTGTGTAGGTCTTAGAACAAGTGCCTACAAAACAAAAGGAAACTAGTGCTTGTGTTTCAGTTGTAGCACTATCATAATCGTTCACTGTCTGTAATTTGCAAGAATGACAGACTTCCTAGTATAAACCAAAGATTGCATAATGTCCAGGATGTCATCTTAGGCTGTCTTTATTTATGATGTCTAAAATTCACGGGCAAGCTACAACAAGTAAAATTGCTTAAAAGTCTTTGCAGAAGTCCATGGAGGCAAAGGAAATGAGAAGGAGGAATGCACTCTAACCTGTGTTTTGTATCAATGTTTTTATTGATGTAGTAGTTTTTACAGTGAAGAATTTAATACAAATTATTCTAACAAAATTGCTGAAACAGTAACTGAAAGCTATGTAGGAAAAATACAGTCTATTTTTCCAAGCTTTTGGTATCTGCTACTCCTTTTGAGGAGAAATTTGAGCTATTACCCCTCATCTGTAGTTACCTTTATTAAAAGATGTGAGAGTCTACCTTTCAGTGATGGTTGTTATGTTGTATGTTTAATTCTGAAGTGCTTTATTCCACGCAGGGTGCTGGAGCTGGCTCACTGCGCTCTGCCTGCATGCTTCAGGGAAAGCCTCGCTGTCTGACGTGGGTCTTTGAATTCTGCTATGCAGCAACATGATTAGAAGTTATATCTTTCAAGTTGATCTTAGACCTCTCCCCTCTCTTCCTTTTTTCCCCCCAGGTCGCTCTAGTCAAGTTTTCTTTAGCTCTCTGACATTTCAGGCTTACAAACATGGTATGGGGTCTCATGCAACAAATAGAATACATAAAACAAAAATGGGTTTTTTTGTCCTTTTAAGGGTGCCTCTGATCTAACAATGCAACAACAGCAGTTTTCTTTGCTCTGTGATCAGTACTGTAACAGCTTGTGTATTTAGGAATGGCTGTATCACAGTGGGCTGTTTTTTCTCATATCTGAAGCACAGCTTCACCATTTGTAGAGGGAACAGAGGACCGGGCTGTTTTGTGAATTATATGCAAAACACAAAGAACCAGGGACACTTCTTACATTGGAAAGAAGTGGTCCATCCCCACCAGAACTCTATAATCCTCACTGAAATCTTGCTTTATCATTAGGTCTTAAGACTAACATGCAGTGGTGGCATGATGCAGCAGAAGTTTCCCTGTTATGCAATGGAGTAACTATTTGCCTTGTACACATTAGCTATAATATATAATAAGTTACAATGTGCAACAATTTGTTCTAACCTGCAATAAGTTTCCACTGTTTGTTAGTTTGTGTGATTGTTTTTTAAGTAATGCTTGACAGTGACAGTGTTCTCTTGCATTCATGCACCCACTCAGAAATCTCAGTGGGGATTTCACTGGCTATTCCCAAGCTCTCAGAAACAGGTACTTAGTGACACAAGCTGTGAGCGTGAACAGGGCAGTGTAAGAGAAAGTTCCAAAAACTTTGACGAGGTAATATTCTTTTTTTGTTCTTTTCCCAGTATACAATATTCCTGTCTTATTAGTTTTAGCTTGTTAATGTACTTGTTTTGTTTTGTATGACGTAGCTTAATATTTCTGTTGTGTTATATGCATAGTGCACATACACACACTGGACAACTACTGACCTCCCCAGCTAAAAAAGATTACAGCCACTCTAAGGAGCAAACAAATGCACGGAAACTTAAATATAGAATCTGCTCTCCCAGGGTCACCCAGTCAAAGTATTACAGCTGGAAATAATATTCAAGAGCTGTTGTCTTTAGTCTCTGTTATTATGCCTTGTAAATCATGCACTGCCCCAAAGCAGATATAAATTACACTTCTCTTGATTGCAGAAGGCCCTGTGCATTGCCAGAGTAGCATGAACTAATGTAAACGATTGTCACAACTAACAGTTACAAGTTCTATGTAACGCAGGTGCAAGGGCCTGTCTGTGGTTTCTTGAGGGACTGCAGAGAATAGAGTAAGGGGCTGCAGGTTTTTGAAAAAAATGCTAGAGCCTGAAGCATGGCAAGAGTTGGAGATGTGGCACAAATCACTGCAGATATACTGAGATTTGCAAAAGGACAGCTGCTCGGCTCTTCTTCCAATTGCTTCATGGAGCTGCCTTCTGTATAGAAAAGGGGGATGATTACATTTGAATGGAGACACCTCAAGACAGCCTGGATCTTCTTTCCCACCTGAAATGGCAATCACTTAGAACGCAGACACAGGAAAGTATTACCGGTCTAGCTAGGAAATCCCTGTTTTCTTTAATGTTTGGGGGTTTTGGTATTTATTTTTTTTTCTGCTGATTGTTTCATTATAAGGGAAGATTTTTTGAAAAGTTCCTTCTCTGTGAGATGGGATAGTAGCATTAGCAGGGTGAGTGGCATACAAATCATGCCCAACAGTAGCTCTGCAGACTTGGAGCACTGCTGAGCAGCCTTTGCAAAATAAGTGAGAAAGTGTTTGCACGGTCTCTGTGTCCTGGAGTATTCTTGGGCAGGCACAAGTTTGTTGGCAGCAATAGAAACAGAAATAGAAATGTTGGCAGACATGGTTCTCAGGTCTGTAAGTGCTTGTACTTGCAACTGATCCCAGGCTCTTAAAAATCATGTTCATACAATTAGGGATGAGAAATGATCAATGCAATTAGTCCCCACTTACTGCTCCTCAGGCACCAAGAGAGACAATCTGTGCTGAGCTGTGCTTCAGTGGGCTCTCACATTCTTGCTTTGAGTATATTATTTCAAATGCATTATTTTTAGAGCCTTCAAGTCTATAAAGGCCTATGGATGTTGGATCAGGGCCAGCTCTGACTGCACTTCTAAAAGTGGTGGCCACAAAGAGCTATTTAGGGTAGTGCAGTGGATGACATGCAGATCTAATGAGCTCCTGGACTATTTTGGGTCAGCTGCGCTTTTCTGTGCTGCAGGGCAGCTAGCTCACAAAAGATGCCTATGTGCAGTTTGTTGTTGGACCTAAGGCAGTCCCTGGCTGCACAAAGGAGTATGAATTGACTTCAGGAGTTAGCCTTAGCATGCTATAAGCAGGCAAAAGGTAGCAGGGCCCCTACACATAGCTGTGTTTCAACTGTTGCACAGCTTCCTCTTCCAAGATATAGCAGCAGGATCACATCTCTGTGCCATGCATGATACACTCATTACCGCTGCTCCAAATAGTCTTTTGCCCGCTGTTTTCTATACAAATTCAATGACAGGATTAGCACTGCTAGTGCTATACTTTTCACCACTGCTTGTGTCTGTATCAGTAGTCCCCATGAAATAACCTAATCTAGGGGAAAGATGGAACATAATACTAAACAATACCTCTTCTCAATGGGAACTGTAGCCACCGGTGAAGAGAAGACAGGTGCAGATATGCCTTAATTTCTGTCATGACAAAGAAAGCAGTAGAAGTAGGGGTAATGGACTATCTGTAATAAAGTCCATATCTTTCCAACTTCCACTACTATGATCACTGTTCAGAAAACAACAAAGCAATCCAGACAGAGCATGTAGAGGCTCTGATGGGATCTTGTAATGGAGGGTATACATTTCCAAAACAGCTCTACTGGCTGCCACTACAGTATCAAGGGAAGAGGCAGGGATGAAACCCAAAAGAGCATGAGGACCAAAAAGAACTTGGAGACAGCCAATTTGCCACAATTTAGCTCTTAAGTACAGAAAACAAAACTGTTGTTTTTACATACTTTAGAAGCAAAGGATCCAAAATTATATCTCATAGTTCTGATGCAAAATGTCAGTCTTTTAGAGGCATGGGTCACTTGGCAAGCAAAGTAGCGTTGCTATCCTTTGTGCAGAGCTGGCAGACATGTTGTGAACTCTTCAAAATCTAACATCTTCTTTCCTGTCAATATCTCAACTCTTAAGCCACAAAGTTCTAGAAACAAAATAACAGTCATTCTTATGGTGGTGATGGCATAGGATTCAAGTGCTGGCAAGACTTTTGGGGTTGGTTTTTATGCCACCTGATGGTGATAACCCATGCAGATGTAAGCTTCTCTCTTCACCCAGAAACAAAGGGTAGAGGAAGCTCCCAGAAGGCCTGATGCACTCTCCTTTGTACACACACTCAGTTTTGGAAGCCTTATTTCCTAAATGATACATTATTCTGGTGTCTGGGGAGATTGTGACCATAGACACCTGAGGCAGTTCCTGTAGCTCTGTAAATCAGGGTCACCAGAAATATAACAAACTACAGTATTTGATTAGGAGTCGTGTATTTATTTTTCTATGGGACAGTGCAAATTTTTATGTTTGCCTAGAACAGTCTAGAGGCCAGGGTCTCACTATTGCTTGGGTGAGCAGATGGTATCAGCACAGAATCATAGAATCATCAGATGGTTAGAGTTGGAAGAGACCTTCAAGATCACCTGGTTCCAACCTCCCTGCCATGGGAAGGGCCACTTTCCACTAGACCAAGTTGCTCAAAGCCCCATCCAGCCTGGCCTTGAGCACTTCCAGCGATGGGGCATCCACAATTTCCCCAGGCAACCTGTTCCAGTGTCTCACCACCCTCACTGTAAAGAATTTCTTCCTAATATCTAACCTAAATCTACCCTCTTCCAGTTTAAAAACATTCCCCCTCATCCTATCACTACACTCCCTGATAAAGAATCCCTCCCCATCTTTCCTATAGGCTCCCTTTAGGTACTGGAAGGCTGCTACAAGGTCTCCCCGGACCCTTGCCTTCTCCAGGCTGAACAACCCCAACTCTCTCAGCCTGTCTTCATTGGAGAGGTGCTCCAGCCCTCTGATCATCATGGCCCTCCTCTGGACCTGCTCCAACAGGTTCATGTCCTTCTTATGTTGGGGGCCACAGAGCTGGATGCAGTACTCCAGGTGGGGTCTCACAAGAGCAGAGCAGAGGGGCAGAATCACCTCCCTTGACCTGCTGGCCGCGCTTCTTTTGATGCAGTCCAGGATGCGGTTGGCTTTCTGAGCTGTGAGTGCACGTTGCCGGCTCATGTTAGGTTTCTCATCCATCAACACCCACAAGTCCTTCTCCACAGGGCTGCTCCCATTCCATTCTCCATCCAGCCTCTATTTGTGCTTGGGACTGCGCCGGCATGCATGCAGCACCTTGCACTTGGCCTTGTTGAACTTCATGAGGCCTGCACGGGCCCACATCTCAGGCCTGTCAAGGTCCCTCTGGATGGCACCCCTTCCCTCCAGCACGTCAATCACAGCACACAGCTTGGTGGCGTTGGCAAACTTGCTGAGGGTGCACTCAATTCCAACATCCATGTCACCAACAAAGATGCTAAACAGCACTGGTCCCAGTACCGACCCCTGAGGAACACCACTCGTCACTGGTCACCATTTGGACATTGAGCTGTTGACTGCAACTCTTTGAGTGCGACTGTCCGGACAATTCCTCATCTACCGAATGGTCCATCCATCAAATCCATGTCTCTCCAATTTAGAGACAAGGATGTCATGCAGGGCAGTATCAAATGCTTTGCACAAGCCCAGGTAGATGATGTCAGTTGCTCTTCTCTTACCCACCAATGCTTTAACGCTGTTGTAGAAGGCCACCAAATTTGTCAGGCACAATTCGCCCTTAGCGAAGCCATGTTGGCTGCCACCAATCACCTCCTTATTGTCCATGTGCCTTAGCAGAGTTGCCAGGAGGATCTACTCCTACAATCTTGCAGGACGCAAAGGTGATACTGACTGGCCTGCAGTTCCATGGGTGATCCTTTTTTCCCTTTTTAAAAATGGGGGTTATGTTTCCCCTTTTCCAATCAGTGGGAACTTCACCAGACTGCCACAACTTCTTGAATATGATGGATAAGGGTTTAGCATCTTCAACCACCAGTTCCCTCAGGACCTGCAGACAAATCTCAGCAGGTCCCACAGACTTGTGCACTTCCAGGTTCTTTAGATGTTCTCAGCCTTAGTCTTCTCCTCCTGTGGGCAGTTCTTCATTCTCCCAGTCCCTGCCTTTGCTTTCTGTGACTTGGGCAGTGAGGCTATAGCACTTGCTGGTTAAGACCAAGGGAAAAAACTCCCTGAGAAAGTAGTGGATGAATATCCTGGAAAAGGTTCTTCTGCTGCACACTATTCACTTTTTCAATCTTTATGCGGAACGTATCAGGCAAAAGAGTTTAGCAAGCACCAGAGGCTTCTTGACTTTAGATTGAGAATCAAATTTGACAATGCAACAACCAGTTACCTGAAGACTACCGTCAACCATATTGCTGATTTTTTCAAACACCCTAATTTTGTCTCACTTGTTTGTCAGAAGGAACATAAAGGGTGTGTTCTGCTAACAGGAGCAAGGTGACCATGAAGGATGTTTCTCATTGGTGTTTTTTGATGTAGGAGGGTTTGAGCAGTTGTTCACAATTTATGTAGTATTTTTACAGAACAGCCCGTCGAGCTCACATGTGTAAATACATGTGTGAACGTTCATGATTTCAAGAAATCCAGTATAATTGAGAAAATTCAACAAATACCCATACTATGTGGTTGCTACCATCTGGTGGCTATCTCCATACACTGCATTTTTATTTGCTAATTATTTCTGTCCCCTCAAATAACAGGGATGCAAAATTAATGGGAGTTTTTTTTAAAATGTGCCTGTTGTGCAGTATCAACTCTTGTGGGTTTGCAGAAGCAACAGACCGTCACAGAGCCTGTGTCTAATCTGAACCTTCAGGCTTTACTGGGCTAACCATATTTTGATAACAAAAAGCTGAAAATGCTGTTGACATGACACATTCCAAAGGTGATGCATTCTTATTCCTGCTGCTATGTCGGGAGTGCAGAAACATCATTTTCTCAATTTCAGTGGCATCCTGTACATACCATCTTTGAACTGCTGATGGCAAAAGGAGATTTGACTCATGTAGCCAGCGAGTTAATGTTGGCAGCAGTCTCAGCCCAAGTGTGGACAATTAGCTAGCAGCCCTAGTGGAAACGCTTTGCTTTGTCTTGGTGCTAAATCACTGGTAAGGCTGTCATTCTCTATTAGTTCCCTGTTGTGACCCATGAGATGGCAGATCAGGTTCAGACGCACACACTTGTGTCTCGCAGGCACCCGTCCCAGAAAACACAGCATTGCCTTCACATAAATAAACACCACTGTATGAAACTTGTGCTTTGAACCTCTGTAAATGCAACAGAAAATAATTTTTCTTTCATCTTGCTGCTACTCCTGCATTTATAGATAGCGTGCCTGACTGGATAATCCTGTTTCCCACCTGCATTTCCAAAGTACTTCTAGAACTTCCCACGTGACCTCTACCATTGTTTCCCTTTTTGCCCTATACCTGCATATGCAATACATGTATCGTGCACAAGGCAGGGCAGAATTCATGTGAAGAGGTGTAAATCAGCCTGTGCTTTATAGAGACAAGACCCCTGTAGGAAGGTGCACCATCAGAGCTAAATACTGCAGCTGACAGGTAATTACACAGACACTGTATCATACGCTATGATATCCTGCTACCTAGTGTGAACCCTGGGACAAAGAAGTGATAAAATGATCCTTACATGTTCTAGCTTCCTATAAGATGAAGTGAGGCAAGTCAGCCAAAACTGTACTTAGTTGCCATGTTAGTTACCACTGCCCTTCCCTGCAGAATTGCAGTTTTGTGTCACTCACAGTTTTTCTAGAAAATACGGACTGAGACCTGGGTGGACATTCAAGATCTGGAGAGAGCTTTTGTAACCTTTACCCTGTTTTCTGTATTTATACAGGACTAGCCATGTGCTGTCCCTAATAAATTAAGCCTCTCAGTGCCCTCATTAGGTGGAAAAAGCATTATTGTTCTGACTTACTGAGGAATTTAGAAGATACTGACTTGTACTTTAACTGTGCACAGCAGAGGTCAGGCTAGAAAATGCACTTTCTGAATTTCAGTCAAATAGGCCTAAGTTTTGCAAGCGGCAGCCCATGTTCTACGAAAAACAGGTTCAGTCTGTGACCTGCGCATGTGACCGTATACATATGCACAAGGTCGCAGCAAATGTTTGCAAACCTGGCATCCTTTACTGCCTATGTAATTGGTATCACAGAAATCTGTCCATCAGTATAACACTCATAGGAAAGAATGTGTTGTGTTCCTCTTAGTGGCTTATACATATGGAATCTTAAAAGGCTGAAAATAAGGGATTCAGTCTTTTACATATTGTTTTGGAAGAGAAAAGAATGACAATTCTGGCTAGGTATCCAAGGTGAACCATCAAGAGTGAATACAGCCATTGCCTGCAGGTACTACTTTTCCCAAGAAAATGGCAGCAACCAGTACTGAAGAATAACATTAATCAATGAACCTTCTGAAGCAATCTTCAGAGATAGCCTATGAATGAAAAACCTATTTCCCAGATCAGGACAAGGGAGCTATCAACAGTTACGCATTACCCATGCATTTGTATGTGTGTAAAAATGACCATAGAGAAGGTCAGGAAAAAAAAGCCCAAACAATTCGTGAGTGAACTCCTCGGGATCAAGATTATTAAACTGCTAGTTTTGCAAGAAATAGTAGGACATTTATTTTTCTCTCCTACCTGCAAAGCAGTGTGACTTAAAAAATGCACTTCCTCACAAGTAGGCAGAAAACTATGGAATTTGAAGTAAAGGCTACATCCACATCCCTCACACATGTTTAAACAATGCAGATCAAAGAAGAGATCAGCTGCTTGCATGGTCAACAGGTCTTAGCACTATAGTTACAATCCATTTTACAGGGACTCGGGAATTCAGGTAACATAGAAGATTGCATGGACTCATGGGAAAGACAACACTTTTTGTGTTTGAGATGTACTCTGTGTCCAAGCCACTGAGGTAATACATCTTAATTAACTTACAAACTTTCAGAAGGTCCTGAACTAATCAAGCAGGGCTTATTCAGCAGGGGTTGACCTATCCCTTCTTACTAGTCACAACACGGCACTTAAAAATATTATAGCTCTTTCCCCATATGTTAAATGAGTAAATAATTAGCATCCTTGTACTTCAGTTAATGAAAAAAGCGCAATGCAAAATTACAAGATATTTTCTAAAATAGGAAAGAGAAAGAGGCGTCGGGGGGGGTTAGCATTAGTTTTGTTCATGCACGGAGATACCACAAACACCACACAAAGCACAGGCATATAACACTGGGCTGGTAATATCTAAAAACTGTAGATTGTACGTGTCAAGCAATTGTATGTCAGTCACCACCTGGAAACATACTACACCCACACTTCAGAACAATCTTTCACACGGATTAACTCTCCTGATTAATTTGTCCACGAGTTCAAGAAAAAACAGATATACTATTTTTACAGCATCAACTGCAAAGTACTTTGCACCTCAGGTGTTTTCCTTTTAGGGACATTTTAACATCTATCAAAACCTACTGCTTATAATGAAGTTTCTGTGCGGAGCCTTAGCAACATGACAAAACTCTTATAATAAAGGCATCTGCTGAATACTGTTACCTTTCATGGGATAACCCTCAATGTTAAAAAAATGTGCACCACCATCGGTTTTAATGTTTCTGACACACATAAAACAACATTTGTTCCTTTACCATTGACCAACTTGCTGACTTCCAATTTGGCGTGTGAATGCATCCTGGTTTCAGTGCTATGACAGCTATATATATGTCAATGATCACACATTTACTGCTGTGTTTCCAATTAATCCAATCATAAATAACCATTATTATACAGATTTGGGTGCTTTTAATCCCTCTTTCTCAAAGCACATCTAATTTTCGTACTTCAGTTTAAGCAGGAGTTTTGATTTTCACAAATACCTCTGGAACAAATACAAATTATGCAGGCAAACCACCTCCAGCAGCCTTCTGCAAATTGCTTTACTTCTACTCCACGCTCTTCAGACACAGTATTTTGGCAGCAGTAAGTCACTAACAGTCCTTGTACACAGTGTTTTCAAGTACAAATTGGGCTTCGTTATCAAGGCCAGCTCCATCCTGGGCTGAGGGTCACAACACTGTCTCGTGAAGCCGATATAATCAATCCCTTATCACATACACTGCTTCTACTACTGGTCCTGAGAGATCTTGCTGAGATCCTCAGCCTTCCTGCCGTTTAAAGTGTGTTGATGCGTGTTCCTATTGGCTTCAAAGCAGTGTTAGAAGATCGTTCTGAAAGACCATCGTAAGACTGTGAATATATAGCTAACATGAAACAATGCTGAGTGGTCTGGCTGCTATATGCCATCCATTTTGCTCTTCTAAACCAACATGAGTGGGTTTTTTTTCCAGCAACTCTTTGGTTTACCACATTTACGTTCAAAGACAAAACTTGTTAGTTCTCTGTTAAAATACATGGCTGTTAATTTTTAAAATAAAGATCTATTTTTATTAATGTTGCATGTTTTACTAATTTTTGTGCAAGATTGGTTATGGCTGTAGTTTAAAGTATTGATTAATAGGGAAATAAATGATAGCTATGAAGATTAAACAGTGCAGGTTTTTGGTTTTTTTTTTATCTAACAACCATTGCTCTACAGCATCTGAGCTTTTCACAACTTCCTCTCTGTCAGTATCAGTTACTGATATTTTATGAAACCCTGGTAAGTGATGACTGCTGATAAACATTTTGAACTAGTTCTTTTAATTTCTTCTCATTGGATCCATGCTGTGGACAGTGCTGGACACAATAAAACCTCTACTCTCCCTATGAAAGACAGGCTTTATAGTCAGTAAGATTTTGAGACTTGTCATTTTTTTCTATATCTAAATGATTCCCCTCCCCTCATCTTTTGGACAGAACAGCGTCTTCTCAAGACAACCTCATGAGACAGGGAAAATAATGGGGTTGTGTCTCCAGAATTTTTAGCTGCCTGTAAGCAAGTACAGCAAAATTAGTCAATCAGTCATCCCAGCTGCACACTCATTTTTTTCTGCTTGCACAGTTATTCCTAATTAATGTTTTTACTGGTGCTTATTTTTAACATCTTCTTGTCTTACTGACAAAGACAAGATGGTTTCTGAGTCTCATTGTGCTTTTATGAATCTCAACAAACAGTTCGGTTCCCTAAATGTTTGAAACCCTGGTTTTAGTCAAATTACAACTCTAGACTTGGGCTGTGCTGGGCTGATAAAGAGTAATCCACTTCTCCTTAAAAATTGAAAAAGAAGGGAAAAAAGCTCCCACTTGGGAAATCGCGTATCTCCCTAACTAGAGCGATGTGATCCAACATGGCTTTTAACTTAAAAGAAAGATTTTTGTTTCTGAGCTAGACAAAACTATTGTATGTATTACTAAAAAAAAAGTAAGTATCTGTTCTCTCCCATGAAAAAGCTGAAATGCAGGTCGTACATTGATCAAATTTTAAACGGTCTTCAAAGGCAGGAAGAACAGTTCATATTTGGCATTACCTTCTGACACGTGGAAGGCCATTTTTTGTTAAGTTTGCGCTCTTTGGTCAGTTAAGACATTTCAAATTTTTGTTAAATCCATCATGCCGTTAGGAAACTGACCTTGAAATAACAACTCCTACCAAAGATTAATAAATTATTTTGTGGTTTTTCATAGCCGACAACTGCTGTTTGCAAACTTTTTTTTTGCTCTTCCACTTGCAAAGGCAGACACAAGGCGCAGCCCTCGATGGTGGAAAACCCCCACCTGAGTTATACCCACGGGAAGAAACGCCTTGCCTAACTTTTTTTTTTCCCCTCTTTGTTCCCCCCCCCCCCTTGAAATTTCTGAACGAAGGAAATACCCGTTTGCCCGTGAAAACCAACTATTACGCCGGCCCTCCCGAGTTTTATTTCACTCGTCTCCGATTTCGGACGCTCAGCTTTTTTTTTTTTTTTTTTTTTTTTTTTTTCCCTCCCCCCTTCCCCGGCACGTCGCTTCCCAGCAAACCGGGCAGCACTGGGTGATTCGGCTCCGGGCTACCCCCGCCGGCCGAGGGCTCTCTGCCTCGCACGCTGGGACGGGCGATGCTGCTCCTCGCCGCTGCCCCCACCCCGCGGTGCCGCGCCCGCCCCCCCCCCCCCCGCCTCTCCCCGGCCCCGCCGTGCCTCAGGCGGGGGGCGCCGGCGGGGCCCGGCCGCTCGCTGCCCCCCGCGGCCGCCAGACTTCCTCCGCGCCCCGCACTTCCTGCGCTGCCCAGCCCAGCCCTGCCCTGCCCTCCCCTCCCCTCCCCGCCGGCCCTCCTGCCGCCGCCGCGGCACCGGCCGCCGCCTTCCTGCTGAGCCGGGGGGCGCCGCCAGCGGCACGGCGAGGTGAGCTGAGCGGCCGCGGTGCCCGCGGGGCTGGGCTGGGCTGGGCTGGGCTGGGGGTCGGTGCGGCCGGGCCTGCGCTACCGGGAGCCCCCCTCGTCCCCGCTCCCCCCGCACGGCGGCCCTGTGCGGCGGAGGCGGGCCGGCCCGGGCCGGGCGGGGGGTGGGCGGCGCGGCGTGAGGGACCCCGGGCGGCGGCCTGCCGCCGCTTGGCTGGCGCTGCCCCGCCGGGCTCCTCTCGGCCGGCTCCAGTAGCCGGTGGGGGGCGGCGAGCGGCGTCGCCGGTGCCGGGTGTTGTGTGTCGGGGGGTGGGCAGCCGCCGGTCTCGGCGGGAGGCGGGCGGTGGGGCCGGCGGAGCGGGCGGTGAGGTGCGGCCCCGGGCGGGCTCCGTCCCCCCGGGCGGGCTGCGTCCCCCCGGGCCCTTCCCGCTCGCCGCGGGTAGATGCCAGCGGAGGTACCGGGGCGGCTCGCCTGCAGTTAGCTTGCCTGCATACCTGACACCAACGGCGTTTTATTACATTACTTTTACTTTTTTTTTTTTTTTTTTCTTCAGCCAGTCTTCCTTCTTGGGGTCTTTTGCACAGAGAGGAGCGCGTGGAGCCTAACCCAGCTCTGGATATTCACAGCGGAGGTAGAAATGAAGATGATGCTAGAAATCAGAGCGGGCTGTAACAAGGCAGGGTGTGAGATAGTCTCCTCCGGGCTCCCCTTCCCGGCAAAGGTCACACCAGGCGGTCTTTCGGTCTTTCGAGGTCCCTTCCATCCAGGGCCGTGACCTGAAGGTGTTCACCGTCCTCCTCCTTCTGAGCCAGCCCCGCTCCCACTCCCGCCGGCGCTCCCTGCTTTCCCTCCCCACGGGCAGCAGAGCTGCGGAGGTCCCTCTCCCTCCGTCCTTGCCCCTGTTGGGGCGGCTGATGGCTTTTCGCCAAGCTGGTGCCTCCAGAGGCCGTCCCGCTTCTGCTTGGAAAAGCGTTTTCCCCCACCTCAGAAATTTTGGTTTGGCTGTTGGGTACAGAGTAAATACCGGGTTTATTTCCTGCAGCCAGGAGTTTACCTTGCTTCGCTTTACTGGATTCCCTTGTTCCCTTGTCAGCTTGGAAGATGGGAGTAGTTGATCAGGTTTTTAATTAACCTTGCTCTTGGGTTGAGTCTTTTTAAATGGGCCTTCATCTTGCATCTTAATAGCACTTGGCTCATAAAGAACTACTTGCAATGTTGATTTTTTTTATTCTTTCTAGGGGGAGGTTTGCGTGTTTTACAGCGAAAACATACGTGTAGTGTTACAGGGGTGGGGGAATGGTAGCACTTTTGTGGTTTTCTCGCCACGTCTAAACCGACTGTACTCCATTCTCTAATGTTGGGGTTTTTTTTTAACTTGTTAGTGGGTGTCCTATTAATTGTGATCCTAACAAGATAGTTCATGTTGCATGGGAGAAGTACCTGCAACAAACTATTTTCCTCAAAAGAAATGAACAGTCTGACTAACTGTTCAGATCCTTCTGGTGTATACATTTGCTTGTGTAATTCTGTTTTCATACACAGTATTTTCAGGTGGTAGTAGTATTGTCTACAAGTACAATCAGACAGCATGTCTGGAAACTTTGTGTGGGTATTTTAGCAGATTTTGTCAAGTTACCTTTGGTTACCTAACTTCCTTTATCAGAAGAGATACCTACCTTAACCTTCTGGCATCTTTTTAGCTTCACACCTGTTTGGGATTTCTCTTTAATCAGATAAAGGGCAGGACATTGTAGGTGATTGGTTGTTACCTTCTTCTAAAGTAGTCTTTTGAAAGAAGACATACTTCCCGATTTGAAAAATAAGTGATGGTGAGTGATACCAGTCACCCTCCCCCTGAACAGATAATGCTTTTTCAGTATTTTAATACTTTTTCTGATCTGTTACTTCTAGTTTAAAATGCATTAGAAAAGAAAGACCTAAGGTCTGAATTGATGGTTATTCCTGAGGGAGATGAGAGTGCAGTTGCTGAACGTGTTGTGCTGTAAATGCTTCTCCCCTTCCTGGTCCTCTGAAAAGTGTAACTTGATAATTTGGGCAAATAGTGACTCAGTGACATCCTGTGGCATCTGTGTTTGCTTTTATTTTTTTTTTTTTTAGGGGGTGGTTGCCACTTCGAAGTGAGCCAGTCGTCCAAAGTACAAAAGTTCGAAATTGCTGAGAGTTTTTTGTTGGTGTGGGTTTTTTTTTTCAGCATGCAGTTTGTGGATTCCTGTGAATGGTATTTAGAAAGTTTGTGGTCAGCAGCCCTGAGTTCATTGTACAAACTTTAAATCTCCACTGGAAAAACATTTGTTTGACCTCTCTTGACTTGCAAACTTGAAGAAAACCACCCCCAGACAGTGTTGCTGCAGAGAATGACAAGAAATCTGTTTGCTGTGTTTTGTGGCAGCGCATTAGACCCAGTTTCTGACCCCTGTCGGTAGTTGGTGCACCCTTGAAAGCGTTAAGGTTACTGCTGACAGTAACTGGTTCTTGCTGTGCCACTGCGAGTGGTGGTACTTGTGGGTAACATCCAGCCGTGAGTGACAATCCGACAACTGGATTTCTCTTTCAAGGATAGTCACTACTGTATGTTAACTAAAACTGAAACTTTTTGACTCATTTTTGTCACCTCTTCGTTTCCACCCGCCCCCAAACCATCACCTTCTTTTGGAAGACTCAAATAGGGACAGGTGCACAAATGTTTGCTCTCCGATTCGCTTTTATAAGAGTTGCTTTTATTAAAGTTGGCGTGTTTTTGCTGTTGTTTGGGTTTTTTTGTTTGTTTTTTAATAAAACCCAGTTTCTAGTACCTTTTAGTCTGATTTAGTCATCTCTGGGTGCAACTAACTAACTTGTCAATGGAAGAGGTTTTGATTAGCTTGCTTGGTTAAGATGCTATATTTTTATTCAAGCACCCAGACATTGGAATTTCATGGCAATATTTGAGAAAAAAAAACAACAAACAAACCACCAAAAAACCATCAGGTAATTTCTTCCAGAATCTCACTGAGAAACTGGGGAGGATTCTGCAAAAGGTGGGAATAGCACCATTGGGGGTCCCTTGGCGGGAGGAGGTTTTCCCAGCCTGGGCAGAGCAGTTGGTTGCCTGTTGGCCAGCCTGGCTGGGATGAAGTTATGTGTCCTGTCAGTGCTGTCCAGTAGCCCTCAGGTCCCTGTGGTTTTTTCTTCCTCCTTTTTGTCTGTGCTTATGGCTCTGCCTTTCCAAAGGAGGTTTTCCTAAGGTTGTGTCCTTACTCAGAGGTGCAGACATCCAAGTAGGATGCTCCTTTACTTTTCAGTGGCTGCTCCAGCTGCACATGGTCTTCATGTGCTGCTCTGGCTTGCGCTGGCTTCCTGCCATGTGGTGGCTGGGTGGTGGAGGAGGCAGTCGGTAGGCAAGTAAGCAGGCAGGGGGAGAAGGGACCCCTTTTGCTTCCCGCCTGTCTGTGCGCTCCTTTTATTGAATTCTTCATCTGTTCTGTTCGTTCCCGCTCGGCACATTTCATGTAAATACACAGAGCTGGACTTGGTGAGCAGAGAGACTTGGCTTTCCTTCTGGGAGTCTGAAATGCACAAATTGTTTTGCTCTGTCTTTGCTTCTGATATTTTAGTCTTGAGACTTAGTCGGCGCAGTTATTAATTACCTGTAGTGGAAGATTGCTGGATACCAGCTATCCTACTTCAGCTGACTATAGTAAAAGAAGGAGTTGCTCAGACTGATGGTATATTAATATGAGAACTAAAAGTACGCTATATGTTAGTTTGCTTGAATATCTCGGAGTCTACAACATCTGCCTCTCGATGAAGCACTGCTGGGTTGGCAAAGCAGAAGGATAAAATCTGCTGTTCAGAAGTCAGGAAATTTATGCTCTACCAAATGTAGAACATTATGCACGTGATACAGCATCTCGTTTTCACATCTGTGGTAAACATTCGTGAAGGATGGATTCCTTCATGTTCAGTCAAGTCACTTTCTTACCCATCAAATCAGAAACATATTTTATTTGCAACTCAAATAACTGTGCCAAACCAGATGTTTCCTGGAAAACAGCATGTACAGATACATTCCCATGTAAATGTACTTACTCATCTGATTTGTTTATATCTCCTCCAAAATACGTGTGTGTGTATCCATGATAGAAAGTTAAACAGTTTTTATTTTTAAACTGATGAGTGCGGGAATATCAGTATCGCAACTGAGGTGATGTTTTGGGTCTGCACTATTCGGATGGAAGATCCTTCTGTTTCATCTCTTTCCTCTTTCTTTTGCCTTTCCTTCTGTTCGACTATAAAAATATATTCCTAATTAACATAAATTATTTAAGGACAAACAACACTGGATTTTCTAGAGAGAACAATGTATTGAAGTCAGACATGCTTTAATGAAAACAACGCTTTCTTGGCTGCTTGTTTTTAATAGCTGAAAACAGCAGAAGAGTCACTGAGGCTGCTGGATTTGTGTACTCAGTGTATTCGGCATTCCTTTAACATGGTTTTGCGCCTGTACTTTGAGCATCATTTGTCCTTTGAACAATGTAGTTGCTTTACCTATGAAAATTTTTGAGCTAAACAGCTAGTCCCATATGTTTATCCAGTAGTTAAATTCCAGTGCAAGTTGTCACTGCTGGTAACATAGACTACCTTCTCTATTTCTGACTGGTAGGAGGAAGATACCAATTATTTTATTCAAGTAGCACTTGAAATGATGCACTATGTCTTGCAGTGTTATGTTTCGTAATTTTTCCATATTTTCAAGTGTACCAACTAATACTGCTAAAGCGAAGAACAGAATATGAATGACTTCGTGGCAGGTTCTGAGATACGTTTTTTGAAATGTAGTAAGCAAAAGTGAATTAATTATCTTGTTCTTAGCTGGCGTGGCGGTGCTGGTCATTCCCATTTTTCACCTCTCATTTTTGCCAGTCTGGAGATCTGTGGTTCATGGTTTTCAGGGAATCTGTGTAAGGCGAGGTGGCTCTGTACTTGTCAGGTGCTCCTCTTAGGATGGCACAGCAGGAGAATAGTCTGTGCAGGATGTACGTGTTTCTTTCAGTTCTTAGCTTTGTATTGGAAATTTGTGCATACCTCTCTGTGTGTGTTTTGGTCTACTGCATCTTGATTTTTTTGCATTACCACAAAAATGCATGGTTGCTCCCCATACTTTTGCTTTTTCTGTTGACCTCACCTCAGCTGTACGTGACCCCATGGGTGTCTACAGGAGCTGTACTGCATGTGTCGGTTTGCTCCGTGGCTGAGGTTTCCTTAGGCAAGAGACTCAGGCCTCAGTGTCAGACCTGTGCAGCTGTGCACACTCTTTTGGGGTTGTTTGGGGTTTGTTTGGGGTTTGGGGTTTTTTTGGTTGGGTTTTTTTGGGGGGTGTGGGGTGTGTATACGTACACGAAGAGGCAGCATTTTCAGGAAGCTGTGTTTTACTCTTAGCCTCCATATATGCTGCATCCACGAATATAAACAAATTCACAGACTTTTCAAATGAACAAATAGATTTGAAACTTTCACCAGTCTGGCAGTATTGTGCACTCTCTGCTGAGAAAAGAGGAAGTTTGGTTGTATCTTAAATTGAATGCAAAGTGGGGATTTTGCAGAGGATGCATGTGCACACTTAGGTACAGATGAGCTGTTGAAGGACTTCAGTGCTGGACATACAGTAGAATCAGCATTTCTGGTACCTGCTCACTGCCAGTATCACCTTCTTCCCCTGTAATTACAGTGTATGTCCATGTGTAAACCCTTTGAGAGTTGCTACCATTTATTAATGCTTAAATACATCGCAACTTGTGAATTGCATCTGTAGGGAAGAAGTTGGTTTACTTAAGAGCATGCACCTTGAGTGCTGTACAATATATTAATAGTAAATGTACCCGTTTCAGATTTAGTTAGTGTCTTCCGATGCATCCGTGTTTGCTGTCTGTTTGGTCTTCTGTGCTTTTGTCTGCAGAGTGCAAAAAGAAGAAAAGTTGATCTCAGTTTACAGGAGAGCAATCTGTTACAAACTGTGCCCAAGATTCTCAGTGGAGTTTGAGGATTCATTAAGGTAGGTGCCATTACACTCATTAATACCAGATTTTGTGATCTCGTAGGATGAATATGGCCTCTTTCAAACATAGTTGCAACTGTCCTTTGCTGCTGCTTTTCTGTTAAGACGGGCTGTTCCACAGAAACAACCCAAATCTCAATAGCAACCAGTAGTACCCTTGCTCATTTGTTAAAGTAAGGTTATTTATTTTCTGTTAGGAGCAGAGAAAGCAGCTGAGGATCAAAGCAAACATCACTTAATACAATTTACCATTGAAATCACTGGAGTGTCTGCTAATTTGGCCTTCCTTTGTCCTTCAGATAGAAATACGTAGACTTCCTTGCCGGGTGTAGTCCCTTCATCTGAGAGCTGTTGCATTATTGCAGTAAGAGTTTAATAGTGTGTATAAAACAGCCATAGCAGAGGATGCAATATAATGTGTCTATTTTAATTTGCAGGTTTCCACACTGTTGTGGTTCTTCTGGGTTTGTTTTTTTCGTGAAATGGTTGGGCTAGGAAACAGCTGCCGAGGGATGAAGTCTCCACCTCTCCTTGTGGCTGCGCTCGTGGCGTGCATCATTGTTTTGGGTTTCAATTACTGGATTGCAAGTTCTCGCAATGTGGATCTGCAGGTAACTTTTCCTTTTGCTCTGCATGTCATCTTGTACTTGTGTGTTTAACAAACATAGTTCACGACAAGAAGGATTCTCCCCCTGCGTGTGGTGGGCCAGGAGCTTCAGCTTGTTATAGGAATGTTCACAAATATTACAGTAGTGGGAGGTGGGGGGAATGGGAGGAATGCCTATTTGTAGGTGAGGGGGACCCAAAACTTGAAGACCTGCTTGTATGGGACTTGTCACTTCTGCTCACACAAAGCGTTCAGCTATCTTGTGCTGTTTCAGTTTACAGGTGTGACAAATGCCATCCTCTGTTTTTCTTCCTAACTGTACATTGAGACTGGCACTCCCATTTTTAATCTGAATGGGCATCTGCCATTTGCTCATTTCCCTAAGTTTTTTTTCTGATATGACCCATAAGAATGTATGCATGCTTTCCCACCAAGCACAAGGAAATCTAGCTTGTTCAGAAACAGGGTCTAAAAATCTGAATTCCTGTTTCTTATTTATAAGAGGACACACGACTCACGTGGGATAATTACCTTGTCTGCTGTTTTTCTAATGGTAACTGTATTTCCTGTGACTGTTGAGCTTGAGTTTTAATCCTTTCTGGAGCACATGTTATAAAGTTGAGTACGTGAATAAAGTTTCTGGTTTGTGACAATGTGTGCAGGGTGGTTCATACGGACTTTTTTGTTGTTTTGTTTTGTTTTTTTTTTAGCAAGCAAACCATACTAGCTTATTCTTCATCTCAATAACCTGGAGACATAAGGTCCTCTTTACTGGTACTGATTTACTCCATCACCTTGTATGTTTCTCCCAAAGTTAACTTGAAAATAATTTCACTTCTGCGTCGTCAGACACTCTGAATGAAATAAAAGCATAGCTGAAGGCACAGATGGACTCTATAGCACTCTTTCAGCCCATTTGTTTGTTGGCAAGACTTTGCAGCTATTATGACTGAAATGGAATAAGTGCTTTTCTTCTCTCTTCCAGCTAAACTGCAAGTGTTTCTCCTCCCTCCCTCCCCGCATCTCCATTCTCTTGCTTTCTATGGCAAAGAAGCAGAGTAGGCAGGCAGTTGTATGCAGCATACTGTGCTGTAGGAAGATTTGGTCCATTTTCTTGGAATCTTGGAAGATGCACAGTTTTTATTATATCTATTTTTTAATCCACCTGGAATCACCAGGTCCTTCTACCTGGGTAAATTCTGTTGATATTCCACTCCCCCCTCTTCCCCCACGTGTCTTTGTTTGTACTCCTCCTTGATGCTGAAGAGCCATTTTAACCCGAAGTGTTCACAAACAATGTCCTGCAAAAATAAATTGGTACTCAGAAAAAAAGCTGTGACAACATCAGGCTTGATTCCTTTGCCTTATGTCTCTGTGTTTGTATGCGCAATATGTGATGGTGTTGAATTTTCCTCTGATTGTCACTGCTCTTTGAGCAGTCAAGAATGATGATTTTTCTGCTTGAAGAATGATGATTTTCTGCTTATAAATGAGTTTTACTCATATCTGTCTTTGTGTAACAGCTGTATGTCAGTCATTTATGTAGAAGTTGGGCAGTGTCCTCCCTCCACTCTTTCCCTGGTCTTCCAGGAAAACGTATTCATTTGAGAGATGAGTTTTCCATCTGAGTTAGTTTAGGATCAACACTGGGAAGTGCAGTGATGTCAGAATTGTCTGAATTAAATTTAAAAAATGATTTGACCTTGTACTTCAGAAAGATTGTAAACTGCAATCTTTTTTATATTGTTTTTTTGGGGGGTGAGGGGTGTATTTTGGGTTTCCTTAAGGTCAAGTAATATGGCAGCTTTGCATTCCTCTTAACTGAAATTTTTATAGTGTCTACAGAATATGCTGTACTGGAATTTATGTAAAACTGGGGTGGGGGGTGTCTGCCTGTGTGTGTGACACGTATCACCAGCTGACACAATACTTTGACATTAGCATTGTTAGTTCTGTGAAATTTGGTATTCCTCAAATGTATTGCAGAAGATTCTGGCAAGGGGGAAGCATTTCTATTTGCTTTGACTAATTTGCTCTTCTTCCTCAGGGTCGGATCATGGATCTGGAAGGCAAGGTCCGCAGGGCGGCAGCGGAGAGGGGTGCTGTGGAGCTCAAAAAGAATGAATTCCAAGGAGAGCTGGAGAAACAGCAACAGCAGATCGACAAAATCCAGTCCTTGCACAGCTTTCAGATGGAAAGTGCCAACAGAGTACATCAGGAAGAGAAGGTAGGGCCTTTTCTGGACACACTTTTCTCCGAGACTGCGGTTTACCAAGACACTCTCCACAACAGAATACAGTTGCTCAAATGTTCCAGCCAATGGGCATACAGTGAGTGTTGGCATGACAAAACATTTAATCTATGTATCACTGTATAATATTTAGAAAATGAACGTTGAATGCACATTACAGCATTCATTGTATAATACGTGAAATATTCAAAGCTGCAAGTAACAGCACTTCTGAGTAGAACCTCTGCCCCCTCTATAGATCATTGTTACCAACCTTGGGTTGGCCTCAGGCTTTCTTTCCTGTATTCTAATGTTTTAAACCTTATGGAAAAGAAGCAGCTGCACCAACAGATATATTTGTAGGCATAAATGGTTGATGTTTATTTCTAAATACATTACAAATTTTGTGGCACCTTGGCCTTCTGCCTCCAAAACCCAATAGCACTGGGAGACATTAGAAGGTTGGACTAGCCTTTCATGGCAGGGCTCCCGACAGCACAACATTGCCAGAGGGATGGGAGCCATTTGTGAAGAATGTGAACATACCTACTTAAATAGCACTGCGTACGATTACTGCTGTGTAGTATCTTCCAAACTGTTTTGTTGTGTATTTTCCTCGTGTTGCTGATACCACCTCTAATGTGGCTGTCAGTCATTAATACCACTTTTCTTGCTGCTGGAAGTACTTAGTTGAGAATATTCATTCTGGGTTTATTGCTTCTCCTGTAGAGTCTCTTGACTGAAGTTTATAGATCAGCTTCCCAGGACTGTTATTTTCAGCAGACTGAATAGACACAACTGATGATGGTAATAGTTTGCTCTTCAGGTAAACGGTTCACCATTAGCTGACAGTTCGCTGCTCAAAACTTGCAGTGCATGAACAAAATATCACCAGAATAATCTTTGAAGGACTTAGAGGAAGAAAAACTGAATAAAAATGGAAGGTGGAATTGTTTCATTAATATGCATGTCAGTGGCATATACTTTTAATACATTTTGAAGTCATTTTTATCCAAGGTCTTCAAAGAAATAATAAACCAATTCTTTTTACCTCTTTTGAGACAAACATGTTTCTGTGATAGTCTCTTCTTGTTGGGTTCAGTCATTGCATATACTTTAAAAAGGTGAGGTATAGTTTGTCTATTTTTTTTTTTTAGTGTATGTATTTATTAAAAAGATACTCAAGGGTAGTCAGCATTCAAGTGAGTAATCAATCTTGTTGTCACTTCTGACTCCTAATAGTGTGTGTTGCTACTGAGTGGTGTGGGAATTGTTTAAATTTACTATCTTCTGGGAAGGTATACCAGTTTACATGTAATTCTGTTTTGGCATCCTTTTACATTCCAATTCTGTCCTGCAAGGTGTGAAAGCACATGCATGAGTTTTAAAAAAAAAAAAAAAAGTAAGAAAAGAGCAAACAGATCTGAGTATTTGCTTAATTTACTCTGCAGTCTTTTCTACAAGGGAAATTTATCTATGCTTCCTTTTCATAAATATATTTTCCTTTAGTCATGACTATTAAAAGTCACTGGAGCTGGATGCTCGCCACAGAGTTTACAGTGCAGGCTTGCCAGATGGGTGGATGTTGAGAGCTGGTAATAGGAGCTCACTCTGGAGTTTTAAGATATCTCTGGGTGAAATGTTGCTTCTGCCAAGCATGGTGTGCAACGTTTCTGCTTCAAATTACTGTGGTACCAGACAAATATAGCTGGCACCACACAATCGACCTTTCTTGTTGTGGTGGTGTTTTTGAGTCTAGAGGACATGTAGGAGCTGTTGCCCATTAAATCTGGCATCTATGCCAGGAAAAGCGGTGGGAAGTATTTTACAAAATCAGAACTGCTGTTGGATGTGGGGTTAGTCTGGGGAAGAGTCAGATCTTGCTTCTGAAGTCTCTTGGAGTTTTCCTCTGAAAGAGTCAGTGACAAGGATGAGGGAGACATTAATGCATTCACAGCTGGAATTGCAGAAGGCTACACACGCATGGCTTCTAGAGAAATTATGCAGCCACGTGGTAAGTCCGTGTTATCACAGGGATGAATGATAAGGCAAAAGTTACAAAGCAGCTTAGAAATAAACTGGTTTACTTACTGTACTGTGGTGAGGTCACTGGTGGAGTTGTGGAGTGCTGGGAAAGGCACAGAGATGAGAACAAGGAGCATAACCAAAGCTGTGCAGTAGTTTTTCTACAGTGATCCACAGTTTACAGGCTGGAGAAGAGCCAGCTGAGGAGAGCCATCATGGGCATCTCCAGGATCCCAAATGGTGCAGAAGAGAAGAGACAAGGCATGGTTGTTCTCCATCCACTGATGGGCTTCAAATGCAGTCAGCAAGTTGTAGTTCAGACTGGGCAGAAGTGTTCTTCACACAGTAGACCGCGAAGCTGTGAATGTGTGACATCCATAATGCCCGGTTGCAATGGGTCTGTGTCAGTTAAAAAGCAGCTGCATAACTTTGGACAAACACCTGCCCCATCACTCAATACAGAGATGTTCCTTCTGGCTCCAGTCATTCCTCAGCAAGAAGTAGCTGCAGCTTGGAAAGTACTGTGCCTTATGGCTGCCTTGATGTTCATTTGGCATCCAGTGTTAGAAACAGGGTGTTGGGCCAGGTGGATTTTGGGGCCAATCTGATACAGCTGTTCCTTTCTCTTAAGTCCTTTTCCCTCCATCATCCTAAAACGCAGTTGTTCAGGAATGGAATATTCTATGAAGCTTGCTGTTGATACCCCAGGAGCTGATGCTGTAGGAAGCGTTTGATAAAAGTGGTGCAGTGGACTCATTTCACATTTTCTGCTTTTTGTGACTGGAGAAGAGCTCTCAGGAGCCTGAAGTGGTAGGAGAGTGTGTGTGTGGCTGTGCACCACTTCATGGCAAATTCAAAACTTGCTCTTGTTGCAACACATGAGCAAATATTCTGCACAGATGTTGTTTGTTTTCCAACTCTTTTGATTTAAAAGTAGCGGGAGTTGTTTTACTGGGAACCTGTGTATTTGTCAAAAGATGCCATCAGCCAAGCTGGCATGGATTCATCTGCTCTAATCTAGGAATGCCCCTGATATGCTGGCAGGGAAGAGAGGGAAAGCTTAGTTCTCCTCACTGAGGACCTTGATCTGAAGAAGTTGTCCAGGATCAGAGGTTATTCCACAGAGGGATGTGGAATATAAGAAAAGGCTGTTTCCCAGTGCTTTTTTTTTTTTGTGTGTGTGTATCTATATCCATGTATAAGTGTCCATGCATAATTTGTATAAAAACAGAGGCACACACCTATCCTTGTTTTTCGGCTTCACAGATTCCAGTGGAATCCAGAATTCTTGGGAGGCAAGTAGTGAATTCACGCTTTCTGGTTATAGGAAACTTGGTCCTTGAACTGAACTTTATTTGCCCCATGGGCATTAGCAGCAAGTATTTACCTAGTCCAGGAAAGATGAATGCAAATCCAAACCCTGAGTCTCTCAACTTGCTTTACAAGTAATACAAACTGTCTAAATAACTAGACAGATAGTGTTAAACTGGATTTTGTTTAGTTCTTCTTGTTGTTCTTAAAGAAAAATGAAGATGCTTTCAGCTGATGTGTAGGAGTGAATGGTCTGTCTCAAAACCCCCTCTTTTTCAGGGAAGAATTGTGGTTCTTCTGGTTATAGAGGAAATCTGTATGGGAACAAACTTTCACAATCTAGACTCCTTATCAAAAGCAAGTCTCAAGTTGCTTTCATCAAGACCCATCTTCATTGCGTTTCATCTCTGCTCACTGCATCTTACTACTCTGCTGATAAAATAATTATGCCACTGATTTAGTTTCTTACCAAACTAATAGAACGGTAAGATACTTGCCACGTTAAAGTCATTGTCAGTGGTAAGCACTTTGAGTTAAATCTGCCTTCTTTTGTAGTAGAGTCGTCTCTGTGCTTCTTAAAGGACATGGGCATAGAAGGTACGAGGTAGCCACAGCCTGAAATACACCTGGTGGGCTCACTAGTTACTGAGGCAACGTAATCCTGGGAAATAGCTGTTGTAATTATTTTGTTAGGTCTGAGTATGTATAAAACACTACTATCACCAGTCTGCTTTTAAAAAATCTGCTTGAATTTTTAAGGATTAATGTAGATTTAGCAAATGGCTTCTGGAATTCCACACAGAAATAGACTGGAGAGATCAAGAGAGCTTAACAAACTGTTAGTAACAACGGATGAGGAATCAGGAGTGCAAAAGGGCTGTTTCTAATCCATAAGCAATTTTCTAAAGAACAATATTCTGTATGGTTGTTATTCAGGACTCGTAGCTTCTGGGATGTATGCCGCCATGATAGGCTTTTTGAAGACCGTAGCGGGAGAACAATACCTGTAATCTCTCTTATTTTTAACTGCTAGAACGTGCTTTTGCAGCTTGTCATTTTCTTTGGTTTTATGTAATTCTTTCCCAGCCCACATCTTTTTTTACTGAGGAGAGGGGTAAGCTTTGTACATGGTATGTGAAGCACGTCACTGCCCTGTTGCTCAGTGTTTTTTAACACTGGCCACAGCTGCTCTCAGATCCCTTCCCTCTGGGAAGATTTGAATTCCCAGCACAGCCTTCTGAGACAAAAAACCTATCAGTTGGCTCCATTCTCAAAAGGAATGACACTGGGCAGCAGGGGAGAGAGAAGGCGGCCTGCTGTGAAAAGGAAAAGGTGCCTATGTGTGTTTTATGTGTTTTTTAAACCAAACAATGTTGCGTCTTCTAATTTTGAAAATGTTTTAAGGAAAAGCAAGCACTGCCTCATGCCCCGGTTTACTTGCCATAGCACGATGTTACTAAATTAGCAAGAGAAATCAGTCTCCTTATTCATAACTGGTACAGCATAGGTCTAGAAGACTACCTCCATTTAAAATACGTTTTCACATGGTGGAGAGAAAAAAAAAAAAAAAGGATAGTCTGGGACTATCTGAACTGTAGGGACCCTCAGAGTGGAAATTTAGAGTATGTGTAGCTTAGGAGTTAACTACTGCAACATTTCTACCTCTTCATAGCAAAATGAATGGACAAAAAGGAAAGCAGAAGGTAAATTATATATACCTGTAGAGGTTTTATAGCAAGATTCTCACATCATAGGATTCTGGTTTTTTTACACTGCCTACTATTTGGGTTTTAATGAAATATAACAATGTCATGAAAGTCCTGTAGTTGCACAGGGCATATTTTCTCCAATCCACTTGCTGTTGCTCTGCACCTGTAAAAGTAATTCCTTATTCATATGTGTCAACTTCCTCTCTCTTTTACTGAGAATGTAAGAAATTGTTAATTTTATGATTTTGGTGGTGTCTGCAGTTTTGAGGTGCATGCCATGGTGCACAGGTCTTTGGCATCATGAAAAAAGAGAGTCTAGATTGCTTGTAGCAGAGGATGTGAAACAAGATTGTGTCCCTGATCTTTCCCAGGATCACTCTTTAGGAATAGAGCTGTGGGGGTTGTTTGGTTTTGGTTTTCTGGGGGTTTTTTTTGGTTTTTTTTTGGTTTTGTTTTGTTTTGTGTGGTTTTTTTTTTGTTTGTTTTTGTTTTGTTTTGAGTGTTTCTTTTTTTGTTTGGCTGGTTGTTTTTTTTTTCCTTTTATTGAAAAAGCCTGTAATTTCTGAATGGAATTGAATTCAGTGAGAAATAGGTTTAAATGAATAATGTCTCCTCCATTTTGGGCTTGAAATTTGTTTTAGGCTTGCTTCAATTGATGCTTCTCCACTGAAGTATACATGAGTGTGCAGCCCCTAGACCAACCTAAGAGAGAAATATTTTCTTATGGATCTTATTTATTAACTTTTTCCCCACTTGTTATTACACAGTTAGCCATTAATCTCATGTTCTAGAATGAAGAAGCCTTTTGGTGACAAGTATAAATGGTTTCTTTACTCTTGAAGATTATTTCAAAGTGGTAAAGAAGAAGAGTGCAAAGAAAGAAAAGAATTTATGATGCACGTTACTGGGAAAGTGTGTGTGTGTGGAGGTGTGTTTGCTAAAATAGAGAAGCAGGGTGAGAATTTCCAGATATAATTAAGAAATGAACAATAGATAGTCAAAATATGTCTTGTGCTGTGCTGCCAACATGATGGTGGGGAGCAGCAGGAGTATGCAAGGCAGAACTGTTCCTTTTCTTTGTGGTAAGGACTTTGATCAGTTTGAGTTAATCATGAAATTGGTGCCCTTCTTCTCCCTGATTAATTATAAATGCTTGTTTCTGCTGGATTCTGCATGTATAAATCTTACCCTCCCAGCTTGCTTTGTTCCCAGTTGGTTTTGTTCTTAGCAGATGATTTACTGATGCTGTGGCTCATCTTTCTCTCCTTTTGCGAGCTATATTTGCAAATGCAAAGTCCCTTTTTTCTTAGGCTTTAGTTCTGAAACCAGTGTTTGTTCTCATCAAGTTCATTGACGTTTTATTCCTTTTTCCTTTTGCAATGTCTCATTATGTTTTTATAGATGCCACGTGCAATCAGTGTTAGAAAGCGTATGTTGGTTCAGTGTGCTTAGGTTAGCTTGATTTATGACAGTAGCAAATGCTGAAGGAGTTTATTGTAGTAATGCCTCCAAGGAATAGGTTTATGGAGGCTACTGTGTAAGGCATTAATCGGATCAAATGCACGTACATAGTTCAGAATATGTGCTCAAAACATATGCTTTGAAGTAATTTATCTCAAAGCTTCCTCACAGGTATGTTTTGGGTTTTTTTAAACAATAACTTTAACTTTTGTGTTTCTTAAGTGGAGTATGACTTGTGTAGACGTGTTCTGTAGTGAATGAAAAAATAAATACATGTCTGGCAGTTGTCATTAAAAAATTTGCTGTCCAGCTGGAGCAAGATTTTTCCATCACTGCTGGTGGCAGTGTGGCTTTTGATTTTTTTATTTCTGAAGACCTGGTGTTCACAGCATCGACTCTGATCAGGAGACTGGCTCTTCCTCTGTGGTAGTCTCAAGGACTTCTGTGCAAGAAATGTTGGCAAAAGTAACCAGCTGGTTCTATGTTACAGAGTTACTCTGTCACAGAAGATCAGGTGTTGATACAGTGAGTTTCCAAAAGCTGGATTATCACTCCTAGGGATCATAGGTATTGTTTTTTGAGGCTGAATGAGATTTAAAATGTGAGTTTCTTCCTAGAACTAAGTTTTGGCATGTGTTTGCTGAGTTCTTCCCAGCAGTTTGCTTTCTTGCCCTGCATAAAACCCCAGAAGAAAATAATGTCTGCCTAATTCACAGCCATGAGGTGAAGATTAGTTAACACTTGGATGACGGGAGGAGGAATGGAAAACCTGATGTCATTGGTACAGTTGTATTGGAAGCTGGCAGTTGGAGCGCTGCACCGTGAATTATTAAAAAGTATTTCCTGCTCAATTAACCAGCTAACTAGATTTTCATTATTTTTTCCTGGCCTCTTACTCACAAATTCAGGGAGCTAGGTGTGGCATTGCCAAAAGGAAGTTTTATGTACAATCCAGAAAGACCAAGGGATCCTTTTCTCCTCCCCCCACCTCCACCCCCCCCACCCGCACCCCCCCACCGCCCCCGGTGTGATTTAAGGAGCCTTTTTCACATGGCAAATAATTTTATTCGCTTCAGCTAGTCTCAGTTATTATTGTCCTAATGTACAAAACGTTTAACACTTGTCTGTTTTACTGGTCCTGGTATTTGGGAGTTTCATTTAAAAAAAATCAAAGCACACCACAACAAAACAGACTGTAGGAACACAAAGTTGCCCTGTCATACTGATTTTTCTGGTCCATTAACAGTTTCTGGTAATGGCCAATGCTGGAAAACCTGGAGGTAGAAACCAGTGATGAGTGGTATCCTTCAGGGGTCAGTACTGGGACTGGTGCTGTTTAACATCTTTGTTGAGGACATGGACAGTGGGATGGAGTGCACCCTCAGCAAGTTTGCCAACGCCACCAAGCTGTGTGCTGTGATTGACGTGCTGGAGGGAAGAGATGCCACCCAGAGGGACCTTGACAGGCCTGAGAGGTGGGCCTGTGCAAACCTCGTGAAGTTCAACAAGGCCAAGTGCAAGGTGCTGCATGCACGCCGGGGCAGTCCCAAGCACAAATAGAGGCTGGGCAGAGAATGGATTGAGAGCAGCCCTGAGGAGAAGGATCTGGGGGTGCTGGTGGATGAGAAACTCAACATGAGCTGGTAACGTGTGCTCACAGCCCAGAAAGCCAACCGTATCCTGGACTGCATCAAAAGAAGCGTGGCCAGCAGGTCGAGGGAGGTGATTCTGCCCCTGTATTCCACACTGGTGAGACCCCACCTGAAATACTGCATCCTGCTCTGGAATCTTTAGAACAGGAAAGACATGGACCTGTTGGAGTGGGTGCAGAGGAGGGCCACAAAGATGATCAGAGGGGTGGAACACCTCTCCTATGAAGACAGGCTGAGAGAGTTGGGGTTGTTCAGCCTGGAGAAGAGAAGGCTCCGGGGAGACCTTGTAGCAGCCTTCCACTACCTGAAGGGGGCCTACAAGAAAGCTGGAGAGGGCAGGTAGTGATAGGATGAGGGGTAATGGCTTCAAATGAAATGAGGGTAGATTTAGATTAGAAATCAGGAAGAAATTTTTTCACTGTGAGGGTCGTGAGGCACTAGAATGGTTTCCCAGGGAAGTTGTGGATGCCCCATTGCTGGAAGTGCTCCAGGCCAGGTTGGATGGGGCCTTGGGCAACCTGGACTAGTGGGAGGTGTCCCTTCCCATGACAGGGGACTTGGAACTCAATGATCTTTAGGGTCCCTTCCAACCTAAACCATTCTATGATTCTGTGTTTATATTAAGGTGATAATCATGGAACAACCTGGTTACGTTGCTGATGCATTAGCAAATCTTAGCATTTCTGTGAAAACATTAACTTTCTTTTCCCGATAAACAAGTGAAAACAAACAACAAGTCCAGACCCTCTTTTTTACCTGTCCTATGAGAAAGCAGAGGGAGAGGTATTAAACAATGCTATGTGTAAGTTGTTAGTCATGCTGTTACTATTATTTTTTCCTTTTTAACAAAGGAGCAAGGCCTTTGCTTTTGAGGTTTTACAGTGGTGTTCACGGACCACCTGTATGAGTAGAATGGTGTAGGAATATTTATTTTATTGGGTTGAAAACGACTGCCTCTTTGAACTGTGACTCTTTAAAGGGTCAACAAAAGACAAATCTACCCCTCTATGTGCTATCCCACTCAGACTGATTGAATCCATTGCTTTTCCTAATCAGGCGGCACTTATTACTATAGTCCTTGTGAAAGAAGGCACAGACAGTGGTGTTAGTGTGTCAGGGTGATGTGGGCAGACAGAATGGATGCAGTTACTTCTTTGCATTGAAGCGGTGTGGACTTACGAACACATCAGTACTTGAGCAGAAACTTCAGGAAACTGGATGTGCCCTGATCTGGGAGCCCTGCAGAACAGTGGGGTTTCCTGGGAGAAGGATAATGAGGAAATTGGCAGTGACGTGTAAAAAATAAGCTGCTAAGACTGGACTGAATCGTTTCTGAAGGATCTCATCTTTTTTTAGTCTTAAGAAGACTCTTCTGCACAGGACTTCCTAAATGTTAAATATGAGTCTGAGTTCATCTGGCTTACAGAAATTAATTTCCTTTAGGCTTGCCTTAGTTCTGTAAATATTCAGGTGTTTTGGGGCATGTGTTTATATGGGTTGGTAGAGGGGGATTGGTGAAGGAACAGACAAAACATTTTCCTGTGTTGACTCCCTCTTCAGAATGAGAGAGAGGGCAAAGTGAAGGAATGGCAGAAGGTCACTCCAGCACTTTCCTATCAACGTAGGGGATAGTTAGAACAGTGATAGAACACAAAGGTTTCACGTCGCGTTTGTCGTGTTCCTTTATGTTCTATGACTAATGCTTTCATAGCTCATCTTTGCATGCCTGCATGCAGGTATATTGATTCCCCCGTGAGAGGGTAGTTGATAGCGAGCTGTGCTGTGCTGTATTCTTTCTTCAAGGGATAAATACAGTAAATCTGACTGTGACTACAGTCGTGACGTTAAACCAGAATAAAGCAGCAAGCAATTTTAGTAGTGGACTCCTTATTCCTCTTCCATTTATTTAAGTGCAGTGACATCTCCTCCCCTGCCCCCCTGTTTACTGGGAAATCTGGGCTAACATGAGTGTTTGTTTGTATTAGCAAATCTCTAGAGCAGCTAAAAGTTTTTGTGTTTGGCTGTAACCCAGCACTTCACAAAGAAAAGATCTTGTAACAAGTACTGTGGTTGGTGTTGTTTATAATATTAATGGTCCTTTGCAATTAAGACATTGTTTTCTGTTTTGCTCTTTCCAGGCAGTGCTGATGAGTAACATCACAGTAAATGAACGATTGATTCAGAATCTGCGAGGTATGTTTTAACACCCCTCTGTTTCTCTCTCATACTGGTTTTCAAGCCCCCTGTTTTTAAGACTTGCATTTTTCTGGTGACTTCTGAGAATGCTGCCTTTCTTTTAGTCATGGGGATGGTGCAGGAGCTGCGGTCACTTAGATCCTGCATCTGCATAGTTCTAGTTCAGTGAAATGCCAGACTAATCTGCCTCAATGGTAGAAGTATTTGTTCATGTTGTGCTTGTTGTAGGACTCCTGACCATTATGATATAAAATAATATGGATAAAACTATTTTCTGTGTGTTGTTATTATATTTATTCTTCATTCTACCTTTTGCAACGTATTCTTGCATTTCTCCTTGAGGTGTTTGGGTCATGCGTTTTAGCACGAGGGGAATTTACAAACTCCTGTATTAAATAAGAAAACTTGGCCTAATTAATTTCTATTCATGTTGGTGCTTCAAAATTGTTCTTAGCAATTTATTCTTCAGGAAGTCTGAGGAATGGATCCTAACTTCTGTAAACAGGTAGATATGTTGTGGTGCTTTCTTCTGGTGCCCTCACACAGAGCTTTCTATTGGGAAGAAATCTCTAAATCATAGATGCCTCTGTTTTTGAGGAACATAACTGGAAATTGCATATTATTTGGAGAAGCATTGTAAGCTTGTCTTTACATGGCTAATAAATATGAATGCCATTTCATACTATGTTCTGAGTAGTGTTTCATAGACCTAAAGATTTCCTGGGCTGAAGCCTATCAGAGCAAGGGTTTGCAAACAAGTTAGAGTATTCCTTGTGAAGAAAAAGAGGTAGGAAATCTGTGTTACACCGTTTTTGTTAATGAGT
This sequence comes from Pluvialis apricaria, assembly GCA_017639485.1. Lineage (NCBI taxonomy): Eukaryota > Metazoa > Chordata > Aves > Charadriiformes > Charadriidae > Pluvialis > Pluvialis apricaria. Next base: position 45,431,148 of record CM030044.1, on the reverse strand, counting down.
TAGGCTGAAAGGCTATTCTTACCCAATCCTGTGCATGTTTGATGAATGAATTCAACAATTACCTATGCATTTGTATACAAAATTTAGTGAGCATGACAGATGGATGGAGTTAGCATAGTTACTATCGATGTGTTGTTTGATGCTTCTGTTGTAATATATGTAGTTGTTATGTTTGTGTATATTTTAATATATATTTTAATCTTGTTTTGGTCAGAACACTTGAAAGAATTACAGACAGAATATGGAAAGCTGCAGCTGGATGTTTACTGGTTTCAGAAGAACCAGACTAACCTTCAGAAGAAGTTTTCATATGACCTGTAAGTATGTTCTTTCTAAAAGATGGCTTTGGGAGTTGTAGATGTCTTGGTTATAACCCAGACTGTTCTTGTGATAGCTGTAGCACTGTTAGTAAATGTACAGTTTTAAGGAGAAAGTAACACCTGACACAGCTTCTAAAATTGCTCACAGTTGATCTCGGAGAAGAGCATAGACCTGGTGATGCTCAGCATCTCAGTATCCACAGACTTCTCCCACACTTCTTGGGAGTTGGAGCTGTACAGATGAAGGTTTCGCACCTTGCATGTCACGCACACTTTGCTTAGTGGGACAATGAAGAAAGGGTATTATTATATAATTGAAAATGTGACAAAAAGATGACAGAAGTCAAATGCCTTTTTTTAACTGCACACATTGTAAATCACTCTTTCTAAACAATCGGGTCTTGCACAGTAGAAGACAGTGATAAAATTTGTTATGCACAAAAATCATTGGTTTTTCTCATGCACAAGTCTGGAAGTTCCATCTTACCTTTGTTTTTTTTTGATGTGGTTTGGTTTTTTTTTTTGAGGCAGCTTAGTGTTTTCCATGCAGAAGTAAGCAGGAGTTGTGTTGAACTTACTGGTGTTGTGTGCAGAGGGAGTGCATGTTCCTCAGCAATCAACTTACCGAGATCTCATTGGTGCACTCTGTGCCCAGTGCTGTCTGCTTGCGGTAGATCTCGTTCAGCAAGGGCTGACTGGCACCACTGACCTTTCTCTCCCTGCAGCAACCAGGGGGAAGCAGAAGCCTCTGGACTGATGCACTTCGATTCCTCGGAGCTTTGTTATGTAGCTACTTTGTTATGTTTTGTTATGCAGCTGCTGCTTTGGAAATTTTGCTACCTGTAAAAAGTCTGATGATTAGTTTGGTAGTTGCATCCCCAAGAAGTGTAAGACTGAGCGCACGCGGAAAGAAATACGCATTTCTGTTGTACTAGAAGTGCTTCAAGGGTGATAATTGATTTTGACTTAACTGAAACTGACTGGTTAGTGGAAGACAAGAAAATTCATGCAGCTTGTTAAGCTGGTCTAACACAAGCAGTTTAAATTACTTTTTCCAGCAGGACTTGGACTGCCTGCACCACGAGTTTGTCCTTAGGACTTAGGTTAACACCCCATTTTTTCCTACTGACTTCTCAAATGTAAGGACAGGTAATAGAACTAAGAAAATAATAAAATGACAAAAAAAAAAAAAAAGAAAAAAGGATTAATTCATTTTACAAAAGAACGTTTTAGAAGAGTGTGGATGAAAGTGAACAACTGCTCACTTGTGCATGTTTCTGCAGGTCGCAGTGCATCAACCAGATGAAAGAATTGAAAGAACAATGTGAAGAAAGGATAGATGAGCTTACAAAAAAGGTCAGTGATGTACCACAAATCAAAGAAAACAAAGACTTCTCAGAAGATTCAAAAAAAAAAAGCCAGGTATGGTTTGGGTAATTTCTTTAAGATCTTTTTCTTTGGAATTCTTAAGGGTTTTCCCATCTTTCTGCTGTCTCCAACTGACATTAGCCCATCTCATTAAGTTTTGCACTGCTTTCCTTCACATCTGCTGAACGTTTCTGATCTATGGGAAATAGAGTGATTCCAAGGACAGAACAGGCAGAGGTCCTGCAGGAGACCCCAAGTCGCTGTGTCTCTGAGATGGGCAGAATTTGAGAGGTGATGCTGGGAGTGGTGTGGAGCCCATTAAAGAACATTTACACTGCTGAGCTTTGGTTCACAGCTACTTTTTGCTTTGTTAAAGGACACAGTTGCTTTGTGCATTGAAGATACCTGTTAAAGATGAGGATAAATTGTGAATCATGTCAGAGTAGTAGCAAGCCCTGAATATGATATTGTAGTCCAAGGGTCTTCAGTCATCAGCAATGAGTTTTCACAGAAATCCTAACGTCAGCCTTTCACTGTGGGAATGAGGGGAAAATCAAATGTGTTAGCTGTTTGCTTTTGGATATTCCGAGTCAGAGAACCACAAAAGGCGTTGCTGTAGGTGACATGAGGAGGCTCACTAGGACAGGACAAGCTTGCCGCATAGGGTGGCTGCATGCCAGCTGACTCTTTCTTCCCCAGGGTACAGAGGGTGAGAAATGGAAATTTCAGATCATCCTGTTGCTTTGTCATGTGAATTATTGATGCTTCTTCAGTGAAGCAGGAGTTGCTCAGGGGTAGGACTTGATTGTTTAAGCTTGATACAGATTGCCCTGGAAACACACAGTGAAGACCCTGGTTGAGAAGGCAACTAATTTATTACCATGTACCAAAGTACCCCTTTCTTCAGGACTATGAGCACGAGTTACAGATGTTACATTTTTTACATCTGATTGAAATGGGGCATTTCCCCCATACCTGGGTGGCCAACTCTCTTTGCACAGGCAGTAGGGGTTTGGTGGTATATGCCTTTTTCTCTTTGGCTAGGAAAAGGCTACTAGAAGAAACAATTTGATGACCTCAGAAGTGGAAAGGGTAAAGCAAACAGGATTGAAGCCGGGTTTTGCAAATAGCTGGAAATGGATGGGGGAATATGGCTGAAACATCTGCCCCGAGACCCCTAGGTGTTCAGGTGATGGTTCCAGTCTGTGTCCAGTCCTTCATGTGAAATGGTGGGAGAGAGACCTGCTGAAGTTTGTGACCTTTTACCCTGGGAACCTGCACTGTATGACAGCTGCATGATGAATGCAGCATTAGAGACAGGAAATGCTAGCCAGTTATCCCTTAAGAAAAAAGTGAAAGCTCTTGTTTGTCAATAATTTTTATCAACAGTGTCAAATAAGTAAACAAAAAGTAGTAGTAGTAATAGTAAATATGTAGTAATAACTAAATAAAAGTTTGGAGATGATACATTTGTTTCTCAAACAAATGTGTCTTGTTTAATGTCAAGTTGTAAAATACTATTTGGAAAGTTGACATGGGAAAGACTGTACTAGAGAGGTGGTCAACGTAATTTCTAGTGTGGCTTTGCAGCAGATTTTCATTATGATTACTTGCACCAGATGCTGTTTTTTGTTTTGTTTTGCGGTTTGGGTTTGTTTTTTTTTTAAAACCATTTCCAGTTTGGGAGGGAAATCATCCCAGAAGGAACCTGAGGAGTTTGGCTGAAGCGCCTCTGCAGGACAGTTCCAGTCTCCTGAAACAAGTCCCATAGGTGGAGGCAGTCTTAAGTCAAAGCGGGCAGTAGGTTAGGCAGGAGAGGTTATCTGTTCTCCTTTTAATCTATAGATAGGATGGTCCCAGATGAGATAATCACTAATGTAGCTACAGCCTAAATAAATTATGTCAGCTTGTGTTCTCTAGTATCTGTGACAGTGTTTCTTACATCAAGCTGTAACCTTCTCAGTTGTTTGTTTGCCCAAGGATTGCAACTTTTTGCTTGTGCAAAAGCTGAGTTATTTATCATTAGTGCAAGGTCACCCTGAGGAAATCTGTATATGTTTTTAGCCAGACTTTTTAGCTGGAATAATTCCTGTTTGTAAGATGTAGATGGAAAAGTACTGGAAAAGTCAGGGTTAAAATAAAACACAGAAAGAAAATGGAGTGTTGGTTGATTAATAAGTATACGGCTTTTCTTACAGCTCTATGTTTTAAGGAATGATGTATTCTTCTCAGTTGAGGAATATACAAGATGTTCCAATTGCTGTCTTTTTATCCAACAACTTCAACTTAAAAAAATTGCAGCATACACCCATTTAATTTATTTGACATTGTCATTAAAAATTACTGAGCTAGAAATTTAAGATGATATAAGTTAAGGGCTTTTGCATGTTTAATTAAGAGGCAATTTCTTGTTATTAAGTGCAGGCTCGGTATTTTTGCAGAAGAATTCATGCTCAGCATAAAGTGACAAATCATCTTATGTTCAGTTTCTGGTGATTTCTACTGTAGAGAGTGACCTCAAGAGACTGAATTATTTATAAAACAGAAACATTTTTAAATACAGCATTTTTGTTTTAATGACTGAAGGAAGATGGAGTTCTTCTGAATGTCCTTAGTGCAATAACCAAATACTCTGTCATAATACTTGCTTCTCAAGCTTTCGTAAGAGTTGATGCTAGGTTATGTATTGTTGATGTTTGACTCCATGGCGTTGACCCAACAAGGTCTTTAGTTCTGCCTGGCTTTGACTGAGATTAAACATTTTCAGAACAGCCAAGTAATCGTATCCTATAAATTCTCTATGGCTTTGGCTTCTTGGTTATTTAACCACTCTTCTCTGCAGACAGTTTTCCAAATGACTGCATGAACACTTGTCAACCTACCGTTGTATTGACTTGCTTAGAACAGTGGGTAGCTACAGTCTTACCAACAATTGTAACAGAAAACTTTCTGTTGACTGTATGACTTTCTGTACTGTAAGGTTTCTCATTCATTTGTATAGTATCAGGTGTAAAGAGGTTTGTCTCTGAATGTCTGTATGCTTGTTCTTTCTCTGCGTCTTTTGATTTTCTTTAAACAAAACAAAACAAAACCTGGACAAAAACACCCCATAGAACAAACAGTTTCATACCAGTCTGGTTTTTGGCACCAGCACTAGTATAGCATAGCACGGGCTCCAGGTGCATTTCATGTTCAGTGTTTTTGTGAACTGAATTGACACAGCTCTCAGCCAATTTAATGCTAATATAAGTAAAAGTTGTACATATAATTTTAATTGCTAAATTGGAAGATCTTCAAGGTGATGTACATCTTGTCTATTAATCTTTAAGCAGGTTAAATGCTGAGAGCAGTCTAGTACCAGTATTTAATACATTCTTAAGTAAGCTCCATCATGTTAAACAGATACTGCTGTCTAGCTGATTGGTTTATGGTTTTCTTCTTTTAATTCTGCATTCAACATCGTTTTAGACCAGTTCTACACAGTCTTGCTTAAGTAAACTCAGTTTACCTGCCCCTGTAGATTACTAACAGTAGTTATTGCCATCTGTTTTTCAGCTCTGCTGACCCTGACACGGTAGCAGGGCAACACTGGAGAAGTGTGTGGCGTTACAGTTCTGTGACCCTCAGACAATAACAGGTGGTGTTTCTTGTGAAACACTAACCAAGAACAGTAACCTCATTGTTAGCTGCAATTACATTAAAGAAGGTGTGTAAATTCTCCTGATGTGTTGTGGTGTTACATAGAAATATCACTGCGTATTCAAGGTTGTATGGTACTTCCATCACCAATAAAAATTTCAGTCCAAATATTTCCGAGTGTGTTAGGATTATTTTTTCCCCCTACTGAGTTCTTATCTAACTTCCACTTTCCTTTCCAAATCCAGGAGTAGTTATATTGACCAATGCGTATCTGTGTACGTTCACTTTATAGGTCAATATTCAACTGCCAGCCTTGAAGCTAACCGAGGTCAAGCAGGCTGACTTGGAACAACAGAAACCCAATGAAGATGTACCTAAAGCAGTACCTACAGTAAAAAAGACAGACCCACTGCAAGCTAAAGGTGAGATGGAAATCACTGTCTTACTAGCAACTGGTGAAGAACGTTTGTAATTTAATTGAACATTTCAAAAACATTTTTGTACACAAGATTAAGATGGAAAAAGCAACACCAGTAGACTAAACTTTAATAAGTTTTCAGCTGTGGAGAGGTATTATATCTATTCAAGCATTTTTATTACTAGCATTTCTACTGATCTGGTTTGTTATAATTGACATGTTGCATGTAAAGGACAATACAAATATTTACAATTCTGGAGTCATATTTGTCATTTAATATGGAGCAAATAGCCTGCTTTTGGAGGCAATGATTTTCAAGCACATTTAAAATTTGCTTTCTTAATAAGTTTGCCACATCTATCTTGCTACGCCTCCCTAGGGAATAGCTGGAAGTTAGGCTTTAAACAAACACGCATCCATGCTTCCCGTGTGTTGTCACTGAGCAAAATGCAAGTTCGGGATATGATACGCAGGAGACCAGAGTAGTTAACCTAGTGGTTGCTTTTGGCACTAACCTCCCGGAAACTATTAATTTGACTGGATGTATCCTCATGTGTCAGTCTTGTGTACTGCCTGTGATAGAAATTCAATTTCCTATTTAATAATACTTACGTGCTATCTTAAATGAAAATCCTGGGAGCGTGCAACTCTCATTTTAGAGAGCTAGCAGCTGAAGACAACATCTATATGTAGTTCATTCAGGCAAATTTTATCATGATTTTTTTTTTTAGTTAAAAATACAGATAGACAGGAAAAAAGATACGGTAATGTCTGCTAAAAGTAATAGCCCTCCTGCATTTCCTCTTCATATTTAAAAATAAGAAAAGCCTTGATTTACCTGCAAATCTGTCCATGTGACTGCTTTATCCTGAGCTGCTTTTGAACACCACTTCAGTTTTATTGTTAGTAACAAAAGGTAACAGACAGAAACCCGACGCTTATTTAGCAATTTTTATTTAAGCTGCTGTTTCACCTGCCCATTTATTAACTGCACAAACCAAAATTTTAAGTAGTTAGAAGAGTGAATCTGTTGACAGTAAACAACGTTTCATCCTTTAGCTGTTCCCAGTAGGAAAAATGTTGGTCGTCTTCTTTTTGTCTTTGGAACTGATGTGGTTGAAAGATGTTCTTTCAGAGGAAGAAAAAGAATTGAATGAGGAAGATAGATAAAGCAGGATTTATTAAAGGTTTTTAACTTGTACCACCACTGAAAGGCATTAGGTTTTTTTACTCAGAATCATTTTTATTGTTTACAGAAAGAATAAACGACCTAGCTGACGTCAGAAAACAGGAGCCTAAAGCAGAAGAGGAGAAGCTTTCTAGCCAACTGAAAAACCCACAGGATTCACTCCAGGCTGCTGCAGCTTATAAGGAGATGCTGCCTGAGTTAGAGAAGGAGCTGAATCCGCCTGAAGATGAAAAACATGTAGCTGGGCAAGATGCGTTACAGCCGGCAGCAAAGCAGGCTGCCAGTGAGGAAGTTGAGAGGGAGCAGCTGGTAAATTACGATGCCAAGCAGGATGACTCGCCCCCCGGAAAGGCTGGTTGGTAGCATGTCACGTATTGTTAAGAACAGTAATGAAATCAAAGTGTGGAATAGGGCATGATTTCTGCAACAGTGGTGGCAGCTGGCCGGGCTTAGTGTAAGGTTTCGTAAAGGTTAGCATGAGATGTAAAAGGTTAGTCAGCTCCCAGCAGTCTTCTGCAGTCCCTGGGTAAAGATGGAGGCTTCTGTTTGTGCAACATGGAGCTACCAGACTGAGTTCTTCTGCATCACCATAGCAGCCTTCCTGTCTGTCTCTCCACTGGCTGTACAAGGTATTTGGGGAAATTAGCCCCAAAACTTTTTGGTAGTGAAGCTTTATAAGAATATGATGCATTTGAAAAGGGTGAGATGTTAACCATCCAAAGCGTTCATAAGTAGAGAGATACTAGTATTGATGTTTTGCAGATAGTCTTTTTATAGTGTCAGTGTGTAAATGCTAGTTATTCCTATTTCAGAATAAGCTAGCATGAATAAAACTCGACCTAAGACTTCAGGTATCTAAAGTTTCTTATTGTGAGTCTGCAGAACTGCAGATCAGATGTTGCAAAGGTGCCTCTTTCTGGCATCTGCCACATGTGACCCCGAACCACGTGTCTCCACAGCACCAAGCAGCAGAGTACTGATGTTGTGCGTAAATGTGACCAGAATCTAGACATCCTTCTGTGTGTCTTGAGGAACTCGGTCTCAGGTGCACCCAGTGGCCCAGAGTAATGAAGAGGACTTAGGGTGGTCAGACCAGGAATTGATGCCCACAAAAAATGCTGTTTATGCTTTTCTAGTAAACACATTCACAGAATCATGAGTAATGATGTTAACACTGTTGATAACTTGGCAGGGATAAATAATCTCATCTGCATTGCTAAAGTAGTATTTTGCCAACTGCTCCAAAAAGATACTGGCCAGAGCAGGCTGTCCCCCAAGGAGATGTGAATACAAGTTACCTAAACTGCTTCCATTTTAACGGAAATAGCAGAAAGATCAGGTAAAAAAATCATCTAGCAGTTAGCGCAAGAAAAAACTCTGCCATGTAGCCTGTGAAAGGTCAGAGTTTCTGTGAGCTAGAAAGACCAGGATGTTCTTCAGGCTTGATTGTTCAACAAAAGTACCATACCTCACTGCATAGGTTCCCTGTAGCCAAAGGAGCCCAAGGTAGAAAAAGATTTCTTCTACATCCTCTGAGCATCCTCTCTCTTTCAATAAAAGTTTCTTTTAAAAGTTTGAGACCTTTAGGTCTGTAACTAAAAATCTATTTGATGTGGTGGTCTGAACTTGGACACCATAAGGCTAAAAATTTTCAAGCCTGTTTCTAAGCCAGTTACTGATTTGAGGGCTTGGCTTAAGAACGTTCAGAACCAGAGACTCCGATCTCTCTTAACTGGGGTGTGCTTATACCTCTAATGCCGTTACGTTTTTTTCTGGCTGGTTAACTTAAAAGTAATGGTAGTAGATCGGTAATCAGAAATAATGTTTCCACTTAATTCTGAGCTCGCTATATAAAGAAATCTTAAGATAGTCAATAAAAGTTGTTTGAGATGAATTTAATGATTGGGTGAAGAAAATCTCTTACAGAAAAGCACTTTTGTGGCAAGTTAGCACTTAAAATACTACTTTTTTTTTTATGCTGTATTCACAGCTTTCTGCTTGGTGGACAAACTTAAAACAAGAAAGGGGGAAGCTGAGATACATTTTAGCACTGGTGGTAATACATTTAAAAGCAACATCGCAGTTAAGCTTCCAGCATTGGCTTCAGGTTTTACTCTTCCTTAGGCTGTCCTTTAATGTATTCTGAAATTGTTTAATGCTTTTTCTTTCTGTCCATCTGAGTGCTGGCTGAATTTTATTACGCTTTCTAAACCCCAAAAGATTCTGTCTTTTATGTAGCTCTTTAGACAAGACTTAGAACAAGAGCTGCTCTAAAATTTTAACAGTTCAAAAGGAAAAATAGTATGAAAACCTACTCTAAAAAGCAATTCATTCAGCAGCAAAGTAAATTCTGTGGAAGGTTGTGACAGTAACTGTTTCATGTGCAGATGAGCTTATGGTATAGCATAAAACTAATTAATTTTAATGTTTTTCCAGGCAAACAGGAACACGAAGCACTGAACCAGGACAAGGATGTTGATTACAGTTTAGATGAGAATGAAGCTGAGTCAGAAACAGAAAAGCAAGCAGCACTTGCAGGGATTGAAAATGGTAAAAAAGAAAAATAAAAGTTTTGTCCTAAGTACCACACGTTGAAAATTTTAAGATGATACTTTGAATGGTATCCTGTAGTAGATATAGCTAGGTAATTTCTGTTTGTCTTTTGAGCTTTCCCTCATGTTGACAGTGTGACCTATTTTCTGTATAGCATCACTGAAGCTAGGTTAACATGCGGTGGGGACAGTATCTATAGCTTTAGTATACTATATAGTACTAAACAGTCCTTTCAGAATTTCTCCTGGTGTGTTCTAGATTGTTTTCTAGATGAACCATGACTTCTGCCTCTTAAACATATTTCTGCATCTATCTTTTTCTTTTTTCCTAATTAGTAAAAAACCCTGAAGATCTGAAGAACCACTTACCTGAGCATGGTGAAGAACGACAGAGGTTGTGAACAAAGGAGGTTCATGATGCAACTTAGTCACCTTTTCATATAAATGCAGGAATGATGAGAGCAAAGTGATCTGAGAATGTTTTGATTATCTTCTCAAGGCTTCAATAAGGGTCCAAATGAAGTAGTATTTTCTTGTCAAGCTTTAGTACTGTTTCAGTGGTGAAAAAAATAATGTTAAATCTCTGGAGGCTTGTTTTGAAGCAGCTTGACCTCTGCAATGATTCTTTCCTTCCTACCAATTATAAAATTGAAACCAGCTAGCAGTAAGCGTAGTAACTTTGAAGTTGGCTAACTTGTACGGTGATACTACAATAACAGTATGTGTGGATTGGTGGTAGAAGAGAGAGAGTCCTCTTCCAAGGATCGATCTCTCCCCTGAGCAATGCAGTAGAGAAATCCCCAGCCCAAAGAGGAGCTACCTTACCTTGACAAAACTTGGGAAGAGTGAAAAATGGCCCATGCTGCAGTCCACCCGTCTGCCTATTCTGGCACCTTTTTACTGCAGTGTAGATAGATAGATTCAGAAAGCATGATTGTAGTCCTCAGATATTATGCATCATGATACATTTTCCTGGGCCTCCTAAGTGAAACTGCTTACACTATGTGTAACCGGGCTGAAACACTGTCCTGGTTGTGTTCTTAGCTTTTAGGTTAAAAAAAAACCCCCACAAATGGATTCTGACATCACTGTCTTCTCATTAAGAGATTAGCAGATTTTTCTGACAGCTTTCTGGACTCCTGTTCACAAGATTCAGTATACAGTATGGTTCAGTTACCACTAACTTGCACAAGTTCAGAGTGTCAAAATTCAAACTCCTGAACTTTTCACGACAGAAGCTATCTGAAACGGCAGTGAAGTGCCATGACTACCCTTTACTCCTCCAGCCACTATCTTCTGCTAAAAAGTAGAAAGGCAAATGCTTGCCTTGTAGAACAGCAATCGTCTCGGCTGTTCAAAGTGACTGATCTTCTCTGCCAGACTTTTGAAGACGGTAAACCAGACTATGCATTTACCAGACCTCAACGTCTCCCGCAGGTGAAGCTGTAGTTGTTGTGAAGTCCTATGTTAGGCACAACGTATTGTGTTGTTAACGTTCTGTAGTCTTTGTCTTTTCTATAACTTGTTGAATGTGAACTAGAAACTAGTTTACTTGTGATAACCTAGAAATACCCTCTGCTACCACTAAAGCACCCTTAACTGCAGTCCAGCCGGCACTGTGTGGCCAGCTGCTTGGAAGATGGTATTTGTGACACCTGTGTTTGGAGCGATCTTTGCGAGTATAGAACACCCTCTGTTGAGGCAGCATGGGAGCAGACTGACATGACTAACCTCCCAACCAGCAATTCCATTTAAGAAAACACAAATTTGTCTTGGCTTTCTCTTAATGCGCTTCATTTTGTAACTACTTTTGTGGTGTGTCATTCTTCCGTGTACTAGTTTACAACTCCTGTACCTTAAGATGTCATAAAGATGCAAGTGGAAGGTCGGTTCTTTTGTGTGTGAAGAACGTATTAGTTGTCATCGAGTGAAAGGCAGAGCTCAAGTCAAATTAAGCCTAAATACATAAACAGTTCACCGATAGACTTGCTACATGTAACTTGAATTCTTCTAAGAAAAGCACTAACTTCCTCTACTGAGTTCTTGGTTACTCTGTTCTTTTCAGCGTTTAAGTCAGACTTAACTGGTCTGGGCTACTACAGTCAATGCAGCAGGGAAAACAAATGCTTGTAAGCAGGAGATAAAAGGAGGTATGAGTGAGTATCTCTTCTGACAAGTACCGGGAAACTTGGGCTATTGAGGTTTTTTGTTGCAAATAACGGCATGTTTTAGCATCAAAATTTTACCCATATTCTGAGTAAAAGGAGCATTTTCTTAGGACTTAATCTGTAAACAGTTATATAGCTGAGATAAATTCCTGATTGACTTCAATAGTGATTGTTAAAGAGCATATATTCTAACAGTATAAAAAGTACACTGAAACACTGTATTCAAGTTGAATGAATGGCTTCAACTTGATACTGGTAAAATCCCAAACAAACAAAAGCCTTAAGGTAATTAATATATTGCCAGAGACTTCTTTTTGCCTGTATTTCTGTACTGTACCCAAAGCTGAGCAGGATTCTCGCTAGCCAGCTAGAAGTTGTCCTCTCCGTACACAAGACCACCTTTGTACAAAGCATAATTGTTACGCTGCTGACAGGGGCTCTGAAAACCTGCATAAGAGCAACTGTCAAAAGCATAAAGGAATACAATCTTATCCTCAATGGCTTCAAGTGCTACAGGAATGTAGAGTGGTAGATGTCTAGTAGACAAGGGGCCTGTGTACTATATAGAATTTTAAAATTAAAGGACTTTAGTTGAACAAAACAGAGATTCAGTTGCAACTGTGGTTTACATAGTGTTGTCTATCATGAAAATTTTTAGTTGTGTGAGGCAGGGAAAGCTTCTTTGCTGTAATCATCTCGGGGTTAAATTAACACTTGTCCTTGATGTTTTTTTAAATACTAAGCCTGATCCATTTTAGATAAGCATTTTAAAATAAAAAATGAATCTTCTCTCCTGTGTATTTACCTTACTCTATACAGTTGATCCACTTCTAATATTAATGAAAATGGGAAAGATGATCATTCATGTTTTCTTAGTTCTATAAAGGATGTTGAACTTGGTGTCCCTTGTATGTGCTGCTTCCATGGAGAAATACCAAAGGCTGTCCTTGAGCTCCTGTCATGTAATTCAAGATCACAAGAAGGCAGCAAAAGCCAGATGAATCCTCAGTGTCCTGCACTCTCTACAGCTACATTTTTCAGGATTTTCATTCCTTTGGCAATGATACAGAAGCATTCAAGTGTATTTATTAATCATGATAAGGAAACATGTAAAATGGTATGCAACTGCCTTAACAGAGATACCAGGAAAAGCACGTCTTCAGAGCAGTACTCCTTACTTCAAGAAGCTACAAATTGCTGACAGACAAGTGGGTGTTCCACTTCAGGGTTTCTTCATTGTTTTCCAGCTCTAGCTCAGCCGTGCCGCTGCTTAGGTGATGGAGCTGAAGTGATAGTAACTCCACAGTACAACTATGTTAGGAGAAACACAAGTGTCTTGCATGGTGAAGAAGTTAAAAGCTCATCACTATGGAGGAAGCCATTTTGCACCAAAATGAAGAATTGTCCTGTCCAACACAGTTAAACCTGGAGGATTTACTTTTACAGACCAGGTAAGACAGTATGGTTTATCAAACAGCAAATCAGCTGCTTAGATTTCCCCCCTCTTGTAGCAGAAGGTTGCTCAGCACAACAGTTTTACCTCTGTTCACATCTGGAAGCACAGGAGGAAAAACTGTTCCAGGAAGGAAAGGGTAGCTTTGGGGCTCCTTCTGTTTGGGATCAACCCACCTACATCAACCATTACAGCAGGCAGTAGGATCCAGCAGCAGCACGGCAGTCAAGAGAATGAAGATCATGCAAGAGCTGACTGGGCAATGGAACAAATTAACAATCCTTCTTTTGCAATGGCAAAGTAACAACGGCATTGAAATAAAGTTGCAGAGTAGTTAAAATGCACTCCTCGTGTCTTGTGTTCCTGTGTTGCTAGTGACTATTACGGTGTTGGCTACACGGATTGTCCAGTACCATGAAGAATAAAGACAAGGGAACAAACTGCAACTAGAAATAAGGTAATCCATGTGTCACTGTCTTCAAGGACTTCTACTACATTTAAGACCGAATACCTCCTAGATAACTGACTTCAGTAAAACAAAAATCACTGAATTCAGTGCAGTAGGAGGTAAACGACTAGTTTTCATGTGCTTTTAAGACTGTTTTAGCTTGCAGGACTTGGCAGGAAGAGATCCCAGTCTTCCTACTTGGAAAGTGAGGAAATTTGATGCAATTTAGGCAAGAAATACGGAAACTCACAATCTCTCCAAGTGACACTGTTCAAATCACAATTTCAGTAGCTGAGCTGTGCTTATCAGATGTAAGGCTCTACTGTATCATTTTTATTCAGTTACAAATGCTATTAAATCCCTAAACCACCATTTTCTGTCAGAGCTCATTCAGAAAAATGACATGATTAAATCTGTAATAAGATCAATTAACGTACAATATTCTTCGACAATACAGTTGATCAAAATCAGCTTCACCCATAAAACTTTATACAAACCACTTTAAAACAGCAGTTCTCATTCCTATCACATAAAAAAGGCAGACGATAGATATTCTGTGTAACAGTACTTTTATCCTGGAGATCCCTCTCAGTCTGGGTACAGAACTAGATATTCCAGCCTACGTATCTGATGCACAGGTTATGCTTCAGGTATCCTAACAATAATCTCTTGTCCTTCAAACAAGCTTCACAACTGGAAAATATTTATGAGGGGAGAAGTCAAATTCTGGAGGAACCTAGAAAGAAAAGATTTAAAGCATTACACAGCAGTACTACTGAATTTCATACTCGAGGGATACCCTGCAGATGATAGAAGAACAACTTCTCAACAGCAAAAGATTAAAAAAAAAAAAAGCTCTTTAAATTAATACCTGAAAAATATGCCAATCCAGTTCTGGCTATATTAATCATTCTCCAGTAGTGACGGGCACAAAGCTGTAAGAGTGCTGGCGTGCCTCTGCAATGTGCTCCTTCACTTTTCTGTGCCTAGCCTTCGGCAGGACACCTGAAGGCCCTCTCCTCCCTCTGGCCCAGCTGGCGCCCACTAATCCTGACAGACAGCACTCTCCCAATCACGTTCGCACAAGCTGCTGATACACTGCTACCAATTACTTCTTCCTGCTCTTGAAGAATACCCATCCATATTTGTACATGTCATCCCACATGCGCTTCCCAATTTTTTTTCTAAAACATTTAGAAAAGAGTTTTCCATATTTAAATAATTATAGCAATTTCCAAGGCAAGAATGGATTGCTACTTTCCCAGTTCTTGTAAGAGTTAGAGTAACTATGCCTGAACCTGCTCAGTCAGCTGTAAGAGATCTGTGGCAGCACTGGGTATAGTACTACATTCCACGTTCAATTCAACTGGCATTTTCCTACCTTCGAGTCTTTTTTGTGGCCTCCTGCCAGCAGCTTCATGACCACGATATTGGGTTTAGCAACCTTTAGAATTCGATTGACCTAAACACAAAACAGCAAGAAGTTTTCAAGTGAAAGCATATGACTGCAAAATTATTTCAAAGAGAATACTCAAATGTTTACATACTCTAAAAATACAGCAGTCCTCTTACAGTATCAGTTCAACAGAAATCAGGGTGTTTTGGATTTGCTTTGAAGCATATCAGCTGGATTAATGAAACTTAATGAAGGGGGCATTTATTTTAACAGGCACTTTTTTTATTCAACAGACCATAGAAACCATTGCTTTTCATGCTTACGTTGAAACACTATTAAACTGTGGGAAGTTCTGAGGCACTTGTCCAAATAAAGGTTTAGACAGACTCCAGGCATCTACCCTCAACACCATGACACGATAAGATGGGGAAACTCAAGTTATGAAACTGGAGCTTTTTGCATGGAAGTGTTCTGGGCATGCTCAAACTACCTCTAACTACCCCAGTTAGCCTCAACCAGATAGCTCATGTGTGAGTACCACCAGGACCCAGAGAACAGGCAGGAATTCCTAAATTCTCAGGGGGATCTAATCCTGTAACTGTTCTTAACCTGGTCAGATGCGACAGAATAAACATCCTCCTTGCTCCAAAATGCAGTCACAGACACTTAGTTTTTAGGCTATGGACAAAGAAGAAGAAACTCCTACCTGTGTTTACAGCCCAGTGCTGAGAAAACTGCTCTAGGAAGCAAGTGCCAGGCTCAATCCTCTTTTCAGCCTGATGACATTCAAACCTGTTTTTCCCACCTCTCAGGAGGCGCATGTGAATTACCAGATTACAGGTAAGTGAGGCAGGCATGTGTCACCTTCTTGTTAGAACAGATATGCTCTTACAACGGGGCCAGAAGGAACTAGGTTGCTCTCTTGCATCTAAGATACTCAGCAGGGAGAGGTTTCGGAACAGTGAGCACAACCCTGACCATGTTATTTAATCCACGGAAACAGACCACTGTGTGAGATGCCACCACCCTCCTCTGTCCACTCCTTAATCACAGCACTCAGCTTTGCTCAGCACTTTGACAAAGTACACTTTGGATCTCAATCAGATCCAGCTGAACACACTTATTCTATTATGAGCAAATACTCCCTTTTCCAGTATTTCAGCCTTACCTCATAGTCTGGATTAGGAATATTCTCAAGAATCATTTTAGCTTGCTGGAAGTGTTTGCTAGCTGCCATGTAGAGATCTGATGACTGCGGAGGTGGGCTGTACTTATTTAAATCAGACATTTCCTAATGTGTTACAGAAATATATAAATATATATTAAAACCAGTTGCCAACAAATTGTATTTTTATCACCTTAAACGAAAACAAATCACTATATTAAAGAAAAAAGTTATGTCAACTAAATAATATTTTAAGAATAAATATTTTCAATTTCAGTATTTAAAATGGCAAATACCAAGCAGCAATGCCATGCTTAATGATTATTTTATAGCACCACAAAATGCAATGAACTTCTCGTACTCTTTACAAAACAATCCCTCTCCTGAACAACTTGTCATTCATTTGCTTTAATAGTGCCATGCAGCAGGGTGTGAAATTACAGGAAAAAATAGGAGGGAAAAAAAAGTATATGATATTGTTTACTCAAATAAAGTTTACAGCAAGGGAAATACTGAAACTGTTCAAAACTTCATTTTATTTAATTCTGATACTTCCAAATTATTTCTTTTTGTTAGGGATAAAACAACTCCAGTGTCAAGGAGGAAACAATGATAGTCTTAATTTCCACTATGTCTGTTCATAACACTAAATTAGGGAGAGTGACAGACATAAAATAGTACAGTTTCGGTTCAGATTTTTTCAGACTTGGTTAGACAAAGACACAGCTGATGTGATCTATAATGCTGCTTCAGGGAGGCTGGAAAGGCCAAGCCTCCACTGGTACCTTCCAACCAACACTTCTGTGGTTTAACACTCAAGATTAGTTCTGTTTCATTTTCCTGTTTGCTTGCTGCAGTAACAAAAACATGCTGCTATATAATCCACAGCCAAAAAGTCTGTCAATAGTCTTTCAAGAGATTTTATTTTTGCGCAAACCAACACAAGCATCTCAAACTGCCACATCAGACCAATTTTTAAACGTCTATGAGTTTAATTTTTGTAAGAATTCAAAGCAAAGTACTTTCTTTGCACACGACTACAGCTAGAACTCCTTGCAATTTTGATTTATGCTTCTGTATGAACTTTGAGATATCAAAGGCTCCTTTTACAATGACAACAATGTCTAAAGCAGGTCAGCAAATGACTTATAAAAGGATGAGCGACCCCGTGTTTTAAGATTACTCACTTTAAATTGCAAGTAGTGCACTGGGGGTGGTGTGATAACACTGTTGAAGGGAGCAAACCTGTGCTCATATCGAACTTGTTCACTATCCAGTTCAAACTTAGGCTTTCTTACTTTGCCATCCATATCAAATGCGATCATTGTCTAAAAAGAAAAGGGTAAATATAGTGAAAAGTGTTAGCTTTATGTCATATTTTGCTGTAAGCAAGATGAAAAGTTATGAGTTAGCTATTACTGGAAGGATAGAGGAATAGGAGTGAATTAACTATATCACATTATAAACTTGAACCCAATTTACAGTCCCACTAAAAAAAAAGAAGGCATGCAATGTATGCTTGATTCCTATTACAAAAAAACTGAAGCCACTGTTCACCAAGCACAAATAAATTACCTTGTACATCCCAGCACACATATTTTGGTATGCTTGACTCATGGTGATCTCTCTGCTGAGAGGGCGAACTGCAAATTTCACATAAATTTTTTTTGTTTATTCAATGTAAGTACACATATTCGTTTCAGATCAAAACAGTTCTTCCAAATTTTAAGAAAGTGACATAATTCTCAATTATATTTTAAAATAATGAAAGAAAACTGAAGCATAAAAAGCATGGACATGCATTTCTGCTCACCTGGCTCCTGGTTACACAAAATATCTCAAGACATACTTAACAGCCATGTGAATACCATACTGCCGTCAATGAAAGAAAGCAGTCCAGGCAGTCAATGGTATTAGCATGCCACTATACAACACTAAACAACAGTCTGGAATTTAAAGCTTATAGTTGAGAGGCCTGTTTGCTTATTCATTGATTTTTTATTTAAACTTTTAAGACTAAAAGGCTAAAGCATTTTTATCCTAATAAGATAATATTCTTCTAACCTCTCCTTTAGCTTCCAGTGTTTAACTGGTGCCAAATTGCCCCACACTTGGCACCTTTTTAAAAAGTATAAAACACAGTAGCAGTTTTCTGTATTTCTAGAGACAAGGGAATTTAGTTGATATGACCTTGAGCTGCTTGTATCTAATTGTTTGTTTCCCTTGAAAAGACGACAAGGATAAACATACAAAAAAGAAGGAATAGCAAAGAATGAAAGCGAGCTTCCGCATGGTGTTTATTTGCAATGTTAATTCTAAGCTAACTCCAACAACCCACAATCTTAGTAGCCACTTACACATGGCAAATCCATATCAAATGCTATTTAGACACTGGTTTTGGATGCCTTTTTGGTAGCAGGCTTACAGTTCTGACCACAGAGCCAGACTGCTATGATGTACGAAGGTAAATTCTCATTTTCTCTCATGCATATACACCAGAGAAAGCAAGAGTTTCTAAAGGGGCTTTTGCACAACAGTACTACCACTGAATTGAAAAGAGGCAACTCGCCATTGTAAAATTAAGAAACATGCTTGAACACCTTATAAAGCCGAAAAAAAATTACAGAAACACACTTAAAGTTTAGTCTTTGAATCTAGCTACAGTCACAAAAACTTTAATTCTGCAGGAATTACAGACTGTAGAAAGGTAGTATCTTTCAAAGGTAATTGCTCCGGACCTGTTAATTACATCTCACAGGATCCAACACACCACAATTGGTGAAGGTGTGAATATAAATAAGTTGGTGTTTTTCTGAAAGACCTACCTAAAAGTAAGCAAATAAACGGGAAATTCTTATGCAGCAACTAACTTTTTTGGGCCTTTATAAACTCCAGGACATTTTTCATACCCACAACAGTGTTGACTATAAATTTTGAATTTTAATTCTACATGGCTGCATGAAGGGGGGGAAAAAAAAAAAGTCGGAGCTACACTCTACACCTAGATACCTTTTTTCTTTTTCTTTGTTTTCTTACTACTACGGCCTTTCTGTTGTTCCTCCATTATTCTCTCCTCTGCCATTTGAGAGCTGTCAGCGCGACTCAGTGTTGACATCAACCACGCATAGAGGAACTCTGATAGATACCTATAGTAAAAACAGTACGTAGCTGTTACATACTACAGTGGAAAATGTATTCATAATGCAGACATCCTCACTGAACGCCAAGTTGTTTACTCAAAGAACTAATAGTAACGGACAACTTTTAGGGCAGTTAAAACTCTTTGTTTTGCATAGCTGAAATCAACAGCTAAGTCTCCATTCTGGTTTTGTTTGTTGGGGTGTTTTTTTGGGTTTTTTTTGGTTTTTTTTAAACAAGACAGATTCAACCCTAGACAGGTCAAGGTATGCAAGTTTCTTATATGTTAACTAAGTGAAGCCTAAGCTTCCTATTATTTCAAAACCTATACAAGATCAAATTTTTCTAGAATTATTCCCTCCTCCAGCAAATCAAACATTTTTAAAAAATACACTATGTTAAAGTCTTTTCTACTTTTGTTAGGAATTACTGCTTTGACAAACAAGGTTATCATTAAATAAAAGGGCCAAGCCCACAGGAACACGAGATCCACATGCAATTCTTCAAGAATTAAGAGAAATTATTCAGAATTCTTTAAAAGTGATTTCTTAGTAAGCAGAAGCATGTCCAATAATTCTCTTGACTCACTTCAAATCAAAAGGAACAGGAGAAAAAAAAAAAGAGTAGAAATTACAGATCTGGAAGAAGAAGAACTAACACTTCATAAGTCATAATTCAGAAGAAAAATTACTAAGAAATAATTACGAGTTCCATCGCACATTTCCCCTAAGAAATTCTCTTTTTTGTCCTTCACTTACAGTAAGTAGATAAAGTAGTTGACATGACAGTTCCAATTAAGAGTGATTTTATTAAAATGGCGGGGGAAAATACTGCCAAGTAAAAAAAATGTCTTACAGAAAACTTGGTATTACTTATTGCTTAAAGAACATTGCCATGTTTTGGTAACTATCTGGAGGATTAATTTTCTCACTTATTGCTTAATCCACTAATGAAACAGCATAGAAACATAATGAGATGCACTGAAGTTCAAGTCATTTGAACCAGTCTAATCTCTCAGAAAGAAGGCTTACCGCTTACCTAATAAGAGTTTATCAGTAGCTTTATAGAAAACAAAACAAGACACCAAAGTACAGAAGCACTTTAACATAGGAAGGTTCAACATTAAATTGTTACTGCTGAAATCAAAAATGAATAATCTAAAATTACTTACGTTTTGGACTAACCCACTAACTATGAAAAATAATTAATGTGAATGGAAGTGGAAAAATAAAAAGTATTTTGAACCCATAGAGTGCAACCATTTTCACTAAAGGCAGATGTCTCTTCAAACATGCTCACAGAATGAGGTGTTATTTTTACCTAGTCAACTTTTAGATTACAGTCACAACTTGAAACTCCGGGACCTTTTTAAAAATAGAGATCAACAAAACTATTGATCTTGGTACTACAAAGATGTAAAAGAATAAAGGAAATTGCTTTCCTCCTGTATTCTCTTGTCTGCCAAAACTGGCATTTTCATTCATTGTCATTAGAAGACACGGTTTTAAAAAGCTAAATAGAGAGCAAATTACTATTTCAGAACAAAAAAGTACACTATTTAGTAAATCTAGAAAAGAGACACACAGATTTTTTTTCTCCACTTGTAGTTTTATGAATAGGTGAACTAAATACTGTGTTAAGCAAGCCTGAGATTAAAAAATCATAGCTGAAGCCCTTGCTTTAAATATTTCCACAATTATAGCTCTGTGGGAGCACCCCTGCTCCAACAGTTGTCAATAAAGCATCCTCTTACCAATAAATGTAGTAATATTCATGCATACTGTAAAGTTCCAACTCAAAGCCACTCAGAAGATACTGTATCATAATACGAAGGTTATGATATAGGACCCAGGTGCCCAAGCAAGCCAGATGTTGCCTTTGTGGTTCCTGTTTCAGTAACATACTATGAAGCGCTGCATCTACTTTCTCTGCCTATTGAAAAAGAAAGAAAAGTAACAGACAGAGGAGGAAGAACATTTGACTGAAACAACATCCAAGTTCTGCCAGAAAAAAAATCTTAACAAAAACTGAATGCAATTTGGGTCAGTAAAGCCATGCTCCAGATTAAAGACAGAAATATGTTTTTACAGATATTGCCCCTCTATAGCCTAGAACTGTCAGAAAACAGAAAAGTTATTCACATAACTATAAATAAATTCTGACGCACAGAGAAAAGAATTCTATACAGTAATACAGGAACAACATGAGTTTTTTAAATTTAAAATTTTAAAAAGTATTTATATATAGATTCTTAGCAGTCATGTGAGCACAGAAACTCAGAACCCATAACAAGCTCTTATTCATTTTGCTATATTGGCAATAATTACTTATCTCTTTTTTAAAAAACAAAAACAAACTAGCTGCATTGAAGAATTACATTTATAAGCTTAACATGCAAGAAACACACTGTGGCCCACCAGAGAAACTTAAATATTGCTAAGACCAATTCAGTCTTAAGAAGTAACTGTATGAAAGACATGAAGTCTTCCTCAGTTGGAATATTATCAGTAGTCCTGAACAAGTCAATCCACACAATCTGTTATGAAGTGAAAAGACAGCACACCTCTGCCACAGTACTGCAACAATCTCTCAACCAAACCATCCTGAAAGAAGCTGGAGCACATAAAATCTCCTCTCTAACTCTGAGTTCGTCAGCTGTTCTCCTTAGTGTGCACATCTTGGAAAACACTTTATTATTTCATGCCTCTCTCTGCTGAAGAAATACATTTCCAGCAAGTGAAAATAAACCTTTCCCTGTCACCTTTCACTCCTTATTCTTGAGAAATGTTCAAAATCAACTGGAGCACATATTTTTAAGAGTTATTATTTGATTTGCATATTTTTAAAACCATCATAAAATTTTGCAATTTACATCTTACGTAACTATAAAGCTGAATTTTCAGAGGTGTTGTGTAAACATGGCTGATTCACCTTTCCCTGGCTACATCTTGCAGACTGACAGTTACAAGCAGGACAGATACCACAAGCAGTGGAATTACCATTAAATTACAGGCATCACAGCAGGTTTCCCTGAAGTCTACTTAAAGTTAATCTTTAAAATCATAATACCTTTTTATTCAACAGATCTAACAGAAAGTCTTTGGATGCACTCTACAGACTTCCTGGCCTGCATTTGAGGAATTCTTGTCCTAAAGATTTTAGGATAAACAGAGGAGTTGCTTCATTCATCTAGAATCTAATACCACATGCTCCAGTGTGGTAGGACTATACCTGGAAAGAAAAATTTGCCAGCCTGCTGTCTAGGACATTACCTCATCCTGGAGGGTGGCAAATTCCTCAAGAATGTGACCCAGTTTATCTCTCTGACGAGCTCTGTTGTGTCCATGGATTTGAATCAGACTACAGAATGGCTGAAAGAAACAAGGTGAAGTTTTAAATTTTCGACACTACTTGGAAACTACAGGAGGAGTACTGTGATGGCTATTTAGCCACCTGTTTTATACATCTGTATTAGGCGGTGGGCTCCTTAAGGCTTCCTACAGAGTGCAAGCTAGCAGGCAAGCAAGCTACCTGGAGTGATGCAAGAGCCCATTTCTCTGTACACAAGTCAATATGAGATTGAGCAAGCATCCTTTAGGAATCTGATCAGAACAGAAGACCTGGGGTAAAAGAGATATTTCTTATGCCTAAATCCATGTGCCCAGGTGGCCAAGAAGGCCTATAGCATCCTAGCTTGTATCAGAAATAGTGTGGCCAGCAGGACTGGGGAAGTGATTGTCCGCCTGTACTTGACACTGGTGGGGTGACACCTCGAATACTGTGTTCAGTTTTGGGCCCCTCACTACAAGAAAGACATTGAGGCGCTGGAGCGTGTCCAGAGAAGGGCAGTGAAGCTGGTGAGGGGTCTGGAGGACAAGTCTTATGAGGAGCGTCTGAGGGAACTGGGGTTGTTTAGCCTGGAGAAAAGGAGGCTGAGGGGAGGCTGAGACCTTATCGCTCTCTACAACTACCTCACAGCAGGTTGTAGTGAGGTGGGGGTTGGTCTCTTCTCCCAAGTAACAAGCGATAGGACAAGAGGAAACAGCCTCAAGTTGCACCAGGGGAGGTTTAGATTGAATATTAGGAAATATTTCTTCCCCGAAAGGCTTGTTAAGCATTGGAACAGGCTGCCCAGGGAAGTGGTTGAGTCACCATCCCTGGAGGTATTTAAAAGACGTGTGGATGTGGTGCTGAGGGACACAGTTTAGTGGTGGTTAAGGGTTGGACGTGATGATCTTATGGGCCTTTTCCAACCTAAATGATTCTATGATTTTCTTAGATTTTCATTGTGTCCCATTCAATAACTGAATCTTTTAAAACAATTTTTAATTTTTTTTTAAACTGGAGAGAATGTAAAAATAATTTTGTTTTTACTAGTGCTATGCATTTGTTTTGTGATTTTTTTCTGGTGACAGGAAGCTACCCTGTAAAAAAGTAGTAGCTGCAGATTTCTAATGAACTGAAATATTAGTGAAAAATCTGGAAGCATAATACAGGAAACAAACAGCAATAATTGTACTGGCTTTTTAAGAAGTGTTACCATTTTAAGATGGCTAACTTCTGCAATTTTGCCTTCATGTCAGGTGTCCAAAAAAACTGGTCTCATTTTCAAACATAAGCAAATCTTGAAAGTGTTCATATACACATAAACATGCTGTAATTGGAATGAACGCTTACCCGAACACAATGTGTCACAAAGGAATCAATGTAGTCCTTTGCCTGGTGATTATTATACAGACAACACCTAAAAGGGAAATATCCACATACATCCATGTGTTTATAAATGTCACCAGTCTATGTAGCACAAAATTAAAAACGAAACATGAGTGCAGCAACAGCAACTGACCCCCTCATACATATGCACTTATAAGTACAAAATGTATACGTTCTCCATGTGTCTGTCCTTTGTGAGCAGAAATAGTTTTTCATCAGACATGTAAACACACGCAAGTAAACTCAAGTTCCACTTACTTTGGAGAAAGTACTGGAGGGCTGACAAAAGATCTTAAAGCATCTTTTACCATGTCTTGCATGAGATGAGTGCCAAACACCTTCTTGTTATCTACCAAAAAAGTTGTCTGAAATTGAAAACGTGTTTTTAGAAACATGTTTTAAATGTAAAAGTAATGCTTCATAAATTACTAATAGAAAGCTCTTACAGTACCTATATTATATCAGAAACTTGTAAGATTGCTTTAAGAATTAAAGTGGCTCAGCTAAGTACAAGGTTACAGACTCAGAAACAGAGGCATATTGAGATCTGTCACTCCTGTGGTATTCCCATGACACAAAATACAGCTCTATTACTTGCATAAGACAATGCATGTAAAGTGATTTTATTTCTTGGACTTCAAAGATAATTAATCAGACGGATGTTTCTGAAGATTAACATAAAATAGGTTATGTGGTTCCCCTGGAGGCAGACAAAGGTAAATCTTCACACTAACGCAGACTCTTTTCTAACCCTATAGATACTACTGCTTTCATTGGACATGTATGATGCTCATTTCACTTTCCTCTACAAGTGCTGTGTCCCTTTCTTAGATGGTTCTTCAGCAGCTGGAGAAAGAGCTCTGCTGTCAGGCACCCACCACAGGGCTTGCAGAAACACATGTAGTGGAAAGTCAAAACCCACACACTACAAGAACATTTTACTTGCCAATAGTTATATTCATCAGCTCTATGTGTGGTTTAACTGGGATCAAAAGTAAAGAAGCTCTGATGTTCAGGGACACCCTAATCAAATCAAAACCTCCTATAAGGAAGCGTATTTTACTCTGAGTTAAGGAATATATAATATAGTTTCAAGGTAAGTGAAGTAGTGAGAAGAATAGTAGCAGCCTGCTCTGCCCTAACCATCAGTTTTACTGTTGTACGAATAGAGGCAGTCTACACAAGAAAACCAGCCCAAACAGGGAGGATGAATACAAATACCAGCCCCAAACTGAAACAGCATATGGAGAACAATGTAAAAATGCATGTACGGGCCCAGCTTTAGTGCAGAGAAAAAAATTTAGCATTTTCTGTTTTCATTAGCATGTACTAACATGATCTAAACAACAGTATTTTTAAATGTTTTAAAAAGCTAGATCAGAACATAAACTTCCACATACCTGATACTTAAGTACCTCCAGAATATTTTTACCACCTAGTAATATATGCGAGATGTAAATAATTTAAATACTTGAAACAAGAAGATAAATCCATATTTATTATGAATGCAGAAGTATTTTATTAAAAGACATATATTAGGACTTGCCTGTAATAGGGATCTTGAAAGAACACATGGTGATTGCTCACTGAACTCACAGAAAAAATCCTAATTTACATTTAGGAAAAAAAAGACAATTCAGGTTAATATGCCAATTTTTATATATATACCTATACACACACGCATTTAGTTTTTATACACACACGCATTTGCATTTTTATATATATACACATATATATACAGTTGTGTGAATACACCTGTATTTTGTAGACACAAACACACATACATACACATAGCATAGCTTATACAACTTGTAAGAAAGTAAGCATGAATAATTTGAACAAAACAGAACATATTATGAAGCTATAATCTATTTTTTCTGCAATTACTTGTTATTTAACATTAACAAAAGGTTTCTGAATTTTCTTCTTCAGCTGCAACAGTTACGAGGATGATAGTACAGAAAAAAGATACTCTGAAACCGTTAAGATCACTACATAACTGAACCAGGTATGTAACAAAAATGCAGTGTTTCACTGGTACCAGATGCTTCATGCAAATGGTGCTTTAATTAATTCAATAGGAAATAGGAAGACAAAGATTTTTGCTTGATCTTTGAACTGATGTAACTGTGGCTCTTTTCTCAGTCAGTAATACATGTATGGCAAAAAGTAATTCAAGCATTTAAGTGTCTTCTAATAAATGCAGGGAGTAACTGTGAATAACATCACTTATTCAGGGAAGAACATAAGCAGGTGCTTAACTTTATGCATGTAATTTCCTGAATAAGCATAAACAAACACGTATTAAGTGCTCTCTTGTTTTACAGGCACACATGCAGAATACTGCTTACTAAATCTGAAAAAAAATCAGGAATATAGCAAGGAATTATGTTCTGCTACTGCAGATGCAGCTCTTCAACCAAAGAAAGAGTTACAAGGAAATTAACTTGCTTGGGCTCTGCCTCTGAAATGCATAATTATTTAACAGATTATGGGAAAAATGGGACATTTCAGAGGAGAAAAGGCCTTTGTCAAAAAAAGAAAAATATTATGTATCAGGAAAACCAGCAATTTTTGAAATTGTACACAATAATGAGAAACACCAAGAGATTTATGCATACAGCTCAGTTTTTTCTCCAGTGAGCAATAGCACGTACATATGGAATGATTTTTTCAAGTTACATTTTAACATCTATTTTTGGCTATAAATAAGAAATATTGCTTACCAGTATACAGTGCAAATTAGTTAAGTTGACTACTTCACATACAGTTTTTATTCGGTCTATTAGTCTGGAAAAATAATTGACCATTTCTTCCCTTTTAATTATTTTTGCATATCGAGGGAAAGTTGGTGGCAGCAATCTCTGATTAACAAGGGGCTCAAAGCCCATCATAATAGGATGATCTAAAGAAGGAAGTGGGGAGAGAAAAAAAGACAGAGACAAAGAAAAGTGGCATATAAGCTGTGTTTTCAGAACTCACTTCAAATGTGCAAGTATAATACAAATTACTCAATTAGCCAAATCGAACTTTTTAACTGACAGTTAACTTCCAGAGACACTAACTACCCAACTGAGCCAATGATTAGTATTTAAAGAAACCCAGCCCTCAACACCTCAGCATGTACCTGTACAGACAGTGAAGTGGTGTTCCCTATCTTAAAAGAGCACATATGCTGATCTGACGCACCATGCACTTAACCAAAAGTTCATATCTCTGATCTTAACCAAAAAAGTTCATATCTCTGGCTTTGAAGTGACAGTATTGCTTTCAGGAAAACGATCATTTAGTGAAATAAATTTAAGATCAAACAATGCAAGTCTGTAACAGCTCATATAACAAGCACTATTAGTTCAAAGTAAATAGTGATTTGTTTTAAAATACATGTAGATATTAAAGTTTATCAAGACAGCATTTTTAAGAAAAGGAAAATATGGTAAGATTTGATACATACCTCCTTTAGTGGTATCATTCTGTGCCTGGATACCATGATGTAATGAATTGTGGATGGCAGAAAGCAAGTCAGCTGCCTGAGTCATTAGTTTCTGAGCTTCTGCAACTGCACTCGTCTGAAACGCAGGTAACAGTTATTCACATTAGGAACGCACATATTTTGCCTGTAGAATTAATGCTAGTATCAGAAAAAAGAATGATACTAGAATTCTAATGTTTGTACACAACCAGTTCCAGAAAAAAACCCAAACCAACCGATTTTTGTGCAATTAAGTGTTCTTTATATTTTACATAACTATGGATACATTTAATACTGTATTTTTTGCTGTATAAGCCTTAACAATAATTACAACTGAAAGTCTAGTATACGCTACATGCAAGTCCTCTACTTTGATTTTGGAGGGGGGCACAAAAAACCCCACGAAACTCTTCTGCCAAATGAGGCAGAACTCCAAACTGCCAAGAGGAAAAAAAATCTACCATTAGGAAATGCAGAGTTCTTGAGAATATAGACAGAACACAACCTACCAACTGAAATGAAACCACTGTATAACATTAGAAGATACCATATGTCCACTAGAAATTTTGATTCATGATCTGCTGACATGGTGAATTTTCTGATGTCCTATGAATCCAAATCTGTTAGCAAACTGGGTACCATTTGAAATAGCTCTCTGTGAAATCTAAAACCTTGTTTTAAAAATACTGGACTAACAGTCCCTGATGAAACTTCAAACATTTGAAATATCAAGTCAAACTGAAACTTGACTTCTTTTACAAAAAAAGATGTTTAAAACCCCCTGAAGGTCTAATAGAAGCTGAACAAGATCTGTAGTTCTGTGTAATATTATGTTCACGTATTATAGCATCCACAAATCTACTAAAAGAACATGCTGCTAAGCAGATCTAACTCAAATCAAACCAGTCCATGATGTAAATAAAGTATAATCAGACTTGAGCGACACGAAGTTAATGTGATTTTGCACAAATCATTAACTCATAGCAGTTAACACAGACAGAATTTGGTTGTACATCAGTGTATATCACTTCTACGTCACAGTGATTTCTGATATAACTAATGGTTATACTCAGAATGTAATTATTCTTAACCACTCAATCACTTTTTCATCAACTCTGATGTCTATCAACACTTGCACTCGACTTTCAATTTAATCAAGGTCTTTTAAACTGTACAGTATGCAGCTGCTCCAGCCGCAAAATATGTAGGAAAGACTCCATGCCACTCAAGCAAGAAACTTGTTTATTTCTTTATAAAAATAGAAATAACAATAAGCAATAAACAGATATTTATCCTTATGTAAAGAAAAAGCTATTCAAAAAAAGCTTTGTCTTACGTGACATATGATTCTACCCCTTTGCCCTAAAACATGCAGTTCCTTCCCCCCTCAACAGTTAGGAAATCTTTTATTCAAAAAAGCAAGCAAATTGCATGGAAAGCCGTTACATTCCTCTTCTCAGACCAAAGAAGTCTAGATACAAATCTAGTATCACATGGAAGGAAAAGGTGAAAATTATCTAGAGATGGACTATCAGGTAACTCCACAGGAGACTGAATGTGAGAAAGAAGAGTTTTTGCTCATGTGTGTGAAAACAGTAATCCAAAACCCATAAATATTTTTCTTTAAGTGCTCTAGAAGGAATACTCTGTCTCTCTGCAAGGCCAAAATAATGTTAGCTACTAGCCGCCTCTGTGTTTTCTTTAAAAATGAATGAAAACTGAATGGTTGCTACTGTAAGACCTCATCCAACACTCTACCTGCAGCAACATCAATTCAAATCTATGGAATCTACACAATAATTATTTGACCTCAGAGCATGAAAAGTGAGTATTTCACAGGATCACAATGCAGACACAGAAACACCAAATGAACGTACCTCTTTTTTGGTAAATGCTATTAGAACAGTCAGTAGTACCCGGGTAAACTTGACTCTACTGAAGACAGCTAAACACTGTTGATGCTGTAATGAAAATATACCACAAATTACTAAGCAACACGCATTACATCTTGAAACTTACTAAAAAAATACTTCTATAGATTTATTGAAGTATGCTCTCTAGCCTTAAAAATTTGGTATCTAGTATGATTCTGAAGAAAAGTTATAGAATTTATAGAAGAAATCTGTACTGCAGTCCGAAAAGCACTAAGATGCTTTGGGTAAAGCACAACCACTGGCTGTATAGCTATCTCCTATGCAAACATCATTCAAATCTCAGCTTAAGTGAACAACCACAAATTATTAAACCCATTTAATCTCATTTTTTTCTGAAGATTTATGTTAAAAGTAATTTCTGTAGAAAATAACATTATGGGAAAGGAAGCCCACGCCCTTCTAAATCAACCACATCGACTACATCAATTACCACTTTTTCTGGAAGGAGCTACACTGCTTTCACCTTCCCTTCCTACTCTCTCCCTTGACAGTGAGGCTGCCAGCAGCAGTAAAAGCTGCTGGGAAGGAACTGAGGGAAGAAGGTCCAGGATAGATAAGCCCACCTATTTTGCTAATGGCTTCTTCTTGAGAGGTAGGTGCATAAACGGCAGAAATGCAGCAGCATTACTATTCTGCCATTGGGATCGATCCAGAACTCTACCCCTTCAAAGCATAAAAACCTACCTGCTAGCCTGAGATTTGCTCAGGGCCATGTTTAAAGCAGTTCAGATATGACAGTAGTAGCAACACAAGTGACACACATTTCTCACAAGCTGTTAACTACCGATTAAAGTAACAATGTACTAATCCATGAAATCCAGAATAAAAAAGTAAACAATTCATTACTTCAAGTTCAACTTCTGGATCTCTCTCTTCTCCTTGTCGACTTCGAGTGCTCTAGAAGGTAAAGCAA
Source organism: Pluvialis apricaria (assembly GCA_017639485.1). NCBI lineage: Eukaryota > Metazoa > Chordata > Aves > Charadriiformes > Charadriidae > Pluvialis > Pluvialis apricaria. Next base: position 45,400,862 of record CM030044.1, on the reverse strand, counting down.
TTTCAAAAAATTTATTAAAACTTGCAAAGGAAAGCTACGGATAAAATCCCTTTACCCTCTCCAGAACATCCACCTGTTAAATAACTCTAAAAATCAGTTCTCAAGTTCAAAACCTCTCAATATATAATGTAGGTACCTGAATGATCCAAGACTCTCCTATAGTAATGAGACCTATCTCAGTCTACTCTGCAAATAGGCAAGAAAACTGTATGAAGATTTTATATTGTAAACTGTGGTAAAGGAAGATGAAGTGAATTCTTTAACATCACACAGTGTATCTGCATAAAAGCCGGAAGTTAAACACATACTTTCTGTGCCCCAGCCCAGCGTTATCTTTCACATTATTATTCCACCCATTACTAATGAAGCAACTATTAAAGAGTTTAGAAAAGTCTGAGACTTCAGCATCTTCAGCTAGAAGACAAACTATCAGCACGTTACACAAAGCATTATGGCAGTTCTTCAAAAAAACCCCACCATTTAATGACACAAAACTGAGGCATTCTTCATAACCCAACTCTCTCCCCCAAACCTACGTTAAGTACACTTTAAATATAATTGACAAGGCAAACATGAGAAAAATACCTTCACTCGTCTTTGCATGTCATCTTCAACATCTTTCAGCATACCTGGAAAAGTCACAGTACAATTAAAAGCTGAGAAGCATTCCTAGATACAACTACACCACTTAGAGGAAAAAAGCTTTCAGGGGAAATCAAGTTTGAAGTGCTCTACATATCCATTAGCCACAGATTAGACAAAAAACATTCTTGTGAGGGATGGTGGGGATGTCTTGCAACAATCGATAAATCGGAGAATAAGCAGACTTATCCAAAGCTAAACTGTTCACAAATTTTCTAAAAATAATGAACGGAAAGCTCAAGTATGTATCAAAGATAGTGCATCAAAAGGCTCACAAACAAGTGCATGTACCTAACAACATACGTATTCATAGCTTTAGAATTACTAGATTGCTTTTTCCTCAAAAGCAGTCTGTTTAGATCACAACAAATTGTGAGGCAGAGAAGCAGAATTCAAGCAGTGCACTTTCCAGTGGTCTGTTTCTATCTCATGCCCAGCTACCTAGTTGGCATACCTAAATGACTGAGAAACAAAAGTGCTTTTAACAAATAAACAGCTGGACATTTTCTTCAAGGAAAAATAATTTGATCTCTTTTCACCAAGCCATCAATTTGCACAAGACTATTAAAAAAAAAATGAGATTCCTACCAATTCATTAGGTTTGATTGACAATAACCAATATGCTCAAAAGAGAGAGACTGATGGACAGATACACAGAAAGCACAAACTGTACCTGTAACTCTAAGATCTGTCACACTGTTGGCCATTTTAAATCCGTAGGTCATTGACTGAAAATCTTCCTAAAAATAAAAAGCAAAGCAGCAATATGTAGTGCAATCTATAAACAACAGTTGTTACATTTTCAAGTTGAGGTTTGGGTTTTCTTTTTTTTTTTTTTTCCCTTGTTGTATTTTGTATGTTTTTGTTTGGTTTGGGGTGTTTTTGTTTAACTACAGCAAGTATAAAAGTCTGGGTTTATTCTGCACAACTGAATACACCCACGGTTTGGGTGACTTTCCTGCCCAAACCCATCTTGCAGTAATTATTTTCTGCATAAATCCTTAATACCAGTATGCCCTTCACATTTTCACCAAGTGCCACCCTATCAACATGTTACAAGAACCATGGATGCAAAGTACTACTTAATCAATTTTAGACATAGTCAGCAAAGTGACTTGTTCAAGCTCAGATGAAACAAAAACTACTCTGAGCACGGAAAACCAGACTCCGATTCCATTGCTAGATGGACATTTCAGACCAAAGACAATCATGGTTACTCAAGTAGAAAAATAAAAAAAAATAAACAGGAAGAAAACCACAAGTAAAACTGATTTCAAATGGTTAGCCACAAGATGTGCATTGCTTCTTGAATAAAATATTTACGTGACTCCAATATTCAAGCAAAATACAGAAAAGAGCATGCAACACCTTCATTGAAGAAAACTGCATTTTGAAGAGATCAAGTCTATAGTTTTAGGAGGATGAACTGCTGCTCGTACAGTAGCCTCGAATCAAACAGTAATAAATCTCTCTAATATATTGTTTTATTTGCATTATGCAGCCTACACATACTGTTACATATTTAACCATAGAAGATACCGAAACACATACCTCCTCAAAAACAGCTGCTTTGTTAACCTTTTCTCTGGCAATATCACAGATTTTTAGGATCCCTAGAGCAAAAGCCTTCATAGCAGGATCTTCTATGAAGTCTGGATTATGAATATAAAGGCAAGTGAATACCGTCTGTGCCAAGGAATGTCCCTCTAACCATGTTATCTAGGGAAAAGAAAATTAAATGTTTTACTCATGAGAGCCAAGTCCTTGTTTTTGTATCTCCACTCTTTTTCCATCTTACTGTGCTTCAGTGATCATTAAGGAAGTCCCTATCACGGCAAACTTCCATCTAGCAAAAAAGGGCAAGAGGTCTCTCAACCTTTAACCTTTGCCCATCTGCTGGCTGTGGCAGGCAGTAAGTTACTAAACCCCATGACACAATCAAATTCCGGTGTTGGATAAACCTCTTCCACAAAGTTCAGGTCTAATTTCTGTGACTTGGACATGACACTAAGTTAAAAGAACATCAGACTTATAAGCTTCCTATACATAAATACTGAATGAAAAATGCTAATGGCTATGAAACAACTCAGCAATACTCTGCATGTTCTCTTCTACAATTTATAGCTTCTTTTCACAATCCCCTCTCTCTACTACTTTCATGCCGCTTTAAGCTAAAGGGAAAGCTTCAGTAATTTAAACAATTATTTCTATCTTAAAATAGCATAAAACACAGTAGGATCAGACTTTTAATATGACCACTGTCCCTTTTCAAATAAAAGGGGGAAGAAGAAGACGAATTACATTACACCATAACAAATATGCCGTGACCTTTACGTATCTTTTTTGGACTAAATTAATTTGAAATGTTGTTTTAAAAAACAAATAAATTTTATTGATGTAATTTTAAAGAGTAACTGAAATTCATTTGTATCATTAACTGAGGAAATTAAGAAATCTACATAGAAAAAAATCACAATTAAAGAACTGATAATTCACTTATTTCCCTTCTAAATGGATTTAGGCATTTTCTTTCTTTCTTCAAAATAACCCTGTACGCTCAGTCAGTACTGGCTGTAGAGAAATGAGCAACAGAGTGCTGTAGGTTACAGCACACTCACTTTCCAACAAGTCAAACACCAATACACAGCAGGCAGTCAGATACCATATACTTAAAAAACACAAATTATAAAACCTTTTTACATTATTCAAAAATGCTACCAGTTCTCTTCCATAATGATTTCTTATAATAAAAATATCCAGAAATCAGAATTATGCCTCTCATAATAGACAATGCAAGTATCTAAATGGAAATTAAAATACTAAGTATGTATTTTCTGCTTGGTGAATCTTTTTTCTTGAGTTCTACTGGTTTTTTGTTTTTTTGAACTGGATTAAAGGATTATATTTTGAAAGTAAAAATATCTAATGTTAAGAGCAGAGAAGTGCTTACCAAGCAACAGAAACATGTATCCATTATTCCTACCAGCTCAGGTGAAGTGAGATCCTTTATTTTAATGGTGCCATCCTTAGGAAACAAACAAAAAAAAACAAACCCTAAAGACTGTGGAAGCCTATAGGCAAAATACAACTTATTTTTACAGCCTAATAGGAAATTACAATTTGGTTAAGACTGCAGAATATTTGTATACCACTATCTTTATTGATCAGCTTCATAATGTGCCTCAAATTCTGAAAAACTCTGCTTTCCCATCATTGTGTCAAACACTGACCAAACAAAGATATTCAAAGAGAAAGATAAAATAAATTTTCTGATTTATGAGTAGGCAATAGAAGTTTAAAACCAGTTAACTGTCAACACTTAAATCACAAAACAATATGTATAGTCATAATAAAGACTGAACAAGGGAAAAATGCAGGATCCATTCTTTGCAGACTTTTACACTGCAGATACTTGTAGAGTTTTACTGCCTTCAAGGTCAGGACCAAGAAGGCAGCAACCCTACTTCTTTCATTGTATTCTACATGACTTAGACAGCCAATATTTTACTCAGAGTTCTCTTAGTCCATTCAAAACCAGGTCTATGGTAAAAAACATTTTTTCCTCTGTGAGTACACTGTTTTCTCCAAAATAACACAAAGTCTTTCAACCTCCCTCCCCAAGTTTATCTTGATCATGCATCAAGAGTTAATCATTGCCATCAATGTTGTTAAATTCTCCAGCTAATTAGTTAGCATCATTGTGAAAATGTAGGTAATAAGGTAAACATCACAAGCTATTTCTTACTTAACTATCCAAAATAAAAAAGAAAAACCCCATTTTAAGTAAAGACTGAAAACACTAACTATATTGAATTGCGCTTAACTGTAATTTGATAAAACTACATCATACTTTTACAGCCAGTGTAGGTAAAACCAGGGAAGTCACACAAACCTTAATAGCTTGCTCAAAGTTAAGAACTTTTCTATTAACTTGGTTTCCAATCATACCGGCATCCATCTTGGGATCCATCATTTCAATGGCAGACATGGCTTCAAAAAGTCCAAAACTAAGAACACCAATAAAAAAAAGTTCTGAATGAAATTATTTTATGTAAAACAGTCTTCACAAACCAATGTAAAAGAACATGACAAAAGAACAATGACTGAGTACACTCACTACAGACAATAACATAAGGTATGTCAACACTACTACTGATCCTCAGAGATCAGTTTTCAGGAATTTGAGGATCTCTCAACAAAAAAGAAAGAAAATAGATACCTAAAACTAAAAGAAAACTCTTAGCCTTTTTTTAAAGCTGAAGAACACTCCTGATACAAACATCCCATTACTCAATTTATGTACACTTGTTTTTATATACCTCATAATGACATAGCATCTTTTTAAAGACCACAAAACACAATAAACTGGTATTAACTGAACAAACTGGTCTTCATTATGCTACATCCAAAAACCCAAGATATGTCCCCCACAAACTCATGACAATACATGACACAGACTGACAATAATATACACTGAATATACCAATTTTGTTTAAAATGGGCATGTTAAGAAAACAGACACAAAAAAACCCCAGCAAATGACAATGGATCACTTGTAGTCAGGGCATAAAAAGCTTGCAGAAGAATCACACCAAATGAAGACTGGCCTACAGAATAAAGGATATAGTGCCTCACCTTTGGTACGTATTATATTCATCGCAACTGCTGCACAAGCCTTTATTATATAAAAAAGGTTATTGCATGTAGCACATTCTACTTCTGAAAAGCACGTTTGCTCTGAAATGCTCTTATGTATAAAATTATACCTCAAAAACATGCTTTGATTCCACTGAATAACTACCGGGTCACATCCTTGCACAGCAACGCTTGTGTTTAATAGTGTGCCTGTGTCTTCTGAGGTATCAGTCTTGAATAAGCACCTTTTTCTTTATGCAAGTGAACAGACTCATGTGGCTAAACAATTTACTTTTATCTTTAAAATACTTTCATCTCATGTCATTCTTTAATGAATTCAGCAAGATTTTAGCAGATCCTTTTTTTGAAATATATTTTTTCTTAATCTGTAGAGCTCTCAGTTTCTGTTTTAGCATGTGTCACGGTTTCGGTTGGGATGGGGTTGAATTCATTGCTAACAGCTGGTGTACCGCTGTTTTGGTTTTGGGATGAGAAATAGCTTTGATAGCACACCAGTGTTCTTGGCTGTTGCGGAGCAGTCAAGGCCTCTTCTGCTCCTCACATGGCCATCCCAGCAAGCAGGCTGGAAGGGCATAAGACATTGGGAGGAGACACAGCTGGGACAGCTGACCCCAACTGATCAAAGGGATATCCCATGCCATGTGACATCATGCTCAGTATATAAAGCTGGGGAAAGAAGAAGGGAAGACAAATGCCAAATGTTCCCACTTCCAAGTAACCATTACACATGATGGAGCCCTGCTTTCCTGGGGCTGGGTGAACACCTGCCTGCCCATGGGAAGCAATGAATGAATTCCTTGTTTTGCTTTGCTTGCGTGCACAGCTTTTGCTCTACCTGTTAAACTCTCTCTACTTCAACCCATGAGTTTTTTCTCACTTATAGTCTTCCGATTCTCTCCCCCATCCCAGCCCCGGGGAGTGAGCAAGCGGCTGCACGGTCCTGGCTGCCAGCTGGGGTTAAACCACGACAGCATGTCATTTAAGAATTACATTGAAGCACATGGATTGTTTATCCTAAACTTGTTAGTGACATTTGAGGCAACCCAATTTAAAAGCTTAAAGTCTTTCTGGATTTTTTTTTCATAAAAGCATGTCCACATAAAATAGTTTGGTAGGTCCAGTAGTGTCAACACCACTGATCACAAGATGTGCTGTAAACTTCTAAACTACATTGATTAACTGAAAAGGTAATGTTATACTGGCACCATGAGAAATGTTCACTATTGATACAAGTGCATCATACACATACTCTTGAGGACTAATGATGTGCTGAATACTTCGACTATTGAAAGCAGAAGCTTAAAAAAGCTTAGTTGATACTGCATGACTTGCTTATTAGTAAACATTAATATATTTGCACTAATCGTATCCAAAAACCAGAACTACCCCACAGGCATACTTACAGCTTGTCATGAAGCAGTTCTCCTAACTTCAGTTCTACAAAGGAACAGAACAGGATAAATAATTAGAACCACCCTTCTAGCGCAACTTTTCCAGGACAGTCTTGTCGCTCACCTGTCTTATGGTAAGAGAGAACAAGGTGTGGGAAGCAGACCAGATATTTCTACTCCACCTTCATTTGCTTTTACTTACAAAGCACTTTCAAGACTGAAAGGCTAAAAGACCCCAGTTGTTCAAAGTCTTTCCTAATCCCTCTCTGTTATACCAACCGTTAAAGAGGTTTCAGAAATACCAAATAATAGCATCTGAATAGCCTGGAACACAGGACAGCAGTTTTCTGTGCTCCTTCATGCAGGTGTCTATTTTTTTCCAGGGCGGTTTACTGAAAGTGTTGCTTTTCCTCACTACTTTTAATGAAGTCTTTAGACATATTTGATGTGTACACAAACAGTATACCACTAACATACAGCAACTGCTTGACGGCATAAGGAAATTGTGTTTATCATTACATAATATAGTGTCTTGTAAGTTGCAGTTTTGTATTTATTTTTCCCTAATTTAATCACAAAATCAGTTGAAAAAATAAAGTCACTGTCACAGTAGACTAGCACTAATATCTAGTAACAATAAAGGCACTGTTTAAATGGACGCACTGCTTCCCTGTGACTGGGATGCACTGCATCTCCTCAGAAGCTCGGCCTTGTTCTAAAGATAAAAAATGATGCACTGACCAATTAAATGAATAAATCATTGAACCCTACAGATCCAAAAATGTACAGGAAAAAAAGAGAATGTTGATTTTGCATGGATGAACCTCTGAAGAGGTCTCCATTTGGCAGAAGAGACAGGAAGTCTTTGCAAAGAAAAAAATCAGGTGCAAAAATGCATGAGATGAAAAAACATGACTTAAAAAGATATTTATGTAATCTGGAAGAAGGAATCAAGGTGAGGTTCTTCTGATATTTCCAACCAAACAGGTAAGTTAAACACAGGGGAAACACAGAATCAATGTAGTCCATTCATCTAGAGTTTGAACCTGCTGTCAAATTGTTGCTTAAAACACCTCAAAGAACTATGTTTAGTCCTCCAAAGGATTCCAAGTTTTCTCAGAACAAAGGCAATACAACCCACCTCTACAAGCTTCTTCAAAATCCTGGGTTATATCTATCCAGCTTGTATTACTCTTTTCCATCTTGTCAGGCATCCCGAGTTCCCATCCTGAATCATCATCTTCTGCTGAAGCTTTCATAACCATGATACTGCACCTTTAAATTCACATCAGAGACACTGCACATTATGCACAAATCAGAGAAAGTGCTTCATGGGAGTAATTTCTTTTTCAAGAAACAGGTGAGAAAGGGAAACTAACTAACCTGATTTCACATAAAACAGCTACCATTACATAAAACCAGTCCCCAAAAAAACTTATTTATAAAAATTCTTTTTAAAAAAATGTTTTCTTATTCACCATTTCTCTGTGACTAGCTTGTAGACTATGAAATCTCAAGAACTAAGGACACCAAAACTTTAGCAGTAGAGAGCCATAATAAAGTGTGTACTGTCAAACTAGAAATAAAATAGGAAACAATGTCAAGAGATCACCTCTTACAACAGGTGTGCATACCAAATTTTTTTTTTGTTGTTTTACACCATTGGAAATACACATGTCCTCCCAACTGCTCTGTGAAAGGAATTAAAGAGACAGAACTGTAAAATTGACAACACACATTTTGTTTTTTATCCAAAGTGTATCCAAACAAATTTGTGAAAATGGGCATATTTCCTCTGACTTCTTCATCAAAAAGTAGTATCAAAATTACTGCAGCAATGTTAAGCAACTTCAGACTGCATATATAATGTTTAAACTTCACCGACTAGCTCTTCTGAACTGTTTTTGTGTTTCCGCAACCTCAGGATAATGTAGGGCAGCCTTGAAGAATTTTATGTTTTGCCAGTCAGCCTGCCCTCGACATACCAGCAATGCCAAATCTCCCCTCATCTACGAGGAAAGAGGCACCTGCGACCCCGGTGAGCTCCAAACAGCTTAATCAAAGCCGCCACGGCAGCTTTAAACAAAAATGCCCCTTGACATGAGACCTCCCAGGCATCGGCAATTAATAAAAACGAAGGAGGGTGGGGGGAATCAAATAGATTTTTAAAATTAGTCCCTTCGCCGAAGCGATGCTCAGCTTCCCTTCGGCCCCCCCACCGTCACTCGTTCTCAAGCGGCCGCGGGGACCGCCAGGCTCCGCCGGCTGGGAGGAAGGAAGTATGTGGGAAGCTAATTAAAATAAATGGAAACCACGCTTGAATTTCAGACATTAAGGCCAGCGCAGCCAGACCCCTCCCGCGTTCTCCTCTTCCCGCCGCTCCCCCCCGGCCCCAAATCCGGCGCTGCCTCGGCCCCGGCCGCCCCGCAGCTCACGGGGCCCGGCGACGGCACGGGGCCGGCGGGCAGCCCAAATCCCACCGGCCACCGGGCACGGCGAGCGGCTGCCCGATGACAGGCCGGGCGGCTCCTCCGCCCCCGCCGCGGAGCACCGGCGCCCCGGCCACCCGCCCCCGCCACCCCGCCACCGAGGACTCCCTCGCTCCCTCACGCCCTGAAGCGGTCGCTCTGCTGCGGCGGCGGCGGCGGCGACAGCAGCAGCACGTCCCCCCCTCTCCCCGCACGAGGCAGGGGGCCTCACCCGCCGCCTCCCGCGCCGCCGGCCCGCGCCCTCCGTTCCTGCCCAGGCCCCAACCGACGCCAACCCGGCCCCAAGGTCCCAGCGCAGGCGCAGAGGCGCCGCAAGGCTCGTCACGCCCCTCCCTTTGCGCAGGCGCGCATGCGTCTACCGCCATAACGGCGTGCGGCGGACGGGGCGGGAGGTGGTGGGCGGCCGCTGCGCCCGCGGCGTAGTGTGAAGGAAGGGGGCGGGGGCGGGGGCGGGGGCGCGGGCGCGGGCGCGGCGCGGGGCTGGCTGCCGGTGAGGGTGCTGTGAGCCACGCGTTGTGTGGGAGAGGCCGGGGCGGGGAGCGGGGGGAGTCCCTCTCCGCAGGCCGGGGACCCGAGTACGCCTGGCTCGGGCTGAGAGGAAGAAGATGGAGAAGGGCCCCGAGGCCTGTCGGCGTGAGGAGGCCGTGAGCGGCTAGCGAGGGCGGCCGGGCCTGTCGCTGGGTTTGTCCCTAACGGTGTTGGCGAACCGGTGCGGGCGGTGGCCCGGCTCCGCCTCTGCAGGCATCTGTGGAGTCCCCTTCGCAGCGCGGTGTCCGGGGCGTGCCGCTGCCCGGTCGCAGCCCGGTGCGAGGCAGAGCGGGGTGAGGGCGCAGCGCCGTCTGCGGGGCTCGGGGGCGGGGGGGGGGGGGGGGGGGGGGGGGGGCCGGGCTGAGTGGGCAGCGCCGCTGCAGCCCTGCGGGTCGTTGTGGCGGTGTGCCGTTGTGGCGGTGTGCCGAATTGAAAGGCTTGAGGCGATTTTTATTTATTTATTTTCTTCTGGGTCAGCTTTTTCCTCCCTTTTTCCCTCTCCGTTTTAATGAAAGGTACCTGACAGACATTATGTAACTGTGTTCCTCTGCAGAGTTTGCTCAGATGTACTGATTACTTTTTCATCCGGGGGAAAACAGCTGACATAAAATGTCTAATGAAACTACATTTTTAGAGCCGTTTACAGTAGATTTGATCTTTATTAGATTTTTCAACATGCACAAACGGAATGCTTCCAGTGTTTCTGGCAAAGATCACCAATGTAAAAGACAGTCGCTAACGTGTTTTATTAAACAAATAGAGGCTAGCTTAAGTAGATTTTGCCTCCAAGGTTATGAGGAAGTAGTTAGATTTTAAAATGAAAACGCGTAACTTCATCCATCGCCCTTTCTATTCACCGTGCTCAAAGTACAGAGCATTTGTACTTGGAGGAAAGCAAGAGGAGAGAACTCTTCACAAGCTCCTGTTAAACAAATTACAGCACTGACTTTATCTGGAAGAATTGTCTTTAGTTCAATGGCTGTTGAAACATCTGTACTTAATTCCTGGGGTGATATGCAAGTCTATATAATAGACATCTTGTACTGATCTTAAGCTTATGGTGGCAAAAAGCAGATCATTATTGTTGAACCTGATGGTGGTCAAAATACCTATAAATGAAAGCTGGTTGTATCTTCTTTAATACAGAAAACAGTGATACCTGGCCCAGCACTCTGCTCTGTAGAAAGACTTGATTTTCTGGGGAATTACACTTTTAATTTCAAGAGAGAACGGCTGTAGCCCATATAATATTCTCTAATAATCATTTAACTATGAAACAATACCCCCCAATATTTAATAAAAATTACTTTCTGGAAAGGTAGTATGTGTGCAGTTTGTCACAGATGCTTCCGTTAGCAAATACCTATTTGTGTTTCTGTGCAGGCTGAATGGTAGCAATTATGAGCTGGCTTTTGTGAAGTAATCCTGGCGATCTCCATGCAGTTCTCAGTAGACCAATGGATGCATCCTAATTAACTGTAAGCAATTATCACTTCTCTTGGTAAAAATACCAGGCTTCAAAAACGAACAGCAGGTTGGTTATGTGTGTATATGAAATAACCATAGCAGTTTCAAAAGTTAACATGTGTTCACGGCAGTAACCCCTAAGCTGAGATCCTTTGTTTCAAGAACATCAAAGCACTTTAACCTGATACGATACAATGAAATGCATTGATAGAGCACTGTGAAGGACTGATCTAACTTCTGGTACGTGTGATACTTGCATGGGAACATCCAGAAGAATAAAAGCGCTTTTTACTTACTTTTAGGTTCCACGCACACAATTATTTTTGGGGGGGATGGATTAAAAAAGTTACTAGTATTTAAAATGTATAATACAAAAGTATTTTTCTTAGTCGAGCACATACATGTAGGATCCACAAGGTAGTCCTCGGTGTTAAGCAAAACAGAAACGCAACTTCCAGGTAATTCTTGGCAGTTGTGTCCAGAACATATTGTGTGCTTCCTTCTTGGTGAAGTGGGAGTAGATGAAATGTAAGAATTATGAGGAACTTGTTTCACTGTTAATTATGGAGTACCTTTGTTCCTGTAATACAGTAAGAACATGTCATCATATATTTGACTTAAATAGGCTGCTTTGTTTAAGAAGACTTCAGCTAACCATGTACCAGTTTAGGGTGTAGTCAGTTGACTACCTGCTATTTTTGTCTTTCGAAATTGACGTTACATTAATTTTGAAGGCACTGATGTATTTTGTATGAGTTTATAATACAGAGTGTCTATTTTTACACTGCAGAAACTCATACTAAAGCATTATAAATTTTTTAGGGATACTTAAGAGGAGAAATGAGCAAACTTGTCCTCTACTGTTCAGCTTAAGAAAAAAAAATCCTGCAAAACGAATCTTGACCAGTATAAGCAAAAAGGCATCTGCAGTCTTTGAAGTACTGTGTGCAGAAAGGTTAATTAAATGAAATGGAAAACCCTAATTTTACCAGTAAGTTTTGTCTGTTTATAATGTATTCTCCTCATGCTCTGGATGCTATTCATAAAACATGCTAAATAAATGGAAGCAGATTTAAAAGATAAGTCTCCTTTGTTTGCTCTAAGGATCAAGAATCTTAAGCGTGTAGAGTTACGTATTGACCTGTTTGTACAAAATTAAATTATTTGTTTGTAATTTTCTGAATAATACAGAGAACCCTCTTCTCCCTCAAAAGCGTCAAGTCTGTTGTGGGAAGAGAGGTCACCTGCTGCAAGTTGGTTTCAGTTAGCTTTCCCCGAAGAAGTAGGTATCTCAGTCATTTTTGAAGATTATTCTTTACATTTTGCCTTGCTTAAAGTACTTCTGATTTTTCGGGAACTTACCATTGCTTTGCATGCCCGTGTTAATGGAATTAAGTGGTGCCGGGAGAAAAGGAAAATGGAGATCCATGAAAGTATGCAAATACTTTCATAAATAGAAAGAAGGTGACCTTTAGCTGGGCCAAAATCTATTTTAATTCTTGCTGTTCTTTTAAGTGCCTGTATATGAAGGAATTTATCACAGGCTATTCCAGATTAAGGTCCTGTTTAAAAACAAAACAAAACAACCTGAAAAACTGTAGCTTTATAGTACTTTAGCTGACAGCTTTGTCCTAATATAAGCTGTCAAAATCTGATGCACTGATATAACTAAAAATACCTGTGATAGTAGTCAGGATATGAAGAAGTAGCAACATATTGCCCATGGTGTAAAAATTAAATGATATGCATAAATTTTATTTTGTTTTTAATTGTGAGTATGTAGGTTCTTGTTTGAAACACGCAAGATTCACAATTGTTTGTTGGGGTTTTTTTATGTTTTAATACCCTGCATATACAAATTAAAAGTGATTGTCAGTAGGCATATGGAAAAAAATGGCTGACTTGGTATGAGCTTTTGAAACACGGTGCATCACTTTAGAAATTTGTCCCCTTCCTGCCATGAAAAACAACACCCGCTCCTTCCCGCCCCCAACCCCCAGAACACTTAGATGAAAATATCCACCAGGGTACAAATCGATACGTTATGATTTACTCTGTGCAAAGAATATTTATGGCTTATTTCATTTGTAGTATTACAAAAGCAAGAATAGCCTAATGAACCACAGATGTGAAGTTGAACTGAAATGCTTTTGTATGCATTGAAATACACACTTAACAGAGCACAAAAGATCTTCTCAAAGGTGAAAAAGAACAGAGGCTATGTTGGAAAAGTACCAAATGCTCTAATGGTTAGGGAGGAATGACATATCTAGAGATAAAGAGCCAAAAACAGATTCTCCAGTGTGTATGTGGAGAGTTGGATTTAAATGAGGGAGTGAATGTTTTTCAGAGTTAAGGAGAGCGGTAGCCGTGCTCATTATCTGGAACTGACTGGATACGTTCAGTACATAGGAGTATGGAAACAGGCAAGGCAGATTTACCTAGTACAGGTTAAGATTTAATGGTAAACAATGAGCAGCCAGGTGATAATTACAGAGGAACACGATAGGATCTAATACGGCTTACACATTACTACCCATTAAAATATATTGAACAGTTTTTTCTTATTCATCTTGTTTTTTCTGCTCCCAGAGGGGATAACCATTAACTTTTAAAATTATTTGTGATTATTTCAGCTGTATGGTCTGATCCTGTAAGTCATGATGTACTGCTTACACAGCAGTAAATGCTGATTTAATAGACTATAAACATGCAGTTGGGAGTGGGAAGCCTGTCTTTGAAAACTTGTGTCTGCATAAACGTCAGCAATCTGTCGCTCCATTCATTGCTTGCATTGGCTTATCAAAAATACTAAATGAATGCATGTAATTTGTGTAAACATATAAGCTGCCTTTTTGGCTTACGATGCTGGACACCTCTGATGTCCTTGCCTTTCCACATTGTGTGTAGATTGACATACATTTTGTTACTTTTTTTCTAAGTGCTTGGGTCGTCCTGTTAAGAAGTATATTCCTATGGCTGAATTCCCTACAAATATCAAAATCAGAGACTTAACTTTGTGTGGAACCCGTTCTGCTCCACAAGGCAGTATTACTGTTGCTGCTATTTTCAGAGAAGAGTGCCTGGCTCCCCATCAAGGTTTCACTGAATGGCAATATACTTTGCCATCACCTTATTTTCAAAACACTGCAGATTTATGATTTGCTGTGGCTAAATAAAATGTTAACTGTCTCCAGTAGTCTTGTGTGCCTGTTAAAGATTTTACTTGAAATGTAAAATTTTGCGAAATCAAAAGAATAATGAACCATTATATTAATTTCATAGCATCAGATAAATGTTTAGAATTGTATTGTGTTTAACGTGATTTTAAAGTATATCTTTACAAAAGATTCAATGGATAAACTATTTGCGTTTGCACACAGTAACGTGTTCAAAAAGCAAAGCTAGGGCAGATTTCTGCAGTCTCATATAAGTAAACTGCATCTGAATTGATAAGAATTATGGTTTAGATAAGAACAGCAGTGGTCTGCTACTGCATTTGTACATCAGAGTCAAGTTTTCTAAACATAAACTTGTTCTCTGTAGAAATAAATTCTAAACTTGGAATCACTTTATCTGTCAAACAAAAAATAAATCTAGGTTCAATCAATCAATCAATCAATGACCTTCAGCTTCCCATGAACGTATATTTTGCTAGTAAAAATAGGCAGTCCTCCACAGAACAATCTTTTGGGTGAAATAATTAAGAAAAATGCAGCTACCCCCCCCAACTTCTTTCTTTACATTAACACTGCGAAAAGTTAATGGGTTTCAGTAACCAATACAAGTATTTGTATTAGGCACGTTACTATCACTCATTTTTTCTTAAATGAAATTACACTTTTTGCCAGTCTTAAATTAATTGGATCTACTGCTGTGTCCTCTTTCTTCAGTAGAAAATTCTCATATTTGTAAGTGATTTATTTTTGTCAAGTGCCAGGACACTTAAGAGCTGTTTAAAAACACTCTTTTCTTAACTATCTTAAGTAAATTGATGTTGACTTCAGTTTTAAAAAATTCTGAGATTTTTATCTACATGCCCCTTATTTGCTCTTTACTTGCCAGAGCCTGCCTGACACTATTTTTGTCTTTGCCTGAGTCATACTTGAGTTTATTCCACATCTTCTGCTTTGCTTTAGACAAAGTCATGCATTTAAAATAATTCCATGAATAGAACTTCACAGAAAACTTGTAGCTGTACTTTCTGCCATTTTAAAGTATTCTCTCTTAATAATTTTCCAATGTGACTGCTGTTACGGAACAAGTGAGACTGTTCCTACCGCTTGCCAGCGTGCTGGTAGATTCCTGCATTCTGATTATCTGCATGCTTCTCATTCACACTAGATGGCTCAAAACCTGTAAGGTTGGAGAGGGAGGAATATCCTTCCACGTACATGTGTATTTTCTGATCGCAGCCCATAGGTTTACAAGTTCTAGGAGGCATAATTAATGTTGAATTATTTGCTGCAGAAAGACCACGGGAATAATAAAATCAAGGACAACTGGTTATGTGACATAATCACTCCTATCTGTTTATGTTAATATGGTGTGTCCTGGTTTGAGCAACACAGGACTAATTTCTAATACTTGGGAAGACTGCACTTTAGGAAGCCTCTAGTGTCTGAATTTGTGAAAATATTTACTTTATAGCCAGCTATGGTGTGTGGGTTTCAAGGTCTCAGTGTTTTCGAGCTTGGTAGGTGCAGGGATGAAGAGGAGTGAGACCTGAGCACTTGACCCAAGCTGGCCAACAAGATTATTTCATACCATGAATGTCACATTCACTATAAATTAGAGTTTGCTGCAAAGTTCTCTCTCTCCCTTGATGGCTGCCATCCTGAGAACTTCTTTCCCCAGTGCCGGACCCCCGAGGCCTTCCCTTACCCCCGAAGCTGTAGCGCTCGCGGTGTCTGACATTTACTGTCCACTGCTGGGAGTGCACAGCTTCCTACTGATATAGTTGGGCAAGTATAATCTTTGCATATTCTGTATTGGGATCAATATGGGTTCTTTAGTGCTATTAATGCTAATTATCTAATCTTACTCTATTAAACCTGTTCATACTTCAAGTCCCGGGTTTCCTTGGTTTTTACCCCAATTCCCTTTCCCAGGTGGGGAGGGGTCATCGGGTGATGGAATGATTGTCTAAGCACCAATAAATTGTTATTGGTTTCTCAAACCATAACAGGGTGGGAAGGGGGCTTAAAAAAACGTAATCAAGCATTTATGGATATATTATATGATAAGGGACTAAAGAATCTGTTATACCACTTTAAACTTGAATTAACTCCACCAAAACTCTAGTTGACTTTCCTGATTTAATGGGTACAAATTGGCCAATGCCAGTTAGCTAGACACATTGTATTGGACCGGCATCTCATGGCTCTCACAGCTACGCAAAAGTAGTCTCCTACTCCGGACTTGTGCGGTTTCTGCTGACTTGACAGTGCAGCAGCTTTGTTCTCTGTGCAGGAGGTACAGATGTGAATGTCCTCTGCGCAGATCATCTGTAGACTGTTGCATGGATGACGAGCAGAACTCACCTTTCTAATGCTCTAACACCATCTGAGTTAAAGGAGTAGCAAGCAGTAACCATCGACAACTCTTCAAGGGAATCAGCCCTAAGGAGGAGTTGGCAACTGTCGCCCAAACTGCACAGCTAGTTCCTAGGCAGTAGAAAAGTCTTGGATATCTTTGTTCCTGTCTTTGTAAGTGGAATAAATTATGGTGTGTAAAACAGTAGTTGCAAGTGCTGTAGCCAGGTATTTTGAAAGGCGACACGAATAAAATTTGTGTACAATTTAAAGGATCTGGAATCTGCTTTTTACTGAGTAGGGGTTAGAATGGGTAGCACCATGGTCACACAATGTTGCTGGGAAATAAACCTCATGTATTTCTATAAGAGATCAGGCCTTTGTCATTAGCTGTTATCGGTAGAAATGAGATTTGAACTGGGTTTCAATTTACCAGCCTTCACT
Source organism: Pluvialis apricaria (assembly GCA_017639485.1). NCBI lineage: Eukaryota > Metazoa > Chordata > Aves > Charadriiformes > Charadriidae > Pluvialis > Pluvialis apricaria. Next base: position 45,383,711 of record CM030044.1, on the reverse strand, counting down.
AAAGGGCTGCTTCTCCTTTCTAGGTTTTGTAAACTATCACTGTGAAGATTTGACCTCGGAATTCTTAGGAGTTTCCTTTCTTCATCTGAGAAACTCAATGAAAAAGGAAACGTTGCATCTTGGTTGTTAGAGATTAACAAAGTCTCAGGGAGGGAGATTAAATTGCCTACTTCCAGAAGTCATCAGTGATGCCGAGTGGCTCAAAACCGGGCACGCACAGGTTAATTCACTGTAAAACGTAACGGGTGTTTAAGTGTATGAAGTAGTATTCCCCTTTAGCAAAGATTTGGAGGGGAAAAGGGGCGGGGGGAAGAAAATGAAGCCTTTGTCTTCTACAAACCACTAATCTTGAGTTTTTCTTACATCCTTCAGCGCCTCCTCAGTGCGCCAGGCATAGGGGGTACTCACCTGCCCCGCCGGGCGGGGGGAAGCGCACCACGGAAAGACGGGGAGCGGCCGGTTCGCGGCGGGGGGTGCCGCTACCGGCGAGGCAGATCCCAGGCGACGTGTCACGCTCATGCCGCAGCCATATGATTCCCAGGCGCCTCCCGGTTCGTGCAGCCGCTGCCTGAGGCAGCCCGCACCCTCCTCTCTCGCCACCGGGCCCCGGCCGCCGGCGAGGCGCCTGGCTGGCCGCGGGCAAGGCCGCCAGCAGCACCGCATCGGAGGCGGGCCGGGAGAAGGCAGCCCCGTGGCCAGGTGAAGAAGACCTTCCCGCCTTACCCTCGCAGCCGCCGGCTCCGCTCCGCTCTCCTCCTCTCCCTCCGGTCGGCGGCGGCCGGCCCCGCACAGCGTTGCCGCACAGGCCGGGCACCGCGCTGCCCCCACCCCGCCGGCGGCGGCGCCTGCGCGGGGCCGGGGCGCGGCGGTGGCGGGCGGCGGGGGGGCGGCCGTGACGCGCTGCGGTGCGGGCAGATCCCTGCCGCCGCCGCCGCCGCCGCCGCCGCTGGCATGAAGACGGCGGGGGCGCAGCGCGGAGCCGCCACCCCGGCGCGGTACGGCGCCCCCCGCCTGAGGGCCGCGGGGTGAGGGGCACCCCTGCTGCCGCCTCGCCCGGCCCTGAGGGGAAGAGGGGGAGGGCCTGCGGGGCGGCCCAAACCCCTCGGGACGGCGGCTGCCGCACAGGTGAAGCCCCGCGGGGCGGGCATCGCCTTCGGCGGCGCGGGCCGGGCCGCAGCGGGGGCAGGGCCGGGCGGGGCGAGGCGAGGCGCCCGCGGGGAGGGGCCGAGGCTGAGGCGAGGCGAGGCGGGTCCCGCCCGGTCACCGGCTTCTCCCCGCGCAGGCTCCCGCGTGTCGGGCGGAGGGCCCGGCCGCTGGCGGGGAGCGGCGGCCGCGGGCACGGGTGGTCTCTCCGGGCAGCCGCGCCTCTGCGCCTTCCCACCTGCGGAGATGGTTACGGGCCCTGCGGTAGGAGCGGGGCCGGGTTTCGGGGCCTGCCCGGGGGTCGCGTCCGCCCGCGGCGGCACGGGGGTGTAGCCGGTGGCCGCCGGGTGCGTTTCTTCGCCCGCGGTGCGGTGCGGTGCGTGGCCCCTCAGACGCGCTCCCCGGCTGTGCCAGGCGGCGTTACGGCAAAAGTTCTACGCTCCGCGGAGCGGAAAGGCCGTGGGAGACACCCCCGCTCCCCGCCCGGGTCCTGCGGCCTCGTAACGCCGTGGGTGCGTGGCCCCCTGCCCTGCCGGGCGGCACAGCCTGGCGTGGGTATGGCGTGGAAAACACGGCGGCTGGAGCGACACTGCCTTCGTCTGCCGTGCGGCGTAGCCTGCTGCACGGCTGTTTCACTTAACGCTCCTCGGGTGGGAGTTTATTAGTTTTATTTTATTGTTTTCTTTTCCTGCTTGCTGTTACAGCAGTGGAAATCTCGCACAGCGAGTGTTTCCCCAGGTGTCGGTGCAAGCGCTTGGCAGAGAGAACCTGAGAAATAGTCTGTGTGCGGGGTGGTGTTTTTCTTGAGCGTAAACTGTTTTCAGCCGTGGGGCTTGGACAGATGTTCAGGGGTCCTGACCTGGATGAAACTCTTATTGTGTAGGCTCACAGCTGTAAGCTTTCTGTGGTGTGTTATAGGCGGAGATGAAATTCTTCTGTGTGCCTGTATGGTGTAAAAACACTGTGAAACTTCCTTTGTGGTATGAATGTTGATTTTTGTGCATTTATTTTTTTGTCATGAGGGAATTAGCTCTCCAAGGAGTTTATTCCCACTAATGGCGTTCTTTTAGAGGAATACATCTGTGAACTACCTTTATAGGTTATGTTTAATGAAAAGGCTTCCCTGTTCTGCAGGTAGCTTTCAGCGTCTATTTTGCTGCTGCATATAATGATGGGTTACAGGAGGCTGCTGATGGGATAGCCCCACCTTCTGGTTAATCCTTCAGTGGAATCATACTTGTGACCTAAGAGTTTTTCTGGAAATTGTACCTGATGATGTGCATTGTGAGTGCAAGTCTGTGTTGGAATATCTTTTTATTTTTTGGGCTGGGGAGTGGCAAGATAATCTGCTTTTCTGGAGACCTTCCTATTTCACGTCAAGATATTTTTAGCACACACACCGTTCTTTCAGCAGAAAAAAAATTCATTGTTAGTTTCTGATATCTCAGTTCACTACTGCGGGTTTTTTTATGCCAGCATAAATTAAGGGAAGTACATCATTTTTTTTTGAAAGCTTCATAAAAACAAATTTCTCCTTTTAGTCTTTTCAAAAAGGGAGGAAGGGGTCCCAAACCAAAGAGTAGTCTTAGTGTGGGAAGTGATACCTGATCTGTGTTTGTGTGAAGTGATACCTGATCTCAGGTTTAGCTTTCAGTTCAGGTGTTGGAGATGGCAGTGCTCATACCTAAGTTTTCATATTCAAGCAATTCACAAATTGCCTTCCAAATGGAAAGTTTTGAACTTGAAAAATATTCAGTTGTCTTGGTAGTAGATGGTAACGCACAATCAGCTGATTTATACTAGTTAGCTTATTGCTACTAGAGCAACTTTCCTGAAATTATGCGTGAGAAGCTCCAATTAGAGAGGGAAAACTCTGGAGAAGGCTCTCTGAAGTCCTCTTGGCTTACAGAAGGAGCTTGCTATTTCACCTCGTGTTTAGGTTTTAGCCGAGGGAAGACATTCAGCTTGTCACTCAACAACTTGTCAGCAACGTATCTTATGATTAGAGACTTTGCAGTCTTTAAAATTCATGGTGATACTCTGTTGGACATATCTGGGAGCCACCTGTTTTTTGGCTCTCAACGTGTTAGTTGAAACTTCTTCTTGAATTCCAGTCTCTGCGAGCTGCTTGCGCTTAGGAGGTTGCTCCTGTGATTTGCGTTGCTAATGTCCGAAAGAACTGAACGCTGCTCAGGTCACCCTGGCCCTGGGGTATGACTGCAGTGACTGAAGTGTTTAAAGTCCTTGAACAACTTGGAGGGGAAGTCAGATTTCTTGGAGTGAGTGTGAGAGTGCTGAACAAGGCAGCTGCCTGTACGAGTGCTTAGGAGGGATTTGTAATGGCAGTGTATCTCTGGGTATGTTTTCAAGCCCTGCCGCTATCCACGGCTTAACTGTCCAATATCCTGTGCTAAGCATCAAGAAGATTATGAACTGTTCAGTGTGTGTCCTGAATACATGGACGATTCAGCACGGTTTACATTTGGAAATACAGTTTTGTGACAGTTAAACATAGAAAGGCTGGAAGTAGGGGGGTAGGAGGGGAGCACCCAAACATCCTTCCTTTCTTTTGCAACAGCTGCGGAGGAGACAGGCCTGAAACTGTCATCCTAAAAGCTTAATGTGTTAAAAGGCACATATAAAGTTTTACTACATCTTTAAAGAAAACCTTACAATTTATGAGAAGCAGGATGTCCAGGATTTTGCATCCTGGAGGTAGGTAATACTGTTTTCATTGCTTCAAGTATAATTCGTAAGCTAAATGGTATAAATCAAGGTTTTGAAAGTGAGAATGGTTGCTGAGAGTTTTATGGATTGTGAGATGATTGTGTTTCTGTGTACTAATGAGGTTAAAGGGCTGGAAATATATTTGAGTAGATATACCTGCAACATGGAGCCACAGATTTTTATTTTTTTTATTATATCTGGATTAAAGCCACACTTGAAGGTTTGCTTTAACTCGCCTGGTGAACTAGCAAGTTTTGATGTTTGGGCTGATTTCTTTACAGACCGACCTTAGCGAGCAAGACAGCATAAGCCAAAGGAGCAGTCACCAGGTTAGGTGCTGGAAAGCACTTCTGACATTTAGCACTATATCAGTGAAGCATTTCTAAGAGCTGGGGAAAGTTACTGCGTTTCCAGTTCTTGTTCAGTTTTTGGTGTAGAGAAATGCTTAGTTTCTGCTATGACTGTCCTTTCCCTCCTCGCTATTTTTATTGCTACCTTCTCCCTCTCTGAGCCATTCACCACCTACCCGATGAAAGGGTTATGCTAGCTGGGCAAAAAGGAGCTGACTTTTGCAGTATTTCTGTCAACTTGAATCACGCAAGCTTTGAATGTGATACTCTGTGAGCCTGGTGGTGGCAAGTTTGGTGTGTCTTGAGGAGTAACCTTATGCTTGCTGTGCTGGTAACTTTCTAGGAGCTTCTTGCCAGGCAAGAAATTAAGTACTGTTTTCTTATTTTACTCTTTTCCCAATAAATGCACTAGTTTTATGTTGGTTGTTCTTTTTTTTTTTTTTTATTCCCTAAGGGAGTCACTATTGGATGTTTACAGCTTTTTTTGGTTACATGTATCAGACTTTGTTTTTACAGTTAAGTGGGCTGATGGTAAGCAGCTGCATGACATAGTTGGCAAGCTGCTGTTCAGGGCTTTGGTGCTTCAGTCTTCTGTGAAGTTTTATGCATGTCATTTCGAATGTCTGATTATATACTGCAGTTTATCTAGTCATGTCAAAAAGTCAGCACTTTGCTATAATGCAGCAATGGGAAAACTAATCAGCTGACTTTTGTTTCCTACTATAAATATTTATAGCAAAGGGTACAAGGAAAAGGCAGTAGCTGATTTTGAGAAGTATTTTTTTCTTTGGCTAGTAAAGGTGGTTAGCCTTTTCATTTTATTTTGAATTTGAAAATTAGACTCTTTTTCACCAAAACCCTAAGATTTTTGCGTTACTTAGAAGAGTTGGTTAGCTTTAGTCATTAGATAAAGGGTTATTTTCTGCCATTGCTACATGAAGTCTTACAATTACATCTGGAATAGAAGTATCTCTAGTTTTTCTAGTATCTTGAACGCACTTTTTCTCATGGAAGAAATACTTCTAACGTACCCTTAGGTACATCTTCATTTTCTGATGACCCTAAAAGCTTTTTGTACTCTTGCATATTAAAGTATTGGGAAGAAATAACTGTTTAGTGTGTACTCAAAGCCATTCTGTCTTAATTTACAACTGAATTTAATTTAAGAAACAGCTGGTCCTGAAAATTGTCTGTCTCTGGGCTGTTGATTAGGGCTTTAATTCCTATGAGAATTCCAGAAAGTAAGATTGGGGATGGGGTGGGACGTGTATGGTTTTGTTTCCTGGTGCTTGTGGAGGAAGGTTGAGGAACTGGGCTAGGAATAGGCAACTTCAGAAAACAAATTTTCACTGCCACATTAGTTATAACTCTTTATATATATGGGTTCTGTTTACTAGAATGTGGTTGAGTACAATGTAGGATTTGCCAACTGGAAACTTAGTTGTGAAGCTTGAAGGATTTCCCCAGATTTTCAATCACTTGAGTTTTAAGTTGAATTGTAGATAAAGGTTTTGGTTATGTATTGTACTGTGGATTGAGATTTCAGGATACGAAGCAGTTTGTACAAGTAACTGTGGCATCTCAAAATTGTCTGTGAGAGTTTCAATCTAACATTAGGTCTCATGTTTTTATTAAGGAAATTGTTCACATCCAATAACTTTGCTAGTTTGTATGGCTTTAAAATAGAAGTGTTTTCTGTCAAAACCCCGATTTTTAAAAAACGATACTTGTGGAAGTTGTCACTTGGGGTACTGAACTGGGAAACAATACATCGTATGTGAATGAGTAAATGATTACGTGGCTGGAGGGTTTATTTAATGTATAATTTCTAAGCCCTTTGCAAAGAGACAGTCCTCCTTATGGTACAAGAGGATGAGATGGTGGAGGCAGCACCACTGTATTAATAGCAGTGGGCAGTTTTTACTGCTGCCCAAGGAAGAGCACTGTGCTGTCCTGGTGAATGTTTCTTGTGTAATCTCAAGTAACGTACTGCATCTTCCGTACTGAGCAGGGATATTTGTGGGGTTTTGCCGTATTTAGGATGCTCTGGGTAGTTTGCTTTTTTGGTACTGAGACAGCGGCTCTTGCTGTCATGTGTTGCTGCTCATCTTAGATTTTGAACGCAGGGCCTATTCCTACAAGTATAAATTTTCTTAGGTAAATAGTCCATTCCTGCAAACAACTTCTACTTGTGGTTTAATTTTTAAAACATAGTATTTTGGAATTAAGATTGCATAGACCCCACAGAATGCAGTACTTTTTTTATATGGTTGTGTTTAAACAGGCTTATTCAGTGTCTTGAAAAAGAGTATTTCAACTTATGAACAGCTTCTGAGACTTTGGAGTGTGTGAAATGATATACTATCAAAGGCCAGTTTGCTTCTGGTTTAATCTGCACTGGAGCTGGGGTGACCCATGGGTACTTCTGAGAGAGGTAAAAGGGTAAAAGTGTCTTTTGGAACCATACCCCAGAATGTAATCACCTGATCTAGTGTAGGGTTTCAATGTAGCTGTTTTTCTGCCTAGCATTTATGAAATTTTAAATCATTACATGTTTTCTCAGGTCATACCTGGGGTTTCTCTATTTAATTTTTTAATTCACTGCTTTTTAGCACAATTCTGTCCTCTGAACTTTTGTATTCCTTTTGTGCATACTAGATTTTTTTATACTGTAGCATTTGCAAAGATTTTGCTGAGCTACTTGCTCCCACTATCTGGTAAATAAGTACACAGCAAAGAAACGGCCTATTTGCTGTGCACTTGTTCATGGTTACTTTTTCTAACCTTCCAAGTCAATAAATCTGTGATGAGCATAAGTGGTCTGAGCTCTGGCTTTGGAAGTACTTTGGCATGCATCTAGCTTTGGGTTCAAAGCAAAACATGGAAATATATATAGACGAACAATCTTGCAGGTTTTGCAAACTTATTATGGTAGATGTACACAATAAAGCTGAAGCTTTGTTTTGTCTCTTCATTAATATCATTTGATATGTGTTTTTTGCAACTCATTTATGATAACAAAAGATCTTCTTTAAATATATAGTGAACAGACTCAAAAAATAGGCCTTTCTATATAAAGTATTTTAGTTAAGAAAATGAGTTTCTGGAGAATAAAATTACAGAAAATAGAATATACTGCAAGTAGAACAGATTTCATAGTATCAATAAACTTTGCATATCCATACTTGGTTTTGATTTTTCTGGTTTCATTAGATGAAAAGAACTGTTGTCTTTGGAATGTAGCTACAAAGTACTTTGCAGGAAAGTCCTAGTATTAACCAAGGTAAATTTTAGAGGTGTCTGGCTTTTTTAAGGACTTTATTTTTGGGGTTGGGTTTGTTTTGTTTTGCTTTTCCTGTGTGTGTTTGTGTGTGGGGGTTTTGTTGTTTTTCTTTCTTTTTTTTGGGGGGTGGGGAGGTTAAGAAAAGAAAATACATAGGTACTGTAAATTTTTTAGTTACACTTATCCTTCCAAGACACGCGTGTTCTGCGTTAAAGTATTTTGGTCAATTGAAGCATGTGAATTCTGTTTATGTAAACTCAGAATGTCTTTCAGCGTCAGTAGCAGACAGATCATCTTTGTTTTCCCTAAGAGGGGATTTTAATAGCAGGATTTTAGCATGAAAACTGGAGATTTTTTTTTCAGCCTCTATGGTCTCAAGAGGTAGGCTTTATCTGGCATGTTCTGTACGTTTTGCTTCTGAGCACGTCTGTTTTTGTGGCATAGCCATTTTGCCGTGTCTGACTAGTACTGCTCCCTTGGCTTGCCAGTAGCTTGCCAGATTTGTCTTCCATGGCACTTGTTTGAAAAAATACTTTTTGGGGAGATTTTCCGTTGCAAGAAAATGGGCTTGATGGCAAGACAGTCTGGTATAATTCCCAGATACAGAGATGTATTTTAAATATGTATATAGAAAGCTTCCAGTTTAAGTGAAAAAGAAAAAAGGAAAAAAAAAAAAGCAGCCACAAAAGCAGAGCTGCTGTTGGTTAAAATAAAAACTTTGAGCCTCAGATGTGAGGTTACTGTGTTTAATATATAAGAATTCTTTCAGCTGTGATGTTATCAAAATGATAATGAAAGTGCTCAGCATTGATGTAATGATGACTATGCATTTTTTCTTATTATGATTAAGTTAGAGTAAGGATTGGAGTTTGGTTTTGCATCTGCATTCTTTACTGCCCATTAGTGATTAATGGGAGGTAAAAGGGAAAACAATTTACAGTGAATACACTAAACTGCAGGTTCTGGTGCAGTTGAGCCAGGCATTACTGTACTGAGTTTAATTTGATTTCTTCAGTTTTATTTAAAGATGGCTGTTCAGAGCATGTTTAAATTCCACCTGGATAGCTTGCAATAAATAAGGGGTATACTCACTATCCACCGAAATACATGCATCAGTTTAAGTACCAAAATCTTAAAGAAGATGCAAGTAGAGCTATGTGACAGTGGATGCAAAGTATTTGGTTAGTAGCATTTACTTTTTTTTTAATTCCCTCTTTCCATTATTAGGTAAATGATGCAGAGTAAATTTGATGATTTAGGTGGCTTTCTACTGTGGTATGAAGTTCCTGATATTTGTGTGAAAATGAAAAAGTATTCCTCTAAGTGAGAAGACAAACAAGGGAAGTGGGACAGGCACTGGCCTGATTTTAGTGAAGGGGATTTTTATTTATTTGCTTATTTTTTGAAACAGATGGCATTTTACGTTTCTCTTCCCCCAAAGTAGTGGATTTAGGATTACAAAAGTAAATGAATGCCTAAAATGGGAATGAGACTGCTTTACGGAAGTATCAGATGCGAGTTTTGACTTTGCATCAGATACAAATATGTGAGATCAGGGAAAAAGAGGCTTTGTTTGGTATCCCTAGTGAAGAGTTTGGGCAGGAAACATCACAAGTGCTTCATGTGTGATCTTCAGGGGTTGCAGTAAGGGAGGAAACCTCAAACCTGGCAGTTGTCAAAGAAAAGCCCAAATCTAAAAGTCCCTTCATCCACATGAGAAGAACTGGGGCTGATGCTGTTTATAAAAGAGGATAGCAACATCTGGATTCTGTGACCTGGGTCATAAACCCTTTGTTTTCTTGCAGAAGGCCTGAGGTTCAGTCACCTGTGCTAGCAGAATGGTGTTAGTATCAAGCACTGAGATTGCAGTACCAGAATTACTGATTCCGCTTTCACCCCCCATGCAGGTTGCTACTTAACTTGTGTCAGTAAAATTTCTTCTGAATCCTGTTTACAGTGTCTGACCAGAATTATTGCTGGCTTGGAGAGGCTGAGCAAATTAGTGTTCTCCTAATGCATATAAATCAACTTAGTGTTCAGGAAGACAGTGTCCTGATGAGTCCTCTGTAGTCTAACAGGCGCTCCCAGTAATGCCTAATAGACATGCCTGAGTGCGAGGCCTGAATGAAATGGTGCCAGTTCGTTTCTTTAGCCATTGTTTTGAGCAAAAGAAAATCGCTTTGTGATAGTGCTCACCATTTTGTGCAGTAGCTTTGTGGTTAGAGTGTTTATCCAAGAAGTAGGAGTCTGGTTTCCATGTTATTCTGTTACATTTCAGCACATGCCAAAACTTACATGAAAGGTAAATACTGGGATGGGGGGGCGGGGGGGGGGTATCATCTGCCCTTTTGCACAAGCTTTGCTAATGAGTGGCAAAGTTTTGTAGGGCTGAAAAGATGGATCAGCAGAAAAGGTGAGTCAGTGGCTCAGTGACAAAGATTTCACTTAGAGGGGAGGCGAACACATGTCACATAAAGCGTGTCTTTGTTTTTCTGGGGAGAAAGGAAAAGGTGAAAATTATGTATAACTTCTTGCAGTCCATTTAATTTATCTTGTATTGGTAGCATTATTACAGTGAGTGCAGCTTTCGTATTTGGAACTTTGCCTGTCTGGAGAAATTTCCTGTGAAGAAGCTGCCTGTTTCCCCCGTGCAGGTGCGAGGATGGAGTGGGTAACATTCCGCAGGCCATGTGAAAAGGCAGAGGGAGATTGCACAGAATCCAGTATATATCAACTTGAAGTTTAACTAGTCAACACTCCCTGCTCTCCTCTGTTCTTCTCCAACTTGAGGCTTATTTTTTTAATTGTTATTGTTGGTCTTCTAAATGCAGAACCACTGATGCTAATTTACCGTCTGCCCTGCTACCACTGGCAGGCAAGTGACATTAAATGTGTTTAAAGAGTATGTTTGAACAGAGTCTCACACACCTTCTGCTTTTACCTTTCTATCAATCATTTATTCAAAATAAGCATAATATTAAAAGTTTTTAAAATAGTTTGGAAGTGACTTCTTTGTATCACTTAGTAAAATGTTAAAAAGAGATTTTGTTACTTCAGTGTGCATAAATGTTCCACCACAGCTCTCTGGATTGCTGATATATGCATTTCTATCTTTTTTTCTTTTTCTCCCTGCTCCTCCTCACTGTTTTGGTTTTTTTTTTTTGGTTTTTTTTTTTTTGCAGAGGTTCTTGTGTTTTTTTCTTGTCTGCTTGTCTTTTCCCCTTGACCTGGAGCATTTGCACATTAGTGCTTACTGAAATACTTTGTGGTGAATTTAGAGCAAAACAAATTAAGACCTTACAGTTCAAGACAGTTCAGCTCTGTGGCTGGCTCCACTTGTACAGCAGTTCCGTACACTATAATATGTAGACACTGTTGGCACTGGCAGACTGTTCATCATCTGTCTGACAGCGGGTCAACACTGCAAGCAAAACGGCACTTGGCTACTTGAATTCAAGAATCTAATGTTTTTTTCCCCCCAGTAAGACCTGCAGCCTGCTTCGAATAATTCAGACCTTATAAATTATGAAGTTCTCTGCATTGTGATGGACACAACTATTCTCCTGTAACTATTCATTTTCTTTAAAGGAAGTCAGGATAATTTACACTTGAAGCATACTTGGACAAATCTAGGACACCTGTTAACTTGAATCAAGCTGGAATTCTTGTGAAAAGCTGAGCATTTGCTTCCTGGCTGCTGAGAAAAGATTCTGCTTTCAGGTAAGTCTGGAAATAAACTTGCTTCATACTTCATCTGCTTTAGGCTTTTAGCAATTGCAGAGTGGAATTTACCAGTAATAAAAACCTAATTATTTTGTGTGCTGAATAACAAGGATTTTTGAGAAGATTTACAAAGTTCTCTTTGGGGGGGACGCTGTGGGTGTCCTTGACTGAATTTCTTTCCTGCATTTCCTAAGAGAACAAGTGCTTTATCTTCTTCATTCTCACCACCCATATCTTTGAATATCATTTCTTCTGTTTACTCTGTCTTCTACCTTAAAACTAGCCACTGTGCCCTTTGAGGACACTGGATTATTTTTTTTTCCAGTGGGAGTGTTTGTCATTCATACTAAATCTCCAATGGTGCTGAGGTGCAGTTAATGGTCCTGTAGACTGCAACCTTAATTGCTTGGAGGCACCGTTTGAGGAAGCAGAGTACCCTGAGGACACTATGTCCTTAAAAGGATAGGAAAATTGAGTCCTTAGCACGATATGGTTTCTGTCCAAGAAATGTATTCAGGTCTTGCTTAAATAAGAACACCAAACGCTCCATGTTTCTCACTGTGCCTCTGGTCCTAGTTATCCTATAGATACATGAAATGACAGTCATAAATAAGTATGTTGTGTCATCTCACAACATTGTCAGTTAAGTTTAAAGAAGTGTGTTTACTGGCTTCAGTGGAAGCTTTGTTTGGTAAAACTCTGTCATGGACATGAAAATATTGTCTGTTAAGTAACTGATCGGAATTCCTGTTTTATTATAATCAGACTCTGAGCTTGGTAGGACTGAATTATAATGCAGAATTATACTCTATATTTATATTGCAATAGTTTATTTTAAAAGCTGGATCAAATAGATTGAAGAGAGAAGAGCTTGTGACAGTGTGGAGAAATGCAATCAATGTGAACTAACACTTCTAGTGTGGAGATATCCAATATGGTGGTAGCATTTCATAATTAAAGAACAGAAGATGTTGATAATTTGTAGTTTTAATATCTTCCAGGTTATCAGAGATGGTGATTTGAAGAATCAGGTTTCCGATATGAACAAAGTAAAAACATCATCTGAAAAAAGGTAAATTTCAAACTACCAGTGACTTCTCAACCTTAAGGTATTTGAGGTTTGTAGAAGAAAGAGTCTTTATCTTAATAATAACATAAATGAAATATACATTTTGGGTCCCTAGTAAGAATGTGTAAGTTAATGTCCTGAAACACTGAGGGAGTCAATATTGATTAGCATAAAGTAGCTTCACATTTAATAAATAACTCTTTAAATTTAAAATTTTCAGTTAGTGTTAGACATGTTCAAACATAAAATATACATTAAATTTCATTGAAACAATTATCAGTAAATCTAATCATTTCATGCAAATACTGGCAAAACATAAAAATTATTTCTGCTGAAGGGATTCAAGGACAATTTTATAATACTGTATAAGAAGCCACGAATTTGTCATAAGATGTATATCATTCTCCAACAATCCTGCAATCCAACACACAGCTAGGACAAAGAGGAGTGAGATTATAGAACATCCCAAGAGTTGAAAAGTTGTGTTTGTTATTTTCATGCTAACTTGTTTTAGGAAATACTTGAAAAAGGTATGAGATTATCTGTGGAAGGCAACATGTCTGTTAAGCATCAGGAAACTATTGAAAGACTTTCAGTCTTACTCTTTTCTTAAACTGTCACAGGTTAAACCACCTTGTTAAATCAAACCATCTAATCAGATTTTTTTAAAAAATAGAAATCTAAAGGTGGCAAAATAGGGAATTTTGGCTTCAGTCTTAGTTCTCTGAAATACCAGTTGTTTTTTAAATGAGTGGATGAATTTGCCTGAAGAACGTGCTCTACTGTATATTAATGTTATATCTTGAGATGGATTTAAAATTTGAATTTAAATGCTTGCATGTAGAATCATCTTTGCTTTTGCTGACTTTACCAATACAATGGCTTGATATCAGAGACTGGTTGTTCCTATTTGAGGGATGGATCAAACGAAATAGTAAAGAAACTATTACATTTTCTACTTACGGTATATTAGTTTCTTAGGTATTATGATAAGCAAAGTCAAACTCTCAGTCAGCAATAGTATTCTTGGAAATACTACTAGTTATATATAATAGATAAAGTTATACTATCACAAAGAATATTGGATATTTGCAGAGTGGCTACTTAAGTGCCATTTATTCTTCTTTAGTTATTGAGTTAAAATGAAAGTTTCCATTGCTGCAATTCAAAACAGTTGTTCCCTAAGTAATGAATAAATTATGGTGAATTTATTGTACACAGATAGCTATGAACCAATCAGAAGTATCAGCTCTCTAAAGGTTATTTGGTAACTGGGGAGATGGTTGAGGAAAACAATTGGAAATGGTTTGCATTGGAATAAAATGAAAACAAACTAATGAGAAGCCTGCCTACTTCAAAATAGTTTTTTCGCTGTAACATGCTGAAACACAGAAGACCTGTTTGCTGTGGGGGAAAGAAGATACTCCCTGATACTTCAGGGTGCTGGCTAGTCAGACAGCAGTGTCGGAGAAAGTAGATACAGTTGGGAAACTGAGGGTTTCTGGTTACTTCCTTCATTTGACTATTATCTTTTGGAACGCTTCTTGCAAGATGAATAGCCGAAAACCATTATAAGATAACTGAATTTTTATAAGCTGCCATGACCGCCATTAGAGTTAGCTTTCTCATCATGAGCAGACACTTAGAAAGGTGTAATGATGTGGTGTAGCACTTGCGTAGCAAAAGTAGTGCACAGTGAGTAATGAAGGGTTGTGAATCTAGCGCTTCTTTGTAATGAGTAAGAATGCTTAAACCTTCTGGGAGTTGGTGGGACTGGAAGAAACGTCCCTGCAGTGAGGGAACTTTCTTTGAGAAGATGTTTTCTTGTTGAGGGAGTTCTTTCAAATGCAAACACTTGAAGTCCTGTGTTCCTCACTGTCTGGGCAGTTGCTTCCTCTATATCTACTCATAGCTTTCCTAACCAGAGAAGGAGGAAATCCACAAAGCTCTCTGGTTAGCTACAGTCATGCTGTACACTTTGGCAACAGTTGAGGTGACGGCAAGCTTGTTCATGCTTCCTTTCTGCAAGTAAGGTGGTGGTGTGAGGGGCGTTTTGAGCTGCAGCATTGGAACATGGGATGGAGAAAGCATTTCTTGCCTATGGGCACAGCAGTGTATGGGATCAAATAAGCCTGGTAAACTTCACCTCAGGATGTGTATTCTGGGTTGCTGAATCCACTCCAGAATAATAATTATCAGTTGTCTTGAGAACTCATGAGACTTGGGTTAAGTAGTGAAAGGCAGAGATGGCAAACCTAGTAGTTGTGTCTGGGAGTAAGGGAGCAGAAACCAAGTAGCTGTAGGTCAGTCACCTTCTCTTCTTTGCACAGAAGGATCCTGGAAGAACTTATCAAATGGGTGAGGCTGCAAACAGCCAACAGTGGTTTGAGTTGATCTTGAACATGCATCTGATCTTTCACATGTGAGAGAGTAACAGGTCCCATGGGCAGGAAAGTGGCCTTAAAGTACCCTGTATGTGTTTAAAGCTTTACTAAAATAACCATTGCACACGACTGCCATCAGGAAGCTAAGGCAAGTGCTCCATCCAAGTGCTCTGGAGTAGAGCACTGACTGGATACCAGAGCAGTAGTAGTTGATTGCTGACAGAAGGAAATGGTGCACAGTTTGTTTCTGCGTGTGCTCTTTCTTCCTCTTTCTGGTTACAATTAATGACTGAAAATACTTTGAGCTTTGGCTAATGATCAGAAAGAGAAGAAAGAGTTCTTGTTAAAATTGCACATAACTTATAGAAAGATCTGCAAAAATCTTGGAGAACCAAATGATTTCAAAGTACTCTTGTGAAATGCAAAAAATGGTTAAGAATATTTGATGGAAATATGTGCAACATACTCTGCCTGGAAAGGTATATACCACTGGAACGGAGAAAGGGCAGTCACATTTGTAGTGGGCAGAGCCAGAAATAGTAAGATTAAACTGCAGGGAGAAAAACTTTCAAACGAAGGGATACAAAGTGTTAGAACGAAGTTGCCTTTGGTTAATGAATCACTATTTTTGCAGGCTGTGAAGCACTGGTTGGGTGTATGTCTGTCATGAAGAGCATCTTTGGTGTTTGTCCAACTCTGAAGAGGATAGTTTATATGGCCTTATAAAGTTTCTTCTGGTGCTCCTTACTCATGATTTTTATAACTAAAGACAGAGGCTGTGTAACACTCAGTGACTGCAGAGTGCTCTTGCAGGAAGGCTTTAGAATGGGTGGGGTGAAAAATGCCTCTTTTAGTAACAAGAAGGGTTCTTTACATTGTGGGAAAACAGGTCTTGTGCGAAAGGCTGGTCACAGTGCTCAGGGTATTCATGTGAGGTTCTGTAATGTCAGCAGCTTAAGAGGAAATCTAGCTCTGACAGGACACAGTTTTTGTTGTCCCATTCTGACTATTTCTGTGGTTTACCTAACTGCTGGATTAAAAATACTGAATTTCATGGTGTCTCTCAGTTTTGGAGAGCTATCTTCTAGATATGGATCCTGAATGTTTTGTTGGTCAAAACATATGTATTTGCATTGCAATTATCAGAAAGAGTCCCATTGCAAATTGGGCTTGTGTTTTTGTTCTTAGGTCAAAAGGGTTGTCACAGCAGTTATTACATACAGGAGCAGAGTCGGTCAGGCTTGCTGCCGTAATTCCTGTCCTACAGCTTTTTTGATTTACGATGCGGACCTTGAAGCTGTCACATTATTACAACCGCTGTGCATATTAGTGTAGAATATTGATAAATAAGAGTACAGTTCTCGTTTTAAGAAGAAAACTCAGACATAGCTAATAGGAAATCAGGACTTCAATTTATATTTCGGCATAGTCACTGAGCTGGTGTTATTTTCAAGAATACTTTATTGAGTATACTAAAGATGTGACGTTTACTCGGCTGTATTTCTGTTGGAAGACTTCTTGCAAGATGAATAGCCTAAAACTGTTATAAAGATACTTCTTTAACTGCTACAATGAGTGCTTCTTGCTCTTGATAGAAATCCTGGCCCCAGGAGGAGGTTATATCTCTAAATCTTAGGACTTAAATTGTTATACCACCCAGTAGTGAGAATGACTTGCCCTTCCTAAGCCTTTTAAAGCTTTTCATAAGTATGGAGAAATTATGTTAGATGATAACTTTCTGTACATGGTATATTACTTCCATGTGCCAGTGTTGCTTGACGTCCTGGTTTGAGGTAAAACAGGACCAATTTTCTTCAGTAACTTTGCTTCTTAGCTGAGCCTCTTCTAACTACTGAAATTAACAGCATATTGTGCAGACAATGTACACTCTCTCAGAGTGATAAGACCCATGTTTATAGCTGATGCTAAGGGATGGTATGCAGAGAGGCTCCTGCTTATAGTTACTGCTCTAACAGCCAAGGCCGGATAACTTTGTTATTTGCCCCGTTGGAGGGTCGGGAGCAGAAAAGCGCAGTGGGGTCCCACCTGCAGGGAGGGGTGGACAGGACAGGTGACCCAAAACTGACCAACGGGGTATTCCACCCCATCTGCCTCATGCGCAGTATAAAAGCTGAGGGATCAAACAGCTTGCTCTCTTCCTTCAATGGCCGACGTCTGAGGAGGACTCTGTTTGTCTGCTTTCATTGTGAGACCAATGATATACCACAATGGAAATTATATATATAAACACACACACAAATCAAAGCAGCATTGCTGTTACACATTGGATTATTTGTGGGTTGTCTGGACTCTTGAGTGTTTTGATTGTGGAGCTTGTGAAGATAACGACCTTCAGAAGTTTGTCAGTTTGTATACCAGATCAATAGAGCTTGTGGACTTCATTAAAATTTTGGGTTTATTTTGGAGTATTTCAAGTTCAGTGGATAAATGGAGGAGTAGAAATAAACAAAACAAAGCTCATGCAAATAATACAGCTTTATACTTTTCAACCTGGTTTTTACTGATGAGAAAGGATTGGATGGATTGTGCTTTACTTAACCAAGGAAAGTAATATTTCAGCAACCGAGACAGATTTATTTTAGATCAAAAAAATACTTTTAAGTCAAAGTCTAGCAAATAACTGAGAAGGTGATACGCTTATTTCACAATATAAAACTATTTTGATTTAAGCTTGATAATTAGTACAACCATTTCTTATTACTGATGTTAACACCTTGTAAGTATCATTTGTAATCTGAAATTGGTTTTCAGTTATGCTTCTTATTTAGATACCAGTGTGGAAAAGTGAAAGTGGTGGAAGCAGTTTCCTCAGCAGCTCTTACATCAATTGGCTTTCACAGCAGTACAACCTTTGCTGTCGGCTACTTTTTTTCCTTGATTTTAACATTTTTGTCCACATCTAAGCTAATTATTTCAGTAGAGTTAACTGTAAGGGTGAAACTTTTTCACAGATGTAAAATACTAATCAAAGTAATAATTCCTAATTGTTATGAACAAAACTGACAGTATTTATAAAGCTAATGTTATATAGTTTTATTGCAGATAGTCAGAACAGTATGTGTGTAAAATGAATTATTGATGATTATCGCAGGGCTCTAATTTTACAAAAGTGAGAAGTCAAGGAAGTTAATCCTTGGAAATTATAATTTCGTGTAGTTAATTACATGACTATAATTCAAATGTTAAACATCTGTCTAAAAACTACTTTCATGTGGGAATGTGAATCTCAAAACTATTCTGAATTATTGTTATGATCTAAAACTGGAGACCAAATAAAACAATTTCTAGACTGACTATTTTGTATACTGTAAATATTTACATTCATTCTTTCTCTGTAATCTGCCTATCTATACAATTGCCTGGTTTGAAATAGTTTCTTATATTAAAATACATTTTCAAGGTGATTTTATGATGTCAGGCCAAAATACTGATGTGTTCAAAATGAATCTGAACTCTGATAGCTTTGAACACCTTCCAACGTTTTTTTCTTCAAAATGGCGGGTGCTGGTTTGCTCACTTTATGAATGATAATCTTTTCTTTCACTTCCAAAACACTAGCCTGTAAGACAAACAGTCTTTGGGACTGTTTGAAGCCATTTTTTCCTTGAATGGCTGGTTTGATACAATATCTTGGCACTCAATATAAACTATATTAAATGTAAGTTACTCTGATTGACGTAGATAAACAACATTTGTACCCATATCTTGATTTTATTTGCTGCAACCAATTTGCCTGTTCACAGTTGCTCTTGGAGATGCTGTTATATATAATTAGTCTGCTGCAATGCAGGCTTTGCAAAATCTGTAAGTTTGCCAGAGTTAAGGAGAATTAAGACTGTTTTCCAATCAAGATAAAATATGAAGGTGAATTAGCCACTCCCCTTACTCTGACATGGGATTTCTGTTGTTGATGTTGTTTTTTCTCTAATCTAGATGGGAAAATGAATGTAAAAAATCTTTGTTGTAGTGTTTCTGCCAGTTCTCGGACTGTCTCTCTGCTGTCACAGCTGGAGAAGATAAATTTGGACTCTGTATTAGGAGAAGCAGATAATGCCAGATATGTTACCTCAAAGATCCTTCATCTGGTTCAGAGTCAAGGTAAATATCCAAGTTTTGTAGCTTCAGTAGTTTTCCTTTTGAGACTTCTGTCTTGTATTTCTTCTTTGCTGGCATTTTATTTAATTTTTGGTTTTGTTTGTTGAACTCAATTATCCATCTGTTTTTGTCACTGATTGTTGAAAGCACCTGTTTAAGGCCATGTTTAATGCTATCAGATAGACTATTGGTTACATTGAGTGCATTTTGTATTGTCAAACAGCTATAATTTTAAGTAATAATTCACAGTGTGTCTATATATTCAAGAAAGAATAGGAGGATCAAGAAGGACAGGGAACTACTGGAGAGAGTCCGGCAAAGGGCTACAAAGATGATTAGAGGATTGGAGCATCTTTCTTATGAGGAAAAGCTGAGGCACTTGGGGCTTTTTAGTCTAGAGAAAAGAAGACTGAGGGGGGGATCTTATCAATACTTATAAATAATTCAAGGGAGGGTGCCAGGTAGATGGGCACAGTCTTTTTTTCAGTGGTGCTCAGTGATAGAACAAGAGGTAACGGGCACAAACTTGAGCATAGGAAGTTCCATCTAAACACGAGGAGCAACTTCTTTCCTTTGAGGGTGGCAGAGCACTGGCACAGGCTGCCCAGAGAGGATGTGGAGATATGGTTGTGGAATTGTCTCTGGAGACATTCAAAACCCGCCTGGACGCCGTCCTGTGCAATGTGCTGTAGGTGTCCCTGCTGTGGCAGGGGGGTTGGACTGGATGATCTCCAGAGGTCCCTTCCAACCCTCACCATTCCATGATTCTAGGTATGAGAAGTATCTGGGAGAGAGGTCTGTTACAGATTTTTTTCTTTACGTTTTTTTTTCTAGGGTATGACAAGATTGTTGAACAAGTGAAAGCAAAAATGAGTTTTAAGATCACTTAAGTATTTCGCTTATTTTAGTTTTATATACATATGTGCAATTTTTAATAGGTTTTATTATTTGTAGTATAGATTTTCTGATCAATCTGTATATGATCACTTTTTCTTTTTTCTGCAAGCTAGTATATTAAAAGAAAAATGGTCGTTTTCTCATTGGCAGAAAAAACCAGGAAGGAGATGACTTCTAAGGGCTCTACTGGAATAGAAATTATCCTGTCAACCCTAGAGGTAAAATTCTTTAATCTGTGTGGTTATGGGTACATAGCAAGTTACCATTTTATCATTGGGCTTTGTATTATTAAATATGTTATCCTAGCTAGTCTCCAAAACTTGTGTAGGACCTTAATGATTAGATAAGGTCTATTAAGAATTTCTTTCCCTTATTTTTATATATTCTAAGAAGTTATTTGTCAACTATCACTTCTAATTAATATGCCATACTACATACTAGATTTCAATTGGTCTTGTGGTTAATTCATGCTGCGTAGTGGGATGGTTAGCTGGGTGGTTACATCTTAAGTTATGTTTGATTTAGAGGTGGCGATTTCTCTGAGCTTTAACTATCTAAACCACTGTATTAGACATCTACATTAAGCAAATAAATCTTTCTGGTTTTATTGCAGAATACAAAAGATCCTCAGACTATGCTAAATATATTGAATATTCTCATTGAGGTAGTCTCAGTTGGTAAGTTTTCACTGAGGAGCAATTCATGATTATATTTCTATATTATTCTGCAGAATTTTGGGGGTCAGGTTGGGTTTTTTGTGTGTGTGTTTTTTGTTGTTGTTGTTTGTTTCTGATATTTCCTAAAGCTGGTTTACATGCAGAATAAAAAGAACATAAAGAGTGAAGTCACCTTTCAAATAATCATACACAAATAATGTACATTTCTGTAAGTCTAAGTCCAGCATGTTCCTGCATGCTGCAGTCACACATGAAGAACATATTGCTGTTCTAAAGACCTTCTTTATGATAACTGTAACTTAGATGCTTAATTGTTCTTTGGCTTCAGAGATATCAGTTGAGTTTTAATTTCTAGGTGGCGGTCGGAGAGCAAGTGTCTTAGTCACTAAAGGAGGGACACAAATCTTATTGCAGCTGCTTTTGACTGCCAGCAAAGACTCTCCACCAAATGAAGAACTAATGGTGCTGCTTCATACTCTTCTTGCAAAAATTGGTCCAAAAGGTGATAATGATATGCTTTTATCATTATATATGCTTTTATGCTTTTTATGTTTTTATGTAATTACAGTTTTATAATTGAAACTTAAGAAAAATTCTTTCTATTATTGTGTAAGCATCCATGTACTCAGAATTGGTAGAGGAGAACAAAAGGAGGCATAAAATAGAGGAGAGGAAAGAATGGTGAAAAATAGATGTGCAGAGTTGACGTTATCAGTAGAAGAAATTCACAGTACATTTAACTTCTATTTTTGATAATAATTTCAAAATTAGTGTGATTGATCTTGTATTTCTTTGATGTCAGACAAAAAGATTGGCATGAAAGCAAGAATTAATGGTGCCCTAAACATATCATTGAATTTAGTGAAGCAGAATTTGCAGAACCACAAGCTAGTATTGCCATGTCTTCAAGTATTAAGAGTTTACTCAACCAACTGTAAGTATTGCAGTTAATTATTTTCTTTCCCATGTGATATAAAGTTTTTTACCCAGATATGGTTAAAATATCAAATCTAAATGCTTGTTTAATGTTAGATATTTAAAATAATTATTTTTATCTGAAAATTTGTTTTTTATATCATCAGGTTGCTTAAATTCTAATAAAACCTATGAAGCGTGTTTGTACTTCATATGTATGTTTGTGTTTTGTTCAGGTGTGTGTGTGTGTGTGTGTATATAGTTGGGAGGGTGGGTTAACCAGTGCGATTGGATGTGTGGAATTTTGATTCATCTAATTTGTGTAAATGTTGATGCTTTAAAATTCAAACCAGAAATGCTAATGTTGTACTTGCAAAAGCACTTCAAATTAAATAATCATTGTCTTTATTATACATGCTCATGTTTGGGTTTTTTTTTGCATTTTAGAATTTTATTTCATTCTTTATTGCTAATTTAAAAGTTGGTTCACACAGGAAATATCTCCTATTTCTTTGTTTAACCTTTCCCTGATTCCTCGAGGTGAAGTGCCCTACTGTTGGACTAAGCACAACAGCTTAATTCTTTGTTTGGGCAGGCATTAGGAAGTTGACAAAAATAGTGTGGTTCTTGCTGTATCTCTACTGTCGGTTAGATGCTCTGAAGCTTTTCCTTTGAGTTCAAAATGGCCATTAAACCTCTTAAATAAGTGCAAGACACTGAAAACATAACCACATTGCTCCAAGAGAATTGATTTGATGATCTGTAAAATTATGTTTTAAGTATATTCACATGAGCATCTATAATTCATAAAGTCCCAATACTTTTAAAATGTGGAAGCTTTATTTCTGTTGAGGTAATAATGAGGTAAAATGCTTCTAAATGGAAGAATTTCATACAGATAGTAACGTAGCTTAGCTGAAAACTCGCTTCATCCTGAAAATGGGAAATTGAACTGAGTCTCTAATTTGAATTCTGCTGAGACCAATTCTATCTTTCTGTATTTCCCTCTCCTTATAAACAGAAAAAGTAGTAGTTTATTACATTCCAATGGGTAGTACTATTTAAAGTTTGTGTACCAGTTGCTACCAGGATAGAGTACTAACTTCTCGTAGATTCTAGTGGTGTGACGTTGCTGCTAATAATGATGAAATTGCAACTTGGGTTCAAGTACTAAAGAGAATCATAGAATCATAGAATTGCTAAGGTTGGAAGGGACCTTTAAGATCATCGAGTCCAACCCTCAACCTACCCTGACAAAACCACCTCTAAACCATGTCCCTAAGCACCACATCTACCCTTTTTTTAAACACCTTCAGAGATGGTGAATCCACCACCTCCCTGGGCAGCCTATTCCAATGTTTAATAACCCTTTCAGTGAAAAAATGTTTCCTAATATCCAATCTAAACCTCCCCTGACATAACTTGAATCCATTTCTTCTCATCCTATCACTTTTCACCAGGGAGAAGAGGTCAGCCCCCACCTCTCTACAACCTCCTTTCAGGTAGTTGTAGAGAGTGATAAGGTCTCCCCTCAGCCTCCTCTTCTCCAGGCTAAACAACCCCAGTTCCCTCAGTCGTTCCTCATAAGATTTGTCCTCCAGACCCCTCACCAGCTTTGTAGCCCTTTTCTGGAAGTGCTCCAGCACCTCAATGTCCTTCTTGTAGTGAGGGGCCCAAAACTGAACACAGTACTTGAGGTGGGGGTCTCACCAGTGCCGAGTACAGGGGGATGATCACTTCCCTCATCCGGCTCACCGCACTATTCCTGATACAGGCCAGGATGCCGTTGGCCTTCTTGGCCACCTGGGCACACTGCCGGCTCATATTAAGGTGGCTGTCCACCAACACCCCCAGGTCCTTTTTGGCCAGGCAGCTTTCGAGCCATTCCACCCCAAGCCTGTAGCGCTGCATGGGGTTGTTGTGATCCAAGTGCAGGACCCGGCACTTGGCCTTGTTGAACCCCATACCTTTGGCCTCGGCCCATCAGTCCAGCCTGTCCAGACCCCTCTGCAGAGCCATCCTACCCTCAAGCAGATCAACACACCCACCCAGCTTGGTGACATCTCCAAACTTACTGAGGGTGCATTCGATCCCCTCATCCAGGTCATTGATAAAGATATTAAAGAGAACCGGCCCCAGCACCGAGTCCTGGGGGACACCACTTGTGACCAGACACCAGCTGGATTTAACTCCATTTACCACCACTCTCTGGGCATGGCCATCCAGCCAGTTTTTTACCCAGTGAAGAGTATACCTGTCCAGACCATGAGCAGCCAGTTTCTCCAAGAGAATGCTGTGGGAAACGGTGTCAAAAGCCTTGCAACAAATAATGTCGAACTCAATTCTTAGCTGCTCTCTTCCTACTTTGTTAGGCTGCAATATTGCTAAACTGGGTTGGGAATTGAATTTGTATGCCTGTTTCAGCAGTTTGTATTTTCAGTGGGCATTGGGCTTCAGCCATGTATACATCCAGTGTGCATTTCTTGAACGTAGCACTTTCTGTTGAGTTGTTCCCTTTCAAATAGATTACTTTTATAATTTTTTTTTTCTGAGAACATATATGCATAACATGTAGCTCAGGAAAGCTTATACCGATTGGCATTTCCAAATTTTACAGTGAACACTTGACTTTCAAATCCTGGTGGACATACTTGTCTATCCCGATACTGAAGGGTAATACCGAGTCATAGAACTTGTTAGACTTGAAATTTTAGAAACCCTGTTGTCTTGATAAACTGTGAGATTTTTTTTGAAGAAAATTCTTTTTATGATACATCTTACTAACAAAGAAAGCAGAAGCATGCATTGGAAGTAGTACCTGATTTTATTTGTAACGTAAAAATTAATTTTTGTGTTCTTTTTCCAAGTGTTATCAAGATTGGATTATCACACTAATTATGTGTAGAGTAGTGTCTGCTTGTTATTGTATGTCTTAAAGGGTGAATACATCTAACTTTTTTGTACTTAAAAATTAACTCACATGGGTTTTAGTTTGAGTATATTGATTTTTTTTTGTGTTGCCTTTTGTATTATATTATCTTAAAATGGATTGTTTTTAACTCTTTCAGCTGTAAATGCAGTGTCCTTGGGAAAGAATGGAGTAGTAGAACTGATGTTTAAGATCATTGGCCCTTTTACTAAAAAGAACACTAGCCTTATGAAGTGAGTAAGGTGTCTTTAATATAGTATATGGAAAAACCTTAGATATGTTTCAAAACTTACTTGTAAATGAAAAATAATATTAGAAAAATAAAATGTAACTCATATTTGCAAGTTAAAGTGAAGGGAGGTGGGAAGGAGAACCACAAATCTGACAGTTTAATTTTCTCCAGTAGAGTAACACAAAATATTTGAATGTCTAGTTACAATACTGGTAAGAATATAAATGTTATTTTTTTGTCTCTAATAGTCCTGCATGGAGATTGTACTATGGTAATTCCCAAATCAGGATCAACAGATCAAGACAATTCCATCACTTTTCAATTTGTTGAATTGGCTCCCACATCTTCCTTGTATTTTTAGAGTGATGCTGTCTGTTCTTATTTTGTAATAAAATTTTCTTTCTATTTTACCTCAAAGCAATTATAGACTCTCAGAGCAAAAACATATAACATAGAATAGGAAGAACCAGCAATATCTGTCTGGTGGGCTATTGTGTTTTTTAAAAAACAAACAAACAAACACCCCCCCCCCCAAAAAAAAAAAAAAAAACAAACTCCCTGGGTACCTTAGAGTGGTGACTTTAGATTCCCCCCCTGTATTTTTTTTAAGTGAGTTTACGGTAAAAATAGATAAAGGGATCTAGCTGGAGATAGCCCTTTCTTTATGTGCTACCACCTTTTTGAAGTACATACCTGTGGATAACTGACTTTTTCAATGAGTTAGCAAGATAATAATCTCATGTTGTTCATATTCTAACTTCAGTACACAAGAAATAGTGTTATGTTATCTAAATCTGGTATTTGTGGCCACTGGAATATCTTTTAACAAAATGCCCTGCCCCTTTAAGCCACAGCTAAAATTAGACATATGAACTTACTATTCCATGATGTGAGTAATCATGATATCCTTGTTTATGGTCTGAGATCAGATGCATGAAGTCTCTCTTTACAAAGAGAGTAAAAATAAATATATATGTTTTCTAGTTGTACATCTTGAGTTAATTGAGACAAGATCTTTATGTACACAAAAAATCTTACACTGATGCTCTTGTGTTGTAGTACAGGTTGATGAGCATTACTCCTCAATATATCATATGCTACCGGTTTTGACCTACAGTTTTCTAAAATAGTGTCCGTTGCTTTGTGGAAGTACTTGTTCTGCTGCTAACATACTTCTGAAACTCATGTTTTTATCTCATCCTTTGAGTATGGTTCGTAAACATTAGGTTGTCACTTACTGTGGTTTTTTGCAAAGGCTGAAAGTTTGTATAGTTGTTGTGTTGATGTTTTTAAATTTCACCATCAGACTTCAGGTATAGCAGAGATGCATGATATTTTAGTAAAACGAAATTTTAAAAGCAAAGTCATTTATACAGTGCAACCAGGAAAACATGAGGATAGACACTAAATAAATCCGATAGCACTAAGTATTTTGTGTAGCTATACAGTGTTGTAGATTAAGCTTACTGGTTGGTTGTTGTTTTGACTTTTCTTGTTATGTTGACAGGGTTGCTTTAGACACACTTGCTGCATTGCTAAAATCAAGTAAGTGTTTGACTACAAGAAACTGACTAGTTTGAGATGTGTGTGTGTGTGTGTGTATACACAGAGTAAAACAAAAAGTAAGTCTGTGGCCAAAACAAAATCAAGGCCAGGAAATTTAGAAATAAGGCTGTAGTTTTATCTGCAGTCTCCGGGGCTTTAGTATTTGTGTGGTACATACATCTGTGTTTAATAGTTAGTTACTGTCTCCTCAGTTACGCAGCAGAAACGCTGCACTGCTTCTGCAGAACTGATCTGGACCCGAGGTGGAGAAATAACCTTTTACAGTCGCTCACCTCAGCCCTTCAGTAATGCATAACTGTAGCTTAACTCCTGTGCATCTTCTTTATACATACATCTGAAAATATCTGTTGGATGTCAGGGGAAAATACAGGGTTTCTTCAGGTACCTTACTGAGTGATTAGGTCTTGAGTCCTAATGACAAGTCTCTCAGTGATGCTCATGAAGTGGAACCAAGGCTAACGAAGTGATGGTCTGTTCCCAGACACTGGTTATCTTGGCTGTCAGCAGTGGCTCCTGACAAATGCCATCTCTGCAGATTTTGCACCAGCATTGTAACTGGCAAGGAATGAAAAACTGATTCTCTCCAAACAGTTGTATAAAAGCTACAGCATTCCTAGTCATTTTAGTGGAGTTACATAAGAACTGAGGCATGATTATATTTGTAGAAAACCATTTTGGACAAATGACAGGAAACTGCTGTACCGATTATTACAGGGCGCTAAGTTTTCTCATGTTTAATCAGTGTGATGCCTTGGTCTTACAGATTTGCGTATTTGCTAATTTTGGAATGTCTCCTTGGGAAATTTAGGGGAAGAAATATTTCCACGTTATTATCGCTATTCTGTTCTGTAAATTGGCAGTTAAACTTTAATGTTAGGGAAAGAAATTACATGTTGAAAAGGTGCGTCTTTAAAACAGGAGGTCTTGTGTGTTTATTTTGATATGTCTTATTCAGTCCTGAGGGATTTTGACACTGTAACTTCCTACACTTTAGTGTTTTTATGAAAAGATTTACTTATATAATCTCTAGTGTGTAGAGTCCAATTGTCATACTGATCATCCAGTGTTTGGGGTAGAGGTATTTTAAGTGTATCAAATTTCAGCGATAGTTGCTGTAAAAGTACATGGATTAAAAATGGTGAGAAGTTTGATTCAAATCTTGTAGCTACACAGTGTGTATGGACAGAGATAGATATGTTTTATATAAACACTTTTTTTAATTTGCTAACTGACAGTATGTCACAATTTTAAGTGTAATGCACACTATTTTTCTGGTCAGCTGTGAAAATGACCTGCAATGTTATTCTGAAGAATGAAGTGTAGACTTCTGGCCTCAGTTATTCAGTCATTTCTGTTTAGATTGATGTAAAACTCCAAGTGTGGCTACAGTACTTCTTTAAATGAAACAACTCAGTTACTTGGGTAAAAAGAATAATTTTAACATTGATTGGAAAATAATATTTAAGTCATGGGGCAATTTTTAATTTTCTTTCCTAACTTTTTTTATGAAGAAACAAATGCCAGGAGAGCAGTAGACAGAGGATATGTGCAGGTGCTTTTAACGATTTATGTTGATTGGCACCGTCATGATAGTCGACACAGATACATGCTGATACGGAAAGGAGTTTTACAGTGCATTAAAAGTGTTACAAACATCAAATTGGGAAGAAAGGCATTCATTGATGCCAATGGGATGAAAATTCTTTACAACACTTCACAAGTAAGTTTATCTCAGTTGGGTTTTTTGTTGTTGTTGGGTTTTTTTGCCTCTTCAGCTTTAAAAACACATCCTGACCTCAAATTTGTTGTAATTCTTTTATGATATTTATGGCCATTCCTGATTATGGGAGTAAGGATTATTTTCTGTACTTTACTAAAGTGGAATGAAAGTACAGAATTAAATTCATATTTGCTATTATTTGGCTGTGACTATCTCTGGGAGGGGCTGTCGAATTCAATTTTAAAAAGGGGGGGGGGAAGTCTTTTGATTTTGAAGTTTGGGTTTTTAAAAAAGGTGAATTTGAGTTGGTAGTTTTTCTGGCCTTCAAAGGAGACATTAGCAAAATTTATTGTAAACAAAATGGTTTGCTATTAGTGAATTGTAGAAATCTGTAAAACAAATGTAGCTTGACTATTAGTTTGAGAAATACTTTTCTCTTGTCTTCATTATTTTCCTGTTAATAGGAGTGCCTTGCAGTAAGAACTCTTGATCCCCTTGTCAACACATCCAGCCTAATAATGAGAAAATGTTTTCCTAAAAATCGTCTTCCTTTACCAACTATTAAAAGTGCTTTCCATTTCCAACTCCCAGTTATTCCTGCCAGTGGTCCTGTGGCTCAGCTGTACAATTTGCCTCCTGATGGTACGGTAAATTTGTAATATTTTGTCTTTGAGTATGTCTAACATTGCTTTATGTAAGGTGGAATCAATTGCAGTTATTTGTGTTTTCCACTAAAACCCGGACTCTGATACTCTTCTTAGCTAGCAAAGGGTCTGTGACTGTTAGTGTGGAGCACCAATTTCTAATGTTAAGTTTTAACTGATGCAAATTTTGTCTACACATGTGATTATGTTTCTGAGATATAAAATAAAAAATTAAATGGGAACAAAAATGTGTTGTTCATTAAACTCTGAAGTCTAAAGCATAGGCTGTACATATTAGCTTACAACCGTAAATGGGCTCTTTTTAACTCACTTACATACATTCTCCTATGTGAAACGTAATGTAGTATATGTCCATTTTTACAGCAGTGCATATTCCTTGATTTCTTTCAGTTACTCTAATAAACTGCATGTGGTGAATTTAGATTAACATGTGCCATCTGAAGCATTGTTTTTAAGATTCTTGTGGTTATTCCTTCATTTGAATGATGAGAAAAATAGAGCTGCTCTCTTGGACTGTTGCAGTTTCTTAGGTAACACTTGTTTGCAAAGCATTTGTATGGTGCTTTGTAGGAAATGGATTGATCCCATTCTGAACACTTTTCATTATTTTTGGATAATTAATGTTTAATGCATTTTCAGATATGGTGAAACAGCTTGGTACCTGCGTAAGCAGCTGATGAGGTTGATGTCAGAAAGTTACTCTAAAATGAAGAGGCAAAATCAGACTTTTAAATATCTTCTTATCCACAATGTTTCCTGAGACGAAATGTGATCATAGTCTGAAACAAGGACGCTATCTGATTGGCGTTCATATGGGTCAGGCTCAAACTGCAGGAGTTTAGAGTTTGTTCACATTTTGTCTTCTAAGCAGAAAACAGGTTTAGAAGCGTATTCCAAAATCCACAGAAATTAAGCCTCTACTTAGTACAGTATTTTTGGTACTCCATAATACCTATTTACAAACTTCCTCTTCTGTTGAAGTAGACTACTGATAGGTTGGGTTTTTTTAATAGGTTTGTTATCTATTAAAAAAGGAAGTGAAAACCCTAAGGAAATAGGATGTGTAGGATTTTCTTTTTAAGAAAAAACTTCTGTATTAAAAAGACACATAGAATGTTGGGGTGAGTACAGCTCTGAGTTTATTTAAAGTGTAATCTTGTATAGTCGTCCTTATAAAAGCAATACATGTAATCATTCTGAACACACTAGAAAATCAGTATAATCTGTAAACCTCTGAGTGAGCTCTACTGACAAGCAGCAAATTTCCTCTATGGAGAACAGTCTTTCAGAAAACATAACAAAAAAACCCCAGCACTCAAAACTGCATGAGATTTCTAGAAAAAGATGAAATTTGCCACTACTAAGCAGAACATCTGCCAGAATAACCAGTTAATGTCCACTTCCACATATTAGGGAGTTAGCCCAATTCTTGTTAGTCATGTGTAAACAATTAGTTTGCTTCCCCTTGTGGTTTTTTTTTGTTAAAAAAGGAGGAAGTTGTAGATCCTTCTATGTATTAGGTCTCTAACTCAAGTAGAAATTAGTCATTAGTGTCCAAACAGTTCCACATGTCTAAAAAAATAAGACCTTGCTCTGTTTTGGGGGTAAAATTTAGTTCCCAACCTGTCCATGCTAAGCAGTTGCAGTGACTGCTTGAGTATTTTCCTTACTGGTTGAATATCCAGTGATACGTTTCTGACTTTTTTCTTAATTGTTAGGCCCCATTTAAGCAAGACAAAAAAGGTGAAGAGGGTGCTTTGTCCCACTGTTCTCTGATACTGGGTCAATACTAGCTGACATGACCAAAAGCTGCTGAGACCTCACTTTTTTTGACCTCAAACCATGCTGAGATGTTATTGGCACATCCACATTGTAAAGTATTTCTAATGGCCATCTGCTGTCTTGCTGGTGTTTTTTGGTTTTGTTTTGCTTTGTTTAAACCAAAGATCTTTGTTTTGACTTTAAACTGAATGGAAATGTTGAAATGGAAAAATTGAGTCTGCAGTATTGTCAAACAAGCATTTTGTTTTGCAAATCTGTTAATAGAAATTAATGTTTACTAGTTGATTTTTTTTCACAATTTTTTCAAGTGGTAAGTAAAAAGAAATTAAACGCAGAACATAGATTTTTTTTTTTTTTTTAGCATATGTATTGGATAAAATGTTTAATCTGCCTTACAAAACATTTTTGTGTTTTAGTGGATGATGTAGTAGATGAAAGTGATGATAATGATGATGCTGAAACAGAATCAGAAATTGAAACCGAAAATGATGATGACAAGGACCAACATTTTAAGGTTGGTATGTGACAAAATTAATATGCAAAAGTCAGGCATAACAGTTTTTTTTAAAGTTGCTTGGATCATCTATACAGCCATATGTTTTAAGTGTTAAAAGGACTTTTGAGGAAGTTTTCAGGGCAATTTCTAAAATTAAAGTTCCTGAAACTTAAGGAGGGTGGGTGCTACTTGAAGATATCAACGTTTGTTGTTCAGATTGCTTCAAGATTTTTGCTAAAACCTGTTTGCTTCGCACTTCTGTCTGGAGTACAGTGGAACAGAACTGCAATCTCTTTTAGCAGTGTTCTGTTCCCAACTTTTATATTTGTCTCGGCCTGCTCTTCCCAGCTAAGCTGCTCAGTATGTAGGAGCTGCTCTAGTTTTTTGTGTCTTTCTGGACTGGGATTGACTAGATCAGTGTCTCAGCAAGGTAACTTGGAAGTTCAGCCAACTGTAGAGGTAGCGATCAGACCTCTCACTGTTGTATCACTTTAGGAAGATCTTGTTCTGCTCTCCAGCTGCCAGTCAGAACACGAAAGGACACTTGGTCAGAACTGCTTTATTCTGTGTTATATTCAGGAGTTAATTGGATTGTCTGTCCACAGACTGGAATGACAAATTTTATTCAAGGCTGTCGTGAGCCCTGATGAAGGGAGCATCTTCCATAGAAGCAGTTATTTGTTTGCCACTGCAGTTAGATGAATCCTCCACATTCTGGGTTGCAATAGTTGGATTATGTACGGATCTCATGTAAAGTGTAGTCTGATGTCTGTGCATAATACATTTCGAAGAAAGCAAGAAAATTGAGATGTTTGTAATATTTGTGTTGAAATGCAGGCTTTGGCATACTAATAAAACTGAGCTGCTTAAGTCTTCGTGGTGAAAGGCACAGTTCAGCTAATTTTAAAATAGTGATATTCAGCTTTTAAAACATGGCTATGTCAGAAGTAAAAGGTGAATGTAATTATTTTAGAAGTTCATTAATTCTGGATGCAAGATTAATTTGTTCTGGTGCTCTTTCAGAATGATGATATTGAGACTGATATTAATAAACTGAGACCTAGACAGGAATTGGGAAGACCCATAGAAGAACTGAAAATGTATGAGCAATTTTTCCCAGAACTTTCAGAAAACTTTCAGGTAAAGTATATGATTCCCAGGGCATTCCTTATCACGACAGGTTGACTCTGGAATGCACTTTGACATTATTTTGGGGTGGATAGTTCCTCTAGCCAAAAAATCAGAGTCTGCAGTTCTAGAGCTACATATGAGAGTGCTATATAGTGAGTTATTTAGTTAACTGTTATGGGTTACTTTAATCTGACTGAGAAAGGGGTTGTGGGCAGATAGAAAGGAAAACTGTTTTCTGAGGTCTGGTTATTGCACAGAGCAGAAAGTAAAATAATAAAAAAGGACATGAGATTTCTGACAAAGATTCATTGTATTAGGTGTTTCTTTAAATGCTGTGCACCTCTTCAAAGTAGTTGGTTAAAGTGTCTGGGGAATTGCATTGACTTGATAATTTGTTATTGATGAACTGTTTGTTTATTGCTTTGACACTATCTTGTAAAAGCTGAAACTTCATTGCTATGTTTATATAAGTTTAAAATGTAGTAACTGTCGTCTTTTAAATTACACTTATTTTGGATTATTGCAAAACATACCTCAGGAACAATGAAAGAGAAATGTTTCTAATATAAATGAAACTTTAGGAACTGTTTATGTTTTGTGGGGGTTTTCTTGTTTGTGTGGTTTTGGTTTGTTTTTTTCTTTTTCAATAAATTTCTTTACTATTTTTTCCTCTACTTTTTAAGGAATGTGACTTAGTTTCCAAGGAACCAAAGCCTTTTGTACCTGATGCAAATCTGAGCGGACCTATTGTTGTTCCTACAGCAGGAGAGGAGCACTCTGCTGAAGCAAACCAGTCAACAAAAGGAGTTGCTTTGAGGGAGAGCAATCCCTTATTGACAGAGGAATACAATATAAGGCCAGCCTTTCTGGAACTACCAAAGAAAGATAGTATCAAAGACAGTAGTTTACATCAGCAAAATGATCAAAGAAACCAGCTTCCATCATGCCAGTGTCTAAGCCAAGAAATTGTGAAAGGCTTAGATAGAATGAGTCTGCAGAACAGTGCAAAAAATGATCAGTATTATGGTACAGGGTCTGTAATAAAGAAGGAAAGCAAAACTAGCCTTACCACACTTGCTTGTAGTAAACCTTGCGAACATGTTTCACCCTGTGGAAGTAGCCTCTTTGAAGGATCGTCTGTCCAGCTGGGAAAACTCTGCTGCACTAGAGTGGATTCAGAGGAGGAGGATTCCAGGTCTAGTTCATCAGGGGAACAAGTCATGCTTGAGGTTTCTGACGTGTCACCAGTTCATGACTGTGATCTTTATATTGAAATGGTAAAAAACACAAAGTCCATTCCTGAATACTCAGAAGTGGCCTATCCAGATTACTTTGGCCATATTCCACCCCCATTTAAGGAACCTATTCTGGAAAGGCCGTATGGGGTGCAGAGGTGAGTTACCATACTTTGTTTTTGTTGGTTTGTTCCCTTGAGAACCAGTTTTTAGGATGAGATTAACAGGTACATATGCAATGTTTACTTTGGCATCTAAAGCTATTTTAAGTTAAAAGAAAGTTTGGGGGTAGGAGAGTAGGTATTGATCAATGCAGAGCCATAAACAACACAATCTGATTCTGCAGTTGCTAATTCTGTAATTCAATTTTGTATTTTGAAAAAAAGAAAACAAAAAAAAAACCAAACCAAAAAACCCACCAAAAAAAACAAAACAAAAAGCAACCACAGAAAGACCCAACAAATAAAAAACCCCACCTGAATACTTCCTTCAGGTCTTAGCAAAAATAGGACAGTTCATAGTTTTAAAGACGCTTCAGCTCTTCTCTTTGCTGTGCTAACAAAGCTATCTTCCAGGAAAATGTAGTGCAAAAAATTGAAAAAATTAATACACTTAAGTGTTTGGTTTCAGTGTTTGCAGTATAACAGAATTCAGATGTAACAAATGCTGAGGATGCAGTTTGTATTAGGTCCTGCAGAATGACACACAATAAACACAGAATGAAAAATAAAACAAACCAACAAAACCCAACACATCAACACCTCCATTTACTTCTTCACTGAGAGATATTAGAAGATGATGAAGGGTGATGTGACACTGAAGAATAATTTACAGAGGTGGTATGAAGAGCTGGCCCATATGCATAGTAAGTTACTATAAAGACAAACAAGTATGTTAGCAAAACATGTAACAGTAGGTATGAGACCTTGCCACTTGCTTAATTGTTGGATTGAATGCTTTCAACTTTATACTTGTACCTTTAACCTGTTTCATGAGGTTCTTTGTATTTAAATTTGGTTATTAAAATGGTTAAGAGATTGTGTCCTTAGGTTGCATAATTAAAATCTTTAGCTGTTTCACATGTGAAATGAC
This sequence comes from Pluvialis apricaria, assembly GCA_017639485.1. Lineage (NCBI taxonomy): Eukaryota > Metazoa > Chordata > Aves > Charadriiformes > Charadriidae > Pluvialis > Pluvialis apricaria. The sequence continues at coordinate 45,349,579 of CM030044.1, read as the reverse complement.
CAAGTGTTGAAACACTAATGACATGAGTATACCATTACTAGAAGGCACTCTTCAGTGCTGAAGGACAAGAATCTTCCCTATAAGCTTATTTTTAGATAGATTCAGCTGATTTAGAAGGGAGATAGTCATGAGTCATAAATCACCCAAGAACTGCATTTTAAGAAAATCTTGCAAATCTTCCTGTATGTTTTTGTAGCACTTAATAATTCTGAAATTTCCTGAGTAAAATTGTGTGAAGTCAGATAAAATTTGTCATTCCAGTGCTTGTTCTTCTTAAATATAAAGCACTGTAGTAATTCTGACTTTTAACCAACAAACCTACTTGTGTGGTTGTACATAAAGCTGATTTCTAAACCCTGGGGGCAATTCCAGAGTATATTCTGTTGAAACTTTAAAATGTTTTATTTTTGTTACATTTTCTATGTTGAAAGTAACGTTTTTAGGTCTTGTGTGAAATAAGAATGAAATATCAGGTAATACTGCTAAACTTGAATCAAAAATCCTGTATCGCCTTTTTAGTTACACTGTTCTAAGGTTTTAGTTACACTGTTCAGGAGGTGACGGGCACAAACTTGAACACAGGAAGCTCTGTCTCAACATGAGGAGGATCTACTTTACTCTGAGGGTGGCAGAGCACTGGCACAGGCTGCCCAGAGAGGTTGTGGAGTCTCCCACACTGGAGACGTTCAAAACCCGCCTGGACACCGTCCTGTGCAACTGCTGTAGGTGTCCCTGCTGTGGCAGGGGGGTTGGACTTAGATGATCTCCAGAGGTCCCTTCCAACCCTCACCATTCTGTGGATTCAGTTGTCTCAAACAACTCAGTTGTGTTACTGCAATGTAACAGACTTCTGAGAAGTTCACCTGTTTTACAAAGGGCTTAATCTTTTTAGGAGTTTATAGTTTATAGGAAGGTGGTGAAAATGAGTTTGGCAGGGGACATGGAGAATCTTTTAAGTCTTTTACAAAGCTGTGTCAAAACTCCTTTGGCATTCAGTGGATTTTATGTTCTCCTTAATGTAAGCAGTTAGTTACTGCTTATCAGCTAAGTTTTAATCAGAAGACAAATGGTTTCCTTAATCCATCCTTGTAACCCTAGAAAACATTATCAGGTCTGAGGTGGGAGTTAGTGCTTTTCTTTTTACATTTATTAGATAAATGTGGTGTGGAGTTTTAGGTTTGGGTTTTTTTGAATCTTGGAATATACTAGGAGATGCAGTGTTTTTGAACTTGTGCTTTGGAGTGCTTTTGCTTTTTCATTTACACTTAGTAACATGTAATTTTCACCAAATGTCACACCATATTATTATTGTTTGGAAAAATGTCATTGAGAATAACTGAAGTGTTTAATATTAGTTTTCTTCCCTAAAAGAAAGAATATTACATAATTCAATACCCTGTAAATTTGAGTTTAAATTCATAGTTTTTCGATTCCTTAAAATTTTAGGTTGTTTTTTGCTGTACACTTTAATATTTTTTAGTCACTTTAGTATTTTCTGATTATCTGACACTTAGAAATAATCAGGTAAATCAAGATCCACAAAGGACTAATCTATAAATACAAATCTCCACATGAGCAGTGTTGTTTTTATGTTTTTTCCTTTGATTATCTTAAAAAAGCTGCTCTTCTAATTTTTCAGAAACTGAAAATGTCCGCTACTTTTCCTTTTTGTGTGCGTCTTGAATATTGTTTCTTCTTTCCTTTTGTCTACATTGGTTATTACTATGGTATTTGAATGCGTGATATTCATTAATGGATTTTGTCTCCATTGATGGAGACAAAACTCCTGTGATGATAGGAAGTATTATGACGCTTTAGAGCTGAGGTCATACGGAGACTGCAGGAGTTGTGCAATATCACAAACCTGTAGCTCTGCCCTAAGCTGAACCTGATCAGATAGATTGTGGTGAGTCAGCCTCTTTACAATTTTGTCAGTACATTGGACTTATGACTTGTTCTCTTTTCCGGTTAGTTTTAATTTAATAAGAGGCCCTAGAGTTGTGCACTTACCTCCTTTTTCTCATTTGTTAACAATATTTATTTTAATTAAATGGCAAATTTCCAGCCTGAACGTACTTTACCACTCTGTTCCTGTATTATTCATTGTTAATCTGCCTCCTTTTCTTCTTATTGCAGGTGCTGTGCAAGCTTTTCCACACAGCTCTGCCACTATATTTCATTCTTGATCTGCAACACATTCTTACTTTTCCAAACCAGGACCTAGATACTGCCAGTTGTGCAATGGTTTTATGATCTGGATAAACATACACCTGACATTTGGCTGACATCACCAAATTCATTCTTATTTGTTACCTAGTCGATAAATGAACCTAGATCTCCAGAGGTGAAAAGCTAGTGCACTAACACACTCACTGCACGACCTACTCTCTAAAACTCTTTAATTTTAGTTATGGTAGGACTCGTGTAAGTTACTAATGTTATCAAGTGCTGTCCTGGATTAAAGCATTAACATAAGTAATGTTTGAGTAATTCCTGCTTCTACTGTAAAGTATGAAATGGTGCATCGTTTTTCCATAAAATAAAACTCAGTGGATTGTGTGCATGAAAATTCAGTTCCCTCACATACAAGTACCGGACTCAGTCAGCTGTGAATGCAGGTGTTTAAACTTAAGTACACTTACAGTTTGTGCACATAAGTGGGGGTGAGGCTGAGGTCTCTCTGAAAATCTGTCCCACTGTCTTCATGTCAGCCTTGTTAGTTTTTGTTGCTGTATGAGGTAATTCCTGTTTTGTAATTGGAAACAGCATGCAACAATTTAAATGAGAATGCTACTTTTTGTTTTAGGACAAAAATATCTCAAGATATTGAAAGACTGATTCATCAAAATGATATTATAGACAGAGTTGTGTATGACCTTGATAATTTGAGGTAAGTTCTTACCCTTCTGAAAACAATATTCCACAAATACTCTAAGCCTGTTCTACTTTCTCTGTGATATGGTTTGTAATACCTAAATCAGTACTATAATGCAGACTTCAATGAACGTTTTATCTGATGTAATGGTGTTTGTGCTATCCAGGCTTGTATTTAGAGGAAGGTTGAGACTAATTTTTGAATTACCAAGAGCGGGCTAAAGTAAACTTAATGAGTTTGTTTTAGTTAAGTTTGTTTTATTCATTTTGGTCCCTTTTCTTTTTCTACTCATAGTTGTTCAGTACCAGAGGAAGCAGATGTTTTGAAATTTAATTCCAAATTTGAATCTGGAAACCTGCGCAAAGTTATTCAGATCAGAAAGTAAGGGATTTCAACTCTTCTTTTCACACTTAAGGCCTCTTATTTCTGCTTCTTAAAAAAAGATTGCTTTGTTTTTGTTCATCTTTAGAAACGAGTATGATCTAATACTGAACTCGGATATAAATAGCAATCATTATCATCAATGGTTTTACTTTGAAGTCAGTGGAATGAAAACGGGCATTGGTTACCGCTTTAACATCATAAACTGTGAAAAGTCAAACAGTCAGTTTAACTACGGTAAGATACATTTCACACGCTTTGAGAAGAAATTTGTAGAAACATATCTGCTAGACAGCTCAGCTGTTTCCTTCCCTCTGCCCCAGGATCAGTAGTATATACATGTTGTCAGATCAGATTCTTTTTTAATAGCATTACTAGAAAATGTTTTGACAAGTTTCATTTGAAAAGAAAAAAAAGTATTTTAAAACACTGGCTGTCAGTTTTTAAAATGAAGTTTTGTTTTAAGTGAGGCCAAAGCTGAAGAAATTTGCTGGTGGCTGCAGCTAAAATTTGTCCCGAACCCACTGAGGGGGGACAATACCAAAGGCTGTTGGTTCACAGAGGTGCAAGGAGAATGACAGCTGTTATCATTAATCCCTTTCTGAACAGAGCTGTATTTTCAGATTTGAAAGTAAGCAGAGATGTTCTCAAACATTTTTGTCTTATTGGTGGGAAGAGAGGCACATTATTTGAGAAGCAAAAGTAAGTTTCCTTTGAAATGCTGAGCTTCATAGGTGACCCTTGCAGTCTCCAGCGAGTAATGTTTGGGGTGTGTACCTCATCCAAAAGTACTGGCTTACTGAATGTGCCTTTCTTTCACTTGTCAGGGGCAGGAAGTGTGATGTGTGTGTCATTAAGTTTAAAACCATTTGTTTTGTGAGTTTTTGTTTTTTTTTCTTGCTAGATTTTCTCAAATTCCTTGTATAAGAAGGAAGAGAAGCTCCTCTCTCCACCCCCGCCTCCAACCGCCCCCAAACTCTTGGGACAGAGAAACATCATTTTTCTTTGTCATAATTCTATTGATAAATTCACATTGATAAAATCCAAGAATACCACATAGCTTGACCAGTAATAAGATGCTTTTAAATTATCTACTAATCTTCATCAGTTACCTTAGATCTTCATTCATATGTTGCATATATCTATCTGATAGTTACTTTTGTTTTGACTGAATCATACAATGTATTTGGCTAATTATCTAACCAGTAAATAAGGTATAATGTATTATTTTCTACTCTAACTTCATATTAAATATTCAGCTTAAGTATACTCTCCAAAAAACACAAACTTTAAAGAGTTACTGTTTTTTAAAAAAATAAAATTGTCCTGAAACATCAGTTATTTTCCAGCTATCCAGGTTAATGGATGATAGTACCATCTTTTTTGTATTCTCTTTGAAGCCTTTTTGTAATGGTGAGTTGGATGGAGTGGGACCCAAGATTTCTCGTACATTATCATTCACGATAACCACAGCTTTCATTTAAATATTTAATTTTGGTCTTCCGTAGGTCTGATTCTTTTTTTTTTCTTTAATTTGTTATTTTCTGAAAATTAGGACGTGATGAGAGGAAAGAATATTTTGCCACCTGGTTGAAAGAGTGTACAATACCCAGGCATTCATGAAAATACACTTTATTATAGTGAGTAAATGAGTATAGGTAGTTTGGAGACTCTCGTATAAGTGTTGATATCGTCCATTACTGTGAGGATCTTGATGTTTAACGTTAAGCATTAAAGTGAGGTGCATTTTTTTCTTTAAGGTATGCAGCCCCTCATGTATTCTGTTCAAGAAGCATTAAATTCTCGACCATGTTGGACTCGTGTTGGGACAGATATTTGTTACTATAAGTAAGTACACGAATCAAACATATAGCAGATGTTACACTGAAGGTTAGTCTGAGGTACTATTTTTGAGGAGAAATGTTTGCTTCTGAGTTTGATAATTCTATTTTAGTACTTCTGTTGTGAATAGAGTTTTCTTCCGAAGTTACTATGGAGAGTAACAGAAGTGATCCAAACATATAGGGTCTTATTTTGTTAGCACACTGCTGCTCATCTTTTATACTTGTCAGAAATTGCATACTGTTCCAGAGAAGCTTTTAAGGGAATGTATATATGTATGCTTACTTTAAATCTTAGTAGTGGCTTCCAATAATACTGTGATCATGTGGTGCTCGTGATTAGGCTTCTGTATTCTATGGTGCAATCGTTTCAGAGCAATCCTGGAACACAGGATGATATGCTGCAGCATATCCGTGTGTTACCCTTCTTGGTCAACAGTTGTTTGCTTCCTTTTCTTTGTTTGGGTTTTTTGGGGTGTGTCTTTTTTTTTTTTTTTATTTTTTACTCTTTTTCTCCCAATACAGATGAATGTGTATCACTGCTATGATGAAGTATCTTTACAGGTGGTGGGAACCAGTGCATTTAACCTGGATGTACGCAGAAGAGAAATACTCTCACTAAAAGTCTTCCTGGCTCTTAGAATGGGTGTTCAGGAATAATTAATGATATGAAAAAAAATATTCTAATGTGCTTATTACCTTCATTTTACTCTTAGGAATCACTTTTCAAGAAGTTCAATTGCTGCTGGAGGTCAGAAAGGAAAATCTTATTACACAATTACGTTCACAGTAACTTTCCAACATAAAGATGATGTCTGCTACTTTGCTTACCATTATCCCTATACATACTCAACTTTAAAGGTGAGATAATTATGATCTGTTAGATAAATATTTATACTTTTGGACAATGTGAAATGTCCTGAGTGAATTCTTTTTATAAAGTTTAAAATGCTGCTTAAACCGGGGAATTTTCATAAAATATTAGTGTTTAGACTGATGAAGTGTGTAGGTTGTTCTAAAGAACAGTCCCTGGAAAAATAAAACCAATACTTTCCATCTAAATGGGTTTTGTGGGAATAATTCATAATTGACTGGAAACAGTGCTAACTGGATGAAGTATTTGTGTTTGAGTCAAATGACTCATATCCTGCTGTTCTGCATATACCTATTCATAACTGACCTATTCAAGTTACTATCTTTAATATAATTAGAGTTCTTTTTAGGATAATGAATTGGCTAAAGAAGCGTTGTGAAGCTTTTAGTACTAAGCAGAACATTGTTTCTGTCATAGTAATAACAGCGAACTTGGGGATTCAGTGGCCAGTGTTTAACAGCGTTGAAAGAAGCTGGGCTGCTGGAGCCTAGCCAACAGACGTGAGGGTCTCCGTGCCAGGCTGATGGACATGGCTGCTGCTTTCCTCTTTGCTTGTAGATTCAACCACTAGCGAGTCTGAGCGTGTATCCCAAAGAGAGAGACACTTACACACACACACACTTGCACATCCCCCCGACCCTGAGCAGGGCTGGCAACACAGACTGGCACAGACAAGGTGCTGCCCTCGACAGCACTGGTGTGTAACACTACCAGCACCTGCTTAAAAAATAATTACAGACACGCAAGTCCCTTTCCTCCTCTCCAGCTGGTAAGGATGGCTGTTCACTAGTAAAAGTACACACCCACCCACTGTCTAGAATCACAAGTACACGCACGTTTGTGGATGACTGGCATGGTCCATCTGTGCCATACCCCTGCCTGCATTCTGATCTCTCTTACCTGCTGTGCAGGCCTCCAACTTGCCGGCCAGTCCAGCCTGATGCTCACTAGCACACAGATGCGTGCACAAGTGCATGCATCTCACAGGCACTCTGCACTTGTGGTTCCCTCCAGATGCCAGCACGGACTTTCTGCCCACCTGATATCCCTGCCTCAGCCTGGAGTCTCATACTTGCTGGGTAGTCCACCCTGAAGTTTGCTAGCAAATTGTGCGCATGCACCCCCGCCATGCACACCAGCTTTGGGAAAGATGCATGTCCCTCTCCCCTAGCTTCTAGCAGCTGGTACCAGGCTCATGGGCTCATAACCTCTGTTCCTACTGGAGATGCTGGCACTGAGACACCCTGCCTTGTTTCACTCACACTTACACCCCACTAGCTGGTTTTTGGGACACATACTCTTCTTTCCCCAGTGGCTGGATATCAAGACCCTTACCCACTCCAGTAGCTGGCACAGACCCCCTCTCTTGCTTCCATTGCCGATGCACAGATGGAAGTTTGCCTACACTGCCTACAGCTTCAGCTGCTGGCACCGAATCTGCTTGCTTCAATTCCAACAGTAGCTGGCACTTTGGACATAAATCTGTGGTGCCCACAGAGATGCTCCCAGGAGGTGTGGCCTCTCCAGATACTGATGCTGAGACCTTTGCTCACTCCAGTTGCTGATCCCAAGTCCACTCACACTTGTCTTGTTATTAGTTGCGCCTACTCCACACAGCACTTGCAGGCATATGATAGAGAGTGAGGCTGCGCAGAGAGATAGCTGAGGGCAAACTTTAGGCACTGGGTGCAGAAGTTTTGTATAGTCCCACAGGCCCTCCTTGAATATCCCAAATACCCATGTTCCTCTGTTTCCTCCTTGTCCCTTAAGTGATGCTCTCCAGAGTTTTGCCTTGTAGATTCTTAATGGCCCATCAGTCAGAGACTGGAGACTTTAGTCTTTGCTGTTGTTTCTGTTATGTCTTGTCTACCAGGATTGTTCCTCTCTGTTCCTGTTTATTTCTTCTCCCTTTGCTTGTTACCGCCTTTTGTTCTGAAAAGGTCCCTGTTCAGATAACCTTGATGAAGCAGAGGTTCTTGCCTTCCACATACCCTCACAGCATTGCCTGGTAGAAAATAATGTACCATCTGTGTGTTCAGCATCTTCAAAGCAGCTGGAAAAACAGACTCTATAAAGAGAAGTATTCAGTCAGTCAGAGGAGTAGAGCATGATATTTCATGGTCAAAATTATGATGGAAACTTGAACATTGTTTAGGAAAACAAAAAGAAAGATAGACTAAATAATACTTGTGGAATATGCTGTGGTATGTGACTGCAAAAGATTTGAAGTATTTTTTCATTATTTTTGGGATGAAGATGCATCTTCAGAAGCTGGAATCTATGCACAACCCTCAACAGATATATTTTCGACAAGATGTTCTCTGTGAGACCCTGGCTGGCAACAGCTGTCCCTTAGTCACTATTACAGCCATGCCAGAGTCCAATTACTATGAACATATCTGTCAGTTCAGTAAGTATGACTTTCCTTTCTTATCAACTGAAAATAATGTAAAACTAACTCTTTAGGAAAAAATTTGGTATTAACTGTTGTGCATTGTGAAGATAAATAGCAATGTAAAATAAGGTTGATGAACTTAATGAAACTAAAAGGCGTCAACATTCAGGATTTGCTTTGTAGTTAATATTTACTTGTCAAATAAGGATATTTATATCTGGATATATAAAAGTATACATAGTCATATATTTTAAACCAGTTGCTAGATATTTTGTATGTTACATTTTGCAGACCACACTTCTTGACAATTCTGAGTAACTTTTTTCTCCAAATGCTCGGGTTACTTGCTTGTCAAAAAATCTTTTATAAAACCAATATCTAAGCTACTGCAATTTGAAGTGAGGTTTAGTTATGACAGTATTCCTGGTTTGTTCCTCCACCCCAGTATTTTTCTTGGCTATTGGAAAAAAAGCCATCGAAGTCATCATATCATCATTACCAGCTCAAACTAGTTCTGACTGTATAACTCTGATTGAATTTAAAGCTCCATTGTGAGAGTTCTGTAATTAACTGTCCTTGTAATAATACTCTCACAAGATCTATCAATAATACTGGTATTCAATAATACTCAACTCCCAAATACTCTATTTTACAAATACGGTAATAAATGAAATTGGCTATTGCCTCTTTTTTCAAATAACAGTTTACTTAGCTTGAGTCGTATTTTGCAACTTCTGTGCATACTTCTTTTAGGGAATCGTCCTTATGTTTTCCTCTCTGCTCGTGTACATCCTGGAGAGACTAATGCAAGCTGGGTTATGAAGGGAACACTGGAATACCTTATGAGCAATAATCCAAGTGCCCAATGTTTACGAGAGTCTTATATTTTCAAAATTATTCCTATGCTCAATCCAGATGGTGTCATCAATGGAAAGTAAGCATAAGTTTACTCACGAATATGTAACTTATACTACTAAGTCTTTGCATCTGTTATTTAAAAAAAAAAGAAAGAAAATCTAAACTAATCCCGAAAACATACAAATGGAATACTTAATATGAAAAAAAAACACTTACAGAATTGCTAGGATTTTTAAATTTTTTGGCTTTTTATAGACAGATGCACTGTTCCATGAATTTCAGTCTTACAAAGAGTATTTTCAGTTGTTCATGGGTTATAATCATTCCTATGTGATTTGACATGGCATTTTAACTGTCTGTCTGAATTAGAGTCTTGGATAGGTGGAGAGTGTCATATGAGATCACACCTGCTTTTAGGAAAAGCTGAACAAGTTCATGGGTCTCATGAAAAAGAACAGTCCTTGTATCTGAGAAAACTTTTTAGGTATTTTTTCTCCTTTCTTTTTTTAATTATAGTTTTTAGAAGGATGTTATTGAAATGGCTATTATCAAGTGTTATTAAAAGTGGGAAAGTTAGTAGGTGTGCAAGAGAAAGGGTAAGAGTACCCTGATTTAATTACGTTATTAATGGTAATTCTTTCACTTACTAACACTTTTCTTAATAAATTTAAGGGCTATTTCAGAACCTTTTGAAACTGCTATGATTAAGCATTCAGCAGTCTATATTTACTTGGTTACAGGGAATTCATATGAACTGGAAACTTTGGTATGGTAAATCTACAGTTCCTTCTTACCTAGTTGGGGTAGTATTTTAAAAGGTATTGTGAACAAAATAAGAAAAAACAAACCAATTATGTATTTGAGTAGAACCCTGTCTTTATATATGTAAAGGCATGTATATAACAGAACACCTGGAATTAAATCATTCAGAATACAAGAGAAAGTTTAATGCAGGGACAATTAGGAAATCTGTCCCAGCAGACACAATCTAAAGACAAATGTACTGAAGATGACTGCATGAACATGAATTTCTGCAAGTTTAAAAATTCTTGCTGATAGTTGACTGAATACAGAGATGATCTTTACTTGTTTGCTGGGTTTTTTGGTTGTGTTTTTTTTCTTTCTTTTTTTTGTCGCACAGCTACTTGTCTCCCAACAACTTCATGTTTCAAGTCTTAGATTTCTGGTTGACATTAGTCTTAATATTACAGAAGTCAAGACACCAAAACTGTAAAGACACCAAAACTGTAAAGACACCATATATTAGAAATTACTGATTTGAACTAGTATTTGAATAGAATCGCAAGCCTCCAGTTTCAACAGCAAATAAGCAAGATTACAATTGACTTCATATAAGAAGCTACTTCTAATTTATTTTTAGGTTTTCTGTAGTGTAACTTAAAAAACCCCAAATACTTCTATTATTTGACATGTTAGAAAACTGAAATTTGTTTCTTACCAGACTCCTTCCAAAGAAGCAGTGGTGACAAGGAAAACTTGAGGTGGGGGGGAGGCTTATTTAAAAGTATGATAATACAGACTACATCATGCGTTTTTCCACCCCCCCGCAATAGCCACCGTTGCTCTTTAAGTGGAGAAGATTTAAACAGACAGTGGCAAAATCCAAATCCAGATCTGCATCCCACTATTTACCATGCTAAAGGGTTACTGCAATATCTGGCTGCTATAAAACGTTTACCTGTGGTGAGTATGTGTGTGTAAGCAATTCTGAATCTTTTTAACCTTGTCTATGTAGCTAGTCTGTAAAGTGAACATTTTAATATGGTCTTGTAAACTGTGTCACACTTAACTTTGACATGGAGAACTGGTCTTCTGCAAACCTTTAGATCTAAATTTGTTTCCTTTGCTAGGGCAGAAGGTTAGACCTTCCCTAGATGAATCCTATGTTTTTTGTCTTAATGCACAAGTTAATTATATAAAGAGTTGTGTTTCCTAATTCTTTGGAACTTTCAACAGTACAAATAAAAATTTTTATTTGTCCATCTGTTACTTTTATAAAATGTTAATTCCGTATGCCTTGGCTTTATTTTGCCAAATGATTTATTGTAGGTCTACTGTGATTATCATGGTCACTCTCGTAAAAAGAATGTATTTATGTATGGCTGCAGCATCAAAGAGACAATGTGGCACACAAATGTTAATGCTGCCTCTTGTGACCTGATGGAAGACCCTGGTTACAGGGTAAGTTTGACATTGATACCTTTTCCTCTTGGCATGAATTTGGAATATACTTTTCAAATAACTTCCCATGATTATTCTGTGCACATAGTGACTTTATAGCATAAGCAGACTTATTTAGAATTATCTCTTTTTAGTTCATGCGTGTACTTCAAAGTATTGTGAGAGCTTTAAACATTGTACACTAATACAGCTAAGGGTTTAATGTTGGTAGAGTGCTTTATTTTTTGAGTCTGTGTACCAATACATGCTTTTTTGTGTTCTACATTACCGTTATCGTAAATACATGGAAAATACGCTTCTGTGCATTTATAATTACTGGATGAAAAAAGAGTCATAAGCATGGCAAACAATATTCTAGCAACAAGAAAATAAAAATACTGAACTGCTCTGAGAAATACTGATTTTTGTACGGAAATAGGCAAGGTTCCTCTTAAAAATGTGTAGGTAAGGCATGTGTCCCTAATACATACACATAGTAAACTTGCACAAACAACATCCGCTGCATTGCATAAGCTTTTTTAAAATTCCAAAAGAGTTAAAGTACGTTGCCTGTTTCTTCTGTGTAACTCCACTGCCGCCTTGTGGCAACTACAAATCTGTGCAACCTAATGCATCCAAACCTCGTGGGTTTTTTGAGGAGATGCAATTAAGCTTGAAAAGCATGTGAATGCACGTTGAAACACTTGTTATGCATCTGTGAGTGTAAATGAGTACAGGTGGTTTCCGATTTTTCTCAAATCTTCCTCACTTTAAAAAAACAAATTCTGTCGTTCCCTGATTTTCTTGTGTGATTTTCTGGATGCTAAGTCTGATGTCATTCACGTCTGCTGCTCAGTGTGTTTATATGGGGTTTTGCCACTTCAGCCCACACTCCCATAGCGCATAAAAGACAATAGTCAGTAAGAGTTGTGGGGAAGAAGCCTTTTGGTTTCAAAAAGATGGACTGAAATGTTTGGGCAAGCTTACACTAATAATGGTATATGTCCTATTGACATAGTAAATTCAAAGTGGTCATGTGTTTTGGCTTAAGTCACACAAATAAAAGTGGTAAAGAATGTCGTCATTAAGCATTTGTCAAAGGCATACATTTGCATAACGGTTTCTTGTTTTCTTCCAAAGCTGTCATGTAAACAGTTACATTGAACTTTGATTCATGTTCATTCTTGTTCTGTTAACTAAAATTGCAGCAAAATTCTCTGATAACAGTTTGTAATTGCATGTTCCCCTCCCCCCTGCTTCCAAAACTGAAATAAAAGAATCACTGTATTTTTTCAAATTGCTGTCCTGCAGGCACTCCCCAAGATCCTAAGTCAAACTGCCCCAGCATTCTGCATGGGCAGCTGCAGCTTTGTAGTGGAAAAGTCCAAGGAATCTACAGCACGAGTTGTTGTCTGGAGAGAGATAGGAGTGCAAAGGAGCTACACAATGGAAAGCACATTATGTGGATGTGACCAGGGCAAATATAAGGTAAGAAAATATGTCAGTTAAACTGTTCGTGCTTTATAATTTCTTCCATCTGCATTGGTATCTTGTTCTGTAGCTCCACTTGCTTGCTTTAAACCTTAAACTCTTCTAAGATCTATGTACACTAATGTTAGAATGAAATTACATAATTTACAATATTATAGGTTGCATAACAGTCTTCAGCTGTCACTTAAAACCCCTCTCCCAGTATGTTATGCTTATTGGCTGTTTTAACAAGATTAATATTAATTACTGCTTGTAACACATATGTATGCATGTAGTTAAAAAAATCAGAACTGTTCTTTCCATTAGATTATTAAAATTGGGTAGTAATAAATGCCAACACTAGAATAAAAATTTACTTTACACATGGTAATTTCAGACTTCACCATGGCAGTTCATGGTTCTTCAGCAGATACTTAGTAGTGTCCCTGTGTAGCTGCAGAAACAGGCTTATAAATCAAAATGCTTTCATATCACGTTACCAGAACTACAAATTACACATCTCTGAACTCATCATAGTTGATTGACTTCTTGACTTAAAACTTGTTTCCAATTTTTCTCCTTCAAAAGTGTTAATGGGGCTGGATATTTGAAAACAAAATCTGACCCTGTTCGTAGTTTCTCACTAGCAGAAAACTTATTTCAAATAAAATACTCGTAGGGGAAAAAAAGATAACAACAACCCTAACATCTGATCTCCAACTGCTGTCACTGGATTAAATTTAGCTACAAACTGAAGCTTTAAAATGAACTTTCATGGAAGAAGCCACAGTTTCCTGTGCTTGAAAATAAGAGTTTAGGAAAGCTAATCAAGAAAATGCCCACAAGCTTCAGATAAGGTGCTTGAAAAAAAGAGGATCAGAAGCCTGGGATCAAGGAGGGGAGTGGGTCAGGAACAAAAAAGAAGTTGGAATAGGTATATTTAATGTATGTATTAATGTATGCTCCAACACCCATGCTTATCGCTCTAGGCAGAAGACAGACACGTATATTGGCAGGAATTTCAGTAGGTCTGTAACTACTAAATGAATGAGTTAATTTTGTCAATTGACAACAGAAGCATTCCTGATATTGCCAGAATATTCCATTATTCCTCAGATGACATCATTATGGACCTTTAAAAAAAAAAAAAAACTCATCCAGCTTGCTTATTCTGAAACTTCCATAATACTCTTAAACAACCTTCATGGCTTTAGCAGTGTTGCTATAGAAAGTTCTTAAGAAAGGTGAATTGAAGATGCTTTGTGGGCAAACTTTCCAGTTGCTTAACCTGCAAAGACCTTCAGTAAGGGAGGAAAAAATGGATGAATTCTGTGGAAAAGTCATTTACTCAATAGGGAAGCACATTCTTCTGTGTAATATAAACTAGCTGATGAGATCAAATGGCTCTTCTGTCATTCATTTTATTTGGAATAAAACAATTTGTTGAGGTCTTAGTCATCCTCTGAAAATACAGCAAGATTCTTTTTCTTCTTCACTATGGTAATGCTCAGATGTATCTAAAAGGCCAAGGAGACCAGACAGAACAAGAAAAGAGCAACATTTCTCCAGTAAGAAGGTCAAAGAAATGAAAAGGCTCAGGGTTTTGTGTTTTTGGGGGTTTTTTTGGTTTGGTTTTTTTTTTTTTTTTTTAAGAGGGTGTGGAGCCAGCAACTCTGTGAATAAACTTGTGGTATAAATTATAAATTAGATGACAAATCTCATAATATGTTATTTCAAAGCAGAGCAAGGAGTTAACCTGCAGAAATTCTCTCCCCTTCTACTTCTCACCTAAAGGACATGACACTTCAGACCTGAGGGACTGGACTGTGTATGGTGTAAAGGTCTCAAGCACTTTCCTAGACATCTTCTGGTTTGGCATCGTCCCTGAGATTTGTTCAAAGCACAAAGATGATTACTCAACAATTCTGTTCTTTGTGGAAGAAATGCTGAATCTTTGCCAAAGCTGGATATTATCAGAACATCAATTTTTCTTTTTATTCTTTTTTATTTTACTCAGACAATGGTGATGCTAGACTATTTCCAGCCAGGAAGCTGTTGAACAGAAGTTAGCATTTCTTACCTGAATTTAGGTTCCCTGGTGACAGAGTTATCGCTTGAAGCAATCTTGTTTTGACTGTTTGTGTGGAGCCTTTGTAGTGCATTGAGAATTAGTGCTGCAAATATTGCTCAGTCATCTGCGATTCAAGATACTGAAAAGCAAACGTTCAGGTGAAAAGACGCTCTAAACTCTACTACAGAGGATAATTAAGATGCCAGACAAAAGAACAATTTCTTCAATAATTCAAACCACCTGAAAACTGAAATCAGTCCCTTTGCTGATTGGAGATTAACAAGCTTTGGGAGTACTGCTTAATTTTTAACTAAATAGAAAAGATTTTGTTATCTGGCAATTTTATGATTCATGTAAACAGAAGACTTCAGGAGATAAGGATTTAATCAAGAAACCTTTAGTTACCACGATTCTTCAGTCTCTAGATTTTGACTTCTCAAAAATAATCACATCTTTGTAGCCTCTGCTGAATAAGAAAGCAGAAGAACAAGATGATGTTTTACTGTCCAGCTGACTTTTCCAAATCTTAGTATGGCTGTTTTCAATTTATTAAGTACATATTTAAGGAATATTCTTCGCAACTTGAGGTCGCATTCTGTTGTGCCTTTGTTTTGCATCTTTGCTTTCAGGTAGTTCAGGTAGTGAAGTTCATCACCAAGACACTCTATTCACGTGAAGGTATTTTCATGATGTGTTTATTAAGGAGGACTTCAACCAGCCATCTAAAATGTTAACTGTCTAGAAGAAAGATGGTTGCATAAAATGTAAAGAAAAAAGAAGAAAACTCCATGCATGTTTAAACAACAAAAAAAAAGCAGCTACTGCCAGGTGGCTTGTACTTAAAAGCAATGCTTGTAACACTTAAGGAACTTTAATAGGCCACAGTTAAAAGTATTTGAACAACAGTTGAAGCTGATTAGAAGATCAAGAAGAGGAGTGTAATGAAGGCTTCAGTGAAAATGAACTTCACCTCAGGTCCCTTAGTTAGGGCAACTGTTTATTATTATTTCTTGAAACAGATTTGTGGGTCTCTTGGTTCATAGTAATTAAGAGATTTGGCTGATGGAAGAATAACAATGGATTAAGAAATTTGTTATTTGGCAGCTGTGTGTTATTGCATTCACCATTATGATTTAAAGAAATGGGAGGAGCAAATGTAGAATTTGGCATGGGCTTTCAGTGCAAGTATGTAGATCCTTCAGTATAGAAAGCTCAAGTTTTGCTGTCCAGGCATTTCAGTTACCCACCTGCAATCTGATCTATTTAGGTCTCTTTAGTTTTATCCTCTTTCTGATGTGCTGAAAATAGCAGCCACGGAACGTGCACACGCAATTTATCTTTCTAACAATTGTCTTTGCACCTTCTTTCATACTGTACTCTTGTCCTTTTCGACTTACAGCCACTCCTATTATGCTGTCTATAAGGAATCTTCCAACTAACGATAACTTCTTCAGCAACGGATGTAGACAATGATTGGAAAAGTTTCTGAACCATCAAGTTGTGCACATTACATAGTAATCTGTGTAACAGTGAGATTACTGTTACCTTTCTCCTTCCTCTTCTGCATACTTGTTGCCTCTTGTCCTTAATGTTATTTTAATCTCTTTGGGGCAGGGACTGTGTCTTCCTGTGATTAGCGTAGTGGAGCCCCAGCTATGATTGGGGTCTTCGAATGTTACTGACGTGCAAACAAATACAAATCAAAAACAAAAAATTGGCCTCTGTGGATAAGGTACTGCACTGGGAGTGAGGAGAACTGATTTCTGTTCCCAGCGGGGTCAGTGACATGCTGTGAGACACTGTGCAAATCGCTTCAACCCTCTCTGCCTCCATTTCTCCATCAGTAAAGTGAGGATAATTCTTCCTTTATTAATAAAGTGCTTTGAAACCTACAGCACAAGAGCATTATAAAAGAGGTAAGTAGTATTACTATTAACAATAATACTTCAATATCCAACTCTTGTTCACTGCTAACAGGTTTCTGTACCATTTGGCTGGAGAATGGCACGGTTTAGAATAGTGGGTATAGCTATATCTATCTTGTTACTAAAAAGCACCTTGTTATGAAGACTACAAAAGAAAAAAAGTCACAGGAAAAAATCAAACTTTAAATTTGTTAAGTGTGCATATGTTGAAAACAGAAATACATGAAGAATGTGTGGACTGTACCATTTCTGGAGCAACATAACACTTCCTTTTAAACCTTGCATTTTAAAATACACTGTGAGTGTGGCAACATACAGAAAGCGTGTGTGTGTGTCTTAGCTTTTAGTAAAAAATATTCCTACTCCATTCTTTTTGCTTCATGTATTTTCCTACTTGATGGCTTAGCTTACCACCAATTCCTGGTTCTTCTGCTTCCCTGCTTGTTTTGTCAAAGCTCCTTTTCAACTACCCTTTACCTTAAGAGGCTTAGAAGATCCAAACTAAAATCCTTTAAATTCTCTTAAGGTACAAGTTGCAAAGGGGGAGATTGAGTTGGGTTGTGACATTGAATTTGTTAGTGTATATACGGTCAGTACCAGCCAATTCCATAAGCGTTGAAGGTCACTCTGGAATATGATAGAAGGGTAGGGGTAGGAAGGGACCTCTAGAGATCATCTAGTCCAACCCCCCTACCAAATCAGGTTCACCTAAAGCAAGTTGCACAGGAATGCATGCAGGCAGGTTTTGAATATCTGCAGAGAAGGAGACTCCACAGCCTCTCTGGGCAGCCTCTTCCAGTGCTCCATCACCCTCAAAGCAACGACGATTTTCCTCATGTTGAGGTGGAATTTCCTGTGTTTCCGTTTGTGCCCATTGCCTCTTGTCCTGTTGCTGGGCACCACTGAAAAGAGTCTGGCCCATCCTCTTGACACCTGCCCTTTAGATATTTATAAGCATTGATGAGATCCTCACTCAGTCTTCTCTTCTCCAAGCTAAACAGACCCAAGTTTCTCAGGCTTTACTCATAACAGAGGTGCTTCAGTTCCTTGATCATCTTTGCAGTCCTCTGCTAGACTGTCTCCAGCAGTTCCTTGTCTTTCTTGAACTGGGGAGCCCAGAACTGGACACAGGACTCCAGGTATGTCCTGACCAGGGCAGAGTAGAGGGGATGACCTCCCTTGACCTGCTGGCCACACTCTTTTTAATGCGCCCCCGGATACCATTGGTCATCTTGGCCGCAGGGGCATATTTCTGGCTCATGGTCATCTTGTCCACCAGCACTCCCAGGTCCCTCTCTGCAGAGCTGCTTTCCAGCAGGTACACCTGTACTGGTGCATGGGGTTATTCCTCCCTAGGTGCAGGACCCTACACTTATCCTTGTTGAACTTCATTAGGTTCTTCTCTGCTCAATATTCTAGCCTGTCCAGGTCACGCTGAATGGCAGCACAGTCTTCTGGTGTGTCAGCCACTCCTCCCAGTTTTGTGTCATCAGCAAACTTGCTGATGGTACACTCTATCCCTTCATCCAGGTCGTTGATGAATATTTTGAACAAGACTGGACCCAGTACTGACCCCTGGGGAACACTGCTAGTTACAGGCCTCCAACTGGACTCTGCGCTACTGATCGCAACCCTCTGAGCTCTGCCATTCAGCCAGCTCTCAATCCACCTCGCTGTCCACTCACCTAACCCCCACTTCCTAAGCTTACCTATGAGGTTGTTGTGGAAGACTGTGTCAAAAGCCTTGCTGAAGTTGAGGTAGACAATATCTGCTGTTCTCCCTTCATCCACTCAGCCAGTCATGCTATCGTAGAAGGCTACCAGATTGGTCAAGCATGATTACCCCTTGCTGAATCCATGTGAAACCATTCCCGATAACCTTTTCCTCTACATGCTTAGAGATGATATCCAGGATGAGCTGTTTGATCACCTTTCCAGGGATGGAGGTGAGGCTGCCTGGCCTGTAGTTTCCCAGGTCCTCCTTCTTGCCCTTTTTGAAGACTGAAGTGACACTGGCTTTCCTCCAGTCCTCAGGCACCTCTCCTGTTCTCCATGACCTTTCAAAGGTGATGGAGAGTGGCTTCACAGTAACATCTGGCAGCTCCCTCAGGACTCATGGGTGCATACCATCAGGGCCTGTGGATTTGTGGGTGTCAAGTTTGCCTAAATGATCTCTAACCTGATCCTCCTCGATCAAGGGAAAGTCATCCTTTCTTAAGGTGCTCTCTTTCTTACCTCTAGGGTCTGTGATTCCTGAGGGCTGGCCTTAGCAGTAAAGACTAAAGCAAAGAAGGCATTCAGTAACTCCACCTTTTCTGCATCCTCCATCACCAGGGCACCTACCTCATTCAGCAGCAGGCTCACATTTTCCCTAGTCTTCCTTTTGCTACTGATGTAGCTCTTATTGTCTGGACCTCCTAAATACTCATTGCAGAGGAGAGTGCCTTGGTATATTATTTGATTTAGAAAACAGCTGCAGCTTTTGATACTCTGTTTTTAATTACTAAATGTGTGAATAAATGCTTTCAGGATTAACATGTGTAGCCTCTAACTTACAGGAGGAGAAGAGGTGTTTGTGTCAAGGAGTAACTTTGCCTTAAATAATCTTACTTTTCTGTCAGAACATAGCAGTGAACTTGATCACAGCTACAATATGAATTAATTTTTTTTCATTCTGCTAGAATTTCTGTTGAAGAATCTTGTATTTGAAATCTTAGTATTTTAAATGCCTTGTTATAAATCTTGTCTCAGGTTTTTAAAATCATTTATGCTTATAAACTTGACATGATCTCTGACTCTCTTCCAATGCCACTGTGTTAAGTTCTGTTAATGTTGTTGTGCTAGAAGTGTGGACTAGGAAGCTCCAAAGAAATGTGGATGTGTCCAGAAATGTCTGTTCAGCTTTAGAGGAATCATGTAGTTATTCTCTGAGTTTTCTCTGATACTCTTGCTAAGTGTTTACTCTACAGTTCTTATTTGTTCTGTCTTTAGACCAAGAAAGTGTATTAAATAAAATAACGCAATGTGTTTTAATTAGTAATTCTGCAGTATGTGTGGGTCCATCTGCATGTACCTATTTTGTATTTTTAAATCTTATTTTAAATTAGGGATTGCAGATAGGGACAAGAGAACTGGAGGAGATGGGAGCAAAGTTCTGTGTTGGCTTACTGCGTTTGAAAAGAATGGCCTCACCTTTGGAGTACAATCTGCCTTCTAGTCTGTTGGATATTGAAAATGAGCTGATTGAATCAAGCTGTAAAGTGACAAGGTAGGGCACACTTATTATATTTACTTTTTTTTTTTTTTCCAGGAAAAATTGCAGTTTCTCAGGTAACGCAAAGATTTTTCTCAAACGTTCTTCCACTCACCCAAAAAACCCATGTTGATGTGTTGTGACCTGTTAGTGTAACATTAATCTGGATATATTGGAGACCTATTGTGTTAATTCAGTAGCTTTAATCTTTTAAAGACAAGAATAAATACAGAGTTAGGCTATATGTCACATTTGTTGCTGGGATAAACACTGGGAATTTTAATGTCATTGGGGAGTTATTATATATGGTAAAACTCAGTAGGTCATGGGCTTCAATTGTCTCTTTAAGAGCATTTTTTCTTTTTTTTATTACTGGCTACAGTATTAAAAATATATTTAGACAAACTTAAGGTATGTGAGTTAAAGCACTGTGAGAACTGTAAGTTTTTTCTTCCAACCTTTCTTTTTCTTTTTTCCCCTCTGGTAGAGAGATATAACAACATTTAAAGAATTTAAAATGTGTGAAATAAGGTTTGCATCATGCAAGAAATGTATTGTATCTGCTCAGTAGCTAGCTTATTAAGTTGCCAATTCTTAAAGCTCTAGACAGGCTTGCAAAAGTATGCATACTGTTGTATATTGCCGTTCATGTAATTCATCACTGAAGTATCCACATGTACACAGTAATCAGGGATACACAGCAAATGAAGTGATTTCAAATGTGCAAGCACCTCTTTCTGAAAATCTGGTTAGAGATTAAATAAAGCAGAGTTCCTTACTTCAGAAAAGCATTAAATTAGAAAAGAGTAAGATTTACACACTATAATATGTTACAATTTGGCATACTTAGAGCTGAAAATGTTTTCATAGTGACCTTGGCTGTAGCTCCAACTTAGCTGAAGGAACACTGTGGAAATTTGGGGAAAAAATGAAATT
Organism: Pluvialis apricaria; assembly: GCA_017639485.1. Classification (NCBI taxonomy): domain Eukaryota; kingdom Metazoa; phylum Chordata; class Aves; order Charadriiformes; family Charadriidae; genus Pluvialis; species Pluvialis apricaria. The sequence continues at coordinate 45,328,519 of CM030044.1, read as the reverse complement.
TATTACTGGTTTTGTGCAACTGAAAAAAGGAGGTGCTTCAGACTAAGACTTTGATCAGATGCTGGACTAATAAGCAATTTGTCTGTAGATGATGCAAAACTAGCAGAGGTATGGGAGGGTATCTATGGTATCCTATGGAAGGGGGAGGATGATGTTTAGTTCCAGCACTTAAACACACGTTACCAGTACTGAGAAAGACTGGAGCTTGTGTTCATGCTTAGCATTTACAGATAGTAATGAAAAGTGAAGTATAAGCTAAAAGATGGTAAGAACAATAGGAGTAAAAATAGGAGAGTATCTTAAGGAAGTGTTTAAAAGTTTATGAAGAGTAGCGGTGATGTACAGATATCTATCACTTCAGGGGTGGCTGCATCCCCCAGTATCGTCTGCTCACTAGTACAGCATGAGCATGCTTGTAATTGCTGGATTTTTACTGTTGAATCAAGTTTTGTGCTTGAGTAAGGCTGAGTTAGTGATTCCTGGAAGAGACAGGAGCAGAAGGCAGCTTTGGAGTAGCCCACCCCCACCAGTGTGTAAGCCTCATGGAAGTGTAGGTAGGCTGACTGGGAGACAGTCAAATGGCATACGCTGAAAAAAGCAGAAAGTACTGTACAACTGGTGGAATGGCATTAGCATGGTGTCTCCAGTGCAGGCAAAACACGGCATTTTAATCACTAAGAATGCCTTGCTATTGTTTACTGTACTGACATAACATTTATACCAAAACAATGGTAGCAGCAGAGAGCAGCACTTAGCATTTGTAATGTTACTGTTCAGCGTATCACTCTAAATTTTCATTTGATGTTGTATGAATTAGTGTTAGCCTTGTAAGATGTAGTTTGAAAGTGTAAATAAAATATCAATGTCCTTAGTTTTGCAAGTGTAAAACCATATTCCGCTATCTCTATACTGTGGGGTTTTTTAAAAAAAAAAAAAAGGCAGGGGGCAGGGAATGGCGATGAACTGTGAATGGTCTTGAATGCTTTTTCTTTTATTCTTTGCCTTAATTAAAAAGTTGGCCATTAGAATGAATTAATGTAATTATCTGCTTTGCTCTAAAAAGTCTCTAGCTTGCCCATTTGGGTAGCATACTAGTTTAATGAGCAATACTGCCGGCAGATTAGCACAGAAAATTTGCTTCCACTGCTATTATGCTGGGGGCTGAGATAGTTGATCATCAGGTAACTATGGAAAACAGCTCTCTTGTCCTAAGCTTTTGGATTAAGAAAACACAGATTCAGTGAGTTTTGTCTCGTGGGCAGGGGTCAGCCTAAGGAGAAAAAAAAAAAAAAAAGAATTGCATATGTATTGTTTTATTTACTTATTTATGTGTTGCTAGGTATTCTGGATACCTATTGTCTGAAGGTAATCTGTTTAGGATTCTTCTTAAATACATGAGGATCTTTGAGGATCTGTTGGAAGGATAACACAGCCAGGCACAGGCAATCCAGGAGGTTCCTGGATTGCATTGAGGACAACTTCCTTCTCCAAGTGGTTGAGGAGCCGACGAGGAGAGGAGCCGTGCTGGACCTTGTTCTTACCAACAAGGAGGGGCTGGTTGACAGGGTCAAACTCAGGGGTAGCCTGGGCTGCAGTGACCACGAAATGGTTAAGTTTGAAATCCTCAAGGCAACGAAGAAGGTGCGCAGCAGGCTGGTGACCCTGGACTTCAGGAGAGCCGACTTTGGCCTCTTGAAGAATCTGCTTGGTATGGTGCCGTGGGATGAAGCGCTGGAAGGAAGAGGGGTCCAAGAAAGTTGGTTAATATTCAAGGACCACCTCCTCCAAGCACAGCAGCAATGCATTCCTACAGAGGAAGGCAGGCAGAAAAGCCAGGAGGCCTGCGTGGATGAACAAGGAGCTCCTGGAACTGACCAAAAGAAAAAAGGAGGCCTACAGGGAGTGGAGACAGGGCCGGGTAGCCTGGGAGGATTACAGAGGAATCGTTCGAGCAGCCAGAGAGCGGGTTAGACAAGCTAAAGCCCAGCTAGAACTAAATCTGGCCAGGGACATTAAGACAAACAAAAAATCCTTCTATAGGTATATCAGCGAGAAAAGAAAGACTAGGGAAAATGTAGGCCCTCTCCGGAAGGATACGCAAGAACTGGTTACCCGGGACAGCGACAGAGCTGAGGTACTCAATGACTTTTTTGCCTCAGTCTTCACAGACAAGGACAGCAGCCGCGCTGCCCAAGACGCAGATTGCAAAGGAGAGGATTGGGAAAACGGAGCACCGCCCACTGTAGATGAAGATAAAGTGAGAGACCACCTGAGGAACCTGAAGGTGCACAAGTCCATGGGACCTGATGAGATACATCCGCGGGTCCTGAGGGAACTGGCAGATCAAGTCGCCAAGCCACTAGCCATCATATTTGAGAAGTCGTGGCAGTCTGGCGAGGTTCCTGCCGACTGGAAAAGGGGAAACATAACCCCTATTTTCAAAAAGGGAAACAAGGAAGACCCGGGGAACTACAGGCCAGTCAGTCTCACCTCTGTGCCTGGCAAGATCATGGAGCAGATCCTCCTGGAAACTCTGCTGAGCCACACAGAAAACAAGGAGGTGATTGGCGAGAGCCATCATGGCTTCACCAAGGGCAAGTCATGCCTGACAAATTTGGTGGCCTTCTATGAAGGGGTTACAGTGACAGTGGACAAGGGAAGATCTGCTGATGTCATCTACCTGGACTTGTGCAAAGCGTTTGACACTGTCCCACACGATATCCTGGTCTCTAAATTGAAGAGACATGGATTCGATAAATGGACCACTCGGTGGATAAAGAACTGGCTGGATGGTCGCACTCAAAGGGTTGCGGTCAACGGCTCGGTGTCCAAGTGGAGAGCAGTGACGAGTGGCGTTCCTCAGGGGTCGGTACTGGGACCCGTACTGTTCAACATCTTTGTTAGCGACATGGACAGTGGGGTAGAGTGCACCCTCAGCAAGTTTGCTGATGATACCAAGCTGTTTGGCGAGGCAGACACGCTGGAGGGGAGGGATGCAATCCAGAGGGACCTGGACAGGCTGGAGAGGTGGGCCCAAGCCAACCTCATGCAGTTCAACAAGGCCAAGTGCAAGGTCCTACACCTGGGTCGGGGCAATCCCAAGCACAAATACAGGCTCGGCGGAGAATGTCTGGAGAGCAGCCCTGTGGAGAAGGACCTGGGGGTGATGATTGATGAGAAGCTCGACATGAGCAAGCAGTGTGCGATCGCAGCCCAGAAGGCCAACCGTATCCTGGGCTGCATCAAAAGAAGTGTGGCCAGCAGGTCAAGGGAGGTGATTCTGCCCCTCTACTCTGCTCTCGTGAGACCCCACCTGGAGTACTGCATCCAGCTGTGGAGTCCCCAACATAAGAAGGACATGGACCTGCTGGAGCGCGTCCAGAGGAGAGCCACGAGGATGATCCGAGGGCTGGAGCACCTCTCCTATGAGGAGAGGCTGAGAGAGTTGGGGCTGTTCAGCCTGGAGAAGAGAAGGCTCCGGGGAGATCTTATTGCGGCCTTCCAGTACCTAAAGGGGGCCTACAGGAGAGCTGGGGAAGGACTTTTTACTAGGGCATGTAGTGATAGGACGAGGGGGAACGGCTTTAAGCTGGAAGAGGGCAGGTTTAGATTAAACATTAGGAAGAAGTTTTTCACTTTAAGGGTGGTGAGGCACTGGAACAGGTTGCCCAGAGAGGTTGTTGAAGCCCCATCCCTGGAGGTGTTCAAGGCCAGGCTGGACGTGGCCTTGGGCAACCTGGTCTAGTGAGAGGTATCCCTGCCTGTGGCAGGGGGGTTGGAACTCGATGATCTTCAAGGTCCCTTCCAACCTAAACCATTCTATGATTCTATGATCTTACTGTCTGATAGACACTTCTTTGGGATGAGTTGTAGATGTTGACAAAAGAGACCAAAACTTCAGAAGTGAAAAATGTTAACTGCTAAGGAAGTGTGTAGGTGCTTGATAAAAGTTATATAGTGCACCTCAGATAAATATATTCCTTGAAATAAAGCTGGGGAGCAAGGGGCAATGTTTTATACTGTAAAGCTCTTGAGAGAAATTGCCAGATGGAATTCCATCTTTATGATGATAGAGGAAGTCTTACTATGGCAAATAAAATTAATTGTTTTGATTACAGCTTTCCTCACAAAGCCTTTATCAAAAATGGAACAGGAGATGGAAAAAGAGGAAAGAACATGACAGCTGCCTTCAAATACAAGGCGACAGATGCAAAGAGCCTCTTCTCTCTAGGGCAGACAGGACCAGGAGTAATGGCCTTAAATTACAAGGAAAAGTCAGTCTGGACTTTAGGTAAAGATTCCATATGGCAAGCAAAAATTAAGTTCTGGAATAGTCATCTGGGGAAGTTGCAGTCTCTGCAGGACATTAAGAATAGTATAGACAGGCTTCAGCCTAGAATGGCAGTGGGAACAGCTGAATTAGCCTTAATGCACAGAGGTACACAAAGGGGCCGTGGGAAACTTCTTCACTAAGTATTGTACTTAAAATAAATTACTTATTTATAAATAATAAATAGTTAAGAGTCACTTTGATTTTCTTCTTTAAAGCATTGCTTTACATCATTCTCTCAAGCATTTGTATGAAAGCAAGTGCCTATGAGAGACCATATGGAAAAAAACCCAGACCCTTTCTGGGAAATAAGCATGCTGGGGTGCCTCTTTGAAGTGCCTGGACGTTAATGCATGCAGCATCAGGAATAAATATGAGGACTTAAAGATCTGTGTGCAGTTGCAAGGCTATGATATTGTTGGTATCATGGAGATGTGATGGGATGACTCACAACTGGAGTGCTGCAGTGGAGGGATACAGACTCTCTAAGTAACGACAGGCTGGGAAGACAAAGAGGAGTTGCCCTTTATGTGAGAGAGCAGCTGGAGTGCATGGAGGTCTGCCAGGCGATGAATGATGAGCCAACCAAGAGTTTATGGGTGAGGATTAAAGAGCAGATCACTCTGCAGGACATGGTAGTGGATGTCTGCTGTAGGGCTGCCTGACCAGGAGGAACAAATGGATCAGGCCTTCTACAGGCAGCTAGAAGCAACCTCATGTTTGCAAGCCCTGGTCTTCATGGGGGACTTCAACCACCCCAGTATCTGCTGGAGGTACAACACATCAGGGCATAAGCAATCCAGGAGCTTTCTGGAGAGCATTGATGTTGATGACAACTTACAGACCCAAGTGATACAAGAACCAACAAGGAGAGGTGCTCTGCTGGATCGGTTTATCATAAACAGGGATGTGCTGGTTGGGATGTAAACATTGAAAGCAGCCTTGACCGCAGTGACTGTGAGATAGAGTTCAAGTTCCCAAGAGGAGGGAGCAGGTCAAAAAAGGCAAGATCACAACCCTGGACTTGAGGAGAGCATGCTTTGGTCACTTCAGGTATCCGCTTGAAAGAGTCCCATGGAATAAGACCATGAAAGGAAGAGGGGACCAAGAAAGCTGATGGATATTTAAGGACCACATCCTCCAAGCTCAAGAGCAGTGCATCCCCATGAGCAGGAACTTAAGCAAAAATGCCAGGAAGCTTGCATGGATGAAAAGGAAATACATAGAAGGTGGAAGCAGAGACAGATAATCTGGGAGGAATACAGAGGCACTGTCTGAGTATGCAGAGACATGGTTAGAAAAGATAAAGTCCGCCTGGAGTTGAATCTGCTGAGGTACTGAATACCTTCTTCACCTTAGTCTTTACTAGCAACACTAGCTTTCAGTAATCTAAGGTCCCAGAGACTGGGGAAATTCTGGAGCAAGGAAGACTTACTCCTGGTGGAAGAGGAACACGTTGGAGAGTACTTAAGCAAACTGGACTTAAGTCTATAGGTCCTGATGAGATGCACCCACAAGCGCTAAGGGAGTTGGCTGATGTCACTGTGGGCAACTCTCAATAATCTTTGAATGATCATGGTGATTGGGACAGGTGCCTGTGGACTGGAGGAAAGAAAATGTCATTCCTATATTCAAGAAGAGCAAGAAGGAGGACCCAGGGAACTACGGGCTGGTCAGCCTCACCTTGATCCCTGGGAAGGTGATGAAACAACTAATCCTGGAAAGCACTTCCAGCCACACGAAGATGATGATTGTGAGTAGTCAGCACAGATTCACCAAGGGAAGTCATGCTTGACTGTTGTGGTTCAGCTTCAGCCAGCAACAAAGAACCATGCAGCTGCTCACTCAACGCCCACAGGTGTGGGGGAAAATTGGAAGAAAAAGGCAAAACTCATGGGTTGAGGTAAAGGCAGTTTAACAGAACAGCAAAGGAAAGAGGAAAACTACAATACTGATAGAGGAATGTGCAAATATGATTGTGGTGGCACCACTTACCTACTGCACTGGGAAGCCCCAGCCTGCTCCGAGCTGTGACTTCCCGCCCCTTTCCCTGGCGAGCTCCCCTATAGACTGGGCCTGGCTCACATGGCATGGAGTACCTGTGTCCCGTGCCAGATCATTCGGAAAATTAACCCTATCCCAGCTGGAACCAGGATGTTGACCAACCTGAAAACCTTCTACAGTGAAATGATTGGCTTGGTAGATGTGGGGAATGAAGTAGATATTGACTTCAGTAAGGTTTTTGACACTGTCTGCTGTAGAATCCTTACAGAGAAGCTGATGAAGTATGGGCTGGATAGGCAGACAGCAAGGTGGAAAACTGGCTGAACAACTGGGCCCAGAGGGTAATTATCAGAAGCACAAAGTTTAGTTGGAGGCCAGTAACTAGTGGGTGTACTCCAGGGCACAATACTGAGTCCAGTCCTGTTTAACATCTGTGTTAATGATCTGGATAATGGGGCAGAGTGTCCCAACTGCAAGTTTCCAGATGACACTGGACTAAGAGTGGCTCACCCAAAGGGACTGTGACAGGCTGTAGAAATGGGCTGACAGGAATCTCATGAAGTTCAGCAAGAAGTGTGAAGTCCTGCACCTGTGGAAGAACAATCCCATGCACCAGTACATTCTGGGGGCTGACCATCTGGATAGCAGCTTTGCAGAAAAGGCCGTGAGGTCATAGTGGACACCAAGTTGAACACGAGCCATCGATATGCTTTGGCTGCAGAAGGCTACTGGTATCCTGGGCTTCATTAGGAGCGTAGGCAGCAGGTGGAAGGATGCGATTCTTCCTTTCTCCTCACCACTGGTGAGGCCCCACCTGGAGTACTGTTTCCAGCTCTGGGTTCCCCAGTACAAGAGAGACATGGACATACTGGAGAGAATCCAGTGAGGGGCCCTTAAGATGATGAAGGGACTGAAGCATCTCCCATAGGAGGAATGGCTGGGAGAGCAGGGGCTGTTAATCTGGAGATGACAGCTCAGTGTTTTGGGCGGCTTCAAACTGGGAGTGCTAATTTATGTTATTAGAATACAGGGTTCTAAAATCACAATCCAGTTGTATTTCTCTCCCTCAGAACTTGCATGGCCAAGCTCCTGATCCCTTGGCATTTCTGCCATATACTCTTTAATAATTTCGTAAATATTAATTCTTCAATACATACAGGCTGATTGTAAGACAGTTTCACTTGACCACTTGACAACTATTATAGATGGCCTCTAAACGATAGTCTTTCAGCAAGGGCATGTGTTTCTTGAGTTCCTTGTGTGCATTGGTGCAGCATGTTGAACTTCAAAATTTAATAGTGACGTGTTACACCTATTAATCATACTTCACAATTTTTAAGTGTGTTACTTTTTTTCATTCGCAGCTACAATTATGTGTTAATAAGACTATATTATTTGTCCCCATCTACAAGTGTTACATCAGTTATATCATCACCAATTTTATTAGAACTGAGCTTCAATACAGACATGTCTCTGAAATATTAAACCTCAGTTACGGTATTTTCAATCAAGATATGGTTGTGAGTAATTAATTATCAGTGTGGCGTTGAAAAACAGCCCCAGATTTCCACATAACTTTGTTAATAGCTGCCTCAGATACAGAGTCTGTCTTTTATATTGTCTCTCTGGAGAAAGTTAGCATCCCAGTTCACAGGTAGTTAGTGACTGTTCTTTGGAAAAAAATTATGTGCTGGATTTCTCAGCTTGTTAACGTTACTCATGATGGAGTGGCCTTAAACCAGCACCTGTTGAACTGAGGAATGTCATACATGAGTCACTCCCCATAGTGTCTGCCATAGAGCTAAAGACACAACAGAAACTCTTCAGTATCAGGATGGGATAAAAAAGGGTGAGGAGTCATGTACCAGCTAGCCTTCTAACATACCGGTTTGCATGAACACATGCACAAAAAATACAGTTCTAAAGTGAACGAAGTGAATTAAAAAAGTAACTATAGTTCTTCACTTTCTTTCCAGGGCAGTAGAGGGAGAAGCAATTGGTTATGCTTTATCACTCTGGTTAAGGTTTTAACTGATCTGCAAACTGTAGACAATTAGATGCATGTGTAGTAGAGAGGCAGAAAACTGTTATCTGGATTAAATGTTGGTGCTAGGTGTTACCTTAAACTGAGAACAGGATTACTGCTTTCTGATATTTCTGAAACTTTCAACAGATCAGCACAGTCATTTATTAAGGGAGACTTCCTTGTTTCAGTGAAACTAAACTTTACTGTAAAGCTAATGGTTTTGGTCCTGATTCTGGAATAGGATTTCTGTAGTTAGTCTGTACACAAGTTGATCAGCTTTGAAAGTAGGTACAAGCATAAATACAACCCTCTGGAGTTAATGGTTCTTCCATTTTGGACTTCTAAAGCACATTGTTTATGATGGGTATGAAAATGCCTTCATTGAGTAAAAGGTTGATACTGCTTTTGGTTTGATAGCAAACTTGAGTAATGCTAGAGGAGAAAAGGAACAAATAGGAAGGTGGGTTGTTTTGATGTTACAAAACAAAGCAAATGCTGGAGAGAGCAACATGAATAGATGTGCATAGTTTGAACTTCCTTCTCCAGCTAAAATACTTCATTCATCCAGCTAGCTCTAGAAAAACTATTATGTACCAAAATGAATTGCATGTAAAGCACAACCATGCTGGGGGCAGGGGAAAACTGCCTCTGACTTGATTTATAGTTTGGTGGTGGGAGTGAGGGGCACAGGGACTGTTTTATACTGCATTTTCTGAAAGCACTAATAAAAGACTTATTACTGCAAAAACGCAATGTAGTTGGCTTGGCATATGTGATCATAGATGAAAAATAATATGAAACTCATAATAAGGTTAATGTTATTGAGACTACATGGAAATGTGTATGATCCTGTTGTGTGAGGAAGGTAACTGGTACTCAGGAACTTCAAAAACTAGGAAGGTCCAGTCTTCGTTCCAAAAGATCAGGTCATGAAAATCACAACATTAATTCTACCGCAAGACAAAATTTTAAGTTGGAGAGAGGACATTGAATAACTTCATTCAATGTTTTGAAACTGAATTTCTATATAGAAAAAAAAATATTTTCCCCTAATCATGGCCTTTGGGCGTTACACAGTTGCAGATGGTGAAAGGTAATAACTGAACACTTCTGCACTAAAGAAATTAAGGCAGGGGGAAAAAAAAAATCAGGTTCTGTGCATTGCTAAGTGAACACTGAAACCTTCATTGGAGGAATCTGTTAACTGTTCAGATTTTTTTAATGTCTGATGGCTTTGTTTCTTACACTTATTAAATGTAAATCTACTCTAGTAACACTAAAATAGAAAAAAATGTAGCACAAAGTGAGAAAATAGGCACCTTGCTCTCAGTGTTCATTTAGCAATATTTTATATCTATGTGAGAATCTGTGATGGAAAAACTAAATGTGTAAATTCCAACAACTTATCCTTTAAAATGTGGCATTAAGACTGAAATATGTTCTGTATTTGTACCTGACTGTCTATAAGTTCTGACCCCATCTTAAAAGTGATTGATAATCATAATTGTTTATACAGAGATTTATTTCATTGAATTAAGTGGAAATGCTTTTCATTTTAAAAGTGGAAGTGGAATCAGAGACTTAACAGGGGATGTTTTTCAGAGAAAAGGGCAAACTGTACTGCTGTCTGTGTCACAACTGGAGTATTGACCTAATATGACACTGTCTCTTTTTTCAGGTGAGGATTTTCTTAAATATTATGTGTAACCACAGCAGCCTTATGTACAGTCACTAATTTGTCTGTACCTGCTGATGCATCATCAGATTTTTTTTTTAAGAAAAGTTACCTGAGGAATGATATGTAATTAAAAACATTGAAAAATATTTAAGTACATAATCCTTAGCCTGGCAAGATGTTCCTCTAGTAAATCTAGAACATGTCTAGATCTCTCTTTTTTTTTTTTTTTAATTATAATTCTAGTGTCCTTCTGAGGCAGGAATGACCCATCTCTATGCATGATAATAGGAATTTGTTATCTGGATAACTGGGTTGACTCTTTTATTTTGAAAGCTGTGCTGTGTGCCATATAAGCCATATATGTACATTGTTTTTGCATAAGCAAGAAACCATAATTTTGTTCACAGTAACTCCACTATTAGCAAAAAAAGTGCATTATAATCATTTATATTTGCACGTTATCTTCTTAGAAGCAGAGTTCTGACGTATACCTTAGGCCATCAGACCTTTCCCTCAATTACTTGGAGAAGTCTGTGTGGAGCAGAGCAATTTTATGCTGCTCCCCAACAAATATGCCCATATGACAACTGGGCCAGATATCGTTGGGGTCCAAGTTTCCTGTCTTTGGTAGCACTCACCGCATATCTCAGCAGAAAGTTCAAAAACCTGTGCTGTTTATCGATGATGATACTCGAGGGGGAAGTCTCATGTTACTTATTTTTAGGGACTGGCTTGTATTCAGAACTGAAACACATACTGTAAAACAGGTTGTAGTTAAAGGTCAGCTCTTTTATGGGATAATGGCGATACCATGTTTCTCTATTATGGATATTATTTAAAATAAATTTAAATGAATTCTATTGAATTCCACTTTGTACTGTGTCAGGAAGTACTGGCTGACAGCGCAGTAGATGAGTATTGATGAGATCTTTCCTCCTTAAAAAAAAAAAAAGGGAATACTCAGATTTTAACAGACGAAGAAAAGTGTGGTTCAGCATGGATTTATCCCCTGGTCTTTTATAGGTTTGGGTTTTTTTTGGGGTGGGTTCTGTTTAAGCAGCATTTCTCTATGATCACTGAACGAGTTTTTGAGACATTTCCCTTGTACAGTGAAAAGGAAGACTGGACACTGCCTCAAGATGTTGCAGTTCATTCAGATTCCATAATCTTAATTTTTCTTGTCATCTTGGAGGTGTGAGAGGCATTCCAGAAAGTTTTGCTAGAAGGCTACAACTAATTTACATAGATATGATGAGTACCAGCTCCTAGTTACACTTCTAATAAGGCTCAGCAAACTCTTGAGCTCTCCTTTTCCCACTTCCCAGCCTGATGATAGTGAAGCATAGAGAAGCCTGTGGCTGGTGTTTCTGGGTACTCTTACAGCTGAAGCACAGGGGAATTGCATTCCCTAGCTGTAGGAGACATCACTCCTGTCTGGAGGAAAAATTTGCTTGGTAGGGTTTTCTTTCTCCCCCCGCTCCCCCTCCAGAGTACGGATCTGGCTACTTTGCTGTGCAGCAGAAGTCCCTCTCATTCTAATTAACAGGAAATAGATTTTGATTTAATTGTTTTCTATTTCTTAGTGCTTTAAAAAAAACCCAGGTTTTTATTAACAACTTTTGAAACCTGTATGCCCAATCTGTGAAATTTGTTGTCCATTTGTCTTTTGATTCAATCTTTGTATCCAAAGTGCTGAAGTTTGTGTTTCTTATGGTTCTAGACAAGATATTAAAAATTTCTGTCAGCTGAGGCATCTGTTTATTAGGTATCTATTCACTTGAGTGCTGGAAATACACAAAGAACCTCTATTGAGTAAAATTTAGAAAGCTAAGTTCTGTTCCTCTTCGGAGGCAGTCATGGGTCAGAAGATAGTCACACGATTCCTTGCTTTATATGCCCAGACTTCCATTCCCGTTATTTTATTATAATAAAAGTATTGCTTATACTTTCCTCATACTTAGATGATTCATGGCTCATTTCTTACCATTAGAGATGAATGAGAGGCTACCTACAGAAAATGTAGGTAAAAAATTCGTTAATATGAAGTATAAGAGAGTGTTTTTTCCACAGCTGTAATGTCCCTGTAATGTTAGAGTGGAGCAATGAATCACATTGCAGTCATTTCCTTTATATTTTGGATACTGTTGGTGTTACTTTTTACAAAAACACAATTTTAATGCTTTAGAGGATAAGCGGGCAAGTTTAAACATTCAAGTCTAAACACACAGAAGCACTGCTTTTATTGTTTGCAAATGATTTTGAGGGTTTCTAAAATTCTTTTTGGTTTTACTGGTTATGCTTAAAATGACCAAGTAAATGTTAATATTATAAAATATACCTCCAGTATGTCATTACACATAGGCTGAGTTTCCATGAGTTCATTTTGAACCATGGCTGAAACATATTTGACTTAAGAAAAATAAAGCAATAAGTAGATTTATTTCCCTCTGGCAGTGCACTTTAACATTTTAAGTGATGAATTAAACACTTTATTTTTCTTTAATTATTTCAAACCCATTTGCCAATGTTTTCCCCCCAGTTCCAAATGGAAAAGATTAGACTAAATGTAATACTGATCTTGTAGTAAGAATTATGGTTGTTACGCTGACAGGTTTGATAGGGTCTGTATGCAATGAAACAAAAACACATGACTGCAGTCATAACTGTTAGGACTTACTGGAATTATCCTTTGCGCAATAACTTGACCTCTTTTTGGAAATTCTAGTCGTTTCATTGATTGTTTTGAGGCTCATTGAGGTTCATTCTAGAACATGGTGTATTTTTGTTTGTTGATTTGATTTAATTATAGCAGAGAAGCAGACTGAGCTTTTGGGACCCAGCATGTCTAGGAAATGGTAGGAAAAGTAGACTGCCAAAAGGAGCTCTGGGAAAGAAAAAACCTGATGCAAAATCCATTTCCTGCACTTAGTCTTACACTTGAGAAAAGACATCAGACTGGTGGGGCAAGGAGTGAAGGGTACATACAGTGAGACTGTGTCCAAGATCTTCCTGCAAAGGGTCTTTCTCTAGGCTGCTGGAAAGAAACTGGATCTGTCCTACTTAATTTCCCTTTCCCTTAATAACTTTAAACTTTGCCCAGACATTTGCATACTTCTAATCTCCTTCACCTGGGAGTGAAAGTTTTTTCCGTCTTACTCTCCTGCAGCGTTTGAGCTTTTCTTGGCCTTTCTTCCAGTACCTTAGAAGTACAACTTAGTTAAAAAGAAGGCATCTTATGCTGCTACTTTTGTCCTGTCTGTCCCTTTCAGAAGGTTGGAAGAAAAAGCTGTCAAAGATGAGACCCAGAATTTCACTGGTGTGCCTGCTGGCAGTGCCCATGCACCAGGGCCCTCCTTTGGCCTATGTGGAAGTGATTGCTTTTAATTCTGTGTAGACTGTAGCATCAGAGTAGTGTTTGTCTTCTCGAGGGCAAAATAAGGAAACAAACTAGTAATCTGGGGGAGAGGGGGTTGGGGAAAGAAGAAGTACCGTTATCCAAGCTTTTCTTCCACTCCTGCTAGGGTGATCCAAATATTAGTGTGGGCTACAGTCAACAATTGTTGCATCCAACTAATTTAATCCAGTTTTGAATTTCACAAAATATATTTCAGGGCAACAGCACAAAGAAAGCGTTGAGATTACTTTTTATTAAGCTGTGGAGTGAAATTTTGTAACTCTGTGTCATGGTTTGGTCCGGACTGGCAAGTGAAATGAAGGACAGATGCTCTCCCCCACCGCTCCCTTAAGGGGGAGGAGGAAGAGAGAGGAGACTTACGAGTTTAAAAAGAGATGGAATTAAAATAGTAATAAAATAATAAAAAGGAAATAATGAAAGATACACAATATATACAAAACCGTATCAAGCTCCCAGGAGTTCAGTTAGTTAGAAGAGGCTTAGCTACACAGTAAAATTACTGAACAGAAAATTGGTTCTGTTTTACCTCAAACCAGGACACTCTGAAAGTGAGGGTGTTTAAAAACAAAACTTAAATGGGTTTTGGATACACAGCTTCTTATGGCTTAGAAAAAAGTTGGACATGTTGTTCTCCTCTTTAACCTTGGAAATTCCCTTGAGGAAATATCCTTACTACTTGCAAAAAACACGTAGGTGAAGAGCTCCTGAAGGGGACAGCACATGTAGCTGCTTATGTGACACTGCCTACTGTAGCAGCATTGCTGATCCCTAGAAGAGAATATAGACCCTAAAGGGAAATTAAAAGGAAAAGTATGGAGAAACGATTCCTATGTGATACTTCCTGACTCTCTTTCTCCTCTAAATTTTTCCCTTCCCTGGTAATGCAGTTTTAAAAGGAATCATTAGTTCTTCAGATTTTTCTCTCCTTCCTTTCCCAACTCCCCAAGTAGCTGCAACTCTCCATACTTTGGCAGGGAATATTTCTTAATTTTTTCTTCCAAAGTTTTAAAATGTATACACTTCCCCTGTAGTCTCAGAAAACCGCTGATCTCCATGGGGTTGAAATTGGGAATGGTTGTGTCTGGCTTGTGGATTAATTTCTCTGTAATTGAGTCATAATGAAAAATGCAAGTATATCTTTTGAGGGACAAATAAAATTTTAGTTTGAAAAAATATACTGCGTTTGTGAATAAGTTTATTTTTTAATATGTTTTGAACACTAATTTAAATAAGAAAAAAACATAGTAAGGTACTGTTGTTAAAAAAAAAAAAGTAAGTATATTTTAGAAAAAAGTTGTATGCATTCCTAAGTTTAGTGTATTCAATGGCAGGTGATGTAGAAATACTCTTTTTTTAAATGAAAGGGATATTCTTAAAATTCTTCATAAACCTGAAGACCACAGCATTGTATCAGGCATATTAATCAGATGTTTAGGAGTTCATCTTTTTACCCATACAATTTTGCTTAAGTAAAATCTGCAAAACTTCAAGTTTTCATATAGTATTCTCTTTTATCTCCTGTAACTTCAAAGCAAATACACAGATTATGGCATCCCTTACATTACAGAACTGTAGTTGCGTGATAAACAACCTCTCCTAACCTGAGAAAAATAATGGTTTCCTTTTAAAAGGAAAAGCGGGAGGTGTAAGGGTAGAGGAAGACGGATTATTGAGCAAGTTAATTAGAAACAGCCCAAGGGAAAAGTTAGGAAATTAAAACCCATAGAATCAGCATGACGGCAGCTAAGAATATATTGTCACAAGATATGCCGAGGGTGGGGAGCGGCAGGGAGGCAAATAAAGAATTTGATTAAACAGCAAGAAATTTTTTCAGGTGTTTTGATTTCTACATTTTTTGTGATCCAGCCTCAGTAAAACAGTGAAGTAATAACTACACTTTGCAGATTCATTCTAACATTTAGAATAAAGATTGTTGGAAAGTTAAATATCCAAGGTTAACATTTGCTACATCAGAAGAAAACATGCCATGGGAAAGCAAATATATGTGAGTGGTATGTGGCACGGGTTTTTCCTTTCCATGTAGAAAGGACTGGGACACCATTTTGCGAGGAATAAAAACTCAAGAAAGGGAAAGTGAAAAAATAATCTTAATAAATATAATCATAATACTTATTTTCAGTAATAAATGATTGGGAAGCGGTCATGCATTGTCCTGGGTGGTAGTAGAAAGCTAAGATTATTGAGGCAGATTTCAGAGCCAGTTTTGACATTAAAGGTTTATGTAGCTTTGAAAATAAGATCTGTTTGTCTATTCTAATGGTACGTTTCTTGAATAGAGAAAGTAATTTATAATGCCGATTTTTATTTTATTGAATGGGATATGTCAATGAAAAGCATCCCTCAGTTTTGGATGAGAATTTTGAATGTACACATGCCAGAGCAAACGTCTAAAATGTGTTGCATCAGAAACATTGTGCACAGTGGCTCAATTTCTAGAAGTTAGGGGCATGCTTACATGCTTACACATGAGTGGTTAAATAAAATAAATTTATAGAAATATAACAAATATAAATTTAATACATATACCTGTGTGTTTTTTAAGACAGTATAAAATGGGACATACCATAGAATAATAGAATGGTTTAGATTGGAAGGGACCTTAAAGATCATCTAGTTCCCCCGCCCTGCCATGGGCAGGGACACCTCCCACTAGACCACGTTGCTCAAAGACCCATCCAGCCTGGCCTTGAACACCTCCAGGGATGGGGCATCCACAACCTCTCTGGGAAACCTGTCCCAGTGCCTCACCACCCTCACATTGAAATTTTTTTTCCTACTATCTATTCTAAATCTATTCTAAATTCTCCTCTCCAGACTGAACAACCCCAACTCTCTCAGCCTGTCCTCATAGGAGAGGTGCTCCAGCCCTCTAATCATCTTCATGTGGCCCTCCTCTGGACCTGCTCCAACAGGTCCATGACCTTCTAACGTTGGGGGTTCTGGAGCTGGATGCAGTATTCCAGGTGGGGTCTCACAAGAGTGGAGTAGAGGGATAGAATCACCTCCCTCAACCTGCTGGCCACGCTTCTTCTGATGCAGCCCAGGATGTGGTTGACCTTCTGGGCTGTGAGTGCACATTGCTGGCTTGTGTTGAGTTTCTCATCCACCAACACCCCCAAGTCCTTCTCTTCAGGGCTGCTCTCAATCCATTCTCTGCCCAGCCTCTATTTGTGCTTGGGATTGCCCCAGTGCGCATGCAGCACCTTGCACTTGGCCTTGTTGAACTTAATGAGGTTTGCATAGGCTCATGCCTCCAGGCTGTCAAGGTCCCTCTGGATGGCATCCCTTCCCTCCAGCGTGTTGACCATGCCAGATAGCTTGGTGTCGCCAGCAAACGTGCTGAGGGTGCACTGAATCCCACTGTCCATGTAGCCAACAAAGATGTTACACAGCGCTGGTTCTAGTACTGACCCCTGAGGAAGACCACTTGTCACTGCTCATCACTTGGACATGGAGCCATTGACCGCAACACTTTGAGTCCAGCCATCCAGCCAATTCCTTATCCACGGGTGGTCCATCTGTCAAATCCATATCTCTACAAGTTAGAGACTAGGATGTCGTGCAGAACAGTGTCAAATGCTTTCCGCAAGTCCAGGTAGATGATGTCAGTTGCTCTTGCTTTATCCACCAACACTCTAATGTCATCATAGAAGGCCACCAAATTTGTTGGGCACAATGTGCCCTTAGTGAAGCCATGTTGGCTGCCACCGATCACCTCCTTATTTTCCATGTGCCTTAGGAGAGTTTCCAGGAGGATCTGCTCCATGATCTTGCCAGGCACAGAGGTAAGACTAACTGGCCTGTAGTTCCCCAGGTCTTCTTTCTTACACTTTTAAAATATGGAGCTTATGTGTCCCTTTTTCCAGTCAGTGGGAACTTCACTGGACTGCCACAACTTCTGAAATATGATGGATAGTGGCTTGGCAACTTCATCCGCCATTTCCCTTAGGACGTGTGGATGAATCTCATCAGGTCCCATAGACTTGTGCACCTACAGGTTCCTCAGCTGGTCTCAAATGTGGTCTTTTCCTACAGTGAGAATGGTAGGTGGTACCTCATCCTTCCAGTCCCTGCCTTTGCTTTCTGCAATTTGGGTGGTGTGGTTAGAGCTCTGGTCAGTGAAGACTGAAGCAAAAAAGTCGCTGAGTATCTCATCCTTCTCCATGTCCTGGGTGACCAGGTCCCCTGTTTTCTTCCTGAGTGGGCCCACATTTTCCATAGTCTTCCTTTTGTCACTTATATACCTATAGAAGGCTTTCGTGTTGCCCCTGATACCCCTGGGCAGATCTACCTTTACCTGGGCTTTGGCTTTCCTAACCTGATTCCTGGCTGCTCGGGCAATTTCTCTGTATACCTCCCAGACTACGTGTCCTTGTTTCCACCCTCTGTAGGCTTCCTTTTTCTGTTTGAGATTGTCCAGGAACTCCTTGTTCATCCATGCAGGCATCCTGGTGTTTTTGCCTGACTTCCTCTTTGTTGGGATGCATCGCTTCTGAGCTTGGTGGAGGTGGTCCTTGAATAGTAGCCAGCTTTCTTGGGGTTTTATCCCACTCTACTCCAGCAAACAGATCCCTGAAGAGGCCAAAGTCTGCTGTCCTGAATTCCAGGGTAGCAAGCTTACTGTGCACCCTCCTTGCTGCCCTAATGATCTTAAACTCCATCTCATGATCACTGCAGCCAAGGTTGCCCTTGAGCGTGACATTCCCCACCAGCCCTGCCTTGTTGGTGAGAACAAGGTCCAGCACGGCAGCTCTCCTCGTTGGTTCCTCTGTCACTTGGAGAAGGAAGTTATCATCGATGCATTCCAGGAACCACCTGGATTGCTTATGCCTTGCTGTGTTGTCCCTTCAACAGATATCAGGGTAGTTGAAGTCCCCAGTGAGTACCGGGCCTTGTGAACGTGAGGCTGCTCCAATCTGTCTATAGAGGGCCTCATCTGCTCAGTCTTCCTGGTCAGGTGGCCTGTAGCAGACCCCTACTGTAACATCACCGGTCCCTGCCCTCCCTTTAATCCTGACCCATAAGCTCTCAGTCGGCTCCGCATCCATCCCCAGGCAGAGGTCCATGCATTCCAGCTGGTCCTTGACATAGAGGGCGACACCCCCTCCTCATATTCTATGAACTGCCAAGCCACTTCGAAGGGGTCAACTATGTGGTTTGCCTGTGTGTCCAGGTCTGTGTTTTTTCCTTAAAATAGGTTTTGCTGGTTGCTTTTTTTAAACTGGATTAACTAAGTGAGTTTAATTTCCAAATAATGACATTTATTAAAAAGAGTGGATAGAATTTTTTAAGAGCATTGCTATTCTATATTATACCTCACTAACATGAATTTTTATAAGTGCCTACTGTAATGGATTAAGATCCCATTGTCAGTGGTTAATAAACATCGTCATAGGTCATTGTAGCTTTCTGTATGTAGAATTATTAGTTAATATTGGGCCAACATTCAGATTTAATGGCTCCATTTCCTGTGAATTGAATTACAGTCTATCCTGCAATTGCAGTGTGGATTCCTTGCATACAAAAGCTAACAAATCAATGGCTGTGTTAAGTGATTAGAAGCAGAAGTTGCAAAGAAGCTGTGCAATTGTTGGAATATACTATACACATTTGGTGAAGTTCCTTTCATTTTGTTTTTTAAATAAATGAAACATTTAAACCTTTTTTTTCTCCCCAACTTTTTTTTTCCTTAGAAGAAGCGTTGGTAGGTAGTGACTTCCTATGGTGGAAAGCACCACAGGATAAAAGCACAGAAAAGTTGTATTCCTTTGCTGGTTCTGCCACAGGTTCTTCATGTAAAGCATGTATCCTTATGGTATGTTGCATACCTGTAAAATGAAAGAGGCATCTTAGCAAAGATACTGGTTATTTTCCTCACTCTTTGTCTCTCCTAAATGGAAACAATTTTGTTTTAAACACCCAATTCATTAACCAACATAGTGGGTTGTTGCCCTAGTTACAGCTTAAATAATCTTGAAAAGTATTTAGTTTTGTGGAGCTTTCCTTTTTGCACGGCTTAATGAGTAAGAGCTTGTTTAGTGAACCGTGATACAGATTATTTTAAACGTAAATCCAGAGACCGTGACTGAATTGATTTTTTGATAACTTAGTTTCTTACTATTTTAGGTCTTCTGTCTTATTTTTTCTAGGTTAGGGCTAACAATTCTTCTCATTTTTTCTTCTCCCAATACTTGAATTAACTGTCAACAGCACAAAACATTACAGTGTAGCATGTCATCAAGGCTACAGGTGGAGAAACAATACTGTGAAATTTATTTATATTGAAGAGAGATTGCATTGCAGATTTCATGTGGTCCACTTAAGCTCCTAAAAGACAATTAGAAAGAAGCAGTGATTAATCCTTTTAATTATAAAGCCACAGCCAAGCTAGGCTGTTGTGTGCCTTAAGACAAAATTCATCAAAATTAATATGCAAACATTTCTACAAGTACCCTGTGATCTTTCTCAATAAGAACATTCTCACTGTTTTGTGTGAGTTCTGTATGATTTGATTATTAGGTAAAATGCATTACAAAACCCTCTTAGGACTTCATCTGAATGTAAAATCACTTATGAAGTATTTAGGAATACTTAATGCTTTTAAGCAGATAGCTTTTACATCCCAAGGGAGGTTAGTAAAACTGGCTCTGGAAAACACTTTTTTTTTTTTTTTTCAATGTCCTAGGGAGGTGACAAGATCAGAAAGTTGTATTTTAACCTTTTTTGAGTTAACGCTAAAGGTGTTAATCTTCTTATTCTTGGAGGCCATTAGTTAAGGTCATAGACCATTCTGTGGGCGGTGGCTCAGTACCTTAAATCCACGATGCACAGCTTAACATACACGTTTTAACTGTGTGCAAGTGTGTGATGACCTGACATGAGTCAAGTGATTCAGATAGGAACTTAATCTTAGTTGTAGGCGTAAACGTGACTCCTTGTTTTGTCGTCTCTGATACGTACAGTGTAATTGCTCACAATACTCTACGGTAAAATGTGTGTTTTAATAAAATACAGAGGTTTCCCAATTGAATTTTTAGACTCCGTTTTTTAGTTATAGCAACTGCTGTTTCTTTATGTAGTTGTATCCTTCTGCAACAACTTCTGATACTGCTATAATTATATGAAGTTCTTACAGGCCATTAGTGTAGGTCTATAATGTGTAGCTAATTTGTCATGGCACACTTGGGTAACAAGTTGTGTATGACTGACTAATTAGTTCAGGGTCTTACAAACATGGTTTTGGCTCCCAGTTGTTTTATGTGCAATTAAAAAATCGGTGCTATTTCAGGTAAACTGCCCCTTTCCTGAGGTAATTTTTGGATTATTGTATGTCAGGATAGGAACAGGGCATAGCCTGAATGTGCTGTTGCAAGTAGAACTTTTAACATGGCTCATACAATTTCTTGTTCATTGTAGCCCCACTACATACGTTTTGGATGAAGACGAGCCTCGCTTTCTTGAAGAAGTTGATTACAGCGCGGAGAGTAATGACGATCAAGACATTGAATTAGCTGATAGTGCGGGTGATTATGAGGCAACTAGTCAAGAAGATGGACTTTCAGACTCAGATTCAACACGGATACTCCTTTCTTGAACGATCTTTGCAGCCAGTAGTAGGACATTAAGTATCCTGGATTTTCATAGTCACAAACTTCTTTGCTTTTGTCTACCAAGGGGATAAGCTTAAGGAAACACAAATAACTGGGCCCTGCCTAGCTCAAGGACAATAAATATTTCTGATTTCTGATAAATTGGCATTTGTTTTATTTAAGGAGTTTTGTGTTTTCTTTTAGCACTAAATAGATAAATTTATTTACCAGTTCATTTTCTACTAAATAGCACCGCATGGCATTTTGTGTCCTTAAACCCTATTTTCAGATGAATTGATTATAATTTCTGGTGTGTCAGAGTACAGAAACTAATTCTTTGTGGTACAGTTTGAGTTGCTTCCTGAAAAATACGTATGTACAGATTTTCTAAATTAATTTGTGTATGTGTGTGTATATGCGCATGTGTATACTGAGGTGAAGAGGTTATTTTTCAACATTATTTCAAAGATACTTGATTCTGTTTGAAGTAATGTAGGGCCTGCTCTGGAACCATTCAATAATTACTAAATTAAAAATGAAAAAGTGATGTATGAATTGTTGCACTTGTTTCTTGCTTCTGATGGTTATATGGTTTTGCCACAGTACTAGATGAAAATGTATAATGTCTATTCACAGTTCAGGAATTTTGCACAGTGACCAAGGCGGCCTGTGCTTACTTGTATGAAACTCTTTCCCATAAAATAGGCATGGTCTGATATGAAGAGGTTAGGTGTTTTTAAGTGTACATGACTACAAGAAGTGGTTAGGTACGTACACTGTATGTATGTTCAGCTACCCCGTTGCTCAATTTTTCTTGGTTCAATATGCACGTAGTAAAAAGCAGTTGACTTTACTGGGGCACATTAACTATATACCCAATTCAAATGCTTTGAGAGGGAAAGTGCATTTTGGTTTAAACATCTTTTGCCTGGTCTGAATCCAGTGTTAAGTCTGCTCTGAGAAGGAGATTGGACTGTAACTTCCTGAGGTCTCTCGCAGCCTGAATAATTATTCTGTGATTCTGCGTTCTTCATGTTTAAAGTCAAGCTGTCAGGCGTGGGATTTACACTTCTTCATCTTCTCCTGGCATCTACTAATTCTTATTGCCTCTTGCCTCCGCTTAGAATAAGACCTAATAGAGAAATGAAGTTGTACCCCGTTGTTTACAGAACTGACATGTTTTGCAATGAAAAATATTCTTTCAAAATTATTTTTACTTGGTGTGACCCAATTGTGGCATTCATTTTCTGCTGCATGTGCAAGGGCTTTAAGAGCATGAAGAACAATCCTTTCAAGTTACAGCAGGTTTTTAACTGATGAGAACTTTGTATATGTTTACTGTTGCAAATAAAACTGTGTTTTGGAGGGGAAGGGTGCCTTTGGTAGAAGGATAAAAAAAATAAATTGAAGAGAATTAAGTGTATCAATGATTCTCGGTCTGCAGATGGATTTTCCCCAAGATCTGCTCTTTCAAATGCAGCATTTTTTGGTGATGCCTATTCATACCGTCCTGACTCTGAAACTGGGGAAGGGTTTTTGATCCTTCATGATATGCTACTGTACTTTTGTTTAAAAGCTTAAATTTATATTAATAACCACGCAGTTTTGAGATGTAAGGGTATAATGGAAATATTTACATTCTTGCCCCTTTATAACTCTCTCTAGTGAAAATTTTCATTCCTTGTGTTTTGTGAACTATATAAGGTAAATAAGAAAGTTTATTTAGTACCGTGTTGAAGAGGAGCCCTCTGCATTGAAACCGTAGAGGAATTTGGGAATCTGCCAAACGGAAGGATTAACCTTGCCACAGAATTTGAACTACCTTTAAGTCAGCCCATTGAGAGCAGGGCAGAATGCTTATATTGCCGTGTCAGTCTTATACTAGTTATCTGCACAAATAAATTTTCTTATTTAAGGACTCATATTTCAGTACCTTTCATAAATAATTTTGACATACATTTCAGGGGGTGCAGGATGCCACATGATAGTAAACCCCATTGTGCATTTCTCCTTAGTTTCATATGAATCTGTATTATTCCTAGAACACTATTTTCATAATACAGGCAAGACTAGAAATGTACTTCGTTTATTTAGAAAGAATTGTGGCTTAGTACTACAAAATAATCTTTTCATCCTGCGTAAATATGCATATATGTTCTTCTCACGTTTTCTACAGCGTTCAGTCTATGCAAAGAAAGAGTTATGAATGACTTCTACAATGGATCAGGATAACAGGCGCTTTCCTAAAACAATAATGTTGTGTTTACATGCTAGATTCTAATGCACTTACGCATTAGATTAGATGTATGTGTTTGATTAGATGAGATGTCAGTTTGGCAGTTGTGGGTCTGAGCTTCTACCCGTGCAGTTCTGATGCAGGAGTGAAACTTTGTCCTTATCTTACACATTGTGGAAAATGCAAAGTCCGTTACCGCTTAGATGTTTTGCGGCACTTGTGCATGTGCCTTCTGAAAGGCAGCACCACCATTCGTGGTCACGGGGATGCCAGTTCATGGGAAGAACTGCCACAGTGGTAGCTGCTTCACACTGTTTATCCCTTCTCTACTACATGTTGCCATTGTTTCAGCGGTGTTGGCAGACACATGCTGGTATCCCCTTTTATCTGTTTTGGTGGGAAGTCTGGTGTTTAGCTGAAAATGGAATAGCTGAGGCTTGACCATATGCTCCATTCTGTTACTATGGTATTCAGCCCGAATAAATGGGCAGAATGGATAGCAAAGAGTGGCAGCTTCTTGAACTGTCACAATCAGTCGTCTAGCATGGCCTGTCCCAGACAACTGACTGTCTTTATGTTATGCATTGGCATTCCAATGTGGTTTTGGTTTTAAATGGTGTTCTTTACTATAAGCATGGCTGATTCTGTATAGCAAAGGAAGATATTCTTACATCTTTTTTCCATAATAACAACAAATAAGATTATAAACAATCATTATGTCTATGTTATTTGCTGTCTTGCTTTTAAATTGCTGGGTGATTAATTACTTTATTCCCTTTTCAGGTATAATTCAAGTTGCAGCACAAATTTTGGTATTGTCTCATCACTGGTGACATCCCCTGGTGTAATGTAACTTACAGCTAAGACTGCTGTTTGTACCAAAATCTTGCCTGGTCGTTTTTGGAGGTGGATTACTTTATCAGCCTGACTTATCAGGGAGAACTGGTTTGAATCGCAAATAAGACTGCAGTAGCAGTAAACGCTGTTCACAAAGTGCAAATATTCAAGGTTTCAGATAGGTTCTATTGTAATGTTATTGTTGCAGTGTTATGCATGCCCCAAATAACAATACCTATTAATAAAAATACATAATAAAGAGTTAATTACAATCACTTTGCTTCCCTATTATTGGTTAGAAATGTTTAAAAGATTTCTCATCATAGCATTTGCAGCAATGTACCTACCTGTAAGAAGTGGGGTGTGCTTAGCATTTCAAAAAGGAGGATATTTTTGTTCTCTGTCAAGTTAAAGTCAGTGTGCTGCAGGCTTAGAGTACCATTTGCATATTAATAGATTGAATTATAACTCTCCTAAAAAGCTTAATATTCATCAGTGTATGTAAAACTTATGAAGACTTTGGATGAACCACAATGAAGGCCATTGCAGAGCGCACAGAAGAGGAGAGTCTTTCCCTCCTACACAGCTAATAGATTTTTCATCTGATTTAGGAAAGGCACAAGTTTATTCCTCAACAAGTCATCCCTTTACAATTCAATTCAGACTGCACTTGAGGACTAAGTTATTTTTACTATTTATATTTTTGCAGTAGCAATTTTAAGATTTGAGACATTTTTTGAGGGAAACTTAAGATAAAAGTAGATCTTCTAGTTGTATGGACCTGTCTGAAAGGAGCAAGTGGTTACTAGGAATCACCAGTGTGACTTTTGGAAATACATATGCAGTGTACGTAACTACATGTCGAGTTAGTTTAAGTTGAACAATTTTGTTCACGAGCTCTGTTGTCCAAACTGTTGTAGGGTGTAGAAGAGTCACAGTTAGATTAATCTAAGGATTTCTTTCTTTGATTTTAATGTTTCTAAGGTCATCAGGATGTAAAGCATTTGAGATGTGACCTTGCATCTTGTTTGCTTAAGTAAAGTAACTGGAGATTGGTTTGAAAGAAGGGCTTCAAGATATGAAATGCTAAGCAGCTTTGACACCTAGTTAAGAATACATTACTTTCAATTATGGATGGCTTGTCTGTTTTTAATAGTATCATATATGGAATTTGTTTAGTCCCTGTAGAATACTTCATAACTATGAAGCACCCCCACCCCTTAATTCTATTACTGGAAAAAGTTAGGCGCATATACCTTTTTTGATTCCTCTTTTTTTTTTTTTTTTTTTTTTTTGGTAAAAAGCATAATATTGTTAGTGCAGCTTTTGAAGCAGTTCAGAAAGAATCATCACTGACAATTATGGGTTTAGCAACAAAGGAAACAGCACACTGTAGGATTTGTTGATCCAAATTACGTGGTTACCAAATGCCAACCAGCTGCTGCTTTTTGCTGCCTATGCAGCATTCTTACCATGAAATGTCTGTGCTTAGTGTGTGCCCTTGTTTCTTAGATTGAGGTTATTTAGCATGCATCATTTTTCATGGTAGACTGGAAGCATACATACTTAAACTAGCAGCACTATATAGTAGTACTGTAAATTTTCACTGAGCTGAATGCTAAACAATAAAAGAACCCGACTAACAAAATTTCACAATGGTACTTCCATACATGAAACACTGCTGTTAACATGGACTGGGGAGATTGATTTATAATGACCTGAAATAGGACTCTTCTTTGCACTGTCCCTCCAGAAAAGGATCTCCACAATTTAATACATATTAGGAATTTTTTTTTCCAAACCCCAGACTGCCCTTGCCTCTCTTTTGTTACTCACTTCAAAAGAAAAAGGTCTAGATTTGGTTGTTGTGTATTTAGAGAATAACTCACTCTCTTACTCTGTTCTTCCACACCCCCCCCCCCCCGAAAAAGGCAACTGGAGTCTAAAAATTATGTCATACAGCTTAATCTGCATAAGGTGTCTCAATTTAAGGTAAGTTCTAAGCTTATTAGAAAACTTGTCAAGGTTGTGATGAGATTTGCCCCAGAATGCGTAGGTCCATGGCCCCGGAATGGCCGAGACAGGGGGTTAGCTTTTATAGAACAACGGTCTTGCTTCCCCTCAAACTTGAAAATGAAGCAAAGGTTATTTGCCTTCCAGGCAGCTGAGAAAGGCAATGCAGGCTGAAGCCAAAACACAGGTCACCCAGCCCATGTTTTATTTGCATCTTGCAGTCTTCTAACGTTTAACCCTAGCACCTGAAACAGCTCTGGGAGGCTACTGGCTTTTGGAGTTGAATTGGTTTGCACTGGGGTGGTCTTTCATCGCTTCATTGGTTGCAGACCGCTCTCCTTAGAAAGCCTCACTTGGCCTTACAGCGTTAAATCAGAACTGTTGTCTTCTCTGGCTAATCATGAAGGCAACATAAACCACTCTCAGATGGCAGCATTGTATTCGTACTCACTTCGTTCCTAAAAGAAAATGAACGTGAAAGTATTTCAGCATAAACAAGACATGAGGCACAGAGTAAGGAGGACAGATGATCTTTAATATTTTGTATAATACTTGCTTAATTGTACCATATTTACCTGAATCTTATTAATGATACAAGCAGTCCATCTGACCCCACAGATTGAAATCGCTTAGTTGTACATTTTGTGAAGACAAACTGGAACAAGGTGTCTCGCACAAACCCTCAGCCAACAGTCTGCCTTAATACTTAGCTTTGATCCAGCATCCCAGTTAATTTAATTTATTACAATACACTGCCAAATGAAAAGTCCTAAACTGGGTCAGACAGTGTTCCAAAGTAACATATGCCCTGGGGTTTTCTGTCCTGCAAAGACTGTTGCAAAATCTGCAGATTCTCTGCAGCAGACATCCTGCTGATACAGCTCCTGTATAATCACAAAAGGGACAAGTTCAGTTTACACAGATCGTGTGCTTGTGTACACTTGTACATGAGTTCAGTGTAATCCACATCTGCTCTAGGTTACTTTGTTCTTTTAAAGCATCCAACCTGGTCAAGCCAGTCCTTTAGCTTAAGTGATTAGCCAGTGACATTTCACTCTTCCTTTGGGTTTCACCTCACTGTTGACAAAAGCTTTCTGTTACGAGTCACATCAGTCAGGATTGCTTGAAAACTCTGCTGTTATCAAAGGTACACCTTGAGAGCGTTCAGAATGAAAGAAGGAGCTCCAAATCATCTGTTTAAATACAGTACCTCATTACTCAGTATGTCAGGTACTTGCTCCTTATGTCCAAAGACTGAATGTCTAGAACAGAAGTCGACTGTGTTTCAAAAGAATAATTTTCCAGATCTATATTACTAGAATGAGTGAATTCAGGAAGATATTAACTATATGAACCCCTTTATGCTAAGCACCCGGACCCAAGTTTTAACAGGGAAGCAGATCAAATCTGATGTACTCAAGCAGGAATGGCTCCTGGTCAGCTAATTCTATAAGGAAGCAAAGTCACTTGGTGTTCCCTCTCACACATCTTCCTGTGTTGAGAAGGAAGTCCTGCCATTCACAGCGGAGGAAGAAGTCTGCACCTTAACATCATTCACCTGGCTGCGTCTGCCTCACAGACCTTAGAGATTTGTGGGCATATTTTCCTCTGCCCCAGAGCTGTGCTCTGTCATACAGGGAGAAGGAGAGAAGGATAAATTACAACTTGCCAGTCTCAAGGGTCACATAGGCTAGTGCTTAAGAGTGACTACCCTCATTCATGACTCATCCACCAGGTCAAGGTGGCTATGGGCAAAGCACCTACTGACAGTGAAAGAAAATGGAAGAAGACGGACACAGGAAATACCTCGGTTGTTTCTAGTCTGTGGACAGCAGAGGCAAGAGGGCCTGAGGAACTCCTTGGACGCCTGTGAAACTCCCTCTCCACAATCCCTGCCATGAGCTTCCCCTCATGTCATGGCAAGGGCTGGCCGGGTGCTGGGGGCCCTGATGGACCACCATTGCCTGACCTGGGGCCAGGCTACTGGCACAGCTGTAAGAGCATCCCCGCAGCAGTACGAAAGGTAACGCTGGGGGCAGGAGCAGTGTTGTTGAGATGGGATCACTGATGGGTCAAGGATTCCAGAAAGAAAACACCAGCCTAGATATCTTCATACAATCATCAGAGTTGGAAGGAACCTTAAGGATCATCTAGTTCCAGTCCCCTGTCGGGAAGGGACACCTTCCACTAGACCATGTTGCTCAAAGATCCATACAACCTGGCCTTGAACACTTCCAAGGATGGGCCATTCACAGCTTCCCTGGGAAACCTGTTCCAGTGTCTCACCACTCTCACTGTAAAGAGTTTCTTCCTAATATCTAATCTAAATCTACCCTCTTCCGGTTTAAAACCATCACCCCTCGTCCTATCACTGCACTCCCAGTTAAAGGGTCCCTCCCTAACTTTCGTGTAGTCTCCCTTTCGGTACTGGAAGGCTGCTATAAAGTCTTCCTGGAACCTTCTCCATGCTGAACAACCCCAAATCTCTCTCAGCCTGTCCTCATAGGAGAGGTGCTCCAGCCCTCTAATCATCTCCGTGTGGCCCTTCTCTGGACCTGCTGCAACAGGTCCATGTCCCTCTAATGCTGGGGTGCCGAGAGCTGGATGCAGTACTCCAGGTGGGGTCTCACGAGAGTGGAGTAGAGGGATAGAATCACCTCCCTCAACCTGCTGGCCATGCTTCTTCTGATGCAGCCCAGGATATGGTTGGCTTTCTGGGCTGTGAGTGCACATTGCCAGCTCATGTTGAGTTTCTCATCCACTGACACCCCCAAGTCCTTCTCCTCAGGGCTGCTCTCAATCCATTCTCCGCCCAGCCTCTACTTGTGCTTGGGATTGCCCCAGTGCGCATGCAGCACCTTGCACTTGGCCTTGTTGAACTTAATGAGGTTTGCATAGGCTCATGCCTCCAGGCTGTCAAGGTCCCTCTGGATGGCATCCCTTCCCTCCAGCGTGTTGACCATGCCAGATAGCTTGGTGTCGCCAGCAAACGTGCTGAGGGTGCACTGAATCCCACTGTCCATGTAGCCAACAAAGATGTTAAACAGTGCTGATTCTAGTACCGACCCCTGAGGAAGACCACTTGTCACTGCTCATCGCTTGGACATGGAGCCATTGACCGCAACACTTTGAGTCCAGCCATCCAGACAATTCCTTATCCACGGGTGGTCCATCTGTCAAATCCATATCTCTACAAATTAGAGACCAGGATGTCGTGCAGAACAGTGTCAAATGCTTTCCGCGAGTCCAGGTAGATGATGTCAGTTGCTCTTGCTTTATCCACCAACACTCTAATGTCATCATAGAAGGCCACCAAATTTGTTGGGCACAATGTGCCCTTAGTGAAGCCATGTTGGCTGCCACCGATCACCTCCTTATTTTCCATGTGCCTTAGGAGAGTTTCCAGGAGGATCTGCTCCATGATCTTGCCGGGCACAGAGGTAAGACTGATCGGCCTGTAGTTGTCTGGGTCTTCCTTTTTTCCATTTTTAAAAATGGAGCTTATGTTTGCCCTTTTCCAGTCAGTGGGAACTTCACTGGACTGCCACGTCTTCTCGAATATGATGGATAGTGGCTTGGCGACTTCATCTTAGGGGAAAACTAGAGGGCAGCTAGGTGGGAGTCACTGGGCTGAGCCGCCCATGCCAGTGTATGGGTGGCAGGCATCTCTCCGTGGGGCTGAGCATCCCACAGGAGCCCACCCTGCCTGTGGGACCAATACCTACGTGTCCCCCAGAGCCTTGTTTGGGTGGTCAGCACACTAGTACTTTGCCTAGTAGCTCACTAAATCCCAGCTACCTTTTGTGCATGCTAGCCAGTGAATAATTGCTTTATGCTTTTATGTTGTGTATATCCTGCTTGCAGCATCTGTTTGCACCCAGAATAGAAGCGTGAACAAACGGACCCAAAAGAAGGGTCATAACATATCTTACAATCACTGAGCAACCTACTTGGGTGAATCATACAAAATTTTGGCCCTTCAGGAACAGAGCTGGCAGTCTGCAGAAGCAGGATCCTTGGGTATATGGTAAGCAGCAGTGCCAGGGATCTCAAGTAATTGCACATTTCTAGGTTATGACTTGCTTATTCTATTTCTACCATTTTCCCTCCTATATTCATGCAGATCTTCAATTATTGCTAGCTATATCATTAATATCTCAAGCTGAGAAAAAAAAAATTGTTCCACAAAAATGGGACATAAGCATTCCCTTATAACTTAAAATCATCACTTTAAAACCAGGATCCACCTACAAAGTTATCCCTGTTAAATTTAGTGATTTACCTCACAAAGATTTATGTTCACACTTAGCAGGTGCTCGTGTGAACGGAATAATATAAATGGAGTACTTCAACAAAACTTTAGAAGTATTTGTCAAATTTGAGGGTGGAAAGAATGTGTCTGAGACCCAAGCCTGATGTGTGGGAAGCCTTATGTGTAGATTGAGCTCTGGGGTTTACAGTAAGAGACATTTAAGCCAAATGTGTCTGCTGGAGGCTGACTAACTCTCAGGAAATTTGGAAAGGCATTTTCTCGTTCCTGGCTGAAAGGCTCTATATGCCTCTAAGCGCTAAGGATTTAAACTATGCCAAAAGAGGAAGAGAAGAGGTTATGGTATTCCAAATTAAAGAGCTAGCAAAGAGGTTTCAAATAGCTTAAATGTACTTATTTTTAGTGCCTCAGAAAAAAAGGGAGAGGGGGACATGACACAGTTTAGGTACAACAAATTCATTATTATATCTGCAATCACTAAAACTCTGAATTTCTAAAATTGAGGTTCTCAAATTAATTTGTAAACTAATTAAACTCCAGTATTGTCTTGATAGGAAAGAAGTTTTTCCTGGTATACTGACAGAAGAAGTGGTACTGTTTCCTACAAAAGACCACCTGACACTTGAAGGCTACAGCCATGTATAGCATGAACTCAAGCCCATTCTTTCTTCTTCTTTTTACTGATGTCCTTTAAAGCTT
Source organism: Pluvialis apricaria (assembly GCA_017639485.1). NCBI lineage: Eukaryota > Metazoa > Chordata > Aves > Charadriiformes > Charadriidae > Pluvialis > Pluvialis apricaria. The sequence continues at coordinate 45,297,401 of CM030044.1, read as the reverse complement.
CATTCATAATGTAGGTCAATACTGTGAAAGAAACATACCATTTTCCAGCCCAAGGTTTGTAAATTGGGAAGGGCAGTTATACTGCATCATGTAAGGGTATAAAATATTGATTGCTATAATAAAAGCTATGATGACTGGTAGTACACTTAGAACGCATTGCCCGATAGTATTACATATGTAAAAGATTCACATCCTCACGTGATGCCACTTATTAGAATAATCCCTTGAGAAAGCTTGTAAAGAAGTGAAAAAGCAGACCATATGGCATTCAGCAGTGTAGCATGTTTCAAAGCTGCAGGACTGTTCTAAGGAGAAGCAGTATCTTATTTTTACACAGAGTTCCTGTTTATGCCTCTTAAATTTTGTTATTTTCACCATACACATCTGGCTGCCAGTTAATATCTTGGAACCAAATAAACAGCAGAAGATTGCACACCATAGCTGTGGAAGCGTTGGAAGAGAAAAGCAAATGATGCTCCTTGTTTGCAGGCAGGAGCCTTTCCAGGCAGCCCTATGAGTGGCAACTAAAGGTCATATTTATACTGTGTTTCCCTGGTGACTGGGCTTTTTGAATGGGTGTCTGTAATGGTAAGGCAGGCCTTGGCCTAATGAAGTGGCAAAGAAGATGTCCTTCAACAGGTATTGACCATGAAAAGCTACCGGGAATCATTAAAATAATGTTTTCCGGTACCTTCTTCCTCTGGTCTAATTTATGCTGTTGTCTTCTCTTTATTGAATAGCCAGTCATTAACCTATGATACTATATACCTGTATTATAGAAAAAATACCCAGTATGTTCGTATATACTGGCACAATTTCCAGGTTAACAATTTTCTTTCCTTATAGACTGGAAGAGACGTAGGACCTATGCTACTGAACCAGGGACAGGGTTTGTAACCTCATCTCTGCCATCCGCCAGTGTTGACAGCTCTAGGAAAGATATGAGGAGCCACTTCTTGGCTAATCTAGCCAGAACAAAACTACCCCTTGCAGCCAGAGATTGTTTAAAACCCTGCAGCAAAAGAGATTTTTTTTTCCTCTTCGTTAACTGACCAGACTTATCCAGTGTATGCAGATGTTGCTATTTTCAATATTGTTTGATATCTTCACTTAAATGAAGGACTGTGACAGTTTTATCCCTGTGAAAGTCTTGTGTTACAGTATTTCTGTTGTATAGAATTTTCCCTGTTTGCTGTGTTTGAGACCATAGATGGTCACACCACATCCTGTATTTCTAGGTGGAAATGGCTACAGTCACAAGCCAGTGAAAATCCAGGATGCCTGTTAAGACTTAATAGGTGTGCTAGTAATGCCATTAAACTGTCATCATGAATTCAGAGGTAACAGTTAGGAATCTAAGGAGATAAAACAACGGAAGAACAGGACAGGATCACCCAAATAGTTTGACCTCCAAGCTGTCAGTAATGCTCTCATGGAAAGAAATGACAGCTAACACCACAAATCCATCCTTCTGCCCTTCCCTCCTTTCTGTTCAAATGCCTGGAAGTTCCGCAAGTTTCCAGTTTTTGGGAAACCTGAAGGATCTGCATTATTCCATTTTTTGTAACTTCTGGGGCAGTGGCATGAGACCATGCAGTAAATTTTCAAAAGAGTTGATTTTGAAACTACTTTTAAATATAATTCATGTTATTTGCTTGCAAATTAACAGAGATCGTAGATTTGCTGGACAAGAGGCACCATTACACCTTACTTTCATTAATGCTTACAGGGTCATCAAGCAGCTCCTGTCTCAGGCTAGTCAGTGGTGGCTGAGAGCAATATTTGCAGTTCAGCCCTGAATGAGACTCCGAGAGCTGCTGAATCCCGAGCAACTTAAATTGCTAATTACTTCTGATGATTGACAGGGAAAAGTCCCATTTTCTAGTGTTAATGTATCTAGCTGTTGATATGTAGTACTTGATCTCACTCTGACTTTGCCTGCTTACAGTTCAGAAATCACTACAAGGAAGTCATTTTTTAATCTTTGCTTTGTTGAAGCGAGTGGCGTGCACTTCTTCATCCTGTTTTCCTGTAAAGCATCTTCCTAAATTTGGATTCATTCTCACAGCTTTTTCTGAGTGGTCCCTGGGTCACCAGCTCCTGTTCAGCAGTGGTCATCAGAGATCATATGGTAGCCCTGCTTGGTACCCACAGATTCCCTGATGCTGCGGGCAGAAATATACCAGTTTTTCCGCTTCTACTAAGCCCTCCCTTGGCCGTACATCCAAGTGTATCATGCTCTCTACACTGAAACTTCACATAATTTCTCTGCCTTGACTCTAACCTCTTTGCCTATGTCATTGTTCTCCAAAATTATAGTCACTATTCCAGAACGGTTTTTTATTTTTCATATGTCTGGCCTTGAACTTCTCTGTAGGAAATCTTGTGAGCTCAGCTAATTTTGCAATTTACTCTGTGTTCAGCAGGTAAGCGCTCTCATTTTAGAGAATATGCTCTCTATTCTTCTTGCAAAAAGTAGAGACTTATACACAGACTTTTAATTCAAATGAAACTTAAAAAATTCACTGAGCATAATTTTCCATTTCAAAATATGCCCATCTAAAATTCAATGTAAACTTAAGAAAACCTGAAGTCAAGCAGACTGTAGAAGCAATTTAAAAATTTGATTCAAACTTATGTTAATATTCAGTGCCTATGAAAAGTATGGACTAGTGATATGGAAGAGAGTTAGTATGTCCTAAGCGAGCCCAGCTTAGGTAGCAAGGACTACTCTCTGTCAACTATGGAAGTTGTGTGGCAAATAAAGCACAGATCAACCATGAAAAAAGCCTCAGTTGTTAATGCCAGCCTGAAGATCTAGATTTGGTGTCCACTGCTGCCTCTGCTTCGTGGAGTTAGCCATGTTAGCTAGGTTAGCCAGGCTCGTGGCTTCTCAGTGACTGGTGTCAGTTTCTGAAAGCCTGGATTGAGACCACTGACACACTTGCTGAAACTGGTGGGAGCTAGTTCTGAATGCATGAAGTGGAGTGTAATGATTCACATTTCTCATAGGGCACAGAGCATTTGTAATTTTGCATCTTAAATTCTCAACATTCCAGGTCCCAGCTAAAAAAATGAAGGAAAACCTCCACTCTATTACTTAAATATCTTGAGTTCACTAAATGGAAATACAGTGATAAGCATCACTGTATTTTAAAAAATCTGTTTCTAAGAGCCCTGTGAGGAACTTGAGGATTCTGGTTTCAGAATACTTTGAATAGTGTGAAGTTAATAAGGCAGGAGATCCCACCCTGAATAGTAGGGATGAAACAGCATATCGAATAGTCGCTCATTAAGGGTACGGCATCTCTTTCATGCAGTAAATGAGGCACAGACGCAAGTTAAAAAAAAAGTTCATACCTGAAGATTCCATCATCATTTATAAGCATATGGGGGCTGAAAGGAGTCTTTACAGGCGACTTTGGAGTTCTTGAATGCTGCTTTATTACCACATTAATGCAATTTTGTATGGAGCATACAGTTAGGCCTTTCACTGCACTCCAGCAACCAGTATATGCTGTTTCAATCTCACTGTCTTCAAATGATTCCGTCAAGTTATACTTGTCAAAAAAACAACAGAAAATCTGAAAAGAAGTTTTTCATCTTTGTATTAACATATGTAGAGCACATAGATGTTTTGACAGGGTAACTGTAAAATATTATTAGTTTATTTACATAATAAAAAAGCTCAAAGTTCCCTAAAATATCCCCGTGCAAGAATTCAAATACCTGCTTTTATCTTGTGCTTATTTTCAAAGGAAAGTATGCAAAATAATTATACTTAAAGCAGAATAAAAAATAGTAACTTGCCAAAGGAAACTTACCTCCAATGTTAAATCCCTCACTTGGTCTGAACATAAATTGCTTTTATTTTAAAGGTTTTTATAGGGGCTGTTATTCATACTCCTGTTTGCTCCTTATATCAAAGCAAAAAGGGATAATCGCTCTTTCCACAGACCTTGGAAAATACAAAGTTCCAGAAGGCAGGAGGAGGATTGCAAACTTGAAGTTTGTTTTTGTTGTTTGGTACCATAACTGAGGTTATGAAAGATCAAGTAGCTCTCTTGAATGTCAGAAATAGTAAAGAAATAGGTAATTCAGGACCTCATTAGCTTAGAAATGGACCACAGAAAGAAGTAAGCTTGGGATGTTTGTGATGTGAATGTGCAAAATGAAATTCTTATATTCCATCTATTTTTTCCCTACAGAAATCGCTAAAAATACTAGAGAGATACAGAACATATACAAACATGAAACACAGCTTTTTGGTGATTCGGCATGTCTAAAAACCGAGACTGGGATAATTTCTGGCTTTATAACAAAAAAATGCAACAATTGCTGTCCTCAATTTTTCCCAGTTTTGCAGAGGATACATCCTGTTAATGGTTTTCTGAGTGAAAGCTGAATAAGTTTTTTGCCCTCAATTTAGGTCCTGGCCAGAACTTTTTAAATTCTGTTTTAAGAAGTAGCTCTTGCTTTACTTATGAGGTCTTCTGAGATGTAATGGGTTATAATATACACTACACAGCATAGAAAGTGAGAATTGAAATAATGGAATTTGTGAAGCGCTCAGCCTCTTTATCACAGGGTAGATGTTCCCTTGATCAAATTCCCTCCTTTAAGGTACCTGATTTAGTATTCATTTTATACAAAAGAGAAAAGAAAAAAAAGAAAAAAAGAAAGCAGATTCCCCTGGCTGAGGGATATCAGTCATGCTCTGAGCTGGTTTTCACAGTGCAAAGCTGTGTTCTTTGTCCTCTGACCCTGAGGATTCCCCAACAGAAGCCACCCAGCACCCCAGGGGGGCCGTGCTGAGCCCAGTGACTTGCTCCCACTGGCCTGGCTCTCCAGACAGATCACATCCCTCTCAGGAGAGAACATGGTGGCCATGGGGCTGTGACATGCAGCGCGTGGCACCACACGGAGGGTAAATGCTGCCTGTCCAGAGTCAGGTCCTATGCACAGCAAGCTGGGCACGTGGAGAGAGAGAAGTCTTGGAAAAACACATCCTGGGCAGCAGGGATAAGACCTTTGGAGATGGTGAGGTCTGAATGCCAGGGCCACGGGTGATCCCGCATGCCTCAGGCATGCGCAGGAACCTGGGGAGAAGCAGAGCAGGGTGAGGGTCTGCGAGCAGACAGGCAGAAAGCAGCGAGAGCTGGCCAGGCCCCACCGCACCGGGGCTGCACGGAGAGCCAGAGGTCTGCCCTGGGAGGAGAACCCAGCTGCAAGACACGGGCTGCCTCTGGAGACCACACGATGCTTGAGAGCGGCTGCCTTCATGTGAGGTCTCATGGGGTCTCCCTGCACTCCTCAGGCTCAGGAAGAACTCAGAGCTGCTTTCAAGCAATCTGCTTCAGCAGCCTGAAACAAATCAATGACTTGTTTTTGGTGGGGGGAGTGTCTCCCCTTTTATTTTCCTCTGGTTTGGGTTTTTTTTTGGTTTGGGGTGGGTTTTTTTGTTGTCGTTGTTGGGGGGGGTGGAGGTGTTTATTTTTGGTTTTTTACCAGTTTCCCTCTCAGTTTTGTGGAAAGATCAAGTTAATCCCAGCCAACTACCAAATAATGGCATTGAATTTCTTTTGTGACTTTTACCACCCTTCCTCTGTTAGATCTAAGCGGTCTACCAAACATGTATGTATTTTTTGGCTGCAGAAACTGGTTTTGAAAGCAAAACAGAACAAGAAAATAGTCAGGTTGAAACTACAAAAATTATGCCAGAGTCACAAAAATCACAGGGCACCTTTTAAATTGCTTTTAATACAGCTGTTGCCTAATAGGTTTTTGGATAGGGGAAACAGAATTTTTATGCCACTTAACCCCTTTGTAATAGCTTCCAAATACATGGAGGCTCATTTCACTACAGTAACTGTTTCAGTTTACCCTACAGCATACTGCCTAGAGCTTTGATGATGTCCTTGAGGTAATAAGCAGATTTAGAGTGCTTTAGTCCTCTAGAACTTTTCCCTCTGCAGACATTTCACGTTACCTGTTTGCATAAGCTAGAATGTTTGAATTGTTTAACTATGAAAACTGCAGAGTCTCGGTCTAAAATCTGCCAGCCCCATCCTGTGGTGAGACAGCTGGAGGTGATCAGTGCCCTCAACCAGGGTGCTGGAGGGCAGTGTCCATGGTGGGTTTGTGCAGGCTGTTTTCCTGGTGGAGATGGAGGAGCCCCTGTATCAGCAGGTAGAAACTGGCAGGGCGGCTTGATGCATGCCAGCAGGCAACATCCTGGGGCGGGCGAGTGGGCAATGGCTCCAGGTTGCTCTTCCTCTCTAGTTCCCTCAGGGAGGAAGAGGAGGGACAGTTAACGAGGTTGGGAACCCAGGGATCCCCCTGCCCCTGCCAAGGCACTTCCTCTAGCCTGGAAGGAAAGTCCAAGCAGGGCAAGCATGGAGGAGCTGGGGAAAGCCACGCCAGCCCTAGCGGAGGAGCTGCTTCATTCATCTGCCTCCGCTCTTCCCTTCCACTTGTCAGGCTTGTGGTGCCCAGGGCTATGGCACCTGGGCCTCTGCTCTTGCAGGGGTCTTTCCCCTCATTCAGTCACCATGGGTCTTTGTGCTATGGGTTTGTGGGACCTCTTTCCCCTGATTTGATCTCCACTGAGCCTGGTCCTCTTATCTCGACAGGCCGCTGTGCGCTCCTTTGAGCATAGAATCATAGAATCATAGAATGGTTTAGGTTGGAAGGGACCTTGAAGATCATCGAGTTCCAACCCCCCTGCCACAGGCAGGGATACCTCTCACCAGACCAGGTTGCCCAAGGCCACGTCCAGCCTGGCCTTGAACACCTCCAGGGACGGGGCTTCAACAACCTCTCTGGGCAACCTGTTCCAGTGCCTCACCACTGAGAGTGAAAAACTTCTTCCTAATGTTTAATCTAAACCTGCCCTCTTCCAGCTTAAAGCCGTTCCCCCTCGTCCTATCACTACATGCCCTAGTAAAAAGTCCTTCCCCAGCTCTCCTGTAGGCCCCCTTTAGGTACTGGAAGGCCGCAATAAGATCTCCCCGGGGCCTTCTCTTCTCAGCATCACTGAGACCAGCCAACTGGTCTGGCTGGACCTTGTCTGCCTTGTTGGACTCAGCCCTCCACTCTTGCTGGGGTAATTTTTCCTGATTTGAACACCCTTTTCCCCTGATACAAGCAACATGGCGCCTGGCCCTCAATCTTGCAGGTCCTCTTTGCTGTGATACAAGTCCTGTGGGGCACCACGGGGCTTTGGCCACTGCTCAAGGAAAGCCTTTCTGCCATGATTTGGGCAGGATAGCCTGGCTGGGCCCCTTTCTAGGCCATACGGCCTGGCTCTTTGATTTTCAGGGCCTCTTTGCTTTTCCTTGGCCGCCATGGGGTCTGGTTCCTGCACTCGAATCAGGACAAAGAGGCCCTGCATGGCCCCGGGCCAGGCCGCATGGTTCTCAGCTCTGCTGGCAGAGGCACTGAGCGAGAAGAGGGCCAGGCTCCACAGTGCTCGGCTCTGTGCAAAGAGGTCCTGCACGAGCAGAGAAAGACGAACATGCCAGCCTGAACTCAGGCTTTCTTCCCACTCTTGAAGATCCAGCCCTGGTGCTGGCCTTTTTCTCCCCTGACTTGGAAAAGTCCCCTCTTCAGCAGATGGTCGCCATCAGCTCCCCAGCACCCCTCACCATTATTACCACCCCTCAAATGCGTGGTCTGTGCAGGACTTTACCCAGCACAGCCCCTCTCTGCTGTGAGTAAACCCTGGCAGAAAAAAAAATGGTAGAAAGGTGCAAATGTGTTTTTAACTTGCATGGAGTGCACTATGATCCAAGGATCCCACTGTTAAACCTGGGGAATTCCACATTAGCTGATGATCCTTGTAGGGAAGGCATATTCAGAGAGCGATGTTTCACTGCTGTTCGCCACCCCTTTGAGAGGATTTCCTTTAAGGGGGAAGTCTGTCCTGGAGATCTGGCAGGTTGGTCTCTCTCTGGTTGTGCAGGGATGTGTCGGGTGCCGGTGCCTAGAGGGCAGCCTCAGGCCATGATCGCTCCTCGTTTGGCAATAGCCCGTATCCCCAGGGAAAGTCAAGGTCTGCAGCCAGCCCTGGCGTTACGAAGTTGTTCATGCTTGGCGGAAAAAGAGTGTCCTGATGTCACAGGAAATGCTGAGAGCCAAAGATCAGGCACGTCAGAGTAGCAGGAGGAGCACTAAATCTCCTCCTAGTCTATTTTGGGATATGCAGCTGAATAATCCTCACCATTTACAGCAGTCTGTGAACCAGCTCTAAGTTCTTCTCCTCACAAATATGAAGCACTTTAAAGTCAGCTGTGCTTGCAGGAGACCACAAGTGGGCAGTCAGAACGGTATCAGTCTGATCCTGTACTGTAAAATGTGACTTTATGATACAGATTTAGGCTTTCTGCTCAAGTGCCACGTTATCTCATTTCCCAAAAATCTCACCATCTTCTTAGATTTTTATGTCATCAGCTCAGAGCCATGCATTCTCAACATCCACTGAATGTATCTTTTCTTATGCTGGCCTTTAATGATTTTAATTATTTTTCAGTTTACACCCTAGTAACTACTTGGTTCACTTCTTGAAACAGTCCCTTGTTTACTCATTTTCGGACTTAGCATTTTAATGGGGAAACCAGCACAGTGAAAACTGTGCACAGCTAATATGTGAGCGGTACCATGACCTCAGACAACAGCAGGTGATAAGAATTTCAGTGTCTTTGATAGCCTAGAAAGAACACTGCGGCAAGACTTTGGTTAATCTAGTAAACTGCCAGATCTGCTGTCTGAGAAATAAACCCATTTGTAAATGTTTAATAATAATGCATGTGAAGAAATTTTGGAGGTTTGGGGATGATTATATTGGATAATGGAATATGCCCTGGGCCTGAGCAATATCCTGTAACCCTACCATGTTACATTAAGCTTTCTCATGACAGCAGAATTTATTTTACTATCAGTTAGCAGGCATTGTACCATCTGAGTCATAATTCATAAAACAACTGCATACAGCAAGGATAACAGCATCGGTAATTTGCAATGTACTGCAAAATGAGAATTGCTTCAGTTAGCTCTAGACTCACTAAGAAAATATTTTTCAGGACTTGCTGAAAGTATTTGTATTTTGAAAAGGATTATCAAGGTTACCACGGCTTTTGCAGGTCTATGGAATCCAATTTTCTGTATTTCACACAGCTCAATAAACCATGAATATATACTTTCAAACACCTAGGACATGTATATCCTCATTAACTTCCTTGTCTTTTCTTTCTTATCATTCCTGCTGCATGTGTTTAATATTCTCTTTTATAATGTTTCTTCTCCTGACTGATGGATGCAGAATTGCTGTTCTAATTTAAGAATAAATACAGGAAAGTCACAGATGCTGGTTGTGACATTGCAGCTGTAAGCATTTGGAAAAGCAATGAAAAAGAGAAAAACCTTATTCATTTACAGACAACATTGTAATTATCTGTGATGGATAACGTGAGTGGGTGGAAAGGCTCTGTCCCTCATTTAGCAGCTACTTTAATATCGCCCTTGGGACAGGGGATTCCAGAGCAAACCATATCTGGTGCCAGGAAGGAGGGACTCACAAACAGCTTTTGAAGCAGAGCCTGGCTGTTCCACCTGACCATATGCAGAATTTCAGTACAGACGTGTAATCCAGTGAAGTATGGGATCCATTCAGTCTAAAACTGACAATGCAATTACTGTCTTGATTACCATCTGACATTTAGGTAGACCGCTATGCCTTTTTGATGTTTCCCTGTCAGCTCATGAACTGAACCCAGTGATTCACTCTTCTTAGCTATGTAAACCCAACTGAAAAAACTGCAAGGCTGCATTTGTTAGGGAGAATTAAAATTGTGTGGCAATAGATGTAGCCTACTGTGAGTCAAAAATTCTCCCTAGAATTATTTTGTTAGTTTTATGGTAAATGGAAGCCAAACATTCCTTCAAATACTTGGGGAAAAAATGCCAGAAAAGCCTATGGCTTGCATGCATGTGATGACAAGCTACCTCTGCAGACACCAACAGGAGCCGTGGCTGCTCCCTGTGTTCACAAAGGCAAATTCAAGAGACCGCAGCCCTTAAATTTTCCTAAGAGCACTGCCTTGATCTGTGTACGGCATACACTGCTCTGCCTGAGGTGAGACTATGTCTGTTACTTTCTCATTCTGTTGGGCTTTTTTTGATAACCAGGGGATGGACAGCACTACTTGGCAAGTGTATGCTGCAGTTCATTGGTCTTCTATTATGAATATCTCTGATTATGATTCTGCATTGAGAATGTCCCCCAAACCAAAGGATTATTAGTGGTCATTATTCTTGGGTTCAGATACCAATACTAACCCTGCTCTGTCTCAGGACTGGAAATCTTGGCAACCAGGAAAGGCTTTAGAAATACCAGCAACCTCGCTTTTGGATGGGTGAGGTTGGACATACGTGCAGGTGCAAGGAGAGACAGTAAAAAGTGGGCCTTGCTACTAAAACCAGTTTGGAAGTTTGAGATCCCAGATGCAGCTGGCTAGCAATCTACCTGACACATTCACTAATGCAAAGCCACATGTCGCACTTGTCATATAACCTCCTTTTTCTGTCAGATGTCCCTTTTTTTTCTCTTTTTAGTTAATATCATGCATTCATCACTGGCTATTTGAAGTAAATAGAAGGAAGTAGTGGAGTATGTACTTATTTATCAAAACAAATCTGGATAGCTTTAAGACTGACCACTGTACATGCAAGAGAAACCAGAGAGAAAATGAAGCCATAACTGCAAACAGAAGCTGACGCCCCTTGCACTGCAGCTGTGTGACTTTCTTCACCATCTTCTTCTGAGATGTTTTAGTTTGTTTTGCCAAATCAATGAATAAAAAACACCCTTCTGTGCAAGTACTATGTTTTTGAATGTTGCTGAGAAGTATTTTAAGATGTGCCCACCAGTACATTTCTTTGACTTTGAGGTTTTTATGGACATCAGGTTTCCCTGCAGGCTCCTATTATTCTGTTCTTCAAGACCCTTCACAAAAACAGCATCATTTTAACTCTCTGAGATGACTCACGGTCATAAACTAACATACTAATTTGATGTAACAAGATACAACCACAAATAGCATCTTTTCAGAAGTCTATTAATAAAGAAGAAAAAATTAAAATCACAGGAGTTTGCATCTAATGTGAAAGTAATCACATTATCACATGAATACAATGTTTGTATAATATTTAAGTTACTTAATCTTTGTGTTTCCCAGCCATGGATTGAAATTCAGTTCAGTCCTTCATGAGACAGCTTCCTCATACAACAGAAAATAGACTCAGGGACAGGGACCGTACAGGAACCAGATTTCTGTTTGGCAGCAAATTTTACAAGTTTAACAGAAAGTTTTGAAAATAACTCTCATGAAAAAAAAATCCTTTGTGGTAATCAAAACAAGATGTCAACACTCTACAAATAAATTTTTAAAGAGAGGTTAATGCAAAAATTCTTTTCAAAATGAAAACCCAAATAACTCTGTTCTGGAGTTGTCCAAAAGAATGTTAATGGAAATTCTTTCTCCTTCTTTTCTTTATGACAACTGGTGTCAGAACTGAATAATTCTGTGAAATGTTGCTGTTTTAAGCAATTGGTAATTTCTGATGGGGAAAACCACTGTTGGTAAATTTCTGATCATCTCTGAACAGCAGGATCTGCAAATAAGAAATGGCAACTTGCGGGATGCCACTTAAGTATTTCTCAGCTGAAGGAAGAAGCTTGATCCAGGTGTGGTTCAGAGAGAAGATTTGGTCCAACTTTTATTTTACTAATTATTTCACTTAATTGTTAGTTAATTCACGTTGATTGTCTCCCTCAGCCTTTTCCAATGTAGTACTGAGTAGCTCTGTAGGCCGAGACAACTTTTGTTTGTCAATGCAATAAACCGGCTGCAGTTTTTTCCTATGCGAATGAGCTGTATGCATCTATGCAGGGCAGAATTACAACATCCTTCATTACAAATCAACAATACCCCACTGTTATGTGAGCTGTGCCGCCTTTCCATTAGCTCAGGCATACCAACAGAAGCTGTCTGGGTAGTTCAGGGAATTGTTAATGGACTAAAAACCCTTTTTATGTAGTTCATTGGTTTGGACAGCTGGCCGTTTTCAGCAATTATGAAGAGTTGATATAACCCATTGGCTTGTTTGTAATCCCTTGCTGGGAAGCAAATTGGTGGTCTCAAGCCAAATGCCAGTGAGAAGAGATGCAGTAACAAAATCCACCAGACAAGCTGTGATACCCTGGCACCTTCAGCCAGGAGAGCTGCAAGCAGAGCAGGGGACCCACCTGTTGGATATGGGGAACCCCATTAAAACTGTCTTGTGGGTGCCCGGTTCCCTGGGGAGCTGCTACTAAGGGGGCCGCCCTTGGAGTTGCACTGGCTGCATGGCAGCACTAGCAAAACAGGGCCGTCCATAGGAACGGAAAGTGGGACCTGAGCAAGGCAAAGAGTCCTCTGGGAAGGTAGGGGTTGTGGTAGCCGGCCCTTGGGAAGTGAAGTACCCCTGGGGCCAGATGGAGCAGTGTGGGGAGCTGAAGGAGCTGGCATCTGCTCTGCCTTGCTCCCCTGAGGCATGCTAGAAGAAGTGGGGGTACATCTCATGCCTGAAATATGGTGCACCAGAGGAAGATTGAGTGTTTGGTTTTTTCCATAAAACTAAACTAATGTTCACCTGATGTTCAAATGTGTGGTACCATTTATTTAACTTCCTCCCTGCTAAATGTTGACCTTTGCCCTTTTGCACTTTTTTGGTTTTCTCTTCTTTTTTTTCACCTTCTCAGGAGTTGTGCAAAATGAATCCATGACTGTTGTGTGTGATTTAGGCAAGTACACGGTTTTCTACTTCTCTTTTATTCCAAAGTATGTGGGAGGATTTTGTTTTATTCACTTCCTCCAACAAACTTTCTAAGTACATAGTACTAATCCAAAAGGCAAGCCTGGAAAATTTCTGACTGAAAGGTAAAAACTATAGAAAGTTTGGTATAACTGAAAGCAAAGGTTTATAACAAAAGTGGTTCAATAAATTAAATTCTGTTTGTTGTGGCAATTGCAGGTTCAGCAATAATGCAGTCCTCGTGTAGTACTAAATCACATTCCTGGGGAAATCAGAGAAGAAATTGCAGATATAAGATTACAGATGACTGCATATCTCACTTAGAATGACCACAAAGGAATCCCTTGGAATATAATTGGGAATTAAATGAGGTAACTAGTTCTCATCTCCATCTCCGCTGGAAGTTGCGTGTTCTTAAGCACTTCCATTATCCTCTTGTTTCTGATCACAGGTGATATTATTATCCACCCTGAGTGCTGTGTGGATGTCATCTTCACATCCCAGAAGGATGAAGGGATCCTTGTGTCTGCCATAGAAACCTGCAGATGACCCCTCATGTTTATGGGTTAGGTGTATGCAAGAGAAGTTCCAGCCTGGCTTCAGATACCTTAAGGGGGAAGCCTGGGATTTGAATCTAAAGCAGCCATTCAGGAAAACACATCTTAAGGGTTGTGTTGCCAGGTAAAACTATTTGGTTTAGAAGTTGGAGGTCTAATCCTGTTTTCAACAGGATACTCAATGAACTAGCCTTCACAAAATACGCAATAAACTTCTTGGCCTGCTTAACAGTAATATCTTTGGTGAACTGATTGTTGCAACACTTTTTCTACCATTTATTAACCTAGAGGTGAGTAATGAGTTTTCAGTGGGTTCTGTGGCTGCTCTTCCTCAAAATGCACAGTAAAACTACTTTGCTTTCTGAAATGTTTGACTCCTTTCTTCTGTCATGAAAACATGACAGAAAACAAAAAAATTGTTCCAGCCACGAACAGAAATGCTGACATTAAAACCCCTGTCACTGAAAATTGTCCATCAAAGCAAATCCTGCATCGTTATCCATTCAGCCTGTAGTTTGCGTTGACTAATGTGGGATAATTGGGCCCAAATGCCCTAATGCAACTGGTATATCTCTGGTCTTTTTGAAAAAGTTGTTATTTGCAGCCTAATAGTTCAAACTCTATTTCTACAGTGCTACACACGCGGGAACTTTCTCTTTTGTGTGAATGCTAATTGTGTGGCTACTTTTCTATGAGAAATATGGCAATAACTGTAGCACACACTTGATTTTTTTTTCCTGCAAGTGGTATTGCAGTAAAAATTCCTCTGTACGTGTTGGAAGAAGGAGTGTGAGGAAGCTGTGATTGCTTTTTACTCTGTTTACACCACCTTTGCCATGACGTGGTGGTTCTAGAAGGCCGCCTGAACAGGCTGGACCTGCTTTAGGACAAATATTTCTTTAAATTGACCTTTGCTTTGTTGTCTTGCACCCCAAATTCAAAAGGAAAGTTTCCAAATTAGTATGCAGAAGGAATATACCCACATGTTTCTTGTCAAAACGACTTTTTTGAAGGAAGTGTTTCTTCAGCTGTTGCAATCTCAAAGCTACACAAGGAAGGAAGTGAAATCATGGTGAAAGAAAGCAATGCTGAGTTAGAGGGAAAAGTCCTAGAAAGAAAAGACAATGTAAGCATCTGTTGCAAAGTGCCAATATCTCCTTTGCCTTCAAAGGAAAACATCTTGCAAAATCAAGATGTTTTCTTTGCTTTCTGCTTATAACAAATGACTAAAAGAGCAAAGAAAATCTAAAAGAAGCATAATTAGGAAACCACACAAAAGTTAATCCAAGTCCTGGAGAACAAAAGATTTTGTCCCTTTTTTAGGCTGACGGATTCAGCATCTGATGATTTATATGAAAAGTAATAAGAAATATGGCTTTCATTACTCCATTCTGCCTTTGATTTCTCTCCTCAACTGTTACTTGTTTATTTGTTGAAGCTATCATGACTCTGAGTTACTTGCGATGTGTGGAGCAGCACAGCTCTGAGCTGGCTGGCAATAGTTCATAAGTGGTTCCCCCTAAATGAAATCAGAATGCAACTCTTCTGATCACGGTGTTCCTTGTGTGACATCAGCAGAAAACCTGCATTTTTGGGGCTGTGTTTCTTGTACCATGCCCATCCCCACAGTGAGGTAGCCCAATACACATTTTGGAGTATTCCTGCGGTAATATTACAGAGCATCTTTGGTTTGG
Source organism: Pluvialis apricaria (assembly GCA_017639485.1). NCBI lineage: Eukaryota > Metazoa > Chordata > Aves > Charadriiformes > Charadriidae > Pluvialis > Pluvialis apricaria. The sequence goes on along the minus strand of CM030044.1, from coordinate 45,282,298 downwards.
CCCTGTGGGACATTTTACTTAGCAAGGGTCGTGATTTCCTTCCTTCCTCATCAACTGTATCATTGCCCATCTTCCACTTCTTGCTCCTTTTCTTCCTACACCTTCTCTCTGCACAGCACTTGGCCTCTCTCTGCCAGCAGGATACCTGGCCTCTGCATGCCCACTTCCCAAATTGCACCACAACAAACTGAGGGTCTTTGTCCTAATTTTTTTGATACTCTCTGTATTCTGGGTGACGGGCGCCTAACAGTGAACTTGTTAATAACTAATTAATGAAGCAACTAGTTATGCATGCTTAATATTGCAAGGACACCAAATAGTCTGATATTAGGCATCTTTTCTGTTGAAAAAAAATTTATAGCTGGCACCTCTCAGAGTAATTCCTCCAGTAGGTAGGAGGATGATGGCTTGTAAGGTAGCAGGTTTGTTTTTTCTTCTGACTGCAGAGGACTGGAGTAATCCTTCCAATCTGGTGGTTACCAGTCCCTCCACAGTCTGGCCGCTGGCACTCAACTAGCGGCTGTTATTACCAGTACTCCTGCCCTTGGAGCTGGTAGTAGCACTCACAAGAGGAGAAAATAGGGCAATTTCAGGTTTTAAATTTGTAAATCAGCACAAATATTTTAAAACTATGGTGGCAGTTGAAAACTATGGGGAGTGAGGCAAACTGGGGATTACCGGGAAGGGAAAGTTGGCTTCTGACTGCAGCGTGTGTAAGGGGTGAGAAATTTCCTTCTCTGCTGCTTCCTTCCTCTACTTTTGGAGGTGATTTCTGCCAGAAGGATGTAGACGTCTAAATTGGAAAGACTGGAGATGAGGCACAAAGAACAAAGGTGCTCTTCTGGGTGCTCCAGAAATAGCAAAGATCTGACATCTTCCACTGGTAAGAGATAATTCTCTATGATTTCTGGCTTTCCACTCTGGGTGTTTGGTTTTTTTTGTAATTTAAACAAGCTTTTACCCTTTTGGTTGTTTAAACTCTTGAGTTTCATTTTGGTTTTGCAAATCCCACAGAATAAATGGTGGGCGGTTTCTCACTCAGTAAAAGGTATGAGAGCCTGGTGGCTAAATAAGAGGCATTCCCAGAAGGAAGAATATTCCCTTGCAGAAAATACTTCAGATTTTTTGCACCTAGAGCTGCCATCTTGCTGACTGAGAAGCAGCTAGAGGCATCCCTCCTGGCATCCTCTCTGCTGTGGTCTTTGGGTGAAACTGGCGGTGCCTTTCCTTCCTAACGGCTTCATGAGGGCTGCACTGAAGGGGACTCTGCTTGGCTCCATGTGGTGCGACCACGGTGGAGGAAACCTCTGTCTCCCTCCTCCCTTCAGCTTAAAGTGTGAAGGACAGTCTTGGTCCAGGAAAAGAAGGATGTTCTTATGGAGATAGCAGAGCCCACCCTTTTTGCTGTGCATGTGGGTGATCCTGGGACTGACATTTTAAAACAGATGTGAGCATTTAGTAGCCAGGGTTAGTGATGTACCCTTAGCTCATGTAAGTGTTGTTGATGTGGATGGTCTAAAAAATTGCATTGTATTTATTGGTGGCCCTGTATGCAAAGGAATGTAAGACATCTGCTCCGAACAAGAAAATATGGATACTGGGTTTGTTACAGGATCTGTTAGGAACAGACTGGTCTAAATTCTGGAGCCAAACCCATTCCTAATTTAATTTCATTGCTATCCCTTTGAGTTATGGCAGAGACAAGTTTATTCTGTAGTCTTTTTATGATACTATTGTTAGTAGCAAGTTCAGAGACTAAACATTTTCCCAAAGATTTGCAACAGTTTCCAGCTTTTTGGGAGAAGTGCCTTACTACTGCATACATTACAGCAACATAGGGCCAAGCATCTGAGAATGCATGTTTAATAGAAACAAAGCCAACACTGTGATCATCTCCTTTTTTCATTCTCTGAAAATTGGTGGCAGACAAATAGAGACGAAAAAGTTAAATTATGAGATACTTTTTTTTTTCAATTTGGAAATACTGACTTTAACACATTGCAGGATGTCTGTAAGTAGTGACATAAAGTGGAATACAACCAGCTTATCTAAAAGGGAGAGATGACAATAACAATGATGCAAAGTATAAATCAGATAATTATTTTTTCAAAATTGCTATAAAAATAAGATTGCATCTTTGTAATAAATCCACAAACACTCGCTCCTCTGCTTTAGAAAGTAAAACTGTTTCTGAAATGTCTAGCTGTGACTTTTTCTTTTGGCTTGTAGAGCAAAAAGGTTCTCATTAACCTAAGAAGTCATAAGTTGAATCTGTTGAAATCAGTGGGAAGCTTTCTTGATTTTAGTTGTGTACCAATGTCCTTCATAACACTTGGCACCTTTTTGGCTGCTTTTCCTTTATTCTATTTTTGATGTACCTGTAGGAATAGAAGAAGAAATGGGGGGAACTGCTAAGAGGTACATTATGGCTACCATGGGTTTTCAAATGGTCTACCTTCCTTTTGAAATACTAATTTCTTTTAAGGTGCCTCATATAAAAATTAACATCGAGTTATGATACTTCGGATTTTACATCGAAACAGTAGCACACAGACATTTGTGTCTTTCAAGTCACAGTATGTAGTCTCTAATAACAGGGGGTGATAGCTGATCACATTTCAAAAAAACAGCATTTTGGTTTTGTACACAGAAAAGTACATCTTGGCTTCTCACAGAGATTTAAAAATAGCTGATTCTCTGTTTATAGACATGGAAACTGAAACACGGAAGGGTCAAAGGATTTGCCAGAGAGATTTATATCCAAAGCAGATCGGGAAATAAAACTTAAATTTCCTGACTGAGCACTCTGTTACAACCAAAATGTATAAATTTTCCCACTTTGAATGCTGATGTTTCTGAACTAACAAGCAGAAACCATTCTTAAACTGTGATACTGGTAGTTTAGGGCAGGTGATGAAGAAATGCCATAATCTCTGGAAAAAATATTTACCAAATGAAAGGAATTGGAATGTATTTTCACTTTTAATGCAGGATTTGAGATGGAAGCTAAGCAGTTATTTTAATGTATTTTTCATAAAATAAGATAATTTCTCTCCCCAACCCCCTTGAAAAAAAAACTTTGCAGACCAATGGGAGCAGCTTAAATGTGCATTTAGTTATGTATTAGTGAAATAAATGCAGGGAGGATCTCTCTTGATAGGCTATACTGTTTGCTTAGTTGTTGTTTCTGATGGTTGGGCTTTGCGTTTTATTATTTCTGTTTCCTCAACTTTTATTTTTCATAATGCACATGAACGGCTGTTCTGTTTTCTCAGCTGAGAAGCAGACTTGCTTGTCTCAGCTGCAAAACAGGCGACTGAGGGTAGGAGTTTTCTTGCAGACTTGACATGGTCACTGCACTGAATGTGGTTTCTTGTTGGCTAATCTCCTCCCCAGGCATGGGGACCTTTCTGGGTTGGCTGCAAAGGCACCATGCTGAGGAGTGGTGGGGGTCTGAGCGCCGGGTCACTGGTAGGGAACAGGAGCCCTTCACAACCAGCCTGGTCCCACCAGCAGTTACAAATAGGAAGGAGGCCCGTTTTGGGGAGACACCTGCAGTAGGAGGAAGTCCACCGACTCAAAAGGGCTTTGTACAGAAGGCTTTACACAAAAGGCAGACTAGACAAAGAGAATTGCTGAGCTTTTCCCAAGACAAGAAACACATCCCAGCATCCTTGAGCCCTGCTTTTGCATCCTCAGCCACTGATCTGAGCATATGCCCATGCCTCTGGGGTGAGGTGAGGTGAGGTGCTAAGGCACATGTACCTGCCCCACATGCATGCAGCCAGCACAACATGAGCAGATAGAGATTCAAAGTTGCCCATCCTATGGCAACAGCAAAACACAAATTAAAAATACTATGTAAGACACCTGTGGTAGGCCATTGTGAGACAAAAAAAAATCACCCCTTGGGACCTGGTTTTGCAAAGGGATGGTGAGGTGCCTAGCAAACACAGGTGGAACCTCTGCCTGGGTGCACAGTTTTTGTGCTTTGCACACAACTAGTAGGTGCCTACAGCAAGCATGTAAACCAGGCCTTTCTTTTTATTCAGTTTTTTTGCTTAGAATATTGGAGGTTTTATGATTCATTTTCTTTAAGTACCCAAAAGAAATGAGTTAAATATTAGATAGAAACGTGTTTATTTCCCCTTTTGTAAGTACATGTGCGTCCCTGCTCTCTTGTGCTCTCTCTTCCTCCCTCTTTTTTGTGTTCACATCCTCCCAGACAGTTCTTGTGCTCACAGCTTTCTTTAACAGGACTTTTTTATTCTTTATAAAATTGAGACTTATAAAAGAAATAAATCTTGCTATTGTTCTCTTGGGGTGCAGCTGTGTTAAACTGTAATCATGGGAGTTGAAACAGGTTTCCTCTCACAATAACATTTATATTCGTTTCCTGACACTCTTTCCTAATAACATGAGTGTCTTCAGCTGACCAAGGGGAAAAAAAGCCCTCTGCTGAGCACTTCTGAAGGTAAAATAATACTTGCGCAGCACAGAATAGTTACTGCTATACTACCGTATTCTTTTAAGCTTTGTTGTGCTAGATAAAGATCCACTAGATCTCTAATTTCCATTTTCCCCTGTTTCTCCTCTGTCTGAATTTTCTCCTACTACTGAGATGTCTTTTTCTATTGAGGACTAAATAAACCAGGCCTTACCATCTACCTTACCTACTTGTCTTTGTCTTTTTCCTCAAGGATGAGCACAAAGGAGTGGATCAAAACACCTGAGAAAGAGGCAAAAGAGAGTTTGCAAAGCCTCATGACGATGGAAAAATGGGAGACTTCCAGCTCATTGTGGCACTTCCTCTGACTTCTGTGAGCGAGAGTGAAATGGGTACCTTTGTATTTCAGATTTTCCACCTGTAAAAGTTACTGGGGTAGTAAAACAGTATTATTTGCATCTCCTCTCTATGTCCAGACCCTTAGATGAAATATTTGTCCAAAGACTAGTCTGATTTTAATCAGTGATATATACATAGATATGATACTCTTACTTTAGAGAACAGATGCAAGAGATTGATACCTTAGTGGCTGAGAGCTGATCTTATCCCATTTTAACAAAAGGATGTATTTTCCTCCTTTTTTTTTTTATGTGTCAGTGAATAAATGATGTTTACAGCAGCCAAGATATTACACATATTGTTGAAAACAGGAAGGAGTGAGGTCTTTTCACTTTCTTTTTCATTTCAGAAAATGTTGCTATGAAAAGCAATATGTTTTAGATAAGTGTGAAAAGCCATACAGAAAACTTTTTTTTTTTTAAGGTTAATATTTGTAACCAATAAACTATCTTTGTTTGTGTATGAGAAAGACTTCCAAGCCCTTCAGGAAAGCCTGCATAAGTATATATAAACACAAAACAGCCCCGTGTTGTGTTTGCATCTTCCATGTCTGCCCTGCAGCTGACACATCACCCTATATGCTTTAATGAAGACTAAAAGCACTGTGATCCCTTGTTATTATAAACTTTCCTTTAGCACAGGGGAGAGAGTGGATCCGGTACTGAGTAGGAAAGAAAATACCATGAGAAGATGCTTTTTTTTTTTTTTTTTTTCCTTCCAGGGGAGCAGGGTCATGAAAATGATAATCTGCCGGATGCAATGCCTGGGTAAACTGCTCATGTGGAGGGAGCTGCCAATAGGAAGAACATCTGTAAGGGGCTCTGTACTATCTCATCCCCACCGTGTCTCCTTTATTATACACTAAAGAGTACTTTTGGCAGAGTGCTGTCACAGACCTTTGCTGAAGGTAATCCTTCGGGGTAGCATAACAGATCCAGTCAGAAGATATCTGACCCAGCTGGTAAGTACCTGCAGAAGTGACTCAGAGCTGCTGTTCTCTCCCCTTTCCTCATGTCCGCAGCTCCGTGGGAAGTTAACTGTTTCCATTGTTTAGCAGAGTTATTCATAGTAAGGTAGAAAGACAGACCTTGTAGATGCTGCCCATCAGCAGCATGAATCCTTCTGTGTAATTTAACTAAATGAAAACCAGCAGAAAAGAAAAGAAGAAAAGAGGAGTAGCTTCAAGTTTGAAAAGGATAGCAGCCGGCCAGTCTGGAGTCTGTACCCCACTGTTTATAACTGCTTAATTTCTTGCTCCAAGACGTCTAAATCTAGAAAAGGGATTTTAAGAGCATATTGGTCACACATTTCTTGTTTAGCCTGAGAGGAGCACCATTTAAAGTGGGTATTTGAAGCACAGGGCAGCTAGAGAGAAAGCAGAGAGGTGGCTGCAGCTAGGAAGAAGGCATTTTGGACTGGTGCCTTTAGAAATGGGAGGGCAAAATACCACCACTGAACTTGTAAATGCTTGTGTGGTAGTAAAGGTGTTGAAGGAAAGCATAAGAAGCACAAAACTGGTGCAAGGAAGGAAGAGGGGAGTGGAGAAAGGAAAATAATTCTGATTAGAGAAAGTGGGTTTTTTTGGTAAATTTTTTCACCTAGAAGGGAGTGGGAAGGCTGTTCCACTGACATCTGCGGCAGCATTTGCCTACTGTAGAGTATGTGCAAGCATAGCTATTTATTTAAGCACAGCATTAAATGGATTTCAGAGCCTGACTTCAGGAGTCTTGGGTGTCACACTCCTTGCATGCCACACAATATTTACACTGCTCAAAACTAATCATCAGCAGTGTATTGAAGTGCAATGACATGCTGGAGAAAAATGCCTGGCACTGGAAATCATATGGCCTGGCTTAAACTCTTTGTAAAGCTTCAGCTTACTATGAGGTCTTCAGAAAGGCGTTTAACGTGCATTTAACATGTGTCAAGTCCTTCAGCATGACTAATCATTTTTAACATCTGTGAACTTCTGTGAGATCTACAGAGGAAGAACACTTGGTAAGCTTGGTACATAACCCTAGCCAGAGCCCTCCAGTCAGTTATCCACATCTCTGGTGTGACTCACTCCTAACTTTCTCTTTCTCCTACCAGCCTGAAGCTGTGTGCATGGGCTTTGCCTGAGGCTGAATTGTTTTTGAAATTTTGAGGACAAAAAAGTATAGCTACACCATATTGAAATGTAAGATGAGAGGAAGGAGGAAGAGCCCTAAATAAACAAAAACAAGCAAATGAGTCCCGGGGATTTTATGTGAACATCTGGTAGTGCCAAAGCCACAGGAGGCCAAAGTCTAAATTTCTGACTCTAAGAAAGGACCTAATGAGTATAATAAGCGCCACTGATTGTCTTAGTGAAAGATGGCTGTGATTTAGCAAAAATGAACCTTTGAAAGCCATCGTTTCAGTAGTTCCAACCATAGCAATGTTTCTAATCATGATTTGCCAACTTTCCAGAAGAAGTTCATATCCTTTGTTCACGTCTGGATGGCTAATTAGTCTCCTTACTAAAAATACATGAAGTTAAAACTGTTGCCCATTGTTCCAAAAAGCTTCTTGCTGCTTTTTTAACTTTGGCTCTGACCTTACCAAAGCATAACAACAACGTTACTTTAATTACAACTACCCAAATAAAGGTAAGGAGGTGTTTATAGGTTTACAAGAAGGTGGCTTGAATCTTTAATTCATTATTCAATTGGTTGTTAATTATTGATTGCTTAATGATAGAGAGTGCGCTCTCTACCTATAATACAAAGAAAATGTCTAATTTTAGCACAAACGTGACATAATTCTTTCTCCCGTCAAACCACTGAAGTGAAGTCACAGAAAACCAGCTTTATCTGATTTGGACTGAAAATGAGAAGAAAAATTTTTGTATAAAAGCCAAAACCTGTCCTTGGATGCAAGCACACACCTCTTGAGTTCATTTAGAGACCAATGTGTCTATCTAAAAATAGAATACATCTTGCCTGTTTTGGGTTAAAATTCAGTGGTGCTTTGCCATTAATGAAATTATTATCACAGACTAAATCAGAGATTATCTCCTTCCCTAGCACTGATTAAAAAGGCTGAAAAAATATCACCCTAAATTTATATGGAAAGCTGTGTGCTTTTAGCAGTACAATGGACTTTGACTTAGTAAATCAAACTTGAAGGAAGGTATTTCTTATGCTACTTATAAAATATTTCATAGGAAATACTTCTCTGGTTAGAGAAAGTTATCACATTAATACTGATACAAACAGCTTGTCTGAAAACTCTGCAAACTGTGACTTTGTGGTTTTGCCCTGTCTATGCACTTGTCTTGTGAAATGTCAATGTGAGTTACTCCACATTAACTCAAATCTATATAACAGGATCGATACCTGTCATCAGCTCTTTTGATGTTCATCCATCTTGTGTCAGGGCATTTTGCAAATAACAAGCAAATAAGTCAAAATAAAATATTAAAAAGCGCCTTTCTTTGCGGTACTTATGATGCAAAAAGATGGGCAACAGTGAAGTATTTCCAGAGAACTGTGCTGAGTATATTGCCAGCACATTTTCTGAAGTAAAAATGAAAAGACTATAGTGTTGTTTCCTTCTTAAAACTTTCTTTCCTTCTCAGGCTTCCCCATGACTGTAAAACACAGCTCCAAGGAGATAAAATATTCACCGATCAGAGTTCTGTCTGCTTTATTATTCTTCGCATATGTGTACTGGTAACATAGTTAAAAGGCAAGAAAAAGCTTCATTCCCTGAAATTTTTCTTTTAGCTGCACAACAATACAGCTAAAAACACTCATGGACTAAATGTGTTAGTAATGGGTAGCATGACCTGGATAATCTGAACCTCTGATGTAAGAGAACAGTAGTTTCAATGATTTTATTCTCCTGTGGATTTATATTGGTCCAACAAAAGGTAGAAGTTTCATAAGTATTTCATATTTAGTTGAGGCTGATACGGTGCAATAAATACTGCGATGACACCATCTTGGAAGTAGTTTGGATAGAATTAGGTTTTTTTCTAGTAAATGGTGTCAGAAGGCCACACTATGGGTCAGAAGGCCACACTGTGGTTCAGAAAGCATCTTTCATGGGAAGAATTCTGGAACTGAGAAGTTCACCTTGGTCAAAGTGTTTCTCCAGCTGACTTCTCATAATTTAAAATGCTTTTATTTGTACACGAAACCATTTTCACCATTTGACAGGGCAAAGCATTCAGATTTCATAGTCACTGACTAAAAGGTGGACATGCTTCTATTGTGAAATGTGGTAGCAGGAAAATGATCTTAGCCTTGTCCTCTTTGTAAAAATCAATAAAGATTTGGCTTATATAAATGATACAAAGCTGACTGGATTTTGTATAAGAGCATAGTTCAGTGATCCTACATTACGTGTACGAAATTTGTGACTAGGTTCAGAATAATTTTCAATTTAGGCCAAGTAGAAGCATTCAAACCCACTAGCATTTAATGATTTTTACCTGTTCAGCAAATGAAAAAGGGGTGTTCATTGCTGTCATGTTATCCCTTTTAGGGTGGATTAGTCATCAGGAAGCCATTAGAAGAGAAAAGTGAGTGGAGGTTACAGGGCTGGGTGGAGAGAATGAAGTTGCTCAGTAATGCAGAGTTAATTTGGATGTGCATTGGAGAGAGACCGCAAAAATGTGAGACATCTGCATTGCCTGGGTGGGCAAATGATGATGACACCAAGAAATATTTGTAGGGACATGGTAGGTTTGTAAGTCACTGAGCCAGGACACTGTAGCTCACTCTGCAAAGTGTTTTGCACCTCCCAAATTTTTACAGGGCGTGATTTTATGTAATCTATTGCATGTGTTTCATATTCGGCAGATTATGATCAAGTTTTTAAATTGAGATTAATAAAAAACCCAGCACACAAATATTCTTTTAAAGTTAGCTTTCAGGAGTTCTGGTACCCTTAGCAAAGAGCCACTGCCCAGCCAAAGTTTCCCGTTATTTGCAATAATGCTGCTAATGATACTGTTTACCGGCATTGGAGCCAAATAACCAGCATGGTAGCAGAGTGTAAACTAATTAAATGATTAACATTTACTATGACAGTCTTGTTCTTTGTGGCTGTTTAGTGGTATACACACATACAAACATACACAGACCCAGATACATGCTTATGTATTACTGACAGTTGGGGGAGGTCCATGACAAGTTAATCCCAGACTAGCTAAATGAATGCAATCTTTAAGCTTATGCCAGTTTTTCTTCCCTCTATCCCAAATCAGCCAGTTAAGGATTTTTGTTTGCTTGGTTGGTTGTTTTTGTTGAGGCAAACCAAATGCTTGGTCTTTTGGAAAAGATTTGTACTTTGTGAAGGGTTTAAAAGAAATATTTGAATTAGAAAGGAGAATCTGCAGCCAAAACTATTGTTAAAAGCTACCACCTAGACTGTGCGGCAAACTAAGCTTCAGGTTACCTGCAATCCAAATAGGCAAGTATGTGAAGGAAACAAGTTTAGAAAGAAAAAGTGGCTTTTCCGCTACTGCTAGGAGCAAAGCCCAGTCTTCCAACAGAACAGCTGTCTTCCTGCCGACTCTGCCTGGCCAAAAAACACACTGATTTTCAGCCAGACTTAGAGCTAACATGGATGCCTCTGAGGCAATGCACAATCTGTATGTTGTACAGCAGTACAAGGTGGTATACACCATCTCATATTAGTAATGCATGTGTTTCCTTGCACAGTGTTAGGATAGTGATTCTCAAGCCCTTGTTCATTAGGTAGGCACTGAACTCTCTGTCCTACTGATGACCATTTTCATACTGTTTCAGGAGCAACTGAAGTGCTTCAAACTGCATTAAGCAGATAAAACACTCTTTAACTCCTCATGTATACAATGTGATTACATGCATAATTTTGTACCGAAGCGTTTTGTTACTTGCTCCTGGATCTCAAATACTCCCATGTTTACAAACCCTTGTGCTCTTCTTGTTCTTTATTTTTGATAGCTTCCAATTACCAGACAAGGAGAGGGCTCTTTGTGCTAGGCAATGTATAAATTTTGTATAAACTTACATAAGAAGTTTATAAAACATTATAAAGTTTGTATATACTCTGATTGTACACTGGCACAGGTTGCTGAGAGAGGTGGTGGAATCTCCGTCCCTGGAGATCGTCAAAAGCCATCTGGACATGGTCCTGGGCAACCTGCTCCAGGTGGCCCTGCTTGAGTAGGTGGGTTAGAACAGATGACCTCCAGAGGTTCCTTCCAATCTCAACCATTCTGTGATTCTGTGAAACTTACAGAGGAAACAGATTAGACCTGTCCTTCCTAAGAAGTGTATGATATACAGAGGCAAGACAGACAAGAAGGCAAGGCAGAAAAAGGGTGAATGAAGTGGCAGATGTTATTGCTAGACCACTCTCCATCATCTTTGAAAGGTCGTGAGAAACAGGAGAGGTGCCTGAGGACTGGACGAAGGCTGACATCACTCCAATCTTAAAAAAGGCAAGAAGGAGGACCCAGGGAACTACAGGCCGGTTAGTCTCACCTCTGTCCCTGGGAAGGTAATGGAGAGACTCGTTCTTGATGTCATCTCCAAACACGTTGAAGAACAGGAAATTATTGGAAGTGGTCAACACGGATTTACCAAGGGTAAACCATGCTGGACCAATCTGATAGCCTTCTGTGATGTTATAACTCACTGGCTGGATGAGGGGAGAGCAGTAGATGTCATCTACCTTGACTTCAGCAGAGCTTTTGACACTGTCTCCCATAACATCCTCGTTAAGAAGCTGAGGAAGTGTGGGCTAGATAAGGAGACAGCAAGGTGGATTGAGAGCTGGTTGTGTGACAGAACTCAGAGGGCTGTGATTAATGGAGCAGTGTCAAGTTGGAGGCCTGTAACCAGTGGTGTCCCCCAGGGGTCAATACTGGGTCCAATCTTGTTCAATATATTCATCAATGACCTGGATGAGGAGACAGAGTGTATCCTCAGCAAGTTCACTGATGATAGCAAATTGGGAGGAGTGGCTGAAACTCCAGAGGGCCGTGCTACCATCCAGCATGACCCGGACAGCCTGGAGAGCTGGGCAGAGAAGAACGAGGTTCAACACAAGTGTAGGGTCCTGCACCTGGGCAGGAAGAATGCTAGGCACCAGTTTAGGTTAGGAGTGGACCTGCTGGAAAGCAGTGCTGAGCAGAATGATCTGGGGGTCCTGGTAGATAACAAATTATCCATGAGCCAGCAATGTGCCCATGTAGCCAGGAAGGCCAATGGAATCCTAGGCTGCATAGGGAAGAGTGCGGCCAGCAGGTCGAGGGAGGTCATTCTCCCCCGCTACTCTGCCCTGGTGAGGCCGCATCTGGAGTACTGTGTCCAGTTCTGGGCTACCCGGTTCAAGAGAGACAGGGAACTACTGGAGACAGTCCAGTGTAGAGCAAGAAAGATGATTGAGGGATTGGAGCATCTCCCTTATGAGGAAAGGCTGAGAGAGCTGGGACTCCTTAGCCTGGAGAAGAGAAGGCTGAGGGGAGACCTTATTATTGCTTATAAGTATCTAAAAGGTGGGTTGAAGGAGGATGGAGCCAGACTGTTTTCAGTGGTTCCCAGCGACAGGATGAGGGCCAACGGGCATAAGTTGGAACATAGGAAGTTCCAGTCTAATACAAGGAGAAACTTCTTTACTGTTCGGGTGACAGAGCACTGGAACAGGCTGCCCAGGGAGGTTGTGGAGTCCCCTTCTCTGGAGATTTTCAAGACCCGCCTGGATGCAGTCCTGAGTAATGTGCTCTGGGCAATCCTGCTTTAGCAGGGGAGTTGGACTAGATGATCTCTAGAGGTCCCTTCCAACTCTGAAAGTTCCATGATTACGTGATTCTGTGAAGTGTAGTTTGATTTCTCTGTATTTGCAGAGAAATGTAACGATTTATTGAAGGTTGCTACGTGAAGGTCAAGCAATTCTAATATGTGAACTTGAATTTCTTGAAACGTCATGACAACAATCAGCTTGATTCTCTTTTCCTGAGCTGGAGATATCCTGGTCTCTAAATTGAAGAGACATGGATTCCATAAATGGACCACCCGGTGGATAAAGAACTGGCTGGATGGTCGTACTCAAAGAGTTGCGGTCAACGGCTTGGTGTCCAAGTGGAAAGCAGTGACGAGTGGCGTTCCTCAGGGGTGGGTACTGAGGCCTGTACTATTCAACATCTTTGTCACGACATGGACAGTGGGGTAGAGTGCACCCTCAGCAAGGTTGCTGATGATACCAAGCTGTTTGGCGAGGCAGACACGCTTGAGGGGAGGGATGGCATCCAGAGGGACCTGGACAGGCTGGGAGGTGGGCCCAAGCCAACCTCATGCAGTTCAACAAGGCCAAGTGCAAGGTCCTATATGTGGGTTGGGGCAATCCCAAGCACAAATATAGGCTCGGCGGGGAATGGCTGGAGAGCAGCCCTGTGGAGATGGACCTGGGGGTGATGATTGACGAGAAGCTCATCATGAGCCAGCAATGTGCGATCGCAGCCCAGAAGGCCAACCGTATCCTGGGCTGCATCAAAAGATGTGTGGCCAGCAGGTCAAAGGAGGTGATTCTGCCCCTCTGCTCTGCTCTTGTGAGACCCCACCTGGAGTACTGCATCCAGCTGTGGAGTCCCCAACATAAGAAGGACATGGACCTGCTGGAGCGTGTCCAGAGGAGAGCCACGAGGATGATCCGAGGGATGGAGCACCTCTCCTATGAGGAGAGGCCGAGAGAGTTGGGGCTGTTCAGCCTGGAGAAGAGAAAGCTCTGAGGAGATCTTATTGCAGCCTTCCAGTACCTAAAGGGGGCCTACAGGAGAGCTGGGGAAGGACTTTTTACTAGGGCATGTAGTGATAGGACGAGGGGGAATGGCTTTAAGCTGGAAGAGGGCAGGTTTAGATTAAACATTAAGAAGAAGTTTTTCACTTTAAGGGTGGTAAGGCACTGGAACAGGTTGCCCAGAGAGGTTGTTGAAGCCCCGTCCCTGGAGGTGTTCAAGGCCAGGCTGGACGTGGCCTTGGGCAACCTGGTCTAGTGGAAGGTGTCCCTGCCTATGGTAGGGGGATTGGGACTCGATGATCTTCAAGGTCCCTTCCAACCTAAACCTTTCTATGATTCTATGATTCTATGAGATCTCGTTTTCTATCAAAGCAGAAATTTTACAATCTTACTTTCAATTTTGGTTTCCTACCAAATTCATCCCTGCTTACGTGACCAAGAAAACATTTGACCTCACAAGATGCTGGACTCCTTTACAATCACTGAAATTAAAACCGAATTCAACAGTACTGTGAATATTAATGAATGGGAAAAGGCACCTCACCGTCTCTTTAGAGAATCAGACTCAATGGTTAAAAAGACTAAGTATAACACGTTTTCATAGAAAGAAGTAGCTATGTATAAAGGGGAGCAATGGAGTTCTAGCCTTTATAATAATTCTGTTTTCAATGACTTTGAGATATTTATTTCTCATTCCTCCTGGTGCAATTCTTTTAACTGAATTTGGACATTGAATAAATGATTCCTGTGAGACAGTAATTTCTTTTACAGGAGGTGAAGACTAACAAGGAGAGCAATAGTAGCCAAAGGTATTAGAGCTAGAATCTGGAAACCATGAAATGTGGTGTTTGTGTAAACCTGATGAGAGCAGATCCTTTAATCAGAAGTAGAGCATGAAAAATTCTGTTGGAAGCAGACACAGGGAAGCTATGTTTAAGCTCTTGCTCCTGAAAGATTTTTCCCTGAAGCAGATTTTAGAAGGAAGAGGAGGGAATAACAAGTGGTTCCATATGACTTTTTTTGGAAATTACTTTTTTTTTCCAAGACCATCTCTGCTGAAATCAATTTCCCCTAATGGAGCTGCCCCAACTACTGTTCTATATTAAGGAGCCAGGTGTTCTGCTTGGTCTGTTTTGAATAAATGGCAGAGTATTTCTGAAAGACATTTTTTCATTTCTACTTTGTCATATTTATTTGATCTGTTCCTGTTTCAAATTGATGACTTGGTTAATTTAAAATTAAAGGCCTGCACTAAGCACTTTCAGCTCTTGTTGGCTTTAATTAGAATTTTAAAGTGATATTATCTTCCAAGACAATGTTGATGCTTATAGCATTCGAAATATAGAGTCATGAGCAAGAAACTGACAGATTCTTCTTGGCCGAAGGAGCTGGTCAGGATTTTTTAAATGGTTTTACAGTAGAAAGTGCAGTTTATACAAAACAACATTGCATCAGGGAGCTTTCAGTTTGTCTGAGATACCTCACGTTGATGTTTCACATAGGGTCAGCTCAAGTGGCCTTGTAATATTCTGGTTCGTTCAAACAATCCCAAATGTTTCTTTCCTATTAATTAAATTAGGACAGATTTCCCTACTGTGGCAAGCTGCTGCCTGGGAATCCCGCTGTGTTCAAGCATCCATGATGCAGTGTCATCCTTCCCCTGGCTAATGGCCCGCTGCTGTCTGACCGCAGGGACTGCACAGGTGATGTAATCTGGCCCGTAAGGAACATCCTTTGGGAACATCTAACAAACCCCAACTCATGTGGTCAGTCACACAACAGGTCTACTCCCATAAGCATCTGCACAAGTCTCTGAGTAAGTGTCCAAATAAGAACAGCAAGAGATAATCTCTATTTTTGACTTCTGCAGGGCTTCTGCATGTTTACAGTGACCTATACATCGACACAGGCCTGCAGAATACACTGGAAACAGAAGGGTAGTGTATGAACTAATTGTGTCACATTGCCTGAGGCTGATTAGGTAGTACTGTACCCTTGCTGAGATTATTGCTGTAGTAATTTCAGTACCACCTTCTTTAAGAAATGTTGGAGATAAGTTGCTCCCACTAAGGAAATTTTCTAGCCTTTTAAAAAGAAATATTATTGTCTGGAAAATCAGATTTATTCTGACTAGCTTTACCTTAAGTGGTCAATTTTAATGTTGTTCAGATGAGTATTAGAAATACAGAAGCATTTGACTTCAATCATTGTATGACATAAAATTCACAGTCTTTCAATGAAATATGTTCATGTATGTCTGTTGTGGCAAAAGAAGTAGGAAATTACTCTAGGTGGGGAATTACTTTATGTAGGAAAAGGAAGTAGGAAGTTACTCTAGATGTCTCTCTGTATAGTATCACAAATCTGCAGGCTAGTACAGGACATTGGAGGTTTAGCCAAGTTAGGAATCTTCGCTTACTGCCACTTTTGCAAGGGATTTGTAAAAGACTTGGAAGATGTCCATGGTCTTTTCTGAACAACAGAAAAGAAGTGTATTGCCACCCCTGTATCTAAACACCAATGGGATTGGCTGTGGTGGGTTGACATCACAAGACAGTGTAAGATGGAAAAGCTTGCGGCTTGAGATAAGGACAGGGAGATCACTTACCAACTACAATCACGAGCAAAACACACTTGACTTGGGGAAAATTAATTTATTGCCAATTAAAAGTACAGCAGGAAGGTGAGAAACAAAGACAACTTTCTCCCCACCCCCACAGGCTCAACTTCACTCCTGACTCTTCTACCTCCTCCACCAGAGCAGCACAGGAGGATGAGGAACAGGGTTTGTAGTCAGTCCCTACCAGTTCCTCTCTGCTGCACCTTCCTCATCATACTGTTCCCCTGCTACAGTGTGGGGTCCCTCACACAGGATACAGTCCTTCACAGACTGCTCCAACATGGGTCCTTTCCATGGGCTGCAGTTCTTCAAGAACTGCTCCAGTATGGGTATCTTCCATGGGGTACGGTCCTTCAGGAATAGACTTCTCCAGCGCGTGTCCTCCATGGGTTCATAGATTCTGCCAGAAACCCTGCTCCTGTGTGGACTCCTCTCCACAGGCTACAACTTCCTTCAGGGCACGTTCACCTGCTGCGGTGTGGAGTCTTCCACGGGCTGCATGCAGTGTGGATATCTGCTCCAGCATGAGCTGCAAGGGGACAACCTGCTTCCCCATGGTCTTCACCACAGGCTACAGGGGAACCTCTGCTCCAACATCTGGTGCACCTCCTCCCCTTCTTCACTGACTTTGATGTCTGCAGGGCTGTTTACCTCACATTTTTCTCACTCCTTTCTCTCAAAACTAGTGAGAGATGTTTTTTACCCTTTCTTAAATACATTTTCCCAGAGGCACCACCAGCTTGACTGATGGACTGCACACCTCCAGTGAGTGGTGTGTCCATTTTAGTGCTGGCTGGAATTGGCTACATCCAGCACGGGACAGCCCCTAATCTCTCCTCACAGAAGCTACCCCTGCAGCCCCCTGCCGCCAACTCTTGCCAATACATTGGCATTGTTTGTTTGGTAGAGAGTCTCAAGCTTCTTTTTGTGTTGGCTGTAGGGCTGCAGGCCCATAACTTACCCATAAACATAACAGGCCCATAAAGTTTTGTCTTAGGAAGTGTGGATCTTGTTCAGTGGGATGATATGGATTACCAGCTCACTGCTATGTGTCCATTTCCAACAGCACTGGGAGTCTAACACCACCACACCAGGCTGCAGAGCACTGTCTGTGAACGACTGAAGTGGAAAATTCCTTGTGAGAGTAAACCTATGATGGAGTGACTACGTTAGTGGACAAGGGAAGAGCAATGGATGTCATCTATCTGGACTTCTGTAAGGCTTTTTACACAGTCCCCCACAACATCCCTCTCTCTAAACTAGAGAGATTAGGATTTGATGAGCGGACTATTCAGTGGATGAGGAATTGGTTGGGTGGTCATATCCAGAGGGTAGTGGTCAATGGCTCAATGTCCAGATGGAGATCAGTGACAAGTGGTGTCCCTCAGGGGTCTGTATTGGGACCAGTACTGTTCAATATCTTCATCAATGACATAGTGGGATTGAATGCCCCTCAGCAAGTTTGCAGAGGACACCAAGCTGAGTGGTGCAGTTGACACACCTGAGGGATGAGATGCCATCCAGAGAGACCCGGACAGGCTCGAGAAGTGGGCCCATGGGAACCTCATGAGGTTCAACAAGGCCAAGTGCAGAGTCCTGAACCTGGGATGAGGCAATGCCCGGTATCAATATAGGCTGGGGATGAAAGGATTTAGAGCAGCCCTGCTGAGAAGGACTTGGGGCTAGTGGTGGATGAAAAGCCAGACATGAGCCAACAATGTGTGCTCGCAGCGCAGAAGGCCAACCGTATCCTGGGCTGTATCAAAAGAAGCGTGGCCAGCAGGTCAAGGGAAATGAAGGAACCTAATGAACTTCAACAAGGGCAAATGTAGGGTCCAGCACCTAGGGAGGAATAACGCCATGTACTGGTGCAGGTTAGGGGTTCACCTGCTGAAAAACACCTCTGCAGAGAGAGACCTGGGAGTGCTGGTGGACAACAAGTTGACCACAAGCCAGAAATGTGCCCTTGTGGCCAAGAAGACCGATGGTATCCTGAGATGCATTAAAAAGAGCATGGACAACAGGTTGAGGGAGGTCAACCTCCCCCTCCACTCTGCCCTGGTCAGGACACATCTGGAGTACTGTGTCCAGTTCTGGGTTCCCCAGCTCAAGAAAGACGAGGAACTGCTGGAGACAGTCTAGCAGAGGACTACAAAGATGATCAAGGAACTGGAGCATCTCTCTTATGAGTAAAGTCTGAGAAACCTGAGTTTGTTTAGCGTGGAGAAGAGAAGACTGAGTGAGGAGCTCATCAATGCTTATAAATACCTAGAGGGTGGGTGTTAAGAGCACGGGGTCAGACTCTTTTCAGTGGTGCCCAGCGACAGGACAAGAGGCAATGGGCACAAACTGAAACACAGGAAATTCCATCTCAACATAAGGAAAAACGTCTTTACTTTGAGGGTGACAGAGCACAGGGAAAGACTGCCCAGAGAGGTTGTGGAGTCTCCTCCTCTGGAGATATTCAAAACCCACCTCAACGTGTTCCTGTGCAACCCGCTTTAGGTGAACCTGATTTGGTAGGGGGGTTGGACTAGACAGTCTCTGAAGAGCGCTTCCAACCTTTACTATTCTGTGATTCTGTGATTCTGCCCCTGTACTACATACTGGTGAGACACGCCACCTGGAGTACTGGGTCCAGCTCTGGAGACCTCAGCACAGGAAAGAAATGGACCTGATGGAGTGAGTCCAAAGGAGGGCCACAAAAATAATCAGAGGGCTGGAGCACCTCTCTTATGAAGACAGGCTGAGACAGTTGGGGTTGTTCAGCCTGGAGAAGAGAAGGCTCCAGGGAGACCTTATAGTGGCCTTTCAATACTTAAAGGGGTCTTATGAGAATGATAGGGACAAATATTTTAGCAGGGCCTGTTGTGATAGGACAAGGCATAACGGTTTTAAACTAAAAGGTGGAAGATTTAGACTAGATATGAGGAAGAAATTTTTTACAATGAGGGTGGTGAAACGCTGGAAGAGGTTCCCCAGAGAGGTGGTAGATGCCCCATCCCTGGAAACATTCAAGGTCAGGTTGGACAGGGCTCTGAGCAACCTTATCTAGTTGAAGATATCCCTGCTCATTGCAGGGAGGCTGGGCAAGATGATCTTTGGAGGTCCCTCCCAACCCAAACTATCTATGATTTTATGACTTCTTTATCGACCTGTACATGCATGCAGACAAAGCAGTGGTAAAATCGTGTGGTGTATTAAATCAAGTTATTTTCTGGTAGTGTGTTCCCTTGATACTGTCTCATAGTAAATGAAAGTGCCTAGATTCTTTGAGATCATTTCCATGAGTGCCAGCATGCATAAAGAAGATTGGGGGTGGCTGGATTATATAGCTAAATCCTACTTAACACTTCTAAAAGATGGGAGAGCATCAACTCTCTAAATAAGGAAAATGCTGGACAGTGAGAAGTCATTTCTCCCCTTGACTTAGTCAGTTGATACCTCTGACCATTTTACACTATGGCCTTAATTTTATCGTGTTTATCACTCCTCTGATTTCCCATCCTTTTTTTTGTTTTTTTTTAAACACTTGTTTCAGTCATTGTTTGTGCTATGCTGTAGGCTGAACTGCAGAACAGAAAAAGTGCTTGGAAGGAATGGGCAAGTGTGATATTTCTAAAAAAAATTATTTAATCATCCCTAATATTTAACATTCCACAGCTGTTTGCAGTCACATGCTGTCTTAGAAGTTAGTTGCCACGAATTAGACAGCACTAAGTAGAAATTCACTTTGCAGCCCCATTACAAAAAGCTGAAGGCTACCACTTATTAAGAGACAATTAAATTCATATCTATATGGGTGAAAGCCATCTCAGTAGCCTAATCTACCTTCTGGAATCCTGTAATAGAAACACAGAACACGCAGAGAGCCTTGGTGTCTCCGCTACCAGAAGTCAAATAACGACCATTTAGTGGGATTCTATTATATTACAGGAAAGTATCACATGGTAACTTGAACCGCTACAGTCGTTAAAAAGAAATTCCTTGAAATATTAGTCTATTTTTATTGTTTATGTGTTGACTTAACTCAGATTAGAATGTCAGACTGTCCAGATCACTTTTCCTTTCTGTCTTAGTGAAAGATGAATAGTTTAACTCTCTCACTAATATTTTCAGTTGCAAGAACCAATGGAATGCCACCAGGCACTTCCAACCCTTTCCTTAGCAGTGTCTCAATGTTATATTCCTTTCCTGGTCATTTCCGGGCCACCACTTACCACGTCACTTAACTCTCTGTCTTTTCAGTTTCCCTGGTATAGTGCTCTCTAAATGCAGGATGATCGTAACTTTTTGGCTCAATGGTGGATGCTAGTGGATCTTTCCCATCCCCCAGTTGCAGCAGTGATACCAGGAATGCTACACTGCATTCAGGGACTGTCATTTCAGCCGTAAATACCCTCTGCAGGTCAGACAGTTCCAAGTCAACTGGGATAAAGAAAAAGAGCTTGGATTGCAAATGCATTGAAGTGAAAAATCTTTGCTTATTTGTGTCTGTCTGAGACATTTCTCTAGTGCTCCTTTCAGCTATGTACGATATACATGTCGCAGAGAAACTGCATGTATTAATATCACAGAAGCAGGGCTTATACACAGCCATAAAGCACAGGCTTAGTTGCAGAGACTTAATTCCTGATATAAATAACATGCACTAGAGAGTTTGGCTAAAGACATGTTAATTTCTTAGCAATAACAATCCTCTTGAAGTTTATGGCTGCTGCAGAAAACATAAGATAAAAAGCCTGCTGTATGTCTTGTCATTCCCCAGAATATATCAAAGTATCTTCATTTTTCCCTTCTTTCGTCTTTTGTATGCTGTATTTTTCTTCAGGGTTTGCTAGGGTCTTTGGTCAGATACCCGTTTTAAGTGCACACTACTTCAACTGTGGACTAGTGTTTTGTGGGGCTACTCTTTTCTTTCAGCCATTTAGAGACCACACAGGGAGAATATTTGGTTTTGTTTTGGTTTTTTTTTCCTGTAAAAAGGCTTTTTGCCTGTGTAAAAAATGCATTGCATATTTCAAGGAATCTCTTCTTCTGTTTGCTGCTTAGATGGGAGAGGAGGAGTTAAAAAAGAACAGCTGAAAACTGAAACAATCAAATACAAAAAATATCTTTGCTCTCCCAGAAAAACATTCACAAGAAAGAGAGGTTTATTTCCAGGCTAAAATGACGTTCACACCTTGTTTGCTTGGAAACGTCTTGCTCTTTCAATGGCACACTTCGGTTGGTAAACAACCATTAAAATTCTGAGCAGATCTGCATAGCTTGCAGGAAAACCTCTCAAAACAGCTGCAGCCTCCTTTCAGCAGATGGGAATTAATAATAGCCTTTGTTCTACAGGCTCTTCTGTTTGCACCCACAAAATGGGGCCAAAGCCGCTTTTCCCAGACCCCTGGTGTCCCTAGAAACCTGACCCTTGCAGTGGTGTGAGCTGCAGGTTGAGGATGAGCAGGGGAGGGTGAGCGTGGCACCAACCTCTGCCTTTCCCCTCCCCCTTGATGTCCCCTGCAGATAACAGCACTGAGTCCTGCTGGCACCATGAGATACAGACCGATTCTCACCCTTTACCTCCCTCTTGTCTCTCCTCTTAGTACGGGCGAACCCACTGGGGATGCTTTTGTTGCCTGCAATGTCTCCGGGAGATGCGTGTTTGGGACAGAGGGTATAATTTGGCACAGGGCCAAAGTGCCACCGTGGGCTCGGGGTCCTCCATCAAAGGATGACAACGCACCATCAGCACAGATGACAGCTCACCTCTGCTGGCTAAGAGAAGCCGCCAAGTGATGCCGCCCCGTGTGCAGTGGGTGAGGCCTTCCTGAGCCCCAGGCACAGAGGCAACCCCCAGCCTGCGGGATCCAAACAGCCTCTGTAGGTGCCTACACTGATGAGGGGTGTGGGACTGCACCAGGGGGTGACTCTAGCTGGACCCCGCTTTATTCACCCGGAATTTATTGCTTTGACTGCAAAAGATCCAAATTTCAGCTAAAACCTCTGGCTGGTCCCTTTACCCTATGCTTGATATTTTTCAACTGGAGCTTTTGCCTCTAATAGTGAGGGAATTGCCAGGAATGTCTTTTGCCTCCCAAAGCTGCTCTTTATAAGGCCTTGAGGCTGCTGGCAGGCCATCTGCACTGAACTTGGCCACTGTCTGTGTCATCTGGAGCTGCCCCCATCCTTGCCGCCTGCATCCCACCCTGGGCTTTTGTCCTTACGCTCCCCATGGATCGGGACCCGACTGCCAGAGAAGCCACCAGCCCCCTTGCGATGCCTCAAGACAGCATTGCCCCCCCGGGACCGCACAGCAATGAAGAAAAGAGGGAAGCATGTGAGACGCGGAGACAAAATGTTCTTGGCTGAGGGCGCTCGCCTGTGGCCGGAGCTCCTCGAGGAGATGAGACCCAGCCAAAATCCCCAGGAGATCAGAGCACGCCGCAAAATCTTCCAGTTCGCGGGCACTTTCCCACCCTCCCCGAACAGGAGGATAAATAAGCACTGCTCGGGGCGGGCAGGGGTGAGGGGCAAACTTGGGGGGTCTCCTGCGGGCGGACCTCCCTGCCTTCCGCCGCAGCGGGGCGAGGGGCAGAGCGGCGACCACCACCCGCACCATCCGCAGCAGCAAAGCCAGGCTTCACGGGGCTGCACCCAGGCCGAGCCCCCGGCCGGCAGGCTGCCTCCCGGGCGCCTCTCCCCGCTGCCCGTTAGAGGGTGCTCCGCGGCCGCCTTTCGGCGGGGCGCCCGCCCCACCGCCCGGCCCCGCTCCGCCGCTCCGCCGCTCCGCCGCGATGCGCCCTCGGGCGGGGAGCATCAGCCGGCAGCCTCCGCCGCTCTCCTGCCCGCCAGCAGGATGAGTGGAAGTTCCCCTTTTACGTCTTCTTAGGTGCGTTGAACGCTGTCAATTTGCCACCACCCCTGTGTCTGGTGTCTGTTTAGGAACCTGAAGGAAGCGCTTAAATGTTGTGATGCGGCCAACCTTGCGCTTCCCCCTTTACCCTGTTTTAAAATACAGAATGAAGGAAATTTATCGCTGGCTAAAAGAAATGACAGAACACATAAGCGAACAGTGAGTTTTCCCTAGTGTAAACTGCTGAGGTCTGCTGAATTTCTTTCGTATTGCCATTTGATTAAAGAAGGGGAACACATTTCCCAATCAATTTTCATTTCAGTAATTTCCTTGCATTGTTTGGATTTGTTTAGACTTTCTTATTTTTATATACATGGCGATGACGTGTGCTTCAAAATCTCTTTACTACAACTATTGCCAGATGCCCTACTGCACAATGATGTGAAGTTCTAACTCAGATGGCAGTATGGGAGTGTTGCAGACAAACAAGAAGAGATTTTCTGCATAGTAAAATCTGAAACACACTGAATTTTCTCTTCCTGTTCCCTTTACCTACCTGTGCTCTGATAATATATTATCTCTATTATGCTTAGAAGGGTATACATCCGTTTACCGCTACTGAGGTTTGATGTTTTGCAATCAGCTAAGGCAATAGTCTACAATGCTAGACTTGCAATGTTTTGGGAACGCAAACTTAGCTTTCAGATAGAACTGGTTTTGTGTATTGCCTCATGGGCACCAAGGCTGCTCCCCAGACAAGTCCCAGTTGTCCTCCAGATGCCAAAGTCTGCAACGGATCGGCAGGGGGGCAGTAAGCAATTCAGGCTGATCACCATCGGCGACCATCTACTGCTGTTGCTCTTTTCTGATGACTCATAATCGCCTTGTTTGGCTCCATTTTATAACATTGCTTCAGTGGCAGGAAAAAGGGAGCAGAAGTGAACTGAAAATGTCTGTGCTTTCTAAAGGAAGAAAAAGTCAAGACGTTATCTTTCAAGGGTGACTGCTGTTCAGGTACACTGGGTGGAATCCAATAAAGTACTGCATCTGAAGTGCACTTGAGATAAATTCAGGACAAATTCATATTAGGCCTCCACTTTTTTCAAAATTCGTAAGCATTTAGTTAAAGTTAGAGTTTAGACACATCTCTTAGCTACCTGAGCCATAAGTTAGGAGGTGGAAATCAAAGAAATAAAGCCCAAATCCTTGCAAATTCCATCACAAGATGCACTGTAAGTATGTATATGGTTTCCTTGTAATCAGTTTGCTAAATGGAGACCCCTGGAGTACTGCATCCAGCTCTGTGGCCCCCAACACAAGAAGGGTATGGACCTGTTGGAGCAAGTCCAGAGGAGGGCCGTGAAGATGACCAGAGGGCTGGAGCACCTCTCCTATGAGGACAGGCTGAGAGTTGGGGTTGTTCAGCCTGGAGAAGACAAGGCTCCAGGGAAACCTTATAGTGGCCTTCCGCTACTTAAAGTGGGCGTACAGGAAAGATGGGGAGGGACTCTTTGTCGGGGAGTGTAGTGATAGGACAAAAGGTAACTGGTTTAAACTGAAAGAGGGTAGATTTAGATTAGATAGTAACAAGAAATTCTTCACTGCAAGGGTGGTGAGACAATGGAACAGGTTTCCCTTAAAAAAAAAATTTTTTAAAATTTTTATTATTTTTTCCCAGGGAAGCTGTGGATGCCCCATCCATGCAAGTGTTCAAGGCCAGGTTGGATGGGTCTTTTAGTAACCTGGTTTAGTAGAAGGTGTCCCTGCCCATGGAAGGGGTGTTGGAACTAGATGATCTTTAAGGTCCCTTACAACTCTAACCATTCTATGATACATGGAAATGGAAATGCAAAGAGAAGTTTATTTTCTCCCAAACAGGAAGAAGATTAATTTACTGGGGTACATATTCCTATTAATTTCATTGACACTGGTTACAAGTAAAGGTATTAATACAACGCTTGCTGTACAGGACACACGTGCTATATATGGCTTGTCAGAGACTTCTAACTGTGAAATCAATTGCAAAACATCTGCTTTGCTTTACTGGAAAAGCCTGTTCACATTTCGGGGAAAAGTCCCAGAAGAAATGGTACCAAAGAGGTGAAAGAAGGGAAAAGTATATTCTTTGTATTCTCTGTTCTGGCTTAATACTGTAGTGAATAATAAAACTTGTCCAAAAAGTTACACTCAAAAGAATTCTGTCATAAAATGGAAAGTCTTATGGTTCAGGATCAAGGATAATAAAATCAAATAACACAAACTCCTGAATGGTAATTGGGAAATGAAAGAACACACGTAGATAGAGTAATTAGGCAGCTGATGATTTCAGAGAAAAAAGGACAGTTAAAGCAAAGTGAATTGCCACCGTCAGATACATGAGGACAAATAGAAAGGGTTTTATCAGTATGCTGGGGAAATAGCAGTACTTGGTAGAAAGTCCATCTGTTAATAAGTTGGGACAGAGGTTAAATTAGCAGACACTTAGCATGGTTGAAACACTGAACTTGCTTTTGTGTTCATCTAAAGAAAAATAATAGACAAAGAGGATAGAAAAAAACAGTAAATGCTAAAGGGAATAACCTACTACTACAAAAAAAAATTGAAACTGGATCTAGGAAATCTGGGCACATATGGGTCACTGGAATGACACACATCCTTAGGTGTTAAATATACTGTTTCCTGAATAATTTTCTGCCACTTACAACTATTTGAAAAGCATGGGCAGCTGTGGAAGTGCTGAAAGATGGAAGAAAAGGAAATATCACAATGCTTTTCTAAAACAGAAGGCAGACCAGCCGTGCCAGGTCTATGTATCCCATCTCTCCCCAAAGGATGGAGCCCACAGGGGTAACCCTCCCTCCTTTACCCTCTGTACCTCTCGGCCTAAAGAAGCACCTCAGCCTCTCAAGGCCAAGTTTACCTTCAGCGGTATGTAAGCTTAGGTGTAAGTGCTTACTTGGATCTGCGCCCCTGGGAAGAAAATAATTTCTGAGTATTTCAACTCAGACTCTTGGCAATGGAAAAGGAACATGCAGATACACAGGAGATGCTGGAGAAAGAGATGAATGGGATATAAATACTATTTTGCTTGGTATTAAACATCCGGGATTAGCACAGCAAAATGCAGATGATCTGAAACCTCATAGAGGGAAAATATATTGGTGCAGCACAACACAGTTTCAAGAGTAAAGCAAAAAATCTGCAGCAGTATTAAAAAAAAAAGTACAAAAATAAAAATAACCATATTCCTCAGGCAGGATGCCATTGATTTTGTCTTTTGTATGCTGAATAAACTGGGGAGATACAAAAGAAATCATGAGATTCATTTGCTATTTTTAATATACAGCAATGAATTTTAGTCCTTTAAGTGCCCCAGCGGGTGTAGATGTGGATATGGAATAAAGAGATGCATGGAAATTCAAAATGATGAACAGCTCAACAAAAACGTGCAATCTACTGGCATTATGAAGAATATCAGGATATTATTAATTGTGGTAATTTTTTCCTGTTTCAAGAGAGAGCTTTTCTCTGTTGGGAATGTAAAAATACTCACTGCAGCTTTATTAAAGCGTTTCATAAACTAAGTTTCATTAAAGGGAAGATCTGCAGCATTTCATCATGCCTCTAATGTCTCATTTGGACAGATCAGCTCCTTGATCTAAGCTTCTGATACCTGTGTAGCCCTGATTCAGGGAAGCATTTATATTCAGAAACAGCCCTTAGTATCAAGCATAGACACGAGTGATTTTCTAAATGTGAAAGGCCTCAAAGACATATTTAAATTCTTGCTTGGCTCAGGGGTTGCTTGCGGTCTTTTATGATGCTGTGAAACAGAAACAATGGTGACGATTACTGAGGTGTGAGCTGTGAACTGCAGCAATTTCAGCTGGAGATGCCCACCTCTCTGAGCTGACTGTCCTTGCATAGCCTGATCCCAGAGTAACTGGGACTATGTTCTTACTGGGTTTATTTCTTTTTCTTCCTTGAGTACCTTGCAGTGCATTAGAAAACCAAACCAAACCAAAAAAAGGTACACATGCAACTTTTTAGTTCAGCTGTTGAGTGGAAAGGAGTATCTGCAGGTCTGTGCTGGGTGAAATTGTCTTGTGGGAACAACGCTGTTTCATGCTTTCATTCAGCAATGCTCTACTCCCATGGACTAACACAGCTGATGTCCGCAGAGCAAGATTTCCCTGCCTGGAAATCCAAACTTCCCTTTCTGGATACCGATAGCAAAACCCATTGAGACCACTTGTCCAGGGTGCATGCAAAGGGACTTAATCTGGGTGAGTGCGATCAGGTACTTCTGCTTATGATGATGATCCTTGAAAGAGGATTTCTCCTGGGATCTCCGCTATTTTACTTCTGATTTTTTTTTTACAGAATTATTTTGTCCTTTAATTTTTATCCATCATGTTGTAAAGCGGATTGTGGGTTTTGGTTTTTTGGGTTTTTTTGTTCTTTTATGGTCGCCTTTTGCATTTCACAGAAGCATGGTATGAGAGAAGGTTTAAAAATGCTCACTTCAAAATGAATTCCAAATTAAATCCATCCTCAGCAATTTGACAGGTAGAAAATAGGTGCATAGTGTTACAAAAGGAATTCTTTCTCATTAGCCAATTAGGTGGGTAAGCATTTTGCACAGTCAAATTGGTTTGCAAATCTGCTCCCCATCTCAGCCTCTGCCACTGCTTTTCTGTGAGACCTTGGACAAGCCACTTTGCGTCTCAGTGCTGTTTTTTAACTTGCGGTGTCCTTTGCCTGTCTTAGCTATTTAGGTTGTAACCTCTGAGGGCCAGAAATTTTCAAAGTGTTTTAGGTGTTACAGAGGTATCTACCTGCCCATTTCATTCAGAAGCGCTGAGAGGAACCCTAACACAGACTGTGTTTAAAATTGCCTGTCTCAGGCTTCCTTACACTGCTGACATTGAACTTTCAAGACAGGTTTTATTCCAAAGAAAGCCAGTCAATACTTCTGCTTACCTAGCATGGGGCAAACAAAACATTTAGCACCAAGAACCTACTAATCTACATCAGCTGTCCTATTTATCAGTGTTACTTCTGCATGTGATGGCCCTTTCTTATAAAAGCACAATGGTGGCAAAAGAGAAGCTCAACCTACCCTGGGGTCTCCTGATCTGTTGGACCACAGGTAAGATTTACGAGGACAGGTGATCGTTCAGTGAAAGCCTGGCTGTGGCTAACTGGTCCTAAACTAACACTCACTGTCCTTAGGTGGCTTGTGACCCTTGCACTGTGTGTTAACTCAAGCAAGTGGTGACGGACATGGAGACCTCTTCCCCACAGCACACCATCCATCCCTGACCACGGGTAGATGCTGAAGGTTGCAACCTCCTGATTTTCACTAGGCTCTCCGAGAGGCTTTTGCTGTCCTGGGTTGGCATGGCTGGCCAGGAGGAGGCAGGCAGGGCATGGCAGGGCCCCTCCAGCGGCTCAGGCTGGTGTCTGCCAGGGAGCACCCCTAGATGGGGAGGTCTGACCTGCTTTAGGACACAGGGCAGGACAGGGACACCCATGTGCGGTGTATGGGGCCTCCCCATTGCTGAAGCCCCACAGGGGAGGGGTGCAGGGCCCTGGCACGCAGGGACGGGGGAGCACTTCTGCTTCTGCCTCTCCTTTCTCTCCGTTCTCCCTTCTCTTGCTATCTCTTTTTTCTCCTTGAAGTGTTTCTCCCTCAGCCCCCACAGCGCCACAGGAAACCTCACCCACTCTACCTATTTTTGCCCGCTGGTGTGTGGGCAGGTATACCTGCCCTGCGCGCCTTAGCTCAGCGCTGCATCATGGAGCAAGCACTTTTGTTCAGAGCTCTTTTTAAAGCTATTAAAATTAAAAAAAAAAATAAAAGAAACACGCACCCTGAAGCCTGAATAGCAGCATTTCTATCATCTGTTGTCATGACACACAGCTGACGTGGGAACACGGCAGTAAGGCTGACTGCTAGATGGGTTTAATTTTGGTGCAGAAATTTGCTAGAAGAAGCTTTCAAAAATATCTCTGGGTGGGAGGAAAACAGGTGGGTGCTAGTTATGTGTATGAAGCAGGAGGAAATAGTTGTCAATCTTACCTAAGCGTTACTCCATATCCATCAGCCCTTTGGTACCCTCACTACTCGATGGGGGAAATAAATGATACCGTCTCTCTCTGCTCCTCTCTCCTGTTACTTCTGGACAAGGTGCTGGTGGGCCATAGAGTGCAGGGAGACCAAGCATGGGATGACTGAATAGAACCATGGTTGTCTTGGTCAAAACACATGCTGCCCATGCAGTCTTGGTAAAGATGTCTGTACAGGACAGCGATCTCAGTATCATCTGCTGGAGCCAGGTGATGGTGAGATCCACCCAGGAGAGAATTCTGGGTCAATAGCATCTAAAACGACAACTGACACTGGAGATGGGTGGTGAGTAGCATATGGTCTGTAGGGATTCCCAGACTGAATGTAATTTCTGTGGTTGTCAATGTAGGTGAGCAAGTGGACTCAGTAGCACAGCTGTTCTGTTCAACCCTGTGTTCCTGTGCCCCAATACACACTTTTGTTTCAAAAAAGTCTTGGTTTTCCCTGTCAGTGTCCCTAGGTAAGTCAGAGCTGGTCTGGTTTTTAGGCATTCCTGAGCAGCCACAGCTTCTGCTGGCTATGAAAGAGTGTAGGTGTTCAGAAATATTATCTAAAAATCACTCTGCTAACCCATTTGAAGCTCATTTTCTTCTACTGCAACTACCCTTTATTAGTACATTTCTCATCTCTTTTAGTCATCTTGACTAATGACTTTACTCATCTATACTAGTTTACTCACCCATTTCAATACTTTCCTAGATCACAGGAACATTTTGTGACTTAATTAAGTAATCAATTAGAAGCTCAGAGGTCTTTGAATGAAAGGTGTTGTTTTATAAGAGCAAAATACTATGATTACATGACTGGAAAACATAATTCAGTGTTGGGACTTTCTTTCTTCTCCACATTTAGTGTTTGGACATCCATGGTAACGATGTCGGCAAAACTGGAACTGAAGACTCCAGTCGCCAGCACCAAGAAGTTTGAAAGAGGACGTCCACACTGTTGCAAGTTGGTTGTGTGGACTGAGATAGAGGCAGACGAAGAAGAGGAAGAGCTTACTTGGACAGGAGGTGCACTGGAATAGAAGGACATGTAAGTCTGTCTAAGCAGAGTAATTCAGAGCTCCCTTGTGGAGTAACACTTTCTACCCAACGTAGTCATAAAGCCAAGAAAACTATAGCATTTTATTTTCTCCTGTTTTCATTGTGTTTCAACTTGATCTGAAAATCTGGCTTTTCCCATACCACTGCTGCTGTTTTCCAAATGTATGAAATGGTTTCTTTGAAATTCCCCCTTTAGGGGTCCCAGACGAGATGCCTTGTTGAGTGGAAAATTTGATAGCAATGTATCCTTTGCATTCTGACCTTGCTTTCTGGTTTTGGTCCCCTCTCTTTGTACTCCTCTGATTCTCCTGCTGCTTTCTGTTTCCAGCCTCTACTCTGAATATCCCATAATGTGCTCAATAAAAATTGAATAGTTTCCACTTAGAATTCTAAAAATGGTTTGCCATTTCCAGAAAGTGACAGCACAAATATTATCATCAGTCTCTTATGCAAATTGCCACCTATTGCTACTTACCAAAGTATGACATATTTATCTGAAATCAGGCCCCACACTGTTCCACTCAGATGCTCTGGGACTCCTGACCTTCCCACTGGAGGTGCCCAAACCATTGGCACTCACCTTGTTGCTGGCCAGAGTAGATATTAATTATATCAGGGCTATGAGTTGTGGTCCACTCAGGAACTCTTCTTATCAAACTCCTCCTGCTCCAGGGTACATCCATCTGGTTCAGCCCATCAGAAGATGGCTTGCTCTGCCATTCTCCTGGCAAAAGTGTTTAGTGCCAACCTTGAAAGCAAGTCTGTGTTTGGCAGGTGACATTAGGCCTACAGGGTGAAACTTGGACTGCCTCATGGCATGCTACCCTCCCCTTTGCACATGAAAAGAAAAAAGAACCAGGATGGTTTGTCTGAATTCTTATCACACTTCTTTTTTCTTTCTTCTCCATCTTAATTCTAGAGGGCTGGGAAAAAAAATTAATTCTCAGTTTGTCATTGGGGGAATATAACCCTCTGGGAAAAAAATAAGCTCTGACTGTAGGGGCAATCTAGCTTCTCATGCTAAACAAAGACATTGATTTTCCCTTCCTCCTAGTTATCGTACTTCACATAATTTTTTTCAAGCCACCTTGAAAAGGCAGCCTGGAATAGCATTCTTCCTACATAAACAACTCTGTCTTTAGTAGAAAGTTTGCTTTCCTTTATGTGAATAGCAGCCATGCACTTTCAGTCAGAATAACCTAAACAAGAAAGGACTCAATTACATTTTTAAGAAGCATGTTTTCTTTGTTGACTCTCTGCTGGCTGCTCCAAACTGAAGACAAAATGACTGCCTGTCTGAAGACAGCAGATGTCTCAGAGATGTAAATGTTCAGCAGCCCTGAATCAAAGCCCCAGCATAGCTGAATACACTACTGTATAAAGACAATATTGACTGTCTTTGTGTTTGTTTGCTTTTTGTGTAGGGGGTTGAAAATGCTAGTGGTGTTTAAACACCTCTTTAGAGTCATTACAAGATATTGTGCAAATATAGTAATTTTTCCCTGGTAAACAGGCATGAAATGCATGTTTGCTTATCAGAATGAAACAGTTCCAGGGGAGGCCTTGATGTCTGTCAGGTGAATCATATAATCTCCAGATTTAATGTATTGAACGGGGTAAATAAGTCAGTTTTTGGAGATGTCTAAATATACATTTCCCTGAGAGCTTTTCCAGTCTCTAGGGTAAATAAATCATGCTTATATAAAGACTGGGTTTTTGTTTAAAGGATATGATTACCTGAATAAATAATTGTGGTATAACCATGTAATGCACACACCAAACATACGGAATTCCATACATTCTTCCCTGTAAAATGCCTATTGCTGAGCTGCATCAGCCATTTAAGATTTAATAATCTGTCATGAGATATTTCCCCCTCCTACTTAAGAGAAAAAGAGAAGCAAAAATAAAACAGATACAAATTTCACAGTCAACAAAGCTGCTGTACCTCTTAGGAATGTTCAAGTTATAACATAACCTGACAAAAATCGGGAAATTAAAATGCAAAACCAACCCTGCGTCCTTAGTTCACCCCTTTGTGCTTGTTCTTATTATCATGCAGAAGAACACGGCCATTTCTGCTGCGAATCTTTGCAATACTAAGCTTCCCTACTGCATTTTCAAGATGACTTATTCTGGCTGTTAGCTGCCTCCAGAACTGTTACGGTAGGTCATCTAGTCCATCTCTGCCAAAGTGCAATTAATCCCTACTGCACAGTTACAAGGGCTTATCCCACCTAATGTAAATGTCCTGCGCTAGCTGGCTTTCTCTTTATCTTTGCTTTACCAATGAATTATTTTTCAGGCTAGGAATATGTTCAAGAAATCAGATTTAATCAGGATCTTTCCCCTGGCATCATTAATTTTGTACTAAAAAGGGTGGCTGGTATTTCCCTACAGCTCCACAATGTTCTTTGCTGTATTTTCCTTCCCAAAAGCCAGCATCTGGAAGTATTGTCCTCTTTTTTGACTCTTTGGAGCAGGGCAAGAGGTACTGCCCAGCATTTGGCCTCCCTTTTGGGACAGGTCCTCACCCTCAGACCCCCCTTGGAGGGCTGTTGTGCTTCACCACCTGCTCGGGAGTACTGTGTCCTCAGTTTGTCTGCCTGGCTGGGCTCCCTCGCTTCCCAGTGAGGGAGTGTTAGTGGTCAGTGTTAAAACTCAGCCAAGCTTTATTCAGAAAGCGGTGCAAAGTCAGACACTGTCCATCTCTTCCTGCCTTTCTTTGCAGCTCCTATCTTGGAGATCCTACCTGAATTTGAAAACCTTCTTGGTGACTTGAGCTGAAAGTACTTGCCTCGGGTATTCATCCATCCTATTTTCTCTGAAAACTATTCAAGCTATTTGGCCTTTGCAGCCTCTCCCCAGGGCACAGCACCTAAAAGATGCAAACCAGCTTTCTCCATGGTGCCTACTCAGCCCCAGCAATGTTGTCCCTGCCTGCCCAAGCTTTTCACCTGTCTCGGCTATGATTAATACTGATAACACCTTCACGACTAGGTGGTGCCATGGTTTAGAGACACTGAATGAGGGGCAGATGCTCTGCAGAGTTCACACATGGCAGAGTCACATGTGGCCTATGAGAAATGTCCTGCTTTGCCCATTTTGGTGTGCAACCACTTGGCCAGGCCACTTCTTTCTCAATGAAGCAAGAGATCTGCCAGGTTGCTCTCAGTCTATGTTCTCAGTGATTTTCCCCCCCTGTGTTTAATTTTTGCTAAGTTGGGAAGGGAGAGTAGAAGGAAGAAGCAGAGAATGCATTTTCAGAACTTTTCTTTTCAGGGATGTATAATACGTAAATGATGAAGAACACTAGTGGGAATGTAGTTATGAAAAGTAAGTAGCAGTATGCCTTTGTACATCCGATCACCAAGAAACAGATGATAGTGTATGGGAGTCCACTCTGCTGTTATGAAGCTGTGAATCATCATAGAATCATAGAATCATAGAATGGTTTAGGTTGGAAGGGACCTTGAAGATCATCGAGTTCCAACCCCCCTGCCACAGGCACTGCAATATCTACTAACAGCCTTTAACTGTTCCTTCATTTTATTTCCCTTACCTTTAACCATGATGTGAAACTGAGCCAGGAAGGAACTGCTTATTAGCCTTTCTAAGTGTATTGTTCATGGCAATTCTGCACAGTTTTGCTGGCATCCAGGGGACTGAAACAGGCACAGGCTGGTTTTGGAGACTGTAGTGGAGCAGAGTTAAGCTGTAGTTCCTAAATATTGCCTGATTCTTAAAACAAGTATCTGGAGCTCAGATCTTCCATTGGTATATATTTGTAGGGAATTTTGCTTGGATGCCTTGATTTCATTGATAATACAAGTATTTAAATGCTAAGCACAAAGATTTATATTGTTAATAATACTATAATGAGGAAAGAAAAGTAAAAGAACTAAATTACCTGTCCTTACCTAGACAACAGAGCATGTATTTCTGTTTCTCATCTTGCACCTTTTAGTGCTGAACAGACAAGAGTAAATTATAAGCACTTTCTTCATTATTTACTCTTTATAAAGGACAGTAGCATCCCCATTCTCCAGGTGAGTAAACCAAAGACAGAGATGGTGGTGCTCAGGTAACTGAAGTAGGGGCCAGGCTGCTTCCTCTGATACAGGAGTGGAGCAGAACAAAATTAATTTCAGCGAGACAGTGCCAGAGAGCACCACAGGAGGGAATATCACATTTTTCCAATCACTTCTGGTAATGCATGCGTTGTGATCCAGGGTTAGTCTGTGCAGGGACAGGTCCTGCAGGAAAGTTAATCAAATTAACTTTTTAATATATATTGGTTTAATTGCGTTACCTCACTGTGGTGATGTTTTTATTTTGGTTTAAAATAGGCCTTAATTCTGTTTCTTTTAATTCACTTCGGAATGTAATGTTGTTTACCTGATCCAATTTACATCCACACCTTGAATTAGCTCAGCTTACCTTTCCTCCGCATCCCCATGCAGGCAGGACCTAATTTTGTTTTCTAAGTCTTGAAGATGTATTCTACCTTCTCTTCTCAGCACCACTGGGAGATTTCTTATTTCTGCACTTCACAGATTGCTGGATTCCCTGCCATCACACAGTTAATTTAACCAGCTGTTGAAAGGTCTGTGATATTAGCAGCTTTTGTCTATGCAGAATTACTTAAAAAGCTGGTGGTTAAAAGGAAGGTGAAAGAACAGGTTGAAATATTAATTCACAGCATAAAAATGATGAAGCGAGGCGGTAATTATAGCCTGAAAAGTCCAAAAAAGACAATGCGACCACCTGTGCGGCTTGTGGCAGTTTCATTAAGGCAAGAGACTGAAGAGAGGGTGTGAATATCGGCTTCTAAAAATCGTTTTCCCTGCATGGGGGATGCGGAGGAGCTGGGTTTGCACT
This sequence comes from Pluvialis apricaria, assembly GCA_017639485.1. Taxonomy (NCBI): domain Eukaryota; kingdom Metazoa; phylum Chordata; class Aves; order Charadriiformes; family Charadriidae; genus Pluvialis; species Pluvialis apricaria. The sequence continues at coordinate 45,247,174 of CM030044.1, read as the reverse complement.
TGGTGGCAGTGCTCTCCCGCGCTGCCAGCAGCCCTGGCCGCCTGGGCTGCTGCTGCTGCCTGCAGAAAACATGGAGGGGGAGTGATGCCTCTGCACAACCAGGGGCTCATAATCTGCCTAATATTGTTTTCTTAATTCATTTTAAATACTGTTCCTCTGCTCTAATAGAGCTCTGCTGTTTTAGAGCTTTGATTACTGTCTAAAGGACTCCCTAAAAGGAAAGGCAGGAAAGCAAGGAAAGGAGGTGGTGTAAATGGGTGAAAAATGTTTGTAGTTCAGGACAGGGGGAGCCTCTGTTATTCAGAGTCCCTTGAAAGTAAGGATAGATGGTGGGAGCGAAATGGATGGGGTGTCTTAGGGCCATAATTGATATTTAATGTCTGCCTGGTAACAGCACTGCCCCTCATGGACTGGCCCTACTTCTCCCTTTCCATCCTTCCCTCCTTCCCTCCTTCCTTCCCTCCTTCCTCCCTTCCTTCCCTCCTTCCTTCCCTCCTTCCTCCCTTCCTTCCTCCCTTCCTTCCTCCCTTCCTTCCTCCCTTCCTTCCATCCCAAGCTGGCTGTACTGCTGTAAGCGAAATGGCATGCCTTCCCCAGCCTTAGCTGTGGCACGTCTGAAAGCAAGGAAACACACCAGCCTCCAGTAAACACCCATTGCCAAGGCATTTATTGACTGTCCTTCAGCTCTCCAAGAGGACGGGACAACTGGTGCTGGAGGTCAGGTTCACTGCAAGGTTAGTTGTCAATGACAGCACCAGAAGCCACAGGCTGCTCTCAAAATGAAGCTCTGGTCCCTATGGGACTCACCAAAATTACAAGGACTGAGTGTGCTAGACCTCAGTTGCCTCTCCCTCAACAAGAAATCCATAGCATCATAGCTGAGGAGAGAGAAAGGGGAAATAAAATGTCCTTCAAATGCCCTGTTCCTTGTGTAATGGGAATCTTGCATTTAGATAGTGTCCTCACTGACTCTGCTGGTAGCAGATGACAGTCCTCTAGCACCTCTTTAGGATTAACTCACTGATGGCCCTGCAGCATGTAGTAACATAGACCTGCTGACCCCTCTGCTGTATTGCTACCTAGAGAAAAGTGTAAGTGAATGTGGTGTGGTCAAGTCTTACGATCTTATATGAATTTCATGGCATTAGATGATTTTCTCAAAGCTTCAGTCTGTGTTCACATGACATGCAGAGACATCTCTCATTCTTCTTGTTTTAAAGGGAATGTGTGGCTTTCCTGATCGTGTGGAACAGCTTGAAAATGTGAAAAACAGAGGCTTTGATGGCAGAAAACAAATTCCCGCCATTTGTCCAAGAAAATGTAGGGCACTTTAGTCTCATGATTTTTGCCGGCCTCAGATTAGGTCAAGATTAGTGGACTTGTCTCTGCTTCAGCCTCATAGACACATTTTAAGTGTAACAAAATAAAATGTGAGAGACTGTGCAGCTGCTCCCTCAAGGTACATTGGTTGCTAGTGCACTGTGGTGGAAAGAACTATGTAATATGAGGATAATGATGTTGGTGCGCAAAAAAAAAAAAAAAAAAAGAGCCAAAACTGACCATGTGTAAGTACAGGATGGAAATAGGAAGTATTGTAAAAATTAGAGTGAATCTAGTGGCTTCCTGGTAAAAGCAGTGGGAGAGGGAAATAAAACGGCTTTTTAAATAGAGTTTGACTTGGTCCTGAGAAGAAGGTGAGGTTCACTAGACCAGACTCAGTGACACAGCTCTTTACCTCCTCATACTTGGAGGCCGATTACGCACCATGAGAGTTCACAGCCCATTCTAGGTGCACAGGTTAAACATTCGGTGCTCAAATGGGCCCAAGCACTGAAATCATCTTCCTTCCCATGACACACATTGAAAGGTGAGTTTAATGTGGTTTCTGTGGCTGACTGGGGCTGGTTGTTCAGCAACTGATATTGTTCACAGATTTATCTATCAGCAGAGATAAACCTCACTGCTTTTACAGTTCAGTGGACCTCCCGATCAGCCCAACCTCAGTAATGAACAAAGGCTGTGAAATAACTTGTATCCTCTATTAGAGACAAACAAGCAAGAACAACATCACTTAAGGAAGCAACATAAATAATGAATGAGCCGAGAAATATGGTCCTTTCTGACAGAAATGATGCTGGTTTTAATTTGTGTTTATGGCACCTAAAGTAATGGGCACATGAAATATGCATGGAGAGAGAGAACCAGGAGAAAAATCCCTGCAGAACCCAGCCACAGTCCCCTGGACCCTGACCAAAACTTGCAGTGGGAAAAGTGTAACCAGGAAAAAGAAAGCGGAAGAGAAAATAATAAACACTGGAAAAATATCGGGCATACCTTTCTCTGATGCCAGCTACACTAGTAGAAAATCAAAACACTATTTAGAAAACGAGCTCAAAGTGTAAGATTGCCTAGTGAGACAGTCTTTAGCATTTGGCATAAAGGGAACAGATCTTCATGGAGGGAAAGATAGTGTTTCGGTGCTGCTTGTGTACAGAATGTCTTTATTTAAAATATCTGAATTCCTCTTTCAGGACTCATTCAAGGTGGTTGTCTTCTAAATTTAAAGGTAGTGTATCATGAATCAGATTAAATTAAGAATGTAGCCCATCATCTTGAACCTTTCCCTGGAAAACTAAGTTAAGTTTAGTTAAGTTTTCTCCAGAAGAATATTTTAGAAATTTGTGAAGTAAGGACTAAAGTGATTTTTGTTTTCGCAGATGAAATTAGCTTCTTCCTGGACTTTTAAAAATCTACAGAGGTGCTAATGTGTCTGAATATGATGAGTAGGGCTATAAAATTGTACATTTTTTTGATTGAGCTACTGAACAATAATGTCCCAAACCTGCAGTCAATCAGAATGATTACAGGATTTATTTTTTTTCCCTGAAACAACAGTGCAAACATTTTTGATTGAGCTTGACCATAAAATCTGATTGACCCAAAGTAGCACATTTCATTTTCACCCCAGGAAACAATGGGCTAGCTTTCTCAGCAGGAGCTGAAATGGGATGGGGTTATGTACGTGAATTTGAAATGTGGGTTTTTCTAAATGGATTTTTCCACAAAGGTACCATAGATTTCATAACAGAACTTCTGCATATCATAACAAGGCTCCTGCACTTTCTCTTCAAGAACTGCCCAAAGCTATGTGGGTAGAACACCCCAGTATGTGTGTGACCCAGGTGTTAAAACCACATCTTCAAGAACAGTGTCTTATCCATCAACATGTTACAGTTATGAATCATGGAAAGACTGTACTGAAAATTGTTAGTCCAAAAAGAAGTGAAAAATAATAGTCTTCAGACAGGTAAAATGTTACCGTAAAGAGGGAAATAACCCTCTGTAACAAGAAGACATTCAGAGAAAAAACTTTCTAAAGGTAAGGATAGAAAAGGAGTAGATGCCCTGGTGACTATTCATCACTGAGATGTTAAAAGAATGTCAGAGTGCAATTTCTGTCCAACATGGCTTTGGCACAGGCAGTTCTGCAGAATCATGACATTAACAGGCATGTGGGCAGAAGATGAAGGAGGAGGCTGCTTAAGGTCTCTTCCCGTCCACTGGTTCAATGAGCTAACAAAATGACCCCATTACTTGATGGTTCATGGAAGTGCTGAAGTTGTGGAATTGCCCTACCAGTGTTTACTTGAATTAATGCTACGTCTAAGTCAGAAGCAGGGTGTGATGTGCAGTGTCCAGTCTGCAGGGTGTACAGGGGTCCTCGTACAACTCCTTTGTATGTTTACTTCCTCCCTGGCTGAAAGATGATGTCCATGCAAAATGGAAAAGCATCAGCGGTCAAGAGCGAGCAGAGCTGTGCTGGAAGCAAGAGCTGTAGGAGAGTGCAGGTGGGTGAGGGGTGCAGTCCTGGGCTCCTCTGGGAGTTTCACCTGCTTCAGGGCTCTGACAACTGTCCTGGAACAGCTCCTTTGTGTTTTGTTACATGAGCCTGAAAATACATTTGAGAATACATCTTTCCAGTGTTTTCTCCAAGAGGTACCTTAAGTTGTCGTGAATTATTGTGTCATTTTTATTTCAGCTGAAAGTCCTCCGCAAATCCCTTCTGAGTCTGCAGAGAAGTCTGACCACCCAAAACCTGCATTTCCCAGAGAATTTGCTGAAAGGGAAAAAAAAAAAAAGAAAAAAGGTCCATCTCTAATGACAAAACCATTTGTTTGCAAGAACTTTTCACAGATGACACAAGAATTTCCTGTTAATGTCTTTGGGGCAGATCCTTGCATGATACAAATTGGAGTGTGTCTCTATGTAACCCAGTCTTTCTCTTTTATTGGTATTTCAGAGATTCTCTTTGAAGTGCCTCCATTTGCACAAAAAATGGACTGAGGCTACAGCCATGCCAAAATGTGTCAAAAGGATACAGGGTTGGATCATCAGCTGGTGGAAATCAGTCTATCTCCATGATTTTGGATGGTTTATATAAGCATTAGCAGGGCTACACAGTTTGGCAGGGAGATGGGAAGAGTGCAGCATTCCTGTGCAAGGATATCCTGACAGAGATTTCTCATTCTCACCTGTTTCTTTCCACAAAATGAAACATAAAAGGCATTCAGCGACTTTCAGCAAGCACTGGATGGCAAGCATTGTAGCAGAAAAGCCTCAATGAGCCTGAGATGCACTGGGTAAGCAGGGAGGGCTGTGAAGAAGACCTCCCTTTCCAGGACTCTGATGGGAAGCATAAGCAGGTAAAACTCTTCTTTGGTCACATGCTAACTTTTGACTGTTGATTTCCTATTCAAAGTTCTTTTGAGCAGAAGGCAGCATAAATGAGGAAAATATCAAGCTACTGGTAGAAATTGCCATGTCCATTCGTTATTCTTCTGAAAGGTCTCTGTGCAAAGAGTATGGATCAGACCTTGCGATGAGATACATGCATCGTGTGCAAGTATACCTGATGGTATCTCTTGGTCTGAAAAGTTAAACAACTAGGTTGTATTTGAATGTCTGGGAAACCAAGCTCTCTCCCGCAGCATGTAGGACCATATTTTTTGTTGCACTGGGCTCTGCAGGAATCCTGAGCTCAAACCAAAAGAATTGTTGCTCAGCAAATCCCAGGTTGACAGTAAAGGCCACAAAGCTAAGTAACAGAAAGAAAAAGCATGACCATCACTGCAAAACAGGTGTTGTTCTCAAAAGAAAGCAGTTTGGTCTGTTCCAGGGCTTTTGCTTTCTTCTGAGTTGTGTAGTAGTACGTAATTGTAGCCTCAAGATAAGCAGCAGCATATTAGTGCCACAAGAACACCTTAACACTTGTTAACTGCAGAGCCAGTGATGAGCTTACAGAAACCTTTCCAAACCTAATGGGACTAGGTTTGGGCTAGACCTACTTCAAATACTGTTGCAGTGCTGCCGTGGCCCCTTTTGTGTGCATTTTAAAAAAAGGTAAGCTCGGACTCACAAAGCCAAGACATCTCTGCTGGTCAGGTAAGTGAGACATCTTCAAGGAGCCCTACTATCAGACACCTGGCTTTTCAAACTGAACATCCTCAAAAGCAGTAAATTCCCACTGTCCCACCCAAACCTGCGATGAGTGATGCTAGCTGAAGACCTAGTCCATTTTGTGGTGCTGGAATAATCCTGCCAAGGAAAAGTATGATTCTGGAGGGCAAGGACTTGTTGTGAGCTACCCAAAGTTTCTTAGAAATACCTGGAGTGGATTCCCTTTTCTTGCACAAGAGCAAAAGGCAGTGTGGTAGATTTTGTGCTATGGATATAGCTCTGCGAGGAGGATCTAACGCCTGCAAATTCTTAAACAAGTGTTAACAGGTCCACCGTCTTTGCGTTGTTAAAAACAAGACCACACACAATTTGCAAATACACTTACTTGCAAGAGCTGCATAGCTAATTTTACACTGTGCTTCAGCTGAATACTTTTCAGATAGAGCAAGGAAGTAAATCACAAATCAGTCCTCTAAAGAGACACCACAGCCCCAATTGTATCATACACAGCTCTAAAATAAGCAGATCTTTCTTTGATAAGTCACTTTGATTATTTGAATGTTGACCAGGAAAGTGAGTCTTCATGGAAGAAATGACTTTTTCTTTGCAGTGGGAAGACAGAATTTCCTGGAACATGGGCAGGGCAAGAGCTAAAATCCCTGATGAGTGTTATTAAGGACATTGTTATGCAAATGTAATATGTTGTAGCTCTTTGGAGGAGGGATTTTCCTGCCAAAAAAGACTGTACTATTTTAACAGTTATTTTAATAAAAATATGCCCAAATGCATTTGTTTAGACAGTGTTCTTTCCTCTTTTATGGGGTGAGAAGTTTTGGAATATATGTTTTTTGGAAAAGCCGATGTGGAAATTGCACTGAAAAGACTTGCTTTGAAGTAATGGCATTTTCATATTTTATCATACTGAAATGCTGAAATACCAATTTAAAACACAAGGTTTCACTTTCATATGTTGTTTCAACCCAAATTTTTTCTTAAACATTTCTTCTAACATCAGAAAATCAGAACATCAGTAACATCAGAAAATATCAGCACTGTCCCCCAAGATAAAAAATGCCTGTGTAACCCCATTCTCACTGGGAAAATGTTTCAGTGGAAAGTATTAGCCATTGTCAGAGTTCATACAAAAAATTCTTTCCACTGACTTTAACTCTTTATTACTTGCCAGGACAGGACATTTTTCTACATTACATATATTTTGCATCACACAGTAGAGGCACCACTGTTCCTGCTCCAGTTTTGTGCAGAGAAAATTGAAAATAGAAAAGCATCCAAAGTCTGCTGAAGTTCTGGAAATCAACAGTGGAGGCTGACCTTTAGCATATGGGATGAACATATCACACAGCAATTTCAAATCAGTGCCAAATCCAGCACTGATTTTTTTTCAGCGCGACCACTGATTGGCCATGAGTTGGACCAAAGCTGCCAAATTCATTTCCCAAACAGGCCTGAGTGACACAGGCAGGGACTGGCCCTGCCTGCACGCAACTGCAAGGACGTGAGGTGTGCACGCTGCCAATTTGATCAGGCCTTCTCCCTGGAAACTTGCCGGGCATTAGGCGGCTTATGACTATCAAATATTTATCATATTGTCAGAGAATAAAGCAAGGACTAATGGATGTCTTCTATAGCAGAGCCCATTGCGGTAGGTTGTTCGATAATGAGTGAGGGAGTTTCTTCGGGACTTCAAGGAATGGAGCTTCTCAGCCTGGTTTCATCTTATTTATCAAAAGCCCCATTCATGTACACAAGGCTGCCAAGTTGCGAGAAGATAATTGCCATGCATGCTACAGACCAGAGAGCCGTCCTCACTGGCCACGTAATGCAGGCACAGCCAGGTCTGGAAACAAGCACCAGAAATGCTTCAGCTGGCCTCTGTCACTGCAGGTACAACAGGAGGGGAAGGGACAGTGTTAGGACCCAAAATGTCTTGTATTGACCTGAGGTAGAAAGCTACCACAGCCTTTGGAGAAAGGATGCTGCCAGCAGCTCTGGCTTCTGGCTGGGAAAGAAAAGTGTTTTCTGTGATCGTCATGATGTGATGGTACTTTTGATCCTGGACAAATCAGAGATCATGCAGAAAACAATAAAAAAATTCGGTGAAAACATTAGGTTAAGGTTCAGATTGTTCATATTTTAACTCAGTTTATTAATTCTGTCTTTTTATTCATCCAGCCAGGGCTTTCCAGCAAGAGTTTTAATGTGCAAAGAGCTTGGGGTGTCTAAAGAAATAAAGGTGTGGGGTCTGGAAATGCTTAGTTAAAATTTTGGCTTTTTCACTGCCTTGTGCAGTTTCCAGCTGGCTAATTCATGTTTCAGTGCCTCAGATGGTTCATCAGTGAGGCAGGATGACAGCAGTGTCCACACAGAAGTAGTGATCAGGGGAATAAAAACATGTTCCTAAATATGTAGAACATTAAAAACTAAAAACAGTAAATACAAAGGAGAAAAATATGTTTACTTTTATGGTGTAGTGGCTATATAAAGGGCTGAGTTCTCTGCTAGCTAAGGAATACAGCTCCTAGTGACTTTGCAAGGTCAGGTTTTAGGTTAGTCACAAGTTGGCAGCTGTCAGGGATAGCCAGATGGATATGTATTTGTATATCTTAAGATTACGGTAAATTACTTGGTTTTGATGTCTGTGTTTGAAGGTTATTTAAGGGGTGAGTTGACTGTAACATGGAACACAAAGGGATAGAGTTTGATCTGTCCATGGGGGTATAAATCCAAATCTATGGCCAACTCTTCAAAGTGGCTTTACAAAGCAAAAAAGAAATTAAAAACTCAGTTGAAGAGATGTCATTCTTGGTCAGTATTATGTGAAGTTCAGTAAAGGATTGTGCGCACTCTCCCTCACCCCTAAAGAAAGGCCCCTGACATCCTTCTAGACATGAATCTTCTTTAATGTCAATTACATTTTGGGAGGGTTTGTGTGATTGGACCAGAGTTTTGCATGGAAATGGCCTGGTTTTGTTTTCCTGTTGACCTCCAATGCTGTTGTATGTGGCTTTGTTTCCTTGCATAATATTTCCCACAATGTTAGAACTTAACTTTAAAAAAAATGGTGGTGTTTTGTTTTTTTTTTGCCATGGGGATAGATAGAAATATTAAAAGCAGGCACAGATTAAATAATAAACATTCAAAACTGTGAACTTTGAATTATGCTTTGTTTTGGAATAGATTCCTCCAGCATGTGCAGATTCAGAGATATATGATTTTCCCTTGGTACTGAAAACCAGGAGGGTTTCCTCAAGTCATCTGACCACACGGCATGGTGTATGTTATACAAACCCTTGCCCACACTACGGTTTTGGGAAAGGTCTCCCTCTCCCTCTGACACAGACTGTGTTCATTTTAGAAAAACAAAGTCCTGTAATTCCTGGGATGATTTCTGCTGAGAATTAACGAGCTGACTGACAGCCGAGTGCGTGGTCATCCTCTAGTGCTAGCAGGTGTGTCCCATTTTGATGAAAGGGAAGGTAAGCACAAGGGGTTTGTGTGTGTGCATTTGTTCATCTTGAATTTCTGTTGTGGGGAGTCTCTCTCTGTGTCAAGCAAATCTTCTCAGCCTGACACTGAGCTGCTATTTCAAAGGCTTTTCTCCATTTGCACAGAGTAAGTCCCAACAAGTAAAACATGCTGGTACTCGTCAGAGCTCCATCAGAGGGACCTTGTAAGAGGAATCCTTTTTCTCTGTGGGCTGACCCAGCAACAGTGCCCTTGGTGTTCAAGCATGGCTTAAGGCCCAACCATTCTGGGAGAAAGCACTCAGTTGTAAGACAAAGTCACTGAAGCACAAGAGTAAAATATTGGCTTTACAGCTTTCCTTGAACATGCATGTTTTCCTGAATTGGACTCAGAAGAACTACGTAAATTTCTTGGTGCTTTCCAGAAACAGGAGGTATGGCATATAGATGTTATATAGTACAATAGATGGTATAAGTTGGTATAACACCTGTACAAATAGCTGTATTCTTCTTTTCTTCAGGCAGAGGTAAAGACATAATGAACTAACAAAAGATTCATATATCACCTCATAGATTATTCCATCCCCCCTACTTTTAGTAAGAGGTGATTCCAGAGAAAAAAACACCGCTGTGTTTTTATGATATGTTCGATAGGACCGATTTTGACATAATGAGAGGTGTTATTGAAAAATATACTTTTCCACTCACCTCTCTAAACATTTATTTCTTTACCATAATTCCCTACACACAGCAGAACTAAGTCAGTTCCAGGTGCCACTCCACAGTCTGTCTCCAATCTGAGCCAGTCTCTGCTTTTGTTTTACACAGGAGTTGACAAGGGAGAAGAAGATGGGAATGCTGCTCATGAGCTTTGCTGGCCAAGAGCACACTCCCAGAATTCCCAGAATTAGTCCCCAAAACTTGTTCCAAAGAGAAACCTGCCTCTCTTTCTAAAATGTGTGAATCAGCAGCATTAAGTCAACAAGATTCGTGACATACCCTTTGGGAGAAAACACTGCAACATGTGAGGATTCACTGGGTGACAAACAATTTTCATCATATGTCATCTTAGCTTTAACAAGGAAGTGTGTTTTCATGTTAAAGCTATAGGTATGAATGCAAGATTATCCATTGCAGTTTATGGTCTCTGCTATAAACTTCCACTGTAAGTTTGGGGAAGTTAGCCCTGTTCTTCGCCTGTAAAATGTGGAAAATTGACACAAAAATACCTGCTCCCCAGCGAAACTAAGGAAAGGTTTGCCCATCAATTCCTTGCTGGATGTAAGAGAAAACTTCCATACTTGCAGTTTCTGAGCTCCATTACAGGGTCACCAGTTTGCCGGGAAATGGCACTGCTATCACTGTAGGCAGTGCGTGCTAAAGTCTTATAGAAGAGGCCGTGTAGCTGCATTTTTAACCCACAGTATTTTAGAGCAGTCAGCTTCTTCTGGGGCTTGGCAGCATCATTAGACTGCTGGACTCTAATAACTCATAATTGCATAACCCGTGAATTGGGCAAACATCCAGTTTTGAGGTTTTCAGACTCTGTTGATGAATTTAATTATAATTGAAAAGCCTTGCCAGACGAATATAAAGAGATTTATGCAGCGTAGCACTCATCTGCCCCCTCAGTATGGTTACTCTGTGTTTCAGTATTGCAACCGAGTCAGCCATTCAAAACCCTTGAACTTTGCTGTTCCACTTAAAACTAACCCCAGGTTGCTGCTGGCTCACAGGACCCCTCCTGGAAAGGTACATACCAGTGGAAGAGGATAGAAAAAAGGAAAGAAAGAACAAAAGGCTTTTAACTTGCACCGTACATGATAATGATAGAGTGCCTTCAAAGAGCACTGGGGTTTTTGAAAATCACAGGAGTGCAAAGAGGTCACCCATAGATATTTGAATTATTAACACATGTTTAACCATTAAAGAAAGATGTATTGATAGAATATCAATGTGATTAATTATTTAGTTACTCAAAGTACGGCACAGAGAACAAATTAAGTATTCCCCACTCTTTGGGAAGGATGAACCTTGAATAAATGCATCATAAAAGGCTTTGTTACCACAAGGCTTGTTAATAACAGATGATCTTAGAGTATCATGGAAAATGTGTACATGTTGGTTGTATTTATTTTGCTTACAAGATGAGCCTTCATCAGTTGATCTATACTGAGATGGAATGGAGAAAACCACAAAGAACTAACTTTGTGTTTGACAGGAACTGCGGCAGCTGTTTAGCTTGTGGTCACCTATCAAAATAAATAGGTTTTCAAAGGAAATGCGTACAGCTATTTGAAGAAGAAAATCCACCTGGTAAGACATCTCACACATGCTGTTTTCTGTGTCTGCATTAAGCAGCCTTGCCTGCATTGCTAACACAGATTCTGCGGGAAGGAGAGAACATCCCCCTCCTAGTCTTTGTTGGTTGGAAAAAAAAATTGTGCAGTTGGAATCTGTAGCTCACTTTTTTTGTCAACTGTGGCAAAGAAAAACTTGAAGCATTGCATATCTACTTTGCAATACGCTCATGGCTCAACCTCATTCAAATTTTGATTCCAGTGTATGGTTATTGCATAATTTCTTCAGTTGTTCGTCAATTATTCAAACAATCCAAGCAGATTTTTAATATGAAGTCCCTAGAAGTATGGTATAAAACCACTGTATTTTGTCTATCTGTATCATATTAGAAACATAGAATTAGTAAGTATAGTTTTGGGAAAACCTCCTAAGGCCTACCTTCATTTTATTTATAGTTTGTGGGCACTCAGTAGAGTTGGGTGCCCAATACTCAGTAGTGCCTTTCATTGACGGTGCAGTGTTAGGCTCAGGTACTTCACACACGCTTCTCTACCTGCAGTGTCGGGGGACTTGCCACAGCAGGTTGGCTATGTGCTAGTGCTTTCCATGCCTAGGGAGAAGCAGGATAAAGGCTGCTGGTATATGTATATCTGTTGCTCCTTTGGCTGAGGCAAAATGAAATAGTCTTGCTCCATTTCCTAGCATGTCCTCTTTCCCAGGCACTGGAGAGGCACCTCTCTCCTAGCTGTAGCCTCAAGGGGACACTGACGATGAGCAGGAAGCAAATGACTGACCACAGCCACTGAGGGAGCAGAGGGAAAAGAGAGTCCAAATTCCACTTGGGACAATGAGAGTGTCTGTGGCACAAGAAGGAATCAGGAAAATTTGGGTACATCTGAGTGTAACGTCAGAAGTGAACTGCACTGGGACACAAGTATTGAGCTACACACACCTCATTCATGATGACTCTAAGATGGAAAAAATAATCTCAACTATTTGGATGCCTTATTTTTATATCACTGTACTTTTCAGATGCCAGAAAATCTACTTTCCTTCTAGTGTAAACACGTGAGATAATATTGTACATAGCCAACTGGACAATCATATGGAAAGTTAGTACACATGTAGAGGAAAGAAAAACAGAAAAATGCAGGAATAAAAATAATAAAAAATCAGGCATTTGTAACCAAGAATTGTACAAGCAATTCTCATTGTGCTGGAAATTAAATGAAAAACTAAACAGCAATACATCATATGACTTCTAATCTCACTGTGTCTGAAGAACCATATCTGAGACATTTTTGTTGTTTTGTTTGTTTTTGTTTGTCAGCTGAAGGTTTCCAGCTTGTCGGTGGTGTGCATAACATTCAGCTGACGCATTAGTATAAAAGCACAGCAATCTTTCCGTAAGTCATGCAAAAGTTCATTGCTCCATTTTTGCAATTGCCATTGTCCAGCAAATGTGAGATAGCAAACTCTAAGCTTCTCAGGAAAATCAGGCTCCAGAGTGGCTTGGAAGCAGGTGTCCCACATATCTTACTCAGGAGAAGAGGCTCATGAAAGATGTTGGGGTACAATTCAAGCTGTAACCACGTCATAAACTGAAAACCTGTCTTTAGCCTGGTGGAGAGCAGACAACCCTCTCTTCAGGTCCCTTCAGTCTCATAGACCTTGTCCTCCTTGCTTGTCTTGGATTGTAGCACCAGGGGAACAGAGGCAATTTTTGATCCGTGGCCTTGGGGTGTGAAACACAGGGAGGCTGTGAAAGTGGGCTCGTGGTGTTTCTGAGGGAGAGCTCTCTGTACCTTGCCCCATAATTTTAGGGAACTCGCTGAATAATTTAGTTCTAATAGACTGTAGGGACTTCTCATGGGGAAGTCTTCTGCCAGTTAATAATACTTAGTACGTATATTGCTCTTCGCATCTGCAAAGCACTTTGCAAACATTAACTAATTAAGCCTCACAACACTCCGGGGAGGTAAGTATAAGTAAGTTATTATTGTTAAGTAAGGAAGGCTCTTGGCTCTTCTCTTAGTGGAAGTCTTGGGGGAGATCCTAATCTTCCACGCTGCAGCCCTTTCTGGTCTTCGGTCCCTACTGTGAATTACATTTACAGAGTGAATTCAGAAATGAAATCGCGCTCCTGCTCCTTGCACTTCCACAAGGAATTTTTAAATACTCTGCAACTGCTTACTCACCTCCCACACCTACTCCTGGTGCCAGCACAGACAGCTTAGGGATTGCACAGGTCCTCTGTGACTCTTCTCATGGGTCTTTATCCTTCCAGAGGAGCAGCATCTTGAAGGGTTGCAGTGATCACCAGGGTAATGAGGATTTTCTTGGAGGAGTCAGAAAGCTCTAGGAAAAAAAAAACAAAACCAACAAACACTTTTAAGAACAGAGTATGGGGGAAAATCACATGAATTCACAACTTAGGAAGTTAAGGCTTCTACTTTAAAACCTGATCTCAGCTAGTGGTAAAGCTCTCATTAACATCAGCTGTGCAGGAACAGGTCTGTAACAAAATTATCAGGAACCCCTGTATTTTCAGCAATGCACAGGTTTTCAGCATGTAATTTCCAGGAAAGTGGAAGCTATGTGCCCAAATCCTGCACATCCAAGAAGTCGATGGCATTTTATTGGGAAAGCAATCTCCAAATGCAACGCCAGTAAAAGCAATATGGAGTATTACTCTCTTTTCCACCTTCCAGAATTCTTTCCTGCAAACCCTGGACGAGTTTTTGGCTTACACTGAGGTTTCTGGCAAGGTCTCATGCAGGAATGCTGTGCAGAGATGAGTGAAAATGCTGACAGCCCCAGCTGTGACCAGCTAAGACTTTGGGAAGTGCATGCCAGAAGTGGTAGAACATGCCCCACACATCATGTCATGCATTTCTGACAGCGGAACACTCTCCACGGCTCTGATGGCAGCTCCACTGGAAAATCACATCTCCAGAAATCAAATCTCTGCTCAGCAGAGCTGCTCATGAGGATTTGGGGTTTAATATTTATAGTCATAATAGCTCTGTTAATATACCACATTAAACAGACACTTTGAAGCTCTGACAAGGGGAGTGAGAGAAAGCAGAATGGCAGCTGCTCTGTCAGTCACTTCCTATTCTATGGGAACCAGCTGGTTGTTATTATCACTTATTATTTACCATTTAAGCTAGACATGTTACAAAAAAAAAAAAAAGACCTACATGGCCAGAAAAAAAGCAAAAATGGCCTTTGGGGACTTTGGAAACTTTCTGTGGTCTAATACATATTTAAAGTTGATGGTTTTTCAATAAATCTCTTCACTTCCTCCTCCTGCCACCTCAGCTGCCATATTAAAGTGATCAAGTTGACCACAGATTTACTAAACGGAAATATGCAGTTCACTTAGTCTTTAAACCACATAAATACCTAAGAGGGATTTCTCCAGTTTCCAACATTCATCTTGAAACTACTGCTTAATGTTAAATCATTAGACCTCAGGCTTTTTTTGAACAACCCATAAGCAAGCACTTAAAATCCCAGTCATCTTCCACTCGAAGGGAAATGAGTATGCCTTGTTCAGTAAAACACCAAGGGCAAGTTTCTCATAATGCTGAAGCATCTTGAAAGGGTTAGTTATTTGGGTAAAGGTGCAACATGCTTGAAGATAAGCTGACCTTTCGGAGATCCCTGTTTTCTGAGAGCTGCCTGTAACTGTGACTACTTAACTAAGTGTTTTCAAGGGAACAGGCCTGCAAGCACTTCACTGAGGAATATCTTGGCTTCTGTGCTTTAACTGTGCGTGTAATGTTGTCCTCTCTGTTGTTTGCAGAGGGACATACAAGCACACATTTGTGCGCATGCATTTATTTACGTAGATGTTTTCTGCTGGTGGAAAAAAGGAATCAAAGAAAATCTCTCTTTGACAAAGAATTTTACATCTGAAGTTCTCTAGTTGCTCAAAACCAAGTTAAAAATATATTTGACTGCCACTCACACTAAGCAACCAGGGAGCAAAGCACCAGCATAGCCATCAGCAGGGACCACCCTGCACCTTCCCCCAGGCCTTTTACACATGGAGCAAGCTCCCTGCACAGACCACCCCACTCCATGCTACCCTCTGGCAGGTCCCTCCTTAAAACTCCTCTCCATCATGACCCCCTATAGAACACGTAAGAAGGGCTAAGCACACAGCTGGTGTGGGATAACCACTGCTTATTGTGTTCATCTGTGTTGGTTTGCCAGGACCTTCTGCTTCTCCCATCTGCTCGTTACATCCATCTGCTGTCTAGTGTCTTACGACTTAAATCAAGTGTTGGATAGATATGTGTGGAGAGATGGAAATAAACTTTGTATGGTAGCACAACCTCTAGAACAGCTGGACAGTATCCATGGACAGTACTGTAGGACAGCCAAATGATAAAGATCAATATGGCAGAAGATTGGAGGAGCAAACTGAGAAAAGAAGTGGTAGGCCTTTTTGCTTTAACTGAGGCATCCAAAATATTTGGAGTACGTACCTCATTGACAGGGAGGGACAGTTAGCCACCAAGCCAGGAATCCTACCCACATTAACACAGGCAGCTCAGATGAACACAGCTTTTGAGGCACATCCAAAGTACATCAAGGCGCTCTAGTTTGGATAGTTCTGGGAGCAACATAGGAGAAAGCCCTTTCCCATGCACAGTGAGGGATCAGATGCTCCCAAGTATTCCTATGCACCCCAAGGAGCTGAGAGCACCTTGAACTGCCTTTGCTAGCACACGTGGCTCAGCAGGCTTTATCAAAGATACCCACACCTGTGAACAGAAGTTTGCCACCCATCTGTCTTAGTGGTGTTTGGAAATTCAATACCTGCTTGCAAGTCAGTTTTGTAAAGGGTGCTGTCAGCCTACTCAGAAAGTGAAGTTTAAAAAGGCTTACTTTTTTTTTGGCCACACCAAATTAACACTTCTTTGGGTTGAGGTTTAGTCTTCTTTTTCCTAAGGGTTGTCTCAAACAGCATAAGGACAGCAGTCTGCCTTCACTCTCCTGGACTTCAGGGAGATTAAAAAAGGAGATCTACAGAATTCTTTTTGCATTAGCAAAATTTATTTTTCTCCTTCCAAAACATTTGTACAGGATCCTGTTTCACTAGGGAATCTTCTATCAGTGTTTCCAATTTCATTTTCCTAGGTGTAATGAAGTACAGGTTTATATGTGTTTCCACTCCTCTTCGTATACACACTGTTCTTGACCACCTGATGTTTTTGCTTTGTTTGATTACCTGCAAAGTCGTTGTCCTTCACTCCTTGTTCTGATAAACTAAAAGCAATTTTCTTCCCCCTGCTCCCCCAGTTCAGAAGAGCTTTAAGCAATCAAAGCTTCTGGCCTGTAAGTCAAATTATATTCTTACCCGGTAGTGTATGATTTCTGTAGGCATTGCATGTGCATTTCTGAGGGTAGAATTTGGCCCAGCAGCATCCTTCGCCGTGTGCCAGCATGAGGGAAAATGAATTTGTATTGTAAAAGAAATTTATCTCAATTAACACAGAGTGGGAGTACATCACGGATACACCACTGATTTTTGTGATTCAGTGTTTTCACTGAGAGGATGGTAGTAATCTGCTCAATTTATTTTTCTCTGAAAATCACTCTTCAGGCAAGATTTAAATATTTATGAGAGATCCATGGGAATATTTGGTTTGCAAAGCCTTTGTTTCCCTTTGGAACTGTGCTTCTGCCAGGACCTGTAACTTGCAGTCAGGCACCATGTACGCAAGAAGGGAAGGTGCACTTCAAGCACGTGATTTATATTTGCAGGATTCTCAAAACTGAATGGTTTACTCACACTCAGAGTCATCACCTTTTAAGAGCTTCCTCACATAAAGCAGAAGTTTTAGACTTATTCTTTAGGAGAAACCATTGTGTTTCCATGATAAACCTGGTGGTGACAGAGAGGAAACAGCAGGTTGAGGTGAACCCTGTGAGGTAGCCATCTAACCATGAGTGGGAGATTTGGAGGTCTCAGAAAGCACTCATGCTGATACATGGAGCTCAGCTCCTCTTCAATGCCAAATTCACAGGGGATATGAAGTTGTTACAATCGTTGACTGCAAAGCCCTGGCTGAAGTCACAGTATATGATGCTTTTGCTAGCCAGGAGTCCTTTGTCTGATTTCTGTGTTGTTATAGAGCTGGAAGCTGCCACTTGGCTGTGATGATAATGGTATTTTTCCAGAGCACAGCTACTGCACTTATTTTGCAGACTTCAGTTATTCAAAGATTACCTTTCTTTAAGGAGAAAAGACAATGTATTTTAACATGGGCGTTTTATATCCAGCACTAAAAAAGTAAAAGCCCCACAATGTGGCTGCACCAGGTGAATTCTCCTGCAAATTCCCCAATGGCTTCTTTTGGGCTTGGTTTGGAGAGTTAAGTCCTAGGAACCGTGTCCTTCTCCTTGAGCTCAGCAGCCCTGAGCCCAGTGTTTCAGGCATCTGCAATTCCTTTCCTCCCTATAGATTTTGTGTTAAATATCAAGACAACAAGTGGTGGTGAGAACACTGTTTTGATGAACATGAATTATTGTATTCAACTGTTCCAGTAAACTGTTATTTTAAATAGAGTAGCTCAAAGTATGGTGCAACAGAAAGAACTGGGAGATTTAAGTGCCCAGTAATAAAAACAGCCATACTAATCTAATCCTGAGATGAAGTGAGCACCACACTGTTGACAAAGCTAATTTCTGCTCAGTGTTATACCAGCCTAGCTCCCTGGCATACTTAAAGCCCGAGTTGTTTATAAGGTTATTATTAGAGATTTCACTCTTTCTGAAGCCAAAGGAGGAAAATAGTGACTGAGGTAAATGTTGCAAGGCCCCCAGACTGTGTTTCTGTTTGTGGTTTACGATTCAGATACAGACATCCAGTCCTGGTAGAAATAGCCTTGCTGGTGCGTTTGACAATGTGTTTCAGAAGGTGATTTTTAAGCAGAGACTGGAAACAAAAAGGGTGTAGTTAAGCTCCCAAGGACTGAAAAACAAGTCAGTTTGTCTCTGGTGTGCGGCACTCTCCTGTTCCCCTGAGGAGAAAGCTCTTAGTGCATTTCAGCTCCTGCGATGACAGTGATGCTATGTTTCAGGTTTCTCACTGCACTGCAAATGACATTATATTAAAGAAGTGCCTTTGGGTAGGAATACACAAGTGAAGAAAATGCATTTGATTAGAAACAACTCCTACTATTCACTGCAAAATGGTACATGATTGCACGCAGTACAACTATAGTCATTGCTGCTCTCACATATTGTTGGTTAGATATTAGTCCATTTGATTTTCCATTTTTTTGTTCTGTGTAGTGGAGGTCTAAGGCTGTTTTAGCCTTGTTATTTCATAGAGCGGCAGCATCATAGAATGGTTTAGTTTGGAAGGGACCTTAAAGATCATCTAGTTCTAATCTCCCTGCCATGGGAAGAGACACCTTCCACTAGTCCAGGTTTTGCTCAAAACTCCATCCAACCTGGCCTTGAACACCTTCAAGGATGGGGCATCCGGAACTTCCCTGCAAACCTGTTCCAGTGCCCCACCACCCTCAGAGTAAAGAATGTTTTCCTAACATCTATTCTAAATCTACCTTCTTTCAGTTTAAAACTGTTAACCCTCATCCTATCACTACACTCCCTGATAAAGAGTCCCTCCCCATCTTTCCTATAGGCTCCCTTTAGGTACTGGAAGGCTGCGATAAGGTCTCCCTAGAGCTTTCCAGGCTGAACAACCCTAATTCTCTCAGCCTGTTTTCATAGGAGAAGTGCTCCACCCCTCTGATCATTTTTGTGGCCCTCCTCTGGACCCACTCCAACAGGTCCATGTCTTTCCTGTGCTGAGGGCTCCAGAGCTGGATGCAGTACTCCAGATGGGGTCTCAACCAGAACGGAGTAGAGGGGCAGAATCACGTCCCTCAACCTGCTGGCCACTATACACACACTAGTTATACATTAGTTGTATGCCACTGAACGTAAGAAATGTATTCAATCTAAGGCAGTTACCAGATGCGAAAAGTTTTCCCCAGATCTTCAGTCAGGTCTTCCAGTGACATGAGTCAAGTAAATAGGGCCAGAGGTGATAGCAGAAAACGCTCTCTGAGGGTAGTCACAGAAACCCTGTAAGCTGATGGAGAGTTATACACTTCACTTCATTTTTAGCATATTGATTATCTATAAATACACTAAAGTGGGGAAGGACTGTTTATCTGTGCTGAAAGGGAAAACTGGAAAGTTGAAAATCAGCTTGGACAGGGACAGAAATATTTGACTGTATTATTTAACTCTCTATTAAATTCACTGCAGTTTGGATCACCTACTAGATAACACCCTGAACAAACGATCAACTCTGATACATGCCTTAGACACCAACCATATGCTGCCCAAAGGATGGAGGAGATGATCTGAAGCATTTTTCCATCTCTGAATTCCGGCTATGCAGTGTAGCTTGCAATGAACCCAAAATAACAGAATTACAAAGGGCAAAACATTGCTATGGCAACAAAATATTTCTATTTTAAGTGAGCTTGGTGTAAGAAAAGAAGCAACAGTGTGATTTAAACAGAAACAGACTTTGCAAAATAAGAAATGCAATCATTACTTTAAAACTAAATCATAATTTAGCCCTGGTTATGTTGGCATATCTACCTGTAACTCTCTTCTCTCTGGCATTTTCTGAGCTTACGGAAACATACAACAGCATTTTATGGCTTTAGAAACCGGGACAGGAGTTAAACCAGCTGATCTCAGCAGATATAGCAGTTCCTTAACAAAGCTAGATACCGAATGTGCATGATTCAGGATATAAGGTCAAGATTCCTCCTAGCTAGTGTTAGGCACCAATCTGAGGAGCCTGAGTTAGGAGTTCTTCTTGCCAGAAGATATCTCCATGTTCAGTGAAGTACTACCCTCACAGCATAACTGTGTCTTTGGCTGAATTGCCAAGAGTATATTGTAAGGCCTGTTTCTCCTCTGATTTTTGGGGAGCACAACAAATCTGTTTTCCCAGTCAGCTATCTCAGTTACAGGCCTAGAAGATGAATTAGGACAAAAGGTCTTACTTCAGTCCAGTGGTTGATAAGAACTATAAAACTGTGTTCCAATGTGAGTAAATGCCACTCATTTACCATCCTCCAAACTGCGATGACGATTTCTCTGACTTCTGGTTACTGCAAACAACAATGTCCACTTCTGCTACAGCCTTGCTGCAAGATAATGCTCTGGCCAAAGGACAAAATTCAGCATCTTCCTCTGAGAACCAAGAAGTTTCTAGCTGTCAGTATGAGAGAAGCTGGTAAAACAAAGTCCTTTGCTCTCCCCAAGCCTTTTTACAGCCAGATGTATTGGCTGCTGTGGTTGTCTTTGTTGTTTTTTTGGTTGTGATTTTTTTTTTTATTCCCCCCAAAGGACAGAGCACTTCCCAAGAAAAAGATATGGATAAAAATATTTTGTATTTCTAGGTAATGCTTTGACTTCTGCACCATCATCTCAGTGACTTTTTGGGGAGTGACTCTTTGGCTGTTAAAGGCCAGCTGACAAAACTCTGGAGAATGAGAGAAGAGAAGACTGAGAGGGCATCTCATATGTTTATAAATATCTAAAGGGGGGCTGTCAAGAGGGCCAGACTCTTTTCAGTGGTGCTCAGCGACAGGACAAGAGACAATGGGCACAAACCAGAACACAGGAAATTCCTTCTCAACATGAGGAAAAATGCCTGTACTTTGAGGGTGACAGAGCACTGGAACAGGCTGCCCAGAGAGGTTGTGGAGTCTCCTTCTCTGGAGACATTCAATACCCACCTGGATGCATTCCTGTGCAACCTGCTGTAGGTGAACCTGCTTTAGCAGGGGGTTGGACTAGATGATCTCAGAAGGTCCCTTCCAACCCTTACCATTTTGTGATTCTGTGAAATCAGCAGCCTTCCAAAAATGCTGCTATTACAATAACACACACAAAAAAGAAACGTTTACACAGATAATTAAAGCAATTAGGTTTTGGTTTGGGTTTTTTTTTCTGGAGAATGACCTTACAGAATTTAAATGTGGCTGCTGGCTCCTGTTTATTAAACTGCATCTTTGAAAGGAGCAGAGATAAAATTCAGCTAAACTATATATCTAAAGAAAGGAGATGCTACCTGCTTGTCAAAGAAATAAGATCAAACCTGCTTGTCCAAAATACAGTCCCAGAAATCCCTGCAGAGCTCCGTTTCAGTCTAGTTTATCTGAGCCTTGACTGTACTGAGGTACCTTGCAAGGCAGGGTGAACATGAAGTACTGACGATTAGTGCAGATTCAGACCAGAAAGCTCCCTACATCTCTGCGTCTGGTTTTACCCATGGGCCGCTTTCAGGCCTTCAGAGAATCTCAGCTGATGGGAAACACCAAGAAGGGACCTGGATCACTCTGGGCTTTAACAACTTGGAAGTCCAGGCTGTGCAGAAAGCTAGAAAGCCATGAAGATCTCAGCTGTGTGGCTTAGTGGTCACTATGAAATGCCACCACCCTTGTTCAAAAGCACATGCTGTGAAGAGCCCCAGTGCTCATTAACCACCCCAAGCTCCGGGACTTTATGGGCAAGGTTCAGCCCTCAGAAACAAGCCATTAGGATGTGTGGCGGAGGATGCTGATTGTCAGTGAGAGACCAGGGATATGCTGTAGGAAGCAATGTTGCTGCCTGCGCTGCCTGGAGGGATGTAGTCAGCTGGTGCTAGCCCTACGGCGAGAGACAAGGGGAGAGTTTAGGGAAAGTGCACTTGGAGCATATAGGTGACCCTCACCTTGAACGGTGTTGTCTCTTCATAATCAAAGGACTGAAAAGACCCAGCAAGCAATGGATATAATCTTTTAAGTCATACTCAGCTACTTCAAAGGCTTCTGTTCAGCGATTAAAGCAAGCAGCAGTTTACTTCTCTACTCAGGCTAGTCTAGGATGTGCAGCATCCTGCGCAGCCTTGTGAACTTTGGAGCAAACCAGATGATTCAAAGGCAGTTATTTTTGCCAAAAAAAGCAAGTGATAGCTTAATTGGCCAATCAATTCAGAATAGGCTCTGCAGTGAAATAAATGGCAATTTGATTATGTGCTGCTACCACAAAACACAATTTGATTTGACTTCAGGAAAGTGATGGCTTTTTCTTTAATATTTGGTTACAGCCTTTCAATTGAGTGTAACCAGGGGAGAGCAGAATGCTGAAATATTATGATTTCTCCGTGTTAAACTTGAACATGTTTAATACTTATTAAAAGATTAAATGACTTTTAAAATCAAATCGAGTGATTCAAGCTTGCAGAATAAGGCTTAATCTTTGGTTGTTCCGCCTCTGCAGAATAAAATGATCCCCGCAGTGAACGTGGTCTTCTTAAAAGTATATTTATTGAGCTTCTTTGGTAAAACCATCTTCATTACCTCTCTTTTGTTATGATTTGGGTTTGGTTTTTCTTTTTTTTTGCAGGAAAGGCTTTTCATCTACTGCAGTAATTTTGTTTACCTCACAGCTGGACACTCCTAGAACAAGTAATTATATTCATGTTGTGCCTCCTGTGACAGATTCTCCTAAGTAAACATATTATTTTGAAGCAATCAAGATTTTGATACCAGGCACGTAATTTAACAGAATCATAGATTTTTAGAGTCTGAAGGGAAGAGTCATTCCCTGGTCGGACCTCCTTTACCTATCCTAAAATTTCACTCAGTAATTTCTGGATGTAGCTCAGTGACTAATGAGTAGAGGTAGAATACGCTCTTTAAGCAGATACCTGATCTTGATAAAAAGAGATCTTTCTGTCAGGTTATATCCAAAGTCTTCTAAGTTCTTCACAGAGTTGCGTTTTCCCAGAATTCAGGCTTCAGTCATGAAGTACAAACCTACATTTTTAATTGTTGGATCCAAGTTCTTCATTTGACTTTATTTGATGGACTTACCACACCATTTACTATATCTTTCTGTAATATCTTCCCTGTTATTTATAATATCTCCAGCCTCTGAGCCATTATGGACTTTGTCTGCAGCGACTTCATTCCCCCCAAACATCTATGAACTGATCCCTTCCATTCTTGTAACTGGAAACCTCAAGTTTATCATGGACAGCAACTCATTCATTGAAGAGCTGCTGCACTGATGCATTGTATTTGCATACGACAGTATTTTGAGGAATGTCAGGCTGCCTTTATCAATCAGACTTGCAATGTTCTGAAAAAACTACTTTCAATTTTATTGGAATCACCTGTTTTCTCCTGTTTTCTATTCAACCATGTTGAATTATGATTTTATCTCAAGGGCTTGTGGCTACAGACTGGAGGATATTGAGTCTCTTTTCACATTTCTGCCTTCATGAAAGGCAGCCAGTGAAAAAAGTGCATTTAAAAGAAATACCAGGCTGATTTAATTCAAGCGATATGCCTAATGGAGTCATTGGTGTTAGACAGAGATGAGCAGGGTCCAGCATACTAGCTCTACTCTGGATTGACTGGCAATGTTCAGAAATAATTACATTTCTGTAGCATATACTTTGTATACTTCCATTGCAGAAAGATGTGGACTTGAAAAGCATAGAGGAACTCTAGAGAAAAAGCATTTTAGAGTAAAACATCTCCCATCGTAGATAGTTTCAAATTGAAATACATCACAATGTATTTGTGCCACTTCCACGGATGGTGATTTTTAATGTACTTCTCATGGAAAGGTAATCTTCTGAATACAAGCTCTGAGAGCAGCATTCTTGAGGTGAGGAGAATGGGTGATATGAATGGTGAGTAGTACAAAAAGAAACAGTTAAGGCAATCAATGAATTTATGAATTATAAAGAAAGATGGACAATGAGAAAGATTGTTATGTTAACATCCCCAAAAGTAAAGGTGAATTTTTCTTATTTAATCTGTTAGCTAAGAAGATAACTATGGTATCTGGATTGCATGCAGGCTCTCCTTCTATCATTTTGCCTTAGAAGTGAGGAAATAAAGCTATTTTTAGCTAATTATAGAGGATGGGCAAGACTATGAGTGGAAGAGTACTCTTGTACTGTGTCTTCTGGTGTCTATCTCAAAATTCATGTGCTATCTTCCAAGTCAATAGAAGAAGATGTGGAAGTATCTGTTATGGCACTGCTGCACCTCCAGCACAGAAAAGCAGAAAGCACAACATCTCTGTGCTCTCTCTCTCTATCTGGGAGCACAGGGTGATGTACAGTGCACCCTTCTTTGTCAGGGATCCAGGTTCTTCTTCATGTCTGTCTTATTCAGTAATAGCAAATTCGAAGTAATTAAATGCTGGGGTTGCACCCCAGAACCACATGGATCAGGTGCTCTATAAACCAGTGAAGATCCTTGCATAGGAAGCAAATGGCATAGAAGGCTGCTAGTGGTTAATGAGGGGACAACAGACACAGTAGGAAGAAATTTGATCAGAGTGAATGTGTTTCATAAAGCACCTTCCATTTCAAACTCACATTCATGTTTCTAGCTCTATATCAAGGTTTCTGTTCTTTGTAAAAGCAGTGATAAATAACATATGCAACATGCATAATAAGGTACACTGTGTTGTCTAGGACAAGAAAGATTTGTGGGAAATTTTCCCTGTGCAGTTTCAATGTTCAGCCTCCCAGAGGACCCAGAGAAGACTCAAATGTCAGCAGAAGTCACTCTGGGCTTGACCACCGCAGTCAAAGGGAAGATCTCCTCTAAGACTACAGGTGAGGACCCATACATATTACTATACAGTTCACAGTAGGATACCTTTTACAACTCTCACCACATTGTAAAAGGCACTTCGGAGATACTGTAATGTTCAGCAAAAATCCCAGGTTCCTACAAGCTTATTCACCTATACATAGATTTGAGGGTTGCAGCTGACTAAACAGAAATGCAAAATATCTCTAGGTCTAGTAAAATATGGTTTGCAAAGTGTCCTTGAAAATTGCATCTGAGAATTTTTGTGGATTCAAGGAAGATATTTTGATTGTCTGGTGATCTGATATACAAATGGGATGGAATATATTCTTTCTGGAGGTTCAGCTGCCACGGTCTGAAAAATGCCATTGGTATATTTATCTAGTTGACATTTTTCTGTTTCCAGTATCTTCCCATTATCTCAAATACTCAAATTGCTTAGCTCAAATTCAGCAAAATAACCTATTTAGCCAGTGCAATACTCATCATTTCATCATCTGATCCATCATTTCTCTTGTTAGCTGAGTGTCCTGGAAAAGTGAGGCCTGTGATAGCCTCTCTGGACTTTGTTCTTTATCTCAGACCTCTGCCTATGTCCTCTTTAGAGCAGATTATTAGAATTGCTCCCTCTTAGATGGCCCCAGATGACCAAACTCTTAAGATACAACCACATTAGGGACATGATTTAGTGGTGGTTTTGACAGTGTTAGGTTGATGGCTGAACTTGATGATCTTAAAGGTCCCTTCCAACCTAGACAATTCTGTGATTCTATTTCACTCTCAGGTCTGACACAGCAAGGTAACCAATTCCTACTCGTGGGAAGCTGTGACCAAGGGGTAATATGGTAGGCCAAAGACCTGTCTTAAAATTAATATTTAATTTTAGCAGAAGGGAAAAAAACAATCTAATAGAATATTTTTAAAATTTCAAAGGGTCTATCTTAGTTAAGGAGTTGGTTTGCTGAGTGCTTGAATAGGGCCTAAATTCTCAACTACTCTCTCAAGTCTGGGGTCATCTTACTGCACTGTTAGCCTCCCTATTCTCCTTACGGGACTTCCTTTAAGCCTAACTGAAATTCCTTGCTCCTTTACATGCTTGGACCCGTAGCTAAACTTGTTGAGCTCAGCAGGGAGTTGCAATAAAAGCATCAAATGAACAGCTCTTGTATTGTGTCTGAAGTATCTGTTAGGGAGTATATATCTGGTTTCAATTCTCACTCTTCCTGGGCACATTTCCTGACAATCCAGTTATTGAATTAACTCACTGTATGAATACATATGCATAGAGCAGACAGCTCAATAACCAATCCAACATATAATATTCTTAAATTACTTCAGGCAAGTCCAAATCTATTTCATAGGCAATTTCCATCTCTGACATATTTTGTATAATGTGTGAGATTTTGAAAGAGCTAAAATGAAAAGGATCATTTGCCTCCTATTACAGTACACCATATGAAATCATCTTGATCTGCTCATTAAATGAAGATGATACATATTATATGGAATTGCCTTGAATTGCTCACTCATTGAGGATATCTGTCACAAACAAGAAAACACACACCCTACACACAGAGCTGTGGGAACTACCTCTTGGGATAAGTCCTCTCCAGGGAAGGGAGCAAATCTGGCGTTATACTCGTGTCGCAACATGTGTCATGCCTCTCTCACTCACCAAAAATGTGATATCACAGACCTCTATGAAAATTCAACTATGCTAGGTGTCACAGTCAAGAAATTGTTTCTCAGATTGCTTGTTAAACTATGTCTTACAAAAAAAACCCACCAGAATTTGTTCCTGAGCTGACAGAAGGAGTAAATCCTGGCGTCATTTAAACCAATAGCAAAATTACCATACACCTCGATGAAGCCAGGATTTCACAGAAGGAATTTTAATTTACTAGAGAATATCAGTGCTTATTAAATAACTTCTGGTTATATCTGTTTTGTCTGTTTCTACCCTAACATGTTCACAGTATTTTGGTATAAAGTTAGTTAGTAAAAAACCTGAGTGGATTAGGGTTTGGAAGAGCATCTGCTGGAATAGTTCCCTAAATACTTTGGGCTCCAAATGTGAAAATTGTCCATTGAAGGATTTTTGAAAATCATAATATTAACATCATATAATTTTTACTGTAATCGTTCAGTGACTGAACACACAATACATAAATTTAAAAAACAGCATAACAATTAAAAAATTAATGATAAGGACACACTAAAAAGGAAACATTTGCAAGAAAAGGTAGCTAGAGCAATGTGTTGAGCCTCACCATAGCACAGATCAAAACACCACTTTAATGGGGCAGGAGAAGTTACTACTTATAAGGTGGAAAAATGTGAAGAATGAGTGAAAATAGAAAGTTTGAACACAGAGAAAGGGAGACTAAGCTAGGCCAGCAAGTATTACCTTGGCTGGGTACATCTCCCAGCGCTATGACTCTTCATTTCTCTGTGAATTAGGAAGGCCACGTGGTACAGCAAGGAGGACATGTTCGTGCCTTGGTAGCTCTCACGAAAGCTCATAGCTCCTATGGTCACCTGTTGCTAAAGCTCTGGGTGAGCTATCGATTTCCCTCATACGAATGGAACTGACTATCAGGAAAAGAATGTGAACACAGACACATAAAAGCAAAAAGGGAAACAGCAGAAAACACAACTGCTGTGGTGCATACTTCAGTTATGGCTGTCCATTTCCTACTGCATAGCTGTGTTCACTCTTCTGTTTAAAATGCGGTTACTGTGTTATTGATTTCCTAGATATGTTTTTAAAAGCATTTAGGATTGGGCAATTAGTTACTGCTTAATGCAGAATGTCAAAACAGAGCTATCGATCCAACTAATTGATCAATTGATTCATTATTTCCCTCACATGACTTGATGTGGACCTCATCCAAAAGAATAAAGAAAAGGAAAGTAAGTTGGATTTTGTGAGGAATATTATACAACGAAAAGTTAAGGAAAGATTTATTAATCTTGAAAGGAAAGAGTTTGGGGATAAAGTAATTTTCCAGTAATTGCTTATTTAGTGAAACAACCACACAGAGGAAAAGCTAAAAACAGGGCAACATTAAGAAGAAATACTGAACAGTGTACACTGTGAAGTGTATTTATTGTAACCAAGAGAAAAGGTATGCCTTTAACCATATTATGAGAACAATTTTGATATTGTGTCATTTTGTTCATTCTGAAGTGAAACATAGAATAATAATTATCATAATTAAGGAACCAGCTTTGAACCCAGCATGGTGGACTTCATCTGTAACTGGCAAAAATTTTGGGAAAGTATGAGTGACAGAAAACAGGATATGATCATGGAAACTCTTCTGGCCTCGTCCTTTGAGATGAAGGGCTGCTTCTTCATCCACATGAATGTGGATGTGTAAGTGCCACCTCAAGGGTCATCTGAAAACACAGACATGGGGAAGGACCTCTGAAGATCATCTGGTCCAACCACCTGCTGAAGCAGGGTCAGCTACAGTATGTTTCTCAGAGTCATCTCCAGTGAAACTGGAATATTTCCAAGGATGGAGACTCTACAACCTTTCTGGTCGACCTGTTCCCACCTTTGTGCTTGCTTCCCTTTGTGCCAGCTCCCAGGAGAGTTGTTTTGCAGGATGCTCACTGTTGCGTTTCTCCCCCAGTATAAACTTCATACACAGCTAAAGCATCCTGGGACCTCTCCTCCAGGTGCAGAAACTACTCCTACTCTTCTGCTGTACTGGGGCAGCTAGGAGACACACATCCACATTGGGGAAACTTTTCAGCCAGACATTGCTTTCTGTCTCAGCCTCCATTAAAAAAACCAACCAAACAGTCTTCCTAAAAGCACAAAAAACCATTGTTTTGAAAAAGTATGCTGCACAACTTCTCACTGGGCCACATTGCCTTCTGCACATGTTGAAAGATTAAGGAAATAACCACAACAGCCATTGCTAGTCCCAGGGCCTTTTTTTCTGAAGATTTGTTGTCCCTAAAACATTAGAGATATGCAGCTGTTGTACTAGAAGGCCAAACAAAATACCATCGGAAATGATTAATTAAATAATGATGGATGTAGCTCATGAACTGTAACCCATTTATAACTATTACAGCAAATTCTGACAAAAATATTCTACAAACAATCAGTTAAAACAAATCTGTAGCACAGGAGACAGTTCAAAGAAGCTGAAACCACAACATATTTAAACAGCTGGAGAAAGCAGGAGGTGCCAAAAATTGTTCTGTTAACTGCATGCTGTCACTGGATTAAAAATAAATATGAAGGGATGATAAACAGCCAGGTTAGCTGCATGGTGTTAAATTAGACCTTGGAGAACTAATTCTGTTTTCATTTTGCCAGTGGAAAACTCGTGCCCACTGGTGTTTGCCTAGTGCAAATACTTTTAACACAGGGATAAATACAGGGCATAATAAGAAAGGCTAGAAAAATCTGGATAATTTTAAAACACTCAAGGTAAAGCAGCCTCTGAAATTCAACCTAGAGGACTTCAGGAGTATCCAAAGGGTTTTCTGAACCATTAGTTATTTTCTTCAAGAACTTGTGAAGGACAGAGAAAATCTCTAAGGACAGGAGAAAGTCAGTGTAGTACCTACTATTAATAAAAGGACAACAACATGACCTGGGGAAGTATAGACACATCAGGATAACTCTAAGACCTGGAATATACTAAAACACATGATTGCATAATCAATTTGTAAACACCTAGAGGAGAATGAATGTGATAAAATGTTTCCAACATTGATTTGTCAAGAATATTTCATGTCAGACCAATCTGGTTACGTCTTTGAGGAGACAACTAACCAAGTGAATAAAGAAAAGCAGCAAGCGTGACATATATTGATTTTATTAAGACTTTTACGTTGTGTTGGGACTGATGTGCTCTTTAGTAAAGGAAAATACAGTATAGAAGAGATCACCATAAGGTACACAGCTGGTTGGTCTATAACACAAAGACTTTTAATAGATTGCTAACTGGCAGCTTATTCTAGGGAAGCATATAGGTGGCTCTGCAGAGCTTTCTTCATTCAATATTTTCATTAATTACTTGGTCTAAAGAATGCACTCGGAATTCATGGATATGGCTGAGCCAGGAGGGCTGAATTATATTGAAGAATCAAGGATCAAAATTCTTAATAAACTGAAGCAATGGTCTGAAATTAAAGATGAAAATCAACAGACACAAGTGCGATGTATTTTGATGAAGAGCAGGAAGTGCAGAAATGAAGAGACTAACTAACAAGCTGCAATAATGCAGAAAAGGGATTGTGAGTTACAGCTGATGTCAAACTCAACCTTAGTCAGCATTCTGATGTTGCTGGGGAAAAAAAAGGGAAGTCTCATTTTGTAATATACAGGCAGAGGGTCATGTGGAAGACACTGGAATAAATTATTCTTTTCTATGCATCATCTGGTGGGCCTCAGCTAGATAAACATATTTTATTTAAGGCATAATTCTTTAGGAAATTTATAGGAAGGGCTGGAGAGAAGCTTGAGGAGACAAATAAGAAAATAAAGAGATTTGCAGAACATCACCATGGTACAAAACTTGAAAGAACTGTGTTTCTTTATGTTGAGAAAGTGTAACTGAAGGAGTGGACATGATGGTAGCCTTCCACAATATGAATGATTGCTAAAAAGATTTATGCACTACCTGCTAGCTTTGTTTGAAACAAGGAAGGTTTTGCTTCTTTGAAGCACTGTTTCGGAGAAACAATTCTAGCTATAAGGAATAGAGGGGAATGGACATCATTTGAGCAGCCTGAGTTGCCTTAGTGGAAAATTTTAAGAGCCAGACTGCTGTCAGTGATGGTCCAGGACACAGCCCAGGGAAAATGGACTCCAAGAAGTCCCTCTTTTATTCTCCAAGGGTTGCTGTGGACATTTTATGTTTGAAAATGAATGACTAAGATATACCTTTTTTATAAGATGGAATTGTATCCACTGAAATCTATGCGTATGCTCTCCCAAGGTAAAGAACAAACCCACAGTGGCCACACTAAGAAGTCAAGAAGAAGTGAAAGCCTTCCATTTCACACTGTATCTGCCTGACCCCTGAGGAATTCAGTGCATCTCCCTACACTTCTGCCGACACAAGCCGATGCTTGCAAGATCAGAGCAGCTTCCTGGG
Organism: Pluvialis apricaria; assembly: GCA_017639485.1. NCBI lineage: Eukaryota > Metazoa > Chordata > Aves > Charadriiformes > Charadriidae > Pluvialis > Pluvialis apricaria. Next base: position 45,216,145 of record CM030044.1, on the reverse strand, counting down.
GATGTGGCAGGCAGCCACACGCACTGTATTGAACAGAGCAAGGTCTGTCATCAATAGCATTCCTTTTTTGCAAGCCCTCTCTCTGGCATGCCCACCCTACTGGTTGTGGTACTGCCAGACCGCAGTTACACAGTATCACAGTATCGTCAGGGTTGGAAGGGACCTCTGGAGATCATCTAAGTCCAGCCTCCCTGCCACAGCAGGAACACCTACAGCACGTTGCACAGGACGGCGTCCAGGCGGGTTTTGAATGTCTCCAGTGTGGGAGACTCCACAGCCTCTCTGGGCAGCCTGTGCCAGTGCTCTGCCGCCCTCGAAGTAAAGAAGCTCCTCCTCATGTTAAGATGGAACTTCCTGTGCTCAAGTTTGTGCCCATTACCTCTTGTCCTATCACTGGACACCACTGAAAAAAGACTGTTCCCCTCTACCTGGCACCCTCCCCTTAAGTATTTATAAGTATTGATAAGATCCCCCCTGAGTCTTCTTTTTTCTAGACTGAAAAGACCCAAGTCCCTGAGGCTCATAAGAAAGATGTTCCAATCCCCTTATCATCTTAGTAGCCCTTTGCTTCTCTCCAGCAGTTCCCTGTCCTTCTTGAACCGGGGAGCCCAGAACTGGACACAGTACTCCAGATGCGGCCTCACCAGGGCAGAGTAGAGGGGGAGGATGACCTCCCTCGACCTGCTGGCCACACTCTTCTTGATACACCCCAGGATGCCATTGGCCTTCCTGGCCACCAGGGCACATTGCTGGCTCATGCTCATCCTGTTGTCCACCAGGACTCCCAGGTCCCTTTCCACACAGCTGCTGTCCAGGGCGTCAGCCCCCAGCCTATACTGATGCATGGGGTTACTCCTCCCCAGATGCAGTACCCTACACTTGCCTTTGTTGAACTTCATCAGGTTTTTTTCTGCCCAACTCTCCAGCCTGTCCAGGTCTGAGATCATTAAATAAAAATCAGCAAATAGGTTAGCACTTCGATATTTTTGTTGAAATTCTGTGTTATCACCTGCCATATCAACACAGCTCAATGGCCAAATCAGAAGCAACAGCAGTCATTCTTAAGAGGTATGGTATACGTCCCTCCCAGTGCTGTGAATGGAGATTTTACTGAGCGATTTAGCTACAGCTGCAGCTTTTTCAGCTGAATGCTGCAGCAGATGGAAGAAGCCTGTGTGTTCAGAAAACGTGGTGGTTTTTCAATACTAGGTGATTGCATGGCAAGTTGTGCATTCCACCCACAACATACTTTTCTCTATGCACTTGTATGGTGCACTTATGTAGTTAATTGCACACCTGCTTAGACCATACAAGAGAGGAAACACAAAATATATTTAGACTCATTTTAACTTAATAAGTTGTTTTATTGAAATTGCCCATAATATTTTCTTTGATTTTCAAGATGTTTGAAGGAATAGCTATTTGCATGTCAGAAATATTTGAAGATTTGCTTCTCCATGTTTCAAATATCAAATGTGAAAGTATGGAGGAAAGCAAAAGAAAAGAGCGTGCTAGAATGATGGATCTCAGAAAGAATGAAAATGAACAATGGTCTCCAGTTACACTTTCATCTCCTTTTACATAGACAGTTATGATATTAAGAATCATTCACCACTCATCATGTTTCTCCAGCAACAAAATGAAGATGACTGTGATCATTTTTGCCATTTCCTCCTGCAGTACACTAAAGATACATGCTAATATTGCTACCAATGGAAAAATAACCCATTTAGCTGAGTGCTGTTTAAGAGATTGTATTCACAACTTCTTTCATTTCACACAAATTAACCCAGTAATGATTCCTGATGGCTGATCAAGTATCTGCTGTATTCTGCCATCTTGTAGGGAGATTTGCAGGCATGCTTCAAACTAGTGTCAGTTATTTTTACATTCCATACCTTAAACAGATAAAAATGATAGATAAATGCTGCTGTATTTACCACTGAGACTGAATTACTGAAAACATGAAACTGAGGAAAACCCTCTTAGTTCATGAGAGGCCACAAATCCCAAAGATCTGATACTAGCCAAGGTAATTATACTTACCAGTCCACAGCAGGGTTATTGGCTTCATAAAAGCCACTTTCAGATTTTAGTAGCAGAACAGGGAATCTCTGCTGTTTAGCATTTTTCTCCTGCCTTGACACATTCTAGTAGTGCAGTAGTTCAGTGCAGCTTGGGAAGACCCCACAGAACAGAAGGGGTCTAAATGCAAAAGGGTCTTTTGTTCTATCTCAGGTATTCCAGAAACGGCAATAAAATTTGATTTCAAATGATGTACCAAATAGAAACTGAAGCAACCAAAACAACAGACCTGTGGAAAACCAACATGGGTGCCAAACCTGGCCCTGTGTGGTGGTGCAGTCTCCCCCCCGCAACCTTAGGCCTCTCAGTACTTGACGTGATGTCCTCCACACCTGGGCCCCATAAAAACTCACCGGACCAGAACACAACACAGTGGTCTAACATGGAAGAAAGAAAAGGTGGAGAACAACTGACCAAGAATGCAATAATGTGCCCGGTCCCCATGGCTCCTACCATTTGAAGATAATAACTATAATCGATCACTCCTGAGAGCATACGGATCATGCCCACAGGCAGGGGGGTACCACATATTCTAGCAAGTCCTGGGCTCGCATAACCATGGAAAATATCGAAGTACTCCATTGTCTGAGCTGGGCTGGAGTGGAAAAGTACCTGTTGAAAGTCAATTTTCTCGGAACCTATGAGTAGCGATTCTAGCAAAGACCCTTTGAGCTCGTCTGGATCGCAGCGGACTGTGGCCAGTATCTACCCTGAGTTGAAACACTGCTCAGGCAGACACCTCGAGGACTAGAAGGCCAGGGTGAGGCAATCCTTCTCGAGCGTCAATTATCACCCATTGAGGAATGCCGATATATTGTGAGAATTTGCTCTAACTCAAAAGGGAAATTTTAACTATAGGCTAGCCTCTCTTTCATCCACCCCTCCACTTATATGTTTATGACTAGCTTTATAGATGTGGATGCTCTTCCATTTGCCCGTGCATGTGTAGGAGTTAAAAAGGGTACCCACCGGCTCACTAGAGTTGTGTGATATTAGGAGATCTTTAATCTCTGTGGTTATAGACTGGTATGTGTGTGCCTACGCATGCATTTATATTCATATGCAATAATTTGAGATTTGTAGTTTTGTTCATGTGTACATGTATTGATTTGGGATACTTTATAGTAAGCTAGTGTGAATCCTGCCATCTTCGAATCTGTAATTAAGTCGCTGTTCAGTTATTCTGTTAAGTTACTCTGTAAACCTTTAAACGACTTATTAAGTGCTGCTAAGATTCAACTTCTTGACTTATCTCAAATTATTAATAAATTTTGAATCACTGTTAATCATGACTGTGTCTAATACTTCCATCCGCAACACCCTGAGACCATACCACTGGCAGCACGTCCTGCTCTGTGCCATGATTTGCATCTGTGAGGATGCATTTCCTCCCAGTTCTCCTGTGCTGTGCTACTCCCAGCCATCAGCCCACTCTGGACTCCCAGCAGCTAATGCCTTCAAGGTCAGTGCAAGGTTCTTACCAGTGGAGTCTTCTCCAGCACCTCAACCAGACGTGATTTTTCCTTGACTCTGGAGGATGACTGCTTTCGTTCTTCAAAGGGATGGTGGCTTGTCTCACTGGGACTGACAAGCAAAGGTTCTGAGTAACTTGATGGATTTAACCCAGCTACTTTTTAGTGGCGTTGCAGGTCAAAATAGTTCCTTCTTAGTTAAGAAAATACCTTTAACGAAGGAGCACCAAAATAAAAACCCGTGCTTTTGTGAAGCAAATAATGGTGGCCCAGCTTGGGTCTTTCTTTGGCCTCTGTGTCAATTGTGAGCTCATATTCATTTTGGGACTGATTCAAGGAAATAATTCACAGCCATTCTAATGGCTGCCAATTTGTACTGCAGTGAGGGGGGTCACCTCTGTCGTTCTCCTTACAGTATGTGGAAAACAGGTCTGATCACAGCGAGAATAAATATCCCTCCATGCTGACTTTGTTTGAGTCTTTTCTGTTTGTTTTATATTCCACAACAGCTCAAATGTTAAGCTCTATTCCAGGATATTAAAAGAAGTAAATAATGAAATTTCAATCACCCAGTCACCTTGGAGCATACCACATTACCTAATAACCAAGAAGATGGGATTAGAGCAGTGAATTTATGTAACTGCAATAAGGCATAATAATATCTGAAGAAACAGGGGAAGGGGGAAATTAATTCAGATATAATATATTAATAGGGACTAGGGATTCATAAAATTGAGCCAGATCCCTCTGAAGAGATTCAAACCTTAGTGATACAATTGAAGCCTACTTTATTAACTTCTGGCTGAAATTCGCATGTTGTCCAGAAAGGTGAGAGTAGAAACTCTTCAGTGCTTGTGTCAGGAGAGCTGACAATGAGATTTGGGGCAGATGGGAAAGTGTTGCTTTCTTATAAGGCTCAGTCTCTGGGATGTGCCTTTGTTTTAGTTCAGATCTCTGTGACAGATTCAAACACCTGGACGTGAGGGGGTCTGCAGCATGAGTCCCCTGAGCTCTGGGACGGTCTCCTCCCAAAAGGTCTCCACGTGTGCATGTTCATCTTCCACTGCCACCAGTTAAGTGCTGCCCCACAGGCAAGGGATGACCACTGCAAGTCCAAGGGACTGTCATACATATGGCCACCTATTTAGACACACCATTGAAACAATCCTTCACTGAGTTTTGAAAAAAAAAAATTTAAAAAAATCAAGATTGTCATGTCTCCCCTTTTGTGCATAAGCAAGACCAAACTAAACTAATGGCACAGAAAAGTCCCACCGATGCCCAGATGTGCATGCTGAAGGCTGCTGGGATGGGCAGGAAGTTGAGAGAAATCCAAAGGACATGGGGAAAGTTGTTTGTGAATTTGTGGAAATGCCAAGGAAAGTCCATGCCAACAATGCTGTTCCACTTGTCCACCTGAGCTGCAGTCTTCGCTCCCTGCCTGCCCTCGCAGTCCCTTTAAGTCCCACATCGAGCTTCTTCCAGAAAAACTTGACAAGAGATGCATTTTTAAAGACACCACTCAATTTCAGAGCTATGTATAGTGCACCAGCTTGTGCGCAAAGAGCAGACTGAAAGGGAGAGAAAGCAGGCAAACAGAAAGGAAGCAGAGGGAAGGCAACGTGAAAGTCATTATGGAGCGTTAATTTTTTTGGTGTGACAATTTGGGTACGTGCACAATTTATCTGTTTACATATGTAAGTATAAATGCACACACACATATTTTCCTAATAGAACTGAAATTTTTAAAAATTGGAAAAGAACCCTTAACTTTTCCCCCTCAAAATAGGCAGAGGGCCAACTTTATTAAGTCTGAAAGGAAAAAAAAATTCTGAATTTTTCAGGAGGCAATATTTTAATTTCTTATCTAGTTTAGTAGAAATCTCATTTATTGAGGTACTAAAAATGAACATGTCCTCTTGTACTTGAAGATATTCTTGCCTCGAGATAGAGTAACTAACTGTGCATAGAAATTTCTATGTACACTTCTGTGCAAACCACAATACTATGTAAAAGATATATATGTTATTTAAGTTTCTTCTGTGCAGCTGTACAGAAAAATTTACTAAATGTCCAAAATTGGATGGAAGTTTTGCTACCGACTGCAATAAACCTAGTATTTTAGCCAGTGAGTTTTTTTCATTTGTGCGTTTCAATAGACCTAAATTTTTTCTTAAAAGCAAGAACAAATATGCTTTGAGATTTACTGGAGTCGTACAGTGTTCTAAATAAATTTTAATATTGTAGATAATGCTTGTCAAATAGTGAAGAGCCATTTTCTTCTGTAAGATTTAACATATATATAAGTAACATATTGTAGGTGTCATTATACGGCATTTGACCAACAACTTTCCCATAACTTCACTTCCTTTTCAGAAAATGCAGTAAATTTATTTGCTTCCATTATCTTAATTTGTATTATTCATCCTTAAATATACTTGAGTCATGTTTATTCTGCTCATCTTTGATAGCACAATGACAGATTGTGGGTGAATTTTTAATAATAACACAAAATTATTTTTCTTTCTCTTTGTTTCTCAAGCAAGACATATTTCAGCTTGGACATTTATTTGGAGAACATGGTATTTAATCATTTCAGCAGCTCCTTCCAGGCCATCTCAACAAATTCTTTAGGGAGGCTTAAGTCTTCCAAGTGAATGCAGGAGGACAGGTTCAAAGTGAAAAACAGATTCAATACTGAAGACCTTTTCTTTCCTTGTTCTTCCATTCTTAGTTGCCTAAAGGCTCAAAAATCATTTGGAAGGCACAATGGGCTAGTTGGAAGATGGAAGAAAATTAGACGTGGATGCCAGCTGGAATTAACAGAGCAATTTTCTCGGAAGTAACAAGGCAGCACAGAAGATAGGGGAGCCTCTATATATACAGGTTTTGTCTATACCTGTATATGTACCAATGTATGCATGTGTATGTACATGAACACACATATGTATAATGTTAATGGAAGTAGAGGTAAAATACCTTATATGTAAAATAACTGTAGATGCAGAGAGGGAGGGAGCATCCACACTGAGGAAAAAAAGTGAATGTTTGAAATTCAGACGAAAAGCCCATGCATTATTTTCACCATTAATCCAATTAAATTTTGCTGCAAGGCTGGTTGCTCCCCTCTTTCTGCCTCTCTGCCCAAACTGTGAGGTCTTCTGTGATCTCAGCTCAATTGCTGAGATGTCACCCCATACAGGTAACACTGAATGAAAAGAAAGTATCAGTTCCCCATGTCCCTCTGGGAATGCCAATTCTTTAGGCTAACATCCTCTTGAGGAACCTCATGAAGAAACCAACAGGGAACACTCTAATCATTTGTTTCTGAGGAAGTTATAGCTACGCGGTTGTTTTGAAATAAAAGTCATTCCTCTAAAAAAAAACACGTCTGTCAAATAACGTTGATGGATTACCTATGCAGCAGGAAACCTCAGCAGAAAGGGATACATTCTGCATGCTGCCATTTAGAAAATATGTGAATTTAATCAGAAAACAAGCAGCCCCCAAAAGCCTCAACAGATCAGTTTCCTGAATCAGCCTTGCCTCGCTGCTTGAAGAAGTCACCCATCATTTCAGAAAAGCTGTGATGTTACCCCTTCCAACTTCTAAATCCAACAACCCACCATGTTGTGGCAAGCTGCTGTTTTGGATGCACCATTTTCCAGGCAGAATATCAGCACTTATATTTGTCAAAAAAGTCCTGTGCTACTTTTAGGGAGGTGATGACCTAAAGCCATAGCAGCTCCTACCCATCTGAAGTAAACCTACATATCTGACTCCCACTAAGACTTTAGGCAGAGGTGATGCTCTCACACTTGTAAGAATGTGATTTTTTCTGGTAATCCCTGTTAAAAACTTTCTGGGAGGTGTAGCTGCAATTTAGTGCCCATGAAGTGATTTGTGTTACTGTCAGTCTTGAAAAAGGTGAGACACAGAACAGAAAATACAGCTGTTGTTTACACGTCCTTATTCCCAACCAGAGCAAACTAGGGCAGGACTACAACCTGACTTTGCAGCAGATGTCATTTACGTAAGCCCCTGGATTGTTTTGCATAAACCCTTTCTTTTTCCTACTTTTTTTCCCTTAAACGAACATGACCAAATTAACAAAATCTGTGTGGGAGCTTGTGTTTCAGCCAGGATCCTCAGGCACTGCACTGCTAATCTAGTCTCTCTGCTTATGCAGGAGGCAGATGTGTTCCCCTTGTCTCTAAACTCTTGTCCCAGAAAATGCAAATGAGACCCCCAAATCAGGTGTCCAGGTCCATCTGCTTGCTTTTCACCTCTGACTATTGTTTTTCTAAATTGAACTTTTAGTCCCTTGGCAAAATGTTCTGTCAAAGAAACAGTGGAGCGTCTGAGTGCAGGGAGTGGAGCAATCAGCTGGGGCAAGGCCAGGGGATGGAGGCTCTCCTGGGATGACACTTCTCTCACGCAGGATTGCTGGCTCTGACCCTGCACAGGAGAAAGGTAGGCAGAGGGACACCCCTACCGAATCACAGCCCTTGCTCAGCAGCAGAAGGAAAAACCAAACTATGTGGGAGACGGCTTGCAAAGGCCAGTTTGGGACCCAAATGAAACATTTAACCACTGAACCATGTTCTCTGGGTCAAGGTACCTTCAACTTAGCTTATCACCTTCACGCTGGTGACTAGTGCCAGTGTCCTCACTGGTCATATTTTTCTCCTTATATTGCTGCAGAGAAGTGCTCAGGTGACGTTGCATTTTCCAGTTCAGGGCCTTCTGAACTAGTTAACCTGTCATTTTAATCCCTCTCACAACCAGTGTGTGGGAGAGCTGCTGCAATGGCCTTTATTCTGCCCCTATTGCATGAGTTACGCTAGTCAGTCAATCAACAAAACAGATGTAAATTCTCAGGGCACAACTATTAAATTACAAGGACTGTGATGCCCCAGTTACAACAATTTCTTGCTTTTCCTGGCCTTCTGCCACATTGGCGTTAATTACATACCCCTCCATCCCATTACCCACATCTGAGCTCCTACTGCATTACTTCTGCTGTGACCACAGGAAGTTAAACGATGACAACAACAAAAAAAAAGAGAATCGGTAAATTTTCTTCTTTCAGAAGCAACTCTTCTCTGGTCTGCCCAATGTTTGTCTCTACAGATAATGGGAGGTTACAAAGGAAAATGGAATCAGACGTCTCAAAGATGCATGGTGAGATGGCAAGAGGCAAAAGACTCAAGGTGGAAAATGGGATATTCTGATTTGATACAAGGAAAACCTTTTTCACCATACAGCTAGCCAACCACAGAACCAGGTGCCCAGATAGGCTGTGGAGTCTCCATCCTTGGAAGCAAGAGAATCAAAACTCAGCTGGACATGGCCACGAGCAACCCAGTCTAACCAGATCTGTTTCAAGGTGGAAGGTTGGACTGGATGACCTCCGGAAGTCCCGTTGGAACTAAATTGTTCCACAATTATACCATTCCATCTTTTTTCCAAAGCTTCTTTTGCAGTCTGCGTACACTTCAACATGGATATCAGTCATGAGTTTCAGTAGATTTAGCTGTTAAACTATGGTAAAGAATGTGCACAGATAGTGTTGTTCCCTTCTTAAAGGTAATTTATTTTCATTTAACTACTTCATTAGGAAAAGATCTGTGTTGAAATTAAATGAACAGTCTCTGAGCTGAAATGCATATACACATAAGGATTTGTAGCAGTTTAGTCTTATATATGCACAGGCTTCCAGATACACATCCTGACTGAACTCACAACTGTTGCTATTTCAGTGCATAATAACGAGAGAGCTTTGGTATCTCCTGCAATCTTCCTAGGGTGTCCTGTAGGTTTTGTAGCTTTTAATGTTTCAGCTTTTTTACAGGGAGGTGTTTTATGGCCTTGTAATTTGGACTTTATAGGGATGACCCTAGCTGTAGCTATAGAAAACAGCCAACTATCCCACATCTGTGGGCTGAATTGCAGTTGCAGACATGGTGTCTTCCTGGCCCAGGTTCCTATTCTGAAATAAAAAAGTCATCTCTTTTTCAATATTGCTTATATCTGTTACAAACTGCAAGCAAATAACAGATTGACCTAGAATGAATCACAACAAGGCATTTTCAGTCCAAAGTGTGATCACACTTTTACGGTCTATTGTAAAATATTTTCTTCTGGGTATGTTTGTAGTAGAACCTCTGGCTAAATTGCTGATATGGGGCAAAATATTGCACTTTTTGTAAAGGCCTCAGGTGAAAGTCTATATTAGACGAGGAAGATAAAAACCTGAAAACATGGAATTCTCCTTTCGTGCCTCCGAATAGAAACACTAGGATGTACTACAGCTAAAAGAAGGATTTTTATGCAAACGTGTCTAAGACAACATAAAAAGAGATTGGTGTCACTCAGTTGTATGTTACAGCAGCAACATGAAAGATATAAATAGTTTTAATTGTTGTAATTATATGATTACTCACACACCTAAAGTTTTATTGACTTATAACACTAATAAAACACTGCAACATGGAACCTTCATTGCTTTAATAGCACGTTTAAATTGTTCCACTGAACTGATATTTGAGAAGCTGTGGTAATGAAGACAATTTTCAGAAGAGTCTGTTGACATTTGGGGGTAACACCCTTGTGCAGATAACGGGGCATCTTAGACAACTGAAATTCAGCTAAATGAGGTTTCAGAGTAAAAGTGTCCAGATCAAAAGCCAAATAAAATCTGTATCTAAGGACTTAAATAGAGACATTTTCCAACTTGTTGTGTGTGTGTGTATGTCTGTGTTTTCTGTTGGAGAAGCTCCTGTTTCTCAGTAAAGCTGAAAATCTTATGTATGTGGCTATATACATCTTTAGACTTAACTAATTCTAGTTGAAAGTAAGTGTTACAGCACTATAGTAAGTCATCTGAAAGTAGACTTGCGATGTTACACAATGCTTGGGGGACATTGTTGAAAATAAGTGCAATATTTTTATAAGAAGAGTTTTGCCCCTGCAAAAAAGCTTTTCCTAAAAACAGGCACTGGCTGAGAAGTCATTTAGATTGTGAAAGGTCTTCTCCTTTAGCAAATGCACAGTGAAGTGACCTCCACTTGGGGGCCTGATTTAACGCAGCAGTTCAGCACGTGCCTTACCCTAAACACAGCAATCCCACTGAAGTCAGAGTGACTAGAATATGTGTTTAAAAGTAGGTAGTCTTAAGTACATTGCTGGAGTCTGAAAGCCTTCAATTGCTGAAGAATTAGATTGAAGAGATGTGATCATTTAATGAGCAAGTCCCATGACAGTTGGAAGCTGTATCTAAATAAATTTTTCTGACTATACTTTAGCTTATTTTGTTATTCCTCTTAAATCATTTGTACTATTAGAAAATAACTTCTATTTATTCAAAGCTGAAGTCAGTTGGAATGGCTTTTGTTGACATGAACATTCAGAGAAATACTGTTTTCTTATCTTTTCATAAATATGCCGGAAACCACTCAATATATTGTTTTATAATTTTTTTGCCTTGCAAGGTAATGAACCCTTGAAATAAACTTGCTAATAGATGTCTCACACAGAAGATCGTGAGTCCTGTCCTGGGAGGGTGAGAGGAAAGATAGTCGATAGAGTCTGGGACTAATGTCAGGCTTCAACTCTACTTCATTAGTGGTCAGCCGGGCACTAGAGTGGAGTTGTGAAAAAAGGACAAATTGCAGAGTAAATGGAACAGGGTGTGGTTTGCAAAAGAGTTGCTGCTTCTGCTGACTTTAAAAACCAGTAGAGAGATCTGTAGAACAGCGTTTGAACTTTTGTGGTATCACAAAAAATCTGATTCTTTATCAACCTTCCTGTTTCTCCTTCTATCTCCTCTCCTTTCAGCCCTGCTGCTGTGTAGGCTTTAGGCGAGTGATCTTTGAGGGAAAGGAGACACCAGACTGGAAACAAAAGGCCCACAAAAATCTGATGTGCTTTTGACCTTCTGTTAAGGTTGTTTAAATTGGTGCCATGAATAAGTGAAGAGTTCAGGATAAGGCTTTTCTGCCAAAAAAGGTTTTGAAATGGATCTGCAGAGAAATAAATTGTTCTCTCTGTATCCATTGTCTTTCCTTCTTTGTTGTTCACTTGTGTCTTGTTTTCTTCCTTGCTCTTTTGGCACTGGCACTCAGTTGTCACCCAAGCCTGCCCGTGGGGCTGGCTGAAAGGACACGTTCCGCGTGTTGGACCTACTCTTCCCCACCAGAGCTTTGCCACTCATGGCTCCAGGGGCCGCCCCCATGCCGAAAGTGCTGACCCTCTGCTGGGAATCCTCCTGGCTAGTTTGGGTAAGTGTGTTAAACAGAGACTGCATCACAAGCATAAATTGAAGTGGGTTTGCTCCTGAAAGGAGCCATGCAAAGCTTGCTTCCTTTCCCTGCTTTCCTCAATGCTGAATTAAATCTAACTTTACCAGTAAGGGATATAATTTTACCATGGAAGTCGCACTCACTACTCATATAATCTTTGCGGTAAAAACTGGGAATGTTCATAAAGTAAAAACCAAAAAAATGGATTGACTAGAAATCTACCTGCTGCCACCGCAAGAGAGATTATTAATACAGGTGATTTGAAACACCCTTGTCAAATGTGAGACCCTCCAAATGTGCTGACTATCAGATTATACTTGTCTGTAATACATTACTGCACAGTTTCTATCATTTGTTCGCTTTATGAATCGGTCTGCATTTAAAGGACAGTTTGTCCTTGTGGTAGAAAAACATAAACAATCTGATATACGATCAGCAGTGCAAGGGGCAGTTAACATTTGTTTCCTTTTTCATAGCTAAGAATACAATCTAAAAGCCAAATATTTGGTACTAATCTGGGTAGCTCTAGCAGCCCTTGCAGTTTTCTCAGGGCTGGGGAGGAAATGCAGTTTTTAATGGTGGCTGTGTATCAGCTACCAGGATCCTGCATGTGCAGATTTCCAAGTCTGGTCATCTGTCTCTGTGAGGATTAGGGTGGTGGCTGAGGATGGATGAAGATACTTGCACGGAGGGACACACACTCCAAAATTTTGCTCGTGGGCAATTTTTTGGTTCTGCCAGTTCTCCTGATTTTACTGTGAATCACAGAATAACGTACTTCTTAGTGCTTAGAGGTCTGAGAAATGATGATAATAGCAGGGTCTCCACTTTGCAAATTGTTTTGAGACCCAGCCAAGGTGTGGAGAAAGAGCCAATGTTTATTTTTAAAAATCTCACAGATTTTAAACAAATCTCATGATATTTAGAGGGCTCTGGAGCTTCCTCATTTTTAAGTTCATCTGGTTGGCTGGGCTCCTCCACTTTGTTTCCTCCTTCTAGCTTGGGTTTTTTCCCCCTTCAATCTGTAATTGAAGTCATCCCACTCAAGCCTGTCTTTTGTTCTTTGTGTAAGAAGCTATAACGGAAAATCCATGTTTGCCAGCGGTGATCTTATTTTAATTTTGGAGACAGATACTGCAATGGCTCAGTATGCACACTGTGCACTTAGCAGTTAAGGAACAGCCCTTGTGGGAGACATATGCCTGGGAAACACACAGGTTATGGCGAAATGTGCAGTTGGCTGTTAATGAGTCAGTTAAAAAGTCCCTGACCTTGACATTTGTATCCTGAGCTAAAAGTTGACAAATGTAGATTTATTTTCCATTGGAATTTCCATGATTGCAATCTGCTAGGGCAGCAAAACTTAATTGAATGCATTTAATTAGATGCAGATTCCTAGTGAACTTTTCCTCCTTCTGAAACTTCCCAGACTGCCTCTGCCTGTGGGCTGAGTGCAGGCGAGGTGATGGGCTGCACAGCTTCACCACAAGCAGTCCTGTGCATGGTTGCGGGAGGTCTCCAGGCAGGAATTTCAAAGAGTCCTGCTGGGTGAAGGCCAGCGGGTAGTCACCACCTGCCTGTATGCATGTGTTGGTTAACATCCTGGGCGAAGAGCCCAGCCATCCAGCAATGCTGCCGGCACTTCCTGCTGCAGGACTCACCAAACCACACGTGATTTTAAGTAGTCAGTAGAACTTGGACCTGCAGGTGCATGAACAGTCAAGTAGGAAAGTCTTTTGATCATAGTTAAGAGAATTAGGATATTCTTTTTATATAGTTTAAGATAATCAGCAACAAGGAACCATGTGCTCAGGTGGGACCGGCGCTCAGCTGAAGTATGAGAATTCACAGTCCAATCCAGGACCTTTGCAATAGAGACTCCCATCGTCATCTGGACCCTGACTGGCCATGCTGTTCAAGAGCTTCAATTCCTCACAACAGCATCATCCTATGCAAAAGATCCCAATAAACCAGGTGGTGTTTGCTTGTTTGCTTGTTTGTTCTCTTTTTGACAAACACTCTGTCCGGGAACGTCTGGGCGACACATCCGGGTTGGCCAGACCTTCCTTTTCCTCCTTGAGCTTTATAACGCTGGGTTCCCAGTGTGTACACAGGTTTACAAAAGAAGCCAATGCACTGTATGTAAAGAGACAAGTCCTCCTAAAGTCTGTGCAGTGTTTAATACTTTGTGTCTCAGTTATAATGGCCCCAACTAACGTATCTTATGTTATATATGCCTATTATACATGCACCTTTCTCATTGCCTCTTTATGTGGATGTCATTAAATGTAATTAGTGGGGGTTTTTCCCTCCATTCGCATCACTGTACTGAATGAAGTGTTACAAAATGAAAAGTTAAACAAGTTTACCCAGTCAGCAAGAATTTCTTTTTGCAAGACCTGCTAAAATGTTCAGCTCAGTATTTCTGAAGCTCTGTAGTTTACCTGCATCTCATAAAGTCTTCCAGACAAGACTGCAAAGATCAAATAAGTTCTCAGACAATCTTCTTGTTCTGTCTGATCTCTCCCTCTTTCCTCTCCTCATTGAAGGACTCTGACTTCAATGAGCAAAAGAGCAGACCCAGACAGTTTTCTGTCTGGCAGTACTTGAATTGCTTAGGCAATTTGCCTAAGTAAGTGGTTTACCCTCATGATAATGTATTTTCATGTAGAGACTGAAATGAGAGGGCTTGAGAAGCATGCTATACATTAAATGCATGAAGGGCAAAGCCATCTTTCTCTGTGTGACAGAGTGCTCCCTGATGATGAGGAGTCAGTATTAAAAACACATTAAAGGAATAACTTCTGTCTGGCTGCTGAACATTACAGAATTGTGAAACTTTTCTAGGGATTTGTTTTATTAATTTTTATTGGCAGAACCATGAGAAAACAAAATTATTTATATTGCTTTCAAACTTGGTTTCACAGACTTTACCCACTGTTTGTTATTTTAGAGATTCTCAAACCTGAATAAAATTAGAGTGTGAATTATGTCATGCTGTCAAAAACAGAGCATCTTTCCCTATTTTGAAAATGTCCCTAAGAACCTGCAATGGCTCACAATTCTTTTAGTGGGACTTAGGCTAACGTACAAGAATTCTACTACACGGAAAAGTTAAAACCAAATGTCTACTTGGGGAATAAAAGTCATGAAATTACTATGGATATCTATGTAAACCCAGAAGGTTCTTAATTGTCAACCATTTTATTAGTGATGCTAAACACCTGCAACTTCAATTCTGGGGTACTTGCTACCTTAAATGTCAATAGATTGATTTCATGGTGGTGCTTAAATGTAGATACGGGTGCTTAAAAATCAGCCGCCACGTCTGAAAACATTACCCTTTTTGAACAGGGTAAAACAGAGCACTGTGACTTCTGCCCTCTGAGCAACAGCGCGGAAAAGAACCACAGCCTTGCACCTCAGTCATAGCCTCTTGATTTTGCTTTTTCTTCAGATGCTCTTGATAATACACTCCCTTTCCAAACTGTGTACAGAGCTAGAGGCACAGTTTCAAAAGGGGTGGCCATGCCTCACTTAAGTGACAGGTCCAGGTTACGTATCTTTTTATACAAGTAATCCCCAAGTGAAGTGCTGACTAGGCAGGGAGAGAGATGCTTGACACTACGACTGATCAGAAAGACTGGATGGAAATAGCCCTTCTCTAGGAGCTGGAGTCCTAAATATCTCCAACTTTTTCTACTCTATCTGTCAGAAAGAGATGGGAATTGGAGAATTTCTGATAAAGTTAAATTAGGGCTGTCCAAACTTTCTCCCTGCATTTCTCTATCCACAGCTTTCAAATACTACTTTGGCTGCAAATTATTGCTGTTATTTTTAAAACATGTGAACAGCTAAAACATTTCCAAACTGGCATACAATCTGTTCACCAGTGGCTGATGTGCTATAGAGGGCGATGTGGAAAGGACACTGTTCTGATTTTTTAAAATTATGTTTCAACAAACATTCCTTGTTAAGATCCAGTCCTACATATCTAAAAGACAAAACAGGACTTCCAGTCTGGGAGGAGATGCCAGATCCTTTATATCTCGCCTCTGTGGGGTTTCTTATACTCCCCTCAAAATAATTTAGAAAGCTCTGTGAAGCGGCTCAGTATAAGACTGGCTTTTCTTTGCTGTCTATAGGTGGCAATGCCATGCTGTTGAGAGTGTTATCACTGGTGATCAAGTCTTCAATACAAATAGTCTTGCAGCTACCCAATTCAGTGGAATGGGACTGAAATACAATATGTGACAGAGGCTTTTTTTTTTTAAGCACTTGCCTCTTTTCTTAAAAGCAAGGGCACATCCTTGGCTGCCCTTCTGTAATTCTGCACTACACAGCCACAGTGATGCACAAACTTGTCCTACAAAAGTAGCTTGTGCAGTCACCTCTCCTGCTAGTAGAGAGAAAGCATAACAGATTTGTGTTGCCTTGTGTTTCAGCTTTCCACACAAGGGCCGTTTCTGGAGGATATGGAGAGCAGCCAGTATGTATCAGTCTTCTCTGTTGACGTGGCTCCTTGAAGCCATACCACTGTGGCCACTGGAGACTTGAAGGACTGAAGAGCATACAGCCATAATATGTACCCCAAAATGCCTTAGAGGGGAGCTTTGAGGAGCCCACGAGCCAAATTTCATTATCCAGTTCCTGGGTTTTGTTCTAACACACAGACACCTGTTGTCCAGAAACATGCCACCATCTTTCAGATTTATTTTTTCAAATTTCCAAGTTGGACACAAAATGGAGAACTGCTTAAACGGAACATGCAGCATCTCTCATTTCCTACAGCATTGTAACACAGTATAGGATTACATACTGCACATATCACATACTGCAATTCTGTCTATGCCAAAGGATCTGATGATACACTGCAATAGCCAGTGATATGGCATGCTGTGCAGGTCACCTCACAAGTGCTTAGATAAAAAAGTGACACTAGGATAAGTAAGTCGGCTCTTTAAGAGTGTGTGTCTAACATCACACTGATGTCTTTGCACATTACAATAAACTTCCTGTGGGTCTATGACTCATGGCGACTCTGTTGCAGCTCAAGTCAAATTTTTGCCCCTTAATTCCAGTGTCCTCAGGTTGCACGAATATTTTAGAGTCTTAGTTACAGACAAATTGCAGACAAAATACCTGATGAGTGACCTCAAAAACTTTTTGACAAAAGTCAATGCAGTGGAAATGACTATGGGTTAAGATTACCAATTATCCAGCTCTTTCTAGCCTGTTGACCACAGCAGGCTAGACCTTTCTGGTGCCAACCTAAATTACAAGAGGGCCAAAACAGTTAAAGGCAAGCAGTCACAGGAGGCTACCTGATGAAATTGATCTTGAACCGTTAGCATAGTTTGGAGTGGTTGCAGATTTCTTTCTAATTTCCTCCCAGGATGACATGGCACAGTGTGAGCCTCCAAAGTGTACTTTCTGAAAAGTTTTATTAGCAAACGTACTGATTTTTTGTAGTACTCTGTTTCCTGTGTGGTCTTTAGAGAGTATCCAAACTTAAAAATGAGAATGACCTCTTCCACTTCAAAGATTTCGGAAGAACATTACATAACTGACCATCAAAAGAGAAGTCCGTATTCTTGTTTTGAGGGAGCAGTAATAAATATTTCCAGAGCAGAGCCTTTCCTCAATTTTAATTTGATGTTAGTATATCAGAAATGGTTTATCTAGTAGTTATCTCTCAAAGAGAATGATGCTGTCCCCAAGAAAGCATGTGGATTTCTCCAGGGCATCATAACATCATTTTATGTTTGATGTAACACTGTGCACAAATCTCCTTCAAGGCAAATATTTATTCTAACCCCTACTTAGTTTCTTCTTGAAGTACTAAATTTTGCAGTCCACAAGAAAAAACCCTGTGTATTGACTGAGAAATGACAAAAGATATTTTGGAAAACTCTGCCATGAGTAACAAATGGAGCCATTACAAATGCACAGCTCTATAAAGAGAAAACTGTCTGATGGTATAAAAATTTTGTTTTTAAATTCTTCATGACCCTGGTAGGCAGAGAAGATGGAGCTCTAATGGCATTCCAGCACTGCTAAATGTTTCTGTAACTCCAGTATGAATTCTTCATGTAATTCTGGACTGTGATCTTGGGTCATTGGGTCTGTTTTGTGTGAAGAAGATAAGGCAAAAAGATAATCTCTCTTTCCTTAGATTGTAGCTGTACTTTAAATATGACTCTCAATCATCCATGGCCTGAAGGCGGTACCTATTCTCTGAAGTACACTGAGTACTTGCTGAAAGTGAAAGACCCCCTAAACAAAACAAAAAAAAAACCCACACAAAATAAAAAATCTGAGGTGCTTGCAATCAATCTGAAATGGAGTGAAAACAAGATAGAGGAACCAACATGCCAAGTAACCTTAACCTGGGAATAATGCTGGCAGTTCAATATGTCTTTTGACACAACTCTTTCTTCACAGAAGAAAAATGTGAGCAAAGAAGTGAAGTGGCCTGCTGTTTCCTTTGTCTCATTCTGCGCCTGCACCTTCTCTGGAGGACTTTCAGCAGGGACACAGTCTGAAAGTAGATGTGGAGGAGATGTTCTGAAAGAGGAAAATGGGTTCCTGGCAAACGTGAAGATGTCACCCTATTAACTGACAGCCACAGCCTGAGAGAGATCTTGCTGAAAGGATCCATTGAAACAGGTTTGTGCTGTGAGTCTGTGTCTCTGAATGCGACATTGCTGGCTCCCTCGAGACAGAAAATTGCTGAGATTATAATTTGTATGTTCAGTCCCTATGAAGAATTGACAGAAAAGATGAGTGTAGTGCGAGCCTGCATCTGTGCTATTACGCCAGCTGTGTGTGTTTACCCCATGCACTTATGTACTAAAGTTCTTGCAAAAGGCGTAAATACAATGAAAGTCAAAATAATGAACTGTGATTCATCATGCTTCATCCTGACTGAATCAGAGCAAGAATATGCTTCTTGCATAGAAGCAATAAGTTGCTTCTATCTTCATCTTAAATTACATCTTTCAAGCTTAGACAGCAGCCTTTAAGAGGCCAAAACTGCTGCTTAGAGCTTCATTGAAAAAACGTACCTAAATAATACCAGTATCAGTAGCAAAGAGAACAAAACTGAAGGAAATATGGCTGAGGACCCCATCTAGGAATGACGCCTGGCGACCCCAAGCCCCAGGGCTGTGGGAGTAGAATGAGATGGGACTCTGCATTCTCCTTCTACTCTCTCTTGCATAGGCGCAGAGCTGGTATTCTGCCTAAGAAAACCAGGTGTTCTGACTTGCAGTGTCCCTGCACAATCCTACAAGCCCAAAGCTTGTAACACTCTGAATATTGCACTTGTTGCTAAGGCTAATCAAAGTCTCAAGGCAGATCAGAGGTGTTTTGTGTCCTCAGACAGCTGTTTTAAATGGTATTTACCAATAGCAGATGCTGAACATCAACATTTGCATCTGCATAAGCAACCCCTTCAAAAGCTGTAGAAATTGTAAGTGAATTTGAATTTTCACTGGTATTATCTAAAAAATTCTAGGTGTAGATACATTGCATACAGTTTAAGAAAACTTGTCTACTTGGAGGAGAGGAATACTGACCAGACTTGAAGCCATGGTAAAGTTATTGCAAGTACTGACAAGTCAAAGAAAACAGTCTCATAATTTGATTTATTTAAATCTTAGTTAATGTCCAAATGACCGTCACAATTTTTTTCCCCATTTCTTTTGTTTTAAAATCCCAAACTTAGCAGAATGTCATTCAGATAAGCAAACAATAAAATTTCTCTAGCATGGGTACAAGCTGTGTGTTAAGAGATGGACAGCTGCTACCAGTGATTTATCATCAGACTGTAAGGTTGTATTGAGTGAGGCGCCACAGCGGATTTGTCCTAAATGATGGATTTGTAATTAATGGCCAACACGCTAGAACAGAAAGCGTGTCCACAAACACACAACATGCAAGCAAACTGTGAGGTACTGCCACCAACTGGGGGGACAGGATAAGAATAAAAAAAGAAGCTGGAGAAATTAAAGAAATTACTTCTGAAAAAAAAGAGAGGATGGAGTTTAAAAGAGCACAAGGCAGCTTCAGAAATCCAGGAGGGAGATGGAACAGCCAGGTTGTACACCAGAAACAGTATAGGAGCTATGATGGATGGGAAGCGAAACGCAAGCCAGTAGTGTTGTGCTGTTGTGAATAAGGCAGACACCATAAAAAGGAGTTTTAGTAGACTTATGGCAAAACGTGTGGAATAATCCTTCCACTCACATAGCCTTAATCGGGGTACTGTGTCTCATTTGCACATGGCACTTCTAGAAAGCTGCAGACTAATTAGAGTGAGGCAAGAAGAGAACAACAGAAATGTTCAGAGCTTTCAGAAAAATGTGATATGCAAGAACTTGGAAGAAATCGAGATTTTTAGCTTCAAAAGAGATAGGGTGAATGCAGGGCCATGACAACTCTTAAAAGATACTAAATGCTCCTGCAAAGCAGAAGCAAATTGTTTTTCTCTGTCTGAGGACAGTACCATCACAGAAACAACTGTTAGAAAAGGTTGCGTCGTCTCTGTCCGGTGGTGGCTTTTAAGCATAGAGCAGATAAACACCTCTCAAGAATGAGAAAAGAGTGCTGATCCTGCTTTGGGTCAAGTGAATAGACAAGATGATGTCTTGAGAGCTTCTTCAGGCTATTTTCTAACATTCACAGACAGTTTGGAATGTGTAGCTGTGATCTCATGGAAATGGAGAGGAGCTACATGCTTATCTTCTTTGCACTTGGAGCTGGCTGTACAGTTCTTTTGGATTCCTTTCACATCCCAGCCTCTTTGTTTTGGTGACTTGAATTGCCATTAGGCAAGAAAAAAAATTATTTTTGTACTCTCACTAGAATTCATCAGATTGGGATAGGGGAAAAAAATACAATGTAGGTCATAGAAAATCTTCACTCTTCTGTGAAAAAGAATGTTTTAAAGTTACCAGCGTATGAGTTTGGGGCATTATATCAGGAGTACAGATTAAGCGTCTCTTAAGTGTTCATTTTAGAATTGCTAGACTAAAAATCATTTCTCCTAGAAAATAAAGGGCTAACAGACAAGAGGAAAATTTTACACTTTCATAAATGGAGGACTGTTTTGTTATATAGTGCTTTATGTTAATTCTGTGTAACCTGATATAAAATAAAAGCATTCAGACAGATATAGATTTACCAAGGCAAGCTAAGAAGCCTAGCAAGGGTGTGTGCATTGAATACAACCCTCTGTCCCATAATTCACTGAAACCTGGTTCTCTGTTTTAGTAAGGGTTAGTAGGTAGACATATACCATGCCACTTCGGTTACTCCTCTCCCTACCCTGCTATTTTTCTTCTTTTCTCTCGGTAAGCTCTTTTCATGTCTATCCCACAGTCACTCTAGCATTCCCTTTAGGCACATGAGCTTGCCAAGCCTTGCTGAAGGTCATGAGGAGTGAGGGTGAAGAAATGCTCCAGTGCTGCTTCTTTCCAGAGCCTGCCACATCTATGGTTTACTTGTCTTCAGGTCAGACGATTGCTTAGAGCAGGGTGTCATGAAGTGACCATAGTACAGGGATGAATCAGCTCCTTTGTGTTTCTGCTACCCTCTCTAAGGTAGCATAGCCACCAAAAGGGAAAGAACATCACTCAAATTGCAAAGCCACAGAGTACAGCTCCATTTTCCCTGCACTGTGTGTCCTGCCCCATCCTTTTCCCTTGGAAAAGACCGATACCTTTTCAGGGTTCTTTTCCCTCTAAAATGAACATAATAAATGTGAATGAGCTATTGATGAAGCTGGGCCTCATGTCACATAAGGACATCTCCAGGTTAATGGCTGTAGTGGACTAAGGTGTGACAAGGTAGGTTTTCATTTGCATAACACCTCACCATTTACTCATGGCTTTTGAAGCTTCTGCTTTCTGGAGGGCTCAGCCCAGACCACCTTATGCTACTTAAATAATGCTCTGTCTTTGCTGTATTTTTGTTAAAACTGCATAACTTAGTTAAAATGAATTATTTTTTCAGGTGATCTACTCATGTGTGCTCAATGAGGCCAACGCAATTCTTTGTAAAAGATGTTTGTTTGATGTAATTTATGGTTGAGGGCAAGATGTGAGCGATATTCTTAGCAGTACTTTACAGACACCATTGCCTTCATTTCTGTGAGAAGAGCTCTGACAGTCTAGTCTATCAGGGAAAACCACAAGCAAATCAATGGTATTTATATTTTCTGGCTTGTAAATATAAGAACGTCTCTCCGTATATCATCATATGTTCCTAATGAAGGATGAGTATTGGGTCATCATCCATTATGTCACTGTTGCTAATATCATTGTTTCTAACACTAGTTTGGAAATGTTTGTAGTCATTTAGGATATACATATGCTTCCACTAGCACAAGTTGATATCAGCGTTCATTATGTTTCATTGTTCCTGTCAATAGTTTCTGAATTAATGTTTCTACTGCATGCAAAATCACGTGCTTTGCACTGGACTCACTGCACCAAAAGCATGAAGGTGTCAGTAAAGAATCTCAGTGCTCCATTGATTTAGATTTGTTTGCTGCCTGGCTCCTTTAGGCTTTGGTGAGGTCCTTATCTCACAGGGGATGCCTAAATTGCATCCCAAACCACAGGAAGAAATCTCCCATAGGTGAGCAGAGGGGAGTTATCAAGGTCCATAAATTTGCTGAATTATACAGCTCTTCAGGCTAAATGCAATCACTCTTGTGCAGATGCAAATCTCTGTCATCTGAAACTGTATCTTAGTAAATTTCATCAGGAAGTCCTGTAGACACTAGCCTTCTCATCTGGCTCCTGCTGGTTACCCATCTCCAGCTAAACCTCCTCAGCAGCTTCTACATGGCTCCTTGTCTGCCCGTTTTCCGAGTTTTTCTACTTTTCCCATGAGGACACCAACCAAATTCAACCATGAGACTAGGGAACTAGGGGGCATGTCTTGATAGTTAAGGCAATCCCAAAATGCAGCTGCAGGGTCCCTTGTAGATCTTCTCAGCCCACAGTGAGTTGTGTAAAGCACAAGCCAGTGAAGTGAACAATTGCTCAGACCTGTGCTTGTCTATCAGTGCTGCAAAGGTACTCTTGAATCACAGGGTGAATGTATGTCAAGACTACAAAGGGAGAGTGTGATATGAAGAAAATTGGTCATCAGCTTGCTCTCCGCAGCGGTATGGAGCAGAGCTCCCTTCCAAATCCACAGTGGCTCTGCCTTTACTCACACAAGTAATAAACTGACTATCTCCCATACAGAGGACATTCCTAAAACATCTAGAATTCTTGAAAAGATCCCTTTTTTCAAGCATTTCTTTCCCTGATTCACCAACCATCTCTCAGTACCTTCTGGGGACACGCTTTTCACATCCCTTTCATTCTGGTCTGTGTTGTAGAAAGAGATTGTATTTCTTGTGACTCCTCATGCCATCCATCCACCACAGCCTGTATACCCAGGCAAGTCAATTGCTAAAAGAAGGCCACGTCTTCGATGGGTGCTACACTCACAAAAATGGAGCCTTGATTTCCATTTGCTTGCTTAATTGTCAGTGTTTGGTAAACACAGAAATTAATCCTGCCACCCAAAGGGTGCTCTTGGGATTGCTCTGGGCAGACTCTGACTGTCTTACGTCTCAAAGACGTTTCATTATTTAGCCCTGGAGTGCTTGTCTCCCAGCATTGATTTTTTTGTGTGCCCACACTAGATGCAATTGCAGCTAAATTACAGGATTTTAATGAATGCATAATGGGAGCTTGTTGTTTTGTTCCTATGTGTGTGTACATGTTCATGGAAGCAACAGAGAAAGACAGAATGGGAGAAAGCAAGTGCAAAGCTTGTGTTAGTAAACAAAAATCAGGTAAAAATCACTGCTGCTGCTTTCAGGAACCAAGTGCATGAATGAGGAAACATGCACAGTGCTCTACCCTCCTTATAGCTACACCATAACTCAGATTTACTTTCTATTTGGCTCAGAGATTCAGCCCAGCAACATGGCAGGGACCAAAAGCAATAGTGGTACAGATGGCTATACCCCAAAAAGCTCAGGAGTTTTGGGTTTACTTTAGTCTTTTCCCAGGTCAGAAAACAGCTATAGGCTAGATGTGCCTTCTGGGTAGAAAAGGCCAGAACACCAGCCAGTGACGCTCATGTGATAACCCACTGTTATCACACTGTCCTCAGTCCTTAAAGAAAGATGCAAGCCACTGAAGTTTGATATCAGCTGCTTCTACACGAAAACAAAAAGCAAATGTTCAATCTGTCAGCTCTTACAACAAAGCAAGACAAAGGGTATTCAACACATCTTCCATGCCAGATGGGTGTCTTACTGCCTCTTCCACCTGAAGCGGTGGGGAAGCCCTCAGCAACAGTCCTGGGGAAAGACCCAGGCTCTTGTGAATGCAGACCCCGTCACCTGCTCTTGCCTGTCGAGCACCGGGCTGGAAGCGTCTGCACTAGAAAGGAGAGCACTATAGCCTCACATTTTGACACCTACACTCCATCCCATAAAAGCCTATTATTTAGGACTTATGTGAGTGAAGTGAAATTCATCCTGTGTGGAACGTTAGCCAAATCCTCATTGCTTTCTCTCCAATTTTTATGTAAATCCAGATGTTCTGATGCACTGAGAACAGGCTCAATCTGCTGGACAGCACATATGTGTGCCCTCTTTACTCCTTTGAAACTTCAGAGGTACGACTGGATTTTAGACAAACATGACGTGGATCTGTACAGAGACAAGGACATGCAAGAAATCCTACTTTCCTTCCTCATTTTGCTGTTGGCTCCTCTGAGCCACCTGCCTTGCACTGTCAGAGCCCCGAGACTCCTCCTGGGAGGACCCTGCCTGGCTCCTCGGGCAGCTCTATGGGGGCTGCAGCTCATCCACTGGACAGGCTTGAAACCAAATTACTTTGTGGCTTAGACTGCAGGATATTCCAGTGAAGAGGGAATCTGGTTTTGACTTTTAGGTAAGCACATAGATTACATTCATTAAAGCATTATGAGGCAACTTAGATGAAGTGCCCTGGAGGTCAGTGCAGACTCTTCTCTCTCTGTCTGTTGTGTTGTGTTGCGACTAGAAATGGATTTCACCATTTCCTACTTAGCCAAAAGGGTCAGAAATAATGGTGGGGTAATCAGAGCAGTTCAGCTTTAGCAGACTCAAAGCCTTAGTCAGACGTGAAAGATTACAAGAAGGCAAGAAAATGCCTCTACTGGAGTTCGGTCTCCCAATGGTATCTGTAAAAATAATGTCCCTGACTGCCCATCCTTCTGACCAAGCTCCCTCCTTCAGATGCTGTGCCGCTGATCGTGGAGCTCACACTACCTTCCAGGCAGCCCCATAAGGTGTCTCACACCTGGGGACACCTTGCAAAGCCCAACTTGAAGCCTGCTATCAGTCCAAGTATCCCAGGTTGATAGGAGACCAAATATATTTTTTCATCCTCACCCTTGAAAATTTGCAATTCAGAATTGGATCTAGATGGTAAAGCATGAGACTTGTTGAATATTTTTTGTATACCCTACCATGGTGAAAGAGGACTGCAGCTGTATAGAAGTAGATATAAGCCTAAGGAATCATTTTAGCTATCATTGCCTGTCAGAAATCTGTTTTTCCTAAGGGTTTGGGGGATTTTTCCTCATTCCATTTCATCTTAAGTCAGTCAAATGTGTTCTCCCAAACTATAATAAAGCATTAATGCTGAAAACATCATCAAACATATGCAATTTTTTGTGTGATTCGCATGTCAAAATTTCATTAAGGCATTTATGAAGAAATGCTAATCGCGCCTCAAATGCAGACCACAGACTGAAGTACATCCATGTGCTTTAGAAAGGTCCTAAACGTTAAAGAAGAATCCTAGAAACTTCTGTAATCAAGCCAGGACCTCTGGATTATATTCTCAGAATACACGGGAAAGAATATGATCTAGATTCGAAGCCTAGAGTTTCAGAGTCTCTCTCTCCGAGGTATACCATAGACAGCAATTTAGACACATTTATTCATAGGCTGAATACAGTTCTTTGAATCGTCCTTGTGTATGAATTACCTTTGGCAGACGGACTTCAAAACAAGGCCACTAGTGACTTCTTCCATGGTTACTGAGGGTTTGTCCTGGTGGGTCCTAACGCAATTCAGCACAATTTGGTTGTTTCGTTTGAGGGTGTCCTAAACATTTTCATAACAATCTTCATGTAAGGAGTACAAGCCATATGGGGATAATTGCAACATAATTTGCCCTGACCTGGGTTTCCTTATTCTCTATTAAAACCCAAAATGCTGCTCTTGACTGCTTCTCCTTGAGTCTGTCCTCACCAACACCCCTACTCCAAAAGCGTCACTGTGACAACTGGGACTGCTGTCCTCCAGGGGACAAGTGCTGCCCTCTTGGTCACAGCTGGCAGCTCCAGAGTCTGCTTCTAAACCCACCGCTCAAAGACTGGACACTCTCAACTGCGCTTATGTATCCAAAAAGATGCAGCACAGGTTCATCACACAGGGTTCTTTTTCCAGGGTGCCAACGTAGTTTCAGGCATGCACCAGTGACTGTGTCATCCACTACCCAAAAAACCTGAAGACAAAGAGTTCAAACTGCACTCTCCCTTAAACTGCAGCTAACTGGTTCCCCAGACATAATATTCCACCTTCTTCTATTACTTATAATTTCATATTAGGCATCTTTCATGAACTTTTTAACTGATTAATTACTTTATCCCTATCCTAAGCTTTGATTAAAATATCAGCTATTATCAGCATCAGGTGTCCAGTTCTTGTTGACTTGTTAGTCTATGCGCCTTCCTGCAGCATCACAAGTCTCCCATAGCCCTGGTTAATCCTTCGATGGATTACAGACATCCCATTCATTAGTCTATTCTCAGTTAAGCTCTCACTTTACTCATTACTGTGGTTGCCCAGGTGCAATAATTAAATATCATATTTTTCAGGCTTTTGTAGCACTGCTTTAACTTATGGTTGCAATGAAATTTGTGGAGCAAGGGACAAAAGACAGAGAGAGAAAATGAGCTGTTTTCTCTGTAAATGATAGTGTTAGCTGCTGTCCTGGTAGTTGGAAGGAGCAGAGATAACTGCTCCAATGATTTTTCAAGCTTTTAGTGTCCTGGGCAGAACTTCATCTACCTTGAACACTGTCACATGGCTTACTAGAAAGTTTTGCTTTTTGTGATCCATAAAGCAAAATAGCTTATGTGTTTGAAAGTTCAACTGCAATACCTCCGGTTTAACCACATTAATATCTGTATAATGTAATAACAGTGGGGAAAAGTTACCAACTATGCAAGAATAACGATAGTCTGTTTCTGAGCAATTTCAGATGCTGTTTGTGAATTGTTATGAAAGCCATGAGGACATGACAATGACAGCTTGAATGCTGAACTCTTTATACCCTTTTCTGTCCCTTCAAAGTTAAATCAAAATGAAATTATACAAATGAACCTCAGAAATCAGCAACATAAAAGGCGATACTTCTCAACTCTTGGACTGACTTCTCAAGTTAGTCCATCAGCCCGAGGCAGCAGATAATATGTTCTGCCTGAGTGCATGTAAGCGAGCAAATATTTTGGTTTTAAAATCTTTTTATTTTCAAATGCATTATTTTTATTAAAAAAAAAATAAAAATCCTGGTTCCCACAAACTGTCTTTGGCCAGCTCTGCTGGGGGAGAAGATAGCACAAGCACTCAAACCACATCTTATCTGCAAGCAGAACCCAGGGAAGTGATTTCTCTCAAGCAAGTCCATGACTGAGAGATCTCTCCAGCTTAGATGATGCAATTATGTAAGTTTAATTTCACCTCACTTGGTGTGTGAGTCCTTAAGTGATAATTGCATATCAGAAGTCCTCTCATTATATTCTGTACAGAGATTGTCATTTCTGACCGTGAAAGAATATTTGAGGATAAATCACTGCAAAAGATCCCATTACTCTTTGGAAAAGTATGAACAAAAGGCTGATAACTGTGCTCTAATGTCATCAGTATAGATTTCTCACAGTTACATTATCATCAAGGGAGCAATTTTGAGACTGTTTTCCCAATCAAAAGGAAAATTTTAAATTGCAAAAATATTATATCTTGTTAAATAAGGATGTGAGTGTCACTTTAACATAATCAAACTTAGTTCATTTTAAAGCCACAGTTGTCATTTGGTGTACAATCCTCTCAAAATGGTAATAATATATGAAAAGAATTAGCAAAAACATTTTGAAAGCCCTTTATCAATGTCTTTTGTCTCCAGCCCTGCAAGTGAACCATTACAAGCACACGCCATGCTTATATATAAGGAAGGTGTGAATAGATGGCACTTGATAAAACTTAGCATAATTTGGAGGTTTTGTAAGACCAATGCATGTAACAGCTGTGCACAGCAAACAGCGTCCTCCAGCTGCTCTTTGCATTAGCATGTAACAGTAGACTCCAATTTTTGGCTCCAGTCCTGCAAATTGCTGCATATACATGTAGAGACAGAGTGTGTGTGTGTGTGTGTGTGTGCGCGCGTGCGCGTGCGTGTATGTGTCTGTGTTCATTTGTGCGTACTTTTGCATGAGTCCATCAGACCTAAACTGGAAGATGTCTGTCCAGTGCTATCAAATTTAGAAAGTGAATGTGGTTGCACAGTTCTTACCTAAAACAATTAAATAGCATAAATTTAAACCAAAAGGTCGCTGCCACCAATAATATTGCTTTGCACAAGTCCATGCCTTTCTATTCAGAGGATCAAAATAATTTTTCAAATATAATAAACCAGTGGTTGTTTTGCGTGGGGCTCTGTGTGCACACTTATGACATATCGGAGAGACTCAAAAGAGAGGAAGAATGTCTCAAGAATTTGCTGTATACATACAGAAATTTAGACAGTCTTAATTGTCTTAAACAACCCGCTTCATTTTGGAATCGACCTCCATTTGCTAAGGCCGAAAGCTTGAACATGGACAAGTTCTTTCCCATCACAAATTTTAGGAATTTTCCTGTGGTTTAATTATCCACCACCCCCATGCTAACTAGGTTTATACTTTGATATACTAGTAGCTTGCCTGTTGTTACTATCTCGCTTTGTTTTCCAGTTTTTCCTCTCACATATTCAACCTTTATTCTCCACAGAGCATGGCTTGGGGTACACACTCCAAGCGATGTAGTTATAGGTTTGCAGAAAAAAACCCAAACCCTTTAAATGGTCATTTTATCCCTTACCAGACTGGCTGGCACACCTGCCTAACCAGGGCACCCACCTTTTCTGAGTAGAGGCACCAGAGTCTGTATACCTGTAGCTATATCATTTATGTCTATGACACACTGTAGCTATACGTTCATATAATACATAAAATATATTTCTGCTTATCAAATATCCATTTATTCTATATGTTTACATTTATTTCTATTTTATGTTTATCCTAAATATGTTTATATTTACATACATGATTTTTCTTTCTTCCCATCTGGTCAGATCTGCTCACTTTGTAAACACTTGGTATTGCTCCCAGTTTTGACCACTGGAAGTAAGGATTACGGGAATTGGCAGAATGATTTGGTTGCAATATTTGATACAACAAGTAAGGAAGAAGCAGGGACAGTTCTTCTGGATTATTAGAACAAGCTGCAACCTCAATTTCATAGCTATTTTTAAGTTCAGCCTCTTTCCCTTCATTTTGCTGCCTTTAATTCTTCTTCTTCCCTGCTGCACGACTGGTAAACTGATGCCTGTGATTCTGTCAGAGCTCCCATCCTATTGCATGCTTATCTTTCAGGAAGAGCAGATGTTCCCATATGTGCCCTATCTTTATCCTCTGATGCTTTTGCTTTGCAAACAGAAGATTGTATTTCCATTGCCCTCTGTGTCTGGAGAAAAAGATACAGTACTAAGGAGTTTTTCTGCATTGCTAATCAATGGGGTTTGTGGGCAACCAGGCTGATCCCTTTCCTACCTTGTCTCCATTACTACTATTCCCAGGTATTTTCTCTTGGCATTTGTTCTTTATCTCCTCTCTCTTCCTCTAATGTTCATTCCCCTGGGTTTTCCTTTCAGCTTCTCAGTCTGATGAAGTAACAAGAACTTGAAAAAGTGCACAAAAGGTATAACCCCACTTTGCTGTTTTTCCCCCCACCTTTTCAGCACTGTCTCCTACCAACACATGCTGCTGCAGGAAAGCTCTGGGCAGGACCTTGAGGATAAGCCACAGCTGCCATACGGGATTAGCTCCTGCCTGATCTCCACACAGGCAGATCCATGGCTAGGTAACTGTGGGAGGGCCTGCCAAGGCACAAGCACAACTCCTTTGGGATGCACCTGAAGTCAAGGTGTGACTCTGTGCTCACTGCAGGCAGTGTTTGGTGGACCAACACTCCCTGTATCCAAAAATGGTCCCTGTCCCTCCTTGTGCTCCCCAAAACCATTTCCAGCACTGCTCCCCATGGATGTCTTGTCAGCAGAAATCCAGAATTTGTTCCAAAGCATGCTCAAATTCAACCCTTACTTCCACACCCCAGGTGTCTCTCCTCCTTCAGCACATGGGGGCTAAGCACTGAAAGGTCTCCTGATACGGCCTCTCTCAATGACAACACATTTCCTCACCTGTTAGTAGAGACAGTGTTGGGAGACTTACTCATGTGAGTAAAGTCAATCGTAACTGTAAGTTATTGCACGTTTTGGGCCTTTGGCTCAGCTGCTTGAATGCACTGGCCAGCTGGTGCTGGCAAGGAGTACAGCACAGCAGGACTGCGTCTGCAGAGCAATCCATGGAATGCAGAGGACCTGAAGTCCACACTACACACATTACAGGGGCTTTATTTCATATTAGCTGTAGTCTGGAGCTGTGGGCTGGACACCAATTAGTGACGGAGACTCATCTTCTTCTTGCTTCATTTCCTTGATGAGAGTGCCTGCTGTGAGAACCAAACTGCGGTAAACAGGGGCAAACAGGAAACTTGCTTCAAAGCACAGACCCCAGCTGAAATGTTATGAGAATATAGACTCATTTAGCAACCTATAGCAACCAAAGTTTTCCCTTGGACTATACAGGAGTTTGGGGTCTAAATATTCTTCCAGATCTATCCTTAGCTGTTATTTCTCACTGCCATTATTTACTATAGAATCCTTTTGTTCTGATACTTATTCCATAAAGCATTTCCAGATACAGCTGGCATCTGGAATGGTGCACAAAATAAAGTCATATTGGAGATTTCTTTCATAAATAGAACATAAGCCCAATATTATTCCTGGCTTGGCTATTATGAAAAGTTAGGCCTTTTATGAAATTTCCATAACGTAACAGCTTAAACTGACTTCTGCTCTCTGTGTTACAGTAGGGAATACACGTAAATGCCAGGGCCTCATCTGGTATTCCACTACTGCACCCAGCACCCCCTCCCACAAAGGATATTGCAGAATTAGACAGGGGTCAGAGCAGGGCACCGAAAATTATTAAGTACATGAGAAAACTGTTGAGGAAGATAGATTAAAAAGACTGGGATTGTTTATTTGTGAAAGGCTGTGAATAAGAGGAGACACACAAAATAATGAATATTAGAGAAAGCAGAGAAGAAACCTCTATCCTTCCTGTCTCATAACACGCATGACAATGAAGCATTCAAAGAAATCAAAAGGTGGCAAATTCAGGCCTGATAAAAGGAAATATTATCCCATACAAAACATAATTAGACTGTGGAAACCATTACCACTCACTGCCCTGCTGGCCAAGTATGTAGTTCAAAGTTAAAGTTCAAAAAGAAAAGAGAATGTGTTCTTTGTATAATAAGCTATATAATAGTAATGCAAAAGGGGAGAAAAAAGGTGTCAGAACATCTTAAGTATTTCAGAGATGCAAACCATTCAGTAATTAACAGGACTAGGATGAGACAGGCTATGCTGTTTCCTGCCTGCTTTTCACTGGGTTTTGTTAACCTTCCTGAAAGCACATGCATTGGCCTCTCTCACAGTGCATCCATCTGGCATCACATATGGAAAACAAAACACAGGGCACCTGAAATTAATACGTCAGGCTGTGAACTTCAGTGCTAAGGAACCTGTGGTTACTACCATCTTCACCTGCTTAGCTGCAGTGAGGGCAATTGCCAGCACGCAGAGCGCAGCATCTTAAATTGTCATGGCTCAATTTACCACAGTTTATCTGGATGCACTCTGAGACAATATGAGGCAAAATACTGCCCTACTTAGCTGGTTGTCACTTCATGCATATTTCATAGTCACAGAAAAGGTCTTTTCCACTCTTCCTGCTGATATCTGTTCAAAGAGAACCAAATCTGTTTTTTACAGCTTGACATCCTTCACTAAAGGGATCCCTCGTAACAGCCTTTCCAACATGAGGTCCATAGCCTTCCACACCTAGTGGATGTGCAACAGCAGTTACACATGAGAAAACAAAAGGCCCTAAAGCTATAGCAGAAGATAAAGGTTGCAGTTATTTTGGCATGGAACATGGAGCTTTTTATCAATTCAGAACCATAAAGGCAGGATGTTATAATTTAGCTATCCCCATAGTTTGCTTTGCACACAGGAATTTGTTCCATTAATGCCTTAAATACACGTTCTATTTAATACCATGCAATGCTGGTGCTCTTCCAGCTCTTCCAGCATTTCCCTGGTTCTCTTCTTCACTGCTTGCCTGATTTCTAGGCAGAGAACCACCCTCAGAAGCAGATGTGGGAAGAGAAACACGTGTCTTGGGAGGAGGGATGAAAACTCTTGTGGTTTAGAAAAGAAAGAGTGAGAATGAGAGCTAGTGACCTACAGGGACAAATCAGTTCCTTGGGAAGGTTGCCCATTGTTGAGATGAAGACTGCCTTTTGGGGAAGGTGAATATAGGCTTATATATGAACAGAAATCACACATTTCTTTTATGCACGAAAACGACACTTGTGATCTGTACTGTGGATTTCAGATGAGACGTCAATTCAATGGTGTTCTTGATGCAGTGCTTTGGGAGAAGGCAGGAACGTAAGCAATGACTTGCACCTGCACAGTGTATGTGAAAACTAGAGTCAGCCAGACTCTCTCTATCAAAAAATTTTATTAATACTAGCATGCAGATTGCCTGGTAACCACAGTGCAATTAAATAGGTGTCTGAGAACAGAGGAGTGAAATAATAAGGTAAATAATCCTTTGCTTCTTCCACTGTGGGTGCATGAAACAGCTTGAGATAACTCAAGGCTACTGAGTCTTTCCCTCAGTCATTGTTGAGGGACTATTAATTTTAGAAAAATACAGTGGAAACCCCTGACATATTTTACACCATTCCATATATTATATTTATGCAAGTTATATATTAGTGATTACTTCAATACAACTTAATTTGATCTGCACCGGAATAATTGAGAGTTACTGAACTACTTAAAGCTTTTTCTAAATATGGTTCAGTTTTTTAACTTGCTCACTTTGGAGCAGGTTTTGGCGATTATTAAGTATTCGCTTTATAGGCTTCATTAATGAGAAACTCCATGAAGTCATTATTGCTTTTATAACAGAAATCGGCGTATATTTAAAAAATCATAACATAGACAAAATGAGCACTATTTGATTTAGAATATTTAGAAAGAGTTGTTTTCAACTCCAATTTTAACTGGAATTTTCTTTTTATGCCAGAAATAAAAACGCCACTTTAATCTTTTGACTGGCTCTGAATGAAAGACAAGTAGACCAGGGAAAATTGGTTTCAATCAACCATATGGTACAGTTGAAATAGAGTAATTTTCCAAATCAGCCTAAGGATCTTGGGCTGAAATTCAGAAGTTGTCAAAGTATGAGATCAAGTGAGGATGAGAATTAGTGTGTTAGACAAATGTTTCTTACAATCTCAGCTCCTCCTTTTTAGAATAGAATAGAATAGAATAGAATAGAATAGAATAGAATAGAATAGAATAGAATAGAATAGAAATTTCAGATGGAAGGGACCTAAAATGATCATCTAGTTCAACTGCCTGACCAGCTCTGGGCTGACCAAGTTAAAGCATGTTATTAAGGGCATTTACCAAATATTGACAGGCTTGGGTCATCAACCACCTCTCTAGGAAGCCTGTTCCAGTGTTTGACCAACCTCTTGGTAAAGAAATTATTCCTGATGTCCAGTCTAAATCTCCCCTGGTGCAGCTTTGAACCATTCCCACGCATCCTATCACTGGATCCCAAGGAGAAGAGATCAGCACCTCCCTCTCCACTTTCCCTCCTTGGGAAGCTGTAGAGAGCAATGTGGTTGCCCATTGTGGAGAGCCTCCTGCTCTCCAAACTAGACAAACCCAGAGTCCTCAGTCGCTCGTCACAGGAATGCCTTCCAGCCCTTCCACCAGCTCTGTTGCCCTCCTCTGGACGCACTCAAGGATCTTCACATCCTTCTTAAATTGTGGGGCCCGGAACTGCACACAGTACTCAAAGTGAGGTTGCACCAATGCTAAATACACCTCTTTTGACCGGGTGGTGGTGCTGTGTGTGATGCACCCCAGGATGGTGTTTGCCTTCTTGGCTGCCAGGGCACACTGCTGACTCATAGCGAGCCTCCTGTCAACCAGCACCCCCAGATCCCTTTCTGCAGGGCTGCTTTCCGGCTGTTTGTCTCCCAACCTGTACTTGTGTCCAGTGTTACTCCATCCTAGTTGCAGAATCCATCATTTGGGCTTGTTAAATTTCATCCCATTAATCATTGCCCAATGCTCCAATCTATCTAGATCCCCCCTGCAAGGCATCTTGTCCCTCAAGAGAGTGAGCAGCACCTCCCAGTTTGGTATCATCAGCAAACTCGCTAATGGTGTGTTCAACTCCTGCCTCCAGATCATTGATAAATATATTGAGCAGAACCGGCCCTAGAATTGAGCCCTGAGGAACACTGCTGGTCACCAGTCACCAGCCAGATGTAGCCCCATTCATTACAACCCTTTGAGCTCTGCCCTTCAGCGAAACCCAGCACACCGTGGGTGCGTGGGTGCACCCAGCTGGAGAACTTGCCTAGAAGGACGGTGTGAGGGACAGTACCAAAAGCCTTACTAAAATCCAGAAAAACTATGTCCACCGCTTACCCTTCATCCACTGGGCAGGTGAACTTATTGGAGAAGGATATCAAATCAGTTACTTTACAGGACTTTCTCTTTGTGAATCTGTGTTGACTGTGCCTGATTACATTATTCTTTGAATAATATTACCCATAGTTTTACCAGGAACTGAGGTTAGACTAACTGAGGTTAGGTAGTAGTTTGTTCTTCAAAAAGTTCAAATCATTGAAAAGACAATGTACTTACAGTCTGTCATTTATGATAAGCAGATATCGCAGACTGTTTCCAAGAGTGGCATTTACAAGTTTTCTTACCAGTGAATGATCAGCTTTTCTACAGCAGTGGAGTCCACATAATGTTGCTGAGAAAACTAAATGATTGTCGCTCATTTTAAATGAATCAGGGGAAGGTCCTGCATGCTGTGTTCTGCGTAATCTCCTCACCATTCCACTGGAATGAAACTGAGATCCACCACCCCCATCCAAGTTAGTATTTGTTGTAATTAATCAGTAGACATCGTATATGGGGCTTTTTTCCCCTGATTCAGAAAGTCACATTTTCTTACAATGCTATAGTTCGTATAGATGAACACAATGATAATCTGTTCTTCAGAGCCAACACTTCGTCTGTCATCTCTTGAAAGAAGTGATAGAGGGAGAGAGGGAGAATTCCCATTCATAGCAGTTTTTCTCACACTCAGCTCTTTCTAAAACAAAATCAAATCGTTGATCTCAAGCCACCTGGTAGTATTCTTTAAAGAAATCTTCCCAGTATATTTTCATACCCACCCAGAGAGATGGAGTTCCTGGAACGTTTTATCAGTTCAATGGGAACTGGGAGGCTAAGGAATATAAAAGACACAGTGTTCTTTCAGTCAAATTCTTCCTGTTTTGATAACACCATCCCTTACGAAAATAAAAGGTCTTCAGTTTCTGCTGATTCAGGGTCTTGGACTAGCTGTGTAATTCAGACTCTCCAGTGTGAGAGAGAGATCTCCATCTGCGTACACAGACAGTAAAAATAAATGGGAAGAGGGGCTGGTTCTTATATATTGTGTAAACATTTTGATAACTTTGGGGAAAACTAGTCTTGAATTAAGTCAGGAAGTAACATGAAAAGCAGCTCAGACCTTGCTGTATGTCTCTGATTTATTTTTATATGTGGTTGCCAAAGTTATTAAAATAATGTCAAGCATGTAATGATAAGCTTTAATAAGATATCTCTGACAATGGAATAGCACCTAAAACAATGAAATATCACAGTTAAGTGCATTATGTGCTATAATGCACCATTAACAGCTGTTATATGCCAGCTACACAGAGAAAGAGATGCTATGGATTATCAATGAAACGCTTTCAAACACTCAGTGGGACTGCTTTGCCTCAGATGTGTACCAGTCAGCCACTTCAGGGACAGTCAGGCATTTGAGATGGGGTTAGGGATAAGGGATGTGAGTAAACTCTTGTTATGTTTCGCCTGGAAATGTGGATCTTTCCGTACAGATCTGGCTCAGGACTTTACACATCTTTTTGTATGTAGAAAGTACTGAAGTTGTCTGAAGCAGATGGACACTTTTTCTTCACTTCACAGTAAGATTTCAATACCACTGAAACAAAACTGAGTATACCTTTACTGTTTAACTGAAATGTGTGACTCACAATTTTTAATATATCCGGTTTAGCACACCATCAGAAAAAAGCACAAATCCACTGGCCGCATTCTTTTATGGCTCTCCCTTCCACCTTCCTAGTGAACTGTTTCAATCTCTCGCCGATCTCCTCATATGATATATAAAGTATGGAATATTCCATGTCAGATCTCTCTCTTAGGAAGAAAAAAAATTAAACCTTTTGAGTCGTCAGATGCTTTTGGAATTACCTGAGACAGCA
Organism: Pluvialis apricaria; assembly: GCA_017639485.1. NCBI lineage: Eukaryota > Metazoa > Chordata > Aves > Charadriiformes > Charadriidae > Pluvialis > Pluvialis apricaria. The sequence goes on along the minus strand of CM030044.1, from coordinate 45,179,384 downwards.
ACAAATACTGCAAATATGAATCTTACAATCAGAACAGCAGGTCTTCAGTTTAGCTTGAGGAGGATTAAAAGTGTCATTGAGGCAGTATACACCCTTTAGTGATAATGCATTTGGAAATTAAACCAAACTGGGCATCCCTCACAGCATCCTCCTTCTCCTCTCCAGAGGCCTCTATGTCTCTGCACTTTCCACCTGTGAGGTGTTGTCTCTGCCCAAGTCCTTTCCTATACCAGAGCTGACACCCCTACTTTGTCACCTGAAGATCCCCAAGCCCTGTCTGCTCCAGTGCCCCCCATCCAGCACTTCTTCATCACCGAGGGGTCCCTGAGCTCAGTTCCTTCACGGCTCCCCTCACCCACTGCCCACACCCATGGAGAGACCCACCTATGAGGGAAGAAGGTTGCTGGCACTTTGCAATACTGAAAATTTTGCACACGTACCATTTTGCACACATCTTGCACACAAGTAGAAAGTACACAGTCTGTACGCAGCGGATTGCAACGTTCCCTCCCTCCTGTGACAGCATTTATTTCCCACAGCTTTGCAAGGTGCTTGGCACAGCAAGATCCCATCCTTCGGGACAGCTGTAAATGCAAAGAGGGTGTGGGGGGAAATTCTCATAAGAATTTAGCATTGGGTTAACTAGTTTGTAATGAAAGGTGAGGGTAAGCTGTATTATTCATGTCTAATTTTACTGCACCATTTCTTTCCTCACCATGTCTGACCTCCCTTGAAGGCAGAGGCCCTGTCCAGACTGCAGAACGCTCTCTGGATTTGCGTTACACCTCCTGGGTTCGGGGTCCTGCTGTACCTCATGCAGGAATAAGACCAGGGTTGGCAAGAAAGTATACTCAAGAAAGCCATTGGGGTTCTTCTGTTACTTACTTTGAAAGATCATTTGGCTGACTGACCTTCCAGCACTAGAGAGTTTTAATTTGCTTCACATACAGTTCCAGTATTTCTATTTCCCGTACACAGTGTGGTTGTGGTTCAAGTGCCAGTATAGTTAGTGCTACATCCTAGAAAATGATGATATGCATGGAAGTAAGCAGATTAAATCCTTTGAGGGCAACTGTGATAAACACAGCCGGGGTTTATAAGTGAAACAAGTCTGGGAGGTTAGTTTAGTCTCATTAAAGAAGCAGTCACATCTGAAAAACATCTCTTGGAATGAGCTGTAGTCTCTAATCATGAAAGCCCAAGGGAAAGAAGACTGACAAAAACTGAAAGATTCAGAGAAACTGGGCAGTAAAAATTGCCCAGCATCTGGTCTCATTCTAGCTATCTTTGTCAGTCCCTAACCCATACAAGCAGCAAAGCTGAAATTAAATTTTGAACAAATAGTGTTTCGTAAGAGAAAAGAAAAAGCCATATAGCACTTAACAGCTATTCAGATCAACAGTTCAAGTACATTTTCTTCAAATGTGGCCAAATAGCAAAGCAGTGACATTTGTTAATAGAAACTAACTACTCTTTAAAACATTCTCTTTCTACAAAGAATATAATCACAAGGGCGAATTTGCCACAAATGACATACTACAGTCACACAGTAAGTGAGCCTTTGAACAACAGGGCATTAACTTTTCAGTCTAAAAAAACGTCCCAGATTTCCCTTGAAGGCAAGGTATGGGATATGTCACGTAATTTGTTTTTCTAAAGTCCTTGATCTTATCAAATGGGGAGGCATTTTGCACTTCTATTGTCTTATAATGTGCTTTTATGTTTTGGTAACCATCATGTGAAATATAAGAACACAGGCTTCAGAAATCAGCCTGTTTTAAATAAAGATCAAGGCAAGAAGATACAGTTGATCTGAAAGTTTCATTTCACCCTAAATATGCAATCTGAAGAGTTCAAGCTTCATTTGCTAATTTTTTTTGTTTCACTGTAGCACGTTCACATATGATGCTACATTAAGTAGTTCAATCTATCATGACATAACACTAGCAATAAACGGCAGCTAAGAAGGGAAAGTTGGATTATTCTTCCCTTGTGGTAACAAAGGCTCTCACAGAAGAAATGGGGATGAAAAATCATGTCTGCAGACATTCCTGTTTCTTAGTCCAGATTTGCAAAATGTCTTCCCAGCACTTCTAAAAGCCTCAACACTGTTTTTATGGAGAAGCATTGGATTATCCCAATGAAAAATGGGAATGTCAGGGATCTGGCATAAAACTCCCTGCAGTTCTCCATGCCCTCCTCCCCCGGCCCCACCTCCCTGCACCTTTCTATGTTACTGTCACAAAAACTGTCCAGATTTCCCTCCAGATTTTCCTTAAGGTAATGAACATTTCCCCAACTGCATACCTCTGGGATTGCCAGGGAACCAGCTAGCTACCCATGGCTTACAGGAGTAGCATCATGGAAATAACTGATATTTTAAGGAAAAAGGATTGTGAATTGAACAAGGAGTTTTCCTTGACCTGAAACAAAAGGTTTAGCTCAATTCTGGATGTTTGAATGCTTTTTAAGTATCACTGCTAGATAAGTTTGGAAACAAAATGTTGTTCTAGAGTGAAAAATTGAAATATTTCACTTCTAAAATGCCAAAATACTGTGTTCCAGAAAAGATCTTTTTTTCTTTGAGCTTGAGCTATTTGAAAAACTAGACACAAATTCAAGAATTATTTTGGACATTCCAAACTTTCATTTTTTGGCAGACCTAATTCCAACCCTAATATTTCACATAACCAGAGACAGCAGTATAAGCACAGAAACATTAGAGTTTACATGCTGTGAGCTCCCCTAAGTGCCCCTCAGATTTTGGATCCAGCTTTTCTGATGCCAGTAGACATATTTAAATTATCTTTTCTATTTTTTTTTTCATCGGACAAGTGAAAGGATGTAAGGTAATGTAATTTGAATGTCAATTAATCTACTCAGGCTGGAAATCACTTCATGTCTTCAACAATTAGATTAAAGAGCTATTGTCAGCACTATGAGGGAAGAGCTTTCTTGTTTTAAATACAGCTCAGCGAAAACTGCTGGAAGTAAAAGTTCTCAGCCTAAGTCTTTTGGTTTTCATCACCAAGCAGACTTGTGTTTCTCTGAAGAGGAACAATGCCCCCACAAAAACAGTCGCAAACAGCCAATTCCCTAACAGCATCTTTGGATGCAGCAGCTGACTGGCAGCGCCAGCACTGGTATGGGCAGCAGGAACTTTTCACACTTGTTCACAGCACTGGCAGTTTCCTCCGGATGCCTCCAGCAGCACAAACTAATCACCTCCCTGCATGTGCAAGATGGTCAGAACATACAGCGTGGATCCCACCAAGTCTAATGTTTCTGCTTGAGTCCTTTCAGGAGAAAACTCCAATTTGCCAGTAATTAACTTCTTGGAAGCCATAAGAAGGACACTGCGGACATGTATTCTTAATGACTATTTCAATAATTAATCTTCTAAAACAATCCACGAAATACTGAAGTTTTGCTACTTTCAGGCATGAGCTCCTGTTGGTCACATGTTTTAGGCTTGCAGAAGACGATGTCAAAGTCTTGTCATCCATAACTCATGTATTTCTTTAGAAATAATTCCTTTTCTAAACTGTCAATGGTGAAGGCTTATATGTGCACTTGATTTTGCAGTTCTTCAAGACTATTGGAAACTGAGGGGCATAGACGTAAACTCAGGCAATTCTTTGGAGGATGAAAGCATGAAGAAATAAAACACAGCCTAGTAGCTCAGGTCTTAATGAGATTCAGAAAGACTGAGTCTCAACTTTCTGCTCCTTTGCGGACTTACCCTTTCGCCAGGGAGAAGTTGTTACAGCCCAGACCCTGACAGTCCTGGCCTGCATCTTTTTCCTGGTACCTGTGTCTTTGAACGAAATGACAGCAGCAGTAGGTCTCAATTTAGAAGGGTTTTTTGAAGGTGGGTAGATGAAAATTTCTAAAATGCTCCAACATTAAGATTGAGAGAATTACACAAAATACTAAGATGGGTGGCTATCCAGGTCTGGCGGACTTGCATGACTTCTACCAGCTGCAACCTGCTTCAGCAGCTACACCTACTCCTATGCCTTGTGTGAGGCTGATGATGTGGAAATCATTACAACCCCACTGGAACATGCAGGCAAATCTGGACAAAGATGATGCTTACAGTGTCTCTTGCATATGTTCTTTGCTTCCTTCTGACATTAAGAATTGATTTAATAAATGTAAAATATTGCACTCATTTTAGTTTTCAGGTCCCCTAATGCAACAGAAACTATTAAAGCTATTTCTTGGGAATTTCATTCTTGGATCGGTTTACAACGTGGTTTGCGGTTTTTTCTATCAATTGGGAAATACCTCCATGCCTTAGTTGTTGCTTACTCATAGCTGACATGATTTAAGTGTAAAGTTACAGTCCATTTAATGAATAATGTCAAATAGGAAATGAAAATTACACTCACTGATGCTATTCCAGATATATGCATTGCAACCAGGAGGCACAGATTGCACTTACTCTTCATGCTTCACAGAGAGTGAAAAAACTCCTTCTATATCTTTGAATTTTGGAACAGACATTTGACATTGTCTTTTACTCATTATTCCTAATGTGAGAAAAGCCATTATTTTTCCTTTCAGGACACAAAGAAAGTATAGAGTTAGCACTAGTGAAGCTGGGAATTGTGAAATTCACACAAAAGGGACATAGTTTCACCCAGTAATTTACAGGTAATTCTCTGGAAAGAACTTTTTTTCCAAGCCTTTTGTGCAAACCATTGAAGATACTTAACTACAAGCATACAGTCAATGCAGTTATATACACACATATAAGTCCACACCACACACACATAAATGCTTGTTCTTTTTACACGTTTGAAATCATACTCCACGTTACTATTCGAACGTATCTACCCCACTCTACTAGTGTTTCTGTGATCGCAGGCTTAAAAGCTAATTTCTGAGAAGAAATTACAGGCCATTGTAATGATACTGGTTATCTTCTGAAGTGCATTGTTGTGTTCCCTTCAAAATGATTAGGATTCTGACATGCCTTTGCAGCAGCCAGCTAAAACCACTGCAGCTTGTTAGGATGCCAAACACAGTTAGACACAGTTAAATTTTCTCTGGAGGTGGTAGGTGTCTAGCCTACAACTGGGGATAGCAAAAATATTAATTAACTTCCATGAAGCCAGCCGCTTTGTTTATAAGCAATGAGTTTTTATGCTGGGTGGGCTAGCTGATCTGTTCCATCAAATTGTTGCTTTTATTGCAGTGATTTGTCAGTATTTTCCATCATGATAATCCTTGTCAGGACCAGTGCTTATATGAAAGTTGCGGCTTTGATTAGAACAGAAAGCCACATAGTTCTGTCTACACTAATCCGCATAATTGTGAATAATGCATTTTCCTATCACACTCTGTCCTTTCTTCTCCCCCCACCATCTATTCCTGCCTCTTCCTTCGTGGTTTTTTTCTTTTTTTTTTTTTTTCCCCATTATGTACACAGAATAACAATAATTCTTGTATACAGGACAGCCCTGGATACTCTACACGTATCATATATACATGGTGAAGTAGAAGTGAAATGGCTTATAAGCATTTTGCTGTTTCTTTGTACATGGATGAATTTTCAGACATTAGCCACTTCTTCTGTAGCTCAAGACCAACCGAAAAATAGTCACCTAGACTGTTCTTTATGATAGGTATTTCTCTGATCCTGGCACGTCTTCCTCCTCCTGTCACTGCAAAACATGAAAATCCCATTTTCTGTAGCTTTGGAGCCCAGCCTGAAGCCACAGTGGGTCCTGATGCAGCAAATGTAGTTAATCGCTGGTCGAACTTTGAACATGAGTAGCCTCACTGAAGTCAGTGGGACTGCTCATGTACCACATGTGGGCACATAACTAGGTGTAATGCCTTGGGCCCCTGCAAGCGTGTTTTGTGTCAGGCAACTGAATACAGCAATGTACCACTCTAGGACAGTTCTGTGCTAACCACCTCTGATATCTAGGCTTCATGTCAGAGCAGGAAAACTGGCAGTTTCAGGAAAGCCCTGCAACACTCAGGTAATTTTTTAAAAATTTCTTTTCAAGCTCCAGTTAGTAAGTGTATTCCAGAAGAAAACACAGATGGGTTTCTTTCCTGTATGCCTCTAATCCTAGAAATACAGTTGACTAGAGCAGATAATATCAAGACTGAAATTAAGCTGAATTCTCTCCTTCCATTTCAGTCCATTTACTTAATATATCGCAGGTACGTTTTGAGTGTAGTTGAAAGACATATTTTTTGAAGACAAAATGCACTCCTTCCTGCAATTACATGGAGTGCTGTTTGACTAAAGTACAGAAGTGGGAAGGAAGGTCTCTTGCCACAATGTCCTTGTTTTATTTAGGAACATTATTTACTGAGTACTTGTTCACATTTTTAGAGAGGCGGTCTTCCTCCCATGCTTATTATATAACATTGCTTTAGTACTACAGTGATAGACTGAGACAGACGCTAGATTGCTCTGCTGTTTGACACTGTGGTTGGCTGTGTAACGGCAATATCAGGGTGCCCTTAGAACATCAGCTTTCAGTATTATATTCAGGTTATAACTTGAAGCCCATTTGTTTTCTTGGAATGGGAAATTTCTGGCAGAAAACTTGTTTTTAAATTGCTGATCAATGTGAAGAAAATAAAAAGGAATAGATTTGCACTGGTCAAAGAATTGTCAGAGACTCATTAGGATGACATACAGGTGCTCCTTTTAGTGGATTACATGTATGTGTATGTATGTGTATCCATAAATATGAATGTAAAATCCATAGCACAAAAATGTTCATATATATATGTACATCCATGCATACATGTATATACGTGTGTGTATGGATATATATATATAAAATAAATACTGAGAATGTCTACTGGCAGGTGTTGTGTATGAAGTGCTGTACTGTAAGTGCTTCGCTACAGTTGGCACTTCGGATTTGTTGGGTGTCTATGCATCCCAGCCCACTCTTCAGTTCCAAAGAGAACTACCAGGCTTTTCAGAGGTTCATCTAAGCTAGGACATTACAAATTCATACACAACATGACCAGGTTTCATTTCCATACTCAACAGAAACACAACAAATTGGGACTTAAAATGGGTGGCATCACAGTCTGAGGGCAACCTGCTTCTCTTTTGATAAAAAGAAGCCAGCTGAGTCACCAAGAGGTGCCAAGCACTCCAAATTAAAAGCTACCAAGACGTGTGGACCTGCGTGAAATTACCATGAGACTGTCTCTCTCCAAAAGACACATGCAGACCCAAGGAACAAAGATGCTGGAAGGGACCACAGGAGGCTGTCTGGACCCTAGTGGTTGAGAACCCAGGGCTTTTGTTCATTCATTAACAAAAAGAAAGGCTTAGGGGAGCTTATCGTTGGGGATTTCACCTTCCAAAGAGGCCTGCCTCTCCCCGTTCCCCTGAAAATGGCAACGTTTCTGGAACATATTTTAACATTTTTGGATACGGCTGCGTATAGACACATGCATGCATGTGTTAAGACAAAACGTTCCTCTGGGGCTCATAAATTTGGTATTAGACATATAGAAAAAGGTCATGAACTAGCTAGAGATTGTGAATTAGCACAAAAACTAGGTATGAAAGTGCCAGCATATCACTCACCAAAATGATCTGGAAATGGCCCTTCCTTCACTGGTAAGTTACAATATTTGTCTCAGGCAAACAAAGAACATGAGGAAGCACTTGAAATGGAAAGTGTATCCTACGTCACACAACACCCCATCTTTATACCACACAGAAAGAGATGTAAATCTGGCGGTTCCCTGGAATACTCCGCTTTAAGCTGAAATAATTAACTGAGTATTAATGTGCTATTTGAAAGAATCTTTGAAACCAGCAAGCTATCACATTAGTACAACATACCTAATTTGTTAACAGAAGTGGGAATTGTTGTGTTTAACAAACCTGAGTGATCTGAACGTATGCTGTTTGCTACTTTTTCACAGAAAGTGAAAAGCACTTAGCAAGGAGTCTCTCCACAAGTCACCAAGTGTCGCATTCAAAAAGAGGAGGCAGTAGATGCAATGTCTGACAACAAAATCTACTACTCTGTCTCCTCTGCTAAAAAGCCCTACATTTGCTAGGAAAGCCTGAAGCTCAGCCTTTTAAGAGATTTAGAGACCTGGAGACTCATTCATGTGCCTAAGATTAGGTGCTGAATGCCATCTGAGATGCCTGTGGGAATCTTGTCTGACCTCCATTTCCCACCCCAGAACGAAGGAGATCTGCTGTACCTTACACAATGAGACACAGTATTTGGAGTACAGGGGACAGATAGAGTCAGTCACTCTCCCAGCTGCCACAAGATCCACTTTATTGGATTTTGCCCTACATGCATAGGCACCACCCCTGTTCATGACCCAAGTTACCATTAAGAGAAATTTTTGTTTGTTTTATTGCTGATAATAGGGCCAAATGTCATAGATTTTATATAAGTGGTCAAAACCCTAAATTCTTAATATTGTTCCCTAAGTTATGTAGACCAGAGGACTACCCAGATCTTGCTTGGACTACTGTATGACTTCTAAAAATTAATCTCAACAGTACTTTAATTTACCAGCAGTCAGGAATCTACTGTATTCTTTCACAGATTCTTTCAAGGCTGTCAATAACATTCAGTGCTCTAATTTTCCTTTTAATTTTTAACACTGGCTTGGCCACTTATAGCTTCTAGGCATTGAGACATAGACTTTTCTCCAAAAGGCCAAACACGTCAAATGTGCATTCCTTGCATAGGCAGCCAGAGGTTTTGTAGAACATCAGTCCTTAACTTTCTTTTCAATTCAGGAAATAGACGACAGTCCTTGAGGTATTTTTGCAAAGCATGTTTCTCCTGTCTTTGATCACACCATTAGCTCATCTCTGATCCTTTCCAGAGCTGGATGTACTATTCCAGGAGTGACTTTATGGGAGTCAAATACAAAGGCTGAACTATTTGTCTACTGAAGCTGCTGAAACATTTCCAGATTCACAGTCTTCCACTGACCTGTCCCTGTCTGTAGGCATAGGCTGAGTTTTGGCTCTATGACTATGAACTTGGCTCTGTTAAAATGCATTTGTTTGGATGGACAAGTTTACCAAGTGATTGAGGTCACTTCCTCTCTCAGTGATTTGTCTTCTACACTGTTTATCTCTCCCCAATACTTGTGTCATCTGTTGTCTCTGATGATAAAGATTTTCATTTTTATTCCAAGTCATTAATAAGTAGTATAGCCAGCTTTTAATTCACTTAATGTGGGCCACGTTGATTTTGTATTGTTCTAATTTCTAAATCAAAATGTCATGTGATATCAGACCAAATGTTTTACAGAAGTCTAAATACATTACATTAACACTATTACCTTTAACAGTCAAACCTGCAACCCCAGCAGAAAATATATCAAGCTAGCTTTACATGTATTTTTTAAAATAAGCTTATGTTGATTGTACTACGGTCCCCTACTCCTCTGCATACCCACACCAAAGATGTCGACAAGTGACCTTGAATAATGTAACTGATTTTTTGTTTGCATACAAAAGGAAAACTCAGAAAAATATTTCCTACAGATATTATTCCAGTCAGCAGATGTAACTCTTCCCCACATTAATTGCTGTCTTGCATAAGTTTTTAAGAAGCATATTTTTTAATGGATTACTATTTAGCCTGCAGGGATTTGGGGATGGGGAGTGGAGGGGACTGATGTGTAAGATACCTATAAATCTGTGTGCTAGCATTTATATTTACAAATTAATCTACTTTCAGTATTAGAGGTGTTTCAAAAAGAAATAAAATCTAAAATTCAATCTTTTTTTTCTTAAGCACAAGATAGGTTGTATAGTTTTTTTGATATCTAGACAAATTTAGAGGTTGATCTTTACACGCTGACGAAGAAGGTAAGTGTGGCAGGGTAACTTTGTCCCATTGTAGGACAGCAGAACATTCTCAACACGACAAGAGAGTATTTTCATAGCAACGTGATACATAGGCTATTACAGTCAGGAAACAATCAACTATTTATAATCAAAGGAAGTTAAGGGTTTGTATTTTTCACACTATCTTTCGTGAAGGAATCATATTAAGAACGTAACACTTACAAACAAGAGCACAGTTAAGACATTCATTATAAGTTGTGAATAGGATTCATTTTAATGATAATTCCACTTGCCTACACAGTGTTCTTAGACGTGAAAAAAAAGCCATGGGATTAGGCCAAATATTGTCATGGTAACAGAAAGAAAGGGAAATCATTCTAAAAGGGTTTCCAATAAGCAAGAGCAGCTAGCATTCAGTAAGTAGCCTTCAATAGAAGTTGACATCTGTTATTCATTTGTTGTTTCTAGGTTTGAAGAAAAGCAGGATAATTGGAAATAGTACAGTGTTCTGGGAACATATTGAGTGAAAGGGCTCTTAGTGCTTTTTAAATATTGGTCTATTTATCCTTAAAAACATTTAGTATGTACCTTCTTTGTCCATTTATAAATTGGACAAGCTAGTTGGAAGGTTGTCTAGACTCAATTATGCTTAAGCAGTGGAAGATCAAAGCAAGTTTCTTGCTTTTAATAAGAGGAACTACCATTTCAACTGAGCAGGGAACACCTATTTTTGGAAATTGAGGAGAAGATGAGAATGAATAAATGGTATAAAGTTATGTGTTTACCTCATATTGAGGATAGACTGGGATCCATAATAACCTGCACAAGAAACATGCATCAGTACCGGTGCTTTCCACTTCTTTTGTTCAAGCACACCACTGTGCCTCACACGCCAATGTAAGACAATCCTCATTACTCTACTGGTAAGAAAGAAGCAGGTCAAAATCCAGTTATGGAACTTGAAGAGAAAAAACACAAACAAAAAATCAGTCATGTTTTTAACACTGAAGGTGGTTACCAGTGAAACAGTGTACCGTTGGATTTTCCCATATGTGGAATTTTTAAGACTCCCTTTACAACTTTTCTAAGAGGTTGATCATGGGTTGTTGAGCATGCCCTGCCCAACATGAAAAAACTTGTTTCATCATCTAGACTAAACAATGCACCCAAAAAAGACCTTTTGTCCTATGAATCCACATGACATTTATACACCAGCTTTCTAGGGAAGGGGATGCTTTGAGACACACACAGCTTTTGCGGTAGGACCTTGCAAGTTAGTTTATGGTTAAAAGCCTAGACATTTGGTAGGTGTGAAAGACAGCCAATCAGCAATGATTTTACTTTATTTATCCTGAATATTATTTCCGTATCTCTTCATAACAATGAAGAGAAAAAAAACATAAGGAGAGAATAATACAAGCTTAAAGCTTACCTGATGCTACCGAAATCAGAAATCTAGAAGGATACTGCTGCACAAAAGATTTGTTGATACATTCTGAGAGAAATGCAATCTAGTTTTCATATACTTCTGCCTATATTGAGAGCATTTCAGAGTTTTCAAGGTAAGTAAAAATACTTCTGTTGAACGAAGTATTTAATGAGCACTTCAGTAATGGCTATGCAACTCATATTTTAATAATTGGATGTTAAGATTATAATTTCTGTCCTTAGGGGTAGATACTGTACAAACACAAGAGAAGACATATGGACAGATCTGTAAAATGTACCTAAGTGTCTGTGGAAGCACGCTGGCACCCAGTGGAGTTTTCAGAAAGGCTTTTAGTGCCCACCAGAATGGCTAATTTCTTAATTATCTTGACATTATGGCCAAAAGTTCCTTCTGTAAAGAATCTAAAATCAATACTGACTGAAAGAACTTTTGTTATTTTGATTCTTTTTACAGATTGCAAGCAATCATAAATTTGTCTAGCAAAATGAAAATGTTCCTTACTGTCTCACAAACTAGTGCCACTAAATTAGGCCTGAAGAAAAACAATAAAAAGTCCCAATCAATGTATGTAACTACCTGACCAGACATCTATTATTCATCCTTTTTCATGCTTTCTACACAGCATGCAGGGGTCTCAGAGGTCCAAGGTCAATAAATATTCCAACACAAAAATCTTCTCTGTCATATGATGGAGCGATGGATCTGTACAAAAGTCATCAGATTGTATGCATTTTTTAATTTTTTTATTTGACTGGCTCTGATAATAAAATCAACAAATGCCTGTAACAGCCAATAAGCCAAACAATGTGTGCCTGCAAAACAGCACCAACATCTCTCTGTATGGAAGTACACACAGTTGTACTCCCACACACCCCTTGAACAGCCCCAAATCAAAGAATTAAATGTATAGTGGCCATATAAAATAAAACGCAAGCATAGAAAGGTAGTGAAGTTCTGCTGCAATGTTATAGGTATTTTTTTCAGTGTGTGTTCAGAGGAGTAGCTTTCTGACTCAGGGTTGCAACACGCTGCTTGCTCTGAAGCTCTGATCATCTCTGCAACATCCTGAAACATCACGTTTCAAGCTCTGTTAAGGATCAGTAGGATGGGTGTCACTTCACTTGTTTGTATTTTTCTTAGGCACATAAAACACTCAAGAACCAACAAAGAGCCCTAAATAAACACCTTTCCGTTTATACGATTAAAGCAAACCAAAACAAAAGAAACCTAGAAAAAAACTCAACAACCCAGCACCAAGAGAAAAAACCACACAGACCATTTCCAAAACTATTTAAACTAAAAGATAACTGTACCACGGCCCCAGTTTCACCAGCAATGTGCCACTCATACTCTTTTTTTCTCTCCAGACTGGTAAAAATACATCTATAAATTATTGTTAACATCAACTATCCCACTCCTAATCATTCAGGCAACCTCTGGGGCACCACTAAGATGGCCAATAACTATAGATAATGTGCTAGATGCAATTTCCCATTTCAAAGCAGACTGTTGGAGCACTTTTCCTAAAAGGGACTGGGTTTCAAAGCCATTTCATTTCAGGCTGCACTCTGTATATGCAATTATATGCAGACATTGCCTTATGCATGCTTCAGCACCTGATTTCAGTGTTACAACAGTGCATCCCAATATCTTTGACCTACCCTCCAGCTGAATTGTGCATGGCATGGCTCACACCTTTTGCACTCCTTGCCCCAAGATCAGGTTGCCCATGTGTGTAATTCATGCTGTCCCCAGATCTTCTCCAGCTAGTGATTACAGGGAAGTTGTATGCTGCTCAGCCCAGGCTCATCATCCCACCCAGCTGCTGAGGAGCCTGTCTGTTAACAGCTATGCATACCGACTTTTCAGCAGCCAGGAAATTCTGAACATTAGGGCAGTTTGGGTACAGTCATATCTTATTTGTGTGCACAAGAGCAAAAACAAAACCCAAAACATAAAAATAATTGAGTGTGGGGGTCTTTGTTTATAGAGACATTTTGAAAATACAGCTCCTACTTATTCTTGTGACTATTTGTCACAGCAAGGCCAGCCTTCATTTTCTTATTCTTTTCTTTTTTTTTTTTTTTAATTGTATTTTGACTTACTTGCCTGACGGTTTTAGGCCTTACTGCCTTCTTCAGCATTTGCCCGCATAGCAACTTCATACACTGGAAAGACTGTTATCAAGCAGTGACCATCACTAATGAGGGGCAAACCCTGAGGAATTTCATTCTTGCTGATTTGCCCTCAGGGACATAGCGGTTTTGCCCCCTCATGCTCCGTGACTCTGACCCACTCAGCTGAGAGCAGGTGGAAATTAGTTGGGATGGGGCAGCCTGCACATGGGTCAGGTTCCTGAGGGAACCCTCCCTTCACCCCACCGCCCCTCTCGCAGCTCCCATCACCCACAGTCAGAGCAATCACATTGTCTCCAGGGATCAAAAACGGGCATGGGGAAGGCAGATGGACCTTTTCAAGTACTGCTGCTTCAGCTCCCATGGCTGCTGGTGCTGGGTTTGCCAGAGAAAGGGAGGCCAGAGAGAAGAAGCCACTGGCATTTCAGTGGTCTTTACTGCTGTGTTGAAGAGATTACCAACTTTGATACGTAGCCAGGGGTAATCACCATATTCTGCCAGCTGTGGAAATCACCTCAGATAGCTGGAGATTACATAATAGGGCTAGAAATGAAATAGGAAACTGATTTATTCTCATTGTCCATTACTGCAATTCAGTGCAATTTATTTAAGGCCCCTATCTCTCACTCTAAGGGAAAATGCAAACATTAATCTTCATAGACTGTATCTTGGATACCAGTGGTCTGGATAATTGGTTTGTTACCCTCTGTGAGTGTGCAGCCTTTTCATGTTCAGCAGGATAGATAGGAGTCTAATCAGCTGCGGTGAACATGTGGGCTTGTGTACACATCACAGTTTCAACAAAGAGAAGATGGTTGTTATCTTCAAATCAGTGATGTCCTCAGTTTTCTTTTAGAGCCCATTTTTATTTCTTTTGAACTGTACTTGTTTTCTTACATCCCAAACCTCAATTGTTCTACAGAAACGTCATTTTTCTGTCTTGGGTTGTCCAGAAATCTTTGTGGCAGGTGTAAGATGGAGATGAATAGAGGACATGGCCAGAGAGTTTGTCTTGGTTTTAGGGCAGATTTTGATGTCCCTGTTAATCAGTGCACCCCTAGCTTACCTGTCCCATGCAACTCCCTTCTGGTGCATTTCAAAGTGCAGCTATATCTTGACTATGGTGTGCATGTCCCCCATATCATGATCCTGAACACCCAACCATTGCTTTATGAAGACATATAGATTCAATAAGCAGAGGCCCATCCTACTTTACATGGAGCTGCCCACCAGTGGGCAAACATTCAGAGACAGTGAGGTAAGCAAAAATCACTGACGACTGATTTCCTCTTGACCCTATGAAAATATCCATCCTCCAAGTAATACTGGCAGGGGGTCAATCAGTGTGACCTCTCTCACAAAGCTATAAGATAAGATGTCCTGCAATACAAAGACAGACAAAAAGCTCAGCTTTTGCCAGTTCTGCTGAAAGTAGAGGAAGTCACCAATATTTTCAACTTGTTGGATTCTGAGATTGTTCTTGCTTTACATTATCCTTAGTTCCTTCTTGACTGCCTTTGGGCTAGCAGCAGAGGCCACTGTATTTGCTCCGCTGGAGATGGTGTAATGGGAAGAGGAAGTCAAGCCACTCAAGGACAGAGACTTTGCTCAGATAGGTTGAGGACGCCAGCATCTTAGTGATGTTGCATGCTAATTCCTGCTTTCTCAAATAGCTGCCAAATGACCACATGATGCTTCAACAACATCAGTGAATAACATTGAAAATAAACCAAAAAGAAAAGTCAGGTGTAGATGGAAGAAGAGTGCACCAGTTAATGGTACATTTGCTGAATAGGTCTTCATGTGCTCCTCAGAAAGAGCCCTACACTGGAAAAATTATTCTTCCATGCTCAATTTCATATCAAAGACTAAAGCTAGTTAATTTACATCATATGCATCAGGAGCAGACCCTCAAAAGCCTCATCAAGGCTGACCCAACCTTGTACCCTGTACTGAATCTTTCTGAAGATTCCTTGCCCAAGATCCTTGAGTCCCCCTGAAGACAAACGGGCTGGGGGCATTTGCAAGATCAGGTTTTCCCTGCAGGTCACATTTCACTTTCTAACCTTGGCCCTGCTGGGGAGCCAGGGGAGTGCAGTGATCACAGCTCACTGCTCTTCATTTGAGCCCTGCAGCCATGGTTTCACACCGGGCTCTGACAGACAGACCCGCTTTTAATGCTTCATCCCTCCCTACTGGCTGTTACTGCATGGTTTGTGGTTTATTCTCTAAATGTCTATGAGAAGATTAATAGTTTAATTGCTAATGGGCTCCTGATTATAACCAAAGATCTGCAAAGGCTCAGGGCCAGATTTTCTCATACCCATTTGCGCAATCTTGAGATGCCAGAGAGGGGAGAGGGGAAGCTGGGGAGGCAGCCCCCTGCCCCAAGCTGCCCATGTCCCTCTGCCTGCGTGCACATGCACGCATGCGTGCACGGGTCACGGCTGTTCCACATCCTTCTACCAGCCTGTTTGTCTCCTTGCCTTTAGCTCCCCCCAGCCTTGTACAAAGCCAGGCCCGATCACACTGACGGTATCAGGGGAGGCCTCCCGTGGGCAGCCAGCATTCTTAACAGCACAGAGTTAACTACTCCCAGTCATTATAAGCAGCATCTTTATGTGTATCCCTTACCCAAATATTTATAAAGGGCTGAACTTTGAGCAACCCTTTGTAAGTGTAAGTGAGACTGTCCTGTAGACAGCGGTGGCCCCGGACTTGTGTTGGTTAGGACTGCTGGAGAATCCCAGGAGACCCTGACAGCTGCAATAAGACACATGCAGCTTGGATCAATTTAGGATTAGTCTCTGTCCTCTCTTAACATTTAAGCACAGCCAGGAAAAAGAGCTCACACTCCACTTTTAGATGACAGAAGCGAAAGTATGTGACAGGCCTGCCTGTACATTTTCCTGCACAGAGCTACTACCCACAGAATAGTAAATATGGGACCATGTTTGCTTTGCCTCATGGTACCCGCTTGGCATGTGCAAACAGGACCAGGGAAATAGCAGGAAGCAGGCCACAAGCTGATGTCTACCCCCATTGGTTATTGACTTAAGTGGAGGGTCAGTGATTGATACCAACTGGAAATTTGGCCACTGGTCTGCTTCACATAGCACTGCACAGATTAACTTTTGGATCAGTCAAAGTGACTTGTGAAGTTAGGTCTATTTTGTTGAGAACTGCTGGCTGAGGAAAAAGAAAATAAAGAAACTTTTCTGGAAGCATAAAAATTGCTTTGTTTTGGGTTTGGATCTAAAAATCACAAGAACACGCAGGGTCTGTATGCAGTGAGAATTTTATAGACTTTGCACTTGTCTCTAATCCAAGCTCTGAATGTTGTTCAGACGGGACTTCAGGCCAGGACTCCTGCGTCCAAGCACGCTATTTAATCCCTGGCTCAGCCAGAGGAGACCACCAGTGCTTTCCCCTCACCATCTTTGTGAGTGGCAGCTGAAAACACAAGAGAAATGTCATTCTGTGCCAGTTGACGGGACTTGCCTGCCCTTTTATGTTTTGGTTTTAGGTTTTTTTTTGATAAATCAAAAAGAACAAGCAGGATGATCTGGAAGGATAATTAATTATTCAGGCAGCGTTTCATTTAAACAAACACCTATAGGGAGGCACTAGGAGGTGTAAGAACAAGCTGCCAAGCAACAAACATGGTGAAAGGCTTCAGGGAACAAGGAGCAGGTCCGAGGGCAGTGTTACTTCCTTGCACCCTGCTCCCCCAACCTTCCCAGTACTTCTTTGTGGCAGGAAATCAGATGGTATCAGTCCACATGGGCACTGTCCCGATGTGGTTTGCTGTCACAGCACTTTTCTTAAGTTGTTCACCAAACATATCTTTGTTGTGGGTGGGGTCAGAGGTTTCCTTCCTGTACACATCAAGATTTTTGCAGCTTTTTTGGATAACAAAACCTTGAGAGAACAGCCTGCCTGCAGTAGGTGTGCATAGCCACGGGGTACTCAGAGTAATGAGCATTTGTAGTAGCGTTTTTTAACCCAAAGTACGTGGGTACATCTACTCAATTGACAGCACACACATCAATCACTCTTACTCCGTCCCTTCATTTGGCATCATGAGTTTCTCTGGTGATGTGTCCTGGGAGCAATACACTAAGGAAAGCATCCATCCATCACAGAGTAAAGCTGTTCTGCTGCTGCTGCTTCACCAAGGCCTTGCACACTGGGGTAGAGAGCAGGCTGGCCCTGTACCGTCACCCTCCATCCCAGGCCCATCACCTAGAAAGGTGAAAGAGAAACTTGGTGGGAGTAAGGAAAAGATATTTCTTTTGAGAAGAAGAAATGAAAGAGTTCAGGAAATGCTGCTCTGCAGTCTGTTAGTTAAACATCAGGATTTATTACCAAGTATGGGAGTGCAGCTTGTAACTAGCCCTAAGAGAGATACTGAAGATTGTGAGAAGATGACAATTATTTGGATATGTCTCAATTAATTTGTTGATTTGCAGACTGAAGACTGGTGAGCCTACAACCTGGGAAAACATGCGAGGCACAGACTAATCTCTCCAACACTCACATTAGAAAGCAAAGCAAAACCATGACCTCTGTGAAGTCAATGGGAGTTTTTCCACTGACTCCAATGGAGCCAGGATTTCACCCTGTGTTTTCCATAATGAAGGCCAGATTGTTCCCTTGATTTATGAAGCATGGGATTTTTCCAGCTTCAGTGCACGTTGTCTCTTGTTTTCCAACAATGCATTCAAAAGCTGAAGTACACCTCCACGAAACAAAGGGGGATACACAATGCATTTAAGTAAAATAAGATTTATAGCAATGGAACATGATGTTGACTGAGTTTGCTAATTCCACTTTTGACCAGTATAAATGCAAACCACAACACCTCTTGTTGTCACAGGAGAGTGCTGTAGTCTTAGAAAAAGAGGATCATGGCATTGACCTTATGTTCAGGATGAACAAACTGACTTCAACAAAGAAATCCCATGGTGCCTGTCTCCAGTTAACTATTTGTTCACCATGCTGGCCTCACTATATTTACTTGAGAAAAATAGTAGCTTTTAAGAGAGAGCATTTCAGTAACTTTTTGCAGTTCTGCTGACTTCTGTGAGTCCATCAGGGTCTCCAGTTCAAAAGGGTAGTAGTTTCATTTTTAAGATCTTACATTCTAATTTGAAGAAGTCTTCTTTTTCTTCTTTGCATATTTTCAGTCTTAATGGAAATAGCACGGAAAACGTGATCTCACAGATGTGAAGGATTCAAAACTAAGAATGGCAATAACACACAAGATCTTAATTTTTGTGTCCAGTCTTAAGGTTCTGAGCTGCAAATACTTGAGGTCACCAAGACCAAGCACAGAAATAGGCCTTGAATTCAGGGACCTCAGAGTTACTTTGCGGTGCATTACGACTTTTATTTCTAATGTGATCATCAGGTGGCACAAGGCTGAAAGATGCCATTTATGGGAGGGTCCTGTAGAGTTCGATGCTTTGCTCACCACAGAATGGAGTGAAATTATTAAAACAAAAAAAGCCATACAGCAGGGCTCTGAGGCTATTAAACAGAATGTATGGTAAATGCTAGATTATATGCTCAGGAGCAAAGAAGGCAGGCAGTCCTGAGAGTATGTGGAAACATATCCTTGGGCTCAATGGCCCTGAATGGGCATTAGGGGACACAATGCCAAAAGCAATTCAACATGAGAAATTCCACTGATGTGATAACAAAGTTAATAAGAGCATTGAGTGTATGAACAAGGAAGAATTGAATAGGAAAGGAGATTAAGGTAATTTTACCTCTCTGTACAGTACAAAGCTGACTACTAGGAGAATCCTGAACAATTGTAAAACGACGCTGGAAAAAAAAGGAGAAACACAAAACTGATACTAGGGCTGAAACAAGTAGAGCTTTTTCAAGACAGAAACTTAATAAATTCAGCTTATCTTATCAGAAAACAACTGAAGCGAATAAACAAGAAATAATCTGATGATGGAAAGAAAATAGGCAATGCTCACAGGATCTTTAATTTAGTGCAGAAAGGCACAACAAAGCCAGCATGTGGGAAAAGGTCCAATATATTTAGATGAAAACTGAAGACACACCTTTCCTTACTTGATTCAAGGGTGGCCAGCCATTAGACACACTTCCAAGGGAAGTGACGAGTATCTACCTCTCCATGTCCCGACTTTAAGTCTAGCTGTCTTACAGGAAAGCACACATAAATAAAACAAAGTTAATGGAGAACAATACAGCCATAACTAGATGAAATGTAATGGTCTGTGATGTACACAAGGTCAAACTAGATGATCTAATGGTCCCTTATGGCCTTAAACTTCATAAATCGTTTCTCACAAGCTGCTCTAATGAGTTAGCTCCCTGTTTGGACCAGAGCTGGCTCTGAGTTTTCCACTCCAGTTTCACTGCCATGGTAGCATCCAGGACAGTTTCAGGTCCAGGAGCGGTGCAGGTGGCTGGGAAGAGGTTCATACATGGCATGCCACATATGTCAGGAGCAGTACAATGCAGAGGTGCCTAGGGCTTGGCTTTCAGGGGTTTGTTTGTTTGTTTCTGGAGCTGGTCTTTGAGATTTCAGTGTCCTGGCTAGCTTATCACCTAAAATGTGCAGCTGTCAAAGGATCTTATTTTCCAAACTCACCGTTAGGAAAGTCCATGAGCTGGTACCCACATCTGTGGGGCCACACATGCACCCGAGTGTAGCACTACTCCAGCTCCGTGCTGAATGGGCCATAAGCCCTAGTTGAAATCCTACAGAATAATACCCTAAAAATGGGTATTTTAGGTAGAAGGATGCTCTGCCTGAAGGCTGTTTATCTCATTTGAAAAACAATCTCATAGTTTCGTTCATCAGGCGGCTACTCCTTGCTTCAGGGGCTTTGTGCAATGGAGAATATGCTTTTCTTCTTCATCCTGCCAAGCTTGCCCATATATTAGCATTTCTGTGTGGAGTTGATTGACTTGTTAAGAGATTCAATTTCTGTAGGCATCACAACAAAGACAGACGTCCATCAAATTTGTTAGAAATTAGCGATCTCCTTTCATTCAAATTTAATCACAAGTGAAGTTTAACTTGCATTTGTGAAGGATGAGGCATTCTGATATGGCTTTATGGTTACAAAAAACATATAATGATTTTGATACTGGAGCCAAAAGGACATCATCAGACAGGAATAAAATTGTCTCCTTGGCAATATTTAAAATACTTTCAAGACCAAGTGCCTTGAATTAATGCTTTCCCAGCTCTTGAAGGGCATAGTAAATTCTCTAATGTATTGGAAATTATATCTAAATGTAATCAGCAAAAGCACTAGTACAGTTTATTTCCAGATGAGACCTTGAAAATCTGTCCTATTGTTCAGATATCTTTGTTACACTTTCATTCTGTTAATTAATTATTTAACGGAATTATCCCTTCTTGCTCTCCATGTAAGTAGGTGACTTAGTTATATTCAAAATCACAGTCCGATGCAGCTTGTTGACCACAAAACTTACGGCTAGCTTGTTATATTTGTATGTGTAGAAATATATACATGCAGACATATTTGCTTATATAATACAGTTGATAAATTATCTTTCACTTAAAAAAAATTAACTGGGTACTTTACCTTAACGTGCCGTTACATTAAATACATGCCCAACACAACAAGGAGCAGAAAAAATTAAATAGTATTTATGGATTTACATACATGTCTCTGTGTGTGTGTGCGTGTATGTGTGTGTGGTTTTGTGTTCTGGTATAAAATGCACTTTTTTTTTTACAATTGACAAAATGTACTGCAATTAAAAATTTAGAGTATCAAAATGAATCAAAAGTAAAATAATGATTATTTTCTTTTATAAATGACTGGAAGAATATTTACTTCTAAATTTATGTGACATACCACAGTTCCAAAATACTTATATGTATAAAATGTAACCACAAAACCATCCTTAAATACCTTTTTGATTACTAATTTCTCATTTGATTTGAGGCTTGACTTCAGGCCAGTCAGCTAATTGCAAATACTCCTATGAACTTCCCTGGGCTTTGGACAAATTAACACACTTAATACAAGAAATAAAGGTCTTGGGCTTTGGCACACACTCTGCACCATACCAGAGTGCGACAACAGACTTAAGCCTAGTTTTGTTCTGCTTTCTTCTCTCTACAGTATGAAAGCATGTATGACGAAAAATAAGACCGCGTTAGTTGTCTCTGGGTTTTTTGGGGGCACTTAGAAGGGTGTGCAGTAGCAATTGAATTGTACTCTAAAATGTCAACGGGCTTTTCACTGGAAGAAAGAGAATGTTCCTTATATGTTCCTTTGCCTTCAACAATGTACAATTTAAAAAAAATCTAATCAGGTAAATGCACCACATTTTAGAAGCTGTGGGTGATTTGAACTCATGTTCAAATCCTTTTGAAAATCATATTTCTGTGCTTTGATCTACATGTATGGAGTCTTGTTCTTGAGCAAAAATGGTGAAATTAATTGGATTACCATTACTAGTTGTTCTTCTTTCAATAAAGCAGAAATATTTTGGGAAACTTAAGGAAAGAAGAAACTTGTTTGGTTGTGAATTGTGCGTCTGGAAAAATTACACATCTCTGCAAAACTTGTTATTAGGCCATTTTTCAGTGAATGATACAAAAGCAACTGGAAATTCAATCTGGCCTATCTTACAGATTTAATTACTCTCTTAAATAGTTTCTTTTCAGTGCTTTTAATAATTTGCAAATATTGAGAAGGAATTATTACATACTCGGAATAATTTTGCTGGTTTCCTTAAATCAGAATTTTCCATTAGCAATGCTCCTTTCCCTCTGTTCTGTACAGAGACATTTCTGACTGCCATAGAGCAGATGAACTCAGCAGGCTGTTCCTATGTCCCTAGAAGCAAACAAAAACAAAAGACCAAAACAGAGGAAAAAATTTCAAACTGTCTTGAAACAAAATGAAGCTCTTGGTGAGAATTTATGTAATGTGTGTAGTGAAGACCTCTCAAGATTACCAATCAAACCTTGCTGCTTCTGCTAATCTAGTATTAACCTTTGCCTTTTTGGTGAGATTTTTTCAGATTCTGTGAACAAAGCATTGAGATTTTAATGAGGGCCACTGTCCTCTTGAAGACAGTTTCACAGACTGTTACAGCCTTGGTGTTAATTAGAGGGAGCTAACAGACAAAGATTAAAATACAGTTACTACTTTGGAAAATGCACAGTTTTCTCAGTGTACCAAATTTTTCGGTAGGAAATTTTCACTTGTGGCAGCTACAATTAATTTTTTCTCTTCAGTTCAATTTTCATTTCATTTTCTTCTACAGTGTTTCCAGTAATGTTCGAAACTAGTGTTTTTCTCACAGCTGAATGACATCTAAGAAAAATTAGTTAGCACTACAACATTTTAAAATGCGTTTATTTTTTTCGTGTACCTTTCACCTCCATTCTCCTCATTCACTTGGGCAAAGCAGTGATTGAAACCCTAGGCCACTTCTGGGCTGGGAAGAAGATAAAATTGGCAGGAAAGGTTGTAGACGGCTTTGTGATTACTTTGACAAAAGATGCTCCAGAAGATGCAGTATGATTTGGGAGTCAGTGTGCTAACTGTTTCCAGATGTTTGCATTGTATTGCTTTCTAAGAACGGGTGTGCAGCTGTGCATGGTATCCCTACTGGTGTCATTCTGCCTCCACATCAATCTGTCCTTATTTTCTGATGATAGTTAGGAGAGATGAATCAACACATACAGCAGAACAAATGATACCGTACAAAACACAGGAATAAACATACAAGGGTTTAAATTAGTGTGTCAAATGTAAAGGCAAAGTCACTGTAAAGGTACTGTGGATACAGGCTTTTAGAAAAGCTGTTAATTCTAGTTATTAAGTAATTTTGATCTAGCATCCTTGCCGTCCAGTAAACAGGGCTATTACTCAGTATGCATGGCAAAGGAATCTGGATATGCTTCAATTTGTGCTGGCAGTGCAGTCCTGAACTGTAGTACCACCTCATTGTACTAAAACAGCGCAGTGCCTGTATCAAAGTTTCTAGGGACGGTCTCTGAAGGTTATGGGCCTGTTACGTGTTAGTGATTGTTACGGCCAATATCCCATCCTGCAGTATTTCTGCATGGAGTGCTGCTTGTGGGAAGAGGAGTCAGTGCTCACACGCTTGGGATGAATTATAGCTTCCCAGACTCCAGTGGGAATGAATTAGTTGTCTGCCACATAGGATGTAGATGGCATGTAAAGTGTATGCAGTGCACAGCATAAGGTAACTCTGTATTATCACTGTATGAATAGCTTAACAGGGTGAAAGGTGGCTTTTTAAAATAATGAACATATAAGCTGGTTGCCTTATGCCTGTGTCAGATTCCCTCTGCTAGTGCTATCTACAAATACTCTTGATCCCTTGCTGCCTTGAACACAAGAGACCCGCACAGTATGAAACATCCTGCAACTTCCCAGTCACTTAAGACAATCAAGTGCCTCTTCACAGAAACCTGATTTCTGACATTACTGGTAGGTTTTTTCTCAGGCTGTTAACATTTGTCACCCTTTCTGCCTGATTCACCCTGTATGTCCTGCTAAAATGGACTCCCCCATCTGCAATCCTCTGCATCTACATCCTCTGGTTCTTCTAAATCTTCATGCACTCTTACACACACTTTTTTGCTTACTTATGTCACCAACTTCAGAGCTCAAGAAAAAGGGTGGATTAGAAGAACAGAAGTCCACAAAAATGTAAAGATAAAGCAATGCTCTTGCTCAACAGTGTTTCTGGAAAGAAAAAAACCTCAGGCTACATGAACATCAGATTCCATCTTCATTAGAAAGAAGCTACACATTTTGCAGACAGAAGCAGTGGGATTTACTACTCATTTGTGTCAACCCAAACCTTTAAATGATTTCTTGTAAACAGGTGATTTTAAAACATTCTCCGGTGGCATGAAACTCACTTGCCCTTACTCACTTCTGCTATTTATTAATTACATTATCCCCAACAAGCAGTCTAGGATCCACTACGGACTAAAATCTTTGCTTATTTATAAATTGTGTTTGTTTCTGTATGATGCACTGAGATAAACATCACCCCCACCAGAGGAGGAGTCATACTCAATGTAAACCTCTGCTTGAAGTTCTCATCCAAAAAAATTTTTCAGAAACACCAGTGAAGTGGCTGTTTTTCATTTTTAAAGATAATTATGCATATTCTATTTACTCATTGTGGTTTGTCCTTCATTGCAGAGATACCCAGCTAAGAAACAGCAGCAGGTTTTGTGGGCTTTTTTTTGGATTTTGCTCCTTTTCTTTCTTATTTCTCTAAATAATTAATCATTTAAGAATGTGAAAGATAATTTTACTTTGGAATTAATGTCTTAAATATTTTTTCTGTACCAGACTTATCAGCTTCCAGGAAAAGACAGTGTTTCATTTGTTTCAGTTCAGAGATGAACATACAGTGGCATACAAAAAGCATGAATAAACATGTAAGAGTTTAAAAGAAGCCTTAGTTCTCATTAAAACGTCGAAAGTGAAGATAACGGTGAGCTGTCCTGCTCATTGCTTCAGAGGAATGTCACCATTTCCCAATTTTATATAGTATGGAGACAGGTATTTAGAAAGGCATACACAGTATAGTAGCACCCATCTCCCCACACATAATCTACTTTTGGAAGCCCTGGGACATGATCAGCTCGCTGTATAAGAAGTCTGGGATGGTACTGACAGTACCACGTGGAGCAGAGACCTGCAGCCTGGGAGGTTCGGGGGACGGCAGCCAAGCAGCACAGGGATCTGAAAGGAGATCATAGAGGTTGCAGATTTTATTTCACCTTACTTTTAATAGGGGAACTATTCGCTTAGTGTCACTTCCTTCTGAGCGCTTTAACCAGTCATTGGTACAACAAACACCTGGCTGAGATTTTTTTTTAAGTCACTTAGGGGATAAGAGTTGAGCGCCTGGGTAATCTCAGGGAAAATGACTAGATGATAACTGAAAATTGTATGAGCACAAATTTTTCTCTTCCATCATTTTGTTTCCTTCGTGTACACTTGTTGGTAATTTGCATATTGCTACAGTTACTTTCACTACAGATTCCGGTTACTTCTTAGCACCTTTCACACGAGAAAAACAGGTAGAAAAGAGAAAAACAGGTAGAAAATAGAAAAACAGTTAGACAAAAATGATTTAAAATGTAAAGAATGCTCCATGAGCGAGAGAAAGAAGCGAAAACATGGACTCCATTTTAATGAGGTTGTGTACCTACTGTGTCTGAGGACATTTCATTTAAGAATTCATTTTCTTGAATACAGAGACATTGTTTTCTAATTATTCAACCTGAAATTTCATTATTGGTTCTCTTTGGTTCATCACCAAAAATACACATTCTAAAAAAAAAAATCTAATTCTACTTCAGAAACAATATCGTTAGATACCAATGATGTTAAAGAATGTTGTTAGTACTGCAACCAGTACTTCATAATTCATGCAAAACTCCTATTGTGGGTAATTGTACTGCTGAAAGCCCTGGCTGCAGTCATCCCAACCCCTCTTTCTAAGAAATAATCAGGTGAGGGTAGTTGTACCCTGACAGTTCAAAGGTCTCCTCATCCCAGGAACTGCTTGTGGCAGGTGCCTGGAGAAGGATGCAAGGGCAGGCAGAGCACACAGTAATAACCAGAAACTTTTCCCAGCCTCACATGGGCTGTAAACCAGTCGCTGTGGGACCTCCCCAGTGAGAGATGATGTCTTACTTTTTAAAGTTGTTTGGTAGATTGTTCTTCCCATGAATTTGTCCAGCAACCTTTGAACCCACTTTCACTCCTGGTGCCCACAAGAAGTTTTGGCCATGTTATGTAACTAAACTGCAGAGGTGTAGGGGTATCTTCTCTTGTTGCCTCCAGAACACCCTCTTACTTCTTTTTGATGGCTCTGAACATTTGTATCTGAAAAAAAGATGAATAATTATGCCACACTCACCTTCACCATGCCACTCAGGATTTGACAGTTCTTCACTGTAACCTCCTCAAGTCTGCAGACGTCAGATTGTATTCAGGATGTTACTGAGGCATCTCCTGCGTGATAGCTGCTGCCATAACCGGGATTTTCTTTGCAGATCTTCTTTGAATTATCTCCAGTTCTACAGTACTGTTTGAGATGCATGCAGCATTTAAGAAATAAAGATTTACTCAAGGATATGATATTTTATAAATATTTATATTTTAATAAAAATTTTTATATATATTTATATTTTGCGGGCAATGACATTGAAAGGAACAGACGAGCTCAATCTGTTAACATGTGGCTCCGTGGATGGTGTCAACGACACAACTTTGGGTTTTTTAACAATGGAATGACCTATGCAGCATCAGGCCTGCTGGCATCAGATGGGGGCTGGCTCACTCAGAGAGGGAGAAGGGGTTTTGCCCAAAAATTGGCAGGGCTCGTTAACAGGGCTTTAAACTAAATTCGACGGGGGAAGGGGGTATTATCAGGGTTGCCCATACCAGCCAAGGGATGTTACATCAAGGAAAGGGGAACAGGGCGCTGGTGAGGGCCTGCAGCCATTAGCTCCAAGATGTGCCAGCTACGCTGCAGTATGCCCAAACCTTCACGTAGATGAGCTAGGAGCTCCTGGACCAACGGGAGTCAATCAGGAGGCACTGTTAGTACAGGACAAAGGAATTACAGCTGCTCCAACCAAATCGGCCACAACGAAGACACGGCTGAAGTGCCTCTTCACAAATGCGCGGAGCATGGGGAACAAGCAGGAGGAATTAGAGACGTGTACACGCCTCCAAGGCTACGATATCATCGGGATCGTAGAAACTTGGTGGGATGACTCCTATGACTGGAGCGTCGGCATGAAAGGGTACAGGCTCTTCAGGAGAGACAGGCAAGGGAAACGAGGAGGTGGTGTTGCCTTATATGTTGATGAGCAGCTGGAATGCATGGAGCTCAACCTGGGGGAGGATACAGAGCCAACTGAGAGCCTATGGGTCAAGATTACAGGGAAATCGGGAGCAGGGGACGTTACAGTGGGGGTATGCTACAGGCCACCCGACCAGGAAGACCAAGTGGATGAAGCCCTCCATAGACAGATAGGGGCGGCATCACGTTCACAGACCTTGGTTCTCATGGGTGACTTCAACCACCCTGACATCAGTTGGAAGGATAACACAGCCAGGCACAGGCAATCCAGGAGGTTCCTGGATTGCATTGAGGACAACTTCCTTCTCCAAGTGGTTGAGGAGCCGACGAGGAGAGGAGCCATGCTGGACCTTGTTCTTACCAACAAGGAGGGGCTGGTTGACAGGGTCAAACTCAAGGGTAGCCTGGGCTGCAGTGACCACGAAATGGTTGAGTTTGAAATCCTCAAGGCAATGAAGAAGGTGCGCAGCAGGCTGATGACCCTGGACTTCAGGAGAGCCGACTTTGGCCTCTTGAAGAATCTGCTTGGTATGGTGCCGTGGGATGAAGCGCTGGAAGGAAGAGGGGTCCAAGAAAGTTGGTTAATATTCAAGGACCACCTCCTCCAAGCACAGCAGCAATGCATTCCTACAAAGAGGAAGGCAGGCAGAAAAGCCAGGAGGCCTGTGTGGATGAATAAGGAGCTCCTGGAAGTGACCAAAAGAAAAAAGGAGGCCTACAGGGAGTGGAGACAGGGCCGGGTAGCCTGGGAGGATTACAGAGGAATCGTTCGAGCAGCTAGAGAGCGGGTTAGACAAGCTAAAGCCCAGCTAGAACTAAATCTGGCCAGGGACATTAAGACAAACAAAAAATCCTTCTATAGGTATATCAGCGAGAAAAGAAAGACTAGGGAAAATGTAGGCCCTCTCCGGAAGGATACGCAAGAACTGGTCACCCGGGACAGCGACAGAGCTGAGGTACTCAATGACTTTTTTGCCTCAGTCTTCACAGACAAGGACAGCAGCCGCACTGCCCAAGACGCAGATTGCAAAGGAGAGGATTGGGAAAACGGAGCACCGCCCACTGTAGATGAAGATAAAGTGAGAGACCACCTGAGGAACCTGAAGGTGCACAAGTCCATGGGACCTGATGAGATACATCCGCGGGTCCTGAGGGAACTGGCAGATCAAGTCGCCAAGCCACTAGCCATCATATTTGAGAAGTCGTGGCAGTCTGGCGAGGTTCCTGCCGACTGGAAAAGGGGAAACATAACCCCTATTTTCAAAAAGGGAAAAAAGGAAGACCCGGGGAACTACAGGCCAGTCAGTCTCACCTCTGTGCCTGGCAAGATCATGGAGCAGATCCTCCTGGAAACTCTGCTGAGGCACACAGAAAACAAGGAGGTGATTGGCGAGAGCCAACATGGCTTCACCAAGGGCAAGTCATGCCTGACAAATTTGGTGGCCTTCTATGAAGGGGTTACAGTGGCAGTGGACAAGGGAAGATCTGCTGATGTCATCTACCTGGACTTGTGCAAAGCGTTTGACACTGTCCCACACGATATCCTGGTCTCTAAATTGAAGAGACATGGATTTGATAAATGGACCACTCGGTGGATAAAGAACTGGCTGGATGGTTGCACTCGAAGGGTTGCGGTCAACAGCTCGGTGTCCAAGTGGAAAGCAGTGACGAGTGGCGTTCCTCAGGGGTCGGTACTGGGACTCGTACTGTTCAACATCTTTGTTAGCGACATGGACAGTGGGGTAGAGTGCACCCTCAGCAAGTTTGCTGATGATACCAAGCTGTTTGGCGAGGCAGACACGCTGGAGGGGAGGGATGCCATCCAGAGGGACCTGGACAGGCTGGAGAAGTGGGCCCAAGCCAACCTCATGCAGTTCAACAAGGCCAAGTGCAAGGTCCTACATCTGGGTTGGGGCAATCCCAAGCACAAATACAGGCTCAGTGGGGAATGGCTGGAGAGCAGCCCTGTGGAGAAAGACCTGGGGGTGATGATTGATGAGAAGCTCGACGTGAGCAAGCAGTGTGCGATCGCAGCCCAGAAGGCCAACCGTATCCTGGGCTGCATCAAAAGAAGTGTGGCCAGCAGGTCAAGGGAGGTGATTCTGCCCCTCTGCTCTGCTCTCGTGAGACCCCACCTGGAGTACTGCATCCAGCTCTGGAGTCCCCAACACAAGAAGGACATGGACCTGCTGGAGCGTGTCCAGAGGAGAGCCACGAGGATGATCCGAGGGATGGAGCACCTCTCCTATGAGGAGAGGCTGAAAGAGTTGGGGCTGTTCAGCCTGGAGAAGAGAAGGCTCCGGGGAGATCTTATTGCGGCCTTCCAGTACCTAAAGGGGGCCTACAGGAGAGCTGGGGAAGGACTTTTTACAAGGGCATGTAGTGATAGGACGAGGGGGAACGGCTTTAAGCTGGAAGAGGGCAGGTTTAGATTAAACATTAGGAAGAAGTTTTTCACTTTAAGGGTGGTGAGGCACTGGAACAGGTTGCCCAGAGAGGTTGTTGAAGCCCCATCCCTGGAGGTGTTCAAGGCCAGGCTGGACGTGGCCTTGGGCAACCTGGTCTAGTGAGAGGTATCCCTGCCTATGGCAGGGGGGTTGGAACTCGATGATCTTCAAGGTCCCTTCCAACCTAAACCATTCTATGATTCTATGATTCTATGATTTTCTGTTCCTTCTCTATTTTTCCCATATTAATTCTTACTTACAGTGGTGTGGCCATGGCTGATCAACAAAATGGTCATTATCTCAGATTTAGACAGACATACTTTTAGGTCCAGAGTGTCTCAGTATTTCTCTTTGGCGGAAGCCTTGTATCTATTGTGAGCTTGTTGCAGGCATAAGGTGTGTGGAAGCTTTATACTCACAGTAGTGAGATTAAGAGCCTTCTGAAATCAACAGGAAGATTTCCACTGACTTAAATGAAAGCTCTGCAAGGCCTTAAGGCACTGCCTGACCACCACTTAACCTTAAAAAGCACCAGTGGATGGTTCACTTTTCTTGAAGACTAAGACACACTACAAACTTTCACTGTTAGAATACAAACAGCTATTCCACAAGTACGCAGCTATGCAGGCAGTTTTTCATCTTGAATACTAAATTCTCTCTCGTCCTGTATGAAGACATCCTCATCAGGTCAACAGCTAAAGTAAAGGAAAAAATCCAATCACTTCCACGTTTTTTTTTCTTCTTTTATGACCAAGATACCTAAAATCATTATTTTTTTTAAAATTCTGAAAGTGTAAAGATTTCACACAGTTATACTTTCCTGTGTATTTCATCCTTCCACCTCCCTTCTTCTCTCTCTCATATTTCCCTGGCCTTTCTTGCTTTTCTTTTCCATAGAACTACTGGACAGCATGCATTGCAGATTTATCTGTACTCCTCACAGTGCTCACTCCTCCCAAGTCCCCAGAAGTGTCCATTACTTGGAGCTTTCTCCCATGCCCCTCCTACCTCCACTATCAGAGCTTTTCCAGAATTCAGGAAGATTTGAAAAAGTACAGAACAGAAGTTAAAAAAAGAGATGATTAAAAAAAATAAGTTACTTATCTGTGTATATATATCCATATATACAGAAAGAGAGAGAAATTAAAGTAACAGTTACACTTTCTTCTTGTATACATATGCTTTTAGGAATATTAGTTCTGAAGACAGTCTGTATATCAACAGAGAAATGTTAATGAACAGGTAGCCAGATTTGCTTCTGGACTATGATTGGTTTCTTGTATGAAACATATTTTAATTGTTAAAAAAAATTAAATTGCCCTCAAAAGCTGGACTGTCTGTAATAAAGAACAAGAAAGAGTGTGACTAGTAAGTTCAAATCATGTTATGAGATGTTATAAAGGCAACATGGATTCTTCTATCTCCACTTTTTTGAAAGAATTCACTTGTATTTTATTGAACCTTGTTTTGGTTGTTCCTAGGGTATACCTGTATTTTGCTATATTTCATAGAGTTTCCTTTTTTTTTTTTTTGCTATGTTATACAAGTGCATGGAAGTGATTTAAGTTTTCTCTGAAATAATGCATTTTTTAACACCAGCAAGTAAAAGGCAGTATTGTCTTGATGCTGAGATGCAATTTAACAGCATCACTGATAATTTTTTCATATAATAATTTATTTTAAATCCTTTTTATAATTTTTTTTTAGTGAATATGATGACTATGTTGAAGCAGTTCAAAAATGTGACTACTAAACTCTGAGACTAACTGCATGAACTCTTACAATAATGGGAGGAATAAGCACATAAGAAGACAATCTTTTCCTGAGCATACTGTTGAGGCGGGTGTTAGTGGAGGTGCAAGAGGCGGAGATCCTTATGGTACTGGCTTGCAGACTTCATTCAATGGCACCATATGAAACAATAAATGCTATTCACTGTGCCTATAACAGAAAGAATTGGCTTCAAAAGTGCTGCCAGGAAAATTGCCCTATTTCAGGGATGACAAGTTTATTACTCGTACATTAGCATCAGTACAAGAATTACTTAAATGAGGAATGAGGAAAAGAATAGAAAATTTGTTGAACAACACACCCATGCTCGTTCACCCAAATCATTCAGACTGGCATTGGAGCATCTGAACATAAATTCACCTCTTACAACTCTCACCCATTGCATCAAAAGAAGTTTTACCACTTATTTCTGGAGGGAGGGAA
This sequence comes from Pluvialis apricaria, assembly GCA_017639485.1. Classification (NCBI taxonomy): domain Eukaryota; kingdom Metazoa; phylum Chordata; class Aves; order Charadriiformes; family Charadriidae; genus Pluvialis; species Pluvialis apricaria. The sequence continues at coordinate 45,147,398 of CM030044.1, read as the reverse complement.
AAGGTTGCTCCATAGATATTCATTACAGAACTTCCACTGCTTACAGTCAACTAGAGCAGCAAACCCCCGAACCAGAAAATCAGTTTGTCGTGATTTCTAGAAGTCTTAAAGCAGGATACACAAAGTCTTTAAAAAAAAAAATTAAAAAATTATAATGCTTAACTAAGCAAAGCAATATAGCAGCTTGGTCTGGACTGGCTTGGGAGAATACTTTCAGTGTGAAAACCTTCAGGTGTCGGAGGCAACTGAGTGGGACGCAAGGGCTTCACAGCACGGAGTAACAAAGCCCCGCACTGGGTCATGTACTCCAGCCTGAGGCACCCATGTAGAACAGTTATTTCCTTGCTCTAGGAGGTATTTTAAGACGGATGTTTTCTGTGAGCTTTTCCTGGTGGCATGGCACGGCTGTGACATGTGCAGCCCAAATGAGGAAGACCCACACCTTGGTGGGAAACGCATCACCTCACAGCCTTGGTCTCAGACCTAGCTGGTGTTCTAGTCGCCTTTGAGTGCCTCCCACCTCAGGGAAGGGAACGTGGCTGAGCTCCCTCTGCCTGGTTTACAGACGTTGTGTCCTGACCTGCCGCAATCTTTGCTCCGGCCTGCTGCCACCAGGAATACCGACCATGATCCCCTGCAAAATAAAACATGGCCTTATTAAAACCCCGTGAAAGCCTGCGCTTCTTTGAGAGTATGGGCCTGATCCAGCACCCAGTATGGTCAGCAGGAGATAGATCAGACTCTCCATGAAGTGCAACCTCGTTAGCAGCTCTAATTTAGCAACCGGAGCTGCGTCTTTTTAATCACTCGGCAGTTCTGCTCTGTTCCTTCCCAAGCACAGAACGTTTCCGATTTGAAGAATTGCTTTCCCATAATTAAATGAAAAAGAGTTAGTTGCAGCCCTCTGCACAAATTACTACCCAGTGAATGCAGAATAATGCATTATAAGTAGTACTTTATTCTATTTATTGTACAGGTATTGATGTGTGTTGGATTCGTTCTATTTTAGAGGCAGTGCCATGGTAACTCGTCTCTCTTGACAAAGGCTTTATGTCAGAGCAGAAGTGGAAGACGCAGAAACTGAACTTCGGGTAGCCAGTGAGATGAAGTCTGCCAGCATTAACTTCACCAAAGCATCACTAGAAAACAAGCCGGTGTGTCTGTCTCCTGTTGAGTGTCCCGCTCACCAGGGAATTGCTGGCTGTGGGGCAACAACGGAGGCAAGGTGGCAGCCAGCAGTGTCTTTTTAAGGTAAAATGCAACAAATCTGTGCTGCGTTAGTTTCCGAGATGCTGGCTGCCCATACAGATTTAACCACTGGCATGTTTTTAAAGATAAAATAACAGCATGGAAGGGTTACCTTAAGCTGCCAGTGTTATTCAGTGCCATCAGTAATGCGGCAGGTAATCAAACAGTCATAAAAATGAATGTAACATCAGGCGCATTTTGCTGCCTTTCACTACTACTGTTGTTCTCACTTTGTGTGTAACAGCTTTGCTACCAGTTCAAGGTACTGGTACAGACTGTCAATTTTAGGGGCTTTTGGGCTAGCCCTGGCTTGATTTCTTAGTCTGGCATGAGATTATCTAATCCCCTCCCAAGTCTTCTCTCATCACACCTGCTCTCCTGAGCACCCCAGGGTTTGATCTCTGAAAGTCAAAAAAAGAGCAGGGTTTGATCCCTGGGCAGGATCCCAGGAGACTCCCCCGTTGCTCACACCGCAGCTCACAGTCTCTGCTGGTTTTGGTTTTATGGCCTCCACTGCCACCAGCTCTGCAGTTGTACGCTGCTAATCGTGGTGAGACCCAGGCTGGGCATGTTGGTGCCACAGACTTGAAATCAAGAATTTTCATGTTCATCAGTTGTATTTCTGGCTTGCTAAAAAAAAAGCATTGACTTTGTCCAAAAGGACCTGGAGCCAAATTTGCCTCACGTACCATCCTGGCTTGGGAAAGCCATCTTTGAACCCTGCCCTGAGTTGTACTCACAAGTAGGTGTTAAGCAGCAAATCCAGTCCAAAAATAACTGTTAAGCAACAGGTATGGTGATGTGATATCTTTTTGCACACTTCAGGAAAACAGTGTGACCTGCGGTTGATATTGCAAACTTTACTGATCCCTACCTGGTCACCTAGCATGGAAGTCAGTGAGGTTGTACAACACAAGAGGAGCCAAAAGAGCACTGGAGCAGCTTGCACAGTGCCTAGCTTTTGCCAGAGTTATTAGTCCCCCATTGGTGAAAAAAAACCCCAACATTTACTGCCAATAGGTGTTATTTTAACCAAGCAAAGTGCATATTTATGTAGTGGCCTCTGTGGTATGGGAGGCACCATGTTTACTCCCCATCTGCTTTCCCTCATCCAAACCTCTTTAGATTCTGGGTTGCTAAAAATGACTTGTGTTAATGACATTTGTCAACATAATTCCCCAAATCACAAAGCAGTGAAAAAAGCCCTATAAGTGGAAAGAGATGACCTGAGTTTACAATGGATTGTTTGCAGAGGCTTTCTTTCTTGTGTAACACTTGGAGGAACTGGAAGACAAACAGACTCTGAGCCGAAACCCCCGTGTTTGGGGATGAGGTGGGAGAGGGGAGCAGGGTATATGAGATCCATATGTTCGTCTTATTTTGTATCCTAAAGATTTGCTGTTCCCGGCCATGATTTTTCTTGAAATGTTAATTATAGGAGCTGGGGATGTCAGCAGTGCTCTTAATAGACTAACTTAAGTGCCGAAGAAAAATCGCCCGATGAATAAAAAGCCAGTTTTAGAAACAGCAATCAGCTGCAGCAAAACTGAAATACAACAGTGGCTCGCTTGAGGAGCACAGGACTGCACCTCTGCCCACTCTGCGCTGTGCTGGCCGGGGTGCCCAGCAGTGCATTTGTCCATGCGCCTGTGTGCTGTCTCCCAAAACCAGCCTCAGCAAGAGTGGTGGGAACATGTGGGGCCGAGAGGTTGCGCCCAGGGCTGGTGGTGGCGGGGCACACAGGTGCCAATACTGTTGGTGCTATCCAGGGGCTCACCTGGATGAGACAAATGAGTGAAAGGTGATGTGACCACATGTGCCCCCAAGGACCATTTAAATAGTCTCTGGGACAAGGTGTATCAGTTCTCCCTTTGTAAGCATATTTAATCAGTGCAATAAAACCAGGACCGGTATTTGTTTCAATCTCATAGCTACAAAGCTACGCCACTGCATGATTTATCAGCTGCTGTGCTAGGGAGAAGCCAGACAGTGCCTCGCAGAGAGAAGATGAGTCCTTGGGGCCAGGGAGCTGGTCCCCTCCTAGGGCAGGGCTGCGACACAGACAGTTCATTGCTACCAGACCCACCACTGGGGGCAAGGCAAACGGCTGCACAAGGCACCCCAAAAATTGCCAAGACCAAGACACAGTGCCAAGCCCAGTCCCCAGCCCTCTGCATGGCAAAAAACACAGGGCTGCCCGAGTGGCAGTGAGTGGTGTCCCTCAGCCAGCAGGTCCACTGAAACCGGAGGGTGTACTCCTGAGGAGATGTGCCACAGTCACAAGCACCAACCCATGCCAAGATGGGCAGCACTGCTGCCCTCACAGCCACCCCGTCACTTGCTGGCTGGGTGCTCTGATGCCACAGCAGCATGTGAAGGTGGGAGTGTGGGCAGTGGTGTGCAGGGTGTTTGTGATCAACGGGACGATAGGCGATTCCCATCGCAATGATTAACACTCACCTGAGACCAAGACCATTGCATGCTCGGCCCTTTGCCTGCTTCAGTGAAAGTGTGCTCCCTCCCTCCTCCTCTCCAGTGTCACCCCTGGGATGCTCCAAAGGCCACAGGAAAGAGTTGAGGAGGATTACAGGCTGCCCACAGCCACGTGCACCCGGCTCATGCTGGAGATATGCCATGCCACCTCCACGTGGATCCCCTGGGACTGCACCGACTCACTGCAGAGGGACAGGCTTGTTGTCATCATGGGACCCAGCGTCTGCCAGAATGGGGGAATTATGCCCATCACCTCTGTCAGGATGTGGACACACAGAAACCCAGTCAGTGCAGGCACTTGGGGACAGGGACTTGGTTGCCAGGACACTCCCCAAAAGCCACATGAGCCTGAGGCCAAGGCTGTGCTCTCCCCTCTGAGGACACCCATGCTGTGGCTGGTCTCTCGCTCCCATAGTGCGAGTATGAGGGGAGAAGGAAACATTTGTGTTGAGGGGGTAAAACATGAGCATGCTGAGAAGAGACATTCCCACGTTGCTCCTCGGTAGATACCATGGGCTTCTCAGCACTGCTTAGGGGCTGGAGTCCACAAGCTCAGCTTCTGTCCACTTTGCAGGCTGGGCTGGCTAACACTTACATGTTTTTTCTCCTCTCTGTTGCACAGACAGTAAATACTGTTCACTTACCCTCACACATATTGAGAGCATATGCTGTCTCCGCAGTATCAGGGCACAGAAATTAAAGGACACTTACAGGTGCGAAAACCAGCAGGCAAGGAACCGTCTGTTCCGAGGGTGAAGTTGATCGCCTCTGCCAAATTTGAAGGTTCTGCCCTGCTAATACACTCTGGGGAAGAAAAAAGTTTCAATTTAAATGTTACCCAGGACCAGGTCTGGTAGCGCTGACTAGGAGGGCATACAGAAAGGTGCCTCTAGAGAGGAGGTTTTTTCCTTTTGATCAGCTATCGCAAACCAGTTGTAAATTGGTTTCAGACTGTGAACGAGAAGGTGCTGAATGCCTCGCCACTCCTGTTGCAGCCCCAACTTTCCAGAGAGGGCCTTGGGTTATCCTGAGCAGGAGCCTGCCCTGGGGGTTACCTGTGTCAATATTCGTGTTCTCTGCTAATCACCAATAAATTACTTATTCATTCCCAACAATTTCTAAATGGGCTAGCTGGCAAACTCAGATTAATTAACCCCGGAGCTGGCTATGCCCATGCTGTGACACACTGAACAGCAGTATCAGTCTTTATGTATTTAAACAAACTGTTTCAGGGAAAAAAGAGAGATGCGGAAATCAGGATAACAGTGGCAGGCCTGGACCTTCCATGACAGTAGCATTGTACCATAGCAAAGCACTGCTAGGCCTAGAAACATCATCTTCTGTGTATCGGAAGTGCTCAAAATATGTGAAAATAATTTGTCAAGTGTCTGTTTTATTTCTCTTTAAGGTCAGACAGTAGGACAGCAAAACTGCACATCTAATATTTACATCACATTTTAAACAAGGGTTTGCTCACTTAGTCTCTGATCTTCCCCCATCCAGCTCTTCTTCCCCTGCATACCCTTTATTACAGACCCCAGCCAGAAAGAGCACAAACTATTCTGTTCTTATTAATCCTGCCTTATTAGTCCCTGGTTTAGGCTGAGTTTTAGCCCAAATTGTGATAATTTATGACAGTACATATTTTTGCATGATGTGACTATCAGCTCAAGAAAGTAAAGCAACGGCTTTTCCACACCTCTCTTGTTCTATTTATGGTGCTTTTTATTAGTGTTCTTCATTGACAAAAATAGACCCAAGCCCTAGAATTTTCAGCTCGCAAAAGGTAGGAGTTGCTGAAGGAAGCCTGTGCGTGTTGTGCAGACCGAACCATCCTAAAGAATTGAAAACACAGGGATCTTAGCATAGAAATAAGTTGGGTGATTCTTCAGGTGATTACTTCAAATATCTTTCTTTCTTGCATGAAGTCTTGCCTGTCAAAACTTATGGTTTATGATAAATATTAATAAGCTGCTTTGGTAAACTAACCTGTGAACTGGTTTAGTAGAGTCTGTCTGACCCTGTCCTAATGACATCCAAGAGGTTTCTTTTCATCCTTTCTAGGTCCATCATTCTTCTTTATAACATTAACTTTCTCACTGATTTAAAAATAAATTATTATAGCCATTAAAAAATACTAGTGGGAGTAATCAATAGGCACTGTGAATCATTTTTAAAATAATACAGTGATCAAGATGATTGATTTTACAGTTATATGAAGCATTTAGCACAAAGACTTCTTCATCATGAAATGAATTGTGGAAGTATGTTGAGCCTTAGCAGAAGCAGGCACAGGACTTGTGTTGCGTATACCCTCCTGGCCCGTTAGGCATTTCACAACTCCCTGTAGATTTTATGCAGAAGGCAGGCGCAGGACGAGTTGACGGGTCTTTGGCTGCTGCGAGGCTGTGTAAGGCTGTCGCTGAGCAGCAAATGGGAGGGTGCTTGGCTGCTTTTGCACCAAGTCTGATGTTTTGGAGCATCAGAAAGCTCATCAGCTTCATTAAAGGGTCTTCTGCAAGCCCCTTGTACATCCTGAAGTAATACCTTTACCCTTACAGTTGCAGTGAACAGAAAGCAACAAAAATGGCACCAGTCATTACTTTTAAGTTGAGCCCCTGCTCTGCGACATGGTTCATGCTGCTGGGCCACACGTGCCCAGGCAGGACAACACGCAAAACTCTTCCTCCCTCAACCAGAGATGTGCAAGGGTGCCAATGTATCAACACCTCCTGCCTGCCCAAGGGCCCATGTGGGAAGACTGGGATGAGCTGGGAAGGAGCTATGGAGACATTGTGGGTAGGTGGTAGGGCTGCTGGGGAGAGGACGCTCAAACAGTAGTTTTTGGGGGGGCTGGGCTGCACAGGAGAGGAACAACCACCCTGCCCTGTTGCAATGCTGCAAAAACACCCAGTGGACTGCTGAGGCTGTCCATGGGCCCTGCTGGTTCATCTGGCTTCGTGTCTCGTGATGTAGAGCGACCATGAGGGGTGGCAATGTCCAGTCCTGCTGCTGCTATGTGCCCCGGGCCTTAAAAATCCCTGGGGGAAAGGGAATGGTGGGGAGGGTGTGCAGGCTGCGGTGCCTGTGTTGCTGGGCCTGCAGGGTGATGCTTAAACAGGCTCGGCGCTCAGAGTTTCTGCAGCTCTCACTGCTGCCAAACAGACTTCATTGCAACCAGTCATCTGCAGTGAGGTGTTTCATTTCAGGATGGCAACACAACCCACCGAGTCTGGAAGGCATACAGATTTTACCATGAAAGCAGGCAAGGCAGTTTCAAGTCACCAGATGAACACAAACTGCCAACAAATCTTTTTACTGTGGTTCAAGGATATTTTCACAGCTTTGGACAAACTTTATCCAAAGGCTTCTTCTTCTCAGTGGATTATTTTCCTTTGACCTTTTAAACGCTTGTAGCCAGCTCATCTAATCTCAGGGAGGTCTCTTGGCAGAGGGAAGCAGACGCAGTCATAAAGTGGCTCTCATATTGTTTTACTCTAACCTTGAAGGGCTTGGTAGATCAATAGCTTGTGGAGGTATCTTTAATCAAGTTGCTGAACCTTCCTTTGGATGTATAACCACTCCGCATTCTGAATCTTAATTATGTTCTTCAAGGACTTGGATTTAGTGCTGCATTTGTTCACAGTATATTCATTCCAGACTGACATGAGATAACCACGACAAAAGAACAAACAACATTTTTAACAGGGCTGTGGCTGGAGGGGCAGTTTTAGCAAAAAGCCAGAAAATATCTGAAGGCCTGTTTCTGCTAGAAGATAAACGGGTATTTGCTAAGCCAGCTCCCCAAATGAACAAGCATTCAAATAGGATCTCCATTCGGAAAATTAAGAATAAAAAGAGTCCATCATCACATTCAGATTGGATATTCCTTCGCCCTCTTACTACAGGTCTTCTCTTTCATCAACTACAAGTTCAGCGATCTGTTTTTTATTCAGACTTTTAGAGTGCAAATATGTTATGTTTGTAAGCATACCAAACTGCATCTAAATTTCATTCTTTTCAAAAAGAATGGAGCTAAACAAAGACATTCAAACAAAAGAAAATAGCACACAACACAATGAAATTTTTAGGTTTTTTAAAGTAATCATTTTATCTTTCTTTTGGATGACATTGTTTATTGTAAGACATCATTTTTATTAAATACACTGTAATACAAGAGACTTTCCATGTCATGTTGAGAGAAGCTGGTCACATGATTCACAAACAAAACTTTTTAACACTGATACCTAGGCATCACTTTGAAATCAGCCAAGATGCAATGAAAGTTTTAAAGCAATGACTTGTTATAACAAACTGCAAAACAAGAACCACTAAATATTTCCATGGAGACATCACATTGAAAAAAAAAGAAAAAGAAAAAAGAAAGGAAAAAGATAGCTCTACACACCAGGTCACAGTTTGGTGACAATATAGAGATTTATATTTATACGTAGATATCTTCCTCTTTACCTTAGGTGACAAAGAGAGCGATATCTAGAAATATATATATACATGAAGTATAGGTGGAGAGCAGGGCTGGGACAAATATTTCATAATTAATTGATTCTCTCTCTATTGGTGATTCAATTAAACATCAATGTTGAATTAAATTACTTGTATATAAAACACTCTTAGCTGCTTTTCTTTAAGTTACAGAAAGATACATATAAGCTGCAAGATATAGGCCTCTGGAAAGATTTGATTTGATCTCTGTTTTCTCACATATTCCAATCAAATGGCCTCACTACTAGCAGCTTCTATTATCCTTGCCCAAAGTATTCAGTGTTTATAAAATACCAGCCGGTCATCACTCAGAACCTTCTACAAGCAAACAAAAAACCCCCACAGACCTAGAATGCATAGACGGAAAAATAACACACCCATCATTTCCCATTTCTTCTCCTGAGACGTATGTTTAAAAGATGGCAAAATAGTCACTTGGTTGCTATTGTGAAATTCACAGTGTTTTCCCTGCAACATGTAGACTTTTTTTTTTTTTTTTTTGCTTCATATTTGTGATGAATGTAGCACGCTCCCCTGCCCCACTCAAATAAAGGTGTTTTAACTAAGGCTCTAAAGGACCTCTTGATTCAAAGCAGCAGTGGTTCATCCCAGCCCTCACAACAAGAAAATACAACTTCCTGTGCTATCAAAACCTTCATCTTTGATTAGAAACCCCAATCTGTTCCCCAGCCCCTCCCCGCTCCCCTCCCTCACATTTTATAGCAGTATTTGAAATTCAGTTACAGGCTGCAACAACCTAGACACAGACTTGTTCTAACACATATACATTGTACCTTAGTCATCCAGTGACCTAATCATTTTATTGGGTTATTTAATTTCTTGTTAAAGTGTTTTGTAAAAGTCTACATCAACCACAACAAAAACAATCTCTCAGAAAGGTGGGGAGGGGTACAGAGAAAAAGAGAGGGAAAGAGAGAAAGAGAAAAAGGAAGAGAAAAGAGGAAGGAAAGAGGAGAAAAGGAAAGAAAGGAAAAGAGAAAGAAGGAAAGAAAGTGATAAAGAAATAGCAAGAAAGAATGAAAAAAAAAGAGAAAAAATAGGCAGTTACTTATTTAACTGTAGACAATATATAGATATATTGTTTTACAAATCAAAATGAATGCAGTCCTTTTAAAAAGGGTTCACTCCATTATGCATCACGGGGTGCTGTTGCTTTACAAGTATCTGTTCTCCACGGCCATTTCTGCGTTCTGCAGATCTATTGAAAGTGAAGGACAGAGAGTGGCAAATGCTGCTATTATTAATGCTGAATTTTGGCGTTCTCATTGTCCTACAAGTCGTGTTGCAGTCTGAATAGTCCAGCTCATTCTTGGAATTATTTCATTACTGCAGACGAGTATAAAATGCTAATGGAGCTGCACTGTTATTCTAGGACAATAAAACAACATTAGCACAAACCCAGAAATGATACTAAAACAAACTTTGTTTTCCCAGCTTGGAAGCTTGTCTGTTCATTTCATTGTGAGAAATCAACAAGTGAGATGGGGATGGAAGAAACATTTTTTATGCAATCATCCAGGGAAAAAAAGTGCTTGTTATATCTCTGGCATTCTAGCACTGCCTCTGCTGCATACCAGTTAAAAAGTTGAATCTTACAAACATAGAAAAAACAATATCAAAAGAAAAAAAAAATTTGGTTACTCAGCAGACTTTATCAATTTATTAATAGCACTCTAATCATCATTTGTAATAATGTAGGTGTATGTAAATTTATACATATACACACAGCCCATACATAATGTGCATGCATGTCTGCACATATATAAATAAAATACAACAGACATAGGCATACATTTATATGCTATGTGTGTGTATATATATATGCCATATGCAAACACACATATATAATATATATTATATATATGATCAGTTCATAGCACGATCCAGAAAGACTTTTTAAATGAGCCTGATTGTCATATTTACTCAGTGTACACGATTTAGCTGACAGTGCAAGCATGATGAATACGCACATATACTCACCCTTCATTGTGATTTGAACATATTTGTTCCTCTTCTCTTCTCATTCTGCTACACTTACCCACCTTTTCATGAGCAAACGCAAACTATGTATAGCTACAGTTTATAGCTTGTCTACTGTGATTATACATCTTATGCACTATCAAGAGCAGTAATGATATAGGTCAAGGTTATCCGTACTGGTGGTTCTGTAGAACATTTGGTCCTTTAGAAGTTTAACATACTGCTATGTTATTGCACAATGCATTGTAACACTATTTATTCTCTGAAATGACTCTAATAGTCTCACTAGTAAATCAAAAAGATGCCACTAAGTACAATTTCAGGGTTTTGTGGTTATTTTTGGTATACATTCTTTCAGTGCTTGCAAAACCCACCTGTTTGTTTTCAGGCTGGAGCCTGCTTTCTATTACGAGAAGCATCTCAGATGCCTTTTTCTTCAGCTCATAAGAAACTAAGACAGAATACAGCAGGTAGAAACTTAGCACCTCCCTCCACCACCTGCAGCCTCCTCCCACTGCACAGTAAGAGCGGACTCTGACACTCTTCTTTTCCACCACTGTAATTTTGAAAATAAATTTCAAATTCCTTTAAAACACAACATTCAGATTCTCAAGAGAATGGGTCTCACTGGATGCTCAGTCTTTACCTAGCTTTCTGCGCGAACTTCCAAGACAGTCTAGATAAAATCTTAAGGCCCATTTTGTAGGAATCTTCCTCTGGCTTTTTGAGTGTTTCCAGTTCAATAGCAGTTAAGAAATAACATCTAGTTTATTAAAGAAATACTGAGTATGGCTTTATAGTTACACTGTCATGTTTATTTGTAATGCTGCCTTTTCAATGACATTGAGAAGGGTAAAACTTCATCACTGTCCAGTGAACTGTTTTCTTTTGAAAATGTTCAGAATCTTTATGAGCTAGCTCTAAAAGCTTCTGAAGGAGAAACCTAAAGTGCCTCAATAAATAATATATGCGAGCAAATTATATATTAAATGTGCTATGGGAACACTTACAAAAATAAAATGCTTAATTTATTAAATAAAATATCCCCAACACAAAGATGAAGGACTATTTTGATCTGGCTCATATCAGTAAGAAATAACAAAAAGAGGAAACAGAAAGAAAGTTCACTTTTTTTGCAGTAATGCCCCCTCACAGAGGGAGGCAAAAGTCTTGAGGAATAGGTAAAGTACGTTTTCATTTGTAAGAATTCATATTAAAAATAATCCTAACTCTAAATTTGAAATCATCAACTTCTGGTTTGAAAAATAACAGGTATGCCCATGCAGCTGTCATCAGCACAGTGGCCATGCAAATGTTGTACACATACAATGCCAATCCAACTAAAAATAAATTATTTAAGAAAGAGTGGATGTAGGTAATGACAGCACTAGTACCACTACAAAAATGGTGCTGAGTTCAGGGTCTTTGCACTCTGAATAGTAAGCCATAACCTCAGAGTAATATGTTTTCTCTAGAGAACTCTATCCCCTACCATGGCTCAAACAGAACCAGTGATCCCCATGCTTTAGATTATTCATGTTATATCAGCTTATTGTATCTGCAACATCATAAAGGCATTTTAACATGGCTAATGTCCTCCATTAGCCCCTTCTAATGAAATACAAGTTATATTGTTATGAGTTCACTATGCCTACTAGGGTGTATACAAGATGAGTGATAGTTTCTGCACAAAGGGCATTAATTGACAAAGACCATGCACAGTTTTTCTTGCATGGTTGGAAAAAAAAAGGAAAAGAAGGAGGAAGGAATATACTGCTGGACAAGCACAGTATAAGATACACCTGCCCCAGCATCTATAGCTTGTCCTATCTTATCAAAATCCTTAGTTTCAACATCGGATCCTGAAATTAATACTGTACATTAACAAGCCTAGCTTCAGCCTTTATTAGAAAAGACTAGCTGGAGAACATTTTTATACCAGTGGCATGACAATATCCTACCAGAAGACAAAATAAGGGCATGTGTTTAGTTTATCATCTTGTAATGTAATTGTGTGCAGTGCAGGCAGCATCTTTTCCCCTTTTACTTGTATCTGGCAATGAAAGGTGCTGGCAAAGCACGTCCTTGAACAATCCCTTTAGTCCTCAGAAAGACTCTTCAGGGAAAGTGCTAAACCCCCTCTTGCCTTCCATCAAATCATTTCAGTGTTTTTTTGTGGGGTTGGATGCCATCTGATCCCCTAGTTCCTCCAGATAGTGTATCACACAAGACTGTCTTCTCTCCATCTGGCTTTATCTCCGCAAGGAATATGCTTCATGTAGAGAACACCAGTCTTCTTTTTCCACCCACATGCCGGAGCAAAAAAATTGAGGTGAATCCATAGAAACTCCCAGTAGCTGTACAGCAGAAATCACAAAGTTCGAGTCAAATATATTTTTCCCTTTTTTCATCCACATCAAAGGCATGAATACAACAAGGCATTGTTAGTTGTGGTGGGCAAACTGAAGAGTCTGCTGATATAACAGATCAGGTTTTTAAGGCCTTTGTCTATGCAGAGTTACAATAATGCAGAAGCCAAATTGATTAGAAAGACAGGAGAGAAGAAAAAATGATAGAAAAAGAGAGAGAGAGAGAGAAAGAGAGGAGATACGTCTCAGTAATGTCTAAAAAGTCAATACTGTGTCTACAGATGGAGAAGTGCACATTGCTTGCCCTTTGAAAGCTTCTCCGCAACTTTGTCATTAATACTGTCAAAGTTAAGAACACATTTTAATGGAGTTCAGCGGCAGTTGAACACATTCATTCCCACAGCCCATAAGAAGAAATGCTAGGAGACTTTAGCCTAAAATATCCAAGTAGACTGGAGATGCCTTGGCCAAGTTCTGGAGGAGGGAATGGATTTCTTTGATGTTGAGCCTCATGTGAGGCTCCCGTTGCCAACAGCCCAGCATCAAGTCATACACTTCCTTGGGGCATGTGCGAGGTCGCTGCAGGACTCGGCCCTGAGTGATGCACTCAATCACCTATGAGAAATCACAAGGACAGGTTCAGCACACCTGTGCCAACTATGGAGGGGGTCATCCATGGAAAAATTAACTACCAATTGCCACAGCAGCCTCACTGGTGGCAGTCACCCAGCCAATTCTGCCAAGGGCTGCGTTTCTAGGTAGACACATGAGCAGTGGGAAGCAATCTGGAAAAATCACTGTAATGTAAATTGTCAAGGAGCAATATCTTCACCCACATTCACCCACGTTCCCCCTTCCATTCTTGAGGGCCAAGAATTAATCCCATAGCTCCTCCCTCTACCCGTCTATCAACCTCACCTCATCTCAGAAGGAAGTTAAGTTTTCACCCCACTCACACAAAGCATCAGTACCTCTCCTTCTCTCCCTAAATTTATGAGTATCGCTGCGGCTAATCTCTGGAAAGGGATTACTTGTTACTGCCTAGAAATCAAGAGACCTCCAGATCACTTCAGTCTATTCAAGAACGGGTTTGGACAACCACTTTGCAACAATTGCATGATATGAACTGAAATCCCCCAAAGCCCGTTCAAGAGATACCTAAGCTTCTTTTCATTGCCTCATGGTTTTTCTCAACACCCAGCACAGACTCTTTCCTATACAGAGGAAAAAGCTAAATTCCAACTGGTATAGTTCTGCTTAGACAACTTCTATCCAGCCTGGGGAGAAATGGGTGAACAAGAAGAAATTCAACCACAAAGATCATGACAATACCATGGATACCTGATATCAGGGGTTTTGTCTTTGTGAGATAAATTTGTTGCTGTCCCTTCTCCAGAGAAGCTACACCAATAGTCAATGTTCCAGCCCTCCCAATGCAGTTTGAGAATGTATTACACACACCTCATTGTTTGAGAGCTGATACCATGGCTGTTTGCCATAGGTAAAGATTTCCCATAATACAACCCCCAGGCTCCAGACATCACTTTCTGTGGTGAACTTCCTGTACATGATACTCTCTGGAGGCATCCAACGAATGGGCAGCATGGTGTGACCACCAACCTAAGAAAAACAAATGGAAGAGTCAGAAATAATTCCTCCGGACCCTCACAAGAAGGAGTATCAAGACATTAAATAAGGAGAATCCATGGTTTCTTTTTTTCCCATATGATACCATTCACTTTGAGGAGCTTTTAAGAACTAGGGATTCATGGTCCAAACTCTTCTCCCCATAACAACAATCACTACCATGACAGGTTTCTCAACAGAATCTCCAAAAACATTGTTTCTGAAGTGCAAACTCATCTTTAACATTTACTTGGCACATCCTACCCAAGGAACAAGAAGCTCTATAAAACTATTAATTAATTTAGCCTACCAACCCCCTTTAAATTAGGCCAGTTTTACCCTCCATTTTAACACACAAGTAACTATAAAAGATTCAGGAAATGAAATCTGCACTGCTGATTCTCCTAGAAACTCAGCGGTATCAATGAAAATCCATGAAGACACAGTGGTCTAACTGCATGACATGGCAGGATCACAATATGTATGGTTTAACATCCTAATTTTGAGTGAATTAAAGCAATGTTATTTTCTGTTGATAAATTCCAAATTTAATGTATCGAATTATTTTGTTCCACATTAACTACCCAATCCTACACAGCTTAAAAAAGATCACTGCTTTGGATATATTCCCTTGATAATAAACAACTTGTAAGACACAGACTCCTATCCCAAATAAACTCGTGTTGGACGGGATCTTTCACTGAATGAACGCCTTAAAACATTTTTCATTTTCCCCAGATGGTATAATTCCTTAAAATTAGGTTTCCTAACCTTAATTTAATTTTTTTTAAAATCTCTTATTTCCAGTTTCTAAACAATTTACTGTTCCTGGTATGTCCCATTCTGACTGGATCACATCAATAAAGAAATCCACCCAACTACTTTTAAAATACTGTAACTGCTGAGATACTGTGATATAGATATATAGATATTGATTACTTTGCATCAAGACAGCTGTGAATATTTCCAAGGAAGTTAAAATAAAAAAAAAAAGGAAAACTTTTTCAAAGACATCTAACTTTTGATTAACTCTCATTTTCCTGTCTGAAAATGTATTGTTACAAAACCACATTTGCACTTTCACAATTCTGTCAATTCAAAATACCATTTCTCCTTGTGGGACTTTACATTTGTTGTTAAAAATAATGCCCTCCTTGTTCTCATGTTGAAACAGCAAATGGAAGGAAAACGCAATAGAAGATCAGTCAGCATTCACGTTATTTCTAAATCACTCAGAAGATCCATTTATTTGTCAGTAATTCAGGGGCAGCACAGCATACCAAAAACATAGCTATGGCTGTCACAGCTCAACCCTGTTCCGTGCATCACCACAAGTCAACGCTTGCTACTGACTCCATAAAAGCAGAAAGTCATGCTAAAACTTTCACAGACTTGGTCTATTACTAGGCTCTTCTTCTCCTCCCCCTAAAGGAGACGTCACGCGAGAAATGGAGAAGTATTTTTTGTTGGGATGCCAAATGAAAAGCAGGACTCCCAAGTTCAGTTCCTGGCGACATTGTGGATTTGCTTCTGACTCAGTGCAGGTTGCTGTGCACAGATTCAGAGCCATTTAAAAGGGGACTCAACTCCTGCAGCATATCTGCCTAATTTAAAAACATACACGTGAGCACTCCATTGACAGAGAATGGATACACATTTTTAAGTGATTTGCTCAATTAGGCCCATTCGTCTCTGTGTTACAGTTTACCTGTTACTGGCAGACGGACTGGCTGTAAGGCTCTGTGCATCAGTATTTTTAATCATCTTTAACTGATAAGTCACTCATGATGTGGAAAGGCTGAAGTAATACACAAACACGCTGAGATGCAAACAAAGCATAAGCTTTCCACCTTATCATAACCTAAACTGACACAGCAACCAAACAGTCCCAAATCACCACTTTTACACCCATCTTGAAAGCTGTTTGATCAGAAAGTCAGAAAAGTTAGTCCCTTAGAAACATGCAGCCACATACACCCAGACAAAGGGCAAGTGCCATTAAAAGATGGTTAGTGATGAGAAGCTTTTGGTCTCATCAAATATTAAAATGGCTCTTAGATCTTCTCATCATATAGCCCCTGCTACTGGTTCTTTTCAGCAATTTCTTTGACTCATTCCTTAAAAATTAATGAAAACTATAAACAATAAAATATGAGTCTCTATTTTTTCTTATTTGTCACATCTTACATCAAGAGATTTTGAAAAAGCAATTAAAAAAAAAAAAACAACCAACACTCTCCAAATCTCATTTTCCCATAATTCCTTGCTACAGAACCACACTGTATTTGTGGTAGGACTCTATGCTGAGTTTCCAGCGTCATTCAGTAAACTGAATGACACACCTCTAGAGTGATGATTATAAATTGCCACCAAATGATGGCTCTGTGATGAACCAATCTGTAACATCACAGACCTAGCTGTCTGTCTTTGCAGTCATAGCAAGACTGACTCTTTAATATTGACACCAAGAACTCGATTTACAGATAGGCACAAGCCATGGGGTTCTTTGGTGCTCTTTCCACATCATCTTGCCTGGAGCTCTGTCCATTTCTGTTCCTGAAGGCAGAAGACTTCACTGGGCAGAGTACTGGTCTAGGACTGAGAAGTCCTGAGGTCTCTCCATGTCTATCATTGCCAGTATCAACCATTTTAGGCACAGTTACTTCCAACACCTCAGCATCTTTGTGAAGATAATATTTAATGCATTGCAAAGTATCAATAAAAGTATTATAAGAGGTGTTCCTCTTGGCAGATGGCATAACAATGAAGACAGGATGTCTGTGCAACAATTGAGCATCGCCTGTGGCAGGCTGAGCATCTACCCATGGACCAAGAGCACCTTCAGTTTCAAGTCAGATTTCAGTTCAGCCACATCAAAAGCACAGGTCAGGGCTTGGCCAAAGGCACTTCTTCTAAATGCACATTTCCTTCCCTATTAACGATCAGTGGTTACTGAGTCAACACTCACTCAGCTCAGAAAAGCATTAAGGGCTGTGTTAGGTATATGCTTAAAATGAAGCACATGCTTCAGAGCTTTCTTGAACTGAAGCCTGGGACTTGACACCACTGTTCGCAGGATGCCTGAAACAAATTGCCAGTCAGTGGTGAGCTTCTTTCGATCTTTATTGGACTGTTAGAGTCCAAGCACGCACAGTTGTGCCATAATAGCAGTGGAGAGAGGTGGAGTGCCTTTTTGCTGTTGTTGCCAAACTCTCAGCAAGGCTAAGGGGTGTTTTCCAAGAAGGACCAATGAAGCAAAACATGATTACACTGAACAAACTTTAAAGGTGCTGAGTGCTTCAAAGGGATGACTTCTGCATATGCTCTGATGAGGAATGCAAGTATTACACAGCTCTCAGATATCATCAGCCTTCTGCAGGATAAAGTCCCTGCTATGCAACCTGTCATTGCAGTGCTGCATGATATGCATAATTTTAAAATGGTTGTGTGCTAAGCAGACTACAGTTGCAGGTAAGTAACACCTTTATATTCAATCTAGCTAAGGTTATGACAGGTTTAAAAGATTACAGTTTTAACTTAATATGCTATCACTTTAAAATCCATATTGTAGCTGTAAAAATGCTGCAAAATGACCATTTAATGGATATAAATTAGGGTATATTTTCTTGATGCTTACCTGAAAGCAGCGGTATTATGATGGTTCATTTTTATTTAGAATTGCACTTCTACAGATCCTTTCTGGGACTTAAATACTTGCTTCCAAATGTCAGTTTATGAAAGCAAGCACTCCCTAACCCAGCCATAGCCTTGTATTACATTCACTAGTTTCTTTTACTAGCAATATTGGGATAGAATCTAAACCCGAAAGCCTGGTGAAATAGCTTCTGCAATGTGCAAACTATCCACAGGGAGGAGACTGCTATGCCAGATCAGTGAACTCCAAATCATGTTCTCCAAAGCAGGACTTCCAAGGGGAAACTGCCACACTGTTCCAGGTACGAAATGCTGCACTTTTGACAATACGTCATTCCACTTGTTACCACTTTCAGCACTCATCTTTTAAATCAATTTAGCACTTTGAAAGGTGCCAGATAAGCCAACCTTGAACATTGTTTTCATCTATTTGCAAACGTCAAGCTTCAAGGATTGCTGTAGAAGCACCATGTCTTAGCCTTGAAGCAGGGCATCTAATCCTACTGTTTGGTAAAGTTTGTTCACTTACTGGTTTCGTATGTTCCATATCCTGCTTCACAGGCACTAGGAAATGGTGAGACTTGTTTAATGCAGAAATTTTGGTTTTAAGAAGGAAACCAGGCCTGTAGTACGAAATTCTGTGAAAAATGATTTTTGTTGCCTAAGGGTCTGCACACATACATCCATCCATCCACCCACCCACCCATCCAATGTAAACCCAACTTTCTTGCACTTTAGTGTTACTGCTACAGAGATGAGCACTTGGCTGATTGTCAACAAGCTAAAGGCAGGCAATCATGTCAATTTTCCTATGCCAACTAAAAATGCATCTGCTGACACCCTGCCCTGGTCACTGTTTCAACTTCTACTGCCCAGCTGCCACAGGAACCCAAAGCCCTGTTGCCCGATGTTTGAGAGCAAATGGATACGCTCTCTTACAGAGAACGATCAAATGAAGCCTTGTGCTTCTGCTGGGAACAGGAGGCTGTGGGTGGAGCCGGGGGAAGACAGCCTATAGAGGTATGGAAGAAACAGGCTGTATGTGGGGCTGCACAGATAAGATGCAAGGCATGGGCTGGGAAAGGCCCAAGAAATAACATTGCTAAGATGACCACTCAATCAGTTCACATGAGGTTTATGCCTTACTCATTTGTACCATGAAGAGGAAGGGCTGAAGGGACTGGCC
Source organism: Pluvialis apricaria (assembly GCA_017639485.1). Lineage (NCBI taxonomy): Eukaryota > Metazoa > Chordata > Aves > Charadriiformes > Charadriidae > Pluvialis > Pluvialis apricaria. Next base: position 45,128,318 of record CM030044.1, on the reverse strand, counting down.
ACACTCTTGCAATACATGCCAGCTGCAACCCAGTCTTACCATAGCAGCACTGGGGGCTGTGGTGCTGAGGGTACCATAGAGCGCTCTGGAGCTCCAGAGCTATGCCATAGGGTGCTGCAGGGGCTGACCAAAGGTCAGGACAGGGACTAGCTGGAACAGGGAGTAATCTCTCTTCTTGCTAAACACTGGTGGCCATATTTGGAGAGGCTCCAGCACTCCTGGAGAGGACGTCAAATTCAACGCCCAGCTTTTGCAGGCATTGTATTACATAACCCTTTCCCCATTTTTTTCAGTTTCTGGCTTTAAGTAGTTGATTACTCTGAATTCATGCAGTAAAAAGCACAGCAACCAATTGCATAGCCTTGGAAAACAGACTTCCTCATTTACGTTCAACGTTCCCAGGTTCCCACGATTCCCACAGAGTGACATTGCAGTAATGTGTCACAGCGCTTTGTATATTCTCTAAAGACTAGTGAAGCTTTTTCTGCCAACAGGATAAAAGTAATCTTTCTACTTTGTAAGCTCAATGAACCTGAATGACTAATGCATGGGTTTCAGCCCTGATCTGCCCAATGCCCTGGTCCAGCTTGACTGCTGCATCTCTCCAGAGCCCTGCTGATGTCAGACTTTTGCAATGCAGGGTGGTAGTCTCGAAAGCAGCAAGACAGTTCCCCATCTGTTTAAATTAACTGTCATGTGACAAGTATATACTCAATCTCGTTAACGCAACTGGATCTTAGTTTGTCAGACTAGAACCAAGCTATACATTTTGATCCACTTGGTCACCCGCTCCTAAAAAAGCACCCTGTGTACTTGTGGGATTACAGCATTTCAGGGTAGTTTTTGCTATTTACGTTTTGGTCTTCTGACTTGTTTCCCCATTTCAAGATGATATAGCTGCAAAGAAATGTTCTCTGCAAAAATTATCATGTCTTACTGCTAAAACTGAAAACCTCTTCTCTCTTGGTGAACATCTGCTCTTTCCCCCTCATAAAATGCTGGCAAATGTTTCAGCACAAGAGATCAATAATTGTTATTTTCATTTCTTCTATGCTCTGGCCTTGCAGACAAAGTCAATGACTAGTCTTAAAATATCATCAGTCCTGCCATGTTAACTTGCAGAAAAACAATGTATTATTTTTACAGTCATAACATGCCATACCACTCCAGTACATGAGCGTACTGAATTATGAAATTAGGCAGATTATTAGCCAATAACTAAAGAGGTGTCCTTTCATTTTCACTTTTAACCATGCTTTAGTTCATCTCTATTCAAAAGGGGCTTATGTCTAAAGTTCTTAATTAATTCTACCAGTAGTCTTGTTAGAAAACTGAAACAATACCTAGAACAACATTTCATAGAATCATAGAATAGTTTGCATCGGAACGGATCTTTAGAGGTAATCTAGTCCAATCCACCTGCAATAAGCAGGGACATCTTCAACTAGATAAGGTTGCTCAGACCCCCATCCAACCTCGCGTTGAATGCTTCCAGAAATGGGGCATCTACCCTCTCCCTGCGCAACCTGTGCCAGGGTTTCACCACTCTCATTGTAAAAAATTTCTTCCTCATATCTAGTTTAAATCTACCCTCTTTCAGTTTAAAACCATTACCCCTTGTCCTATCACAACAGGCCCTGCTAAAATATTTGTCCCCATCTTTCTTATAAGCCCCCTTTTAAGTATTGAAAGGCCTCAATAAGGTCTCCCCAGATCCTTCTTTTCTGCAGGCTGAACAACCCCAATTCTCTCAGCCTGTCTTCATAGGAGAGGTGCTCCAGTCCCTGGATCATCTCCGTGGCCCTCCTCTGGACCCGCTCCAACATGTCCATGTCCTTTTTATGTTGGGGTCCCCAGAGATGGACGCAGTACTCCAAGTGGGGTCTCACCAGAGCAGAGTAGAGGGGAAGAATCACCTCCCTTGATCTGCTGGCCAAGCTTCTTTTGATGCAGCCCAGGATATGGTTGGCTTTCTGGGCTGCAAGCACACATTGCCAGCTCATGCTGAGCTTCTGATCAATCAACACCCCGAAGCCCTTCTCCTCAGGGCTGCTTTCAATCACTTCATCCTCCAGCCTGTATTGATACCTGGGATTGCTCCGACGCAAGTGCAGGACCTTGCACTTGGCCTTGTTGAGCCTCATGAGGTTCACACAGGCCCACTTCTCAAGCTTCTCCAGGTCCCCATGGATGGCATCCTGTTCCTCAGGCATGTCAACTGCACCACTCAACTTGGTGTTGTCTGCAAACTTACTAAGGGTGCACTCAATCCCACTTTCTATGTCATTGATGAAGATATTGAACAGTACTGGTCCCAATATGGACCCCTGAGCGACACCACTTGTCACTCATTTCCATCTGGACATTGAGCCATTGACCACTACCCTTTGGATGCAAACATCCCACCAATTCCTCATCCACTGAACTGTCCACCCATCAAATCTGTATCTCTTCAATTTAGAGAGAAGGATGTTGTGGGGGCCTGTGTCAAAGGCCTTACAGAAGTCCAGGTAGATGACACCCATAGCTCTTCCCTTGTCCACTGCTGTAGTCACTCCATTATAGAAAGCCAGTAGGCTGTTCAGGCAGGACTTGCCCCTGGTAAAGCCATGCTCGCTGTCTCGAATCACCTCCCTGTCCTCCATGTGCCTTAGCATAGCTTCTAGGAGGATCTGTTCCATCATCTTCCGAGGCACAGAGGTGAGGCTGACAGCTTGGTAGTTCCCAGGGTCCTCCTTCTACCCTTTTTAAAAATGGGTGTGATGTTTCCCTTTTCCCAGTCACTGGGGACTTCATCTGACTGGCATGACTTTTCAAATATCATGGAGAGTGGCTTGGCAACTACATCAGCCAATTCCCTCGTGACTCTGGGATGCATCTTATCACATCCCATAGACTTCTGCATGTTCAGGTTCCTCAGGTGGTCACGAACCTGATCTTTGCTTACAGCGGGAGTGACTTAGCTCCCCAGTCCCTGCCTAGCTGTCCACCCACTTGGGAGGTGTGGGAAGAGAGGCTGCCAGTGAAGACTGAGGCAAAAGAGCTGTTGAGCACCTCAGCCTTCTCTTCATCTGTTGTTACCAGTTTGCCAGTCTTGCTCATCAGGGGGAGTACACTTTCTTTGACCTTCCTCTTCTGGCTGACATACCTGTAGAAGCCCTTCTTACTCTCTGCGTCCCTTGCCAAGTTCAGCTCCATCTGTGCCTTGGCCTTCCTGACCCCATCCCTACACAACTGGGCAGCGTCCCTATACTCTTCCCAGGATACCTGTCCCTGCTTCCACTGCCTGTGCATCTCTTTCTTGCCCTTTAGTTTGACCAGCAGGTCTTGACTCAGCCATGTGGGTCTCTTGCCTTCCTTTCCTGATTTCTTACACCTGAGGATGGAGAGCTCTTGCACTGTGTGGAAAGCATCCTTAAAGATCTGCCAGCTCTGTTCTGCTCCCTTGTCCCTGAGGGCAGTTTCCCAGGGGGTTCTATTGACTAACTCCTTGAAGAGCTGGAATTTTGCTTTCCTAAAATTCAGGGTCCTGACTTTACTATTCGCCTGACCCATATCCCTCAGGACTGCAAACTCCACAAGTGCCTGATCACTACAGTCCAGGCTGCCTCCAATCTTGATGTCACCAATTAGCTCACTTGTGTTGGTGATCAACAGGTCCAGTATCGCGTCCCCTCTGGTGGGGCTGTTTATTACCCAGCTTTAAGAAGTTATTTTTGATGCACTCCAGGAGTCTTCCAGATTGCCTACAGGTTGCCGTGCTACTTTTCCAGCAGGTATTGGTGTGGCTGAAGTCCCCCAGTAGGATGAGAGCCTGCAAGCGGGATGCCTCCTGTAGCTGGAGTAAGAAGGCTTCATCAATAAGCTCCCCTTGATCAGACAGCCTGTAGTAGACACCAACCACAAGGTACCCTTTGTTGCCTCAGTCTCTAATTCTTACCCATAAGCTTTCAGCCTGCTCGTGGCTATTCTTCAGAGACACCATATTATTACAGTATTACTACATTGTGAATTCTTTCTTCAGTTGTGCAGCACCAGTTCAATAATGTGTGTCAGCTTGGTGTTGCTGGAAATATAATTCTTCTCATTAGTCTCTATGAAACCATGAGCAGTATGGAGAAGATGAAGAAAGACCAATTATTCAGTTTCACATAATGCAGGAAGCAGAAGACAACAAATGAATTTTTTAAATGGCATGTTCATAACAAACAAAAAGAGGCACCCCATCACATAACGTACAGTTCCTTGTGGAACTCATTGCCACAAGATACCGCCAACCCCTAAGGCTTACCTGGGATCAAAAAGTGATTAAACACACTCATGGAGGATAAAATCTGACAAGGGCTATCAAACACAAAGACACCATCTCTGGCCCAGGAGCTGCCTGAGCTGCCGAATGCTGGAGGCTAAGAGAGTACACGAGGGAAATACTAATATACATTTAACTTGTTATCATACTATTCTGCAGACACTGGTTACAGTGACAGGATCCTGGACTAGAAGGGCCTTTGGAGAAGCTATTCCTGTGTTCCTCTGTAGATGGGCCACACATTGCAATATGCAGTTCTTACCAAACTTCTCAGCAATGCTTATGAAGGGCCAGAAATTATTCTGCCAAAAGGGTGGAATGAAGGAGAGAGACCTCATGGAATTAAAATATGTGAATGACCTAATGTATCTTGCAATTCAGCATCTTCCAAAGACCTTTTCAAATGCTAAGTTGAAAGGATATAGAAGCTGTATCTATTGTTGTGTTTTACACAACACAGTATCATATTGGGTCAGCCAAATATACAGGATAATTAATAAACTGTAGTAGTTACTGCATTACAGAGCACTTACTCTTCGAAGAAAGGAAGATGAAGTGCCCTGGAGGTACGATCAAATGAGTGCTATGAAGAAGGTGACATGATTCACATCTCTGATTAAAAGAAATGTCTTCTACCAGAGGGACAGAAGGAAAGTTAACTGAGTGGAAATCTGCAGCACTGAAAAGTAACGGATTACAGATCTTTGGTGTCCCAGGATAAAGTGCGTATGAATGAAAAAAAAAAAAGGTCTATTCCTTTAAAATATCATTTCATTTACTTTAGAATGAGAAGAATTTCTAGTGTTAAACAATAATCTAAGTGAAAAGAACGGGAGGTATACTGTGGTAAATTGAAAGGAAAGACAACCTGAACAGCGTATTGCAATTAATTCAGTGGACATCTAGATTCGTTCTGAAGATGGGAATTCCGGATCTTGGTGAAAAAGCAGGGAGATGGGATTACTATAAGCCAGAGAAGACCCAGCATGTTGAACCAGATGGCCTCTCCTTTCCAAAACATCTTGTATTCTCCTAATTTGGCATGTCAAGCTATGCCATAGCATACAGTTACTGATCACTCCAGCAGCATGACTTGCAACTCACAATACTGAGCTCATGTGAAGTCCTGTGCTTTGCTTTACAAAAAGTCATCACTGTATCACTTTTACACTACCACTATTTCCACACCTGAGTGTCTGCTGGTTGTGCCAGTGGATAAAGGGAGGTACCAGGTACCAGCAGAAAAGCAGCTGGAACAATTCATATTAAAACCCTCACAGGCTCTGGGATGATCTACCTGGACTTGTGCAAAGCATTTGTCACTGCCTTGCATGACATCCTTGACTCCTTGAATTGGAGAGACATGGATTTGATGGATGCACCACTTGGTGGATAAGGAATTGTCTGGATGGCTGCACTCCAAGAGTTGCGGTCAATGGCTTGATGCTCAAGTGGTGACCAGTAACAAGTGGCATTCCTCAGGGGTCTGTATTGGGACCAGCACTGTCTAACATCTTTGTCGGTGACATGGACAGTAGGATTGAGTGCACCCTCATCAAGTTTACCAATAACACTAAGCTGTGTGGTGCAGTTGACATGCTGGAGGGAAGGGATGCCATCCAGAGGGACCTGGACAGGCTGCAGAGGTGGGCCTGTGCCAGCCTCATGAAGTTCAACAAGGCCAAGTGCAAGGTCCTGCACTTGTGTTGGAGAAATCCCAGGTATCAATACAGGCTGGAGGATGAAGTGATTGAAAGCAGCCCTGAGGAGAAGGGCTTGGGGGTGTTGATTGATGAGAAGCTCAGCATGAGCTGGCAATGTGTGCTTGCAGCCCAGAAAGCCAACTATATCCTGGGCTTGTAGTGACAGGGCAAGGGGTGATGGCTTTAAACTGAAAAAGGGCAGATTTAGATTAAATACTAGGAAGAATTTTTTTTCCTATGAGGGTGATGAGGCCCTTGGTTGCCACAGGTTGCCCAGAGGAGTTGTTGAGGCCCCATTCTTGGAAGTGTACAACGCCAGGTTGGATGGGGCTTTGAGTAACCTGTTCTAGTGGAAGGTGTCCCGGCCTGTGGCAGGGGGGTTGGAAATAGATGACCTCTAAAGGTCCCTTTCAACCCAAACCATTCTATGATGCCATGATTCTATGATCATCTAATGTGTCCGAGTAAACAGCAAAACAATTTTGCAATGCAACATTAAAGAACTACAGCTACTGCCTTTCTGATTTTCAAAGCAAACAATTTACAAAAAAATCAATTTCCTCTTTTATATTAACCCCAAGTAGTCTGGGCTACCAGGGTGAAGAAGGTTTTAAAAATAACCTTTAATATGCATTGGAAAACTGGCCTCTACAAGTCTGTACCATAGTTGAAATCCTAACTTCTGTTTGCTTTTCTGAATAGGTGGTTTGAGGTGTAATGTGATGAGATGCTAGCTAACTGCACAGTCAATACCAACAAGCAGCAGTTACTCAAGGGCAGACTCTGAAAGCCAAGTATCATACCACGGAAGTCAGTTTGTGTTCACTAGGAAATGACTACTCCTGTTGTCAAGTCTGTAAGATATTTCTCAGGTATTAGAGATCACAACCCTTTCCCATATTTATTTTACTGAAAACCACATTTTTTTTTCAAATTTACTGTAGGTTAACATAGCATGTCTGGCTCTATTGGTCATGTCAAATTACATCACAGGAGAAGAGGGGAGCAACAGAGCTTGGGTTCTAGCTTTCCTTCTCCCTTGTGAGTCACAGAAGTGTTTCTATAATGTACACCGCATGGGAGCACCACAATTTTTAGTTGAAATGTCTCAGGTGTCCCAGTTCATTAAATCTTGTTAGATAGCCTCTCTCCCTTTCCCTGACTGGTTAATTTATCATGTGACTTACAAATACCAAGATTAACAAACTGCCACACATATGTGAGGCAACAAAATGAGTAGAGTCTTTAGTTTCACAAATCCAAAGAATATGGGCAAACCTACTGAGTTCCTACATCTTTCCCACAAGCAAAAGAAGCTGTTTTGAACCATCAGTGCAAAAGTCAACCATTTTATGTCAGCTACTTTGGCTTGTTCACAGACTACCTGTATGATGCTAAGCAAGTCATGTCAGCTCAAATCTGTCAACTACTGACTGCCTGAAGAGTGTTCAGAGATGGCAGAGGAAGGTTTCAGGAATTCAAAGGAAGAGCAATAATACTACTATGTTAGAGAGTTAGCAATTGCTTTTTTCTGTGAAGACTCATCTCTACCTGCCTAAAGAGCATGGGAGAAGTATGAGCACAACCAAAATCCTGATCTGTCTTCAGTGCCCGCACTGGAAATGTCTATGCTGATAGTGTCAACACGCTAACCTAAGTCTACACAGATAGACAGCCATATTGGCAGGGACCTGAGAGAGGCTAAATTATACTGTCCTCAGCCAGGTACTAATAAACAAGGCAATGGCAAGGTCCTCATGCTCATTTTCCTTTTCTTCTGCAGTCTTGATGACGTTTTCAGCTTGTCACTTTCTCTGGGCCATAATTTGTTTACATAAACTCGAAAACACGAGAGAAAAGTTTCACTAAAATAGAACAGAAAAAATTCTCTGTTGTTTTTCTTCCATGAATTCTAGTTTTTGTCTCCTCACTTGTACCATGACATCATTCTATGAGTTGAAACAGGCATTTGCTCTGAAATGAGACATCCATCAAATAACATGCAATATGACCATTAAAAATACCAGTAACTGCTATTACTGCAAAAAAAATATTATTCATTCCTATGGAGCTTGTAAAATTCTAAATTGTTATTATCAAATTCATATGTTGAATTGTTCCTTAAACCATGCTTAAAATATTGTTCTTGGACACAACAGCCAAAGTGTAGCCCAAGCAGTGATGAAATCATTTTATAGCTCTTGGCTGAATTTCTACACTGGTGTAAAGGGAGAATTTACACCAGCAGAGGGCTTGGAATCAAAAATTCAGATTTTGGTTTTGTATTTTGTTATTGTTTTCTTTTCTTAATTCTTTTCAGTGCCTGTCTCTACCCTCAGCACTGTCATTTTCCATTTGGGGAAACATTATACGGCGTTGTGTATGCAATGGCTTTTGGAATTCACATGACTGCATTTATTTAACACCAACACTGAGCTGTAAATTCTGCCTGTGATGCTGAGGCATCTTTCCTTCTGCCTCTAAAATGAGACCAGATAATCTCCTGACATGAAAGCATTCTCAGAAGGTGTCAGTCTAGTAAGAAATGTCCCCGAAAATTTCCCTGGGTGGATCCATTCCTTGATGGCATGTCATCAGGGTGGAGGTTTGGCTTTCTGACATAATGCCTGTTGAACTTGCTCACCCTGGGGAACAGAGGAAGATCACAGTGATCTTTGAAAGGGTTTAGGACTCTGCACCAGCATTGCTGCATTTCAGGTAAGGACTCTCTGAAGATTTAACACATACGGATTTCCACACCACAGACTGTGCCACATACTCCTCACGTCCTTCACCAAATGCTAGTGGTGTATGGACAAAGGAGAAGAGGTGGGTGGGAAAGAAACCCACAACTACACCTACTCTCCCTGCTTTTCCCTCACACATTTTGCAGTGCCCCAAAGGAGCATTCTGGAAAATCTTCTACCTCCTCCTAGGATGAAGCTACTTACTGTAACCATGCAGCACTGAGGTGATTCCTTCCTCATGCATGCTCACCTTCCTCACTGGATGAATAAGAATGCTATGAAACATTGAGTCCTCTGCTTGCTGCACTGCTGTTACCTCTGTAATTAGTTTAAAATCAATGCATAAATGTAATTTTAGCTTCACTGCCCAAGTAAAAGTAGGATCTTCAGTAAAACTGAGAGCTCAAATGTTAGAGGCCCCATTTTTTTTAAAAACAGGCTGCAATTTTACACCAAAGCAGTTAGGACAGTCATTTAATTTTTTGAGATGTCTATTGTCAAAAGTGCAGGTCAACTGTACGATCTTCAATATAAATCTTACATGCAGCATACCAGACTCCAGAGTTGCCTAGATTCAAGGAGGTTCTGGAGATATTAAAAATAAGCCAAGCGGGAAATCCATGTCTCATATTGTTAAGGCAACATATTTCAATTTGTTTGGGGGTTTCTGAGACTGTCTAGAGCCCCAGTGTTTTGAACACTTCAGGAATACTTTAGGCTAGGACTCCCAAATCAATCTCTGTGAAAATCTGGTATTAAACCAAGCCATATTTAAATTAGGCTGGCACTAGTTTTTTGACCTACGCTTGTATAATGCCTCAGCCAATGCGGTCCTGATCTGCATGAGGCTCCTACACACCCTTGCAGTACATGCCATACATAATAGCACTTTTTTTAGCCACTTTTAAAAAATTGCAAATGGGCTTACCATAGCAGCTGCGCTTTAACTTGGTTATATGATAGTGGGTTACTATAGCCCTAATACCATTTGTGAGTCTTTGCACTTCAGCATATTTTTCATCTGCTTCAGATGAAAACTTTTGAAATATTGTTCCGTAAAGCCTGCATTTCGTTTTAAAGTCATGCTACTTTATAATACTCTTTGGACATGTTTAGGATGATCCACACAGAGTATTATCAAATGCACTCAATGATGTTCTTATTAAAATGTTATGTGCTTCAGGCCTTAGTGTATAGTTTTCTTTGTCTCCTTGCCAGGCACATCTATTATTCTCTCTGTATGTTAGGCTGTCACCTTCACCTAACCCTGCATCCTGGCCTCTGTGGTTATTTCCATTGAAACGTCCCTGGATCTTATATCCATCAGGATATTTTCATTTTATGGTTCATCATGGCCTACAGGAAGGGGGTGGTTCTGGGATTCCCATTAGCCTTGACCCCATACTTAGGCTGCAGCTCCATTTTATTTTCCTTTCGTCTCTGCCAGATAGGAGTTACCCTTCAAGACACTTCAGTGATTGAGCTAGCTAAGATGCTTTTGCTAACAAAAAGCAAATGTACCACTAAGTTGTCTCCTGAAAGGATCCTCCTCCTACCATAATGATTTTGAGTTTGGAAACCCACTGTATTGCGCAAGACCCACTCTGTATGAATGCTCCAGCTTTCCAGGATATCTGAAATAAGCGTTATACAAGTCTCATGTTCATTTTAGCATCTGGCTTATCACTGAGTAGCTACCACTGACAAAGGAGGGTGCCTAGCTAGCATGGCAGCTCCATGTGAATACTGACATTTTAAATTAATGCTCCCCAAGTTGCTGAACTGTGTATGTGACCTGTTTAATTTGCTTTTCAATTCTTCTGAACACTTTGCATAGTTATCCTTGTATGAATGATTGGGTGTTCTGTTGCTGAGAACCATAAACTAGGTACTGTACGAATGGGATTAATGCGAGATCATGAAGACTCCACCATAAAACGTATGCCACTTAATTTTGACATGTTATTTACATCTAGTTACATAGGATATTTATAGCATGATAGTAAATGCACTACAGTGTGTTTGGGAAGAGTACTTAAGTCTCACTGAAATCTCACTGTTACGATCAGTGTGACACTTTTGCTGGAAAGCGAGAGGTGGCTCCCATTTTCTGTGAGAATTGTTGAGCTAGGTAAATAGTCAAGTGGGAGTTAGCCATTTGAAACCCCAAAATAATGCTACATATAATTTCTTTGCCTGTTTTGAAGAGGTAACAATAAGTATCACATGTGAGCTGATACAGACCATACTTGTATCAGACAGGAATTAAGTCTGACAATCCCTGAACAAAATTCAATCCAACTTCTAACTCTTTAAGGTCAGACAGCTTCCCAGCATCCATGTCCTCCTGTGACAAGCCTGACACAATAATGGCAGAAGGAATTTCTTGTCTCCCAAGACTGTCTTGGCTCTAGAGAAAACAAGGGAGAACCTTCCCTGTTAAATGAACCCAATACAGGTTACTCCCCATGATGGGCACTTACCCAAATAAGGACCTCTTTATGCTTAGCAGAAGTACTTTAATGAAGAAGCATCTACTAAATGAAGCAACAACTCAACAGCCTAGACCTGAGGAATGGGGAAAGGAATCAAGATGAACACCAATGGAAGAGAATAGAGGGTGTGGGGATGGGTGGAGCACAGAAGGTGAACAGGAGCTGGGTAAAAAGCAAAATGGTCACAACCATAGACCAGGGCATGCAGGAATGGACGACCAGTCAGCCTTCTATCTACTGCAAAGTGTCTCCAATAAGAAAGCACACAAGCGGTCATCAGTGAGCACTATGTCCAACAGAACCCTCTCACTGCACTCAGTCCCCTTATGGATAGGCTGAAGCCTGGGGAGACTCAGCGCTAATCTTGCATGTGCCTTTCAGTTATTTCAGCAACATTAACAGGCTCCTGCATAAAGTGACCTATGGCCAAAACACTGCCAAGTTATGAGAAGCCTCAATCCTTTTCTGTTCCAGCAAAAGGAACGCAATATTCAGAACAGACACTGCTGAAAATAACTCAATATTCAGAATAAGAATAATAAACATCATTTCACCTCCCCAGCACAAAAACTGCAGTGTCCTTGCTCATTTGTTTTTCCTTCAAGAGAGGGGTAGGGAATAAAGGACCATAAGGCAGAACTTGTACCTTCTCTAAGAGACCACCGAGACAGCTTTCTACTGCCCTGCAGCACCCCATGGGCCCTTACTGGCAGGAGACAAGACAACTTCCACTGGCTCCTGGCGGATTTCACAGGTTGTGAGCAGCTGTCAGAAAGCCCTGATGAAATTGTGCTTTTCAGCTGTCACCACCAGAAATAGGGCTTTCCCCGGAGTCAGGGAGCACAGCCTCTCGAGAAGAGCCTCTGGGCTCTCCCTAGGTGAAACTCAGGCAGAGGTTTGGGCAAAGAACCACAGCACGCAGACTAGGGCCCTTGGGATTATGCCTGCCACCACAGGGAGTTGTTCCCTCCAAAACAGTCAATGCATTTGCATTCTGTCTTGCAGCAGAAGTACAGCTTTTGGTTATTCTGCATTTGTACCAGGAAGTTCTTCTGCAATGTCTAACACTGGGCCAATGATTCTTTATCATTACTATCCATGTCCTTGTTCTCTGAGAAGCTAAGTTGAAAACCACAACTGGCAAGTTCAGGACCTGTAAACATCTTTATTATTTCTGTCCGAGGCTTACATTCTGTGATCATGCTTTAGCACTAAGGGTGAAGTTCATCTCTGTGGGGCCGTGCCAAGGCCATGCCATGCAAGTCGCTCACGATGTTCTCAGCCAGGGGGCGAGGGAAGAACTACTATGCCCTTTCTGCTGATTATTAGCACTGGGATAGATGCCAATCACTACAACATATTTGCCACAAATTCATCTCCAGAATAGTTAATTTTAACATGATATAATAATGGAAATATCTTCTTATCATTAATATTGTCAAGATTGTTAATATTTAAAGATACTTAAAATTTAATATTTTATTTTAAGACTATAAAATACCATCACTGTTAATATTAATTATGATAATAATACGTATAATGTATGCAAAGAAAGAGAAAAATGCACTAGCTTAAATGAAAGATAGAGCTGCATCTGTAAGCGTGAGCTGGGATGCAGGTTCTAGAATTCAACTTTATCTACTATTCTAAAGAAATGGATAATATTTTTAAATTGCACAATGGTATCCAGAAGCAGTCCATGAGGAACTGAGCCCTAGACCTTTTTGTTCTGCATTGCCAATACAAAGAAGAGACCATTATCTCTGTAAAGGAAGAGATGGTTGTATTTAGTCTAAGGACTGATTGACAGAAGCATCACAATAACTCTTGACTATCATGTAAATACATTGTGATTCAGGGGTATCAGGAGTGTGAGGATGGGATAAACAAACAGAGTAAGACTCAACAGAGCAGCAGAAAAGTTCACCTTTTACTTCTTCTGGACTGAGGACGTCTCCCCTGAAACTTGTCTTTCCCAAGAAATCCAAACTGATTTATACGAACTTCTCCCTAGGCTGCTTACAGTCACCTTGTTAGTCTACTCAACAAAAACGTAGTGGTCAAAAAATAGAAGTTCTGCTTTGTGAGAATTATTGACGTTTTGAAATGCCTTTGATTCTGTATAAGGCAAAAGTACTGAACATTTTCACAAGATGAAATATTTGGAACAGTTTTGAGCAAGAAATTTTGAAATTAAAAATGTTGGTCTTTTCCAGCAAAACAAAACAGCCAGATGCTCCCAAAAGATTTCAATTTGAATGGAAACTTAAAACAAAATGTACTTAGATAATTAAAAATAAAATGTGACTGATAATTTAGGTCACACATTCTACAGCATGTTTTTTGATATTGTGCATTTTCTAAATTGGTTCTGAAGTGAAGCAAAGACCTACAGAGGTCTATTTAAGAAAAATCTCAGCAGTGTCTGCTGCTGAGGGGCTGGGAGGTAGAAGGGAACATTTTGCTCTTGGAGGGCAGCTTCCTGCAGACAATGGCACCTCCTTGAGTATGAGGGAGACCAACAACCTGGGGATTTCCAGTGTGTTTCAGGCTGTGGGCACTTTGGCACAGTGAGAGGTTGGCAGGGGCATGAGGAGCAGCTCAGTGCAATACCACTAGTCTCTAAATTATTTCCATTATCACTTCCAGGAGGAATTCCTGGAGGAATTCTTCCCATGCCCAAAACTGCTCAAAACTGCCCCAAAACTCAGACACTCGAGATCTGCACTGCACGTTTTGCAGAGATTCACAGGAAAAATACAAACAAACAAAGCTTCACACAAGACTAGTAAGCCATGTCTTAGAACAACTGGGTCCCAGATAAAGCACTAAAATATACTATAGGGAACAAACATATATTGGGAAGGGAATGGATTATCTTACAGCCTAAGCAAAACCAAGCAACAACAAAATGATTAATTAATAGGCAAATCCTTCTGAAATTTCTCTAGGCAGATTCTTTCCATAGAAAAAGAAATGATGGGAGAAAGCAACCAGCAGTTGTTAAAAAAAAATCAAAATCTGAAACAGCATCAGTCATTGTCCTATTAAGATACCTAGAATGCTTTCCTTTCGGAGATTAAATATTTTAGCACCTAGAATGCTTTCCTTTTAGAGATCAAATATTTTAGCACACTTATATCACAACAGAGTTAATCCCTCTAACTATCTCCAACTGTCACATTGATCGCATTGTTTATTCAGAAACACTGCAAAACATTTACAGCTCCTGTACAGCTGCATAAAATACATGCATCTCTGACAAGTATTGTCAGCCTAGGACAAAATACTGCAACCATTCAACAGAACAGAGAAATCTTGAAAAAAAAGAAGGACAAGGCCAAGAAATGAAGAAAAAGACCATGTCCGACAGAAACTGGATGCTCTACAGGAGGGGGCAGCATGTCACTTGGCACCACAACTGGAATCTAGCTAGCAGAGCCCTGTCATCTGTTCCCATGAAAATGCACCCTGGTCTCCAAGCTGCATCTTTTCTAAAAGTCACATCCTGCCACGCACTACAAACTAAGCAGCAGCAGAGAAAATATTGTGTCTTCATCTGAGTTAAGTTCCTCTTCTTCTTCCCCTCTCTGCAGTTCTCCAGCTGAATGTCACCATGATACCTGACCGGTTATGAAATGCACAAATTTCAGAATGCCTGATTTTTGTCCCCGTTCCTGCTGAACAGGAAATTAGAGGCTTCCTGATTTCTGGGGCATTTAGCTTGCAGGGTACAAATGATACTGGAGAGCTCATCTGAAAGAGAGCAGGTATGTGTCCGGTGTGGTACCCTCCTTCACTGCCCTTCAGCTCCTGCCTGCTGCAGCCAAATGGCTGCGACTCCATCTCCCCCTGGTCTACCGTGCAGCCAGGGCACCCCTACAGCTGCCTGCCTGTGCGAGCACTGCCTGCCACAGCAGCCCTGGCCCTGCATACTAATTGGCACATTTAATGACTTTCTCTTGCTCTCCCTCCTGTCTCCTCCCGAGCTGCCGTCTGGGAGCAGAGGAGCCTGGCTGCCATGGAAACTGAGCCTCCAAACGCCCTGAACCTGCAGTACCAACCTTTGGAGAAGATTCCGGTGGTGAAGCTCAAAAAAGGGGATGCTCGAGGGGGCGTAAAGGTGGAGGAGTGGGAAGGGGTAATGCTGACTGTGGCAGGAGCGGGTCTGGGCTGTTCTGCCAAGGCACTGCACAAACTGAGCGTATACTGGGCATAAGAAAGCAGACATTCAGGGGACAAACAGATTAACCCTCTATTACCTACATTTTTCTTCAAAATGTTTCAGATACTTCTCAACCCCCTCCCTCTCATCCACTTAACTGTCCGGATTAAATACCCCTAACGAGTACACAGGCCATCTCATCAAAGGGGTTTTGACAATCCCAAATATGACTCACACATCTGAAGGACTGTTTGTAGCCAGAAGAAGTGCTGATTATGGTGAGCAAAAGGTTCAAGGGGGCCTCGGGCCCTCCACAGCACAAGCTGGCAGAGGACAAATCCCTGCCTAGGCAATAGGGCTGTGATCCCATGCCCAGCCTTTCAGTCCTGCCTCCCTTTCCCAGGCTAGTGGCAGGACGGCAGTCGCATGGAAACGCGGCCTTTGTGGCACCAACTGTGTGTGCTGATGCCTCTCCTGGGCAGGCACCTAATTCAACTCCAGCTCTGTGTCCAAAAGTATTCTGGACCCCGCTTCAGGCCACGTGGCAATGGGAACTGCACTTTTGTCCTCAGTTCTGCCTCCCGAGGATTTCTGGGCATATAACAGGGGTAAGATGAATGTACACTTAAATCTGAGTATGCACCCAAATTTCAGCCTTCGAAGGACACCTTCACTTGCACCCAGTGACCTTGTAAGCTTTCTGCCCTGAACTGGAGAATCTCCTTGGATGTCTTTGCAAAGCAAAGTTCCCCATGATATGATTTATTCATGCAGGGAGCCCTTAGAAGGTCAGTAAAACTGGCGTGCTCCCAAAAATACACAAACAAACAAACAAAACAAGGAAGAAAAAAACCCCACTGTTCATCTAGTGGAACATTCAGAAAATTTTAGACTGGGTAAGCACTTTTCTGAAGACTAGATGGAGCTGATTGTGTCCCAGGCAGACCCTCTTATGCAAGGGACGTAACAAATGCTTCAACTCTCATTCTCTGTCCCAACCACTTGAACAACCAGCTTAATGCTGGGTATTTACTTCAGATCTTAATGCCGGGAATTCACTTCCAATCCAAGTCAGAACGCCCCATGCCATGAAGTGGCGCAGGTTTTTGGAGCTGAAGTACCCAAAACACCCAACAAAAGCCCTGCTTGGTATTCCTGTGAGACAGGGGGACCTACCGCAGCGCAGGCTGGGGACCACAGTGAGACAGGTCTCAGGCATGACAACTACGGACAGCCAAACCTGCTTCCCACAGGGATACCTCCTCTTCAGCTAAGGCCAGCAGAAGGAGACTTCTGCTTGGATTTTTTTTCTTTTAGGGACTTTACGTTGTCTTGCACCTGATCTTGCCATCAAGGAGAAAGAATTCCCACTGACTTGAAAAGGAAGAGGACTGCGCCATTATAAATGTCAATGCACTAGGTCTGTCACACATGAGTTGCTACTACAGCACAAACTGGTGCATAAAAGATGAAGACGTGCAGAAGGAGTGTTTGCAAGTCACTTACAGGAATGCCTAACCCAAGAAAGAAAACTGTTTTGCAGGATTTGCAGCATTTGTGTAAGCCGCCCCTCTCGTGCAACTGAGAGTGATTTTATTAAACAAGAAATAATGTTTGAAACCAAAAATGTTAGAGGATTACAAGAAGGGAAAAATATTTCTTTTCAAGCAAATAGAGAAAGTGGTTGTTAATGTTACCAGGACTGAATGGCATTCACCTGAGTGTGCAGGTATACAGGTGGGAAACTGCACGTGTATGTGTATCATTAAAAAGAGCAACTGTACCAGAGAGTTGATGCATGGATAAAAACAGTCTGTCTGTATCTTTCTGAGCAGAGTGGGAAACAAAAACTTCTATAGAAAGGGATTCCACCCTACCAGCCTAGTGGTGGCCCACAGGGGAGTCAGGATGAATGTGAACAAAGGTAATCCAGCAGACAAAGCCTATGTGGATTTTCAAAACACCTTTCATAAGGCTCTACGTTAAATCTTCTTAAAAAAAGAAAAAGCTGCTGCAAGGTTTAGGAAAGGCCTTTTTATGGACTGAAGGCTGGTTAAAGGACAAAAAGCAGCAAGTAGGACTTCAAGATAACTTTTCAGGATAGAGAGGAGGCTGTAGTGGAGTTCCCAGAGGTCAGTGTCAGGACCACATTTGACATCTTCATCAACAGCCTGGAGACGGGAGGGCATTGTCAACTAGTATAAGTGTGGGGGTGATACTAAGTTCTTGGAGAGGCTTTTGTGAGAAGGATCTCACAAAACAGAGAGAGCAGGCAGTAGACAAGCTTCAATGCAGTTAACTACACACATGATAAATAGGTGTAAAAACCTAGTAACCTATGTTTACACCCAGCACTGGCACTACGACTCGGGAAGGAGATTTTGGAGCCATCTCTGACACCAACAGCTCAGTGAGCAGCAGCTGCCAGAAAAACTCAAGACATTGAGCATCACCAGCGCAGGTACTAATAACATGGCACAGGACATGTCACATTACAGGGTTCTGTCACGTTATGCAGCCATGGGTCCCCCACATGCCTTTAGTGGTGTGTGCAGTTCTGGTCTCCACAGCTCAAGGAGGATGTAATGTAATTGGAGAGGCACAAAAAAGGGGAACTGGAATGCTTAAGTTGAGGCTTACAAAATCATTGAAGTGATGGATAAACTGAGGTCAATCAGCAGCAACTGAAGAGCTGTTGTTAGCAAAGTCTGAAATACTGTAACAAGAGGACACTCAATGAAATTAGTAGGAGATAAGTTCAGAACAGATAAAAGTAATTTTTTACATAATGGGTATTAAGCTTCTGGAACTTGCTGCCACAGTTATGAAGGCAGACAGTATCAGTAAGTGCAAACAAGGATTAGGCAAATTCCTGAACAACTGGTTCATAAACAGATAGTAATGGCAACTGCCAGGAATGCACCCTAACATCCCTCATCCACAGATTATAGATTCTGGAACAGCATAAGAAAACACCCACAAAAATGGCCAAAGATAGGGCAGATAGCTTACATACAAAAATGATTTACACTTAAGAACAGGTCACTTCTTAGAAAGGCTGGAAAGCTGCACGTGTATTGAGCTTGCTTGGGCAGGTCAGGTCACCCAGGACAGTATCTGCCTTGTCAGAAAGAATTAGACCAGAATGGAGAGCTCCATGTATCTACGAGATCTCTAACTCTGAAGATGGGCCCAATTTGCACCCCACTTTATCGCTTATTGTCATGTGCCATGTCCATTTTACATAAGGAGGACTGGGTTAAACCTTCCATCTGGTAAGAAAATGAAAAATCTCCCTTACATGTTGAAACAAAATGTAATGAAATGTTAGAAGATCTTTGGCATTTTACAACAAGTCCCGGGGAGTTGAGTTTCTGAGTGGGGCACATGCTTATCAGTAGCGGATAAAGGCAGAAGCATTTGTGAATGTACTGCATCAGTGCAGCTGATCCCATGTTTACATCTGTATCATTCCTGTATAAATAGTTTTTATACCGTATATATGATATATAAGGGTGTTGTTTTTTTTTCTGGAGTGAAAGATTCCAGTGCCGGTAGCAATCTACACATGCATTATGGAAAACATTTTTAATGACAGGATCCAATAATGTTTTTCCACAGAACCTCTGTTTAATTCTGTACATTTTCTAGGCTGTGCTCAGCAAATGAGGGAACTGTTAAATATTTCTTCTTAATCTCATCACTCAGTGTGTGGCCACCTGCCTAACTCCTTCCACATCTAACGTTATGCAAACATAACAGATCCCCACAATGTGTCAGCAATGAGATCTGACCATGGGAAGTTCAAATTGCAGCAGAGACACCTGGTTCCTCATCTACTGGACTAATTATGCTGTCTCTTAACTGCTATACTAAAAGAACATAGAATGGATCAGCACTGGGACCAAGTGTCACCACAGTGGTTACAGCAAACCTGTTGCCTCTTTGCTGACTTTCAGAAGAACAGCTGTGCATCCCACTTGTGGGATGCCCAGGAGGAGGACACACTGCCCTGGTAGGAATACAATGGGAGAGCTGTGGCAGAAGGGAGCGCAGCCTGTGTTTCTCCAGATACTAATGTGGGAGCCAAGCCCTGCTCAGCAGTGCGCTGGAGTGGCTTGGGCAGTCCTGCAAGCCCAACCTTAAGCAATGCAGTGAAGAAGGCTATGAGGACCTTTTATGCTGCGAAATGTTTAGCACACACACCCCCCCCCCCCCCCCCCCCCCCCATGAAAACAACAATGTAGAGATTTGGGTATGCACATCCCCTGCTCTTTCACGCACATGAAAGAACCAATTTTATCATCTACGCATCAAAACCTATTGAAACCAAATCTGTGCCTTTTAACTTCAGGACCGTAGTCTGACATACTGGAAACTATAACGATTGGCTTTTTTTCTGCACAGCAGAAGAAAGTGTTGAGGTGAAGGGCTGGAAATTGCAAGTTATGAATTCCATTCCAGAAGAATTCTGGAAGGACAAGTAAACTTTTTGTTTTGTTTGTGTTTCATGGGGGTGGGGGATTTGCTATTCAGAGGGTAGTAATCTTGAAATAGCTGCCTGGTAATAACTATAATTTAACCTTCCTGTCCCCGGAAGTCTCCAGACTCCTTTTAAATTCTGAGTAGTTGCTCTGTAAGAGGCAGAGGATCATCCTATATAATTAAAATTACAGCTGCAGAGAGATACTCTCTGGGATTTCAATGTGAAGCAAAAGCTCCACTGCCACCCTGGGACTTGTGTCTCTTGCTACTCAAGGCTTGCAATGATTGCAATGAAGAGCATGACCAGACCAATGCACCCAGATACCTGCTGGAAATAAAGCAACTGATCTTGATGCTATTCAACCCAGTCCCAGCCTCAGCAACAGAAGAAAGGATGAACCATTAAGTGAACTTTAAGGTGACTTCCATTGGTCCCTTTCTAACAGAGTACTCTTTTTTCTAGGTGTTGTAGGGAAAGGTGGAGTGAGACAAAAATACCATTCACCTTTTCAGAATAACAGGTATAGGTTTGCTTTATTACATCTTCTGTTATTACATCTGATAGGAAAATTAGCCTTTGTCCAGTTCCCGACCTCCACCATGCAAGACTCAGGAAGACTGCCATAAGGGTGTCCTGTTAGTCATATCAGTGCTGGGCTGCTGCTCCCTTCATCATCATATTGAGGATCTCCAGCACCTGAACAGACCTCCAGAACCTGAAAACTCTAGACAGTGGCTAAGGTTGTAATGGCTTCATGCTTTCTGTGAAAGAAGTTTAAAGCAGGGCATATAATATGCAACAATGAACGCGATGAACCTGCTATACATTAAAACTCCAGCAAGCACCTGGCATAAACTGGCATGGAAGC
Organism: Pluvialis apricaria; assembly: GCA_017639485.1. Taxonomy (NCBI): domain Eukaryota; kingdom Metazoa; phylum Chordata; class Aves; order Charadriiformes; family Charadriidae; genus Pluvialis; species Pluvialis apricaria. The sequence goes on along the minus strand of CM030044.1, from coordinate 45,107,545 downwards.
CCCTAGGCTCTTACCACTTGGCATGTGAAGCTGTAGCTTTTTGACCTAAGGGGTAAGTGCTACCTCACTGAACCAGCAAGGGCCATAATAAACCTTGTCACAAATAGAAGTCACTCATGTTTTTAAGATGGACACAAATTGAAGAGGTAAGTTCAAATTGTTGCCCCTCTTCAAAAAAATGAAAATGTGAAGAAAATAGAAAGGAGATACAGATGGAGCAGAAGAAGAACTATTCATATGTTTTTGTCCTTTAAAACCTTCCTCTGACTTTATCTAATAACAAATGGAGGACACTGGGAAACAACAAGGTCAAAGCAGTATTTTCACTGCCTATGGTCGAACAGAAGCATCTGTAAAAATAGAACCCAGTCTGCCTGGAATGTGGAGGGTTAAAGTCTAATTAAACCTAATCAAAGTTGAGGGAGGGGAGACTGCATGCAGAATTAAAGAACAGATTTTCCCGAAGTCATAGAGAGGATACAAAGTCAGGCCTGATTTTCTGTTTTGTGTGTGGTTTCATAAGCAGTGAGAGAAGCTAAGTTACAAGTAAGAGCTGCAGAGCTACTAGCAAGTATTTTCATAAACAAGAAATATTTTATCTTCCAAACTTTTTCCTTGCCATGAAAAATCAGCCACTTTAGGCTGTCTTTCGCAAATGCTAGTAACTCTACTTTGAATACTCTGGGCAAACTAAAGATGGGGTGAGCTGATGCAGACAAAATGAAGCATCTATGCTTCAAACTGCTACTCATGTCGACACTCTGCTGAACCAAATACTTCTGACACAATCAGTAGTTTTGGTTCTTTATGTGCTTCAAGGTACCAGCTAAAAATTGTGAGGGGCATGCTGAGTCTGCTGGTCCTCTTGCACCCTATCACATAGTTTGCCTACATCACAACCTTCCCTTCATAAATTGCACAGTACCACCTTAGAATGAGACAGTTTTCTTTCCAATTCACAGGCTGTCAAGAACCTTATTCCTCTCATGGTTAGAAATCTTTTTCTAGTCTCTTGCTTAAATTCTTTCACAGCAAACTTGTACTCATTTGTTCTTATGCAAACATCATCCTTTACTTTAAATAGCATTTTTCCTTTCCTGATGTTTATTTACTTTTCTGATGCATTCATATAGCACAGTTCTTTTAGATTCTCCTTCAACAAAGCCTTTGAGCAGGAATGCCCTAGTACTGTACTTCAATTTGGAGCAGTATTCTGTCAAGCAGGAAAAAAAAAATGTTTGTTTTTCAGCTGGATTGTTTCAATAGTTTGTTCAGCGGCTGCAGAAAAACCTGTGCTGGTGCAGAAAAGCAGATGATGCAGGAATTAGCTGTTGAGATTAGCAGGGCCTTCTCTTTGGGGAGCAGGGCTGGCTTACGCTGCTTGAAGAGTTTGCTGAACTCTTTCTCTCCTGTCATAAAACATGCTGTCCATGTCCCACATTGATTGAGGATCTCTTCCCTGTGCCTTTTCCAGGTTCACCCTTCATGTTCGCAGTCCCATTAGCCACTTTGCCTATCTTCATATTCATCACCGTCCTTTCAAGACCTGATGTTAAAAATTAATTTTGCTTCCAGGCCAAAGTAACTCTCCTTCCTATATCATCACATCTGTAGTGGCGACACTTTCCTCCTCATTCTCTTTACATTTAAACAGTCAAGAGACCTTCTCTTGTTTATTTTAATATTCTTGTCAAAGTCAATCTGAAATGCTTTTTAGTACTTTTCCCTGTATCCCTCTCTGTCCACTAGCCTTTTCCTCTTGCATGTTTTTGCTTACTCCCAGTGTCCTTTATGAGGTGAAATCACAGATAGTTCTGCAACCTATTGCTCCCCATCTTCTCCTCTGATTTAGGGGCACAATTTCCAACTACTTTCTACACCTTTATTTAAAGAAAATCCCCATTTGCCCAATACTTAAGCTGATCCTCACAACTAGTTCCCTCCATTTCTCAGAGCTGACCCTCTGAAACAGCAGTAGACGGACAGTAAGAAAAACGGTACTCCCAAAATTTTGAGGTCACAATTATTCCAACACCAGGAGTTTTGAGAATCCCAGGCAGTTTTTAAATTCATCTCTACCCCAGTGAGCTTTACTTACAATAGGAAATTATTCAACTACAGGTGCAGAGTAGTTTCCTACTACATAAGCGTACGTAACCTGAAGGCTAAACAGATCCAGATCTATTTCTTTTTTGTTTTCTATGTTTTCTGCCTTTTATCTTAAAGAAATCTATTAACACGTCATAAGATACTGCCAGATTAAAATGAATAACTAGGAAAGAAGCATTATTTACTTTTTTTCCCTGATTGTGTTAATTAATATAATGCTGTTTTCCATATCCCTAGTGACATGACTAAGAACATATAATAAACACAAGCTACCTTTAAAGCAGCTAGCTTGGACTTTTGTGAGTAGCACAGAGAGAGAAATGTACGCCCCAGAAAAGGGGCATTCACCCTGCCTCTGAATAGCTTTGCAGTCTGCGTGAAGCTCGTGTCACAGTTTTAGAGCTAGCAGTGCCTGCAGACTAGACATACCCTCAGTCTCATGTTGTACAGTGGAGCTGTATAAACCACTCTGTGAAACTCCTTTGTATTTCCTAGTTTATGCCATTTTAGATGTGCTTAAAGCTGTACTTGAAGGGCCTCTTACTGCATGTAGTACAGGACAGCCTTCAGTTTCCTCCTTTTCTATCGAAGTGTTTTATTCTACTAACTAAAGCTGATCGGGACGGAAAACAAGAGGGTTAATATTGCGTAATATGTAGGCATATACAAGTTGGCTCAGCTCCAAACCCACCATTTAGTCCCTCTCCAAACTGCCATGGAAACATTTGTTGGTCAAAACTGTACGTTCCTCCAAGCATGACTGATGTAAAAAATCACAACTGTTTGTGTCTATGCAAACAGGTAGTAGTTGTGTAAGATCTTTTGATCAGTTTCAACAAAATTCCCCTCTGCAGAAAACAGCAATATTAGGCCTGTATATCTTAAACAACACATAAGCTTTATTTTGTAGATTCAAATAGTATCTATTGGCTTTCTGTTGAGGGGCACATTCCACTCACTGTGTATTGGCATTGAGCTTTATTTTAATGTAGTTATGCTTTTCCCACATAAGTACTCAACACTAGATTCTTTTCTCTAAAAAATGGCTGATATGGCATGAGAGACCAGTCCTAGAATATGCAAGGATACTCAAGGAGCATGGAAAAGTCACTCGACTGAAAACTGCAATATTCCCTTTTTCATTGGTGCTTTCAATGTAGAAGACAAGACGAGACGTGCTGCCAAAATTATGACATGAAATATTCAGCTCTATTTTGATCTCTCTTTTTTTTCTGTGTGTCTTGTTTTGCAAAAGATGATTTAAAACTCTGCTTGCTGAATCCAAAAAAACAAACAGCTCATGCATATGACAGGCTGCCAAGAATGCAGGACCCTGCCCTTCGCTTAGCTCACAAGCAAGAAAAAATCTCCTACAAGGATACTGCCAGCCAGCTATGCTGCACTAAATCTCACCGTCAGAAAATAACATTGGCAGCATAATCAGCTGCAAAAGGACTGCATGCAGAGCAGTAACTTGCAAAGAGCCCAGCCTATCAGTTAGCCTCTCAAAGTGACTTGGTGGTGACAGGCATCTGGTAAGTCAATCTGGAAAGAATCTATATTCTCCAGATAATATCACATTTTTATTTTGTGGGATTGTGCTGAGGCAGTATGAGGAAGGTAGATGACAAAAACATTAGAACAAATGATTTATAATCGTCATGTCTGTCATTTGTGTTGTCTCTTTTTTTCCCCCTTTATACTGGCAGTGAAACAATCACAATACTGATGTGTTATCAAAGGATATCTGGCAATATATTTAATGAACAGTCTTTATCTTCCTAAACTTCTATCGCCAAAAAAAAAGACAAAAAATGAAAAACAAAGAGAAAGAAAATGAGAATGATTTCTTTGCCCTGATAAGGTTTCACCCTTTCTGTGTACACCATTAAATCCAGATTTATAGAGACATAATCTTGCAGGTCATAAAATAATTTGAAGGACTCCCTTCACACACACATACCCCTTGGAATGGACTAAATGAGGTTATAAAATAACCTCATAGGGGAGGATCAGACTGCATCACATTTTACGTATCAGTTGAAAAAAACCCGACTTACATTTCCAGCAAAACATTTGTTTGCTTCATGGTGTGGCATGCAAGGATGGATAACAGGCTGATGTGATTTTTTTTTTCACCCTTTAGATACAGCAATGAACACAGACGTGAAAACAGATCTAAAGACATTAAAAATTTGCAATTAATAAGGGCAAAGGTAAAAATCCTGTCCCCAGTGATGTCAATGCCAGTTTGCTTGTTGGTCTGGAAGCAGGACAAGTTTTCATTCTTTGAACACGTACCAGTGTCTTTCTGTCTTCTGTAACAACTGTATACGCTACAAAACTAACTGCTTAGATAATACTAATTTTCAATAGCAACAGAAAAAGACCCAGTATTTTGTGGTTTAAATTATTGCAATCTCAGGGTTCCTTTACCTCTAAATGGCTTTTATTCCATTTTATTTGCACTATGTACTCTGTTATTACAAAGGCTCATTATTTTTTGTGGATGTAGATTTGCAGCCTTTTACTCAAAAGTCTCCCACTATAGTTCTTCCTTAAAGTCCTGGCTTCTAAGCATGTGATTATGTGAATAACTGAAATGACATTCATTTAAAAACGTTCACTTCCAGGACTCACAGTTGTGGAAAAAAATCTTGAACACAGCTATGTGGAACAGAGGACTGAAGTAGGGTTTGATAAGCCCCAGGTATCACAGGTGACTACCATTTAAACTTCTTCCAAAGTGTATCCATCTCTACCTTGAAAGTAGCTGGGCTTCTTTGTGCTCTGTGTTGCTCCAGCTAAATGGGCTTTTCCAGACTTACTTCTTACACTTAAAAAATCCTCACTTACGCTCTCAATCATGCCAGTGCATACGCATTTGTTTCTGAGACAATAATGACCTTTTGCTTGAATAGCTCTTTAGCCTCCTGATTATACACATCTTGCCCCATTATATTTCTTGTTCACAATTCTTGCCCTTAGAAAAAGGCCCCAGGAAGGAAAAGACACTTTAGAGAATTCAGCATTTGTTTGCTTGTTTAAGTGTAAGAATTTAAGCAGTTCTTCTGAGTTGGTGGGTAAGGAAGTGATTAAACTAATGATTTCTTTTAATAATTGGAGCTAGCAAAGTTGTAGCATCCCTGGTGTGGAAAAAAATGGTAGCACATGTATTTTCTGTAATGTTGCTTACAATGGTTTGGTCTCATCTACATCAGCAAGGATAAACTTTCCTGAAAATCCTTGCTGACCATTTATTAGTTGCCTCTCTATTCTAGGGCCTACCACATCACTGTTCTTCATAACTCAACTCTGAAGAACGTGGTTTAGCAAACTCCTCAAAAGTAAAATTAATTTCTACAAGTATTCTGATTGCATATGTTTTGCAACCCATTTGGATCGGTTTCAACCAATTTTGCAGAGTTCCTGGTCACATAATGCATATGGGAAAGTAGCTCCGCAAACAAACCTAAACTCAGTCTTTCCTCACAACTGTCACAAAGGAGAAAAATGCCACAGCAAATTAAAAGCATGATTATTCCAAGTGAAATCAAGAGTTAAAATACAATTTAAAAGCTAACTACATTGATCAGCAAAGAGAGACGATGTAACTTGAGCAAAATTATGCTGCCATAGGCTTTAAACTAAGGCTTATCAACTCAGCATGTTAAACTTTTGACAAATATAAAGATGCGCTGGGGCAAGGCTTGAAAACAGACAAGATAACTTTTATGTCTCACTGGAGAACAACACAAAGATACAAGACTAAATAAGGGAATTGTTTTGAAACTTCATTTGCATCACCTCTCAGTGTTGGTACTGCTATCTAAGCATTTCAATGGGTCTGAGTCTGCTCCCAAACCAAATACATGAAACATCACTATTGCAATATCAAGCCTTGGATGAGCATGAGCTGGAGAAGCGAGGTAGGAACCAATGGTATACCAAATTTAATGCAAGCCTTTCAAATCCTCAAGGGATGGACAGCAGCTTTGCAAGGACACTGTTAAGGGACAAATAAATAGAAAATTCTGAAAGTAAATTCAAGGTTATTAAGCTAGGTATGTTTCTTGCAAGCATATCAATACACAGGGAAGAACAAAGTTACTTCCCACTCTGGCTTTTCTTCTGCAGATTTGTTTACCCACCTGATGGAGACAGAAGCACTTGAGTCACCATGATCTTTTTTAGGTTTTTTTTTTTTTTTCTGTGCTTGCTATCACAGGCATATTCCCTTATTCACCTTAAATCAGGCCCTCATCTCTCCCTAAAGTTAGGCCACAGCTAGAAGCTAGACAGCATTTTGTGTTTTGGCTCCCCTTTATGAAAGACTAGATTAATGCAAAGCCAAGTTATCTGTGAAGTCTAATTACAATGTTCATGAGCCTGCAAGATGCAAAATCACCTCAGTTCTGGGGTGCTCACCTTTTGGAAAGCTTGGAGAGAGGTTCCTGATAAGTTGTGAAAAAATTCAGTGCTGTTCATGATGTCTGATACTGAAAAGGCTTCACAAAGGCATATGCGTTACAACTCTAGGTAACCTAAAGTATGTCCATGTTCTTTGTCACCACTGCCAACAGACTCCGATTGACCCAAGTCTTTGCCAATGACTTCCCTTCCTCTCCGTGTTGGAGTAGACACATGCAAGCTGCCTGGCTGGCCAGGTGCTCCATCAGACAGACGAAGGACCCAGAGAGCAGTGAAGACCTAAGCAACCTGCAGTATCACACACTGCTTCCTTTGTTCCCCATTTCCACTCACCATCAGTAGCTCTTTGCTACACATGCACCAACCTACAGAGCCAGATTTGTAGGCTCTGCTCTATTACTAGCTGATGCTGTCCTCTCATCCTCTTGATCCATCCTGTTACACATAGCACTTCATACACTGCTTGTCTAGTTCTTCCTTTCTGTGCTTCCTGAGTTCTGTGAGCCAAAACAGTGCCCATTGCCCTTTGGGCCTAGGAAAAAAAAATGCATATTTAGGAAAACTGCCTAGCAACTGCTTTCCTTATTGCAAGGAGAGAGGCCATTTGCATAAGAAAACCTTCCAGCTGGAAGCCTGCAAAGACTCTGCTGGAAGCTGATTCTGCGATCAGCCCTCAAAGAAGAACTCCGGTTTAGTCCTGCTCCCTCTGGGTGGCCCTTCTGTGCTGCCCCCACCATCAGTGGGGGCAGTGGCACGGTCGCAAAAGGTGCACCAGTGCTCAGCAGTAGCCAGGAGCTGCCGCTCCAGTTTCTGACTGTGCTTACAGAGATCTTTTTCTCATTTTGTTCCCACATCATCTTTTCCTTACACTGTGCGCATCACACATCACAAAGTCAACAGCTTCAGCTGCTAACCTTTGGAGTTCTGTCATTTGCTTTGCAGATTTCCTGCCAAAAGTGACAATCTGTAGCACTACAGTACAGTATCTCTCTCTCCAGATATTTACACATGGTTCCTGCCCACAATTACTAAATGGCATTAACGGTCTGCACAAAGACCTGGCCCAGGAAGGAAAACTACAGAAATCACTTCATCATTTCCCTTGCCGTTCTATACCTGGTCTCTAGAAAATGTTGCCTGTAAACTTTTCCCTTTCTAAAGCCTCAAACGAAATGCTGGCTCTAGTAAAGTCAATGGAAAAAGCCTCCACCAATCTTCCAGCTACAACCCAGCAAACTGTGAGCACGGTTGGGATTGAGGACATGCCCCTCTTATGTGCTAAACACCAAAACAGTGGTCAAATCATTTCAGCACCTGCAAAAATGGCTTTGTAGGGCTGTGCTGCTACTTAATGGAATGAGTCGATTTTGATCAGGGTTCTGCAAAGCTCTCCAAATTGCGGTTCGTAAAGCTAATTTCAATGTGTGAATCATTGCTTTCCTGCAATTTATATCCATATGTGTGGTTATTTTTGAGAATGATTCGGTTTTGTATATATAATTTTAAAAGGACTTTTTAAGTTAATGAACATCTGTGCTAAGAGGCCCTCAACAGAAAAGCTTGTGTCAGCCACCGGTGATGCTGACTGTGTAAACTTCCTGCTATTCTATAGGCATGCATATGGATCCTACGGCTCTTACCGACTGCATACAGCAGGAGTAACCCTGCTGAAAACCACAGCATTAAAATACTTCAAAAATGGGGTAGGAAACCCAAAATTTCCATCCATTTGAAAACTGTAATATCTGTTTTATAACCAAAATGGGACCAAACAGTAAATTCTTAAAGCTTTTAACAGAACCAAACAGAGGGAAAATTTCCAAACGCTTTAAGTTTTTGATTGACAGAGCTTTTAGTTATATTGGCGTTCAACAGGATTTCTGCATTTCCTGGCATATGTTTCTAGGTGCGGCTTCCTGGCTGAACTTATTTTCTCAAGATGAACCTATTTCTTGACATCCTACATGAGAACACACTGGTGTAAATCTAGTGGGGGTGGACTTACAAAGGAATAATTAGATACCCAAATTCAATGGGTAATCAAGTAGCTGGTCACAGAAGCAAGGTCACTCTGCTCTAGTTTGTCTTTTAATCAGCTCCATTTTTCAACGTAGTCATTATGTTTCTCTGTTTCTGCCCTCACTACACTCTTTGATCTCACAGACTGAAGGAGAATGTGCTCCAGGAGCCGTGGAGCTAGTGTCTCACTTGCACATTTCATGTGAGAGGGCTTAAATCTGGCAAAACAAAGCATTTCCCATCCTCCCAGTTAAAAACCTCATTTTCTGTACTACCGTCTCATAATTAACCCTGCAAGACAGAGTTTAGGAAGAACTCACTGTTAAATGCAGCACGCTACACATGCTATCCATCTGATGTTCCTTCTCCTAGCATTAATATGGAAAAATTTCTCAGACTCCCTCTTAGGATCTGTGTCCGTGAAAACAGATGGAAACAGAACTGTAAGTAACACCAAATACCCTGATGACCCTGGTGTGAAGATGATGAGAAAACTTCACTTGGGAAGAGACTACATCTATAGCCATGCTAAAAAAGATAGAACTGTACTTGCTTGAGACAAAGCTGAGCAGGTTAGGATGCTGCAGTTCCAGACAAAACACCAGCAGTCAGGGATGTGTAGGTAAGAGCTGGGGAAAGAGCATGCTTCCTGCACACAACAGAATATACTCTGTCATGGGCAAGCAGGAACAGGCATCAAGCTATGCTGCTAATCCTTTAGCATCAGGATAACGGCAGGTCCTGGTGTATACAAGTTTCTAAATGCTGACATTGTGGTGACCTTTAGGAAGCTCCTAGAAGCCACCTAAAATCCTTAGGCCTAATTCTGCTTGCAATTATGTTATTTTAAGTTCAGAGTTACTGCACTGACTTCAAGGCAGCTAGTTCGGGTTTACATCTCTCTAGCTGGCCCATTATTTCCTGTATTGTTTCCAGTTGCATGAAATCATCTGTGCACGTCCTCCAGGGCTGTTGGAACCCTCTGTCCTCCCCAGCACTACACATGATGCAATGAGCCTCTGACGGAGGAGGAGAGCCGAGAAGTCCATGTAGGGAAGCAGATAATTTCCTTTTGAGCAATGCATGCAAAAATAGCAGCTAATAAAAAGCCTTCAAACTGTGCCTTCAAACTGTGACAATTCAATACACACACCTACGAGGATGCCTTGACAAGCTGCTTGACTTCTCAGTAACTCTTTCTTGTTTTCTTTAGTGCAGCCTCCTCCAAACTCCCCCACACAGGTATTCATCTCTGTAGTGACAGCTGAGACCTGCAGGTGTTTGCTGCTATTGCCCTTTCAGAATAGACAGACACTTGTTCCTCACTGTAAACATTTGTATCGTGGTGCTTGCCTGGCTAGTTACAGCCCAAATAATGATAAACCAGCCTTTTCTTTTTTTAGCCCCTTGCTGTCATGCATTAATTCTCTTCGCAAATAGGCATTTGGTACTGGAAATAGCTTAAGCGAGATCACTCTCTGGTGATTATTTTACTAGCAGTATCTTATAGCAAGTGTTTCATATAGGGAGTCACCAGAAAACTGTATTATGCAGTTGCCAGAAATACAGCGCTCTACAATATTAGGCTCACACATGAAGGAAGGACTGTGCCTAGCTGGCAAGATGCTCTTTGCCATTTCCCCACTCTAATACTAATGTTATTTCACTGTCTTCAAACTGCTACTCTGGCTTTGCTAAGCAACAGTGGAAATCAGAATCAGGACTGTCTCCTGAGGACTGTAACACTCCCAAGTGTCAGAACGGTTTCTCAAAAGGGTTTTTGACCTTTTTATGTAGAGAGGTCTGAAAGCTGGGTATTTTTAAAATTGGCCTGGAATAGCAAATTGTGTAATCCTTAGTTTTTCTGGAAGTCTTCCTGGGAGGCTAAGAAGTGTAATAACTTCTCACATCTTAACTGAAAGCGCATGGGAACTCTATGTTTTAAAAAGACATCCTTTCCCAAAATACTCATTTAACATTAACATTAAATAGAAATGATCAAGAAACAAAACATTAAGAAACAAAACCACAAAAATCTAGAAAACTTCCTTACAAATCTTTCTCACTCCCTCAGCTGTTTACTTCTTGGTACCATGATTTTGTTTCTTTAGTTCTTTACTCACCACCAAATTAGACAAGACCTGAATTTTAAGTTTTTTAAAAAGCAGCCCCCAAAGCAGCTAAATATAAAAGAGAGACAACAGTCTTTCTCAACCACTAGAGGTACAAAATGTGCCAGTATGAACTGCAAAGTCATTCACTGAGCGATTGAAACCAAAAACTTTAAAAAAAAAAAAAGGGATGTTCTTCATTTGGAAGGAGTGGAAGATGAGAGTGGCCCAGGGCACTGTTTGACAATACAGTGACTGTGTGCCAATGACACAGGCTAAGTGAGTCTAGGATGTACCGTGCTGCGCGTTTTCATTAGAGGCTGGGAAGTACCTCTGATCCAAGAACAGGCAAAATCTCATTTGGAAAATACTGCACACAGTCCTAGTGATGTTTGTACCAGAAAGACACTGAAACTGCTGTTTCACACACTAAAAGTCATGGGAAAAGGCTACTATGAGGAGAAGAAAAATGAACCTTTTCTCCTGACAGTGTGCCTTCTTTAACACTCCAAACCAGTCTGGGAGGGGACAGGAGTACTTTTTCTAAATACATTCGAGACATAAAGGCTAGGAAGGAAGGAGAATAACGTGATCAAGTGGGTGTACATTGGTCATGAGTTAATTCAGGTTACTGATAAAAAAATAAAATCTGCAGCCATTAGGACAACGAGATTGCAGAGCAGCCTTCCGGTGAAAGCCCTGGCAGCAGGATCCTACTTATCTGCAACACCCACTTTGATGGAAGGGGCTGTGTGACAAGACAGGAGTGATCCAGGAGTTAGAAAGTCAAGCTTCAGAGACACAAGACTGCTGCTATCTAATTTTGTGGTATACCTGAGAGACATTTGAGAATAAGCCTGTCAGCGTTTTGCAGGCTGTTCCGTATTTATTTAACTAAAGCCTTTCTTCAGGACTTGTGGTGTTTTGCCTGCATTTTTGTTTCCCCTTTTGCTGTGTCTTCGGTCTCTGGGCCAACTTCAGTTCCCACGGCCTCTCAGGCACTGAGAACAGGTGACAGGGCCAGACGTGCTCTGAGGGGTGTCACCGAAGCCCAGTAATGCCACAGACTGGTGCTGCTGGTTTGTGCGCTTATATGCCAGCTCAGAAGGTAATTTTCACCAAGGCAGACTGATAGGGATTGCTGTCACCTCCTGTTGTGTGTTGGGTGTGATTGACTTTCTAAGATCTCTCAGGAATTCTTGCCAAATATAATTTCTCTTTAGAGCCTTAGGACACTGTTGATACCCTTGACATTGCCTCCTCTTTTCCCCTGGCAGACTGGGATTTTTATGGGGTTTGGTGCCTTATATAGAAGGGGCTAATGTGTTAATGAGTGTTGGGTTTTTCCATGTGGCTTGAGGAGGTCTGAGGTTCTTTTAGCTCCTCCTACCCATAACACCTACTGCGTGGCTTCCTGCAAGAATGGAAGGCTTGGGCTCAGTAACCCATGTTGCTTCTTCTAATCCTACATGCTATGCTCTCTACAAATAGCAAAACATGGTACAAAATCTGCAGATTTTAAAGAGAACCCAGGTCACTGGACTTTATACTGAAACACGTCCTCTTGGGTTCTTCTGCCCCATCTGTTCCAGAAGTGGAGGAAACTAATTTGTGACTTACGAACCTCTCTGTCCCTTTGGGGTGAGTTGGGCCTACAGGAAGATGGAAACCTCACTAATAGCCCCAGTCTTTTGGCAGATTCTTGTGTGGTTTGTACAAGCGGAGAAAAGGAGTCCTTATTTTCTCCACTGTTCCTTGCGCTGTTGCATAAAGGCAAGTAAGTTATACAATAGGGATTACACAACTGAGCTCCATAAATCTAAATCAGAAACAGAGTCCCTATCCTGCACTGGACAAATGTAAAAATGTGGAAGGGTGAAATTCTGGTCCTAATGAAGTTAATGGCAAAGGTCTTGCTTACTCCAGTGAGATCACAGTTTCATCCAAAATCTTGGCTCAAGCCTGTAGTTGGCTGACCAAGCTGGATATTTAAAGCATATCCCTGTTAAGTTTTTCCAAGTACTGGGATAAGATGACCTTCCCTTTTTTTTTTTTTTTTTTTAAGCTTTCCTGAACTGGAAGCCTAAAAAGGGCCTGATATACTATCTCTGAGTGCAAAACCAAATATTAGCAAAGTAGTTGTTCACATGCTTCAGTGTCAATACTTTAAGCCACTGAAAGCTGCCGCTGAGTCACACTTCTTGGGTATCATAGGGAAAGACGGGAAACCCTGACCTGTGGGGTTTGGGAGTCCAAACAACAAAAACCAAGCATCAACAAAACAAATAAAAGCCCCTAATGAACCTAAGACCTAAACTCTGCAAGTAAATAACTTTGTGAAATGATCCACTGTGCTGCAAGGACTGCAGTGCAGCAGAGTGTTGCTGGAGCTGTTTGGCACACAGACCAAACTAATTACTTGACAGTTGTTTTAGTTTGGCCTGAGGTGGACAGCAGTGCTGGGTAAGAAAAACCACTGCAGTTTCTTCATGTCGCTGGGCTCGTCTGGTCTGACTATTGAAAACTATTGCTGTTACACTGAATGCTAGCATGTACTCCAGGGCTCCCCCCACCCACATGATTCCTGCCTGATGAAAAAGAAAGGAAAAAAGAATGGAGGAGAAAAAGGAAGCTTGTGCAATCAGGGCCACGCTTCACATGTATTCCCAGCCCAAGGGTTATTTCTCTCCCCCTCTTCCCTGAAGCATCTCTTAACAACTCAGCTGATTCAATGCAGAATGCCATTAACAATCTAACAGTGAACAACGACTGAGGATCATCCTTATCTTACAGAAGCAAGCTATAAATAATCATCTTGGGCAAATCTAACATCCTGACAGGGTGGTAGGATCCCAAAAAAAATGATTCCAGTGTATTAATAAACACAAATGCTGAACCATTTCTTGCAGAGCTTTTTGGAGCTGTGTAAATCCTTCCAACAAGCATCAGATAAAGCTGTCAAGGGTGGGGAAGAATTGCTCCTATGTATGTGATTAAGCCTGGGCACTTAAAAAGACTTAGCCTGCTATAAACAATTAGGTACGGCAGGTCAGTGCCATCCCAGTGTCATCACTGACAGTTTCATTACTTAGGCCTGCCATGCATATAATTTTCTCCAGGCAACCGTCTGGGAAGTCATCGTAGCCTTGACTGTTTCATCACCAGCTTACGACCTGCCTACATATGGCCCAAGCAGTGCAGGCCAAAGGCTCAACTGTAACTTCCAACTTTTATCACTGTGAAATATGGTGGCACAACGGGCTGCCTGTCCCTCCTCCGCACCAGCCAGAAGCCAGCTGGAACATGAGGGGCCAGAGAAATAGTCCTTCTTGTTTTTCTGACTATGCAGAACAAGCAACTACCCAACTTTAAGTTTCATACCCATCCATCATACTACAAGCATACACTATCAATTTGAATGCAGCCATGCTACTTTACACCTTCATTCATTCCCTCTGACACTCGTCTACATCTGTCTCCCTTCATTCACACTTGTGTCTTTTACTAACACCTCTCTACACTTACCTTTCCCCCCTTATTCGTTCCCTCTCTCACATCCATGACTGCACCCTCTTCACACTACTCCCTCTTTCTTCTCCTTTGTTACACCCTGGACCCCACAGATCCTCCTTTGGCATCAAAAAAGCGATGAAGAGGGAGAGAAGAAGGAAAGGAGAGAGTGATTCTGTGTAAGAGGCAGTGAGAAATGCAGTGTACCGCTTGAACGAGGTCCTTTGAGAAGTACCCAAGGACTATTCAGGTTACCCTGAATTTCCTTCGGTGAACCCCTGCTTTCTCCAGGTCACGGGTCTTGTTCTAAATTTGTGCTTCACTGAGTAGAAGCTTTGCGTGAGTTCTCATGTGTACTACTCAAGGATTAAACCCAGAGGTACATGAGCGGGTAAGATGACGGCAGATTCAATACACTATCACATGCCTGTGCCAGGTCTCAGTCGTCCCTAGGAAGCCCACATAATTATTTAGCTTCTATCTGTTTTTGCAGGTAGTTTTTCTCCAGCAGGGAGTTATTAATTTTTTCCAAAAATAAGCAGAGCATTTATTGTTCAAAAATGCTGCCTCTGACTCTCAAGGCCTTTGCAAACACTTACTGTTAAGCATGGACATTCATTGTTAACTATAGTGACGAACATGGTAAACAAATCCAGTCTCACTGAAGTACTGAACAGAGACACACCTCCAGTCCCAACAAGTATTGCTCATACTTGGGATGCAAAATCAAGAAACCCTGGCCTTTGGTGCTCACTGGTGTCCTTGCAAACGCAAACAGGGGCAGTGATTACCATTCTGTATATTTTTCCAAGTTCTGAAGTGCAGTCATGCTTGTTTTACATGGACCAAATAGCGTGAAGTGCCAAGTTTCCAAAATAACAAAGTATAGGAGGAATCTGGCTCTTGTGTTTACTAAATACTAGGTTTGCCTTTTGGAAGAAAAGACAAAGAAGAGAGGAGACTGTTACTTCTCAGCTGTTAAGTGGAACAACACTCAACAATAATTCTTGTGTGCAGTTGCCTGTGGCCTGTCCAGCCTCAGCTGGGTGTAGAAACAATCTCTTTCTGGGCATCCCACAAACACTGATGCTAAGGTGACACTCTCCTTTATGGACACAGCAGCCCAAATTGCATGGCTAAGGAAGAGGCCTTCATTTTATCTATAAGGAATTCACTGGCAGCAAGTCATGTGAGAGGCAGACACAGAAAATGTGCTCAAAGATGCTGAGTGGCTTATCTTACAGGATGAACTCTAGGGTTTATAAGCTAACAGCTTGGCCACAGATTGTCTTCCCCAAGCCACAAACACCTGATAGCTTCAGTTCCAATCATCAAATTACACATGTGGTAGCAAACAGAAAATGCTGTCAACTACATAACTTGCCACATAGTACAAAGACAACATCAACAACAGTAATTAATGTACACAGTCCTAGCAGTCCTTGCAAACTTCACAGATCATTTTATGGCAACCACGCTCAGGGAAAACGGCCTAGGCCAGAATGAACAAGCGCAATGGGCCACTCTTACCTATCACAAAACAACTCTTCAGTCATGAGCAGTAGGACTAAAGACCTGGCTTAGGCTGTCAGTAAGTTTCTCCTGCCTTTTCAGGTGCTGACTATATGACAATTTCTCACCTGGTCTCTTCCCGAGTAAAATAACTGGTCCAGTACTGCTGTCCAGTACTTACACCTTCTCTAGTAAACTGAAACATTATACAATACCTGAAAGCTATGACTACCGCTGGTGTTAGCAATATATAGGAACATATTCTAATAACTTCAAAGCTTTGGGCCAAATTTGATTACCCACTCTTCCTTTTTATCTGCTGCTCCTTCTTCTTCACTAAAGCCAAGCAAACATGCACAATTTCTGCCCAGAGAAAAGGACCTCTCTGTGATTTATTATTAGAATATACAGCCAACATATATAAACAACAGGACATGCCAATCTTACTCTGATTAACTCTCTCAAAATCTACCAAAACTTTGTAAGTCAAAACCAGGTTCTCCATATGCCAGACTCTAAATTACCTGAGAGACAGATGGTTGAGTGTAAAAGCAGCATCAGTCACATCAGTGTGGTAAGATGACTGAACAAGACCTAGGTTATTACCAACTACAGCAGTTCACTTACCCTATAGTAGTCTGTGCTGTACACATCTCTAGACATCCCAAAATCCCCAATCTTCACCAGTAGGTTCTCACCAACCAGGCAATTCCGGGTAGCAAGATCCCGATGCACAAAGTGCTGTGACGCCAGGTAGACCATACCAGCTGCAATCTGCTGGGCAATATGAAGCATCTGGGATTGGGTCAGCTCAGCAGGACGGTTGCCTTCTGCCATCAGTACTGCATCTGGTCCATGTGCCCTGCACCAAAATACAAGCTAATTAAGTGACACGCCACTTGCAAGCTTGTGAGGTAAAAGGCATTAATGAGCCTAAAGCCACACAACTGACTTGTTCAAATATAGTAACGGAGGGCTACAAATTCATTGCTGAAATAGGGGAAAATTGGTATCTTGGCTATTTTCATTTACTGTTTTCCTTCATTGTGTGAAAGACAGGTGGTGTGAAAAGCATGACACAACAGGTGAGATATTGCTCATGGAAATAAGGCACAGTCAGTCATAATAATACCCCTCTGTCCAAAACTACCTTTCTCCTGTTCCATTCCAGTAATCTAGTAATCTGGACACTTTAAAGATTCAGCTGGACAGGGTGCTGTGCCATCTTGTCTAGAGCATGCTTTTGCCAGAAAGGTTGGACCAGATGATCCTTGAGGTCCCTTCCAACCTGGTATTCTATGAATCTTTTCTGGAGAAAGGCTGGCAAATGCAGCTGTTTGGTAACTGAGGAAAATCTTATCACTCTGTAAGACTGAAAGGCCACAGAGTGAAAGGCAATGCCTAGCATCACTTTTCCTATGACTGGCATTCCTTGATTTCTACAGGGAGACAGGCCGTTGACCCTTCCATCTTTTTTCAAAGCAGAAAGAACTAACTTCCTTCTGAGATGCCATCTGAGAAACAAGGGTAGCAATTTTAGATTTACACTTCTAATTTCCTATCCAAATGCACAGCAGAAAACAATTTTTGCTTCTTTATCACCAAGGGTGAGTCCTACTTGAGAAGGGAATTCTTGACAATAGGAAAAGGACACAAAACACACTCTTTGGAACAATTAAACAGTTTCAGAAATATGAGCTTTTCAAGACCTACTAGGTCCCTAAGATGTAATAATCAACTGATTAATGACAAACATGTATGCTCTTCAGCATAAGGAGAGACGTTTTGCATTTGCAAAGCCCAGCAAAGGACTGGAACACATGTGGTTCACCCATCTTAACTATGTTAGCTCTGGTATATATGCGTAACTTCCTACTATCTTGAAGACAGAAACACTCCTACACACAACATTCTACAGTAAGAATTACAAGCTAGTCCCTATCCAATTAATGGATTCATCTGGCAATCATTCTTCATGTGACACACCTTATAATATTCTGAATATCCCTTTCCATCCATTCCATTACTCCGGCTTTCCAGGAGCCTTTTTTATTCCATTCCTGCAGACTATTCTTTCTGAGAGACCACCTCTCCTATTCCCTCCTCAACTTTTTTTTTCCTGTTAAAAATACCCTGGAACTGATTTTAATTTTCTCTCAAATGTCCCTCCTTCCTACAAAAAGGAGTTTCAGAGAATCACCTTTCTAATCAATATAGGTGAGGCCTTAATTCATCCCCATGGGAAGGGCACAGGATTTTGGAAGAGAGTTGCAAATTAATCAAAATCTGAGATCAAATCTGACACTACGTATTAGAAATATGATATTAAAATTGCCCCAAGGGAAGAACTTCATGAGCAAAGTGACAGATGTGAGAAAGAAATGAAGGAGGGTGTGTATCATTGCTGGGACGGCATCTGGTACCAGGCAAAGAAGTTTTCTGCCACAGTGTATATACAGACTACCATTCAACTGGTCTGGGCTCGGGGGCAATAAACAGGACAATATGAAATCTCCAACCAAGACTCAGAGGCAAATTCCTATTGAAAAGCACTGTACATTTTCATTGCATGGATTTTTTTAATGACTCCTCTCAGACATGAAGCTCTGAGTTGCTAGATTACAGAACTCTTCATCTTTCGCTAGCTTCCTCGAAGACCTGGTCTGTACCTAATGAAACTTGTGGATTATTCTTAACACTCCATCCACCATGCTTGTCCTCTTGGTGCTGGCTGTAAATGAGGTGTTCCTCAGTGTCTGCAACAGCCAGGAACATTGACAGAGATTTCTTTGGATCCACAGCAGCCTCCACTAGCCAGAACAAGCACAGGGCAGGCATGACTTTGAGGCTTTAGTCCTAGATCTGAAACAGCCTTTGGCTGCATGCAGATAGCAAGGCTCATTTGGGTTAAATTTTGGATTCATTTTTCCCTGACAGCCTTTGGTGGCGCTGCAGGGTAAGAAATACAGGCTCTTACAGCCCGCTTACAACTAACCTCTGATCTGCAGCACAAGCTGCAGCAAATGTGAGAGGAATGACAAATTGGAGCTTAGGTTTAACAGCTTGTCCCAGCATAATCATTTTATGTTCTAAAGACAAGGGCTGATTAATAATTTAAAAAAAGAGAAGACCTAAAGTAGGAAATATACTGTCTGCTAAACTACCTTGCTGTACAATAATTCAAAATCAGAGTTAGGAGATAAGAAAAGGCCAATCACAAAAATAAAAGAATAAGTATTTCTTACGAAGTAAGAAATTATTTCTTATCAGCTGTGAATCTCGCTTCTTCTAACGGAAATTCAGTGTTCTGAAAAAGTACTGGGATGGCATCTCGGGAAACTGCCGTTCTCTCCTCATCCACGGCAGAGGTCCAAGCTGGCAAATGTAAATGCCTTGACACTATACTAAAATCCTCTGCCAGAGAGACAATCAGTCTGGGAAAAGTAGTAGTGTTTGCTTTGCATCCCCAGTTCAGGCCCCGATCTCCCTGCCAAACCTGGCAGCCCTGCCAATAAGGGAGGATGTTAACTGATGGCATTTGCTTTTACGGTGTGGCTATTTGTTCAGTGGAGATTAGATAGACAGCAAATTCATTTCACGTAGGCTATCAAAAATGCATAAAAGGTGACACTAGCAGTCACTAGCCATTTCAGTCAGACAGAAAATCTGAACCCATTTGAAGGGACACTAGTTTTGATTGTTTTACAGCTTTGTGAGATATCTTTCCAAAATGGTGGTACCCCTAGTTATCTTTGGCAGGAGAGATCTCAGTACATTGTGATATCCTCTAATAAAAATGACATAGAAGACCTTGAAAGAACAGTCCCTTATGCAAATGTTTGGGGCTTTTTTACATAGGAGCAAAAGCTGTCTCTTAACTGCTTATTTTTATGTCGATGAGTACAGGCTAGTGGAAATGGCACGCACACGAGCCTACTGTTTATGAGTTCCCTATTATTGTGAACCTTAGGTATCCTATATTTATTTATGACTGCTTTACTGCCAAATTTAAATTTCCAATGCACATTGCTGACCAGCATTATGAATAAAGCCCTAATCTGCACCCCAAGATGTAGCATTTTCCATTGCACTGAAGTTTCCATGGCTTACAGTTTTCTTGCTTCAGATTAATGGTAGTCTTTCCAAAACACTGAGAGGAGGGAAGAGAAAAGGGGTTAGATTTCAAAAGCTCTTAGATGCCTACAGATAGTGATAGGTGTTGAGTGGGATCTTCCCAAGTGCAACCGGCAAGCCTGCAAGTAAATGATTCTTACTCTGAGATTTATAACCAAACAATTCAGAATACACTGAAATATATTGAAAACAGTATTTCTTTGGTTCCCATTCCTTTCGTGCAAAGCATAAGGCTTGACTTAATAATACTTCCAAATAGGCAAAGAAACAATAAGCCCCACATCCCCGTACAGAAGACAACAGTTGCACAGATTTGGACTCCTAGGTGTTGGCATTTTCCAGTGGTAGTAGTTAATTTGACATTAAGTACCAGTTACACCTACCTTTGCCCACTTCTGGCTCTCCAGCACAATACGTGTTTGTGGATTTACCTGAGGAATTTGTTAAGATCTCCATGCTTCATATACTCAAACACCATGATGAGCGGATCACCCTCAACACAGACTCCGTAGAACTTGACAATGTGCTCGTGTTGGAGGTTAGTTAGCAGCTCTGCCTCACGGTGGAAGTCCTTGCGGGCATTGTCACTGGCATCCTTCAGTGTCTGGTGGAGAAAACGAAAATGTAAGGAAGGGGAGATGTTCGCAGAAGGTAGCGAACATGTGGGATAGCACTGTAAGGGTAAGGTAAGGACACTCTACTGCATAAAGGATGGAGGAAGTACTTTCTTAATAACTTTTTTAGAAATGCAGACATGATGTTTAAGTGCAATTAAGTGATAGCAGTACAATTTTAATTTTCCTGCCACACGTCATCCCAAACAATGATTTTTCTTGTAAGAGAATTCATGATCTTACTGTGCCAGGTGTTTTCCAAACACAGAAAAAGTAAACCGATACTACCCCAAAAATACACTAGTACACAGCTGGTTCATATACTCTAGCATTTAACTCAGGCAAACCCTAGTATCCTGTTGATATTTACCTTTCCTGTAAGTTCTTTAAAATAAAACTCTTCTTGTTTAGTGAAAATGTAGAGGCATTCTTTATGTATTACTAATATCACTGTTGCTGATGTTGGCCCCTATGGTGTTCTACACATTGGGTAGATGTATACACGGGTACATCCCTGGAGCAGAACTTACAACCTTAGATTTCAGCCAGAAAATCCTTTGAAACTCAGTAAATCTACTCACATGCCTAAGATTAAGCATATATATATAAGTAACTGGAGGATCAATCCTAAATTGATAGAGAGGAAGTAGATGCAGATCAAAATTCTGGGGTGTCAGTTTTTCTCACTCGATTTTATTTATAGAGCTCTAAACTCCTGCATATTTTCGTTTTGAAGAAAATACATCAACACTGGATCATATAGGAGGCTTAAATCTTGTATAGTGAAATAATGCTAATTTAACTGCCACACATAGGCAGTATCAGATCTCTTCTTAAGAACTACACTTCCTGAGCAAGGAAACACTTTCATGCACCAAAAAAAAAGCGCAAAGTCTGATACCAATTAAATGAGGAATAATTAGAATTGACAATAAATGACTACTAGGCTCTACCTTCAAAAGGTACAGTGGTTGCACTATACAAATTCAAACAATATTTTTAAAAGAGTAAGAGAAAGATAGCAGGTTACCAGTGTTCACAAATTATGATTCACAGAAACTGATGTCTGGGCTCTGTACTTCTGGATTTTATCTACACCTTGACTTAATACAAAGAAAGATGAGAAACAAAAGTAGTGGCATTGTTTTAACTAAAGATGCTTTTTCCTGGTCATCTAGTCACTTTATTTTTCTACCCTAAATTCATATACAGAGCATGAGACCAACCACACTCATCAGAACAAACACAGAACAAGTTGATACTGTGCAATCATTCTTTTAACAAACCCACTTATTAGCTGCAGTAGTCATGGTTTATTCAAAGTTTTTTCTTTAACAGAGACAATTCTGTCCACTTTTCTAGTATTATGTGTATGCATGTGTGAAGAAGGAGGAGAAAACACTTGCTTTACTTGTGAAACTGCAACCACAGGTCCTGAAAAATGAACAGCTACCACAATAAGATCCACATGGGGGGACAAGAAGCAGGGCAGACTGGATAGCCATCTACCAAATTCAGGGGCTTTTCCCTATGGATTTCAGGCTGTATGGATCCTAGAGGCAATACAAGTCACTTGTGTCATAGATGTCCCTTCCCTGAGGTACCCACTTACTCATGAATCTCATATGTCTTCAGGCCCAGAATCCTTCTACCACAAGTTTTACCAATAATGATGCAACAAGGATATTGCATCATCAAAGGTCCACAAGCTATGATATATTAGTGTACACAGCTATGTCACCTAAGGTGGATATCAAATTGGCTCCTCATTATGGTCCCCACACAGCAGCATCTGAACTGAGTAAGGGATGAAATTGAAATGTCTTCCAATGCTTCCATGCTTTGGGATGATGCCTTAACATGACAGAGGCACCAATCCACAGTCCAATCTACTCTCTATAATGAAATCACTGGGAACAATTCTGTTGTCACTTCAGTTTCCTCTGGTGGTTTCACGTATAAAGCAATGGAACTTTAATTCTTCTCAACAACAGAATTAGAGAAACAATTCATATAAAAGCAATTTTTAAATAATAGCAACCTGGAATAAAAAATTGACAGGGAGACGCATCAGCCGATACTCTTTCCAGCAGGCCTTTCCCTGGAAAGACCGTAAAAAAGCTGTCAGCTCTGCCCTGTGAGGATGGCGTACTGTGTATTTCAGAAGACGCTTTTTTATCTCACAGAAACAGCAAAATTATCATATGACAGAGCAGTTGCCATGGCAATTACACATTTTCTGTCAAACAGCAAAATACAGAAAGGTCTAAAACCCAGGTAAAACTCAGGCAGGGTTTCTACTACTAAGGGGCGACCTGAATTTCTGTCACCCACCACTGCAAAACCCCCTTTTCATTATTTTGTGCAGCCTATAGAATAGACACAATGCATGAGAGATAGCTGACACAATCAGGCAAGGAGGAGACTGGAAAGTGAAAAAATTAATAAGTATGTAGAATTTACATAGAAATGACATTGACTAATGCATTTAGCTTGTTCTCAGTGCAAAAGAAAAAACAACACCAAAATAAAACCAGAAGAACACAAAGAAAGAAAAAGACATATCCATTATTATTATCATTACTGGCAAGTACACCAAAGCTTTGTGTACAAAGCACTTTTACCAGTCAATAGGATTTTTTCCTGAATAGGAACTGAGATACAACCACATGTACCTTGCAACCACTCAGGCCAGCAGCTAAGGAGGAGGGACACGCACTCTTGGGCAACGGAGGGACCCCTGGCTGTTACAGGAGTTCCACATCCGCTGAGTTCATCCTTGTGACAGTTGGACTGCCACCTCATGCTTATTGTCCTCCACAGAGTCCTTGCCCAGGTATCGATGTGCCATTTAGTCTCTGCAGACCTGTGCTCTGCAGCGAGTGCAAGCCGCCAGCTCCTTAGTCCACCCCAACACCACAGAGCTGCACTCATGGATGAATCAGAGTAAGAGCAGGGGGATGTGGCTCTCAGTGACATGAGTATGACTCAGTGATGAAACTCTCATGACAGCTGTCCTTTATAAAGTTTCAGCCTTCCCCTATGAAATCCTTACTACTGCTTTCCATCACCATACAAGAGCTGAGTGGTATATTTCCTCAAGAAATGAATGGGTGGTTTTGATCCTTGCCTGAACTAAACCCCCGAAGAGTTGAAAACCTTTGGTTTTCCTCTGCAGATACCGTAGATATGTTGTTCACCTCATGCACATGGGAGTCTGCTAGCTGAGCGCAATCCTAGAGCAGCACAGGGTGAAACCCCCTGCAATCTCCTAAGAGAGCCTGAGGCAGCTGCTAACCTGTGCCCTGACAGTCACCCTCACCTCCAGCTCCAGCCAGGTTACTAGTGCAAGACTATGCCTGGGTATCCAACCCTATACGGAGACAGTATGGATCCCGGCCTGAACAGCCACTGTGGCATGGCAAAATGGCCCGCACGGAAACAATAATTTATCCTTCCTTCACCCTCTATTCTCTAAAAGCGCCTGCAGCAAATGGTGTCCTGATGTGATGTGCAGACACACCCAGGGAGAAGGCTAGTACAATGTCCATGCAACCAGCTTAACCTGTGGTTAAGCTCTCTGCTCACAGGGTTTGACCCATAGAAAGCATAAGCCTGATGGTTGAAACAAATTTACACAGATTGTCTTTCTCCCCTTCCAAGGAGCAAAAGCTCAAACACTTTAGGTTGTTTATGCTAAGCCTAACTCTGTATCTTCCCAGATTTTTCTGGGCCTCTTAAGCTCCTTAATAATTTGCTACAGCAACGTCAGCATTTCAGATACCAGCTGGCCGAGAAGGGGGGGGATGCGTGTTGAGTCAGATGGAGTGATGCTGAAGGCCAGGCATGAACCACACAGTTGCCCAGCAACTGGCAGGCACAGGTAGCCAGCGGGGACCACCAGCCATCCTGATCCACCCCATGCAGGTCAGACCATGTCTCCTCACTGCCAAAATCCCCCTGGCACTGCCTTACTCCTCACCAAGCACACATTCCCATTGGGCTCACCAAATCTATTTCACAGGGACAAGTGTGCTGTGACTTTGCTTAGGGGGTTGAAGCTCTCTAAAGCCCTTGCTGTGTGCTGGAAGGAGCTGGCCTCTGCTGCTGGCATCCAGGTCTGCTCCTCCATGGCAAAAAAAAAAAAAAAAAAAAAAAAAAATCACACATTTTCACTGCCAAACCCTGGGCCTAGTAGTGGTGTTCGGAGACACAGTCCTCTGGCTAGCCCTCTGCACATCAGTGAGGTCCCATCCCCTGACCTCTACTGAGACTGCAGGACGCCTGTATGCTACAGTTGGTACCACGGTAAAAGAGAGAAGCTCTAGGCAATTAACCCCTCAGTTATATGGGGATCAATCCAATGGCACAGTACACCAAAAAATTTGCTCTTTGACAGCAGCCAGAGTCACATCTTCAAGAGTCAACGTGAGAAACACAAAATGGGCATAACCTGTCTCCAGAGGCAATTCTTCCCACAGCTGCCTGCAAGATCCTTGCTAAGGACACTACAAAGAGTGGACCTGGTAAAAAAAAAAAATAGCATGACAACTGGTCCAGAAAACTGATAGATTTGTCATCTAAACCCATGGAGACATCTCTCCCTTTAAAGGCTGAATGTTCTTCCTTGTGAATTACACTGAGAAAGAGCAGCAGAGAGCAAGCGTGGTGCAGCATTTAACAGCAGCAGTGCTAGGCTCCATTTGGTCAGGACTTTCAAAGGGAGCAAGTGAATAGAAAGACTTTTATTTTGCTATCAAGCAGTTCCCTGAAGTGATAGAGGAAAGGCAATTTCCACTCTAGCTTCACCAAAATACAATAGAAAATTCATTCAGATCTGGTTTTGTCATCTCCAGTCTCTTGCTTTCTCCTGTCTATGATATATCCCTTCAGGTCTTAATTTTTTCTCACCAGTCAGTGTGACTGAACAACTCCCAAGTATCAAAAAGCTTGTAACCTTGGCAATCCCCAAAACCCTGTTATTTTTCATGGAGCGAGAAAGTACTCTACAAGTCTGTCCTCTTTTCATGTTCCTTCACTGCCAGATCCATAACTCTATTTCTTGTTTCCAAACTCAAAAAGATGGTCTACTTGATTTCTTTTACTGTATGGTTTGATCCAAAACATTCGAATGGTTGCCTAATTGTGACTGGTCAAATGAAATTATTTTCTGATCCATATGCACAGCCCAAATTCTAAATGTGGATTCCCCCTGCATTTAATGAGATACTTCAAATGCTGAACACCTTGTTCAGCTTTTGGCAGAACACTACAGATGGAGATAAGAGATTGTTGCCAGGGAGACTTTGCAAACTCTTAGAGTGTAGTTTCACCGATACTGTTTTCTAGCATACATCCATAGCTGAGGTCACCAGCCAACCTCAGCCCTTCCATTTTGGGGGATGAAAAGGCTTGATACGGTGAAGCAGGCTTGGTGTCCAAGCTCAAAGATCAAGCTGAAAATCTTCTTACTCCTTGGTAGATTCCCAATGTACCATGTAGCCTGTGCCCTTTAGGAGAACTGAAAAAATCCCTTTTTTTTTTTCCCCAGAAATGTGAGAACTATTCTGTATACTTGAAACTCACAGGTTATGGCTGTTTTCATGTAGTTTCCTCCTCCACTGCACTGCATTTTGGGAGAGTGGACTGGAGCTGTATAATAAAGAACCACTCCTCCAGGTCTGACATATCATGGCTTCTGGGTTTCCATAATACAGCCAGTGTTTAACAGCATATGACAGTATTATCCACAAGTTTGTTATAACATTCCTGGCAGCTATATTAATGACAATTACCCACAGATAATCTCAGTGGCTAACTAAAAGAATGGAACAATCCTGAAAAAGAAAGGTCGTCTTTGAGTAGCAATTATACATATAACCTATTCACTTAGCTAGTAATAGATTATTTTTTTAGACACACATATGTCACATGTATTTTTAATGACCTAGACATTATTTTTCACTAATTATATTTTAGATAGATCATAAAAGATTTTGCCCCTTTGTGACACAGTCTGTTTACCCTCTTTTCCTTATGAAATTCAGCTCTCATTTTATAATCCACAGCAAGATCAAGTATCACATTCTCTTAACACTCCATTAGCCTTGTGAACCCTTCCACATATATCAGAGCAGTTACACTGGGGTACGGAATAGGAAAACACGACCATTTACAAATAAAATAGCATTAGTTGCAACCATGAATTAATAATGGAAACCCTAGACTCTTTTACCTTCACTGCCACCAAGATCTTGTCCTGCTCAGGACAGAGGTTATAGCATTCCGCCAGAAAGACTTTCCCAAAGGCTCCTTCTCCCAGTTCTCTTTTGAGAACGATATTGTGGCGCTTGATGTGCTGCACAACTGTGAAGAGAAGACAAAACGGAAGTCAGAAGTGAGCTGCAAGGCCAGGATGGGATGGGGTTCACGCTTACAGCCACACAGAGACAGGGTTGTCTGTAGAGTGGGGTGCGTGTCGTGGAAGGAATCAAAGTGCCCATGTGTCATTCATTAGTGGTTTGCCCAAAACAAACGAGTTAATATATTTATATTTGGAGACTAGTGTATTTGCTGGGTAAGAAGACATTGAATTAAGAGTCACCCGGGAAAAGGCCATTTATGATTGTATTATGATGGCTGCTGCAGAGCATACTTAACAGCCAACGCTGTTTCTTTTTTTTAAACATGAAGACAAAGAATCAGAAAACAAAACAAACCTTTCTCACACCACTTCTATTTCTGTACTTCTAACAACAGCTGAAATCTCTTGTCTAAAGCCAAAAAGATTTAAAATTAACCTAATCCAGGAAAACAAGATGTGCCCTCTTTCAACTAAATCCAACTTACTCTCTGGTTCCCTTACCACTTGTTCAACTGCTCCGTGCTATACTACAGTTACAATAAGACAGAAGTCTCATTCTCGCAAATATGATTTACAGTATTGCTCTGAAGTAAAAGAAATAAAAGATGGACAAAGGTTTTAGTCAGCATAGTGGACAGAGCCCTAGCTGAATTGCAGCCCAGAATCAATTGATTCAGACATTAAAGTCCTTGAGCATTTTTGTTCATTTTACATTTTCCTTTCAGCACAAGCTTCCATTAAAAGATTTAATATTTAAAAGACTGTACCAAATTTTGTAGAATACATTATCAATTTGCAATGTTAAAGCTAAATAAAGCAGCTGTAAGGGCAGTTTAACTGGGCAACTCAACAGGGCTGACAGCTTGTGTTGCTGAAATTGTACAAACAGTCAGCATCTACTGATGAATTTAACCTCAGTGCATTTAGCTGCTTTTGCAAACACTGAAATTTAACCCTGCCTAGATAAAGCCTATTTGCAACTTTAAAATTCTAAACACAGTGAAGTAAATTGTGGTGCAGGTATCAGGCCAGCTTCTGCAAAGGCATGAATGTCACCTCAGCTGCTTAACTGCAGGGACCAGGACTGAACCCTGCCAATAATTTAGGACATATTCAGATGCGGACCAACCCCTGCCTCCATACTTGGCCACACATCTGTTCCAAACTAGGTGACCACTTGTGCAGAAAGCACCTTGCTTCCATTATTAAAAGATGGAAAATGGAGTGCTGCTGGTAACGGCGGTGGGGAGATATGGCACAGCCCGTCCCCATTGCTGTCACCAGCATTTGGAGAGAGGGCTCACAATCTATGAGAGAAAAATACATGTGTCCCACACTCTCAGCCTATGGCGATGCAACCTGAGTGCACTGCATGTAAATGCACTTTGTATCCACGTGCGTACATGCAAGGAGAACCTGGTGCTACAGCAAGCCAGGAAAGCAAGAGGTGTCCCAGGTGCCTCCATCATGACTCTGCCAGGTGCGCAGCACACCGAGGAGCAGACCTCCACCAGACCCAGCTGGCACATGCCAGAAACCCCCAGGCCGGCATGCAAGCAGGCCCAACATGCCCTGGGAGCGGAGTGAGGAAAGACAGCTTCTCCCCATACCACACCAGACCCACCAGGGCTTGACCTGTCCCCTCAGTTGGTGGCTGCAAGGGGGGCATCGATGCCTTCCTCCTCCAACACCAGGTGTCCTGGCAGAGGCCATACATCCCATTAATAGCCGAGTACACGTGAAACGAGACTGCAAGGTACCAATGTTTTTCACTCTTGTCAAAGTCTCGCCTAGCGTAAGATTAAGTGTTACTGTGGTGATGCATTTATATGGATATGCTTTGTTCGGCCAGCCACCCCAGCAGCTGCCCTGCAGCCAGTAGGAATTTGCATATTATTTGCATTTCTTCCTCAGCACTGGCTTTTCAAGTAGAGCACAAAATGTAGTCAGCCCAAGACGGGCCTGAACGAAAACACACCTTTTCCTTATGGACACAAGTTAACTGGCATCCCTCACCTCTCCTAACACCAGTCACAAGGCAGACACACGGGGAGGACCACTGCCTGGATGTGGGAGCGTGTCACACCTCGCCATCTGTGCTTTAAAAAATGCCTACTAATAAATGAGTACTCATCCCTACCCCCTGCCAAACCTGCCATTCAGCCCTGCCTCTTGGGGAATTCTTCTGTTTCCCTCTGCTTGACCAGTATCACCAGGAGGATGCCTCTCTTCCTTTCTTAGAGAGACAAGTTCAGCTGCATGTTACCAGTGTCACCATCTTAAAATGTCCACAAAGCCCATAGACAAGGAGTAGAGCTGAGATGCTGTCCTACAGGCGTCAGCAGCAAAACTCCAGTAGAGGCAGTTTTTCACTTGGTTCTCTCCACAGCTGCCAAAGACCTGGTGATGAACACAGTCGACTTTCTGAATTTTGTGTGGTCCTCTCCATTTTGAATCCAGCCCACCCCCAATGTTGGCCCTAGCAGTAGGAAGGTCTTTTGTGAAGTTGCGGGAGGACTTCGCAAACAATAGAGTAAAAACAAGTAAGAAACATATCAGCTATTTCTCTGTAGTACACTTACAGCTGCTGCTAAATGCTCTTATATAAGCCAAGTATTTGAATAAGCAACCCATCCCATAAACCAAACTGTTAAAACCAAAACACAGCAAGCTGCAGGAGAGATCTGCACAGAATATATTTGCAACTTGTCACGCTCTATCCATCCCTGTTACCTTTCTGAGCTGCACTGAGTTACTAAACAAATAAAAAATGACAGTAAATGTGACTAAATGGGTAGAGATTAAATATAAGAACAATGCAAGTAAATCAAACACATATGATGTGACGGAAATATGAGCTAAGGAAAAAATCCATTTAGCAGACTCAGGGCCCCAGCCATAATGACACCGTCTTCAGTGGGAGGAGATTTCAGCAGGAGATACTCTTAAAAAATTCAGGTCAAAATCTGCTTTCAGTTAATATCAGGATAAAGCCAATTATCTCTGTTGAAGTCCAAGAGATTATCCTGGATTTACATTGAAGAAACAAAGCCGAATTTGGCCAAAGAGGTGGCATAACTGAATTACCAAAGAAGTGGTCTCATAACGTTGTCTCACAGGCAAAGATACACAAACATTCAAAGGGCAGCTATGTATTTTCCTCCTTTTGACTCTAAATGGTAGATGCCTTTAAGCTGCCATTTGTACTTTTAAAAGCACATCATCCCCAGTTTAAAAGATCTTGTCCGATTACTGTAAAAAATACATTACATTAAGCTAAAAGCTAAGTCGAGTTGAAACACTTAAGAGAAAAATGAAACATAAAATATGAAGTGAGACCAAGCAAACTAAACAAGGATAAATGCTGAAAAGAGGCTATGGCGTTAAATAACAACCACACAGCTGTGCCCATAGAAGCAGGGGGCACCCACGGATGACTGCAGGGAATTGTATGGCAACAGGGAGCACAACTGCAGAAAAGGGCTCTCTTCTCACCTTGTGGTCTCAGAGACATCCCACCAACAGAGCTGGACTTCTAGGTATTTCACTCACTTACAAACAGCACGTCACACTGGAAATGACGCATCAAAGCCTTATCCTGCAAACACTATCTGCAGGCATGGGATTGTACTCCCCAGGTAACCTACCTTTGATGGTGAGGCTGAACAGAGAGGGTCACACCACATTCTGGAGTGGGTCCCAGCAAAACGGGCAACTTGGGATCACCTCACCACATTGAATTCACTGAGTTGGATGTGACTGATTCCAGCCATGGACAGCAGGATGCTCAGCAGTATAAATTATTAAAATGTTTCTGCACATAATTAAAAAGTGAAATGCTGTGACATAGTGAAAGTGTTTTCCTCTTGGCCACAAACAATAGGTCTGAACGTTTTACCACCACATGTGACCATTACACCACCTAAGTTGACCTTCTACACAGCACAGAGCGTAGTATTGAGTTAAATGACTTGTGCTTGGCAGAAGACTGCCTTCAGAAAGCAGCTGCGCCAGTCTTGATTTGAAAGTCTGAGCTATTCACTTGCCCTACTGTGTAATCATTTTCATTGCTAATAAAAATGTATGCCTTTTTCTTTGTCTCTTAATTTTTAGCTTGTCTGGCTTGCACCTCCCTCCCTTGGGTTTTTGGAGACCTTCTCTGCTAGCTTGAGCAATCTTTTAAAGTCCGGTATTAAATATGCATAATCAACATTCTTCTTGCTCAGCTTGGTAAGGCAAAGAGATGGAAGCCCCTCCCAGGAAAACATCTTCTCCAGTTTACCAGTCATTTTTGTGGCTCTTCTCTGGAAAAATTTTCAACAATCTTTTAAATGAAGTTGTTTCCAGTTGTTTTTCCCAGCTGGAAGCCACATTTTTGTGTCACTCTCCACAAGGTTATCAAAAAACCATAAAATCAGATCCCTGTATCTGCATGTCCAAAAATCACACTAGGCCTTTTAAGGCTGGGTTTCCCAAAAAGCATGAAAATTACACAGTTGTGTGGTATGCATGGTTGTGTCTCATCTTGAACACCTCACCCAATTACAATATCACAAGTACAATATGCAAGTTTCAGATGTGTTCCCATATGCCTTATGAGAACAGCAAAGAAGAGGAGAGATCTGTCCTTATGGGGAGGCTGCAACATGGACTCACTGCCTGATGGACAGTAAAAGCCATAGCAGACAGGCTCCATCATCACTGGTCACTGAACTACCAACACTGGAAGATCCTGTTGTGTTGCATGCCCACTTAAATCATCTGCTGAATCCGCTTTTAGTACACCATCCAAAATTCTGCTAGCAGCACACACGTGGAACACTCCTGATGAAATTTGTTATGCCAGGACTCTGAGAAGCAAATGAGGATTTTCAAGATGCCAAGTAAACAGGCAAGGTAATATTATAAGCTTATTTACAGTTGCATAAGAAAACATAAGAAAGCAGCAGCAGAAATGACTCAGCTTGTGATGTGACATGAGGTGCCACAGACAGACATTTTGCAAGTTTCTTCTTTTCTTCTCCCACCATTTCTCTTGCAATTGTGAACACTCAACTATTTCTAAGATATTGCTAGCAAAACCATGTATAAACAGCTGCGTGATTGTTCAGATAATATACCAAATTTATAAAGCATTTGTCATTCACATAAAAGAAGGGGTGGAATTTCAGACATAATCCCATAGCAGGAGGATACAAAATCACTATGAACAGCAGACAGCAAGTCTAGCCCGATGGCCATTGGATTCTGCAGTAGCAGCATCTCTACAGTTCTGCATGCCAGAGTAGAAATTTTGGCACATTGAGATATCTACTCTCTAACATCGCAATAAAACCAACAATAACCACTTTTTTTTTCCCAACCTTTTCACCTGTCAGCGTTGCCTGGATGCAGAAATAGGCCAGCTCAGTTCTGAGAATACATTTCTGATTATTTGATGTATTTATCCCATACGACATACGTTATTTATTATTATCTATATATTTTTGTGTAGTGCTATTGTTGTTTAACTTTTACCACACGGCAGCAACAAATTCTCATGCAAGACCGCTGCCCAGCTGTTGTAGGTGCAAACAAGGAAGCAGCATGTTTTCTTATACATAGTCCACAGCTGAGATTCAACTGACACTTCTTTAACAGAAGGAAAATAAGCTGACAGAAAACCCACTCCTCAGGGACTCTGCTCTAAATGAAAGGTGCTGGTACAGGCTACAGAAAACTGAGTATGGAGGATCCACAGAAGAATGAGGTCGGAAAGGCACTTGGGCCTTGTCACGTTACCTGTGCAAGCATGGCTTCTGAATCTCTTTGAATTTTGTTTTGCTTTTTTGAAAAAGAACAGCTGAATTCAACAGTTGTGAAATAGTTATCTGTGAGTGGCCATCAGTGATTTGCCAGATTTTTCACGTGCATCAGACCCCAAGTGGGCCTTGGGGAGACATTTAATGGACAAGTTGAATAGGCAGCGGTCTTCCTGGAAGAACTGGAGACATTTATGAAAGGCAAATCTGTGAACACTCACGGGAATGGCATAATTCCCAGGGATTTCCTAGCTGTCAAGAGCTACATCTGATGAAAAATCCAATAAATCTGTGATTTCTGCAGCTTAACCTCTCCGTTGCTATCAGTTGCTTTCAGGAGCTATACTTTAAATCCTGGAGTTTCTTGGTTGAGAATTAGGCTTCCCTTCGTGACATAGTGCTGCAGCTCCTGGAAGGGTGCCCAGTCCTCCCCAGTCTGCCCACAGGGGCACCACAGCTCTTGCCCACTGTAAACTCATTCTGGTGTAGCTGGCAGGGCTCTTCTCTGGCTGAAACTCAACTGTTTGCTGTCTTTTGGTGTTAATATTTGATTTCTGGTGAGGCATTTTATCTTACCCTTTTGTTACAGTAATTGATTTCTTTTAGTTAACCAATATCCTCTCAGTTTGGCTACAGATAGGCATATGCCATACTTGATTAGATCCATATAATCAAATAAGAGCTACTTAATAATAAATATAATAACAATGCTATCATTGTTTTAAATGCATGAGCATTATGAGCTAAATTCACCCTTCAGGAAAACAAGAATAACGAAGTCAACCGTTTTTTCAGGCATGAATTTGCTCTTGCATACTAAAACTAAGGTACACAAGGCCCACAAGCCTTAGCAACCTGAAACTGTTTTTTATTTCAATTACAAATATGTATTAAATATGGATTTGATCTGTTATGTGCTAAAACAATTGAGATATATCAGAAAACTGAAAGCTAAATTTGGCACTCTATGTTCAGAATAAACAGCAGATATCAATCACACTGTTTTCTCTTTCTATGCTGCTTCCAGCCTACTAGCAACTTTTCAGCACAGTATGGTAAATCAGCTTTAAGCAGAAAACTGTGGTGGAATTTTAAACCAAACATTGCCTTTGTAGATATGTATACACTTAATTTGTAAATGCCAATCTCAGTGCACTTTTTCCAAAAGATTAATGATGGTAAACCTTAAAGGCTATCGTGCATGAGTTGCTGTATGAAACCTCTGCTGGTATTATTTTTTTGTGGCAATTCTGGTCCGTCTTCCATGTTTAAGTTAACTGGAGACAATGATCTCACCACAACCACCCTTCTCTTAGCTCAGACCACGAAATCCTTTCCCTCAGCATGATACTAATCTTTAGGGATCTTCTGTGCTGCCGAAACAGAAGAACTCAGCAAAGGATGGGGAAGTACCATGTACCATATCTCATATAATAGACAATTGCAGGAGAGAAGGGCTAATAAATGTACGGTTTTCAAAGTATTAACTTTTTTCTATCTCTGTTTTCAGAAACAGGTGTAGTCTGAAAAGCATCCCAGGATGCCAGTCTGAGAAGCGGGACCTGAAAGAAACATCATACGTTCAGAGGCTGAGCCATATTCAAGCTTGGCCTAAGCAGGTATAAAGGTGAAATTCGAAGGAGATTGCCCTATTTTTGATGTAGGTTTCTCTGCTTTGCTTTTTCTCTTCTCATTTTAAAAGGAAAATGAAATCATTTTGTACCTTGATATAAGGGAGGACAGAAGGGTTTTACTAGTGGCCTTTCAAAGGAAATACAAAAAGTAAATGGACCTTGCAAGCCTGTGAAGGAATAAATGATGTGCTTAGCTCACAGTCCCAAATTCTGTCCCCTTATATAATTATATAAGTTACACACATACTTAATCTTTGCCTTCTGCTGAACTATTTTACTAAAAGATAGCACAGCATCTGATCTGCCATGTTATATGGGTAGGTCTGCCCTCTTGCAACTAATTGTGCACGGAAAGAAAAGGGAACAATACAGAAAACGTCGTAGGAGCATGACAGAACGCCACCTTTTATATATGACTTTTAAGCATATTATTTATGCTTTTCCTAATAATTTTTGTCCTGCTTCAGAGCCTCTTTTACAGTTCTATCAGGCTGCAGTACACTGTGTGGCTTTCCACAAGGAAAGCAGAATCTTACACATGCCCATGGTTTGCTTTCTTTGGGCCAACTGAATTAAACTCCTCCCCTAGAGGAAGGTTCAGTCTCTGCCTGCTTCCTTAACTGCACACAGTTAAGGCTTTGTGACTACATGGTTACTTGCTCTTACGACACTGTGCGTGCTGCCCCCGTTCCTGGATTTTGCTGTAAGTGGCCTTTAAACACAGAGAAAAGTTACAGTTTTGGTTATCTGTGAGGAGAACCCGCAAAAGACACACAAAGACACCAAGCATTGCACACAAAAGAAGAAACCTTCCTCGCCCCTTGAACAGATCACTGTATTATTCTCTGAGAAACAAAATCAGCAGCAATGAGAGAAAACAAGTCTTGAGAAGAAAAGAACCTCAGTTTGCCCTCTGTCCTCTGGGGACGCAGAAGGGGTTAGCGCTAATCCTTGTACTGCCCCAGAGCCCCATGCAACAGGAGAGATGAGCAAAACCACCATAAAAGGTGAACAGACCTGAAAAAGAGGCTATTCCCTTTTCCAGACATGCTGTCCTTCAGCATTTCTGCGTCCTTCCATAGTGAGAGGCATGTGCTGCTCTGCTTCTGTTTCACTGACAGGCTGGCACACCTCTTTGCTAGGGCATGCTGTCTACAGGGGCTTATGTTCCCATAGGGCATTTCCTCCTTGGCCCCTGTTACAGTTTCAGAATCCCAGTGCTTATGGGCAACATAGGCAGCTGTAACTGGCAGCATATACTTGCAAGGTACACCCAGAAAATTTGTCTTTACTGCTGGGCTGTGCCAGATACCTCTGCTGCAGCCACAAAGCAGTCAGAAGTTTATTACATTGTGCTAGCTTCAGATGAAAGCCCTACAAGTTCTCACTTATCGGTCATCCAAATGAAGTCACAAAGAGTTTGCAAGACTGCACATGCGGAGGGCTTTTCAGGACCAGGTTCTCAACAACTGCAAAGAAGAGATGACTTCTCTTTTGTCTTGTTGCACATGCACTGGAAAAAATGATTCCTCTGTTTCCATATGAACATAGCACATGCTTCATTTTTCACGCTTACAAAGATCTGCTTATCATAGACGACACATCACCTCCTCTGCTGACCTGGTTCTTCCATCCTGCATCTTCTGAAGGACGCAAACCATAAAGTGTATGTTTTTTGTATGATAACAACACAAATTGTGTAAAGGTCATAAGGTTTCTACAGCCTGGGTGACTTATCATTCTCCAGGGTCTGACAGCCTCCCCAAATCCTAGGGAAGGACACGAATGAGACTGCATCATGCCCCTTGCATTGAGCTTTGCTTAAGCAAACAGTGGTGCTCCTACTTGGAACTGCTCTGTAAATTACACTAAACTGTAGCCCAGCAGGATTTGAGAACACTTGAAAGCCTTTTTTAATAGCAGCAGGATAAATGCCTATTCTAATTGTCCTGATAGAAAACCCAACCTGCCCCATGGATACAGTGAGAAAAGAAAAGCTGTGGCAGCAGGACTTTCCCAGATCATTTCTCTTGCAAAAAAATGTCATGTATTTTCTCTTCTCCCCTCTTGGATCTGCATGTTATTGTCATGTAACATGAAAACTAACACTAACAGATCTAGCAGAGAATATGAGAAATCTCCTTCTGCTCATTGAGCTCCGGACTGTGTCATCCATGAGTCAAAACTATGTTTCTCTACATTTCAGACAAATGAGGAGGAGTCCTCCTTCTTTGCTAAAGCAAGTTTGGTGAGGGAGCAAAAGTCCTAAATATGTACCGCCCCTTGCAACCTGTCTGCACAACATACACCCCAGGGCCACTCGCCCTGTAGCGGGTCAGAGGCAATGCCAAGCTCTGTGTGCCCCTGTGGCTGCGGACAGATAGGCACCAGCCTCTCAGTCAGCACGTAGCCCGTCTGTCCAGCCAGCTAGCCAAACACAGGCGGGCTTCAAGTAGGAGCAGAGAGTGCCTCGGTTACACTACAGACGACAAACCAACAGGTCTGTTTCTCAGCAAAGTTCCCTTCAGACATCTCTTTAAAGAAGGGCTTTGTAAATTTTCACTAACACATAAAAATCCCCTCCCACATATCAATAGAACTTTATTTTAGAGAAAGAGAACGCACACAGATACATTAATCAAAAGTTAACTATATGATATGTCAGCAGCTAATGAAAAACAAAGACCTATACTCCTTTAGGGTAACGACAGCTTCCCACAGGGTCCACTGTGATAATGAACAGTCAGAGCCCCAGTACCAACAGCGACAACACAACCAAACAACCAGTAAATGGAATCTTTTAAAGCTGTGGCCCATGACGAGGTTGAGGACAAGTTCAGTCTCTGCCAATATGCTTTCAGCACCTAAAAGCATCTTGGTTTTGAGTTGATAATTACAGTGTGCTGAGCCAAGCATCTGTCACTAAGGAACAGGAGCTGCCCAAATGCAGCAAAATGCATAGAAGTTTACTGGCTGATTTATCACACAATAATGAACCCAGTTACAGCCTTTTGAGGCATGGAAGTGAAAGACAGAAAGAGGGAGGGAAAAAAAAAAAAAGAAGAGGAAAGGGAGGAAGAAAGAGCTTTGAACATTTTGTTCCAGTCAGTTTCCAAGACAGAGGAAAACACCAGGCGTGATTCAATCGACGGATGCCCTCCCACAGCCCCTTGTTGCTGGAAAAGTGGCTACTGGGCAGATACCCGAGCACGTATTTCCCAAAGCACACAGACCCAGTCTTTGCTGAGACGTGAACTCTCACTGATGGCACAGCACACACACATACCAGGGCAAACAAGAAGAAGAACGGCAGAAATGGCTGAATGAACTTTATTCAGGATCTGACATACGATGTCAGTATAATGAACATGACCTAAAGAAGAGTGTTACACTCATAAGCAGACTGAGTTGGCAGCTCTGACCAATTAGTACCAGTTAATTTTATGGTGATAGCTAGTACACACGTATGATATTCTGTAAAAGCTTAATAGATGTCACCATATATCATAGTCACTTTTCTCCCCTGCACTCCTTATATTTGGAAAGTACTCACAGTTTAATCTTCTGCAATACTTGTAGTAGACTGAATTGAACGCAAATGTAATTCTGGCAGTCTCTGCAAGAAACCAAAAATGCATGGACCAGAAAAGTTCTCTTCTCAACTAGTGTCTATATGACTGTTGCTTTTGAAAAACAAAACTGTTTTGTTCCAAATACTGTACACCATGATATTTACAGCAACTGTAGTCTGCACAGAACAAAGATAGGCAAAATGTGGGGTTTTTTCTCCCCTTCCTTCTGAAGTTAAGTTTTCTTCCAGAGCAATAAATACCAGCTGCCTACACACTCATGTACTTGGAAAGCATTTTGAGCAGCAGTAACCAACACAAATGGCTGCTACGTTTGTTGAACTGTAGTGGCAGAATACCCCACGTACTTATCAGTAAAGGAAATGTTAAAAATTACCATAATTTTTATTGTTACCAGTGAAACAGCTGGATTTTTGTCTCAAGTTGCTTGGAACTGGCACTTGCAGCTAAGGAAATGGGTGTTGTCGGTTGATACGCACGCTGTCTGCGCTTAACTGGAA
Organism: Pluvialis apricaria; assembly: GCA_017639485.1. Taxonomy (NCBI): domain Eukaryota; kingdom Metazoa; phylum Chordata; class Aves; order Charadriiformes; family Charadriidae; genus Pluvialis; species Pluvialis apricaria. The sequence goes on along the minus strand of CM030044.1, from coordinate 45,069,216 downwards.
CACTGAGGCACACAAAGCGTTATTGTTCACCCTACAGACAAGATGTCACCAGGGTAGATTAACAGACCACTTTACAAGCAGTATTGATTAACTCCTGCTTCCTGCAAGACCACCACCAGCAGGAGGGCAAGTACAGACCTGTTTTTAGGAGGGACTGGTCTGAAGCCCCTTACGGAGCTGGAGGGCTACTTTGCTTTTTGCTAGTCCAACATCCACAAAATGATCCCCAAGCAATTTCCAGGACTCCATGTTTCTAGCTTGCCCTTCTGGTCAGAATTTTAAGGAGAAGGGGAAGTGTCAGAAGCTATCATAATTATTTACAAATCAATTTCAAGATTTATTGGGTAGTTTTTCCAGTGTTTTCCTGTGTACAACTCTCACCTTATAGGCTAGTGTGTTGCTTTCACCATTGCTTCTCTTACATTTATTCTTCCCTTGTTCTAACATTTTCTTTGATGCAAGAATGGCAATTCAGCCACACATTCCAAGAATGTAACAGGCTCTAACTGCAAAAATAACCATTCCCGATTTGCATTTTTCCTTACAGAGAAACTACAGAAAGGCAACATCGTTTGCTTCTGAAACCTAGACACAGGCACACATAGAGATGAAAAGGTATTTGTCACCAGCGCTTTGGCAAACAACTCTTATGAGGCTTCTGTTGAGTGAATCCCTTTATCATTGTTTCCCCCACCTAGCAAATAAGGCCAGAAATGCTTACCTAGCTGTTTCATAATAGTGTTGGGTTTTTTTTTTTTCAAATATTAGTTACTTTCTATTTGGACAGTGTCACAAAGCTATAAAGTGTAGGTTTTGTATTCAAAGTTCTTACTTGGTTTATTTTGAAAACAATGGCCCATACTCCTCACTGCCATCACTTTCTTAATTTCCAAAATCTCACATGGAAACTCTTCAAATATGGATTTGTCTGCAATGTATACCTTCCCTCATTTTTACAGGTTCTGGCCTCCTTAAAGTTTAAGTGCATTATAACACAGTCAAAAATAAAAGCAACTGAAAAGAAAAAAATACATTCAGAAAAAAGATTTTACAACAACACTGTTTCTCTTGCATTGCCTTCAGTGTTATCTTGTACACCATGAAACTAATCCTGCTCTCACTCACAAAAATGTAAAGTGGAAAACTCAGTGGAGTTCTTCTAGATTAACAGTCGCAAAGAGAAGCTGCTGAAGAAAGCAACTAAGAAACCCAATTTGAGAAAAAAAAAACCAACTTGCCATGAACAAAAGAAAATGTGAAGTCTGATGCTTAGCTAACTGCCCTAATTCTTTGCTTACTCCACTCTGTATGTTGTTGGTTTACAGTCTTTTATGTACCATCCCGCATAAAAATAAACAGACCCTCAGGGATTAACATACCACAACCAGCACTTCAAAACTACTTGCTGTAGCTCCCTTTCCACACCTTCATAAATGTAAACAAACAAAGACTCTGAACAGGAGCTACTGGAATAATTTTTGTTCCTATTGTGCCTAGCAGGCATCAGAAATGTCACTTGTTGTGGAAATTGGGGAAAGGGGTAAACTGCATCCTAATGAGGGCTACTCTAGCTAAGCATCTTAACAACATCATCAGGAAAAATCTCTTCTCAAGACTATTTAAAAAGGCATTTTTGCCCATGATTAACCAAGTTGAAAGCTAGCTACAGTAGCTAGGAGCAAGTAATTCAAGAACCTGCATTATCCCTGCTACTGCACAAGAAGTACTGTGCTTTCACATATGGACCTTGCTGAAAGCCCTAGCTAAGGACAGCTGTGACGACTCCTGCTCCAGTACAGCATTTTTAGTTCAAGCCCAGCTCTGCAGGAGTCTGACACAACTTTCCCAAATCAGTGACAGCCTTGTCACTGACATCAAGGGGAAACTGAAGCAAGCAGTCTCACAGAAAAGAGGTACATCTTGCCTCAGAAATACCTCAGAAACCAGACAGGGTATGAGTTTGAATGAAAAGACAGTACATACATCGCAAACGTGCTGTATGCTGCAGCTTTCCACCCAGTAACTCAGATCTGCAGATATATAGGAGGGGAAAATCATCCACACCATGGAGTTTATTGTCTCCAGTGAGAAGCACAAGACTGAACTGCTGATGGGCTTGAGAAGAGACATAAGGGAGAGGTTAAATACGGGCAGGGTAGAGTATGAACTTTTTAAAAAAAAAAAAAAAAGAGAAAAGGAAGATGACTAAACTGCTCCAGTTCAAAAGAAAGGGAATCTCCAGACCTCAGTTGATTAGTAGTGCTAGTCAGAATTTCTCCTGTTTTCTCAATTAAGCATTTTAGGTCCTGTTAATTTAGATTTCTTCATCCTGAACAGCCTGTTACAGCTGCTCAGGAACAAGCTAAACATCTGCCCTGCAAAGACTTCCCTTAAAGATTTTATACAACATTTTAATTAAATGTTATCCCTAGTACAGCAAGAATTTGTCCATACCCAAACCAACATCACAGCCACTTGCTTCTGCACAGCGATGTGTTTTTCTGTTACACTAGACAATCATACTTGGGGTTGCTTAGAAAAAAAAAAAAAAAGACAGAAACTTTTGCTAGCTTATTTATCACTACTTCTTAGTGACTCAACTTTATTTCAGTGCCACATATTGCACAGCTGCCAGCCTGTTGGAAATACTTCTGCATCCCATGTGGTTAGTTATCCTACAATTTCAAAAGCTTGTGATCTCTTATGGAAGTTTGCAGATGTAGTTCTCTCACCCTCCCCAGCTATAGCATGACAATGCTTGCCAGAACACAGGCTCTGGCACAGACTTTGGAGACGGATGTGGAAAGGTTACACAATTTCGAAATAAATTCATTATGATCAAGCAGCACCAGTTAAAGCAATCACTCTCCTGGCCAAAGAAATAAGTGAGGAAAAGAAAAACAAAAAAAACAGGTCTTCACTTTTCTGATGTCCTGTTGCATCAAAGCACAGGTTGCAACAAGCTGAGAAAGTGTAATGTGCTTCAACGTCTTTTTCAGTTGCTATGGTACAGTTTCTTATGGAAAATTCCTTGTTCTGCGTGATGTTTTTCCTGCCTCATTTGGGATGGCAGAACCGTTCCTTGTGTCACCTGAGAAACCGGGCTGTCAGTTTCCACCTATTGGTGAGAAAGAAACTCATCAGCAGCAGAACTCAATGGAAAATTCCTCGGGTAGAAGTTTCTGCGCTGGAGGCCAACATGACACTGGGGAGGAAGGACAGATGGGTCGAGGCCGGGAGGGCTACGCAGGAGATCTGGCTTCCACCTCAGGGCCGGCCACAGATTTCCTGCGTGACCTGGGACAAGGGATTGCCCCAAAGTCCCAAAAGGGACTCCCTGCTCGTGCAGCCAGGACAATGCGGCATCCTTCCTCCATTCTTCACCCTGTGTGTGAAGCCCCAGGTCTGTGACCTGCCCACAGGCCAACCAACTAGCTCCAGGTTACAGGAGCAGGGCCACAGCCCAAAAGCTCTTCAGGCAGGGATCGTCTGCAGCTGCAGAGTCCCACAATGCTTCACACAGTGCGGTCTTGTTTGGACCTTGGGGCTCTAAAGTAATGCACGCAAATAATAACAAGTAATTGCATTGTTCTCTGCTCTTAAGGAAAAATATCAACATAGGCAAGGAGGGAAAACTCCAGCTTTACTGTACAGCCAAGCAGGAAAAAACACTTGGCTCCTCGAGGAGATCTGCAATCTATTTTCTGCATAGATAATACCAAAAATTGCCAGAAACATAGTATAAAAATGGTATTATAGCATCACACTAGTGATACAAAGCAATCAGGGATAGGGCTTATTCACTGGGGTAATTTCTTTTATGGATTAGTTGGAAGTAATTCGATTTTAATGTGACATTTTTCTTGCTGGAATTTTTTTCCTTCCAATCAAAAAAATATTTAGATTCTACCACTTTTGACTCATGAAAAAAACAAAGCATGGTTAAAAAAAAAAAGGTGTTAACATTTCAATGCAGTTGGATACCTGCTGTACTTCAGAATGCCGAAATTCCCATGGGCTCCCTACGGTGATGAGAAGAGCTTTTGACCTCTCTGAGGAAATGGGTTTTGAAAATAATAAATGCATAAATGCTTGAAAAGAGAGTCCTTTAGTAATGTTTATCATGAGAATGAACAGCATTCATGATGTGACAATGCAATTGCACTCCATGGGACAAATTTGCTGTTGATGCCAATGTTTAAAGCTCCATTGACTTCAGTGGAGTTTCACCCTTTGATCCAAGAAGGTTTGGACTTGTTTGATATCACTTGCAGTTACATACAACCACTTTTGTCTTTTAGAGTCCCTCCCCTTCCCAGATAAGTTCAACAAGAAAATTAATGGAAACAGGTGTAGGAATGAAAGAAAATGTGCCAAATATTAATTGAAGACAAGTCAGGACATTCAAATTTTGATTCCCACACTGCTGACTTCAGCATAAAGCCAGTCCAAAAATTTGACTGAAAAATGTTAATGGTGTAAAATAGAGTTTCAAATATTTGGCAGCAGGAAAATGTTGATTTTCAGTTACCTTTTTGGCTTTCTGAAACAAAGAATCAAATTCAGTATTCCAAAGTGAAAAAAAAGCTTCCCCCCCTACCCCAAAACACACAAAAAAACCCCTTACCCATAATTTTGAAATATTTGCCCAAATAAACTTCTCGTTTCAAAATACCAAATTATTTCAATTTTACTGAAGATGCATATTTTTCCATTTCAACATTTCAATTTAAAACTTGAGACAAAATTGAATCAAGTGCCCTCTGCTTTGATTTACATTCTGATTTTAAAGCAGAAAGTAATTTTGAAATGCTGAAATCTCCCATGGGAGGAAAATTCTATTTTCGAACAGCTTTACTTCTGTGCATTTAAAATCTCAGCTATTACCCTGGAACTTTGGAGGGGGAGGAGTTGTACTGAAGATGGAATAATTCAGTAATGGCTGCATTATTCTGGTTGGACAAAGTGGTAAAGGCACTAGGACCTTCCTCTCTTGCTTTGCATTATGGTGGAGGAGCCACTCTTTCAAGGCTATCATCAGATGAAGAACTGGATGCCAGTCTCATACAGAAGCCCATGCAGGTTGTCTGCACATCAGCATATCACTCCACTGATCATTTTCCTCATCCTTATCCAGAGGCTACCAAATTTGATTCCCAAAAAACTTATTCAGTAAAATTCATGTGTAAGTTGAAAGGACGCTGAGAATGGAAGTTAAAACTTAGCTTTAAGCATTGCAAAGTTGTAAGCAAGATCTAATGAAATTACAGAAGTTTGAACCAAAACCCAATCACTGAATACAACTGACTTTTGACAAATTTCACATCCTGGTCTGAATGCTGTGAGTTAAAAGTAATTGCTCAGAAAATCTCTCCCAGACTGAACAAAGTGACAATCATCAAAGAACGATTCTGCAATTTAATTCCTATGCTACTGCAAATACTCATCGATGTACAAATCCTTTGGAAGAGCAAAAGTTTTGCATAAAGCAGTATTTTTGTGCTAGAACCCACCATTTGGATTATGATGGACTATCTCCAGTAAGGTTAGTGCTGTTATATTAATATCCCTAATACAAAGAAAATCCACAGAATAGCTCTTCTGCTTTTCAGCAACCAATGAAAATCATGGTATCTCTTAAATATCCAGTCCCTTTGATAATCACAAGCACCGCTGTCACATTTCCCATATCCCAGCACCCTAACATTCTTTCTCCTCGTATCTCCAGCAGCACAAGTAGCAGCTGGGGGCTGGAGATGAAGAGCACGGACCGGTAGAGAAATAACGCTGACCCAGAAGAGCTTTTTTGCCCTTCAGCTGTCTTGTACTCTATTGATCCTTTCATACTCCCCAAAGATACATGACATTTCATAATTATGACCATAATGAAATGCCATCAGGGATTCAAGAGGTCTTTCCTCCTGAACATCTAGAGAAGCAATAAACACCAGTTTAAAAGCTATAAAACCAAATCAACAAATGGTTAAAGCCATGTATGCAAGGCCCTGCTATGCCAACCTCCAGTTCTCCTTACTGAGACTCCAGAGGAGTGTGGATAAAATTCCCTTCCCAACCCAACCCAACCCAGATATTCAATTAGCTGGCTGTCAGGATGAAATGCAGGGAAGAGGGAAAGCTCGATGAACACATCGGCCTAGCGAAAGGCAATTAAAAAGATCCTTAATCAAACACTGCTGCTTTTAACAAGTCAGATAATGTATCAAAAGCAAAGCCTACTTGCCCAAATCCTTTTGCTCCCTGAATCCAAATCCTGAAGTCATGCTGTCAGGGAGGGCAAAACCTAGGTAGTGACTTTAATTGCTTGAACTTTGGAGCAGTACAGCTGCAAAATATTGGCTTAATTGGAGTAAATGACCAACAGGCCTACCCTTTTGTCTCTCTTATCTTTTACTTCCTTTTTCCTCCCCCACCCTCTCCTTCCTTCTCTTTGTCTGGGAGGGGAATATTTGTACACATCACTGTCTCACAGGGTGCCGCTTCTTACTGGAGCCCTCTCTGGTTATTGCTTGGATACGTGCAAGTCGTGGGCTTTTTTGTATTTTCCCTGTAGTTTTCCTATTGTCTAAGCATGATTTATCTGCTTCATCTTTGTGATGTTGGTTCAGTCTTGTCCTGTCTAATTTGTTTTATTAGCAATTGTGTTTCTATTTATGATGCCATGTGTAGAACAATGTTACCCTTAACAAAATGCTTGCTGGCTTAAACAACACCTAGAGACAAGAATATTTTCTTCACATTTGCAACACAGGAGGTATTCCCTACAGCAAAACCTGAGGACATACAGTGAATTCTGTCCATATAGAGCAGCTGCCTTGTAAAGGTAAGAAGCAAAACATTAGAGTCTGCATTCTTTCCTTTGTTTCATAATTTTGCTATAAAAGAGTACCAGATTAAGAGACTGAATATATTCATATACTTCATATTTTTTGCATTCATGGATACAGCGTGCATTTCATAAGTCTTTGCAGTACTTTTCCCTCATCCTTTGCTCCACCACCTTTCATTGGGTTGAAGAGGAGAGGAGAAGAAGCTTTTGTCTGTCTGTGAATTAAACCATCACCTTCTGTGTATCAGACTGAGTACTAGCTGCCCAAAAGTGTGATTTTGTTTGTAGTCATCCTACAGCTTGCACAACTTAACAACACACACCAAGAATCTCAGTAATTCAAGTACATTGGGATGCAGAAATGCTTAGCTTGCGCAGTATTAAATGGTTCATTAATTTACTTAAAAGCAACAACCCAAAAGCTAATTCCAAATACTCTTGTTAGAGTATTTGTTAGAGACATTGAGGTTTATCACGGATGCAGTTAGATAAAGCTTGCTCAATCACAGAATCTGAGATACAAAGAAAATGGTGCTTGCTGGTTTTGGTTCAGATGTGTTCACGTGGCCTGCTTAGACTGATTACCCAGAGAGTTAACATGCCATGCAAAACTCCAGAAGTCCAGCTCAGCACTGGCACAGCTTCTCAGAATCTGCCAGCAGAAAGCAGCACAGGGAATGATGGGCAGCTTGTGAACACAAAGGGTTTATATCCGAGCTTGTAAAGTAATATTTCCTTTTCCTATTACAAGAGCATGGAGATCGAGGAAAGATTTAAAACCAGGATTGCTATCTTGCCTTATACTGGATTTCCATTTAAATAGTTGCCCTTCTTTCTTAAAAATGAAAACTACCAGCATTGAGATATATTTCTGCAGCAGCTTTGTTCTTAGCACTTGTCTGAATTTGTCTTACCTTTCCGAGGGGATACCCAAAAAAGCCCTCTGTAAGAGAAGAGAAATTCAGGGGACTATTCTGACACAATTTTTCTGCAGTCTGCTGCTGTATTTTTGTATCGTAGGGCAGACACTAGTCTCTCAGCCATCCAAATGTCTCCCAGCACAGCCTTTGGCTACAGTCACAGAAGAATCAAAGTTTCAGGAAGACAGTTCTTGAGATGGTTTAGCTAATGAATAGTGTGGATTTTAACATGTATACTTGTATACAGTACACCCATAGAGAAAGGTCAGAGAAAGTGTAACAAAATGTTTCTTAAAAGCTTTTATGGACATTTGGATGGGAAGACTGGTCTGATGAGGTCAAGAACTCACTGTGGGTGGGCACAGCCTTTTATATATGATGAAAAATAAATACCACACGCTCAGGCAGATAGTCCAACCCAAGACTAGACCAAAACAAATACAATTCAAAGATTTCTCTGTATGCTTTCTCTCCACTATTAAGAAAACAGTGCTCTGCGTATTTCTGTGTACACGTTCTGTCAATAAACATAAACTGCAAAGCTGAGATGGCAAAGCTTTTTTCTGTAGAAGCAATGAACACCTGTGTGCTTTGTTCTAACTTGAAAACATCCTATCTCGCAGTCAAGAAAATTTAGCAGTCCAAGATAAGTCTCTTAACAGCTTGTTTAATGTTGCCATTTACCACAGTCCTGTTTCAGATGTTGAGGCCAAATTCAAAACACACAGAGATCAATAGGCTGAAAAGACTCATGTTGATTAAAATAAGAAATCAATTCTGGATTGGGCCTCTAGGGGAAAGCTATCGCTGAAAAGTTGAAACTTCTCTCTTCTTCCTCATTTCTGAAAGACACACTTTATTTTGCACGGTGTTTATTTCTCAGTGTGGTACAATTTCAGGGTTCTCTAAAATGCTGCCATTAAAAAAGGTAAAAAATTGTAACCTTAAATTGCAATACAACATTGAGATAAATGTGCCGCATCAGAATGCATAATGCAAAAGGCTTCAATAATTTGGGAAATAGTCACCTTCTAGTAAAATACGGATTGTTGCAAACAGCTGAATTCAGATGAACTTTTAGAAGGATTCACGGCATCTGCAAGGAAAGCAAAAGGCTTGTGCCTTCCTCTCCAGAAGCAAAAGCTAAGACAAAAAGGAAATATGTTATCCAAGAAGGACCATGTGAATTTGAGGCTTAAGTCTGTGCTCCTATACCGCATCTTCAGGATGAGAACTGTGATTTACTGTTTCTGAAACCCCACCTCACTTGAAAACATGAACCTGATGTCTCCTTGCAGGGTTAGGCACAAGACTGAAAGGATCCTTCCAGCAAGGTTGAGTTGAATACAGAGCTTTTGGGCTTCGTGTCTGACACCTGCTGGGTCTGGCTGCGGCAGCTGAAGGGGTCTAGCTGTGAATCTAACCTGAGCGGTGGCCAGAGAGCTGATGAGACTTGAAGTCAAAGGGAGTTTACATCTGGAGACAGCCATGGCCTGCAGGAGCTGAAGGACGGCGAACTTGTCTCTGCCCTTCCCCTGCTCCAGAGGGGTGGGTAGCAGTCCCTTCTCCAGGCACATTGTGAATGCAATGGGGGTTCAGAGCCCTTGGGGCAGTACCAAAGGCTTACCCTGGTCATTACATCGGATGCAGGACACTAACGCACTTCTGATGATGCTAACACTGCTTCACGTCATTGCCTGCCAGGACAGATGAGCATCAGTTCTCTGCTGCAATGGCCGGGGGTGCTGGCGAGCTGTGAGCATTTGGCCTTTTAGCTGCTTCTGATCCCTCCTGTCTGCTCTCCTGGTGCTGACGGTTTGGCCACAGGAGGATATAAATATGTTGCTGTAAACGTCAGGGAAGCTGCTATGTACCATACAGGGATATCTGATGGTTTATTCGACAGGATTAGTATTTAAAAAAAGACGTCAATCTTTACGTCACAGAGCATAAGCCAATCTCTACATGTCCAAAGACCTGGAAGAAATATACTCCCTAAGACTTATTAGGTACCTATTTGATGAAAAGTTTCTAATAGGTACAGTACCAGCCATTTTTAGGTACCAGAAAATTTACTGCTGAGATCCACTGTAGTAATTTGTCCATTCCTGAACTAAGCAGATACAGTATGCAAAATGAGGTTAGGATTTACCAACAACATAGACAGGAACAGCATTGCTGAACAATGATAACACAAATCATTTTACTCTCACCTGATGATATAGCACCTTTGTGCACTCCCCGTTGCACAAGTGAACTTCATGGACCGAAGCATCACAAGCACATGACAACACGGACAGTCCTGGAAAGAGCAACCTTGCGTAACAGGGTACTTCCACTTCTAAATCAGAGGATGAAGAACGAGCGCATAAGCTTTTGCCTTGTGCTTTACCACCCAAGAAGGAGCTTTTCAAGCTTTCTCACACAAAGCTGGTCAATGCATTTCTGTCTGGAGGCACTCCCATTGCTATTCCAGTCTCAACAGCCTCTTGAGTGGAGACTGCAAATACTGCAAAACAGTTGCTTTTCTTCTGATGAGAATATAACAGGGACAAGACAAATCATGTCCTCCTGCACAAGCGGTCAGAGCAAATCAGTCATGTATTGTTTTTTCTTTGCCAAAGGCTGAGACTGAGGTTCTTTTGTTTCTTTTCCATTTGTTTCTCCCTTTTTCTGTTCCTCCCTACTTTGTGTGGGACATGTTCCCCTTGATGGGTATTGTTTTCAGCTATTTCTTTCTTTTTGTTAAGGCAGCCACAGGCCTTCCAAGCTGTGGGCACCAAAAAAATGAGAGCACATCCTTGAGAACAGCCTAAGAAACCAAATCTAAACAAATCCTAAGCAACACTCAGAAATGAGAGGAGCTGTGTGGGAATGGCTTCTCTTCAGAAAGTTTCTAACTGAAACTGTAGCTCAAAGAAGTATTCATAATGGAAGTTGAAGATTCTGTCAAATCTGTATTTCCCTCAAAACGATATAAATTAGAGGTTGTTCGAAGCTAGATTTGGCTTCTCACTATCCAGTCTTGGGAATAAATAACCACGTGACAGAGACAACCAACCGTTTTCCAGTACTGTGGGAAACAAACCAAGGTGGGAGGAGGGAAGAGGGGAAGGACGTGCTGCTGTGAAGAGAGCTTTGCTTCCCATCTCCTTAACCCTGACTCCAACCCTCCAGTACAACTCAGTGCCACTCAAGGGATCCTCTTGGAGACTGAAAGCCTTTTCCTGCACTCTGTGACCTGTACAATTACTGATTTTCACCAGAATTTACAGCAACCATTTTTCAAAGGCATTCAGGTAGCTAAGGCGAAGCAATCTTTACTGGAATTGTCCAAAGTACTAAGCTAACACTCTGATTTCTGTTGACCAGACTTTACACCTCCAAGATGTTCAGGGGCATTTTAGAAAACCAGTTTGTTGTTGATTTAGTACCTGAATGCCTTTGAGGTGCTTCTTTAACATGCTTAGGTGACATCTGAGAATGGAATTTAAATTCCCCAAATGCAGAAATTAAAAAAAAAATAATCCTAGAGTCATTATCAGTAATACAGAGATACATTGCAATTTAGAGAAACAGGTGATAATGGTATGCATACACCACATATTTTTTCTAAATGCAAACAATACCTCCATGCAATATGTTTTCCATTTAAATGTTTAAGTGCCCCCAGAAGCTAATGGGCAAGTCAGTAGCCAGAGGTACTGCACAACTTCTCATCAACAGAACTCTAACAATTTCAGACCGTATTGCAGGGTCTTGACTTAGGTTATTTGACACTTCTTTCCCCTGCAGGGGTTTTATACTTCAGTCACAGTGACTCCCCCCGCAATCTGCAAATAATAGTCTTCAATTATTATGGGCATTGATGGGTTAGAGATAAGACCCATCAAGCATTCACCTCATACCAGATCTGTATGCCTCATGACTTAATCCACATACTGGCTTTTGAAGAGTGATAACCTGTCCTCTGTGGAATGTCTTGCTCAACCACAGGCTGAGAAATTCATACCAACCCTGATGGCCAGGGAACTACTGAGCTGAAGGTCTGCCTGTCTCTCCTTTTGCCCCTCACTCATAGTCCCACTAAGCAGAGGTCTCTCTGGCATCTTTGACGGAGAGAGCAGCTGGTACTGAAAGGTGCTCTCTCTTCTGTCCAACAAATCAAAAGAAAACTAGCATAAGGGAAACTGGGAAAGGCAGGGCTCTAAAAGATCATCATAAAGATACGTTTCAGCAGTTGGGTTTTATTTATGTTAATTAATGATGGAAGCGTGTTCCTGGAATTGTCTACCCGCGTAATCATATTTTCTAAATGAGTAAAAAATGCTGAGCTCAGGTATTTTATTATACAGAATATATGTCTAAACTAAAATGGCTATATTAATTAAACACCTTCCAGTGGAAAAAAAAAAAAAAACCACCAGCCTTATCATTTTTCCCCAACTGCTGTTGTGGAAAATGAGAAGCCTGTTGAGAGGTTTAATTAACAAGTTAATGCTGAAAAAAATTACATGAAGAATATTACAGAATACTTCAGAATATTACCAACTGTGTTACTTTTATCTCTGACAACATTTTAAATGGCTGTCAGGTTCCACTTGCTGCTGGCCTACCCTATGCCCATAACACACATGCAGCTAAGCCTGAGACAATGAGGAGCTCCCCAGCAAAACCCTGTCAAAACCAAATCAAATGTACCAAATCAGCCTTATGAACCTCGGTGGCACTTTTGCTGGGAAAGGCTTCTCAAGACGGAATCATAATCGAACTGCACAGACCACAGAATAAAAAAGGCCTGGGAGATTAGCCACCCCAAAGCAGCTGATAAGCACTCCTGCTTGCAGAGGAAGATGGGGCAGGTCTGGAGAGCACGAGCTTTCCACATCCCAGCCGCATGGATCCACCACCAGTGGGGAAAGCACCTCTCTCGCAGAATCTGACAGCCAGAGCAGAAATGATGTAGGAAAGGCAGGGACAGAGCAGGTCAACTTCTGCTGGGCACGTGGGCTGCCATGCAAGCTGATACACCCTCATTCATACACAGAAACACGTAAATAGGAGGGGCATGCATATATTTAGAGTGGGCCGTGGACCCTTCTGCAGTTCTGATGGCTCCAGGTATAATGTAACTCATTGTCATCTGGGGCCTCCCTGCACTGGGCAGATCTGCAAACTTGCAAAGCCAACCGCATGGTCTCCTCCAGGACACAAACTGCTAAACCACTCGCAAAAGTCACAGTCTTAAAGCACTGAGAGCCTTAATTTCTCAGAAACAACTGCCGGCAAGAGGTGTGAAGATGTTATACACAGCTGAAAAACAACATGGCTCACACTGCCACTGCCATAACTACTACCCTCTCTTAACTGATGCTTATTGTGGACAACTGTATTCCTGATCATTTTCTCCCGAACCTCATCTTTGGGTGAGCCTGTGCTCAGGACTAACTGCATTTTACACACTCGTGTTTCTTAGTAATGATGCACTTGCTTGGCGATGAACGCAAGAAAATTAGACGAAGAGTTTATGAAATAATTTCGGCTACAAGGTTATTTGACTTACTCCTGATTTTCCCATACTTCGTTATTTATTAGACTTAAAATGTCTGATGTTATTCTTATTTGTACTATCTTGCTTCCCTGGGATCTGTATTTCTTATTCAGCCGAAACTCTCACTGACACAAAGGAATAAATCCAAGGCCCAATCCTGCTCCTATGCTTAGGTTTATGAGGTTTTCACAATGGATTACTTCTTTTTTTCCCTATTCAGCTTAAATATAAGTACTATCCATTTAACGTCTGTCATGTTATTTTCCCATTATGCCTTTACACGCATATGCAGGTTTCTGTATAGAAAATCAACTTCCATAGAACTTAGTATGCAGTACAGAGTCTGAAAGGCATAATGTAATCATTACAATATAAATGGTGCTGTTTGTCATTTATGTATTACTGATTTTGAGGCATATTTTGGTGCCAAAAAAGTGTATGTATTTCTGATACAGATGTATTGTCAAATGTCAAACTGAATGTAGCAATGCCACTGAGATTACACCTACTAAAAAAGCACCATGTTGGGTTTTTTGATCTTGACTAATACCCTAATTGCAGAGAATGCTTGTGCCATGTGCTTAATTTCACTTCATCTTTCATAAAGTCCTTAATTGTGCTCTTCACAGGAAGCCCATGGTTGATTTAATGTTGACTGTGCATTTCAGCGCTCTGCTGAAGAACAGTGTGCTTATCTGAAGTGTACCTGGCAAATTTACACAAGAAGGTGCGTGCTCTACCTGAATTTTGACACTGGACACTTTCCTGACAGTGCATGTTTTACGCTGGCTCGCCTTGTACTGTGTCTCTAGTTGAAATGGATATTTGGATCTTCATTGCTCAGATCTCCTTATAGCGTCCACTATTTAGCCAGATGTGTTTCATGTGCTGTATTTCCAGGTGATAAAACACTCACGCTATTAAATTAAATTAAAGACCATAAATTAAAGATCAGAGTCCAAGCTGTTCTTTCTTGCAGTTGCACTTCCAGCATTTGGGCTCTCAGAGCAAGTAGTTTACTTGAATAATTCAGGTCACAGAACAACGTTCTGTGTGACAAAATGCAAATATTTTGCTGAAAGCATGATTTCTTGCCTTTTTTATTAGATGTAAATGGACTTCGTGGACAGATCAAGACTGCAACACAAGGAACTTCTGGGGGCAAAAGTGACTCTATAGGTTCACCTCTACACTAAATGTGGAAATATTCCTTTCTTTCCAGTTCTGAATTTTTAAGGAGGTAGCAACCCATGCTTTTAAAGTTGAAGGCTTCTGCCTTTGGGAGAATTTCTTCCATCTGGTTGGAAAACAAAAGAAATGCAGGTCCGCTGAGTCTCAGAATGAGCAGCAGAAGTTAAAAAATCTAATTTCTCATGAATTCATGTATTCCCTGTTACATTTTTTTTGTTGGCAAAGGAAATACGTGACCACATCATCAGGAGAAATATCTGAGGCTCAATATGTTATGGTCTGGGAGACAAATCTCTTGCCCAGTTAACAAAAGTCAAATGCATATAATGAAATGCAACACCAATGTATATCACTGACATTCTGACATGTGTATGACTTGATAAACAATTGCAAAGACACACATTTTAAATGATGACTGCAATCAGGGATTAAAACATGCAATCAAACTTCAAAAGTATTTAGTCAAGATGACAAAATATACCTTCATGTATCTTTGCATCTGTATTCAGCCAGTATCTCTTTTATGCATTTACCTAGCCAATAAAATACTTCCAGAGTAAAGCACATGATGGGAACGGCACAGGCAGTAAACACAATATGTATATTCCTTCTTGTAATCTCAACCTCATCCATGTTCGGCTTTCAGCACGCAAAGCTTTTTTGGTTTTCAGCATCTGAAGATGCTTAGTGAGTGCCCTGTTAAGCCTCCCAACCTCTGAATCCCAACTACCAATGAATGTCAAGACTGGCAAGTTCAGCTTGGACACTGAGGATTTTCCTCTCAGTCTGAATTTCGCTAAGATTGATCAGTTCTGCTCCTCTGCGTTCTGGCTGTTGAGGTCATGGTGTCTTTTATAGGAAAATGAGCTGCTTACAAATTTTCAGCTCTGCAAACTTTGCAAGTTAATGGAAAAGCCCCAGGATTAGGTCTTAGCTGGCTAAGAAACCACTACAGCAGCTTTTCTTTTGTGGTCACTCAGATATAAAAGCCTTTCAAAAGAGACAGAAATGCTGTTTCTCTTGGGAGACCCTTTTTCTGTGCACAGGGACCGACTCAGTCTATTTTTTACCCTGTAATGCGTGTCAAAAATTACCCCTATTCCTCAAAACTGTAGGAGAGTGTAGGGTGACAGATACAACCTGGAACATGCCATGATTTGTTAGGTGGGAAATAAAGTCAAATAGAGATTGTCTGCTGCAGACAGTCTGCTCATTGTGCATTGCTGTTTTCTACAGGACACCGTGTGTGAAGGATGAGCAGCATGCAGAAATGAACAAATCTGCTGCTCTGGGTCAGAGGCCTGGCAAATCCCTGCAGCGCAGAGGCTCTCTTGGTGAATTTTCCTTTTTGCCTGTAGCTTCCATATCACCAGACTCTCACATCTCTGCTCTGCAGTGAGAGCCCACGCACCCAGCGAGAAAACATGCGCTGAGGCCAGGCTCTGCTATGGGACCCCTGGGGCAAGGATGCCTGAGAAATACATACCAGGTGACCACATCCCCTCCTTCTGTTGAACCTGCCCTGGAAATACAGACAACTACTTCTTTTTTCATATCAAATGGCCCATTGCTAGTGATGCAAGGGTTGGGGAGAAGGTTGTCAGCCTACTCCAAAATGAAGAGAAACCAGTCCTCCATGTGGGGTGTGAGTGTTCAGAGCCACAGAAACAACTGGGTATTGAACTATAAGTAGTTCCATGCTTCCACAAATGGCCCGGGAGAGGAAATGCAACTCAGCAGGTCCCAGTATCTGGCTGCTCCCCTCTGCTCTCTGTGGCGACTTTGCCAGGGCTGTCTCCCCAGGCTGGCAGCATGACCCTCACATGCTGCTGCCATGCTGAAATTCTCCCAAATCATGAAACTGAGTCTAAAAAGAATCACAATGTAATGAACAGAAGAAAAACAAATCCAGGTGTCTTTTTTTTTTTTTTTCCTGTTTCCTCAGCATCCTGGGGTCTGGCTTACATTCTCAAGCTTTTCTTCACATTTTTTTTTCATTCTAAAATGAAATCTGACATCATCACAAGACCCCAAGACCTATGGCTTTAAAGAGAAAAGTCCAGTACTGGAATACCACTCCTATTTCTTTTCTCCCTTAAAAGCCATTCAAGAAGGTGGCAGACCGAAGCAGAGCATTGCTGCAACTTTCCTGCCTAACAGGGACAACCAAAATCTGGCTACGTATATGTTAAAAAGAAATCTATAGTTAAAGAACAAGGAAAGTCAGAAAAAGACTGAGATCACCTTTAACTAAACAGTGTCATAATTGCTAAAATATAATTGTAAATCTGTAAACAAATTGAAAAGCTCAGTGTTCAAAATGGGATAGAAGACGGATGCTTTCAAAACTTCTGCCTTTAATTATCATCGTACATGCAACTAGCAATTTTACTGTGGAACTGGAGCTATAGACTGTAAATTCATTTTTTGAGATCAGAAAAATAAATCCAAATTAATTCACAAAAAGTATTTCTACCAACTTGTAATTAGCTTCAGACTTTCCCTAACAGAGGCCAACTGGAAGTACAATAATAAATATCTAAACCACACATACACACTCCTGTACTTGAAGAAACACAATCCCAAACTGCAAAAATATAGACTAAATAGTAAGACTATCTCATGAACATACCCGCATTTCCCATATGAAAGCCACAATCCTCACATCATCTGAAACGCAATGGTAATATTTATGGCTAGCCACTGAAAACATCTTGCCATTAAACCATCCACTGACTAATCAACAAGCCTGCCCAGTCCACTATTTTCCATCATTGATAATACCTTTAGTGAGTTGCAAGTACGGATTAGCTGGGAAGCGCAAACTGATGTCAGTGCAGCTGCTATTTATCCACACAAGGGGGCCTGAAACGTGGGGCTTGCAAACCTCTCCATGAAAGAGCAAAGCTCCAGCCTTCCTTTCAGTTGCACCTAAACAACCACAGTGACTTCATGGGCTGGGCGTTACTGGGGTGATATTCAGAGAAGAATTTGATTCCCAAAATCCTGAAACCACCTGCAAGCAGATCCTTACGCAAGTTCTGCCCTGACAGTCTCATCTAGGGCACTTCCACTGACATTTATGCAAGTCCTTTCCTCAGGTTTTGATTTTCACATTGCTAACAGCACAGCAATGTTACTTACTGACTGCACTTCCACCATTAATCATGGAAATGTGACAGTGATATGGTCCAAGCCCTGGGCTGCAAGCTAAGTGACGGATGATAATTGTTTATGGGGAAAATGGCTTTGTTTCTTCCATTCTGTTTCAACAGGCCTGGTAGGCTCGGTTGGCAACTTAAGCAATTTCTGTGCAGAGATGTAGAGTAATTTTTCAAATATCATGGTATTAATGAAAATACCAAATAGCTTAGGGGCTATGAGAGCTCATAAGATTAGTGAAGCTAACCATCTAGCTATAGTTAGCATCTATGCCCACAAGATAATGCACCATCCAGTTGATTTCAGGGGACAAAAATCTTTGCAAGGTTTGCCATCCATGCAAGGTTTCTGCACCTGGTGATTGTTGCTTCACTACAAAGTTATGGCCCAATTTTCAGCAGCAACAACTGAATACTGTTGGTAAATCCCAGGCAAGAGGTTTGCAGGATTACGCTAATACAGCACAACCTGGTTTATACGGACTTAAGCGCAAAGAGCATTTCACCATGTCCAGGCTGCAGACTCTCTCACACACATCTGAAATCAGAGTTGTCACTGTTAGCCAAGTACTGCCGAAGAGGAAATACCTTTTGATTTCACACAAAAACGAACCAAGAAGTCTGGTATGTGTCTGAAACACGTCTGTGCACCACAGATTGTAAACTTTCAAGGTGGAAATATTCAAGATATTGGAGTGGAAGATGAGCCCACCAGCCAGCAGCAACCAAGGATAGGTGGCAGGGAAAAGAAAAGCCAGGAGTTCTGGGATAGGGTGTCAGACAGACAAGTGCTGAAGAAGCATTGGTGGGTTTGCTGGCGAGGAAAATGGGTAGCTAAGATGATAAGCAGCTGGACTGGGAAACATCAGCCAAACCCAGTTAGAAGATGAAAAGTAATTTTCTACCATTATGTCAATTAAAAGTACAGATGAGCATTTGTGCTGAAACCTCGGACAGAAATTCAGTCCTTCTGAGTGACGACTGGAACCCGAACCCTCAAGTCGATGGGTCCTTGGTCTTCATCAGTTTACTTTTCCCATCTTGAAAGCTGTCTCTCAAAAGGAGGAAAATGCTATAACTTTAGCCTGAGACTGACTCTTTAGAAACCATCACTCTTCAGGATTTAGTGATTCAGAAGCAAAAGTACCGATTTACTGATACAGTGATGGAATTTCAAACTAAATTGATCACAATCAACTTTTAAACTTTCTTTTAAATACACACGCTTCTAAAACTTTGCAATGGAGCTTGATACACTGTATTCAGAAATGGTTATCTGTAGACAAGTCAAAATATGACTTAAGTAAATAACAAAAAAGAAACTCCGCTTGCTACTCACAGCAGACATAACTCCTTTAACTTCTGTGAAAAGTGCAATACAATCTGCATACAGTTTCACCTAGCTCAAAGTCTCACCTCCTTCCACAGACCAATATAAGCTAAATACATAAGAATCCTTTCCAACATGACTGTCAGTGACTGCTGTGTTTGATGCTAGCGGACAATGGAACTTAGACCAGATAGGAAATAAACACAAATGTTAATTATCTTGCTGGAGATGAGAAACCAGATGACATCTGGAGCTGGCATTATTGTAAACAGGAAAAAGGTATGAGAGCTGCTTAGCTTAGAGGTTTATAAATACCAGATATACACATCAGGAGCAGGTTGGCAGGTTAAGAACGGACAAGTGCAGCTCTGTAATAATAAGCGAGTAAGAGAGATGGAAAGAGCATATGTGAAATTATTTATGGGAAGACCATTTTTGTCTAAGACAATTTTAATTACGCTGTTTATTGGACAGATGCTCAGTGTGATAGAAGAAATCTGCCTTGGTTTATACAGTGCCACAGTTTACCCGATTCTCTCTGCTAAAGCAATAAAAGCACAAAGACTGGGACCACCATGGCAATGTGGCAGAATGCAGAGCATCAGCCCCACAAACCTCCCCAGAGCATCACAGCAAAGTCTTGAGCTGCATCCTGCAAGCATTTATGCACCATCTGAACTTCGTGTACTGTGATTAATTTCCCTGACACCATGTGGGTTTCATTGCAGCACACAAAACCAAACACAGACACGTATTTTTAGGATCAGGACCTACTTAGCACTAGTCAGCGGTGATTTAATGTGTCTGTACGTAATGTGCAGCTTACTAAATGTGAGAGAATTCTGTGTTTTGGTACAGTTTGGGTTTTCCCCCAGAACAGCATGTATGTTGTTTCAACATTAATGCTGAAAGTTAAATACTCTGTAGTTACTGATGTTTATTTAAACCATTATAATGTTGTCTAATGCAGCTTGGAACGGAGGTACAGTAGCCTCATATTTAAAAGCATGGCCTTTTATATAACATTAGAGAGCTCTAGTGGGCATGTTGCCCATTTCTGATTCCCTCGCGGCTTCTGTTCTTCACAGGAATTAATATTCTAATCAGAATGCATCTGTGTAACATTTTCCTTGTGCTGATCAAGTATCAGCAATTTAGAGATTACCTTATGCATCCCACTGCATATACAAGGCCGGATTATTCAAATATCCTCTGGTAGAAGAGATTACGGGGCATTTCTAATCACAAAATAGTGCCACACAAAAAAGCTATGGTAAGAGTGAACATCAGGGATGTACAATAAAAAGGCAGAAAAAGACCTTCCATTGCATTGCACGAACATCTTCTGTGGATTGTGCTTAGTGCAGTAATCTAGATGTAGATGAGCATTAATATTCACAAGATATGTAGGTAGTCCAGCATCACCCTTTGCAACGTTAGAAGTCATGCAGATGCAGATGCATGCATGCCCTTGCGCAGAGGTCACGAAAGATTTCTATTATGGCACTTAAGCTTTGCAAAGTTGGAGGCAAAGGTTTCTGACCTTGGCAGTAAGCCCATAGTCTACAGTTCGTGCTATGAAGCAGTATCATTCAGGGTAGGATACAGACAGGATGTAGAGTCCCTTTATTGCAAACCCAATGCTCACCGGCTGTACTGGGAATCTCTGGAGCGACTTCCCAGAGAAACAGTTCAGACCTCCAGTGATACTTCAGAAATGTATGTACATTCACACACACAAAAAAAAAGAGTAAAAAAGAGGCAGGAGCAACCTTCTCTGAAGCCCTTTAAGACCTTAATGTACTGATGAAAAATAGTAAGCAGTGTAGTTACTATTAATCACAATATCCTTCGGATACTTTTTCAGCTATCTGCTGCAATGCTAATCACTGTTTCAAATATCAACACTTCAGATGTCCAATTCTAAAATTATTACTAGGTTTGAAAAGTAGCAGCTGAAGTTAGGGATACTCTTTTTTAACTATGCATAGTTAATTATGGTTAACTTCATATTTTTTCACACTTCACCTGCTTCTAACTGAACATGAAAGAATTTGTATGTGACATTTATTGTCCATCATGCAACCTTCTGCTCTACTTTTAAATATTCAACATCTTTTCTGGCTATAAATGTTGAATTATGCAATGAAATTGAAAGAATTGAAGTTTAAACCCTTATCATTGTTATAACTTTACAAATATTCAAATTTCAAAGTTAGGTTATGTTCACTGCCAATACAATAAATTTAAAAGCAGTGCGTATGTGACAATACTGACTTCTGCTCCTGACCCAGGATTTGTTTTCTTGCAAGAACACATTCAGTGCACGGGACCGGCCAAAGACCACTGAAATCAATGGAAAGGCTACCGGTGACTTGGATGGAATGTGGATCAGGCTTTGAGTGTAACGCTGCTGACTTCATTGACTCATCACAAGGGCTGAATTTGGCTTTGACAGATGTAAAGCGGTTCATCCCATGTACCTTTAACAAATTGCACACATTTTAACCCCACCCTTCCACTCCCAGGAATTTAGAGCGTTTTGTTCTGCTAGGTCTGTTAAGGAGTCCCAGCACTTGCACAGGTAAAATGAATGACTGAAACACATACAGTTGTTTGTACTTACAGGTGTCTGGCTTGAGCTGACTGTTGGTAATTCCAAAATACTGGGGATTTTCGATGACAGGAATCTTCGTCATCCCAATGATGACTGCGTCAGGACCCCCCTCAGACGAAGATGGAGTGTTACTGCCATTTGAGATGTGGTGGAGGGGACTGGCTGAATCGTCGTCATTGCTGATAACTGAAGAAGGACCTAGAGTTAGAAATAAAGATTTTCTTGTAAGGCAGTACATGGTTCCCTTCCCTCAGAAAATTCCTTTTTTTTTTTGGATCAATTTGTCCTCCATCCCCACAGTCAACAGTTCGCTTTGTGTGCCTTGTTGACCTTACCTCAGGAATTTTGTATGTCTGGGTTCAGATGGAGAACAGTGGGTTTTCTCCATTAGGAGCTGGAATGTGGAGCAAATTTTTGTACTGGTAGATCACCTAGAATACATCAGGGTCCAGCATAGTCTGTCACTGGGAAAGATTTCCAAATTTATTGAACTGCTGCCTTTCTCAGAAATAAGCTATGAAATATACGCGTTAACTTTTTTGCATTATGCCCTACTTGGATCACACAGCAGTAATTGCCAAAAATCTGGGGAATGCCTGCCCTCCCTTTGAGGTGACATTATAACAAGACAAAAGACACAGAGGAGATAGGTTCATCCTGATGTGGCAAGGTGGTAATTTCTGAAAGACAACACAGTTGAGAGCCAAAATCCAAGGGACAATTTCAACAGTCACAGAAGGTGTGGAGCAGACACTGCGAAGAGTAGTGGGTAAAACACATTCCTACCCCACTGCAAAATCTGGGGCCATTGCAGAGGGGCTCATCCAGCCCAGGGGAACATCTCGCTGGAGCCCCCATCCATACCTGAGTCTAGTCACCTTCCAGAAAGAGGTTTGTTTCAATCAGTAATTCACTGTCAGTTTTTGTTTTGTTTTCACTCTGTGCTTTATATTTTTAACTGAGATAAAACTTTGTAAATGGGTAAAAAATATCCTGCTTAGCATAGTGTCCCACTTCTGTGAGCTGCAGGGACCTTTAATCTAACAGTGAGATCAACACAGGTAACACTTGAACTCTTGCCATCCAACCCTGCCATTTAAATTCCACATTACATCTTCCAGTTTACATCCGGTATTCAAAGAAAACCAAAATCATCATCTAGCAGCGACAACTTTTTGCCTAATCTGCCCACTGAAGAGCCATCAGAGATCACGCATGTCATGTTTCGCTTCATTTTCCATCCATTTCAGCAGGGTGTTTTGGGGCAGCATTCACATCTTCTAATCATACCAATCAAAAGACGATGCTGGGAACAGACAGAAAAATTAGCCCACTGGAAGTGCCTATCCTGGAATGGCATCCTCAGGTGACACCTGCGTTTAGCCCATAGGCAGCTGAGACAGGTGGGACGAATGCCCCCCCCCCCCCCCTCCCCCCTTCCCCCGCAAAGAACAGGGCAGCTGAGAGGACCTTGAGGACAACAAAAAGCTGTGTTTACTCCAAGCTGCCTGTCATCCCATTGCAAAATGCTGGATCCCCAGATTGAGTTTTAGGTTGGACGGAAGGAATAGTGCAGAGGCAAGACAGAGCTGAGTAACCCGCCACATAGATGGCATCTGTGTCTGCAGGAGAGACAGGCAATGCAAAAAGAGAGAATAGGGACCAGCAGCAGGTCCTGTAGACACATCATTGAAGATGTGAGAGAAGATGGGCAGGATCCACCCTGCTGCACACACAATTAAGGAATAAGATGAGAACTAGGACAGTCCCAGACACAGCAGCCAAGAAAGGGCAGCTTTAAAGAAAAGAAACTTACTCTTTTGTGGCTCACCGTATCATTAACAAAACCATTTTATCATTACATGGCATGGCTCACAGGAATAAAACAAATAATTTGGCATGTGGCTATTAAACCCTAACTTTAGAGACTCAAGTGTACTCCCACCCCTGTCCTGCTTTCCTTTCTCCCCAGTTGGTTTAATGGTGCATGAGGGAAATGTTCTCATAGTTTGAAAAAGCACTTTCCCCCCTAGCCTGAAACATTAGAGGTAATTTTTCAAATACCTTGCACTTCGCTGGAAAGTCACTGTTGACAAATGTAAGTGAAGCCTAGATCTCTGCAATTTATCAAGTGAAATAGTAATACCAAGGCTGGTTTTGTCATTACTGATCAACCAGATCCTCAAAAGATTGATTCTACTAGGAAAGCTGCCAGGATTAAGAGGTTTTGGTAAAGATTTTGCTAATGAAGTGCAGAGTCTAACAAACTGTGGGAAAGGGTCCCTCGGACGGCACACAAGATACTTACATGAAGTCACAACATTTTTCAGGTGCATGAGAGTTGTGTGCAGTGGCACTAGAGTGCTAACTCATTTAAAACCGCATTCAATCTTTTCTAGACATCATCCTTATATCTCTAAACTTTCTGAACATCGACCTAATGGCTCCAAAAAGCAGGCTGACAAATACACATTTTCTTGGGAAAATAAAGTCCTTTTATACTAATACAGCTTTAGTATGAGGGTCAAATCCCTTCTCTTACAGCAAATGGGCAAATTCTCTTGGCTCTGTCATTTAATAGAGGCATGTCTCTAAGTCCTTTTCAGCCCTGCTGTTCTCTGCTGCATACGAGGAAGCTCTTTTGTCATTGTTTGCTTTGACCACACATGCAGTGATGGCAAGGAAAAGTGACCATTACACATTTCTAGATGTTAAAGTGGGCTAATGAATAGAAACTCTTTCTGTTCATCAAATCATTTCTGCAGTACTCCAGGACCCAATTTCGTACAATGAACTATTTTTTCAATCAGCATAAACCGCAAAGTGCTGCAGGTGAAAAGCAGACAATTGTTCTATAAATCTATTTACTCCATTAGGCTAACTGGTAAAAACTAGTCTTCCATATGGAATGAAGCAGGTTCCAAGTATATTCAGCTCTCTGATGTAGGTGAGGGAAACCTGGAAAATTAGGTGATTTCCAAAGCAATTCCCGGCAGCATGAAATAATTTAAGAAAAATTCAACTCCGGGAACTTTGTGCTGTGTTACTCAATGACCTTTCTCACTTATTAGCAAGTAATCAGCTCATGCAATGGTCTTTGGAAGTGGTTGTTTGGTTTCAAAAATCCTACTTGCCATATATTTCTTCTCTAATTAAGACAATGAGAACTCAATGGATGGAAATTTTTGTGTACCAGAGGCAGCTGAGCTCACATCCTTTCAAACTTCCCCTTTGCTGGGACCTTTTCATCAACTTGAGCAAACTGGTACATAAACTGTTTCCACACTTGTTTATTTGCCAGACTATCCACTTACCATAAAGTTACATTTCATTTTTTGAATACAGTAAGCCACACTAAAGTTACAGGCCATCACAGAAGCTGGCTATGACTGATACTCTAGTAATGCAAAACCATTTTCCGGGATGCAAGATGAGGCCATCACCTATGCTGAAAAGAAGCTAGAGCTGCCCTTTTCTGAATATGCACTGAGCTCCAATTGAAGGGTAATTTCTTAAAGCGCCTTAAAGTGTGGTTTCATCCAGATGAAATGGGGTCACTGAATTACTTGTCAAAGGCAGAATGAGTATGATAATTACCTTCAGTCACCCATTACTGATTCTGTTTTTTGTATAATCTGCTGCTGGTTACACACCTGAAATCTGAAAATTTTAGACAAAATGTCATTGGTGGGAGTGAAAATCATGGGTTGTCAATAGCCATTAGTTTTTGCCAAAAGCTGACTCACAGTCACGTTAAGCTTTTAAGAAAACTTCAGAGGCCTGCTCCACCTTCAAATGTGCTGCCCAACATCTTCACTTGATTTCATTTTTAGACCATATTTCATATGTTAAGAAGATAGAAGCTGGAGTCAGATGAGAAATGGTAGCCTGCCTTGGAGAAGAAACATGAGAGCTATACACCGCAGGGCTGAATTTCTCCTCTCTTTGATGTTGAGCTAAAAACTTGTCCATTCTGCAGCACCTAGGCCCAAGAAAAAACCCTTCTGTGTATAGCTCTCTGAAAAAGTGGTGACATGTAAGAAAAACCATTATATTTGAAACTCACAAACTATAATAAAGCCAAAATACCTCCCACATCCCTAGGTTGTGGATGGTCTTTGACATATGGTACGGAGAGAGGCAGAAACAGCAAACTTCTTTTACTGCACTTCCCACAGAAAACTGAAGACAATAAAACACTGCTGGACTGGTGTCATGGTTTACTTTCACTAGTGCCAGCACCACTCCCTGAACTACTTGTGGGTTACACTTCTATGCTACCTCTTGAACAGTGCATCTCTGCAATGTCCTTGACCTTGGTGGTGCCAACAAACGTGAGTTTTCTCAGGTTTAGAAAAAAAAAATTAATAAAACTATTTTCAAAGTGTGCTGCTATTTCTGGCCAGGAGAAGGAGTTTCATGATTATAAAATACAGCCTTTTCTGCTGCTTCTATCGCCATCAGAGTTAAAGCAGTTTTAGCATGCATGGTACCGAGACCTATCGACACTGCTATTTGTTGAGTCTATGTTTCACTTTGCATTATTTCAGACTTTTAAGTAGCTGGCTGTGGCAACACATCTGACTACTGGCTGCCACTGGAATAATCCACATGACCTTCCTGTGTATCAAAGTACAGAAAAAGTCCCAAAGTGAATAACAGCATGACTCAGCTAAGCAGGCTCATGGAAAAAAACAAACAAACAAACAAACAAAAACCAAGAGGCTCTCAAATGCAGAATCAGAAAGAAATACAGGTTTTGTTTGCACCTGGCATGGCCTTGCAAGCACATATACTCAGACTTTAGTTTAGGTGGTCACAAATGAGCAGTGTGTCCACCCACTTCTCCCTCCACCTACTGTGTCAAAGACACAAGCAATCTACTCTGCATGTTTGCTCTCCAAGTTCTAACAAGACCTCTTGGAGGCTACAATATCCTGTATCCTCCTTGCAACAAACTTCTGTGCGTCACATATCACTCCAATCATCCCTGAAGTCACTACTAACAGTTCAGCCACACTGGGAAACAATAGGAGTAATAATTACCAAAAACACCCAGTTGATTTTAGCTTTGTGGTTAGAGCTGTGTAGTTACAAGGATGCATCTGCTTAGTCAAGTGTTACGAGGCAACTCAGGTAAAGAGGATTGTTTATAGAGATGATTTTGTGCTGTGATGCCTTAATAACCATGGCTCATTCCCTGAAAAATTGTGTTGACTGCCAGGAAGATTTCTCAATTGACCTTGCACTAGCATTGGCTCTTCTTACTTCCTCTGGGAACAGGGACCAGCCTGTGCCAGGACATGGTAATAGCACACCATCAAGTCAAAAGCAGGACAGTGAGTGCATGTCATATCAGTCAGCGTCACCTCTGCTAAATTTTGAGGCCATACTGAATCTTCTCTTTTTTCCTTTTGGAAGGGGTGTATTTTTTCACTAGTTAAACACCTTGTTCTGAAAAAGCAATTACACAAGATTTCTTTTCCTATGAGACTCCCATATTTGCTGTAGATTCTAAGTTGTTCTTTTCTGCATGATTAAAATGTAAGTTTTATGCTTCAGCAAGAGCAGACATTCTTTTTTTCCTGTTATCAAGCTAGGATACAACCTTCTTACCAGAACAGACATCTTTTTAGCTTAACTCTTGAATCACTCTCTTATCTTTCACTCCCTCTGGAAGACAACACATCAATCATGGCTTGGCACACTTTTTTCTAAGGTGCCATAAGCTTTACTTTGAATATTCCTTTGCATTCCTAAGTTCAACAACTGTATGCAACGGTGACATCGAATGATGTTTATGCAATCCTATTAGAGTGGATAAGAGAGCCCAGCATAATAGAAAGTAATGCAATTACAGGGACATTATTTTATATCATTGGTCTCTTAAAATGCTGCATGCTGAATACAGGGAATTGAATTAAAAGGCATAAATAGAACACGAGGAAAAAAATTCAATGCCGACTGAATAAGCTTCCCAAAGAGAAACCAGTTTAGTCTCACTTTGCTGGGTGGAGCTGTTCAAAGTAAAGTCAGATTCTTCTGCAAATCTAGAGTGGGCTTATTAAAATAATGGTCTTTGCTTTGCAGCTGCTGATGCTTTTAACAAGGGAAAGTTCAAGGCAAGGTGCTCCTACGCTTTCTCAGCAGTTCAGCTGTGCAGAGCAAGAGCATTTCTTGCCTCTCCCCACCTTCTAACCAACCCTTCTTTTCTCATATCCCCATCCCTGCCAGCTCCCCAGAAAACAGCCATTAGTCTTAGCCTCAGTGAGGTCATGTCAATAGTCATTGTCACACTGTCACACTCAGTTGCAAAATGAGTATTATGGGGTTTTGTTTGTGGTGGAGAAAACACAAGAATAAGATCACCCGAAGCAACTTTATAGTCAAGTCTGTCCTGCTGAAGCACACCACTCTTCACAGCTCAAACAGTGCATGTCCTTCCGTCCCAGTGCAGCACACTGAGCCAAAACCCACATTGTAGTCATTAAGTCTGTGACTCAGAAAACTGAGACTTGCCAGGTTTGGGTGTTTAGAAGATAAATAATTTCACATCTTCTGACAGGTATCATTAATCTGTTTAACTGATTTGCACCCACCAGTGCTTGTTTAAGCTTGTACTGTTGCTTCTTGATATATGAGATGAGAAAAACTTTCTGACACTGCCCAAGAAGTTCAGTTCCCATCCAAGAGCATGATCCCAGGAAGCCAGGGGAACCAGAATGAAGAGCTGGAGAACTTCCCCATACCAAGTAGACAAATGCCTCTGTTCCCTGGCAGTACACACTTCTAACAATCTCTGAATAACAGAAGGAAGGGGGGTCCTTGGATGTCTCTTGCAGGAATAAGTGGCTGAAAATAAAAGTTTAAACTCAAGAAGCAGCCTTTAGGAGTCTGTTTACTTACAACCATTGCAAAACAAAGCAGGGACATTTGTTTGAAAATCATGATAAAGCCACACCACTTTGACGTAAAGTTTCATTTGGGTGATCAAGAATCCAAGGTGGATTGTTTTTCTTTTCATGCGAAAAATCAATGTTTTGTCTTTCCTCATTTGCTGAAGCTTCACAAGAAGACTAAATTGTGTTGTTATCACTGTATCGCTTTCATACAGAGCAAGTAAGTTACAATGCCAGGTTATTTTATTTCCTACATAAAACAACTTAAGTAATGCATACCTATGAGTCTAATGAAATAATAGGCATGTTATTCAGCTTTAGCGTACCAAACTTTCAGTGTTACTAGGTGTCAAAATGTCAGTCACACTGCCCCTGAAACTCATGTTCCTCTTGCTGGAAAACTTATTTCAAATGCCTAACTCCTCTGGAGAGCAACAAACATACAATCTGGGCAATTTGCACTGAAATGCCTGCACGCAGATTTTAGCCACTCAAGTATTTCATCAGGTCTTTTTGTTGTGGCTTTGAATCTAAGAGCCACAGCTGCATATTTGCTTGCTTCAGTTTTATTCTGGAGCGTGATTGTGAAAGAATCCCAGTCAGTTCCTTTCAGCTGCCTTTCTGCTCACAACTGCATCTATATTCCCCTGTATACACGCATTCACACATCCCTTTACACACAAGCCTAGAGCATTCCAGAGGTCATAGTTTCTGCAAGGGAGGTTTCCAAATAGGCAGGACTCCCTAGGATAACCTAGGGGACCACTTCATCATGTAAGTCACTCCCTGAAAGCCATGCAACCTCCAGGATGCAGGGATAAAGACACAGGTGTCTAGGTCTAGAACAGACTGGCAAGGCAGTTCACCCAAGAAACCTCCTTTGCAGCACTGCAAAACCCTGCAGGGAAAAGGATGAGGTCTCTAAAACATACTGGATTTGCTAGTAGTGTCTGTGCACAATGAAAGGTGCGTGACCCCTCTCTGCCCCAGCCTTACTGCAGGGCCAGCCGTCCCCGGGGATGCCATCAGCAAAGCCTCAGCCTGCAGCACAGAGGCTGCTGATTTCTTTCTCCTTTCAGCCAGAATGGGAGGCATTTGTATAACAGATCTCACAACCGCAATCTGGTACACATCTTCAAACTCTTAAGCACCATAACCAATAAATCCTCACAGTTCATCCTTGTTGAGGCACACGCTACTATTATTCCCAATTTGGAGGCAACGGGAGGAGCTCTGCACAGCTCACTAATTTGCCCAACGCTGCAGGTGTGATCTTTGTCAAAGTCATGACCAGGACCTGGGAGGGACTGTCAGCCCGGCTGTTGAACAACAGAGCCCTTCGGGACTTTTAGCTTTCCTCCAGCTGTAGGATAAATGGTGGCTATACAGCTGCCCACTGCTTCGTGGACACGTTCGCAGTATCTGCAGCTCAGATGATGTGCCCTGTCATAAAGAATGAGGAATTTATGGCCTCTCATTATTGGTAGTCAAATGGAACACAGACCTGAGACAAAAATCTAGCAGGGATGTAGTGTATTAATCAATACGAATATGTGAGCCAGAGAAGTAAGGATACAAGGCAGCAGAAAATGTGAAAGAAAGAAAGAAAAGATGATTTATCTTTTTTAATATAGATCACCAAGACCATTCATTATAGCCACCTGCAGGTTTGGATCTCTCAGAAATGTGGGTAAAATTACAATCCTTCAAAAATACTACAGTGAAAAATCACCGCAATAAGAAAAAAAATCAGCTGGAATGCGCTTGTTGGCATCAAGCAAAAAAAAATAATTTACCCAAAATTAAATACTTGTTGCCTTTCATTTCATTTAAAAACTATTTAACTAATAATCACTTCCCTCCACACATTGCATAAATAATCTAGGTGTTAGCATTCCCGTTCCTAGGACTAGGAACAAGGTCCTCTGTTGTCTAGAAGATAAATACAATGTGTACAGAAGCAACACGTTTCCCCATGCTGCTTTGGCAGTGTCTTTATCTGAGAGAACAGCAAAGCTATTTGGAGTAGTCAACTTGAAAAATTTTCCAAATTCTGTTTAGTTAGCCATAGTTAGATAAATAGCAGATATGCTAGATTGTGGAGAAATGCTCCCTGATACTAAACTTGTATTTGTTGTTTGTGTGCTTTTTTTTTTTTTTTCAAAACAAAGCATTACTAATGAAACTATTTCCCTTCTTTAAACCCTCCCTGATTATTTCTTGGGAGCACAGAGATACTATCTACAGGCCTCTCCCATTCAAGCAAATCAGCTGAGAACATTGGCGAATCGGGATTTCTTTTATCCTAAATGGAGGTCTGAGGAGATATGCAAGGATAGCCCCCCAATGGAAGGGAACAATCTTTATTTTATGCCACGCTGGATAGGAATGAAAAGTTGCATGACAAAAGTGCATCAAGAAAGACTGAGGTAAAACATTAGGAAAACAACCTCAGGCACCGGAATTGCTCCTACAAGATGCAGAAATCTCCACTTCTGGAAATCTTGAGGCCACGTTAGGAAAACATCTGTTGGGAAAGATACAGGCTTAGGACAGGGAAGAATCTCCCAGGTCCCCTTTCTCCCCTAATCTTTCATAATGACAAAAAGGTAGGCCTTGACTGGTCTTTTGGAAAACACTTTGGGTTTTTCAAATGTTGATTTATATCTGTTCAAAACTGAATGAGGCTTGTAGCTCAACAAATACATAGCATATATCAATAAAGTACATACATTTCACTGCATTAGCGGGTTACTTTTCTAGGCTGCAGAATCAAGATTGGTTCTGCAAGACCAACATAGTCAAGTGAGAAGCACACCAGTGATGTATGAATCCAGTCTACAGTGGGTTATTCTACTACAACACAAATTACTTAATTGCATTGAGGGTGGCCAGCAGGTTGAGGGAGGTCATCCTCCCCCTCTACTCTGCCCTGGTGAGGCCACATCTGGAGTACTGTGTCCAGTTCTGGGCTCCCCGGTTCAAGAAGGACAGGGAACTGCTGGAGAGAATCCAGCAGAGGGCTACTAAAATGATTAGGGGATTGGAACATCTTTCTTATGAGGAAAGGCTCAGGGACTTGGGTCTTTTTAGTCTAGAAAAAAGAAGACTCAGGGGGGATCTTATCAATACTTATAAATACTTAAGGGGAGGG
This sequence comes from Pluvialis apricaria, assembly GCA_017639485.1. Taxonomy (NCBI): domain Eukaryota; kingdom Metazoa; phylum Chordata; class Aves; order Charadriiformes; family Charadriidae; genus Pluvialis; species Pluvialis apricaria. The sequence continues at coordinate 45,037,546 of CM030044.1, read as the reverse complement.
TGCCAGGTAGATGGGAACAGTCTTTTTTCAGTTGTGCCCAGTGACAGGACTAGAGGTAACAGGCACAAAGTTGAACACAAGAAGTTCCATCTTAACATGAGGAGGAACTTCTTTCCTTTGAGGGTGGCAGAGCACTGGCACAGGCTGCCCAGAGAGGTTGTGGAGTCTCCCACTCTGGAGACATTCAAAACCCGCCTGGACGCCATCCTGTGCAACTGCTGTAGGTGTCCCTGCTGTGGCAGGGGGGTTGGACTAGATGACCTCCAGAGGTCCCTTCCAACCCTGACCATTCTGTGATTCTGTGATTCTTTACATACAATTTATTTCAGTGGATTTCCCCCCCTTAATTATTTCTGAAGAGTTTTCATCAATGGAAGTATTAACTACATGACACTATAACATGGTCTTTTATCATTTCTCACTTTTTGTGAGTGGAAGATTCTTACAGGCCCCCAAAACTGCATGAATTATGAAGTCAACACTGTCCTACATTGAAATATACCTCTCAATTTGTTCTCAACAAGCATTCCAGCATAATAGCTTCCAATTCATTTTTCATTTACAGCCGCACTAGCTAACCTTAAACGTGACAATCTGCAAAGAAGCAAAACTAAATGATTACACACAATCAACCCAAACATCATGCTCAAATTATAAACAACATATGCAGAAATCTGCTACTGCTGTTTACTCAGCTCTCACTGAGATGATCTTGCAGCCCAACTAAAGCTTTCTTGGACTTGCACTCACTTGGACTGGCTCCTCTTCATCTCCAAGCATTCCCCATCCTTGAAAACAGGTTTTGAAAACAAAACTCCAAGGCCCACCTACAGCTGAAGAGGATGGCATGGAAAGATGGTGAACTAACACCCCACTACCTATTTCTTGTCAAGTAGTTCACTTTCTCCTTGGGTAACCAGGTTTTGGGTCCTAATGGTCCAAATTTTGCATGTGCTCGGGAGGCAGTATCTGGTCTTTGGAAGAGGGCTGCTGGAAGGGCAGAGGTCGTCAGCACAAAAGACAGGCTGTCCAAAACTGGCCCTCAGTGGGCACAAAGCACAAGATAGCTTACTTTCCTTCCTGAGCATCTATGCCTGACATTTTATTCCAATTTATATTAGATTACTTAGCAACAGTGAACCTGTTTCCTTTTGTGTCTCTGCCACAGCAGCCATTTCAGTGGCCTTCTCTATGGCCCATGTCTCTAGAGCACTCAGCAACTATACACATCCCTGGTATTCAAACAGAGATCACAGCCCCTGCTCAGAAAACCTTGGTGGCCAGCAAGAGACTGGCTACAACCTTCTTCTAGGAAAATTTTTGGTGCTCAGCAATCATGTGTCACCAGAAATTCTTGTGATACCCAGGTGAAGCATCTGCCATGTTCTCCAGTGTGGAATAGTCTTAGCAACAGACTCACTCTAGCATCTGGTGCTTTTGTGCACCTCTAAGAAATCATAAAGAAAAGAAAAGTAATCGCCTTCCATTAATCACTTTCCATTTCCGTGGTTATAGACTTCTGGATTATGCTCAATTGTTTAAAACACAATTCCCCTTTGGAGATGGGAGGGAGCTGAACAGACTGTTTGCGGGAATATCCCTGCCAATACAGCTTCAGAACAAAGATGCAGAATTGCCTCCAAACAACACCCTTCTTTCCCAAGGCACGATTCCTAACGCAGTGAAGCCTTACATGCTGAAAACCCTCTTCAAATGCAGATCTAAAAATTACTGCAGTGGAGCAAATGACACTCATGCATAGAAAGGCAACATGTCAAATTTCTGTCCTAGCAGCATCACTCACAAGCTATAAGACTAGCTGCATAAATTGAGTGACTTGCCTCTATATGTTGATCCTCTACTGCCATTTACAGACACCTACTCCTCCCTGCCATATGATGCCTCATCTGCTGGAGACTCCTCCTGTCACCTCTCTCCTGCCAGCTTTCCTTGAAACTGCCTTTACAGCAAGCAGGAAAATGCCCCACACTCAAAGTTGTTTGCACTGTATCAGCCACACTGAAAGCCAGGCTCTGGCAGTTTTAAATCTACGGCAGATTTGAAAATGGACACATTAATTGTGAAACTGGTCACAAAACTGGTCACGAAATCACAATGAGGTTTTGCTAAAATATTGGAAGCACCACTGTTTCTATTTTGCAGGTCTACTAAATCAAGCAGGGCTTCTGCTTTTTCAGGATGCTTCTTCTACTACTTCCTCTACTACTTCTACTACTTCTGAGAATACTTTACCAAGTGTTCCCCCCCGCTTTTTTCTGATGTGCCTCTTCTGCTTATTTACTCACTTCTTCCTTTATGAAGAATTTTGCCTCTCTCTTCTTAACTGATTCTCTCTTGACCACCTGGCTCATCTACCCTCCCTTTTTCTAACATCTCCCTGGATTTCTTAACTCTGCAGCTTCCTATCACCTTGTAATATTCAGTTCCCAATTGTCCACATGGCCTGCTGTGATGCTGTAATTTAAATGTTAACATTAAATAGGATTAGTACTTGTTAAGCTCAAGTATTTTAGGGTGACACTCATTTATTCTCAGAGTGTAACTTCCTCTTTTACCAAAAATTCAGTTATGGCTGTTTCTTAGCAACAGATTTATCAGAACAGATTTGCATGGAAATGAAATACTCTGAAAAAGGAACAGCTAAAGGAAGCTGATAACTAGGCCTTATTCCTGACGACCATTAGAAGTAAATACTACAAAGCAGAATAAAATGGTTTTGTAATTCTGTATGAATCTAATGAACATGTGCAGAACATTAGCACCAACCAAAGTAGAAGACTATATAAACTTTCCTAATTAGTGTATCTCTGAGTTAATCTGCAAAAAATAATCTTCTTGCTTTTGGAAATTGCAAAACAAAACAAACCGTGCACAGCCACAATCCTCTCTCACACTGGACTAGATTCAAAATTGGAATCTAATCTGGTCACACACAAACAGGTCTCAAAGGACCATACTGCCAAACGCAGTCACGTGCATTTCCCATGTGCCTGAAAAACGCACACCCTCACTTCAAGCACACCAATACTAAATAATCAAGAACTGGACTTCAGTGCGGGAACATAATCACTTAGTATTCCATTCTCTGTCATCCCTACATTTACACCATCATTTCAGTAAACGGAAAGTTTTTCATTTTCACAGTCTTTAGAAAGAATCCATTTCCCCCGGAGACTGTTCTACACCTTACTTGACTTTGCCAGATGAGGGTTTTTTACCCAAAATAATGCGCTAAGCTCAAACTAGCTAGTTCATAAAAATGTAGAGAGAAACAAATCGGGGGGTAGGGTGAAAGAGTGGAACCAAACATGAAGCATGAAATCCTATGAACAGAAAAAATGAAATAGCAATACCGAGAGTCTAATTCCCTTCATTTTAATATCAACCAAGAGTAATTTATTAAATTGACAATAGTACAAAATCCCTGTGCATGACAGTGGAATCAGGACTGCTGTCTTTGTATTAAGAATGATGACAACCTTTTTGGCAACTGAAGTCCTGTGCTGCTGTGGCACTTAGTTGTGTCACTGAAAGGCAGCATCTATAATATATGGCTGTACATGAATTATGTTTGGAATGAGTTAAAATAATAGATCTGTATTATTCCCAAGAGGCAATGCCAAAAAGGTAATTGCCCATATTTGTACAACACATTATAGAGAATGACAGTTTCATGTCTTCCGAATGCTTAACTGAAAATCTATAAAATCCATTTATCTTTCTTGCCGAGAAATTACTATAGGAACAAAACCTGAAATTCCAACTCTGGTCATGCTCAGACAAAACTCCCACTGAAGTCAGTGGGAGTTTTGCCAGGGAGAAGATTAAAGACGGTACGATTTGCTGCATGCTACCAGAAATGTAAACGCTACGGAGCTAGGTTTTCATTACACTGCTGCTGAGATTATTAAAATGAGCAAGATTTTGGTCTTTCACCTTTCAGTCCTGCAGTCACGTGGACGTGCAGAGGAGGGATGGATGCGAGGCGGACAAGCCAGCTTGCTGGAAAGCGCTTAACACTGGGCTGGGAGCCAGCAGAAGTGAATCCCTCCTGCAGTATCTCCCTTCCCTCCTCCTCTTTGAGGCCCAACCAGAAGCAGGAAAGGGGCAAAGAAGAAAGGCTGTATCCTTAGCAAACAGCACTATTTGGAGACAGCGCAGCACACTCATCACAAAAACCTGCTGAAGCCACCAGCAGTATGTGCGCTGCTCTAGCACTGGGAGCACGCCTGGGCACACACCCCTTTGGGAGGCTTTAAGCTGGGCTCTGTGCCACAGAGATAAGACACCTCTGAAGAGAGATGGCAGGAAGCAGCCAACACGTTAACAGCTTCACTGGGCTTCTGCCAGGGCGGCTGGACCTCACCAGTAACCAGAGGAGCCCGTTATCCCTAGGGGCATACGTGGCTCTGCAAGGACAGGAGGCCGCACTGCCTCAGGGTCCTCGGGTATTGCTGGATGCTCCCTCCACTTGGTCATGTTAATTTAGATGGACACAGGAACTCATCTGAAAAAAGTACAGAGTTCGTTGACTGAGTGGTTGGGATGGTTTTGTTCTCCAATGCAATTTCCAGAGGCACTAGAATTTGGTTTGTTAAGACAGTACCAACTTTTCTTACTTTACCAGCCAATTTCTCCATGTTTTCATGATGTGGTAGCAAAACCCAAGGAACGAAGATATGACAACTTGAAACATCTAAGTTATCTAACTAGCCTGCAAAATGAAGCAAAAATTAAGTCCTGAGCTACTCACCCATTTAAATTTTTATGAGAAAGCAAGAATAACATAGGATATCACTACAGGTGTCATTTTTAAAATGAAACTCTTTCAAGAGTATGATTACAACAGATTTCTGACATTTTGTACCACTAGCAATGACACCTGGCACCAATTTCATTTCAATTGTCAAGCAACTGTTGCTAAAAAATTAACTAATATTCACACCCAAGAATAGTTCTTACAATGCTTAATGAAAAAATACATATTTAGGGACCACCATCACTTGCACAATGAAGATCAATATAGTACTAATGATTCAAACACCAGCATAAAGACATGGAGGTCCTGAATTTAAAATAAGCTAGCCCTGTTGAATTAAACTCCCTGATCTGGGTTCTAAAGCAAGTTTCAAAGCATATATCACACATAAACTCATTCAATACTAGTAGTAAAAAACGAGATTACTTTATTCACTCTGTTTGTAACACATGACTAAAACTGTAATATATAGCACTATTTTACACCTACATAATCTCCTAAAAGATCATTTTGTAGAAAAAAATTAAACTACAGATAAATACAGATCTTACATGGAATCTGGCTATTATGGATTAAACACCACAAAACCCTTAATGTTTTGGAATTAAAATTGCATTGCTTCATTTTGTTGGCATTTCCTTTTTATGCTAAATGTCTGGCAAGACCTAAGATGTTTACTCCTACAAATGTTCACAGACAGTGAATTTCAAGCTTTAAAATCTACCATTCCCAAATACTAGGGAGTAGTAGTAGTACTTACAAATGGCAAATATTTAAGTCAGTCTCTTAGCTGATGTGAATTGGTTAAAGGATCTGACTCATACCTTTCTCAGTCTCTACTGATTTTGAGTTCCTCATGGTTTTGCATCCCATGCACACATATTCACCGCTGGACAGATTTATCTGTTAGTATTTTACAGTCACATGACATAAACATAAACGCAATGCAGGGAAAGACATGGGAGACTCAGCCTGCACAAGCTGTGCACTTGCAATTGCGATGTGTAGGTAGCAATGACAAAAAGTTACACAATGCTAAAGAAAGCAGTTATACATTACTCGAGCACACTTTAATGGGGTACACTAACAGCCCTCCCTAGAATCCTGAAGCAGATAAAATTACTTGAGTGAGAGAAGGATGTGACTCCAGGCAGGACCACACACACATGCACGACTTCTCCTGTCCGTAACTGCAGTGATGACAAAAATCTCAGATGAGTAAACACCCCTGATTTATTTTATAGGGGAATACACTGCTGTGCTCTATCTGGGGTCAGAGCCAGGGCTCTGGTGTAACCAGGCAAGCATCTGCACAGACTCTTTGCATCCTGCAATATGCAGATGGAATTCCTTACGAATGCATCGAGTTAAAACTGCATTTATATTCTGTATTAAACAAATAAATCTCACAGTAGCCTGATTTACGGCATCCAAAGCAAGACCTGCATGTCTCCAAATGGGAAAAAAACCATCAGTTTTTCGGAATTTCCACTCCCTTCCTACACACGATCAAACCCTTTGTAATTAGACTGATGACAGGATAACTCAGTCTCTCTGCCATCAATCCTCAGCCTCTCTGCTTCATCTGCCAAAGGTTGCCCTTTCCTGGCAGGAGTATCTGTCCCCTGGCAATCACTGATCAAACTGCTATCATGTGGGCCATCAACAAATCATCAGCGGTTACAGCCGCTCTCACCATGGGCAAAGTTCAGACCAGAACCCAGGAGCAAAAAACGTTAGAGCCCCACAGTTAGGAACAACTGCCCAGAGAGGCAACGCTGTCACCTCCTAACGACAGGTAACAACTTCACCTGGGTCCCAGGGTAGTCGAGTTCAACAGCAACAGTGTTATATATACATTTGGATTCCAACAAAGTGTGAAGTAGCAGCAGGGAATGGAAACTTGGCGTCCTCTTTAGAAAGGAAAAGCAGTTATGATAAGTCTTTCCTTTCCTATTGAAGAGGCACGTGGCCCTTCATGCTTTTTTTGAGACAGTGATAAAATGTGACTGGAGATTATGCCAACTCCCAAGGGAAAACCAATGCTGACATACAGGAAAAGGTAACCTGTTATACCACACAGCAAGTAGAAAGCTGGTCTCTGCGTGTTCTGCTTCAAAAACCATACTTCAAATGCCTGATGGCTACTGGAGAAAGAAAACACTCAGGCAATCACAGTCTACTTACCTGATTTTGATTCATACTCTCAAAAGCAAACAAATGCAGAGCTGATGATTTGGATTGTATTTAAAAAAACATGACACGTATTGAAAAATGAGACAGTAGAGCAATTAGTAATAATAAAGAGTTAATGCTTGTGTGGCAGAAGCCTTCACAAGACCCATCAGGGACTGAGGCATCACTGGGTTACTTGGTACCCAGAGGACAGACTTCACCAAGACAAGCAGACAACAGAGAAGTAGTACCTTTGACTGCCAAAAAATTACTTTTGGCTTATAGAAGATAAAACTAAGAGAGAAACGAACTTCCTAGGTTTTTCATCTAATTACCTGACAGCAATAGAAAAATCAATGAGCAGGGCTTACCATGAGGAAGCCAACACTGATAATCTTTCATACTTTAACTTTTGTCTCTCGTATTTAAGGCAACATACGCTGTTTTGAATCTGAATGAAAATGGGAGTCTTATGTAACTGTTTTCTTCTACAAAGCACAGACTTACCAAGACTTCACATTTTGTTCTAATTGTACTAGTTAATCTGTACAGGTACATACAGCCCTTGGATTTTTCCTAGGAGTTTTAAAACATTTAACAGAAGTGAACAGAAGTGACTACGCATTATTAGGTACAAGTGCACCAGGAACCTCTGACATGGCTAGCCCCATTGCCTTTCACTCTGGGATCATCTGGGGCAGAAAAGTGTGAGACAACTTATAAGATCTGACCTCAGCATCATATTAGGTCTCATGAGGAGCATTAAAATTGGTTACATGGCATGTATCTTCAGAAAAAGAAAGCGGAATTCTATTTTAGACAGCAAGGTCTATGCTGGGATGTCTGCTGGAGAACAGACATTACAAAAACTCGGCAAGGGCTGACAAGAAACTGAAGGAAATGTTACCCAGCCCTCAGACAAAGGTTTATACAGAACAAGCTGTTTTCTTGGATCATGCTCCCTGAGGCAGGGATGAAGCATACATTCCTCAGGCATCATTGACTTCAATGCTGTAGACACAGAAATTGTGCTAAAACCCTTCCATGGCAAAATGTGGTGACTCTTCGGTGAGATCACACTAGTTATGTTGTCAAGAAACTGCACAACCAATTGCCCATCCGACTGTGAAGCGTTTCACCACTTTCTGTTCTCTAACTCATCAAACCTAGCATTAGCTATTAAGAGTTATTGAGGAAATATGATCTGTGGTGTCATCGGTATGCAGTTCTCAACACATACCTGTGTATTTTCCTTTTGCATATCAGCTCTCTTGGGAAGGAGTCATGCCCAGAACAGCTAGTCGAATACTCTGCTTCTTCTGGGTGTGTAAATAGCACAGTACTTCTATGTGGCAACAGTAAATGCAGGTATGAAAGACACTGCCACGTTCATATTCTAACTTATTCTGAGACACTATTTGGGATTCTACTTATTACAGTTGCAATGTATTAGGGAACTATATCTGAAGTTTGCTATGATGAAAAATGAAGACACGATAATGGCATCATAAGAATGGCATAATGGGAATAAACTATGAATTTGGAAGCTACAGCAGAAAAGCAAATTGCATAAATAAAACAAACGAGTGGTTTTTAAATTACTGTTTCTCAACTACCAGAGCAAGTTGCTCATGTTAAACACAGTATCAACTTAAGCACCAAACATGAACTCTAATCTAAATTCATTTTCAGCTCTCTTTCAAACGCAGCTTTCTATCCTCTCTACCCACTTTTGTCTGGTATCACACACTATGAACTGCAGCTTTACGTTTTGAGGGGATTGTTTTAGTTGAAACTCCATTCTCTGTTTATAGACCTTAATGACATCTGGCTTCTTTATTATTAACACTGCTCTGATGATGAAAGTCCTAGTGTTCTGGATAGAAACTCGGAAGCCAAACAAAACATTATCATTTAAATCCAAAGTATCTGTCAGCTTCAACAAACCAGCTAGAGAATACTCAGTTTAGAAATCTGCACACTATATTTCCTTTTTATAGGTAAAACACATTGCCAAAAAGGTCTTTCAATGGAATTATCTGAATATCAGAAATAAGAACTTTGTGACTCTTTCCAACCATCCTCATGAAACTTCAATATACAAAGAACTGCTTATTTTGTGCTCTGTATTTTTGCTTCAGAGCCTGATTACTAACATAAAATAGGAAGAAACATCAATTACTCAACCTGAAAGGTGATCCTTAAATTCATTTTACATTTAAAATAGCAACAGAATTATAAAGTAACCTATGAAATTAACTTTTTATTCTTGCAGTATGTTAATGGAGAAATTACATGGAAATAACAACTTCTCAAGACAAATATTCAATACATGCTGTTTGTATTTTTTCTTATTTAAAAGAAAAGAAAGGCTTTACTTCTACAAGAATACTGTTAAGTTATAATTCATGTTCATTAAAAAATGAACCCTTGTTTGCATTTTTGCACTAATTTGGATTATTAAAAACATTAAGACTTCTTCCTAATTTCCTGGGCAGTGTAAATGGCTGTTTTCACTCTTACCTTTATTCAGCTCCATTTTTTGATTCTTCTCCCTGTATAGTAACTTCTTGCTCTACTGAGGCTGCAAAGCCTCTATTAGAGTATTTCAATGGCAAGCTTGCTACCACTTAAAAAAATACCTGACACATCAAAATTTCAATATGTTCTTTTACTTGGTAAAGTGTTTTCATGAATCTAGGATTTATATTGTTTGCATACTTTCTTTAAAACAATTGTATCTACCAGCTTAATTGATACCACAATTTAGGTCTAATAGCAAGTCTTACGGAAAGCTTTTCCTAGAATGGACCTTTACATCAAGCCTGTTTCTTCTAGGTAGTGAGGATGCATCAAATTAGTTTCACAAGCATATTTTACATGGATGATGATATAAAAGCATATGTGTAAACTACACTAAATGGCATCACAATTGTGCCAATCGCTGAAAAATTCGAAATTCCCTACAGGCATACAAAGCAGATTTGGTGCAATGCTCAGAGTTGTGCTGAGCTCCCAGAGGAGAATAATGTGACCAACCATTTCAGAAGCAAGAAAATGAACATGTAATGCAATATCCACATCTGCCGTAGTCCAAGCACAGCAATCAAATTCATGGGAAAATATGACATGCCCTAGTAAAAAGCAAAAAAGGGAAAAACTTGGGCTTAAATTGTGACATAACCATTTCAACGTTCTTGTATGCTCTGTTTCATTACGTCTGTCAAGAAATTCAGATGGTCCAGGCCAACAAACAGAAGTCCCAAAGCAAAACACACTCTTCAAATCATAGCACTGATATTTCCTTAAAATAGTTTGGAAAACCAGCACAGCTTACTTGAGTATTCAACCAACCAACTTTTTCTACTTTAAGTTCTCAATAGATGAACCATGGCCTGACATGTAATACTTGACGTCTTATGGCCAACAGCCAAATATGTAGTCATTTGATCTGAATACACACACACCTGATTGAACGTACGTTAAACACACATACATTTAAATTAAATTAAATAGAAATAAAACCATTGCAAACAGTTTTGGCAGGGGGGATGGCAGAGGGTGTTTTTTAAATAGGGTAACCATTCAAGATGCTATAAAAATAGAATTAAGGAGTTGAATCTGTTTATCAGGAAACAAAAGCAACAATAAGCACATTTATAACAACAGATAACAGGTGAGGAACTCCAAGATTCACAATTTTCCAATATACTGTACAACTACTAATGAAAAACTAGATGTGATCAATTTACAGAGAGTGAAAGACACAATGAAAATGAATTATAAAACTTTATTGGCTTGTTAAAAGTAAGTTCGTCAAGTACATTTTTTGTAAGTATAGACTGTCCAAACTGTTATGGTAGTACTTGGGAATAAAAACAATGATTGTCTATTATTTACAAGAAATATAAAACCATTTTAACATGAAGAATTAGAGGGGAGAAAGAGAGAAAATACTCACAAGCTTGCTAATGCATTGCAGCAAACTATTTTTTTATGATGTGATATTATATTATGGTAGAAGGTATTTTTGTGCTATCATTTAGAACATTACTTTTTTCAACAAGTAAAGAGTGCTTAAGTTCTATACTTTGATACCAATAGAATGACTCTCTTCCTATTTTTAATTTCAACATGAAATCTAAGAAAGACTGAGGAACACAGGGCTCCAAATGGCAGTGGAAGATATTTCAAATGTATTTGCCAAGGACTCTGGTCTCCGGATTGTGCAGTGGCATGGCATCCCAATTCTGTTGTCACGCTAGTAACGGCACTAGTATCGATGAAATAGCTGTGTTAAAAAAAAAATCTCAGGAAAAAATCAGGATTTCCTTTCCTGTTTTGTGGATATGCCTGAGAAGTGAGCTCTACAGTGCTTACACCAAAGAAAAATCAAAGCCATCACAAGGCCATGACTTCACCCTCTATTTGGTTGACTATCAGATAGTTCCCCGAAATCCTATATGGTTGTTCTTGTCATTCCAGCCAAGCAACGAAGTTACAGTGAAAATATGTATGCAACGAGGAGAGTTTCCTCTTATATCAAAACATAATCTCCTTAGTAACACGGCTGTGAGTTGCCGCCTCTAGGGACTATGAGGGAACTGCCTGCTTCAAAACAAAAGCAGTTTGGCTCTATACTGCCTGCAACTCTGCTCCAGGCCAGGACACGTGCCTATCCAGCACAGTCCTTGCAGCTGCAAAAATATAGCTGATCATGGAAGGATGTTATTAAAATTAGAAGGATATGGTATGTCCATATCAAAACAACACACACTTTAATGTGGGCTTTTTCTGCCTATATTTTTTGGTGAAAATAAGTTAACCAGTTAACCCTGAGGTCTGATTAAAGGATAGTAACATCTTCTACAAGTTTGATCATACAGTCTACATGCTTGTGGAACTAAACAGCTATATTTATTTCCAATAAATGCATCCTTTTCTATTTTCACAGAAGACTCAATTTGTATGTCCAAAAGAAAAACAGAATAAATGGAAGCCAGCTTCAAAAGTTTGGGGATACACATTCCCACGGAAGTGGGACAACGAAGTGGGCTGTGAAACACATGAAATACACAGTACCAATATTCTCTGGGCTCTCTGTAATGCTGTATTTACAGTTCTCAATATCTCCAACCATCCATGAACTCTTGCTGTGGAGATCAGATGACAAAATCTGGCACAATGTGGGCCTACATTATAATCTGGAATACCTTACACCATCACATAATGATGGCAAAGCCCTTCAAAGAGATATTCAAAGACCCTGCATATTTGTACCCTGTAGAGAAGAGAGTTTACCACAGCTCACAAAGTAGGATGTTGAGCTCTCTGAAAAACAGAAGAGAAGGAAAGACAGAACCACTGAAAACTGGAAGGAAGAGAAGAAACCAGAAAGAATGATGAGGAAGAAGCAGAAAGTACTAAAAACCTTCAGGTAAGCTTCTGGGGTTTTCTTTTGAAATGAACATGAATAAAATACTTCACTGCTCAACCCATTGATAACTTTCAAATTATTTCAAATTTTACATATGCAAGTGGAAAAGGAAGGCTGAATTAAAAGATGTCAGAAAGGATGCATTTTTTTATCTGTCCGATAATGGCTTCCAACTTTACAAACTATTTGCAAGTTTTTAAGCATTCAAACAGCTGCAAACAAAGTGCTGGTCTTCATGCTGATGATTAACTGTCAACTTATCATGGATGGCTGGGTGAAGGGACTGAGAAACTGGACCTTTGTATGAAGGCTGTTGCGTAAAGAGCCAGTAGGAAGTGTATTGGTCATTCCTACTTGTCAAACTTCTATACGTTTTTTCACCTTTGATAAACCGTGCTTAGGGATTGGCTGCACTGTAGGAAAGAAATGGATTTCTAGTGCTTCTGCCTGCAGTCAAAAAAGAAGATTAATTTCTGCAAGAACTATTTGAAGTAGAATGGTTTCCAAATAGCTCTCCACAGGTTTTCTTGGCACTGCCTGCTACCCCCAAGGATCTTGCTCCCACTCAAATAAACGGTTTTCTTCATTGCTGCATGGGAGAGATCCAGTTGGTGGTCAAAGGCAGTGGAAAGGCTGGGGACTGCCTTGCAGAGGTGAAGGTACTCAGACACACACACACTGCCATGCAAATGTTCCACAGCAGCCTCCATCTGTCCTGGCAATGAGGTCCCACAACTCCACTCAAAAACAGACATGGTCTACAAACACCTTTTTGCAGGAACAGCGAGGGCCCCCTCCTTGTATGGCATGGCAGGCAGCTTCAGTAAGGACAACATTCCACAAAATTCAACATGAACAGATTTAACAGACCTGATGACACGCCTTGCCTCACACCAAAACACTCCCAGCAGTGCTTCCTCTCCAGTCCCCCAACTAATCTGCCCATCAAAACGCTGAACAGCTTATCTCAGTACTTCTCTGCGTATATTAAATGTCAATTTAAAGTATATTCTGGTATAAATAAACCCCTTCTAGCAGAACATAAGAAATACGCTTTTATTTTAGCTTCACGTCTGGCACGGTGAAAAAAAATAGCAACTCTGCCTTTAGACATTTCATAGCCTTTTTTATTGCTTAGTGAAACAATATAAAAGCTTTTTAATGTCAAATCCTGGACGTTCAGCAACTTTTACCATGTTAATGGTTCCTGCATGATTCCTAGTTTGAGTCTCACTTTATTTTAAGGAGGTCAAGAATTCGTAATTAACTGAGCCCTTTGTAAACCAACACGGTTTGGGCAGATCAGAATCTCTACAGTTACAAGAAATGTCACTTACAATCAAGCTGAAAGACAGGAGCTAGTGGGTACTATAATTTCCATGTTAAAAGTTTAGCTCCCTTAGCTTTAAAAGGCTCTGTCCACATACTGAAAAGAAACCATTTTAGGAACACGTAGTCTTTTTCCATCAAGCACTGAACATCTGCGTTAAGACATTATTAGTAACAAATCACGTGCTGTAATCCATAAGGTTCTGTGAATATCTGCATCAAGTAATAGTGCACTGAGTGGCTAATATAAAAGATATAGTACAAAATATGTAAGAAGAATATTCTACTATATATATAAATATATATATTTCACTGGTGCATAAATCAGTTGTGGTTTATTAAAGTTACCTCCATGATTACATAAAATCCAAAATACTGTGTCAGTACATGCTGAAATATTTGAAGGTCAAACCTACTCCTATACCATAAAGATGAACTGCAAAGTGCTATAAAATAAATTACAAAAAAATTGTGAAAAATCCCCAATCAATAACTGTGCACATTTATGCATATAAATACTATGAATCAGAAAGAACTACCTTTTAAAATTAAATATTTCAAAAATCAACTGCCACATTCCAGCTCTGCAAGTTTGCCTTTTCCCTGCCAGAAGAAAACAATTCAGATTCTCACCTCATTTATTTGGCAATAAATTGTGAATACGTAACTGAAATACATGGATTTTGTCCCAGCAAAACTGAAGACTGGAATCTGGGCTACTGGGTCAAGCTCTGCTCATGATCTAACTTACATTTGATGTAACTCCACTGACTTTAGTTCAAATATTGCTGACCAAATGGATTCTCTGTTGATTTAGAATCAGCTCAATGGCATCACATATTATTTCAACAGGGGAAGAGATTCATGGGTAAGCAAGAAGTCTGAGAAGAAAATAATTAAAAGGAAGCTAAAAGAATCAGTAAGCAGAAGAGAAAATTAGTATCGTTAGTATAGTAAAATAAGACCATGTCCACATAGACTTAGGGAGGAAAAAAGGCAGACATTCCTAATGTTGTTTCTGAGGAACAGCGGAACACTTGTTGACAGCTAACTTCAAAAGCAACTATGATGGATATCCTTAATTGCTGCCATCCTTCCCCAGATCACTACAGTATGCACAGGGTGACAAAGACACCATGATTCCTAGGTCATCAGTAGACTTTCAGCTCTGCCCTCTTCTTTAATGTGCAGAGAACACATCTTTGGGACAGATTTTGGAGAAGGGAAGAAAGCACTTTACTGGCAACTCCCTTTCCCTAGCCAGTGGCAAGAGAAAGGAAATATCTCACTACATAGGCCTGCAAGAATGCAAATGTGGACGTATTTCTTGACTAATAAGGACACTTCCAAAACTTGAGCACAACAGGAATAAAGAACTTGGATGCGAGAGGTTGAAGAGAAAACAAGAAAAAAGTCAAAGGACTAAGGGTCTTAAAAGGCAAAAAGCAAGTAAGTATATGGAGATAGAACAAAAGAATCAAGATGGTATTGTAGAAAGAGAGGGATGGTGTATGCTGTAAAAGACTGCAGCAAAAGAAAAAACAACAGTGTTTCAATGGAAGAGTAAAAATGTCTGAAGTTAAAAAGCAAAAACAATGAAAAAGCAAATACAGGAGAGACAAAACAATACCATCTCATCTTTTTTACTAAATGTAATTGTATGGAATTAAAATCAAACTATAGCTCAGAAACGTAATCAAAATGCATAGAAACGTAAGCATTTATCTCAGTTTTTTGCTGCTAGTCTTTGTAGCTAACTCTCGGTTAAAAAAACCATAAACTTAATCTTTCTTAGGAAGACTTCCTAGACTGAAAAGATCAAATTATAAACTCAGAATTTGACAGATAAATAGCATGAAAATGAATGCCTAGCACTATACCTAAATGCAGCCCCAGCTCTTGCAAAATGCTTGTGCCTTTGCTTAGCTTTACTTATTATAGTAAACTCTTCTCTGAAGAGAGTAGGCTCTCCTATGACATACACTGAAGCATACTCTGAAGTATACTCCACAGTTAAATATGAACAGTTAAATAGGCCTGTAAGTATACAGTCTGAAGGACGAACTGTATAGTGTTGTTATTCTTGCTCTTGGCTCAGAATCAGCATTCCAGCCTACTAAAGATTTGTACACTTACCCTAACTTATGGACCGTACTGAATAAGCACAACCTAACCGACTGTGTAAGTGATGGCAGTGGTTCAATACCCAAATGCACTAATGCACAGTATTGCCATTGCCACCTTTCTGTATACAGCTCATACTCTCGATCTTCCTGGTAAAGTCAGTGGAACCACATACATAAATAAGATTTGCAGGGCCAGCTCTGCAATTTACTGCTTTAGGATTTAAGGCCATACCCTGAAAATATACAAGAACTTAACTTTAAGGATGTCAGCATTCCCACTAAAATCAATGAGTTGACAAACACACTCAAATTAAGCATTTATGGAAGTTTTGCAGAGCCACTAATGCAATAAAATAAAAGCAACTTTGCAGTTCACCTTTGATAAATATTATTTATAAAAACAACATCTTTCCAGTTAAGTTCAAACAGAAAAAAAATTGACAGAGGAAACAAAATAATATGATTTCATCTCAATGTCATTTTGGAAGACGCAGTGAGGACAAGGCAACAGGAAAGAGTGTGATAGCTTATTTCTGGACTTTCTTGAGTTTTATAGCTGCCTCAGGGCTTGGCTTTGCCCTGCTCTTGCAAAAACAGCTACTGATTTGAATGTACTTATAGTTGTCCAAACACAACCAATGTCTAAAAGAGAAGTCCAAGGGAGGTGGCATTTCACTGGGCAAGAACACTGTCCACTCCCTAGTGTGCAGCATACAGCTTCCACAAGCTCAACAGCCCCTCTCTCATCTTTTCCTTATTTCATTTACCCATCCAGTGGGATCTTATGAAATAAAACAAAACCTAAAAGAAACAAAATAAAATATGAGAAATCATGCTTTTAAAAAAAGTCAAAGAAAATTAATACAAAAGTCTAAACACAAATGAATACTTCACAATCAAACACATAAACATAAAATGCATTTAAAGCATACATAAAATGTTAAATAAAAACTGCACATGAATTTATGAAAATGACAACATTAGCTCTATCTTGTGGCCAACAATTTTATTCTTTAATTAAAAAAGTGTAAGGCATGTCACTCATTTGTCTTTAACATACCGAAATATTCATATTGAGCTGTAACGCAATAAATCTAGAATTCTCCAATCAAGGACTGTACTATGCATGGGTCAGAAAAACCTCAGTCAGGTGTCGTGCCTTGTGCAAAGGCCTATGGTGAACAAGCCTGGATGCACAATCAAGTTCTCTGTCTTTGGTCTGGTCCATCAACTAAGTGAAGGGAACTCCGCTATACCACAGAGTTACTGTAAGTACAACACCAGGTTCCTCTGTAAGCTGTGTTTTGCATCTTAGCTCTGTGCACATCATCCTTTCTGCCTGATCCAAACAGGTTCCTGCCCTTAATGTCATTATATGACTTTGTAATGGCAGAAAAAAGTGGAGCTGGAGGAAATATTAGTTAATTATTAAATACCAACAGGAACTTAAAAATCAACAACTAAATATGATGGCACATTGAAACACAAGTAAAAACCCCTGGGTCATACTCTGTTCTGAGATGAAGGAGAAAGCCTGTGCACCTATCCCCAAAACGTTACCTGACTCTCTAAGGCTAAGAACTTAAAGGAAGGCTGTTTGGCCCTATGTGAAATCCAACTATCTGACTCTATAGCATAAATACTTCCTAGAACAGCATTGTCTTACCCAGTCTGTTGTTATCTGATGCAGTTGAGTTATTATGTACATCACTGTTGACAGTCACCATTACTTGTTCTAATGACATTTGAAAAAAAAACATGTGAGTTGTACTATTATCCTGCAAATGTAAACTTCATCAGTAGTTTATGTTTGTTTGGTTTTGGTGTTTTTTTACCTTGCTTTAGTAAGTTCTCAATGTTTATAAAGAGTGAAAGCTTATCTATATTTCACAGCACTTTAAACAACAATTCAGAGCCAAATCTTGATTTGCCTTAAATGAATGGGAGTTATGCTATCAGTTTCAAGAGAAGTTGAATTTGACTGTTAGTAATTAAGTAACAATGACTAATTCATTTACATTGCATCTTCTGCTTGTTCTAACCTTGAGGCGCTCTTAATACCTCTACCCTGAAAGTAGGTAATGGCACATTCAGAAGCTGAACATGCCAGCTTTGAGCCACCACACACTTCCAAAAGGGTGTGGCAAAATTCCTTTTCTCTGAAACAATTGCTAAGGTTTACTGTAAGGCATCAAGAATAAAAACAAAGCGACCTGGCTAATTCACAGACAAAAATATATTATCAGTTGAAGTGAGCATCATTTCAGAACAGCTACGCTTCTGCGCAGGGACTGTTTTACTTGGCTCTGGGCTAGACTGACATTCAGAAGATGAGTTTCTTATGGTCATATCCACATGTAGTGATGAGTATCTCAAGAACTTGTATGGAACACTATGTTACTGTTGGAATCTGTGCTCTTACTGAGGCTTACATCATTTGAGTCCTTGCTACTTCTACTGCCTCCTCTCACACACATAAAATATCTTAAAGTGAATTAATATAGTTTTGCCATACCATTAAATTCTCAATGAGAGAATTCAAAACCAAACTGTATCATTGAAAATTCAGTTCATCATGCAGTGTATCAACATCACAGCCCTAAAAGCCTACTGTAATGTCAAGAAAAATTCACAGCTGTAAAACCTTCATGACCATACACACATGGTGCAAACTCCATCTAACAATGTTTGCACAAGACTAATTAGGATCAGTTTCTTCACATGGTACAAAGGTGGCAGGCTTTTCCAGGCCTTTCTGTAGTATTTTTACCAAGTATCTGTAGTTAATCATTATCTCCTAAGTAATTTTCCGAAGGATGTTTGGAAGTTACAGGTCAGACGGAAAAAGAGAAGTATCATCAGGGTTTTGGTAGTCTAGAATTGAAAGCTACTGCATGGTTGCTACCTTCCCTTCAAATTTCCTAGGCCATTCAGACCTCCTCTGTGGAACTTTGTTTTCTTAAATCTGTGAGATTGCATATGTTCTTGGAGACTAAGTCAAAGGACAGATAGATGTATTTACATAAAAACACACATGTACACCACACTTTTAACACTAAAGCAAATCATTGCAAGTGAAAGCTTTTTGGCCTTTCAGTTTATTCCTTACCTGGTCTGCTGCAACCATAGTGAATCACACTGCTGTGTTTAAAGTCACCTCTGAATCTTCATTTGAGAAGTTGTTAACTGATGAACTACTATGAAGTGCACAGTACTATGCAAAACACAGGTAGACAATAGATCTGCTTATATTCTTAGTTGCATGCTCATGCATATTAGTAACTCTAGCAGTCAACAGTGATGTCTAAAACAACCAGTATGGAGGAAGACTCAGACCTAGAACCTGAGCAGTCTACAGGAGTCAAGAAGTACACAAGGGAGTCCTGCAAGTCCTATTGAAGGCACAAGAACTAATAACAATCAATACATCTTTTAAAGGAAAAAATGCTTACTAGAGGGGAGTCCAAAAAAATAAATAAAAGGAAGACAAGAAAAAGGTTAAAAAAAAAAGTCTATTCACTTTATTCATTGAAATATGGAAAGTAACCAAGTAGTGTATGTAGAAAAGAAAAGGACACAAAAATACAGACAAACTGGGGGAGGGGGGGTGAGCAGGGAGCATTGAGGGGTGATATCAAGGCTCTCACAGGACACAGGTGAAATGGAGCAAGGAAAAAGGACTGAAATAGAAAGACACAGAAACTGAACAGAAGTGCTGTAAAAAAATGGTTGCAGGGAAAGTAGAAAAAGCTATAAACCCATTAAGCAGCAGGCAATCTGGACTTAATTTGTACACTAGCTCTCTGACTATTTGGAGTCGTTGAGCTAATAGAGGAAAAATATTACGGGCAGTGGGTATTTAGAAGATAATTTCTCATGTCCTAACTGCCAAACTCTCATCTGGCTTCTCAGAGTTTGAAAAGGAGTCAGTTAGGCAGGTTGAGGCAAAGCCTGATTTTGGCTTGAGTTGCTGCTGGGGCACTGGATTCTGAGTTTAATATTAGTTTAAAAAAACCACTCCTGTTATGTAAGCTGCCACTCAGACTTGCAGAGGAAAGTACACTGAAGAATAAAAATAAAAAACTCAAAATAAAAGTGGAAGAGAGAAAAAAAGCTATCCATCTTTCCTGTACAAGGAATGACAGAGCTTCATTCATCCTTTAAGTGAACATTATGTACCTGTCTCTCTCAGATGCAAATGTGTCCAAGACAATAAAGAAAATAATAGATTAAAATGTAACCTGGTGATACCTTATTTCCAATATCATCTCTTCATTCAGAGAGTTTTGAAGTGAGCACTGTATTCATGATTAGTCTTAAAACAAACATAATGATTTTGCAATACACAATTTGAGGGACATCAAATTTAACTCTAACTGCTCTCCCCAACAAGAATGTGCTACATAAAGTGTAGTTTGAATTATGTTATAATATGGATCCAGTTGAGCCAACAGTGAGCATTTTTTTTAACCCTACAATTGGCTTTCTGGAAGTACCACAGATGACTATCTCATGAGCTTTCCAGATCTGTATCTCAGATACTGGATGATCCGTAACTTCCTAAGTGTTTACCCTCATTGGGAGCTGAATAAAATGCCTTTAAGACCAATTGGTTTTAGCTTTTCTATTCATTAGAGAAGAAAGCATAAAAAGAAAGTATAATAGCAAAAAAGCCATATGTTTATACACACTGAATTCATTCTGAAAGAAGAGCCTTTCATAGACACGAACCTTTTTACATGTAAAGAAGCCAATTTTTTTCCTCCTTTAACCAGCACACAACACAGAATTGAGCAGTTAATGACATCATAACATCTAATGCATCATAACACCTAGTGCATTACCATATACGGGAACATCACTGTTACGGGGATAGTCACACATCCATGGGCTCAATTTCTTTCTACCTGTCCCAGACAATCTTGATCATGCCCCTTCTCACTGGCTATGTTCCCTACAAGCCTTCATGTAAGTCATTCAGGAAGGAAAATGTTATGACATGGTCATCTTCTGAACCTTTTTCACAAAGTGAGACGGTAAATTTTAGTTGTCTGAAATCCCTTCTACTCCAAGAGAATTTGCTATAATATATTCTGATGAGGTGTACATAAATTGGAGGTCTGCAGTCAAACTTTCTTGGTCACCACAAACCTGGCCTAAACCTTGCCAGAGTAAATAAGTTTCCTGTAATGACGACTTAACTCAATTCAAAACTCGGTTTCATATATTCACACCCAACTCTCCCAGTATGTCTCTACACATGAGTTGCATAAATTTGGAGATCATGTATGTAAACCCAAGCATTCAAGGGAAAATCCAAGCAAAGGAAGTGCTGAGCAATTGAAAGTTTCTATGATGTTATGTCTTGTTACACTTTCTCTCTTCACCAAGTACACATGGTTTATCCTAAGCAGAATGTTACTTGGGGCCTTGATTGAAACAGGGTATTTTGAAACAAAAATCAATTTACACTTTTACCTTTTCCAGCTTGGAGGAAATTGAGCATAAATCGAGCACAACACAACACGTATCTAAGGTCTTTTTAAATAACAGTGATTTATATGGAGAAAGCTCAAACTGCTAAGTGGAAGGGAAGAAAGCAAAGAGAAGATGTAGTTGCATTACCCAAAAAGGTATTCTTATCAAATTTGTCAGTTTCTGGTTTCAAGTAGAAAATTAAATGAACCAATTCATTCCTAGTTTTATTTGCTTCTTGGATCTGAGCCAGTGCTTCAAAGAGCAGTGCTGGCTAATGCTGTAGCAAAATGAGGACAAAATGTCACCTCATTTGAATTGGAAAGCAGGGAGAGGCTCCCAGATAGGTTTCTGGAGAATGTTTATCGCACAAAGAATAATGTCTTGCCTCATTACAGCAATGCCTACACAGCAGCAGAAGATAAAGTTGTCTGAAGAAGTCCACACTTTTTCTTAGGATTTTGCAGATTTTGCATGCACCAGGCTCAGTACTGCCTTGTGTTTCAGAGCACAGTAACATAATATTGCGGCCTTCCAGTACCTAAAGGGGGCCTACAGGAGAGCTGGGGAAGGACTTTTTACTAGGGTATGTAGTGATAGGACAAGGGGGAACGGCTTTAAGCTGGAAGAGGGCAGGTTTAGATTAAACATTAGGAAGAAGTTTTTCACTTTAAGGGTGGTAAGGCACTGGAACAGGTTGCCCAGAGAGGTTGTTGAAGCCCCATCCCTGGAGGTGTTCAAGGCCAGGCTGGACGTGGCCTTGGGCAACCTGGTCTAGTGAGAGGTATCCCTGCCTGTGGCAGGGAGGTTGGAACTCGATGATCTTCAAGGTCCCTTCCAACCTAAACCATTCTATGATTCTATGATAAACTTTTAATACAACTTTTTCTTTATTTCTAAACATCGCTATTACCCCAGGAGGCACTAAGACAGTATTTTTTATTTGTGTCATTAGGAGATCTAATGACAGACATAAATATTACTTTTTTACCTCAAGATAAAAGCATGGATAGAAGACAAAGAAATGAACACCAAAGACATAAAACCACATAGACTTGGACACACTCTTAACTTATTGCACGCCAGAGATTCCCAGAAAATTCTGGATCTGAATTTGACATTAGTCTCTCTTTCCAGATCAGATTG
This sequence comes from Pluvialis apricaria, assembly GCA_017639485.1. Lineage (NCBI taxonomy): Eukaryota > Metazoa > Chordata > Aves > Charadriiformes > Charadriidae > Pluvialis > Pluvialis apricaria. The sequence continues at coordinate 45,015,078 of CM030044.1, read as the reverse complement.
TCCAATAACTGAATTTACTTCGTAATTGGAAAAACTAGGACCAGAAGAGATTAAACAGTCTATCCCATGAAGTAGTACATCAAGATAAAGAGTCTTGACCCACTTGCATGCTCCAGTCGCTTTCAACAACAACAGGCAGTACACAATACAGTACCATATTAACCTCAGGACTATTTCTAGTAACCCAAAACTTAGTATTTTTGCTCTCCTTTACAGTTCTTCAAAATAATGCAATATCTTAGAAAGATTTATTTCCCACTATCACTAGCTTTTCCTGTAATTTTTAAATTTATGCTCCACAGATAAGGATATATAGTTTGTCATTTTATGGATGCTGCCACCTGTACAAGATTTCCAAATGGGCTTAAGAAAATTGAAGCCATTAACATTAGCGTTGCAGGCAGCATTCAATCTATTTAATGGTTTGTTTCATTGATCTATAAGTTCATAAAATGAGAAAGGGGGTCAAACAGAATTATATGTACTTTAGTACAGAACCCTATAAAGCTGTTCTCAGTGTGAAATAACTTAGAACCAAGAGATAGTAAAACTTAACCTGTGTACCCAGCATTTCAGAGGCCAATAAAACTTTGGGCTAACAGTCCTCTACCTTGCTAACAAGGATCATTTAATACCTTAATCTGTTTATCCTTAGTCTGATTTGGAGTTTTTATTTTATTTCCTGGTATGATACATTGGAAGATGCGCTCATTTTTGAGCAGGCAGCAGAAAATGAAACATTTTTGCTCAGCACTCTTAAGGAGAAAATATTGCATCTTTCTCAAGGACAGTCATTGCCATCATGTCTTCCAGCACAATATCCAACAGACGTTTCCTTTTACAGTACTGCTGCTGATGCTGTAGTTGTTTTGCTTGCTATTGATTAGTGAGATTCAAGGACATTAAAAGCTGAAGCTCAAACCACCAGTTCTCAGAGCTAGTCAGTGCACGTATTTTGCATAGCTTCTAATTCAGGGACAGGTTAAAGTGAAAAAGCAAGAGTGTGAATAGGCAGCTGTTCAGACTCTGAAACAGAACTCTGCAGTAACAGCTGCTCCCTACAGAACAACACAAAACACACATTAATAGAAACCCAGTTCATAGGAAAGGGCGTAGCAATTACTATCTGCATACACATTTTAAAACATGGCTGTCTGCAGGTTATTTTACACTTCATTTGCATGAAACACTGTATGCCTGAGAGATCAATCAATATATCAAGGAACAGTTTCTCAAAGCTTTCTGAAAGTACTTGAAAAGTCAAAGCTGTTAAGAAAAAAGGCTGTTTACTTTATGACATCCCTAGCATTTGTGTTTAATACATTCATTGCTATGCATGTAAAATACAGAAATGCTACTACACAGATACACTTTTGACAAGTGTCAGTTTACAGTCACAAGAAAGAAGATCAGAGCACCTGAAGGACACAGAATAATTATGTCTTACCCCTTTGAAAAAGAGAATCACTGTCAACTTCGAAACCATTCTGTCTCTACCTGAATGCTGAAGCCAACTCTACCATCATGTTAGCTTGCATAATTCCAAAGATCAATAGATATTCCATATTTTCGATATATTGCCTTTTGACAAGAACTGGCAAGCCAGTTTTTGTATACAAATCAGGGAAATAATGTTGTTCATTCCAGCACAATAAGAGTTACGGAACTGTACCCTATATATTCATTTATAATGGGATTATTTTGCTTACTGTTGCCTTCTTACAACAATATTAACTCCTTTGATCATTACAGGCCTCGTAGCTGTTACTGAGGAATTCTCCAGATTCCTTTTTATGACATTTTACCTTGAGTCTGTGAAGTCTGAATAGTTCTTACAAGATGCATATCCTAATCACTGGGGGTCTCTGGTAAAACAATTCTTTATTAATCTCAACTGCCTTCCTTTATAGTCACTACTATTCAAGCATGTCCATGTGGCAATTAATGATCTTCCTTAAAAAACTGATCTGTGCATGGTCAATGATCAGGATAACAGACTGACAGCAAGCAATCAAGAGCCAAATCCCAGCTAGTGCAGTTACTGGTCTACTCCATGAACACTACTACGCCATCTCTGTGCATCTTTTCTTCCTCCACCCTGTGCAGACTTTAAGGTCTCAGGGCCAGAGATCACTGTCCCATCTTCTGTTCCATCTGTACATGCGAAACAAACACCTGTCCTGTTACCCAACCAAAGAAAACCACTCCCAAGCATATTACCATCACATAACTTTGTAGGGACAGAACCAGGAAAGGAATGGTGCTATTAATAGCTCAGCTACCTCTGTAGCATTGCCAAGGTATGCCTTATGAATTTCTATCTTTCTACAGAAAGAATGGTCTTGTAGTTGTATTAAGGTTAACAAAATGCTTGAAATGCATGACGTAAGAGATATTTCTTCTGAAAGAAGAGAGCTTGATGCTTTAATTGATGACAATTCCCCCGAAAGGAACTGTTTAAGAAATCCAGTCTCCTCAGACTTCACAGTCAAATCCCCTTGCCTTTTCAATCAATAAATAGCCAAACCAATACACCTGGCTTTTCTTTGGTCTGGCAAACAGAATGACTGCCTACCTTTGGGTTCCAGAAACCAAACAGGTCCCAGCCTGTGATCGCAGGTTAGGAGCCCCTGGAACCCAGCAATCCTTTGGCCACGATGCTGCCAGTATTGGCCAAGGTGGTGCTCTCCAACTGTGCTACTGCCACTGCAGAAAGAAGCAGCAATAGGGCTTATATCTGCCTTCCTTTCATAAGATGGGGTTGCTATCTCATCCCCACCTCCCCAACTTCCTCCCCAAAAATAAACTCAGACTTACTCGGAGCATGGCTGCTGCAAACTAGAGCTTGAATGGCTGCACCCTACCAGAGTAATCACGTGAATTCAGACGTGGAACAGACAGACAACAAGTTCTAAACAGTAGTTAACAAGCCAAAAAATCTTTAGTGTAAATGGGATATACAAGCCAAGTTGCTTCCAGGCCCGTCTACTATAAGCTAACGACTTCAAAGACAAAGAGGCTCAGGGCACATTTGTGTCACTATATAAAAAAAGCCCAGAGCGCAGGCTTGAGCAAGGGTGTACCTTCTTTTTATCCACAATTATTTAATCTATATTAAATTAAGGTACCATTTTGACCTAAAATAAATAACACTTGCCCAGACAATGACTCAGTATGGTTCAAAGGAGAATATGAGTCAGGAATTATTCACAATACACAGTATGTATGAGGCCCCCTTATTTGAGGGATGAGGGAGAAGAGATTTAAACATACGGACATGATCTATGCCTTTCCCTAAGGGCCAGAGAATGTACCCTAGCCCCATTTGCTTTTATGGCATACTGGTACCCTCAACCACTGCTGTGCTTTGCCCCAGAATCAAGTGAAATTATACAGTACATGCAAACCACACATTGTGCCTGCTCTCCAGGGAGACCACTTAACAGATAATACAGAATTGAGTTATTTCTGATTACCTGAAGTACAATGGAAGAGGTGAGTCAATTATGTGAAATGCATGCTAGTATTGTAACTGGTTAAATAATTTTCAAAATAATTGTACCAATTTTGTTAATGTAGGACACAAAAGCCTGGTATTTGGCCAGTTCTAATTATTTAGGCTTGGTGCCATGAATCAATATTGATGGACAGAATGCAATTTTTTATATTCTGTCTGAAAAATGCATTAACAGGTACTTGAGAGCTATTGTGATTTTACTCTTGTCTGGACTGGAAAAATAAGATAATGATTGAAAACATGTTAGCAAACTTAAAAAAAAAACCAAAAAAAACAAAACCCACTCATCAAAAGACACTAGTCTAAACATGATATTTGGGATTTGGGACTTTACCCTAGATATACAGCTGGGTTTGCTTACACCAAATGGATTCTTACCAACTGCTTCACATTGTATTTGTAATGAGCAAAGCAAGACATTAAGTTACATTCTCACAGTGTCATTCAGTCCATTCCAATTTATCAAATATTTCAATAGAATAAAATCCCTTTCAAGCCCTTTTCAAAACCCTGACATTTACACAAAAAGAACTTCCCAGACTCAAAAGGGAACCTAACATGCATCATTAATTATTCACAATTTTGACTGCATATATATTTTTGTGACCAAAAATTTATCTATACATGTACATATCCATATACATAATAGGATAGATACATCCTGGAAATATAACTGAAAACAAATGTAGTATTTTATAATGACATCTGTTCTAAGAATAAATAATTCTCTAAATTCACCAGGTATATTTAAAAACAATACAATCTTTGCTCTTTATAGGTTAGGAGTCTGAATAGCTTTATCATCTCACCTTCATTGTCGTAGTCTTGCAATGAAAGCCATATTTGATCTACCAGACCAACTCCTTTTACTTCACCATGAACTGGAATGGAATGCATTACCATTAATGCAATTGTCAAGGGTTTGTTTTGCAATTGCCAATTCTATTCTTTTTTTTATATTTATATTTCTTCACCAATTGCTTTACTTTCCATCCTACACTGCAGGACAGAAAACATCAGTTGTGATACTTCTTGATTGCTCCCAGTTCACATTTTTCATAGTTAACAATCTATACCATGAGGAGGGCTGTCACTATTAACTGATATTTTTTGGACTGGACTCTACCAGGCACAGCTTGTACATGTGTTTTAGAGCCACAGAAATATGCTTGGCTTAAAAATATTTATGAAAAAATTGTAATATCATGCTTTATGATAAGCAGTGAGGAGATATTCTTCAGTCACTGGCCAAATTCTTCTTCATGTATATCCTTGGCCTGCAAAGACTAACTTAATGTACAGATAGCCCACGCTCAAGACAAGGGTCAATACTTAGTTGCACTGCATGAACCACATTTTTGCTCAGGGTTTATGGTTTTTTTTTCTGGGGCTTTTGCTTTTGTTGGGGATCATATACAGACAAAACCACGACTCATTAACAGCCAAGTCAGTAATTCACTGTATTAAAGAATCATCAGAAGCTCTAACATCAAAATAGCTTGTTCAGCACCTGGCTACTCCTTATTCCCAGTACCACAATTAACCTCTAACCAACTTGCATTGCCTACAGCTTCAGCAAGTTGCCTTCTGTTGTGACAGAGACCCTGGTGTTCTCCTGCTTCTTCCTGTAAGGCAGGAGGTACCAACGTAGCAAAACAACAGGTTTCCACATCTCCTCCTGTTCTAGTCCAAGGTAGTTCAGCATGAGGTATCACAATGAAGATAAACAAAAGATTTGCAAATTCGAGCCTCTCTGTCCTAGGTTATCAGGTATCAGTGTAAGTATTTGTGGCAACATGAAAAAATGAACTTCACATGCAAAGGCAATGGATCTGTGGCCAGCAGACCTGAACATACATTATGAATTCAATGTAGGGACAAAGGTCTAAAAATGAAAAACGTATAAAACCAAATCCCAGTCAAATGGCAGAGCTCAACTTAAATCCTCTACTTAGATCACAACTCCTGAAAATTTGTGTAGCTGCATATTTATATAAATATATATATATAAATTCCCTCCAACATATTTCACGTGAGTCACTGAACAGATTTTTTTTTTAAATTATATTAACATTAAGGTACTAGTCCCCCACAAAAAAAAGCAATAGAAATAGATTTTCTATTACTAGCATTTTATGAACAGCATAAAATCAATAGAATACATATAAAACTGATTTGAGGCATATTAAATATGAAGTCAGCAGAATGAGCAAAGTGAACCATGGACATTCTTTAACTGATTAGGGATCACGACCCACAGCAAATTTGGATCCATCCTGTTCAACAAGCGTGATTAACTGTGTTCATAATATTCTACAATAAAGCTGACCTCCAGAAGCTCACTCCTGAAATTATTACGATAACTCTGAATTCAGTCATTACTTCAGACCTTTACTCTGTCCAGATTTTCCCAAAAAGCAGGAGGAGGAAAAGACGATGTCCTAAATCTTATTATTTTTTAGCTAACATAAAAATTATACTGGACCAACATTTTAAGCTCCTACGAATACATCCAGCTTATTCTACTCTTAAATATCACTTTTAGACTATAGAATTTAAATTTCAAAAATAAGACCCTGTTCAGCAATATGTCTATGTGAAAACTGAAGCAGGTAAGTAAGGATAGGCAGCCTTGCTCGCCTCTTGACAAACCATCAAACCTGTATTTTAGCAGCCTATTCAGAAAGAAAATGCTTGGCTGAAAGAATACTCTTAACAGGGTTCCAAACAAAAGATATTAAGATAATAAGATGTTCTTCTGCATTTGTGAGTGACTGCTTATGATATTTCTCAAAACAGGAAAGCTATTTTACAGGGACAAAGGTTTCCACCCCCATCAGAGGAACATTGTTTCCTTTCCTGCAATTAAAATACTGAATCTGGTACTCCCCTTAGGATTTACAATATAACTTCAGGAAGTGAGGTTAGTTATTTAGTATGTAACAAGTTTACTTAGTCTACACTGAACTGATCTCTAAATAAAGGAAAAAAATGAAACAAAAAAATGTACCAAAAAAGTACACAAAAAAACCTATTAATTTTTTTTTTTTTTAAATATACCTTTCAGTTGCAGTTCTGGAAGACAAATTGCCAAAACACATTAAGAAGTATCATCGCTGGAAACATCTTCTCCTTTGCAAAGGCAGAAAATGAATTTTCTCAAACTCAACTCTATCTTACAAATCTTGCAAAACCAAATATCTGAGATATACTATACCACTGTTTCATAGCTTTCCTGTCCAGTCATGAGCACAGGCGCCCCTGTACTTGGATCAGGGCAGAGCCCTCTCCTGTAGTAATACTGCTTTCTGTCCGAGCCTGACTATGCTAAGAGTTATTGATGACAACCTCGATTAAACCAGTAATTAAATCCTCCAAAACACTCCTATGCTTGGGCAGGGGTTGTGAGAAGGACAGAGACCAAGCAGCAGTTGTGACCTTGAAAGAAAAGTATTGATTGGATTTTGCCTTATGAAAGGAAGGAAGGGAAACTGAAACCAACCATCCTGAATCATTAATGAGCTCCCACAGCATGCTCCTAACTCCATTTTTTTACATATCCAAGTGGATCTTTCTTCTTTCACGTTTCAAACTATTCATGAAAAGAAACTGCACATTCACGTAAGACAACATGAAGTACCTCTAGGCAACAACTCAAAGGTGTCACTTTTTGTGTACTTTAGACTATGTAATATATAACAACATGTTATATATATTTTTAAATATACATATATATGTGTGTGTTTACACATATTATGTTCATTACTGTGAGCAGCTAAAAGATGCTATTGATTGCCTGTGCCACCACCTGGGCTTTCATTAGTACCCACTGATGCAGAATATGATTTTCTAGTCTTTGGACCTTTCCTAGGACTGAAAAGACTTTTGAGCATACTTTCTATCAGGAATATCTGTCTGACACTAAAAAAGGAGAACTTTGTTTCTGAGGGTTTTTTTGGTTTGGTTGTTTGTTTTTTTTTTTTTTTAAAAAAAAAAGCTCTTCATAGAATCATAGAATGGAATTAAATAAAATTCTGTGTAAAGTTAAAATTTGTGTGGCAGGAGAAATCCAAATAACTGCCATTTTGTATTGATTACCACTACAGCAATATATAAGGGTAAATGGGGAGCAGGAAGCCAACCACTAGATGAGACACAGGAAGATGTATGATAATTTTCTCCTTATTTATCTTATAATTCACTACATCTTCCTTCTTAGTGAGTTCTCCCTCCTTGATACATTCTTCAGTTTTTCTTCTAAAGTCTCCTTTCCTACTAATTGTCTCCAGTAGCTTTTCTTTGGGTAGGTCCAGGTGCTACTTACTGCAACACAAAGAAAGCCTCCTCCTTTGGTCTTGGCTCATCTAGTAGTCCTACTGCAAATCGTTCTCTAACTATTAATGTATTTCTACAGAGGAGTCATAATTTAGGTTATAGAACTGCTTTTCTGATTTCCAAATGCCATTATTAAGCAAGTTGGCCATGTTAAAAGATTGGAAAAATATGAAGCTGAGACTTTTTTTAAAATGTGATCAAACCAAGAAAACCTGAAGAAAATGATCAAACAGCCAAATGATCAATGACTGTAGACATTTGCACTCAGAAAGGTGCTGCTCAACAAAGAAAGATATACCAACAAGGTACAAATACAAAAAGATTTTCCTGTTTACCATCTACTACAGGAGGAATAAATGCAACAACTTCTGTCCCCACTGCCATACAGCAGTGCATTGGCAGAAGTCCATAAGCTATATCTGCACAAAGGAGTGCTCAGTGCCATCAAAGACAGTGAGTTCACATCTGTAGGAAGTTGGCTATTTTCAAAATATCCATGTGATTAGTTTCCCTTTTCCCATCTATTTAATAACCAATATTTCTACTGTCTAGAGATTAGAAATCTTCCTTAGAAAAACCTTCTATTTCAATGACAATATTGCAACTACTGGAATTAAATTCAAGTACCTTCTATAGTAATAGGATATAAAAAAACATTAGAGTAAGAGCGCTGCTTCTATACTTAATGGTTACTGAATTAATGTCATAAAATAAAATGCTAACCATTATCTTATACAAAGTGCATAGGCGATTAAAAATTCTGTAAAGATAGTGTAAAATCACACTCAAAGGGACATTATCCCTTTTGCCCTAAACTCTGAAATATAACAGTTCTGATCACCATGGGAATCTACATTTTTGTATGCTAGTGAGAAAACATCCAAAAAAGATTAAAAGCTCATGGGTAAGGAACAAGCAAGCTAGGCACGGATGAGGACACTCATTTAAGTAAGAGAGAAAGAGATTAGCTGTAGATTACAGTGGCAGGCTACACATGAAAGACAACGTGCAAACCTACACTACAACAAAGCCAGAAACTAATGCGTCTTCAATGTTAGTCCAAAACTGCCGTATGACCACACAGTAAGTTTAGCAAGAATCTGGTGAAGGATAGCTTCACATCAGGAATTACATGGTGCTAAGCAGGCAGAGAAGAATCGTTCATAATGTTATTGCTCGGTTCACATTTTCACTCTACGATTGCCTGTTCCACAAAATACAGGTATTGAACAATGCAGTGTTTCAGTGCCATGGTTTGGACAATATCTAAATGCCACATCCAAGGGTCTACAAGACCTATGAATTAATTCTTTCTGATAAAAACAGAAAAATAATATTCCAAATCAAAAGACCATTACTAAATATCTTGTTCCTTTTACATTTCAAAGAGTTATAAACCTTCCCACTTTTGGTTACATAGTTGTGCTCAGTCCCATGGCTCTTCCATAGACTTTATAGAAAATCAACAAGGAATAATATCACAGAATCATGGAATGGTCAGAGTTGGGAAGTACCTTAAAGATCATCTATTTCCAACCCCCAGCCTGGCCTTGAACACTTCCAGGAATGGGGCATCCACAACTTCCCCGGGCAACCTGTTCCGGTGCCTCATTGCCCTCATACTAAAAAAATTTCTTCCTAGTATCTAATATAAATCCACCCTCTTCCAGATTAAGCCATTACCCCTTCTCCTATCACTACAGTCTCTGATCAAGAGTCCCTCTCCACCTTTTCCGCAGACCCCCTTCAGGTACTGGAAGGCTGCTATACGTTCTCCCAGGAACCTTCTCTTCTCCAGGCTGAAGAACCACAACTCTCTCAGCCTGTCCTCATAAGAGAGGTGCTCCAGCCCTCTGATTGTCTTCATGGTACTCCTCTGGACCTGCTCCAACAGGTCCATGTCCTTCTTATGTTGGGGGCCCCAGAACTGGACACAGTACTCCAGGTGGGGTCTCACGAGAATGGAGTAGAGGGGCAGAATCACCTCCCTCGACCTGCTGGCCACGCTTCTTTTGATGCAGCCCAGGATGCAGTTGGCTTTCTGGGCTGCGAGCGCACAATGCTGGCTCACGTTGAGCTTCTCACCCACCAACACCCCCAGGTCCTTCTCCTCAGGGCTGTCCTCAATCCATTCTCCACTTGGGACTGTCCCGACCCATGTGCAGGACCTTGCACTTGGCATTGTTGAACTTCACGAGGTTTGTACAGGCCCGCCTCTCCTGTTCAGGCCTGTTCAGGTTCCTCTGGATGGCATCCCTCCCCTCCAGTGTGTCGACCACTCCACACAGCTTGGTGTCATCGGCAAACTTGCTGAGGGTGCACTCAATCCCAATATCCATGTCACCAACAAAGATGTTAAATAGTACCGGTCCCAGTACTGACCCCTGAGGAACACCACTCATCACTGCTTGCCACTTGGACATTGAGCCATTGACTGCAACTCTTTGAGCGCGACCATGCAGACAATTTCTTATCCACCAAGTGGTCCATCTGTTCCAAAATGCAGTGGAACACTCCTCTGTAAAAAAAGTTTACAATCTTGGCTATAGCTGCTAGAGCCACCTAACATTAGAGAGGACCTGTAATGATCTATTAAAAAGGAGCTGCATACAGTACTACACGTAAGTCCATAATTTACAGGCCAAGGGCAAAATTCTCCTCTTCTATGCACACTATAAATGTAATACCTGCTGAGTCTATCACAGCGCTTATTCTGCACTGACTGGTAGTTTCTATTTCCAACAGTGGCATTTCTGGTGCTGAAAAAGCAATAGGATGCGGCAGCTAGACTAGGGGAAAGATGTTTGCTCTCACTGCTGGCTGAACCCTGAAGCAACCATCACCATGACATAACTAGGTGTCCTGATTTAACAGAGCTGATTCACAGTTCTAATCAGCTGCTTCCATGTACACAATTATTTGCACGTGGTGGGTGTGAGAGGCTTAATTTTTTTTGCATTCATGATTTTAATTGTACATATTGTACACACTGAAATTCACTGTATTCCGTGAAATATTCAGCGAAAGTCTGGCTGCTGCTTGCATTTGTTACCATATTCTTTGACGTGTTCACATCCAATCTTGTGACCACATGTGAATAGCACAGGTCAGATTAAGTAAACGTTTGCCAACAGAGGTGTCCTGGCTAGCAGCGAGGCTGAGTGCCACTATACAGATCTTTGCAAAAGAAGCTTTCTCATCTGTCTACCTTTTAGATCCTGTAGTGGCTGCAGCATAAGAAGCACATTTCTTGGCCCTGGCTGTCCGATTTGCAGTGTCACTAGTCTGGCCTTGCTTCACCCCAAATTGAAGTTTAAATATTTTAGATTTTTTTTTCCATTTCGTTTTCTTAAAAAGTTGCACAGGAATTCATGACTGTGTGGACTCAGTGGGGGGCAGTGCAAAAGACAGGTGACTGCAGGACACCGTTATTAGCTAAGGAGCAGGACATCTCTCACAACAGAAGCACAGATTTCCTCCTCCATTCCCATGATACTATTATGAAACATACATACCTTCTGGTATCAAATTCCACAGCAACAAACCAGCCTCATAACCATACAGTTCCACCGACTGCAAGAGCTTGATTTCAGGTTGGCAGCTGTTAGACAGGATAAAAAAGCCAGCTTCCCAAGCTTTTATTTTGCTGTTACAAAGCTCAGAGCAGCTCCTGGCCCCAGTTGCAATGACTGGACTAGGTTTGGCAATCATTGCAAGATACCTGTAAAGATGCATTCCCAGTAATGGCCTGACCTAGAACAAACTCTTACATTGTTGTTCTGGGACACATCATCTAGCCTTTCTCTTGCTTCATGAGAGTTTGTCAGAGCTGATACTCTCCACAGCTCTGTCCTCCTCTCTCACTGTCTTCTCTGTCACTTTCATTGGATAGAGTCACCAATTCATTCCTTTCTTCATTTACTTTCCCACTGATTTTTTTGCTCCTTTCCATGACAACAGGGACCACTCTTTCCAAGCCACGTTGGGACTTACCCCACCCTCCTCAATGAACATGAAATCATACTAGCCCTGTTCCTGTCATCCTTCTAACTCACAGAAGTTAGTCCCACCTTCCTCATCATAATTAAATATTGCATCTTCAATCCTAGCAACTTCTCCACAACTTTGGGCTCCTATCTTAATCCCCTCCTGCTCTTCCCTCTCTACTCACAATACAATCAATGCTTCCAGTACAAAACTGGAAATGGTGTGATTTTTGTCTTCTTTGGCTTGCTTCCCCCTAGTTATATGACAATGTTTTCTTTAACTATCTTACAACCTTTTCCTTTTTCCCCATCACAGTTTAAGAAATTCCCTACCTGCTCACCCCTTCTAGCCTTCTCACTTGGATCCAAAGATCTCCCCTCCTAGGTTCCCTTGCCTCTTTTTTCACCCCCCCCTCACTCCTCTATCACTTCTCACTTAGCCCAATCTTCTCCCACACCGAATTAAGGCTTTGACCTTGCTTTTTTTTTAAAAAATGTAGTCCCATCTGTCTCTCAAACTATTACCTGTATTTTTCATTGAGCTTACTGAATAAATTGCAAGACATTCACCTGGTCTCATTTTGGGACTATCAGCCCTCTGGCTACGATCTCCCTGGTCTCCATCCAAGACCTTACTCAATCTAGTCCTGACCCATGACTGTATTTTCTACTACCCTTACATAACATATCATTCACCTTCTGTGCTAAGAGTTTTGCATGACTCATGGTTTAGAGCTATTCGTTCAATCCAAACTGCCACACACTACACTTCTTTACAAAACGATCCTTGAATTCCTACAGTCAGTCTCAGAAAGAAGAATAGAAAATGTCATTTTCTTCACAAAGTAGCAGCAAAGGTGATACTAGTACAATGCCAGGAATCTCCAACCACCTGTACTACTGCTGAAGACAGACGCAAATCTACACAAAGAACGACAAAATATTATTTTGCAGAAAAGGAAAACAGATCTGTTCAGTCTGGCTGCAGGAATCATGCAAAATCCACTTTTCTTATTTTTCCATCCTTAAAATTGTAGACCTATTTTGCGTGATTAGCAACCCCTTTTGGTGAAATTAAACAATGGAAATGTGTTAGAGCTACAGTCACATTTAAAAAGTTGAATCATAAGCAGTGAAGCGATGAATTATTTAAAAAATTGACATACCTGGTTTTTAAGTGACTAAACTACGACTATATTGGACCTATAAAAATATTCAAACACCATAAAGTTCTGTTAAACAAAGCAGAAAACTATTTTGAGTCACGTTTAGGAAGATGCCTACAACTGACAGGCTATACGCCAAACCAGGAACACGTAAGCATGCATGAACATGGTCATGAATGTACATGTACCCCTCAGTCTGTGTTAAAGGGATTTATTAGTTCAGGCTACAATCTGTGTTCATACCTACCACTAGACACATGCAGTTTTCTTACTGGCATCAGCAAAATATTTTTTGCTGTACCTTCTTGTGCTTTCTACACACACCAGCCAATGCAGTCAGGTACATTTGAAGAGCAGCTAATGGCACCCTCTGAAACTTCAGTTCCTTAAACTCCCTCTGCCCTAACCTTTCTATGGCTGACTCACCTAGGGGAATTGGTCCTGGTCCATACCTTGTCCACAGCAGGTTCAGGAGAGACCTTATCAGCTGGGGCTCTTTTCTGTTACTTTTTTGTAAGTCCTGCCACGTTGGCTGGAAGCAGTACTCCAGCAAAACACTGATATTTCATCCCCTATTTAAGAAGCTATTTAAGAACCACTCTAAGATGCCTCCCTCACCCAGAGCCCAGTGTGTTACAGTGCCAAGGTTAATTGAGGAGCTAAAGGCCAAGATTAAATTCCACCTATTCTCTGGGAGGATTTAGTTTCCCATGTTACTATAAAGATACTTTCCTAGGTGCACAAGGAAGCTGACACAGCCAACCGCAGGACCTCTGCCTGCTGCACTTCGATCCCCAAAGAAATGCTAACCCACATCAATCTAAATGAGTCTAATTCCCATCTACACTCATTTACTGGCAGGGCAGCATAAAGGGGCCATTGTGTAAGAAAGAGTCAGGCTCACTGACTGTTGGTTTTGTTTGGTCTTTTTTTTCATGAAGGATGCCATCAGCATACCAACATCTTTAGATACCAATCATCCATTCTATGAAGCCCACTTCCTCCTCCCCTTTCCAAAATACCCCCACTTAGCAAAGATACTACTTCAGTTTTAAACATTAACAAGACAGCTCTTTGATTAGGTAACAGTACTAAACACTGAATTCTGAAGTCTCCACTGCAGCTGAGGTTCTTCTTTTTTGTCCCCCTACACTGAAGCAAACCAAACTGGTGACCAAGTTGTTGAACTGAAAGAAAACATTTCAATTAAAGCATTTCCATAATACTGCTCACTGTTCTGAATGCATTTTCAGGATTGTAACAGAGGAGAAAGGTTACAAGTAGTCAGCAGCAAGGGAACGAGCTGGAAAAAGACAGGGTATCTAACTAGCTAAGTCTGAAGCACCTAATTAAAATTTAAGCAAACTTGGGAGTTAGGACAGCTGGAAGAGGCACTGGAAACACTCAGAAGCTCTATGCCTTGTACTTAGAATGCAAGTAATAAATGACAGGAATTAATTTAATGTGTACAAAGTATTGGAGCTCCGTCGCAAAGAGATCACTCTTCCAAGGCCAGCTGGTGTATACAACAGTGCACATGAACAACCTTTTTCTACAGGTAGTGGTCAGTGAGAACGGTGCTCAGTTTTATACTGTATGCAATCAAAGTACCTGTCTGAAGAAGCATAGCCTGTACTTAGCAAAAATGTTCTCCTGGCTGCTGGGAGCAAGTCAAATATGTGAAAGTTACCATCACTGCAGTATCTAGGCACTTAAATGCCACACGATGTCATTGTGATTAACAGTGAATGTCTATTGTGGCATGAACATTTTTCAAAGTACACAGACAGGTCACAGCAAATTGCATCAAGACTGCAAACACACAGTAGGAATTCCTCCCTCTTTGGCACCACAAAGGTACAACTGTCAGCCCAAAGCTGCCACAGGCAACACCACACTGTGCTAGATTGCTGCCGTAGAAGGAAGGTACAGGAAGACAGAGTAAGATGGTCTCATCCTTCTCTCAGGTATATCAGCTTCTCACAATTCAAATTTGGCACATTTGGGCCTCGACCATGCAACTGGACAGATGTTTCCAGTCCCTGCAGGAACATACAGACTCTGACCTGAGCTCAGGAACTGTTCAAATGCACCAAAGGGAAAACTAGGGGTTCAAACTATCAAAATCGCTCCGTGGCCCCAGGACAGTATGGTCCAATGGCCTGAAAGCATAAACACTCCTCGATTTCTCTGTTGGTTTGCTATCGTGCTTCTCTTGCGCATGCCACACCACCTGTAGCATATGGTGCAAGACACAGGTATAGGCCGCTTTGCCAAGGAGCAAAAGGAAGAATGTTTCCTCTGGTTCCTCTGCATTCATACTGGATCATTTGGTGAATTGCATCCTAAATCAACTATAAGAAATTCCAAACTATGACTTTGCTAAAATAAAGCCATGTGTACTTATTTTATACTCTTCTTTATCAAAGCTTAAAGATAGGCTGTAGATATCCTGGGAGATGATAAACATGCATCACTGTGTGTGTGTGAAGAAGAGATACAAAAAGGACCTATTCATTCAAATAAACAATCTCATGTGAACGTTTGCCCAGAACTGAAACAAAACCTAAAGTGTTCCTTTTACTAGATATTCAAGCAGCTTGGCTACCTTTTGTCTTAATTTTTCTTAATTCCTGTGAGCTTTTGTATTTCCTGATTTCTTCCTAAGCAGCAACAGCATTCCTACAATGGCTTTACAGCACTTCTTGCTCATTCTGAAAAAAGGAAACGCCACGAACCTTGCAAGAAAATCTATTCTTGATGCTTTTTCCAAATATGCAGATCCAAAGAGTGTAATGCCATGACACTGTACAAACAAAACAAAGGCATCTTCAGAAGCATTAAAGGAAGCTGTTGATAAAAGGCTACTCCTGTGTGTTTTTGCAAAATCGGACAAGAACGAACAAGCAGTTTTCCTGATCTGGCAAAAGTGAAAATAAGCTTCAGAAAACTTTTAAAATCACATTCAATCTCTGAGCAGTTTTTGTTTGTGTGGCTTTTTCAGACACACACATTTCCCTGGAACATACTCAAACAAGTCTTCATTTTTTGTGATTCCGTCCATGCTACTTTAAAAGACATGGCCCCACCGCAGGAAGCAGGAGGACAACAGCTGTGAGGAGAGATACAGCACAGTGTTCTGTGCCAGCCAAGCTCTGAGCTCACAGTGAATCTTTCCCTGTTGTGCAAAATGCAATACTGAATGCTTTTACAGGAACAAAACAAAAAAGGACACTCCAACATGTACTAAGATCACAGCATCTGCTAACAGAATTGATAAGCAGCTAACATGACGAGGCATTTAAAAACAGAACTTTATGAAGCAGAGTAATTGTAGTATCTACTATTTAGGACAAGCAGAGGGCTTGTTCCAAACTCAGGAAAAACAACAACAAAAAAAAAAAAATAAAAAAAAATTCAAATGTCAGAACTGTTAACAGAAATCAATACAACTCAATCAGAGGAAGAATCCTACCTACAACAGCCTTTGAAAGCTGAGGAATGCAAATGGAAGGCAAGTCACATAAAATAAGACAGGTACTGCAAAAGGAGCAGAGCAAAGTCCCAAGCAACATATACTTGTAATCCCCGGTGGTGTTATTCAATTGAGACTCACATACCTGAGCCAAATAATTTCCCTGAAAGAGATGTACTACTGTAAATAGCATGCGGTTTACTGTAACAGTATTTCCCTGCCTTCACAATTAAGCCAGTATTCAAAGGCACCACAGAATAGTTCAGAAAGCGTCTTTGTCCACGTGCCACCTTTATTTACCCCTTTTTTGTTCCTCTGCAGTGTGAGTCAACATGTCCAGTGACAGGACATGCAGCAATGGGCACAAACTGAAATAGAGGACATTTAATTTAAATGTAAGGAAAAAAAGAAATTCTCACTGAACACTGGTACACATTGCCCAGAGAGGTTGCGGAGTCTCCATCCTTGAAGATATTCAGTCCTAGCTGGCTACAGCCCCAGGCAACCTGCAGGAGCTCACCCTGCTTCAAGCAGTGAGTTGGACTAGACACTCTCAAGAGGGTGCCTGCCAGCCTCAGTTGTTCTGTGGCAAGTCAGTACAAGCTGGACCAGCCTCCAGGAACAACCCTCTAACAGCATCTCTGCTGGCAGCCCCTTCCATATTAGACTTTTTCATATCTGGAGATCATACAGTGGACCTCATCTCTACCAGGAGTACCTTCTATTTATCTACTATTCACGTTCCCACTTACAATCATAGAATCGTAGAATGGTTTAGGTTGGAAGGGACCTTGAAGATCATCGAGTCCCAACCCCCCTGCCAAGGGCAAGGACACCTCCCACTAGACCACATTGCTCAAAGACCCATCCAACCTGGCCTTAAACACCTCCAGGGACAGAGGCTCCACAACTTATTTGGGCAACCTGTTCCAGTGCCTTACCACCCTCAAAGAGAAAAATTTCTTCTTAATATCTAACCTAAATCTACCTTCTTCCAGTATGAAGCCATTCCCCCTCATCCTATCACTATATGTCCTTGTAAAAAGTCCTTCCCCAGCTCTCCTGTAGGCCCCCTTTATGTACTGGAAGGCTGCTATAAGGTCTCCCTGGAGCCTTCTCTTCTCCAGGCTGAACAACACCAACTCTCTCAGCCTGTCTTCATAGAAGAGGTGCTCCAGCCCTCTGATTATCTTCGTGGCACTCCTCTGGATGCTCTCCAACAGGTCCATGTCTTTTGTATGTTGGGGGCTCCAGAGCTGGATGCAGTACTCCAGGTGGGATCTCACCAGAGCAGAGTAGAGGGGAAGAATCACCTCCCTCGATCTGCTGGCCACACTTCTTCAGATGCAGCCCAGGATACGGTTGGCCTTCTGGGCTGCGAATGCACATTGCCAGCTCATGTTGTGCTTCTTATCCACCAACACCCCCAGCTCCTTCTCCTCAGAGCTGTTCTCGATCCGTTCTCCGCCTAGCCTGTACTTGTGCTTGGGATTGCCCCAACCCACATGCAGGACCTTGCACTTGGCCTTGTTGAACTTCATGAGGTTGGCATGGGCTCTCCAGCCTGTCCAGGTTCCTCTGGATGGCATCCCTCCCCTCCAGCGTGTCTGCCTCACCACACAGCTTGGTATCATCAGCAAACTTGCTGAGGGTGCACTCGATCCCACTGTCCACGTCACCAACAAAAATGTTGAACAGCACCGGTCCCAGTACCGACCCCTGAGGAACACCACTTGTTATTGCTCGTCACTTGGACATCGAGATGTTGACCACAACTCTTTGAGTGCGACAGTCCAGCCAGTTCCTTATCTACCAAGTGGTCCACCTGTTGAATTCATTTCTCTCCAATTTAGAGACAAGAATATCATGTGGGACAGTGTCAAATGCTTTGCACAAGTCCAGGTAGATGACATCACTTGCTTTTCCATTGTCCACTGCCACTGTAACCCCGTCGTAGAAAGCCACCAAATTTGTCAGGCATGACTTGCCCTTAGTGAAGCCATGTTGGCTGCCACCAACCACCTCCTTATTTTCCATATGCCTTAGCAGAGTTTCCAGGAGGATCTGCCCCATGATCTTGCTGGGCACAGAGGTGAGACTGAACAGCCTGTAGTTCCCTGGGTCTTCCTTTTTTCCCTTTTTGAAAACAGGGGTTATGTTTCCCCTTTTCCAGTCGGCAGGAACCTCACCAGCCTGCCACGACTTCTCAAATATGATGGATAGTGGCTTACCAACTTTGTCTCCAAGTTCCCTCAGGACCCGCGGATGTATCTCATCAGGTCCCATGGACATATGCACCTATGTTGTGCACACCTTGTGCAACTTATGTTATTTAAGAACTGTTTGGTTTTTAGCATCTAGTTTTCTAGCATCATTTCACCTCAACATTTTCTCAAACGGTGATCACAACCAAGCACATGTGTATTTTGTAGTAAACGGTGCTTAAAGCATTGGAGAACAGGGACTACTCGAAAATAAATAAATAAATATCATAGGCTGGCTTTGCTATTCTTTGCTCTTTTTCATTCTTCCCATTCACTCCCCACATCTGAATACTTCTTCCAACCTATCTTTATGCCTGATCTCACTCTGCTTACAAGTAAACATTTAATTATTATGAACGACCTTCTCTCTCATCTCCCATTCCTCTCAACCTCATATTTCCTCCTACATTCAATCTCATTTCTCTCTAAAATTCTCCATGGGCTAAACCACAATTTGCCGTCATAAACTAATACGTTCCCAAAACAGCATGACCTGCATATGGGCAAAAGTTCATATAAAAGCAGATAAGTGCCCTTTGCATATAAGAAACTAAAAGAGAAACTCTGGGCTCTGTAAAATAAAGATTTGTGAAGCAATGTGGATGTAGGCTGAACACGAGGTTGGATCTCTGCAGTTTATGCCTTTAAGACTGACTCTTCTGCCCCTACCTTGATCTAGGAGCTGTGCTACTGAGGTGAGCCTTGGCCCATACCAACATAGAGCCCTGGTAACTATGATTTGCAGCTCTCCTCATTTCCATTGCATCCATTATTAATCTCATTTTCCTTCAGTCTCTTTCCATTTCGTCTGTAAGCTGTCCTGTTCTCAGCATCTCCCTAATTGTCCAGTTCATCTCACTTCATCCGCACCACATACATGTGCACTCCTTCACCTCATCACCTGCTTGATACTTCTTTTTGGGGGAGGGGGAGTGGAATACAACAGGTACTTGTTTACACTTGTTTTCCATATATCTTCACTAGTAACAGACACAAGGCCTCAGATAATTTTCCTGTGCTAATAATATCCATTGATATACCAGTTTGCTCTCAACGAGTTAATAACTCATCTTCTGCTTCAGTCATTACAACTGAGTTTGAATTTTACAGCCAAAGGAGATCATAGTCAAATGCACCATCTCATCACTTAAAAATCCCCAGCTTCAGATTTCAGATGTCTCCCTAAATCCTTTTTTATATATGGGGCATGTTGTCCACTGGCTTGTTGCTACTAAAGAATCAGAGCTATGTTCCTCTCTTATATCTTGCGCTTTAGGATCAGATAGAGGAAACTAGCAGCAGACAGGAACAGAAAGCTGAGACCTAGAGGCCAAATTTTATATAAATAATAACAATGGAATCTAGAAATGCCGAAAAGTATGTTCTGATAGGGTGACATTGCCCCAAAACAATGCTTTAAGAGACAACTCTTTTGTTTATTGGAATGCAAGAGAATGGTGACTTAAAAATTTTAAGATCTTTGTAAAATCCTTTACACAAAATTACTTTCATGGATCAGTTCATAAGAACTCTCATTCTTTGAAGTACTTATAGCAATTTGCTTCTTCCGAGTAAGGTACTCAGCAGCATTAACAACTATATCTTCCAAATGTTCATATGATAAGTAAGTAATACTGCCCCCATTATACAAATGATGTACCTGAGACAAACAATTTTTGTGATCTGCCCATGACTGCGAGGACTGGAATGCCAATGTCAAACAATAAAAATAGCTTCTCGTGTGTGGTTCAGATGAGCAATATCATCATTGCCTTTGCATGTCTACTCACTAAAAATACTGCGAATTTGAGCACATTCATTTTTTTCTACCTCTTATCTTACAACACTGACTCACATGAATTAATCCCTCTTTTATATTCTGCTCATTGACTAAATAATGAAACATTCTCAAGACATTAAAGATCGACACCCACAGAATTGGCATTTAGGTAGGTACAACATGGCACAAAATCACTTCTATAGGTACAAACGGAAACTCAAAAAGTTCAGGATTTCAGTGACTTGATGAAGGTCAAGTAGTAAGCGTGTTCCCAAGCTTCAAACTGATCTTCTTAATTATCTGGCAAACAAGAAAAAATTGTCCAGGAAGCACTCACTTCAAGCTTATTGCAGACAAATTTGAACATTAGATCATATTTGTCAAACTGCAGGTCTTTGCTGAAGATGTAAAGCTTTTATTTTGTACTTGGTTTAAAATCGGAAGCAGTAAAAGCTCTTCTGTTCTAACTGCTGTTCATTCTTCTCCTAGTCTATAAGCAACCCAATTGCTTAAGGAAGACATGTGGCAACACAAGTTAATAATAAACAGAACATCTCTCCGTGTTCCCATATCAGTACTTCAAACCATCTAAACTCTCCAAAACTTGAACTCTTCAATCACCAATATGAATGAAACAGGGTTTGTTTTGAAGTCCCTTGCAATCACCCCCTCTCCCACAATGTGGAGTCAACTAACATGTATTAACACGGAAAATACAATGACCATTTGCTATATGCTTACAGACAAATAAGACAGAAAAGATTTCTCTTGCTAGCCCTAAAGTTACATCTAAAAGAACACACAAGCCTCAATAAATGGTCACGTTCAGACAGAACGGTAAAGCACCCCACTCTTACCTGGACAGCACTGTATTTAAAGTCATCTAAATATGATTACTTGGGTAAATGAGGGTTAAAGACCTTAAGTCATCATGGATGCATTCTGTCAGAATGCCAATATTGCTTTGTAAGGAGGCTTTTATCATGCAGTTGGACAGTGTTTCTTACCCAGACTAAAATACTGTAAGAAAACTGAGAAATACGCTGCAACTGAAGACGATTTCCAAGTTGCTCTCTCCTCTACTATCTTTTGGACCAAAGCTCAGTAACAAGAGTTTACAAGTAAAACCAATATAGTGAATGGCACACAGAGAAGAAAAAACATTCCACTACTATGAATGTGCTCCTGTTCGAATATTTTTAATTGTTGGAAACTTTTTAATTAAAAAGTTTTCAAGGAAGTTCACGGCCCAGCACAAAAGTTACAGAAATCACTTGAGAGAAAAAGCTACCAAGAAGCAGTAGAAAATACCCTGTTTTGACTTGGCAGGCAAAGTCCATGGATATGTTCATAGCTTTTAGTTAGCTTGGTGAAAGAGCACAGCATCCTGACTGACAGTCAAATTTTAAACTTAGACTCAAAAATGATGACAAGCAAATAGCAAGGGCCTGAAGGAAAGGTACTATTTTGGGGTGTTTGTCCTAAGAGAGACACTGTTTTTCTTTCATAAATCAACCCACACGATCTCATTACCTGACCAGAGAAAGACAAATTTCTGTACCCTGAACTGCAAAGACTTGAAAGTCCATGAAAGGGGCGAAGCATTCATAGTCAGGACTTATGTTTAGACACGGTAGGTAGGTCAGCACTTGAGAAAGGAGAAGAATCTTTTAAAGCATGACACCCAAGCCCACAGACACAAGAAGATAGCTGGCACTGCCTAAGTGCAATAAGAATTTCAGACTCAGTCTGTTCCCTTACCTTTGTGCTACTGCACACAGCTCAAAGCACTGGCAGAAACTTTATACCAACATTCAAAAAAACCCACTCTCACCCCAAAGGGACTAATTACACATATGCTTCCCTCTACTTCTGTCAGATTCTATTTGTTAGCTTCTTAAAAGACATAAGGGGCTGCTTTGGGGAGGAATGGGTTCTCTCTCCTTTCTGTTTTTGGTAAAACCTACAGAAACTCCGCTTATCTCTATAGTAAAGCAGCTGTGATAATAGTCTTGTCCATAACTATCCACTTCCAGCTTTCCTAGCAAGCAAGGCAAGCAAGGAGCACTAAGGATACTGCCTTCTTGCTGGAATAGGGATACCCTGTGATAAAATCTACTACAGTTCAAATCTGCAAAAATGTTTTCGTCCTTTTAACTGAATTATACTATTTCAAACTTTATTCACTGAGTTATCTTCCATCAGTTTCCTCCATATTTCCATTCACGCATGGTGGCATGCTGCAATATTAACATTTGCAAACTGTGTATCAGGTTGGTTATGTTGCAACTTGTTGTTTATTTACATTTATTTTTCAACACGGGAAGTAGAATAAAACACAACTAGAATTATTCTTCCACAAATTCACTCAGGGAGTTCACTAACCTCCCCCCGCCTTCTCTACTCCAGTTCCCTTGTTATTTTTCTGTTTCATAAGCTGGTTAGATGGAGTCAGAAATATACACAAAATGATAAGAGCCGTCTTGGCAGCCTTCAGTGAATTCCCACCATAAGCACTTTCACATCCTCCAGCAAGCAAGCAAGCCAAGGTGTTTTGTAAGAGCAACCCACAAACCTTAATGAATACATTTAAGAAATTAACTGAAGCTTTCACCATTTATGCTGCAGCATCTTGTAAGGGTCTAAAAACCTCACCTCCTGATTCAAGCAACCAAAAGCAGCTTTTCACACAAAGGTTTTATCAACAGACCCTGTATAAGAAGGTGCTTAAAATGTACACAATCAGAGAAATAGAGAGAATTATGTTTCACCTGTTACTCTGATGAATTTTGCAATATAAGTCTGGAAGTCTAGCACAACATGAGAGTTTATCCACATAGTAGAAAGAACAGTATTGCTTTTTTGCACTAACCCTATTTTAAGTCTCTTCTAGCACAGATCACAGACCAGTTCTGTATTAATACCATTCCCAAAATTAGTCATCAGAACCTGCTATTTCCCCTAGCTCTAAAAAACAGAGTGAAAAGAAGCAAGGCAAGAACTAAAACAATTGCCTCATATGGCACAATCCAACTTCAACCATAATCCAGACCATCACAAACAAAACGTTTTCATTTTGTTACTGGAGGTGAATGAGTGATTTGCTTGTCTTCCTTACCTGCAAAAACACTCTATTAATACAATTTGGAAAGTCAACTAAATGACATGGACATATCTCAAGTTGTCCCCTCACCTTAGATATACAAAATGAAGAGAGAAGCCAAAAGACAGGGTAAGTTATTTTTATATAACTCTTCCAATAGATTTTGATAAGAGATTGATCAGTACTGCCAAACTACTGGAAGCTACCAGAGGACCTGGTGCTCCGTGTCACATGAAAAGGGCTCTTTTCTGCTCAATACAGTAATGGAAAGAAGACAACGAGGGCATGTGAGCTCTGTGACAATCTCTGTGGCTCTTCAACATGTGCAGTGCTCCCAGGTATGGGCAGCTCTGATGCAGCATAGCTCTGACACAATCTCCTGCTCCACATCTCTTTCTGGTGATACTGTCACTGTCAGTCCCACACTCCAGCCATGTTCAAGGTCTTTAAGTGCAGAAGGACTCAGCAAGGACACAGTCTAAGAAGTGGGAAGATGATGCCCACGCAGAAGATGGGATAAACTGGCATTTAAAAATATGAGGCATAAAACAATGTCTTCAAGAAGCTGCAGATGCCTGCTATGAACCCAAATGGGGTGCAAATTTCATCCTTTACATAAAGACATTTCCTACAGGACACACAGTGCTGATTGCCTATTTACACATTTCTTTGTCTGATTTTCAGTGCATCAATTTTTCCCTCTTAGCACAGGGTTAGAAGAAAAATACCACTGAGTGTCAGTTTGACTGCACCAGTTATTGAGTGACTATTTTGTTTTTATCTAAACTGCTTGCTGAAGAAGGGTAGGGAGACACTTTACGACAGGGTGTCTGAGGTGACTGTGTTGTGTTATCATAAGACAACTGAAAAATGAAGCACAGCCTTTTCTGGGTTTCTGCCTGATGTAACTCAGGAAGCTCCTTCTTATGAATTCAAATTCATTAATATTTTGGGGAAGATTTGAAAAGAAGATTTTTTTTATCTTGTTTTTTAAATGTTTTCAATAGCAATCTGGATATTTTATTCCTTCCCACTTCCCTAACAAGACTGTTTATTAAACCACCAATTATAACAGGATGCCTGTATGGTAAGTTGAGACTAATTTTGCTGTCACTGAATTCAATGGCAAACGACTCAAGAAGTTCACAGGTAGCTGGCTTGATCCTTTTATTCAGAATTTCCAAGATACACATTTTAAATGTATTGCACTGATCAATACTGACTGAAAAAAATTTCTCTTCACCTTTGCCTTATTTTCCTCATGCTCAAATACCCCAGGTTGTTTATATTCATTTATGAACTCTCAATACATACTCATGCTGCAAGCTTTTCAGAGAAGGTAATATTTTATTATTAGTCTGGGTATTACATATTGATATGGTGTTCTAATCTCAGGTCTTTAAATGTTGCTTTAATATAAATTTAATAATACTGATGATGATAAATGGAAAGAGTGTTTCTGGGACTGTAGACTATGGATAGATCCAGACTGTGAAGCTCAGGTGTGAATGCAAAGTTTGAGGTTCACTTCAGGGACAAGCATAGGTCACTCCTTTCTACTGAAACATTCAAAAGTTATCTGTAGCTCATAGTGACATTTCGCCATTACCACAAATACCATGCCTGTGATTAGTTTTTGAAGGAGCATACCTGAACCATGAACTCATTTTACTGATTTTCCTGACCACCACTGGTCAAATTTAAAGAAGAAAGTAAGTACTATATATGAGATAGCTGTTTTTTCATAATTTCATAGAGTCATTTCCCCAAAAGTGTATCTTTAATAAAACGTGGTCTACTTGGACAATTCTGCAACAAAACACTACTGAGGTCAAACTTAACAGATCATGGGAGAGCATTATTTTGTGAGAAAAGTTGTACCTGAAGATACTGAAAAACAACCACTATGTAAGGAGCTTCCTGGAAGGTAACTTAACATGTTACCACACAAAATACAACTTTGCACATTCTTCCTCAGGGTAGAGTTTACTTCCTAGTTCCTCCAATAATGTCATGTTGAAATACTTAATGCAAATTTTGAAAAATCTAACAAGCATTCAGCTTTAAAGAGCTAACATCAGATATTTCTCATCGTTGCTTTCATTTAGCTTCCACCTACTTCAGCTCTCTAAATGCAATTCAGAAAGGTTCAGACACAAATAAAATTTATGCTGAACTGTTGTTCAGTTGCAGAAAGTTTTTTCTAGTCTTTGGGCAAAACTCTGCAGCTTTATCCTGCTGGCTCCATGTTGCTATTCCGGATATTTCACAATGACTGTCCTCTTTAAATGCTACCCCAAAGAGCAGAGACTATGTCATATCAGACAGAGGTGAGAGAAAAGGTTACCATCCCAGCAAGCTATCTGCACCGACTACATTTCTGCTCTGCTTAAATCTGATTTGTTCCAGGAACTCTCCTCTAAACAGAATATAGAAAAACAAAATATACAGTAGAGATCTCTGAAAAGAGCACTTGTGAAGAGCAAGTAAGGGTTACCAAAATATACATCCATGTGGTACTATGTCGTAAGCACAGCTGAGAGGAAGGACATGCGGTTAACAGGAGCCTACCAAAAGATTACTTACCGCTGTCTCCACAGACCCTCAACTACAAAGAACAAAAGCTCATCTCCTTTAGCACACAGCAAAGCACCTTCCAGTTCTCCCAACAAGAGAGCAAGTGGTTTTTTCTTTGTTTTTTTTTTAATACAATTTCACCCACATCGCCAGACACAGACTGATGATACCAGTAAAATAATACGGTAATGGAGTCGTTGCAGGTACCTTCATGTTACACATACTTCCATCCGGTTGCTAAATAAATAAATAAATAAATGGGAGGGCTGAGATTTCCCCCTTCCACTGGGACATGAGCACTTGCCACTCTCTCCAGCTTCTACTTCCCAAGATACAAACAGAAGCTCAAGGAAATGCATGTCAGAAGGCACCAGTATGAAAGGATCCCCTGCAAATGCACCTTCCACTCTTGTCATTGTTTCCCCTTGAATCTATCACCTTAATGTGACATTTGTAGTATTGTCTGAAGTACCTCTTACATACAGCATAGATTCGCATAAAATTGTTGTAATCACTCATATCAGAATAAATTTCTCTTCTTATCTTCTTCCTACCTACACTGAGTCAAGTAATATTTTACTCCAGGAAGTGTCACAGGGGGCTTTGCAGCAGGAGGGAGAGAAATGGGATTCGTCATAAGAAAAAAAGCGAAGGAGAAGAGTTCGATCCAAAATTCTACACTCTGTCTACATCTGCCTCTGCCCTTACTTACCTGATGAATAAACAAATCACTAAATGGGAGGCCACTTTATCTACTTATTTTGAGTGGAGAAGCCTATAGTACCAGCTCAAACAGAACAATTATGGAAGGTATAAAAAACAACCCAGCTTACCTTTCATCCCAAACTTTGAGTGTCTTCCAAACTTCAGAATAATGAGCATTATTACTAAGCCAGTGCACACCAGTGCTGCAATTCCCACCACAACATACACCTAAAAAAAGAGGACACAAACAGACCTGCTTGTTTTGTTCTCATGACCTTCAAAGACATTCAGCATACATTCAGATTAACCCAGTTAGGTAAAGAGATTCGTTTCAACTGGGAAACACTTGCACTCAGATCAGAGTACAGAAAACAGCCACTTATTGAGGTTTCTTCCATCCTGCAGAGAACAGAGATTCAGACACCTCTGAGAACAACTTTTTCAACATCCTACACGGTCAAGGTAGGTGGGAGGGTGTGCACATCACCCCTTTCCCTCCCAGAAGAGAGGCATATTATAAGAAAACACGTAAAAATGTAAAAACTTTTTTTTTTTTTGACGTTGGTTGAACACTGGTACAGATCGCCCAGAGTGGCTGTGGAATCTGTTTCTGGAGATATCAAAACCAGAGTGGGCACAATCTTGACCAACGATGCTGGCCCTGTTTTAAGGAGGGGGGATTGGACCAGAGGATTTCCAGAGGTCCCTTCCAACCTCAGCTGTTGAACGATTCTGTCATCAGATGAGATAAGGCTGTCTGGGATCCTCCCAATTTTTTAGCAGTGTCCCAACTCACAGTCTGCTCTCCGGTTCACGAACACACTGCCTGCTACTTTACAGAGCCACTGATGGAGGGAGGCTGCTGTATCAACCAGGCTGGCCACCTGCTACCCATTTCCAACAATTCAGTCCAGGAGAGCGTGAGAGGCAAGGCAGCAAAGGAGGATGCCCACCAACTCAGCTACTTATACTAAAATCTATTGCAGATTACTTGATCAAAAACCTACACGAAAACATGTTTTAAAAACATACAATTAGAATTTGAAAGTTCATTGCAGCACATCCTCTCTGTAAGGAGGAGCTGACTCCAGGACTGGAATTCAAACAACAATCTTCAAATTACCTTGGAAGTCTTTGTTTTGTAAATAAAGGGTTGCTCTCCTTGGGTAAAACTAGAAGTGAAGTCTTAGGCTAAAAAAATTACAGCTAGTTGTTCAGAAAAGCATGAAACAAAATAACTTGCAATTTTACTTGGACTGAAAAGTGATTCATTCTTTCAAAAATGGGGGAAGGCCACAGTGGGTAACATTGATTTTCTTTTTTTTCCTTTTTTTCTGAGTTTTGATCACAACACAGTAATAGCTCCGGGGTTTTGGTAGCCCAGGGTCCTATTACAACCTCTGCAGTTTTGTGAGTTGTATAGCTAGGAAGTCCACCAAGATTACAGATCAGGAAACAATGTATATACTCACAGTGATGCTATCTTCATTCTCTTTGTTGGAAACATCCGTAGAAGTGATTTGATTACTGTTATTTGTGGTGTCTCCAAGATCATTAGGCGTAGTTTCATACTCTTAGGAAAGGAAAAAAGGTTGCTTTTATAATTTTGTAACCTTAGAGGGGAAAGTGTTGTCTTTATTATTTCTGCTCTGTAAGACAGTAAGGTCACTAACAACTCTCAGGACTCTGAGCTCTTTGGAAACAATACATAATTGTAATGTAGCTGGAACATTTTGGGGGGATCCCTGCGGCAGATAATCAAACAAATGTCTTGTGACTAACAAACTTGAAAAGAGAAGTGATCTACACCATAATGTGTATCTTTACTGGAAAAACTAGAGTTAAATAAGAACTCCATCCATAAAGCTATTTTTAGGTGCTTCTGACTTCCCATTAAAAATGAAAGACTGCCCTCTACACTGAACTTCTCCAGCCTTGTTTTCAGCCAAATATAGGACAGTCTTAGAAATTAACTTGGGGACCTCTGTTTAACTGAGAGGAACCTGGCAGATAGTAAAAACTAGGTGAAAACCTATCAAATGTGAAATAGCTGTTTTTCTTCATTTAAAAAATAATAAAAAAATACTGTTGCGTGCACAGAGGTTACAGTCTAGCACCATAAACTGTCATACAGGTAAACCTGTAAAAAATTAAGTGCCTGAGATGGTATGAAGAAATTTGATTTATCAAAATAATCTTACTGACAGATCTGCAGGGGTGAATCCAGAACTATTCCATCAAACGTGTGAACATCGCTTAATTATTTATAATTACTTAAAAATGATACACAGATATTTACAGCCCATTATTTCCTGTCAAAATTATTCAAATAAGATAAGAAGAATTAAATAGTATACACATGAACTTAGAGAAATAGGCATTACAATAAAATTTATAAATGTATATATTTTATGATTACTTCTGAAAATATACATAACGTTTCAATTTTATGACTGTAATGTGTAGAGATGAAAGAAACAAACAAGGGCAATAACCGAATCATTACAAAATGCACCTCCAGCATTGTAATTTAGATTTGCAATTAACTGCATATTTCTTTACATGTTTTGATCAAAATCAGTGCCGCAAGCCTAGAGATGAAATTTTAACTGTGATTCTGAAAAGGCAGAGCACAGAGGCATGGCTCGCGCTGACTGCAGAGGCAGGAACTCTTCCGACCACAGAGCTGCTGCTGAGTGAGGGCAGGGAGTGCCTGCGCCTCGGCAGAGTTGATCTTCTTTAGCTCCCTAGGCCGTTTTGGAGAGCTCAGTTGGCAACGCTAGGAACAAGCTGCACTGGGCTTTTTGATCTTCACGCATGCATGAACACATTTGCTTTCTGCAGAGCACTCCGCAGGCTGCAGATTTTTTGGTATATGAAGCTACGTAGCTACTTCTGGCACCAGTGCTACAGTCAGTACAGTCAGGTTGTCTAATCAGCTCGCATAGTCTATTTTGGCTCGACATCATGCATGCCGAAGGACAGGACTCTTTCATGCCAAAATACCTATTAAGTATACAGAGCTTTCATAAGAAACAAAATTTAATTTCCTGGTCTTTTACCGTTTGAATTCTTCGACTCAGCACTGCATCTCTGTGCCTACAGCCTCCTATGCAGCACAGTCGGAACAGCAGCAAGAGGCAAACGGGCAGTGCTCCTCACCATGGGCAGCACAAACCCTGCCTGGATGGCTCACCTGCACAAGCAGCCTGGACGCCTGGACATGGGGCTGCGCAGACCATCCGCCACCATGGCTACACGCTTTGCCACAGCAAAGGAGGAGACTTCTGCTTCATTCACTTGCAGGCAGAGCCTGCTTTACAACACGTATCTCAGCCTAGAAGACTGGGCTTCCTTTAAGATTGGCTGGGAAAATCTTCACAAAGACAGTTTTGACCAAACCTACATTTATGGTAGCTTTATAAGATCAATAGATAAAGCAAGTATTTAGAGCCCTCACTGCTCAGGCTCCCTAATACAAACTTTCAAGAAGGAAATTTTTTGCTCTTAATTTTAGCTGCAAATAGCGGTGGGCAAGAGCCGATGGTATTTTGCAGTTCTGTTTATGCTCACATCTGTACTAAGCTACTGGAAATCACACCCTGAAGGACTAATGAGAAGTATGCAGAGTATTTCAGGTCTGGTCTGTGAATCCTCTGAATGCACTTCTATATTAAAATGGGCAAGAGCTAAAGTAGGCCACGTCGGTACGCTGGTGTTGTGTTGCCATACCCCGCTGTAGAGCTGCGCAGCGCCTGTGTTTGAACTCACGCCAGATCTTCAAAGCCTCTTGAAATGGGTGAGCCCGGCAGGCAAAACATGCACAATAGCTACCCAGCCAAAACTGGGCGATTCTGAGTTAAACAAATTCCTGCTCATTTCACTATGAAATCCTGACATGGACACGGAGCACTCTGATGCAGACAGGGTCACGCCTCTTGACTCATGTGTGCTATGTGGGACTCCTATCGCTTCAGGGCCAGGTTCTCCAGTGCCGCCTACTTCATGCAGCCACCTGTGACTACCCCAACCGCAGTGAACCGCAGCTGAGGCTGGGCAGTATTTTGCAGCCCTTTTACAAACTGGGGATACAGACAGGAGCACGACCACACCAGCACCGGGGCCGGGGGGGTCACTCTGCACAGTCCTCTGGGGGGGCTGCGTGACAGGGGGCACGTTGTCTCCCTCATGTTCACAACCACGTTAGAAGAAGCAGCGTGGTGCGAAGAGCTGAAACCAGAGCCGAAGAAGCTGGCTTTGCATTTGGTTTCCTGCTCAGCGCCAGGGCAAGTTGCTTTATTTCTCTCAGTTACTTCCCAGACAGGGCCAGGTCAGCCTCTCCTCTCTGCCTTTTCTGCCAGGTGAGCCAGCAGCGTTAGCGACCGCTCTGCGCTTGCAGCGGGCAGTGCCCCGTGCAGCCGGGGCTGCCCCCGGCGAACACCACCTCAGGCAGCCCACTGCGACCTCACCCGCTCTTCTGTTTCCCACTGTATGCTCAAAACAGGCAATGCAAAACGTTTGGAGATCACCGCAGGTGGAGCACGGCATGCAGAAGGTCAGTTCCCGCGGGACAGACCAAACATAGCTATGAAGGAGTTTGCTCCACGCCAAGGGCTGCTCCAGGCTGGGGTTCCCTGCCCTCCACCGTCTCCCTCTCCATCTCCTCACAGCCCAGCCCTCCCTGGCCATGGGCCCCACTGAGCCAGACCACCTGCGGGCCCATGGCCCAGGGCAGTGCCCAATGCCTGGGGCTGCCCTGGTGTCCCCCCGGCTGCCCCGCTTCTGGCTGGGGCAGCGGGACAGGCCTGGCTGCCAGGCCCTGCCCTGAGGGACCCCCATGGGGACACCCCCAGCCCTGTGGCACCCCGACACTCGCAGGGAAGTACCCTGCAGCTCCCATTACGTTTACACGTAGCCAACAGACTGACAGACACACAGTTAGTCCCAGCGCCCACCAGGATCAAATCCTCCGCCACCGCCTTTACCCTTTACACCAGGCACATCGGCTACATGATTAGCACGGGGCTCTGCAAGATGCACCTTAAAGGGAAGATGGTGGGGGCATGGGGCTGTGGCGTGGTGGTGCTTTAAATCTTCCTTCCAACATAATCTAAGTTCCGGGTAAAGAGGTTAGCAAAGAGATAGAGCGGTCTGAAAAAAAAGTTATGAAAACCGCTCAGTCTCCCAGGGGAGCTCATCCCAGGGGTCCTACTGTCAGCCACGCAGGCAGTGGTTCACCGAAGAAATGTAGCAGTTCCTAGACTTTCCAGCCGGCCTCATTTACTCACCTCACTAACTGGACTTGTGAATTTGGAATAATTAGGGAAACACTCTGGACTACAAAGTGTTTCTCAAAGCAAGCACTGAGTCACTGAAACAAAGATCAAAGACAGCATTTTCAACAGCAGAAAGAAAAGCCAGGAATAAAAAGGAAGGCTGCTTTCATCAGGGCTAAGTCTTGAAGGCTGTGATCTGCTAGAGCAACTTGAAGTGCCCGTCTCAGCAGAAACCTCCCCAAGTCAACTGAAGCACAGCACTCACACGGCTAAAGCCATATACAGGCATCAGGACACTGATGAACAGCTCAGAATCAAAATCTTCATGCATACAGCTTATATAATACAACACATGTAAGAAATTGTTCAAACCATCACCACCTTCCACCCCCCAACCCCCCCAAAAAAAGAATTTGGAAAGAGAGGGAGGGGAAGCTATCCTTTAGTATTTCTAAGCATTTAAAGCCAAATTGATGCTTCAATTGCACATTTGCTAAAGTTTAATGACATGGAATGGAATCAAAGCAATAACATTTAAATCAGCTTAAGGAAACTTGAGTCATGGGCTATTTCATCCAAATAAAAAGTACCCCAAACAGGATCCAGCTCCTGCTGGAAGCTAAAGGGTGTTTGCATATGTTGGGTAGGATGGACTTTCCTGCTCACCAGAAGTATACTAGAAATATTATGTAAAACTAGCCAGTTGCTTTTCATTCTGCAGCTTCTATTCTAGTGCACACTGGCTTTCACTAGGTACAGACCAAAACATTATGCTTAACTAAAAAACTAATGTGAACACTGCGTCATCAAATCCTCTGGCACACACTCAGATACCACCGAGTTGATGGTCTGCTTATGCAAGAGAGATTAAGGGAAGGTACAAATGAGCGGACAGAGCAAAATAAATTGCCTACAGGAAAACTTACTTGTGCCAACCTCATGTTTAAGTGGGATTTAGGGGTACATTTTTGGAGGCAAAACAAGTACAGAATCCTCGCTGAAAAAATAAATGAAGTTATATAAGAAGAAACCACGAACTCTCTTTCCTCCAAAAAATGCCTCCAAAAGGTTCACAAAAATCTCATGCCTGTGAGCTACATCAGACAGCTGTCATCCTACAGGATCAACTGCAACCATTCGTAGCAGTGGATTTATGCTTTTCCTAATGTGAATCAAAAGCAGCAGAGCAAGTAAAACGTCACATTGGCCTCATTTATCCTAAATAATATAAGGCAGGAGAAGAACCAAAAATACAAAGTACCTTTTAGAATTGTGTTATAATAAGTGCCATTTCAATTTAACTGAGCCTGACATTCAATCTTTTAATGGTTTCAGTTCCTTCACTTCTATCATTAAAAGAAAAGAAAAAGGAAATCAAATATATACCATAAACGTCTGGATCCACAATTGGGCCACTACCTGTACATGGAGAAGAGACAAAAGAAAAGAAAAAGCTTTTGTAAATAGATTGCAAATGCTGGAAGAATAAGAGTTTCTCTAGGAATTTTTTTAAGCGTTGACATGTTATTTGAATATCAATGATCAGTACCTACAAAAATGCAAAGCAAGATCAATATATTGCAGTACCTGTTTATCAGATTACATTTACAACCATTTTAGAGCTATCCCAAACGTTAGTATTTTGCTTCATGTGAAACAGCTAATGCACAGGGCACTAGCTCTGGCAAAGGCAGTTGTATTTCCCAGCTGCGCAAAATTCTGCTTTCCACTGTTAATGTATATCTGGAATAAGTGCAACAATAACTGTCCCTGTTGAAAAATCAATGGTAAAATTCTCCCTGACTTTACGTATAAGCAGACTTCAGTGAGCATTAACAATCCCTGACTTTTACCTGGTCAAAAAAATTTGCTATTAAATCACTGTGAGAGCAAACCAGTTTAGCTGTGAGCTGGCAAGTTAAGGGCTAGAGGTAGCAATGACCTAAGCAGCACCATTTCACTTGCTCCGTAAAACGTTGCTTTAGGGTTTTAGAAGCCAGCTGCACAGCTGATACACAGACAGAACTCTTACCAAGACAGTCAGATGTCTCAAAAAGCCAGCCTTTACACATGCAAATGGATACCCATCTAGTCTACACTTCTCTAAATTTTACTAGTTCCAGTTTGCAGCTTTTTCTAATCACTGCACATATGTAAGGCTGAGCACATATGTGAGTATAATGCACAGAACGCCCACTAAAATTAGCGTACTATTAGACTATTCATGCTTTGAAAGATACTCGTGTTGTATTTCAACATACCCGTTCATTCTGGTCTACAATGTATTTATTGCATAGCTTATGTAGTCTGTCTTCCATACTTTTACTCTTTCTTTTTGTTGGTTTGGAAATATAATTAACAGATAGTTAAATCTCTAAAGATGAGACAAACTCAAAAAAGCATAACTGTGTTTACAATACTATACAGTAAATCCATAGCAGTGGCATTACACTGGCATAAAGCCACTGCAAAGTATGATGAGAACACCATTGTTTCTGCTTATGTCAACAGCATGAGAATCTGTGCTAAAAATACTAAACAGAGTTGCAACCTATTTGCAGAATGGCAGCAGATAACTAGGTTTATTTTTAAATGCATTTGAAGATATTCTAGTATCCAGACATATAGGTTAATAGACCCCATGAGAACTGTCATGTCAATCTGCAGAAATAAATAACAAGTGGAGAAAGCTTGTACTGTCTGTCCTCAAGCAACTTCTGACCAGGGCTTTCTGTCCGTAAAAGTTCATGGATTCATTTTTTCCAGCATAAAACACCCACCTGCTGAAAGACAGTATTTCAAATTTACCTTCTGTAATCTGAAGGGAAAAAAACCAACAAAAAAATTCCCAGGCCTTTATTCCTGAATGAAATGGCAACATTTTTGTTACTGTTTACTGGTATTGGGATAAAGTAATCAGACTAGTTTAACCCCCTAAGTCCTCCCAGGGATATAAACTAGGAAGTCATCAACTCCATTCAAGTACCTTTTATACAACTAAATACTTCACTTCAAATAAAGTTGCAAAAATCAAGATGCTGGATGAAATCCAAATTTTTCTTTAGTATTCCCTACATAAAAACATACCTACTCAATCATCAAAACATCAGTTGAAGTTACTTCAACATTAAACTTCACCACAGTAATTTTGCATGTTTACACACAATTATTTTTAAGGCAAACACAGAACAGCATTGTTGTTTTGGTCCCTGTTAGAACAGGTTGTTATGTAAATAAACTATTAACAGACTTATCCTATTCACTCATCTTTATAAGCCACATCAACTACATTTGGTTTGCTTGCTTCTATCTTTATAAAGCTGACATTTTCGAAGTAAAGCAGCAGCAAAACACTCAATTCAAAAACATACTTCTGCAAAACAGCCCCATGTTGTTACGCTGCACAAGCAAGACTCTACTTCTAAGGCGTATTTAACATATTCTTTTACTTTGACAAGATACTATGTGACTTGGATTCCTTCAGCTAAATTTTAGAGTAGAGAGCTGGTAGATGAATAAGCTTAATTAAAAATACCTATTATTGGTAAATATCTCTCCTGCATTCATTAGCTGGTTTGGATCAACTATGAGAACAGCCTCCAGAATAAAACATGAACATTTCTTGCTTACTGTTTGCTGCAGTGTAGTCTCAAATAATCAAGTTATCCTCAGGAAGGTCCAAAAACTTTAGCAGATTAAAGCTAGTTAAAAATCTAGCTAATAGAATATGAAATTTATTTTTGCAGGCCTTCGTATTTAAAACAAAGTCTTAATTTACATCATTAACTGCGTTATCACTAACTCAATCCAAATCCCACTGTCGTACATGCTTTGCTTTCCCCTCCTTTACGCCTGCATCCTCAGACCAGCAACAAATGTTCTGCAAGTAGCATGCTGGAAGTTGAAAGCATCTTAGCAAAAATCATGTCTTCATTATGTTTGATGCAACTTTGAAAGTGAAGTTGATGATACAACATGCTTCAGACTTAGTTGTTTTTATTTCAGCTGGACATCTGGATTATAGGTGAAGGACTTTTTTAAATTTTCTTTTGTTTTTACCTTCAGATCATTTGCCCGTATGTGATGCAATAACTGGAGAATCAGTTTAAAGCTCAGTGAGTATACCCCACCCCATGAAACATCAGGGCTGGTATTTAATTCAGGCATGAAGGCATGGAAATGAACATAATACCAGGGCGTGGGCCTTAATCTTTATGCTTCATTGTACAATATGTGGGCCAAAAGAAGAAACTACACAGTAACGACAGCACTGAAAAAGCCTTTTAAGGGTTTGAAAAAGCCTGACAATGCTTTAAATAGTAATAGTTTAAAACAAAAATTGTAATACAATGCACAGAGGATTCTAGGTTTTTAACATTTGCTTTCATGCCAGCTTCAGTGGAGGAGAAAACAATGTTGTGAAGTTTTCTAAAGCTCAATGCCATGATTCCTATAGGAAAAAGCACCACTAATAAAAACAACCTTGAAGAGGCTAAGTAAATAAGCAATTCCCCTATTGTCAGTTTTTAAGACTGGTTTGGTGCTATCCACTATGCATGAACTAATTTCTAATGCAGTTACATCCTCTCTATACATAGTCCAGTTTCCTCCATACTCTTTTTGTGAAGCTTAATCTACCACAAAGCTTGGGAAATGCTTAAAGAACCCAGCACAGATTATCTGGAGAGATTTATATTCCTTATGAGTATAAAGAGGATGGAACAAATAAATAAGGCTGGCTTTCTAATTTGCAGGAAACCTACAGTTCTATTTACTGATTTAAAAGGCCACAACTGGGAAATTTTCAGTGTACAGGGGAGAAGCACAAAGGAAAAAACAGAACAGTAAAAGGGATTTGGATCAAAGACAAAAATGATAAATTCACCTCCATGCATTGGAGGAATTGTTATTCTGTTAAGAAAATGAAGCCAGGTTCATATTAAATAATCAGGGTGTAACAGAACTTCCATTGTAGACAGAACATCTATGAGGGGAACTGTTTTACGGAACCATTATAATGCAGTATTAGAGGACGCTGGTAGCTGAAACCATGGTATGTTTCTGTAATGAATCTATTTAAGGAAGAACTCCAGAGAAAAAAAGAGGAAAGGAGCACTAAGGACAGCAGGAGTAAATACAGCCTGGTTGTGTCAGCTCTTCACCTTCCCCTTCTAAGAGGTGGAAAGCAAAAGACCTGCCATCTTTCTCACTATAGGAGACTGAGACGACCGGGAAAAATGTTAAATACAGACCATATTCTTACTGTCTGTAGCCTGCAATGTAGGAGAGAGAATTTAAATATTCATATTTTTTTCTGCCAGATAACGTTAGCACTGCACGTTGCCGTTTCAAAAAAGAAGGCGGCTATTTATACCCCGTGGCTAAAAAGCCAAAGGTACACACTTGCTCATATTTTCAGATATGACTGTGCAATTATTTGCACAAAAACATGCCTTTACTTCCACTCCAGCTGTGCAAGGCCCACTCACAGTTTTTTCCACATACAGCAATATGCTTACATGTATGCCTTCGTAGTCTCACAGTCACTTCACATATGGTTTTGAAGATGTGGGAAAAGATCAAATCACAGTAAACATCATTCATTTACAGTAGTCCCTGCAGTTCAGTGAGTTAGTCCACTTTGAGCCTGCTCACATAGCATTTAGGAGGGCTGTGGCAGAGCGTTTAGAGCAGCTGAAGATGCATATATTTAACAGCAACCATCTTGAGCATGGATATTCCTAGGCATGTAGGTGCCCAACCTCCACCAAAACAAAAGGGAATTGCACATCAAAATGCCTGTGAAGACCTGAGACCTTGCCCATCCTGCCTCTGGGTTACTTGTTTTCTCTCCAGCTCCCTCTGGTGTCCTAAACAACATATTATCATCAACTCACTGGACTGCACTATTGATTTTGCAACAAGGCACTAGATGCTACATAGGCATCACCCCGTGTCCTTGGATACACTGTCTAGTTGCGTTCATATGCAGCACAGAAAACTTACAGAGAGGCTGAATTGGCACTGAGTGCTTTCCAGGATCAGAACTGAGGCTTGAGAAAACACTTCAGAAACAGCAACCTTTTACTAACTTTAGGTGGCACTGAGGATGGTTACTCAAAGGGAAGACTTACAGAGCACTAGCACAGCCTCCCTTAAGAAACAACAAAGAAGAAAATGTTCAAGAAAAACATTATTTTACAACTATCTTAAAGACACTCATTGGGGGGGGTGGGGGGGGGCATATCAAAAACTTCCTCCAAAACAGTTAAACTGACCAGGAGCACTGCCTCCACAGTTTCATCAATTTGCAATTGCTAACATAAAAAAGAATATATATACTCACCATCTCCAGGCACTGACATGAAATGAGCATCAACACGTTTTTCATCCTCTCCATACTCATTCTTTGCCAGTAAGGTATAAGCACCATTATTCAGGTGGGTAGGATTGTCCAGCTGAAGGCAGCCATGGTATTCACTTTGATTGATAACATGTATTTTAGTACAGATGTATTCAGACTCATTCAATATAGCCCCTTCATAGAACCACTGCAATGTGGGCTTAGGGTTCCCTTTCACAGTGAATGGAATACACCAGTGGTGGTCCGGGGTAGGAGATTCAATAAACGTGATATTTGGTGCAACTATATTGGAAAAAAGAGTGAAGAACATCAGAATATTCTGAACATGTCTTTCTTCCCTTGCCTCCCTCCCCCCAAAGTTATCAGGGAAGTATTTTTCACTCATCAGTACAAAAGTACCTTATTAGTAGGAATGATACCTATTTGGAGGATACACACACAGGAACCCACCTGCTCTGCCTAGGGTACTATGCTCACAACTGAAATTAAGCCATTCTTTAGAAAAAAACCCAAAATAAACTATTTTCAGACAAAGACTGAACACCTGTTAAATCACTTCAACCCTGTAAGGTGTAAGAAGTTCAGTTACTGGATCCCTGAGAAGGAGGAGAGAGACATTTTAGCTTTACTCTGCTGAAAAAATGGTGCAGAGAAGTGCTGAAGGAACACGACAGTGTTGAAAATATTTAAAAGCTGGCCAAAAGCAAGTAGTACTGGAAATATATTCAGCTAGGAATCCAAACTTTCAGACTATTTTCTTCACAGAATGAACGCCAGAACAGATGACTTAATTCCCTGGATTCTTCTGTCAGGGAAAGACGACTTTCTACTATACATTTTCTCATTCTTTGTTCAAACTTGACAAATGCCTCAAGTTTACAGACTTGTTCTGTTTCCCTCAGGTGATTATTCCAACACCTTGCCCATTATTTCACTATTGGGAAATTTTCCTTGATATTTATTCTTAACTGCATCTAATTTCATCTAGTTATACTCCCTTTTATCACTCTTAACAGTGCCAAGCTCAGAATCTCATTTACACTGTTCAAACATTTCTAGTTTATGTCCCTTCCCATAGCTATTACATATCCAATTTCAACCTACAAACCTACATCTACCATGATTTTTCTAGTTTACTCGGTCATGAGCACATGCTGAACAAAGTTTGCCATCTACAAAGCATTCCACTCCCATCTTCAATTAAACAGAGGGTTGCAACTTCTGAAAACGTGCTGTCTAGTTCACACAAAATGAATTCAGGCTGGAACCTTAGATCTAAGAAGCCAGTGCCTCTACACTGCATGTCCCTTCCCCCTTCCTTGCCCCTGACAAATAGGCATATTATCCAAAGCTATGACAAATAAATTTACATCTGGCAGTACGGATGTTGCAAGTGTGTTATTTTTTGAACAAAACAGTTGTTGCCTTAGATAATAAGAACTTTAATATTTGTAGGCTCTTAAAATTAATTCTACAAGCCTTTTGATGCATTCACACTTCTTCATTCCTAAGACAGTGTGGATGTGCATGCACACCATTAGAAAGCTTCCCACACTGACGGTGACATGGAGTATTTTGGATTTCAGAGCTTTACTTACAGATGATCCTAACTGGAAGATAAAGCATTTAGAAATACATTTTTTGCAGAACACAGGGGTGAAAAAAGATAAATACAACAGCTGCTGGTTAGGCTACTCCCAGCATTAACCACTGTAGATGGTCCATATGCCTTAAGGGGTTTTGTTAACCTGCGTGCCCAAAAAGTATTTATAGCCAAAACAGTTGCTCCCAATACAGTTTGGCCTCGGGAGCTGTATGGAGGCCTGTGTACGTACAGAATACCGTGAGCTCGGCAGAGGCTTGGTCCTCTCCCACAATGTTCTCTGCTACGCAGGAAATCCACAGTCCGCTGTCCATGGATGAAACGTTCTTTATGGTTAGCGAGGCAGGGTTCTTACTTGTGTCACTCTACAGGTGATCAGAAAAACACGTATGT
The DNA here is from genome assembly GCA_017639485.1 of Pluvialis apricaria. Lineage (NCBI taxonomy): Eukaryota > Metazoa > Chordata > Aves > Charadriiformes > Charadriidae > Pluvialis > Pluvialis apricaria. Next base: position 44,974,534 of record CM030044.1, on the reverse strand, counting down.
GTCAACCACAGCATAAAGAACAAGGCAGAGGCAGGGAATCACTGGCCACAGCTGAACGGCATTTTTCATCTTCCCTTCCTTTTAGCTGCATCAGTCCATGAGTCATTAAAGGCTTACTTTAACATCTTATCCAAACAGACACAAAACACCTACAGAACCAATTGTAACTGTCAGTGGCAGTGGATTCAAAACTCCAGAAGTCCTGCTACAAACACTGCACTCAACCATTTTTCTGTTCTGTCACTTACAGTTTCTGCCTTTTTTTTAAACACTTCTTCCCCTCTACACAAATGTTTTTTCTCTACCTATACACTTGCTCATGCCTCTCTTCCACTTCATGACTGATTTCTACATTCTGTCTCTGCTCCCCTTGAACTTTTTCTTCCATTCTACATTCTATTCAATCCTTGCCTCACTCTTCCTTTTTTCTCTGTCCTCTACACTTAGGCTTGACACCTCTTCCACTGCTGCCTTCTGAGCTCTACTACACCTTGACAACAACGTGTCTTCTCTCTCCTCCTAAACCAAATTTCTCTTGAAAGCTTCTTCTTCTCATGAAACCTCCCACAAGAAATTACATACCTTCTACTACCTAACCTACTGCCCAAGTACTGTTTTACATGTTTAAGTGCAGGCTAATTAATGTAAAAATTACGATTCTTAGAAATCTTGATTCTTACGATTCTTAGAAAGCTCAGTGCCCATTTACAGCCTTAAATGCTATATTGAATATGCAGCTATGCAACACTGAATAAAGCAAACAGGCCTAAATTTTTTTAAAAAAAACCCACAACCTGGCAAGATAGCTGTTAAAGACTCTTGTTTTCTTAAATCAGGTCCTTCATATGATCTCCAAATAATTACTATTTCCATACTTGAGTTTTTCATAAAATGTGAGACTATTTTCTTAAAAAGGGATAGGAACGAAAGCACATTCAGAAAATAGACAATAATTACAATCATTTTTAAAAACTACTCTTGAGGTACTTTTCTTAGTGTACACATACACTTGAGTGCTGCACAGAACACAAACAATTACCACAGTGCATCTGTAAAACCACAGTGACTTTCAGTGGCAGCCAATGGGGACATGTGGGAACACTCCTGCATACAGTCCTGTGGGACAAGAATTTTGAACCTCAAGATGACACCTTAACTTTACTTAAGTTAAACGCCTCTTTGATTTCAGTGTGACACTAGGGGAGGTGCTTGGAAAAGCAAAACACCCCACTACATATTTCTGTATGCACAACTCTCAGGTGAGCAGTGCTTAACACTGGATGGAAAGCAGAGAGGCTCAATCTCAGGCTCAGGGCTGAAATCTAAAGCAAGAAAAACCTAACCAGTTTCAACCATATTATACATCAGCATAGAAACTGAAATCATACAGTTAGCTTTGCAGGACTAGAGTTTAGTTTTAACTTTCGTCAATGTCTCTCTGTAAAACAGGAAAGAGAGAGAAAACAGGCAAGAGCGGCATAGGAGGTGAAAAAAGGGGAGGCAGAAACTGAGATATGGAAGTGAGAGAAAGGAAACCAAAAAGAACACTCACAGAAAAGGGAAGGATAGTTGTGAATGGCAAATGAGGTTTAAAAGGCAGTCATTCTTCTGCTACTGAAAAGACTACTGTGCTCCACTGCTAAGGTTGTAGCTAGCCTATATTATGAGCACCTCTGAAATCTCAAGATGAAGTTATGCCAGGACAGACTATTTCTGGAAATGGACCATGGCATTTCAAATATAGGAGGGTGAAAAAATGAGATGATCTCACTTTTTGAACAGCACCCCACATTTGTTTTGGCTCATAACTCAGCAAAACAGGAAGGGAAAGGGAAAGGGAAAGGGAAAGGGAAAGGGAAAGGGAAAGGGAAAGGGAAAGGGAAAGGGAAAGGGAAAGGGAAAGGGAAAGGGAAAGGGAAAGGGAAAGGGAAAGGGAAAGGGAAAGGGAAAGGGAAAGGGAAAGGGAAAGGGAAAGGGAAAGGGAAAGGGAAAGGGAAAGGGAAAGGGAAAGGGAAAGGGAAAGGGAAAGGGAAAGGGAAAGGGAAAGGGAAAGGGAAAGGGAAAGGGAAAGGGAAAAATACAGCTTGGCATAGGTTCCCCAAACTGTTTTAACTTCTTGTTCTTGAGGACAACCGATGCCTTTGGGTAGCTTTACAGATTACAGAAATTTTTAAAAATAAAACTAGAGCTCTGCAGACTTCTTACTTTTGAGAGCTGAAAAACAGGTTAGTCAAATTCTGTACAGGCCCAATATAATGATCTCAAGGAAGAAAATACAAGGATTATGAGATCACAGAGGTCCTGTCTCTTCCGCACTGCAGGAAGTTTTGGAAGAACACATTGACCTGTCCTGTCAAGTAACAGCTGATAGAACAAGACGAAATAGCTTCAAGTTGTGCCAAGGGAAGTTTAGATTGGCTATTAGGAAGAATTTCTTTTCTGAAAGGGTCATCAGACATTGGAACACGTTACCCAGGGCAGTGGTGGTATCCCCATCCCTGGAGGTATTTAAGGGTCATGTAGATATAGTGCTTAGGGACATGGTTTAGCGGTGGGCTTGTCAGTGTTGGGTTAATGATTGGATTAGATGATCTTACAGGTCTGTTCCAATCTAGGAGATTCTGTGATTCTGTGATCCCGCACTTTGTACAGACCAGCAAGCTTTAAGCAGTCTGCACCATCACAGGTGTAGAAAAGCCAATGCCATAAAACTGCAAATAACAGTGGGTCTTGCCTGCTGTGTAAATAATGGCACCTTAAGAGGTCAGCAACTGCACGTTAAAGATCTGCTTATATGCCTCTCCTTATCAACACTTTCATCAGAAAGCAGTTAATCATTCTATATCCAGTCTAAGGTAGGGACGCAGCATACAAAGATCTCAGAAAACAAAATTCCCCCTGCCTAGATGATTTTATTGAGGAAACATCTTCATACTTCATTTAAAAAACCTGACATTCTTTTTAGTAAAACCTTCACTTCAATTTCCAAGACTTCCTGTTGTTGCTTTGTTGAAGGAAAATTAAACAAGGTACAAAATAATATTCACAACCAAATTCCAACACACCAACCTTTTGGCATGAAAATATAATAAAATTAGAGACACAAAGCTTTTTTCATGATTAGGGTAGATTAGATTTATTCTCTGTATGCAGATGTCAGTGATACCGAGAAAGCCCTTGTGTTTCAATATCCCAATTCACCACTTTACTTCCAGAAAATTATGGTACTCTCATTTACAGGTGAACATCCAAAAACCAGAGTGCAAATCAGGGTCTCAGTGAGCAAATGTTTACCATTCTCCAAAAGCACTGCAGCAGTCACTCTGGATTGAAAGTAACTGGAAAATAAACGTAATCCCAACATTAGTTTTCTATTTCACCTTTTTAATAAAAAGTTAACTAAAGCTGGACATGAACCTTCATTCCGTCCTTCGGCAGGTATCTCCTGTCTCTGAATTGTCACGTATTTGAATATAAAACTTACCTCATGGTTTGACACAAGATTAGTGAGCACCCAGGACACATTAGGAGGTGGCCCGCCAGTAGTATCACAGTACAATGTGATGCTCTTTCCTTCCACCACGGTGATGTTGTAATTGCTTAAGTTTGCTGAGGGCAAGTCTACAATAGAAACAACAACAAAAACAAACAAACAAAAAAAACACACATGCATTTGTATTTGGCAGACATAGACATCACTCAATTCTAAGCAAGCTGTGTCAATGCAAGGAAAAACACCGCTAAATCAGATATTCTCTGTGGTCAGTTACTATTCAGTCAGCATCTTTGAAAACATGTAACTAGTCCTTCAGCTGTTATATAGTGTTTTTCTCCGTCTCCTCCACTTCACATCCTAAAATAACATTACTGCATGTGGAAATATGTTAAGCTAATTACACAGGGAAATGTTTCAGGGGGGCAAACAGGAGTTACCCTGACTTCAGTTTTTAACTTAAAAATGAAAAAAAACCCTTCCCTTATTCTTTAAAACAGAAAACTTAATCTGTCTATTCATAACAGCTGCAAAGAAACCTGTATTTTCCATTAATTGACATCATGGTATTCCCACTGTTCTTCGCAACACTAACAGGAAAATCCCATTAGCCCCCAGTATCACACAAGAGATTGCAGCCCTGCCTCTGATACAGAGACACAGCTCACACTGAGCAGGGCAAAACCTAGATCTTAAGTACAAAGTGAGGGAAACAGAGCACTGAACAGATCAAAACAGAGGTGAGAAAGGACAGAAGAGATGGCCAGCAATTGCACAGAGCTGCTATCCAAGGCACCCCACCAGACTTACCTATTGCCCTCAGGAAAGCAGAAAAGCAGTGAGATGCACCTCACTAGGAAACAAGCCAAGAATTGGAGCTCCCCTCCATCTCATACAGCTATAAATCACTCTGTATCTCATTCTTCAGCACCCAAAGCAATGGGAACTTTTCGAAGAGTAAATATACGCTGAACGCTTAAAAAAACACTAGGCATTATAGACTGACCCCCTTCAAAAACAATGCCAGCAATATCAATAGACTTCAGGCACAGAGGACCTCACATTTCGTATTTATTTACACAGCAAATAATTATGCAACATGCTAGAAATACCATATCTTTCTTAAAACATACTGTGCCATCATTTGGAGCTGTTACATTCTGTAAAAAGCCTTGGCCTCCTTTATGAGGCGTTTCTTATCAACTGTTCCAGGCAAGTTTTACTTGCAATTTATCATCTCAAATAATCAAGCTTATCTGCTCTGCTGGATATGTATGCATGATCTTGCAATGACTTTTCTTTTCCTGAAACAATGGTTTTCTTTGTGGTTTGTTTTGTTTTGGTTTTTTTGTTTATTTTTTTACTTAAGAGTACAGTAGTTTCACCATGGACTTGCAGGTATAGAAGTTTATCAGAGACTTTTTTGCTTATGTAAAAAGTCCCATACAAACAATTAACCATTAAATCAGCGTGAACACATTAGTATGTGTGCTAGAGCTTCAATAGAAGCTATATGTATTGGAAATCTCTCTTTAAGTTTAATTAGTTCAATAAAAATTAAATGAGAGGAAGTAATATCAAAGAAAAGACAAATAATTTTCCAGGCAAAGGTTTCATGCCTAATAAGATTTAAAGATCAGCAAAAGTATACAATAACTGCTTAGGCAATTCTCCCAGTGCTTTAAGCAGTGCTGTAATATGATTCCCCTTATAGGCATCATGGATTTCTTCTATTATGTTCACTTTATAAATCATATGTTGAAGTTTATTGAGACAGAGCTGGACAGTTTGTACGCCTTGATGCAGTAATCTGTTAGCGAAGGTAGCCATCTGCTCTCGCCTGCTGTGAATTCAAATCTCAGCAGTGTCTGTCAACTAGCTGGGCAGGAAATAAAACTAATCTTAGGGAACATTTGGATATTAATTATGCTGGTTAGGGAACAAGGAGAGAAGTAATGAGATTATTTGCTTTATAAAGTTACACTTCCACACCACCTCTGAAAACCATTCCAGCTATTCTTGCCAGACCTAAACATGGGAAGAGATTAAAGCTCCTCTCTTCTTCCTGGCCTTTCCTTCTTCTTCACTTGGGACAAGGTCTACATGACAGATTAGTGTTTCACTGTGCAAGCCTGCACAGTTCCTACTAACACATCATTTCACATGAAATCTCTCATGTAAGCAAAAATAAAAACAACTTCAGTCCTTTAGAGCCCTCCTTTAATAGCTGTTAAGTTCTGAGACAACTTCTTCCTGCAGTATGTTTATTTACAGGATAGGAAACTGAAGTTTAATTCCTCTGGTACTGGTTCTGGTTCCCACTCAGAATTATACCTAGTTCTGTTTATTTGCCAAAGTCTGCACATGTCATGTTGGTGTTATATCTCTGAGAGACACAGCGACAACATGCTTGTATCCTGCCAGAAGGTTATACAATAATAGTGCTTATTACTCTATAGATTCCTAAAGTACACTAAAAACCAGTTGCAAGACCTGGCAGAAAACATTGCAGCAAAAAAAGTGTGAATAGAATAGAATAGAATAGAATAGAATAGCATAGAACAGAATAGAATAGAATAGAATAGAATAGAATAGAATAGAATAGAATAGAATAGAATAGAATAGAATAGAATAGAATAGAATAGAATAGAATAGAATAGAATAGAATAGAATAATCACGTTATTGTGTGTATTTTCTTTTACTGCCTTTCCCAGTTGTAAGAGGCGGGTGGGAAACACGTAAAAGAATTGCCTTGGGATTCATTTTTTCTGGTTGGATATCTTGAGTTAGCGAACTTTAACTGCAAGGTGATTTTGGCTTTTATTTCCAGTGGCACCCAGACTGCTCCACAGCAGAATACACACTAGTTGAGAAGTGGCTCTGTTTGAAAAAAGCAGACAGTAGCATAAGACCTCACATCTAGAAAATGTGATACACTGGACTTACCAATAAAGCAATGAGACTAAGCAGCAAAACCTGTACTGAAAAATAACTGCATTTTAAAAACCACAATGCACAGTAATAGACACATATGCTCAGGATGTATGCTCAGTGTAGTCTGAGACCATTTATACAAGTCAGGAGCATTTTGACACCTACACAATTACAAAGATATCCAACCATGCTGCATTTACTCCTGAGTTATTCAGTTAAATACAGTGTTTTAGATGACTATCACTTATGTTGACATGGATGTACATTTTAAAGGACTTTGTATATGGTAATTGATACAAGCAATCAGACAGCAGGTTCAAATACTTTTGTATACTGCCAGCATAGTAAGTTTAGACTGTAGCATAAGAGCCCATGCAAGGTAGACATGACATCATCTTTCCACAAGTCTCATCTTGATATCTGTCAGACAGAAATTACCCTGTGCCCCAAAGCTTGAAACACAATATCTCTAAAACTTTGATAGCATTAATTATTATAATTCTGGATATCAGTAATAGCCCTGCTAGTATCCGGTTTCTTCTTTAAGTTTGCTATATTCTTGGCATTAATAGCCTCCTGCAGCAATGAGTTTCACAGGCATGCTGTCCAGGCCATATACAAGAGCCATTCCTTTTTACCAGCTCTGAAATTCGTCTGTGATCTTCAAATTCATTGAGTGCTCTCCTGCTCTGATGGGACAGAGAAAAGAGAGTTTCTGAATGATCTCATGAAGACTACTCTGATTTATTTCGTTTTCTCGAGTCCCCTTTCTTCTCAATAATCTATCCAAAGCTTTTAAATCTCTACAAAAATGGGAGGACAGACCTGTTACTGAGAATCTTAAACTGTACTGCAGAGAGTTATGCAGTTCAATAGATGCAAGTGTACACTAAAATCCATGTGTTTCACTGCGTATGGGTCATACAGCTATGCCATTTCACCACAAGCAAGAGTATCTGTTCTCATATTCAAATTGGTAACACTTTATTCCCAGGAATGGGCAGCTCTGGATTAGAATAAATAGCCACTTCTCTCACCCCAGCACAACTGGACACAACAGACAAGCAGGAGGAACTCTTTCACGTCAGCTGAGTCTCTCCAAATACCACCTCATGCTTTAGGAGGAACAAACCCTCCTTTAAGCAGGGGGGCGCTATTTACCTTCATAGACCATCATTAGTGCAACGCGATGGCCTGGGGCCATCAGACAGTGGAACTGTCAAGCATCGCTAGGGAGTGACTCATATCTTCTCTCTGCACAGCTGGGACTTCAGCAATCACAAAGCCAAATACTTCGGACAAAATTTTCAAAGGTTACTACAGCATTTGGCTACACAACTGTCAATGGAAATTAATAAAAAGAATGTGCCTCAATTCCTAGAGGGCTTTCAAAGTCTTCATGCTGCTACTTACTCCTTTCTTCAAAAAACTTACACTGGCCTTGCTAGAGCCAGACTGTCACTACATGTCAAAGGAAGGATATGACCTAACTAAGAAATACAAACTCGTTAGTCTGTAACTCAACTCTCAGAACCAAGCTAATGCTCTAGCCAGCATACTACGGCAACTTTTATGCCATCCTTTGCAAACTAAGTCCCTAATTTTCACCAGCCTGTTGACAAACTCCCAGGAGTCACTAAATGGTTTTCAATGTGCCCCATGACATCTCTTTTTTGCTTGCCACATTTTTGCAGGTGAATCTGTTCTGTGATAAGAACAAGCAGTTACCCAGAAAAAATTGACAATTTTTTTTCTCAAAACTAGCCAACTGCATCTGAATTTTAATAAGGTAATTTTAATCCTTACCTGAAATCTTTAATCATCATTTTAATAAATATATCAGACCTACAATGATTAGATTAATACTGAGCCAGCAACCATCTATCAAACCGAACCATGTAAAGGCAGACTACCAGAACCACTGATTTATAAAATATCCCCTGTAAACTGTAAGATGCATTGGCCCAAATCCAGTCTGCTTGCCTCACATAAGGTTTAAATAGAGTCCAAGGTTGTCGACTCTCCTGGTTTTGATTTTTCTCTCTGGGGAGAAATCATACAACTAATTACAGCACTACCGTATAGCTTGGTAACACCCACGACTTGTACTGTCTGGAACCTGAAAACAGAATGGTTGACAATGCAATTTGTTAAGAACTGTGCACGTGGATCTGCAAATTTCAGAGGTCTTACTGGCTCCAAACAGGTTGTATCAATGTCAGATGTATGAAAAACAGAGTTTTCGTATATCATTCTATTAAAATTCTGCCTTGTTTGAAAATACAGGAAAGTTTACAAATTCCAAGGATCTTTTCCTATAGGCTTTTATGGGTTTAAAAAACAAAGCAAAAAACTGTATAGTAATTCTAGCTATAAAGCTAGGAGCTGTTGGATATGTAATTCGCCTCCTGTGTTTCACTTAGCAACTGTCTGCAGCCAACAAGTTCTGAGCCAGATTTCAGCCATGGGGTAAGTGGGCATATTTCCAGCGAAGTATGGGTGGAACGACAGGGCCAAAAATCATCCTGGCTGCATCTTTAGAGCACTATAAACAAGATACCCCAAAAGTTTACATGCAAAACATGAATTAAAGAAACATAAATCATTGTTTCCATTTCCTGTTGTATCACAACCACATTATCAAAATGCTCAGTACACAGAGATAACTGCAGAAATCTCACATAAGTTATTCCAAGATGACAACCACAACCATATTTTCAATGAAAATAAAAAATATGTTAGGCAAATAAAACACAGAATTAGCAGAAATGAGAAACATTTTAAAATACTATCATCTTTCACATATCTTCCTTTTCTGGAGCCCAAAGATAACTTTCCTCTTCAGCTACACGGAAGAGAAGCCCACAACTTCTCATTTCACTGCTCTGACCACTAGGTACTACTCTCCATTTCTCCACTGTAACTTTGCCATCATGCACAACAAAACTTGAAATTTCCCCTTGATTAAAACAAAAAGTAAGGGCACTAGTCTGAAAGGTGTAAGGGGGAAAGAAGAAAAGGAACCCTGGTTTACGATCCTTTTCCCCACCATATTCCCTTACTCTGCCCACTGAGTGTTAATGTAAATTAAAGAAACGGTCCCAGAACAAAACCTCAACTCTTTAGGAGAATACATAGCCATTGAATAGAGCACTGAATAACCACTGAATAGAGATGTGCTCACCATGTGGCACAGCAAATCTTGATGGGTGTTTTCAACAATGACCATGGTATTTTCCACAGGTCTGACAGGGTTAAGCTAGAATAGTCTCAAACACACTCCAGGCTGGTGGTGAGGACATTATCCCTGAAGTTGTAGGTTAGATTCCTGAACTGAACGTGAATCCAGAGAAGGATGACAAAATCTCCTCCCATATCCAGTACTTCTTTTTTTTTAATTATTTAAAAAAAAAAAGGAAAAGGAGCAGCTCTTGTTATGTCCTTTTGAAAGGAAAAGCACAAATTCTAACCGTTGGAGAGACTGAGTCCAAACATAGAGGCTCTTTGCCAAAGCCCTGAGGAGAGTCATTCAGACCAGAGTTTAGGACTTTCCCATGCCTTCAGCATTTCCTAATGAGCAGTTGGAAGGCATATGCACACTGAACAAGCTCATTTCAAACATCTTCTTGCTAGACATGCTTGCTGCTTCAGCATACCTTCTTAGAAGTCCAACTCTTATCTTCTTACTGCGCCAGATCTGATACTCACAACACCCACCTCGTTAGTCTATGGAGGAGCGTCTTTCTGTCGGGAAGCAGAATGAGTGATGTGGCAGCTCACTGAGCCACCCAAATATTTTAAAATACTAAAAGAAATCTGCCTCCAATCATGACACGCCTGATTGTCACATTCAGCTGGGAACCTTTACAGAAAATAATTAAACAAGTACAGCCTCTACCGGAAGATGATGAGTCTTTAAAGTATGCTTTCCCAGAGCCAATACACCCTTAGTTTGCCTTTAAACACTCCATCACTGCCTGCTTAACTGAATTTATCACTAGAAGCAAACTTCTGTAAGTAGAGACTGTGCGCCACAGCAAAGATCACAAAACTTGCTAACTCATCTTCACGATTGCGGGAACAAACAAACGCAACCTCCGCAAAACTGTCATCCTATCCAGGGCTTCAAATGTCATCATGAATGCCATGCAGGCAAAAACCACCAACAGTCGTGCACCAGCACAAATTCACTTAGACAGCGAGCCATCTTCTGCAGTCAACCTGTACAGACGCTTTGAAGGTTGCTGCTGACATTTCAAACCAGATTAAGGGTTTATGTGTCCAAGGTTTAAATCAGCTCCTTCACTTCTGCCCAGGACCTTTCTCTTAAGGTCCATAGGCCCGACCTGGGTTCTAGTAGGAAGGTGCTGCATAAGAAAGGATCTTGCAGCACCTGAATCGTTTAATTGACGTCATCGCCACTATTAATACCAACAGTTTGCCTGGAAGAATTTTCAAATTATATGTTTCTATAGAGGTTATCAACCTTATCACCACTTCCTTTGCTAGCAGTCTCCTGAAGGTACCCGGCCATGTTTTCTCTCAAACTCCCTGCACGTTAAGAAAACTAAATTACCCCTGGAGAAATTGTTCGTAACTGGTATTTAAGCTTCAGTGTATCCACAACAACTTTCAAAAGAAACCCAAATACATTCAGTGCAGTTGGGCTGAACACAGCAGCCACAAACTTAACAGATGAACTGAGAGCTAAACAGCCTTTGTAATGTAAGTTAATGTAGTTTATGCAAACCTCTAACAAAAGGCTTCTTATTCACTAAGTGCATATAATGCAGTTGCAATTCCTGTATCTTTATCTGGGAAATTTCATGTGTGTCCAGGAAATACTGAAAACAATGCCAACCTGTCAAATATTGCAACGTGATAAACACGTGATCCTGAAACAGGAACATTTTCAGAAACTACATAAATAAGTAAAATGATGGGTTTCACTCTTAATACCAACTATACTGTATACTAAGTATATGGCCAAAGGGATGCCTTCACAAAATGTCTCCACTTTTAAAGTGAAAAAAGTACTTTCTTTGGACTTCAGAACACAGTTATCTAGTCACCAGTCTTCACCTAGTTACATCATAAAAGCAAAATACAAATACCACCAGCCAACAGTCAGATAGCCATCCTCCCTCAGTAGATCAGTACTCCACACTTACACAGGCACCTCAAGTCAGGCGTAAAGAGTACCCCTGCAATCCTGCACGATGCACTGAGTTCAGGAACAATACTGGATTGATCAAGACAAGCTTCCTTCCCTTAAGCAGTGCCTTACTTCTTTCTATTTCTAACCTGCTTTGTATTATCAACCTGCCTCATTCAAGGTAAAGTAGAAAATGAATCAGAATTATAAAACAAAATTCTGCTTTTTTTTTAAGGTGAGACGTTCATGTACATCACATACACTCAACCATCATCATTCTCTACTCTGCCCTGGTGAGACCGCATCTGGAGTACTGTGTCCAGTTCTGGGCTCCCCGGTTCAAGAAGGACAGGGAACTGCTGGAGAGAGTCCAGCAAAGGGCTACTAAGATGGTTAGGGTACTGGAGCATCTTTCTTACGAGGAAAGGCTTAGGCACTTAGGTTTTTTTAGTCCAGAGAAAAGACTGAGGGGGGATCTAATCAATGCTTATAAATACTTAAAGGGAGGGTGCCAGGTAGATGAGAAGAGTCTTTTTTCAGTGGTGCCCAGTGATAGGATAAGAGGTAATGGGCACAAAGTTGAACACAGGAAGTTCCATCTTAACATGAGGAGGAACTTCTTTCCTTTGAGGGTGGCAGAGCACTGGCACAGGCTGCCCAGAGAGATTGTGGAGTCTCCCATACTGGAGACATTCAAAACCCGCCTGGACGCCGTCCTGTGCAACTGCTGTAGGTGACCCTGCTGCGGCAGGGGGGTTGGACTAGATGGTCTCCAGAGGTCCCTTCCAACCTTCACCATTCTGTGATTCTGTGACTTACAAGCCCTGATTTACGTATCATATGTCTAGATATCTGTATGAAAGTTAATGGTTGCTTCATAAACAGATAAAAGTGTCCACGCTCATAAGGAAGTTAGGTACATGTCTTTGAAAATTAGATTCCTGTTGCCTTTCCAAACATCCATAAATTATTGGTTATTTTCACTTAAAAGCTGGAATAATGAAAATAGTTTTAATTAAGTTTGGAAAATTCTAACTCAACTCAAACCCCATTACTGTAAAAGCACTCATAAAAAATAACATTTTTCATACAGCCCATGGTCACAGATAAGAATTAAAACTCTTGCAGAGAAAATAAGAACAGTTTGCCACCATACATCATGCATAACATCTAGCTATTGAGCCAAAATAAACAACACAGGCTAGAGAGCCCATGAATATTCTGAAAGGTAAACAAAGAGAATGTTCAAGGCTTTTTTTAAACTCACTTCATTCTGCCTGTAACATTCTCCTTCAGATAATCTTATCTGTGAAGTCTGGCTGATAATGGAAAAAAATGTCAACACCCGTTGGATTATGCCTTTGCTTGCGGTTTTAGACTGCATTGTACTGTGATTGCCTAAGATCTAATGCTTATTTTATTGACTCACTAATACTACAAATCTTTTCTGTAAATTCAAAGAAATAAATGCATCAATCCTTCAGTTTGCCTTTTTGGCCCCTTAGAATTTATAACCACCTGCCCCTAGTCTGATATTACCATTTACTTATTTACCTCTAGGAAAAAAATCTATCACCAGAAAGAGGCTGAAATGAAGCCAGATCCAGTCCAGTCCATTTGCAGTCATCTGAACAATTTCTTGTAAAAATTCATGGCTTTCCCAACCAAGCAAGAAATGGGCAACCCATCTCTCTAGATTGTAATTCTACATTTTGTCAGTCATACACAAGAAGCAGCACTAAGAGCAACACCACAGTACTTCACGTGCAAGGGAAGAGACAGACAAAACCCATTAGAATTCATAAAATCCCATAGTGCTCAGAGACCAGACAACATTTCGGCTGACTGGCTGCGTATGTAAACAGCCCGTCTGAACATACATTTCTTATATGTACAACAAATTAGTACATGAGACTAATTTGCCACTTTGTTCAGTAGACTTTAGCTAGTATGCATGACCAATGACAAAAAAGAAAACATCTACAGAAACAACAGATCACAAATAAGCATACAAAGCTGGGACAGTAACCAAAATAGAAAGCCAGATCAAGCACCACACCAGCATATATAAAACAATCTGATTAACTAAATTGGCCATATAAGGCAAAATGTCTTTACCAGATCAAGACTCGGAGCAACAAAAAATCCACACTGGACTGCAGAGACAGCTGTAGAAGCCAGGCCTCCCCCAAAAACACCATAAGAAGAAAAAACTTCTTTCAATATCAGAAAGTTCAACGATAGCAGCTGAGAACCTGAATGCCTATCAGAGGGAGCAACCAACACCTGAATAACCAGTTGCGAAGACGTGGTCTTGCCTTCTTGGAATTCAGTGAGATCCAGGGGATCTGCAGACTGATGGACTTTTGAGTAACTTTACACCAGGCACAGGACATGCCTCACTTCCAAGGACTTAATACACCGGTGGCAACTGCCACCAGAGCTTACAGAAGTAGTAAGCAGAACAAAGTGTTTACTTATTTAGTTCTCTTTCTTGATTTTCTAATGCTATGTATCAGGGGGAAACAAAAAAAAAAAAGAGGATGGCCTAGGTGGTGATGCTGTCCGTGTTGTACAGACAATCAGCAAATTCTGTGAAAATAGCAAAACTGAACAACAACATTGCTCTACACAGAAGGCTCTACTAACAGTACTGTGGTAAATGCAACTTAAAAACCTCTGACATAGCAACTAAGTGTAAATTTAAAACTTAAAAGAATTTTCATCATACATAAATACACACCAAATGCAGTTGAAAAAATAATTCTGCAAACATCGTGACAATTGACTGACACTTTTAATATTGCAGCTGGAGAGGATCTTCTAGAGAGTAAGCATACCTGCCTTTAAACCTCAAGAAAAGAAATCGCAAAGTTGATGGCATCTAAATTGCAACCAGCCTTTAATCAGCACATTAATGAACACTTACACCATATAAACAATAAGTACCACAGAACTTTGCTAATTTTCACATCAATTATCCACAAACCAAAGCCTTGTGATCAAGAAACCACAGTGGCCTCTTCCAACTTCCCAGCAAGAGACTCACTAACAGCACACAGTGGCAAGACGTCCTATTACCAAGACATTTACCACATACTGTACAGGCCACTTACTACAATATTATGAAGTAATTAATAACACCTGCACACAAAGAAGAACGCATGTTTGCTTAGTTTCTAAATCAAAAAAATTAGCAAACTAGAGAGATGGGATGAAACCATTTCATTAGCAGAGAAAATTGGAAAATGTTTTATTAACAAAATTCAAAGGCCTGCACGCCCAAAAGTTTTTCTTGACATCAAAAAGAGCTAAAAAGGTCACATAGTTCACAGGAAAAAAAGTCCACACATGTCAAAAGCTGAATTCTTCTATTTCAGTTCTACCTCTTAGTCTCTCACAAAGTTCTGGCAATGAAATAAACCAGCCTCATTCAGTGGGTTTTTTTGAAATTAAGCCTTGTTCTTTAAACACAGAAAAATATCTGCAGAGATTCTGAAAGCAGAAGCCACGCATTGGATCTTTCAGATATCTTCCAGAACAGAGCCCATGCTCACCAAGACAGTCATTCTTCTTCAGCTGGGATTCTCTGTTCTGTGCCTAGGAAAAGGCTGTGCTGTCATCTTTATTAAAATCTATGTCCTGCATTGCTTCATTCTGAAAAAGGCAAAGTAAGGGGAAAAACCCACTAAAAGAAAAGAAAAAGAAGGGGCAAAACCCACTAAAATAAAAGAAAAATAAAGGAAAAAACCCAATTATCTAAAATTTAGTGATATTTGGACCCTGTAAATTTACATAAATAATTTGCAGGTATGTGCTGACATACACACAGATCTTCAGCAAAACACGTTTCCCATATGCAATCCCACATACTGCAAATCCCAATCTGAATGTCATATATACTCACCTTTCCTACTCCTTTTCCTCCTCTAGTTGGAATTACCACCTTCTCTTGTCATGGCATGTATTTTAGTCAGTATACGCCCACAAGACACATGCATGTCTACACACATGTGTACCTACATCCAGAGGTCAGAGACAATTCTGTTGTGACTGCAATGGTCAAGAACTCAGGAGAAAGAAATAATGTCTCGTAGGTTTCATTCTGAGTATTTAAGATCATAAGATTTCAAAGGAAAATCCTAGCTACCTGGTAGCTTCTAGATGTGCCAGCCATGAATGTTACACAAGGCTATGCTGGAGTTCCTGGTTTGCAATAATTGATCTCAGTCCACCAGGAGACCTTTCTACACCCAGCAGATTAATCTACCTTCTAGTCCACCCAGCTGGAGAGATGGTTGGGTCCGTTTACCTCAGCTCGGTATCATCTCCCATGTCAGGTAAAGCAGATCCTGGAGCACACAAGACCACCTGTGCAGTTTACAAGACTCCCTAAACAGGTTGCTTTTTTTTCAATCGCACCAGCAACTAGCATCATTTTTGTCAGGAATACACCACCACGCCTGACCCCAGCAGGAAGCTGGACACAAAACCAACAGCATGATACGTGGCCATAAAACGCATTACTGGCATTAAATGTCACACATGTTGGGTCTGCAGCAGGTCCCTTCCATGGCTGTTCCTCACTGGCAGCTGCTATCAAGAGTGTTACACCCTCCACACAGGCAGTGGAGAAAAGGACACTCAATGGGCAAAGATGGAAGGAGAAAAGATATCATTTGTGTTCCTCCTGCTATTCACCTTGACTTGCAGCTTTCCCAATCCAGATTAGCCCTCCATGAGGATAACCTTGCTCCCCTTCCATCTTGCCTGCCTGCTGCTGGGCATTCCATCTCCCCACTCTGCAAAGGAAACTCCAGAGTCCAACAGGTCACATGTCCTGTCAGAAAAACCTGGCCTCTGCCCCTCCTAAACAGAAGAGGAGAAATCTCTTCAACTAGCGGGTGAAACCTGTCACCAGCTGTCCCAGGACCATATTCAGACAACAAAGTTGTATACAAAAAAGGTAAAGGAATGATGTTATTGTTACATCATTTTTCCACTATCTCCAGATCCATATAAGCTAACTGAAAACAATATGCTGCGAAATGCTGCACACCTAAGCTTGTTACAACCCTTTTGCATAGCTTTTACAAGTGAACTCAGTAGAGTTTTATCTGTGTGAAGAACAGAGCCATTGCTCGTTTGTCTTTATTAACAGGCAGTTCTTCTGAATTTTCTTCCTATGGTCCTAGCACTAGAGCTTGTGTTTTTGAAGGGAAATAAAGACTTCATTAACCATAAATACCTGAAAAAAAAATCAAGGAGGTAAAATTTTATGCATATTGAGCTTGGAAACAGTACTATTTAGATTAACAAAGGCACAAGCATTTTATATAATTCTTGTGTGTTATCTATAAACGGTGTTCTGTTTTCCTGCACCTGAATAATGGTACATTCTTAAAGGATCAAGGGAAAAAAATGCTTTACGTGAAGCTCCCAGAATTATTCCATGTAGAGTGAAAGACCATTGAGTGGTTAATATCTCCACTGAAACCTGTTCCTTTAGCTGCGCTGTTGTCATCCTGACAGGTATCTTGTAAAAAAGCATGTTTGTTTTTCCTGTCTCATAACAATTAACAGTAATTTTATGTTAAAAGAGTATTACCGCAGTTTGGGACCTTCATATCCAGCAAGGCTATCCTCTTGTTGTTGTCATCTATGCAATATAAATCCTGAGTTTCTGTGTAAAACTTGGTCTCTTGAAATTTCTTGATCCACATAATTTCACAGGAACACTTGAATGGATTGTCCACCAATATCCTATAGCAAAAAAAAAAAAAAAAAGTTTATTTAGAATGCAGTATGTGTCATGCATATAGAAAAAATGAGGGGCTTGGGAACTCCAAGGACACAGCTGGGTGAAAGTAGAATTTGAACCCTTTAGTTAGGAAGGGTAAGGAATGCCACCTTAGTAACCTCAGTGCAATGCAAGCTGCAAGTGGATAACAATCTCCATGC
This sequence comes from Pluvialis apricaria, assembly GCA_017639485.1. Classification (NCBI taxonomy): domain Eukaryota; kingdom Metazoa; phylum Chordata; class Aves; order Charadriiformes; family Charadriidae; genus Pluvialis; species Pluvialis apricaria. The sequence continues at coordinate 44,956,990 of CM030044.1, read as the reverse complement.
AGAGAATGAAGCTCTCTTTGCACCACGACCAAGATGGTCTGGACCATCATAGATCACAGAGATCACACAGGGGGCTCAACTACTATCTCCAATTCACTGGTGTAAATCAGGAGCACGTGGAGAACTGGGCTCTCCATCAAGCTCCATTTTATTTCATAAGAGTCAAGCAGAGATCAGAATTCCTCTCTTCCACACTTGACTCTCTGCTTAGTTACCTCAGAAAGATCATGCCAGAAATGGTTTACTGCTGTGAGGTGGTAAATTCTTTATAGAATCAAACAGCCGCAGATTATAGGCAAGCTCTAACAAACTCTAATCATAAAAAAGGATTTTACCTAACCTTCAAAATTCATCCGCTACAACACTCTGGAAAATCTCACAGTAAAACCCTAGGTAATGTCATGAAGAAACTCTAACTGAAAATATGGCCCTGAAACAGAAATTTATCATCTAGCTATACAGTATGCTGCATGGAATTTAAACAACAGGTTACCAAACTTGCCAAATTCTAGTTTTAAAATTTAATAAAACTATACAACAATGTAATGCAATAATGCCCAAGTAAAATATGAACAAAAGCATCCCAATATCTACATAAGAAGCAACCCAATGTTATTTTTTTCTCTTACAGGCACAGATGAGATCCAATAAAGCATGTGCAACTGACAGTTTAAGGCTTTTCATGACAAGGAGAACAATTGCTCTTAACAAAATTTCATGGGTTTTTTCGAGGTACAGAAACCAAACTCAAGTCGGTCACAGAATCTATGCTCATAAACGCCTCCTGAGGGCATGAAGTGTGCAAATCACGAAAAACTCATCTTATCAGAGCTGTAACCTGTTCCCCCAAAAGCCATCTGCAGTTCTTTGAGGATTAACAGCTGGAGGGATCATTCTCCCAAGTCTTTGAAGGAGCAATCTGTATTCACAGAGGTCATCTGCTGGACTTTAACACCACCGCAGCATGGACAAGAATTGCTTGTGCAAGGCAGGCTATGAACATTAGGATCTCTTGGGGTAAACCTACAACATGCATTTCCAAAACAGCAAGTTTTACTTCCCATCTTCTGTTTCATTGTTTAACCTCCCTGTAAAGAGAAATTTCCCTCGACCAGTGGCTGAGCAGTCCTTCTCTTCCACTGTTTTGTGTTAAACCCACCAAGGGAGTCAGACACATCACAAGCAGGATGCTGGATAAAGGCATGATGCCACTCCACATACACTCGTGTAAAAGAACAAATCTGACCTAGTAAAAGCAGATTACATGTCTTTATCTTGCTTGCTGTAATTTTACAGCTGCAGTTTGTTCTAAACAGAACAGTTTGTTCTAAAAGAAGCAGCCTTTCCAAGCACCATCTCCTTCTTTACAATACCTGCTGAGTATCCCCTATTTCACCCTATCCTGAACTTTTCATCCCTTTATGTTTTTATTTACAAGAGTGCTAACAACAGGACACTTCTTTGTCAGATTTAGAGGAAGCTTCTCAGAAGCTATTTATGGCACCATTGTCCTCTCAGATTCCCTTTCCAATACTCTTCTTTCTCTCCTCTTCGATTTTCCACCTATGTATTAGCCACTTATCAACAGAATTGTTCAACTGGTACTAATTTTATCATTATTTTTTCTCCCTTCAGGCTCTGCTTTTTTCCCCCCACTTTCTTTCCCTCACTTCTCCCACATCTTTTTATCTCACTTCATCGCAATCTCTGTTTGCCTAACTTTAGTTCTTCTATTCCTACACTCCAACTCTTTCCCAAGCCCAAAACACTCTACATCGATTTTGTATCCTTTCTCTCTCTTTACTTGTCCCCCATCACACATTGCCTCCATACCTCAATACTGCAACACTGATGTTGTTCTTCCAAATCTTTGTAAGCACTTACTCCACCCACAGCCTAAAAGAAGCTGTTCACCTGAGATGGAAAGACTCAAGAGTGGCTTCATTTGTGATTTGGAACAAACCTGTTACTGGCAACAGGCAAACTCCTGGAAACTGGGAGCAAAGTATGCCTTCAAAATTGCAGTAATTTGGTTTTTTTGCATGCTTCCTAAGCTAGAGCATACCCACTCCTACATTTCTGGAACCCACAGAGAGGGGCAAAGATGACTCAATTTCTCTACTAACTGCTTAGAAAAGTTAGGAGAAGCCCAAGCTTCACACTGTGCACTGGTCTGAGTTCTGTATCCAATTTTTTGAGGTCATGACAATGACGAAACATAGAACTTACAGCCAAGAACACACTAACAATAGCTTTTTGGCAGGGACTAGATGCAGTGTATGAAGAAACAGGGACTTCAGAACCAACAGACCTATAAAAGGCATACAGCAATGGGAGTGCTCTGCAACTACCTAGTCTCTCCATCAGAGTGCTGGGCAACTGCCACGTTATGAAGGAAAATTCCAGTGAGCAGTGTTCCCTGGGCTGTAAAAAAAGTGATTATACCAACATAATTATCAACAAAACATACCTAAGGGGCATAACCTCTTTTTGTGGCACTGGGATTTGCTTGTTTCATTTCTCACATGCTGAAGTTCACCAGAAGAGGTCAAGGATTGCAAGGCTGGTGTTGCAATTCTTGGAATGGCATTTTGGACAACTTCTGACTCTGCTATGAGCTCCAGGAGCGCAATCTCCCTCTCCTTTGCAGCCCCAGCCCTCCCAAAGCTCCTGCAGGCTCTCTGGAGCCCCACATACTAGCAAAGAACGCACAAGACAACCAAAATTTTGGAAGGTATAGCGAATTCTGCTTGATGGAACAGAGGATAAAAATGTAATATTGAAACAATCAACAAATATATGTTTACCAGTGCGTCATTACCAAATGATTATATAAAGCACACTGCAACTCAAAGAATTTGAGAAAATAAAAATATTCTTCAAATAGCCAACCATAAGTACAGCAGCTGTGGGGCCAATACAAGAATATGAGAGGCAGGCAAGATTTGTAGATCCACAGAAGGCTGTATTTTCACTAGCTCAAATATCTAATACAAACACCAGTAGTTTTGTGTGAAGTAATCTCACAATAAAATACTTTAAAGCTGAAGGGAAGAGGCTATTTTGACCTCTGCATTGTTTTAAAAGATACACTTGACCTTCCTGAAGCCCTGGAATGAAAATCTCTCTTTATTTAAGTGTCCAGCATTGCTGCTTTCTTTGGATAAGAATTTCACTCCTAATCATTGATGGACCTCTATCTTCTACAGAACAAACTTCAAAGTCGTCTTCTTCCATTTCAGCTAAAAATAAACTTTATTTTAAGAAATGACAACTTACAGATCAGACAAACCCAGATGGCGAAAAGGCTTCTTGGACAAACTTGAGAGCTTGTTTCTGGATAAATTGCTATGGGAAAAGAGAAAGATTGCATTAATTAGAATTGCTTCTTCTTACACTGAAAATACAGTTTGTGTCTCTTAACAAAAATTAAGAACTCAAATCAGCACTAAAAAGCCCTTATTCCTTTGACTTCGGATGTAAAGAAATAGTGCTTAGTCTTGTTTTATGGTTTGGTGGATTTCAAGGGTTTGAATCCAGTCTGCATTTAAAGTCAAACACATTCAAAATCAAACTCAGCAGGGGTCAATATTTTCACTTTTAGCACTTCTGTTCATTGCAGAAAAGCAGCAGAATTAATTGTGTTTCAAAAGTACTTTGTAAAGTCCAGGTGTTAATTACATGCTCAATTTATTCATAAGTGAAATGGGTGTATCCCTTTCTTTGATGCTGCACCAAACTCTGTACTCACATAAGCCCTCCTCACATGCTAGCACACATCCACATCAGAGCCTTTTAGTTATTCTTTTCAAATTGCATGTACAATATGCACCCACATGGAAGATCAAAAGGAAAACTGTAAAATGCCTATATTGGGCTTTTTTATGTCAATTAAGCATTTACGGTTTCCAGTGGTAATTAAGTGAAAGGTCCTCTCCCATTATGCAGAGCAAATAAATGTTCATCTGAATCAGAAATACTCCTCCCCTCCCAGGCTTACAAAATTGCTTTCTCCACCCCAAAGCAAAATAATGCTGTTTTTCTACAGTCTTATCAGTCCACCAATTAAAGATAGTGAGCAGTAAACTGTGTAACTGCCAGCAGTACAGTGCAAACCAGTGTTATGAGCCAAAATACCACATGAGTTTTATGTGGTATTATAAAGGCGCCATAGGGGCTCCATAGGTAAAGTTGCATTGCATTTAAAACCAGGGATTAAATCTCTTTTTTTTCCCTGACTAAAGGACACAGTGTTTACTTCCCAAACTTTCAGTCCTTGATCTCCGAGTACAAGAGAAATTACGAGCTGGATCTTCCACAAACATTTAGAACAGAATCTATTTACTGTATTTCATCGCTGATTCCTTCTGGCAAACAATAGCCTGAAGTTTACAAATTGACTAGTCCTAATGTGTGAGAACAAAACTGATGAGCTACTATTTCATTAGTTAGGTGAACCGGACTGGTGGAAACATCTCATGGACCCTGACTGGATATATCAAAATTAAAGTACAATTTGCACATAAGACAGAAGTCGTGTTTAAGTAAAAATTGCCCCTATGATTTTTCCCCTAATATGCATAAGCCATACGTGGAGAGGTTGAAAGAAAGAAGCTGAATTCTCATACAGACTTGGGCTTTTGTCTCCAGCACTGAGGCAATGTGAAGCACAACAAACCCCATGGGCAACTCTTCACTTGCTATGCAGGAGAACCCCTCCAGTTCTGACACTGCAGCACATGTGGATGCCCCTGCGGTACTACCAAAAGAGGCATGCACCTGCTTCTCTTACCTGAGCAGCAACTAAATCCTACCTTTCTGAAAGACAACCAGACATACAGTGGGCTTCAGCTGCAGACAGGTGCCCATGCCACTCACTACTCCAGTGTGAGGCAACGTATTCCAGGTCGTGTGACAATCAGTTTTGTCTCCTGGTTTCCACACAGCAAAGGACCCTGCTCTTTCATACCAGGAGGACTCCCTAACCATCAGATGACAGGTTTCTCAGAGAAATCTCTGTCCAGCTGAAGCCGTTTTATTTTGTGTGATCTCCCCTGGCACCCCAATGGGAGAGCCAGGCCCAAGCTCTGATTCCAGACCAAGGCAAATCAAAGGGGATTTGAAACCCTCTACCACCAGCACCTTCTGAAGTATCACAATACAAATCTGAAAGTGGGCCACAAACATCTCACACAAGAGCCTCAGCCATCCTCTGAGATAGTATTTATCTATTTTTTATTTTAAGAAAATAATACCTTAAAAATAACTTTTTTTCAAGAGTATCTTAAAAAACATACAGAGTGACTAAGGGAGAGGGTTTGCTGTTAGTAACCCAGCGTGGACATAGCACCCCACCTACTTCATGGGCAGCACTGAAGTCCCATCTTTCCTAAAGATTTTCTCCTGGCTGCTTACATGCCTCCTTGCTCAACTTACTCATGCTTATCTAAATCATCCCATCTCTTTGTGAGGCACTGAGCTGCTTGCTTCAGAGCTATGAACTCAGACAGCAGACTGTGAGAATTAGGCACTGCCATAGCTTTATCTTCTTGTCATTTAGCCTCAGGCCAGTCATTGCTTTTGGAGGATTACAGCAAACCTTTAGGCAGAAGAATAATCCTCACTTGTTTAGGTTCCTAAGTCCCACTTACTGCCCAAATGTCAGTAGGTATGTTACTTTCTGAACACTTTGTGGAGGGATCAATGATTCCATGTCAGCCAGTGAAAAAATGGAACTGATAATTTAAGTAAAACTATCAAAAGAATGACGAGTCATTATTTCATCTTTAACAATTGCAGTTTTGAAAAATCAAAAGCACCTTGATAGCTTTAATTGTCTTTTCAGCTTATTACCAGTTGTGCTTGATATGCACCAGGGAAAGGAAGTAAGGACAGTAAGAAAAGTAATAAAAAGTTCCTGAGCCTATATTCTTGATCATGGGTTGAAACATTTAGTGCTTCCAAGATTGTAGCCTTTTCTCCCATGTAGTTCATCACTTTAAGATTTTTCAAGTTGACAAGTAATTCAATAGAAATTTTTCAGACCACTGTTACAGATTTATCACCTTAAATGATACTTTGACAGTAAATTTAATGTCATATGTATTTTTCACAAACTGAGCACATTATATTGATTATAAAGATGCCTGCTGCCGTCCCTTTAATTCATGTTTCGTGAAAAAATCACTACCAGGCTTATTATGGAGTAGTTAAAGACCACACTTCCATTTCCATGGAAAGAGAATATAAATTAGTTCCCCAATTCAACTACACACAAAAAGATCATGGTGAGAAGCCCAAAGAAGATCCATTTGGGGTTCTAAAGCCTTTTAAAACAAAACAAAAAAAGTCTGGAGTACACAGCCTGGCTCCAAAGCCAGGACCTAAGGACCCAAACTCAGTTAAAAGCATGCCCGTATTTTACATACGAATATCAAGCTCACTTTAAACTTGCCAGTCCTCATTCAGCTAAAAGCACATCTGTGAGGAGTGCAAAAGCAGCCTGAGAAGCTGCATAAATATTCACACAGCTAGCAACACAGGCACAGCTCTGCTGCCTATAGCGCTCCTGGCAAGGGGAGGCAAGAAGAAAGAGGAGGGAACAGATCTAAGGAGAACTGGGGGGGAAGAGGTGAAGAAATACCCATTTTGCTACGCTCAGTCTCCCTCCACAGGCAACTGCCTGCTCTGCCTACGGCTGGAGCCAGCTCTGTGTGCAAGCAAGAGAAAATCTGCCGCAACGTCTCAAATGGTTTCATTTGGCCGCCTTACCTAAACCCGAACGGTGTAGAGATACAAACACATCTTAGAGCTGTATGCATACTACACTCACAAATCTGTGATTCAGCGATACAATTATATACACAGCCTGGCATGTAACAATAGCTATTTTTTAATGTTTTTGGAAATATGCACTTGCTGTGGAATGTATTTTTATGTTTAAAGGTACTGACAGTATACCATGCAGGTGTTATTACAGAGGTCCATTAAAATTACTGTTAGCAGCAGCAGCAAAGCTTATAAATCACAGCACTACTAAACTAGGACTGTTTAATAGCTTGTTAAATGCGATTGTTGACTAATTTGAGTCTAAGGTCAATGAGAATACCAGAATTAGATGAGCAAGGCTATGAATGACATTTAAGTAATATCTATTAGAGCATTTATTTTCCTGTTGTTTATGTTGTTACTCAAATCTTCTCATCAACCATAACTCTAGAAAGATATCTGGGCTACAGAAGTTTGGCCAAGAAAACAAGGTAATGACGAAAAAGGGCTTAAGGAAATGCGTGTTAATAAATTCCTTATAATCTGATATTCTTATATGATTCATCAGGTAAATACTACGTTCGTATAATAAAGCTCCTTAACTACATCAAAAGATTTTTCATAGAAGAAAAATAAAACTGTAGTAGTATCACTAGTAAATTAAAGCTTATACTATTACATCAGTCTTCAGAAAAGTGTTTGGAGTTTGTTTTCTTTAGGGGATAGTAACATACTGTTGTTTCAAAATAAAATGCAAGACTTCTCAAAAACCTGTACTCAGAGGTTACTCTTGCAAAGTGAAATGATTTCAGCTCTTAATACTTTTCACTGTCCCAACCACAACAGGGGCTGCACTTCATTCCCAGTGCAGTCAACAGGAGTGTTATTGCTGATGACAACGAGCAGTGATTCACTGGGGCTTTCAGAAACATTTTAGTGTGCATCAAGACTTCCCAGAGAAAACAAACAAATGCATTTTTTTCAGGGAAAATAGATCAGCCTCGGCAAAAAATGTCTCCATACTTACTGCTTTGTCACGTGCATATAAAGCAGGTGGTGCCACTTAATATTTTCCATCTTATCTGGGCTTATCCTGTGTCTGCTAACACTACTAAATCCCCACCAAAAGAAAACACAGTAGGAGACTGGATAAGCTCCTCATTCATAACGTAAGTATTCTGGATCAGGATTTCACGTACATCAACCAAACAGATGTCAGTCAGCCCAATTTGTTTCTAACAAGTAGCTTCATGAACTACAGATCCAGTAAAGCCTGCTTACCAACAGATACATATTCCACGTTTGACTGCTTGCTCCAGCTGAAGCTCTTCCTGTGGATGAAGTATTTTAAAGACATCTTGTCCACATGGATTCTGTAGTGCCTAGCAGGTCATATATGCACCATGATAATTTTCCCTTAAGTGGGAACTAGGGTCTCCCTGTTCTGCCCAATGATCAGTTTTCAGAAAACCTGTTTACCTGGGTAAGTTTTGGTTAGAAGCAGCCACTGGGGACAGAGACACTTTGTGACTGCATGAACCTCAACTCTGTAAGGGAACAGGCAAAAAAGCCTATCAAGAAGATCCCACCAATTGTCTCAGTTGCCTTTTGCAGTGTCTACTTGCCCATACAGCTGGGAAGGTCTTCCAAACATCTCTTTACCTTGCTCCAAATTAAACTCAGTATTTCTCACTCTGTACTCATGGTCATGGAAAGAACGGATTGCTCTCCTCATCATAATTGCTCTTCTTTGAAAGACAAGAAGATGTATGTTCCTTTTCAGTCTTCTCTTTATTGGACTGAACATATTCAGCCTCTGAGTCTCCTTAAATTATTTGCTTTACAAGCTCCTTATAGCTCTGTTGCTCTTCTCTGTAATATCTTTCAAAATGGGTAGATTCGGTGTCCTAATCTACATACAGTATTCCATAGATGCCTTCTCAGCAGCTAAGGTAACAGGGAAAAGATGTAAAAATCTAACACAAAATTCCTTTTGATCCCAGACTGAATTTGCTTTGTTCTGCTGCATTATGCTGAGATTCTGTCCTAGCACAGCCAGTAAATCTTTCACTACAAATGTGCCTCTCAGGCAGTTATTATTGCACATTTCCACAGCCAGCGCATATGTACTTGGCTTTATGGAATTTCATCTTTTGCAACCATAATTCACTCAGCGATTGTTACACAGGTAAACACAAGAATTCACTCTAGAATATACCTCCCTTATATCGCAAACTAATTATAGTAAAAGCTATTTACTTTATAAATGACTATATCAAGTAATATGTAAGCCTCATAGGCTGACAAGATCTGGTTCACACTCCTCCAGTGACTGTTCCACATTAAGGACAGCAGTTACTGTTTAGGCAGATAAGGACATACATGTCCACTTCTTTTCATGAATTAATTGCCATTCTTTGGAAAACACAGGTGCAGACAGTGATTCCATTTCATTAGTAAAGCAATCAGCTCTGCGCTCAGTTCAACAGTTCTTCCATATTATAAGGAAGTATCTTACAAGCCTGAGGCTTGGCCTTATGTCTTCCCGATCTCATTAGGGCTTTAACAAAAGCAAGGAGTTAAGTGCTAAATGTATCTAACAAAGATGAAGGGACTGAAACACATACTTAAATACATGGCTAAAACAGGGTACCTGTGAGGAACTGAGTCCCTCACATGATCTCAGTGTCTTGTAGGACTAGACTCACAGTTCTCCATGTAAGTAGCAAAGCGAGCTACTCCATGTCTGTACCACCAAAAGGCGCTACAGCCCTTCAGGGACATTACTTATACTAAAAATAAACAAAGTCTTTCATTTTAGCTGATCATTTTTCTCTGTACTTTTATAAATAACTTTGATCAGTTCAGCCTTTGCTAAATCTAAAGTGTAAGTAATCTAGAAAAACACAGTCAAAAAGTTGCACAGGCACCAACCATGCTTCCTGAAGTTCATGAACCACAAATTGAGTTTGGGTGTGAAAGTAACCTCATTCTTATATTCTGCTTTGCATGCGTTAGCTCAGATCTTGAGTGAGCTTCCAAAGTGAGTCTTTTGATCATCCCTGCTTACAGGACTGAAGTTCACAGTCATGCCACAGTCTCTGGGCATGCACACTGGCCAAATTACATTAAACGTGCTCCATGCATGCACCGACTGCACTGCACCTGCTAAAATAATGTTCAGCCCATTGAATCAGACTAGAGCTAGTCAAACCCATGTCACTGAGTGTGATGCACAGTGTGGACATCATAACCTTGGCATCAACTCGCTCAGCTAAGAAAGGCACTCTTTGTGCTACACTACTTACCACAAAAGACACAGCCAGAGTCCATTACTAGAGACAGAATAATTAAATGGACGGTCTTTTTACCATCCCACGTTATGTTCTTATAATCTGTCAGTTCCTTGCCAAACCTGTTCTATGTTCTGCCAGTTCCTTACCATACATGTCCTATGTTCCACCAGTTCCTTAGCATACATATCTTATTTAGGGTCAATTAATGTCAGAAGACCATTATAAGTCTGTCTTGTTAAAACATTTTATACAAAGGAAATGGTGAAAGAGGGAAATAAATTAATATGAGTTGGGCAGTTTTGACTTAGAAGGCAGATGCTATCCTTACTCACATGTATTGTAGGTTGACGTTTTTCACAAATGCCTGACGGGACACAAATCTTAAGCCTGAATCCACCACGGTCCTGTGAAAATACATAAAACTGTTAGAATATTTCATTTAAAATATAATGGAAAGCATAATGATAATAATGGTTAAAATAAGAGTGTGGACAAAATCTCAACAAGGCTGAACCACAAGATCTACAACTGTCCTCTATAACACACAAAGTTAGGCCTACACTCTGGTGAGGTCTCTATACGCTTCTATACAAGAAATAAAGGAAAAAGAGCTTTATAAAATACGCATCCCATATACTCACAGATTTTTAAGTCCAACATAAAATCCAACTTCATTGTCATTGATACTTTCTAATTTTCGCTGGTTTGCGATGTAACTGTTGGAAAAGCAAGACAGAAAAAAGTATGAAAGTGGATCCTTCCACGGCTTTGACTGTTCAGAGATCAAGCACTGATGTCTGAATGTCAGCAGTGATTGCTGACCTATTGCAATTAACACTAAGATCCAGTTAGAGCATCTGCAGAGTGAAAGTGCTCCTTAAAATCTTCCCCATCATTTAAATGGTATTTTGAGGGATGGGGCTGGAGGAGAAACAGTGGTGTTTTACACAGGGGACATGAAGCCTTGTTCATCGAGGAAGCAAGTTACTCTGAAGGCACAGTAAATAAAGCTGCATTAGAGTGTCACTGTTTTCCAGGACACATGTCCCTAGCTCATGGATTTCACAACAGCAAAAGGGCTAACTTACCCCCACTTATGTTGATCGGACTGCCCTAGTCTTTTCTTTCACGTTGTTAACTTAATCTCTTGTTAAACTGACTTTCTCCCTTCCATAAAGTAGTTTCAATTCTATTTACAAAGTGTGGGAATAGGAAAACTGAGGAAAGGGAGGCTGTACTTCATGATGTTACATACACAAATGGAAATTAAGAGAAGAGAAACTGTCACAGTAGACCAGTGTACTGAGTCCACTCACCTACCACGAATGTCTGCCTGAACCCCAAAAGGACGTAGGCATGCAAGCCAGTCCTTTGTATTATCATCATGTGAGATCTCGGAATAACCAGTGATTTCCACAGACGGGAAATTAAAATGTTTTACAGATTAAGCATGGGATGATATATGACATGTTACCTCTTCTGCAGCAAGAAAAGAAGTTTCACAGTGCAAATCATGCAGTCTAGGAAGAAGAAATCAGTGGAAACTGCAATTCAACTGACATTATGGGCAGATAAGTAAGCCTGATGTAAGAGATGCCTTGCTAAGGAGTCCATGCATTTCAAAAGATAGCCCTAGTCCGAGAAAAACTTTAACAGAGATTGACCTGTACTTTCTTGAACATCCAGAACTAAGCAAAACTGCAGGTTTTCCTAAAAAGGAGTCTTTCTTTGCTAGAATCAAACTTACGTTCATTTTAAGCTTTTTTTAATTTATTTATTTAAAGGGAATTCTGTTGAATCGGAGAGAAGCTGTATTGCTTTCCCAAAGGCAACCCATCTACCTCCACTGGTGTGTTAGAGAAATTCACTGTATACCCACATCCCAACAGGGGCTTGAGAATCCCAAAAGTTAGGCTGGGCTCTCTTCCAAAGCTGCAAAGTTGACTTGGGCTATGCTCTTGCCAAGTACCAGGAAAAGCAAAAAGTCTCCCCTAATGGCATTCATTGTCCCTTGGGAAAAAGAAGGGCAGTAAAAAGACAATGCATGACGCTAGAAAAAAAAAAAAAAAACACATTACTACAGCATTATATGACACTGACTGCTCTGCAGGACATCTTAGGAGAGGATTAACATGGTGTACCCATTACAACATAATAGCGTCCTTTGTATGTCATGTTTCCGTCCTTGGATTTTTTAAGTCAATCTGATTTACTCTCTTGGGGTTTATGAATCTATTCTTTTCCTTGTTGGTTGGTAAACGTACGTATTTTGCTAAGTAAAAGCAATGAAGTAGTTTATAAAAGACTAGCAATTCTTCCACCCAAGAGTCCTGCAAGTTAATGATCACACTTCTTCTCAACCTGCCCTGAAGAAGAATCATAAAATCATAGACTCATAGAATGGTTTAGGTTGGTAGGGACCTTAAAGATCATCTAGTTCCAAACCCCCTGCCATGGGCAGGAACACCTTCCACTATAACAGGTTGCTCAAAGCCCCATCTAGCCTGGCCTTGAACCCCTCCAGGGATGGGGCCCCAACAAGTTCCCTGGGCAATCTGTTCCAGTGCCTCACGACCCTCACAGTAAAGAATTTCTTCCTAATATCTATTCTAAATCTCCCCTCTTCCAGTTTGAAGCCATTACCCCTCGTGCTATCACTACATGCCCTTGTAAAAAGTCCCTCTCCAGCTTTCTTGCAGGCCTCCTTCAAACACTGGAAAGCTGCTACAACGTCTCTCTGGAGCCTTCTCCAGGCTGAACAACCCCTCAGCCTGTCTTCATAGGAGAGGCGCTCTAACCCTCTGATCATCTTCATGGTACTCCTCTGGATGCTCTCCAACAGGTCCATGTCCTTCTTATGTTGGGGGCTCCAGAGCTGGACGCAGTATTTCAGGTGGGGTCTCATAAGAGCAGAGCAGAGGGGCAGAATTACCTCCCTTGACCTGCTGGACATGCTTTTTTGGTGCAGCCCAGGACACAGTTGGCTTTCTGGGCTGCAAGCACACATTGCCAGCAGTCGAGCTTCTCATCCACCAACACCCCCAGGTCCCTCTCCTCAGGGCTACTCTCGATCCATTCTCCACCGAGCCTGTATTTGTGCTTGGGATTGCCCTGACCCAGATGTAGGACCTTGCACTTGGCATTGTTGAACGTCATGAAGTTTGCACAGGCCGACCTCTCAAGCCTGTACAGGTCCCTCTGGATAGCATGCCTTCCCTCCAGCGTGTCAACTGCTCCACACAGCTTGGTGTCATCGGCAAACTTGATGAGGGTGCACTCAATCCCAACATCCATGTCACCAACAAAGATGCTAAGTAGTACTGGTCCCAGTACCGACCCCTGAAGAACACCACTCGTCACTGCTCACAACTTGGACATGGAGCCATTGACCGCAATTCTTGGAGTGCAACCGTCCAGCCAGCTCCTTATCCACCAAGTGGTCCATCAGTCAAATCCATGTCTCTCCTACTTAGAGACTAGGACGTCACGTGGAACACTGTCAAATGCCTTGCACAAGTCCAGGTAGATGATGTCTGTTGCTCTTCCCTTACCCAACAATGCTGTAAAGCCGTCATAGAAGGCCACCAAACTTGTCAGGCACGATTTGCCTTTAGTGAAGCCATGTTAGCTGCCACCAACCACCTTTTTATTTTCTATGTGCCTTAGCAGAGTTTCCAGGAGGATCTGCTCCATGATCTTGCGAGGCACAGAGGTGAGACTGAGCAGCCTGTAGTTCCCTGGCTCTTCTTTTTTACTCTTTTTAAAAATGGGGATTATGCTTCCCCTTTTCCAGTCAGCAGGAACTTCAGCAGACTGCAACAACTTCTCAAATATGATGGATGGTGGTTTGGCAACTTCATCCACCAGTTCCCTTAGGACCCGCAGATGAATCTCATCAGGTTCCATGAACTTGTGCACCTTCAGGTTCCTCAGATGGTCTCGAACCTGGACTTCTTCTACAGTGGGTGGTACCTCAGTCTCCCAGTCCCTGCCTTTGCTTTCTGCAACTTGGGCAGTGTGGTCAGAGCCCTTACCAGTGAAGACTGAGGCAAAAAAGTCATTGAATAGCTCAGCCTGGTCCATGTCCCAGATGACCAGGTCTCCAGTTTCCTTCTGGAGTGGGCCCACATTTTCCCTAGTCTTTCTTTTGTCACTGATATACCTCTAGAAGGCTTTCTTGTTGCCCCTGATGCCCCTGGCCAGATTTACCTCTATCTGGCCTTTAGCTTTCCTAACCTGACCCTTGGCTGCTCGGACAATTTCTCTGTATTCCACCCAGGCTTCCAGCTTCTGTAGGGTTTTTTTTTTCTGTTTGAGATTGTCCAGGAGGTCCTTGTTCATACACGCAGGCCTCCTGGCATTTTTGCCTGACTTCCTCTTGATTTAATTAAGTATCACCTTCTCTGTCACTTGGACCTCATCATGCTAAAATAAAGTTATGCAAGATGTATCGAAGGTATCTTCCTCATCCTGCCCTCAGTGTTCAACCAACAAGAATTCTGCCAAGATCAGTACAGATAGGGAAAACAGAATTGAGGAAAATGAACAGAGAAACACAGAGGAAGAGACTCAGAAGACTAACAGAAAAGAAACTGAGCAACCAGTTGTACTAGCTGAAGATTAAGCCATCCAAAAAAACTCTGACAAACACTGACAGAACACAGATCCATCACTTAAATGCACTTACTACCCATCCAAATCTGACATTGCAATTTTAATCATAAAAACATTTAACCAGAACCTCCCACTACGAGAAGCTCCAGAACTTGACATAACTTATAGTGTCGCACAGAAATATATTAGTGTATTACATCCTGTGGTAAGCCTCTGCCACTGTAAAACAGCTCAGCTCTGCTGAAGTCAATGAATCTACCACAATTTACATCAGACAAGGATCTGAGTATGAGCACACAATCTATACATAAAGATCAGCGTTGGTCCATTAGGAAACAAACCAAAAGGATGATATTTGGGAAGAAGAAGAGGCATGAATTTATGATCTTTTCTTTCCTTCTCTTATTGCATCCCTTAAAAGAAAAGCAAGGGGGCATACCTTACTCTGAGCTGGTACTAGTCTCTTTATGGTGAATGATTTATGATTCCAGTTCCTAACTGAAGAACCAAAAGAAACCACTGATTTTCCATAACCATACTTCAAGTAAGGACCCAGAAGAAATTCTGGCTAAGTGCAACTAACTCAAAACAATAACTGCTCTGCAATACATTTGCAGAAACACTCTCAATGCAGAATGTGACAGTAAAGCAAATTTCACGCCGTTGGAAATCCTTGAAGAAAGAGTGGAGAGATGCAGTTTACCATAAGCAGGTCACATCCTATTATGCTTCCTTACTTGTTTAACAAGTCTGTTTTAAGTTTAGCCTTTGCAGCTATTTCATAGCAGTGAGAAAGAAAGGAGTACGATGACTGTAGCTGTACACTGTAAGGGGAAGTTGTTCTTCTGTTTAATTTAGAGGGAGGTTTGAAATAAAACCTCTCCCTAACTGAAGTCTATTTTTACCTTCTTCACAACTACTCTACCTTGATGTTACTTATCATCAAACATTAATACTCTAAAAGCTCTGACTTGCAGTGGGCGACACTGAGAAAAGTAATTTGCCTGCCTGTCCTCAAGAATATCCACCCTGTTCTTTAACCGAACATTTTTATTGTAGCATAGAAGAAAAACATCCTGACTCACGGCTGGCTGAAGTCACGTGAGGAGCTTGGAAGCTCCCACTGCACACCACAGCGAAGCGTAGCACCGCCAAGACCTGGCTGGATAGCACCCAGTCGGATCACACATATTGGCTCACAAATACTGACTGCTGCCTCTACACCACAAACCCTCCGCTGCCTACAGTACTGTTCACTGGATTATACTATAGCATTCTGCCTCTCCTGCAATGAGTCATCAGTAAACAGTATTTGTTTTCAGACCTTTAATTTCATCTCTCCTTTGTAAACTACTGATTAATTCTAATAAAGGCATTCAGAATCACACACCTACTGACTGCACATTGCAACCTACGATAACACGTTCATCTCAGCACACTTCAGCAGCTATTGAATAATGTCACACACTCATACCTCACCACTTCTGCAACATTCTGGAAAGGATATTTAAAAATCTTATTGTAAAAGAGTTAAGTCCTCCAAATACATTCTGCTTTAAGAGGGTGGTCTTCACCTTTGCTCATCAGAGATGTGAAAGAGTATGGATACAATCTGTGCAACAGTCAGTGAAACAACCTCTGGACTGCAAGAGCATGAAGGGAAAGCAGGTTCTGCTCTTTAAAGCGGTCTATTTTGTGACTCAATAGCTCAAAGAAGGATTTCACTCTAACTTTCAAATCTTCCTTAACCTGAAAAAAACTGGTCGGCAGAAGTATGCCTTCCTAACTTACTTGATTTACTCTATTTCCTCTGGATTAATGCATTTTAGGGTATACTACTCCATTTGGAGCTATAAGGACATGCTGGAAAACCAGCATGCACTAGTCTTAACAACATAGATGGAAGCAAATAACACTGTAATTCAGCTCCAGAAGTATTTCTGTTGCCAGAAAACTCCCTTTATGGGAAACATATTTTCTTAACACTCCAAAAAATAAATCAATTATATGTTTAGCTCTGGTTCATACAGCTGGGAAAAAAGTTTTTGAAATTAATAAACATTCCCTGGTGAAATGTTTCTGAACTTTGGGAAAACTTCATACTCCAAGTTAATTTTTCACTAAATCTTTAGGGAAAAAAGCAGCACGCTCCAGACACTGAACTGTCAGTAGACAAATTACCATTTAATGACAGGTCACGTATGTCCCTAGTCTACACTACTGTGAGCACTGTACGGTAACATCAACAATTAAACACTGCAAAGTTCCCTAGTGCTGTATTTTCTTACAAACTCATATGTCAGACCAAGTTCATCAAACTTAGGGACATTTTCAACACACCTGGGCTGATTTATGGTTATGCATCAAAATCATGCAAAAGTTGGAAGCTTGACACAATACTTGATGAAACTTGGCAGATTCAAATGGGTTTCACTTGCAGCCCCTCTGAAAGCAAATTTAAAATAATGCTCGAGGGGTGTGAACTCACATAGTTTGAAAAGGAAGCACAGAGCTACACAATGTTGCATGTCAGGAATGCCAAGCTTCAGACTGATGTAGGGACCAATGATATAATCTCCGCTCAACCAAGCAATCTTCCTATGTAGTACCAAGCTCGCCCCAGGAAGGAGACTCTAACAGCAAGCAATGAGGATGATACAGACACCTACAAGTGATGCGTTCTCTACAGATATACAGGCTTATTCCAGTTATTTTATTCTATTTTGCTGCCTCCATCTGGTACCATCAGTGCCAGATTTCATGAGCCCAACCTCAAGACACAGAACTTCTACTGCTAAAAAGAGCATGCTGCAACTCAGGAAAGAAGCAGTGCGTCAAGTTATTCCGCTGTGGACTTGCCTAGGATTCACCAATTTTACAAATAGGTGCTTGACTCCTTGGCTGGCTGGTGTCTCCTGACAAATTCTGAGCAAGTGCCATGGTGGTATTTTTTTTTGAGCTGTGAATGACTCTGTGTTTCACAAAGGGTTAAAAACTGATTGCCGCTATCACCGGCTCCTTAAATCATCCTGGAGGAGTTTTTTTTCCTCCCATTTAGAGTATTTAAACATGAGTCACAGAAGACTACAGGAGGTAGCTCTCCACCTGCAGTACAGCAGCTCTGGAGCTGACATAATTAACTCTGGGATCTTTCTTTACAGCCACAGGCACACACATTTTTTAAGCAAATCCTTCACTACATATATTCCACATTGAGATAACGCACTGTTCAGAATGATCTGAAACTCAGCATCTCATGGCCAAGGTCACAGATCAGGGTTACCTTCAAGAATTCCCTGTTCTTGATGTGTGGCTGCATGAACTGCCAGGAGATGGCGGGGCTCAGACATTCTGCTCCATGCCAATATACTACGATTATCCAATTAGTAGTATCCAATTAGTAGTACACAGTTGCTACTTGGAATTGCTTCTCCAAAGCCATCATCCTGAACAACTAGTGCCAACCCATCAGCTTAAAGGAGGAGAAAGCAGGAATTCAGTGGAGATCTTAATCTTGTTTCGGCACTGCAGGAGCAGATCCATACTCTTGCTTATGACTACAACTCGCTGCGAAATGGAAAACCCATGGTTTGCCAGCCAACCTTAGTTCCCTCTTTACAGTATGCAAACATGAAGGCAAAAGTAAAAATAAATGAATATGTCTGCAACACAGAGTTTAAGGAAACAGTTAATATATTTAGAGGCAGGGAAAAATGAAACGTAATGCACCCTTGGGCTTACTTACGTTTCTGGTTTGGCTTCAAGGTGTTTGTTCTGTTCTCTTCACATAGCAGACTACCAGATCAAGCTAACTCTCAAGACATTTCATGCAGCTTTCCAGATTTAAGATTCATGCCCTTGATGAGCTCCACCTTCAGAATCACTTTCCCCAAAATGCATGCAAAGCTTATTTAACTATTTTCTTCATTCGAAGACCTGTCCTCCATGTTGAGCTCCATGAAGTTTGTACATTTCATATTTCACCAAGACATCATTTTTTGACATTTCTCCAGAGCACAATTGACAGATACAGTCTAGCTTGTCCTTAGCAAAGATGTTTTGGAAATGTTGATATTCCTTGACATAGTCAGAAAAAAGTATCAGCTGGCCAGACAATAACCTATTTATTCCAAAAGATATGTCTTAATCACTGACTTTACACTTATCTACAACAAACGTTTCATCCACTGTGTATGAAATAATCTCTGCAGATTGTTAGGAAGAGGCATAAATTCCTGCACAGTCCCCTTATAATATATACACTACAAAATCACGCATTAAATAACATCCGAAAGGGGAGCACTAAATGTGGCTTTTCATTAGTTCTCGAAAGAAAGCAGGTATAAGATTAATCTTTTTTTATTATTATTATTTGTCTTGCAAGGAAGAAACGGCATCTCAAAGGAACGAACAAATACAAACAAATATATGTGACGTTTCTTTCTTCTACAGAACCACCTAGTGCAGTGACTCTTCAAAGACTAGTAACAGAACCACACTCTTTTTCAGCACTTGCATACACCACCTCTGTAGCTGTCACTGGCCTTGATGCAAATGAGAATGGCAAAACATCCGTTCCACAACAGCACAGTACGATTGCTCCTAATCATCCTTTATGCGCATCTTTTTAGGTCCCTCCATGAATCAAAACATTAAAGCATCTTGGTTGATGTCAAAACCTTTGAATTCTCTTCTTTCCACGCACCCATGTTCAGACGGTGACTTTGTGGAAGGGACATCTTAAGTGAGTTACGCATCCTTCAGAGTTAGATAAGCACTTGTTGACATAAATCAGTATGCTTCACAACGTTTTAAGTCTTTTTCCTATCTCCAGGTTTTGGCATGTTCAATATTCCCTGACTCTTTGATTCAATGTAAGACATTCCCTCTGAAATTCCCTCTGAGGTCAGCCTTCCCACACACATATATTATTTCCACTGTTTGACACTAATACTTCACTTTATTCAGTTTAAAATTACTGGGTCTTGGCATGTCAAATACGCTGTTCAATCTGCTGTGATACTCACTGGATCTTCAAGACATATGTCTATACCTGCTACACTGCCCACTATCTCATTCACTGCATGCAATACACCTCATGCCAAATACTGATCAAAAGGTAGTACTTCCAAACGATGGAGTGAAACTGCAAAACCTGAAGCCATCTATCCAGGAAAATCCATCTATAGCCTGTTAATGCCTTAAATTTGCTGAATAATTTGACTCCTGACATCTCAAACAATATTCCCCTTTCCATAAGCCAGCAAAAATTCTCCTTCTTCTGTTTTTATTTAAGTCTTGAGAGTCTACATATGGTCATAATCTCTACCCTTTTTCTCTGCAATTATTTCACAGAGAACCCAATTGGTAGATGTTTTTCCATTCTTCAAATGATACCATCTGCTGCCATGGCTCACAATTGATTTCCTAGCCTCTTTCCCAAGACCCGTGAAACATCTTGTGTAGCCCTGACCACAGATCTGTGTCTCCTCCAAGCCATATCTTGTCTTTTAACAGAAGACATACATGAATACATCTTCAGATTACGCTACTGAAGCATTCCAAAAGGGTTATGAGGTGCCTTTTTGACTTTAAATGATAGTGACTCTCTTGACATTTACCTCACTCTTCTAGGCCCAGAACAGGTTGCCACCTTCTGTATGTCAACAGCAGTCTTACTATTTATATTTAATCTATGCATTTTTCAGGGAGCATTTCAAGAGCATTAAAATTGCTTCTTTGCTAAAGCCTTTCATAGGCACTCTTCACTATTCCACATTTATGCACTCTTCACAGTTCCCTATTCCACTTTCTTTTATCACATTTATTTCCATTCTGTTCTCTCTCTTGTACAGTCCATTTCTCCGCATTTTAATTGGCCAATCTTTTGAATTTATAGCTTCTTCCATTAGCATTCCTAAAAAAAGCACTTTCTCTTCACTTGAGGAATCCTGTTGTTCACTTAATATAAGTAGTTTCTTACTTGCACTGCATATATTAACATATTGATGTGTTTATTACACTTTCTGCACATTTGTCAGTATCCAGAGTATTTCTAATACTTGTGCTGACTGCCACATCGCTGCCACTGTTTCCATAACTTTCCATGTTCCTGTACTTGGCCAGTTTGATTTTGGGGAAATTCTGTCTTCCAGTGGTACAAACAGACAAGCATTCTGTGTCTGTCTTTCACATTTCTCTTTGTATTTCTGTTCATTCTGCTGCCTGACATATATGTATTGCCTCTTCTAGAGTGACACTAACTGTCGAGGTTTAGCCCCAGCCGGCCGCTAGGACGGCACAGCCGCTCGCTCACTCCCCCAGGGTTGTGATGGGCGGGGGGGGGAGAATCAGAAGAGTAAAAGTGAGAAAAAAACTTGTGGGTTGAGGGAAAGACAACTTAATGGGTAGAGGGAAAGCCGTGCACGCAAGCAAAGCAAAAGAAGGAATTCGTTCACAGCTTCCCATGGGCAGGCAGGTGTTCAGCCATCCCCAGGAAAGCAGGGCTCCATCATGCATAACGGTTACCTGGGAAGACAAACGCCATCACTCTGAATGTCCCCCCACTTCCTTCTTCCCCAGCTTTATATACTGAGCATAATGTCATATGGTATGCGACATCCCTTTGGTCAGTTGGGGTCAGCTCTCCCGGCTGTGTCGCCTCCCAGCTTCTGCCCTCCCAGCCTACTCGCTGGTGGGGCCGTGTGAGGAGCAGAAAAGGACTTGATTGCTTAGCAACAACTAAAAACACCAGTGTGCTATCACACTATTCCCATCCCAAATCCAAAACATAGCACTACACCAGCTGCTAGCAAAAAAGTTAACTCCACCCCAGCTGTAACCATGACATCAACTTTACTTAAAAACTTACTCATGGATGTCTTTATTGTTAGACTTTAGGAAAGTACACTCTTTTGTAAGCATTAATTTTCCATTTTAACATCATTTCAAGTCTTAGATCATCTTCGCTACCATTTTTCCTTCAAACTAAACTCTTACCCTGCATGTACCTCTTTCACACGGTGACATCTTTTGCTACAGGATTCTTCAAATTTCTTCACTCTATCTGCAAAGCTGCCTTCTCCTTACCCACCACTTACTTTCACAGCATTCTTCATTTACCTTTAAAGCTTTTGTCCCTGCCACTGCTTACGAGCAGAGTAATCTTTTTCTCATCAGCCAGCCTGTTTCTCCTTATGGTTCTCATGGCCACACCACACCGCTGCACACGCCTTTCAGCACTCCTCCAACCTACACACCTTTGCAGCACTCCCCCTGCCCCAGGACGTTCGTGGTGAAGGTGAAGTATTCACCTGCAATTATACAAGCTCAAACAGACGTTTCGATGATACCTCCAACTGTTAGGACTCTCAGCTCCTAAACCTTTCATTTCAGACACTTACTGTGAAAAGCAAAACTGCTTCAAGTTAAACTGTGCATTACAAGTTGTAAGAATATGCAATATGTAAGAAGTGCTCTACAGCAGGCAAAAACTATGCATACAACCAGACCAAGCAAACAGAAGGAACAACTGTCCCGTCTCCATGCAGACAGGAATGTCATGGAGGGTTGGGAGAAACGTTCAAGGCAGTGAAGATTGACAGAGTCGTTCTTCCATTCACACCCACCTCCAGAACAAGCTGTATCTATTTTTGCAGCTGTGCCACGTAGGTCCATGTCCCCCAAAAGGCACAGGCTCCAGGCAACAAGACAGTCTCTGCAGACAAACATGTCCGGGACCTGCAGTGATGTCTAGCGCAGAAGCAGTATCCAGCCTTAGTATTTTTCTATTTAGGTGCCTTGATGTCACATGTGGATTTGTGCCAATCCAAAATGTTTGTAAATCTATTTGAACCTAACCCAAAAAGTTTAAAATTTTATGTATATGTATAAATATGTGTGCAATACACAGTATTCAAGAGATACTTATATTGCTACAACTCTAAACTGTAACATACTTCACCATATGCTGAAGACCACAACATGGTTAGTCCCATGAAGTCAACAGAACAGCTCCCAGCAGGAGAGTACACAGTGTAGGTGTTTACCAGGTGAGATCACAATATGCATAATGTGTTCGAAAACCTGCTTCTAAAAATTAGGAAGAGGCAAGACTGGAGTGGGGAGTAGGAAATGAATATGCAATAGACTATTCACCCACCTAGTGGGGAGAAAAAAAAACCTTCCTGAACTAGACCCACATTCACCAAATAGACTCATCTGGTTAAAACCAAAAAAAAAAACCAAACCACCAAGATATGTCTGTGTGAGGTAGAGGACCACAGATTTGGAAGAAATGCTGGAAACGCTCCAGTACTGTCTGGGAGTACCAGGTTCAATTCCTTCCTCTCCCTACAGCAACGTGATTCCAGTGTCTCAGAAGATACCATACTATAAAGCAACCTCAGAGAGAGCAGCCTCAACTTCACCTGTTTGTGCTGTTCTAATCTTTGCCATGATTGAACACTCAGTGGAGCAGGAGCAAGAGCAGGACCCAGCTGTCCCACTACACAAATAAGCGTCGCAGTCACTTAGCTAAACAGACTGTCCTGCTCTCTGACCCACAGGCACATTTAGACGCTCCACGCCAAGTAAGGTGACTCAGGCAGGAAGAACCAAGGCAAGTCCACATCTGTACACCATACAGGACAACAGTTAAGATGCTGACATGCCAGACCTTGGTTCAGACCCATGCTCTGCTTCAAGGCGGAGCCACTCCCCACATGCGCTGCTGAAATGGTTCATCTGGGACCACACAAGCATCTTATTCCACAGCATGACCCTGCTCGCTAAAAGGAAGGTCTTGCTTTTTCCATTCACCCCAGTGAACCAAGTCCCCAAGGTTTTCTTATACTCAGTGGAGACAGAAGGGGATGCCTCCATCAGGTAATTTGCAGTAGGAACCTAATTTAGCCTCCTGAATCACTTCCTGGAAGAAGCGGGCTCTCCATTGCTGGCAGGAGAGTAGCCAGCTAAGTGAAGTGCCTTCGCTACACAGTTCGTTCGTAGGAAGTTGCCAGATTTTAAATGCTGAGGCCTGGGACAGTCCCAGACATGATTAGCAAGTCCAGCGCATGACACCCGCAGCGCATGCTGTGAAAAGTCTCCCAGTCCATGCCCAGTAAGTCTGACATGCCCAGTATGTGCACATGATTTATCCCCATGTGCTCGCTGTGCCGTCTGGCATTCAGAAAATCAGACAGTTGTTGCAAAAGAATGGGAAAAGTCACGTCCTATACACTTCATATGGAATACAGCATCTGATTGTGCAATGTGGGACATCCACGCTTCACAGGATATCTGCTGAACACAGCCTTAATTATTTTTACATGTACGGTTAGGAAATAAAAAAGGATAAAATAATTTAATTTAGATCTAAAACTGGAAGATTTCTTTTGGCTCAACTGTCATACCAAGAGGAACAACAGGTGACTTGCCCAGCCCCAACTACAGCTCTATCAACAGACTCTTCCATAAGGAGTTCAGACATGTTGCCACTTCACTGCTTTTCTGTTTCAGCAATGGACTAACTTTGATTAATTTTATTGCACTTCTTTTATTTATACATCAGACAACTGTGTACAGTGAACCATCTATCCCCTATGGATCCAGAACAAGCTCCTGCAGGGGTTGCAGCTGCTACTGCTTTGCACATGGAGGTGGCAGGTTCATTTCACTACAGAATGATCTAGAACTTTGTAAAAGACCCCTCTAAAATACTCAATCTCAACTTCCTCTTGCCTCAACATCTTTAGTCTTCACACAGGAGGAAAATGCTTGAGATCCAAGAAAGGCCCCAAGTCAAAAAACATATCAAGTAATGAAGCAACAGGCCCCTTCTCTTCCAAACTTAAAACAGGCAGAAAAATGCTTGAATCAAAGTTCTCGTCATTCTTCGCGTGTGTCCTCTAAACTACTCTACCCTGGTGAAATGCTAATTCCATCCGGTTTTGCCACAGACTTTAACAAGGCCAGAAACGCAGCCTCAGCTTCCCCCTGAAATAAAAGGCATCCAAGTACCTTGCTGGATCATGACCAGCAGGCTTATTAGCAAAAGGCTGGTTGAAATCACACCGTTCAGAGATTACGATCTCTTAAACTGCCTCTGAAAATGCCCTGGGCCCGCCTTGTTCCACTTTTACTTCTGCAAAAAAATCTCATTTCTTCAGGCCTTGTCTAGGAACCAAAGAATATTGACCTGAAATCTGATCTTCAAGAATGTATGCTACCGATGACAACAAAAGCCAGAAACAAGAATAGCTGATTTGGTATTAAATGTATTTAAGTTTCAGTTATAACTTCTGTCGATGGTCAACACTCAATGCAGGTCATTTAGGAAAATAAACAAAAAAATGCATATTCACAACAGAATTTCCATGGCATGGCTCCTTTCCCATAAGTCCATTACGATTGTGCAATGTTATGGTTAATAGTAGCGATGTAAGAAACAGGATCTCCATATGCATATTTCAGGAGGGGGAGTAGTTTGGTTTGCGTTATGCAGTTTCTGAAAATATAGGCTCACAATCGAACAGGAATTAAGGCGCATCCTGATTATATTTGATTTTAATAGCAGCTACGTGCCTACATACATCTGGATGAAGAGATTTTAGCAAACACAATGTCCAGCAACAGAGCATATTCATATCCCAGGCAGTACAGGCATGTGGCTTTCAAACCTCTATGAATTTATTTCTACATTTGAAATGCAAGTAAATTAATGAATTTATGCAATCAGTGTTTCACTTTTTAAAGGACAGTTTTCAAAGAGAGTTTTTTCAGCTGTAACAAGCTAAATGTACATTTAACATCCACAAAGCATTGAGATGGTTTTAGAGTTCTCTGCTCCATTTTTCGTCTTTTATTACTCTTCATTACCCAACGGTAATCCTTGGGCAAGGACATTTGCATGGCCACTTTCAGTGACGTATTGTTGGACATTCTTGCAGTGACCGATGACAAACAGGGGAGAGCGAGCTGCAATCCAAAAAGAATGGGGAGTCAGAGGGCATCCCTCTTACTTCAAAACGAAATCCAAAATGGAGGAACAAGGCCCTTGATTAGTTATGTAAAAGTTTTTGCTTTACAGTGACTTGGGATCTAGAATCTTGCTAAGCTGCTTTCTCCCTTACACTGCCAGCATAAAAATAATAAAGAAAAAAATAGAACCTGAGAAATCTGGAAAATGCCATCCTAAAGATATCACAGGCTGGACTGCTTGGCCCTCTGTTTTCTCATTAGCATGGAGAGAAGCAGAAGTTTCTTGAAAGCAACGTATCCAAGACCAAATCCTTCAATTCATACAAATAAACAGCTTTGATTTTAGTATATAAATCCCAAACCTCCCTTAAAACTCTTGAGTGACCAGAGACACAGAGGGAAGGGTGGTGCTGTGCCAGCCCAGCCATGTCCAAGGCAGAGGGCCTCCCGAAGGATGCTGACCTCCTCCAGCATGAGCTGGTCCCTCACACCCTGCCAGAGACAGCCCCAGCAGAGACCCCGAGGAGCCCCATAAGTCCTCATCAACCGGGAGGACAAGGATTAAAGCAAGCTGTAAAAAAAGATCTCCCAGGAGCAAAAAAGAGAACCCCAGTATATACAAAACCCAATGCTTTGTGATATTTGCAGTATAGAGCCTAGAAATTACAAAACTGATTTTCGCAACGCTTACTTTCAACTCACCTTCACCACTTACCCAGATTTTTAAAGGGAGATTTAAAAAAAAAAAAAAGACAAGTTCCTAAAAGCAGCTATTGTATCACCACTGTCCAACATCCCTTTAATAATTTGTAGCCTGATGCCTCGTGTCTTATTGTGCAGTTCCAAGTCAACAGAAATAACTTTTCAATCCAGCCAAGCCATGCAATGCTGCACAGCCAAAAGTTGTTTCGAGGAGGAAAGGGCTGGGGGGGTTGAGGAGCTGTGTAGACAGTTTTATATTATATTAAATCTACAACAGCCTAGAAATCTAAAGTGAAGGAGACCCAAAATACCAACAGCTCTGAGCTTCATATGAATTTAAACACGCCTTTTTTTTAGCACAAGCTCACATGACTTGTTAAATAATTTACTCTATAAATTACTTATCCTGTCTTATTTATTAACAATTCTAGAGTGCTTTATATAACAGCATTAGAAATTTATTTTGTGGTTTTGAAATGTACGCAATACACAATCACCTCTCTTTTAATAGGCAAGAGCTTAAAAGTCACCTACTATTTTGTTGGCAAGCAGTTCTTCCTGAAATACACCAATTAATTTCAAACCCCATTCACCTGAATAATCATAAGTCAACACATTAATGACTTGATACCAGAACTGTGAAACTAGGCCAGGAATATACTTACACTGCAAGAAGACACTTTGAAATCAAAGCCTTTGAAGAGTCATATACACTGAGATATAACTAACAATACATTTTACTTAATGAGAAAATATTAGACCAGTCATTTTACAAAAAGTCCTGAACGCTTTAAAAATTACAGATTTACTATCCTATTAATATTTTTGCTCAAGTGGTGTCACCAACGACTACTTATTTGTGATTGTGCCTGCAATGCATGGATTTAACAATACTTATATATTTATTTTGCTCTCACCACTCTTGGTCCTTGGCTCTTAATGCGAGCTTCAATGACTGATACCATGATTTTAATGCAAGATGTCACTCCGGAGTTCAATTTATCTCTAATAACAGCAAAACTACCAAACAATTATTACCATTAAGCTCTGTTATGATAAGCGATTCTAGCAGTGGTACATGCTTTCCAGATAAAGACCAGCCCACGTCAGCACCCTAGCCAACTGGACAAATCCAAAATCTTGTTAGAGGCAGAGAATTTTCAAAATCTGTCTTTTATTCACCTTAAGAGAAAACCATGCAAAAACAACTAGGAAGGGAAAGAGTCAGGAAGATGACTAAGAAAAGCACCAGGCATAAATACTCTTATGCCCTCCCACACCAAGTTTCAGCAGCTGGCCTTCACAGGGCTGATGCAGAAGCGCTCTGGCTGCCTTTCCGCTGCTCTCAGTAGATTTGGGGGGGGGGGGGGGATCCCGCCAGGAATCAGGAAACAGCTGCACTGGG
Organism: Pluvialis apricaria; assembly: GCA_017639485.1. Taxonomy (NCBI): domain Eukaryota; kingdom Metazoa; phylum Chordata; class Aves; order Charadriiformes; family Charadriidae; genus Pluvialis; species Pluvialis apricaria. The sequence continues at coordinate 44,929,225 of CM030044.1, read as the reverse complement.
AGAAGAGTCTTTATTAAGCTCTAAAACCACAATTTACCTGTGGGCCGAAACAGAGCTGAAGCACCTGGGTACCAAGTAGTGGATGCTCCCCGATGCGTGGGACCACGGCTGTTATTCCTACCAACACCACCCTGGCTTTCTCTCCCCGCCCAAAAAAAATACCTCTCACAGCCAAGGGAAGACCCTCGCTGCCCGCTCGCGCCTTGCCTGCTGGGTGCCATCCACCTGGCCCACCACCAAGCCTCAGCACCACCACGGGGTCCAGGTGCCCACCACTGACCACACCATTCCCCCAGCGCTCCCAGGGCACACGGCCCAGGTGAGGGTCTTGACTCAGCCCACATGCCCCAGGGGCGCCTGTGGATGTTTTTGGCGCGGACTGAGGGATCTGCTGCTACCAGGAGCAGGACATGAGCAACAAATGAAGGATTGGTTTCAACAGACACTCGGGAAATACATGGGAATGAATTACTAGAAATTAATTGTCCTATGCTCATCTCACTCTTATTTACACCAAGAGTAATTCCACCAGAGACCGACAGCATTGTGCTCCTATATCTACACAGCACATAAAAGAAAAATCAGGCCTGAAGCTTCCCAAGTAAAATGCGATGCCCCAGCCTCTTAAACATGTTTCCTAGCTGGAATAAAGCAAGATGTGCAGTGTTAAAAAATGCTTCCACAGTCTGTATGTACCGCCTTAGAACCGCTTCCCTACATATCTACTGTTTACTGAGCTCCCACAATGAAATACGAAATAACGTGACAGCTACTGCAGTCCAATTTTTAATTTATGCCTATAAACTAATTAAAGGGCCTCTGTGTTTTATGTTAAAAGTACGCATGAAAAGACCATCTTAAATACGTGCAACAGCATCTCCTGAGAAATCCATGACTCAAAATTATTTTTAGATCACCAAACACAACAACATGCAATGTCACAGAATGATACAGTAAAAACTGAAAAGAACTGTAAAGACAGGGATGCTCAAAAACCAAAGGAAAATGAAAACCAAAAGCATCAATGCAAAATGACTAGACAGGTTTTAAGTTGATCATGGCTGGAATACATATTTACATATGCTTTGTCCTCTGGCCTTTTAAATAGAGTTTAAATTCGAGGAGGAAATTGCTCTGTTACCTCCAAATTGAAAGTACTGGATAATAAGGCTAGCCAAGCCTATGAAAATGAGCAGAGATGCATAGCTCAAAGCAATTTTCTTTTTTAATGAAGCAATCCACAGAATATTAAACAAATATCTGAAACAATAACTGCTGTAACAACTCAGAAAGACTGTTTCTTTACCATAGGTCCTGAAAATCTACCAAAGATAGGCCATATATGAGTAGTAGAAATTAATGTCTCCAGCTTTTTCCCCAAACACACGCGGGGAAATGCAGCAAATTGACTTCAGCAAACCGCAGAAAGGTAGCCCAAAGGCTAGAATTTATTCTAAAATCACACGGTATTTCACAGTATTTTTATATTGTTTCTAAAATAAACTGAAAAAGAGAAGAAGGATGGAGAATGCAAACAGTGAGAAATCGGTATAGATTTTGGGGAAAATAGTCTGGTATCTTTTACATTAAAAATGCCACAGGAAACAATCCAGAAACAACAGGGACTGGGAAACATGGAGATGGACAAAACAGCTTTAGAAGGGTTTTTTTTTTTCCCTGCATCTATCATCTACGAGTCCAGTATCCAAAAATTTTCACTCAGCAAGAGCCTTTGCAGCTTTCCTCAGGCAACGTATGTGGATGCCACAGAGTACAGTGCTGTGAAACGATGCAGGATTGAACACGAAAAGCTACAGAACTCCCTCACCGAATATCGTCTGCGGACAAACGAGGGTGCAAGCAACGCATGGGTAAGAGACGGAAAAAAAAACCCCAACTTTTTGCACCTTCCTCGCTTTTAATGACCGTTTCCTAATCCTCCAGCACTTGGTGAGAGACAGCACAAGGCTCATTCCTCTGCAGGCTCCGTATTTTCTCCTTCCAGCCACCTTACTGAGAAGGGCAAAGCAGGCTCGCATGCCCATGGCCAGGGCAGGGAAGATAGTTTGCTGTCCCTTCCATCAGAATCTGCCGCATCCCCTCTTTTTTTTTTTTCTTTTTTTCCCTTCCTTTTGGTTGTTTGTTTGTTTGGTGGTGGTTGTGGGGTTTTTTTAATTTAAAAAAAAAAAAAAAGTATAGGAGCGATCTGGGGAAGGAGGGGGAAGCCACCCACCAAAACTCTCGGTTCGTAGGAATAAACTGAGGGAGGGAAAGTAAAAAAAATAAAAAAAAAATAAAAATAAATAAATAGAATAACCCCCATCTAGACCTGGTGCCACCGCAGCGGGAGGGTGGCGGTAGCGGCGCCGGGGCGGTGCGCGGCCCCCCAGCCCAGGCCGGGTGCGGGTCCGGTTCGCCGGGGCGGCCGCCCGCTCTCCGCCCGCCCCGCTCCCCGCGAACCGCATCGCGGGCAATTAGGATTCATCATCCTCTTCAACGGGCTCGCCGCGGTACCTCCGGCAAGTCGCCCCCGAATTAAATCACACCGGGCTTTTTCGGCTGCCCAGCCACCCCATCCGCCCGCCCAGCGACAGCCCTCCGCCGCGGGGAAGTTCCCCCACCGCCCGCCGCCCTCCGCCCGCAGCGTACCCGTCCCCCCCCACCCCCGGGCCGCTCCGTCCCGCCACCCCCGCGCCCGGGCCGGGGCCCGGGGCCGGGCCGTACTCACATCTCGGTGACATTGTCGCCCTCGGCGCTCCGCTGCGGCACGGGGAAGGAGGAGATGCCCGGCGCCGGCTCCGCGCACCAGATCCGCCAGGAGCTGCAGCGGCAGGACGCGGGGCAGCCCAACGCGCCCCGCCAGAAGCCCAGCACCAGGCAGCACAAGCCCCACAGCCGCGCCAGGCCGGGCCCCGGCCTCCGCCGCCAGGACACCATGCCGCCCCCGCTCACTCCAGCGCTGCCCCGACGGCCTCCTCCCGCTCCCGCCGACCGCCGCTGCCGGGGCGCACGCCCGGAGGCTGCGCAGCCTTCCGCGCCGCGGGCGGGCACCCCGCGGCCGGGGCTCACATGGGCGCGCCGCAGCCGCAGACGCAGCCGCCCCGCGGCGCTGCCCGCCCGGGGGGGGCTCCGCGGGGCGGCGGGAGCCGCAGCCGGAGCCGGAGCCGGGCGCTGCGGCGGGAGTGGGGCGAGCGGGGCCGGCGGCGCGGCGCGGCGCGGTGCGGTGCGGCACCTGCCCTCGGTCCCCGCGGGCGGGCAGCGGCGCCGCCTGCGCCCGCGGCGGCTGCCGGTGATGCTGCAAAAAAAGGCGCGGAGCGGCGGGGGGGCAGGTGGCGGAGGCTGCGCTCCTACCTGCGGGGGCTCGGGCGGCCGCTGCCCGCCGGAGGGAGGGAGGGCGGGCGGGGAGGGAGGGGAGGTGCAGCCCGCGGCGGCGGCGGCGGTGGCGGCGGCGGGGCTCGGGGCGCCGTGCTCGCCGCCTTACGCACCGTCTCCTCCTCCCTCCAGCTGATAATAAAGCAGCCCCGGCTGCTGCTCCAGCCCAAGCCGGGGAGCTGCCGGCAAAGTGACGTGGGGCTGACGCAGAGAGGGGCAGAAACTCCACAAAATGAGCCTGAAATCCAAAAAAAAAAAAAAAAAAAAAAAAAAAAGACAAAAGCAACAAGGGAGGGAGGACGGGGGGAGGGGGAGAGAAGGGAGGGTGCCGAAGAGCAGATACCAATAGGCAGTCTGCGGCTGAGCCTTCAGACGCGCACACACACACACACACGCACACACACACACACGCACACACACACAGGCGCGCACCCGCACCCCGCGGGACGGGGAGCGCCCTGCCGTCGGTGCGGGCTGTCCGCCCCGCCGGGGAGGAGGGGGACACCTTGCCGGGGGGCACCGGGTATCCCCGCCGGGGCGGGATCTCGCCAGCGGGTGATAAACGGGAATGTCGCAACAACCCCGGGAGGCGACGCATGAGCGACCCTAAACCGCCTCGTTCTTTCCCCAGAACGCTTTGTCCTTCCCGTGGGTGTCCTCCGCGGTGGGGGATGTTTAACGTGTCGTGTGTCCGTGTCGTGTGTGTCTCCCCCCCCCCCCCCCCCGCCCCGGGTGCGGGTTTTCCGCAGCGACGCCGGTGCGCGGAGCCCGCCGCAGTGCCCGCCGCTGGGCGCTCCGCCGGCGCCACCGCGCGTCCCGCCGCCGCCATGCACCGCGCCCCGCCTGCACGCCCCGGGGGGGCACACACACCGGCGGCAATTAGCGGGGGGGGGTGGGGGGGTGGTGTTAATTAACCCCTGATCGCCCTATGGACCAGAACAGTGCCGGCTTTGGAGGGGCTGGCGGAGGGGGAGGAGAGACAAGGAGTTAGCATGTTGCTGCACCGAGGCTGAGGCAGGTCTGACTTACGTGTGTGTATCACATCTTCGCAGGTGCAAAGAGTGGCTGATCTGGGAAATTGGGTCTAATCGTGATGTTCTTGCCCTGCCCTTTCTGAGGCTGTGTCCCTTCTGTCCTGGCAAACGACAGGCAGTCCTTGCTGCGTGTTGGCGGGCTGTTTACTTACCTCTGTACCGTTACATCCGAAAATGGTGACGGTCCTTTCTTATCTAATTACCTGAGCTGAGTACTTTGAAATGAGTAAATCAGGGTGAATTAAAGAAAGGTCAGAGAATTTTTTGTTACAAAGTTACAGAACAAATAGTCGATACACTGTTGGAAAGTCCTCAGGAATCAATTTGACACAGCACTTATTAATTGAAAGCACAGTCCGTTCTTTTTGCATTTGCTCAGGCTACAGAAAAATCCGGTTCTTACTGGGTGCATTCGTAGGCCTGGCATAGTCACAGGCAGGGTTGGTTTTGCTTTCAGAGAACATCCTACTAAGAAAGTCATAGCCATACCTAGCAGAAACACTGATTTATACCTCCCTATCAGGCAATGAGTGAAGACTCGATAAAGACACATAATTGAAAATATTGTCAATCATGCTATCATATTTAAACCAAATTTATCTGCCATTTAAGTAAAATTGTTATGTAGACACATTTCTTCTACTCAGAGTATATCTCCTCCTCACCAAGTTCAGCACTTTGTCCTTTCTAAATAAAACACAACGAAGATCGAGAGTCCCAAGGAATAATAAAGCCACACGATGCCACATAAAAACATGGCAGGACCATAAAAAATATTATTCAAGCGCAAGGCACTTTGTCTACAAGTAATACAAAATTGGAAAAAAGGGCACTATTAGCTTTAAAATAAAATATTTCCCTAAACAGAAATATTTATAGAAGGATAGCAAGTAAGATAAAAATTTCATGGAAAAAAATTATAAAGGGAAAATAATTTGGGATTTTTAAAGGATTTGGAGGAATGCATTGAAGAGAAAAAGACAGAAAAAATTAATAGTATAAACTGCAATATAATTCCATTTTCAAAAAACCTAGAGAAAGGTCTCTAACACAGGACAGAAGTAAAATTTCAAAACCCTGCATTACTGTTCTCTAGCCAAGTCTGCTTACAGCTTTGAAAAATGTGCTTAATTCCCTCTCTCTCTCCTGGATGAACACAAAGACATCAGCTCTTTAAGGCAATAAATACCCATCATAATTCTCCTAGTGATTTTATGACAATAAGCTCACAGTTGTCTAATCCTATATGGGCACATGCTGGACTTCATTACTTCAGAAACATCATATGTCTCTATTTTCTGTGATTCTGGGAAACCGAGAAGTTGTCAAAGACGTTTCAGATAAAAACATGCAGTTGGATCCAACTGGCTAATTAGATAATTCAATAGTGTTGGAAGAGTAAAGTTCTGCAGGTAAGACCTTGAACTTGTAAGGCTGAAAGTAAGTGTTAAATAACACTAGAGCACACACCAAAAAGGAGTATTATCACCTGTTGTGGTAAATGCCAGTTTGTATTTTCTACAACTCAAAGATACTTCTCACAAGAGTGTTGCTGAGTTGTACAGGAATCATTTCTTAGAAGGACTGGGACTTACCCCCATAGATTCCTATGTGACGATGCCAAAAATGACCAGGTGTGAAAACATGTTGGTAAAATACCAAATAGTGTTAAAAATATATTTCCCCACTAAAAATAGTATTTTATCAAAATAGATTGGGGGCATAATGTGGGACAATAACAAACCAAAAGCAAAGTATGCTGGGGCCACCAAAGTTGCCAAAATGAAAGCTAGGGAATGTTCCCTGAAGAAATACCAGTGCTGGCCTACTGGGGGAAACATCAGTTCTTGCAACAGGCACAGCTAGATGCTTTGAGTCTTTTAATTCTAGATTTACAAGAGAATAGCTGTACAAAAAAATTCTGGGACAAAGTGTGACTTAATTTCTACATAAGTAAGTTTTATTTATAATGGTAACACCATTCTTCTATGCTTTTTCTTGCAGATTAAAGAAAGTAGGAAAGAACTGCTCGAATACTTCTTATGAACCATTACTTAAAGGAGAGCCATAACTAAACCACTAGAGACAAGTACCTTTCCGATAATGCTATGGGAGCAAACATCCTCCTGAAGGTGGTAAAACTAGAACAAAGACTTGAAAAGATGTCAAAGCTATGGAGTGTGATCGGAGGGCTAGAAAATATGACCTCTGAGTCAAGACTGAAAAAACTGTCTCCCTTCAGTGCATGAAAGACTGAAGGGAAGCGCAGTAACACTCCTGAAATATGTAAAAGGGTATGCAATGGGACAAGTAATAAATTTTTTCCTTGTCTATAGGATAGGACAAGAAGTAATGCACTTGATTTACAGCAAGGAAGATTCACATTCAGATCTTGAGCAATAGATCCTTCTCAGAGCAGGTGAGGTGAGCAGTCTCCCGAGCAGGTGGAGTCAGATTTGCCTTCAGTAGGTGAAAACAAATTAAGAACTTCCTCGACCTCCTAGAGATTCTGTTCTCTTGCAACACACATTTCTTTGCCCCTTTTTGTTTACTGCCATAGAGAAAGTTATGAGAGCACGTTCATCTGGATATATTAGAAGCAAAACCTGAAGATGCTGAAATATTTAAAGTGTTTTCTTTAAATTACCATCCTGAAATGGATTTTGATCACTCTGAAACTTTAAGTGATACACCATACATAAAATATCTTTGTATCATAGGAGTCATAGTAAATATTTGAAATGGTGCGAATGTGGATTTCTGGAAAAGAGGCAGGAACTGAAACCTCAAGGAACCCCTGTGAGAGTACTGTTATTTAGGAAGGGGAATAAGAAACTGTACCACAGCATCTGGCAAAAGGTAAGGGACACGAGATTTGCGTGTACACTATTCTTTCCAAAGGAGTGCATACTGAAAGACCAGTCTTACACCAACACCAAAGCTGCATAGAAATAAACGGCTTACATTTTGCTTACAGGTTGGGGATTTTTAGCTGTTACAAGAGGGAGAGCTTGGACAGCTCACGGGAACTTCTTATTCTGTCAGACACCTTTTGTTTTCAAGAGAAATATCCTGATTCCCAGGAAACTTTCTCCATGAAGATTTTATTGCATTCAAGCTAGAACTGTGGTCAGAGAGAAACGGCTGCACTGTGACCCAGAGCAAACATGTGAACGCAATCTCCAACATCTGCTGGGCTAATAACTATTCTGACACGTACTTGCCTCTTTTCCCTGAGTGCCCACTTCTTCTCCCTCAGTAACAAAACTCGGCTTCCACACAGCCCTTTTCTGAATTTTCTCCAAACACGAGGCACTCTTTGAGTGTCCTAGACTGGCTTTTGTTATTTCCACCGTTCCACCTATTTGCAGATTTATCTAGCTATTTTATCATATCTGATTTTCCACTCCTCAATAGTGGAAGCGGTTTTACCGTATGTTTCAAGCGCTGTTCAGTGCTTTTGGGCTTTAAAGTGAAGCTGAATCCTGCCACCTTGTGCTCAAGAAAATTAGCACACCTAGTTATTTTGGGATGGCGGGAAGAAGGAGGAAGGGGGAAGGAAAAGTTACAGAATCACAGAATCACGGAATCACAGAATCACAGAATGGTCAGGGTTGGAAGGGACCTCTGGAGATCATCTAAGTCCAACCCCCCGCCAGAGCAGGGACACCTACAGCAGTTGCACAGGACGGCGTCCAGGCGGGTTTTGAATGTCTCCAGAGTGGGAGACTCCACAGCCTCTCTGGGCAGCCTGTGCCAGTGCTCTGCCACCCTCAGAGTAAAGAAGTTCCTCCTCATGTTAAGGTGGAACTTCCTGTGTTCAACTTTGTGCCCGTTACCTCTTGTCCTATCACTGGGCACAACTGAAAAAAGACTCTTCTCATCTACCTGGCACCCTCCCTTTAAGTATTTATAAGCATTGATAAGTACTCCCCTCAGTCTTCTTTTCTCCAGACTGAAAAGCCCCAAGTCCCTCAGCCTTTCCTCATAAGAAAGGTGGTCCAGGCCCCTAAACATCTTTATAGCCCTAGTTAACAGTAACTACCTTGTTACTGAAACAGGGAATTAAATGAGGGCCTGAGGGTCTAATGGCTGGGTCCAATTCAATATTGCCTGAGATCTCTATCTAGGACCTCTTCACAAGGGCAATCACTCTTCTAGGGGCACTGTTCACACCCCAGATTATCACTTTTCATGTCCCCACAGCATTTCAAAGCTGTGGCCTCCCCCATGACCTAATGACAGCAAGGCACTTAACCCAGCCTCTTGGTCCATAGTCTGTCTCCGTCTGATGACTGGATGTATTAATCATAGAGTTCCTGGTAGCCCTTGGTCACGTTTGTTTGCTATGAGAGCAGCGCTACTTCTTTTTCATCAATAAGCAATCACATCATAGGGTGGAGGGAAGAACCCTCCTCATTTATAAAAAAAACCAGTTAGTATTTTTTGAGGGGGCAGGAAAAGTAATGATTGTAAGGAACATGGATCTCCCTTTTCTGCTGAAGTCCAAGGCAGCACTCTTTTTTTCTGGCTGACAGGACTCCACAAGTAGCTTTCTGGTAATGCTATGAGAGCAAACATCATCCTGAAGGTGGTAAAACTAGAAGAAGGACTTGAAAAGGATGACTTCCTCCAACCCATGCTTGATCACCTCCTCTCTGTGTCACTGCAAGCTCCTACCCCAACTTCAGTCTATTTTATCCACCACTCTTCTGAGTCTCTCTGCCGCCAGCCAAACAGGGCAGCTTGTTGGTTCTGCAACTAACCCTTTACCACCTTGTGGACACCTTCTGACAGCCAACATAGATTGTGTCTTTACCAGTAAGACATCAGCAACAGGAATCCCAAAGCAGCTCATGAGCTCTAATGTTCTGTTTTGCTGGTTTTGTCAAATGTTATTTTTCAAGTTAAGTTTGTACCAAATGCATGGACTTTCTCAGTTCATAGAAATCCTTTATCCCTCAGATAATCCAGCTGTCTGTCTGTATGCCTGTTTGCACACACATATTTTGTTGTCGAAGACATGCTTGTCTTTCTGATTACAAGTGTTCAACAGGTGGAAAAGGCCAACATAATAAAAATCTGACAGACAGTTGACAGTTTTCTCACAGTTTAAAAGCAGTCCAAACGATGAGGATTTTTTGGCGATGATGATCTGATGATATTCTGAATCCCTCTTTACAGTAATCAGTGGAAAAGAAGGAAAAAAAAAAGTACCCAAAACCCAGCCTCCAATACACTAAATAAAAGTTTCAGAAACCATCTGAAGACTTAGCTATTGGAACATTGCAAGCCAACTTCACTTGGCATCAGAAGTTCATAGAGTCATAGAATGGTTTAGGTTGGAAGGGACCTTGAAGATTATCAAGTTCCAAACCCCCTGCCATGGGCAGGGACACCTCCCACTAGGCCATGTTGCTCAAAGCCCCATCCAGCCTGGCCTTAAACACCTCCAGGAATGGGGGATCCACAACTTCTCTGGGCAACCTGTTCCAGTGCCTTACCACCCTCAAAGAGAAAAATTTCTTCCTAATATCTAACCTAAATCTACCTTCCTCCAGCTTGAAGCCATTCCCCCTCGTCCTGTCACTACATGCCCTTGTAAGAAGTCCTTCCCCAGCTCTCCTGTAGGCCCCTTTTAGGTACTGGAAGGCCGCTATAAGGTCTCCCCAGAGCCTTCTCTTCTCCAGGCTGAACAACCCCAACTCTCAGCCTGTCCTCACAGGAGCGGTGCTCCATCCCTCTGATCAGAAGTTATTGCTTCTCTCATCGCTTACTGTTCCCCATTCACATGGACCAAATACCATGAATGTGCATTGATCATGATTATGGGGTTGAGATAATTTCAACTGAGAGGCAAACATGATTTTTGACTCCTTGTTCTTCTAGGCAATATGGAATACACTGACCTGGAGCAAGAAAGCGCTGTAATTTATTGCTCAAGGTAGAAATAATTTCATTTATGATGCAGATGCGCTTGTCATGGCCACGCTTGTGTCTCATTCAAACAGAAGTCAGATCTCATTATATGGCCTCTTTTTTCAAGGGAAAATATTGCTTGTACAGTTGAGCTTATTATTGATGGCACCGGCAAGACTCAGGAATTCTGTTCCAAAACTACTGATGATGGCTTCTTCTCACAGTGGCTTAGATAACAGCCATGACCAGAGGTAAGCAGTCAAACTAGTAGAGACCTGGAAGGTTAGAAATCAATTGTTTCTGACTTACTGACTTAGGACCGAGAGATCTGGGTGGTTGGTACCATGGCTGTAAGTGGAGGTAATTCTTCCACTTGTCTTACGGATAATATACTGTGAATGCCTTGGTAGATCTAGTGTCCTTCCTTCTGAAAATTGTGTATACAGGAGCATTCTTCTTTTTTTTTTTCTTTTGTTAAATTAAAAATATTGGTACTAGAGATGATACTACATAAATATAGTACTTTTTAGCAGTTTCTAGGTGGGTTTTTTTTTGTCTGCCTGTGTCTAGTGATGTTCCACAGGTGCTTGGACAGCTTCTATAGAACAGGGGACATTACAGGATATTAACTATTTTTAAGACTGAGCAAGAGGAAAATGGAAGAACTGTTATAAAAGACCTGTGAACCTCTTCACAGAACTGTGAAGTAGGCTAGTCTCAGAAAATGTCTGTCTTGTCCCCCATTTGTGAAATCATCTCTTGATGCTGGCAAACTTCCTTGCCACCCTCCGGCCTTACTTGAGAAAACACAAGTTTGCTGCTGAGCCACTCTGCTATCATCTGGAGGCTTTCCTGTTCAAGTTTAATTTCAGGAGTTAGTCTAGAGTGGAAGCTATGCAGATCCTTTTCATTAATACATTTTCCACCCTGCTCTCTCTCCCCCCGCCTGAGATAAAACCACTCCCTTGCTGATTATTTTCTATGGCTCCCACAGCCTTTACTGGCCACCAAGATGTTGTGATCTTTTTCCCATCTCCTCCAGAGCCTTCTCCTCCCAACAACACCCAGATTTGGTCACAGGGCATGAAGGATTCTTTTACATAATGTTCTGCAGGTTTCTATGGTACTTCCAGTCGGGTTCCCACAGCAACCACACAGAGCAGGAGACATTTTAAGCTGTACCATCATCATAAGTTCTTAATCCTTTCCACAAGATTCAGATAACATTGGTTCTTCACACTGGTGTGTCCAGCTAAAACAGAGGCACTGTTTGGTGTCAGTTTTCTGTACTTCGAATGAGCAACGTCACCTTGTGGCTTGGCAACACCTGGATCAAAGAAAGACCCGATAGTTACCCTTCTGTTCACAGAGAATGCCGTAAAAGTTCACAGTCTGAGAACATTTGGGTTTGGAAAGAGTTAGCATAAGCTGATCTCAGTACCTTTGGTACGGATTTTTTGGAACCTTCTCCAAATCTCTAGATAAGGTATTGTCCGGCCACCTCCCCTCAAGCAGACAGGCTTATTGCGTGAAGCACATTACATGCAACTCAGTGCAGGAAGCAGTGGCTGTTAACACTGTTCACATTCATTTAAGATGAATTCAGCTTACAGCTTAGGTGCTGAAGCTGAAGTCAGTGAAATATTCCTATTGCCTTAACTGAAGCTTATCTGTCCTGCACAGCTTAATCCTCAGCAGTTAAACGCAGTTTGGGCTGTACTTTTTTGCCTTGGCCTTATGTTCCATCTGTTAGCCTGAACTGATAATGCAGCAGAAGTTTATACCTACTTTCAGTGGAATTTGCTTGAGGTTTTTTTAGGGATTATCTTTTTTAGATGTATGAAAATTCTTGTTAATGTACCCTATTCATGCCCAAAATACTTGATTATGTTCGCCTCCCGTGTTGCTTTTTTTTTTCCACATTGTATGTTGATGCCTGAACTTTCACTAAATATATTTTTCACTTGAACATTTCATCCGAGAATTACAGAGTGAAAAAGGAGAGAGGGAAGGAAAGGGATGGTTACTCCTTACTCACATCTGTCAATGCAAATTAAAGATTAAGGTTTGCTTTCTTTTGCCATAGTTTATGCTAACACTTTCAAAACCCAAAATCAAAATGTGCATTCCAGTTAACTGCATTCCTTTTTTTAAGGGCATGATCCAAATATTCACCTGTCCGTCATCAGTGTTTCCCTGAGTTCATTGGTCTTTGGGTTAGACTGTAATTTCGCATAAGCCAAAAATGATGGCTCAGTCTTTCTTTGCCCACTAGCAGATTTAACTCAGCAGATTTCTGAGAACTCGCCGTGAGCCAAAGCCAATTGCCCTTCCAAGCACTGCTTTCCACTTACTGACTCAGCTGCTCCAGCTTTTTGGCTGGATCCCTGCATCTTAGAATGTTTCACTCACTCCAAATGGAATGTGCAGGTTTTAGTAATCTTACAACTGGTGGCAATTGCAGAGGAAATTCAGGACCTTCTATTGAGGGTGCCAATATAAAGCTTTTAAACTTTTTGCCTCCATCATTTGCAGTTGCATTACACATTCTATGTGACGATCACCTTCTCTCCTCAGATGCTGGTGCTTTTACTTGTCATTTACATAGGCTATGCTCTTTGGGACCTGTTCCTGTCCTGTCAGAAGCACCTTTTAATGGCTTCTCTTTCTTCCTGGGCCTCTGCTGTCAGCTACCACACCTCACTCAGGTCACAGGCCTTCTCCTTAGCTTTTTAGAGATTTGAGTCCATCCCAGCTGAAGAAACATGCATGTGAAATAACATGACACAAACTCACACTGTGACAAGGAAAGGGGAACACCTACTGTGGATGCATTGCTTCCCGTACCTAAGAGATGAAGTCTGCATTACACAGGTTTAACTTATTCCTCCCAAGTATCACTGGGTACTCCTCTTTGCCTTGACTCTGTGGCAAGAATTGTCTGATTTTTTTAGAAACTTGGTCCTACACCTAGAAAAGAAGCTGAAAGAAAGCCAGAAGGTTTAAACCTGTTGATATCAAACACAGCCTTTCTTAGCTGTGCCAGTTCTGATCTGGTTTTGAAGACCTCTCCTGAAGACAGTTCATCTTCTGAAGGAGACACATTTTCCTTAGCAACACAGACAGGCTTTAGCAGCAGGATTCATCTGATTACATGTAGACATTCACAGCATCACTCTATGCTCCTTTCATATTTAACAGAGAAAAATGGACAATGCCTGACATACTTCATCCTACAGTAATATCTGAATAGGTCAGATGGATCATGTTCTAAAAGTGCCTGTTTCTCTACTGACTGCAAGTTGACTATCGAGATGTGGAAGTTTTTGTTCCAGATGCATATATTTAAGTGGATGCTGGTTGTGGAGGGATTTCTGCCTTTGAATGATCCATTGGGGAAATCTGTTGATGTTACTGTAAATACTTAGAGGCTACAAGCACTACAGATTAAAGTTCCTTGAGTCCTTGATCATACTGTCCCACCAAAAGACATTTCTTGATTACAAGACTTGGCCATCTCTTCTCTCTGTCAATGGAATATAAAAGGCTTGGAAGAGCATTCTCCAGAAAAAAACAGTGAGAAAAATCCCCCACAATTTCAAGTATCTCATATTCCAATACAGTTTGTATATCTACAACATTAATTTCATTGACTAATAGCCAGTAGAACTTAGTTTTCATCTTGATTCCAGCAGAAGATTGTTCCTTCAGTACATCTACATGCAGTGGAACTACTTTGCCAACTGTGTAGCTGTTCAACAACAGCAGTGTCTGTTTCCCAAGATACACATCCTCCTTTAATTCAGCCCTGGTTTTGCCTTTGGTATCTGCTGTTGGGGGCTCTGACGCTTTTGGAGTAACTGATTGGATTTTTTTCCTGCTGAATCCCAGCTACTCAAATCCTTCACCCTCTGCTGATCAATGGCTGAACACATTACATACCCTCAGGAAGCAAAGGCAGTTCAGAAATCCATGTCCAGCGTCTAGAGACCTAAAGTTCATATCCTTGTAGCCCACTCCTGCTTGACTCATTTACCAGTAATTTTTGATCCCTCTGTACTGTCCTCACCAGTGTTCAAAATCCCACAGTTCTTGTGGTGCAGCATTTTCTTACAGCTCCCATAGTCACAGCGAGACACCTCCTGTACAGCATTCTTCTTCCTGGCACACAACTGTGCCTCATCAGAGTTTTGTGCAGTCACGTCAGCCAGGGATTCCCCAGGTATTTTGTAGCTAAGAATAACTCTCTATAGTCATGGTTCACACATGGCCAAACCCAATTTATGTCCTGGTTTTGCCCTTTAATGCAGATACAAGTTACTCACAGCTGGATGTACTCTCTCTTTCACTTTTGTCATCCCCAGTTTCTGAGCCAGTCTAGATCCTGCTGCAGTTACAGGACTTCCACCAAGCCTGGGACAGATGTCTCTGGCTTTGCTGCTGCTGCTCATGTGACCAGGCTTGGAGGCTAGGGTGTTTAAGTTCAAAAATAGCAGTGATTTTTTTTCCGTCCCTCCTTTAAGCAAAAGAGTCTCACGTCCTACTTCATGTTGTGTATATATCCACATTAGCTTTGCTGGGGAGGCTCAGGAGAAGTAACTGAGACCCAGTTTAGTCTTCCTTCCCATCACTATTCATTGTGTCTTGACTGGATTTGTTTTATGGGATGGCTCTTGCATAGTAGTCACTACACTTTTTTTTTTTACCTGAGAGGGCATGGAGTAGGTGAAGAGATTCCCAGGGCTTCACTCATCCACAGATTCTAGTCATAACAGCATGTAGGGTGTATACAATCACTTGCTTCACTGTTTGAACCAAGAGCAATATTTCTTGAAAGGCAGATGGCTTGATGGTTAAAAGGTTAAAAGCTTTGTTAAACATGTGTGTGCGTTGCCATTGATTGTGGATTTGATGGTATTTAAGTGTACTTTGAAAGGAAACCATTGATGTAGAGCCCTCTCCTTGTCATCTTTACTCAATCCTAGTGTGAAACAGCCTAACAGATCGTCAATTTATTAATTGACCACAGAGTGCGGATCAAAAGACTGAAGTACATGGGTGGTAATTACTGTGGTTTGGTAAATCTGGGCACATGAAAGTTCGTTGCAGCTCCAGTGTAACTTTCTATGTGGTGAGAGAACAAACGAAAATCTGGGGCTGAGTTTGCATAACACATTTTTTATAGCTGAATGCCAAAAAATATTTTCAGATCATTATCATCAAAACTCTGATCTTCATATATTGCTTCAGGAGCTCATTTGACTTGGCAGGCCAACATAGACTCAGCCATGTGTGGAAAAAAGTGCCACCATTCTGAAAAGCGAGAAAGGAAATACTGAGTATGATCAGTAAGGTGATAGGCAAAGCTTGTATCGTCGTTAAGATGATATGCAAATTGCATGGGGGTTTGAAATCTTGTAGGATTGCCTGATGTTTGCAGTTCTTTTTTTCACCTGATGTTAGACGAAGTTGTTTGCCTTGCTTTCCCAATTGTACCTGGATTCCTAAAATTTGTATTTTATTTTAAAGGTAAGATAACATAAGAAATAAATGTAAACAGTGGTAGCACAGATAATATCTAAATGATGGTACAATAAAATGAGTTTGTAATACAATTATTAACAGATTATTGTTATGATAAATATGTAAACCACACTTCTTTGCAATGATATACCCATTAGATTATTCTCACAAGCATATAAACCTTTATAGTCCAAGAAGCCTATATAATGTATTTATGACAATGAGATAATTAGTGTGGCAGCACTATACCAGAAGACACTAGTCTAGCTAGTATTTTGTAAAAATTATCTAAGATCAACTCACTAAGTGTGTTATTTCTGTCGACCTAGAAATGCAGACCATAAGCACAAGAATGCAAACACTACAAAGCTGACAAAACAGAAATCACACGCTTCTGCAAGCAGAGCAGCATCCATGAAAATATGTTTTGACTGTTCTTGCCTCTGCAGTAAGTTTCTGTTCTTGAATATCTGGGATGATTCCTGAGAAGTCACAGAGGCGTATGAAGACCAATTTCTTGCTTAAAAACTTGTACACAAGTGTAAAAAGCAGGGTGTCCCTTATTAAAATGGATGGGATTTCTTCCGCTTCCTAAGATACAATGGTTTTGTGGAGTCACCATGCACATTAACACAATTGTCTGCACATCCTGAGCATTATCCATGCTGGTGACTCAGTTAAACTGAGCGGGCTGTTCAATTGCCACTCAAGACAACTTGGAAAATGGTGAATAGAGCATATTCTAGGGAAAGAAAAATAAAATATTGGAAATGCCTCCTACTTGAGCCTAAACACAAGAGGACTTGACAAAATCAAGAGCATCTTTGAGGACCTACAAAGAGACCTGAACACAGAACACCAAGCTGGCTCAAGTGTGTTACTAGATAGCATTCAGTTGGCAAGAGCAGGGAAGAGCAAAGAGACCGTTTGCCTCAGAGTGATAATTATTAGGCCATAGAACGGTCTCCCAAGAGAAAATTCCTGGAAGAACCAATACTTGGCTCATCTAAAATCACATTAAATAAAGCACTAGAAACTCTATTGTAACGAACAGGCTTCCACTGGCATGATAATAGAATCTTCTACTGTACTGACACCCAAAATCATAAAATCCAATGTCCTAATTTCCAAACCTGTGACTTAACACTTCTTTTTCAAGTGCGTCCAGGGTTGATTGCCATTTTGCTAAATGAGAATTTTTCAGAATTTTACCTGCATTTAAAAAAATTACTGTCTTTCCAGGGTAGTGGAAGCAAAAATGAAAGAACATTTCACATCTTAGTAAAGTCCACTCCCTTTCCTGTGCTATTTCTTGGGTGCCTTGCCTTTATAAAAGACAAATTCTTATCTCTCAGAGCACGTCTTAGCTTTTTACTTATGTGGTGTACATTGGCCCTGCTGGATTTCAGACACTGTGAAAGTGGATGTACCTAACTGGAAAATTGCCCAATGGGTTGTTGTAGGCACATAATTGACCATTTGACCTTTAAGCTCAATCTCAGTCCAAGGAGGTGGATTTTTTCGAGGTTTTGCGTGCTTTTAGACTGTGGCGTGTGACAACATTGAGAAATGTAAAGTGATAAGGAAATATCGCAGCGTTTTGACCCCTGCTTAAAGGAAAATAAAGCAAATAATAAGAGTAGTATACCAGCTGTAAACACAAGAGTAACACTGGAGTGTTCTTAATAGAGGCCTGGGGCACTGGAGTAAGTCAGGCTGTGCTGAGCCTGCAAAGCTATCTTTATCGACAGTGTCAGTATCTCTTTGTCTGACAATAATGGCACTAAAAAGTGTACTCTCACAAAAGATACAGTAAGACAAAAGGCCCGACTCAACAACAAATTACCCTACTTTTGTGTCATGGTAACTCCTCCATGTAACTGGGGAAACAGAGGTGCTAATCTAGCTCGTCTCAATGCAAAGATTACTGCTTGCCAGTTTTGTCGTAAAAACATCTTTGCTGAAATAAAACAACAGACAGTAGTCCGTAGTGTATTTTCTAAACTACACTATACTATAAACATCATAGCAAACTACAGGAGTGATATCCTACCCATCGTAATTATTTTTTTATGGCGGTTGTCATCAGGGACTACCAATACCCACAGTCTGCAGAATTATTTTTTTTAGCATACAGGCAAAAGAAGATACACTGTAATTTGAGGGACATTCTGTGTGAAGGCAAGCGACCTTGGCAGAGGGTTTTTACTTCTGTCTCAAAAGTGAGACAATTTCTGAAGAAAAGATGTATCTGAAAATAGGAGCAAGTATTGCTGCAGGATTGATGAAAGAAGAGGTTGGCTATTTGCCATTTAAAGATCTCTAGGCAAGGATGAGCATGTATATAAAATATACGCTTGGAATAATCCTAGACTTTATAAATCATTCCTTTTGTCACCTGAAAGACCCTGAGTTTGTGTTATCTCAGACCAGCGGGGAGTTCTGGTATTGGAAAAAATAGGCAAAATTGTTAGCCATTTAATTATATTTTCTGTGAGGCTGAAGAAATACTGTAGGGATTTTCCCCTGTAATGGAAGGCAATTACTCGAGGTACTGAGTTCCAGGCACTGCTGAGGGTTCACCTGTGTAACCATTAGTCATGGTGCTGAATGGTGGGTGACCAGAGCAAAACCAGTGGGGCCCATGGGATGGCTCCTGTCAGAAAGAGTTGCCATAATAAGCATTTCCTAGCTGAACCCAGAGGCTCAGAGGTCCCAGTTCCCTAATTCAACCTGGTCATCAAGCCACCCAAATGCAATGCCGAGTGACTTCCCAAGAAAGTATAACGGAGTTCAGAGCCGACCAACAAACCCAAAACCAGCTTTGTCACTGTCCTCAGATGCATGAGCTGGTTTGTTGGTTGGTTTTTTATTTGGTTGGTTGTTTTTTTTTAATTTTTACTCCTTTCTGCAAAAAGGAGTATTTTCTAAAAGCGTTGTTTTATCTCATGAATAAAACTTTTATCTCCAAAGAAAAACATTCCTACAACCCCTCCCAGCAGACTAAAGAGAGGCGTGGTTTGCAGCATATGAAGCCACAGAATCAACACCCCTAATTAGGTTCTATCAAGGAAATTCTGACTGCTTTGAAACCAATGAGAAAATATTCACCAACTTTTGCAGGATGAGAATTGAGCCTCAGTCAGACAGGGCCAATGTGAAGCCAGTGAGGTTCTCCTGCAAATTTCAGGGGGGCTGATGGTCTCTACTTCTATTCTTTTTTAGCTTTTTCTTATAGGGTGCATCTAAACTATAAGAAATGAACACCAAGTCCAAATGCTTTGTTAAATTTTTTCTCCATCCCTGTACCCCATTCACCTTCAACACTTAGAAATCATTTGGGACAATTTAAATCTCATTCAGCAGAATGGGTTTTCTAGTGACACATTACCATGCTTTGTGTGCACAGCATTTCTATTATCCTGCGCCGACCAGACCTTGTAACAGTAAGAAATAAAAGTTCCCATAAGTGTCGATCAGGCCTCTGTCTTGAGAGAGCAAACTCACAGAAATTTTTATGACTGTATCAAATACTGCTTGCCTGTGCATGGTGTGATTCTCTTTCCTGGATCAGAAACGCGGAGGTTCGGCTCACAGGCTGTGAGCTGGCCTCCTACACAAAGCTGACATCATAATTAATTAAAAGGAAGTAACCATACTACTGGTCTTGAGATGAAGCATTAGTGTAGCACATTCTGGACAGCATCCACTCCTACAAATGATATCACAAATTGCTTGGCACAGATACAAGCTCTCATCATTAAGGGAAAGTGCGAGAATGCTATTGGGATTCCTGGTATAGTGTAAAAACAAAGAAAAAGAAACCCATTTATTCAGTCTTCAAGGATGAAAAGCACGGAGACTACATTAGTGGGTACCTGGTGCAAGGTGTAAACTACATCAGATTGCACCAGACTATGCTAAGAGGTAGTTGCTGCCACTAATCCCTCATCAGAAATAGGAAGGCTTTCTGTGTGTCCCCTAAAGTACTCGCACTCCTCTCATATCGCCACTTTTCTGTAACATGATATGTATGTTCATTTGTTTCCCAGGATGAGGCTGAGCACAGCTGACACATTCCTATTGATTCCTTTATTCTGTCTTTCTAGGCATTTTGTTTAACAGTGATAGCAAGTGGGTGCATAATACTTACGATCTCTTCTCAGCTAAGTATTCACAGCTCAGACTCTGTTACTTTTGCATCTGTCTGCACTCCTGTTGGTGGATCATCCCCTGGTCTCTGTCATTTCTTGTTTTAGATCAAGTCTTCCCGGTAGAGCTGATGTCTGTGACAAGCCTTCTTGACCCTGTGATTCCCAGAAGATGCAGAGAACGGACACCCCAGTGACGATGACTCACTCTTGGAAGCTACTGCAGGTCCCAGCTCAGAAGCTCTCCTTCTTTTTTGGCTCGACTCATCAGCAGTGTAAGACAATCCACGATCCCTGAACACTGCTTATTATAGCCAACTGGAAAGAGGAAAGAAAAGAAAAGCAAGTTCACTGCTGTTAATAAATATGTGTTTACTACAATAGTCAGAAGTACCTTTTATCCGCCATGCTTTGCTTTTTCTTTCAATAGTCATCCTATGTTCTGAGGTGGATAGAGGTTCTAATTTCTGGAGGAAATAAACCTATTTCTTCAGTTGTTTTTAGAGGATAAGTTTACTAAAGAAGCTGATTAAATGAGCTGTTTCTGTTTGCTGGATCTACCTTGTGCTCCGTCTGACATTAAGAGGAAAATTGGATTGCCAAAGCATGGAATATTTAGGTTTTGCTCACTGTCTTTCTCTAGTCAGTAATTCTGTTAACATGCGAGGTATGGCATAGCCTTGTATCCATAATCATAGGAGCAAGTCATAGGTACATAAATTTGCAGCTTTTTTTTCAGTGGGATAGTAAAGAATAACTGGTACTTCTGCATTGCAGATTGACTGATTAGAAACATCTGTGGCTCACACACATGCCCTTTGGTGCATCCTTTTAGGGGAATACTAGACCCCTTAAGCCATCTCTTGGTCAGGAACTGCAGGCACGCTTCCCAGCTCTTCTGCCGGCATGTGAACTCCAGACACTGGAGGGCACCAGCCATGTCCTCCCCGCCTTGAGGTTCTGGTGTCTGCAAAGGAAACCCGAGGCATAGCTCATCCCAGGAGGTCCCAAATCTGGGTAACGGGGGTCCTGCAGATTCAGCTGGGAGATCTGGAGTGACAGTTAACACTTTTCCTCAAACCCTGAGGGTAGCTGAGAGGTGGTGCAGTCCTTCAAACCTGTGATGTTAGACCTCTGTATTTCCTGAGGTCCCCTGTAGGTTTGTGGATCAGTTCCGGATGAGGAGAATGAACTGAAAAGGAAGGAGAGCAAGATTAGAAATTACCAGTATGATCTCATATTCTTCAAGCTCTAGATTTCTACAGTTGCTCAAAGAAGGAAATGAGAAGCTGCGTAGCATTTTCTTAAAAGTGTATAGAAAAATATGTAAAATCATTGCTACTTATTTGAAAGAAAATCAGCAAAAGGAGGTTTCATAAACTACAATGTACACCTGGCACGTACAATGTTTTAAGAGATTTACATTTTCAAAAGAGGCTTTGTCTCTGTGGTTCACTCGAATCAGTCAAAGTTACTGTTCTGCCATGCTGAATTCCTTGCACTTTAGGGATTTAAGAGATTAAGTTGAAACGGGGAGGGGGGAAGAAAACAATGAATAACAAGTAGTCAGTTATGCTTTAAAACAGAGGAGCACATTTTTTTCATTTTCCTAAACTGCACGACTGTAACACAGTATAAAACAGCTAAAAGTCAAACAAACTACCAGGTAACCTGCTTTCCACTTCTACATTTAAGTCACAGCCGGGTCACGAGTCCAGTCAAAAATGCCCAGAGGTCTCAAGCTGCTGATAATTGAACTAGAATTTCTTGACAGTTTTTAGTCTACCAGTTCATTAGAGCTCTCTGCAAGACACAAGGGAAGAAAGGCAGTATTTCTAGCTACAGAGACAACTTCACTTTTCTTTATTTTTTGGTCTTCTGATTCCATTTCCCTCCAGTATTAGGTTTTGTGGGTTTTGTTTTTCGTTTGGCTTTCTTGGGGGGAGGTGGGGGGGGGGATGGGGGATGTAACTACAATTTAAATGAATTCTTTTTCACCCTCCATTTTCTCAATATCTTTCACCTAAGTGAAAGGTTAGTCTCCGTTTTTTGGAAGCTTCCAAAAGAACACTTAACTGGCATTTAGAGTACTTAGGGAACAGTGGTCACAAAAACATAAATCAGAAGCATCTGTGACTTCCAATAAAATATTTAAACCAAAGTGTGAAATGGTAGCTTAGCTTATTTTCACATCATATCCAGATAGTTCAACAAAGTCCATGCTCTGTGTACATTTTTATTCTTGTTAAAAATTTAAAAGGCAAGCTTTTAATGTCTTAGTATTAACTTAAGTTGTAATCAGTCTGTAAAACAATCAGAGAGATGCTATTAAAAGTATATTAATAATAAAACAGATGCTTCAAAGAAAGCTTAGTAGCACAGCAACCTCAGTCCACTTTGCTTTCCATATAGTGGGCCTGGCTGAGAATTACTGTGCTTCAGTCAAGCTTAAGAGCGAAGTGTTGGGTGGGAGATTCTAACTTTCCCTGAAAAAAACAAGGTTTGAGTACCCTGTTTACATGAGCTTTTTTTTTTTTTTTTTTTTAAAAAAAAAAAGAAGCAGATGTGTCTGTGTTGTCTTTGGTTTAAATGCTGAAATCAGTTACTGCAATCCTAAATTCCTTCCAAGGAACATTGAGGCCCAAGTATGAAATAGCCACCCAAGCAGCATCAAACAACAGCATATAAGCTGGGCAGAGGCTTTTTTGCTATCAGAGAGTTATGGCAGAGGAAAGAGAAGATGTGATTGTTAATCCCTGGTAGTTTCAGCTGCAAGAATGTTTCCAGAAGTGAGGCTTGACCCCAGCTAGTCCAGGATCTGAATACCAAGGTGCAGCAAGGCCATACTGATATAGCCCATTCTAAGCAGTAGCATCCTGAGGCATGGCCACAGATCTGTGTTTATTCCCAAGTTATGACATAATTAACTAAAGACAGCTTTAGAGCCAATAGTATTACTTAGTAACACCTATTGTATTCCTTTTCTTGCCAGCTTCCTTAGCTATAGTAAAGGTGCTCTATTGTAAGATATTTAAACTTTATGAAAAACCTACACTAGATTTGAATAGAATACAGTGACTGTTTCCATATTTCCAGTGCCTAAACCACCCATTTTGTGACACCCAGCCTTGCCAGTACCACTCATGCACATGTTACTTCAGGAATACATATACAGTTGTACAGATGCACTGTTAGCAGCTTCATATCCATTCTAAAGAAGAATTCTGCATTACTGATAGCACTTGTTTTAAAAACTTTTAAAAGCTATTAATTTAGAGCACATATGAGGGAATGCTAGCTATCTTTACATCTACAAATATCTCTGCTTTTTTCAGATTTTTACAGACCTATTTGCTCTGTCTGCTGTTGCCAGTAATTTAGGCTTACCAAGCACAAGCACAGGACAGTTGTACTCCAATACCTATAAAGCTTATTACAAACACAGAAGCAAAATTTTATCTTTGGCAATTACAGGAAATAAAGCCAAAATATCAATACCTCCCTTTCTAAAAGAGGCTGGATCCATTTCAGTCATGGAAATCTAAGTTACATCTTAAGTTACAGAGGTTCCTACTTCTCAAATTATAGATGCAAGTACAAATTAAATAAGTTTTGGGCCGAGTTCTCATCAGGCAATTCTTACAAGCAAAATGTTTTTTCAGGGTTTCAGTGAAATTGCTTATCATGTTTGTGGTAACACACGGCCTCAGGCCTATAGAAGTGTAGTACACACAGATACTGCCTTAATAAATATAGATTAATATTGTGCCTCTCTTGTAATAGCTTTAAAGAGCAATAGAAATTAAGCACATAGTTCTAAAACTATTGGACAGTCTCCAGCTGACCCAGGGCAGCTCATGTTTTACAGTAAAAATATTCTTCAGTACTCAGATTAGAAGACAGTCATAAATTGGTTTCTCCTCTACTTTCACGTCTGATATCGTTTACTACAGAGGTATGTGTTGAAGGAAGATACAAAGCTCAGACATGAGTCAAGAACCCTCCTTGACATACAGAAAAAATACCTTATCTCCCCTGAGTATGTTTAGGACGTTGTCATCCTTCCTGGATGGAGAGGGAGGCTTTTTGTCTCCAGTGAACTTTCCATAGCAGCCTTATCTCCTGCTCCAGCCCAATATGAATAATGTGCACAGACCGTGGGCTCAACACTAGGGATTGTTCTAAAAACATCCCCCTTCACATTATTTCACATTGCCACAACCCCTTGTACTGGACATGGGGTTAAGCAGGCACAGGGCATAAGAAGGCGCAAGGCCAGTGTCTCTGCTGGCTGTGCTGTCATGCCCCACTCCTGGCTCACCTTGCTGCGTGGAGCAACCAGCCCTCGCTGCTCCAGCATCTACTGCAACATGGGGCCTCTCCTCAACAGAGAATCATAGAATAGTTTGGTTTGGGAGGGACCTCCAAAGATCATCTAGCCCAACCTCCCTGCAATGAGCAGGGACATCTTCAACTAGATCAGGTTGCTCAGAGCCCCGTCCAATTTGACCTTGAATGTTTCCAGGGATGGGGCAGCTACCACCTCTCTGAGAAACCTGTTCCAGGGTTTCACCACCTTCATCATAAAAAATGTTTTCCTTATATCTAATCTAAATCTACCCTCTTTCAGGACACAGACAGGAAAACACACAGAGCTGGGAGGAAAGACAAGCTCCAGGGTCCAGCCATACGGATAAAACCAGAAAAAAATCCCATGACTTGGGTTGTCAGAGGCAGCCTCAGCTGTCTCTTCAGAGACTTCCACTTCTTGATGCTGGCTGGAAGGAGTGATGCATAAATTTTGGAGTGGCCCTCTGGGCTGTGTATCTGAAATACAGGAGCTTCAGGAAGTCTGGAAGCTGAGCAGCTGTGTTCACATCACAAGGACTCCAGTGTCTACCATATCCACATTTAACAGTAGTACCGTGGAAAATATTTATACCTTCTTTCACATTTGTATATTTTCAGGGCAACAATGAAAGGGATCCCAGACTCTCTTCAAATCAGCAGGTAACAAGCTAGAAAGGAGAGGCAGGGCCCTAGCAAATCCTTTTCATAAAAATAAAATGCTGAACATAACATGTGGGGTTTGCAAATGGTGACGGATCAAATGATATACAGTAATCTGTGGTGATCTCTTTCTCCACCTCTCCACTAAATGCTGATAATTCCACAGCCAGCTATCACTGGTGGCAAGGCACTCCAAGCAAGTTTTGACAGATAAAGTGACAGATGCTTTGCCAAGTACCTGCTGTGTCAGGAACTGCTAAATACTTAGCTGTACACCACATCTGACTATTCTAATTGCATAAGCCATCTCAGCTTGAAAAAAAAAAAAAAGAAAAGAAAAAAAGATAAAGTCTGTGCCCTACAATCCTTAAGTTACTGGACTTAAATTAGAAACCAAGCCAGAGACAAAAGCCCTGAAAGGGAGTTTAAACCAATGAAGGGGTTACAGCAATGTACACTGAACTTCCCGGAGAGGGAAACTAAATTTTCTATTGGTTTCAAATTCAGAGTTTATCTCCAGAGCATCTCTGTCCTCTGCTTCTCCTTGGGGATAATTTGGCTTTCCTCAGACTCCGTGTTGTCTCAGATCCCTCACCTTCCCTCACTCGGAAGGGAGCAGCAGGGTTTGGCCAATACCCCATCCCTCCAGCCGATGTTTTAGACCAGCTTGATTTACAGGCTGATGTTGATAGACAATGTCAGCGCTGGGAGCTGGTCCCAGCCATTTTAAGTGGTCAGACGGAAGAACTCACATCATCTCTGGATCCGAGGACAGAAAGAATTGCTGTTCAGAGACATGGAAGTATTTGGGGATTCAGATAATTATTCGATCACACTTACGAAAAACAAGTAAAGGGGTTGCATTTTTCACCCTTAGAACAAGACAGAAACATGGTCCGATACACAAGTACAACATCACAGAAGTAGAATTTTTTAAGTTGGATAGGGCTAAGCACAGTTTATGCTTGTATTTTTAAATACGTATTTTTACAGTTCCTGATAGCCAAGGAAATCTGAAAAGTGTAAGGTGGTGTTGAAGGACCCTTTTCCTCCAGGCCATCCTTTCCTCCCGCTCTCACTATCAAACTCTTACTGGTTGTGATGAGATAGGCAGAGACTTTGTTAATGGGATACCCAAAAAAATACGCTCGAGGTCTCCTTCATGTCACTTCTTTCATCCCTTTGATGAGACACCAAGACACTTTACATCAAGGACCTTTCTTAGCGGAGGTGGGTTTTGTTAGGCTTAAAAAGAGGAAGTCACAATCTCTTGGGAATCAACCCAGCACTGTTGTCATTGAAATGTGAGAGATTCAGGACGTAGTGTAGTCCTAAGTCACCTTTCAGGATTCAGATTCTATGTTTATGGAGGGAAAAAGAGAGAAATGAGGCACTTATACAGAAATCTATTCTGGTGAAATGCAAAGCAAAAATAAGAGGCCGATCTTTTCCTGGACGGCATTACATGCCGTTATTTATATAAGGATTGGAGGCTTTATCTGCAGCTTACGTCTGTAAGAATTTCCAGGAGTTTTTAGAACACAAGAATGCAATAGCAAAAAAAAAAAAAAAAAAAAAAAAAAAAAAAAAAATTATAATTAAAACAAGCTATATTTAAACCTAACCGCTACAGTTGAAGGAGAGTACAGCTTTTGATTTTGTGCATAAAGGACACTGAAAATGGCAGGGGAGAAATATTTGCAGGCATGTGATAGCGTTGCAATTACAGTTACATAACAAGGATGCAAACCCAAGAAAAAAGTTTCAGTTTTCTTCAGCAGAGTAAATAGATGAGTGTGGCTGAAGCTGCCTTTCTAAGCACAAAGCATACTTACGTACAAGGTTTATAAAGCATGAACTCAATGAAAAAGACAGCCTTTGATGTTTCTAGGTAACAGCTTTCATTTAGAGTTATATTAAAAAAAAATCTATGGTGATCTTTACTCAGTATTTGTTTACTAATTATTACTAATTATAACACATCCCAAAATTATTTTCATAGGAAGTTATTTAATAGATATTTTATGTATATACAAGTGTCCTGCAGAACTATTTCCTTCTCATTTGCTCTATTCTTGATTTTGCTAGTAAATCCAAGACAAACTGCAGGACCTAAAAAAGTAAGTAGAACTTTACAGCAGGGAACACACGTACTGAAATATAACCTTCCTATAGATTCTAGGTGCCTTTCTATTTGTTGTAGTAAGGAAACAACCAAAAATCCTGCAACTGAATCAGACGATGACAGAAGGCTGAAGACGTACAAGACACTTCTGGAAGCCAATGAACTTGCTAGCTTCACTTGCACAAATCTTTTCTAAGAGCCAATAAAATTTTGAAGTTCTAAACTAAGGTAAAACTTCACCTTTCTATTAGATTGACCCTGCTGCTTCTATGCTTCTTTGCTCCTTCCCTCTCCATCCTCCATCTCAGTTATGTCTTCGTCAGTTTCTTTGGACTGCAGCCCTTCAGAGATGGGACGATTTTATTGCTGCACCTCCACTGCTCAGCACAGCTGGGTCCTCATTTAGATTGGGCCCTGTGGCTACCACAACAGGATAAGATCATGCTGGAAATATGCTTTTGTTCCTCAAAAATCTTACCAAATGGGACTACCAAGTATTATATAAAGAAATATAGTCCTATACATGCTAGTACCCATTCTCTCGCATACAAAACACAACAAAACTGCAGCTCTGACATGCCAGTAACACTGATTCATCCATCTGAATTCCCTTCCTCCCATTCCCTGAATATTTCTAATGTGATCCATCAGTTTTCAGATTGAGAACCCTTCATATCTTGTTATGTTACATACCGATTAACTCAATGTCTTGAGATGAAATTTGAGAAGACAAAATATCGTATGCACAAGCAGGCATCTTTCTAATAAAGTACCGTGCTTGCTGTAATGGAAGCTTGTTTTTAGAAAGTTAATAAAGAGATTAATCTTCCAGACCAGAGGCAGTAGGGAAATTAACAGTTGTTTAATCATGCAGAGCTGTAAGCTGCTGTACAATGTTAAGTATAAGACTAGTCACTGACCCTTTCTGGTGAGTGAATGGATTATTATGTTCAACATTTCAATTTAGCCTAATACCACAAGTGCACAGTAATTGTGATTTTATTATACAGTCACATAAATAATGCAATATTTTTAATGATCCATAGCCTTTAAAACACCACAGTGAAAACTGTCTAATACAATAAGAAGGTACTATGCACTGTTTAATTTTTACTGACATTAAATTAGTAAGAAACATTAAGAAATTTCAACAGCTTTAAAGAAAAAAAATCAACATTGTAGCAATGAAGTTGTCTAGGTATAACACAGCACATGTCAATAGATGTATGGATCATTGATTAGGAAAGGAATCTGGAATCACAAAAAGAAGGTAAGCACATTGTAATAATAAAGTCTGACTTAACATAATCATTATTCTACCCTTATACTAAAATAACATCTAACGCATGTAGGAGATTTTACAGTTTAACAATGCAAACACTAAACTGATAATGAATCATCCCCATGTATTTCATTGTTTTCTTTAACTCTTCCAAAAGCAATGTATTCCCTTCTTCCTCCCCAGAAAGAGCAAGGATTTTAGTGAAAATATGACGCTGAAGAATTTCCTTTAATACAAGGATGTCTAGGGAGGCTCCATTCCACTACCCATGGTAATGGACCTTTTTTGTTATTTTGTTCCTTTAAGTAACCCAAGGACTTCTGTAGCTTCTTGTTACTCTGAGAAGGAGCACAGAAGTGATATTAACTTGTTCACTTTTCACAATTATCCCCCAAATTAATACTACTGTTTAAAAATAACATCTTTTATCATTAAACATGAAAAATCCTGTTTTTTAAAAAGACAGCCCTCACATGCCCTGATTTTCTATTTCCCCTTACACTACTTTATTTCTAAACACCAAGTTAAATAAATAAATAAATATGCAAAAGCTGTGTCCTACTATTTCCCATCTAAATATTGTGATGCAGAGACACAGAAGCTATTTTTTCAGGTTCTGATATTCAACAGTTTAACAATATCATGATTTTAAATTCTTTGGTTTCCTAGCAGTCCTAAAGGAATGACAGCCGTATATAGCCTGTTGCAGAATTTCTTTCAATGAGCCTCATATATGCAAGCGTAAGGGATTTTGAGATATTCACACAACAGTAATGATTCCCTCTTTAAATTACTAAATAAATATGAAAGGGAACAAGCTAACAGGTTCTCCTGATGAGTTTGTCAGGGCTAAATCTAGATTCCTTCAATGCCAATAGGAGTTTTGCCATGAATTCAGTAAAGCCAAGACTTCGTGAATTACCAGGACAGCAATTCTGATGGCTGTATGTGGTGGGCTGACAGTGGCTGGACACTAGGTGCCCACCAAAGCCACTGTATCACTCTCCTCCTCAGCTGGACAGGGGACAGAAAACAGAACGAAAGGATGATGGGTCAAGATAAGGACAGAGAGATCACTCACCAACTACCATCATGGGCAAAATAGACTCGACTTGGGGAAATTACTTTAATTTATTACTAATCAAATCAGAGTAGGGTAATGAGAAATAAAACCTAAATCTTAAAACACCTTTTCCCCACCTCTCCCTTCTTCCTGGGCTTAACTTTATTCCCAAATTCTCTACCTCTTTCCTCCAAGTGGCAGAGAGGGACGGGGAATGAGTGTTGTGGTCAGTTCATCACGTGTTGTCTCTGCTGCTCCTTCGTCCTTACACTCTTCCCCTGTTCCAGCGTGGGGTCTTTCCTGTGGGAGACAGTCCTCCATGAACTTCTCTGATGTGAGTCCTTCCCACAGGCTGCAGGTCTTCATGAACTGTTCCAGCACGGGTTCTTTCCACAGGGTGAGTCCTTCACAGGCTCACAAATACTGCCAGCAGGCCTGCTCCAGCATGGGCTCCTCTTTCCATGGGTACACAGGTCCTGTCAGGAGCCTGCTCCAGCATGGTCTTTTCACAGGGTCACAGCCTCCTTTGTGCATCCACTTGCTCCAGTGTGGGGTCCTCCACGAGCTGCAGGTTTATATCTGCACCACCATTAACCTCCATGGGCTGTAGGGGGACAGCCTGCCTCACCATGGTCTTCACCAGGGGCTGCAGGGGAATCTCCTCCCCTTTCTTCTTCACTGACCTTGGTGTCTGCGGAGTTGTTTCTTTCACATATTCTCACTCCTCTCTCCAGCTGCTGTTGCACAGCAACTATCCCCCCCCCTTCTTAAATACATTATCCCAGAGGTGCTACCACCATCACCTGTGGGCTTGGCCTTGGCCAACAGCAGGACTGTCTTGGAGCCAGCTGGCATTGGCTCTGTCTGACATAGGGGAATCTTCTAGCAGCTTCTCACAGAAACCACCCCTGTATCCTCCCCACTACCAAAACATTGCCACACAAACCAAATACACCATATAAATTAACAGTAGATTTAGAGAATTCTTCTGATCTCTCTCTCCTCTTCCTACAAGCCAGTTTAACTTCTGTCTTACTTCTTTACTGTCCCTTGATGAACTTGGTCTTACAAGACTTGAGAATCCTTTTTCTTTGAAGTAGAGCTGATGGTTTTCATTTGGAATTAAACGACACAAGGACTAAACACCCCTACTTGCTCTGTTTGAAAAGGCCAGAAGAAAGTAAACTTTCAAATAATGTCCCCACTGTTAGACTAAAGGGATTGAACAAACTAGATAACCCAATGCCTACAAAATCCTTCTTACTAAATCTGCTAAATCTGCTAGCAGCTGTGCTGGTTTGACTGGATGGTTTTAGAGACACAGAGAAATTGGCCAAGATGATCATGCCTTTCCATGAACACCATTTGATAACAAATATTCTTGTCTACAGCAACCTGGCTAGATTCAAATCAAGAGAGGTGCTGTAGCTTGTTATAAATCCCCTAATTAGCCATTGTTTTGGTTTTTAGTTTTTGAGCTTGATACCTGCATGAGATTTCATTTAGTCCATCACAAACATCATAAAGTGCTTTATACTCTATACTAAAGTACTTATAAAATGATTTACACAATAGAGAAATACAGAACTAAAAATCAACCACGAGTTGGACACTTACGACTACACAGGTAACGAGTTACATGTGTAGTTCTGCAAGTAGTTCTGGGCTGATAAATGACTTATTTCTCCAAACTTCAGATGAAAAAAATCTCCCAGCTTGAACATGAATTTTCTGTAGCAAAGAATGCTTTGCAACTCCATAAATCACAGAGGTCATTAGACAAAAGAAAGAATGAAGCAAACAAACAAAGAGGTTAATTCAAAACTTGTTCTTCATTCTACTTGTTGCTTGGTACTGCTTCCAATTTACTATGCTTCTGCAACATATGGGCCAAACCTAATACCAGTTATGCTAGTGTATCCCAATTCTCTTCAAAAGCATTAATATAAATACTTGTTAATGTACTGCAGAGCTGATTTGTATGCCAGGTATTAAAATTAGGGCAACTTCTGGATATTCTGCTGGCTAATCAAGCTGTTTGTTAAGTATTATTAATATCTGACTTCAGAACAAAAATATACTGCCTGTCTTCTAGAAAATGTTAAAATGTGATTGCCAAACAAAACAATTTTGAAAAACAAAATCTGATTGGTGTTTTTAATTCTCAGATTCTGCTCAAACATCCCCATGGTTTACAGTTCGGGGGAGTAAAACATGATTAGTTGTTTAACCATGTTTCAGCAGCAAAAGGATGACCTGGTGACAAAGGACATGCAAAAGGCCAAGGCCCTCAGTGCCACCTTCACCTCAGGCTTTACTGTTAAGCCCAGCCTTCATGAATCCCAGGTGCCTGAGACCTGCAAGAAAGTCTTGGGGCTGGGTTGAGGAACACGTAAATAGGCTGGACGTACACAAGTGCGTGGAACCTCATGGTATGCACCAACAACTGCTGTGGGACCTGGTCTATGTCACTGTGAGGCCACTCTCGATTATCTTTGAAAGTAGGAGAGAACTGGAAGAAAGCAAGTATCGGTCAGTCTCATCTTGATCTCTAGGAAAGCAAAGGGGCAAATCCTCCTAGACACCATTCCCAAACATATGAAGGATACGAAGGTGATTGGGAATGCTCAGTATGCATTTATAAAGGGAAAATCATGCCTGAACAATTTGATAGCCTTTTACAATAAAACAATTGGCTTTATGAATGAGAGAAGAGCAGAGGATGTAATTTATCTTGACTTTAGTCAAGGACTGACTTTTAGACATGTCAATTTTAAGGCTTGTCTCCCTGAACTTCCTGACAGGTGACCTAATGAAGTACAGGCTAGACAACTGGTCAGCGAGGTGGATTGAACGAACTGCTGAGCTCAAAAGGTTGTGATCAGCAGCATGAAGTCCAGTTGGAAGCCAGTCCCCAGTGGTGTACCTCCATGGTCAGTAATGGTGCCAATACTGTTTAACATCTTCATTAATGGCCTGGATGACAGAACAAAGGCTGCAGATGATACAAAATTGGGAGGAGTAGCTGATACACCAGATGGCTGTGCTGCCATTCAAATGGTTGTGAACCATCTGGAGACATGAGCAAACAAGAAATCTCATGAAGGTCAAAGGGAATTGGAAAGTCCTGTCCCTGGGGAGGGACAACCCCATGTGTTATGGGGTAACTAGAATACCCCATATACACTGAAGGCTGACTGCCTAGGTAATGGCTTTTCAGAAAAGGACCTGAGGGTCCACAAGGTGAAGATAAAGCAGCAATGTGCCTTTGTGAAAAGAAAGCCAACAGCCTCCTGCTTTAGGAGGAACACCACCAGCAGGTCAACAGAGGTGATCCTTTCCCTCTGCACAGCACTGGTAAGACATGTTGTGAGTAATGTGTCCAGTTCTGGGCTCCCTACAACAGATGAACATACTGGAACAAGTCTACCAAAGAGCCATGAAGACGAGTAAGAGTCTGCAGCATCTTCCCCATTAGGAGAGGCTGAGTGAGTGGGGACTGTTTAGCCTGGAGAAGAGAGAGGTCTCAGGGAATCTTATCAATGTGTGTAAATACCTCATAGGTGTGAGCACAGAAGACAAACCCAGACTCTTCTCAGTGGTACTCAGTGATAGCAAAAGAGGAATTGAAACAGGAAATTCCATTTAAGCATAAAAAAAACCTTCTTTGCTGTGAGGGTGCTCTAACACTGGAACATATTTCTCATGATGGTTGTAGTATTCCATCTTTAAAGGTATTCAACACCGGACTAGCCATGGCCCTGACCAATCTGCTCTTCCTGTCCCTGTTTTGAGCAGA
Organism: Pluvialis apricaria; assembly: GCA_017639485.1. Taxonomy (NCBI): domain Eukaryota; kingdom Metazoa; phylum Chordata; class Aves; order Charadriiformes; family Charadriidae; genus Pluvialis; species Pluvialis apricaria. The sequence goes on along the minus strand of CM030044.1, from coordinate 44,895,947 downwards.
GGCCTTGACTAGAAGAAATCCAGAGGTACCTTCCAAACTCTTCTATTCTGTGATTCTGTGAACTAGTGTTTGCTATCTGCAGTCAAGCTATGGAGACTGATCAGTTCTTATTCCCTCGTGGTGTATGTCTTGCCTCCTTTTTTTGGAATACTACTAGCCTTTACATAATAGCTGCATAGAGATATACTACCCTGAGTCTTGAAAATCTCAAGCCTCCAACACACATAGACTGTCCAATTTGCACTACATATAACAGAAAATTAGACAATTTGTGACAATCTTCCAATATATTTGTGCTAGGCTTAACCTAAAATCCTCTGTGTTATTTTGTCTATTTACACAGCCTGTTCCCAACTGGACAAAAGTGACTTTTAATTAAAGCAAGCTCCACTTTACAGTTCTGGAATGCTGTAATTTTGTCTCTTTTCTCTGGAAATGTTACAGTACTGAAGCAACAACACCTGTGATAGAGAATAGAGGCCAAATTAAATTATATATTTAAGACGATATAAAGTGGGGTGAATGGAATACTTAAGAAAAAGCTGATGAAACAACAAGAACTCTGAGAAGAAAGTTATAAGGTTTGCTATCAGACTGGCAACCAGACTTGTGCTTAAATGTCCCACTGATGTGAGCAGCCAGAAAGACAGCCTAATTAAAGGGGAAATTTACTGAACAGAAAAAAATGTCTGCTGAAAAAATACTGACAGAAAATGCCTGCCAGCCTAGGAGTCAGGAGCTGGGAGCCTGGGAACTAAGCATGTGAACCAGAAACATTCTTGAAAAGGGCAGCTGGCCTCGTGGAAGTACAACTGGGGTACCTAGAAAGCAGAGACATCCTGAGATACCATTGATAAGTGCAAAAACAAGGGACTGAAACGGCACCTCATAATCTGAAAAGGCGGAAAACAGTCTAGAAAAATAAAAATTGATTGGAAAGAACACAAAACTTCTCATCTATTGGGTGCTACAGGTGAAAAATCAAAATTAACAGCATCTCTTGGCTTCTTGAAGCAGTGATGTCCTACTATGTCCCTGTGGTATAAAAGTAGCTTAATTTTTATCTAAAGTGGAGCTTCTCTCCCTGAGAACTTCCCTTGCTGAGTGTACTTTTTCTTTTCTAAACAGGTTGAATTCTCCACATGAACTTTCTATGAAGTTTTGGTTCTCACTGGGAATGCCCAGATGACTCCAGACTCCATGACACAGACTGCCTTTGAAGTGAGACTCTGTCTGTAATCTCACTGGTCCCCCTTTTTGGGCCAACTTTTGGGGTCAGTTCAGTTTGTCCTCTCACTTCTGGGATGGTTCGGTCCACCTCTGGGATTGGTTTGTCCCCCACTTTGGGATGGTCTGTCCCCTCCTGAAATCTGTCTAATTCAGTTGATACCAATATTATAAACCCACATAAATAATCTACTTACCTGTTATTATAAAGCCACATAAATAATCTATTATACCTGTTATTATATTCTTGATAAATTGATTCACTGATGAAAAGTTCATACTAGCCTGTAATAGTATATACCTGATTGGTTGTTGCTGTTATTAATTGTTGATATACAATTGATTGTTGCTGTTATTGACTGCTGCTGTACTATTGATTGATATTATATTATTGATTGCTGATAGTAATTTGTAATAGCTGGATATAAATATTCACTTTATTAATCATAAGTATGCTTGCTAGAGGTGATTTTTTAAATTATTTTTATTTTTGTAGTAGTTTGCTTGCTATTGGTGATCCTACAAACCCATGGTCACAACCTCTATACATGGACTGGATAACCTTTTAGGTCTTGACACCCACCCAACTTCGTCTCCTTTCCGTAAAAGCATTATCAACAGAGAGATACAAAGACCATCTGGGGTTGTTCCTTGCACACAAGAATATCTAAGTGGCATTTGAGTTGTCTATTTATTGTCTCTGACTCTGTTTCACAGTCTTACATAGAGGATGTCTTTGGGTGTGTCATCTGTCAGTTTCAGGTGTTCCCAGACCAACAGTCTCCATAAGGCCACTTGTCCACACAGTGTTGGAGGCAATGGTGAAGAAACATCAGGAAAGGAGGAGAACCACTGAAAAGAACAGAAATATTGGGAGGCAGATGAAGCCTAGAAAGAAGCCTGAAAAGGCTTCACCTTGCCTTTCCTATCTACAAATGCAGCTAATAGTATTTTTCTCTTTTGCAAAGTACTCAGTTGTATTCAAGAGATGATCTGAGTTGAGTGCACTTCAGCCAATGCAAGGTACCTCTCAGTCCCATCAGGATGTGAACCGCTGATTGTAGGTGGTAATCCATGCATAATCCTGATGACATGGCTGACATTCTGATTTTATCTTTGCACACCTGAAGAAGTTAAACAGTGACTGTGACTGTCAGTAATACTGCAATACACCTGTAACCTACTGTGTACAAGAAAAAAAGATAGGCAGAGCATGACAACCACTTCACGCAGATTTGAGGGATTTCGAAGACCTTTCAGCTATGAAAGAATCATAAAAATTCTACACATTGAGGAATGTATCTGTAAAATAAAGTATTGCAGATCTTGAATAATTTCACTCTATTGAAGTCTAAACATACTAGGTAGGATTCATCCTGTTTAAATTTACGTATCTCCATTTGGCATCAAATGCAGTTGTTACCTGCCAGGCTCCCTTAACAGGTAACAATGGAAAACAGGTACTCCTAGAGGAAATTCATCTAATCCATGTCAAAGCCATCTGAAGGACTGGATTAAAAACATTCTGAAGTTGATGATTTTTTGTAATTAGCTTCCATACACAGAGTTTACAGTAACTAGCTCACGCTTCATCTTTTAGCTTTTGATGCCTGTGTCAGAACTGATGAACTGTCCTTTTCTAAAAGAAATTTTTACAAAAATCTACTTAACCTCAGTTTAGGAGAATGATGATTTAGGAAACTAGTCTATATCTAACACTTGAATTCTGAGCAAAGTTAAAAACAGTTTCACCACTAAGTGTGTCATGGTATGAAGATTCAAGCTGTGCTGTGTTCCTCTACCAGGAAGAAGAGAGGCTGCTGCCCTCATATGCTCCAATTTGTACTGAAGTACCGAGGCATATCTTAGGGGAAATGAGATCTTTCCAACTTCTCAAAAGTAGCGTGAATATGCAGATTGGGGCAGAAATATGACAACTAAGATGCCACATGCTTCTTTTAAAATACACAAAGGCTCACACTGTTCCAAGGAATTCAAAGAACACAATGTAGGCTGGGCCAAGAGAGAAGAAAGCACACTTTTCCATAGGGAAGGGTAGAAGGAAAGTAACTACAGGAAAAAAAGACCTCATGATTTTCAGTAAAAATCACGTTCAAGTGAGGGGGATCTGGATCCTACACAGTTGTTAAGAAGACAGTAGCAAGAATGACAGACTTTACATTACCCTTTTCTAAATCTTATTATTTCTTGAGTTACTGTAAAATGAGTAAACCTATGTATTTGCTCACCTTTGCCCTTGTATGTCCCTGAAGAGCTGAACTGATAATCAAGAATAGTCTCCATGTTGGAGGTACAGAAAAGTCATGTCCAAGGTGAGGGTGGGTCAGATGTCATCTGCTCTGTTTCTGTCACTGGGTTATTTGAATGTCAAAACCTCTGCCTTTGGGATGTGAAACATGTAGGCTAAATCATCCAGCTAGTGTGCTGGAAAATCCAAGACAAAAAGTCAAACGGCTACATAATCAAAGGCAAGGTTAAGAAAAATATCCAGCACAGTGAGTCATGGGACCAAAAATCTCACAAATGAGGAGCCAGGGAAATTCTTCAAGTGCACTGTAACATTGCTTACGTGAAAAGATGTTTCAAAAAAAACCCCAACCAACCAAAAAAAAAAAAAAAAAAAAAAGCAACCCAAACCCTAAACATTTTTCTCCACAAATGTCAAAGCAGTTTGCACTGTTCCTCCAGAAGATCTTCACTGAAACTTCCACAAGAGCAGCAGAAAACATCATTTTTACAGATCATTTAGATTCATTGGTAAATGATTCTGCCAGAACTTTCTTGTGCAATTCTAGCTGCAAAATATTACTCCTGCAATACCTGTAAGCCAATTGTGCTGTAGGGCTAAAGCAGAGAACAGAATTTGATTTATTACTTTCAATAGTAATATTCCACAGACAGTCCCAATATTATAAGGTTGTTTTCTTCCCCTAAGGAATGATTAAACCATTTTTGCATTCTAGTGTTTCACAACAGTTCAGTGATGGTCAAAAGATTGCATCTTTTTGTGTAGGTACTTCCAACTTTACATGACTGAAACTCGATCAATATTCTCATGCTGCATTTTCAATAAGTCATCATGGACAACTTTGCTGAATTAGCAAACTCTGAATTGACACGGAATTAATAAAAATCCCCAAAGGGATCCTTTTTCCACACTCGCACTCAATGTATCCTTTTCCTAGCAAGGGATAAGTACTGTGGTCTACCTTAAGATCTAGATTTTGCTCACTCACAGTAGCGTTAGACACAGGTAATTTCATGAAGTTAATGGAGCTGCCCCTCTTAGACACACCATGAAAGATTATGAGAATCTGGCCATCATAGAAGCAGTACCACCCACCACATTTTAGACTGCATGTTAGCTTTCATTCTTGTTTTTCCCAGTTTCCTGTAAAGACAAGGGTTATACAGCCATGCCCTGCTCCTCTGACTGTCAATGCAATCAGCAACCTGTTGAGCTCTTTTCCAAAAACTGTCACATTTGATGTTCTTTTAAGTTCTGGGAAAACAAGTGACTTTGTAGTTAGACTTAGTAAGTGACTTTTTATCTGTTTGTAGAATTTGTAATCATCTCAAATGAGGAAAAGAGATTAACATAAATGCAAATGTTACTAGACGTCCAAGAATCCACATTACACATTCCATACCTTCAGAAAAAATAGCAGTTATGGCTTGCATCTTCCTAGAAACGCAAAGTCTATCGGGCCTAAGACACAAATCTACAGGAATCCAGACTTACAGGATGTTTGCTGTTACTCATACATACACTTTTCTGGCTGAAATTTTCCAGGAATATTTTTTTTTTCTGTAGATGAAGTTTGGATGAAAAGTTTCAACTCCTTTGAAACACAAAGAAAGCTGGGGAAAAGCAAAACACTTTAAAAATATTTGTTAGGATATATATTTTATTTTATTATTTTTTTAAAAAGAAAACTTTCTTAGTTGGGAACTGAAGGGAGATAAATTATGAAAGTTCTTATCCTGCCACTGTCTTGAGGCAGCGGATAGCTTCTCTATGACTGTCAATCCTTTGTGCATTAATAATAATTTATGCTTATAAAAATGCTACATCTTTCCCAGTGTAAATCAACAGTTTTAAAAAATCACAAACCGTTTTTAAAATCACATATAAGTGATGGCAAAAGTAAAGGAATACTAAAGTCAGTATTTAGACAAGAAAAATATGCTGCATTGTTTAATAGTGAATTGGTCAGCAGCAAATGAAAATATTTCTAGCATTACTAAAGGAGGTTATGGGTTCGTTTGGACACTAGAACGCAATTATATGTGCTTCATCTTGTCATAAAACGAAGATGTGACGTGAGAGCACTCTTGTAATTGTTATGTCTGCTTTACTACATTGCTGTTAGCCAATCAATCTCATTGGCATTTGAGCAAAATACTGCGTTTTGAAAGCGAGGTCTTCACATGGTCAGGTCCTTTGCTTACTTCACTGAGCAATTTTATGAATTCCAGCCCAGCAAAAGTCAATGAAGGAAAAGCATTTTACACACCCTGAAAACACAACATTCAAAAACACCCCATTTTCATTGTGACATAGATTTTTTAGGTTTGCCTCACAAGTCTGCCTCATAAACACAGATTTTCGTGTTAGGTAGAAGGTTATTTACATTTAGTATACAAGCCTTATGCTTCATTAATATTGATTTGTACATTAGAATTAATATCTTTTAAACACTAATCTTTTTTAGCTTCTTTTCTTTTTGTCAACTGAAAAAGCATTATCCTTTCCTTCTTCAAGTGACATAAAGGCAAGTCATGAGTATGTCTCTTTAAACTATGAATACACACCCGAGAAAAAGTTTTAAAGTTGTATTTTGGGTTTTGGTCCCAAGAGATATAATATCCCATGTGGTATTTTGGTCAGCTCCATGATTCTGAAACAATTAAATTTATTAGCATAGGTCCATCAGACTGAAATGTTGTTTCTGTCTTCCTTTATAACCTGTTGCTGTAGTTAGCATTTATAGGTTTCTATAACCTGAAGAAATATAAATAATTTCCATCAGACAATAGCAGTTATTATATCCTGCTACCTTTGCTTCTCTTTTGTCTTTGCAATCTTTTAGTCTGAACATGTCTAAGTAAATGCACATTATTCATTACCATTTCCATTAGTCATGACACAGGTAGTCAATCATTTGCAAAAAATCAAGATGTTTAGGAAACTGTACAAATGGATAAACACAGAAATTGTTCATGCCACATATTTGGTTCTCACAAAATCCATTCTCCTTTACATGATTTATCTCATATAACTTGCAATTACTTGGCACAACAGTATATATTTCAAATAGCTATGTTGGAAATTCAGAAAAAAAAAAGCAGTTTTCAGGCAAGTCATATACATTGGTTTATATAGTGAAGTTTGGAAGATAAAAATCCCACTCCAGCCTGTAAGGGGAAGATGGCTGAGAAATTAATAGCATTGCCTTATCCATTCAAGGGGGATGTTATCCATTCATCAGCTTGATATGTTTGTTTCTTTAAGACTGTCAGCAGTTGCAAAGTGATAAGATAATGGAATGCGTTCATTTTCATTAACTGGAATATTTCCTCACTGAAAGTTGAATATAATTCCAGTTATTTTAGTAATGAAGGGATAAAGATACTAATCACTTTTTAGCTAGATATATTTGAATAAACAAATGCTGCATAGTCATTTACAAAAAGATACATTTTTACACAAATTCATTTGGAGTTTTTTGGTTGGTTGGTTTGGATTTTTTTGTTTTTAATATGGACACCCATCTCAGAAATAAGAGCTTTTTAGTAACCTTCTGACTGTTGCATTTTCCTCCCCTACAATTAACATCGCTAGTGTAGACTTTCAAAACAGCTTTTATATACATATTGTCAATTAATAACTTGATGTAGTATTTGCTTTTTTTGTACATTGAAATGCTTTCATTTAACAAACTGTTCTGATTTTGAGGGCAGGTCATATATAGGATCTATGGAGATCACGGTATTCTGATGGCCACTATCTCAACTTCACAGGCTGATGGGATCCTTTATATTATACTGCCCAATGAACAGTCATCTATAATTCACTATGCAGTTACCATAACCATAAAGATTTAACATTTGTAGTTCCTCTGAGTAACTGAAAATCCATATGAGCACGAATAAATCACAATTGAGGAGACTTACTCCTACCTAATCCCAGTGATCAATGTATCGCTGCCTGTTAAAAAACAACAGAGGCAGGAAATCTGGAAGTTTCTATTGAAAGAAAGATTTTGATAAAACAAAAATAAATAGAAAATATGGCTTTCAGTCACGGTATTTGAGTTCATTGATGAAATGCATCACTAAAGAACACAAGATGCAACATTGAATATGCGTAGACTTAAGCTTAGTAAAGGAGGCTTTCAATAGTATGTGATTTTCACTAAATGCAGATTAGTGAGGTGGCTCTCCCTGACATACGTTTCCCAGTTATGTTTCCAGCCTGATGTTAGAACAGGAATAACTCAATTAAACCACCATAATTAAGTCGTAAGTCCAAGGTAAATGAGAGCAGGTAACACACTTTATCAACTCGATGGACTCTGTTCAGTCCAAGGCTCTCAGTGAAGCTGAGCTCTCCGGCAACAGCAAATCTTTCCAAGGAGAGCTGCTGAAACACAGCGCATGCACTGCCTGCTGGCAGCCTGCACCTCCATCCAGCTGAGCTCAAAGCTGGATGGAATGGCTGCAGTCATACACAGAAAATACAGAGAGCCCTTCTCACAGAGACCATATCAAAACAGCTACAGTGAAGATCTTTATAGCAAACACAATCTCCTCTCTCTGATAAAGCTGCCTTTGATCTTGCGTAATTCTGAAAATATCAGGGTAGGAATTCTGGCTTAAAAGTGCAGAGAAGTATTTTATCATACAGACTGAAATACAATTATGCAAGAATTAGGATGATATACTGCACATGGCAATTGGGACTGAACACATTTGATGCAACAGTAAGGAATTCCACCCTCCACCCATCATTCTTATAGCTGGTAGAATAGAAACTGAATTAGGAAGGGAGATTATTCCCACAGCCTTCTCCTGGACAAATTGGCAAGGTACAGACTGGATGGGCGGTCTGTGAGATGGGTAGGAAATTGGCTAATAGGTGACAATCACAGAGTGGTGATCAATGGTTTTCACTCAGGCTGGCAGCCTGTCAAAAGTGGGGTCCCCCAGGGATTGATGCTGGGTTCCGTGCTGTTCAACATGTTTGCAAATGTCCTGGATGGTGGGATTGAAAGCACCCTCACCAGTTTTGTTTGATGACACCCAACTGGGTAGTGAGGTGAACACGTCAGAAGGGAGAGCCATCCTACAGAGAGACCTGGACAGGCTGGAAGAGTGGGCTAGCAAGAACAGTTTGAAGTTCAACAAAGACAATTGCAAAGTCCTGCACCTGGGATGACATAACCAAAAAACCCAGCACAGGCTACGATCTGTGTCTGGGGAGCAGCCTTGTTCCTGGTGGACAACAAGCTGAACATGGGTCAGCAACGCGCTGCTCCAGCAACAAAAGCAAATCAGATCCTGGGCTGCATCCACAGTGTCATTCTTAGCAGAGATCGATGTGATCATCCTACTCTGCTCATGCTAGTCAGACTGCACCTGGAATACTGTGTCCAGTTCCAGCCCTCACAATTCACGAAAGACACAGATAGACTAGAGAAGGTCTAAGGGAGGGTCTCAAAGATGATCAAAGAGCTGGAGAACATGCCATATGAGGAAAGACTGAAGAAGCTAGGTCCTTTCTCCCTGGAGAAGAGAAGGGCCAGCAGGGAGCTCATCACAGTATTCCTGTGCTTGGGAGGCAGCTATAAAGAATACAGAGGCTCTCTCTTCACAAGGAGTCACCTGGTGAAGACAAGGGGCAAACGGTACAAGTTGCACCTGGAGATGTTTTGTCTTGACATAAGAAACAATTTTTTACAGTGAGAACAATACCTCACTGGAACAACCTCACCAGGGACCAGTAGAGTCCTCATCACTGGAGGTTTTTGAGATGCAATTGGATGCTAGGTAATCTCATCTAGACTCCCTTTTCCATAAAAATATGGACCAGATGATCTCTCAGGGTCCCTTCCAACTGGGCTGTTCTATGATTCTATGACTTTATATATTTATTTTTCATCAATGGCCACATAAGTTCTAACTTACCTTGCTCTCAAAATGGAAGGATTGTCCTCAGGGCCCCTAAATATTGTTATTGATGTCTACTCTAGTACATACTGGATTTTCTCCATGGAAACAGGAAGTATGGGGAATCTGAAATGAGAAAAAGAAGGAATTAAATGTACGTATCAGCTGGGAAGTGCTTCAAGCAATGATTATTCTTTCAGCTTTCAGCTAATTGCTCAAGATGACTGACTGTGATTAGAATATTACTGATCATATTTAAAAGCAAACATAAATTTATCAACTATTTTCTAAAGAAAGAACAAATAGCACAGACTTGATTCTGATCTCATTTATATCATTTTTTTACATACACGTGCAGATGGAGCTGGGTCTGGTCACAGTTACCCTACGAAAATTCACGGTACCTTTGTTGAACTGCAAGGACTTCCTTCAGATTACACACAATGAGATCAGGATCTAGATCCTCCATTTTAATGGGGTAACACCTAATTTAGAGCAGTATGAGATTAGAATCAGGCCTTGAATGTGAAGAAACAGTGGAGTTACATTTTTAAGATATAGAAGACTATAATATAATGAGAATAGGGTGCCTAGTACATGGGGTGAAATATGAAAAATGAAGCTTTATTTTCATGCTCACACCTGAAATGCAAATGTGTAACAGATGTTTAGCTATCTCCTTTCATTCTATCAACCTCACATTCATCACAGTACAAAAATATGTAGCACATCATAATCGAACTGATGGAAAGCCTGTATTATACAAGTGACTGTAAGGAGTTCTCCGTTAGTATATCTAATTTAATTTGAAACAGTGAAGCTGGGTCTTCCCTTTGAGCAGGCCCAAAACACTTTTGCCTGAGAAAATACGCACTGTGAAATATCCTGGTAATAGCTTGTAAATTCCCAGAGCTCTCAAAATGTAAGGCTTCAATGAATTGCAAACATATTTATACAGGGGATATGTTTACATTTACATATTCATATGTACCTAAAATTGCATGAATGTATATATTTAACTTCTGCTTACTCATATTATATCTAAGTTGCTATTCTTTCATTGTACTTCAGCTGAATCCCTTGTTATCTCATTTGTTCAGTACAACATAGGTTTCTTACAGTAGGCCACACTGGGTTAGAAAAGAAAGCAAATGAACAGCGTTGGAATATATGAATGATTTATTCTGTGGCCAGAGTTAAGCAGCCAGGGCTTCGCCCAAATTTCTTTTCTCAGTGTTCCAACCAAGAGAATCACTTGTGTCTTTGTATCTTGGGATACAAACCTACACAGAGCACAGAAAATACCAGTACACCTCTTCTTCACAAGGTGGTAGTCCATGTATTAAATAAGTGTCCTGGTTTCAGCTGGGATAGAACTCATTTTCTTTCTAGTGATAGCTGTGTTTCAGATTTGGTATGACAGATTTGGTATGACATTATATGTCTATAATGCATATTGTTTTAGTTGTTGCTAGGTGATGTTTATACCATTCAAGGACTTTTTTTCAGCTTCCCGTAGAAGCTGAGAAGGAGCACAGACAAAACAATGGAATGGCCAAAGAAATATTTCGTATCACAAACCAAAAAGGTTGTTGATATTGTATACCTGGACTTTCAAAAAGCATTTGATACTGTCCCCCATACAATTCTCATGGAAAAACTGGCTTCACGAGGCCTGGATGAGCATACAACATGCTGGATCAAGCAATGGCTGACTGGAAGGTCCCAAAGAGTGGTCCTCAATGGATTTAAATCCAGCTGGTGGCCGGTCACAAGTGGTGTGCCTCAGGGCTCAGTGTTAGGACCATTTCTGTTTAACATCTTTATTGATGATCTCAATAAGGACATAGGGTGTATCATCAGCAAGTTCGCAGATGACACCAAGTTAAGCAGGAGTGTTGATTCCCAGGAGGACAGGGAAGCTCTACAGAGAGAGTTAAATAGATTGGATCATTGGGCCAACCTCAATGGTATGAGTTTCAACAAGGGCAAGTGCCAGGTCCTGCACTTGGGCCACAATAACCCCATGCAGTGCTACAGGCTTGGGGAAGTGTGGCTGGAAAGCTGCCTGGCAGAAAGAGGCCTGGGGGTTCTAATTGACAAGCGGCTGAATATGAGCCCACAGTGTGCCCAGGTGGCCAAGAAAGCCAACGGCATCCTGGCTTGTATTAGAAATAGCGTGGCCAGCAGAAGTAGGGAGGTGATTACGCCCCTGTACTCAGCACTGGTGAGGCCACACCTCGAGTATTGTGTCCAGTTTTGGGCACCTCAATACAAGAGAGATATCGAGGTGCTGGAGCGAGTGCAGAGAAGGGCAACGAAGCTGGTGAAGGGCCTAGAAAACAAATCATATGAAAAGCGGTTGAAGGAGCTGTGACTGTTTAGTTTGAGGAAGAGGAGGCTGAGGGGAGACCTCATCACTCTCTACAACTACTTGAAAGGACACTGTAGAGAGGTTGGTGCTAGTCTCTCTCACAGGTAATTAATGACAGAAAGAGAGGGAATGGCTTCAAGCTCCAAGAGGGTAGATTTAGACTGAACTTTAGGAAAGAATTTTTCACAGAAAGAGTGGTCGGGCATTGGAATAGGCTGCCCAGGGAGGTGGTTGAGTCACCATCCCTGGATGTGTTTAAGAGCCATTTAGATGTGGTGTTGGGGATATGGTGTAGGGGAAAACTTTGTAGAGTAGGGTAGATGGTTGGACTCAATGATCCCAGGGGTCTCTACCAACCTAGACAATTCTATGATTCTATGATTCTATGATTCATGCTTAGTATATAAATGCAGGTTGGTCCAGGGGCAGGAAGCCATAATCACTGCTTGGGTTGGGCTGGGCAACCAATTCACCCTGCAGTGAGAGTGACTTGTGTCTGTATATTCTTTTACCATTATTATTTATTATTACTATTGTTGTTGTTGTTGTTTTCCTGTTACATTATCATTCTATTAAACTGTCTTTATCTCAGCCCACAAGGGTTTTTTTCCCCTTTCCCCTCCTTTTCTCCATCTTCTCCCTACCCTTCTGGGGGTAACCGGGGACTAAGCGAGTGGCTGCGTGGTCCTAGTTGCTGGCTGGGATTAAAGTACGACATTAAAGCTTTACCAAACTTCAGAAATGTATTTTTAAAGCCTTCAGGCTGCTTTGTGGTGTTCTTTTCATATTAATTAGGGTTTTGCAATCCTTTCCCATCTCAGCCTCCCAGTAAAATGAAAGACTGACATTATTCTGTGAGGTTCAGGTAATCTATTGATTTGTGATCTCCTACAATGAGATCATGCATGACCCTTCACTGACCAGAACAGCATGTCATAATGACAGGTACAGAAGAGTAGAGGTCCCAACACATGGTGCTGTAAGCATCACCCGGACAAAGCCAGTAATTTATTAAAGAAGGAGAATGTTCCTACTTTTGGAACTTAATGTCACAAAAAAACCACAACAATGGTCACAGAAATCAGTTGTCAGAGGGATGGGCAATAAAAGAACATCACAAAAGAGAGAGATTGTGTTAAATACCCTGAAAGGGGAAAGGCTTGTGTCAGCAAAGACCATGGCATTGCACTGGCATCCACCCAAAAGTATCCTTTCCTGAGCACCTCTTTCTGACTTCAGCAGGTTTTGGATACACATTTTGAGCAGGAAGGAAATTCAGAGCAATTTCTTACTGCACAGTTGTGCTCCCAGCGATCCAAAAGGCCTAACCCCAGCATTAGATTACCAGATGCTCAGGGGTTCACTAATCCGTTAGCTATTACATCTGCATTCCAGGGTTTTCATAAGAAATGTTACAGCTGTGAATCTCTGAAGTGTCTCCTAAAGCGATGACTGACTTCAGAGATTATCACTCCCTTTTCCCTTAGAACAGGATGGAGCTTCCCCAGTGGCTCCATGCTGCTGGAAGAGATTCTGGATAACCTCTGGCTGTTTAATCCCTGCAGACCTTGGAAGCAGTGCAAGTGTGGGTGGTGGATGGAGGGAAAAGTTTTCCTACTGAATTCTGAGAATTCTTACCCTTCAGGTGCTCCCTCTTTTCCAGGGGTGTCAGTGATCCGCTGTCAAAATTTTCAGGAGACGCTTGAAGGAAAATATTTTCCTTTGTGCTGAGATAAGCCCCATGTCTCAGAGGTACATAAGCAAGCCCAAAAAAAGGCTGGAGGGAGAGGGGAACCCGCATATAGACCTTTTTAAGAAAAGGAGCAACTTCATTTGTTAAATAAAGTTATTCTAAGGAATTGCTTATACTCCAAAAGCACGCTAAGCACATGAACAGTGAGGAAGTGAGTTAAAATTAAATTTGGAGTTAACAAATAGCATTTACACAATTTATGCTACGTGTTTCAAGGCAATACATGCAAAAAATAATGAATTTGATTGCTGGAGGTATATGTGTGAAGCTCAGGCACCACAGACATTGCTAGTGATGAAGACTTACTGCAAGGGATACCTAAACCACAAGTTCTCCCCTCTTTCCCCTTAATCTTTGCCCTTTGATCTTAAAGAAGGAGCTTATATAGAAGGTCTCAAAGCTTTTCTCAGATCTTAGTTTGACATAATGAAGACAGATATAGTTTCTATCTCTTTCTGAAAATTATGATCTCTAATTTCTCAGACACTAAGAAAAGGCAAAGATAGGGAACAGGTCTCCAGTCGAACACCTTCCTTCCGACAAAACATAGAACAGAAATTCATGCTGAGACTTTGGTCAACAGTCAATTGAGTTGCATTCAAACCTGAGTGTCTTTAACAGGTTGTGTTTTGTCTGGAAGAGTGCAGTAGGCCAGGTTATGTTCAGCCTTCAGAGGAAGGACCCAATTTTTTCTCTTCACCATACATCCGTGCCAAATGAAGGCAAAAACACAAGTGAAGGTTCCTGAGTCCACAACCGGTCTGCATTACAGCCCAGAGTGCAATCCAGCTTGAAAATGAAATTGAGCAAATAAGGCAAATGACTATAAAAATGATCACCTATACTCCTCAAACGTGTACCAGTGAATAACTCACCTTATAAAAATTGCTTTTATTCTGGGACCTTCTGGATCATTGGCAAACTATTTAGCATTCAAGGTCTCCATGAAGATTATCCCTTGATCTTGAGAGCATTGACACTGCTTTCTACTGTGATGTTCCTTTGTCCCGTGTCAGGGAAGGAGGCAGAACAAAAGATCAGGAAGGAGAGGATTAATTTTTAATTTTGGCATAGTTGAAATGTAGTTTCTGGGCATAACCGAGCAGCAAAACAGATACACTGAAAACAAGTGCTAAGGTTGTTTGATGATTGTATAAAAAGTATTAAAAGAAATGCCCTCCCAAAGCAACATCATTTGTTTTAACGGTGAGTTCTGTAATTCAACATAATGTCTTGCATGTCTAAATATTTTGGCTTGGGTTGTATCATTCTTAGTTATATTGAATAGAGATCCTTTTAGCTTGTATCATATCAATGAATTGAACAGGATGACAAAGGAAAAAAGGTACCACTTCTGTGGGTCCCACCCATAACAAATATTCCAGAGGAGTAGAAGATACCACTTCTTTGTTTAGACTCAGCTGCCAAATATATTTGTTCATGTTAGCTTATGTTATTCTTAAAACATCTAAGACCTGTCTAGGAAGAATAAGAGATTTTATTTTTCCAAGAGCTGCATCTGTGTTGGATTTAGGGAGCTTGTGAAAACCTAACGTCAAATGAAGCTGCATACTTTCAGTGCTGAAGGATGAAGAAAAATGACTTAGAGTAACATATATTAGTTTAGAGCAATTTATGTCAGTTTATTACTATAAAACATTCAGGCTATTTCCTTTTGTTTAATTGACAAACTAGATGAAATAAGGACACAGGGTTAAGAGATAAGCCGTGACCACAGAAGAAAATTTCGTAAGAATACAAAAATATTAAATGAAAACTGATCTTGCAAACTTTAAATATAAAAGATTCAAGATTTTCAGGAACAAGTGTGTAAGACATTTGCAGCTCCATAGTTAGATATCCATCTACAATCTATACAGCCCAGTTTTCAAAGCTATTGACTGTCCAGATGCTCCAGATATTCTCAGGGATTATGTCTAGATACTTAGAAAGCTTGCAAATTATACTGGCTTCTAATATTTCTACCCACACTGCAGAAAGGAAGTCCCATTAGAAGTATTTTCAAAAGCCTTATTAGTACAAATGGGATAAGCGTGTAAGCGTATTACTTAGTAATACCAAACTGTATTAATTGTTTTCTCAACACAGGCTGTTAATAGATAAATGCATTATGCAGATCAAGCAAGGTACCAGAAACTGCACAGTGGACAACAGTGTCCAAAGCGTAAATACCAAGAGGCCTCATTTTTTGCTGTCATAGCTTTACATCAGTCTGTTCTGCTGCTTCAGAGACTGTGGGATCAAGTGAGGTCAGGGCACAACGGGAACAGATGCTTTTCCTCTACCAAAACACCAGTGTGGGACAGAAAAGGAAAGAGCAAAATATAGTTTGAGATGACATTGGGAATAATGGAGCAAACACGACCTTAGAGCATAGACACCTTTATATACCTCACAGAAACAGAGCATTTGCACTACTGATTCCCTCAGTTAAGAGCTATAGGAAGCTAACTGGATGTAAAATAAGGGGAGTGAACTTATAGCAGGAAGAAAAGTCATCCCAGAGAGCAGCTTTCAATGCTTTGTAGTTCCAGCAATGCTGCTGGCGTGAGCATAGTGTTTATACTGTAAATCCTCACAGTCTACTTTTATTTTATGGTCTTTTCTAACTTTCCACTTTTGGATTTTTTTATTGCTGAGGGGATTATGTCATGTTTTACCAACTATGAAGGTATAAACTAATAGCCGGGAATGTGCTTGTTTCAAATGTTTCTGTTTAATACAAGGAAGCAGATATCATTACAGGTTTTGGTATGCTTCTCCTTGCAGATGCTCGCTTGCCTTACCTATTAATGTTGAACACCCTTTATTTTCTGTAACTTTAGGGCCTGTTCAGAAGAGAAGCACTTTTTTTATAGACTTCAACTCTCTGATCTTGCTATAGACTGCTCTTTATGCTGTCTGATCCGGTTCTCATTTACTTTGCTTTTATAATGATTTCATTAGCCTTGGTGTAGATGTTAATGAAGATTTAGACCAGAAGGCTGTCACTGCATTATCATTGCTCACATTGTCCACCCATGAATCTTTTCTGTTTTCATGCCCATACGTGTACATGCATGGTATTTCATAAAACAAATGACATTCACTGACCAGAAACAGGCTTTTGCACTTTCTAGTCTTTGTCCTGCAACTACATCTAATTCTTAGTCTTGCCTGACCTACTGACATCAGACAATAAGCCAAAAAAAAGTTAGTGAGTCACTATTCTGTCCACACCCAAACTGCGTTGTGTGCAAGGGCCGGAGGGAGAAGCTGAGCAAAGATGACCCCGTTCAAACACCCCTCCTTGGGACCAGGGGTCTCTCACACTACCCCATCGCCTGCAGTGTGACGGCCCCGCCTGGGACCACCACAGGCCCCAGGTCACCCAGATCACACTGGCTAATCATAGAATCTTGGAATCATAGAACCATTGAGGTTGGAAGGGACCTTTAAGATCATCAAGTCCAACCATTAACCTAACACTGCCAAGTCCACCACTAAACCACGTCCTTCAGCACCACATCTACTCATCTTTTAAATAGCCCCTGGCCAGCTGTTTCCAATGCTTGGTAACACTTTTGGGGAAGAAATTTTCCCCACTATCCATCCTAAACCTCCCCTGCTGCAGATTGAGGCCATTTCCTCTTGTTATTTGGGAGAAAAGATGAACATCAACATCACTACAACCTCCTCTGAGGTAGCTGTAGAGAGCCATAAGGTCTCCCCTCAGCCTCCTTTTCTCCAGACTAAACAACCCCAGTTCCCTTAGCCACTCCTCATAAAACTTGTGCTTTAGACCCCTCACCAGGTTTGTTGCCCTTCTCCTGTACAGGGGTATGATCACTTACCTAGTCCTGCTGGCCACAGTATTCCTGTTAGAGGCCAGGGTGCTCTTGGACTTCTTGGCCACCTGGTCACACTGCTGGCACGGGATTATGGTTGTCCTGGTGCCCACATCCACCTGCTGCCCTCATCCACTGTGCTTTGCCTATAAACCGATGCTGCAAAAGAAGCAAGAGAAGATCATGAGTGGACACAGAAGACAGATCAGCTAATCACTAATAAAATAGAGTGCTCAAACCAAATCCAAAGCAGTGCACAGTCATTTCAAAAGCAATTGGAAAACTGTATAAAATTGTTTGACAATTACTGATATGCTGAGCTAAGACATCTAGTTATTATGGAGCAGGAGGGGGTTCACTTACACCATTACTAATACAAAATTTTGTTCAGGCAAAAATTCCATTAATTTTACATGATCAGTTTAATTTGTCAATTCATGATAAACACATTCATTTACAGTAGCAGCTAGGACCAGGAGCAATGCCTGGCATTATTTGTCCCACACCTGTTAACATTCCTCCCCCCAAAAATAAATTTTAAAACCTGTATGTAGCTTTTTCGTAGCAACAAACAAATAAAGTTACTGCTAATTAACCACAATTATATTCTCTAAAAGTAACTCTGTATATGGAAAACCCACATATTCAACAGGGTACATGGATGAAATTTTTTACCATTCTACCTAAAAGTAAAGCACAAAGCTAGAGGCTAACACAGAAAGGAAGGCACAGAAATTCTTAAGGCATTTACAAGGCCCTAGCATTCGGGTTTAACTTCTGTGTAAAACGATTTGTGATGAGGACAAGGCAGATAAGGGAAGTGTTCCATCTTCTAGCAGCCCTTTCTTTTTCACTTCAATAAAAAGTTATCCCACAGACCAGGCCATACCCCTGCAGCAGTTTGTGAGATGGCTGTTGCTGCATATCTGTCACCCTGATGGCTGTGATGGTGCCAGGATCCCCCATGGAAAAATTCCTTCCATGAGAAGCAGTTCAGGGCATTAAAGCAACATAATCCATTCTGGATTCCTTTGGGTTTTGAAGTATGCAACCGACTTTGCAGTCCCTAAATCTATGCTTTGGCTGGTGTTTTTACAAGTACCCCTGCATCTTTGTGGTTCAAGCAGAAACACGAACATTCTTACAGACTCCAGAAACTATTTGCCAAAAATTCTAATGGCAAGTGTTAAACCAGCTCCAAAGAGATTAAACTCTCAGCCTCTTTACTCTCAGGCCACAGAAATGACCCTAGTGCTTGACTTTTATCTTCCAGATTAAAAATTCAAAGGAGAAAGAAAAGCCAGATAAGGCACTGGAACTGAAGGGATGATCTGGCATTTTCAGTACTGGAAGACATCGTGTTTATTGGTTATTCCAACTGCTCAAATTCTATACCATTTCTGTAAGTAGAGGTCCTGAAGAATTTATCCATCTATAGAAAACTACGTACAGTTCACACGGTAAACGAAAGATTTATCTATACTTACCACAACTTCATGAAAGATCACTAAAAGTGTTTCCAAAAAGACTCCCAGTAGTAAGCAAAAGTAAAACCATGAATTCATGAGAATTTAAATCAGGTCTTGCTGATATAAATTTTCCAATTTCCTAGGCTTCTGCAGCTCTGTAAGTCGTACTGTTGCTATTTAAGAATGGTATGGCTTTGTGAAAAAAGGAAATCTAGCTTTCACTTAAATATTAATGTCATTAATATTTATAATAATAATCTATTAATATAGATTCTATATATAATCACATAAATTCATTTATTTCTAATAAATAAATATTTTTCTAATAATCACATAAATACATTTGATCATAGGCACTCAAATGGAGGAAATTAACTGCTTCACAGTGCAGAAAGATAAGTTATATGTCAAAAATTAAGAGGCTGATTGGGTAACATCAATAATCCTCCCCTTCCATACAGACTGAGGAAAACTCTTCTGGTCAACAGTGAGAACAACAGCCTCTTATGAAATCCTCATACTGAGATTTTATAATTGCTTTAATAATTCCACTGATACCAAAAAAATCACATCAATAATGCACACTACCTAAATATAAGCTGCCAAACTTCCCCTGCCTCCCGATTTAAGACTATTCTGAATTACACATGCTTTCCCAGAGACCTGCCCTCAGTGCAGCCCTCCTTGGCTGGCAGTCAAAAGACTAACAAGGCACCTGTACAGTTGGTGTAGTGTGTCATAAACCAACTATACTAATTTATCTGATTGCCTTCCAAGGGCGATCTGGGGAAAAACAGCTGATGTTAACTGATTTTCTAACTGGGATACAGAGAACTGGTCTGGTGTGAGACTATTCATTTAGAAAAAGGTATTGGGAAAGGAGACACTCCTGTTTCCTGAATCCTCATGAGGGTTAAGAACATAGTGAATACATCCAACTTTGTATGTAACAGAGTATCACTGGTGAGAGGTTGTTGTTGGCAGCACAGTGAGGTGGGAATTGACTTACTGCTGTGAAGGGTGACACACACCTTGAAGCCAAACAAGGGGTAGAGCCACAGCTTGGGCAGAAGCATAATACGTTAAAAGAAAAGTCTTAGTTTGTCCCTTATGTGGCATGTAATGAAAGTGAGTTCTGTCCATGCCAACCTGCACAGAGGGCTGGGTTGTGGCAAGCATTTGCCTTGATCCTAGCCAGGCTAGGTTGGAGGTAGTTTGAAAAAAATGGCTACAAAAACATGACTTTAAAACTTGATTCCTCCTGGGATCCAGAAGTCGCCTCCTGGCCCTGCCACCACTGCTCACTAACAGCAACTCAGCAGGCATCCTGGCTTTAAATGGTTATGAAAGTTTTTGCTAATTTGTTACTAGATAATGCTAGTAGAGCAAGACCTTCAGAAGCCATTTAATTATAGCATTGGTACCAGGACAGTCAGTCTGATGCAGTCTAAGGTTTATACTTGGCAGTTAATAAAAACAATTGACCATCTCTGACAGCAGATGTTTCCTTAAGGGTATATAAACAACCTTTTAGCAGAGTCCTCGAGTTCAGCCCTGATAGATTTCCTGTATGTGACAAAACCAGATGTGACAATAATAACATAGTGAATCACTGACTCAGTATCCCACATTACAGAACTGTGTAGAGTAGAGATGTGAATTCCAGTATGTAAAGTTAGGAAAAGGTCAGTGCATTGTAAGCATCTCTTAAATGCACTTAAATATAAAATCAGAAGGGTCTCATTTTGGATGAATTGTGGGGTTTTGGTATTCCTTGGCATAGCTTCACTGTCAAAGGGCTTTTAGGTAGCTATCATCCGCTCACATGGATTTGTAGCTTAAGCAGATGACATCTAGAAAACATTTATCCCCACCTTTCCTATTAATGCCTCCATGAATTTTCACTGAAATAATTAGGTTTAGTGGTGTTCAAGAACAAACTGTTTCCTTACACATTGAATCTCTTGCCAACACATTGACATTACAGAATTCACATGAATTAAAATCTCAACAGCCTGAGGCTCTTACTTTCAAAAACAACAAAAAAACAAAACCCAAAAACTTACCAAACTTGTATGAGAACGTAATGCTTGTGATTTGAATAATGAGGCACTTACCACGATCAACTGAAAATAAAACTTGCTTAGTATTCCTGACAAGTGATTTTCAGTTTAAAGCCAACTATCTTTCCATACTCTGCCTCCAAGAGAATTTGTTAGAGAAAGCTCCTCTTTCAGTTTCCATTATGCTTATGATAGACTGAAATATCTTTTTCTATACTCTGCAGTTAATAATCAGTGTATTTTATTTTGCTTTTTGACACTTGAAGTGAAGAGTCTTTTGATTAATAGACCCTAGGAGCCCCATATGATCTCAGAATGATTTTTCAGGAAGACTTTAATAAGGGGTCTTCCTAGCCTGTCACCCAAATATATCACTGCTCCCTGTCAATTATGTGTGAATGTACTAGTAGAACTTACTTGCTTTCAAATAAAATGTAATCAGGATTTCAGGTTTCTCAAGGCCTAGATCTGTGTTGCCAATGGTCTTTCATTACAAAAAAGCTTCCAAAAAATCCACCTTTTTAATGATTAGTGTAGAATAGATCAAAGGCTGGAGAAATTCATGGGGTTTTTTCTTACTTTTACAAAAAAATGAACTGCTAAGAACATGTAACATTTTATCCAGAAGGTTTTGACGTCAGAAGCATAACCTCTTAAAAAAACCCACCCAGTTGTTTGTTGATAACATCATAAACATTGCTAAAACACATTCCATTCATTTTCAACATTTGTCAGTGGCATTTCAATTGCATGCATATGGGTGCTTCTCAGACGTGTTTCAGGAATGCATCTAATCCATGCAAAATTCTTTGGAATGGAATCTGTTCCACTGTGAACATGAAACTTGCAGAACTGAGGTCTACATCTACAGTTGTGTGTTTCCCAGAATCTGAAACTGCCTCTAGATGTAAAAACAAGGCATTCTAATGGCAAAACAGGTTATTTTTTCCGTTATTTTTGCATGTGTATTGGTAGCTTACTGCACTCTAAAGGGAAAAGAATTCAAAGGAAGGGAGAAAAAAACACAAATGTAAAAAAATTGGTACTATGCAAAATGTCCACACACTTTATTGTGAGGTGTATCAAGAGCCACAGTGGCTTTTGGGTAGTAAAAATGATTGGAATTGTTCATCTGACTTTTTGGTGTCTTTTGTTATACACATAACCATGGTATTATCTATAATCTGCCTTAAAAATACGACTTTATTGTTGCTGAGAGAAATGTCATAGTACGAAATTTAACAATATCAAACTCCCGTTTCCCCATTTGCCTTGATTTTTCACAAATCCCTTTCCAAAATGAAAGGTAAGTATTATGCTGAGTATATTCCTGCTGAATATGTCTGGGTTTGTGGTATCCTCTTCTAGGATGCAATAAACCATGTTTTTGTCTTCTAGTGTAATTCCTATACACTAAAATATACGTGTCCTGTGTGTTATTACCATATACAGTGATGTGTGAATAAATCTGTGAGTTTAAATCCCTGGGGAAGCATTTAGCTTTTAAAACCATTGGATAAGTGAAAGTTTTGTATTAAAGAATGCTAACTCATTTCTAAGTAGACAACGGGCTCCTTTGAACCCTTGCCAAAGATTCTGCAACCAAGAGTGAAGACAAAGCTAAACCATTTTGACTGCTATTTTTAGGAACACCAAAGGACAGCAGGTCTACCACAGATGCAAGCAGAGCCAACCATACCCTTTGATCAGGTATATGGGCAACTTGGTAGACTGGATCAGGTAGCTCCAAACCTCTCAATGAAGTCAATGTTATCAGCAGTTTGCTCTTTTATCTCCTTCCTCCTCCAGTCCTGTACAAAGACACTCTCCAACCAGGTTTTCTGTCACCGAGGAAAAATTTGGATGTTTCACCACTTACAAGCAGAGTGACCTGGGGGATGTTTAGGGCAATAAGCAAATGCTTCTGCAACAAGATGAATGGAGACATCCTGAGACATAGTGACTGGATCTCTGAGTGTCATACACCGACATAGTCAACAAGAACCAGTGAGAAAACATTCCTCCAGTAGTTTCTAAGTCTGCTAAAGTTTTTGGTGTTCCCCAAATGGAAAACATTTCCTTTTCAACAAAAAGTTATGGAAATATTTAGCTATGAAATAGTACCTCTTGAAGAAGACACATCATCTGCTTCTAACTTTGAACCGGGATACAGCTGCTCTGTAGATCTAAAGGGTTTACCTTTTGACTCCAGTGAGTTTTGTAGCACAGAGCAAGAAATATGTTGAACAGAGGACATACCTTCCTTATAATATAGTGTCAGTATGTGACTGAACTCACAATCTCAAATAAATTGCTTCTCCCAAAACTGCCTTTAAGTGTGGAGCTGTTGCCTATAAAATACTCATTAGCAAGATTAAAGGGCAATTCCTCAATTGCACAAAATCAGGAAAAGCAAAGAATAGCTTGGATTTGGTTCAGTTTGTTGTGTTTTGTGGGTGGGGTTTGCAGGTAAGCCTCTGCAGCACAGGATGGGTGTGCTTAATTGTACTGGCTGCAGTAGTCTTCTGTGGCAGTATCTTGGAGACCCCCAAGTTCATCTGATTAATGAGGTTTCATATCCTACAACTCAGAGCACAAAGTGGATTAAGCAGACCTCCAGAAATGGCTCCATTTTCATTAAACTCTTATTTCATAAACTTAAAATCACCTCCTATATTTTCGTACGGCTTTAGATAGTACAGTTTCAAGTCTCTTTTTTAGTTTCTGAGCTAAGCTTAGGGTTTCACATGCCTTATCATGAAAATATAACACGTGGGTGTTTTTATCCACTCTCATGGAAACTGATGGAATTGACCACTGGCTCTTGTACTTAATTGTGTACTGAATTACCGCAATGAAGCTGTACAAAAACGGAGCAAAATTAGACCTATCAATCATGTTTTGATAATATGAAATTAAGTTCCTTGCTCTTTCAAAAAAATATGTGTAAATACAATTGCAGCAAAAGTAAAGCCTGAATTCAGTTTTTCAGTGCAAAATGTCACTATTAATTATATGTTGCTCATAGAGGTTTTAGTGTACAAATAAATGTGATAACTGAAATTACATCTACCTCCACAGTGACTATATTGCAACTTATTGGTGATTCATGATGTTTTCATTTTGTTTCATGTTCCATCTTTATTAAAATATCTCCCTAATGATTCCTTCATAAGCGAGTACGGTGACCTTTGGATTGTCATGTTACCAACCTGGAAGAATCCAGAGCCCTGTCATGGTGCTGTCACCTACTCAGTTTCCTACACTGCTTCCTGGTAAAAAAAAAGAAAAACTCCAGCGGTTCATGCACATACATGCAACTTGGTCTGGTAAAGTGGTGGCACGTTATCACTTTGGTTTTGTGTTATTCTCGACTATAGTACTGAAGCACTTTCTAAATGCACCAGTCCATGTCCTGCTGGAACTTGAAGACAAAACTTGGGAATAAGGGGCAAGAAACTTTCCTTAATTCTTAGTTTAATTAATAAAAATAAATCAATTCCTTGTAAAGGAGGACAATCCAAATCACAGCTCTCTTTATCCCCTGAAAAGATGACTTGACTTATCTTTACATATAGAGCTGGAATGTATCTCAAATAAAAAAATACTCTTCCTTCTGCAAAAAGAGGGTGGGCTCTTTGTAAAGGCTTCACATTTTCCTAAGCCTACTAATCAGCCATAATTATTTATTTCCTGTGTTGGTTTTTTTCAGAAAATTCCCTATAGCCTCTCTTTGATGGAATCAAGATCTACTCAGTTGCTTCAGGACTTTTCCTAGTTACAGTCCATCCAAATAGAGAAGAGAAACAGTGTATTGCAATTTAGGCAATCAATCACAGCAATCATTCTGTGAGATGGGATGTTTTATGCAGGACAAAGTGCTTCTGATTATTAATGCCTTTGCCTTTCAGCTACAAAAGTACATTTCAAGAGAAGACAAAATTTTACTAATGAGGAATAAGTTATGGCAGACTGATAATAGCAGATGATTATTCCAGTTCAGACATCAAATGCATACTGTGCAATGCATGAGAGAAAGGGATCACAACAATCCCACCTTTTACATACTCTAGAAGATCCAGAAGAAACTGCAGCTTTGCCAGTTACATGAAAAGTGCTGACAAATTGATGTTATGATTTAACTTACCCCTGAAAGCTGAGGGGAAAAAACTTGAGCACTACACTTTTTGCCATTAGGTTAGCAAAAGGATTTATGATTCTTTCCCTACAGCAAGTTCATATCTGGACCTAAGACATGATATCAAGCTTCCCAGCTACCCGAGTGCATCTGAATAGAAGTTTGCTTACAAAATTAACCAACATACCTGAAAATGCATTTCCTATGCCATTGTTCATAAAATCTAAGCTAAAGGTATATTTGTGAAGGGCCTGAGAGCAAAGAAGAGGAACCCAGCTAACACCGCAAAGTTCAGTAGAACAGCTTTCCTCCACCACTTCCACCATCCTCAAGAATTTGTAAGGATTTAAGCCTGAGGTTACCCACATCTCTTCTAGATGGGGGTTATCCCATGGGGGCAATTCCCTCATAGTCTGGAGGGAAGGGGAGAGAGAATCTCTGAAGTAAGTCATTGCTTCAAGAGACATTTAAAGGGTTCAGCTGTAGGATTTCTTATGAAAACCCTGGAATGCAGATGTAATAGCTAGTGGATTAGTGAACCCCTGAGCATCTGGTAATCTAATGCTGGGGTGAGGCCTTTATGGATTGCTGGGAGTACAAACGCATCACAGAGGTGCTCTGCATTTCATCCCTCTTCATAAAGCCACAACATTTATCTAAACAAGACAAATCACCCTGTGGGCTGATTTGCAAGTTTACTCTGACTTAATTCTGTAAGGCCTTTTTCCTTGCCTGTTGGGATGCTTTGCACCAGCTGTAACTTCCATAGGATCTTCCAGGTTAACTCCATGTGGAGGATATTACAATAATCCCGTCGGGAAGTAGGTGCTCCAAGCCTGGAGCATCAACCTGGAGTACTCATTTTGTTTTGCTTCTTCCTGTAGAATTGCAGATTGGAGTCTTTTTTCTCATGAGCTGACCTCTCACTGCAGCTGGTCTGGAAGATGCCCTACTTCCAGCACGTAAAGCGGAAAACTGCTGAAATTGATTGGTCTTTATTGTTCAGGTCCGTGGTGAGGTCTGCCAGACCCATGCACTGCTGCTGGCCTTCCAACTGGCACCATTACAGGGCCTGGCAGGGAACAGTGCTGGCATTTCAAGTGGCACTTGCTGACTGCTCCCTGGGGACCAGAGGCCAAGTGGCCAGAGCTGTCCCACCACACCAGCCACAGATCAGAGCAGCCAGGGAGCAGAAGGGCAGCCCCAGCCCTGGGCACCAGCCTAAAAGCAGCTCCCACAGGACAGGGGTGGGCTTTGGCCACTGCCTCCCCGCAGGGCGTCTGGGACCTACTTCCCATGGCACTAGAGGGGCAAGGCTGCCCCCTGTGCTGGTCCTAAGCCCCGGCGGTCAAAATTCCTGGAGAGGGATGATGTCTCTAGGCCCTGATATTAGGTACAAGAAGTATAAAGCCCATGGACCCAATCTTTGTACTGAACACCAGAAACAGTGGCATCCCAATCCTCAGTTCAGATATCCTCTAAAAATCCAGTTCTCTTCCAAAAATTATTCTGTGTGCTCATATGCAGATTTTAAGTATCGTGACATTACAAATCAGACTCTAGACTTCTTGGGAAGGGCTTTGTGGTTTTAGATATTAATCAGAACATGCTTTTTGTTTGGCTAAGATACAAAATCAATAATGAAGTCAATTTTTATTTTTTTTTTAATTTTTAGGATCTTTGTGATTTTGCAGGTTCCAAGAAAAAAATATGTGCTTTTGAATCCCCAGCCTCCTTTGCTTTCATTTAATCTTTTTTCAGAAATGTAATAAGCAGAGAAGGGAACAAAGAATACTTTCCTCAGGCTTTAAGCTTTCAGAAGCAAAACTTTCCTGTCCATTGCAAAGAGACTGAAAAAGAAATTCCTCCCTTTGGCTTCAGTGCAGTTAAGCCAAGATTAAATCAGTGAAGACACGAGAGAATCAGGCCCGTGTTCTCATAGCCACATGCGATTGCACACAAAGCCTTGTAGTACGGAAGTAAAAAACCTGGACTACTGCCTAAAGAACTTGCATACAGATCTTCAGTGCAGATCTTGACCTTGAGTGTCCCAAATACAAACAGGATTCCAAACACTGTGGTGTATGTCAACAGGACTCTATCATGAAACCTAAGCAGTTTGCAGTCCATGAGGGTCCATATTTACCCAAAGTTCATAGGTTGCTGTAAGACTTCTGGCACACAGGACATAGGCTCAGTCAGCTATGGGAAGATATACTCAATCCTCCAGAGCCCTACTCAATACTTTCTCAACATAGGTGAGAAATCATATTAGAAGAAAAATTATGTTAGAGGCAAGATTCAGCAACTCTGTTTATATGTAAGTGACTCCTGACTACTTGTATAAATATGGGCTTTCTGTGGATTGCACTGCAGAGCTTTAAACCTTGTTGCACTGTGACCTGAAAATGGTGTTCAGGCACTTTGATACTTTGCATCTGTTATGCATTTACTTTTCAAGGATCCCCAGGAAAATAAAAATGTCAGTTTTCATCTTGTGCACCATATGGTTCAGGCATTCTAGATCTGGCAGCTTAATCTCACAGATCTGGCAGTTTAGTCTCACTGTGTTGTTTTTCACTTTTAAAACAAAAAACTCCCCTTTAATACATAGCACGGTACTAAATGAAAACCTCCATGTAGTATCTAGTATGGTCCCAATTATAAATGTTGGCACAGGGATGTGTGCTGAAGAAAAGGACTTCTGGATTCTTAGACAGAAGACAACCATAATTCATACATGGAGATCATATCATAAGGGATGCATATCAACACAGTTCTATATCATTCTCAGTCAACAGCATCCCCTCTTAGCATGTAGACTCTTGGGACCTCAGATGCTTTTGTATTACACACTCAGACATAACTTTGCATGACAGGGCCCTGATCCACAGTGGGCACCATGAAGAAAAAAATGTCAACGATCTTAGATTTTCAGCTCCGATAGCTTCAGTGTCTTTCCCTTAGATGTTACACACTCTCCTAAGGGAAAACTTTGCCATTTTGGGTATCAGTTGATGTGTATGGAGAGCTGTGTATTCAGATGAGACAGGTCCAGCTGGGAAGATGGTTAACATTTTGCTGTGCCTGAAGTCGTAAGCTCCATAGACTAGCAAGGTGGAGATATATGCTTAGGTGCCCTTTCTTGTCTGCCTGTTATTACATAGCTTTTCTCTGGCTCGTAGCAATAACAAAGGACAAAAGACATATTCTATCTGTGTCTCATCATTACAAGCCTATAGGTAAATGCAAATGTAAATTTATAGTCTTCATCTGCCGCTTGTTATCCAATGTGGTAAACTTACTGCCTTTGTGGTATGATAAATATTGTGACTAGTTTATGATTCATAGAATCATAGAATCATAGACTAGTTTGGGTTGGAAGGGACCTCTGAAGGTTGTCTAGTCCAACCCCGCTGCGATAAGCACAGATGTCTTCAACTAGATCAGGTTGCTCAGAGCCCCATCCAACCTGACTTTGAATGTTTCCAGGGATGGGGCATCTACCATCTCTCTGGGCAACCTCTTCCAGTGTTTCACCACCCTCATTGTAAAAAGTTTCTTCCTAATAACTAATCCAAATCTACCCTCTTTCAGTTTAAAACTGTTACCCCTCATCCTATCACTATAGTCCCTGGTCAAGAGTCCCTTCCCATCTTTCCCGTAGGTCCCTTTTAGGTACTGGAAGGCTGTGATAAGGTCTCCCCAGAGCCTTCTCTTCTCCACGCTGGACAAACCCAACTTTCTCAGTCCGTCTTCATAGGAGAGGTGCTCCAGCCCTCGGATCATCTTTGTGGCCCTCCTCCGGACCCACTCCAACAGGTCCATGTCCTTCTTGTGCTGGGGCTCCAGAGCTGGATGCAGTACTCCAGGTGGGGTCTCACCAGAGTGGAGTAAAGGGGCAGAAACACCTCCCTTGATGTGTTAGTGTTATTATTGTTAGTGTCTGTTTTCTATTATTCCTAGGCATCAGATATATAAAATTCTGTTTATGGTAGTTGTATAACAAATTACAATCCACCATGTAATGGACAATAATATGGAGTTTGTTTCCCATGTAAGATGATTAGGGGACTGGAGCATCTTTCTTATGAGGAAAGGCTCAGGGACTTGGGTCTTTTTAGTCTAGAAAAAAGAAGACTCAGGGGGGATCTTATCAATACTTATAAGTACTTAAAGAGAGGGTGCCAGGTAGATGAGAAGAGTCTTTTTTCAGTGGTGCCCAGTGATAGGACAAGAGGTAAAGGGCACAAACTTGAGCACAGGAAGTTCCACCTTAACATGAGGAGGGACTTCTTTACTTTGAGGGTGGCAGAGCACTGGAACAGGCTGCCCAGAGAGGTTGTGGAGTCTCCCACACTGGAGACATTCAAAACCCGCCTGGACGCCGTCCTGTGCAACGTGCTGTAGGTGTCCCTGCTGTGGCAGGGGGGTTGGACTTAGATGATCTCCAGAGGTCCCTTCCAACCCTGACGATACTGTGATACTGTATTAACTACCTTCACTCAGAATTAAATTTTTATTTTACAAATGGTAAGCAAAGTGTGAGAAGGAGGCAATCTAAATTATTTCCGTAATATAACAGACCAAGGTATTTACATGGGGAGAGAGAGTTGTATTATCATCTTGAAAAGTAACAATTATTTTACAACGAGACCTTCAGTCCCTCTAATCCATCTTTCCATTTCTCAGTCTGAACAGTATTGGATGCTTCAGAGAAATATATAAGAATGCTACAGGAGTGACAATAGAGTAAAAGTCCTTTACAGCTGTTGTCGTCTAAGCTTTAATAATTAAAATTCAGCTTAAATTCTAGAGCCTCTGTTTAACAAACCTGTTCTTTTCCAAGTGTGTAGAGTTGTTACAACTCTAAATTTTGAGATCGTAACCATCTAGTCTCATTTTTAAACTTGCTAAACTACCATCCTTGATTACTTGCTGTAATGATGAATTCCATGGGCTCAATATACTGCACCTCTGGAAAAGTAGTCTTTATCAGTTAGGAATTTTAAACTTTCTCATAAAATTGAATAGTTCTAGTTTTGCTAGAGAACAGATATAGTCTCAACTCCTGATCTAATTTATCTCACTGATCATTCTGTACACACACACATTAAAACAACACCTCTCATTTACCTCCTTTCTATGGTAAGATATCTTTTCTACAACTCTTCAGAAAAAAAAGGTCTTTCATGTCTTAACTGTTTGCAAGCTTTCTTAACACCTGACCAAGACTGTGGTAGAAAATGGAAAGACTACTGTTACACACAGATGAAGATATGCCACTATACACATCAGTGCTATTGTGCTTTCCTTACTGATCCTCATGGTTTTTTCTCCGTGTCTTGCTTTTTCCTTTGCATTTTGTTGGGTGGCTTTTTTTTGCTATAGCTCCGTATTGAATTGTCCATACAGATACCCTGCTCCGTGTCCACGGCTATAAAAAACTCAGTAAAATATGAAAGTTAAATCTTTTACTTCAATGATCAACAGATGATGCACTTGTTAACACTGGGTGCTGTCTGCCACTTGCCCGCTATGGAGGGAAGATGGTGAACCCTTAGCACATGAATCTGATCCTTGTTTGAGAGTCTCAGTTCAAAGGTGAATGAGGGCTCAACAAAGCAAATAAGCTCACGGAAGCAAAAGTGGTGTCCTTTTCTGCTTGCCTATACTTTTGCTGCTGCAGAAAAAAAGATGGATAGCTTGCTTTCTGATGATCTCCTGTTTCCAAAATTTCCACTGTCTTCCAACCCATCTGAAGCCACCCATACTTGAAAGGCTAGTAGTTCTGCCAGTGCTGTCAGTAGAAACACCTTATCTGTTTTCTGCATGGTGTGAAAGAAGGGATCATGTCAGTACACTTCTGCAGTAACTTGGCTCTTACTCTTCTGCAGAAAAACAACATGTATTTATGTTGCATTACAAAGTAGATGTTTAAGACAACTCCTGCAAAGCAAAGCATCTAATCCTGTGCTTAACTGTTAATGTCTTTTTTGTCTTTTTTAACTCAGGAACCCTATAAACCTTTTCAAATTGCTGTATTAAAAAAAGAAATTTCAAAACTGCACAGCCCCTTAGTTTAAAAGCCTTGTAAATTTGTCATCTTGGGATTTCATGTCCATCAATCTTATCACTGAAACATGTTATGTTCAGAACAATCAATGAAGTGTCCTGTCTGTAAGAGAGTAATAGCTTCTAGAAATCTGAGACCACTATTATAGATAGTGGTTGCTATAAACTAATTGAAAATAAATGGAAGGCGAACAAGAAGCCCAGGAGAACCCATAGGAAAGGCATAAAATTAAACAACAAAAAAAATCTCTTTTCAGGAAAAAAGTAGACATGAAATTGTGTAAGTAAGAGAAAAGAGTCACAATCAGTAACTGCAGTGTGACAGAAAAGCATATAATTGAAAGAAAACATGAAATGTAGGTAGCCAAAGGAACAGTATGCAGACTTCTTGCAGGTGCTCACACTTTACAATTTAGGCTTCTTTGTCACTGGAAATGAATCAGGTTTGCAACGTAATCACACAAGAACTCATTCCCTCTCCCACCCTATTCCTCAGAGAGCTCTCAGGGTGGTGAAAGTATCAAAACACCAGAAAAGGACAAAATAATGCCATTCTGTGAAAGCTTTTGCGGTTTCTTTAGCACACTATTTTGATCAACTTTAACATTGTGTTAAACTTTGTGCATATGAATTATAGTGGATGGATGGCACCGAAAACGGAAGTCATCTTTATCTGCTAATGAGTTGATGTGAGCTTTTTCCCAAACGAATATATCTCAGACCTGCTCTAGAAGCAAAACTGCCATGGGTGAGACAAGTCAGTGATGAAAGATAATCACTTCCTACATTTTGTGACTATTTGTTAAAGAAACACTTGATTAGTACAAATTACAGGTAGCTCAACAGTCAGTAATTAAAAAAAAAAGTACTGCAAATAACCACAAGCATTAATACTTTCAGTCTTCCCTCATTTAACATGCACAGCTAGCATTCAGTTTGCAGGGAGGTGGTCACAATTTGGGACTTGCTTTTCATCAGCAAGATCAAACAAGAGAGGTCCTGTCCCCATCAATTGCCTACTTCTGCGGTTACAGAAAAAGATTCCTACCAACACACATGATATTTAGAAGCCTAGTTGCTGTTCACCTTTAGTCAGCATTAAATTTTTAATAAGCATCTGTGCCTCAGAAGTCTAATTTCTACCAAAAATCTAATGGTGATTGGCCTCCTAAATCCCACCGGTGCCCTTGCAGAATCTCATTTGGAGTCTGAAAAAAACACTTACACTTAGAACACTGTGTATAAATTACAGAGAATTACACAGTGATGCATTTATTTCATCTCTTATGTATTATCAGCTGATAAAGTCAGATGTTACTGCACACTCTGTTAGCTAGGATCCCTTACAACAGAGATGCTGTAATACGGGAATCCCCTTTGGCTTTCATTAATTCAATACAAATCTGAAACTTGCAGATTCAGCAAGGTTGCCTGTGGTAATTTAACTGGCCTTGCAGGGCAAGAGCATTGATTTGTTTCACTTGGACAAAGACAGGAACACCACAAGAGCAGGTTTTGTGTTTTGAGGTCGCTGACATCCAGTCAAAGGCTAGCGTGCAAGCCTTCCCGTCATGTTTGGGAAAAAAAGTCAGTTGACCAATAAGCACAAAACGATCTCTCCGACTGTTATGTGCTTACCAGGAGATGTTACAGAGTCAGCAAAAATATTCATGAACACTCTAAAAGAGTGTAACAGGCAGACTGTGCAAATACCCCACATAAATAGAGTACACCAAATAAAAATTAATTTCTAGCTGTGGAAAGCCTGGCAAGTGTTTTCAGCCCGTAAAGACAGCATCTTGATATCTCATGATATGAATAATTGCATCAGGTGCAGTTGGGTCTGTAAAAACCACATGTAAAGAGCATTCATGCTTTAGAAGAGTGATACTTGAGCAACGCAGTAACTATTGAACATGATTCACTGACTCTTTCCTTATTCTCTGTGGAAGGCAGAGTTGTGAACAGTCTTAGTTTGCCTAATCCTTTGTTAACACAATGGCTTTGACATCTTTTTACCAAATACTGCATCAAAGACGTGCACTGTGTTCTTCCAGTGATGTGGTGTGAGGCTGTCCCCAGGTCTGCACCCTCAGAGTGGCAGCAGAGAAAACTTTGTCCCTGCTTAGGTCAGCTTTGCCAAAGGAGGTGTCTAGCAAACAGTTTCTGGCAGTTTTAGAGGACTGCCCAAGCATTCTGCTCCAAAGTAAAAAAAAAGCTATTTTACTATAAGCTCAAGTCTCACGTTAAATACAAAAACAAACAAAAGAGTAAGCACCCCAAAGAGTCTCTGGCAGATATTTTATATGCAGTTACATCTGGGTATATATGGGGGTTTATATGGGATATGTCTATACAGGAGATATGCCTATATGTTTTATATCAGATATGTCCTCTGTGGAGAAGGACTTGGGCGTACTGGTGGATGAAAAACTGAATATGAGCCAGCAATTGTGCTTGCAGCCCAGAAAGCCAACTGCATCCTGGTCTGCATCAGAAGAAGGGTAGCCAGCAGGTTGAGGGAGGCGATTCTGCCCCTCTACACCACTCTCATGAGACCCCACTTGGAGTACTGCATCCAGTTCTGGGGGCCCAACATAAGAAGGACATGAACCTGCTGGAGCGTGTCCAGAGGAGGGATACGAATATGATCCGAAGGCTGGAGCACCTCTCCCATGAAGACAGGCTGAGAAAGTTGGGGTTGTTCAGTCTGCAGAAGAGAAGGCTCTGGGGAGACATTCCAGTACCTAAAGGGGGCCTACACAGACAAGCTTAGGAAGTGTGGGTTAGATGAATGGACAGTGGGGTGGATTGAACAGTGGCTGACAGATAGAGCTCAGAGGGTTGTAGTTAGTGGTGCAGAGTCCAGTTGGAAGCCAGTAACAAGTGGTGTCCCTCAGGGGTCAGTACTGGGTCCAGTCCTGTTCAATATATTCATCAATGGCCCGGATGAAGGGACAGAGTGTACCATCAGCAAGTTTGCTGATGATACAAAACTGGGAGGGGTGGCTGACACGCCGGAAGGCTGTGCCGCCATACAGCGTGACCTGGACAGGCTGGAGAGTTGGGCAGAAAAAAACCTGATGAGGTTCAACAAAGGCAAGTGTAGGGTACTGCATCTGGGGAGGAATAACGCCATGCATCAGTACAGGTTGGGGGCTGACCTCCTGGAGAGCAGCTCTGTGGAAAGGGACCTGGGAGTCCTGGTGGACAACAGGATGACCATGAGTCAGCAATGTGCCCTGGTGGCCAAGAAGGCCAATGGCATCCTGGGGTGCATCAAGAAGAGTGTGGCCAGCAGGTCGAGGGAGGTCATCCTCCCCCTCTACTCTGCCCTGGTGAGGCCACATCTGGAGTACTGTGTCCAGTTCTGGGCTCCTCGGTTCAAGAAGGACAGGGAACTGCTGGAGAGGGTCCAACAAAGAGCTACAAAGATGATTAGGGGACTGGAGCATCTTTCTTATGAGGAAAGGCTCAGGAACTTGGGTCTTTTCAGTCTAGAAAAAAGAAGACTCAGGGGGGATCTTATCAATACTTATAAGTACTTAAGGGGAGGGTGCCAGGTAGATGAGAAGAGTCTTTTTTCAGTGGTGCCCAGTGATAGGACAAGAGGTAACGGGCACAAACTTGAGCACAGGAAGTTCCACCTTAACATGAGGAGGAACTTCTTTACTCTGAGGGTGGCAGAGCACTGGCACAGGCTGCCCAGGGAGGTTGTGGAGTCTCCCACACTGGAGACATTCAAAACCCGCCTGGACGCCGTCCTGTGCAACTGCTGTAGGTGTCCCTGCTGTGGCAGGGGGGGTGGACTTAGATGATCTCCAGAGGTCCCTTCCAACCCTGACGATACTGTGATACTGTGATACTGTGAAAGATGGGGAGGGACTCTTTATCAGGGAGTGTAGCGACAGAACAAGGAGTAACAGTTTTAAACTGAAAGAAGGTATATATAGAATAGATATTGGGAAGAAATTCTTCACTGTGAGGGTGGTTCTCCTGCTGCATACATGTGACTGTGTTGTGCAGCTGGTAAAATGACAGAAGAATGTTGTTACTGTAAAACATACAGATTAGGACTTATTTTTAATTATGCTACATGCTGACCTAGGTTGTAGAACCTGTTTGTGTAACTTTGAGCTGTTTAGGTCTCACCTAAGAAAAATACTTTGGAAACTTCTGAAAAGTCAGCCTGTGGTTAATTGTCTATTTTTTTCATTTGTAAATGAAAAATTTCCAAAACTTAAAATCTGAGGATATCTTGTACACCCAGGTTGGGCTGTGCAAACATCTCTATGCAGACCAGAAGCAAAGGAAAACAGGAATCAAAAAAATAGAGTAGGATAAAAGCAAAGGAAGAGGATTTTCATTTTGAGTGTATTCTGTGAAGCACAAGAATGAAATTGGCTGGCCTCAGCTGTTTCAACATACCTATTTCCATATGGTAAAAAAATGCATTGCAGAAATCTCATGATTTCTTCAACTGACTCATCTCTGCATTTACCCAAAAAGCAATTTCCTACTCAAACGGAAGAATTGTTGTACCACTGCTTTTGCTGGTTAGGAACAGTGACAAGCCTTGTCTCTTGGTGGGGGGGGGGGAGTGGATTTTATTTTTATAAGAGCTTTATCTACTCATTGTGAGGAAATTACAGCTCTGTAATTTTCACGCTAGTGCAGCAGAAGCCCCCATCCCCACTCTGCCTTGCTGAGGTTTAGAGGTTACTGTTAGAAATTTGAAAGAAAAATTGCAGAAGAGCCCTTCATTGGGAGCAGTCATTTAATGCAGTCAGTTATAAAGACAAGATTTACTCTAGGTAAGTATTAGTTCTTCCTTCAGCTGTAAGAAAAAAGCATTTCTTTTCCAATTTCCAGATCTCAAAAGCTAGAAGAGGACAATAAGGAGACGGTAGGCACAAATAGTTCATTCTCTTCTCGTTCACACTGGGGTAATGCAGCTTTATTGACCGACAGGCTCTCCTCACTTGCAACCTAACTCTCATACTTGTTACAGAAGTGTATAGATTAGACCCCCAGCTGGTGCAAATCACAGTAATCTGGTAGCTTTATTGGAGCTGCATCAATCTGCACTCTTTAAGACTCGAACTATTCTATTTTCTATTTTCTAAATGGTAAAATTGCAAGCCAGTGAAATCCATATTGGTTTTGCCACTGACTGCACTGGGACCACGCTCTTCCCATGTTCAAGAAATTGAAAGTTGGAGCTAAACCCTGTTCAGTTCCCAAATAATTTAATAGCATGTGAGATTACATTTAAAAATAACCTCCATGTATTAGATGTTATTCTGATTTTTATGGCAAATTAATGACTCTGCGAGGGAAATTAATGTCTGCTTTCAGTATTATTCAGTGCTTTCTTTCACTGGTAGCTAATTTCCTCTCAGTGATGATGTGCTGAATATATGCAGATTACTTCATAAATTAAGACTGTGCCAAAATAATTCTTCACTTAAAATATTAACTTTCCGTGTTTTCTTTAAAATGTTTTACTATCCTATCATTTTTCTGATTGATTCAAAGGTAGTAAAAATTAAATTGAGTATTGCTTTTATTGGTGTATGAGGTTCAGTTTCTAATGTGGTTGTTAAGGAAATGCTTTGTTAAAGAGCTTGCATTATTTATCTGAAAGAATAATGAAATCATAATTAATGTACACTTGCTGTAGCAGATGAATTTCAAACTGAGAAATCCTCATATTCCTCCCTGAGATCCAGAGACATTTCAAGATCAGTGAGCTAAGTGACCAGCATTATTGTATTAGCAAGGTACCCTCCAACTAATGAAACTGGGTACAGACAAAATTTCAGGAAAAAATAGCTATGTATTGCACATAATATATCTACAAATTTTATTGCCTTTGACTGACCTCTGGATTTTCAGCCATTCCAGTCCAAGCATAAGTGAGTTTCCATGCTCACATGTTCACATGTTCCCACTAGGTACAATTCCAGAAGTTCCTAATACACAAAGTCCACCTCCCTCAAGCCAGTCAGAGGCACTACAATACAACATTAAGACTACTATCTTAAAAACTTCTGAAATTCAAGTATGAAACCTTTGCCAAAGGAGAGGGAAGTAGACTATTTAGTCAGAGCACTATCCTCAGAGAACATTAGGGACACTGATGAGCTTCATTTCTCATTTGATCAACATACATTTAACTCCCCACCTGATCTGAAGCTCAGTTCTGTTTAAAATTAATCTTGCTGCTGATGGTGATTGTAGCTAAATCTTTTCTGAATGGGTAAAACAAGCATGCCATATATTAAAGGTGCCTTTTGAGGAGATATTCTGATGCTTGCAAAGGGTGAAGACATCAGAATCACTTCTTATTTAATTACTTTTCAGATTAGATCTACCCCTTTCTACTCCTTCCCTGTGATTTACAGTGTTATAGGATGGAAAGAGAGCTTGAGACTTTGCTCTGCAAGTCCAGGAAACAGCATATGATTACAAAGTCTAAGAAGCTTTTACAGCTCGGTTTCGCAGGCTGCAAAAGCCCATGCTGCGATGTCTCAGAAGCTTCCCACGTTCCACCCTTACTGCAGAGATGATTGCGGCTTCTTATGGAGCAGCTACTAACTCACTGTAAATTACAGTCTGCATTACTAAAAAATGAATCAGTAGTAGTAGTTTCCTCTATGGTGCTGGGCTGTGACCTGTAAAGGTTCAGCAGTGGGAACCACTGCAATTGCCCCAACGCACTCTACTCAAATACTGGACCCTTCACCTAGTACAGTTTTGAAGTATTGTTTTTCCTTGACTTATAGCAGTAGATTAAAATTAGGCAAGGTGCATTACTTTATTCCAAGTGCTTTATGTAGACGTCTCTGTGCTTTCTTTGTCTCGTGAAGGTGTAACAGGGATTTCCCCTTCTAAAAGTAAAACATTTAGGACATTTTTGCCCTGATTTAGCAAAGCCCTCATTAAAAATACATCAATTTCAGTGGCATAATAGTTAACATATTGAAAGTACTTTGCAGAATTAAGGCTTGAGTGAGGTCTACATGCCAGATCTAGAAAATTGTTCTTTCTAAAAAGCAGAAAGACATTTTTACACAGGTGTGCAATACAAAACCAGTTTATAATGAAGAAAAATGACAACTGCTGGAATATCTTGTGTAAACACAGGCTATAAATTTCTAGACCTTCCTGTCTTCTTTCATTTAATTCAGTTCTCATGATTCATAATGCAAGGTGTAACCAAATTTTCAGCTCTTTTGACATACATGAAATTATACAGTTTGACACATTCTACTCTAGGCGTTCTAAGAAGACAGCTACACCTATCCATATTTCATATTAACCTCCTAATGAGAGAGCGTTTTGTCATACATGATTTCTAAAGCATTCTGTTAAGATCTTGCTTTACAGATTACAGGCTATTCATATCCTGTTAGCTTTCTTAGATGAAATTAAACTGATATTATGGAATGTAATGTGATATCTGCAAATACACTAGTATAATTTATCTGCACCTTGTGACGGCAGACTGTTGGGATTTCAGTGCAAGCAGTGGCTTGATACTCCTCTCACACAAGCTCTACATTGCTAAAATTCCTCCAGTTTCAATAGTTTCTCCTAGTCTTCATTCACAGAAATAACATGACAGTGAGGAACATTTTCCCTCTTCAATGCATAAGAAACTGGTCCTTGTCAGACTGTTTCCAAGATGGTGGCGTTACAACAACCAAAATTACATGCCTGAAATTGTATCCCATTTAGAGATTAAATGGTTGTTTACACCTCTTTCACTTTTGAACCCCTACAGTTGGGGAAAATGGGGGAAAAAAAATCCACATAAAATATGAAAACCTGCTAGTATTTTGCTTCTTTTAAAAATTTTGCCTCCTCCTAAAACTAACATTATTGCCATCCAAAGCTGTATTAGCAGGCTTCAGCATCAGAGACCTTCACTATCCCCCATTTCCCATTATAACAGCTCTCCCACTTTAGCCAGCACAGGCTGGTGCTGGTTTCTTATGAAACAAGCAATTTGTCACAGTTTGTGTTCCACATGCTAACCATTTGGTCCTCTGTGCTATGCAAGTGATATACTGGTGTGGGTTAAGTTCCTTCTAATCTATTCAGAGGTCCAAAATAAGCAAAGTGGACCTATCAGGGTTTTGTTTGTTTCTTTGTTTGTTTTAATACTTAGTTAACAAAGTCCTACTAATAACTACTAATGTGAACAAACTCAGAATTATATTTCTTCTGCAAGACTTACTAGTAAGACTGCAAGACTGCAATAAATACTAACATTCCCATCAATTTCCTTGGTATTCTATCACTTTGTTTGATTGAATGTAGGAATCAGAATTGTAAGCTTTTATTAAGACTATTTTGGAGAAATTCTTTAGTCTCATGTAGGTACCACATTTGTGAGCACAGTTTAGAGGTGAGGGTTTATATGGGCAGCAATAAGCAATGTGATACCTTAAAAAAACAATCAGAACAGAAGTAGTCCTACATGGCATTAATACATTTCATATATTTATACAAGACAGACAAAAGCCATGTAAGTTCCTGAAAGGATCCAGCATCATCAAACTTTTATCAGAGCTAAGATACGATCCAGAGGTTAAATGGCCAATTACGTGCCTGCAACAGCCCACTGGGCAATTTTCCAGTCAGATACATCTACAGTCACCATTGCTGAAGCTCAGTGGTATCTGAAATTTACACCATGTTCACAGAATATAAAATGACTGCAAGAAATCTCGTAGCTCAAGGAAATGAAAAGAGACTATGTGACCAAGATTGCCCATGGCTTTTTCTGCAAAGCCATGTGTCATTTGTGTTATCCAAAGTTGCAGCTGAATTATCATTTGCTCAATACAAACTTGATATGAACAGTTGTTTAAGGAATTAAACCCCTGGGGAACCTGCCCTCAGGGACAAAGGAGCTGAACAGAGCTGGCAGCTCATAAAGGATATTTTTTCTTAGCGCACAAGCGCTCTCCATCCCACATGTAAGAAATCCAACAAGAGAGACTTTTTACCAAGGCCTGTAGTGACAGGGCAAGGGGCAATGGTCTTAAAACGAAGAGGGTAGGTTTAGATTGGATATAAGGAAGACATTTTTTGTGATGAGTTAGTGAGACACCGGAACAGGTTGTCTAGAGAAGTTGTGGATGTCCCACCATTGGAAGTGCTCAGGGTCAAGCTGGATAGGTCTTTGAGTAACCTGATCTAGTGAAAGATGTTGCAGTTGGACTAGGTGATATTTAAAGGTCCCTTCCAACCCAAATCATTCTATGATTCTATGATACTATGAACTTTGTTCCTTATAGCAGTATTGTATTTTGTGTGTGGCTAACATGGCAAAAAGGACCTGGAAATATCCCTTTTAGGGCCATTACAA
This sequence comes from Pluvialis apricaria, assembly GCA_017639485.1. NCBI lineage: Eukaryota > Metazoa > Chordata > Aves > Charadriiformes > Charadriidae > Pluvialis > Pluvialis apricaria. Next base: position 44,855,425 of record CM030044.1, on the reverse strand, counting down.
AATTATCAGAGGGGCAAACAGGATATTAGCTTCCTAGTAGCACCGCCTGGCACTGTGGCCCAGTTGTGTTCTCATACACTCTCACAGCTCTCAAATCAGGATTAGATATTCAGCTGAAGTGGGTAAACCATCTTAGCTGATTGCTTTCCTCCCTTTTCCCCCCTCCAGACACTTGCCTTCTCATTTTTGTCCCAACATTACCCCATATACTTTTCCAGCACAAGCAACTATGTGGCAAACCAGATTAGGGAACAAACCTGGTAGAAAAAGAAACTCTTATTTTGACAGAGATTTTTTCGTTTGCCACGCAGCCGAGCGCAACACTGAGGTGCTAACAAGCGGCCAGGGAAACACATAAGCTGTCGGAAAGTTCACAAGCAACTGCTGCAGGCCTTTCAGTTGGAGTTTTATATTAGACCATCTCCTCGCTGGAAATTCTAATGTTACTGCCTTGAGAAGCAAAACACTTGATTTAATATTCACATACACTAGTAAGGAAGTACATCATTAGGATGTACTTCTTACCTATTACATGTGAAAACAATCAAAGAGAGCCTGTATTGCATAGACCTACATAAAGAAAGGGACTGTGTTTTCCATGAGCACTAATATCTCATGCTCTGCACAACTCACTTCCTAGCTCCCCTCGCTGCGTTGGGGGTAACATATATCTTTCGGTCACTTTTACACCAGAAGGGGTATAATCTCTACTACTATCACGCAATGCAGTTGCACACCAGGCATTTACAGTCATAACGCAGCTCTGTGCCAACTCAGCTGTCAACCTGTGGTCTGGTAATAAGGTGAAATCTATGTCATCTTGATTTGGCCTTTCTATACCAGCTATCAGTATACAGTAAAATAACACCACAGGAAAAGGGAAATGTAATTTGAGGTGGTATTTTTCTGAAGGTCCCATTTCTATATTTTTCCTTTTTTAGGGGAAAAGCTTCTGAGATAGTCAGGATTCTCTCAGAGCCTGGTGAGCCATGTGAATCCAGAAACTCAGTTTCTTTCTCAGTTTGGTTAGAAGAATATGGTGCTGTGGTCTCTGAGCTTGCAAGTGTTTTTACTTTGATGTTTTATGTTTTGCTCTCCTGAGCCTCCATAAATAAGACTCGAGAAGCCCATTTGCTTCATTTGAGACATTTTAACAGAATATTGAACAAAGCATTAGCTCCTCAAAGAGAAGTACTACATAATATATTTATGGATTTAAAAACTAGTATATGCTCAGATTGTATGGATTTATGTACTTGAAGAAAGAAAGATCTAATGGATGTAATTTATAGTAAGCACGTGAGATTGATACCCTTGTTTATTGATGGCAATAATCTATTAATAATTGAAATACAGTTCCATCCCTATTATTTATACATACTGTACAACATTATTCATATTTATTCTGTGATGCCTTATAAGTATCATCTGCACATTTCTACTAATTATGTTTTTACAATGATATATTTTTAGAATTTGCCTCCAACTTTGAAATCCATGGGCAGCCATAAATTCAGACGTTTAATGCAGTATTTTAGTTTTTCTTAAGAGAGCAGAAGAGGTGTAGGCATCAAAAACCTCCAATTAAAAAAAAAAAAAAGCAAATATAAGCAAAGCAAAGAATCAAAAGATGAAAAAATCAAACCAGAGTGTCGATGTAAAAAAAAAAAAAAAAAGATGAAAAAATACATTCTAGCTGCAAATATATCTTTGAGACAAGATACCTGGACAACATTTTGCTCATCTTGCTCAACTCAAACTGCATGAAACTAGCATAAAGTTACTTCAAGATCCTTGTAGGGGTATCTGTCTTACAGATAAGCTTAAGCAGGATTTACATCCAGGATCTGGAGTGAATGTATTCACATCTGAATTTCCATTCTGATGGAAAAATGAGCCAAGGAAAGGTATATTAACTATCCTGTTTGACCTGAGACTTTGCAAGACATGAGCAGTTCTGTTTCTAAACTTGACCAGAACTACTTTAAACTCAATAACTAGGTGTCTAGCTGCCATAAAAATGTACAAGAAAATGTTTAGGAATTTTTAAGTTCTTTGATAAGCCCCATCCAGTTGGATGCTGCGAGTACATTTCTTATACATGGACTCTGACCAAAGTTTGTTAGCTGCTTTCTCTCAAAGCGCAGCCAAAAGAGGCCCCCACATTTTATGTAACAAGCCAGCAAATAAAGCAGTCACATAGGTGATACAGAATGAGTTCCTAACCCTCCTCTGACAAGGTTCAAGCCATGAAAACCCTGTAACCACGAGGTTACAAGTCATCAGAAAACATACAGAAGAAAGCTAGGAATCCCTTTCTCCTACCAATTTAACCAGTAAGCTACCTCTTTCTGGCCCAAGAAATTTTATACTCATCTACCCAATCATGATGTGCATAGGAGACAAGAACTCATTGCAGACAAGCACAAAGTTGAGGAGCACATATTGAGACCTGTACAGCCCAAACTGTATACACTGAAGAGTCTTTTAAGAGCAGTGAGGAAATTCTAACGTATTTAGATGGCCCCTATCAATTCTTCAACCCCTTCATAAAGGGATAAGATTTCACTACACCCCTGCTTTCAGATATTTCCTATTGGCTTGTTCAGGATGCAGACTTTCTGGAGCACTGCTCTGAAATAGACACTGTCCTGAAATACACACTGTCCTTACAGACTGTAAAAGGATAAAAGGGCCTTCAGCTCTGTGTTTTATATTCCAGTCCCGCACCACACCTTTGACTTCCAGGTGTTCATGTTTACTGTTTTGAATTCTCAATCTTAAGTGTCATCAGGTCAGCTCTTCAACATGCTCCCTTAGAATATGCCTGAAGAGCACTAAAAAGCCTATCCATCAAGAACAATCTGATGTGAACATCACAGTAATTACTTTACTATCTCATTTCATACTGATTCAGTTTTTAGCTCACTTACAACTTGCCTTTAATGAGGTGCTAAGTCTTTCAATTAAAGACAAAAGCTGCAGAGAGACCTTTGCTCTTCACAGATGTGCTACTTAAAGATTTTCCCTTCTCTGCTCCCCAGCTGTTAGCGACTGCTTGCCTGACGGAGGTTGCCACCCTTGCAGAACAGTGTGTGTGAATGATGCCTAATCCACCGCCAGCAAACCAGCTGCGTTAATTTAAACAGTTCATATAATGGTTTGAATTGACTTGGTTTATTTTGCCTGACCTGGATTAGGGAGTATTCCAGGATCACTTTAACCAGCCACAGCCGTGGGAGGTGGAAATTTCAAACCAGACAAGAAAGACACCCAGAAGGAGCGGGCAACAATGTCTTCAGTGGATGCTGGTGCACTCAAAAGAGAACATCTGTCCATAAAATAACATGCCGTTTCAGAGGCAGTGATACTGGAGCTTTTCACTTCTGAATTACCAGACATTATGAATTTGATCTGAATCAGGTGTGAACACATAATCTCATTTTAATCAAATTAGCCATAGTAAGCAATCTCTGGTCCAATAGAAAGTTAGAGAAGTATGACAAATTATGTTTGATTTGAAATAAAATTGGCCTGGAAATCTACAGACAAAATACATTAAAACAACTGTGGGTGAGGAAAGTAAATTTGTATTGCTTTGGTGATTTGTATTATACTATTGCAGATTTTTTGATCCATATATAAGTACCCCAAATCAAATTTACCATGTTACTAAACCACCACTTGACAGAAGCTTATTCTGATGCATTGTTTTGGGTTTTTGTTTGTTTTTTACAGTTTTTTGCAAAAGAATTGATGCTTCCCGTGATTTTGAAGGGTTCAGAGATCCCCTTCTATAGGAACAAGGGCAACTTCATAGACTAAACAGGGGAGAGGTGGCCCCTGTTTATTGATGAATCTATGGAGTCAATAGGGCAGATTAGGGTCCTAATTGTAGGAAAATCTGCAACAGCCTTGTTCGTATGAAACACTATCTTACTTCATAAGTAAATCCATGATAATCAAAAACATTGAGATCACTGGGACCACAACTGGAGTAAGAAGCATCTCATAACAGGCAAAAGGACCACAACCTGACACAACATTCATATCTCAATGCAGCTATTGATTTACTCTGTATGGAAATCTTTGCACATTGCTTTGACTTTTACATTCTTCTGAAATATTCTGACATGCTATCCTCAAAGACCCCCTCAAAGGTCAAGACAAGAGCAAATACTGCCATTGTTGATGCCTTCGTTATTGATCATGGGTGTAAGTGAGGCAGTGGGTTGAGTAGTGATTCAAGAAACTGTTTTTGAAATCACATCTTGAAGATCAAAAATTTTAAAATTCTTATTATCAAAAATAATAATGCTGCTTGGGGCAGATGATTGCAGGGAAGACTTAGATTTCCCTAAAGTATTGCTTGCCTTAACTATTATCTTTTTCCTTAACCGTTATCATTAGAATAAAATATCCAACTGAAGGATGAGCCAAAACCAAAGTGACTGAGCCAACCACTCTTGATGCAGAATGGAAACCAAATCCAGATTAGAATTCTGAACTGATCGCTGTAAAATTAAAAAAAAAAAACAAAAACGTCTAGGATGAACATCCTTGGAACTAAGCAGGATTTAAAACCCTGGTCCAGTTTCAGATCAGAATTTTATCTCAACATTTGGACCAGATTCTCAACCGCACTGCAGCTCCTTTAAATACATCAGATTAAAAGAAACCTGTAAAACTCCATTAAACAGACTACTGAGGATGTCTTTAGACAAGGGAAGTCTGTATGGAGAAAAGACCTGCCTTGCAAGTCGAATAGATATGCTGAGGAATAGTGAGGGATTGTTCCAAGAACACAACTCTTCTGTGGTGATCCAAACCAGTTTTTAATTGACAGGTGAGATAAAACTTTCTGCTTCCTGGCTGCTGGTTTATGGTCCACTCACTCTGTGCAAATTCTAAAGCTAAGAAAAAAATAAATCATAATTTTGAATTACAAGTCTGTAGTTGACTTTCTGTTTGTGAAAAGCAGACAAACAAAGAACTAGTTCAGGACTGGTGTTTGCACTGCAAATATTCTAGTCTCCACTCTCTTAGCTCTTTGGATTTGTTTATTTTTGGATGTTTGTTTTTCTTTTTAATTTATTTCTATTATTATTTCTGTATTTCCTAGAGGCATTAGAGAGAATCTGGGCTTGAGTAAATCAAGTCATCCAAATACACAAGAAAACCCTACCCCATCCCAGAAGATACTTGAAAAGTTGCAGCCATTTTTTATGACTGAGTTTTGCACCTTTACATAAAATTCCTGGGAGCTACGTATTGTGACCATCTTTGCAAATCAAGTCATTATCATCTCTGCACTCAAGGAGGTAATGGGACACTCCCTCCAAGAATCCTTTTCTACTATAAAAAACCAACATATTTTTTCTGGTACAGAAAAGCAGAAAATAATATTACATACTCTGGAGCACCATCTTCTGGTACCTGGCCAATTCGTTAGCTACTAGTGTATTTGATTTTTTTTTTTCCTCAGTAAGCAGCTTTGTATTTTCTGTGATTTGGAGTCCTGGGGCCAGGGGGGGAGAGTGTGTAGAGTTGTGGGAGGGAATTGATATTTTAAAAGAAAGTGGAAAAGTTGACGGTATCGAGAAAAAGTGCTGCATTTCACAAAAAGGTTCATAGAATTTCCAGCTACCCTCATTATATGCATTACACTGCTACCTCTTTTTTTTACAGCCCACTCTTATAATGCAGCTGTATCTCAGAATGCACAGGACAGCTCAGAAGCTGCAACAACCCAGCTTTAAAAGCAGTTCAGGGCAACAGGGTCTTGGCTATGTAAACTCACTTGGGAAGACAGCAATGAATGAGATAACAGAGAATAAACGTGGAATGGGGCCTTAATAAACTATGTAGGTTTGTCTCACAATGGCCATTGTCATTATGACTCCGGTATGAAGCAATAATCCACTCTTCAGAAGTGGTGCCTAGGGAGACAACGGGGGCCACTGTTACTATGTTGTCCTTCCAGTGTCTCCGATATTTGACCTGCCTATTGAAAACAGTTGGCTAGGAGATTCTATTTGAAATGCGTTTTCATAAAATATTTTAAAATGTAGCCTGTGAAAACTGAAATTTGTATTATCATGGTACAACAAAACAGGCAGGGTTGTGTCTCTCTGTGCTCTTCCCTGGGTAAGCAGATTGCCTAAAAGTGTTGGAGCCACCCTGACCTGCAGTTCTGGGGTGGTACCATTATCCTAGGTAGTTTGGGCTGGAGATAGCCTCAACTATAGGTTTCAGGACAACTAACCTTCTCACGGGGAGAGACATAGCCAAGTCAAGAGGCTCAAAATGTGGATTCCCAAAGTAAATAATAAAAACCCCACAACTATACCCTAAATAAATTACTTTAATCAGTACTAAATTAAGGTTCTCAAATTCTTCATCCCACTGGAAATGCTGGAAAATCTATTTACCTTTTCCAAGAACAGAGAACATTTTTAGACATTTCTATGGACGGGAATTTCATAGAATCATAGAAGAATCATAGAATGATTGAGGTTGAAAGGGACCCTGAAGATCATCGAATCCAACCATTAACCTAACACTGCCAAACCCACCACTAAGCCATGTCCCTAAGCACTACATCTACCTGTCTTTTAGATATGTCCAGGGATGGTGATTCAACCACTTCCCTGGGCAGCCTGTTCCAATGTTTGATAACACTTTTGGCGAATATATTTTTCCCAATATCCATACTAAACCTCCTCTGGCACAACTTGAGGCCATTTCCTCTTGTACCATCACTTGTTACTTGGGAGAAGAAACTAACCCCCACTTCACTACGACCTCCTTTCAGGTAGCTGTAGACAGCAATAAGGTCTCCTGTCAGCTGCCTTTGCTACCGGCAACAATCCCGGTTCCCTCAGCGACTCCTCATAAGACTCCTCTAGACCCCTCACCAGCTTCATTGCCCTTCTATGGACACATTCCAGCACCTCCGTGTCTTTCTTGTAGTGAGGAGCCCAAAACTGAATGCAGTATTTGAGGTGCAGCCTCAGCAGTGCCGAGTACAGGGGGAGAATCACTTTCCTAGTCCTGCTGGCCACGCTATTCCTGATACAAGCAAGGACGCTATTGGCCTTCTTGGCCACCTGGGCACACTGCCGGCTCATATTCAGGTGGTTGTTGACCAACACCCCCAGGTCCTTTTCCATCAGACAGCTTTCCAGCCACTCTTCTCCAAGCCTGTCTTGCTGCGTGGGGTTATTGTGACCCAAGTGCAGGACCTGGCACTTTGCCTTGTTGAAATTCATGTCATTGGCCTCGGCTCATCATTCATTTAGACTTTTCTAAATTCCAGGTAAACAATACCCACAGCCTTTCCCTCACCCACTAAGCAGGTCAGCTTGTCATAGAAGGAGATATGGTTAGTGAAGCAGGACCTGCCTTTCATGAACCCATGCTGACTGGGTCTGATGGCCTGGTTGTCCTGCATGTGCTGTGTAATGGCACTCAAGACGATCTGCTCCATAACATTCCCCGGCACCAAGGTCAGACTCACAGGCCTGCAGTTCCTCTGATCCTCCTTCTGGCCATTCTTGTGGCCATTTGCTAACCTCCAGTTGACTGGGACCTCCCCGGTTAGCCAGGACTGGTCATAAATGACTGCAAGTGGCTTGGTGAGCACTTCCACCAGCTCCCTCAGTACCCTCAGGTGGATCCCATCCAGCCCCATAGACTCGTGTATGTCTATGTGCTGTAGCACGTCCCTCACCATTTGCCCTTGGAATATGGGGGCTTCATTCTGCTCCCCATCCCTGTCTTCTAGCTCAGGGGACTGGGTACTCAGGGAATAACTGGTCATTCAGTTTCCAGAAGGTTCTGGCACTCAGCAAGATTGTTTTCTCTGTGCATTGCTGTCTTCCTAAATCCTGCCATTGCTAGTCATTCCCTTGGGAAAGTAAAAGGGGCCAAAGCTTTCCTCTCTCTCCCCAAACACACACATACAAACACGTATCTTAATACCTCCTGGAGCCATAGCGATTCCAGCAAATGTTTTCAATGGGCCTTGCAACTTCTGAATTTTGATTAGTCCAACTCCCAACTCCCAGTAGTATTGTTTCACTTAGCATAAATTATTAATTTATTACAGAGCATTTCAAGGGGACAGAGGAATAATTCAGCTGGATAAAGACATCAACTGCAACAAGGAGAGCGAACCTTCTGTGTAGCGAGATGGGAAAATTTCTGTTCATAGCTTTTTAAATGAAAACAGGTGGAAAAGTGACTCAACTAGACATGAAAACTCCCCAGCTTCATCCCTAAATTAATTACTCAGTGGATCAGATCCATGGTTGGTAAAAATAAGCATTATTAAATCTGTACTCCTTTACACCAGCTGAGGACCTCTCTTAGCATTTGACGGGAACTGATCTGTTTTCTTGTGTGATTTTCATTTACTTCCTGACATTATTTTTATTGAACAAAAATCCAGAGTTGTGAGCATCATGAGGAAAGCCATACTATAACATGATTTGATTGCACATCCAAAACTGTGAAAACCATCTCACGAAACAAACAGATACTCTTTTCCGAAACAAGCAGGAAAAGGAGAAGCAAAATTTGGATGGGGAGGAAAGAACTATCAAACATTTTTCTTACTCTAATCCACTACAAAAGCTGATTGCATTAAGGAAGTGAAATATCTACCCAGAGTAAATGCCCGGCATTTCATATTTTTACCAGAACACCAGAATGTATCTTTTACTGTTTGTCCCACAAACACTTGCATCTGCTGCTCACATAAAAAAAAACAACAACAACAACAACAACAACAAAAAAAAAAAAAAAAAGAAAACTCACAAGCCAGGCATTTCCATGAATCTTTTTTGATAATAGGGTAGGATTGAAAATATGCCACAGCCTCCAAGTTTCAGAGTGTAGAAGGGATTGAGTTTAGACACTGGTATACATACGCCAAAGTGCTTTATGTATTCTTCTTGGCCACAGTCCTTGTATTGAGCTAAGGTACACTTGCCAACCCCCCAAAAATGGCTTCTTGCCACCTTCATACCTCTGCCATTTGTGTGCAGCATTAGCAGGGCATTGCTTCAGTCATCTCTACAGACCAGCCAGCCTCAGGTCAGCAGCAAGCCGTGCAGGAGGCTGCCCCTCGTTGCACTTGGGGACCTCTCTCACCTACTCACCTGTTTAGAGATATTTTGCAGCACCGGCAAGTTGCCAACTGCTTCAGCAGCTGCTGAAGTATTGTAGCCTCTTGAAGGCAATAATCATTGGAGGCTAATGCTGTCATAACAATCCTACCTTCGCTCTTAATCAATATAGCCCAGATCAATGTTATCAGCTGCACTGTGATAGATTTCAAATAACTGTTCACTTAACTTTTGTCCTGAGATTGAGCAGATAGCATCAGTGAGAGCTCCTGAGGCAGAAAGTCAACAATAACCAGGAAAATTAAATATTTAAAGCAAAATTGTGTCTGGCAACTGTGGCAGTAGGACTGACAAGAGTAAATCATATTTACTGTCCTTCCACTCCTCTTTCTCGCTGATTTTCTCTTTCCCTTCCCTCCCCACCACCCCTGCCCAGGCAGCCAAAAATGCTCATAGCTCTCCGGAGGCTGCACTGGAAACCACAGAGCTAATGGAATTACTGGTGCAAGAACCCAGTGCAAATACTGCCATCAAGTGCCCAACAGACCCATTTGCAGCGCAGACTCTTCCATCTACAGCTACACACAGAGAGGTGGATGCTAATATACAGCACACATCAGTTGTGGATGGTCGTATACAAGTCTCTCTGGTACAGTGACAAACAATTAACGAATCTGAACGCACAGTGCAACCATCCTCCTGGAGACAGCAGAGCTGCATTAGATTTTAAGAAGTGGAGGCAGGATGGGAAATCATTCTCCCCACAGCCTGGCTTCTGTGACTATAAGGCCTATTCCATTTCCTGGCATGCCCCAAAATTAAATTTAAACCCTCTCTCTTGATTCAGCACTTAGGGGGGCTGGCAAGGGCTTCAGGAGAAAGCACACTTAAACAAGTAGGACCGTTGCCAGCGCCCGCGCAGGCTGGCATTAACGTGGGCGTCTGCCAGTCGATGCCCTGACCACAGTGCATCATGGCCCTACAATGCCCGGGAGAACCCCCCAGCCCGCGGGTGACCCCCAGGGCACAGCCCACCCCAAGGCAGGGACCAGCTCCCTCCTCCGGGGCTTTACCCCTTCTTCCTGCAGTGCTTGCCATGGGAGGTGAGACCCCGCTGCCCGCCTGGCCCTCTGGCTCACTGGCACCAAATACCTTTGCCCTTCTTCGCTTTTCAGCTTACAGGCCAATTTCAATTAAATCTAACTAAACGTACATGCTTTTTGAAAATTGGTGATTTCCAGTGCAAAAGAGAACCCCTCGCCGAGTTTTTTTCTTGTTATTCTTGTGAGCTGACTGATCCATAATAAGGGTAGGGATCGACTGCCTTCTCGTTATGAGTAATTATGCTTGCATTTTTCACTCTGTGTTATTTTAAGCAGTTCACGTACAAAGGGTGCTTTGCAGTCATCAAAAAAATGTGTGTCCTCTGGCCATGTTAATTGTAACACTGTAAATGACGTTATCAGCAATGTAAATCAAAGTTTTGAGGGAACAGAGTGCAAACAACAATCAACAGTTAGAAAAGCAGGAGCAGGAAAGATTTCTGGCTGAACAGTCTTTAGAGAGACTCGAAGGGAACTGCTTGTGTACAGAAACTGTGCAACTTTTTGAAGCTTAGGAAACACCAGGGCAGGAGATAGGAAGTTGAGAGGCAGAGAAAGAGATCAAAGAAAGGGTGAAATAAAAAGGTTAGGAAAAACAAAGACATTTAGGAGGAAATTACAATAAATAAAGACGGAGATTAAAGCAGAAGCATGCCTGTATGGGATACTCAACGTAAAAACATAGGAGAGAGGAGCTAGAACAAATAGCTTCAATATTGTATAAGGCTTAAAGGTGAAGACTAAAAACCTGAATATGATGTCAGAAGATAAACAGATAATCAATGCGGTGTTTCTAAATGTGAGCCAAGACACTGAAGATAATTTTATAGGGCAGGAGTGGGTTACATTATTCTTTGTGTGTAAAATATTAGCACTACAGTAATTAGTATTACTGGCCATGCCATAGTTGAGCTTAGGGATCCTTATATCAACACAGAGAGAAAGTCCTTACTCAGGAAGGCTAGACACATAAACAGGCTAAGGAGTGATTTAATGTAAGTGCTGGAAAGAGAAAGATTACAGTCAGCCCATGTAGGAGATACCAGGGCAAAACAGAAGCACCAGCAGAGAAAGAGGCGGGCAGGGAGTTGGCTGTTGCTGCACCTCGGTAGAGGATCTAGGACCAGGGGTGACCTCTCCATCTGGGTGCCTTCATAGGCAGCAGCAGAAGCCAGCACTGTCTCTCAAGTCAAACTTCAACTTTTGGCAGGAAAATGATCCAAATACACGCTAACAAATGCATCTGTCTGTATGCACGGACCAGATATTTTTGCTCTGTTTTTTGGTCAGGGAATAAGGGCACATGCATGAATAATCACGCACAAGTAACAGGAACAATAATACTTATATTAACTTTTCAGACCTCAAAGACAGCTCAAAAGACCAGTGCTTACTAACAGTGTCACTTTAGGATAAACAGGAGCTTCCTGCTCTGACAGTCCCTGGTGCATGGCCTATCCGGAGAACACCACACATACACTGAATTTTTGCTACCAACAAACGTTACTCCTCCACTTAGAATGAGATAATTTATTGGAGCTCATTCCCCCTCCTGAGAAAGAAAGGGGGCAGGGAGTGCACCTGACCTTTCTTAGTTCTCCACATCAATCACTGCTAGGACTGTAATACAATTCCCACACACTGCGGTTTGGTGCTGCCTAACAATTAATCTCATGTACAGCTGGTGCAGGGCAGTTCTGCAAGGTAATTTGCTTCCAGTGGAATTTTAGGATATGCTTTAAAGTACTTAAGTGTAAAGCTTTGTAAAATGAATAATCCATCACAAATAATTAGAGCTGCTCCTAGAGGAGTTGGATATTCAGTCAGAAACACGTGTCATGCATTTAACTTATTGGTGACGTGTGGCCTGAAGAGTCAGCTTTTCTGATATAGTCTCCGATTTGGATGGCAGTTAGCAACTCCAATGGGCAATTTGTTCGTGTGAGAAAAGGCCACAAAGGATAGCAGGAATGGAAAAGGAATTAGCAAGTACTTTTACAGTGGTTATAGGGAGATGTGTCATTCTATTTACTTAGGCTTTTTTTTTTTCATCTGGCATTCACTATTCAACTGGCATTTTCTAGTTTTCTGGCACACAAGATCTTTTATCTCATTATGTTCTGCACCCAATTCCATAATTAGCTAGAACATCTTGCTCAGCTGCATGGTTACAATTCCTTCCTGTTTTTAAATTAATTCTTTACTTCTTAGTCCAACGGCAAAAAAATCCCATTTTTTCCCCGCTACTTCTTTTAAGCAACATGTTACTCCTCATACACACTCAATATGCCCCTGTCCCACCCCACTGAGATGTGTTTGGATACACAGTTTAGGTTTGGAAATGGAGCCTGGAAGAATTTGAGTTCGACTTTCTTTGGGGTATTCTCCTTCCACTCCTAATTCTTCAAAATGTCTTACTTATTCACCAATAACCCTCAAGGATCCCATAGACCTATAAAGGCCAAAACATATGGAATTTAAAGACATGCAAAGAAATCGCAACCTGTAATGTGATACGCCAAAATTAAAAGGAACCACATGAGTCTGGGGGATCAGAAGACTAAAGTGAACAGAAGACTTCTCTATCTAGAATTTTTGTGCAATATCTATTAGCAAAGTACAAAACTGTTTCCGGTGTGAGCTAGATCAACAAGGAGTAGCTAAATCTGTGGTAACATTGTTGTGTGCCATCAATCCTTGGATCCAGGTGGCATAAATCAGCTAGAGAGAGCTCTGTTGTTGAAAAAACTGGGAGAAAAATTACAGTTGTACTATGGTGAAGTGGGATAGGTTATGGTTTTGTCTGTCAGAAACATAAGGAAAAATTGTCTTCAGGTTGTGTTGTGTCAGTTTTATGATTAAGTTGCTTTGTTGAGCAGGATATTTAAGAAAACCAAAAAGGTCACTAGGTCAGCAAATATTTAGCTGAAAGGGTACTGATGAACCATCAGTACGTACACCCTGCAGTACGGAAACTCTGTAATAAAACAGGAGCAGGTCCAAAGCAGGAGAATTGGATTTTTTTGAAGCGTAGTAAAACAAGATCTGCAGAAAAGAGACTGCAAATACAAACTTCCCAGTAACAGATTAGTTGTGTGAACATGGATCTGTTGGCCGAAGGAGGAATCATTTGGGTGATTATGGTACTTGTTGTCCAAAACCCACTTACATCCTGTTAAATCCTTTGCCTTGACAGGCAAGCTGTAGTTTTTTTGTAGTAAAATTGGTATTAACTAGAAGAAAAAGAAAAAAAAGAAATGTAAAATGCAATTGAAGCAACCAAGGAAACCTGCTGCTGCTAAAAGTCCTCTATGCAGCCCCAACCCTATTTAATTATTTATCTAATATTAAAATAGAGAAATAGTAACTGGACATGATTTATCTAAGATTTCATTAAGGAACTAACTACTACACAATGTAGCTTTGTTGATAAGTAAGATATTCTTGTCAAGAGAGTGATGAACTAGTCCTGATCAGCAAACGGAGAAAACCACCTGGAACTTCCAAGAGTAGGGGAGGAGTAGGTAAAAGGTAATTTCAGCAGGGGGAGATCATTACCACTGACTCATTGGCCACCTGCCCAAATGATACCACTTACTCAAAAGAGAACAATGGAAGAAGACTGAGACTGTGCACTAATTTACATAGGAAGCAAAGAAATCTTGACCAATTAATAAAGAGAATAATAATTAAGATGTATTAATTGTTTGAATATGTAATAATCAATGTATAAAAGTGGAGATTTTTGAAACTAAGGTGTGCTCCCATTTTGGGACGAGCACCCCATTTCTGCACATTAATGGAATAAACTTGGAAACACCTCTGCTCTCTGTGTTACTGGCTTGCACACTGCATAAAGAACCCAGATTTAGGACAACAGCTTTGTGTCTCTTGGACCTTAAAGATGTATATCCTCAATTCCTTGGAGTGGAGGAGGGAGCTGCAACTCTTCATACTAAATTGTGCTTGGAACACATATTTTTTAATCTTAGGCATAATTCCAGGCTTGATGTCTTGCGAGATGGGTTTAACTGTTTCCCAGACAACGAAAACTCAGTGCAAGGGATAGGTGAAATGGCCCTGCTGGGATGGTGCAGGGTGCAAACACCTCCAAGCCCCAACACAGGGTTCATTTCAGCTGGGAGAGCTAGTCTGGGCAACACTGCTGTGATGCTGGGGCAACCTAGATCTGCCCCAAATTGTGCTCTAGGCCAAGCCCCCTGTGAGACACTCACAGGGTAACAGCTTTAGCTGTGTTAACAGCAGTATGTTAACAGTGGTGTTTAGCCATTGTTGACCTCTTCTTCTCATCAGCCGTCGCAAAGGCCTGAACTTCTAAATACCCATTAAAAATTCAAAAGAGCATTTTAAATGGTGCCTCTCCCTCCCCAGGCAGCAGTTTAAAAAAATACCCTGGAGTTCAAACTGAGTGCACATGTTGCCCTTGACTGGTGTAGTATTTCACAACCCAAGGAGTTATTTTCTCTTCTGAAGCACATTTTACTTCACCTTCCGAATCTGGTCAATAAATGTAAAATACGCAGATATGGAAAATACCAAAAGGTGCTTAATCACTTTTAAGTATTTCAATGAATTGACTACCCGATATTCAAAAGGGAGGGTTCTTTCTTTCTTTTAAAAGGTTTTGATGTTAAGTTGCATTCGGCACTCCAGAGATGACCTTTAGCAGAATCACACTGGGTGATCCCATTGCATCAAGCAGCGAGACGCTATATCATCTCTAGTACACCTAGGGAACCAGCATGGGGGAGAGATTTAGCCCAGTCATGTCAAGTTAATAGGTTATATTCAACCTTATTTGTCTTCAAGACATTATCCTCCATACTGGGCTTTTT
Source organism: Pluvialis apricaria (assembly GCA_017639485.1). NCBI lineage: Eukaryota > Metazoa > Chordata > Aves > Charadriiformes > Charadriidae > Pluvialis > Pluvialis apricaria. The sequence continues at coordinate 44,840,335 of CM030044.1, read as the reverse complement.
TTTGAAGTTTTGTTCATGCTGTAGACCTATGAAATATTTATTCAAACCCACAGTATGTGCTTGCCCTGCTTCAAAGTCATTCATTCCACTGAACTCGAGATATGTAATTAAAGTAGGATTGTTTAATGAAGATGTATGAGTAGTGTATTTACCCTCCCCTCAGAGGAAGTATCAGTCTCTAAAAAAATCAGCCAAGGAAAACAAAAAAAAAAAGGGAAAAAAAACCCAACCAAAACAAAACAAAACAAAAAACGAAGACAAAGCTAACAGGTAAGAAATTTCCCCAAAAAGAGCTTGTATTAGCATAGTCTTTTAGCCTGATTAAGGCCAAACTCTTTCTTTACTTCCTCTTCAAAGCATACACACAGTTCACATCCTTGGATAGGCCTTGTTATCTGTACTAGATGAAAAGTTCTCCTAGTAGTAATATACTAGATGAAAGGTACTTAAGGTAGCAATCCTTTTTCTCCTACCACATAACATGTGTTAATAAGGAGGCTCTGAGTTTGGAGGAATGGAAGCTGGGGGTTCCAGTCAGAGCAGTAAATAAAGGCACAATCCTTAGCTCTGTTATTTTGAAAATATAAGCCTACTGAACTAACAGTTAGCAAAAATAGGCGGTCCAGTAGATGGATAAAAAGGAAAGATAGGATCTTTTGTTAGCAGTTAAGACAGTCTTACAGAGACATCAAAGTTAAATCTCTCACCAGTGCTGCTGGTTGTCAAATCCGGATAACTTGGACTTCAGGTAAATTTACAGTTCTGTGTAAAATTGTTTACCCTCACTGTGATGGTGCCAGCCCATGGCCTATAGTCAGCAGAGCTCTATAAGTAGCATAAGATATGCTGGTTGTGATTTTTACAGCAGTGAAGCTTTGTTGCCTGTGTAATGAGTGTCTCCACAGGGAACCACACTGAGCACTGTATATTCACGCTGTTTCTAAATTACCTTGGATCCCAATAATATCAATGAGTGATTTACCATTAAATGTAAGGAGTGTAAGCACAGAGCTTTTCGTGATGTCCTCTTCATATCCCAGTAAGTGAGGATTCCCACTGGCTGGTTTAAGATCCTGCTTATCAATGTCCTCCTGCAGTTCCAAGCTCCAAAAACACTGTTAAGTGCATCAAGGAAGCAATAATCACAGCAGAATAAGTGTTGTGTTATGTGTACAGCTTTTTTTGCAGACACACATCTAAATACTTTTAGGATCTTTGGTCAGGCTCTTCAGATTTCTGATCCATGACTGTCCTCTTTTTCTTTTTTTTCCATTTTCCCTTTTTTTGTCCTTTTGAAATACTTATGATAAAGAAAACCATTTATTTGTGCTGCTAGAGATTGAAGATCGGTACCATACTCGAGTTTATATTGCACTGGAAGTTCAGAGCGGGACACCTCTATTTACTTATGCAAAAGCACTTCAGGAAGTAGGTAGGTATCATTGCTTGGGTCATAACAGGAACAAACAATCATATAAGCCAGTAAGTCAGCTTCATCGGGGGCTCAACTCAAATGCCTCTATGCAAATGGGGAACTATGCATGGGGAACAAACAAGAGGAGTTAGAGACGTGTGCACACCTGCACGGCTATGACCTTATTGGCATCACAGAGACATGGTGGGATGGCTCCTGTGACTGGAGTGTTGGAAGGATACAGGGTCTTCAGGAAGGACAGGCAGGGCAAACGAGGAGCAGGTGCTGCCCTCTATGTTAAGGACCAGCTGGAGTGCATGGAGCTCCACCTTGGGATGGACGAGAAGCCAACTAAGAGCTTACAGGTCAGGATTAAAGAGAGGGCAGGGACGGGTGATGTTACAGTAGGGATTTGCTACAGGCCACCTGACCAGGAAGACTGAGCGGATGAGGCCCTCTCTGGACAGATAGGAGCAGCCTCACGTTCACAAGTACTGATCCTCATGCAGGACTTCAACCACACCAACATCTGTTGGAGGGACAACATAGCAAGATGTAAACAATCCAGGCAGTTCCTGGAATGTGTTGATGATAACTTCCTTCTCCAAGTGATAGAGAAGCCAATGAGGAGAGGTGGCATGCTGGACATTGATCTTATCAACAAGGAAAGACCAGTGGGAAATGTGAAGCTCAAGGTCAGCTTTGGCAGCAGTGCCCATGAGATGGTGGAGTTCAAGATCCTTAGGGTGGCAAGGAGAGTGCACAGTCAGCATGCTACCCTGGACTTCAGGACAGCAGACTGGCCTCTTCAGCGATCTGTTTGGCAGAGTACCACAGGATAAAGCCCTGGAGGGAAGAGGGGCCCAAGAAAGCTGGCTAATATTCAAGGACCACCTCCTCCAAGATCAGGAGTGATGCATTCCAATGAAGAGGAAGTCAGGCAAAAACACCAGAAGGCCTGCATGGATGAACAAGGAGCTCCTGGGTGATCTCAAACAGAAAAGGAAACCTACAGAGGGTGGAATCAAGGACAGGTAGCCTGGGTGGAATACAGAGAAATTGTCCGAGCAACCAGGGATCAGGTTAGGAAAGCTAAAGCCCAGAGAGAGTTAAATCTGGCCAGGGACATCAAGGGCAATAAGAAAAGATTCTATAGATATGTCAGTGACAAAAGGAAGACCAGGGAAAATGTGGGCCACCTCCAGAAGGAAACGGGAGACCTGGTCACCCGGGACATGGACCAGGCTGAGGTATTCAATGACTTTTTTGCCTTGGTATTCACCAGCAAGTGCTCTAGCCACACCACCCAAGTTGCAGAAGGCAAAGGCAGGAACGGGGAGAATGAACTGTCCACTGTAGGAGAAGACCAGGTTCGAGACCAGCTGAGGAACCTGAAGGTGCACAAGTCCGTGGGACCTGATGAGATTCACCCACAGGCCCTGAGGGAACTGGCAGGTGAAGTTGCCAAGCCACGATCCATCATATTTGAGAAGTTGTGGCAGTCTGGTGAGGTTCCTGCTGACTGGAAAAGGGGAAACATAAGCCCCATTTTTAAAAAGAGAAAAAAGGAAGACCCAGGGAACTACAGGCCGGTCAGTCTCACCTCTGTGCCCAGCAAGATCATGGAGCAGATCCTCCTAGAACCTCTGCTAAGGCACATGGACAATAAGGAGGTGACTGGTGACAGCCAACATGGCTTCACTAAAGGCAAATCATGTCTGACAAATTTGGTCACCTTCTATGATGACACTACAGCATTGGTGGATAAGGGAATAGCAACTGACATCATCTACCTGGACTTGTACAAGGCATTTGACACTGTCCCGCACAACATCCTTGTCTCTAAATTGGAGACACATAGATTTGACCGGTGGACCACTTGGTGGATAAGGAATTGGCTGGATGGCTGCACTGAAAGAGTTGTGGTAAATGGCACAATGTCCAAGTGGCAAGCAGTGACGAGTGGTGTTCCTCAGGGGTCAGTACTGGGACCGGTGCTGTTTAGCATCTTTGTTGGTGACATGGATGCTGGGATTGAGTGCACCCTCAGCAAGTTTGTTGATGACACCAAGCTGCGTGGCGTGGTCAACATGCTGAAAGGAAGGGATGCAATCCAGAAGGACCTGAACAGGCTGGAGAGGTGGGCCTGTGTGAACCTCATAAAGTTCAGCAAGGCCAAGTGCAAGGTCCTGCATGTGGGTTGGGACAATCCCAAGCACAAATACAGGCTGGGTGGAGAATGGATTGAGAGCAGCCCTGAGGAGAAGGACTTGGGGGTGTTGGTTGATGAGAAGATCAACATGAGCTGGCAATGTGAAATCACAGCCCAGAAAGCCAACTGCATCCTGGGCTGCATCAAAAGAAACACAGCGAGCAGGCTGAGGGAGGTGATTCTGCCCCTCTACACCACTCTCGTGAGACCCCACCTGTAGCGCTGCATCCAGCTCTGGGGCCCCCAACATAAGAAGGACATGGACGTGTTGGATCAAGTCCAGAGGAGGGCCACAAAGATAACCCGAGGGCTGGGGCACGTCTCCTATGAAGACAGGCTGAGAGAGTTGGGGTTGTTCAGCCTGGAGAAAAGAAGGCTCCAGGGAGACGTTATAGCAGCCTTCCAGTACCTATGAGGGGTAATGGTTTTAAATTGAAAGAAGGTAGATTTAGATTAGATATTAGGAAGAAATTTTTCACTCTGACGGTGATGAGGCACTAGAACAGGCTGTCCAGAGAGGTGGTGAATGCTCCATCCCTTGAACTGCTCAATGCCAGGCTGGATGGGGCTTTGAGCAACCTGTTCTAGTGGAAGGTGTCCATGCCCATGGCAAGGGGGTTGGAACTAGATGACCTTTACAGTCCCTTGCAACTTACACCATTCTATGATTCTGTGATTCTATGATTCTATAACAAACACTGAAATATTTAAAACCTGTCATATTCTGACCTCACTTTTGAACAAGTAGAAATAATTGACATTGTTTTATGGCAGATGATTTTGTTTCAGGAGAAAGACTCCCTGAGCTGTATAGACGTTCACAGATGGAGTGTTAGTTACAAAAATAATGTATTGTGATCTTTTTCATACAGTAAAGCTTATGTGGGGCACTGAATCTCTCAAACAGGGCTGTCAGTCACTATGCATATGGTGCAGGACTCACCTGTTGCAACGGTATCTTTGCCGAATCAGATGAGACTCCCCAAACTGTATTTGAGGTGAATTCTTACAGCCCTAGTGATCCTCCTAGGATTATAGGTGTCCCGCCCAGTCCTATTAGCAGTACAACTACTCCAGCAAGTGTGTGATCCATTGCTATGGGCTATTTTTAAGTACCTGCAAAACATCTTCTAACTATCTTAGCTGTGTGTAAAAGACTATCCTACCTTACCATTCCTACATATGCCCCGAACAGTTTCTACTGACTAATCAAACTCTCTTATCTATGCACATTTTGGTCAACTTTCTCTGCAGTAGGCACTGCGTGGCAGAGCCCCCCCGGATTACACGGCTTCTCCACCCAGAGTGTTAATGGACACATGTCAACATGCTCCTAGTGTCTATCCACTGGTCTCAGCCCTGCAGGGTCTTCCAGGTGAAGTCCTGGAGCCGCTGGGAATCCAGCACACGGAGAGATCCAGTACCAATTAGGCAGTTGCTTTGTGACAAAGCAAGCTAGGAACTCAGTCAAGTCATTTGTCCCAAATGAGTCTACTCTTTCATGTGTACAGAGACAAGCTGGGGAATTCCTGTGACTAAGCACTCTAGGTATGCACACGCACACAGCCTTTGTATACACAGCCCTTGCACATGCCAGCCACACCACAACTATAACTACAGGAAGAACTTGAATTTCCTCCTTATATCACAATTACAAATTAATTTATTTGGGTTTTGCCACACCTGCCTTCACAGAAAGTGCAATATGCATGCATTACTTACCTTTAATTCACTTTCTAACTCAGAGGTCTAAATTTCACAATAGCAGTGATTTGCTATCTTGTTGACTCCCTGTAGCATTTCATCCCACTGAACAGAAAGGCAAAATTATTACAAAACAAAAATCAACCAGTGAGTTTCCACACGTGCCCAAAGCTAAACTGCACCCTGCATGAAGCACATTGACACAATTGTCCCACCAAAATCAGATGTCTTTACACCATATGTAGGCTTTATTTAAGTGTCTAAGCAATGACTAGAAGTGGTGTGGAAAGATTTCCAGCATAGAAAAGGTATAATTTAGCAAGCAGAATTAAAAACAAACAAACAAACAAACAAAAACAACAACGAAACCCCAAACAACAAACAAACAAAAGGCCACCGCCCAAAGGAAACGTGGTATGCTAACATTTCAGCTCATCTTTGCATGTGATGGCATTTACAGATTGATGTCAGTTATATTTCTATGCATAAAGGTTAGAAGAAACATTCCAAGTGACAGATAGCCAATAGATATATTTTTTCCTCAGCTCAATTAAGAGAATTATATGAAAATACCATCTATTGAAGATATTTTAGATTACTAAGACATTAAAAGACAGCCTTGCAAGCTTAATTGTATTTCTCTGTCTTCAAGCTTATGTTCACACAGAGGTTCCCACCTGCAGGTAGCCAAACCCTTTCTGAAACATAGTCATTGAACGTAGATAAGGTTTCTACCCTAATTAAGTAATTTCCCTATTGGTATTTCTTGAAATAATCCTTTCTATTACCTTTAAGTGTATACCTTTCCTCTTTTATTTGGATTTTTGTTGTTTGTTTCTTTCTCTCTGTATTCACACAAATGCGCTAGAGAAACACCTATGCAATGTTATTTTTTGTTACTTGGCCTGTGTCAAATGATTAAGCTATCATATAAAAGCCTCTTCCTCTGTTTGTCTGAAGCCTGCTCCCTTTGGGGAGTCCTCTTTGAACTCTCCTGAAGTTGCTGCTAATGTCTGAGAATCAATAGCTGTAGGATTCCTGCAGTTTAGCCTTACACGGGTATTTGTCACAAGGTAAAACACAATAGCCCTCAAAGGCCCTTGACTTTCCTCCAAGAAGTCTTTCCTCCCTAATTCATTGCGTTTGTTAAACATCAAGTTCCTTTAAATTAATTTCCCCCCCCCGCCCCCGTCAAGTGACAACTTCAGGACAACTTCAGGAAGCATAAAAAAGTTTCATTTCTACTGCCACAGAAAACCGGGGAAGTGAATAATTATCTCAGCAGTCAGTCTGCTCAAATATTCACACAGATTTAAAAAGTATCTCAGAGGGAGAGCTGGGAGCCAGAGTAGGAGATGGAGATTTACTAGTCAAGAGGCTGTGACTAGTTTGGACCAAAGACTGAACTCACAGCAGATCCTGGGAAAGGAGAAGGCAGCACCTGGCCACTCAGCCACTTCATAACTGTGGGAGTAGTATATTTTCATAAAGTCTATCTGGCAAAACTTTAAAATTATTGTGAAAATGATGATAGTTTTTCCCCACCATTTATCTATGCAGCAAACAAATTCTCCAACAAGTGTTATGAAGGAATTAAAAGTATTCCAGACAGGCTAGATGTCATGTCTCAAATGTTAGATGCTCTGGACTGTCCAGCCTTTATTCTCCACCACTCCCCACCCACCCTCGTTAGCTTACTTAATTTTCCAAAAAGTTTAGTAATTTCTTCTCTTTCTTAGCAAAATACTTCAGATGAATGAACAGAACAGCTTAATCAATAGCAATACTTTATGAGGTATGCAAAACACCTGTTTGTAGAAAACTGACTGCAAAACCACCTAAAGTTTCTTTAATAACATTTACCGTCACTTTGTACAGACGTAAAAGATTTTTAGAAGTGGAGATTCAGGGGTTTGTGTCCACATTTCATCAAACTTGACACTGTTCTTATTTTATCAAAACTGTGTATATCTTGGCAAGAACTTTTTAGTTTCTGCTTTTCCCCTAAGAATGAAGGACCAGTAGCTTGGAATTCTAAAAAGAAATATTCACCTTTGGTAAAAATGAGTTCCAAAGTCAGATTTTCCAAGAAAAGTGTGTATTGAAGGACAATTTTACACATGTAAAATTGTGTTTCTTTTCCAGAAGAAAGTAATTTATTCCCTTCAACCTTTATTCTCACAATACTGTGGAGTTTTAGAGTTTATCTTTTAAATTGGTGATCTAATGAAAATGTTTCTAAAAATTGAATAGGCCCTGGTGCAAACACCTGCAGCTTGGAGACTATAAATATTAACAAAGAATGTCTTTATAATCCAAGTTTTTTCAAATATCAAAAGGACCTTTTTCACTCCGAGAAGTCAGTAGGATAAGCATGGCTGGCTAAATAAATGTTAGGATATATAGCAAAAAGTAAAGCAACTGATCTTCTACTTGCCAACCATTTGTGAATGATAGCCATGCTTTTCCTTCACTCACCTTTCCTTTGAGGAGCAAAATCTGAGCAGTAATATGGATGTCCACATATGGTTTCACTCTGACTCTTGCCACTACTCGTTTTGTTCTGTTTTGTTTTGTTTTGTTTTTCCTGGCTTCCATCATGGAGATCTCAGCAGCTTTGGCAAAAATTTGCATAGAAAAACTTGGTCAATGATTGCCAGAATAACAGCATCTGGGGAAAATCTACCTGTGTTTTGTCAGTAGGTCAGGATTGAAGCTGCTTTCCCACCACATGGCCTTTCATTTGAGGTTACCCAGGGCATGTAAGAGAGATTATTCAAGATTTTATTACCTTAAAGCTTTTGAAATTTTTACGGAAATGTTCTAGAAACCACAGGTAAGTAAAACTAGCACAACTATAAATACTGAATATGACCAATTAAGTATGTAAAAAAATGTAATTTTTTAACAACTGTACAAGTCCTAACTATGAAGTTGCTTCCCGCAGTTCAGCAATGAAAAAAATAGAATGACCTTACTCTTTTTAGATACCTCACCTGTTTCTTCATACTCCCGCACATCTCCCCTATGTACCCTGCAAACTATTAAGAATCATATTCCTATGTATTTGCCTTCTGTGTATACATTAAGCAGTGCTGTTGATTAATATTTTTACCATACTCAAAAAACCCCTTTCTGGCCCAGCCAGGTTGCATGACAATTTCAGAGTAGATTGAGTATTGCTATGTTGTTACTTGAAGCACAAAAAGGCTCTGAATGCTATTCCTTGTGACTAGGATTTCATGGCAAATTTAGTTAGCACTGGTGTGGGAAGGCTTTCTTTTGCTAAACAAAGGTTCAATTTATTTGCCACAACACTCCATTTTTTTTACTACTCAGACCTCCGTGTATATTCTATGGGAAATACTGATGTCTGGTGTCAGCACAAAACTATCACCGCCTGTAAGGTACCCATTTACACCAAACCATATTACTTTATGCTACAGATAGGACCATTTTTCTATAATACAAAGCATAAAGCTCAGCTGAAAGCCTGTCCTCCTAGCAAGACCTCTGGTTCCCTTTACCCACATTAGAATCCAAGGAAAATACTTTGAGGGTGTGATGTTTAAGCTTTCTGTTTCCTTAATTAATTTCTGGGGAATGACTGAAAACACCCCTCATGTTTTGAGGAGAAGATCCAAGAAAATAATCATTATATACAAAACTTAAAAAAATGTTAATTTCTCAAGTTCATCAATTTTCCAGATTTCAGTCGTATATGTAATAAAATAAGTGGTTCATTGTGCCAGCTGCCTGCAAAGTCGCAAAGATACACAATACGTTGAAATTAAATTTTCCTTATTCCATATCAAAAAAGTAGTTTTGCATACTTACTGTGCTGTTGGGGTCCTTTTCCAGATTGCTGTTTTAATACAATAAAATGCTTTCCTTTCCTAGTTTCTCAAGCCTGCTAACCAAAACAGCAGCATTCTTTTAATAAATTAACAAACTTCTACCATTAAAAAAAGAAGTGAGAAGGACCCAGAAAAAATGATATTTATATCTTCAAATGAGAATTAATTTCCTCCACGTATTATTCACACTACAAAAAAAAAAAAGTCATTTATATGTGTAACTCAGTGAAAGAATTAGGCTTTTTGATTGGCCTTCCTATAACTAGGAGAAAGAAAGTCCAGAGTTCATGTAGAAATACTGGGATGGAACATAAAGTTTCTTAATTGTATTCTTAGGAAGCAGCTCTTCGGTTATTGTAAATTTTTGTCTCTGTTTTTAGTCATTAGAATTTTGGCAACACGTATTTTCTTGAGCCTGGCACTGTTAGTCTAGTGTTTTAAAAACACCCTAAAAATTAAGAATGTGAGTCTTTAGTACCTTCTTGTGGCTGGAGGAATGACAGAAGTGGAAAACAGTTGTCCAGGCTTGTTAACAATTGAAATGGCAGGATGCGATATCCTTTAGACGCGTAACATTTCATAAAACTCCATGTCTACATGTAAGTATTTAAACTAACCAGAAACGGGAAGGGTTTTGCAGTAAATCGAACATTAAGCAGACTGCTGGCTGATCCTGACACAAAATGACAGTGAGTACCCACCTTTTGTTTAACTACAGGTTCCTTCGTGCACAGGGAAATGGCATATTTCATGTTTTCTACAGTGGGTTCAGGATTTGTCTTGGATGCATGGAGTTTTTTTGCTTTCGGTATGCTGTGAGTTTACTTACATAAAATATAATTCAGAGGAGGAAACTTTGCACTGAAATAATCAAGTCAGTGTTATTCTGACATTTTTCAGTGAGAAAACTGGTTTTAAAAGTGATGTAATCACTCACCAGAAGAAGAGGAACAACAGCAGAAAATACTTGTGTCTTAGCATAGTTACTAGGGTAGAACTTTCTTCCAACCATGCAAGTATGGACTACAGATTTTAGGACTGCAGGGACTGCATTTGAAAATTATTCACTGCCTTTTTTTCCTCTACCCTCTTCCCTCTGATAGCATTCCAAAACTGGCAGAAGGAGAGAAGGAAGAAAGGAAGAGAGAAACAGCTGAGGTATGCAGTAATTAGCAGGCAATTATATCAAACTTGTTAAAGATATTTGCAGCTATTTTTGCTGGCAACTAGTGGGCAGAGAGAAGCAATTAGTCACAGAAATTGCTCCACTCACAGGGCAAATACAAATAGCAACAAACGTACTGATTTCAAAACCTGGAGCATCAAGAAAGATTCTAAACACTAAAAAACAGACTATAGCATTAGAAGTCATGCGCTTTTTACTGAAAAAAAAAGAAACAATTAGTCTTCCTTTTTAAGCAATAGTTATGAGAGAAGAATGCATACATTGCAACTGTATGATTTATAATATAACTAATAGTTGGAAGATTCCTCATAAAGATACAACATCTTATTTTTCATGTAACTGTTCTTTATTTCCAAGAATATATTCAGTTATGCTAGTCCATTCTTTGTTCCTAAAACAGGACATCATATTTTGCTGTTTTACAGGATGAGGCAAAACTCATGACATTTTTGGTCCCCATGTAGAAAGTTACAAATTTAGGTACCTAGTGAGTACATAAATATATGTTGCTGTATTTCAAAGAAACAGAACACTCTCATTTTTGTTTTCCTTAGAGACAAAAATTACATTCATTCAAATCCTGAGTGTCTGTAATAGTGCCACTATTTTCAGTGAACTTACACAGAACAATCTTTAAATACAAAGTCCACAGGCAACCAAAAACATGGATAAGAGACCCAACCGACAGTTATAAGAAAGTAATTTTGTCATACTTCAAACAAGAAGCCTGAAAACCTATGTTAGAAAACTCTTCAGTTAAAGGTGAGTAATCTGAGGACAGATAACCAAATCACCCCGTGCCATAAGACTTGACATGCCAACTGAGAATACATAACTGATATTTGCTGGAGGTTTGGGATTTGTTCCTTTTCCTTTTTTTTCTCTTGCTAAATGAACTCCTTAACCACTGCGAAAACAGAGCCACAACAACATTGCAGGAACAGTGACTTGAGAACAGCTGTAAGAGAGACAGAAACTGTGTTGACCTCTCAAAGATCTGGGTGGGGAAGATTTTTCCCCAAGCAAGTGAGGAAAGCCAGAGGTCGTATCAGCACACGCATTTGCCTTAGGGATCACCCAGAGATACGTCTGCCTCTTGAGGCCCGCAGGAATCCTCCCTTCTTCTCTCAAGAAACACTGAATGCGGTTTCCCACGCTGGCCAAAAGGGGCTGTGCCAGGGGAGCGAGAAGGTGGAGCTATGAGTGAGCAAGAGCAACCTGAGAGTGCTTGCAGCTAACTAGACTTCAGGTGATACCCACCGACCCTGTGGATGGACTAACCAGGTGCTGGCTGGCGTTGCCCTGTGCTGCAAGTAGCTTTCAACATTCACCCAAAACTCTCCTGCCCGTGCTAGGCACATGGAGCTGAAGGAGACCACCCGTGATCACTCAGGAGTGCACAATTTGGCCTTCCAGGTAAGCCTGGTTTCCTTTGCTTTGTGGGGAAGAGGAAGGGCTTAAAAACAATGACCAATTCTTACTTTAGGGCCTGAACAAAGAAAAAGCAATTTCTGCTCTCTGCCTGCAGATACTTTACAATACACCACATGCTTTGCACTGATATTTTGCTAAAGTACAAGGTATAAAAAGCTGGAGCACAATCGACACATTCAGGAGTAGGGTCTGCTTATTGCCTTCATCGGCTACCTGGAATACTGCCATCTTTGAAAAGTCTGACACAGTAATATTTCATAGGCTGATGGGTCTCACAACTAGCTCATCCAGCCCTCTCATTTGCTGTACCAGTTGCTGCTTTTTCCTGAAGATAGGTAATTCACAGTTCTGTTGAAGAAGAGGTCATTACTATGCAGCAGACATATATCTCATCAAAGCAATGTATATTGATATTATGAGAAAAATAATCCTGTAGTCACGGTAGGGCATATCTTCTTTCTTCCCCACATAAGATAAGTGCAATTGTCTTGTTCTGCTCCTAAGAAGAGCATAGAGAGGAGGTAAGGAGCCAACCCAGAAGGTTCTGCATATTATGTGCCTAAGGTAATGTTAACAGCCATTTGAAAAACGCAGATTTCACAAGAGGAAGCACCAAAAAAACCTGTTAACCAGTTATTGTTTCTCAGTGCTCAGCACCCCTCTGCTTTCATAGGAATTAGAGCAGGGACAAACAGAAATTTGTGAACCCACAGCCAGGCCAGTTCGCTGTATGTGTTACTGAAGGTGGAACAGGTCGGGGAGAGACAGTGGGTCTAAAGAGTGCAGTGTTGGCAAAGTACCCCTTGCTCTCCTCTGCAGGCTCTGATCCTTGTGCTGCCCCTGAGCTCAGCTAGCAGGAAGGGTAGCACATAGTGGGTGTATCTGCCAACACTATTCAAATAACACAGAAAGGTCTTTGTAGGTGCTAAGCATGTGCAATATTATGTATCACCAGTGAGATCTCACCACTCTGGATATTTATTCATTGGGCTATAGAGACAGGCAAGCAATAGATTGATTTGATAATCTGCTCGTCAGGGAATATTTGTGGAATGTAAGGGAGTTAAGGTCAAGTCCCTACTCCAGTCAATAGTTAATAATTCACACTAAGTGGGACAGCTTCAAGCCGAGACTGACATAAAACGCTCTTAAAACATGATAGCCCAGTGGCTAGGGCATTGTCTTCGATAATCAGAGCGTCCTTCACACACTGTGCTTCAGAGCAGATAGACAGGCAATTTGAACTTGGGCCTCCCTCAGTTCAAGTGAATGGGAGAGGGCTTGATCCTGGCTGCATTTTCACGCAAAATGTGGGCCTGAGATAGTGCGGTCAACTTCCAAAGTCTGTGCCTACAAACCCATAAAGAAGAGAATTCCCTCTCTAGCTGCAGAAGGTTGGTGCTGAATGCTCTTGAATGGCCTAAGCTGAAAATCAGTTCTTTCCTCAGCAGCATCTGTGGAGCACAGTACAGTGACTCGTGTTAATTCTCTGCCTTACACAGCTGGCTCACCTGGGCAATGAGCAGGGAACCCAGGTGCTTCCTTTCCTGGCCATTGCAGAGGTTTGCAAGAGCCTGCAAATCCTCTCTGATTTAAATAATTCAAATAACAAATCACAGAGACCGTCCAACAATGAAACCTGGGGCCTGAGTCAGGTTTTCTGGTTATTTTTTTTTTCCCGGAACACCAGAACGTATTCACATTTACATTTACATTGTCTATCTGTGACTCAACATACAAGTCACTCCCGGGAGAAAATAAGACACAGAAGGAAATAGGTAAACTTCTGCATATAGAAAAATAAATCACTTCACAGTAGAAGCCCCTGAGAAGAAAATAATCTCATAATTTTTTCCTATTTTCTTGTATTTGAGCTTTTCTTGCATATAGAGTGAATGCTTTTCTTCCTTCAAGCTACAGTGTCTTCTAGTATTAAGAAATTAGTATCTTCCCTAAACCACAAAATGTAAGTGTTCTGGAAAGGGATTAATTTAATCCATTGTATCAGTGTGGGATTGCACTCCAAGGGTACCTTCAGATGAACCTGAGCCATTTAATGATTAACCCACAAAGGGATAAAAAAAATAAGACAGGGACAATGTAAACTTGGGTTATGTAGTTTGTTTTATAAAGTAAATAAATTAAGAAAACAGCTCTCAACGTAATATAAAGTGGCTCAAGGCCAACAAGTGAGTGATGAAGGATCATATCACAGCTTTATTATGTCAAGAATGAGAGGCATTGTCTTCTGTTGTGGAGGGACTCTAACGGAATGAGGTTGTAATTAGAATAATCTGCCTTTCAACTAGTTGTACAAATGGTCAAAGGGGAATAACTGTTTGAGCTCTTCTCAATTTCACACTGGCTGTTGATATTTAAACACACACATCCTTCTGTACTAGGACAGGATTTTCACTGCATCACAGAAGCATAAGGCTTTTTCATCCATCCTGTAGTACACCTGCAGAAATCAGTTAACCAATGTTAACTTTCAGAGAGGGCATGAATCCATGTAGCATAAAGTTCTATTAATACCATCAATTACTTTTGAAAAAATGCACGATCCTGCAAAATATCAGCTACTTCTTTTGGACACTACACAGATTCCACTTGAACTGTTTATAGGCATGTTATCAAAACCTGCAGGTCCTGCATTATTGCCTTGTGATAATGCCAGTACCTGGGAGACCCAGAAGCAACTTTTTACCTCATAAACAGCTCAAAATGGTCTCAAAAGCAAACAGACAACAAAACCCAAATGTACAGCTCTGCTGTATCTCTTTCTCTCTGTCTTTGGTATTAGGGACACCTCAGTTACTAACAGCCATTTGGGCGTATTACAATGAGTAAGCTTCTTGTGTTGATGTTAAGAAGATATGTAGGTCTACCCAGATAGCCAGTCAAGGGCGGTCCTACCCTTTGGTGCAATGTATACTTAATAAAACCCCAGTGCAATTGTTGAGACCTACACGCTAAACTTACCTGCTTTGAATGCCACCTCGTAGCTAGAATCAACAGATTGCTGCACTGTTTATACCGAGACATTCAGGTTTTTGATATTTTTCCTCTTAAATACATCATGCAATTTAAGGAACCTAAATCAGTATCCTCATAATCTCGCAAGCAGGAAATTCCAATCAGTAAAAGTACAGCAGAATGTGAAAGCAGAAGCACAACTGCCTAACACTTTTCATATTGTCAGCATTCAAAGTAGATGGATCAATTCTGTAACCCTTCAAGTGTGGCGTAAAGGGAAGCGTATTTTCCCACCCAAGCTTCTCCAATTTTGTTTTGACTTCCTGCTTCCTTATGTCACTATGTTTTCTCTAAATGAGGGTTCTTCACCCAGCATGCAAGAGCCAGTCAACACGCTGAGTGGAGGTATTTGTTCTCATTTCAGTTCTGCAGAATCAGGTGCCAGGCATTTAACAACAGCCAGCACACCACATGTTTCCAACAGCCCAATATTTATAATTATAAAATACCGCTGATTGGTTAATAATGATTCGTTCATCACTCCTAACTATACATATGCGTCTAAGCTCACGTTAAAAATGTTTAGAGAGGCTACCTAATTAGCATGCTCATTATTCACAGAGGGGTGTGTATTTTAGCATTATAATTACCCAAGGTTCGTTTGGGATACACTCTTGGCTCGACTTTGTCCAGAAGTTATATTTTTTGCTATATTATGGCTAAGTCAGCAACTGCAAAGGAACATGTAAGACACATTATTTGGTTTCACATCCCACTCAAGGTTAGGTACATTCCTTGAGGTCTCAACCATGTCCCAACCGAAACCTCTTAATAAACTTTTAACTTTGTTCTTTCAACATGAACTACAGATTGAGTATGTTCGGGAGTGACTTGGCGTATTGCTGGATCTGGGCTGTGCTCATAACAGGGCTGTGCTGGCTTGAGTTGGCTGGCTTGTCTCTAAGGCTTGAACTCCCGTTTTCCATTGCAGTGTTTTGTTCTGTAGGCATTTCCAGGGAGGTGGAAAATGAGCAAATGAGGTAGAAACTTTTCTGCCTGTGCTGGGTGCTTAGGTAGCAATCGGCAACAGCAGGTGATAGGCACAGACAGATTGACATTTTGGTGAGGAGCTCCTCAGCAAACTCAGAAAGCCTCTGAGCAAACAGGAAAAGGGAAGAGGCAGTCCCATTTGTCACTTGAATATTGCTGTTCTTACGAGAAATTAAAAATAATTCTTTTTCTTCACGGGGTAGGGTTAAATAACATGCATTTCCACCAAACAAAATTTATAAAAATGTATAAAGGGGAAGATGAAGAGATGGTACTTGAAGAATCAGCTTTGAAATATATGAAAGTTACTCAGCTTCATGGCGTTCATTCAAAGACTGTTTTAGTCAACAGAAGTAGTCTCTTACTGAGGTAAACTTGTTATCAACAGTAATTTACCGGTTTCTATTGAATTTGGAATATGCCAGAAATGTGGTATGATCAGTTGAATTGAGTGCTTTTTATGCTTGCAGAAAATAACACAAATCTATCATTCTGCAGTGTGGGCTATTTAGAGTTCCAGCAATCATGTGATGCTCTTACTAGTTTTCTGTTACATTACTCATACATTCATATATTTTAATTACTCTATAAATGAAACTCTTATGTAATTATTGCAGTTGAGCAGTGGGTTGGACAAAGTGATTTCTAGAGGTTTCTTCCAACGCAAAATATTCTGTACTTCTGTTGCTTGTAGACAGCAACTTGCTTACTGCTTTTTACATGTTCACTGACAAAAGTCCTAAGAAATCTCTGATTTTCTTGCTAGAGATCTTCAAAGAGACTATACCCAGGGTGCGTGTGTGTCAATTACAGAACTGTACCACTTCAACTTCACTATGCTGTCCTGTATAGCATTTTTAATATATTATATCTCAATGCCACAGTTAAGCACTGCTTCTTGTGATAATTTTTTTTTTTTGCACTGTGTGGAGCGTTCACTAGAGGCTTTCATTGTCAACTGCGGGGCCAGCTATGGCAAACTCCTAAGACAGCACAGTTAGAAGGCAAATGAGTGACAGAGGTGCTTTTTTAAAAAGAAATACCTCCCTCTTAAGGGAATGCAAAGATACTCTTCTCTTAGGAGGAGGGGAACTGAGGTATCAGCATCTGGTTTATCAGGGCCACAGCAGGTGAATCAACAGCTTCTTGAGACTCCCTCCTCTTCCCTCAGACAAACAAAATTCCAGAAACACTTTTACTGAAATGGATTTTTCTGTGAAGTTTAGAAGCAGAGTATCTTTAAGGAAAACATGTTACTGAAAAGTGTTCTGGTTGCTTCTAAGGTCATGTTTCTGCTAAAAGGCAAAATTTAATTTCTGTCTAGTAGTATTGTTTATTCCTGCCTTTATCATAATCTACTATGATTAAGCTTATTTTGTATTGTTCATTTGGAAATGATTGTTTTCTTAGAAGGCTAAATGTAGATACTAATTTACTGGTTTTATTACCATGTAAATAATGAGATACTTCATGCAATAAAACACAGTGAAATGATCATACCGTAACTGCTGCCATAAGAAACCACTGAAATATAAAACATTTACATCAATTGTAGATACAAGTTATCTGACATTTTGGTTAAGCTGCTTTCTTACAAAACCAAAATAAGAACCAGCCTTTCAAGGGTCATTAAAAAAGAAATAAATGTACCTTTCAAAACATTAAGAAACAAAAAAGTTCAGCTTCAGAATAGAAAAAGAAAAAAGCAGAAATAGTGGAGCTGTTTATGGCTGTCCTCAACTCTCAGTACACTCTGATAAAAGGTATACCATAAAGAATTAATGTAGTAAAGCTAATGGCTCTCTTTAAAGACACTCTGAGTGTTTTCTTCCAAGAGCAATAGAGGTACATATTTTAAAGAAATACGCAATTACTGCATAGGTATTACTAGACGGAGCAAAGGTACTAACAACCTGGGGAAGGCCCAAATAGGCCACTGTGCGCTTGGTGGGGAGAAGGGCTGGATCTCTGTAAACTTGTTGAACCGGTCTTGAGGCAAAGGGTAACACCAGGGGCACATGTGAGTTTGGGTCAAGAAAACGGCAGATTCACATTAGTTGAGCACCATCCATGGCCAACAGCTTTGTGTAATAGTCCAGGGACTTGAACGCCCAAGCTCAGTACACTGAGTTTTGGGCTCCCCTGTACTAGTAGAGTAAAACATGGAAGCACAGGCATCAGCATATAAATCAGTTCTTACCGCACATGAGAAAGGCTTTCAGCTTTTCATTTGAACTGATAGAATTTCTGGTCTTGTCATGCCCCAGAGTGACAGTGAAGCTGTGGATGTTCTAAATCTGAAAGGTCTCGGAGACAATATGCAGAGAATCAAGAATTCACAAAATAAGAAAACTGTACATTCTAATCAGGTATGGTTTTTTCTTTTTTTTTTTCTTTTGAATAACCTTATGTAAATTCATAAACCTCAAATTCAATGTCAGTAATTGGCTGTGATAACACATCCAAGAAGATATTTTAATAAAATCTGAATTTGCTTTAAAATCCATAAACTGACAGGAAAGCAGCTTTGTTGTCAGAAATACATTAAGGAAAAAACACAGAAAATTGATGGGATGTGTAGGATTCAGAAAAATATTTTCTAATGTCATAATGGCTTCATGTGAGATACAAAAGAGGCATCAGAAATGGTGATCAGAGGGAATACTATGGATGAGGAGTTGATAAAAATGCATTTTCTCCTCAGAAGCTGGAAAAAGAGAAGTTGGAAACACTGGGTTTAGTGATACAATCTTTCAGTCAGAGAGAGCGTACATATTATTAGATATTTACTCAACCGAAGTAGGGGCAATTTCAGACAAACACAAACTGGAGGCAATAGCTCTGACATACAACTGACCAGAGAAAGAAGAGGAGAATACAATACAAATGACTTCATAATAAACACATCCATTTTGGCATCTTTTGACTGTACATTTGTTTAAGCCCACATAGTGAGTTGCTCACTATGAAGACATGAAAGTAAGGTTAAAAAAACCCCACAGACATTTTACTAGTCATGTATTAAAATTTTCACATCCACACTCCAGAAATAATCTGCTACTTTGAAAGTTCCATTAAAAACTTGTGGTACTTTCCTGTGTTGTAACCGTATCTACTTACCAAGTTTGGTGATGGTACTTGAAGTAGCATGTAAGAAATAGAGGTTTCCTGATGCTGTGGATGTTCTTTTCTGTCTTCCAATGGTTTTTGGGTATGACCAGAGGCAGCAAAGGCATGCTGCCAAAGAAATGTCTCTGCTCTCAAAGTTGAAGTGATGCCAGATTTACAGTGATGGAAAGGATCACTCGGGCTGTTTTGATATGCACTCCTGGGAACTAGACAGGGATCTGAAACCCTAGGAGAGGAAGGTGGTAGACAGTGACTATACCTTCCTCTTCAAAAAAGCCGGCAGAAAGGAAAACGTCAAAACAAAAGGAATAAAAGGACTTTCAGAACTGATGGATACTGTTTAAAAATGGAGACAAGTAGTGGCAGTCAATGAAAAGCTTGATTTTAATCAAAGAAACCAATTTTCCACTGAAATGGGTCAGCTGAAAGTGTTCAGCTGCTACTTCCTGCAAGTGTAGTAGAGCTACGTATACCCACACTGACGCTTTCTCAGGCACACTGTGACTGAGGCACAAGAGTTTATTTTGAGGCCCTGCAGAGTATGGACTTTGCTGCACCCCTGCTGGCAGCAGTCCATGTGCTCCACACAGCCCTTGGGTTAGCCTCAGCGAGGGCCAACAATCCCCAAGAGCCACATCTGATATCATGTTTGGCCATGAAAAAGAAAAGAGGTTTAAATTCATTCTCCCTTCTCCTTGTGTATCTGCGCAGTTAGACATGAAGTGATCTTTGATTTCTGTTTTTCTTCTGATTTTTCTTTTAATGTAAATGTAGGAAAGCACTTGTGACAATAAAATAGTGACATAATAATATTCTTAATAATGTTCTGAGCATATTTAAATACATTCTAGACGATGCCAAAAGATGTGGACTGATGCTTTTTATATTGAAACACTCAAAAGAGAAAATAGGTTGTGTCCTCAAGGCAAACAGTATATTCCACAAAATCAAAGAACCGGAGCCCAGGCTGTGGGTGACCCAGGGGACCTGCTGGCCTGCAGAGGATGCTGTGGCATGGGGGAAGGCAATGGAGAAGCACCGTCTGGCCTGGGCAGCATGTGAAGCGGGGGTGCTGGGGATGACAGTGGGGATGGAAGCAGGAGGTGTGGGCTTTAAGCTGTGACCATGAGAGAGGACGTGGTGCCATGGAGAGCACAGCTGCTTACAAATGTGGAAGCATGGCTATGTGACCCAGAGGGCTGGACTCTCCTGATTTATCATGTAGGTTCAAAAATCTGTGAGAAGCACTGGCATGCAATATACCCCAAATTTAAGCCCACGAGTAAATGATATTTCAATACTATAAGCACTCAGTGTCCCTCAGGTGAGAAACCCATCTCCTACAGCCACTGGGAAGAATGTTCCCAGTTACCAAAAATAATAGCAACTTAGTAGGCAGCAGCATCCGCATTTTTCAGGTTTGCTTTATTTTATAGTCAAGACCTAAGAGACAAAGAAATTGGGTTTAGCAAAAATGTGGCCATAAGTCACAGTGCAGCTCCACAGAGCCATGTGACTCCCACCAGACACACCCCTTCCAAAAACTGCAATCAAGAGGACTGAGAGACTCCTGTCCCTGTCATGCTGATCTTTCTCCTAGGGGAATGAATAGCGTCTTCTACATATATACTCCTCCGCACCATTTTAATTACTGGCTGTGTGTTAATTTTGCCTTTGAGCTGGTTCAGGTCTCTCACCAGGAACTAACCAAGGGCTTTCCAGGACTTTTGGTGGTGCCTACAGCAGGAAAGCCAGACCAAAGGCAGGGCCCAGGGCAAGCTCTGTGGTGGGCCTTGCTGCACACAACAGTTTGGTGGCCAAAAAGGCCAATGGCATCCTGGGGTGCATCAAGAAGAGTGTGGCCAGCAGGTCGAGGGAGGTCATCCTCCCCCTCTACTCTGCCCTGGTGAGGCCGCATCTGGAGTATTGTGTCCAGTTCTGGGCTCCCCGGTTCAAGAAGGACAGGGAACTGCTGGAGGGGGTCTAGCAAAGGGCTACAAAGATGGTTAGGGGTTTGGAGCATCTCTCTTATGAGGAAAGGCTGAGGCACTTGGGTCTTTTCAGTCTAGGTAAAAGAAGACTGAGGGGGAATCTTATCAATACTTATAAATAACTTAAAGGGAGGGTGCCAGGTAGATGGGACCAGTCTTTTTTCAGTGGTGGCCAGTGATAGAACAAGAGGTAACAGGCACAAAGTTGAACACAGGAAGTTTCATCTAAACATGAGGGTGACCTTCGTTACTTTGAGGGTGGCAGAGCACTGGCACAGGCTGTGCCCAGAGAGGCTGTGGAGTCTCCCACACTGGAGACATTCAAAACCCACCTGGACGCCATCCTGTGCAACTGCTGTAGGTGTCCCTGCTGTGGCAGGGGGGTTGGACTGGGTGATCTCCGGAGTCACTTCCAACCCTCACCATTCTCTGATTCTGTGATTCTGTGAATGTGGTTAGCACAAATTACAGCGATGCAAAAAGAAATTATAAACTCATCTGCAGCCCACCACCACCCCAAATGGCTGGGCATGGCAGGCCGGCTCCTCTTGAGAGGATAGGACACAACCACCAGCTCAGGAAAATACTGTCTGCCTTCACCACGGTCCTGGCCGGACGCCCAAGGGCAGGCCAGGCCTCCCTAGCACAGCCTTAGAAGGAGGAGGCGCGAGCATGGCACCAAGGGCCCCCTGCCGTTACGCTGCTGCTGCTGTTGAATGCGATGGTTGCCCGCCCTGCATCACTGGCAGCTCCATCAGGCGTGCCATGAGCATGGCGGTACATAGCCGTGGGACAGGCGCTCTACTGCTCTGCCCTTTGCAACAGGACGGGGGAAGTAAGGTGGGGTGGGCGCAGCAGCCCCCATGGCTGCACCAAGCAGCTTTGAGGGGCGGCTGTGCTGCTCCCAGCCACCTCAGGGACAGTCCTCAGACACGGCGGAGGTCAGACTGCGGTTGATCAAAAGCTTTAATGCCACCGGGTTATGTGGTTCAGGTAGCAAAAAGGTGCGTTCCTGATGAAAATGTGCTGTCCAGCCAAATTTCAAGTTTCTGCTACAAAGCCCATGGATGCTAGCTCTCTTTAGAGGAGTCTTGCCTGTTACCTTTCCTCAGCAGCTATTCTTAGGAACAAATTTACTGTCTTTGTTAATTTTTTAAAACAGTAAGTTGCCCCCGTCCCCCAAATTAACCATTTTCCATACATAAAATTTCCACCAAGTTCTGCAAAGAGGGAAGCAAGAAAAGCAGGGGCTTGTAAACAGGAGGTGCTGGGCAAGCTGGCTAATTAGCAGCTCTAACATCCCTACCTGTAGTTCTCACTTTTCTGTGTGTAAGCAGCAGTAATCTGTATGGGGCCCTTTTCCGCTCTAAGTAACCCTGGGGTTTTTTTCCACCCCTTTAATTCCCTTTCAAAATGATGTGGGTGGCTTGGGAAAGTTCACAGCCATGGTCTAACCGCTGGGTTTGCCTGGTATGATCACAGCATTGGTGGCAGACAGGAGAGCTGGAGCCGTGCGCTCAGTGCAGACGGGAAAGTCTTGAGACTGCTTCAGCCATCTGCCAGCGGGGATCTGTTTTTTCGCACCTTACTTAACAAGCATGCACCCCTCTCACAGCCTCGGCACCCGATCTGTTTTCCAGGAGGATGAATACATCAATATTGAGAGTGATCTGCGTGAAAACAAACGCGACTCAGTAGATGATGAGCAACCACGCTTGAAAGGGTAATGTCTTTTGGATGAGTAAGTTTTCCACTCACGTTGTCCTGGCCTAAGCAATAAGCTGCCAGCATTTATGCTTCTGGAGCGACAGCTTTAAATTTCACTGGCATACCCCTATGCTACACAGACCTTAGTCTTGCTTAGCAATTTGTATAATACAGAAGCACATTGCGTTTAAAATTGTTATATCTTTCAACTGACATCTGTGATCATGGAACTATTCTTCTAAAGCTTTGCAAATTGAAGAAGCAGTATTTTTTCTTTTTGTACATTAACTACTTTTCCAATATTTCCATAAGAACCTTTTTTAAGAGAGGTCTTAAACAGTGACGTCTTACAGGAAGTTAAAGATTCACTATAGTCCTTCAGTTTGCATAGCTATTTACCCCAATGCAAAATAAGAATAGAATAGCTGTAAAAAAAAAAAACATTTTGATGGAACAGAATTTTTACACTTTGTTAGCACTGGTGGCAAGTAACCACACAGTGAAAGCATACATCTACGTTTTACTTGAGTGTTAGGTTTTTTGGTGCAAACTACAAACCCTGTATAAGCCATATAAAAAACTAAGATACAGTACTTAAAATTCTATTTAAATGTCTTAATATTTTTCTTTCATATTGAATTTTCTTGTAAACCTTCATGGAAATGGTACTGTATTTTTTCCTCTGATTTCTGTGGCTTCATTCTGTTATACAGCACACCATTTCAGCTTTGAACCTGTCTTTCTATCAGTAGATTCTAGCAACTCACTTACTGGATATCTCAAATAGGAGTTTGTCGCACTCAAATTGGACTACTTGGAAATATGCCTGTACAAATGATACGCTTATAAACAGTAGTCATTGTGAGGATTTTAATTATGTTTTCAAGTTGTACATACAGAACTTAAAGACTTGTTAATATGATCAGGTTTACTGATGCCATCATATTGAAATACTGCTGCAAGAATCTAGCAAAATTATTTAGAAGTCACTTAAATATTCTCTTGTTTCTTCACTCTGTTGTTTGGAGATTTGTCATTCTGGTACAAAATTGAGCTTTCAGACAGATGCCAAAATGGTTAAATTGCAGACAGAATGGAAATTATGTAAAAAGAGATAACTGCAAAGAACTCAGACAGCGTGGACTGTAACTCAAGGCCAGAGCGGGAGGCTGGTACAAGTTGGTCTAGGAGATTAAGCGCACAATTACGAGACTGATATGAAAGGAATCTGCAGGACAGAGAACAAAGCTCGCCCAAAGAATAACAAGGCGGCCCCTTCAAGAAAGAGAAGAAGAAACCACCAAGGACTCTCAGGACCACCGCTAAGGACAAAATTACATGTGCAGCTGGGAGGGGTTAATGATATAATTTTCATATGTATAATTGTCATGAATATGTAATACCTACATTGTAATATATAGGGTCTAGCTAGAAGCTGTAGTATGCACGCTGGGCGGAGTGATCCCCCGTGCATCCAGCGCTGCAATAAAGAGAATGCCTGCTTCTTAATACTACATTGGTGTTAAGGAGTTTATTCCCCATTGCGGTGACAATTTCTTTAGCAGCGTGTAACATGAAATACCTTCTTGTTTAAAACATTGAAGGTCTTGTCTAGTGAAAACAAAAGCTGAGATTTGATAGATCAAACATCCAAGTTTGATAAGCCTCTCCAGTGGCAGGCATCCAGCTTTACTCAGAAGTAAGCTAATTAATTACACAGGCAAAGGGCTGTACAAGGTTAGCTGGGCCCACAGGAGTCACAGAACAAGAGGCATCTCTGCACAGTGATGGGTTGAGCTGCGGCAGGGATGAAGCCTGTACGTTTTTTATTCATTCTTCTTATTTATTTGTGCTCCCATGGAGAGCCGAGGGATAAATAAGGTTTAACTCACACAGAGCTTTCTGTTCCCGAGGTCCCCTTGTTCTTCCATCAGCAGTACCATTGCCTCAGGTAGTGAAAGCTCCTCGTAGGCTGCAAGCTGAAGAGCACTTAGCTCTATTCTGATTACATTCAGGCTATGGCTTGTTCTGTGCTCTCCGGTTTTGCATTTGGTTTTGTGCTCTGTCTAGGTTTTATGTTGAGCACCTGACCAGGACAATGGTATCTATACCAAGTTATTTTTTTGTAAATTAGCTCCTAAAAGCAGGCACTAATGTGATCTAATGTCTTCCTTGTATCTGCCCAAAAGGGGTATTCACAAAACACACCTTAATTTTGAATGCCTCATCGATTTCTTTCAACAGATAGTACTGAATAGCCTGTGGTATGAGACACAACCCCTTTGAAAGATCAGGCTGTTGATAATAAGGGTTCGTGTGCAAGGTGTTAACATTCACTTATAGAGTACGTGCAGACCAGAAAAAGGATTTCTGAGTTGCAAAACGCAAGCAAGAATAGTTTTGGCATATACAAATATTTTATATCAAAGTTCTTCTTTAAATGTGCTTAAGTGATACCTGCTTTTTCAACATCTTTGGTTAAGTAAAAGCCATGAGTAACATGCTGCACATTAAGCCTATAGGGTCAGCTTTCAGAAAATAATTTTTCCTTAGAAAATTAACCAGATTTCATAAGAAGTTTTCTTCTACCACCTTTCAGAACAGAGCTGCATATTTATGACATATATGCCTAAACATTTAAGATATCCTGGTACCAAAATGATAGTCACCTAAATGAGAGAGGGAGAGAGATGTTAGAGCAAAGAAGAGATTACAAGGAATTGTAATCTTAAAATAACGATTTTAAATCCCAAAGGAAGCCTAAGTAACAGTAGCAGATAGTAGGTAATATTTTTTCTCTTTTTTTGATTGATGGATGAACTGTAAATTTGATAATGTCACTCTGTCTTATTCATGCATCTGTCTCTCATTTCTCCTTTTCTTTCTTTTCCTGTTGTATCTAATCTCTATGCTGAGATTGGACAGATAACATAATGTTCTAACAAGTAAAAAAAAAAAGCGCTATGATTTGTGAGGCAACAGGAATTCCCAGAACTATCACTGAAGTATCAAAAGCAATCAAGATTTCTCAGAGACCCTGTTACTCTTTGTACTGGTGAAGGAGTTCTGCTGTTCTCAATGCTGAGATGAACTAACTTGATAATCCTTGTTTCTCTCCAATTTCTTTTAAGTTAATTGATTTTTTTTTTTTATATATGTAGTGCGGAGAAGAAGGGTATTCATGCTGAATTGGAGTGTGCATCTGATTCCAGCT
The DNA here is from genome assembly GCA_017639485.1 of Pluvialis apricaria. Lineage (NCBI taxonomy): Eukaryota > Metazoa > Chordata > Aves > Charadriiformes > Charadriidae > Pluvialis > Pluvialis apricaria. The sequence continues at coordinate 44,814,461 of CM030044.1, read as the reverse complement.
GCATCTAGTTTCCAAAAAAATACAGTCTGGATAATTAGCATCTTTAAATATAATGTTGCCTTTATAAACTGTAGGGTGTGAGGCACCGCTTTAGAGAAACAGAGCTATAGCTGTGATTTCTTTTTCAGCTTGCACAATGTGAGGGTGTTTATTTACCTACAGCTTTTGTAACTGAAGTACATCCACATCGCCAGCATACTTAACTTTGGAAATCTGTGTTGATTTAACTGCCTTAACTGCTATTTTGCTAAATTTCAGCCTCGCTCATGAAATCACCCTTCGTCACCCTTGGTGAGATGAGGAAAGAAAGGAAGTGAAGTATGTAATAATTGGAAGAAGAGGTACTAGAATAGGACATTCAAATATAACAAATCACTTTAGCTTCCATGAACTGATGAGTCTTGGATGAAAAGTTAATGTAATCAACAACCAAATTTTCAAATCATAGAATCATTTGGGTTGGAAAAGACCTTTAAGATCATTGAGTCCAACCATTAACCTAACACTGCCAAGCCCACCACTAAACCATGTCCCTAAGCACCACATCTACATGTCTTCTTAAATACCTCCAGGGATGGTGACTCCACCACTTCCCTGGGCAGCCTGTTCCAATGCTTGACAATCCAATCTAAACCTCTCCTGGTGCAACTTGAAGCCATTTCCTCTCATCCTAGCACTTGCTACTTGGGAAAAGAGATCAACGCCCACCTCGGCTACAGCCTCCTTTCAGGAGTTTATTCAGAATATCCAGAAACGTCTATGCACATTGTAATAAGGTTTTAGATGGATATTGGTTATTTTGCACATACAAACACAGTCTTAGGCCTTCACAACTATAGCAGCACTACTCCTCCACGTAGCAATGCCAGGGTGGCTGTATTAACAATCTGTGCGTCTAGTAATGGGCACCAAATCTTTTAACTACCTACCCAGTTTGCACTAACCCCATTAACAGACCTCCTCGTGGAAGAGGTGTACTTCAGAGGCTAGCAGAACTAGCTTGCTGACTTCAATCCATTGGTTGATGGATTGGCCCATTAGATAGCTGTCAGATTTTCTTTTTTACTTGTCCAACACCAAACCAAAGAAGTCCACACCCCCCCCCCCCCAAGCTTTGCAGATGTTGGCAGGATTTTCTCTGGCACTTTGGGATCCAAATTTAACCCTCACCAAGCGCAGCATACTCCAGTGGAGAAATTTTGACCAATTTAACCTGATCTTCCTGTGCAAATTGCTCTTCTTTTTTTTTGTCTACAGCTTAAGTTTCTGTTCCATTTGTTGGGGTTTTGTTTTTGTTTTTTTTCATTTTCCTAGGCATTTGAAAAAGAAATATGACAAAGTCTGCGACTTTTGCAAGAAACACAAGACCACAATTCACTATGTGATCTATGGAATTTTAATAACAGGTACAGTATATGGTGCCCAGGGATGCTGAAGCCTTATTTATTTACCTGTATGAGATTATAGACTGTGCCTGTCTTCTATCTTGAAGGAAAAACTTTTGGCTGTCTTAAAGAATGCATTTGTAAGGAGGTGAAAGTGAATTTAGTCCCAGAGAAAGCTCCATATCATAAAACTTCCATTCATTCCCAAACATAACAAAAGCAGATCTTGCTGCACTGCTCCTCCAGCATGTTTTAACTCAGACTAGCAATTACATTTGGGATAAAAAGGGAGTTCAGTCTTTGTGTCTCCTCCATTACCACCCCCCTCCAAGACACCTGGTAAGTTACAATTTTAGGAACTTGCCCAAAACCATGAAATCACATTAAAAGGAGTCAGGCACCAACTTAGACTGAACTTAAGTCAGCAGGCTGGAAGTTAAAGTGACCCATGTCACTCAGTATTCACAGCGAATGTTTGCTTGAGGAAATATGTTTTATATCAGTATGCACTGCAAAGTCATTCAGATATTCTTGTTTGTCCCTTTGCTAATCATCCGGTAGGTTGTTTTGTCTCCTTGCACTTCACCAAGTTTCTTTTTGAGATCCTCCTCCCTGAACACTGAGAACATGTAGACCTAAAATATGTCTGTGTGATAGGCATCAGCATACCATAAAGTGGTTATAAAAGAGCCACTTTCAGGATGAATATCCTGACCTCCTAGCATCAGCTCGTCTTGCTTTGTCATAGAACAGACATATCCTGGCTCAAGAAAGCAAGCGAGTACTAAGGACGCGTCAGGGTTTCATACATTAATTCCATAAAAAACAACTTGCCTTACACAAAACAGTAATTCTTTTCCCTTATTTGCCATAGACAAAAACAGATTATTATTCACAAGAACTAAATCTTTCGTTGGCCAGCACATATTAGCGGTGAACCTACCAAATGAAAAATCATTTCACAACTACTTTACAAAATAAGCTATTTCTAAGCTTCCCAATTACACGAGAGGGCCATTAAATCAGGCAATTGGTAAATGCTTCTAAACGTTTCTTCTAGTTTTATTGGATAAACTCATCCTCCTGTGAAAGAAGAAACAAGACCCATTGTTCTTAACTCACAGTTTTTACAAGGGAAAAAACAGTTCTGTAGAAGTGTTTAATTTTCTGAAGTGATTTACATGTTTGATATGAACCTGGCTTGGCCAAAGCATATAACCTGCTTTGACAAGATGAAAGCCACCTTTCATACCAATAAACATATCATAAGTAGCAATACTATGAAAGCAAAATTTTTCAGTATTTAGGCCAAGAGTGAGACAAGCACTTAAAAGATAAACACAGCCCTGACTTGAACCAGATCCTTCAAATTTGAGATTTGATTCTGTTTTTAAAAAGACCAACCTAACTGACATGTATATTCTTGTTTCTGTGACAGCATACTTGGCAGTAGTTATTGCTGCCTGCAGCTTGAATTTTCAGAGAGCCTTGCCACTCTTTATCATCACTGTCCTAGCCATCTTCTTCATCTGCTGGGATTTTTTAATAGCTAAGTATGAAGACAGAATTGCTTCATTCTTTTCCCGTGGAGAAAGATATCTGAAGAAACAGTGGTTTTGGCTGAAATGGTAAGTATGGATTACTTCCTATTTATGCAGAAGGACAAAGCATTAGTTGATTTACCCTTATAGTTTTATTTCCACTTACGCCCCTATAAGCACAGGGAGGTGGATCAATCACAAAAATTGCAGTAAGATCAAAGAATACATACAGAATAATTAAATATTTTCCAGTTCATACATGTCAGACACACCTTTAAGATTGCAATACAGTAGCTATGTATTGAAAATCTTGACAGAAAATGTAAAAAATTCCTGAAATTTAGATAGAACAAGTTTCTTCTTGCAAGACAATGTGTCTACAGAAGTTCAGGTGTGTTGTAGCCTTCTGCATTCATACTACAAGCCAGAAAGTGCCTCATTGTCACCTGTTCAGAAAGCTGTGAGATTCATAAAAGCTCTAACATATGCAAACTACTAAAGTCTGAAGTGTGCTATCTAGGCACTACTTGTTCACATATCACCAATAGCAATTTTTTCTTTACTGGGGACTGAAAACATGCCAGCCACACTTGGTGTCATATTAAGATCACACAACCTTATTTGGGGTGGTAGACATTCATCTAGTAGATGTATGGTAGGTACTTAGATCTGGTAGATACTTATTCCAAATATTCCAGAGTAGTTATCAGGAATATTTAAGTTATTCCTGGGAAAATGGGGAGTGAAAGGAGGCTCATAGAACAAAGAAAAGACCAAATGAAATCTCATTAAAAAGGAAAGGGAGATGGGCCAGCTGCCTTCCATCTCAGCTGGGCGATGTTCTACCTGGGAGAGAAGGAGGTCTAAGGGGGAGTCACTCTGGGTTCAGGAAAATGTCCCAACTTATACTTAAGATTTTGAAATGTTTTTGCCACAGGAGCAGGAATTTCTAAGAAAGATGCTGTAGGGATTGTGGTCCTTTTTCTCAGGAGCCACTTTAGACAGCTGTCACACACAGGCACCTCCATTAGACGATCTGGCAGCCTCTTTGGGGGAAGGAGCAAACAAAACAGGAGAGCCCTGATGAGCAGATGGAACAAGCCAGGGGCAGTAAGTGCTGCATTACCTGGGCTGCAATCCTTAAACTGTACATATCGCAGATTTAGTGCTTAACTATAGGTCACAGGTTCCTCCAAGAGACGGAAAATCTTCAAGTGTAGACAGTGTTATTCAGCATTGCCATGGCCAAGCAAGCAATTTTGTGGAGTTGGCCTGCAATATTTTTGATCCAGGTCTAAAAATGGAATTTAGGTATCTAGGTACCACTGAAATCAGTGGATGCTAAACAACTGTTAGACACAAGTAACACTGAAGAACTGTTGCTATGTTTAGTTTTCCCCTCTGTAAATGGGATGACTATCCTTGCCTCTTGGGCAAGGGTTGTGATAATTACCTTCAACATGCAAGCTGAACATGGTTGTGCGACAGTAGGGACCATAGAAACACACTGAGTACAGATGTATATATGGCTCTTGTCCTTGTTTCTGAGATAGTTAAAATTGTTGTAATTAAACGTTATTTTTCTAAACAGACTACAGCCAATTACAAAGGAGTAAACAGTTTGTAAGCTGCTCCTCAATAGTGTGTGTTCATAAAAACCACAGCCTGTCTTGCCCAGACCTAAGAAAAGATTCAAAAAAGAAGACATGAATGGAAAGGGAGGATGGAGTGAGAAAGGAGGGTATCTTCTCACACTTCATTTAATAGATACAACACCCAGACAAGAGTCAGTCATGCTTTACTGGGTTTTCCCCATACTCTGACTTTGGGGACACAGTCAGAGGACATTTCTTCTGGATGGCACCAAGGGATGTTCTTGTCAGAGTTGCATCAGCAACGGCAGGTCCCTGCTTGGATAGAGCTACACATTTTAGCTTAATATATTGCTCAGAGAGTTCATTCTTAGGCAGAGGTGTAAATGTTATGGAAGGGGAAGAAATATTTGGTCTTCTTCAAGATGTCATGCCTGACACTTTTTTTTCCCCTAGGGTGTTGTGTGCAGCTCTTATTGTAACTATCATCTGCTGGCTCATCTTTGACACAGCAAAACAGGGATCCCGCCAGCTGATCTCCTTTGGTGGGCTTGTGTTGTATGTTCTCTTGATGTTTATCTTTTCCAAATACCCAGCCAGAGTAAGTATTTAGTCCATGTTGGATTTTCTGTGTGTTTTTTGTTCAATGTTTCAAATGCTATTGCCCTACCCTCAAACCAAGTTCAGTAAGAGTAACAGAAAACCTATGGACTTCAAAATTTAGGCTTGTCAAAACCTAGTGATGTATTTCATTTCTGAGGAAAGTCATTTTGCTCTGACATCTTGGGAAGCATGTGTGGGGCTGCACCAGCATCTGGCTCTTGCTATTTTGGGAGGCTGCGGCCCATCCTGTGTTCCAGCCCTGATGCCGATTGGAACACATTTGCTCCTGGAGCATATGTACAAGCTGAAGCAGGCCTGCTCCATGCTCTTCACCCACAGGAGGCTCACTGCAGTCCTTAGGACATCACAGGCACTTATTTGAGGACACTGTCATCACATCAACACAAAGTGCGTGGAACTGGAGACGTGCTTCCCTCATGTACCTCTTAATGCGTCACAAGCTTGATTCCCACTGCAAATGCAGCTTCTGAGGCCAAGCTGAGGTCCTCGCTTTTCACTAACCCATGCCCATAGGCTTGCCGATGCCATTTATTTTAATTTTCCAGCTGAGATGTCCACTCTGTACTGCTGTGATATTACAAAGGGGTTACTTCAGCCACTATTAACTCCCACCTCAGCTTTTACCCCTGCATGCACGCCTAGCATACAGCGCGTGCTTTCATCAGTCACATATTGTCCAGGTCACCAAGTTTCACCACTTTTTCAACACTCCTGCATCAGTGCTGAGACTTTCTTAACAGAAAAAGGTCCCCTCAGCAGGGACTAATGGACCTGCCACTCCCTATCCTTTGCAGCTGCTGCTGTCTCCAGCTGAGGTGAAAACTTATGTACTCCAAATGCTTTGTGCTCTCCCATGGGTCCTCATTACACCTAATTGGCTTGTGTTATTCAAATATCATCTGAATAAATTAGAGCGCCTTCTCAGCTCTTTGCCTTGTAAATAATCAGACTCAATTTTCACAAAACAAAGATGTTTTCTGAGGCAGCAGAGCAGAAATCTGCAGCGTAGTGAAGAAGGACTGGTCACAGGCAGGCACAGTTTTTCCTACAACTGCCTTATGTCATATGAATCACAATAACTGCGAGTAGTTCTCAAGTACCAAAGCACTTTAAAGCTGGGGAACAGAAACAGAGTTGAAATTACCCAACCATACAGAAAAAAAGGTAGCAAAATCTCCTTATTCCCAGTCCAGATATGTGAAGAATCTTCATGCCCAGTTGCTTTTTTTTGATGTTTCCATTCCAGTCAAAAAAAAAAAAAAAAAAAAAAAAAAGAAGAATCATGTCTGCTGCCCTCATGTATGTCTATTCCATCTATAAACTGTAGCACAGGAAGAACTCTTTCTTTTCCTACTACTTGATTACATGCAGTCTGTGATGGTGAAATGGGCATGTCCGTACTTACATAGCCAGGCTTTCAGCAGCTAGCTCAGATGGAGACATCCACATTGCAGAGCTCCCAAATTAGGAGAGGTGATTCAGGCTCCAAGTCCCCTGTTTTGACAGCTGCTGGTGCAGTATAGTCGGGCAATCCCCTTACATCATTTTAACAAACATCTGAAGTAAACTATTATTTATTTAAATAACAAATGGTTTATTTATTTTTATTTTTCTATCCACTAGGTTGCTTGGAGACCAGTATTTTCAGGAATAGGAATGCAGTTTATTCTTGGGCTTCTTATTTTGAGGACCAAAGTGGGGTTTGATGTGTTTAACTGGCTAGGCATTCAGATCCAGGTAAGTTACTTGACAAAAAATTTATTTTTTATCTCATTTTCTGTCTTGAGACTTGCATAACAGCCAGGCAGTTCAAGGGTCTGTTTGCCCTGAACGTTTTGCCCTCTAAGAAAAAATGGATTCTCAGAAAGGTACCTGAAGTCAATCTTCTCATTTCTTTTTTGTTCAGTTAATACAAGACCATGTGGGACAGGTAGATAAGTAATAACCAGAGTGACCCTGTTTCTTAATGGCTTTACCATCCTCGGGCTCAAATTATAACTGCACCCTCCAAGCACAAAACTGCTGTTGTGCTAGGGAAACTCTTAGACCTGGCCCAACTCCAGAACATCCTTGCAATAAACTTGATATGCTGAAAAACCTTGGGATTTAGCAAGGGAGAACCACTGTTATCTTCAGAGTAGTCACAGTCCTGGCCCAGGAGCATTTCATAGTTCTCACAACATATAAGAAACTGAATTCAACTACAGGTAAAGGTCTGGAGCACAAGTCTTATGAGGAGCAGCTGAGGGAACTGGGGTTGTTTAGACTGGAGCAAAGATGGCTGAGGGGAGACCTTATTGCTCTCTACAGCTATCTGAAAGGAGGTTGTAGTGACATGGGGGTTCATCTCTTCTAAGTAACAAGCAATAAAACAAGAGGAAAAAGCCTCAAGTTGTGCCAGGAGGGGTTTAGATTGGATATTAGGAAAAATATCTTCCCCAAAAGGGTTGTGAAGCATTGGAACAGGCTGCCCAGGAAAGTGGTTGAGTCACCATCCCTGGAGGTATTTAGAAGGTGTGTAGATGTGGTGCTGAGGGACATCGTTTAGTGGTGGACTTGGCAGTGTTAGGTTAATGGTTGGACTGGATGATCTTAAAGGTCCTTTTCAACCTAAATGATTCTATGATTCTATTCTACAGGTGGCAAAATCCACAGCTGGGAGCTGGCAGACCAGCTCCCTGTGAGCAGCAAAGGTTCTCTAGAGAGAGGACAGGACAGGTGTCACCTGTAGGCAGTTTCCAGGCTCAAAGTTTTTTAAAAAGTCTGTTACTGGAAAGTATTAGATAAGAGAAATCCAAAATGTAGATCAGCAAGTACCCACTGAATGACATTCAGACTTTTCACCCCGGGGATACTATTCACACAGCTGTTCTTCACAGTAGAGACAATTAAGCATGTTTAAAACAAGACAGTCCAGAATGTACTGTCTCCGAGCAGGAGTGAAGGCACAGGTCTGACTTCTGTCTGGCTGCTAATCTGCAAGCAGTGGGAGTCACCTGGGTTTTGTCACCAGGTTCTCAGTCTCCCCTTTCATCTCCGACTGAAGTGGGTCTGGTGCCCCCTTTCGTTGGCTCCATATGACTTACAGTCACTCCTGTCATAAGTCATTACTCTCACTGTTACATGTCCATCTTAAACTATATAATTAATTGCATATGTTGGCATCAGGAGTATAAAAATGCACCACCATATCAGAATTAGAAAGTAGATTTTTTTAGACTAGTTCTTGGCTACTCTTTTCAAAACTCATTACTTCAGCCAGTAAAGCTCCGCTTTAAACTAACATTTATTGCACTTGTTTGCATGAGCAGGAGTGTTGAAATGCGTTACATTACCAGGGTTAGAAATTAAAACCTCATTTTAGTATAACTTTTGGCATTTATCTTGTTGGGTACAACAGGAAAATTTCCCCTATGCTCTTGCTGTTTTATCTACATACTCAGAAGTAGCCTGCACTCTTGGCAGAGCAGAGCAGAGCAGAGCAAAGACCCTCAGTTCAGCCAGGCACAGTCAGTGAAGCCTGGACCCATCCAAAGCAGATCACAAGCTCCTTGGACCTCACCAGATCTCTGCAAGGCAATGAGCAATGTTCGCTTAGTTTTTGGCAGGGACCTGGAGCTCATGGCTAACTTTCTTTACTTTCTGTCCCTAGACGTTTCTGGAGTACTCTGACACAGGTGCTAAGTTTGTGTTTGGTGAGAAATATACGGATCATTTCTTTGCTTTTAAGGTAAGACAGGGTTTATGTATAGTGCATGTGGCAAACAGACGACTGAAAAATGAAGAGTATGGCTGGGAAATAAGTTCCTTATATGTCTTGTGATACCAGTACATTCACCAGAGAAATCAGCCAAGAAGTAAACTATTCCTTTCTGTGTAACACTGAATAGAAAATTTGGGAACCTCACATAAAGTCCTTCATTTATTGCCTTACGCTAAGTTGGGTTACACTTACTCAGTCTAATTATAACAACATATATTAGAAGTAGACAGGACTTTGGGGTATGTTCCTACATGAAATAGGTTAAAAGGCTCTTGCCTGGTCACTGAAAGAAACAATACTTCCAGCCTATCTTCCCCACCTCTCCACAAGTAAAGGTTCTATACCATGCTATGCTGTTCTATCCTAAAGTGCTGTGCAGACCACTGCCTCACAGACATTGCCCCTGTAGAAGTGGAAATCCTGGGTGTGTACTTATCCAGGTAGAAGAGGTAGAAGCTGCCCATGCATAAGGAGGAAGAACTACATTACATTATTATTACGTTAATAAGATCCAGGGAGATTTCCCAGAGGAAAAAAAATGAATCTTTTCAACAAGACAAATAAATTTTATTTTAATTCCTGTATTTTTGTACTTTTTGTTTCACTTTCCAGTCCCCTCTCACCTGTACTGTATTGAGCACTCAAATGACAATTTGCATGCAAAATTACATGTTGTGGGGGTAAAATGGTTTAATTCCCACCCCCAATGATATTTATCCAATGTTTTTCCAGAATGCCTTATGAGTATGATTTTTTCAAGGTGATTTTTTAGTGTCTCAGTGGTGATGCAAAATACTTTGCTGACTAAAGCCGTAACTAGGGACCAGACAGTCAAAAGTCTGCTTCTGTGTGTGCACATGTCCATCAGTCTTATTCTATGGGATAAGCCAGCAAAAGACATGTAATATTTAGAAGAGGATAACAGGGGCAAGTAGGTTATTTTCACACTGAAGAACAAGAAAACAAACCCCATGAGCTGATTTTCAGAGTTGCATGTGTCTTGCTATAGGACTATATATGGTAAAAAGAGTGGCAGACAAGCACAGAGCAACACCAAAACATGCTCCATCTGGTCTTCCCGTAGAAAGAGATTTCTCTCTTTAGAAAGAGATTTTTCTCTTCCAACATCAGAGAGTGACAGCCAGCCTATCCTCTCCTGAAACACTTGTCATTTATTTAGAGAGTAAGATGGTAAAAAGTGCTTTTTTTGCCTTTCCAATATTTTATGATGTTTGTATGCAGCACTGAGCTATCCAAATCTTGTCCCAAGATATTTCAAAGTGCCCTCCAAAAGAGAAACATCTCAATCTCAGCTTAGCTCTTGAGACACAGTAGACAAATGTTAGGGTATGTCTTTAGAGAAAACTGTGAGAGCCCAATTGTACCCACACTGCATCCTTAGCAGTATGCAGGGACACCTCATTTTTCTGCTAACTTAGACGGACACAGTTACCAGAGCAGACACATCTGTTGTGTGCACCCACTGAGTGTTCAGACCAGTCCCAGTACAGCCTTTGAGCACATTGTCTTGGAAGCACTAATTAATCATAAATACATGTATTTGCATGCATAAACTGTGTTATTTTTAAATGCATATTTGTGTATGTAGATGCAGAGTTTCAGAGTTCTGAAAAAAACACTTGCCCACATGAACAAGCTAATGTGCATCATTTTCCTGTAAAAATACACACTTAAAACTAACAGATACTATTTTAGCTCCACTACTAGCTCCAGTGAGTGAGTTAACACAAACATTTCTCTTGACTTTAACACACCCAAGTACTTCAGTAGCTGGAAAAAGACCCTTAGTACTAAGCCATCTATCCTGTTGATTACGAAAGGCAAAGTTTGCTTTGAACAAGCAGGGAATTAGACTTCTGTTATAACAGTAGTTTCCTTTCTATGCCAGGAGAATTATGGCTCCCTGAGAAAGGCTTTGCTTTAGGACTGTGTGAAACCAGCATTTCCTTAAACATCAATAGCAACTTCTCCTTGAAAGGAACATAAGGAAAAAGCTGAACATCAGGGCACAAATGGAGAAGCAGTTGTGAGCGGCCACAAATTTCAACTCCTTGCCCTGCCTGTATCAGCAATAACCATGATCCAGAAAGTAGCTGTTTAGTAAGGTAAAACCATATTGCAGAATTGATAATAAATATGAAATAGCCCTGTTTATAAAAATACCGACTAAAGAATTTATTTTCTTAGATGTTGTATTATGGGAAACATTAACTGCAGCATTGGTAGGCCACATAAATGTCATTCTAAAGAGCTCTTTGATACCAATTCTCCATTGAAACATAGCGGGATTTTTCAGAGTGCTTGTTAAATTTATTAATCAGTTAAAACTTGACTACTTAAAGGTATGTAGTAGGTATCAGGAGCTATACATATTGGAGTCTAAACTCCCACACAAGTTTGTCCACAGAGAGAAATACAATTCTAACAGTTAAACCATGCAGCTATAATTACACTGCAGGACGCATCCACTCCTCCCATATGGAAACACACTAGCCCTTTTTGAGGAGTAGCCTTCTGCTATATCTGAGGTCCACCTGATTTCCCTGTAATATTTCCTTTTGCAGTTCTCTCCCCATTTTTCTCAGAATTGACAACTGTCTCCACCTACAGGCTGTAATGATGTGTGTATAACCAAATTAGCTGTTTTTTAATGGCAGAAGCAAGTTGGAGACAATCTCTTTGTCACCCTCTGTTCAGAGTACCCACGTCTTTGAGGCAGACTCCTGCACTTAGAGAATAAGGGCTCTACAAAAGAAAGACAGAACTGGAAATCTATGAGACAGAAGAATGAGTTTTAAGAGCTTTTCTTTCCCTGAAAGCAATTTCATGCAATCAATGCATGTTTTTTCAAAAAAAACCAAAGGGGACTCTTGACCTTTCATTTCCAAACATATTTCACTTTTAACCAACAAAGGAAAAGCTGCCAACTAAGGCTGATGTTCCACCATGACCTCTCCCTGGTGTGCATATACCTACACACACAGGATGTGCAACAGCCCCATAGTTAGAGAGGGAAGCTGTACATATGCTGGTCACCCCCAGTACCCTAGCCCTCTGGACCCCTCCACAAATACAAAGATTTGCATGGTCTGTTCCCCTCCTCACCTCTCCAGATCCTGTACCCACAGCTCCAACAAGGCTGTGCTCCTTCCACCTTCCCCAGACCGGCTTGCAGCCTTGGGCTCCCTTTACCCTCTGGGTGCTTCACCAGGTGCCTGACCCCAGAGTACCACCAGAGCTTTCCCCTCCCTCTCTCATGCCCCTGCACAGCTCTTCGCCATTGAGGTATTGCCAAGACACGCATGGCCTGCTACCCAAGCCCTAAGGCCCTCAGAGGGAGCCCACTGAAGCTATTGACCCCATGTCACCTACTCCCCTGGCTTTGGCACTGCAAAGAGGGGAAGGGAGAGGATGGGGAGTGGGAGAAGACACTCCTGCCTTATCAGTTTTCCCACTCTTGTCCCACCCACAACTTGCAACCCCATGTGTGCCCAGTGTGAAGGCAAAGCTCCTCCTGGGGCTGATGGAGAGGAGGTGGGTGTTCCATATAGACATGGGACAGAAGGAGGTTTCCTGAGGCTGTTCTCTCCTCTCTCCCAAGTTTCAAAACCACTGACTTAACACTTCAGCGTATTAACATGGTGGGGAGCCTTTCAGTAAAAGAGTTCTGGGTTTTTTCAGTTGAACTAGTTGTTTCACGTTAAGTGCTTTTCATTGCATTTATCTCTGCAGACAAGGCAATTAAAAACCTGCTGCAATGCAATGTGTTGCAAGTAGCTTATTTGCATTCTCCTTATTTTAGAGTAATAATTTGCCAGTGTTTTCTGTGTGATTTTGGTATGCCTTAGATAAAAGCTAGCCTGGACATGAAAAATTGTTACAATTACTTACCTATTAAATGGTTGCTATGCTTTTCTGATGAAGACATAACATAATAGGTACCACATAAAGTCACTAGGGATTTAGGCAGGAGGGTTTAGTTATAAAATAGTCCTCAGTTTCTTTATGCAGTCAAGGCACAAATGATCACAACTGGAAAACAAACTCCTTGTTTTGTAAATATGAATGCTTCATCTAGAAATTCCTGTGACCACAAAAATGGAAAAGCATGTTTTAAATGTTATCATCTAAGGTATTTTCAGAGGAATGTGCACAAGAAACAGTCTGAAAGATGCCAGCTGTTACCCAGCATTGGCAGAACATTGTCCCCTTGCTCCTTCATCTAAAACCAAACCACAGTAATAGCTGAGAGCTCTTCTGATCCATTTGGAGTGAAAGATGGGAGGACACTCGCTTACGGTTTTTACCATTCAGTACAGAGAGTTGATCTTTGCTTGTCTGCCCACTGCCTCTCCAGACTCACCTCCCTACAGGCATCACGGCAGTCCCTACTTGTGCCAGGGTACGGAGTTGGCTGGGAGCCAGATGCCTCTCCGGCTAGCACACTCTTAGGAGCAGGGAAGGGAAATGGCAGGAGACAAAAGGCAGAGGAGAAAGGTGTTACTAAACTTTCTGCTGTTACTGCATGGCAAACCACCCTGAGAGGGTGGCCAAAAGGATCAGAGAATCAAACTAAAGAAAGCAGCCTCATATTAGGGAGTTTACAGAATGGGAAAAAAGGGACTGACCACTTCGGAGGAGTATAGGAACCCTGTCAGAGTATGCAGGGGTGCAATGAAGAAGGCTAAGGCCCAGTTGGAAATAAAACTGGCAAGGGATGTCAAGGACAATAAGAAGGGCTTCTTCAAGTACATCAGGAGTAAAAGGAAGACTAGGGAAAATGTGGGCCTGCTGCTGAATGAAGTAGGTGCCCTGGTGACGGAGGATGCAGAGAAGGTGGAGTTACTGAATGCCTTCTTTGCTTCAGTCTTTACTGCTAGGGTCAGTCCTCAGGAATCCCAGACCCCAGAGGTAAGAGAGAGAGAGCCTCAAGAAATGAAGACTATCCCTTGATAGAGGAGGAGTGGCTTAGAGATCATTTAGGCAAACTTGACATCGAATAACTCACGGGCCCTGGTGGGATGCACCCACGAGTGCTGAGGGAGCTGCCAGATGTTATTGTGAAGCCACTCTCCATCATCTTTGAAAGGTCATGGAGAACAGGAGAGGTGCCTGAGGACTGGAGGAAAGCCAGTGTCACTTCAGTCTTCAAAAAGGGCAAGAAGGAGGACCCAGGAAACTATAGGCCAGTGAGCCTCACCTCCATCCCTAGAAAGGTGATCAAACAGCTCATCCTGGATGTCATTTCTAAGCATGTAGAGGAAAAGAAGGTTATCAGAAATGGTCAACATGGATTCTCCAAGGGGAAATCATGCTTGACGAATCTGATAGCTTTCTATGATGGCATGACTGGCTGGGTGGATGAGGGGAGAGAAGTGGACATTGTCTACCTCAACTTCAGCAAGGCTTTTGACACTGTCTCCCATAACATCCTCATAGGTAAGCTTTGGAAGTGGGGGTTAGATGAGTGGACAGTGAGGTGGATTGAGAACTGGCTGAATGGCAGAGCACAGAAGGTTGTGATCAGTGGTGCAGAGTCTGTTTGGAGGCCTGAAATTAGTGGTGTTCCCCAGGGGTCAGTACTGGGTCCAGTCCTGTTCAACTTATTTATCAATGACCTGGATGAGGGGATAAGAGCGTACCCTCAGCAAGTTTGCTGATGACACAAAACTGGGAGGAGTGGCTGACACACCAGAAGGCTGTACTGCCATACGGGGAGACCTGGACAGGCTAGAGTGTTGGGCAGAGAGGAAACTGATGAAGTTCAACAAGGGCAAGTGTAGGGTCCTGCATCTAGGGAGGAATAACCCCATGCACCAGTATGGGGTAGGGGTTGACCTGCTAGAAAGCAGCTCTGCAGAGAGAGACCTGGGAGTCCTGGTGGACAAGTTGACCATAAGCTAGCAATGTGCCCTTGTGGCCAAGAGGGCCAATAGTGTCCTGGAGTGCACTAAAAAGAGCGTGGCCAGCAGGTCGAGGGAGGTTATCCTCCTCCTGTACTCTGCCCTGGTCAGGACACATCTGGAGTACTGTGTCCAGTTCTGAGCTCCCCAGTTCAAGAAAGACAGGGAACAACTGGAGGGTGTCTAGCGGAGGGTGACAAGGATGATCAAGGGAATGAAGCAGCTCTCTTACGAGGAAAGGCTGAGAAATCTGAGTCTGTTTAGCCTGGAGAAGAGAAGACTGAGAGGGGATCTCATCAATGCTTATAAATGTCTAACGGGTGTGCGTCAAGAGGATGGGGCCAGCCTCTTTTCAGTGGTGCCCAGTGACAGGACAAGAGATAATGGGCACAAACTTGAACGTAGGAAGTTCCATCTAAACATGAGGAGGAAATTCTTTACTTTGAGGAGGGCAGAGCACTGGAACAGGCTGCCCAGAGAGGTTGTGGGGTATTCTCCCCTGGAGATATTCAAAACCCGCCTCAATGCATTTCTGTGAAACCTGCCCTAGGTGAACCTGCTTTGGCATGGGGGTTGGACTAGGTGATGTCCAGAGGTCCCTTCCTACCCCTACCGTTCTGGTATTATTCTGTGATTAACTTGAAGAGCGCAACTGTATTTGTGAATTGCACTTTGTCCTTTCAGTGAAAGGTTCTGATCATCTAAATTGAGTTTCCGAACTCAATTTAGTACTGCTGATAGTACTAACTCTGCTCTAGAAAGGCACAGCTTCAGTTTACTGAAAACGTCTGACCTAACAAAGTGTTTTGTTCTTTTTCATTCTGTTCCTTGCTCTTATTTATGATGCGTTATGCCCTCAGTTGAACACACATGAAGCTAGTACCACTAGTGTTAGTGGTACTGTTTCAACTGGAACTAATCACTGTGCCTAATTTTGGGCCTTTTGGGGGTATTTTTCTTCCTGTTGCATATTAGCATAGAAATGCTGAGGTCCTGTGTATTTGACATACTTGAGAATCAAGTGATATTAGTTTTATTCGGGATGAAAAACCAACACATTTAATAACCCATCAGACAGTGGGTTAGGCATTCATGCAATTATTTTAAATTGTATGTTTAAGGCAAACGTTTTTCCTTCAGTCTCCGCTGAAATAGACTTATATTCATTTCTTGTATTTAATAAGTATACAACTGTAATTTTTTTTTAAAGCAGATTCTGTCTCTGAGTGCAGTTACAGAGCCCTTGAATACTCTGCATTGGTATTATTATAATCAATGCTATAAATAGAACAGAATAAAAAAGGATTTTGCTATAGTATGTTATTAAAAGGCAGCTATATAGCATGGGCTCTCTAAGGAAGCTGTGCTTGATTCTGTGAAATCAAGTCAGCTACAATCCCAATCAAAATCTATTGAACTTCTGCTTATATAGCAGTATAAACCGTGTTTTTTAAACACAGACACAGAGAAGTTGAGCTCTGAATTCTACATCACAGTCCCATTGTATGTATTTCTGTTCATGGTTTTCGAAGTCTACAGATGAATATATCCAAGTTTTTGTAGATGCCATTGCCCAGTAAGCATTTCACCCGACTTAAACATGGCTTGGCTATAAACTAATGCATATTACGTTAAACCAAACAGTTTCAAAACTACTGCAGTCCTGTTAGAAAACTGTGTAGATACATGAAAAATAGTTCATTCCAGCACATACATAAACAATGAGTCTAGAAGGTTAAGAATTTTACAGCATAAGTGTAAGCTTAATAATGAGTTTTCAATACCTTTAAGTGTATCTCCAAAAACATGAGCCTCTTTTTCAAAAATTAAATGGTCTACAGAATCAAGGAAAGGAAAACCACTCTAGAGGTGTTAATGACTTTGTATCTCCAAATCAGGTCCTGCCAATTGTGGTTTTCTTCAGCACAGTAATGTCTATGCTTTACCACGTTGGATTCATGCAGTGGCTCATTGGAAAGGTATGAATTTTTGCCAATAGGTACTCATTTGCCCAGTACAGGACACTTCTCGATCACATGCAGCTGAAATGTAGCATTAGCCCTGACCAAGCTGCTCAGGCGTAGGCATATGAAAAGTAGTTGCTTATTTGTAACCTGGAAATTGTTCCAAATGTTACTGTCACAAAATCCTAACTGGCATCACATAGCACACTTTCCTCCACCCAGCCTGGTTTTATTGATAAAGTCACAATAATTGTTAGACTTGCCTGGCTAGTTTAGCATTCCTCAGATGCCATACTTGCTTAAATCTTCCTTTGTGCCTGCCCCTCTCCCAGGCCCCAAAATGCAGGAGGGAGGTTACATCACAGATGGTGGATTTCTGCTTTCTACTAAGCATTGGTTAGCAATTGCATATACCTTCCTATTGCAGATCCCCAGAATAAGATCAGAAGCTGGTTCCTCACCTCATGTTCTAAGTGTTCATTCCTGTCAGGTCCTAGGTCCAATGCCAATGTCCACTAAGACAAGAGCAAGTCCACAGAAAGTCCACTTTCTGCCCTGTACACCCAATGAATTTGTATCAGGGAAAAGATCATCCTGCATGGTGGTAGTTAAACCTTATTTGAGCATACCTTTAACAAGTGCTTTGTCCTTCTCATTCACAGGATTGTTATATAAGTGCCACAAACCTTACCTAGCTGAAATAGCATGCTAAACTTTCTACATTTTTAGCCTTAATCTAAATTTCACATTTTTTTCCTTTCATAAGATCCAAATCCTTTTGGACATAAGTGATAAGGACACATCAGAATATCTGCTTTGATTAATTTAGTTTAACAATTTAGTGCCCAGAAGGAGCCTGGGGTACTCTCAATTCTGTTAAATTATTCCTCCTCTGGCTTATTTCAACATGCTACTATTAAATGAATGTGCCGTATCTTGAAGCTGAAATTATTAACTCAGGAAATATTGTGAGGTGTCTCAGAACTCTTCAATGTCAATACATGATTAATTCAAGAAGTGCATGGAATAGGCAGAGCAATGTGGTTTGGTTTTTTTCTTTTTTAATCATTTTAGGTTGGCTGGATAATGCAAATTTTCATGGGAACAACTCCTGTTGAGTCTCTGGTAGCTGCGGGTAACATATTTGTGGGACAGGTGAGTTGGAGCACAAAAAAACATGCTATCACAAGATTGCTGAATAGTGTGAAATATTGCTGCTCGGCGAACATTGGTGTATAAAAAAAGCGTAATTTCACATGAAGCTAGGAGTCCAATACAGCAGGACTGCTGGCTGATTTCCAGAATGCCAGTACGTTCATATATCAGCTGTGACGCACAATGGGGTGTGTTTTGGGAACCACGTATTTTCCCAATGGAAAGTCAAGCATAAATGTAGGTGATAGATGTCTCTTAAAATGACTACCAGAGTACTCTAAGGCTAGGAAGAAATAACAATTTCAGGTGTGTCTTCAATTGAGAAGGCAACTGGGATGGAAACAAGGCATACGAGGCAGGCCAGGACAGGAGGGACAGACAGTGCAGAAAACTAAGATCCCAGGCTGGCTGTGCAAGGCCTTAGCCAAAAAAGCATGGGACAGAGTCTAACAGCCGACTGTCATGGGAAATCCATTAAACCCACACTACAGCAGTGTCTGTCCCAGGCTTCAAAGCAACGTGAAAAGACCACCAAGTAGCATCCAAGCCCAAAAGTGACATTAGCATATCAGTTATTTAGCAGTGGTGCCTCACTGTATCATACTGCTTCAAGACATAAACAAGTACCTCTGCATGACACTGCCCCCAGGATGTGCTTGCACACATGCCAGAGGGGCTGAGAGCTTTAAGCTGCCCATAGTGGCTGTTATGCTTTTTTCGCTTGAGGCACAGCCTTACCTGCGGCTCAGACCTGTGTCTGCCCCTGACTCCCTCAAAACTGGATTAGGATTTCTTGGCAATACCATTGGGCCTCTGGGGGAGATGGTAAATCAGCAAGAATTGTCTTCCGGCAAGATGGATGTTGGGATAATTTTCCTTCTAGGGGTGAAAAACCCCAACCTATTAATATTCAGAGCACTCATTAGCACTAAGATTAACTAGTCAAAGACACCTCAGAAAGTGTGATGCAGCCACTCATTTTTCTACCCTTTTAATAAAAGAAATCCCTGAGGGCTTATTAGGAAGTTCCTAATTTGGTAGTTGTTTTCCACTTCCAGACAGAGTCTCCTCTCCTGGTACGGCCCTACTTACCATACATCACCAAATCTGAACTGCACGCAGTCATGACAGCAGGATTCTCAACTATTGCTGGAAGTGTCTTAGGAGCATATATTTCTTTTGGGGTAAGATGGGGAAAGAAAACTGGAAAATATACTGTTTATCCGAAATCATGTAAGTATAGAAGCCCAACTAAAATGGTTTGGAAGTGTACTTGAGTCATGCCCATCTTTTTCTTTTTCTTTTTTTTTTTTTTCCCCTGAAGGAATTAACCACAAAAATCCCCTATCTTCCAACAGTAAAAAGGATACCAAAATCTGATCTTGAAGATATTGTTAAGTAGCAAAAACGGCTACCTAAGTAATACAGAGAGACTTCCTGCCATAGCTGCAAGGAAATGACTGATTTGTATAATTTCCTACAGTCCAGATGAAATGACATGTGGAATATACTAACTGATCAACCCTTCCACTTCTGTGGCAGTGATATACATACAAGTGCTTCAGGAGGTGTTGCTAGACATATGAGCCTATAAAGAGTTGACTTGCAACTGAGGTTCTAGCGATGCTGCACAAACACAGGTAGTAAATGTCTTGTCTGCTAAAAGACTGGCAACACAAAGCCAGAAAAACAAGGCTGAATATGTGGTTTATTACCAGAGTCATTGGGGGATGGTTGATAAATACATTAGTTCCATATTTGAATAAAATACAGTGGAAAGGCAGATTCAAGAAGGGAGGATTGGCCAAAAAGACTAAGAGAGTACGAGAAGAAAAGGAGAGATGGAAATACTGCAGAGTTGGCAAATAAGTTGTTTTGTGTAGAAATTTGTGGAAGAAATGGTGAAAGGGGTATAGAAGAATTTATGTTAGGCCATGTAATTTTTTTTTTAAACACAACTTCAAGGGACGAAACCAATTTTCTACCACTGCAAGGCACACAGGTGGTGTTAAGAAAGGCTGGCTCTCACCCACCTGCTCTTTTATTGCTACGCCTAGTTGCACTCAATGGACCTAGCTTTTTTTTGTTTCTTTTGCCTTCTGGACTGCCACTAGTTAGGAGTGAAGCACTTTGCCTCTTGGAAAGATTACTCTGTACTTTTCATTACTTAGACTTTTCCTGTTTGCAGTTAGCTCTCTCTTTTTTCCAGTTGCTCATTCTTTTGTTTTCTTTATGAGCAATGTGAACTTTTTAATGACCCCCTGTAGAAAAATCATCCAAGCATCTCACAATTTTAATTGCTTTCCTCCATGTTTGTGCATGATGTGGTTATCACAGCATATTTTCTGTCACCTGGAATTCTAGGTTTCCGCCTCCCATCTACTGACTGCTTCTGTCATGTCAGCACCAGCATCATTAGCCACCTCCAAACTATTCTGGCCTGAAACTGAAAAGCCTACAGTAACTCTGAGCAGTGGCCTACCAATGGCAAAAAGGTAAGCTGATCTAGGTTCTAGTTAATACTTATGCAAAAATGAGATTTGGAAAAATAACTCCTCACACATAAACTTTAGGGGTAGTAGTACGTGGTAGATGTGCAAGCAATAAATTAATTACACACCAATATGTCCCAAATAAGTAGTTTGTGAATCCAGGTGCAGCATGTCCCGTTACAATGTATGGACGTATCACCAGCCCAATATTGGGACAGGCGCAGAGATGCCAAGGACCTGGGCCAGACAATAAACCCTCCAAAGAAAGAGGGAAATGCCTACCCAAGGTGAGCCATCAAGAGGTTTTCCCATTTCCTCTGTTGCTGTCTTTGCTTTGTAACTCATCTGTAAATGTAGACATACAAAAGCAAAGGTGGAGCGATCATTTCAACAATGACAGCAGCAAACTTATTGTCCATCTACAGGGAGACTCACTTGCCTTGAGAATGACAAAGCAAAAAGGCCTATAAGGATCTGTTCCTGAGCAGCCCCATCATCTCTGCAAGGGCTGCCTTGCAAGAGCAGTGTCCACTTCCTTGTCCCAGCAATGCCACAGGCAGTCACAATACAGAGACCTAATTCAGAGCTTACCCAGCCCTGAATGTGCCAGAATTCATCCTCAGGGCACCAAAAGCATACCCTCCCAGTGGTTCCCATGAGGATTGAGAGCAAAAAAGATGCTCCACTTCATTGTTATTTTCCTTATGAGTGAACAGACAGCTTCAGCAGTAGATTTCTAATCAAGCCCATGTAAGTTTTAGTTCTATGATTTGTTCTTGAATTAAAAAATGTTCACACTCTGGTTTTCTTTTTGTTGACAAAGTGAATCAAAGAACCTGCTGGAAGCAGCCAGTCAAGGTGCCTCTACTTCCATCGTGCTGGTGGCGAACATCGCTGTGAATCTGATCTCCTTCCTTGCCCTGCTGGCTTTCCTTGACTCAGCCCTCTCTTGGGTGGGCAGTCTGTTTGACTATCCACAGCTGAACTTTGAGGTATGGTCTTCAGGTCCTTCATGCAGCATATATACATGCATAATGTGTATTTTTATGTGCATATTCTTGAAAGGTGTCTTTACAGCCAAAGGAAAATTGTTGCCACGAAAATATTTCTGTATCTGTTAGTCCATGTATAACTTCCCTCTGTGGTGTTCTTGCTAACCAGCAAAGTATGTTTACAGAGCATTTGTGTGTTAATACCTGCCTCCTCTGACCTGGCAGCACAGCAGATCTGTCCACACTTGCCAAGCCATTAACATCCCTTTTGGCTAAACACTGAAGTGGCTTTAGCTTCAGAGAGCCCCATCAAGGCCTTAATGCTCACTAGCTTCACTTAGATAAGGACACCAAGGCAAGGGCGGACTTTTCTGAACTGACACTTAATCAATACCAATCAGTTCTCAACACAACTACATTGTAAAACTGCACCCAAATCACTCAGCTGAGCAAACAGGTTTTAAACAGGACTTCTTTTTTGACCTAGGTCACACATCGTTTTTGACCCGATGCAACAGTCTTGGTTCAATGGTTTTGGGCTTTTTGTTTTGCAAGCT
Source organism: Pluvialis apricaria (assembly GCA_017639485.1). Classification (NCBI taxonomy): domain Eukaryota; kingdom Metazoa; phylum Chordata; class Aves; order Charadriiformes; family Charadriidae; genus Pluvialis; species Pluvialis apricaria. The sequence continues at coordinate 44,792,472 of CM030044.1, read as the reverse complement.
CCTAATAAAAGTGATGTGTGAAGCACAGGTATAACATTCCGATAAAGGTGCTGCAGAAGTGAGTAGACACTCACAGGAGATGTGGCTTCAGCAATGTTAAGATGTTACCCTGCACAGCTTCCACAGATTTACCCCGCTGCACAGACACCCACTGCAGAGGAACGGCACAAGTACGCATACCTCAGCCACACGCATGCAAGGGCTGGTATTTTAATAACTGCTGGACAGAGTAAGATTTGGACAGGCAGATAACCCACAAGGAGCTGAGACCCACAGACACATTGCATTCAGCCCTTTTAAAAGACACAAACCTCTCACCTTTCATGGGCAGAGAAACCGGGAATAGTAACTGCTTAAACCGCTCAGTTACATTCACTGAAAACAATCTGACCAAACTGTTTCACAGCTGGAGCTATTTTCTCTCTTATATAAAAATAAGCTATGCTGTGATATGGGTCTTTTTTAAAAAAATTTGCATAAAACTTTTAATGCTAGGAAAAAAGGTACAGCTTCAATTATGTCAGATGCACAGCTTTTATGCAGAGGCAAGTCTTTTGTTTACACCATGTGGAGTCCAATAACCTGGAAATTAAGCATGTTCATTACTACACTTGATTTAATCAGCAGAAGAACTAGGCTTCCCAATTCTCTTATCAGCTCTTTTAACTCAGCCCTCCTTCTTTGCTTCAAACACTATGCCCAATCTGAAGCCACTGTTGGGGGAAAAAAAGCACAGAAACTTTTGTTTAACTTTTGTTTAACAAGGAAATTATTCTGTTATATTTAGATTTTGTGTTAGTCTTTTAAAAATTATGCAAGCATACCTTACTACTAAACACCCTCAGTCTCCCAGATGTGTTGGCAGGAAGAATTCAAGGCCAATCTTCCTCTGCTGAAATAAAACAATCCTTATTTTGTCTAGAGAATTTATCACATGCCATTGTTCTTTGACCAATCATATCTTTTGACCTGCTTTGTCTTATGTATTTTGCAGAATATCTGTGCTTATGTCTTCATGCCATTCTCTTTTATGATGGGGGTAGACTGGGAAGACAGTTTTATTGTGGGTGGACTACTAGGTTACAAGACATTCTTCAATGAATTTGTGGCTTATGAGCGCCTCTCAAAACTGATTCACAACCGAGAACAGGGTGGGAGCATGTACGTGAAAGGTGTGAAACAGTATATGACTGTAAGTAATGTTTTCTACTCTATGCATTTATTGGATCTAGTACTTTTCTTCTGAAACTTAACTTATTTTTTAATAGACATTTTGTGTCCTCTGAGGTGTCCCTCCATGGGGGCAAAGGCCAACCCAACCTTGTCTCTGCTTTGAGGTTCAGACTGAGCTGGTGTTGCTCAAGGAGAGGAAGATAGCTGAAGTGAGGAAGGAAATAAGCCACTAAGGGGGATTCCAAAATCATAATGTCCCTCAGCCTGTTATTACATCAAAGCACCCACTCTCTAGAAGACCCATTTCCCTTTTCTTCCTCTGTGCCCAGGCACAGAGTAGCTTTGGACATGGAGCCCTCTGCTTGTTCAGAGACAAGGAAGTAAGGGATATGTACCAAAACTTGAGGTTTCAATAGAGTGTTATAGAGGCAGTCCAGCTATAAAGAGCAAGCTGAGTTAAAGGTCTCTGACTCATACCTTCAAAAAACATCAGCTAAATTGCCACTAGTAAGATAAGAATTATTTTTTGTCTTTTAATTACTAGTACTCAATTCAAGAATCTTGGCACAGCAATATACACGAAATACAAACCCATCACATGATTTATGAGTCCCCACACGGGCAGTGGGTATGAAAGCCTGCACCTTTCAGCAAGAGAATGAGCCTGCCTTGCTGAAAGCTGCACATCAGGACAGCAACCAAGCAAAACAGAGTGATTTCAGTACTTGAAGCCCTGAGCCACAATGCCATGTTTTCAGACCTCTAAATCAGCATGAGCTGTCTCAAACCACTCAACAGGGTGTGTGTTTGTTTTCCAGGTTCGCTCTGAAGTCATTGCCACCTATGCTCTTTGTGGGTTTGCCAACTTCGGCTCCCTGGGACTGGTAATAGGAGGCCTGAGTAAGCATACCTCTCATGGATGATTTATTTGGCAAGCAAATCCCAAAGAAAACAACCAAAGGAACAGGCTATGGGTGAAGCTTGTCAGCATAAGAGGCTGAGCAGCTGCTCTGCCAAGACCCAGCACCCAACTGTGCATGGAAGGGCTCCCAGAGAGGTGCAGGCTTTGGCATTGAAGTCCTGGGAGAGGGTCTAAGAGCAAGGGGAGGGAATCAAGCCCTGCCAACAGGCCTCCCTGTCCAGCGCTCACACCCTGAGCATGAGCTAGTACAGCCCTCAGGCTTTAGGAGGAGCAAACCGTCTCTGTAGCCTGCTGGTTTGAAAGACAAAGTTGGCTCACATATATGCACTAGGCTTATAGGGGAAGAAAAAAGAAAAAGGCTTTTCACACCTGAAGGTAAAAAGAAAAACTGAAAACCCATCTGGGTTCCGCACCAGGTGGCCAGAATTGCTGGCAGCCGCCTTTACCTTGGAGGCCAGGTGAGCTCTGCAGCACCAGCAGTGTGGAGGAGCAGGGCACAGACCCCAGTGCCGTGCCCGGGGTTTGCACCTGAAAGCCTCCATCAGCCAGCACAGACCTGCAAACTGCCAAAGCAACAAGAAGTCGTCATTGTATACACAAGCCACCTTCTTAACAGAAAGTGCCAACACTGGCACTAGGCCTTCAAATGGCCCTCTTAAAACTGTCTCATTTTCCCTCCTTGTTTCTCCTGGTTCGAACTGCAGGGTGGGAATTCCCTCTTGTGGTGGGGGAGCTGGCAAGTTCATCCGTCTTCCTTAAATCTCTATGTATTTATGTTTGACGTGCACTTTAACTTTCTTCCTAGCAAGCATTGCTCCCTCAAAAAAAAAGGACATAGCTGGTGGCGCTTTCAGAGCAATGATTGCAGGAACCGTCGCCTGTTTCATGACGGCCTGTGTCGCAGGTACCGTACCCAAGTTCGGTGTCTCTCACGGTCGGTGGCCACAGGGTGGCAGTGCATCGGTACGATAGACACGGATCGGCAACTCCGGTCACTCAAACGCCAGTATTTTCGGGTTTGGCAGGGTTAAAAGACACTATGCCACCAAAGATCCCTGAAAACTGCAATATGAAAAGATTTATTTTATTTCTTCCATTATGTCTTATCTCTCTCTTTTTTTTTTTTTTTTTGTTAGTCTGTGTGTAACACACAACTCGTGAGCAAAGCAAGTTATAGATGAGCTAGAACCCCTCCTCCACACCACTGGCTACAGAAATACAGAACTAATTACAGAGCAGAAATGGAGAAGTGGAATGGAAGGAGGGTGTAACAGAGGAGGAGGGAGGGGGAAGCTGAAAAACTTTTTTCCTTAATGTTAAATGGATATTTTGGGCTGGTAGTATTCCCACAGAGCATTTAAGTTAATGAAACTGTCCTAAAGCAGGACTCAACAGCAGATCCATGTTTTCAAAGTCTCACCTTCAAGTTGAGTAAAGTCACACAATGCAACAGCCATTTTAGGGAGGAAATTAAAAAAAAAAAAAAACAAAAAAAAACCAACCCCAACAAAACAACATAATATTAGTTATTCAAAAGATTAATTAGTTGACCTGTTATGATTCAGCGGGTAAAAATTATCCCCAGTCTTTAACAATCCCTTTCTAGCTTTCTTTTCTGAGCATGTGACACATAGAATTACATGATGAAGGTTAAAGCCCTCATTCCTCCGGTGAAGAAAGGTCTTGGTGCTTTATGTAGCTGAAAACAGCATGTCTGTTTCTGCCACAGCTTCCCTATCCCTTTGTGTTCACTGCAGCAACAGAAACATACACATTTTAATGATAAGCCCTCACTATTTTCTCAAGGTTATAGAACTTGAAATGTCATTAGACTCATAGCCCTCCATAATATTTTAGTATATGACACTACTTTGTATAACTGAGAAATCAGGAAGTCTTACTAAAATGTGTCATTTCACTATCCTGGCCTTAAGAATAAAATTGTGAACAGCCACGGGGAAATCTTTCCAAAACAATAAAATCTGTTTTGGAAAGAAAATTACATTCCACCCACTCCTGCCATGGCAAATGCTTTCCTTATGCCCAGAAGAGGGTAAGATAGTCAAGTAATTTCTACTACCCCAGTCAAGATAAGAACATATTAAAAACGTGTCTGGGTTCCACAACACTACGTACAAGAAGGAGCTGTCACTTTTGCATTTTTTTGTCTCCAATGACTGCCATGAATGCTGATATTGCTATTTATAGAAAATTTCAGAGAACATCTAGCAAAGCAAAGATAAATAAACCATAACTATCTCCATTTAAAACAAAAGAAAAGGTCCTGCATTTACTTGCACTGCTATAAATGCAGAATAGCTCAATTTTAGTTAATGAAGGCACATTGGCCAAGCAGTAAGGAAGCCATCAGCATACCTTTTTGGTAGTATTAAAAGGGGCAGAAAAACAAAATTATCTAAGTGTAACAAGTTACCATAGTTTAATTTCTACATATAAAAAAAAAAGTTTGTGGTCACTCCAGTTCTGCAAAATTATTCGGATTTTTGAAAGTCCTACAGTTCGAGGCTTTTAGCCTTGCATCTATTACAGAACTGTCTCAGAGTGTGATTTTGTATCAGCAAGAATGTTTCATCTGACCATGGCCCAGTGACTGATATCCCCAAGTCCTCTCTTCCTCTTCATTACTGATGAAGAAAATTGTTACTTACTTCACAGGAATGCTGACTGTCCCTGGTCTGGAAGTTCCTTGCCACATCTTATTAGGAAATGCCATGAACTCCACGGATTTCCCTGCCAACAGCACAGAGTTAGTTGAATGCTGCCAGCAACTCTTCACCAGGTATTGAGGAACTCTTTATCCTTCTGTCAGCATAATTCAGAGAACTCACATATTCTCTCAACGCCTAATTTTATTTTTTTGTATTTGGCTTTTTTTCTTAGGCATCTGCTTTCCATGAACTTGCATCTTTTAAAGAAATTAATATTTTAATGCTGCTGAATGATTTTCTTTTTCTTGGACACTTCTCTGTTACATGCAAAACACATACACAACAAACAGAGAACATCTTTGTCTAAACCTGAGCTTCCCAAAAGTCTAAAGATAGATTATCATGTAAAGATTCAGTGATCTAGTTCAGACTCATCTCAAAGATTAACAAAAAATAAAACAAATGTTTGAACTAACATAATGTTAACATAATATCTGAGGATAAATCTAGCTGAAAAAAGCCAGGAGCTTTTCCTTCTACTGTCTGTGAATCTGGCTGAGGATAATAGTAAGTGTGCTGGCTTACACAGAAGACTTTACATGCATTTGAAGTACAAAAATATTCTGAGGTAAATTTTATTTGATAATTCTCTATCCAAGGTAGAAAAGAAAGAAATAATTCTGTTAAATAAAGAATATATTCAGACATACTTAACACTAACTCACAAAGAACCAAAAGTCTATGTACTGAGATTATGGCAAGAACCTTTTAAATTTGTCCTAATGTACCTTTTTTTCCATTTTCACAACTAATTGCTTTAGAAATAAATACTCTGATTCATCTTTTTTCCATGCTATTGAAAATAGAAGAATTTCATCCTTCTTTTCACGTTTCTTTTAACAAAGACGACACTCTAAGATTGAGCATTTGTCTGCAACAAAAGCATGCAATGTAAATGTAACAGTGATGTTGCTGCAATCTAACCTGCAAGAATTCTCTCCATGAAATCCTCAAATGGGGAAATTTTTCAGACTTGTTTTGATTTCACTGGATTTGCCTTCACACCTGCTTGCTTAACTAAAACAGGGGTTTTTTGTGTGTAGAGAGGTATCTTGTTACATCTTCTTAGTATCAAGACTTGTGGCAACTTGAAATTTCTTATGATGTTTAACTCCTCATATTAGGAATCCAAGTTCCAATTCTAACTTCAGGTGAATCCTTTTCTGTATTATTCTTTTGACACGTATATATCTTTCTTCCATGCCGTGGCAAAAATGTAGCTTTGAATATGGGCGCATAAAATATGTGAGGTGGCCTTATTTTCATGGTAACATTTTTAGATTTCAGCCATTCACAAAAAATGCAGTTCAAAAAAATAATTAATGTTGATATGAAGATCACCAGCTTCTGCCTGAACATCAGTGCCTGCATATCACTACAAGGAATTTTTGTTCTTGCAACCTAACGTTCCAGATGAGTTTATCATAACATTGAACCAGTGTCAAAAACTGTTGCACAGTAAAAATCATCTGTGATATTGGGTACATTCCTATTTCTTCATCATTCCAACTTTTTGTCATCACACTAATTTTAATTCCACCAGATTGCTACAAAGACAAGAACTTGCTCTGTTTTCACCAGAATTAACGTTGAGCAAATGTTTCAACGATGCAAAAACCTTGAATAGTGAAGTGAAACCCTCAATCATTTCTGTTATCTAGGAAGATATACCTGAGGCATGAAGACTTTATACAGAAAAACAGGCATCACCCTAATAAAAAGGAGAACATCTGGTCATGGCACATGGCTGGTGTTTTGAAAGTCTTCTCTCTGTTTCATTTCTCATTAAAATCTTAGGACATTCAAAGTTGCTTTGGAAAAAGTGTGTGTGTGTGTGTGTGCGCGCGCACGCGTGTGCATGTGTATGTGCATATGTGTGTATATATATATATATGTACATATATACATTTGTATTCCCATAAGAGAAAATTAGTATATCTGATTTCTGCTTTTATTCCTTCCCCAGTGTAAATGATTCACAGGAAATCTTCCCTGGAGAAAACTACAACCTGAGTTCCTGGAAAGGATGTTGCCAAATACTGGATCAACCTGCTTTTCACTGCACTTGGATTAAGCCTTAATTTGGGCTGGGGGGGGCAGGCAGATTGTAAATAAAAACCACGTCCCTTCGTGGAAATGTAATAAAAAATTTGCTGTTGCACAACAAGTGTGAACATGTCCTCAAACCTTTATATTCGATCTCTTATCCAGCCACTTCCTCTGAATTACTTACAATTACTCATAAATTAAACTGGGATAAATGCAAGACAACTCTTGCTGCAGATCTCCCATTACAGATCAGAAGAGGAAGAGAATATTTCTGAGCCTGATTCTCCTGATTTCTTTTCAACCCTGAAACTGATGAATCTGTAGAATTGAACTGCTGTAGGCAAGAAGAAAATCAGATTCAGAGGATTTGACTGCCAGTTACAGAAAATTTTGAAGTAGAAATAATATTTGGAATTGCCGTCCATCCCTAATAGTATTTATGCTCTTTTTGATACCAAAGAATTGGTTTTACCGCATGAACAGAAGTGATTCTCTTCTCAGAAATCTCTGCACACTTCTTCACACACAAGACTACGAGGCTGGATGGGATCCACCCAGGGGTACTGAGGGAGCTGGTGGAAGTGCTCACCAAGCCACTTTCAGCTGTTTATGACCAGTTCTGGCTAACCTGGGAGGTCCCAATTGACTGGAGGTTAGCAAATGCAATGCCCATCCACAAGAATAGCCAGAAGGAGGATCCAGGGAACTGCAGGCCTGTCTGTCTGACCTCATCGCTGGGGAAGGTCACGGAGCAGATCATCTTGAGTGCCATCACATGGCATGTACAGGACAACCAGGCTATCAGGCCCAGTCAGCATGGGTTCATGAAAGGCAAGTCCTGCTTAACAAACCCGATCTCCTTCTATGACAAGATGACCTGCTTAGTGGATGAGAGAAAGGCTATGGATGTTGTCTACCTAGACTTTAGTAAAGCCTTTGACGCTGTTTCCCACAACATTTGCCTGGAGAAACTGGTTACCCATGGCTTGGATGGGTGCACTCTTTCCTGGGTAAAAAACAGGCTGGATGGCCGGGCCTAAAGAGTTGTGGTGGATAGAGTTAAATCCAGTTGGTGGCCACTCACAAGTGATGTTCCCCAGGGCTCAGTACTGGGGCCTGTTCTGTTTAATATCTTTATCAATGACCCGGACAGGGGGATTAAGTGCACCCTCGGTATGTTTGTAGCTGACACCCAAGTTGGGTGGGAGTGTTGATCTGCTTGAAGGTGGGATGGCTCTACAGAGGGATCTGGACAGGCTGAATTGATGAGCCAAGGCCAATAGTATGAGGTTGAACAAGGCCAAGTGCAGGACCCTGCACTTGGGTCACAACAACCCCATGCAGCACTACAGGCTTGGGGAAGAGTGGCTGGGAAGCTGACTGGTGGAAAAGGACCTGAGGGTGTTGATTGACAGCTGGCTGAATATGACCTGGCAGTGTGCCCTGGTAGCCAAGAAGGCAAACAGCATCCTGGCTTCTATCAGGAATAGTGTGGCTGGCAGGACTGGGGAAGTGATCTCCCCCTGTACTTGCCACTGCTGAGGTCCCACATCAAATACTGTGTTTGGTTTTGGGCTCCTCACTACAAGAAAAACGTTGAGGTGCTGGAGTGTGTCCAGAGAAGCACAACGAGGCTGGTGAGGGGTCTGGAGCACAAGTCTTATAAGGAGTGGCTGAGGGAACGGACGTTGTTTAGCCTGGAGCAAAGGTGGCTGAGGGGAGACCTTATCACTCTCTACAATGACCTGAAAGGAGGATATAGAGAGGTGGGGGTGTCGTGGTTTAGGCCAAATCAGCCACTGGGGACATAGGGGACCCCAGATGGGACCGACAGATGCTCCCCTCTACCCCTCTTCAAAGAGAGAGGTAGAGGAGGAAAAAGAGACTTACGAGTTTAGAAGGATCTAAACTACTTTAATGAAATATTAATAATAAAATAAAAGGAAATAATGAGAAATATACAAAACCGTATCAAGCTCCCAGGATGACAATCACGACACAGGCTGGCACTGGGGCAGTCCCAGGCTGGACTCAGTGACGGACGGGAACTGGATTCTGGCTCTGAATTCAGGATCGGGTCCAAAGGCAGACGAACAGACAGAGTCCTCAGACGTCGGCCATTGAAGGAAGACAGGAAAAAGAAGGGCGAAAAAGAAGGGGAAAAAAAGAAGGGGCTGACCATTTGCTCCATCAGCTTTTATACAGAGCATGAGGCACATGGGATGGAATACGCTGTTGGTCAGGTTTGGGTCACCTGCCCTGTCTGCTCCTCCCTGCAGGTGGGACCCCATTATGCTTTTCCGCTTCCAACCCTCCAACGTGACAAATAGCACAGTTGGTTGGCCTTGGGTGTTAGAACAATAAGTATAAGCAGGAGCCTCCCTGCATACCATGCCTGGGCATCAGCGATAAACATTGGTCTTATAACTCTGAGAGAGTGAACATTGTCTGCACAATATGCTGTTAATTTCAGTAGTTAGAAGAGGCCCAGCTAAGAAGCGAAGTTACTGAACAAAGTTGGTCCTGTTTTACCTCAAACCAGGACATTCCACCCCTTATTCCATACCATTTTCATCTTGCTCAGATTACTATTAGTTTTATCTATCAAATCTACGCACACACAGAGGAGATATATATATGTATGGATACATGCAGGTCACTCATCTACGATTATGAGTCAGTATAGAGATACCATCTATGAGTCAGTATAGAGATAGAGTATTGGCCACTTTTCTCGTTCTGCAACATCTAACGCCAGCTGGATGGATTTTACCTCTGCAAATTGACTCGATTCACCTTGTCCTTCAGCAGCTTCTGCGACTCGTCGTGTAGGACTCCACACAGCAGCTTTCCACCTTCGATGCTTTCCTACAATACAACAAGATCCATCCGTAAACAGAGCATACTGTTTCTCATTATCTGAGAGTTCGTTATATGGTGGAGCTTCCTCAGCACGTGTCACCACTTCCTCTGGTGGCATTCCAAAGTCTTTGCCTTTGGGCCAAATTGTGATCACTTCTACGATTCCTGGACGGTTTGGGTTTCCTATTCGAGCTCGCTGTGTGATTAAGGCAACCCACTTACTCCAGGTAGCATCAGTGGCATGATGAGTAGAAGGAACTTCACCCTTGAACATCCAGCCCAGTACTGGTAATCGGGGCGCCAGGAGGAGCTGTGCCTCAGTACCAATTACTTGTGAAGCAGCTCTAACTCCTTCATTTGCTGCCAAGATTTCTTTCTCAGTTGGAGTATAGTTGGCCTCGGAGCCTTTATACCCTTGACTCCAGAATCCTAGAGGTCGACCTCGAGTCTCCCCTGGTGCTTTCTGCCAAAGGCTCCAGGTAGGGCCATTGTCCCCACCTGTGGTGTAGAGCACATTTTTAATGTCCCGTCCAGTTTGGACTGGTCCAAGGGCTACTGCATGCGCAATCTCTTGTTTAATTTGCTCAAAGGCTTGTCGTTGCTCAGGGCCCCACATAAACTCATTTTTCTTTCGAGTCACTTCATAGAGAGGTTTCACAATCTGTCTATAACCTGGAATATGCATTCTCCAGAAACCCACAACACCTAAAAAGGCTTGAGTTTCCTTTTTTGTTAGTAGGTGGGGACATAGATGTTATTTTGTTAATTACGTCCATAGGGATTTGGCAACGTCTATCTTGCCACTTAATTCCCAAGAACTGGATCTCTTGTGCAGGTCCTTTGACCTTACCTCTTTTTATAGCAAAACCTGCTTTCAGAAGAATCTTAATGATTTTCCTACCTTTCTTGAAAACTTCTTCTGCTGTGTTACCCCACACAATGATGTCGTCGATGTATTGTAGGTGTTCTGGAGCTCCACCCTTCTCCAGTGCAGTCTGGATCAGTCCATGGCAAACAGTAGGGCTGTGTTTCCACCCCTGGGGCAGTCGATTCCAGGTGTACTGGACACCCCTCCAGGTGAAAGCAAACTGTGGCCTGCGTTCTGCTGCCAAAGGAACAGAGAAAAAGGCATTAGCAATGTCAGTTGTTGCATACCATTTGGCTGCCTTTGACTCCAATTCATACTGAAGTTCTAGCATGTCTGGCACAGCAGCACTCAGTGGTGGTGTGACTTCATTCAGGCCACGGTAGTCTACTGTCAGTCTCCAGTCCCCATCAGACTTCCGCACTGGCCATATAGGGCTGTTAACGGGTGAGCGAGTTTTGCTGATCACTCCTTGGCTCTCTAGCTGTCGAATCAGGTTATGGATGGGAATTAAGGAGTCTCGGTTGGTCCGATACTGTTGTCGGTGCACCGTGGCAGTAGCAATTGGTACCTGCTGATCTTGAACCCTCAGCAGTCCCACAACAGAAGGGTCATCTGAAAGACCGGGGAAGGCTGACAGCTGTGTAACATCCTCAGTCTCTACAGCTGCTATACCAAAAGCCCACTGATACCCTTTTGGGTCTTTAAAATGCCCTCTCGTGAGATAGTCTATGCCAAGGATGCACGGAGCATCTGGACCAGTAACAATGGGGTGTTTCTCCCATTTATTCCCAGTTAGGCTCACTTCTGCCTCTAATACAGTCAGTTCTTGAGATCCGCCTGTCACTCCAGAAATAGTGACAGTTTCTGCCCCTTTATGATTCGATGGCAATAGGGTACGCTGTGCACCAGTGTCCACCAGGGCTTTATACCTTTGTGGCTCTCATGTGCCAGGCCATCGAATCCACACAGTCCAATAAATTTGGTTGTCCCTTTCCTCCTCCTGGCTGGAGGCAGGGCACCTCTAACGTCGACCATAGTACCTGTTCCTATCTGGACTGCAGGATCGCGTACTGTAGGTCGGAGCAGCCTTCCTCCTGTAAGAATTCTTTCTTCTATCTGCTTTACTTTGCAACTCAAGCACCCGTGCCTGTAGGGCTGAGATAGTTTCTCCATCCCACTTCCTCATATCCTCTCCATAGTTGCAGAGGCACAGACACAGGAAATCTTGGAACTGGTTCGAGTGGTCCTGAGTCAGAGAGTATTTTTTCTCTTGAGTAGGAGGGCGTGTTTTCTTAGTAGCTGCAACATGGGTCTGTGCAGGGGAAGAATGGGATTTTTCCTCCACCTTGGATAATGTATCAAGCAGTTTATCGGTGTGCTCAACTATTTTCTTGGTCATTTGCTCCGTTGTCTCAGTCATTTTCTTGGTGACCACAGTCAGTTTTTCCACAGCTGCCACAGAGAAAGGATGAGAGAGACTGTCTTCATACTGTCGTACCTTGTTAACCACTTCGCTTACAGTTGGTGTGTCGGTATCGGATGCTCCCCAGACCATTGTTGACAATGTGTGGGAATATGTTGGTGGTGCACTTTGTACAAACTTTTTTAGCATGGAATCTTATCAGGATCTACAGTCACTTGCCTATCACTTCAAATCACCTCTCGCACAGCCAATTCTCTCAGGTACTTAATACCTTTTTCCATGTTGGTCCATTTACTTGGACAGCATTCGATATCATCCTTGAAGGGATACCTGCGCTTTATGGCTGACATCAGCTGCCTCCAGAGACTGAGAGTGCGTGTCTTTCTCCCAATCCCTTCATCGATACCTGCATCCTTGGCCAGGTTTCCCAACTGCCTAGCTTCTCTGCCATCTATGTCTATAGTATCAGCCCCACTATCCCAGCATCGTAGCAACCAGGAGATGAGTGTTTCACCTTCATGACGACTAAAGTCCTTCCTAATATTTCTCAAATCCTTCATAGAGAAGGATTTAACAATTACCTCTACATCTGAGTCCTCCTGTGATGAGGCTGCCCAAGAAGGACTCTCTTCTCTATCTGTTTTAAAAGGTCTCTTTCCATTGTCTGGTTTAGAAGGACCCTCTCCTGGGTCTACTCTAGAAGGGTCCTCTCCTGGATCTCCGTCAGAACTCTCTCCCAAGCTATCTGGCTCTTGCTGGTCCTTGTCGCGAGCGACAAGGGAATGAGCTGACTTCTTTTTGTGCTTTCTGGCGACTGGGGCAACTGGTACCAGTTCTGATGGAGTTTGAGCAGCAGCGGTACTCGTTGTCGTGGCTGGAGTTGCTTGTGCCGGCACAGGCGACAGAGGCGCTGGTGCTGCTGCGGGGGGGGGGGGGGGGGGGGGGGCCGGCGGTGGTGGTGCCGCTGCAGGCGGGGGCGGAGGCGCCTGTGCCGGGACAGAAAAGTGGCCAATACTCTATCTCTATACTGACTCATGGATGGTGGCAAATGCTCTGTGGGGGTGGTTAGAGCAGTGGAAGCAGAGCAACTGGCAGCGCAGAGGTAAACCCATCTGGGCTGCTGAATTGTGGCAAGACATTGCTGCCCGGCTAGGGAACTTAGTCGTAAAGGTACGTCATGTAGATGCCCACGTACCCATGAGTCGGGCCACCGAGGAACATCGAAACAATCAGCAAGTGGATCAGGCTGCTAAAATTTTCCAGACAAACTTGGACTGGGAACATAAAGGTGAACTATTCTTAGCTCGGTGGGCCCATGACACTTCAGGTCATCAAGGAAGGGATGCAACCTATAAATGGGCCCGTGACCGAGGGGTGGATTTAACCATGGACGCTATTGCGCAGGTTATCCACAACTGTGAAACATGCGCCGAAATCAAGCAAGCTAAAAGGTTAAAACCTTTGTGGTATGGAGGACGATGGCTGAAATACAAATACGGGCAGGCTTGGCAAATTGACTACATCACACTCCCCCAAACTCGCCAGGGTAAGCGCTATGTGCTTACAATGGTGGAAGCAAGCACCGGATGGTTGGAAACCTATGCCGTGCCCCATGCCACTGCCCAGAATACCATCCTGGGCCTTGAAAAGCAAGTCTTGTGGCGACATGGCACTCCAGAAAGAATTGAGTCAGACAATGGAACTCATTTTAAAAACAATCTCATAAGTAATTGGGCAAAAGAACATGGCATTGAATGGATATATCATATCCCCTATCATGCACCAGCTTCTGGGAAGATTGAGCGATATAATGGACTGTTAAAAACCACCCTAGAAGCAATAGATGGTGGAACCTTTAAAAATTGGGACAAGCATTTAGAGCAAGCTACCTGGTTAGTTAACACCAGGGGATCCATCGATCAAGCCGGTCCTGCTCAATCAAACCTTTTACATACAGTAGAAGGGGACAAAGTCCCTGAAGTGCATGAAAGGAATATGTTAGGAAAAACTGTCTGGGTTTCTCCTCCTTCAGGCAAAACCAAACCCATTCGTGGGACTGTTTTTGCTCAAGGACCTGGATGTACCTGGTGGGTGATGCTGAAGGATGGAGAAGTTCAATGTGTACCCCAAGGGAATTTAACCCTTGGTGAGAATACTCAATCCTGAGCTGTATGATGCTGATCACTACATAATACTAACAGTGTTCAATAAGTGTTTTTCAGGATAACACAGTGGTGATGAACCCTGAGCTAGCTTCATCAAGTGGCGTCCAGCAAGCTCTTCAAGATGAACATGCTACCCACGGGCACAAACCACAATGAATTTTGTACCATCTTTCCTGCCCTGAGATGAGATCCTGCAATCATGAATCAAATGGACTTAAAGTTTTGTATATAAAGATAATCGTAGATGAGTGACCTGCATGTATCCATACATATATATATATATCCTCTGTGTGTGCATAGATTTGATAGATAAAAGTAATAGTAATCTGAGCAAGATGCAAATGGTATGGAATAAGGGGTGGAATGTCTTGGTTTGAGGTAAAACAGGACCAACTTTGTTCAGTAACTTCGCTTCTTAGCTGGGCCTCTTGTAACTACTGAAATTAACAGCATATTGTGCAGACAATGTTCACTCTCTCAGAGTGATAAGACCAATGTTTATCGCTGATGCCCAGGCATAGTATGCAGGGAGGCTCTTGCTTATACTTATTGTTCTAACACCCAAGGCCAACCAACTGTATTATTTGTCACGTTGGTCTGTTCTCCCAAGTAACAAGTGATAAGACAAGACAAAGTGGACTCGTGTTGCTTGAGGGGAGGTTTAGATTGGATATTAGGAAAAATATCTTCCCTAAAGCGCTTGTCAAGCGTTGGAACAGGCTGCCCAGGGAAGTGGTGGAGTCATCATCTCTGGAGGTACTTAAATGACAGGTATACATGGTGCTTAGGGACATGGTTTAATGGTGGTTTTGGCAGTGCTACAGTAGTGGTTGGACTCAATAATCTTATAGGTCCTTTCTAACCTGGATGATTCTATGATTCTATAATTCTGGTAACTATGGCTCCATGTAAACTGAGCTGCAAACATGTGGTGTTCCTCAGCACCTTGGTCAGTGAAGCACCCAAATCAGAGACTAGCCACTGTGTGCCCTCATCCCCCTCCTTCTGCCCACAGAGGTATCCAGGCTACATCTTGATCCAGGAGGTTGGTTGGTCCCTGTTTAGAAGTAGTTCACATGAATGGAAATGTCCAAACTCCAAGGAAAGTTTCTTGTATCAATTATTCTCAATTTTGTTGTTTACAATTATGAAAATTGATCCTGGAGTCACCAGCTAGGAATTCAGAGCAGTATTCCTACCAGAAACAACAGAGCTGTGCTGCAACTCAAATCTGGGTAAAATCAGGTCACAGACTACTCTCTATGAAAACAACATTAATGGGTCTTGAAGACCTCTAGAAGATCCTCTTGAAGAGGAAGGTCTGTAATGTTTCTAAGCTTCAGACCTTTCATGGACTCCAAAACTGAGAAATTCTTTGCAGATTGTTTTGCAAAAGATTGTGATATGTATATTCTTATCCTATGATATTGTTAATCCCATAGACCTGGGGAAAACTGCGCAAAACTGAAGTACAGGAACATCAGAAAGTCTTTAAATACCCTCCAAATATTACTTAAGCAGATGGAAATGAACCAGTCTATTCTGATAAAGCAATAAGTAACTTTTCAGTCTCTTCCATTAATTGTTGCAGAATTTGTTCTGGGAAGTCCAGATTCCCAAACTTAGACAGCTGCCAGCACATCTGTTTTGAGGGGCCATTTATTTGGACTTATTGTAAAAGACGTTAGTTTCCTGTAAAACTCAGTTTATTAACTTAATCTTCTGAAAAATTATAAGTGCCAGTATTACTGCTAATTGTGATTTTTGTCACAGGTTTCATATTGTTAGGTGTTTTTGGCCTCATCCACCTACATTTAGGAAACTACATGTCAACCTCTGTTTTCAGTGCTTTTAAAGAGCATTGATAACCCTGATTACGGCAGATACATGCTCAAATATTTCATGCAAACCTGTCGTAAGGAAAATGCATGGGTTTGGCCCACAATTTTTAGCCAGCCATCCTAGTTATATCAACGTTTAGTTTTCAAATAAGTCTGAAATAGAGAAACATATTCTTTCAAGGGAAATTAATCAGAAACATTAACTCTCACTGACAAGCAGAACACACTCCACACCTCCTGTTTATAAGACATCACTGGCACTCTCCCTCTTTGCTGGTCCCTAGAGTGCTCTATTTAATATTAGCCTTTTGAAATAGCTGTTCTTCCCATTCCCGCAATTGTAAGCTGGTTAAAAGGTCTACCCCGGCTAGTAAGGACATTCATGCATGAAACTCTAAAAAAGCCTCTCATATAGCTTGAGGCAGCAGCTTTCCTCCCACATAAGAGATGTCGTGTGCTTCTTTTCTTTTTCAGGACTCCTCTATAGGAGGATTATATGGAAGGCAGTTTTAGCAGAGAGTATGTGACACTGCTCTACCTACACCTGGTCAAAGAGATTGCCCACCTGGTTTGCTGATGTGTTAATCAAAATATGATATACGTGGCATGTTGGATCCTAAATATAGCAAAGAAAGCAGCGTAAGCAAGAGGGGATTGCTAACAAGTACCGTCATGCCTCCAGGTGACTATTTTCCCTCCGTCCTTGTGATGATGCTAGGAGTTCAGCGTAGAGGTCTTTGTGTCTCTCTTGACACAAAAAGGGAACCTTGCATTTCACCCCCTTACGGTTAACCTGGCAACTTGGTCCCTGAACTACCAGCGCTCAGGAACACATTTCCAACAACACAATTGCCAGCAGCAATAAACCTGCAACACAGACCTGTGAAGAAACTTTTGATTTAGTCAAATGCTTGCTAGCACTCTATACTTGTATAGATTCAAAGATCTACATGAACATTTTGGAAATCACAGAATCACAGAATGGTCAGGGTTGGAAGGGACCTCTGGAGATCATCTAAGTCCAACCCCCCTGCCACAGCAGGAACACCTACAGCAGGTTGCACAGGACAGTGTCCAGGCGGGTTTTGAATGTCTCCAGTGTGGGAGACTCCACAGCCTCTCTGGGCAGCCTGTGCCAGTGCTCTGCCACCCTCAAAGTGAAAAAGTTCCTCCTCATGTTAAAATGGAACTTCCTGTGCTTAAGTTTGTGCCCGTTACCTCTTGTCCTATCACTGGGCACAACTGAAAAAAGACTCTTCTCATCTACCTGGCGCCCTCCCCTTAAGTATTTATAAGTATTAATAAGATCCCCCCTCAGTCTGCTTTTTTCTAGACTGAAAAGACCCAAGTGCCTCAGCCTTTCCTCATAAGAAAGACATTCCAATCCCCTAATCATCTTTGTAGCCCTTTGCTGGACTCTCTCCAGCAGTTCCCTGTCCTTCTTGAACCGGGGAGCCCAGAACTGGACACAGTACTCCAGATGCGGCCTCACCAGGGCAGAGTAGAGGGGGAGGATGACCTCCCTCAACCTGCTGGCCACACTCTTCTTGATACACCCCAGGATGCCATTGGCCTTCTTGGCCACCAGGGCACATTGCTGGCTCATGGTCATCCTGTTGTCCACCAAATAATGGATTAAACAATGGATGAAGCTAACACAGAGGTATCCTTGTTTCAAAGGTCTTGCAAAAAAGGGAAAGCTTACCCTGCTTTGCAGTTATTGGCATGGCAGTGCACAAGAGGTTATACCTAAGGCAGATGACAAGTTAATGAAGAACAGGTGGCATGACTCAATCCGTCACTCTCAGAAGCTACCCACTGGATGTCAGTACATATCTAATCACCTTGTGGAGTGTTGTACTGTAGCATTCACAAGGTGTTAGTTAGTCAGTAAAAATCACCAGTAATAATTCCAATACATGTTTTACACAGTTCAGTGTACAACAGTTCCAGTAAGCATACTATGTAGCCCTTATCATGCTCAGACCATATACGATTAAAGATAACTACCCTTAATGTAAGACAAGTTCTCTCTGGCCCCAACACAGAAAAGCTCTGAAATACGTAAATGAGGCAAGGCTGTTAGGGAACAGGGATATTTCTATTTTAATTGTTTGAGAGGTGGTTGGAAAGAGCAAACACACTTTCAGAAACAAACTGTTTTTCCAGTTCTACATACCACAGCAGTACTTGCAACCTATGTACCATTGTGAACATGTGAATAATTGACTATGTCAAAAAGGTAACCCATATACAGCAAGTTACGGAGCCAAGTAGTGTTCTCCAAACCAACTATCACTTCTTTCTCACAAAAGGCATGAGTAGAGAGAGGCAAGTTGATAACGAGACAGAATATGAATACCAATTATTTTGTCTGCAGACTGAAACAGTTTTTGATACGCAGCGGTCAGATTGCTTCCCGCTATAAATCCATGGTTGCCAAATTTTGTGAGTCTGTGGAGCACTAAGAGACCTCCAAATTTCAACTAGATACAGGTGGCTTTAAAGATGCACTTAAGTATGTTTCTCAGCAGTAGCAGGTAACCAGGAGGTTGGCTCTGAGCCTCAACCCCACCAGCAGTGGTAGAAGGCAAATCTGCGTCTGGAGCATTGGTGTAGGGCCAGGGGACATCTCTGCCCTTGTGAGGCTCATGGCACGGGGAGCACAGAGCCCTGCTTGGCAACCAACCGCACAGGCAGACGTGCCCTAGGGGCAGCTGGTGTGAGGGCCCAAGTTTGGAGTTTGTGGGCCCAGTTCACCTATGTGGCACCATCCAAGCTCTGCAAGCATGCCCACAGAATAAGTAGGCCCGTTGCTGTCCTAGGCTGTTATTTCACATCAAAGAATAAAACAAGTGTCAAGTTACAAAGCTTTCATGTTTGAGAGGTTGAATCAGATTCTCCTCTCGTTTACATCAGTCTAAACTTGGGGGATCTTCACTGAATCTGAAATGGCCATACACTTATACTGGTGTAAATCAGATGAGAATTTGTTTCCTTGGTTTTAATTCTGATTTCAAGCTGGTTTTAAAGTCTATCAGTCCATAGGAGCCAATGGAATTACTTCAACTAACACAATATTGTATAACAATCGGTGCATCAATACACATGCTTCTGTTTTGCCTCGTGGAGCTCTGAATCTGAAACCTAAGAATATTCAGAAAAACAGACTGGTGAAAAACAGTTTACTCTTTAGCTCAAAACTACTTCATGACGGTTTTACAGAGAAAAAAAAAAATCAGAGCATTTTCTTGTTGCTATGGCATTCTGCAACATAGGGATTTGCTATGACAACCAGTGCACTACCTCAAAAGGCATTGATCAGAATGCATAGGTTGCCATGGTTGCCATAGTGAAAACAGATACTTTCTTTTTGCTATATTGATTGGTGCCTGTGCTGTCAGGTGACTGGAAATGTCAGAGAGATGGGAGCACACTACACAAGATTGCTGCATGTTCCCTGGTTGCAAGCATAGCTGTTAGTTCAGGACCACGTTTGTCTAGATGAAATGAGAAAATCTTGAGTTTTTACATGCAAAATCTTGCATGTTACTAGGATTAAATATATGTAACAAATATTATACTTGGGTCTTGTTACTTACTTGTTTTCCACATGCTAGAGAAGTGTTCCTACTTCAGCAGCATTGCAACATTTGGAGTCCCCATGTCAGGGAGAATGACCCTGCGCGCAGGACAGCAAACCTGGATTTATGCCCAGTTGTGAATTTTGCCACAGGGCCCACATGTACTTGGGAAAGTTTCTCAACTCTGTGATGTCACTGTTCCCGATCTGTAAAATGAAGCAGTAGCCTGAGGGTGTTGTTAACAGTTGTATTACAGCAAAAATTGTTAGACAGCAGAAATGGGAGAGCAGGACTTTAGCCGTTGTGGGATTATATACCTAGAAGCTCCCTCCAGCCTGATTCTGTACGGAAAAGCAATGAGGAACTGTACATTACACCAGTCTGGCACTTTTCCTAAACTTAACAGCTCTGGTTCAAATAAAGGAAGGTGACTGCAGGTAAGTTCATACCAATGTTATTTCCCCTCACTAAAGAAACACCATTGCACTTTTGTAGCATCTAAGCTTAAATAACAGCAGGGACACAAAAAAATTGGTGCCCATACCAAATGACTGTTGTTACACTGCACCATTCCAGCTACCTTCAATAGCTGCTTTATTATCTCTACAATCCCAAATATTCAGGTATCCTTAATTGATGACTGAACTTGTCCTACAAAAATCTCATTTGACCCTAGTTGGCCATATTACACCAATTATTCCACAGGGAAAGACCCCGAAGTCTGTCACATGTTTATCTTGAATCATTTCTGTGTCACATGTACTTCTCCAAGAAGCCAGTGAAAAAAGTCTTATTTATTTTCAATTCAATAATTCCATGTAAAAGACATCCAGCCCCCACAATTTATGGAATAATCATATCCAGGCATTTCAAAAAATAATTTTGTCCTTGCAGTTACACACTATTATTGCAAATAGCTCAGCTGAAGTCAACTGAGGTACTCTCTGCGCTGTACATTTACACTGCTTAAGTGATTGCGGTATCTGGCCTGACCTGAAAGCACCTAGGAAAACTTGCAAAACTCCCTCAGAGCTGTCAGCTCTGTCCTTGTTGTACCTTTTCTGCTGTAATAAAACCATGGCAGAGCCCAGGCTGAGATTTCAGGTCACGCTTCATTTAGCAGGTAGCTGTTGTATTCCCAAGCCTCTCGCTTCCCTCTTTTCATCCTTTCTTCTGACCACTCCATGGCTTTACGGAAACATTGTTCGCATCTTGCTTTCTGTATACGCTGCTTTTACTTTTCATCACCTTTGTTTTGATTTCACGCATCACCACAGGGGTGCTTAAACTTTTCCTTTCTCGGATCACTAGGTGGCAGAACACAATCAGTAAAAGCTCTTCCCAAGAAAACAAGTAGGGATACAAGTATCTAGCCTTTTTATTTGGACATACATACGGCCTACTTCGGGGTTTTGTGGCTCAAAATTTCAGGTTAAATACTTTTATTAACTACCCCACATTTTCAGCTAATATAAAAATATGGCATGCTTTGGCCAAGGTGGTTTGCTTTTAAGGGGCCACTGTGGGTGCTTTGAGTAGCTCCACTTATCAAAGTGCCACACAGCCATCCCTGAAAATCATCTTTTCCTAAAACGATGCCTGCAGATCATAGAATCATAGAATGGTTTATGTTGGAAGCGATCTTAAAGATCATCTAGTTCCAACCCCTCCTCCATGTGCAGGGACACCTCCCACTAGACCAGGTTGCTCAAAGCCCCATCCAGCCTGGCCTTGAACACTTCCAAGGATGGGGCATCCACAACTTCTCTGAGCAACCTGTTCCCGTGCCTCACCACCCTCATAGTGAAAAATTTCTTCCTGATATCTAATCAAAATCTCCCCTTTTCCGGTTTGAAGCCATTACCCCTTGTCCTGTCACTACATGCTCTTGCAAGAAGTCCCTCTCCAGCTTTCTTGTAGCTGCCTTTCAGATACTGAAAGGGGACTGATGCCCCTAGATTTCTTACTGCCTTTGTAGATTGTGGTGAAGGATGTTAATGCCTGTCGGTAGTAATCTCAGTGAAAGTAGTAGAATGAATAATAGAATAAATAAAGGCTTAGACACTGCAAAAACTTGCAACAGATGGTGGTGTGGGGAGGATAGTTGTGACCCTGCTACAATATCCCCATTCTACTTAGCTACAGGCAGTATGGGGCTAAAGGTTTCTAAAACTCATGCATGGCCCAGAATAGCAACACCAATAACAGTACCAAAGTCTATTTTACTGTAATCTCCACCACTGGCCCAGCTCTCCGCATGTCCCCTGCTTTGGGGCTTGCTGAACACAATAAGGCTTTTCACACGCTGGTGTAGTTTTCCTTAGTTGCCTTGTAGAGGTAAGGGGGGACAGGAGGAATCCGCTCACTGTGATAAAGCGGGTTAAGAAAAAACATATTAAGGATGACATACACCATGAGTAGCAGCCCTAGAAAACTGTACCCTTGGAAGAGAGAGGGAAATGATGTGTTGTGGAGAAAGCAATGACAAGACATCCTTATGAGATGTGACTCAAGTAAATGGCTTGTTTCTGGAGTATCAATTGTTGTAGTGTCTGGCAAACACTATTTACAGGGAAGAGGGAAGAACAAAGAGCTTCCCTTGCCTTCCAGAGGTACTAGAACCACTACTCAAGAGCTTAAATACTTACTGCTAAATATGGCAAAGTAATCCACTTCGCAGAACAGTAACCTGCTCACAGTGAGTTGCAAGAGCTAGTACAGAATTTAAAAGGCTCTTTAAAAGAGACTGGATGGGTATAGTCTTCTCAAAACTTAAACAAGGAGGGTCTCTCCATTACTTTCACTCCAACTGAGAAATGTTTCATCAAATAATATAAGACAACAGAGCACTTGCTACCTACTTTGGGGTGTTCTTCATCTCTCAGATCTGTGATTGCGTTAATGGGGAAAGATATGCACAAAGACAAGGAGGTATGAGCACCCATCCTTCAGAAAACTGAACTGGAACCATCCACAGAACACTCTCAAAAAACCTGAAGGGCTTGAAGCTGGAGGCAGTGTGCTGTTGAGACAAGGTCAGATAGATTCGGCTTCTTACATCAGCTTTTCTTCGTATTTCCTAATGTCATTCTATAAAGGCTGTTGTATATACTTATCACCAGAGTTAACTAAAGCCCCTGTGGGCAGTGGAGGGGTGGGTGGTAGTGTTGCTCTTACCAGCGATGCCCAGCTTTGAAAACACTCTCTCTCCTGGAACATTGCTCATAAAAGCATTTTCACTTGGACATGAAAGGGAGCATATTCTCCAAAGATACTTTCAGCTACTCCCTGCAGACTTTAACTTGATTGTTTCCAATGAAGAATTTGCCAAATTATGATGGCCAAAAGGAAAAGATTAAAAGGTTGGTCTAATTCACCATAGTGTTTTCTCTGTATTCTTTTTCTTTCCAGGGAAATGCAAGACTTCAGTGGTAACTTTCCATTCCAAGAAGCTTGCTACCTATAGTTCCTTAAAAATATTAGTGTAAACTAGAAGGGCTTTCTTCTTCATGTCTGAGTATATTGCAATAACTAGAAAAATATAATTCTCTATCTAATCATTACAATTCTGATCTATAAAAACATTGTCCTTTGCAGTTCCTTGAGGATTCAGTAGGATGCTAAAATCGTACAGAACTTGTTCCTGCAATAGAAGTCACCCTCACCTCCCTTCTTACTATTTAAACGGTCCTTAAAATAGCAGTGGGAAGGTGCTTTCAGCTGGATCTAGGTTTATTTCTTCTCTGAGACAAGGTCTTTGGCCTGTGCAAACACCTCCCAAAATCCTACAACAGAGACCTCAGGCAAAAATGGCCTCTGTAATTTGTATGTGTTCACTTACATGTACTTAGCTATATGGCAAAAAATATTTTTCAATGTATTTGACTCCCCCTAAAACTACAGGAGGTGGCAGCAGACAGTGAACTGGATTCCTTTCATGCTCTACACTTTCTCAGATACAGCTGTTATCGTTACTTCTGCACAAATCCAGTCAGGTAATTTCTCATTACCCATCAAAGAGAAAAGTAGCCTGACTCCTGAGAACTCTTTGATTTTCCAGCGGTAGTAATCAAGAAAAAAATCTTACCCAACAAGCTTGAATCTACCAAAGGAAATTCCAGTTGAACAAGACCTGATAGTGATGGCCATAGCAGAGGAGAATGGTAATTCTTCCCCTGGTTTATTTTAAGAGGGAACATTGAGGAAACCAATTTTCAAAAGACAAAATATCTTCCATTTGCATATTATCTTTGCCAATATAGACATTTCAGAGAGACAAGGCTGGATTCTGAGGTCTTGGTACAAATGACCCAGCAACTATTCTGGTGGCATCGTGAACTATTACTGTTCTTTTTCTAAAAATTATCTAATTTGAGATTCTTGGAAGAGCCTCTTATCCTTATATGCCCCACAACAAACTGCTGCTAGTTATCTTTTTCCTGATTGAGACAAAATAAGACTACTTTGATGATGGCTGTCTTGTTTGATGGCACTGTTTCTAGCAAATCATATTCTAAAACACAGTAGGCCTAGTTCTGAGTATAGTACTTTCACAGGGACCATGAACAGTCACTAATCTCCATTTTACTCTGCATTGTATGAACAAATAGACCAAGCATCAGAGAGCTTTTGATCCAATATTTATGGAATAAACAGAAAAAGCATGTGTAGAGATCAAGGAAACAACACAGACAGGTGCATAGAACAGTAATCATAGTAGTGCTATCATAGATAAATTAAAGGCAGTACAAATTAAGCAGCCATTAATGATATAATATAGAGCACAATCCAAATATAACCAGACCTTCTTTTCCTAAGCAGAAGTTTGAATGTGTTACACTTTTATTCTGTTTGTATAGTGTAGTCCTCAACTGTTGCTAAAACAATATACTGCAATCAGACAATCTCTTCCTTTCACTGCTGTACCCCACTTTTAACGGTCCGTGGATAGATCTGTGCTGGTCAGCTCCATCACTGGCCATGGATAAGAGCCAAACTTCTCATTTGTTGTCACAGACGGCCCTGTGGGGCTTTGTTTCCACCACAGACAAAAAACTGCCTCTCAGTGGGTTTTATATACACGTACCTTCTGAAAAGACCCATCTAGTGCTCTAACACCGGTGAGATTATCGGGAGGGGGACGGGGGGCTTTTTGTTTTAACCAGTGTTAGAGCCAGCCTCTTCAGCACCAGTCTAGATAGACCAGGGCTGAAAATGTATGTGTCTGCTGCTGCTGCTGCTGGCACCTGTAGAGCTGAAAAGGGGCAACAAGGACAGGCTGTTCACAAAAGTGTTTGTAAAGGGAGAGGGTGCAAGACAATAGCTTTGTTTGTGGTTTTTGTTTGCTTAGTTTATAAATAGTCAGCTTGATAATGTTCAAAAGTGAAAGAATATATTGGGTTTGTAATATTTTGTTCATATCTCTGCTCTACATTGGGTCTAAGGACTGGTCCATGAGGGCTAGCTGGCTCTGCTAGGTGGGTGATGGGTCTGTGCTAGATCTCCACCATAAACCAATGTAGGTGATGCTGTCTGTTAGAGCTCTTTCTGACACCAGTGGCAGGAGTTCTGGAGCTGCTGTTGCTAGAGCCCTCCTGCAAGCAAGAAGACAGGACTGAGACTGTTGTGATTAAGTGGTGTCTGCGTGGCAAGGTTTTGGTAGCTGAGGACTGCAGGGTTGGCCTCTGTAAGAACACATGAGGGCTGCCCCCATGTCAGACATGGCTGGTTCCAGCCATTTCCAAAATGGACCCGCCACAGAGCACAGCTAAGCCCATCAGCAATGCTGGTGGCACATCTGTGGTAACATATTTAAGAAAGGGTAGAAAACACAGTGCACCAGTTGTGAGAGAGGGGAGTGAGAAAAATGAGAGAAACAGCCTTGCAGACACCAAGACTGGCGGAGAAGAAGGGTGGGAGGTGCTCCAGGCACCAGAGCAGAGGTTTCCCTGCAGCCAGTGAAGAAGACCATGGTGGAGCTGGTTGTCCCCTTGCAGCTCATGAAGGACCTTGCTGGAGCAGCTGTGCACCCTGCAGCCATGCTACAACAGGGGGACATGCGCTGAAGGAAACTGCAGCCCATGGAGAGCCCGCACAGGAGCAGGTTTCTGGCAGGACTTGCAGCCTGTGGGGGACCCACGCTGGAGCAGTCTGTCCCTGAAGGGCGGTGTGCCGTGATAAGGACCCATGCTGGAACAGTTCTTGAAGGGCTGGAGAGCAATCTTAGAGCTGCAGCTGTAATCTCTTCTGGAGGCAAAGTCAGCACAACATCAAACCCCAGACCGCTAAAGGTAATGGTATAGGCTAAAAAGGAAAACTTTTACACCCCTTTGTTGCAGAAAATCCTCACTTGCATCTGCCTTTCCTTTATAGCAACTGCAAAATTGCTTTACTGCTTAAGCAAGTTAAACTTGGGGATGGTTCGCTACCTTGTTAAAGTACAAAAGGTAGGTCTTGTCCTATAACTGTGTTTTACATTGACTTTACATGACTTTACATGACTGTACATTAAGTCCCCATGTTATGTATACAGATATATTTCCATAGGCTGTCAGTGTGCCTATGGGAAAAGTTCAGGCTATGAAATTGGTCTGGATGCCCCAGCAGGCTGGATTTTTCCAGCTGTCCAAGTGCTGTCTATTAAAAAAGAGTCACGAACACCATAAATTACACTAATGGAAATATTACTGGCCTATCACCTTATGCTAACCCGCTGTCTAATTGGAAATACAAAACAACCCTATTTAACTGTTATTTAATACAAAATTATCTACATTAACCAGTCTGAGCCTTCTAGTTAGTGAAATCACCATCTATGTTGTTTTCCTCATTCTTCTCACACAAAGTGTAAGATCATTTAAGGCTAAAGTCTACTATTTTTTCATTTCAGCCGCTTCAGTCGCGATGTGCTCTCAAGTAGCTAAAATCTGCCCAGGAAAGTCTGAAGAAGGAAAAAGACATCTGCCGAGGCAGGCTTTGTCTCCATTCCCGTACCTTTTTCTACAGGACTCAGCAGAGTCATCACCAGGGCTGCTCTATGGTTCCACCCTCACGAGGACTGGGTGCACCAACCATAGAAGTGGCGGAGGCTGGAGCTGTCATGCTGCTGTGAACGTGTCAGATGAGCAGGGTTTTGGGGACAGCTTTTCAAGCATGTCACGCTTACAGACAGCCTTCACGTGCTCATCGTCAAGGTCTTTGCATCCTGGCACATGTGGCCAAAATGGCCAGAGAGGTCAGAATCTGCAGTCTTGTACACCTTAAAAATTTCCTTTTTTTCTGATGATGAAATGGGGTCTGAGCCCCTTCAAAACTGACTATGTACCAACTATGTCCCCTGGTTAAGGTCTTTAAAACAGACTCTCCATAGTGCTCAGGCTTGTGAGCTGTGGTGGGCTCTGCAGTCAGTCAAAGTCTTTTTCAAATGTACCTTCCTCTCCAGCATTCTTCTATTTAAAAATGCCTTAAAAGTTGCTTCAATTTACCAGTGCATTGGTATCCTATGATTCTTCCACAAAAGTATGATAAAGAAAAGAAAATAATTTTAAAGAACGCCAAACAGATCAGCAAGGATGGCATGGGACATGTAGGATCGAATGAGGAACATTCCCTGGGGTGAAACATCCATGTGACCGTTTTCTGCCTCTCACACATCAGTAATGGAGGATCTCCAAAAGAGTACTGCTTGCTACTCTGGCGAAGAGACTGGATTTCACATCTAGGCAAGGACAAGGCAGCAATTCTCAGGATTTATGAAGGGAATGTAGAGCTTCCCTATGTTACAGAATTTATTATTACAGGATACTCTGTAGAGATGACTGCTACAAGTGAAAAAAAAGGTGTGAAATCTCCAGATTGAAGGATCCTAACTACTAACACCTCATATGTATGATTTTAAGCTGTTTCCAGTCATTTACTACAAAGATCTGAAAAATTCTGCCCATGCTGTTTGCACTGTGACATTGTAATGATCCATACGGCATTGGTGACATACTGACATGTGTTGTGGCATATGTTGTGAAAACATATGAGCCACAGTCCTCCCCTAAAGAGTAAGAAGATGGAGAGGCGTGGAAGAACCATGCATCTCCGGGCACGACAGATATCTTCTCCTACTTGAGTGTTCGCATTTCTGGCAGACATTTCTCTGAGTCAGTGGCATCTTTTTGAGATTTTCGAACCACTTTTCTGACCTTCCCCTCTGCTCCAATCATTTTGTGAAGGAGCTTGCCAAGGAGGTTGCCATGACTCCCCATGGCGTGGGTCAGTGGGCTCATTCCTCTCCCCATCACCCAGGGGATGGGGAGTCCCCTCTTCCCTGTTATGTTCTCCGTCTGATACTTTTCTGCCTCTTTTCTGTTCTCTCCACTGTGTTTTCCTGTGTCTCCCTGTCCCTCTTTTTGGAGTTGTGAGTGTGTTGCTGCCTCCCAGGCACCTGCCTTCCCTTTGGGGGACAGAAAGCGGGGAGAGAGGTGTAGCAAGGAAGGAGGGAGTGCAGGTGAAGGAGCCATGGGACGCATGGCTTCAGGTGGGATGGAGCGAGGGCTTTGTCCACACATGGAGCATGGAAATTCAAAGCTGTCTTTGCAAAACAAGCCTTAAATGTTGCCCACAAGCTGGGGACTGTCATACCCCAAAGAGGATTTTCAGTATAGTGTCCTCTGGGCATATGCAGAAGTGTCTGCCATTTCTCACCAGCCCAAAGTTAAAAGATGAAAACGCTTAAGAAAGCCTGGAAGGTGGAGCTGAAATACAAAATGCAAAACTAGTGGGAGATTGAAACCTCCAAGTGCTACTTGTACAATTTCTGTGCAACCATTCTTTTCTGGAACAGGCTTTTCAGAACACACTTTGTTTTTCTGTATGGGCTAAGACCACGATTCTCATTTTTGTTGGTGTTCTGTGTTTGGACTTCCTAATGTTAAGAAATATCCATATGTCACACATCTGGCATATAATAGGTTACAGTATCACAGCATCATCAGGGTTGGAAGGGACCTCTGGAGATCATCTAAGTCCAACCCCCCTGCCACAACAGGGACACCTACAGCACGTTGCACAGGACGGCGTCCAGGCGGGTTTTGAATGTCTCCAGTGTGGGAGACTCCACACCCTCTCTGGGCAGCCTGTGCCAGTGCTCTGCCACCCTCAAAGTGAAAAAGTTCCTCCTCATGTTAAAATGGAACTTCCTGTGCTTAAGTTTGTGCCCGTTACCTCTTGTCCTATCACTGGGCACAACTGAAAAAAGACTCTTCTCATCTACCTGGCACCCTCCCCTTAAGTATTTATAAGTATTAATAAGATCCCCCCTCAGTCTGCTTTTTTCTAGACTGAAAAGACCCAAGTCCCTGAGCCTTTTCTCGTAAGAAAGACGTTCCAATCCCCTAATCATCTTTGTAGCCCTTTGCTGGACTCTCTCCAGCAGTTCCCTGTCCTTCTTGAACTGGGGAGCCCAGAACTGGACACAGTACTCCAGATACGGCCTCACCAGGGCAGAGTAGAGGGGGAGGATGACTTCCCTCGACCTGCTGGCCACACTCTTCTTGATGCACCCCAGGATGCCATTGGCCTTCTTGGCCACCAGGGCACATTGCTGGCTCATGGTCATCCTGTTGTCCACCAGGACTCCCAGGTCCCTTTCCACAGAGCTGCTCTCCAGGAGGTCAGCCCCCAACCTGTACTGATGCATGGGTTTATTCCTCCCCAGATGCAGTACCCTACACTTGCCTTTGTTGAACCTCATCAGGTTTTTCTCTGCCCAACTCTCCAGCCTGTCCAGGTCACGCTGTATGGCAGCACAGCCTTCCGGTGTGTCAGCCACCCCTCCCAGTTTTGTATCATCAGCAAACTTGCTGATGGTACACTCCATCCCTTCATCCGGGTCATTGATGAATATATTGAACAGGACTGGACCCAGTACTGACCCCTGAGGGACACCACTTGTTACCGGCCTCCAACTGGACTCTGCACCACTAACCACAACCCTCTGAGCTCTATCTGTCAGCCACTGTTCAATCCACCCCACTGTCCTTTCATCTAACCCACACTTCCTAAGCTTGTCTGCGAGGATGATGTGGGAGACAGTGTCGAAAGCCTTGCTGAAGTCAAGGTAGACAACATCCACTGCCCTCCCCTCGTCCACCCATCCAGTCACGCCATCGTAGAAGGCTACCAGATTAGTCAGACGTGACTTCCCCTTGGTAAATCCATGTTGACTACTTCTGATAACCTTCTTTTTCTCCAGATGCTTGGAGAGGATGCCCAGAACAAGCTGTTCCATTGTCTTTCCAGGGATGGAGGTGAGGCTGACTGGCCTGTAGTTTCCCGGTTCATTGTTGTTAATTGACAAATTCAATTTGTTTAAAGCTATATTTTTTATGAGGCAAAAGGAAGCAAAATTTGCATTTTAAAATTAGCTTTCAGACAATGTTTTAACAATAGCCATGTCCAGAAAACATATAATAATATGCATTGATGTTGAAATTTGAATGCTCCATCTCTCATTGTGAATCTCTCATAGATGTATATATTTAACTTTGTTGCCTGATGTTTTCTCCCACTCTAGTGTCGTCTGTTTTTCAAAACATGTTTTTTTACATGAAAAACAGAGAAAGAGATGACTGGGACTGTTTTCCAGAGGTAGAATTCATTTTTCCTCTGTCAACTTTTTTACTTCACAGGTGTTTTTTTTTTTCGCATGCCACAACATCTCTTCACACAGCCAGAGTTTACCTACTGTGATAAGGAACACTCTAGGAAAGCTTGAGACCGGTTTGTATCCGCAGGCCAGCTGCTCTGTGGGAGTGATCTCCCTCTGAGCTTCCTGTTATTTCATTGCCAGTTTTCCACACTCAGGTTTTCAAAGCATCAGAGAATTGACAAACACAACATCTGAGAGAAGATGATAGAATATTAAGTGCACTCACTTTTCATCAAGTAAGTTTCCAGCAGTAATCACTTGTGAACCCACAGGCTTATTACTGAAAACACCCATCACTAGAAAACCCTCAGCTTCAATTTGAGAACTAAATAGTCCTTCCAGCCTTTGTCTAGACTTTCACAGAGGCATGCATGCTCTATTGTCATCTTTGGCTGACTGAAAACTCATCTCTGTCCTCTTCAGTCTCTGAGAATGGTGGAAAATTTGTCTACTTTAGAAACTCCTGCCACATTCTCAAACTTCCTCTTTTTTTACCTATTGCCTCCTCTCCCCCTTTCTCTGGTTTCAAGCTGTTGTTGTTCCACTCATGTCCTACTGACTCAGCTGTGTGCTGTTTCTATGGTTCCCTGCTTTTAAAACCACTTTTCTGAGCCCACCAGCTATACCTGCTTCTATTTTCTAGTCCCTTCTCACAAACCTTTTTGACAGTTCAGCCTTTCAGACAATTAAGCACATTAAGGCTGTTCAGCCACATTCATCTCTTGGTTCTGGGCTTCCCTCAGTTCACCACTGAATTTCCTCCTCCTCCTGTTTTTCTAGTCTTAAATCCAGATTATGTTTGAAGAGGGAGTACCTGTAAATACATGATTAAATGTCCTAATATCTGCCGATAAAAGGGAGAGCGTACCATGCCAAGCATTAGGAAGCGTCATGGTTTGTGCTGGGCTTTCCAGTTGACTGCGCTGTCAGGGAGTCACAGCATGACATGTAGAGCCTGTCCCAGAGGCACACGGAGTCAGAGGAAGTCACACCAATTTCAGAGAGCTTTTGGGTTAGGCAGCACCTGATGTGTGAAGTGTCATTGTAAGATGATGAAGCAATAGATCTGTATACGTAAAACATTGATTAAGTTTCCTGTCATTTTATAACTCTGCAAGCACGTGAATGGAAAAAGCGTTGCGTATGTGGGTTCTTGAGATGTCACTGTCAGGGAAAACTGGAAGGAACAGGTTTACATGTAGCAGGTACAGCGTAGGCTTAGATTTTTGATACTGTCTTTCCAAAGTCACTCTGAAGTGGGATTTAAAACACCAGCAATAAAGATGCTTTGACACAGTATTAAGAAACTAACATATTCTGTTAATTGAGCTACATCTAAATTAATGAATAAAAACTTTGCTTTTCCTCTTTTTCCCTGAAGAAACTGAGAGAATGACATCAAGACCTGAAGAATTAAGCTTTCGGGGGTTAAGTAAGGAGCCCTCTCTCTTAGGTTTTTTAAATGTAACCTTTTATTGAAAGACAAGAATCATTACTGGGAGCTGTAGCAGAGGGAAAGCATACTGAGGAGTTGATGACATGGTAACCACAAGATTGACTCTCAAGTGGCTTGCCACACTGTGAAATCCTGAAAGGCTGAATGTGTGTCGCTACCCTTGTTGGCAGTGCAGTTCGTGGATTGGTGGCTTTTGTTATGCTCTAAGAAGAAATACTCATCCCTCTTCCCTCTAATGTAGATATAATCCCCACAGGCCAATTCAGTCTTGTTACTGTAGTTTGCTTTTGCTGTTTCTGCTTTTATTTTTAATTCGGTTTGCCAAGGAACCTGAGGGACCTGCTCTCATTTGGGTAAGGAACAGAAAACGGTATGTTTTCTGTATATGTATGTAAATATGTAATATTGATGGTGCTTTCAACTGTAGAACGAACATGCCAACTCAATGTTCCTTCCAGAATTATTGGTAAAAGGAAAGTTGATAATATTGGTACAAATAGTTTCCTTCAGGCATCAGACCTGTCAAATGCAGCAACACATGTAGTATCTGTTTCATGTTATCTGGTGGTATTAGGTTGACCTCGCTGCACTGGCCACATTCAGCAGGTATTTGCAAGGCTTTCTTCATAAACACAAGCATTAACACAGTCTTCTGCAAGCACTGGGTTAAGTTGCCACCTATCAGACAGTCTCAAATATTTAGAAAGGTAGGAAACAGCTACAGGTAATATTAAAAGAAAAAGGAGTATGAAATGCATGTGAAACATACAGATACTTGTCACTTGGACAGCTTAATTTTGCTCCTCTTGTGATACATCGATAATTAGAAGGGAAAAAATAAGAAGGAAAAAAGAAGTTGGTAAAAAATGGGATGACTGCCTGTCCTGGTTTCAGCTGGGACAAGGTTAGTTTTCTTTCCAGTGACTGCTGTGAAAGGAATGTCAATAATGTATATTGTTTCAGTTGTTGCTAAGCAATGTTTATGCCTTTCCCATGGAAGCTGAGAAGGAGCACAGCTAGAACATTGGAATATCCAATGGAATATTCCATATCGTAGACATCATGCTCACAATATAAATGGGGTTTGGCCAGGGGGCAGGAAGACATGATCACTGCTCAGGTTGGTGCCAATTCACCAAGTGGTGAGAGTGACTTGGGTCATTGTTATTACGGTTATTTTCCTTTCCTGTTTTGTTTTGTTTTTTTTATTAAACTGTCTATCTGAACCCAGGAGGTTTTTTTCCCTTTCCCTTCCCCCTCCTTTTCTCCCTCTTCTCCAGGCCCTTATCAGGGAAGGAGGACAACTGTGCGAGCAGCTGTGTGGTCCTTGCTGCCAGCTGGGGTTAAACCACGACACTGTTGTGCAGCTTTATATCTTACCAAGAGAGAATAATATGGGAGGGTGCGGGAAGATGGGAAACCCATGTGAGCCGGAACATAGGGAAAGGAGTAAAGTTAGAACTGGAGGATGGGGAAAGAAATACAAACAGAAAAGACACTCAAGAAAGAGAGAATAGTGAGAGGAAGAAACAGAAATGGACAAAAGAAATGAAGGGAGAGAAAATAAACTGGGAGTGGGAAGGGAGAAAGAGAGAGGTGAGTGGAAGAAACAAAGTGGTTGGAGTGACAGAAGGGTTGAAGAATGAATAAGAATATTAAATTGACAGGACTAGGTGATGAAGTGGAAACAAAAATCAAAGAAGAAACTATAAGGACATAAAATAGTTCAGAAACCCGGGAAAACAAATGCAAGCTCCAATTACACAAATGGATTTTTTTTCCTATGTATTAATCCTCTTGCTGTGGTTCTATTTCTCTGTGAGGAAAAAAAGAAAATTACAAAAGGATAGCAGATGGTCCAGGTTAAGATAACCTTGGGCCTATCTTGGTCTACACAAAGTGGGAGCAAAATCTTCAATCTCTTGTTATGGACATAGATCCAGTTCTCAGTCCTTGTAAGAAGGCCAGAAGGAGCCCCTTGTCTCAGGGTATCAGAAGCATCTTTCTAAACGGGTAACTGGGAAATACAGTGGAAGGATTCAGTCTGGATGCCCTGCCCTTCAGTCGAGGCAGAATTTGGTTCAGGTCAGTTAAAGCATTTCTTTGGCATACTTCGACAACCTATTAATACTGCCACTGTAACTCTCTTGTATTTTGCACACTAGTGAAAAAGACTGGATTTTGCATCTTGAACAGACTATTTTGATGATTTTGAGACTTTTCCAAACATTTTTCAGGCTCAGGAATTTGTTGAAAGGAGTGCTTTCCTAGCAAAAATTTTTGTTCTGAGAAATGATCATTTTATAGGAGAAAAGGGATGCTTTGACTAATTCCTGGTTCTCTGTTCTTAAAGAACAATATTTCCTTTAAAAAAATCTAATGTGATTTGCTGATATAGATGTAGAAGCCTATTATCACAGTTTAAAAGCTAAGGCATTGCAACCAAATTCTTTTTGTACTCCACAAGTAATTATCCTTCCGTTTAATATGAGAAAGACATAAATAAGATTATTAATAGTCAAATAATCTCTGTTAATAAAGTTTATCTAGTTGTGATTTTCAGTAATGGGAAACATAGATTTAAACCCGTTGGAAATGCCTTTGCAGATGAAAGGATGCTGGATCTGTGCAGTCTCAACCAGAACCGTGCCAAATGTCTTGGCTCATCACCATGTTCAAAGGCCGTGCTGAATATTGCACAGAAAATGGACCTCCGAGTTTCTTTAAAGACTTTATAGAATTTATTTGGGAAACCATCCAAGCCAGCTGTTTTTCCATTATTTAGTGAATTAATGGTCTCCTCAACTAATGCTTTTTCTAAGACAACCCTTTGTGTATGTAGGCATGTAGGGCATTTGGAGGCAGTTAAGGAGTCCATTAATTTTTTTTCTGTGCATCAGAGTAGTCATTTTCCAAGTGTATATCATCACAGATCTGCCTGCAGGCTTTATCTTTTTGTTTGCTTAAAGTTATTTCCCTTTATGTTGACTCTAAATGGAATTTACTTTATTATAGTTGCTTCATTTCCTAAGTGTACGTTCCAGATATTTTTCCTTGCCTGTTCTCCATTTTCCAGTGCTCTTCCCTTAAATGCTAATGTAGAGCATACTCTGCACTGGTAAAAGCTGTAAAATGGAAGATTCACCCCTCCAGCACAGTAATGTGTCCTGAGGTTTGACTTTCCACAAATCACAATTTGAGGTCGATCAGTAATAGTTGGCATTTCTATAACAACTTGCATTTCAGGAACTAAAAGCACTTAAGAAAAAAACCAACATTACCAGAGCCTGAGAATGCCCTGTAAAGTTTTAGTAATTCTATGATGTGTTATTTCATATCAAATCATATGAAGAGCGGTTGAAAGAGCTGGGACTGTTTAGTTTGAGGAAGAGGAGGCTGACGGGAGACCTCATCACCCTCTACAACTACTTGAAAGGACACTGTAGAGAGGTTGGTGCTGGTCTCTTCTCACAGGTAATTAATGACAGAAAGAGAGGGAATGGCTTCAAGGTCCAACAGGGTAGATTTAGACTGAACATTAGGAAAGAATTTTTCACAGAAAGAGTGGTCGGGCATTGGAATAGGCTGCCGAGGGAGGTGGTTGAGTCACCGTCCCTGGATGTGTTTAGGAGTCATTTAGATGTGGTGTTGGGGATATGGTGTAGGGGAGAACTTTGTAGAGTAGGGTAGATGGTTGGACTCGATGATCCCAAGGATCTCTTCCAACCTAGACAATTCTATGATTCTATTCTATGATTTCTCCCACTTGCTGAGCTACACAAGCACGATACTTTGGAACAGAAAGTACCACTGACAGATCCTCATACTTTGGCTGCAGTACTAGGACTGAAGCAGAAGATGATGACATGGTGGTCCGTAGTCCATGCGCAATATCTGAGAAGGTGACTGAAGAAGTTCGTTGGTGGGACTTATGGGGAGAAGCAGTTGCCAGGATCAGGTGCAGGAGCTGAGGGGCTTGGTTGAGGGTTATTATACAACAGTAGCAGAGTAAGGGAAAGCAGTTGTAGAAAAAAAGCCTGCCATTTGTTAGAGAGATATTATTTTAGCAAAATCCTTTAATTAAACCTTTCTCATTATGTCTGTAGTATACCAACGCAATACCTATGTTGTTTTCTGATGCCCAGCTCCTTTTGCTTATTTTCTTTAGCTGGGACTCTGAGTTACTTGATACTTCTAATCAGCTAATTGAGCTCCAAAAATCATTTCGACTTATTGTGTTATGTGTCATTGCAAAAGATTTCATTGGGAGCTTTTAAATGAGAGCTGATGCACTGATGAAAAAATGGCATGGGTAAAAAAAAAAAAAGGTGAGGGGAGAAAAAACCACATTTTTTCTGTTTTTTAATTTAACTCCTTGATTTGAAAACAGCTGCTGAAAATATGAGTAATTGGGCCCAGAGACCCCAAAAACTAAAGTGCTTTTTTGAAGGGCTGAGAGGGCTGGGAGATGCAGTTTAAGTCATTTATTTTTTCGTGGTCAGATTTCTTTACCCTGGATAATTTCACAGCTCTGGAATAGAAAACAGTTGAAGAGCAATGTCAGCTGTATGTGTGGCAAATGAAAGGAAGGAAACAGCCTTGAGAATGGGAGTGATTACATCTTGAAATAGGTCTACCCGTTACAGGTTAATTCATTTGCATTGCTTTTGAACACTTGTGTTTGCTGAGCTGAACTTGGTGATTAGGTTCAGGAAATCCACTCTTTTGTACCCAAACATTTTTGCTTCACCCTAACACAAACTATCCATTAACTTCTGTAGCTGAGGTTTCTTGGGCAATAATGTTTGCTGAACTCATTTTTTCCTGGTGAGCTTACTGCTTTTGGTAGCCATGTGCTCCCGCAGCAAGGCTGCAGGGTGCCCCTCACACAGATCAAAGAGCAAATCTCCAATTATTTCCTGAGGGTCCGACGTTATGCACTCACTCATTTTCTGCTCTTTCACATACTACTTTAGACAGCCTCCAGTACCAATACTGACATTGTTCACGCTGTGTTATGAGAACTGTAAAACTGATAGCTTGTCCTTTGTGTACGTGTTCATTCGTCAAACAGGGGGAGCGCTCTGGCTGAAGTATAAACATTTTGAAGAAATCATCATGCAGGGGCAGCTCTATTTAGTAAACTAGCAAACTGAGGTGGGACCGAGAAATATAGGGATTATTAAACAAATAGCACTGCCCCCCAAACAAAAGGAAAGTTACCTCTTTAAAATACACCACTGCCCAGGAAAATTCCTGCTTTTGATCACTCTTTGTCCAGTGAAATCCATTTAATAACAAGCCGGGCAAGCCTCTCTGCATGTTGTGGCTGTCTATTCCAAATGGCCGACTGCCAGCAGTTTTGCTGAGAGCAGTAGCCATCTGATATTCCAGCACAGAGAAAGAGAGCAAAAGCATCAGCAGGACTCAGGGGATCAGAGAACCAAATGGCATTCAGAGCACAGCCTGTATTTTCTGCGTAGTTTGAGAGATAGCACAAGTTGTACAAAAACATAATTTGGTTGGTAACCAGCTTCTGTCCAACAGGGTCTTTTTAAGTCATAAAAATGTGGAAAAAAGTGCTTGTTATTTACAGGTTGTTAAATAAGAGCTTGAACAGCTCCAATGTGAGTCAAACTGTTCTTCAAGACAGGAGTGAAAGAGAAGGACCTTCCAGATGTTTCTGATGAGGGACTACGACATGCAGGAATACTTTGTGCTGTGTGTTAGCTCCATGTTTCAACTTCCCTGGTACCAGGCTTCAACACAATAAGCTCACAACACTTCACATTTATTGACCTAGATGTACTTTCCAAGGTCACTTCTCTTTGACTGAACAGTAGCAAATCTTCCCACTAGACAGTATACCAGCACAGTACTATAGACTTAAATTGGGCATTTACTACACAGTCAGCATAAAACTTCTTCCTGTTCACCAGCAAAGACCTCTCCCAGCCTCACTGTGACTCTCAAGCTGTGCTAGCTTGCTAACTAGGCTAGATGCTAAACCCTGAGCCAGGTTTTGGGCTCAGCTTCATGTCATCCACTTTGCAGTAGGGTTGCAGCCAGTGTAAGTCAGCTGTGG
This sequence comes from Pluvialis apricaria, assembly GCA_017639485.1. Taxonomy (NCBI): domain Eukaryota; kingdom Metazoa; phylum Chordata; class Aves; order Charadriiformes; family Charadriidae; genus Pluvialis; species Pluvialis apricaria. The sequence goes on along the minus strand of CM030044.1, from coordinate 44,754,616 downwards.
GTAGGTCTCCGGTGCTTCTCATTTCATGACCAAAGAAGAAACGTGCCCTTTTATGAGTCAGCATGGAGGAACCTCTGAGTTTATTACATCTTTAGGACTCTATGTCTGCCTCTGTGTCTGGTTGACAAACACCTCGTGCTAGCGAGGGCTCACTGCTCACACCTGCATGGTCAAACTGAAGTAGAAAAAAATCTGGCTTGACTTTGCAGTGAGGACACTCCACTTGACATTAAAGTCTAGAGTCAGGTTTGGACCCTCCACACAGCTCTCTGTAAGAGTAGTGAGCCCTCAGTCCTTTCCGTTACCAGACAAAACCCTTACAGAAGGAGTCGAGTACCTTGATTCCCCTGCAGTCATTACTTGAAAATGACTGTAATCAACATCATTAAAGTCTTTGAAAACAACATGCCAGTCTTGTACACTCACGTTGCAAGTATTTATGAGCAAAACTTGACAATTTCTGTATAATTAACAGAAAAAAGCAAGATTTAAATAGCATCGCTTAAGGTGAATAATATCAGACAGTTTAAAGTTTATATTTCCCATAATTCATGCTGTTAGTAGTGCACTCAACTCAGTAATAACAGAGAAATTTCAGCCCTTTAATATCATATGTTAATGTGTTTCACTGAATTATTATCATGTGGGTTAACCCCAGTAGGCAGCTAAGTACCACACAGCCGCACACTTAGTTCCCCTTCTCGCCCCCGGTGGGATAGGGGAGAAGAAAAGGAAGAGTAAAAGCAAAAAACCTCATGGGTCCAGATAAAAATTGTTTGGTAAGTGAAGGAAAAGTGGAAGAAGAAATAAAGAAAACTAAACAAAACAAGCGATACAAAAGCAATCACTCACCACCTTCCAAGGCTGCCTAATGCCCAGCCAGTTCCCAAGCAAAGCATAGCTAACCTCCCTAAGCCCCCTCCTCTCTGTTCTGTTGCTGAGCGTGACATTACATGATGTGGAACATCTCTTTGGTTAGTTCAGCTCATCTGCCTGGCTGTGTCCCCTCCCAACCACTTGCCCACCCTCCGCATCCTCACTAGGGTGGCAGAGGGAGAGCAGAGGAGGCCTGGGTGCTGTGCAAACACTGTTCAGCAATAGCTAAAACGTCAGTGTGTTATCAGCATTGTTTTGGCCACAAACGTAAAACACAGCACCGTTCAAGCTGCTATGCAAAAATAAACTCCACCCCAGCCAGACTCAGTACTGTTGGTTTTGTCCATAATCTCCAGCACATCCAAAATCTCCAGCTCCTTGACTGGGTTTCCATAGCTGGAGCCTCGATCCATATTTGACAGGCAAATGCCATCACCCTTTCCATGACTAAGGAGTGCTTTGGTGTCTCAGCAAGTCATGGCACGAGTCCTACTTCAGCGGCCACAAGACTGAGCCCTTGCACAGTAAAATCCATACCATGCTTGCTCACAGAGGGTGAGGGGTAGGAGTGCACCAAATGAACCTCCAGCTGGTCCTGCTTAGCTGAAAAAAATTAAACTGAAATATGCTTTCTGCTGATAATGGTTCCTTCAGATTCAGAAAGCACCATGTCGTTCCTTAGACAGACTCTGACTTAAGGAGGGCTTTGCCGAGCAGTTTCTAAATAAGCTCTAGGCTGTAAATACATCTACTTTCTGTGTAACCTAGTGTCTCTTTTGAGATAACCCCAAGCTGCCAATGTCAGCACACTTTATCAATGTCATCTCCGCAGCTGTTTTCCAAGCAAGACAAAAACCAGAGAAAAACACAGTTGCTGACTGGAGGCCCTGCACAGCCGTGGGTGGAAGCACATACTGCAACGTGGTAATGCTTTCCCATGGGGACCAGAGGATAAGTATAGTAGCAAGGAAGGGCCATGGTGACATGAGGTCTTGAAGTGTTGTGGAAGGGCATCTAAGGATAGAAAGTCTTGTGTCAAGGCACGGACCTGTATCTTCACTGTAGTTCTCACTGGTCAGACTGGTGATCCACAGGGGATATTCATTTAGCTTATACCCTGATGGGTAGTTTCGGTTCACTTACTCTTTTGAGAGTAAATATAGCAATGCTAGTAGTGAATTTTTCTAACTCTGTTTTCTTTTATTGTATTTTTATAGAAAATTGTGTTCATTTTAGTGGTAGGGGGATAATTTGGGGACTTTTTGGAATTAAATTTGAAATTACAGATAATGAGATGTAACTATAATAAAAAATCTGTCCAGTCACTGAAGCAATGCAATACAGGAGAATTCAAGCTCTAGAAACAGGTGCTGGGGTAACAAATAACAATAGTAATAATAATTACGGTTCAAGAACATTTGACTACATACATCTTAAGAAACAGTTTGATTCATGTGTCTGCATGGATTAACAGAACATAAATCTGTAAGAGGGTGGCATAATTTTCTATCCATATTATTGTATTTCTGTACATATGTAGTGTTGAAAGAGGCAGAGGCCAACAAAGGAGTAAAAGTATGGCCCAGCTTAAATATCGCTTTCAGATTCACTCAAATAACTCCTGGGCTTCAATGATTTTATCTGACTGCCAGGTAGGTGCTTGTAGGCACTTTCAGGTTTGGTTTCTTTTCTTAATTAATGAACAAAAAGGTTAAAGACAGAAGGCAGAGGATAAATTCAATGCTTCTGTTGATTAAAAAAGCTAACGGTAGATGAGAGGGGGAAAAAGGGGGAGCCTGATTTCTCGAGTACATCTAAATGAACACAAATCGCTTAAGATCAGGCCATCAAATGCCATATAAAGTGCCCATATACTTTATACCCATGGCACTTATAAACATCATTGGTTGTTAGTATGATACAAGGCATGTTTTCTAAAAGCAAGTATTAGGCTAATAAGGTGTTCAATTTTGTAAATCAAATAGCTGTTCTTAACCATGCCAAATGTGCAAGTGGCTTCAGGTGTTGGAAATTACAATGGGATTTGGGGCTTCAAAATAGCAGAGGGATTTAGCCATATAACTTTCTTTAATTTCAAAGACAGACGGATGGCTAGATGCCTTGGTTAACTTTGTAAAACTTTTTGTCTTTTTAAATCAAAGTGTAATACTAACTGGTATTTTATCTCTGCTTAGTTTTTTGCAGATGTTTCAAATCAGCAAGGAAAGACATTAGTGCCTAACCTTCTGTTCAATTACTTTGTTTCTTCCTAGTTGCCTTTTCCTATTTATGCTAATAAGTAAAATACTAATAATAGCTTTTTAAGCATTATTATGCTCCTAAGAACCAAAACAAGGCCTGCTTGAGTTTGCTTAGCAAGACCCTTTTTATTTGGGAACACAAATACATGCTGATTAATTGTGAAATGCAGCTACTGAGAGATCCAGCAACCAAACAAGTAAGGGGCTGAAATGATCTATAAACTCTGCTTAGTCCAAATTAGCAATGTGGGCAACAATAGTGTGTTGTGTTTTCATCTTCAATTGCATATATTAACAGCTACTCATGCAAAACAAATTCCCCTTTGTGGAGAATGAATTATGTAAATGTAATTTATAGCATTAATTTGGACTTGTAAATTTAATCCACTCAAACATAAAAAGGTTTTCGTGCACTGAATATTCCTGAGGTGGTTTAATATGCTTAAAATAAATATTGAGCAGCTGACAGAAAAACATGCTGTCTATATCACCAAAGATGTTTTAAAACAATAATTTAAGTGCCTAATTAATATTTACTACCCAGGGATTAAACTCCCAGGTAAATTTTCTTTCTAAAATATTAATTGTGCAATCTATACAGGTGGCAGGTATTGACGGGAATAGATCGCAAATGAGCAAGTCAAAGGCACATTATAAATGTTGCTGTATTAAAAAGTACTTGCCATGAAATAAGAGCAGTTGATACAAAAGAGAGTTCAACTTTCAGGTCTTTGGCATATGAAGCACATTTTCCACCAGCTCCCAAGTTTCCTGAAAGTAAAGGTAGTATAGTTTCCCCAAAAAACTTTTGTTTGAAAGGGAATCACCATCCCTGGAGGTATTTAAAAGACGGGTGGGCATGGTGTTTAGAGACATGGTTTAGTGGTGGTGTTGGCAGTGTTGGTTTGATGATACTAGACTAGATGATCGTAAAGGTCCCTTCCAACCTGGACAATTCTATGATTCTATGATTAATATTAGTAATACCCCATCAAGTCCTTATTTACCAGAAGAGAAAAACAATGAGGTGCCCGAACCACAACAGTGAGGTTGCTGCCCTGTAGCTGTTGGGCTGTGTCTTTCTTCGACCATTAGTTACTTCAGCTTTTGAGCTGATCCTTACTTCAGGACTTGTTGAACTTCATCAGATGAAACCAGCTTTCCTTTCCTTTTGGTTCTAAAATTCAAAAAAGAAATTTGACCAGGAGGAATACAGTGAATCTCCCAAATGTAAATGATACGAATTTGTTTCCTTTGCTTTGTAGAGCAGAGAGAAGAAAGGACAACATGTCTGTAAGTGTGAGTTCTCTGTCATGTCTCTCTCTGAACTGCATCTCCAAGTATCTGTCTCAGGGACTATAACACACTCTTTTACAACCAGTCATCTTGCCTTGCTTCAGCGAAATCCTCCTTATCCTCAGTAATGAATTAGTTTGCGTTTAGATTACAATCAAAAAGCTTGTATTATTTTTCTGAACACTATCTTTATTTAATAATTGTGTCTTGCAACTTCATTTTAATGCAAAGCTAGTAACTGAATAATACTAGACCTTGCTGTGTGTCCAGCCAACTGGAAGCAAGTCTGAGGAAATCAAACCTGCCACCAGACACATGAGATCCAGGCTTGATGGAATTAAACAAAGCTGCTGGTGGGAGGACTTTTGTAATCTGATGAGGGGTTTTTTAAGGTTGAAGGTGGTGGGTCTGCTCATAAAGGAAATTAATGTATATGAAATCAGGGTTCTATCATGACCATTGAAAAAAGAAAAATACAAAGAACCAGGGTGTTGCAGATACAGAAGGTCTGTTAGGTGCTTGATCAATGGGCATTAGTGTGTACCGATGGCAAGGCTTGAGGAGGGTGGAGCAGTGCTTTGGAAATCCCTTCTGACCTGAAGGAGCAGTTCCTACCAACAGTGGTGTAGCAGCATGGCTTCGTCTGTATTTACTTACATTTTGGCATTTCAAGCCAGGCTACGGGAAAGGAGTGAGGCCTACGCTGCCAAAAGACAAGAGGGTTCCCACGCTCTCAGGGTATTGCTTGTCAATCACCATCAAGTGGAGAAATCTGATGAAGACAATCAATGATTTTTATATAAATCCTTAAGTAGTCACTTATATACTACTATATATGTATACTTATATACAATATAGTTACTTATATACAATAGTAGTTACTATATATACAATATATTCATCCAAATGTGAATGAATTTAAGTTTTATATTGCATACTCAAATAAAGGCAGGTACATGTGGTAAGTTCATCTGAAGGTGCAATCATCCATAGGCTTTTCATATGCTTGGTATAAAAGCTGCGGGATCAAAGGGGTCAGCCTCTTTCTTCAATGGCTGATGTCTGAGGAGGACTCTGTCTGCTTGTCTGCCTTTGATCCTGGTTTGTGCGTTCCTGAATCCAAATCTGGAATGCAATTCCCATCCGTCAATGAGTCCAGTTTGGGACTTCCCCAGTGCCTGCTGGTGATGTGATGGTCATCCTGGGAGCTCGATATGTTTTTTTATATACTTTATGTATTTCATTATTTTCTTATTAATATTGTTATCTTTTATTTTTATTACTAATATTTCATTAAAGTCATTTTCGTTTTCTTTTAATCCCATAAGTCTCTCTCCCTTATTCTCTCTCTCTTCTCTTCTGAGAAGGGAGAAGTTAAAAGAGGGCATCAGTCATATGTTTAGTGGTCAGTCCAGCCTAAGCCACAAGAATAGCTGACTTAATATTTAGGAAAGCTTTGAGAATTCTAGCAAAGAGCATTTTCAAAGAATTCAAAGACTTTTAAAGTTTAATATCTCTAAACAGCTTTTTTTTCAACTACTGTTATGTTATGATGGTTGTATACTTCCTCTCTACAATCTGTAGCAGGACTGTAGCATGGGAAAAACGTGGGAAGTTAATTCTGGCAAAGTAGTTTTGTTTAGGATATGCAGCACATCTTATTACACTGATGCAAAAAGAAGTGGTAATAGTACAGTGGCAATCAAGTATATTGAAGCACAACACAGCAAGTGTTGCCAGCTCGCTCTTGCAAGAGTTTCTAGAATATACATTTCCCCATGTCTTTCCCTGCTGTGACCTCTATGCCAATTTTTTACAAACAAGGGTACATGGTGTAGCTCAACAATGTTTGACAGCTCAGCCTTTTTCCTTTCCAAAGACCCTATGAAGGCTTTTGGCGGGCAATCAAGAAGACTCTGATATCTCCTTGTGGCTCTTTTCAATTAAAAATGGGAATAACAGAGAGTGACCTTAATGATGCCTGGGACCTATCCTTTTAAGATAATTAATAGATATCAAGAGATGCCGTCCATGTGATTCTGATATGAAAATGATCTGGGGTGACTTAACAGCCACCACAGAAGGCGTTACATGGAGAGGAAGCTGTAGCATTAGCTGTCCTCAGTGACTAACATCTGAACCTGCTGGACCATTCCTTTTGGTGTGAGACAGAAGGACAGAGATCACCCACATCCATGGCAAGTGGGGTCATCATCATCAGGAGTCTTTGGTAGCAGGAGAAGAGGACACAGTGGTGGATACTAAAAAGCAAGAGCTTGTCTCCTAGCTGCAACCTCTGATGGGGGAAGGAGCAGCTGAGGGTCAGACTGAGGATGAAAAACAGCTCAGGCACAGGGACTAAATGGGGATTGGGAGACTTGTCAAGGCTGAGGGCGCGCAAGTCCGAGGGAGAGTGGGGGAGTGTATGAAGGGAGAAAGAAGGGGTTGTCATTACATTTCTTTTAGCTGTTATAAAACTTACAATTTTGTTTGTGTAAGAAAGAAACAAATTCTTCACAGAACGTGACTCCTAAGAATTAACAGGTGTGATCAAGAAAATCTTTGATGCAGCAGTTCTGCCACAGACCTCATATTTCTTGCCAAAAGTTTGGTAGGAATTCCAGCATTACCTCAGTGTACTACCCAAATCCACTCCTCTATGGCACGAGTAAATTTGCTGTGCCCAGCAGTGAGTAGCACAATGCCACTTTAATGTGTATGATCCTGTGAAGTTGCTGAAAAATGAGGCCATACAGTACCTTGCTAGTCACATGTTTCCTCTCCTCCCTACTGTCCGCAAGGATCCTTGAGCCTCTTTGGCTGTAGAAAGCAGCCAGCCCTCTCCATCCCTACCTTCATTCATAGAACACATCTACAATGTCACAGAATCACAGAATGGTCAGGGTTGGAAGGGACCTTTGTAGATCATCTAGTCCAACCTCTCTGCCAAAACAGGTTCACCTAGAGCAGGTCGCACAGAAATGCATCCAGGCAGGTTTTGAATTTAATTACAACATCCTCACTTTATTACAGCTAGTGTGTCTGCCAGAACTAAAAAGTCTTCCGTGTCCTTTACCTAGTATGTAATTTGTTCCTGGAACATAATAAGAACTCGATTTTATGCTTACAAATTCAAGCCCAAGATACCCAGCCAGCTTGGTTTTCATTTCGTTTAGTTAACAAAAATGTATATTACCCCTAAGACAGATTGAAACTTGAAAGTCAACATAGCAGTCTTCCAGCACGAGCCATAATTAGAAATGAATTGGAGTTTTATCTGAAATAAAAAAGCCTCATGTTTATTGCTGACAATGTTTACCATCTTCATCTTTGTTAATTGCAACAGCATCAGAACCCTTTTCTTCTGCTTCAGGACATGTCTTTGTGTTTCAGGGTACTAACAGTGTTGTGGTATAGCTTTGAATAAAAAACTAAGAATGGTTCTGTCATATCAATAATAATTCACACACCAGGGCAGGCTTGATAACAGCAGGAAAGACAGAATGCAAAATGTAGCTAAGTAATTTTATTATTATTCACAGAACTTTGAAGTTATAATACTGAAATACAGGAACCACTAACTCTGGCAATTATCTAAATTTGTTTCCAGATAAATTATACAGATGAATTGCCTAGTAAAACAAGTATGCATTAAAGATCTTTAAAAAACAAGCAGAATCGAAGGCAAAACATCTAAATCCCCCTCCACCCCCAAATTTAAGCAGCTATTTTTAGGTTTGTTTAAAGCTCTGCGTTCCTACGGAGAAGATTTGCCCAGGGAAACAAAAAATCCACCACTTTTCTGTATCATTGTCAGAAGAGCTTTCACAGAATAAACTATTTTATTTATAGTAGATGTAGTGCTCTTGAAACATGCCAGATTGCCAGATTTCGGGGTCACAAAGGAGGCAGAAAAGGCTCATCATGTTACATGCACGATGTAACATGCATGTAACATGCACATAATGAAGCCGGGGCATATTTGCAGGGGAGAGTTTATGCTTGTGCTGCCAGTTCTTTCGGCTCTTGCACTGATCCTGATCAAGAGCCCGTTGTACACGAGGCAGTGACCCTCAGCACATCCAACCCGGGCAGGTGCTGCCTGCCCAAGCTGTCCCTCAGGCTGTGCTGTACTGTGCCCTGTGCTGCACACCTCCCTCGGCTGCGGCAGGTCTCAGCCCACAAACAGTGGTGGAAGAGCCTACAGGCAGCTCCTGGTTGGCACCACAATTACACCTTCTGTGTAGTCCTTCCCTCATGCCTTTTTTGTAAACTGGAATAACACTGGTCAGTTTCCAGTCAGTGGGGACCTCCCCAGACTCCCAAGACCTTTGGTAGATGATCGAGAGGGGTCCTGCCATAACACCTACTTCAGTAGTCTGGGATGAGTCCCATCAGGCTCCATGGACTTGTGAACATTCAGCTGATATAGCTGGTCCCTTATAATTTCAGTGTTCACAAATGAAAAGTCACTGTTCCCACACTCGTGGTTCTCTGACTCAGACCTTGGGCTGTCCAATCCCCTATCAGTATTATTAAAGACTGAGGAAAAAAAAAAAAGCTTTGAATGCCTCTGGTTTTTCTTCATCCCTATTAGTCAGATAACCATATTCAACAAGCATCAGTCCAATGCTGTTTTTAGACCTCCTCTTGCTATTAACATACTTGAAAAAGCCCTTCTTGTTATCCGACACAACACTGGCCAGTTGCAACTCTAACTGAGCTTTGGCTATTTGTGTCTTCTCCCTGCATACATGAACCACGGCTCTATCATCTTCCCGCAAAGCCTGACCTCACTTCCACAGTTCATACAATTTCTTTTTCCTCTTGACCTCCCTGTTTAGCTACGCTGGTCTTCTGTCCCACTTGCCTGACTTACAACATAATGGAATTGCCTGTTCCTGTACTTTTAAAAGGTGATTCTTAAAGACAGATCGGGACTCATGGGTTCCTAAGCCCTCAAAAGCAGATTCACAGGGTACTCTGCTAAATAGCTCCCTGGATAGCTTAAAGTTTGCTCTCATGAAGTCCAGGGTAGCAACTCTGGTGTCCTTTTTTCTTATTACACTGAAAATTTTAAACTCAACCATTTCATGATCGGTGTCACCAAGACAGCCACCTACCATCACATTCTCCAAGAGTCCTTCTCTATGCACAAACAGCAAGTCTAGGAGGGCATCTTTCCTGGTTGGCTCCCCAAATACTTACAACAAGAAGTTCTCTCCTACAAACTTCAAGAATTTCCAAGTACCCTTGGTCCTCCTTCTTGTCCTTGCTGAAGACAAGAGTGACATCTGCTCTCTTCCAGTCCTCAGAAACCTCTCTTGGTTGCCACAACTTTTCAAAGATAATCAAGGGTGGCCTCACAATGGCATCTGCCAGCTCCTGCAGCACTCATGGGTGCAATCCATCAGCCCTCATGGACACAATCCATCAGCCCTCATGGACTTGCATGCATCTGGTCTGTTTAAATACTCCCTGACCTGATCCTCCTTCACCAAGGGTAAGTCTTGCTCCAGACTTTCTCACAGGTCTCAGGGGCCTGGGTCTCCTGAAGACAGGTCCTACCAATAAAGACCGAGGCAGCAGCTGGCTCACATTTTTCCTAGCTTTCCTTGTGCTGGTGATTTACCCAGACAAATCCTTCTTTTTGCTCTTTACATCCTACTCCAGATTCAACTCCAGGTGGGTTTTGGCTTTCCTAACCCCATTCCTGCACATCTGGGCAGTGTCTCTCTGTTCATCCTGAGTCACCAGATGATGCTTTCACTTCTTGAATGCTTCCTTTATGTGTCTGTGTTTTACTGCCGGCTCTTTGTTATCTGTGTAGGCATGCTGCCACTTTTGCTTTAATTCCTGCATGTTCTTGAGCTTGGAGGAGGTGATCCTCAGAAATGAATCATCTTCAGTTTTAGTTGTACTTCATAGACTGTTAGCCTTCAGTATAGACCTTAGGGTACCCTTTTTAAAAAAAGAAAACAAGAGAAAATGGTCATGGTATTTGAAAACTAGCACAATTACTATCCATATCTTTATTAAAATAATAATGGTTTCAGATTGTAGTTGGAAAATGTATTACATGAGGACCATCCTTCATCTTTCTAAAAGCATTAGGAGAACAACTTTTCAGTGCAGGAAAAGAGTGACTAGGGTATTTTGTGCATAAAACTGATTACACAGGATGATAAGAAAGGTGAATGTCACCCTAAGACAGTGGAAGGAAAGTGACTTGTCTGTGGGCTAAGTTATTTAAGAATCAAGTAAGATTTTCAGAAGTACTAAAGACACTGAGGACCTCCGTCATCTGTTACTGCATTTGTACACTGGGAATCTATTAATGTAGCTCTCCCTTCTCCGAATCTTTGTATCATCTAGCCCCTAGGTTTGTGCTGGCAAGGAATCCTACTTGGTACACAGGGAAAAGTGTCTATGAGCAGTCATCTGCAGAACTGGGTCCCAAGACTATTAGATGCTTACAAAGAGGATCTGTCTCTCTCTTTCTTTAAAAAGTGCCTTAACTAACTAACTTAATGACTCTCTAAATACTACTAAAATTTAAAACATTAAATTATAATAATGTTACGGTAATTTTGGTGGTCTAGTCTGTATGTTTTTCTTTTTTTTTTTTACATGCTACAGTCGGTAGTTCTTAGCTTGACATTGTTATACTTTTCAAAATGTAAAGATTGGGAGATTAAACTTTTTCAGTTTGTGCAATATTTTGGTCTTTGTAAAGTCACCATTTACCAGTAAAATGCACACATAAATAAATAAATAAGTAAACAGTGCTTCCTTCGTGATGCAGTATCAAATAAAAGGACAAGAAATGGAAAGGTAGGTCAAGTCTTATGTCACTTTCAATATAATTGACTTTAAATGCTAGCCAGGACACTGTGACATTGAAAAATGAGAAACAAGGGAAAATAATATGCAGAGGTTTCAATTTAAACCACTATTTCCTGATGTAACTCCATTTTTTAATACAACTCTAAGTATCAATTTATATTTTATTATGCAGGTCTTAAGTACAAGCTGTCACATTGAATGGATGTTATTGCATTTGAAAGTGTTATTCTCTGATTATCTGAAGAACAACAACCTCTTTAAGAGGAGCCTACATTTTACATAAAAAAGCTCATTATTTAGCAGTTAAATAACATCAGACCTCACTAACCTCTGCACTTCCATGAGCTCAGAAATACCATGGCAAAATCTGCTGTTGCATAAGGTTATTACTCATTCTAACCACCTGCTTTCAGGATCCTCTGCCAAATCTCATTACGGTCAGTTTTCATCCCTGAAATGAGCAAGAGTTAGGAAGCATCACTTCTTCAAAGGGTTTTCCTTACAAAGGTGGCGAAAAGAGTGTCTGCAGCCCCATGTCTTGTTTTTCTCTGGTTAATAGCGCTTAGCACTTGCAGCTCCCTTTCAGTTCACTATACGATACCTGTGCATACTTGGGACTTCTTAAAACCAGGTCATCTTTACTTAGTTTCTTAAAAATAAAAAGGGGCGGTGGGAGGGAAGGGAACTTAAGCACACTCCAAACACCCATTTTTGAAGTCTTTGACCACAGTAAGTAGATTATTTTAATAGCAGGATTGAAAACCCACCAGTTTAGAAACTTGCAGCACCTATTGCTAGAATGATCAAAAACTGTTTCATTTCATAATGGCAATACCTAGTCAAAATGATTTATTTGTAGTATTTAATCTTATTTCCAGACAGGAACATAGCTGTGTTTCCTCACATAGGTAGTTACAGCTCCAAAAAACCTTGGGAGAGAAAAAAATGTGTATTTGCTCATTCGTGACTAACCCCTGCGTATACGACAGCAAGATAGATCTGTTTTCGGTGCTTGCCTGTCACCTTTAATAAACTGCTGTCTACTGGATTCCTGCTCCTACAATGAGGACAGAAAGATGATGTCAGAGCTACAATGTACTATTCTGCTCAGCAAAATAAACTTTAGTGCTACCGGTTCCTCTTTTCGTTGAAGTCAATATTATTTTGACATGAACTGTAGTGACAACAGTATTTTGCCTCAAACTGCAAAGCAAGAAAGAAATCTAATCACGGAAAAGAACCAAAGAGGCAACATATAATTATCAAATCTTTAATTACTTGATCCGCTATACAATATAACCACATAAGGCTTTCCCTGCCCTTTCCAGTAAGGTACATCAATAAACAGGCTCCCTTAAATAAATACGGCTAAGATGTACTCCAAGACTAACTGGATCTAGTTAATGAAAGAGAATGTGGTATAACATATGCATGAGGCGGTGCTCTTTGCATCTTAACAGTGATTTGAAGTCATCTGGTTCACCTGGACATGTGTATTTTTTAAATGTCATTGGGAAAGAAGATTGATTAAATGTAATGCTATAGTAAACAGGAGGCTGCTATGGCTGGGTCTATAGTATAACAACAGATGGCACAGGTTAAATCTATTTATTAGCAGTCACTTGGCAGGGAGACTGAAACAGAGAAAGAAAAGAGACAAACAGATGCCAGCTGTAACATAGCACTTGATATAATAGTTCCACAGCTTAAAACTATAATACAATTAATTTTCCTGTCTCTCTCACTCAAATTTCCCTTAGCCTTCCACCAGAAATTTTAAAAATCCACTGTTTCTGATTAGGAATTTTTAAAAATCTGCACGAAACTTACTCGAGGATATTGCCTGACATATGGTTTTCCACTGCTGAAAAGCATGAACTTCATTATTACACCAGTGGAAAATCAAGGATCAGAAATAATGCAAAGCCATCAAACAGTGATGGAGAGCTAGTTTGCAGTGGGAAAGATGGGTAGCTTTACTGCTCATCAAGTGCTTTCATACTAAACTCCCTCCCCTCTTTGTTTATTGTACCACTGCAATGTAGTTCTTTAAGAATTAGGATTCCATTTTTCACAGACATTATTCTTGTTTTCTCTGTGAAGTTTCTGAACAGATTAAAAAAATATTTCTAGCGTTTTAACTTTGTTTTTAGCCTCAAAAACCTTGTGACCAAAACAGTGCTCTGTGTGTTCAGAAGATAATTGTCCTACTAGTGTTCCCTCAGAGCACATTAAAATGGCAATGTATTTCTTTTGTAAGGGGACAAGGCTGCTAATTCTGGTGCTAATAATACGATGATCATCTCTCTGTTTTTTTTCCACCTCTTCTTTCAAAGTTTTGGAGTTCATGGGAAAAAGGGTAGCTTGGTCATCATTAAATCAATCTCACCTCATATCCTTTCATAAGTGTGAAATTAATTCTGGGTGATACTGATTATAGCAACTGTATCCTGGCCTTGGTCAAACCTAATTACTATTTCATATGGTGTCGCACTCCATTATTGTTTCCAGGTAATGTGGTCTCCTTTTCGCTCAGCAGCTTTTACAGGCATCTCCTTGTTAATGAATAGTAAGAGCTGAAAAAAATCTACAAAGAGTCTCAAATGACCTCTTTTGCATTGTAAAAAGATATGTGGATTGATAAATACACTAGGATGTGTTATTATCCATTATTCAGTTTTACAATTAGTGAACACCTGGCATGGGGAAGGTGAGATGGCTGTTTTCTTCCCATCAGTATTAATGTTGATTTCCAACAGGCACCAGAGACCACACAATTTCACCCTTTCAGAGGACATACACACGTGAAACAGAAAATAATTTTACCTAGTAGTAAGAGATATAGATTTAGATGTTAACTTTAAAGGTTATGGATTACATGCGTTTTCTTGAAGTATCATTTATATAAGGCTTCCTTATGGAGTTGAAATAAAATTAACAAGGATTGTAAAAGGGCAGTCTATGTCACGTCTACAAAATAACAAGGAGATAGGTCAAGGAGATGTAACACCACAGTTAGGTATAGTCAGACAAAGAACATTTTGTTTTGTCTGGCTGATATTATCCAGTAGAGCTGAATCAAGTTGATTTCCAGATATAATTAAAAAAAAACCCTCTTCCATAAATCACAGGTACCAAAGCTTTGTAATGTTTGTTTGACCTCTGTTGGCTGTTGATTGGGTTTGTGTCTTTGGTCTCCAGATTTTATGTTTTCCTTTTTAATGTGTAAGCTACAAACTTCAAAGAAACGTATAGATACATCAGGCTGGCCAATCAACAGTATCTTATAAAACAGAAATGTTGAATGAAATTAAGGGGCATAGAATATTTGTTTAAAACAGACTTTCGAACCTCTGTGAATCCACAGCTAAGACTGCAAGTAAAACAAATGGCACAGGTGAAAATATTAATTTTAACTTTAACTATTCATGGAATGAAGGACAACTTATGCACAAAGGTGTGGATTATTTTTCTTCAGTGTGGGCAGGGGTGTGTTTTTCTCATTTTCTGAATGAATTTCTTGATGGTTTATACTAAAAGCAACAAGACTTTTAGATAACAAGTAGTATATTTATCAAGAGCATTGATCTTTTGATCAATATATATGTCAAAGTAACCCACAATGCTTTTCCAGAGGGAATGAGCAGAGAAGGAAGAAAAAATAAGGACTTATTAAAGACTTACAAGGAAGAAAAAAGAAAGACATATTAAAGAAGATGTTATAAATACAAAAAAAGACTCACTCATTTATAGTGCCAGTCCACATAAAGCCCAAACTGTCTGATGCGTTAGTAAACAAGGAATAGTCAACCACAAAACACTAAGGCAAGAAATGTTTTGCATAATAAGCATCTTTTAAAATGACAGTAGGAGAAGATAGGCTGGAGTCTTTTAGTGCAACCTGCAGACTTTTCCCCATATGCGGACATTTCAGCTGACTTCAGTGGGCTGCTGAAATTGTTCTTCTGAGTTTGTGGTTAAAGGGCGCTGGTCATTAGAGGTGGTACAGGGTGACAGAGGCATTGATGTTATTCCACCTCATAAAATGTACTCACTAAAGCCCAAAAACACAGCACTGCATTTATACCACCATCTCATAGGAGAAAACATGGTTTTGTTTTCCTTTCCTGTTCCTGCCTCCCACTCTGCCCTGTCTCTAGGATCTACAAGACACACAGAGCGTGGCAGCCAGGCACAGCAATGCTGTAAGAAAGGGCAGGAGGGCAGGAATCAATGTCAGTGTCTCTGGCTGGCCAGACTGCAGGACCCCACAACTCAACAAAAGCAGGTCTTCCTTTTTTCACCCGGTAAAGCATTTTTTGGACCAGGCTTTGAAAAACTTGACGCTGTCTTTTAAAGAACAAGTAGCAATAACTGCTGTCTTCAGACATACAGTTGTATTTGACACAAACAGATGATTTTGTCTGCCATTTTAATGCTAGGATAAAATAACTAATATAAATATGTGAAGTTTTATTAGCCACGAAAGTCACATATCCCACTGACACCTCAAATGCATTATGCATTTTCATCTTTATGGCTTCAGTGTCAATGCAAGTTCATGAGACAATAAGTTTTCAATTAACTCTTCTTATTAATATCTGTTCTACTGATCAGCTGGAGCTAATATATGTTTAGTAATGCCTCAGTATTTAAATGGTGCCAAAAGTCTTATAGACTGATACTCCCTGACTGAACTTAGTTCTTTGGCAAGTACTATGCCAGGTCTTCTTTGCAGATTCTTGTGTCAATGGAAGAAGTACATTGCTGCATCTCAAAGCAGCATTAGAACAGCCACTTTTACATTGAAAACATATCACTAGAGTTGAAAAAAACTACAGGACACATAATGAAGAGAGATAGGGGGAAGGACTTTTTACTAGGGCATGTAGTGATAGGACAAGGGGGAACGGCTTTAAGCTGGAAGAGGGCAGGTTTAGATTAAACATTAGGAAGAAGTTTTTCACTTTAAGGGTGGTGAGACACTGGAACGGGTTGCCCAGAGAGGTTGTTGAAGCCCCATCCCTGGAGGTGTTCAAGGCCAGGCTGGACGTGGCCTTGGGCAACCTGGTCTAGTGAGAGGTGTCCCTGCCTGTGGCAGGGGGGTTGGGACTCGATGATCTTCAAGGTCCCTTCCAACTTAAACCATTCTATGATTCTGTGATTCTATGATTCTATGATTCTATGATAGAGGCTGCTCCTGTGGCCCAAGGAGGCAAAACAAGACTAGTGAAGATTAGTTCTGTGAAATACCTCTTCAGGATACAGACATTAAAAACAAACATCTGCCCAACCACAGCAAGTATCCAGACACTTACAAATTTAATCCAGTAGTAAATTTGCTATAGGCGGAGATGCAAGGTTACAGGTACTGTTCTCCTAACCATAAACATGCTTGCTGAGTGCTCAGCCTCAAATTCATCTGAGGAAAGGCACGTGAAGACATTTGCTTTGGATTCGTCAATTAGTAAGCATAATGCTTTAGATACCGCTAAGTGTACCAAATTCTACCCTTGGATAAATGGTTGTGATTGTCCTGAACAGTCCTCGTGAGTGACAATCCTGTGCAAGTGAATAGACATCCATTTACTGTGAGTTCTGATGAGTCTACAATTGCAAGGAGGCAAACAGAAACACGTCTTTTTCAGCCTCTGCAAAGTTAAATAATACTGCCTTTTAACTGCTCTTCAAACTGGTCAGATCTGTTTGTGGTCATCTGTCATGTGTATTGCATTACTGTCTGGGCAGTTAGGTCAAGACTGGGTATGCACCTGCTAGGACCATACAAAGACAAGACGGGAAGCTGCAAGCTGAAAGATAGTGCATCTATTTGCTGAAGTACATTCCACTCTAAAACGACCTTTGAAAGATGAAATTTTCTAAAATTGTGCCTTTTCAGCATTGACTTGAAGTAACAACAAAAAAAACCAGCCAACCCTATACCATAAGACTGAACATTTTCTAAATGTGAATGCGGGGCTTTCCGGAATCTTTGAAAATATCTCACTAGAAATGCTGTAAAGGTTTATAGTAACATAGTACACTGAAGTACATTCCAAAATAAGTGTTCTGTTTTGGGGCAATAAGACAAATAGTACTCCATCTTTTTAAACCAGTTACAGAATTCACTTTGACGCACTAGTCGCTATTTAAAACTTGTTAACCTTATCTTGAGTATTACTTCATTAATATGTATATGCATTCCTTGCTTGCTAAACACCATGTCGATATTTTACAAAGAGTTTCTAATCTTCTAGTGTCATCTAATTGGATAGAAGTTCTGTGTTAAGATAACATCACATTCCATAACTTAAAAAAATAATTGTAGGGCTAATAAGGCTTTAGATGTTCTCTGGTTAATTATATTTGGCATTAATTCAAAAGCAGTTGTCTCCTTCCCTATTAGTGCTTAATGTAGGGAACCTCAAGGGATAGGGACTGAGAGAAAAATATAGTAGCTTCTCTTCTGTTTGACTTAGCGAAAAGCCATCAGCATTGGACACTAAACATCAGCATCTAAATCAGCGTTGGTGCATATAGGGGCAGCTGGGAGTTTAAAGGGGTATACAAATTGCTTAAGCAGGATGAAAAGGACTAAACCAGGGCTGAATCTGCCAACAGGAAGGGAACAGCAGGCTACCTAGCACTGTTTTTGAGTAAAAGGTGGTAAAAAGGGTCTGAGCCAGAATTGTACCAGTAGGTGCCCGTCAATCATATATGAATTGACTTCAGCAAAGTAAACTTCTCAAATTTACTGGATGTTTTTATGTGGAAGGTTCAGGCTAGGCAAGTAGGAGTTTCATTCTTACTAGTTCTACTGATTACAGTCTGGACAGCGGTGACCTTAAGGGGTCCTACGAAAAGACTGCTCTTAGCAATAATGTTTACTATTTGTGTGGCTATTTTCTAAGGGGAAGAAGAGCCAACAGAGTAACTAGGGCTACATGGTCCCAAAGTTCTCCATCTGCAACTAGTGCAATTCGGCCACCAACTACAGTGATTTCACAATGTTGTGAGAATTGTGCGAAAGCCAAAGTATTAACCAGCAAAATAGATTTTGAAGGTGCTGCTGGTGAAGCGGCACAAGAACAAAATATACCCAGCAGAAAAAAACAGGCGTGGGTTTCTCTACCTACAGAAGCGAAGGGGAGGCCAGCTCTTCTGCCATGCTGCTAATCACCTATAGATGACTCTTCCACTTTACTGCATACTTATTTTACAAGTGGCTTTTCAAAGCAGGTGTTCCCATTTACAGAATTCCTGCCTGAGAGATCTTTACTTTTCCACCAACAATTAGCATTGCTAGCATTGCTTTGCTAGGCTCTTTCATTCTCATTTTCTTTTGGCCCCTATATTATATTGTGAGATTTTTCCTTTCTTCTGAGTCTCAATGCTTTTCACCTTTTCATCTGGGAATAAGAACTTCTTTATGATTTGTTGCCAACCCTGTATTGCTTTTTTTTCCATCTGAGGTGTGTCCTTCTGGGTGTATCCTGTCCTAAGAGAAATTTTATACTCCCAACATTGTATACAAATGTACTTCTTATTTGATTCTTTTTTTCCAATTCTTCTTGTAATGAGGCCTGAAAGACTGTCACTCTGTTTACTGCCATGCCTGCTGTGTAGTAAGCATTACCTACTTCCACTGAAGCAAGTTAAGGATACATTCAAGAAGATACTTAGAACTCTAAATCATACGTGACCCATAAGACTGTATTAATGTGTACTCTAGCAGACAAACAAGATTCATAAAACTAGTATAACTACATGGTAGCACATCTGTCTGTCAGAGTCCAGGGCATTTATAGCAAAGTATGAGTTTAGTTGTACAACTGTTACTGTGCCACAATGTGTGATTTTCAGTGATTTCTTTTTAATCTGATACTAACATAGGCAGAAGAATAAAATTTTATAACTGTGTTAGAGAAAAGGTTCAAAGCTTAGAGAAGAAAACTGAAGAGTATCATCAAATTAGTGACAAAACGGAGAACAGAACAGAGGTCTTTCTGTTCCCAGTCTCAACCCTTACACACTTCCTCAGCCTACAAGACTGTGAAATAAAAAGCGTTTGTTGTCTATAGTAGCATCCCTGGCTTGCCTACATTAGTTGGCAAAAATGGAGATAAATGGAGCTTATCCACCTCTACTTTGACTGACAAAAATTGTGAAATGTTACTTACAACTTAAAGATGAAGTGGTGCTTTTATCACTAAGATAGTGACTTGGCATGTTTTGATACATGACACCTTTAGCAGTGGAAAATCCATATGTACCGTTTAGAAAGGCCCCGAGATTTACAAACCATTGTCAAAAGTTCCACTAGCACCTTTTTGTACTTAAGAAATATTGTAGTCATGATAAGAAATTTCAGCTACTAATATGGGAAGAGATTAGACTACATAGACCAACTGCTTTGGAAGGTAACACAAACTCTTCATTTTAGTAAGAGGGTGGGTGGGATTGTGTTGGAATGGGGTAATTTGATGCGGTTATCCTTAAAATGCATTTTGGTGAAACACTACTTGCTTCCCTTGCCTATCATACAGTATGAAACAGTTAAGAAGCGCCTCATTAAAATGTTTGCTATAATTTAAAGCTAGCTCAATTTGGAAAAGATTTGACTCTTTGTCTTGCATATAATGTTGTGATTCATCTGTTTGCAATTCCTTCTTGTTTATTTCAGTGTTGCCATAGCAATTCTTGCCTTTCAACTAACAAATAAATTGTTGAAAAGTACATCTTTTCTTGATTATGTAAACAGCATGCTCCTATAGAAGGAAATACTTTACTATTATGTGCACTAAAATTTCATCTATTGTAGCTACAGTCATCCTTTTCAACAGAAGTATATCCATTAAGGTCTTGTTTTTAAATTCTTTTTTTATCATTAATTCAAAAGACTGTCTCCTTACAATGACATTCAAAAGACTTGCTCCTCAAAAAGTGCACAGTAACCAAACTATAAATGTTAATATATTTCCTTTTTCATAACTGTTTTGTAGTATCCTTGTGCAAGCCAAGCACTTAACAACAAAAGTCTGCGACACATATGCAAGAATTCCAGTCTAGCATCTCTCTGTAAATGGAATTACTTTCAGGCATCTGAGCAGCCCCCAAAACAAAAAGAAATGCATTAGAAGAGACAAAGCTCACAAATAATTTGGCATTTTCCTGCATATAAAAGCAATGCCTTGTCAGAACTGCAAATAAATGTAAAGGGAAAAGAAGAATGGATATTGCACAGAGTGATGTCATTGGTTCTTTGGGAATGTAGGTTGGCAAGTTTTTGGGTTCCCAAGATCATAGGATAATCTAGGTTGGAAGGGACCAACATCTCTAGTCCAACCTCCTGCCCAAAGCAGCGTCAGCTTAGACATCATACAAGACTGCTCAGGGCTTTATCCAGGAAAACCTTCAAGGCTAGAGATGGTGCAAGCTCTTCAGGTCCCTGCTCCACTGCTTGGCTCTCCTCATGCGGAAAATATATCTCCTGTATCCAGTCCAAACCTCTCTTGTTTGAGTTTATGCTGGTTAAGTTTGTCCCTCAACTTCCTGCCATGCACTGTTGTGAAGAAAGTGGCTCCATTTTCTCAGTCACCTTGCCATAGGTACTGGAGAGCTGCTGTTAGGTGTGCCCCAAGCCGTTCTTTCAGGCTGAACTAACACCAGTTCTGCAGCCTCTCATCACATGCCCTGTGCTACAGTATCCAACTCTCTTGGTGGCCCTTTGCTGAACTCCCTCCAGTTTATCAGTATCTTTTCTGTACAGAGGGACCCAAACTCACTGCAGCATCTAGACATGGCCTAACAAATGCTGAGTGGTGAAGGATAATCACACCCCTCAAACTCCTGGCTGTGCCCATGCTCACACAGCCCAGAAGGCCGCTGGCACCTGCTCAGCTCATCAGCATCACTTCCAAGTCTCAACTCTAGCTGAGCTTTGCCTTTCTGATAACAACCATCCTGCACAGGCAACACTTCTTAAATTTTTCCTGTGTAGCCTTGCCCTCCTCCCCTCTCCTGTATGCTGCCTTTCTGAAATGAGCTACGCCATGAGCTCCCCACTATGCCATGGGTCCCCACTTATCCAAGCTGATCTCCCAATACATTTAATTCATATCCTGAGTTTAGGGATGGTCTGCTTTTGTCTTTTTGAATAAGCCAAAATCTGTTCTCCTGAAGTCCAGAATCTGTGCTCTGCTGCTCTCCTTCACTCCTCTCGGGATTTTGAAAACCACTATGTTATGGTCACTATAGCCAGGGGCTGCCATTGCCCAACCAGAGCCTCCTTCTTAGTGAACAGGAGATCCAGCTGTGCATTGCCACTGCTTAGCCCTTCCAGTACCTGTATTGAGAAGTTACCCCTGATACTGTCCAGAAATTTTGATTGGTTGTGTCCTGCCAAACTGTCCTTCCAGGAGCTGTCATGGGTCTGTGACACAGAGACATCCTTAAATATCCTAAAGAAGGCTTCGCCCACTTCCTCACCCAGACTGGCTGGTCTGTAACTCCCTCCCACTATATTGTCAGCTTTACTGGTCTTTCCTCTGACCCTGGCCCACTAACTCTCCCCCAGCCTCTGTCTATCCCACACATCTGACTGCTCCTGTGCACAGGGAGCATCCCCCTCATCTTTTTCCTGTGTGGGCCTCCTGAAGGGCTTGTGTCTGTCCACCACAGCACTCCAGTCGTGTGAGATGCCCCAGCTCCTCTGAGCGATCCCGGTGATGACCCAGCTGTGTGACTGCACATGGTGCACTAGTGTCTCATATTTGTCTCTCAGGCTGTGTGCGTTATGTGCTTACACACTTCAGATGCCCATTCCTTCACTCCATTTTACCATTTCTGAGGTTTCTCTTGTTCTTGATACAACATCTCCTGACTTAACCATGGGTCACCACCTCCTTTTTCCATCATTCCTGGTTTAAAACTCTCCTCAACCATTTGGCCAGCCTGTTGACAAAGATGCTTTTGCCCTGTTTTGCCAGGTGGATCTCATGCTTCCTAGCAGTGCTCAATCCACAAAGTCGGTCCTGTGGGGATAAAAGCCGAATTCCTGTCCATGACACCTGCTATGCAATGGCAAGTTGATTGGTGTTGATCTGCAAAATCCATCAACTCCCCTCCAAGCCTTTCCCCTGAACCAGCAGGGCAGATGATACTCAACCTGGGCTATCATGCCCTTGACCCTCACCTCCAGAGCCATGCCATCACTCTTTATATGCCTTGGCCTGCCTGAGAAGCAGGGAGGACTAGCCCAAGGGCTGTGTAAGCCACAGATTCCAAAACCTGAGCTCTGCACAAGCAGCAAACCTCCCTAGACAGCAAGTCAGGTTAGCAGATGTGGGCTTCTGGAGTCACTCACTATTACTCACTGATTCCTCCCAATGATCCTACAGGATTTGGGCTCTGATGCTTCTCCAGGCAGGGCTTTCTGCCCCTCAGCTACTAACAGGTCCCTGTGCCTACTATGCAGCTGCAGATCTGCAGGTGGAACAGCAGCTGACCTCCTGCTGCCAGAAGTCACAAGCTTCCAGCATTCCCCCTCACAGGAGTCTCTACATACCCCACAGTCAGCCACAGTCTCTATGCCTGTCTCTCCGTGTGGGCAGCTGGCTGTTCAGGCTCTGCTCTCTGCAGACCTGGTGAGCACAACGCCTCCAACCACCCCAGCCCTGGGACTGCCTGCAGCCCTGGGCACAGCGGCCTGCCTCCTCCTTCTGGAGCTCTGTCTGAGTCCAGGCCTCTGACGTGTTTTACCCTCCATAGCTCAAGTAAACTATCAGAACATCAAAGCAGGGGACAGTCAGTTCCAAACCCCAAAATATTTCACAAAAATTCAGCTGCTTCTCTGTGAGTAAAAGATGTTGAAGGTAAAGGCCATTCTGCATCTGGTCTTCCTATTCATGGTATTACAGACTGTCGTGGTTTAGGCCAAATCGGCCACTGGGGACGTAGGGGACCCCAGATGGGACCAACAGATGCTCCCCTCAACCCCCCTTCAAAGAGAGAGGCAGAGGAGGAAAAAGAGAATTACGAGTTTAGAAGGAACTAAACTACTTTAATGAAATATTAATAATAAAATAAAAGGAAACAATGAGAAATATACAAAACCGTATCAAGTTCCCAGGATGACAATCACGACCCCGGCTGGCACTGGGGCAATCCCAGGCTGGACTCGGGGACGGATGGGAAGTGGATTCCGGATCTGAATTCAGGATCGGGTCCAAAGGCAGACGAACAGACAGACAGAGTCCTCCTCAGACGTCGGCCATTGAAGGAAGAAGGGAAAGAGAAGCACTGACCCTTTGATCCCTCAGCTTTTATACTGAGCATGAGGCAGATGGGGTGGAATATCCTGTTGGTCAGTTTTGGGTCACCTGTCCTGTCCACTCCTCCCCGCAGGTGGGATTCCACTGCGCTTTTCTGTTTCCGACCCTCCAATGTGGCAAATAACACAGTTGGTTGGCCTTGGGTGTTACAGCAATAAGTATAAGCAAGAGCCTCCCTGCATACCATGCCTGGGCATCAGCTATAAACATTGGTCTTATAACTCTGAGAGAGTGAACAGTGTCTGCACAACATGCTGTTAATTTCAGTAGTTAGAAGAGGCCCAGCTAAGAAGCGAAGTTACTGAACAAAATTGGTCCTGTTTTACCTCAAACCAGGACACAGACATTTCACATTAATGCAGTATCCAATATTTACAATACCATCTGCCACCAAGTGGCTTGAGCAGAATATCCTTTCCTTGTAAGCCATCATGCTGCCAACCATTAAGGTGTCTTCTCACAGCAGCCATTCAGGCTGGTGTTACCTCTGGTACACGTCCTGCACCTACAGCCTACCTACCTAGCCCCACATTGAGGATCGCACCATAGAGGAAGACCTTGATGTCATCATGCGTAACAGTTACTTGGGAAGACAAATGTCATAACTTTCAATGTCCCCCCTTCTTCTTCCCCCAGCTTTATACACTGAGCATGATGTCACATGGTATGGAATATCCCTTTGGTCAGTTGGGGTCAGCTGTCTTTGCTGTGTCCCCTCCCAACTTTTTGTGCACTCCCAGCCTACTCACTGGCAGGGTGGTGTGAGGAGCAGAAAAGGCCTTGACTGCCCAGCAACAACCAAACGCATTAGTGCATTACCAACACAGTTTTCATCCCAAACCCAAAACATAGCACTACACCAGCTGCTAGCAAGAAAGTCAAACTCATCCCGGCCAAAACCATGACATAGACTTTATTTATTCTAACAATTTGCATGTACAAATCACACAGTCACATTCAGACCACCATAGTTTTCCACTGCTGTTAGCAAAACTTCTAGTGGCTAACAATCAGTCATTGGAATAATCTCCCTCGGGAAGTGGTGGATTCCCCAACATTGGACACTTTTAAGATTCATCTGGGCAGGGTGCTGGGCCATTTTGTCTAGACAGTTCTTTTCCCAAGAAAGGTTTGACTAGATGATCCTTGCAGTTCCTTCCAACCAGGTATTCTATGATTCTATGATTCCAGTGTTTACTAGTGGCCCCGGCACCCAGTTAAAACCCAACACATGGTGCCATGTTGTCCCACCTGGGGTCACATCCCTCCCACAAGGCAACAATAGCTCTGATTAGTCAGTGAATTTCTACTGGGCCATTCTTGGTAATGAAAAGCATAGCGAGACCTTGAAGGACTAATATATTTAATCGGAATCTGAATTATTTGTCACAGACCTGCCAGAAACTTCTGCTGCCTAACCAACAGCTGAATTATTTATCTTCTCTTGGGTATAACAGTAGCTCACAGGAAATTCCAGACCTTTTGTTAAAAAGTCTCTTGAGTGAATTATTTGGAGAATTGATTTCCTAAGGGTAGATTCACCAATGTGCTCCTCCTCTTCTCCTTTGCATGAGAGAGACAGACTGGAAAACACAATCCTTTCTGATTCCTATTTTTTCAGGGACTCCTAGGAAGATGTAGATCTGACAAGCACTCCTACACTTCTGCCTGTGAGACCAGTGTGGAGGACTGGAAGAGCATGGCTGCTGTTCAACTGCCAGCCCCTGTAAGCTTGAGTCTCCAGCCAAGCCCTAATTAGTTTTGAGGATTGGGAGGCAGGTTAAGAGTCACAGACACAGAACCACATCTGCAGTCACTTCTGAGCAGAAGCTACGTGGGACGTAGCTTGGTTTCAGGCACAGTATATTGAAGTGCATGGAAAAAAGCTGTTGATTTTCTTTACAACGTGATATTAACTGAGGTCTCTAAGAAACAAAACACATCAGTCTTCCCAGAGGCTGATAGTCTCATATCAACAAACAGGTAAATAATTTTGTTCCATAACTCTCCTGTTTTTCTGGAACAAATGGAAAAATGTACACATATGTATTTATATAATGATGGACACACCTACATACCTTCATGTTTTTATGTACAGAAATCCACACTTTCATGCTGGTAAATGTGGTGGCAGCTAAACTAAGTCTACATCCATATTTAAGACGAGTTTCAAAAGACATAGTAATATTCTTCAAAGCTCCCATAATACTGGTATCAAGACTTATTTCCTTTTACCTGCCTACTTGCTTTTCTTGAGCTAGCTTATAATAAGTAGGTCCAATATAATGTAGACCTGTAGTCTTCCACCCTGGTGCGAGTAATGCTAATATCACCTTATTCTTTATATCCTAAATTCTGTTTCAGCTCCAGCCAACCCCTTATCTGCACTGATAAACAGCAACCTTTTCCAAATATTTCTGAAAAATCCCTTCCCACACTCATAAGCAATATACTATCCTGTCTAGAGCTGCAGGTGCACTCCTTAAAGGACAACGAACAGTATTTCTCATCTGATATTTGAGACTCAAATTTGGAGGCTGTGTGATACAACAAGTGAGCACCATGAGAATTTTTTTATAGCATAACTGACTGCTCAGCCCACATCCCTTCTCCCGGCGTTCTGGAGAACCAGACAGACACATTCTCCGACCACAGCCAATCTTTGGGAATCCTGTAGAGAACTAATGGCAACTTTTATCAGTATTAGACACAAGGTCTCCACAGATTAGAATCTGCTTTTTCCCCAAGCCAGCTTTCACTGGCTGTGAAGATAAATTTGGAAGCATATAGAAATCCCTGCTGTTTTTCTGGGACACCTTCATCTAAAAAGACCAACTCAACGTAAAGTCCTACTCTAATCAGAAATTTGCCCTATAAAAATTTCAGCACAAAATTTCTTTTTGATTTGGTCCAAGAAACTTCCAGTCTATATCTTTTAGCTTTAAAAATTCACCCTGGAAGTTATGAATTTGGATTTTTTTTTCCTTTACTTGCATGCTGTTGGGCAAGCAAACCCTTCAACTGAAATGTGAATTTTGGTTACCTGTATCCATCTAGAAGTCAGAATGGAACCTGTTCACTTGCTCACTGCTCAGTTCTCCAGTGCTGGGAGCGATAAACTACTGCAGGCATTAAAGTCCACACAAGAAATTTTCACACTGTTCTGTGTGTACACATTCTGCTGTACAGAATGATTGCATTAATTTACTTCTTAAACAATTACAGAAGACATCTACCTATCTTAATGGACTTTCAAATTTCAAATATTATTATTGCATACCAATGACTTTCTGAATATGATTTATTGGAGGTGCCACTGTTTTCAGTCAAATTAAAAACTGATACACAGTTGAGTAACCTTAGATCATAACCTTTTTGGGAATGTGTACAGGTACATCACAAGTAGTATATAATGATCAGTAAATGTTTAAATCAGTGAATATAGTTGCAATATTTTCAAAACATATTTTTGTGAAAATATCCTGATTGTTCAAGCTGAAATGTAGGAAAGACACTTAATGTAGCTCTACAGATTTTTTTGTTGGGAAGGTCTTATAGCATCCCAGGTCAGACAGTTATTTCAGATGAGAGAGGAAGAAATTGAAAATCTGAATATTTTATGCAGAAATTGACATGTCAATGCAATTTTATTTGTGAAAATGCTTCAAAAGTTTTTGGTTTACTCCAGTGCAGAACAGAAACTAACTTTAAAAGCTTGACTGCTATAATGAAATTGAATTCTATAATTGTATTATTTTCCAGGGTATTACAAAACTGGACTCAAAATATTCATTCAGACAACAGTATGTTTTAGAGCCTCTTTCACCAGAGGATCTCAAGTGTAATTAATTAAGCCTTGCAATACTCCCACCATGAACATCATGCCTACATACTGCAGAAAATACAGCACAGAGATTAAATCATTTCCCCCTGTCAAACTGATTGCCTGCCGTGGAAATCATATCTCCTGACTCCCAGTCCTTTTACCTGAACACAATGATTCCGTCAAGTTGTGGGACCTAATGACTATCATTAAACCAATCCAAAATACTACTGTCCACAAAAGCAGAAGTCACACTGTAGGTCTCAGAGGAGAGAAAAGCTAAAGAGAACCTTGCTATCTGTCAACAAGGAAAGTTCAAAATAATTTATTTTCTTTTTCAAAAATACTGAACTATTTCAGTATTATTGTCATCAAGCGATGCATCATTTATTTATTAAATAAGAGACCACTATTACATCTGAAACGTGGACTAATTATTCTAAAAGCATTAATGAATTTGTTAAGAACCCTTTGGTAATAATGTAGTCTCTTTGTTGCTACCATGGTAAGATTTACCTCACATAACCATAATCTGCTTACTGATACAAATACCACCTCCTTTCAGTTAATATCAGGAAAACATTTTAGAAGTGCTCTAGGCTGAAAGGGATGATAAATAATTTTTAGACTAAAAGTTGAAGTGGATTGATTAGGAGCAATTTTTTATGTTTTACACAATAAAAAGATGAACTACATGGTTCACGGAGCCAATTTGCAGAGCAACCTCTTCTCTCTAATTGCTGCTAGACTAATGTAGAAGCACACTCCTAGGAAGTAGAAAAATCCATTTACCCAATCATGTCATTTAAGTGGCGAACACAAGTAGTGGATTTTTCCATTACCTCTCATATTAGCCTTGCTACATTCCACCTGTGACCCTCATTTTAAGAGTGCAATGCTCTTTTATATAATTTTGTAACCATAATAAAGGTCCACTTCAAAATTTTTCAAAGTAGACTAAGGACATTTTAAAAAAAAACATAATTAGGGATATAACCAATCTCACTAATTCCTGGTAATGTATTGTAAAACCAAATTATTTGCTAAAAGGTCTAATAAATTCCTATCTTCAGGAGTAGAAAAGAGCATTTCCTCTATTTCCTCCAGCACAAGAATCTAGTGACTATTCTCTTCTGACTACTTACTCTGCAGTTGTCTCAGCTACTGCAAAATTTATTTTAGGAATTGTTTGGGGTTTTTTTAACAGGAAACGGACAGACTGCTATTTAAATCAAGAGGGGATTTTTTTTTATAGTATTGTTCACATGAAAATAGGTAATATATTTTTATTGGAGAGAAAAAAGGCATATCCTTTGCTCCACCCATTATAGCAAGTCAGAGTACACAGAATAATTAACTTTATGTTCCAGGTGTCTCCTCTGACGACCATTTCTATTAATTGCTGGAACTGCATTAAAAGAATAACATAAGTAAAAACAACCCTGGGAGCAGATGTTGATTCTGTGCAATGCTTCTAAGTTTCTTTATTGAAATAAGAACATGTTTTAAAAGTTATTTTCATAAATACCTGGAAAGAAAATGCAAACATGTTTGAAGAAAGTATTATTCATTATTTCAGAATGAAACCAAACATCATTGGCCATATCAGATTATAGAGAGTTTCCTAATAGACTGAAATACTTGACATACTTTTATACAGTGTTTTCTGATCTTCAGACAAAATGTATTAAACAAGTGTGAGGTGTTGTGACACTGTTACTACAAAATATTTTCTATGTGATAGCAAGACTAAATTAAAGGAATGATTCAGGAATAACTGCTCTAATTCTGCATTACACACACAGAGGCTCTCAAAATCTGCAAAACTGTTGCAGCTTTTGCTACAGGATACGGAAGATCTGTAGAGAGAAAACAGAAGAACTGGAAATGCCAGCTTATTTTTTTTTAATGACAGAGCAGTGTTACTTGTAACACATTAATAGAGCTAATAACATTCTCGTTGTTTAATGCTTTGCTTTAAAACTTAATTGGAGAAACCTGCCACTTCCTGAAATCTGTATTAAAAACATTAACTGCAGCATTTCAAAACAAATGTTAAATATCTGCTACTTGTCTAAATACTGATTTGAATGTGTTACTTAGACACCATAACAGCAAGGCTAGCACAGATACATTCATGTCGTAGTATTTACTGGTTTTCGGCAATACTTGGGGTTTTTAGAACAGGCCTCACAATGGCCTGGTTGGGATGTCTGGGAAAAAGAAAGGAGTTCATGTATATATTTTTTACAAAGGTACATTTTAATGAACGTATAGCACATACTGATAAAAACGGGGCATAATGCTTTTAAAATAATTAACATCTTGAAAAAGGGTCAGTAGTCGCAGTCCGCCTGCAGCGTGCGCTGGTAATCCCACTACAGATATGGGATTTACTGAAGATTTAGATAAAATGAGCTAAGTAACTCAATATTCAAAAGAAAATGACTTCTCCAAACCGCACACAGTTCATGACCTATACCAGGGAAACCAAAGAACACGTGAAAAATGGGCTATGATGTCCTATTTGAACAGCAGGAACTGAATTAACACAGGCTGTTACGGCCAACATCTACAAGTTACCCGGAAGCACAGCTGCAGGTTCAGCTCTACCATCTAATAGTGAAGTGGGATCTGGACAAGATGGGTGTAATTTTTCTGCCTATGAATTCCTTCTAAAGGACCTTCTCTTTTGGTCTTTCCTGAGACCCTTCCTAGTAAATGTTTGACACCGAGTAGGGAAAGTTGTGTCCTAAAATATTCGCTGACTTATTTTTTTTCAAACTCTGCCATAGCAGCATAATTTCACTGTCTTTATTAGATTTAAAATGGATTTATATCAGTAAAACTGAGAAGGGAAGCAGGCAAGCATATTTACTTAGCATTAATGTAAAAACCTGAAGCAAGAACAAACTTTGCTTTTAAGGTGCAAAAGGAATTCTAATAAGCAAGGTTTCAGACTTGCGCAGTGTGGGTAATATAAGCATTTTGCCTACCGATTTTTTAAAACCATTTACTAAATAAGTAACTTTTGCAAAATAAGATATATATAGCACTTTGAAATCAGATTCTGACTCCAAAAACCAGAAAATTTCCAGTTTTCTAGTACTGGAGGTAGTCATCAGCAGTTAGCTTCTTTGTGGATTTAGTTCTGGATGTCACAAAAGTCTCCCTTTCTGCTAGAGTGATCATATCTACTTTACCATTTCTTGCTAATGTATTGCACAGGTTGCAATCCTAAAGTTAAAACTACCCCAATGAGCTTGGTTTATATCGGAGATGCCTGCTATATGTGAAGTGGTATGACTGCTGAGCGACACAAGTTGTGCCAGGAGAAGTCCCTAGCATAAATAGGACTCCACTGGCAAAACTCCAGTGACAGTTGTAAGTGGTAGATGTACAAAGGAGTATACAGCTGTGGATAACCAAAAATGGCACATTTGTAGATCACAGTCCACTTTTGTTAGGATAAAAGCAAGCCTTTTAGATAAGCCCACTTTTTCTAGATGTAACTGCATCCACCATTGGGACAGCTTTAGGAATATCTGAAGTGTCGCCACTCTCCAACAGAAAAGCACTCTGTATTTTAATCTCAAAAAACTTTACAGCTCCTTATAATTTTACAGTCATAGGAAAACACATTTGAAGGGATGCACCTCTATTCTGTAATTCCAAACCACATAGCCGTGTTTCACACCTGATCTGGTCTAAGCTGTTCCTAAAGACCTCTTGGTCATGGAGCCCACCACCTCCCCAGGTTCATAACAGATTTATTTGAGGTCTCTGCAAATACTACCTTTAAGAATATTTTCCTCCTGTCCAATCTGAATCTTTTCTGCAGTAATTTAAGCCTGTTACTTCTTGTCCTACTGCAGACACAGAGAACAGATTAATTTATTTTGGTGCGTAATAATCTTATGTAAAAATGTTATGCGTACTTGAAGACTATCATGTTTCCCCATTCCTCCCTCCAATCTTATTTCAGGTAAACAACCTGATTTCTTTCAACCCATCCTCATCACGTTTTCTCTACCGATGGTTATTCTTGCCCTTTCTCTGGATTTTTCTTGCTTGGTTCCCATCATCTCTGAAGTATAGTTCCTCAATCTGCATGGCGTAAACCTGCACAAACTTAGCAGTGCTGACCAGAGAATTACTTCATGCTTTGTACTGGTTTGAGCTGGGGTGCAGTTCACTTTCTTCATAGCTCCTCATATGGTGCTATGTTTTGGATTTGTGACCAAACCAGTGCAGATAACACATGGATGTTTTAGTTATTGCTGAGCAGTGTCAGGGTCTTCTCTGTTACTCGTACTGCCCCACCAGGGCACAGGCTGGGGGTGCACAAGAGGTTGGGAGGGGATACAGCCGGGACAGATGACCCCAGCTGACCAGGGGGCTACCCCATGCCACGCGGTGTAGTGGTCAGCAATAAAATTTTGGGGAAAGGAGAAGGAAGGGGGGACATTTGGCATTATGACATCCACCTTTCCAAGTAACCATTATGTGTGATGGAGCCCTGCTGTCCTGAAGACGGTTGAGCATGTGCCTGCCGATAGGTAGTAGCGAATGAATTCCGTGTTTTGCTTTGCTTTCATGCGTGGCTTTTGCTTTACCTACTAGGCTGTTATCTCAACAGGGTGTTTTCTCTTTCACCCTTCAATTCTCCCCCCCACCCCACTCATGGGGAGGGAGTGAGTGGCTGTGTGGGGCTCAGCTGCCCACTGGGGTTAGCCCACCACATGCACCTTTCAGGTTTTAACACTTTTCATATTTCCCTGCCAACAACTTCTGTTGTTTGTACAGTCATGAGAGGCTGAGGCTCACCTGCTCTGTGGTCCACAACACGCCATAACTACCTTCCTGAAAAGCTGTGGCCTACCCAGTTACTGTCCAGACTTAGTTTGAGCAGTTTGTTGCGCCTCCTGAAGTGCAATACCTTGTACTTGTTCTGACTGAATTTCATTGCTGGTTGTTTTTAAACGACATATCCAATTTGCCAAGGTCATTTTGAATCATACTTGAAACATTCAAGCATCATCCTAGGTTCCTGCCTCAGGCTAAATTCAGAGAAATTTTAGCAGAAATGGTGAAGTAATTTCCAAGAAGAGGATGACAGAAAAAAAAGTATATGACTTTGGCAGTGACTTGAAGGATGTTTTAGAAATACTAGTGCGTATGATCCCATCTCTCTTGTCTCTATGCTTATAGGCACTATATCCCCAACCTGGCTGCCTGTTCCTTTCTGCCCCACCATCAAGTTTCCAGTGTCTTAACTTTCAGCTTCTGCCCTTCTACCATCATCATACAGTTCATGCTCAGACCTTTTCCCACACCTGTTCAAGTTTCTTACTTTAGCTGTCCTGCCCTTTTGCCTCTGCGCACCTCCACATACCCAAATGTCATTTTTCTTTTTCTACCTGACCCTTGCCTCCCTCTGACATGTATCTCCAGTTTTTGCTTCCCATTCTTCTGTCCGGGTATTCAGAAACTCAGGACTGTCCTCTGCCCTTGGACAACCCTTTACAAAAATATGATTTGCTGCATCTTTCATGATTTCCCTTCCTCTAGTGTCTCCCTTTTCCTCTGTCTTCTGAAAACTCGGTCCTCTCCGCTATCTTTGCCCCTTTCTCTCAGAGATGTTGACTTCTGCAGAGCAGGAAAAACTCATTTCCTTTCAGCTGGTGTGCTAAGTGCCAGAGTGCCACTGGCAGCCAGTGACTGCAATTATAGGGAAAGTCCTCATCACTCATTTTAGTTTTGAGATGTAGCACATGATGTGCAGTACAGTTAAAACAGAAAACCTCTAAAGGGGGGGTTATGTGTGTAAAGTAGTTATCATTAGAGACCCTACTTTATTAATAGAGTATCTACAAATATAGGAGGTGTACTAGAGTGAGACGAGAGTGCTGCCTCCATTCCAGCTCTTATGTGGTTACCTGAAAGCATATAAAAACCAGAACCCTTGATTTTGGAGGAGAGTGAGTGTGGAGGAAAGTCTGAGCATATCCTCAGTTTTGAATATCAGGAAGTAAACAAAAATTCTTAATATTTTTGAGATGTAAAATAAAAAAAATACTTATGCCAGTCTCATGCTTCTTGGAACAGAAATCCCTACGCTACTCCCACTATTGTCTTCCCATTGTCTTCTTATTCATCATTCCAAAGCCTGAAACAAGGAGGCAACATGATGGAAAAGTGCCGCATTCTGATAATCTCCATCGTGTGAAATTAGCAGCCTCAATTGTCTTCAGTATTGTAAACCAAAGGGAAGAAAACCAGCTTTTTCTGATCAAAGAGTTTATTCTACTTTGTCTCCTGTATCTGAAGGACAGACTTTGGAGGCAACAATAAGTTGCCCATGGTACCCAGCCTGCTGAGCTGGAAGACAGGGGTGAGGAGCAGAATGAAGCCTGCATAATCCAAGGGGAAGTGGTTAGCGACCCGCTACATCACTTAGACACACACAAGTCTATGGAGCCAGATGGGATCCACCCAAGGGTACTGAGGGAGCTGGTGGAAGTGCTCACCAAGCCACTTTCCACCGCTCATGATCAGTCCTGGCTAACCGGGGAGGTTGCAGTTGACTGGAGGTTAACAAATGTGCTGCCCATTTACAAGAAGAGCAGGAAGGAGGATTCGGTGAACTACAGGCCTGTCAGTCTGACCTTGGTGCTGGGGAAGGTCATGGAGCAGACCATCTTGTGTGCCATCACATGGCACATACGGGACAACCAGGTGATCAGGTCCAGTCCTGCTTGACTAACCTGATCTCCTTCGATGATAAGGTGACTCGCTTAGTGGATGTCTTTATCAATTAACTGAATGAGGGGACCAAGTGCACCCTCAGTAAGTTTGCAGACAACACCAAGTTGGGCAGGAGTGCAGATCTGCAGAGGGGTCTGGACAGGCTGGATTGATGGGCTGAGGCCAATGGTATGAGGTTCAACAAGGCCAAGTGCCGGGTCCTGCACTTGGGTCACAACAACCCCATGCAGCACTACAGGCTTGGGGTGGAATGGCTGGAAAGCTGCCTGGTGGAGAAGGACCTGGGGGTGTTGTTTGACAGCCACCTGAATATGAGCCGGCAGTGTGACCAGGGGGCCAAGAAGGCCAACGGCATCCTGGCTTCGATTAGAAATAGTGTGGTCAGCAGGACTGGGGAAGTGATTGTCCCCCGGTACTCGGCACTGGTGAGGCCGCAGCTCAAATACTGTGTTTGGTTTTGGGCCCCTCACTACAAGAAAGACATTGAGGTGCTGCAGTGTGTCCAGAGAAGAGCAAAGAAGCTCATGAGGTGTCTGGAGCACAAGTCTTATGAGGAGCAGCTGAGGGAACTGGGGTGGTTTAGCCTGGAGAAAAGGAGGCTGAGGGGAGACCTTGTGGCTCTCTACAACGACCTGAAAGGAGGTATCGAGGTGGGGGTCAATCTCCCAAGTAACAGGTGATAGGAGAAGAGGAAATGGCCTCAAGTTACACCAGGATATTAGGAAATATTTTTTCCCTGAAAGGGTTGTGAAGCATTGGAACAGGCTGCCCAGGGGAGTGGTTGAGTCACCATCCCTGGAGGTATTTAAAAGGTGTGTAGATGTGGTGCTGAGGTGTGGGACAAGGCCTGAAAGGCAAGACTCCAAGGACTGTCCAATTGATAAATGGGGACGTGCTGGAACTTGTAGGCCGCAGACCTTGGGAGGACAAATTGGGTAGCAGAAAACTACCAACAGAATGTTGACTGATGAGCCAGACGAGATATAATGTAACAAGTTGTGGAATGAAGGCTTAACTGCTGATTGTGGAAACTTACTTAAAGTGTCCTGTGTTTGTTACTAACCAATCAGGGGCTGCTGAATAGGCAGTGTTTAGCTTTAAGAACCAATCTGTTTGAAACACGCAGCTAAAGAAAACATATATAAACGCATAATTGTGTACAATAAATCGACATTTTGCTTGCATCAAGCTGTGTCCCGTCTCTCAATGGCGGCACTGAGGGACATGGTTTAGTCATAGTTTTGGCAGTGCTAGGTTAACAGTTGGACTTGATGATCTTGAGGGTCTGTTCCAACATAAGTGATTCTATTATTCTTAGTAAAACATTGTTTTATGTTTTGTACTATGATATACTTAGAAGGTCCAAATGAGAGCAGGGCCAACAATAGTAGACACTTTAGTTAATAAATATGTAATTAAAAAAATAATACAAATCCTAATGAACTTATAGTTCAAGTAAACAAAACATAAAGAATAGGAGAAAAAAAGGTATGAGCATTACACAGAACAGGAAAGTGAGAAAATGGAAGACAGGATTAAATTATTGATAAGGCTTCTGTGTGATTGAGATACTTGTTCTAAGCAATATAGTAATTTCTGTGTATTTGTTTCTCTAACATAACAAAGGTTTTCCTTAGAATGACCCTATCTACCCTCACTGAAGTTAACAGTTGTCAAAAAGATCTTCCAAATGAATGTTATTATTACCATTTCATGTAGCACTGCTATGAATTCCAAACAATTATTAATTCGTATTATGATGATTAATCTAATGCTACTTACAAATGTTCAGTTAGTGTTTTAAAGTAGTTGGTTTTCATGCTTGCACAGATTAACTTGTGTGGAGGTTTTTGGTTGTTGTTTTTTTGGGGGTTGTTTTTAAGGTTTAAGAAATACTACTGATATGGGGATTATGGTATTAACTGTACTTCTATTAGTGACTGTGAGCATATCAGATTTTTTAAAACAGATTATCCTGAATAAGGCCTGTGTTTTAAGAGAAAGGGATAGCAATAACAGCAAACTAGGAAGGCACCTTATAGTGACAAAATATTTGTTCTTTGAGTATGTTTTGCAGTCCCTGAATCAGAGATGGTATACAAGAATCCTATTTTTAGCCAACATTTTATATTTACCACACCTTCTGGTATAGGTGTAGTCTAATTATTGCATTTTCTTCATTTCCACCAGGGACTATTAAGTGCCAAGGTACAATCCCTGGTGAGAAGGTCCACAGGTCTGAGAATGCTGAAAGAATTAGGGAGGTAGCACTATATGCTTGCCATGCTATCCTCAGCACCCAGTACTAGACATTTTCAGGGACAAAATAACGAATAACATAGGTTGTTGGTGTCAACCCTTACAGGCTTCCTGTATTTTTGCTTAGTGAAAAAAGATTTATTAAGAATGTCATGTAGTTGTTCTAGTACTCCAACATAAGTCAATATTTGAATTCTTGCCTATGAGTTTTATTTTGTTTACAAATGTTTTTCTACACACCAGAGGCGTGGAAAAATCACATTTTCTGTTTACCATATCATTTATATATTTTTAGTAATGTATTCTGAGAACTCATTAGGACACATGGGTGGAAAATTCTCATTTAAAGTAGAATAGTTGTTAAGCAACTTTAAAATTTAATTAGAACCCTTTGCTGCATTTCATTATGAGGTTATTTTATAATTACTCAGCAGGTCCTAGGTATTTACTAATGCAGAAGTGACAGTACATGATACTGCTGAATTATAACTGCACAGCTGGAGAAGATACTTAGAAAAATAAAGAACAGATAAATGCATCATTTAAAAAGCACCAGGGGAAAACTCAGCATTCAGCATCCTTCCCCCGACTCTTCGCAGCTGTAAATAATGATACAAAATTCAGCATGGTTGTCTGTCTTCTAATGACTTAAGGAGCTGACCAAATAGAACCAGTTGGTTCTTTACTTATGCAGCTTACAAGAATTGGGATATTAGCACCTAGAAGAAAGCTATGCTCATAACTAATGGAGAGATAAGCAAACAGCTACAGCTGGCCCTGTACTCACTGTGTTGAATTTAGTGCAGTGAGTCAACAGGATGGGGTAGAATTGGGTTCAAAATATGCTGAGACACACTACTTTTTTTTTTTTTCCCTTTGGAAAAAAAACCCAAACCTACAATTCACTTTGCTTGAGTAATACCTGCATTGCACACCCTCCCAAATTCTCCCACGAAAAATGACATTACCATCATCATTCAAGACTGTTTAAAGAATACGGTAATATGTTACTACCTCTCAGATAGATAAAGACATTATTATGTAGACATTATTTGTGCACTCAGTCACAGAAGTACAGTTTATATTTTAACACTTCTAGACATAAGAAATTAAAGTTCAGTGGAATACTTATGAGAAAATAATGATTTGCTGTGCCTTCCTTTCTCTTTTGACTAGGAAAATTCCAACAGAAAACACAGGGTACATACTAAAGCACCTCAAATTGAGCAATTTTTTCCAATTAGTTTGTGTACCTTCAGTGGTATCTTTAATCAGTATAAATATGTATGGTTTTCATTTTAACTTCTCCTGCACATAAATCGGGCTTTCTGCAATAACTTACTCTTTTCAGTGTCCTGAACAGCTTTGAATTTCCCTTTTTTTTCTCCTCCTTTGTTTATTATTCTTTACTGCTCCTAATAAAGCCATTGTTTGATCCATGGAAGAAAACAGAGGATACAGTAAGATTTTTCTCATTGTGATATTCAGAGCTCAACTTCTTAGCTTCCTTCCCTTTCATTCTTTATTTGGCCTCTTCCTATATTTTCAACCTATTTTCCTCCTGCTGGTTCCAAAGGATGCCTGTTGCTATCCATCAGCAGAACTGCGGCTGTGGCTGGGGTTTCACACACAGCAAACCAGCATGTGCAGCTCTCCGTGACCCTCTCCCTGCTTCTTTCCACGCCTGCACCATTTCCTCCTTTGTACCTCAGGGAACTTATTCAGTCTAAAATCCATCCCAGCAGCTAAAGAGAGTTTCTAACTCAGCAGCATTATGGTGATGGTTTTGATGGTTTTTAACCCAGCACAAGAGAGACAGTGTGCAAGCATGAAAACAAGGGCAGGAAATGTCCAATAGCTTCTTTTAATGGCCAAGCTGGTTCAATCTAAAGCAAATGCAGAACTACCACATGAAATGATCAGGTCCTTAATTTTTTTCAGTCAGCCAAACTCCACATAGATCTTAAGGTGCAATATGGACACTATTTTATTAACTGAGGTTATCACACAACTTCTGCAAACTGGCACAAGGTATAGCAGTTTAAGCATCTTTATACCGATAACTCAATGTCCAATGACTGTCAGTCTGTGCCAATTTTATCACAAGTAATGTAGCTGCACTGAACCTGTCCCCCATAAAAAACTGACAAATTCACTTACTGTGCCTGAAAGGCATCAGGTCACACCAGACATCTGAATGGTTTGCAGGCTTCTTCTGCAGAACCAATATGCAAGATTTTGCTTCTGGATGAGACAGTACTGTCAAAAAAACCCACAGCAGCCTTAAGTTTTGACACACAAAGTTTGTATGTACTGTGGGAAATATTAAGGAGTACTTCTTGTAGACAAGTTCTGCTATGAGAAGGTCCAGTAAAAATTTTGCTACTGATTGCTCTGTGCACACCACTAGCACAACATCAGATACACCACAGGTGTAAAGAACATTGTTTCCTTGCCTAGAACAGCAACTTTAGTTTAAATGTATTTTTTCTACAGAAACCAAATTAAATTAAAACAAGCAAATTACGCTTGTTTTTTTAACGTTGTTTTATTTCATCCTTTGTTTTTTTTCTTTACTTAAGGAAACATCTTGCCAAAATACACTTCCTTTAAGATACCTGTCTCTCACCAACTACCTCTTCCTTTTCCACTAACAATGAAGTCAGAAATGCAGACATACAATTCCCCAATATCAGACCAACACAAAATCTTGGTTGACAAAATATTAGCATGTGCCTCTGTCATCACAGAAATTTGGTTTGCTTTCTTCCACCACAGAATGTATTTCTTAAACTTGTAAATCCTTCGTAAAATACAATATGAACAAACTTATTGTATTTCCCAGGAAGATCTAAAGTGGTAAATTACACTGAAGACATAATACTGGGGTTTTAGATTCAAAACTATAGATTTCACGAAATAACGAGTCTTCATAAATAACATTGAACTGCGCATTTAAACTAGCTTGTTAAGATTATCAAAACATTAATATTTTTTTCTTATCACACATTTTCATGTATCTGCAGCTAAAAGAAACTTTTTTAGAGAAAGCTTCACTCTACAAAGAAGCAGTAACAGAGGCTGTAATAATATTTATTTCTTATCTGCAAGACAGTGGTTTTGTAAGAGCTCCATCAATATATTACTTACTGTTGAAGCATATCACAGTCTGTGTCAGAAGAATAAATTACTATTAGAAAAATCTACTAAAAATGAATAAACACATAGCCATGCTGCTTTTTGTACATTTGCTTCTGTCTAGGCAGACTGATTAACTCTACTTATATATGGATAAATAGCACATAGCTGTGAGTATTCACAATTTTTTCACTTTTTAATTTTTGCACATGTACCCAGGGCCTAATTCACAGGTTATTATAAAGGCCGCTACAAAGATATCATTAGATTAAACTAATTCTCAGTTCTGTTTTTCAAACTGCAGAAATAGGAGAGTGATCAGATCACTGAATCAGGAGTTTTAAATGGAATTGGGAAAAGAATAGTCACCTAACTGGTATTACCCGACAGAAGAAAACCAGACTCCTCTTTTTTTTTTTTTTTTTTTTCTTTTCTTTTGGTGTCGTGATTAGTCACCTACCATCACCAATACTAGAGACAGTAGATATATTATTTTGCTGGAGACAGATGATTATTTCACACCGTAATTTTACATTAAATAAGGTTATAAAGTATGTTCTACAACACTAGTATGAGAAAATAAGAAGGTCATAAATAAAAGTTAACAGAGTTATTAAAAACATCATGTGGCATCACCTCATGTCCTTCTATGAATAGCAACAGACCCTGTAAGTAAGACATCTGCTTTTCTCCTGTTTTGGCTTTGCCTGCACTATCAAATGTGATCATTTATAGTATTTAACAGCTGATGCCTGTCAGCTTTGTATTTGACCACTTGCAAACCAAAAAGTAAAACTTATTTCCGTGTTCTTGCATACTTTAACATATATTTTAAAGTGGTATAACATTTATTTTATATAGGCCCTTGTTGCACATATGCTTGGCTGCGTAGTCTTGGCAGCTCAAGGGTATATTTCATCAATATTTGCATTTGAGTAACGGATCTGTAAGTAAAAGTTTCCAGGCAATACACATGTGTTTTCACAAAAATGTATCT
Organism: Pluvialis apricaria; assembly: GCA_017639485.1. Taxonomy (NCBI): domain Eukaryota; kingdom Metazoa; phylum Chordata; class Aves; order Charadriiformes; family Charadriidae; genus Pluvialis; species Pluvialis apricaria. The sequence continues at coordinate 44,714,020 of CM030044.1, read as the reverse complement.
ATTGAATGATTATTTGAATGTTTTAAATTACAAGTAGATCCTTATTTACACTTTCTATTTAATGGCATTTTGTTGTTTGGAGAAACTGTATGAGGGCAATTACACTAATAGCTGGTACCAGGGGGTAAATTAACTAAGCATGTGCTTAGGTAGCCAGCAGTGCTGGGGCTGCTAAGTCTGTTTTTCTTTACAATAAATGCCAGACTTGTGGTTTAATAGCAATAATGCTTGCCCATATTTTATATATAGTACACATCTGTTAAAAGATGATTGTATTGTAATTGTAAATATTAAAATAAATTGTCTTAAATGCAGAAAAGTAAATTGTGAATATTTAGCCTGTAATTACATTTATTTCCCAAATGCTGCTAGTGGAATAGAACATTTCCTCCTAATTATCGTAAATCACACTCTTTTCCATCACAGATTCTTTGAACACATGCATATTTTCACCTTAGCATTTTAAGACTTTTTAATACAAAAGAATGCTTTGTGAAGGTTGTGATTCTGCCAGTACTTTGAAAGTGAGATCATGTGCTGCAGTTAATGCTACCATCACCTCATACTTGTCCTGTAATTATCAACATCATTAAAGAAAGCCCTTGACCCTTTATGCAGAAATAATTATCTGTCTTTTTTTTTTCCTACCCTATAGCAAAGGCTGTTCTCATCCAAGGACAAAATTCAAAATTACCAAAGATGCAAACACAAAGAAGTCACTTAACGTGTCAGGGTGGTCTATACCAGCCAAGTTAACCGTACAGGGTCTCCCGTGCAGTCTGTGCAAGGAGTTAAGTGCTTCTAAAAAGGCTAAATTGCTGGGCAGGGAGATGTTCATTTAGCTAGTAAAAAGCAGTAAGTACTAAAGTCTCCCAGCTCCCACCTCCACCTACATATAACGTGCTTAACAGAGCTGAAAATTAGATGCTTTCAGCCACTTGGATTGAAATTCCTACCGCTCTTTGAGTAGCCACAGAATTGAGGCAAATTTCTTTTTCTTTGCTGCAATGACCTTGTGAGAGGTCCCTCAGGAAATAGGGAAATACCCTTGTCCTGAAAAGCCTCTATCTGTAAGTCCTTCTATGAATGTCTCTCTCAGTTCATGCAACTCAGTTCACCTCTGGCTCATGCTGTATTACCGATACAGACGGCATTTGGGAAGCCTGCATTTTGCCCTTTTTCGTATTAATGGAACTTTGTTGAAATCAATGACAGTTTTATCCTTGAAAATAATGTAAAAGTTAGATTTTTTGGTATTCATCTGCCACAAAACAATAGGCTGTATATTGCCATTGCTTTTTATGTAGTATTGTCTACTCAAACAAGTTATGTTCTTCCACCATCCATGCTACCAATATAGTAAAAAGTACTAAGCTATTTTAAAGCCAGCATTAACTGTGACTTGTATTACAATATGAAACCTATGATACAGTCATAGAATCATAGAATGGTTTAGGTTGGAAGGGACCATAAAGATCACCTCGTTCCAACCCCCCTGCCAAGGGCAGGGACACCTCCCACCAGACCACGTTGCTCAAAGGCCCATCCAGCCTGGCCTTGAAGACTTCCAGGGATGGGGCACCCACAACTTCTTTGGGCAACCTGTTCCAGTGTCTCACCACCCTCAGAGTGAAAAATTTCTTCCTAATATCTAATCTAAATCTCCTCTCTTTCAGTTTGAAGTGATTACCCCTTGTCCTACCACTACATGTCCTTGTAAAAAGTCCCTCTCCAGCTTTCTTGTGGGCTCCCTTCAGACACTGGAGAGCTGCTATAAGGTCTCCCTGGAGCCTTCTCTTCTCCAGGCTGAGAACCCCGACTCTCTCAGCCTGATTTCATAGGAGAGGTGCTCCAACCTTCTGATCATCTTCACGGTCCTCCTTTGGACCCTCTCCAATAGGTCCATGTCCTTCTTGTGTTGAGGGCTCCATAGATAGCCACAATATTCCTGGCTGGGTCTCACAAACGCCACCTGTGTGGCCTTGCCTTTACCCAAAAGCTTTAGCTCTAATAACTGGCATTTTAAATGGTACTTTACAGAGTCTAAACGTCTTTCTTACTGAGATCATATGTACCAGCACCTCCTGGTGAAAATGGAGTACTTCACCCTGCAGACACATACATGCAACCAGACAGGGTGCTGCTGAGGGCACGGGCTCATGTCACCACAAAGCCATTTTCTATGATACTGCAAAGGTCTTGGCAGTCAAGAGGTTCCTGATGACTGGAAAAAGGCAACTGTCACACCTGCCTTCAGGGAGGAGGATCCAGGAAACTACGGACTGGGCAGCCAGACCTCAGTTCCAGAGGTTAGAGCAGGTCCTCCCTGAACCCATACCTAAGCACATGGAGATGGTGACTGGGAACTGCCAGCGTGGGTCTGCCCAACCTGATTCCCTCTAGGAAGAGGTTTCTGATTGCATAGATAAGGGGCAAGGAGGGTGGGTGGGGAGGGGGTGAGCAACGGGGCAGGGGAAGAAGCTAGCAGACACAGCAGTGAGGGGCAGGGCAAAGAAAAGGAAAGAGAGCAGTCAGCACTAAAGAACCAGTGCTGTACGGGCTGGACACATGGACTGATAGAAACCTCCTTAAGTTCAACAAAGGCCCATGCAAAGTCCTTTGTCTTAGCAGAAATAACCCCATGCATCAGTATGGGTTGGGGGTCAACTAGTTAGAAAGCTTTACCGAGTAAGACCGGCGTGCGCTGGTGAACCAGTTGAACATAAGTCAGCAGTGTGACCCTGCAGTGGCGACAACCAGCTACGTACCAGGCTCTATCAAAGCAGCAAGCAGGTCCAAGAAAGCGAGCCACCTTCTGCTTTCAGCACTTGTAAGACTGCCTGTGGAGTACCGTGTCCTACTTAGAGCTCCCTAGTACAGGACAACTGCTGAGACAGTGAAGCAGGTGACCAGCAGATGGCTGCCAAGGTGGTCAGGGAGCTGGAGCACATGCCGCTCCCCGGAGAGGATGAGAGAACCAGGTTTGTTCTGCCTTCTGGGAAGGCTAAGAATCAGAAGCAGGACAAATTCTCATAGCAACACACTGCAATTTTGCCCTATTAGAAAACCCAGTATAAGTAGGGAAAAAAATGCCTTGAGTGTTGTGGTTTAGGCAGGGCTGGCCACTAAACGAACAAAGAAGAGAAGAGAGAAAGAAAAAGGGAGAGAGGCTTATGGGTCAAAAAGAAACTAAACTATTTTAATGAAATATTAATAATAAAAATTAGTAATATTAATGAGAAAATAATGAAACATATACAGTATTTTTGTGGTTTGGGCTGGACTGGGCACTGAACGAATGACAGAACCAGTATTGAGCTCCTAGGACAATGATCCCAACAGACATGAGGAAAGCCCCAGACTGCACTCAGTGATGGACAGAAACTGGATTCTTGACCTGGACTTGGGAACACATGGATCAGGATCAAAGGCAGACAAACAGACAGAGTCCTTCTTGGATGTCAACCATTGAAGAAAGAGGGCTGACCCTTTGATCCCTCAGCTTTTATACTGAGCCTGAGGCAGATGGGGTGGAATACCCTGCTGGTCAGTTTTGGGTCACCTGTCCTGTCCGCTCCTCCCCGCAGGTGGGACCCCACTGCGCTTTTCCGCTTCTGACCCTCCGACGGGGCAAACAACACAGTTGGTTGGCCTTGGGTGTTAGAGCAATAAGTATAAGCAGGAGCCTCTCCGCATACCATGCCTGGGCATCAGCTATAAACACGGGTCTGATCACTCTGAGAGAGTGAACATCGTCTGCACAATATGCTGTTAATTTCAGTAGTTAGAAGAGGCCCAGCTAAGAAGCAAAGTTACTGAACAAAATTGGTCCTGTTTTACCTCAAACCAGGACACAGACATTTCACATTAATGCAGTATCCAATATTTACAATACTATTTGCCAATAAATAGTATGTCAGTTCTGATTTTCAGGATCAGTAGGCTGATGAAGGGTGTAATTCTATGTAGGGCTTCCAATGAATCTGAAAATATTTTGTAAGAAGAACTATTTGCAGGGCATCACTTCAACATTTTATGCATTTCTAATATTACATCATTTTTACTTCACAGCAAACACTAAGCACAATACAGCAAACTTTGTTATACTGCGAACAGTAGCCTCATTAACCTGGTGTCATGGTTTGGGCTGGGCTGGCCACCAAAACGAACCACAGATGCTCTCTTTTCCTTCTGTCCCCTTCAGAGAGGGGAGAGCATCTCCCTTCAGGGAGAGAAGGATGAGAGAGAAAAGAGACTTACGAGTTTAAAAAGAAACTAAAATACTTTAATGAAAATATTAATAAAATAATAAAAAGGAAATAATGAAATATATACAAAACTGTATCAAGCTCCCAGGATGACAGTCACCTCACTGGCTGGCACTGGGAAAGTCCCAGACTGGGTTCAGTGACGGAGGGGAACTGGATTCAGAAACACACAGATCAGGATCAAAGGCAGACGAAGACAGTCCTGTCCTCGTGGACACCCGCCAGTGAAGAAAGAGGTCTGACCCTTTGATCCCTCAGCTTTTACACTGAGCATGAGGCAGATGGGGTGGAATACCCCGTTGGTCAGGTTTGGGTCACCTGTCCTGTCCGCTCCTCCCCGCAGGTGGGACCCCACTGCGCTTTTCCGCTTCCGACCCTCCGACGGGGCACATAACAAAGTTATCCGGCCTTGGGTGTTAGAGCAGTAACTATAAGCAGGAGCCTCTCCGCACACCACGCCTCGGTATGAATTACAAACATCAGGCCCTACCACTGCTAGAAGCGGACGCTGTCTGAAAAATATGCTGTTAACTTCATAGAGTGCAGTCAGAAGAGGCTTAACGGAAAAGTACAATTACTGAAAAGGAAATTGGTTCTGTTTTACCTCAAACCAGGACATTAAGGCAAAAAAAGATTAAAAAGCGACACACTGATACAAAAGTATGCTACACACGCATTCAGATGAGGAGCTGATTTGCAGGGAACTTCTACCTCTTCTGTTGAATTAGAAAGAGTTGCAATGTCAGGCTGCCCTTAACATCTCATTTGCTGTCATTACTGTTGGCATTCTGTTCCTTCTAGGACCATAATGCAGAGAATTGGATCTGAAATGAGAGGTGCTATTTACTTTTTAAAGTCCCTTTTCCCCTTTCCTCCCAGGTAAATACATTTAAGTTTGCTTGCCACCAGATAACTCAGAAGCACTGTACTATAAATCACTCTTCCTTCCCTATAACAAAAACCTTAAAGTTATTTCTGTTTTATTTTAAACAGAAATGCTTGACATTATTATGGCAAGACATTAAGAAAAAGGGCTTTATATTTAGAACTGAATATTATGTTTACTCTTCTATCTAGTCATGTCCCACACTCAGCTACTGTGAAAATTTCTCCTACTGATGTGACCTGAAACACGTAATTATTTTAGTGTGAAGCCACAGTACTGGAGCAGTCCAGCACAACCTTTAAGAAATCCCTTAACATTCCTAACTGATACTTTAAAACGACATTCTCTCAACTAGCTGTTGCTTCCTTAGGTCACCGCCTCCATTCAACAAGAAGGAAGTTGCTGGGTTATAACGACATGCATCGTTGTGGCGAAACTACTATCAGTAGGATTAGCCTAGTCCTCAAGCTGCTCTTGCCAGCCTAGTTTATTTGGAAACCTGCCACATTCTTCAGTCCAGACACTGCCTTGTTCTACAGTTTGAGGGTAAATACCTTTACAGGAAGCAGGGTGCAGCAAAATTTCTGAGAACTTCCTTTTTTCTACTGCCTCACCTTAGTGACAAAGCTTTTAAATGTGATACTCTGATACAGGTACCTGGCACCGCCACAGCCAATTTATTGTTTTTGTTTTCTTCAATAACTGTAAGAAAGGCAGGAAGAGCAAACTTTCATCATTAATATAACAGCACCCAAATCATTGCAGGTTTCATACTTTAAGACTTAATTAGTTTGAAGTTTCCATTGTGATCAGCAATGAAGAAACGCAGTTTATTTTTCCCATTAATATGAAAACATTCCTGAAGAATACAGCTTCTGAAAGGGCACAGTCAGATACACTGCAGGTGAGAAGTGTGTTTAGCAACTGAAAGAATGTTAGCAAGAAAAAGTGAGTTTGTAAAATAGCATGGAAAGAGAGAGGACAGAAAAAGCAGGAACTAGAAGGCTACATGAAACTCGTGAGACCAGCTGCCATGACAAGTGCCTTCAGCAGCTCATACAGGAATTCTGCTGCACTGCCCAGCAGGAGCGTGGCCAGACCTCTGCCCCAGACAACTACCAGGGTCAGTTGGGGTTGCAACCTGTTCTCTGAATTCAGCCTGTAAGAACTGTCCCTGCTCTGGCAGGGGGGTTGGACTTAGATGATCTCCAGAGGTCACTTCCAGCCCTGACGATTCTGTGATTCTGCAACTCCAATTACCTGAAGGACTGCGACAGGCACCAATGCTTGGCACACTGAAGCAACATACAGACGCAATACACACAGAGAGCACAAAAGCATTTAGACTAGTAATAGAGAAGTTGGTTCTGAGAGCCAATAAAGTGAATGGGCACAAACCAATGACCGGTACACACAGCCACATATACCATTTTCTGCTTGACGTACTGCTCTTAACTAAGCATGCTTTCTCAAAATAATTTTATTTCATTCCTTTTCTTGTCTGAAAAACTATGCAATACTTTTCCTTAATTCTGAAAGTTTAAACACAGATCTGGCATCATGATACGCCAGAAAATTGCACTGAAGTATCTACAGAGCAGTCAAGCTCTACACAGCTCGCAGTACTGAGATTTACCTTCTTGCTTGCACTGGAGAACAGGCATAGGAGTAGACTTCAGAAAGAACATCCTGAGAACAAAGACAAGGACAAGGAAGGGAGGGGGAGAAGGAAAAGTCAGACAAATAACAGTGCCTTTAACGTGGGAGCAGGAAGGGGGAGGGAAGAGGACCAAAGACAGACGCACAAACTTTTTAGCAGAGATGACTAAACCTTAACACAAATGCAGAAAAAGAAGGGCAGCTGCGACTTCATCAGCTGAAACAAAGACAACACTTGACTGCTCGCTTTTAGTGACATTCCTCTTGCTTTGCACAAGGAGAATAAAATCTGTGGATTATTCACTTAGCTTGGATTTTAAGGACTCCTATCCTTTTACACGGTAAGGCCAAAATTTCAAAGGTTTCCCTAACTCATCACAAAAGAAATGTTTCCATAAAACTGCACTAAAGATTTACAGTCAACTAGATTACCTTTTACAAGGATTACATGAGATAAAACTTGGTCAGTTTCCTACTAACAAGCAATTTTTTCTTTAACTGTAACTAAAGATCCAGCAATGTAGATTCCACACAGGCAAAAGTTTTTGCTGTTACAGCTCTAAATGATGCACAATTCCCAACGGCCTCAGAAAATAAAGCCAAAGATGACTCAGAGGGCTATCGTTTGCTCAGGTTCTCTTCAGAGTGGGCAGGGAAAGGGTAGGAGAGGAAGGAAAGGGGCATAGCAATTTATGCATTTCTAAACTGTATAAAATAAAACCTAAAAAAGCTCATGCCTTGAGCCTGAAAAAGCTCAAGATTCCCCCTCCTCCACCTTCCTCCATTTTTACCTTACTTAGCAAATTACCGCTAGTATTACTTAGGTCATTTGGAGTCTCAAAGGATGCTTTTCAATTGGGGACAGGGCAGTAGGGTAATACTGACAGTCTCCCGCAGCAATTCCCAACGGTCTAACACACATTGTTCTGTGAAAGAAAAGGCTCTGAAAAAAGGTACTGACAGTCCAATTGAAAAATCCCTCTCCTGGCTACCAACTTTACATTCTTTGCAAACACCATCAACACTGCAGACCTCTCCCGTTGTTGGTCCTCTACCCCTGACAGAATTTTAATTCTTCTAATTTCAAAGGAAAAAAAACCCCACAAACTAAAAAACAAGAGAAAGGAAAAGGATGGGAAAAAGGAAAGGGAAGAACAAAAAAAAAACCCAATCAAACCACTTCTGATACTCTATACACTCAACAAGGTGTCTATTTTTCTTTTAAAGTGACTAAACAGCTTCCACCAAAGTTAAATGAAAGCTTTAATACATTTATTTTTATACATTCTAAAAGCAGAAATTAAAAAAAATCAATCAAAATTAAGACCAACATTAAACATACATATACAACAGGTTTGTAGCACAAGCATTTGACTACACTGTGAAAAAGCTAGACAAGTAATCATAAGAATGAATAAGGTGGCCTGTGGGTTCAAAACTGTTAGCAATGATTAATATTAACATGACAAAAAATAGATGCCCCATGTTATAATCCTTCTTTTCTGTTAATAAAAGATTTAAAAATATTTGGTGCGTTTTAAAAAATATACAGCCTTTTATCTCATTTATATATAGGGTGGTATTTCACACACCCCCACCCTGAACATTTAGAAGAAAATCTTTCATTTCTCTACACTTCAGGTCCTTGCACACTGAATATGTATTTGAGTTTTCAGGTTGGTATAGTCAGAAGTGATTGCATTTAAACAATAATTCTTTGTTTAAATTTACTCAACTGCTTTCCTCCAAGAAAAGACTGAGAGTCTCCTATAGCTACCTTTTAAAACCAGGTAGGTAATCATCCTTGAAAAAGTATAACAACAAGATGGTTTGTTTATTGTTATCCATTTCCTGACAAATTCTGCTACTCCAGATCACCAGCTGAGGACACCGAGGACTTTGCAGAATGAAAATGATAAAAGAGAATTTCAAATCAAGACAGAAATATTTGAAAGCTTATTTCAATAATATCACCATAAGAAACAAACTGCTAAGTTTCACTCCAACAAGTCATCTCCCCCTCTCCTTTTTCCATTATTTGTCCTGATAAGAGAAAGGACATACCACTTAACTTTAAATTTTAACTTTTAACAGTCCTTCAGGGGAAATCTGACTTAAGTGTTTCCTAATACACAGTCTGCAAGTTTGCACATGTTATTTATTCAAACGTTTCTTCAACTGTTCTAGATGCCTTGCATCAACATCCTGGAGAATTAATACAGTGGCTTTAGACTGAAGTGGATTAAACTCTATAGTCATCAAACAACAGAGATCTATCAGTTGTTTTTGACATTTCGCTAAACCGTCCTTAAGCTTCAGATGTAAAGCTGGATCCTTTTTCAGCCTATTCATTTCAGGCACTGAAAAGCCAATCAAGCTTGTTAGAATATCATCAGCAAAATCTACTTCAAGGTAAGCTGAGCCATCAGAAATTTTTGCCTTTATACCCCAGGATCCATTGCTGCTTGTGAGGTTTCCAGTGAGAGTAACAATAAAACATTTAACTTTCAGAATTGTAACAGTTTCTGGTTTTTTTGCAAGGAGAAGAGAAATATATGTGAAAGGTGGAGAATCTAAATCTAGATGTGACTCTACTGCTCTGCAAGGAAAGGTCTGTGAATCATGCTTCTGCTGATCCGCTTCGGGGTTCGTTTTTGGGAAAAATACAGGATTATCACTTAACAGTCTGCTGTCAGAAGTGTGCTGGGATTCACATCTGCTCTCATCTAGGTTTGTATCATTCTGCCTTTCTTCAGGAGGATTTTCCAAAGAAAAATCTGCAGAACTGCAGGTCTGATGCACATTCTTGTGCTGTGAAAAGCTACTCGCACTATTTCCATCTCCATCAAACACTGTTCTTCCCAAAGTCTTTGGCTTGCTGGTAGCTTCTACAGGTTTATCTCTTTCATTCACATCGTTTTTTTCACAAATGCCATTTAAAGATGAATTGCAGGAGCTTCTAGATGTATGCGGAAGTCTCTCAGTAATTAAACCTATGTTTCTGTTCATGACCACTGGTGGCACATCTTCCAGCTCTCTTTGCATCTCTTCTTCCAGAAAAAAGTCATCTTCTAAAGGAAAGTCATTCAAAAAGCCATCAAGATATTCTACAGGAGGTGAAACTTGTTCATCTGAATGAGGCAAAGGACTTCCAGATTCCCGTAGCAAAACATTTCCATTGTGTGCAGTCAGTGAACCTGAGGCTGTAGTGAAATTGTTGCTTCTACTGCAGTATCCACTTTCTAAAGATGTTCCATTGTTTAAAGCAAATTCGTTATTTTCATCAAGACTGGCTAAAAGCTCTTCATCAGAAGGTCCTGGAGTTTGTTCTAATTCATCCACAGGCCTTGAAGCAATTTGGTCATGACCAGCTTGTCCAACAGAATTAGGATTTTCACTTTCTCCAATTAATCTAGTGAGGACCCTTTCCTGAGAATACTCCTCCACAAGAGCATCCACTTCACCCCCCAACAGTTTCACATTTTCTGGTTTAAGCAGAAGGACTCCAAGACGATATGCAATATTACCCTGTACAGTGATTTTTGTTCCAGGAGGAAGATTATTGTGGAGGACAGGCACTGGTTGATACTCCATGCCCTGAATTTGATGTATCCCGTCAGTTAGTTGCAGCATCAGCATTCGAGTAGGCTTTGCTTCCCAGGGCTTCGGGAAAGCCTGAGTACTGGCTGTTACTTCTTCATTTACTGTACTTTTCCCTCTTAGCTTCTGCAACTGGGAATACGCTGGCTGGCTAACATCAAGGAGTGAATCAATCTGTATGGAGTAGAAGCCCGACAACTCTCCTTTGGGAGCATCTAAGATGCAGCCAGGCAAAACGGGATATTCCAAATCTCTTAGATCGGTAAGAAGCCATTGCTCAAATACCTGTTTGTTAATCTGAGCTTGACTTAAGTTACTACCACTATTTTCTTCCTGGATCCAACTAATACATGCTTCCAGCCATGTCAGAGGAACTTTAATATGCCATGTGGATGAAAGCCAAGTTTCCACTCTTGCTGCAATGTTAGATGTAGACATTTTCTTTCAAGTTAAGAGAGTGAATTCCCTAGAACAAAACCCAAAGAGACATATTTACTCTTCTGACAACAGCTAAAGTTATGACAAGTCTCTTGCTCATATTATATAGAAATTTCCTTTCAATTCAAAGTTCTACTATTCTAAGTGTAACCAGATAGAGTAAATTTAAATGAAAAACACTTCTACAAATAATAAAAATAAACACGCATTTCCAATATTTAAAGTTTCAATCAGCGTAAAAAGTATGTGCAGTTTACTCACTATGGAGTGTCACAAAATTATGGAGACTGCTACAAGCAACCTGCTAGGTGAATTCCCCTTTTCTGTTGATTTCATTAGAAACATATAACTGAAATCCTTTTGTTATGGATGGAAAGCAAACCAACACCACCACCCCCGAAGTAGGTCGTTATATATAATGTCCTTTATTTTTTCGGTTTTATTTCTGTGGGTGCTGCTGTTAACACACAGTTTCCTTTAGAAATTGACCTGAGAAGTTATTATCCCACTTCATCAGCACTGTTATGAACAGAAGTAAGAGACACAATCTACAACAGAACCACGTTGGGATCTGTCAGCACTTGCATAACAAGCGTGACTTTTGCACTCTAACTGGATGAAAACTTTGTACCTGACAATAGAAAGCTAGCTTGAAACATTGTTAGCTAGAGACTCAGTTCAGAGTTTGGCTGCAAGAGCAACAACGCTTGGCAGGCATCATCTCAGGAACATCAGTGGCTAATAAGCTCTAGCTTCTTGTTAGTTTAAGAAGTAGCTATGCACGAATAGAGTAGAATAGAGTAGAATAGAGTAGAATAGAGTAGAATAGAGTAGAATAGAGTAGAATAGAGTAGAATAGAGTAGAATAGAGTAGAATAGAGTAGAATAGAGTAGAATAGAGTAGAATAGAGTAGAATAGAGTAGAATAGAGTAGAATAGAGTAGAATAGAGTAGAATAGAGTAGAATAGAGTAGAATAGAGTAGAATAGAGTAGAATAGAGTAGTTCAGTTGGAGGTGACCTACAACAATCATCTAGTCCAACTGGCTCACCAATTAAGGGCTGACCAAGTTGAAGTACGTTATTAAGCGCATTGTCCAAATGCCTCTTAAACACTGATGGGTTTGGGGCATCGACCACCTCTCTAGGAAGCCTGTTCCAGTGCGTGACCACCCTCTAGATACAGAAACGTTTCCTGATGTCCAGTCTAAACCTCCCCTGATGTGCCTTTGAACCATTCCCATGTGTCCTATCACTGGATCCCAGGGAGAAGAGAACAGCACCTCCCTCTCCACTTTCACCCCTTGGGAAGTGGTAGAGAGCAATGAGGTCATCCCTCAGCCTCATTTTCTCTAAGCATGAAGTCCTTAGCTGCTCCTCAAAGGACATGCCTTCCAGCCCTTCCACCAGTTTTGCTGGATGCATTTGAGTACCTTCACATCCTTAAATTGTGGGGCCCAGAACTGCACACAGTACGCAAAGTGAGGCCGCACTAATGCTAAGTACAGCGGGATAATCACCTCTTTTGACCAGGTGGTTACGCTGTGTGCGATGCACCCCAGGATGGTGTTTGCCCTCTGGGCTGCCAGGGCACACTGCTGACTCACATTGAGCCTGCTGTCAACCAGCACCCCCAGATCCCTTTCTGCAGGGCTGCTCTCCAGCCATTTGCCGCCCAATCTGTACTTGTGCCCAGCATTACTCCATCCCTGGTGCAAGATCAAGCATTTGAACTTGTTAAATGGCATGCCATTAATTGTTGCCCGATGCTCCAACCTATCTAGATCCCTCTTCAAGGCCTCTCATCCCTCAAGAGTCAACAGTACGTCCAGTTCAGCATCACCTGCAAACCTGCTAATGGCGCATTCAACTCCTGCATCCAGGTCGTTGATACAAGTAGAGAAGAGATATTAGGCTCCCTGTGTCTGGGTCACATTTAACCCCTTAGAAAGGACGACCAAAGAGCTCAACCTCCCTACATAGCGCAACAAAAACAAAAATTACCACAAGAATAGTTAAGGAACACCAGGCTTGGGTTTTGTTGTTGGTTTGTTGCAGGGTGGGGTTTTTTTTGTCACTATAACAAAAAAAAGAAAGAACCCACCCTGCCTCCAAGCTCTCCTCAAAGCTCCACGGCTCGGAAGACACCGTGCGGGTAAGTCGAGCAGTGAAGCGCCCGCCTGCCGCTCGCCCGGCGCTGCCTCCGCGGGCCGCGGCCCCGAGGGGCGCTGCGGGAGTGAGGTGAGGTGAGGCCGGGGCGGCTGTCGCACCCCGCAGCCCCTTCAGAGGGGCCGAGGCCCTTCCCCCGGCCCCGCCCCGCCCGCAGCTGAGACACCCGCACTTACCGGGACGAGCAGGCGGTACCGGCGGGGCAGCCCCGGCTCCCACCGCCGCAGGCTGAGGGGGGGGGAGCGGGGGGAAGAGGGCGCGGCCGCTCCCCGCGCGCAGCCCCCCAAAAACCCCGCGCGCCCCAGCAGCCAATAGGAGGCGCGCGCCGCGCGCGCTTTTAAGCATCGCGAGAGCCCCCGCCTTCCCCCCCCCCCCCGCCCGCCCCCTTGCCCCCCCCCCGGCGCCGAGCAGCGAGCACAAGGCGGGGTTTTCGCGGACGCCATTTTCTCTTCTCACGACCGAGGTCGCTCTCGCTCTCCTTTGCCGCCCCCCGCTGCCTGCGCCGCTTCCATCGCGGCTCCCACCGGGCAGGTAAAAAGACCAACCGGCCGCGGCGCGGCGGTGCGGGGCGGACGGCGCTGCCCCTCCTCCCGGCGGCCGGGCCTCTCTCACCCTGGGCCTCACGGAGGGCGGGGCGGGGCGGAGCGGGGTGTCCCGCCTTGACGGGCAGCGGCCTTACCCAATGGGGCGGCGGCGGTCCCGCGCAGGGGGGGAAGCGGCGGGGCCAATCGCCCGGTGGCGCTGGTGGATGTGCGCGTTGGCGGTGGGGGCTGCTCCCCTTTCTCTCCCGTACGCGGCGGGGCCGGCGGCCGGCGCAGGTACGCGCAGCCCGCGGCGGGATGTAGCTGGGGTCGGCGAGGAGGGGGCGCTGCCCGCGCGTTGGGGGGCGACACGACGACACAGGCCAGGCCGGGCCTTCTTAGGGCCAGCGGGGCTGCCGTCGTGCCCCTCTCGGCGCCCTTGCGTGACACAGCGATGTGGGAGGCCCGCGCCTCCCCTGTGGCGGGGCTTCAAGCCCCAGGATCCGCCGCCGCCGCGCCGCGGGACTCCCGCGGGCTCCCTCAGGGGTGGCGGTGGGATGGGGTGAGCGCTGCGTGGAGGAGGAGGAGGAGGAGGAGAGCGGGGTGTCGCCGCCTCAGCTGCCGCTGGGGGTGGCACCTCGGGCGGCGAAGGACAGTGCGCGGGCCCCAGGGGCCCGTCCCGCCCCGAGGGGAAGGCGAGAAGGGTGGCCGCTGCCGCTGCGGGCGGCCCTGGGCCCTGCGGCCCAGCCAGCGTGGCTCCCGGTGGAGGCCGGCAGCGCTAGCGGGCCCTCTCTGAGGGCGGGGGAGCGGCCGCCGCCGCCGCCGCCTTCCTGCGCCCGCCCTTGGTAACTCTGTGCCCGGGGCGAGTTGTCGGGAATTATGGCGGGCGGAGGGGAGGGCGCTCTCGGCCCCGGCCTGTGCGGGGGAGGCCGATCGGGGAGCGACCCGCGTCGCGGCCCGCCGCTTTCGGGGGCGGCGGCGGAGCCCCCTTGGCGGGGAGGCTGTCCCGCGCCGCCGGCTGCGCTGGGTCTGGGGCCGCCGGGCGCCTCCTTTGTGTCTCCCCGTGCGGAGGGGGTTAAATCTCCTTGCGACCGCGTGGTGGTGGTGGCGGCGGCTTTTCCGCTGCCGGCTCCGCCTAGCAGCGGGCAGGCGCCATTACAGCGGCCGCCATTTCTGCGGGTCCCCTCCGCCGCCGGGGAGGTGAGGCTGGGGCGGCGAGGGTGATGCAGCGCCGCCGTCGATCTCTCGCCCCGGAGCCAGCCGGGCTCACCGCCGCGGCGGGCGGGCAGCGGACGGAGGCTGTGCCGGCGGCTGGAGGCGCGGCGGGCCGCAGGGAGCGGGGCCGGGCGGGGGGGGAGGCGGGGAGAGAGAGGGACAGAGAGAGGAGAGACGGGCGGGAAGAGCCGCTGCGCCCCGGGGGGAGCGGGGCTGAGGCGCACCCGCGTTTGCCGGCTCTTATGTCTGTGGTGGCTGGTGCCGCCTCCCGGCTTTCGTGGCGGCTTTATCCTTTGGGTGTTTAGAAAAACATGGCATTAGTCGATTTAATCCCGCGAAGTCGGATTTCCCCAGCAGAGCGCCGTAACTGAGCGCCCGTCGGTTCGGGCGGCTGGGGGAGGCCAGGCGGGTGAACGCACGCCGCTCGGGGAGACTGAGCCCTGAACAGTGTATCACAGTTCCCTCCCCGCAGCCCTAAAATTCTTGGGGTGATTGGAAACAGAACAACCGAGGTCCGAAAAAAGGGGTATTTAAACAGTGTAAAAAATCTGCCCGGCCCCTCCCTACGCTCCCCCGCATAACAGCATTTTGGCAACGTCTGGCTGAGGCTTCGCTGTCATTAAATCTCTGTGTGTCCGTTAGCTCAACTTTAAGTGCCTGGAAAGACCAGCGTGTGCTGGGAAGGCAGTGCCTGCTGTTCACCTTTGCAAGCAGGGCAACAGTTTCAACGTAGCAGCTGCCTGAGAGTATGTTTAGAAAGTTAGACGCACCTCATTTTATTTTTCCTTCGTGGGTACCAGAATGGCTGCCTTTTGCTGAGGCAGTGGAGATTAATAAAATACAAGGGGGAAATATATGATTGTTTGGCTGTGTTATCTGTAGAAACACGTTTTTAAGAGAAAAAGTTGCAAAATATTTCTTTTGTCTAGACTTCTCTTTAATGTGACTTACTAGTATTCCGAGATCAAATTAACAAAAACAGGTCACAAACAAGATACCTGTTTCAGAAAATCATAGTGAAGTTCAGCAGCTTTTGAGGCTCTTGGTTGTGTGTGTGCAGAGGATTATATATGTAGCTACAGAGGGTGGTATTTTTAAAAGATTTTTTTTTTCCAGTGTGGCTAGAAGTTGTAATTTGTCTTTTTTTCATCTATTATACTTGAGCGGAAGGCATGCTAAAATGCCTGCTAGTACATTGGTAGAGAATTTATAAAACTTAATGCTGACAATTACCATAATGGGACTTTTTAGTTTAAATTGTTTGTAAGTAAACAGCAGGAGCAGATTGTTATGTAGTGTCTTTTAAAAAGTAAATCCGAGGCATGTATCCTATAACATGTTGAAAATTGGAGCTGGGTGCACGTTCACTTGAACTATCTGAAAGTAATTTTTAGTAAATGTGGTTACTTAAAACTAGTGTGTGTACTCAAAAACTATAATACAGACAATACTTGTTTTTCTGTAAGTTTACAGACTCGTCTTTTATCTCCTCTTAGTGGTGTGTTTGGCCTTGGTATGCTTTGTCTTTTATAAAGAGAAGCTTTGCAGCAAAAACTCAGGTCAAGCCTCTGGTCTTTGGCTGTAGTGAGAATCGGAGCTGTAAGTGAGCAGACTCACAACTGATCTATGCTGTTTTCATAGGCTCTCGAAGCAATAGGCTGTTGGATTTTGATCCCGCCCAGAATACTTGAGTTTTTCTCTGGAAGGATATATAATAGCGGTAAGTTCTAGAAGCAGGCATTTCTTTTTGCTTTTTCCCTTTCGCATGATGTACAGTTTGCCTTTTCACAAACGAGATGTACCAGCTTTTTTATTCTTCAACAGGTTTTGCCTGCCCACCTAAGAAACAAAGGCAATGGAGACTGAACAGCAGGAAGAGACCTTTACCAACACAGAGACAAATGGTAAATTTTTTAAAGGACTATTTCTTTTTAGAAAGAACCTCTTTAAATGTCAATGTTTCTAAATATTTTGTAATGCTTTAACTGTATCAAATATTTGTATCAGCAGTAGTTTTGCATTCTGCATTAAGTAGTATCATTTTTAGTTAGACTGTGTCATTACACATGCTTTTGAAGCATAAATGCATAAGCTTTCTGTTGGCATGTTTTAGACATGGGATAAGTAGCTGAAAGTTATGACTAAGGATTTGGAAGTATTTCATAGGTAAATATTCAGTGCTTGTGTACAGTGTGTGAATACCTAAGAATATTATCAGGCATATCCATTAATTGCATTTTGTTTACTGCAGGTTTTACATGCAGGGGCATAAATACATGAAATGTCTCTAAAGAGCTTTGTGAAAAACCACTTCGGCATAATTAGTGAGAAAGTTAGGGCATTAGTGCCGTAGATTCATGGTTTTTTTCCAAATCGTATTTGAAGTGGTACTTTACTATTATTCCACCAGTATTGGACAAACTACATGTGAGCTTTTTGCCTGAAAGGTTTTTCCCAATTGTATATTATAAATAAATACTAAGTGCACTGCTTTAAACAGCGTGTCATGATTTTCTCACTGGCTGTGTGCATCATTCTCACTTAAACCATAGTTCATAGATTTTTAAATGGATTTTCAGTAGTTAATTTGGTACGTAAGCTGATGAAATATAAAGACCTGTTTCTGTGCTTTAGCTGCTCAGAGTAGGCATCAATAATTAGTGTTGGGCTAATAGGAAAGAATGTATTAAGAATACAGAGCATGAATTTGGCATGCATTTGGCATGCATTCCATTTTATTATAACTTAGAAAGTTAAATAAATATTTGTGTTTCTCCCCTATGGACCTCTCTACAGGCAAACGTCCTGCAGAAGATATGGAGGAAGAGCAGGCCTTCAAAAGATCTCGGAACACGGATGAGATGGTTGAATTACGCATCCTGCTTCAGAGCAAAGTATGCTTTCTCGTTTTTACTGGTTTTGCTTATAGCATTGCTCAAGGCAGTGGTGACAGACTGTATGTTTGGATTATATGTTTAGAAAGAATATGTACTTTATTTAATACGAGGTAACTTGTTAGGAACCATTTTAAATGTGCATGAATGGTTGCAATAGTGTATTGCGACTGAATATCTTCAGTGATTCTTTTAAAGGGTAAGTCCTTAAGGATCATTACAGTTACTTTTGAAAGATGTACTTGCCAAAAAAATAAAGCAATAGAAATTATAAGGTGTTCTTACATTTGAATGGAAGGTTGTTATTTTGAGGGGAATGACTGCGTATTAGTCTTTGGAAAGGAAGCAGTTTGGAGAAAGATCAGCTAGTGATTGTAAATTAAATATGAGAGCTAAGACAAGAACTTCCTTAGGATTTTAGTAACTCCCTGAAACACATCTACTAAACTTGTTCAAATGTAACAACAGGAAGGAATGTGGGAGTAATGCTTCAGGGATTGCAGGGGTTTTGTCAACAATTGTAAATAGTTACAGTAAAGTTACTATGTATTACTTCCTCTGGTGTTTCCATTTGTTACAGATGATTTGTACTTTTTGAAGTATCTCAGTCTTTTGTGTTGGCATGGGGGAATGTTAACTCTGCATGGCATTTCTGACCAATAGTCAAGTTACATGGGGTGCCGTGAAATGTGTGGCATGCTGTTCACATCATGTATGATCTGTGTAACAAAAGCAATACTTTTGCATGTAATCCTTGAAATAACCTGGTAAAAATACAGTTTTGTAATTACTTTTCTTGACTGTCTGCCAGTTTATTCCTGTTGATGTTAGAGACTTGAAGTTAGTGGCCGTTAACATTGGCTTTAACCTTTTTCAGAATATAGTGCTCTGAGAAGTCTGTTAAGTTACAGAGTTATAAACCAAAATTATCACTTGAAGTTATGAAGAGATGTTAAGTAGAATTTGCGAACATAATCCTTTAAAAAAAAAAAAAGTTGATCAAGTAAGTTAGGGAAATCATTGACCCACATTACATTCATATAGTATATTTTTTTTGAGTGCTGTAGTTGATGAGATTGTTTCAACGCAGGCAGACTTGCCTAGAGACTTCCATTTGGAATTGAAATACTAGCTGCAAAATTGAATATCCTTCCCTTTCCTAAGTTTAGCGGTAAGAGCTGTTGGTCATTTTTTTCCATGGACAAACTATATCAGTTTGTTTCAATTTGATTTGAACCTTTCAAAAACAGTGCCCGCCTGCCCCCACCTGCCAGGCCAACAGGGTAATGCAAAAATAAACTTACCATTCTTAGTCTTGAGTTCAAAAACATAGTCTGTGCTGTGTTGGCATAACATAACTTCTGAAAACTATTTTCCAGAATGCTGGAGCAGTGATTGGAAAAGGTGGCAAAAATATTAAGGCACTTCGTACAGACGTGAGTATATATGGGTTCGAACTAATCTAACACCAATTCTTTCAGAGCACTACCTCCAAAGCTTTTTCGCGTGCATTTCTAGAAATGGGAGCAATTCAACTCTAGACATCAATAGTCTAGTTACAAGCCATTTGTAATGATTGTTAGAGAAGATAACTTAGTTCTTCAATTTCTTTTTTAATTAAAACCCAGCTTGAGTCATGTGGGAGGAGAGGTTTATATTAAATCTCTTCACTTTTGAATAAGATTCCACTAAATTACACACTTCAAGTGAGTTAACATCCTAATTAGAAATATTGACAAAACTTAAACCCCTTAATTGTGCCATTTCCCGTATGTGTGAATCAATTATAGTACTACTGAAACCGTTGCAGGTGGCTGGCTTAACCCAGTGATAGAGGAATTCTTTAACTTCCTTTAAAAAAGCAAACAAATAAAATGGTCCATCTGTTCTTTAACAGCTTGCACATGAAGCACAAAAGCATTAATGCTAAGGTTGCTTGATTTAAATATGGGTATAGGGCAGTAAAGGAACATTCTATTCTCTTACTTGGAAGCATTTTTTAATGGTCATGACTTACTCGCCTATTCGCATTTTACAGTGGGTTGACTCTTGTGATTAGACACATGCTCAGCGTTAATGTTGTGTATTTATAAAACTTGGCAACACTTCTTAAATTCCATTTGTTTACACTCCTGTACTTAACATCAGCTACAATTTCAACAGTTTTTCCGATCAAGACTCTGTTCAACACAAGATTTGGCAATATATCATTACAAATCAGTTCCAACTAAGCTCATAAACTACCGCAGCTAGAATTGAGGTTTAAGTTGAAACGGTCAGGAATCATACATATGCTCACTAACTTTGGCAGCTAGTTGTATTTTTTTTCAGGGTTTTTTGGTGATTTTTTTTGGTTTTTTTTTTTTGGTTTTTTTTTTAGTAAATCAATACGTCACCTAAGTCCAGATAATTTAGACTGATCTGGAAAACTAACTGTCCCGATTTGCCCAAGGTTAATATCAATCTCGACAGGTTTTGTGTCTACCCTCATGAGCCAGCCTGCTACTGAAACATCATTTGTTAAAAGTAAAAAGTAGCTTAGTCAGATCAAGTGACTCATTTTTAAGGTCCATACTGTTAAGCCACAGTTGGTGTAGCAATCCGTTATTGTATTAGTCTTCAGAACAACTTAAGCTTGTTTCATTAATTGAGAGTAATTGAGTATAGTTTGTATTAAATTAAAATTTATTGCTTTTCCCCCTTTTCCCTCTCCTTGTTTTTTTGGCCATATATCTCCGTTGCCCATGTACTGGATCGACTTGCCCCTGCGTTGCCCACCATGACGTTGGCCCATCCGCCCCTGAACGCCCATGTGAAAACCCTGGTTGGCTATGCCCAAAAATGTGCTCGTTGCCAAACGGGTACCATACTTGACAACTTCCGATTGAATACCCATGCCCAATGCCAACATCCACGAACGCCAATGACCAATGCAGTACAATGCCAGTGTTTCAGTCCCAGACAGCAGTGGCCCCGAGCGGTATGTCCCAACAGTTTATGCCTCACTGCCTGATTAGAAAGAGAGAAATGTATTTTATTACCTGCCTTTGATATAATTAAATAGTATCCCCTTATAGACGGTGTATTGTTTTTTTTTTCAAGTTTTCTGTCTTATTTTCCCCATTAAGTCTTTTTGTCACTGAACTTTTACGTGAGTTGCCCACCCAAACGATCCACTAATTTTATTTCAATGGAAGGAGCACAGCTTCAAGTGTTGCATATTTGCTGCATTGTAAATCAAATTGTTTCAAAATAGTCTCTCGCTCTGTCTTTGTGGCCCACCTTGCTCCCCTCGACATTGCCTGTTCATAATTATTTCTGATGAAATGCTAACTCTGGTTCACTTTCCTTCACTTCTCATTTGTTTTGTCTTTTTTTTGTCTTGCATTTGTATTTGTTTTCTTGGAGAGCCCATTAGTAATCTGATTTCTAACTGGTCTCATAACCTTACTGCAGATACAATGTTCACCACTTGCATATCCCCACTTTTTCTATGAGAAGGTGTGCCGGTTTTACCAATGTAATAGCGAGGGTATCCTAAATTAGTGGTGGCGGGGAACATGAATATTCACTTCTGCTTTCAGTTCTGCGTCAATTTCTTGCCCACTTAATCTGAGCCCTTCCAAAAGCCCATTCTGTCTTTCTCTCTCTCTCTGCAAGATCTACCTAATCTTAAATTTATCATGCATATATACTGGGCATAAACAAAGATGCATGTGTTTTAAAATGAGCAAACAGGTTTACTTTAAATGGGGAATATTGACTGTAGGCTCTTCTGTGTAGTAAATCTTGCTAGAATTTTGTCTATGACAATGAAAAAAATTTACTTCTACTTCTTCTTTTCCACCTTCTCCATATTGTCTGGCATTATGGCCTCCAACAGCATCTTGAGTATAAGCGCAGATATAGAGACAATTGGAGAAATCTTGAAGAAGATTATCCCTACTTTAGAAGAGGTATGTCTCTTAACATTTGTTTCTTCTTAGAGGTGAAAGATTGGCTTTTGAAACAAGATGGTTCTACATGATTTGCTGCTTTTTAAATAGAGTAAATTAGAAAATAAAAAGCAAAAGCCTTTTAAAGAAGGGTTATGGCTGTCAAACTACACGTTGGCATTTTTTTGGTAGAGGACAGAGTCAATCACTATTTATAAATGAACGTTTCAAACAGCCTCCCTCCTTTCAAAATACTTGCCTCCTGACTTGTTTAATCCTTGCTTTGAAGTAGTTTTAACTTGTATCGTGCATTGACTCTGTAAGTAAGAATATTGCACTGTTTGATATCTTCCTGCATCTTTGTAGAAAGCTGTGCAATGTAATGTAATAAAGAAAACTGATTTGACATCAGTTTATGTTGAGGTGAGGTGCTTAAATAGTTGTGATCCTGCCAAAGGAAACACAGGATTACATTTCAGCAATAAATCTAGTCATACCATTGTGTCTGGAGAAAAAACTTAAGAAAACCCTGGATATTTTTAGATTTTTATGTGACTAATATTTTATTCTTTTCCTTGTATGCATCCTTCTTCCAGTATCAACACTACAAAGGCAGCGACTTTGACTGCGAATTAAGACTTCTTATTCACCAAAGTTTGGCAGGAGGAATTATTGGTGTCAAGGGTGCTAAAATTAAAGAACTCAGAGAGGTACTTGTTTGCTGTTCTTCTGAGATTTGGGTTTTGTTCAATAAAGAACTTAGTGGTTTGTGTTCATAAGGGGCAAGCATAAGTATCTTCTGTGCTGTAATTCCTTCAGAACCTACTGCGTATGTGATTTTGATGTTCTGAGATGGATCTGTGAGTTGCAACTTTCTTGCAAAACCTCAGCAGCAAAAGTCATCATTGGTGACACAGCCTAGGACTTCTTGTCAAGCTTCTAAGCCATATTTGTTGGAGAGTAGGAAAGGATTATTATTCTTTTTTTTTAATTAAAATGGCATTTGTAACTCCTAGGATGAACTGCTGCATAGTCTAGGTTTATTCTTGTGGTTGGACATGCAAAATGGTTTAGGGTCAACACATCTCCGCAAACTCTTATGATGATAATTCAGTAGATGTTTGAGGTTTACAGTAAAAATTTTTATTTTTTTTTTTTTTAATTGTACCTCCGAGACAACCATTGTTTTATTTCAGTGAAGGAACGAGATTTTTAAAAGCTAATGGTCTCTATGAACTTAAAACACCTCTGTTCTGTCCTTTCTTGGCATTGTGTCAGAGGCTATTTCAGGTCAGCTCAGGTATAAGCTGATACCTGTTTGCATGAGTTGAGAAAGGCAAGATAACTAGACACAATCCTAGCAACATCACTGTCTTGCATCCAGAGCACCTTGTCTTGACGTGAAGCTTAATACAACTTGTAAGGTTGGAATGTATGTGTGGTCCTTTTGCTAGTTTTTAATGATGGTGTAAATGAGCCATAATTGAAAGAGGAGAAAATGGAACTTTTTTCGTCCTCATACAAAACTATGTCAGCACCGATCTTAATTAAAAAAAAAAAAAAGTAACCCTAAAATGAAATTTGTTGTGAGAATTCAGAAGCAAGCATGCACTTAAAATGGATGGGAAGCTAATTGTCTTTTGGATTGTTTCTTTAAAAATGTTTTAATGGGTTTATAAAGTTGTTTACAATACTTAGACAGTCTTGGATTTTTTTTTTTCTTCAACAGAACACTCAGACCACCATTAAGCTCTTCCAAGAGTGTTGTCCTCATTCTACTGACAGAGTGGTCCTTATTGGTGGAAAACCCGATAGAGTTGTTGAATGTATCAAGATTATCTTGGATCTTATCTCTGAGGTAATGTTTATTGAATTTATTTTATTGTTTCTTTGACATTCATGAATGTTAGGGATCATTTTAAAATGGCATCTTTCAGTTTCTATTTTGAATTTAGTACCTTCTATTTCCCAGTAACAAAGAGATTGTTACCACCTCTTGAAACTATTTCTGTTTTCTAGAATTGGGGTGCACATTATGGGGGAGGGAAGCAATTTTTGGTACTATTGGGCCATTATCCATGCTTTGCATATCATTAAGATGCAAAAATCGAAGAGGAAGGGAGGCAAAATTTATTTGCTGCTGATAATTAACAGCAGTTTCTCTATCATAGTTAAGTTCACAGGAAACACATCACCATCTCCTCCTTTCTTACCAGCATTGTGAAATCAAGAACATGTTCCAAATGCATACATTCATATTTATACATTTAATATATTAATTAAATATGCCAATTGTAATGGTCCTAATTGGGTTGGGGGGGATTGTTTTTGTTTTTTTGTTTTAGTCTCCAATTAAAGGACGGGCCCAGCCTTATGATCCCAATTTCTATGATGAAACATATGACTACGGTGGCTTCACAATGATGTTTGATGATAGAAGGGGACGTCCGGTTGGCTTCCCGATGCGTGGAAGAGGGGGTTTTGATCGAATGCCCCCTGGTCGTGGTGGACGTCCTATGCCTCCATCGAGAAGAGATTATGATGATATGAGTCCTCGCAGAGGACCTCCACCACCTCCACCAGGTCGTGGTGGTAGAGGTGGCAGCAGAGCTCGTAATCTTCCTCTTCCTCCTCCACCACCTCCTCGTGGCGGGTGAGTTGTTGCATAAATGCATTGTACAAAACTCAAGTTGTGTTCTATCTCTTGAATCATGTTTATCTTTCCAGTGTTTTTTCCACACTTCCATGTTTGTAGTGATGTATTAGTGAGTGTGTATTAGACCAGAGTATTTTGAAAAGTACTGGAATTTGATTAATTGCTGCACTGTAGTAATCTACCAGGACTATAGTCAGTAGTTCTGAAACTTTTATGTTACTAAGTACTTAGCTAGAGTAGTTTGTAATTAAGTGGTGTGTGAACCATAAATGTGAATATTTAAATTAGAATAGATGAACTAGTTTATAATGCAATTCACGTGCTGCTGCTTTTTTCATTTTAGAGATCTTATGTCCTATGATCGAAGGGGCAGACCGGGAGACCGTTACGATGGCATGGTATGAGTTTAAAACTTGCCTTGTTCTGTTTCATTAAGCACAGTTAGCATGCTGACTGTCTGAAGATACTGTTGCCGAACACTTGCACTTAAGTGTGGGACATGCGTGGTTCTGATGATACAACCAAAATGGTCCATCCTGTGGAGGAATGTTTGGGGTGTAACTGGTATCTGAGACATGATGGTGTTTTTTTTTATCCCTCCCTGCCATCAGAAATGATACAGAAAGTTTGTGCTCTAACACACAGGTTTTCTTGCACTGACCGTCTTTTAGATTTTTTTAATCAGGATGACAGAAACAGGAATTGGTAGGCTTTTCAGACAAAGAAAACTCATCAGAACAACGTTCTCTGAAATTCTTTGATTGATACAAGCATTCTTGATGCTAATGTTGGAAAACATGAGTATAGGTAGAATAATACAGATTATAGAATAGTATCTACAAAGAGCTCTAAGTTGATCTGGGAAGTGATTGGTCTCTTGAGTCATTTCTTGTCTGTTTGCTGGTTTCTGTGTCTACAGAAAACCCACTGTAATTCCAAATGTTTTGGAGCTAGGGCCACTGCTAAGTTGAATCCTAAATCAAATTGGGTACATTCAACCATATTAATGCTAATACTTAATACTAATACCGAGGGAGAAAATCTCTTACAGTATATGGAAGCTCAAAAAAAGGCTTAAAGGTATTCTTCCATGTTGTATTCTGAAATGCGACTTCCCAGCAGACATCTGCTGTTGCACTAGATTCCTCTTTCCTGGGAGGAGAAATCATGTGTGTCTGGGAAGTAAATCTCTATAGTAACAATCTTCTCTTCTCCTCTGGCTTTGCTTGGCTCCTTCTTTAAGATGACAGGTGAGACAAGATTTTTTTTTTTTCTTTTAAATGAGTGGAAGAGAAAGGAGTGGAGAAGAGCTATGAAATGGGCTACCTAAATGGGCTTTAAACTTTTCCTCCTTTTGGGGAGTAAGAGTTACAGGAAGTATGTATTGCAAGAATGTCACATGTTTACTAGAAATATTGAAAGGTTTGCACACAGTTACAAAAAAAAAAGTCACTTGTCCACTCTACATGTTAATAAACATGAAGAATTGAGAAGTACATTTCCAGGAATCCTTTGTTTGTATTTATATTAATTTTCAAAGCTCAGTTTTTGCATTCTTATATTTGCAGCTAATAAAGCCAGTGCTAGAGCATATAAACTGAGCAGCCTGCCCTTCTTTGGGTATCTGGTTGAGCACAGTCTTACTTAACTTGAACTCTTGGACAGTAGTGTGTTCTATTTTTATTACATTCCAACTAGAACAGAAAATCCATTTTGACTTCTGTTTAGCCTAACTTTTGTCAAGTTGACCTTTGCTTTCCTGACATGAGTTTCTATAAGTAAGTGGAGTCATGTCTCTTCATTTTTTTGTTCCAAAAAGCAATTTTATTTCCCCTTCACAGTGAAGCTGCTTATGGCTTTGGCTCCTTCATGACCAAGTGTCATAGCCTGCTTAAAGTGAGGACTGCTTCCCAACAAAGACCGTATTTAATTTTGAGTTTTGGTTAACCATAATCCTAGTATCCTAAATTGTGTGAGCAGATAGGAAGTCTTCACGTGGATTGTGAGGCTGGAGCTGGAAATGTCATGCCAGAAATGTAAGGTCTTCCTACGCTACCCTTTGTTTCATATAGAAACCATTCTCTAGCAAAACATTTAAACTAGAGTAAACCAACATCATTGTAGTTTGTGAACTAAGTAATGCGTGGGAAAACGGCTCTCAGAGAAGTGCACTTTGAGATAGATTCTGTTTTACATAGGTGCAATAAAAGGCAAGAATAGATGCTTTTCTCATTTTCTCAGATGAACACCTCAAAAATCACAGAAATGTTGAATGTACAGAAATATTTTTTTTTTGGCCTGTTCTCTTTTCCACTAAAGGCAGAAAGATTGAGTAGTTCGAGACCTTTAAAAACTAGATGCTGAACTATGAATTTTCTGGAATTCCAGACATGTAACAGTATTGACAGTGTTGTAAATGCTGAGATGAGAAAAACCTGTTTTGATAAAAGACAGGCTAATTCCCCTTGCCCATGTAGTCTCACTGTTACGATTTTAGAAACCCATAACAATTTGTTGTTGTTTAGACAAACATTCTATCACCCGATGACCCCTCCCCACCCAGGAAGGGGAATCAGGAAAAATCAAGGAAACCGGGGGAGAAATATAAAAAGATTAAACAGACTAAGACTAGATGATTACCATTAATAACACTAAAGAACCAATATTGACCCCGATACCAATACAAAACATACAAAGATTATACTCAGCCAACTATATCAGTAGGAAGCTGTGCACTCCCAGCAGTGGGTAGTAAATGTTGGACACTGTGACCGCTGCAGCTTTGGGAGGAAGGGAAGGCCTCGGGGGTCCGGCACTGGGGCAAGAAGTTCTCAGGATGGCAGCCATCAAAGGAGAGAGAGAACTTTGCAGCAAACTTTCTAATTTATAGTGAATGTGACATTCATGGGATGAAGTAATCCTATTGGCCAGCTTGGGTCAAGTGCTCAGGTCTCACTCCTCTTCATCCCTCCACCTGGCAAGCTCAAAAACACTGAGACCTTGAAACCCACACACCACAGCTGGCTATGAAGTAAGTATTTTCACAAATTCAGACACTAGAGGCTTCCTAAAGTGCAGTCTTCCCAAGTATTGGAAGAGGAAGTAGTCCTGTGTCACTCAACCCGGGGCAGCCACCCACTTAAGAAGATGCTTGTCTGATAGCCTGGCTTACAGTTGTAGTTTAATTATGCACTGCTGTTGAAAGAGTTCATTTGGATTATAATACTGTGGTGAGCAGGGCTAGGGAAGTGATTGTTCTTTTGTACTTGGCATTGGT
Organism: Pluvialis apricaria; assembly: GCA_017639485.1. Taxonomy (NCBI): domain Eukaryota; kingdom Metazoa; phylum Chordata; class Aves; order Charadriiformes; family Charadriidae; genus Pluvialis; species Pluvialis apricaria. The sequence goes on along the minus strand of CM030044.1, from coordinate 44,686,503 downwards.
GAGGCCCCATCTCGAGTACTGTTTTGGGCCCCTCACTACAAGAAAGACAGAGGTGCTGGAGCATGTCCAGAGAAGGGCAACGAAGCTGGTGAGGGGTCTGGAGAGCAAGTCTTACGAGGAGCGGCTGAGGGAACTAGGGTTGTTTGGCCTGGAGAAAAGGAGGCTGAGGGGAGACCTTATGGCTCTCTACAACTGCCTGAAAGGAGGTTGTATCGAGGTGGGAGTCGGTCTCTTTTCCCAAGTAACAGGTGATAGGAGAAGAGGAAATCGCCTGTAATGGTCCTAAACCAGGGGAGGCTTAGATTGGATATTAGAAAGTATTTCTTCCCTGAAAGGGTTGTGAAGCACTGGAACAGGCTGCCCAGGGAAGTGATGGAATTGCCATCCTTGGAGGTATTTAAAAGACAGGTAGACGTGGTGGTTAGGGACATGGTTTAATGGTGATTTTGGCAGTGTTAGGTTGATGGTTAACTTCATGATCTTAAAGCTCCCTTCCAACCTAGACAATTTTATGATTCTATCATCTCTGTTTGAAGCTTTTTGCTGAAGGACAGACTTGTATTTTTAATTTGTTAACAGAGCTATATATATGTCAGTGTGTAACTACTCCAAATCAAATGCCTGAAGACCACAAGGGCTGTTCTGACAGTTAAAGGAATCTGAATGTGTTTACAGTATTTCTTTTTTAATACCTTCATCCTCAGGGATCTTTTCAGATACATAAATATGCACAGATACCAGTGGGAGGGGTGGAAAATAAAGTGGACAAGCATATAAAGTCATTTTATCCTCTCACTTCTTTTTAAATTAACTGATTATGTATTAAAATTTTCAAAGTACTGAAAATTTTAAAATATTAATTAATAGAGACTTAGAATGTCTCCTTTTAAGTGGACTGTCTCTTCACAGACTTCTGTAAGTGTCTTTGGACTTGTAATGTGCTTCTGCTCCTTCAAATATTTCCTAGTTCTTGGTATCGTTTTTGACTTATGTATGTGTACGTACACGTCTTGACATATAAACACGTGGAATAAAGGCACATACACTTAAAATAATACAAGATGTTCTTCATGTTTGAGAAATGTAACATTAACAAGCATGTAAAAAATCAGTAAAGGAAGAACATATGACAACTCTTCTATTTATCCATGCAGATGCTGGAAGAAAGTAACAAAATTTCACTCTCCTAGGTCACCCTGTTAAAAAACAGAGAAAATGATAATAAAATAATTTGACATCGATTAGGGCTGCATGCGTTTTCTTTCATTCGATCTAAAAGTTAAGGTCTTTGCTTTACCCAGCTGGTGTATCATCTGGTTTCTATTCTAGTACCAGGAGTCACTAGCACCAGTGGGTCTGTAGAGTAGAATATTGTTACATACGTTAAAATATCCTGCTTGAGAAGCTGGTTTTAGAGTGCACAAATGAACATCAGTTGCTGAAATTGTAGAATTCTGAAAGAAATGCTATATATCACATTTTTTAAAAGTAACTGAACTTCTAATATAATTAGGCAGCAGTAGATTGTTAGTCTAGTTATTTGCTGTATGAGGTATATGGAAGTGAATTGGTAGAACCTGAGTGGTAGTGTCCTTCCTGCTTGATCTGCTGTTGGCATAAAGATAATCACTGATAGTTACTTCTTTCAATCTCATTAAACCTTCATTTTCTAACACATGGCAGAAATAAAAGATTCCTCTGAGCCATGGCAGAAATAAAAGATTTTTATATATAATAGCACTTGAAGGTGTTGTAAAAGGGAGAAGAAAAAAGCTTGCTCAAGCTTTGCTTTGCTATTAGCTGTCTGGCCTTTGTTAGAGGAAAAATCTGTTTACACCACAGAAAGAGGGGAAAAAGTGAGTGTGACCACTTTCATTTCCCTCAAAGTGAAAATAAAAGGGAGCAAGTCCCAAAAGTGGTCTACATCAAATACTTTTAAGCCTTTATTGTAGTGTAAGTGTTTTTCTGTGCTAGTATGTGTCATATTTGCTTGCCAAGTTACCTATAAGTCTGCATGACATGTACGTAATTTAGATTTCTTTCCTCTTTTCCTCCTATTGTGCTGTGTCTGGAAGATGATGCAGTGTCATGTGGATGCCTGTGACGACATGCAGCCACCAGAGCTGGTAAGTGTACTCAACCTTTTTTTGAAAACTGCTTTATTGAACGGGTTAAGTGGTAACAGGAATTTCTTGATCTTCAGTGTAGTCAGTGGCAGCTTTCACCTATTGAAAATCATAAATCTGTCCTTCTGACTGAGAATTTATTGTCAGTTTGTCTTAACAGGTGTGTCCTGTGCAGGCAGCTAAAGTTAATAGAAATGTGGAAGTATGAAAGAGGCACTTTTCTGTACTTCTTTTTGCCTCTTTTACATGCCATTTTCATGTTGTAAATAGTGACTTTCTCCATAACTGCACTGTAGGTGTACACATTTAGGATATATATTTTGTATTAACTTCATAATGTTGTGTTTCCATGTATTTCAAACAGCAAGTATTGAAAGTAGCTTCTTAAATTTGTGGATAAACTATTACGCTTTACTTATCAATGTATTTCAAAATATACCGTTTGATCAGATAGGCTTTGGGAAGGGAAGTTACGGGGTTCATCAGGGTTTCATGCTCTCTAGAAGGTGGCAACATGCTGCCAAATATTAAACGTCAGTTCTTAGCTTATATAAGCACAGCAAATGTAATTGCTTAACTCATTTGCTGTCAAGTTCTTTGCTGTTCTGTAGTGTCGGAAGACAGAAATTATGAAGGAAGTGATTGTTCCTTAAAACAGATTAGCTCAAAAAGGAATCCTGTGGCAAATATCAACAGAAATATGTCTGTGTGTATGCAGTGTGCTGCTCTGATCAGCCTCTGAGTTGAGTCCTAGGCAGAGTCCTTCATTCTCTTGTATTTTGGACTCTGCTACAAGCTCTTTTATGTTGTATTGCAGTCTGTATTGCTAAGTAATGTGTCTGCACAATAGGGGTTGCTTAGAGACAGAGGATAAGCTCAACTCTTTGGTCTGAGCAGCTTCCATTTTGATCTTCTAAAAAGGTACCAGGTAAATAGTATTTTGGGAAAAATTGTTGCATTACAACTTCTGCGAACAAGTAGCTGTGGTTGGTTGAACTTGACTGGCTGCCAGATGCTCACCCAGCCTCTCTGTCACTCCCATTCCTCAGCAGAATAGGGGAGAAAGTAAGATGGAAAAACTTGTGGCTCAGGATAAAGACAGGGAGATAACTTATTAATTCATGGGCAAAACAGAGTTGACTTGGGGAAGATTAATTTATTGCCGCTTAAAAATAGAGTAGCATGGTGAGAAACACAGAGGAAAACTAAAATGACCTTTCCCCCACCCTTCACTTCTTCCCAGGCTCAACTTAACTCCTTCAGTACCTACTGTTACGCTTCCTCTGCCATGAGTGCTGCGGGGGGGTGGGGAATGGTAGGTTGCAGTCAATTCATCAGACTTTGTTTCTGTCCTCACGCTGTTCCTCTGCTCCAATGTGGGATCCCTCCCGTGGGATGCAGTCTTTCCTAAATGGCACTAATGTGGGCGTTTCCAATGGACTACAGTTCTTCAAGAACTGCTCCAGTGTGGGTCCTCTTCATCGGGTACAGTCCTTCAGGAACAGACTGCTCTAGTGTGGGTCCCCCACGGGCCACAGGTGCTGCCAGACACACCTGCCACCTTCATGGGCTTTCCACAGGCTGCAGCTTCCTTCAGGGCCTGTATACCTGCTCCCAGCGTGGGTATCTCCGTGGGCTGCTGGAGCACCTCTTCCACCTTCTTCACTGTGGTGTCTGCAGGGTTATTTCTGTCACTTTTTTCCCCCCTCATTCATCTCTCACAACTGGTGCACACTGGGTTTTTTTTTTAACCCTTTCTTAAATGTTATCGCAGAGGTGCCACCAGTTTTGCCAGTGGTCTCAGCTTTAGGCAGCAGTGGGTCCATTTTGGTGTTCGCTAGAACTGCCTGGCTTTGTATAGCACGGGGGTCGCCCCTGGCCTCTTCTCACAGAGGCCACCCCAGCAGTCTCCGAGAAGTTGAATTCTGGAGAACACTGCGTATTCTCTGCTTCTGTAGGAGAGTATAAAAATGGGGTCTTATGCCCCTAGAAGGCATTAGATTAAATGAAGCACTGATTGTCAAACACTAGTCTACAAATCATAAAAATAAAAGGAGGCCAGGAGTGCTCGTTGCAGTGATTCGTAATTGGTGTATGGTGGTTTTTGCAGAACAGAAGTAACTCATGTCAGGATTATCTGTTCTCAGATACAAAGGATTGTAGCATAGTCTGAATCGAGAGACAAGTTACAGAGCTACTCTTAAGAGCTTTGGGTTTTTATCCTGAAGACATAGTTGAAGTAGGATTCACAGTCACTGGGTAAGCTTTTTTGTCCCAAAACTAGAGACTTGAGTTGGGAGTTGAGATTTTTGCATAAAATAGGCTCAAAGATAACAATATGATACTTAAGATGTTAAGATATGTTAATGAAGCGTGGCTTTTCACTATTTAAGATGTTTTTCTTTTTCTCTTTCTCTTTATAGTTTGAGGGTGGCTCTGGATATGGTAAGTGTTTATATAGGACCTTTATGTATACTTCATTATCTAGTAAATAAAGGACTTGATGCATACGTTTAAATCAGACTATTCTTACGCAGGGGGGCGTGGTTCATATGGAGATCTTGGTGGACCCATCATCACAACACAAGTAACGATTCCCAAAGATGTAAGTGAAGTTGACTTGCTTTCAACTTGTGTTTTCTCTTAAAAATAAATAAATAAATCAATCACAGCCTGTTCTCAGATGATATGGATAAATCAGAAGTATTTAGGCTGCTTGATAAGTACTTATATTATAAAACAAGTGTGTCTAAATCACCTGAAGTCTATTCTTCGAGTGTTTGTTTTGTGTCTTTACTGTAGAGAGACACTAAACAGTTTTACTGATTTTTAATATTCAGTAATAGAGATGGTCTGTGTAACTTGTTTTTTGCAAATAAGCAACTGGTTCTCCCAGTTTTATCCCACCTGTGTTATACAATTAGTACTGCAGGGGATGTTCTGAGGCTGTAAAGAAGTAAGCTTCCATTGCAATTCTTAAAACTAAACTTATGGAAGCTACTGAAACACTGCTGTGATTTTCATAACTATTTTTAGAGAGAAAGTTGTATCAGGAAATGAATGCTTTGCTTTCTCCCCTAGTTGGCAGGTTCTATTATTGGAAAGGGAGGCCAGAGAATCAAACAAATACGTCATGAGTCAGGAGCTTCGATCAAAATTGATGAACCATTAGAAGGCTCAGAAGATCGGATAATAACTATTACGGGAACACAGGACCAGATACAAAATGCACAGTATTTACTGCAGAACAGGCAAGTTGAAGTTTAATGTTGTCCTTGCTGTGAATTTTAAACTGACTGACATGTACATTCTAAAGCTGCTCTTCTCTGTGATACGGTTTTTAGAAGGCAGGATTTAAGTAACTATTCAAACCTAACTTCTCCAGTGGTAGTTCTGCCTTGATTCTCTTCTGTTCTCCATTCTAATTAAAATGAAGACACCCTCAAAACTAATCTTGCTGGAAGACGCCTTAACCAAGCAGTCCTCTCATTTTCTCTGGTGAAAACTGCTGCAAAAAAACTACTTGTAATAAATTACATAGAGCCTGTAGAAAATATAGAAGATTTCAGTGGATGTTGGTCTAGTTCTGTGTGGAAGACTAGTGATTTTGTTGTTTTTAGATAACTAAATTGACAACAAATCACAGTCTGCCATATGGCACAGACCATGCCTCTACAGGACAAGTTGAAATCGATTTGGTGCTGTTATGCAGCATTTCACACCTTGCTGGCATTACTTGGTCTTCTCTGGCAAATATTAACAGCTTCAGATTTAATTTGCTTAGTTTTGCTTTATTAACATGTTGGCTGTCATAGCAGATTTTAATGTTTTAACTTGAATGCTTGGCTTTAGATCACTAATATTTACATGTGCCTAAAATGTATTAATATGCCTATAATTAGTAGCCATTAATATTTTAAAATTATTTAGTTTTAAATGTATTAGGAATTTGTAATTTAATCTGCTCTAAGAATGTCATTGTGTATGTTGATGCAAGATGTATGGTCCATCATTCTAATACATGCTTTTTTCTTTTTCTTTTATAGTGTGAAGCAGTATGCAGATGTTGAAGGATTCTAATGCAAGATTATTTTTTCTTTTTTATAGTGTGAAGCAGTATTCTGGAAAGTTTTTCTAAGACTAGTGAAGAACTGAAGGAGTCCTGCACCCCTTTTTTTTTTTTTTATCTGCTTCTGTTTAAAAAGCCAACATTCCTCTGCTTCATAGGTGTTCTGCATTTGAGGTGTAGTGGAATCTTTGCTGTCCACCAGATGTAATGTTTTTAGTTCCTTACAAATACATGGGGGGAGGGCAAGGGCACACGAGACTAACATTGAAGTTTTGAAGCAGCAGCAGAGAGAGTGAATTTTATTTTTGTTCATTGTTGGTGGTAAATTGTAATGTTTTTCTGTAATTGTTGTGAACACCCTGCTTTTATGTACACTGTATTTTATCTTTTTTTAAAGGGGAGAGAATACTGGTAGTCCACATGTCCCTGCCATCCTTTGAGAGCAGTGTGCAGAATGTAATGCTCTTTTGTAAGAAACAGTTTATGACTTTAAATAAATTTAGTGAACCTGTTCTTGGTGGTCATTTTTATTCAGATATACATAAGGTGGTAGTATCTAAAATGGATACTTTTTTTTTCTTTTTCCCCACATAAATAAAAGTTGCTCTTAAGCTTGCTCTTCTGCTTCTTTGGTATAGGTGGAGTTATGTGGGTTTTTTTGACAAATTAAAAGAAACTGTGTCAAAACAAGGACTCTGCTTTGCTATTTGGGGAAAGACTGCAAAAATATTCATGCAAATGCTGTGTAAAACTTGACATTTTTGCAAGTGTTTGGCCCTCTTTGCAGTACATATATATATTGGTGACAGTATATAAATAAAATATTTAAAACCTTTGTGATGTCACTGAGTAAACAGTGGTAAAGTACACCTGGTTATAGACAGCTTGCTTAATGCAGATAACACTGTTAGACATGACAGTTGCTGTACCATTACTGAATTAATTATAGTTGTTTTCTGAGCTTTTATTTGTATAAGATAAGAATTCTTATAAATTGGCAAATTGACGGTATCTAACTCTGTAACTTGTTTTTCATCGTATGCAAAGTTTTAACTTGTTTGGTTTTCCTTGTTGTATGTTGAATCCCATTGTTGAATTTGTGAGAAATTAAAAAAAAAAAGCCTCTGGATATCTCATGTAATACGTTGGCATTTGTATTTATAGTTTACAAGTTTTAATTTCACTTCCTGAATAAAAACAGATTTAAAAATGCAGAAGTGTGTGGTACATACGGGTGTGGTGGGTCCCGGCTAAGCATGGGTTCCGTTACTGTCGCGTCGTTTCGGTTGGGGTTTTTTTGTTTGTTTTCCCTTGGATGGTTGAAAATGCATCGCTTTCTTAATGGCGTGGGCAGCTGTGAGAGGCCCCGCCCCGGCCGAGGCCCCGCCCCTCCGCGCGGCCCACGCCCACCTCGGCCCCGCCCCGCCGCACGGCCCAGGCCCCGCCCCCGCGGCGGCAGCGCCGGGCGGGGCGTGAGGGGCGGCGCCGTCCCCGGCGGCGGTAAGAGGGGGCGCTTCGGCCGCGGATGAACGTCGACCGCTGGGGAGCCGGGGGTGCGCTGGGCTGCGCGGCGGCAGGGTAGACCTGTTGCCCAGCCGCTTCCCGTCGGTGGTGCGCGGGCTGGCCGGGGCGGGGGCGCGGGCGCGGGCGCGACGGAGGGGCTGGCACTGAAAAGCGCGTGTGCTTCCTACCCACAGAGAGGCGGCCGAGCATGGAGGTGTTCCCGTCCCCCCTGGAGTCCGCCGAATTTATCGCCGCCAACAGCAAAGATGTCTCCGTGGACGAGGAAGGGGCGCGGCGGGTGGCGGAGAGTTTGTTCGACAAAGCCTCGTCGGAGGAGTTCGGGCTGGCGGGCTGGAAGAGCCTCCACGAGCTGAACCCGCGGGCCGCCGGCGAGGAGGCGGTGGGTTGGGTGTTCCTGGTGGACACCCTCAACTTCTCCTTCTGGTCCGAGCGGGAGGAGCAGAAGTACCTGGTGAAGTACAAGGGGAAAACCTACAGCGGCTACTGGTCCCTCTGCGCCGCCGTCAACAGGGCCCTCGACGACGGTGAGTGAGCGCCGGCGGAGCGGGGGAGGCCGCCGGGCCGGGGGGGCGCCGCTGAGTAGCCGGGGGGTGGTGGGGGAGAGGGAAGGGGGGTGGTGGTGTAGGAACAGAGCGGTGGGGGCGAAATGGGGGCGCCGCTGCAGCGGCGGGAGGGGGGGGGGGGGGGGGGGGGATGGTCGCTGCGAGGCGGCGGTTTGGCGTTGTGGAGAGCCTGCACGCGCGCGCCGGCCCGCGCGGCTGCGGGGGGGCGGAAGTGGCGGCGGCGGCGGCAACGGCGGCGCTCCTGAGAGAAACGGCGGCACCGATGGCTCCGGAGTTGGCTCCGGGTCGTCGCTTTTTCCCGTGTATGGGGGGAAAAAAAAAAAAAAAAAGAAAAGGGGGGAAAAAAAAAAAAAAAAGAAGACTTCGAGGTGTGTCGGTAGTCAGCTGTTCCTCACTTGTCTTGTTTCACGTGTCTTCTTGAGATAGAGTGCGTATTTCCATGACAAATGAGAAAATGAGGCTTAAACTGAGAATCCTCTGGACTAAGCTAGTACCAAAGCGTAAGTCTGCAAACCCATACGCTTCCAAAGACAGTATTTCGGCGCTCGCTCGTGTTGCTGTCATCAGGAAAAAAAAAACCATGTATTTGTAGGTATAGATGGACGTTTTAATTAATTTCCTACCTATTTGTTTGTAAATTAAGGGAAGGTTTGCGTTAAGGTACTTTTTGCAAACACACGATGTGATTAGGAGCTAAGGGGAAAACAGGCTTATGCTGACTATGCTAAGTACATACTAAATAATTTTACTGGTGTGCTATGTAAGCACCACACTCAAAGATGAAGACCAAAAGCAGTTGGGAAAAAACAGGTATAAGAAGTAAGAAAGGTTCCACGGTTGCATGTTGGAACTTCTTACCTGTAGAAGGAAGCACTGTGTGCGAACACAAATTTGGTTTCACGCAGCTGTGTGAACGCGGTTGTCGCTGAACGCTCCGTTGATTTTCAGAGCTGACAGACTCTTTAGGTCTTACTGCATAAACGCTCTCATCCGTAGCAGACCACCACCGCATTAGGTCTTACAATACGTTATGATAGCCTAAACTTCTTATTTTTACTTTCCTGAAGGAACACCTATTACCAGTGCATCGTATTTTGCCACCATGACACTTGACCAAGTTAGGCATGTATTTCGCTCTGACACAGAAGTGCCCATACCTTTGATTGAAGAAAGACATCGGGTGCTGAATGAAAGCGGAACAGTTCTGTTAGAGAAGTTCGGAGGCTCCTTCCTCACCTGTGTTAAAAAGAGTGAGAGAAGTGCCCAGAAACTGCTACGCCTAGTACTGGAAAACTTTCCTTCTTACAGAGATGAAGCTGTATTTGAGGTAAGCTAGTTCTAACTTTGAATTTCTTGTGGTAGGAATTTAATCCGTACTGATTGTGACTTTAAAAGATAGTTCTTAGGTTGTCTATGTAAATTTTTCTGAGAGGGCAGTCAGTTCAGAATTGATGTAATGTTTTTGAATTGTTGGGGTTTATAATCCAGCAAATGGAGGATGAACAGAAATGTTTCTGTGGAACTCAGTGTCTTCAAAAGTAAAATTCAAGGGAAATAAGACGGCAAATTACTATTATTTTAATGTTTTTGCCTCAAATTAGTAAAGATATTGGTCTATATAATGAAAGGAAAAACAGACTTTGAAGCAGTTGATCTTAATTACGTAGATTTCAGTGAGTCATACAGATGGGGAAGAAGGTTTTTTAAGTAATACTCTTGGACCACAGTATACTGTTTTGTTAAGCTGGAGTAAAATTACTCAGATTTCATTTCTCTGTCGGTCTAAACCTTTGAAAACAAAATCACAGACTTTATTAACAGTAAAAGAATTTTTATTGTCTCAAGTCCTTAACTAATCAGGAATGTATTTCTAATGACGAGTCGCTTTTTTTCCCCCAGAGGAGAGTCATTTTTTTTCATATGCTGTCTCTGTCTTTATCACTTTGTTGTAATTTATTTTTATGTACTCCAGGTTCCCAATTAGGTCACGACTCCTTTGTACTCCTTAAAAATGCATAATACTAGAGGTTATTTCTGCCTGAAAAAATCAGAATATTTTTTTCATTTTTTTCTTTCTTTTTGAATTGCTACCACCCCTCCTCCCCCCATCTTTTTTTCTTTTACCTTGAGGATCTCTGTGGCTAATGAAGGAAATGAAACTCCAGTAGAATTGTGAAAATGTGCAGCTACTGGGAATCTACACTGTAACTGTTGTTGATTCAACAGGCATTGCACAAATGACTACAGGCCAGAAGTAACCCATTTGTCAGGGCTGGCAGTATACTGAAGATTTTTTGAGCTGTTTTCCTGAAAGAAACTGATGGGAAGTAAACAGACTTATCTGTTGTTTTCTGTATCTCTGATTTCTGCCTATACAGACGTGATCTTTATTTAGTATCAGTGACATATGTAGCTGTTCCTGTGCTGGGTTCCATCTGCAGTAGTACTCAGATGTTACATCATTACATCCAAAAGAATTTATTCTATTGACAGTGCAGCCTATACTAATAGTCTGTGCAGTCTTTTCAGGGTAACTCCTTGGAACACCTACCACTGGAGCTTTGAACCTGTTGCATTTGTCACTTAAATCTGCCCTTCAGTAGGTGGCATGATTTTATTTTTCTTTGTCTCCTGATATGAAGTAAGATATGTTTACATGAAAAATCAGAGGTTCTTTCTAAGTAATCTTTGAAGCTACTGGTTTAATTTATTGATATTTTTTACATATAGAGTAATTTTTTGACGATTTTTATGATCACAAAGGAAATATTTTCCAAGTAAAGTGATAAATAGAGTATTTTCTTATCTTTATAGTGACTGTATTCATTGACGTAATGTCTTTCATGAGATGATGCTGAGTGCTTTATAAACCAAGCCTCCCTAAAAGCAGCAGCAGACTACAGAATGAAAAGATGTTCCAAAAATGATCCCAGACCGTAAGCACTGACATAGTAGTAAAGCCTGTTGCATGAATATAGAAGCTGTTTTTCTGCTTTCACTAAGCAAGATGTGTATTTTGAAGGTGGGTGAAATAATGTAGACCAAGTTTACACCCTACTTGTTTTTAAAAAAAAAAAAAAAAAGAAGAAAAAAATCAGTGTTAGCACCTAATGTGAGGTAATATGGATCACGTTATCAACATAATTTCTCTGGCAGCAGGTTGAGCTCTCACAAGTAAGACTTTGCCTTCAATAAAGGCTTAGGAGGGGACTGAAAAGATGGTGAGATAGCCAGTAGCAAACCAGTGTTTTTCAGTAACTCTCCATAGTAAAAATATATATGATTATAAAATCAATTCTACAGTAGAATCATACTATCACAGACTACGATAGCTCTGCTATGCTATGACTTTCTAGGGGAACTTCTAAAATTAACACAATTATTTGGCTATTTTTTTTTTCCAAATACACATACTAAATATATTTCATAATTACATATTACTGAATGTAATTATAAAATTGCCAATGTTCTTTTGCTTCTGAACAGTGAATTGCAAACCAGAAACAAAATCTGCAAAACCTTTTTGTCCTTGGGTGGATAGTTCATTTTTAGATGCTGTGCTGAATTTGAATCCTGACAGAAGTTCAAATATTAGACCATGTTATCCTTGCAGATCGGGGTTTTCGTGTTCTGACATAGACACGGCATGGTCCTTTCTGAGCTTCCAGTCATGGACATCGCTTGTGTTTATCTTTTATGTCCCATCACCTGGGACTGAGGTTGTAAAATTCTCATTATCTTCCTATTCTTTGCTTTTTTTACTAGCTGTGCTATCACATTTTGCTCTCTGCCAACACCGTACTCCTCCTTTCTTTTAGTATCATTAGGTTATAATTAGTTATGTCTCTTGGTACTGGCTCATTGTAGTGGAGAAGAGACACATGCGTCCTTATATGCGGTAGCTTTTCCTGGAAAGTGAGGGTGTTGCAGGGGAAAAAAAAAATAGAAGTGTAGTTGTATTGCCATCTGATGTGAAGGATGGCAGAATAAAACTGGAAACAAGTTGAATCCCTGCCTACTTGTATTTCACATTAGCCATTCCAGTTACATATCGTTGCTTAGCATACATTATCAAAAGTTGAAAATCTCTTCTAGCTATAAAGGGAAGAAAAAAGTATAACCCACTAATAACCTTTTGTTCTTAACGATGTGGATTTACATTCACATTGTGTTCATCATACAGTGAAAACCTCAACAGCATACAGATGGGAGCATATCTTTAGTTTTTCCCCATGTGAGTGGTCACTAAAGTAGGATTGGCATCAGCAAAAAAGTTTATGACAAAAACAGAAGTATGCATAGCATCCAAGAAAGTCTCGTATTTGTGAATACACCTTCCACTGGAATTATTTTTCCTCTCTCCTTTTTAACTAGCAATTTACACTACACAACACAGGAGCATTCATTAAAGTCTTCACTACGACTTTATTTCCTTAACATTACAGATAAATTGATTAACAAAAAGTTTTAATTGTCTAATCTAATACATGCATTTTATACGTCTTGAAATAAAAGATTTGATGAACTTTGGGGTTTCTGAAAGAATTAATGTTTGCTGGACTCCAACTACCGTGTTTGCCAAGTGGAAGTAAACAAACATTAATGTGTTCTGAGATCCACGTGGAATCTAAACAATTTTTATTCCACTGCAGTGACTTCTACTATGTATTTCTTTTATTTCAATGTATTTATGAGCATTCCACATGATACTTGTTTGGTTTGGTATTGTTTAGATTTTAAGGTGTTTAAGAGTGTTGCACTTCTATTCTGTTTTAGTTAATTAGTATGTTTGCTTAACCAAATGATAGTTTAATGTGACTCTTACCTTTCTCTCTCTGTACACGTAACTCTTGCCCACCTATCTCTGTATATGTCACTTGCTTTATTTATTGATGGTTTAGACACTTAAACAATTTGTAAATTTCTTTCATCAGAAAAAGAAGGTGTCTTTCTACAAACGGGCACAAATACTTGTGGCTGATACATGGAGTGTATTAGAAGGCAAAGGAGATGGCTTTTTCAGTGACATTTCTAGTCTGACTATATTTGCTGACTACAGAATTCCTCAAGTTCTTGTTCACTTAAAAGCAATGAAGTATTCTGAAGAACTAATGAGGAAACTACGTGAAGGTTTGTCACTCCCTTACTGATAGCAAGTAATCTTACCTCTTGACAGTGAAGACTAAAGCTACTTTGAAAATGTAATGTTTTGTCCATGTAAGGGTTATGTGTTTGGTTTTTTGTTTTTTTTTTTTTCTCCAGGGAATAAGGGCTTCTTATGTGGTGATGAGGTAACAGGAAGGGACTGATTCTCTAACAGTGATCTTGAATGAGATCTTAAGGTTACATTTTTGTACAGATATAACTGTTCCTTGGGTTAAATGTTGACAAGGCATGGATTAAAGAGACTTAAGCCAGTCGATCTCTGAGTTTCTGAAGGACTGCTGTTCCCAGAAACACTTTTCAGCATGAGTATGGTTGTGATTTTTGAGGTTTAGGTAAAAAAAGCAAAGATTTCTTCATTAGTTCAAAGATGATGTAGAAGCACAGGGATTCCTCTTTATCTGCGTTCAACTGCTAGTGACAAGCAAGGTAATATTATAAGCATCCATTAAAAAAAAGATCGTTTTAAATGACATTAATAGCATGAGACTACAGTCTCGTTTTTAAGCATGGCTCCATCTTCCAGTACTTACTATGAACTTCAGTGGATAAAAACATAAACTAATCACTTTCCACCATAAAATGACTGTATTTAGAGCTAGGACTGCTTTTATGCAATTTTAAAATTACACAGCAAGATAAATGGATGAATGCAATTGTCTATGGATCTTAATAGAATGGCCATATATATTATACATGCCTATATATGTCTCTCTATATTAAATAGATCATGTAGGCAATTTATATTTTTCATGAATCCTAGTAAGGACGTTCTTATCCAAGTCATTCAAACAAATGGGTCCCTTTATATTTTTTTATATATATAGGTTTTGGTTGTTGTTAGTTTGGGTTTGTATTTTTTTTTATTAGTTTTAAATTTTAGAGTTATCCTGGCAGAAAGTAGACCATCTGAGGATTACGTTTCGCTATCCTTTCTGTCTGCACAAGCAACGAAATAGTCATACGATGTGCAGTGTAACCCAAACACCTGTTCTTTCCTTAAACCACTCTCTTAGAATACAGGGTGTTGTTTTAATTGGGGGGTAAATTTATAAGCGCATGGGAACATTGTCAGCAGTTTAGTGTAAGTCATGAGAACTGCAGTCCTAGAATAGAATAAACGTGGAGGGGGAAGAGAAGAAAATAAGGTGAATTCAGGCCATCCTGCAGCTTCTGTCTGCTGAACGTAATTGGCTTGCTGTCTTCTGTGTCCTGCAGGAACACTTTTCCACTCTGGGGATAAAGAGGAGGTGGAGATCCGTGGCTGCTCCATTTGGTGCTGTGCGCTGATTTGCAAGCACCTGCTGGAGCTCTACAAGAAGAAGGGTCTGGACATGCGTGAAAAGATCAATGCGGTTTTGCTCGACTACTACCTTTGGGATTACGCCAGGGATCACAGGGAAGAGATGAAAGATGTTCCGTTCCATCGAGTGCGGTGTATATATTATTAAGTCCAGCCTCATGGCCGTCGTTGTATCGGTGCGTTATCTTTTGGATTGCAGTTTCTCTTTTCACGCGGTGCTTTGTCATAATCTAATTTGGAACTGGCAGAGTGAAATGCTCCGATGTATTAGCAGCCTACCACTTTTTATTTCTTGGATTTTGGGCGGGTTTTTTTTTTTTTTTCTTTTCTTCTTCTTTTTTCCCCTCCGAAGGCCTCGCTCGCCGCGAGCGGCACCGGCGGCGGAGCGGCCGTGAGCGCGGGGGGGTCTGCCGCTCCTGCGCTGCCTTCGCTCTTCGTGCTGACTGCTCCCCGGTATCGCCGTCCGTCAATAAACACTGCAGTGACGTAACCTCCCACGTCTGCCTCTTCATTGGGCCGCGCGCAGTGTGACGCAACGCCGCCGTTAGCGCGCACGCGCGCGCACGGGGGGGGTGGGTGGGGTGGGGCGCGTGCCGGCTCCGGGCCCTCCCGCCGCCAGGGGGCGCTGCGCGCGGCGGGGCGCGAGGCGGCGCCGCTCTGCCCCGCCGGCGGACGTTGCCGCCGTTGCCTAGCGAGGCGCCGCAAACAACGGGGAGCGACCGGCCGCCGCCGCCGCCCCGGCTGGCTCCGCCGCCGCGGCCTGCCGCCTCCGCGGCCCTGCCGCCCTCCCGCCCGCGCCCGGCGGCGGTCAGCGGCGCGGGGCAGCAGCCCGAGGGGAGGGGAGACGGGCGGGCGGGAGCAGTAGCGGCGCTCCGCGGCCCCCTCGGCCTGGATTCGGCGGCCCCGGGCGGCTCCTGATCCCCAGCCGTGACCCCCTTGCCGGCTGCTCGCAGGTTTGGAGTGAAAGGTGCGCTTCGAGACACGGCGGACGTGGAGAAACGCGCTGGCCCGGACCCGAAATACCCCTCCCCCCCCTCCCCAGCAAAAAGCTTTCCTGTACGTTGGCCGCCGCGCTCTGGCAGCCGGCAGCGGGCGGTGTGGCCGCGGCGGGGTGTTGCTGTGCCTGTTCCCTATTCCCGCGTGCTCTATGAAATAGCGAATAGCGTTTCCCTGCACCCCTTCGCCCCCCCCCACAGTGATTTGGTTTCATTATACAATTTTTCTAAAGATATAATTTTAAAAGGGAGGGGGGAATGCCAGCACTTGTAAGCGCAGTGCTTGCTAGGGCATAAGAATAATGCACCGCCGTAAATAAAAAGAGAAATTGATCAAAATGTGCTTTGAATCTGTAGTTAATAGCTGTTTCCGATTGCCACGTCTTTTATGATGAGTCTGATTTCAGTCTCCTGCTTTGCGTGTGTGTTTTACTTCTGCTCAGTTAATAAAATAGGGCTTTTCTTGTTTTTTAACTTCAGATAGTTTCTCAGTTTTGAATGGCCAAGTTCTCAAACTAAATGGAATAAAATGAAATGCAAAAGCTCTTCTCTTTGCAACCACAAGACAGCAACTGTTTAAAGCTGTTTGTTTTCAACAAACGTGAATTTTGGGGGCTTAGCTGATGACTTCTGCCAGGGAATGTGTGGGAGTTCAGCAAGCAGAAAGTTCAGCTTCCCTTGCACTGCGAAGACTCTTAGAATTAGGAAAAAAAAAAAAAAGGACGTGTTTGGGATCCAGTGGTACCTGCGAGGTTTTTTGAATGTTAATGAAAGACAGCTGTAAAGAAAGGCTATTCCTTGATATTTACGGTTGTGCTACTGCATGGTGCTTATGTTGTAAGAATGAATATGCAGGGAGCAGTGTAAAGAACCATGGTTGCTATGATGGGTAATTAATAAAAAATAGTTACATATGTGCTTAAAGATGCAGATTAAAACCAGAGGAATGTTTCATATGTAGTAATTGGATACACTTAAAATCATACCTCCTTTGTAGGCAGCACAACTACTTTCTCTGTGCTTGGTGAGTCACAAATGATTGGCACTTTTTAAGTGGAAGAGCATTTTAAAACCCATGAGTCTATATACATGTAACTTTTGGAGAAAAAGGTTTGACTGATTTTTGTTGCCTATGCAGCATAAATGCAGGAATAGGAAAATGAGGAAATTCATTGTAAGCATATGTTGTATTAACAGTGTTTAGTCACAAGGTCTTAGGATATTGTTGTTTCATATGGCTGTATTACACTCAAATAGAAAGTGAGGGAACTTTCAGACTTAAGTCTACTAGCGTGGAAATTAATAGAGGAAAAATTAATTTATGAGTTGATTTAACAGCCATTAATATAACTGCTTTTATATCAGGTACTTTTCATGAGTGTAATGGTGCTTATGTATTCTTTAGGAAATGTCAACTTTCAACTTCAGCGGGAATTATTTCTTATTTATTATATAATGTGGAAAACCTTTTTTCTTAGTTGCAGACAGCTGTGAAGGAGGCGAACACAGGAGTGGTAACAGATTTCTTGTTGACTATGTGAATACTGACTGGAGAGCACAGGGATGGAGTCTGGCACGGAGGAGATCCCAGTTAAAGTTGCAGTTCGAATCAGACCTCTGCTTTCCAAAGAAGTACTTCATAACCACCAAGTGTGTGTGAGATTAGTTCCAAATACACAACAGATTATCATTGGGAAAGACCGTGTCTTCACATTTGACTTTGTGTTTGGCAAAAACTCGACCCAAGAAGAAGTCTATAGTGTTTGCATTAAGCCTCTTCTGGTGTCTTTGACTGAGGGATACAATGCTACAGTGTTTGCATACGGACAGACAGGTTCTGGGAAGACTTACACCATCGGAAGTGGCCACATTGGTAGGTTGGAGAAAGTTTGGGCGTTTTTTTTAAACTCCTGAACAGTGTATTTGTCCAAGTTAAGTATTTGATACACAGCAGATGATGATGCAGAATTTTTAAGGGCTAATGAAAAAAGGTATAGTAAAAAAAAATGCTTCCAGAGTTTGTGATAATGAAACTGTTCTGAAAAAAAATTTCTCCAAAAATATCCAAGAGAAAAACAATTTATAAAGTGCTCTTTCTTATTCCCTGTTTTAAAATGCAACTTAAAGCAGAATTTCTTCCTGAAATGCAGTGTTTTGGAGAGTCTTGCCACATTTATCTTGCCTTGAAAATGTCTGCTTTAGGCAATTGTTTGCTTGCTCACTCTGCTTTTTTTTTTTGAGAGAGATGTTTCTATGACGTCATAGAAATTTACTATTTAAGTCTTCCAAATGGATATAAATAGATTATTCTAAATCTCTTGATAAGTATTAAAATCTTCCTTTTATTTAGAATCATAGAATCATTTAGGTTGGAACAGACCCTTAAGACCATTGAGTCCAACCGTTAACCTAACACTACCCAACCACCGCTAAACCGTGTCCCTCAGCACCACGTCCACCCATCTTTTAAATACCTCCAGGGATGGTGACTCAACCACTCCCCTGCGCAGCCTGTTCCAATGCTTCACAACCCTTTCAGGGAAAACATTTTTCCTACTACCCAATCTAAACCTCCCCTGGAGTGACTTGAGACGTTTCCTCTTGTCCTGTCACTCATTACTCGGGAGAAGAGACTGATGCCCACCTCTCTACCACCTCCTTTCAGGTAGCTGTAGAGAGCGATAAGGTCTCCCCTCAGTCTCCTTTGCCCCGGGCTAAACCACCCCAGTTCCCTCAGCCGCTCCTCATAAGACTTGTGCTCTAGACCCCTCGTGAGCTTCTTTGCGCTTCTTTGGACACACTGCAGCACCTCAATGTTTTTCTTGTAGTGAGGGGCCCAAAAACAAACACAGTATTTGAGGTGCAGCCTCAGCAGTGCCGAGTACCGGGGGACAATCACTTCCCCAGTCCTGCTGGCCACACTATTTCTGATCGAAGCCAGGATGCTATTGGCCTTCTTGGCCCCCTGGTCACACTGCCGGCTCATATTCAGGTGGCTGTCAACCAACACCCCCAGGTCCTTTTCTGCCAGGCAGCTTCCCAGCCACTCTTCCCCAAGCCTGTAGCGCTGCATGGGGTTGTTGTGACCCAAGTGCAGGACCCGGCACGTGGCCTTCTTGAACCTCATACCATTGGCCTCTTAATTCTGCTTACTGTTACAACTTCACTTGTTTTTCCTCTACTAGTATTTATTTAATGTTCTTGTAAGTATCATTGGTAGCTGAACTCTTTAGGTAGTGCCTGTCACAACTGAAGGCTGTTCATAGCTCAGCAATTTTAGTTTTATATGTATGTTTACTAAATTCATAGCTAGATGTGAGCAACCTTTTATTTTTTTGGTAAAAAAAGTCTTGGTATCCTGTCATAGATAAACAGTTTTCATACTGTTGAATGAAGAACAGAAATTATTTCTGGAAGCATTGTCCTATGCTGAATATTACCAAAAATAAAAACACAGTTTAGCATTAGGGTTCCATATCTACTTTGGAAAAATAGGAAATTGCTGCACATCTGGAAGTGTTGGTGATAAATGTTGTTTCACCAAGTCACTAATGGTCTTTCCTGTATTTAAATGGAATTTATAGTTTCTCAAACCCTTGCAATGTTGTTGCCAACCATAATGAGTAGTATATATTTAAAGTAGACTCCATATTTTTCATAATTTTTGTGACTACAACATTATGCAATTTAGAACTTAACTTTGAATCCTATTAATGCATCCAAACAAATATTCTGAACCCCAGAAAAACAAATATTTACAAAAAACCTTGGGAACACTGAGCTCTTCAGATTCCTTAGTATATCGAGTAGCAAATCTCACATACTTTTTCCAATCTTCAGTCTTTGTAATTGTGCAGCAGGATGGCTGCAACTTCTGTGACATCTTTGTTATATTTTAGCATCAGTTGCGGAGAATGAAAAGGGCATTATTCCACGGGCTATTCAGGAATTGTTTCGGCGTATTTCTGAAAACCGTACCATTGACTTCCATGTGAAAGTATCTTATATAGAGGTTTACAAGGAAGAACTTCGAGATTTATTGGAGTTGGAGACCTCTGTGAAAGAATTACATATCCGAGAGGATGAAAAAGGAAATACAGGTAGGATTTCACCTATAAAATTTGGTGTGTTTGGTTTCAGTTGTGTGCCCAAGCTATTCTTGCCTTCTCTTGAAAGAGCTTATTTATTACTGATGCTAGGAGAAAGTTGTGTTTACAGAATATAAACTCAGTTTAGCTAATTTGAAGCAGTTTTGGGTTTAGAGGCCTGTGAATGATATAGATGCTCCCTCAGAAATGGCAAAAAATGATAAAGTAGAAATGCAGTTATTGCTTGTGCAGATTCTGTCTAGAAACAAAGTAGTGTGTGATTATTCACTTAAATAAGTTTTTCAAGGTTAAGCCTTTGCTTCTCCCTTCAAAATCATAATTGTCAAGCCACTTACACTGTAAATATCAGTTCCCCTTTCACTATGAAATGAGTGGAAGAGAACATTTCATTACAAGTAGCATCTGATATTTTTTGGAGGCTTTGAAATTAACACTTATGCTATAGTTCTCCTGACCACTACATGCAAATGCCAGAAGAATCCCCTGCAGAGATATTTTATTCTGAAACTGTAATCTCTTCTGGGTTTGTTTGTTTGTTTGTTTCTTTATGCTTTATAGTCTCGTTGTGTTTGATCTAATATTAATATACTGTTGCATTGAGCTGGCATGGTTTTCTTGTCTGTAGCTGGACGAAGGTACTAATTTAGCATAAATCTCGCAGACGGTATCAGTGCTTCATAAGGACCCCGCAATACTATTTCTTTTTTTTCAGTACAGTTGGACTCATCTTCAGTTGATTGTTCTAGGACTTTTTCCATCCTTCATTAAAACAAAGGGCAAAAATTATGCTTGGTAGGAGTACTTGGTAAAAGTACACTTCCACATTATTAGATTACTAATAGTGTATGTCCATGTAATAGTGTATGTCCAAATAACGTCCAAAGGCCCAACTACTTCAGCTATATAGGATAGAAATTCTGTTCTTACCATAAAGTAGGAATCATTTCTACTACAAACTATTTTATTTTTAGTCTTTTTTTTTTTAAACTGGCAAAATATCCTTTGAGCTGACTTTGCTCATACTTTTTCTAAATATCAGTAGATGCAGATTGCATATGGCAATGTGTAAGTGAGTAAAACTGTGTATTGTGTTTAAAATATTGTTTCAAATGCTATGACACAATATACCCATGTATTAAGTATCTGCAGGTTTCAGATGTGTTGTACTTCATGTTTTTTACATATCGATGTCTTCTTTTTCTATAGCTGTATGTTATGACATAATGATACAGGCTTGTATGTTTCTGTAGTTTGTGTTTGTAGTTTGACTATTGCTAATTGCTGCAAACTTTTGCTGAAGAGTTTAGAATTAATTGAGTTATTCTTACTTTCTTTGGTTGGTGTTTGAAGTGATTGTCGGTGCTAAGGAATTCCAAGTAGAATGCGCAGATGAAGTGATAAGCCTGTTGGAAAGTGGCAATGCAGCTCGTCACACAGGCACGACACAAATGAATGAACACTCTAGTCGATCTCACGCCATTTTTACCATCAGTATTTGTCAGAAACAGTCTGCAGAGTCTCAGAAAAGTACTGATGCTGCACAGGATTCATCTTGGAAATCAGTCCAGATGATTGCTTCAAAGTTTCATTTTGTGGATTTGGCAGGATCAGAGAGAGTGACAAAGACTGGAAATACTGGTGAACGCTTCAAAGAATCAATTCAGATCAATAGTGGTCTGTTGGCCTTGGGAAATGTCATCAGTGCCCTTGGAGACCCAAAAAGAAAAAGTGTACATATTCCATACAGGGATGCTAAAATCACTCGTATTCTGAAAGACTCCCTTGGAGGAAATGCCAAGACTGTCATGATAACGTGTATAAGTCCATCATCATCAGACTTTGATGAATCTTTAAATTCCCTCAAATATGCCAACAGAGCCAAAAACATTAGAAATAAACCAGTTGTAAATTACAACCCCGATCAAGACCGGATTGATGAAATGGAACTTGAAATCAGATTGCTTCGAGAAGCTTTGCAGAACCAGCAAGTCAGTAATCAGTGTTCACACGAATTAAATCAAGAAAGAACTCGTATCAGTTCACTTGAGGAGCAGCTCACCCGGCTTCAGGTTCAATGTTTCAGTTATAGAAATTGTGTAGATGAAGCCTTCCCATTTCTGGTTGATTTGAATGATGATGTTAGCTTAAAAAGAAGTCAGCGGGACAGGTTGCAGAGCTGGATCAATATGGTACAGGAAGTAAGGAAGGAAGCTCTCACCATGCAGGAAACTGACACGGGGGCTGGGACCAGCCAAGAGCCACATCACATCACAATTCTTCAGCTAAAGAGGGAACTAAAGAAATGCCAGGTACTTAATTATAAGTTGATTATTTAAATAACTATGTGAAAGAGCAGTCTGCTAAAACCTGAATTTAATTTTGAAAGGTGTAAAACTGTTACACTTCCCTGTACTTAAATTGACAATCTAAATTTAATTCACAATGTTGTATAATTTTGTCTGTCTAATCCCTGGGACAGAGCTTTATTTTAATGGATGTTTGAATAGGCAGTGATCTTAATCGTCATAGAGATAGGTAAAGTAAGGTTATAATTTGGCTAGTCAGTTTCAAGATGATTCTATGAGGCTGACCCGTTTTGTCTGTTAGGTTTTTGGTTTTAGCTATGCTAGTGTGCTAGGTCTGGCTGGGATGGAGTTAATTTACTTCATAGCAGCTCGTAGGGTGCTGTCTTTTACATTTGTGCCCAAAACAATGCTGATAACAGACTAACATTTTAGGTCTTGCTGACAGTGTTTGCAAAGCATTAGGCCTTCTTTCTTTCTGCCTCTACCCCGAAGTGAATAGATTGGGGGGTACACAAAAGGTTGGGGGGACACGCAACCAAGCAGATGATCCAAACTAACCAAAGAGATTTTTCATGCCATATAACATGCTCAGCAACTAAAAGGGAGGGGAGGAGGTTTCGGGAAGTTAGCCATATTTTGCCTGGGAACTGCCTGGGAACCCAGCCTTGGGAGGTGGCGAGTAATTGCCGTTGCACCATTTGTTTTGTTTAGTTTTCTTTCTGTCTTCTTCCACTTCACCTTTATTTACTGAAAAATTTCTATCTCAACCCACAAGCTTTCTTGCTTTTACTCTTCCTTTGCTCTTCCTCTGTCCCACTGGGGTTGTAGGAGGGAAGTGAGCGAGTGGCTGTGTGTGCCTAGCTGCATACTGGGGTTAACCCACAACAGTCCTTTTTGGTGCCCAACATGGGGTTTGTGGTCTTTGAGATAATAACATATTTGATTAGAGTGTGCGAGATTAAACTTTCAGCTGTTATACCTGTTTAGTTAAGTTGTTGTCTGAGTGGCTGTTGCAGATCATGATGCTGGCATATTTATGTTGGTTGCTGATTTATGTGTTTCCTTGACTATTCCCATGCTTGATTCCTTTCTAGCTGTATAACAGACTCGAAGAATTGTTAATGACTGTTTTCAGATTTTGCTCTTTAGTGTGGTGTTTATAATTTTGTTTTCCTCTGCTTGGGAGAGCTACGATAAATCCACTGGCCTTCAACATGTACTTGGGTCTTACATTGCTGGTGTCCCAGTACTCCAAGAACTGTCTCATGGACAAAACCAGCAACTATACCTTTACCCTTTTGTCCTTTTGAGAGACATTTCATGGAGAGAGGAAAGAATAGCACCTATCCCTTCCTCTCCTCCAGGACAGGTTTTTGTAGCCTTAGTGTAATGGCATCTCAGTTTCTTCAATATCCTTCTGTAATCAGACTGTTCATACTGGTATGTGTTGTGATCCTGATTTTAAGTATTGTTCATAAGGTTAAACAACTAATTGGGGGTGCCACACGGGAACGTGCTCTAAGGCGGTTGATCCCTGGGGTGGCAGGGTGTATGGGAGGAGTTGGGCAGCTGCGTAGGGCTGTTACTGCCTCTGATAGCTTGGGATTTCACACCGGAACAGGCTTGTAAACCCATCAAACTAATACACCATTTGAAGGAGGGGAGGTGAAATACAGTGACTTTGTGTTGGGACCGGGCTCATGGCTATCAAGCCACTGTCCAGTGCCCTCAGAGATGCAAGAAGGTGTCCCAGTCTAAGACCCCATAAACAGGCACCGAGAAGGTCTCTTGTTCTGAGACCACACAGACACTAAAGCAGAGACCGAACCCTCAGCTGTAATAGTTGCTCCTGTAGTAAAGAAGAAACAGTGGAAGCAGAGGTCAACTCAGTTAGTAAGAGAAGCAGCAGCTCCTCCGGAGTGGGGGAGAGAGGAAGAATCAGGAGAGGCAGCCTATTCTGCAGCAGGACAGGGGAGGAAAGAGATAGGAATCCTAAGAGGCAGAAACTACCTGGTCACTGTCCATGACCAAGCTGCAACATAGGTGGAAAGATTTCATCCGTCAGCAAGATGAGCAAATCGCTACCTGGTTGCTTCAGTGCTGGGATAGTGGGTGTACCAGTCTGGAACTAGAAGGTAGGGAAGCACAGCAGCTGGGATCCATTGCTAGGGACTGTGGGATTGACAGAGGGATTGGAAGAGGGGCAGCCACCCGCAGCCTCCAGAGGCAGCTCTTACTGAGCATGAAGACAAGGTAACCTCTTAAGTAAAATATTGTAACCCAGTGAGGCAAGTGTGTCTTCCCCAGTGTCTGAGGGAATTAGCCGTGGCAGAGGTGGTATATGGTGACCTGGACAATAATCAGGCTCCTAAAGGTTGGAATAACATACAGCGCACACGGTCTGTGTGGCAGAAGTCTGTACAGAGCTCACCGACATCATGGGCTGGCAACCTAGCAGTGATGGATTGGACTGACATTGAGGCACCAGCTTTGTATAGACTGATCTGCCAGCTCTGGTGATTTGAAGACAATCTCTCTTCCCCCTCCCTGCTACGGGTCTGCATCTCAGCTGTGGAAAGACCGTTCCACAAGGTCTGGCAACTCAAAGAGAATGTGGGTATTCTCTCTCTATGCTTGCCCCTGCAGACCAGCATCTCAGCTACCAGGAGTTCGCCTTTCTGTGCTCAAATGAAAGGGAGCCATGGGCACATGCCATGTGCCACCCTGTGGTTCTATCTCCATGACGGTGGGGAGGATATAGGAAAGTGGGACGGTGCACCTACCTTGGTCCTGTAAGTCTGTGTATGCGAATTGTGAGGAAAAAGCAGTGGTTAAAAAGGGTCCTTCCAGGAAGAATACTGCTCCAGTTGCTGTTCAGCAATGCCCGTGATGCAGTAGATGGGCTGAGGACCCCTCTCCTCTTTCTGATACTGACTCATGGACTTATGTCCATGTGAGTTTGAACCCTACACCTTCTACCGTGGAAGGACCATGCTGGTTGGATCACACCTGTGGATAGTCCTTGTAGCATAGCCTGGGCTGCAGAGAGCGCCATGGGCTACTTTCATGGTGTAAAGACTTCTGGTTTGCAATTACAGGAGTCAGGTAATGAATCTTCTATTGGGAATAGGGGGCCCTCCCTGCGGCCAAGCAGCGGAAAGGGACGATTTGATTTCAGTGGACACTGGTGCACAGTGTACCCTCATGCCATAAGGTTACAAGGGAGCAGAACACATCAGGATTTCTGGAGTGACAGAGGGATCCAAATTGTTGTCTGTATTAGGAGCAGAGGTGAGCCTAACAGGAAATAAGTGGCAGAAGTCACCAGTCTGGAGGCCCCAATATCCTTGCCATTGACTCTCTCAAAAGAGGATGCTTTGGGGATCCAAAGAGGTACCATTGGGCCTTTGATGTAGCCACTGCAGGTTCAGAGAAGATTAAACAGCTGTCGACCTTGCCTGGCCTCATGAACAATCCTTCTGTTGTGGGGCTGCTGTGTGTTAAAGAACAGCAAGTGCCAATTGCTACCATGATGGTGTACTGGCATCAATGTTGTCCCAACTGAGACTCCTTCGTTCCCATCCAGGAGCTGATTTGTTGACTTGAGAGCCAGCGAGTGATTAGCAAGACTCACTTGCCCTTTAATAGTCCCATACGGCCAGTGTGAAAGTCTGATAGAAGATTGAGGTTTACAGTGGACTATCATGGCGTGAATGAAGTCACGCCACCATTAAGTACGGCTGTACCGGACATGCTAGAACTCCAGTATGAACTGGAGTCAAAGGCAACCAAGTGATACACCATAACTGATACTGCCAATGCATTTTTCTCAATCCCTTTTTCAGCAGTGCAGGCCACAGTTAGCTTTGATGTGGAAAGGTGTCCGATGTGGAATGGTGTCCAATCTGGAATTGACTTCCATGGAGGGGTAGAAGCACAGACCTACTATTTGCCATGGACTGATCCAGACTGCACTGGAACAGGGCAAAGCCCCAGAAAGCTTGCAATGCATTGATGCCATCACTGTGTGAGGCAGCACAGCTGAGGAAGTGTTTGTGAAAGGGAAAAGAAAATCCAGATTCTTCTGAAAGCTTTTTTTGCCATAAACCAAAAAGAAGGTCGAAGGTCAGAGGACCTTTACGAGAAATCTAGTTTTTGGGAATAAAATGGCAAGATGGGTGTCATCACATCCTAGGAGATGTGATCAATATGATAACACCCATATCCCCAGTAGTTAACAAAAAGGAAACCCAGGCATTCCTAGGCATTGTGGGATTCTGCAGATTGCATATCAATATGTCAACTTGTAAGTCCTCTCTATTGAGTGACCTGAAAGAAGAACTATTTCAGCTGGATGCCCAAGCAGCAACAAGCATTTGGACAGATCAGTCAGGAAATTGTTCATGTGTTAGCCCTTGGACCAGTCCAGACAGGACCAAATGTGAGAAATGTGCTTTACACTGCCGCCAGGGAGCCTGGCCTCAGGTGGAGCCTCTGGTAGAAAGTACCCAGGACCCCTAGAGTTTTGGAGTTCTGGGTATAGAGGATCTGAGGCCCACTACACCCCCACTGAAAAGCAGATGTTAGCAGCACATGAAGGGGTTCAAGGTGCTTCAGAAGTAGTTCGTACTGAAGCTCAGCTTCCCTTGGTACCTTGATTGTTTGTACTACATTGGATGGTCAAAGGAAACATCCCCTCTATCCATCACACAACCAATGCTATGTGGAGTAAGTGGGTAATGCTAATCACACCGTGGGCCTGAATGGGGAATCCTGACTACCCTGGAATCGTGGAAGAGATCATGGACTGGCCAGAAAGCAGAGACTTTGGAGCATTGCCTGAGGAAGTAACTCATGCTGAAGAGGCCCCGCTGTATAATAAATTACCAGAAAATAAGAAACAATTTACTCTCTTTACTGATGGGTCCTGTCATATTGTGGGAAACCACTGGAGGTGGAAAACTGCTCTGTGGAATCCCACATGACAAGTTGCAGAAACTGCTGAAGGGCAAGGTGAATTGAGTCAATGTGCAGAAGTGAAAGCCATCCAGCTGTCCCATGATATTGTGGAACAAGAAAAGTGGACAGTATGGTACCCATACCACCACGTGAAACACCGTACGGTACCAATACCACTGCCCAAAACACTTTCCTGGGCCTTGAAAGGAAAGTTCTGTGGTGACATGGCAGCCCAGGAATCATTGAGTCAGTCAATGGGACTCATTTCTGAAATAATCTCATAAGCACCTGACCAAGAAATACAGCATTGATTGGGTGTACCACATCATGCACCAGCCTCCAGAAAGATTGAACAGTACAATGGACTGTTAAAGACTATACTGAAAGTAATAAGCACTGGGACATGTCATCAGTGGGATGCAAATTTAGGAGAAGCCACTTGGCTCGTTAATACCAGAGGATTAGTTAACCGACCTGGACCTGCCCAAACAAAAACCTTATGTATTGTAGGAGATAAGGTCCCTGTAGTACGTGTAGAGAACTGGCTGGGAAAGACAACATGGGTTGTTCCTCCCTTGGGAACAGGCAAACCTGTTTGTGGGGCTGCTTTTGCTCAAGAACCGAGGTACACTTGGTGGGTAATGCAAGAGGATGGTGAAATCTGATGTGTAGCTCAAGAAATTTAAGCTTGGGGGAAAATAACCCATGATTTGAGTTGTATGTAGAAATACTACAGCGGGAATCACCTAAACCAACAGAGAACAAGCCTTGCAAAAAGCCAGGGAAGTGCAGCAGTGACCCAGCCTGAGCTGGTTTTGATGTCCAGTAACTCAACCCAACATGTCTCTCCTGTTCTGAGTGACCACCATAACAGACAGAACCCAAGTCATCGACTAAATGAACTCAGTGGACATTTTAGGAACATTTTCCAGATATTTTACAGGAATGGCCCGTAGACTAAAGGAATGGTATCTGTGTGTAAATCAAAGGACAAGAAGGGAAGGGTGGTTAAGGAGGTTGTATCGGATAGTGTGGGACTTGAGCATGACATCAATGGTATGGAGTATGGAGTGGAGATTGTACTGAGTCTGGCTGGGATGGAGTTATTCTTCTTCATAGCAGCTCGTAGGGTGCTGTGTTTTAGATTTGTGAGCTATACAATGCTGATAACACAGCAGTGTTTTAGGCCTCGCTGAACAGTATCTGCACAGTGTCAAGGCTGTCTCTGTTTCTCCCTCTGCCACCCCAGTGAATAGATTGGGGGAGTCCACCTGGGACTGGGGAGGACACAACCAGGCAGCTGACCCAAACCAACCAAAGAAGTATTTCACACCATGTGACGTGCTCAGCAATAAAAAGAGAGAGGAGGAGGGCTTTGGTAGGTTAGCCACTGTCAGCTCAGGAGCTGGCTGGGCATCAGTCTGCCTGTGGGAGGTGGTGAGTGATTGATTTTGCATCAATTGCCTTTGCATTACTTGTCTTGTTTTCTTTCTCTCTTCTTCCACTTCACCTTTACTTACTGAACGATTTCTATCTCAACCCACAAGTTTTCTTGCTTTTACTCTTCCTTTGCTCTTCCCCTGTCCCACTGGGGTTAGAGCAGGGGAACGTGAGCGAGCAGCTGTGTGTGCCTAGCTGCCTACTGGGATTAATCCACAACAACTACTTTCAGTTATCCTGTAAATTCAGAAATTGTTTTGAATCCTGCAAATAAATTAGTCTCTCAGAAGCATTACAGATACAACTACAATGCAGATATTTTCACAGGTATCAGTGTACTTACAAATAACCCATGGACTCAGTTTTGCAACTTATATCTAATATTATCTAATAGTATGTGTGTAGTATACTAGTCTTATCTAATACCTTGAAGTTGCAAGTATCTCATCTATTACGTAATTTCCTAACCTGTATTTTTTCAGCAACGTTCTCACCAAGAACTTCATTTCATTTTCATTATCATGCCTTTAGCTAACTGAGTTTCTAAACTATTTATAGACTTCTCTGTCTCATCGCTTTTCTAACATTTGCTTTTTTGTTATATATCAACTTTCTGCTTTTGGGAGGCATCATACGTCTGTACAGTTTCCTAGCTGAGGTGAGAATTTCAAAACAAAATATGGGATTCTTGGCGTGCAGATACCCCATGAGGATCCTGTCATGCTGGGAGCTCTGATTAGCTGTTTGTCAGACAGCAGATAGTAGTGCTATACAGTGACCTATGGGGAGAAGAGCTCTCAGCCTTCTCAAGCATAATGTCTCCTCACAGAACTGACACATGATCAGATAAAAAATTCTTTTTGGGAACATCCCCATATACATTTAGGAAGTGTGTAGTTTGGATGTACTGAGTTAAAATGTTGACTATGAATAACAAAACATCCAAAATAATGCAGATTAGTATATAATAAACAGACTCAAATGACAATTAATTTTGTAACTTAAAATACCTGTACACTAGTTTGAAACTGAGTGAAGTTCTGATGTAATATGAACAGCTCAGAAAAACTAATCTGAGTCTGTCTTGTAGTAGAAGGAGACAGTGCTCCAACAAGTTAGAATTTTATAACATCAACCTATTTTCGGTTTGCACACCAAACTGCAATAAGCCTGCAGATTGTTACCAAGCCATTGCATATACACA
Organism: Pluvialis apricaria; assembly: GCA_017639485.1. Classification (NCBI taxonomy): domain Eukaryota; kingdom Metazoa; phylum Chordata; class Aves; order Charadriiformes; family Charadriidae; genus Pluvialis; species Pluvialis apricaria. Next base: position 44,656,742 of record CM030044.1, on the reverse strand, counting down.
GTCTGTATTTTCTTTGTTCTCAGTCAATTGAAATCACAGTTTTTGTCTTACTTCTTGATTTTCTTCTGTAGCTTATTCTAAACCTCTGTTTCCCAGGTTCAAAACAGTATAAGAGCTGAGTTTAAATTTAAATTTCCCCAAGTGAGTATGCCATTCACATCCAGGAGGAGATGGTCAGGGAGAGGCTAAAATAAAGAAGACAGTACAGACTCTAGAACAGAGCTTGCATATGGACAGATTTAATAGCTAATAGTGGACCTATTCTTGTGTGTACGTACATATTTCCTGCTAACAGCTATGGTTGCCTGGATAATGCTGCCTTACACAAAATGAAAACACTGGCATAGTGAATTAACCACAGCTAACAGCCAAACTCCCACCCAGCCACTCATTCACCCCTCCATCAGCAGGACTTGGGGGGGAGAAAATAGAAAGAACAGGAATGAGAAGGCTTCTGGGTTAAGATAAAGACAGGGAGATTGCTTACCAATTAAAAAACAGTTTCAAATTGAGGAAAAATTATTTAATTAATTGCCAGTTAAAAGAAATATTAATTACTCATTTCGGTAGTGGGCAACAAAAAGACAAATGCTAAAACAACACCTTTCCTCTCTGCCTTTTCCAGGCTTATCTTCACTCCTTCACTCCATAATCTCCCTCACTGCCAAGTGGTGCAGGGACGCAGGGAGATGGTTTATGGTCAGTACACAGCGGTTTCTCTCTGCTGCCCTTCCCTTCTCGCACCTTTCCTCTGATTCGGCACGGGCCCTGCATGAGCAGCAGTTCTTTCAGGAATACCCATCTGCTCCCGTGCAGGTTCTCCCTAGGCTACAGTGTGGGTATCTGCTGCTCCACCATGAAGCATCTCCTCCTTTTCCACCTCCTGGTGTTCCCTCTGCTCTTTCTCGCTATTTTGGTTCCATCCTCTTCTGCCTGTCTGGCATTTTGTGCTCTTTCTTAAATATGTTATCGCAGAGGCGTCACCATCTTGGCTGAGGGGCTCAGCTGTTCCCTGCAGTGGGTCCACTGAAGTCGCCTGGAAATGGCTGTGTCCAGCATGGGGAAATCTTGGTCTCTTCTCACAGACACCACCCCTGCAGTCACCTCCACCAAACCCTTGACACACCCAATACAACTGAGCAAATATATTCTGATTTTAGTTATGTATGTTTAATACAGTATAGACAATATGCTGCTTAGTTTCCTATCACTTCATCTTGCCCCACTCTGTCACCATGCTAACATCTGTGCAAGCTTCTTTTTTTCTGTAGTTGGCTCAACTCTTCATAATGATACAGCACCAGTGAGGGGACAGGACACACTTATCAACTATGTTTAGTAGAAACATTTGCATTAGACTTCGGAAAAAGTTCTATTCTCTAAAGAGACATCAGGTTCTTGATTGCATTCTTAAAAGCTATTAAGGGTTGTCTTTTTGTGGAAGAAAGATGGAGGTAAGCTAATTGTACAGAAGTATCCAGTTTTAGAACAATAAGACATGACCTTTCCACACTTTGTATTTGGCTTCTACAGGCTTTCTGGAAGAGTAACAACATTTGGATGTCTCCTTCAATCAGCACTGGATTATTTATCTACAAGAACATCTGAAGAAGCATTCTTGTGGTTTATTTAATCTTTAGGCTGTTTTCCGAGTTGTGGAATGACGACTGCTGTCCTTATTCTTTTGTTTGAGAAGTGTATTAATCTTATGGTTGATGCTGAGATCTTGTGGCTACATGTTACAGCACCCTAAAGAGAATAATTGGATTTAGATATCTACTTCAATAAAGTAGCTGTGGTTATGGGTACATTATTCCCTTTGGAAGAAAGAAACTTGTCAGAAGAAAATCAGTAAATGAAACAGAAGTGAAGAAGGAACTGGTAGAAACCACAGATAACCACTTAGTTTGCCATACATACCTCAAAACTTTGCAGTTTTAACAACAAATGAGGTTTTGGTTGTTTTTTTTTTTTTTCATTTTCCAACTGTAAGAATAATAATGTCTCCTTTTTTCCCAGCTGAACTTTTCTTTTATTATCTAGCAGGCTCTAGTGATGGATGAAGAAGTATTTAGCCAGAAGGATCATGAACTGCAGATACTGCAGAATCAGATAAAGACATTACTACAGGAAAATGAAGAACAACTGGAATCTTTAAAGGAGGCTCAAGAAACACATAGATTACAGGTATTTTTCCTCTGGTACATGTTACATATATCTGTGTTGAACCATCCTTCCACTGTATGAATGCATTCATTATTTCAAGACAGGTCTCTCAGGATTTTTTTTGGACAAGATTACTTGTCAATCTAATGGGCATTTTGTTTAAATTAGAGCTGTATCACTTAATGAGTTGAGTTCATCTAGTGGATGAAGCACAATAACGTGATTCCTGAAGTCTGTGTATCAACCTAGCTGTGCCACAGCCTTTCTGTATAACATGAGTTGAATCATTCACCCTCTCCATGCGTCCTAAAGCGTAACACACACCACTCTCCCCAGACGTGTATTATTGCCAAGTAGTTTCAGGACAATTAAAGAATTAGAATTTGAAAGGCCTTTAAAGATTCTTTAGCATCTAAAAAAGACTATAAAGATCCTATAGGATGCTTTAATTGAAATTGAAACATATTTTGTTATAGCTTTATTAAGAATTATTTTTCCCTTTTGACTTTATAAGACAGAATTTCTTCCTAATTTTCTGAGGATTTACTATTAGAGAAAACTGAGGAAACACTGCTTGCCTCCTTCCTTCTCTAGATCTTGTGCTTGCTAATGAAATTATGATGGGTAGTGAGTGTAAAACATTTCAAGATCCAGAAGACCATAAATAGTGTAGTTAATATTCTCATGGTGTTGCCTGTCATGTGGATGATAGATAAATTATTATCTGACTTTTTAGAAGAGGAAAGCATAAGCATGGCTAGCTAGTACTCTTCTCCTTATTCTTCTTTTTCTCCTTTTTCCTCTTCTTTGCTAATGGCTTGGGGAGAGACAATGAATGAAAGGTAAGTATACTAGTCATCATCTTTTTCTTTCCTCTGTCACTTTCTTTCTTTTCTGTCACCTCTGGTTAGATTGACTGTTTTTATTTTTTAACCTGTACAGCATAGTGTCAGCTTACTACTGCGATAACACTTTTTTAAATTCTGGAGGATACAATGTAGAGGTAATGAACAGACGCAGTCACAGCGTAGGTAATCATGATTGTTTCAGTGTCAGAGACAGGAGAGAAGCTTGAGAGCTCTCAGGCACCATTTTGGTACTTAATCCACTAAACTGCTGCTTTTATTTAAAAACATATCAAGTAGGTAGAATAATGACAAGCAAACACTTGTGTCTAATATTTTAAGTTGTAGTCACGGGAATATGTAATTAAGTGATACATGATAGAATAAGAACTTTAAAAGTAGTCGGTACTAGATAGATATTAAATGTTTATATTTACGTAACAGGTGTTGCACTGTGGGGTTGTTATGTACAAGGGTATCAGGGACAAAGAGTCAAAAGGGTTAAGTAATAGCTTCAAGGTGAATCAGTTGGCCTTTACTGTTTCCAAAACCAACTGAGAGCCTATGGGTCAAGATTACAGGGAAATCGGGAGCAGGGGACGTTACAGTGGGGGTATGCTACAGGCCACCCAACCAAGAAGACCAAGTGGATGAAGCCCTCTACAGACAGATAAGGGCGGCATCACGTTCACAGACCTTGGTTCTCATGGGTGACTTCAACCACCCTGACATCAGTTGGAAGGATAACACAGCCAGGCACAGGCAATCCAGGAGGTTCCTGGATTGCATTGAGGACAACTTCCTTCTCCAAGTGGTTGAGGAGCCGACGAGGAGAGGAGCCGTGCTGGACCTTGTTCTTAGCAACAAGGAGGGGCTGGTTGACAGGGTCAAACTCAAGGGTAGCCTGGGCTGTAGTGACCATGAAATGGTTGAGTTTGAAATCCTCAAGGCAATGAAGAAGGTGCGCAGCAGGCTGATGACCCTGGACTTCAGGAGAGCCGACTTTGGCCTCTTGAAGAATCTGCTTGGTATGGTGCCGTGGGATGAAGCGCTGGAAGGAAGAGGGGTCCAAGAAAGTTGGTTAATATTCAAGGACCACCTCCTCCAAGCACAGCAGCAATGCATTCCTACAGAGGAAGGCAGGCAGAAAAGCCAGGAGGCCTGCGTGGATGAACAAGGAGCTCCTGGAACTGACCAAAAGAAAAAAGGAGGCCTACAGGGAGTGGAGACAGGGCCGGGTAGCCTGGGAGGATTACAGAGGAATCGTTCGAGCAGCTAGAGAGCGGGTTAGACAAGCTAAAGCCCAGCTAGAACTAGATCTGGCCAGGGACATTAAGACAAACAAAAAATCCTTCTATAGGTATATCAGCGAGAAAAGAAAGACTAGGGAAAATGTAGGCCCTCTCCGGAAGGAAACGCAAGAACTGGTTACCCAGGACAGCGACAGAGCTGAGGTACTCAATGACTTTTTTGCCTCAGTCTTCACAGACAAGGACAGCAGCCGCACTGCCCAAGATGCAGATTGCAAAGGAGAGGATTGGGAAAATGGAGCACCGCCCACTGTAGAGGAAGATAAAGTGAGAGACCACCTGAGGAACCTGAAGGTGCACAAGTCCATGGGACCTGATGAGATACATCCGCGGATCCTGAGGGAACTGGCAGATCAAGTCGCGAAGCCACTAGCCATCATATTTGAGAAGTCGTGGCAGTCTGGCGAGGTTCCTGCCGACTGGAAAAGGGGAAACATAACCCCTATTTTCAAAAAGGGAAACAAGGAAGACCCGGGGAACTACAGGCCAGTCAGTCTCACCTCTGTGCCTGGCAAGATCATGGAGCAGATCCTCCTGGAAACTCTGCTGAGGCACACAGAAAACAAGGAGGTGATTGGCGAGAGCCAACATGGCTTCACCAAGGGCAAGTCATGCCTGACAAATTTGGTGGCCTTCTACGAAGGGGTTACAGCGGCAGTGGACAAGGGAAGATCTGCTGATGTCATCTACCTGGACTTGTGCAAAGCGTTTGACACTGTCCCACACGATATCCTGGTCTCTAAATTGAAGAGACATGGATTCGATAAATGGACCACTCGGTGGATAAAGAACTGGCTGGACGGTCGCACTCAAAGGGTTGCGGTCAACGGCTCGGTGTCCAAGTGGAGAGCAGTGACGAGTGGCGTTCCTCAGGGGTTGGTACTGGGACCCGTACTGTTCAACATCTTTGTTAGCGACATGGACAGTGGGGCAGAGTGCACCCTCAGCAGGGTTGCTGATGATACCAAGCTGTTTGGCGAGGCAGACACGCTGGAGGGGAGGGATGCCATCCAGAGGGACCTGGACAGGCTGGAGAGGTGGGCCCAAGCCAACCTCATGCAGTTCAACAAGGCCAAGTGCAAGGTCCTACATCTGGGTCAGGGCAATCCCAAGCACAAATACAGGCTCGGCGGGGAATGGCTGGAGAGCAGCCCTGAGGAGAAGGACCTGGGGGTGCTGATTGATGAGAAGCTCAACATGAGCCAGCAATGTGCGATCGCAGCCCAGAAGGCCAACAGTATCCTGGGCTGCATCAAAAGAAGTGTGGCCAGCAGGTCAAGGGAGGTGATTCTGCCCCCCTACTCAGCTCTCATGAGACCCCACCTGGAGTACTGCATCCAGCTGTGGAGTCCCCAACATAAGAAGGACATGGACCTGCTGGAGCGCGTCCAAAGGAGAGCCACGAGGATGATCAGAGGGCTGGAGCACCTCTCCTATGAGGAGAGGCTGAGAGAGTTGGGGCTGTTCAGCCTGGAGAAGAGAAGGCTCCGGGGAGATCTTATTGCAGCTTTCCAGTACCTAAAGGGGGCCTACAGGAGAGCTGGGGAAGGACTTTTTACTAGGGCATGTAGTGATAGGACGAGGGGGAACGGCTTTAAGCTGGAAGAGGGCAGGTTTAGATTAAACATTAGGAAGAAGTTTTTCACTTTAAGGGTGGTGAGGCACTGGAACAGGTTGCCCAGAGAGGTTGTTGAAGCTCCGTCCCTGGAGGTGTTCAAGGCCAGGCTGGACGTGGCCTTGGGCAACCTGGTCTAGTGAGAGGTATCCCTGCCTGTGGCAGGGGGGTTGGAACTCGATGATCTTCAAGGTCCCTTCCAACCTAAACCTTTCTATGATTCTATGATTCTATGATCATAACAAATACAGTATTCATATATATATTCTATTTCCCATGACACAGGAATATTATGTATTGTATTCCAACAAAATGTCAATTTGCAAGGCATTGTCTTTGTGTGTTTAGAAGGACTGTGCAGTCTTAGAAAACAAGAGATAAAGAGTTAATAAAAATGTATTATTCAAAGTAGGATAATGCAAAATATCTTTCATTGAATACTTTCGTTTGATTATCAATAGCTGTTCTTCAACTTCCCTGTTGTTGCTAGGCGCGATGTTAAAGGTACTTTGAAAAGAATTAAAAGGGATAGATGGAGTTGAAAATGTATACAATCTTGGTCTTATGGATGCATCAGTTTAGGTAAGATAAGTAGTTTTGAACAATGTACAGAGACTGCTGTAGGAGAAGCAGATAAGTTTAAGTTCTGCAAACTAGCATTACCAACACAGTTGTGGCTGGGTAGAAGAAAAAGAAGTAGCCCATACAAGGGATCCTGGCATCATGTACATGTTTATGTTTATTAATACAAATAATCTTTAAAGTGAAACTGCTCAAAGAGGAAGAGGTAGCCTGTATACAGGTTTAATTCATTAGACTCAGACCATGAGTTTCATCTGAACATTTTTGTTGAATTCCCATTTTATTTCTCCATAAACACGCGTATAAAGCAAGCACGGGCTGTCATCTACTTCTCATTAGATGTCTAGATAAGCTAACATAACTTACCTGGGATAAGTCTTTCTGGACAAAAATGTGTCTAAAATTTATTGGAGTTAGGGAGTATGTGTTAGATTGATGATATATCATAGAATTTTCAGTTTGTTGCAGAATTTGCCTGTGCACTTGCAGAAGAATTTAGGGTCAGTGAGTGATTTACAAGATTCATGACCTTTGCAAGAAATTTAGAAATGGTGAATGTGATACAGAGCGTGTGATCAGCAAAAGTTTTGCTTTGTTTTTTTTCCACATGAGAATGAGAAAATGGTGGAACAGCAAATGCTTATTGATCAGCTAAAAGAAAAATTAGAGAAGTTTACAGATGTGAAAACTTTGGACATCTCAAGTACTTGTGGAGATGGGCCAGCTGTTGTGGCATCTGCAAGGAGGCCATACAGTGTCCCACTCACAAAGAGTCTGCTGCGCTCCCTTCACCCACCTTCAGGAACAGAGACTCGAAAGGTAAAGGTCTACCCAAATGTCACGTTTTCTTCCTTTGCTTAGTAATGGTTATAGTTCAGTTATTAGACTTGACATGACAAATAGTGGTGGCTTTCTCAGCTGCTGTTTAGCTTCCCTTTGAAGACTCTGAAAAATTACTCTTTAATGTCTTGCGACATACTGTGCCACATTGTCCAAAATGTTCAGGCTTAAAATTATCACTTACAAGTGGTAAAGCTGTAGTCTCTTGTGGTGTTTACCTGGGGTTTTTGTGGGTTCAGATATGAAACATTATCAAAAATGAATTATTATTCTTACTGATATATTGAATACGTTGGATAATGAGTTGCTAACAGTGCCTTCTTTCACATTTGGAACAAGCATTCTAAGCTCTTGCAAAGCCTTTTGCTACAAAGGTATTCAGAGTTGTTACAGAAAACCTCTGTAATTTTACTTACAAGCTCAGGTGATGACAGACATTTAAATTGAAATATTTTTTAAATATCAGTAAAGAATTGCTAAACTGTTGCAAGTGGTTTTACTCATCTACTTTTTTGTGTCCTTTTTGACAGGTGTATACTAGCCCCCCTGCCTTCTCCCTGGCTCGGGTAATGGCAGAATTCCGTGCTCGCAGCCAGATGATACTGAGCAACATAGAAGATAAGGATGAAGTCCTTCACTGCCACCTCTCTGATCAGAGCGATGAAGAGGAAGAAAATACAGGCAGCAAAAAGAAAACCTCATTTAAGTAATTTTCTGTTATTCTTCAGTTTTTGATACAGACAAATATATAGCAAAGGTAGTATTACTGCCTAATCCTGCTATGAGACCATTTGTGATGTTACTTATGGTAAACTTATGGGACCAGCTGGGCATATTACAAAATAAGTTTAATAAACATAGTTTTTTGATTTAATAAAGGTTGCATAATCCTTGTTTTGGGGCCAGAATCCACCATGAAGATCAGAGGAGTGGAGGGGAGGGGAGTAGATGCGAAAGAAAGTACAAGTGCTTATGTGAGTTTGGGATTCTTCTCTGTTAAGATCATGTACTTTGCATGAAGCTTAAAGAAAAAAAAAATCCCTGTGTGTTTGGAATGCTGCATGGGTTTTTTTTCATTCTTCCTTAGGCATTCCATAAACCGAACATGGACACGAAAACAGGCTTCTTTGTGCTTTCTTCCTGAGTTAAGTGACATGAAGTGTCAAGTAGACAAGTCTGGTTTATCCAACAAATCTGTGTTACAGACTGACACAGCCACAGGTAAAATGGAAGTCATGAAAGCAAATCTTATTACAGGATCAGAATATGCAAGAATGTCTTTAGCACACATAATTATTTTTTTCCAGCAAAATATGTGTATTTGATTTTTCTGTTATAGTTCAACGTTGGCTTTTGAGATTATCTCTGCTTCCCCTTTCTGAAACTGATGTCAGTGACCTTAATGTTTAACTAATGCGTATTAGCCAGCAAGCACTTCACACATCAAAAAGCTGTTTAGATATAAATCTTTAGTGCTGCTTCAATGAAAGAAAATAGGTGCTATTATTTTATCAGAGATGCACTGAAATGGTTTCAGGCATATCCTTCCTCCCACTTAGGGTCTTGAAATGCTAGTAGCGCATACTATCCTTTCTTCTCCTGTTTAGACACAGGGCAGGAAAAAGGGTCTTTGCGCCATTCTCTCCTTTTGATTCTTGTACTTCATATGGAAGAACTCCACATGTACAGTGTTCCAGAGCACTATCTTGTGGTTACAGAGTTTATTCCAGATTTTTTATCTCCATATTGCTTTGTTTTCTTTCAAGGTGAAGAGATTGACAGTCTCCAGAAAAGTCATGTTTTTAACATGCAGAAGCTAAAGAATTCAGAGTTGAGACTCACTGAGGCCGAGCAAAAAATGAGAGAACTTGCACTTAATATCAAAATGAAAGAGGAACTTATTAAGGAATTAATAAGAACAGGTAACTGGCTACTGCAGGGAAAATTAGAATGAAGAAGTTCAAAAACAAAAGAAAAGGCACAAAACTTCTGAAGTCCTGCATGTCTTAATTTTTATGTAATTATCTTATGCAAGAATACTTTTAATAACTTAAAGATTCATAACTTTCATTAATTACTTGCTATGGTTGCACTGAAGGCTGTAAAATGTGATTACAGCCTACACTCTATGATACGCAGATGTATTTGTTAAATATTTTTTGTGCTTTGCTGATTATTGCTTTTATCCACCAATAGTGTAACTTTTCATGTATGCTCAGTGCTACTCATCTCTTCGTGGACATGTGTTTCTTACATGGTGTGTGGGATAGGAGAGAAGATACATCACTGTGCTGGGAATGTAAGCATTCCCAGCACTGCAGTAGAGAAGCAGGAGTCAGAAGTGGATGAGGGAAAAGGTCAGTGTCCCTGTCAGCCTCCATCCCTTACACATCTGTCCTGGTATATATATGCCTGCCAGAAACTAGCCTTGCAATGACAGTAAGGATCACTTTGCTCAGCCCCTTCAATCACACTCTTCTCCTGTACATACCTTCTCTTGACGTTGTCTTTTGGCACTGAGAGGGATTCTGTGCCCCCAAAAACAGTACTTTGGGAAAGATCGCGCAAACAGGGCAAGTCAGAGACTAGAAACGCAATCCAAAGTTGTTTACTGATTATTAAGCTCAAAGTTGAACAATAAATAGATTGCATATTCTTCTGGAAAAAACAAGATTTATGAAATACAGGAGAGCCATTTTAGCAAAAACTACAGTAGGCAGAAGGATTTAACTTTATTTGGCACTCACATAGCACTTTATTTGGTGACATCAGGTGACATCAAGAATTCAGATTTAAGACTTCTTCCTTTATCTCAATGTCAAAGTTATAGAAAGGAACTGTATGTTCCTTTAGGGTTGGAAAATGTCTCAGAAATTATTGGGTTAGCCAGAACGAAGTAAGTAATGATTCAAATACAGAATTAAGTATTACATTTCAACTGATTATCGTGCTGTTTTTAAACTGTCTGGGTATGGTGTCTTTAAGGTGAGGATGCTCAGTCTGTAAGCAGGCAGTATTCTTTGAAGATAACTAAACTGGAGCAAGAATTTGAGCAGGCCAAAATGGAACTTGCTGAAACACAAAAGCGACTTCAGGAGCTGGAGAGCAAGGAGCTGAGAGATGTTCCTGAGAAAGCCAAGTTACAAAAAGAGTTCTGTAAGAAGATGGATGCAGCTAAGTTGAAAGTACAGGTATTTCTGATCTGACCATTAAGATTTGCAAATCTATCTCTGACTATCACCTTTGAACCTTAGCACTCTGATTGTACAACTCTCACCAGTTTTATACATTAGAAGCTGGTTGGACTGAGGTAGCTAATGAGAAACTTAATACTATTATACTCAGAATTCTATTTAACATGTATGTGGTATAGCGTATTTTCTTGGTAGGTAATAGACCAAGAAAGAAGTGGGTAATATGAGATGCTGATACACCACTGTATGTAATACCATACAAGAACTTACACAGAGACTATTGCAAGTTTATTACCTGCCATAAATAAAATGGATGTTTTATGGAAATACGGAATAAATTCCAGCTCTAAGCAAATCACTGTGATGATCTGCAAGACCAGGCCCAATACAGTCATAATTTTTTGGCACTGACCTTCTACTCTTAAGTTCTCTTACACCTAAGTTTTAACTCTGTGCAGGGCCAGCTTAGGTGCTCTGTGTCTCTCAGTTCTAGAATGGTGGGTCAGAAAAGTACCATACAGAAAGAGGTAGCTGGCTTATTGACTTGAGCTCAGGACCAGCATTCTGGCACCGTTATGTCTCTGCACATTTTCCAGAGCTGTGATTTCTGTTAGATTTTACTACTTTCATTGTATTGCCAGGCATGAACTCTATCTCTGCCTTTTCATGTTGCTTGAGATTAATTCTGCCTGTGCCGACTTTACCAGATAGGTCAGAAACTACAGAAATAAAGAGTGATTGTTTGGGCAGAAGTTAGTAAGTCTTGTTGATTCTAAGAATTCAGTGAAATAAAGAATTAAGTTGGGTCGTATTTTAGTTTTCAGTTTTCCTACTATTAAGCTGAAATTTGCCATGAACATTCAGGCCTTACAGAAGAAGCAGCAAGACACTAAGAATCTGGCTTCATTATCTAACCAAAGTGAGAGACAAGCAACAGAACTTGAGCAGAATGTGGCTCAGATGAAGCATCAGCAGACTCAGCTACAGAAGAGACTGTGTGAGGAGAGTGAAAAAAAGAAGCAACTAGAAGCAGAGATTCAGCGGGACCAGCAACAAATTAAAGTAGGATTTTTCCTATTTCTCTATGACAAAGAATGAGATGAGCCAATCTTGCCTCTGCTTCCCCAAAGACAATAAACTATATTGCCAGGCTTTTCATGGTTTTAAGTAATGACTTTCTTGACAAATGCACTGAAGAAATTGTCTATAAACATTTTCACAAAAATCTTCAGTTTGCCTTTCTCTTCAGCTTTTTTTTATTATTACATGATGTCTAGCTCTGAATTGCAATTTCACATGTAAATTTAGGATGAGTATTTCAGATTATATACCTGTGTAGACTCTGACATTAAATGCATTTTAAAAACAGACTGACTGAGGCAGGAAGAATGGGGCTTTTTGTTTGTTTATAGGAACTTCAACTAAAGATGGAGCAACAACAGAAGATCCTTAAACTTAAGGATAAAGAGATTGCTGCATTTAAAAAGAAGAAAAATAACTCAGTGGGAACCTCACAGAAGCCACAGGTAGCTAATCTATTTTGAATCTGTGTGGGCCCTGAAAAAATTTTTCTTTCTTCATCCCTAGTCATCTTTGTAAAGTGTTTGGAAAAAGAGTATTCCATCATAGTTTTGTCATTTTTTTAGCTGTAACAAAAATTGGGAATATAGTCTAGCAGCTTTTGTACTCTTTTTGAATGAAGCAAAGGAGAGGATCTAATGTCTTTTCTTTCTACGATTTGTCAAAGATGCTGGTTCAGAGACCTTAGAATTCAACAGGTTTGGTTGTCTGATAGGTTTGAGGGTGATACTGATGAGCTCTGTTATAAACGTCCCATGGGTTTTTTGGTTGTTTGTTTTGTACTCTGACATAAATGACCAAAGTCTATGGTTTCAGTTGTACCTAACAGGGTTAGAAAAGTAGGTGTCCTATGCAGCAGTGCCACCTACATTATTATAGATGTGGACATTGGAACATGAGAGTTTCATGAGTTACCCAAAGTCTTTAAAGATGAAAAGAAATTTTAAAAGTTAACTAAAGGCAATTTTTTATCTTTACCAGGAATATATCCACTGATAAACTATGGCTTCAGAATAAATTTATAATGGACTGTGCTAGCAGGATTAGAGTTCTCATTGACTGTCTGTCTTTCTTTCAACATCATAATTTCTTGTCACTTACTTTTCTACAAATAGCTGGTCTTGAGCAACTATCATGCAATGAGGATGGGCTAGCTGAATTCTTGTGGTACCTCCCAAACCTAGTTGCTTTGATTATATAGAAGACATCTACTTACATAACTGTCCTTAGAAAAATAATACATTTCATTAAAGGCATCTGATATTAATTTATTTATACAAGATGTAGCAATGTAACATTCTGAGCCTCTTTTTAAGTCAGTCCAATTGAGTCAAGATTCTGCTGCAGAATTAATGTTAACATTAGAAATGTCGATTTCTTCTACAGTTTTATCAGTTATTCTGCACAAGGAAAAACATGATCATAAAATTCTAATCCAAAAGCTCCTGGTTAATGCTCTCTGGATCTCTATTTAAACTTTAGAAATTAGACGAGCAAAAGAAATGGCTGGATGAAGAAATGGAAAGAATTCTCCAACAGCACCAACAGTTAGCAGAACTAGAAGAAGATTTAAAGAAAAGAGAAGCCATTGTAGCCAAAAAAGAAGCATTATTGCAAGAGAAAAGCCACCTGGAAATCAAGAAACTGAGATCTAGCCAGGTGATTTAAGAAAAAACATGAAACTTACCACAGTTGTAGTGCTAACTGAAAGACTGAGGAGGGGGGGAAGGCAGATAGATAGCAGAAGAGGCTCAGGGCATGTGACCTGTGTCCCTACCACTGCCATGAAGTTGTTGTGTGACTTGAGCTAATCAACATTTAAAACGTGAATAACACAGAATAATCATTTTTTCACTTTTTTCCCCCAAAATTCCAACAACAAAACAAAACAAAACAAAAAAATCTGAACTGTGGTGTTCTGTTAGTGCAGAGCATTAAATAATATGATATCTAAAAATGACTCAGTCCTTTTGCAAACTAGAGAACATGACAGGAAAATATTTTGCGTGACTTATTTTTCAGTAGCCAAAGTGAACAGAAATTGAAGTATCATTGCCACTTATAATGACTAGCCCCTTTAGCTTTTAGTATATAGAAAACTGCATATTGAGCGGTTTTGTTTTCTTTCATCTTTTGAGTAAATAGTAAATTTTATGGTAGCTGTCTACTCAAAATAAATGGGGTCCCATTGCAAGAAGCAGGCAAGTCTTTCACTGCAGAATGTGACAGTCTCACCTACATTTTTCTTACTGGAAGGAGTATCTCAGTTTTATATCTATGGTTGCTGTGGTTTTTTTAGGCTTTAAACAAAGATAGTATGAAATTGTCTACTCGCTTAAGTATGCTGGATCAGGAACTGTGTGATAAAGGTATGCAGCTTCAGGGCAGCACCACTGAAGATAAGACAGACATTTTGGAAAAAATTCAGGTTCTCCAGATGGAAAGGGATCAGCTGCTCAGAAGAAGAAATAGTGTGGATGAGAAACTGAAAGATGGTAAAGTGTTGTCAACCGAAGTAAGTAAGCACCTCTGAGATAAATACAGGTTTTAGGTTATGTTGTATAATAAAGCGTTCCACGCAGAACATAAAATGTCTCCAAGTATTAGGTAAGCTGGAACCAAAGAACTGGCGTTGGGGTCTTCTGCACATAGCGATGTTAAAATACTGCTATGATAGCACTACTTACATACCAGTGAACAAAGTTTATGTTCAGAGGAACTTAATTCACTTAGGGCCTTGAAAAATTCCACTGGCCTAAGGATCATGTAATCAGAAATAAGGGAACTAGAAGTTCATCAGTTTATTTTCATGTCAGGACATAGAAAAAGGCAATGTACTCGCATAGTGATGACCCTTGATTTTTTTCATAGGATTTTGTGAAAAAGCAAACTTTACCTGAAGGCCTCCATATTTTTGCAGCAAAAATAAGTCATATTACCTGGATGGTCCACACTTGAGTTGATCAGTATAATTTCATTGAAGATATAATAAATTTGTATAAAATGGACAGATTAGTTTTAGGTTGTGAGAAGCAGTATGGGCACATGGCTAAGGTGATAATGTCCCAGAAAGAACCCTAGTTGCCTCACTCCTCAAAATCTTCTGCAGTGCTTCAGGCCATGCATTTCTGCCACTTCCCTACGCAAGCTGTGGTCACCAAACTCCTTACTGTCCTGATTCGTTCATTAATCTACAGAAAACTAGCACAACCAAAAAAATAATAGCAGAAGTCAAACTGTGGGGATGATGAGGGAAGGATAAAAAAAAGGGAAACAGGACTTCTGTTTTTGTGATGGACTGTTTGATCAACCTCTGTATCATGCAAGGGGTGGTATGGCAGAAAAAACCAAGTGTTTTAGATCTGTACTCTTACTTCTTATTTTTCCCATTCCATTCTCTGTACTACTACTAGTTTGTCTTGCCCTTAAGTTTAGTTTCGCTCTTGAGAATGAAGTTAAAGATGTCTTATGTATAGAAAGATTAATTATACACTTTTTTTTAAAGATCTCACTCATGTGTTTCTCTGTAGGAAGAACATGTCCTTTTCCAGCTGGAAGAAGGAATTGAAGCCCTGGAGGCTGCTATTGATTACAAGAATGAAAGTATTCAGAATCGCCAGCACTTGCTTAGGTCATCTTCTCAGATTCTTTCACAGAGCGAGAATAATGTAGTAGGAAAACTAGTTTCCCTGTCTGCTGCAGAGCTCAGAGCTATCCTCTTCAAATATTTCAACAAGGTTTGTTTTTGCTAAATAATAATATTTTATCCTATTTTCTGTTACTATTCTAGATAATGAAATGAAATGAAATGGTGTCAAGAAATAAAAATAAATTTAACAAGCTTTTGGTGAAAATCTCTTCAGGTTACATAGATCTGCTATTAATTCAGATATTTTTAATTTTTATGTTAACCTAAATAGAATACTTGTGTGTTAACTTTGTATATCTTGTTTTGTGGTCATGAGCTTAAAAGGTGCTGCAAATCTGGAAATTTCCTTCCTTCTTTCCAGTGCTCTGTGTTGCTAATTTTCGAAGCAGCAACATATTTAAATAGTGGTGTTGTACTGAAATTCTTCCCAACTACAGGCTTCATAAAGCTTAAACTAGTATTCCTATTTTTTTTATAAATCCAGTGTGAACTCTTTTTTGCATACACTGCCTGCAGTGTGTACAGCCAAATACTGAAAAATCATACTGACATCTGGAAACACAAAAATGAAATGCATTAGGACACAGTGTGTCCTTGTGACCTCGGGTGAACCTTGGGTGATTTTGTTGTCTGGGGGATGCAAGTTGGAAGTTTTCCAGAATCAGGAAAACACTGTTATTTCAGTTTAATTTCTGCACATGGTATTAAAAAAAAAATCCACTAGTTCATGTGATCAAAATGTACAGAGCTCATTTCTAAAGTGTGAACTTGTAGCAGCAGGCAAGTCTGTTTCCAATATAAGCTTATGGCTTGTAGATACCACTACTTTTGTGTGCCTTAATCTATTAAGCAGAAGGGTAAAAGCTTTTATTAAAATGGTTTGATAAAGCACAAGAACTGTATTTCTTTCTTAGATTGTTGGACTACGGGAGTCTGAACGTAAATTACAACTGCAGATTGAAGAACAGGAAATGAAGGTCATAGACCAGGAAAACATAATACGTGAATTAGAATCTGCACTTGAACATGTCAAGTTGCAGTGTGACAGGCGGCTGACCCTACAACACAAAGAACATGAGAAGAAACTACAGTTAATACTGCATCATGTCAAAGGTATCTGCTTCTTGGAGGGGGATTGTACTGTAAGTATTATCTTCAGTCACTACTGGGAAATACTATATTCCAAATGAAAAAAAAACCAGTAAGGTTCAGAGATCTATTTTGGCTGTCACTAATTCTGATGTTGTGTAGGATGCTGAGGAACAGACACGTGGTGTCTGTTTGAATGGAAAAGTGAGTATTTTTCTTAAAGCAGTCTAAGAATTGTTGTATTTTCATATTGAATTTGCTGATATTGGAAAGTTGAAAGATACTGGTCCTACTGATCTTCATCTTCTAAATACTCCTATTAAAACTGACAGGTGGGGTTGGCATGGCCTCCTTGATCTTGTGTGATACTAGTTAAAATGTACACACTGCAAGCAAAGTGTCAGCAAGATCCAACACATACTCTGTCTAGCTGGGCATCCTGATTTTTGGCACAGAGATACCTGGTTCTTAAACTATTTTTACTTGTCCTAGAACAAGATAGTGAAGGTATTGCAGAAACCTTGAAAGGGTATGAAGTAAAAGTCCAGCAACTGGAAAAAGACTTATTTTTCTATAAGAAAACCAGCAGAGATCTGAAGAAGAAATTGAAGGGCCTCTTTGGAGAGTCATCCCATCAATTATTGGCATCGACTAAATGTAAGTATATTATCTTAAAATATTTATGCATTTGTCAATAGACCATTTGAAGGGTGGTGAACACGCACAAGTATATCAGCTAGACATAAAAATGGTATTTTTACTGAATTAACTGTTCTCCAGGAATATATTACATCTCTCCCCCAGTTTCAAAGGAGAGACAACATTGGTTTGTAGCTGTAGCAGTGGTATACCAGTGGTTTAAATTCTTGTTCTGTTTTCTCTGGATTCTAGCATAATTTCAGCATCTACAACCTCAAACTGTTGTGGTTAAGAAAAAGGAATTTTACTGTCTGAAATAGTCTGAATGACATTGTAACTAATAGCTTTGTCATATGCCAGGTTTTTAGATAGGCTGCTTCCAGCACTTGATTTCATAAAAGTTACTGGGAGACTGTCGGAGAAGAATTCCATACTTTCAGTTACTAACTAACTTACTTTAGTTACTTACTTACTAAGGCTAAAAGACAGGTTTTATACACTTGTAGAGGAACATAAAAAACAAACCAACAGAGCTTTCTAATGATTCTGTGCTTTGACACAAAAAAAACAAACAAAAAAAACAGAACCCAAACCAACAACCAATTGCTACTGTAGGTTTTTAATTGTTCCATGTCCTACTTGCCAGAATCCAAACCTACAATAGAGCTATTCAGGTGGAGGAGAAAAGAAGGTTCAATTTGTGTCATTATTTTGGTTGTCTCACACCTCTCGATGCCACCACCAGTACCTCACAGGCACACTAGAGCCGTCTTGGCCCTGTGTTTCTTCTTAAGGCTCAGCATGACCGGTTCTTCCTCCCAACAGATGTTTCTGTTTCTTCCAACTCGGGCAGCGCCATGCCTTCCTAACATATAGATGCCAATCACATACCTGCTGCTCCCAGAGCTCATTAAGGCCCTTGCCCTCTAGGTAGGATAATGAGCCAACACATTCTTTACTGTAAAGTACACTGTCCAGCTGTGAACATGAATATTCTAGAGGCTGGATTATAACGGAGCGTAGGAAAGACTATTCTGTGCCTAGTATACAAAAAGCATGTAGTTCAGGGCATGTATCTGTGTGGGGAAACACCCATCCTAGCCAAATTGTAGCAAGAAGGGAGAAAATCCCTGTGAATTTCCAACTTTTTCAAATACATATGTTGCTAAGTTTTATAAGAAATACTCTGTATTTAGTTATTTTTTTAAATACATTTTGAGGCATGCTCCAATGCATTGTAATAAAAACACTTTTTAAATTTGTTGTGGAGCATTAAAAATAATAAAAGCCCTCTGTGTACACTGCAGTCAAATTTGCAGAATGTTTTGCGTGCTGTGCTAGTGTAATTGCTGACTGTTTTTTAATATATATAAAATAATTTCATATTTGACTGTCATGGTTCAGTTATTTTAAGACTGCATAGCTGGGTACATTGCAAATTAGAATGGTGAGGCTTGTATTACGTGCACCGTGTCACAAGAAAGTGACAGCTAATACCTTTGATGTTTTTGTAGCTGACAAACTTTTTAACAGAAAGCACAAAATGTCAGGTGCTGATAGTTTTTCACCATGTTCATACTACAAGTTACTGATGCTATAAACCCATATTGACTAATTAATATTTCTTGATGGCAGGCACTCAGAAGAGTTGTAACTTTTACCTGTTTATGTCCTGATAAATTTTATTTTAGATAACAGTGCTGGTGACAAGGCATCCAGTCAAGATGAAGCAGAAGTTGCTTCTGAAGAGTTCAGGTCGACACTTAACCTTGAAACCAATAGTCAACCAGGGAAAATAAAAGAAACAGACAGAACAAGTATTTTAAAAGCACAGCAAAATTCATACAAGCTTGGAGAAGATGTTTCAGAATTTGGGTGCAACAAAGAATGTTTGTCGAGCACTAGTGATGACAAAACAGGAACAGATGAAGCTCAGTCTTCAAAATCTCATCCTCAGCTACCTTCTGTCACCCAGAGAAGAGAAACTGTAACCCAATTTCAAGGAGTAACTCCAGTAAAACTATCTCGCCGAGAGCTGCGTCATATTCCTCCCTCTGAAATATCTTTGAGACGCTCAAGCCTCGGAGGTGGTGTCAGTTTTACTGCTCCAGATTCCATTGAAATGGACAAAAAGTCCAGTGTCACTAAGACATAGTTACTCTTCATTGCATTTTTAATAGCTGTTGCTACTGTAACTAATCTAACTGTATTAGATTTCTTTGTTCATGGTTTAGTTAAGTATCAACCATGGATAAATGAGTAAGTGTTCTTTAGTTCTTATTGCTCATTATCAAGTTGTTAGGTGTTACACTTACACACTTTCAGTGAATCTGGGATGGATTTTATTTGACACAGTATCTAAGAACTTTCATATACAGGCCTTTTAACATTGAAGATATTATTTATAATGGTTTGGGGTTTTTTGCAGTAACTTCAAAAAATATAGATGTTTTTCAAAAATTGCACTGTAAAGTGCATTGCACTTGTGTAACTTACGTTTCCTAGAACAATATTGTACTAAACTTTCTTGGGTCAGAAACAGTATCAAACTATTTATTTTTTTTTAATATATATATAGAAAATTTAGTTGCCAGACTGTCACCTGGAATTAATAATGACTGGCTTCTGTACGCTTTATATCTAAAAACATTTTATATGAGCCATGTTTGAGATCAAAACTGGTACCTAAAGATAAATCTGTTACTGAAAAGGAACATAAAAGTACTTACTTTGCTTTTTTCTTCTTTATGGCCTATTTATGAAACTTGCTTATTTCACTTTCTGTTTTTGTTTGTTGGGCATTTAAAGAATTGCACTTGGCAACTCAAAGTGTGATACTTATTTCTGTACTACTAAAATGGAAAAAAAACAGAGGACCAAATTCAGCGTCGTCTAGGTAAGCCAGATGGACCAATATATTATTTTATTTGTACTAATTAGTCATGTCCTTTCACAGACAAATTATTCTTCTGGATTCCACATCTGCTTCAGAGCAAGGACTACACATATGCTTCGGTTTACTGCTATACTGTTGTTGGTAATGCATTCAGGATGAAAAGCAAATCCTTTTTGTAAGAGGACAGTGGTCACTGAGAAGGCATATGCTTAACAGCTGCACAAACTTGATGGCAGAGACCAGAATGTCCGCATTTAAAGGAGATTAACATTTCTAACTGTAATCCTCTCCTGCATAAAAAGTAGCAGTACTGAAAGTAAGGTTAGTTTTATTTTAGTGGTGGACTTCAGCCAGTCATGTTTGAAAATGTTGTCTTAGATTATCAGATGTACTTAGGAAAGGAAACTTTGCTTTCTGCTATCGTCTAGGCAAGGTCTTGTGTATAGCATGTGTGGCTACAGGTATAAAAGAACTGCATTGTTCCATCCTGCAAACAGTTCAAATCAGTCCACATGACGAAGATGCTATTACAGCATGGTAAATGGACCTATTGTCTTGTGGCACATTTTAAAATTTTCTGAGTAGACTGCAAAATATTTCATTCTAATCAGATAGACAAACCACTTAACATGTCAAGTGATTTTATCTTTCACAGTTATACTTAATTACTACCTATTGTTCAGCTGAATTGTGAGGTAAGGATTGGGGTCTTTCTTGATTGTTTTTGGATTGGGCTTGATTGTTTTTACTGTCATGGAAGTACTGAGCCTTAACTAATGTTAAGTTTAATATTCATGTATATGTCATTCACTCAATGTCTCTAGTCAAAAAGCAATAAACAGAAACAAGTAAATACAGTGTCAAATGTGTACTTACTACATCTCCGTATTAAGTGAAGGAATTGTTGAAGGCATTTCTTCTCAAGACAAAACTGTGCATTATCATACATGTGATCCTACTCTATAAACAAACATGAAACTTATTTTGAAGTTTCCACAAATGAAAAAACAGTTCTTTTTGGATGCAAAATAAGTAAAGGAAAATGTAGGAAAGTACAACTCAATCACTAGTAGATGTCAGCTGGTGCTCTGGACGTTTCTGTAGCTGTGACACTGCAGATTAACTAGTCATTCAAACATTAGATTCTGCATGCCACACATACTCACTTCAAGACATAACTATGTCATCACCTAATGCTAAGGTAAATAAATACATCAGATACACTTGTGATCCTCGGAGAAGTAGAAGAATTGTTTACCATGAGAGGGAACTAACATAAGCAAAGCAATGTGAGACGCCAGTAAGGTAGTTGTATAGGGAAAAGTAAACAGTGATTTGTCATTTATGCAGCGAGCTAACACATAAAATGGTTTTACCTCTTTCAGACAATATGTAGCTCCTCTTATTTCTGCTAATTAAAAACAAGACTTTATCTGATAGGCTTTTATTATTACTCTTTGTTTTACTTCCTTTATTTTATTCACTGGCATTTACGACCTTCTCCCACATTTAGCTGATGTGCAATATGGGGGTAAAACCAGCGTGCAGCTAATTTGCAGGGATCCACCATGCGATTATTTCACTTAACAGCTGTTTCTCCTGCTACATCCTGCTAAAACTAACTACCAAAAAAGCTATGCGTATCATCTGTTCTATTGTCTGGCTAGTAACTGTGAATATAAATGAATGTCACTTATGATCTGAGTTCTCTGTTACGATTATCTGAACACTGTGATGGCTGCATTTCCAGAATAGACTCTTGCCCTTTCCATCACTGGCTCTTTGCTTCGTACTGCACATTAACGGCGGAGTTACCCCATGCAAGGAGTTTGCAGAAGTCCTCTGATTTGTGTAAATACTAATTGCACTAGCTTAGAGAAGCAAATCTGGCTTTCAGCAAGTTAATGAAAGTTTTACCCCATCTATACTGAAAAAAAGTTTCATTCTTAGTAACTTCAAGGTGAGATTTAACAGGTATTGAAAATTCAACTATGTGTGTGTTGTGAGGGACCTTTTATCCAGGCAAAGCAGTTTTCAATCCAACTGATTTGAAGGTTCCAACTCGAGTGCATTTTTATTGCATGGCCAATAAATAGTATGTCAGTTCTGATTTTCAGGATCAGTAGGCTGATGAAGGGTGTAATTCTATGTAGGGCTTCCAATGAATCTGAAAATATTTTGTAAGAAGAACTATTTGCAGGGCATCACTTCAACATTTTATGCATTTCTAATATTACATCATTTTTACTTCACAGCAAACACTAAGCACAATACAGCAAACTTTGTTATACTGCGAACAGTAGCCTCATTAACCTGGTGTCATGGTTTGGGCTGGGCTGGCCACCAAAACGAACCACAGATGCTCTCTTTTCCTTCTGTCCCCTTCAGAGAGGGGAGAGCATCTCCCTTCAGGGAGAGAAGGATGAGAGAGAAAAGAGACTTACGAGTTTAAAAAGAAACTAAAATACTTTAATGAAAATATTAATAAAATAATAAAAAGGAAATAATGAAATATATACAAAACTGTATCAAGCTCCCAGGATGACAGTCACCTCACTGGCTGGCACTGGGAAAGTCCCAGACTGGGTTCAGTGACGGAGGGGAACTGGATTCAGAAACACACAGATCAGGATCAAAGGCAGACGAAGACAGTCCTGTCCTCGTGGACACCCGCCAGTGAAGAAAGAGGTCTGACCCTTTGATCCCTCAGCTTTTACACTGCGCATGAGGCAGATGGGATGGAATACCCCGTTGGTCAGTTTTGGGTCACCTGTCCTGTCCGCTCCTCCCCGCAGGTGGGACCCCACTGCGCTTTTCCACTTCCGACCCTCCGACGGGGCACATAACAAAGTTATCCGGCCTTGGGTGTTAGAGCAGTAACTATAAGCAGGAGCCTCTCCGCACACCACGCCTCGGTATGAATTACAAACATCAGGCCCTACCACTGCTAGAAGCGGACGCTGTCTGAAAAATATGCTGTTAACTTCATAGAGCGCAGTCAGAAGAGGCTTAACGGAAAAGTACAATTACTGAAAAGGAAATTGGTTCTGTTTTACCTCAAACCAGGACACCCGGGCTGTTTACGCTATGATCTATAACCACCCAGCAGGCGGACAGTTCAGCTGAAACAAACAACGCAAATGAACAAAGGACAAGGGTTTGGGTTTTTTTTTTTTTTTTCCAGTTGGACTGACTGTAGCCACGGTGAACAAAGTGCAGGGCTGTGATCTCCACACACACACACACACACACACACACACACACACACACACACACACCCGTCCCCGGCAGCGCACACCACCAACAGGTCGGGCCTTCTGGAGCCTTCCTCCCGCAGGCGAACGGGCCAGCCACGCCGGCCGCGCTCGCCACGGGCGGTACTTCCCCGCCGCCCCAGGAGAGACCCGGCTGGCGCAGGTACGGGTGCTCCGCCCTTCGCCAGCACCGCAGGGCAACCGCGGCACGTACCCGCTTTCTGTCACTCCGGTCCCAGCTCCGTGCCCCCTGAGCCGCCGCCGGCTGAGGGAAGGCGGGCGCGCACCGCCGCGCGGCCGCCCCGCAGTTATTTTGATCCCGGCCGGAGCCCGTACCGGGCCGGCGGCGGCTGGGCTGCGGCGCGCGCGCTACGCCCCGCCCCGCCCCCGGCGGCCCCGCGGCCGTTATAACCGCCCGCCGCTATAACCGCCCGCCGCCGCGGTGCGGCTGCTCTCCCTCTGCCGGCGCCGCGAACGGAGTGAGTGTCCCGCGGGGGGCGCCCGCCCTCCCGTCTGTTCGCCTCCGCTGTCCCCCACCCCCTTCCCCCCCCGCCTTGCTCCCACCTGCTGCCCCTTCCACAGCGCTCGGGGCGGGGGACGGGCGGCCGCAGGGCCGTGGCTCCCAGGGGTGTCTCACGCATGGGCCCGGCGGGGCAGCGGCGCCCCCGGCCCGGGGCGGGGAGGGCGGTTGGCGGGGAGCGGCCGGCGGGGCCGCAGCGCTGGGGCGGGTGTAGCCGACCTGGCAGCTCCGGGCGGCGGGGGAGGCAAGGGGGTCGGGGGTCGGGTCGCCGCCGCGCTGGCTGAGCTGTCCCGGGTTCGCCTCCTCGCCTCTTCTCGGTCGCTGCCTTGGCTCGTAGGCGCCTGCAGGGAGCCGCCGCGCTCTCCAGCCTCCCCTGTGCGGCGAACGTGTCGGGCTGCGCGTCCCCGCTCGTAACACGGGCAAACTCGGGGTGCGCTCCAAAATGGGGAGGGGGGGGGACGGGACGGGACTGGGGAGTATAGGCGCCTCTCCCCAAAAGCGCGTCTACCCGCTTATTATCTTCAGCGGCCCGAAATGGGCTCGCTGCTTCTGGTTGTGTTTTGAAGAGAGGTGCGTTAATTAAAAAAAAAAAACAACCCAACAAAATCAGCTACAGCAGAAATGCTGACCGTAATTAGAAGCCAACAACGTCATCGGGACATAGTATTTACTGATCGCTGGTTATTTGGTTATTTAAGGCTACTTACACATATTGGTATCTAAAAATGGTAGTGTTCTTTGTTGCATTAGTCACAGACAGTAAATTGCGCGTGAATTTCAAAGTTTGTCAGATAGAAGTTGCTAACTTTAAAGCTTAACTAATTTCTTTTTTTTTTTCTTTTTTTTTGGGGGGTGGAAATCACGGGAAGAAAAGCAAGGGAAGTTACACAGTCAGTCAGCATCCTGTGCTCAAGCTAAAGTCAGGCTAGCCTTGTCGCTTTTACATTTTAATTCTGAGTTTAAAAAAAGTTTTAAAAAGCGTTCTTCCTCAGAAACACTAATTCTTCCAAAGCACAGCAATAAATTCATTGTATTCCCCTTTCAAACGTGCAAAGCCCTTTACCTGCTGTGGGTTTATTGCTGCTGTGTACACCAGCATGGCAACTCTCAAGCAGATTTCTGAACCGGTTTGGGTTTTTTTTGGGCTGTGAGGTTACTTGTGAAACTCATTGGCTGACTGATGACTTAAGTAATTTTAAGGATTCAGAGCAGTTTAATGTAACTCTATAGCTTTTGATCAGATGGCATAAACCAAAAGTAATTTAAATGGAGAGAGCTTGTCCACCTGGGAGGACCTCCTGTGCAAAACTTCCTGTAGATGCACCTATAAGGACAAGTAGATTGAGCTTGCTCTGGTAAATGTATAAACAGGCAAAGACCAATATGTAATATGCAGAAGGTGCGAAGGTTGATCAGTGCTAACAGGGAATGGACATGTTCTGTCACTTACAAATGTCTATTTTGGTGTTATTTCAGTTTTACAAGCAAGTACTGAAATCAGTCAATACTTCAGGTGTTTGCTAAGAACGTATATTGGTGGTAGATTACCATAAATATGTATTCTAGTGGTAGAAACACGTAAATTTTTATATGGGAAGAACCTTTAGCATGATAATACCCTATTTTCAAAGTTTTCTAAAATCTGCATCTTTTAGTGGTTCATTTGATGATGAAAGTGGTTAAATAGAAAATCTGTTATATTTTGGGTCTCTTCAGCATGTTTTTCTTGAAATAGCTTTAAATGTGGGGCTTTACCGTGTGGTTATTTCACAGATGCTTAAAGGCATACTACTAGCATCAGACCAGAGGTTCCTAAATTGCTCATTTCTTAGAGATGCTTGAACAGTTGCCAGTTAAAAGGTAATTCATGCACATATGCAAAGCTGAACACAGGCCAGGAAGCTGCTGATGCTCAAATAAATAAGCTTGTGGATGTGTGCTAAACTCTTCTTAGGATATGTATAGGGCAGTTTACAGTAGAGGTTTTAAAACTTCAGTATTTCTAAGGCTATTTCACCTGCAACATCTGGGTAAATGTAAGTAACTGATGTAAAGGGGATTTCAAGTTATGGTAACACTAGATGACTGTGTTACTTTTATTACTGCAATCTTTGTTACGTCATGTCTAAAACAAGACTGAAGCTCTTCAGGGCATTGATGGATCTTATGTTTCTGAATATAGTTAGTACACTTCAGGGAACTGAAGTTTAAAAGATACCTTTTCTTTTCAGTTGTGTCACAATTTAACTTTCTAAATGTTTCCTAGTTTACCAAGAACTTAAGGTAGAGTAAGCACTTTGTGCTTACAAATAATTGTATTGGATGAGTAATAAATTACATGTTTCATAAATGGGACCAACTTGGTATAGTCTATTGATTTAGTGTCAAATTCACAAATAATCTGTTCATATAGGCTGACGTGGTTTATAGAAGAGTATGACCTAGGAATGAGTACAGCACCAAAATAATTACTACTTGCTAGCTGTACCAAATGTTTTTATGTTGCCTTGAAATTGTATTGTGTATCATGCTTACCTTATGTTGTTGATATATCAGTCTGAATAATATGTCATAGGAACTCTCCTCACGAACTCTATAGTTTTGAAACAGATTGCAGAGACTGTTGAACTAACAGTCTGCTATTGACTTGTAAAGCAGAAAGTTTTGAAACTGGGTCGTTTATTGGTGCCACCTGTGTATTGGTTGCAACTTTGAAATCTATTACCGGTGATCTTTTCATTAACTTAAAAATGGAGGGTTAATAACTTTCTTGATACATTAGAGAAAGTCTTCAGAAGTGTATGACTAGTGCTAATGCATGACACATGGAAACAACTCCAAGTACTGATGTTTGGTTGTTGGACCTTTTTTAACTAGCAGCTGTACTTGAGGTGTTAATGAGCTGTGTAGATGCCAAAAGCAGGCTTGGCTTCCTTTTACAACTCTTGAAGATTTTTGCTGTACTCCATATTGTAAGGAAAGGAATTGTCTTGCATTAGGTAGGCTTTGGCCAACTGACTGTTATGAATACTTAACATTTCTCAGACTGCCAAACTCTTGAAACCACTGTAAAGATTGAAATGATTTTTCAGAACCCAGTTTGATCTGTGGAATTACAAAACGCTCTGTGGTATTTGAAAGGTTTTTTTTGTGTGACAAAAAGCCTCTTTGAGCACAGCCTCAAACTCAAGAATGTCAATGCTTTAATTTTGTAAGACTGTTCGTAGCTATAATAATGAAGAACAACACAAATTATAATTCTCTGTTAAAGGAAAAAAGAAAATCTTGTAGAAGGGGTGGCAAGCATCTATGCTTAGCTGAAAGTTTTTGAGATCAGTCCATTGGTTTCCTATAGGGAGGAGAGTCAAATCTTGGAACTAAATAGAATGGTTAGAATTGGAGGGAGCCTTAAAGGTCATCTAGTTCCAACCCCCCTGCCCTGGGCAGGGACACCTTCCATTGGACCAGTTTGCTCAGAGCCCCATCCAACCTGTCTTGAACACTTGTAGGGATGGGTCATCCACAGCTTCTCTGGGCAACCTGTTCCAGTGTCTCATGACCCTCAAAGTAAAGAATTTCTTTGTAATATCTAATCTAAATCTACCCTCTTTCAGTTTAAAACTGTTCCCCCTCATCCTATCACTACACTCCCTGATAAAGGATCCCTCCCCATCTTTCCTGTAAGGCCCCCCCTTTAGGTACTGGAAGACTGCTGTAACATTCCCCTGGAGCCTTCTCTTCTATGTGCTGAACAACCCCAACCCTCTCAGCCTATCTTCATAGGACAGGTGCTCCAGCCCTCTCATCATCTTTGTTGCCCTTCTCTGGACCCACTCCAACAGGTCCATGTCCTTCTTATGTTGAGGGCTCCAGAGTTGGATGCAGTGCTCCAGGTGGGGTCTCATGAGAGTGGAGTAGAGGGGCAGAATCACCTCCCTTATCCTGCTGGCCATGCTTCTTTTGATGCAGCCCAGGATGCAGTTGGCTTTGCAGGCTGCAAGCGCACAATGCTGGCTCATACTGAGCTTCTCATCAACCAACACTCCCAAGTCCTTCTCCTGAGGGCTGCTCTCAATTCATTCTCCACCCAGCCTCTATTTCTGCTTGGGATTGCCCTGACCCAGGTGCAGGACCTTGCACTTGGTCTTGTTGAGCTTCTTGAGGTTTGCACAGGCCCATGTCTCAAGCCTGTCCAGGTCCCTCTGGATGGCATGCCTTCCCTCCAGCATGTTGATTGTACTGCACAGCTTGGTGTCATCAGCAGAGATGCTGAGGGTGCACTCAATCCCACTGTCCATGTTGCCAACAAAGATGTTAAACAGTGCCAGTCCCAGTACTGACCTCAAATATTGTTTGGTAGAATTTGGCTGTCAGAATTGTAGGTGTGGTATTAAAATGTGAAGCATGGCATGGTGGTCGGCCTCAGTGAATCAGTGGTCCATCTTTAAGTGTTGTAGTAGTGGGATGATTAGATCCTGCTATTCAGCTGTATTGAAGTGTCTGATTGAGTTAGCAATGTTAACAGCTCTGCTAGACTTACATGAAATTAGAGATTATTTTTCAGTTATTTGCAGTTTCTTCTGCAAGCTCATTACTATCCATTTTTTCTGTTCTGCAGGAACAAATGAAATTCAGGAATAAACTTCCATAAGTTAATTTCATGTTGTTACTGAAGTATTTCAGTGAATCATAACAGCAGATTTCCATGGGTAGTACTTGCTTAATACACTTTTCATCTGGGCACTTAATTGCGTGCCAACTAGTCAGACAGCAAAGGTATACCTGTTGTATTTGTTGAAAAGGGAGAGAGGAGTTTGCAGCTGTATTTCATAGTGATGTAGAGCTTCAGCTGCTGTGGCTGAGTCCAACCTCTTTTCATCTTTCTTTATTTCTGTTGTAGAGTGACTAATAACTATCTTGATAATGTTTTCTCTTAAATTGTATTTCCAAAGCATCTAGCTACTGTCAATGCAGCTTGCAATTTGAGAGCATTTCATATTTTCATGGGCAAAAATAAGTATTTGGCACTATTAGCAGCTGAGAACTTAAAGACTGTGTTGTGCTGTTTATCTATTTGTATGAAAACCCAAATATATCACAGTAATTAGACAGAGACTAGAAATGCCAAGCTTTTGACTGACTAGAGTCATCCTGTAGTGCACTGTCCTGGTTTTGAGGTAAAACAGAACCCATGCACTAATTTTTTTTTAAGCCAAATACAGTAGAGAGCTTACAAACTTCCAGTGTTAAGACTGTTGTAGTCTGGTATAGTGCCAAGAGCACCATCCAGTATTGAAAGTGCATTGTGAAGGGTGACCGAGCACTTATCTTTGGTGCTGTTTTTCTGTGAAAATGTATCTTAATCTTTCCTCTGAGTTTCGGGTTTTAACTTACTGCATGTTTAAGTAGAAAGAGCACAGCATCTCTCTGCTGTAACTAAGCTCCTAAGCAGGGTAACTATAGTTATTGAGTGCTAAAATGCATGTAACAACACATGCACAAACCCAGGAAAATCCAAACTTACCCTGTTATTTAATCAGTTGGAGAGTAACAAGCACTAATTACTTGTGGTGTTTTAGATGTGACTGATTAGATTGTGGTCTGATCAGAGAGTCTGAACATCAGCATCAGGTAGATTCACAATCTGATGTCAAGTTTGTTTTATTCTTAGGATACAATCAGCTTCATTTTTCCTTTTTTGAGAGAAATAGAGTAGGGTAACTTTTGTATGAAAAGAATGCTGTTTGCTGTAACCTTTGTCTTTGGTAAACTTGAATAAGGACACTTGGCTTACTTGCTCATTCTCTTTCACCTCTGAGAAATAAAATGTAATACTCCTTTTTAATAATTTCTTTGAGTAATGGTCACAGTGGTGACCATTTACCATAGCATTGGTAACTTAGCATTGTTTTGTGTTGATAACACCTGAGCATCTTTAGAGCACTTATACAGGCTTGTCCTTGAGAAAGTCTGAAATTAAGTGATACAAACAATCTCTTTAAATTTCTGTAGATTCTCATGTTCTACTGTAATAGTAGTTAACAAGCAACATATTTGTAGGCTATCAAAGCAGGTATTCAGCTTATGTTCATGGTTGCCAGACTCTGAGGATTCCTTTCAAACAGTGCTTTCAAAAAGTACCTATTATTTCAGTACACCTATCTATCACAGTACATCAACATAACTAGATGTTTTCTATGAAAATTATAATCACTGATGAAATAACATCACTTTAAATCTTCTCCTAATTCACTAAAGTTTGCATGGAAAAATTGCAATTAGCCAAATATTCTTATGCCAAGAATTTAACTTTTGCACTAGCTAAATGATTTGTACTTTGAAATGGTGTCATGGGGATTCACACGCAGGTTACAGCTACAGGGGGTAACAGAAGGCATAAGTGTGTTTCCCAGTTCTGCCTCCCCCTAGCACATCCTCTGCGTTGTGCTGTAAGAACAGATAAGCCTAACGTTTGAGAACGGTACCAGCCACAACGCTGGGCTCGCCTTCCTGTGGAGGAAACTGTTTGTTGAATCTCCAGTGGTTTGGGAACAAAATGATACTACTTGTGAAATAAGGCTGCTCACCCAAAACTGGAGCCTACACGTGCATAATATCTACTTGCTTTCTTTCTCAAACCGTATGTTTGTCAGGCTCCAAGGATGGCATCTGAAATGGTTTTGGAGCACTGCACTACTTCTGTATCTTTTTTTTTTCCTTCCCTTTTTCTCCTCCACATTGTGAAGGCTAACTTTTTTCAGAACTTTCTACTTGTTTTTCCATCAAACATAATCTCTCAGGAACAAATGTATTAGCCTAAAATAAGTACTGTTTTATAGTTTATTTGAATACTTTAGATAATACAAATGAGTAAAAATATAAAGAAATAATACTGAGTTTTGGTTTTTTTAATACTAATCCTGCAGCTAACAGGTATGAGCTATTGTTTGTTTCATTAAACACTGTTTTCATTCTTATTTCTGTGCTACTTTCCTAGGAAACCTAAAAACTAAAAAGAAGCCAGCTCAGTAGAATATTGTACATGGCAATGGCATCTGCTGCAATCAGTTCACTTCCTACTACTGCATCTCGTTTTGCTTTACTACAAGTTGAAAGTGATACTGATTTGGAGTCCGGAAAAGGAAGAAGTGGCCAAGGTGCTAGTAAATCTCAGGCTTCAGGGGGAAGATCAACTACAAATGAGAAAAAGAGAAGAAAAAGGAGAAAAAAGAAAGAACAGCAGCAGAGTGAGGCCAATGAGGTAAAGGGATTATATTTTCAGTAGTGGGTAAGGTTGTTATCTGATAAATAATTTTTGCTGTCCCTGACATGTCATTAGTCTGTTTTTTTATGAAGCAAATCCTACTTACTCATAGATACTGCCTTTTTCAAATTTGCTTTATTAAGAATTCGTATATAAAAGTAGTGTACTCCCTACTATACAAGTTGAAAACTTTAAATGAGAATAAATTGCTAGGTTTTACTTTTTTGACAGTACCACTTGAATAATTAATTTCTGATGAAGGGCATGACCTTTCTAAAAAGTGATTGATAGGAAACAACTTGTTTTCAGAGGTCTGTAGGTAGTCAGTTCTAGTTGCCTGCTTGGACACCCAGCATGTTCAAAGGTGCTTTAAGGTTTCTTTTTCTTTTTAGGAGCTAGTTAGACTTAACTCTATCTGAACAGCTTTAAAATCTTGTTTCCTAAGCTGTAATTTTCAGATTTATCCATCACTCCAGCCCCTCAATCTATTAAATCCCAGATCCTTTCCAACCCCCACCCCCCCACCCTGTGAATCAGGGGGCGGAGTGAAGAACAGTGGTGATTTTCAGACATTGGGATTCTTAAACCTCAGATGAAATGGAAATTAAGGTCAGACTGAAAGAATTGTTCCAGTTTCTGGAACTGTTCAGGCAGTTTCTGCCTGAAACAATACACATCTCTTATCAAATTTAGTATGTAAAACAAACAAAACCCCTTTTAGTTTCTATTACACTTAAAATCTTTGAAACTTTAGTATTTGCAGCATTGGTAAGTAAAGTTTTTTTTTTTCAGCTTTGTTGTTGTTCTTTTTATATTGAAGATTAAGTTTGTGATAAACATACCTTGTTGTTTTTTTATGCCTGCCTTAGCACAATCAAAACTCTTAACACCATCAAAATAATTGTGTGTATGCAGATGCACTGCCTGTATCTACAGAAATTCATTTGCATGGAAATGATACTTATTTTTGTGATTGCAGAGGGGCAAGTAAGGGCTGACTCGTTTTCTTCACCCTGGTGTGTACTATGTCAGTGGCTGTATTCCACTGATATTATAAATCAGAATGATCTGCATCAGTGTTCTTACTAGCACTGTAATCTGAAGAAGGAAGCAGGGGTTGTAGTGCTGGTGCAGGCAGCAAGAGAGACAGTAGCAAAGCAAAAGGCAGTATGGCTTGGAGGAGTATGACTGCTTGGAGGGGAAGGAAAGCAATTCTCAAGCATCTGCATTATTGTCTGATTTTAAGTAACTTTAAGCTAAGGTGAGCTCCCATTTTAAGAAGCAGTCATGACACTCAATAAATGCACGCTGAGGAGAATACTGTTATTGTACTTTGTTTCATCTTTTGTCTGATAATAGCTTCTTTCTCCCTTTCAGGAGCCTTTATGTTTTTATGTTGAGGAAATCCCTGCCTCTAAATTGATAGTAGATTGTATCGGTGCCTTTATTTTTACTCCAAGAGAGGACCAGTGTCAGTTAATGTTTCAGCTTGACAGTGAATGTCTTTGAGCTGCCAGATTTGAAGGTTATTTGTTCACTATAAAATTTTGTAATCATGTAAGGTATTTTTAAGATGGTACTGTTGTATCCATGTGGTGCAGTGATTGAAAATAATTCTTATTGCAGGTCTTAAAATGTGACTAACTTTAGACTGTTGTTAAACTGTAAGGATTGTGTACATTGTTCTTTTTCTACCTGAACCTGTAGTTCCTCTGTTTGTGGATGTGAAATCTGGGTATAACACCTTTTCTTTGGCATTATATTTAATTTGGGTCAGGTGTGAGTACACCATAATAGCTGGTCCAGCATGAAATCTGTCAGACACAGTTATTTCTTCAGATTTGTTGAAAGTATTTTCAGCTGGAAAAGTAGATTTACTTTTTTATTGTTCTATGTTATGTGTCTGTGCTGTTTGTGATCCATGGTTTTCTGTAATTTTACAGTATGATGTGTACTGTAAATGATTAAACAAAAATGTATCCCAAACTACAGAGTAAGGTAAAGCACATGCATGTCTATTGCACATGTGTATGAATGTCTTTGTTAGTCCATTAAGACTGTTTCTGTATACTTGTCAACATTTTGATTAATGTTAAACTTTTTCAGCTCAGAAACCTTGCTTTTAAAAAGATTCCTCAGAAATCCTCACATGGAGGCCATGTATCTCAGCATGAACAAAAACCACACACTGCAGTGCAGAAGGGCTCCCAGGAAGAAAACTGGCAGGAGTGGAGACAAAAGGATGAGCAGGTACAGCTTACTGTATTTAGCTGTGTTTGGCTTTCCTGAAATATGTTACTCCATGAAGTTAGGTCTCATGGATAAAGAGAGATGGCTGAAGAGGAAGCAAGAAAATTCTGCCACACATAAGGATAGGTTTCAGTGGAAATGCAGGCCACATCTCCTGTCAAATGTAGTTTAGAGCCAGCCCATGCTGCTGTTTGCACATCTCATAGCTGGACTGTGAGTACTGGAATATGGTAAGAAGAATTTATATTATTTGGACAAAAAGTAGAAGCATTACCATGGAAGGATGGTGAAATGCTGCACTGGGAGCAAAGCTGGGGATGTTTAGGTGGAGCAGTATATGGATATACAGTATGGATCCATAGTAAACGGGGCTTGGTGAGTTCTGTTAGGCATGGAATAACTAGTTCCTTTTGAGGTAACAGAGAACACTTGAACTCTTTAACACACCTGGGTGGTCCTATCAGTGTAAGAACCTCTGGGTTTTAATATTAGAACATCTTTTTGGTAATAACATTGTTAGTAGGGTTCATTTAACACTTGAAGAATACAACAGAGGGAAAGCAAAGACTGACTATGCCTGTATAGTCAGGCCAATATAATGTTTCCACTGTGTTTCTTCTTGTCAAAGCTACCACAAAGAGAAGTTACACAGCAAAATGCATTTAATCCAAAACAGTAATCTTCACATTGAACAAATACAATAGTTTGCTGTCCTTGTAATGTCAGTTAGGAAGAGTATTTATGGTTAAAACTAGCCTTTTTGGTTCTTGACTTGAATTCAGCATTCAAAATACTCCTTTTTGATACTGAAGAATATATAATGATTTTCATATAATTTAAAACGTCATATAAGAATGTTACGAATTGTTTGCAGTACTTCAACTATTTTAGGCCAAAATAGCATAGATGGACAAAGACAGAATTTCTTTTAGTGCATTTTTTTGGATGGTGGTTAAAGAAATGTTTTAGTACACTTTTTTTCCAGACTCCTTTTAAATAATTGTCTGCTATGCAGTCATTCGCTGTGGGTAACTGTTTGGGCTGCCTTGTTATGCTTGAAGATGCTCTTCAGAGTATTCAACGTTACACAAACACAAACTTTTTCAATGCAAATTGCTAATAAGTGACACCAACTGGAGTTAGGAAGTGCTTCATGAAGCTGTTGAATGTCTATGCTGGCAGATATTAGGATGCTATTTTGTTTTACAGAGAGATTTTCAATTTATGTCTCACCAAAAAAGATAGTATTGGACTGCTTCTTGTTGTAGTTAAAACACAATACAGAAAGCCATGTTGATAATAGACTGACATTTGGATCCTGTCCTTGATTTTTTGTGTTGCTAATGCTTTGTTACAGGTGTCTCCTTAAACAGAGTATAGTCAAGTCCTTAACTTTCCAAGCTTCTAGGTGGTTGTCCTAGCAGTGGAGTAATGACCTAATAATCCTCTCAAAAATTTCCAGAGCTAATTAACTTCAGAATTACTTTTTAAGGTGCAGATTTGCTTTGTTTAGTACTTGCAGTTTGGAGTAGGTCTGAAAAGGCAAATCTGAGCAGTCATCTGTCTAGTTGATCTGAACACAGGGACTCAGAACTGGTACATTACTGAGGGCCACGGGTAGTTTTTCCTCATGCTTGTTTAAAACCTGGCACATTCAGTTGTGTTCTCTAAACAAGCCAAGAGGAGGTGTCTGGCCAAGAGGCACTTGTCTGGCTTCTGTGTAGTTTAATTGTTAAATGACTTGAAATAAAATTTGGGATGTTCATGCTCCAAGCTCTTCTTTTTCCCTTCCTATGGCTGTGCCAGAAGCATGGCTGCAGGGCACTCTACATCTGCACAGGTCCTTTTTTTTTAATTACTTTTATTGGGGGATGTTGCATGGTACACATGTGTATGCAGGGATTACTGTACCCAAGTCAAGTGTGTTAGCCATTTAGCAGAGAGGTCCTGTTCCTCTCAGCCCATTGAGTCTTGAATTCTGGCAGAGAATGAAGCCTCATGTGGAGCGTGTTAAAGTACTTATCAGCTGTTGCTCGTGTACCGGCTTATATCATTACCACCACTTTAGGAATGTAAACTCAATAGGGTCTATGTATAGCTTTTTAAGAACAAGTTGTTATGTTAAAGGCAGATACAGAGAAAAAAGGTAAAGGAGAAGACAGAAGCCATGCCTGTGTTGGTGTGGTATGTGTTAAAGGAAGAATCGGTTAAACTGTCTTGAAGTCCACAATAGCACAACACTTAAAATTAGCAAGAGGTAGTAGTTAAAACTTACAGAAGGTCCCTGTAGTTGGAAGAAGAGGTAAGGTATTCTTTTGAGATGAAAATGAGAACTGTTGGAAGGTTATACAAAGTCTGATTTTTTGTTATGGGAAAGACAGTGCAAGAGAAGGACCAGGCTGCAAAGTAAGTTCAGCAGACTTAAGAATGCAGAGTTCCCAAACAAAATGGCTTTATTCCACATCTATGACAACTTTTTTTAAGGTTTCTTTGACAGAACGCCTTGTTTAGTTAGGGTTGCATCAAATGTCGATTAGTGCTTTTAACTGTTCTGCTGTCCCTTTGTTGCTTTTTCATAAAGTCATGCTGATTGTATGGTAAGATTTAATAAAAGCATCTCTTCTCTGAGTTGGAGAAACTGATTGGCAGGAAGGTTCAAGCTGCAATTGGCACATGCTTATCTGAGAGGAAACATATGAGTTGGAATTCTTCAGAGTCAGAACGTGTGAAATCCTAGCCTCTTGGTTCCATAGTTTTCCTTATCCAGTTGTCCAGTTGATTGTCCAGTTAATTGATAATCAAGAGGTGAATTTTAAATGGTGTACTGCAAGGGATGGTGGTGTTCAGCACTAAGTGAGAAACGGTGTCTCCCTGCTTCCTCAGAGGTCAGCTCCACAAAGAACATCTCCCAGTTCATGAAGAGTTCCTCTTTTCATATTTACCCTTCAAATTACCACACTGCCTGGCACTTCTCGTGTTAAAGCATTGTCAACATTTGTCTTAACTTTGAAGCTATTATGTAAATAGCATGGTCTTTCTTCAGCGAAGCTTTTAAGAGAGTTCATGGATCCCAAGTTCTTACGACTTGGGTGTACTCCAGAGCTTGCCTATTGGTTGCACATTCCCAGTACCTAAGCAAAGGAACCCATGGTTTTTAGATTTTTTGAGAGGTTTACGTGGTAGTGAGGCTATAGTTATGCATCCTGAGACAGTCAGGCGATGCAGGACTGAATGTGCTTGGGAAACTATGGGGGAGATGACTGGCTTTCAGAATATTCAGGTCTAAAGCTCTCAAATCTGCTGTTACTTAGAAGTAGTGACCTTTGTACAGCCATCTTCAAACACTCAGTCTTGTGTTCAGTTGAATGACTGCTAGGTAAGTCAATTATGATCGGGTTATTTTTGTACCAGAGATCATGTAATGCAATTTTTGTGCAGTTTAATAGTTATATCAACATTGTGGTAGTACTAATTCTTGGTAATTACTTATGAGCTTGTGTACTAAATTAGCACTTTCAGACACATAAAGGTAAAAATCCTAAGTTCATCTTTCTTGTGAGTTTACCTTATTTTTGTGTGTTAATTATTCTCTTTTTGGTAGTCTGTTCTTTTTTTTAATCCCCATTCTCTTATTTTTCATTATGTTAATGTTGAGTTTTTAGTGTGGTAGACTACAAGGCCTAATATTTGGTAGGTAACTATCATTGTCAGATTGGATTCAATGGTTATGGGCAAAAACAGTTAATTGAGTTTTGGGGAATTTCAGTCAATTTAATTTATTGTCAGTTACCAAACCTTTAATAACTGATTCTGATACTGAAAGAAAACAAACACTTGAGGAAAAAAACCACCCCTTGCTGCTGCAAACCCCCTTCTTCCCCCTCTTTGTTCTCCAGTCTCCTTGCTGCAGGCAGTGCAGGAAACGGGGTCCACTTGCTCCAAAGGTGGCAAAAGGTGAAGGTGGTCCCTGCCCCACTACTCACTGCCTGTGCCTGCAGCCCTTCGGGGTTGCAAGGCACCTCTAGCCTGGCTGCTGCAGTGGGTCCCTGGCTCTTCCCCGCCTCCCCTGCTATGAAAACCTTGCCAGCGAGCCCTAGTACAATCAGTTGATGCTAAGCCTGAAACACAAACCAAATGTAAAGCTAGGAATGACAGCACCCCAAAGTCTGCATGAAATCTTGTAGCAGTTTATGCTGAGAGCACTATTTTACTATGTTTCAAATAACCACTCAAAAAGGGCTCATTTACTGTGGTAAAAGGTAGCAGCCACTCTTTGGTTTTCTCTTATGCAAGACTGATCATATGGACTGTTGAACAAACAATTAGGAAGAACGTGTGTGTTTTTACACCATATAATAAATCACTCTTAGGCATATGTAAAGCATATGAGAACTTGCAAGTTTGTTTTTTTTCAGAACATGGTTCCTGTAGACAAAAAAGCAAGTGTAAATCACGCAGCCCAGTTTGAGTGAAGTGCATTAAGATCACTTAAGTCATTTACTCATTTTAGCAGCCATTGTAGTTTATTCTGGAATGAATGAAAAGGACCTCAATTTGAAATTCAAAGACCAAGAAAGTGATGGTTAAAGTAATTATTTTTACTAATTAATATTTCACTTAAGGCCATGCAAAGAAGAGAGATATGATGAAGCATAAGGTTTCCATTTGGCAACACATCACACAGGGGGTTGTAGTGATTTCTTAAGACA
Source organism: Pluvialis apricaria (assembly GCA_017639485.1). Lineage (NCBI taxonomy): Eukaryota > Metazoa > Chordata > Aves > Charadriiformes > Charadriidae > Pluvialis > Pluvialis apricaria. The sequence goes on along the minus strand of CM030044.1, from coordinate 44,618,840 downwards.
GACCTCAATGGAACAGAGTTTTGCATTCAAAACAACTTAATCTTGGTTAACTGCTGTAAACAGTAACATGGTTTATTAGCTGTTCATACATTTGGGTTATCCAGTACATACCTCAACTACAGCATTTATATCCTCTAGATAAATCTCTTATTTTGGCTCCATTGAACTGTTGCTGGTACTGGTCTTAATTCAATCCTTCAACATTCTATGCAGCAGGAGCTGTACTTTCCTGCACTTTCATATTTTCCTATAACACAAGAAAAGAGAGAGAAGCCATCCTTCATTCCTGTTATTTTTCCAAATAGCTTACACCTAGAAAGCTTCAAATTTTCTTTGCATCTCCCAAGAAGACTTACATACTTCCTTTCTTAGAAATGAAAGAGAAAATACCTTGAAATAATTCAAATTTTCTTAGTTCTGCTCTCATTTTAAAGAAAAAAATAAAACGCATTTAACCTAATTTCTTCTATGGAATGGTTGAGCTTCTGAGAGTCTGCAATGACCACTTTCATTCTTTAACATCGTCTAGTTTTCATGTTTCAGACTAAAAATAAAAAATCATTTTAAAGAAATATCATGTAAACAAATCAAGATGGTAACTGTATTACATAAAGACATGCGCAACTTATTGTATGCTTACATGTATCACAAAGTTTCCTGAAGCAAGATATTTTATGGTACAAAAAGGTAAATTAGCTGTCAATAATACCATGTCACATCAGTGAAACTTACCTTTTTGGCAATTGTAATGATATGTATATTGAAACTGAAATCTTAGTGTGGTCTTGGTTTTGTCTGCCTTTTTTTTTAACAATCTATTCACATGAAATATGTTGTTTCTTCAGCTGACATCTGAAATGTTTGAAGCTGATCTTGAAAAAGCATTGCTGCTAAGCAAACTGGAATACGAAGAGCACAAAAAGGTATTTGCAGGATTCATCCTACTGCAAAAGCTGTACAAGTTCGAGGCTTGAATTTTAAAAAGCAAAAATCCTCATAAAAGTACCATTTTCTTCATGTAAATTGTTTGCTTGCACTGTTCAGATGCTTAGGAGTTCACAGTAATACTGGATTTGAAAGAAACCATATATAATAATGTTGGGTGGTTTGGTTTTTTTTAATTGGCCTGTAAAGGCGGAAAATTAGTTTTGCCTTTTCAATTTTCTGGCATATAAATGCACTGCAATTTTTTGAGAGTACAACAAGACATCCTGAACTTCCTCAGAAAAAGTTCAGCACACTTGAAGAGTAAGGCAATCCAAGCACTGACTTCTCCTTAGGCCTTAAAGTGTTAGTTATGGTTGAATCATTTGCATTTTTGCTAATGTCTTTTCTCTGCTTTGAGTGTAAATATTTTAGTTTTAATAAGCTGTATACACTTTCTTAGCTGGTTACGATGCTGTTTTCTGAGTGGTTCTTATGGAACACTGAAGAACTGTTCTGAAAAAGATGAAATTTTTATTTCTGACAGGAGGTTGCATCTTATTTGCAATAAGTCAGGAGCTAATGAAATGTTATGAAAATATGTAAATTTAAACATAATTATGCATCATAAAGAAATAAAATTTGCACGTGCACTTTTGTATAAATATCTATGTACAATACTTCCGTGTTTTGAGAGAGGGAGTACCATATTTCCTGAAAACTAAGGATAAATTTTTAATTTACATACTAAAAAATCTTTTTTAAAGTGAGGACAGTCTTCAGGCATAGTAGCATAGCATCGTGTGTAGACTTTTTGAGAATTACCTCTGAATAATTTAAAATATATACTATGTATTCAAAGTATACAGTACATGAGTACACTGAACAAACCTTTCTGTGGAAAGAAAAGCACTCCATTTCCATCTTTGCTTTCTATACAACAGTTTTTTCCTTAAGATTAAAAATAATCTTAAATGTTAAATAATCTTAATTAAAGTATTTAATTAGTATTTAAGACTATTTTTAACAACAGGGACATTGATAATTTGCTAAGAAAGTTAATGTAGATGTGTGGAGAGGTGGGACTGGTTCAAATGGCTATCATGTACCAGGCTGTCCGATTTCAATAGGAGTAAGGTCAATTGGTAGAGTATTGCTGCGCACTAATAGCTCTCTGACTTCTACTGAATCAGTAAGCGTATTTTGAGAATAAAAAGAAGGGGCAGTCGACCTCTGTTTTTTAAAGGAAGTACTAACCTGCATTATGTAGCACTCTGCCTTCCTGGATTTGACTACCATATATTCTCAGTTAAGAGTTTCTGGATAAAATTTTATATAGGTGATTGAGGAAATATTAGGCTGATAGTTTATTCGCTGCTTAGTGAAGAGCAATGCTCTACTTCAGAGAACAGAATTGGTGTTTAGTTGCTGATATGCCTTGACTTTTTAAACCAATCTGAAGCCTGCAAATTATTGTTCAGGCTAAAATCTCCTTTAGTACACTATCACTATTTTTTTCCCTTTATAAAGCTTCAGGAAAAAATATTTGGGTATTGAAGAAAATTATACCAGTGGGACTTTATTCTTCTAGGAATACGAAAACGTTGAAAAAACTTCACCTCAGTCAAAGTCTGTGAATAAGAAAGAGAAAAAGAACCAGCAAGGAAAAGACAAACCTCTCACTGTGTCTCTGAAAGACTTTCAGTCAGACAGTAATATAGGTATGCCTTATCATACCATATGAGCTGTTCTACTTGGAATTTTCATAGTGTGTGTGCTAACAGCAAAATGCCCTTCTATCTCTGTTAATTAATACTGTGTTTAAACAAACACTAAAAGAGTTGCAGTTAGTGTGTCCTACTGAGTCTAAAAGCTAAGTGTTCGTTATATAATAAAGGGCTAGTTTGATTAGCAGGAAAAAAAGAAGAGGTTAAGGAAAACATAATTTTGTGTAGGGTGGGGGGTGGACTCAAACACTCTTAGTGTGACTCTTCTTTAAAATCTAAGTGGTTTTTTTTTTACTAAGTTTGCACTCCTGAGGCAACTGAGTTTCTCTGTTTCCTGGGTCATTGCAAGTCATTGTTTGCCTTTCTCCATGATACTGGCTTTTATTAATATGAGTAAATATTGAAGTAACTTATGTACTCATTGTATGAATTATTTATATGTTTAAAATACCTTCATCTATGTCTATAGAGCAGAGATTCTGAATTTTAGTGAAGAAATCAAGTTAGATGCTAGAAAAGGGTGAAAGTAATTTGTATTCTAAGGTTTTTCTTTTAAGAATGTTTTTATCTAAATCTACAATATTTATTAAAAACACTGTTTCCAAATAATCTGAATACAGGAAAAAGATTGAAAGTACAGCTATCTGGAAGGCATTCAGGTATACAGTGAGATACATGCTATAAAAGCCTGAATAGACTTAAAAAGAAACAAACCAACAAATTCCCTAGTGACTGTACCAAAGGCATTGCCTTCCACTTTAACTGAAGCAAATGAATATATGATGCTGGTTTTGATTAAATAGTCTGAAAGATCTGGGAGAAGATGCAAATACAGCAAGTGATGTAACACATAGTTTATAATCTTGGCTTCTAATGCTTTAGTAATGGCTTTTTTTTTATTGTGACTTTGAGATGAGAATTAATGTTGAACTCCAATAGATGCTTCCCCCCCCCCACACTTCTCAAAATGTCATTTCAATAGCCAGCTGTACAAGATTTAAGTAACTTACTGTTTTTATTTTTTATTCTTTTCAGATAACCTTGCTAAAAAACATGAGGTAAGTCTTATTCAAGCTAGTTTAATAAAAAAAATCCAGAATTCTTATGTTTAGAAGGTAGGTAGCTTGGCACTTTCTGTAGCAACAGTCAATTATACATTCTGAACCTGACTGATTTCCATGTTGAAAATTTTTATAGACTTAATAGAGATGATGTCTTCAGTTCCTGTATCTTGAGAACTTAGTATTGGCTTTCTTACAACTACCTCTTGCTTCTTTAGTGTTCAGATAGTCTTTGATGCAACTTGCAGATTTAAAAGCATATTAAAAAATACAAATTGTAGTGCAAAAAAGAGAAGCAAATTAGCTAAGAAAGTACTGTGATGCCACTTGGTTGTGGTGCAGTCCACAAATATTAAAACTCTTAGAGGGAAGAATAGTTAACAGTGAAATAAAACATAAATTAGTTTTCATATCTAGTGCAAAATTATTAAAATCCAACTTCATGCTTTTGTGTAATCTCACCAGCTAAATGTTAACTGTTAGTTAATTTCTAGACTCTTCACTTGGTATGATATTCTCTAGGTGGAAGTCACAGTATTCTCAGGATGTACAACATACAACAATATCTAGATGTAATGCTTTTGTATGACTTAAACTATTTTTTGAACATGTTGATTTTTAGCTCAATATTAATTTATACGTAAAGGAAGATATGTTACAGTATTATTTTTGACAGGAACTGAACTCTTCCCAGTCTTCATTGCATGATGGAGGATTTTTCAACAGACTGGAAGATGATGTTCACAGAATACTTGAAAGAGAGAAAAGGAGAGTCCAGCCTACTGATCACAGTGAAACAGATAACTGCACATCTCATGAACACAACCAGGCATGTAAAACAGTAGGGATTCTGAAGTGAAGAAGTTTGCCTAATGAAGCTTATTCAATGATCAGAAGGGAGCAACTGAGTAGAAGAAAGCACGATAATCTTAAAGAATTAAAAAAACCACAACACTAATCTTTTTATCTATCTGAAGAGGTATTTAAATGACTTGTTTTTTTAACACTTAACACTTGTGATTGGAATACTTCTTGCTCCACAGAAAATGCCAATATTTATGACTGTGGTTTTTGTCCTTTTGGTATCTATTCACATAACACCTCTTTAGTTTTGATCAAAACTTCTCTTCTCTAACAAACAAATAAGTTGCCTTTCCCAAGAATCTAATCCATATGACTAAATTGTTAAGAAGTGATGTTTTCTTGCTTATAGGAGAGTGTTTTGAAAGATGGAAAAATAGAACGACTAAAGCTCGAGCTTGAAAAGAAAGATGCAGAAATTGAGCAACTGAAAAGTGTAATAACTCAGTGGGAGGTATGTAGCTGATAATACCTTCAAACAGTAGACAAAATTTAATGTTACTATACATTTGAAAAAAAGTATTTATTAAAATGTGACCGATCTGTAGAGATGCTTTAGTCTAGCCACAGATTACCTATTTATGGAGGAAATTACTCCTTCAGTACCACATTAAGTGGTCTTCCTTGGTGAAGTAAACATCTAAAAACAATATGAGAATAAAGACAAAGCATCCAGAAATAAACTTCATATCTGGCATATCACTCACTACTTGTTTTCTAGTATTGCGATTTTGATGGTCAAAAAAAAAAAGGTGTGATTTAAGACTAAGCAAGATCTTGAGCAATCTGATTTACCTTGGAAGTTAGCTCTGATTCAGCAGGAATTTGGACTTTTTGGGTCTTCTCCAACCTATTTATTTTTTAAATTCTATTTAGTTTTTCTTGCATTTAAGAACTACATATTGTTAGGATTTTTTGTAGATTCAGTCCAATATTTAAAGGGACTAAAGAAATCAATGAATATTTTGTCATGCTTAAGAGAAGTTCCTTTAAAGCTGCAGTGCAACAAGAATGGAGTTCTGTATTTTGTTGTATCTTTTCCTATTATGTACAAGTGAAACTGGAAATCAGATTCACCACACGCTAAAACACACCGGGAAAAAAAAAGATTCACTTGCTAATAATTACATGGTATTGCTTTACACCGTAGTAGCTAGGGAAAATGTCTGTCTCCCTGTTTTCAGTTCATGTTAGCGTTGTCTAGATAGTATCTAGAGCAAAAAGGGCAAAATTTCCATGAGGAACTGGCATTGTAACAAAATACAGTAAAGCAGCATAGAATTTTAAATTATTTTATTACTGTTTTTCTCTATTGCTTAAAGTAGATTGAGCAGGTTGACAGACTGGGATTTTTCTGATGCTTCAAATAAGTACTTGTAGTTAACAAAGACATGAACTTTGTTAACAGTTGTTTTAACTGTGCACTTAAGTTGGAATCCCAAGGTGAAATTTTCAAGTATGAAACCATTGTTTCATTATGAAACCATTACACTATCAGCACTTGATCACATTGGACAGAATAAACATGATGCATAAGGATACTGGTGAGGTGATGGACAATGATACAGCTGTTTAATTTTATGAACTTGTCCAGAGACCTTAATACAGTTTCTGGTGGCCATGGAAGGTCTGACTTAAATGTAAGTTCATTATCCTCAAGGACTGGTGTGATACTCACAGTGGAAGATAAAGCTTCTTTATTACAAAAAAAGTATGTCTGAAATTACAGTTTGCATTTGTAGGCTCTTGAAAAAAGTTTATTAAGAGATTTGTGCCAGGAAAAATAAGTTTACAGCTAAAATACATGGCTAGAACTGACATTAGTGGCCAATTAAGGAAAAGACTGACTTATGAAGAAAGTGTGGTGATATCAGATTGGAAAACCCAGCAAAAATAGCTTCTTGTGTAGTAAACTGTAAAGAGCTGAAAAGGTAAGAAACGGTAACATTAATAACTAACTACTGAATAAAATAATCTGTAGAACAGTGAGATCTTGTCCTGCTTGCCAAGTATTATGGCAAACTCTTTATATTATGTCGATATCTAGAAAGTGCGTTGTAATATTGTAATTTTTCAGGGGAGAAACCTCAAAGCCCTTCGTGCAACAGGCCTATATACTTCCGGCAAACCTGAATGGTGGTTTCTGCGCTATCAATGCACTGACATAATTTTCTCATTTTAACTTGCTCTAAGCCTTCTGCTTCCCTTTTTCCACTCAATGCTTGGTTATTAATCCACTTCTGTTGTGCATTCCTTACTTTGGCTGTGGTTTAATTAAGACATAGATGATCTTAAAGGTCTCTTCCAAACTAAATGATTCTGTGATTCCATGATTAGATTCTCTGCAGAAGTAATCATTCTAAACTCTTAAGTCATGCTTAGTTTATAGAATACTTTTTTTTAGTAGAGTATATATGTAATAATTCAATCTCTTTAATGCAGGCAAAATATAAAGAAGTAAAAGCAAGAAATGCACAGCTTCTGAAGATGATGCATGAAGGTGAAAGTAAGTAAGAGTTTTATCAGGAAACTTAAATGTTCTTTTAAAATGTGGAAGGAACTTTCAAAGCAGCTTTTTAATAATAACTTGAATCAATGACAGCTATAAAGAACTAAGAAGCTATTAATTTGCAGCAATTCCAATGAACTGCAGAATGTGGTGGACCACACAGTACTGCATTTCTGTTATTATATAATGAAATAATCAGTTGATTGTTGATATCATTCTTGGAGATATAAACTGTTCAGTTATGTTTTAGGTACAATGATTCTTCAAGTTACTTTCTTTTGCTAGTGACAGCTGTCAGTTCAGGACTGATCTCATCATAATATCTGTTTAGACACACGAGGAAACTGTTCGGTTCTGTCTTTGCAAGCTCTGCTTTGAACTCTTGGAAACATCATTCTACACCTAAGCAAGTCTTTTGCCACACAATGAATAGGGATAGCTAAACCATAGGATTATATATGGAACTGTGTGATAATTTTCTTATGTTCTAATACTACTGTTGTGGTTTAGGCTGAATCAGCTACTGGGGACATGGGGGACCCCAGATAGGACAGACAGATGCTCCCCTCTACCCGTCTTCAAAGAGAGAGGCAGAGGAGGGAAAAAGAGACTTACAAGTTTAGAAGGAACTAAACTACTTTAATGAAAGCATGTGTTACCACTTCCTCTGGTGGCATTCCAAAGTCTTTGCCTTCAGGCCATTTTGTGATCACTTCTATGATTCCTGGATGATTTGGGTTTCCTATTTGAGCTCGCTGTGTAACTAAGGTAACCCACTTACTCCAGGTAGCATCGGTGGCATGATGAGTAGAAGGAACTTCACCCTTGAACATCCAGCCCAGTACTGGTAATCAGGGCGCCAGGAGGAGCTGTGCCTCAGTACCAATTACTTGTGAAGCAGCTCGAACTCCTTCATACGCTGCCAAGGTTTCTTTCTCAGTTGGAGTATAGTTGGCCTCGGAGCCTTTATAACCTGGACTCCAGAATCCCAGGGGTCGGCCTCGAGTCTCCCCTGGTGCTTTCTGCCAGAGGCTCCAGGGTCATTGTCCCTGGTTGTGGTGTAGAGCACATTTTTAATGTCCCGTCCAGTTTGGACTGGTCCAAGGGCTACTGCATGCACAATCTCTTGTTTAATTTGCTCAAAGGCTTGTCGTTGCTCAGGGCTCCACATAAACTCATTTTTCTTTTGAGTCACTTCATAGAGAGGTTTCACAATCTGTCTATAACCTGGAATATGCATTCTCCAGAAACCCACAACACCTAAAAAGGCTTGAGTTTCCTTTTTGTTAGTAGGTGGGGACATAGATGTTATTTTGTTAATTACATCCAATGGGATTTGGCGATGTCCATCTTGCCACTTAATTCCCAGAAACTGGATTTCCTGTGCAGGTCCCTTGACCTTACCTCTTTTTATAGCAAAACCTGCTTTCAGAAGAATCTTAATGATTTTCCTACCTTTCTTGAAAACTTCTTCTGCTGTGTTACCCCACACAATGATGTCGTCGATGTATTATTGTAGGTGTTCTGGAGCTCCACCCTTCTCCAGTGCAGTCTGGATCAGTCCATGGCAAACAGTAGGGCTGTGTTTCCACCCCTGGGGCAGTCGATTCCAGGTGTACTGGACACCCCTCCAGGTGAAAGCAAACTGTGGCCTGCGTTCTGCTGCCAAAGGAACAGAGAAAACGGCATTAGCAATGTCAGTTGTTGCATACCATTTGGCTGCCTTTGACTCCAATTCATACTGAAGTTCTAGCATGTCTGGCACAGCAGCACTCAGTGGTGGTGTGACTTCATTCAGGCCACGGTAGTCTACTGTCAGTCTCCAGTCCCCATCAGACTTTCACACTGGCCATATAGGGCTGTTAACGGGTGAGCGAGTTTTGCTGAACACTCCTTGGCTCTCTAGCCGTCGAATCAGGTTATGGATGGGAATTAAGGAGTCTCGGTTGGTGCAGTACTGTTGTCAATGCACTATTGCAGTAGCAGCTGGCACCTGCTGATCTTGAACCCTCAGCAGTCCCACAACAGAAGGGTCATCTGAAAGACCAGGGAAGGCTGACAGCTGTGTAACATCCTCAGTCTCTACAGCTGCTATACCAAAAGCCCACCGATACCCTTTTGGGTCTTTAAAATACCCTCTCGTGAGATAGTCTATGCCAAGAATGCACAGAGCATCTGGACCAGTAACAATGGGGTGTTTCTCCCATTTATTCCCAGTTAGGCTCACTTCAGCCTCTAATACAGTCAGTTCTTGAGATCCGCCTGTCACTCCAGAAATAGTGACAGTTTCTGCCCCTTTATGATTCGATGGCAATAGGGTACGCTGTGCACCAGTGTCCACCAGGGCTTTATACCTTTGTGGCTCTCATGTGCCAGGCCATCGAATCCACACAGTCCAATAAATGCGGTTGTCCCTCTCCTCCTCCTGGCTGGAGGCAGGGCACCTCTAATGTTGACCATAGTACCTACGATTAGCAGATGGGTTCCTACCTGGACCATAGGATCGCCCGCCATAGGTTGGAGCAGCCTTCCTCCTGTAAGAATTCTTTCTTCTATCTGCTTTACTTTGCAACTCAAGCACCTGTGCCTGCAGGGCTGGGATAGTTTCTCCATCCCACTTCCTCATATCCTCTCCATAGTTGCAGAGGCGAAGACACAGGAAATCTCAGAACTGGTTCGGTTGGTCTTGAGTCTGAGGGCGTTTTTTCTTAGCAGCTGCAACATGGGTCTGTGCAGGAGAAGAATGGAATTTTTCCTCCACCTTGGATAGTTTATCAAACAGTTTATTGCTTTGCTCAACTATTTTCTTGGTCACTTGCTCTATTTTCTCAGTCATTTTCTTGGTGGTCACAGTCAACTTTTCCACAGCTGCCACAGAGAAGGGACGACAGACTGTCTTCATACTGTCGTACCTTGTTAACCACTTCGCTTACAGTTGGTGTGTCGGTATCAGATCCTTCCCAGACCATTGTTGACAATGTGTGGGAATATGTTGGTGGTGCACTTTGTACAAACTTTTTTAGGATAGAGTGTTTGTATGGCATCTCATCAGGATCTACAATCACTTGCCTGTCACTATAAATCGCCTTTCGCACAGCCAATTCTCTCGGGTACTTAATACCTTTTTCCATGTTGGTCCATTTGCTTGGACAGCATTCGATATTGTCCTTAAAAGGATACCTGCGCTTCATGGCTGACACCAGTGGCCTCCAGAGACTAAGAGTGCGTGTCTTTCTCCCAATCCCTTCATCGATACCTCCATCCTTGGCCAGGTTTCCCAACTGCCTAGCTTCTCTGCCATCTAAGGCTATGGTATCAGCCTCACTATCTCAGCATCGGAGCAACCAGGAGATGAGTGTTTCACCTTCATGATAACTAAAGTCCTTCCTAATATTTCTCAAATCCTTCATAGAGAAGGATTTAACAACTGCATCTACATCTGAGTCCTCCTGTGATGAGGCTGCCCGAGAAGGACTCTCTTCTCTATCTGTTTTAAAAGGTCTCTTTCCTTTGTCTGGTCTTGAAGGACCCTCTCCTGGGTCTACTCTAGAAGGGCCCTCTCCTGGATCTCCATCAGAACTCTCTCCCAAGCTGTCTGGCTTGAGCTGGTCCTTGTCGTAAGCGACAGGGGAATGAGCTGACTTCTTTTTATGCTTCCCAGTTACTGGGGCAACTGGTACTGGTTTTGATGGAGTTCGAGTAGCAGCGGTACTCATTGTCGTGGCTGGAGTAGCTTGTGCCGGCACAGGCGACGGAGGCACCTGTGTTGTTGCGGGGGGGGGGCGGGTGACAGCAGTGCCTTCAAAGAGAGAGGCAGAGGAGGGAAAAAGAGACTTATGAGTTTAGAAGGAACTAAACTACTTTAATGAAATACAAATAATAAAATAAAAGGAAATAATGAGAAATATACAAAACCGTATCAAGCTCCCAGGATGACAGTCACGACACCGGCTGGCACTGGGGCAGTCCCAGGCTGGACTCAGTGATGGACGGCAACTGGATTCCGGCTCTGAATTCAGGATCGGGACCAAAGGCAGATGAACAGACAGAGTCTTCCTCAGATGTTGGCCATTGAAGGAAAAAGAGGCTGACCCTTTGATCCCTCAGCTTTTATACTGCGCATGAGGCAGATGGGGTGGAATACCCCGTTGGTCAGTTTTGGGTCACCTGTCCTGTCCACTCCTCCCTGCAGGTGGGACCCCACTGCACTTTTCTGCTTCCGACCCTCCAATGGGGCAAATAACAAAGTTATCTGGCCTTGGCTGTTACAGCAATAAGTATAAGCAGGAGCCTCTCTGCGTCCCATGCCTGGGCATCAGCTATAAACACGGGTCTGATCACTCTGAGAGCGAACAGTGTCTGCACAATATGCTGTTAATTTCAGTAGTTAGAAGAGGCCCAGCTAAGAAGCAAAGTTACTGAACAAAATTGGTCCTGTTTTACCTCAAACCAGGACATACTACTTATAGTTTTTATGATTCAGAGTTTATTGTCAAAGTTTTGGAGGCAAATTTTATATATATATATGTATGTAAATATCCTAGTATCTTTATATTTGGTATGGACAGTTATCCTTTAATAGTCCTAATCTCGCTTGATGAAGTTCGAGCCCATGATACTAGCAACACTAATTTGTTACAAAATTACCTTTGTTTTTCAATTTCTTAATTAAGCTCTTGAATGTAGTTTCTTCTCCAGGCTAAATTTTCAACTAAAAAAGAGCTAGATTTTTTCATTAAAGTATGTTTACAAAAAATACGTCTAAACTAGTTCAAGTGTTCATAACGTGATTGATCATTGCAAATTTTAACTTGGAACTTTATTACTTCAGGTCAGTGTCTGAGCCAAGATGAAAATATTTTCATCTTGAGAGGAAAGATGTGAAGTTCTGAGGGTTTTTTTTCTTTGTTTGTGGAACAGTAACATACTATAAAATGGGCAATTTGGTTTTTTTTTCTACAGACTGAGTATTCTGTATTTTGGGAAAAAGAAAGTTCACAGCAGAATTAAGCCTTGAAAAAAAAACTTCATTTCTTCATAATGAGAATTTTAAGTTATCCACAGATAGTTCACAAACACTAGCTAAATAGTTTAAACCGCTCTATATTTGAGTAAACAGAAGTTTCCATGGCTATGACTGAGCTTGTATGTGAAACTCATGATCCCAAAATTTCAATCTATTGACAATATTCAGTTTTCTGATGGACTTTGTTCATAATGGTATCTCTAAAATCCATGCTGCTTACAGGGTTAAGTGTGGGGTAAGTAGTGCAAGGTTGGGCTTTAATCTTCAGAACTTTTCAAGCTGCTGCTAATAGCACTAGTGGCTAATGGTTGGTTTTGATTTACAACATCTACTGTTCTTTTAGTTAAGACGGCATTATTTAGAGGTAACAAAATAGTGGAAAAAGTGATGTCCCAGTGGTATTGCAGATGAAGACCTGTACATATAAAAAAGTCCTCATGCTATATCTTTTTCTCTCTGTAGTGAAAGACAAAGCAGAAATACTTCTACAGGTTGATGAATGTCAAATTATCAAAAATGAATTGACCTTACAGGTAAGCAAGGATTTCTAAATGTAAAATGTCATAGGTATTTCAAAGATGCTATTTATTTAAGGCAGTGATAGAGGCAGGGGAGGGAGGAAGCTGAAACAAAAACTTGTTTGAGGCAAAAAATGTTACATTTCATTCTTAGTCCTGTGCTTATGCGAGTCAGAGGATGTGTATTGTGTAAATCTCCAGTATGAGTCCCTTAGAACTCTTTCTGGAAAGACAGCAGACCTCAGAATGCCTGAAATGATTTTGCCCTGAACAGCACCGTAGGAATATCATTCTCTGGTAACCCAAACTAGAAGGTTCAGAAAGGTACTTCAGAAGATGCTTCTTTCCTGGGTGCGTTTTGGTTGGTTTTGGGGTTTTTTTGATTTCTAGTCTCAAGTTTACAAACACAAGTGAGCTACAGATTACTTAAGACATGTCAGGCAGCATGCAAGACTTTTATGCTTAGTTTTTTGGTTCAGAGTGAATCCTAGACCCTTGACTTGTCCAAACATCTTACATATAACACAGTAATATTTTTTTGACGGTGAAGTAATAAGCTTATCTGTGTTGCAAACACTACATCAGTTAAGTGTTTTATGTAATAAACTAATGCAGAGTCAAAAAGTCAGAAGAATTTCTAACTTTATAGCTCTTCTATGTTGTCATACAGGTAAACCAGTAAATATTTCTTGGGAAACAAAAGTCATTAAAGAATTTTTTACTTTTACTTTCAGTTCACAATAATGGTAATGGTAGTCAGTCTTGAACTCAGCATGTATTACCTGTTTGTCCAACACAATACTAATGGAGAACAACATTGACTTGATAAACTCAGACATTAAGTATATTTTATAAATTCATATTCTGTATGTTTTCAGGTAACTATACTTCATGCTGCATTAGAGCAAGAAAGATCCAAAGTGAAACTGCTGCAGGCAGAATTAACGAAGTATCAGGTAGTTATTTTCTGTGTTTGTAAGTTTACCTCATGATGGTCTCAGCTACATCAAGAACAGGTGATGTGCTCTGAACTGACCTATTGGCTCTAATTTTTCTAGTTAAGAAAAAATTAGCAGTTCATATTGCAGGAAAAAAAAAGTAGCAAAACTACAGCACAGTTTTGGCAAGTTGAAGTTTTGTACTTTAAAACTTCATGACATATACTAGTCAATAAACCTACTTTAAGAAACAGGTTGGTTCCACTGTCTAAGTCTAACTGTGTGTAACTGGACTAACTGTACACTTCATGTTTTGGGGTTTTTTTGCCATATTCTTACTTTGGTTCTGTGCCTTAGTTCTGTTTCTAGCCAAACCATTGTAGGAGATTGACAACAAGTTGTGTCGAAATATGAGTGATAAGATCAGTGTCTTGCTGACTGTGCATATGCTGTCTTGTTCAACTTAGCTGCTAATGCAACTCATGTTAGTAAATGTCAGTTAACTTTTTCATAAATAGTATGCTGCTTAACATTCTGACTTTGTTTTTGAGGAGTGACAGTGTTTGCAAATAAGGATTTGACTTGACACATTTGGGGTTTTTTTTGTTTGTTAGTTTTTGGGGGGGTTTTGTTTGTTTGTTTTGACTGCGACCTTTTGCATAGGCTACAAGGAGAGCCTGTAGTTTATAATGGAAACTTCTAAGGCAGCCGTGTAGTCTTTGGCAAGCTATCTTATTTCAAGTTGCAACACATTGTTTGTGTTGGAATACTATAATTTTGTGAAAACTGGGTCATTAAGCCATAATTACTCTTTCTGAAGCAACAGATCTTTTCTGATTACATCAAATTCTTTGGCTAGCATTACTACGTACAGAACCCATGTATCTTGTCTTTTTCTGTTTTCTTTTTTCCCCTTGTTACTTTACTGCAAGTGAGCAAGTTCCTTAAAATTGTCTTGCAGCAGTTGACAAATATATGTTTGTTCAGTCCCTTACAGACAAGCTGAGTGCTCGTACCACTAATTGAAACTAAAGTAAATCTTGTCAAATTCAGTCATTCACATAAGATAAATTTATCTTGTGATTAACTGTAATAAACAGGGTTAAAAGAATAACAGTAAAAAATTGACAAAAAATGGTCTTTGTATGCTTAGGAGTTACTGCAAAAATAACCTCTTCTGTTGCTGTTTTTCCCCTGCTCCCCCCTCAGTCTAATATGCTTTTATCTTTTCACATCTTGCTGTTATTTCTTGTTTGATTCATCACCTTGGGGTTTTTTTTGTTTGGCTGGTTGGTTTCTTACTTTTTTTTTAACTGGGGTTTTTCTTTTTGTGTGTTTCATTTTAGGAAAACTGTCTCATCTGCCTTGCAGGGATTGTTGTTTCTGGTTTTATTATTCTGTCCTGTAGGAGAATCTTGCAAGCTGACCAGGACAACCCTTTTTATGTTACTAATTTTTGTGGCATTGTCTTTGATAACATGCGGCCCACTTTTTAATGCTTTGAAATCTAAGGATGCCTTTCAAAAGAAGAAGTAACCGAAATCTGTGGATTAAAAACAAAGACCAACAAAAAAAGCAATAAACTAGTGTGGTGTTATCCCTAGATGTTAACAACTCAATTAGGTATCCTATAAGTGCCTTGACTGTTTTAATTTTTATAACAATATTTCATGTTCAGACAAGTTTGCATCCCATAATAGTTGTATAATTTAACAAAAGTATGCAACTTAACTCCTGAGTTTTTTCTTGTTAATTTATACTACTTTAATGTACAAAATAACTGCAGATATAAAGCGTCATGTCTAGTATATTAACTAAACACATATTTTAATCCTTTCTTACAGAGCGGGAAAAAAGGGAAAAGGCACTTGGAATCTAACCAGAACAGGTGATCTCCTCTGCCACCAGATTCAAAGCAAAAAAGCATCAAATCTTTTTTCAGGGTTTTGCAGAAATTTATATATTTGTTGCACAACTGCTCAACTATGCAGTTTTTGAAGAGAAATTAAAAATTACTAGTTTGTTTAACAGTCTGAATAATTGATTTATTGCATTTTCTGTTGCACAGAAAAACTAGAAAACTAGTATTCCAGCAGAGCTGAAACTAACTGTAATGCCATTAGTTTTTCATCATTCAATAAAATTTACTCTTGCATTTCTGTTTCATTTCTCATTTCTGCAGACTTTCTCAATTAAAGAGATTTCATTTAATAACTATCAAGATCCAAATGCATGAGTATGCAAATGGTCAAAGTTTCACCAAATCAAAACTGAAAATGAGACAGCTTATGCAAAAGAATCTTGCTGTTGATAAATCCAGATCTGTTTAAAAAAAAAAAAGTCAACAGTCATTATTTCCTCTCCCTGTATAGGACATCATCAGGCTCAACAAGTCCAAGTGTGGGGTCCTGCACCTGGGTCAGGGCGGCCCTTGGTATCAATACAGGCTGGGGGATGAAGGGATTGGGAGCAGCCCTGTGGAGAAGGACTTGGGGGTACTGGCGGATGAAAAGCTGGACATGAGCCGGCAAGGTGCGCTCATAGCCCAGAAGGCCAACTGTATTCTGGGCTGCATCAAAAGAAGCACAGTCAGCAGGTCGAGGGAGGTGATTCTGCCCCTCTGCGCTGCTTTGGTGAGACCACACCTGGAGTACTGCATCCAGCTCTGGAGCCCTCAGCACAGGAAAGACATGGCCCTGTTGGAGTGGGTCCAGAGGAGGGCCACAAAGATGATCAGAGGGGTGGAGCATGTCTCCTACGAGGATAGGCTGAGAGAGTTGGGGTTGTTCAGCCTGGAGAAGAGAAGGTTCTGAGGAGACCTTATTGTGGCCTTTCAGTACTTAAACGGGGTTTATAAGAAAGACAGAGACTTTTGACCAGGGCCTGTAGTGACAGGACAACAGGCAACAGTTTTAAACCTGAAAGAGGGCAGATTTAGATTGGACACAAGGAAGAAATTTTTTACAATGAGGGTGGTGAGATGCTGGAACAGGTTTCCCAGAGAAGTTGTGGATGCCCCATTCCTGGAGGTGTTCACAGTTAAGTTGGACAGGGCTTTGAGGAACCTGTCCTAGTGAAAATTGTCCCTGCCCATGGCAGAGGGCTGGACTTAGAGGATCTTTAACAGGCCTCTTGTGACCCAGACAATTTTGTGATTCTACAGTTCGATGATCGGTATCCTTTTCATACCTACATGGGTTTCAGCTGCAAAATGTAGAAGCTGATGTGCAACTACCATGTAAAAAAAGCTTTCCTACCTGTTAGCTTTGAAAAGTGCCCTGTGTCATTCTTCAGAGCTTGCCTAGTAATAAACAATTCTTCCTGCGCTAAAAAACAAACCTCAAACATTTTTTGTCCCATGTTAACTGTCAGTGAATGCAATATGGCTATAAAAATGCAGAATTATTTGTGGAGCACTGAATGTAGTACTAAATGCTGGGATCTTACTTATTTTGGGATAGTTGTTGGAGTGGAACATTACAGAAGTTTGAGAAAATCTGTCAGTTACCTGGGAAATCAGCAGAGAGCACAGAAGTTAGAGGAAAAGAACCAGAGAAGAGACTAAGGGGGAGACAAAGCAAAATACCTGTAGATCTAAAAATAGAAGACTTTAAACTGAGTCTTTTTTTTAAGCACAACTGTAGCACTAAGCAGTTTCCAAAGCAAAGTATGTGCGAAGAGAGCAATTCAGGGGGAGGCAGGAAAGTGGGACAAAAGTCTTTGTCAGTAAAGGTACTATGAATCTGTAAGGCTCTTACAGTCAGCAGTGACATCTGAAAACTAATACCAGGAAGATGCTAGCAGTGGAATAAGACTTTTCTAAGAAATTAGACATTGTCGCTAATAGTCCATAATTACTCAAATTTCATAATAATACTGCAGGTCTTATTGGAATAAATCACTGGTGTTTGTGTTATGTTTTGGTTTTAATATTCAGAAATATAAGGAATGTTAGGCATTGTTTTATCACAAAACTTTGGAAATCTTGCACGTAAGTTTTACTGTCATTACATCACCTGAGACCTTGTCTAAATTCAAAATTGCATCACTAACTTCAGGTAAAACATTAAACTGAGTTTAGCCAAACTGGTTCAAAAACTTGTACTGATATTCTTAATTTGGTTCAACTCGACTTGAACCAGTATTTTCGTTTTGATGCAAAATACCCTCTGGTCACTGCAAGTTCATTTTTAGTTTGTTTGTTTGTTTCAAGCCAATTTAGGTGACTTTGCATTGGTTTAAATCAACTACCTATGGAAAAAATACCAAATTGAAGATGTCTAGACGGAGTTGGGAATTAAGCTGAACTTCTGCAGTAAATACTGTCACCATGCGTGAGGAAAATGGAACAGCATAAAAATTAAGCTGCTCTATAATGAACATTCTGAATTATATTCTTTAAGATCAGAAAATGATGAAGAAAAGTTGCGCAGATGGTTATAGAAAGGGGAAATAAAAGCACAGGTGGAAGGAAATGGGGAAGAAAAGAAAAAGCAGGAGGAAAGAAGTGTTAAAACCCCATCAGCCTAAGCAGGATTAAGAACTCAAAATTCTTTGCTGTGTCATTTTCATTTTCCATGCACTGTGTATAAGCTGTGTTCTCAACTATCTGACTGTGAACGTGCATGCATGTTGTCCTGGTTTAGGATATTTTCCATCTGGACACTTCCAGTACTGGCAAACGAGCTCCCATATCCCTGTTATCTTTACCAAAATTAAGATGAAGAAACAACCATTCTTTGCTAAAATTTTCTCTTGGTTTAATTAAGAATTTTTGATAGCTCCTAAGTTATTTTCTATGAATTTTTAGTATCCTTGTCCCTTCTAACACATATACATCAATAAATAACACTAATGATTATTCCTCTAACTTGTAAATCTCTGCTAACCATAGCCAGGTAGCCATTGTGCTACTCGAGTACAAACTCTACTCAAGTAATGATACCGTCAGCATGAGCTACGTCTATAAACTAAGAAGAGCTTGGCGTGAGGAACAGCTCCTTGCACTTTGATCTGATTGATTTCTGCTTGAAATCACTGCTTGATTGCAGTGCAAAATGTTACTTCATAATGTCCCTCACTCTGCCAGTCAACAGGACAATGTAGCACTGGCATGTGTCCAAGCTCTGTGCTGCAGCGTAATCCAACCCCTTGTAGTGTCGCGACTAATGTAGAAAAGGAACAAGCATGATCAAGGAAAGGCTCTGTGGTTAAATACGCCTGAAATCATTTTTATCTGCAACAAACCAAAGCTCTGGGACAGGCAAAACCTGGAATCGCCTTCAGCCAGTCTTTGGTATCCCTATTTTAAAACTTCTTAGCAGGTCTTAAATTCCTTTAATAAAAATTTTGAGAGGGTTGGAGCCTACCCTGTTACATTACACTGTTTTTAATATCGGCTGCACTGATTTACATAGAGTTCCTGAGAGATTACCCCAACAACAGACCAAGCCAGCAAACCACCCGGTGAGTCAGGCTACTTTATCAATGACCTGGACAGGGAGATTGTGTGCACCCTCAGTAAGTTTGGAGATGTCACCAAGCTGGGTGGGTGTGTTGATCTGTTTAAGGGTAGGAAGGCTCTGCAGAGGGGTCTGGACGGGCTGGATTGATGGGCCAAGGCCAATGGTATGAGGTTCAACAAGGCCAAGTGCAGGACCCTGCACTTGGGTCACAGCAACCCCATGCAGCGCTACAGGCTTGGGGTGGAATGGCTGGAAAGCTGCCTGGTGGAGAAGGACCTGGGGTGTTGTTTGACAGCCACCTGAATATGAGCCGGCAGTGTGCCCAGGGGGCCAAGAAGGCCAACGGCATCCTGGCTTCGATCAAAAATAGCGTGGCCAGCAGGACTGGGGAAGTGATTGTCCCCCTGTACTCGGCACTGCTGAGGCGACACCTTGAATACTGTTCTGTTTTGGCCCCTCACTACATGAAAGACATTGAGATTCTGGAGCTTTTGGGGCAACAAAGCTGGTGAAGGGTCTGGAGCACAAGTCTGATGAGGAGCAGCTGAGGGAACTGGGGTTGTTTAGCCTGGAGAATAGAAGGTTCAGGGGACACCTTATGGCTCTCTAAAACTACCTGAAAGGAGGTTGTACTGACGTGGGGGTCGGTCTCTTCTCCCAAGTAACAGGTGATAGAAGAAGAGGAAATGGCCTTAAGTTGCGCCAGGGGAGGTTTGGGTTGGATATTAGGAAATATTTCCTCCCTGAAAGGGTTGTGAAGCATTGGAACAGGCTGCCCAGGGGAGTGGCTGAGTCACCATCCCTGGAGGTATTTAAAAGATGGGTGGACGTGGTGCTGAGGGACACGGTTTAGCGGTGGTTTCGGCAGTGTTAGGTTGATGGTTGGACTCGATGACCGTAACTACGACCCCAAGCTGTTTTCTGGTCCAAGCTGAAGGAAAATGACATTCCCGCCCGCCGAGCGCTTCCCGAGCGATACTACTTGTAAAGCAGTAAGCGCAGCAGGAGCCGTACCGAGACAGATTTTTTCCCTCTGCCGTTTCCAACAGGGAAATAAAACCGCCGCAGCAGCTGAGGGGCGGCTCCGTCCGCGCGCGCCACCGCCCCGCCCCTCCGGCGCGCATGCGCGCTGGAGGAACGGGGCGGTGGCGCGCGAGCCCACGCCCGGGCAAACAGCTCCCCGTTCTAGTAACTTCCCCGATGCGGGACGTCATCAGTGCGCGACGCGGCCCAGCGGCGCTGTTTCCGCCCGCCGGTGCGGGAGCGGGTGTCGCGGCGCGCGGGCCGGAGCCGCTGGGAGTTGCGAGCTCGCAGCCGGCCAGGACTCGCCGCCTTCCCCCGCCTCCGCCATGTCGGAGAGAGCGGAGGGTCCCGCCGGCGGTCGCAGCCCCTCGGAGTCCCCCGCCCGGGGTTCCGCCGCCGAGCCGCGGATCATCAAAGTCACGGTGAAAACTCCCAAAGAGAAGGAGGAGTTCGCCGTGTCCGAAAACAGCAGCATCCGTCAGGTGAGGGGCGGCGGGGGCTGCCTGGGGGGGCGGGCAGCGGGGGCCTGGCGGGTGTCGCCGAGCCGGGTGAGGGCCCGGGGCCGGCTGGAGCGCAGCCCGGGAGAGGAGCCCAGGCCCGCGGTTCACGCCTCCAGCGCTGCAGGGCGAGGGCCCTTCCCGGTGACAAAGCAGCTCCTGCACGCCCGGGCTGCTGTAGGCGCCGTTGGGCGACTACCAGGGCCGATCCCGGCCCAGGAGAGGGCTTGCCATCTGAGCCTGGTGGGGTAGTGAAGAAACGTCCCGCTTCATCTTCTCCTCCTCCCCAGCTTCTCTGCTCCCCGTTGCAGTGGGGAGAGCCGGCCCGGCAGTTGGATGTACTTCGTCTTCCTGTCGAGCTGACTCAGTCTACAAGTAGGAGGCTGGCTGGCTTACTAGCATGACTGTAGAAAACGTATGAAATCATTTGCGTTGCATCGCTGTATTGCCAGTGGTCATCTCGATCTAAAACTGTCTTTAAAAGCAGGGAATAGGTTGTTCAATTATAGAATTATGGAATACCTGTTCAATTATAGAATTATGGAATACCTGTTCAATTATAGAATTATGGAATACCATGTTGGAAGGGACTCTAAAGTTCCTAAGGATCATCTGGTCCAACCTTTCTTGGCAAAAGCACAGTCTAGACAAGATGGCCCAGCACCCTGTCCTGCTGAATCTTAAAGGTGTCCAATGTTAGGGAATCCACCACTTCCCCGGGGAGATTATTCCAGTGGCTGATTGTTCGCATTGTGAAACATTTTGCTCTGCTTTCCAATCAGAAGCTCCCCAGGAGTAACTTGTACCCATTATTCCTCCTCTTTTCCATGTGACTCCTTGTGAAAAGGGAGTCTCCATCTTTTTTGTGGTCACCCTTTAAATGCTGGAACATGGTGGTAGGGTCTCAGCCTTCTTTTCTCAAGGCTAAACAAATAATATTCTCTAAGCCTTTCCATGAAGATGTCTTCATTTTAGGGAAGTCATGTCCTTAGACTGTGTTTGTAAAATTTGCAGTACAAATAAAGTGCACCTTCTGCTGTACTTAAATGTGCTAGTTATTGATATGGTACTTTGCATAGTGGTACTATCGGATAACTCTGACTTAATAGGGGTTTTTTTTGTGTTCTTGTGAAAGTCTGTGCCCTGTGGTGCCTTTGGCTCAACAGACACAGTGACACCTACTGAATCGTTGACACTATTTCCTGCAACTCTTCTGTTTTTCTTGGAGGTTTTCCATGCAAGTATTGATTAGAACATCATTTATTTAGATTAGAAACCTACAAATCAGAGAAAAGGTGTCATCAAAGTGTAAGGCTGAGGCTCTATAAAGCCTGAGTCTCCTGCTTATGAAGGATGTAGACGTTGCTATGCTAAAATACTCCAGAAAGTGAAGTTTCCTGAAGGAGATTCAGAGCTTACTTCATTTTCCATAGAATTTCTCTGAAATTCTCACTGAAGTGTCTCTGAATGAGGCAACTCAATTTGACTTCACATTTTTTGGTAACACTGTTAACTGCAGACTTCACCAGAAAAAGGTTACATGCGTGAGAGTGCCACTGGTGTCTAGATACAGAGCTTAAAGTCATTCCTTGTGGATGAGTTGAAAGACACTGTGATTATCAGAGGAGGATACAGAAGATGAAGTAAAGGCTCCCAAGTGTAAAATGTAGTGCCAGCACCTTGGCTAGAATATCATACTCTCGCTCCACCTAGTTGCTGTGAAGAGACAAAATGCTGGTATTCCTTTCAAGTTTTTACTCTTGTCTGTTTTAGATTCCGCGTTTTTTTGTCAGTATTTGGCTTATACCCAAGACATAAGTTTCATTGAGGTCTTCTTTCCTGTTTCCAGAGGGGTGAGAGTACTCTCTTGTCTTCACTGGTCTTTTGGCATGTTCATTATTGTATGCTATCAGCTACTCTCTCTGCAAGCTTAATCTAGGCGTTTCTCCCAAAGGTAAAATGACTGTGTTTGCTTTTTAATGTTGTCCACTGCTTTCCCAGCAATCTCAATTTGAAAGGGGTGCTTTTCACTTCTCTGTTCTCTATAGATTTGTGAGCAGTGTCAATGCAGTTTTTGTGAAAGTCTTTGCGGGTTTGGGGGTTTTTGTTTTGGTTTGTTTTTTAAAAGAGAGATCGAAAGTGTTGGATCTAACCCGAGGATCACATTTGTCCTGAAAAGCAGTCTGCAGTTAGTTTGGATACTTCAGAAATTATAAACAGATTTACTTGAGATGTGAATTTTGCAATCTGTTTGACTTTAACAAGATTGTTTCAAATGTGAATGCCAGTGGGGATGCTAGGTTTTCAAATAAGCAGTTATCTTAAAAAACTGAAGTAGTTACACAACCAAGCAAGACCATGATTTTTTACTGAAAGCAGCCATGCAATTTTAGGCAATTAATAGAACACACTGCTTAAAATGTCTTTGTTGTCCACAGATATTTTAAAGTCTTGATGTTGCTGTTAACAGATTAGATCTGCAGTTATATTTTGATTCCAGTGAAGTAAGATTACCCCTGTGGGTCAACCATTTGCTGGGAGTCCCAGACAATGTCATAGATAGCACTAAAAAATGCAGTGGCCCAGTAGTGTGACTACTTGTTGTGATTTAGGCCAAATTGGCTACTGGGGACGTGGGGCACCCTGGATGGGACCGACAGATGCTCCCCCCTACCCCTTTTCAAAGAGAGGGGCAGAGGAGGGAAAAGAGACTTATGGGTTTAGAAGGAGCTAAACTACTTTAATGAAATATTAATAATAAAATAAAAAGGAAATAATGAAATATATACAAAACCGTATCAAGCTCCCAGGATGACAGTGACATCACCGGCTGGCACTGGGGGATTCCCAGACTGGACTCAGTGACGGACGAGAACTGGATTGGGGATCTGGACTCAGGATGGGGATCAAAGGCAGAAGAACTGACAAAGTCCTCCTCAGATGTCGGCCATTGAAGGAAGAGAGCTGACCCTTTGATCCCTCAGCTTTTATACCGAGCATGAGGCAGATGGGGTGGAATACCCCGTTGGTCAGTTTTGGGTCACCTGTCCTGTCCGCTCCTCCCCGCAGGTGGGACCCCTCTGCGCTTTTCCGCTTCCAATCCTCCAACGGGGCAAATAACACAGTTGGTTGGCCTTGGGTGTTAGAGCAATAAGTATAAGCAGGAGCCTCTCTGCGTCCCATGCCTGGGCATCAGCTATAAACACGGGTCTGATCACTCTGAGAGAGCGAACATTGTCTGCACAATATGCTGTTAATTTCAGTAGTTAGAAGAGGCCCAGCTAAGAAGCAAAGTTACTGAAGAAAATTGGTCCTGTTTTACCTCAAACCAGGACAGTGGTCCAGCAAGGCTTGCCATATTTGCAGGTTGAAAAAAACGCAAACAAATCTAAACTCATACAGCAAAATAAAGCCCATTCAGTTTTATGTTTCTGTAGCTAATATTATGACTTAGTTGACTTGTTGTTTATTTGTTTGCAGTCATTTCGGAATACTGCCAGAACAAATATCTAGATTTTAAAGTAAATATTTTGGGTCATCAGGGCCAAGTTTAGGGATACACAAAGCATATTTTATGTTGCTTCATTAATGTAAATCAGGTTTGCAATCGTCCTAAGTCATGGGAGATTTTTCCCTATGTTGGAAGACTTCAGCAACATAGGATTTGTTATTGCTGATCATGCGTTGTGAAGTTAGAACAGGGAGCATGCAGGTTGGAATGGAAAATAACCTTCAAGTGCAAAGCCACCCTGGCAGATCAGTTGATTGCAAGTGCCACCCATCTGTCTTTTTTCTGTGGAACCTGTTTGATTGTGCTGAACACAGTTTGGCTTAGTATTCGGAGAAGGACCAAATATTTGCTTTCTTGACTGGGTATGATACTGATCTTGCTCTGTGCAAAGACTTCATGAATACATGGTGGGTAAAGATGGTTATCTTTGAGCCTGCTGACTTTAGCTGCCCCTGATGATGCAGAGGCTTTAGCTCAGTAACACTATTTGTCTTTAGTCCTTTCTTTTTCCCCTTTCATTTATTTTCTGAGTTCATGGCAATACAATCTTTGCAATTCCTTGCTTAGCAGAGTTGATTTAACACTGTGTTTTGGTAAAGCCTGTATACAAAGAGGAAATAAGCTTATGTCATGGACAACTCATGTCTTAAATGTCTTAGTGAGTGACTTCAGTTGTTTGAGTGATGAGGTGTTGGAACCACTTACATAGAAAAACAGCTTTACTTTCATAATTTAGACTGTT
The DNA here is from genome assembly GCA_017639485.1 of Pluvialis apricaria. Lineage (NCBI taxonomy): Eukaryota > Metazoa > Chordata > Aves > Charadriiformes > Charadriidae > Pluvialis > Pluvialis apricaria. Next base: position 44,594,038 of record CM030044.1, on the reverse strand, counting down.
TACACTGTAAGGGAATTTTAGAAGAGTTAAAGCTTGCTGAGACTTCATGGCATGCTTCTTGTAATGCCCAGTGTTGAAATTTGCAGTGTTCAAGAGTTTATTGTAACTGGTTCAGAGTTACTGTCTACCAATGTGTATGCAGACTGCATTATACCAAGTTGCACATTGTGTGAACTCTGCAACTCTGAAACTGAATAACAAGCCTTGCTGTATGTTTTTAACTGGTAGGCCAACAAAGGTGCATATAGCAAATCTGCACTAAGAATTTCAGAAGCTTGCATTTCTTGCAGAGAATTATTGTCAATCCTGTGATTATCTGAAAATTTCAGAGTAATGTCCATCTGGAAAAGTTAGTGAAATTAAGTTTAGTTCCACAGGAAACAGATTTGGTTCTTTGCCTTCTTTTCCCCATTTTTATTTAACTTCAACCTTTTCATGGAGTTGCTTTTCAGTGTGGAATACAGTTTTCAGTTATAGCATATTTAACATCTTTTAGTATGTTTTTTAAGTTAAGAGAACACATAAATATTGTGCTTTCTGTACTACACTAAATTATAGATAAAAAACCTGACCTACTGAATTGTATGTGTAAATGTATACATTGTGTTGAGATTCTGCTTTTTGTCAAGTGGAGATCTCATAAAGTTGTATTCTCTGATCACAACTTGACTACAGTTTATGGTTGAAAACTTTAAATCCGTAAATCCAGGATATCAGATTTGTGCCTGGTTCTCACGATCCCAAATTGGTAATACTCTGCTAATAAAGATCGCGCAGATGTAAATTTTAAGGACAAGGTTGGGTGATTCGGTAGTGGAGCATCTTTCCTGACTTGCTTATGCTTTTAATACTTCATGTAATGTTTTATTTCATAAGAACAGTTAAATTTCAATTCTTTTAACTTAATCCCATTTTGTGTCAGTGTTTTTCTGTAGTCCAGGGATTACTGAATGGTACAACCAAAAGAGGTTGAAACTGTATGATGGAGTCCAGTTTGTTCTTTTCCAGGATTCTAATTTAGCGTCTGTTGGCACCCAAGGCACTTGAGTACATGAATTTAGCATTAGGTTTTCCATTGTCTGGTGCCTGCATTGAAACACATTTGTGTGACTCTTTTTATGGAGTCTGCCTTGCAATATAGTCTGATTATTCATGTTTCTTAAGCTATTTTTTTACTCATTTTGGCAACCTGAATAAAATTGTTTTAGAGCAGTGATGGATGGCTATTTGGTAGAATAAAAACCTTTAGAAGAAGGTATGTTGATTTTCCTGACAGTTGGGTTAGTTAGATATCACTTAAAAGTACCAGTTGTTGAACCATGGTACTTAGCAAGTGTTTCCTGATAAGTGACTGGTAGATACAGTAAAATAAGAATACCTATTTAAATAACACTGTGCAGTGTCTTGTGAGCAGATAACTTTCTGCAGAGTAATAGGTTCATTTTGATACTTCAATTTTTTTATCCTTTTAAAACTTTATCCGTGTCAAATAGGGCCTTCCTTCCTTCTGTGGTTTCCTCTGGGTCTGTTTTGCTAGCATCCCTCACCCTCAGTCACAGGTCAGGAATGTCAAGAATTTTAAAGATTGTCCTGCATACGGTTTAAAATTGCCAACAGCAGAGAAGACCTTAACGAATCAACAGCAGTGGTAGAGGTGTCATGGTATAAGATGTTCTACGTATGTATTTTAGAGCCCAGACAACTTCTTAATGTAGTGACTACAAACCTTGGCTATATAAGGAGAGTCACTACCTGAGAGTAAGGTTAGGTCAAAATCATAAGAATTGGAGATTACATAGAGACATGAAGAAAAATGCTTTTATTTAGACTTCTTGTTGTTGATGGGGTTAATTGTTCTCTACCCCTGACAAGCTAAAACAAATGTTAGCCGTTATATCTGCAGTCCACTCATCTGTATATTGTGTACCACCTTAAATTTAAAACTTGCTGAAGTCAAGCAATTTAAAGATGCTTACCTAGAAGGTCGGATGAGAAGGAATTCTCCTGTCGGCAGTAACTCGCATTTCAGTGTTTCCTCAGGAAAATGGATGTTGCCTAGGTTCCTCGCAGTTAAGCTGAAGGATAAAACATCTTATGCTGCCTTGTGATAAAGAAAATATAGGGTAGATTCTCAAAAAGGAGCTCTACTGCAAGAATCCCATTTTACATGTAATGCTTTTATGGCTTTTTGCAGTCTCACTGACTTGCTAGAGAACAGGCTTGTTCTGTTACAACACTTTCCATCAGTAGATTGCAAACTGCTTTTATGGACAAGGGAGGTACTGCTAACCATTTCTACTAAGTCAAAGCATGGAGGAGTGAAGTGGCTTGCTGAAGGTTGCCTGGAAGGGATAGAGATGGCTAGAACAGGAGTTCTGATTCCTTTCCACTAGGTTGCACTGCTGCAGTTCTATTTTATGGGCTGCTAGCCTTGTAAGCTCATCAGGAATCTCAGTTTGTTTCTTGAGATGAGTTTGTTGTGAGTTTGGTTTGGTTGCGCAGCTTTGAGGAAATAATTTGGTTGTCAGACTGGCGTGGGTTAATGACAAGGGCACAAGGAGATAGTAACTCCTTCGAGTCATGAAAGACAGAGTAGGCTTGTATAGAAGCCTAATTTTGGGTGCACTTTCTAGCTATGCTTTATCTGCTGCGAACTGTGGGCTGTTGACCAAAAGCGCTTTCCTGCTTGAAACCACAAGTTCTTGTCCCTCTTCCTGTATAGTGTCCAAGAATTGTGCAATGAAACCCTGTTTCCACTGACTCACTTTAATTCACAATCATAAGATTACCAGGTATGATTCACCAGGAAAGGACATCACAGCTATCAGTGGTTGTATTGCCATGAGTGTGTTTGGTTCCTTACATCTTGGGTCAAGAAGACCTGTAGCCATTAATTGTAATGTATAAAAGAAGGCTGGAGCTCATCAAAGTTAGCCTCTGTTGAAACTGCTGGGCGTGGGTGTAAGAGAGGCTAGAGTCCAGCTAACACGCTTAACTGTGTACGTTAATAGGAATGGCAGTTGAAAGTTTAAATGGTCATGGATGTGTTTTGAAACAGCAGTGCTGAACAAGATGATGTGATTTGAAAGTCTGTCTCTGTAGTAGAACTGTTTGAGGGACTGCTGGGAACGTAAACTGCCGCTCAGCCCGCTGGATACAAACCTTTGCTTCCATGTCATCCACTACTGTGTTCAAAACAGTTTGGTGTGGGAAGAGTCAGCAACTTTGCTTTTTTATTGTCATCTAGATAAAGTTGTAGCTTAGTATTTTCAAAGCAGTTGCAGTTTTTAAGGGCCTGTGTTCTGTTACTTGTCAGTGGGAATTGGGTGTTAATTCCCTGAGGCCTCTTTCAGACTGTTACTGTAATTTAATTTTTAAATATGTCTTATTAAGCCAAGCTTGAGAGGATTTGAGAAAGTATTTTTGTTTGTTTTCCTCTTTTTATTCCTTTTTCACGGCACTTTGTCATGTGAATGGATAGTTATGTTATTACAGTTGCTGTTTTTGATGTCATAGAGTGAGTCAGCAAAAGCTTTTGACTCATTGTATGATGGTAACATATCAAAGGACAGTTTGCATGTCAGGATTTTTATTTTGCCTGGAATGACTTTTTACCAGGCCCTTCCTAGGCCAACTTGTCAGATGGTCAGGTGTTTACAGGTTAATATTTAAAGTATGGATCTGCTTTGCAAAGGGATAGTGCAAAACAGTCTCTGTTTTAGTCAGCTGTTCTGCTTCGTGTGCATTCAGACATTTGCTTTTTTCAGTGCCAAAATGTTTACTTTAAGTAGCTCAGGTAGGAGTGTGCATTTATTCAGCAGTGGGGATCAAAACCTTGGTGTCCACCCATACGTTGCAAAAACCTTCAGAGGCAATCAAATCGAGCAGGTATAATGGAACTCCTGACTTGCCTTGTGGAGCCTTTTTTTTTTGTGTTAACATGGAAGAAAAAAGCTGAGTTTTGTTAGTGGAGTATTGGGCTGAGTTTTTTAAAGTTGTGTGAATATGAGGCTATTTGGCATGGAAATTGAGAGTGTAAACAAGAGGTGCTGGTGTGCTGCTAAAGAGATGTGAATGTTCTCAATGTGAAAAATTATACTGTTCCAGTCCTTAAAAAAAAAAAGTTGATAGAAACAAGTTAACGAGGTAAAATGGTAACATGGGCAAGGTGCTTCAAGAAGACTAGCTTTAGATTTGCTCTATTTCATGTCAAAACTACAAGTTGCCATGCTTTGAGGAGGCTGTGACCTTGAATTAATTCGCTTCGGTTAAGAATGCTTTCTCTATTTCTCCCTAGGGAAGCCAGGTCTCTGTCTAGATACTAGTCCTGTGTTTCAGTCTGATTTCCATTGTGTGTCTCTCCACTTATTCATCTAACAGTTATGTCTAAAATTGACATAATCTTACATTATTTTTATTATGTTCAATTACTAGTGGAGTATGATGAACTAGTTTCTGTGAATATGGTAGATGTTAGGTGTGGTGAAACATTATTTTTACAACTTCAAGTCCTTTTCTATGCGCAGGTGTAACTGAACACCTTTGTAACATCCCAGTGGTTGGTATTATTACAATGGAGTAAAACTTGTGTTTTAGAACAGTAAAGCAAATCAAATGAAACCATTGCTTGGAGTGTTACATGTTAATAAACAGGAGCAGTCAGTGCAGTAGGAAAATTGGACAGAAATGCCCAACATTTCTAGCCATTGACACTTTGAACTCCGCTTGCTTTTGGTTTTCCTAGGTGACAAAGTACTTTAACTGTACTTTGCTGGTAGTGTTATTTAGTTCAGTTGTACAAACTGAAGATTTAAACAGTAACAAAGTTTATTTTCTTACAACTGCCTACATATGTATTAATTTGATAACACCAGACTGTGTGGAGCGATCAACACACTGGAGGGAAGGGGTACCATCCAGAGGGACCTGGACAGGCTGGAGAGGTGGGCCTGTGCAAACCTCGTGAAGTTCAGCAAGGCCAAGTGCAAGGTGCTGCACCTGGGTTGGGTCAATCGCAAACACAAATACAGGCTGGGCGGAGAATGGATTGAGAGAAGGACTTGGGGGTGTTGGCTGATGAGAAGCTCAACAGGAGCCAGCAATGTGTGCTTGCAGACCAGAAAGCCAACTGCGCCCTGGGCCGCATCAAAAGAAATGTGGCCAGCAGGTCGAGGGAGGTAATTCTGTCCCTCTATCTACTCTGTTCTTGTGACACCCCACCTGGAGTACTGCATCCAGCTGTGGGGCCCCCAACATAAGAAGGGCATGGACCTGTTCGAGTAGGTCCAGAGGAGGGCCACAAAGATGATCAGAGGGCTGGAGCTTCTCTCACAGAAAGACAGGCTGAGAGAGTTGGGGTTGTTCAGCCTGGAGAAGAGAAGGCTCCAGGGAGACCATATAGCAGCCTTCCAGTACCTAAAGGGGGCCTACAGGAAAGATGGGGAGGGACCCTTTATCAGGGAGTGTAGTGATAGGATAAGGGGGAACGATTTTAAACTGAAAGAACGTAGATTTAGATTAGATATCAGGAAGAAATTCTTTACTGTGGAGGTGGTGAGGCACAGAACAGGTTGCCCAAGGAAGTTGTGGATGCCCCATCCCTGGAAGTGTCCCAGGCCAGACTGGATGGGGGTTTGAGCAACCTGGTCTGGTGGGAGGTGTCCCTGCCCATGGCAGGGAGTTGGAACTAGATGATCTTTAAGGTCCCTTGCAACTCCTCAGGGCTGCTATCAATCCATTTTCTACCCAGCCTGTACTTCTTTGCAAAATATCTCGCATGCTAACCTAGGTTTTATGTGGTAGTTTTCTGTGAATGAAGTGTCAAACCGAGGGCTTGGTCCTCCTTATACTTTGTCATTTCAGATGTCCCAAGGTTGTGCTGTTTTATTATTGTGGCTGGAAAGAGATCTATTATGCATTTGGATCATGCACATATATTGCTGTAGAGGTTGTTTTGGGGGTCCTGGTACATTGGTTGTTGCATTCCTGTCTTACTGTAGTGTTGTTTTTGCACATCATCTAAATAGCATTACATGCAAGTAGGGAAAAGGAAATATGTAGCTTTTGATGCCTATATACTAATAATATTAGATATGTTTGGTTATGTTCTATAAATGGTGTTTTGTTTCCTTGACCTTAGAGGTAAATAGCAGCTTTTACAATTGTATGACAGGGCTTTTTTTAAGATAAAGCAATTTGAAGAAGGACATCAAACTATTAGTGTGTCCAGAGGAAGGCGACCAAGATAGTGAAATGTCTCGAGGGTGAGACTTAGAAGAACTGGCTGAGATAACTTGGTTTGCTCAGCTTGGGGAAGAGAAGGCTGAGGGGTGACCTCATCACAGTCAACAGCTTCCTCAAGGGGGGCAGTGGAGCAGGAGGTGCTGATCTCTCTCTGGTGACCAGCGATAAGACATGAGGAAATGGAATGAAGCTGCATCAGGCCAGGTTCAGATTGGACTTTAGGAAAAGCGTCTTCACTGAGAGGGTGGTCAGTCACTGGAACCAGCTCCCCTTGGAAGTAGTCACAGCACCAAGCGTGTCAGAGTTCAAGGAGCATCTGGATGATGCTCCGAATCATATGATTTAGTTTTAAGTAGTCCTGCGAGGAGCACGGAGTTGGGCTTGATGATCCTTGTAGGTCCCTTCCAACTTGAGATACTCGGTGTTTCTATGAATATTGTTATACTGCAGCATCAGCCTTGTCACTGCCACAACATATTGTGGAAAATACGATAATAAATTAAAGTAAATGGCATTACTCTTTGGTTTGGCACAGTGTGGTAGTTCTTTATTCTTATGCATTAGCTTTGTACCAAATTGTGAGTATTTCTGCTGGGTTTGTGTTACTTTGGAATGTGTATTAAGAATAATTAACCAGAAGAATGCAGAATAGGACGCAACTGCCTGAATAGTTGCTTTGCAGAAAAGGGTTTAGAGTTTATGGATGTTAAGTAAGTCAGCACTTTTATAAGAATGTTTTTCTACATGGATTTCTCACTTTTTCTTATAAATAGGAATATAGCTTGCAGGATATGAGGTTAATCCTGTTGTTCCACTAAGTATAGGTAACAACTGATGTGGAATATTTTGGTCAGTTTGAGCCCCACACTTACAAAACAATGTAATTGGATTTGAAAATCCAGAGAGTGGCGGGAATGATTGGATTAGAAAACACAACCCTCAAGGAAAGATTAGCCTTACTGCAACCCTTTATTCTAGGGAGAGCAACAATGTGTTTGTATTGTCCGTTGTGGGCAGGACAACAAAGACAAAGAATAGTGAAACACTGGAGTAAGTTTCTTGGAAAAAAAGTTGCTGGGACCTCAGAGAACAGACTAGATAAACATGTCAGGAATAATTTGGGTAAGTAACCCACTTTGGGAAGGAATGGACTTCTGGAATACTTGCAAGTCTAAATATTGCCAGTATAAAGGCTGATTTAAAAGTTTTTTCCCCTGGAACTAACTCTGTGTGAGCAGACTCTTAACTAACCAAGGGCAACTTCCTACCCAAACAGAGACTTTTTACCTCAAAATCTCTTTCTTAATTGTTTTTTTTCCTCTTCTTATGCTGTAAACTTTCAATTAGAGACTCACCTTCAAAGCATAATACAGTGGGATTTAACTTTTTTAGACCTGCTTGTTATAAAATGTAATTATTCATAACTAATTGCAAGATTAATGTTTTATTTTCTTATATGGAGTGAGAAATCCCTAGCATGTTTGGGATGTTGTTTAAAATAGTATGGTCAACTTAATTTTAAAATGTTAAATGGGGTGAACTTCTGAAGGACTTCCTAACTGCCTGGGCTCCTTTTAAAAATACTTAGCCTGCTGACAAGTAGTGTTGAATAAATCTATCTTCCTTTCTTATAATCAAGTAATTTGCATTTTCCTTGGCTATATTCCTTTTTAAGTTTTGAGAATTTTTTGCTTTTGGCAAGAGCGTTTTTCTGGAGAATAATAAATCTCAGCCAGAACTCAGTCAAAGCATAGCCTGGTTGTTATTGCCTAGGAAGGCAAGAAGGTATACAATAGGCTTTCATGTTGAGTTATTTTAATGAGGGTATGATTTCCTGGTCAGCTGCAGAATGTGGCTATTCACCATGTCCTGGGCTGACAAACGCATTTCATGTAGCTATGACATGTGCTTAACGAGAAAGCAGATAACCTGAGAGGTAATTTTTGCCTGTGTGGAAAGGGATGCTATTTTTGACACGTGGAAGATAGCAAAAATATGTCTAAGAGAGGATACTTCACTGTTTAGTTCCAGCAAAAGCGTAGGCAGATTTTTTGTACTTGTGACATTGCATCTGCGGTCTTTCAGCAATGGATGGCTTCAGTGGTGGGTGTGGGTGTGTATATATTTTGGTATATACTTACTAGTGTATAATTGTATACATACTTTATCGTGTATATGTAAGTAGTATATATACTGATCTATGTGTGTTGTCACAGATGCGTGCCTGATTGAAGCCACAGTAGCCTTTAACTGGAATGAGTTTTTTGTTATTGCTAGTTATATAACTACTGATCTAGATGTGAAACTCTTCTGATTTTTATTGTACAGAAAAGAAATAACTATTTCCCATTTTCCTATGGACAAAAACGTTGAGAAAACTTTATTAAAGTATTTCTAGATCGTGTAAAGCAGAATGTGCAGTGCAAGTGGGGTAATACATTAAATGTGAACAAAATAGGTTGTACTTAAATAATTAAAAAATTATAGTTCAGTATTCAGTTACATAAATGTGTAATATTAACTTTTTTGTTTAGTTCAAGGAAGAAATTTCTAAGCGTTTCAAGTCCCACACTGATCAGCTTGTGTTGATATTTGCTGGAAAAATTTTAAAAGATCAAGATACTTTGACTCAGCATGGAATTCATGATGGACTCACTGTTCACCTGGTTATCAAAACACAAAACAGGTAACCTTACTGATGAGTGATCTTCTGTTTACCTCTTAGCAGTAAAAATGCTCGGAATTCTTTATGTGACAGCCTTCTGTTGGGCAAACCTAGATTTTACTAAATCGCTTTAATCAGCTCCTTAGTCACAGTTGGTGCAGAGTAACAAGTCTGAAGTTACAGTGCTCTTTTCTTTGGTTTATCTTGTATTTTAATTGAATTCATGTTTCTAAATGCAAGTCTCTTGCTTTTTTGTTACTTAACCTTTTTGGGTTTAGTGCTGAGTGCTGGGTGTACTTTTGCTCCATCGTTCGTAGATATCAGCTCCTACCATCCATAAAAATATGTTGTGCAGCTTTTCTTTTCATGCGTGAAAACTTTAAGTGAATCCTTACTCACTGTTTTGGTAAAACAAGGAAAGAAAATTTTTGAGAGAACTGCTTTAGTCAGCTGATTTATCTGGCTGAACAGAAAGATTTGGATTTTAAGATTTTTGTTTGTGTGTTTGTTTTGGTGAGGCAACTTTAAAATGACCATGAGAAAGTTGCATCAGTTGAGCTATGTCATCTGCCCATTATTTCCTGTGAAGTGCTCAGAAGGAGAAGGCTCAACTAAAAAAAATCCTTTCAGCAAATAGGGTAATGTATCCCTTAATTGCATCTAGCTTGCTTGGTCAATAACATGTTAGTTGTTCTAGACTGAAAGTGTTCTTGCTCCTCTTCTACTGAAGTCTTTCCTGTTTGTGGTGAGGATCTCCTCCTGCGGCAAAATGTGAGATTATAAAGGAAAGAGCATGGAACTTAAGAGAGAAAAGAAATATGCTTTCCCATTCCAGGCCTCACCAAGTCACAAAGGCCTATTAGTAACATTAGCAGTCCTGGAGTCTTGTCTCTGTCAAAACACTTCTGTTTGCACTGGCAGAGGTTTCCCTTCCCTGCCCTATGCCTCCCTAGCCTGAAATTTAGGCCTGATAGCCATCCCAATCTTGCATACAGTGTTAGCTAATAGTGCAATTTTGTGCTGCATGCATCTAAACTAGTACTCTACTGTTGTCATCGCTTCTGCTTTTTTTGCCTGCAGTCTTCAGTGTGGCAGAGAGGCTTCATAAGTAGTGATAGCAGGATGCTTTTGACTTGCGCAGTCTTCGGGGGTTCATAGGTTGGACCTACAATAACTAGAGGCACAGAAATACAGGTGCCAGTCTCTTGCACCTTCTTGCACTTTGCCTTTGGCCCAAGGAGCACCCATGCACAATTCCACAATTATGGATTTTGGGGAATTTTTGGTATCCATGCATCAGTCCTATCAGCATTGCAATCCGTGTCTCCTCTCTCACCCACTTTTTTTGAATAATTTTAAAAGAGCGTATTACTATTATCTTCAGAATGTTTTAATCATGTCTCAGACAAGGAAGTACAAACAAAAAACTACAGACCCTTTGCACGTGTCTGCCCTATCTTCAAATGGGGCAGTAATGTTTTCACCTACTAGCTTTGCTCAAATAAACTAAAAGTATGCTTTTATGACCTGCTAATGAGAATTGCCAGCACAATGAAAATCATCTTTGAGAAAATATAACAATGTTGTGAACCATCTCAATATTCATCATACTAAAATACCTGGATTTTCTGCTCGACCAAAAAGGCCAGACTTAGACCCTGCAGGTGTGGCGTGGCAAGTGCTGGTTTTTGACCATGAGTATCAAGATTGGATTGTTCCCAACTGCTTTACTCTATGCCATTTACTTTTCTTTAAACTGTTGCTGCCCTATGTCTGAATAAACAAAAGTTCTTTTCCAAAACTAGATCTGAAGATGATATTTTCCCTTCTAAACTATATTAAATGCGTAACTTTCAAATAGGAATCCTCATATATCCCAGCCGATCCTTGTTGAAAAAATATAATTTTATTATTATTTAATACATTTTCCAGAATGATACAGGCTTGCACTGTAATCTTGTAACCTGGCCTAAGGACCGTCAGAGTAGCAGTGAGTGATTAGCAGTGCAGATGCGTTGAATTTCGGAATACAAAGTCCCGAGTCAACACCTATAATTGTTCACAAGCAACAGGAGGAAACATAATGGCGAATTGGGTGTGAAACACAATGGCAAATTGGGTGTAAAATATGATGTGCACTTTATAGGAATTTCACTTGCTCAAAAACATAAGGCTGACAGACTTGACAGTCAGACCATTATCTTGAGGGTATATGCCCCCAGTTTCCATAAAAGCAGTATGAACTGCAAGTTTTCAGTCTTGTGTATTTTTCTCTCCTGCTTTGAGAACCTTTCTCGTCAGTTCCGTGAAAAGGTGCAGTTGCTTCTCAAAATAGTTTCTCAGTTGAAAAACGGAAGAGGGTTTATGCTTATTGTTTCCTTTTTGCTTACAGAGGAAAGATTTCTGTGTTTTCTAGACCAAAGGAAACCAAATGTCTTCAGCAGAAGATGCACCGTCTATAATTATATGGCCTGTAATCTTCTTCTTTGAAGTTACAGCTGCCTGGCTAACTAGTTGTCGTGTGTTGAAAGCTTGCAGTTGCTGTAAATGTTAGAGTATTAATGCTTGTTCTTCTCAGGAGCCCAGATTTGCAACTAATGCCTTATGTCAGAGCAGCTGATGTCAAAGCCAAGTATCCAGGTTTTCATACTCACTTTCCTGGATTGTTAGTGTCTCTCAAAGGTTTCCTCTAGAACAGGTTTTCATTCAACAGAGTCTGTATATGTTTTGATAGACCTGAAAGTAAACAGAAAAGGAATACAAATTAAAAAAATACAGACCAAACTCATACGAATCACTATGGACTTAAGTTTTAGTAAAACTGTTAGATCTTGTGGACTCAAATTCATTTCTCCTCCACACCCAGAAAATAAGTAAGAACTTGAATGAGGTGATTTGGTCCCATGGCATCATATACCTTCATGACTTGGCATGCCACATTTTACTTAACTATTTACAGAAATGCTGGTCAAACCAGCAGGGTATACCAGTCCATGGGTTACTTACAAGGTAGTATTGATGATTTGGTGAAAGACCTTGAAAAGTGTGCAAAGTATTTAATTGTTCCTTTGGTTTCTGTCTGTGGCTTTGGTGGCTGATGTTTAGCCTGGAGTCAGAGAACTCTCAGAAACCTCAGGGAAGCCTCTGGACCTAAGGCATCTCTTAAGCTTGTGAGTTTTTGTTTGGGTGCTTTTTGTTTGTTTGGGATTTTTTTGGTTGGTTGGTTTGGTTCTTTTTTTTTCTGGTCTTTGTTTTAGTAAAACAAGTACAGAATTTTACTATAGCTGAAAGGTACTCTGAGATGAACTGAGGTGTGAAATTTAATGTACTGTCGAATCCTCAAATCTTTGTGTGAGGTCGGATTTCATAGTTTCTACGAGTTATTTTATGCTGTAGTTCTGTAAATACAGGCATTTATGAGATTGATAGTTGAACAAGACTGGAGTACTGATTTGGGTTTCAGACTAGCCTCTTTTCTTTTAAATAGAGGCTAGGTTAGCTTTACACAAGCTCAGTTCCTTGATATCTTTTACTACATGGCAGCAGCTGTGTTTATGCCTCTGCAGTAGAAAGATGGTGAGTATATGGTTTGGGCAGCCTTTAGTGCCTGTGCTAAATTATGCTGGCTGTAACTTTGTGTAACTACATTTTTACCCTATTCTTGAAGTCTTAAAGGTGAGTGAGATTCTGATATTTCTCTTCTAATGAAATAAGACGTTGACTGAATTTCACATTCAGTAAGGCATCCTATTAAAGATGTCATGAAATAAATCTGACATGAAATCTTGCTAGGGTTTATTTCTTTAAGCCCCAGGTATGTAATCAGTAGTATTTTGAGTATAGTGGAATAAGGCAAGGATCCTTAAAGCAAGGTAAGGACAGAGGAAACAGTTCATTGGCAGGCATCCTGGGGATAAGGTGAGAAAGTGGTAATGGCTGCAGTGGTCCCCATCCATTTCCTTAATGTTTCAAACTACTGTTCTGAAAAGCTAACGACATAACACGTGTCTGAGAAAGATTTGTTACAGGAAGCCATCTAGAGATAATAGTGTGATTTTTTTGAGAAAGAATCAAAATGTAAATTAAGATTCTGAAGTATGATACTATTCCTGTATTTAATGGCATTATTTACCTTAACACGTTAAACCTGAGACTTTTCAACTTGCTTTTTTAGATCACAAGACCACCCAGCTCAACAAGCAAACACCACTGGGAGTACTGCTACCACATCAACATCAAGCAGTAGTACCTCAACACCAGCTTCAACAAATAGTAACCCTTTTGGCTTGGGTAAGAATATTTGTTAGGTAGCATGGTGGGTGTCTTCTCTTGGATTCAGGTAATTGTCCCTGAAGCTTTATTCTAATGTAGACAGAACTTTAAAAAAACCCCAAACAAACACACCACCCCAAAAACTGATTACAAATGCCTATGGTATTGGTTGTAGAAGGTTTCTGATCAATAAGTTATCAGAGGAAAGTTGCTTACTTAATTTTATATGCAGAACGTCAGATTTGTGCTCTTTCATCTCCAGTAGTAAGGTGCCACTGATGTTATGTTCTGGCCCTATGGGTAATGAAACTCCTTCCAGTGTCCTAGTGCTCCTTGAAAGGGCATCTGAATTGCTGTGAGGAGTGTATTGATGAAGTTATTGATGTAATGAGAAGCCAAGATTTCGAATAGAAGTAACAAAATTGCTGTTAATCTTACATTTCGGTATTTCTCAGGTTCCAAGTCTGATAGCATTATCAGTCTTCTCTTTCATGAATAAAGAGGCTGTAGTCTGTTGAATTAAAAATACTATGTATTTCTGTAATCACAGTGGAGTTTTGGGTTCATTTTTTTTCATTTCTTCTTTATTTTTTTTTTCTGTGGGGTATGTGGGGGGGTAAAGTCGGAAAACTAACAATAGTAAGCATTTGCTTTTTTAGGTGTAAACAGTTCTTCAGACTGACTAGTACCTTCCAAAAATTTTTGTTTGGACTCAACAAAGGAAATGAATTCAAAGCGTAATTAGTTCTTGGAGCATTAGTAAGAAGAGCAGCTATACTTTAATTAGAATAGGGAATATGAGTCATATTGGGAGATCTGTCTTGGTTATAGTCTAACCAAGAGGAGACAGATAAATGATTATTAAATGATTATTATAAATGTATTGGAAAGTGTTGGGGACAGGAGGAACATAAGGCCCCAAAACTCAAAACAGCCCTTGTATCTTAGCTGTGGAAAATAAGAAGAAAAGCTTTTCGAATTCTACCAAGTTATATTTCAGATGCAGTTTGTTGTGTTTCTAGTTATGTCTTGATATGTAAAGAAGCAAACTCTTACTGGATAACTCTTTAACAGCCTTGCAAAGATTGGAATTTTTATTATTTTGAAGTGTGGGATATGTTCAAGTATTTTGTATTTAGAAAGAACCTGGATGTGTTTAGAAGCTGAAAGTTCCATTATATTTTTTTTTTCATGCTCTTAAAGGTGGCCTCGGAGGTTTGGCAGGTCTCAGTAGCCTGGGCTTAAATACATCAAACTTTTCGGAGTTGCAAAGTCAGATGCAACGGCAACTTATGTCCAACCCAGAAATGATGGTTCAGATAATGGAAAATCCATTTGTTCAGAGCATGCTTTCAAATCCTGACCTGATGAGGCAGTTAATTATGGCTAACCCTCAAATGCAGCAGCTGATACAGAGGAATCCAGAAATCAGTCACATGCTGAATAATCCAGATATAATGAGACAGGTATGTAGAAGGATCTCTCTAAGTTCATGACCTTTGATTATACTGTAACTGTGGACAGCAGAGCAGGAATTGGGTATGCTTAGTTGAGTGCTTAAACATTCTTGAACTATTTAGACTTGTTTGAAAATTGATAAAAGATTGCTGTAGGCAACTGGCGTTTGTATTTCTAGTTGTTTATGTCCGAAATAGACTGATAATTCAGAAAATCTGCAACATAGTTTTGAAAGACATTTAAAACTGTGTAATCATGTTTTCTGAGGTTAGAGTTGGATGTCCCTGTGTGCGCTTGAAAGCTTCTGCTGTCTAGCCAACGAGTTTACCAAAAGTAGTAATTCTCCAAAATACTACGCATTTTCATTGTTTTCATTTTATCTAACTACGAGTGCTTCTGAGTGCTTTTAAAATTAGATGGTATGTAAGATATGCTGTGTGACAGAATGTATGAAAAAACAAGTTGATACTTTTGAAAACGTAGGTACTTATTTTAAGGTCCATATTATAGACTGCCTGATGTAACTATGTTAGAAATAGTAGGAGTATATTGTGTTGAAAAGATGAAGAACAAAAAGAATAGTTCATTCAAGGTTTTTCTTCTGTTTAGTCAGTCCTTCCTAACTCAACCAGCATAGTGATGATTGTGGGAGAACGCTGGCTAAATACCTAATTCAGTTGATTCCGGCTAAGCTGAGATCTTGATTTGAATTTAATTGTAATTTGAAACTGGGTTAGACAGTGGTAATAGAGATATTGCCAGATGCTGACGCTTTCACTTTAGAATGGATTTCTTATTAATACAGATTAAATGTTCCACTTCCCTAGACACTAGAACTTGCTAGAAACCCTGCAATGATGCAGGAAATGATGCGAAACCAAGACCGAGCCTTGAGCAACCTTGAAAGTATACCAGGTGGATACAATGCCTTGCGACGTATGTACACAGATATTCAGGAGCCAATGTTGAATGCAGCACAGGAACAGGTAAGAAAAGATTGCAAATGCCACTGAAAGTGAATATTTTTTTTAAATAAAAGCATGTAAGTAATGTCAATTTCCAAATGTGTACTTGACAAAACATTTCATGAAGGCACTATATGGCCTCTTACTCTTGAGAAGAAAGATCTTTAAGAATTCTGTGCTCTTCTAAGCTTGAAGATATTACCTTACAGATACTGCTTTGTGTGTTTGAGAAGCTATTTTAAAGTTAATGAATTTCTGTATTACTTAAATTTGATTTCCTTTAATTCTTTGTCTTAAAATTCTGAGGTCCAGGAAATTTTTTTAAGGGTGTGTATAGTAACTTGGAACCTAAGATGGGAATAAAAAAGGTTTTGAAGTTGGAAACCAGTATGCAAGCTATAATCCTACTGTGATCAAAATACCAGTGCAGTAGCAACACTGCTTTCAAAAAGCAATGTGATTTAATTTTGGAGGTGCTAGTATCGCTCAATGTTGGCATCTTTTCATAATGTCTACAACGAATTGCTGTAGGATGGTGAGTGTAACTAATCAAGAGCCAGCAACGTTTATCTTCATGTGTAATTTTGGAAAGGTAACTTGCTATTTAGAGCAGACTTTAAAACGGTTGGCTTTAGTAGGTGATACATGTTTGCTTTCCATCCTTTGTAGTTTGGAGGTAACCCATTTGCTTCTTTAGTAAGCAATGCATCAACAGGAGGGGACAGTCAGCCGTCTCGTACAGAAAATAGAGATCCTCTACCAAATCCCTGGGCGCCTCAGTCCAGCTCGCAGACGTCCACAACGGGTACCAGCACCAGTGGTGAGAGCGGTGGCAGCAGTAGTGCTGGAAATAGCACCTCTGGCAGTACAGGACAGAGCTCAACTGTACCAAATTTAGGATCTGGAGTAGGAGGTGTGTGTGCTATTGCAATTGTATGTATTTGCACATACTTGGCAGTTTGCTGAAATGATTCTTTCATTAGAAAGAGAGTTTTTGATTCAAAGTTTTGATTGCTATTTACTTATGTAAAACATTTGACTAGTATCAAAGTTCTCTATAGAAAAATAAACATGAAAAGTGTACTGAGAGTGATCATAATACTTGTGTATTGCTTTAGTGTATTGCCTTAAAATAACACAGGTAGGGAATCTCTAGATGACTGATAATATATTTCCTGTTTGGAGGCAGACAGCTAATAATGAGATACTTAGTGGAACTGCTTGTTGGATACAGCCTCTGTGTTAACTTCTAGGGTAGATGTGTTTGTTTAAGCAGAACCACACTGAGGTTTATTTCAAGAACTAAAACTCTTAGAAACCAGGTGGTTATATCCTCATTTCAGGTAGTCTGATTCATCTGATGATAGTCAGGATGTTTACTAAAGTGGCTTTTTACTTCTTTTTTTAAGCTGGTATGTTCAACACACCAGGCATGCAGAGCTTATTACAGCAGATAACAGAAAACCCACAACTTATGCAGAATATGTTGTCTGCACCCTATATGAGAAGCATGATGCAGTCATTAAGCCAGAATCCTGATCTTGCAGTACAGGTAAATGCATTTGGTGTAGTAATGTATTGTGTGCACATTGAAGTTAAAAAAAAAAAAAAGAGTTGAATCTATGATAGAGCGGAATTTTCACTTGTGCCAACATCTCAACAATTGTTTGTAGTGAATGACCTGTTTTTTAACGTTAATGCCTAACCCGCTGAAATTATTACCTAATTGCATTTAACAATTTGTTGCAGTGAGCTTCTTCAGTTTGTAGTTGGGCATCATGGCAGTTGTGCTTCTAAAATAACTTGTAAGTTTGTGTGTGTTTTTGTGCAGTCCTGAACTTGTGACCCAGCATAAGAAACAGCTAGACAAAACAAGTGCTTTTGGTTGTAAATTAAGGTAGATCTGTCAGTAAATAAACAGCCAACTAGCTTGGGAGGAGAGAAGTGAAGGGAGGGGAGGTGGTGCCATGTCTAGGAGTTACTCTGGTTTTAAGTTCTCTTCTGTGACCTGTGCTCACTGTAAAGTGCAGATGCTGTTTTATGAATGGTATCATAGAAGTGCTTTCAAATTTTATTTAAAGGAGTAATATCTAAAGTCAAATCCTGAGCTAAGATTAAAAAAATGTTACCTTTTCTGTGTTAAATACGCACTTGGAAAATATCCCTGACTTCAGGAGATGTTTACAGGGAAACTGTCATGTAGATCTGCAGTGGAGGCTGAGCAGAAAAGGGTTTTCTTGTAATATAAATAAGGTTGTCTTGGCAAGTATCTGGCAATTCATTCACTTAAAAGATTAAAAAAACCTACCAAACAAAACCGAAGTAATAACAAAAACTAGAACCCCAAAAAAACCCCGAAAATCCCTGCAACGTGTTCATGCTGGTGGTTCATAACAAGTTTTGGGCAAAGGAGAAGTACATGATTATTATTCTGTGAGGTTATTTTCATGGACTATTACTGTGAAAGTAGTTGTCTTAAAACCCACTGTGGTTTTTACTGCTTGATCTTTGAAGTTAAGTGTTTTTTTTCCCATAGATGATGTTGAATAATCCTTTATTTGCTGGAAATCCTCAACTTCAGGAACAAATGAGACAACAACTTCCTACTTTCCTTCAGCAAGTAAGATGAGATACTGGCTGTTAATAAGTGTCTGCAAGTCAATGAGCAAAATTTTCAGTAAATTGGTGTCTTTCTCTGATTTGGCTAAAAGCTATATTCTGTTATGTATTGTCATTAGCTTTAGACACCAAGTTAGGTTGTCCCTTGCTGATAAATTCTTGCTTAATGTATCCATCCCTTTCAAAAGTTAAACTTGACTTTTAGTGGATATTTTTGTCTGTGGCTAGCGCAACTGCTTAGATTTGCCCTTGCTTCTTTACTTAGAAGGAATAATTGTTCTTACTGTGCACCAGCCAGAGAACACCTGTTTGCAACATGATTTGTTTCGCAAATTAAAAGATTGGTACTTTTCCCACTGCTAGAATAAAGTTTCACTATGCTTTTCTCATAGCACTGCAAACCTGCATTGAGTGTTTGGGTAGAGAGATCTTACAGCATCCCTTGAAAGACCCAAGTCATTAGCTAATTCAAAAGAAGCGAGTTCTGAAGTTTGTCTGTAAGGATTGCCCTACCACCATCTTCCCCTCTTAACAAAATTGTGCTTGCAGCCCAGGCATTTGGTATTAGCTTGGTATTAGCTGCCACAGTGTGTAGTAGTACTATGTTCCCTAAATAGGAGGAAGCAAGATTTTATTGTTTTGGGAACTGAAAACTTAATCTAGTGCCTGAGTTTCATCATTAGGCAGTCCTTGCAGATCAGAGTAAATGTGCGTTGCCAAGATCTGATTGCATGCAGGCAGTTTTGAGTGAAATAATTAACACATACATGAATTACAGTAGCAAGTTCATTGTTCAGAAGAAACTGTTTTGTTTCAACCACATCAATGGCTGTAGTGTTTCATAATGCTGCTGCTTTGTGATGACTCAGTAGTGTCTGAAGAGCTGGTACCACATGTGTGTTTTGAAACCTGCGAATAAATGGTAGTTAATGAAGGCATAGTAGGAATCATTTCTGTTTCCTTTGGGTATCTCCTTCTGTCAGTATCACCTTGGGGTTTATCTGCACAGCTAGTTCTGTGTTGCATTCACTATGTCAGGTTAGATGATCAGCAGCATTAGCAGATGAAGCACAGTGGAGAAATATCTGGGTATTCTCAGAATTGTGACAGTGTTGCAGCTCATACTTCCTTGCTTATCTGCTGGCATTTATATTATGGGATTGGGTGACAGAAACGATGTCATATTCCTCTGCATAATGGAAGGCATCTTTTACAGTAAAGGGCAATGGCCCAGCAGAACTAGGAAGGCTCATCTGTCAGTTACTCCATCTGCAGCTTTTATACAAGTCTTAACAAGAATTGCTGCTACTTAACAGCTGGAATTAATAACATTAATAGAGACAAGATCCAGGTCACCTAAGTGCTCTGAGAATTGTTGGGCCACCATTTCTGTAAAGTAATTCCAAATATCAGGCAGTAAGTTGTGATTTAAATATTTTCTTAAAGTATTTGCAGCAGCTTTCTTTGGAGAACCCAGAATGTTTTCCTCTTAAAATCTGGGAAAACTTTGCCAGCTACATATTTAGTTATATTCTGACTTTTAGCTCTCAGCAAGATCACAGAATCACAGGATGGTCAGGGTTGGAAGGGACCTCTGGAGATCATCCAGTCCAACCCCCCTGCCACAGGAGGGACACCTACAGCAGTTGCACAGGACGGTGTCCAGGCGGGTTTTGAGTGTCTCCAGAGTGGGAGACTCCACAACCTCTCTGGGCAGCCTGTGCCAGTGCTCTGCCGCCCTCAAAGAAAAGAAGTTGCTCCTCATGTTAAGGTTAAGATAAAAATCCAGGAGATTAATGGAGAATATTAACAACTTGCTGTGCTTAAGTCTTGTTACACACCCATATTCCAAACCAGAGTTCTTCATATCCTATTCTGCAATTCTGTTCGGCACCAGAGGAAGTTTGACCTTACTCTTTGCATTTCTGTGTGAATCAAAAACATTTTTGCAGCAGAAGGAATTTGGTCTAGTTGCCAAGTGAAGGCTGCTAAGATTAATAAGCCTGTCTGCTATTTGAAGTAGGTCTGGCTACCAAGACTGTGTCAGTTGTGACTGAAACACTTTAATTTTCACATACCTGTGGCATCTCTAAGCAGAGGTGAGCATAAGCCATTAGTTTTGTATCTGAAATAATCAGGTTTCTGGACATTTTGATTTCAGAAATGGAAAGGATTTGCCTTTTAAATTACCTGTGGATGTGAAAGGCAGTTTTTAATTGATGTTGCAGTGGAGTGAGAGCCCTTGAATATTATACATTTGCTTGGTAGTATGTTTTGCAGTGTATTTGTTTGCATTTGTCTAGGCTGTGAGGGCACTACAGGTATGAAAATGTGCCCAAATAGTCGTGCCCAAACTGCTGTAGTCTGAATTTAGCTAGGAAAAAGAAATATTTTATAACTTTTTCTTAGGTACCTATTGGTCAAGTTCCATTGTGTTCAGCATTGTTGCTTACCAGTAGTGTGATATAGGAGACTAATTCTGTAATGATGTTGGACAAATACAGTCCTATGGCTTTGAAAGATGAAGTCTGCTAGAAGAGGTAATGAAAATATTTTTCCTTGTGTACTTATCATTTGAAAGGCTTTGTCCACATCTGGAGAGTTTATTGATCACCTCCTATGAAAGTTTTCTCAAAAAAGAAAAAAAATACTTGAAGGATTTCATGTAAATATTCAAATATAAAGTTGAAAAAGAAGTTTTGAAATCATGTTGGACTCTATAAACATCTAGTGATAAAGATTAACTTTGAACATCTGCATGCGATTAAGAGTTTCTCTCCTTTCCTTAGATGCAGAATCCTGACACGTTATCAGCCATGTCAAACCCTAGAGCAATGCAGGCTTTGCTACAGATTCAGCAGGGCTTGCAAACACTAGCAACAGAAGCACCGGGGCTTATACCAGGGTAAGAATCAGTCTTACAACTTAGACAAGAAATTTTCTCTTGTCTTATGGTGCTCATTATTTTTATATGTAGAGTTTTACCCAGTTTTTATTAAGGACTCCTTCTCCTGCCTTTAGTTTAACTAAGCTTGGTTTAGAATCTGTTATGTTTTTGCCTGCTGTGCACTTCTAAACAGTGATGACTCTGGTCTTTATCTTAGTACATTAGTTAAATTGTCATCCACTCTTTGATAGGATTTTTACTCAGTGATTAAATAAATGAAAAGAGACGAGCTAGTATTTATTATTCAAGTGGTGTATTTCTTTTTCTGTCATGTATGCAGATTTAATCCTGGTTTAGGTGGATTGGGAAACACTGGAGCTCCTACAGGATCCACTGTACCTAGTTCTGTTCACAATGAAAATACAAGTCCACCATCAGGAACTGCTGAACCTGGTCACCAGCAGTTTGTCCAGCAGATGTTGCAGGCACTTGCTGGTGCAAATGCTCAGGTGAAGTACATCTCTCTATTCTAATTTTTTTTTAATTCTTACTTTATTTTTTTCATTGTAAACCACTAGAAAGAAGGCTGATAGTTGCAGGGAGAGCTCCCTGGGTGCTTCTGGTCAGAGAAGGCTTAAAAGTGCTGTTGGAGCTGTGCAAGTACATGCTGGAAAAACATCAAATTTGAGTCAAAGTGACCTCTGAACAGTTGATTTTTATACACTCATTTTCATACCCTTGAATTTCTGAAATGCTTGGAAAGATTGGTGCAGATTAGATTGAGGTAATAACGTTCACTGACAAGTGAAGTTGGGCTCGGGTAAGAGAAAAACTTAAGTCTGTTAGACACCATTACCTCTGTGCTTTTTATCTGTATTGCTGGCTGTTACTTTCTAGCTGTGACTAAGCCTCTGTCCCACACTTTGGAGTAGCCACAGTCTGGTTATTCAGAGCCTGAATTTGTTGTATGGCTTCGCTGAAGGGGCATCTTTGCCAGTAGTTGTAGGATGGTGAGAAAGACTTAGCTTTAAAGGAGACATGCTGTTAACTCTCAAGAGTGCTGTGTGAAACAGCACCCTTACTCTGTGGTACATACCCAGTGTCATGGCAGACTGCTCGTGGAAGGGGCAGTCCTACTTCTTCCTCCTGTGTTGCCACAGGGGGAGTTAGTTGAGCTTGCTGATTTGACATCTAGCCACGAGAAAGTGCTGGTCAGTGTCACTCTAGGAAACCATAGTCTCACATGTTTTCACTTACACTGTCAAATCTTACACTACTGAGTCAACATTCTGTTTAGTTTTGCTTGGGGGAATCAGACAGGGGGGCAGTTCTTAAATTTTGGGTCATGTCTTTACATTGCATTGGTTTGGAACCATACACAGATTTTAAATACTGGTAGTAATTTCTTAATGTATGAAACTTTTGAATTAGAACAAAAGGAAAATTAGCAGTAGCTGTACAAGTTTTGTGTTGGTATCTAAATGACTCATTGATTTCAGAAAGTGACTTCACAGTATTACTCCAGTGTATTATTTTCCTATTATTGTTATGATTCAAAAATGCCTCTGAACTGAAGATCATACCACTGAAATGTGGAATTTTACTATGAGTTTGCATGAGTAGTATCATCCCGTAAAGCATAGCTGCCAGTTTGTCTTAGACTGAAGCTTTCCAATAATTAGAATTTTGGTAATTTTAGTTAATAACTATTTTGAGCATTAAAAAAGAGGTGATTTTTATGTCAAGGAAAAAAAAAAGCCTATGACATTCACCATTGCTGACAGTGACATCATAATGCTTGCTCTTCCATATTACTAGGTTGAACTCTTGTTTCATTTTAAAAAAAATACCTATACGCATATCTTTAAGAAACTGTTCATGGGACATAAATTTACCCAATTTAATTTTAATCCTTTTTTATCAAACAAGCAGCTTTTCCTGTAGTTCAAGAATGTCATGTAAGTGTAATGCTCTTTAAAATTTGAAGCTGCTCTGACTTGTTAAAAAAATAATTCAATTGTGAATTGAATGTATGTCACTAGTATAGTTTTAGCACCTTGAAAAAGAGGTAGTCAAATTAGTAAAGACAGGGAGTGGTGCAGAACCAACTATGTTTAAATCCTGTACTTTGCTAAATGTGTGCTATGCTTTTATAGCTTGAAATTTTGTTCTTAGCAGTTACAAAATCCAGAAGTTCGATTTCAGCAACAACTGGAGCAGCTGAGTGCAATGGGCTTTCTGAACCGTGAAGCAAACTTACAAGCGCTAATAGCAACAGGAGGAGACATCAATGCAGCTATTGAAAGGCTGCTTGGCTCTCAGCCTTCATAGCAGTGTTTCTTTAACTTGAAAAAATGTAATTTATTTTTGATAACAGCTCTTAAATCTTTAAAATATTTGCTTTATTTCATTCTGACTCTTGGGATTTGTCTTGTTATGACTAAAATCGGTCTGATGCATTTTAAGGTGGAGTGCAGTAGTTTTCTTCAAACAGTGGGAATCAATGCATTTTCACTCTGTTGCATGCATCACACTTCTTTTGTTCTGCATTATTTGTGATTTTTTTTGAAACACTATCAGCTTTCACAGTTCAGTGGACAGGTTTTGTCTGACCTACAACTGTCCAATTTATTTACTACTCAAATTACTACTGAAGGCTAATGTTTATGTAGAATACAAATTAAAAAGGAAACAAATTAATTGAAGCTACAATTTGTGGGTACCAATACTGCTTATTGTGATTTTGGCATGTACTTTTTTTGCTAGCAAAATGCTGTAAGATTTATACCACCTGAGTAATCTACCATTTTTTGCTTTAATTTGTATAAACACAATATATACAATGGAGACAGATCATTTCTAGAGATTTACACATTGCAATAGAATGAGATTATAAGTAATGCAAAAACAAATGGGGAGGAGGGGGGAGAAAGTCATAAGACATGTTTTGGAGTAGAATCTTCCAGTAACCATCTCAGCAGAAATGCTTAAGCAAGTTCAGTTAAAATATACTGGAATTACTGTTCTGGGTATATCTTTACATTTAACTGTACAGAAACTTGCATTGTAACATTGTCTCAATATTCACAAAGTTTAACTGTAAATTACCTTCGTCATTGTGCAAATTAAAGGGGCACTGCCTTGTGCTCTGGAACAGCTTCTAAGGCTTTTTGGCTTGTTCCATTGAGATCTTAACATGTATTCTGATTTTTATTTGGAAACATTACTTTCATGGTCATGTGATATTTTAATTGCTTTTAACTACCATGTAAAAAATACTGTATATCTTTTGAGTTTTTATTGGTAGTTACTTCTCTTGTGCACAGGTAAGAAATGAATTAAAACAATCTTTAAGCATCTTGTCTCAGTGTGTTTGCAGTTGATGATTACCTAGCATTCAAGATGACTGATCAGCTTGAGAGTTGGCATTTGAGTGTAAACTCGGAATATTCACCAGCTCTGAGCTAAGATTAGTAAACAACTTTTGGAGTGTGAGGTGGAGGGAAGAAAGTAAGAGGCATATGATGTTGAAGTTAAAATAGATGGTAAAGTGATGTGAAATTAAAAGAGTCTATTGGTAAGATGAATTTATTATAATCAAAACCTTTTAAAATAACTATAGTTTGGGTACAAAATTATTCTTACTTTTATTTCCTAGCCAGTGATCAGACCCATCATCATGCCTTCCCAGTGACTTCTGTTGGGTGGGTAGCTTTCATTGCACTGAGTACAAGGCTGTGATAGGGAGGTGATAGATAGCAAGTAGTTTCTGTAGAATAATCTATTAATAACATAATAATCTAATAAAATAATAAATAATAAAATAAAATAATAAAAATAATAATCTAATAAATAACCTTTTAAACAGTTATTTTCACAATGACTATTTATTAGGCTCTTCAAAGTAACTAATTTGACTTGACTTTCTAGTGTGTTTCACTGGGACCTTGCTTTAAAAAAAGTAAGACCCTTCGTTGTTCAGAAGGCATGTCCTTTTAAGAATACAACCTGTAACATCCAAAAAGTCTACTGTCAAATGACAGGGTGACAGTGAGGTGGGGAAGGGAACATTTTTACCAAGCTTTACCAAGACACTAAAACAATGAATCTAACGAGCGTGAACAGTTTCTTGAGACAACATTCCGTTCACCTATGTAAGTATTTCAGTTGCACATTACAAACTAACAGGTGCTGTATTTGAAGTCAAATTTTAATGCAATTCCTCAAGAGATGAAGTTTGACCTAAATTCTAGAATGAGCCCTTGAGCTAAGTTTCCTTCTTAAAGTACAACCAGTATTCATCAGTAACTGTTGTCAACTAGTAACAACAGCTGCCAACTTTCTTGTAAGTAGTGGTAAAACACTGAGCCATCTTTTGCATTGGAGGAATTTTAGTTTTGTCAGAAAACAGTAAGTAGAGTAAGGTTTATAGGCTGGGTAGACTTCTTATTGCGTCTTTAATAATGAAAGATCACTGTTGTTAGTTTACTAGCATATTACAGTGATCCTGTTCACCCCCCCCCCCCCCCCCCCCCCCGTACTCGTGGCCCTTCTCCCAACCGTGTTTAAAATTCTCTCTTCAGAAGTGTCATCTACCTCTTCTTTCAGAAGCAGCCTTATGGTTAACTCTGAGCACTTTGGTAACTTATATTTGAAAACAAGCTTCTTGCATTTTGGATCAGAAGAAGGGCATGTGTGCGTGAAGCTTGTGACTTTTATTTTCCTCCTTTTTTCTTTTCGCCTACATTGGACCAAATGATCTGATAGGATTGTCTACAAAACTGCCTTGCCTGATCATCAAACTACTGCTAGAGAAAGCAACTGCTGCAAAAAGAAAAACGCTGAAAGTCATTGTAGCCTGAACTGACAGATGCCGTTTAAAATGTGTACATTCAAACCAAATGCTGTTACAATACGACTGGGGATGTGACAGCAAGATGGCTAGTTTTGTAAAGGATGTGGTCTGTCTAATTGTCGTCTTGGTTCAGTGCCTGCATGATAAAATACCCACCTCAATTTAGAGTTGAGTTGGCAGGCAGCTGGGTCTGTTCCTTTGCCTGTACAGATAACCTGTGCAGGTGAAGAAGACTTTACCCTTCCTGTGCTTAATGTATAAATGGATACTGCTGTTGCCATCTAACGTTTCATTCTTACTTCCTCATTATAGCATTGCAAAATACTTGTGCTGTAGTAGGTACAGTATTTACATAGCATGTTACAAGCTGCTTAGCACACATTCTCGAGGAGGTATAGCGCGTGTACCTTCCGTAGATAACTTGTGCTCGTGGCAGAGGTAGGAAAATCAATTTTGGACTCCAGATGTTTCCTCCTTAATTTTTGCTGCCTTTGCTAAATGTATTTCAAAATATGGACAGAAAACTTGCATCCAAATAGCCTGAGGTAATTATAAATAACCTGCCCAACTAACCTGACTTGCAACTAACCTGAATACGACATCCCTAATACAGTGTTCTTTTTCGTTCCTTTTTTTTTTTTTTTTTAAAAAAAAAAAGGCAAGTAACTCAAATATCGTAGGATTGTGTTTGGGCAGGTGAGTGAAACTTATATACAGGGATTGTTCTGCGGTCTTTTCCTTCCACTGTCTACATGCACAGCATCACTAAAATTGGAGAGCAGTTGTATGTGGTTAGCATTTGGATGACTGACACCTTAATCTTTTAATTTGTGATGCACAGGATATATATAAGTGAACAGAAGTAATGCTTTGTCTTTCAGAATAGCAGGTAGGTAACAGTCAACTGGTTGACAACAAGAAGACAGTATGTGGAGCTGTCTCAGATTGTGGAGCTGGGGTCTGCAGCCAGCTCTGTGAAATGCAAATTCAGTATTCTTTTTAAGCAATTTGTGCGTTACTGCAGCTGCATGTGAACAGGCCAGCAGAAACGAAGCAGGCTTTCCCTGTAGAGGGGAAAAGGCCAACATGCAAGACCCTGTGGATTTAGCATTGTGAAGTTCAGCGATGTTGGCACTGTGGCAAAAGTTTAAGAAACAGTAAATTGCAACAGTTCTGTCCAGCTAAGTACATAAGCCTGGTTCTGTGTTGAGGAAAATAAACATCAGGTGGAGCTAATGAAAAGCTTCCTAGAATTCTTGCAGCCTTCATTTTCTAAATAAAAAGCCAGCAGGAGGAGTTCAGTGGGAAAGCATCTATAGGAAGTTGTGTTCCTGAAGATTTCACCCACACTTCCCAGTGAAAGTAAAGGCTTCTGGGTTTCTGCTTGTTTGTTCAGAGGGGCAGCTTCTGGATTTTTTTTAGCTCTATCTGCCCCCTTCTGAGATGGAGCAAGGCGGAGGCAAACTCTTTCCGCTTCTGAGATTCTGAAAGCAAAATGCGGATGCTCAGCACTGCCAACAGATTGGCATTCTGAAAAAAATCGGTTTAACATCTTAACTGCGTTCATCGCCATACTACCAGCTGCCCTTTCTTGGAAACAGGAGTTTCTCATGGACATGAGGTCTGCAAAATATGAGTAGTTTTAGGTGCTGGTAATTTCTAGTTAATGTGGAGGCTAGAATAGTGAAGGTACAGACGTGTCTTTTAATGGGAGGATGTAAGTGGAAATGACAACCTTCAAGCACCAGCTAAATAGAGAGTAACAGACTAAAGTACTGAACTCCAGTAGTGAAACCTGCACCTGTCATTCACAAGATAGTTGGCATGTTAATTTAAAGGGTTACTTTGTCCTTTCGACATCATCTGAACTGTGGAAATACTTTGTTTTGCTGTAAGTAAAAGCAAAAGGCACGTGTATTAAAAGGTTAAGGGAAGAAATACTCTTCTCATTGGAGCAGAGTGAGAAATACCCTGACCTAATTTGGAGAAGCATGAGCTGCCCTGTACGTAAGAACGTATTATTTTGTTTAGAAAAGAATACCAAAACCCAAGGTGTTTACGTAGACTTCCCTGAGAGAGAACATTTTTAAAGTGTTGAATACAATTTTCTGTTAGTGCCAGCCACTTTGTGAGCATGCTATAAACGCTGACAAGCGGATCTGAAAATTACAGTCTAGGCTTTTCAGTGCTCGCACTTGACAATGTTGCCCAGTATTTTTTTTCTTTTTATTTGAAGGTCTGATCATATCTGTTTGTCACAGGATGCAGCTGTTCTCCCATCATGGGACAGTGTCCTGATCTAGTTTTATTGTGTGTGGAAAAAAAAGAAGAGCATAAATCTGTATTTAATAATGGGTATATTAGAAAAGCTCTTTCTTTGTAAAGTGGTGTAAATTGGGAAAATACGAAGACTTCATTAAAAGCAGAGGTACCACAAGAGGGTGCCATTTCTTTGATTTTCATAGCTACTAAACTTACTTTTACAGTTCACACCAGTCGCTTGGTCTGAAGAGGTGCCTACTCTGAAATTTGGGGGTGCTAAGAATCAGCCAGACGTGCCTGTCTGTTGCACTTAACTTTGGCTCCGAGTCTTACGCTTGCACCTTGGCTCTCAGAATAAAGAAGCTCTGAATTGGGAGCAAGCATTTTTTTGTAGCACTGCTGTAGTGTACAGCCGCAGACTAAAACGAGTAACTGCCTGGTATTCTCCCCCCAGCTCACGAACAAACAGAAGACGACCAATTCTGGGCGGGTGTCTTAATGTCTACAATCCCAAATCTGTATCTAACAATGCCCGCTTTCAGTTAGGTAATCCCCATTCATGGCACTGATCTAAGCACAGTGGTTTCTCTAGTAAACCACAACGCCCTTACTACTTACACAAAATGAGAAGACATGTTTTTCAACTAGTTGACCAGGTAAAAAATTGCACCAAAGATGCTTTGAAACATGAGTTTTTGCTTATAAAGGAGTTTATCCATCATCTTAGAAATAAAAAAAAAATAATTGCATGACATGCTAAAAATAATCCATGTGCAACTGCACGTGGGGATGACTCCATGCAGATGTGACTCGAATTTTTGTTAACAGCAACTATCTGCAGTTTTCACCGACTCAAGCTAAAAAAGCACCTATTGTGTAACAAGGCATAAAGAATTTTTTAAAAAACACTTTGGCAATAAAAAAGGATTTTTAACCTTAAATTCTGTGAGTTAGGTAACTGCCTGGGTATTTGGAATTTTCTGATCACCCAAAAAAAAATAAAGTTGTGGAAAATGTGTATTAGAAGTAACTGGATCTTAAGCTTTAAAGCAGTTGGATGGACACCAATCCACAAGCATTATTGGCCTGGGCATCGGCTGAGGTGGAAGACTAACGCACATCAGAAAAGGGAAGAGAAGAAGGTGGTCCAACTGTGAAAGAGTAAGTTAGTTTTTCTAAAAGAAGGAAACATCTATCAATCTTGTATTCGGTATCTTGGATCACTGGTTGACTCACTCTCCACCGCACGTTATCGAAGGGTACAATTTGGCCACGAAAGATGCAAGTTCAGAGCCAATACAATGCTACTTACACTTTATTTCTAAAGCTTTCCACACAATTGTATTTTGTATATTGCCTCACCACCACTACCTTTTTTTCCTCACATTTTTCAGCTTGGTGTTCAACGCACTAAGAGTTCACGGTAGCTCTCATGACATCACCAGAGCCCTGGTGAGGTTAGCAAGGACACAAACAGAAGCTACAACTTCTTGGAAATCCGGCAGTGAGACAGCGGTAGCATCAGCCACAGAACTTCATCATGCACTTCTAAAAAAATAAATACTTTTTCTCTAACAAAGCTGTAAATTATTTCATCACTGAACAGCAGATGTGCCCATCTCCATGTTTGGCAGCAGAAAAATTAAAATGAAGAAATTAAATTATTGTGTGTGACCCTTTGCAGGATTTTCAAAAGCAGGCTCTTCCTAAAATGGGAGGTTTAACTTCATTACGTTGAAGGCCTTAAAAAGTTGAGTTTTTGAAAATTTAATTTTACATGTCTTTTACAGAGCCATGATAAAAATTCCCAGAGTAGTAAATCAGCTCTCCAGACAGCAAATCATTTAAGTATCAGGAAAAATAGGTTTCATTTAATAATCAATTTAATAATTAAAACGCTGTTTCATACCCTTGATATCTTTACGTGAGTTCCCCTATCCGTAATTCAGACAGCTAATCCAGAAGAGCCTCACCCGGAAAAATGGCACTCTCAATCTCCAGCACTATCTCAGGGAGAGATTTTTCTACACTGACAGTAATGAAATTTTCTGGTGCGCTAGGAGGCTCCAGGGTATCAAACTGAGACTTGAGAAGTTCGGGTGGCATAAAATGTCCTCTCCTCTTCTCCAGGCGGCCGGCAATGATGTTTATGGGCCCATCCAAATGAACAAAGAGGATCTTCAGTGCTGTGCTTTCTCCTGGTTGCTCTGGCTGGTTGCTTTCAACTGCAGATGCTCCGCTAACTAATACGCGCCTGTACATCTTCTTCAGGGCAGAACAGGCCAGAATTGCATCTTGTCCAGATGAGTCTTCTCTGCCGAAATGAGAAAAAAAAACCCAAACCAAGCATTCGCATGTGGTATAACAGAATGTTTCGTTAGTTCTGCTGAACAAGGGAGACAAACCCTGGGTCCTTGCAGAGGACAGCCTTGGGAGTAGTGGCATTTTTTTTTGTCATTTTGACAGGATTTTGAAACCAAATTTCCAACGCAGGTCAAGATGTGATTTGACAGTGAGGTCAGGCTAGGCAGCCTCCTGGCAAAATGTCAGTCTTGGGGACCTTATTAGCCACCGTTCTTTCCTAAATTAAATTCAATTCTAGCACAAGGAAGTGTCATGATAATTTCGCTAACTGCTGAGAACAGCAGCAACTGAATATCCATACAAACTCCCACCCGTTATCTATAAAATTACTATACTAATCTGTCTAGAGAGCAAGTGGCTGCTGAACAGCACAGAGCTCTTCTTAAATACAGATGCAGGTGTACTTCCAACACCCGTTTTCACTGTCTCAAATTTAACTGTAATGTTAAATTTTATGTTTCCTGTAACCATACTCATTGGCAGCACTGCATATATTGCCACTTCAAGTTAAACAAGGGACTGGATGCAGGTAAATTAATGCCTTGCATGTGTATTTTTTTACTGGCAAGGTTTCTTAAAATAAAGCAGGCATAAAGCTGTGCGTCTGTGTTCCACCAAACTGCAAATCCAGAATTAGTTGTCTCTATGGACAGTGGCTGAAATGGCTGCCGAAGAAAATACATTCTGTACTCAAATTAAAATTAAGAATAAAGCTATTTAAAAATCATGCTACGTTTGCCAGATTTTGGTTCACAGGGAAGTAAGAACTTGTTATAAAGTTATATATATATATATATATATATATATAAAGTTTCTATAAATATATTGGCAATAAAAAGAGGACTAAGGATAATCTCTGTCCTCTAGTAGACCAGGCTGGTAACGTATTGACTAAGGACAAGGATAAGGCTGAGGTACTTAATGCCGTCTTTGCCTCAGTCTTCAGCAGTAGGACCAGTTGTTCCTTGAGTTCCCTAACCCCTGAGCTAGAATACAGGGATGGGGAGCAGAATGAAGCCCCTGTAATCCAAAGGGAAATGGTGAGGGACCTGCTTCAGCACCTGGAGGTGCACAAATCTATGGGGCCGGATGGGATCCATCCAAGGGTACTGAAGGAGCTGGCGGAAGTGCTCACCAGGCCACTCTGCATCATTTATGAACAGTCCTGGATAACCGGGGAGGTCCCAGCTGACTGGAGGTTGGCAAATGTGACACCCATCCATAAGAAGGGCCGGAAGGAGGATCCGGGGAACTATAGGCCAGTCAGTCTGACATCGGTGCCTGGGAAGGTCATGGAACAGATCATCCTCAGTGCCATCACACGGCACATGCAGGAGAACAAGGTGATCAGGCCCAGTCAGCATGGGTTTGTGAAAGGCAGGTCATGCCTGTCAAACCTGATCTCCTTCTATGATGAGGTGACCCGCTTAGTGGATGAAGGAAAAGCTGTGGATGTTGTCTACCTGGACTTTTGCAAGGCTTTTGACACCGTTTCCCATAGCATTCTACTGGAGAAACTGGCTGCTCGTGGCCTGGACAGGTGTACCCTTCGCTGGGTAAAAAACTGGTTGGATGGCCGTACCCAGAGAGTGGTGATAAATGGAGTTAAATCCAGTTGGTGTCCAGTGACAAGTGGTGTCCCCCAGGGATCGGTGCTGGGACCGGTTCTCTTTAATATCTTTATTAATGATCTGGATGAGGGGATCGAGTGCACCCTCAGTAAGTTCGCAGACGACACTAAACTGGGGGGGCGTGTTGATCTGCTTGAGGGTAGATTGGCTCTGCAGAGAGATCTGGACAGGCTGGACAGATGGGCTGAGGCCAATGGTATGAGGTTCAACAAGGCCAAGTGTCGGGTCCTGCACTTGGGTCACAACAACCCCATGCAGTGCTACAGACTGGGGGCGGAGTGGCTCGAAAGCTGCCTGGCAGAGAAGGATCTGGGGGTGTTGGTGGACAGCCGGCTGAGTATGAGCCAGCAGTGTGCCCAGGCAGCCAAGAGGGCCAACAACATCCTGGCCTGCATCAGGAATAGTGTAGTGAGCCGGAGTAGGGAAGTAATCATCCCCCTGTACTCGGCACTGGTGAGGCCTCACCTCGAGTACTGTGTTCAGTTTTGGGCCCCTCACTACAAGAAGGACATTGAGGTGCTGGAGCGTGTCCAGAGAAGGGCTACCAGGCTGGTGAGGGGTCTGGAGGACAAGCCTTATGAGGAACGACTGAGGGAGCTGGGGTTGTTTAGCCTGGAGAAGAGGAGACTGAGGGGTGACCTTATCACCCTCTACAACTACCTGAAGGGAGGTTTTAGAGAGATGGGGGCTGACCTCTTCTCCTACGTGGCAAGTGATAGGACAAGAGGAAACGGGTTCAAGTTATGTCAGGGCAGGTTTAGATTGGATATTAGGAAGCATTTTTTCACTCAAAGGGTTATTAAACATTGGAATGGGCTGCCCAGAGAGGTGGTGGATTCACCATCCCTGGAGGTGTTTAAGAAAAGGGTAGATGAGGTGCTTAGGGACATGGTTTAGAAGTGGGTGTTTTTAAATCAGGGTAGGTTAACGGTTGGACTTGATGATCTTAATGGTCCCTTCCAACCTCACTTATTCTATGATTCTATGATTCTATGATTCTATGATTCTATAACTACTATTATCACCCAGGTAAGCCAACGCCAGCCTCAGCTACTTACAAGTACTAGTAATTAAACACTGGCAGTAGGCTCTTTTAAAGTATACTTGATTTTGCAAAGTTTCTGGAGCTGGGCCGTGGCCTTAGGCTAGCATGTAACATAAAGCAATGGATCCGGCGTAACAATCCAGACAAATTTCTCAGTGAATTAACCCACGCTCCAATGAGGTACGCTCGCCTCATGTGCACAAGCAAATAATGGCCGCAGTGTAAAGCCAGGCTAAACAGCCCCTGCTCTCCCAGCCCTTCCTCATTTGGGAGATGCTCCGGTCCCTTCGTCATCGGCATGGCCCGTTGTTGGATGCTCTCCAGTATGTCCGTGTCTCTCGCGTAACGGGGAGCCCAGAAGTGGACGCAGTACCCGAGGTGTGGCCTCACCAGTGCTGAGGAGAGGGGGAGGATCGCCTCCGTCACCTGCTGTCAACACTTTGTCTCACGCAGCTCAGGGTATGGCTGGCCTGCTTTGCCAGCAGAGCTCATTGCTGGCTCATCTTCCACTTGGGTGTCCACCATGGAACCCCCCCCCCACCCAGGTCCTTTTCTGCAAAGCCGCTTCCCAGCTGGGTGCCCCCCAGTGTCTGCACTGGTGCCTGGGATTGTTCCCCACCAGGGGCAGGACTTTGCACTTCTTCTTAAACTGCATGAGGTTTCCTATCAGCCCATTTCTACAGCCTGTTGAGGTCCCTCTGTTATCAGCCACTCCTCCCAGTTTCGTGTCACCTGCGAACCTGCTGAGGGTACACTCTGCCCCATCATCCAGGTCGTTACTGAAGATGCTAAACAGGACGGGACCCAGTATTGACCCCCAGCGTACACCGCTAGTTACTGGCCTCCGTCAAGACTTGGTGCCGCTGCCCATCCCGCTCTGCGCCTGCCCGTTCAGCCAGTTTTCAGTCCACCTCACTGCCTGCTCACCCAGCCCACACTTCCACCAGCTTCTCTATGAGGATCCTATGGGAGATGGTGTCAAGCAAATTTGACACCGCATCTTATTGAAACTAACAGTATTTTAAAACATTTTATTCTACTGCCATTGTCACTGCATTTTGTGGTTATGTCCTTTGTAATTAGCTAATGTCAGGGCTATTATTGAACCGGATCCCTGAAATTACTTTTACACAAACAGGAGAAAACCAGCTATCATTGGCAACAATTTTCGCAACACTATTATTTAGGGATTACCTCACCCTCAGCAATTATTATGACAGCTTAGATAGTGAAAATAGAATATCTTTACTACCTGCAGAATGTTTTTACGCTACTACATACATTTCTGCTTTGGGAAGCAATGGTGAAAATACTTTTGGTACTTTTTTTGTCTTTAGCCCAAATTCCTTAAAGCTACACGTTCTCTTACCTCCTTAGTATATCATGCAATGCACAAAGCCAGGGAATCCTGTCCTAGAAAAACAAAAAAGCTAGTTCGAAATTGTTTATGAAACAATTGCTTCTAACATCTAGAGCATTTGACTAGAGATGAAAATTAGCATTAAACTGTACAGCAAGTTCAGTTTTGATTCTCTTTCTTCCTGATCTAGATTTGCTACCACTGCTTGAAGGCTAATGAGAAGCGCTAGCCATATTATCAACCAGATATTTTTAGTGGAATAGTACTTTTTATATTACAGATACCTACAAGGATCTGATGGAAGTAACATGTATTTATGTGTTACATGCACCTTGTAAACCTTTGAAGGACAGTCAACTTCTCTCTTGCTTCTATTATACAACTCAAATGTACAGCCTGAATTATTTCTTTTTCCTTATATCTTGGCATACACACACAATTCTTTGGATCAAAGTTGACATTTTCAGGAACAGACAGATCTAAATTTAGTTATCTGCAAAAACTTATTTATGTCATTTTTATGTCAGCAGCAATCACAAATAAATGTAATCATAGACACAGTTTTGCAAAACCTTTGCTCAGTAGTTAGGCAAACACAATGTGAGTGACTGATCAGCTTCTCATTGTAATCTTGTTTTAAATTTTAAGCTCCCACAAACTTTTGTCGCACCTATTGAGCACTAAACCATTGCTCCCATTTCATCTTTCAATGCTGTTACTGCTGGGTGAGCAAAACAAATTGTAATGTGGACAAATGCAACGTTTTTTTGTTGCCATAAGAGAGTAACTTCCCACTGGCATTCAAGAACACCCTCACAATTTTGCCTGTCTGGTGTTTCAGAAGAGATGCTTCCCTCTTGCTGGGCACCATACACAGACAGTTCAGTCATTCAATTGTGCAACACTGCTTTAGATGACATACTGACTTATATGAACTTCCAACCACTAGTGAAAGATTCACGTTTTTAACAAGAACCTAGAATGTTTTTTTCAGCCTATAGAGAGTGCTTTGAAGAACTCCCTAGTTCAGCTTTACGTTTCTAGAGATTTCCCAGAAAAAGTTCAAAGGTGTCACCTTGTGACTTTTCCAATTCACTCAAGTGTCTGAATTCATAACTATTGCAAAACTAAACTTGATCATTTTTATCTCTCTAGGCTGAAGAACAGGCTGAAGGGAAGGAAGCACATTTTAAGTAGGAGCATATAAAACAGAAGATTGTGGAGTAATCACTGCAGTAACTGAAAGCGATGAAATGTACCCCAGTAGAGACATTTGCCTGTCTTCATGTATTTAACTCAAAGAAGCAGCATGTAATTTAAAGCTGCAGTTCTGTACATTGATCTAGCGGGAGAGATTTCTGACAAATCCTGAATCAGCATCAAACCCCTCGTGAGCTACCAAGTGCACTTTGATAAACTACTTTTTTATGCAGAATCCTTTGTAACACAAAAGGCCTCCCTCTCTTACCAGCTGCAGACCTATAAATTCAGCCTACGGTTACAGTCAGCCTAGTCTACATAAAGCACAATCTACTTTAACGTGATGCGCCAGAGATAACAAAGATAAATGTGCCCCATGACTGTTCTTTCAGGGTTTATAAAAGGTACCTCATCATTTAGTGGTATCCCTTCTGCCATCTTCTTTTTATTCTCTGGCGAATGATAATCATCTGCGTCGTAGAATTTCCACCCCAGCTGAGAAAAAAAAAAAAGAAGCAAAACTGTGGATCATTCAGCCAAACCAGGTGAGCTAACAGGGACCCCAGAACTTACACAAGTCACAGGCCTCTTTCACCAGGCTGTGAATCACCGCTCATGTCACGACGATTAGCAGAAACAAGCAAACGAAAAAAATAATGACAAAGTCAGCTTACCAACAGCTGACGCGTCAGGGCGCTGAGCTAAAGGCGGCCAAGGTGGTGACCGCCACCCCAACCCAGCTCGGGGAGGGGGGGGGGACGGGACAGGACGCGCTGGGACCAGCACCGGCCGGGCAGCCGCAGGTGGCCCGGCGCAGGCAGGGAGGGAAGAGGAAGGAAGAAGGGAGGGATGGAGGAAGGGAGGGATGGAAGAAAGGATGGAGGGAGGGAGGGACGAAAGGATGGAGGGAGGGAGGGAGGGACGAAAGGATGGAGGGGGGGTTCCCGCCGAGCAGCGCCGAGCGAGGCGGCACTCCCGCCGTGCGACCCAGCCGTACCTTCGCCGCCAGCCGCGACCCAACCGTGGTCCTGCAGGCAAGCACAAACACTCCGTTACAAAACCACCCACCCTCCACCCCTCGGGCGAGGGGCCGGGACACACCACCCGCCACCCCCCGCACGGACGGGCTCCGGCAACCGCCGGCAACGCCGATCCTCACCGCCCCCCCCCCCCCCCCCCCCCCCTCCCCGGCCCGGGGCAGCCGCCGCCGCCGCCACCACCTACTTCCCGGAGCCGCTCACGCCCATCACCACCACCAGCACCATGGCGACACCGCTCCGCTCTGCCCGCCGCGGCCCGCTCCGCTCCTCTTCTCTCCCCTCCCGCCTCCCCGGCCCGGCCCTCTGCCCGGCGAGGCGGGACGGCACCCCGCGGCCGCCCCTGCCCGCCCCCGGCCGCGGGAGGCGTCCGCGGCCCACCGGTAGCGGTGGCGGGGAAGGACGGCCCCGGGGCGGCCGTGGGCGGGGAAGCGCCTCCTGCGGCCCCGGTGCCGTAGGCCCGCCCGGCTGCCCGGCGGGCTCGTCCCACTCGCCGCCTCCCGCCGCCCGCTGCTGGCGTGCCGGCTGCCCCGCTCGCTTCTCCCGCTGGTGCTGCTTGCGCTGAGGGTCCCCGGCCGTCCCCCCGGGCCCTGCCCGCCTGCGGCTGCTCCGCCTGCCGGGGCGCTCCCGTCCCGCTCATCCCCGGCGCGGCGCTCGCTGCGGGCTCGCCGCGCCGCGGGCACACGCGGGTTAACAGAACTCGTAGTTTCTGCCACGCGTGTCACAGCGTGCCTTCATGCCTGCGGGACACTGTTTTACCCTGTGCTCCTAAAGGTCTGCCTTTAACGAACCCCTTAGTCGTGCCGTGGCTGGTTTTTGCTGTTTTGGTTTTGGTTTGTTTGGTTTTTTTTCCTGTTTGTTTAGGTTTTGTGTTGTTTGTTTGTTTGTTTGTTTGTTTTTTAATCAACTCATTATTTTAAACTGTGGAAATGCTGTCAGACAGCAAGTATTCCTGCTATTAGCATGTATGCATCCCTGACCGGGCCACGCTTCTCCTCCTTACGGATCCCACACGGCTGTGCTGCGTACAAAAGCCTTGGGTGACAGTCCCTTCATGGGAAAGCTTGCACTCTAAACAGAGAGTATGGAAGACAAGCACATGCAAGTGGAGCAATGTGGGGTTTTGTTTTTTTTTTCTTTTTTCCTTTTTGCAAGCAGCATAGTGGGTCTGTGTCTCGGGTGGAAGGAACAATACGTGTGGAGGGAGAGGCGGTGGAGAGGGGCAGGGGAATAGGCATGACTGACGCGTGGGCGATGTCCCAGCCCTGCAGCTGGAGCTCCTGAGCGATGGCCTGTGTATGCACACAGAGTTACGTGCTGTAGACACTATGTGTGTTACTCTTGCCCGGACCATGTATGCCATACACAAGTGGCAAAGTTGCTTTGCCCATGCACGGTGGGCCTGGCAGGGATTTATGGACCTTGGCAGATTGGTCTGAGTTGGCACTTGAACTATACAACCAAAGGTCTGGGAATTCCAGTCCAAGGTCTACATATTCTACTTACACACAATTTGTGGGCAGAAAAAGAGGTAACGGTCAGCTGAGCTCAGACATCTCATCATCCTACCAGAGGGAAGGGCTAGCAGAATAGGATAGATCTAGAATAGATGGCCTGACAGCAGGGTGTTGGGAAGGGAAGAAGTATCCATGAAAAAAGGGCAATGCTGTTTGGACACCAAGGATGATCATATCCTACTGAGTGTTCCATCGTAGCTGTGGGAGTCAGCTGCTAATGCCTTAGAGGCCGCAGTTATCAACACGGAGTAGTAGGTGCATAGTAATTATATTCTTACAGGTACTGAGTTGTTCCAGAGTAGGAAATAGTGCTAATTCTAAACATATTGTTGTAATGTTTCTTGTAAGTCATGATTATTTGACATCATATGATAGATTTATCCACGTTTAAAAAAGCCCTGGATTTTAAAAATCACAGTGTTTTTGTAGTATCTTCCCAAATAAGCAGTCATATGGATTTTGAAATGGCGTACCTCGCTTATTTATCCATGGCTTCATACTTCTGGGTGAGAAATTGTCCTTTGAAATAATAAAAGAGGTCTTAAATGAACACATTATTAATGATACTGATCCATCCAGTTAGTTTTAACCCTTTCCTTCCACAATTCATCTTCTGGTTTCTCTGCTAGCATAGCGATAGATAAAAGTGTTTTTATTTGTCTTTAATTAAAAAAAAAAGTAGTTTAATGGGCACTGCCACAGCAAAAGACATGTATTGAAATCTGAAGATTTGATTTTGTGGGAAAATATCTCCTTGTTTTCATGATACACATTGGATTTCCTCTTTGGTTTTTCTCATAAGGAAAGGCTATCGAGGTGTTTGCAAGACTAATAAGTTCATTACACTGAACAGAAAAAAAAAACTTAACCAAACCCCAAGCTTTATTTAGATAAGAGATCTGATAGTGTCGGTGATTCTTAATGAAATAAATTTTTTTCTTCTTTACTAGTATTTTAAGTTTGATTCTCCTTTGAGGGAGTAAACTTATTAAATGTGTATCAGTTAAGTAGATCATATCACTAGTTTCTCAAATAGAAGTCCTTCTCCAAAATGAAAAAGAGTGAGTCAATCTTAGTTTCTGAAGCTAAAAGGGGTAATGTGACCTTATATGAATCAAGCCTTGGAAGAAATTCTCAGAAAGTAGATTAAGTCTCCCAGTCTGCATGAAATTTTATTTCCTTTGCAGGGCACTTCAAATAACGTTATGAATGATGGATGCCTTGCATTTTTCTTACCGTTATCTGCCTCTGACCATTTAATTAAGGTTGGTACTGCCTCTATTTCGCATGCCTATTAAGAGTTTCTTAACAAAGACCAGAACCTTCCAAGTTATTAGGCTACTACCCAAACAGCCCAGTCCTCAAATTAGTAACAGACCACAATGATTCCTTTAAGGGGCCCAGTGACCGAATACAAATTATGCTGTAATAACAGTACGATTTTGCTAAAGTAATTGAATTTGCCTGCATGTTTTCAATTTCTTGGCTGATTAATTGTGAGGCAGGGGAAAATGTTTCATTCGGATGAGAGTCCTTGGGAGATCCAAGTGAACAAACCCCAAAATACCTGTGGTCGCTTTGACCCTGGAAGCATTATCACAATTGCTGTTCCCATTCCCAGACCTTAATTGCTCTGTCACCACAATCCTGGAGATTTTGTTAACGTCATGAGCAACTGACTGCCCCACCTACAGTGCGCACCCAACGGCTTGTGTAACCAGATTATCACAATTTTATCCAGCCTGATTGCTACAAAGCAGAGGAAACATCTGCTTCTCTACTGGACAGCTTTTTTTCATAATGCATAACTTTTTGCATTTTATAAAAACCTGCATGCCAGGCTGGTGTGACGTCACCAAACAGCGATTTTGTACTGGTGTATTTGCAGCAAGTCGTGCCAGGAGTTCTCTTTGACTCAAGCCCAGGCTGACGAACCACGAGCGCGCATTGACAGAGCTGCGCAGGCAGCAACGTGCTCTGGAGATGCTGCAGGGAGGGGAAAAGGAGGGGGAGAAAACTAATCGAATTGTACAAACACAGGAGCCGATAGGCAACGCGAAGAAGGCAATTACATTCAGGCTTCCTGCTGGTGTGGTTCATTTGATTTGTGCAGATATAATTCATGTTAGTAGTCAACTGGCGAGGTGACTGGGTAAAACTCAGCCAGACGGTTGACTTAACAGGATCACGTTGTGTATGCTTCAGTATCCACTTAAGATGTGTTTAATTAAGTTGTAGATCCAATAGGATACGTGTATCCTGTTGGTTTGAGTTGAATGAGGATTTCCCTTCCAGTCTGTCCTAGTCACAGACAAAATAAATATTTTTTTGCACTTATTATTTCTTTAATAACAGGGAGGAGCTTCATATTAGTCTTTTGTC
Source organism: Pluvialis apricaria (assembly GCA_017639485.1). Lineage (NCBI taxonomy): Eukaryota > Metazoa > Chordata > Aves > Charadriiformes > Charadriidae > Pluvialis > Pluvialis apricaria. The sequence continues at coordinate 44,553,276 of CM030044.1, read as the reverse complement.
ATTTAATGATACATGCACATCTTAGGAAATTTTTTCTGATGCTGTTCTGCCATTGAAGACCACTTGCCATACTTGGCACAGGCGCCTTCTTTCTAGCATTTATGTTTCTTGTTATTTCCAGTGTTGGCAGAATACATAACTTGAGTCTGAAGCTCTGTTGTAGTTATATAAAAAAGCTGTGCAGTTTCATGAATTCCAGAGTACATTCACATACGTGAAACAGGAGACAATGGAATGTACATGTCTTCCGATGTTTTATTTATTATATTTAATAACAGGTGAAATTAAAATATAATGGTGAAGGATGAACAGTCAAGAATTAAAAGGCAAAAAACTTCAAGAATACCTACCAGAAAACTCATCATCTGCTTCTAGCCCCTAAAGAATTTTCCAGATGCTATATTTTTAAATACTTTAAAAAATGGTATTTAATCTATTTTATGGTTTTTTGGAGTATTTTCACTGTCTTTCTGAGCCTCTCTGGTTTGGCTAATTGTCTGCCACCCAATTTGTGGAATTCAGTAAAGCTTTATCATCTACTTAAATTAGCTGCCTAATTTTAGGGAAGGGTGACATAAAATATGAATTAAAGGATTTTACTTTCCTGGAGTTATTTCTGTTTGCCTTTACTATATCAGCCTCTTTCCCAAAGAGACTAGGAAATGTCTGTTGCGTTCAGAGTGTCGGCAAATTCAAAGTAGAAAAAAGCATTCCCGCCCTAGTTCCTAATTGAAACTTCTCACAGCATGTTGGTGAACTACTGTAAAAGCGCACAGATCTCTTCAAGCTTCCCAGCAACATCCAGGATCGCGGACACCTGTTTCTTGTAAAAATAAGTGCTCGGATACATTGGATAATCTCAACTTCCTGAATCATAGAATCATAGAATCATAGAATGGTTTAGGTTGGAAGGGACCTTGAAGATCATTGAGTTCCAACCCCCCTGCCACAGGCAGGGACACCTCCCACCAGACCAGGTTGCCCAAGGCCCCGTCCAGCCTGGCCTTGAACACCTCCAGGGACGGAGCTTCAACAACCTCTCTGGGCAACCTGTTCCAGTGCCTTACTACCCTTAAAGTGAAAAAATCTTAAGGGAAGAAAGACTGTCTTTCAAACAGCTGAGGCCCAAATTTATGTAGACCTTTAGGAGTCCAAATTAAACCCTGGATATGTATTGACAGTACATGCAAGTTAGGGAGTGTTAGTAAGACGTGTTCACTGTGAGGAGTGTCGCTGAAATAGCATATACTGTGGTGTTCTGTTAGTCACTGTTAATCCTCATTATGAAGTAAATCAGCTTCAAAGGATGGCTGTGTTAATCAAAACTGTCCCAACAATTTTCAGAATGTGTTCTACGCAACGCAAAGTCAGTCAATACACTGAAATCCCTTCTTTTTGATCATACAGTATATATCTGGGGGGTTGAAGAGAACTTAGTACAAACTGGCTCTTTACACCCAACAGGATTTCCCAGTACTGGGGAAAAAAAGGTCAGTTTGATGAATCTGTTAAGCTTGTAGACCTTTGGGAGCAGTAAATCAAACTAAAACTGTTATAGTTTAAAAAATCACATTAAGTATTTGTACATGCTACCTCATCCCATTTTTTCACACTGAAGTGCAGTGCTTTAAGGTATGATGTTGTAAATAACTTTTCTTATTTTTCCAGTTTGCAGTACAAAAAAACCCAGGTAAGAGGGAATGGGAGTGACTTCATTCTGTTGCTTCTAAGTGACATAAGGATGTTCTCAGCTTGATTGTGATGCTGAAGGTATGACAAAATTAACTGAACCTAGCTGTAGATAAAAAAAGAAGAACCATAATGTATACCATACTATAACCTGTACATGTCCTAGCTTACTAATTTCTGTATAGAGAAGCCTAAGAAAACACTGATCTGAAAGTTAAATACACATACTACTAAACACAGAAGCTATTGCTAGTTCATTTTGATTTTTCTAGCAACAACAAAGGAAATACTATAATACACTCATGCAATGGCTAGTTCACTCACTTTCAAGAAAATTAATGTAGATAAGCAGTGGAAGTTTAGTTGTCTTTTTACATGATTGTTCCTTAGGTTTTAAAAACATCTTCATTTTCTGGGCTACACTTTATCAGTGTAATCTGGAGTAAATCTTTTGATGCCAACTCCAGGCTTGCGCAAGAATCTTATCAAATTTAATTGTGTATAAGAAATCAAAGTCTGTCTTCCCACATAAAAATTTCTCCACGTCATGCAACCAGAATCGATGCATTAATGTAAAGACTCATGAGAAGCACTCAATAAATCAAAACCTGTCTGAAACCCCGAGGTCATAAAATAATATTTATCTGCCACATCAAGAGTGAAAAAAAAAAAAAAAGGGAAAACTACAGCAATTTCAGTCCAGAGTAACAACTAGAGCTGCAGCAGTCTGATTCAAAAGTGACTGTGAAAGCCTGATCCTTGGAGCAGGGTCAGGAAAATTCACGGACCTTTCTGCCTGCGTGTGGAGGTTTGATGGCGTACGTAGTGCTCACGGTGAGCGTACAGCTACTGCTCGCGGGCCACAGTCACATGCAAGCTAGAGTAATTTCAGTGTTATTGCAGGGCCAGACTGGACATTAAAGGATACCACAGAGTTATGGGAAGATGATTTTCTTTTCGTTAGCCTCTTCAAAAAGAAACCAGGTGTAGCTGAAGAGCACATCTGGATAGCTACACTGGTTTTATTCCCGTCTAAGTGAGACTAAAAGCAGCTTCCTCAGGATTACTTTGTCACTTGGAAAGATTCTGGCCTCCACTGGAAATACAGGCTCTGCAACAGCTTTATTATTTTATCTTCTCATCTTATATTTGTTTCCTAATACCCAGGGTGTAAAAGCTACGTACTCTATATTTCATTACTTACAAAAGCAACCGTACACACTGATGTAGAACCATTAATTTTGAAAGCACTCAAAGCGTTAGTAAGGATGTAGCCCCCTGCTGGCTGTGGGAAGTGGCAAGGTGAAAATACCTGTATCTTAAAATGCTGCTCCTACAAGTAAGTCATAAGATTACTATTACTGAGCAGTTACTAATGAATGCTTTTGAAGTGTGCTTTCTTAGTGTCTCTGAAGGTTTTTTTTGCATTTGGTTAGTCCACATCTCTTCCCTGGATTGCCGAGCCTTCATTCTGCAATCACTTGCGAGCATACTTAGCTCTTACGCCATAGAGCCTCTCATATGCAAGGATGTTCAGCAACAAAGGTAATTGCAACTTTAAATACTGTCCTTATTAGCTGTTACATAATTAAAAGAGCCAGATCAATAAAGAGCAATAGTCCTTACAGTGATTTGGAAAGGAATTAATGACAAAAATCAGAAGCTATAAAGAGAGCTGTATCAGAAATGGAATACTATTGCATATTTTTATTTAAAAATCATGGTGCTAATTACTTTAATAACAGACTCTGGGTAGAGATTAGATGCTGGCAAGATTAACAAACTTGAAATACCTGTTGTATATGATACACGTTTTTCCTGTACTACTTAATTTGTACACAAAATGTACTCGAAACCTGGCTTACCTCATGTGCAAAGCAGTTTTATTTGCTGGACTTCACCGTGATTTATGCAAATCAGACATGGTGTAAAATCTGATTCCTCATACAGACCCCAACTTTGAGGATCATTACTGGTTGGGAGAGCACTCTAAACACATTTGAAGTCAGTCAACTACCAGCACAGACAAAGGACATAAAACTCAAATTGTATGACGGGAGTATTAAAAATCAGAATAACCCCAAAAGAAGAAAAGGAACTGTAAAACCAGCCAAAACTGGTCTAAGCACTTTCAGCTGTTTTAATGTGCATGTGCAGCAGCCATGGAAACAGGATGTTACTGCAAGCGAGTTCTGCCCATCAGCGTCCAAATTCTACCTGGTAACAAGAACAGTATAAAAGAACAGACCACATAGGTGTGTGGTGGGGGTTATTTCTCTTGCGCACTCAGTAACCAAGGCTGTTGGGGTGCTGAGAGCTCTTCAAAGCCTGGCTCTGAAGAGTTTGCTGGACTGGCTACCTGGTAACTGATGCTAATGTAGTTTTTGTATATTTGTATGACTAGTGTTAGTGTTACAGTAATGATCAACCCTTACTCTTGTTTTTATCCTCCCTGCAATGATAAACTTGAAAAAATGTGATATTTGTTGTAACATTAGACGGTGTTTTGAATTGGAGCCTTACTAAATATTCATCTAGATAAATACTGTTAAAAAGAAGAGCTGTTCAAGCGATAGGTAGGCAATACCTCTTTTCTCCACCTGCCAACACCGTCTGCAAATATACCTGTACCTACTTAAAAAATGAACTTTTTTGATGGGCAGATGTGCATTGCTGTTCTTTGTCTCTGCACAAATACAGACCAGAGAGCAGAGCTCTGATTTTCAGTTTGATCAGGAGATGCAGAGTACCTTTATTTGGCTTACTAAGTCACTGGTGCCGGAATTTTTTTTTAATTCATCATAAAGCAGGGGGGATTCATGGATGTGGTGGCCACCCTACATTCAGCAAGAGGCAGTCAGGTTCCTGTAGGTACTGAATTAACTGTAGGCACGTGAAACCACCAGTTGTGTCACATGCAAAACTTGTTAGTCTTTCAGCGGTGCGAGCTGCAGGGTTTCTCAGGGGCTGTTAGCAAGCCTGGCAGCTTTCTGCAAGGATTGTGTAAAAGCAACTGGAGAGAACTGGTAGTGGAAGAAGTATTTGGGAACAAACATGGTCCTCAGGGGAGAGAGACTCCTTGGAAAGGCAGCATGGGAAACTCTGAGGGAGTGCACTGCCTGCTGTGGTTTTCCTGACAATGGTGTTATAAAAACAGGACTGCTTACATGTTCCTCGAAAAGAGAAGAGCGTACCAAAGAAATGTCTCAGTCCCTACTGGCAAAAACACGGTGGCAAGTCCCATGACCCAGTGAATGGTGATAATAATCTCACTGACTGTGTATGCTCTGAACCAAAGGCTGAGAGCTGACATTTGCCTTCATGGTAGTTGTCTTGTGTGGATTATAATCAATGCAAGGTTTGCTCCGGTACACAACTTTCAAGTGTGGTATTGAGCAATACAGTTTAACTTGGACAAATGCTGACAGACATTTGAGCTTCCAGGTGAACATCTGCATAAAGTTTGCTAAGAAGTTTGTACAGTAAATTCAACCCATCATTCTCTGCTGGAAGGGAGTGTTGTAATGTTCTTCCCAGACTTCTGAATCTTTGCAGAGATTGCAGAACTTCAGCAGTGGAAGAAAACGTGCACTTGTCTCGCCCCTGCTCCCCCTGTGAGCCATGGTTGTGACTGCCCTCCCAAGGAATTTGGAGGCCAGCAGGACCATCAGTGCCATGCAAGCTGTGAAACATCCCTGGGGATTTCAAAAGAACTTTAGGTCTTTTTGCTCTGGTAGTTGTGGCCACGTGTATCACTGGTAGTTCTGTGTTTTTTGGTGGATTTGGAGTGTAAGCATGCTTGGCTCACAATAGATGTTCCTTTCAAAGTACAAACATGAAAATCCTGAGTACTTTGGTACTGTTGTCAAGTAATGTCATATTTTACAGATCTTGTTGCCTTCTCATTCGTGCAACGAATACGGGATGTTTTTGTAGTGTAAAAGAAAGTAGAAACCCTATGTGAATTAAAGTTTCGGCTTCTGGCTCAACCCTGCCCTCATCAGTAGAACTTTTGCTATTTAAATATTTTTTCTTTGTAAATGGTGTATCTTTAAATACTCTTAGGGTTTGTTAGTACAGTAATAAGCATTATAGAAATATGCATTAATATTTTATACACAGTTTTCAAATTACTGGTGTAATATTCAGACGTGAGAGACCTTTTATTTCAAGATGCAAAACTCTCCATTTTCTTTACAGTTGTTTTCTCCTATAAAGTGAAATTGATTTTTTCCCTTCCTGAAGCTTAAGATTGAAACAAAAGCATCCCCTAGGGGTGGGATCTCTCCGTATACATAACATTTTACGAGCCTGTTTGTTTTAATATTTTGAGTGCTGCAGCTCTATTCAATTAGCTCACTGCTAATTTCAGCTTGGCTTCTGGATACATTTCACACAAATACAGACACACTTTGTGTCTCAAAGGTTATTCCATTGAAGAAAACAAAGTACATGCACCAAAATTTGGGGCCTTGGTATGAACTAGTTGTTTGCCTGGTGAACTAGGTCCTTCAGAAGCCATCCTTCCTATCCTTACACATACTTCTGTGTAATGGGACCTCTAGGACACCAAGAAAGCTCGCTTTCCTGTGGACTTTGCGACTTTGAAAGCAAAACTTGCACTTTCCTGACTATAGTAAACTGCTCCCTAAAATACTAGTTCATTGCTAGCTCAACCCCCATCCTCCACCCCTTAGGATATGTTCTGAAGAAGCCTAACATCCAGATCATCTGTCTTCAGCAGAAATATTTTAGAGTTGAAGATCCTAATCCTGTTGTGGAAGGGAACTGATTCAGATCCAAACCGTCCTAGACTTCACTTGGAAATATATATATGTGTGTGTGTGTGTATACTTGTTTAAATTATTAACTTAAAGAACTGAAGTTGCTGTGATGACCAGTCAATGAAGCAAAAACCCCTTGACTATTATATTCTGTAATTTAGCTCCATGCAGAACCGTCCAGAAATCAAAGTACTGCTCAAGCTCATTAGTGCTCCCTGCTGTCCCTGAATGCAACTTCGTATCTGGCAGCAATCCCTAGGTAAATAGGAAGTAGACGCTGCTGGCCCTTACTCCATCCAGATGTACTCAGCCCAAAGCAAATTCATTCAGTGACCAGTGAGATGAACAGAGAAAGAGTACGTGGCCATCGCATTGAGTGGTGACAGTCCTGAGACTGATGAACCTCAAACACATTTCAAGCACGTGCCTCCCCACCAGCATTTGCTCTTGCAGCCGTAATTACCTGGTATTGAGATCTCCCGTCAGATCTCCTGGGCTCTGCAGTATGAGGCCAGGTGAGCGCTTGGACAGACACCTCTACAACACGCCGTGGTCTCGGCAGCAATAGCAGTAGCAGATAACCTTCCACTGAGTCAGAAGTGGATAGGTGTACAAGCACTGTGTTTTATTTTTTTTATACTCCCTCAGCTCAGCATTTACTGGTAACTGAATTTAATTGATCTATGTGTTGCTTTGTGTTTTCTAATATTGGCCATACTATTTAATGCCAGTTTCTGAAGTACCTGACTTTTCAGGTGATCTTTCCAAATGCTAAGTGCAAAAGGACTGTTCGGCCTCCAAGATATGACAAAACAGGGTGCACTCAGCCAAGCATAGCTTTTGAAATACATTTGTGGTGTTTTTTTCTGTATAATTTATAATCGTATGAGGCTTTTAAGAGGCTCCTATTTGTAGGGGGAAAAAAAAGGTCTATAATGCTTTTTGAATAAGGAGGCGATGGCACTCCTAATATCTGATGCGAAACCCATCTGATGGATTTACATCCTGCAGTTCCAACTGGGCAGAGTGTTTGCTTTCATTGCCTGATTTTTCCCTATGGGGTGGAGTATTTGGTTTTGATCATTTTGTTTATTTGGTGACTTCCTGCTAGACAGCTGCCGGATTCTGTGCTAGTAGTGACTGTATTTCTGTGACAGCTGGAGCACAGAAATCTGTTACTTGTCTCACAGAGCTCTCAGGCACCTCAGGTCTACATGGTACAGGGTATCACAGAAGCAGACAGTGTCAAAAAGACATGACTGACCTGTCTTGAAAGCAGGCAAGTAAAATTCCGCTGAGGTCTGTGCTCCTGCAGGTGTGCTCCTGTTGGTACACACCAGCTCACACTTGCTGTGTAACAGTTTGCAGATGCGAATTTCACGCTGCAGTCGTCACTGTGTCTGTAACTCTGAGAACTCCTGGGAAGCTCATCCCTCTCCATGTGGTCCTGAAACTAAAGCAGAAAACCCCCTGACAGTGGTTGAGCAGACTTTGACCTCCTCCCTAAAGCTTCATCGTTGGCTCAGCTCCTTCTTCTAGTTCCTCTTTCGGATGGAGAAAGGCGTGCTCCACAGACTGAAGGGAAAGGTAAAATACCCAGCTTAGAACGGAAGGATTCCTTCTCTACTGTGGGCAGGAAAATCTGTGTTGCCTGAGAGTCAATCCACACGTGGGCTGAAATCCTGCCTCTACTGAGCTCCTATGCTGCAGGACTGGAGGACAAAAAGTGTTATTTTACTATCAATGAGTGGGTGTCCACAACTGGTGTCTTGGCTAAGGACCTTCTTCCATACTTTGTGGGCTGACTGTGGCTGTTGTGGTGAATAATCTGTTTTAAGCACTCACTGGTTTGCTTTACTATTCACTATGCAACTGCAAGCATTTATCATTGATGAGAAGCATATACTTAAAGTTTTTCTTTTATGTTCCACATTAAAGGGTTTTGCGTATCTATTAGCTGGCGGCAGTGAGCATTATATACTTCTCATTTGTTTGTGGTTGTCTGTATTTCCTGCCGTTAGCAGTCCAGCAGAAAGCCAAAGGAAGGGTTTCCAGGAGTAGTGGCGCTTTGGCTTTCCCATTGGATTGTGAAAGGAACATTCCATTCACACTGAACTATTTTCAAAATATGGATGTTTACAGGTGATCAAGGACAACTAGGCAAAATGCTTGAAATACACCTTGTGTGCGGCTGCCAGTACTTTTTATGTCTTTGTAGACTTTCAGTCACACCCCGTTTCGCACTGGCTGTTCTTCATTTCACACTGAGAAAGAAAACGCTCCTTTTTCAACACAGTGCTGATCCCTGTTTCAAGGCTGGTCAACTTTAGTGCTTGCTTCCTACAAGGTTTTGCACAAATGTGTACAGCCTTCTGTGCTGGAGAACGTAATAGTGAAGCCGCTATTTTCTATATTTTCTATCCTATTTGCTGTGTTTTCTTTCCCGCTTGCGCAACAAATGGGATGAGAGTACTCCTCCCTCATGGACCACTCTTTTTTTCCCCTGAGGAAACAAGTTTCCAAGAGTTGCACTTTTACATGACGTTACATTATGTTTTCTTGTGTTTCCTTACGCTGCACCCATCTTGTTTGGTAATTTTATGCATATGTGTATATATATATATAAAAAACACGAAATACATATTTATTTATTTCACAGAGTGTTCCTCCTGTGCTGGGCGGTGTGGGGATACCCTGGAGACCCACGCTATGGGGGGACAGGCAGCGTGGGGGCATCACTCCCCGCCGGCAGCTGAGGGGATGTCCCTGTCCCTGTCCCTGTCCCTGTCCCTGTCCCTGTCCCTGTCCCTGCCGCCGTCCCCCCCCACCACCCCCATCCCCTTTTGCGGGGCACCCGGCACTCCCACGCGGGTACCAGTCGCTCAGGGGCACTCAAAAGCAGGCAAAACACGCCCGCGGCGGGGAAGGCGACGGGGGACACCTTTTTCCCCCAGCCCGACGGAGCGGAGCTCGCTGCGGCGGAGGAACGGGGGGGCGGGGGGGGGGGGGGCTAGGTGAGGGCGGAGAGCTGCCCCCGCGGGCCGGGCCGCGCCGCTCCGTGCCGGGGGCGGGCGCAGGAGGATGCCGAGGCCGGCGAGCGGGGCGCAGCCTGACGCAGCGGCGGCCCCAGCCGCGGCGGGCGGGCGGATGGCGGGCGGCGGCGGCGGCGGCGGCGGCGGCAGCGGCGGCGGCGGCTGCGGGGCGCCGCGGGGCTGAGGGGCGGCGCCGCCGCCGTGCCGCGCCGTGCCGTGCCGCGGTCGGCCGGGCGCCGCTGCAGGCTGGCCCCCTGCGGCTGCCTGCGGGGCGGCGGCGGCGGCGGCGGCGGCGGCGGGCGGGCTGCCGGGATGATCCGGTTCCGGAGCTCCAGCATCAGGTCGCTGAGCCCGGAGATGAAATGCACCGTGCGGCTGCTGGACGACTCCGAGATCTCCTGCCACATCCAGGTGCCGGCGCGGAAAGGGGCGGCGGCGGCGGCGGCGGCTGGGCGGGCAGCGGTACCCCCGGGCGCCGGGGGCGCAGAACCGGGCCGGGACACGGGCGGCGGCTCCCCGGTGCGGAGCCGGGTCGCAGGGCCCCCGGGTGGCGGCTCGGCGGGGCCGCGGCGGGGGATGCCCGCACGCCCCCTTCCCCTACGCGGAGGCTCCGCGCACCTGCGGCGCGGGCAGCCGCGGCTTCTCCGCCGCCTCCCGGCGCTGCGCCACCGCATCCCACCGCCCGGCACGGCACGGCACGGCACGGCACGGCACGGCACGGCAGGGCAGGGAGCCCGCCCGGCCGCCGCTGGAGCCGCGGGGTCTGCCGTGCTCCGGCACAGCCGCCCCTCTTCCCCGGCACGGCACCCCCCCAGGCGGGAGATGCCCCGCTGTGCTGCGGCTCCCCCAGGGAAGGGTGGCCCGCCCGGGCGAGGAGGGAGACCCCGGCGGTGCCTTCCCCGTCCCGGCGGGGCGGTAACGGAGAGCCCCGCCGGGCACTTGGGTGGTGCGGAGAAGGTGGGGGGTGTCCGGAGGGGACCCGCGCTGCGGGTCCGGGGGGAGCCCCGCCGTGGGAGCGGGTCCCGGGGGGAGCCCCGCCGCGGGTGGAGGCCCGCGGTGTCGGGAAACGCTGTGGCTGAGGTAGTGGGCAGAGTTCAAAATGAAGCGCTGCTCCCCCTTCCTCGGAATTTAAGGCGAAAGGTATAACTTACAGAAGGATTTTTTTTCGGTGATAGTAGTTGTGCAGTTGGAAAGACGGCAGCTTCGCTGTAGTCCCTGTTCCTGCTTGCGTAGTCCCTTTTTATTCCTCCAAGTGATAAGGATAAGGAGGAGAAGAGTAAGGAGTCTGTGAATTTCTGGCGGAGCAGCAATGTTTGTAGTGTGTGCAGGCAGGGGTATTTTGGGTGCCTCAGCAAGACCCAAACTCTGATGTATTATGGAAGTCTTACAGATTCTTAAACTGCAAGCGTTAGAAACCAAGTTACCCTATCTGAAATTTCCATGGTATTCATTGAATCAGTGAGATGAGCTTGGCATCCAGGTCGGAAGATGGGAGTGGTCTTTTAGGGAGTTGTTTGTCACTCACAGTTGGTCTTTCTGTCTCTCTTGGTAGTATGGAATACCCACAGCTTTAAATCAAGTTGGTGGTCTCATACAAAGACTAACTATGTCTGAAAAAAATCAAGTGCCATGAGATGCAAGCTACATTTTTGCTTGGATCAAATTCTGTTTTTTATTATTTCCAAAGCAACCATGCAATACTAGAGCAGAATAGAGTAGTTCCAGTTGAAAGGGATCTACAGTGATCATCTAGTCCAAGAATATAATGAAGGGCATTGTCCAAATACCTCTTTTTAAGGCACTGACAGGCTTGGGGCATCAACCACTTCTCTAGGAAGCCCATTCCAGTGTTTTGCCACTCTCTCAGTAAAGAAATGCTTCCTGATGTCCAGTCTAAACCTTCCCTGGCATAGCTTTGAACCATTCCCACGCATCCTATCACTGGATCCCAGGGAGAAGAGATCAGCACCTCCCTCTCCACTTTCCCTCCTTGGGAAGCTGTAGAGAGCAATGAGGTCGCCCCTCAGCCTCCTTCCCTCCAAACTAGACAAACCCAGCGTCCTGAGCTGCTCCTCACAGGAATGCCTTCCAGCCCTTCCACCAGCTCTGCTGCCCTCCTCTGGACGCGCTCAACGGCCTTCACATCCTTCTTAAATCGTAGGACCAAGAACTGCACACAGTACTCAAGGTGAGGCTGCACCAAGGCTGAACACAGCGGGATAATCACCTCTTTTGACCGGGTGGTGATGCTGTGTGTGATGCACCCCAGGATGGTGTTTGCCCTCTGGGCTGCCAGGGCACACTGCTGACTCACATTGAGCCTCCTGTCAACCAGCACCCCCAGATCCCTTTCTGCAGGGCTGCTCCCCAGCCACTCCTCTCCCACTCTGTACTTACATACTAGTTACCCTCAAAGAGCATGTAGCCTGGAAGTAACAGGAAATTACGGAAACATCGTGTACCTGTATCATTGTAGTGCTCTTGTTAATGAATAGTGTGGTTACAGGATCATAGCTTTAATGGGTAAGAAGCAGAATGGTCTTCAGAATCTTTTCTCGGAGCTTAATGCAAGCTTTGCGTAACTTACTCGGCATCCTTAAAAATTAGTCTCTTTAAACAATGATGAATTTAAATTCAGCGTCTGATATGGTGTCATTATAGCTCTGTAGATTTATAGGGCTCAACGGATTTACACGTGCTAAGAGTATGCCCTTCGATGCCCACAGGGTAGAAAAAAACAGTCATTACTTTAGGTGTGACATTGTGCAAGGTGAGGTAATGAGCTCAGAACCAGTGGAATCGTATTGCATCGTTGTGGCTCATTCCGCATGTAATGCATGCAGGGGAAAAGTGTTTTACACCGCGGTTGAAAATGTTTTAACTATTATAGTTCTAAGGGTGATCCTCAAAAATGAATTCTATTATAAACTCATTTAGAACTTATTTTCCTGAGTCTGCACACTGACAAAAAAATATTTAAAAGGTGGGAAGAGCTCCTGGGTTTTTTTCCTTAGGTTTCTTAGGTACTGAAATTCTAAACATGTAAATGCAGATCCTAGTATGACGAACTACTTTGCTCTTGGTCACTTCAGTAGAAACATGCAATTAACAATGACATTTCACGGTTCTGACTTACCTTTCACTCTTTCCTGTGCCACACGCTTCGAACTGCTTAATCCTATCTATAGTTAGCAACCCCTTACCTCTCACTGTATATACAGAGGAGATATAATTTAGCTGTATAGTTTATCCTCTTGTATGTGCGGTAGCTGTTAAGACAGTAGACTAACAAATCGCAAACCATTCAACTTTTTGTCTTTAGCCTCTCGATCAGATCTGTATTTGAACTTCATAATGTGGACAAAACTTGCTAGGATCTTTCACAATACTACTTTTTTTTTTTTTGAATGGGGAAAACAAAAAAGTTGTGAGTTGTATATACGCATATTGATGCATATTCAGCGGGACGAAATAGCCCAGATGATATGCTGCTGGGTTCACAGCAGAGATGCCAGGGTTGTGCCAGCTGGAACATGTTGGACAGCTGTGTTTTGGTCATTAAGAGGATAAGAAAGCCTAATTCTGCAGCACTGAGAAATGCCAACAGAGTCTCTTAAGGACATGGGATGCAGTAAGGAATGGTGACGACGGAAATTCTAGCTGTGCATTTCCAGGGGGAAAGGAGGGGAGATACGCAGCTAGTCTGGATGCTGATGCACGTGGCTGATGATTTGCTGCATTTTAGTGCACTAAGTTTTGCCAAACCTTACTTTTTCAAGCATATCTTTCCAGTGGTTGGCTTGCACACATGGGCTAGTGTCAGAGGGCCCCAGTACCAATTCGGTGCAAAGACGTCTGCTAATTAAAATCTTTGCGGACGCACTGTAGACCTTTGGCCCTACAAAACACACAACTAGAATTGTGTGTTACTCAGGTAAAACATTGGGAGGTAGTGTTAGGAAAAGTAGGCAGGAGTGGATGTATTTAGGTGCTGCGTATATATGTGTATTTTGGTTTTTTCCCCTGTGTAAATTTCATAGTGTTTAGGTGGGAAAATGAAAAAAAAATATTTCTTTTGACTATTGAAGTTCTTTCAAAGCAGTGTTTCAGCAAGCTAACAGGGTAATAGAGCCTGCTTTTGGAAATTACATTTTATAGCAAACAGCCTAGTGACAGCATATGGGGTGGTGTGGGGAGAATCTGAGATGAATCATGAATTTGCAGGCTCCAGCCAACTAGTTATTGAGCTGCGCAGCTGCCATGTAGGTCACCAAGTCGCTCAAGGCTAGGTTTGCAGCTCAAAGGTCGGGATTCAGTGTGTTGTCCTCCTCATCTGAGAGACTTCGTGACTGCAAATTAGCTGAAGTGGTGACAGACACAGGAAAGGGCTGGGGCCCGAGGGACGCGTAACTAATTCTTGTGGTGACATTTATTTTCCCATGTTTTTGTTTGTTTGTGAAGCCTCTCTGGGACCCGTATGTCGGGCAGTCGAACAGCAGCCAGTAGGGTGAAGTTGTAATGGCACGGATAAAATGGAGAGGTTATGAAAAACAGCCTGAAGGGCCAGTGGCCACTGTCAGTTCCCATGTGCGCGAGAGAGAGAGGTGACCTGCTTGTGCCGGCTGCCTGATAAAGCACGGAGCCAAGGCTTGAAAGAGGGCAGTGGGGGAAGTAGGTCTTCAAAACTATTGGAAATGTGTCTGGAGCAGCAGGAAGACCTCTTTTCTGGAGGTACTAATGAGATACTTATTTTCTGAGTCATTGACATAACTAGCACTTTACTCCCGTTTTTGCAGGCTTCCTGCAAAAACTTCACGCATCTAATTAACCTTTTAGTAACAATAGCCTAAACATCTTAAATAGTAAGGATTTTTATTAATTTTTTTTTTTTTGCCTGGTTTATTCTGTGAGATTGGTTGTGCTTATTTCAGTTGTGAGTAAAGTTAACCATCAAGGTCTCGTTGTCATAGCCTGTTTGTTATTAAATATGTAAGTACACCTTGGGTTCAATGGTGCCACTGACGTGCTTTAAATTAGGCTGGGCTTCACTATACCTTGTTTAACTGAAGTGACTCTCGAGCATGGTGCTGTTCCTTTAATTCTTTAAAAATATGAGTAAGTGTGTATTAGTAACCATTATAACGCTATTTCTCTATGTGAGGTTAATATAAAATTATAAGCTCACTCTTAAGTAATACCTTAGATGTATTTTTCTGTTTTTTCACTTAATAAAGGTTTTACTTTACTCCTTGAGCTGTTCAGGCCCAGCTGTGCAAAACAAGATAAGATTGGCATGAATGAGGCTTTTCTCTCAGCTGGAGCTTACTGACAGTGGTAGTGAACTTTTCTGTCTGTGTGGGGTTTTTTGTAGAAATATTATATCACTGGATCTTCCTGTGCCTCAGCCCATACGTAAAATTGTGTAGTAATGGGGACTTTATAATGACACAGGTTCTGCTTTGTATGAGCTTTCCCAAACAAAAATCTGTATAGGTATCCCCCAAAATATCACTTGGCTACACTACTAATTTATTTTTATGTATCTAAATGGTTATTTGGTTGTCGTTTAAAAGAACAAACTTGAATTTCTGTGTGTCCCCAGCTTTTGGGCGAGGAAAAGACATAATTTTTAAAAACTAGTTTAGAAGTCAGGAAGAAAACAAGCAGAGCAAAGCTGTGGTTTACTCGTGATCTGTTCTTAGACCTTTTACCTTCTTTTGCATACCTAAAAATAAGGGTGACAAAATCTGAGAAGGCTCGTTTCTTTCTGCCGCTGATGGTCAAATACTGTAAGATGGCCTTGTGTCTTTTTAGCCTTAATTCAGGTGCAGTTTCTGTGCCGTTTGAATACTACTACCTGTACTTTGGCTAATAATTTGCTAGCTTGACTGTTTTTTTTCTTTCTCCTTTTAAATGTGACTGTAGTTCTTTTTGTAGCACATTCATTGATGAATGGAAACTTGCCTTCTTGCTTAATATTTTCTGCTTGGTCTGTGTCTTGCAGGCAGATGCTAAATTTAATAGAAATCTGTTAACCAAAGGACTCTCTTTAAAATTCCCATCCCTCAATAAAGTGTAAAAACCAAAACAACACCCTGAAGCAGGCTGTGAGGTAAGAGAGTAGTGTCCATGAATCTCACCGTGAAGATACGCCGAGTGTCGACGATTTGGAAAAATAAGTGGGAAAGGGAAGGCAGCGTGAGAAATGAAAAGCGTAGAGAGGCCAGAGATGAGAAGGCGGCAGAGAACCATAGCTGCGGAAAGGGAAAGGTTAAGGGATTATGCAGACAGCAGGCAGGAGATTTAGTGAATTTATATTTATCCTGTAAGCGATGTCAGAACCGTAACCAGCAAGTGCCTTGAGCTGCTGGGATGATGCTGTAGCGGTTCAAAATAGCAAGACAAGATAAGGAAGGGGATGCAAGCTGGGGTGGATTCTGTGCCGTGTTCTGTTGACATGTTTTAGAAACCGTATACTGGGGCTTGTATTCCTAACTGTGTGCTTGAGCCTCTAATTGTACAGTTACAACAGGTACTTTTGGCGAGAGAGGAGAAGCCTCTCTAATTAAGCTAAGCCTATGGGTTAAAGCTACCTCTGCTGGCATTTCATGTGCTTGATTAAATGTGCAGTAACGTATTTTCTTTTCAGTGGCATTTATGGATGTGCTCTTAGGTCCTTACAGGGCTGAAAAGGAAACGAGGAGTAGAAAGTGCTACTAGAAAGTTACTAGGGTGTTGGGAGTTCTCATTTGCAAATTAAGAAATTGTCTTGATGGATTTTGGTAAGTGTTTGTGAAGCTCAGTATTTGCTGAACTTTGGTTTCTATATCTCTGGTAGGGAAAAGGCACATATCTATGTGCAATACCTACATGTTGCTACCAATTCACAAACTCTGTTGTTCTTTCTTATTATTCTTAGATGAAAACACAAAGTTGGCTTATGCAGGATTTTATCCAATATACACTAAACTGCAGCTGAACTGCTTTTGTGTTGGATAAAGCTTATTAATGATGTTGAATTGTTTTTTTTCCACACTTGCATGTTGTCTGATTAATGAACAAAATCTGAAAATCTATCCTGAAGACGATGCTCTTGGCTTTCATTTTAACTCTGTTTCCTGTGTGTTGCAATTGCCATTGTAATTTATGTTTTGATTGCTAGTAAATGAAGGTGGGGGACCTTAAATGTATGCCTAAGGACTTGCCTGATCCGTGGTTGAAGGTGAACGTGTATTTCAGTAAATACAAACAGTGTAGATGATAAGTATTTCAGTATACTGGTGAGGCCTGCTGCTGCAGCATGGAGAGAAAAAAAATATGAAAAATGCAGGTATCCTTAGACAAAGTTAGGTAGTTAATGAGGACAAGCTGAAAGGATAGTTAGTGATTTAAAATGTAAGTATAATCATTTCACTTTTACCCAGCTTTCATTTTTCTTACAGCTTTGAATAAAAATTTTTACATTCTTTATTGTCATGCCTGTTTGGACACTGGCTGAACAGTAGGGGTGGAGCTGTAGTAGCAATAAAAGGCAACTGGAAAATCAATAATACAATGCAGCACAGCTTAGATCTCCAAACTGCAAAATCATTGGTTTGATCCTGTGAGACAGAAAGTGGCTCCTGTGAGAGACGGTGCTTTCTGCTTGCAGGAACTTCATACACTCTCCTGTTTGGAAGGGACTTTTGGAGCCTCAATGAGGCTTAGTCTTCTCGCGCCTTGAGATGCTCTCGCTGGTCCAGGCATCTTCAGCGCACTGATCCAGATCTAATACAGGAGGCAGCAGAGAAGCGATCATTTGGCAGAATTAATTGGCCTAAGATTAGAGCCAAAATTATCATTGGTGAAGAAGTACTGTATTTTCACTTTTTGGTTGTATTTGCCAAGGTTGAATTTTCTGTATAGGTCAGGAATGATTTAATAACATATATCAATGCTCCTGAAATTACCTTTAACAAAAGAAGAGATTAGTGCCTTTCCTACACGAAGGTGAAATAGGGATTTTGCCTGTATGGTTGTTGCTGGTCTCCTGGAACAGACAGTATATTAAAAACTCAAGGTTTAAACACTTAGGTTAAAGAGTGGGAGAAATGGCGGCTGATTTTTCTCTTCTCCCTCAAAAAAAACCCTAACAGGTGGGTCGGGAGGACTAGAGAGTAATTATTTTGGTGGTAAAATGCTTGTTTTCTGTAGCACAGGTCTCTGTCCTTCTGAGTATTTTTGCTCATTAAATCAAACATACTGAAAACGGCTCTCTTCATATTCTTCTTATCCTCGCTCTCTTTTTGCACTCTCCCTCCACTGCCCAGTGCGGATAATATTAACCTGTTGGCAATGTTTGTAACCTCCAGATAATCTTTCTCTCCTTTTCCTGTTAAAGTCAAGCTGTCACCAGATGACTTCTGTTGTATCTTTCCCTGCTGCATATGGAAAATATCTCCTCATCGTTCTTCCTTCAGCTGAGGCTGCTTGTGTATTCCTTCGTTCTTTGTTTGCTTAAATACAGCCTCGTTTTGCTCCGTAGCCTTGCTGTCTCAGAGACCCTTTCTAGACCTTACAAATCGTCTTTTTGTTCCTATCGGATCACCTTGTTCTCACTCTGTTTTAATTCCTTGTCTGATAGTGAAAAAAGAATTGTAATAATTCAGCAGTAATTAGAGTACTACTAAATCTTTTTCTTTCTTGCAGAAAACACAAAAAGGAAGGCCCCAAACACTCTTTTCTGCCTTCATTCCTCTACTGTCAGTTTATTTTATCCTTTCCAGCTACAGACACTCAGTTCCTAACGGCGTTCCTGTTTTCCCCTTTCCAGGGTTTAACACGTTGTTTTTGGTGGAGGTGTGTTGATAATCAGGTTTTGCCATTTCAGTGTGCTGTCAAGACAGATGCTGTTCTCCAGCTCATGGTTAATTATGGCAGCGGTAGGCCAAGTGTGAGTAGTAATTCATCCTATTCATGGTTGCTGTTCATGGGAGTTACTGAGAAACTCGATGAAGGAGGACCCAGCGATGAAGAATGAATGTTGATACTCTAGTACTGTTACATTTAGAGGAAAAGTTTCCCCTGACTGAATGTAATGCTGGAAACTTGAGATTAAATGGATCGTATCACTCTGTATAAGGTTAACTATATGTATAAAATTTCTCAAGGTTGCTCACAGCCAGAAATTAGAAGGTATGGGCTATGTACCATGAGTCCTTTTTTCAGCAGAAGGGTTTGCAAACAGAAATAACTCCTGCAGTAATTGGAAATCTGGCCATTCAAGATAGTCACAGTAAGAAACGTAGGTAATATGTGGCTGCAAAATGATTGCTCTTTAAAGGCTTCCTTTGGAAAAATGTTAAATGAGTCAACATCTTCATTAAAAACACTTGTTATTTTCCCCTTGTTTACTTAAACCCCAGGAAGAAGTAAACAGTCTGGATTAAAGACATGCTTTGCTCCTTGCAAACATTATTATCTCACAATGATGTCTTCCCCATAGCAACCCCCTTTGGAAGAGAATTGTGCTTTAAAAAAAAAACCCAGATCAAGATTTGCACCTGGCCGATTTTTGTCCTGATGTAAATATGTAAATTTACCATAAAAGGGCCCACGTTGCAAAGATAACTTTGGATATTTTTGACAACACTGTGTAAAACTTTTTTCGTGCAGTCAGTCTGTAAGCCCACTTTTTTTGGTTTTTCAAGTAACTGCAACAGAAGTAAAAATAGACATAGATGGGATTGCAAAATGAAAATATACAAACAATCCCCTCATCCCCCCCAAACCTAACCAGTATCAGGAGAATTTACAACAGGACTTAATAATTTATTAAATATAAAGAGACCAAAAATCGGTCACAAACAATTTCAAGTTAGTGGTGAAATCCTGTGGAAATTGATGCATGAAGTTCAGACAGTAATGGTGTGTTTGTATTGTCTCCAGGCAGGGAGGGTAGTGAAACCTTCTCGTCTCCAAAACAGAGTGTCTGCGTGTGAAATGCCTTTTGGGAATGGTTCCTGGACCCCTTCTATCTGCCAGGCGATGCCTGGGAACTGGTCAGCACGAATGCTAATTGGCACAGACCGCATTTTTGTCAGGCAATGCCCTAACAGTTTGCTAGCGTGGGTGGTGGATTTCAACACCCTAAAATGGTTGGAGGGTTTTAGTAGTTTAGATGCAATCTCTGTTTTCAAAAAGAAAAAGAAAAAAAAAAAAGATTTTGTGAATGGCTAAAGACATATTTATAGTTCCAATACTAAAATGTGAAATGATAACTGTTCATAACACTGTCCTTCTAAGCAGAAAATCTGAAGTATTGTGTGGAGCATCTTAAACAGTTGTTGGTAGTTAAACTAGGAGTAGCATGGGTTTTAGTAGGTGCTTACAAAATAGCTGTGTTTAGGCTGTAATCTTGGATTTGAACCTGTAATCTCTTCTGGGATGACAGATTCTCTTAGCAGCAGAGCCTAATACAAAAGTAGTCTGTAGGATCAGGACATCATTTGGTGGTGGTTTTTTGTTTTTGTTTTGCTTTTTACAGACACAAACTCCAAGGCCTATAGCGGAGTGAGAAATGAGACGTTGTTGCTTCTTTGAACAGTAATTGCAAACATGCAGATGAGATGCTTTGTGGAGTGCTATGCACACCACAGAGATCATAGAATCATAGAATGGTTTAGGTTGGAAGGGACCTTGAAGATCATCGAGTTCCAACCCCCCTGCCATAGGCAGGGACACCTCCCACCAGACCAGGTTGCCCAAGGCCACGTCCAGGCTGGCCTTAAACACCTCCAGGGTTGGGGCCTCCACAACTTCTCTGGGCAACCTGTTCCAGTGCCTCACCACCCTTAAAGTGAAAAACTTCTTCCTAATGTTTAATCTAAACCTGCCCTCTTCCAGCTTAAAGCCATTCCCCCTCGTCCTATCACTACAGGCCCTTGTAAGGAGTCCTTCCCCAGCTCTCCTGTAGGCCCCCTTTAGGTACTGGAAGGCTGCAATAAGGTCTCCCCGGAGCCTTCTCTTCTCCAGGCTGAACAACCCCAACTCTCTGAGCCTCTCCTCATAGGAGGAGCCCTCAGATCATCCTTGTGGCCCTCGAGATGCTACAGAACATACTTTTAATCCTATTTCTTTAGGCTTTTCAGAGTAAAAGACAGCTGATTCTTCACTTTCACTCTCTTGCTTTAAAATTGGGTAGCAAAGATAAATACTTTGCAGTCAGAGAGTGGGGACTGCTCTTGCGTTAGATGGGACTGTTACCCGGGGTGCGAGTTGAACTCTGAAGCTACGCAGTGCCATCATGAACTTCGGTGACTTGAAGGGTTTATCTCCAGACATTCGCTGTGCCAATAGGTGGGGTGCACCCGACACACTGACCCTGCTTGCCCCTGCTCGACGTGAATTTCCTTTAGCTCCATCCTGGGAAGAGGAAGAAAACAGCAGAGGCTTTTACAGAGGGTGCCGTGAGTGATTCAGTGTGCAGACTCAGCTGTTCGCATGAAATCGTTCCAGCAGCTTGCGGTGCCCCTGCCAGTTGCTAGGTGCAGATCTAGGGAGGCTTTTCTGTTTTGACTGGAGAATCCACTCATGTTGCCAGGATTTCCGGATCAGTTTTCTCATACGGTCTGGCAGTCAGTACTTTACAGTCACCAGAACTGAGAAGACGCGAACAGGAATCATCAGTCCCCAAACCAAATCATGCTGCTGGCTTGTGGGCATTAAAGCAAAAAGAGTGGCACATCTAAGTGGAAAATGAGCAATACGCAGTATCAGGACAATGCGTTCAGGACAATTCTGGTTATTATTTCTGTGTGGATTACATGCACCAAATAAGTAGCAGTTTTCATCCTGTAGCTTCTTGAGAATCAGAAGCTGGTTTGTGTCTTGCCCAGAAGAATTTATGGTATAATTTCAGGGGAAACACAATAAGGGAATGCTTAATTTGTGTTGTGATGATGAGACTGCACAAAGTAATTCATGTAGTTGGCTTGAATTTTAACTCAGGTGAAGGGGGGAAAAGTACGACTGTCGAAGAAGAAATTCCAGGAGTTGGGTACTGGTATGTGTGGGGAAGAGACCAGGACTCCAGTTCTATACAGACTTAAGCAGTTATGTGGTGCATTACAGAGAAGATGGCAGTATTGACTACACCCTTCCAGTGTTTGCACTTGGTTTTGGTTTTTGGGGTTTTGTTGTTTGTTTTTTTTTCTCTTATTTAGAGACCCTTTCCAGTGAAAGAGCACATAGTTCATAAATCTACAATCCCAACTGTTAAGGTAATTTTTACTACTCTAATCTTTTTCCCTCCTTATTTTTTACTTCAGATTTGCTTTAAGGTGTCAAGAGGTGAGCTCTCTTGCAGTTCGGTTTGTGTAAATAACTTGCCATCTCCCTGCTCTATTTAGAGTGTAGCAAGAACCACAGGGGATTGGGTCGGGTTGGGGCACGAAGGGAAATACGAGCTGTAATTCTGCTTTGTAGACCCGTTGGGTTTGATTTCTACTCCTGCCTTTCAGCAGCTCTTGGCTGACATCCTGCTTTGTTGGGGATGAAGATATCAATACAATGCCTAAACCCAGACTCCTGCAATAACCTTCCGAGGCCGTAATCTGACTCACTAGTTGCATCTGGTTTTCATTACCCTTTTCTTCAGTCCTCCAGACAGTTTCCAGTCCTTTTCGCAGTGCTTGTATTCATGGCACCTCTAAATTATGATTTCTACTTTTCTACTTTTTTTTTTTTTTTTTTTGGAAGTGGCGCAATACACTCTGTTGGATACACAAGAGAAACCTAAATCTGTCAGTAAACATCATTCCCTGGTTTGCTGATTCCTGTAATTATTTCACAGAGAATGTTCAAAGAGTTGTTACAGATTAATACTAATCATTGCATACTTTTGTCTCATTGACTTTTTTTCCCCTCCAACGTGCTTTTTTACATCACCATTTTGATGATGATCTGGAGTTAGTCTTTAGACAGTCATTAATAGAAGTACTGGGTTTTGAATTTTCATGCTATATTTTGGTGTTGGGCTTTTTTTTTCTTTTTTGGTAATCTTTTGTAATTTACTGGCTCAGTGAATTATCTTGACTCACTTGCTATAATTTTGTTGCTCTTGGTAAGATATTCTCTGCACACGTTAATGTGTATATCTGTGTGTTTGTATACATCCTGTAACTTACCTGTAATGGTCTGTATAGTTGTAAGGCTTTTACAGTGTCCTGACTGTTTGTATGTCTTTGTTTTACTAGCTGCGATTTATAACAGTCAGGTTTTATAACAACCAGGTTGTACCTTAGAAACTTCAGTTTCTTCACCTTCTTGCTCATTAACTAGCTTATCCTTACCCATTTAATTTTTTTTCATCGATTTTAAAATCAGGAAAATCTTTATTTTTTGTGGTCTGCTAGGCTGACCCCTCTCAACTCATATTACATTTTTTCTGTCTTTCTCAAAGCTTTAATGGAATTTACGTATTTTTAAATTGAGATCCAGCATTTTCAGCCTTTGTAGTACAGATTTTCGCCCATTCTTTATATTTGCACTGTCATATGAAATCCTGAATGATTCTGGGGTGGTTCAGGAATAATGGAAATGCTTCTATGTCCTGCAGGGGTTTTCATATAGCATGAGGAAACAAATAATTTTTGAAAACTGAACCACCCTTACTCCCTAGATGAATTTCCTGTTAAAACTCTTAGCACTGCTAACATACTCTTCTGTATGAATATTCACATCTTTTAATTATTTTTTTTTTTTTTTTGTGCTAGAATTTATTTAGACTTCCTGTCTTGTTTACAGGAAATAATACATAGTTTTTTGTCATGAGATGATAAATAGTTCAGTGGATATCTCGTGTCCTGGAAAAATAGACACAAACTGAATGTTTTTGTATTCATAGCTCCAACATCTGTCTTTTTATAGTTCTTTTTCACTCTGTGAATATTTATGCTGTTGTTCCTTTGTGATCAGAGCTATCATTGTAATCTAAAAAGGGCAAGAGTGTTGTATTTGCTTTTCAGTTTTTCCATATATAGCTGGTATTCTGAGGATGGAAGAACTTTTGTCGCATTAGATGCGTTTCCATTAAATTACTTTTAAGACGTCTGGCTAGCTCTATCTTTTATTGATTAGGAAATAAAAGGGAAGATTCAGATGTGGATTTAGGTGCCTTCCTCTTTTTTCTTCTTCTCCTCACCATCCACAGGGGGAACTTTTGGTCATTTTGAGGGCACTGATTTCTAATAGTGATTTTGGTGCCCTCCTTCTGCTTAGCCAAGCTGTGCTTCGGTGATACTCCAAGAAAGGTGAAAACTCTACCACGTGTTGGCAGGTATGGCCCAAGAGTTAATATATACTTTTTGATGTCCAGGCAGGTTGCTAGTTATGCCTGTGATGTCCTCGCTCCTCTCCTGCCCCAAACCGACCTCTGTGGTTTTCTTACTTGCTGCCTGTCTCAGTATTTCTAGTATTAATTATATTACCCTTTTTCTCTATGAAGCAAACCTCTTTGCTTTCGGTCTTGGCCACAGAGGTAATCCACTGAGGAGCGAACTTATTTTTTCTGTTTGCTGCATCAAAGTGGCTTTTTTCCGCACTGTGTGGTTTTTTGTTATTTTTTGGTTTTTTTTCTTTTTTTTTTTTTTTTTAAAGAACAAGCAGGTAGGCACGGTGACATGTAAATTCTTTTTGAAATTCCTAATTTGCTGACTTGACAGTGCTCAGAGAAGACGAGAAGAGCTATGTTTATGGTGAACCTGCAGAGCTGGTTTCTGCCCTACATAATGTTTGGCACTTCTCTGAGAGATACAGAAGGAATTGCATTTTCCAACCTCTCTCTGCCTCCTCTGTCTCCAGAGGATTCACTGCTTACGCAGAAACCAAAATGTTTGCTGGAGGAGGATTCTGAGTGTTTTATGCTGCAGACTGAATGATGAGGAAAGGTTATGAATCCAGGGGGAAGCCAGTTTAACGAATTCTGTTTTCCTATTGTGTCCATACAGATTTGATATTGCTTTGTAATTAAAATTGGATCTGCTTCTACAGAATATTGTTTTCCTCAGTTTGAACTATATAGCCTTTCTTGTGCATTCCTGAAATAGAACAGCTAAATGTATGCTTGAAAAAGGAGGGAAATAAAAGGGAGAGTACTGTCTTCCCAAAGGTGAATGGGATTCCTGTAGCAGTATTTCTTTGCAGAAATATTATGTGTTGAGTTTTCTTTCGCCGAGAGAGAGGTTTCTGCTTTATGAACAAGATAATTGTATATTTCTGTTCAAAGTAAACATCATTCTGACACATTTCATGACCGCAAGATATTTTATGCACTCGCTGGAATAAACAACACGCAGGGCTGTCTCAGGCACTTAGTCAACGGATAATGTCGTGCCTGCTTTTACACATCTTTTGGCTAAATCAGAGATCAAAACCCAACTCCAGCACTGGAGGGCATGTGGGGAGGATTTTTGACACGCTGGAGGAAAGTGAGTCTGTAAAGCCTTAATGATTGCTCCTTCATCTATGCAGATTCCCTTTAACTGGTGCCAGAGCTGCTGTAATATTGACGATGTCCTTCACCTTGTTAACGGCCCAAACGTAACAGAGCGTATGCTGGTAGTCCAATTTTGTTCTTAATGTAGGGAGACCACAAATGGTGAAGATTGCGTATGAGGATGTGAATTATGACTACAAATTTGGCATGTAACATGCTTTCTGTTAAGTGAATGAAGAGTGTTTAAAACTCTGACTTTTGTGCACTGGGCCCATCCCATGGCTTAGCTGGCGTGAGAAATTTTGGAACAAATTCTGGAACAGTCCCCTGACAGTGAGGCAATTAATAAAATGTTGCAAGATGTAATGGTGAAGCCATATATTAAGTGACTGTCTTTATCCCCAAGAGAGTATCAGAGTGCGTGGAGGTAAAAATCTCCTGTTGCTTTCCATCCATCTTGGTCTGTGTGGTTTGGAGTTTTGGTGGTGTTTGGCAGTTAGAGTACAGCAGTAGTTGGTGAAAAATTAAACATAGGTAATATGAAGGTTTAGCCAGACTGAGCAGTAGTGGAGTTCAAGTATAGCAGTTTACAATACGGGATCGAAAATGCCTGAGGTGGGGCAGCAGTGAACCACGGTGATGGTTGGGGCTGCTCCTGGGGAATGCGCTGGCTGATGTGGTCCAGTTCCTCAGAGAAATAAGAGATGCTTTCCATGACTTTTGTGGTTGTAGTGGGACTATTCATGCCCAAAAGTCTATGTGTAGCGTTCCTATGGGGCACACTGAGAGGTATATATCTGGATTTTAAGGATAAAAGCTGCTGTTGGGAGAGAGGCTGTAATGGAAGCAGTTTAATTTGGAGCACGTCATGGGTTCTATGAGAATGACTGCGAACTTCCCAAATCTGGAACAGAAACGCTAATGCTCTCCCCTCTGCACATGTAGATACATTCATGTGGGAACATCTTCCGTGAGATTCATAAGAAGCATTGAGTTCCTCAGGTGACTGCGTGGGATGTAGTGCCTTGCACTAAACTGGAACTTGTCTGCTGCAGAGCTCATGAATGAGTATGTGCTTTGCTACGTGTAGTGTGGAAAAATGAATTATCATTCATATTTATCGCCTGCCTCCCGAGCCTTTCTCGCTTAGCGTAGTGAGGGGATGGAGCTTGCATTGATCACAGCATAGCTGTGACACTCTTTCCAGGTTTGCAGGGTCACTCTGTCCCTCCGAAGTGCACAGGAGAAAAGAAGCTGTCCAGGGTGCCTCTACATTGTCACTACTCCAGAGCTGGAGGGAATTAATTGATAAATGTCTTTTTCTGCTGGGTGGGAGAGATACTGTGTCCCAGAGGGATGTGAAGCATTAAGTTTAGTCATGTCTTGTGATTCTCACACACAGAGCTACGACCCTGCGCACAGCAGTGTTACTGCCGGACCTCAGGTACTCCAGGTCATCCGAAGCATTATGTTTTTCTATATTATTTTCAAGGTAACCATTCAAGAGTACAAATGGAGAGCACAGCACAGGAAGCATTCAGAATTTCCAAAAATTACACCATATGCCTTTCAGAGGCTTATAATTCCGCAAAGGCAGAATCATGTTTCGTTCAGAGCCCATTGTTCCTCAGTGATAGTATTGTCACAGATTTTCGCCGTACCCTTTTCTGCTTTCTTGCAAAAGGGACCTATAGTAATTTTCCTCCATGCTAGTAATATGTTTTTCTCTACCATATCACCATTTTGTTTTTGCAGGATTTGCTGTTTTTAAATGATAAATGTGTGTCTTGCAAGTCTGGGCGACTTTAATTAAGAACGTCTGCTATTTCATTTATGTAATTTAAAAAAAAAAAGCACACACCAAACAACCAAAACTCAGATGCTTCCATTGTCTCAGTATTCCTAATGAATGCAAGGACCCTAGAGCCAACATGCAGATGGTGGCTTGAGGCTGGGAGTGGAGCATGTGGAGCGCATTTCCATGGGCAGTGATAACAGTGCTAACTGTGTTGTCACAATAGTGTCTCAGAGCCTAAGGCGTGGGTAAGGACCGTGTTTTTCTGTGCAAACACAAGCTAAGATACACTTCCTAGTCATGACTGAGGACCGAGACACCCAGTGCAATAGTATGCCATCTCAATAAAACAGCTTGCTGCCATTTAGGTGAAAAGGTGTACTTGAATCTGCACGTGCTCTTGGTTCATGGCAACCGGGAGTGAAAACATAATAGTCTGAAGCCTTTTTGCCAATACATTTTGATATATTTCAGTTGGACAGTGTTCACCAAGGCAGGCAATAATCTATTAAACCTTCAAATGCAGCTGAGTTATATTCTGTGCCCACATTCTTAAAATAAGACTGTTGCCTAGGTGGGCACGGGCAGACAGAGAAACGCCACTGGGCAGTGTGGTGTGGTGGGCTCTGCACTCTCTCATCTTTGCCGAGAAAAGAGGGGTTGAGAGGATTATAATGGAGCCTGTTTTGTGGTTCCTCCTTCCCGACAGAAGGGCTGAGCTGGAAGGAAACGTGGCGTTGCTTGTTTCGGAAGTTTAAGAAGCGGACTGTGGGAGCCGAGGAGGGTGGGTGATTGCTGTCCTGTCTGACCCAGCAGGAAGGAGAGGAGGAGGCATAAAGTGAGAGGGTCCTCATAGGCAGGGGTGAATTACAGCTGGGAACAGCTGGGTGAAGGGTAGCTGGTGGAAATGACGAAATCCCTGGAGGAATGCGCAAAGGGATATGCTGAAGCAGCAGACCAGGGAAAAGATCTTTGCATCAGTACTTGGAAAGATACCAGTGG
Organism: Pluvialis apricaria; assembly: GCA_017639485.1. Taxonomy (NCBI): domain Eukaryota; kingdom Metazoa; phylum Chordata; class Aves; order Charadriiformes; family Charadriidae; genus Pluvialis; species Pluvialis apricaria. Next base: position 44,525,499 of record CM030044.1, on the reverse strand, counting down.
AGCAAAATGGTGTTTGGCAGGCCAGAGGACACGATGTTGGGGCAATCTTGTCACAAAATGATGGTATCGAAATACTGTCTTGTTTTATTATACGCTTGTCTACGTAGGGGTCAGGAGGAGTAATGATTATTTGTAGTGAGAATATGATTTTAGGAAACAAAGTAGATGTGTGTTAGGAGAACATCAGCTTTGCCATACTTCAAAATTAATTGAGCAAGTAAGAGCTTTTTAAAAGCTGCCTTTGACAGACCAAGGATGCATGGGCTGTGAAGCTGGTTGTGCTGTGTGCTTCCAAGAAGATAATAAATCTCCTGACACCTAGCAGTAGGACCCCATTTTCAATTAAAAAATGATATTTTCTTTGTTTTGGCATGGAGAATCCTGAATGACATGCTAGTGCCTAGTTGTGTGCTGGCAGGGTCACAGTCTTCTGGATGATATCATCCAGATTTAGACTGGCCCTGTTTTGGGATTGTCTGTAATGTTATCAACAGACTTGAAAGGTCTCAACTCTATTGAGCTCTTCAACTTGTACAAAATTGCTGTACTTTTATCCCACAAATTATGCGCACTCTGACCGTGAATGGTATGATTTTAGATATGATAAGCAGCTTTTAACGTTTCACAAAATACTGCACTCTTTAATAATAAGAAAAAGGCTGGCATCTCTAGCATGAAAGTTTTCATGTGAAAAGCTCAGAGGTTTTAATAAGGTTTTAGGGAACATTGCAATAGGGTCAAAGTGCTGGTGAGCTGCTTATTGTCTTCCAGTGTAGTTTGCTGCTTTGGAGAAAAAAAGTTGAGTCACTAGGGAAAATGAAAATGCATTTAGGAAAAAATAATGTAAAAGTTTCTGTTGATTTGTATTGGGTATTTGACTAGATTAAGCTGAATTAGATTAGATTAGTTTACTAAACTAGAACAGTTAAAATTAGGCTAGATAACAGGCTTTTGGCGTGAGGCAACCAGCTTAAATGTTAGTGTTGAAAGACTGCAATATAGGGAATGTCTGTTAGAAAATTAATAAGTTGAAGAACTTAAATACTTTTTAATGAACATTTCACAGTTGGCTTTTAAAAGATTGTTTAATGTGATTAAGGATTGTGTGGTGAAGAATGCCAATCGACTGTGACTGTTCCCAGCTCCTGACCAAAAATGTGAAGGGAAACCGGTTGCATGCTTACTCCATTATTCATGAAATACTCAGAGATATTATGTGTAAGGTTTAATACGGCACACCTGAATTATGAAAGTGGTTTTCTTATTTGCTACAGATTTCCCCTTAACTTTATTGGTTAATGAGAAGTGATTGCAAGTGTCCATAGTGCTCACCTTACTGCTGACACTAGAGATGTAGGAGTGGGATGTGCAAATACACGCACCTTAAAATGTTTTTTTTTTCATCAGTTATAACTAGGCTGTATGACAGATTACGTGTTTGTTAATTGCAAAACATGCATTGGACCAATGCCTTTGAATATGACGGGACACAAGTTCAGGTACTTTAAAATGCATTGATGCCACTTACGTTAGCATGTTACTGACTGGACGGATCCATGCTTGTTCAACTCCTGGCAGAGTGGATTTGGAGGGAAGTTAGAAGTTATGTGTACTGCTTTACAGTTAATCTATGTTACTGTGGGAACAGGGTTATAATTTACATCAGCTTTAGGCAAAACTGTACCATGAATAATACACAAAGCTTAGACAATTTTTTTTAAAATTTAGATTAAGGTGTGTACAACTGTTATTTGTTTAACCAGTTAGTGACATCAGTTAGAAACAAATCTTTAATGCAAAACATCCTGCAGGAAATGGATCAGTTTTCAGGTGTAAAGCACTCCAAAATCTCAGGGTAGGAAACAAAGACAGAACTTTATAAACAGACATTTTTAGTTTGGAGAAAAGGTTAACTCTTTTTTGAAGAAATCCTCCAAAGCGCGTTAAGGTGAGCGGAACCAGCTGAGGGGTCCCAATGCAGTCAGTGGAATCAATATGGCTGAGGATGTAAGTAAGGCACGTGGGTTATATGTGAGTCATCTTTATTTCCTGAATCACGCTTGGAATCTGGGACTGCACAGGCACAGTGCATAAAAGCAGCTGCTCTCAAATACATGTGCTTTCTTATAATTTTGTTATGCTTACACTGACCAGGGCCATTTTCTTGCAGGCATGACTTCATCTTATTTTTTAAATATACTGTAGGTGGTTTCCCAGCTTGATCTTTGAAGTTAACAGAGAAGAAGTTTAGAATATTGTGTCCATCTCTGCTGGTGTAGATGTACTGACAGTCTTGAATTTTGGGCAGGAACAATAGCTGCTGGTTTAAATGTTACAGCTATTACCTTCAGTACTCTTACAAGAGACTGAGGATGCACTACCAAAGTCACATGGGCATCACAATCAGCTTTGACAGTTAATTTTGTGTAACAACTCTGAGGTCTTGCAGGCCAAATAAATAATTTGTGTGAAGCTACATAGTTCTCATGAGGACAATCTTTTGCAAGCACTCAGAACACTGAATTTGTTTGCTTTATGTACTATAATAAAGCTGATTTTATGCCTGATGCAGACAGATAATGAACTGGAGTTCCCTGTGGTGATGTTACTTGGTTTATCTGTGATTTTTAAGTTGCAATCAAGGAAAAAGGGAAAGTTACAAACCATTCCATTGTCATAAGAAGCCACTAATCCATGTCTTGCTTTGTTTTGTCCGCACAATACGTTAGGATTAGATAATGATGTAATACATAATGGCATCTAAAATTTGACATGTTTAATGGTACCAAATAAAACAAAAATTCCAAAATGGCAAACCTTATAAAAATTGAGTACTTTGTAATAGTATTTCTTTAGCCATAATTTACAGCAATAGCTTTTCCTTGAACAATCATACAGATTGTTCACCTCAATGACTTGTACGAACTTCAGAAACTGATGAGGAGAACTGAAGAAAGAAGGTTTTTGTCCTTGTTAGCACTGTGAATGAAATGATAACAAAAAGACACAAGTTCATACAGACATGAAAGTGGTACCATAAACAGTCCATTTCTCCAACTGTACATATTGCTTTCCTTTTTTTGGTGTGTTGTTTTTACATCTAAAACATTTAAGTAACTTGCTGGATTCCCTTCAAGTCCGTAGTTTAGTTTTAATTAGTATACATTTATTTTGTTTACTTTTCAGTTGAATTCCAGTGCCCATCCCATTAGAACAGAACACAACTGGAAATGGAGTGTTGAACTCTGCTCGGCAATAGTTAATTACTTAAATAATTATATATGTATACTCAATAGAATGGCGTGGTTATGTTGGTTCATATTTTCAAGGATTGTCAACTAAGGACAGAATCACAGAATCACAGAATGGTCAGGGTTGGAAGGGACCTCTGGAGGTCATCTAGTCCAACCCCCCTGCCACAGCAGGGTCACCTACAGCAGTTGCACAGGACGGCGTCCAGGTGGGTTTTGAATGTCTCCAGTGTGGGAGACAACCTCTCTGGGCAGCCTGTGCCAGTGCTCTGCCACCCTCAGAGTAAAGAAGTTCCTCCTCGTGTTGAGATGGAATGTCCTATGCTCAAGTTTGTGCCCGTTACCTCTTGTCCTATCACTGGGCACCACTGGAAAAAGACTCTTCTCATCTACCTGGCACCCTCCCCTTAAGTATTTATAAGTATTGATAAGATCCCCCGAGTCTTCTTTTCTCTAGACTGAAAAGACCCAAGTCCCTCAGTCTTTCCTCATAAGAGAGATGCTCCAGTCCCCTAATCATCTTTGTAGCCCTTTGCTGGACCCTCTCCAGCAGTTCCCTGTCCTTGAACTGGGAAGCCCAGAACTGGACACAGTTGATTTAAAGAAAGTAAGTGCAAATGGTAAAATGGAATTGTTTATTTTGTGTGTCAGTAGTTTCCTCGTTGCAATTGTAAATCCAGCGTGCTTGTGCAGTGGTTTTCCCTGCGCAAGATGGCTGCAGTGCCAGTTTGGCCTCAGGTTGTACTGCCAAAAATAAGCAAGCAAAAATCCCGACTAGTTTAGAGCTGAAGATCCTTCTCTGCTACTGTAAAGTGTGCCTGATGAGGGACTTCTGTAAAGGCTTCCACCTTTGCAGTTTATTTAGTGGGCTAAATTCTGCCCGTCAGTGTGAACCTTGGCTTGCCATGGGTTACCCGACGTGAAGTCGGTCAGGGCTGGTGTACTGATGCTGCGGCTGTGTTGTGTTCTATTCCTGGGCACTCCTGCTGCTAGTCTGTAAAACAGTGACTTATCAATTTAAAGGGAACTCGCAAGGCTGTGTGTTTAAAATTGTTTGTGCTTCGGAGGAGACAAAAATAAAGTTCTCGAGTATTCACATTTACTGAAATAGGTTTTTCAGCGTAGGTAATTTTTCGTTGCAGAAGGGTCACTAAAGTGTGACAGTCCTAACTTTATGTTGTTTTCTTTTTATCACAACGAAGTGATGTTTGAAAGCACTTTGAAGGGATGAGGCAGCATTAGGTTGGAAATTCCTTTTAACAATAAATAATGTTCTGAGAATAGGACATCAGTGTTTCTGGAGATACAAGTCTTACTACGCTTATGAACTAGCTGTAAAGAATGAAGCCCATTAAGGATATGAATTTTTGTAATTATTTTAAGAGGAGATACCTAGCTTCTGCCATTTTCAGTCACATAAGCCTGATTTATCCTGTATAAAGCAGCTAAAGTAGAGTGTATTATTTAAGTGGGAGACTGTAAACACACATATTTCAATTGAAGAGAGGGAAATTTGGGGGCATGCAATCTGTCATGAAACATAATTTATAGAAGGGATTATCATGAAGGTTTTTCTGATTCCTGCTGAGTGCTTCACTGAATGCTACATAAAAATACTAAAGATTGAATTACTGGTCACAGAGGATGTCCCTGTGTCAGTAAAGGTTTTTAGGTAAATGGAAGTGAGTGCATTTTATTCTTAGCTGTAACAACATTTATTTATTTGTTTGTTTGTTTGTGCATTTATTTATTTTTTACTATTTATTTATTTTAAAGAAGGTATATGTGCCTGAGAGGAGAAAAGCAGAAGCAGCATCTGAATTTCTGGATAATTTTTTTTTGTTAGTAGAACTCACCTTACTTTAGGGAATAAATCCGTCATCAAGCAGTGTTACCCACATCCTAGGTGTATGGTGGTTCTGTGCTGAGGTCTGTCTTGGCCATATGTGGGAAAGACCTGTATTTTACTGCATTTTTTTAATGTTTAAGGTCTTTTGGGTTTTTTTTTAAGACCACGCTTTTGGGTTTTTTAATTTAGAGGTACTGTATTCAGATTGTCTTGAAAATCTCTGAAGGCTAGAAGCTGCTGTCATCATCACCAGAAAATTTCAGCTCAATTATTCGACTCCAGAACGAGCTGGTAGTTTAAAAAGAAAACCTTCCCTGCCCGTTATCTTTTTTGATGTGTGACTGAAGTCTCAAACATTTGACATCCTTGGTCTTAACTTGGTTCTGCCTACCTGTGGTATTGCTGGGCAGTGTTTCAGAGAGTACTTTCATCTCTTCATGCACACCCGCTCTTTATATTGAGGTCTTGCCTGCTGGGGTGGGAGGCAGGACACAGCTTCTGCCCTGGCCGAAGTTTTCAGCGGTGTGGTGTTAAGAACAAGCGCCTTGGCGTTGCTGTCAGTGCTGTGCACATCCTCTCTCTTATGCCAGTCCCTGCGTGCCCCAGTGCAGCGGGGGTGTCTCAAAGCTGTGACTTGGGAGATGCTGCTGTTTGCCCAGGAAGCAAGGAGGCAACTTGCGGGGACTCCTCTGCTTGCACAGCCCTCTGCTGATGCAAGTGAATAGGCGATGAGGAGTTGTTAGCATCTTCTGCTGGAGGGGTGACAGTGGTGGCCTGTCGCTCTTCCACCAGGAGTACTGGCCACCCTTCCGTGGCCTCTGCTATGGCAGCTTCGTTGGCTTGAGGCAGGGGAGGGTGCTTCGTCTGTAGCTTGGGGAAGGATGGGATTGATTAGGAAAGGTGCTGAGGAGTTACAAGGGATAGGGTTAATTGGCAGTGGGGGGTGTCCATGGGGTGTTCGTGTATGGTTGGGGCTCCTCTATGTTAGTGAGTATAGGTCCATGGGGTGAGACCCCAAGGACTTGCTCTGTTGCCGCTGCACATGCGGGCAACAAATTCGAGACAGTAATTTTTTATGTAGAAAGCTTTGAGCTGTCTCCGACTCCTTCTTCTTTATGCATTTCCGTATCAGCTTCCTTGTGTGGGTATTCATTCTTTGGGACTACAAAATGCTGCCAGTAAAGGTTTTGGTCCTATTTGTGCTATTTCTGGCATTTCAAGCTGGCAGCAGTCCAGTTACAAGGTACAAACTTGATGTATTTCCATTCTAGTCACTATACTGTGTCTCAAGGTATAGTTGTATCTTGAATATTAAGAGCGGTTTACATTTTTATTGTACAGTAGTGTGCGAGTTCTGCCAACAAAATTATCCATAGAACTTTTTTTTTTCAAGTGAAATTCATATTATTCTTCTCGTTTCAGTTAAACAGTGTATGTTGGAAGTTTTTCCACTCCAGTGTCAGTACTGCCTCTGGGGGATGTATTTAGAGTATAAATGGGTCTTGAGGAATGGGACAGCCCCATTGGTTTAAGCCATACTGACTGCTTGAAAATTGAGTAACATGGTGCAGTTGAAGTTTGGCAAGTCTGAATTGGGCCTTTACCTCTTTGCTTTATGGATAATTCTTGGACCAGATTTTGTATTAATCTCAATTCCCTAATTTATTCCTAATTTGTATCATTTAGTAATCCAGAGGCATTTGGTTCTAGGCTTTTCCATTTTTTGGGTACTCTTAATTGTTGTTCCCTTTTTAATTGTATGCTGAATGTGTCTTTACTAAAGGTGAAATATTCCCATTCATATGTAATATTACAAGATCTGTATTTTTCCATTACGGTCAATCTGTGGATAAAGAGTCAAACCTTCCATAACGCTTCCTGGGATGCTTTGGTTTGTGGTTCTTCAGGGTTTTATGTGTTTGTTTGGTTTGGTTTGGTTTTTTTTCTCTTTTGCCAGTGATTTAGTTTCAAAGTGCCACGGAGACTTTGTATGCCTTTGTGGCCTTAAACATGACTGAGCCTAATAGTTTAACTTCTATGTTTCTGAAAATCAGCAAATGAATAGATAAATAGTATTGAATAGGATAATGAAAAGGACTGAGAAAATCTGTTGTGGTCTCTTTCCTTAATAGATTTTTACTGTTTGCCATCAGAAATTGAAAGGATCTTCAGTATTCATGGTTATAGTATATTGAGAGACCAGAGGGAAGCTACAGTGGCTTTTTTCTGTTGGCCCAGCTGTTGGTGAATGATATATTTAACTACTTCTCTAGAACCAAGCTGAAAAGCTTATTTCATTCTTCTGTAAGAGCATTTTATTTGTAGCATGCAGTATTTGTTAATTAAGATAAAATTTGAATAAATGATCAAAATGCTGATTTTGCTGTGCTTGAAGCTGTGCTATTTTTGAAGGTCAGGAGTAATAATCTGTTATGACTAACATTTCTGATCTAAAAAAAATCTTGCTTAAATATTTATATATTTGCTTTTATTTAAAATTTAACCGGAACCCCCGCCTTTTCTGTGAGCTGTATCAGAGAGGAATGATTGGGACTCCAATTATACATTTATTACGAGGAGAAAGTATGTTTGAATGGAAGGCTGAATGATGTTTTATACTTAACCATCTCTGATGTTAATTTTGGAGGAGTTAGTTTATTCTGTAACAGACTTTTTTCATTGGTAGCTGACATTCCTCAGTTCTTTCAATTTATGGGATTTATATAGGTGTTTACAGAAATGGTTCGGTCTCTAGATTTTTGAAGTGTGAAAACTTTGGTTTGAATACATTTTCTTCTGTGGTACAGCTATGTCAAAATACTAAGTTGCAACTGCTGCATGATAACAATGGCCTTTCTATATTGGCTACTATATTATTAGTTTATCATTATATAAGAGAGTGTGTGTGTGTATTATTGGCTTATTATTATGATTATTGATTTACGTATAGCAGGACAGGTTCCAGATACACATACCAGGTTAAGTAGAAGCGCAGAGCTGTTGGTTGCTAACTTTGATGTGTGCCACGCATTTTGCACAGTGTGTGGAGCTTAGGTCAGAATGTCTAATGGTAACGTTATTTCTTTCTTCCTTCTTGTTTATCTAATTCAAATAATGTGGTCCATGCTTACATAATCCTAGTTCTATATGAAGTGTAAATATATTATTACCTAGGGTACTGAGAATCCCCCCATGGACAGGTCTGTAACCTGTGCTACTTTATTCCTCCCTTACCACGTCTGCTGAGCGGTGCCTGCAGTGAGGATTTTCACTTAAATTTTTGTTTCTTGTATTCCGCATTGCCCTTCCGCGCACCCCTCTCCACAGCATCTGCTTTTCAAAGTAGTTGCACGGGGCGACAAAATACCCAGTTCAGTTGTGGAAACTAGCGACATGTCTGGCTCAGTGTCAGAGGCTGGTCTGATCCTGACTTTGCTTTTTGCGATTGCAAATATGTCTTCTCTCAGTTGCTGCTGCCTCCTTCAGCATTCGTTATTGTGGCTTTTCAAGCTGGAGCCACTGGTTGTACAATCTGCCGCTAGTTGAGCTTTTTTAACCTGTCCCCCTCTTGCTCTTGCTCCAACCCATCTCTCCTCCTCCCTGCATACAAACTCGTTTGTAACGCTTAGGTGTACTTCCCTAGAAAACTGAAGACAGATTATTTTGATGCAAGTTCTCCCAATAGGCCATTTGGAGAGAAGTTACACAGGTTTCTTGCCCGAGGGCTGGATGCAGCACCTGGATTACTTGCAAGGACCAACTTCCCAAACAATCTCCATTCACAGGCTTTTGGAGAAAACTGCGTGTCCTTTAGATGATCCGTAATTATTTTTCTGGATTGCACTCACTTGGTCAATGAGATGTTTACTCTGTGAATATTGTAGTTAACAAAGGACTAAACAATTAATTTGCGTCTGCTGAAAGTAGACCTTGATTAATTCACTGCCTGCGAGGTCAGGCATCAGGGAGTTATTTGCCATGTGCTGACTCTAGCTCTGTAACGCCAAAAGGCACTGCCTGTTTTTCTAAGCAATTGGGAACTGGAGCAGCACGTTGCAGCTACTTCTCAAAGCCCTGGGAGAGCAGGGGAAGGATTCCTGTCAGAACGTAAGCGGCATTGCATATCTGAGCCATTGATGGAGCTTTGACTAAGTACAGAGCTGGCTGTGGACCAGAGTCTGCCATTTAAAATCATTTTATGCCTGGTTTAACGTGTTAGAAGCCCATAAGCAGTAGCAACTAGTAAGCAAATAGAATCATTCAACATCAGCCGCTGCTTTCAAAATGCTGAAGAATTAGTTTGAAAAAAATCTCAAAATATATGTGGGATCTTGTGCGTGTAGTGGGTTTAGATTTGTGTTTGCACTACCTGGCAGATGCTGCTGTCATTTTACAACATATTACAGCATTCTAGTTAAAAAATAAACTACAGTCTACTCTAACTGCCGGTCACCTTCCCTTCTCTTTTCTTTCCTCCTAAATTATTTCTGCTTCCTTTGTAGTGCCCCGTTTTAGTAAATTGTAATGATGCTTACCGATAAATCTTATTTAGAGAAGATGGAAGGAAGAAAAGGGGGAGATGACTGAGATAAAGCAAGAAAAGTCAGACATAAAGGAGAATAGAGAATGTAATGCTGTGGTCAGGGACTGGATTTTTTAAAAAATTGACTACTTTTAAAGCTTTAAAGAAGCATAGCAGGTGGTCAGTTGCAACTTTTCATTGTTTTCCTCTTTAACTTCTGCCAGCTTATTCAGGATCTTTTCAAAGGCTCATAATTATAAGTCTGCTAGCTAAAAATAGTTTTACAAATATGCATATTGCATGGTAAACCTGAGTGAATTAACTGCTTTTTCTTTTTTGCCCTTTTTTTTTTTCAGAAGCGTGTAGGATAGCGTATTTCAGCCTTGGGCTTAATAGCACCAATATGTTTTCCTAATGCTCTGACCCAGGACTGGGTTTGGGGTTATGCTGAATTTCCCACTTGCCAGACTCAAATGAGATCTCTTCCCATTTCCTAATTGTTTGTCATACATTTGGATATATTGGCAAATATGATTGTATTAATATTGTTGCTTTTGTTGTCTTTCATTTCTGTCACTTGCACAGATGCGTGCACACATATGCATGTTTGTGTATGTATGAATTTAGTTAAAAAAAATAGGTACAACTTCAGCAGAGGTATGATATATCTCATCTTCATGATGAGATGTATCCTAGATGAGCAAATAAAGAGAGAATTAGGGTCTTGCTTTCTTGGGAAACAGCCTGGTTCAGGTAAATGTGGACTTCCCCTAGGTCTTGTATGTGCTCACTGAATGTCCTGATGTGATGAGGTGTCAGGATTTTTTCTCTCCGTTTTGGACAGAAAGCTGGTGTCAGTAACACTTTCCTCAAAGCTTCATATTTGATGAAATGACATTTTTTACAAAAACTTTGTCTGTACAACTTACTTTGTCTATGCAATTAGGAAAGAAATGGACCAGATTTTTTTACTAGAGAACTTCACATGTAACCAATTTCCTAAATTTATGTGGCATGTTCATAAAAGTGCAGACAGATATTATGGAAATTATTTTAGTAAGTTTAGATTTTTTTAATTTTTTTTTTTAATAGCTGGACTGTTGAGGTTTTCCTTTTGGATAGTAGGTGCTTTGTACACTATGAATTTTATTGTATGAACAGTTCTGAGAAGACAGCATTAGTGGCATTTTCTGCATTTTATCATAGAATCATTTGGGTTGGAAAAGACCTTTAAGATCATTGAGTTCAACTGGAAACCTAACTCTGCCAAGTTCACCAGTAAACCATGTCCCTAAGCGCCACATTTTCATGTCTTTTAAATACCTCCAGGGATGGTGACTCCACCACTTCACTGGGCAGCCTGTTCCAATGCTTGACAACCCTTTTGGGGAGTAAATTTTTCATAATATCTGATCTAAACTAATGTTTTGGTGTTGGTTAGATGACTTGGAATGAAGTTTCTTGTTTCCTGTTCTCAATAAGAAAAAAATTCTTTCTAGCATAATTTCCTATTGCTCCTTTTAATTAGTCGGCAATTATTCGTAATGTTTCTTTCTGTGCCACCTCAAGCCATCAAGGGTGGGATTTGAAAGGGACAGATTGATGCTCATTTGCTGATTTGGAAGAGCTGCATTCTCCTTGGGATGGATTTTTCTTGCTTCACCTGTTCAGTTTCAATAAGCTGTTAGTGTAGGTGTCAAAATGTACTACAGACAGTGTGGGCAGTTAGCGCGAAAGTATTTTGGTGATGTGCTTCAAAGGCTTTGACATCTGTGCAAGTTGTAAGAGAGTGTATGCCTGTCTGGGATAATACACAGTTTGGAAAATGCTATTGCTTTTTCATGGGCAGAGCTAGAAAGTCTTATAATTTTTGTTAATTTTTTGAATGGGCTGTGTCCTTATAGAGAAGTTGTCCACCTGAATAAGGAGGGGCTTGAAACTGAGACCGCCAGCTCACCCTGACGTGCTTGGTGCATGGAACTTCCACCACCTTTTAGGATGAGTTCTTTACAAAATGGTGTGCTATCACTTGTTTACTGTAAGTGGTTTCACGGAAAGGTGGGCTACAATTGCTGCAATTTATTGCACTGTTTTCTTGTGTGGTCTCTTGAATTGAAATGTATGGTATGAGCATGGGGAGGAGGTCAATGGTTTTGCGGTATGTTCATCCTCAGCTTTTTTTTAATGAGGTAATTCTCTTAGCTTTGTGCACACCTGTTGCTCTCTGTGTGATCCTATCTACTACAGTAGTACATGAGTAGAAGTTACACCTCCAAGTGGGGTGAGCTCTGAAAATGCCTGCTGCAGTTCAGCTGCTACCTTCAGGGCAATTTCCAGAAGCCCATTTTTGCAGGGTCGACTTGACTCTTCTCTCTTATGTGAGTGGGGCCTCTCTTTGTCACAGTGGGGAGCAAGGGATGATAGAAAGAGCCATTGGAGGTGTCAGATCTGCTGTTGTGCAGGTCAAGTCTCTGTATTAGTCAGCCTCTCTCTTTAACAAAAACATAAAATAAAATACAGCATATGGGGAACCATAGACATGACCAGCTGAACTGTGGCCAAGTTGCATGTTAGCAAAAGAGAGCATCTGCTGTGTAATTCTTGTCAAAGAACAACACTAATCTCATTGAATTATTATTTCTCATGAGAGAATTTTCTCCTTTTGCTTAGCTCAACAGGTGTGGTTAATACTGTTTGCTAGGTACTGCTAGGATTGACTGAAAGGCCTTCGTGTGGTGACCAGTTCAATCTGTGGAGAAGACAATACAGGTTGACTATGGAGTTATAACACAATGATGCATAAACTCACTGTTCAGGGCATTTTAAATGAAGTACTGTAGCCCCAAAGAAAATTGAATCAGTTGAGTGGTTTATTGTAAAATGTGGTAAGAGGAAGAAAATAATCTGAATATTGAATGCCAGTGGAGCCTGTGTTTATAAAGATACAGAAATTTGATAAAGACTAAAACAGGATGAAATGTGCTTAGCATTTCCAGTGGCAAACTGCACCTCACACTTAAAAGGTTGTATACTGCAAAAATGGCACCCTGTTTAGTTCAGTATTTGCTGGGACTTTAATCTTCTTGGACAGGTGAGTGGTATAGCTAATTTTAAGCCAGCAGTAGAAACTTGGGTGGGATCCAAGCAGTCCTTTGATTTCTGCCAGAAGAGTCCCATCCCAGAGTTGCTGGGATGTCTTTACCTGGCACTACATTGTGCTACTTTACCGTGTGCCAAATGTTGAGTCCCTTGAAGCTACTGTTAATATAGCATGTGCTTTCCCTTCTCTGCATCTAAGAGAAGGAGAAGCTGCAGCTGCTAACAGGAGCTGTTAGCAAAAAACAAATTTCATTATCTTCCTTCTTAGCTCCAGTAATTTCCCTTTATGCCTCTTCTGGACTGGAGAAGCAGGAAATGCTGCTGATAAAGTACCATGGGCTCAAGTAGGTATTGCATATTTTCTGAGAAATGGCATTGCACGTGTGACTTCCAGGGTTCCTAAATGCAGCTGAGAAGATCTGTGAGAGGAACTCAATAATCAAAATATCACAAAATCTATTATAAGCACACTGGAAAATGCTATTTCAAAATTGGTCAGTATGACTACTACCTCATGTTTTCGCCATCGTAATTTGAACATACTTCTAGCTGATATTATCATCTGCATCTAGAGTGAGTGGAGGTTAACACTGCGTGTTGTTCGAAAACTATGATTATAAGCTTCCAGCTGGAATGCACATTTGCTTTAGTTCCATCAATTCTGCAAGAACAGCCTCATGAAATAGTGTGAGGGCAGGAGGAAAACCAAATAGAACTGAAACCAAGAAATCGTCTGTTGTAATCCCAATTGTCTAGCAGATATTGCTGAGAGTAATTGTTAACTTAGAATTCTATTCCATGATTCTATGATAATTCCAGGAAACTTGAAATTTTTAGGAATTATAGGGGTTCCAGGTTGGTTCCTGTAGTTAGAATCCTCAAGTCTGTGCTGAAGATAAAAATGCTGACACCAAACAGTCCAGCACCTTTTAAAACAGTCCTGGGTAGGAGGCCTTACATTCTTAGTTTGGATTTTGTTTAGTTGGTTTATGGGCCACACTCTTGGGAGCTTCAGTTAGAGCTTTACCTCTAATCCTTGCCCTGGACCGGCACTTGCCAGGGCTCCAACCAGCTGAGCAATTTTAGAGATTATCAGAGAGGTGTATGGAGCAGGGTGGGGCTGGAAGGTGAAATCAACTGTCAATCAGGTCTTTATGCCCAAATTAGAGCCAAAGAGAGATTTGCTTTTCCAAGAGATCATGCCTGATTCCTGAGAGAGAGAACTGCAGGACAACAGCTAAGATTTCTGAATGCCCTGTATCAGGGCTTCCTCATCTCACGGGTCATCTTAAGAACAGCCAATTTGCTGCTTTTCTGTGGAAGAAACACAAGGAAAGGTGAATTTGGGTGCTGAGTGGGGTGATTGTCCCAAAAGTCTTTTATAAAGTGATAATTGACTCTAAAAGATTGTTGGACTCTAAAATGCGGTTGCTGCTAGGGAATTTTTCTTCTTCATAACTCTAATACATTACACTTAAATTTATATAATGCTGTTAGTCTCATATTTCAAACTGGTTTCCATTGTCTTTGATTGCTCTGCTATATTTAGTAACACTCCAAAGAGGGCTTGAGATGAACAAGAGAAAGTGTGTGTGTGCCGGGGGTGGGGGCAGAGGGGGAGCAAACTGGAAACAATTTCCAGACAGAGGCATCTTTGTTGACATCAAAGAAAGGTCTTAGCTACTTGAAGAAGCAATACTAACAACTGAGCCTTGGGAGAAAGCTTGTTCTCTGTTAAAGCAGAATTTATAGCATAGCAGCTGGATTGAGCTCCTGGTCTTTCTTTGAGATTCTGATGGTTGAGCCCTGCGAGGAGAAGCTGTCCTAAGGCAAGTGCATGTCAGACTATCTCATCTGAAGACATTCAAGGAGTACTGCTCAAGAGCGTTCAATGTGTGCGCTGGCAGCATCAGTGGTGCAGCGAAGGCATGCCCCTGAGGAACTGCTTCTGCAAGCAGGCAGCCTCTGTTTCTGGGAGCAGTTACGATCCCTGCACAGCCAGATGCCAAGCTGGCGTGCAGATCATAGGATCATAGAATTGTCCAGGTTGGAAGGGACCTTGAAGATCATCAAGTCCAACCATCAACCTAACACTGCCAAAACCAACGCTAAACCATGGTCCTAAGCTACCCATCTTTTAAATACCTCCAGGGATGGTGATTCCATCACTCCCCTGGGCAGCCTGTTCCAGTGTTTGACAACCCTTTCAGGGAAGAAATTTTTCCTAATGTCCAATCTAAACCTCCCCTGGCAGAGCTTGAGGCTGTTTCCTCTCATCCTATCACTTGTTACTTGGGAGAAGAGACCGACCCCCACGTCAGTACAACCTCCTTTCAGGTAGTTATAGATAGCGATTAGGTCTCCCTTCAGCCTCCTTTTCTCCAGGCTAAACAACCCCAGTTCCCTCAGCCACTCCTCATAAGACTTGTGCGCTGGACCACTCACCAGCTTCATTACCCTTCTCTGGACACACTCCAGCACCTCAATGTCTTTCTGTAGTGTGGGCCCAAAACTGAACACAGTACTCGAGGTGAGGCCTCACCAGTGCCAGCTACAGGGGGGCAATCACTTCCTCGGTCCTGCTGGCCATGCTGGTTGTGATACAGGACAGGATGGTCTTGGCCTTCTTGGCATGCATGAATCTGCATTTGGACATCACAGCTTGAGGGGTCCCCTAAAGATCATCTACTGTGGGGTCTAACTGGGAACAAGACTGTTGTCTGTTCTTGTCCCACTAAGAAAAGTGTTCCCTAGCAAGAAGTAGGCTCTCATTAAAAAAACTTGAAAAAAGTATTTTTTGTAGTGGACAATGCTAGGGCAGGGTAAAAAGAGAAGGGAGGAGTAACGACAGTCCAGACCAAATGATACGGTTTTATGTTATCAGCATGTTCCTAGACCTAATTGTAGATATATAAAGCAACCCTAAAGGTGGATTTCTAATCCAGGAGAATAAATTTCAAATAATAAACATTAACTGTTAGGATCAGGTTTGTAAAATTCAGAAGCTCCCACTGTAATATGAAGATGCGTATGCATTTGTTGCCCTTGTCCTGCCTGAATGCAAGTGGACTGTTGGGGTGGGTTGACCCTGGCTGGGCGGCAGGTGCCCACCAAGCAGCTATATATCTTCCCCTCCTCAGCTGGACAGAGGGAGAAAAAAATATGACAAAAGGCTTGTGGGTTGAGATAAAGACAGGGAGATCACTCAGCAATTACCATCAGGGGCAAACCAAACTCTGCTCAGGGAAAGTAATGGAATTTATTGCCAATCAAAATCAGAGTACGGTAATGAGAAATAAATTCAAAATCTTAAAACACCTTCCCCCCACCTCTCCTTTCTTCCTGGGCTCAACTTCACTCCTGATTTTCTCTACCTCTTCCTGCCTGAGTGGTGTAGGGGGATGGGGAATGGGGGTTGTGGTCGGTTCATCACATTCTGTTTGTGCTGCTCCTTCCTCCTCAGAGGCAGGACTTCTCACACTCTTCCCCTGCTCCAGCATGGGTTCCCTCCCACGGGAGACAGTACTCCATGAACTTCCTCAATATGGGTCCTTCCCACGGGTGGCAGTCCTCCTCAAACTGCTTCAGTGTGGGTCCTTTCCTCAGGGTGCAGTCCTTCAGGAACAGACTGCTCCAGAGTGGGTCCCCCACAGGATCACCAGTCCTGCCAGAAAACCTGCTCCAGTGTGGGCTCCTCTCTGCATGGGTCCACAGGTCCTGCCAGCAGCCTGCTCCAGAATGGTCTTCCCATGGGGTCACAGCCTCCTTCAGGCTCAGCGTGGGGTCCTCCACGGGCTTCATGTGTGTATCTGCTCCACCGTTAACCTCCATGTGCTGCAGGGGGAGAGCCTTCCTCACCATGGTTTTCACCATGGGCTGCAGGGGAATGTCTGATCCGGTGCCTGGAGCATCTCCTGACCCTCCTTCTTCACTGACCTTGGTTTCTGCAGAGTAGTTTCACATATTCTCACTTCTCTCCTCCAGCTGCTGTTCTTGCACCGCAGTCGCCCCCCCCCTGCCGCTTAAATACGTTATCCCAGAGGTGCTAGCACCATCGCTGTTGGGCTCAGCCTTGGCCAGCAGCGGGTCCGTTCTGGAGCTAGCTGGCATTGGCTCTATCAGACATAGGGGAAGATTCTAGCAGCTTCTTACACAAGTGACCGCTGTAGCTCCCTCGCTCCCGCATGTGCACCTTTTGTGGATGTCTGTCAGACCTGCCTTGTGAAGCTGTGGTCTCTGCGTCGCTTTTAATCCTGAAAGGTCGGATGAAGGAGATGCACAGAGCCATCCAGCCTCTTGGCTTTGATCTGGTTGCAGGTTCAGTGAGTATGGAGCTGAAGTGCTGTTCTGACAAGTACCTTAACAAGGCACTTTGGTAAGGTGTGTCGTGAATTTTTTCTACAAATCTCAACTCTGCAGTGGAGTCATGAATGACTTTAATGAATTGACTAGGCTTGTCTTAGTGCAATTTCTGTCTGTAGCACGTATTGTATCCCTCAGAAGCATCTTCAGAGGAGGTCATTGCATTCCTGTGGTAGATGGCTTTCCAAATAATTGGGGTGTTACAGTAAACAAGGGTCCTGGATTGCTGAACCAGATCTCTTCAGAGAAGGTAAGGGCATATATAGGCTAGTGTAACTTCATGAATGAAGAGGAAATTATTAGCTCATGATTAATTTTAGCCTTCTCCACTTGTTACTTGTCTGTCTATAACTCTTCTAAGCAGTTTGTTGAGGGAAATATCCTGCATAATAGTCTTTGCAGAAGCAATGTAGTGGATCTCTTCACTATTAGTAAAGAGAAAATCAACCCTCTTTTGAGCTTTTCTGGTCATGCTACATGCTCAACAAATGAAGTGTGCCCTTAATAAAGCTCTGCAGCAAAGACCCAACTACTTTAAGCTGCTAGGAGGCTTAAGTAGTACTAAGAGCAAAGCTCTCTCTGTGATATTATTTTATTAAAGCGAGAATCTTTACCTGAACTGATGATACTTCTTATTCTCAGGTAAATGCTTTTGAGGGCCAAGTAGAGAAAGCTTCCAGAGGCTTGAAATGAGGTAATATGAATGCAACAAAGAAATCGAAGCTGAACTGCAAGCAGTTACATTTCCCCTGTGTTTTAAGTACATACTCAGCTCTTTGACCTTGGATGATTCCAGCTCCATATATTTTACCCAAAGGATCTCAACTTCCAAGGATGAGATCCCTCTGTTTAAGGATTTGAGGACACTGTGATGTCTGTTAATACTGATACCGTGGCAGTAATGAGTGGAGCTGGTGAGATTTTTCTGTTAGCTTTGTTGTGTATCCTGTAACCACTGTTCTTAGGAAAGTAAGTGAAATATTTACCTTCTAGTTGCTTCCATGGAAAGGAAAAGGGGGGAGAAAGAGGGAAGAGGAAAAACAAACACGCTTGAGGTTGGTTGTGAAAACGGATGTAGTGATATCATCATATACTGCTTGTCCTAAAAAGAGCGGCACAGGAGGCGTATTTAGTGTACTGCATATTCTGTTTTTCTGTAATCATATTAGTGGTGATATTTAATAACAGTTGCTGGAGATGCTGCATACAAAGTTCTTTTAATATGGTAGTTATCGTTCATCCTGTAATCAAAATTAGCACCTTTTGGATGTATCTTGTGTTAACCAATAACAGTGTCTCAAAATTTAAGAAGCTGTTCTGCTTCATGCTCATTTTTTCCTGGAAATCGCCATTGACAGAAGCAAAGTTCTGCTGTCTTTAAATAGATACTCATTTTTCTCTTTTCGTGGCTAGACCTCATCCAGTATTTTGAAAACTATTTTTAGTGATTGTAGGAGGAGTGTGCTACAATCATTCATCCTCTTGCCTCTGTCAATTGTTAAATGTGCAAGTCAGGGGAACTCTGATGCGACCGTGCTTCTCAGAGGATCTGTTTATGCCTTAGGGTTTGTATACATGTGGGCTTCATCACATGTTTGCAAGGGATAAATATTTCCTGAATCCATACTTACAAAGAGCTTTTTTGGATATAGTGATTTGTGACAGCTCCTGAGAATATGTGGGAGGGTGGGGGGGAGAAGATACGCCTCTTCAGCCTAATTATATTTTGAGTTTCTGTTTTGATGTATTTTTAATCTTGTTATTGGTTGATGTAGATTAGTGGTTTTGATGCAGCATGCCTTCAAAGGTATTTCACAGGTTAATGCAGAAGTTGAACAGCTGATTGCAGTGAGTTGCTGCTGGTGCACAGGAATCGGTTCAGATATATTAAACTTCTGCGTTAGAATGAGGCACTGATCAATATTGATAAAGTAAGCAATGAAACATAAAATACTATCTTATAAAACACAATTGTACCTTAAAGTGAAACTCAGGATTTAGTAGCTTGTTTAAGTATTCTTGTTTGCCAAATATAGTAGTTTGAAAATGAGCTATAAACTTCTTGCTGTAGAGTCTGGAGTAGCATTTAAGCCAAAAAGCTGCTGAAAGAATACAGTAGAAACTGGAAATTAAATGGAGGGCAACATCTGGGGTCTTACTAGTTTAGTGGTAGTCAGCTTCAGACTAGTTAACAGGGGTGTATTTAATGTGCAGGATTTACAGACCTTAGCGGGTGTGAATTTTTCTGAGAGAAAGGCCGGTTGTTTAGATCCATTTTACAGGAGAGCAAAGACTCAGATGTTCAGAGATTCGTCAAGATTCACACAGGCAGGGTAAATGTAAGACTACAGAAGCTTTCTTCGGCAGTGGGAAGCTCAGACCCCTCTATTCCCATATGGTGAGAGAAACCCATATAGTTCGAAGACTTGAACAGACGTTAACAGTTCTGGTGCAGCTTTTGGTAAGGTTTACACAGGTCTGCTTGCAACTGAAGTGAAAATGGATAAATTACTTCAGCAGCACTACCTGTATATGCGCACCTTTTTCTTAAATTGGTAACGTGAGTGTGCAGATCCTGTCCACAGTGACACAAATTTGTAAGTAAGTGGTGTCCTGCAGTAGTGTCTGCTCACAGAATAATTTGCGTATCAGGGGGTCTTCCATTTTTGGGAGTCTGTGAAGCCTCTGGAATGGTTACATTAATTTTTCAATGAGATGATTCTGGTGAACTTTCGATCTGTAAAATAAAATCACAATATGCAAAGTAGCGCATCTGGGTTTTTGATACTTTGAGGAATTTTTACTTCTCAAAATGAAGCTTCTAGCTGCTGCCAGGTGAAAGGAAGATGGATTCCTTGCATGCCCCCTGCGTGCGCCTTCACATGCACACCCTGATTCTACCCCATGCTTCTCATTGATTCCCACTGGAGTAATTATAAAAGTGTGTGCTTCTGCAAAATGTACAGCAATCCTACTTTTGTAAGTAGTCCTTAAATTCCACACTAGTGTTCTTTGCAAAAAGACTGTTTTTGTGGGATGAGAGAAGCTAAATGTTTTAAAATCTGTAGAGCGTTCTCTGAGTTCTGATATACTGAGGTCATAATGATATCACTGAACTTACTCTCATTAGGCACCAATATTTGTTCACTACAGGTTTATGTAGGGTAAGTTTTAGGATGACAATGTTTGCCTTTTTATATCAACTTTTATACAAGTTGTCTTTGTGCTAAGGTCCTATGTTACAGTATTTAGAATATTTAGTTATAATAAGCTCCCTCTTATTTTAAAAGAACCTGCAAAACTTGAAGCAATTGTGAAATTTGCATTTATCTGGAAGAAAGTTGTTTATCTCCAAGAACTGAATGGCATCACTGTACTACAGGGTCGCAGGGGTTAACTTCTCGTGCTTACCACATGCAAATTGGTATGCAAGTGGGAAGTTGAATAAGTGGTGGGAGGCTTTTATCCTTTCTCCCCAAAACATTTTGGCAGAGCTTGTATGAGAGCCACTGTCGTTCTGTTGAACAGTGGGCTTCTGTTGTATTCCTGTTAAACGCAACCTCTGTAGTATTTTTAACAGGGAGTAGATTCCTTGTTCATGCATGTTTCTGAAGAAGAACAACGTGCAGATGAATAAAAGTGGTAGGCTGATGCTGCAGCACATATCTGCTAGCCAGGCTGGTGGGGAAACAAGCAGCGTTGTTAGCTGGGAACACGAACTGGCATTTCTGCAAAATGTTATTCAGTTGGGGCTGGTTTTAAATAGTCTGAACAGTGTTGGGGCACTGAGCTGGTAGGGGCCAAAGCTGGTATGGAGAAGAATGAGACTGATGAAGTGAGCAGCAAATATAAATCTCCACTGCCAAGCAGCATACCTGTCTGTGTCGGCATCCTGTTGGAAATGTTTGTGTAGTTCACTGGGGACTGGTTTGTAGTGGAGACAGAAGAGGAGAAGGAAGGATTTACGAGTAAAGAGAGGGTCTCTGCTAATTCACTTACATTAAGTTCAGGAAAGCTCCTCAGAGGAGGAAGACAGCAAAACTCAAAGCACTGTGGCTATGGTTTTCAAAACTGGAGATTCCCAGATTCTCAGGTCATAAATGGACAGGGGTGAGTTGCAGGCAAAGTACTGAACTTGCCTTCACGAGAAGCAAGTGAAATTCTCAATCTTGGCTTCTCAAACTCAGTTTTTCAAACTGTCTCAATCTCAGTTTCTCAAACCAGCCTCCAAGTGTCTCAGTTTCCTGGCTGGAATAGGAAGCATGGTGCTAATTTCCATCACAAAGATGCCACAAGAGAGATGAATCTATTAATATTTATTGGAAGTGTAATGTGGCAATGATGGGGGCTTGTATTATGCTCTAGAATGAAGGATTGCAGGACTTTCTGCATACATTTTTGCAATATTGTGATATATGGCCAATTTGGTAATGGAGACCTCAGTTAACCTGGCTTCTGCAGCTCTGATGCATCCAGGTCCTGCAAAGGTACACTGTCATACAGATTGCTTTTACCTAGGAAATTCATGGTTCTCGGTCTGCTGAAACTGAAGGCACATGCTGAACTCTTCATCTCTGAGGAAACCACTTTTATGTTTAGGACGTGAATTTTCAGTGGTGTATATAATGGCTGTTTCAACTGTTTACTCTTCACACATTCAATTTTTTTAGTACTTGCCCATTCGTTTTATATCTCTGCGTATTAAGTAATAATTTTTTTTAAAAAAAGGCAAACCTGTTTTCTGCAATACTTTATTTCTAGTTATGTTTTTACTAGAGACATATTCCATCAGCAGCACTGACTTCACCTCCTTCCTTGTAAATCTGTGAGCTGGAGGACAGATCGATGGGAATCTAGTACATGACTTGTAAGTAGGAAGATTATAGAACACTTTATTTTTATGTTTTGTTGCAGAAAATACTAAACAGTCTCTCTGGACAGAAAAGCTTAGTACAGTTGAATATACAAGTAGAGAGGAGGAGGGAACGTGGGGAGAGAGGAATACTCCCGCCCAGAGAACCTTTGAGTTTCTCTGATGAACCAGAAGGGTGTTTAATTCAGTATTTTTTTTTTCTCTCTCTTGTTCATCTTACTTCCTTAAGGGAGCAGGCACTGAGGACTTTCCCCCCCTTTCATTTTCTGTTGCTTTAGGCTTTCACTCCATTTTCTGCAGTTTTTTGAGAACTGGCCCAGAGCACAGTAAGCCACGATGGTGTTTTTGTGATATTCTGTACTGCAGTATCGACACTGCTACAGTGCGTATCACAGGCCTAAAAAGCCTGATGTGGAGACAAACTGGCTGGAGGAGAATTACGTGTGTACCGAGAGACAGTTCGTTAATGGCTAGGTTTGGCAAACAAGTTCTCCCCTCTTGTTGTGTGAAATATTTACTTACATGCCCATAGTGTTGCACAAGTCTGAGTTTCTGGAAGCCTGTAGCCTTTTCTGGACAGTGAAAGAAACTCACTTCAGATGAAGTAATAAAGATTTAAGTTACGACTCAAGTCTTCCAGACTGTTTAGAGGTTTAATAGTCTGAATATTTTAAACTGCTGGTTGGTTGTGAGCCTAATCTTTGTAGGTATTTGCAGGAGACAGTATTTTACTTTCCAGAAAGATGGAAAATAAATTGAGGCTATCGGCTAATGTATGGACTTGTTGTAGCCCTTGTGTATTAACTAGAACCAAAAAGAAGAGTGTGGTAAGAAACTTGGTAGTGTATATGGTTGTAGCACTACAATTACATCAAAACTAACTAGTGTATGAGTGTGTGTATGTGCATCTGCGCAAGTAATGGTTTGTGGCCAGTAATGGATGTGTCTTGCTTTCCGATAGAGGTAGTTTTGTTAGCTCTTGAGGCAGAAGCCTGCATTTTTGGAACAGGAGACCCTAGGTGGCCATGATCCATGCTGTGCCTGCCATGCCGAATGGCCGTGGAGTGCAGAATAGCTGACTGCTTGAAGTCCTGGGCAGAAGGTGATCTACTTACTTACCTCTTTATTTTGCATCGCAGAAGCATGTTTTTGATGTTCATTGTAGTCAGCTGCCCCTGCCCAGATCTCAATGTGGGGCTTTTATGCTGCTAACCCACCAGCGCAGTGCAGGGACAGAGGCTGTGGAGTAGCTCCTGGCTGGCTGTAGCGAGCTGAGCCTCGTCCCACACCTGGGCTAGGCTCCCCTGGTCCCTGCGAGACAGCCTGTTGTCATAAGGTCGGGCTTTATCACTCCTGTACCTCTTAAAGGAGAAATATGGTGTTGGAGGGAGAATGTTTAATCTTTCTCCAGCTTCCCCTCAGATTCCTCCATCTTGCTGCTTTCCTAGGAGTCAGAGCCCATGTTTTATTCAGCTTTAGGCACATGCTGACCAGGAGGAAGCATTGGGATTTAGGCATTGCCATGTGAGATGCAAAAGCAGCCAGGCTTAAAAGCTAAGAGGAGATTTGTTTAGGTAAATATAAACCCAGAATATAGAGAATGGCATGGGGCATGAAGTGTGATCACACATCCGCACTTTTCAGTGCTGATAATCACTTGTTTTGGCTCTAATCCATATTGAAATAATTTCCAACTGACTTCAAATGCAGTTGGGTTGAAGACTTTGGGAAATCATTCAAAACCTCCCATGTGCTTCTAGCGTATTGTGTAGAAAAGGTCAGATTTTTGATTTGAAACTGATGATCACTGAAGAGCCTGTTGCCTGCGGGATTCCCTCGCAGATTCTTCAGGAATGGAGCTTTATATTTTGTAGAGCCTTTCTGAAGCCAGTATCATCTCCTGTTGGCTTCGGCATTTACTCCTCAAGGTAACTTTGGAAATTCAGGACCTAGTGATGTGCACAGGATTGAATGCTAGGCTTAATTTAACCCTTCTCTGGATATGGGTGGAAAAGAAGAGGTAGGCGTTTAGTCAGGAAGCAAATGTTTTTTTGTTGATCTCAAGAAAATTGCGCCTTTCTCTGAGAAACAAAATTGCCCTTTCTTTGAGAAAGGTAGTTAAAAGCCCTGCACTGAAGAGGTTGATCACTGTGACAACTGAATAATTTAAGGAAAGGATCACAAGGAACTTCCTTTCTAGTACCCCCAGTTACGCATTTTGCTTTTTGATGTTCATTTTCAATATGTATTTAATATAAGTTTTTTAAAATTTGAAAAATACCGATGATTAATTTTGCTTGTATAGTTTAGCGTCATATTCTTCAGACCTTATTTACGAAAGTTTCTTTGATGGCTTCCCTTCAGTACCAATGTGATCTATAAAAATGGTCAGAACTGTCAGTACATACGAAAGGAACAAGAATTTCTGATCTACTCTTGTAAATGTATATTGTAATTAGATTTCCCTGTGTTTTTGTAAGTATAAATGCTGTCAAGTCATCAGTGTTCAGTGCCAGTGTTCAGTAACAATAGAGCGTGAAAATGTGGAAAGGGGCCATGCTGGCAGCAGTGCTGCCCATTACAAGTTTTCCCTAAAACAGCAGAGAAGAAAATCTTACTGTTACAGTTCAGCGAACACGGGAAGAATGTGCTTGATGGTAGTAGCAGGCTCAGTTCTCTTGCCTGTCCATAATGGTCACTTCTGCTATAAAAAGAGATCTTTTAAAGTAGACAACGATCCAAGTAAAATTCTAGTATCCGCTGTATGCGTGTGTGTTTTTTTATTTGATTGGTGAGTTGCATTAGTTGTAATTTTCCTGGCACCTTTTTCATATCAAGATCCAATGTTTGTTGGGTTTTGTCAGGTGTTTTTTTTTTTTTTTTTGTTCCTTGTTTTTTAAAGGCATTTACAAGCGCCAGGTCTCCAGTGAAATAATGGGGATCTGCTCTTGAGATCAGAGTGAGGTCTGTAATTGCCATGAGCCATGGAGCATATGTTGTTCCGCATTAGCTCTTTGTGCAATGACACGCAGAGGAGAACTGAGGAAGAAACGGTGGTAAGTAGATCCACAGGGCAGTGCCCGTTAGTGGCAGTGCAGGGGAGGCATGGCTGCAGTAGTGGCCAAAATGTTACTTTGAGCGGGGAAAACACCTCATTTCCTCATTTACTACATAAATCATACATGCAAAACCCATTTGCTTCATCTTTGTTTACCAGAGGAAAAGATGACTCTAAATGCTGGATTCTCTGTTAGGTGATTCTAAATGGCTGGATTTTCTGTTTCTGTTGTTTTATTTAAATGATTTTGTTTTTTGGCTTTAAGCAACAATTGTTCAATAAATACTCAGTGATAAATTAGTTAAATTTGTTAAAGTGCCAGCTACAAAGACCTTTTTTTCCCTTTTAAACTTTTTAAATAAAGAGTCAGTATCAAGTTCCTGTAGGTTGAGGTTTTTTTAGAATGTGCACTTTCTCATTTGAAGTGTCTTTGATAGCATTAGGTGTGCTAAAACATAAAGGGGGAAGACTGGCATTTCCTGGAAAGAAAGATCAAAGAGCATAAGGATTGTGCAAAATAGAGATCAGTTGTGTTACTCAGTTTCCTAGGGAATTTCAAAGAAAATTTCAAGCCCTGCTACTTTTAAAATATTTAAGATTTACGCAACTTATTGGTCAGCTTACTTTTGAACTAATGAACATAAAAGCAGAACTAATTAATTAGCTTTTTCATCTCTAGAAAACTCTAAAATTAAACTTAATCATAATTAATGAAATTAATACACAGATGTCTTTGGTTTACATGAAAGGAGGGTGAAGAACTGAGGCTACAGCTTTCTGTTTCATTGCATAATTTACTCAATCCATTTGCCTTGAAGTTGTCATTCCCCTTGTTCTTCTGGTTCAAGTTCATACCTTTGCTGAACAACGCTCTGATGTAATTTCCCATGGCTGCACCAATTGGTACTGGGAACAAACCTACTTTTTCTAGCTTCACTTTGGGAACACAGTAAACTTTTCAAAGGCTTCTGCTGCAAGAAGGTTGAAGGGATCCAGCAATCTCGAGTCCGTAGCTGTTTCATCCTTGGTAGTTCCCATGTATATGTTGAGATGCTATGAGCGCTGCACCTTCGCACCGGTGCATTGTGACGCTCCTCTTAGCACCGGTTAGCTGCTGGTAAATAGCTGTATGCATTTTCCCTGTCTCTTTCAAGTGGATGCCTCTGGGGTATTGCTGAGTCTTGTGACTGCTGACAGTTTTTCTGGTTTTCCCTGCCCTGCGTGGAGGACATGAAAGCGGACAAGGTAGTTATCCAAGCCTGCATCTTCCCCTCTGCAAATCTGTGGTTGACCCTCCTTGTGCTTCTCCTGACAGCACGTGGTGTGCGCGTGTGATGTTACCGTGATACTTGCATGTACTTCAGACCTTCAGAAGTCTGCATGATGTCTGGTGCTGCATCTCGCAATGTTAATGCATGGAAACCGGAAAAAATGTAAGTGGAGGGTAAAAAAAATAGGTAAGTGTGTTAATGCAAAGCGAAACACAGGAAGGGGTAGCCCTGGCTTGCTCATGTTACATATACCTTAAGTTTTATTGAGATCAGGACAAGAGAACTTAAGTGCTGAAATCTTCATTACACTTTAGGAGTTGTATACAAGTTTGAGCTCCATAAATTAGCATGAAGAGGTCCTTCTGTGATGTGCGAATAGCAGCTTGCATTGTAGGCTGAGATGCTAGCCTGAGACTGCAAAATGCTCTGTGAGGCGCGCTTCTTTTTCTCCCCACCCCACCTGCTGTTAACTTATTCAGCCTCCATCACATGCGAGGTTAGTGGGGCATTTGACCCTTGCAGAATTAAGCTCTGAATTTTTAAAAATAAAACCGGTAAGACTGGGGTCCGGGAAGTGTAATAAATATCTTAAAAATATGGTCTTTTGCAGGAGGGATCCCCTAAAATCAGGCTTTGAGGTGGTATTTTAAAAATGCAATTTGAAAGTATATTGAACTGTATTAATTACTCAGGAGTGTTTAATAAACTTCTCAAAATTCTTCTCACACATGTGTTTTTGAAAGCAATGAAAAATTTGTCATGGTAGCCCGAAAGTCTGTGTTGCTAGCGCAGAAGCTGGCATTGCCGAGGTGGTAGCAGTATGTTGTTTTACACTGATTCTGCTGCCACTGGCACTGCTAACGTGCTTTAGTCATGGAACACCCTGAAGTGAGTTAGTATTGAGTGTTTGAAGGTTATCCTTGCTTTCCGCCACCTCACTGGTAAAGCTGGGGTAGAGCCAATCCCAATAAACTCCATCAAGACAAAGCTGAGTCTGTTGCTCTGTTGCATCCTATAGTGGCCTTGTAATCTTTCCCTCCTCCTTTACCTGGGATGGTTCCGCTTTCCTCTGCCCTGTATCATAGCATCCCAGCAGTGGAGTCATCTGCCTGTCCTGGGCTGTAACCCAAATGACAGTTGGGGGATGCAAACGTTGTCCATATTTCCTTTCTGTGATCTTTAGGATACGTTGGACTGTGACTGATGGTCAGAATAAGACCTTGAATTTTCTGTGATCTTCTCTGAGAAGCCAATATAGGCAAGAAAGTTTGCACTTTGCCTTTTTACTTGCTGTGTGATGCTTTGGGCGGGAGTGGGGTTAGGGTTTTTCTTAGTTTAGGACACATGTGGGAAAGAGCTAGTGTGCTTCCATAGTTACGTTTCTGAGAGCAGGCACGCTCTGGCACTCAGTGCTGCTGCTCTTGGGTGTTTCATCCTCTTTATGAGTAAATAAATTTGCTCTTGAAAAGAATACAAATACGTAACTTTATTACTGAGATGTTTTCCGTGAATGTACTAGGCGACCGTGAGATATTCTTGTAAGTAGACAGATTTCCTGGTCCATCCTTAGTGCCGCTCCTGTCCGGAGGAGTTAGGTTGTATAATACTTATGTTTTTTTTGGATTGCCAGGAGACAATCATAACGCCCTTCTGCAGAGTGGCTGATTCATTATTCAGGCTAGTCTGGAGCAAGACTGTCTTCTTAACTGGAATACTGGCGTTAAGTGGATGGAATGGATGGATGATTAGATTATCGAGCTGCATAATACAACTAAGCCCCCAGACGTTTTTGTTGCTGTATTTTAGGGTGTTCAGTGCTAAAAGAACATAACAGGAAAGGGTTTGGAAGTCCATTGTTTCTCAGTATACCAAAATAGGCATCAAAACATGAGTAAGTGGAATACAGCTTTTTTTTGCATATGAAGAAGAAAAATGATAGGAAAACAAGTGGTAAGGTAGAAAACTGTCAAAACATAATTCATTAAGTCTAGGCAATTTGTCACTAAACTTTTTTATTACCAAGCTCTAAAATTTATGAAATGGAAAAGATTATCAGGTGTTTATCATAGATTATCAGAATAAAGGCTATTTACACACTTGGTGTGGCACTCAGGTGATATTTTTCTGTATTGTCTTGCTGCTGCAGTTGAAAGCAGTGTTGATATTCACAGCAAAACAATTTTTTTGTAGTTTATGTTCTATTGTTTGAACCCATTAAGCCATCTCAATAAAATGTGGCATACTCATTCCTACATCAGATAAATGTAGTCATTTTTCCATTTCAAAATGGAAATCTGTGATGCAAATGACCTCTAGATGTTTGCTTTTTCACACACTCTAGGCAGAAGAGTATTGTGGAATCTTTGAGGATCCACACATATTTTTCCCCCTGATGTAGGGTAGCATTAGAAAGTTGTTGTACCACTGTGAGTCGGGAACTGCGATTGTCACACAGCCGGGGGTGACATCTGGTCCACTGTGATTTCGGGGGCGGGAGTGTGCATTTTTTGTCCCAGGGCAAGCTGCCTGCCTGCCTTCTGTTTCACTAATCTGTTATGAACTTACTGGAAACGGGTGTTTACAGTGCCTGTACAAAAGGGATATCCAAAAGGGAGCTGCATCCCTGGAGGTGTTCAAGGCCAGGCTGGATGGGGCTTTGAGCAGCCTGGTCTGGTGGGAGGTGTCCCTGCCCATGGCAGGGGGGTTGGAACTCGATGATCTTCAAGGTCCCTTCCAACCTAAACCATTCTATGATTCTTTGATACCTCTTGTTCTTTCCTAGGTGCTCTCTCCGCATCAGCTGTTAGAGGGCAGGGCAGTAAGCACTAGTGCAGGAAAATGGCTGTGCTTTGGGAGCTTTGGTGCCACTGTGCCCTTTGTTGCTTGAGGTCTGTGGTGTGTGGGCAGCCTGCATGAGTCAGCACAGAGGTGCTTTTGGGGATGGGGAGAGTGCCCGAAATGCATGGGGACGAGATTTGCACTTGAGTAAGGGGGTGAACACTCACTGGATTCGGCAGAGCTGTCCTCGCATCAAATAATGCTTTTCCCCCCCAATGACAAGAAACTGCAACCCTGTAACTCCCATCTAAAATGATGTGTACAGCAAGTTAACTGCATTCAGCATAAATCAGGCAGCCAAACTGGCTATCATATGTTCGAATGCTTTGTTGCTCCTTTCATACTTTTTGGAGAAAGGATATCTGAACTTCACAGCTGTTCAAAATATTAGAAGCTGTTAGAATGGTGAAGTTTTACATCATTTTAAAGGATGATGCTGAAAAACAAGGTAGATGTTTGAAATAGATTCTTGTGTATGTATATTCTAAGACTGTACTTTGGTTAGTCTGTAGAAAGTTTCATCCAATGTGGTGCTTCAAGTTGACTGCTCGTAGCTGTTTTAGGGACTCAGTTAAATAAGGATGAGACTATATTTTAAAACTTGTTGGGAAAAGCTGTGCTTAAAGCTTTGGAATGTGTTCTAGTTTGTGAGAAAGTGGATATTATTAAATATGACAGCATATATATTTTTAAAAATAACAGTTTTTGAATGCTGTCAAATAGATCATGGTCCTTCATTAAATACATTTGATCAAAGGAGATTGTTCTAGATAGATAGTGCTTTTTTTTTAGTATTTTTAGTTTAGTAACAATGTTCATAGGGAGTTATGGTGCTCTGTGGTGCTATGCTGACAGTTTAACTGAATCATGATTTTGTCTGTTTGTTTTGTAAAGCTTGTAATGCAGTAGAATAAACCAGCAACAGAATCTGCAGATTTTCAACCTCTTTTTTTAAAAAAAAAAAAAAAAAAAAAAAGCTTGAAATCAAGATTGACTGCCTTGGCTGAAGACACGCTGTAGAAAAAATTGCAATTATTGAGCTTGACAAAAGATAAAACTGGCTAGTATGAGACCTAAATAGGATAAAATTGTATATTTCAAGTTATACAGCCAGCCAAGTGATCTAATGGCCTTAGCTAATCTTAGAATCTTTCAGTCCTTCTTCTTGACATCTTTCTTATATGTTTATACATAAAGCGTGTATGTGTAGGTGTGTGTATAGACACATATGAATAAAAAAGTATGGTGTGTGTGTGAGTGAGAGCTAACACAGATGTATTATGAGCTAGAGAAGGAAGTGCATTTTATGAGCTGAATGCATGATGATGGTCAGCATTTTTGCTCTGTCAGCCATTGCTATTACAGGATCTTAATATTTCAAGACTAATATCTGCTGCTCTCGAAGACGGTTGTGTATGAGTATGTACTGCAGGGACACAGGGACTATCTTTTTAAATAGGTAGTCGTATGTAGAAATAAATGTGTTTCAATTTAACTATTTGATTACGTTTCAATTTTAAAATAGTTTCAATTTAGCTGTTGAAACCATGCTGTGAAGCTGTGTCCTTCATTAGTTCATTGCTTTCCAACAGTTGTGCACTGCTAACCACTTACGCCTGCTTTCATGCCTTGCCTGTCACTCTGTGAACCTCACTGTCAAGTGCTCAGAGCTTGCAAGCTGATGTTCATTTACTTCTGGGTTTCTGTTTTCTGTTGAGAGAAGGTGGCAAAGACAAAGCTTCAGAGTGTATTGGTGGTTGGGTGTCTCGATGTGCTCTTCCCACCTGTGTGGACTGCAGCTGACCACCCACCATTGCGTGGCAAAGAGGAAGATGGGCAGGACTGGGAAGGGCTAGAGAAGACCAGGTGGTGGGACAGGGCAGCACAAGAGCAGGATGTCACACCTGTACTAAGAATTATATAATCATAGAATGGTTTAGGTTGGAAGGGACCTTGAAGATCATCGAGTTCCAACCTCCCTGCCATAGGCAGGGACACCTCCCACTAGACCAGGCTGCCCAAGGCCCCATCCAGCCTGGCCTTGAACACCTTCAGGGTTGGGGCCTCAACAACTACTCTGGGCAACCTGTTCCAGTGCCTCACCACCCTCAGAGTGAAAAATTTCTTCCTAATGTGTAATCTAAACCCGTCCTCTTCCAGTTTAAAGCCATTCCCCCTTGTCCTATCACTACATGCCCTTGTAAGGAGTCATTCCCCAGCTCTCCTGTAGGCCCCCTTTAGGTACTGGAAGGCTGCAATAAGGTCTCCCCAGTCTTCTCTTCTCCAGGCTAAGGTTTAAATGCCTTGGAAAAAAAGGGGATCTTCCACCTTATCTAGAAGAATGCATCCTGGTTTACTGGGTCTCACGTGTCTTTGATAAATTTATGCTTCACTCTGGTACTTTCTCATCTGATTTGGGAGGCCAGTCCTTTCCCTAAGGCTGTTTGAAGATGGATGTGTTTGGGCTACTGACAGAAGTGCACTTGGTGGTGAAGCCTCCCCCTGCTTCTCTGCCTTCCCTCTGCTTGCTGCTCACACTTGTACTTGGGGCACACGGCTAAGTATGGCTGCTGCATCCCACAGGAAGGGTGCAAGGGCACCGAAATGCCTGCTTGCTCTCGTGCCAACTCCCATGCTGGCTTGTTTCTCGCTTTACTTCCCCAAAGTTCTTTTTGCTTCACTGTGTCAGGCAGAAAGATAAATCAAGAAAGTTGCCTTGTGCTGTAAGACAAAGGTACCTTTTCTTCTTTGGTGTCATCTGCTCGTTTATATAACATCTCCAGTTTTGAAGAAGAGGATCATTATAAAATAATTGCATCCTGAGGTTTCGCAGTCAGTTTTGGCACAGCAGGTATGAAGCTGTCAGAGCTTTGCTTGTTATAATCTGCATGTCAGCCTTGTGCTGGCTCTAGCTTTTTCTTAAGACTTTTTAAGAGATTTTTTATTTTTTCACATAAGCCTGTAGCAGCCATAGATGATATCCATGAAGAGAAGGGAAAATGTAGCCTTAGTCTGCTCCCAAATTACAAGAGGTTCAGCACAGATCTTTCAACACTCAGAGGGGAGAAGAAGAAGCCTTACTTAACTTTTTATCTTGAGGTAATATTCAAAGCTGTTCACTTCCTTGTCAAGTTGCTCAGTTTTCATCCTGACGTTTGCTGCTGCTCTGCTTTTACTCTAAATGTGACAGGAATGTAAAGAGAGACCTTTCTGATACAACCGGTGACCTAGGAACCAGCTGTACAATATATTTATGAATGTTACTGTATATTATAATTTTTGACAGGTCTCTCCCCACCCCCTTAACCACCTGTGTGAGAACAGGACTTTATTTCAAAAAATTTGCTTTGGTGCTTGAACACCAGTGAGCAAGGCACTTTTACTCTTTATTTTATTATTATTTTTAATTTTCCATGTTAGAATTTGACTTCTTAGAAGAGACTTGCTTGGGAGAACTATGCGCCGCTAAATTGTGTACAGAATGTAGTTTTCACTGTATGGCCTTCTTATCCACCGCTGCACGTAGTGAAATGAATACCGTTTGGTATCTTCCTCTGGTCTTTTCCTGTTTTAATGAGTTTGGTGTTCAATTGCAAAAGGCAATGTGGATAGCTGAGGGAAACTGGTTGATGTGCATAAACATCCTCCACATCACATGCAATAAACTGAGTGACTTTACAATGCTTTTCTTAAATGCCAGCTACTGTGGAACACGTCAGACAACTCCCAATGTTTAAACATATATTCTGGAGTCTTTTTTTTTTTCTTTCTTTCTTTCTTTCTTCAGTTTCAGCAGAGAGCTAAATGTTATAAATACCAAAGGTGGCAAATTGTGTCCTGAATAGATCTATACAGTGTTTCTGAGAGGTCAGGATTTGCGCTGGGAAAAGTCGGTTGTCATTTAGTATGCAATTCAGGGCTTTGCTTTCTGGTTACTAGGTGTAAGAAATGTTTGCAGTGTCCTAGTGTATATTTTGGGAGTGGGGATCTTAAAAAAGACATGAGAGTAACTACTGCAGAGAGGAATCAAGTGTAAGGAGTTCCCAACTTAGTCAAAAAGGGTGCATTTTAATAGTGTGTTGATATGTACCATGACTCAAAGATGTAGAAAACAGACCAATTACCGAAACAGTAAAAAGCTAGGTCAGTTTGCCTTTGATCTCTGCTGAGTGCGTGGGAACAGGAACAGGACAGAAAGATGAAGCTGAATCTGACAGAGTAAGGGAGAAAAGTGGAATCTAGTAAGGGAGAAACAATTCATTTGTTATGGGGCCTGTAAAATATATTGCTTTATCTTCTTTTTTGCAGCTGTGGTTAATGGAACAAGCCTGTGGAACCCTCCATTTGGATCGTTGCCAGCCATTATTTGAAATGTGTTTTGTCTTTTGTGGTGATCCTTAAAAGAAACTAAGAAAGAATTTTAGTTTTAAATCTGAATTATATTTAATTGTTCTTGAAAGAGTGAAAAAATACTTATGATAGTTGTAATTTTGTGAGGTGATGGTTTCAAATGCAAGGGGAGTTCTTGCCGTGCTATCAGATAGAGGTCTTATTTTAGGTAGTGCTAATGAGGCAGTTTGTGTGGCTTTCAAGGACAGAATGACCTCCAGAAAGAGAGAAAGAAAGAGAAAAAAAATCAATCCAGCTCCTACTATGACAAAAAAATTGCGAACTGGAAACTTTTCTTTGGCATAGAGACAGAAGATTGTATGACACAGAGGGTGAGTTCCTCCTCTGGTGCCAATAGCTTTTATTAAATACCATTGGGATGCATTGGTGTAGGCACTATGTCCAAGGAATGCTTCTGGAGGACTTCTTTCTCCAGTGTTTTCAATCTACCATAAATTTGCTTTTCTGAAGACTGGATGTCTAATCTCACAAATTTAATGTTGTTTGTTTTCCTTCACAGCAAGCGTTTAACAGCTGGGATTATTACAAGGTGTGTGGGGGGAATTATTGATGAAAGGTTCTTTTCTGTGTAATTATTTCTGTCAGGAAAATTTGTTTATGCCTGTGTGTCTATAAAGCACTAATTGAGCAGTTTGGAAATAGTTTTTCATGGCAAAATTATTCTTTCAGTTTCCCAAAGCGAATAAAGGAATAAAAAAACCTATGTTGGTGAGTGGGAAGTGACCCAACATGATCCTTGAAACTACAAAATTTCTGCAGTCAAAACACATGGGAAAAGTGAGAGAGCATAGCACAATATTAATGAAGACCAAATAGTTTTCTCAGAAAGGCATTACTTCCCTTGGGCAGGTGAGCAAGGTAAGTATTTGAAAGAAAAAGTGTGTTAATGAACTCTAAACTAGTAAAAGGTGAGAGACTTTTTGGGCATCCTCACCCTCTTGCAATCCATAAAAACCTTCTTGGATATCCTCAGAAGGTATTATGACAAGTGTCCTCTGAGGCATTAATGATATGATTATACGGTATGATTGTTGGATAGTTCAAGTGCATAACGTGGTGAGGATTCCTCAGTTAGCCAAAAGTTTTCGTCTAGGCCGTTATCACATCAGATTAGTGTATGAGTTACACTTCCAGGCTGGTTCACTGGGAGCTGTTGACTTTGTCACTGTGGTTGAGGGTCTTGTCTGTCAAGAGACATTACCTGTGATTTGCAGCACTCGTAGAGATTTAGTGTGCTTCAGAGTTGATATTGCCAGGCCACTGGCCACACAGCTAGGCTTATGATTCTGGAGTAATCCACATAACGATGGATAAAATTGCCATAATATCTAGTCATATATTCTGTTCTTTATGTAAGCTCTTAACCTTGCACGTCACTCTAATAGCCTTTCAAATGGGCATTAATTCAGCAGTTAGGAAATCTCTCCCTCTGGGGATTATGTTCCATGATCTTCCTTTTCTTTCTCCTCCCCTCCCACCCAGTGCACGCACGCCCCAGTTTGTGGTTGCAAGCATTCGTGCTGTATTTGCCCGAGAGAGGAGAGGAAGATGGGGGGTAACTCCAAGCTGGGGGGCGGTGAGGGAGATCCGCTGAGGTGCCATTACCAGTGCTTAAAGGGGCACCAAATGCCCTACGGCAAGAGCAGCCCCCCAGCTCTGCTCACCTCTTCTTCCAACTTGCCCTTCTCTGCTCTGGGCCTGCTTTCCCACTTGGTGTGGAAACAGTGGCGTGGCTGCTTCTTCCTGGGGTTCAGTGCATTCGGCTGAGCCCTGAAATGTAGCTGCGAAGGGGCGTTCTTGCCCCTCACCAGCTGGTTGTTCTTCTGTGACCAGGTTAGCTAAGCTGTGCCGCACACCGTGCCAACGCCATCTTCTGCCTGTGCTCAGGGAAGCGTCTTGTTTGGCCAGAGGTATTATTTGGTTGCTTTTCTTTTTTAAAATACTTCTTTTTTTAGTATAAAAAGGGCACACAGCTGTGTATCCATTAGAAAAGGTACAGTTAAAGTACGGTACTTGGAGCAGAATATGGGAGAGGCCTTCATTTTCTGGGTCTGCTGAACCCACCAAGAAGATTCAGTATTGCATGGGGCCAAGGGAGGATTGTTGACCTGTCCTGGGGGACATAAGGCAATTTTGTCAAAATCCTGGTTTGGCTTTTAGGTTGCTTTGTAGGTGGGAGCTGAGAACTAACTCATTCTTGCAATCTCTCATCGGCTTTGCTGGATGTGGTATGATGGTGTGTCCTAGCTGTATCTTCCGAGTTAGTTTTGATGTCGAGGATGCACGAGTGAAAGCAGAGTCATCTTTGCTGAACAATGCTGGATATTGAATAAAATGATAGATTTGTTGACAGAAGCACTCAGATCCTTTTAAGAAATCAATAGTGCCTCAGATAGCATCATGAATGCTGTGCTAATGGAAGCTGTTACCAGAAGTGAGCAGTTAATGCTTCAAGCCTTCTGCGAGGCCGTCACTTCAGGGACATAAAACCTAAATGGCCAAGTGTTGCCCGTGTGCAGAGGGACAGAAAACGATGATGAGCCCTGTAAATGAATATTGCATTTGTGGTTTCTTCAGCGCCTGCCTGCCTGGCTGGTGGTGACTTTTGAGAACGGCAGTATGTGAACTATAAATATTTCTTTTCGTCATTTATAATTTACTCATGGGTCAGAGTAATTTACTTGCAGAATAGCACTGAGGTTGAGAGCAGATTGTGTGAAAGCTGTTATCTGTGTTCACTCCTTCTGTCCAGGTTTCACTGTGTAGTAGAATATAATTTCCATTTTCCATATGATTTTGTATTTATGATAGTTTCCATTGCATGGGACTGGCACTGTGTGATTTTTCTATGGTGTAATAGTTTCTTTTTCCCCTTCATCTTTTATTATTTGACCACTATCATCCTACAATAACCTCTAATTCAAGAGAGGGCAAAAATATGCTGTTGTATGGACAAAACTGTCCATCTGTTGCAAGTAAATAGGGCAAAACTAAAGAAAAATACGTAACCTTGAATTACCCTCTTCATTTCCCAGCCAAGGAAGCACACAAGGGGAATCATCTTTGACAAATATATTTCTGACCTCACTACAGCAGATATTTCTAGGTAAATTTTCAATGCTGTGTACATTTAACCATGCAGCTTCATTTAAGATTAATAGAGCTTCCACAGCTGCATTCACACATACAGCCTTGAAATTGCTCTCCACTTATTTCTTTTCTTCTTAGCACAGACATTTTTCCCCTTTTTTGTTTGCTTTCTCCTTTATCTTTGAGATGTATTGGTATATTTGCTGCCCAAATAAAACAGTAGGAAGAGGTTGGTTTGTGTGTGGGTTTTTTTTCTTTAGTTCTATTAACTAGTATGTAGCACTTGGGGCTCAATTGATAATTAAGGGCTCAGAAATTCGAGTTTAAAGACGGATATCTTTGTAAAAATGATGTTCTTCAAGACCCATTCTGGGTTCTAAACCCAGAGGAGTATGAGTAGTTTGCATCTCAGGCATGAAGCGTTCTTGTGGGCAAAGGTTATTACTACTGACTGCTAAATTCCCTATGAAATAAAATGGGTCTTACTTCTCTAGTGCTTTCACTCATGTATTCACATACTTTTTTTTCCCTGACAGTCTTTCCTGCTTCAAATGAGGGTAAAATAAGATGTTAATTCAAATCTGAAGTTTTACTTCTGTTAGTTTTGAGTGAGTCAGTTTTGTGGCATCACTATGCATTTCTGCTGTATATACATCTGGGAAGCTCTGTGCTGAAATTATGTTGTGAAACCATTGCAACTAAGGGAAACGTGTATTCTGTTTACTTGCCTTATTAGGGGGGCTTATTAGGAAGATGTGCATCTTCCACGAGTTCTATTCAGGAAGTGAGCAGATAAGTAAGAGCAAGTATAGTTCTTCCCCCAGTACATTTTCATTGCATAAGGTATGTTTCTGCTTTGTGCATTACTGTGTTGGGTTGTCACTCTCCTCCCTAGAGTAGGATTTTCCCATTTCTTGAGCCTGTGTTTTGTCAGTCTGCTCCACCTGGATGGCATTTGTAAGTGGATGGTATTGGGGCTGGATTTCCAACAATGTAGTAGGGTACCACTTTTTCCCTTCAGTTAAACAAGGATAATGAAAACTTTGCTGCAGAGAGCACATTTTTTTATTTATTTCTGCTGGATTGAATGAGTGATGGAGTTGCTTAGAAAGATCTGGACATATGCAGATAAAACCTTTTTACAAAAGCTAATTTCATAATATCGTGTAATGAAAGAAGTGAATTTATACGTAACTAAATGTATTAAAAGACACAGATTAAAAATCCATCCTCCCCTACATTCTAGAATTAGGCAATGTTGATACAAATTAAGGTTAGGTAATTGACTATACCAAATGAAGTATATAATTTGCAAGAGGTAATTCATACAAAATAATGTATGAAAGAGGACTCTTGTAATTAAGTAAATGCCAACTGCTTTATTGCAACGCCATTTTTTGTGTTTGTCATTAAAAATTATTAGCACTGATTTTTTCCCGTTGTTTCAGGTTTGTAGAAATGCAATTAATTCCTCATTGAAAAGAAAAGAAAATTCTGTGAGAAACACTTTGCTTCTAAAATAATATCTGCAAGTTCCAAGTTGGGTTTTTATCAGCAAAACTATGTTGTCTTTTTTTATTTTGAAACCTTAACAGCAACAAAAAAGTAAATTACAGCTGACATTTCTTACAATTGAGAACATTTTCCACTTAAATGCTGTATAATAGAATTCCAGTGTATTTTCAAGTGGTTTAAAATACTGGAGGGTGCTGATTATAAGTAGGAGGGAAATCCTTATAGCATTTTAGTTGAGGAATTAAACAGGTATGTTTTTAATTGTTCTTTATATTTTGAAGGCATCATGCAATGCCTAGTTCTTGTGAAACGTCTGCAGAAGGATATTCCTATCGCTGTTTCCAAAGATGGAGCAAAAAAAGGCAATGAGGTTGTCTGTGCATCCATCTCGTGAGTAGTTACTGTCATTTGTAATTTCAGTGAATCCATAAATCTAAAAAGCCATGAGAAATTTGCCCAAGGCATTGGAGGTTGTCAGGGTTAGGGCTGGCCCAACGTTGCCAGCTTGGAGCTGAGTTCATTCCACCTCGCTGCCTTCAGTTGCTGCAAAATGAGGATTCTGTTCTCGGTGTTGCTATTTGGGTGGGACTTAAAAATTCATCTGGAAAATAGTAGAGGTTTGGGCATGCCAGGTTGCCTTCCCTCTCTGTGCCCTCAGCCCTCCTCCCTGTTCAGCTCCGAAGGGTTGCTATCAAATCAATGATTTGTAGCGGGGCCTACAGGAGAGCTGGGGAAGGACAAGGGCATGTAGTGATAGGACGAGGGGGAATGGCTTCAAACTGGAAGAGGGTAGATTTAGATTAGATATTAGGAAAAAAAAATTTCACTGTGAGGGTGGTAAGGCACTGGAACAGGTTGCCCAGAGAAGTTGTGGAAGCTCCATCCCTGGAGGTGTTTAAGGCCAGGTTGGATGGGGCCTCGGGCAACCTGGTCTGGTGGGAGGTGTCCCTGCCTGTGGCAGGGGGTTTGGAACTCGATGATCTTCAAGGTCCCTTCCAACCTAAACCATTCTATGATTCTGTGAAATCAGTCCCATTCCCGTAGGATGTGCCTCAGTCCAACAGTGATGCTTAGTGAACTTTTTTGCTGTGCCACTGGAAACAAGTGTAAGTGCGACGACAGCTGTCCCAAAACTGACATGAACAGAGAATTACTCCCAGATGTCCTTTTACAGCCACACTTCTGTGTACGAGAGCAGGCCCCAATGCCGAACTATAGAGTAAATTGCCGATGAAATGGAAAATGGGTGCCTGTTGGGATTCAAGGTATTTCTGTCATGAAAAGCCTAGAAGAAGTATGATCTCATCACTGGAGGAAAATGTCTGAAGAGGAGTCAGAAATGAGAGGTGGCAGTTGAGGAGGCATTTTAGCTCTGTAAATCTCTGTTGCTTTTTATAATTTTTGTCAAGTCTTGTTAACAGAACTATATTATTTCAGGTTTCAGTGGGTAAAGGTGCTTTTTCAATTACATTTTTGCCTTAGAGGAACTTCTTGGTTTTGTCCGTTTTTCTGACCTGGTTACATTTCATTCTATGGTGGTATTATGATTATTCTTGAATTCATGTACTTAATTTTTTTACATCCATAGAACTTCAAAATATGCTACAAACTAAAGAAAACAAGTATACGAAGTCAGACATTATTCTTGCCTTGCCTTAGAGCCTGGACTTTCCGTTTATTTCAACATAAATACTGGTTTAATTGTAGTTTTAACTTACCTTTTTTTTTTTTTTTTTTGGGTGGATTTACACTTAAGTATGTGAGGAGCTTTCCACAAAGGGTCACTGTTGGGAACTGTTTGCATGAGTAAAGACACTTGTGGGATGAGGATTGAAATCGCCAGGTACAAATAAACACTGTGTTTATGACTCTGCACTGCTTCTTAGTAATGTCAGCGGCTTCCTGATGGAGATAAGCACAGCTGGCAGGACATCAGCGGTTAGATAACAGAGCAGAAGCATTGTGTTTAATCTTCCTCGTGACGACATTCAGATAAGTAGACGCAGAACTCCGCAGTGAAGCAGATGCAAATAGGGAAGACATTTCACTGAACGGAAGATCTTAAACTGCTATAAATGGTTTTCCTCTCACTTTCAGGATTGTGAAACAGTCATGAATGTTTTGTGGTCTCATTTTACATCATCGGAGAAGGGTTAAATTGGCAGAATAAGATATGCTTTCCCTTGCTTTTTAACTTTCACAAAGAAACTAGGAATAAAAAAAAGAAAAGAAATCCCCAAAGCAAGCACAAGATTGGGATATTG
This sequence comes from Pluvialis apricaria, assembly GCA_017639485.1. Taxonomy (NCBI): domain Eukaryota; kingdom Metazoa; phylum Chordata; class Aves; order Charadriiformes; family Charadriidae; genus Pluvialis; species Pluvialis apricaria. The sequence continues at coordinate 44,485,097 of CM030044.1, read as the reverse complement.
TGTTAGACTGAATCTGCTCAAGAGCCACGATTATCTTTGGATTACTTTCTGCGTAACAGATGAGTTACCAAGGAATTGGGTTACTCATTCATAAATTTGCAGAGCTGCAGAAATGGAAGCTGTAATAATAGTGTCTGATAGTGAAAATGAAGTATCTCTGCAGCATCTTACTCGATTCCTAGAGGAACCTTCTCCTACAGAAGAAACTCAGGTTGTCCTGTGAGTCTGTCAATGGAAGTCTCTGTATCATCATGTTTTCATGTTTTGTTGGAGTGGAGAATGTCCCTTGTTTTGCTTAGTCCTTTTGTAGCAGCTGCTAGTTTAATTTGGTACATACTTGTTTCAATAGAAAGCAAAACTTTTGATCCAGCTTAAAAAGCAGAGTTTAGCAGTTATTTGCAAGCTGTCCCCCTGTGATCAGGGATTCTGTCATTTACATGGCATTACATCCTTTGCATGTGTGTTGGGGTTTGTTGTGGGATTTTAGTGGTATTAAGGTCAGATACTCAAATGCAGCCTTTAGGAACAACATACCCATCTTGTTTGTGCCAATTTGTCTAAGCAAATCAGAGGGTCATTCCTCAAATTATTTACAGGAATCTCCAAAAGCCTATTTTTGTGTGAGTATGTGGAATGACTACCTTATAGGACTTTGTAAAAGGCCATTTTAAAAAACATTTTTCATAAAGTATGGGTTACAAAAATCTGAAATAAAATATATCTGAGTTGAGATAGCCAGATGTATTTGAATAAATGGACTTAGGAAAAAGTAGCTTGTTTAGCTTGATATTCTTTCATTAAAAACAACTGTATTGATTACAGTCCAGGACATTTTGGTTCTCTTGCTTACACACTTTTGTGACTCTTGTTTCTGCCTGGGTTGGTCTTCTTTACTTGAGAATAGTTGATGACTCCGGGGTGAACTGTGGTATAATTATCGAAGATTTCAGCTGTGAAGCTTTTACAAATCTGGCTTGATTTTTGCCCTTAGATTCCTGTGGTCTGCTGCTGACATTTTTCAGTAGTGTTTCAAATAATGTCGGGTTTTTTTATTATGTCATTTTTTCATGTTCTGACAAACATTCTGAAATGTAGCAATTTCTGAATTTCTGTGAAGTATTTTATGGGTATAGCAGGCTTTGAGATTTGTTATTGGTTTGTTGGGGGTTTTTTTTGTGGTTTTTTTTTTTGTGGTTTTTTTTAAAGGATCACTTAATTGGAAAGCTATATGGCAACTCTCTGAAATTTCAGGCAATGTTTTATATTCATTATTCTGTGACCCAGATCCATTCCTGTGCTCTGTTGTGGATGACTGGCAGTTCCTAATTTAATTTATCCATATTCTTTCACAAATGAGAATAAGCTTTGGATTTAATATATTCTTTTGTACTATAATATGTAATAAGTGTATCAAAGAACACAGGAGATGAGAAAGATCATCAGATTCTAAAGCTCAGGAGAATTCGTTAGAGAAATGTAGAAAGTGTTTATGGGTGCTGTTTGCAGAAAACAAAATTAACAACCATTGCCCATCCTTCTTGCCGCACTATCTGTTATGAATTCAGACTTGAGGTGGTCTGTGCTACATAAAGTATTTTCCTCTGTGTATCAATTATGATCTGAACTTTTCCAGATTTCAGGTATTTAAACAGCAGAATAGTGGAATGTTTATAACAGTATTTCTTATGGGAACAATCATTACATGATGTATGTGCCTATTTAACCACTTTTATCTATCTTCAGTCTTTTTAAATATCTGGTAATGAATCACGTGGAACTTGAAGCCTAACTGGGTAGCACCGTTAACTGAAGTGTATACTAACCAAGGGTGAGGTTATTAACTAGTCCCTTTTATTTATCTATGGAGACCTTAAGGATTCCTAGAGCATGAATTTAGCTCGGAGGCTTTTGTTCATTTGCTCTTTTTTGTTTGGTTCGTTTCCGTCATCTATCTTTCAAGCAAAAAAACTAGGACATCAATTCATTTTAGAAAGGGAGCGTTGTTACTGGATTGAAAAACACTGTACATGCCCTAGCCTTTTATGAGATTCCTCAAGAACTCAAAAAACTTTGGTGATTATTTAGGTGGGTGAAGCTAAGGGCTTTTTAAATGAATGGGTTAGAATGTGGACCTATAGAAGTCAGTAGATTTACTGACTGTTCTTCCAGTAACACGCTCTAATGTTGTCAGATGAATATGTGAGTAGTCTGGTTTCCTCATTTCCAGGGCTTTAAAAATTTGATTTCTTTTGTACACCGTTGTCAGTAAAATCTATTTTCATGTTTGACTGTACCTGAGTCACCTAATAGCTGTTATTCCCCAGTTCTATTTAGTTCATTGTAGATTCATCTTAAAACTGTGCAACTTGAATTTCACATCTGTGTTCAAATTTTTACCTACTGCCTTTGTATTGAAATGTCACTGTGCAATTTTGTCTTAATATTTTGATGGTCTTGCTTATCGCATAGTCACAAAAGTTTGCAGACACGTCTAAGATGTTAAGCTAGAAAGTACTTCATTGAGATATAACTGTATAAGTGTAGACCTCCTTATGTCAGTCACAGGGAGAATGGCAGTTTTCTTTTTGGACTTTTCAATCTTTGATACTGGCTGTGCCTTTTGAGGAGAGTGTTCTCTGTGCTGTCACTAGCATGCCCATATTTGTAACTGGGTACAGTATAAAAAAATGTCAGTGTACATGGTAACCACTCTTAACAGCAAACAAGTGGGTTTTTAAATGTCCCGAGGCTGGGAAGAAACAATTACAGAAGGAAGCCTGTTGCAGCGATGTTACAGGGAAAAAGGAAGCAGTGCAGGGTGCAAAGCGTGAGGTTGAGTGAGCGTGTACAGAAAACAGACAAATTGGGTTAACATCCTTTGACACTGGCTGTTTGAAAAAAAAAAGGAAAACAAAGGACAGAAATACCATGGCACAGACAAGGCACTGATATCCTCCAGGCAAATAGCAGCATATGTAGGAGTAAAGGACACATAGTGAGGGGTGAATACATAGGAGATGGAAGGTGGAAGAAGAAAGGAGTAGTGGAAGTAGATGGCTTACACAGTAGGAAGAGAAGAAGAGCCCCCCCGCATCTAGGAAAAAGATATCTGCAGAGAAATTAGCAATTCCCTTGTGGCTGGAAGTGAATTTGGGAGGAGAGAAGGTCCATGTGGTAGGGAAGGGGGTGGCTGCAGGAGCCCGGGTGCACTGGAAGGGCCATGCAGCTCTCTGTCAGTGCCTTAACTGAGGGTGCTTTTTATGTAGGTAGTCTATTTGTTCAGTGACGGGAATAAAAGGATGAGCAACTGTAGCCATGTCAGAATTCCTTATTAATTGTAAAGGTAAGAAAAATAGAGCAGTAGTTCACAGACTGTATTCTTTTCTAACACTCCAGTCTGGAAGCATGTCTCATTTTTACTGCGGGAAGCAGTAGGTCTCCCTGGACGGTGGTGGTCCCGAGCCCATTGCTTCCTCTGTCCTTCAGAGTATGACCTCAGACAGGTCACGGCACTGTTTTTGCCTCAGCTTCTCCGCTGTGAACTACAGATGATAACAACGTCCAATTTTGTAAAGTACCTTGAGAAACGCAGGAGCTATCTTAATTTTTGTCTAGCCATACTGTTTATGGTTTAAATTGCCTGTTAGCTTCTTAAAGAAAGATTGAATAAGGCATGGCATTAAAGTTTTCAGAGAGTCATTTGAAGGATCAATTAAGTAATTTTTTTATATAATGTGATTCCATATCCTGTGTAGGATATCCTTCTATTTTGTAGACGTTAAAGAGCTAAGTTTAAGTTGATTCATGTCAGCAAAGGGTAGCAGAGTCTTGCAGACTCACTACCTGGTCCACAGCAGAGGCATCTCAGTGCAGGACTGGAGTAGACAGATGGAGACAAAGAAATGCAGAGACCTGACACTGCAATGTAGTGAAGCACTTGTCTGCTTAGAGTGGACTGTTTTAGGAGAACAGCTTTAGCCCGATGTTAATCCTCACACACATCACAATTCAGAAAAAAAAAAAATCACATTCACTGGATCAGAAGAAATGTGAAAGTTCATGCAGGTTCTCCGTATCAGCCAGTAGATTAAGGAGAAATGAAACACAGTATGGAGATTGAAGAAAGGAGAAATAAAGAATGAGATTGTTAACTAAACATCATGTGTACAGTAAGTTTCCTTAAGTCTATAGTTATACAGTGACAATGCAGAGATGAAAACATCTCTTTCAGTCATTTGGGCATTTCTTCCTCATACTGTAGTGCTGTCTGGGAATTAAGGATCACGTCTCTCTTGGTGTGGGTGTTACGTTAAGATCCAGCAAGGTACTTAGTGCCAAAACTGCTTGCAAACTTGGGCGATACAAAAGACCACACGCTGATTTGTAAATGGGTATCTGTTATGCTATTAAAGCATCAGGTGCAAATGTGGTTACTAGTAATGTATTAAATGTTACAAATATGCAGCTATTAGAGTAGCATGAGTTTTCCTGAGGCAGGAGTAGTGATGATATTTTCTTAATGAGTCAATTTGTGAACATGGAGCAAGTATATTGATCACTAATCTCCTGCATCGCTTAGAGGAGATGAATGCTCAAATCCTTGTACTCATCTGAATAATAAGAAATTTCATATGCCATTTTCCTTGACACTTTGTTTAGATTTTTTTAACATTTATAGACAGCAAGTTCAGAATACTCAGAATAATATATCAATTCTTTCTCTTTTTTTTGCAGAGGGAAACTAAAGGTCAGTTTCTCATAGATCACATCTGCAACTATTACAGCTTGCTGGAAAAAGACTATTTTGGCATTCGATACGTTGACCCTGAGAAGCAGAGGGTATGTATATGAACTCTGACTACATTTGCTTTTAAGTAACACTAAATTGATTATTTTTTTTTCAATAAGCAGGCAAGTTCTAATATAAAGTTATGTATCTCTGAGGGTTTATACTCTGTCCATAACCCATAGAGGTTCCTAAAGTGGCATTATTAAATTAATTTTCCCCTCAGTTCATGTCTTTAGTTTCAGGTAACATTGGTATATTCTGATTTGTGGTGTTCTTCTGAGCACTGAAGATAGAAAAGATCTGTAGGCATGACTCAGAGGTAGCGCAGGGTAGCTCTAGGCTCTGGCAGTGCCCTGGAATTTGGGATTTCTATTTTTCTGTAGAACATGCTTCTTGGGAGATGTAGGCAGGAATCCTAGTGAGTTTAACAGCTAAAAGCAGTCATTCTGTTCCACTTTTCACAGGGCACATGGACTTATTAGATAGCTGTAATACACAGAATAGATATGATTTGTCAGGTTGCGGGGGGACGGTTCTTCAGGTTAGCTCTCCCTATGAGCATCTTTACATTTGTGAAATAAAATTAACATGCCTGTGCTGTAGGCATTTGTGTGGACAGTGATTAGTCATCTCTCTCTGGTGGAAGGTGGTGCTGCAGGTTGCATTCTGTAGGTGATTTGCTACAGCTACTCCCTGTTTGGTATCAGATGATTGTTACTGTTTGAGAGTAGGAAAGGGTGGTCAACACAGGAAGCAGAAGTCCTCATGAGGACAGTGAAATTCAGAACTGCTTCTTCACTGTGTGGTCCTGCTGGTCTCAGGATTAAGGCTTAGAGATGACTTTAAATGTCATGGGGGCATATACTGGCATTTAATCACTGGAAACGGTGACCAGTTTGAAATTGCTATGATTCAGGAGGAGAAAAACATTTTGCTGGGTATCTCTTGCTACACCCTAATTAGTTTTGTTAAAAATCACTGGAATTAGGGGATCACCGTCTGCTCAACCTTACAGAATTGCAGTAGCTTTGCAAAGCTACAGCAGGTCATTTCCACTGCATCCTCCTTTTAAAATTAAAATAATTAGCATAATGATTAGCAGTTATTCTGACCAGTGTACTTAATTCTTCACAATCATTAAAATTATAGAGGTGTTCACCTGGTTGGAATTGACAGGAGAAGTAGGTGGAGTGCTGGATTAGACTATAATTAGGTAGGACTTAATGAATACTTACTTTTGTTGGGCCTTTCTCTGACAGTCACCCAAAAATTGCTGTAGAAAAGTTATTTTACTTAACAGCAATAAAGAGGGGTTTTTAGTAAAAACTAATTTTTTTGGCAGAATACTTCAAAAAAGTGATGTTTCAGAAAAAACTCTAAAACCCCACTCCCATTGGGATGCCTGTTTTATTATACCTTATCTGGTTCCCATGTTTCAAAGAGCTGTTAACTATATTGACACATTTGCTGCATTGACTTATTCTTGTTGGCTATACAGTTTTCTTTTACATCTTGTAGTATAGCTAATTCTGTGTTAAGTTTCTGGAAGATTATAGTTTATACTGAAGTTTAAGTTTTCTCTCAGTTAGTAGTACAAGACAATTTGAGAAAACATTTATGTTTTTACCTAAAAAATCTTAGGTCTTCATTTTCCTGTGTATCCAACAATTAAGAATTCTGTGGCCATCCTGTGTCATAGGATGGCTTATCTCAACTGGCCCACTCTTCAGTTAGATTTTGTTAAGCAAACTTCTCAAGCTTACTTTTTCCATACATGCATTTTTAAATGCTGATTTAGAATTACTGTCACATTTTTGAGCATATGGATAACTTCTCTAATTGGGTATTAGTTCCTGATTTTAAACTCTCTTATGAATTAGGGCATGAATTATAAGGGACATTTCTTTATACAGACTTAAATGCTCTGGATGATGAGTTGAAAGCAACATATGTTTTTCTCTTAGGTTTATTTGAATTCATCAAAAGAAGCTATTTTTACATACAGTGTCTTCTATTCTCCCTTTGTCCTGTTCTGGTGGGTTTTTTCTTTTTCTTTCTTTTTTTTTTTTTTTTAAGGTAGCACTTCTAAATATTTATACATAAAATGCTTTCCCTCAGAGTGGATATTTCCTCTGCAACAAACCGTATCCTAAGGACTAAACTGCAGACAAATAAAGGAATACTGGTTTTATGTCATCTGGCTCTTTTGAACCTCTGAACTTGTTGAGGTTCACTTACTGGCATCTTACCTCTGTATCAGACACAGATGCATGAATACCTCTAAGTCAGATGCAGGAAGACAGTGACACTATAATTACAATTTGTCTCCCATCAACGGAAGACAGTTCTGATCTTTTTCTGATCTTAAAGAAACATACTAACCAAAAATCTCCTAGTAGTATAACAATGAATATGAATAATTATGCTGGGGCCCAGGCATTGTATCTAGATAAAGTTCATCAGTAGATGGCTCAGTAGAAAACTAGAGGAAATCATGATTTTGAAATGATGAGGTAGGTGATAGCTATTCCCACAGTTTTGTATTTTAACAGTTGTGAGCTTAGCTGCCTGAAATTCACGTTAACAAAACCCCCTGAGATTACAGAGCAGTAATTGTTTAGGTATGTGGTTATGGAGATAAACTATAGCAAGTGTAAGAGGTAGTGGGGTCCCAGCAGGAACGTTACATCGTTGTAGCCACAGGAGTGGCTCTCTTTCGTACATGAAAGAGTATTTAGGGTTCTATATAAGAGATTTCTGAAGTTCCGTCGAATTCTTGCAAGCCCCACCAAGGTAAAAAAGGAGGGACGTTTCCTGCAGTACATTCTTATGGGTTGGTTAGATGTATTGCAAAACAGAAGCAGTAGCTCATTAAAGATCTGCAGGTGGAATTCACAAAGAGCTTCTTTCTGTAGTTAAATCTGATGATTTGAGTGAAAAAATTGCTTTGAAGGGAAGTGATAATTCATCCTAAACCAGTTAAACAACATGTGTGACAATGTACTTTAGTGCCCTGTAGGTAAATAAAGAGATGTGGGGCAATGAATAGCATGAATATTGCCTAGTCTGATTTTGCCAATAAGGCACCTGCGTGATGTGGCTGTGATAAAAGACAACACTTTGTTTGGCCCTTTTTAGGATAATATTTTCAGAAAAGCATTTAATGTCATTACACCATAGTGAGACCTCAGCTATTCTGATCTAGATGTCTGCGTTTAAGAAAGATCAATTTAACTGAATCGGGAGGAGTAGTATTAGAAATCATAGAATCATAGAATCATAGAATCATAGAATCATAGAATAAGTGAGGTTGGAAGGGACCATTAAGATCATCAAGTCCAACCGTTAACCTACCCTGATTTAAAAACACCCACTTCTAAACCATGTCCCTAAGCACCTCATCTACCCTTTTCTTAAACACCTCCAGGGATGGTGAATCCACTACCTCTCTGGGCAGCCCATTCCAATGTTTAATAACCCTTTGAGTGAAAAAATGCTTCCTAATATCCAATCTAAACCTGCCCTGACATAACTTGAACCCGTTTCCTCTTGTCCTATCACTTGCCACGTAGGAGAAGAGGTCAGCCCCCATCTCTCTAAAACCTCCCTTCAGGTAGTTGTAGAGGGTGATAAGGTCACCCCTCAGCCTCCTCTTCTCCAGGCTAAACAACCCCAGCTCCCTCAATCGTTCCTCATAAGGCTTGTCCTCCAGACCCCTCACCAGCCTGGTAGCCCTTCTCTGGACACGCTCCAGCACCTCAATGTCCTTCTTGTAGTGAGGGGCCCAAAACTGAACACAGTACTCGAGGTGAGGCCTCACCAGTGCCGAGTACAGGGGGATGATTACTTCCCTACTCCGGCTCACTACACTATTCCTGATGCAGGCCAGGATGTTGTTGGCCCTCTTGGCTGCCTGGGCACACTGCTGGCTCATACTCAGCCGGCTGTCCACCAACACCCCCAGATCCTTCTCTGCCAGGCAGCTTTCGAGCCACTCCGCCCCCAGTCTGTAGCACTGCATGGGGTTGTTGTGACCCAAGTGCAGGACCCGACACTTGGCCTTGTTGAACCTCATACCATTGGCCTCAGCCCATCTGTCCAGCCTGTCCAGATCTCTCTGAAGAGCCAATCTACCCTCAAGCAGATCAACACGCCCCCCCAGTTTAGTGTCGTCTGCGAACTTACTGAGTGTGCACTCGATCCCCTCATCCAGATCATTAATAAAGATATTAAAGAGAACCAGTCCCAGCACCGATCCCTGGGGGACACCACTTGTCACTGGACACCAACTGGATTTAACTCCATTTATCACCACTCTCTGGGTACGGCCATCCAACCAGTTTTTTACCCAGCGAAGGGTACACCTGTCCAGGCCACAAGCAGCCAGTTTCTCCAGTAGAATGCTATGGGAAACGGTGTCAAAAGCCTTGCAAAAGTCCAGGTAGACAACATCCACAGCTTTTCCTTCATCCACTAAGCGGGTCACCTCATCATAGAAGGAGATCAGGTTTGACAGGCATGACCTGCCTTTCACAAACCCATGCTGACTGGGCCTGATCACCTTGTTCTCCTGCATGTGCCGTGTGATGGCACTGAGGATGATCTGTTCCATGACCTTCCCAGGCACCGATGTCAGACTGACTGGCCTATAGTTCCCCGGATCCTCCTTCCGGCCCTTCTTATGGATGGGTGTCACATTTGCCAACCTCCAGTCAGCTGGGACCTCCCCGGTTATCCAGGACTGTTCATAAATGATGCAGAGTGGCCTGGTGAGCACTTCCGCCAGCTCCTTCAGTACCCTTGGATGGATCCCATCCGGCCCCATAGATTTGTGCACCTCCAGGTGCTGAAGCAGGTCCCTCACCATTTCCCTTTGGATTACAGGGGCTTCATTCTGCTCCCCATCCCTGTATTCTAGCTCAGGGGTTAGGGAACTCAAGGAACAACTGGTCCTACTGCTGAAGACTGAGGCAAAGACGGCATTAAGTACCTCAGCCTTATCCTCGTCCTTAGTTAATACGTTACCAGCCTGGTCTACTAGAGGACAGAGATTATCCTTAGTCCTCTTTTTATTGCCAATATATTTATAGAAACTTTTTTTGTTGTCCTTGACAACAGAAGCCAGGTTTAGTTCTAGCTGGGCTTTGGCCTTCCTAATTTTTTCCCTACATAGCTTCACTACCTCTTTGTAGTCCTCCTGAGCGGCCTGCCCTTCTTTCCAAAGGCCATATATCCTCTTTTTTTCCCTAAGCTGCAACACTAGCTCCCTGCTTAGCCAGGCCGGTCTTTTTCCCCGACGGCTTGTCTTCCGGCACATGGGGACAGCCTGCTCCTGCGCCTTTAGGACTTCCTTCTTGAAAAACATCCAGGCTTCCTGGGCTCCTTTGCCCTGGAGGACTGCCTCCCAGGGGACTTTTTCAACCAGGCTCCTGAAGAGCCCAAAGTCCGCCCTCCGGAAGTCCAAGGTGGCAGTTCTGCTGACCCCCTTCCTTGCTTCTCCCAGAATTGAGAACTCTATCATTTCGTGGTCACTGTTGCCAAGACGGCCTCCGACCATCACATCCCCCACAAGACCTTCCCTGTTGACAAACAACAGATCCAGCAGGGCACTTTCCCTAGTTGGCTCTTTCACTAACTGTGTTAAGAAGTTATCCCCAGTACCTTCCAGGAACTTTCTAGACTGTTCCCTCCCTGCTGTATTGTATTCCCAGCAGATGTCTGGCAAATTGAAGTCACCCACGAGGACTAGAGCTCGCGACCTTGAGACTTCTCCCAGCCGTTTATAGAATATTTCATCTGTCTCCTCATCCTGGTTGGGCGGTCTATAACAGACTCCTACTACAATATCTGCCTTGTTAGCCCTCCCCCTGATCTTTACCCATAAACACTCAATCCCATTATCACCATCTTCTAATTCAAAGCATTCATAACACTCCCTGATATAGAGGGCCACACCCCCGCCTCTTCTTGCTCGCCTATCCTTCCTGAAGAGTCTATAGCCATCCATGGCAACATTATAGTCATGAGAGTCATCCCACCATGTTTCTGTGATGGCAACTACATCATAATTACCCTGGTGCACGATGGCTTCCAGCTCCTCTTGTTTGTTGCCCATGCTACGTGCATTAGTGTATAAGCACTTCAGGTGGGCTATAGGAGCACTTCAGGTGGGCTATAGGCTATATGGGCTATATATTTATTTGTATAAATACAAAAAGAACAGAGAGCTTGGTTTTGAGACAATACTAAGAAGGGCACAACCCATTTAACGCAGCAAACAAAGGATAAGAGGATATGGTTATACATGCATCAGAGTGTAAAGTAGAAAGAAAAAGTTTAAGCAAGAGGGATGGTTTCTTAATTAAGCCAATGACAGCTGCAGTGTCTGGAATAGCCATAATGGAGGCAATGGGACAAAATTTTTAACTAGATTTGTAAAGAGTTTTAAGAGAGATCTCTCTAATTTTATGGAAGGGGTTTATATTAAACATTGACAGAGACAGAGACTAGGCACTATCTTCTGGAGTTTATTTCAAAGAATATGTGATAAAAGCTGAAACAAGAAAGCATAACATCTTTTTTTCAGAGAGTTACTATTGATTCTGGTGCAGGTAGTGCACAATTCAAATTGCTTTGCCCATTTTAATGGAAGTGTTGAATGCCTGTGTTGTAGTTTATATTCCGCTGCATAGTCCCTGTCTTTGCACAGCAGGGACTTTATCTGTGGTTCCCAGTGAAACTGCCAAAATAATGCATTTAGTGAATTATTCTTGATTGGCTCTTTGAATAGTTAAGCTATATGACATAATAGTGTATTATTATATAGCATACACACACATACATATATATATATTCTGCAGAATTACTCGTGCTGGCATTTAGTCTACCAGTGATGCATGCCTCCCTTTTATTTGTATGTAATTTTTTGTGCAAAGGTTGCAGAGTTGATCCAAAAGCTAATTTGCAGTCCTTTTGTTTTGCAATCTATTGAGGGAGCTCAAGCAGGCAAAAATACCAGCTTTAATTCATCCTAAATGTCTTCCTTCAGAGCGTACTACCAAAATGTAGCATTTTGACTTAGGGATGTTGAAACACTTGACTGAGTTTGGGAATTAAAAAAATTAACTGTTTCACTAGTTCAGATGTTTCAAATGAAATGTTTCAATATTTGTGTTTAGAACATTCAGAACTTCTGACTATGTGAAAAATACAGATAATTGAGCTAATAGTCTTAGGCTGGAACAAAATTTTGAAATACGGGAAAACTGTGGTTGGAAACAGCTGTTGTTTCTATAGGTTATTTTCCAAGTAAGTTATAATGTTTACTCCTTTCTACCTCCCAGCCCCCCTTTTATAATAATCTTTTCCTTCTGCATAGGTAAACATATGTGGATATTTTAGGCATACTTAAACTTTGTAAAATTTTCCACAGTTTTCCGTTTTCTATTCCAGACCAAAAAGGAAATTCTGGGAGACACTCTTAACAGAAGGCAGCATGGTAGCTTTTTTAATATCTTTGGATACAGGAGAGTAACAGTGCCAATGACCTCATATTGAACTAGCAGTTAAAGACTCTAGGCTGTACACCATTTCTGCTGTTTTATCTTCTAGCGTCACATTTGGAAGTTCCTTTGGGGAAACTGTGCCTTAGGGTAGCTTCAAAAGAGCCAGGATTGTACTAAAAGTATGCAGTAAATTCCAGTATGCCATTTTATGTCTAATGATACTATGCTTGGAACAAATGAGTTACTAGTGTTCATATATTAACTGTTGAATTTTTCACCTGGATTTCAGAGAAAACAAGGTATATGGGGTCACATGCCTTTTTCTGTGACTCTCAACTGTAGTAACTTTTGAAGTCAGTTTTGCGTAAATTTGGCTGGACATATAGGTCTCAAATATTAAGTTCTTGTAAGGTTTCATGACGATAAGCTGCCACATTGGGGTAAAACTCTGTTATTCTGCTCACTGAGGGAAATGCTGTAGGGCAAACCCACCCCATAGGGCATCTAGAGAGAGCTGAGGGAGAGACACTGTAAGAACCTAGAAAACATCATTTGGAGCTTGTATTTTTTAGAAATAAGTAATTTCAAATGGGAGACACCTGGAGGAGGTGTTACTGATTCTGCTACTCAAGGAATTACCTATTGGTACGTATTTATATACTAGATATTACACTGAGGCCAATTATCACACTCTCACCCTTGAGGTAATGCAGCATGGCTAATTCTGTGCCAGACACCCTGGGCTGACTCAGCACCTTTTTTGTGGATTTTGGGCTGGTAGGGGATGGGAGTAGGATGATGCAATGCAGCGACTGTTCAGCATCTCTCGCTAGAGAGGATCCCTTGTTGGAGAGAGGCCACTGGTGTTGAGGGCAATGGAGGACTGGGCTGAAGGAAGATGGTAGTGTCATGAAATTTATTCTTTAAGTCCATTCAGGGGGGCATCTGAGCAGTGATTTCAAGTTGGAAATACTTAAGTTTATTCTTTTTTTACCCCCAATGGGTGGATTTGAGCATGTGCTTGTGATTATGTTTTTGAATGTGGAAGTATGAGGTGGTAGGTAGGCAGAAATACCTTGGAGCTACCCATGGGGTAGGTTGGAAGCATTAGGTGTTATGAAAAGGCTTTATAGGACCCTGAAGGAACTGTGTAGTCTCACCAGTTGCGGTAGAAATGTTTGAGATCATAATCACCCCGAAGCATTAAGGTGCTTTGTCATGTGGATGTGCTGCAGGGCTGTCTGGGAGCAGCACAGCAGTGCAGTGGTTTTAGCTCTGCGCATGTATGCCTGCCAGTATGAAAACAAATCTTTCAAACCAGTGAAACTGCTGTATGAATATACTCCCACTACGCAGCCAATCTTAGATGGTGGCTGTGAGTATACTGGGATTTTCTGACTTCCCCAGAGCACAGAGCCTGGCTCTGGGCATCGTTAGAAAGACAGACAGTATTGTGCACTATGGTTTTGCTGGTACTCCTGCCAGTCTCCTCCTAGAGAATTGTTGCATATACAATTCTCATTTTGGTTTCCATCTTAGCCGTGGTGAAGACTGGTAGGCACCTCTACACACAGGCAGCTTTTTGTCCGATTGCATGTTTATTTCAGTAGTCAGGCTGCTGGGGAGTCCCATTTGTATTCTAGAGTACATCACTTCCAAGGGACCTGGGCAGAGTATTTGTTTAATCCTATAACCTAAGCTGTTCAGCATTGTCCCAGTATTTACTAGGGAAGGAAATGGGAGCCTGTTGTCTGTGAGTAAGGCATTTCTTTATCATGGGGTAGCAGTTCTGTTTTAATGGGACACGTACACGAGATGTACAGTAGCGCCTCATCAGAGACACCTTTTGAAAGGGTCATCAGGTCTTGGGTGCAGCTGATCTCTGCTTTAGCAACAACTGCTATTTAATACATGTTCTTAAAAATGTGCACTTAGTCCCGCATGAGGGCGGTGAAGGTTGGCAGAAAGAGACAACGGATAATTTGCAACCTTAGTATAACAAAGCTGTGTCTTTGTGTCATGACTCACAAGGCTCCATACAGCTATGTAAAGAGAGCTATCCGGTAGGACTCCAGTCTCTTTGAAGGCATAGAGCAGAAGTATTGTAGGCTGAGCACCAGAGTGACTGAGCCGTAGGTTAATTAAAATTTTAATGCTTTTCCGTGCATATGACTCTCCCCTCCTGGACAGAGTTATCACAAAAATTATGTGCTATTGCATGAAGTCTTGCTGTGACCCTACTTGGTGTGTGCAGTTCGGGTCATGCTGTTTCAAAAAAATATGTTAGTACTAAAAAATGAAGAAAGAAGGCCATGAGAATGATATCAAAGAGGAACAGATTTCATACGAAGAGAGATGGATTAGACTAGAATAATTCAGCTAGGAAAAGAGGTGAGTGGGAAAGAGAGAAAGAGAACGAGCAAGAGAGAATGAGAGAGAAAGATATGATGTAAAATGGCTTGGAGAAGGTGATCAGGGAAAGATTGCCCTGTAATTCTTATAACAGAACTGAAATGCACTTAAGGAAATTATAAAGCAATTGGTATCAAGAAATAGTTTTTAAAATGCCATAACTAGTCATAAAATGCATTGTTGTAGCTGCCAAAAATACAAAAAAAATGTAAAAAAATAAGTGTTTAGACAAATTGATGAAAGTCTACAAAGACTTACAAACAAAATGTAATGGAGGCTGGTGGAAAAAGCCTAGTGAACACAATGGGAGCTACTGCTCTTGTTCTTTTTGAAAGTGTTTGCTTCAGGCCATTTTCAGGGACTAAAGTGCTGAGTTAAATGGGTGCTTCCTTTTACCAGTAGAGGTGCGTTTATGTACTAAATAAAATCTTGGCACAAATGAATAGTGGTGTGAATGTACATATACACTTAATTCAGCAGTAATGCTACTAACTCAAATATCTTGCCTGAGGATTAGTAACTTTGTAAACCAAATCATTCTGCAGGCTATTTTAATAAAAATAAAGATTGTTTTCCCATCAGTTGTGTACCTGTTGTCTGCGAGCACATGATGGCTCATGCATACATCAATATGTACAGATTTTATGGCCAGATGTTCAGCTGATGTAGAGGTTATGGATCGGTTGAGCTACTCTGACTTACAGCATTTGAGTTTCTCTGAATATTTTAGTGTAATAGGAATAACAGAGTGAGAATTTGGATTTTCCTTAATGAATTCCAGCTCAGAGTCATACAAATGGTGATTCTGTTCCAGTGTATGGTACTATTTCTGGACCAGATTCATTTTTGTGATAGCGATGTATGTTGTTTCGTCCTGCTTAGCATACCATTAACCAGAGCCAGTGCCGTGATTTTGGGAACAGTACAGAGGAACATCTCCTTTGCTGCAGTAGAGCAATATTGATATGCTTCGTATAGAGGTTCTTGAAGCCATGAAAAAATGGTCAGCCTCAGGGCACGAAGAAGGAGACACAAAGGGTGCCCTGGGTCATTTGGCATCTGTCATGCTGGTGTAGAGTGGGGACCCAATTAATTCCCCTGTCTGAGCTTCCATTAGCTTTGGATACTGTTACTGTTTTTTTCTGAGTCTGACTTTTGGCAGGCGGTGACCTCCTGCAAGTCACTGCCTTGAGGCTAAAGCAAATTGATTTTGATTTTGATTTTGCATTTCATTCAAGGAAAAGGTTAGGTATACACTTTCAAGATTAATATAGGGTTGAGGTTTAAATAAAATTAATTGTATTACTTTTCTAGCAGTGTTTCAGTGCATATCTCCATTCTCCTGCTCTCTTCGGTCCATTAAACAAAGTCTTCAAATCCAGTCCTTCCCTGGCTGGAATATTTTTTGATATCTGCAGGTTCTTCTGATTCTATTTTACTGTATGCCCATCTGAGCACTTGACTGAGCATTGCTTGCTGAGGGGGATTTAAATATTCACAGCATTTGGCCACATTTGGTTGCCCCTTCATTACTGCTCCTCTTCCTAACACAGGGACTAACTCAAAAGCCTCATGTGCTGGAGGAGTGGAGAGACTTTTCACTGAATTCATTGGACTTCTGGTTGGTCAGATCCCAAGCACCCACTTTTGGCTTGGCAGTTTTTTAGGAGGTGAGCTTTGGTTTTTGCCAGTCTTACGCAGGAGTCCATAGGAAGAGGAGACTGGAGCACACATCTTTACACTGTAGAGTGGCTGTTGCGATGTGGAGGAAGAACAGTGTGAGGATTTTAATGACACCTGACCCCTTACAAGGGCTGTAAGAATATATATGGGACATTGTGTCATCTTTCCTCCCAGCTTCTTATTCTAAAACCCTTAACCCTGTGCTATACTGAGGCCAAGCTCAGTCTTGTCTGAGCTTCCCAGTGAATGACTTCATTTGAAATAGGTTGCTGGCTGTGTAAAGTGTCTTTACTAAAAGCACACAAGTGTTTGTGGAGTTAAATTGGCTTTCAAGAGTGGTGCCTTTACCCTTGGGTGGTGTCCTTGCTCATCCTGAGCTTTTGCTGTGGAAGCTGGTAGCACATCAGCTGCTCAGCATTTGTGGGTAAGCAAGAACACACCTGGCCTCGCTAATGACTACTCAGTGCCACTTAAAGGCTGATGAGAAGTGAGGGCTGTATTTACAAAGTAAAAATTGCAGTAGTCTGAAACACAGCATGCAGTCATAATGAAACCTTAGCCAGAAGGCAACTCTCAGCATATTTTAGGATCCCAGGACCAAAAGTGATATCCATAATAGTTTGCTTGCTCACCACTGGCACTTAAAGCACCAAGGCTCATTAGCTATCCCATGACTGACCTTCAAGATGTCTAAATATCTTTCTGTCTGCTTTTTGTTTTGGTAAGGGCATCTGCCTGACAATCGAGATACCCAGCTGCTACCCAGACCTCTTTTGGCAGAAGAGATTAGAAATTGGCAGTGCTGAACATGGATCTCCTCACAGGATCCTTGCTAAAAGGTGTTAACTGGATTAGAATCATGGAATCATCATAGAATGGCCAACCCCTCCTGTCATGGGTGGGCACACCTTCCACTAGACCAGGTTACTCAAAGCCCCATCCAACCTGGCCTTGAACACTTCCAGGGGTGGGGCATCCACAACTTCTTTGGGCAAGCTGTTCCAGTGTCTCACCACCCTCACAGTAAAGAATTTCTTTCTAGTATCTAATCTAAATCTATCCTCTTTTAGTTTTAAACTGTTCCCCCTCATCCTGTCACTACACTCCCTCATAAAGAGTCCCTCCCCATCTTTCCTGTAGGCCGCATTAAGTACTGGGAGGTCTCCCAGGAGCCTTCTCTTCTCCAGGCTGAACAACCCCAACTCTCTCAGCCTGTCTTCGTAGGAGAGGTGCTCCAGCCTTCTGATCATCTTCGTCGCCCTCTTCTGGACCCACTGCCCCGCTGCAACAGGTCCATGTCCTTATGTTAGGGGCTCCAGCACTGGATGCAGTACGCCAGATGAGGTCTCATGAGAGTGGAGTAGAGGGGCAGAATCGCCTCCCTTGACCTCCTAGTCACACTTCTTTTGATGCAGCCCAGGATGCGGTTGGCCTCCTGGGCTGCGATTGCATATTGCTGGGTCATGTTGAGCTTCTCATCAACCAATACCCTGAAGTCCTTCTCCTGAGGGCTGCTCTCAATCCATTCTCTGCCCAGCCTGTATTTGTACTTGGGGTTGCCCTGGCTCACGTGCAGGACCTTGCAGTTCGCCTTGTTGAACTTCATGAGGTTGACATGGGCTTCCCTTTCAAGCCTGTCCAGGTCCCTCTGGATGGCATCCCTTTGCTCCAGCATGTTGACTGCTCCACACAGCTTGGTGTCATCGACAAACTTGCTGAGGGTGCACTCAATCCCACTGTCCATGTCGCTGACAAAGATGTTGAACAGCACCTGTCCCAATACTGACCCCTGAGGAACACCACTTGTCACTGGTCACCACTTGGACATGGAGGCATTGACCACAAGTCTTTGTGACCATCCAGCCAATCCGTTATCCACTGAGTGGTCTATTGGTCAAATCCATGTCTCTGCAATCTAGAGACCAGGATGTTGTATGGGACAGTGTCAAATGCTGTGCACAAGTCCAGGTAGATGATGTCAGTTGCTCTTCCCTTATCCACCAACTGCTGTTGTAGAAGGCCTCCAGATTTGTTGGACATGACTTGCCCTTAGTTGAAGCCATGTTGGCTGTCACAAATCACCTCCTTATTTTCCATGTGCCTTAGCAGAGTTTCCAGGAGGATCTGCACAATGATCTTGCCAGGCACAGAGGTGACACTGACTGGCCTGCAGATCCCCAGGTCTTCCTTTTTTCCTTTTTTAAAAATCATAGAATCATAGAATGGTTTAGGTTGGAAGGGACCTTGAAGATCATCGAGTTCCAACCCCCCTGCCATAGGCAGGGACACCTCCCACTAGACCAGGTTGCCCAAGGCCACGTCCAGCCTGGCCTTGAACACCTCCAGGGACGGGGCTTCCACAACTTCTCTGGGCAACCTGTTCCAGTGCCTCACCACCCTTAAAGTGAAAAACGTCTTCCTAATGATTAATCTAAACCTGCCCTCTTCCAGCTTAAAGCCATTCCCCCTCGTCCTATCACTACATGCCCTAGTAAAAAGTCCTTCCCCAGCTCTCCTGTAGGCCTCCTTTAGGTACTGGAAGGCTGCAATAAGATCTCCCCGGAGCCTTCTCTTCTCCAGGCTGAACAGCCCCAACTCTCTCATCCTCTCCTCATAGGAGAGGTGCTCCAGCCCTCGGATCATCCTCGTGGCTCTCCTCTGGACATGCTCCAGCAGGTCCATGTCCTTCTTATGTTGGGGACTCCAGAGCTGGATGCAGTACTCCAGGTGGGGTCTCATGAGAGCGGAGTAGAGGGGCAGAATCACCTCCCTTGACCTGCTGGCCACACTTCTTTTGATGCAGCCCAGGATACGGTTGGCCTTCTGGGCTGCGATCGCACATTGCTGGTTCATGTCGAGCTTCTCATCAATCATCACCCCCAGGTCCTTCTCCACAGGGCTGCTCTCCAGCCATTTCCCGCCGAGCCTGTATTTGTGCTTGGGATTGCCCCGACCCAGATGTAGGACCTTGCACTTGGCCTTGTTGAACTGCATGAGGTTGGCTTGGGCCCACCTCTCCAGCCTGTCCAGGTCTCTCTGGATGGCATCCCTCCCCTCCAGCGTGTCTGCCTCGCCAAACAGCTTGGTATCATCAGCAAACTTGCTGAGGGTGCACTCTACCCCACTGTCCATGTCACTGACAAAGATGTTGAATAGTACAGGTCTCAGTACCGACCCCTGAGGAACGCCACGCGTCACTGCTCTCCACTTGGACACCGAGCCGTTGACCGCAACTCTTTGAGTGCGACCGTCCAGCCAGTACTTTATCCACCGAGTGGTCCATTTATCGAGTCCATGTCTATTCAATTTAGAGACCAGGATATCGTGTGGGACAGTGTCAAACGCTTTGCACAAGTCCAGGTAGATGAAAAATGAGGGTTATATTTCCCCTTTTGCAGTCAGTGGGACCTTCACCAGACTGCCACAACTTCTCAAATATGATCAAAGTTTTTTCTTCTCCATTGGGCAAGAATCATGTTGCTAACATGCCATCAAGGAAAGAGGAGGCTCAGCCTCTGCAGGAATGACTTCTGATGATCATTAAGTACTATCACATGTAAAGCCAGGCTGGTTTGACAGTGTAGGCTGTCATCCAATTAAAGCAACCTTTATGGACAAGACCATGAAATACATGAGGCAAAAATGAAACTGTATAAGATTATTTTTTTTTTCTCCACATAGTTTGCACATTTTACTGTCAGGAGAGAAATTAAAGATTCTTGTTCCTGGTTTCAAGTTTACGTCTGACTTGTTTGGTTTGTCTGTTTTGTTTGTCTTATGAGGTGTTAGCCTTACAAGAAAGAATTGGTAACACCTATAGTCTGTTGCTGCAAGGCGGTGTGTAATGAAATTTTTGTGAAGTTGAAGATTTAAAATGCTTTTAAAATTTGGCCTGACAAGCTAACTCAAAATGTTATATTTTCCTTTCACCTGAGGATTTTTTTTCTTTTTCAGCAAAATTGTTAAAAAAAGATTGATACATGGAAAAAGCATTTTGCAAAGCCAGATGCTTTTCAATTGAAAATTCCTGCAGAAAACCTTCGATGAATTTATGGGAACCTTAATCTGGTCCTAGCTATAACAGCTAATTAATCTTGGAATAAATATAGCATGAGTACTCTATAATAGAGATGAGGCATAGTTATTAATTATTAATAGTCAATGCTGTAAGGCTGGAAGATAAGTACTCAGGGGAAGATCTTTCCTAAAACTCAAATTGAAATATGCAAACAAATATAGGGGTGGCTATTTTCAGAAGTACTAGCAATGACTAGGTGTTTATCTTCCCCTGACAGAATGCATTAAGCACCTAATTGCTGTGTCTTTGAAAATCTTACAAATTATAAAGTAACTGCTCAGTTTTCTGGAAGATTCAGCTGAATTGCCTACACATTTGCAATCTTCCACCAACAGAAGGTCACCACAGAAATCTGAGCTTCTAAAATCTGCCTGTCAGTTCCTTGACCTCCAAGTGAAAGTCTAGACTGCATAATTGCTCAGTGTCTTTTCAATCCATTTTTAACCCATGGAAGTCAGGTTGTAGTGAAACATGTTTGCTTTTGGGCATGCTGGCTAAATCTGCATTCCTGGGGGTGTGGTGCACTGCCTGAGGAATTTTACCCATGTTTCCCCTTTTTCATTATTCATATGGTGAATTCTGAGGGTTTCATATCTGCAAATTGGCTTTTTTTTACCTCTGACTTTTTGTTAGAATAGGTAATTGACTTTTCCAAACAGCTGTAAACGCTGACCTGGTCTGTGCTAACATTTCAGCCTGGCCTTTCCGAAAGAGATATCAAACAAATTGTGTTGTGCTCCTGCTAGATGAAAAGAGTGAGATACCTCTTAACTCTCAGTTTCCTGGGAACAGCACAGCGTGGCTCAGTGTCCAAGTTCCTTTTGGCACTGTCCTGAGACTTCGGCTAGGACTGCCTAGATCCTGGTGAAGGTGGGGTGGGCATGTGAAGAGGTTAAGGAAGGAAAAGTTGCGTATCTGTGTGTCTTGACTGGTTTCCTATCTGTGAATTCATGCTGGGTTATGTATCTATGAAGTACGGCAGACTGTATCAAACTTCTTAAATTGCCTTACCTTTTTATGAACAACCCTCACACCCTGTTATTCAGAGCAAAATGTATAAGTAATGTATCCGTGTGATCTAAAAAAAGAATGAAATGAGCTAGATATTTTTGGTAAGTTGATGAAACAGTCATTGCTTTCTCAGTCCTGTTTCTTTCTTCCTTTCCCCAAAAAAGAGAGATACTGGGGAGAGGGAAGAGGTGAAGAAATGGTGTGGGGTTGGTGGTTGTTGTTGCTGCTGTTTGAAGTTTAGGGTTGTTGGCTTTTTGTTTAGTTTGTCTTTTGAGTACCAGGGTTTCATATCAGTTTCTCAGTGATAAGTAAGCTTCAGACAGAAATACGTGGTAGTGCTTATCTCCAGTATTGCTGTGAACTATATTCAGGAGTTTCTGAGCAGCCGTAGCGTATAAGCTGCAGATATTTGAAGATGTTCTTTCCAAAATATTTTTGTCAGCAGTTCTCTTCCAGAAAACTAATTTACAGTTACCTCTGATTTTGACTGAATACTTGGGACATCATGATTTTTCAAACGATAATTTTCTGTCACCAACTAACAACTCCTATGAAATATCTTCCCCTTGCCTTTCTCTGTAGTAGAATTACTGTAAGTTATGAGGAAAAATAGTAGCTGATGTTGGATATTTTAAGTATTACATATGGTTTAAAAAATGCTAGGTTTTCTTTTTGCAGTAGACCATAGGGTTTTAGAGCCAGAATGAAAAGGGTTAAAAATTAAACCCCTTAGTGTTGATTGTGCTTATTAAAACTGAATACTTTGCTTTTTGACCAGCTGCTTCTGCAGCATAAATCTCATATTAGTGTGGAGATTTTCTGCTTACAGGAAAAATCCTAGTACAAATGCTGTTGGCTGTGGTCAGAAGTTGCACTTGAATATCAGCATGTTCTTTTGTCAACAAAAACATCCTCCTGAACAGTTCAGCTTGTGTGAGCAGGGGATGTGCTAAGGCTCTTAACTAAAATGTGAGCCTAGCTTTTCGTCACAGAAGCATCTGAGTTTATTCTCCAGGAGAATAAAAAAATGAAAATTTTCCTGCCATTGCAGCCTTTCCCTGGAAAGTTATGCACCAACTGGTAGGCATCCATACCTCTCTGTTGTGCATTGACTGTCTGTACCATAAACATTTCATGGAGAATTACATTCTTTTTCCCTGCAGATTTTTAGTTCTTGCTAGAAGAGAACAATAGCTTGTGTTCTGAGGGTGCTGACTGAGAATAGAGTATTTGCACATGTTTTAGTTATAAGAACTGTAGAAGACATCATTAATGAACAGACGATGTTAATGTTTCTGAACACTCTGTCCTACTGTCCAATATGATCATTATTCTGGAAAAAAATAGCTGAAAGTGTAAGACTGAAATGTCTGCTGCAAACTAATCACCAGAACCTGTCTTCTTTAGATTTGTCTTTGAAATATTTGTCTTATTTTTGTCTCAATGACATCTTATAAGCAGTGGTAACATCAAGTGTGCTTATACAGTGCAATTCCAGTATTATAACAGTATGGAGGTACTTTTTCCAGTTTATGTATGTCTTAGTGAAACAAAAGTCCTACTTTTTATTTTTGGTACCATATACATCTACAAGGATGTTGTTGTCTACTGTGATCCATATTAACCTCTGCTCTCTGCTTTGCCTTTCCAGCACTGGCTTGAGCCCAACAAGTCCATCTTCAGGCAAATGAAATGTAAGTGTTGAGAGCTCATGTTTTTAAACTGCTTTTGAAATGCCCAAAGGTTTTCCTGTGCTTCCATGCAGTAATTTAGAGTATGCTTCATTTGTTTCCTGGTGCAAATACGCCCTTCGCGTTCTGTCTGGACTCCTAAAAACTCCGCGCTACTCTCATTTCACTGTCTCACAGTCCTCTCTGCACATGAAGAGCTTTCCCTCACTGCTGAAGGCTGGAGCCAGAGGCCAGCTGATGTGTGGGGGGTGGCAGATCTGGTGGGAAGATCTGTATGTTCTGCCTCTCTTTTTCTGTTAGACACAACCAGCCACTGGGAGATGGCACTAGGCTATGGAGTGTGGCAGTCTTTAGGTGGTGGGCTCCTACCACAGGCAAGTGGAAAATTACAGTTGTTATTTTAAAAGGACTCCTCAAAATAGGAATGTACTATTTTAATTATCTTTTTGAAATGTTATGGTCTGGCTCATCCTTTCCATTAAATGGGCCAGCTGTGAAGACTTCTTCAGGAAACAGAACTACTTAGGTACTTAGAAGTTTATATACAGCAGAGGAAGGGAATGTTTCTTTGGCAGTTCTGGAGACTTGATTTAGGCCATTGGGAGTTGTCTCTTTAATAAAAGCTGTTGTCTGTCTATCTACTTAGTATATGAAATGAAGGAGAATTTTTCTCACATACCCTTTGTATGCACTTGTTTCCCATTTTAGGCATAAGTATAAGGTGTCTTTTCTGTCAGAGATAATGTATTTTAAAATGTGATGTGGTTTAAGAGATTGTCTAATATGTAAAAACAGTTAATCCTGGATGTTGGCTGGACTACATGGAATACTTCAAGAAATTCTTCCATTAATGCAGCAATAGTGTATATCGCAACATGTGCACATGTGTGTATATAAGCATGCACACATATACCTAGCATATTCAGTGTGAACTGTTTATAGCTAGTGTTTAGATAGCTGGAGTGTTATCCAGTAAAAAACAAGTTCAAGAACGTGAAGCTAAAACTAAGTTGTGCTCCTCTGCTGTGCTAGTGAAGGAAGAAAAGAGGGACTGTAATAATTACAAATTGTCTTTATCTCTTCCTTCCTTCCAGTGTGTTACCAAAAGTAGAACACCGTTTCCCTCAAAGTATCCTTTAATCTGCATTTGTATCACTGCTTTTGCCCAACAAAGTGTAGGGGCTCATGCTTCTTTTTGCACTTTGCATAGCAACATATTCAGGTACTCTGCCAACAGATGCCCTCACCGAGAGTGTTTTGATTTATTCCAAACAACTCTATCTGCATATAGATGTTGCCTAGATGTGATTGATGGTACTCCATAAATTCCATAGATGTTGTGATGTGATGGTCTCATCAGAGGACTTGTGTAGCTTTTGGGGTAGAATCCTAATCAAAACTCTGAAGACTGAAAAATGAGTGCACAGAAAAAAAGCAAAATAAAATGCAGCTAGTATGAGGTTATTTATCATGGTGAAAAGGTCTCAACAACAGCAGCAAAAGAGAATGAGACACTAACAAAGGCGTTTTCTTACCAGCCTTAGATTTAGGACATAAAACTAGAATTAACTATGTGATTGACTTTTGATGAGCAACTTCAGTTTTAATACTGGTGTAACTTAACTATATCTTTTGTCACAGACTAAGAACTTTAGTTTCTACAATAACCCTTTAAGGAAACAAAAACAAGGAGATACGCATTTTATATGCACGTGTAGAATCCACATAGATTATGCATAAATGTATCCTTTGCTACCACAGGTTTCAAGGATGGTTTTTGTAAGCATTTGACATCAGGAACCTCTTGATTTATTTTTACAAAAATATGCTATATTAATGTAGAACACAAAACCGTTTCTAAAGGCATGCAAGGTTAATTATTATTTTGTCTAAAAATATTCAGTTCACTATGAAAAGGTTTAGGCTTAGAATAAGAAATTACCAATATTCATTTGAAAAGCATCGCAGTCTCAGGTGCCACAACTGAGGACTGAAATTAGTAGCAGGTGGAAAGTGTAAAAACTGAAGCAGTGAAGTGACTGGTTAATAGAACATACATTATTTATATGACTTCTGGAAGAAATCATGGCAGAAAGCTATTCACAGTGACAGTATTAGACGATTTCATTTTCTTTCTTTGCCATTAAAGAATTCAGGAAACAGGGAAATGATGTTTTGTAAGAATGGACTTTCATTTCCTGTGATGCAAGAGTAGGTTATATTAATACTAATGATGCAAAATGTTCTAAATTCAGTTGAATACTCAGATTTACATAGCATTACAGAGCGCTTGCATACGTACAGCAAAATTTGAAAAATGAGGTGTGCTTTCTCTCAGCTACTGTTTGTGGGGAGCTTCATTTTCCCCCAGCACAGTAACAAATTTTTCAGTATATTTATTCATGCAGCTCACTGTTGACAAATATTCAGAGCAAAAAACGAATGACTAGGACTAGTGTTCTAATACAAATTGTAGTAGGTACTAGATTTCATGGGCCCCAGTAGTACATGAATCATTCAGTCATGATCCCTCTATATAGTCAGGCTGTACAGAAATCACAATTTGACAGCTATACATTTGTGTCGGTGGTACAGAATGTTGTATGTTTGAAGCTCTGAAGTCTGCATTGGTTCTTGTGTGATGCGCTACCATTTTAATTTCTTTAGCTTTGGCAAAGCTTGCTTTAAGTTCATAGTTAGTAACACTGGGATACGACAGAAGGAATCTTTCAAAATATTTTATATTTTGTCTTATCACATATGAAACCATATTTAAATGTGTCCTGGTGCAACACAGAAAGAATGAAGGCATGGCCTGTTTTTTGTCTCAGTGTCTACCTTTGCATTTTCCATCTTCACTGAAATGAAGCATATAACATGATGTGTGAGGTCTAGGTCTGTGCCTCAGCCATTTTTACTACTAGTTTTGGTTGAGAGGGGAAATTTTAGTCTCTGAGAAATGTCCTGAATCACTGCCAGTCTTGTTTGTATTTGTTGAAGCCAGTTGGTGGCCAGTGGTCAGTAGCTGTGAGCACCATTCTTCCAATAGGGTGTTGAAAAACTCTCTGGAAGGTTGTCTCAGGCAGCTGCATCTTCGTAGGTCTAGATAAAGTCCTTTTAAAACCAGTTTTTCTTTTCTTTTGCATGTTTTTGTGTACACTGTTATTCTCTCCCAGGCGCTGACAGTAAAGTTCCTCTCCATTTGGCCATCTTACATTTATTTTACTTATTTTCTGCCTAGGAATGTCTTGGTGTAAATCCTACTGGTCACATCAGCACTAATGTTTAAGTAAAGAGCAGAGTTTTCCCATGCAGTTTCCCTCTCTCTGTTTTCATTAATTTTAAAGGTTGTTCTGTATAATAATAAGTATGCAGTTGTCCTGTAACTGGCTTAGTTGGGAAATATCCAACTATATGGGTTTTGTTATTGATGACAGTGGAATAGAATTGATTCTGTTGCTCTGATGTGCAGGAGTTCAAAATTTGCATGTTTTTCTTGCTGCCTTGCATCTCAGATGATCTGAGAGAGTAATGCAAAAAGGATGTTCTCCCATGTCAGGCCACTGGAATTTGTTAAATTAATTTCCTTAATCTCTAATGCTGTCATAAAATATGAAAGGAGATGGAACAAAATAGGGGAAACAAGAACACAGATGCTGAGATGGGTTGTGGAAAACTTTCTAAAGATTCTTAAATCTCAACAAACTTGTCATCAGTTTTGGTGTCTCAGTACAAATCTGAAAAAGTTTAATGAAATATGAGGTGCATAAATCCATGCACAGTGAAAACAGGAAGTTTTTTGTGATTCTGCAGGCACTAATCTGAATGCCATGTATTCTTTACCTATGATCCTCATGTAGATTTCATAACACGCTTTAAAGCATTACCATGACTGGTTGACAAAAATCCACTTTGTCTTGTGTTGTCCCATAACTAATTGAGTGCAATGAGGAAGACTCCACAATTAGAGGTTTGTGATAGCTGAGGTATCTCTTATGCATAAAATAATAGCACTGAGTACTGTTCTGTCTGTCTTAAACACACTCAGCAAGCGGTATGGATAAACAGCTGATTCATTTGGTAAGGGAAGTGGTATATGGAAACAGCAGCATATGCCTTAGGGTTCCCCAGAGATCCTTATGCAGCACCAGTGAATATGAAGACTGTTTTGAGTGTAATGTTTTTGGTTTTTTCTTTTCTTTTCAAATGAGCACTAACTTCTGGTAGGGTAGGGTAGTTCAGAGAGTAAGTAACATCAAGGAGAGATGCAGGAAGTTTTCTGCAGTGTTGCATTCTCAGGGTTATGAAGATAATTTAAACATCTGCTTCTGGCTCTCAGTATCACTCTGTACCCTGTGTTTAATCAAAAAAACCTCCAACACTGCCAGTACAGCTCATTACAGAAGCTAGTATTTGTGCTGGATGAAAAGCAGGTTGTTAAAAACAAACAGGAAACCTTCCCAAAAGTGGCAGCTGAGACTCTTCCATCCTTCTCCCTCTTTGGTTCACACTTCTAAAATGCCAATCAAGTTTTTCATGAGGTTTTAAAAACTATTTTTCTCTTACATAATTATTTTTTTCTTATTGTTTCAGATTGTCTTTCTATGAAGAGAATGGTAATATGAGTTTGTAGTTTTTCTCAGGCTTATCTTTCCCTATAAGCTCTTAATCTACACAGAAGACAAATGATTCAGTGGGCTTTGCTTAAAAATGAAGAGACTTGGTCCCTTACACGTTGGTATCTGTGCCAAGGGGTGCAGCTCCCACATTGCTCTTTGCTCCGGTCAGGGTGTTACAGGTTTGGTTTTTAGCTAGGAGATCCTTACTGTTTCATGTACATTGGATAGTTTGTCTTAGTTAAATGCAACTGAAATTAACCTTAAAAACATACAATCAGTTGCCTGGAAACCTTCCACGCTGTGTGTACAGTTCCTTCATGAGGGTCTAGATGATGACTCGTTTCAGCATTTGATATCTTTTAAATGGTTTTATTTGTTCTTTTGCCTTCATCTCTTATGTGCTGTTACCACATGAACTGGCAAATTAATAGCCCTGTTGCAATGGAGTTTGCAGTCAGTACTGTTCTTCATGCTAAAATCCTTTGAAATTATTGTAATTGTGAATCTTTTTTAGTGAGAAAGCAAAGCCTGTGATGGTAGGAAATTCTGACGAAGCCTTGGGCATTTCTCTGTACCAGCTGCTCCTTATCTGACAGATAAAGGACCACTCTGAAAGAAAAGGCTTGTGGCTATTATAAAACTGATTATATTCAGGCTAGTTTTGTGTTGAAGAAATGTTCTTCTGCAAATTGAGTTCTGTTTTGGGAAGGTTTGTTGTTAATGTTTCAGCTTTAATGTGTGAGTAAGTGGTAGAAAGTAATTTTGCTTTCAACGAATTGAGGAATTGTCTGGCTTGACAATCTCATCTCTTGAGCTGATACAATTCACTGCTTGTCTGTCTTTCCACTAAAAGAATATAGTGAATGAGAGAATATGAGGTTCTCATGTGTGTTTCTCCAGTGCTGTAAAATCTGTAAGAAAAAGGCCTTACTTATCATCAAATGCATTTTTGGAGGAACATAAGGCTTATAATCAATTTTTAAATTAAGATGGAGAGGAAAGTAGATAGCTGTGGGGGTTCCCTCCTTCCTCTTTCAAGTGTTCATTGTTTGTGGCTGGTTTTCTAACTGGGAAAAAGGAAGAGAAAAAGAGGATCCCATTTCCTTCTGTAATTGCAAGGTACCTTCTTATCCCATCTCCAGAGATTAATTGGATGGAGGAGATCATATTCTTTTTAACATTTCAAATTGCGGGTCGGGATTGTGCTGTTCTTGGAGGTGTTGCTGAGACAGGACCCCCGTTTAGCAGGCTGCAGCAGCCTTGTTTTGTACCGCTTGTTGCCCTGCTGAGGAGGAATATTGTTACAGAAGCTGGAGTCCAGGAAAAGGTTTGCAAAGTAGGCTTCAAACTGCCTTGTCAAATCTCCTGCATATTCTGTGCATTGGTGTATACTTCTGTCACGTTCTGTTCTTCTGCTACAAGGAAAACATTTCCTATTATAACCTTTTCTATTAACTGAATGTGGGCTATTTTTTAGTGCAGTGTATGCCATCCTTTCCTCACTATGATACTCTCTGCATATGGGGCAGCTGTTGTTTTTCTGTGGTTGCCACATACTGCCAGAGTGTGGCTCTTCTACCGTAAATTTTACATATTTTTTTCTTTCTTTTTACCACAGCCAAAGTTCCAGTCATCGACATCCAAAAATTTGGGTAAAATTCAGTACATTTTTAGGGTTTTGCAGTAGGCTTGTACTAGCTAAGGCCCTGCAGAGCCATGCGCTAGCTTTTCTTATTTCTGCATCCCTATTTCAAGCACAAACTACTTCCAGATCTGCCAGGACACTTAAAAGTCCTATTTTGCTGAGGAGGAGCTCTTTCTCATTTAATTCAGATCGGCTCTTGTGTTGCGTTTTGTGAGTGGAACCGTATTCTGAAAGGGCAAGTTTCTCTCCCTTGTGTAGTTTTAAGAAGTCTGTTGAGACATAACCATTCAAGATGACTTACGTTATCTTTTGCTTTGTCCTGGCAACATGACTCCTTAGTGCATTACTGGATGGCTGTTTTCCTTTCTGGGACATTGAATTCAGTTTACCTTCTAGTTTGCCATTAAAGGGCAGGGAGGACATAATCGTGTCCTCTGTTTTCCAGCCTGTTTCCAGTCACTGTGAGACAATGCTGCAGTCACATCCAAGAAGCCGAAACCCAGAGAAAGCAGTCCGAGTGTTTTTCTTGCCTTCAGAGGGCTTGTCCAGATTTGATTAGATTGAATGTTCAAACCATCCCTAGAGAACACTTCAGGCTTGTTTTTCTTTCTCCATTTCCTCGTTTGTTTCTATTTGTTATTGTTTCCTTGCTTTCTTTTTTTCTGTATTTTGCGTCTCTCCATTCCTATCTCTTCTGACGTTCCTCCTTCTGTCTTAAATGAGTAGTTATTTAAACAAGTAAAAAAATGTGAAATCAAAAGTTTTTGTTGAGGCTGACTATACTTAAAAACGTGCAACATGAAGTCTTGAAAGGGGAAAATATTCCTTCAATTTCAAAAGCAGTTGAACCCTCCAAAAGATACCAACCATAACAAAAGATGTAATGCATTTGTATTTTGTGTTGCTTTTGTACATCACATGGAACTATGTGATATCCAGAGATGTGTTTTTGGAAAACTGCAGCGTACAGGTAAATGCTGCAGTCAAAGTAGCTTCAAGACTATCATGATTGTTGAACTGATTTCCACATGCAGTTTATACAAGCCAATGAGCTAGTAAACTTGAGGAGATGGTACAGTAAAATATTCTGGTAGTTTAGTGATTACTGTTACAGATTACGATGACTAAAATGTAATTCTCTGTTTCACCTGTTCTCTTCCTGCATTTTCTCTGTAATTTTCTCTGCCCTTTTCTTCTGACTTCCATTCTTTTCCCCCTGTAAAGGCATCATCTCTTCAAGATCTAGGAAGATTAGATTGACCTTGGTGTGCATGGAGTATACATTAAGACTAAGGGACTTTTAAAACTAACTGGAATATTATAGATCTGCACTTTACTATGAATTAAAGTTGTATGGATGCTTTCCTTTAAAAAAACCAAACCAAAACCAAACCACGAAACCCTAATTTGTTAAAATTAAGGGTCTATAAATGTTGAGTACTAGTGTAAATGTATGCATAAAGTTAATTTCACGGTTAAATATTTTAATAAAAGGATTATAAGTCTGCACTCAGGTCTGTAGGACGCTCCCAAAAGAGCACAGTGATCAGACGTTCCTATTTTGTTTGAAGGCTCAGCTTTTCCTCTCTTTCTGCCCATCTAAAAACGGTGGTGCTGGTAAACAGTTTGGTAAAGAGGACCCTTGTGCAGCTTACTGTGCCAAGGCCCTTGCTGCTTGGACAGCAATTCTGCCCTGGTGCTCACTCCATCCCTATGCTCTCTCTTGGCAGCAGACCTGCCAGTTGCCATGGCCTCCATAATGTAGGTGGGTTCTTTCCCCACACTGTTTAGGTTTTGAAGGTGTGGTATTTTCCTTCTCACTTTGAACTGAAATTTAAAATGTGAAATTACCTGGCTACAGATAGCTCTGAGGCCTCTACCTACCTGCGCATTGTGCCTAATGTGATATTTTTAAGTCTTCTACTTGGTTTTCACATATCTTTTATCCTAACATGATTATCACAAGATGCCTCTTTGATTAGAATAATAGTCTTTGATTTGCTTTCTGTCCCTCCTGTAATCACTGGAAGATCACTGGCCTAGGATTAGGTGGTATTTTGAATGCTATCGAAGATACAACAGTGGTATATAAAGCTATGTTCATTAATGTAAAACCAAGAGACACTGATTACAGAATTGAAATCATACCTGTTACTGTGATTCTTTCTCTTCCTTTTTTCTTTTCCTTTCTTCCTTTCTTCCTCTCTTTGTCTCTTTCTGTCTTTCTGTCTCTCTTTTTCTTTTTTCTTTCTTTCTCTTTTTCTTTTTTCTTTATCTTTTTCTTTTTTCTCTTTTTCTCTTCTCTCTTTCTCTCTTTCTCACTCTTTCTTTCTTCCTTCCTTTCCTCCCTTCCTCCTTTCCTCCTTCCTTTCCTCCGTTCCATGTTTCCTCCTTTCATGCTTTCTTTAGCTTCATTAACCAAATTTCATTAATGGTTGCTTCCATTTTTTTAGTCTAGGCATTATCATTATCAGGAATAACAAACATACATAACACCTTTGTATCTCATTGTGACAAGATGCAATTGCTTCCTGTTTATCAATTGCCAAAAAAAAAAAAAAAAAAAGAGCAGCTGAAATGTGTTTTGTACAATAAGTCTTGTGAGGTGCAAACCCATTTATACATTGATTTGCGTGATTTGCGCAGGTTATCTGTATTTTGCACGTGCTTTGGCCTTCTTTGTCATATGTTTTGTTCTTTTCGTGTGTATATATAATATGAATTGGTTTTGTTTGAATCCCTGCCTGATACTTCAGAGCTAACCATCACACAGACTACTTTGTAAGACTCTTGGAGGCCACTCCTTCAGAGTGGCTCAGGCAATGTTTGTTTGCTACTGTTCTCATGCTTTTTCTTTGTCATGTTTCAGCTCATCCACCATATACCATGTGCTTTAGAGTGAAATTCTACCCACATGAACCCTTGAAGATTAAAGAAGAGCTCACCAGGTATTTTTTTGTTTGTTTGTTTGTCTGTGCATTTAATGTACATTGTTAACAAGTTCAAAATAAAACACTGTTGTGTAGGGTAAAATAGCAGAGTAGACAGACATTTGCACTACTGAGAGCTTTTTTATTTATTGTCATACGTATGGCTTTTTAAAAGCAGTTTAAGGGGACTTCTCTATAACATACAGAGAAGTAGTGATGCTGTTGAACTTTCAGAGAGTCAGTGGTCAAATGACTGGGCAAGGATTATCCTGACTCTTCCCTTGGCAAGGATTGTCGTCTTGAGTAAGTTCCTTTTGTGTCTTAGTTTTTCCTTTTTGTGTGAAATAATCTGTGAAGTTTAATTCAGTAATGGCCCTAACCCCTTCAGCAGGAACATGAATAGCCTCACTGAATTTTTTCTTGTGTGTGTCTTTAGGACCACAAACAGGATAGTATTTTTAAAGTACTGATAGACCTTTAGCAAACTGATGTAGACATGCATTGTATTTATATTTTTAAAGTATAGCTGCTCTGGAGATTGAGAAGTCTTGCTGCTTCCATTGGAATTTTGCAGCCTTTGCTGTGAAAACACACCTGTGCAACTGATCAGCCATGCTTAACAAATGGGAGTTTTGTCCTTCCTACTAGCTGTTGTGAATATTTTCTTGCTCTGGGTACTTTTCAAGAAATGTACCTGGGGGAAAGGATGTAGGAAAGTAACAGCTCCTTTGACCTGAGCACCAGCTGTGCAGGACTGTGTGTACACCTTACCGTGTTGTTAGTCAGCAGGTCACACCAGTGACTCGTAGTGGCATGTTGCAGAAGCACGGAACACCTGAGCACTTGTTGCCTTGAGTTCTTCACCGGTGCTTTCCCCAAGCCCTGCAAAGTCTTGTGCTCAGGAGTCACTTCATGAATGGGAGTGATCCCGTTGTCCCTGGTCTTGTACTGAAAGTTTCAGGAACAGCTTGCGTTCTGCTGAGTGGTAAGTTTATAGTTTGTATAGAGCAGCTGGAACATGCAGTTCATATTATAACTGTTTGTCTTGGATGAAATACTAAAACTGTTAGCTGAGTGAACAGGTTGTAAACCAGGAAGTCAAGGGATTTTCATTATTTGTTAGTGTTTGTCCTTGGATGAACATTTTACTTTTTATGAGCCAGAGTATAAACTTCATACAGACCTTCCTCATTCAACAGCCTTAATTAATTGATTTTTTTTTTCCTTTTAACTACTTGGACACCCTCCCAGGAGAAGTTTTATCGAAATGCAGAGCACCTAGATTTAGCTCACTGAAGTGTATTCTGCTGTCAGTATGTTTTAGGCTTTTCTGGCACATCTCAAATTAATTTTTAAAGTCAAGCTGCTGTATGAAAACTGTTTTACGGTCCTTTGTTAAAACTAATACTATTAAGACCTTAAAAAGGAGAAATAATTTCTCTTTTCATGTGTCCACCTTGTGCACGATACCTTTTTGTATCTGATCAGCTTTATAGTTTCCCGCTGTTGCTATTTGGGAAGCTTTTCTTTGTCTCTGCCCAGGTCTTTTACACAATAACAAAGTATAGGAAATGCTCCTGAAATGAGCAAGTGAAGTGTAGTTGTGTAAGTCGCCTCCGAGAATTTGCTTCATCGTCTAAAGCAGAGGGTCAGATGCAAGGTGATGCTGTAAATTGGCTTGAGTTAAATTTTTTTCTTGAATTGCAATGATAGGTGAAATTCAAGAAGAAATGAGTCCAGTAGTATTTGACAGAGGGCAGTTATGAAACCTTGATAGCTAGTTGGCATTTTGGTAGATTTTTTTTTTTTTTTTAGCTCTGGTCTGTTCACTGGACAATCACATTTGTTGCAGTGTGTGCTTAAGACGATTTGAGAATAAATTAATAATATTGTCACCCTTTGGCTTAAAAGCCATCTGTACTTCATAGCTGTATATAGAGTCAGCTGAGTCAGAGTAATAGTGTTTTGTATTTCTGCATTTCTCTGTGGCTAAGCATGTCACAGAGATGGTCTCTTCTCCAACTGGGTAGAAGTCTGATGGGTATCCGTAGTCCCCATTTAGATAATGAAATTAAGATACAGTAAGACTCATTCTGTCACATTGTCATACTGCTCTTTGGTTCAGAATATTAATTAACCCTGTCTAAATCCCCCATGTGGATTATTGTTAATGCAGTCTTTGTAAAAGCTTTATAGGAATAAATCTTTAATGAAGTACTGTAGAGACATCAAAGAGATGTACAGATGTTAAAAAGAGCTGGTTTTCCTGCTTTTCCGTGGCAATATCTGATGTTAAAAAATTATTCAGTACATGAAACTGTGTGCGTGTGGCATAAATTGTTGGATTTCTGTGAAAATAGTGTAACATGGACAGAAATACTATTCAGGATTTAGATATCACTTGCAGGAAGAAAAATGAGTATTTGTCACGTCAGATTAATGCTGCTTCATTTCTGTCCTACCTTTGGTAGGCTGGATTGGACTGTAGTCCTTGAGTTAGTCTGTGGTTTTACAGGTGCGACTATTTTCAGGAAAGTAAGATGGAGAATGACCTGGCTGAAGTCACCCTTCTCTCTATGGTATTACAGAAAAAAAAACAACTGCAAGAGCCTGAAAATGTGCACACTGTGTGTTCAGAGGCCAGGAGTGCCTTGGGCAAAGGATCGAGCCACACGCTTGCCTGTCAGTGCATTTCGTTCCACTGCTAAGGACATCTGTGAATATCGTCAGTCACGTCGCACCATTACACTCGCTTACTTTCATCTTCCCTCGTTTTAATTAACGATCGCTTCCACAGCTATGCTTTTGAAATAAAATCAGTGCCTGCCTCTGGATGTTAAGGCACTTTGAGATGTTATTGCTAAATAAGGAATTTCGTAGACTCAAGACAAAATTCTTTCCTCTCGCTGCAGAAGGAGGTTCTGTGTGGTCCTTGATCACTATTTTCTCTCGAGTCAGATGGTGTTAGGGTTGCAATTCACAAGTTACCTTCAGTGGCCATGGGGATTGTCACCTTGAGCTCTCTTGTTTTTGTAATAACAGACTACTTGAAACCCCACTTGTCAGCAAAGTCCAAATCTTACGGTACTTCAATGCTTCACCTTCTTAACTCATCTCCTTAACGTGTGTCACCCTGGATTTAGAAGATCTGTCCTTATTTCTGGAAATACTGCTTCCTCAGCAGGGCAGTGAGGCCATACATGTTTGAAGCGTGTTTGAGAAAGACTAAAGACACACTTTTCAATAGTTAAACTAATCAGGCAGTTTTTCCAATGCCTTTTAAAAATTTTTTATGAGAAAGTGGTAAGGATTTAATTTACTTCCTCAAATGATGAGGCTTCTGAATTTATTTCAGGTGCATTGGAGGCTCAGCAGATTGCAGCAGAAAGAGTGAATATGGATTTTTGAATGGTTTATGGGATCTTTTAAACAGAGATAAGTGCTCAACCTTAGTAGAATAGTGATGTTCCTCTATGCTGTGGACATCTCTGAGGGTTTGACTTCTGTTCCATGTGCAGTAGCTGGAGGATGTCAGGCTCTTCTGAATGGTACATCTGTGGCTTTCTAGATCTGATTGTCTAGCACTTAGAGGTGACGTGAAGTCAGAACAAAGTACTTCAGGTTCAGAAAACAGCATTTAACTGGCTTCACTGAGCATCTCTAATGAGAGTAATAACCACTAGTTTTTAATTAGGCAGTAGCAACATGACAAGCAGGTCCTCACATCTCCCTTGTTCCTTGCCACGCACACCTGTAAAACATAATTTAGGTTTCTTTTCTTCGTTACATCAGCATCTGCTCTGCAGCCTGTTTTCTGGATGACACTACACAGGATCAGGGTAGAGGCCTTGAATACGTACATTTTCAGTATTACTGCTAACTTCCTTTTCTCCTGATTTCCCTGGTTTTCATCTTTTTAGTGGATTCTGGTTGTTTTTCCAGAGAGCATGACAGGCTTGATGGTGAGAGGGGTTTCTTTAGTTATGTGCACAGAACCACATGCAGAAAAAAGAATATTCCAGAGTTCATTGTGATGGTTGAGGTTATTCTGCTGGCATGGCATGTAAAGATACAAAATCACCATGAAGGAGGTTGTAACTGCAGAGGCCATTCAACCTGCAGTACACACAGCATCCCACTACGCTGTCTGAAAAGCACAGATATTTTTGCTCTGTGCCTCTCTTCACTATTCTTTGATCACAGGTGAGAGCCTTGGAAGGGTCCATAGCTGGGAAAGCCTGAGATGCTGTGGGTGAACAGAATGGGAACAGTGAAGGGAGTGTGTGCAGATGGATCCAAAGACGAGTCACACTTGGGCACTGATTTTTACTATGTTATTTCTTTTCAGTGTTCTTGTTTGGGTAATAAATAAGTCAGTGTTTTTTCTTTCTTATGTAATAAAGCAGCCCAAGGCCTCATGCCTTCTTATCTCCACATCCCTACATTATGCTGTGTATGTATAATTAAAATGAGAGAATACAAAGTCATTTGAGGTCCCAAAGGAATAATCTAAAATGCTACAGATAATACTGTATCAGCAGTAATCCGTGATTATTGTAGAAAAAAACAGACCTAGAAGAGGACATGGGTGAGTAGCTGGCGGAATTAACCAAAGATGGATTATTTCAACTAGCTTTCATTGTGCCCTTTTTTCCTAATCCATATTTCCTAATCCAAGAAGTAGTTCTTCAATCAGTAGGCTGTCATAAAACAGTGTAATGAGTACTTTAATACACAAAAAACAGATGGAAAGATGCTTAACTGGAAGTCATATAAAATGACAAAGACTTGGGCTGTGTAGACATGGCAAATTCAGGAGCCCTGAGTGAACTAGCTTGGGCGAGGAAGAGCAGTACAGCTGCGTGCATGCAACGCTTGACTAGCCCTGTCTCAAACAGCTGTACTTTATATTGCCGTGTATCAGAAGAGCCTGGTGCTTTTCCCTCCAGAAGTGGGAGGCCAGCTGGGGCTGGTACTGCTCCATCTGGTTGTTAATGCTTGAATATCACACCGTTTATTTGCAAGTTGAAAAGTATTGCAATACGTTCATCCTTCCAAGGGTGAGCCAGTATGAGGTGGGCCTGTGCTGCTGAACCCTCTTCCAGGCATCATTTAGGAATACCTCTGCTTCTCCAGCTGTGGATGTTGTCTACCTGGACTTTTGCAAGGCTTTTGACACTGTTTCCCATAGCATTCTACTGGAGAAACTGGCTGCTCGTGGCCTGGACAGGTGTACCCTTCGCTGGGTAAAAAACTGGTTGGATGGCCGTACCCAGAGAGTGGTGATAAATGGAGTTAAATCCAGTTGGTGTCCAGTGACAAGTGGTGTCCCCCAGGGATCGGTGCTGGGACTGGTTCTCTTTAATATCTTTATTAATGATCTGGATGAGGGGATTGAGTGCACCCTCAGTAAGTTCGCAGACGACACTAAACTGGGGGGGCGTGTTGATCTGCTTGAGGGTAGATTGGCTCTTCAGAGAGATCTGGACAGGCTGGACAGATGGGCTGAGGCCAATGGTATGAGGTTCAACAAGGCCAAGTGTCAGGTCCTGCACTTGGGTCACAACAACCCCATGCAGTGCTACAGACTGGGGGCGGAGTGGCTCGAAAGCTGCCTGACAGAGAAGGATCTGGGGGTGTTGGTGGACAGCCGGCTGAGTATGAGCCAGCAGTGTGCCCAGGCAGCCAAGAGGGCCAACAACATCCTGGCCTGCATCAGGAATAGTGTAGTGAGCCGGAGTAGGGAAGTAATCATCCCCCTGTACTCGGCACTGGTGAGGCCTCACCTCGAGTACTGTGTTCAGTTTTGGGCCCCTCACTACAAGAAGGACATTGAGGTGCTGGAGCGTGTCCAGAGAAGGGCTACCAGGCTGGTGAGGGGTCTGGAGGACAAGCCTTATGAGGAACGACTGAGGGAGCTGGGGTTGTTTAGCCTGGAGAAGAGGAGGCTGAGGGGTGACCTTATCACCCTCTACAACTACCTGAAGGGAGGTTTTAGAGAGATGGGGGCTGACCTCTTCTCCCACGTGGCAAGTGATAGGACAAGAGGAAACGGGTTCAAGTTATGTCAGGGCAGGTTTAGATTGGATATTAGGAAGCATTTTTTCACTCAAAGGGTTATTAAACATTGGAATGGGCTGCCCAGAGAGGTGGTGGATTCACCATCCCTGGAGGTGTTTAAGAAAAGGGTAGATGAGGTGCTTAGGGACATGGTTTAGAAGTGGGTGTTTTTAAATCAGGGTAGGTTAACGGTTGGACTTGATGATCTTAATGGTCCCTTCCAACCTCACTTATTCTATTCTATTCTATTCTATTCTATTCTATTCTATTCTATTCTATTCTATTCTATTCTATTCTATTCTATTCTATTCTATTCTATTCTCTTGATACCCTGTCCTGCTTTTCTTAAGATGTGCAATGGTAGATTAGTTTCGATGCCTCTGCAAGTCTACTTGTCTGTTTTGGCCTTCTCGAGGCCATATTGACAGTTGACAAGTGAGTTTGTAGTTCTAATAGTATTGGACTCACAAACAGATTGAATAGCCTAGGTCTTAAAAATGAATGAGAGTCATTAGTAAGAGCTCTTGGTGCTGGCAGGCATGCAGATAGCATTTGGGGTGGGGAAAAAAGTTATCCAGGAGAGTCCTGGATGTTTTGGTGGAGCTTGTGCCTGTGGGAGAAGGAGACCCTACACGTTCAGAGATCTTCTTGTGGTCCTCTGAGCGGAAGGCAGGAGGGCTGAGAAGATACAGTTCAGGTGTGGAAGCCTGATGAGGAGAATCTATTCTTGTGCTGTGGTGGGGCTTTTATGTACCAAGTTGTCCCTTACCACTCCTTTGTCCTCTTTGTTCGTCGTTGAAATGAATTCTTGTGTAGCAATAAAGCTTTTTTTCCCCCTGTGGCCAGTGCTGTCAAGCAGCTGGCTGGCATGGTAATTTTTCACACCTTTCCCAAGAAAAGATGATACACTGTTGTGCCCACCCCAGGGCAGAAAATGGACTGTTTCTTTCTGAGGGAATAGTTGGTGGGGTTTTGTTTGTTTCTTTTTTTTTTTTTTAATACTATGGATCCAGAGCTTCTCTGGTGACTCGAGCGATCTCAGAGGGACATAGGTTCAGGATGGAGTTAAGGGTGCTGCTACTTCCGTTGTGTTTTAATTCTTAGCATTAGTACTTCTTTCCAGAAAGCACAGAACAGGGAGGGTGGTTCTTCCTACAGGGGCCTGTTAACACAAAAGACAGTCATGCACTTTCCCAAATAAGTTAACGAGATATTTCCTACTACTTTTGGTGTTAGATATTTTAAGAGGAAAAGATTTTCCTTTTTTCCTGTGTTTGAATGAAGATTCTCTTTTGAAGTCATGATGGCTATGCCCCTAGTTCCTCTGCTAGAATTTGGCTTATGACTGATTAGGTGGATTGAAAGGGCAACTGATGTACTAACGTCACTGCAGCGCGTTTAGTGCCACGTGTATCTGTTTTACAAATGCTATGATGGGTTTAAACCACGCTAGTGTGAACAAAACTTTCATATTGTTCCAGAAAAACAAGAAAACAAATAGATTCTCTCCTCACCCAAGTTCACTATAAGGTTTCTTGAATTATTAGGTATTTTAACAGTTACGTTCCTGCCTATTCATTTGAGTATTGTTTTCGGTATCTGTTGCTTATGAATTTGTCTATCATTCTTTTTTTTTTTTCGATTTAGTAATACTGTTCTTCTTCACAGCCTCCTGAGGCAGATAGATAGTTCACTGCCTGCTGTGAAAAGTTCTTTCGTGTGTCTGCCTTAAGCAATTTCCTGATTTCCCCCAATCTCTAGTATTGCAGGATTCACTGAACAGCAGTCTGTGTTTGCCTTTCTCTCTGCCCTCAAGATCTCATAAGACTCAGTTTTATTCCCCGTCAGTCAACGTCTATCCTTGTAAGGGAGGCTCTATCCTCTCACTCATTTTAGTTGTTCTTCTCTATCAAGCTCAACTATATTCTTCTTAGGATGCAGAGGCTAGAGGTAGGTAAACCATTCAAGATGTGATTACACCAAGGCTTTAAATAGCGGCAAAATGCCCCTCTGTCTTGTTCA
This sequence comes from Pluvialis apricaria, assembly GCA_017639485.1. Lineage (NCBI taxonomy): Eukaryota > Metazoa > Chordata > Aves > Charadriiformes > Charadriidae > Pluvialis > Pluvialis apricaria. The sequence goes on along the minus strand of CM030044.1, from coordinate 44,444,652 downwards.
CAATATCTGTCCTGATGAAGCTCAATGTTTTATTGGCTTTTTTGGCTACTACTGCACCCTGAGTTGATGATTTCAGACTTGTCTGTGATGACTCCAAGATCTATCTGTCAGGTCTGTGTTTTATCAATAGCTAACAGAGTGATGGCTTTTCTTTAGTTTATAAGATATCGAAATACTTCTCAAATATTATTAAGTAGACAAGCAATATATTTTTAGAGAATATCATTATTATCTCTATTAGACTTGTTATCTAGGTGGCACTGTAAAGCAGAGAAAAGACGTTCTCTTAGTTGTGATATTATATACTAATATGTAGTAGTCTTTAGGGTAGATTCATAGACTTTGGAACGAAACTAGTGCTCCTGCAGTGCACTTGATGTTACCTACTGTAGAAGACAGAGTGCGAAGTCAGTATCCGGAATAATATGCATAAAGAACTCATAAATTCTGCTGGGGAAGGAGGGCACCCAATGCAGGCATATTGTAAACACGGGCATTTGTCCTCTGCTACTGTGCACCTGAGTATGCACAGCAGCATGGGAAAGAGCAGTGCAGCCATAGACACCATGCTGAGGTAACTATTTTCAAAACATTGCTGGATCTCTCGAGGTGACCGTGTCTGTCAGGTGGAAAAGCTGTGACAACACTGGGAGAAATGCTTGTTACTGGAATAAAGTGAGTGAAGTGACTTGAACACAAGGAAAAAAACGCTACGTGGACAAACCACAAGGTTTGGCTGCGGGAATGCTTTCTTGCCTCATTGAACATCTTAAAATAGGTAAATAAATTGACTGTTAAGCAGTTAGCAACATGGTCTCTGGGGGTCATGAAGCCTGCTTGAAAACAAGAATAGATATTGCTGACCCTTCATCTGCAGTTGTGGGAAGGGCTTGGCTAACCTGGAGTTGAGTCATCTGTATTTCAAACAGATAATAGATGGAAATGAGGTTATTCCAGTGATAGACATTTGTGAGTGTAAGCGCTGAAGCATACATTTACTAGCTTGCTGGTAAGCCTGAGTCTTTAGGGCTGTAAATCAGGCTATAAAGTTGTGCCAGGGGTTGGAAAAAACAGCTGTAGTGGAAGGACACGAGAAGCAGCAAAATCATATCTGATTTTGCAAGTTATTTCTGTAAGTGTAGGCAATTTTAAGTACACGCATAAACCTTACTGAATTCGGGAGTCAGATGCACATTCATAGGTCTTTGCTGGCCTGCGACATAAATTACTTTATCAGGATTATAGGAAGTGTCTGAGGTTGAGCCAACCTTTGGCAAAGCTTGCAACGTTGGCTTTCAGTCCAAGGTGCATATATCTCGTTCATTTGAAAGAACTTCTTAATGTCTTAGTCTTGTTCCAGACTCCCCTTCTTGCTTTGAAGATGAACAGTATCCCATGCAGCTTGCTGTGTGGGTGGTCTCTGAAAAACACATCCAAACTCTCTGATTCTGCTCTGCATGGGTATTCCCCTGCCCTTTTTGTAAGTGGAAGTGCTTCGCTTGTGTCCCAGCCAACAATTTCTCCAGTCTTCACTGTGAACTGTGATCTGTGCCTCTTTGCCCCTCATGAATGCTGCCTTCTGCCTTGGAGGTGTTTTTTCCTTTTTTTTTTTTTTTCTTTTTTTCCTCAGAAATGGAATAGTTCTTTGAACCATTTGATTAAGAATTTCAGTGGTCAAATGCATGCAGCAACTCAGTAGCACAGAACCTTAGTGACGGAAAAAATAAACTTCAGTATTTTTATTTTAAAAATTATTGGTGTAATAGAGAGGTACATGAACAATTTAAGAGATACCCCTTGCCCGCGCCCCCCCCCCCCCCCCCCCCCCCGAACAGCCAAGGAAACATTGCATCAAGAACCCCCCTTTTATATAAGGAAGGAAAAACAGAGCTTCTTCCTCAGAGTAGCAAGTGCTAGGGATTATATATTTTAAAGCAAAGACAGATGAATAACATCGATGGCCCATGTTTGTGACATTAGCTAGCCTGGCACATGACAGCTTGTATTCAGCTCTGTCATCCCAGGATGATCACTGGGAAGAAATCAGCTCTGAGGCACAGATGTTCTTCTTCCTAAAATTGTATCTTATGTACTGTGTTGGTTAGATATCCTCTGCTTACTCTTACTTATTTTCTGTTAACGTACCTCTCAGCAAAAATTGAATATGTATTTGTGTTTTCCCAGTTGTTACAGAAAGGAAATAGTCCCTGGTATCTTAGGGAGACAAGACAATGAAAACTGTGTTATTTTGAAGTTATGGAAAAATTACAATGGAAATTTTCTGCAGTTTTTGAATTCTGATGTTTTGGGCTTTTTTTACTCCAAATGACTTGCAGAGCGAGTGATTTAGCTGGAGGGAGTGGATAAGAATACATTTTTATTAGATTTGTGTGTTGACAATTTAGATTAAAAGAGTATATATTATTTTTTATTGTAGCAAAGCTAACTTTGGGGTTGTTTTTTTTTTTTACAAATACTGGTATTTTCATATTGCAAACAGGCTTAAGCAAGAAACTAGTGTAATACCTATATTTATTCCTGTTTGATTTTTTTCTGGGGAAAATAAATCCATGTATTTCTTGTTTAAGATTAGCTCAGATAACTGAGACTGTTATGGATGCAGAAATTTAATAACGACATTGAGGATCTTTGATCCTGGTCAGCAACAAACTATTTGCTTAGAAATGCCACAGGTATGCACACTCCCACCCAAACTCACCTGTTCATCCATGTAGAATTTTAGTGGAATGCACATAAATGAGTTTTGGCATCTTTCCGAGCGTTTCTGTCAATGCTGCTGTTGTCTTTGATCCTAAGTGCTGGTGTAGTGTCTTAGTGACCCATCACAAACTATTGTATTTATGGCTGCCCCCTGTATTAAAAAAACGGGTTTGGACTCTACTGAATTCATGCATGGTGTTTTCAGGTTTATTCTCATAAAATAACCATATATTGGGGGGGGAGGGGGACTCCCTCCTGTCTCACTTCAGAAATCTAACTTGTGATTTATTGCATAGTATTTCAGAGAGAGAAAGAGAGAGGCTGCCTGACTCTTGAATAGGTGCTTTGAGTCAATTCTTGAAGATTTTTCCATTCTCCCTGGGCTCTGAAATAATGGCTTGTAATAGGTGGTGATGGTGGGCAGCATTGGTGCCTGATCCTGTTCCAGGGGAAAGATTTTCCTGCAACACTAATTTTTGCTCTTGTAAATACCAAAATATTCATAGAAAAGTAACTGCTCATAGTGTTTGCTTCCATCCATACAGCTGGAGAGTCTGACCTAGCACAGCCCTGAAACTTCAGATTCTTAAGTTTTCATCTCAGCCTCATGTCTGCACCTGCAGGTCAGGAGTAGTGGGTTAATATACTTTTCCAGAAGCCTATTTTCTTTCATGTCTCTTTGTAGTAATTTTCAAACTCAGAAACCACCAATGTGCAGTGTCACTGGAGATCTGTTGACCTTACAGCTCAGCTAACAAGCCATGCTGTGAAATCTTGGGATGTCCTTTCATAGATGGCTTTTTTTGGCACTTCTGGAAAGGTAAACTCAGTTTGGCATCAAGCTAACAGTCACTCTGGAGAACCACAACCCAATTTTTCACCCTGGCAAGACTTACCAAAAGTCTTAGGATGGGGACTGCTCATTTGCCCACGTTATGTGTGGTAATCTGCATCAATATACTGAGCCTGTCGTTGCAGATTAAGAATATTTACTGCATCTCATTGAGGCCTTTGGGTCACCCTGAGGCACTTCTCTGGGAACTACCTGTACTGTAGCAGTACCAAATTATGGAACTGAATTAGTGAGCTGTTACTGGACACTGATTACAGGAAAAAAAAAGGGGTTGCAAAATAAAAAAAAAAAAGGCCTTGAAGTGCAAGGTTCCTGTAGAAGCTCTTAATACTGTAGTGTTGTGAAGGGATACATTCACAATGAGAACAAATTACAAATTGCTTTTCTCAGTGATAACTGCCTCATCTTTATGTAGCATTTAGTAACAATCCAAGGAAAGGAGAAAAATTTCTCTTGCCCTTGAGATAATACTTATAGTCTTGCTCAAATCTAGAACTCACTGTAAGCTTCAGATAAAGCAATTGGTGCAGGAGTTCGTCGTACACGCAGAACCAAGTAACTTGGGCAAAATATGCCTGACATCTTATTCATAAAGCATATTTTCGTTGGCTACACTGTAGCTCAAGGTTGAAGAGGACTGGAAGCATCGAGTGGTGTCCTGAAGGTCTGCAGAAGCCAGTGAGTCTGTGCTGGTGGCACCCTCTAGACGGTTGACTTTATCTGGATAAAGCCATGCTTAAATCGTTTATTTCCCCGGAGCGGTGAAGCTGCTGAATGGTGCAGCTAAAAGCTAGCTGGTTGGCTGGGAAAGTGAGTCGCTGGGCTGTGAGTCGGTCCATCTCTGGGAGCCTGCTCTCTGGGGGAGAAAGAAAAAGAGAAGGCGATGGCTGTGCCTCTCCTCTTGCTATTAGAAATAATGCTACTCAATGGTAGGAGGCGGTGGGCAGGTGGAAAGGGCTTTTTGTTTTCTTCTCCCCAGTTCTTCTGGAGGAAGAACAGCTCTGAGAAGAACGGGAGAAGTTCCCCCCAGGGAGGTCCCCTGTGCCCGCCACCCACCTGGACCTCAGGGAGTTGCTTCTGCCTCAAAACCTCAAAACTTAGAAAAGGAAATAAATCCTCTCCACTGTTGTCAATGTGCTGTTTTGTCTACAGCGATAGAGAGAAGAGATTTCATTGTGTAAACCTGTATTTAATGAGGGGGGGTGTGTGCTCAAACAAACTTACATTACTGTAATTTATCTCACGTTACTAATGTGCATTTTAACAGCTGTACATTTTAAATAAATACTCCCCATGCTATCTCTTAGTGGGTTTTTGTTACTTCTGCTGTCATTATTTCATTGTTATTGAGAAAAATCTCATCTTGCATCTATTTTTCCTGTGGTTGCACTTTGCCTCTTTTTCCTGCCATTTAATATAGCGAGAAAGAGATCCAGAATAGCTGCACAACTGGATTCACACTGAGAAGTTAAATGTGTTATAAAAAGATGCCACATCGTTTCCTAATTTTTTAATTATATTTCAGATACCTCTTATATCTACAAATAAAAAGGGACATTTTCCATGGCCGTTTGCTGTGTTCTTTTTCTGATGCTGCCTACCTGGGTGCCTGTATTGTCCAAGGTAAGTACGAGCAGCAGGCTTTTTAAAATACTTAACTCATAGGTGCGTGCAGTAGAAAGAGAAACTCAAAACTGTTATGAGACTATAGCTCGCAATAATGTACATTTTTTTCAGTTGTATTGTTTCCCTGCATTGACATGCACTGCAAACTGTTTTAGTTAATTCAGCCATTTAGTCAACTGAAACCAAACTGGAACTTAAATTCTAAAACAACGGGTTGTCTTAGCATTTAAGTGAAAAAGTATGGCATCAATGTTAGATTCCAAACATAAAGCAAAATTATGTTCTGGATCCTGAATGTAAATGTAGCCCATTCCATTTGAACAAAGCAGGAAAAAGCGTCATTCAGTGCCGTTTCTCATGGTAAAGAAGACCTGTGTGATGGTGGAATTGCTGACAGAATAGGTGGTTCAAGGAGAAAGGTCTTTTTTTTCCCCCCTTTTTTTATTCTCCCCCTCTTTCTCGCCATCATTTCCTTAGGACCAAATTCAGGCATGTATCTTGGATTGCACACAGAAAAATAGTTAGCTAGATGTCTGATTAGGGACTTCATATGTGTGGAAGCCACCTTCGTTCTGCCTTAACATGAATTAAGCTCTTAATGCATTATAAGGCAGTGTATCCAAATCAAGATTAAGTCTATACCTTATTAAAAAATTAAACCACCAAATGCTGTGTTTGGGTACCTAAGTGATGCATCTTTTAGAAGAGGAATCAAATACTGTGGGCCACCTTAAGTCATGTTACAGCCTGTGTTTCTCTGCTAGAACAGGATTAAACCAGTCTGTATCAGTGAGGATAAATTAGTGTAAAAAAGAGGAGAATCTGGAGTGCATTGTTTCAGTTCTGCCTGGTACCAGAATGACAGGTACTCAAAGGGCAAGGATTACCTATGCTTCTGTTTTACAGAGCATGTTTCTGCCACAGAAAATAGTTTAGGATTGCTAATTACCGCTGCAGTTAATAAACATGAACTTCACTTCAAACTAATTTACTGAAGTGGCAGTTATAAGGATTTTGTTGTTTCAGTTAACTATCAATTCTTAAAAGCAGCATTTCTTGTGAGACACTGGATTCTTACCGATCATGGATGTGTCTTCTGTGTTTACTGACTTTTTTCCATTAACTAATGTTGCAACTGTTTTTTTCTGGTTTTTTTTGTATTTTGGATCTATTTAGCTGAGCTTGGTGATTATGATCCTGATGAACACCCAGAGAATTACATCAGCGACTTCAAGATTTTTCCCAAGCAGTCACAAAAGCTTGAGAAGAAAATAGTTGAAATGCATAAAAATGAATTCAGGTAATTTAGAATGCTGTTTGGTGAAGCAACAGCTAAGACATACTCTTACCTGTTTCCAAATAGCGTATGTTAACTTAGGAGTGTTTGTTCCTTGGATTTATAATAGATGCCCTACCAATATACCGTCTAATATGCTGTATTTGAAAATACAGTTTCAGCTTAGTGGGTTTTCTTTTCCTGTTTTGTTAATCATAGCTGATTCCTGCATGCGTGCTCATAATTTAGACTGCATTTGCCTGAAATGTAGGTCTGGTTAGTGGGAGTGGCTCACATCGTGCGTGCTGCTCTGGTTGATTAGTGGAATAACATCTTTCATTTAGGGATCACACATCTTTTGCTGTGAGATTTCTGTATGTAGTGTAATTACAAAATTCTTGGTAGATATGGACCTGACTGAAACTGTAATTAAGTTATTTTATCGCTAGGTTGTTCCCATAGTGGTGAATTACACAGAAATGTATTTAAATAACTTCTTTGGAAGCCTAAGGAGGCGAGATTCAGAACTCTGCATGCTCTTTTTCTGTCCTAAACTTTTAATAGTGTGATAGAGGGGACTGGAGAAAGATAGATTAATCAATATTTTGGTTTCAATGTTGAACCTGTCCCTAAGTATGGTGTTTCAGGGGAGAAGCAGCAGTGCGTTGTGCAACTACACCCTCTGCAGGATCGTCAGCGACTGACACACACAGTAGTTGTGACAGTCGCTTGCACGGTGCCCTCCTCGTTTCACTCAGTTGAGGATAGTCCTCAGCTAAGGAGAGGACTAGAGTGTGAAGAAAATCAAATGAAAGCAAACGATTAATTAAATAAAGTAGAAGGGCCATTTTTATTCAAAGATTACAAGGCTCTTTGCACTTCCTTAAAACCCCTGTGTTTTGTTTTTGTATTGTGATACATGTAATTGCTTTGCTTAAGTATATGCATACCATTTACACAAAAGTTAGACTGTGAGACACCAAATTCCGGGGGGGGGGGGGGGGGAGAAAATGAAAAAATTCTTTTCGCAGGAGTTAAAGCTTAAAACACTTTTTTTTCCCCAGAAGCCTATCAAATATGTTGTTCAACCAAAGTGCAACGTTCATGACAGTACGCTTGCTGGTATTATCATGTCTTCTCTTTTTTCCTTCCTGAAAACTGTAGATATTTTTATATACCTCTCAGTGAAACACTGCTTTAAATGACACAGGTACATCTAATATTTCTAGAGCAGTCCGGGCTGTACTTTGCACAAACTCATAGAAACAGCCTCTTAAAAAAGAAAACAGAATTTCTCTTACTTTCAGTATTGTTCCGTACCGGGGCTGCAGATTTGCAAAGGATAAATTCAACCTTCAAAAACCAGGGTCTTTCATCAGTTAAGCCAAGATGCAATTGCAAAGATTTTGATCAATTCAGTCTTTCAAGAACAGGCTAGTCCTTTATTTAAAGTCAGGAGAAGGGAAGGAAAGGTGGTTGGCCAAAGATAGTGTGTTTTGTATTTTGTAGCAGTGGGAGAGATGTATTTTTCTGTGTTGTTTTTTTCCCTTGTGCATAATTCTGCCCATCTATTGTGAATTTAATCTGTTAGCTCCTCTATTATGAATAACCAGGCACATTTTTTAGCTCATTTTTTAAACCCCCTTTCCTGTTAGTGTAATGTTCCTGACCCTGTGACAGTAAACGTTACAAGCTTTCACACGGATCCTTCTGGGATTCTCCTAGTCACGGATCCCTCCCATCGATGGCTGCTCAGCACGTGAGGATGTCTCCTGAATTTCTTCAGTAGTCTTGGTGAGGGACTCTATTCACTGTTGCCTTTTGGAAATGAGATGGTATGAACCCGACTTCTTTTGCCCGTGGATCTTCTGATTCCTGCAAACAATTCCAGGAGGTGTTTGAGGCATAACTATAATTTATAGCAGAACTCGCCTCATATATCCCGCTTATATGTATATGTTTCTTCATTCTCTTTCTATTCTAGATTTTGCCAATTCATACGTTATGAATGTTAAGCTCAGTGGCTTATAGCTCTTTGCAGTGCCCAGGAACTGTTTTCTTTCTTTTCTGTTTTCTTTCGCTTATGTCCGCATCTGGTGTGCCTTACCTGTTTGCCTGGTTACAAAGACAGTTTCAGAGCTGTCTGGATAGCTGCTATCTGGCAATTTTCCACTGCAGCTCTGTCTTCCCCAGATTGATCACCCTATTAAATTTTTTACATCAGACATTGACTAGTCACGTAGAAGTTTTACCTTTTTCCGGATATTTAATTCCATGGATCTCTATTCTAGGAGTACAAATTAATAAAACATACCTGTCATATAATGAACTATATATAGAGATATCCAGTGCTAGACAATCAGGTTTCTGTATCTAGCTGGAAAAACATGATTGAAAAAGCACTGAGCTTGCAGGCTTCTCTCTGGTATTGATCAGCACATCTGTTTCACTGCATTCAGCAAGTTGAATTTTCTGATAAGAATTAATATTTTGCTGCTCAATAAGTATTTTTTAAAATGCTGCAGAAGGTTCCCCTGGCCTTTTTTTAACAAGATACTTGAGTGACAGGTTAGCTGAGAGCTAACGTGAGGAATGCAGAAGAGACTAAGAGCCATTTTAATCCAGCTATCATTCTGCTACCTTCAGAAGAGTTACTTCTGAGTTTCAGCACTGCGAGTCAGTCTGGTTCTTTGTTTTCTTCACACGTGTCAATTAACAAAGATCATGGCATCGCTCTGCTGCAGCTGGGCCCCGTATAACCAAAGCCCTGTGACGTGGAAGGGGCCAGTTCTTCACTGAATCCTGTCTCGGCATCCTCAAGGCCTGTTCCCTGGGCACATCTTTTCTTCTGTCCTACAGCACGATGGAAGAATTTGCCTTTTGAAAGGCACATGTGAACAGTGAGGGGAATGTCTGGGAAGCAGCGATGGGGTCCTGTGACAGCTGGCAGTGACTTAGTGACTCATCTTGTGCCATCTAAAAGCCTTGTTCTTGCTAATTAAAACAGATGTATGACATGGTGCCCCTATTTCTTATCCTTTGTGGCTGTGAGCACATCACTGGATTTTAGCAAAATGTGACCTTCTATGTAACTTCCCACTGCACCTAGCTGCAAAAATATAAATGTGATGGCCAAAAATGCATGTCAGCTTTCTTGAGCTGTGATTAATTGTCTTGTGAATTTTAATTCATTACTCTTCCCTCACTGAGAAAGGGAGAGTAACAGGAGTAATTTCACTGGACTTTACCGGTGGTGGGGCAAACACCTGCCTTGGTTTCATCACAATACACATTCTTATTTTCCTGTCGTTCCAAGTAAATCCTCTTGAAACATGGTATACTGCTGGGAAGCAAAGAGATAATGCTCTTGTGACTTAAAATCTTAGAATGTGCGAGGATGCACTAGGAACTTATGAGACTGGGAGATGACTTCTTAAAAGAATTCAAAATGGATTGAAAGGTTATGGTTTTTGGTACAGTTACAACAGAGCATAGCTACTGAAGTAATAGCTGCTTGCATTTCTGTCTCCCTGCCACTCTTAATGGATTGGAAAAGATTTGGGTCATAAAAATCTAGATATTCTGTGAGGGTGTTCTGATATACCTTCTTCTTCAAGTGAAGTGAATGCTAAGGTTGTTCATTTGCATGTCCGTTATCCCTTGTACTTAGATGTGTGCAAGTGTTTGTAAGGTTGCATTGTAAATCACATCAGTGAAATGATCCAGGTTAAAAATAACTTACTTTCTTTTACTTGGCTTCCATGCAAAAGTACATGGAACCACACATTCAGTTCTCTCCTCTTTTGGCACTATTAAAGATATTTAATACACTACACTGTGCTCAGTGTATAAAGCCATAGTTCATTTTTATTTCTGGTGACCAAAAGCCCACAGCTTAACAAAAATGTAGTGAAGATTTCTGTGTAGATTTGGGGAAAACCAAAATAAAACTAACCCATCGAATGAGGTTAAGTAGAGTCATGAAATCTTCTTGGTAGAGGAGAGGAAAGCTGAGTGAAAGGTTAATTCTTCAAGCATAACAGCAGGGATTACTGGGTTTTTATGTGAAAGATCACTCAAGTGATTTTAATAATCTCTTTGGGATTTGAGGTTTTGTTATGTTTTTTTTTTTTTTTAACACCTCAGGAGTTTGTTCCTTTTAGATACTCCCAAAACAGTTGTACTTTTTCCATGGCAGAATTAGTATTGTCTGTTTGTTTGGGCAACCTGCATTAGGAGCTCGCCGAGTTTTGCTTCTAGCTTTTGGTATTGGATTTTGTGGGCTCCTCTTACAAAAGAGCGGATTTTGTATGTACGTACGCACCTGTGTCAGTACTAGTTCCAAACTGACTTCTGTGTTGTTACAGCTGTAGGATTTGCTTCAGACGACCAAATAAAACATCAGATGTTTTTAGTGCAGTGACATTCCTTTCTTTCTTTTCCAGGACAAAAATGCCTTCCTGTGAATTTCTCTCAAATCTTGTGTCCTTTAACAGAACATTTGTTACTCTGATAAAATTCCCTGGCTTTTGAAAGATACTTGTCAGCCAGAGTTCCCTGAGGCCAGACCTTGAAAATAGAGAGATTTCCAAAGAGAAGATCCACATATATCCCTATCAAGGCAATTTATATTTGTAGGAATCATGGTTTTTTTTCCCTTTTTTTCTTTTTTGAAAGGACTAAGTGGTTGAAAATAACGATTTTTTTTTTTTTTTTTTTTTTTTTGTGTCCCACCTGAAAACTGATGATCCATTTTTACTTATTTCTGATATGGTATTTTATGCCATGTAATTTATATGAAAGTGCTATGTAAACAGCCATTAATTTATCTGAGAGCCCTGTGCAAACATTAACTTTGCCTAGTAAATTATAGAGTTACGTGACCTGTTCAAATGCTTGTTTCCTAGGCTGACTTCATATAGGTGAATGCAAGTTATTGGTTAGTGCTTGAGATGGCCAGTGTGGATACAGGCTCAAGAAGGTTGAGTGCTACTGAACTGGCTGTCGTCTCCATTGTGTGTATCAAATACTTCAGCTTTTGCAAAAGTTGTATGTGGGAGAACATCTTTTGGGAGAAGAAAAATTTTCCTCTGAGGGCATGAAATCACTGCCATGTTCTGCTGTTAACTATCTCAAAAGCTATTTAAACTTTTAAGCTAAAGGGTAGTATTTTCTTGAAAACCAGAGTAGCAAATTAATGCTTGTCTTTGATCCAAGCTGCATCATCTGCACTGTAACTACTCGGTGGGGATTTAAGCCCTTTTAACTTTCCTCCGCTGCTCTAACTCTTACTGTATTCCCTTCACCGTACTATCAGTGCTTAGACCTTAGTGCCAGCAGGAGTACAGGATTTCTCAGTCTCTGCTGATCTGGCTCTCCAGCTCTCAGACGCAGACATGATGCTGTCAGTGGAGCCACTGGCAAGCATAACTACAGATGTTACTATGAGAGTGTATTCTGGGAGGCTGTCCTAGAAGACTTGGCAAGAGTTGCTAGAAAATGCTTCTCTTTGTGGGTGTTAATATCGTTTGATCCAAGATTAAAGCAACTTCTTGCATGCTGTGGAATACATTAAAAAGTGCTGAAACTAAATTCCCGTTTAGCAAGTCCAGAATAAGGTAGATCTTGTATTTGATTTAAGAGTTTCTTGCAATTAAAACTACATGCTATCTGCTTTTATGCATTTAATGCTGGCAGCACACTAATCTACACTTTATATTTAGCTTCTTGTACTACCCTAATCACATCGGTATCTGATGGCCTCGTATACATGAAGGGAGCCTGACTGGAAGGACATGTGTTGTGCTCCAAAACTTGCAAGTCACATTACAGGAGACAGAAGCCACTTTGCTGGGGACCGAGGATCTGTTGAGGTTTACGGGGGGGTGGGGGGGTGTTGGAAAAGAGCAGGACTTGGGCTACAGCAGGGATAGCTGACTTCCACACCTAAGGAGCCAAAGACTCCGTAGTTCTCAGCTGTACAAAGTATACCAAGAACTTTGGAGAGCTGAGGAGGACGATGATGTGTAGTGGGAGTTCACAGGCAGATAGCGGTGACAGCTGGTCGGGGTCCCGCCTACGTTACAGCCCTGGGCTGCACTGAATGTCCTCTTCATTTCAGCCTTGATAGCCCATGCTGGCTCATTTACAGTTCCCCAGTGAAGGTATTTGGAGTTATCTGTCAGGCACATGTCACTGCAACTTCAAAATTATCTGATTCTCTCTAATTTAGCAATCTGGTACTAAAATGACATTGTGTTTGCTTTAATAGGTGAATAATTTGTTTGTTTCTATTCTGCTATATTTTCCTGGTGTATTCTTTCACTGCATAATTCTTATCAGCTGTAATTTGACTGAATTAGAGAGGTGGCTGGAGTGTATATTTCTTAGAAGTTTGCAATAACATCTCCTGGTCGCCTCTTCCTTTCGCTGAAGAATGATGTGTGTGTTGCTTTCCTCAAAGCTTTGTTCTTCTGAACCATTTTTTTCTTACAGAAGTGTGCTTAAAACCAAGGAACCGTACCTGTAATTCTGGATGCACTTACTAGAAAATGGTAACAGTGAGATGCTGTTTTGTTGGATTGGTGTTTGCATAGCACAGGGAGTGTTTCCAGAAGCTCTGTGGTGAGGAGCAGCTTTACCTGAACATGCTATTAATGGAAGATGCACTTGTAGCAGTAATCTGGAGAAAGGAACTTCACAGACAAAACCGATTTAATTTCCCTCTTCTTTTCCAAAGGCCTATCTAATACAATGAAAAATGGAATAGATTTATCAGTAGATGTGATTTTTTGTTTAATGGGAATTCCAAGAAGTATTTAGTAGAAAGCATAATCTACTTGGCTTGGAAAAGGTAGCTGTTTTTATTGTAACATTGATAATTTTTAAGCTTTAGGAAAGATTTATTTTGTGTGTGTGTGTGTGTGTGTGTGTATGTGCACACGCGTCCCACAGCCCCCAGGAAGAGTGATGATAATCACAATCCACAAATGTGGTTGTTTTCTTTACCAAGCTAGTTCTTGCCTTTCTCATGGTGAGGTTTGGATTCAGGTTCTTCATATTTAGGATACTGCTGAATTCAGATGTTTGTGTGAGTTTCTAGGGATTTCTTAATCAGCTGAAAGGACATGTTTCCTTGGCCCCTCTCCTCCCTCCCCACCTTTCCTTTATCTGGGAGAAGGCTTTACAGGCCAGGTGTGTCTGGACCAGAAAGATGAATCTGTGATAATAAAAACAGATGGCTCGGTAGATGTCTCTGTATCATGGGAATAGATTTTAAATTAATAATAGGTAAATTAAAACTGCATCTGCTCTGTAAATGTATTCTGTCTGTTGACTAGGCTTAAAGCTGTCTGCGTCAGTGCATCAATTTATCAAATAAAGTTGAAATACAAATACCTAAAGACAGATTTCAGAGATACTCTCTCAGCCTTATCTCTGAAGCACACAAGTAATTTGAAATGTTTTGGTAAAAGGAATTATGTAAGTGGCACATGTCATTACAGTGTGTGTGGTGTAAAATTAAACCCATAAGCATTTAATAAACTCAGTGAAAGAGTTTGATTATTGTTTTAAAGTGATTGTTCAGGTTTTTCTCATCCTAGACTTCTGTCCATCTGAGAGAAAAAGCAATTTTGCAGTACAAGTTAAAATCGATATTTGAGTGTTCTGCAGTTTTCTAAGTTTTATATGTTCCAGCAACATTTCAGCAATTCATCTGCTTGCCAGGTGGTAAGGTCTCTTTTCATATGCCGACCCATCTAAAGACTTTTCCCTTTCCCACTGCCGGTGGCCCCAGCAGCTCTTGGGGCAGCAGCGCTGCTGCCTGGGAAATGTTGCAAAGCCTCGCCTCGCTACTCTGACGAACTGAGCTACAGCCTGACACACAATTTCGTTTACCACTGTCTTCATTTAGTGTTTTTCTTTGAAATTATCACCACTGTTGTGCTGTTGTCTCCAGTACAGCTGAAACACTGGTAATTGTAAGAGATTTGTGTTTCAGTACCACATAGCCCTCCTTAGCACCTTCATCGTGACTAAAAATACTAGCAGACAGACTGTATTTAAAAACATCTCTGCTGTCTGCCAAAATCTCCTGAGCTTAATGGAAAAGTGAAAACTACTCAAGACCTTTGACACTATAATTGGATAGCAATTGGAGTCTCAACCACCTGTAAAAAGATTTAAAGAAGCAACAGCAAAACCTCAGCCGCGTGGTAAGCAGTTCTGTGATCAGTGTATGGTGCAGCTAAATGTATTGATGCTTTATGCAGAATTCTGGCTTTTTTTTTTAGGTTAAAAGGAAACCCAGGTAACCCTGTTCTGCTGAGGGATGTCTGGTACAAGATCTGGGATATAAAAAGGAGAATATTTTATAGATGGAGATCCCTTTTGAAATAGTTGCTGTGGTCTCTCCCGAGACTGCAGCAAAGTAGGTCCACAGAGGGCAGGGCAAAGAGTCTTTGATGGACACTGACCCTATGTTATTTAAAGCTTTATGGCTGATACTTTTCCCTCGTTTGCGCAGAGGTGAATACATAATGTTTCTAGAGGCCAGTCATTATGTACATACTTATTATTCTTTGAACTAACTACATTGAAACACCCTACAGACCATAAATACCCAGAAATTAATTGTACACGGGTCATGCTCAAATACAGTATTGCTATTGTATTATGCAGCAGGTAACTTTGACATAGAGATGAGGCAAAATAATGGACAATAATTATGCCTTTTATTATTATTAGTAGTATGTTAATAGTAGTATCTCACAGCACTTGATAAGTCAGTAAGAGAATCAGAGAAGATAGATGAAGCGACTAAGGTCATTCAGGAAGCAAGAAACAGAAAAGCATTGAAAATGCTTTTTCTTTGCTGTTATTGCTGTATAGTCTTCTCGGTTTGTTAAAAGGAATTAATGCTCAATCTTGTGCCATCTCATCCTTGACTTTCACTAAATTTCACTACTTCAGTTTGTAACAGATACATACCTCAAAGGAAAGGTATGAGGGGGAGAAAATTCTAGAGTAAATTGGTGTGGGCAGCCAGTAGATCATTGCTGTGGCACACCCTGGAAGTATTCCCTGTTGAGCTTCCTGGCCTTTGAAGTGCTTCAGAGTTGGGGGACCTGTGGGGAATAAACAGAGCTCGTTAAATACTTTAGTGCGTACTTCTCATGAGCCTAAAGGGAAAAACAGAGCATGTTGCAGGCTTCTCAGTCTTTTATTAAAGTCTTTGTTTCATTAAAATTTTATTAGGAACTTTTAGATTGATTGATTCCTAGGTTGAGTCATTAATCGTCACTAATAACTATGGAGTTCCAATTTCAGAAGTAATCCGCATTTTATTATCTGTGTGGTATACAGAAACTTTTCTGTGCAGTAGTTCTTTTTACTGGTCCTGTTCAAAACCTTTGGCACACTGCAGCTGGGTGCTATAGTGGCTGCAACATATGGAAAGGGAATACATCTTCCATTTAATGCTGAGTACATACTGAAAAAGTTGGGAAGTCATATAAGGTCAAAAGGAGTGAATGCACTGAGAGAGACCTGACTTCCCTGAGAGAATGGAGTTACAAAACAGCAAAAGTGAGTTGTCTAAATAATCCCTGGTTTTCCACCATAAGAGGCATTAGTTGAAACACTTGCATAAGTGAGGAAACTCTATACATTTTTCTGTAAGGCTGTTTGTTGCCTGTAGAAAGCTTAAAAGGCTTTTTAACAAAGTCAATCAAAGGCATAGGCATATCTAATGTTAAGTCAGTGATTGATAAAATGTGGACTTTTCTTTGCTGATAGGATTTGCAATAGTTACATTTTCATTTAGTAAAGAAAATTTCATTGCTAAGTTACAGATGAAAAGCGTATTATCAAGGCTTGAATATTAATCCCTTGATAAGGAATGAATGAGGATTTTTTCATTTAGTATTGCCCTTGAATCTTCTGCTTTGTGATGTTCTTTTAAAGCTTTGCACGATAGCCATTTGATTAGCCTGTAATCCAATAAGATCAAACTCGTCCATGTTTTCTGCTTTTTACCCCAAGTACCACAGCTTGTTCCACTCGATGTGTGCAAAGACAGCATAGTTTCAGAGGTGATAGGTGAGGAGAACATGCTAATTCTTGTTTAATGTGTCTCTTTAATATTAATTGCAATTTAATATTTTTTCCCTTTTGGAAATGCCAAAACACCCATATCACATTGTTCCAAATTATGTATCACTTTTTGGTCCTTTCAAACCAGAAGATTGACTGCTTTTCTTTGTACCAGCAAAGGGAAGTGGGGAAAAAGATGCATTTCACGATCTCATTTTTCTGTAAGGCCCAATTTCCAATAAGAAATCAAACCATCTATTTGTTTGGCTTTTCACTATGCAATATAAGCGTTCTAAGTAATTCAGGTCAAGTTAGTTAATTCCTTCTGTCCTGTGCGCTTGGTTTGTACATGAAACAAACTTTTTGCCTATTAAAGGCTCAATTATGGTCTTACAGTTGTGATTACACTTAAAGTTGTGATTTATTAGTATTGAAAGGGGAGAAGAACAGTGTAGTAGAGCCATCAGAAAATTGATTGGGCAAAATAAGCATTTTTGGTTTGTTTGCTGCTTTGATGCTGTCTTCCCCTTAAGTATTTAGCTGTGTAAATAAATGCACATTTGTAATTTTTGGTGTTCCACTTCATGCATGTGGTGGAAAGTGGTGAGAAAGAGACCAAAAAAGGAAGGAGGAATATGGGCACTTCTCTAATCTCGTGTGGTTTTTATTATCTGAAAACTAAAGATCAACAAAAATGTGATCTGAGACAACGTGCAAGTAGTGTAGTATCAAGGAGGACCAAAAGACATATGGAAGAAGCCAAAGAAGTATCATGGGATTGACAGGGAGACCATTAGCAGTGAGGTACAAAGGAGCATGAATTAAAACTTGGTAACAGAAAAGGTTGTTGACGCTTGCATTGCTCCAGGGCATCAACATGTTAGGTGCAAAATAGGATTTGACATCCACAAGCATGCTAGGTATTGTCTTAATTGTTAAACTGAACTTTGGGCTGGATACTGAATCTTGTATGTCAGTGCTTGTTGGTTTCGCGCTCCTGGGGGATAAACGGGGAAATTATTCTACACCAGTGCACAGAGCAGTTTTTAAATGCCAGTTCCCAAGTGCCATCAGTCACAGTGGGAGGCTGGACCCCAAAATGCAGGGGTAAGATAAAGTATGACTATCGTTGTGGTCTTTGAAGAATTGTCTATGACTCATTTTTTGGATAATTTGCATGAGAAGCATTTATGAGGCCTGGCTTTCTAAGGGTCCCAAGCACTGCTCATTGTTACCATACAGTCTATCAGAATCACATACTGTAGTCATGCAAATACAGGAATAAAATAATACTGAGAACAGGTCACTGACAAACAGGCATTGTAAATCTGTGGCAGAGTTTATTGCAATGGCAGGAGGTAGAAGAGCAGAAATCAAATAATAAAACTTACTCTAGAACTCAATTCTTGCATGCCATGTTTCAGGCTTTAGTGTATATTCATGGTTGATTATAGACACCCTAAAAATAGGAGCATATAATGGAAATGCTGACAGATTCTGAACTATCATGATGGTAACAGGCACTGCTATAATTAGGTGTGCATCTGAGTAGACAGTGTAATATGATTGCTGTGTTTATACCCTGTGCTGGAAGGAATGTTTGTTAATGTGCACAATCCTTTTAAATGAGTTGGGGAGCAAGGGTTTGTGGAAAAAAAGATGCTGAGGTTTATATCATATTCAGGCTGACAGGCGTGTACATCAAAAGACAATAAATATTTGCAGGATATTGGATAACTCTAGTTAACTCCATAACATGTTGTTATCTCAGGATTTAAAAAAAATCCAGATTTTACCTGAAAACATCAGGCACTGTACAGTTCAGCAAGAGAAAACATGTGAAAAGTTTTCTATCTTTCTATGATAAACAGAAATGGTTGGAATAGTTTGTATTTCAGTAAGAACTTTTCTTTCCTCCCTTTTGAACTCTTCAGTCAAAAAGTCTTTTTCTCCTATTTTCTTTTTGCTGTCAAACTACTGTTACTTTTGTAATTTCAGAGGTCAGAGCCCAGCGGTTGCTGAATTTAACTTGCTTCTGAAAGCATATTCTTTGGAAACGTATGGTGTTGATCCTCATCCTTGCAAGGTAACAGTTCTTTTTACTATAATAAAATGGTTTTTTAACCAAAATTTAGTAAAAAAAAACATTGATTGAGTTCATTTAGCTCTGTTTTTTATCCAGGCTCAAATAAGGAGTAATTTATAAAAGAACTTGCCCTGGAACTACATATTGCTTTTAAGCCTTGGAAGAACATTGACTAGTTGACACTTCTGCATCAGCCAAAAGAAAGGTCTCTCCAGAGGAAGCAGAATATCATAGGAGAATGTAGTAGAGAGTCACAACAAAAGCTTTGCTTATACTTCATAATTTCTCTGCATTTAATGCAAAGATTTCTCTCAATACTCCAGGTGTGAAATATTGTATATTTGGCAACATTTTCAGGATTCAGTGTTATTCTTGTCCAGAAGATGCAACAAATTGTTAGTCCTTGGCATATGAGTTTTTCAAACACCACCAAAATACACAAGTTTTAGGAAGAACAGCAAACCAAATGTACAGAGGGGAGAACTGGATATACATTTGCATATTCCTCCACTTTGCTGTTTTATGGTTCTCTATAAGAAGGCAATTTTAGTTACCAGTTCTGCTTATCCCTTACACCTGCATATTTAATTACTTTGTTTTATCTGCGTAATCTGCAGTGTTTGTTTCTAGTGTTACCTGCTTCATGTTTTAACTGCTGATTTTACTTTGACTTGTATATCATCTCATTTGGTGGAACAGCAGTGCTGTCCAGTTAACTGTTCTGGTGGTGAACACCCTTAAACAGTCAGCTCTAACAGAGCTGCGTCAGTTTTCATGTATATTTTGCTAGGAATGGTGGTCCTGTGTGAAATTCAGGTGCTGGTTCAGAGCTCAGTGAAGCCAGGGACTTTGGTTCGAAACTATGCTGTGGATTTTCAGGGGGCATCCCAGAGACTTCTGTTGGCACTTAGGACAGAGTCAAAACTGGCACAGAATTTCCTGTTTACTTGTGTGGCAGTGCTTGTAGTGTGGGGGCATGCAGGGGTTCACAGCCTGTGCTTAAGGAAAATTTTATACACTTCTAGAAGTGAATTGCAAAGCAAGTTGGCTCCTTACGATGTGCCCGTTCCAGTGCTGCTACCCCTGAAGCGTCACTGTGTCTGTTCCCCCATATTTTATTGGTGGAATGTGAGGCACAATAAAGTTGACTAATTTTAGCAAGGTGAGGGTCTGGAACTTGGGATGGACAGGAAATCCAGTTAATACAAAACTCACCTGAATCATTGCTCATAAACTATGAGCCACAACTTTCAGTGTGGAATTAAAAATTTTAAAAATGGTCTTTCCTGTTTGAAAGGCAAGTATCAGCGTATGTTCTGGTTTGTACCCAAGAGGACTTGCTTATTGCAGTAAATGGTGACTGTCAGCAGTACTTCCAGCACAACATCTTGCAGAGGAACCATGTATTGTCAAATCTTAAAAAATATCAGTGTTGAAGCAGATATGAATCCCTGGTTTGTAGTTAGTCGGCACGTTAAGAATGGGACATACACAAAAGTATGTTTTCAACAAAACTAGTAAGTATACCTAAGGATTTCCCGTTGTCATCAGTTACACGTATAAGGAAACAAAGCATAAGATGCTGTTAAATGCCTAGAAATAAATAAGACCTGTATTGCCAAGGGCAGTCTTTGTTCTTTAGAAGTGTACAATTTGAAGGCAAAATTTATTTCAAAAGGAAAACAAAATAGAGGTAATCTATAATGGAGTAACAATCCATGCTATCAGTAAGAAATACCTCACTGGATGAGGGGGAAATTACATTTCTTTTTTCTCTTTCAAGGACTCAACGGGGGCAACTACATTTTTAGGATTCACAGCTGCAGGATTTGTAGTTTTCCAGGGGAATAAAAGAATTCATTTGTTAAAATGGTAAGCATGTGAAGTAAGACTAGATTAATATGCAAGAGTCTTTTCTCCTGTGTCTTCCCTTCTTCCTACTATCTTCACCTGCATTTGTTGTCTTTAAGGTGAACCACATGAATATTCCTTCTGTTGCCCCATCATGGTTCTGTTTTAAAGGAGCTTAGATGAGAATGATAATAATAATTTAGTCTTATTCTTCCTTCAGTGAAAATTATTCCACAGGGTGTAATTAGTCAACATAATGGACAAACGCTAAAATTGAGTAAGTTGATTTTTTCAGCTGTGCTGTAGATCACCAATGAAGCTTATTGGCAGAGATGTCTGGGAGAGTTTCCAAGAGTCCACCTGCATCTTTATTTGTGACTCTTGGAAATGTTGCTATTTCCTCATTTAATTAACCTCAATTTGAAAACTATAAAAGAACTTACTTGGTAAACAGAGAAGGAGGTAAGAATGCCTTTGAATTTTTATTTTTGAGCCTCTTTTTTTAAGAAGCAGGCGCTTATGCAATTGTCCTTGGTTTGTCCGGCTTTGCTTTCCTTCTTTGCTTCGACTTTGCTTCGTAAGGCATTTGACTTAATTGGGTAGCCTCAGCCAAGTTTGAGAGAGAGGTAAAAGTGAGTTCCCACAGGTGGTGTGAGAGCACCACGAGGACCATGCCCTCAGCAATGCGCTGCAGAGTGAGCACAGTCATGCTCAGCCGTCGATAAATCTCATTTTAGCCCTGCTGCTAAACAGATGCCAACAGCAGATACTACTTAGATGTGGCTACTCCACCTCAACACTCCTAGCCTGTCTTGTGGGAAGAAGACGGGCAGGAAGTGAAGAAGTGGTGAGGTGTTTTTTTTGTGTGGAGCTGGACTCTTTGCTGTGGATCCACAGAAACCTCCCCAAGAGCTAACTAACCTGAAATCCTCAGAGGTATAAAACCAGTGTAGTGTTGTCTGTACGATTCAGTTCCATGTGGAGCTCTGGGGACGTGTCTGTCAAACACCAACCATTTGTGATGCTGGACTTGTGCTGTAGTTTCCCTAGGGTTAATTTCAGGTAGCCCTAGGCACAGCTCTTTGGTAGTTTGTGCTTTTGGCATAAGGACAGTGTAACTGTAATGTGGAATGTAATGTACGTTGCAGGGAGGAGAGAGTACCACTTGCTGAGCACATATCCACCACACTGTGGGAAATGAGTTTCATAGCGCTGAGTTTCTTGGTGTATTCGTTTAGTCTGTTGGCATGTAAACCAGATACAGGATGAAATAGTGACAGAGCAAAAGCCATTAAGCGGTCTCAGTGTTACGTTGGCTGTTGGAAGGTTGATCTGGTGAGATTTATCTGAATGCCATGTACTGCCCCTTTCATTTCTGAGACCTAGAAGTGAATGCTAGTAGCTTTAACTGATACTAGCTGAAACTTGCACTACACAGTAAAAATCCAAATCTGTATTTGAGATTTCCTTTTTAATGGAAAAGCTTTCTCAACTGGAATGATTTTTTGTTGTTGTTTGTTTAATGTTAAAGCAAAACTCTTGTTATAAAGTTTCCAGGATAGCACTTTTCTTGCCTCCGGAATTGTTCCCATTTCAACCATCTAAAATCCAAAAAACTACAGTGTGTCCATTGCAATTTAAGCAGAGACATCGTATTGCCTTTATATGGTGCATTGCTGTTCCATATGTAGATTGTGCTTTCAACCTTGCTTAAATTAAATTTTGACATTTTTGACATTCATCAAGGTTTGAAACTCACAAGGCCTCAGTAATAAATGCTGTCAAACATTTTCTCTTTCTTCCTGTTGTCTTCTGTCTGTATGTAGTCAGTTACTAAGATGTGTGATATGAAACCACAAATTAAATAAAATAGATAAGGTGTTGCTGGTAAAAAGTGCCTGCGTCTAGAAAACTGTATGCCTTCTTATGCAACATATGCAGGCAAAGAGTATTGTCTTTCCAGCAATTTAATTACATTAGACATTCCAAGATTTTAAGATACAAGAGGAATTACAAACTGTGTGATAAATAGAATGTAAACATAAGCTTCTGCCTACTTTTAATTTCCTCTTCATTTTCCAGCAGCCAAAGTTAATTCTTTGAAGGTACATAGGGATGTAAAAGAAATACTCTGGGCTTATGTTCTCTGCTTTAAAGAAAATTAAAATATTAAATGCTTTTATGCTAAAGGTTGTATGACTTCTGTTGAGACTCTGTCATTTGACAGCCTGCTTGACTTTGGGATCAGGGAAACTTGCATGCAAGTTGCTTTTCTTAGCTGTAGTTCTTTCTGTGTTTCCTATACTTAAATGATTTTTTGCTTTCTAGGTGTGATGTCTATAAACTGAAATTTGAAGGGAAGACTTTTTATGTGTTTGGAGCTCAGAAAGAGGTCAGGTTTAATATTTTTACAGAACTTGTGTATTTGCTTTAGAGTCAACTAAAACATAACATTATGTTTTAACTAAACAAGATTCTGAACAATCCATAGCTGTAATTCATATTGCAACTAAAATATAGAATATGAGTGAATGTGAATATTGCTGTTGTCAAAAGAATGTCTAATTTGTGAGAGGTTGAGACATTTCTCACTTAACATTCATGCAGTGCTGTGTTGATAGCTTCTGTTTTTGGTCATCTGTGTAGTCAAGTTTTAATGGATTTTAAAGCACTAAAGCTGTACCCACCTACTCTAAAGCATAAGCAGCATATGTATATGAGTGAAAATTCAGATGGGGATTGATACCTGGATCAATGTGAGGTATTTTTGGCTAGTTACGATCATCTCTTCAAATGTTGGTCAATTGAATAGGCTGGAGACTGTCCTAGGTAGTTAGGAGTCCTATCCTTGGGCTCTTGCCATTCAAATCACAGAGATTTTTGGCTACAGCATGCTACAATCAGTTCTTCCCCTAGGGCAGGGTGGTATACCCCAAGATTATGGCTTTGGATGCAGACTAGGTGAGGAATAGAAAATGAAGGAAGGAAATAATGGCAGAGGTATCAGGGGCTGTTTTTGTGGTTGCGATGCGGAGGGGACACAGGGAACAGGGAGAAGTGGATGGTAAGTAGTGCAGCAACAGTGCAATGTGGAATGTTGAACAAAGAGACTTTCCTCCTTGGATTTTGGCCCGAAGACAGTTGGTACAGATTTATTCTACAAGCCACTGGTACATATGCTCTTCTCTGCCCCTTCCAAGCATCTCCTTTTATTTCTGAAACAATTGCCTGGGCAGTTTAAATATCAGCTATGTATGAGTCGTACTTCTGTGAGTGAACCACAGATTGAGGCTACACAGGAAGACTTGGTCTTCAGTGTATCCTGTTCATGGTGATGCCATCAGGTGCAGCTACTTCAATCTTTGAGAATTTAACATTTTCATTACTTCTATTTGCCTTCTTTTCCTTGCACTTAGAAAAAGGCTGTGCTGTCATTCCATACCTCTACACCAGCAGCCTGCAAGCATCTTTGGAAATGTGGGGTGGAGAACCAGGCTTTTTACAAGTACGTAAACCTGAAGTCATTATCTATACTAAAAGTAAAAAAATGTGCATGTGAGTAGAAAATTGTTCAATGTGAAATGTTCCATTTCGTTAACAGAGTTCAAAATGCAAACAGAAAATATGCAAGTTAATGGGGAATATGATTTCATTTCAAGCCAGTATTATAAATTGTTTAAAATCGGAACGAGGCAGGAGGGTATTGCAGTGAATAATTACCCTTTTTCCAGCACACTGTTTTTGCCAATCTGGAGTGTGACATTGGATGGGCACAAGTACTGCATTTGTGTCTGAGAACATAGTTGTTAATCTTAGCCCTGCTGTTGAATACCTTGAGAATGGAGGAAACAATCTGTTGTGCTTGATTTTCTGGGTTCTTCTGCCTGTAGGTAATGTTCTCCCACTTGAAATCCAAGGTTTAGTAAGAGATGGTTGAAAAATAAATAAAAACTTCTGTGCAATGATTGGAAAAAAAAAAAGAGAATATTCTTAGATACGTTTTGAAAGCTGCTAGCCATCTCATTTAAAAAAAAAAAAAACAGCCTGTAAATTGACAAGAAAGAAGGAGTATCTTCCTTCCTATTCCCTAAAAGAGAGCCTGAAAATAATTCCTCATTAAAAACTTCTTATGTGTTCTTTTCTGCCCTCCGTTGACTTTGTTAGATCCGTTTATTAATGCTTCCCTTTAGGCGTATAGCTTTTATTCATGCTTCTTAGGCTCTCCATACAGTATCTTGCACGTTTTATAAAAAATATGACTTCTTGGAGCATAGCAACACCAGGGGGCTGCTATAAGGGTAAGTAATAACTAAGTAGGAAGAATGTGTATTCTAACATGGCTGTCAATGACCTGCTTTATTTTGGAGAAGATTCCTTCTTTTGTTTCAACACTGATACATTAATATATCAATATAATCTATTCAATTGGTACATGAAGAAACAGGAAATATAAGATGGCACAATACAGCTGTTAATTCTCTATGTTAACATCTACTGTGTTTGAGACTGAATTAATAAAAATATTATGAAGAAATGTTTTCCATTGGAAGTACATCTAAGTAGGAAAATAGCGCATGGTGCTTGAGTGGTTTTATTTTATGTTCCTAGAAATAAATATAGGGAATAGGAAACAATTCCCACCCAGAGGAGAGAAATTAGTGCTCAAAGTAAGGATGTCTGCGGGAGACTCATAGGAATATTGTCTCTCTGCTGTTACTGTTAAATGATTGTAATATTAACTGTTTGGGATGTGGTCGCAAATACACGGTTGTGGTGGGTTTGGCCTTGACTAGGTGCCAGATGCCCACCCAGTTGCTCTCTCACTCCCTCTTCACAGCATGTCAAGGGGAGAAAATAAGACAAAAACAGCTCATGGGTTGAGATAAAGACAGGAAGTTTGCTTACCAATTACTGTCATGGGCAAACCAGACTTGACTTGGGGAAGGTTAATTTAATTTGTTTCTCACCTTCCTAGTCTATTTTTAAATTTCAATAAAGACAAAACTAAAAACAGCCCTCCCCTGTGTCTTCCCCAGCTCCACTTCACTCCTTCATTCCTGACTCTTCTATGCTCACCTTGCACCGAGCAGCACAGGGAGATGGCTAATGGGGGTTGCAGTCAGTTCATCGCAGTTTCTCTCTGCTTCTCTTTCCTCCTCACACTTTTTCCCCGCTCCAGTGTCCTTCATGAACTGCTCCAGCATGAGTCCTTCCCATGGGCTGCAGTCCTTCTGGATAAACCTGCTGCAGCATGGGTTTTTCTCCGTGGGCCAAAACTCCTGCCAGGAGCCAGCTCCTGTGTGGGCTCTCCAGGGGCTGTATGTTGCCTCAGGACATGCCCACCTGCTGTAATGCAGGGTCTTCTGTGGGCTGCACTGTAGATATCTGCTCTGGCGTGGTCTTTCATGGGCTGCAGGGGGACAGCCTGCTCCACTATGGTCTTCTCCACAGGCTGCAGGTGCTATGGCACCTGGAGCACCTTGTCCCCTCTTTCTTCTCTGACCTTGTTGTCTGCAAGGCTGCTTCTTTTATGTTTTTTCTACTTTCCAAATGTCTTCAGGGCGCTACTGTGGGGTTGTTTCTTTAGTACAAGTGCTTAGAATTATACTTTTTGTGGGTCTTAGAAGAGGACTACTTTAGTAAAATGAAGATTGGTAGTGATATTCAATGGAGAGAAACCTGGCTAATAGGTTGGAAAATAGTGATGGTTAATACGAGCAGTGCAGAAAAATAACAACAGTCTTCCAAACATGAAACTGAAGCCAAAGCAATCTGTAATATAGGCTTAGGATAGTAGTTTTTGAAATAGCAGAAGTTTTCATACATTTCAGAGAAACTGAGCTGTACAGTGCAGTCAGTTAGTTACTTAACAGCATTAGGTAAGTCCTGTCTGTTTATGTTCTGTATGATACTAACATATTCTAATTAGATTAGAACAGATGTAGCCAGGTTGTGCAAGTAATTAATGATAATGACACTTTACCTTAATTGGATTTGGTCCTCTGCTCTTCTTAGAAGAGCTTGAGACTTGGAATTTAAGAGCAGGTCGTGATCTCTTGGCATTTCTTGAAAAACAGAGCTTTAGTCCTGTCTTGATCCAGGCTCAGGGTTGACTGTTGTGATTATTTTCAAGTAGATGTAAATCACAGAAGATTGTCTGCTGGGGTCTGGGAATTAGAGGCTCAATATGAAATCAGTTTGCCATTTTGAAGGCAGAGGACATCAAGGAGATGGTGTGTCTGAAGTACTCTTCCATGATCTTTGTGATAAAAGACTGTGGTGAAAGGTTGCTGTGTACTTCATGATTATAGAGAGAAGCAGTAGGATATGATGTAGGCTGCTAAGAAGTCTGTATAGAGACATCAGAAATGAAACTACTTTGGGAGACCAGTATTACCACTTCTTTATTATTTGATTGCTTTGCTAGTGGGAGAGTGGAAATAGCCATGTCTTCCCACAGGCAAGGTGGTGTTAGGGCAAATTTGTCCTAGAGGCTTTTGGTGTACTACAGTCTTTGCCTCATCCGGTGAATGAAAGTCCCTAGAGATGCAGCAAGTGTCGGTATTTAATTTTCTTGCTTTCCTATCCAGGTAATCACTTGTTTTATGTTCAGTCATTCTGTGCTGTCTGAATTGTTTTATGTATGCTTTATATTCTAATTTGTATAAAGGCCTTAAGGCCAATTACTGAATATTGATTTGTAGTATAAAAATAACAAAGCTTGTATTTAGCCGCGTTCATTTTTGCTTATCAGTTTCCTTCTGTGCTGAAAATGTGACAGCCTCTGTTCTTTTTTTTAAAGGTATGCAAAATCCAGTCAAATCAAGACCATGTCCAGCAGCAAGATCTTTTTTAAAGGCAGTAGATTTCGATACAGGTGGGTGTTTGCTGTTTGTTTTTCACGGTAAACCATTTCAGACAGTAAGAGAAAACTTCATTAATTGCTTATGGCAAATTGAGGGCTTTTCCTTCTTGAGGACCTGTTCACATCTAATCCAGGTCAGAATTCAAAAGATTTTGTTGTGTTTTTAGTGTCACGTATAAAATAAACCAGAGGCTTCATGCAGACTTCTGTCAAAGAGAGTTTTCACCAGAACAGGGCTCCACTTTTGGTGCAGTTTCTCTAAAAACAAGGATGCATGGCTGGTGTAGAGATTGTATGCGCCCTGTAACTGAGCAACTCTGAACCAGGGATGCATTATGGGACAGTCCAGTCCCACTCGTAGTGTTCTACTGCAAAAGGTTGCTTTTTCTTCAGTAGCTTTGCAGACAAGAGGTCAACAGAATTTTTCATCTGTGGCGTTGTATATCCACTACACAGGATTATTTTTTTTTGCTTTTTCCTTTTCTTCTTTTGAATATAACTTCATTTTTGATGTATGTATATTACCTGGCATGTAAGGAGCTCATCTTAGCATTTGCTTGAATATTTATTTCATGTTTTAATGCAGTGGAAAAGTAGCCAAAGAGGTTGTGGAGGCAAGCTCTAAAATCCAGAGGGAACCTCCAGAAGTTCACAGGTATGTCTTGACATTCAATATTAAAGTTTAAGGACTAAGGAGGATTATTGTTCTCTACAGAGAAATTATCTTTCCTTTTCTGTGAGATGTAATGGCTGTCATTCTGAGCTTCCACAATAAGGCATGCAAGCCTTGGGAAATGTGTGTTGCCAGTGTTACAAAATTCTGACAATAGAGTATTGTCTCCTGCACAAGGGAACGTAATCTATGCTGTTTTGAAGCTGGGTTTAATCCATCAATCAGTAAATAGCTTATATTATTTTCTGTGTTATGACATAGACTGTTATTACATGATCCTGACAGTAAAGTACATTCTCATTTCATTACTAGTTCTTGTCCAGTTTTGAAAGATTCTGGTTTGTGTATGTATATAGGTATGTTTAAAGGTATACTTGATAGTTTTTCCATAATGCCGTCAGATTAAAAAGCAAGAATTTCATTCAGTAAAGCGAAAAAAGATCAGTCTTATTTTTTGGGGGGAAAAGAGATTTGGCTTGTTAGAAATAAGCAGCTGGACTTTGCAAGCAAACTAATACTTTCTGGTCCTTATCACACATTGTAGTGACAGTGAAAATTGGTAAGAACCTAATTAAAGTCCTTTGGAAGAGAAGAAAGAGGCCAGCAGAAAAAGCTATTTAAAAACTTCTTTAAAAGGTTACTTAACTTTCTGGACCTTCTACAACCATATCCCTGTTTTTATTGTGATTTTTTTCAGGGACAGGGGCTGTATGCTTGGTTTATTTTTAATTGAGTTTGGCTATTCCATCTATACTTGAGAGAAAAGTGGATTTGCTTTATTAAAGGGTAGGAATATATTTGCAGCAAATATTTATAAATACGTTGTCCAGCCCTAGGATGTAATTAATAGTAAGGCCATGCAGGGATGCTTTTGATTGTGCTTTTGCAGATTACATTTAAAAATGGAGTGATAGTCTAGAGTGTGTTCAGTGAGAACACAGAAGGCAGAATATAGGTCCATTATTGAGGCAGGGTAGATTACTTGGGCACACAAATGCGTTTTAAATGAAAATAATTACTCACATATGGAAATAACTTATTGCCTACTTTCCATAGGGTTTCTTTCTTCCATAGGGTAAGAAAAGATTTTCACGTAAAATTATTTTTTATCTTGTATTTTACTTTTCTTTGATTTCAGTATTTAAAGTATTTTAAACGTACTGTTTAAAACTCATAGTGTACATAAAGAAACAGGTCAGACGGCAAATAAATTTACAGAGCAATGTCATATGGATTTAACACCCATAAATAGTAATGTATATTTTTTATGATTAACCTTCTTAAAATGCTTGAATTTACAATATTATGGTAGCTCCAAGTTCAGTTGCTCAGAAGGACTAAGAAAAAGTCTAATAATTTAAAGTGGTTTTATAATGCAGGTTTTGAAATGGGAGACAGCAGTAGGTAGGTTGTCCTAATAGCACAAATAAGCAAAACCATAGAAAATTTTCAGCTCCAAAAAAAGCAAGCTTTAGAGACAAGTTACTCTGTGAAAGAGAATTTGGGGACAGGAAATGGTAGTTTTTCAGATGCAAAACATTTAGAGGAAATTATAGGATTGAAGGTATATATATTTATATATATAAAGTGTTTTCTCGCTTCATCCCCTCCCTCAAAGTCAATTCAGTGGTACCATGCCTGCATTAAGAAAGATACGTGCAGTTGTGAGGAAGTTAACTGCTCGATATCTTCGTGTTTGGATATTACACTTAAAGCACCACAGACTGAAAATCTGTTGGAGGGTGTAGCATGCAGCATTAATGCAGTGGCAAGTTCTTCTGACAAATATACAGTGAATGTTTTAATATTTTGCTTCCAGGGAATGCCTGAAGGAGGGGTCTTTGTAAATAAGTATGGAGTAGGAGCCGTACGGGTGCTCCCAGGCACAACTCCTATTTTGGGAGTTGCTTGATAGCTCTTTACGGCAAGCACAAAGATCCAGGGGATGCATTAACAAGTCTGTGGAGGTACTGTTGGCTTGGAGTGGTTGTAATTACAGTAATCTGAGTGAAAAACTTCTTTGGATAGTGAAAATTTAAACTGAATAGTTATTAGAGACTGCTCACAGAATGCAAATGAGGACATAAGTAGCTTTAGGCATATGTTAATGAGCAACGAATCATGGCAATTGAGCAAGAAAGCTTGTTTATCCCCACAGAATATTTAATAACATGTAATGTGACTTAGAGTAGGACAACTGTGTCCTGAGTTTACCTAAACCTTCAGCAACACGCAGTCCCATCTTTTCACTCGCACTAGGTGCTTTGTTCTGTTTGTTTGGCTCCGTGGAACTGTAAGTTGAGTCTTTGTGCAAACTTGAAATGCATTTTGTGAAACTTCAGCACTGTACCTATGTATAATTTGAAGTCAAGTAGAATTCTTTTCCCTTTCATCTTTGCTTTTGTCAAAAGTAAATATTTTATAATGTAATGGCTTAGATTTATTGCAGGATTCTTGCTTCAGGCCTGTATCATATAAGTGCTAGATAACTTATTCTAAAGAGTCATTTAATTTTCTCAGTAATATGATTGTAGGCTAATGAGCCTCATGACTGAAGCAAATCAACAGCATTCCTCAGACTTTTCCCGAGAAAGTTAGACACCTGCTACCAGGAAAGCCTGTTAGAGCCAAGTAAGAGAAGAAAGAAAACCAGCCTGAGCACCTGGAGGCATGGAGTAGAGGCAGTGTCTGGGGTGTGTGAGGATGAGAGCACTGTGCATCTGTTAACTGAAGGGATACGGTTGCTCCTGCTTTTAGTCTTTAGTCTGCAGTGCTCAAACCGTAACAAATCCTTTACCCGGTCCCGGAGGCAATGAAGGAACATCAGGAAAATGATTTGTATCCTCTCTACCTTCCCCTTCCTTGAAGCTGAATACTCATGTCTGCTGTGCAGTGCGTAGAGGAGCAACACACTGAAATCCTGCATGAGATGAGAAGGAGTCAGGCTGCGTAAGGGGAAGTAAACCAGCACAAAACCTTCTCTTACACTTCAGACGTTGAAAGGGTTATGTCTGCTGAGGGTGCAACATAACATGGCTGCAAGCAGCCTTCAGTGTTCACAGCTTGCTATGATAGCCCAAGGCCTATTGTAATTTATGCAAAACAATTCTGAGACAAGACGTATTGGACTGCAGTTGTTTCCTTGTGAATAAACTGACCCTGTTTTCCCTGTTCTTTTAGAACCAGCATTACCCAGAGTCGCAGCTCTCCCTCGTTGAACAAGCAACTCATAATCAACATGGAACCTCTGCAGCCCCTCCTTCCTTCTCCCTGCGAGGAGGAAGAGGTGCCTTTAGATGAAGGTGAGTCACTTACCTGATTCCTGCCAAACACTACCAATATTTTTTATAAAATAGATGGAAAAACGTGTGTTAGTGACTCAGGGATATAGGAAAAAAATCGAGTAATTTCCATTAGGAGTACACCATTAAGCCTCTGCACATCATACTGAGAAATGATCACTAGCTCAAGGAACTCTGCACAAGGTTCATGCAAGATACATTGTGAAGAAAGTTACTGCTGTTAAGCTTTCTGTCTCAAAAAACTTTTTTTAGATTGTCAGGTGAAAGGAACTTAACAGGTAATACATAATTCAACATAGCACCATTTTACTAAATAGTAACTGCAGTTACTCAGGAGTGAAAACTGGCAGCTTATTGCTAGGTGTGTTGTTTTTCTTGCTTCCCTTTACATTTATATATCTTTCTTTGTGTACTAATATTAGGAAAAACTCTGCTAATTTAATCCCATTGAAAAAAAGGGATGTTATGGAAAGATCAGTTTGAATGCATATTGCAGAACAAGGTTTTCCACGTATTTGTTTATTCCTTGATATTTTCAAAATCACATTCAAGACCTAGCTTTTTGGGATGCGCTCATTTCAAAGTATGGTATGAACATCTAGGCCAGTTTAAATGAGGATAACTGAATCCTTCCTAATAAAAAAGGAAGCCAACCAAAAAAACCTGACAGTAGTTCTTACTTGACGTTTTGTGAGCTAATTGTTTCAGATGTTGGGAAATACAACCTCTGCTGCTGCTTTGTTGTGGGCAATTAACAGGAAACAGAAAACAGGTCAGCAAGTATGTTCATTTTCATGGGAATAAGTCCTAATTTGATTTTGTAGGAATCATATGAACATGTTTTGCTCATTCTTCGAGGTTCAACACTGAATGTAGTATGAACAGGGTGAATTAGATTGTCTGTGTACTTAGCTTATTATAATGAGAAGCAGTAGCTGCATGACATGCAGTTAATTTTAACAATTACATGTTTACCTCTGCTGTGAAATACCTGTATCTGAGCACTCACTTTCTGGCAGCCAAGTACCAAGCACTGTGTTCCTGCTAGGCAGTTGCCACCACTGCAGAGTAACAACAGCTTGCTGGTTGTGAGACTGCTGTGCCACACTTACAACTCTAAGCAATGAAATCCATTTTTGGAAACTGCTGACTTACTATTGCTGTACACTCACCAGAGACTGCTGGTTTCAAATATATGTATTACATAAGTTTGAAAGTCATGTTTCCTTTTAGTCAGACAGATTGTTGTTACTACGGTTTAATAGAAATATTTGCTGTTGGGTTTCCTCTAGAATATGTTATGCATAGTTAAATACCACCAGCTGCTAAGTTAACAGTACTTAGCTCTTTTACAGTATTTTCCTGCAGTGAACTTGGCTATATTATCACATTGAGCTTGAACTGATCTCACAGGTCTCTGAAATTGACGCTGGCTCTCTTGCCCACATGGCACTCAGTCCACTTCTGTGGATTCCCATCTTCTCCCCTGCGCCAGCAGGGTGAACTGGGAGAAGGAGTTAACACCCCACACCCCCCCACCAAAAAAAAAACCCCAAACCCAACAAAATAACCACTTCTCCCTAATTGTACATCATCCCACTGTCTCAACCTTTTAAGTGGCTCATCAGAGAGGGTTGGGCAAGGTCCTCGGCAAGGGCAAGGGCAGGAGCAGGAGGTGGGGAGAGAGGAGGCAGCTAGCCCTTGGACTGACTCAGCTGCACTGGGAAGCTGTTTTTAGTGTGCAACGTGTGAAACAGCCTTGGCATCTCTCTAAACATCTGGGCCTGAGGTGGAGCTGGACACTCTGGGGTGCTTTCCAAAGGGCCTGTAGATGCTGTTGAGAGCACAGTGCAGCCCTGCCTAGGTCAGATGTCACACACTCGTGTTTCTGCAAGGTGCTGCCATACGCATACGGATGTTCTGGCTGCTGATAGTCGAGACCTTCACGTGGTTCTTCACTGTGCTGTGTAGATGGGCCCAAGCAACTCGTTAGCAGAGCTGGATATAATGGTGCTGTCAACTGTGCATACCTTGGGCAGATTCAGGAGAGTGCACAGCTTTGTCTTTTAACTGAGCAAAACTCACTTGTTCTTATTCTTAAATTTGCTTTATATGTTATGAGCAAAACACATGGCCAAAAATGTGGTGGCCTCAGTGTCTGCTTCCTGAAACTTCTGGAGAGATGAACTCTTAAGTTGGCTGAGCCTGGGCGGTATGAAACTGAGCTAACAGAAACTGCCAGGTGAGAGGGAAGATTTTGTGCCAATTACTCGATAGTTGCTAGGGGACAAAGCCATGAGAGATGGTGATAGCAGAGTCTGCAGGGGATTTTGAGCAGCTTCAGCGTATCTTGTTGTCCTTAGGCTAATCCTTTCAGATGGAAAATAAACATGATATGACCAAATACTGAAAAACAACTAAAGTCCAGCCATTCTACCATATGAAATTCCATCTTACAAAACTACTCTGGCTATCATGCTGAAGTGAAGCTCTCCTCCAAAAACCCCGAATTGTCCTGTGGTTTTGCAGACATGTAAGAAAGGGTATGCTGGCTAAACGTGATCATGAATGACCACTGTCTGTGGGAAGAAAGATACTGGATGCCCATGATATCACTGTAATAGTTACTTTAGCAGTTGACACTTATGTAAGTGGAATTGAAAACGAGTAATGGCTTTTTATTTTTTATTAGAGTGGCAGGCAAATATATCACGAGTTTGTCTATTGGTGTCTCATTGTTCAAGAGGCAATTCTTCAGTCTGCACTTAGAGGCCATGTATAGGTGTCCGATTCCTAATTTAAGAACCCAGATTTGAATTGGTATTCTTACTTAAATGTGCTTTTATTTCTGTTTTAAATTATAGTTATGTAAGTGACTTACCTAAGAGATTGGCTACCAGCCAATACATATTTTATCAAATTAAAAAACTAATTTCAAGTCCTGATGCCTTAGGTTTTGCAGGTCATCTCTCAGTGCTTTGTTGCTACTGCTTAAGATTCTTTAGGCCTTCACATTCCTTGTTACTGACTCTTGTTTTGCACTGATGTCCTTTCTGTCTCAGAAGGAGGAAAGAGGCATGGTAGTGTGAAGATGAAACCATAAAATTACTATTGTGCATAGAAAGTTATCACATGGAATTAGATTTTACATATATGAGGGTCAGATAGGCTTGGAGAGATCATTTCTACCTTTTGAACCTAGAAGACATTCTTCAAAAGGCACCTAGCTACAAAAGCTTTAAGTATGTCCAGAAATGTGGCTGCAAAATTCATCTTTGTCACAGATGGCCAAATTAGGTCCTTCTGAATGGTCCTGTTAGGTCCTTTCCATGGTCCTTGCTCCATGTGCACTTGAATACATTTCTTTTGGTATTGCTATAGGAATTGTGTGGCTGACTTCTTTCACCATCTGATTTGGTGAGACAGACTATTGCCTGTCCTGATCACTTGGCAATTATTTTGCAGGTGGTAGACCATTGTCTTTGGTTTTCCCAGCACCAGATGCTGTCAGGGCTTCACATATTTGAGTAGTCCAATTTAAAAAAAAAGAAAAAAAAAGCAAACCACACCTCTGAGTCACAGGACATTAATGTGTTTTTGACAAAGTGATGAAAACTTCTTTTAAGTTGCTTGATACTTGTGTACTCAGGTTTCATACATGAATTATTTTCCTGGTGACGTTGATTTTTACCTTTGGAGCAACCAAAGGGAAAGTGGCATGCTTCAGTCATCCTATTGATTGATCTACCTTGTAAAGTATTTTAGAAAAGAGAGGGTTGATGGCACAGACTCATTCTAAATTCCTTCTGTTTAAAATCAACATCCCTCAATTTTTTCTGCCCAGGCATTACACGCTTTTTAGCGGTCCTCATTGGTCTTTTAAGAATTCTTTTTTCTTACAAAATTGTACGCCTGTGCATCTGAGTTGTGTACAGAGAGCTCTTATCCTTTAGCAAACTTATTTTTGTGTATCACTTTAGTATAACAAATATCACATTAATGACAATTAATTGGCATGAATGATGTCTTTACGTTATAATGTGGAGTCTTTGTTGCATCTTAGAAGCATGTATGGGAATGAGCACATACCAGTCTAGTTGTCTGACTGTGTGTGTGAGTTCTCATCTGTGCAAGCTTTGGTTGTAGAGCAGAAGCATATGGAGCTTTTGTGTGTACAGCTTAGGCAGCAACACATGAAAAATTGGCCACTTACTCATTAGAGTATGAATAAATGTTAAAAGCACACTAGTAAAATAGGAAATAACATTAAGTATCTGTTCACATGTTATGTTTGCACAACAAGGACACTATAACAGATAATCTAGGCCACTTTTTTCCCCGGGCACAGCTCAGTGTTGTTACATTTAATTTTTATTGGAAGAAAATTATTGGTTTAGTGCTGTTTCTCTCAGAAAAACTAATACACACCTTGTCAACTTTAATATTTTTAAAAGCATACCTGCTGTACATGAGACAGTTTATCTTACTACATCAGATAGACAGGATCATGAAATGTCGTGTGTCATGTAGCATCAAACAGCTTTTCCCCATGAAATTAGCAGAAGCAGTACTCCTCTTAGCTGATTGTGCCTAGTGTGTGTGTGTGTGTATGATAACAAAAATTGTAACATGTAGAAGTTAATCAGATTTCTTAGTGGCTTTTCTAAATAAAATAATGGTTCTGTTTTTAGATTCCTGTGGTTTGCAGAGATAATTAATTTCTTCTAATATTCCATTAAATGTACTACAGGCCAAAGTGAGCATCCTTAGGTCAGGTTGTATGTAATGGAATTTTCTACTAGTTTTTTAATGTTGACATAGTTCTCTCAGTTATGGAATAAAGTCTGGTCATCTTAAGTTTCTCCCGCTGCTGTGCACTTTGCCTTGCAAGTTTCTGGGAGTCTACCAAAGAGTGTTCTGGCTTCAGGAGATCTTAAGATCACTGTGTGCATCATCATTTCCATGTTCAGCACACTAAGTTGGATTTACAGTCCTCTAACCATGTAATTGAGCTCTACAAGATCTGAAAACAACTTTTTTGCAAGCAAACCTTTTGCTTCAAGGTGGTAATACCTAATGCTAACAATAATTAGCTCTGCCAGCTTTTCTTCGTAACTTATTTACAAATTCTCAGATTTCCAGGTGTTTACCATGCCGTGTGCGTACAAAATAAGATCACTGCTTTTGCTACAAACAAAACAACATTGTCTCCATCACCATAATAAGGTACCTCTACAATCTGAGGACAGGTGATATAATTCTTTTTCACTAATGCATTAAAATTGTTATGCTTCAATTGAAGTTTCCTGTTCACGATTTTCACTGGCTGGGGAAGGATACTAGTTTTGAAGAGTGTTTTATTAGTTTTAGTTTTCTGGTTGTGGGAGGGGATTTTTTTTGCTTTTGTAAGCCATACTTTGTGATTTTGAGAGAAGTTATATAACCATCTGCTGTTTTCGGCCTCCTCTGTAACAGGGCATGAATGCTAAGGGTTTCCCTGCCACTGTTCCCAGCCTTTCAGCTGTGTAATCTCTAGAGTAGCAATTTAGGAAGGACGAGAGTAACAAAAGCTGCAAACCCAATTAGTTACTGAGCGTGGACCCGCTGCCTTGCTGGCTCTCCTCCGCACACAGAGAGTCACGGGCAGCTCTGCAGGAGAGAAGCAAGCTCCTTGTCTGGAAAATCTTTGCTGAAGAACATCTTCCAACCATCATGCACGATATGCTGCCAATGTCAGGTTATGCACA
The DNA here is from genome assembly GCA_017639485.1 of Pluvialis apricaria. Lineage (NCBI taxonomy): Eukaryota > Metazoa > Chordata > Aves > Charadriiformes > Charadriidae > Pluvialis > Pluvialis apricaria. The sequence goes on along the minus strand of CM030044.1, from coordinate 44,407,557 downwards.
GTCTTCTTTCTCTTAGGAGGTGAAGCCCGTTCCTTATTTGCTAAGAGTTAGAGACAGAGAGTTGCTGACTCAGCTGCGAGATTTCAACATGAATCTCCCTTAGTTTTGTATACATGGCTTGTGGGCAGTGACGTGAAATCTCACAGTCATTCCTCTTTTGCATGAGCCTGGTCACATAAAACATAAATGATACACCTTTATTCATCGACATGAGTCTTCTTCTGTTGGAAATTGTTCACAGCCTTGTCCAGGTGACACTCGTGTCCTCAATTAGGCTTTGCTTTGCTTATTGAACATATTGGTGGTTATTTTAAGAACTGTCGGTTTCTGGTTTTTGTAGCTGTGTACACAGTGAAGATTCAACCCTTTTCCAGTGAGATTTTGATGGTCCTCTTTTGGTTGCTACAACAGTTATGAGAATAAAGGTGAGAAAAGCAGACAGAATCTGACTTTGGTAGTGGTGACAAAATGGAGACAGAAAGTGAATGGGCGCTTGATCTTTCCTGAGACCCACAAGGAAGTGCTTGTAGAGGAGGAGAGGAAGAGAAGAGCGTTTGCACTGCAGGAGGAAGGAGTAAAAAGAAGCACTGCTGGATATTCATACTGTACGGGCCAGGCAGGGGAAAGGAGCCACCATAAAGTTGCTTTCCAAAAGCTCCATTGAAGCAGATGTCTTTCATGAGAGAAATAACTTGGTGTGAAATACCATTTGCAGGACTGCCTCCCCTGCCCCCTTCTTTGCCACATATTTGCATGCACATCATTGATTTTACGGTGCGGAGGCAACAAGGATGTCAGATAACGACGATTAGGATGGCACAACATGTTGTAAACATTGAAGGTAAGTATCCTGGGAAGTGAGAGACTACGTCCCCCCCCAGTACACTCCTTCCAGTTATCTCCTCTCTGTGGTCCCAGTGGACCCAGCAAGAGCTCCTTTCCCACTAGGAGACTGTGATGCTGTGCACATGGTTGCATTCCGGCATCCAGCTGGAGCAAGTTATCAGCGGCCAGCATATATGCGTCATGCCTTTTTTAGGAGCCTGCATATCTCTGCTGGATGGGGACAGGGAGGGAAGTGCCGAGCCTTCTTAGGCAACGCTTCTTTCTGGTGGATACGAATGTGTCCAATAGTTGTCCACAAGCAGGAATTGGAGCACGTATGCAGAGAGACATGTTTTTCCCAAACCTAGGAATTTTCTTTTTTGGTTTATACACAGGCAGGTCAGCTTTGATTCTCGGCTTGAAATGAATGCATTTTAATGTCATTGGTTTGCCCTGTGACTAGGGTTTGTATGCACAGCATAGGATTTTTCCTTTTTTATCTGTACGTTTTCCACAAATACTTTCCAGGCAGTGGTGGGGAACTGACATCAGTGACCAAATTGAAGCCCTTTAGAAAAATAATGGCCACAGTGTCATTTTGTTCTGTGAAAAACAGACCCTAAATGCTGGCCTTTTGTTTCACTGTGCTATGTTTTGATGCCTTGGATATTTTTATGCTTGTGTGTGTGGTTCAGCTGTTATGCTAGCAACTGCTAATGGAGATGAATGCTGTGGAAGTTTGTATTGTACGTTATGAGGCATTTGGAAACGTTTAAAAATAACCTCTCGTTCTGTTCCCTGATGGGATATTTTTGTTGGCCATGTTAGAAGCTTGTCATTTGATTCATTGAGAGTGACTTGTGTTAGTCTCTTAAAACTCAGCGGGAACTCAATAAAAGGTCAAAGCTGGTATGGGTAGAGCCTTTACAAGACTTTGAGAAGAGGAATTAATAGTCAAAATGGTGAAATGTCTTGTAAAAATCCAAACCAAGAGAAGCATTCATTTGCGGATGGTTAACCACTGCAACAAGGAAGTGTGCATTCGATTACTGCGGCATGGCTCCAAGATCACAGCCAGAAGGGCTGGTAAATTTACATTTATTTTACTCAAACCTCCCCCCCCCCCCCATCCCTCCAATAGTGTATAATGCTAATAGTGGCCTCTTGGAAAGGAACTGTACTGTAAATGACAATGTTACATCGAGTAAAGCAGAGAATAAGGAGAAATTACTGAAAGGAGCAGAGTTGCAAATGAGGAATGAATGAGACTAAAGTTAAATGACATTTGTTGTAATATCTTACGTAAATTGTGGATTTATTTGTTAATTGCTAACAAATGAGTGACTGGAATTTTGCCCTTGTAGTTTTCTTGGACTGAGGGAAAGAAATACCTTGAAACTGTGATAATTTTTGACAAAACTGAATAGTCCTTAAATTAGCAGGTAGGTTGGTAGCAGATTTTGAACATCAGCTGAATATAGTAGTGGATACAGTTTAGCGTTTTACTGCAACTGAGTGGGTTGGGTTGCCAGATCATAACTTTTGTTGTTTTTATTTTTCTAGATACTGAATAATTTAATATACTGAATAATAGTGCTGGGGGGAGGGTAGGTGAGGAAAGAAGTCTGATTCCAATCCCTTTTTCACCACATATAACAGGAGTGCAACCCAAGGAACAAAAAGTATTCAATATTGATTTGGATAGCAACCGAAATGAAGGTTTTGGTTTTTTTTCTTGTTTTTATACCAAATCCCTTTGCCAAAGATAGATTGGCCCCTCTATCGATCTATATGTCTCTGATTCCTTAATGAAGACATTTCAAAATTTGTTTCTCCATGCTTTCTGAGGAACTGTTTACTTTTGATATTTTTTCATGTATAGGTTGACAGATTTCAGTTTTCATACACCTATACAAAACTATGCCTTTGTGTTGAATCTTTTCAGAAATTAGTATTTACAGAAGAATTAACTGAGAATGTTCTGGCAAAGACCAGAACATTCTCACACTTTTGGCATCTGAAAATCAGAAAGCAGTAAAGGCAGCAGATATGGGAGAACCTGCTTCTTGCAGTGATTTGTCTCTGAGTAGCAACAGCTCCTGGCTGCCTTTGCTTCATGAATTCACTGCTCGGGAAACTATAGTGTCTGTGAGAATGCACCTAACTCCCTTGATTCAAAAATTAGTAGCAAAATTGGAAAAGCATTAATATTTATGTGTATTTTGTATTTTTACACCTCAGAGGTTAAATGCTGGCTCCAAATACATACAAGCCACCTTGTTGGTTTAATATGACACCAGTCTAGTAACAGATTTGTACATGGGAGCTACATTGGTTCTTAAAAACCTTGATTTTGCAGTACTGTTTATTGGATGTTATTCCTTTTGGTGGACACATACATAAAACCTGTATATCAGCGTATAAAACCTGTATATCAGCGTTTGAAACCCGTATATCAGCATGTGAAATGTAAGGACTGGAGTTAGCTTGTGCAAAACTCATGGCAGGGGGTATAACTCCTTGGGAGAGCCCTGTTGCTGAGCCGGGATGCTGAAATGTCCTTTTCTTGGGTGCTAAGCTTTCACTTCAGTCCCCAGCTCTTTTCAGCCTTGCTCTCTTTGGCTTGGGGTGGTGGACACTGGGTCGCTGCAGTCCCTTCACCAGCTCCTCCCCTTTCTCTGAGCTGCTGACAGCTGAATCTTGCCTTCTCATTCCTGCTCCCATGATACACAGTTCTCTTTCCTCGCTATCCCCTCAGCCTTTTCCCTGTTTAATCCTGGTTCTGGAAGAGGGTCACAGTGCTTGCAACTGATGTGAGTTGGCAACTGTGAGAGGGCTTTGCTCCCTTTTAGAAGTTGCAGTAAGACTAAAACACACAGGAGCGGCCAGCAGGAAAGCCAGGTCGCTGCCTGGAAAGGAGTTACTATAAACTGTCATTGATTTACTCTCCTTGCAAAGCGAGAACAGGTGTCTTCTATGGGCACGGGATGTGGGTAAGGTAGGAATCTAGGGCCTCCTACTTCTGAGGGCTGGGCGCCTGGCCATCATGCAGATCCTGCTTTGATACAGATCCTGTGTAGGGGAATATTTGAGTTTACTGCAATTCTAGATTCTGTTTCCCTTTCCTACGTTTACTTTGTGACGCCCATGCACTTTGCTCACATGAGAAAGTCACCCTCTCCTTCCCTGTAAAAGCTCATTCTATTCATAGTACAAATAAATTTTGTCCACATTGAAAATAAGCAAAGGAATACACAATGTTTCTAGAGGAAGTAGTAAAAGGGATAGGAAGGAACTGTTCTAATTGCAGCCTGGCTGGCCTTAGTTGTTTACATGTCTATATGAAGTATTCCCAGCACTGCTCTTACTGGACCATACTTAATTTTTCTGTTCTTTGTTTCAAAGAAGGAAACCTTCACACTTGTTCCTTTCTGCACTATACAAAGGCTTTACAGATGTGCGTTTGTGTTTGCATGTCTGGCAAGTAAATCTGCGTGCAGTACATCCGGCCACCAGGCAATGTCTGAACTGAATTTTTTAATAAGCCAAGGATACATTTTTCTGGGGTGCTGTATTTCCAGCAACTGCAGCTTCTTAAGAATAGTGGAGCTGGGGCTGCCCTTCATCCTGCTAATCCTCAGCTGCTGGTTTTGGCCCCTTGAGAAACACTAGCAGCTGACAACACTTATGTCAGACCTCTTGCACGTTCATGTTTGCAACAGATGAGCACTGTACACTCATGTTTTATTCAGCTGTTCATGTTCCTATCTGCTGTAGCAAGTTAGAGGTTTGGAGCAATCCCAGTATTTGATTGAAGGCAAGTACTGAGTTTTGGTTAGCGTAATGGGATCTCTCTGGCTCTGTAAAATTTGTCCAGTTGCCATAAAAGTGTAGAAAATTTTTGCTGTAGGTATATAACATAAAAAATAAAACTGAGCTTATTTACTTGATATTCCAGTAGTATGTATTAAAAGATTCTGGTCTATGGAATGTAAATTGCTAGTAAAAATATAAAATGAAGACTGCAAGGAGGAAGTCTTCTCAAATGTAATTTAATACTCAAGTTATAGTCCTTTAAATCAAAATACAATATAAATTTTAACTAACGAAACAGTAGACTTTTCAAAATCTAGCCCCCAAAATTATATCAAATTATAGCCTTATAGGGGTAGCAGCAAAATCATTGTTACGTATGAATAGGAGCAGAGGATTTGCAGCACTGTTGCAGGGTACTTAAAGCTTATTGGCTTTGGGCTTGCTTTAGCTTTTATATTATTTTTTTCCCCCTGGAAGACTTTGAGGATTTTTTTTTCTTTTAACCTAGCTTTATAACTTCACATAACTGACTCTCTTGAAGGCTATCCAAAAAGTAAATAATCTGAAAAACTTGCTCCCTTGTTAAATTTCTGTCACTGGAAAATTTATTGTACTGTAGAATGATTTTGAATTTCAGTGCTTTAATGTGGTATTCTTATGCCTGCACAAGCATTGCAGGTGATATGTGCCATAATGACACTATGCTTGTGTCTTCTGACACCATCAAAATCTGAGTGGCCCAACATACTTATCTTTATATTGCAACATGACTGGAATTTTCCTGTGGACTTAGATTGACCATAGTTAATAGCTAATTGTTTCCTCAGTCCTGGACTTGAGAAATGTTGTGGTATTACAGGGAATACGAAGGAATGAAAAGAACAGCTTTATATATTTAATTCTTTAAATATTAAATGAGCTTGCAACAGCAGCAGTTAATGCTCATTCCAAATTTTCAGTTTTTTATGTTAAAATGTTATTTATTTATATTTGTATTTGGCTGATGCAAAATGCAGTTACTTTGATGTAATATGTTTTAACAACATGTAAACCAGTTCAAAATATTTTTTTTTTTTTGCTTTGATGCTGTGGAATAGGATGTAATTTTTTACTACCAAACTAGGAAAAGGGTAGGGGTAGCATGGATTGGCAGTAGTAACTGTTTTAGTTTCATGTGTGCCTTCCTCTGATTGAGTTGCTTTTAAATTATCCATTCAAACTAAATAGAGGACTGTAATGTTGATGTATGCTTCGGGACTGCGACCCATTCCAATTTTAACATAACTCCTTCAGAAAACACTGATCTGAAAAGGTTCCTCCTCTGTCTTCTGTCTACAGGTTAATCATGAAGCCAGTTATTTGAGAAAAATACAGTTTTAATGAAAGTTAATATGATCTTTTTTGTTTATGTTTACTATGTATGTTATGCATGCTGGAATTTACTCTTGGGAAGGAGAGAAGGCTCAAGAATCATAGATTGGGGTGACCTTTCTTTGCAGTAGCTGCAGCTGTCCTCTCTATGATGAGAAACATGATGAAGATATATTACTGACCTTGCATCTAAGCAGGTATAGAGAGGCCTATGGCCAGGATTCTCAAATTTGGGAGTTTAAAATTAGGCCCTTAATCCCTATTGAGGTGCCTAAGTAAGTGGCTCAACCTTTCACTCCTATTAAGAGAAAGTGAAAAGCACATTTGAAAATCAAATTATAGTACTTGTGTATCTAAAGACGTGTAGGTGCTTTATGTTGGCCTCCAGAGTTTTAAAAAAATTGTCTTTTATATTTTAAGATATCACGAGTGCACTCTCAAATGACTCAGAGTGTGGTTTGATGATCCAGCATTACCTGCTGTTACAGTGTGCTTAGGAGAAAGATCCCCCCAAATCTGTTCTCACTTCTTAGTGTCCACATACTGTTGTGTCTAGTTTCAATCAGTTTGCATCCGCATCGTGATCACTGTGGCAAGTATATTTGTTAATGCAAAGACTGGTGTGGACAGCTAAGTTCCAGCACAAAACATGTTTCATGCTGAAATGTGATGAATTTCTAAAATGTCTGTAATAGGGGAGAACAGCGTAGTTGAGTTAAGGAATTATTAGGTAGGCAGTCAAATCAAGCTAATGAGGAGACATCTGCATTTTCTTTATTGAGGACAAAGTTTCATTTCAGCTATGCAGATCTGCCGACTGAGTGCTGGTGGGAGGAGCACTCCTGCTCTTTCTCCGTCCCCGCTAATGTGCTGCACTCATGAGTACGTCTGACAAGTCAGTTCAGGAAGGAAAACCATCAGAGAACTAACCCAGGAAGAAAAACGGTTATTTTTCCTAGTTCAGCTCTACAAGCTGGCTTGCTCAGGGATTAAATGAGAGGAAGCAGACATGGTTGATTTAGCAAGAATGTGAAACCTCACCTGGAGGCATGGCCAGCGTGTCTCCTAGAGAGCAGGAAAAGATAACAGATTACGGGGGAGAGGTCTGTCTGGGCCATTTGGAAGACTTAAAAGGAGAAATAAATTTTAATAGCTAATGTGCTGTACTGAAGGGGGGATGCTTTCTGAGGGTGGTGTTCTGTAATGAAGAGGTTTTCTGTAACAAATACAACATGACACATAAAAGCATGTATTATATTAAGGGGATCCAGAAAGTTGCTTTGTCAGATAAGGAGTGAGCTGGCTTGTTCAAGGAGTGGTTTAATGTAAGTAGGTTTAAAGTGCAGGTTTTCTGTCATTTCTTATATCTTTTAGAAATATTTGTAACATGTCATGTATTTTATGTTGCATTTATTGTCATTTCATCCCAACTGGTATTAAGTTTGGTATTGTTTTAAAGTTACCAGATATTAACAAGCCATCACTCACACGATTTTTGGGAAGTCTAGAAACTGGGGTAATTTAGCAAGTACCTTTTGATTGTCTGGAGAACATGCTAACAGAGCTGCAGAGGCCGCACGGAGGATTTTGTGGGAACTGTCAGGCTCTCTGGCATACAGCAGGGTACTATGGCAGATACTTCCATGAGGAAGTGTCTTAGCAGGCTTTAAGATTCCTAGTGCAGCAGCCCCATCTCACAAAGTGTCAATCTGCTTGTTTAATTTCATTTACAAAATTCTGACGTGTTAGCTTTGTATTGGCAGATTTTTCTGCAAATACTGGGTATTTCGGGCTCTGGCAGAAATCTGATCATGTGTCTGGCTCAGGGCAGGCCTACTGCTGAGTGGCCTGGTAGTGCACAAATCTGGTATCAGTTTTGAAACTGAGATTTTTGTGGATATGTCCTGTCCTGAGCATGGTCGCCATGGTAGATATAAAATGGAAAAAAAAAAAAAGGTACTTGAAAATAGAGATGGTAAGACCTTTTCATTCAAGAAATGCAAAATTTGTAACAGTGAGAATGTCTATAAAGTATTACCAACTTCGCTGAAATGTAGTCATGCCTACTGCGAGTTGAATGATCAGTAGCCAGTGGCATAAGAATATTCTTTTGCTATCTAGTCAAATAGAGGGAAAGTAGGTTTCAGAAACAAAGTTAATAATTTCAGTACAGTGAATGGTATCTACAGTTCTCAGGACTAATAAAGTAAAAAAAAAAATCAGTGACATTTTCAAGAAAAGATGTGAAAAGGCTTCTGATCTCAAAGTGAGATTCTTTGCAGAATTTTCATCAATTATAGTTGAGTTACTGTTTAAAATTGTAGCTTAGAATTGTGATCCAAAATGCATGTAAGCTGTGTAGATTCCTATATTGTAGACGTCTTTATGATCCGGATTTTTGCTTTTCAATTTTTTCCTATATCATATATTTTTAGAACAGTGATGCGTCTCTTCCTTATGGCATGGTTCAGGTCATGCTTTATTTCCTTCATCTGAAAAAGACCATAATGGGCCTTTTGTTTAGTTTATTTCTTTATACATTTGCCATCCTTTAATAGAAAATTTTAATAGAGCTTGCTCAGACCCTTTTACTTCACACTGAAAATCATTATATGTCTAGTGTAATTAGCACTGGAGATGTACTGCTTTTCTGATTACTTGTTTTTCTGTAATACTACATTTTCTTTCATACAACATTGTTTTAAATTCTCTGAACCTTAATCTTTACTGCACTAAAACTGGAATGAATCTTTGATGATGTTGGTTTGCTATCTTTTATGGAGATCTTTCACTGAAATCAAAGAATGGTGCTAATTTGAATTATAAATAGTACTTTGACGTGAGTTTCCTGAGTTACTTGTTGGACAAGCTATGTAAACTTGTATTGGTTTTACTTGCTATATCCTTATCTGTATGTTGCATTTGGATTAGTCATTAGTAAAGAATGGAGAGATGCTTAACATCACAAAACGAGAAGTACAAAGTGTTGCACATGTGTATGGTCTGTTCCTTTTGCACATACATGGCGTCTGGTAACAGTAGTGAGTGTTGGACATGGGACAAGTTTAGAAACAGTTTCACATCACTTTGTCCGAGCTCTGTGCCCGACTCCCCTCCCTTCCCTTCCTGCAACTGACGACTAACAACAGTCACTGCAGTGTTGATGTAGCTGCAAAACAGCTAGACTTTTTTTGCAGACTTATTGCTGTCAATATTAGACTGGAAAAAGGGCAGTAGATTTTGAGAGAGCTTGGGCAGAGAGTGGGGTCATAAGAAACAAGCTTATAAGAAACAAGGCTAAGAAAGACTCCCCCATGTGGGGGAGAGAGAAATTTGAAGGAGTGGGAGAAAAGAGACTGTAAGTACGAAGAGTAGAGAGATCACTGGAAGAAAAATGAGACATGAGAAGAGGGAGCTTTTTAAAGAGATGAGACATTTTCGTTGCATTCCAATGATACCTAATCCTCATACTGTGTGTCAACCTTCCTCTCCTTTTATCATCTCTAGTGTTAATATGAATTTATCATGATAATCTATTGTCTCTGTTTAATGTCATGCTCTATTAAAAATTCCTAACCTAAGAAAGTGATAAGCCATTATCTTACCACTTTCTTATCGTTCATCGCAAAGAAATAAAGGTGGGTAGTTGCTGCTGTTGTTGTTGTTATTATTGTTGTTGCTGTTATTAATATTATTGTTGTTGTTATTATTAGTAGACACCAAATAGCACCAATTCACATATGTACTAGGTACTCATTTATATCAGAAGTCTGGTTGCCAGTAGAAAATGAGTTGTTCTGTTTTCTGTTTTGCATTACAGCATTATTAGTGGTAGCTGCATCAGACAAAGTTAAGCAGATCTGGTGTACTGCAGTGTTGTAAAAGATGTTGCCCTCCTCTGGAGCTTTTCAAAATGCTTTTCCAGTTTTTGCTAATTGTGCATGGTGTGGTTTCAATATGCAAAATGATCGCAGGGTCTTCTTTCCAACCTCTATTAGATACTATTGGAAGACTGGGTTTTGCCACCAGGAAGGGAGAAATTTAGGCTCACGATTCTAATCGCCTTTTTTCAGGTATCCAACTGCCAAAGGAAGATGAGATTTCAGTACCTGTGACTTCAAGCTCCCCAGTTAAGGACACCGGGGAGAATGTTGATCTTGCCATTGAACAGGAAGAGAAGATGAAAGAGGAACCTTTAACCATCTCAGAACTGGTATACAATCCTAGTGCCAGCTTGCTGCCCACCCCAGTTGATGATGAGATTGACATGCTCTTTGATACCTGTCCAAGAGTAGAGAATGAGAAAGATGATACAGATTCATTTGAGGAACTGGAAGCAGATGAAAATGCATTTTTGATTGCAGAGGAGGAAGAACTGAAAGAAGCTCGGAGAGCACTTAGGTGGAGCTACGACTTTCTAATGGGCAACATAGAGGTGAATGCCTTTGTGAAGAGTTTCTCCAGACTTCTCCTTGTAGGCCTTGGACTGTTGTTGTTTGTGTTCCCTCTTCTCCTTGTTCTCTTGGAGTCGGACCTTCAAATCTCTTTTCTCCATGAAATCCGTCAGACGCCGGAGTTTCAGCAGTTTCATATTGAATATTACTGCCCCCTTAGGCAGTGGGTGGCTTGCAAAATAAACTTCATTCGTGATATGCTGGGCAGCTTTTAAATTTTAAATAAATATGATAGAACTAAGGGCTATATTCAAAATTTCAGTTAGTGTCAGCTTTCCATAATGCCCCTGGGGCCATCAGTTGGTAGCTGTCTTCATATCCAGTTCATTACAGACACTTAAGGTTCATAAGTTGCCTTTACATACCTAAATTGCCCCTTTAATTACAGGCTTATACAGTCACCTTTCAGTAACCAAAAAGAAGTGTTATTTTAATTGCATTTCAGACTTCCAGCTAATCCATGACATCATATAAGATGGGGTCACAATAAGCTTCACTGTCCTTAACCATTCAGTCCAGGACACTAAATCCAATGAAACTGAAAGAAAAGCTTTTTTGAATATACTCCTTAGTGCAGCAGTCTCTTCTAACCAATGCCTATACAAACAATGTTTATGCTGAGTTTTTGTTTTTGGTTTGTTTTTCTGTTTGTTTGGTTTTTTACATTTTTATGTGTTTAAAATATTTTGGTAAGTTTTTAGCAAAAGACTACTTCTGATGTTATTTAAATGTACAAATTGGTAAGAATAATGCACAAGGGCATGTAGGGTGTTTTTAGTGTTTTAGCAATGATTTGTTTTTAAACTACTGGCAGGAGAATGAATGAGTTTTATATAGCTCTATACAGAGGGACTGTGGTTTGGGAAACGTAGAAAGTTCACTCAAGTTCGGTAGAGGCTGCCTGGGGGAGGTGAAAGGACACCAAGTACGCAGAGGAATTTCTGAAAGGCACAGTTATAAAGTTTGGGGAAGTGAGCAGAACTGAAAGTAATGATCCTTCCTCTTACCTGTCAGGTTGTCTTACACTTTATCAGTGCTGTAGAAAGTCTCAATAAGATAGTCCAAGTACGTTTTGGAAAAGAGTGAGTCTTCAGTCTAAATGTAGATTATTGTACATAACATGGAAGAAGATAATAGTAAGTAGCAAAAAAAAAAAAAAAAAGAAAAAAAAAGCCAACCCCCTAGCTATATCAGTAGGTGAGTGACCTATTTTAAAGAATGATAGAGAAGAAAAATGTATTCCTTTTTAAAAGCAAAGCATTAGGCTGTACAGCTGGCATAAAAGTATTTTACTGACTCACAGTTAAAAGCTTAACACTTTGAGAGGTGCATCTTCATCCTTGATGCGCGTTATTACTAATCTCTAAGACAGCATATTTTCTGTGCATACTAACATGCTTCCTTTCACATATAGCAGCATACTTACCATCTTTCCCTGTTATTATGAGCCCAGTTACATGATCTAACGCTGTTTCATGTAACATGGATTTGTATATCTAAAGGTATTCCAATATAGCTTAGAGAATATACTTAAGTAAAATCTTGTCAATGCTGAGAACATATGAAGGCCCTCAAATGTACCACAGAGGTTGTATTTAAGAGGAGAAAGTTTTTATTCTCCGCCTCCCCGCCCCGATCTTAGTGCAGATGTATTTCATATTTGAACTAGGTAACTCTGATTTTGTCCTCAGAGTCTTTCTCCTGCTTAGAGATTTATGAATTGGAGACATATTTGAGGCTGTTTTATTAGATGTGCATTTAACACATTGTAACAACATCTCTAATTCCTACTGAATAAATTCCTTTAGTTTCGGTATCAGAGCATCGGGTTTTGCTTGGCTTTCTCATGTAAGCCTTTGCAAATGTCTAGCTTGAAAATGGTAATTTCCTTAGAGAATTTCTCCTTCCCTTCTAATCTTCTCAATTTTTTAAAGGACAAAACAGTTACAGGGCTTAGAAGTTCCTTTTCTGAGTTGAATGCTTTTGGATTGCTATTCATTTTCCAACCAACAAAGGCTAAATTAAACAACAGCCTTTTTTTTTCTTGTCTTTGTTTGTCCTTGCCAACCTGTTCCCCAGAAGAATCGTTATTGATTAGTTACCTGATCTGTATTTCTTCTTGTGCTACTTGCAGCTAAATGATCCTTTCCCATGGGGTAATAATCATTAAGCCTAATAGAAATGAAGAGTGAACTAAAGTAGACATTTGGCCTTAATGGGAAATTATTCACTTGCATTGTTTCTGAACAAAGGTGTTGGAAAAGGTGTTTCAAGTGGTGAATGCTGTGAGAGCTGGAATTCTGCTGGACTACTGGGACATGGTTCCATACAGGCTCCTATGTGTCTGATAATTATTACAAAAAAAAAAATTTAGATCCTATGCTTAAAAATACAGTCGTGTCCCTGTAAATTACAGCACTCCAGAAGTAGGAGTATCGTTATACTTGATTTAACTCTGTCAGAAAATAGCTGAGTTGCATGAGAACATAATCTCAGAAAATGCGTAGTGCAGTGAGGTTTTACGTAGCGTTAAATGCAAGTGTGTGTGTGTGTGTGTGTGCACATGTGACTGCCTTTACCAACCATGTGCATACATTCAGGCCTGGCCTTTTAAAATTCTTTCCTTCCTTCCTGATACTTTCTGGTCTATCAAAGTAACTTAACTGAAAGTCATGAGGAGAGTCCTATAACCACGTAACACACACAGGAGGATGTGGTTGGGAGTGTTCAGAGAGAGTAGCAGTCTAGTATTTTATTGGAGGGGATGACAGACTTGGATTATGGAGCATCTATAGGTACAGTATTGTGTATTTCTGTCTGTGCTTGGATTATATTGTAAAATGTTATGTACTTGAAATCTATTTTGTGGTTTGTCTAACATTTATAAACACAACTCTGGGAAGAATTAAAAATGGTTTTATTTCATGGAGACTAAGGGGAAAATATACCTGTAACTTGAGCCTTATCTTTGTACAGTGAATTTCACATTTCTATATGTCAACATCCTGATTGTTTTGTATGTTGATATGATGGCAGGAATCCCTAATAAAAATACTCTAGAGAAAAGCTTTCTGCAGTTATGACAGTTCTTATGGTGAAAGATGTTTTATAAATAATAGTTTTTGTTCAGAATTAATCAGTACATGATATAGTACAGATTTCTTAAGACTGTTACAGTTTTTTTACATACTTTTTTGATTCATCAGCTGGATGAAGTTGCTTTAAAATAAGATGTTATTAACGTGGTTTCAGATGCACTAAGCAAGGGCATAATTGTTTGCCCAGTTACCATGTAAGAGTTAGTCACAGTCTTGTAATTTCATTTGGGCACAAATTCTACACACAGAATACAAATTGAGAGGTCTGGTTTTAATGTCAGGCCCTGGCTGTAGACATATGGCTGCAACCTTTTGGTAGGCAGGTCTGGCTAGGGTGTGATGCAAGCAAAGCTGTGCAGCTTTTGGATGGAGCTTGCTTACGTTAAGTTGGTTTGGAGCTCAGACAGTGCAAAAGTATCTGGTAAGAAACATACAGTCTGCAAAGAGGAAATTGAACATAATTTTGGGGAGCTAAGTTAGAGAAACCAAGGCTACTTCCTGAGCACATAAAACATTTAGATGCCAACATGTCTGTACTGAACAGAAAGTGCCAAAATCTAAATGTACTCTCTGGTGATTTGAAATGTAAAGGGTCAGGACTATATAGTGCAGGTGTACCTATTTATTCAGTTAAAATGGTGTAGGTTATAATGCTGCCTTCAAAAGGGGTTGCGTTTCTGCTTTAACATAGGAATACAGCATATCCTCTTCAACATTGTTTGCATGCTAAGTACTTACCACAGTTTATGAAAATAGTACGTGTACTTTGGGTAGAAATGCAGCATTTGTCATAAATTCTTTCTGAATAATGACAGACAAAATTTCTCTAAAGTTACAACTCACTGAAATGTCACGCCCAGTGTGCATTTGAAGAAATCAGGCTGGATTAATTGGTGCTAATGGTTGCTGTAGGTAACTGTTAGAACTTGACAACAACCGTGTAGGCCCAACTGGAGATCACCAGCACTGGAATGCAAGAAACTTCATCTGGAAGTCAAGGTACGTTTCTCAACTTGTTGTTTTGTTTTGTTGTATTTTGTTTTCATTTAAATCCCAAAGGAAGTAATTGTGTCTTCTGTTTGTATGGATTTGCTGCAGGTTTTCTTACAGCTATGTTTTAGTGGGAAAAAGCTGTCTGAGACACCTTGTGACGATCTCTACGGGCTGTTAAATTCCATACCACAAGACTTTGATCCCATAGTCTTATGTCTTTCATTCTGCCCCTCTACAAAGGCAAATCCTTCATCAGCCTTATCCTCGGAAATTTGTAGGAGCTGCTCTGACATTTTGAAGCTGTCTTGCTTGCAGTTGTTTTGTTTAAGGCAGGTTATTGCTGTTCATCTCAGCCACATGAACTCCCTGCAGCAATTCCACCTTACGCTGTTACAAAGCTTCAGAGCTTGCCCGCTACATGTCTTGTAGCTCCCTCCAGGAAAACATGGGCACTATCTGTTCCCTGTGAAGTGATACTTAATGATGTAGTGGGAATTTAAAGCTGTGGCGTAACTTTCATCACAAAAGTTTTCCTACTATAACCAACCACAGCTCAGTGCTTCTGCATTACAATGAAAAGCTGTAAGTCATTAATTTCTACTTCACAATCAGGTAGTGGAGGAGCGCGAAAACGGTTACAAAAATAAAAATGAAACATGAGCATGAAAAATTCTGACTTTTCCCATTTTAGCTTGCCTTTAACTTCAGTGCAGACATGTTTGCTGAGCTTATAAAATGGCAGAGAAATTAAGCGGCCCTTAGAATCTTCATCAGTGTCGTGATGAACAAATATCACCTACTAATTGCTAGTCACGAAAGATTAAGAGAACATAATTGGTTTAAATGGACAAGAAATTGAAGTGAAATACGGTACATTTCTGTGACTGAAGAATAATTAACTATATTGATTGAATAGGTCATGTATTACTGGAAAGAGCTCTAGACAGAAGAACATGGAAAGCCTCTCAATTGCAATCCTGTATATCCTATTTAGAATCTGTAATAAAAAGATCTACTAAATGTAATGTCTTCTGTAAAGTCTGGTTTTAAAACCGCTTTAAAATATTTTCTGATTTTCAGTATTATGCACAGGAATCGTTTCCTAGAGAGAAGTTTTGAGAGGGCTGCAGGTATTTGAAATTAGCTTCTAGGGCAATGAACCTGAAAATAAAAACTAAAATGTCACCTAATGTGTCCACTACTTTTCTCAGATCAAATCTTCAGATTCTTCTTCCCACAGATAGAGCTGGGTGGACATAACGAGAGATATTTTAGGATGGGAAAAAAGGACTGAGCACAAAGTTTGCTTAAATCTTGTTCTTGGGACCTAAGTCAACAGCTGTAATCCTCACTCAGTAGGTATATGAACACTGGAATGACAAACTCAGTAGAACAGCGTCTCATGATCTTGTCATGACGACCACCATTCCGTTACTGGTTTTGCCTAGCTGATGGCATGTGCCATTTCTGTCTGATATCCTGCTATGTCCACCGGGAACTGTATTAAGCCAGAATAGCTGAGTTGTATTTTCTTTGGTCAGCCTGCCAAAGATATTACTAACTCCATTACCTTTGAGACCATTATTCTACCCCCACAATTTGCTCCATGTCGGGAGGATGGGAAGTCCTCTTCCCTTCTCCCTTCGTTCCCATCCCCCATCCCTGACACTGCTTTGCCCATAAGTTGTTTTGGTACCACAGAAATGAGAGAAATGAACATGTCTCTGAGGAACACGATGGGGGCTGGGTACACAGAGAAAGGATTGATCTCTTCTTTTAATGTGTGAGCGGTGCCTTTGCCATTGCAATAGCATAGCTGGCACGTTTGTGTTCCTATTAGCACCCATGTACTCATGACTTCCTCCTTTGTGTATGTTGTCCTGATCAAAGTCTCCTTTGCTGTTCTGATTTCGGCAACTATACTGCACAAAACACAAAGCTCCTCCTGTCAAAATCCTAATTTCCTAAACCCGTCCTTGTCTTCCATCTCTCATTTGCAAATTTACTACACATTCCGGACCTCCCAACCATTGCACTGAACTTCAGCATAGCCCACAGCTCTGTCCCCAGCGCACTCTCCATCCCCAGCTCACTGCTGCTTCTCTTACCCCTGTGCTGCCACCTGAACACTCAGCACCAGAAATGCTTTGAAACCAGGCGGAACCTGATCTGCCTCCACAGCAATGGCTGCGCTTCCTAAAATGCACACGCAGACCCTTCCCGCTGATGGACCAGGGAGGCTGCAGAGCTACACCAGGGCCAGGGACTGCAAAAGCCACCTTTAAGCTGCTTGTGATCCGTGGCTTGGCCATCCTGGCTTATAGGAAAGTGCAGCTGTAGCAGTGTTCATCAATAACAGGGCAGGCTAAGTCTTTGCCAATGCATAAAAAAGGATATTTCCTTTTCATTCTTCTGGTTATTTACAAAAAGCACAGCTTTTACACTGAAAGGGCTGATCCTGAAAGCATTCTGGTAACATTAAAGTGAGAGTGAGTTTCCAGTTGCTTTCCCATCCTTTTTAATTCAGTACTACTTTGACTAATAATTCTCCTGAGCTGTAAACCACGTGCAACTGATTCCTGTATATTGTGTGCTGGACAGTTATCTTTTGCGACTTGCATTGCAGCACTTGCTGTCCTTATATATTTGCTAAAAATCTACAAGTACAGCAAACTACACCGTGATCCAGCACTCAGGACATTTATAAAGTACAGTAGCAACTGTTTCAAAGATTTTGGCTCAGTGGGTGTCTCTGCTCTCCTGCCTGTGAATAAATACCTCTGAATTTATGGTTGTACTTTGCATATTGTCTTCTGGAGTTATCAGGACTGCCTTGGAAGGACACTGAGAAATGCATTTAGCAAAAAGCAATCAGCAGAACTCTGAAGTCACAAGTTATTCACCCCCAGAGGCTGGAGATATTCATCACAAAATAACAACTTAGAAAAAGGAATACAGCAAATTTGAAATTATGAAATCATTACTGAGCATTAATAGAGCAGACCTCGCATCTAGGTAAACCATTTTGCAACTGTGAATGTACACTAGAAAGCCTTGCTAATTATGGGGGTTTGACTCTCTCCAAAGATACACAGAGCAAGGAGTGCGGTCCTATTTGCAGCTAAATTTGTCTAAGTGTTCAGGTCCCATATAGATGATAAGAGAAAAGGAAAAAAAGTGAAAAACCACAGCTGTTCATATTATTATCAGCTATAAACTGGGGACACTTCAGAAGTGTAAGCACCTCTGGTTGTTTTATTATGAGTTTCTTCATGTTTTCTTTATCCACATCCTTCCTGGATATGGTGACAGTGTGGTAGATTTAGCCTGTTGGAAATGCTGCAGTGGATCAGACAAGAGCTAGTGATGTGGGAAAAGCTGTTTTGGTCGTACCACATCCGACTGAACAAACATCAGCAGATGTGGAGGGCCTAAGTAAGACTTTGCAGAACAGCCCAGAGCTGGCAACATTAGTCAAGATAATGGTAATCGTGGTCTCCTGCATTCACTTAATTGCTGCTATGATGAAAGCCAAAGTTAAAAGTGCAATTTTGAGGCTTTGAATAACATTTTGAGGTTCCTCTTGTCCCCACAAAACAGCTAACCATTATAATAAAGGTGCTAACATCCTGCTTAGCTTGATTAACTGTATCATTCAACTCTATGGCAACTTTAAAATGAAGTTATGTATGAAACGTTTATCCTGGTGAAACATGGTGAAGTTCTCACTGACTGGAAAAAGGGAAACATAAACCCCATTTTTAAAAAGGGTAAAAAAGAAGACCTGAGGAACTACAGGCCAGTCAGTCTCACCTCTATGACCAGTAAGATCATGGAGCAGATCCTCCTAGAAACTCTGCTAAGGCACATGGAAAATAAGGAGGTGATTGGTGATAGCCAGCATGGCGTCACCAAGGGCAAATCATGCCTGACAAATTGGTGGCCTTCTACAATGGTGTTAAAGCATTGGTGGATAAGGGGAGAGCAACAGACGTCATCTACCCGGACTTGTGCAATGCATTTGGCACTGTTTTGCGTGACATCCTGGTCCAAATTGAAGAGACATGGATTTGACCAATGCACTACTTGGTGAATAGGGAACTGGACAGACAGTCACACTTAAAGGGTTACGGTCAATGGCTCCATGTCCAAGTGGCCAGCAGTGACAAGTGGTGTTCCTCGGGGATAGGTACTGGGACAGGTGCTGTTTAACATCTTCATTGGTGACATGGACAGTGGGATTGAGTGCACCCTCAGCAAATTTTGTCAACGACACCAAGCTGTGTGGAGCGGTCAACACGCTTGGAGGGAAAGGATGCCATCGAGAGGGACCTGGACAGGCTTGAGACATGGGCCTGTGCAAACCTCATGCAGTTCAACAAGGCCAACTGCAAAGTCCTGCACGTGAGCCAGGGCAACCCCAAGTACAAATACAGGCTGGGCAGAGAATGAATTGAGAGCAGCGCTCAGGAGAAGGACTTGGGGGTGTTGGTTGATGAGAAGTTCAACATGACCTGGCAATGTGCAATCGCAGCCCAGGAGGCCAACCGCATCCTGGGCTGCATCAAAAGAAACACAGCGAGCAGGTTGAGGGAGGTGATTCTGCCCCTCTACTCCATTCTTGTGACAGCCCACCTGGAGTACTGCATCCAGCTGTGGAGTCCCCAACATAAGAAGGACATGGACCTGCTGGAGTGGGTCCAGAGGAGGGCCACAAAGATGATCTAATGGCTGGAGCACCTCTCCTGTGAAGACAGACTGAGAGAGCTGGGGTTGTTCAGCCTGGAGAAGAGAAGACTCTTGGGAGAACTTATAAAAGCTTTCCAGTATCTGAAGTGTGCCTACAAGAAAGCTGGGGAAGGACTTTTTACAAGGGCATGTAGTGATAGGACGCAGGGGAATGGCTTCAAACTGGAAGAGGGGAGATTTAGAACAGATATTAGGAAGAAATTTTTCACTCTGAGGGTGGTGAGGCACTGGAAACAATTGCCCAGGGAAGTTATGGATGCCCCATCCCTGGAGGTGTTCAAGGCCAGCCTGGATGGGGATTTGAGTGACGTGCTCTAGTGGAAGATGTCCCTGCCCATGGCGGGGGTTTGGAACGAGATGATCTTTAAGGTCGCTTCCAACCTAAACCATTCTATGATTCTATGATCCCAAATATAACCAGCATCACCAGCTACCTTAAGCTCTATTGTTCCTAATGAGTTTATTGTTATGTTGTATGTATAAAGAAACTAACTCATTTAACTATTTTTTTTTTTTTGTTCTCATTCAGGCCACATAACTTACTGCAAATCATATAATAAGCAAAATGTAGGAAGAGTCTACATCTCTGTTGTAAACACTTGTTCCACCAGAGTTTGCTATAAAGGAGCAAGATATTATATGTTTCTGTGTGCCTTTTGTTCCAAACTAATGAGCGAGTTACATCAGCTCAGGTGTTTTTAATGTATAATTCACATATTCTAATTACTTTCTTGGCTTTATCTAGAAAACTTACACTCAATGTCTCTAAAATAATGATAAGTCAATGACATTGTAGTTATTTCACTACATTTAATACTGCTGCTAATTTTATGAACCTAGTTTTATGTTACTAGAAATGTAATTCCTGAGTAATTTTTTAAAAAAATCTATACATGCCTATTTGCTTTGAGCAATTAAAACAAGGTACATGAGCACTGGTATCACACCTTTACAGATATGGAAATAGCAAGTTTCTAACAACAGTGTAATTAAAGTGTAAAATATATTACAAGCTTTCAGAGAAAAGGTATAAGCAAAGTATTAGAAAAAGCTGTAAGAACCAAAGCCTATGCAATTTGTATAAAGGGCCACAGCTGTCAGTTAAGTTAAAATTTTTAAAGCAGATATAATAAAAAATTTTGTTAATTGTTTTCTACCTGAATTCTGAGCTTAAGCAAGATTTGGTTAATATGAAGAGGTGTCCTTATCTTCTGTGTTGCTTGGGAGCAGAACTCTGTATTTACCGCTGAACACTAAATGACCTGTAAATTGCCGGTCCTCGTTAAAAAAGCGGTTTAAGAGTGTCCTCTTGTGGCACTGCAGAATAATCCATCAAAAATTGACATGCACAGAAAAACTTTTTTAAGAATTGGATTCCGATATTGGTTATATTTCTATTTTTTGCTTGGTGGTTTGGTTTTTTTTTTGGCAGTTTTTTTTGTTTGTTTGTTTGTTTGCTTGTTTTGGTTTTTTTGGGGGGAGGCTGGGGGGGTGTTTGTTTAAATGATACTAAAGAAATATCTGCAAACAGGTCTGAAGTAGGCATTTATATATATATATTTATATAGGCATATATAGGTGTATGTAGGCATAACTCTTTCAAATTTTGTTAATCTGGGAATAACCTTTTACACCAGTTCAGGAAAATACAATGCCAAAGGTCTCCAGTGGCACCTCTTCTTGCCACCCCGAGGGGACGGGGCTGGGTGGCCCCGCTGTTGGTGGAGTGGTGAGTGTGCAGCCATCTCTGTTCACAGCTCTGCCATTGCCAGCAGCGCCTCTGCAGGTACACGAACGTGTGTATCTCCCTATATATATATATCTAGTATACCCATAGTGTTTTGTCTGTGAGCGGTAGTGAACGCAAGCTCCGTTTAAGTCCTGGGCTGGGCTCATGTGGTTGTAATGACCCTCTCTCTGGCACTGTGCATCCCTCTGCACACCAAGCTCACCTTTGGTCATGCCTCTCAACCCCGCTTGGAAATGACAAGCGTTTATTATACTGTCATGTTTGGCTGATGGTATCATGGATAAATGCAGCTAACGACAGCCCACATGTTTCCAGTCTAGTCAAACAGGAGACCTTCAGTCATGTTCTCAACTGCCTGTCCTGTGCTCTTGAGCTTACTTTGCACCAAACATTAAGTAATCACAGGTGATTTTTAATTTGCTGCAGCACTGCTTTGGCTCCAGTGTCCCAGAAGTTAATGGAGACGGTGGTGGTGATGTACAGCATCACAGAAGGGAAATCTGTTCATCCAGGATTGATGGCCTCTGCTGTGCATTCACCTCCTTGATTGGTCTATAAGGTCCTAATGACACATGGTGTTGCAATTCTGTGTAGGCAGCTGCTCCTGAGCAGCGTGTAGTTGTAAGAGAGATCTCAAGTGTTTGATACCCAGATGGAAAATTTGGCTGTAGGTTAAGATGATGCCAGAGAGTAGACATGTAAAAAGAGGGAACAGAAATTAAGACAATACAGTTGATGTAGTTGATGAGGGCTGTAAGGCCAAGCTGAAATATTTCATTTATAAGGGATTTTCTTCCCCGAACAATCAATTACTTAGAAGAGAACAAGGTTATGCAGTACTCTGGTGAGGCAGTGTTTTCCACTGATAAGTTTGGTATGAAAAGTTCTGGTCAGCCCTGTTGGTCTTCACATTGACAGTGCAAGTGCCTCTGCTGCATTTCACCAAATGGTCAAAACTGAAAATTATCAGCTGCCCCAATTTATGTGGCCGCTCGCTTGAAATTTACGGAAAGGCTATAACTGGTAAAATTGTCTCTGTGTCCTGCTACTCCCTGAAAAAGCCTTGAGGTGATACAAAAGGGATAGTTCACTGAGAGAAAGTGCCCCAGAGGGAAAACTCCCATTCTGCAGATGGGAGCAGAGTACTGTGGAAACCTTCCTTGGGAACAATCAAGAGTAGTGGTCCATACAACCTATACATGTGTACTAACACACAATGCACTGTTTTGAGCTCCAGGGGGTCTCCAAGTTTAAAAGCATGGTATTGTTGTGAAATCTTCTTTTCCCTCATAACCTATGTAGGTCAGACTTTGGATTTTGTTCTTTTCTCTTAGTGGGGAAGAACAGCTGGTAAAAACTAAGACAGTTTGATCTGAGCCAAAGAGCTTTGGTTTTAGACTTCATTTTAGGAGGAAAAAAAATCAAATAATATTTGACAATTACCCTTAGAGAAGGCAGGCAAGAAAAAGCATGTGGGAGAGGCTTGCTTTCAAAATTATTGTGGGCTGATAACCTGAAAACCAGGTTTCTGAGAACAGTTATTATAAAAAAGCATAGTAGAATTTTCTTACCTATTCAGATAGTGGTTACAAGATGAAGTTAATTTCCGTGTTCTTGGGTGTTGTTGCTGTTCCCATATTATTTGTAAATTATTTGTGAATATTTATTTATTTTATTTTGCTTTTTATCAAACCTACAAGACTCTGGGATGCATTTCTTGCTGTGGCAGTTAAGATTTTGAATCAATCAGTTAGCTGTTGTTCTTCTTACGTTAGGTAACTGAGAAAACGTTTGTCAGCCCTAAAGGTAATGTTTACAAGGTAAAAATGCACAAAGTTATTATTACTCTTGTGGTCTAAATTAGAAGTGGAGAATAGAGCACAGCTAAAGAATTTAGAAATAAAAATAGTTAGAAAAAAGCACTTGATATGTACAGGGAATGTCAAGTCCCGGGGTCTTAAAAGAACTATGTGGGAAGGGGACTTAGGCTGTGAAATAATGAAAAAGTATTTTCTTGGAAGGAACTTCAAGTAAGTTTTCAAACAAGAGGACCTGTTTTTCTGTACTGTCTTCCCTGTCTTCCATCTCCTATTTCCTTCTGTATCTTATATAGCTTACTTTTGGCTGTAGCTATCAATCATCATCTCTGTTGTATTTTACAAAATAACTTTTAATTTATTAAGCATTTCATTTGATGCCTATTTTGTTACAGATGTTATTCACTCCCTACAAATATTAGCGGAATTTTTCCACGTTTAGCTGATGGGTGCCATTTTGTTCTGACTGTCCCTCTGACAGTCTTGTAGTGCCTCATTCTGCCTGCTCTGCTGGAATCAAATGGGCTGTGCAGACTGCTTGGATTCACTCCACCTGCTTTGCTGATGTGGACATTGTTCCTGAGGCTAGCAGGTATGCAAGAACCTTTTGTTAGAGCAGAGCCTGGATGGAATAATATTTTTTTCTTGATTGCTTTGATACCTGAGCCCGTGTGTCCTCTGCTTCATGAGTGGGAGGGAAGTTGAAGATGTGTGTCAGTAGTAAGGTCAGCCTAACTTATCTTGAAACTGAGGAATGATATCGTATGACTTGTGGGTTCTGACTTATTTGTTATTTGCTTAATATGAGTCAACCTGCTTAGGTGAGTCACTTGGGCAAGAGACTAAGATCAGGGTGGGAACAGAAGTCCAAGAATATGCAGTGTTTCACCTACATTCTTGGTCATCTGTATTGGTTCACCTTAGTGGCTTTATGCCTAGTGGAAGCTTCAGGTTTTAAGGAATCTGGCTTGCGTTGGCAGTATCTGCTGTCAGTTTTGCCTTGGGAGAATTTGTCCTAAGAGCAGCCTCTGAATGAATTTGTTTTATCGATCATATTAACTTGGAGAATTGATCTTTGGAAACTCAAAGCCAGTCTTAGCTGTGCTGTCTATTAATTTTCCTCACTGCTCCCTTTTACTTATCATTAAAATTGTAATTGATTATCTTGTAGTGTAATTTATTGCCTTGCTTCCTAAAATAAAAAAGTAGCAATATGAATCTGAGGGCTTAAATACTCAACAAAGATACTCAAAAATAATCGTCTACTTTCAAATGAGTACTTCAGCCTGAAAGACACGTTGCTGAAGTTCTTTCATATTAAGGGAAATTCATGATTACAGACTTGACCCTTGAAAAACGCTCTTCAGAGTAAGCCCCACGTCAGAGTAAGCCTTACCCCACTTACCCAATCACATGCAGAATCACGTTATCAGCATTTCCTTGTCTGACAACATGGTCACTCTGGAACAGAAACGTTTGTGTTAAGTTGTAAGAGAGAGAAGACGACACCTTTTTATGTAACCTGGGATACCTGTGTGCTTGAAGTTAAGCATGTAAAAGGTTTCTTGTAAGATTAAGGTCTCCATCAGTAGACAACTGCAAATGAATGGAGCAGACTTCCTGCTATTTACATCACAGCTTCTTTTCCTGCAGTAAGATCCACACAGATCTAGATTAACAGAAAAAAAAATGTTGTAATATCAACCTTATTGTGGCTTTTGAGTTTAAAAGCAAAAATCAAATTCAAATATATTACAATCCTTTTTGACTGACATCCTGATTGCTAAATTTAGTCCTAAATGGAATTGTGTATTTCATATGAATTGAGGGTATCTTGCAGCACTGCAGTGTTCATTCAGGGGAGTTTCCTTGTGTTCCCCAACTCTAAGCTATTTTAATTTTTCTGAGCCTTCAAGACTCAGCTGGACCTTGGAAATAAACAAAACTGTGCAAACTTTGCATTAATATCACTGGAAATATTTTCATTGATCTCAATGAAGTCAGGATTTAGCCTCCAAGGTTGTTGGGGTTTCATGCGGCTTTAGCAGATCACACATTAAAAAGATTTTTGCAGAGGCATGTATGCATATATCTATGAGTTCATTGACTATCCGACAGTATAAAAAAACTTCCTTACTATAATTCTTGATGATAGAGAACTTTACTTGTCCTATGGTTGGAATAGTGAGCTGTGATTTAGGATTTTACTTTAAAACTCGGTTTTGATGTTTTTTATTAAGTTTCACCATTGTTTTGCTGGCTATGTATCAGTTTCGTTTAATAGCCTATGTTATGCTTCCATTTCAGAATGTTATTTTAGAAATAGTGGCTTTCATGGTTTTGTTTCTGTTGTGCCATTTACATTTCTGATTGATTTTCAAATCAACTGATATAATCTTGTTTGCCAAGTGGAAAGCGTATGGATTTGATAGCAAGCTGGAGTTTTGCATATCATTGTGTCATCTAGCTTAAAGGTAACTGTAAACATAGTTGTGGTTTGATTTGTAACATATCTGCATAGCTACAGAATACTGTGTAAAAGGTTTGCAGCCTTTTAAGCTGTTAAACATCACCTAGTTTTTAATTTTCATACATTTGTACATCCAAGGCCTGTTTATCCAGGTTAAAAGTAAATAAATAAAAATTGTTTCAGTTGTTTAAGAAAATAAAGGAACACTTGAAAGACTTGTCTTACTTGCTATGAATACTTCAAACTCTGAGAACTTTTAAAAAGTCGGTGGAAAGATCCCAGTTGTGCATATGACCAATTCTAATCACGTGAAGGTTGTCATTGAAAAAAACTCAATCTTCTCACCTATTTCATATTAGGCAGATAGTAGAACTTTAGTAAAGGAATACTGCTCTAATGTCTTGATTTGGCATCCACTGAGCTCTTCATCTTGAGGGTCATCTTTATTGTCAGTAAAGAATTTCCTTTACTGGGGGCAGGATCAAATCTATAGTCACTGTTATTACTACATAACAAAATACAATGATATCTTCATTTAAGTGTAAGTAATTTCAAATGGATTTGCATGTTTTGGGATTTTTTACCCCACTATCTTATTGCTTTCTGCCAATAAAATAATGCAGCTTTGAGTATATTAAAGGAAGATTTTAGTTTACTTTAACATGCTTTCTTTTCCTTTCAGATGGAAAACTTTTCTGAAAAAGCAACTGAACAGTTGCATGCCAAAATCCCTAATGAAACAAACACACCTCACGCTCATGATCTCAGGTGGGCCAAGTGCTTATCTTACTATGAAAAAAGAAAGGTTACCTGTTCTAATGCTGATAACCAACCAGAGTTAGCAGTTTCAAAGGGAAAAATTTTGCGTTCCATAATGAAGGCAGAAGAGGATGGAAATCAAATTTCTGTGTCAAACAGCACTCAGCCATTCAATGAGACAGTGAGAAATGATCCAGGATATCACATTCAGGAAAAGATCTGATAACAATCTCGGGTTCAGAATTATCTAGAAAATGTATAGGCTGGACTCATAGTAAAACTCACATGAGCAATTATCTATCAAGAAATTCACTGTTGTACCAGGCACGTATCTTTTCTCAAGATGAGGAAAGTGAGAAAGCACCATTTAGCAAGATGGAGAAAACTGAAGCCAAGGTTTGCTTACTTTTTTAGTTTATATTTCTTATAAGATAATTCTTATTTTTACTGAATATTCCAGTGAGGGCTTTAATACTGATTTTTAACACTGCAGTATCCCTAATCCTTATCTTCAGCTTTAATATTTTTCTCAATTTTTAGTGTGTTGCCTTAAGGTTATAATTGTCCTGAGAGTAATTCAATTTAACTCAAAGAAATCAAATTACAGTTGTCAGAGCTTTGTTTTAATACACTCTCCAGTGAGGTGGTAGACTACAATGAATACATTCTTTTAATCAATGTTTCTATCTGTTTGAAGCATATACATAAATGAGACAAGATAAGTCCTGTATTGTTAATATCCCATACGGCCTCCATAATCTCTGTGGTAATTTTTTATTCAAAGGCCTCAGAACTTCATTACTTTTGTTTAGTAAACAGAAAAATATTTAAGACAAGGAATACGAAAAAATAGAAAGCTTGTATATTTAAAGAGAAGAGATTGTTTAGCATGGATCAGATTAGCATTTGCACCAGATACAAACCTAATATAAAATGAGGCAAAAAATTGAAGTAGCTGACCTAGTGAAAAGTCAAGTGAAAATCAAACCCACTGGAGAAAAACAGTGGGAGAAAAAGATATTTCAAAAATAGTTGCAGAAAAGGGCATTGAAAAACCATTTACATAATAAGTACATATTTTTCTATTTCTGTCTTCATTATACACCTTCTTCTAAGGTCACTTACAGCACCAGGAAACTGAGTGTGAGTAAACTTGCTGAGTTCTTCTCGGCTGGTGTGTTTTGAATGATCCTGTTTCCAGAGTGCACAGGAATTTTCTGAGTAGTTCTTCTCCACTAGGTGCAAAAAATACCTTCCAGGTAAACTCAAGACTGAGTGAAAAGGTCTGACATGAAGACTGAGTCATTACGACTGGGCACCACAGAACTACTGGATTGCTACAGATGAGTTATGCATAAAGACTGAGCTGAGTTGTGGCATGGATTCTTTCCAACCTTCGGAATAATTTTGTTCTATGTTCCATTTCTTATCACATCCTGAGAAACTAGGAAAACAAAAGATCATGGATTTGCTGATGAACTAGTTAACTTCTTTTATTATGTTCTGAAAACATTTTTTCCATAGGTTGTGTCAGTTCCAGACAAGGGAAAACATTTCCTTCTTGGAAATTTACCATGCCTGAGAAAGTACAACAGAAACTTCCTGCTGAAAACAGAGAAGCAGCTCTTCAGAAGACTGTAAATGCACATAACTAAAAATCTCTGTATGAGTATCATTTAATTTCTGTGCTGGCTACATCCATTGCTTTCCCTTGCTTGTTTTAACTCCTGCTCAGATCTGGTGTCACAAATTCAGTGATGGGTTGAGCAGCTGAACATTGCACAGTTGAAGCTGCTCCGTCTCTTACAGTCAGGTTTGAGAAGCTTACAAGAGGTGGCATAAAAGCATAATCAAATAATCTCTCTTAAAAGCAGTTTGAAGCTATTCTTGGTATAGGGGCTGAAGTGGTATTAACAGGACTGTAAGATTTGAATGGGATATGCCCAGTTCTTTGAAGAGATCATCATAGAATCATAGAATGGTTTAGGTTGGAAGGGACCTTGAAGATCATCGAGTTCCAACCTCCCTGCCACAGGCAGGATGATCAAGTCATCTCTAGATTTTGTATCTTAAGATCTTATATGAAGTAATGCAGACAATAAGCAGTGTATTAAGTTTTAGAATCTGTAAACTACATGAAAATGATATATGTCTATAAAGCGTAGACATTATATATATATTCATATTGTATTAGTTGATTGTAATTACTTATACAGTTTGTGTCTATAATTGGAAATAGTGTAGACATTTGCACTTTTACTGTTGTTTTGCAATGCGTACTAGCAATTACGGCCCATCTGAGTTTATGACACTGTTCTTCTCCATTCACAAAGATAGTCAGTGACGTTACTTCAGTAGTCACGATAACATTAGCATGGGTAGCTCAGCATGCTAACTATTTTGCTTGCTAAAAAAGTCTGTGAATGCCATGGGATCATATGTGGCTTTGCATCATTGCAAAAGCTATCTGGATAAAATATGGTTGCCCTAAAATCACAGGTGCTTCAGACTCAGCATGTTAAACAGGATTTAATTTCTTCTCTTTTTTAAAGATTATGAGTCATTCATTTTTTGTTGGAAATGAACTTCTGGTATTCTGCAAAGAATCTTGTCAACAGAAGTAGAGGATGATTTTCATGCATAGTAATCCTGTTAGCACATTAGCTCTCAGCTGAAGCACAGAAGTTGAAGCGAAAAGCAGAAAGTGTGGCTCTCTATGTTCTCACTTGCTGTGTTCACAGCCTTTTAAGCACAAGTTTACTATGACCAAAATTACTGGACCCTCAATCCTCTACTCTTCCCAGCTATTTAGCTGCATGTATAAGTGGAGCAACGAAGTGGAACTTGTCAGGCCGAGGGTAAGCCAGCAGTCTTCTCCAATCCACCATGCTGCTGAACTTGAGCAGTGCTGAATTCAGTCTAGAAAACAGTATTAATATTTCACAATGGTGTATAGAAGCCTAATTTGCTTCATGCTAGAATAATTCATTGGCTGTTAACTATTGACCATGTAGCAATTGCAGAGACAGAAATTGATGTGTAATCACGTAATACCAGTGACTGAGATAAAATACTAATTGAACGAAAGACTGGCAAATACGTGGTTCATTTAGTGAGGTCTGATTTCTTAGAAATGGGAAAGACATATGAAAATCACATAATCTGTCTGCCTCCTGCTCAAGGATGATTCCCCACAATGCAGTGTCTTAGTAGTTGTTAGAGCTGGTTTTATAGAAAGTATTCCTCTGCATGCTCAGACATCTGTAAGACAGCAATTGTGCCAAGTAAGTACAAACACAAATGATCCTGGCACAAAATTTTGCCTCCAGTTGCCTTTGCAAGCAAAATGGAGGCCCAATAGACCTTTGAAAGGCTGAGCTAAAACGTAGAATAGGTCCCCTAACATCATAGGGTTTTTTGAACTTTTGCATTGGAAGTTCTTAGAAATTACAGTGTGGCCATTTGTATAGTTGTTAAAATGGAAATGCTGAATTCCTCATGGAAAATTTAGAAATTCAATATTGATCCTGTTTGCCCTGTGGTGACAATGTACATATTTAAAATTCTGGTAGGGTATGCCAATGCAAGTTGCCCACTGCTTATGTATTTATTACTTTGGCTTTTGTTTGTATCTTTCCTGACTAAAAAAATAAAGAAAATTTTTCTTAACTCTGGAATTTCAAACTAATTTCTCTTTTTTCTTTCTTTTTGTATTTTTCAAATACAGCCCAGCTTCCAAAAATACAGTTCAGACTACTGAGAGAACAATGTATTAGATAAATATGTACACGTATGCTTAGCTATGTGTTCAAATTACTACACTTGACCTTAATTTTTTCAAAGCCACAAATCTACCTTTAGATTCTTTTTTGGGGGGGATGGACTATCCTAAAGATCATTACTTTGGGATTGCGGAGGCGTGAGTATCAAAGTTGACTTGAAAATGAAAACAGCACGGTCTTCATTGGCATAGCTGTTCTCTAGCTTATTTTTACAAAATAGCTGTTTTCCAGTGTGTGGTAATCAGTTTTTAAAGTAGGGACTAGTGATCTTACTTCCAAGAGTGTCTGGTTCGTGCTTTAGACCATGTTTCTTATTCAGGAAAGTCAGATAGCATTAAAATAGATCTGAAGAACAAAAGAAAATGCTCACCTCTTCAGTGTCCGACTTTGCATGCATATTTTCTTGGACAAGAATTGATTGGCTGAGACTGTACTGTATTTGTTTATCATCCCTTGCAATTACATGTAGCTTTAATCTACTTTAAGAGCAATAAAGGCAAAAAGTGGCTTTTCAGTGTGGCTTCTTCTGCCTGATGAGGTGTGAGCATCTTCTCACTGCTGTCCCGTAAGTAACTTCCACAGGTTGCTCAAGTTTGGCACTGATTCCTCTGGCTTGCAAGGGATGAATTGTTCTTTAAGTACATTCCAGTACCTGGATTAAGATCAGTAAGCAGAAATGGAAGAAGTTTGCTCTGGTGGGAAGTAACAAATGAAAACTTGAAGAAACTCCCTGGTAACCACTGATATATATGGAAAACTTCTAGTGACATTTTTATGTTTCAATCAGGTAGTTATATAGAACCTGAATAACAGTGTTCACAGCTGTACAGACCTAAATTTTAATTTGACAGTACAGGCCCAACTCTAATTGAGTTATAAGCTGTTGTATAATAAACATCTATGAATATTGTATTGCTCAAACAATAACTCCTGTTAATGTTATACAGTCATTGTTGTAAATAACAGGTTACCACTGAGAATTGGTGTGAATATTTTCATTTTTAGGAATTTTTTGAAGATGAAGAATATACTCAGTTTTGGAGCAAATAAATGTAATCTTTTAAAAGCTATTAAACTTATTTCTGAAGGCATAAATTATAAAGATTTCCTTTGTCTCTAATGAGTTATGCTGTGGAATGATGATGTTTGGAACAAATTTTTCTGTATTGATAATCTATGCAGACCATGGTTACAAAGAAATGTATATCTGTCTGGAAGGGAGATGGAAAAGAGCTTGATTTTCATGGTCTTACTGGAAATTTGTCATGTGCACTGTGATATGTAAGATAGCCCTTTTTATTATTTAAGTCTTTTTAGATATGCCACCTTTTAGATATGCCCTGTTTTTCTTTATATGTGAATCTCAATATTATTGGAAAGTAAATTCAGTTTAGGCTTGTCCATGTGTTCAGCTTCTGCATTAAGGAGGGTAATATTCCATAGTGTTCCATTTTTCCTGGAACATAGAAAGACTGTTTTAATTTACTAAACCCCTTTCACTACAAAAAGGCCTTGTGAAAAGTTTTATTTTTGTCATATATTATAAATCAAAACAATGATAACATGCGATGTCTTAAGTAACTGCATTATATGAAAAAACAACAGATATTACTGTACTTGTTTTGTTCCATGTAATGTATTTAAAAAAAAGAAAGAAAAATCTCTTGAGCATATTTATATTTAAGTTCTTTAAATATTCTTACACAAAATAGCTATTATAAATGTGAGACTATTGCAAATTCTAGTTAATAATCCTTGATAAAATGTGACTTATAAACTACGTTAACTGGATTTTTTCAGTAAATGAAACGTTTCTATTGAGTAAAAATCTCGCATACTTATCTCTGGTAAGTGATTTCCTCTTAAGGTCCCCTCATAATTTTGTTTTCATTTTTAAGTTCACCTTGACATGGTAGCTGTGGATTTTCTCCAGGTACTCTGAAGTACTCCTACACTCAGTACCCAGCTAAATGTACACACGAATGTAAACCAAGAATGAAAAAAAAAGGCTTTTATTACAAAAGAACACATAAATATGTGCCATCTCACCAGATCTGATCCACATATTAAATCTGAGAGATTTTACTTTAAGAAGTTTTCTGCCATGAAAATGTTTTCCTGCTCTCCTCCTTCAGAGGTTTTGACCACCTGGGCTCACATGCATATGTAGGTAGGGAAATTGTAAGTTTGTGATCAGTGGCATCTGGATTCAGATCTTTGCCACAAATGTTCATTCATGACTGGGCTAAGTCACTGAACCCGAATTTCTTTAGTTTATTTGTACAGTTTTCCAGAATTTTTCACCCGTGGGAAAGCTTAACCTATTGCAGAGAAATAAAAAGAAAATTGAAGATTTTCCATTGTCAGACAGTGTTTCTGTGTTATTGGTCTCGAGAATCTAAGTCAAAATATAATCAAATAAAAGCACCAGCAAACTTTTATCCAAAGGCCGAAGAGGAACAGTTCAGGAACAAAGCAAATTAACATGCACTGAATGACCTGAGTGGTTAACAGGGGAGGTGGCTTCTAAAAAAAGAAGAAACTCAAGGCTGTGACTAAGGAAGCAAACAAAGCTGTAGGTCACCTGCTGTAGGTAGCTCTGTCACGGCTTATGTCACGTTCTCACAGTGAATTCCTGAGCAAATACTTACACCTTGCCCAAACAAATGTCAGGTGTTGCATTTCAGTGGTGCTGAACAAATGTTCTAGCAACCAAGCGTGCTGTGCTGTTCCTTCGGAGCGGTGGCGGTGGCAGCAGGCAGGAGCCCTGCGGGCGGGCGGGCAGGCAACTCACGGCTCAGCCCAGGCACATCGATTGAGGCGCTTGCGACAGAGGAAGCCAGCAGGCCACTGTGCAGCATCTTTGCACTGTGACATAGGCTATCATATCTGGCATAAACTCATCAGGCAGGCGTGGGGGAAAAAACAAGTCAGAGTCTGGAATTTTTCCTCTGGTGCTTTTCCTTTAATCTGCTTTGGTTGCTGTGCATGCCGCGAAGAACCAAAACTTCAAACTCAGTGAGGGTTTTTTCAGTTGTACGTGGGTAGTTAAATAAGAAAAAGTCTGTAAACTTCTGCACAGTGATGATAGGTATGTAGTACTTCCAAAGGCAGCATATATATTCATTTTCCAAGATCGATTAAGGCATAATATTAGGATTAATGGTAGATACTTCTGTACGTATACTTCTATGCTATCAGTATTCTGCTACTAATAACACACAGTTTGCAAATATGAAGGTAATGCTGATCTTCCTTAGCCTGTTAGGAAGCCGCTAACAACTGAATCTAGCTTTTTTCTGAGTTGAAGACACTTTGTTTTGAGGGTTAGTGTGTCTTTATCTTGCCCTAACGTTTCAGATAAACATAGTATCATGTTCAGCCCATGATGTTGATACAATTATGTACTTCATATGTGTATTTTTACAGTTTTCCTCAATTCCCGTATTCATGTTCTGTAACTGTAGCTTTCCACTTTAACGGTTCCAGTTTCTTAACAGCTATAATTAAAGAGTAGGAAAATACAAGGGTGAAGCCAATCCAAAGGCAGCTTTTTAAAAATCTGCCTGCTAGTGCCCAGCTGGTATTGACAGAAAGATTCACAGTAGTATAAACAGTGATCTTAACAAAACTCCCCTCCAGTTGCTGGCACAGAAACGGTGGCAGGATGGGAGGGGCAGTATTCCGAATACACTAATGTATGAAGATGCTGGGCTCCTCCTGTAACCAGCTGCTGCAGGTTATTCCAGCCATGTTACTAGCATGTACTTTATATTTAAGAATATCTTATTTTTAAGAAAAAATACAGATCTGTATTAGCTTATTGTATGTATTCTACAAGCAGACAAACATACTCTCTCATTGGGCTCAATTAGAAATAATAAAATCATTTAGCTCCCCTGTAGTCGTAAGTGCAGATAGCTGCCTTGGGTTCGTTGGTAGTCTCTCAGCTGGCTGTGCAATACTCCATCATGCTGGGAGGCATCTCCCTCCACAATTTCTGCTCTTCGGTGTTTAGAGTTTATGTCCCTGAAAATCAAGTCTTTTTCTACTTCTAATGCTTAGTTCCTACTCTAAATTTCTGTTCTCAACCAGTTATTTAGATATATTTCTTTTTAGTCCGTAGTAATGGTGAATGCCAATTTCCAGTGTTATTGTCAGGCAAGGATTTGGGGACTGAGCATGGGGCAATCGTCTCATGTAATCAGGCAGTTCTCTTTGGGAGATGGTGTTCCT
This sequence comes from Pluvialis apricaria, assembly GCA_017639485.1. NCBI lineage: Eukaryota > Metazoa > Chordata > Aves > Charadriiformes > Charadriidae > Pluvialis > Pluvialis apricaria. Next base: position 44,373,437 of record CM030044.1, on the reverse strand, counting down.
CCAAGTGACTAAATTATATCTGACTGTTTGAAACAGCAGGCTTGTTTAGCTTACCTATATTGTTCCCTGTCTACTCTTTGAGGAAACAGCTGAAAATGGTTCTTAACCAAAGTTATGAATATTTTCTTAAGCTTTACACAAAGATCTCCTAAATAAAACCCATAGAGGGATGTGTATACATACATACATGTATACATGTAACTGCCATAGAGGAGGTGATTTTAAAACAAACAAACCTTTGAGTTCCAAGCTCTAGAAAACAAAGTGCTTTTTAATATATACACTATTTACATAAAAGGGGCTATGTGTTTCCTAAGCTTATTAAGTTGTAGTTAATTAAGTCTTGCAGTAGATGTTAGCATGTCTACCACAGGAAATTATATACATCACAACCTTAAAAAGAGCAATCCTTATCTTTCCATCTATAAATCTATCTTTCATCGTTAATATTACAGCTGTAAAATATTTAATTATTATTCCTTTCACTTCTTGCATGTTGAGGTGCTCTGGGCCCAGTCTTGGAGTACCAGCAGTTTCTGTCGACACGAATGCATCTTGGGAGGGTTTGCCATCGTCTCTAAATAAAGCCCTAGCTTGACAATATACTCCATATGACTAGGTGATTTATATGTACAGTTTGAACTGATGTACATTGTGTGTAGGAGAGAAGAAAGAGATTAAATCAGTGTGTTGAAACGGCTAAGGTTTGTCAAGTCACTTAACATAGAATCTGTTTTGTACAGATTGCAGTTTTTTGGAACTGCAATTGAAGTTAATGGAGGTAAGTACTATGATTGCTTTAAGTTTTATTGTCAAATCCTACAGTGACTTTTGGCACACAGAGGAAGATGCTAAGGTGATTAACTTAAAGTAAGACAGCACATGTGGTGAGAAATAACAGATTCTAGATCTTTTGTGCATTAAGTTTGTTATTGCTGTTGTGATCGTAGCTGTTTATACAGCATCTGATGTGCACATGATACCCTTTGGACAAGTAAGCAAAGTATTTTAGCTTTGCTTTAGGTTAAATTTAATGGTACTTGAACCAAAGGACAGTGAATAAGTGGGAATAACTGATAGTAGGATCTTAATATAGTTGTGTGACATTATGAAATCCTGAGGTGTAGATGCTTAAAAAAGGGAAAATGGAGGACTCGTAAATGGCTGCAACCAGCTATTTAAACAGTGCCCTCAAACATTTCCCATTAGTAGAACAGACTGTAGAACACTTTTGAATGAGAGTATATACTCAGGCTGCTGTATGTTGAAGATCTATGCAATAATGAGGATATGAAAAGCCCTATGTAATACTGTAACAGATCTTATCCTGTATTGCTTCAGTTTGGGTGCAGAATATAGATTGGTGCACATTAGCAGAGCAGTCTTTCCAGCTGAAACCATTGTATGTTGAAGATTTAAGTAACCTCTGTAAAATAATTTTGACAACTGTTGGGGAACTTTCATGGTACCCCTCGAGGTGAATTAAACACACGTTTGTGCTTAAGATATAAAAGAAAAAGTCAATGAATAATGCATTGAGCAGAGTCCCACCGCAAGACACCATTCTACATGGAGTCTGCAAAGATGCGTCACAAGCACATTCCCCATATACACTTTCACCAGCACCAATCCCTTGAGCGGCTGCATGGGGTGCCTCAGCCTGGCCACGGGTCCATCCCTCAGCCCAGCTTTGCTGCCCAAAGTTGGCCCCTGAGCCTGGGCCCCTGAGTTCTCCTGCTCCAGGATGGTCTACTAGAAAATGCTGAGGCTGTTTCTTATCTCATCACCAAGTGAAACTTCTCTCCCTGGCAAGGAGTAGTTCTGTCTCCTTCATTCATGCTTCCAGCCAGTTTAACCCCTTCATGCAGCTGGGCCTTCTTGCCCTCCATGCTAGATCATTCCTTTGTCACAAATTACCACTGCTGAGCAGTTACAGTTAGAATTTCCCTTTCACAACTAAAATATGACCACTTCTTGGCCTCCTAGATCCGGTTTCTTCTGCATGCCTTTGTGCACTGAGCCTAGCAAAGTGCAATCATTTAATCCTTCATTTATCTGTCCAGGAGATTTGAGGTTCTTTTCTTTCGTGTTATGCATTGTATATATCTCATGATATCAAGCAGCTAATTCAAAGGCTGTTTCAGGTATTTATATAAAGGACTTCCTGCAGTTGGATCATCATCCAAACATTTAAAACAGAGAAGAAGGGAAGGTAATTGGGGTGACCTTTATTAATGTAGTGCCACACCCACAGCTTTGGGGAGGACTGTGTTAAAGTTTGTCCTGGAGCAGTGTTTTGTTATGAGGTTGCTATGGGCACAGGTATACAGTCTGTTTCAAACACAGACAAGGACTGAACTTTCCAGGGGGGCCTTTTACAGAGATAAGTTTCAGTTACGTGGGAAATGTTGACATTTTTTTCAGTGGTAACAGTCATACTAACCTTTGCTATAACAAATCATTAGCATTTGAGCATTTATTACGAGTCTTTTGGTTACTTTATTTAAACGTATGCTAGAAGTAACTCGGGTTCCTTTCTGCTCGGATTTTGCCTAGGTGATGTCCCATGTGTTCGTTGTAAGTCAGTTAGCTGCAGAGTCAGCCAGGGCAGTGCGCTTTCACACAGCGAGCAAAAGTAAAGAGTCACAGCTGGAAAGAAATAAAGAAAAACTGCGGGAGTTAAGATCCTTTCAAGACCAAGATTAAAAAAAGGCGTTTCAAGCCAAGAAAGGCCCTGCCTAGATGAAAAAACCTGTGGCAGATTAAGACCATGTTGAGGGGTTAATTCAGAATATAAATTTGGAATTTGGAATCTGTTTTCAAGTATGACCTGAGACGTGTGCTTTAGATCATGAGTTTACTTGAATGGTTTTATTATGCTTCTTGTGTTAGCCCTGATACCCAGAGCCTTGTTGAACAGGCTCAAGCAGTGCAGAACTAATTAGCTGACATCAAAGACATTGCTTACTTGGAAGTGGATGGAGTCGACATGAACTACCTGAGAAACATGATCGCTTTCTGGGAAGTAATCAGAGCATGACTGAGGTTGAGCTGTTCTTTACGCAAAGCCTGACATATATCCTAGGGGAAATTGCTAATATACCTTCAGTTTTTAGCAAGCACAAGGTAGTCCAAGCGTTATCATAACATTTTGAAAAAAATAAAGAAATTTATGAAACACCAGAAAGTAAGTTTTTTTCCTCATGCAGCTAAAAATTAGGAGTAACACTATCAAGCACAAGATGGCACAAGACCGGATGAGCAAGAAAAGTGTCTGGTGGTTTTATTCCAATGATGTTAAAGGAAACAGCTTTGTGAAGACCCTATGTGAAGAAAGAAAATTACATCTGTGAAATGGCTGCCTTTTCATAGGTTCTCCTTCTAAGAGAAATAACCTGACAAGAATCCAAGAGATGTTAAAATCTGATGTAGCAGCTAATCATCTTAAAGAATAATCAGTACTCAGCAGAAGCACGTTTTTTAAATCCTTGAAATATTTTTTGTAACAGCCTCAAATGTACCTCGTACTAAAAATGTCTGTTTTGAAAAGCAAGGAAAAATGTTTTTCTACAAGTTTTACACATACTTGTAGAATGGAAAGGATTACAGGAGTTTTCACCTTTGACTATACTCAAATGGTACCTCTTGTTTGGTGTACGCTGGGTAGTGTAGTGCTGTGATTAGTAGTTCAGGAGCTAGAATCAGTGTAGCCACACCAGCATGGCTCTGCCCTGTGCTAATTAGGCTGATTGGCAGAGCTAATTAGCCTGGATGCAGCATTGTGCTGATGCAATTATACAGCTTTTTGGAACCTAAGCTAATATTGTTGCATAGTAATGTGGCGTTCCAGTTCATTAATGGTTAGATCAGCTGTTTCCCTAGCATGGTATTGCATTCCCTGGTGTAGATGTGCTCACAAGGACTTTGCACAAGGGGCAATTTCTGAAAAATTTCCAGAAGCATTAACATGAAGCTGGAAACACTTGGAAGCTTAAGGTAAACCAGGTTGCCTTTGCTGTAGCTGTTCTTCGGTCCTGCTTTAGTAAGACTTGCACTAGGCAGATTTGTAAAAGACTTTAGTCATACTCATTGAGACTAAACTTTAAAGAGAGGAGGCAGTTTTTAGAAAGTGATGCCATTATAGACATAGCTTATCAATAGCTTTGGGTTTCTTTGTTTCACACAGTCACAGAACAGCTGAGGTAGCAGACACCTCTGGAAATCAGCTAGTCCAACGCTGCAGCTCGAAGTGGGTCAGCTAGAGCAGGTTGCTTAGGGCTGTCTTCAGATGGGCACTGAATGTCTCCAAGGATGGAGGCTCCACAGCCTATGTGGGCAACGTGTTCCAGTGTTAGATAATCCTTAGAGTCAGGAAGTTTTTCTTATGTTTAAACATAATTTCTTGCATTTCAGTTTGTGACCATTGCCTCTTGTCCTGTCAGTGGACACCACTGAGACAAGTCTGGCTCTGTCTTCTTTACACCCTCCCATCAGATAATTATACACACATAAGACCCCCCTGAACTTTTTCTTCTCCCGTATCTCTAGGCCTTTCCTTCTATTACAGATGCTCGAGTCCCTTAATCATTGGACATCAGTCTCCTGCATGGCTGCTTGCTAGGGTCAGTCCAGTATGACCACATCTCTCTTGTACTGGGGAACCCAGAGCTGGACCCAGGTCTCCAGGTGTGTATCACCAGTGCTGAGTAAAGAGGGAGGATCACCTCCCTGGACCAGCTGGTGATGCTTCTCCTAATGCAGCCCAGGCAGCTGTTGGCCGCCTTCTGTTGGTGAGCTGCTGTCTCATTTTCAATTTGTCCACAGGACAGACTCCCAGGTCTTTTTTATGCCAAGCTCGTTGGATGTCAGCCTGTTATGGTTGTCTGGTTATCCCTCTGCAGATGCAGGACTTTTTCTTTCCCTTCATTGAAGTCCACGAGATTCCTGTTTGCTCATTTCTCTGTCCTGCTGAGGTCCCTCTGGATGGCAGCACAACCATCTGGTGTATGAGCCACACCTCCTAGTTTTCTATCATCTGCAAAGTTGCTGAGGGTCCATTCTGTCTCATCACCTAGATTGTTAATGAAGATGTTAAACTATATGAGTCCCCGGACTGACCCCTAGAACTCTCTAGTACTCTACTCCACCAGTGAAAAGTGCCCAACTGAACTTTGTGCCACTGATCTATAACCCTTTGAGGCTGGCATTTTTACTTGATCCTCTTCCATGAATGTTAAGTCTTCCATGCTCCAGAATTTTCTCCAGGTCTTAGGAGACTGAGATTCTTGGAGGCAAATCCTACCAGTAAAGACCTAGGCGAAGGAGGCATTGAGCACTTTGCCATGTCCGTTGTCACCAGGTCCCCCACCCCATTCAGCAGCATGCCTATATTTTTGCTGCTGATGTACCTGTGGAAATTCTTCTTGCACTTCATATCCCTCAGCCCATTTAACTCCAGGAGGGCTTTGGCTTTCCTCACCCCATCCCTGCTTTCTTGTACAGTGTCTCTCTGTTCTTGCTGAGTTACCTGACCCTGCCTCCATCCCTTGAATGCTTGCTTTCTATGTCTGAATTTGATCATGAGTGTTTTGTATGTCCATGCAGGCCTCCTGTGGCCTTTACTTGATTTCCTGCTTGTTGGGATGGACTGTTCTTGAGTTTTGAGGATGTGCGCCTTGAAAATCAACCAGCCTTCCTTGACTCTTCTCTCTCCAGGGATGTATCCTGTAGGATTCTTCTAAGCAGGTCCATGAGGAGGCCAAAGTCTGCTTTCCTGAATCTGTGATCACTGTGATCCTGCTTTTCGCCGTATTTCCTCCTCTTGTGATCCTGAAGTCCGCCATCTTATGGTCACTGCAGCCAAGGCTGCCCCTGACCTGTACACCCCTGATAAGTCCTTCCTTGTTTGTAAGTGTGAAGCCCAGTAAAGCATCACCTCTTATCGACTCCTCAATCTCCTGCCAGAAGGTTGTCATCAGAGCACCCCGGAAACCTCCTGACTGCTTGTGCCCTGCTGGATTGCACTGCTGCAGCAGATATTGGGGTTGAAGTCCACCCTGAGTATCAGGACCTGTGAATGTGAGGTTTCTGCCACTTGTCTGAGGAATAGAATACTGGTTGCTATAGGTTTTATCTTGTTCCGTTTTTTGTGTTTTAAACTTGAAGTTACTTAAAGGTAACTTTGAGTTATGGGTGCTAAGAATAGTAATAATACAATGCTAGTTGGTTTGGGGTTTGGTTTATGCTAATCAAGATTTTTCTCTCACTTTCCCTCTCAAGAGTTTGTTACGATTCATTAGCTGTGATGATATTTTCCCTGTGATTTGGTTGTGCTTCTATTAGTTCTGGCATTTACATACCTAAATTACCTTAACTTCTAATGGAAAAAAATTAGCATAATTATGGCACATTAACTGTAAATTTATGCTGTGCTTCCTGAAGTCCCTCTGAAGTCTCAGTGTTGGTTGCAGATTCTGCTGTTGTTATTTGTCTTCTGTATACTGTTCTGCGGGTGGCAGAGGTGGGAATATGTCAGCCTTGAAATCCTAGTGCTAGTGTTTCCGGATTTACTGTGTCTCTCTGCAGTAAAAGCAAGACCTGAAGGGATATTCCCTGCAATTTCTCCTTTACGACAGAGAATTTTCAGCTTAAGCTAAAACAAGGGGAATAGGAGTAAATGGAAATGGAGAGACAAATTTTGTCTTGGTGCAGGCCTATAGAAGATGCAGGAAAGGGCAGTGGTTCAATAGTTTGCTTGTTTTCCCTTGACGATTGTAGATTATTTCATTATATCATCTTGTTTATCTTCTGCACTGGCAGGCCAGTGAGAACTGCCCTTGTTTTCAGCCATTTTCTGTCAGGTGGAACAAGTGTCCCTCATTTCCATGTACACCTTTGCTTGCCCTCTCTCCTGTGAAGATCCATCAGAGTGTGCTTCTTCCCAGCTTTTTGTTTGCATAATCAGGAATTATGTGACAAAACCCAAGATGGAATCCAGAGTACTTCCTACAAAACAATATTGATTTGATTTCAAGTTTTGTAGCTTTTATTAACTTAATAATATGGTACTTTTGCCTTTATTTTGCCTAGGACTGGTATCTGGCTACCTGTTGTACCATTACCTGGTCTACCTGTATGCCTTTTCTTACAACATTTTCTAAACAATTCAAGCTTTTTAAAAATTGGCTGTCTTCTGCTGTATGATCTATGTAGCCAACTCTTTTAGGAGGGAAGTCTCATGTCTGATGATTTTAAAAGGGTTGTATCTAGTGAATGTTTTCAAATATAATTCTCAGTTCTTAACGACCTGGAAATCTTCTGTTGTACAAGTAAACTGTCTGGATTCTTTTACAAATACAGAACAGAAATGTGTGTTGAACAATTTTGCTTTTCATGCAATATTAATAGTTTGCCATCTCTGTTTGGAAGTGGGATTATACCATTGGCATTATTTCTTTTGGTGTTAAGTTGTCATGTCAAACATGTTTGTCTTCCTGGCCTTACACCTGACAATACAGATTTATATCAGCAGTCTTTAGCTTCCCTTACCCTTTTCCTGCACTTTATAGTTTCAGTTTTATTACCATCTATTTTGTCCTTTTATCATGAATTAGATTATTTTTGTTATTTCTAATTGTTGCTTCTAAATGCAATTTTCCATTGTTTAGACAAAGGTAACTGGAATTAAGGAGTTCTGCCAAATGCAATACTTGTTATAACTTCTGATTTTAGTTATATAGTTTTCTGTGAACATTTTTCTTCCCAATAATTTTTCTTACTACTTTTTGCATTGGCAAACTTACTCCTTTTGAATAACAAATTATGTATAGTTACTTGTTGGGACTGTGTTCTGTATTCCCATATTGAATGCAAGTGTGTCACAGTAACTGGTCTTTAAGTTGCCACCAGTTTCCAGTCTAGTAAATCATTAATTTTTATTCACTATAGTGAATAGTGAGATAAAAAGTAGAGTTATTAGCTGTTTTATGCAACACCTTTTCCTTAGTCAATTAACTTCTGTAATAACAAATGTGATGATTTGGTGCTCATTGCATGAAAAGTTCTGTATGTGATTTAATTTGATGTCTACTCAAAGTCCTCAATTTTAATTTTTACCCATTACAGACAAAGTTTTTGAAGAATGAATTATTTCATTGTCCAGTTTGTTCCAGAGCTGACATGATTTTTTTTTCCCCACATAACATATTTTTGTGCTCTGTAAAGGACAATGCGGAGAATTCTGCACATTTAATACTGAATTTGAATAGGAATTGCATTGCTTGCTGGTATTAGTATCCTGTGTTTCTAGTTTTTGTATATGAGAAATTCTTCAGTTTTAAGTGGAGTGAAATAAAGATTGAGAATCTAGACTAAATTAAAGCAATTTACATAGACAGACAAGAAAACAAGCAGTCCTGCTCGAGGAATCAGCAGGCATAGATCCTGCAATTCTAGACCAACAGTTAGAACTATTGATCTTCACTAATTATTGGGTATTTCTTGACCTAAGTCACCACCGATCCTATACCTTGCAAGATGAAATCTTGAATGAAATGCCAAAAACAGCTGACCTGAGACTGGAGTTCTGTTTTGACTCACATGGTTTGATTTTCATTCCCAACAGCAGGTGAAACCTACTGGTGTCCTCAGAAAGTGCTCTTCTTTTTCTGTTGATGGGAAATGGGTTATGACACTTTTAAAGTAAAGCAATATTTATGCTTTGGCTTCAATGAGTGTCTGAAACTTTTGGGTATGGCAATAGCAGTATTATGTCCAGACTAAATAAATTGAGTTTTCATAGGGAAAAGTGAACATCAGAATGGAATAAATAGGCAGACGCAGAAAAATATTCTTTCATCAACAACAGTTTATAAAGGTTATTTCCAAATGGCACTGTGTAAGTATGGAGTAATGTTTTTTGTCAAGAGATAATACCATACCAATTAACAATAAAACTTTTAAAGGATTTTTTGCTCGTAGAAAACACGCAGGAAATATATGTGATTGAATTTTATTGTTTGCTTGGGGAGCGCTGGCCTTTACTTATGAAGTAATTAAAGTTCATCTTTAGTTCATACTGAACTCTAATGATGGATTTATTAGGAGAAAAACACACTGTGCATATATATTCTGGATCTAATTCTTTAAATGAAGTCTCTAAGTAAATTATTTTCAACCCATTATGTCATCCAAACAATGGAACAGAAATATGTGTTTGTGTTCTTTGTATATCATGGTAACATGATTTTCTTTTTCAGGAAGGCAGATTCTGATTGTAGATTACCATTACTTGAATGATGGGTGGCTGATCAGCTTAAGGCTCTGTCATCCCCAGTGTTTCACTCTTTACGTTTGCCATGATGAAAACCAGCAACTTACTGATAAGAGTTCAGTTCTTTCATCACTGCAAAGAGTCTCTAAAGGTGATGCAAGGTTTTGTGAGGCAAGTTGTCTTTTTTTTCAGAAATGTAGTATGGCATATGTGCTGATATATTTTTGAATTTTAAAAATGTACCATTTTTCTACTGTAGCTACATTCAAGGAAAGATTTATTCCATATAAAGGTCTGCTTCTTTTATTAATCCAAATTTTTAATATGTTTAAAAAATACATGTATGGCATATGATGAGAATTGTCTCTTTGTTTCCTTGTGCTCCTCCATTTGTTGCATTTACTTGTTCCCTCACACCTCAGTACTTAGATTTGTGCTGTTTGTGGCAAGCATGTTATTCTGTATTTTGTACATTATCTGAAAAAGTTAAGTCCTAGGAATTAGTGATAGACATTGCAGTGCAATAAAATGCTTGATGATAGTTATAAATACTACTGGGATACAAAAAGGATGTATTTATTTTAAGTATGTTATATAGGGATAATGAACAAAAGTATAGAGGTTTACCTTTTCAAAGTCGTGTCTTAATGGCAACCCATACCCCTATTTTACAGAAAATAAGAAAACTGAAGTAAAGAAGTTCTAGGTTTGTCAGGCATATGTGAGTAAAAGGACTTATATTAGACATTTGTTCTATTGATTTCTCGTACTTCACATCTAAGTATTTTGCCAATTTATGATGCATTTTGACTTACATGGTGAAAAATGGCATATTAAAATATACACACTTTCTAATTGCATTTTGATTTTGCCAGTAACTATGCTTCCTAATTTATGTATGCTTAAGGAGTGAATTTACTATAGTCCTTCGTATGAACATACGAAGATCCATGTGTGTTTTAAAAGAAACACTGTTCTTAAAACATTGAAGGTATACGTCAAGAAGAGTTTTTACTAGACATATATCTCAAATCAGCCTTTCTTAGTAATAAAAAATGGCAGAAAGGCTCTGTTGGTTTGTTAAAGATCTGTTTTACGGAACTGAAATAGTGAGATTTCCTTGCGTTTGTATCATAAATTAGGCTTTCAGAGAAAAAGGCAGACATTGATTAACTAACTTTGCAGCACTCCTTTTAAGGTACATAATTCGTACCTCGGTTTTACAGCTGAGGGAAAGAACAATTAACTTGGAGGCATGAGACTAACCACTGGGACAGTTTTTCTCTTACTTGCGCCTTTTATACAGCAAAGTAACTGAGAGTGTTCCTGGTTCCTACCAGTGGTTCATACCACTATAAATATGAGGAGATTCAGTTCCAAATAATTAATGATAATGCAGCAACTTTAATGCTAATAAAACCTATCTCCTCATTTGAAGAACATTCAAAAAGCCCAGAGTCAGGGAGTGGGACTGATAAATCTTTCTCGCTAATGCAAGGGAAAGTGCGCTGAAGAACCTGTAATAAATCTTTGAGGTGTGGTTTTAAAAACCCATTACCCCTCCAGCAAATGCAACCAGTGTAAGTACAATAAACTTTGGGTGCCTTTACCAGGATGCAGATGTCTAGCTACATGATCTGTCGGTTGGCTCAATTAACTATACATCCTAAACATAAGTCTGCATAAGACGCTGTCAGTGCAGTAAGACGCACTCCTCTAAACTCCATTTTACCACAGCTCTGTATTCATATATCTGTGAGCTCTTTTAAATGGCAGTGTTATTTACATATTATAATGCTGTGGTTTCAGTGTATAACACGTATTTGTGATTGATTATGCTCACAAAGTGAGAGACAATATTAATGTTTCTTTTAAACTTGTAAATGTGGTTTTACAGATTTGGTTAAGAAAAATTGTGTATGTTGCTTTCCAACTGTCTGCTTGGCCATATGTCCAGAAGACACATCTCTACTGAAGTTCCACTACTGGGAAAAGTTTGCAATTCAATTAGAAAAATAAAAATTCCCACATCCTGGAGCTGAAGTTGGTAAGGTAAACAGTAAGCAAAGTCCTACTTTATGCAGTGTTTTACTAGAATGATTGCATTTCACAGTGAGGAAGAGCTTACAGAGTTTCTATCTGCTTTTTTTGGTGTCTGAACTTCCTTTTTTTCCTTCAAAATGAAGTATACTGATTTATATTTCATTCCCATTCACTTTCTAAATAAATTGAGACGATTCTGACAGTTTTCTCCTCGCTTTTCTTTTACAGACAATCGGGATTAAAAATCTAGTCAGCTTCAGTGAAAGCTGTGCAAAAGTGTATCTGTCTAAGTGTGTCTATGACATTGCACTCAGGAAGAAATCCTTAAGTTTGAACTAGGTATTGGTCTCTGGAATGACTAACTCACGCTGTTACAGGCAGGAAGGTGCAGACAGCAGCCTTCACCAGGACAAAGAGCAGTTGGTCCCCAGGGAAGGTTCAAACTGTGTGGTATGTGGATACATCTACATGACCAACCTGTGCAGTGCAACAAGGGAAGGACTGGGCATTGGTTTGACATTGACTGTTACGCCTCTAGCATTACACATCTATATGGCACCTTTACCAGCAATAAAGTTCATATCATTTGTCAGTCCTAGGCAACACTGCACATCTGTACCTAGCAGATGATGCAGGTTACAGATTACCATGCAGATGATGTTGCTGTTATTCACAGATTACTGGACACAAAGAGTGAACTGCAGGAGACCTTGCATCTGCATTGTGAGTTAGGTGCATTAACTGATGCTCTTGTGCATGATTTCAGCCTTGGTTGTGCCGCCTTCAACACACCTGTGGTGTGCTTAAGTGCATACTGCATGGCTACAAGTATAGATACAAGGAAAATTTGCACCTACAAGGAACCTTTCCAGTGCACTAGTTTGCTAAAGCATGTTCACTCAGTGAGTCACTCAATAGTGTAATTGCAGACTGTAAATTCTTACCTTCTCTTCACCTCCATTTCTCATATTTGAAATGGGAATAGTATCAGCTGTTACCTGTCCCGTATGTTGAGGACAATTTCTCTTTGTGAGATGTTCTGTTGCTGTAGTGAAGGCCTGGTGTTATACCTGGCTTTGAATAGTGGGCACTAGGTGGTATGTGGAACCAGGTGTTAAACAGTTAAGATAAAACAAACTGTTCTGCAGCTGCCCATGTGGTAAACAGTGCTGTGGCAAGCAAAGCAATTCCTGTTGAAAAAGATAGTATGGAATAATGTAAGTTAAGGCACTTGAATTAGTTTTCCACAAACACACGTTTCTGATATCTTATTAGAAAATCTCTTACTATAACAGCAGTTAAAACTATACCTATTCTTTTTCAAAGCTGTATTCAGCTTTTACTTAGCATACACAAATTTTATTGGTATAAAATTCTTATAAAGTATAAAACTTGGAATTACTTGATTCTGGGTTGCTTTTGGTCAGTATTAAATGATGATTCAAGAACTCTTTGGTTTTGATCTTTTACAGATGACTGAGATAAATACTTTTACACAGAACACATTTAATTTCAAACCATCCCCTTGCTTGGATTTCTGTCTCTGATGAGTCCCAGCAAATTTAAGGTTTTTGTGTGAAAAATTAAAATGTTTCATAGCAAATAACCACAAGGGGGAGCCCATGTCACCACGTTTTTTTTAAAATATACTCAGCAGGCGATCCTGTGTCGTTTAAAGAGTTAAATATGAACATTTTACTTTAGTGGTTCAAAGTGTTCAGACTTCTGTTCAACAGGACCTAGTGAAAATTTATCTGATGCAGTGTATTTCTGAATGTTACCTTTATATTGGGGAAGGATTAAATAGGTAAGATACTTATTTTAAATAAAAAAAGAACCAAAGACGGTACTGAAACTTATTTGACTCAGTTGGTCTCTACTGAATTCAGAAGTTTTCCTACCAACTTTTATGAGAACAGCATTTCATCCTAAACCTCTTAAGGATAACACACACAAACCTATACAATCCTTAGTTTACGTTGATTTTTTTTTTCCCACTCTTTTAAGAATTTTCAAGGATTAACATAGACTAACATGGTGATCATAGCTACCATATGGCTTTGATCAACCATTTATTGCAAAAACTCCTTTAAGCCCATTGTACAGTGGTGAAATGGATACAGTGCTCATCAGTATGTCAAGAGTTTTCAACAGAAAAGTATAGAAAAGTAAAACAAATCCATTGCCAAGGCTTCACGTTACTAAGAAAATACAGTTGAGTGGGTGCTTTATTGAAATAAATTAATGAAACATGAACATAATATAAAACTGGGGGGCTTAGATCTATAATGGCTTCCCAAGTAACTGTCTCAGAACTAGAAGGTGACAGAGAATTTGATGTTTTGAAACATATGTTATTAGGAGATACTTCATGCAATTTGAATATATTTAACAAGATAGCCACATATTTCCAGAAGAGAAGTAGCTGTAGACTTTTATCGGACTTAAGAATTCATTCTTCATAAGCAGCAGTAAGAGGAATATTAAGGAAAAATTATGTTATATTAGGGGGATGAGGAAAGCTACAGACAGACAATGTGGGACAAATATTTACATATTTGCATAAGGTAGCTACAGTCAATTGGACACAATAATTGATAACAGAGATAAATGGGAAAGTGCTCAGCATCTTGTAGGAAAGAAACAGGTTAGATAATACTTGGATGACTTAGATGTTTGCAATTGATCAGGTATTTTGTGCTTCCTCCTTGGCTACTGCTCTTAAAGAGTGGTCAGATGAAACCTCAGCCATAAGTATAAACATTTATCATTGTGGTGGAAGAGGTACTGGAAGACTCTAAAAGCCCTTAAATAGCACTTATCTTTGAAAGGAGGAAAAAGAAGGAAGTCAGGAGTCATAGTGTGCTAAAAATAACTTCCATTCCTGGAGAAATTTCCAGATAAATAATCAAATTTCACTATAATAGTGAAGAATAAAAAAGAAAAAGGTAATAGCTACCCTTCCCCAACCAATCTAGCCCCTTTCTGCAATATGCTAACAGGCCTTACAGAGAGAGTAAGAACAGTAGATAGCAAATAGGCTTTTGGCACTATTCTCCATGTTGTTCTCACAAGCAATCAAAGGAGACATGCTAGGTGTATATATCTGCAAGTGAATGAAAAAATGTTTGGAATCTGTTTCAAGAGTAGATGGAAGTGATTTGTTTTCAGTACAGAGAGCATGTTTTGAGCTCTTTACAGTCTTTGGTCCTCTACTGTTGAGTTTTCAGTGATGATCCTTATGCTGCTGTAGGCAGTTTGCTCCTTACGTTTGCAGTTGACACCAAACTGAGAGGCTGTGCCAGGGCTTTTCCAGTCCAGATTAGATAACAAATTTGCATACATATCAGCAATGTCATGCTGCTGCACAAAAGGCAAAGAACGAAGAAACCAGGTAGCTTCTGACAGCTTGACTGTTGAAATCTCAGGGCTGCCACTGCTTGTTGGTGTGGTGGAAGATGTATCGAAAAACAGGACAGAAAGTGCTGTTATAGACAGATACATCATATGCAAACATGCACATACACAGGTATAGATAAATGATTTAACATGCTTCATATAGGTATTATGCCCAAAATAGGTAGTCTGTCCTAGGTATCAGCCAAGTAAAGTGAACAAATCCTTTAGCAGCAAACACAGCATCTGATAAAAGCAAGTGTCTTGCAAATAGATTGTCAGTTATATAAATTAACTAGTTTTCTTCAGAACATTAGCTGTGGCTGAATACTCCCTAATGAGAGCGTTGGGTTGAATAGTAAAACTATTTTAAGACATAAAGGATTACTAGAAATAATTCAATTAATTTCTACAGCAGTTCATCTTT
Source organism: Pluvialis apricaria (assembly GCA_017639485.1). Lineage (NCBI taxonomy): Eukaryota > Metazoa > Chordata > Aves > Charadriiformes > Charadriidae > Pluvialis > Pluvialis apricaria. The sequence continues at coordinate 44,358,300 of CM030044.1, read as the reverse complement.
TGTGCAATAACCATTTCATTATATGCCCTTTTCTGTAAGTTTCAGATCAGTGAATTGAAAAAAATCTGCTCTGCTAATGCAGTTATGGGATATATTTACTAGTGTTTAATAGGTTTTTATTTAATACCAATATTAATTCTTAATTGTGGTGCTGGAAATTTGATGTTTTATGAAATTTGGACTACATAGTCTTTCAGGTTTTTCTACTCATTGCTCATTTAATATAACTACATTTCAGAACAAACACAACTTCCGTTACTGGCAATGGAAAGGATCCTATTGGCTTCTGTGGGAGACAGGTTCTTCCTTTCCTCTTCATTCGTAGACTTTGAGGTTCACCTTAAATGCGGTCTTCTTCCCAGTGTTTTCCAGCAAACCCGAAAAAATCCGTCTGGTTGGACGTCTGTGCGCATGTGACTTTTTCCTGCATGTGCAGCAGAAACGGTAGCCTGGCTGTAAGGCCCCTTTAGAAGCAACTCCAGGCCTGAGCTATTTGGATCTCTTTCTTCCAACACTGCTTTTTGAACAATGCCTATTCAATGGCTTCTCATTTTATTAGAGGGCAGCAATAAGAAGGGAGAACAAGAATATGTATGGAAGAATAAGGAAAGTATGAATCAGCAGCACTCAGTCCATTGTCCATGTCTTTAGCGTATTTTCAGTGGCAAAAGCTAGCAAAGGAGGAGAGGACCTGCACCTAAAACTAAGCAGGAGATGACAGGAAATGCCGTAAGGCAGGAATCTTTAGTAAAGGCACTGCAACTGTGAAATGGGAACTCCTGCATCTATCACAGACCCTTTTGCACTGTAGTCATGAAACTTCTCAAGGAGAAGTAAAGACTTGAGAATTCCCACATTCATCTATTTGGTTCAGATTTTTTTTTATTAACTGATAATGGGGCTGATAAAGGTCCTGGGGAACAGGTGAGGTGCCTGAGGACTGGAGGAAAGCCAATGTCACTCCAGTCTTCAAAAAGGGCAAGAAGGATGACCTGGGAAACTACAGGCCAGTCAGCCTCACCTCCATCCCTGGAAAGGTGATGGAACAGCTTGTTCTGGGCGTCATCTCCAAGCATCTGGAGGAAAAGAAGGTTATCAGAAGTAGTCAACATGGATTCACCAAGGGGAAGTCATGTCTGACTAATCTGATAGCCTTCTATGATGGTGTGACTGGATGGGTGGATGAGGGGAGGGCAGTGGATGTTGTCTACCTTGACTTCAGCAAGGCTTTCGACACTGTCTCCCACATCATCCTCACAGGCAGCTTAGGAAGTGTGGGTTAGATGAATGCACAGTGGGGTGGATTGAACAGTGGCTGACAGATAGAGCTGAGAGGGTTGTGGTTAGTGGTGCAGAGTCCAGTTGGAGGCCAGTAACTAGTGGTGTCCCTCAGGGGTCAGTACTGGGTCCTGTCCTGTTCAATATATTCATCAATGACCTGGATGAAGGGATAGAGTGTACCATCAGCAAGTTTGCTGATGACACAAAACTGGGAGGGGTGGCTGACACGCCGGAAGGCTGTGCTGCCATACAGCGTGACCTGGACAGGCTGGAGAGTTGGGCAGAAAAAAACCTGATGAAGTTCAACAAAGGCAAGTGTAGGGTACTGCATCTGGGGAGGAATAACCCCATGCATCAGTACAGGTTGGGGGCTGACCTCCTGGAGAGCAGCTCTGTGGAAAGGGACCTGGGAGTCCTGGTGGACAACAGGATGACCATGAGTCAGCAATGTGCCCTGGTGGCCAAGAAGGCCAATGGCATCCTGGGGTGCATCAAGAAGAGTGTGGCCAGCAGGTCGAGGGAGGTCATCCTCCCCCTCTACTCTGCCCTGGTGAGGCCGCATCTGGAGTACTGTGTCCAGTTCTGGGCTCCCCAGTTCAAGAAGGACAGGGAACTGCTGGAGAAGGTCCAGCAAAGAGCTACCAAGGTGATTAGGGGACTGGAGCATCTTTCTTATGAGGAAAGGCTCAGGGACTTGGGGCTTTTTAGTCTAGAAAAAAGAAGACTGAGGGGGGATCTTATCAATACTTATAAATACTTAAGGGGAGGGTGCCAGGTAGATGAGAAGAGTCTTTTTTCAGTGGTGCCCAGTGATAGGACTAGAGGTAACGGGCACAAACTGGAGCACAGGAAGTTCCATCTTAACATGAGGAGGAACTTCTTTCCTTTGAGGGTGGCAGAGCACTGGCACACGCTGCCCAGAGAGGTTGTGGAGTCTCCCACACTGGAGACATTCCAAACCCGCCTGGACGCCGTCCTGTGCAACTGCTGTAGGTGTCCCTGCTGTGGCAGGGGGGTTGGACTTAGATGATCTCCAGAGGTCCCTTCCAACCCTGACGATACTGTGATAATGATACTTTTGCCCTCAAAGGTCACTTGGAAGATATGTTCCTTACCTGTCAAGCATTCTGATAACATGGTCATAGAAAATACAAAATTATCTTTGTAGATGGGTAGAAGGAGAATATTAGTTAAAAATGATATATAATTTTTGATCTTGTTAATACAACTATCTATCATGGGAAAGGTGAAAGCCAGAGAAAGAAAGAAGCTTAAAAATAATAGAGTCCAACGAGCTAATTCAGTAGAAACATTTCAATTGTAGTACCTACAGATTTGAAGATTGCATAGGTGAACCATTAATTGGTAATTGATTTTAAAATTATACAAAATGTAATAGAAATCTGTTTCAGTGTTTTCTTCCAAGGAGAATAACAATAAATCTTTTATTGATTAGCACAATGGGAGTTTCCTGCCAAAATCGAACTTTTCTGCTTCTGTTTGGAGATTAATGTTCATATCCTGTCTTACAGAGAAATGATTTGTGGCACCATGGTCAAATTCTTGGCGTTTACAGTTGCTTCTGTGCTACAGGAGTGAATAGACTTCAGAGCAGGGGTAGAGACAAATCAGTTGCCAAGAGGACAGAATGTCAAGTAGAAAAAAAACACATGGGATATCTGAGCAGGGCAGCCACATAATACCTGGCTGCAGTTCTCAGATGCTGGCATTCCGCAGGCTGTAACCCGGCCAAAAAAAAAACCCCACGGACTTACAAAGGACTTCAGATTGCTTTGTGAGGAGCGATTAGGGGCAGCCTTGTAATATGATTACCAGCTGCAAACCATCCTTCTGTTCAGAGCGCAGAGGGGAGCTCAGGTCCCAAAGGCTTCACGGCACCGAAGGTGGTTGGGATAGGGGGTTGAACAGGCTGGAGGCAAATAAGGATGCAAACCCGGGTTCTGGCTATCTTCATGCACACTGTAAATACATACTGGTTGTCCATAAGAGTGAGTGTGATGAGGACTGTCACAGTGAGAACTAACTGAAGATAAACTGCCAGTGGACTGAGAGAGTTATTGGTCACCGTTGTTATGCCACTGCTCGTGCCTGGTAACTCCAGGGTATCAGGAGGTAGCAGTGCGCAAGCTGCACAGTTCAATTTACAGTCTGTAAACTGGCATCTGTAGCTACCATAATACCTACAGCAATTCTGTAGGCTCAGCAGAGGCCAAAAAAAAAGGAATATAGAAGTAATTACAATTAATTTATTTTAAATTGAATTAAAACTGCCTTAAACTTATGTCCAGATTTTTGAACTGTTAAAACTGATAGAATCGAATATGAATCCACAAGCTTCTTCCAGTTATCATTTTATTTGTAACAGCAAACCAAGGAAACAAATGTGATTTTCGCTGTCTGTTGTTTTCTTGTCAACAACAGTGACTTTAATTAATGAACAAGTTATTCTGTCCTTGAATGCAGAGAACAAGGGCATTGCTGTAATATTACACTGAGGTATAACAAGTTCAATCTATACTGAAGTGAAACTCAGCTGCAGTTAACTACATCAATAAACATCTGAAGTTTTGGTAAGCTGCACCCTATTCACACCTACAAAAATGCTTACTTAGTTTTGCAACATGTATCTAAACAAGCATATGGTAGTGCAAACACAGATTTTTTTTTTTTACATTTAAGTGTATACTTTATATGTGGAAAATATGTAGTGCATGAAGTACCATAGGCTTGTCTGTATATACTTATGTATTTTATAAATGTGCTGCTAGAATCACATTAAAAAGAACAATCTTCAGTGTCATAAAATTGTTTTTTAATTGTGTGGATATAAAAATGAGAATGAAGGGTTGTATTTAAGGAATAGCAGCAGGATAAAAGTTGCAATCTGAGAGTTTTTCCAAGTTTGTGTTTAGTGAAGCGAAGTTCGCCGAGGCCTTCCTCTGGAATCATTCAGCCCTGTTCAGCAGCAAGGCTGCTTGTTCTTTTTATATCTACATATTGGCTGCAACAAGCTGTAGTGGTCCTGCGCGGAGAAGGTACACAATCCTGCTGCACGCAAGCATCTTTTGTAAACAGCTTACCTTTGTGAATAAGTAGCTGGGCAGGATTTACTGATTTAGGACTCATTTCTTTAGCAGAAGCTTCTTTAAGGTCAAAAGTTTTACGAAAAAGTGAACATCAAGTCATACTGTCATGCACTTAGTAAAGTCCGCATACACATCTTACTTGTTTTGTTCATTGACACAAGTTTTCAAAAGTCTGCTGTATTCATTTAGTTCTTGATTCTCAGCTGCACCAGAGCTCTGCTCACTGTGCATGGAAGGAGAGTTTGGTGGTGGAGAACAAATCTTCACTCTTAATTTTCCAGCTCTAAAATCTATATACACCCTTGGGAATAGGAGCCGTCTGTGAGTAGGTCTCACTTTGGGGGTGCATTTCCCTTCTGTATGTCCCTTTTGCATAGGGCCACTACAGGCTTCCTGCTTAGAGGAGTGGCAGAAAAAGCACAAATATTTACTCCACTTGAAAGATTTCAATGCCTTTTCTGGTTGGTTGTGTCCAGTTCCCATGCCCTACATGCCTCCTAAGTAGTGTGAAGGAGTTAGAGTAAAGCAGTCCTGTCTTCTGAAGCCAGTGCAATTGTCAGCTTTGGGGTTTGGGGAGTTTTTTAAATTATTCTTTTTTTATTCCAAGACTGGAGAAATAGCCATTACTTCTTGCATTTCCGTTTGCAGGGCGTTTCTGCTAATGGATCCCAGATTGCTGATAATGCTTTAAATATCCTGTCTGAAAAGCATGGTAATAGGTAACTGCCATTCAAATAACCTTGTGCAGTGATATTATCAGATTATTGTGACAATGCTGTTCTTTTGGCTTAATGGCAGCTAAGTTTTATCATCTGTGTTGAGCTATCTCAATAAAGGTGCACACACAGACTGTGTTTATATTGGAAGGTGGCTGTTAATATAACTTATAAGGAAAAGTTTTCGTAAGTGTTGCCCAAATGGGGATGTAGCTTCTGCAACACTGTGCTTGCTTAGCAGAACAATAAGGCAGTATCCTACATACAATAAGACTTGGTGATAGCATAGCGGTTTTGACAGCAGGGTTGTGTCTACCTGAAGGCACTAATCATTGCAGCTGGTTGAAGGTGTGTTTTTCACACTCTAGAGACACAGAGCTATGCCAGAACTCTTAAGTGTAGATCGAGCCTTCAGATTACGAGTAAGTGACTTGGCCTAGGGTTTGAGATAATCCAAGAGACAAGGCAAACCCCATTAATTTTCCTACTCTCTGGTGTTTGTGGTAGCCCGTTTACCTCCCTTGCACTGTCCTTACATCAGTTTGCAGGGACCAGGTTTCGTTCCAGCCGTGTTTATGAGCTACACATTCAAACTACACAAACATAGTCATAACATAAATCAGTTCTGCTTGGGTATGTCACTGTAAAACTGTACAGATTTAAGACTGCACACATTTTTCTCTAAGAGGATTCCGTGCTGTAACAGAGCTAATAAAAACTGGAAGAGTAGAACTGAATGTATGAACGGCTTATTTCCTGGCTTTATACAATTTCAATTGGTTGATATGCTGCGTAACAACCTCAGTATCAATTTAACTGAATTTTGTGTTTGGGAGCATATAACAGGCATTAGATTTGAACGATTAGCTAGAAAAAAGTCAAACCCTGTGGAACATAGAGAGTTTGACAATGGTAAGAGCTACATTAACATGATATTCGCAGAAATAAAGCAACAAGATGCACAAGAATGAGAGAAGGTGAGTTAATTTTTGCAATAATTTGGTGTTTACATTTCTTTTTATAATACACAAGTCTAGGAAGTAGGAGTATACAGTGAATCTGTATGTTACACATATATTACTAACTAATAAACAAGATAGTTTTTTTACATAAGGTATTTTGGCAGTAAGGTATAAGAATGCATGTGTCACCCTGTGACAAAAGGAAATCTTGTCTGTGTGGTAACTAAACAACAAACAGAAAAATCACGGGCATGAATTGTGACATTTTTTAACCACCCAGACAAAGGAGCACTCTGAAGCGGTCTCGCTGGCTTGTCGTTGAACTTCCTTCTAATACATGGAATCAGAAAACATGTAAATCTGTTGGAGGTTTTTTTTGTGTGTATGTGTGTGTTTCTGACATTCCATTTGTTATTGCTAACAAGTGTGATGCAGAGGATGGAGAAGCTCAGAGAGATAAGACCTATTTTTCTTTTGTTTATAGTCAGTAGCCAGTTCTTTTCCTCAGATATTTGCTTGGGGTTGAGGCGGGATATAAAAATAATTGTGACTGAAGTGAAGTACTATGTGGATGTTGATGCAGGTTTCTTCTGAAATGTAGTTGTACTGGGTTTAAGGCAGAAACCTTGTTTTGCCGGAGAGGAGGCACATGATGTAACAGCTCAGACACATAGTCACTGAATCATTTTTGCCCAGCGGAAAATTTCTCACTGTGATTTGTTGGGAGGAATATTGAAATGCTGTGCTCCGTCCTTCTTCCTAATGCTGAGTTTGTTCAACTACCTCAGAACATCCTCAGTATACAATGAGGTGCTTGGATGAATTAAAATTTGGTCATGAAATTGAGCCTTGACTCCAGCACCCACCTGAAGTCAGGGAACAGGAAAGTTCTCTGATGGTGTTTGGGCAGTGGGTGAAAATAATGATGAGGGTCAGTCTTGTGAGTCACCTGAATGCAGCCTTTGAGCTGAGCATGGTCCAATCTGATCATTTCTGTTTCTTTTGCAATCTTTAGACTGAATCTTCCAGCTGAAGGGGAAAGCCAGCCTACTTCTTTTCAGACTGACCATGGCTATCCGATTTTAAACTCACACATGAGCTGTTCTCTCTGGATTCACATTTTGCCCTGTATGACTTAGTCGTGTATATCTTTTTTGTTTGTATCTTCTTGGCAGGATGTTTAAATTTTGTTTGCTTTCCAGGATTGTGGGAAGTGCTTTATTTTTTATGGCTTTTTTGGGATGTCTGTGTGGGTAGAGTAAATATAGAGTGGTTCTGTGCTTATTAACTAGTCAGAAGATGTGTAGTACTCAAACGGTCCTATTAATATACATATTTTTAAGCAGAGTCCTGTAAGGAAATTCCTGTCTTACTATTTCAAGCATGTGAACGGTTCCACTTTTGTCAAGCTCAGCTGTAAAATTATGTTTTTGTATTCTATATATACAACTATATATGTATATACATGCACACATGAATGAATAACCATTAAAAGACCTGCATTACCTCAAGTGCAAAAAGTAACACAACATAAAATTATTATTTTAAATGAATGCCAATAATTAGTACATTTTACTCATGCAGGCATGTTAATTAATAGGGTGAGACTGTAAGTTACCTGTATTTCAGTTGAGAAATACTAAGTATGTGTGCATAGACACTCCATACCGGTCAGTACATAGGTAGAGAGTGCAAAACGGCTTGGACCCACTGTGCTAGCTGTAGCGATAGAGTACGACATGTGCAAAGGGTCCAGCGCATGCGAGATGTGCTGGCTCACCGTGTGTGTCATCTGTACGTTTGCAGAAGCCTGAGATGTCCAGATGTCTGGTAGCCATACAGAGCACTAGTTTTAATCAGGCTGTCAGGACTGTGGCGATCCTGTACAAATGGCCAAATTATTTTTTGATTTGTGCAACATTTCTGAGGAGAAAAGATCTGTTGAGGGAAGATGGTACATGTGAATTACATGTGGTAGTCCCCTGCTATGCCGTGCATCATGTCTTTGTTCATTTTAAGACCTGATGCTTTGAAACACACAGTTTCGTGGTGTCTTATATGTCTTATAAATTTGAAAAGCAGTTAACTGTAAAAAGAGGAAAATATCTGATCTTTCCTAGGAGAAATTCATAGTTCCTGAAGGTTGCCTTTTGCAAAAATTTACGGAAAATTTTAATGATAATGTCAGTTGTCTTCAGTTAAACAAATTGCCAGAAGTTGAGCACTCTGAATCAGTTTTCATCTCTTTGAAGAACATTGTTAACTGTTAATACTTGAGAATTCAGCTTATCCGTCATTTATTGGTAAGGATGACATACTTCAGATATTGTAGTAATATCATTCAATTAAAACTATTACCACTTGTACTGCTTTTTCCAGAGAAGAATTATTATCTTTTTTCAGAATTCAAGAATTTTGTTGTATGGTGTGTTTGTTCAAATAAATTACACTAGGAAGAAGAAAGGAAAGTAATAGCAGGCAGCTGCACTCTCTTCAAAGCAGTTTAACATTCTGTGCAAAGAATGTGTGTTATGAGTTAGGATGATGGAAACAAAACCTTGCCCATCTATCTTATTTTCTTCAGCAAACAAAACATGTATGTTTCAAAGCTCTGAGGATGCTTAAATGTTTTCTGTTAGTTTATCGTCTGTATGAATTTTTTATTTAGAATGACATTAAAATGTCTTTATATGATGAACTGCTGACCTTTCATCTGTTCTTCCTATTTCATATCACAAAATACCATGTACTATCATAAATTAATGTGTATCAAATCTCAGGGCAGGACTCTGTTCCTCACAGTGAATTGGAATTGCATGTGATGGGCTAGATCCCTGGCTACTGTAAAGAGAACTCCCTAGGATACTAACTGGCCTTACAGGAGCATCTAACTCTCCAGACCACCTCTCAGGAGCTGATCTGGTTTGTTTATGTGTATGGTTTTACATTTCTTCTGTGGCAGGCAGGGAGGAAGGATGTTCTGATTTGTGACAAAAGTCAGAGAGAAATGCAGTCCAGAACCAAAACCAAACTCTTCAGTATAGCTTCAAATATAGGAAACACGGTTATTGGTGAACTAATAATTTTTTTTAATGATAAGACCTTTCTAACTCACATAATGGCAACAGTATCTTCTATAGTAATCTTGACACCATCTTTAGTTCGTGTTTCCACTTTCAAAGTCAGGCATCGAGAATTAGGTAATTTACAGAGCCACTTTAGGATTGGCTTGATTTGCACAGCTGGTGAAGACAACCTGTGTAGGCTCCATACATCTCACAGGGCAAACTGGATTTCACAATTAAAAAAAAAATAAAATAAAAAAATGAGCACTTAATTGATTTGGGAGACGTCTGCCCTGACCTCGGCAGGTGCACGTAGAATCCTACAGCCAGCTTGAAGCGTGAGAGCAGGGGCCCTGCAGGCAGCGTTGCAGAGCAGAGTTCTGCCTGCCTGGTGGCAGGTCAGCGCAGGGGAAGCTCTTGTGCTTCTCCCGGTCTGGATAATTCGGTCACAATTACCCCAGGAACCTCTTCACGACTGGTAGTATGTCCTTTAGGCACATCTGTGCTGGCTTTAAACTAGCTTGGCTACCTGCACAAATATGTATTTAGCTGCTCTGGGTGCTTATGGTGGCTGCAGCTATGCTCCACGATGCTGCAGCGACACACAGGAGTTCAGGGCACACAAGCTGTGATCACAGCAGCGGCTGCAGACATATGCTGCGTACTTGACTGCTGAATTCTGCTTCCATTTCCTATACATCTATGTATGGCTGCAAGACAAAGTGACAGCAGGTGGTTGGTTGCCAAGTGCAACAAAACCTGTGGTTACAAACAAGCCAGCCAGGATCCGTATCCTGTAATTAAAGTTTCACTGCCGTTCCTGACAGTTCTTCTCCGACTTCTCTTCTACCATTTTCAAAAGAGCACCTGTTCCTCTGCTTGTGTTAAATAATAATCCCCTCTTACTGCTGTCCCTCACATTTTGTAAGATAGGAGTGACCATAATGACCTGCAAAATGGGAAAACAGATGGAACAGGTTATGCAGGACGTGGAGAAGGGAATTCCTCTCATGCTTAGAAATAGTAGAAATGGCGTCAGAGGCAGAGAATATGAAAGAAGTGATTCTGTCTCTTTTCTTCGTAAGGTGGAATGAAAGGATGTGGAAGAGACAAAAAAAAAGTAACCATGATCATATGGGACATATGGGTTTCTAAAAATAGATTTTAAAGTATCAGAGAGAAGGAAAGATGTCCAAGGAAAAAATAAGAACAAAGAATAAATTTTAGACTATTATAAGAAGAGTAAGTAAGATAGAGTTCTGCTCAGAAGGAATACTCTTCTCTTCCGTATCCTACTAGTTTCAGGAAATAAATGCGTCATAAAGTTTCCAGCACACTGCAGATTCAAACTTATGATGAGAAACTTAAATAGGGACTTTCTTACCTGAGTGTATATTTGCCACGTGAAAGCCGCTGTAAAACCTGCCACCTTGTCCTGTGGGATGAATGAAGAACAGTTTTACGCTGCGGTCTGGTTTGTTGCAGAATACAGGAGGTGTCCAGTGAAAAATTCTAGTTAGTCACTAATCATACTCCGTATTTTCAAGGCAGTTTGATCCCTAAGAGGCTTGAGTTGCAAGTTCAGCTGCCAGTGAGGTCTTTGGTGGCTGTTGTTGCTCAGCAATAGCTTTAATACTAAAACACTAGGGAAGCAAGTAAAGAGTTGAGACTGAAGCAATGTGTTTTGTCTTCTGTTTTGTGATCGATACTCTGCCTTTTGGCAAATCACCTTTTCTTAAATAGAAGTATGCTTATATGAGATGATATTATTTACTACTCTCTCAGAGGAATTATAAACAGAGTTTAAGTTGCGTTTCAAAGGATTCACACTTATGATCCTCCGAAGCCTTTAAGGGGGAGAAAAAAGTACTCAGTGCAATGCTATTTTATAACAGTGTAGTGCAGAAACAGAAAAGGAAGTTTTCCTCATTCTCTGACTCTGAGCTGTGTTGAACCCTGATTAATGTCTATATTATCATACCACTGAAGGCACCTTATAAGGCACTGAGGAAAGATGGTGAATTAAAATTGCACATCTGCTCAAGTCTAAAATTTTAAAACTTCTGTAAGTTTAATTTTGGAAACTGAATAGGTTTTATTAAATAGATTTGTGTCTACATGATATTAGCATGCTAGTGGACTATGAGGTAGTCCTTAAATTACCATATATGTCAACATGTGCTAGTGCTTTCAAGGCTAGCCATGTAACTTTCTTGTTTAATATCTTTTCCATTTCTCCTGCTTCATTCTTCTTTTCTAATGGATTGTGTGTTGCTGCAACGTAAGTCCTGGGAGAGGGGCCGAGTCCTTCCAGGTTCTGAGTTTTGTTGTATGGGGCACTGTGGCTAAAGAGCCTGTTTAAGAGATAGAGGGGGAGTGTTGATATCTAAGAAATTAAGTGCCATCCTGAGAGATTTACATGCACATTTTCATCCACCAAAATCTTCAGTTTATATGTCTAGGATTATGGTTTCAGGATAAAAATATTATATGATTAGATATCCTGAGGAGGTTTCCATCACTCTGATCCCCAGAGAAGGAGATTCAGATCCAGGGACTAATATTTGACTACCCGCCTCTTTCCCTGGGGTTGTTTGAGAAGTTTCTGTTTTGCTTGTTTCTTCCCACATCATACCAGAGCTGGACAATAGGAAGTCCTCTGTTCTTGCCTATCAGTGTTTGCAAACTTTTTGATGTGACAAGTCCAGTCTATTTAGGAAAAAGAAAACTGAAACTATTTAAAACATGTTTTGGATTTTTTTGCTTTTTGCATTAATGAACGTGGATTTGATGTTTCTCTAATTTCATCCTTTTCTGCACAGACTCAGAAAACTAGAATTATTTGGCTGTCATTCTCTAACTGCCAAACGCATAAGCTCCATGGCTAGTCGTTGTCCAGATCTGCAGAAACTGAACAACGGCAGAATCCTGGGCATTATCCATGCATGTTCATCACACATTTTGAAATGTCAGAGAAAACTAACTGCACTCAATGTAACTGGGCTCAATGTGGTGAGGAAGTTTTGATTTCTTGCTCTTGTCTCAATTAGTTTTAAGATGACTAGGTGCAGTTTGATTTATATCTACATTATTTGCATTATATGTACATGCTGATATTTGTGATATTATGTGTTGATATTTGCTATGCACTTACAGCATACTGTGTGCAGCATACATAGGATTCATGGTAGTGCCTGCACTTCTTATTTCTCTATAGGCCTTTGGGTACGGTATTGTAAAAATGGCATAATATAGGACTTGAGAACATCTCCAACATGTTTTACAACACAGAGAACCCTAAAATATTGTGATGGTGTCCCGCATTCATATGCTAAATACTACACTTTGTTGCAGAGTGTTTTCTGCAAACTGAATTTCATATTTAGAAAATACAGTGAGTTAGCAGGTCTCGTTGAATATCAGTGGGAGTCATTACATACAGCTTTAAAAAAACCACATGACTGTGGTAGAAAGCGGAAAGTTATCCTCAGTGAGAGGATGTGAATGCTCCTTGTGATCATGAACAAAACACAGCCACTAAGAAAATAAAATAAATTATAATTGGAAAAACTTTCACTATTAAGAAAATAACCTCTTGCTATGACGTCTATTTGTTGCAAATAACTATCAGTTCCTTTATTTATTTTGGTAGCTAAAATCAATGTATAGTTCTGCATTTTGCCTTACTGGTGAGGGAATAATGATGGCTCTTGACTTAGCAACTGAGAATGCGTTGTTAGGGGTCTTTGGTCAATGAGGATGTTGTGGTTTGGGAAGATCTGCCCTCCGGGTCGGGTTGGTCGCCATGCTATAGCAGGCAAAGCTTGTGAGGGGAGGATCCAGCCATGGTATATATGTGGGTTAATGGAATCAACATGTGTTGTAAACTTCAATCCTAACTGTTACTACTACATATTTTATTTTGTTATCATAGCATTTGTTTTTTGAAAAAATGTAAATTTTTCAAGGAGCAAGGACCATGTAACTCTAAGGGGCTGCTGTGCCAAGCATATTTTGATGATGAAGTTGGGTATAATGACAACTGTTTACTGTATACCTACAGACAAGTTGTGCAAGAATGAATGGCCATTGGGTTTTATTGTTTTCAGCTGCCATTCAGTGTTCTGGCAGGGACATTTTAGGCAGGTATATTAAGGAACATACTTAAAGAATAGGTCGTATTTCCTTTCGCCTTTATGTGTTGCATTTTAGGGAAGAGATATTGTTATTGACTTTATTGTGACTCAATGTCCTAAACTGGGGTATTTAATTTTCAGCTCCTCTTCACAAGTGACGCATAAAAGCCTAGTGGACTTCAGCACTTAATCATGAATGATCAGGTACAAATCTCAATGCTGAAAGCAAAATGTTTGTCCATATGTGAGTCTTGGAAATTTGAATGTTTCAGCCACTCAAAAAATCATGTGGGTCTTGCTGGTATTCCAAAAGGAGAGACTGTGGTTTCTCTACTGGCGACGTCACTGTAGTGGTATGCGACTCCTGAATCAACAGTTAGTCTTCCTCTTCCTGGTTCTAGTGACTGAAAGTACGGATCTTTTGAATGATGTCTTATTTGGCAGAAGCCAGTTGCATCTCCATAAATGTCCAATTTTTTCAGCAATTTTGATTTAGAGAAAGATAGAGACATCAGATTTCCTTCAGAGTGTATCTCAGGCTAAGATAGTGTTCTTCTGTAGAAATATTTATCTTGCTGTGAAAAATAGAAACGCTATGTTATTGAGCTGTAAAGATATTTCTATGATGAAATTGTGACACTTTTAAGTAAGACAGCAACATTTTGAATTACTAAATCACTGAAGACATAATTAATTATTTTCAGATAATTTACAGATACTGACAAGTAGTTCACTGCTTATAACAGAATATTATTTTTTAATGTATTTTTAAAATGTATGTAAATGAAAAAAACAGTTACAGTATTTATTTAAGGAGTAAGATACTGTTCCAGCATCTACTTATGTTAAGCTTTCATCTTCTGCTACAAAATTCTGAGTTCACTGAAGCTGTAACTTCTTAGAATTCCTTCTAACTTTCTTTGTGGTTCTATGTAATTGGAAAAAACGAAAATGATGAGGTAGCAGAGACTGCTTCTGTCCATCTGTCTTGGGTATTTTGATGGTGCCTGATGATAATAATTGAAGTGTTCCTTCCTCATGGTCGTTAACCACGTTGCTGAATATTTTAGCTGAGCCTGCTGTTACTCATCAAAATCGGTATCACAACGAGAATACAGCGTTACTCTCCTAACAGCCCCCTAGAACGCTTATGCTTATGAAATTCTTGGGTAAACAACTGCTGCTCAGGTTTACAGCCTCCAAATGGGAACATGATAGTAGACTCCAGCAGGAAGAAAATGTTCTTGCAGTCTCTTTAGAACAATAGGATTTCATGGTGTTATTTGATGCAGTGATTTGGCATGAATTTTATTCTAGCATATGTTATATACATTCTGATGCAAGACATACCTTAGTAACTATTCTGCCATTTTAGCTCTTAATTGGTCAATTAGTGCTCTAAAATCCCATACTGTTATGACATAGTTGTAAGCTTCCCAAGTTTATTATCCATCTTTGGTGAGATAATTCATGAATGAACATTCACCACTGGGTTTTTGTCTTAGGACATAACACTGACATTCATGAGCTGCTTAGGCATGAGAATTGCAAGGAAAGCTACTGCATCTCACATTTAGAATTCAGATGAAGCAACATGTTTATAGAACATTAACTGTTACCTTTGGTTGCATATTATTCATTTATATTCTGGGAAACATTGCATTTTCCCTGTCAAGAGTGAGCATGTATACAGAAAAGCCTGAAGACAATGCGGAGGAGCAGTCTTAGTATGATAAACTCCCTTTTCTACAGAGATTATCTTTTTGATCTAATGAAAATCCATCTCATTAACAGTTTTTGTACAAATTTCTTTTAAATTGAAGTCATAATATAAGCAGGAGCAATGAGAATTAATATATTGGTATAGAGTGTATACATTTCAGAGTCATCAAACTACATCTGTCATGGTCTTACTAGTATACTTATTTATAACATACAGTAAATCAATGTAGATCACCCTGAAAACACGACTGTTTCTTAATTTCATGATATTGTGCTCATAACAGACACACTTTGTAAGTAATTAGTTGTTTTGATATCTACAGGTGTCTTGATATTTGTGTCTGTCTGTAAAAAGGTGACTGATAGAGGAATTCGGGCTGTGGCAGGCAGCTGTTGCCAGCTTCATTATGCCGCTCAGAGCTCTACAGCAACAAGAAAAGGACGGTAAGGTGCCTGTCTGAGGTTTAATATGCTGAAAGTAACTAGTATTCTTTTTAATTTTCCATTTTTTTCTGTAAGAAATATTTTATGATTTTGTTTCTTTTGTAGAATTTTCCTTGCTAATTATGGGCATTCAAATGTGGCCTATGTGGCAAAACCTTCAGTACAAAGACTATACAGTGAACTTCACTAAAGAATAGATACACGCTGATCACACATTGTGATTGTAACGCCCTCTCTAAGTAAGAACTATGACAGAAATCCTCGGTTAAGGCAAATACTATACCACAGTGTTGCAAATATGAAGGTTGGAATGCTGCTTTCCCTGCAGAGATCTGCAGATACTTGGATGGTTCGTTCTCCTCATTACATTTCTTTGGAACAAACCATTGGCATAGCAAAACTCTGTGCATGCATGGGGTGCTGCCTTAGGAATTCGACTTCTTGTTCCTCGAATGCACAGATTCACTCTTTGAGTGAATTGTCAGTGAATCAGACTTTCTCTGTGGTCTTCTTCCTCCTATCCTCCCCTGCCTACACAGTCCAGCTGGCATGCCCTCACACCATCCCTGGACGTAAGGTAGGGATCCCCCTAGGGCAACACAGGGATCCTACCCTAAGGAATAACCATTGACTTCTTCCCTAAATGTGACCTAGATTCTTCTCAATTTGAAAGTGCACACCCCTGATAAAAATCTTCTCGCGTCTAGTAAAGCTTCACAGCCAAAGAAGAAACACTTTAAATGTTTTACGGATTGGAGCTTATTGCAATCACTATCCTTATGGTTATTACTGCATTAATTTGTTTCCTGCTAAAAAATCAAAATTAAAGCTCCGCCTGCCATATATTGTCTTGGTAAAATCTTCATATATATGAAATACTTCTTAGTTTATAATTTAAGGAGTTCAATCAAAACACATTATTCATGTGTATGTTTTATGCTTTTTCATAAACCAGATGAACTATATTTTATGTAGAAATTTAGCACAAATGTAATTTTGGAACATTTCTCTAGATATGTAATCCCTCTTAGAAAAAATGATTTAATATTTATGTATGTGTGTTAGAGGTTACAGAATAGGAAAAATGTCAATAATAATTTCTAGTTACATATTTGTACATATGCATCTATATATATATGAAAAGTTTTCTATATTTGTAAACAGTGTTAGCAAATGTCTGTGACTTTTATTTTTGATAGTCTGTGATAAGGTGCAAATATCTTACCCCAGAAACAAAACCAGAGGCTAATAAACTCTTCTCATAATGGAGATAAATATTTCTCACAGTTTAAACAATCTGTTAGTCTTGGCTAAAATGACTGACAGTAATTTGTTATGAAGAATACAGATGATTACAGAGGAAAGGTTTTGTCCTTGCCAATCATTTGCTCACAGGAGAGGATGAACCCTGGCTGGTCACTGGATTCCTTGGAGGACTCAGGCAGAGCACACACCAATGTCTTGTCATTGATTCAGTAAATTTTTTTCTTTAAGTATGAATCATTAACAAACGTTTTACACATGCATCGACCATCTCATTTCTTTTCCAATGGTTGTAGGCAGTGATTCTAGTATTCCTAATGCTCTGATCTATATGTATACTAACAGGAAAATAGATGTTTTGTCTATCTGAAGTATTTTCTTCCTGGAAACCTTAAAGTATTTTGTCCTTTTTTTATTTGCATATCAAAACTATCAAGTATTTAATCGTGGGGTTTTGTTTTTGTTTTTGTTTTTTAACAGTGACATTCTAAATCATATTTTCATTTCAGGGAAATATTCAAAGGTGTTCAAAAAGCGAACATCTTATAATTTTCTTCTTGAAATAAATGACAAATCTTAATTGTCTAGTGAACATGAAACCAGAAGACAGAAGTGTATGATCAGGCTCCTTTAAAAATCTGTCTTTCAGAGCAACAGTCTAGCACATGTTGGTTTTGTGTTACCTAAATGTAGGTGACATTTCAAATAGATATGTGAGCGTAACCTGCACTTTCATTCAGGCCCAACATTCACAGATTTCATTCAGAATTTGTTATCTACATTTATCTGTGATGACTAGAATAGCATTAGTTCAAATTTCAATAAATATTGAGATAGTGTTATGTCGAAAGTATATAGGCATGTGTTTGCTCATTCTGACCTGCAATTTCTCTGGTCTCATCTGAGCCCATTCTACACGTTTATGTATGCTTATAGGCATGTGCATGTATGCGGATATGTATGTGTCGATGAATGCCATATACACATGAAGATTGCCATAGACATAAATGAAAATACGTGGTTCCAATCAGATGGGTTTCAGGGAGTTTTTGTAGTGTGTTTGGTATAGGCTATTTGATGACTAGCTGCTTGGATGATGGCTGCCTCAAAACTCAGTGAGAATTCTGGTTGAAAGAGGTAAATTTGATAGGATCGGTTTCTAGACCAGAAATGGTTTTGGAGTTTTTTTTTATTAGAGTTGGGTTTGAATCTTACAACCAATGTGAGACTTTTCAGATTTTATACTAAAAAAACCCCAACAACCCTAGATGGTCATTTTAAAGATTTGTCAGAAAAAAAAAATGTTAATTTTTGTTGGTGCACTAGTTGTTTGACCAGAAGCATATGTAATTAGGACAAATGCCATCTTCAGCATGTGTTTGTGTCTGTGTCTGTGTGTATATATATGAAGATTGAGGTGACAGCAAAACCAAGGAGAGGCACACGCTCTAGATGACTAGCATGTGTATCTGTAATATGCTTGAATTGACAAGAACCTGTTTATAAAATCCCTTCAGATTATCAGCACTGTTTAATTTTTAGCTCAGTCTGTGCAGATAAGGCATACAAGCAAAATTCTGTGACCTGCTCCAGAACAGATACCAGAGTTGCAACGCAGCTCTGTTTAAGCATAATTTAAAGCCTGATTATAATTGCTGGGTTTGACAGCCGGGGTCTGACAAGTATGCTCTCAGTTTTGGTCTCGCAGTGCTGGAGGAACCTGTAAGCATGGCTGGTATTTCCCTCTTTTTTTTTTCCTTCAGAGGCATTTAGAGGGAGGGCTTTGTCCTGAAAGGCTGGATGTAATGTTCTTCCACTCCAGGTATTCTTTGGCCACTTAAACCCCTCCCCCTCTGTGATTTCCCTGTCATGTTGCCGGTGCTTTCTTCCCCCCCCTTTTGTACAATCACAGAAAATAGGTATTGAAGGGCCCCCTGCCCCAGACAGAATATCACACCTAGATTATTCTTTAGGGATGTGTCTTTTTATCCCTTCTTAAAACTCCTCAGTGGTGGACCCTCAGTATGTTTAGGGCTTGAAATGCTTGCAGACTGGGAGAGTGTTAAGGGGGAAACATCACCTGTGTATGGCCTGTTCTTACACTCTTTGCTGGTCACCTGCTGGTGGCCAGTCAGGGGTAGGATACTGGGGTAGATGGTCCCAACATAGCCCTTCCAGCTTACTTGTGTTATGTTCTAACACCCTGTGGCAATATATTCCTTAGCACTAGAAGGATTTTCCTTGTGATCAACATGTTATTCCCTACATCCTTACAGTAGCCTCTTATACTGAATGTTGCTATACCTTTGCTCAGTGTTCCTTCTCCTCAATAACCTTATTTTTTTCAGACGTTTGGAATAGGGTCACGTTTCCCAGGCTATGGTCCTTGTTATTCTCCTCAGAATTCTCTCAAACTAACTCATGTAGCAAAAAATTGGGCATCATTCTCCCATCGAGACCTTATTAGTGCTGAACACAGAGGAAGTTTATGTCAGGTGTCTCTGAGGCTGTGCTCTCTGTATAGATTTCAGCATGATGTCTGTTTGTTTGCTGATTGATGTCCAGATCATTCATTCACCTCCAGACACTTTCCTGAAAAACTACTATCTAGCCAGTTATTTCTCAAACAGTTGGTGCAGTTAATCATACCTGCCTAAGTGTGGCATCTTCATCAAAATGAAGAGTTTGCCCTCGCTAATTTGTATCCTGTTTTTTCTGCAATTTGCCTAAGTATTTTTTTAACACTAAGCCTGCTATTTCACTTGCTTGTTTCTCTTTTCAGCTAGGTTTCAGCTACAAGTTTAATAAGAATATTCCTAACTCCAGCAGGGTTATCAGTGAAAATCTGAATAGCCATGTACCTATCTTGAGTTTGACTTTGAACCCTAGCAAAATACTTTCCAGGCATGGCTTTTCAAGGGCTTTTTTCGCCTACATAACAATAGTTTCATGTTATCTACTACTTCACCACAGGATGGTCCAGACCTAGTTCCCTCAGTCACTATGAGACAAATGTCTTTCCCTACATGACTTTGGATTAAATTTCTTGCAACCGCATTCTGATTTAGAAAGTCTAGAAAAAGAATTGTTTGCATAGAATTATTTATACCATCAAGGAAGTTATTTTTTTTTTTTTAACAATTGAAACCAGGTATCTCGTACTGGACTTTACATCTCTATTTTTCAGTAGGAAAAAGCTACTCTGCTTGTTTATAAATTTTATTAGAAAAAGTGAATGCTATTTATTATCAGTCATCTTGTCTACAGTTGTGGATCTTAGTATTCTGACTATACCAAATTGAATCTATTTTGGATGAGAGAATTATTTACATTTTAAAAGATCACCTTCTCTGATGGAGTTGATGTGCGTCACAGATTTCAGAGCTTCATGTTGAGACAATAGTAACTGGCAGGTATAATGAATATACTCTCTTTTCATTATAATTCCATCTTTTAAGAGGTTAAGTGCCTGCTAATTGAAATACAGAGTGCAAAATAGGTAAAAGAACAAAAGGGCTTTTCAGTACATTTTCAATTTCCTATCCTGAACCCAGTGTATTAAGATTCCAGACTGTGTTTCATAGGTAGCTATAGTAACATATATTTTTGTTACCTTTTATGTTTAATAGAGTTCAGTGCTATGAGAATGAACATTTTGTTTCTGTTTGTTGTTGTCCAGTTACACGTAATTTAATGTGAGCTTTTCCATTGATCTTGAACTTAGTATTTCTTTTCTGTGATGAAAATGAAATAAGGTACATGGTTGCATTTTTGTTGCTTGGGGTTTTTTTGTGTGTTTTGTTTGTTTGTTTGTTTGTTGTTTTGTTTTGTTTTGTTTTGTTTTTTGTTTTAGTAACGATACTTAGCTTGCTGTGCATAATAAATTATTGGGACTGTTTTAAGGGACCTTCATGCCTGTGGCTGCCTTCTACTTTGCTGACTCCAAGGAAGGCTCTCTGTATTTGAAAGAATCAGACCAAAGGTGTTTCTGCTTACGCTGTATCACTTATAAATTCAGTAGATTGCATGAATGCTCTAACTCTAAAATAATTACATCAATTTGTTTTGCAAGGATAAACTGCTCTAGTTTGACATTTAAAGAGAGAGCAAAAAAAAATTCCTGGGTGCTGAAACCAATCCACATGGCACAGGATGTGTCTGTGCAGCCTGACTGCATGCAAATCCTGTTTTCGGAACAGTGTCTGCACCATTATAGCTACCTGGGAATTGTTCAGATAGTGCTAGTTAGAACAGGCCAAATTTGTGCCAAGAAATGGTCTAATAACTTGTTAGTGGAGGCAGTTGAATTATAGTGTCTAGGAAGTAGCAGTGACATGCCAAAGAGGATGAAAACTAGCTACTAGCCTCTTCCTAACCTTGAAAGTTTTTACATTAAAATTCACCTTTAGTTAAAAATTTTTACAAATCTTGCTTTTATTTCCAGAGGTTTTTCCTTTCCCAGCCTATAGACAATTTTCCGTTCTTTCCTTTGATTTTTCTAAAGCATGGGAAATGAAATTCAAACTTCATCAACATTACTAGGATTCTGCATTTAATATTTATTTATGGCTTTCCAAAAGTAAAGCTGACTCAGCCCTTACAATGATGCGATGCGTAGGTCCCTGTGCCTATAAAACCTATGAAGGTATTCTTTCATTCTGAAAGAATGTAGGGTTAACCTGTTTTTTGTGCACCTCATGGTGCACCTGTTGGCCAGCTTTTGCTAGGTCAGTCTGGAACGCATGAAGCTCAGTTTCTGCAGAGATATCACTTTGGATGCAACTGAAAAACTCTGTAGTAGCTGCAAGAGGTAGGTGCCTGGCTCTCCAGAAAAAAATATCCTTCAGTCTTTGGCTACAGCTGCAACATTTCATGTCAGATCCTGAAAATTTAATGCAAATATGAAAGCATTATTATTCTCATTAAATGCAAAATATATTTTTAAAGCCATTCACAGCTAACTTTTAAAATGCAACCAGTTTGTGTTACCCTTTCAGGAATTTTTCTGCACTACAGTGTGTTATAATCATGTTAGAGTGATTCATATCTGTTGTTAAAGTATTTACTTTTATAGGTTGTACATCACTTTTTCAAAATTACAGCTCTCAAGGACAGAATATTTTACAGCATTATTATGTCACTATTTTAATTGGTGTCTGTAATACTATATAATACAGAAATTCATGAGGAGTAAATATGTTTACAAGACATTGTATTCTATTTAAATGCCATGTTTTCAAAAGAGGTTTCCATAAAAGTAAGAATGATTATGCACATCTTTGACACTGTTGCAATGAATAATTTAACAAATAGTTTGTTAATTAAGAGCAAAACTTTTTCTGTTGCTTTGGATTGCCTGTGAACAGTTTCTCAAATTCATTTATTCAAATTTATCCACTGGCTCATCCGTAGATTTAGCTTGAAAGTTATCAGTTCATGATGAGTATTTGAAACTAGAGCTGTTGTAATTTCTGCTGAAGATGAAGTCACATGATACACTTTTCCTGCCTGATCAGATGGGTGAATGTGATGGCCCATTTGTGCTAAAAAAACCCCCAGCAGTCAGCAAAGCATATTACGTTAGCTGTCACATAGCTAGAAAGTGGTATGAAATACAATATCAGTATACCCAATAGCTTTTAGCCCTGTAGTGTAGTCAACTAAAGCACTTAGACCTCATCACTGCTAAAGCCTAACAGTGCAGCTGAGTGAGAAGCAGTTGTTACCTTTGGGTTTAAGAAGTCAGGTGCTTTAGGAAGAGGATCAGCCTGCAACCAAAAGCACTTATTTTACATACACAGAATTAGCTTTTGATAGATGTTCTTGAGTATTTACCTGAGGTTTATTAATACGTGAACATCAGTATACTCACTTTGTAAAGATTTGTGAGCAAAGGTTGATACAATACAGTTTGTGGGAGAAGTTTTGCCTGTTGAAAAATAACACATTGGAAATAGTTATTTTTCTAGTCTTCTCCAGCTGTGTAAATCTTGAGGATCTGCAAGATAATACACATATCTAAAGGGTATATTCAGTCTGTTAATGGATTTGGGCTCATAAGAACATCTTTTTTTTTAATGTTTTTTAGGCAGATGAGAAGGAACTCAGTTTTACTGACCTTTTGGAGGAGGAAACATCCAATAGAATTAATACTTTTTTCCTTTCTGATTTTTTATAATGTTGCTGAGATGCATTGCTTTTTCTGTAATTAATACAATGAGAAAAGAGGATGTCTTAATTGTTAGAAAATACAGCAGATTTCTTTCAAGTCTTCTGTCTATGTCTATAAGACTGACAAAATCTCCCTCCTCATCAAGAATAACAAGCACAGTATTTTCTCTTACATTCCAGAACAATTATTGTGGCTTTATAACTTTGTGATTCTTTTAGTGTTTGTTTTACTTTTCAGCTCTGAGTCACGTAACCTTTAGTCTCCTTTGGTTTAAAAACCTTATGAATAATCTTTAACACTTTCCTATGTAGAAGATCCTTGAGGGATGTTTCACTACACCTTTCTTCTTGTCAAGCTCTCGATTCTTTTATTGCAATATTGCTTGGTTGTACATTGTAATAAATAATTATTTAATGTTTTGAATGCATTTATTTTATTTCTCTCATGATACAGAATTAACCTTGCTTAGGTGGAGAAAAGTCAAACTAGTTGTGTTCACGTTTATTCAGCACTTAAATTTGTACTGTTTTCAAAGTACTATATCTTGAGGAAGTAAATTCTAATAAGATTATCATCTCAAATGTTATTCTGACCTTTTAGAAATAAAAAGACCTACACAAGCTATTTTTCTACCCCAGTAAGTGGAAAAGACCAGAACTTTTCTCTGGCACTGAGGCCAGTGGGCATGGCATTGTTCATTTCATTATTATCAAACTGGACTTACCTTCCAAAATGGGGTGGCCACATTGAAACTGGCTTACCCTATCTCCCATGCAGTTTTCATTAGGACAGAGAAATCATTTGGGAGATGCTAGCTGTCCTGCATCCAATGCTGGGGGGTTGTTCTAGAAAATTTAACAGTGTAGGTGGTTGAGTTTCATTGCCTTTGCCTGAAATCAGGCACTTTTGAAATTATTAGTGGTAGTTCAGGGGATTGAGATACACCATCCAAAACTGCTTCCAATGGGGTATTGAGTAGTTCTGTTTTCCCCAGGAAAATTGGCCAGAAGCCTAAAGTTGTGGGCATGTCTGATAGCCCTGTGGGCACTGAGCGGATCAACAGCCAAAATCTTCTTGGGATCCAGAAATGGGACACTGCTTTATACAGCAGCCTGAAGGTAAGAGCATTACACACAAACCTGGGAGACGGATTCAGTCTTCCTCTCTGTCTGAACAGATTCAAGTACTTCTTGCTCCAGGTAAGACACCCTGTCCTATAGGCTGTCCTGTAGTTGCTCGAGTGATTGAATATATATACCATTTAGCCAGAATCTGTGAACATAATGTAAAATTTTTTTTTGGCCAGATAGGGAGAAATGAAGTATGGATATCGGTGATCCACTGGCATAGAGAAAACTGGCATCCAGCATCTGCTCCAAAGACTTTTTTGTCTAGTTGTAGTGCACTGTAAAACACAGACACTTGGAGCAGTGGCTTTGGGCAGCTGGATGCTTCTCAACTCCATCACTGTCCCCAGTAGCTTTGTGGTTAGGACACTCGACTGAGGAAAAAGAAAGGTAACCTTAATTTGCTTCAGGCAGGGCAGTGAATTAAACTTGGTTCTCTTGCTTCTGGGGAAATGTTCCAACACATTGGGCAAGAAAGGGAGGTAGGAAGAGGGTGAGACAGTGACCTTACTGTTTGCAAGGAAAACCTGGACCTTGCTGTGTTTTTGAAAGCGCTTTGGCACCATTCTGCATAAAAAGGTCAAAGCTAATCCTAACTGGAAGGAGATATGTGATATGTCCGTTTGACCTAACATCGTTCATTTCTGTCCTGAAAAGGACACAGCTATGCTCTGTCTTCAGCATTGTTCATCGTTAACTAAATTTGCACATGGGGAATTGCATTTTAAGGTGCACATTTCTTCAAGAACAGAGAAGGTAGATGTAATTTGGTTTTGACTACTAGAATTGGAAAAAGTATGTAGACTTTCAAACACAAGGAAGGTTTATGTACCTGAGAGTTTGTATATCTTTCATTTTAAAGAAGATACTGTCTTAACCTAGAAAGCTTATTTTGCTTAACTCTTTACACTATTCTTTCCATTGGAGCACTACCAGTGACTCTCTTCATGGCTTCTGTACAAAACTTAGGAGCCTGATTAACATGGATTTCACCACCTGTCACCATGCACTTAAAAATACTTAGTCCGTGGTAAAATTTGACCTCTTACTAATGAGCAGCATGTAATAATGTAATGTAATAAATGACTTTTCCATTGATGTCATTTCTCTGTGCACAGAATAGCTGTTTTTCTTTTCAGTTCTTTTCATGAATGAACTCAGAGATTTTGCTTTAGATGAATTTCTTTTACAGCTATGGACAAAGAAACAGTAAGAAATTAAGCTGCGTTCAGGTTTTCTCTCCACAGAACGACGTGATTACTGCTTGTTGTAGCAATCCAGCCTTACCACAAGAAAACAGTGACAGAGTGGATCTAGCAGCTTTGATTTCTGTAAGCCTAGTGGGACCGAAAACACAAAGGAAAAAAAGCCTCTATTTTCCGAGGATGCTTGTGGATCTTTCCATGTCAAACAGTCTCGTTTGCCCCTTTGTTTCTGAGGAAGTGTTACTTCCATACCTGAAGGTGGAATTTAACATTGGGTCACTTCTTTTGCATTTTACTGAGCCAATTTTGCATGTCTACTCTTGTTCAATAAAAAGCAAGGTATTTTTCAGGATCCCTAACACCTTAAAAATAGGATGGAAAAAAACCCCAAACCAACAAACAAGATATCATGAAAATCATGGTGAAAGCCTTCCTGTAAAAGATGAAATTCATGAGAGTTTATTGCTAGCTGCTTATGTTATTCAAAACCATTACAGATTTTGAGAACTGACAACGTGACAGCATGTCTTTAGAACAGTCTTTTTCTGTTATTTCTGGGGTTGGAGTACTCTTGTTTGAGCAGCGTGAGGATGACTGCTAGCACCTCCAAACTGGTCATTATTGACCATTTCAGAATCTCCCTGGCTATTCAGTTGATCATATAACAAGCTTTTAAAAGGGCTGTCGGATGTTCGTACCCCCTTTGCTGCCAATACTTAATAATTTCTGCAAAAGCACCTTGGGTACTTTGCTGTTATTTTATTAATGGTCTATTTTCTCTCTTGCAGGCTGAAGATGCTTCTTCTCTATGGTTTCTGATTCAGTCATGGCCTGGAGTCCATTAAGAAATCAATAAAACCGTGAAAGTCTTTCATAACCTCACTGTTCCAACCGCTAGCATTTCAGTTGAATGAAAAATTCTGTGTATCCGGAGAGATATTTTTGGGTTTTAAATGTACCTCTGCTTTGACAAAGAGCTTTTATATCACTATGTGTCCCGTTTTTTGATAAAGTTGAAGCATACTATTGTGTTCTTTTGCAATATTATGCAAGTCTTTGCCTTGGACTAAGTTTTTAAAGATACAGATCATGCCTTTTTCCCTTCAGAGTTTATAATGATGAAATATATCTGAGAAGTACAGTCTACATGATGGCTGTTACTAAATACTTAGTTTTCAACTGAAGAGAATAAGAGTGAGTCACATTCAGTAGTACTAAAAATTCTACAGCAGGGAATGGTAGCAATGGTCTCTAATCCGCCCAGACTTGGCATTTAAGTATATGCACCTGCCCTATATGCTTCACATGAGGTACATGCCTGGATATAACCAGGTAAACAGCTGAAAATGCCATCAGAGTCATAAAAAGTGCAAACAAAAGTACAACAGGAGAAAGGCCGAGAAGGGAAACAGCTGGGAGGGGGAAGGCGAGGACAACCGCTGCCATGGCCCATCTGCTCGACACCTCCCAGAGCCACTCCACTCTGCACGCCACCCTGTCACCGTGCCCTTCAGCTGCCTGGAGACGCTGTGCTTCCCTGCCTGATGGCAGGGAGACGGCGAGGTTCATGAACAGGTACGGGTACAAAAGGAAGAGATGGAGTGCCAAACTGGGATTGGGATGCTTTGAGATACATGGTGGCTTGCAGAGGTGGTAAAGTTTGTGTCGGCAAGTGGAGAAATCAGAGGAGGTCTAATTAATTACTTTTCGTGGTGCTGTGGCTGGTATGATACCTGTGTGTCATACGAACTGTTTTCAAGGAGATGTTTCTATATTGCTGGTTGATTCTATTTTACTTATGCTCTACTCTCCAAGTAAACCGCACAGTTTGTGCTAAATTGCTTAAACTGTCCAAATGTAAAACAGACAAAGGTGAGTCAGAGAGTTATTGCAGCCATAGAGGGATCCATTCACTCCCTTAACCATTCATAATATTGGGAAGATTAGTTAATATATGTAAGAACTATAGAAAAGAAATACTCTGTCATCAGAGTAAGGTCTAAATTGTAAATAATGCCCAAGCCACATACAATAATGAGGAGAAACAAATTACTGATTAATTGTTCCAGTTTATGTTCTATTTCCTAACTTCTAGATGCTTGATATTCCAGGTAAAAGACTTCCTTTAGTATGTGCGTACGATTGCTAAAACAACGTATAGGGCGTGATGGGAAGAGGCCTGCTATTTCAGGTGTGGGACCTGCCTAGAGCACAGCACTCCAGCTTTCCTGGGCTTCTGCACAGTTCTGCAAAGTTACTTTCAGAGACCACATGTGTTCAAACAGCATTTAAGAGTTCTGTAGCTTGCCCCACTGGCCAGCTCAGCTCCTCTGCTCTTTTGCTTCCCGGGGCAATGCTAGGTCTTGATGTCACATGGTGCCACACTTCCCTTTCTGGTTACCCTGTCTCTTCTAATCTGCTCCATTTAACCTCTGCCTCTGTCACAGCGGCAAAATCCACCTTTTCCCACTCAGTACAATAGGACACTTTAGTAGTGATAAAATGAATCTCCTTGTTCATGTGTTATTTTAGGCCTCCCTGAAGTTCCTGAGCATGATTTCATGTTCTGTTCTGCCTCTTCAGCCAAACAGATGCTCCAGCTGCCTTGTGTGTTTCATGGCACAGTGAAGTAAAACAGATAGACAGAAAATTGCACGGGGGGTATATGTGGATTTGAAGGGAGAGATCCTTCTAAGAATAGGCACATAATTTCAGAACAAAGCAGTGTTTTGCCTGCTGGGAATCCTGCCCCTCACCACTCGCGCTTAGGTCTCATCAAATAAATCATCTTTTATTTGTTAACTCCATGCTGCTGAGTTAGGACCATTTGACTGAAGCATGGCCTGCCAAGCAAGCACTGGTTGCCTGGCATTGTGTGACACCGCAGGCACTATCTGTTTTGCAGGATATACATATGCCGGAGCAGTGCTAAATGTACTTTGTGTCAGTGTCTGAGATTTGTGTGACAAAACTTCTGCAACAGTGGAAAAAAGGGAGATGCCAAAGACCAAATTCTCTTTTATGACATCCACTGAATACATAAGCGATTACCTGCACATGAAGGAAGAAATCTGTCCTGTGTAGGCTTTGCATTGGCAAATACTGCAAGATTTTGTGTGGCTTGATCAAAACCTGAATGTTAATGTGAAGATTTCAAATTGTTTTGAATGTTGCTTACTATTTACTTGTATCATGTAGGTAGAAACATAAAGCTTTCAAAGAAAACAAAGATGCGGACCTTTGCAGCATGAAGGTCAAATCCCAAGTCATATAAGAAGAGGGTTACGTAGGAAAGTTTCGTAAAAGATGATGTTAAATCTCAGAGAAAAAAAAGATGGGGGGGCTATATGTCCAAAGCCTATGCCCTCTACTTCGCAGTCCAAGGTGGTCACTACCACAAGAGACACAGAGAACAGAGTGAGTAAGAGAGTGGGCAGCATAAGGATTACTGACAAACGCCAACTCATAAACCTGCAGCCACAAAAGCAAACATGAAAGTGAGCACATTGATCTGAGCGGGAACTCCCTGTCTAGTGAGACGCATTCAGCCCTGGATGAGGCTGTTCCCATTCAGCTTGTCAACATCGAAAGCCAAACGTCCCGACTCCTATGAGCAGAGAGCTGGTGTGTGTAAGCAAGATAAATTTGTCTCTTTCGATGGCTGAGGAAGCCTTCCTCAGCCCCATAAGGGCTTCCTGATACTCTTTGGGCACAAAAATTTGATGAGCAGATGAGAAATGAGGCAACAGAAAGAACACTTGTTAAATTAGCTCCACTTTACTAAAACACTAGATTTTGCTAGACTCAGAATCTGAAGCTGGTACTGCTTTGCTGCTCTTAGTAGTTCTACAGTTATGCAATGGAAATATAGTGACAAAAATGTATAAAATCATAAATTGAAGTACTTCAGTTATCTGATATTTTTAAGATGAAATTTATATTCCAAATTACTTAACAGCCGCATTTCTCTAGACTGCAGGGAACATTCCACAAAACATTTTATTGACTAGAGATAGATTGCTGGCATGATTTTAGGCTCAGTCTGTCTAAGCCCGGCAAAAGAGGAATAAAAAACTGTAAAATAGTAATAATTTCCTTTGAGGGCGTTCCACACCTTTTAGGCAGAGGAGACTTTATAGTTCCCATTTACAGTATGTGACTTATTCTAATGAGAGGTCAGCTGGCCTATTTGTGCTTTGCTGCATCACGTACTCAGCCTCGGGCTGTGTTTCAGTCAGTAAGGGAACAGTTTCGACGGTTGGATTTGTATTCTCTTTGAGTCTACGACAACTTTGGCATTCGCGATTTACATTTGCAGGTGGACATAAACAAGAATAAGTGCAGGGAAATAACACAACCCCCTACATTCTCCCCCACCCCCCGGTCACCCAGGGCTCCTTCTCATCCACGGACATTTTATTCCGCCGGAAAACAGAAACGCGGTTTCACACCTTAGGGCGGCCGCAGCCTGCTGGGACTCACCCTTGACTGCTGCGGGGGTGGGACGGGTGGGTGCGACGTGTTTTTGCCGTGCGGTGTTCCTAAGCAGTTACCTGCCCCGTTAGCACCGCACCGCACCGCACCGCACCGCGCGGAGCGGCGCCCCGAGGGTCCGCCCTGCCCTCGCACCGCCGGCTGCGGGCGGGAGCCCGGGGGGGGAGGACGGGCAGCGGGGGCCGCTACCTGCCGGCTGGGGACCTGCCTGCTTTCCCCCGGGGGGGTACCGGCAGCCCTGCCCGGGTGCCGCGGGCCGCCTCGCCACGGCTGAGAGCCGCCACCTGCGGCCCGGCCCGCCCCCGCCGCTGCCGGCCGCGCCCGGCCCCGCGGGGCGCCGGGGCGGAGCAGGGCCCGGCCCGCCCCGCCGACGGACAAGTTGTGCCGCCAGGTCTGGCGGCCGCCGCTTTTGCTCCGTCCCGTCCCGTCCCGTCCGCGGGCAGAGGCTCCGCGCCCCCCTCTCCCCCGGATGGATCCCGAGGCGGCGGGGGACGAGCTGTCCCGCCTGCGCGCCCTCTTCCTGGCCTGCGACGCCAGCGGCTCGGGCCGCATCGAGCGGGAGGACTTCGCGGCGCTCTGCGCCGAGCTGCGGGTGCGGCCGGCCGAGGCCGAGGCCATCTTCCAGCGCCTCGACAGCGACCGCGACGGGGCCATCACCTTCCCGGAGTTCGCCCGCGGCTTCCGCGGCGCCACCCGGCGGCGGCCCAGCGGCGGCGAGCCGCAGGCGGGGGACGAGGAGGAGGAGGAGGAGGAGGCGGCGGCGGCGACATGGGGCGCCGCGGGGCTGGAACAGCCTTGGAGGGACTTCGAGGTGCGGCTTGGGGACGAGGCGAGGTACATCCCCAGGTAAGGCCCGGGGCCGCCCGCGTCCCGTCCCGCCCCGTCCCGTCCCCCCGACCCCCGGGGCGGCCGCCCCGCAGGGAGCGCGGCTGTGTCCGCGGGGGTGCCAGGGCCGGGCCTGCCCGCGGGGAGCCGTGCGGCCGCAAACCGCCCCTGCCGCCCTCCGGGGGGGTGTGTGTGTGTGGGATGCGTGTGTGTGTGTGTGTGTGTGTGTGGCGGCCCTCCTGGCAGCAGCCTGCCCCGGTGCTGATGCAATACCCCGCCGGGGAAGGGCCGTACCGGCGTCCGGGCTGTCCCCTCGCCCGCGGTACGCGCAGGTGTGTACAGCCCTCCCCCCGCATCTCCTTCCCGGTGCTGAGGGTTTCCAGCCCTTGTGGTTTTTTTTTTCCCCCCAGCCCGCAGGCGCTTGCTTGCTTCCTCTCCCGCGGCTCTGCTGGGGACACCCGTGGGGTAAACCGGGCGCCGGTGAAAGGCGGGGGGGATGCGAAGTGCTGCTCGCCCCGCAAATGACACTTTCTGCCCCCAGATCTCCCGCGGGCAGCCCCCAGCATCCTTCTGGCTGGCACCCCCCGTTTTCCTGCTCCCGGTAGAGGCAGACCAACACCACCTCTGCCCCCAGGCTAACGGTGTTCCCAAGGGCTCAGGGGCTGAGGAGCGCGCTGAAGTCGGTCATTGAGAGCCTTTGCCCTCAGTGTCGGTGACACGAAGACAGTGGATGTTAGCTTGGTTTGGGACTAAACCCGATTGCCACGGGTCTGGCAGTACCTCCCTGGTTCCAGTTTACAGAGGTGCATTTTGGCGATTCGCAGTAATCTGCCTGAATCCTGAGGTGCTCAAAATTAATATGAAAATGTTGGCCGTAAAAAATACAGAGTGGTTCTGCTTCATTTAAGAATTGTAATTTAAGCTGGAAAACAAGCGTTCTGAGTTTAAGGGCTTGGTAGCTAGTTGACAGGCAGTTAAAAAAACATATGTTCATGAATATATCCAGAGAGACTGTGTCAAGTTGCAGCGGGTCCTGGTCGTGAAGTACACAGAAAGCACACGGAAAAGTTTCTGTGCAGCTTTCATAACAATTGAGTTGAATGTGCAGTTTGTTGTTTTACAGGAGCATGTATGAAATCATTGGCAAACTTTTCTCATACCAGTGTCCATATATGCACCTTAAGTTCTTACCTACCCCAATAATTTGGTTCTAGCCACTTTTAAACGTGTGGTTGGATTGTAAGATGGAAAGTTTCTTCAGAGAAATTTTCAGTTACTTTACTCATGCACAAGTGGAATTGATTGATCTTTTCTTTTTGGACTGGTAGGGTAAATAACATTGGTTAGTCTTATTCGACTGCTGCATTTCAGACAGATCAGTAACTTTGTATGGGTCTTTCTTACCTGGTTCACGATGCCTTCCTTGCTACACGCTTGCTTTCTGCAGAGAGAAAATAATAATTAAAAAAAAGGCTGTTTGAAAATTTGTAGAAGCAATTAATAATTTAACCTAAAGCCAGATGGAAACTCAATAGGAGATTGAAAAAATCTGACTCGTGAACAGTGGTGGCTTGTGAAAGCATCTATCTCCTTTTGGTAAAAAGCCTATCTCAGTATCTTGGTTACTATGTTTGCAGCAGCCGTTTGAATGTAGTCCAGTTGTTTGTCTAAGAGGATAGTAGGAGGGGAGGGGAATAGCTTTTGTGGGCTTGACTGTGCAGACGTGTCCTTTAGTTTTGTTAAATTCATCATGATGCAATTAATGTCATTTGTGGTATGAGTTTTATACATCAAAATTGCAAACAGAACTAGATTTTTGTAGTTAAATACATGTGTATCAGGTGGGCAGTAATTTGATGTAAATGCTTCCTATTCATGTTCAGCTTTGTAAATAGCTTTGAACATCCTTTGTAGTTGGCCGTATTTAACAGGTGTGTGCCAACGTCAGCTGAAGAACAGTGTGCCCTTTGTTTTCTTGTTCTTTCTTTTTCCTGTTGTGAAGTGCTAGAAGCAGATCTGTATTACAGCTCAACTTTTTTCCATTTGTGGCCCACGTCTTTTTAGGTTGAAACGTATGTGTAAGTTTTACTTTCATGCGAGTAGTCCCACTAAAATCATTAGGACCGCTGTGTAAGTAACAAGCATATTGAAATTGTTTGAAACGAATATATTGAAATTGTTTGAGGAATCTGGGCATAGGAGAGATTTTAAGCAAAAGAGTATAACAACATGTTATAAAGTACAAGCTGGTACTTCAAAGAAGTTATTTGTCTTTTTATTTAAATTATTTAATTTGTTTAGTTGTTTATCAGTTCATTTTTTTTTTAGGGAAAGTCAGTACTTTGAAAAACAGACCTAGATTGCAACACACCTGCATCTTCAATACTATAAAACAGTTGGTGTCCTCCCATTGTGGTTTATTACTCTTCATATGTTTGCTGTAACATTGGCATTGAAAACAGTGAGAAAAATAGTTACAGAGGAGAAACTCCTCAAACCCAGAGGACTGGAATTAGTTGTCCATATTTTTTATCTTGATCATGCATGTTTTTTTATCTTGATCATTTTTGGGTTCAGTCCCTCAAAATGCTGTGCCTTCTGGCCCCAGTCTAGCAAAACGCTGGCACACGTGCTTTGATGCTGTTCTGGTTTATCTAGAGAGAAGCCAGGAAGTAGTGAGGTGGAAGGTAGTGAGCTAAAACCAGGGCTGAGGTCAGGAGAAAATTACACAGTAAACACCTGTGATCTCTGTCATTCCTGAGCTTGATTGAGTGCCTGTGGAAATCAAGGGGAAACTTTTCACTGATACCAATACACACAGTTCAGCCTCTGTTTCTGTGACTGGGCTATTAAAAGCCATAAATAAGCCTCCATAATGAGGTGTGAAACCCAGTAACAGATCAATATCCTGACCCAGTCCTTGGTGTGGTAGCAGACATTAGATGCAGCGTTGTTTATTGCCAGGTGCTGCCTCGTTCCAGAGACTAAAATAAGTATATACTACAATAAACATATTTTGAATTTAGTTAACTTTAGAAAAGGTAGTTTTACTGTGGGATGGATCCTGCCTCTCTGTAGTTTGGTGTATCAGTTTGTACAGTTCTGTTAGCTTATGCTTTAAAATATCCAAGTCTGTACTGGAGCTGTGGTTGTATCGCTTGCAGTTAAAGAGGAAGAATAACATCAAAGAATTTCTGTTCAGCCTTGCTCCTTCCCTCCCCGTCTGAACAGATTTTCAGAACTAAATTCAGTTAGATTTCTTGGTAAGGTGGTCACTGTGAATCAAAGTATTGTTTGCCTTGGTCTTTACACATGTTCAGTGGGCAATTGTGACTCTAGCACAAAAAAAAGTGGAAAGTCTTTCCAGGCTGATGACCTAATATAATGTGCGAGGTCAGATTTTAGTGAAATTGAGTAGAGGGTTGGGTGTTTCTTTGGCATTCGTTTCATTTAAAATGCAGCTACCCTTTCGTGCTGTTATATTCAATCGGGTATAATGAGTAATTAAACACAAAAGAGTGCAATGCCTTTGGCTTATATGTAGTGAATTGCCAACTGGAGTTTGCCCGTGTGAGCCATAGGAGATCTGTTTTATTGAGAACTAAGGCATGTTAGTTAGTTTGTTCCTCTACGAAGTATTTGCAATGGTACCGGAGTAGACAAACAAAGTTAAGAAACTTACTTATTTGGTGCTCTGGGCAATGACTGCTCCGGTGTACTGCCCGCACTGGAAGGGTTTAGTCCTTGACTGTGTTGCTGGGTATTGCGTTCTTTTTTAATATGTGGCCAACCTTGGATCTGTTTGGATTTCAGTGGTAAGATTGAAACGTTCCCTCCGTGCTCCTAACAGGCATGTGCTCCTTTAAGCAGGTGGGAAAGTCTCCTAATGGCAATGCTTTTCTGTTCTTCTTGAGCAAAGAATGATCCAACATCCACTGACACTTCAAGAGAAAACCTGTGCTTATGAATGCTATGACAGTTATTTTTGTCTGTAAATTACAGGCAAAAAACTTCCCAGAAAATAAATTTTGAAATTTTAATGTCAAAGACTTTCAATCAGAAAGAACAAAGTCTTGGGACTGTGTGTGCTGTGTCCGTTCTTGTGTATTGTAGGATCACTCTGGGATGAGCTGAATCTCTTTAAGCCCTACCAGGCAATTTTTGTGTGATTTTTGGCAAATTGGGTAATCTGATTGGAAAATGAACTAAATTAATTTGAGCATGAATGGGTGGATGAATCTGGAGGAGAATGTTTGTATCACTATTTCAAGTTAAATTCTTCTGCTTCTCAGAGTCCTCATACTTCATTGCTTTGCTTTTTAGCCCTGGGGTCCGTTTTACTTGTGTGCCATGTACTTTGGGCCAAGCTGACTGTTCATCGGACTCCGACTTCAGCCCTGCTAGACTGTGAGATTTTATGCATCGTACAATTCCAAAGTCTCCGAATGTGATTTTGATAAACAGTTCACCCCCAGTCATGCTATCTGGAGCTATATAGAAAATGTGGGGCTGGGGGATGTGGTAAAATGAGAAAAGGGTTCTGTTTTTAACATGAGCTGCTTAAACTATAAAGATAGGCCATGCTCATGGGATATACTGCTCTGCTACAGCAAGCGAGAGGGGCTCTGCTGCATTAAAAAAAAAAGCATTCAAAACCTGTCGTGCTCTTGCCATCATGAGCCAGAATGGATTTTTGCCAAAGTCAATACAGAGCATAGCATCAACTCTTTGCTGGTAATTTGTGTTTCCTTCCAAGAGATGATGAGCCATGGTATCAACACTGGAGAGATTTTCTTGGAAGTTGAAGTTTGTTCCCCTGAGAGAGAATAAAGGCAAATCCCGAGGCAAAACAAATGCTGGGTCACCCGTTGTCACAGTGCTAGAGAGGGGATCACTCCTGTAAGAATGATGTCTTGTCTTTTAATACATCTCACAACAAGGGTTTGACAAATGTGCTCTGCTGGAAGTGTGGTGGATGCTTTTCTGTGAGCTAGAAGACTTTCTGAGCTACCTTAGATTTTACTGCTCTTCTGTTTTTTTTGCTTTAATCAGAACAGCATCTGTGCCAAATAACTTACACTGTAGCATTCATTTTCCTTGTATTTTCATGTCAAATGATCATTTGTCATGACCATATCATTTGGAGCATTCTCCTTTTCCACAGACTTCCTCTTTCCCTCCTTGTCCCACAGTCTTTTCCACTCCTGCTCCACTGGCTACAAATAACACCTCTGTCTTTAGGAAGGGAACAGTATTTATTCCTTGGAAACAGTGAAAATCCCTTCCCTGGGATCAGCCCTTGGTCAGACTCTCACCTGGGAGTAGCAGATCTGTTCATCTTCTTTTAACGCAGCGTGTTTCTGAAGGGGGAGATACAGAAAGAGAAAAGGTGGTATTAAAAAACCCCATAGCGCTTCAGGTTGAGAAATACCTTGAATTTTCCACCATGTTATAATGTTTCATGTAATCTGTTTTTCCTCAAGGCACTTAATCTAGGAGAAAGTTTTAGGCACTCAGCTGTGGCAAAAGTAGATCCTTTCCAATTTGAAATGGATTTGGTTGATCTTTTCTGGTGGCTGATATGATGGTGTATCCAATGTGTCTGCTTTTCAGAAAAAGATACTTCTCTTGGTGGTACACATAGGCTATTGGTCTCCAGCATAAGGACAATCGTTAGGTGCATAGTGCTTGATGTTTCTCTTGCTCTGACCACCCAGCTCAGACCTTCCTGGCTTAGACCACCTTATACTTCATCCCTTCATGCCCATACCAAAACAGAGCTGCTACAAGTGATGAGATTAGTTTTACAAGCTCGCCTACACTGGGAAGACACCATTAGAATAATGTTCTAAAATTTAGGAATGGGAGCATATTATCAGCATAAAAACAAGTTTTAAGTGTAGTGGTGATTATCTTTGCTTCTACCTGCACCTTAAAAAATAGAAACTATGTTTTTCCAGTGCTTGAAAGGTGTCTGGGTCACGAAAACAAAGAGAAAGTGTTTCGGGACCTTAAGTCTGCAGGTGAGAGCATGGATGAGGAAGAAGATAGAAGTGAAGACAGAGATCAGTAATTGGCAAGGGATGGTGTTGAAAAAGATATGGATGTACACAGAAGGACTTGCAAAAACAGTCCTGCTAGTAAACAGATGTAAGATACTGAGCCACTGCAGAGTTACTCTTTTTTGATGAATTCCATCAGCTCCCTCTGAGCTCCGTTCAGAGTGTGGACTGTCAGGCGAATAGTCACTGTACGTTCAGCAAACCAAAATAATACTATGAATTAGCATAGCTCTGTGGGTTAGAT
This sequence comes from Pluvialis apricaria, assembly GCA_017639485.1. Lineage (NCBI taxonomy): Eukaryota > Metazoa > Chordata > Aves > Charadriiformes > Charadriidae > Pluvialis > Pluvialis apricaria. The sequence goes on along the minus strand of CM030044.1, from coordinate 44,321,475 downwards.
GAAATTATGCCACTTAATAAAATCTGAATATCTGATATCTCTAATCCCAGTGTTGTTTTTATTATTTTTTCCCCCCCGTCTTTTCTGCTTCACCTGTATTCTATCATGGTATTTTAAATCTATCATAACACAAATTGTGTTCTCATCAGGGCAGTTTTATTTTATTTCTGTAATTCTCTCAGGAACTCTCTGAAACTAATGTGAATACAGTAACTTTGCTTGAGTTAATGCTTACGTGAAGTGCAAATATTGACTAATTACACTTACTAATTTTACAGACAGCTTACGTTATAAAACTTTCGAGATGAGGTAAGGTAAAGTCAAAGCAGTACTTGGCCAGAATACTGTACTTTTTTGTGTACTGGTGTTTTGTGTCTGTGCTTTGTAGAAGCGGCAGAAAAGCATGCATGGTACATAGTGTAACCATAGTGCCAGATAGTCCAAAGGGACAGTTTCTTTCATGTTGTTTGTCTAAAAATGCTCTTTCTGTGATTAGTATTTGTGACTGTCTACAGCTGTGTTAGGAAATTAAAGGGGTGCAGCAAAATCCGTATAAAAGTTATTTCAGGGTTTCAAGGAAGACCAGTTTTAAAGGGCAAACCAGAGCGTTTTTTATTAATTTTGCTGTAACTGAAGTAAGAGCATTCTAGTTGCCTTTTTGTCCAGCAGGATAGATTATTCAGAGTTCAGGAGTCAGCTTGTTGAAATCCATTTGTGAAATCTTATAAATAATTTTGAGTAACTAATGAATTTGCAGAAAGAAATAGTGTGTATTCAAGGGGAACCAGATACAAACATACCAGTTGGGCAATATTCATTGCCACTAGTCTGTCCTGCTGCAGTGATGTCACTGATATTTACCAAAGCATGTGAAAACAGATGAATGAGTGAAAATATGAAAATAGGCAATTCAGAACAATTCCTCTGGCAATCATCAAATACTTACTGCATGTTGATACAGAGTGTATAAAGCTGCATCCTTCTAAAATCCTGTGTATCTGTAAAATATTATCACAGTGTGCTTGCTGCTAATTCATCAGATACTTGGAGTGCTTAAATCAATAGTAGTCTTCCCAGTTCATGAAAGTGTATTACTTCTTGCTGAAGGTGTAAGTGATTAAGCAGATTCCCATCAATTTTGTTGCATGACTTTAATTTCTCCTCTGTTCTGTTGTTGCTGCAGTAGTTGAGTCGTGTTTTTAATTAAGACTTGCTGTAAAGTTGCCATAGAAGCACTCAGGTAAGTGTCATTGAGAATTTCAGTGGCCAATTTTAATCTAAAAAAGCCTTCCAGGCCCTTTCCAGGATCTTGCACAGTTGTGATTGTATGGGTATTGTTTTGCTTCTTAAGCCTAAGTACTCCTTCATAAAACGCTGTCACTGAGATATTTTGAATCCATGTGGATGGTAGCTGGTCACTGGGCTAATATAAAGAGTTTTTTGTATCACAAAGGGAGAATAAACTCACAGTAACTACTTTGTGCTTCTGACTATTACTGCATCTTAAAGCAGACTTAGCTGTATGGCAGAGGCTCAGCAGCACAGAGATACTGATTTCTATCTGCAGTTCGGGTATGTGTATTTGTGTACACTTTGAAAAGAAGCTGCAGGAGGGAGTGGCTGTGGCATTCTTGTAAAGCAAACTTTCGTTGCAGAAATACATAACAATATTCTGCTGCAAATGTCTTTGGCTCCTGGCACAAAATACAGCCAGCAAAGTCCAGACTGATTGTTTGATTCTCTACTCCCATCAATGTGAGACACCATACCTTCAATTTTGTAATACATTAATAATCTGTATGGTAGGAAGCCTCTGGTATTAACATTATGCATGTGCTATTTTTGACCACAGCATTTGTAGTACAGTTTGAGGTACAGTGTAGTTTTATAGATGTAGGTTCATTTCATTTAAAGGCAGCAGCTGGTTAATCCCGGACAAGATGGGGTGAGAAAAATAGACTACCAACATAACCCTATCATCTTGTGAAAAAAGTTATGTGGGTCCTTAAAGATCCAACCCTAATTCAGTGACCTGTGATTTGGAAGAGAATCAGTAAAACTTTTGCTTGAGTAATGAATATTTCTGTGTTAACATCAAGTAACAAGTAATTTTCCTACTGTTTGCTTGCTTTTTAGGAAACAAGGTTATTAGTAAGTGTCTTATTGGTGAAATTTAAAGGAAATTTAAAAGAAAAAAGAAAACTTCAGGACACAGATTTCGTGTTTGTATTTCATATTTCTAAAAATCATGTAAGTTGACCTAAACTGTGCTGAATTTATCTGCCTTGAAAGGTTGATAAACTCTGTCCATCTTGCTGTGGCTAATGCCATTTTTGTTTTGCATGTGACTCATTTAAAGGACTTAGTGTGTGTTCACACTGTTTGAAGAAGTGACGTTCTTCAGCAGCTAATTCTGGATATGCACAATGTCTGCTTTTATCTAAAATTTGAAACTGTTCTGGAGTAGTTTATTGGCTGTTTCGGTGAGCAGTTTGCAGCTCTGAAGGACAACTGCTGAAGTGCTAGGAATATATGAAATGCAGCGTATGTTACCAGCTCTCAGTCCAACTATCAAAAATAAATGGAATTTCAAACAGAGAGACTAAGGAGAGGCTACATTTTGTAATGTTTGAAGTACAATCAGGCTCCAGCTTCAAGCATACCCAATGTTAATGGATGTGTACTAGGAATTCTGTAGATGCTAACACCTTGAGACACTGAACTTAACTGTTTGTGCAGCTGCGTGGACTTCGAAATCAGTGTCTAACTGCTACAAATCTGCTGTGCACTTGAAATTTAATTGAGATCTGATGAATGTGAACGTCAGGCTTATTTTGTGGTACACGCTGTCATCAGAACTGTTCCAAAACTCTGTAAACCCTTTAACACAGAAATCTAATGTTTGTCTGTATCTTGTACTAGTGCAGAATGAAAGGAGGGCAGATTTTAAGTTTACAATTATGTTTGGTTTTTTTTTCCCTAGTTTTAATATTTCTGATGGTGCTGATAACGTTAGTGTTCTTTTAGTGCAAAGGTGTTGCTAAGAAAAATGTCCTTAACAGTTTTTTAAATGAGAATTATTGAGTAAACATACATTTGGGGAGTTCTTTAATGATATATTATTTATACATAGTTCGTAGCATCTGATGATCAGATAAATCTGCACATTATTGTGACTATTTGTGAACCTTGACATTACTCCATTTGAAATGTATTTTGAAAAAGAAATTGTGCGCATACATTGGAAGAAATTCAGAGCACTACATTAAGTTTAACTTTGAGATATGCTGAATACAGCTAAAGCATTGGCCTTTGTAAAGGAAACCCTTTGCAAGACAGAAACATGTATGTACACAGAAATGCTTCTGGCATCAGTAAATCCGTATTTATTTGTGCTGCTGGTATGTTTCTGTATATTGAAACGAATGTGAGCATTTCAGCTGGAAACAGGTTTTATGGTGTCCTGAAATACTTCAGTTGTTTAAAATGGGAATCTGAGCTATAGTAACCATTAAGGTACTGTTGTAATAAAATCATATGTTATATAATATATATATTATATCTATATTATACCTTCAGTGGGGAAATCACATGGAAGAAGCAGAGTGCTGCAGTGCTGATAATCTAAACTGTGGAATTGCTTCAAGTGGGAAAATTCTCACTGATTGTTGATATCATGCATATGGTGAAGGTATTAAATAGTACTACCTCCATAGAAGATAGGAAAACATCCGCTGTCTAACAAGGAGGATCATTAAATCAGAGTTTAAGCTTTCCTTTAACAACAAGAAGAGTTCATGTATTAGTGATATGTTAGATATGGTGTTAGACTAGAACTTGCAATACATTATTTTTGTTTTCATTTCTGCCACTGGTATGCTTTGTTTCCTCATTACTGGCCTGCTTCCTCTACCTTTCTAGACTTGATCTTGCCTTTTCTGTTTATTTTCTGTTTAATTTTTAAGTTCTTGAATACCCGTTCATGTTCTAGCATATAGTCTATGAGGCAATCAGCTTCAATTTTCCTTTGGACTCCTGAATTCTGTTGTAGAATTTTTGTCTGGTATATTGCCTTCTGGTAATCCAGATATTGGAACCTAGCTGGCATGTAACACAAGGGGTTACACGGTGTTACTGGCGGTATGACCAGAAATCAGTGCTTTTTATCTAGTAACTTGTGTAATAATGTTTTGGTGCTTATGCTACACTTTGTTTTTGCATCTTGTCAAGATTCTTTGCTTTGACAATTAAAACTGTATACAGTCTAAGTAAATGAGTCCAGATCAAATGGAAATCAGAATATACTATTCCTGCGCTGGGGCAGCTTTTAAGAAGCAGTAGAAATTTCAAGAGTGCTTCTAATAACTAAAGGATCTACAAAAACTTTCTTCTGTATGAGATATATCGGTTTATCTTTCACATGAGAATCCTATACAGGATTAAATTCTTATAAGAATGAACCTTTGGGGGTATAAAACGGGGCTGACATTATGAGGAGTGCAGTTGTCTGGACCAGAATAATTTGCCTTAAACCAAAGAGCTGTATTCTCTTTTCCCCTACAGCTCCCCTGCTGCCACACACTGATAGAAGAGATGTAAATACTAGAAGTCCAACAACTGCAGGAACACTAAACTTTTTTTTCTTGAAGGAGATATGATCACTTCCCTCTCCCCCCTTTAAACATCCATTTTAACTTAGGCAGTTGGCATTCATACCCACTTTCATTTCTCATGCAGCCTCCTAAAGTCGTGAACTTCTTCATGGATTATGGTTGACATTAGAGCCACCAACAAACTTGAAACACATTATGGATTACTCCAGTGGCATGCTCTTCAATGCACCTTGAATTGAAAACAAAAAAAATTTACTTAAGATAAAAAGTTTTTTTCTACAGTAACTATATTAAAGTAGAAAAGCAGGAAGGGTGAACATTGTTTAAAATAATTCATATATATTATGCTGAATGTTCAAAATCTGTATCTAACTCCTAAATTTTAAAAATATGCAAAAAGGGGAATATCTACATTTGTTATGTTTTTCAAACCTGTTATAGAACATTGTTCAAGTAAGAGGGTTAAAATCGTATCTCTCTTTTTTTCAGACAGGAGCAGGTTAGTGTTCTGTATCAGAACATACACATAGCGGAACCAAGATTAATCCAGCCGTACGAACATGTCATTAAGAACTTCATCCGAGAGATCAAACTTCAAAGCACGGAGATGGAAACTTTGGCCATAGCGGTAAAAAGGTATAGAGAGTTGTGTTTCTAGTTCAGTTATGCAGTTACTTTTTTCTCTGTCACACTTTGTTGGGTTAAACTACTGGGAGTTAGTGCCAAAATACTTCATGTGGAATATTTCCATATACTGAGTTCAAAGGTTAGTTTATGTGCACACATATGTGCATAAGCCCATACAGCAGCTTGCAGATGATTCTGTGTTCATATTTTTGGATGTCCTGGACTAAATTTTTGCAGGCTCTATTCTTATGTTTAATATCTTAAAACACTTTCACTCCTTTTCCTTGGCTGTAACTTTGAATTTTAGCATACAAGCCCATTTTCCTTTCATTTCAGAAATGATACTTTTGCTTCTTCAGCTTCAAGGGGTGTATTTACCTATTGTAACTACTCGGCATTTGCAATCTCACATTGTTACTGCCAAAATGAAACAATTTAGCTCAGGACAGAGGTCTTGTATGTGTGGGTGATGCAAGTTGCTGTAGTTATCCTTTTGAAGTCTCTTCATAGGATAACCAGAGGGGCCTTTTATCTCTGTAACTTAATTTTCAAAATGCAGATGTGATGTATTTCATAGTAATCATCAGTTGTTGGCTATTATTTAAAAGATAATTTGCCTGCGTCTTGAAATTAATTTGTGATTTTGGTTCCCAACCATAACCAGTTTCAAAGTCTGGGCAATGTTAAACTATTTCCATGTCTGTCTGTCTAATTTATTTCAGCTGAGGTAGGCAGATGTATTTCACACCATGTTTCTGTCAAGCCAGAGGGCAATTCGTGAGAGAGTATTTACTTTTAAACTTTAGAGCTCAGGATAAAGCGGCAGTTCAGCTCAGCGAGCTGGAGGAAGAGATGGAACAACGGATACAGGCTGCAGAACATAAAGTTAAAAAGGAGGTGAGTATTTTATGTTTATGGAATTTCATAATTACCGAACTCTCAGTGGTCTTAAGCAGGATTGATGGCTAGGTGTGTTTTTGATCCTGATGGGCTGACTCAAAGCTGCCAAAGGCAGGGCCTGGATGAAAAGAAGCTATCCATGAGGTCGAAAATGTATTCTCTTAATGCTTTCCCCAAGAGGAATGGCTGCTCAGATGTAATAAACCAAGAAAATAAAAGGTCTTCCTCTTTTGTGAGAATATGCTGGCCTAGAGGAATTTATTTCTGAGACCAGTATTGGAAACAGATTAAAGGACCTTTCACCATAAAAGAATGGAATCTAGTTCTCCTAGTAGATGAATTTATGTAGAAATTAATGCTTAGATCATTTGTTCCTAATTTGTATATCTGCCTGGAGCGGTGATCTTTCTTTCCCTCATTCTCATCCTGCAATTATATTTTGGAGAGTTACAGACAGAAGAGAGGGTAATTGTGATGACAATGTGTGAGGGCCTGGACCTCCCAAAGTTGATGGGAAATTCTGTTCCAATGTGCTCAAGTTTTGAATGTTGTTTCAACTGGCTTGCAGTCTTGATGGAAAAGTACAAGAATCCTCTTCCACTTACCCATTGAAAGACATATTACAGTCACATGTGGCTGTGTAATTCTAAGCAGAAAGCAGTACAATAAAACCCCTCTACCTGTGTTGTCTGCTTTATGTTGAACTGTTGCGAAATTCACGTGAGATAAACCTAACTTTATAATGTGCGTATGAAAAACAGTTTGTGAAGGTGTTCTAATGTAGAGATAAGAAATGCATTAATTAAAACATATACTGCAGGCATAATTGTTGCTTTGTAGGACACACAGTATACTGATCATCTATATGTTTGGAATGGGTTCTTTCACCAAAGTGTTTGCAGAATCAGAAGACACAAAGTTCAGTCTGCCAACTTGCTGCTTTTAAATAGTTCATGGTAATTGATCTGTGAAGGTAAACGGTATTCTGATAGATTTGCTTCAAACAGTATCTTTTTCTATACAAGAGGAAACACTCCTACTAAACCATAAAAGTCAGTTGTTTTCCTAGAGCCAATATGTGATGACATAAAAATGTTGAAGATGTCACCTCAGCAAAAAAAGCATATCATCATATGTTTAACTAATGATAACGCAACTCTCAGTAGATAAAAACTTTCCATTTCCAGAGGGACTAAGCATTTGTGTTTAGAAAACAAATATATTTGCTCTGGAAAATTTCTATTCTCCAAAAAGTGGTGAATCACTGAAGAAAGCCCTGAAGACACTTTTTCACTACTGTAAGAAGGTGACTGGGATGTATGTATTCACTGACTCTGAGAACATCCACAGTTACGTACTAGCGTTATGTAAAAACACATCTGCTGTGTATTATCCACATCTAGTCTGTGTTTCTCATTCTAAAAAGTCCTTAAACTGTCACCGAGTTGCACAGAGTGTGATTTCACTGTTCACACCTAGCTATACATATGAAAGATGGGCTCTTAACTTGTTACTCACAGTGGTCTTTTAATTTTCACTCCTAAATGTTCCCTTTAGCTTGTGGCTCCACATACTCCACCTACTAAAACGCCCTGAGAGTAAATGTAAGGTATTTACTTTGTGGGATTGTACTAGGGCATTAATCTTAATGCCTGTACTCAAGGCTATTGTTTGTCAGAGTGATCTCACTCATGCCACCGTGACACTTGCCTCTGCAGGATAGTATCTGCAGGTTGAGCCTGTCTTATATTTTGTTTCTTCAAGGGAAGCAAATAGTTACCAAACAATATTTAGGAGTCCTATATAGGTGCCAACAGTAAGAGAATCCATCTTAAGATCATTACTTTGATTATCATTTTTACACATGGATGTCAGCATCACCTACAGGAAGGCGCTGAATTCTGAGCAAAGTCCATGTCTGTCTGTTCCGTGTGAAAACTCAGACTGTCTCAGCTGGCACCACATATCACTGCTGCATTCTGGTTTCTTGTGTTGTGAAACTGTGCACTGAAGTCCCTGGGGAGCGACTGGAGTGAGCTAAATGCAGACTCATCTACAGCACGCGGAACATATCTTTCTTCTCATTGCGCTTGATGCAACTTCCTTTCAAAATCTCTGTTTTGATTAAAATAAAACTCAGAATAGTGTACTTGGTTTGCTAATCAGACCAAGTACCGTGTGAAACTAAAGATGCTGTCATCAGCATACCTTTTACTGAACAAGGGCCTGTAACATTCCAACACTTGCAAGTGAAAAAATTTAAAAGAAAAGCAGAAATAAATAACTGGTGGTGTCACAGTAATGGTATTACTAGCATATTGTATGTCAAGCCAAAGAAGGCTGGTTTGAAAAAAACGATGTAACGCCCTGATTTGTGTGCAGGTGTGTATCTATACATCTACATATGCAATACACACCTGAATTTATGTACAAATAAAATTTGAACACTTCTCTTTCAGTTTTGGTTGTTGTTTTTTTCTTTAAGACATTGAGACTGTTAAGCACAGGAAACTGACATGAAAAACAAGCAATGGCTTGACCCATGTCTTTGCTGCCATCTTATCATTTTATTTCTATGAATATTTTATAAGTGGACTGCAATTACAGAAACAGAATCTGTGGATCTTAAGGAGGGAGCAGGTTGATATAATGGAAAGACAAAATTACACACATTAATCGGAGGGGAAGTTGTGTGGTTTCCAAACTGATGAATGCATTTTTTAGTAAACATTTGAAACCTGTCTCTACTTCTAATGAGATAAAAATATTGCAGGAGAAGCGAAAAGCTGAAGAAGCACTAAATGAGCTGAAGCGCCAGTATGATACTGAAGTTGGGGATCTTCAGGTGACAATAAAAAAACTTAAAAAGGTAAGTGATTTGAAGTCATGGCAGAGTTTTTGAAGTGTTTTAAGAGATGCTGACCTTATGAAATGCTTTCTCCAAGGTGAATAATCATAATTGTAGTTTTTAATTGAGTGTGTATTAGTAAATGGCAACTGCAAATAACTTTTAAGTGGTGGTGTCATTCTGTGCTGTTGTATTCATTCTGTGTAATTTACTGCAACACTTTGGAAAGGGACCAACTGCTAACCAAATTCTGTTGCTGAATAATTTTCTAGGTCCCTTAAGTTGTTAACGCTGCAGTTACCTAGTCTTGTATTTGATACATTAGAAATAATCTAATATATTGCCTCTAAGTATTTGTAATTTATAGATTTAGATGAAATTGGCAACCCAAATACAGTAATTTACAGTAATATGGTGCCTTTTAGCTGCTAGTGCATTTCTCTCAAATGTTAATGGTACAGGTGGGCTTAAGCTGTAATTTTAAACTGAAATTACTAGTGGAACTAATTATTGCTAGTCTGAACCTAATTCTAGCCTGAGCTTTTCATTTGATATCTAAGCTTAAGGTAAACTGAGATCTCAGATATGACTACTGGTATGGGTTATTTGGTAATTTAGTTTAATTTTTACATTAGTTTTTGCTATAAGGCTTAGCAGAATTATAGCAACCAATGAGGATATATTTTTGTTTCTTCATATTGAGTTGAACTTAAAAGAGCATTGATAGAAGTGGACATTTCTCACAAGAAACATGAGAGCTTGTTGTACAAATGCTACACAGATGAGGTAGTACATAAATAATTTTTTTTTTACATTAGTGGGGCTACACCTGTTTATATCTTCTCAATAGCTGGCTTCTTTGTCACTAGTTATGCATATTCAACGCCTACAGAGTGCAAAATGCTCACTAAACATTTTTTTAAGTATCGATTTAAAAAATTGTATAGAAAGCCAGTGATTTTTGAAGTAATGCTGCCTATTCACACAGTTGGGAAGACTCTGGAAGTGAAAAACTTTAATAGCTGTAAAATGTGTTAGGGGTTATTTAATATGATTTCCATTACTTTTTCTGTACTTTGAGTCAGAACAATCAACAACATATGTTAATTGTGCATTTTTTTTATCCTTCTAGCTGGAGGAGCAGTCCAAAAATGTAAATCACAGGGAAGATGTGATTGAATTGAAAAAAAGAATACATGATATGTTGCTGGTAAGAGATTAGGATCACTGTCATATTAATTTAGTCTCAGTTTTAGCCTCTGCAATACAGACTTTCATTTATTATTTTTTTTTACATTTAGTACTGGTAAGCTAAGAAATAAACTTTTAAAGCTGTTAAGTGTATGAGTATCTTTAACTTGGAAAAAAAACCCATTCTGTATAAATTCTAGATACAACATTTAGAAATGGCTTGAGATGATATAGTCACCTTCTTGTGTAACTGAAATGGAAAAATAAAAATTCAGTGGTTCTTGCATGCTATATTTACTGACTTCTCTGTTGATTTAGAGTTCTTTCATTTTCTTTCCCTCTTTATTCTCAAATTTTAGGGTTTTATTTTTATTTAATTTTGGTGGTTTTTATCTTACCATTACAATATGTCAGCATTTTATGCAGGTGACTGTGACAGCTAACGTCTAATATCTTCCTTTTTTTAGGAAAATCAGAAACTTAAGAAAGATCTTTTAGAAGCACAAACAAATATAGCTTTTCTACGGAGTGAATTAGATAGCTTGAAAAGCGAGTATGCAGATCAGACTTTGAACACTGAGAGGTAAGGTTACGTGATAATATTTTCACCAGGGAAAAACTCCATTGTCTGATGTAGTTATTATGTATGCAGTTGGTAACTGTTATTTTCTAAATTTGCCATAAATGGCAGGTAACACATTGGATGGCATGGTAAGTATGCCATGACTACTGTTCACTTCTCTTGTCAGGTTTCTGAAAGAGCAGGTTCTGGATATGATGTGAACTCATAATCTTGCAAGGAAGCCCATTACTGGGACTTTAGTTAGCAGTAAAAGTTGTAGCATCAGACAGTATTTTCCTTCGTGAATTGCATGCAGATGAATATCTGTATGAATATTGGGGAGAATAGTTTTGGAAGCCTCCCACATTGGTCTCAACCATTTTTTTTCTAAAGTGAACGAAAGCTGCTTCTAGATACTCACTTCAAGAAGCATAAGTTACAGCTTCATTATGTGGTTATCTTCAGATAACACAAATAATATTTTAAGAGGAAATGGAGCAGTCCATATGGTTAATTTGTAGATCTTTTGTTTTTCATTCACAGTCTTTGAGATATAATGGCAGAGATCAACAAAATTACCAAGTTATTTTGCTTTGCATAAAACTGCTTTTAATGTATTTCAGCAGAAATGTAAGCATAGGAAAACTGTATTCAGAAATATTGGGATAGTATCTTTTCCCCACCACACATTTATCACCTCTTATGAATGCTGACTGTTGCATTTTGTCCTCTGCCAAAAGCAGTATTATAAAAATAAAAAAGGAAATCCTGTAAAGTATAACTACTTGGGTTTTGTTTTTTTCAGAGACCTAGAAATGATCCGAGAGTACACTGAAGACAGAGATAATTTGGAAAGACAAATTGAAATACTTCAGTAAGTTCTTAGTAGTTGAGGTTTTTATTAACAAACTTTGTCCCAACGTATTACGGGGTAAATGTTTTTGTTGTATGCAAAAGACTGGGATAAGTTTTGGGAAAAAATACCAAGTAAAAATACTAAAAAGGCCTCAATTCTTATAGAAGGCACTTTGCTCAACTCTCATAGTAGAGTTAGTAGCACAGGACCTTCTATGTTACCGAGCCACTAACTTTTCACTGTTTTTTCTTTTTTATTTTCTTAGCCTCACTGACTTTCATTTCTTTATGATAAGCTGAATGAGATTTGAGTCCGTCCATGCTATTATAAAAATTATTACTTGGCTCCTTTTTTATTGACTTTGCTTCTCCAGTAACTCCCTGTCTTACTGTTATCTGGAAAGTACTAAGTGTGTGCTGTATTATACAAGGGGCGCACAGATTTTTGCTTTCAAGAAGGGTCACAATGAATAGTTTTTTTATATCTTTAGTTAATTTCTGTATCCTAAATGTCTTCTTTCTTTCAAGCAGCTGAATCACATCTGTCCTTAGAGTCATCTCAACAATACTTAAAGGGTAGTCACTTTGTATTTCAGAAATGGCTGTACCAGTTTACTACCGCGTAGCTGTTTTTTGCGGCTGTTCCTATGGTGTCTTTTTTCCCCGCAGCTGACCACACACAGAAATGAAACAGGGTTTCCTGGAGGCTAAACTTTACAGTGCTTTTTTCATGTACAATCATTTGTTCAAGTATACGACAACACATTTCTAGTTCCACATTACTCTTTAGTGTTTATGTAAAGAAAAACAAAAGGTTTTTTGACATGCATTGTTTCAATTTTAATTTGTGATAAATTACATAATTTTTAATGTTTTCTTTACTGCTGCAAGTTAAACTGTATTTCCTTGTTAGATCAGCTAATAGGAAGTTACATGACAGCAATGATGGTTTAAGAAGTGCACTTGAAAACAGTTTCAGCAAATACAACAGATCATTGGTATGTATTTATAATTTTTTTATGTTGTACTAGGAGATTTAAGAATTAACACACCAAATGCAAATTTGTTTGTATTTCAGTGGGTACTCAGAAAATTGAGTTTTATTCAGTGGACTTACTCTGGGAATACACTTATGTAGTTGAATTTTGTTAGATTTTACTTATGTTTTGTGAAATAGTGGAGTTTTGTTAGAGCACAACTACTTTCTGAGGTGCTTTGGAAAGTAGTGATTTTTTTAAATACGCTGTGGCCAAATATATCTGATGACATGAATAATCAGTGGTTTCTCTTGCACTAAAGGGAGTATGTTTCTATTGTGTATATGGGAGTGCCCTACCACTGAAAACACACTTTTTCAGAAAATTGCCTTCTTTTAGGAGCAAGGTCTTTGCCTAATTTGAACTTTTCCCAGGCAAATCACTGCAAAAATGAATAGCAGGAACTGCTGATAATAGGGACCTCAGTCAAACTCTTTTGGGCTATTACAGCTGTACGGAGATCTGTTGTAACAGCTGTAACCTGGCATCCTCCAAACCAGAGAAAGGAAGGCGTGAAAGTTACAAAAAAATCTAGTCTACACTACTATTTTGCAATACCGGGAAACCTGTTAAACTCCAAAACGAATGATGGGGCAAGCCCTTACATCATCAGGAAAGCAACCAATGTTTTAGAAGGATGGGGCCAGAATAATGGGCCTACAGAGAATATTGGCCAGGAAGGAGGAAAATAGAGGACATTGCCTGTTTGCAGCATACCATAGCAATGAACGTGAGTGCCTTTTGCTGATACAGGCTACCAGAGATTCACTGCAGGTGCAACAAGAGTTACCATTTCCTTCTGCCATGCCCTGAAATGTAAGGGAGGCAGATTGCAGAGAAGACAGAGGAAACTGTTCCCAGTGAATAATTGTGTAGAGGGACAGCAGAAGGTACGAAACACTCTGTCACATGCTGTCAGTTGTGATCTCTCCTCCTCTCCACTATCTCACTCAAGAATGGGGAGGTATCACTACTGAAACTAGCTCGGCCAGTGATGTTTCCCTTTTAGCTTTGCTAGTCAACATGCCATTTTCCTAAATACTATTTTTCAAAGTTTAGCATTTCAAAGTCTTCAGGTGTAGTCAATGAAATCATCCTCATGGAATTTCCGTTGTCTTTTGTGGTTGAGTGTGACTAGCACGGTCAGGATTAGGGCAACAGTGGAAGCTAAATGCTATATGTAATGGCTCTTTTGACATCCAGTCCTATATAAAGCGTGAGGTTTAATTAAACCTAAATAGTTGCATGTCTGTGAAAATACACAATAGTAATTTTGATGATGCACACTCTTTTAATGACAAATCTAGATGCTTACACTGGGTTTATCAAACTTAATATGCATTTGTTATGTATCTGTTGCAGCGGTTAGCAAACACCTCACCAGGAAGTACCCTTTCTAGAAGCAGTCCTAAGTTTAACGGTGGACACTCTCCTCTAAACCCGCGGTATGACAGGTAAGCCAGGTTTGCTTTTATTGAATTTAGAAAGACTAGGGCATCACACTTGTATTAGAACAGCAAATATTATTAAATAACAGAGAGAATAGTTATGTCTGATTCAGAAGTAATGTGTGACCATAGCATATGATCCAAAGTATAATGAAGTCAATAGAAATCTTTTCAGTGACTTCAGAAAGGTGAGGAAAACTGTTTTCAGTGCAAATCATGAACTCTTATGGAGAGTTCAGACAGTGTCTTGTTTGGTCTTGGACTGGTTTGCTTCTAGTTTGATTCTCAATCTCTCCTCCCTATCTCCAAGAAACTATAAAAAAAATCTGAGGACGTCTGTTGGCTAGCTTACTCAGTACTTGGGAAATAAAATATTTTTTCTCGTATCTTCAGCCTGTATGTCTTGTTTTCCCACGTTATAATTATTACAAAGGTATGTGGGCCTAGTTCTTCAAAAGAATAAACATCCTCATCTCACACTGACATGCAAGAACAGTGAATGCGCTTAGATATTAATGGGGTGAGAGCCACAGAGAACACTAGGTTATCTAAATACAAATATCAAATCGTCAGAGCTACTTTGGTTTTGTACTTACTGGATGCAGGTCATTGATCAGAGCTTCACACTAATAATATCCCCATTCATTCAGTAGCGTTACTCTTGCTCTACTGTCTCCATGTGAGATGTGTTTGCTGGCTGTAAAGTTTTGCTTGTCACAAACTGATGCCTCGTGCTGAATGCAGGTAAAACCAATTCACTTCTGTTGGACCCTCTGCAAATTTTGAGAGGCATCCACTGCGAAGTTGCATATTACATCAAGTAATTTTCTGAAGGGATAACTAAAACCTGTCTGGAGGCTTAGTGATGTCCTTCTGTGTGGATATTTATTAGTACCTGCCACACCGTACAGTCCTTGCGTTTCCACAAAAGTGAGAAATGCAAGCTACTTGAGAAGAAAGTTTATGTGGTGGGAAAAAACTTATTCTTAACAGGTGTGTGATTTAGTAGTATCGAAAGACGGAAAGAGATATGAATGTCCCAAACCCTGCTTATTTTTAGTACTTCATCTGTCTCCTGACATCGGATCAGCATTAAGAGATACTGATTTGCATTCTAACATGTTTTAAGCAATTTACATTAGTAGGTATACTTTTTTCAGCTGTGTCGTACATCTTGGTCTAACTTGCTTTAAGCACATACGAAATTCCCAGCATTGAATTCATGCTTCAGTGAGGTTGAAAATTGATTACTGAAGGCCTTTATTTCAGGGAATGCCTAACAAGCTTAACTTTGTTATAGCATGCACCCTTCCTCTGTATTTCAGTGATTTGGTATAGGCTAGTAGGTGCATGGATGCAAATAGCATGGATGCTGTGGTATTTCACAGCAAAGATCACACTCATTCATGTGATTATTCATTAGCCTGAAAAGCTGTAAATCGGGTGGTTCTGGATGTTGTTGCATGGGACAATGAGTCCCGGCACCCCTATTTGGCCACTTGCAGGGGGGAATTATGTTCAACTCAGTAACAGCTTCATAATTTGGTGACTCTCCCCAGTGTACTCTTCTGTGGTGTGCCATTGCACTGGGAGCTCCCAGCTTCTCTGGCAGCAAATGATTGTTACGAGGATTGATGCTGACCTTGTCTGTTCTAGCAGTTTAGCGCTTCATATCCATTCCCAATAGGACAGAGCCAAACTGGTTCTCTCTTCTCCACTGTGACTTGGAGACCTTTTCTGCCTCACTTTAATTTGGTGCCTGTCCCTGTCTTGCTGCAGGAGCAGGATAATGATTGTAACAGTAGTATTTTTTTAAAAAAAAAAAAATGTTTCTTTTAAGATTCACTCGTATTAATCTTTCTTTCCTGTAGTTTCATTTACGTAAATAAAAAACAATTTTTTTTTTCTGTAAGCCATATTGTCATTTCTGCATCCATTTCAAGTATTTTTATATATTTCAGCATCCAGAATGAAAAAGAATAAAAGGCCTTTGAAGGAAGGGTGAGGGGAAAGAAAGGACTTTTGTGTAGAACCTTAAGTTTTGCATAGCCTACCAAACTGCAAGAAAACACCTTTCAGTGACTTCTTTCCACCATTACTCTCCTGAACTCAGTTACCTTTTTTCTATTTTTATAGCTGTTACTTATTGGCCTGTGTGCCTCTGTAAGCAAATGCATTAATTTAAATTAGATACAGTATTTCAAGGTCATTTTATGTGTCTTAGAATAGGCCAAAATTAGCTAAACCACGAGCTGTTGTTTTCTGCCTTTGACACCACCATAATGCGTCATTTTCTGAATCTTTTTTAAACAATTATTTTTCTGTGTGTGAATAAATAGACATTCTTGCTGAGACTGAGGAAGTAATCATTGATAACATAGATTATATAATTTAATCTGAGCATCCTGAGGGATATGACTGAAAGATGAATTTAGAAAGGCAAAATAGGCATTGACATATGTCTTAAATCGTATAGTTAGCATTTCTAAGTATTGACTATTCCAGAATGGCTCAGATTTTGTTGGGGAAAATAATTGTGGAATAACACTTTTTTTTTCTCCACCTCCTCCTGATATTTTCTTACTAGATCATCTCATTCTTCTTGTGTGGATGAAGATTATGATTCTTTAGCCCTTTGTGATCCTATGCAAAGGATAAACTGTGAAGTTGACAGCTTACCAGAGAGCTGTTTTGACAGTGGTTTGTCTACCCTGAGAGATTCAAATGAGTATGATTCAGAAGTGGAATACAGGCATCAAAGGACTTTTCAAAGGTCACAGTGTATGCAAGAAAGCTTTGGTGGTGATGCTTCTGATACAGATGTAAGTGCCAGACGTAGTCCTTCTCGAGAAAGACGTTTGGTTTGAGAAAAAATTAGTTTCCTGTTTTTGAAATGAAATGGATCTTTGCCCATAGGCCAGTTAAAACTAACTATTTGGGTTATATGCATTTAAATAAGATTAGTGACCTTTTTTTTGGAGAATGCATAGATAATTACTCCTCTTTAAAATAAAATGTTTCTTTTGACATTTTTGATAGGTTTTTGAGGTAATAACTTCATTTTTTGAAGTACACCTGGTTTTTGAAGATTGTTAAACAGCATGCAGACAGGAGCCCATTTTCTAATGATCAAAAAGAAGATACTATAGAAGTAAAATAGGTTTCCATTCACTTTTTCTTACTGTGCTGGGGCAGTGAATGAAAAAATCACATATATGAGAAATGCACACATTAATTTAAATTCTCCGAGATTTACTGTGTAGAAATGTAGGAAGGTGTTGCAGTGTCCATTTTATTGTTAGTAAAATGGAGAGCTTTACTGATGACTACATAACAAGACTAGTAGCAAGCACAGCAGAACACAGGGTTTGTTTTTTTTTAGAG
Source organism: Pluvialis apricaria (assembly GCA_017639485.1). NCBI lineage: Eukaryota > Metazoa > Chordata > Aves > Charadriiformes > Charadriidae > Pluvialis > Pluvialis apricaria. The sequence goes on along the minus strand of CM030044.1, from coordinate 44,304,010 downwards.
CAGATCCTTTACTGTGTGTTTAGTAGAGACATTTAGTCTCTATCGACAGTTGAAAATGCTATGAATAGTGCAGATTACAGCTGTGCTGTATTTAATTTAGCTTGAGTAGTAATGGCATAGAGAGTAATGTCTTCTAGGGAGAGTCTTAATTTTTGTAAAATAAGCTTTGAAATAAAGTATTTATTTATTGTAATTTTTTTTGAGCTGAAAAAAGCATGTATACCAAACAGCAAGCGTGTTTAAGGACCGAATGTAGGCTATAGTGAACAGCAAATGTGAATGAGAACAGAATACTCACAGTATTTTGACTAGAATAGCACAGCTCTATTTGGCCATTTATCTCTGTTTAATCCAAACTGTTAAAACAAATGTTTTAATCAGTCTTAGCTATACCTTTCAAAAAAAAGCGTATTTTTCTCACCAGAGCTAACACACTAGCTTGTACTTTTCAGGTTCCAGAGATCAGGGATGAAGAAGCATACAGTCCTGATAACAGCAGTACGGTATTAGACTGGAAGCCCTCAAGACCAGTAAGTCGAAGCAGCTCAATTGCTTCAACAAGGAAATACATATCTGCTCTCACCCCTCAGGTAACCAGTTCTTTAGGAAGAAAAATAAGTGTTTGATAAAGAAGTATTTTATATGAGTTGAAATAGAGGGGTTCTTTTTATTTTTCAGTCAGATGCAACTGAATGTACTCCGAAATACCCCAGTTCAGAGAAGGCTTACAAGATTGTTCTTGCTGGAGACGCAAGTGGGAAAATCCAGTTTCCTTACGAGACTTTGCAAGAATGAATTTCGAGGCAATACCAGCGCAACCCTGGGTATAGTTGATGTTCTAAAATACTCAAGTGAATTTCATTGCTGTTCTGCAGAAGTGGGTGAAAAGATTACCCTCTGTGATTGCTTGCCAGGGTTTCCTGAGTATACACATGCGTTTTTCTTAGGCTGTGAGATCTAATTGAGTACTGAAGCTTAGAAGTGCCTAACTGCTGTTTGGAGTGGATAATAGGGTACTGCTCCAATTTAGTTTCTGTTTGCAAAGCACAAAGCCTGTTCCTAAACAACACAAAGCACCAGAAAAGGGAGTTTCAGTTTAATGAACTTAGAATGTGTGTACGATCCTTTTCACATTTTTCATTGCTTTCTTGTCTTCTCAGCTCTTTCCTTAGTGTTTCATACTATCCTTTGATGTCTTTCATACTATTTTTTGTCTCCATTTCTTCAAAGTGTTATTGAAGCTTTGGTTTAAATGCAGCTGGAGGGATTTCTGACTGACTTGTGTATATTATTATAGCTGTCAGCTAACAAACTTGTCTTACTGATTCCAAAGACTGAATTTTTGTCTTCTAATCAAATCATAGTTATATATTGTTTTATTTTTTTCTGAGTCAGGGTTTTTGTTCTAATGCTTTTTCATCCTTGGCATTTGAAATAAAGTCTGTTTTATAAAAGATTTTCTCTTGTTCCATAAAGCTGTTTAGCAAAATAAAGCAGAGAGAGATCTTCTTGTTTGCTGGTCATAATGCCAAATTTGCATCAATGCTTCTGGGAAAACGTGTGGGTAAAATATTTCTTTAAATGTTTTTATAAAGATAAATTAAATATGTTCAGGGCATTGTTGCAGTTCAAGGCTATGTGAATGACTGAAATCTCATAATCTATTAAAAGAGATGAATTTTGAAATAACTGTTGTATATGGCACATAACTTTTCATTTTATGTGATTTTTTTTTAAGGTTATTGATGTTTTTTATTAGACTATACACATTATTATTTTCAGGTGTAGATTTTCAAATGAAAAGACTAATTGTTGATGGAGAACCTACAGTGCTACAACTGTGGGACACAGCTGGGCAGGAAAGGTTAGTGATTCTCTGCACTTAATTTCAATTGTATTGTTTCTGAAAGGTGTTTGCTTTTTTTCATCTAAGTGAAAAAAAAATCCACTAAAGATTGTATAATCCTGTAGTAAGTCAGTATGGCCAGATGTAAATGTCTATAAACAGATGTGATTTTGCTCTGCTGAGACGTCAAGACAAGTGGAATTTGTGACCTTTGGTGTTGCTTGAGGTAATCTTTTCTCTCTGCAGAGGGAAACAGTTGAGGTTCCCCACAGCATTAATTAATTCAATCAGTATGTCCCTCTTTTGCAATACAAAAAGATGGAGTAGGTGTACATTGTTCCTTTCCATTTTTAGTCTTTAGCTTTCTTTGTCATTACAGACCCATATTTCTGAGGAGGCTTTATTTTAGAAATTCCTTTCCCTTCACCTTTCTCTCCTCTTCTTTCATTGAAAGTTCTGATCCTGATTTGTGTTGTTTAGTGTATGAAAACTTCTTCCCAAAGACTTTAAATTGCTGAGTGTATATCTAAGTTCCTTCAAATTATTATGTAGAGTTTCCTCAAAATCCTATTACATCCTTACTTAGAGCCATTACTTCTTTACTGACAGCTTTGGGGCTTATTAAGAGGTTAATCTAGCACCTTGGAAGACAGTGTAATCTGTTCATTGACCAAGATTTGTATTGAGCTGTATGTGTTTACTTTTGCCTGAAGAGTGATTATGTGAAGTAGGTAGTCAGAGGCCCAATCATTCGCCTCCTGTGTAAGAAATTTGTGAAGAATATTTTTATATATAATGCAAGTACCTAGTTGCTCTACTTGGTTGTCAAGTAGATTGTGTTATGTTAATGGCAAAGATGACTGGAACTGATTAATTCATTCCTGGAATGAGTTTGTTGTGTTAATGGCAAAAATGACCGGAACTGATGAATTCATTCCTGGAATGAGTTTATTGGTTTCATATTTTTTTCAAATGAAGCAGAGTAACCCACTCAGTTTATGAAGCTATATGTAAGTGAAAAAGCCTTGCCTCCTAATCAAAAATCTGGTGCAAAGCAGATTATTTGAAATAGAAACACTGTAGATTGTTTTGATACAAAAAAATATTGATTGCTGTTTAGGACAAAATCCTATGGATCCTTACAGAGCATTTATAGACCTGCATCAGCAGTTTTCGAGAATTACTTAGGAAAGAAGCTATGAGAAAACTCATCTTGTAACATGGAGAGTATCTTACTCAATAGTGCAATAAAGTAATGGTGTGTTATCAATGATGCTAAATTGAATTATTTTTGATAATGTGCCCTGATGCAAATCTTTTTTTCCTGAAAGATTCCGAAGTATTGCTAAGTCATACTTCAGAAGAGCAGATGGTGTCTTACTGCTGTATGACGTAACATGTGAAAAAAGCTTTCTTAATGTGCGAGAATGGGTGGATATGATTGAGGTAAGATCCTTAAGTATATACAACTTACGAACTATGTTTCACTGCATTGTTAACCATATTATTTATAAAATTTGAATATCTTTATATTGGAGTTAGCCAGACTGCAGTCTCTCATAGAAGTAAAAGCTACATGGAAGTCCTGAATGTGTTCTGATATATTTTCAGTTAGTGTTAAAATGGATACGTCTTTTTGTATAAAAGCGTATCATGTAATCACACTCTTCCCATTTCATTCATTTTGAAATGAACATAAGACCCCATCTCAGGTACCCACTTGTGAATGGCTTGAGTATTCCTTGAAGTCTTTGCATTTTAAATCTTACTTAAAACTTAAGTTTTTTTAAGTTTAAAAACTTAAAACCAAACTTAAAGTATGTTGGATTCTGTAAATTACTTATAGTTCAGGTGAAATTTTTGGTATTTCTCTGAAAGCCATTTCTTCTAATCATGGTATCGGGGTTGGTCACTTTTCCCGTACTAATTTGGTCATATAGCATTTGGATACAGTAACTGTTTCCATTAGATTAATTTAACACATGAAGTTCCTTGTTGGGAAACAGGGCTTATGGGAATGGAAGCACATTTTTGCAGGCTGATGTTTAAGCTGGCCACTTCAGCATTGACTAGCTTATGAAAAGTTCTCAGCATGACTTTAATAATTTGTCATTTGTTGTGATAGTGCACAAGACATTTTTTTGTGGGGAAGAAATCATATGACATGATGAGGTAGTTACTTTTTTGTGTTCTGAGTGTTCTAGCAATAAGGGAATGAAATCCTCTTTACAGGATGCAACTCATGAGAATATTCCAATTATGATGGTGGGAAACAAAGCAGATCTCCGTCAAGCTGTTACAGAACAAGGGCAAAAATGTGTGCCTATAAACTATGGAGAAAAGCTGGCTATGGTAAGGTCCAGTATACCTCTTAATATAAAATGGTCTGATCTTAGAAACTTTAATCTGAAAACCACGTAGAAACTAGTAAGCAAAAGTAATTTTCTGGTCACTTGTTCAAATCTAGTAATTAGGATTCATGGATATTTTTCATGAAAAACTATCCTATTTTTGATGATGTTTGCTGGCTAAATTGCATCTCAGTGTCCACTGAGCTGAACTTCATTGTTGGCTGGGATAGTCTTCTCAGTCTTTATGGTGAAAAGTGGATGGACTAGGAGACTGATGTTTGTTTTTTTTTTTCCTGTTGCCAAAGAGAAATTGCCAGTGCAATATGAAGCATGCTAGTGAGCGTATGAGGCTTTTCACCTGGCTTGTGTCTGTCTAGCTTTTGAGTGGAATATTTCATCTTCAAGAGACTGTCTTGTATTCCTGCCATGTCTACAGAAAGAAAAAAGGAACGCTGTGGGATAAATAGAAGTGTGACAAGTTTTTTGCACATATTTATATGGGGGATAATGAATGCACGTATGTCATATTTTGCAGAAAAAAATGTAGGATTCTTTAGAGTCTTGAGTTGCCTGAGTGCTTGCACAATTGATGGATTACACTGAGGGCAGATACACCATGTGTGTTACTTATGGAATGATATTTCTGGTTAGCCTAGAATACCGGATGCTGTAGTTCATGTGATCCTAACAAGCTGGATTCAGTACACCTGGCCTAGCTGCTCTCTTTCTTTTTTGTAGTCTTTGTGGACAAGAAGATTGGACATTAAGCCTGTGATGTGTTTTTTATTCAGTTTGTTAATTCAGAATGTACTGAATATAAAAAAGGTACAATTAAAAAGCGATTACTGTTTTTTTCACAGTACTAAAGTGAATATATTGGAGAATGAAGAGGTACCAGAAGAAATCCTGTTCATTGAAATGTGTGTCATCTTTGTATTATTGAGGAAACATTTGTAATTGAATAACATATTCACAAGGGAACCCATTTCAGCTTAGTTGGCTTAACATTTCATTTTACTCACAGACTTATAATGCACTATTCTGTGGAAACAAGTGCTAAAGACGGATCTAATATTGTAGAAAGCAGTTCTTCATCTGGCTCGGTAAGTAGCCACGTTTCCTATTTTCGAATAAACATGTCTAAATATATTTTATAAAAAGGAACATTGTATGTGAATATACATTATAGAAAGACACACGCTACATTTGAAATGGTACCACCATAAAATTCAAAAAAACAAAATTTAAAAAAGAATACCATGTGAAATCTTTATAGATAAATGCAAGACAGGATTTATTCTCTGTTCAATCAAGTAACAGTTTTGCTTGCAAATGTTACAAAGTTGTCCTTAATATTAATAATTTAAATTAGAGCTCAGTTACAGAGCTCACAATTTTAAAACCTGTCTGGTGAATGAATTACTTTTTTTTTAATGGTACATGGATTTACTTTCTTAATTTTCCTTAAATTAATTTTAAAATGCATGTAATTCTGTGTATTATTAATTCTTAATTTCTTTCACATATATTAATATATATTCAGTTTTATTGCTGACCGTTCTAATCCCACATATTTTCTCTGATGTCCTTTCTCTAATTATTTAATAAGATAGAAGTTGTGATTATATCCATTTAGCAACCTGTATTTCTGTGATATGTGTGAGCCAGAACATGACATTTCTACTACCTTTCCAAACCATTCGTGGTTACAATTATAATTTTGAAGGCTGGAGGTTATGTAGTGAATCTCAGCCTCTGATTTTTCAGTTTAATACACAGAGTTCAAGGCCAGAATTACAAAACCATATTCATGTGGATTTTGCCGCAGCCAAATGCAATAATCAGACTTTTTGACATTCTAGGTCAGTATTTGATTATTCATTGTTAAAAGACTACTGAATTAACATGGCTTGAATGCAAAATACTGGCTTTCTAGAGAGGATCATTGCTTCTTCACACGGGACTTTCAAGAGCACCCATATTTCCAGGAAAATGCATCTGTCAGAGATGCAGCAAGAATGTAGGCATTTATTTGTCAGTATCAATGTGAACTAATTGCTGATTTGTTAAAAGTCTCATTTCCAAGAACCTGGCCTTGAAGGCAGCCAGTGGATAATGAAATTCGAGAACATACGTAGCACAGTTATATAACATTAATCACAGTTGGAAAATTGTCTCTAATGTTTAACTGTTTCGAGGATAAAAAAATGTTTTGCAGTTGGGGCCTCCTCTTTTCAGAATCTCAAGAAAAAAAAAAACACAGTTTTTTTCCTCACAAGGTTCATTGGTCCTCAAATGGTCTAGACATTACCCAGAACGTTGGTCTGGAACGGTTGGGCTACAATTTCTTTACTCAAGTCTTAGTAATTTGTATTCTTTGAAAGAAGCATTTCATTTTGAAATAAAAATTTCTAAATGAACATTTCATTACTGTTATGTTGAATAATACAGTTGTTCTGAGAGGAACTTCATGAATGTATTCTACTAATAAGAGGAGGACTGAATTGGTTTTTTTTTACATATATGTATAATATAAGCAAGAAATTCTAGGGCTGGCTTTTGACATTCTAGGGAGCCCATAGTAAGAATACAGATCAATGATCACTCATACATCCCACAACTCTTAAGTCTGCATTTATACATAAAACATCCAACAATGTGCATTTTTCCTCTGAGGGTAAATTTATACTTCAAATTGCAGTTACTTAGTTTTATACTTTCAGCTATGAATATATTCTGTTTCTATGGTAATATACTGAAGAAAACAAACTAAAGTGATCAAAAGAAAAGGCAAGAGAAACAGAACATTGTGGAATTACTACATATCAGAAATTATTATATTTCTATCACTAACTGTGATTTGTATAGAAATACTGATGTGATTCCCAAATTGGAAACTTATGAGACATGTTGATTCTGTGCACTAAAACCTATAGTTTTAACCACACAATACATGATGTAAGCTTCTTGTAAGACACACTGTGAGAACAGAACAGTGAACATGAATATATTAATTGAGTCCATGTTTTTTGTTTGTTTGGTTGTTTTTTTTTTGTTTTTTTTTTTTTACAGTGAAGTGCGAAAACGAAGTGATAATCGTGATGATACGAGGTCAGTAACAGCCTGGCTGGGACACCTGTCAAAAAATCGGCACTCATGAAAAACTGTTGCAATGTTTAAGTGACAGATACTTTTTCCTGACCTAAAATAACTTGTATTTGAAAAAAAAAAAATGAAGGATATTCCTAATGTATTCTTTTTATTATGGGATTTATACATTTGTCGAATTTAGAAATTGCACATCATGTTCAAAATCAGACTCTACTTTCTTCTCATTCATATTTGTGCACTTACTTTGCCTCATAGCTCTGGTTTCACTCTGCTTTAGTACAAGTCAATGAAGTGAGCTCAGAATCAATGCTATAGTAGTCACTGCATACAATATTGTAATATATTTATCTTTTTTACCTGCTTGTTTCTTTATGGGCTCAATGTTTCTTGCACACAGAACATGATAATGCATATATCATTCATAGGAAAAGGAAAAAAATTACAGCTTCAGTTATTTTAATCTCTTTTTGCTCGTGTCTGCTTATCTAGTTTTTTGAAGGCCTCAAGTTATATGTTGAAACATTTCCCAAGAAAACACCAAACCACTAAAAGGTTGCCTAGATCCAGGTAAACCCTAAGTTCAAGGCATGAAGGAGAATGCTCTCTGTCAGGAGAAGACAGTGGCAGGTGCATGGGGTTCTGGTGTAATTTCACAAAAGTTGGCGAGTTAGAATTTTTTTAATTTTGGGAGTTGGGGTTTGATTCAGAACTGAGAAGTAGACTTTAAGTCTGATCCTACGTAGCTCAGGAGTGAAAGGAACATTTGCATGGACCATTACCATTCGGAATTCCAGAGAGAGTGTAGTACCTGTGATATGTAGGGTTACTGAGATGAATTAATGACCCAATGCCTGCCTGTTTGTTTTGACTATATCATCATTAGTTTTACAGAGGGATATGGATTATAGCCTTTCCCTTGTTTTTCAGATGTCTTCCATTCAGACAGTTACTGAGGGCTTGTAGTAGTACAGAGTTGTCTGTTTTAATGGATATTCTTTATGTATTTTTTAAGTTTTAAACCTTCAGGTGAAAGAATTGCTGCACATGCACAAGCATCTGTATAAACTGTTCATTAAAAGAAATCCCTGATATAAACAGCAACCACTTACCGTAATGAGAATTCCTTTGCCTGATTTTAGGAAATTTCTGAGATATTCACCAGTAAGTAGTAGCTTTAGGTGTCAGCATGTGTAAAGGCTGGGTTATTATTGCTTATAAGAGTTCCCAACAGTCCTATAGTGTAGTAAAAATTGTAGGTATTTCTACAGTTAACCATCATGATCCATTTCTTCTCAGATTTCCCCAAATTTGATGGGAATGGGATAGGGCCCCTTCAGAGCCAGCAAAAAGCGTTTCAGTCTTTTCTGTGTATGTTAATAAAACATCTCCAGGATGAAACCTAACTCAGTATATCAACCTTGGATAAAGTTTTATGGACTGATTTGAAACCCATATCACTAGCAGCTGTTACTGCATTTTATCAGAACTATTTTTGAACACTCTATAGCCTGTCCAGTGTTATCAGAAATGTGGAGTTCTCACAAACAGGATGGTTCACCATTTTAAAAAAAACCTGCTGTTTTAAAGTAGGAAGAGCAGTGTTGTTAGGTATCCTTTCAAACTTCTAGATCAGAGCAGCTAATCTTCAGGTAACTACCTGAAAGCTTATTCTTAACAAGACGGAGAAATCTAATGCCAGAAGAAATAAAGCATTTTACTTCACTGTATTGTATTTCAGCCTGAGAAGAGAAAACGTGTTTGGTGTCTTCTTTGAAGTACTAAGGGAATCTTCACAAACTACTTTATTCCATGCAGGAGACTTTAGGGTTGTAGCATCTTCTCACCCAGCAGTACAAGAAGCCTCAGTGTAGTCCAGAGACTTACCTGGAGCAGGTGGCAGAGAATGAAGGAGATGCAGGTGTACCAGGAATATGCCTGGTCACATATGTATTGTTTACTATTAACCCTGTATTATTTAAACAAGAAAATTACAGCTGTAATTAGCTTTTCTGAGGAGAAAACCACGCTTAACTGAGCCCATTGATGAGGGCCTCTTGTGTGTTCTTTGTGTGTAGAAGCTTCTCTCTCTCCAAAGGGGTGAAATGGAAGTAGAATTAATGTGGGTTATACTTGCAGATAGTTCTTCCTGCAGCAGTAAGGAGGAGAGGTAGAGATGAACCAGCACTTGATTTCTGAAGTGCAAGCTTAGAAAATGTAGGCGTTTGCATTTTCTCAGGATGAGAAGATCTGATTATAAGCTGTTACTTACATTCCAAAATATTGCTTCTTCAGTGTTACTAATTTCTATTAACTTGTAGGGCTTAGGCTGAGGCTCAGTATTCTATGTGTGAACTCCTGAACCAGAGTTTGACCAGCCCTGTGTTCTTGGCCTGCAGTAAATGAGGTGAAATATATTTGCTTAAACCTTGTTCACACACCTGCGTGAGCAAAACATTTTGGTTGGATACAGTGAATCACATAAAGTTGTTTGCAAGGAGGATTTCTGGAAGTGGTTTTGTCCAACCTCCTAAGCACCCAAGGAGATATGGACTGTTTCCAGCCCTAAATCAGGTTAGCTGTAGGTTTAGTTAGCCAGGCTGTGAAAATCCCCAAAGACAAGAGATAACGCCACCATTCTGGGGAACCTGTTCCTGTGCTTGCACTCCCCTTCTGGACAAAAATATCTGTCCACCTTCAACCTCAGTTTCCCACGTGGCTGCAAATCTTTAGCTGTTTCCCCTCATTATATCATCTCTTGCTACCAAGAATAGTTTGGCTGTGATCTTGGTAACTACTCTTTCAGTATCTGTAGGCTATTAGATCCCCTTTGGCCTTCTCTTCACCAGCGTAACATCATAAGGTATCTCTTGCAAATGTGGGTTTCACATCCCAGTGTTAGCAGCGTGCGTGCATGTGCAGTAATTGCTTTCACATGTAAAATTCTTAATATACAGAGAGTGCCCTGTGAATGTCCATGCCTGTAGAGAGCCCAGTTGAGGGATGTGAGCTCAGGGAACTGCCTTCACACCTAGATTTTTGTTTCTGCGGGATTGGGCCATTGATATTCTGGGTACTTTTTTTCCATTTTTTTGTTGACCAAAGTCTTGTGTTGTTTGGCCAAATTATGTAAACAGAAGCCCTTTTTTTTTAAGCTCTGTATTTTTTGTGTGACATGTAAAGCAACTTTAATTTGAAACAGTGTTGTTTTTTTTAAATAAGATTCAGGGTTGGAAACTGTTAACAACGTTTTACCTTGGAGTAGTTTTATGGTCAATGTCTTAAGTTACTAAAAAAGCACTAACAAATGGGGATATATAGCTGTAGCTCAGTTGGAACTGGTTTTAGAAATCCTATGATGATCAGTTCCATCAAGCGAATGTTCACATAATACTGTGTAGAATTCATGTTAAAGCAAAAGAACTTGGAAAAAAATATTTAAATTTAGAAATTGAAGCATGTATTTATACACAGAAAGAGTGGTTATATAAAGTTTTCTGTTGTTTTGCTTTAAAAGGTTGCCTTGCTTTCTACCTAAAATGTAAAATGGCAAACATCAGCTTTATGCTCTGACATGGTTGCACTATTGTACTTATGTTTTTATGGTTTTGTTTAGTATATAAGAACTATTCATTTAATCGCACAAAGTTATTTTTTTAGTTAGTGGATGTGTTCCCTTAATACGTGTATTTATTTGAAAAGGAAAGGCCTTTCATGTTTTTCCTCATGATCTGTATATAAATTATTTCTATTCAGTTGACACGGAAGTATTATTTTATCCTGTATTGTTTTTCACCCTCTTTAATTGTGGCGTAGAACACATTTCTGAGGCAATAATTTCTGTGAGGCACTCTGAAAATGTTTTGGTCATGTAAGTTCTTGTAACCACTTTATGCCTGTTAAGCATACATTAGTGGCTTAATAAGACAACCTGCAGCTTCTTTTAATTGTTCTTAGAAGCACAGTTATGGCCTAACGTGATTTAAGTATTGTTCTGTGTAACTATTTTTGTGTTGACTATAAGATCCTCTATTGTTTTAGGAAAAATAAATTACAGTTTTAAATCTGTATAGCCTACTAAAATGTATTCCAAGGAAAATATGTACGGGCCACTCCTGCAAGGAGCATCACGTAGATGTGCACCCATGCAGATCCCCAGTTAAGCTAATAGATTCTGTGCTACTGCAGGCAATCTGTTCATATATAGATTCTTTTAAAGAGGCTTTCTTTTTTCCACGATCCACTGCTGTACAACAATGCCAGGTAACTTTTTGGGGATAAAGACTTCAGTGAAAAATTCCTAATTTATAAATCAAAGGGAGATATTTATTCATATAGTCAAGGCACTTTATAGTACAAAGAAACCTACTTCCGAGATGTTTCTGACTGTATTAGGTAATTAAAAAAAAATGACCAATATCTCATGTGCAGTTCAAGTGCCCTTTACCACTACCCCTGCCAGATTTGATAGAGCATGTAATGCTATCCCTCTGACCCTGTCCAGGCTGCTTGTGGATTGGAGAAGCTTTTTACAGCATCGGTTATTTTAGTATTTCTCTCCCACGGCATTACTATCAGGCCTAATCCTTTCTTATTGGTATCGTTAGGACTGGTAACATCATTATTCATCATTATTCTTTATTTTTTTTCACCTATCATGTTTTATGACAAAACTCTTCTTATGGTAAAATAAACTTTGACTCAGATATGTGGAATGTAGGTTCAAATGTTTTACTCAGTTTGTACTTTTTCTACAATTTCTACTCTTTGAGTTATGGCTATAGATAGCTGGGTTTATAGGAAATTAGTTATTAGGTGGCTGAGTAACAAATAAACCCAAGCTGTGAAGGTTTCCCACTGAATATAAAGTGAAGTATTTAAAACAGAAGTGTATTTTAATACTAGTATGAGGAAGAAATTCAGTGCCAATTGCATGTGCCAGCTTTTAATAGAAGTCTGTATATTATATAAATAAGGCTCTAAATTATGGAAACTTTTGAAACTTTAATTTATACTGTTTACAGGTAAAACTGTGGTGTTCATGCAGTTTGTTCCTTCTCAAAACTACAGATCACTGCATTCACTGTAATTTTGTACATATATATGTTTAAAAATAACTACACATTTTCTGTATTACACTTTTCTGTATAATAAAATATGCTTCAATAGCCATTTTTCTTCAGTGTATTTTCTTTTTGTCAGTGCTCATGAGCAGCAGTCCAGCATAGCATCTGTGACCTGTCAGCGTAGTGTCAATAGGGTTCACCAATTACTGTGACCAACAGAATTGGCTGCCTCCAACTTCTTAGCCTCAGTGAACAGTCATCAACTTACATCTGAGCTAGATATGTCCCTCACTGCGAGTTCTGAGTAAGTCTTGAAATTATGCTGTTCTATCTGTTTATAGAGATACTTTAGCCACTCTATCTCTAACCACCAACACGCGATATTAAAGTAAGAAAGAAAAGCAAAAAAATAGCCCAAAGTAATAAGCCTATTGCAAATATGCTATACATAGGGGTCTAGACCTCAAGTAGAAAATACTTAGGGTTCTGTGTGTCAAAGAAGAATCTACCCCAAAACTCAAGTTAAAAGCTGCTTCAGGTAAAATTGGCAACTTTAAATGTTATCATAGAATCACTGAATCATTTAGGTTGGAAAAGACCCTTAAGATCACTGTGTCTGACTGTTAACCTAACACTACCAAGTCTACCACTAGACCATGTCTCTAAGCACCACTTCCCCGGGCAGCCTGTTCCAGTGTTTGATAACCCTTTTTGTGAAGAAATTTTTCCTAATATCCATCCTAAACCTCCCCTGGCACAATTTGAGGCCATTTCCTCTTGTCCTACCACTTGTTACTTGGGAAAAGAGACTGACACCCATCTTGCTACAACCTCCTTTCAGGTAGTTGTAGATAATGATAAGGTCTTCCCCTCAGCCTCCATTTCTCCAGACTAAACAACCCCAGTTCCCTCAGCTGCTCCTTGTGAGACTTGTGCTCTAGACCCCTTGCCAGCTTCGTTGCCCTTCTCTGGACACACTCCAGCACCTCAATGTCCCTCCTGTAGTGAGAGGCCCAAAATGGAAATCAGTATTCAAAGTAGGACCTCACCAGTGCTGAGTACAGGGGGACAGTCACTTCCCAAGTCCTGCTGGTCATGCTATTCCTGATACAGGCAAGGATGCTATTGGCCCCCTGGTCACACTGCTGGCTCATATTCAGGTGGCTGTCAACTAACACCCAGGTCCTTTTCCACCAGACAGCTTTTCAGACACTCTTCCCCAAGCCTGTAGTGCTGCATGGGGTTGTTGGGACCCAAGTGCAGGACCTGGCACTTGGCCTTGTTGCACCTCATACCATTGGCCTTGGCCCATCGATCCAGCCTGTCCAGATGCCTCTGTAGAGCCTTCCTACCCTCAGGCAGATCAACACTCTCATCCAACTTGGTGTCGTGTATGAACTTACTGAGGGTGCACTCGATGCCCTCGCCCAGGTTGTTGGTAAAGATACAGAACAGGCTCCAATACTGAGCCCTGGGGAACACCACTTGTGACTGGCTGCCAACTGGATTTAGCTCCTGGGTCTGGCCTTCCAGCCAGTGTTTTATCCAGTGAAGAGTACACCCGTCCAAGCCATGAGCCCCTCGTCCAGATCGTTGGTACTGAGCACTGTGGAACACCACTTGTGACTGGCTGCTGACCGGATTTAACTCCCTTCTCAACAACTCTTTGAGTCCAGCCATCCGTGTCGATCCAATAGGAACTTAAAAGCACTTTGTTGTGTGGTATCTTCTTACACGTTAGTCCTTAGATTTACTGGCAGAGCTGCTGTGGCAGATGTTCCTAGGCTTCAGAACAGCTGCTGCTTTCCTGAGTGCTACTGACATCTGCCCTTGCAAAGTTTTGACACCTTGAGCTCCTTGTAGAGTGACATTGGCTAGCAGTACACTGTGTATCTTTTTTTGCTTCTAGACTTGAGTGAAACTTTGACCTTCTCCTTGGCATTTCTCAAGGAATTTTAGCTGGCTGAGCTGTTTTTTTGTAGTTACTCTGAAGTTCATAGAGGCATTATGTTCTCATGCATATCAACCTCCAATTTAATTGGATTTAGAGCAACAGAAAAAGCGTGGCTTGGGACAGCGGGCATAGTGTGACAGCAAGTCCTGTTCTTCTAAGCTCACGTGCGGCTTCACTAGTGATGGGATCTGGAGCTACAACATGAATTTGTGCTCCTTTCTGCCACAGAGCAATAAGCCCTGGAAGGATGGGGTGGGGGTGGGGTGTGTGTCACTACCAAAATGCTCTTTTTGAAGCCTGAATTCCCTTCTTTTAGAACACAAAGCTAGTGAGTAAGACATCAAATTTAATTTTCCTACTAATTTTCCTCTTTAGGTATTTTCCTCCCTTATTTCTGTAACCTGTTCTTCCCATGGCCATAAAAGTAGTAAGAATTAAAATGTAGTTTTGCCCTTCTTTGTAATTTGCACAAATTATAAAATTATTGTTGAAATCAAAACATTTAGCCATATTGTAATACCTGATACTATCAGCATATAATCAAAAGCAATTTTTATCGTCTTACATTAAGGGGCTATATTTTCTTTACTGATATTATGATCAGTGGGGAATTCTAATTCATAAGCTAGTGTTGTAACCCCAAGGAAAATGAGATGTGTAGCAATGAAAATTTATCTTCTTAATGCAACTAAAAATACTCACCTGGTAAGTTTTTCTATTTACACTTTTCTGTTACTTTGTGCAAGTAATCACTGACTTTGCTTAAGAACTTATTATTGTTTTTCCTTTTTCAAAAGTCTTTTTTTGATCTTATTTAAAAATAGGAAAAGAAAATCGAAAGGACAGATCCTTAAAAGAATGGAGAAAATCATCCTTACTGGATTACAGTTGTTTTTCTTCGTTGCTCCCCAGCTGCAACCTGTGAATTTCCATGGGAAAAATGTTAGTGTTGTGGCAGCTAGATGAAAGAGCAATGGAAACATTTAAGATAACAGTAAACACCAGAACAAAACAGACCTAACGCTGGCTAGTATTTAGAACAGAATACTTGACAGTCGTGCCTCATGGCTTTTTTTTTGCTGAGAAAGTAGCTTTCCACTTTAGTTTTGTATTCCATTCCTGTAGAGCGTTTCCTTTTGGTGTTCTTCAAATCGTTCTGTTCATGTCACAGACGATATCTTTACAGAGTAACTGTTATTGGTAGTTGTCAGAGAAAATCTTCAGGCATTTAGCAGTAGATTTATGAGGAAACGTTCCCTTTATCAATTGAATATGGTCTAAGTGCCTGAGAGTTTGGATTGATTCTCACTGATCAAACTCCCTTAACCTTTCGCTCTATATGCACATTCGAAGATAAAATAATGGAGCGGATTAACTGTGTGAAAGATGTCAAACTAAAACCAGGCCTGTGAGAACAGACAGTGATGTGTTTAAAACTGTGCATATAAGTGATGCAAATAAAAATAGAAGTTATCAATTTGGTTAAGTGTTTTAGATAAATCTAATCTAAAGCCCAAAACTGTGAATTCTAGTAACAGTTTGTGAAGTAGTTAGTATTTTCTAAAATACTTCTGCTAGCCTTTATTTTACCCCAAACTGAAGACATTGTTCTGGCACTATCAGAGCTGTAACAGTAAACTTGCCTGTACCAGAGGTTGTGGGCCACAGGCATCCTCCCTGAACCATACACAAACCCTTGCTAACTCTGTAACTTCTCCCATTCTTAACCATTATCCTTGGTCAAACTGATGGAAATCTGAACAAAGCTGTATAGATGAAACAAATTCTACTCTAAGAGATTTCAGCAAATGCACAAAAATACTTACACTTTTTCCCACATCTATTTTCAAGTCATCTGAAGTTGACCAAACTTGTGTGGATAGTGTAAGGCTAAGCAGTGACTGGTAACCCCTTTTTGCACAGCAATATTCCAGTTCTGGAGGAATCAGGTCTAGGGGAGTGTATATACATAAATATGCCTATATATACATAGCACATGCACGTTAGAGTATATACGCTCTGTTTTCCTTTTATATACACACATGGTTGTATATATATATTTTATATGTGTATATATATTTATTTGTCCCTGCCTATGGCAGGGGTTTGGAACTCGAAGATCTTCAAGGTCCCTTCCACCTAAACCATTCTATGATTATTCATGCATTATATGTGTTTGAAACAATGATTACCTGTCTTTCCCTTAAAAAATTGAAAACCTAGATCACAGGAGAGTTCCCACAGTGGTTTTCTGTAAAAAGTAACAATGACATCAGTGTCCTTGCCATCTTTCCTCTTAGTCTGAGTCTGCTCTAAATCCAAGGTTGTCTCCTTGCTAAGCACATACTGGCACGTACCTTTTGCTTTTGAAAACCACAGTGTAGTTTTTAGTATTTTATTGCAAAGTGCTTTGGGCTAGCTTGTACATAGAATCATAGAATCATTTTAGGTTGGAGAAAAGAACCTTTAAGATTATCAAGTCCAACCATCAACCTAACACTGCCAAAACCACCACTAAACTGTGTGCCTGATCACCATGTCTACCTGTCTTTTAAACTGCCTCCAGGGATGGCAACTCTACCACTTCCTGGGCGAAGGTAGCGTAACATTTTTTGCATTCTATTCTGTAATTACTTGGGAACGTGCATCAACATTTGAGCACAGAAGTGCCTCAGAATGATCCTGTTTCAAGATTTGCATGGATATTTAGGTTGCAAGGTGGTCCCAAGGAATAAATAGTGGCTTTCCTAAAGACTTCATGGACCATTTGAGCACTACGGTTCTCACAGAATAGCTGTGCTTTTTGAAGAGGGAACGTGAATAATTGGAGCAGTGAAGTGTTGTGATGGGCATTAAAATCTGTCCTTCTTAAGATGGGGGAACATACACGGATCATTTCGTGTGTGTAACGGAGAGATAGGTTTTTTCTGGCTGCTAAAGAAAGACTTGTCTCCTTTTTTTTTTTTTTCTTTTTCTTTTTCAAGTGTATTTACAGGTAATGAAGTACTGGGGAGAAATAGGAGTCATGCAGCCTGTGTGTAGTGGCTTTCCCAGAGAGCATGATGTCAAATCAAGCTTCTAAGTGAGAGTTCAAACCAGAATATGACACTTTTCAGTGAATGGAACAAATAGGTGATGTGGAGGTGTGAAATACCTTTGGTGATTAACTACTGATAGGGGTTTTGTTAATAAAAGTGGTAAAATTATACTTCCAAAGAATACATTTGAAGCTAGATGGGGTGCTTTAAAATCCCAACCAGCGAAGCATGTAAGTGACTATGCAACACTGAATGAGAGAGGTATAAGCAGGTTTAACCTGGGTCTTTTTTTAAAGACAAATTCTGTGAACACTTTGTTGAGTCATCATATTTTGTTAAATCCCATCTTTTTCTTACTTTTATCTTAAATTTGAGATTTAGGATTTAGGCAAACTGAGTACTTCATATATGAAGACATTGAAATAATTTCTTCTTGAAGGAAAGTCATATATCCAAAAAATGTAACAAATATCTGAAGGCCAAAAGTTGACCTGCACATCACACTAAGAAAGACTTACTGTACTGGTCCCAAGGCCTGGAGTTTTCTAGTTCCTATTTTAGTCTTTTTATTTTTAACTGTGTCCTGTGTCTCTGCCTGTCTACCCATCCCATACTCTCACTATCCCCCTTCTGTGCTTTTCCACATCTCTCTCATTCATCTACTTCCAATTATTCATGTCTTTTCTATTTTTCTTTCCCCTGTAGCTATTCCTTTGCAAACCTCCATCCCTTCTGCTTCACTGTGGTCCTAGTGCAAGGGCTCTATCTTCTGACACTCCTGGGCCTGTCTCTGCTCTGCCTCAGGGACAACTTTCTCAGATAATCATCTGATAGTTTCTTTGCCAGCTTACTAAAGAAGAGCCCAGGTAGTAGACACTTTCTCTGAGAGTGGGTGGCATTGGTCTGATTTCAGATAGGAAAATGCATGTAGCTGTTTTTATCACTGATTCCTTTCTGATAAGAGCTTATGGATGGAGTAGAGAGTGCAGTGCTGGAATCTAAAAAAGCATGTGTGTTGCCCAGGAGTTGGTTATTAGTTAGACAGCTGTTTAGTATTTAGAGCCCTCCATTCTGCCAGGTTCATTTCAGGCATAAGAGGTTGGACAAGTTGGGCTTTTTTTTAATATCAACCTCATTCAAAAGAGAATTTTACAGAAGACAAGTTTGCACTATCGAAAAAGCATTATGGACTCAGGATTGAGTTTGATCTGTTAGATCTGGGTATGTTCTCTGATTGTGTTCTCCATTTACAGCATGTTTGTTTCCTTTCCTCCTGGCTTTGCACATTCATCTTGGTTTTTAGCAGAAAGGAAATGGGAGTGAGGTCCAGAAGAAGCTTCCCTAGAGCCTCCAAGGAGCACCTGTTGTGCATGCTGTTTAGATAAAGCCCGGAGAACTTGGAAAAGGAAATAGTCCTGGGTTACATAAAGGCACCATCTACTTAGTTTATAATCTCATTGGGTCAGAGACCCAATGTTTTATTTTGTTTTGTCCTGATTTTTTTTGAATTTTAATGTCCTGATAGTCCCAAACACAGGCCTAGGTAGTGCCTTAATACAGACAATGATACTGTAACTGGGATTTTTTCAACAGACTATTCCTTTTCTTAATTTGTAACTGTACTTGAGCAGCAATAGCTTTCTTTAGTGGGAGGCAATGCCAGTTTAAGGAAGTTAAATTTGAGATATCAGCAGTAATTTAATAAAGTGACCATCTCATACTCCAGAACTTACTTTTGAAAAACAACAGTTAAGTTTCTCAAGAACGATTACACTAGGAAACACTAAGGGTGCATTAACACTTCCCAAACCCCTTTCCCACCGATAACCCTACACTAGTTTTGTGATTATATTGCTAGCTGCAGTAATTTGATCATATTGTCACAAATTACTGTGAAGTCTAACTGGAGGTTTGTCTGTAGGATTCAGAAATTCTCCACCAGCTTGCTGCATGTAGAGATGAAAAACAGGGCTTTCACTGAAGCAGTTTGCTACAATGCTTCAGTTTGTTATAATTTAGTCCAGTTAACTGGTATTTATGCTGGTGAAACTGACAGGTTTAAGATTTTGCATCAAGAAACTGCATCAAAGGGTATGATTTTTAGCATTGTTTGTAATATGGGCAACGTCCCATTACAGTTAACATCTATGAGCTAAACAGAAAAACATGGTCGCAAAATATTGGAAATTTGGAACTAGAGCATTAAGGGCTATCAAACAAGTTGTCTACCATAAAATACAGATTCTGTATAAAATAATTTTTAATTTTTAACAGACCTTATAGTACTCATTTACTTCTACTGAAATGATGGGCAATTCTCATGCACAATTTATGGAATGAAGGCAATGATGCACATATATGATTTACACTGTTTTTTGTTTAAATGTCTGACACTGTTTATTGTGAAAATCCCCAGTAGTGGAAACAGTCACATATATATAACATTTCCTAGATAAATTAAACCAATTTTTTCATTGAACTAGTTGTCATGTAATATAGATTTCTTGTTTGCAGCTGTAACTTTTCTGAATTACTTGTCATACACTATTTTAATGCAACACAAAAGTATTGCTGATTGTAATCTGTGATCATTTATTGCACTACATATTCCATTTGTAGAAATGTTTATTTATTTATTTACATTCAAGTTCCCTGTTTATTCAAATGATATTTTAAGGCTAAGATTGACTAAGATTTCACTCTCATAAAACTGTCGTAGTTCAATGATACCCAACTGACCACTTTTATCTTGAGAGCAAAGAAACCTTTTGCAGCAAATACTCTCTCTTCCGACTGTTTGTTCTGTGTGGTCACTAGAGGGCAGCAATGTCCAATATAAGACTATTCTAATGCTTCATCCCTCAGGTTAGGCTCCTGTTGCAAAAACACACAAACCCCCCACATTAGAAATACATACAGTGAAAAAGTAGGTTAGTATAGCAGATAATTCGTGCTATGTTAGTTAGTTAAATTCGGTACTGTTTTCAGTAAAACAACCCTTCTGAGTGGTTTATTACTTGCTTGTGAAAATGGCCCGGAGGCTAAGCTTCACATTCAGAAATCTTACACACACACCCAC
Source organism: Pluvialis apricaria (assembly GCA_017639485.1). Lineage (NCBI taxonomy): Eukaryota > Metazoa > Chordata > Aves > Charadriiformes > Charadriidae > Pluvialis > Pluvialis apricaria. The sequence goes on along the minus strand of CM030044.1, from coordinate 44,283,568 downwards.
ACACGCACCCCGTCCCATAGGACATTTTTTTTGCCATACCTTGGTTTGGCTGTTCTGAGGTCGCAGTTAGCAGTGCAGCAGTTTTGTCTGTGTCTGTGGGTGCCAGCTGCTGTCTTGCAGAAATGATTGGATTGGTTTCATTCTTTTGCTTTTGTTTGTCTTTTAGGTGGTTAGTATTAGTATTAGTATTAGTATTAGTATTAGTATTAGTATTAGTATTAGTATTAGTATTAGTATTGGTATTGGTATTGTTGTTGTTGTTATTAAAACAAATTGCTTAGGGTAGTTTTCTGTAATGAAAAGCGTTTCATTATGGTCTTTGAATGGAGGAAAAAAAAAAAACCAACCCATTCTAGCTCCTCTGACTGACAACGTTAGACAGAATGAGGGGTGTGTGACATGTTTTGTGTCCTGGAGTATCTCGTCGGCTGAAGAGATTACTTCTTTTAAGAGTCCCTTTACATGTGTATCTTGATAGTCTGAATTTGTTAATTTTGAGTAAGTAAATAATTAAAATATAAGAAATAGAAGGCCTTTACATTGGGACTACCGTAATTAGAATTTTTGGTTGTGTAGCGGCGTGCATTAATTGCCAATTAACTCAAGTTAACTAAAACAACTGTAAATGTTAAGACTGGATAGTCTCAAGGTATTTATTCACTGCCCCATTTCATCAATGCAGCAAATGTTTGTTCTTTACCCTGCCGATCAGCCCAGGGTAATGAACAAATGTTTGCAGTTGGAAACAAATGAGCTCCACGCTAGCCTTACTGTGTGCCGTGGAAAACACTTGCAAATGTGGGAAAAAACCTACTCATTAAGTGGTGAGCCTCCTGCCCTGGATCAAAGACGCTGGCTTGGTGCTTACGGTTGCCTTTGCCTTCACTGTGGAGGCTGAGGTGAGGGCTGTCCCGCCATCGCTCCCCCGTCACTGAGGCCTGGGCAAGCTGCCTGCAGCCGTGGAGAGTTTGCTGTCCCCCCCAGGATCACCGGAGGCTTGAATTAAAAATTTCCAAGTGCTGCACAAACACAAGGAAAAGGGGATCTGCCCCAGCAAGCTGCTGCTGGACTCCTGTGCGGTCCTACACCTGCAAAGTGCCGGCCGGTGCTGGTGGGGGATGGCCAAGGAGGCTGGGGTGCCCTGGGAGCTGGTGAGTGAGGGTGAAGCGGGACCCCGGCCCGCGGGGGGTTGACCCGAAGGTTTCCCCCCATTAGCAGTGGGGCGGCTGAGTGGGGGTGTGAGGGTGAGAGGGTGGAGCTGCAGGGCTGAGCCCTCTGCCCCAGAGGCGGTGGTGTCAAATGGCCTCCCCCCGGGGTGAGTGGCGTGGTGAGGTGGTGGGTGCTGATGTCCGCTCTTGGGGATATGCCCCAGGGTGGAATTTCTGAGCCAAACCTGTCCCATATTGTGTGCGGAGGCCCTGTGTGTGGGAGGAGAGAGAGCAACCATTGCCCTGCTGCAGGCTAGCAAGGCTGCAGTGAGGGTGGTGAAGAAATTAATGTTTGTGAAGGGGAATGGGCTTAGAGGGCTGGGGAGAGATGGGGCCAGAAAGCACGAAGTAGGTAAAATGGAGGCCTTGGGAGAGTGCAATTTATATGGGCAGCCTGTAACAGCAGCTATTTTTGAGATGATGTCGGGGCTGCAGGCTGCGAAGCGTGCTCTTCCGCATCGCCGGGTGAATTGCATAAAAAAGAGTAATATTTCGTGCTCAGCCAGCCTCTCTGCGGCGCTCGGCCTGGCCCTGCTCTGGGTGTCGGTGCTGCCACGCGCCGTGTGGGGAGTGGGGCGCAGCCCTCCATGGGACTCGGCTGTACGGCTTTATATGAACTCACATTGGTTTACATAAGGTGTTTTTTCTTTTTTTTTTTTTTTTTTTAACAGAAGATTTCAAGATCAGTCACATCTGCTGTCTGGAAGATCCCCAGCCCTGGCATCGTCCACCTCCCTGATGGTCTTGTTGGTGGCTACGGCTGCTGAGAGGTTGGGAGCTGGGGCATATGGGCCTACATACCCAAAGCCCTCTCCAGTCACCCTGGGGAGCAAATGTCCTGATGCTCTACATCTATGGATAATTTTGGCTGTCTAAAAGGTAGGCCAGGAGGTAGGGTCTAATCCCAACTGGCAGCTGAGTGTGAGTTGTATTATAGCCTGAGCAGAGTCCCCTTGCAGCCCTGGAGGAGTTTGTAAGATGGTGGGTGCTGAAGCTACTGTGAGGTGACAGTGTTTCCAGAGACAAAATGGGCTGGGAATTGTTATTTCTGCTTTGTCTGAACATGTGAAAAAGAAAAATAAACCATAAGAAATAAGGATTTTTTTTTTCCCTAAGTGTCACAGATCAATAACTTTGATTTCTGGCTTGTTTTCTGTTGTTTTTGGAAGGAGGTGATCCAGAGAAGGGCAACAAACCTGGTAAGGGGTCTGGAGGACAAGTCTTTTGAGGATCGGGTGAGGGAAATGGGGTTGTTTAGCCTGGAGAAAAGGAGGCTGAGGGGAGACCTTAGCTCTCTCTACAACTACCTGAAAGGAGGTTGTAGTGAGATGGATGTCAGTCTCTTCTCCCAAGTAACAAGTGATAGAACAAGAGGAAATGGTCTCAGGTTGCGCCAGGGGAGGTTTAGGATGGATACTAGAAAAAATTTCTTCACAGAAAGGGTTATCAAACACTGGAACAGGCTGCCCAGGGAAGTGGTTGGATCACCATTCCAGGACGTATTTAAAAGATGGGTGGACGTGGTGCTGAGGGAAATGGTTTAGTGGTGGTTTTGGCAGTGCTAGGTTAATGGTTGGGTGCGATGATCTTAAAGGTCCCTTCCAACCTAGCTGTTTCTATGGTTCTATGATTCTATAAAATAATAAAGTTTTTTTTTAATCAAAGCCACATGTATCTGTTCTGGAGTTTTGATGTCAAATGGCTTATATTTATGTGCATGTCTGTATATTCATATATATATATATGGGTGTGTGTGTGTATATATATATATACACACAGACACAAACTTTTTTCCAAAGTGAGGTTGCTTACGAGGTTTCAAAAGCCATGTTTCTATGATTGTTTTTGTGTTGCTTCAGTAACTCTGGAGCATTTATCCATGTAATAGCATAGTCTTCTGCTTCACTGGTTATATAGACCTCATGCTTCAATAACTTTGTTTGATAGGATTCAGATGAAATACTGTTTAGTATATTTTGTGTTTAAAAGCTTACTTATAACAAATAAGAAAAGCAGACATTTAAAAGGACATCATCAGGCTGACTTAAGAGGCTAATTAGGTTTCAACATATATATTAAAATATATGATGGAACAACTTGTTTATAATTAATGTAATGTAAGTGTTTTGTGGTAGAACTGAAATGTGAATTATTGGCAAATATAGTTTTTGTAAATGAAGAGATCTTAATTCCTTGTGTAAATAAAAACCCCTAATTGGCATTGCATTGTAGGGATTGATTATGAAAATTGTTTCAGGTAGGCAAATATCTTTGTGACCTTAACAAAGTCTTCACAAGATGATAGTGGAACAGTCATTACAGGGCACACGTGATGCTGATCTAGATTAGCCTACAAGAGCAGGCTTACCCATTACATTAGCAGTACTCCAAAATAATTAATCTCACTGAGTTGAATTGCTGTCCTAGCAGATGAATGAAACTCAGTCAGCTAAAAATTAATGCAGGAGTGGTAGATATAGAAGGTTAGTCTTCACATCTCAACTAACTCAGTAGTCATATGCATCTCCAGCCACTTTCTTGCAGCAGTTACTTTCAACGTGCCCCAGAGACAGATAAGGGTTGTTTTGGAATCAGTTGGAAAGTAAATTTTTGAAGCTAAAAGTCTTAGCAGCTGTGCCTTCTCATATGTTACTGAAGTTCCAGCTCAGACTCTGGTTCTAGTAATTCTACAAGTATGACAAAGGAGAAGGGTTGCCTTTCAAATGAGTTCCATACATACGGAGCCTAACAGCTTAAACCCCAACCTGGAATTCAGTACAGGCTTGAAAGCAACTAATTGCACGTAGGGAAGGAGGGACATGATAGGTATTGGGGCAACTCACTTCTCATGGACTATTTGTGACTGCTATAGTCAGTAGGATTTATTAAATAATGCCTACAGGCTTGTTGTATTCACTCAGTTTATCCCCTCAAAATTTAGCAAGTAAAAGACCGGTAGTGCCTAGGAGGGTTTCTCCCTAGCAAGGAAATAACTATCAGTTAGAAAGGCTATCAAGAGAACAATAACAAATCAAGGTTATTATACTGTCTCCAGAGTAATCTCCAGAGTCCAGCCTATAAGACGCAGCTGTCTGCCAAAAATGGCTGGAAATCCAGATTGAAGATTTGCTTCATTCTGTTTCAAGTAGCAGAAAATGTTGACATCAGATGCTCACTATTCCTTTTTTAGTGGTTGTCTTGGGACCACAGTTTCAAAGACTCTTCTGTTTGTGGTTCAGGAACTTCTCCACAAGAAGTGCATGCAGAATCTACTTGAGCTATGAATATGAATCTGTTGCCTATTTACCATGAAACAATAAACCACCTCTGACCTCAGAGCAAGAACTTTAAACCCTTGGAAAAAAGAGCTTCCTGTTTTGTCACTTGACTTCAGAGGCAAATGATTTTTCCTCATTTGGTCTTGCGGATTTTCTTTTTAAGTCTGTGTAACAAGGTAAAGTTATTCTAGCCCTTTGAAATTTGCTGCAAGACAGCTTTAAGTGGAACGTTGCAAGTCTAAACACCATGTATAGTTGTTTTTCTTCTGATCATTTTTTCAAATTTTTTTACCTCATCCTTTACAGATTCAGTATAAAACTACCCTGCTGAGTGCAGGGTAGAGCATGACCACTGTCTGTATTGTTTATTATCTCAAGTTTATTCTGAGAAAACCCTAGGCTGTGCACTTGTGGTAGTCTTTGACCAAGCTGTTGTCCGGGTAAGCCAGGTGTTGGTGAGGCTGAGACCACAACAACCAAGCTCATCAAACAGCTGCTCAGGCTAAGGGTTTCTTAATTACAGCATTATTGCCTTCAGTGAGAGACAGCTGAATCCCCAGCAGTGAGGAGGGAGAAGAATGTGGGTTGTGGAGCTTGTCTCTACTATCTACTGGAAACATGAAAAATGTGAAATGGAGGAGTGTGAGGTCTAGAATGAATTAGCTAAAATAAATTATTCTGAATAGTAATCCCTCCTCAATGGTGAACACCATCTGTCTGGAAAAAAAAATAATAAAAAAACTGGTTAAATCTTGTCAGAGTGCACATATATATTGTAAGCCATTTAGACTACCAGAGCAGTGGTCTGGGTTTTGTAGTTTGAATGATTTGGCTAATCATTACTCTTCCTTTGTTTCAGGGGATCAAGGGAACCCAAAAGGGACCAAGCCCATGTAATACTCATTGTTTGCATCTCAGTCTTGGATTTGTCTTACACAAGAAGATGTTCTTAGATTTTATTGCTTGTGTTCTTACCATAAGTAACTAGAGATACGGTGTTAATTGAATCGCTAGTGTGTGTAACCTGGAAACCAGTGGCAGGCTGATGCCTGAAGTTCCTGTGATTGACCCTTGACTGGCATAAGAGTACAACATTTCTGGGAAAACTGTCATAGAAGATAGAACAGCCAAGCGTAGACTTGGTCTGCTCATCCTAGATCGTATAGCTCAGTGTGGTAGAAGATTTAGTTCTGTTTTGGTTGTACCAGAAGATACTGCAAAATGGATAGTATTATCCCTGGTAAATAAAAGTGTATTTCTCATAAGACTCCCATGCCAATAAGTAACAGATTGCCAAGGAGCCTGGTTGAAGTGATTTAAGATTGTCACGGAAAGCTTGACCTTTCAAAGAATTAAGATACAAATCTCACTTAAAGCTTGGACAAAATAAGATTTCTCTGTTTTCCAAATGCTTTTTTCAAATCTGTACCTTTTTGTCAAGATAGCAACTGTAACTTTTTGATTGTTTTCTCATCCCTTGCAGAATGCAAGTCATGAAGTGGCTAGTAGTGTTAAACAAACCATCTGACTTAAATAGGTAGTTTCAACAATTTTCTTTTTTTTTCCACTGACCTCTTTCTGCGAAATGGTTGAGCTGTTTCTGCTGATACATTTAAATAAATTTAATATAGCCTTAAGCAGAGAGAAGCATGAAAATTTCACTCTTAACTAGTAAAATTTGCTGAAGTTATAAGCAAGGGATAGAATTATAACAAGCGTAATGCGACCTTCATTTTTCTTGCAACACAAATGAAAGTAAATGTCAGTAGAATTGAAGTGCAAGTTGTTGTAGAGGGAAAGAAGAAGAATATATTTCAAAATCATTGCTTCTATAAATAGTGAAAAATATATAAAATTGTACTCATGTGTGATCTGTTACTGCATCCATATCCAGCATGGAATATACAAAACGGCTTTTATGGAGCTATTTGATAGCTTTCTGTGAACTTTTCCATTCAAATTGCTGTGGATACAGATCTTATAACATGATGGGGGGGAGGATTGATCTGTGTATTGATTTTTTTGAGGGGTACCTAAAGTCATGTAGGCACTGATGATATGGGTATGTTGCTTTCATGCTGAGTGTGCAAGAGACAGGGTACACAGGATTTGCTAAACTCGTAGGATGTATGAGGACAAATAAAACAGTGAGAAAGAGTAGAAGAAATCAATGCAGAAAAGATGAGCTTCCCAGAATATGATAAAATATCAAAGGGAAAAGAAATAACTAGTCATGCAAGTATTTAGTGGGGAGATGCAAGCATGTGGCCAGAAAAGACCTAAAAGCAGTGGTTCTGGTTGCCAGGTATTTGGGAAAATCCGAATGCTTGGCCAATATTGTGGGGTTTATTTTTTTATTTATTTGAGTCCTCCTTGAACTCTTTCGTGCAGAATATGAGGATTCTGACCACCCCTCCAAGATTTCCAGCGATCTGATAAGGTCTGATAACCCGGGTCTTGGTAACTTACTTTGGCCACCTGACCTAGTGGCATGAATACAGACTGTGCAGTGCAAATAATTTTTTTGTTTGGTTGGTGTTTTTTTGGTTTTTTTTCTGGGTATGCACTATGTGGCACAAAATGTTATTTCCATGTGTAATTCTGTGAACAGAACCATTCCAGTAGAGATGAAACATGTTTTTCACTTGTGAATTGAAGTTACAGTAACATTGTCTGTCATACAGAATGTGTATGCCAGTACTCTACATATATTCAAAAGAGATTACTAGGTTTTTATTTGATGAATTTTCTAATTTCTAGATAAAAATCAAGTAATGGCATAAGCTATCTGATCAAATGCTTAATGCCACCACCTCAGGAAGTCCCTAATCTGCAGACTACCGAAAGTTAAGAAGGTTCACCAGAGAAGTATCGCTATCTTTAATTCATCAGTCTTTTCTTCCCTACTGTACTCTGTCTATTTGTGATGGAGTTAAGTTTTTTTAATAGCAGGAGCTTTATTTTGAATTTTTAACTGAAACGGGGTTGACAACACACCAATGCTTTGGCTATTGCTGGGTACTGCTTGCCCAGCATCGAGGCTTTCTCTTTTCCTCACTCTCCTTGCTTCCCTTACCACTCGGCAACTTGGCTGGGGATGGGCAAGTAACTGGGAGGGAACACTGACTGGACAGCTGACCCTAAATGACCAAAGGGATATTGTATGCCATATAGTATCATGGTCAGCAATAAAAGCTGAAAGAAAGGAGGAGGGAGTAGGAACATATGTGGTTACAGTTTGTGCCTTCCCAAGTAACCATTACGCATGCTAAGGCCCTTCTTTGCAGGAAGTGGCTAAACATCTGCTGGCCCATGGGATGTAGTGAATAAATTCCTCCTTTGTTTTGCTTGCACACGCAGATTTTCTTCACCTATTAAACTGTCTCAATCCACGAGTTTTCTTGCCTCCCTTCTGTTTTCTTCCTTCCCAAGGGATAGAGGAGTGATTGAGTATCTGTGTAGGTATTTGACTATCAGCCTGGGTCGGTGCACAACAGGCCTTTTTGTTGCGCAATATGGGGCTTAAGGGGTTCTACATAAAGTCGGGTTTGATTGTAGTGTGCTAGACTGAATTTATAACCTGTAATAACTGCTTAACTGTTAATTGGCAGGCTCCTGTGCTTAGAATCATAGAATTGTCTAGTTTGGAAGGGACCTTTAAAATCATCGAGTCCAACCATCAACCTAAAACTGCCAAACCCACCACTAAACCATATCCCTCAGCACCGTGTCTACCCATCTTTTAAATACCTCCAGGGGTCGTGATCCAACCACTTCCCTGGGCAGCCTGCTCCAATGTTTGATAACCCTTTCTGTGAAGAAATTTTTTCTAGTATCCATCCTAAACCTCCCCTGGCGCAACCTGAGACCATTTCCTCTTGTTCTATCACTTGTTACTTGGGAGAAGAGACTGACATCCATCTCACTACAACCTCCTTTCAGGTAGTTGTAGAGAGAGCTAAGGTCTCCCCTCAGCCTCCTTTTCTCCAGGCTAAACAACCCCAGTTCCCTCAGCCACTCCTCAAAAGACTTGTACTCTAGACCCCTTACCAGCTTCGTTGCCCTTCTCTGGATCACACTGCAGCACCTCAATGTCCCTCCTGTAGTGAGAGGCCCAAAATGGAAATCAGTATTCAAAGTGGGGCCTCACCAGTGCTGAGTACAGGGGGATGGTCACTTCCCCAGTCCTGCTGGCCACACTATTTTTGATCGAAGCCAGGATGCTATTGGCCGTCTTGGCCACCTGGGCACACTGCTGGCTCATATTCAGGTGGCTGTCAACTAACACCCCAGGTCCTTTTCCACCAGACAGCTTTCTAGCCACTCTTCCCCAAGCCTGTAGTGTTGCATGGGGTTGTTGGGACCCAAGTGCAGGACCCGGCACTTGGTCTTGTTGAGTCTCATACCGTTGGCCTTGGCCCATCGATCCAGCCTGTCCAGATGCCTCTGTAGAGCCTTCCTACCCTCAGGCAGATCAACACTCTCATCCAACTTGGTGTCGTGTATGAACTTACTGAGGGTGCACTCGATGCCCTCGCCCAGGTTGTTGGTAAAGATACAGAACAGGCTCCAATACTGAGCCCTGGGGAACACCACTTGTGACTGGCTGCCAACTGGATTTAGCTCCATTCACCACCACCCTTTGGGTCTGGCCTTCCAGCCAGTGTTTTATCCAGTGAAGAGTACACCTGTCCAAGCCATGAGCAGACAGTTTCTTCAGGAGAATGCTGTGGGAAACTGTGTTGAAAACTTTACTAAAGTCTGGGTAAACAACATCCATAGCCTTTCCCACATCCACTAAGCGGGTCACCTTGTCATAGAAGGAGATCGGGTTTGTCAAGCAGGACCTGCCTTTCATGAACCCATGCTGACCAGGCCTGATGGCCTGGTTGTCCCGCATGTGCCATGTGATGGCACTCAAGATGATCTGCTCCATGCTTCCCCAGCACTGAGGTCAGACTGACAGGCCTGTAGTTCCCTAGATCCTCCTTCTGGCCCTCCTTGTGGAAGGGCCTCACATTTGCTAACCTCCAGTCACCTGGACCTCCCTGGTTAGCTAGGACTGATCATAAATGATGGAAAGTGGCTTGGTGAGCACTTCCGTCAGCTCCTTCTGTACCCTTGGGTGGATCCCGTCCGGCCCCATAGACTTCTGTATGTCCAAGTGGTGTAGCACGTCCCTCACCATTTTGCCTTGCATTATGGGGGTTTCATTCTGCTGCCCACCCCTGTCTACAAGTTCAGGGGGCTGGGTACCCAGGGAACAACTGGTCTTACTGTTAAAGACTGACGCAAAGAAGGCATTAAGTACCTCAGCCTCTTCCTCATTCTTTGTCGCTATGTTTCCGCCCCTGTTTACTAAAGGGTGGAGATTATCCTTAGTCCCTCTTTTATTGCTAATGTATTTATAGAAACTTTTTTTTGTTGTCCTTAACATCGGAAGCCAGGTTAAGTTCTAGTTGGGCTTTGGCCCTTCTAATTTTATCTCTACATAGCCTTAAAACATCTTTGTAGTCCTCATGAGTGGCCTGCCCCTTCTTCCAAAGGCCATAAATTCTCCTTTTTTTCCTGAGTTGCAACCATAGCTCTCTGTTCAGCCCTCTGGAAGTCCAAGGTGGCAGTTCTACTGACCCCGCTCCTTGCTTCCCCTCCTTGCTTGCCACAGGGCTCATTTACTTTGTTTTATACTAGAGCCTATGTCTTGTTAGCAGCTGTTTTGGGGTTTTGCTGCTTATCATCTTACTTTGCTGTGCCTGGTAATATTTGGTAACAATATGTGCCCATGTGCCTGGGCTGGTGTATGGCCCTGGCATTGCTGCCATTCCTGTACGGCCATACCAGACATGCGCAAAGTCAAATATGAACTGGAGCAGGAACACCCCTGAAGGGACTGTGACCGTTGAATAAGCCTATACTGAAGCACGTACACCCACAGAGGGACTGGAGCCCATGGAGGATCCATGCTGATACAGGTGCAGTGGGTGGATGTTGTTGCAGTATTAATGCTATATAACGTGATCCAAAGGGACAAGGGGTGGAGATTGTAATGGATATACATTTAAGATGATGTAACCTGTGGTTTGAGTTGTATGTTTTAGGAAGTGCCATAGCAGGAACCACACAAACAAATGGAGGATGAACCTCACAAGAAGCTGGGCGAGTGTGATGGTGACTCAGCCTGAGCTGGCTTTGCTTCTCGACAACACAACAGGCCACGTCTTCTGTTCTGAGCAACCACTGTAACAGATGGAACCTAAGCTGTGGGCTGAACAAAGTCAATGGACTTTTACGGTCTTCTCACCTTTCTCCTATTTTCTCCCCGTCCTGCAGGAGAGGTGAGTGAGCAAGCAGCTGTCCAGGTGTTTCGCTATTGGCTGGGTTCAACCCCCCACACCTACTCATCTGTTACAAGATACCTTTAATAAAACGTTCTTCTCCGTGGATATGGGTGTCACCTCTTCCTTTCAAAACCTTGGAGTTCTCCCTTAGCAGTGGGGACTAAAGAAAAGGAAACTGGGAAGAAACTACCTACTAGATGCTATTTGAGACAGGAGGGATCTTTCATGTGATCCAGTAGGTTTTTTCTGTTATCAATAGTGAAATTGTCCTTCTCAGTCTCCCTTACGTTTTCAGTCATGTTGCTTGGTTTTGGTATCTTCTTAGGAGAAAGACAAATTGAGTTAAAACTTAAATTGATATTTGAGTATCAATTCATATGATTAGTGTGTGAGGATCTATAGTATGTGGGGAATCACTCAAACTTATAAATGGGTAGTGTATGCTTATGTGAAGACTGCAATTTTCGCTTGAGATGCATTAATTTGCAATTAAAGTGCAAAAACACTGTCAAAGAGAAATTGCTTATGTTTGCAAATGGGTCTTATGATTGTGGAATACGAATTTGAACAGAATTCTTGAGAACACTACAGTCAGAGTTTTATAATTTTATGGAATATCTGATTAAAAGTAGACCTCCTCTTCTATCCCATAGATGAAAATGGACCACCACTGAACAAGATAACTAGCACAATTAAAACTAAGCTAGGTATAGTACTAAGGAATGTACAGATAGGGTTGAGGAGTCAATGAAAATTCAATCAGTTTATCTTTCTTTTCCACTTGTTTTGGTTCTGAGTAAATAATTCTTCAACTTACTGTACATGTGGTAAGGACCTTGGCCACTATTGAAGTATGCTCGTAACTGATACATACAGACTATCCTTCAGACCAGGGAAGGATATGATGCATATGATGGCAAATAATTTTTTTTCCTAGGAAGACTGTCATTTAATGTCTCAATGTTATTTAATCCCAGCCTCTGATTCTACTGACTGTCCTTATTTTTTTCTCCAAAAAGAGGCATACAAGGGTCTAGCCAAACAATTATATAACTACTAACTTGCCATCAAATTTTGTTAAATTTTTCTGCCTTTTTTTGGGTCTATTTTCATCAAGAAGACAATATTATTTTGTGGCACAGGTTGAAATGTGTCTGGCATCCAAGTTCTTTGGCAGACAAAGCTCAGGCTGATGTTTGCAATTCTTTTCTACTAAGGTATGAAAGTTGTGGGTCTGAGTTGATATTTTCAGGGTTTTGGGGTTTTTTTGAGAGGAGGTTGTTAACTGGCAGGGATTTTAAGTAGTTGTGTTCTACTACAGCAGCTAAAAGAATAACCTTTATGTACTCTTGCCAAGATAATCCTTCTTTGTGGCTTTTTTTTCTCAAATCTGTTGGTTGAAGAGAGGGGATTTAGCCTTCTGGATCAAGTTTAAGCATGTCTGTTGACCTGGATTTACAAATATCTGATAACTAAGGCCTAGCATATCATACCTTAAACTCACATGAACAATGGTGTCAGTATTCAGCAGTTCAGATTTGTACTAAAAGACAAAACCCAATAAATAAATAAATGAATGAAAGAGGAAATGTCCTGTAATACCCTCCTGGCATGAAGTAAATCTTCTGATTCATGTTTTAGGAAATAGGGCAGTGTTGCTATCAGTGGCAGCAGAACACATGCTGGGGCAGTCACTAGAGTAGAAATTCCATGTTGGTGGATTATCTCCTGCAAATGTGAAAGAAGGAATTAAGTAGTGTTTGAAAATAGTAATTTTTGCTTGTTGAAAAACTGATGGCATGTCAAAGCATTGATTTACTTACAACTATGAACTATATCTTTGGTGTGCTAAATAATGCTAGACTGTAGCCTCCATTACATAGATCCACATTTAATTAAGACCAGCTCATTACTGTCTCTCTCATTACTGTCATTTCTCTCATTACAGAGATAAGTAGTCTTTCAGAGAATGTGTGATGTGGTGATAGCTGATGACAACTACAGGAAAATAACAGAATATGTAACCAGTCAGGTCTTAACAAATCAGCAAATGATCTGTGATCATAATCTGGGAAACATGCATTGTTTGCAACACCATCCTCCTCATCAGATTGTAAATTGTATATACAAATACTTGCACGGTCAAAACCTTAACTGCTGCCCCTCCACAGCCTCTATGTTTTTTAGTGTTTAACACAACAGAGACCAGTAATTACTTTTCTTCTATTTGATCCAGCATTTAGACTTGTACCGGTACACTTGGAGACTCCTTTGTATAGGATTTTTGTGTGCATGTAGGCACAACTGTGCACAAAATCCATTCATCTCTTACTAGACTGCCTTCTTTTTCATAATGGCTTTGCTGTGGCCTTCTTGATTGAACATAAGAGCTATTACAGAGCTTCTGCATTTGAACTTCATGTCCCTAATAGTCAGTAAGTTGACAAGCCTTTCAGCTCAAAGAAATGCTGAAGGTATTGCATACTTCCACAACATGTCGGGGAATCTTGCAGTATAAAAGGCTGTTTGAAAAAAGAAAATAAACTTAAATTGATTAATGATGGCACTTACCGATTATAAAGTAGTTTTCCTTTTCAAGATGCTTCAATCATTAATTAATTTTTCAACACCTTGCTGTCCTCCCCATCTGCTCCACCATTTGCCCCTCCACTCATTAGTGTTATTTTTTACCATCCTCTAATTTTCCACTTTAGGTAATACAGCCTCACTGTCTTTTCATACTTTCATTTGGTTGTTATCCATAAGCATCATGTAATTCTTCAGTATATGTTTTAATGCACACAGTCCTCACTGAGTATAAACCATAAACTATTGGAACATTTAACTTACTGCATTTGACTGTGCATCAAATCTAACAAACTGACCATAAATTTTTCTGAAACATTTTCAGTGGGTACTAGGTTTAGCACTGCTGATTCGTTGAGAGGTTGTCATATATAAAAATTAGTACTAAATAAACAAATAGATGATGATAGCTTCAGCAATGTAAATAAATACATACAGTTAATTCCCCCTTCAACTTTACAACTTCAGATTGTGGCAATATTAATAAAATTATTATAAAGCTTATGGTTTGCATCATAAATGCGACTTTTAATTACCTAGAGTATTAGTGAGAAATAAAAGTAATTTGTTTTAAAATTCAGTAAGTAATCTGTTACAGGCCCAAGTGACGGAACATGGAAAGATGATGTTTTCCCTTGGGATTTTGTAGCTGGCTCCAGGGAAGGGCATTGCTTGTGCCATCCCTCCCTTAAAAGGGATGGAGCCGAAATGCAGATACAGATAGAATCACAGAATCACAGAACGGTTTAGGCTGGAAGGGACCTCTAAAGGCCACCTAGTCCAACCCCCCTGCCATACACAGGGACACCTCCCACTAGACCAGGTTGCTCAAAGCCCCATCCAGCCTGGCCTTGGACACCTCCATGGATGGAGCTTCCACAACTTCTCTGGGCAACCTGTTCCAGTGCCTTACCACCCTCAAAGTGAAAAATTTCTTCCTAATATTTAGTCTAAATCTACTTTCTTCCAGCTTGAAGCCATTCCCCCTTGTCCTCTCACTACATGTCCTAGCAAAAAGTCCTTCCTCAGCTCTCCTGTGGGCCCCCTTTAGTTACTGGAAGGCAGCAATAACTTCTCCCCTGAGCCTTCTCTTCTCCAGGCTGAACAACCCCAACTGTCTCAGTCTTTCCTCATGGGAGAGGTGCTCCAGCCCTCTCATCATCTTGGTGGCCCTCCTCTGGACCTGCTCCAGCAGGTCCATGTCTTTCATATGTTGGGGGCCCCAGAGCTGGATGCAGTACTCCAGGTGGGGTCTCACCAGAGTGGAGTAGAGGGGCAGAATCACCTCCCTCAACCTACTGGCCATGCTTCTTTTGATGCAGCCAGGATATGGTTGGCCTCATGGAGTGCATATTGCCAGCAATATGTGAGTGCATATTGCCAGCTTGTGCTGAGCTTCTCATCAGTCAGCACATCCACGTCCTTCTCTTCAGGGCTGCTCTCCAGCCATTCTCCACTGAGCCTGTATATGTGCTTGGGATTGCCCCAAACCAGATACGGGACCTTGCAGTTGGCCTTGTTGAACTTCATGAGGTTGGCATGGGCCCACCTCTCCAGCCTGTCCAGGTCTCTCTGGATGGCATCCCTCCCCTCCAGCGTGTCTACCTCAACACTCAGCTTGGTATCATCAGCAAACTTGCTGAGGGTGCGCTTGATCCCACTGTCCATGTCTCCGACAAAGATGTTAAACGGCACCGGTCCCAGTACCAACCCTTGAGGAATGCCACTCGTCACTGGTGTCCACTTGAACATTGAGCTGTTGACCGCAACTTTTTGAGTGCGACCGTCCAGCCAGTTCTTTATCCACCGAGTGGTCCACCTGTCAAATTCACATCTCTCCAATTTAGAGATCAGGATACCATGTAGGACAGTGTCGAATGCTTTGCTCAAGTCCAGATAGATGACATTGGTTCCTCTTCCCTTGTCCACTGCCACTGTAACCCCATCATAGAAGGCCACCAAATTTGTTAGGCATGACTTGCCCTTGGTGAAGCCATGCTGGCTGCTACCAATCACCTCCGTAATTTCTATGTGCCTTAGCAGAGTTTCCAGGAGGATCTGCTCCATGATCTTGCCAGGCACAGAGGTGAGACTGACTGGCCTGTAGTTCCCCGGGTCTTCCTTATTTCCCTTTTTGAAAATAGGGGTTATGTTTCCCCTTTTTCCAGTCGGCAGGAACCTCACCAGACTGCCATGATTTCTCAAATATGATGGATAGTGGCTTAGCAACTTCATCTGCCAGTTCCCTCAGGACCCGCGGATGTATCTCATCAGGTCCCACGAATTTGTGCACCTTCGGGTTCCTCAGGTGGTCTCGTACTTGATCTTCACCTACAGTGGACAGTTCTTCATTTTCCCAATCCTCCCCTTTGCCTTCTGCATCATGGGTAGTGTGGCTGAAGCCTTTGCCAGTGAAGACTGCGGCAAAAAATGCTCTCCATCTGGATTTCTTGGGGACCCACAAAGTATAGCAATGGGCTCTTTCCCCTTTTCTGTAGGGACTGTTTGGTGTCCTTTAGGATAAGAATTCCTTCTTATGATTGACAGCTGCCACAACTTGCAAGCTTTTATTAGTGCTTTAAAGCAACATGATAATTACTATCTCTGGCAAATTATAATATTATGAATACTGTTAAAACTGAACAGTTTCTCATTCACCAGTGACTTCACTTCTTATAGATGCTGTGTTATTTCCAAGACTAGAAGTATTCTAGTTGCTGTTTGTCTTCACTTCAATTAGCTTATACCACAAAGATGAATCTGTGCATGGTGTATACTTGGTATTCTCCCCATTCCCAAGATGTGCACGGTTGCAGCAGTGCTGTCTAAAACAAGAGTTTGTACTTAGGGTAACAGACAAGGTATGAGTAAATGACACTGCACTCACTCCTTGCATTAGTACGGGGAAAACTAGGGGTTGTACTGGATGTTTATGTAAACATCTCTGACACTGTCTTGCAGGCACATTTGTTATACACTGCATGTAGGGAACTTGTGTTGCTTTAAGTTTTCTGAAGCGGTTCCGCATAGGTATATTGGCACTGAACTCTCAAAGACTTTGCAAGTTGATTGCTTAACTTTGGTCATGAGTTCAAAGAGTTTTGCAATTCCTATCTAGCTGTATTTACCTAATCTAGATTAAGTTGGATCCATTATCTTTCATCTGCCTTGCAAGGTGTTGGTCTATAAAATATTGTTTACACTGATGATGAGAAATGATAATTGACTGGTCTTTTTGTCTTTGGGGTTTCTCCTTTCTTCCCCAGCAGTGTGGGCAGAGTTGATTTTTTTTTTTTCTGTTTTATTTTCTTTCATATGTTTCATTACTTCGTAGTAGTTAGTTTACTTTAATGAACCTGTAGACTTGAAGTCTATAAAGATAAGGGACCTGTCCTTTTGCATTTTTAAAAAACATGTACTTTTGTTTATTGGTTACATATAACTAAGAGTCTTTTTAAAGTGAAAACCAGTGCTTTATAGCTCTACTGCATCCTCAGAACTGAAACTTTGTTACTCCTCATGGTGATTTCTACAACAGAAACTTTCAATTATACTATCAATCAACAAAACACCATTGAGGTCTTCCCTTAGGTTGCAATGGTAAGCTAAACCAAACCTTCTGAAGTAAAAGGTTATCTTTCTTTTATTTCAGCTATAAAACTGTCAGTTGTTGAAGTTCTTTTACTGTATCAATACCGATGATTCTCCTGGATATTTTGTCTACTGAGCTGAATGAGGAAATTTCTTTTCCCTGAGGCCTTTGTATTAAGGACCAGTTGTCCTGGGTTGCTAACTAGGTGTTGTCTTCGGTGCTTGTTACTACCTTGTTTTGCGCTTCACATTGTCTTTTCTATGAAAATAAGTATTCCTCTTCCAAATTCTGGTATTACTTATCAGCATGTCCAGCTTTGTGTTAAAATTAAAAACTGTTGTTGTTTCTGAATTTATGTACCCAGAAATTCTTAGCCTGCAAAAAAAAGCTTACTGTACAGGTGGTAGCCATGTTGTTAAAGAATTCTTGGCATGGTCTAAATACTTCCATTTTTTAACAACAAAGTGAGGAATGGATATTCCTCATACATTCCTGGTGTGAATAATCAAGGCTATTCTTTGTTGCTCTTTCAATAAAAAAGGAAAGGTAGTGTTCTACCATTTTCTTCCTGGGCCCTGGAATGCTGTCCAATGTGCATCATAATTGTTTATTAATTGTTCTACCTGAAGAAAATTATGATTAAGCTATAATTAAGAATCTCTTAATTATAAAACTTTCTGGGAAAACTATGTGAGAAGGTAATAGACTGAATAATGCTGATCTAAAGTCAAGTGATGAATGAGATGGGATATGACATACGTGGAAACCAGAAAAGATTATTATAACAGAGTCTTTGCCCCAGAATTGATGGGGTAAAACACAGATAAGGTGGTTTTCTGCCTGAACCCTGTTTAACTGGGGAGAACAGACTAAAAGGAACTGATGGATGCAATTTTAGTAAACAGATAAGGCAATTAAACACAGGGCTCTGCTGTTCTGATAGAATTAGTGATAAGCAATATTCTTATTAAATTAAGTGTAAGGAAGGACTGTTTTGGGCTTTATATTTATAAAGAAATTGCTAATTAACATAAAACATTTTGTTTTTACTGTATAAGTTTAGGATGGAATAACTTGGGGGCTAATTAGCCTATTTATATTCTATGGTGTTTTTAAGAACGATGCACCATGCCTGAATTCTGGCTTATGCTGCATAATTAAGTGAAGTTGCTGCTTGGGACAGTGACTATAGACTCCTCAGTGTCATAATTTCACTGGTTTGTAGCTCTGTCAAGCCCATGGGCAGCATCTGAATGGGTAGGTTTCACTAAGCTTCTTTATAGGAAAGTGGCTTAAATGGAAGGAGAAAATGGGTGCCAGTAAAACAGGCAATAGTTTGGCTGGTTAGGTAGTGGGGTAGAGATCCTGAAAATCTCAATTTTTAGAAAAATTTGTGAAGGAGGGAGGTACGAAGCATGGTCTTTGGCAAGGGAGAAGCACTTGTTCGGCTGTGGGACCATTTCTGTTTCAGAGTTAACTGGCCTAGAGCAAAAGAGGAGTGGGAGAGAGAAACATCATCATTTTGAAAGGAATCCAAGCAGCTCTCTACTGTCTTTAACCTTTTTGACCTTCTGGGAGGGAACTGTCACAGGTACCAGCTGAGGGCAATAAATACTGCCATAGTTAGTGTCACTGGGTAAAAAACTGCTCAGCTCATGTTGTTTAAATCAGATGATAATTGTTTATTGATTTATTAACAACATGTAATTATCTGGTAATCTGTGAACTACACATTCAAGGTCAGTATCAGCAATACAACAGAAACCATAACATTAGACACTTACAAAATACTCATAAGAACCTACAAATTTCTAAACATGCTTCTTTAATCCTCAAAAATAGCAATTCTCCAAAGTCCTAATCCCATCACCACAGGCCCTATGGATCTCAAGCTCATCCCCACTCCTGGCTGGGCAGATTCCCCTATTTCCCCACCCCTTCTGGGAGATGTGCAGGTGCTCCAGTTCCATACACATCCATGTGACCCTCCACAACTTGCTCACATGCTGGTGAGAAGCCCCTCTATGAGGTCACACAGGCCTGTTTGAGGTGGAGGGGCCCTTCTTGCTGCACCCTGCACCATCACCCCACTAAGTGGCGCAGGCTACATCTCTGAAGGGAAGGCTACTTCATCAGGTCTAGGCAGAAGCCACAACACCAGTGAGGGGACGTGTGTCTGTGTCAATCCCACTTTGACTGCTGCTCTGTTACCAAGGTCTTTTCCCTCAATCACAATTAAAAAAACCCCAATTATATTCATGCAGATTTCTCTTTCTCAAATGTCTTTTGATAATCTCTTGGTTAGTGTTTGATCTGGCTGATGGTAGTCTCATGCAAGCTTTGTCTTTGTTAAATGCCTTATACTCTTATCAGGTTTTTGGCAAATGCTTTGTGACAGTTTTGGGTAGGCCATTTGTATACAGTCTTCACGCTCACATATCATGTCAGCTGTTACTATCCAGATCATGTCATTAATAGGGGCCTTGAGACTTCCCCACACTTAGTTTCCAAAGTCTTGCATGAAATTAGAAGATGACCTAATGTATACAAGTTGTCCTGTTTTTTGACATAAGACCTAGGTAGAAGTAATACATCAGACCAAATGATACATCTGGGAGAATCAGCCATTGTTTTGGACATATTATCTGTCCTGTTTTTTCTGATTTTTCTTTTTCTTTAACTTGATTCTGCATCCTATAAAGACTCTTTTTCTGTGTGTTGTACACAAGGCCTACAAACTGCACCGAACTGTTTAGTTTGAATCCAGGACATAGATAAATGGGATGTTTAGGGAAGGGATATTTTCAAGTTCAGGGCATGTGTGGGATTGGTCAGAATTGATGCCTATTGTGTCTGGCTGAAAGGCTTCATCTTCACAAAGATATAATGAACTGCCTCTTTTGCCTCAGAGGCCAAAGGAAGAGCAATGCTGCAGCCTACTTAAACTGAAGTAGAGTTAGAAGTAGACAGGCTGACAAAATTGAGATTTTCCAGAAGCCTAGGTAGCTTCACTGAGACTAAGGCATTTATTTTTATATATGTAAACACAGTGGATGTTAAGTAATCTAATTTAAGTCTTTCCATGTGCTACCATATTCTTGCAATTTAATCTTTCCTTCACTAATGCATACGTATTCTGTAACAAAGTACCTCTAACACCTTAAGTGCACATGAGGAACCAATAAATGTAATCTTAAATATTTATCTTGTGTTGTTGCTTTTTTTGGAAGATTACTGTGACTATTTAAACAAATTCACTTCCAAATAAGGATAGACATGTGGATGCTACAGATTTTCATGTTTTCCGTTGTCTCTGAAAATGTTACTGCTGATATCTTAGATTATAAACATTCAGTGTTCCAGTCTTTCTAACTGAATTTTAGGTTTAGTGATACCATTAAATATTAGCATGGTGATGCAAAAATAATAAGGTCAGCTGGTCTTTGATTCAACATCCGTTAATGATGCACAACCCATGGAGGAGGAAATACAGGATGCATTTTGTTAAGGTTCAGGTGATGCTATTTGTTCATTATTTTCCACTATCATGAGCAAAGGTGGTGATTTATATTGACTCAGATTGTCCTATCTGAATAATGGTTGTGTTCTCAGAACTTTATGCAGCAGCATATTGTCATAGTCCGAAAAATGTGGATTGCGGCTGCTCCAGAATCTATGCAAAACCTAAACACAAGAATTTTTCCAATCAAAAGACACTGGTCTTAACCAGTGAATGTTTTGTTCGTTCTGATGTTCAGTTATAACTTTCTGATAGTGCTTTTCAAAATCTGAAGCTGTGCAATTACAGTATTTAGAAATACAGTCTATGAAATTATTGGTTATGGTGCTGTTTGCATTCCCAGGTAATATGGTATGATTCCTGATCCCTACTGCATGACTTTGGGGCTTCTGAAGCAGAGGATTCTAGTGAAATTATTCGTATAAGAAGGAGAGTTGTTTGGTTTTACTAACCCTTGTCTTAGGATGAGAATCTAATTCATTACAATCAGTTGCAGAAAATGAAAGATCAATACAGCTGAATCAAACAAATGACTTTTATTCACAAAAAGATTTTATTGATATAGTCCTGGACAGATCAAACCACTCTTGAAAATTATTTTCTGAAGTTAGTTTCACTAGTGCAAAGTACTTTAAATTTCTAATTATATCAGAGAACTAGTGTAGAATTTATATATGATTTGTCAGTGAGTTGACATCTATGAAAGTTTTTAATGTATCTTGGCAACTAAGTTATTAATTCTGTTTTCTTGCATTACTGATATTAGATTGGATTGGGGACTTCCTGTGAAATATCTATCAACATTCAGAAAAGATGAAGCTCTTTAGATAATATCCTACAGTTGATACTTATTCCTGAAAAGTTTCAAGTAACTTAGTCAGAAGTATTGTGTAAATCTGATTATTGTTCTTGAAAATAGTAAGCTGTGTTTTCACGTACATCAGCTGTATCATCCTTGCATATGCAGTATTTGATGTCATTCACAAATGCTGCTTGTAGAGACACCAGAGATATAAAGCAAAGTGTACTAACACTGTAAAGGACAGACTTAGCCTGTGTTCTTAGCAATAAATTTCATTAGTATCCCTATGTATTTTGGAGAGTTGAAATTGGAGATGTAATGAAAATACATTAAAAACTCTGAAATGATATGGATAGTTCAGTTTCAAAAGAAAAATCATCAACTTCCAATGGTTAAAAAGTTAAGTGGCCTCACTTTTCAGGATAAAAACATAAGCTAGCTCTGTGGCCTGCTTTCTGTTGGGTTTCTGTGCTACATTCCAGAAGACCTGTCACCCCGGCACATTTTTGGCAATGTAAACTGGATTAGAGGTGGGAGAGAAGCAGCAGAGCACAGGATATTATGACAGCATGGGTCTTGCTTAGAGGTTCATAGGAAGAGTAACCCTATTTGCTGCACATGGTTACTCTGACATCTCCATCTGCTGTCCTCCCTTGCTGTCATCATTTGCTAGCTGTGCTACTTTCTATTCCCATCCCTATCTTTCCCAGCAGAATTACTCAGTGAAAATTAAGTCTTGTAACCCACTACATCTTATTACATCAGGTAAATACAAGCCGAACTCTGAGGTATCTTGCCACCACCACTTAACACACATGTAGGTTTTCTCTCTGTTGCTGGCAACTGTTTACATTGTGACATTAAGACTGAACTTGCTGCCCATACAGAAAATAAGCCGGCAAACATGGCCTGGAGTGTAGCCAGAGGGCATCCTATAAAGTGCATGAAGCTGTGTGTGCCTGTTTGGTGGTGTAGTGTACAGGGAGTCGCTTCAGAGCAGGCTGCCACGTAGACAGGAGGCATGCTGAGATCACAGCTGCTCTGAGGACTGCTCACTGGAAGAAAGGCAGGCATGACCGGTAAGAGTTGGCATTGCTCTGCTCTGTAGCAAAAGTTTTTTTCTCCCTATAGGCTAGGTTTCCCTCCCCCTGTCTTCTCCAATTACTTATAGCTGTGAAGAACTTTAGGCGTCTGCAAACATTTAAAAATCTGACCTTAAGATATCAGGGGGGAGGGTTTCAAAACAATGTACAGGCCCAGCTGGCACTGAATCTTTAGACACCTGAACACCTCTAAAAATTGGGCCCTTGGGCACTTTTAATAGAAAGTTGGCTACTTTTCTGCAGATATATATATAAAAATATAAAATTCTTGGGTAATAATCCATAATGCTCATTGACAAAAGGTAGCTTCCTGAATTAATGTAGCATATCTAGGCATTTTTCCAATGAAAATATTGGCTAGATGCTACTCTGGTTAAAGATACAGTGAACGAATAGCTTCAGGTAGGCAGTGCCAAGGGGGTATAGCATCTCCTCAAGCTGAAGAGGTGCTTTGTGCATGCTTTGATGGGAAAGGAAGGAGTAAAAGCAGCAACTGCTCCCAGATTGTGGAAAATAAATACTGAAGAAAGAGAAAAGGTAGCTATTAACTAAACCAATTTTAGGTTTAGTTCCACATATGCATGATAGCGTTGTCCAAATTTTATACCTTGCACTAGATGTCATTTCAATCAAAGTGGCAGTAAGAAAATGTGTATAAAGGCAAACAAATTAATACACCAGCAGTTGTGACCAAGTCATTTTTTAACCAACGCTGGAATTAATTTGCAATTTTTTAAGACACTTGCATATATATTTTTTTAAAATTGCTTTTGAAATCCATCTCCATAAACTGAGGGGTCCGCCTCTGCAAGAACTTTCTCATTACTGATCGGGCAGGCTTTGTTGCTGCTCTTGCGTCTCTTTCCCTGGGCAAGAGGAGCTAGAAAGAATCCGTAGTAGTAAAAAAGATTAAGAAAAATAACTTGTCAGTGCTCAGCTTTTCAAGAAGTTTGTTTCCATACACATTAGAGAATGGGATAACTTTAAACTACATGTGTGTTGGGAATGCACAGTCCTGGGTTGCACACTAAACTGAAGTAGCACCCCCTTCTACTGCATGCTGTGTAGATGTATAGATGAAGGGGCCTCTGCACCTGTTCTTTAGATGTACAGATCCATTCTAAATGCACTGAATTACTTGTTAGTGTAGGCATAGGTAGGTACTTTCTCCTCCATTTGGTATGCCAAGTAGCACTCTAGTATCTGAACATACCATAATGTTTCACGTATTTATTCTCCTGTACACAAATGTGCAGTGACTAAATAGGAAACCATTAAAATCTTGATGTTGAAACATGTATGTGTGTGTATATATATCATTACATATACATACACACACGTAATATTAAAGGCTATAATCTACCCTCGTAGGCTAAATGGCTTTAGAACCTTTCTGATACTGCAACTGCCTGGCAAGGAGCAACCTGTGTCTGAGTTCTTTTAAACTGCTGATGTTTAAAATGCAAAGTTTGCCCCTAAACTGGCAATTAGCATGGGCAAGAGGCCTTTTCCAACCCTACAGCTGCTCCTGGAAGCAATAAGGGCCATTATGAGAATTTAGTACTAGAAACGACTGAATTTCAGTGTTTAGGAACATTCCCTTGCACTTTAATTTACTACTGCGCATGTTGCCAAAGAAACGGCTGAGTTGTTCAACCTGAGTGTACTCACAGCCATGTGGGAAGCATGTGACCATGTACTTCACACTATGCTGTATGGCATTTCCAAATAGCAGGCAATTCATCCTTTCCGTTAGTTAACAATCAACAATCCTGGTGCTAGAACACACCTCTCTTCTCTGTATGTGTGAATACACATTTTAAAAAGGAGGGGGAAGTCATTAAGAAATCCTTGCTGGCTGTGGTGCATGCCCTATTTTAGCTTGTTCAGCAGTAAATGGGATAAAAATTCTTCACTCCTGCATAAGCCTTCCCATTAGCAAATTAAGAGGAAGAAATGGGTCGGTAATGAAAAATGCTTGGTTGGAAATGTTCAGAAATGAAGTTCAGTAACACATGTAATAGCATTAGGTGGTCATAGGTTTATGGGACATATTGATTAGCTAATGGCAATAAAAAGAAAAGATCAGGATGTTGCATACAGTCTGTGATATCTGAGCCAGAGACACTGTGGTCCATCGGTGATTTGTGAGATCCTGAGGAGGAGGACATGGTACACTAATAAATCCACAGAGAGGAAAAAGCTCTCGTGCTGGCACTGATTTTACCACTCTCTCTTTATGGAAATATATGTTGAAGAAAACAAAATGTTTTGCACAAGAAGACCAGCTGTGTGAACAAGGGGATGAGTCTCAGATATGGTTCTGCATTGTAAATACTAGAAATTCTGAAATAATGTTTTGCTTGTCTAAATTTTAGAAACAAGAAACAGCAACTATTCCTGGGTATCCTGGGCAGAGTGAAACATTTTGTGGCAATCCACTATATCCTATAGAAGACAGCTGTGCATTTGTGGCACTGGAAGTTCCCGATTTCTTGGGCCAGTTTGTCAATTTTAATTACAAGACTCATTCTCCCCATTTATGTTTTATTTCTGTGGGACCTGTTTGGCACAATATGCAGAATGTATATGGGACTTACGCTATATCATCATGAAGGCATTCAGAGACTTGTCTTCAGAGGTTAATAGGCAATAAACTGGAATAGGGGTGGCTGACCTTCCTGACCTTGCAGGGTGCTCATCAGAACCTTCCTATGCTTGAGAGCCCCGAGATTCATATCATGTCTTGGACTGATGAGGAAAAATGGGGCTTTCAGGGTAGTTCACAGGAGGGGCATGCTAGCAGTACTCTGGACTGTCACAGCTCCTAGATTAAGCCAGGAATGGCCTTCGCAGGACTTGCTGGCTCGTTTCCTCCACAGCTAGGGATCTCTATTGCCTGTTCCCAGCATTGCCTCACTGCTAGCTCTGCCTGTAGCCACCATACAGGAGTGCCACTGCTTGAGAATAAAGTGAGAGCCAAGGGATGACTGTAGTATAAGAGAATTTCCAGATTTCATACCTGAATTACTAGGTGAAATTCCACTATTTTGCTGTATTTTTCCTGTTCAGCATTTTATACTGTAATACGTATTACACTCTATGGAAAATGCAAAGTTACAAGCTACTCTGAACTCTGATTTTAAAGGCTGACCATACAGTGGACAACTTAATCCACTGGCTTTGTGAAATAAAAACTTAAAATGTGGACTCCGAGGCTGATTCCTATAGTGGATATGAATGCAGGGAAAAGCTTGATTTGTATTCTCCTTTGACCTATAGAAAAGGTAGTGACATTATTTGTGATGTGAAAAACCTTATTTCTGCTGCCGAAGTGCTCTTGAAATCATAGCCTAACAGAAGACAAGCATCCTTATTTGGCTAACCTGTATGTAAAAGCTGCATAACTTGCTGTGGCCATTTCACAACTCCTCTGGAAATAACTTTTAAAGATACAGAAAAGAGATTTTACATATGGTTTGTGTAAGGAATTTTTATTGCCTCTTATATTTAACGTCTGCATCAGGAAACTAGACTATTTGTGTTTCTATCCTCTAGAAAACCAATCCTGTCTTCATTATCCAAGCCATCAGTCCACAGACAAAGGGGAGAAACAAGAAACAAATGACTACATTGACACCCAGATCTTTCCTATTTTATCTTGACAGGGTTTCATTTATACGATGGTGTATTTTTGCCTTGCAGCCATTGCCTCCTGTTACTCTTTATGGTAATTGAAGCTGGGCCCAAAAGGCCTTAGAGGCTTGTATCTTCTCCTCACATGAGTGACACTTCAGTGATAAACTTGAACTTAAAGTTACTGAGGCGTAACTGAGGGTTCATTTGATAGCTAGTGGTTTTCAGCAGCACTGCAGGGCTTCAGGGGCTCAGCGTGAGCGAGATTGTTAATGTCCTGTGAGGGAAAACAATAACACATTTCATTAATGCGTTCATGTGTGAAGCATCCATTAGTGCACTGGAGGTATTAATGACGTTATGCTTTAAACTGACATGTGGGGCATGACAGGAATTGCAAGGTCTGATGAGAACAGATGACAAGATAAGCAAATATTTGAACGGCTTCATTTGCCTGCAGGTCAAACCATGATGCAGGCGAACTGAGAAAGCTAAAACCTGGGAGAGATTAGTGTTTTCCTAGCACGGACTGAACTGCAGGAAAGCTGAAGAAAGATTGTTTACTAAGTAAATAGAGTGGTCAGTAAGGCCAATAAATATGTAAAAGGTACAAGCTTAATTATCAGTGAGCCTCAGTTGGTAATTCTAATTTAATTTGGGTTAAATTGTTAAAGCCATAGCACACTTCAAGGTATAGATATGCACACAAACATATTGCTTGTATGAATATTCTTTTTATATTACAGTTAATTTCCCTCTTTCTGCCCGCTGTGAGGATTTAAAATATATAGCCAAATAAGCTGCTGACTAAATCAACAAGATTATTGCACTTTGTGCCAGAACTGAATTTTGCCATGGGATTTTAATGAACCAGTTTATCTGCAGGTCAGCAGAAAGTGTTAGAGTTGATAAGATTATTTTTTCTTCTCTGATTGTCATGCACGTTGTTTATTTTGTAAGGTTCAAAATAGTCGTAAATTAGCAGACAAAGGCCTGTTCCCCTGTTTTGGACCACTGTTGGATTGCTACAGGAGTCTTGCAGCGCAAAGGATTTGACAGCTGCAGCTCAGCCGTTAGATGACAGTAGTGCACATCTCAATGCCATCCAGCATAATTTAACATGAATGATCTGACATGCTTGGCAGCTCCTTGAAGAAGGGGGAGGAAAAGGCCACTCTTTTGCTAGCTCTGATTCAGAGTGATTTCGTACAACCAGACTTTTCCTTTTCAGAAGTAGTGACACTCACTAGCTGGCTAATGCAATGAGATTGCGCATTATGAATATTGTGTTAGCGTTGCTGTGCAAACCCAAACCCAGCAACTTTTGCATTGTCAGTCCTTTAGGATTCACAAATAAAAACCTGCCCATTTCACCTAAATACCTTCAAATACATTAACACTTCACACCTCACTATCCTCTGATTTTCATATTTTAGTCCAATGTGGTGATTTCCTGTCCAGGCCTTTGTCCTTGTACA
This sequence comes from Pluvialis apricaria, assembly GCA_017639485.1. Classification (NCBI taxonomy): domain Eukaryota; kingdom Metazoa; phylum Chordata; class Aves; order Charadriiformes; family Charadriidae; genus Pluvialis; species Pluvialis apricaria. Next base: position 44,256,027 of record CM030044.1, on the reverse strand, counting down.
TTAATCAGTGTTGTAATAATTGAAAAATTAAGCAAACATTTCTGACACTTTTTCACACTGAAATTCTGGGAAGGTTGCTCAGAAGTTTCCATTACAACTGTTGTCACAAATATACCTTATTTGAGCTGAAATTTTACATCCATCGACTTTCCCTGAAGATACATTTTTGGGAGAGCTGAAACCCAGTCCCTTCAATCAGTTGGAGTCATCAGGAGGTGGGAAAACATACTTTTTGACTGCATAGTTTACCAACAGGTAAAGATATTGCCAAGGACAGTGTATGTTTTCCTTTTTAATAAGCTGCAGATTTATACATACGGTTTGCTTATTTTTATGCTTGTCTTCGTCTCAGGCTGTCTATGAGAGAGCATGCTGAAGGACTGCACGTTAACTCTCTCCCACTGGCTAGTCTAATTTGCACCCCTTTTTGTTTCTTGGCCATCCATCCTTCAAATTAGCTTATGTTATGTTTCCTCCTCAAAATGGTCCTTAGACCAGAAGGAATGGGAAATGTCTGACTGGTATAGTAAATTGGGAAGGGAGTCAGGGTTGAACTGCAGGGAGCTGATAGTAGCCTATTCTTACTTAGGTGCTCCTGTAATAGGACAGGTGAGAGGGAGCTGCGTGAGAATGACCCTGCAGACTGATAGCTGCTAAACTGCGTTTCAGTGTTCTAAGCGATGCATCAGTTTGGGCTTTGAGTTCTGTCTGCCCTTACTCTTTCTGCTCTTAGTTTTGCCTCTAAGCGTCAACATTTTTCTTGTTAAGACAGGCACTACTGATTACAAATTGCCAATTAAAAAAAAAAAAAAGTTTTCTAGGCTGTGGATATTTGCTTAATGCGTTCATATCTCCTTTTCAGGGTCCTCTGCATGCCATGGCCTGAGCTCACCACACAGTTTATTTTTATATGATTTACAGTCTGCTCTAGAAATGGGAATGATTTTGATAAACAGTTGAACTTTTGAATGCTTATTTGAACTGAGCCTCCAAGCCTTTGGTGACTTTCTGTTGCTAATGCTGAACTAGTGCCTCTGATGTTGATGATGACAAGGGGTGGTGTCTGTTGCTGATGCCGAATGTTAAATAGTGAAGACAAGAGCATAAGAGAAAAGAAGGTCTTTGAGCATGAATTATCCCATGGCAACAAAGTGACACTATAGTATTTTTTATAGAAAATTTGACCTTTTTAACGAGGGCATGTCTCGAGGTAAATGACAAAATGCCAGGTCTGCCCTTTGCCTTTCATGTCGAAAATGACTGACCAATATTTCTTCCCATAGCATGCTTTATCTAAAAGAAGATGAACAGGGGACAGCTGAAGAATCTGAGGAGCCATAAGCCTATACAGAAAGTAGGTCTATAAAGTTGGAGTTATTACAGGCATGCAGACTGTACTCCACAATTCATGCACAGAGGGACCTGACTTACAGAATACAAATCCAAGAGTTTTTTCAGCCCAGCTGCAGTAAGACTGATGCACAGAATTTTTTTAAGGGTGTCTAATGTCAGATCAATGAGTCCAGCCTCAGTGATAAAAGCTTATGCTTCAAGACAATAAAGGTGTCAAATCATCCTTTTGATGATGTGGTATCCACGTTGCATTCCATGGTTTTGATCTCCTAAATGTGCTAGTACTCCTCTGCTTAAAACACTCCTTCTGAGGTGAAATCGGATTTGGGAATGAGCTCTACAGGGGCACAAGTGGTTATGGTAGAGTGAGAAGTTGAGTGTTGGCACCCTACTTGTGAGAAATGAGTTAATAGTGTGAGTTTCCTGCTTTATAACATCATAACGTAGTCATCATAAACATTCAGGAAAGCCCTTTTAAACTGTAAGAATATGTGGCATATAGTTTCTAACCTTTGCTTTTACAACTTGTAGAGCCAAAATTAAATCTTCCCAGAATGTCTCTCAGGTTTTTTTTGATTGTGAAAAGCTGTGGTTTCTTGGAGTGAGAGACTCATGGCACACTGGATACTTGGAACTGAAGGTGCTAAACATGTGCAACCATTCAGCTAAGGTCCCCTTGGTCACTTGCTTTTCGGATAGAGTCCTTTAAGCCAACTGTTAAGATGCACAAGGATATATTCTCCCACCCACCTTAGGTTTATTACAAGCTGAGAATGTCCAACTTACACCAGGGGCCTGGCAAATTCTTTCTTCAGCTCTGCCATTTGGTTTAAAATAAAAGCTTTCACCCAAAAAAGCAAACCAGATGATTGACAACTAAGTGTTTCTTTTTGCAAAGACAGCCCTCAAAACCTGTGTCATTAGGCTTGTAGAGTAATTCTGTCACATTACTTCAATAACTCTTGCCTCTTGCTTGCTTCCAAGACTTCCTCACAGTCTTACTTAATGTTTCTACTCCATAGCAAGCAGCTTTCTGCCCCTCTAGTTCCTTCATGGACACAAAGGAGGAATTCAGGACAGGGGAGGCTCTTCAAGGGATTGTATTGAGAAGAAGCAGGTAAACGGATCTCAGACAACTTCAAATGCCCTGTCTGGCTGATAGTGATAGTAAGAATGTCCTTGTTTTTCCTGCAGTGATTTTGCTGTATGACAAGTTCATTCTCTCATCCCACAATGGGATTCCTTGGTAGAGCCCCTGTAAGGAAGCATGAGATACACCACAAATCTAAGTTTGTGCTTTGTTTCTTTTTATTGTGGTTTTTTTTTTTGTTTGTTAGGGGTGTTTCTGGTGGGTGGGGTTTTTTTGTTTGTTTGGTTTGGTTTTGTTTGTTTTTTTAAGTTGGATTTTGGGTTTGCTTTTTTTTTAATGGAATGTAGGATTCAGGAACGTTTGGTTTCCTTCTTGGTGGGCTATGGTGACTTTCAAACATCTTGTGAAACTGTCACTATATGGTGTAAAACTTCATTTGGGAAACTGGTCACAGAGAGACTCTGCAAATAAACTGTAACTCCAAATGTGTGTCTCTTCCACATAGTGGTTTTTATGGCCTTTATGTTCACTGTTCATATTTTAAGTGTCACTTTTATTAGAACAGGCAAATTTGTGTTGTCTTCTGTGGCTGTGAGAGTTCATAAGCTGCTGCAGGCATCTTCTCAGAGAACTTTTGAAAACTGCTGAAGAAATACTGGAAGGAATCTGAGTAGCAGGCAGTCTGCAGTGTAAATTTCTTCCACATAGCTGAGCACTAGGAATTATGCTGGTTTAATATCTGATATGAACTTTCATATAAACAACTGCTGATTTGCAATTAGTAACTAGAGAGAGTTTTTCACAATTTGGCTACTTTGTATTTCACTGTTTATCATCCACAAATGATGGTCTTCAGCAAAGTGATCTTTCCTATCGCTGTAATGTCACATTCTAATCAATGGGCATGCTTTGAAAGTTTTATAATAAATGAAAATTAACATGAAATGTTAGCAGTTTTTTTGCTATTGATAGTCCACATATAATACTAGGCCTTCAGGATGTTTTATACATTTATACATATGTAAGTACATAAGAAAATAATAAAGTGCCTACCACTATGTAAGACTGAAGTGAGCTGTCTATATCCTAAAACAAGTAGGGCAAGAGATGAATTCAGAGGAGAGCGGATTAGTCGAAACTCATGTGAAGTAACCCATGGCATGCTCTTTTAAAAAAAAAATAATGAGGTGACCGTGGATCTTCCTGGTGCAGTGAAATATTTGAGAAGTTTGAATGGTAGAAAGGGTACCTATGTGAGCTGGGATTACAAAGACTTTTCATGTACTACAAGTAACATATGTCTGTGAGATCAGTATTTCAATGACTTCATTAAGAAATGCATGAATGATGTATGAGGACCAAACCTGGCTTTAGGACCTTGCTCTGCCAGAGATTTTGGAAAATAAGCACAAGAGAAAGGAGAAGAATGGAGTAGTTAAGCAGCCTGGCTGTTTTTGTTTGGGCCAGTTCAGTGAGAGGAAGCATCTGAAATTTAATCCAAGAAGAGTGTGAAGATATGGAGTTTAAAGCTGCTGAAAGGAGAAACATCTGAGGCAGAAGGTAAGTGGGTCAGATGAGCAAGCAAGAGAACAATTGTTTAACAGAGAGCATTTAAGAGTTTGCAATTTTAAAAAAAATTGCTGGATTTTCCTGTTGTTTTATGTACTGTGTCTTTCATACAACTTGTCTGGCAATAAAATGGCAGTGTTTCTGAATATTGTTCTCAGATACCTTCTAGGAAAAAACAGCAGTTTTGAAGTGTCTGGAATGATATAATTTCTGTGCTTACCCTGCTGTGCCATAGTATATTTTTACTGACAAACATAATAATAAATCAGTAATATGTGGCATATTTCATTTAGACGCTAATTGCAGTTCTAGCTCATTATTGATATTAATGATCCAGCAACTCTAACTGTTAAGGGATGAACAATGCTGAAAACATGGTCCATAAGCTTGCTACTCTTTTAATAGACTTGGATGAGAATTAGAATATGTATGCAAATTGGGGGCTAAAAGGAGTAGGAGTCTTTCAGCCCTGTTGAATCAGTTCATTTTATTGGAAAGCAACGTAATGTTCATTTGGACGGGTGTTTTGACTAGTAGCTGAGCAGTATCTTCGGCCTGGGCACTAGGTGTCAGTCTCAGAGCTGATAGAGAGGAGAGAGCTATGAAAAGCTCCTGTGTGGTTGAATTTTGCAACATTCTGTTTTTCTTGGGTATCAGCAAACTGCACTGATTCTTAATGCAAGCACAAATGTGAGGTAAGAAATGAATAAAGTATCTGAAGAGGATCAGTGCTTCTTTCCCAAAAGGTTCCTGTGATGCTTAGTGCTGCCTTTGGGGAGTGGGTGTGTGGGGAGGTGGGTGTGGTGGGGGGAAGCTCTTTACATATTGGTAACAATCCCACGAAGGAGAAAGTAGAACCATGGTATCAATTCAGGAGTGTAAAAAATTACTGCAGTGTCCTGCACTTTTGGTCCCCTGGGTTGGGCTGAGGGGGAAAGGTGGGGCATGAATTTCTGGACAGGTTGTGTCTTTGTACAAGTAGTATTGACATGTCTGAAGAGACCTGATTTTTTTTTTTATTAAAAAAAAAAAAATTATGTACCTACATCTGTCAAATGCTTAAGAAAATATCGTTTCTGACAATGCAAAAGAAACCTGAAGGGTATCACCAAAAGGGCAACATCTAGCACAACTCTTTTGAAAGAATGTGACTTTCTTTAGCTTTAGTTGAGATGCCACCTGACATCCTTGGTCAAATGCAAGTATATTGACCGGTAGCTAGGAAAAGTAACATTTTAGGAGATTACTGAATGCTAATTGTTAACTGGCCAAGCAAAATAACTTGTTCGCATGTCAGTTGCTAATCGGTGAACATGAATAGAGCAGTCCTCATTGATCATGGGAAAAAAAAAGTTATGTACTTTTAAAGTATAAAGTTATTAGCTAACATGGTTTCATTCCAACTTTCATGAAGTTTTCCAAAATATGTAAGTTCATGTTACAAAATATAGATCAAGATTCCAATTTGAAATTGCTCCATATTAAAAAGGGGTAACTCAAAGAAGCTTAGCTAGAGTAATCTCTTATTTTCAAAAAGCAAAACGACCTTTTTGCTAGATTTGGCAATGATTATGCCGGCGATCTGACTGATGTACATTTATGTACGTTCTTCACTTTGCTGTGATCCATAGGTGTAATTCAGACACACACTTAAGTCTGATTTATTCACTGTCAAAATTCATACATGACTAAATTCTATATGATGGTTGAAAATCTACAGAGAGGCTATTATTCTCTACTAAATCTTGTAAGTTATTATAAAGTCGTGAAGAATTCTATTATATATCAATAGAGACTTTGTTTCATCCTTGTTAAATCTATATAGAATTTTTATTGTTCTTGAGTCAAATACTAACCTCCCTGTATGACAGAAAAGCATGCAAAATTTGAGTACATACTGATATCCACAATAAGCCTGGAGTACATTCATTGCAAACCCCAGCGTTTGAACTGTAAACACTACAGATGTAGCTTAATACTTTGTAGCTTAACAGCCTGAAAGCTGTTATTAAATGAGAACTGTTTCTAGCTAGTGTTGTAACAAATTCCTGTCTAAACAGTCAAATTGCTAAAGATCCTTTTTATAGCATTTTGTTGTCTAGCTGTGCAACTAACATGTTATTTACACAGTGCTACTGATGCTCTGGCCTGATTCCAAACAGAGACAGGGTTGGTTGGTCATCGTGACTGATCCATAATTCTTGGCTGAAAGTTTTGGGGAGGTGGAGAAGGAGCTGTACAAAGAAGCTTGTGAAAACTTTTACAAAGTTTTAAAATATATATCGCTAAAGGAAGGCTTTATAACTACTAAGGACAATTGTCTGCTAATTTCTTGGTAACTTGTGCCCTGGTGGCCAAGAAGGCCAATGGCATCCTGGGGTGTATCAAGAGCGTGGCCAGCAGGTCGAGGGAGGTCATCCTCCCCCTCCACTCTGCCCTGGTGAGGCCGCATCTGGAGTACTGTGTTCAGTTCTGTGCTCCCCGGTTCAAGAAGGACAGGGAACTGCTGGAGAAGGTCCAGCAAAGAGCTACCAAGGTGATTAGGGGACTGGAGCATCTTTCTTATGAGGAAAGGCTCAGGGACTTGGGGCTTTTTAGTCTAGAAAAAAGAAGACTGAGGGGGGATCTTATCAATACTTATAAATACTTAAGGGGAGGGTGCCAGGTAGATGAGAAGAGTCTTTTTTCAGTGGTGCCCAGTGATAGGACAAGAGGTAACGGGCACAAACTGGAGCACAGGAAGTTCCATCTTAACATGAGGAGGAACTTCTTTCCTTTGAGGGTGGCAGAGCACTGGCACAGGCTGCCCAGAGAGGCTGTGGAGTCTCCCACACTGGAGACATTCAAAACCCGCCTGGACGCCGTCCTGTGCAACTGCTGTAGGTGTTTCTGCTGTGGCAGGGGGGTTGGACTTAGATGATCTCCAGAGGTCCCTTCCAACCCTCACCATTCTGTGATTCTGTGATTCTGTGTAACTTGAAGCACACAATGTCCTCCATAACTTACCTTGACTTTAAAGGGGAAATACAGAGAATGACTATCAGTTCTGGGACTCTTACTTCTTAGATGAAAACCTTGCTCTTTTACCTCACACTAGAGAACCACTCCATATCAATACTGTTTAAATATATTTTAAAAAATGTTTTCCCATCTTTATGTACTGTATGCATATACTGTTTTTAAAATTAACTTTGGTGTTTGCATAAGTAGAGCTTCATTATGGGCATAAATTACTCTTCTTTTGAAGATCTGACTGACAGTGTTATGCTGCTCCTGAAACAGTTGCAAATAAATATACTGTACAGCTTTATGCAGTGACTCAAATCTGCTAATCTAACAATAGAGATGGAAGATCAGTCAGATGTTTTCAAATTTCATCCTTCCTCTGGATATCCTGTATCTCAATGCTCAAATTTCATGTTACATAGACAGAATAACAATGATTTAGCAAACCTGTCATTTCTCAACCTGATAACTGCCCTAAGACCTCTGCTTCTTTGTTCCAGCATTGAATTCTGTTAGATGAGTTTGTTTGTTCAAAGTAGTAATAAAGTCAGCTGAGAAGATAGCAACCGCCTTAAAGATCCTTTAAGTACGCACACTTTTTGAGAACACGGGTCACTGTTGCATGTATGTTTTCCTGCTGAAGTTCCAGTATCTTGGGAAGAAGCACTTTAAAACCAAATTCAATTTATAAATCATTGCAATCCCAACAAACTTTCTACTACTACTATATGCATCCTATTGTAAACCACATTTCTTTCTTGTTAGTGTGCATTGCATGTTGTTTTCTCAACTTAAGCACTAATTGGAAGGGAAAAAGTGCAAAATCTTATTATTTCATATTAGAATTTTTCTTGTAAAACTTCAGCTATGAACTTCTATTTTATGAGAAAAATTTGGTAGGTTTAGATCAGCTTGAACTGGCAACAGTATGAATTTTTCTTATGTGAGACTTTTTTTTAAGCACCATTGATGTAGCCTGGTACACATATTATGAAATTTGATAAGCATCTTGAGTAACTCAAGTTTGGTGACATCCTGGAGAGAAGCGGAGTACATGATTTCATTCAGATAGTGACAGTGGACCTTCCTGAAACTGGCTGATACCAGAAACTCTTCAGAAGTCTCCTGAATGGAGTAAAAAGGGAGATTTTCGATTTATTTTTTTATGTTATCATCTTCATTCTGGTTAGTGTTCATGCTGAAGTACACACATCACTAAACTTTGACTCTGAAAACCCAGGCATATTTGCAGTGTAGGGAAACACAACTCCTTTGAAATGTCTGATATTAAAGGTTGACTCACCTCTTTCCAGATGATCATGCACAATGCACCAGTAAAATCAAAGGTAAGAAATAACTTTGCATTGGAAAGGACATTTGGAACTAAGGCTTGTATAACTAGTGTGGGTGGAAGGGTTGCCATCTGTTCTCATGTGTTTAAATGTGCATCACTACCCAAGGTGACATGTGACCTAATAATTGTAAATTGATGTCATTAATAAGCCTTGGATTCAGCTTTGTATTCTACCATTGACTTTCTGAAAATTTTATGTAAGATCTTTTTAACCAGTTTCTCAGTAGTATTTATATATGTAATTCCTTTGAAAATACAGCCCTTCTGCCTTTTTATCCTTCACTACCTCATCTGAGAAGTGTATCTACAGTGTCAACATGCCTGAGAAGATAGGTGTGAGGATGAAGACACAGAGGTCTTGAAGATCATTGGCTGCTTCTCTACTGGGTGTCACATAATTACTCCTCAGATGAGGAACAGGATCAACACAGCAGCTGATGTCCTGAATTTTAAGGACTCGGTGAAATATGTTATTTCTGGCACTGTTGGAATGCACTATTTGTGAAAACCTTTTTGCCTACCTCTAAAATGTGCTCCTAAACCTCTTTAGGAAGAATACTGACACTGGATCCACCTTTGCATGTGTTCAGCAGGTGAGGTTTATTGCTTGAACTGATTGCTCTTTCCATAAGTCACCCACAAAGGACTGCTTCTTCAGCAGCTGCTTAGTTCAGTTCCCTTCTGTTATTGTCCACTTAATGCCCATTCCAAACGAAAAACTGTGAAAAATTGTACCTGGTAAGTTTGGACATGTTTTTGGCAATATCTGGGGTGACTTGTTGATTGATAAGCACCTCACAAAAATACACAGGGGATTATTGCCCTTCAGAGATTCCAATAAGTACTAGTTTGCAAATTTGGCAAGCATATTAAGGTGTTTATATGAACTGGGAAAGATTTAAGCTGATTTTCTGAGAAACAGAAAGATGTGTCCTAAAAAAAAAAATAATAAAAATATCAATTTGGAAAAATGGTGATGGTGACAGTGGAATTGTCTTGCTCTTGGGGTGGGGGGTGGGGGAGGAGCTCAGATTTTTGCCCAAAAGCTAGGGAGAGCCACAGGAATCATTATTTTTCATAGTACTAAGAAATATGTGTAGAAAATGCTCGGTGGACTTTAAATAATCAAGGATATTTTTGAACTAGTTCTAGGGGAAAGAAGGAAATGGGCTTGTCTGATATTCAAGACAAGTAAGTTGTGACAATGCACTGTCACCAGGGTGAAAAAATAAAATTGCCTTACGTGTAGACTTGTGGCTTGCTGAAGCTGTCCTGCCCAATTTGCAACAACTTTAACTGTGCAAAAAGAATCTGCCTTGTATTTGGAGGGGTGGCTGAGAACATAGGGCCTTTTTTAATACTCCTGAGTTTGAGACTTACCTTTCCCATTTAAAAAAGGTACCGCTTCTGTTTTCTGCAGTCAGTGAGCCACCTATATTCATCAGCAAACAAGAAAGGTGAAGACATAAATGATAGTGACTAAGCAGTTGTTAGTTTTTCTATCTATTTGTTCTTTTTCTGCCGTTACATGAGAAATGGGTTTGGGTTTGTTTTTTTTTGTTTGTTTGTTGTTTTTTTTTGGTGTGGTTTTTTTGTCTTTTTTTTTTTTTTAATTGAAAATTTAATATAGATATTGACCTGAACTGGTAGCTTAAGGACAGAGCTTTTATTCTGAGGAGAGACACAAGAGAGGAAAACTGTAGGCGTGTATGAGAGATGAAATTACTTAACTGGCATCAACAGATCAGCAACTGTAGGAAAACAGTAGGCAAATATGAGAAAGATGAAATTATATAACCGGTACCAGCAGATGAGCAGACATCAAGACAGAGGGGGAATGAAGGAAGTATAGAAGGACATAAATTGCATGAGGTAGGACATTCACAGAACTGTGCAATATATTATCTTAATGATTAGAGAAGAAACTGGACAGAGGTACTATTTTTTTGATTCCACCACTGTGGGAGGATGACTGGTAAAGAGGTTTTTAAAACATCATAGGTGAGAGGTGGCAAGATTTGCCACTGTTACAGATGCACACGAAAAAGAGAAAGAAGTGAAGGAATCCAAGATGACCACCAGATTTTGACCTCAGTAAAATTAGCTGGGGTGAAAATGCTGCCATCTGTTCTCGTGTGTTTAAGTGTGCATCACTCCCACATGTGACCTAATCCTTGTGAGTTAATTTCTCATTTCTGTGTTCTAACAAAAATGCTAGCCCTGTCCAGTCCCTGTATTTGTTCATCATGCTTAAGTACTCATACAGCTAGGCAGGTCTATATCAACACTGACACCTACAAGAAGTTAATCTAGCTAACTAAAACCAGAATTAGTATTGCTTTTAAAAGAAAATGTTATTTGAACTGAGTTTTAATTATTCCCCCACACCTTCTTTAGAGGCCTCTTTTTAGATTGCCCAGTAGGCTTATGTTAAGTAATGACTGAATGCTATCCTAATTATTAAATGCAGTCAGTACATGTGAATTCTTTTTATTTGTAAGCCATAAGAAAGGATGCACCAGCCAGATACTTGAGTTAGTAAGAAATGTGACACTGAACAGAAGGGCCTGAGAACACCCTTCTCCCTCAGGCTGCACTGGACCGCAGCTGAGCTTGGCAGGTGGGGAGAGATGGCACCCACAGAGAGGAACGTGAGGGAACATGTACGTGGAGACCAGGATAAAGGCACAGTGTAAAAGCAGGAGAGCCAAGACAGATCCCATGTGGCCTGGCTAGGGCTTGCTAACCTTGGTTCTCCTGGCTAACAGGGGAGGTCCCGATGGACTGGAGACTAGCAGATGTGGCGTCCATCTACAAGAAGGTCTGGAAGGAGAATGTGGGGAACTACAGACCTGTCAGTCTGACCTCGGTGCCGGGGAAGCTTATGGAACAGATCATCTTGAGTGCTATTACATGCTATTTACAGGACAACCGGATGATCAGGCCCAGTCAACATGGGTTCACGAAGGGCAGGTCCTGCTTAATGAACATGATATTCTTCTATGACAAGGTGACCTGCTTGGTAGATGAGGGAAAGGCTGTGGATGTTATTTACGTAAACTTCAGCAGAGCCTTTGATACTGCTCCTCACAGCATTGTCATGAAAAAAACTGGCTACCCAAGGCTTGGACAGGTGTACGATCTGCTGGATCAAACACTGGCTGGATGGCCAGACCCAGAGAGTGGTGGTGAATGGAGTTAAATCCAGCTGGTGGCTGGTCACAAGTGGTGTTCCACAGGGCTCAGTGTTGGGGCCACTCCTGTTTAATATCTTTATCAATGATCTTGACAAGGGGATTGATAGCATCCTCAGTAAGTTTGCAGATGACACCAAATTAGGTGGGAGTGTTGATCTGCTTGAGGGTAGGAGGGCTCTTTTGACATATCCCTCTGACCTGGACAGGCTGGATCAATGGGCTGAGGCCACTGTACAAGCTTCAATAAAGCCAAGTGCCAAGTCCTGCACTTGGGTCACAGGCACCCCATGCAGCGCTACAGGCTTGGGGAGGAGTGGCTGGAAAGCTGCCCCGCAGAAAAGGACCTGGGGGTGTTGACTGACAGCCAGCTGAACATGAGCCAGCAGTGTGACCAGGGGGCCAAGAAGGCCAACGGCATCCTGGCCCGCATCAGGAATAGTGTAGCCAGCAGGGCTAGAGAAGTGACTGTCCCGCTGTACTTGGCACTGGTGAGGCCACACCTTGGGTACTGTGTTCAATTTTGGGCGCCGCAGTGTAAGAAGGACATTGAGATGCTGGAGAGGATCCAGAGAAGGGCAACGATGTTTGTGAGGAGTCCAGAGCACAAGTCTTATGAGGAGTAGCTGAGGGACTTGGGGTTGTTTAGTCTGAAGAAAAGGAGGCTGAGGGTACACCTTATCACTCTCTACAACGACCTGAAAGGAGATTGTATAGAGGTGGGCATTGGTCTCTTGATTGGCATCAAGTTGCTCCAGGGGAGGTTTAGGTTAGATATTAGGAAAAAATTCTACACTGAAAGGATTATAAAAGTCAGGAACAGGCTGCCCAGGGAAGTGATTGAATCGCCATCCTTGGATGTATTTAAAAGCTGTCTAGATAAGGTGCTCAGGGACTTGGTTTAAACGTGGGCCCAGTAGAGTTAAATGACGGTTGGACTTGATGATCTTAAAGGTCTTTTCCAGCCATAAGGACTCTATGATTCTATGATTCTAAGCTGGTGTGAACCATTGCAGTAACACAATTACTTGGCTACCTTCACATGCCTCTCTGTTACATTCTATAGATGTATTCTGAGAATGCAAGGAAAGGCATGAAGGGAAATTTTTCCTGATAAGGTAAGGTTTTCTTCCTCCGTTTCAAGAAATGAACCTGATAATTGCCTGCTGCTATCCAGATCTGTTGTGACTTACTTCTTGGGGAAAACATGCCTGCACAAAGGGGTTGTAAGAAGTTAATAAGCTCTTCAGCACCCTATACCCCTTCTGAAAAATGTGGCTATTTTATTTCTATAGCATGAATTTTGGTAGAAATGAAATAATCACTTAGTGAGGGAAGCAACTAAACTCCTTTAAGGGAAGGACCTGGACCTATTCTCATCTGTCTCTGTTTTACAAGGTTCCAAGAGGTCTCGGGCCGCCTGGAACTCTACAAATAAATTGAGCATGGGTTTTGATTTGAACCCAGGTGATGGCTGAAAGCACTCAAACCACAAAACCTTAAGATAGCAATGGCAGAGGCAGGCAGAGGCCGATGCAGCCATGCAACTGACAATGTCCTTTCTCTGCCACATAAGACATTCATTTGCAGGACTAATACATTCAGAGAGTAATGCTGACCCCTTTCTGTCCTGCCTTGTCCATATGGGCCCTGTAGGCTGTCTGTAGAAACAACGCAGAACAGCGTTTGTGATATAAAGACAAAAGAAAGTAATTTACAGGAATTCTTTATTCCAGATGGCTGCCTTCCAATGATAATTATTTATCTGCTAATTATTGAGAGAATAAATACATATTCAACTGCTTATGGTACTGTTATGGGTCTTGGTTTTAAACTATATAGTCTTAAAATTAGTTCTAAAAGTTTCTTACATTTTACAGAAACTAATTGATCAGGGGAATAGATAGAATTAATGCTGCTGCAAAAACTTCATAGATCTTCTGTAAAAGGGTCCATTTCACATTCAGTGGTAAACTGCTATAGAACACTGAACTTTTGAATCCAGATGGTGTTCGTGGTGTTTCATTTTGTGTTTATGGACTCTTCCTGGTGGTGGTTTATTCTCTTTTATAACTATAATAAGGCGTGCTATAACAAGGTATGGAGGGACCAAATATCAGAAATGGAGGTTGGGACAAACTATTCTGGAAAAATGTTAACAGTTTCCAAATCTAGATATTTTTTTTTTTCTGGATGTGGTAGAACAGAGGAGGAAAAGGATAGAGCTCTAAGACTTTCATTTATCTTGTTTTTCTGTTTAAGTTAGAGTTCTTGAAGAGTTCAGGTGTAATCACAGCCTTCTGTTGCAACAGGAAGCACCATCTGCTGAGGCATTCTGTAAGCAATATAACGTCTCTCCAGAGACAGTTTAGCATTCAATTCACAGAGAAGGATGGCAGGGACTTGTAAACAAAAGAAGACAACTGAAGCAGTGAAGAATGGGCTGTGCTCTAAAGATTCAATATGTTTCTTTATAGCTGAAAAATCCTGTAATGCTATAAAAGCCTGGCAGAGCTCTCTGATGTATTAATTGTGGCTTTTTTTTTTCACTCCACCTTGCTATTTGAAAGCCAAAAAGTAATGCCAAAACATTGCTTACTTTTTTTTTTTCCTGCTGAAACCTTCAAGTTTGTATGAATCTGGCCCAAATTATGTAGTAAATAACAATTGTTTATGGAAAGGGAGAGAAAGCTTTTAATTGCAGCTCAATAGTAATTAAATAGGCAGGGCTTGCTTACAAAGGGATAGGTATTGGCTGTCAATGCATATCCAGTTATGAAGTCGCTTGGAATGAACAATAGCTTTTCTAGATGACAAATGGCTATTGTAAACACTTTTTATATCTTCTTATAAAATATTTTAAAGCAGACCAGCAATGTGGTTCTGGTAGTAGGGAGATGAGATTGAATGGAGGCTGTTTCCTGTTTTGAATTAAATCAAGCACCAGAATTACAAAAGACAGATCCTTAGAGTACCTTTAAGTATAAGTCCTTATTGGTCTTATATTTAAATGAAATGAATGCCAAAGGTAAGATACTGCAAATTTAGGGCATGACATTATAAAGTTTACAGGTTCTCCTGGACAAAGCAGAAGGGCTAAGCCTTCAGTGGGTCTATCATTTTATTCTATCAAACATTTTAAATTAATAAAACCTTGCTTAACTGCTGTCTCATGTAAAGCAGATATTCAGCATTCAGGAAATCTGAGCATCTTCCATTGCACTGCAGTTCCCTTAATCTTATCAATCCGGAAAATACTGTTGAGATTATTGTCTCTCTGTGATGACGCAAGCATATGTGAACTGTGTGTTTTTCATGTGCTTTTCTACTTAAAACATAAGAATATGTTAGATTTGTATCATAAGAGCTGGAAGAGGAATAAGAGGCATAATGTTAATTGATTTCCATTTCATGATAGCTATATTGTATCAGATGAGGCAACATTTTCATAATTCTGGTGCAAACTACTGGACATTAAGCAGTCCAATATTTGCTTTCTTTAGTTTGAAGTTAGTGCTGAGGCTGAGTTGTAATTGAGATAAGTGAGAGTCTAATCAGGGCAAGTTATATGTGGTATAGGTGGCTTTCAACTAAATTAAACACTTTAATTATGACATAAAATACATAGTTGTTGGCATGAACTCTTTAAAATTCTCAGCCTTATTTTCAAATGGGGCAATTTACCAAAAGTGCCTGAAGGTCCAGGAGAGTTATATGTTGGCCCTCTACTCATGGATGAAGCTCTCTCATTAGGAGTTCATATTTTGTCAGACCTAAAAGAGAACAGGTAACTTGCTTGTGGCCACTGTGCTAACTATGATCCGGAACATGTAATGATTGGTATTATATGAGCTGTAGGGTCCTCCAGGCTGCAAAAAGTCTCACACTGTGCAAAGGAGACCATGCGTCCTCACTTACAAAATGACAACAGTAGTAACTTTTGCTAAAAGGTGTTTGAGAGGGAAACAAGGAGGGGAAAATAGTAAGTTCTAACTATTCACAGAAATTAGAACACTGTGTTGGGGCACAGAAAAAGTATAGATTAAAAAGCATAGTATGATGGACACAATTATCTACTTCAAATAAATCTTCTAAAAAATGAGAAGGAAGCAAGGCATTCAAATCTACCTCCTTTTCCCTCAGATCTACTCTGTTCATTCAATGATTAGTAGGTTTCCATTCATGACTGAGGTCCATATTGATAGATCATCTTCTAAGAAAAAGATGCTTTGCTGTGTACAGAGCAATAAACAATGTGGTGGAAACTGAAGAACCACAGGTGGATAGCAGAGCTTTTTGAGACCAAATCATAGAAGAATGGGATCAATGAAATCAAAGTGTTAGAAGAATTTAGACATGGTGGCCCTCTGATTTAATAATCCTTTCCAAGAGAACTTCAGAAATTTTCTTCTGTCTTGGTGCACAGGAATAGGCTTCTGCTAAAATCTATGGTTTTTTGTCCCTGATGTTGTCTTTGATATATCAGTGCTTTTTGTAAGCCCTGGGAGCTATAGCTGGAAAAACTATAAAACAATATAATGGTTTCATATTTAGAAATGAGCAATGACTGCAGGACTTCCCCTAGAAACTAACAGTTTCTGGAGAGCTGTTTGGCACTACCTTTAATGCCTACTGTCAGGCTTATTTCCTTCTTCTAAGAATGGGCGACTAATTTGTGAAAGAGGCAGTAATCTCTTGTCCAGACTTATTCTGAAGTGTATTTTTCCCCTCTAAAAAGCACTTCATGATGGATAATAGCAAGTAAAGATAATGGGATCTTTGCCTAGCTTTCCTAGACTTGCTGTAGGCTGACTTGCAAAAAAGGAAAAAAAAATCTTTGAATAATTGTAGAAAGGCTTATTTTGTAAGTCTGAGTCTCAGACTTCTAAAACCCTGCAGGAGTTGTTTAGCACTGCTTGGGATCAGTTCCTCTGACATAAGTTAACCCTGTTAACTACTTACAGTATTCTGGAGTCCTACTGTGATGTGCAGTAAACTGGTTAAGACTGAAATGCCTTTAGGGACTTCCATATTGCATCCTCTTAATCCCCTTCTTACTTGGTTTAGAGATCATCCATGCAGAGACCTGCTTGTTCTCTACCTAGAAATTGTTCTGATGATTGGTTTAGGAATTATACCGATTTAGGCTTTTTAGGCTTGAGATTTATAATCTTCATTCTACCCTGCTCTCATTAATTCAGCAATGTGTCTGGCCTGCCATCTGGAATGACATCCTGGCACATCTTAAGTAAGGGGAATTTGCCCTTTCCTGGATTTTCCACTCTAGGTTTGTATAATGAAGGAGCCTGCTGATTGCTGGTAAAATGTCCTTTCCCTCTAGTTGCCTGGCTCTTCTTTTCATAACTTTGAATCTTTTTCCTGTTGAGGAATGACTTCGATATGAAAAGGACACTTTGAACAGAGTCTAACCCAATATTATCTGAAACTGCCACCCACTATCGTTTCAAATAACACCTTGGATTGCTATTGCTTAAGGAGATTTGAGACCAATACTGTCTTTTCTTTAACTTGTCTACTATGTGTATGTTGTTTTAGTAGGAATCTCTGCAGCCTGAGGCATTTTTTCTGTCACAAAGTTATTTAAGTGAAGGGGATTTATGATTAATATTTCCATTTATGTCCTTCATCTGGAAGAAAGAGAGAGAATTAGTTCTTGTCTTTGAAATTAAAAGCTTTAAAATAAGCAATAAACTGAAAAAGGGCAAAACAAACCAAAATAAAAACCCCAGCAGAAGTAGTGTTCCTTGACAGAGGTGACTTGCTCATCTTTGCTAAAGCACTCCCCATCTGTCTGCTTCCCATCACCTCTATGGTGGGTTTCTTGCTCATAATCCTAGCCCTAAAATGAATAAAATGAGAGCATTTCAGATGATTTTTATTTAGAAATTCCTTTGGAATAAAGAGAATCTGAAAGCAGGTCACTAGTGTTGTATATAAATACTAGCAATCAAGATTCAACTGCATTAACAGGGGTGACCCCTATGGTTGCACATGTTTTTGCTGGCCGAAGAGAGGCTTTTCAGGAAGTCACCAAACCTAAGACGGCATAAACTTCTTAATCTCGGGCATCAAGAGAGGCCAGAGAAAAGCACCTCCTGATAGGAAAGGGGTCAGATGACCCACAACAGGCTTTGCTGGTACACTTGCACAGTTGTATGTGTCTGTAAAGTCTTATCGTTGGAGAAGGGAAGTTCAAAACTTTGAAGATCCTGCTGGGAGCCGATGTGACTTTAGATGCCCTCAGTATTTTTTCTTGACTTTGGCATGTGAAAAATTTCACATACTAGAAAACGCTGCGCAACGTCACACAGCCATACCATTAATGGTAGAAGTACAGCACATAATGCAGAATTCCTGTAGTTGGATCCATAAAAGCATCAGAACATGAAGTGGTGGCTGTAGCACCTACAAATCTTCTCATCTGAGGAAATGGAAGAGAAAGCCCTCTTGAATCATGGGAGTGTTGCACATTTAAAGCAGATCACCACTTCTGAAAGACCCTTGCATGTCTCTTCTGTTTCATTTATATTTTTAGCTTGTCTGTGAAGATGGATCCTCTCAGACCTATGCCCTTTTTATCATGCTTATTTCATTAGTGTTAGTACAGAAAAATTGCAAAGCTTACTGTGAATTTTGTCTTTTCTAACAGTTTTGTAACCAGAAGACCAGAAATATGACTTTGCAGATAGTGAACAGAAATCCCTAGGGTACCAACAATTGGAAGTGCATGTTAGTTTCTCTATTACTTGATCAATGCTGTCACTAATGCAAATCTATTCCCACAATGCACGGAGTGTCATTAATTTTATGTTGTTTACGTACTCTTGCCATAAGGTTAAGCAATTCCTACTATTAAGCTAGATGAAATTGCATTACCTTAATGAAATGCACTTTACTGATAAAGAAGAATGTCACTTTCACAAGTGGAAGCGCTGTTAGCAAATTTTTACGAGAGAATTCCCAAAATCATATCTTAATTGCTTGGACAGCTGTGTAGTTTACATAACGAGCAAACAATGCCAAGGTTTTTTATTTTCTTTGTCAGCTGTATTGGATGTTAGTATGCATGGTGGACCTTTTTTAGGCCTTTTATTACTTGATTGCAAATCATTCTTCATTGCTGCCCAAATTTATGGAAGGACATTGCTCCCTGAGGTGCCATATCCTTTCAGGTCTGTAACTGAACATGACTGATGGCTCCAGTGTAACAGTTGCTTATTACGGCGCTCACTGAGCTATGATTGCTCCAATACTTTATGTTGGCAGATGTGTTTCCCTTGGAACAGCATCTCTGAGACAGAGGTCATTGATCAAACCCCCCTCTGGCTGTTCCATTATGTGCAAATTATTGCTAAAAGCAGAGAGACTGAGAAGGGTGTGTGTGTGTGTGTGTGTGCGTGTGTGTGTGCACGCGGTCTGCTCACTGCAGAACTGAGGGAAAGGAAAAAGCTAATGTAATGAAGCAAAAAAAAATCTGTCTAAACTGGAAAAATGTTTTTATAATGTGATCAAATGGAGGAGAAAGAAGGAAATTAAGATTATTTCAGTGGGGGAACAATTGCATAATATGGTAGGATTTTCTTTTTAACTGAGCAATGCACAGTATTTTTGTCTGTGCTGTGCTGCTTGTGTGCATTTTTAGTGCTGAAGTTAATGGAAAAAGGGTCATTCAATACCTAAGACACTTCTGATAAAACTTGTTAAATAAATGAGAGAACTTTTATTTATTGGAGACAGCCTTGCTATGTAGTAGTGAACAGTGACTGAGCTGTGCACCAGTTCAAAAAACTCAGAAAAGAGACAAGGTTGTTGAATTAAGCAAATGATTGTCTTGAGTACTTCCCAAAGACTGTCTGGGTGAGACTACGGACACTCACTACCACAGTGACTTAGATTGTAAAGGCTGTCTCGATGTGACATAAGTGGTGTTGCACAGAAAAAGAATAATACTGGGATCTTATGAACAACTTATGCTACATGTAGGAGATGTCAAAACTTTGGGAAATTTTAATGTAACATTTGACTATGAAATTTGTTTGTCACTAAAGGGTATGCTTCTTTTCCTTTGTTCTGTTTTTGCATTTTGTCAGTTGTAACAGACAACATCTCCAAGAAATAAAGCTATTCGATTCTCTTGGAGGAGGGGGAACTTAATGAAAACAAGTCAGAGGGGACATTAAAAAAAAAGAAAACTCTGAAAATTAATTTACTGGTTTTTTCTTTCTTCCCAGAATAAGAAAAAATACAAATCAATCTGTCCAGAGTCTAATGACATAGAGCAAATTATAAATTAAATAGGACTTTTTTGGAAAATTCACTGAAATTAAAATAGAATGTTGAGTTAGACCTTTTACTTTATTTGTTGTTGTTGTTTTCTGTTTCTTGAACATACAGTTTCCCTGGCTTTGTTTTAAAAGTTGTTAAAAATAGATTCCAGCAGATGTGTATGTATATAAAAATACAAGTGAGTCCTCAGTGCGATCCCATACAAAAATAGTTATTTTTTGGTAAAAGTGTGTCACTGAGTTATTTTACAGCATTTTCTGGCTTTGAATGTATTAGCACTGTGGTTCACAAGAAAGGAAAATTGCTAATTAAGAAAAAAGTCAGTTAAATGCACAGTTTGCAACCTTTAGTTTAGTTGTCAGGGTCTGTACCATGAATCTCCATCCATGGAGACAACCAAAATTTAACTGAACACAGTCCCAAGAAAAATGCTTTAATTTGTCCCTACTTTCAAGTAAGCTGCAAACCAAGTTGGACTAAATGACATCCAGAGGTCCTTTCTATCTAAACTATTCCATAGTTTGAGAAAATTTTCAGGATCACCTTCTCCAGTAACTAATGGTGTTACTGAACTTTACACCCTGTCAAATCATAGTGTGATTTTGCAGCCTTTACTGGTGCAAGGAGGATTACAGATACTTTCCCTATCACACAGCAAAAACAATTCCAATTGGTTTTTGAGTTTGTACTTCTCATTGCAAATATAACCAATTTATTGCCTCCTAGTTGTTTCTATGTACCTTTCTAAAACATGCCTTTTTTTTCCTTCCTAACAACAACACAATCAGACATTGGAAACAAATTTTCTATAAATATTCTGCTGAATTCAAAAGCAAGCTTTGTGTTAATGTTTTCTTTCTTCAACTTTTAACCCAATAGTTAACATATTCCTCCTCCAGGCATCCCCCCTCTAATTGCATTAAAACTTACCAGTTCAATAAAAAAGTTTACTACAGCTGAACTGGTTTAACTTCAACCTATCTCTTTAAAGAGAAAATGGTTGGGTCAAATCCATAGTTCTTGTAAATTGAGGTAGGTACACTTAAAGTGACTTATGCAGGGATTTGGCCCAGTGTAACTAGACAATTGTAATAATCTTAGACTATTTCAAAGCAGCAAGACCATGAACTTATTCTGATAATAAGCTGCTTTATTGTATTCCTTGGTAAAAGGTAAAGCTCCCATAAAAATGTTCAGGAACAGCAATCTCTCTAGGGAGTCCTACTTTTCTTCACAAATAGTTTGACAGTGATCACGCTGGATACCAAGCAATTACCATGTACAGACTCTCAATTATTTTGACCTCATGCTTTATATTATATCTACTTAGCTTTCTTTTCTACTAGTATAAGAACTTCTCTCCTTTGACTAAAGAAATCAATCCAAACTAGGTCTTTTGTAGAAAATAAAAATACATGTGATTAATAGATAATTTCTCCTCCCTGCTCTTTCTCTTGTCTTTATTTCTAGTATGGGATTAAATTTTTAATTTAAAAGAAATTTAAAACAATTTTAGCAGTCATTCAAGTTTTTAAATTGAGAATCTGAAATAAAATATTTCCTTACCATAGTGAATGTATTGCCTTGTCTATTGCTTTTGCACATTCTTACTTGTGTGATGTAAGGGAACTCAGGAACCTTCAAAAATCACTGATGGTCTCATCTTTTAAATGAAGAAAAAATGGAATTGTGATTTATTTATTTATTTATTTACCTGTTACATTTTGATCTATGCAGAGAGGAAACAGTCTTTGCTCTCGTTTTGTTCGTGATGAAATGCTAAGATGAATAACCGGATGGGATGATATATTTTTAAAGATTTGGACTATAACAAAGTTTTATGTCCACATCAGTCCCTTTTCACAGAAAACAAAAGCAACGAATAAGACACTGTCTGGAAAAACAAGAGGAGAGAGATAACTGCAAACACCTTTCACTCAGATCATGCTTGCTTTGGTTGCGACACTTGCTCAGAGTGTGGAGACCTGACTTGTATTCCACCACACAGGAAAAATTGCCAAACCAGGCAAGGTTTGGCCTGGTTGGTTTTCTCTGGAAGGTATGGTCATCTGATTGTTCATCTATCCGCGCCTTTTTTCCTTTGGCGTGATCCTGCTGACACCTTTCTCTCATCACAGAATATGATACAAAAAAGATTTAATCAGTGTAATAGCTGCTTGCTGGGGGGAATAATGAGACTGATGTGTGTTCATTTTTCTGAGTGAAAATGACTGCGAATCTGTCAGTTCTGAGACAAAAAGTCTGAGGAGAAGCTGTTGTAATTTGAAACTAAGTTATTTACATAGAGACTGAACTGTGTTTCTTCTCTCTCCTTTCACATCAAATAAGACAAAATTACTGCTTCAGAAATGACATCAGATATTTATGGTCCGGTTACATGATGCTCCTGCACCGTTCTTATTGGTAACTCATACTCTCCCTTGCAGTGGTGACACTCTTTGCTTCCCATCAAGACAAACATATAGGCCATGATACTGAAGTTGTACCATGAAGCAACCTTCCCCGCCTGAAGACAATTAATGCTCTTTCTATATTAATGCAACTAGTAGCCTTTATATATTTTAAATATACAGGAAATGATTGTGAGAAAATTATTTTTGCAGTCGTTTCTGATGTGATATGGGCGCTCAAAACTGAAAACTGGAACTACAGGTTGCTTGAAGAACTTGGATGTTATCTACCATTCTGTGTAATTAGTTATTTTTGACTCAGTTTATTTTGTTTTAAACAAGTTTTAGTAGAAACAATACTGCTCATGTCATGGTGGAATTTGGTTCTTTTGTAGTTTTTGGGGATAGAGTATCTAGAGTAACTAATAGACTTAAGGTCAAGGATGACCAACATATTTTTTTCTCTAGACAATGATCTTGTATAATTTCCCTTGGAACCCCCAAAACCTTTGCTTTTCTGACTTTAAGAGAATCACTGTGCTGTTATTTAAACCTCTTACACCGTAAGAATGAATTACTCAGTTCTTGAACACCAGTTCATTTTAAAGAGGGAACATCTTAGATAGCAAGGCATATGTAGCTTGCAAAGACAGCTTTTCTAAAATAAAAGACATATCTGGTCATTTGCTATAAAACCAAAGCATATAACGCACAAGTCCCTTTTTATTTTTTTTTTTAACAGCAGGACTGTCATTGTCCTTTGATTCTTTTCTGCTGAGGTATTGTCAGCTCTCTGGTGAATTACTGTGCACACCTGCTTAAAACACCTCTAAGAACAGGAGTTTAAGACAAAGCAAGAAAGTTTGCTGCTTAAAACCTGATTGGTGACTGATGCTTAGTTAACGGCCCTCATATTGTCACCTTATAAATGATGTCTCAGGTAGCAACCTGTGAACTCAAGTCTTCTTTTCACCCCAGAAAAAATTTAACTATCTCTTCCTCTACAAACAGTGTACTGAAATATGAGAAACAAAAGCATGCACAACCAATGTAAAATATTACAAAATATTTTTAGGTTCTTTACATCAGGTCATTCACTTACAGCATTAAAAACAGATCTCAAATCCCTGATTTGTGGCTACAGCTGATTCTATTCAGAAATACCTTTTTAAATCAAGAAACCTTTCTGGATAATGGCTTTGTTATATGTTCCAAATAAATTTTTTTTTGCTGAACTGGTCTTTTCTGGCTAAGAATAAATAGTAGTTTGAAAAGTCCTAGCAGTAGTGAAGTGGTCTCAGATAACAGATTGTATTTCAGTAACAGACACTGAATAAAACCATGTTAAAGCACTAGAAATATTCTGTGCCAAATAGTTCACCCAGTAGATGCTGCGCATGCAATGTAGTATTCTCTTAATTAATGCATGGTCCCTTAAAGTGCTTTTAGAAATGAAGACAATATGGATAACAGCCACATTGTTCAGCAAAATAGAATATTTTTTAGTAAAAGCAAAGTTGCTGAAAGTCTTTTACAATCATTCTGTAGGAAACAAGACTGAAATAGCAGTCTTTCCAGGTCAGCGAGTATCTTGTCTAAGCCCTGCTGACTTTTTCTAGATTAGGAAAAAAAAATATATCTATCCAGACCCTTTCCAGGTCAATAAAAATATTTTAAGTCTCTGAGTTTCCTCGAGGTGCTGGACAGTCAGTTAGGGACAGTTTTAACCAAATACAGTCATGATCTATTCATTGTAGCTCAACTATTCCAAGCTGTGTAAGATATTTTCAAGTTTTTAAAGGCATAGACTGGGACTGGTAAAATAACATCTTTCCTATCTTGGGAGGAAAAAAAAGAGGGAAAAAAACCCAGCCAAAACCTTCAAACTAGAAAATTTTAAATGTTAAAAAGTTATATCCTTAGAATAAATTTGCTGTCTAATTATATTTATTTTTTTCATATTTATAAAAAGATTGGCATATTTGTTATATGGTGCCTAAAAACAAGTGTATTACTGATGTTTTCCATAGCGCTCAAAGCTGGTGTTACTGTTGAGAAATCTCTAAGTTGTGGAAATGAGAGTGGACAGTTTCAAGCAGCATTCATTAACTTAGCAATCAAAGACAGGACTGTCATGTGCATGCTCATTTCAAAAGTCTTTCCCCACAGCGTAACATCACTAATTAAAGGTTCATTATTATTAAAATTGCAATTTGCACAGCCTGATTCATTTAAGTAACTGGACTTTAATTCAAACGTATGAAGT
The DNA here is from genome assembly GCA_017639485.1 of Pluvialis apricaria. Lineage (NCBI taxonomy): Eukaryota > Metazoa > Chordata > Aves > Charadriiformes > Charadriidae > Pluvialis > Pluvialis apricaria. The sequence continues at coordinate 44,231,477 of CM030044.1, read as the reverse complement.
GATATTTCACTTTATTAAAGTTCACTCAAACATGATTTTATTCAGTTCAATGCAACGCATATAATTTGCAACCATCCAAACAAAACATTTCATAGTAGTTTTCTATGTGTGACTGTATGGAATCAATAATTTTCACGAAATTTCAGTGTATGTTTATCACCTTCTGTTCATCCAAGCCTAGGTTTCTTTGGGACTCATAGTATACCGCTGTGTGTATGGGTATATTTCATCAAGAACCTGTTGGCGTAGGCTGGTGGCATTGAGAATTATGGTCTTATTATATTTTTCAATAACTTGAACAGGGAAGACAAACATAGCTACATATCTTATTTTCCTATGATGTCGTTAGCCTTCTTTAGGCTATGGAGTACAGAGAGGGGGAGGAAAAAGCAGAGCATGGATTTGGAGGCTATGGCAGAAAAGTGGTATATGAGACAGTACAATGAAACTTGGGAGGCACAGGTCTAGCTAGAGACCTTCACTCTGTTCTTTAACAGTTACCTTAATTTAATCATTGCCTCGTTTCCCTCTTTCAAAATGAGAGTAACTTCCTATTCCATTAGTGTCATGTGAGGCAAAGATCCTTTAAAATCATTTTGGGACATGTGGCTACCACTGAAATATCTTATGGCTGTGTTCAGACAAGTAAATAGCTTATTTAAATAGACAAACATTCAAATGGTATGTTGAAAGATAATTGGAAAACAATCAGCAAGACTTTGCTCTTTGGCATGGAACTCTGTAGTATCACGAACTTCAATGTGCTGGAAATGGAGGTCTAAGTTATCTCAACTGAGCAAATATCATCAGCCCTGTGTGAACACAGCATATGAATTCACAATTAATGTCACTGTTCAAATGAGAGTAGAGTTTAATTAGCAATGTATCATGATATTGGGGTTGGCAGCTGCAGGAACAAAGGAGAAGGTACGTATAGATCTAAACAAAATCCCCAAAAGTCTGGGAAAAAAAAATTGTACTTTATCTGCCTTAGAATAAGATCTACGCCTACATTGACAAGACTGCTTATGCACTTGGCTCTAGGTTTGTTCCTGTTCATTATTTCTCCCTTCTTCTCTAAATCTGTCTGGCTGTATTTAGTATCATTATCTGAAGTTGGTTATATGCCTACTGAGATCCTCAGGAGAGCTAATATGATATGTGATACAAGATGACCATAATGTGGATGCAAAGGTAGGTAGTATCAAAAAATCTCTATTTTAATGCTTGCATTTGACTCGGTGAATCTTTTCTTTTTTTCTTTTTTTTTTTTTTGAGTAGAGATTTACTTTGTGGGAACAGTAATAGATATATTACCTGTGCAGATCTACTATGGTATAGGTAGAGTTTAATTTGTTTGGGAGCCACCAGGGGAAGCCTAGAGACGGCATGAACCTTGGCAACCACCAGAGCTTCCAGGCAGAACGAGAAACCTTGGTGCTTTGTTTTCCAACTTGGATGACACTGCAGGAATAGAAGCACTTTGGACATGTAATGCAAAGCACTCCTGAAGCATAAACTCATTCTGCTGGTTTAAATTTGTTAAAAAAATATTTATGGCTTCACAGATTAAGCCTTGAACCATATTTATACTATTTGTACTCTCTGTTTCCTGCACTTGCCATGAAGCTGTTGTGAAGGCGTAAATCTACTGTGAACTCTGAGTAATTTGACAGAAGGCGAGTGGTGGGCATTTTCAGCATTAGCAAGTGTGGAGCCATGGCTTTTTATCCATTCCACACTTCACTCATGCAAAGTCCATTGCTTTATGTGATGTTTATCCTCCAAATCTTGATATCACATTGTTTTATTTTTGTGGATAAAAGTGGAATTAAGACTACTGTCTTTAACTTCTTTCAGGTAAAATTTGAACTGGGATGAGTTGATTTCTAAAATCAAATATGCCAGATTTTTCCTTTTGCTCTGTAGCACCATATCTTGCAGGACTAGTATATGCTATCATGTGTGATATTTGAAAGCTACCTAGGAACCTGAGTATGTGTAAGAACAATATGCGTATGTAGCTGTTAAATATGTGTAGGTATTGTCTGCAGTTTTGAGATGGAAAAAATAGACTCTGAAAGACTCACTGGGCAGGATCACAGAGTTATGATAAGGCTTACGGTTACAATAAGGTAGCTGTCTGCAGTGATCTCATCTAGCCTATCTCAAAACTACTGCGTGGAAAAAACTCAAGAATAACTTGCTGCTGAGGTGATTTTGAGTGGCCGTATTGTACTTTGGAGAAAAAACCCAAACTGTTGTATATGTAGTGCCAGCAAGCAAAACTGTCAGAACACACCAAGCAGAAGGAAACACACAGAAGATAATGTCCAAAATGAACACCTATCAATCTAGGAAAAAATGTGTCCTGTACTGTAAGGTACACATATCTGACGGTGTGCACACAACTGAAAATCTTGGTATTGATTCATAACCACTGAAACAGGAAATGGGTTTATCTGCATATATTTGTTACCAGGTCACATGGATTTTATTCAAGGAAGAGTATTATTGCAAGAGTACCTGAATGAATCTTTCTAAAACAAATTTTACTGCTAGGGATGAGAATTCCATGCAGCAAAGACAAAAATGATTCTCTTATAAGGAAGGATGCACTCATTGGAGTATGTAACACTACTGGCCCCCCTAGGAAGTACCCAACATCATTTTTGAAACACTGGAACTTTCCAACACATTGGAACTGTGACTGGTGTTTGCCTGAAATGTTTATTCTTGTTGTAGCATCTTTCCTGACTTACGGTACAAGTTGCATGGCTGGAGAAGGGAACAATAGCTTCAATATCTCTGTATCCCAGACTCTGTTGCTCTCATATATGTCCCACTGGGTTATGAAAATGAAGCATAAATTTAGAGGTACCTGCTAGAGGTTAGTCTCTGCTAGGTAGTAGCAGAGCTGAAATGGATGATATCCAAGTGCTTGCAAAGCAGATTTCAGAACGTATACCTTATGGCACAGCTTTTTAACCGCAGCTGATCATCAATCAGTCATCCTCAATAGTGTTTTGGCAGGCTTTTTGAAGGTTTTTTTCGGTGTCAACGTTAGGCTTAGAGTTTGGACAACCCCATTACCCTATTACAACTCCAGCTATGCTATTTTTACATTTATCTTTTTCAATGATTATGCATTAACAAGCCTTCTCTTTTGTTTTAAATGATGAAAATTGCATGATGCAGTACAATGTTCAACACGTGTGGATCAACATGCATTATAGAGGAATCATAGAAATGGAGTTCTATGCCTTTTGAACACTGTCGACAGTGCCTGGAGAGAATAGACTACTTTGGGGAAAATTCTGTCTAAGCATTTTTGTGTTAAAATCCTCATGATGACACACACTAATTTATTTAAGAAAATACAACTAAGGACTTAAGTTTTCTTTTCTATGTGTGAGTGATTTCATGAGAACTTTCTGTACAGATTTGACACTGATATTTAAAAACATACATCTAAAAATCCAGCAACTAATAAGAAATTATTATTTGCTTCATGCTTCAAAAAAAAATACAGATCTGTTACTGTGAGTATGAATGTGAAGGACAGTAACCTTACAGAACCTCTTTCAAACAGAAACAAGATCACCTGGCCATGAAAGATAGTTTTTTCACAGTTAGTGAAAGAGCCAACTAGGGAAAGTGCCCTGCTGGATCTGTTGTTTGTCAACAGGGAAGGTCTTGTGGGGGATGTGATGGTCGGAGGCCGTCTTGGCAACAGTGACCACGAAATGATAGAGTTCTCAATTCTGGGAGAAGCAAGGAAGGGGGTCAGCAGAACTGCCACCTTGGACTTCCGGAGGGCGGACTTTGGGCTCTTCAGGAGCCTGGTTGAAAAAGTCCCCTGGGAGGCAGTTCTCCAGGGCAAAGGAGCCCAGGAAGCCTGGATGTTTTTCAAGAAGGAAGTCCTAAAGGCGCAGGAGCAGGCTGTCCCCATGTGCCGGAAGACAAGCCGTCGGGGAAAAAGACCGGCCTGGCTAAGCAGGGAGCTAGTGTTGCAGCTTAGGGAAAAAAAGAGGATATATGGCCTTTGGAAAGAAGGGCAGGCCGCTCAGGAGGACTACAAAGAGGTAGTGAAGCTATGTAGGGAAAAAATTAGGAAGGCCAAAGCCCAGCTAGAACTAAACCTGGCTTCTGTTGTCAAGGACAACAAAAAAAGTTTCTATAAATATATTGGCAATAAAAAGAGGACTAAGGATAATCTCTGTCCTCTAGTAGACCAGGCTGGTAACGTATTGACTAAGGACGAGGATAAGGCTGAGGTACTTAATGCCGTCTTTGCCTCAGTCTTCAGCAGTAGGACCAGTTGTTCCTTGAGTTCCCTAACCCCTGAGCTAGAATACAGGGATGGGGAGCAGAATGAAGCCCCTGTAATCCAAAGGGAAATGGTGAGGGACCTGCTTCAGCACCTGGAGGTGCACAAATCTATGGGGCCGGATGGGATCCATCCAAGGGTACTGAAGGAGCTGGCGGAAGTGCTCACCAGGCCACTCTGCATCATTTATGAACAGTCCTGGATAACCGGGGAGGTCCCAGCTGACTGGAGGTTGGCAAATGTGACACCCATCCATAAGAAGGGCCGGAAGGAGGATCCGGGGAACTATAGGCCAGTCAGTCTGACATCGGTGCCTGGGAAGGTCATGGAACAGATCATCCTCAGTGCCATCACACGGCACATGCAGGAGAACAAGGTGATCAGGCCCAGTCAGCATGGGTTTGTGAAAGGCAGGTCATGCCTGTCAAACCTGATCTCCTTCTATGATGAGGTGACCCGCTTAGTGGATGAAGGAAAAGCTGTGGATGTTGTCTACCTGGACTTTTGCAAGGCTTTTGACACCGTTTCCCATAGCATTCTACTGGAGAAACTGGCTGCTTGTGGCCTGGACAGGTGTACCCTTCGCTGGGTAAAAAACTGGTTGGATGGCCGTACCCAGAGAGTGGTGATAAATGGAGTTAAATCCAGTTGGTGTCCAGTGACAAGTGGTGTCCCCCAGGGATCGGTGCTGGGACCGGTTCTCTTTAATATCTTTATTAATGATCTGGATGAGGGGATCGAGTGCACACTCAGTAAGTTCGCAGACGACACTAAACTGGGGGGGCGTGTTGATCTGCTTGAGGGTAGATTGGCTCTGCAGAGAGATCTGGACAGGCTGGACAGATGGGCTGAGGCCAATGGTATGAGGTTCAACAAGGCCAAGTGTCGGGTCCTGCACTTGGGTCACAACAACCCCATGCAGTGCTACAGACTGAGGGCGGAGTGGCTCGAAAGCTGCCTGGCAGAGAAGGATCTGGGGGTGTTGGTGGACAGCCGGCTGAGTATGAGCCAGCAGTGTGCCCAGGCAGCCAAGAGGGCCAACAACATCCTGGCCTGCATCAGGAATAGTGTAGTGAGCCGGAGTAGGGAAGTAATCATCCCCCTGTACTCGGCACTGGTGAGGCCTCACCTCGAGTACTGTGTTCAGTTTTGGGCCCCTCACTACAAGAAGGACATTGAGGTGCTGGAGCGTGTCCAGAGAAGGGCTACCAGGCTGGTGAGGGGTCTGGAGGACAAGCCTTATGAGGAACGACTGAGGGAGCTGGGGTTGTTTAGCCTGGAGAAGAGGAGACTGAGGGGTGACCTTATCACCCTCTACAACTACCTGAAGGGAGGTTTTAGAGAGATGGGGGCTGACCTCTTCTCCTACGTGGCAAGTGATAGGACAAGAGGAAACGGGTTCAAGTTATGTCAGGGCAGGTTTAGATTGGATATTAGGAAGCATTTTTTCACTCAAAGGGTTATTAAACATTGGAATGGGCTGCCCAGAGAGGTGGTGGATTCACCATCCCTGGAGGTGTTTAAGAAAAGGGTAGATGAGGTGCTTAGGGACATGGTTTAGAAGTGGGTGTTTTTAAATCAGGGTAGGTTAACAGTTGGACTTGATGATCTTAATGGTCCCTTCCAACCTCACTTATTCTATGATTCTATGATTCTATGATAAGAGTAATGGTGAGGTTTTGAAGAGACACACAAAAAGCCACCGTCAGGAAGAATAAAGTGATTTTGTTATTCATTTAATTGAAAGGGATATAGGCTGAAAGTATCCATAAAAATAAAAACATAAACAGCCAAAACCATAATAAAAGAAAAAGTGGAAAGTTGACAGCTTTTTATGTCTGTTTCTTAACTGCAAGAAAAAAAGAAAAAAAAAGCTTAATTCCTAGGAGGGAACAGGAACATACCCTCCAAAATTGTTAATAGGGAAGCTGGGATGCCAGAGAATTACTAGCGGATGGACCTCAAAGAGACCAGGTTTGGGCATAGTCCATAAACAGCATTTCCTTTCATCACTACCTCTACTGGGAAAAATGGGCCTTGCATCTGACCCCGGGGGGCTTTTTCCTGTGTTTAGGGAGATGCAAATAACAAGCCGAATTTATAAAAATGAGTGTTTGAGTATTTGGGTATCAAAGGGAATGCTGGAAACAGTATTCATGTGCACTAGTACATGAAAATGTTGGAATAAGTGTTTCTGTTACACATTTGGGAAAAAGCCAGAAAATATATTTGCATGATGATGCGTGGTCAAATGCTTTCAGAAAGATGTTAGATAGTAAACTCAAGCAGTTTTTTAAAGTTGGGCGTTTTATCTTCTGAATTTTATAATCATTCTAAGCTGCTAAACTTTCTGGACTGTTGTGGAATGCTGGGACAGTTCTGGGGGACCAAAAGAAAACTAATGCTGTGACAATATTTAAAGAGAGGAAATAGAGTGACTCAGGTAATTATAAGCTTGTCTGTCTTGTGTAGATTATGGACAATTGGAATGGCGGATAATAGGTGTGACTTTTTTTTTAAGAGTTAAGAAAAGTTAATTAATGCCAATAGGCACAGATTTATTGAAAATTGATTTTGTTAAGCTAACTTAGAAAAAAAAATTGTCACTGTAAGCTTCGTTGCTGAAAGTGTTGATGTAATACTATTAGGGATAGGTAAGGTATTTTAACTTGGTATTGCAAAGCATTTTGACTAAGGAGCAAAACCAATACCAAATCAATATGTATCAGTCAGGTGAAAACATTATGTAAACTATGTTCTCCGAGAAACAATTGCTGGGGAAGCATCACTGAGTGAATGTTTCACTGGCTTGAGTTCTGTGGACCCAGAGTTGTTTAACATTTTTATCTATGGCATAAAATCATTACTGATCTATTCACTAATGATGTGAAAGTTGGAGGATCAATAAAAGTCAGAGTACTGATACCAAACAGTCTAGAGCCCTCTGTAAGCTGTGTGTAACCAGCAATACATGCATCATCCAGGGGGAAACAAATACTGTGGGCTGCTTTTGCATGCCTCGTGTTCTGGCATCAGGATCCTCCTGAACTAATACAGTCCAGTCATCTACTGTATGTCAGAGCTTCCTGTGACAGAAAGCAGTAGCTCTGAGAAAGACTCACAACTCACTGCAGATCATCAGCTGAACGTGAGGACAGTGCTGGGGCCAAAGAAACGCTGTTGGGAATAGCTTGCTGTTATTTCTGTGCTTGGTTGGCACCCATGTGATTACTGCTGGATTAGTGCATCGTGGCCATGTACCAAGAACTCGGTATGGACATTGAAAGCTTGAAGAGGCTTTAAAGAAGAGCTATGGGAATGGACAAAAACTGTAAAAGAAGTCTTAGGTATGCCATCATCTGGCATAGTGGATAATAAGCCTGCATCTTGAATTGCATGCGTAGTCCTCATTTCTCTACCATCTCAGCAAGGGGAAGCCAAGCTGGAAGTCAAACTGGAAAAGGTTCCAGCTTTGTAGAAAGGTGACATCATCAAATGTATGGGCAGTGTGTGTGCAACCAGAACTTAAGGCCAGTGGGATCTTTTAGATCGGAAGAGACACGAGCAACAGTAGATACAGTAGGTGCCTAGAAAATATAAGAAAGTGGAAGGGGAAAATAAGGACTGACTGTGGGCTGTCTACTCTCATTTAAAAACTGGAGAATTTCAAGCAAACAACAAATTAGTATTTAAACCCAAATGAAATGTCTTTACATTGTACAGAATTAAGTGGTAGAACTCATTATTAAATGTAGATGCAGACACGTAATGTGGGTTGAAAAAGCACCTGAATGAATTTATGAAAAAAATGCATTGAAAACTCAAGCTAACATAAAACAAACCAAAATAACCTCAGAATCAGGAAAGTCTTGAGCTGCAGACTACTGAGGTTTGGGGGACCATGCAATGCTTACTCTTTTCCCCAGGCATCTGCCGTAGGGCCACTGTCAGAGACAGGGTCAGGCAGACCTTTTGGTCTGCTTCCTATAGGTGCAGTGTAGAAGAACGTGTGTGAAGAAAAGACACCTGTGAAAAGAGCATTTTCTGGTTTGTCATCCTATGGCTTAATGATACCCAGTGATTGATAGAAAAAGTCAGACTTGAAATAAAACTCAAACTTTTAGTGGTGAAACAAACTAATATACAAGCATATTTCTCAGTTGAGTCTGACGGTATCTTCTTTTGTGCTTGCTGGTAAGATTGAGCAAGGTGGAATTCTGTTGTCACCTCCATTGCAGTGCACGAAGGCCTATCCTCCTACCCCACATTGTTCTGGTGGTAAAGAGTCAGTGATACGACAGTACTTTGTAGGTCTCCTGATCCAAGCCCATATCAAGACAGAGATATAGCAGTACAACCAATAGGTCATTCAGTGTATGAGACAGAAGCCATGAGATTTTATTTTCTTATAGTGAAGGTAGTCTTGTGCTGTGTGGAAAAGGGAGTTCTAGACAGCATCATCCTCAAACCCTGCACAGCTGACTCGGGATCTCTGGATACAGACCTGAGTATCTCTTTTCTATTCCATGTCTATGCAGATATGTATTTTCTTTATGGTTTTTATGATGCCTCATAGCTTTTATTTGTGGTGGGACAACCTTTGGAAAAGAGTCCCTAGTCCTTCTAAATGGATCCCACCTTTTCCCAGCAGAGTACTTACATGAAAAAGTTTGAAGGAAAAGTTGACCATTAGAGTGTATTTCTTAGATATGGTTTCAAGTTTGGGGGTGTTGGGTGAAATTCACATAGAAAATAAGAAATAAATACTTTTAAAACTTAATCAAGCGGATTGTGGTGTATATAAAAATACATTGTTTAAGCCTGTTTGGCTTTTCTTTTGTGGGTAAATGGCTTCAAAGACATCAGAAACCATTAGTTATCAAACTGAAGCAACCAAGCTTTATTGCCTATGATGTCACAGAATCACCAAATCACAGAATCACAGAACCGTTGAGGTTGGAAGGGACGTGTGGAGCTCATATGGTCCAAACCCCTGCTCAAGCAGGACGTTCTAGAACAGGTTGCCCAGGACAGCATTCAGATGGCTTTCAAATATCTCCAAGGACGGAGATTCCACAACTCCCCTGGGCAGCCTGTGCCTGTGATCAGTCACAAAAAATTGTTTCCTGATGCTCAGGAGGAACTCCCCATATTTCAGTCTGTGCCCATTGCCTTTGGTCCTGTCACTGAGCAGCACTGGAAAGCGCCTGGCTCTGTCCTCTCTGCAATCTCCCTTCAGGTATTGGTACACATTGACAAGATTCCCCCTTGAGCCTGCACTTCTCTAGGCTGAACAGTCCCAGGTCTCAGCTTTTCCTCATATGTGAGGTGCTCCAGTCCCGTAACCAACTTCGTGGCCCTTCACTGGAAAATATAATGTCAAAAACGCAGTAAAACTTTTATATGAGATGACACATGGAATCTGTAAAGCAGATTATGGGAGTATAAGTATATAAAAACGAAGCTCTTGCTCTTGAAAGGCAACATAAATTTACATATATATGCATGCATATGTGTAGAAGCACTTAACACAAGTGTAATGGAAAAAATACCTCTTAGCTTGAGTTAATTGCAAGATTTTATGAATCTGCAAATTAATAGATGATTAAACATATGATTTAAACCCAAACCCATGCATTAGAATGAAAACACTTTGCTGATCTGTAATCAGACCACTAAACTGCTTGCTTATACAGCTTTAAATTTTGATTAATTTTGTGTGAAAGGAGAACTAATGAGCTGAGAACTAGTTAGCTTGCCTCATACTGCAACTAACCATAGCGAATTATAATTTGTAGTCTAGCATTTTGGAACATATGTATAGCAGAAGAACACAAGTTTTTTCATCTGTAATATTATTAATTTTTATGAAACTTCTATAAATCCCATCTTGTTCCGTTTCTTGTTAATTATTGCATTAGTAACACATTAGCGTGTTATAAAATTCAATAATGAAACAATGCAGCATTTTGGGGAAACTAATAGCCTTTGAATCCATCATGTTACTATCTATCCCGATCTACTAACAGAATTCTTGGACAGAAAGTAGGTCCATCAGCTCCCTTAGTATTATTTTTAGTCGTATAAAATGGAGATTATCTGGTTTTGTGTAAATGAACTGTGAAAAGGTTACAGAAGTAAAATTAAGTTCCCAGCTTATTGAGTTTGCAAGTGCTGATATCTTCTGCTCACTCTTCCACATATTTTGAGCATTGGATCCTGGGATCATATAATGAATTTAATATGAAGAAAACTAGTTTGAAAGTAGACTTGGAGTTTGGTTTAAGTGATGTGATTGTCACTGTGTCAACCTTCCACATCATTATGAATTTTGTCCCTTGACTTTTTGTCTGAAGGTCTTCAGTGATTGTGGATTTTAGCTGTCCTGCAACATGTGTCTGTTTAGCTGACGTTTTATTTATTTTGATTTGTGTATATTTTCTTGGGTGTTACTGAATAAGCCACCTTTAAAATTTGAATAATCTGCTTTCTCTATTGCTTACTTTCACAAAAAATAAATATCTTATTTGGCTTTGGGGTTGTTTCCTATTCTTACTACGTAAGGAAGCTGTGAGTAACAAATTAAAAAATACTTTTTACCATCATTTCAGGAATAAGTGCAAATGCTTGTTTTTCATACATTTAAAATATCGTTGATGGCTAATAAGGACAAAGCAAGTTTGAAACATACTTTAGGGACTAGAAATAAAGATAATTTTAGCACTGATAAAAGCTAAGGAAAACAAAGCTATATACAAGAACACGAGATTATAATGGTGAGCAAAAATAAGGTGCTGAGTTTATTTAAAGTGTCTGTGAATATTTGACATATGATCAAGAGAAAATAAAGAGGGCATGTAGCCAAATAATACTATACACACTTAATGATTATGGGCTGCTTTAGGGGAAGATGCAGGAGTTCATCTCTGTTGAAAATAAGGCCATAAAATGGTAAAATATCTGCTAGATGGAGGTGGCAATACTAGAGAACATATGGCTGTGAGAAATTAAGACCTCTGTGTACGCATTCTGAGTGAGAGGCAACAATATTAAAAGTAGAAACTAGGCAATGTTGCTGATCTTAGCATCAAGTGGTTTGGTGTATGAGAGAGGTAAAGAGTCCTAACAAATACTGTTGAGAGGAATAGTTCACAAAAGGAGATTTAACTGAAGTTTTCAAAAGGCCCAAACCTGTAGGCAAAATCAGTACACTTAGTTTCTGTATGATAGGAACCGAGAAGTTACAGGAGAAGAGAAATCAGCTTGTTCCAAGAAGATACTTTTTTCACTCGGAGAATGGCAACTGCTTGAGGAAGTCATATAAAATCAAGATTGCTGGTGCAAAGACTCAAGAGTCATTTTGGAAGGAACCAAATCTGGCTTTCAGGAAAGAAAGTGACATGATTAAACAGATGTTCATCACAAGTGTTTACGACATCACAATGTGTCTTGAAGTGCAACTTGTGTGAGTACAATATAGCAGCTATGTTTCATCTCTGCAGGCACTAAAACGCCATGTGACCAAGAAATAATGTGTCTAAGAATTAGAATTTGTGCAGGTTGGGGCTCCTGGAGGTAAAGCATGATACATTTCTTGTTGGTGTGAATGAAACAGATCAATGAGCATAGCAGTAAGGGCAATACGGGCTTTCATGCTCCACCAGGTTTCTGTGATCACTGGTGCAAAACGCCACTCAGTGTCGGATCAGTATTCCAAGTTGGTATTTCAAGATAAGATGAACAATCTCTTCTTAAATAATCTGTATTTCTGACCTATTGTGGTTGGTAACTGCCATGCAATAAATGTGGAAAGAGAATACAATTGCCAGTCAGTCTGGAGCTGCTGCTGAAGTCTAATGAGATTCTCTAGACAGACAAACTTTGAAGGAACATCTAACAGACAATTTTAGAGGTGATTCAGCAACAGGTGATCTGGAACAAGAGCATCTGCTTGAATTACCTTGGGTAAAAGCAGTGGAGGGTAAGTAAAATGACCTCCAAATATCATTTGATGGAGTACAATAAAAGAAAATAGACAGAGATCAGGTGGGTTGGGTAATCAAAAAATACTTACATGTTCTTCTGCACAATGCTCTTCTACTCCAGAAAAAATCTTGGTTTTACTTCCAAACATCACCTGTTTGTTGCAAACTGATTAAAAAAAAATTTGTCTTATGGGATGAGGTCTGGTAACTTTTATTTATGTTTTTCATTTTGAGAATACTACTGATTACCTAAGTATTCCTTCTCTTCATTTAGGCAGCTTAATGGGTCTCTTGTTTTTGAATTCCTTCTTTTCATTTAGGCAGCTTAATGAGTTTCTTGTTTTTGAATTTGTACTGCCCTTGAATTCAACCAATGCAACAGAAAAAAGCTTAGTAAGTCTATTTCAGTCATCTTGGTTGTTTCTGAATTACTTTCAGCAATTTCTGAAAATCAATCAAAACTGTGAACAGAGACATTTAATAAAGACAAATCCAGAGTTTGAAGGACCAGTTCTGGCTCAGGTATTTGAAAGAAAATCCCGCTTTCTGAAGAAAAACTGGGTTCCGACGGGAAAAACTTTCAGGAAAACCTTAGATAGTGTTGACTTCCGTGTTAAAGGGGTGATTCCACAGAGGTAGGAAAGAAAGGAGGCAAAGACATCATGAGAACAAATCTGAAAAATTGAATGGGACATACCATTGTGACACCGTGACTTGGTGTTCTTTGCCTTTCTTTTGAAGTCTGTCTTAAGACATTTTCTACAGTAAGTAACACTGTTTAGTTTAGAAAAAACTAATAATTTAAAGAAGAAGGAAGTATTGTAATGGTGTTCATAATGGAGCTCTGAGTTCTTCAAAAGAACTTTGCAAATTACCTGACATCCTAACATAATGGAAGGAAGGATGGGGGGGAAAGGGTTATTATCTCTCTCCATATGCTTAACTCTTTGCTGTTGGGAAGTCGCCTTTTCCATTCTTTTTGCTTACAGTCCTCCACATATTGCAGCACTTAATTGGAAAGATCTGTTTGTATTTAGAAAAAGTAATTTTAACAGAATTAAACAGTGAACACATGTAAATTTATTCACACCATAGGTAGCGTAGCTTAAATGTTTGCTTAGCAAAGTATATAAAAACTTACAAGACCTTGTTCTAAGTTACAGCAGTTCAAATTTCACTGGTAAGTACTTGTAGGTAATCAGCTGCATGTTTTGCTATGGAGCTTTAAGACAAGGAGTACACCTTTGGTTAGTATTTGTTAAACATATTTATTTTTTCTTGTACCAGATTATCACTGAACATGAATAAATAAGTTCATTATTTTAAAAAACCCCAGCGAAACACAAATTCCTAACCTTCCCTAGTCTTTTCCAGAAGAACCAGTAAAATGTTATTGGAGTATTTGGCAGTATTGAAGAGGAGCAAAGCCCAAATTATGTCAGTTGTTTAGTGATACACAAAAAGATGTTGAATGTTTCTATAACGGCAAGTTATTCAGGATTATGTGGTGTTTAATGCTGTTTCTGGTTTTGATGTGTCTGGAGAATTTGAGGAGAGATGGGGATTTCCTGAAATTCTCTGCTAAACTGGCAAGCAAAGCCGTTGGGAATTCCAGATAGCAGAAACACTGTCTAGAAGTTTATTTCCTGCAAAAGCAATGCATTTTTGAAGGGTGGTTTCTGGTTGTAATTTCATTGCTTTCTAATGAATTGTAAAACCATAATTAGCTGCAAAATGAAACACAAATTTGACCCCTTTGACATCAGCTATAAAGCAGACACTGAATAACACAGCGAGTTACAATCAGCTCCGCACACAGAATTGTGGGGATACTGGTTTGTAGGTCTAAAAACAGAACAGTATTTTGATGTAAATCTTCACACTGGAGAAGGTAACAATATTTAACCTTTAATGTACAACACTTGTTATGCGGTGTGATTTAAAGTAAAAATTATATATTTGACCATTTTGAACATACATATTTTATTGGTTTTCCAGCCTGTAAAATTATATAATATCCCTATTGAGGTTTTACATTTATATATTGATAATGTTCATTTCTGTGGAAGAGAAATAAACCTTGGGTTCCTGGTGGCCCAAATACACAACATAAGCCTACAGGTCAGTTGGCTGAAAATCATTTGAATTTCCAGATTTCTCTGAATGGGAACACAAAGTTTTGCTACAAAAAGTTAATAAACAGTTGTGAAAACACAATGATGCCAATTGTATGAGGGAAACAAAGGAATTCACTGAATGATTGAATTTACTGTCAAGGATGGCATGTGAACATCTTACCCCAGTTTTCTACTTAAGGTGATGGGTTGTGATGTGGCCCTTTTGAGCTCCTCATCTCTGCATAATTAGACAAGAACAATGGCACAAATTCCAAGTTTCTGGGAGGCATTGTACATTTTTCCAGTTGATGTGGCTATAGCACATGTGGTTACAGCATAGCAAATGTGTATTTGTTGGCATCATCTAGAATTACAGAACAAAGATGGGAACAGGAATGGCAAACCCTTTCCAATAAGCTTTTCACAGTTGTTCCTTTTCTGCTTTTGCCTTGTGGACATTAGAACAAGGTCAATTTTTTTTTTTTTAATTAATAAACCTGTTTTAAAGAGTAGCATACAAGCAGTTAATCTTTGGGAAAATTTTCTAACATATACTTAGAAAAAATGACCTTTCTTTGTTCTGTTATCATGTATTCAGAGCTGACATCCTTTTCTGCTCAAGATATTTTCTCTTCAGAATAGGAATGCACAGTCCAGGAGGTTCCTCCAGTGCGTTGATGATAACTTCTTGACTCAGGTGGTGGAAGAGCCCACAAGAAGAGGTGTACTACTGGACCTACTACTGACAAACAAAGAGGGACTGGTGGAGGATGTTAAGGTCGGTGGCAGACTTGGCTGTAGTGATCATGAGAAGATAGAGTTCAGCATTAAGTGCAGTATGAACAAAATTACAAGTAGGGTTGAAATGTTACACTTCAGGAGGGCTAACTTTGATCTCTTCAAGAAATTGATGGGAGAAATCAAATGGAAGAGGGCTCTAGAGGGTAAGGGGGCTCAAGAGAGCTGGCTGATATTCAAGCACCAGCTCCTCCAAGCTCAGGTTAGGTGCATCCCAAAGAGCAAGAAATCGGGCAAGGGAAGGAGACCTGCATGGCTGAGCAGGGATCTTCAGAAAAAACTCAGGTGGAAGAAGGGAGTTTACAAGATGTGGAAAAGGGGGCTGATGACTTGGGATGAGTATAAGAATGCTGTCAGGGTATGCAGGGAAGAAACAAGAAAAGCCAAGGCAGCCTTGGAATTGAACCTGGCAAGGGATGTCAAGACCAATAGGAAGGGTTTCTTTAAGTATATAGGAGACAAAAGGAAAACTAGGGAAAATGTGGGCCCGCTCTTGAACGAGATGGGTGCTGTGGTGACGGGTGATGCAGAGAAGGCAGAGTTGCTGAATGCCTTCTTTGCTTCTGTCTTCACTGCTCGGGCCAGCTGTCGGGAGTCCCAGACTTTGCAAGTAACAGAGAAAGTCTGGAGGAAGGAAAACTTTCCTTTGGTTGAAGAGGAACAAGTTAGAGAACAATTAAGTAAACTGGACACCCACAAGTCTATGGGGCCTGATGGGATGCACCCGCGAGTGCTGAGGGAGCTGTCAGAAGTCATTGCTGGGCCACTCTCCATCATCTTTGAAAGGTCCTGGAGAACAGGGGAGGTGCCTGAGGACTGGAGGAAAGCCAATGTCACTCCAGTCTTCAAAAAGGGCAAGAAGGATGACCCGGGAAACTACAGGCCAGTCAGCCTCACGTCCATCTCTGCAAAGATGATGGAACAGCTTGTTCTGGGCGTCATCTCCAAGCATCTGGAGGAAAAGAAGGTTATCAGAAGTAGTCAACATGGATTCACCAAGGGGAAGTCATGTGTGACTAATCTGATAGCCTTCTATGGTGGCGTGACTGGATGGGTGGATGAGGGGAGGGCAGTGGATGTTGTCTACCTTGACTTCAGCAAGGCTTTCGACACTGTCTCCCACATCATCCTCACAGGCAGCTTAGGAAGTGTGGGTTAGATGAATGCACAGTGGGGTGGATTGAACAGTGGCTGAACGATAGAGCTGAGAGGGTTGTGGTTAGTGGTGCAGAGTCCAGTTGGAGGCCAGTAACCAGTGGTGTCCCTCAGGGGTCAGTACTGGGTCCAGTCCTGTTCAATATATTCATCAATGACCTGGATGAAGGGATAGAGTGTACCATCAGCAAGTTTGCTGATGACACAAAACTGGGAGGGGTGGCTGACACGCTGGAAGGCTGTGCTGCCATACAGCGTGACCTGGACAGGCTGGAGAGTTGGGCAGAAAAAAACCTGATGAGGTTCAACAAAGGCAAGTGTAGGGTACTGCATCTGGGGAGGAATAACGCCATGCATCAGTACAGGTTGGGGGCTGACCTCCTGGAGAGCAGCTCTGTGGAAAGGGACCTGGGAGTCCTGGTGGACAACAGGATGACCATGAGCCAGCAATGTGCCCTGGTGGCCAAGAAGGCCAATGGCATCCTGGGGTGCATCAAGTGTGGCCAGCAGGTCGAGGGAGGTCATCCTCCCCCTCTACTCTGCCCTGGTGAGGCCGCATCTGGAGTACTGTGTCCAGTTCTGGGCTCCCCGGTTCAAGAAGGACAGGGAACTGCTGGAGAGGGTCCAGCAAAGAGCTACAAAGATGATTAGGGGACTGGAGCATTTTTCTTATGAGGAAAGGCTCAGGGACTTGGGGCTTTTTAGTCTAGAAAATACAAGACTGAGGGGGGATCTTATCAATACTTATAAGTACTTAAGGGGAGGGCGCCAGGTAGATGAGAAGAGTCTTTTTTCAGTGGTGCCCAGTGATAGGACTAGAGGTAACAGGCACAAACTTGAGCACAGGAAGTTCCATCTTAACATGAGGAGGAACTTCTTTCCTTTGAGGCTGGCAGAGCACTGGCACAGGCTGCCCAGAGAGGCTGTGGAGTCTCCCGCACTGGAGACATTCAAAACCCGCCTGGACACCGTCCTGTGCAACTGCTGTAGGTGACCCTGCTGTGGCAGGGGGGTTGGACTAGATGATCTCCAGAGGTCCCTTCCAACCCTGATGATACTGTGATACTGTGATACTGTAATAATCTCTTTAGTGCATCATATTAGGTTTGATGTCATTTGGGGGACTCTGAGCCAACTTGTTACCTCTTCAAGTACTTAAATTTATAGAAGACACTCATCCATGGCTGGTACTAGCAGTGTCACAGTATCACAGTGGAAAGACATTCTTTCAAGATTCCCTGGGGTGGCTTTCTTTTGCTATTACCAGGTAAGTAACACAACACTGCATAAAATCAGTGTAAGATTCAGCAGTGAAAAATTTCACCAATAACTTCCTTTTTATAAAACTACTGCTTTGCTGTATTTCTTGGTGATGTCTTTTCTATGCAGCATGTCAAAGATGCACCGTCTTAGAAGTAAGATTATTAGAAAAAAAATTCTTTTTGCACAGCCAAAGGTTTCTCACATGGTTTTAGAAATGCCTGCCATCTGGCCAATGCTGACATTCTGCATACAAGTGCTGACACATAATGCATGGGTTCTAAATAATGAATCTTTTTGATATCTGACAGTATATGTTATATCTTCATGTATTTTTTAAACCATCTTTACTTTGGGTAATGTATGTACTGGTTATAAGGAGATCCAGACAGAATTTAATATAACTCACACCCCTACTGCTTTGGAGTTTTGAATGTCTAAATGGAAATTAATTAAGTAGAATTTAACCTTTCTGGTCTAGAAGGCAAAACTTTCCATGCTTTTGCTTAAAGTTACTGGTTATTGGATAGAACTTCAGGATTGCAGGTTTCCTTACTGGGAGCATCAAGAAGATCCTATAATTTTTCAAATATCAGAGCAATTAGTTGAGGAATATGTTTAATTCAAACAAAAGCAATATGAGCTTTCAGTAAAAGATTATATGTAAAGAATAGACAAGAGTTTAAAGAGAACTAGTTATTGCCTAAACTGGGAATCTAAAGTGAAGAAACTAAAAGGCTACCATAGGAGTCTTCCAGCCTTGCTGAAATAAAGCCTGATTTTCATTTGTTATTAAAAGATTTATTGCTTTTACTATAAAGGAGATAATGTGAACAACATACCTTGCTCTGCGATTATAATCATTCTTTTGCAGGGCTTGACTGGAAGTTTTTTGTGCAACTCAAGAGATGCTTGTTTTCTGCCTGATACAGAGGTATACAAACACAAACAGATGCTGCATACATCCAACTGGTTAATTATTTAAGCATCTGGCAGTGTTTCTTAACTGATGTTGTATATGATATTGAAGAATGCAAATATTTTTTTGCTGTGACTGTGCTGATAAAGTATTAGCTGAAAGCATCCCTTCTGTAGATTATTCCCATATAAGAGCCATTATAGACAGCTAACAAATCACAGTTACCTCATCTGTACCTGGTAGGGAGTACAATGCTTTAAATAACAGTGGAGGAAGACTTGTATTGTTTAAAGGAAGGCTAGTTTTATTATGGTGGGATTCTGTAAAGGCTTTTAGGGGAATAAAAGGTCAAAATATGGGAAGGCAAATCTTAACAAGGAAAGAAAAAAATCTTGGCTCTTACTTCTTCAGTATGGCAAAGCCTGGGGACTATGCAGAGTTTTCTGAGTACTGGTATTGGTTTAATAGTCAATAAGATTTTAGTTATACTCCATATGTAAGTACATACTAAATATTGCTAAATCTCTGTAATTGTTCTTGTATGAAATTACAATACAAAAGCCTGTGCTGTATTTTACCTTAGATGTAGCTAGTGTGAGATGGTCTGTATAAGTACAGTGTCATCAGCAATATCGCTCCATATTTAAGGGCTGTTACTTCCTCTGGATATAGGATATTATCTTCTAGTAATGAGTCATGAGAGAGGGTGTTAGCGTTCACTTATGAAAGCTGTGGAGGAAAAACCAAAACAGATTGGAACAGGAATCCAGTGCAATGCCAGTATCAGTATGGCATTTTATTGTACAAGAACACAGGGCAGTTTATTGAGTCAGGATACAAGTTCTGTTGCTCATATAGAACAAAAAACAAAAACCCTACTATAGCTATTGTTAATTCACTCAATTCTTACTTTTGAGGTGAAGGAAATATTTTGAACCCTACAAAGGGGAGAATTGTACTCATGCCCTTTCAACTTCTACTTTTCCTTTTATCTGGTACATGGAATCTCACTTTCTATAAATCCCAGAAACTCTACTCTGTGGCTTAGAGGTAGCCTTTTGTTTTCTCCTGAACACCTGATGCAGGGGTTTATCAGTGCTTCTAAGGAGCTTTAATATGAGTTGTGTATACTGTGTGATGGGAGCAGAACCCTTTCTGCCCCATTCTCTTACTCCCTTACCTCAATGAGACTTCATCAGCTTTTGCAGAACATTGTTGAGTTAAGGCCAATAAATTATATTGACATAAACTGACATACATTGTCATCATTAGTACATTTCAATATTTTTACCAAAAACATTCTACCACATATTCCTGTTCAATTAGATTCTCTCATGCATGATGTTTAAACCTAAAATGAACAATTCAGCTTTGGGTAATGATTAAGCATAAAAGCCAACGCTGATCACACAGAATCACAGAACAGTCTAGGTTGAAAGGGAACCTTAAGATTATCAAGTCCAACCATTAACCTAACACTGCCAAGAACACCACTAAGCCATGTCCCTAAGCACCACGTCCACACATCTTTTAAATACCTCCAGAGATGGTGACTCCGCCACTTCCCTGGGCAGCCTGTTTCCATGTTTGATAACCCTTTCTGTGAAGAAATTTTTCCTAATATCCATGCTAAACCTCCCCTGGTGCAACTTGAGGCCATTTCCTCTTGTCTTATCTCTTGTTGCTTGGGAGAGGAGACCGACCCCCATCTTGCTACAACCTCCTTTTAGGTGGCTGTAGAGAGTGACAAGGCCTCCTTTTCTCCAGGCTAAACAAATCCAGTTCCCTCAGCTGCTCCTCATAAGACTTGTGCTCTAGACTCCTCATGAGCTTCTTTGCCCATCTCTGGAC
This sequence comes from Pluvialis apricaria, assembly GCA_017639485.1. NCBI lineage: Eukaryota > Metazoa > Chordata > Aves > Charadriiformes > Charadriidae > Pluvialis > Pluvialis apricaria. Next base: position 44,211,062 of record CM030044.1, on the reverse strand, counting down.
ATGTTCCAGCACCTCAATAAATGAATGTAAACACCACAAACACTGAAAAAACTAACAAAATATGAAATTATAAAATATTACAATAATTATAATAAAAATGTGGAGTAGAGTAAAAGGAATAAAAAGGCAACCAGTAGTATCAGCATTACTGGAAGCTGTTCTTCTATTTGATTTTTAGTTTTAACCTTGGTTATTCAGGGAGCATGGAGTTAGAATAGAATTACAATCAACTAATGAAAAAAAATTTGCCAACTGATTGAGAAATCACTAACTTCATTGAAGTTTATGTAGGCTCTTTTTTGGAAGAAGGTTTACTTAAATTGGAACATGGAATTTCTCTGTCGTTGGTACTATCAAATCAATCTGTAGACCTTTTAAAAAAAGAAGCACTGCATTTGCAATCAACAGCCTAAATTTAAATCTGGAAATATCTGGTGCTCGTTCAGCACCAACTGTTGAGCAACAGTTCAGTGTCAATATAACTTGTCTCTTGGAAAAACTTCTGAAGCATAAGCTGTTTGTCAGGTGTGATCTACTCAAGACAAACTCAGAGTACTGGGTTGAAAAATAACTGGATTTTAGTCAAGCATTTCAAAAGAATAACTATATCTAATGGGACTGGATAACTCTCAAAGAAAAATAATTTACAAACTGTCTGATAAAATAAACATTGGCCTAAAAGGAGCTTTCTATATCTTTATATTCACTTTAAACTCCTACTTGAAGCCTTCAAAACATTCAAATATTCTCTCTGGAAAATATAAGCAGGGAAATATTAACCACTATTTAGTTGCTAGCACTACTACAAAGTGTTGAACTATAGTTTATAATTGAAGTAAACTTTGTTGGGTTATGAGATAAAAGCTCCTCAACATGCCCACAAAGCAGCACAGAGAGACAATGTCAGTATTATCTGATAGACCAAATAATACCCTGCCTTGGCTACCTCTAGGCCCATTCCAGGAGCCATCAGCCTATCAAGGACCCGCCTCCACAAGCCCAGAGAAGCACAGGGGCATGCAATTGCAGATGGGAACCCAAACTGCAGATTGCTGAGGAATGAACACTTTGTCCAAGTCCTTCCAGAGCTAACCCAGGAGACCTTGAGCCAGGTGTGAAACCCACCAAGATGAGTATCATCATCTTGATCAGCTTTTGGTCTAAGAGTGGTTGCTATCCAGGGGTGTGAGACACATTATGGCATGAAGGGGAAGAGCATTTCAGGATTGCACCGGGCTTACTATAGGATATTTAGGGGAGGAATTGAAGGTGGAAAAAGAGAGGGACTTGGGTAATTTGTGGGGGAAGAAGTGTGGGAAAATAGTGGGGTGAGGGGAAAGAAAGGGCTGGTCATGTTTGGTCGATATGCTTGTCTGGCCTTCCCCTTCAGGCCCTACCTGATCAGTGCAGTCTGTCCTATCTTCTTATTAAATTCCTTTTAAAGTATTCAGGGACTCTATCCAGCACCTCTGTGTGTGTGTGTAATGCCAGTAGCCATGGTCAGATCAGGGGTGGCAGGGCCATGTGTCCATGGTGCCAGTGACTGGAGCAACTGTGGGTGCGTGGGTGAGTGTGTGATGGCCAACGAAGATCAAGCTGCACCAGCTTGTGATTTGAGGAAGGGACCTGGGAGCAAGGGGTGAGTGGGTCTCTTAACAGCAAGCTCTGGGTGTGAGAGTGCCTGTGTGTCTCTAAGGGTGAGAGCATATGGGGGTCTGCTATGGACCAGGGGATTCCTGGCCAACTCTGTGTGTTTGTGTGCGTATCTGTCCCTGTGTCCGTCTGTCTGTCTTTATGTCCAGTTACTGGCAACTAGGGAAAACAGGATCCAGGGGCAGCTATTGGGCAGGCTGAGTGTCTGATCCACATTGTAAATGAGGGAAGTCACTTGTAAACAGCATAAAAATGAATGCAAAATTAATAGGCATTCTTCCCATTTTTAGCAGCTAATTTTAAATAAAATGCTAAATCTACATTTTTTTTGTAGCATTTAATTCATAAGTTTTTACCAAAGTATTTTATTTCCTTGGTTCAAGTTTTGGGCATATTTGGCTTTGAACTTGTAAATACAAGTGCATTGATTAAAATTAAAATTAGGTGTAGTTCTTCAGCAGGATTGCTGATCTGGAACAAACTTCCAAACAAGCAGTCTTAGACTCAGTGGTTGTTTGGCAGCCAGCTGTTCGGTGTCCAGCTGTACTGAATGCCCTTAAAAGAATCCATCCAAAACTGCTAGTGCCTGTAAAAGTTGCTGACTTGGGTTTCTAGGTTTACCTTTACAGATGCTGCACTACAGGAAAAAATTAATTTGGTTCTTTTTCCTGACATTCCTGTTGTTGGTTGTACGCTCTCTGTCTCTGATAGGCCCATCCACACTCTCTTAGCTTATAGTCTTTCCCAAACTGTTTCTTTCACAGTGGTGGCTTCTGGCTAGAGTATTCCTCAGTCTGTCCTCACTGTTTTGAGACGTCTCAGTTCCTTCCACTGCCCACCCTAACTTCTTTCACTTCCTTTGTTCTTATTTTTAGCACACAGTTCATTTCAGTCTACTACATTCATTTTTACTGTCAAACAACCATTTTTGGTATCTTGAGTGTTCAAATCAGGCAGTTTCCATTTCAGGGGTGATGAGGTGCCAGAAGAAGCCATGTTTGGAAGACACTGGGTTGAGAAAAGGTTACTTGGTCTTAGTTCCAGTGTTCATCTCAGACTTGGCTTGGAGTAGCAAGAAAAACTCTGCTTTCTTTCTGGCCTGGAAGACATGAAATGCTATGGGAAGACATTATCTGTAGTTTGTATTAGAATCTGAAAAGCAGTAGATATGTTCAGTCATACTAAACGTCAGCTTTAACTAAATCTGAGTTAAATTCCACTGAGTCTTTACTGAACACTAGGATGTTTTCCCTAATTCTCCCAAATTTAAGGAGATTTTGAGTGTCAACTAAAGCGGAGTTCCTGACAAGCAACCTCTAAGCAATTTAAAGATCATCCTCCATAGTTGTTAGACCATTAAAGGAAAACATCAGAGGTTTGGCTTTCATGGGATAACTTTTGCATTATTGTGGAGAGTTGGGCTTTTTACTTGTTTTGTTTCTGTTTTTTTGGGTGATGATTTTAAATAAGCTTCTGAGGAAGTGTAGTAAGACTCCACAGTGAAACACCGAAGGGGGCATGTGAACTAGCAGGTGATGTTTCCCTTAAGAAATCTAAGTAATGTTTGTTTTTCCTTCCTTTTTCTTAAGCGATCCGTGATCCAAAACTCCTTGTAGACGCAGTAGTTCAGAACAAGGACTTAGAGAGCTCAGGAAGATTTTTGTTTGCTTGTTTTTGAAAGGCATTAACTTATTCATGCTGCACACTTCAAAGCAGAATCATTGGACAGCAGTTCAAGTGATCTTTGAGCCAAAACTAATTCATATTTCTCTTCTGTTGAAAGTTGAGCTCTTTGTGAGCTTTGAAATACTTTTTCAGCACAGCACATGGGGAATTAGGAAGGTAGTTACTAGTTCCTATTAATAATAAAATACAAGAAGTTAATTCTTGTGACACATTATACTAAATGAATTTCTCTGTATATGTGTTTTGGAAACCAAACTCGCCACTACTCTTTGGTATATTGCCTTTAAGCTCATTTGCAGTAAAAGTGTTTGTCACTGTGTACCTTGAAATAGGCTAGCTTTATTTTTTTTTTTTTAAAAAAAAAAGACAACGTATTTAAGAAGTGGCATGTGATTGTAACCTACCTGCTCTAATAGTTTTCCACACAGACTGTGCAAACACTAACATACTCACAATCATAGCAATGCATTTGTGGATCACAAGTAAATGCCTTGTTGCTCACTGCTATTAAAAAAACAGAACACTGGTGATGAGTCTAGTTTACTCTGTTTGCATTTGATCAAGCTGATTTAGTAATTTATAGACCAATTCTTGTCCAGTCTTATTTCTACAGGTGGCAACTTCACACCTCCCCTAGGCTACGCTGGAAGCTTATAGTTCTGACAGGTATAAGTTTGCAGTTTATGGAGTATTTAGGATAATGTTGGTTCCGTCAGCATTGACTGATGAGAATAGTTGATTGTCCTTCATTGTAGAACATTGCTTTACCCGCTGGTAGTTACTGCATCTTGCACTGTCACCTTCTGTGGACTTAAGGTTCTCATTGTTGCATCATATTTTCCAAATAGTTTACTCTGTTTCTTACTTTCCTTTGAATGCTCCAAATTTCTTATTTTTGCCTAAGCATTTGGCAATAAAAAAATGAACTGCTCATGGTTGAATCCAATGCTCTAGCTGAGCTCTAAACAGTTCAAAATGAAGCAGTTAGCTTATTTGTTTATTACACAATTCTTAGAATTATACAGCACTGTAGGATTTGACATTTTTGCAATAGTATATTCATACTAATTTGTTTTTAATCCACTTATGCGGCTCCATACAGCTCTGTAATGCTAACAACTAGCTTGTGTACCCCAGTTTATCTGTTTTTGTTTCTCCTTTCCTAGATGAATTGCTTTAATGGTTATCTTCATGAAATTTTATACTATTGATCTTACTGCAGTTCTACGTTTTAGTATCCTCCAGTACCAACTTTTACAGTATTTGCTGCCTTTCCCAACTTCAGATCTTTTTTCTCAGGAAGATCATTATCATTATTTATACAGTCTGCCTCATTAGTAACAAAAATACTGACCTGTGTTGAGAGCTGGACATCTCATTCTCATTACACAAGTCTGCTCCTATCACCACATTTCAGGTTTTTAGTTAATCATACAATATTTCTCAGTCAAAAGTACATTTTAACTACCTTATCCTAAGTCCCTCTCCTGCTAAATATATTGATTATCTTGCATTTAATATTTCATGCAACTTTCTCATAGCTATGTTGTTTGGACGTTTATCAAGCTTATAGTGGTTCTTCCCTATGGGCATGGGGTGGATCTCCACACAGAATATGAAATGAGTTGTCCAAAATATCAAAATATACTGATTGATTTCACAGATGTCTGAAAGACTGTAATTTCCTCTTACTCAAATCTAATTTGTTTACAGTTATATAGTGCTATTGGTGAGTATACCTTCTTCCCTGGCTCAATTTCTCCTTTTATTTTGTAATTAAACGTGTGAAGATTTGCTTTCATTCTTAAAGTGTGATTTATAATACTGAACTGCTCAAAATTCTAAGTCCAGAATTCCACTGAACTATTTGCACTGTGCAAAGATAGAACAAATAGACAGGTCTTGCAACAAAGAGCAAAAGTGCAAATATGAAAAGTGTTAGATCTAAGCACATAATAAAATTATTTGGTCAATAAGAAAAACACTAGTTTTAACTGCTGGGGAGCATAACATTTATCAGGTTGCTTACAAGCAAGGAGCTTACAAGGTTCTGGTAGGTTCCAGTTTGACAGAAAGTAATGTGGGCATGTTATGGATCAGATCTGGTGTGATCTTAGGATCCTAACCTGGTGAGGACCTCCCCATGATGTAGGAGAAAGGAAGTATTTTTCCTAGGATATTTCAGAGCTGCAATCAAAGCCAGGTAGCTATCCAGAAAAAAATGTGCTAAAGAAAACTCAGCTTGAGTACTCAAAGTGTCTGAGATTTTCACTGTGAATTTGAAAGCCTGTCTTCCAAATCAGAGCATGGTTCGTTGATTTTATTCCAGGGGTATTGCTGTCTGTCCAGGTGTCACCCTTAGCCTTACAGGGAAACCCACCTGATACATGGAAAATGCTCTATAGGAATTAAACTATACCAGTGCCAATATTTACTCTTAAAGGGATAATCCTATGGTATTGCTCTAAGATACCTGTTGCTTTGCAGATTTTTTCTTACCCTCCATAGTTTGCTTTACTGTCTGAAAATAATTCCTCAAAGAAATAAAGCCCTGGCCATAAAATACTTAAATGCAAGCTTCTGCAAATGTGGAGACAAGAGGTGTGATATTTGAAGGCTGACTTTCAGGCCACATCTGAGTCTCCTGGTTATTGGAGCAGAATTCTTTGTACCTGTTTCTTGAGATGCACGGGGAGGTGGGGTCTACCATAATCCTTTGAAGTGATGCATCTTCCAATGGTGTTAGATAAATGGCAATTAAATATCAAAAAAGTGTGGGAAATATTGTAAAATTTTAAATTATGTAAACTTTATTACTTTCTATTCCTATAGGTAACAGTCAGCCCCAGGCTCAGGCAGTTTGTTAATGGATCAGCTACTGTTAATACTGTCTCTAGCATCTCTTCAAATGGGAAATCGTGCAGCCCATAGTTAAAAAGGACCTCAATGGTCTTCTCTCCTTCTCATTACAAATGAGAACTTAAATGACCAGTCTAAAACTTGTGTATAAAGTTGAAGAACTTACTCATGCTGGTTGCAGCATTGCTGTATTTTTCTTGTGTTGTATTTGTCTGTTTTCTGACTTAGAAATTGTAGTGCTTATAAGTTCCTTAGCATTTTTCTAAGCAAAGAGACCAAAGCGGAATAAGTAATGAAAAAAAAGTATGCTCATGGCCTAAAATTCTGATTGGTTTTGGCCCGGCCAAAATGTAGGTTTCTCTTTACCCTTTTGTTTTTTGCTGCAAACACTTGCTCTGAAGAGGCTTTTGTTTATATGAATGTTGAGGAATTACTGTTCTTCAGAAGAATATTCATATACATGTAAAACCAATGACATTTGTTTTGGAATATGCTATTCATGCTGAAATGATCTGCCTGCTGTTTTACAAAGGTTTTCATCAGTCAAGCAATTGGCAAGGAGAAACAATGCCATGTAACTCGTGATTTAGTCACACAGCACAAATAATGAATAAAAAATAGTCAAAGAAATACAGTAACCAAAGTGAATAGTTTGCAGTAGACCCTTGGGCAGATATGTTCGCATAAAGTATTTATGGCGAAATAATGAATACAGTCAGAAAATAGACTGTTCATAGATCATTTAACAAAAAAAAACCCTGAGTTCTTTAAATAATTTTTTGTCATATATATTTTATCATGGAAAAAGAAATAAAGGGGTTCTGTAGGGCAGATAATCACATTTATCTAGACAATCTGGGGGAGAAAACCCAAGAAATGGCTATTGGTTTAAATCTTGTAGCCCTTATATCTTTCTTTTTCACAGGTTCTCAGGTAGTCAGGTCATAAGAATACACAAATTCTGAAGTCTTTGATGCGTGGGGAATTCTTTTTCCTGGGTGTTTATAGTATGTCTACAAGTGTAGGTTATTGCTCAAACAACTTGACACAATTTCAGTGCAACTATGTAGTAATGGTACATTCCCAAATCCAGACATAATCAGTTTCAAGAGATCTGTTTTTTATTCATGTTCAGTGTGACATGAAGAATAAGCTACAGACAGATAATCAGTAAAATGGCAAATTTTTTACAATTTTATTCTATCCCAGCATGTAGATGTGAGTGAATTTAAACAAAATAAAAGCAGATTTTATTCTTACTCTTTGATTAATCTCCAACCCCCTAAACACAGCATCTGAGCTTCCCACTCAAAAAGATCATATTTATAAGAGCTGACGGTTGAAGTAAGCAGCAAGAGATTAATGACTCTTTCAATATTGAAGGCAGTTTTTAGTTAAATAGATAACTAAAATAGAATTCAGGACATTTAGAGCCTGACACTTATATAAGAAACTACAGGAAGTAAAGGCTTTCATAGGAGTGATGCATATTTTATGTGTTTGTTACCTGTTTTTCTTTCAAGATTCTGAAAAAGTTTTTTGCAACAAAACCTCTTAATTTCCTTTTTTTTGGGTGTATTTGGAACATATTGCTGCTCAATTTGAAATGGAAATAAAATTTATTGTGTTCTTAACATCAAAATCTTGTCCTCAAATCTTGTGCAAGATTTCATTTGTTTCCTGAAACGAATGTTCAGCAAAGTTGGCAGGTGTTAAAATATCTTTTTCCCACATGAGGGCATCAGTGTTGTTCCAACACGATATATAGAAGACACCTTGTTATGCTATTTAGACTCCTGTTTTCAGAACATTGTACACATAAAAGTACACATAGCAATCCTTTACAGTTGTCTTCAATTTTACAGTGCAAAAGAAGTATTTAGGTATTTCTAAATGACTCCTGTTTTATTGCAAAACAGTGTGAACAACAAGATCTCATAGAATAGGGATCTCAAGAATAGTGATCTCATCAAATATCTAAGTGCCTGCAACTTACCATTTAAGTAACTCACAACTAATGGCAGGGAGTGGCAGTGGAGGGTCCAAAACCAGACAATGTGCCTTTTTGCTGTTTTGCTCTTGTCAGCTGTCTCACTGGAGATGTGGGAAGTTAACTGTACCTTTGGGGCAGTAATGGAGGAGAGAGGGGAATGGCTCTGTTTTCAGGGTTTTTTGTTAAGGTACTTATTTACAGCTGCTAATAGCAATGACTGTTTCTGTGCACACATAGTGTGTTGCCCACTGTGGGAATGCTAGAAAACAATTGCAAAGGGTCGGATGCAGTGCATCTTTGTGAGAGTGTGATAATCTTTCTCTTATCATTCATCTCAATTCTGTTTCACAATCCCAGTTTTCATGGTTCTCAGCTTTTAAAATTCTCATACGCCTGTTCCATTTAATCTTGCTGACTTCTTATCCAGCTCAGCAAGTCTTTTAATTGATCAAGCTGCTCCTCCTTGCTATATCTGATTCTTTATTTCTTTTTTCAGTTTAGTGTTCTTATCAGTGGTCTGTGCTCTAAACAAAATTTGTTATTATCCAGATGTGTGGTCCAGTTGATGTTCATCATCAGGACCGTGCTTTAATTCTATTACTATTTTTCAGAAAAGTTGAGCAGTGTCTTCTGTTGCTTTTAAAATCATATAGGTTGCTATCCATTAATAAACAGGTAAATAGGATCCAGAAGATCCTTTCCAGATGAGTGTAGGTGTCTTCCCATAGGAAGTTAATGCATTATTTAATCTTTTTCATATAGTTATTCTTTTGCATCTTAAAATGATTTAATAAAACTGCAACTAAACAAGAATGCAGATTACAAGCCCAGGCTACACTTGCCAGACATAATATAAAGAATCCCTTTCATGGTATTTGGGAACAGCAAATAACTGGAACAGAATGTTTGCCCAGATTAAGTTTGGCTCTGGATATGTGTGTCCTGTGGGCTTGGACCTGTTCAGATGTCAAAGCTGAGCTCATTTCTAATGTGAGTTGACAGAAGATTTATAAAATTGTATTTGAAGTAAGGTACCCTACCATTAATTAATAGTATTTTCCTATAGAAGCAAATAATTGACCCTCTGCTTAAAACCCAGGAGTGCTAGTTCTCTGCTACAGTAAATGAAAGAAACTGAAATAAATTATATGATCATTTCCTCTACTGGCTTTAGGCTACTAGTTTATAGGAAAAAATAGTTGTGTTGAAAAAACTTACACTCACTGGAAGGTAGCATTTTCATCTTAAAGATCTGTACGTATAACAGATTATTCTGAGACACACAATACTTACGAAAGAAAAAAAAAGGCAAAAAAGATTTTAATCAGAAGTGATGTGTACCAAGAGTGAAAACTGACAAATAGTTTGACAGAGCCTTTCTTTTACCCAGGGTTTCCTTCATTTGCTTCCTCAACCCCTTCGTAACTTTAACAACTCTAGGCTATTGTACAGATAAGCTTTATTTGTAAGTGTCCTTGAGCCTGGGTGTGGGTGTGGGCAGTATTTGTTTAGGTAGATGAATATGAATCAAACCTCACTGACAAGAAATGATTGAGTAGATTCCTAGTGTATTCTCCCTGCTCTAAGTGAGCAGAGTTTGCTTTATTTTATTTTTTACCTATTCTTCAACCAGAATGAACAGACAATCTGTGACAAACTCAGTAAAATTAAGGGAGACCATATAATAGCTCCTTAGACAGCACAACTGGCAACTCCCGCTGACACACTTACAAATCCCCTCAGGTTCCCACTGAGGCAGACACCTATTGATTTCTTTGTTTTCCACCTTCACAAGTCATAGATTTCCCTGTCTATCTCCAAGGAAAGAATATAGTCAAACTAATTATATACTTAATTTGAAAAAGCAAAAGGGCAACAGGTAGTGAAAAATGTTTGCAATGTGTTAGATGAATAGAGACTTGCTTCCATATTTTTCATTTTTATCCATCTTATCAAAAGTATTCTGACAAAAAGCAAATGAACCTTCTACCCAGCTTAGTCAAGTTTAAATTATAGATCTAGGAGAGTGAATACACAAACTTTGCACTTTAACTTGTTGAAGACAGAATGGGATATCAGTATTTCCAATTTTCTGCATTTAATTTTCAGAAGGAAGCCAGGGATTTGGATCTAATGAAAAGCTTAGAACAGAGACTGAGGAGAGTCTTATTTTCAGATTGTTAGAATTCACAGGCCTGATAAAATTGCCTCCTCTCAGTTTCCAACCACTAGAAAAAAAATCAATCCGCAAATGACATTGGCTGCAATACCAGTGTGTTGTCCACTTAATGCTGAATAAAGTCATCTTGGGAAAATAGGAGGAGAATGGAGAGCCGTACCTTTAATGTGCATCATTTTACACCATGCCTAAAATAATAATAATAAAAAGGATATAATGAAGGCAAATGGGAGAAAGGCAAAGGATGAGAGGCAGAGAAATGGCAAATGAAAAACAAGTGGTAAGTTGAAGTGGCCTACATTTACACTGGAGATCATAACCTTACGCTGTGAGAATTGGCAAATTGAAAAAAAACCACCTCCTGTAATTTAGCATACCCTAAAAAAGGATGCTTAACATGTCCTAAAAATCAAATTAAGTTTACTACACTACAATTTCACAATTTTATTATATCTTTTTTTTTTTATATAACCTATAGTTGGGTTTGAAAACTGGGAAAATGGAGAAACCGTGCAATGCAACTTCCAGAAAGAAGCCAAGACTGGCTATACAAATAAGTGTGCTTATTCCTTACAAGTAATTACAAACATGACACACTTGCTTATATTTTCCTGTTTTGTAGTTAAAATATAATAAGATTTTTTTTTGTTCTTATTTTTGGAACTTTTTCTATTTTATTGTGCTCTTGAACTTGTCTGTATTCCAGTGTAGCTCTCCTGGTGAGTCTTTAAGAGTGATATAAGGACAGAAAAATATTTCAATACCTGTTAACACAGGAACAGACCAATAAAACACTTCCTCTTTTTCTGAATTATGTTTGCAGTCTTTATTTCAACATTTCTAAAATATTTGAGACTTCAAAAGTGGTGCGTGGGATGTAAACAGTGAATGCTGTCACTCAGCAAAACTGGTTTTGATTTGACTGAGATGTGAGCCTCTGAAAATACTGACTGTGTGCAGTGGGGCTTTGTTCATTGTGTACCATTTAAAAATGAGTTTACTGGGCATGTAAGGTTACACCAGCTGTATGAACTTCCATTCTAACCAAATATATTCAGGACAGTCTTGCAATTTATGAAAAGACTGACAAAACACATTCTAGATACCTCAGCAATATAAGAAAAAAAATAAATATTCTCCTGTGCTACTGCTACTAGGGAGAACATTCTGACGTCAACTTGCTGCTATTTTCTGGAATTAGCTTTGTATCCTAGAAGTATTCCTCTGTGCACTTTGCAGTCACCATCCTACCTGATTGTAGGATGGAGATTTCCTCTCTGTCATAGGACAAAATATTCCAGTTGCAATTACCTGGAAAGCTGCCCACAATGGCAATTTAGAATTACATACAGTGTTTATACATTTTATTTTGTTTTCCAGGAAGACAGCTTCAAAACTTAGAGAGTTAATATCTACTTTAGACTGTTTTCCCTTAAACTCCCAAACCTCAAATAACTAGTGCTATGTATTTTCACAATACCTATAACATATGTTTTAAAAGCTCAGGTGCAGAATGCTGGGGTCAAAGGTGTAGCTATGACTATTTCATATTCCCATGTTGCTCCTTTGTGAATTCACTAAAACTTAGTTTCTACTTTTCTTGACTTTCTGTATTCTGTTGTGAAATGTAGTGTTGTAAAATGCTTCTCAGTTCCTAAATAAATGAATAGTAGCCAAACACAGAACAGACAAATGTCCCTGGACACAGCATATTTTGCACAAACCCTAATGAGTCAGATTTTTTTTTCCTTGCAAATCTTCATCTTTTCCTCAGCACAGGCAATCAATGGGAAACAGATTTTGTGACCTGTAGAAAGTTGCACCGAGATCACCAGACTTATTTCCTTGAAGAGAGCATTATGTTCATTTAATCATCTCAAAACTCATTTCAGAAAGAAGTGCCTATAACATGAAAGGCTAGTGGCTGATCAGCTGCTCAGCCAATTTTCTTCTTTCCTGAGAACATGCTCATCATGTAAACAGCTTCACTTAATGGCACAGACATCATGTGTCATTACTTGGAACCTCTCAAACACAGGAAGTCTGACTTGATACATCATGCTAAGAAATATGATTACCTCTTCAAGTTATTTTTAATCAAAAACTCTGAAATGGATTCTGATTATTTGAAAATAATTAGATTTATCCGCTTAGCATAATTTACCTTGGTTTCTTACCAGCTAAAGGAAATGAAACTTGCTACAGCCTAGTTCTCTACACACTGGTCAAGTTTTCATTGACTCCATTGTTGCTGGAGTATCAGGTTATCCTGTTTTCTGCCTGATCATCCTGTGTTAGACCTGAGTGGGTAAAAAAGGAAGACATGTGGTCTATGTAAATCTAAATATGCCTTTCTCTTTTCCTAAAGCACAAGGTCCAACACTTTGCTTGCCAGTATTTACTTTGCCAAGGCTGGCCCAAAGCCACAATTTGTCTACCAGCTTGCTTCCATGCATATATCTTTCCAAAGAAGTGGTTCCTTCCTGTCAGACTCAAACCTGCATGTTACACAGGACTATCGGCAGACAGAAAAGCAGAGATATACACACGGGACAGGGAAACTTTATTCTTGAGATCGTCCTCAGCTGACCTAAGAAACTCCAGCAAACGCCTGAATATCAGGTGGCCAGAGGCCAATTAGGTCCTTGATGGTCCTTACACAAGATGCATTGTGTGAATCTATGATGCTTTGAAAGGTGGCTCTGCCTTCCCTCCCCAGCCCAGACAAGATGCCCATCAGGATGTCATGGAGAGGCTTTGTGCAGGTCCATCCTCCCTGTGCATGCATTTCTGCTCTGGAAAACAACCTTTTATAGTCTCCAGCTAAATTCAGTTAATTAATTCGTGTTTCAACTGGCTTCCTCCCAGATTTGGATATATTCTTCCTATCTAAAGCTCAGCATAAAGGAAGATTTCTTCTTTTGGGCTTGATTGTTTTGAAGTGATGGGCAACACCTTTGTGTGTGCTCACAATCCACCCAAATTACAGTTGCTTTCAGTTATCTTCCCTTTAGGAACACACGATTCACAACTGCTGTATCTTTTTTTTCTGTAAATAATTAGCTGAAAAGTCTCCTGCAATGTTTTTCTTTTTAATTAGTTGCACAGGGCTCCTTGCATTCCTCTTCCTTTCTGGCTGTTTCTCTCTCCCCCTCTCCTTCTTTCCCTTTCTCTCTCTCATGAACCCATGAAGGTGGAGTGTAAATTACAACAACCTCCATAATATAAACCAACGACGAATACGCACTTGTTCAATTTTGTTTCTGCCCTTTTGTGAAGGAAATGGAGTGTGTGTATCCAGTGTCTAAATAAACAGCATTCATGGGAAATTGTAGTCTGGGATCCCATACTACCCCGGCCTTCTTCGCTAGCTCTGAGCTACAGAACGCTAGAAGGCCAGCTGATGCTGAAACACACCCATCTGCTCATTTTATTTGGAGCTTCCACCCTTTTGGGACAGCCATTCTTAGAAAGTGAATAAACCTAACACTGACTGGGTACCTCTGACTCCTTTTACCTCCAATGATAACAATGTTTTCTCTATTTTATTACAGTCTCTTGAGATTGTGACTGATTTGCATATTCTCTAACACTTAATTAACGATGTCACTTTCCCAGTGCCTTGAAAACAGTTTTCATTTTTTCCTCGGCAGGCCTCCAACAATTACCTCCCATATTTTCTGCTGCAGTCCTTTTTATTACTTTAATGACAAATAATTGGACAGATTCTGAGTAATGAGGGTGAGAGCCAAAGGACTGTTGCATAGGAGACGGCTGCTTGTTACAAGACACTTTTAGTGGTCTCTAAATCAGATAGACAAGTAGAGTAATGATCATCTTGCAGTAATGAGACACAATTAAGAATCGCTGCAGCAAATGACAGAGCAGTTCATTGAACAATAACCTCCCTCTTCCTTTTTTCCAAAGAAGATCGAAGCTTAATTATAGCATCGCCATTTGCAACGCTATACTTAAAGTTGTGTCAGCATTTCCATTATAAACCTGCTACTTTCAAGGGTTTATAACTCACATGAAAAAAAAAAATCTACTTTGAGCTAGAAATTTCCTTGCAAAGCCTTTCAGTTTGTTATTTAATTTCTATGATTTATTTATTTATTTTACAAAATGGATCAGATCCACATCTGTTCTAAATAGGCATATCTTCATTGGTGTGACTGAAGCTATAATAATTTGCATTTGCGGAGAATGCTGCTCAGGCGCTGTATGAGCCCACATGTAACAATGCACAGAGACCTGGCACTTAAGCTGAGGAACAGCAAATGCTGCTTTTGAGAAAGAGACTCCTCCGTGCTGCTTTTGTGGTGGGGAGGGAAGGAGGGCATTCACTGCCTTGCAGAGATGGGCCTACACAGCCAGGCTCTCCAGAGAGCTCAGCTCCTATTTAAATATCTAAGTAAGTGGACAGCTTTTCTAGATAATAACCATTATAAGTGTTTCTGAGTGCTCATGTAACTTTAACTGCTTCTGTGAGATTCACCCTTGTGGTGATTCTGATGTCATAATCTGCCATTCAATGCATATGCCACCGGGTTATTGTCATCACTGAACAGACCAGGCAGGAAGGAGAAGATTGATTGGAAAGCAGGTAGTGTTTTACACATAAATATTCTCTATAATGAACATAGATTAAAAGAGAGAGTGAGAAAGAAGCAAACGGCAGCATAATGAGCTCTTGGGAAAATATGCTGTGCTAGACTGTTTTCCTGAGTATGAGTGGCTATTTAAGTTGCAAGGGTGACAGAAGCAGCACAATCCCGTGAATTCCAAATAATGGCTAACTCTTCATATGTGCCTTGAACCCTTCCACCTTATCTCCACAATGAGTTAGAAATAGATGCTTCTGCCTTTCCAGTGAATTCACTGGTTGTTGGCCTTTGCTATAATCTTAAATTCATGTAAACAAGAGTCTTTTTCATTTTATTATCTGCATACTTCAAAATTGATTATGGTTGTCAACAATATCTAACAAGGTGATGGGCTTTACTATTTTTGTGCAATCAGAACGGGGGCTTTGGATGCATTATTTACCAATAAACCAATTTTATGAAAGCTCTATAATTACAGATCATCAGTTACTGTAACATGCAGTAACTGCTGTTCACTATACAAGCAAAAGAAATTTGGTACATTATTAGTGAGATCCTAAGCCTGATACACCTGCTTTGATCTTTTGAAGCATAACTATCAAAGTCAGTTAGATATCTCTGTTTAGTTATTCTATGGCATAGGGAATTGTCCACTAACCACCAAGACTGGAATAACTTGGCCCTGTTTTGACCCTTTCCTCTGAAAATGGAGTTCACTGGCAGAAACACCTTGGGTTTTCTGGCCACTGTTGAGTGTCATTGTCCATTAGCTTTGGGAATAATTGGAGCTGGATGCAACCAGAAATGACCTGGTGCTATTTGGAGTCTGTTGTACCTGCATCACACTGGAGGGTGGCAAAGGGGGCCTTCAGGAGAAGGCAATGGTTATGGAGAAAGGGCAGCCAAAAACATGCATTCCTGCTGCATTGCATCATTCTGCCTGTGCAAATAAATTGAAAAACCAGTTCAGTTGCTCAGTATACTCGTGTAACTCCTGTATTAATTTTAGCCCTTAGAATTAAAATGAAGAAGGGTTACAACTGCTAGTTCATATCTTCAAATTATTAAAATGTCACACACCAGCATTTTTAGGGGTTTCTTAACTTCCCAGACATCAACTGAGAATAACATACTGCCGTGACATGCAAGTACGGGAAAATTCTGAAGTTGAAAAGTGATTTCTTGTCATAACTACTCAGTGAGCTGTCCTGGTTCCGGCAGGGATGGGGTTAATTTCCCCAAGGATGGGAGGGGACACAGGTACCCCATGCCATGTGAGCCATGCCCGGGCATGGGGGGAGCTGCCGGGGGAGGGGGTGGGAAGTCGCTGCTCAGCGCGGGCTGCAGCGGCGCAGGTCCGGTAGGTGAGCGGTGGTGCCCTAATCGCATTTGTATATTCCTTTATCCGTGTTATTGTTACTGTTTTCTCTTCCCTCTGCTGTTCTGTTAAACTGCCTTTATCTCAACCCACGAGTTTTGCCTTTTTCTTCCTATTTCCCCCCCCCCCCCCCACGGCTGTGGGGGGTTGAGCGAGCGGCCGCGTGGTTCGCTGCTGCCAGCTGAGGCCAAAACACGACATGAGCCAACTAGGAAAGATATTCTCCTAGACTTGCTGTTTGTGAATAGAAAAGGAGTCATGGGAGATGAAATGGTAAGTGGCTGTCTTGGCCACAGTGATCATGAAATCGTTGGGTTTAAAATTTTTGGTGTAATGAGAAAAAAGTTCAGTAGACTTGCTGCCTGGGATGTTAAGAGAGCAAATTTTAAGCTCAGGTGGTAGTTAGCAGTGTCCCCTGGGAATCTGCTTTTGAGGGCTTAGGAATCCATGAGTCCTGGTCAGTCTTTAAAAATCACCTTTTGAAAGCACAGAAGTCAATCCCACTGTGTCGTAAGTCAAGCAAGTAGGGCAGAAGACCAGCGCAGCTGAACAGAGAACTCATCATGGAGCTCAAGAGGAAAAAGAAATTGTATGAACTATGGAGGCAAGGTCAGGCATGGCAGAAAGATGATAGAGCTGTGGTTCATATATGCAGGGAGAAGTCATATATGCAGGGAGAAGTCGTGCAAGGCCAAAGCTCAATTAGAGTTGAAACTGGCCAGTGTTGTGTCAGATATCAAGAAAGGCTTTTTTAAGTATATCATTAGCAAGAGGAGGCCTAAGGAAAATATTTGACCAATACTTGATGAAGATGGTCACCTGGCAATTAGGGATGAAGAAAAAGTGAAGGAATTCAATGCTTTTTTGCCTCAGTTTTCAATACTAATAACAGATCTTGAGCTGCCCATTCCTCTGAGTGGGAGGACCACAAATGTGGGAACAGTGACTTTCCATTTGTGGATACTGAAATTGTAAGGGATGAGTTGTATCAGTTGGATGTTCATAAATCCAAGAGTTCTGGTGGGATTCATGCCAGAGTACTGAAGGAGACTATGGATGTTACAGAAGGACCCCTCTCAACCATCTACCAAAGGTCTTGGGAGTCTCGGGAGGTCCTGCTGCCTGGAAGCTAGCCAATGTAACTGCAATTTACAAGAAGAGCATGAGGGAAAACCCAGGAAACTACAGACCTGTTAGTCTAACCTCAGTACCTGGGAAAATTATGGAGAAGATTATACTGGGTGCTTTTGAAAGGCATTTAAAGAATAATGCAATCATCAGGCACAGTCAACATGGGTTTACAAAAGGAAAGTCCTGGTTAACCAATTTGATGTCCCTCTATGATAATGTCAACCAGCCAGTGGATGAAAGGAAGGCAGTGGATGTATTTTTTCTGGCTTTTGATACTGTACCTCACAGCATCCTTCTGGACAAGTTGTCCAACTGTGGCATGAGCAGTTACACATTATGCTGCGTGAAGACTTGACTGAGCAGCAGGACTCAAAAGGTTGTAGTGAATGGGGCTACTTCTGGCCGGTGGCCAGTTACTAGCCGTGTTCCTCAGGGCTCAATTCTAGGGCCAGTTCTGTTCAATATTTACTGATGATACTAACCTGGGAGATGCTGTTGGCTCTCTTGAGGGACAAGTTGCCTTGCAGAGGGATCTAGACGATTGCATTGGACAATCATTAATACCATGTAATTTAACAAGAACAAAGGCCAGACTCTGAGCCTGGGACGGAGTAATGCCGGGCACAAGTCTGAATTGGGAGACAAATGACTGGAGATCAGCCCTGCAGAAAGGGATCTGGTTGACAGGAGGCTCCATATGAGTCAGCAGTGTGCCCTGGCAGCCAAGAGGGCAAACACAATCCTGGGGTGCATCACACACAGCATAACCAGCTGGTCAAAAGAGGTGATTGTCCTGTTATATTTAGCATTGGTGTGGCCTCACCTTGAGTACTGTGTGCAGTTCTGGGCCCCACAGTTTAAGAAGGATGTGAAGGTCCCTGAATGCGTCCAGAGGAGGGCAACAAAGCTGGTGGAGGGGCTGGAAGGTATGTCATGTGAGGGGATGCTGAGGATTCTGGGTTTGTCTAGTTTGGAGAAAAGGAGGCTGAGGGGCTACCTCATTGCTCTCTACAGCTTCCTGAGGGGAAGAGGAGAGGGAGGTGCTGGCCTCTTCTCTTTGGGATCTGGTGATATAATGCATGGGAATCATTCAAAGCTGCACCAGAGGACATTCAGGGTAGGTATTAGGAATCGTTTCTTTATGAAGAAGGTTGTCAAGCAATAGAACAGGCTTCCTGGAGAGATGGCCACTGCCCCAAGCCTGTCAGTGTTTAAGAGGCATTTGGAGAATGCCCTTAATAAAATGCTTTAACTTTTGGTCAGCACTGAACTGCTCAGGCAATTGGACTAGAAGATCGTTGTAGATCCCTTCCAATTGGAATTATTCTATTCCATTCTATTCTCATCACTACATTGACATGAAGTATTTTGCTTGATTAAGAAGGGTAAGCTTCAGTGAAACATTTTTAAAGCTGTGGCAATTGTTGTAAGATTACTATGCCCCTTCCAGCTTGTTTGCATATCTTGTATTTATGATACAGATTGTGCTGTGGGGTGTTGCTCTGTGACCAGGTTTGTAACACATATGAAAAACTTGAATAGACTTAACTTTTAATGTTGACCTTGTTTTGTAAAATATCTAACAGTTTTATCACAGGGCCTTATCTGTGTATCCACAATTAAGTTAGACCTTAAGAGAAATGCAAAGATATTAAAGATCAGATTTAAAGTCAGTATATGATTGCAGCTTTAATTCTTCATCCAGTAAATGATTTATTCTTCCTTTTTTAAATGCAGGAAAGTTCTCAGGTATTTCCAGTAACTAGATAATGAGAATCTGAATATGTGAAAACTGCGAAGAAGACTGTTATATATTTTACTTTTTGGAGATGATGTAGAACTTTTATTTACAAGGTGAAGGGGAATAGTAAAAAAAATATTCAAATATTCCAGTTATTAACTTCTTTTCTTTTCTTTCCCCCCCCCCCCCCCCCCAATTTAGCTTTAAAATGCCACTTTTAAGAACACTTTCCTTCTTTCCTTCTTGGAATAACTTCATGTGCCTTGAAACCCTTAATAAGTATTTCTGATCAGCTACAACTTTGAGTCTTTTTTCACTTACACAGCTAAATGTCAGCTTTTAGGACAAAGAGAACCATTAAAAGGAAGATCTATGTGAATACTCCAGGGCTAGCAGTGTTTAAATTTATGAACTTGTGTCCTTCATGAGAACAGCATTATTGGGAAACTAGTGGTGATTTTATTAGTTTTTACAAATGAATCTGAAGTATGATGCTTTGCTCAATAAGTAGTTATGGACAATTCCATGTTAACATATCAGAGAAAGCACAAGAAAATATATCTTTTTGTAGCATTTCACACCTGTAAAGAGAGACAACTTTTGACTACTGATTTTAATGAATCATGGAATTATTTTAGCCCACTTACTTTGTTTGCATAATGTCACACTTGGAATGGGAAAAATATGAATTTGCCTCATTTTGTAATGTGTGCATTTTTCACATTGATTTTGCTGTTTAAACTTTATATTCAGAGTACTGTAAAAAGACCTTCTAGCTCTGTTTTTCTTCCCTTACCTAAGCCTCTATGGTAGAAAATGTATGCCCAATAAAACCTGAGAATAATGCCTTTCAAAGAGTCCATGAACTCGGAATCCAAAAACTAAATGTCCTTCAGTAATTACTTTTTAAATTTGTGTTTTGCAGATGTTGCTACTTGATGATTGCAATTGTTGACCCAGTTGTACATAAGAACACTCAATAACTATCAAGATTTTTATATGCTGCCCCGTTCACAGAATCACAGGATGCTTGAAACTGGATGGGACCTCTGCAGTCATCTCATACAGTCCCTCAGCTCAAGACAGGAGCAGTGGAAGGGGCTGCCTTTGCTCAGTGACCACAGCTACTGCTCTCCTCCACATCAAAGCTCAAAGAACAAGTCATAGGTCCTGCAGGAGCCTGCACGCCTTGTGTGTGCGCTCGCAGGAGCTCTTGACAAAATGATCAGGGACAGAGCCTGCATCTGCTGAAGAGCAGTGAGGTCACAGGCAGTCACAGCTGCTGCCATGTGACATCACAGAGGTGTCAGGGGCTGCAGGTGTTTTAACCTCAGGCTTGTTGGGATGTGTGATGAGAGGCTGGTGCCCCAAGCCCAAAGACCTGGCAACGGGCAGCCCAGCAATGCAGTGGGGGAGCCATAGTGAGCTCCTTGGTACGCCCTGGAGTGTCTGACATGGCTCCTCTGAGGGCTTCTCTCAGGGGAGAAGCACCTGTCCCTTGTCGCTGGAGACAGAAAGCCTCAGACAGACATCACAGAAGGGTTGAGGTTGGAAGGGACCTCTGTAGGTCACCATGTCCAAGGTCCCCACTCAAGCATGTTCACATGGAGCAGGTTGCCCAGGACCCTGTCCAGACAGCTTTTGAAAGTCTCCAAGGATGGAGACTCCACCAGCTCTCTGGGCAACCTGTTGCTCAGTCACCCTCACAGTAAAAGAGTATCTTCTCATGTTGACGAAGAACCCCCTTTATTTCAGTTTGTGCCCATTGACTCTTTCCCTGTCACTAGATGCCACTTGAAAGAGCCTGGGTCTGTCGTCTTTACAGCCTCCCTTCAGCTATTTGGAAACCTTGATGAGATCTTTCCCTGAGTCTTCTCTTCTGCAGGCGAGATAGTCCCTGCTTTCCTAGTCTTTCGTCCCATGGGAGATGCTTCAGTCCCTTCACTACCTGCATGGCCCTTTGTTGAGCTCTCTCTGGAAGCTTCATGTCTCTCTTGTAGTGGGGAGCCCTGAACTGAAGACAGTACTCCAGGTGTGGCCTCACCAGTGTTGAGGAGAGGGGAAGGATCGCCTGCCTAGACCTGCTGGCAAGACTTCTTAGGCAGCCCAGCATATCTCTGGCATTCTTTGCCACACAGGCACAGTGCTGGCTTTTGTTCAACTTGCTGTCTGCCACCCTCTCCATGTCCTTCTCTGCAGAGCTGTTTTCCAACTGGCCATCTGCCACCATACACTGCTGCAGGGGGTTATTCCTCCCTAGTGGTGGGACTTTGCACTTTCCTTTGTTAAACTTGATGAGCTTTCTGTCAGTCTGTTTCTCTAGCCTGCCAAGGACCATCTGGATGGAGCATGGCACTCTGGCATATCAGTTACTCTTCCCAGTTTTGTGTCATCGGCAAAATTGTTGAGCGTATACTCTGTCCTATCATCCAGATCATTAATGAAGGTGGTGTATCCAACCTATCTGAGTCTCTAGCAAAATGGTGAAACACTGACACAGGTTGCCCAGAGAGGTGGTAGCTGCCTCACCCCTGGAAACATTCCAGGTCAGATTGGACAGAGCTCTGAGCCCTGTTCAGTTATGTGAACTGTTGGCAGATGAGGCCAAAACCAAAGTCTGGGTAGTATTCCAGAAGCTGCTGCTAAAAGACCAACAAAATGAATTATATAATACAAGCCTGGTACTCTTTAAAGAAGATCAGGAAATTAGACCAGGACACCTGGCCGAGACATGGGTTCGACAGATGGACCCCTCAGTGGATAAAGAACTGGCTGAATGGTTGCACTGAAAAAGTTGTGGTCAATGGCTCCATGTCTAAGTGGAGACCAGTGATGAGTGGCGTTCCTCAGGGGCTGATACTGGGTCCCGCGCTGTTCAACGTCTTTGTCGGAGACATGGCCAGTGGGATTGAGCACACCCTCAGCAAGTTTGCTGATAATAACAAGTTGAGTGTTGAGGGAGAGACCTGGACAGGCTGGAGAGGTGGGCCCATGCCAACCTCATGAAGTTCAACAAGGCCAACTGCAAGGTCCTATACCTGGATCAGGGCAATCCCAAACACAAATACAGGCTCAGCGGAGAATGGCTGGAGAGCAGCCCTGAAGAGAAGGACGTGGATGTGCTGACTGATGAGAAGCTCAACATGAGCAAGCAATGTGCGATTGCAGCCCAGAAGGCCAATCGTATCCTGGACTGCATCAGAAGTGTGGCCAGCAGGTCAAGGGAGGTGATTCTGCCCCTCTACTCCGCTCTCATGAGACCCCACCTGGAGTACTGCATCCAGTTCTGGGGCCTCCTACATAACATGGACATGGAGCTGTTAGAGCAGGTCCAGAGGAGGGCCACCAAGATGATCAGAGGGCTGGAGCACCTCTCCTATGAGGAAAGACTGAGACAGTTAGGGTTGTTCAGCCTGGAGAAGAGAAGGCTCTGGGGACACCTTATTGCTGCTTTCCAGTAACTAAAGGGGGCCTACAGGAGAGCTGGTGAGGAACTTTTTACTAGGGCTTGTAGTAATAGGATGAGGGGGAATGGGTTCAAACTAGAAGAGGGGAGATTTAGATTAGATATTAAGAAGAAATTTTTCACTGTGAGGGTGGTAAGGCACTGGAACAGGTTGCCCAGAGAAGCTGTGGAAGCTCCATCCCTGGAGGTGTCCAAGGCCAGGCTGGATGGGGCTTTGAGCAACCTGGTCTAGTGGGAAGTGTCCCTGTCTATGGCAGGGGGGGTGGAACTTGGTGAACTTCAAGGTCCCTTCCAACCTAAACTGTTCTATGATTCTATGAAGACATCCCTGCTCATTGCAGGGGGTTGGACCAGATGACCTTTAAAGGTCCCTTCCAGCCCAAATAATTCTATGATTTTATGATTCTACGTTAAATGGGATTGGAACCAGTACTAATCTCTGGGTACTCCACTAGTTACTTGCCTCCATCAAGACTTCACGCCACTGATCATGACCCTCTGGGCCTGGTCGTTTAGCCAGTTTTCAATCCACCTCACTGTCTGTTCATCCAGCTGATATTTCATCAGCTGCTCTGTGAGAATTCTATAGGAGACAGTGTCATGAGCCTTACTGAAGTCTAGGTAGGAAATATGTGCTTCCCTCCCTTTGTCTACCAAGCCAATAATTTCATCATAAAAGGTTATCACAGAATCACAGAATGGTCAAGGTTGGAAGGGACCTCTGGAGGTCATCTGGTCCAAACCCCTGCTCAAGCAGGACAACCTAGAGCAGGTTGCCCAGGAAGGTCTCCAGATGGCCTGTGAGTATCTCCAGCCATAGAGACTCCAAAACCTCCCTGGGTAATTTGTGCCAGTGCTCAGTCACCATCACAGTAAAAAAGTATTTCCTGATGATCAGGAAGAACTCCCCGTGTTTCAGTCTGTGCTCATTGCCTTGGGTCCTGTCACTGGGCAGCACTGGAAAGTGCCTGGCTCCGTCCTCTTTGCACCCTTCCTTCAGATATTTATACACCTTAATAAGTTAAGGTAGACAATATCTACTGCTGTCCCCTTCATCTATCTACCAAAGTCAGTCATTGCATCAGAGAACGTTATCAAGTTGGTTAAGGATGACACCTCCTTTGTGAATACATGCTGACTACTACTGATCACCACCTTCTCCTTCATGTGCATGGAAATGGTTTCCAGGGTTAGTTGTTTCATAACTTTCCCAGGGATCAGGGTGAAGCTGACCAGCCTGTAGTTCCCTGGGTCCTCCTTGCTGTTCTTGAAGACAGGAGTGACATTTGCTTTCCTCCAGTTTTCAGGCACTTTCCCCGGTTGCTATGATCATTCAAAGATTATTGAGAGTGACCTCGAAGTGGCACCAGTCAGCTCCCTCAGTACTCGTGAGCGCACGCCATCAGGTCCTATGGATTTATGTATGCCCAGTCTGCTTAAGTATTCTCTAACCTGATCCTTTTCCACCAGGGGTAAGTCTTTCTTGCTCCAGAGTATTCCCCAGGTCTCTGGGGCCTGGAACTCCAGAAAATCGGTCTTGCCAGTTAAGACTAAGGTGAAGAAAGTATTCAGAACCTCAGCCTTTTCCATGTCTTGTGTAACCACGTCCCCTGTCTTGTAGAGCTCTACTTTTCCCTAATCTTCCTTTTGTCACCTACGTACTTACGTAACACCTTCTTTTTGTCTTTGACGTTTTGGCAGATTTGGGCTTTATTTCATTTGGGCTTTAGCCAAAATTAGCCAATTTCATTTGGGCTTTAGCTTTCCTAACTTCATTCTTGGATGAAGTTTCTCTTCCTCCCAGGTTACTTGTCATTGCTTCCCCCTTTGTGTTTGAGTTTGGCTAAGAGCTCCTTGTTCATCCATGCAGGCCTCCTGGCATTTTTGCTTGACTTCATATTCATTAGGATGGACTATTCTTGAGCTTAGTGAGGGTGAGTTTTGAATATTAATCAGCTTTCTTGGCCCCCTTTTCCCTTCGTGGCCTTATGCCAGGGGACTCTTCCAAGCAGACCCCCAAAAAGATCAAAGTCCGCTCTACTGAAGTGCAGGGTTGTGAGCTTGTTTTTTATCCTCCTCCCTGCCATCAGGATCCTAAACTCCACCATCTCATAGTTCCTGCAGCCAAGGCTGCCTTTGACCTTCATATCCCCAATGAGTATGTCCTTGTTGGTGAGTGTGAGGTCCACCAGAACCTCCTCATCGGCTCCTCTGTCACTTGGAGGAGGAAGTTACCATCAATACACTCCAGGGATCTCCTGAATTGGTATTGCCCTGCTGTTTTGTCCCCACAGCAGTGGGGCAGTGGTTGAATTACCCCAAGAAGACTAGGGCCTGTGAAGATGAGGCTACTTCTATCTGTCTGCAGAAGGTCTGATTCACTTGTTCTTCCTGGTCAGGAAACCTATAGCAACCACTTACTATAATGTCACCTTTACCTGTCCTCTCTTTAATCCTAACCCATAGGCTCTCAGCTGGTTCCTCAGTCACTGCCAGGCAAAGATCCATGCACTCTAGCTTCCCTCTCACATAAAGGGCAACTCCTTCTCTTTGTCTTCCCATCCTGTCCTTCCTAAAGAGCCTGTATCCCTCCACTACAAGACTCCAGTCATGGGAGCCATCCCACCACATCTCCGTGATCCCAATAAGATCGTAGCCCTGCAACTGCACACAGTCTTTAATTTGTCATGTTTATTCCCCATGCTGCATGCATTAGTATATGCTTTATAGACCACTCTATGCCACTAGAGAGGCATGCCAGTATGTTAAATGTCTGGAGAAGGTTTGGGGGATTTCTCCATAATGGTGCCTTGCAGGTACTTCCTTGGTTACATTTAAAAAGCCCCATTTTGTTGATTGTGTGATCCCTTGTTGTCTCATCACCCCATGCCCTTTGCTTAGTGATCCTGTTGGTCACTTCCTCACATGACTGCTGGTTACCCTCTCCCTCCCTCACCATTTTTCGCTTAACACCATCTTTACAAGGTCAGCCATCTCATTGATGAAAATAGCTTTGCCCGGCTCAGTGAGGTGAATTCCAACTCTCCCAAGCAGACATTGATCTCCAAACAGGGTCCCATGACCATAGAACTCAAAACCCTGTCACCAACACCAGTTCTGCAAGTAGTTATTTATTTATCCTACTAGGGCCCTTCTCAGGACAGTCAAGCATGCTTGTGCTCGTAACATTGCTAGACAAAGAGTTTGGACTTCTTCAAAGTAGCAGTTGACAAACTGAAATTGTCTTTTGTTGTCACATGAGAGTCATGTATTTTGTGTACTATGGAAGATACCTTATTTGGAAGTGCCTTTAAGAGCTGGGGCTGGAATAAGTGCTCTTTAGGTATGGTTTCTGCATTGCTATAGACAGTTCTGGGTCTTGTTTGTTCTTTTGAGCCCTCTTGAGAGCCCTGTGAATATTTAAAAATAGCACTATACATGTTAAACACAAATGTTACAATATTTAAACATAGGTCAACTCTTTGGGAAGAAGGTGAAATGGCATAAAATGTTTTCCCTTTTTTTCCCAATGGTAGCTTTGAAGACAGTAGGTAACATTTCATTTACAATCTGTGTAAGAAAGATGGTTGCCCACTCTGCACTTTCATGGCTCCTTTAACAGCTAAAATGTCAAACTCTGAATCATTTTATGTGCAATGTGATGTGAACGGTGTTGGAAAGAAGCTATGGGCTATGTTTGGTCTGTGTGGACTGTGTTCATTGACTTTAAATGCGCCATTGTCAAAAATGAATTTGCCTCAGCAGCTATGTAATGTTAGCTCTTCAGCACTTGGTGAATAGCTTGTTTTGATCCATAAAGCCTGAAAATGAAAGGGACTTATTCAGCACGTACTGACACATTTAAAGGTAAGTAAAGAGTGACTTCATCTTTTACTGTTACTATGTAGGGTAAATTAGATTAAAAGTGTGATTAGAGTAAAAATAAAACTCTGCAACATCTTTGACTTATTTGATGGCTTTCTACAAAATCTAAAGCATTGGACACACAGCTAAGACTATGTCAAGCAGACATTCCCTAAAACTTGTTCTATCCTTGTCCTGCCTTTTTCACAGGCAGTACATATCTGTATGTGTTCATGTATGTATGTATGTAGAAATACACGTTCAAAAAAGCTAGAATTTTCAAAGCAGTTGGGCCCTTCTTTCCTCATTGTAATGCTCCAATGCCTTTTTAGTCTCAGTTTTCACTGGTAAGGTTTACCCACCTGCCTCCCCAGCCCCTAAGCCTACTAGCAAAGCCTGTCAGAATGAAGCAGGTTAGGGATCACTTAAGTCAATTAGAGATATACAGCTCGATGGAAAGGGATGGGAAGCATCAAAAGGGATCAGGCTAGCTGATATGGCTAGCTGATATCATTGTGAGGTGGCTCTCTATCGTCTTCAAAAGGGTAAAGCAACCCCCTGAAGGGAGGTTCCTGATGACTGAAAGAAGGCAAATGTTGCAACCACCTTCAAGAAAGGTAAAAGCTAGGGTCCAGGCAACTACAGGCAACCTGGAAAGGAAGAAAATCCTCATAGAAGTAATTTCTAAACACCTGAGGATCAAGAAGGCTATTGTGATATGCCAACACGGGTTTACCAAGGGTAAATAATGCCTGACCAACCTGACTGCTACTTCTATGGTGATGTGACTGGCACTGTGAACAAGGCAGTGAGTGTTGTATACTTTCACTTTATCAGGACTTTTGACAGTCTCCCAGTTTCTTTGTCACCAACTTGGTGAGATACAAGCTGATTAAGTGAATGATAGGTGATTGGAAAATTGGCTGGACTGCTAACCTCGAAGAGTTGCTACCAGTGACATAAAGTCCAGCTGGCTGCCAGTAACTAGTGTCATCCCTCAAGGATCAATACTGTGAACATAACTGTTTAATGTCTTTATTAATGTATTGGATGATAAGAGGGAGTGCATCATCAGCAAGTTTGTGCACAAAACCTAATTGACTTCAGCAGCCAGTACACTGGAGGGCGGGGCCCCAAGCCAAAGAAACCTGGACAGGCTGGAGAGATGGGCTGGCAGGCATCTCATGGAATTTAACAAATGCCAAATCCTGCATCTGGGATGGAATAACCCCATGCAACAATACAGGCTGAGGATCAGTT
Organism: Pluvialis apricaria; assembly: GCA_017639485.1. Classification (NCBI taxonomy): domain Eukaryota; kingdom Metazoa; phylum Chordata; class Aves; order Charadriiformes; family Charadriidae; genus Pluvialis; species Pluvialis apricaria. Next base: position 44,183,245 of record CM030044.1, on the reverse strand, counting down.
GGTGCAGAAACAGCTCTACAGAAGAGGACCTGGGGGTCCTAATGGACAATAAGTTTAATGTGAGTCAGAGCAGCCGACTTGCATTCTCAGCTGTATTAGAAAAGTGCAGCCAGCAGGTCTGGGGAAGTGACCCTCTGTTTGGCACTTGCAGGACTATGTCTACAATGCTGTGTCTGGTTTTGAGCTCCTCAGTACAAGAAAAATATTAACTTACTCAAGCAAGTCCAGTGGAGGCCATCAAGACGGTAAGGGGGCTCAAGCACAAATCATAGGAGGACAGGCTAAGAGAACCAAGTCTGTTCAGCTCAGGACAGAGAAGGCGAAGGGGAGACCTTATTACTGTCTTACAACTACATAGTGTAATGATAGAGAGAAGATGGAGCCAGACTTTTCTTGGAGGTGCATGCTGGTAGTATGAAAGGCAACAGACACAAGTTGGACAGTGGAAAATTTTTATTTCTATACATTAAGATTTATTTTGTTTTCCATGAGGATTATCAAATCCTGGAAGAGGCAGACAGTGAGAGTGTGGACCATCTGTCCTTGTAGTTGTTCAAACCTCCACAAGACACATCCCTGAGCAGCCTGATCTAAACAGATCTGCTTTGAGCAAGAGCTTTGTCTAATGACGTCTGGAGATCCCTTCCAGGCTGTGATTCTAGATATCAGTGAAATTCTTATTTTCAAGTGCTCAGCTTTGCAAAAATTGGACTCTCTGCTTAAAAATTCCAAACCAATATATATTTCTATGGCATACATAAGAAAACAGTCATTATGTTATAGAATGTACAACTGATCATTTAAGAAAATGGAAGACACAACGCTGAGTATAGGAATTTAAAATGTCCAGAAGGATTTAATATACTATCCTAGCACTAAGCTCAGCTACCTTATATAATTTCTCTTCCTTACATTTCCCCCAAATTGATTTATTTTTTTTTTAATAAACAGCACATACATGCTGCCAAAGTTCTAAGTAGATATGTGGAACACTTATTAACAGTTTGAGACTAAATCAGTTTTCTATTCATAACCAAACCATTTTCTCTAGCACTCTTCTCAGAATTATTTCTTGTCATGTGTATATATGTATAACTACACACATCTTCTAAAGACCAACAATTATCCCTGTTTCATAACTTCTTGATACTTTTGAATTTGGTTTATAATAAAACAATATACTTTATTCAGCAGATTTGTTTTGATCTAATTACATAGGTGAATAAAAATTGCCGCATGCTGTTGCATCTAATGTAAGTTATCTATTATTCACACCACATTTACTTTTAATATTCATGCAGATTCCCTTTGACATAACCTACTGTGTCACAGTTAATCCAATAAAGATAAAATATAGCTCAGCAAAACACCAGTCGATTCCAGCATTCTGGTAATTATTAAAGACTATTTCACACTGGTTCCTTCAATCAATGCATTTCCCTTTGGATGTGATAGTGTTCTTCTTTGAAGCTTTCAATCCTCCCAGTGGATTCAGGGGAACATTCAGGCACTTTTTCAGTCTCTGGGTCTCCGAGGCAGTTCAAAGAGCACAACAAGCCATCACTGGTTTATCCTCAAAGGCTGACAGTGTCTGTTTGATGTATGGTGACTTAAAAAGTCATCTCTAGCAAAGCATGTGTTTGCTACCAGTCTATTGAATCAGCCATTTATCAGCTAATCTGTATGCACCCAGCACGCCTGCTAACAGATCCAAGGATAGAACACAGTCCCCTCCTGGACCTACTATTGATTTGATTTCCTCTCTAATTTCGAAGTGGTTTTGGTGTCCAGTTATTGAAGCAACCTTTTACCTTATAAAATAAGCACGTATGCAGCTTTCTGGTGGTTGTGAGTTTGTGTGCAAGAGCTGAGAGCCAAGAATTTGCAGTGATGCAGTTCCAGCAGGACTTGTCTTTTTCTTGTTCCTCTGTAGTCTGCAGCCCCTGCCTGCAGTACATGTGGTACTGTAGATATTTTGTTTTACAAATTTTAACCGTAGAGCTGCCAAGGTTGAGGCGGTAATATCCAAATATAGATGATTTTATAATTAAGATCAACAGTGGTGTTCCACTTTTCTATTGGTAAGCGATTCACAAAGACTGGTTTATGTCACTTGATGAAGGAGTATGAATAATTTATATGTATTACATATTTTACTATGTATCACAATATGCAAGAAATGAACTAGTGCTCATTACAATGTGGTGCATGTTTTTCATAGGAGTATCCTAAGTAACTGTTGCTAGAGTTGAGAAGGACACTCAATATTTGTCTCATCACACAAAACCAAAATTATGAAAAAAATTTCTACCTAAGCAAGAACTTGACATTTTTTTCGATAAGTGGCTGTTTGCCTCTTGAAACAGTGGTGGTGGTAGTGACTCTGTCCTCCACTATAGGTTCTAACATTCCTTGCAGGTACAAGAAAGATGAACATCTGTGGACCCTGTCTGCTTGTCACAGACCAGCAGTCTAATTCTTGATGATGGTGTGTTTCTGTGCCATTTCTGTGATCACATAAAGGCAGAAACAGTTCCTTGTATCTTTTTCTGCAGTCTTTTGGAATGAGTGTGTCTTAACTCAGTGAACTGTATTGTGGTACCTACCAAGACTGTATTTCCCTTCAGTCTTGCCCTGAAGCATAGCCAGTGGATAATACGGATGGAGCGGATATGAAGGACAACATGGTGTTATCTTCTGACAAGCATTCACTTTAATGTTTTTTGGAAATGTTATTTTCATGGCTGCCAGGTACAAACTTGCCTTTCCACTTACACAAAGATTGAGGAGGATGTGAAAGTGGCATCTCTATCTCTGGTGTTGCCAGTGGGACATTTTTAAACCTGTTTGGACTTGCATTGTAGCCATACTTTACAAATCTGAATGTGTTATAAGAGAGAGTTTTGGTCTGACTGTATTATAGGACACAACTCTGAGTCATGACTGTCTCCATAAAACAAATGATATTCTGAATGACATTAAAAAGTATGGTAAGGTGTGAAAAGATCAGCCTCTTTCCTTGCTTGCTTTTAACATCAAGTTGTTCCGTCCTGACAATTTTCTTCATATGAACCAAACCCCTTTGATCCCAAGGTATTAGTCTTGCCAAATCTATTACTGTTTCTACTATTAATGCATCTAATACTTTTCCCTACAAAAGTGCCTGAGAGCCCTGCTCTGAAGTATGCTATTACTTGTACACAAGGTGGAAAATGTCTTATCTGGAAAAACAAAAAATGCTATTGGATGGTTCCAGTGCCTAAGAATGTAAATGATCATGAAGAAAATACCTGAACAGTTAATATCAAGAAGAGATCATTCACCACAATCTTTATAGTGAATGCAAAACATGCCTTCGACAAAAAAGTGGATTAAACAGTTTTAGAAATATTTTTCAATTTTGATTTTTTTCTTATTAATTTCTGCTTTTGTTATTCTTTTTTTTTTTTTAATTTGCTTTCTATTTTTACTAACTTCCCATTTGTTTATTCAAGAGGATCAGCTACAAAGATACAAAGCTACTCAGTGGTATCCAGGAGATTCTAGATTCCAAAACCAGCAGTTCTAGGAAACTGGGACTACTAGGATGACTTTTGTAATGTCTTGAGAAATGTAAGCTTTGTGGCTTAGAAGGACCGACTCACCAGCGTTATTGCAAGCACACAGGCCATTTACAAATGTCCCATGTGGACTATCTTGCCTAACAGATGAGGAATTAAAGAAAACAAATGAGCTTTCTGAACTAGCACTCTGGGGTTAGGAAATAGTAGAGCTGAGTGTTTGTACTATCTCGTCCTCTGTGGAGTGGTAGGGATAAGACTTGTAATGTATACTCATGTATAGAGTGCACTTTAAAGCTTTTGAGTATTTAGCTAAAAGCATGCTCTAGTCTTAAAAATTTCCACTCCCCTATCTACTCTTTCTAAGGGAAAAAAGTCAGAACTGCAAAGAAGTGTTTATTCCTTCTCCCTTTCCTACCACCTCCATAGTTACTGTGCTTAGTTAGGGGACAAGCAATTGCAAAATTCATCACCTGCTGATACATCTCTCAAGTCTGACCCAGAGTTACTGCTCTGGTCTTCTGCCTGTTTCTGGAGCCCATCCTCTAGAGTGTAATCTGCTGGTCTAGAAGATGTAACTTAGAAAGCTGGGCTTGCATGGGGAGATAAAGTGAATGTGTAGCAAAGCAGGACAGAACTGAAAGTTAAGTAAGCAGTGTAGCCTAAAGGTGTGCTGATTTAACGATCTGGGTGGCAGGGACTGGAGCTCAGAATGGGTAGGTGGAACTGCATGAGCACCAAAAAACACCCCCACACTGGTGACAAAATCACATACTTCTGTTTTCTTTTCATATAGCTTAAGTACAGCCACTGCAAGTCTTAGATGCCTTTCAAAGAATCTTGTCTACCATTTTTGTATCATTTAAGCCTACTTTGTGAATATTAACATTTGACTGAAATCATGTCTTCCTTATACTTTACTGTTCTACTGTTTCTCTTTACACAAACATAAAAATGTTTTCATACATACCAACTAAGTCTTAAACTTCTTCTACCTAATACAGTAAATATTTATGAACATCTAGTTTTTACTACCTTTGTTTCTTACTTTGTTCCTAAGTTTACATAACTTTTAGAATTAAATGTAAGGTAAGACGGCAGAAAATCTTTTCAAATCCCTCCTTCCTACTGGAATAAAGATAAAAGTACACATGCTAACTTTACAGAGCTTTTTATCAGCTCCTGAAGTTTCTACAAAAGCTTGTTGCTGACCAGGAAACTAGGTCATGCAATTGTTCTTCAATAAAGATGATCTTTTGATGTGTCTCAGCAGCAGCCTTTCTTTAACAGGAGTCCTGTGGTTTGAGCTCTTCACAAATTGAGCTTCATGCCACAGATATTTCTTTTGCTCTAATGAAATCCTTCCATCTGACTTAAGTTTTGTGATTGATGTGTCCCCTTCATGCCATAAGGTTATTCTGTGTTGTGTTTATTTAATTATTGAAATATATTTTCAGATGGAGTCTCCTGAAGATCAGAACTATGTTTACAATAACTTCTGCCAAGTTAACACCTGAGATATATCTTGCCAGAGGGGGAACACTAAACATTAACATGACCAGGCAACAAGTGGTGACAAATAGCTACAAAATTCAGTTCAAATTGACCTTCTGTGATCACCAGGAGAATTTTGAGAACTTAATTTCTCAAGAAGCCATGTTTTTTGAACTTTCTAATGCTGAGAAGAAATGAAAAATTGTTTTGGTTTGGTGGCTGTTTAAATTGACTATGTTATCAAATACATAGTGAAATATGTATAACATTTTTGATCAGATACCCCTTAGTATGGATATGAATTATGAATCAATGAAAGGAACTGTCACTGACTAAGTTACCTTGATATTAATAGGATAAGAAGGCAAAGTTGGAAGTGTCTGGGATAAATTTCATGATAGAATCCCTTTGGTTTTAAGAATAATACATGCATACCACACACACAAATGCAAAGAAATTATTTATGAATAAATCTTTAGACTTCAGTGCAAATAATTTAATCAGTTTTTGAGGGCTCACACGTAATAAAGATCCCACTCAAATCATTCAACCTGGGCAAAAATATATCAACATGTGGTTAACCCTGTCAGTCTCTACATCTTTGCATACATAAGCTGTTCTAAAAACCCAATTATTTATTTTGTTAAAGGAAAAAATTACTTTGTCTGTCTGTTGTTCTGAGTCTAGGAATTTAAGCACTGAATCACAACTATCTTGCTATGCTTTTAGAATGGCTGTGGAAAAGAAGACACTATTGAACACATTTGTACATCAACAGAAATTTCAGTAAGGTGTATGTCTGATTTTCTAAAGTTTAAGCTGTTGAATAACTTGCAAGAGCCATAGTATATTTGCAGTTGAATATGAATGTGTATAAGATCCACTTCATATTATCATTGAAGCAAGGACTTAAACTCTCATCTTTCAGTGATTTTGTTAAAACTTAATATCAAGGATTACTTATGTAAATCTAGGGGCAATCCAAATAGAGTAGCTTTCTGTTTTGTGTACTGAGACAGAAAATGTCTACACCCCTTCAGAAACATCAAGGTCCTTGTGCACTGAAGAAGAGAGAATACATTTTTTTCTTCCTCCTGATTTGCAAAAATGGGTGAACTTCTGTTTCCTTCTGCAGTTTATTTATTAAGAGAAGTTCTGGCATGCATTTTGTGCTGGAACTCAATGTAGGGTGAACTCTAGACATGAAGAGCCCCATCAACTACTTTGTTCCCCAAGGGTCTGGTGGGATCTTGGCTGCCTTGAGCTGTCCTGCTCAGGACTGGTCCTGTTATGTGACCTTAAGCTCTGCAGTAGGGAGAGGACTTCTGAGAGCTAGTGAAAGGTTAAGGTATTGCTGTAGGCAAATAGTAAACATGGAGGGTTGGATCCTGCCATGGGGAGAAGATATGTATAGAAAGAGTCCTTCCAAGCCACATGCTAAGCAGTCATTTCTGAATCAAGCATACTAAGGAAGCCTGCTCTACTGAGGACCAGATCCACGTCTATGACTACTTGCAGAGCTAAAAAGATAACCACTGTCTTTTAATGGTTCTGCAAATTCACAAGCTTACTGCTAATGTCATTTGGTAAATAGAAAGAAGTATGGGCCTCCTTAAGACTCCAAAATAATGAGGAAAACTTTTATGGAAAATTTAAAAAAAAACAAGGATAAATAGAGAAGACCTTCCTTGATTTCTGTTTGTATGACAAATATGGTGTCTCATTAAGTTATATTGTTATTGAGAGTGTTGGCATTAGAAAATGCCATCATTCCTCTTAGGTAATAAAAGGAAAAAAGAATTGCCTCAAACATATACTCACAGAAGTGTCACATGTGCTGTATGTTTTTTTTTTTAAAGAAGTCCAAGTGGAAACTGTAGTGAGCTGATCCCAGCTGGCAGGTAAACTTCTACCCAGTCACTAGCTCATTCACCCCCAGTGAGATGGGGGAGAGAATAGGAAGGGCAAAAGCAAGAAAAACTTGTGGGTCATGATAAAGACAGCTTAACACGTGAAGCAAAGCTGTGCATGCAAGCAAAGCAAAACATTCATTCACTAATTCCCATGGGAAGGCAGATGTTTAGCTGCTTCCTGGAAAGCAGGGCTTTAGTACTTATAACAGGTACTTGGGAAGAAAAATGCTATAACCCCGAAGGGATTATTTTTCTCTTCCTCCTCTTTACCCTGAGATTTTAGTGCTGAGCACAATGTTGTGTGGCGTGGGGTATCCCTCTGGTCTGTTGAAGTCAGTTGTCTCAGCTGTGTCCCCACCCAACTTCTTTTGCATCCCCAGCCTACTCACTGCAGGACAGAGCAGGAAAAAGAAAAGACCATGATGCTGTGAAAAAAACTCTTCAGCAATACCTAAAACACTGGTATGTTATCAGCCCCAGCTATGAGGAACAGCACATGCTGAAATTATAGTTATGTTAATATTGCATGCTGAGAACATAGCAGAACCTCACAATTTCAGATACTGTTAGGTAAAATATTACATGGGATAAATGGTGTATTGGGAATTAAGCATACAAATTCACTGTGACGGGAGTGAGGATTTTTGGCATATGGCTTCCATCTGCTTTGAAATTTAGGATTGAAAGGAAAGGAAGGAGAAGGATAAGGTATTGGTCTATCAGAGGCTGTAAAAATAATATAGGGAGAAGGTCAACAACTAGCCGATTCTGCATCTTAATGGCAGCCATGAAAATCTTGTTCACTTGAAGTGATGGCAAGCACATAAGTGTGCTAATAACAGAGGAGAACTAACTTGCACTGTGTACTGTAGCTCCTTAGTAAGGTTAACAAACTACATTAACCATTCACTCATCTGTAGCTCATAATTAATCACTCCTTGAGAATTACATTGTATAATAAATGAGGACAGACATGATTCATTAAAACTTCTAATTAATTCTATTTAATACTATTTCATAGTTCATTGGTAAGTGCTGAGAGAAGGATTATGTTATAGGATATTTGATGCCTTACTGCCAAAGAAGTAACTAGGGCAAACATAATCTAGAATGCAGCATGAATATTTGCAAGTGTAAATACCAATTGTTTATCTCTAGTAGTGCTGGATCTATACTTTGTGCCTGTTAACGTTTTCACTGCCAATTTAGATTTTCATTGATCTATAACCCAGCTGTAGAAACGAACTGTAGACTCAACTCTTTATTCTCTTCAGAGCAAGTATACTGCCTCCTCCCCCATCAAATCCTCTAGGAACAAAGGTTTAACAACAGCATTTTTACTCCTGATAGGACCAGGCTTTTTATTGCATCATGAAAATCTGAATATAATGCTTTCAACTAAATGATAAAAGTTGAATGATTAATGTGTAGGGGTGAAAAATGCTCTATTTAAATGGTTTAAAAGGTCAAAATAGTGATGAAGACTGACTAGGAAGCACAGCCGGCTGGAAATCAAGTTTTGTAGGAGGTCAAAAGCCTCAATTAGGTTTGTATTCTTACTTTTCTCTTATTTCAAGAATCTGAAGTTTCATCATGATAAATACTATATGAACGTGTAACAAGGGTCTGTGACAGACACATCTGACTCCTAGCCATACTTCAGTTCAGGCTGACTAAGGAGCAACTGGCCTCACATCCTTGGGGTTAACTTGCAAGCTGGAAAGCCCTGGGCTCACGTACAAGGGAGTGGAGGTGTTTTGAAAAATATTTCCAAAGGTGGTTTGGATATCCAAAACTGCAAGGTATCCATAGTACAGAACAGGATACCAGAGGTAAAACAAAGACATCTATCTTGTCTATGCTGTTGACTGGCAGCCAACTACTGCAGTCTATAAATATTACCATAGCAGTAAGCTTCCTCCCTGGGCTTGCCTGGGCATTTTCAAGGAACATTTCACAAAAACGGGCCCCGGTGAGCAGTGCTAACCCCAAAGATACAGTGGCAGTATCCTTTTGCCTATGAGAATTCCAATTATACTGTCACTCTCTGCCTGTTATTTATCCGTCAAAAGCACAAAAAAGATGTATTGGATGTAAACACAGCTGCCGACAGGCTTCCAACAGATTTTCTGAGCAAGTGTAAATATGTAGATGTAAGTTTAAAAAAAAAAAGAAAAATGTGTGTGAGTGTTGCTGCATGAAATCTTTCCATCTCATCTTACTTGACAGTGCCTTATTTAACCTTGGTCATGGCGCAAAATCTCTCTAGATTTGCTATGGGAGTAAAGATGCAGCTCTACTCTTTATGCAAAGCGTCTTTGGTAAACTTCTCCTTGTCAGTCATTTTGCAACCTTTGCCATCAGTTTTTTGAGACACATTTCTATTTCTTTAAGCTTTTATCAGTTTCAGGAAATGGAAACAATTAGTAAAACAGTCAAACTAGTGATCTCAAAATGTCAAAATACTTAATATCCTAATTAAAGCTTTGTTTCACAATTGCTGCAGAGTTTCATCTGTGTGGCAAAAGTTCTTGTAACGGTATTTTTTTAGTAAAACTTAAATTTATAGAGTACCACAGAAATGGAAAAATACTAATGGCAAAAGGTTAAGAAAAAATTTGGGGCTGATTTGAACAAGGAATCTGTTTTGCAAAAAATCAACCAAGCAAAAAAACACCCAGCAAAGCAGAAAATAAATTACATTGCATCTGAGACTATTAAAGTATTTTTCTTCTGTTTTTTTTTTTTTTATTTACATTTAAAAAAACCCCAAACAGCCTAATCCTATGGCACCAGCCACCAGTTCTGCATCTTGCAAGAGGCTCCATCTTAAATTGATCCAGCAGCAAACTAACTATTAAAGGTTTCCATTCTTTCAGCAAAGAGGTTGGGCTGGCTGGCACAGGCTCAAGAGCACGCTTACTGTAATTAATTGTTAAATGGCTGCTAGATACTTTGAGTGCAGACCAATGAAAAGTGCTCGGGAAAGTAACAGAGGAAATCTTGGAAATTAATTCAATAAGGTCAAATAATTCATAATTACAATGATTTACTGCTAGGGAGTTATTTATATGACATGTTTATGATGTACTTTATATTCTTGATTGTTTAATCTCTAGAAATGCAAACATTTGACAAACATTAGAAAGCATTGGCAAACTTTTGATCTTTTTGTAGAGATCTCATGCACAACATGTGTGTAGTAGCCCTGCAAGTCTGAAATCTCTCCTCTTTGGAGGACTGTGTTAGCTGATACAGCTGCAAAAATGGAAGCAGTCACAGCCAACGCTGCCAGTAATGACATAGCCCAATATTATTTCTATATTTGCCTTCGTGCTATTTACAGATTTAACTTTGGTTTATATAGTAGGATTAAGACAAAACTAAGGCACACGTGGGTTAACAGTGTTCCTAGTTTATGGCTAATATATTTTCTCTCTGTTTGAATATATGAAAAATGCAGTGGTCCATAGAAAAACAGCAAAAGGAAAAAGTTTGACTTTACTTATTGAGTATCTTGCAAATTGCATTATGTGGTGTAATTTACCTTATTGCATCTGATTGAATGCTCCTCACTGCATTTAACTACACCTGAGTGCTCTTAGCAGAATACAAATCTAGTTTAATAGATATGAACCATATGCATAAAAAGTACTGAGCTAACAAAACAAACAAGTACCTGTTCTGCAAAACGTTGCATATACTTGCATTGACTTGAGGTTTCCCCATAGAACAGGTGAAGGTATTTGATCTTCAAGACTTATTTTCAGAAATGTCTCTCTCCCTTACAGTAAAAGCCTGTTCAAATTTATTATTGCAAAGGGAGACCTGAAATATAAACAATGAAATCACTGAATTATAGAATTAATGGCATGAAGGGTGCATTAATGAAACACATCTTCATAGAGTGTCTTTCATGCTATGCATTTACATAACATAAAAATAAACTACAAGTTTTTATGGATTTCCTGTGATTATTAATTTAAAATAAGGAACAAGAGAATATATGTCAGTTTCTTGAAGACATAGGTTCTGATAAATTCAAATAGCATATGTGGTTTTTTATCAGCAATTAATTTACCTGTAACTTCTAATGAGAATTTTTTTTTCTTGTATTATTTCACGTGCTCAAAGCGACAAAGATGTTTCTCTGTCTAGCCCTTAAATAGCAAAAATATCTTGCCCACCTTAGAGGGGGATGCAAAGCACTGCATTTCTGTTAGTAGTTTAGTCTTGCATAACTCACTGCTGTGAACAAAAGCGGTGACTCCATTCTGCTCAGCACCTCTAGATGCTCATGCATGGCTTGAGAGCAGTCACACAGTGAATTAGAACAGGGAACAGCTCCAGATGAAAATAACTTTAGGAAAAAAAGTCCCTGTCGTCAGGCAGATCTTCCCTCTGATGTGGTCCATCATACAGCTTCACAACTGCTAGTGAAGGTACGAGTGAGAAGCAGAAAGAAAGGGTCTTTTACAAGTGTTCATACTATTTCTACCGTTCTCAGTGAGACTTGTATTCTATTAAGTCAGAATATAGACCAGAGATGAAGACTTAGATCCTCAAAGGGATTTAGTTCTCTAGCTGTCAGTGATTCAGCTTTCCAGGTACTTGACTTTGGGAATTAGGATCTCAAGAACTTTGGGGGAATCTGTTGCAAAGTGAGCTCAGGGTGAATCAGACTTTGGTGGAAGATCTAAATTCCAAGACCTGCATCTCCTTAGTCTACCAGACAGCACAATGTCTTCAAAATGCCTTTTTTTTTTCATCCATGAAGAGTAGCTGCGTCAAGTTCAGCCACCTACATTCTTTATAGGCGGAGTTCTATACGGGCACTAGACCAGAGACTAGTGGAGGTTAACAAGCTTCATGTTGAACATTTTTTACACTAAGCAACTTAGCAGCAACTTGAGAATGTTTAGTAAAGAGTGTTGCATGTAGACATTGCTTGTTTTTCTTTCTCTGATTCCTTACACTTCAGTTTCCATGCTCACTTCAATTCCCATGGTGCTGCTGGTGGGCCCTTGGGCAACAGGGAAAAGCATGACATGCTACAGTGTTACGCTCTGCGAGAAAAATTGCTCCCCCAAACACACCTTTTGTGAGAAAAATCCCTCTAAAATAGCACATAAGTAGTATAAACTTCACTAGGGAAAGAGCTCCTCTTGCAGCAAACCAACAAGTTAATCAAAGATGTTAAACATATCACAAAAACTCATCGTACAACTCAAGAAATTCTCCCCTTGTCTTACAGGCGCTGCTGAGACAGTGTTGGAAAATGCTCCCTACCGTGGGTAGCTCTTCGGTTTTGGGGATAAACCAGCCCCTGGAGAGCAACTGGAATTTTATTGGATGCAACAATGGGCAAAAAGCCAAGCCCGCTGCACCGCTCTGCTGATGCGCTCGGAGGCTGCAGCTGCAGGGCTGGCCAGGTGCTCCGTTGTGCTCAGCGGAGCTCGCTGCTGAAAAGCCCTGCGTGCGGGATTCTGCCGGGAGGAGGTTCCCAGAGCTGCACCCTGCCTCTGTGCTTGGTGACTCTCCACAGGCCCCCTTCTGCCAGCGGAGGTGGTGTCGTCGGTGGTTGAGCTGTGGGGGTTGTCACGCCGCAGTGGGGATCTGCTCCGGAACCTCTCTCTGATTATGTCCCTCAGGCTGAAGTTGGACGAGGGGACCACATACTCCTTGTAGCAGTCGTCTGCTTGCACCGAGTGCAGAAGCAGGTGGAAAGGCTGCCTGCAGAGTGGGCACCCAGCTCTCCTTCTGGCCCACTCCTTGATGCAGGCAAAGCAGAATTGGTGGAGGCAGAAGGCCACGTAGGCTACTTTCTTGATTTCTCCCAGGCAGATGGGGCACTGGGGGTATTCTGCCGCCTCCTCCGGCCCTGCCGGTGGCAGCTGGCTTGTGCTGCTGTCCTTTGCAGCAGAGACTCTCTCCTCCAGCTCTTCATTGGTGCCCGATGCCATGTCCTGCCAAGAGAAATGTGCAAAGTGCTGGAGCTTTTCTGGCACTTGGAGCAGAAAACCAAAGAAAGACCCAGGAAGCTGTGGGAGAGGGGAGACAAAGGCCTCCTGAAGGGTGTCCTTGAGGGCTGGAAAGCAGCAGCAGCAGCTGCCCTGTGAGCCAGGCAGCCCCAGGGTCTGCCCTGCACCCCTGCCTTCCCCAGGCAGGCTGCCCGCGCTGCATGGAGAGGTGTCAGGGCAACCTCCTGCCCAGGCGCCAGGACAAGGCAGGCTGGGGCAGAGGGCCCTGGGCAGGGGGAGCGCATGTGGCTCGGGGTGGGAGATGCTCCAGCTGGGGCTTGGTAGGAGCCTGGGCAGGGCAGAGAGACGTGAGGCTGGGCCGGGATCTGCCCCTATCTCTGCACTCCCTTGGAGGAGGGCTGCAGGGAGGGAGGGATGGAGAGCAGGAGGGGAAGCCTGCCCAGATCTCCTTGGCACCTCCCCAGTGCTCAAGCCACCTGGGGCGAGATACCTGGGGCAAGCTCTGGTGAGCTGTTGGAGGGCCATTGGGGATGAGCTGGAGTGCATTTCAGCCTGTGGCCAATGCTGCACCTGTTTGGACAGACACCCTCTTGAGGAAAACCCCCTGCACGTTAGACAAGGCAAAGAGCTTTGGGAAGCCTGGCAAATAGATTACATTGGTCCTTTTCAGAAATCCAATGGAAAACATTATGTGTTGGTAGGAGTAGAAATAATATCGGGACTAGTTCGAGCAGAAGCATTCACTTGGGCAACCTGGGAAAATACACTGAAAGCTTTGAAATGGTGGTTTAGCACCTTTCCCAGGCCACAGTCAATCCAATCAGATAATGGCTCTCACTTCACTGCCACGTTTGTCCGGGATTGGGCTGCTGGGGAGGGAATTGTGTTGGTTTTCCACACTCCTTATTATCCACCAGCCAATGGGATAGTGGAAGGAACTAACTGCCTCCTCAAATGATTCCTCAAACTGCATGAACCCAGGTGGATAGAACGCTCGTGGGATGCCATTACCTATGTAAATAACCCGGGGGAGTAAATGGATGCCCAAAAATCACAGCATTCTGTCCAAAGGCTCCAGCCATAATTCCGGCTTCTACGGACCCTCACTGACCTAAAGATCCCTTCCATTTTCCTGGTCAACCTGTGTTAGTGGACCTTCCCACTGTGGGGAATGTGCCATTAGTACTTGAAACCCCATTAAATAAATATGCCTGGAAGGAAAAAGATGCCTGTGGAAAAGAACACAAAATTAACATGTGATGGATTGTCCCATCCTTTTAATAATAACAACCTATTTCCGGTTCTCAAAACGAACTGAGGATGTTTTCCTTTTCTCTTGCAGGTAAACACCTCAAAGAATCATGTCACAAACTGTGATGGAAAATCCTCATGTGGATTTTAATTCCTTGTATTGTATTGAAGTTTATCGCTCTGTTGATATTTCTAGGATGCCTTGCATATTACCGCAAAAATTGCTTTGGGTGACCGTTTTCTTTGCCCTTAGTCCCTGGGGAGGCTTCAGCTCTTTAAGCGTTAACCAAGAATGGGAAAATGAGTTTGTGATTTTAGATTATTCCTAAAGTTTAATCTCACTAATTGTTGGGTGTGTGGATGACCATTTGGCCTGGAAAGCTGGCCATGGACCTCTGTCCCTGTTTTTCCTAAATGGCTAGTAAGCAATTACAGTGAAGTCAAAAATGATACCTTTTGGGAGGAAAGTACACCATCACCCTAGCCAGCACGATATCCGACTCAAGGTCAATATTGTCTAAATCAAACTCAGAAAGGTGGTGTCTTTATGGGAATCAGTAAGTGCAATTGGACCTATACATACAGAAACCACTGCCTCATTGATGGCTGTAAGCCTATTAATTGCTCACAAGCCAATACTGAGTTGGCATTCGTGCACCCAGGACCACAAAAGTATTGTACAGTGTTCAGATCCACTGATGAGTTTTTTGTACCTTGTTGGCAAGGGTGGGCCTGGGTAAACGAAACTGGACACCAAAGACTCTTTTCTAAGTTTTGGTCCTCAGACAATAAGACAAAAACTTATATAGCTAATACCACCCAGAATTATACACTAAATGACGATATCAGTGTTAGATGCAACTGGGAAAGTAATACTGGTGCCTGGTCCTGTAAAATTGTAGACCTACCTGAAATCAGATTAAGGATTTGTATCACCCTCTGGGAGTAGACCATTAGACCTATTTCCAGTCCCCATGGACATCCACTGGTCTATTTGAAAATGGTACTCGAGCCTTAAAAGGCCACTACTGGGTGTGTGGTCAGCATGCATGCCAGTTGTTACCAGTAAATTGGACTAGAGTATGCTATATTGGCGCGATTCATCCCTTGTTTTTTCTGCTCCCTGAGGATAATGACAAAGATCTGAGTGTCAGGCTACACAATGATCTTACACGAAGTAAGAGATCCATTAATACTGTTGTAATGGGTAGTAGTGGCCAAACATGGGGGAAGGATGACTGGCCCCCTCAATGGATCATCCAACACTATGGGCCAGCCACCTGGAACCCCAATGAAGTGATTAGCAGTGCTCGAGAACCTGTTTATAATCTGAATCACATTATTCAGTTACAAGCTGTTTTAGAAATTATTACCAATGAGACCGCTCGTGCCCTGGATCTATTGGCAGACCAGGCCATGCAAATGCAAACTGCAATTTTGCAACACCACATGGTTCTCGACCACCTGCTAGCTGAAGAAGGAGGTGTTTGTGGTAAGTTAAATGATTCAAACTGTTGTTTAAAATTGATGATAATGGTCAGGTTGTTAAACAGATAACTTCTGGAATAAGAAAATGAGCCCATGTCCCCTTTCAGACCTGGAAGGGTTGGGAATTTGATCCCTTCTCATGGCTTCTGGGTGACACACAGGTTAAGCGCATCTTGTTTTATATGTTGTGTGGCGTAACAATGGTGTTATTTTTACCATGTATCATTCCATGTATCCAGGCAAAGTGAAAGGGTTCCAGGTGGACAGACTCCTGTGGGAAACTGAGGTAATGGGAAACAGGCCTGGTAAAAGGGGTTTTGAAAGAGAAGGGGCATCTGAGGGTCCCGATTTGAGCATTCCACCTGACAGTCCTTTAGGAGTGATGCTTTATGCTGGAGGGGGTCTCACCCCTTATTTATGGCAAAAAGTCTTGGGGAAAAGAAAGAAAAAGAAAAGGAAGAAAAATCGGATCATCTACCACCTTCATACAACACCAGAGATGAACCCCAGGACCAGACAGGGGCAAACGAGGAGGAAGGGGAAGATAGTGCAGAAGAAGGGGATGGCCCCGTAGGACCATATGCCCCCTTATTTGAAGAAGTATGAAGACCTTGGGCCACAGAGTTGGAACAGATTAAAAAAGATGTCCAGAGTTTCCCTTTACCCTCTTCTAAAAGGGCATCTAGGGGGATCGTGTTCCCCTTAAGAGAAGTGCCCATGCCAGGAGTTCTGGGTGGAGTGGGATTTGTGAATGTGCCTCTGACCAGTACGGAGGTCCAGGAATTTAAAAAGGAAATGAAAAAGTTATTGGAAAACCCTTTAGGTTTGTCAGAACAACTTGACCAGTTTTTGGGCCCCAACCTTTGTACTTGGGATGAAATGCAGTTTATTTTAGGAGCCCTGTTTAAGCCAGAAGAAAGACAAATGATTCGATCTGCTAGGATCAGAATCTGGGAGCGGGAAAATCCTCCTGATGTTCAGGGAGGAATTCCAGGAGAGCACAAATTCCCCAAGCAAGGCCTACTTGGGATCAGAACAATGTTTAGGGGAGGAATAGTATGTCCCATTAGAGGAGATTAGTCATTAGGGGAATAAGAGAGGCTGCCCCAAAGGGGCAGAATGTCGATAAGGCTTTTGAAAGTAAAGAGCAGAAGGATGAATCCCCTACAGATTGGCTGGAAAGATTGAGGAGAAATATGCAACAGTACTCAGGAACAGGTCCTGGGAGCGATGCAGGGCGAGAGTTGTTGAAAGGCAATTTTGTTACAAGGGCCTGGCCTGACATAAAGAAAAAGCTGGAAAAGTTGGAAGATTGGCATGACCGAGGTTTAAATGATCTGTTGCAGGAAGCCCAAAAAGTGTATGTCAGAAGGGATGATAAGAAACAAAAAGCTAAAACCAAATTGATGGTAGCCACAGTGGAACAGGTAATGAAGTGACAACTGGAGAGAGAGAAAGAAAAAGAGAGGTTACCAAATCGTGGAAGGGGGCCCAGTTGTGGACCGGGACATGGGGACTTTAAGACCCAAAAAGGGCAAAGAGAGGCCCCACCCGGGTGGCAAGTGGGGCCTGAGAGGTGCTTCTATTGTGGAAGGGAAGAACATTTTAAAGGACAATGTCCAATGAAACAGAAAGAGAGTCGGGCATTCCAGATGATGGAATGAGATGATTATTCTCAGGAATAGACGTGTCAGGGGCTCTACCTTCTGGGGTCTAATTATCATTCTGAGCTCTTGATAAATTTAAAATTGGCACCCCAGAAGGACGAGTATGTCTTTTTAGTAGACTCAGGAGACAAGAGGTCAAGTGTAATAAAAAACCCTCGAAGGTATGAAACAGGAAGACTTACAACAAGCGTAGTTGGAATAAAAGGGGAAGGGTTCCCAGTCCCTATTGTGGAACAAGTAATGATCCAGGGAAATAACAAAGAAGTTATAGCCAGCTTAATAGTGATACCGGAGGCGGGAGTGAACCTGTTGGGGAGGCATTTACAAACTCCATTGGGGACTGGAGTAGTTCCAAAGGATAATAAGATGGTGGTGCAGCTACTTAAATTAACGGCGAAGATGAGAAAGAGATTGGCTCAATAGTCTTGGTAGCGGAAAGCAATAGAGGAGGACTAGATATACTCCCTTTAAGGGTGGAATTAAAAAAGGAAAGTCAACCCATGTGTGTGAAGCAATACCCTACATCTTTGGAAGGGAGGAAAGGGCTTCAACCTGTAATTGTAGGGCTGCTAAAAGATGGCCTTTTAGAGCCATGCATATCCCCCTACAATATACCTATCTTACCAGTAAGAAAATCAGATGGGGGTTGGAGGTTAGTACAGGATTTGAGGGAACTGAACAAGATCGTTCAGGTGCACCACCCAGTCGTGCCCAATCCGTATACATTGCTAAGTAAAATACCCCACGACCACAAGTGGTTCAGCGTGGTAGACCTCAAAGATGCCTTTTGGACCTGCACTCTGGCAGCAGAAAGTCAAGACATGTTTTTGCTTTTGAGTGGGAGGACCCTATAACAGGAAGAAAGCAACAGTTCTGTTGGACCACTTTACCACAAGGATTTACAGAATCACCCAATCTTTTTGGAAAAGTATTAGAAAGAATTCTTGAGATTATCTTTCCCCCAGGGATCAAACTGCTCCAATATGTGGATGATTTGTTGATATCTGGGGGAAAAGAAGCGGAAGTTCAGTCCGCCACCATTAACTTATTAAATTTTTTAGGAGAGAAGGGGCTCCAAGTATAAAAAACTAAGTTGCAGTTTGTAGAGAAAGAAGTAAGGTATTTAGGACATTTGATCAGCGAAGGGAAGAGGAGGATAAACCTGGAACGAATTTCCGGCATTGTAGCAGTTACTCACCCAAAGAGTAAGAAAGAAATAAGGAAGTTTTTGGGTCTTCTTGGATACTGTAGGTTGTGGATTGATAATTTTAATCAATATGTTAAATTCTTATATGAGAAATTGCAAGAGGAAACAGAAAAGCCCGAGTGGACACAAAAGGAGCAGCAGCAATTTGAAGAATTGAAACAAAAACTAATGCGGGCACCTGTGCTGTCTCTCCCCTCCTTAGAAAAACCATTCCACCTATACGCAAATGTTGAGAATGGAACAGCCTATGGGGTATTAGCCCAAATACGGGGGAGGACAAAAACGACTGGTAGTTTATCTATCCAAAGTGCTGGATCCAGTTTCACAGGACTGGCCAATTTGTATACAGGTAGTGGCAGCAACAGCCTTATTGGTAGAGGAAAGCAGGAAATTGACCTTTGGAGGAGCACTGATAGTGTCTACCTCTCATGTAGTTAGAACAATATTAAGCCAGAAGTCCGGAAGGTGGCTGACTCATTCAAGGATTCTAAAGTACGAGGTCATCTTAATGGAAAAGGATGATTTAGTTATAACCACTGACAAAAACCTCAATCCTTCCCAATATTTATATGGGGAAACTGAGGAAGGAACACCAGAACACAACTGCCTCGATATCATAGAATACCAGACTAAAGTTTGAGAAGATTTAGGAGAAAGACCATTACCCGAGGCAAAGAGGATCTTTATAGATGGGTCATCTCAGTGTATAAGTGGAAAGCGTTATAATGGGTATTCAATAATAGACGGTGTATAGAATAGTGTAATGGAAAAGGGAAGGCTCCCTAATTCGTCGTCGGCTCAGATGTGTGAACTATATGCATTGAAACAGGCCATAGAGCTATTGGAAAGGGAGAATGGAACAATATATACAGATTCCAAGTATGCCTTTAGGGTGGTTCACATTTTTGGGAAAATATGGAAGGAACGAGAGTTAGTCTCTTCCAGGGGAAAAGAATTAGTACATGAGCAACTAGTATCGGAAGTACTGGAAGCTCTGAGCAAGCCAGAAGAAATTGCAGTAGTGCATGTGGCCAGACACCAGAAGGGGAATACTCTAAAAGCCAGAGGTAATAGGTTGGCTGACGAACAGGCAAAGGAAGTGGCTCTAGAAAAGAGCACTGAAATGCGAATCTTAGTACCTGGTAAGAAAGTGCTGTTTAAGTTACTGGTATTTACTGAAGAAGAAGAGAAATCTCTCCAAAAGATGGGGTGTGTAAGAACCCAGGAAGGCAAGTGGGTCCTACTGAATGGGAGGCAAATGTTAAATAAGGCTGTGATCAGGGAGATACTGTCTAGACTACATTCAGAAACTCATTAGGGGACTCAAGCTTTGTGTGACCAATTTTTGAGAATTCACGGGTGTTTGGGAGTATATGCTGTAGCTAAACAGATAACAGATCGATGTTTAATTTGCCAGAAAGTAAATAAGAAAGTAATGAGAAAAGCTCCTGATGGAGGGTGAATGCTAGCCCTTAGGCCATTTCAGAGCATTCAGATAGATTATACAGAATTCCCTAAGGTACAAAGGTGGAAATATTCCTAAGTAATAGTGGATCACCTCACGCACTGGATAGAGGCTTTTCCTACCACCACAGCCACTGCTTCCAATGTAGCCAAAAACTTGCTAGAGCAAATTGTCCCTTGATATGAGATAATAGAGAGGATAGATTCTGACAGGGGAACTCACTTCACCTCAAGGATATTGCAGATGATATGCACAGCCTTGGAGATACGATGGGACTTCCACAACCCCTGGGATCCTCAAAGCTCTGGCAGGTTGAGAGAATGAATGCAACCCTCAAAACACATATCACCAAGCTGATGGTAGAAACCAAGCTACCATGGACCAAATGCTTGCCTCTAGCATTGTTAAGGATTAGGATGGCCTCGAGAAAGGATTTAGGAGTGTCTCTGTGTGAAATGTTGTTTGGTCTCCCATATTTGGGAAGAGAGAAAGGTGTAACAATCCTTGAGATTAATGATGTGTACCTTAAAAATTATTTGCGGGGGATAACCCAACCTCTTACAGGCTTAAGAAAGTATGGATTACTACCTCAAACAGCCCCCTTGGACTTTAGTCTGCATCAGATACAGCCTGGAGACTGGGTGCTCGTAAAATCCAGGAGAGAGGATAACCTAACCCCAGCATGGGAAGGACCTTTTCTGGTAATTCTGATAATGGAAGCAGCCATAAGAACTGAAGAAAAAGGGTGGACCCGTGCTACCCAAGTAAAAGGACCAGTAGCTCCACCTCCTGGAGAGTGGACCGTAACTCAGGGAAGTAACCCCCTAAAGTTAACCTTTAAAAGATAACACATAATTCTTTGCTAAAATTTGTAACTGATGTTTCCCATTATATGATGAGCTAATGAGAAAGAAGCGATCATCTATTCACATAGGAGGAACTCAAAGAGGGGGGGAGGATGAGTGGCTCCCTCAGCGTATTATAGAAACTTATGGGCCGGCAACATGGGCACAAGATGGTAGCTGGGGATATTGAGCACCTGACGATATTTTAAATAGAATAATTAGACTACAGGCGGTGCTTGAATTGATCACAAACCAAACAGCCTCAGCATTAGAATTATTAGCCGCCCAACAAACGCAGATGAGAAATGCCATCTACCAGAATAGGCTAGCATTCGATTACTTGCTAGCAGAAGAGGGTGGTGTATGTGGTAAACTTAACACTTCCGAGGATTGCCTTAAAATTGATGATAATGGACAAGCTGTAAGAGACATAGCAACAAACATCAGAAAATTAGCACATGTCCCAGTACAAAAGTGGAAGCTTATGACAGATGCCAGCTGGTGGGATAACCTTTTAGGAGTAGCTTGGTGGAAAAAGGTGGGCTTCTTCCTACTATGTGCATTTGCTGGGTTACTCTTTTTACCCTGTTTATTACCATGTTTTATAAGGTTAATCTCTAGTGTAGTAGAAGGAATGCAAGTAACCATCCTACCAGTGAATCCACAGATGGCATCCTTGGGCCAGAATATAGCAGCTCAGAAGATCATGGTGTTGAAGAAGAGAGATCAAAAGAAAGAAGAACAAGATGAAAAGCTGCAACTAATACTGTGTAAATTATGCAAAATTATGGGCTTTAGCGAAAATGTGATAAATAAAAGGGGTTGGATTGTGAGAGATGAACGCAGGGATTGTTTTGCTTCAGCCATTTTGTATGTTTCAGCCATTTTGTATTAAAAAAAAAGACGACATGAACAAGGCTATGTAACTTAGAAAAACAAGTCCTTAAAAGGAGAAAAATGTCAATCGAGTATGTGATAGGCTAACTGGTTGTGAGAGAATGTGCGCCCTAAAGTATCAAACCAATGGGAAAAGGGACAGGAGCTTGGGTAATTGAAGGAAGGATATAAATACCTGAAGTTTTGTAACTGGGTGTGCCTCCTTTTGAGAGGCACCCGACTCAGCTGACTCGTTTATTTTGTTTTGAATAAATTTTTATCTTTGTTTCGAAGACTTTGTCCTTTTTACATTTTTATCCGTGAGCAAGTGTTACTCACAAAGTTAATTCAGTGCGTTGTGACCAATACGCAGTTTGTAGCCACGTCATCACCAGACGGTGTTAAATATATCTGTGTGGTGTACCAGCATACAATGAAAATTGTATGAACAAATGCGCTTTTCTCACTTTACCATTCTCTCCCTCTATCACAACCTTGGTCCATGAAGACAGTAGCAGCAACCTTTGAGCCCTGAGGTGGTGTAAGACTGGAATGTCAAATAATTGTCCCAAAGCTTGCTTGTGTGTATCTTGCAAGGTGAAAACTACCAGCAGACCATTCTTTTGTTTATCAGGTGCCACCAAAACCGATCACTGCCTGGGCTGGGCTGGCAGCCCACGAAGGTCTGTTCCTGTTTACCACCAATGGCCATGCGAAGGCCACATGATAGACGAGGCCTAAAGCGCATGAATGGCACGTGGAACGTAATGCGCATGTGCCAGATAAAAAGACCGTGGAAGCAGGCCACGGTGTGCATCTACCAGCGGAGAATTGAAAACTGAGGACTGACGGGACGCCGCTGGATCCGTGGTGGTGACCATCCCTTGCTTATCTATCTGAATGCTTGCTTAGCTTTCTTCTAATATTTCCTGGGACACTGGGAACATTCTGCCGCCTCCTCCGGCCCTGCCGGTGGCAGCTGGCTTGTGCTGCTATCCTTTGCAGCAGAGACACTCTCCTCCAGCTCTTCATTGGTGCCTGATGCCATGTCCTGCCAAGAGAAATGTGCAAAGTGCTGGAGCTTTTCTGGCGCTGGGAGCAGAAAAGCAAAGAAAGACTCAGAAAGCTGTGGGAGTTCATAGTAACAAGCTTTAACTTTTGGTCATCCCTGAACTGGTCAGGCAGTTGGACTAGAAGATCGTTGTAGATCCCTTCCAAATGAAATACTCTATTCTATTCTATTCTAGTCTAGTCTAGTCTGGTCTAGTTCATATTTTAAATTTCAGATTTTTATATAAGCAGCAGTGAGAGAGGGAGCGAAAGATCCAGACTCCAAGGAATGAGATCGGCCTGTGTTTTGAGGATGAGAGATTTAATTAAGCCTTAGGCAGCTAGCTACTAGAAATCCCCAAAAGGCAAAGAACTCAACTGTTTTATGAAAGTGTCTTTGTATATCATTGGCCCTTCAGTTAAATAAGGCCAGGTGTAAATCTGTTGGGTGAATGAAACATTACAAAATAAATTGCTCGTGTGCAATTGTCTTAGTACAATTTTTTCTTTTCATCCAAGATCCTCAAAGAAATGAAGCTGTAGCAAGGTTGCTGAGATTCACATGAATAAGAAATAGGTTTTGCCCTGCTCTAAAAAAGGTCACATGCCCATTAGAACATGTATATACTGGTCTTCTTACATTTACCGTAAGTGCCAGAGGAGTGGCTAATTTATTCTATAATACTAGGCACCTAATCCATTTAGTATTTTATTTTGATGTCATATGTGACTAGTGTTCCAGTTATGCTGGTGTGGGATTATAATAAATCCACAGTGTCAGTAAACAGACTTCCAAGTCATTTGGGAAGTAGAACAGTGACTTTAAAAGAGAGAGAAGTGTATTGTCATGTGGCTAGGTGTGGGAGATGCTCATATTGTTTCCATGAAGACCAATCGTGGTTACATATGTAAATTCCAAATGTTTCAGATAAGAACAGACTTAATAATTTTTAAGAATTTCTTGTCTGCCAAACAAATTCTGCTTGTCTCATAAAAGTTGTATTTCTTTTTTTTCAATGTACAGGAGAAAGGTAGAAAAACAGTCACTAATCTTGCTGAGAAATAAAGATGTTTGGTGAAATATGATCAAAACATTCTACATTTTCCTTCTGTATTGATAGCAGATATGTATTATGATATTACGATGATTATGATTTTTATATATATGTCATAGTATTATGATATATTCTGCCTAGAAATGCAGTCCTAGCTGGAGCACATATATGTGGCTGAAAGAGTAACACAGAAGGTCAGACTCACTCGTACTGGGTATTCATCTCATATGTATGGCATTTGATGGCTGCTCTGGCTTGAATTAAACTATCTTGCCAAACCAATAAGTCCTGTCAGTCTTGGGCATAGCTTTTCTCAGAGTTGGGTCCAGGGATTTTTAAAAGGAAATACTTTAAGCTATAATAAACACGTATGTGAGTTCCTACTAATTGTTTATTAGTTTGAGCAATTGTGGAGGGAAAGCATAGAACAAAATTGCACATAAGGGGCACAATGGAATACAAATCTTAAAGATCTTTTCCAACATAAATGCGTCTGTAATTTTATTATCAACATAGAACAGGCTGCCCAGGGAAGTGGTTGAGTTACCATCCCTGGAGGTATTTAGAAGACATGTAGAAGTGGCACTTAAGGACATGGTTTAGTGGCAGTGGCAGTGTTGGGTTTACAGTTGGACTTGATGATCTTAAAGGTCTTTTCCAACCTAAATGATTCTGTGATTCTGTGAATTATCTAATAGTGCAGTAACAGTTTCCATAAGTGTATTAATATGTTTTATGAAATGGAATTGTAATTCTATTTTTCCACACCATCTCCACATACTTAGATGCTAGAGATGCTGTCTTTCCTGGGAATATTCCTGTACTTTTGCTGTGGGATGATTTGGGTCTATCCCCTGTGTCATTTATGTGCAATAACACAAAGCATTGCTATAGCTCTGAACTCCTAAATCAATACCCATGATTTTAATTTCTTTGTGCTATGCATAACCCATTCTTTTGAGTTTGATCAGTAGGGCTTGTAAGAATTATACTTTAGTGTGCCCCAATATATCAACTGAGATACGTCTTGTCATGCATATACATTCTGCAATTGTAAGAAGGATGTACTAGCCCAGATGGGCTAATCTAAATACTCGTTCTACTCTCACAAACACTGGCTTGTTGAACACGCAGAAGTAGTAGAGAATGACAGTCCCACTCGATGGACTCCTCAACCAAACAGCCTGGCACTGTGCCCTGTTAGAAAGTTCAGTCCCCAGTAAAAACCCACTGAAGATTGACTCCCAGAACGAGCAATAGGAAGAAAGTTGTGTGTGTTCCTCGTCCTTCTACTTTTTGAAGTAAGAGAAAGGCCTTGGAGGATAGAGCTTGGGCTGCTGGGAGAGAGGGCAAAGAATATATAAATAGTGGGGGATCCACAAAGGTTCTGCTTTTAGAAGCACATTGAAAAGCCTCAATTCCAAGCTATATGAAAAACCAGAGCCCTCACAAGCTTTTCAGAGAAATGGATGTGGATTCCTTGTCTCCTCGTCTTCCAGGAACAATGTACTTCTGGGAATAACATCAATAAGGCTTCCTGGGGTCTTTCTGACCCCTTTCCCACCCATCATGGCTGTATGTTATAATGGACTACAATGTCTTGATTTTCAGTGTAGGCTGCTGGGCACTTCATGAAAATACAGAATGTTCCTGTCAGGTTGAACATCAAAAATTAAAGCATGTAAAATCAAAAATAACTGTAAAAATCTTGAACTTTCTATCTAAGATGACTTACTTTAGTACACATTTCCTGGCAAGTTAGCTATCTTGTTTATATTGAGGATTAATGGGGTAATGGGTCTTTTATATCATTGGCAGGCTCTTCTACAAGTGTCACTAATGCTTGAATGTTTTTGTGCTGGTACAAAACAGACCACCCAGAAACAATTTGACACAAATGTGTCACCTATACATTATATATGTGGTTATTTTCTCTAAGATTCTTTTTCTGCCTCATCAGAACCCCTTTTGCACCTACTATAAATGGAACTTTTGAACTCATAACACAGAAATAGATTTAAATTAGAAAAAAAAAAATCAAGATTGTCGTCCTTTATTTCAAATAGTGTTCCCCATTTAGAGACCAAAGTGAACACATTAGTAAAATTATTTTTTTTCTCTCTTTTTTTTGTTTGTTCACTATACTTGCTACTGATGCTCCAAGGACAGTGAGATGAATGAATCAGGTCATAGAAGATAGTTTTCACAGCTTCTCTCGGGGAGCAAATATGTATAACAGTGGAAATGCTCTTGATTGCTTTCCATTTATTCCTGCAGATACTAGTTTCTCCTATTGCTTGTTGTAAAGTTTAAAACAACATCAATTTTTAAGGACTTGAAAGTGCTTTTCTATTTAAAATCAAAGAAGACAAGCATAATTTTTATTCCAATAGTCTGTGTTTGCTTCCTGAAGTATCCTGAATATATAGACACCCACCAAAAATAATAAAATAAAAAGGAAAAGGGGGAGGGGGGGAAGAGAGAAAAGCTAAGTGATGGAAATGAGTAATTGCTTGGCAGCAAGTCTGCAGGGAGAGAGCTGACACTGTACAGCATATATTTCATGAATAATGAGAGGAGTCTCAGTGCTGTGCAATCACTGCCTATTGGGTCAGAAATTTCACATTAGTGGATTCATCAGAGCAGATCGGTGTCATAAAGACACTCTTTCCTGAGGTAAACATACCTTTTCCTTCACTGAACTGTCATCTCTTAGTTTGGATAGTGGATATAGAGTAAAGGCTTATGAGACCTATTAGAGGGATATCTGGAATTGGGAGCACTTCAGCTATGATTTTACTAGTTTGTTTATTTATACAAGAAGGAAATTACATAAACAGGCATATCTATAGGTTATGTGTAAAGCTCACACATATAATTCCACTTAGTCTAGACAAAAGTCTGTGCATATGTGGTTAATGATGGTTTAAGTACAGCATTTTGTCAAAAGGTAGGAACATCTGGCTTTTGCAAATCTGTCTTGTCTGTGCTTCCTAGACTACCTTAATGCATTTTTTGCTTTTCCTATTTACCTCTTTATTCTCCATTTTATCTTTATTTTCATTTTCAGGGGGTACACAATTTAAATATATCTAATGTGAGGGTCATTTGTTTTTGCTGGATTAGGGAACAACTAGGAAGGACTAATAGAATGAAATTGTCTGCATTGGAGTGAGTGCATTCTCTGCAGTACCTTCTGTCTCATTTATTCTTCACCTGTCATCCTCTCTTCCAAACACTTTGTGTTCTCACTTTGTTTATGTTGTAGTTACAGAAATCCATAAACCAAAAGAGTCAGGGATGTTAAAGTGAAGTAAAAGGTGCAAGGCAAGATAAAAACTGTCATTTGGGTCTTCTGGCAGTGCAAACAGTTTGATTAAAACATTGCCTTTACCCTCATCCCTGCAAGGGTCATGATTCTGTTTACTTGAAAATGAATGCTGAAGCAAGTATCTAGAGCCCCTTTTCCTTGGCTGGAGAAGTTAGGAGGGTTTCTTTGCAAATGAATTCCAAAAGGTGCTTTCAAGAAACTTGTGGTACAGTATTTTTCCCGGCCTTACTCTCAATCAAAACTGGAGCAGGAGCACCTGTTATTAGCTCTTTCCTGATTGCACTGAGTTCCTGTTCAGATTTTTTGTGTGGCTTGGGGATTATTTTTTTTTCTTTTTGGGGAGTTAGCGGCAGACAGAGGGGACATGGGGGAGAAGAATTCATCCAATCCCCATGTCAGTCCCTGTTTGACAGAGCTGCCTCTAATGAATTGAAGAGGCTGGATAAATTCAATCCACTTGTGCTGGTTAAAAAAGTCTGTTCAAAGACTGAAAATAAGCCTGTGGGAGATATATCTCCTAGATAATTCTCTTCAGAAATGTGAACT
This sequence comes from Pluvialis apricaria, assembly GCA_017639485.1. NCBI lineage: Eukaryota > Metazoa > Chordata > Aves > Charadriiformes > Charadriidae > Pluvialis > Pluvialis apricaria. The sequence continues at coordinate 44,155,516 of CM030044.1, read as the reverse complement.
TACATTACACTCTAAGCAAGGTTGAAAGAAGGTCAGACATAACAAAATTGTGTGCAATATTAAGAAAATATATCTTCCTAAACACGTGGGGATTAATACCTAGATTTGGCTTTCTCCTTGAAGAAACTATTTAAAGGGAAAACAATATAACTGCAGGGGAACCCTGTAATTGGAATCACCCTATTCCTGTTACTTATTATTTTGCAGTATGAAACATGTTTTTCCCAACCTTATGGAAGTAACTGATGGGAAGAGCAGTTTGTGAGAACTTGGGCAGGCAATTTCTGGTACAGTGCCTTGATTTTATTAAAACTTTGTCTTGAAAAAGGGTTTAGGTTATCAGCAATAGTGCAGTATTTACATGACTTACAGATAAAGGTTTAATCTGGACTAGGATTCCTTGGAAATCTCACCATTGAACACCTAGCCTTCTACAACAAATGCAGTATTGTCATAATGAGGAAAAAAAACCCGCAACCAACAATAAAACAAAACCCAAAATGTAAGAGCTGTTCTTCCACTTTCTTCTCTGTAAAAGAGAAAACAGGCATAAAAAGTAAAGTTTATGCTCTAAAAATCCTCCATTTTTTATTTATTGGGAAAAGAATGTTATGGAAGGCCAACCTCCTCTCTCGCTTTAAGTTCGCACTCTGTGCAGAAGAGGACTACCTTTTATGTCTCATGACAGAAATGAATGGGCCTAGAGAGTGCTAACCTATACAGTAACATAAATAGTAGAGAAGTTCAGGAGGGTATCAGCTCACTGGAAGTTTACTGTAGGGGGCGAGAATTAAACATTAGGGCGTATACTTTCCCGGGGCAAAAGGAGACTGCTGTATAGCTGTGGAAAAATAATTAAAAAGCAGGCTACAGAGAAGGATTGGATATGAAATATACCCCTCTATAGAAAGAGGGCCAACAGCAGCATCTACATGGGAGGCATGTTTCTGAAGCGTAGGTCTTGCCCCTAACTGCTCTGAGACTTAAGCTTGTTGATGAGCATGATTTGATGCATGCGTATTTATTGTGCCTAGCAATATAGTCTTATAAGTGGGCTTAGCAAGGCCTTGATTGAAGCTAGCAATCAGTTTCCTTCTGCTTGCTTTCTCTATGTAACATGGCACAGCCTAAAATCCTTATGTTCTGATGGAAAGGTCTGAATTATTCATCAGCCAGTTAATGGCAGGTGATGAGATCTTTTCACGCTACAGCCCTGTCAGTAGGTGTTTATTGCTCTGTTTCACCAGCAGCCCTGCTATTACGGTGGGGCCAGAAGAACCCCACATAGAGGCGTGACATGTATCAGTAGAGATAGCTCTTTAAAGACTCTCTTTTGCCTGGGAGGTCATCTGAAGGTTATTATGAACAAATTATTTCTTCATTTCCGCTGACTGAGTAGATAGCCTTAATGATCTGTCACCTAGCAATAGGCTGCCTGTTCAAACATAAAGAATGGCATACTGATGGCTTATAACTAGGATCTGTTCATTTTAGCTATTCTCTTGTCAAGCATGTTTCCAAGATACATATAGTATTTACATATTCATGAGCTTTTGCAGACATTGACGCCATGAGGAGGCCTGTCTGATAATGTGATACAAGTTTGTACTGTGTCCTGAGGCACTTAAAGTCTATTAAGTGAATCAAATCTGTTCAGTTCTGTTCTTCCTAGGTGGTGTTCCTGGCCTAAAGGAGTGGGGCTGCAATCAACATTTGTGTACAGTACCTTACTTTTTTTCCTGTCCACCTACCTCTTTTCCTTGTTGAAAGTTAATTTGGTTTTATAGAAAAGCATTATGCTGAGCCAAATTACCTCTTGGAAAGCCAGAGCATCACTTTCTGTTGCTACTGCTGTTCAGAGATGCAGTTGTGATTGTTTGGCTGCAGGCAGGGAAGGTGACCTGCCTAAGCAAAAGTGCGTTTTTAAAAAATTATTTTTTTGACTCTACTGAGATATTGATCTCTGACCCTTGATCTCAGTAGAGGGGATTGGACTAGATGATCTCCAGGGGTCCCTTCCAACGCCTACCATTCTGTGATTTCGTGATTGTGACTTTATTTCTGGTGTGCAAAGGTGGGAGAAAATGAGAATTAGAAATAACAGTATAAGTGGGGTGTGACATGTGGGCTGGGGAAACAGAAAAGCAAAAAAGGCAATGAATCTTCCGCACTGAAACAACAAAGAACCATGGATTTCTCTTCTCAGTCTGAACCTTCACTGTGCTGACCATGTGTGTGCTAACATGCTATTATTTTCAACAGAGATGAAGTTAAAACATGCCAGCTGATAGAAATGAAAGCATGAGCAACAGTAAAAACTGGAATGTGGCTTGGGCTATTTTCTGAGTTCAAAAGAACTGAGTTAAAAAGGTCATCTTCTGGAAGCAGCATTTGCTTTTTCATTTGGAATTTTGTGCCATTTCCTGTTCCCTTCTTTGCTTAAGAAAGAGTGAAGTGGGGATACCTCAGAATGTAGGAAAGTAAAGAAAGGATAAAGGAGACAAACTGCCATTTACCTCCATCCTTCACAAGATGGGAGATCTAAGAGGCAACAAGTGTTCTCACTTCTTGCTGCCAAGTACTGGCATGTGGGACTGCATACAGGAGAGACTGGAGGAAGAGACAAAAGGGCAAATACACTCTTTTGGTAAATTTAAGTGTTAACTCTAAAAAAATTTGGTTAGCAGCACAGAGCTTTATTCTTCTGTAAGGACTAAACTGCAACCTAATATGCGCTGTTAGCAGCAAGACAAATAACAAACTGTTTATGACCCATGTTTGGGGTTGCAAGCTGCACACAGACAAGGCTTACAAAGGGAGAAGGAAGTGCATTGAGAAGCTGTATAGGAGCTACCACTGTAGATGAAAATAGTACCGAACCTGCCTGGCCCCCAAACATAAATGAACTCTTACACAATGCAATCACACTCACTAAGGAAATTTCACATTTGCATATGAAAAAAGATTTTATATGGACTGGCTGATGATGTCTTGGCTATCTTGGAAATGACAGTTCTAAGTGCTAACGTGAAAGTAAGACATGTCCTTTTAGAGCTTGTGTATTGTAGCCAATCAAAATATGGCAAGGATTTTTTCCAAAGAAAAGATTTTCCTTCAAATCTTTCCATGGTTTGGTGGGGTTTTTTTTTCAGTTAAAGACTTGAACTTGATTTTGGTCTTCAAAAACTAATAAAAATCTCAAACAGAGAATGTTTTTTTAAGTCCCAAATGAAAAAAAAAATAATGTCCCAACACTTTCTGATTTTTTTTCAGGTGCTGTTAATTAGAACTTGGCCTTAAAAAAATATTTGACATGGCTGACAAATTTATTTTTCAAAATAAATTTACAAGACAATATGTAAATTACTTCTGTCAGAAATGTCTTGTTTTCTCAAGTGAAAACAAGGCCACAAACCACAAAGGAGGAACTACTTAGAAATGCATCAAATTGAGAGATTACTCTCTGATGGCATCTTCATAGAATCATAAATTACCAGGTTGGAAGGGACACCAAGGATCATCTGGTCCAACCTTTCTTGGCAAAGGCATGGTCTAGACAAGATGGCCCAGCACCCTGTCCATCTGAATATTAAAAGTGTCCAGTGTTGGGGAATCCACCACTTCCCTGGGGATATTATACCAGTGGCTGATTGTTCTTGTGAAAAATTTTCATCTTGTGTCCAACTGGAATTTCCCCAGGAGTAACTTGTAGCTGTATCTTAATAAAGTTGACATAATGTTGCATCTTGAAAGTATGTGAATTATATCAATTTAAATGCTTACTGCCACATGGAGAAGTAAAGTGAATGCTGGAATAAGAGGCATTCTAGTATACAAAGACAAATACAAAAAGGAACTTTAACTAGTCAGCTGAGCTCATCCTTTGATTTAGCCCAGTATCTTCCTCTCCAATGCTCACTAACTACTTGGTGTCCTGAAAGAACTAAAAAGAGAAGTAGTACAGAAAACCTTGTTGTTTATGACAAACAGTGCCAGATAGTGATAATTAATACATACTTTAAATTACTGTACCAAGCCAGAGGCATAGCTAGGAGTAGACCTTGGCTCAATATGTTTAATTTATTCCTTTTCCTAGTCACTCCTTTTCACTTTTTGCTAATCTGCATCATAAATAAGTGTTATTCAGAGCATCACTTTTTGTGTCTTTAAAATTCTTAAAGAAAAACAAAGTTCTGTGCTTTCACTATTGTTGTTTGTCTTGTGACTAAAAAAAAAATCCTGTTACTTGTGAAGGAATTTGAATCGATTTGCCTATGAAGTGCACCTGCTTTAATAAAAAGGGGTCACAGAGCAAGGTGCTTTCAATTTAGTCAGTAGTAGGGGACTGTATGTAGTTTCTTGAAGTTTTATGGAGTATGCATTGTTGGATGCAGAGGAGAAAGAAATTTCTTTTTAATGCCATATTTCTCCTCTGAATATGATACAGAGTAGAATTCATTATGGACTTGATTCCATATGCTTCAAATTCTGTGGAAGTTGTGATGTACTCTCACCCCCTGCTGAAGTGAGGATTTGTGCAAAGCTTTCCACGGACGTATTGAGCTCAGACAGCTTTAGCAGAATGTGGTCTTAGTCACATCCTCTGTCGTTAGAGGATGATGTTGTCCAAAAGGCTGCTATAAAAGTACATATTGACAACAAAGCGTTGAAAGAGAACTCGTATTTATTTCTGATCAGAAGTGTAGAGGCCAAACAAACAGTGAATATCTCCAGTGATGGGAATGGTTCATTATCAAATGTGGCTAGTAAAAATCCTCTGGTTTCTTGGGAAAGCATCCTTCTTTTTTGATTTTTAAACTCTCTATTTTTAATCTTGTAAAATACTATGTGTCTTTTATCTTACTGGATTAAACTCAGATTAAATACAGATTTTATGTAGCTGTCCTGAATATATCAGGCCTTTTCAATGAGGCTTTGATCTATTTTGAAGCCTTTGAAACCTAACTTGGATGAAATGTCAATGTATTCATGGTGTAATGCACTGAGGAGCGTGGAAGCTTCTATTACTGTCTTTGAGAGTTTATTAGAGAAATGATGCCTGACAAGAACTACACATTATAGAAGAATTGTTAATTTTGAAATTAGCTCTGGCAGATCTGCTTAAAGAAGTTTATAGGGGGAAAAAGTGCTCTCAAAATCATCTGAAATGAAGCCTGCAGTGAAGATACGGTAGAAAGGCTGATGGGGGAATATGTTAGTTCTACCTGCTTTAATCCATTTGTTACCAGGAGGGATCTTAAACTGTGTGCAGATTAATGAAGCATTTGAGTCAGATATATACTGATGAACTTGTGCCTGCTTCTCTACCCTTTGTTGCTACGGAACCAGAGAGATGTGAAATTGCCAAAGAACCTACGCCCTGCCCAGAGCTCCTCTGATAGTCAATTAGAAAATAAAATGCAACATTTAGGAAATGAGGTCCCAGGTTTCTGATCACACGCAATGCATGAAAGGCTGCTTTCTCTGGTGTGTACTTTGCTAATGTGCGTGGTATTGGTACATTAAGTAAACTGTTGAGTATGACTGAATGTATGGAGTGAAAGTCACTCTCCCCCACGCAGCCTGACTAATCAGGTGTTATGTGGGGAAATTTTCAGGTATTTGTCACCTCCTAGCCTGCAATCAGGACATACCCAGACCTTTCACCACAGCTATTTCAGTTTATAGAAACAGGAATGGTATGTGCATCTGAGCTATTTCACACTAGTATATGTGGCCTTAACACCCAGGTCCTGAGTGAATGTTTAGAACCAGTGTCCTTTAAAGTCAGCTCTATAATGTCCCATCCATGAGCATTTTTCCCCCTCTGCCTCTTCCTCCACAGCGTGTAGGAGATGCGGAACAGCCTTGCAGCTGTGCCATCCATGACAGGGACAGTTTGAGGCTCTATGGGAGCAGAGCTCTTTAGCAAAGCTCTCAGTGGCTAGACAGTGAGTGATTAACAAAGCCTCATTAAACTAGGAATAATCTTAGCAAAGAAATGGGACAACTTGCCAAATGTGGCTCAAATTCAGGATACAGTAAAAAGAAGATGTATGTTTTACTACAGATGTAGCTTCTAAAGCGTATGTCATGAGTTTAATTATGTTCATATTCAAAGATATAGGCCATATAACGAAACAATGTGTCTTAGTTATTGATTCTGTAAGATGCAATGCAATCTCATTTTTCTGTTGAGTGGTGAGAAAATGTACTGGGTGCTGAGTGTTAGGATATTCCAGAATCTTACTCACTGGGTGATCTAACGAGTCTATTCTCGTTGGCTTCTCCTATGTACTGTAATTTTACCTAAAGTTGCCTCATTACTGGAAAACTGAGAAAGCTTAAAAATGCAAACTTTCTCTTTGTCCTTTGAAAGTTGTAAGAAGGTTTTTCTACCTTCTTTTGCATTCAGTGATACTTTGCAATTTATTGTATTTTACCATGATTGGTGTTTCGTTGTTATAGGGATTTTACATCATTATTTCTTTTCTTTCTTTTTTTTTTTAATTACAGTTTAATTTGTTAAATTGTATTATGACATCTTTTAAATGCTTTCTGTTTCTGATGGAAAACAACAATGGAACAGAAAAGGTAACAAAAAAAGTTTAGCCAGTGTGTTCTTTCTATGTCGGACTATAAAGCAGGGACAACAGCTTGCAAATGGTATACTTCAGGAGCCAGTTTCTACTGTAATGAAGGTTGCAAGCAGCAGATGGAATTCCTAGAAAAACCCTTTGTGTTTCTTGGGAGGATTTTTCTCTTGAAAATCACAGGTCTTTTTCAGTTCAGCTGTGTCTACAAGGCTCTACACTGATCTAGTCTGGGTATTGAGAGGAGAAGAATCTGTATGTCACTGTTGTTCAGTCAACTAAAAGATTGCATCTCTGAAATATAAACCAAGATTTTGGGCCAGAAGAAAACTTGGCATGTTTTTTTCTGGCAACTAGTCCTTTATGTGTTCTGTGAGTTGGGTAGCCAGCAGGCTTGAATTTCACACAACAGATGCACCAAGACCTCGTGACACTAAGGCAGGCAATGGAGCTTCATGAGGGAAAGGATACTCAGACAATCTCATATCTGTATTGAACAGTTTCTTGAGGTGCAGGTTCTGGTGGTATAAACCTGAATAATGGTTAGAAGAAGAGAAAGCCAGGGTTTCTGCTCTTTACCAAACTGCAAGGAAAGGATATGAGAAAAAAATCCATTTTCGAATTTATTTTTTTTTTTTTTTTTTTTGTCTCTAGGTTTGTCTGCCACCTCTATCTGCCTACTTTCTCCGTGTGGAAGAGGGCACAAACTAGAAGTTGAGATAATAACCACATTAGGTATATAGGAGCAGGGTGTTTGGATAGTGAGAGTGGCCCTTTTAGCAGTACATGATAATTCTAAATGTCATTTGCACAGTTACAAGGATGTATATTATTGCTAATTCTCAGCTATCTGCTAAACTTGAAGTTAAAACTTTACAGAAGAAATTTTTAAGTGATACTCATTTGACAACTTGTGAATGGCAGATTGGTGTTAATGAGACTCAGAAATGGGTGCTTTCTACAAGTAATGTACTTGGCAGGGAAACTGAGAAAAAAATCTCTGCAAAGGCAGCCTGGGTCCTCAACCCAACAATGCAGGTGTGTGAAAAAGATTAGTCTTCAGCATATAGTCTTCCAGGCATTTAATGTGTTATTACTAATTGAAAAGCCCTTTCCTGTCTCACCTTCCTCAATGGTCTGTTGTGTGACACCTCTGCACCCTATCCCCCTGCACTGGACAGGTACAAGAATTGTAAGGCTATATGGTAGTCAACTGGGGAAATTATCTGTCTGAAAAATGTGCACCCTTCCCTTTTTCCACCCTTCACCCTAAAAATAGCAAAGGGTACAGAATTTTGGGACTAATTTGAGATGGGACCCCAGGACAGCTGATTTTTATTGTCAGTAATGTCTATGTGTAAATGGTGCTACCATCTTTGGCAAGCCCATTTTAACTGTACAAAGATGAGAGCGTAACTTTTTCTGCTGCGCTTACACACTGTTATCCTTGGGAAAGCAGAGGTTTGTGAAATCCAAGATCAAGAGAGCTGAGGCATGGAACTTCAATGGTTTTAAAATAAGCTGTAATGAGACTAGGCTCTGTCCGAGCTATAATAAGAAACGTAAAAATATCTGTGTGGCAAACCCTTGTCATTATAATAAGTATATGTCTACATTTATAGCTTAATGACAAAAATAGTTTTGATTTGCATAGTCCACTGCTTTTTTTTAGCTCTGCCTAGAAAAATTATCTTAGAAGTGCAAGCGCTACACACCTTTATGTTCTGGAAACTGTTGGGTAGGTCAAATTTTCAATCATGCTGACAGTGTCCCACAGCTATTTGTCTCTTGTGTGACTCGTTCTTGGCTCAGGAGCTTCTGTTACTTTAATGGCATTATTTCTAAGACTTCCTGTCACGTTTCTGAATTTTTTGTTCCAGGCAATTTACAATATTATAAGATTTTTTTTTTTTTCTAGCCAAATAAAGATATACAGACTTTTTTTTTTTGGAAGGGGATCAGTTTTCTCTCTGTTACTTCTTTAGTATGATTTTACCTACATTTTGCTAGACACACCGAACCCTGAAAAATTCTTCAATGCCACTATTTAAGCTCAGTTCACAGTGCACTTGGCTTATCTTTTTGCTTTTTAATCCCTAAATGAAAAATCCTTTCAGAATGTATTTTCTGTAACACTTTCTGCTACCATTCTGGTGCTTTTTAAAGACCTATTCAGAACTGAGGAGTCATTACTTAAGAGGCCCTGTTCCTCCAGATTTTCATGTTTAACTGCTCTGGCAATTGCAGCCTCGATTTCATCAAGCCAGGGTATTTTTAATCAAGCTGACAAGTACATTTTCTAACCTTGAATTAAATTCTAGTAACTAAAAAAGACAATAATAGGAATGTTCCCAGGATCTAGACCACATTCACCGTGCTTCTTTTGAGAATGGCATTAAATGCCTTACACATAGGAGTCAAGTGACACTGCCATTCCCTAAGGGTTTTTATTAAGGTAGTAATTTTCTTACATGGATGAGTTACAGGCAAAATACCATTTCCTCTATGTAGACTAACTCAGATTTTATATGTATCAGGAAGGAAATAGCAGCTTTTGACCAAACTCGAAAGTATGTGAGCTACTTTTCTTGGAGATGTCCACAGGGAACTTTATTCTCTGCTTACTGTTAAACACTTACAGGTATGTCAGGTCATTTACATCAAAGAGTCCTGTACTGCATCCATACCTTTACACTCCTCTGCACAGTTTACTGTCTTGGTTTGATGCTGCCTGCTGCTTTTCATTGAAGGGGTCAAGCAAGCCTTTGCACTCATGACCACTACACACCTTTATGTTTTGGTCAAATTTTCAATTATGCACACAGTGTCCCACAGCTATTTGTCTCTTATGTGACTCGTTCTTGGCTGAAGAGCTTCTGTTACTTTAATGGCATTATTGCTAAGACTTCCTGTCACATTTCTGAATTTTTTTCTTACAGGCAATTTACAATCTGATTCTTTGCACCAATTTTGTTTAACTGTCCCAAAACAGAGGACTGACTTTTTAATTTATAGCTCACTGTAAAGTTTTGTCATTTCCCTTCCTTGAGTATCTGTGCTTCTGGTTTTTTAGTCTTTAAAGAAAAATACAGCTAGGATGTTGGCCTATCATTATCTTATGCAAAGTATACATTCCTGATGTTTCTGTGATACAGTTTCATAGTTCACACACTCGACCTGACTAACGGGTTGTCATCTGAACTTCTTTGAATATAAAAGGCAGCTGTCTGGTAGATTTTCCTTCAGCTGGTATTTATTGCTCGTAGAAACAGAGAAAAATATGATTTAAATTCTCTTGTGTTGTGTTGTTTCCAGAAGGCTTTAGCTTTTATAGAACTTCCCGGGTTTTTTTGGAGCTTTTGGCTTTTATTCAGGTTATTTTTTTTTACTGCTGATGTTTTTTGTGTTTATCCCTCTAGGCCTCAAAGACCCCACGTAGTAGATCCTCTTTATTCTGATCTATTCATGCCTGACCTATGCAGGACAGACTTTCTGTTCTATGTGTTCTATGTGTTTGCTGGAATTAAATTATTTTATATCTGGTCTCTATTGGCTAAGAATTGGCTATAGATTTGGCACAAGGCAGCTTTCAAGGCAGTTTAAAGCCATTAGGTTCATATGAGATCATAAAATCATAGAATCATCTGGGTTGGAGGGGACCTTTAAGGTCATCGAGTCCAACCATCAACGTAACATTGCCAAAACCACTACTAAATCATGACCCTAAGCACCACGTCTACACAACAGGACAGCCTGTTCCAATGTTTGATAACCCTTTCTGTGAAGAAATTTTTCCTAATATCCATCCTAAACCTACCCTGACACAACTTGAGGCCATTTTGTCTTATTCTGTCACCTGTTACTTGGGAGAAGAGATCGACCCCACCTTGCTACAAGCTCCTTTCAGGTAGCTGTAGAGAGTGACAAGGTCTCCCCTGAGCCTCCTTTTGTCCAGACTAAACAACCGCAGTTCCCTCAGCCGCTCCTCATGAGACTTGTGCTCTAGACCCCTCACCAGCTTCGTTGCACTTCTGTGGACATGCTTCAGAATCTCAATGTTTATCTTGTAGTGAGGGGCCCAAAACTGAACACAGTATTTGAGGTGGAGCCTGACAATACTGAGTACAAGGGGATGATCACTTCCCTAGTCCTGCCGGCCACACTGTTTCTGATAGAAGCCAGGGTGCTATTGGCCTTCTTGGCCACCTGGGTACACTGCTGGTTCATATTCAGGTGGCTGTTGACTGATGCCCCAAGGTCCTTTTTTGCCAGGCAGTTTTCCAGCCACTCTTCCCCAAGCCTGTAGTGCTGCATGGGGTTGTTGGGACCTAAGTGCAGGACCCGGCACTTGGCCTTGTTGAACTTCATACCACTGGCCTTAGCCTATCGATCCAGCCTATCCAGATCCCTCTGTAGAACCATCCTACCCTCAAGCAGATCAACACGCTCGCCCAGCTTGGTGCTGTCTGAAAACTTACTGAGGGTGCACCCAATCCCCTCATCTAGGTTGTTGGTAAAGATATTAAACAGAACCATCCCTAGTACTGAGCCCTGGGGAACATCACTTGTGACTGGCCGCCAACTGGATTTAACTCCATTCACCACCACTCTTTGGATCTGGCCTTCCAGCCAGTGTTTTATCCAGTGAAGAGTACCACCCATCCAAGCCACAAGCAGCCAGTTTCTCCAGGAGAATGACGTGGGAAATGGTGTCAAAGGCTTTACTAAAGTCCAGGTAGACAACATCAACAGCCATTGTTGCACTGCTAGAAATGAGTGGAGAATATTTGTCTTTGCTTGAGGTAAAACAGAACCAATTTCCAGTAACTGTACTTTTTAGCTAGACCTCTTCTAGCTACTGAAATTAACAGCATATTGTGCAGAACCCGTTCGCTTTCAGAGTGAGAAGACCCATGTTTATAGTTGATGCCAAGGAATGGTATGCGGAGAGGCTCTGGCTTATACTTATTGCTATAACACCCAAGGCCAGATAACTTTGTTATTTGCCCCATTGGAGGGTTGGAAGCGGAAAGACGTAGAGGAGTCACACCTGTGGGGAGGAGCGGACAGGACAGGTGACCCAAAACTGACAAAAAGGGTGTTCCATCTTTGAAGAGAGGTAGGGGAGAGCATCTGTTGTTCTGCCCAGTGGCTGGTTCAGCCCACACCACATCAATACTAAAGACTTGAGCTTCTAAGAAGGACTGGAGCTTGCTCAGCTCTACTGCAAAGTTGCCCCCCCCCCCCCAAAAAAAAAAACAACCAACTTGTCAGTACATCTAAAAGCTTCCATCTACGAGCAGTGCCAAAAGGGGAAAAAAATCCAATTATTAGGAATTATTTACCCTGACTAAATTTGTATTAGTCTTATGTGCTTAAGATTGCATACATGTCCTTCTTATTTTAATATAACTGAGACAGGAATTGGGGACAAAAGCTCTTCTATTCTTTCAGTACGCAAGCATCATGTGTGCCAATTTATTTAGTGATGATGACTTAGATCATCTAGTCTTGCCGATTTTTTTTAAAAAATTGAGCTAGGTATTAATCACAAATTGTTATCCATTATTTTAATATTCCTTTTATTTTAAAAATGTTATGTAAGTATGGATATTCTTTGAACTGAATAATGAGTTGTACAGCTCATCCTCATTGCCTCAATGAAGTAAATTATAATGCTTATCAGACTAATAATTGAAAGAATATTTGATATCTTAAAAATTGGGTTGAGATGTTTAAATAAACCTGGTGAAACATGCTTTCTCAGAATATTTGTTATATTGCCTTTCTAAAGTGCATGACTTTTTTCTTGCTTGATTGGTATCACACAACAGGCTAAAGTGATAAACTGCTTTAACTTCAGAGGAAGAAGTGATGAATTAATGAGCATGATCAGTATTTTAAGTAAATGAGCTTGGCATACACTTACAAATGGTGCTACGCAACAATCTGGAAATTATTACTAACTTAATATAACATGTATCCTAAATATGAATATTGTTGCTTTCCATTTATATTGAAAACTGATCTCAAATATGATCATAGAATCATAGAATCGTAGAATGGTTAGAGCTGGTAGGGATCTTAAAGATTATCTAGTTCCAACACCCCTGCCGCGAGCTAGGATGCCTTCCACTAGACCAGGTTGCTCAAAGCCCCATCCAACCTGGCCTTGAACACCTCCAGGGATGAGGCATCCACAGCTTCCCTGGGCAACCTCTTCCCATGTCTCACCCCCCTCACAGTAAAAAATATCTTCCTGATGTCTAATCTAAATCTGCCCTCTTACAGTTTAAAACCATTCCCACTCGTCCTATCACTGCACTCCCTGATAAAAAGTCCCTCCCCATCTCTTCTGTAGGCCCCCTTTAAGTACTGGAAGGATGCTATAAGGTCTCCCCGGAGCCGTCTCTTCTTCAGGCTGAGCAACCCTAACTCTCTCAGTTCATCTTCATGGGAGAGGTGCTCGAGCCCTCTGATCATCTTGGTGGCCATCCTCTGGACCTGCTCCAACAGGTCCATGTCCATGTTATGTTGGGGGCCCCAGAGCTGGATGCAGTACTCCTGATGGGGTCTCACAAGAGTGGAGTAGAGGGGCAGGATCACCTCCCTCGACCTGCTGGCCACAAACTGTGAGACAAAACAGCACGAGAAGATTAGCAGTGAATGCGCACCACTGAGAGCATACATTTTTACTTGGGCCTTGATAATTGGCAAGCTCTCTTGCAGACCTGTTGCATCTAAATGCCATCAGGACATGATGCTGGGTTAGGGGTTTACGTGTGAAACATTTTGTACTTTTACAGACCAACCCTTTAACCACTTATATTCCTAAAGCTGAAATGTTGTGATTAGCTTTTAAAATGAAATACCATGGTTTAAGAAAGATTTTAACTAGAAATTGAACACATTCTGGATCATCAGTTTTCCAGCCTTTTAAACATGGCTGGGACCAACTTCGTGGCAGTGTCCCTGGAGTACTGCTGGGTTGAATTTTATTTTTCTTTTACTGAAATTTATAAAGTATGTTCTGGTGTCTCTGTGCCATATGAATGTTGTGGCTCTGCCTGTATTTTTCCTAAGCTGCTGATCTCACACAACTTCCTACTTATAAGCATGGTGTTTAAATGAGTTTTTTGGAATCATGGTTGTATAAGAATTTGGAATGGCAAGACTGTAGTGACAAAAATCATTATTATTTTCCTATCAACACTGTATAGACCATTGCAGGCTGAGGAGCACTACTACTTCTAGTCAGAGAAGCCAAAATACAGCATGAAGGAAAACAAAGTATTTATACTTGTTTGGGCTTGCTATGCGGTGTGGTTAAGGCATAGTTAAATCAGAAATGCATCGCCTATATGTGTACGGTGGAGGCATATGATGCCCTTAACCAAAGTGTCCGTCCCACCATCTCTGCTTCTGCCTCTTGGTGTCTGTCTTGCTTCTAAGTACAGCTTGCCTAATCAGCCACCGTGACCATTTCAAGCAATTATCCTATTTCTCCAGAGCTTGTTCATAAAAGAGCACTGATCTCCAATATTGGGATAAAAGTGGGATGAGACTGAAGTCATATTTCAGATTATTTTTTCACTGGAAGAAGTTACTTAAAGCACTGATACCTGTTTTCTTTGATTGTATTTTGCTCTTCATCACTATAGCTAGCTGCCAACAAATCTGAATTTATCTCTGAATTCTGTGATCAAGAATTATAAAGTGGATGACACATTGTCAGGGGCAGAGATTTTCATTTTGGCACTAGGGTCAGGAGCATCTCTTTGTTTTTGAAATACCTAAAAATTTTCCAAACTCTTAACAGAGAACACTAACGAAACTGGGACACTTTCAGTGACCTACATCCATGCTGATTACCTGTTTCATTATTGTTTGCCCTTAACCAAAGAAAATAAAATATATGTCAGCAGTAATGAAAATCGAAAGTAGGTCAGTCTGCAAACCCTCTGCATCAAAACCTGAACAGAACATACTTTTTCCAGAAAAAAATGAGAAATAAACATGTGAATGAAAGGCAATTAAGAGTTTTATAGTATTAGCCAGAACGATTAGCAGAGAATTATTAAATTATCTTTTCCTTCAGCGCTGTGTAACTTACACTCTAGGAAACAAGAGACTCTACAAATAAATGACTTTTACCTTCCTTGAAGGAATTTGACCAAGGTATTAGAATTTACTTAGCTGATTCCTAAATTCTCCTTTCCTTTCAGTGGGCTTGGCAAGTAAGTGTGAGCAATCAAGGCAGGAACTACAGATATTTCAGCAAAATCTGGAAGAACGTTCACACCTAGGGAGAACTTTAAATTTGGTTAGGCAAGTATTTTGCTTCGTATATGGAGGCTTTAATCCTAGCTCAAAAAGGGATGACTGTATGTAATGACACCTTATCATAATTGGATGTTTGCTGTAGTTTATACAAATAAAATTTAAGGTATGTTCCACTGATATATGTGTCTGAGGGAATGGATTCTGGTAGCAGAACATGTACTTTGTACATCTAAGGTCCCAGTTTTAATTCCACTTAGCAGGTCCCTTCACTGTGGTTGTGGTCTGTGAATGTCTGAAAATTCTGGATTTAAATAAATGAGTTAAGATTGTAATGTGAATTTACTATGTAATATCACTTTAGTTTTGAACGTCACAGGAGCTATACAGGATAGTGTCTTTCCAGTGAACAGATTCATGTTTGAATTGACACCTATTTGAGGGTTTGTCTGTCTACATCATTGTGTCCCAGAAAAGGATTCTTGGTCTCTTTATGCCCCTGTAGGCTAGTCATCTGAACCCCCACACCCAAGGGAACTTTGCTGTAAATTGTTCTGGCATAAGCTCTGATTATTTCAGCTGTATGTTTTCAGAGCTCCATTCTCAAGCACAAGTTTTCTGTGTCAGAACATAAGGGGAAATATGGAGCCTTGCAGAAAAGGCACTTTATCTGGGTAAATAAATGAATGAAAAATACATGAGAAGGCTGTTACTGCCTGTAGAATTGGGTCTGGCTGGGATGAAGTTATGAAGTTAACTGCCTTCATAGTGGCCTGTCTGGAGCTGTGCTTTGCATTTGTGGCTAAAACAGTGTTGATAACACGCCAGTCTTTAGGCTACTGCTGAACAGTGCTTGCACAGCAACAAGGCTTTCTCTCTCTCTGCTCCCTCCCCCCGCAGAGGCCAGTAGGTTGGGGGTAGGCAAGAGTTTAGGAGGGGACACAGCTGGGACAACTGACCCCAACTGGCCAAAAGGATATTCCACAACACCTGAAACAGGCTGCCCAGGGAAGTGGCGGAGTCACCATCCCTGGCAGTATTTAAAACGTGTAGATGTAGCATTTAGGGACACGGTTTAGTAGTGGGCTTGGCAGTGTTAGGTCTACGGTTGGACTCGATGATCTTAATGGTCTTTTCCAATCTGAATGATTCTATGACATCATGCCTGGTAGTAAAACCTTAAGGAAAGGAGGAAGAAGGAGGGACATTTGTGGTTATGGCATTTGCCTTCCCAAGGTGTGCTGAGGCCATTCTTTCCAGAGAGTGGCTGGACATCTGCCTGCCCATGGGAAGTAGTGAAATAATTCCTCTTTTTGTTTTCTTGCATGCACTGCTCTTACTCTTCTCATTAAACCATCTTCATCCTGATCCATGACTCTTTTTACCTCCCTTCTATTTATCTCCACACCACAAGGAGTGGTGAAGGTTTGGCTGCTGGCTGGGCACAACTCACCATGGTCCTTTTTGGCACCCAACACGGGGCTCAAGGAATTCAAGATAAGGACAGCATTTAGGACAGGTAATAGGCAAAACTTGGACTGGTCGTGGCTGGAAAGTGGAATTGTGGGGGAGCATTTGTTTTTGTAAAGCTGTAAAGGAAGGGGAGGTGGAGTTTCTCTGTCTGTGTAAATCGTCCACCCTTGCCACAGTTGACATGATGTTACTTTGATTTTCGTATGTGGAATTTTTTGTTGTTGTTGTATCATTTATGAAGAATATGCGATGAATGTATATTTTAAAACCAAATCTTAAATATGTGTTTCACACACATGAGGGGTGGGAAGTATGGGGTTTATCTGGCAAGGTGTTGGCAGTGGGGGGCTGCAGGGGTGGCCCCTGTGCAGAGCTGCTGGGTCTGACCCTGACTGGACACAGCCAGTTCCAGCCAGCTCCAGCTGACCCACAGCAGGGCATGGCTGAGCCCCGCAGCCGAGACGGTGGCACCTTGGGGAAAGCCTGTTTAAGAAACGGTAAAAAACACTGCTCAACAGAGAAGAGTGAGGAAAAATGTGGCAGAAATAACCCCGCAGACACCAAGGTTGGTGAAGAAGGAGAGGGAGGAGGTGCTTCAAGCACCAGCACAGAGATTCCCCTGCAGCCCATGGTGAAGATCATGGTGAGGCAGGCTGTCCCCCTGCAGCCCATGGATGACCACAGTGGAGCAGATACCCACCTGCAGTCCATGGAGGAGCCCACACCAGAGGAGGTGAATGCCCGAAGGAGGCTGTGACCCACTGTGAAGCCCACACTGGAGCACACTCCTGGTAGGACCTGTGGACCCGTGGAAAGAGAGGCCCAAGCTGGAGCAGGTTTTCTGGCAGGACTTGTGAGCCTGTGGGGGACCCACACCGGACCAGTCTGTTCCTGATTCACCTAATTTATTATTCACTTGTAGCCCTTGGTGAAGACCACGGTGAGGCACATTCTCCCACTGCAATCCATGGTGGAGCAGATATCCACGCTGCAGCCTGTGAAGGACTGCAGCTGCAGGAGGTGGACATGTCCTGAAGGAAGCTGCACCCCATGGAAAACCCATGCAGGAGCAGGCTCCTGGCAGGAAAGCTGAGCTGTACCACCGAAGCATGTGAAATAAAGGGAAGAGGGAGAATGCATATAACAAGATTTAGACAAAAATATAAGTCCTTTAAATCTTAAGATACCATTGACAGAAAAGAGATTAAACCAGATACTCTAAATCTTAAACTGCCATTGTCAGCAAAACAAACAATGGAGTACAGTTCTAAATAACATAAAATAGAAAAATTAATAGCATTACATTAATGGGCAGAATTTTTTTCTTGGTAGTAAATGCCATAATTAATTTTTATGTTGCTTTGTGGTGGGCTTGTGCTAGTATAAATAGTTATTGAATTGGGGCATGGATTCATATATTATAATAGATTATAATTGCTGGCACACACAAAACTCACATTAATGTTTAACAGACTCTGGAGATCATGGGTTCTGCTGACTGTGTTTCATGAGGGCTTACACAGAAAGTGATTGCATTGTGAACTGTCCTTTTTTTTTTCCCCTGGATAATCATTTAGGATCTTCATTGTTTCAATGTCATAAGTACTTTGTAGGAATAATCCCTGTGGCCCAGATTAAGGACATCACTAGGAGACTTCCTAGCCTGTTATGGTCCTTGAACTACTATGCATTATTGCTTTTCCATGTGGGTGGAGATGAAGCCACAATGTGTAGTATGAGGGCAATCAAAAGAGACTTCAGGGCCTTGGGATGGCTGGTAAGGGAATCTGGAGCACAGGCTATGTTTTCCTCTCTTCTTCCAGTTGCTGACAGCGACAATGGAAGAAACAGATGGGCCCAGTCTATCAATACATGGCTCTGTAGCTGGTGTCACCAACACAATTTTGGGTTTTTTGTTAATGGGATGGGCTACACAGCACCAGGCTTGCTGGTGTCAGACAGGCAATTCACCTTTCTCAAAGGGGGAAGAGGGTCATTGCCCACAGGCTAGCAGGGCTCATTGACAGAGCTTTAAACTAGGCTTGAAGGGGGAGGGGGATGATACCAGGCTTGCCCATGACAGGATGTGGGATGGTATGCCAAAGTTAGAGGGACAGGGTGCTAGCAAGGGTCCTCAGCCTGCAGCTCTGAGACATGATCATGCAATGGTGGAGGCTGCAGTCCTCAGGGATATGGGTCAGGCAAAGAGTAAAGTCACAACCCTGAATTTTAGGAAAACAAACTTCCAACTCTTCAAGGAGTTAGTCAATAGGAGCCCCTGGGAAGCTGCCCTCAAGGACAAGGGAGCAGAACAGAGCTGGCAGATCTTTAAGGATGCTTTCCACACAGTGCAAGAGCTCTCAGTCCCCAGGTGTAAGAAATCAGGAAAGGAAGGCCAGAGACCAGCATGGCTGAGTCGAGACCTGCTGGTCAAACTAAAGGCCAAGAAGGAAATGCACAGACAGTGGAAGCAGGGACAGGAAGAGTATAGAGATGCTGCCCAGTTGTGTAGGGATGGGGTCAGGAAGGCCAAGGCACAGATGGAGCTGAACTTGGCAAGTGATGCAAAGAATAATAAGAAGGGCTTCTACAGGTATGTCAGCCAGAAGGAAGGTGAAAGAAATCATACTCCCCCTGATGAACACAAGTGACAAACTGGTAATAATGGACGAGGAGAAGGCTGAGGTACTAAAAAAATTTTTAACCTCAGTCTTCATTGGCATCTTCTCTTCCCACACCTCTTGAGTGGATGCAACACGAGATGGGGACTGAGGGAGCAAAGTCGCTCCCACTGTAAGAGAAGATCAGGTTCACGAGCACCTGAGGAACCTGAACATACAGAATTCTATAGGATGTATCCCAGAGTCCTGAGGGAACTGGCTGATGTAGTTGCAAACCCACTCTCCATGATATTTTAAAAGTTACATCAGTCAGGTGAAGTTCCCGGTGACTGGAAAAGAGGAAACATTGCACCCATTTTTAAAAAGGGCACAAAGGAGGACCCTGGGAACTACCAACCTGTCAGCCTTATGTCTGTGCCTGGGAAGATCATGGAACAGATCTTCCTAGACGCAGTGCTAAGGCACATGGAGGACAGGGAGCTGATTTGGGAAAGCCAGCATGGCTTCACCGAGGGCAAGTCCTGCCTGACCAAACTACTGGCCTTCTATGATGGAGTGACTACATCAGTGGACAAGGGAAGAGCTATGGCTGTCATCTATCTGGATTTCTGTAAGGACTTTGACACAGTTCCCCATAACATCCTTCTCTCTAAACTGGAGAGGGAAGGATTTGATGAGTGAACTGTTCACTGGATGAGGAATTGGTTGGATGGTCGCATCTAGAGGGTAGTGGTCAACAATTCAACGTCCAGATGGAAATCAGTAACAAGCAGCGTCCCTCAGGGATCCATGTTGGGACCAGTACAGTTCAATATTCTTATCAATAACATAGACAGTGGGATCGATTGCATCCTCAGCAAGTTTGCAGATGACACCAAGATGGGTGGAGTGGTCAACATGCCTGAGAGACGGGATGCTGTCCAGAGGGACCTGGACAAGCCCAAGAAGTGGGCCTGTCTGAACCTCATAAGGTTCAACAAGGCCAAGTGCAAGGCCAAGTGGGTCAGGGCAATGCCTGGTATCAGTACGGGCTGGGATATGAACGGATTGGGAGCAGCCCTGCTGAGAAGGACTTGGGGGTACTGGTGGATGAAAAGCTGGACAGAAGCCATCAATGTGCACTCGCAGCCCAGAAGCCCAAACGTATCCTGGGTGGCATCAGAAGAAGCGTGGCCAGGAGGTCGAGGGAAGTGATTCTGCCCCTCTACTCTGCTTTGGTGAGACCCCACTTGGGTACCATGTCCAGCTCCGGAGCCTTCAGCACATAAAAGACATGGACCTGTTGAAGCAGGTCCAGGGGAGTGACACAAAGATGATCAGAGGGATCAAACACCTTTTCTATGAAGACAGGCTGAGAGAGTTGGGGTTGTTCAGCCTGGAGAAGAGAAGGTTCTGAGAAGGCCTTATTGCAGCCTTTCAATACTTAAAGAGGGCTTATAAGAAAGACGGGGACAGACTTTTTAGCAGGGCCTGTTGTAATAGGACAAGTAGTAATGGCATAAACTAAAAGAGGGTAGATTTAGACTAGATATTGGGAAGAAATTTTTTTCAATGAGGGTGGTGAAACATTGGAAGAGGTTGCCCAGAGACGTGGTAGATGCCCCATTCCTGGAAACATTCAAGGTCAGGTTGGACGGGTCTCTGAGCAACCTGATCTAGTTGAAGATGTCCCTGCTATCTGCAGGGGGCATTGGACTAGATGGCCTTTAAATGTCCATTCCAACCCAAACTATTCTATGATTCTAAGCATTCACCATTTCTCAAGCACAATAAATAAAGTTTTAGGTTGATTACTATGCGTCTTACAAAGAGAGTCTTTCTTGATAAGGCTTCTTGATAAGGTTGCGAAAGGGGTCATTATTTTCTTTAGGCTCCTGTTTTTCCTTTTAGTGACCCTAAGTCCATTTATAAAGCTTCTTTCTGTTTTGCTATTTATAGGCAAGGAAAGAAGACCAGAAGTAGAAGACCAGTGTTGAATCTATGAACAACTTAAAATTACACCTTTTTGGTCAGTAATAAGCTGACTGGTAAAATAGCGTCAAATGCAGCCTACAATAACTAGACTATTTCAGGAGTAGTTTACCAACACTGATGAGAGAAGAACGAGACAAGTTCTACTATAAGTTTAAGAAACAAGTAATCTTTCTCTTCTAATGAAAATATTTGGGATAAACTCACTTACCTGTTGTTTATAATCATATATTTCTGAGCTTTGTACTGTCATGGTACACAAATACCATGCATATGCAATTAAACTGTTCAGTTAGAGAAAACAAAACCAAACCAATCTTTTGACAGAATGCAGAAGGGTTAGTGGATGGTCTGCCACTGAATCAAGAACTTCACAGTTATCCCTTTTATGACACCAGTAACCAAACTACATCTGCCATAATTAAGACCAGACCTAGACAGAACATTTCAGCTTTCTGGAGCAAAGATTTTGTTTAGTCTGTATTTCATTTTGTGAGTCTATGTATAGAGATACTTAGAATTGTTTTATTTCTCATAAATAACCCAGATTACTATAATATGTGGTTGGAAAGTCAGGCTGAGTAATGAGTTAAATCCACCACTTAAGCCATTTAGGAGAGGCAGTAGGAGAAAGATTGCTCATGCAGCTAATGAAGGGGTAGACTGAATAGGCTTTTTGTTAATGCTTGTTAACATTTTTTTATTCAGTGCATGAATGAGTAGTAAATCCACAAAATTTAGAGAAGGTGTGTTAACAAGTGGCAGCTACTGTAATCTTCTGCACTAAATGCAAGCAATTAAGGATATATTTAAAGATGAAGGTGTAAGAGTAGCATCAAATGGAAACTGTAATGCTGATATTAAATTAATAAGTAATAGGAACCAGAATTTTATCATAGAATCATAGAATGGTTTAGGTTGGAAGAGACCTTGAAGATCATCTAGTTCCAGAGCCCCTGCCATGGGCAGGGACACCTTCCACTAGACCAGGTTGCTCAAAGCCCCATCCAACCTGGCCTTGAACGCCTCCAGGGATGGGGCATCCACAGCTTCCCTGGGCAACCTCTTCCCATGTCTCACCCCCCTCACAGTAAAAAATATCTTCCTGATGTCTAATCTAAATCTGCCCTCTTACAGTTTAAAACCATTCCCACTCGTCCTATCACTGCACTCCCTGATAAAAAGTCCCTCCCCATCTCTTCTGTAGGCCCCCTTTAAGTACTGGAAGGATGCTATAAGGTCTCCCCGGAGCCGTCTCTTCTTCAGGCTGAGCAACCCTAACTCTCTCAGTTCATCTTCATGGGAGAGGTGCTCGAGCCCTCTGATCATCTTGGTGGCCATCCTCTGGACCTGCTCCAACAGGTCCATGTCCATGTTATGTTGGGGGCCCCAGAGCTGGATGCAGTACTCCTGATGGGGTCTCACAAGAGTGGAGTAGAGGGGCAGGATCACCTCCCTCGACCTGCTGGCCACACTTCTTTTGAGGCAGCCCTAGATACAGTTGGCTTTTTGGGCTGCGAGCATGCATTGCTGGCTCATGTTGAGCTTCTCATTAATCAGCATCCTCGTTATGGGTATAGAATAAGCAGATAATGTAGAAAAGTACCCCATTGTTGACTAAATCTGATTGAAGTGCTTTGCAATGAAGTGGAGCGAGTGTGTATCATGAAAGGAGGAAGAGTTAATTTGTTAGAGAAACATGGAAGCATATTTTTAGTGGAGAAGCTGTGAGTAATGGTGAATTGTTTTGATAAAATCCATCACAGTATAAAGAGAAGTTGGATGTGCCTAGGCTCTTAAGAACTGTGGTAACTAAAATGCTTTTTAGGAGGGCAAGTCAACTTCAGCTTCATGTCTGGCTATTCATTCACTATGCTGGCCCATATAAATATACTGCATATGTTGGTATTAAATCTACAGAGAACCTCGTTGTGCAGACCATGGCATCTGTTACGGGCCCTTCTAAATTATAAGTTTTCTATGCTGGCAATCAGGTTCATCATCTTAAGTCATTGTAGGAATGGAGGTTTTGATACGAAAGTCTGAAACCAATGGCAAAACTGTGATTTCAGTTTGGATTGTTATTTCCAATCAGGGTGTTATTAAAGTGTTTGTTTTGAATTTGGCTTCCACCTTTGAACATCTTCCAGTAAGTCACTTAAAAGTCTGAATAAGCAGGAGACACAGAAAATTTTAAGTTTTTTATTTATGAGGGGCTACATTTCTGCAATTGGCTCTGAACTGATGGACATGAGTGGACATTGTGGGCACTCTGTCTCTCTAACTGTTAAACCCATGTTTTCTAATACACTTGACAGGCTGTTCATGAAAATGCTTTCTGTCTTATGAAAGTTTTAAATGCTGAGTCTGAGAAAAATGTCTGAATTGGGTTTTCTTTTAAAGTCTGAAAGTGATTTGAGCAGTGGGTTATTGTTACAAACTTGTTTTGATTGGATTGTCCGTAGCTATGTAAGTATATATTGCTTCCAATCCTCTCCCCCATGGCTTTCCTGTTGTAATATAATATAAGGTTTTAAAATTACTTTGAATTGATTAACCTTTGAGATCTTGTCTTCTCCATTCTCTCTTCCTTGCTTTCCCTTTTCCTTTTTTCTTTTTTTCTTTCTCTTTTTTTTTTTTTTTTTTTTTTGGTCTTTAAATCAGCTGAGACAAACTGCTTTTCTAGAAGCCTTTAACTGTAACGGATATATATCTTCCCTAGGTACACGTCATCACACCAAAGAAATATTTTCTTAAAGGCAGTTTTGATGCATTCTTCAGCAAATTAATTTACTTAAAATCACTATGATTATTGTATTCCTTTCTGGGCACAAGAGCCTATAATAATATAGATGTCTGTCAGTAATCAGTAAGCATGATGGGGGCAACGGAGACCTGTAGATGCGTACCAGGGAAGTAACAGCCTTTCAGATTCACTAGTCAAACCCTAGTTCCAGTTTGCTCTAGGGAAGGAAATAATCTAACCTGTTCTTCTCTGGCTCTGAGGATGAGCAAGTGAAGAGGAAGAAACTAAGACTTTGCAGAATATTTCATTCTGCCCACATTGATGGAATGGGAAGAATGCTCTTAGAGTGCCTGTCTTTTACTAAGATCTATGGTCCACAAGAAGGCTGTGTCAGGGCAAGAGTAAGGGATGAACAAACCAGGGCACCATTAGTCTTGGCTCACTTGTTCTTCTTGTTTCCAAAGAGCTTTGAACATGTGTTCTCCAAATACATTTTTTTTGTTTTAGAGATAGCTGCATTTTAGAATGTGTAAGTATTGAAAATCTCATATTACTTTGAGTATTATGAATGTTATTGCTTTTAAACCAATTACATGTGATTGCTCTTTATTTTAGAAGGTTTAATTAAAACAAATCCACCTTTTCTTTAACCTAATTTGAAGTCTCTGTAGACAGAATATTTTTGGATATATATTGGTGCTTCTTTTGATTATCAAGTTTTTCATGGTGCACTCCAGTTTCCTCTTTCAGACTGTTATTTGCTTCTTAATTTTCTCCTCTCTACATTCCTTTTTCATAGTTCTTCCATTAGATTCTCTTTTGTGCCCATTCTTCGTTCTTTTCTTGATAATTTCTTCTAAGTTTAATGTAAACCCAGTAATATTTTGGTATCACAGAAACTTTTAGACCTCTGGGATTGGAGGTCTACTTGCCCCAGCACCTAAATCAGGAAATTCTTGCTTAAATGCTAACACAGGACCCATACTAGAAATTTAGAAAACATAGGACCTGAAGTCTATGCTGATCAGGCTACTTTGTGAAGACAGGAAAAGTTCAAATATGTAACATCCATTTTTGTCTAAAAAAACCTCCAAAATTTTATAGTGGCAGCAGCATCAAGAATAAACAGATATCTGTTTGTACTAACAGATCAAATGTACATCACCAATAGAAAATCTTGATATATGCCTCTTCAATAATTTCCCAAGTCAAGTGAGAATGTAAATTTTGAAGCTATGCATTGAAATTCTGTCTGTTTAGACCTTTACGAGGCTAATTTTCATTTAAGCACTGTCTTTCAAAATGAGTGCACTTTCCTACTCCACTGAAGCATCAAAAGAGTCTTAATCTAGTAGTTGCATGATGCATTCTGGTGGATTGACCTTGGCTGACCACCAGGTCCTTACCAAGCTGCTCTATCACTCTCCTCCTCAGCAGGACAGGGAGAAAAAATAAGATGAAAAAGAACTTTTGGGTCAAGATAAAGAGAGTTTAATAAAGCAAAAGCAAAGGCTGCACATGGACACAAAGGAAAAACAAAAGACTTATTCTCTACTTCCCATCAGCAGGTGATGTCCAGCCACTTCCTAGGAAGCAGGGCTTCCGTACGTGTAGCTTGCCGCCTCCCCCTTCTCTTAGCTTTTTTTGCTGAGCAGACATCATATGGTATGGAATTTCTCTGTGGTCAGTTTGGGTCAGCTGTGCTGGCTATGTCCCCTCCCAAGCTCTCGCTCACCCCAGCCTACTGGCCTTTGGGGGTGAGCGTGGGGGTATGTTGGAGAGAAAACCCTGATGCTGCATGAGCACTGCCATACAGCACCCAAAATACCAGTGTGTTATCAACACCTTTCTTGCTACAAATACAAAGCACAGTACTATGAGGGCTGCTATGGGGAAAATTACCTCCATCCCAGCCAGACCCAATACACGCACAGATAGGAAAATGTCAGTAGCCTGTTATATGTCCACCCTTTCTGTGAAACATATTTAGACCTACTTGATCAAGAAAGACTGAGGAAACACTTGTGTCCTGCTTGATAGCTGCCCTATACTTTGGTCTTCCACTAATGTTAATATAGCTGAGGCATTCCTTAATTGTTCAACCTGATGGATTATTTCTGATTCTGAGTTTGCATTTTGAACTTTTTTAGAGAATGCCATTCTCTGCTACTGTCAAGAAAGATAGGGACTTTTGCGCTATGTGGTCTTCTTGTTAGCCAATTTAACTTGCAGTTTTCTGTTAACTAAAATCAACAGAGATTGTACAAACAGGAGACAAGGCTGTCTCAGATTATGGGATGTTACCAATTACATTCATAGTCTTATTTGAGCTTCTTACATCTATAAGATCTGGCAGAAAAGCTTAATAGGGTTTTCTTGTGAAATTTCTTGACATGTAAAAGTCACATGTAATAAGAAATGGCTTGATTGAAACTTTTTAGGGCCTTTAATATGGTAGAGTTGGCATTGGTCTAAAAGAGTGAGGCAGTCCTGACTGCATGTATCACTGCCTCACATATACTCTGATTATTCTGCTGTGAGAAGTTTTCTGATTTTAGCTGCAACTGTGAATGAGTCTGGGTTTATATTTGCCTAGGTTGTCAATCAAGTTAGCTGTCTGCTGTGACAAAGAGGTGAAGTTTCTCTCTCCTTCAGCGATGTTTCCTGTTCAGCGTAAGAAACAATTTGTGTATGTGTAGCTGTATTTGATTTTCTAAGCCTGATAGTTTTAATTATTTAAGCAGTTATTCATTAAGTCAGACAATTTTAAAATAGTGGAGAGCATCTCGTTACTGAAGCAAAGGAATAGAAGTTTTTTCCAAATGAGTTGGAGTAGCCTTATAGTTATGCCTGGCCTGAATTACTGCTACAATTAATGTGCACACAATAAATTGCTTAAGCCACCCACAGGTCACAGAATGGCTCACTTTCATATCTGTTCAATTCTTCTTGCACATCTGTGCTGTAATAATGATGATTATTTAAAAAGCTTTAAAATGACTTTGATGGAAACCAAATAGAGGGAAAACAATACAAAAGCTAGCAGCCATTCACCGCATCTATTTCCCAAACCCACTTAAAAATAGAGATGAATTTGGAAAAATCTTTTATATCAGAGCTTGGGCTCTGGCTGTATAAGATTACTTTTCAACAACGTAAGGTGCATAAGTGCCTTTTCATCGTATGAAGAAAGCATGCCTGCTGGCAAATGAATCATATTATAAAAATTGATTGTATCCCAAAAGGGAAAAATGTTATTGAAGATCCAATGGCCTGGGATGATACACCATTGATCATTGTAAGAAATACTTCCAGAAACTGTTTTTAATCTTTCCGCCAGAGCATTAGCAATTATTCTTTAGCCCATGGTGAGTAATGACTTGAGTTTCCCAGTTTCCCAATCGATAAAACATTTACCCTACCGCTACAAATGTGCTCTTCGCTTAGACAAGCAGAATTTTTCTTCCAATTACTCTTTTTTTAGTGTGACCTCATAAAATGTTTTTGAACATATTTCAAGGTTTTTTAAAGAAAAGGAACAATACTTTTCCTCCCATGTACTTTTCCTCCCTTTCTGCATTCTGTTTTGAGAAATAAGTCATTAAGCTTTCATAGGACTCAGACACTTGTTGGATTGCATATTGGATGCTCTGCACTATTTCCTCAAAATCTGAAGTAATGGATGCGACTAAACTGCCACTTTTTAACTTAGAAAAGAAAAACGGAACAAAAAGATACTAACTTGCTTCCACAAGTGTTTTATATTTCTTAAACAGATGCGAATGCTGCCTTCGCCCCATCCTAATTCTTTATGCACACAAAACAAAAAATGCTTATATATCCTTGCATCCATGCTGTAATACTGCGGCTAATGAAGAACAATCACAAAGCACGATGTTAGCAGGCTAATGAATAACTTTGCAGCAAATCAGATATGTTGAGATATAAAGATAGATGCTCATAAATGCTCTTTGATGACTGGAAAGTTAATGTTCGATCAAGTTTCTTTTCCCCAGAGACTGCATATTATCTCTCTCTGTATGAAACATGCACACACATCTAATGTAAAAAGTTCATACCCATTATTTCATATTCTATATGCCCTCTGCTTGGAACAAGGTGTATTTTACTACATTTATTAGAAGCTTCAACTCTCGCATTTGTACAGTGAAGTCTGAGATCTTAAAAGGAGCTAGTTACTTATGTGCTTCAGTGGATTTAATGGAGAGACGAAATTTCACAGCATAAACTTTCCTGTGAACAGGGAGGTAAATAAAATGAAGTACTTTCAATCCAGACTGTGCATACTCTGGGAGTTGTGTTTGTTCTTGACCAGAGCAAACAGCAAGAGTAGACTTGAGGGAAGAGGTGGAGGATGAAAGATAAATGGGTTGTAAAGGTGTATTGGCAATTCAAAATAGTAATCCAAATGCTTAGCTATAGTGGGACAGAGTAGAATTTATAGACTTCATAGGTTTAAATAACCTGGAGCTTCACCCCAAGAAATTATGATGATGTTACTTGCAGAAAAAGTAGACTACTGATCTATGTTTTTACATGTAGGGGTAAACACTTAACAAAAAAAGTTAATCAGAATGAAAATCTGGGGTCAAGTGACCTTTGAAAGTAGGAAAGATGAACTGGAGCTCCAAATGCATCTCCCTTTCACCACTCTTAAGTTTTCCCTTGGTAAACAGGGACAGGGTGATATAAAACAGTGTAGAAACCACATCTGGCTGCTGGAAACCAGTCAATCAACCCCTTTAGAAATAGTCCTTCTGTAAATTGTCTGCACCATATTAGGGATTCAATGATGCAAAACTACACGAGGAAGCAGGAACTACGTGTATTTAGCATAGGCAATTATAGGGTAATATACAGGGTTTTTTCAAACTATCGTACTATTTTTATTAACACTGAAGGTGAAGAGCTGGTGCTTTGCACTATGGAATTGATGTGTTTTGTTAGAACAAGTAATAAAATATGTGACTAAAAATAAACAGTGTAAAACACATTGTTATTCAAAATATCATATAGAAAGTTGGGCATCTTAGAAATCCTTTTCTGTGCCAACAATTTGATTCCATGGCACAGATAAATTTCATATGTTTTGTACTAATCTAATAAGGAGTAATCTGATCAAGCTCCACAGCAGCAGGATGCAAGAGTTAAAGACAATATAAATTTAGGTTGTTTTCATAGCTTGTGCCAAAAGATTGGGTGCTTATCCCAGTTTCCATGAGTGCTGGGAATCAGGGAAGGGGATAGGATTGCTCATCCAGCCATGTTCCTTCTGCTTTGATCAGTCTGACAGGAGATGCACACTTTGAATACCTGCTCTGTTGATCAAGACACTGTGTACAGTTCTAAGGATGTTTCCTGTGGTCATCTCTTTATCTACCTTGCCGAATCTCAGATTCCAGGCTCCTAAACTGGGACTCTGAAACTGGCATGCTAGGCTTAGCATCAGGAATCTATTTTTAAAATGCTAATGCCTGCAGACACTAATGTTTTCATAGCCAGCATGCTAATCTATCTTCGTAACCATTCCAGTGGAGAAATTTTGCCTATTGGATTTATTCTAGAGATTACTAAGGTTCAGTAAGGGTCCCGTGGAATGATACAAGTTTTTAAGTCTTCTGTGCTGCTTTTCTGTACCCTTCAATTGCTATACAGGTAACAATGAGACTGAAGGTCCCAGGTCCTAGTGAGATATTATTTTGACTGAAATAACCTGTCAAAATAATGTTGTTTTTTTTTTTCTTTTTTCTTTTCTTTTTCTTTTTTTCCAAGACAAGAAGCTGATTCCTATCAGAGCAAAGTATAGGCAGTCCTATATTTAGTGAAAAGAATCTTCATTTCTCTTTCCTTTATGTTTTGAGCTGTATCAATGTCATTATTTGCATTCACATCACGTGGAGTCATTTAGCTCAAGCTGGAGGAGTGGTACTATTTAAAGTTTCTGCATTCAAAATCCAGAGAAAGCTTATATTTGACACTGATAACTTTCCTTGCCAAATCATACAAGTGGGAAGTGTCACCTGGTAGGCCCTGGTCAAATGTTGCTTTGTAAAGGCCCTTGGCTTCTACTTGTATTGACTCAGAATACATAATAGTAAAGAATATGTGACAGCACTGTTCTCATGCCTTGTCACCCTGAGGAATGAGTATAGATTTAATAAGTCCCAAAGGATCTTCAGGGTGATGGGAATGTACTGAGCCACCTGTTCCCCAGGGAATGAACAGAGAATATTTGGAGGCAGTCACACGGTTCTGTTCATCAAGAATATAACCTGAAGTATGACATCCTTGTGCTTCTTCAAAGGAGAGAAGTTACTGGGCTTTCTTCTTAGTTTTTTTTGATGAAGATGAGTATGAAGGGCTGTGTTATGAAATTTTCACAGAAGTATAAATGGACAGCTAAAACCAGAGCTCCTGAGAACAATATATCCGATCTAAATTATTTTAGTCCTTTAATGACAATTTATAAAGGAAATAATCTGCTTAGAGAGGCAAAATAATCTGTTTCCATGGAAGAATATGTTGCTATTATCCACAAGTGATATGTAAAGTTGTAATATGTTATTCTGATTTGTGAAATGCTGTTCTGGCCTCAATTTATTTTTTGCTGCCATGATAATAGCCTTAGTTAAGCTAAGGTATGGCTCTTACACTTCAGCAATGTCACAATGAAGTAACTGACTAGAAAAGTTCTATTTAAAAAGGTGTCCACCAGGTGCAGGAAAACGCAGCTTCTGAGCTGGCTCCTCATGTCAAGTCTCAGTACTCAGAAGCAAAGCTGTCTTTGGCAAGTCTGCAGGGCCTGAATCGGTATCATCTTTCCATTTGAATCCCAGCTATAAGCCTTTACCTTGTATTTTCCTACAAAATTTCAGCTTTCTGTATTTGCAAATTTAGAGTTTTGATGCGGCGAGGAGCATCAGTGGAGAGTTCAGAACTCAAATGATCTAGAAAAGTCCGAATAGTGGCCTTTAGATGGCAGTGTGTACCTGTTGAATAGGAATTCTTACGCCACAGGGTAAATCTATGAAGCAGAAACAATTTTCTAAGGTGGAACTGAGACGAGGTTATGTTATCGAATTAAGTGGAGATCCCACCTAACATCCCACCTTATCAGACTTTCATTGTTGGCTGGCTGCATCCAACTCAGATTTAGTAAACAAAACAGGAAGAAATGATGAAATTGGTATGCCTATTTTTTTTTTCTTTTGTTTGAAGAACATATATTGAAAGTTTTGATTTGAATTTACCAAAGCAAACCTAGATTGATAGTTGCCTGTGATATTTTTTTGGCCTCTCCCTACTCCTTCATGCAAAGATGCTACAAAGAGTTCAAAGAAGTTAATATCATAGTTGCGTGTGACATGGTAACCAGATATCATACACCAAATTCTACCTTTGGACAGAGAGACAGAGCTATCAGGGAGGGAGATCCATACATATACAGAAAACCAGAGATTATCATGTGCACTTAGCAAAACAGTAGTCTAATGTATGGTGTCTTTGTGGTTTTGGGGAGGAGGGGAAGAAGACTTAATTTTTTGTGTCTTTGAAGAGTCATAGTGCTGGTCACTTTAAATACACACTGTATTAATACTATACGGTATAAATATGCACCATATGTTATTTATCTTGCAATTACATTCATATTGTGAAGGACTTTTGGTTTTCTGAACAGCTGAGGTTTTGCTGCATTCTGTAACATCATTACTAAGGGACAGAATGGAGGTAAAATTTGCACAGAAATAAAATTGCTCAGTAAATTTTACTTCACATTTCATGTGAGCCAAATACATTTTGCTTAGAGAGTTTCTATTAAACCTTTGGGGCACTTTCCTCTCTAAAAAACCATTAGATTCTCAGGGTTAAGGGGTGTAATTTATTTCTAAAGAATCCCTGGAATGCATATGCCCAAGATAGGAATTTCTAGTCCTGCCTATCAAAGAATACTCCAAAGATTGCAGATGTTTCCAAAAGCAGTAAATTACTGCAAATCAGTGACAAATAAGTGAGTATCCATGATTGTACAAATGTTTATCAATGGTGCATGTGGGTAATCTTAGAACTCACCAACAGCTAGCAGATAACTTCAGCAGATAAAGGCTCATGTGACCCCATTTTTTCCCTGAACTTTATGTTTGTTCAAATAAAAGACATTAACGTTGCCTACAAATATATCATGACTTATGTCCTGTAGCTGTGATGATCTAAGGATTCCAAATACCATGTAAGATTCGTACAGACTAGTCTGCATGAGCCAATTTTTATGCAGTCATATTATCCAACTCAAGAAAACGTGCTGGCAAATGCATTTAATTTGAGTGTGACTCTCTACAGAAAAATACTATTTTCTATTCTAGTTTTTATTCACTTGAATAGCAAGCTTATCAGTTTCAGTGGTGAAGAATGTCATGGTTTCGGCTGGGGTGGGGCTGACTTTCTTGCTAGCAGCTGGTGTAGTGCTGTGTTTTGGATTTGGGATGAGAAATAGTGTTGGGAGCACACTAATGTTTTTAGTTGTTCTGAGCCTTCAAGGCCTTTCCTGCCTCTCACATGGCCATGCCAGAAAGCAGGCCCGGAGTGCACAAAATGCTGGGAGGAGACACAGCCAGGACAGCTGACCCAAACTGACCAAAGGGATATTTCATACGCTATGACATCATGCTCAGTATGTAAAGCTGGGGGAAGAAGAAGGAAGGGGGGACGTTCGGAGTGATGGTGTTTGTCTTTCCAAGTAACCATTACATGTGATGGAGCCCTGCTTTCCTGGGGCTGGGTGAACACCTGCCTGCCCATGGGAAGCAGTGAATGAATTCCTTGTTTTGCTTTGCTTGCGTGCACGGCTTTTGCTCTACCTATTAAACTGTTTTTATCTCAACCCATGAGTTTTTTCTCACTTTTACTCTTCTGATTCTCTCCCCCATCACAACTGGGGGGAGTGAGCCAGTGGCTGTGTGGTCTTAGTTGCTGGCTGGGATTAAACCACGACAAGGAATTATCATTAAACTACTTAAGGATAGACCTTACTCCTATAGACATCATTGAAAACAACTTCACTGAATTTAGGGAAATCTGATGTGTCCTTAGAAATTTTTAGAATTAGGCCATTTAATTAGATTTATTCATAATAATGACTTTAGAAAGGAAACATTAGGAAATGTCTAATTGAAACACCAGGGGCCTGAAACGTGATCTAATGTAGACTAGAATTTCTAGCCCTTTAGCCTTTTCAATATATCACTTCATCTCTGCCTAGACTTCTCTTTGCTGCCTGACATTCTGTTTCAGGTATTTATGTATTATGCAGATCTTTGGGAGTGGAATCTCTTTATGTGTTGTTGTAGGGCCCGCCATCATAGTTATCTTCAACTTGATTGTGAAGAATTAGCAGTAATTATAATGCACCTGCCCATATACCAAGATACAGAAGTGCTGAGAATCTTGGAAGGTGCGTATCTGTTCTAATCAGAGCGGATGAGTGAGAATCACTAGATGTGTTCATTTTTCTAGCATTATGCCTCAATTCTTAATGTCAACACCTGTCCTGTTACAGTGACACAAAAAACTCCAGGGTAGTCTACACTCACCTTGAATCCAGTCTTCAAGTACAAGCGCTGTTTTGTTTGAAAAGCTGTATTTAGCTCTTGTCAACATCTTTCTGCAAAGGTTAAAGTTTGTGGCATGTGTTGTTGGTTTTTTTTCTTTTTTTTTTAATTTGTTTATTTGTGTTTTTTTTAACTAGTGATTCAATACTATTAGTTTACCATTCACATAATCTGATCTCGTTTGATGTAGAAACAGTTTGTGTGATTATGCTTCATCTTGGCCAAATCTGAAATTTAACTTTTCAGCAGCTCTCTTCTATGCAAGTAAATACAAAAGTATAAATGTTATTTAATTTCGGCAATAGTTGTGTTTTTCAGTAATCTCTTTGATACAGTGTTTAAAATACCTCAATAATGAAGCAAACTGTAAAAATTTAGACTAATTAATCACAAAAATACTTAAAAAACCCCAAATCCCCTAACATCGAAAGGTCATCGTCTTATTGACTCATCTTGAGCTACACCTGTGTGCATACTGTAGTTTTGTACAAGCCTGCCCAACAGCATTTGAAAACAAACAGACCTGCTGTCAATCTTACCAATTTTTGGCTGAGAAGAAAGTCACAATTAGAAAAGGCTCTGGAGAGTGGTCTGAAATCTAGAATGGGGTCTGATTTGCTTATTCTAGTAAGAGCTAAGCAAAAACTAATTTTTAGATTTTGTAGCCCTTGGTCTTTTCTTGTTCCTGTGGTACTGTTTACATGTGCCATGAAATCAAATATCTGTCTTTGCCATGCAAACACACCTTCTTGGCTTAGGGACACACAGCATTTGAGCAGGCTCTATAAAAAAAGAGAAAAGTGTGTAATTTGAATGCAACTACTCTGGTATCTTTCATTTATGGAGATTATTTCTCATGGAGTGCCTACTGTTTAGGTAAGAATCTAGACAAAAACAAGGACAACAAAGGGAACTATGGTAAGAAGGCAATTAGGTATAATTTACTGGCAGCTAGGGTGGTATTAGCTCCTAATCTTTGGGTTTTTTTCAGTGTGTGATCCAAGTCATAGCTGGAGACCCACATTTGGTACCCAAGATTCTTCCACCTGGCCTGCTGCCGTTCCAGGAAATGAAGCTTAACACCTCTCACCATGGCTATGTGCCATGTTGCACAGTGCTGTTGCTTCTACTGCATCAGCTAGGCAGAAGGAAGGGAGAGAAGGGCTATGCTGGTGGGAGGAATATTTCTTTTTGCATGTCTATACATTTCAGCACAGTGGAGCTCCAGATGGCTTCTGAGGGAGAAAATCTCCAAAACCCTGTTGATGAAGGTCTTGGATCTCCCTGTTTTCTAGATCTATCATGATCAAGTGTGTATGGAATGGACCAATTCTTTGTTTCTCTAAGAATAAACATGCCTAGACTCATATTTTATCCAGCATCTTTACATTAATGCTATTGCATCTGAGAAAATTATTTCAAAATAGACCTGTGTTGCAAAAGTGAAGCTCTTATACAAAGTATGTTAAATGATGCTACAGTAATGTCGTGTAATATTGAACTCAAAATTTATGTTACACATAAAGTCAGAAGCAATTAAAGGTATAGTTATAATACTTCTGTGGATTTCTTGTCAAGCATAGTGCCTCTCTCCTGACATAAGTGCTAGTAGTTCTGACTCCTACAGCAAGCACCACAGATAAATAAAGAAGTGGCTTGGAGTGAGGAATTCAGTCGCTAATAGTTTAGAGCTCAAAACAGAATAAATCCTTCTTGAAAGGGCTAGCTTCCTTCAGGTGGATTTCACCACATCCTTTGAGAACACGAGGAGCCCCAGACTATACAACTGTCTATGCACTTGTGTCTGGACAACATAACTTTTACTGAAGTCTTACTGATTTGCAGGTTTCTCTTGCTTTTTATGATTACAAACTTCTGGCCCTGAACTGAAGTAATCAGCACCTGAAGGCAGTGGTATTTTGGAAAATAGGTATCTGAGTGACCTTAATGTACTCCCTTGTGCTCTAACAGCAAAATTATTTGTGCTGAGCTTCACGCAAGGGGCAGAGTGAGCTCAATTTATGTCTAGTTGAAATAGGTATGTTTCTGTCTGTCTGTTTCTTGCTCTTCTAGGCATTTAAATTTAAGTTTATAGAACTTGTGTCATATTTGAATGCCAACCTGTACTCTTTAAAAGTAATATAAAGGTAATCTGCCTAGTTCTGCGTTTGTGTCTCTGTACAATAAAGCAAGCATTTGATGAGAGAAATGTTTGCAGCAGGTTCAAATGCTTTTTGGTCACAAAAGATAGAGGTGCTAAACTTGTAACGTGTTCTGATCTGTGAGGTCAATGGAAACAAAAACCTCTCTGTCACTACATAATCATTTGAAAAACCTCCCGCTGACACATATTCACTCCAAGAAAAGACAAGAAGACAGCTACAAACTGTATGAAAATAGATGAAGCCAAGGTGAAGCATATGTATGTGTTTTTAAAACATTATCTCTAAAAAAATGTGCTGCCAGCATTGTACTGTATTTACACAGAAACTATTCAGGCACATGTGTTTTCAAAGAAGTTGCAATTTCCTGTCAGATTTTTTACAAATCCTTTCTAACAGCTGTAGACGGAAACCCAGCTACTCCCGCAATGAATGACCTTCAGTGTTTGGATCCTAAAGAGTAAACAAACATTTACTCTACAGAGGAAGCCCTGCTGTGAATATTAACATTACTGTGCGTTACACTCCTCAGTTGGTTTATTAGAAACTAATCCTATTTCTGCACAGCAATTATGACTTCTTGAAAACCTAAGTATTTTCCTTAGTAGGCCAACCCAGCTAACACTTCAACGTTAAAGACTGATAGTGTCAATAATGAAGATTACATTAGGTAGAGGTTGACAAGATACGACTTTTGTTTTTGTGTGCAAGTTTTGTTTAGACAGTGTTTGTTTTACCTTTCAGAGCATTAGTTTCCATAAATTCCCTACGTCTTAGCTGCATAAGCGATATTTTTAAACATAGCTCTTACACCGGAGTGTACATTAAATATTTGTTCAGCTGATTAAAACAGTTCTACATTTATTTAATGTTTGAACAGTAAACAGTTTGTTGAGGACTGAAATGTCTTCTTACACATACACATGCACACACTCAGGTCTCATTAGAAGGGCTTCTGTTGTGAGGGTACTTTACCTGGGTGATATTAGGTATTATAGACCCTCAGATAAACCTTCCTTTTATAAGTGATTCAACCCGAATACTTAATGTTAGTAGATGGCACTGGTAGTAGCAGGCAGCAGAGGTGATAGGAGGGCCTTTGGGAAGGATAACACAGAACTTGTTTCACATCAGTGGAAACACTTATTGAGCATGTAAAGGGAAAGAGTCTCATGTCTTAATAACATTTCAGATGTAGTTCAGCTTTAACTGCCGTGTCCTTTGCACTGTGCCCTTAGCACACAGTGTTTAAACAAGAAAGAAACTGAAAAAACATCTAGATTATTTGGAGGAATAGTAAGTCTGGGCTTGATACTGGTTGTACACAGAGATTAACAGTTTTGGAGGAGAATGTTTGCTCTCACAGACCTTTGCTAAAGTGATGAAGGAAAACAGAAAAAGAGCTTTCTGTATTGTTTGTTTTGTCCACCAAAGTTTAAACTGCAATTCCAGTCTGAAAAAATAGCGTTATAAAAATCTTTCCATGGGGTGCAACATTGGCTTTGAAATCAAGTACAGCACTGGCTTTGAAATGCTTTCTGAACCAAGTATATGCAGGAAGCAAATACACAATAGACTATTCCCCCCCCCGGCTTCTATCTCGTGCAACTACCTCAGCCTTGGAGAACAAGAAGGGTTCTTTCATCTTCTTCATTGCTAGAAGTAATAAAAATTGTGCAGGTTATATTAGGTACAGTCCTTGAGTACCCTGTCATTAACACCCACCCAGCTCCACAGCTTTTGGTGGGTTGCATAGCTGTAAGTGACTGGAACAAGGTCAGTAATTTCTTGATGCTACACAAAGCATCGACATTCCATATGCTTGAATACAAACCAGTTTTCTCACTCCTGGCTGTAATTGCTCTCTGTTGGTTGATCCAACAGGACTGAAAAGCTTTAAAACTTCACTTATATCACTTAAATTAGCAAGTTATGACTTCAACAATGTGAGGAATGCTCTGCATCTGTAAATACATATCATTGTTCAAAGAATAACTTTACTGACATTGCAAGGGAAGGGCTTCAATCTTACATTGCAGGTTTCATTTCAGGAATTTAGAGCACTGTAGTTAATTCTTATCTGCTCAAGAGTGAAGGAACCACTATTAGATGCATTTTTTGGAAGTAAGAAACACAGGAGGGAAAAACATGACTTGGACAATATCCCCAGGTTGTTTAAGGTTAGTCACATGTAGATGAGTGAAAAAACCTAAGATTAGAACTATCTGCAGAGCGAAGAACATGACTTAGCAGTTAAGAGTAGAATAACATGTTGCTTCTGCTTTCCTGCATACTGGAGAAGAAAAAAGTATCCACTCCTTACCTACCCCAAAATTAAAGTAAATGTTGAACATAACTTCCTTTGTAATCATTCTTTGCTCTTTATCATTGATTTGCTTCATAATAGGGCTACATGATAGTCTGGCATTGACATGTATATGAAGCTAACAATTCCATACTTCTACAAATTATAGAGTACATGATACTTTATTTGAGATCTTATCCATTTGAAGCTTTTTTCCGTTATTCCCAGTGCCCTAAAGAGGTAGAGGATGTACAAAGCACAAGAAAATAGCTAACACCGTTAAATACACGTTTAAAAATAAAATTAAAAATAAAAAAATAATTAAAAATAAAATAAAAAAAATAATTAAAAATAAAAAAAAAAATAAAATTAACACGTTAAATACAATAGTTAGTTCATGCATTTAAAACCAAACTATTTTATGCTCTTGATAACATGCATTGTATGTCCTGTTCTGTGTGCATTCAGGACCGAAGTTGAGAATGAAAGGAAGCTGTCTGCAAATCAAGTCCAGACCCTGATTTATGTTTAGGCTGTAGGATTTTAATTGAGGTAGGGAACTCCATTTCCTGTGTCTTAAGCAAACATCTATCAATGAAGATAAAACTATCTGCCCATAGGAGATCACAGGGTAAAGACATGACTGAAAACAGGGAAAAACACATTTTCTATTGCAAGATGGAAAGCCAAGAGATGAATTTTCAAATTGCGCCCCCAGATTCACAAGAAATGTGCGATGGAAGTGGACCCCCAGTCAACGTTTCCTTTTCATAAAGTATATAAACCACGTTTTTTCCCTAGTGCAACTTATGAGCAAGTTTTCAGAACTTCCGCGTTTTCTCAGTCAACTTCTGGTTGCTCTGTGTGAGCGGGAAGTCGAGTCAAGCCCTTTTTTAGGGCTTTGCGGGGTCACCAGTGTCTGATGATCTCCCTAACGCAGCCATCTGAGAAGCGTGGTAACTTTTCAGAAATTACAACAAATTGTGGCGTGTACTGGTGTCGTGGCCGGAGCAGCGTGTGCTGCCGCAGGCGGCGGAGCCGCTTGTGTTGTTGCAGTGCGGGGGGGGCTGATGGCGGCGGGGGGGGGGGGGCTGACGGCGGTGCCGGTGCCGGTGCCGCTGCGGGCGGGGGCGCCTGTGCCGGGCCGGGGGGCGGCGGCGCCGGTGCCGCTGCGGTGGGGGGGGCGGCTCGGTGCGGGCCGGGCGGGGCCGTGGGTTGCGCCGCTGCCGGTGGCGGAGCGGCTGCTGGGCTGTGGGTGGCGGCAGCGCCCGTTCCCCTACAGCCACCCCTGCCGCGGTGATTCACGTGAGACCACCCCTGCATCGCGGTCAGCAGCACCGACAACGAAACCACGATGTTAAGGAGGTAACAGTCCTTATCGTCACAGCCCAGAAGGTTTCCGTGCCCTGGCTCTGATGGTGTCACGTCAGTATAACTATCCAAGGGCGAAGTAAACTTTCCCCAGGTAGAAACGAAAGTGTAATTAGTAACAGAATCCATCACGCGATGCCTGAGATATACAGGTAGAGCCGTTACCCAACTGATCATGTTATACACCTGAATTGTGAACCAGACCAAAACAACACATTTAAACCTTCGCATAAAAACACAAAGAGTAAATAAACTTTGCAATGCATTTGTCAGGTTAAACAGAGCTGACTCAATTAAGTGCAACCAAAGCTCTTTAAGGGCACGATACAACATTTTGTTTAAGAATGACATGATGTAAGGTGTCTGTTCTAATCTCTGAACAAGATGGAATTGAAACTATTCAGGCAATTTATCACAGCTCTGGTTGAGCACTGCTCGTGCCCTGCGTCGGGCGCCAATTAATCTATTGTGGTTTAAGCTGAATCAGCCACTGGGGACATAGGGGACCCCAGATGGGACTGACAGATGCTCCCCTCTACCCCTCTTCAAAGAGAGAGGCAGAGGAGGGAAAAAGAGACTTATGAGTTTACAAGGAACTAAACTACTTTAATAAAATATTAATAATAAAAGGAAATAGTGAAAAATATACAAAACCTTATCAAGCTCTCAGGATGACAATCACGACACCGGCTGGCACTGGGGCAGTCCCAGGCTGGACTTGGTGATGGACGGGAACTGAATTCCGAGTCTGGACTCAGGATGGGGATCAAAGGCAGACAGACAGAGTCCTCCTCAGACGTCGGCCACTGAAGGAAGAGAGCAAGCTGTTTGATCCGTCAGCTTTTATACTAAGCATGAGGCAGATGGGGTGGAATACCCTGTTGGTCAGTTTTGGGTCACCTGTCCTCTCCGCTCCTCCCTGCAGGTGGGACCCCACTGCGCTTTTCCGCTTCCGACCCTCCGACGGGGCAAGTAACAAAGTTATCTGGCCTTGGTTGTTATAGCAATAAGTATAAGCAAGAGCCCCGCTGCATACCATGCCTGGGCATCAGCTATAAACATGGGTCTTATCACTCTGAGAAAGCGAATATTGTTTGCACAATATGCTGTTAATTTCAGTAGTTAGAAGAGGCCCAGCTAAGAAGCGAAGTTACTGAACAAAATTGGTCCTGTTTTACCTCAAACCAGGACAACTGGTCATGGTTGTGTTCACATGAGCTTTGACCATCTCCAAAGATGGAGATTCTACAACTTATTTGGTCATATGGTCCAGTGTTTGACTGTTCTCATGCTGCAAAAAAAGTGATTATATGAAATTATATATATATTATATTTTCCTACTTCTGACTACTGGCTTTTATTTTGTGACCATGCACCTTCTATTAACATCTTATTGTGCTCCGATTAGGTAGTTGCAGACACCAATCACCTGCTGTAGGTGACCCTGCTGTGGCAGGGGGTTTGGACTAGATGATCTCCAGAGGTCCCTTCCAACCCTGACCATTCTGTGATTCTGTAATTAGATGCCTTCTAAGCCTTCTCTGCCCAAGGCCGAATAAAACTCGACTCCCTGCGGCTTTCCTCTTGTTTCAACCACCTAATCCCCTTGGTAACCGGACTTGCTTCTGGGTGTCCATGTCTGTCTTCTGCTGGGGAACCCAAAATTAAGCACAGTGCTCAGACGTAGTCTCACAAGTACTGAGGAGAGTGGAATAGTCACTTCCATTGACATGCTGGCTATGGTCTTGCTAATAAAGCCCTCTTTGCTTTCCCTGGGCATGCAACTTGCTTCTTCTGAACTAACATACACAGCTATAGTGAAAAATCCTAGATGCTTCTCTGACATATGCTGGAAGGAAGACAGTTCTGAACTGCCTGAAGCAAGGCAATGGCTGTTACTTTAGCAGATGTGTGCTGCTACCATGAGGCACTGTATCTTTGCTGCTGTTTCTGATATGATGTTAAAAAAAAAAATGTTTTTCATTAAGTTAATGAAGTTAATATTTATCCATTACCTTCTTTGTATCTCCTGAAGATAGAAGCAGGGCCTGTGAATCATGGTTAGAATGCCACGACTGTGCATCGTTGGGTACTATTTAGATTTTTTTCAAGGGTAGGATGAATAGACAACACTGCAGAAGAGTTTATCAGTGATAGTTTCCACTTGTGATCTTTTTCTGATTTAAATATATCCATTACTTTGATCTAATGCAATGTATTGTGATTCACTACAGCAGTGCTCAGTGCCTTTGGCAAAATACATGGTGCTTGCCATCAGGATCAGAATAGTCTATTTCCTACTTAACTGTGAATGTAAAACCACTATAATGTGTATTTATAAACTGGCAAAGGACAAATTATTTAATGCCATGTCATGTATCCTTAAAACATAATTAACTATGCCATGGCAATCACCTACTGCTTTTTTACTGTTTTAAATCTACAACTTGGAATGGGTTGCCTGTGATTTTCAGGCATCCAAGGATACCTGACAGTGGTTGGTTCTTGATAGAGAAGCATTAGATTATTTTAAAGAACACTGTTTCAGAACATTTTATTTACGGCAATTACTGCAGAGTAGACATGTGCACACAATCATTTTAGTGGAGTAAAAAACTTACTTACAAAATGGGTGTAAACAGTTCCTCTTCTGAGTTAGCAGCATATTGTACCCATTTGGGAAAGGTATAGGGTAATAAATGGTAGGTGTGACTACAGAACTATTTGTTAATTATCTGTGCTTGATTTAGTAATAAATTGTTTTAAATTCCTCATTGTAAACAGCAACAACAAAAAAGAGTCT
This sequence comes from Pluvialis apricaria, assembly GCA_017639485.1. Classification (NCBI taxonomy): domain Eukaryota; kingdom Metazoa; phylum Chordata; class Aves; order Charadriiformes; family Charadriidae; genus Pluvialis; species Pluvialis apricaria. The sequence goes on along the minus strand of CM030044.1, from coordinate 44,113,565 downwards.
GGATTTGTGGAGAGTTATTATAAAAGGGAAGAATTGCCCCCCTCAATATGGTGTGATATCCTCTCTGAGATAGTACTTATGATCTTCAGTGTATGTGCAAAGCCAATGCAATAATATAAAATGATTTATAGCGAAGACTAACACAGTAAAAAAATTTTTTTCATAAGTGAACTACATCAATCCAATATTCTTCATGACAGAATCTGCTTTTGTCTGTATTTGTATGATGCCAAGACCTCAGTATTGTTAAGGGCCTCTCTGCATACATGCAAAGTAAAATGAAACATTTTGACATAAAACAGATGACAGCATCTAATATGATGCGTCCAGCTCACACACTAATTTCAGACTGTTAGGCCCATTTGTCAAGAGACAGAGAGAGAAGGAATAGGCCTCAAATGCTACTGAGAAAAGAATGGAAAGGAAATTACTAAGATGATCCAAATACTTGAGATGCAGAACATGAGGGTGCCTTTTAGAATTTGTAAATGTAAGAATTCTGCTTTCCTGGGGTAAATGGTTGCCTAGACTTCTTTAACGGGTGATTTTTGGTATAGTAAAGTCTTCAACTTCAAAAAGTGAATTGCCTGCTAAAGGTTGCTTTTAATCCTTCTATAAACTATTCTATCTATCTGTCTAAACTATCTATCTTTATCTATCTATCTATCTATCTATCTATCTATCTATCTACCTATCTATCTTTACCTTAAATTACCTCTTTGCCTTCTGAATGGACAAGTTAACAAACTAATATCTGCAAAGTCTCAGCTTTTTGAAAGAACACTGCAAAAATTAGTTGCCTATGGTTTACAGGTTGACAAAATTCATTTCCATCAATTAATGAGAAAAAATTAGCTCCAAGAAATGGATCTTGAATGCACTGATGCATTTTTAACATCTCTAGATAAAACATCCTGCCCCCTTTTCAATAGCAAAAATACTGGCTTTTAACCGTAACATTGCTGTCAAGCGTCAGAATTGTGCTTAAGTAAGAGTAAGATTACGCTGCGTGTGGACTTATATTCCTTCCTCTCACAAAAAAAGACAACAAACCCACACCAAAAATCAATAAAAAAAATGGACCATCACCGAAACAAATAAAATCTGAAACTGGAATATATATAGGTTCCTCTATACATATCAGCAGATACGTAGTTACTTCATTAATCTAGTTTAGTTTTGTGTAAGCCTGTAAGTGAGAAAATCTATTAATACATTTGAAATGCCAACTATAGGAATAATTCACCAACTGTTTAATAAAATTGAAAAAGAGGGATGGAACGTTATCTTCCACTTGCTCTTTCAGTTCAGCAAAATTAGTGGAGGACGGGTTTCATACCTTGCCAGTCTCACTGCAGGCATCCTGATTTCTGCTTCATTCAGTATAGGCCTAAGGGCAAGCCAATGTTTGCTGCAATTTTCTACAATAATAGCAAGACAATTTAGCAGTAATGGATAAGTAGGGAGAAAATTAAGCAGTTTGCTGAGATACAGAAATGAAGCCAGAAAATATTTGGCCTCATGTTAGGCTTCAAATTCATAGTCAATTCATTAGTGTAATTTAGTCCTTGCATAAGGCTTTGAGTGATAAATTTTACTAATACATTTCAAATGCCAGCTGTAAGAATAATTCACAGATTGGTGAGTAAAATTAAAAGATGGGGTAGAATAAATCCTTCATTTTCATCTGGTACATGAAGATTTATAAAGGCTCTTGCAAAAATGAGTCTTTCTGCTTATGGTATATGGATAATATTAAAGAAAAACATAATATTGCACTTACATTTGTGAGCCAAATGTTTTACTGGGTCGGGATATTTACTGAGCCTTAAATTTCCCATTGAGTGTCTTGTTTAGGGGTGACTTGTAGGCAGATCTCTGTTTTCTGTGATATTTGTACTTGGAAACCTGGCCGTATGGTAGGATCCTTATTGGTTCAAATGTAATGGATTGAAGTCAGTCTTAAATAACTGGTTTTGAACAGGTTTGTTTCTTGTATTTTAACCAAAGCACAGGCTCAAAAAAATCCAGTTCAGCTAATCAAACCAGCAGTACAGTACTAAACCACCAAACTCAACCTCTTTAGTTCACTGAACTAAAGTTTAAAGGCCACTCAGGTGAAGTAGCTCACTTAAATTTTTTATAAATCCTATACACTGCGGTAATAAAAAACTAAGAAAATCTCAGTTGCTTTGGGAGCCAGCTTAAATGAATTGTATTTAGGTGTGAGAATATTACCTCTTTAGTGAGGATTTTATGGGAGCTGTGTTGTGGCCTTGTATGTGCTTTGATTCTTGAACTGAAGTCATATATACATGCCAGCGTCCTACAGAAACAGCAAAATTGATCTATTTGTGATGGTTTATGCTTTACTGGATAGAAGAACATTTTAGGTCAAGTTGTGCAAAAAACTTGGATTCTGTGGTACAAAGTGTAGTAGTGGTATTTGCATTCTTGAATATTTTGGTTTGGTAGATACCAGGCATTTGGAAGCCAGGCTACCACAGAAGCATATGCAATATTACACATAAAAGGCTGGGAACTGAGTAAAGAGAGTCTTCTCCACTAACCTTTCTCGAGAGCAATCCCTGTCAGAAGTGGAAGGCAGCAGGTTGCAAAAAACCCCAAACAAACAGAAGGATAAAATAGCTAAAACCTTCATCAAAGCTAACATTCTCTTGAGATATCTTGAAAGCGTTTCTCTTTGCATTTGTAAGAAGGGGATACCATAGAAAAGAAAGATGATCTGAAAGTTGCTTTTTCTCCCAATCTTATGTCCTGACATGCTCAATGAACTAAAACTTAAGTTGACTAGTCAAAAACTCCAGAACGATGAGATCATTAGCAGAATCTGAGCAATGCAGCACTTCTGTAACAATTAAATTTATGAGAATATGGTTTGTACTTAAACTCAGAAATTATAGAAGGGGTTTTGATTGACTTAAGCAGCCTGACTCCAGTTTGGGAGAAGCTAACTGATTTCCCATCCCTCTAATGATTTGTTCTCTGATCAGGCACAAAAAACTCAAGGACAGACTGCTGAAATAGTCAGAGCCAAGCCTTTGAATTTTCCAGTCATTCTATGAGTTAGTCCAGCCAGATTAACTTTGTGTGGGATGTGTATTGTTGGAAGCCTGCAGATCCAAGAGATCCAAGGCAATAAAATATCTGGATCTCAAAGTCAAGCTAAATCTGCACTTGGAGTGCTCTGTGATAATCACTGGAATTCGAGACAGTCCTGAGAATATAGAGGAAGATTGCGGAATAAATTATATTACTACTAATGTTCTTCAATGCCAAGTAAGTCAGTCTTACAAGTACAAAGAGAATGACAGTGCTCAGATGATTTTTTCTTTCTAGCAATGGGCTTCTTTGAAGAAGAAAATGATGGTGAAAGGTGACTAGAACAAGCTAATTTTGCCAGAATAAAATGTTACTTTTAAAAGTAAAGCCATGGATAAGTAAAAGGGAAGAAATCTAGGGCTTACTATAGAGAGATTATTTCAATGAAAAGGAAAAATTAAAAGTTGAAGAGCACATAGAAAAGATGTAATATGGTTGGGGAAAATAGCACCTGTTGCTAAGTTAGAGAGATGTAAGCATTGGTCTCATAGGGTAATGTTGCAAGTGGCTGAGTCTCTCTTGTAGGCGATACAGAGATTTCAGCACTCAGCAGAGATGAGAACCAGACTAAGCCATAGGCTGCTAGCATGGTTATTGTCACTCTTAGAGGCTAGAAAAAAACCCAGGTATATAGACCAGGTAATCTTTTGAAAAGCAGTTTGTCATTGGCTAAACAGCACTTTTGTTTGTGTTTGGACCAAAGATAATAGAATACATAAAACAGCAGAACTGTTTCCCCTCAGAAAGGTGCTCTTAATTTGGAAGCTGTTGTTAATGCTGAGTATTTTTCTATAGTGACTGTATTGCTGTGATTGAAGAGAATCCATTGATAAAGTGAGTAAATGAGTGACCACTTTTGCCACCTCTTTAAGAAGGCACTGTGGGGCTTGTTTTTTTGTTTGGGTTTTTTTGAGTCTTAAGACTACTAATTTTACTAGTATTGGAGTAGCTGATTTTCATCTTAGAGCATCATTTATGTAGATGAGGCTTTTATTTGGGGAGAAGTGGTGGAGAGGATCTGGCTAGCAAGACTTGCTAGCCTGTAGCTAAAAATCCTTCACATTTGATGTGTATATCAAGGCTGACAACATATGCTCAGCCTGGCACATAAACCTCTCGTTTAAAACAAACTAAATGAGTGCCGTGCACATATATATAGGTATTAGAAAGGAGTCATAAAACAGAAATTCATACATACAGAGAAAACAGTGTGGTGGAAGTGACAGACGATGAATACTGGTGATGCCTCCAGTGAGTCTCCAGTAGTGTCATGAACCTGTTCCCGATGGAGGGATGCTGGAGAGGAGAAGGCAGCATTTCCGCAGGTCCTGGGTGGGAGGCAGAATATGTGAGTGGACATATGGACAATCTTTGCCTGAGGCTGTCTCTGGCAAGACCAGGATAAGAGCTAATGCCCTGCCAAAAGGAGAGGCCTTGTGGCTTCACATGGCAGCAGCAGTGCTGCTACCTCATGGGAAAGTTGGGAATCCCGGTAATATTGAAAGGCACACAGGAATTAATTGAATATTATTCACAAACTTAGCTAACTGGTAAAATATAAATATTTGACATATTTTAAATTTATTTTTTTTTATGTTGTGACTAATTTAAGCCTGATACAAAGAAGCTGTGGTATTAAGCTTCTGTTGTTTTCATTTCCAGACTGGGAACGTATGGCGATGTGCAGTTTGGAGGCTCTTCACTCCATTTCAGTGAGAGAATCACCTGAGCTCTACCACAAAGGCCTCATATGTACTAGGTTGGACTATTATACAGAATATTGGAGACCGAACCAAGTCTAGGTTTACCTCCCCCTCTCCCTAGGCCCACTTTCCCAGGTCTTTAAGGTTTATGCGTAACAAATATGACTGTGATTTTTTAAATTTCTTGGTGTGGTTTTTTTTTTTTTTTTTTTTTTTTTTGTAGATGTCTTTTGTGAGACTAAATGGCAGAGAGCTAAGTCAGCACTGAAAGGACAAAATACAGTACTGTCCTGTGGGGAATTGAACCTTCAGTTTGAGGCAGTCAGAACGTTGAGCTCCAATTGCTGAGTATTTCCCTGTAGTGCAAATCAAGAAGAGAGAAAAAAAAGTAGGTGGGAGGTAGAGAGAGGCCAAAGATAGACAGAATGACGCGTGTGAGCTCTAAGAATAGGGAATTGATGTGCTTACGCTTGTGATAATGGTATGTGTGAAGTAAATAGATAAAGCTGTCTCTTTAGACAATGCTGCCAAACAAGCCTGGCTGAATCACCCCAGCAGGCCCCAGAATTCACAGCCTGCCTCCCTCCCATTATTCTTCTGTCTTTCAGCCTGGTGTGCGCAGAAGTGGAGTGTTAGAAATGGCTTGTCTTGTCTGACTCTGCTACTCCTCCTCTGCCTGCCTCCCCTCCTGCCCACTGTGCAGCCCTGCCAGCTGGCATGCCTCCTCCTCCTCCTCCTCCTGTTCTTCCTCCACCTGGTGCCACCTGGCACAGCTGGCAGCTATGCCATGCTAGGGGAGCTGGTGCTTGGGCTTCTTCTGCCCTTCTGCTTCCTCTTGCTGGTGGTGCTGTCATAGGCAGCTGCCTCCTTTTGTGGGGACTGGGCTCCCCACAGGGGTTCATTTTGAGTGCCGGAGGTCGGAGCTTGCAGTGTGGTAGGCAGAACACACTGCCGAGAGTAGCAGAGACATCTACAGCTGCAGCAGAGCAAGAGAAATTTCAGGTGCTTATCTTTCTTTTGACCAGATAGTGAGGGGTCTGGTAGATAGGAAGTTGTATTTCAGGCAAAGGGACATTTTGCATACGGACATCAGTAGGATGCTATACAGGAGGTGATAAGCCATAGAAATAAACAGGCAGTTGATCTACTGGAATCAAATTAAGAATTAAAATAATAATTAGATGTTTTTCTCATTGATTAACCACATGCATTCATGTCTAGATCTAATGTAGATGAATTTTTAACTGATACATCTTCATATTAAAAATACTGAGGGTTTCATAATCTATCACACATTAGACATAAATACCTGCAAGTGTCAGAATCTTCTTAGGAAACTAATACTAAAATTCCAAAAAATATGGAATTGATTTTGGGATCCTTAAATGTGCATGATGGTTACTTCACTGTTTAATACTTCTGCCTTCTTTCACTTTATGGCTTAGTCCATGAATGTACATAAAGGTGTACCTCATGAGAGACCTTTTCCTCTTGTTGCATGTTTTTTCTGAATTTTTTTGAAGGACAAAAGAATAAATAATTCTGTTCAACCTATAAAGAAGATTTTGCTGAAACAACACAGTGTCATCTGCAAAAAGATCATTTTTTGTCCATATATTTGGACCTGATTCAAATTTTTATCATTTATCATTCTTGTTTTATGTAGATACCTACCTTGTCTTGTCTGTTCTATGAAGAGCTTGTTTGCCAAATCATGATTTTACTGTGCTATATAGACTACCCTAGTTAGATCCTGCACATTTCCAAAGCCAAAACCTTAATATTTTATATAAACAATATATTGTGTGATGGCTCATCTCTTTTATGCCCTTTGTCTTCACATATTGGGACAAGAGTGGATAACTCATGAACAGCATTGGCTGCTATACCACTCCTGAGTTATTCTATTTCTCTTCACATATGAAGATAAATGTTGTAACGCAGCTCACTCATCAGATGTAATATATAATGTATGTATTCTTTTCCGCATGCCACTCTTCAGGACTAGAATGGCTTGAGATGACAGGCACAGAAAATTAAGAGCTCTTGGGAAGTAGGGGAGTAATGGGTTTTGAAGACAGTAAAACTTTTGATGAGTTGACATTATTGCACCAGTGAAGTAAATGCAATTTTACTTTAACATAGTCAAAGGAGGAATATTTATGTTTCTTATGATGTAAATATACACAGCTTGTATATATAAGTGTTTGTGTGGAATTATTTGGCCTAGGCTGATTGCTTTGGAGATAGACATAGTAGAAGGACAATGCTTGTCTAGTACATAGCACAATAATGACTTGTGTTCTCAGCATGACAGTGATATTTCCTAACTGAAAACTCAAGACTTTGAAGTATTTTGCTTATTTTTATCTTGAATGTGTCAAATGCTGCTTTAAAAAGTGCTCATAAATACTTTGCTGGGCTGAAACCTTTTCTGAGTGTGTGTCCTGATAATGGATACACACTCATAATTGTGAAATGTAAAAGAAAAATGTAAAAGATAACTGTAAAATAAAAATTTTACTGTAATCAGAAGTTTTCAAAGAAAAATAAATAGCTTATTTCCATCAAACAGGGAGCCTTCAATACTGTGATTTTCAGGTTTAGTATTGAAACGTGTACAGCACTTTTAAAATACCATCAGCTTCTCAGACTTCAGTGAGTCCTATGAACAGATAACCATGTCACAATTTTTAAGGAGAATAATTCTACTTTTGTGCTTTAGATACCTGTGTTTAGGGAAACTCTTTTTTGAAAGTTTGGTGTATCTGTATGCAGAAGCATAAACTGCTCTTATAAATTATTTATGTTTTAATTGCTGTCTATGTTGGTATTGCTATTGACGAATCAGTGGTCAACTGCTAAACAGAAGGGTTTGGCTTTGCTCTTTGAGGAAATGGAGCTGCGTGTAAATAAACAATACAGCCTTTTCTTAGGGCTTATGCCACGCTTTTCGTATGAGTCCTTTTGCTTCCCCTACTGTGGGGAGTTAGGATATTTTTGCAAATTTTGGAACACTTTTGCTTAATCCTAGCCTTTTAACTGCATAAGTGCTGTTAACACTGTTAACAAGCACTAAAGGAAGCACCTCTGTGGAAAGGGACCTGGGGGTCCTGGTGGACAACAAGCTCAATATGAGTGAGTGGTGTGCTGCTGCGGCAAAGAAAGCCAACAGGATGCTGGGTTACATCAACAAGAGTATCGCCAGCAGAGATAAGGAAGTCATCATCATCCTACTCTACTCAGTGCTTGTCAGGCCACACCTTGGAATACTGTGTTCAGTCTTGGTCCCTGCATTGCAAAAAAAAATGTGGACAGGCTGGAAAGGGTGCAGAGAAGGACCATCAAGATGATCAAAGGAGTGGGAAGCCTGCCATATGAGGAAAGGCTGAAAGAACTGGGTTTGTTCAGCCTTGAGAAAAGAAGCCTTAGAGGAGATCTTATCAGCACGTTCCAGTATTTGAAGGGTAATACAAAGAAGATGGAGACTCCCTTTTTACAAAGAGTCATGTGGAAAAGGTGAGGTGTAGTGGGTATGGGTTAATCCTAGGGACATTCTAATTGGACACAAGAAGGATATGTTTCACCATAAGAACAATCAGCCACTGGAATAATCTCCCCAGGGATGCTGTGGATTACCCATCATTGGACACTTTTAAGGTTCAGCTGGACAGGGTGCAGGGCTGTCTTGTCTAGACCGTGCTTTTGCGAAGAAAGGTTGGACCTTGAGGTCCCTTCCAACCTGGTATTCTATGATTCTATGATCATGAGGAGCTTTCAACTACTCTTACAGAAATGCCCTTGTTATGTCTGCTAACTAGGAGTTAACTAATGAGCACTCTTGATCTGTGTTTTTATCTCGTTTGAATGCATGAACTTGTAGAAATAGGTTAGGCATCTTTATTTAGCAATCTTTTCATTACTTGGTTTCTCATATTTGACTGATTGTATGTGGTGCAGTCATTATAAAATAATAGTTCTCCACTCCTAATCTCATTCACTTTAGAAACACTAATTTAATTCGAAAAAACAGTTGCAAAGCAGTAAAAAACCCAGTACAAATACACCTGTATAGATGAAGAAATTGTGGCTGACTTGTCCAGTGTGGCAAGCTGTAACCTGGATACCATGTCCAAGTTGGCAACAAAGCATGTAGGCCTCTCTCTTGTCACAGGAGTGTGCTGGTGTCACCAAACACCAAAAGCCTCCGCATATTTTGTATAATGCATGAGGCTATGTTTTCTGTCACAGACTGCTCTGAAACAAGAATAGTCTGTGTTTCTATTTGAATTGCTGCTGGAACATTCAAGTGAACCAACCCACTATTTATCAGATGAAGCACGGTATTCATGCCATCTGTCTTCAGTGGAAATGGAGGGAATGACTGTTTATGGTAGCACAGGATCAACCTTCCTTTCAGAGGCATAGACCCCTACATTAGGCCTCAAACCTGGGTTTTGTACACAAGACTTTAAGACAGTAGTTCTGTACTAACTGAGGAGTTGAAACCCTGGAGTTTTTCATCCAGCTAATATATGAAATATGTTGGTAATATGATACAATTTTAAAAACCCTTTATTTCCTGTGTTATAAGTTAGGCACCATGAAAACCATCAGTTCTGACAAACTTATGATTTTTATTATAAGTCTACTAATACCACATTATCCTTAAGATAAACACCTGCACTCTTAGATTGGTCTTGGCTCTGTTCTTGCTTAGTTTTAGGGATCCCTTATGCCATATATAATAGACACATAATACTGGAAGCTCCCCCTTTTCTGAAATCCAGCTCGGTAGTAAATATGACCTTATACTCCTTGTCCGGGCTCGACCCCGAACAAGAACTTTTGGATTTGCAAGGGGGCCAGGAGAGGAATGTTCCTACTCTGGCCTTTGGTCTGCATGCCTCTGACACAGGTTAATGGGTGAAGTGGAAACCTTGTACTCCTGCAGGCAAGTGAGAATGTACACTTAACTTAGTAGTCACAGCACACTGCTCTTTGTATGGCAGCCAAACAGTATCTTGGTCCTCAAACCTTGCTCACACACACACACACATCAGAGGTTATCTTCCTAGATTCTGCTGCATTTGCGAAGCTGCACATCCATGACATATGTTGATATGTTGATGGAGGAGGAAAATATCTTTCTCCAGACTGAGAGGCATTTTTGTGTATCAGCACTTTCATATAGTGCAAGTTTTTTGTCCCAAATATTTGTCTCAAAAGATGGGAAGGAAACAGAATTTTCTCGAGACACAAAAAAAAATGTTTTTTTCTAATCCTACATAATGGTAGCACGGAACTCAAAGAAGGACTAATCATCATCTGGTCTGTATCATAATTATAGAATGTATTTACTGAAACAAAAGAAAGATTGGATTAAGACATTACTTCATTTGGCAGCACTTCCATGGGCAAAAGTGACATTTCCTCATATTGATTTTCAGTTGCAGTTCCCCATTCACCACAATTTGGTTCCTGTAGTAATTGGTATGAAATCAATATTTTTTTATGCACCTCTCAGCCCACATCCCAAATGAACTTGTTTAAATAGACAGACCCTGTAGTCCAAAGGATACCTAAAGTCTTGGAAAGGTTTTATATGAGTAGGAATCAGAAATGTTTCATTCCCTGAAATTCAAACTAGAATAAACCATCTCAAAGCAAGCGTGAGGAAAACACAAGTTTATTATAAAATCATTCTGGTTTGTATTCCATAATGGAATTTGATGAAAAACTAAATGAATCATCTTATCTTTTATTTGTGAGGAGAAGCTTGGAGCAGCCGCTGAGCTTTCCCCAGATGTAGCGTATGTTCTGAATGGTTGGACACTTCTGGTCATTTTGCAGGCTGGCCTGCAGTTGTTATGCTGCCTACAAGATGTGTTTGCTCAAGGGGTCCAGTCATCACGCTAAATAAAATCGTTCACTTTGGTTGGCAAATATTGACTCAAGCTGTTACGCTTTTATGTATTTCAGAGACTCAGAATGTTTGAGAGCTCAGCAAGCAAACAAGAACAGGTACAGGAAGTTATTGTGATGTTTTGGACTCATGTTTGTTTTTCTGCTGCTGATGTATGTTCTGCATTGTATGTGGCTTGTTACTAATGACCTCGTTATATAGTGCACTGCAGCTGATAAGGCCAAAGGCTTTAATAGAATACAAATACATTTCACATTTCCACTTGAAGAGTTTATTTTAATTGTGTTTTGAAATGTACTGTACACTAAAGGCGCTCTCTCCTCCATAATGTACTTTCTAGAAATAAAATCCTGTGAAGAATGGAATGTATAATGGGGTGAGGTGTAATTGACAGTTTTGTATTCAATTGGAGCTGTATCTGATAGAACCATTCAGCACAAATCTAAACAATCCCAAGCTATGGAAGAAAATTAAACAGAGGGTCAGAAGTAATGGCTTTTCTGAATGTCTGTTTTATTCATTTCTCTGAGGGAGAGAAACAAAGCAAATACTGAAAGCCTCCTAAAGTTTCTGAGCTTTTGCCATTGTGGGGTTTCGTTGTTTTTTTTTTTTTTTTTTTTCATTTTTTGCTCCTTTTGTCCAACAGCAGATTCATAAGCATGCAATATTTGTTTTTTAACTGAAGGATGTCTTTTTCCGAATGACTGGCTGAGTGTTTTGTTTATCAGTTATGTCACCCCAGAGGTAACGTGACAGGAGATGGAAGAGGTGGGATGTTTTGAACAAATTCTGGGCAGTCCTGGCTGTACGTTCCTGGTCTTGAAATAAGATAATTTCTCTCACTGAGGGTTTTGTTTGGTTTTTTTTTTGTTTTTAACTATAGCAAATTACTGTGTGAAAATAGGTTAAAGACATACACCAGGCTTCTATAAGTATTGTTAAATCTTTCCTATTTCCATGCTAGGCTTAAAATTCCATCTTTTTGGAATATCTAAGCTAACATTTAGATACAAATGAAGCAGTTTATATATGTTCAAAGGGAGAGCGGACAAAATGCATGGCTCGCATCAAGTTCAGAAAATCCCTCCAACCTGAAAATAGTTGGAGACTAGGGAAGAAATATTACATATGCTTGCCTTGTTCTTACTCTTCTCTGAGTGTCTATTTTGGATGCTGTTCAAGAGAGAATATGGGCCTATGTGACCCCTTGTTTGGGGCCAGGGAATTGACTCTTAATGCTCATGCATGTTGTCTTCAGAATGCAAAGGATGACAGGGTCTGCCTGCAACAACTCCTGTGTCACAACAAGAGCATGAGAAGGATTTTGTGTCGATTCTGTGCTGGGCACAACTCAGTAAAACAAAAGGTTGCATGTGTAATAATCACAGAAATAATACCTAAATAAAAAACCATGAGTGTATTCAAGTTACTGAGTCCCATGAGAACTACCATGCCCTCCTAGAAGACAGTCCCCAGAATATTAAACTAACAGGCAACAGGATCCTCTTGCACATTGTAATCTATGGAGAACAAAAGAGGGACATCAGCTGTCTTGAGCTTTTTATCATAGCAAGACCTCTTCTAGTCTAGCCTTAAAAAAGATGGACAGACCTACTTGAGAAGTTTAATGACAGAAAAAGCATTGAATTTCTTCATAGATGATCTTCTAGTTTCTTTAGTATAGCTGCTGGGATTACACTTGGGCACAAAAAAAGTGAACAAACCAGGAAGAACCCATTTCTTAAAGACTTGACTGTGGAAAGGTGGTCATTCTTTTTCAGTGTATTTCCTTTTCTTATATCCAAACAAAGAATGCAAGTAGAGTGATGTGCTAAGTGTGTATTCTCCAGTGACAAAGTTGAGGTGTGATTTTTAAGCAGAATTTATGTAGTTTCATTTATATGAAAAGGGCTGTGTGCAGCACAGAGCTGAGGCATATGCCTGCCCCCATAATTTTGGGACACTGCAAAAGGAAATAGTTTAATTACTGGGGTGAATGTGGCTAGTTAAATCTTAACTGTCGTAATGATGGTTGAAGTGGGCATCTCACCAATAAAAGAATTGGAGTGGAGAAATTCAGAGAGAAATAATCTGAATCTTGTTTCTAAGGTGATTCCAACTTAGATTTCTAATATGTCTTGTAAAAAATTCAGATCTGTGGAATTGTTGTAATAATCACATGTTTAAATTCTATAATTAGTGTACACAGATTGTCAATGAAAAAGATTGCAGTGACTCTAAATTGTTTGTTTGATGAAGTTGGACCCATAGGAGGAGGAGAAGCTCTGTTGTGAAGTGTAGCATTTGTTTGAAACCTTACTAGTTTATTTGGGTTGTGAACATGTTATTAGTTGTCAGTCATTAACACGTTTTTAAACTAAGCACTTTAACTGTAAAAATCAAATATAGTCTATTGTTTATTTCAGCATTTTTAAAATGACAAGGCTCATAAACCTGTTAGAAACCAAGGAGCTGACATTTTAACACTGACATTTTAAAATTCACATTTCAAATTATGGGGTCAAAATAAGAAATGATTTGCTGGTCTCTAGTCAAGTACTTCTTCAGAATCATTCCATGTGAGCTTTTGCTTTGTAACTACACCAGTTTATCTGGCTAAATCTCTGTTTACTGGACAGATCAGGAGAGTACATAATTGCTTAAAGTTCAGTGACAGAGGTTAGGTCACTCAGAGCTTTCTTTCTACGAACATGCTGGGCTGTTCAAAAACATTATTAGAGCAACTGTTTCTTACCTTGGGGTTTCCACTTAGTAAGTTGAAAACTTCTGATTCTCTCTGAAATAAAGCAGAAGACTGAGGGTATGACTTTACCCCTCAAAGTGTAAAAATTTCTAGCATAGGAAAATTGAAAATGACATGACTTTCTGAAATGAAATGTGGGCTGTACAAAGGAGAAAGTTTTCTTAGGCTAAAACAAACAACTATCAGTACATAACGTATTTACAGACAAACAGTGCCATGTTCCACAGTAAAAGGCCTCTTCAAGAACACAAAACAGTTCTTTGCTGTTTATTGTATCTTTAACTGAGTTCAAACTCTCATAAATTTAAGCAGCAGTTAGTGTTGTTTGGAAAAAGTTCACCGGGGCCTGAGACTTCTAGGAGACAAGGTAAAAGATGTGTACATCTTCAGTGTTGTGTTGCAAAAACACACCTTTTTTCTCCTCTTGGAGATCTAAAGACTGCACTGTTATGCAAAGATGTCAGTCATGAATTGTAATGCTCCAGCAGAAACTGGAGATCTAAGTGGTGACTATGAACTTTCACAGGTGTAATCCAGCAAAATGTTGGAAAACTTGAGACCAAACTGAAATTCCAGAGCTTATTCAGTATAGATTTCTACAGAAAACATGTTGCTGAATTTAAATATTGAATAGGCCTGGCATTTACTTGGACACTGCTCTCAGTGCACAGTATACAATATAGAAACCTTATGAACTATTACGGTATAGAAGCAGCAAATACTGTTGATTACTTGCTGACATCTTGAATATAATTTTAAATGCATATTTCTAAACTTATGCATCCCCTAATGTAATTAAACGCTCTGTCTCTTCAGTAACCACTGTATTCCCATATGCCTAAAGCTAAGATGAGTACAACTGTTTTGGTTCAACCTGAAATCAATAAATATATATGCGTATTCATAAGTGAAAAATTCCTAAAGTAGAAACAATTCTATATGCATGAAAGTGGATGACACCTGTGCAGCTGTGCCTTTGTAGAACTCCTATTCTAGTGTAAAAACACTGTCCCTGCTGGAGGTAGGAGTGTGATGGTGGTGGTGGTGGTGCACATTTTAAAGTTTCCTGGTATGAGTACAGTGATACAACTTGTACAAATATTTAAGCATGCAAACCACTCTGAATTCTGGTTATTTGAGGAGAAGTATGGCTGAAAAAAACGAGAGGAACCTTACAGAGAATACTCACCTGCACTTCTCTCCCTGTTCTTGCCACTCATATCCTTTTCTATTATGTTAGGAGATATCCGTTGATATAACTAGAATTGTAGGATTTAAAGTATAATTTACATATGAAAGCTTCCTGGGACCTGTTCAGCAAAGGATTAAATGTAACCGTTATGACAAGACCCTTACATGGTAGCAGTACTTAACAGCCAGTAAGCATTTGGGCTGCTATATTTTCCTTTCTTGCTGAAGGCTGAAAGACATTACAAAGAGAAAGCTTTTGTTGGGAAGGATGACTGAATCCTTAGTGGTACTCTAATCCTTCCCAGTCCTTAGTGGTACTGTGTGTGACAAGGAGAGCAACTGTATTGGAGCTATGAATGAAGGACTGGCACCATTCTCCACAAGAAAACACCTAATTCCTTCCCACATTCTCTTATATCAAAGCACATGGCAGAAAGGAGGCCATTTGAAGGGGGAGACCAGTCTTCTGCTACATGCCTTCCCATCCATGGGCTTCATGCCTATCACCTCCCTCTGGGTGTAGGGTATTGTTGCTTTTTGCACTAGTTCTAGTTTTTGTGTTGGGGTAATGACAGTCCTTGAACCTGTTTGTACTGATACCTTAACATTTTACATGCAGTTTGTGTTTGCAAATGGATTTTTACAATTTAAGTTCTCAAAGAAATGGTCTGTCTAGCTGCCTGGAGAATGAAAGCTCCATCAGCCACAGCCTCTGTCCAGCAAAAGGCCAGGTCCAGGAAACAACAGTATTTGGAGAAAGTAAAACATTGATTAATGGCATGGGACCTTTTTGCAGCTGAAGAAGCACTCTTCCTCCTTTCCTTGTTGCACAAAGCGTAATAGATTTATTTCAAAAGGGACAATTGGACGTCTACGTAGCGCGATGCAAAGTCAAGTTGGCTGGTAATTTGAGATTGTGAAGGTCATTATTGGATTAGATTGACAGGACTGAGAGGGAAAAAATGCAGGTACTGTAAAAGCAAAATGAAGATTTTTGAACTGATAGGGGCAAAAATGTACTGAAAAAGAAGAAAAAAAGGGTTAATATAGCCTCTGTAACTTCTCATAGCTTGTAATCACACAATTTTTGGCTGTAGTGAAGCTAACGTTGATAAGATAAAAGGGGACTCAGTTGTGCGGGTAATTCTTCGATCTCCATTATGAATTTGATCCAGCATTTATCATGTGATGATGTTGCTGAATTAGAGCCAAAGGCTGTAAACTGCTACTGAAGATAAGCTCTCTGTATTTACAAGGAACTGGGTTTGCATGGATGTCACGAGGACAGAAAAGTCTGTTTCCTCTGTGTTGCAGGAAGCAGCAGTGTTCATGAGGACTGAAAGAAATTTTTGTGAGTCCATGGGCAGCGTTAGTTGATGCTGTACTAATGGTGGGTGAAGTTGGGACTGTGCTTGTATTTTTAGACTGAGAGAATGTCATATTTCATAGAGCTCTTTTGTTGCTCTTTCACTGTATACTTAAAATTAAGACTATTTGGAAGTTTGGAATCTCTGTTGTGTGACAGAGGAAACAATAGCAGTAATTTAATATGTATCTGGTCCAGGTCACTTGAATATTAAGAATGAGAAGATGGGAAAATGCCTATGTCTGGAATTTTGAAATAGGATACATAATAATTCTGGATTATGCATCATTAAAATAACTGGATGGAAAGAAAAGACACCTCCCAATAATACAGAATACAAAGAAGACATTGGAATTAATTGACTTTCACTGTACCATAGAACATACCAGCTACAAGACCTGTAAACATTTTGTATCATCTGCCCACCTGTTTAGGACTTTATGATGTTGGCTTGTCAGGGCAGGGCTTGCCCTTTTTTAAGTCTAATCATTCTTTACGGTTGGTTAACTTCCTCATTAAAAAGAAGCAAGATACGGATTTTCCTTGAAGTATTGCCATAGTGTGTTGTCTTTGGTGTTTTATATTTGAGTCATGATAGATATAAGTTATACAGATAATAAAAAACTCAGTTGCAATGTGTGGAGTAATTGTTAGATCCTTTTTTATAAAGCAGGTGTTTATTCTCTGCTCTCTCTCTTTCTCCTTATTTTTTTTCCTTTTTTTTTTTTTTTTTTTTTTTTTTTTTTTTTTTTTTTTTTTAAATAAATTGCCTTTTTTAGCTACCTGGGATTGAATGGCTTTCAAAGAAGAATCCAACGAAATTTCTTTAGGGGCGATGAATTTTACCTTTTTTCCAACATCTGCATCATCTGCCGTGGGAGAGCACATCAGCTCTGTTTCCAGCCATGATGACACCCAGGACAGGTTTCTTCAACTGAGCTGAGTATTGGTCTTGATGAATTGTTTGGCTGACTGTGAGTAATAGATCCATGCACTTCCCCTGGGAACGGTAATTACTGTGTGCAATGTGCACCTCTCCCGGAAATAACAAAGTGCTCCACAGTAAGGAGTATGGAATCAGTCAAGTCAGGAATAGATGTGAGCTTTGAAGATAATATAAACTATGTTTTCTTGTTGACAAAATACTCAAAGGCTTTTGTTTATGCTTTTTTTCTAAACAGGGCTTCCCAGACATAAATCAATATGGCAGCATTTGAATCTCAAGAACTAACAAGAACTCAAACACTAAGTATAGTTTTCAGCACTTCATAACTACTCATTATGTTTATTTCCCAGTTTTCTTTGTTATTTGTTTCCTGTCTCTGTTCAGAGCCAACACATTTTTGGCTTTCAATTTGAAGCGTGAGGCACTGCCAATCAGCAGGAAATATAATACAGATAAGATTCATATAAAGTCTTTTGAACTGTTAAAATCTCTGGATGGGAAATGGATGTTAAATTGTTTACATTTGGCACAAGAAGAAAAAGTTCCATTTTTAAATTCAAAGCCTCTCCACCTTTGTAAATGAAAACAAATCACATGGGTCATATAGAGTTCCACTTCTGTAAAATCCATCATAAGTCTGATAAAAGCTTTTGTAAGTCAGCAACTTTATCTGTAGGTTGTTTGAAAGTCATTTTGCAGCTTAAAACAAAGTGGCCCTTTGCCCTGTGTCCTTTAGAAAAGTACTGTATCAGTAACATGCTCATGGCACAGTAAAAACACTAAAATGTTAAGGACTGTTTTATTAGTGTTTCAATCCTTTTAAAGAGATATGCAACGTTTCTGCATAATTTTAAATTTTCCATTTTAGTCCCACACTTTTAATTTATTGACGATATATATCCAGAGCTTATCACTCCAGGATCTGTTTCTACTTTGTTTTCTTTAGTTTACAAACAAGAATCTGGGGGGATGACACACCCCACTCCCCTTAATTCTGTGGTTCAACAAATTTACGGGGTACAGATAAGGAAAACACCCTGTCCCAGTTTTCTGAACATTAGGAGCATTGGAACTCAAAGTTGATGTTCACATTAGTGGGGCGTTATTATATCAGCTCTTATATGTGTGCAGGATGTAGCTCAGACAGATTCTGTATGGCAGTAAATCTCAAAGATGAAGTTGGGAACAGCATCACCTTTGGAACAGTTAAGCATTGCTAATGAGTACTAATCATATGGCAAATCAGAGAGTGAGAAGCAGTCTCTGGCATAGCTGCAGGCTGTTATATGGAACATCTTATATTTCAAAGCCAGCAGAAGCAGTAATAGCTGAAAAAGATGTTCAGGACAGGCTTGCCAACAGAAAAGCACTTGAGAAATTGAAAATATTCTCCAAGATCTGCAGGAAAGGAAACCCGTTTGGAGGAGAAGCTTAACCTTGAAGCTTTCTGACATTTTGGGGGTGTACAGAACACCCCGTCGATGATGGATATGGTTGAATAGACACTAATCTAATTCAGGGAGAAAAATCTCTTGAAATTATAATTAAGGGTTATGCAAAGTTGGCAGAAGCATGATTTCAGGGTTAGGACTTAAGCTACTGCTTGTGCTCTTATCTTCTTTAGATCAGTTAATGCAGGAATTTTCATATGAAACATGTTTCTTTCCGATGTCTTTCCAAAGCAAAGGTCATAGAACTACAAACGTTGAATACTGAGGAATCCTAAACCATCCTGGCTGCATGTCCTCAAGGATGTTGTAAACCAAGTGACTGAGGATACATAAAATTCATAATTTTTGTTTCAAGGGTCTTTTAGGCCAAATGATTGAGTATTGTGAAATTCACTGAATGTAGAGATTGTGAAAATTCATGTTTTAGTTATCTTTCACTTTTCCATGGAAGATTAGAGAGGACAAGTACAATCTTAAAAACTTCTGCTTAGTAACTAAGAGAAACATCAACAACTTTTTCATTGTCATTGAAGATTTTCATGTAATACAATAATTTATGATAGTGTGTACTTGAAAATAGAAGTAATTCAACAGCCTTAATGAGATTTGGCATTGGATTTGATAAAGGTGACTGTATAGCAGATGCTTTACTAGTGAGGTGCCGGACTGTGCAAACACAGTAAAGTGCTATAAAAACAAACTTTTAAATATTTATTCAGACAATTAAAAAGAAAAAAAATGTTCTGGAAAAAAGTAAATTCAAAATTTCAGTGTGTGAAAATGTATTGTCACACTTCATAGCAAATGTATAATTCTGAACAGGAGCACAGCTAACCATTTTTACCTGCATTTATCCTGGAGTCCTTGATTCATTTGCTTTATTAAAACGAGTAACTTACACATGATAATGAAATAGGTCCTTTGTCTAAAGGATGCTTTCCCACACCCTGACGATGATTCAGGAAAGCTGCAGAAATATTCTGTCAAGGGGAGGTGTTTGTTAACTGGGACCACAAAGAATTAGAAGATACCAGATAGAGTAGACTGTGCAAGTGTTCTTAGTTTCCTTGTTTTGCTCAGTATTGAAAAAAAAATGTGATGCTATCAAGATGAAACCAATAGTCCACTAGGTTGGGAGAATATGAAAAGGGCACTTTTTAAGCCCAAACTGATGTCACTTCAGTTCTTTTGAATCACATCATTGGATTTGTAAAGATATTATTGAACTGAGGAAGTGATCTCACCCTGCAGCATAAACATGGCCTGTTCTGAGGAAAAAAGGTGGATGAGAAATTGAGAGCTGGAAAATCACAAGTCTTCAGTGGAAAAAGAAAAGTTGTTGGTCAAGTTTTATGAAAATAGGTGAAATTTCTCCAAATAAAGTGTGTATTGTAATGAGATTTTCACATATCTCAACCAGCAGCTGCAACCTCATTGAATTCCATAACAGTTTGGTGCTAACTGGGACAGATTTTAGCTCTCTTTGTAAGAATATTGGAGAATACAACAGCAATACTGGTATTATATGAATGGCCAGTTGTTTTTCTAGATTATGACTTGAAGACAATTGCTAAAGATGCAAATCTGTGTATTTCTTTCAAAAGTTTCTGAATAGTCACTATTTGGATTTCTTACACAGCCTTCAATTAGCATTGTAGCTCTTTGTACCAAGCTTTGTGTAATCTTGTCTTTAGCTTTTGGATGACTTTAACTTTCTTAATTGTGTATGCAGAACTCGGAGCTTAATCAAAATTCTAATTCTTTGCAGTTGCTGTTGATGTGCCTGTAGCTTTCAAGGCAAGCTTCCCAAAGGAAAACTAGGGAAAACATAAGCCTACTGCTGAATGGAGTAAGGAACCTGATGTAGAATGACACACCAAGGTACTCAATGCCTTTTTTGTCTCATTTGTCACTGCTAAGACAGGCCTTCAGGAACCGCAGGCCGCTGAGACCAAAGGGAAGGTCTGGAGCAAGTAAGACTTACCATCAGTGGAGGAGGACCAGCCTAGAGAGCACTAGAACAAGCTGGACAGTAAGTCTGCGGAGCTTGATGGGCTGCAGCCATGAATACTGAGGGAGCTAGCTGATGCCATTGCAAGGACATTCTTGATTATCTTTGAAAGGTTGTGGCAATTGGGATAGGGTTTTGAAACCTGGAAGAGAAAAAACATCACTCCTATCTTAAAAAAAGGAAGATCTGGGAAACTATAGACCACTTGGCATCACCTCAGTACCTGGGAAGGTGATAGAAACTATACTCTGGGAAAACATTTCCAAACATACGAAGGACAAAAATGTGATTGGAAGTAGTTAGCATATATTTATGAAGGGGGAGTCATGGTTAACAAATCTGATAGCCTTCTATAATGAGGTGACTAGCTTGATGGACGAGGAGAGAAAAGTTGCTGTTGTTTCCCTTGACTTTAGTAAAGACTTTGACACTGTCTTCCATAACACCCTTGTAGACAAGCTAACAAGGTACAGATTAGATAAAAGGACAGGCTGATAGATTGAAAACGGACTCACTGGCTGGTCTGAGAGGGTTGTGATCAGAGGCACAAAGTCCAGTTGGAGGCTGGCAATGCACCAGCTCAGCAAAGAGGGCCAACAGCCTCCTGAGCTGCATTAGGAAGAGCATTGCCAGCAGGTCGAAGAAGGTTATCCTTCCCCTCTCCTCAGTACTGGTTAGGCCACATCTGGAGTGCTGTGTCAAGTTCTGGGCTCCCCGTTATAAAATATGGATTTACTGGAGTGAGTCCAGTGCAGGACTGGACTCAACAGAGTTGATTAAGGGACTGGAGCATCTCTAACATGGGAATAGGCTGA
This sequence comes from Pluvialis apricaria, assembly GCA_017639485.1. Lineage (NCBI taxonomy): Eukaryota > Metazoa > Chordata > Aves > Charadriiformes > Charadriidae > Pluvialis > Pluvialis apricaria. The sequence continues at coordinate 44,092,269 of CM030044.1, read as the reverse complement.
GAGAGCTGGGACTATTCAGCCTGGAGAAGTGAAGGCTCTGGAGGATCTTCTCAATATGCATAACTGATGGTAGAAAATGAAGAAGAGGGAGCCAGACTTTTCTCAGTAGTGTCCACAGACAAAACAAGAGGCATTAGGCATAAATTGAAACACATGAAATTCCATCTGAACACAAGAAAACACTTTTTTACTGTGAGGATGGTCAAAAGTTGGCACAGGTCACCAGAGACATTGTGGAGTTTTTTTCCATGGAGATATTCAAAACCTGACTGGACAGGATCCTGCTCTAAGTGACCGTGCTTGAGCAAGGGGGTTGGAGTATAATCTCAAAAGTACCTTCCAACCTCAGTCATTCTGTGATTCTGTGAATATAATGGTGTTTTTTTTTTCAAGATGATAGACATTCTCTGCTTCCTCCAGGCTCAGTGTGAAGAAGGTCAGTGGAAGAAATTTCAACTTTTCATTTCTCTTCATAAGTAAACCAACCAAGGTCCTCCCCTATAATAACTATAGGAAAGCTGAGGAGCTGTGCTCACAAAGAATTAGGAGTACTTGGACAATTTTATAGTAGGTAACTTACTGATATTCGCTATGGGTTTTAAAACCATATGCATAAGGATCTCTTTGGTTGCTGATTTTTGTAATTGAAATGAGAGCTGCTGAAATTGAAATTTCAAATGAAATTGAAATTGAAAATGAGACCATGCTATTCTCAGTCCTTTGTCACAGTCCCATGTCAGCGTAAAAACAAGGGGCAAAGGACCTCTAATACCAAAAGCCGTATTAGTTGAAATGATATTCTTATTGCTATTTCTGAGTTCAGCCTGGAATTGTCCTCTCCTGGTGGCCATTCTGTGCTCCCAGGAAAGCCTGGGAGTGTGGAAGGGCACCAAATCAACCTGTTTTTTCAGATTTATGTAATGCTGTGGTTTGGGATTCATTTAATTCTAAAACTGGATGATGAGGAGTATCGCAGAATTAGTTCAGGAAATTAATGATGGCTGATAATTTAACATGCTGGGAGGTATCTGCTCTTAGCCATACACTAGCATGTATTTGCCTTCAAATACTTTTGAAAGTTTAGTACAAAAAAACAATCATGGTGAAAAGTGATGGGCTATGACATTAACTATTCTGCTAGATTCAGACCTTTAAAAAATGGGTCTTTCCCAGATGACCCACCCCTATCCTCTCTTCTAACCAACACTGTAGGCTGAAAAGACGAGACGATGGAAACCCCTGTGCCAGGTACTCGCCTCCCTGAGTCCAGGTTCAAGTTGTGGTGCCCACGAGTACCACTCAGCTTCCCCTGTCTGTCGGTCTGCAGAATGCAGTGGTTTGAGGTTGAAGCACTACTGTGTTGTAAGAAGTCAGAAAGGGCTGCAAGGTCTTTTTCTCTTACGTTCAAAGGATTTATACCCTTTCTATTATATTTCATTAGTGATCCCAAAGGCAGAAAGCATCATCTGTTTAAAAATACAGTATTATACTTTGATGCTATGACATTTAAGACATGCAATTATGGTCTTTTACCTTTATAGATAACATACATGGTTGTCTTGTTATATCTATGTTGATTCTTAAAGTCTGTGTAACACCAATTTGAGGGGGGTGCATGTGTGTTTAGGGAAAGTTTGGAATATTTACAATCTAATTATTACACCTAACTGACCTAATTTTGAATCTGTTGTGAGTGTGTTTGAGTCCCAGGTTAATTTAAATAATACTGGAGTTTTGGAAAAAGAATCAAGTTCCATGAGATTTTCTTTATCTGTGTTTCCCATCTGGCTTGCTGTTACAGGCATTTAATCCTGTGTTTGCTGCCAATGTTTCCCAGAAAGCCTTATAATTGCTTGGAATTTGTATGAACAGTTCCAGTCTGGTGCACAATTAGGGATGCACTATAAAATTTTCATTGCTCGATTTAGTTGAAATTATAAGATGGATGGGTAACAATAATGACCGTAGTTGTACCATATAAAAATGACTACTGGAAATTTGCAAGAGGCAAAATTTAATGGTAACTATTTCTTTTTCTTTTACTCCAGAGGGGAAAAGGAAATATAGCAATAGAATTTAAAAGAAATCCTTCATGTTTTATCATACTTTCCTTGTTTCCCCTATAGTTGCATATCTCAAACTGGAAACCTGTGATTCAGAATATGTTTATGTGCCCCTTTAAGAGGTTGATGTGGGTTTTTGGATGATATACAAACATGGCATGTGCTTTTCCTACTCCAGAAAAGTAAATGCAAATATGCTGTTTATTTTTATATAAACAAATAGTTCACTTGTTCACTTTCTTTTTTCTTTTTTTCTTTTTTTCTTTTTTTTTGACTTATGTGCTTGTTGATGGTGCAGGAAGGCATATGTCCAGTAATGATTGGCAGCTGGCATCAACATGCCATGAAGAAAACCCTGGCAGATTACTTAGTAGGAAATCCTTTATGCCAAATGGCACTGATTGGAGGTGCTCTTGAAAGGAACTTCATGTTTATAGCTTGTCACAGTGAGACCTAAACCTCCTGATTTGTTTCTTGTTTATTTGGCTAACTGCTAGAGTTTCAAAAAGTTGTTACGTCTTTAGCTATGTGTTTGCTGTGAAGTCGGAAGGAGCTGTGAAAGGAAGTGTTGTGCAGCTCGGAGAATTCAGAGTGTAACAACGAACATGCTTGTCTGCAAGTTATGAACAGGAGAGGCTGTGTGGTCGTGCAGTGCCGTGCCCTGTGATACTGAACCTCTGTGATACTGGACCTAGCTCAGGTGCTGGAAGCCTTCATAATGCGGTTATTCACATCAATGAGTTTACTGCATTGTGAAGCATGTTGAACAGCTCTGATTCAGGTCTCTGCTTTGACCACAAGCACAGTTTTGGGTACTTTTTCACTGTTTTTGATCACATTGCTAATATTCCTTCTCTCGTCCTGTACCTTGTGGTAGTTAATAACCAAGGGAAAGCTGTTATGGATTTGTGCCTAGGCTTCTACACCACTGAGCTGGAGGAATGAGGGAAGAAGGTAAAATACTCCCTGTATCTTTTTTTTTTTTTTTTTTGCAGAGTTCAGCTGGCAATGCCCACTGCTACAACAGGCAGAATGTAATCTGTTTTTCTGAAACTACTCAAACATCTGAGAGAATGTGAAAAAAGTTTTAAGGACAGCAAATCTGATATGTGACCTGCTTCAAAAAAGTGTCTGTAACTAAGCCTCACGTTGAAATAGAAAACTGACACGACAGCCTTCCTACACCTTATGTTTCTATTAAACATTGTAGGCTTATTGCTTTGTCATGAGGAGCCCTGTCAGTGTGGTTTGGGGCAAAATAATGATGTGGCGGGTGTCACATAAATTGCTTGTGGGTTGATCAGCAGTAGTGAAGATCTGTGTTTCCTGCAGTAAACAGCTTATTCTGTGTTTGATTGGGTGCCAAATGAATGTAGAATTTGTGCCTATGGAATTTTTTAGACCAGCATTGCTGAATGAAACTGTTCCTTTTTTACAGTCACCAAAAGCTGGAGTATGTTACCTGACACATACGGGACACATCACGATGATAGTGTTCTTTCACAAAGTAAGTATTAACATCAGCAGATCTCTCCCTTACATATTGTATTCCAATTATTTTGAAAGTTTCTGTCTGTTACATGGAAAATTTCCTTCAGACGAGTGCAAAGTGAATCAATTCCTCCTCTGAACACATGCACTTTCACTATTTTGAATAAACTATGTGATAACAGTATTTAGTTTGGTAGAATAAGATGGCACTTGAAGCTGAACAAATTAGGCCGTCCATTGCAATAGGCTTAATGCAGAGTCTGAAGAAAAAAATTATGTGGTATCTTTTTTTCACATCGTAAGATCTGTTCACTCCATATTTGTTCTTGTGCATGCTTTTGCATAACAGCATTGATGATATGGGCCAAGATGGGTCATTCCACTTTACTGATATGTTTTAGTGGAAGTTATAATTAGCAGCTTCAGAGTGAGAAGGCCTGGGCTTATTCTTTTGATGCTGCTGTGAAGTAAGTCTTCAGGTAGGAAGGAAATGGGGACATGGTGCAGAGTTGGTTATAAACTATTTTCATTTTCCATTATATATAGATTCTACCACTGGGCAAACCAGGACACCATGGCTGGTGTGTCCTGAACTTGGTGTGTCTCATTCAGGTCATATTAAGGAAATGGAAATTTCAGAAAGTGAATTTAATGCACTTAGTTTAGCCCAGAAGGTTTGTGCATATTTTCCTTCTCTCCTGTGAATATAAGATACTAACAATGCAACTTTATTGGGGTATCTGAGCATTAAAGTATCAGATAGATGGATTATCTTGAGAGGTTACAGTTTTACAGGTTGCTCACAAAGGCACCAAACCACTTTGGCCGCTTGTGGAGAAATTTCCTGAGCCTGTCAGAGCTTTGTGCCAAAAATTATTACCCATGAAGGGCACAAAGGACATGAGCTATTTAATGGAGAGGAGTTACATGAAGGACCAGAATGGATTCGTCATGCTTGCACCAAAATTATGATAAATTCATTCCCATATTAGAAAACATAATATGAAATGGAATGGTTTGCTTCTTGAAATTAGTCTTGCTGATTTTACCACAAGCTTATATTTGTATTTGTTTTTCATTGAAACCTTGAAAACTAATATAACCATTACCCATCCATCATTGAAATGCAATAGGACTGCAATTGATATTTATCAACAGGATATTTATCAATGATTAGAAACAACATGCAGCATTTTAGGGCTCATTGTAAACTCTTTTCAAAGTCAGACTAGAGACTAGTTCAGCTCAATGGAAGTGTAATTAATTTAGTAGTAGTTTAATGAGAACACGGCATAAGCATTTGCTTTTGGGAAAGCTGCTTTGGGTATTTAATTCCTCTGTAGAGAGACCTCATGTTGTAATTTCCTTTTCAAAAGGCAACAAGCAGAATGGAAACTCAGTGAGATTAGGTTCTTTTTGGTCAGAAGCGTCAACCGGCTTTGGGATTTGAACTTTTGTTTCCATGAAGGTCAGATTTCAGTTATGGTATTCATTAATTTAACCGATAGTAATTATAATTATATAAAATCTACAACAGCGGATAGACCTAACAATATTTGTCTAAGTATTTTGGAAATGAAATGATGTTGGTGATAGCTGTAGCATTTGCCAAAACAAATACAGTTATGATACTGAGCTTATCAGGTGCAGGAATTCTCCATGGCTTCAGGTTTCTTTACAGCTTAGCCTTTGCTTGCTAACTTCAGCTCTACACTGTGGCTGAGGACCTTCATAAGGCATGTATGGTGGCATCTCTGTTGCAGGTTCTGCTTTATGTTAGGTCCATCTTGGTGGCTTGATCTATGACTTTCTGAAGTAGCTTGTAGGGTCACAAAGACTAAGAAAGAGCACAGTGTTGCTTTTTTCACAAGAAAAGCGTCAGTCAGTGCCTGTACAGAGAAAATCCTCCTAGAAGGCAATGCCCCAGGTTCGGACTCACATAATGGTGGAAGGGCCACAGCACAAGTTTTTTCTCACATATGCTGCATGCCACTGACAGTGAGCAGGAGACATCTTCATGTCATCAGTGCCTAAGATCCCTGCCAAGGGAAGTGAGTGAGGTAGGTGCAGGTGACACCATGAGACTGACCACCCTCCCAGTTGCGAAGGAAAGGAGAGACATCCAAATTTCTTGCAACAGGGGAAACATTCCCCTTTGACCCCAAAGCTGACTCTGGGGTACAAGCAACACTGATATTCAAGTATCTCTGAAAGAGGACCTTTTGTAGCATCTCACAGATGTTGCTCGCTCCCTTTACCGTAATGTCTCCTACAAATGCAGGGTTACATGAGTGAGGAAAACGAAGGAAAAAAAACCAACCCAGAATATGTAAGCCACAGGTGGCCACTTGAAGTTTGATAATAATAATTGTTTATTATTGATAAATGAGTGTTGTGGCAGTGGCTTTCACTGTGGGTTGTTTCTAAAGACTCTGAATAGGGTGAGGAAAATTTTTCTAGGTCACATATGATGTGCAGCAATGTACCAATGTGGTTTGTTCTTTCACTGGGAAACTACTAGAGATCCAGGACTTTAAAAAAAATGAAAATGATGATGATATAATGAGGAAAATTTAAGAAAAACTGTTTTTCACAAGAATGTGAAGGATTTACTCTTTGACTCACTGGTTCCTAGGTTAGAAAAGCAGCCATAAAATTCAACAGTTAGATGTCATCTAATTTATACTTTCTAAATTCTTCCAGAGCTAAATTAAGGCATTTTTTAGAAGCTATTTAATTTTATTTCAAAACATTCCAAGTCATGTTGACTTTTCATAGTTAGCTGTTTTTCTGTTCAATTCCCCTCACAGTGAGAAAATTATGCATTATTCCAAAACTGGATTTATCTAACTTCACTATCCAGTCATCGATTCTTATTACACCATAGGCAGCAAGGTTAAAAAGTTTCCCAGCATCAATTATCTTTTCCTTTTGTGAGTTCCTACACACAGTGATCAAGACACTTCTCAGTCCATACTCTGAAAGATTTTCTAAGCCTTACATCATAACACTTGTCTTCCTTTATTTCCTTCTTCAAACTTCCTAATATTTTCCCTGTCTTTTTGACAGTGTGAATAGTAGAACAGGACAAAGGAGTGGACCAGCTTGGCCCCAAAAATGATATTACAGTGATATTGTTGATCCTATGTGTTAACAAGAAGTTACTCTTCTGAACAGTGAAGTCATGGTATCTACCAAGGAAAGGTGAAAGAATGGTACAGCTGAATTTGTTGGTGCACTTGCAACAGGATGGTCTCCATCCGATTTGTTCATGATGTGTTGGCAACTTAATTTGTGCATCGAGAATCGAGCATCTGAACTTTGAATCAGGACTCTGCTTCTCTAAAGATTTTTTTCTCGTTACTACAGGGTAAATAACTCTTTGGAGAAGAAAGAAAGTTTTCTCCCTTTAATATATACAGAATCTGTGAAAAAAACCCATGATGAGTGTTACCTAAACTGTATACAACAGTGCCTACTTTTGTAAATCTGGCCTTCTGGAAGTGCAATATCCCTACAAGTCAGACATTAGAGAAGACAAAACTCTCAGGGCATGTTGCAGTTGAATGGAGAAGATCTATGGTGTGTGATCTAGCTTTCTGCCTCCTCCCAGGTGTAAAAGGGAATGGCTGTTTAGCCAGTGTTAAGAGTGAGTGAGTTGTAGCACCTCTTCTTGTCTTTTCCCAGCAGTGGCTTTAGTCCAGGGCAGAACTGTTGCCGTTAGGAGGAGGGACAAGTAGAGGTAGGCTACTTAAACTGTAGCATGACCTTTGATGGTTTGTGTGATGGTAGAAACCCATTTGACTGAAAGGAGGATGGCAGTTTTATGGTGCATTGGTGGTTGTCCATTCAGGGATGCTGGAAATTAAGATGCTGTTGGTGTTGCAGTGTTGAGTTGAGTAGATTGCTGCTGTAATGATGGAGTGTGCAAGGGAACCTGTTTACAGCTCTTCAAATATTGCTGTTACTGGACCTATTTCCAGATGTTTAAAAGTGGGGCTAGTATTTCATAGAATCATAGAATGGTTTAGCTTGGAAGGGACCTTAAAGATCATCTAGTTCCAAACCCCCCACCATGGGCAGGGACACCTTCCACTAGACCAGGTTGCTCAAATCCCCATCCAGCCTGGCCTTGAACACTTCCAGGGATGGGGCATCCGCAACTTCTCTGGGCAATTTGTTCCAGTGCCTCACCACCCTCAGAGTGAAAAGTTTCTTCCTAATATCTAATCTAAATCTACCCTTTTCCAGTTTGAACTTATTACCCCTCATCCTATCACTACATGCCCTTGTAAAAAGTCCCTCTCCAGCTTTCTTGTAGGCCCTCTTCAGACACTGGAAGGCTGCTATAAGGTCTCCCCAGAGCATTCTCTTCTCCAGGCTGAGCAACCCTGACTCTCTCAGCTCATCTAAATGGGAGAGGTGCTCCACCCGTCTGATCATCTTTGTGGCCCTCCTCTGGACCCACTCCAACAGCTCCACGTCCTTCTTATGTTGAGGGTTCCAGAGCTGGATGAAGTACTCCAGGCCTGGTCCCAAAAGACTGGAGTATAGAGGCAGAATCACCTCCCTCAACCTGCTGGCCATGCTTCTTTTGGCTCAGCCCAGGATACGGTTGGCCTTCTGGGCTGCGAGCGCACATTGCTGGCTCATGTTGAGCTTCTCATCAACCAACACCTCCAAGTCCTCCTCCTCAGGGCTGCTCTCAATTCATTCTCTGCCCAGCCTCTATTTGTGCATGAGATTGCCCTGGCCCACATGCAGGACCTTGCAGTTGGCCTGGTTGAACTTCATGAGGTTTGCACAGGCCCACCTCTCAAGGCTGTCCAGGTTCCTCTCAATGGCATCCCCTCTAGCATGTTGACTGCTCCACACAGCTTGGTGTCATTGGCATAGTTGCTGAGGGTGCACTCCAACCCAACATCCATGTCACCAACAAAGATGTAAAATGGTGCCAGTCCCAGTACTGACCCCTTGGGAACACCACTTGTTACTGCTTACCACTCGGACATGGAGATGTTGGCTGTAAGTGTAAAGTTGGCTGTCAAGTGCGACCGTCCAGCCAGTTCCTTATCCACCGAGTGGTCCATTGGTCAAATCCATGTCTCTCCAATTTAGAGACCAAGATGTCATGCGGAACAGTGTGAAATGCTTTGCACAAACCCAGGTAAATGACATCTGTTACTCTACCGTTATCCACCAATGCTGTAACACTGTTGTAGAAGGCCACCAAATTTGTCAGGCACAATTTGCCCAAAGTTTTAAAGTCCTCCCTAGCCAGCTAGTCCAGACATGCTGTTATTAATATGTGAAATGTTGAATGCTGTGGCTATTAAAGGTTAATCAAATTGATATGTAAATAGCACCTTGGCATATCTTTGTACACTTAACATATTACAAAATGCATTAAGTACACAAAATAGGCAATGTATATAGAAAGAACACCTCTTGGTGTGCTTCACTGGTTACTTAATACTGATAAGTGTGTTGCACCATGGTCACCATTGCATTTTTTCATATTATGTAAATATAGCATCACCTAAATTGATACTTTTATGCTGGGGTAAGGGAACAACAAAGCAGCAATTGCTTACAACCTGAATATTAAGCACATTTAAGCAGATTTTATAGCTGTAAATTCATAAGCATTTTAAAATGACAATCCTACATGTAAATTATTTTTAACCCCTTTATTAATGTGCTGAAAACAGCCACAATAAAAAAAATGCAAACAAAAAACCGCAACTATCACCAGTGGCTTATTGTACGGCATTTCTTTTCCCCCCTTGGCTATTAAAAATTAAGAATACAAATGGACTTACATACAGGCATATTTTATGTTACTTTATATGTAAACTCCTTAATGTGTAGGAGGAAAATCAAAAAGATTAAGGCGTATTAGAGGTCAGTATTATTTAACCCACTTAAAATTAGTTTGATCCTGTGGAGAAATGTTGATGACAAGCATCAAATCAACTTAGGCATTTCTTTTGATGTTGAAGCCTCCTTATGGGGTTTTAGGATAAAGGCAAATTCACTGGCTTCCTACTTTAGTGTAATCCTGAGCTAGTCATACTTGAACTTGTGTGTTACAAGAAAATGTAATAATGAGTTTAAAGCAAGAGCCTTACTCTGAAATTAGTGGGTATTGAAATAAAGTACACTGAATGAATATTTCATTGTCGTCATGCAAGTCACATTCCACTTACACTAGAAATTTGTTCCTGAGAGTTGGGTACATAGGATAAGCTGTAAGAAAATTAGGATTTACTGAAATGCATAGAGCAGTCTGGCTGTATGCTCTCTATATGAAATAAGGTTCAAGATTATTTTAGGCCACAGGAACTGATTTACCCTTAAGGAATTGTAGCTGATAGAATAGGGAGGATTAAGACTACACAAGTGTTGTTTGGGTTTTTTTCTCAATATTTTGCTGTCAATAGAAATTCAAGCATAGAGATGGTTGTTAAGGCATGAAAGTGCTGTTGCTAGTTTAGTTTTTTCTAGTTCCCAAAACTGCCATAAGCTCTCTACTGGTTATTTACATTATGGTGGGTTTGGTAACAGAGTACACCTAGGTATGTCTCTTGTGTAAAATAAGCCTTAGTAACATTCTCTGTTGCACATTTTGTCCTTAGCACTGCTTCTTGATAGCTTTTTCCTCTTCTTAAATCTGTCTCTTTAAACGATTTCAATAAGATGATAAAAATGAGGTGTAGGGAAAGGAAGGAGTGATCATAAAAGGTAAAATTTGAACTTATGTTTAGACTCAGCCTGGATGTTCTGCTACATACTTGTATTAGCTTCAATATAAAAGACTAAGAGTGATAAGACATATTTTACAATCACAGCTGTTTCAGCCAGCCCTAGAATAAGATCTATATGTAGCCACATATAACAGACTTTTGGGAGAAGGGGCCTAAATATGAAAAGTAGTTGGCTGAAAAAATTTCTCTGTAGTGCAGCAGTATCCTCCTCTCCCATCCCTGTGCTGCTGCCCCTCAGGTATGATGCTTTCCTGTTACTTCAGTGTCCCATCCTGTCCCTGTCTTTGCATTCCTAAACTTTGGGCATAAACTGGAATGACATGACTGTATTAAGGTCACTTGGTAATACACATGGTGTCAAGAGATAATATAAATAGAAGTGTTTTTGTCAATATGAGGCCCATTACTTTGGTAAACAGATGTTGTATTAAAGTGTGATATTTCAAAATTAATGAGATATTAGACCAAGTTCTTAGCCTGTTGAAATGAAACAAACTATTTGCAGTTCTTTTCAGATTTTCTTTACTTTCCTATAAGCATATTTATAAGCCAGGAGTACAGCCTGCCCAGTTTCTTACCCTCCTGTCCCCCTACACCTGGAGCTGCTAGTGTGTATCTGTGTACTATATACAGTGCTGTATCTTTTAAGAGGAAAGTACATAAACTTGTACTTTTTCAAACTTCAGTCCTTATGGTGCACTGTAAGAATAATGGGGAGAATGTCTGTTCAGTATTTTTTTTAAAAAAATAAGCATTAAAATAAAACATTTTCATTACTTAAACAAAAGTTGTAAAGTTAGGGCAAAGTGTCTTCTTGTACAATGATGTATCAAAATTAGACTTTCTGTCTCTCTCTTTCTCACTAAGTAGTCTTTCATGAATTCTCAATTTTATAATTTACTATAAGTATGAAGAGAGGAAATGAAAATTAGGAAATACTGGTAAGGCCAAATGAATAATTCTCCCTCTCTAATTTCCTTCAAATTTAAGGACACTGTAATTTATTCTTACCCAACACTTAGCAAAAAGCAGCTCCTATTTAATCTTTGTAATCCTGGCTTTGAAGCTGCTGCTGCTTTGTAATTTTCTGTACGAGTAGCAATCACAGCAGTGGTTTTGATTAAATGATTACCCATAGGCCTGCTCTTGAATGAAATGACAGATGTACTCTGCTAAGATGCAAGTAAATGCTGTGAACTTGGTAACTTTCTCCAGAGCGAGAGAGTTCCAAATATCATTATGTACTATTACTATGAATTACTTGTGACACAAAACATATTACTTTCTTTGACTAGCTTTCTTTGAATGGGGAGGGGGGGGGGGGGGAAATAAAGCCTGGCAAAGGTCAAACCCCTCTATAGTGCTTGTTGCGAGTATGTGTGTATAGATGGAAAATGAGTGCCTGTGTCAGCAAGTGCTACCTCAGAAAGAGCTTGAAGAATCTGAAGATCTTTCTGCCTTTCTCTGTTGTGCTTTAAAGTGTTCATTTCCTCTTTGACAGGTTTTTCAGAACAGTGTGAATCATGTCAAATCTTCTTCTAATAAGCAGCTGACAGCCTGTTGTCTGAAAGGAAAGTCTACAAGATATCAGCATGGGGATGTTTAACACAATGTTTGCTCTTAGGTTTTCTCCATTTGTCTGTAAGCATTTTTGTGGGTTGAGGTATTATGTTCAGTGGCACCCACAAAAATAGCAACATAAGGTGAAATATTTGCAGCTCCAGGAAAATTACTGCGAAAAGTTAACAGACTCACTGACTTTATGTCCTATGTAATTTTTTGTAACTTTGTTTGGAATTATTCTCTATTTTTCTTCATCTCCCAAAGCACCTTTTTTTTTTCCTTCATGTTAAAAAACAAACCCATACTTGAATATGATAGTTGTTGTTTATGGGTTACTCTCTGTGGAAAGGAACAAAGGTAAATGGTTTCCCACAGTGGTATCTAATACCCAGTGGTACTGACATAACTTCCTGGTATTGTACTGCATGAGAACTTTTCAGTTTCATTAAAATTTGCAATTAACCAGACGGCCCAGAGCTTGCATCTGGATCTATGGAAATATTATTTGTCTAGAGAGAAAAGCAAAACCTAACTCCCCAAAAACTATTTAACAGCCTATCTTCCTTTCTCCACAAGAAGCAATGGTAATTTTTCATCAGTTGTGTGGAAAATATATGTCCTTGTTTGGTAATACGACATAAGGGCAGACCTGTGCATTCTGCACACTCCCTTGCAGCCTTTGCTGCTGTGCCCTTGCTTGCTGGCTCCCTGCTGTTGTGTAGAAACTCACTGGCCTGTAGTAGGAGTGTAATTCCTGGAAATGGGAGAAAGCAAAAGAGCAGAGAGAGTCTGAGAGAAAGGAGTTGGGAAAGGGAAAGGTCAAAGGAGGGAAAGATAACAAGAAGCTGAGCGACAGCTTCCTCCTCTGGAAAAAACAAACAAAACCAAAACACCAAACAAGAAAGGAATATCAATAAAAAGATAAGAGAAAAGAAAAAAATAGGAGGATACTAAAAAGGAGCTGATATTTCATCATTGTCAACATTATTAATAATAGGGTAATGCTTCTGTTATGGTAATACTCACAGGTCCCAGTAGTGCCACGCACTTTCCATAGAGATGCTGCCCCAGTGTTTCGGCAGACTGATCTCCCATTTGCCCTTGTTGCCTCCTCAGACCTCCCAGTTGTCCTTTCCTCTTTCCATCCCTTTCTTCCCTCATGAAACTGTCAGAGAGGATTCCTCATTTCACCCATGGCTTGCAGCAGCAAAGCTGTATTGTCTTTGAAAGGTTGGCAGGTATGTTTTTTGGGAACAGGAGAACAAGTGATGAAAGAAAGAAAAAAGGGTATGAGGCCATGTAACAAAGAAGAAGATGCAGACTGAGAGGTTAAGAGGTTACTCCCCATGAACCTGACTACTGGACCTGCTGGCATAACTATCTGTGAAGTCACACCTTCTCCTTGTTTTATCAGTATGGTCTAGGTTAGTTTAAACACTTAAAATAATTGTGTTTTTAAAAACTGGGTCATTTTGACAGGGGTAGTCTAGAGAGAAATTTTTATATGTGGTTATCCAACAGATCTCAGGAAACCGCATCCTTCACATGCGGTTATGGGCAGTGACCCCTAACCAAGCTTAGCTTTAGATAGCTTAGCTTTTAGCATTTTTATTATTTTGCTGGAAAGTTGCAAGCCTATTGTAGAATAATTGCAAAATGTACTCCTGCATACTTTTGGAAATAGCTGGAAGCTAGTGCTTTAGACCAAGGTGGTACATAGAGCATAGTGCTGTATTACTGAAAATGCACGTATCAATCTTGAGTTCGTTGTTGATTTATCACTTTAGAAAGCAATAGAAAGATGACATTCTTTAGAGGGCATTCATCAAGGTCACTTGTTCTTTTGGATAGTCTGCTAAGTGTTAGAAGGATGGGAGCTCATCTCATACTGTATATAATCGAAGCTTTCTTATGTTTATGAAGACTCACCTGACCTCAGTGGACTGGGACACCTTTTATCATGGTTGCTACTTTCTTGACAGTTAAGTCTTGTAACAAAATCTGTGCATTGTTCCTGTCTTCTTATCCACCAAGGAATACTCATCAGTTAAATGCCTCTTGTAGTCTCTTCTCACTGTGGAAATACATCATGTGGAGCTGCTCTCTAAGCAGTTTCTTACTTAGAAGGTAACACTCTTAAATGAGCATCCTATTATCACACGAGAGAGAGAGAGAAACAAGCAATACATGAATCTTTCTCAACTTTTTATGCACATGGAGCTTGAATCTGTGTGATTCAAGCCTCGTGTAGCTTGGCTACAGACATGTATATATTACTTGCAGAACTGTCTCTTTGCCTTGGTAGGTAGGTCCTAGTGCGGGAAAAAAGGATCAAAAAGTGCCAGGGTGTACCATGTGGCTGGCTTAATTAAAAAATATGCTGTCCAGGAAGTGTGTCCATAGAAGAACTTTTGAGACCTCATTTTAGTTAGGGGGAGTTAGAGATCTTATTTTTTTGCTCAATCAGTTCTCTTCATCTGCAGTTCTGACTGAGGGTATTTGCAACCTATATAATCTGTTTAAAATATTCATATTTTGAACACTGACTAACAACTTGACAACCCTGAGTTGCTTTGGGCTGGGCTGATAGATTCAAATGTGCTTATACATAATGAGAAAAATTTATTCTATATTATTTAATATGCCATTGTACTGCAAATATTTGTGCAAAGTTTAGATTCCGTATTCTCTATTTCTCAGCTTCTTGGAATTGTTTTGCAAAGCCATAAATTTGCTCTATAAAAATAAAAGTAAGCATGCTGAGCTGTGGCAAGTCAGTGTGATGAGAGAAGGCAGGCAGCGGGATGAAGTTTGTTTTCCTTTTTAAATATACAAACAGTGATTTAAACCGCTAGGAACGTCTCTAGGCAGCTATGTTTTTGGACTGATCTCTCTATCCCACAGTTGCCACTCCTTATCCAATAAGCCAAGTCATAAGACTGGCAAATGCTGTCTCTGATGCATTTATTTAAGGGTGCACACATAACTGCAGCCTCGCGTAAATCACATCTGACAAACATCATTGCATGGAAATAGCTCAAATAATTCAAGACCCACACTGAAATGCCAAAAATACCGAAGCAGATTCTGCTTGGTCATTATCTCCCGTGTGGTTTTCAGCATTCTTCTCATATTATGTTCAGATTCAGCAGCCACAGCTTTAGCTCCAGCCTGTTTAAGGCCGCATTACCTTGGCACCAGTGCTCATCCTAGCGGTTCTTGGTGGAAATTAGGGATGTTGTTCATACCGTTTTTTTGTGGTTGTGATTGAGAACACTCAGGGAAGAAATGGTAAGTTACTGCTTTATCTTTGCTATTTTCCCAATAGGTGGTAGATTGAGGAAAAGTTAAATATTAAAACAAAAAATTAAACATGGCTTTTCATTATATCCTAAAATAAAATATTCTTGTAGGGATTAAGAAATCTTGTTATTGGCAGATCTCCTTTATGAAAGTCATTATTTTAAATCCTTTGTAAAGTACAAAAGTAAAAGCATTTGAACAAATATGTCTGTGCTTCTGGAATTGCAGGTTATGCAAACTGCCATTATTCCTTATGGAAGCTCTGGCATCTGTATTTTTATTTATGTTCCTCGATTAAGACATAGGATTACAGAAAATTCTATTGAATGGTCAGTTCCTTTTTGAATAACCTATGCAAATTTGTGAATTTTAGGCACACTAGCAGGAAGAAAGAATTCAAACCTCACTGACAGAAAGTAGGCAATCTAGGAAGACCTGATGGGGGAAAAAACCTTGTTTTTTTACATTTGTCTGGAACTGGGGTACTGCGTGATCTACCTGTAGTGAACTTCAATAATAAACCCCAAAATAACTCATGACACAACTATCTACATACCACTGCCCAGAGTCTTCGTCTTTCATCTCATTTCAGTGAAAAGATGCTTTGTTATGTATTAGATCAATACAATATATTGTATTAGATCAATACAATAATATCAAATTGTGATCTGCAAATGAAGGAAATTACCTTGCAAGAACCAGATGCACTTTTTGACAAAAAAGCACCCCTTTATTCGTGTTTTTCTTTGGAAGGCTAATTCTAAATATGAGACATCAAATAGCCTACCTTTGGGGTGTTTGGTTTTGTCTGACTGATTTAAAGGCAGTTGCAGTATTACATTGTTATAACTTTCCCTGTAGACAAGCAGGTTCTTTATGCCACTGTTTCAGTCCAAGGAGCCAAATAATACCTTTTTTTATTGCAGTATTTTTAGACATTGGATACATCTGGAAAAATATTCAAGCAGATAATTAGATTGCATTAGCAATGTGTCTGTTGTGGTTTCCCTGATCCCAAAGAAGGCAGCCCTTTATGAAGCACTTGGCCACAGTCTCCGCAAAATCTGCTGTGTAAATTGGCCCACACTAAAGCATGTGGAAAACATTTTTTGGCTGAAACTTGAAACCATTCATGTGGCTTTGAGACAGGGAAGCTCAGCCTGCCAACATCAATAGAACTTTGTACTACAAACCAGAATGGTCATTTAGACATGTGTACTTTCATGCTCGCAAATGCACTGAGGTCAAATATTTTTTAATCTTGGGAATTTTTCCTCTTTATACAGCCTCATATTTCACGCAGGAAATGAGGCTGAGTACAACAAACACAAATCATTGAGACTGACAGGGCATATTGGGTTCAAAACCCAAGCTTTGACTCTAATTGCTCTCCAAAGGCCTCTGGCTCAAGGTAACTGTTGATTTAGTTCAGCTGTTTCAAATCAGCACTGTAAGGTCTTGCTAAGACAAACTGGTTAGGCCACATTACATTTGTACCATTGGATCCCTCGGGTACAAGTATAACACAGTTAGCATTTTAAAAGATTGCATTTGTCTGTACACTGCAGGCGGTAATTACGAGCAGGCAAATCTTTTGTGAAAGATGGTGTGACCTTCCTTTTGGTGAAAGAGTGATGATGGCTTCTTGTGGAGGAAAAAATAATGTTTCTATTCAAGGTTCAGAGAGGGACCTCACCTTGTTTCACACACAAGCCAGCCTTGTCAGAAAATTTTGCCATTGTTTTTGTTTTGCTTTGACAATGCTTGCTTAGCTAGATAACATGTATCTCTAAAACATATGATTTCTGTTACTCCCCTGCTGCAAAAATATTGCATCACCTTCTCAGGGAGGAGGGGTTACCAAAGAAAAGTTACCTTCCTCCTGCATGAATTAAGCAGTTGACACTCAGTCAATTCCATGTATTAGTTTTCTGTATTATTGACTGCTTCTGACATAAACTGGGTCTGAGTTTTCAGCAAGGGCAAACCTGGAGGATTACCCAACAGAATATAAATCTGCTCGGTGTATTATATTCTCTTACTGTTCTTAGCAATGTAAGTGCTGAAGTGTGATTTATACCAATATATCCATTTGCCTGTCTACAGTCAGAATTTGCATAGTAAAGATCTAATCCCCTAGAAGGAACGCACAGTGAATTTACGCCATGTTTAATTCACACAATGCTATTTTACAGGTTAACTCTTCCTGGCCCGGAGGTCATTCCAGAGTGTCACAGTGGGGCTTAAAAACCGCAGATCAAATCAGCTGGCCAGATCACACTGCTTTTAACACGGTAGTGGACTGCAGAAGCAGTAGGGCTCTGATCCGCTTCACACCCTGCTGAATAGTCGGCCCCCACTGCTGGTCCCAATGGTGGACTTGTTGACCAAGGGTTGCAGTTCACAAGACATGGCGAGCCTGTCACTTCTGCTCTGTCTGCAGCACGTCCTCTGTGCTCGCCAGGTGAGCTGGGAAGGGGTGACATGGGGCTGACTGGGCTGGCTTTCTGCCATCTGTGCAACGCAGATACACAGGTGATCCAGGGCCAGGTCTGATTAATTCAGATGGTACTAAGTATCATGTGTACATTTGTGCGTAGGTGGTAGCATTCACATTTACTGTTATTAAAGCTTATGTTTTATGTTTCATATGGTTTTTGTTTCTAATGAAAAACATTCTGAGGCTCCTTTTGTCCTTTGTTTCAAGCACATCAGATATATATTCCCAAATCTAGCGTTTACTGGCAAGAACCCTGACTAATACCACCTTTACGGTCTATAGTTTCCCTCCCAGGAGCTGAAAGGTTCAGCAAGGTGATGGCAGGGATAGATGATCTCTCTGTGATTAACTATAATCCCCCAATTGGGCATGGTGACCGGGCAGAATGACATCTGAGGAAACAGGGGTGGTTTAATTTGGTGAAGGATGTGTAGCTCCCTTACTTTAATATAAATAATGTGATAGTCATTGTGATGCAGACAAGATTAACAAGTTACCAGGCTGTTGCTTTCAACTCCTTTATTGCCTTTTTCAAATAAGACGGTCAGTTCATTGCTAATTCACCATCTTTGTTGACTGTGCCATGCCAAAGAGGCATAAACAGTTCTCCAGCATGAGTGGTACCTTTTCTGAATCTTGGGTTACATTCAGCTGGTCATCCTCAGGCAGACATGCGCTCATTTTTCCTGTGCTCCAAACCATCTAGAACCCATGTTAGTACAGACCCGGGCTGGACCTTGTAAGCACTCTGGTGAAGCTGATATTTTAGGTTGGGTTCTGCTGTAACGTGACTTGTGGCTTTGAGCTGACCGGGATATAGGCAGAGCAAGTTCATGTCTGCCTGTAAATTGCTGCATAGATGTGTCCCTAATGGAGATGTATAGGCTGGCTGAGAAATTTGTACTGTCAATTGTTTGTTGTCTTGGTCCACTGGATAAATAGAAAATTTTCTTTCTTTTGCTCCATGAAGCGTGTTTCTTTTCTCTTTTCACATTAAATTTAATTTTATAAAATGTTCTTCATACCTACTTGCCATGCTTGCAGGAAGCCTGTAATTCTGTTTTCCAAAAAAACCAAAGCTTCTGGAACTGGGTTCACCTCTCCCTAGCTTAATCACTTTTTAAATAAGAGGTCTAGAAATGAAATGTAACCAAAGACAGATCGAGATGACAGAGTAGTTATAATAGATGAAAATCCTTTGTAGCTACTCTGTGCATGTGTGTAACGCCCATTGTTAAGGCTCTCAAAGCATTCTCCAGACATTAAAGAAAATTTACCCCTTTCCCCGCCATGAGGTATTTGGGAGTGGTTGTCAGTATGAACTCATTAGTTTACAGACAGATAGTAGTTACTTGAAATTTTGTTGTCTTTTCCTGTTCTTAGAAAGGTGGAAGTTGCCACATGTGCTGGAAAAAGTTGACTGTTAATAGTGGTGAGTAGGATTTTTTTAGCACAGTTCAGCAAGCAAACCAACCCAAAACCAGAGATCACAGAGTGTCACTGGAGGTCTTTTGAGAGATTAGAGAATGGTGATAACACTAATGGCATGTATATTAAGAGGATTATTATAATGAAGACAGATTCTGGACTAAGGGAAGACCTTGCAGTAAGTATATGCAGCATTGTACGCAAAACCATTTGACAAGCTGCTAAAAATTCTTTTCATGCCTCTCTCTCTATATTTTGTCCTCCAGTCTATGAAGGAATAGATTTACATTCCAATTATAGCATGGAATTACACTGATTCTGATTTGAAAAACAAAATATTTATTAAGTGAATATGTTAAAATGCCATTAAATATTGAGCATTTTTCAGTCGCATTGAGGAATAGGTGCCTGGGTAATATTCTGCAAATGTTGACATATCTTCTTCTGCTCAGTGCTTGCCCTTGAAAGTAATCTGTTCATCCTTAGTTAAATGTATAAGATCCTCAGTATTAGCCATATTCCTAGTATGGTCCATAAATCCACTAATTTAAAAATAAAAATAGTAAATCTGACAAATTCTTAGCCTTTCTATAAGAATATCAGCACATTCAAAAATACAGCAGGCTAGTACAAATGAACACTTTAACAAGTCAAATTTTATTTTTCCCCAGAAGAATTAAATAGCTGTAGTTTGCTTTCAGATATAGATGCTGAATATTGTGCTGGAGTCAGTGTAGAACAATGGGCAAAATGTGTTTGTCACCAACAAAGTTCTCCATGTTAACCCAAGTGACGTATTTATCTTGTAAGTGTCTGGACAAGTCTGGTGTGATGATCTCTTACTCTTTTATCCTCTGTAATTATGGCAGCAAAAACATAAAGAAACACTTAAAGCAGTAGATCTTCCAAACACAGTCACAGAGCTGGTGCTTAGCCAAAATGGCATTTCCAAACACCTCAGAAGTGAGAGTTTAGGCCTGAGTTGTTCAGCCTAGGCCACTTGGTGGTAAATGTTGTATTTGCAGTTTGTTTTCATCAGTGCCTTTGAGAGAGGCTGTGATAGTGCAACTGTTGCTAGAAACAAAGTGATTCACCATAAAACCCCTGGAAACAGCAATTTATAAAGCTAAGGGGCTGCTCTTGAACATTATAACTTCTGATGAAAGTGATTTTCTTTCTTGTTTTTACACTTAGATTATTTTCTGCCTTTGCCAGTCTGTGTCAGCAGTCTGTCTCCAGCTGCAACGCATTATAGGTGAAATGATAAAACTCATACACTCCCCTCTTTTGAAAGGTTATTTATCCTTCCCTTTTAAGATACAGACTTTGCTAGCTCCCTCTTTATCATTCAGCAGATTCTCCTTCCCTGAGTTTAAGTTTCTTTTCACAACGCTTATAGGTCTTCCTTCAGCCTTTTTGCATAGAAAGGTTTTGTGTGAAGCACAGATTTACCTACTGACGGTGAAATGATGAGAGACATCAAAAGGGAGGGAAAAGTCAGGAAGCTGGAGGAGGGGAAGGAAAGGAATATCCCTCTGCAGGAAAAATGAGACAGTGTCTCTAGCAAGCCCAGACTGCGGTAGTCTACAAGCCTGGAGAAATCCTGTCTTTTCCATAGTCAAAGCTTTTTTGCATGACAGTGGAGCTGATTGTCACCTTACTATAAGTTTTACTTTTTTGAAAACTGCTTTAATTCTGAGATTCCTGCTCAAACTGGGCCAATCTAATTTTCATACGTTGCCATGGGGAATAATGCTTTTTTTCTTTTCTCAGAAAGAAAATGAATGAATGAAATAATGGAAGAATGACTGAGCTACTGGGCTGCTTTCTAATTATTTAAAGGACCTCACACATCCATGTCTTGGCCACACTGTGAGCCTCTTCTCTATGAGAAGACACATCTACTGTATTAATAGAAAGGGCTGACCTACAGCTAACAATAAATCTCACTAAACTGTGCATTTCAAATTGATAACTGTCTGCAGAATGTAACAGTAAAAGCACTGAAGTAAAGGCTTTATGCATTCATACCTGTGCTTGGCTGGGTATATTCTCAGTAACGTGGGTTGTGGTTAGTGCTCTTCGGAAGAGGAGTTCTGAATTGTAAAGACTCCTTTTTATCACAGGGGAGGTATTTTACTTGAACCTGGTTTCTGATGACTGTGAAAATTAGATCTCCAAGGGACATCACTGAAAGAGAAAATAATCTGGTGCTTAAAAGAGTTTAAAAGTCTACTGACAATCAAAGCATTTCTTCTCCCCTCCCCCCTTATTTTTCCGTTGTGTATTTTAGGGTTATCTGAGAACCACAGTTGTGATTGTTAATGATCTTTTTAGTCATCACTTTGCTCTGTGTAGGTTTTATGTTACAGTTTATAAGATGCTGAACATTTGCTGAGAGATCAAAGTACTTATCATAATGAGAAAAACGTACGTAACAACAGTTGTATGGCAAGGGTAAGGATTGCCTGAAGCAGAACAAATTTCTACAGATTGCCTGACAATGTAAGAATAATATAGCAATACAATCATGAGAATAATATTACTTAATAAATCACTGCCCTTATATGTCTTACAGTGAAACTTACCATTTTATAAACTACTAAACACATTTTCTGCTTGATTAGCTATTTCCAGAAAACCTATAATAAAATCCTTTTCCTTGAAATTCATTTGAGAGAAATAGCTTAATTTTATTTTAATACTGAAGATCAATACAGTGGCAGACTAATAACATGACTTTTACTTTATTTAGCAATAATGTGTAGTCTTCTGCCCAACGGGTGCAGGGGAGCTTGGCTGTGCCTTAGGAAGTGCACACTGAGGGCTTGTGGCTTACTGTGCTATTGAACAAGGACCTGTGTGACTCCAGTTTCATCACTATAGTGGGTAAGGAATGAGTTTCATAAGAAATCTACTGACCCCTTGAGCCTCCTGAAGTCTTCCAGGAGCTGCACCCACAGCCTCACCACTGATCCCTTGGCCGTGTGGATTTTATGTAGTGAGGGCCTATGGAAGAAGGATAAGAAAGATTCTTCTCCAAAACTCAGGCTCTTCCCTTCCCAGTTCTTTTCTTGTCTCACTCCCTTTTGCTCCACACCTCACCATGGCATGCAGAAAATGAAATAAAGCCTGTTTGCCTTGGCTTTTCAAGAGGAAAAGAAAGTAAGGCTAAAATTGCCAAATCCTTTAGGCTTTACTTATGCGTTGTTCACTTGAGCTTTGATTGTGTTTTCTCTGGGTGAGAACTACAAAATTTACCCCAGAGTTAGTATGGATTTGTTGGTATAACATGTGTTAGCATTTACAGAATCCAAAATCTAGGTTCATGCTTCATACACCATTGCACAATAGATGGCAGGTTAAGCTTATGTCACAATCAGAAATCGTTTCCCTTTGAAAGAACTAACACGTGGAAATTTCATAGCCTAGAAAAACAGAACAGGCTTCCTTCTCAGCTTTATGACTTCAATGTTTTAACAAGGCTAAGAAGGGAAGTGGGGGGTTCCTTGTGCCTGAAGTGTATTTGCTCATTGAGATCTGGCTTACCTCCGCGTTCTAGATTACTTTGAGTATATTTTCCTATGACAGATGTTTATTAGACTCTGAATTAGGAGTGTAAAGGTTCTTTCAATTCAGTTATTTAAAAAGAGGCCTTGGATACTTGTCTGCATATAGTTGTTATTCATAGCTGTTCCTCATCCTTTTGCTAGCAAAATGATGAAGCAGATAAGCTAACAGAGTCCTTAATACCTTGTAGTTTGATTACACACCATCAGCTTGGGAGAATTGTACAGTTCCAGAGCCCTATAGTGTTTTAATGTTACCTGGCATGTGATTTTCTTCCCCCCCCCTCCCCCCACCTCTTTTTTTTTAAACTTTGGATATTTGTTTAATTTTTGAAGTGTTTTATAGAAGGCTGACTATAAGGGCTTGTGAGCCATGAACTCTGGGGTGGGATTTTTAAAAATTAGTTTTTCCCCTGACTTCAGCAGCAGCCACAGGGTTAAACCCATGCCAAGTGGTTATATTCTCACACTAGCTCTGGCAGCAGATTTTTCTGCAGGCTTCATCGGGTTTCTTAACTTTTCTATTTACATACCTCTGTTTATAAATTAGGGATTAATTATATTTATGCAGTTCATTGGAATAGGGTGGTTTTGTGACACCCTTTATGGACTAAAATGAACAAGGATTATTATTACAGTTTAGATTATTATTGCAAATTGAAATTCAACAATAGCATGTCACAGGTGACACATTCTTAGAAATGTAGCAAAGCTTGCTGTAATGAATCAGCACCATATTATCATTGTCCCTTTCTGTTGTAATATGTTCATTTGGTTACTGTAGGGTTTCACCAGCACTTAATGAAATTGTCTTAGCTGTTGTCTGTAATTTTATTGCTCCTTTGCCTTATCACGTCAGGTTATGAGCGAGGTTCTTGGCTGAAATTCTGCCATTAGAAAGATTGTTCAGTACCTAATAAAGTCTCTGTCTTTCCGCAGATATAGTCTGAATACATTTGACCCAAGGAATGTGCTTGTATTTGCATCCACGGAGTAGAAAAGCCATTTCCTGAAGTTTTGTAGTTCAGAGGCAGAGCAGTGCACATGATACTGGATAATAATGCATTTTAAGTAATCTGAGCACACTAAGCTACTATTTTCTTGCTTCCTGCATACTATGCTGTTAAAAACATTGCGCTCTTATGCTCAGTTATTTCCTGGTCAAATCCTATTTGCAAGTTGGGCTAATGACAGCTTTTGCTTAAGTTATATGGATTTGTAATGTCTACTGTCTTGTCCTCCCTTCCGTGAACAGGGGTTCACTAAGCTGAGCTGTGCCTATGAGTGCCCTGCTACGCAGACTTTCAATAAGAAACTGTTTGAAATGGCCTTGTGGCCCATTTATGTAATAACAAGGGATACATGTCCTGACCTATCAATCTCTCTTTAAAAGAGCTGTTCAAGGCAGTGTGTATTGTCCACACAGAAACCAATGGACAAGAATGTTTATTGTTGCAGTAACTTTGAGCCCAATAAAAAATTCCTGAGGAGTTCAACAGGGAGCTGAAATTAAGCTCTTTATTTAAAATGCCTCATAGCAGCCCTATACATAACAGTCCATGTAACATCTAATTTTTCAATTGCAGAACATTTTTTGTTTGAGGGTTGGGGTTTTTCCCCCCTCCTTTCTTCCTTGGCAATCTGTTTGGTTAATAGCCTGTTCGAATCTGGCTAGGTATTCATAATTCAGTATATTATGTGCTGTTTCTCTCAGAAATACATATTAAAGCAATCTATATTTTAAAAAATCTTTTTGTTTTATTTTCACTTTTTTACTGCATAAGAGTTTGTTTATCAACATTGGGTCGAGGTAAACATGCAGTAAAGAAAACTGATAAATATTGCAGTACTTGTACACACATTTTAAAAGTAGAGTTCAGGTCTCCAATACGACTGGGGTTATACCAGCCACATTTTGTGGGCAGATTGGATTAATCACCTGAGAGTTTGCTCTTGGTTTATTTTTGATATCCTGCTGGAACCTGTCTAATCAGCTTCATCTTGTTTGGGAGTCAAGTTTATGGTCTCAGCAGAGCAAAGAGCTGCTGATATGGACCAGAAAGTAAGGACTATGTCTATACCATAAAATGTCAATACAGTTATGTGGATCAGGGGTGTAATAAGGGGCTGTTTATGACCAGGGCTGCTATACCAACAAAAGCCCAGAAGACGTGATTATATTAACAGTATCAGTCACCAGTGTTGGTTTTTTGGTCCATTGGAGAAGAGGATCTACGGCTGGAATAGATTACATAAACAAAGTGTGTAGTGTTGCTCATGTTAGTTTCATCCATCTGAGAACTTGCTGGTGTCACTGTAGTTAAGCAGCCTGTCGTGGTTTAGGCCAAATCAGCCACTGGGGACATAGGGGACCCCAGATGGGACTGACAGATGCTCCCCTCTACCCCTCTTCAAAGAGAGAGGCAGAGGAGGGAAAAAGAGACTTATGAGTTTAGGAGGAACTAAACTACTTTAATAAAATATTAATAATAAAATAAAAGGAAATAATGAGAAATATACAAAACCGTTATCAAGCTCCCAGGATGACAATGACGACACCAACTGGCACTGGGGCAGTCCCAGGCTGGACTCAGTGATGGACGGGAACTGGATTCCAGATCTGGATTCTGGATCGGGACCAAAGGCAGACAAACAGACAGAGTCTTCCTCAGACATCAGCCATTGAAGAAAGAAGAGGGCTGACCCTTTGATCCCTCAGCTTTTATACTGAGCATGAGGCAGATGGGATGGAATACCCCGTTGGTCAGTTTTGGGTCACCTGTCCTGTCCGCTCCTCCCCGCAGGTGGGACCCCACTGCGCTTTTCTGCTTCCGACCCTCCAACGGGGCGAGTAACAAAGCTGGTTGGCCTTGGCTGTTACAGCAATAAGTATAAGCAGGAGCCTCTCTGCATACCATGCCTGGGCATCAGCTATAAACACGGGTCTGATCACTCTGAGAGCGAACAGTGTCTGCACAATATGCTGTTAATTTCAGTAGTTAGAAGCGGCCCAGCTAAGAAGCAAAGTTACTGAACAAAATTGGTCCTGTTTTACCTCAAACCAGGACACAGCCAAACAAAGATTGTTCCTATTAATGCTCAAGCTTTCAGAGCCTGTTTCTTTAGTTTATGGCTGTGGTTAAAGAATATGGGGTGAATGATGGAGATTTGTGTCTGTTGCACATCTGTATATCTGTATTGTAACTGAACACACAAGTTTTCAGAAAAGCAGACCAGAAAACCTACTGGATTTTCGGAAAAACTAAGATTTGAAGAAAAAGCAACAGCAGCTAATCTTTACCTTAAAAATGTCTCTCTTGTTCACCTAGTGGAACTGATGGAGTCCACTCATTATATTACAGTTGATGATGTCTCTATCATTTCAAAGAAAACACTCAAAGAAAACACTGTAGGGAGGTATCATTATTGCCTAGTTGCAATAATATAGCTGAGCTGGTGCTTGTGGCATAGTTAAAAAAGCCAAGAAAAAAGTACTGTGTGATGTCTTAATTAAAAAATAAAAAAGCCTGCAATAGTTATTGTATTAGATTTATACCACAAATATACCAACTTCATTCTACTCAGCAGGGGCTGAACTATTAAAAACGATGCAGATTTCAGGATAACCCCAAGAAATGACTGAACAGAATTCGATGAGGTATAGTAGATGTTTGTGCTGTAAAACAAGGACACAGTGCAACTAGAGTAGAAAGCATGCAGTACTACAGACATAAAACAATGTTCTTTCTCTGCGCTCTCCCCCATGTCCCTTATCAGTTAATATTTTACCTCTCAGTTAAAATACATTTTTTGGTGTGGGATTAGTCGGCAAAACTGCTTGTGAGAAGCAGCCAATTTTGTAGCACGCCTGAGTAGACATAAACAGCAGGTGCTGCCGTGCTCCCACGGTCTCTAACGACAAGCCATGCTCCAGTGTGTGTCTGAGATTGGAGGGGCTGTTTAGAGCTTTTATTTCTGAGTACTATAAGGTCCTGTGAGAGCATGGATGGCATTTTAAGTTGTCATCGGTGTTAAACCTTAAAATTTGGCTTTATTATACAGGGTTTGTCCCTTAAAACTCTCAGGAGAGGGGAAGTCAGTACTGCACGAGCTGTGCTCTGGTGGGCTTATCACGTTGATGAGTGGATGACTCTGCACACTCGCTGTCAAGGGAGCACTAAATTTGGGATGTCTCTGACCTGGTGTGGGATAAGCTGCTCGGGGGTGCAGGTATAGGAGTTGACCAGAAGCACAGAGAGATGAGAAGAAGGTTGCATAGTCACTCAGAACTAAAACTAGGATCCAGTACTCTGGCCATGTATTCTTAGTGACCTTCTGCCAGCCTGTGCTCTCTTATTTAAAAAATACATGAATTAAAATCAATACTGTATTAGTTATTATTGAGTTTTACAAAACATTCACTACATTTGCGATGTCCCTACATTTTCAGCCTTTCATTGACCTGCAGAAGTCTCAAATGGCAACATGCAAATCCCTTTTAGGTTTGTCGGCGGGAAGCCAGGGACTTGGTTAGGACTTTGTGCTTGTGCTGTGGAAAAGAGGGAGGAAGTGAATTCAGGAGCATAGTGTCTGGAGTAGCAGATACCTTTCGGTTTTCACATCCAAAACATTTCACATCACTTACAACCATGCCCCAGGCTGCCTGCAGACTGGACAAGACACCCCCTGCAGTTTAAATTTGACATATAATTTCCAGAGTTTTTCTTCTCCAAGCACAGTTAAACAACACTGATACCATTGAAGTAAATGTGACTTTGCAGTCAAATACCACACAGACAGAAAATTACACCTATTTTGAAGCTGATTAACTGAAAGCGAGTCAGGGTTCTGCAGGTAGCCTGCCATAAAGTAAGTGCTTGAGTTGATTTATTAAGTTTCATGGGGAATTTTCTGTTATTTTTCTGATGATTCTGATTTTGTAAGGATTTTTCCTTCCCAAAGGGAAAGATTGGCAGTACTGAGAACATTTTCATTCTATGGGTATCTCTTTTTAATTTTCTTTTACAATTTCAGCAAAAACTTTGCCACTGACATCAGTGGAAATGATAGTTAAACTTGCCTGAACATGGGTTTTATTTTTAATTTAATATGATTTTTGGCAAGGAAGTGTTTCATTTGTTCCATGGGAACCCTCCGTAATATCTTGGCAGGACAGAAGATTTAAAGAGAGAAATAACTGGGACAAAGGAAAAAAGGCATTAATTTTGCCAGGTGAGGATACCTGATTTACTTAAAAGCATGCTTTTGTATGCTAGGAGGCTTGCAAAATGCAGTAAGCTGAAAGGAATTTAACTAATTTCACAATTAAGAACTGGCTTCTAGCTTTATAGCAAACACACATGTAAAGCTTTATTTTAAATAGCATATGTATTGAAAGAGGCATTCCAAGTAAGCTTCCAGAAAAAAACCCACAAGTTTGTAGCAGCAAAAAGAAAAGAAGTTAGGGTCCTTAGTATACACTGAAATTACTGCTGTTCATATCTAATTAGAAGAGAAAAATATTTCATCCAGTGTAAGTTACTAGAAATTTATTCTGACAGATTTGCATGTTAATTTTATTCTTCTTTCTGAATCTGCGGTTTAACCCCTTTTTTTACTCCCTTGTTTCTCCAAAAGCACTATTTTGACACTTGCAGTGTTGAGAAAAAGCTGTCTTGAAATAGAGCTTATCAGCTTTGCCTTTTGCTGCCTTATGTGCAAATACTAATGTCATTTTGATAGTCATCCTATATTAAAGCAATATTAATGATCATATCTTAGCATGAAAGAAGGTTGTTTCAAAGAAGCTAACCCTTACTACTTGATTACTTAACAGAATAAGCTTTTATAAACTTTCTATTTTATAGGATAAAGATTTATTACTATTATTATTAATAATTTGAAAAAAATCAGGCATATTTTGGTCTCTTCATTTGGTATGGATGCAAAATAGATTAATTCACATCAATAGCATAATTGTGATGTAAATGAGATGCTAATTCGGAACTTTAAAAATATACTTTGTCTTTTAATTAGATCTGTTTTCCCAACTACAATATTTACAGTTTAAAATGGGGGAAAACTGTAAGTAGAATGAAGGCTATGTCTTGCTCTTGGCGTAGCAGGCCAGCTTTTTATTCAGGAATGCAACTACTAAATTGTCATAAGGAAGAGCTGTAATGAAAAAAAACCTGGAGCATAGATGTCATGTTTCACTTAAATTTATGAACTGTCTTGGCAATAGGCTCACAACAAATCCCTGTATGTTGCAATTTCCTCCAGAGAGCCTCTCCTACAACCACCAAAAAGCCCTTTAGGGTTGGGTGGACAGGAATACCATGCTAATGCTTTAATTCTGTTATGCAGTAAATCACCGCTAGACCAGACACAGAGTCTAGCAGGTTGTCACCACCCAGCAGCTGAACCAGCAAAGATGGGAATGATATAGGTCAGAGGTTTCCCCACCTGAAAGGTCATAAAGTGTATTGGAGGTGGGAACTTTACACCCTAGTTCATGTGGACACGGAGTAAAAACCAGGTCTGCGGTCTTGTTGCTGACATCAAGTGAAACCATGTTTGTACTGAAAGGTATCCCAGCACACCCAGTACAATTAAACCTGCTGGAAATGTCATGGTTTATTACCCCACCTGTTGGATTCAACTACTGCCTTCATGGTGATGACATTTGCAGTTCAAGCCTGGCAGGCTGGAAAGGGATTAGGAAACATACACACGCACACACACCCCCCAACACATATTCCCTGCTTCTGCACTGCATTTAATACGTTTTCCAGCATGCACAGCAAGCCAGTGCAAGTGGTCTGGCAAAGTAGGACTTGACCTACACATCCAAAAGCACTCCAGAGACCAGTGATTGAATTTTGCCACTGCTGACTGATCCCATATAATTAGAGTAGATCACAATACAGCAGGGTGATAAAATATGCTGTTGTGGTGTTCTTCACGTAAATACAGAAGAGGTAAAGAGGGAAAATGAGACCCTCACATTTTGTCTACTGGAAATATTCTGGTCTTTTTAAATATGTTGTCTCTAGCTAAAATGATTATTAGGACCACTTCCTCATAACTCTATACAAATCCTGCCCTATACTCTCAACAGATTTGCTTTCATGTGCCAATAATGGGAACCAGTGCTTCATGTGTCCAATTGCAAATGATGTCCTTTTAAAAAAGGAGTGAAAAAAACCAAGTGTTAATAAAGCAGTGAAACACACAGTTTCAAATAGGCATGTATGTTGAAATTCAGAAAAAGGTGGTTCTTAAGTTGCCTTTTTACTTTGGCCTTGCTAGTGCAACTGACCATGGGCTAATCTCTTACCATAGGTAAGAACAGATGTTAAGATGACATGAAATAGCTTCTGTCAAGAAGTTAGCTGGGTGTTACTGAGGCACAACAAAACCCTGCTAATTTTATTTGCTTCCCATAGAGTTCCCCTAGGGTGTCACATTTTGCAGTTTTTAGTGATTTATTTCCTTTCTGTTCCTGGCAAAGTGGCATTTCTGGGGCAAATAACTTAGAAAACTGTTCTGGAGAATACCTTAAATCTAACTGTAAAGAGACCTTGAACTCCCACAAGATGTTGTCTTCTCCTTACCCACCGTCTAAAAGAGGGGAGTATAATGTAACAAAAATGAGAGAGATCTTTTCAATTTTTTAAGATATGTTTTTAACCCCAGTTATTTTTGACCAGTAGCCCTTCCCTTCTCCGGGCATGGGTCATACACCTGCAGAGATGCTGCAAAAATACGTGTGCAGAAGAGAAATACTGGAGAAGTTATGCAACCTTTCCACTTCCATATTGTATTTCACAAACTTCTCAAGTGCCTTGGGTAATTCTTTGATAACTGTATTGGGAAAAATGATAACTGTACACCGACTCCTGCATTCCCTCCACATATGTCTGCAGTTATGTTGTATCACCAATATGAAGTGTAGGCAGGGAAGCTTCCCAAATGAATTTGTGAGAAAGGATATGCTGGAGTTGGGGACAAAGGTAAAGAAAATGAAAAACCTGATCCTATTTCAACATTGTTATAAATCTGATAAAAATTTCAAATAAATTGTAACCTGTTTTGTCATGAAGGAACTTACTGTATGGAGCATAACATGCCCAGGATCAGCCTTCATCTTATTTTGTTTTGATTTTTTTTCAGTCCAATTTGCTGATGAAAAGCAGGTTGAGGCTGATGGCTGGAGTAACAAAATGGAAGATTGGGATCACTGCTCTCTCTTTTACATTGTTGTCTCTTGCAGAAATTCTCTGTTTGTTCTGTTGTTGGCAGATCTCAAATGTATTGCAGAACAACAAATGAATATGTACACAAGAGTGATAGCTAATGGGAGTGACCTGTACAGCTCCAATTATGACTGATAGCTTTCTACTGCCTTTATGCTTATTTTAAAGTCCCCTTGACACAGATTGATTAAAGGCAAGGGCCCATATGAACTTATGAAAAATTTATGGCTTTTTGAAAGAGCTTTAACATGTACCATTTAAGAACTAATCATTTCTTGGCTGTCACTATTGTCTTTCCCCTTCTTTCCATGACAAAATCTCTCTTACATTGAGAATATATGCTTAATAATCGAAAACTGATGCTGTGGATTAAAGAATAAAGATGTCACTGGATAAAATAAAACAACAACAACAGAAAAGAAATTAGGTTTGTATGATTTTAACTATTCTTTAATCTGCTTCTGGGCAACAAAAGTGATTTGTGTCAGCCGTTATTGCATTAAACTTTAATTTTCTTCCACAAGAACAGGATTATATAAAGGAGTATTGGATTGCACTCAGCATGGATTAGCTGAGCGGTGTCTTTGCTGCCAAGGACCAAATGGATTTCCTTCCTTTTGTGATTTATATTTTTATTGCTGTTTTTTTCCCCTCCTTCTAATTCCCATTACCCGCCTGTTTGCCAGAACTGAGATACCCTCAAGAGCAGCAGAAAGGCAGGCAGAATTATTGGCTTATTGCGTATATTTATGTTCCAAGAATCCTCACTAGCCAACGTCAAAGGAATAAGCTAGCCCTTAGCCATAGAAGCTGATTGCTAGTTTAAAACTGAAAAATTAAAAGCTTATTCATTATAAAAAGGGCATAGTCTTTTCTTCTTGAATTAAACATATATATATATATATATATATGCATAATCATCTTAACTTTTTCCTTAAAAGTTGATAAAGATTTCAAGAGTTTTGCCTAATGGTAGATCAGCAAAGGTTTGTTGGACATATGAAATGATGAATACTCAAAACAGGGATGCTGGCAGTGCGAAAGGAAGAGGAAAAACATTCACTCAGTATAGAGGCAGGGAACATCCAACATTTGCAGGGATAAAAGGCAGAAAATAAAATATAAAACCTCTGCTAGAAGACAGAATGTCATAAATTGCAGTTTGTATTTTGCAGCCCATTTTAGAAATGACTAATGAATTTTCCGGTCTTGACATTTTAACCAGTAAGGAGGTGCTTGGTGGTAGATGAGACAGAGGTATTTAAGGAAAAATATTTAAGCTATTGAGTTACAGAGGACGGTTTGGGTTTGTAGGCAGTGAAGTACAGCAGGCCAAATGCCTATCAGTAGTCTCTCTTGGGCAGATTCCACAATGCTACAGGACTTGCAAGTGCAATAAAAAATTAGAAAAGTGTAGCAAATTATATAAAAGCTATTGTTAAAAAGTATAAATGAAAAGTATGATACTACACCACAGGGATGAAGTAGGAGCAGAGGAAGCCCTGCTGTCATTACATCACCAAACTAATTCTTATTAATAATAAGTTCCAGAGCACTTTTTCCATGGATCAGTCATAAAAATATTTTCTGCGTGACAAACAGCCCAGAAGCTTGAAACTGAGATGTGTAACTGCTGAAACCTGAGCTGCCCTTGATCCTGTGCTTAAACACTTTTCTTGATGTTGCACATCCGTTGCATAGTCCAGAACTCAATCCACAGTCAAACCTGGCCCAGCCGTTTAGTTTGGTGTTGCAAGGTAAAACCTTTTACACCTTACATAAATTAAGGTGTAAAAGAAGAGGATTAAAAATGTCACTGGATTCCTCACTTGGCAATGCTGTGTACTGAATATGAGCAAAGGATGCTTCCACATCATTTTATGTCAGACCTGGAGGCTTTCCTCATTCTTCAGGTTAAACAAAAGGAGTCTTAGTTCATGGTATTTACTTTGTCGGTACACAAAAAAGAGTGGGTTATTGTTATATTATCAAAATTTCATGATTGTTGCTGTGTTATTTTCTGAAATTGTTGAATTAGATGAGTGACTATTGTCTCACTGTTGCTTTTTTTCTTTTTTGGGTAACTTAGTTTTCTCAGAAGTAGCTTTCAGCTCATTGGTAAATAGAACCTTTAAGTCATCACGCATTTTCCAAACAGGCATTTAGTGCCTTAAGACTACTGACAGAGACACTAGTCTGTCAAACACTAAATCAGAGAGGATATTTCCTGCTGCTTCCATCACATCAGAAAGATATACAGAGAGACTCCCTACAGTGGCTTTAAGACTTAGTGTTTGCCTGCCATTTCTCTCTTACATGAAGAAACTATTTGTAATAAAACAAATATTGCGCTATAAAAGAATTTAATTAAAGTCTATTCCTTTTTACTGGAAAAAAAAAGGAACCTGATAGATTCCCCCCACCCTCAACAAACCCACAGTCTCCCCCACCATGCCCCAAACAGGGAGAAAGATAAGCTTGTATTAGCACATTTGTCAAAGTCTAAAGTAGTGGCTCTGCTTTCAGAGACCTCTCTGTGAAATGGAGCACAAAAAAGCACAGTTATCTAGCTACTAGTCTGCATGCACCTCAGGCAGAAAAACTGGTGCTCTTAAAACCCAGAAAGAGGCCACCAAAAAGAAGTTGTACTTGCACTTCTCCCCCTTACCTGACTAAATTAAGGTAAATTTCATTTAAATAGTGACTAAAGGGAGCTCCTAGAATATTAATCTCCTGCTATTGTGAGCAGTCACTTCATGTAATGTCTTTTATATGCTCATCATATTATATCTGGAATGTAGCTATATTTTCCTTATGACTTTTTTGTCCCCACTACTCTTCCTGGGATGTATTTTCCGTGATGCCATGAAAACTTTTGAATTTCTCTGCAGTCTTTGCTACTTCCCTGGACGCAGCTTTTATATTATTCATAGACAGAAATGTAGATGTGATAGTAGAAAATGGTCCTTTAGGAAGGGATGTTTATGATCTTCTTTGCATCTTGATTCTGAAATTGGTGCTGTTCTGTCTAAGAGACAAGGTCACCTCAGCATGCTGCTATGCACAGGCACCAAACCCATCAAGGTGGGCTTGCTCTGTAGATACAGAACAAAAGTTGCCTGTGCAAAAACCTCAGATTAGGTGGACGTGCTAACAGGACTTCACGTTGCTTGCATCATGAACCTGGGCTGTATGTCACCTGTGCCGCAAATTGCACTTGTGCAAGCCGCAAAGAATCGTTTTTCTATGTATACATGAAATAAATCATTTTGACTTGGATTTTGTGTGGAAAACTGTTGGTGCCAAATGTGCTGTCCCCTAGTAGTGAGAGGAGCTCAGGTCTTCACACAATGAATCTCAAACTGTCAGTTTGTTGAGCTGTTCGTTTTTTTCAGTTTTGCCTGCTTTTTTTTCAGCTTGGCTGTAGAGATGTGGAAATCTACGAGTAAAGTTTTTTGCACGATTTCCAACTTAATTGTGCAAATCAAAAAGGTTTGGGCAGAACTTCTGATTCCAATGAGAATTAGCCTGCTGTTGGCTTTCCTCATATTTCAAGAGTAGTTTATTTGGGAAGTCTTAATGCAAACTGAACAAAAGAGTTAATGAAGTATTTTGCATCCGAGGAAGAAGTGCCTTTGCTTCAATCTGACTGAAGTATGGGAGAAAGTCTCTATTTGTTTCATCTCAATTCATCTGCCTAACTCAAATCAAGTATGTCAGTGGCTGAGTAAGTCAGAGGCATGCCTAGATATATATAAACCTATTACAAACATGCCTGTTTTTCATTCTATCTATGTGCTCTCCAAGTCTGACTCCTGAAGATTTAGGCTGTGATTACGCTGCTGTTTTTGACAGTGGCTGTCAATTGAGCAAGTGACTGTTGGAAATGTTTGTATATTGGTTAGGTTTGCATTGCTTTTAGTCTTCAGACTCACTAAATACTTAATTTCTGGGACACTTTTTCACACCTGGAGATGAACTCTGATTAGCTTGCTTTCAGCAGTGGAAAACAGTGACAGCTTAAGGTGTTATAACAGCTCTTTTTAAAAAAAAAAATAAATACCTCTAGTATTTAGTCCGGAGTAGCATAAAGCAAAACGTGAATGATGCATTCTTGGTACACCTTAATATCAAGCAGTTGGTAATGGCTCCATTCCATCAGCAGTATATTGGTTAGACTCCTACTACAGGCATACAATAAAGTAAAATCTACAGCAAAATGAGGAGGCACATGACTAGGTTATCATGAGCTTATTTTCTATAAGAATATACAACTGCTGTGATACACTGTGGTGGCTGGTACTGTGTTTTTCAGAGGTTAAAGAAACTGGAATTTTTATTATTATTTTTTCCAATCCATTTTATCATACTCAGAAGAGGGTATGGAAACTTTGGAGGTGATTCAGCACAGAGCCACAAGAGAGATTCAAGGAACAGAAAAAATACTTTACAGTAATTAATAAAAAAAAAAAGAGTTATGTTTTTTAATTCATCAGAATGACAACTGAGAGGTAATTTAACACTAGTTTCTCATTACCTGCATGGGGAAAGGTATAAGGTAATGTAACCCTCTCCCTTCTTTCAGAAAGTGGTCATAATGCGTCCAATAAACTGACAAAAAAACTAAACAGAACCACTCTGTATCAGAGGTGTGAATTTTCAATAAGTGTAGCAATCTTTGGAATAACAAAACTGCATCCTTCCAGTGGATTCTGCCTGGTCTGAAATTAAGACAAGATAACTTTTGGAAAGAAATATTACAATTCAATCTCAAATTATTTGGATTGAAGGAGGTATTACTGGTTATAAGTGCACTGTAAAATGGTCTCATATGGCTTGAAAGTTATTTTTCATCTATGTAGATGTCAATTATATTTAAGATTAATTGGCTTAGTTCAAGGATTTATTATTTTGAAAGTTCTAGTATTTTTATTTGTTAACCTGAATGCTTTTGCCCTGCTCTATCCTGTCACATCCAGAAATCCGACTTCATCAACTGGGCTTGTGTCACCAAATTCGTTGGTGTACAGCTGAAGCAAAAATAAATTACAAACTATAAAAAAAGTGCTTTTTCTGTGATGACGTTTCCAATTTTTGTTCGAATTTTAGCTCCCTGGAGGACCTGTAGCCTAGTGTAAATGTTTTAGCTGTTCTTTAACTACACTAACTTTAGCACCAAGAGCTGACCTAGGCAGGTCAGCAAAATGAGCAGGGGAGTATAAATTCACTTTTTTCCAGCTCATTTTTCAGGGCTCTTGATTTCTCTCTGTACAGGTTTTGCTCACATTGGATGATTTGTCTCCATGTTTTTCTTGAACCAGAACTCTATTATTTGCCGTCAAAGATGCACGGCTGATTGTAGAACAGACACTGGTCAGGAGAGCAGCCTATTGAATTTGTAGTTTCCATAGGATTGTATTTTTTCATATTCAAAACTATATACTGTGTATAAATCAAGGCTTGCAATTATTTAAACCAGTTCTCCATCTGACCTGTGTGCCATTTTCACTTCATATAAAAATACAATCAAGATTTTACTGCCTACTCTTTATGACAAGTATGAAAATATTAGATGCTATTGTGACAGCAGCCAGGTAATTCCCCACCACAAATCAAGATTTAACTTTCATTTGCTCTCATAGTTTTTCCAGTCTCCAGTATTTCTCTTTATGAAATAGTAATAGAGTTTTTGGTATATTTCTGTGATTTTATGGTGTAGTCGTATATAGGAGCACAAGCTACCAAGGATGAAGCATTTCTGGTTATCTTTTAAAATGGGATGAAGCTGAACTGAAAAGTTTGATTGCATTTCAAATGCTGGGCATAGAGGTTCATTTGGTAAATCTAAGGTAATTTTTGAAAGTAATTGTGAACTGAGCATTCTAGAACATGCCATAAAGCCCAGTTCCTGAAAAGATTTGAGAAAAAAAAGCTAGCATAAGAAAAAATTTACCATCTACTGCTCACTTAATGTTGTTGGTTTGGTAGGAGGGGGATGGAGAAAATCTCTAAAAAACTACTGAAAAAAGCCTAAATGCATATGTCCTATATAGCATGTATGTATTTTAAATTGTCTTTTTTTCCTTTAGGGGTGAAAAAAAAAGTTATAGTCCATCTTGGTTTTTCAGTTGCATCTCGTTAATCTGCTCTAGCAAAACCCAAAATCACTCAGTCTGTGGCCTAATTTAACTCAGTATCCCCCTGTGAAAGAGCCATTTGTTTACACTGAGAATGAAGAATAAGGTATATGAAGAGATACTGGAATTCTGCCATATGCTATAACATATGGGTAGTTTACACTATGTTACATCCATATGAAGGAGAGGGCCCTGATGGACAAATGTTTTGCATTATGCTATCTTGAACCCTTAATAAAAGTACTTAGCACTTTCATAACATTGCAAAAGAATTAACTAATCCTTACCAAACCAGAGGTTTTGTAAACATTAATAAAGAAAATACAGCCTGCAACTAGGGACAATGAGACACAGAATAAGCATAGAACTAGGCTAGTCTTGGTAATTAAGACATTGGAGCCCCTGGTCTTTTCTCTGTTTTGCAGCCCATGCTACTATTTTTCAATTTGCTATATATGCAGCAGGTTTTGAAGTGTGTATGCAGCTCTGTACATTAGACACAAAATGATCTTTGTTGCACATTTTTAGTGGCAAAGTAATAGGACTGCCAGCAGTTTCTCAAATACATAGAAATATAGAGAAATATATATTTTATATTATGAGATACAACACATAGTGGTACAAATACAGTGGTAAGAAGGCAGGTGTTACAGCTGGGTAAATAAGTGTGAGTTGCTGTAAGGTAGATGTTGAAGGACAGTTTTTGCTCTTATATCTGCAGGATAGGTGAAATCACATTTGTATTGGTATAACTGCACTGGTTCTGTATTTGAGGAATGAAATGAAGGGGCATGGCAGGAAAAATAATCAGCAACAGAGGCATAAAGAAGCAATCACCTTCTTGCTCCTCTTATCACTCTCCATCCCACACCTTCCTCTCTGATGTTGTGATTGTACACATGCCTCGACCCAGTTCCCTGATGTTGAAAGTCGCATTATTTTAAATCCTCTCTGAGCAACACCTACTTAGAGAGATATAATCTATTCTAAATGGCTAGCCTACTATGGTTTCAGTATGACTTCATATGGTACTAATAGTCATGGCTATATAAATAAAACCCAGCCTTCTGGAACAATTTTCCATTGAATTCTCGGCTGCTGTGTTTACCTTTCTTTTACCGTGATCATCGAACACACCAAATTGACAATGTTTTTTAAAAATTGGGCACACTGTGCTTGTTGTATGATTTTTTTTGCTTGGTTACAAAGCAAGAAAGTTGACTTCTAAGCGTTCTCGAAATCCTGACAAAAAATTAGCTCTAAGGGGCAGTTTCAGAAATTTCCTTTTAGAGTATTTCAATAAAACATATATAAGATGTGACTTCTTTTCATTTCCAGATAGGTTGAAATATATTCCCACTTCTTGCTGTACACATTTGTAGCATGATTTTGTGGAGTGATTAATGATCTAAAGTAACAAACTCAGAAGATTTGTGCAGGACTGAGATCTTAGGCCCTCGTCCCACAAAGATCTTTTTATAAACTTAACATTGAGAACATCTGCAGTTTTAGTGAAGTCAGTTGAACCTCTTGAACTTTATTTTAAGCACATGTAAAGCCTTTGAAATTGTCAAAGATTGTAAATTCTTTTGGGTAGGAACAGAATTTGCCTACTATTTATAACATAAAGAAAGCAATGTATCTCCAGGCTAGAAGGAGTCTTTGGTACAAGTGCTAAATAATAATCATTTAGGCCCTTTATCACATCCAAAAGTCATACAAAGAGATATGGGGGTGGGTTACCTGATGTAGTTTGTACCATCAGGTACTATAACATTGGCAATGTCATTTGTAACAGAAAGAAGTCGGAGTTTTCATTTAAAGTACGATATTTAGGTGTGTTGTTAGGTTTTCTGAAGATTAATAGTATTGTACAACTCTCCTGTTTTTATTTTATTTAAATGTGGCTGTTCTTTGGGTAAAACTTAGTTTAGGATTTATGATGGTATGTTTAAATTGGAGAGCCGGATGTTGACATAAATTCATTGCAGTGCAAGCACTGAATGTTATTGTACATATGTTATAGCATATGGCAGAATTTCATCCCTCATCTCTTTCTTATGCTTTGTCCTCAGAGTGACTAAAAGGCTGTTCCATGAGATGGTTCTATGTTAAATTAGGTCAGCACCTGGAGGAGCCCATGTGTCAACTCCATTGCTGAATCATATGGCAGGGTTAACACTTGAAAATGATCTTTTCTTCAATCTTTTCTG
Source organism: Pluvialis apricaria (assembly GCA_017639485.1). Lineage (NCBI taxonomy): Eukaryota > Metazoa > Chordata > Aves > Charadriiformes > Charadriidae > Pluvialis > Pluvialis apricaria. Next base: position 44,052,977 of record CM030044.1, on the reverse strand, counting down.
GGAAGAAAGGAGAAATCTGACAAGAGATCTTAGTTTGACCATAGAAGTCTCAGAGATATTCTTGTCAGATATTTATAACATATTTTAAAATTTATTTTCTATGACTATGTTATCTACACTGTTGTTTTCAGACATTTGAAGCATACTAGACAGATGTCTGTGGGCAAAATTAACTTCATGTCTGTGCAGCTCCTGCAGTGGCATGTATGTATGATCAGGAAGAAGGGGCTGACCTTGCAGCTAATGCCTTGGCAGCTTATGGTATTGGTAGTAAAGGAATGCTTTTGCATAAATTTGTCTCTATGGGCTCTAGATTTCTTTGCTCTATCCTATTTCATTTTACACATAGTCACACATAGAGGGGAAGGGGAGAAATGCTAGCACAGCATGGCATGGTACATATGTGGTATATCCTCTGCAGAGCGTGATCTTGCTCCAGCCTTTCAGACAGGAGGAAATTTTACTGCTCTTATTTTACCAGTGGTTCCCTTTCCACTGTCTTTCTGCCACCCATGATTTTATAAAACTTTACCACAGCTGCTCTCATTTACATCTTTTTCAGGCTGACAAGTATAAGCCTACTTAATTGTTCATCGGGGCTGCAGGCTTTGATTAACTTTGTTGCCGCCTTTGAACCTTTTCCAGTTCTTCTATTCATTTTTTGAGATGGAAACTTTAGTATCCCATGGTATTCAAGTGGCAGATATGCCATGGATTTATACAGTGGTTTAATAATGTTCTCTGGGTTTTTGATTTGTTTTGTTATTTCTTTACCACTTTTTTAATAATTCCTAAGATTTTATTTACTTTTTTCCTGTTGCTGAGGACTGAACTAAAATTTTCATGGAAGTATTGATTTTTCTCCTAGATCTCATTCCTGAATAGTGGCATTCAGCTCAACTCAAACTCAGACTTTAGGGCTTTTTGGGTTTAAGTCACAAAATTTAATTTAGTCTTCGATGCTCAGTTAAGGCTTGGATCTATGAATCAGCAATGAACAGTTGTTTGCAGGATTTTCTGACTTTTTTTTCTCTTTTAATATCCCAGTGCAGAATTTCTGACCATATTGTCTGGAATATGGGAGTGACAGTTTTAGCTGCTTCTTTTCTGGAAAGATAACTTGTACAGAAATGGGTATGTAGAAAGACTTCTAGAATAAAGATAGTGCCTCTTAGAGAGGAAACTGGAATACTCTGACTCGTTTAGCCTAAAAGGGGCATGATCATTACCCATAAAAACATTTTGAGGGCAAACACCTAGGAGGGAACTCCCAACAAGCTACAGGTCAGCTAAAGGTCAACATTGGCATAAGACCAAATTAGTGTAAGCAGTCCATGAATAAATTTTATGCTAGGAGCTAGGTGGCTGCTAACTTTAATGCTATTGTGTTACCAATGGCAATAGTGGGAACAATAAAAAAAAAAATATCTGTTTTCAGGATGTACTTTAGAAGTTGAAGAAAGATATTATATTTTTTCTTGTAAAGGTAGGAAACTAGTCCTTACATAGGAACCCTTTACCCTTGTCTTCTATGCATGTAAGTGGAAAAATGATGTTTCTCATCATCTGAACAGCAGAAGGAGAAGAAAAAAGAAGCAGCAACTTTTCCCAAACCTTCCAAGAGCCTTTGGGCCTGATGTTGGAAGATACATGACTGAACCTAGTAATTCCAGTAAATCTGTGAGCACCCAAAAGTACAGGTTATGGCTGAATCTTTGTTAATGTGTTTCTCTTTCCTGCTCTATTGTTTAACTTTGAAAACAAATACTATGTGCTCTGCAGATGCAATGTTTGTCAAACGGGTTTTCTAATTAGTGGTGTTCCTTGAATGAGTGGAGTGGATATTAAAAATATGATTTCTATTTGCTATTTCTGACATTTCTACTGCCCCTTGAATTTGAATATTCCTTCTCTTTATCTTTTCAAACTGATTGTGAGCCTGGCCTCATCTGAATTAAGAATACAACTCAATAGAGACAAAGAAGAGAGAGGAAAGTAGAATTTGTGCATTTTGAGTGTTGTTTGAATTGATGTAATGTACCCAAGAGACTGAACTGCAGAGTACAGTATGTTTCCTGAACAAAACTCTGGATGCAGAATACTGCTTATCTTCATTCTTGTCATTCATTTCTCCCATCCCACTTCCTCCTCTTACCATCTTCTTTAGTGACAGTTGCATTCCTTTCAAGCACATTTTCTAATCCACATTATATGTTATTCTAGCTCTTTTATTTAGGATTTTTCACACATCCTTCACATCTCCTTTACAGTCTCCAGTCAATAAGCGCTAAGACCTAAATACTCCTTTGCACTTCATGGCTATTCCCTTATCACATGCATTTTCTGTTGCCTGAAGGCAGATCTGTACAATTTTTGTTATTGAAATCTGTTTTTTTTTTTCTTCCCAAGCAGATGGAGGATGTGTAAATGTGTCTAAAGACTGAGAATACCATTAACTTGGTTTTTACAGAGCCCTGGGAGACACAATGTCTCTCTGGCTCCTCTTAAACCAAGCTGAAAAAAAATAGTAATAACTCCACAATACAAGCAAAGCAACTTTAGCACATTATTGTGTCTCTCTTATAGCTCTGACTGCGGGGAAAAAAAAAGATGCACTTCTGCTGCTGCGCATCAATCTTTTGCTCTTTGCCAAAGAACACAATCCCCAAGTCATACACAAGCTGGATTTACATTATTCCATTAAGTATTGATTGTAATGCTTGAAGCCTTTATTGTTGCAATTTATCAGAGCTTTTTGCACTGTGATGGGTAGAAAATAATACTGCCCAGCTACTGCTTGTTGTGCACTCCATAGTTGATAGGGCAAAAGTGGTCAAGAAGTGTTGTTGCTATTCATTTTTTTTTTAAGTCAGTGGATTCAGAAGGGAAAGCTGTATTAACCCAATTTGCTCAATACCTGTTGTAAAATAAAGAGCATCCAATCTCTAATTGGGCGTAGAGATCTGAATCATCATTATTTTACAAAAGGTGGATGGTCTTCTCTTACTGCAGCTCTGTGAAACTAAATTCATTCAATGCAAAAGATTAGAAACTCCTTTTTTTTTGGCAGAGAGGGATGTTCAATCTTGTTATTTTTATCAGAGCTCATCTAGGCTCCCTGTTTAACTTCAGACTGGAGTTATTGCTGCAATAAAGCATAAGATTAAATTTTTAAAAAAGAAATTGAATACAATCAGCAATATTTTGAACAAATGATCATACGACTGAATGAAAAAGTACATAGACATAAAGGAGCCAAGGCTGCTTTCTGAGACATTTCACACAAGTTTTCTGTTCTCTAAATATGCTTTTCGTAAATAATGACTTGGAAGACTGTGATTCTAAAAAACATCTGAGTCAACTCTTTGTCAAAATATTGCTTTTATACACATATATTTATGCATCTAAAAACGAGTCTGAAGCGTGTGATGGAGAAATCCAAACCACCAGTGTAAGTTTGTCTGGTCCGCATCGTGGTTGAAGTAACTTAACATGACTACATAAAAACTACATCATATTGATTAAAACGGTGGTTTAACATCATATGGTGATTTTTAAAACATTGAGACTGCTGTCTGCCCCAACTATTTATAAGACTATTCTGCATCTGAGCTATGACTTTACTATTAATATTTTTGAATTCATATGATAATAATTTCATCTCTAAACTGTAAGAGAGTAACTTGAGCATTGAGTCCACCATTCAGGAATGACAGAGATCCTCAGCTGTCTCAGCTATTTGGCTGCCAAAGAACCTGAAAACTGCCAAAGCTGCCTAAAACCGCATTCAGATTCATTGCTGGTGATCTTTGTGCTTGTCAGCATTTCAAGGGGATTCTCAGGTACAGGCCTGCAAGGCCTGATTCAAGGGGTTGTTACAGAGCACGTCCTACTGTGCAAAAGATACATGTTTATCTGGTATGTGTGCAATCTCGGTTCATATCCTCAAATCAGCAGGAGAGGGATTTCAAGCCGTGTTGGTTTTTTTAATCATTCAGTAAAGTGCTTTAGAGGACACAGAACCACTGTGCTGCCACCTCCACCTTATTTTTTTTCCTAAGTTGGGAATCACAGAGAAGATTCACCACCTGTCGGTGGAAGGGAAGACAGCTAGTTCCCTCCAGCTGAGAGCTAATGGAATTGGTCCCAAGTTCTTCTGCAAGAAGTTAGGATGCTGGCATTGCCATACAGCTTGTTAGCTTAGGCAGCTCCATGCCAGGTTAGTGGCTGTTGTGAATGCTATTGGTAGACATCAATAAGTTGTTGTGTCCCTCCGGAAGAACCTGAAAATTTATTTCAGGATTCTGTTAGATAACAGGAAAAACAGTGAGCTAGTATAGTCCTCACTATCGCAGTGTTGAAGTTCTGTTGCAGAGTTATCTCTTGGGCAATAACAGAATCACCCAAGGATTCCCTAAGGATTCTCATAAACACGCAGAATAGGAATGTTTCCAGAGTGTAATCCTGGGATGAACATGTAGGACAATCCTATATATGCAGTACTTAGGGGCATGAACCTCAAAGTTGCTCTGTCACAGCCAATACCCACAAAAATAGTGTTGTCCTTTTGCATCTCTATCTTTGTTTTGAATTTATTTGAAGTTTAATGTGTATTTTTAACTGTACTAATGATCATTTAAATGACTTTGTCTGCGAAAGCTGGATGGACAATTCCGCTAAACCACACAGTTTGCTTGTATCCAACTGGAGTAGTATCAAGCCTGAGCTCTGAGATAGAAATTTCTAATTTTGTGGAGATGCGTGAGGATAGAAGAGAAATCCTACCTTGTTTTCCTCTTTGGAGGCCTGGCAACAGTCCACCTGAGTATGCCGAGAGCACTCTTGGCTAGCACAGCTGACAATATCAGCCTGTGAAAAGCTTCTGCAGAGGGACTGATGAAATAAAATCCAAGCCCTTCGCTTCACAGCTCTGCATTGGCCAAAATATCTGGCTTCTTGGAAAAGTACATTCTCTGCCACATCAAAGAGTGACAAGGTTGATACTCAGACTGGCAGAAGCATTTCTGGGAAAGTGTGCTGGAATCCCTTCAAGAGTTTCTGCTAACAGCATAGCCCAGCATTTGTAATGTACAGCATGGCTAAAATTTGGAAGAGGGTTCTCCACATTGTACATTCTGTAGCACGTACACTAAGAAAAATACACTGTTAGAATCATCTGTGAACTTTTAAAACAATGTGAAGAGGAGTGAAAACATATTCTTCTTTACACCTTCTAGGAAGCATCATGTTATAGGTTTATCCACTCAGTTGCTCTTTGTAAACATTAGTAATGTAATAACTCTCTCAGTACTCCTCGTGCCAAAGCTGATCTCTTCAGTATCCTATGTCTTTGCATAAGTCTCAAAATTAGAAAGATGGAATTGAATTCAGGCTGCCAAGAGAAGAATATCAAGGGCAATTAAACTGCTCTGTTTTTTTTCCAGAAATGAACACTGCATGTTTAGAAATTGTGTTGAAAGGTGGAACCTCAGGTCAATCAAATGTTTTGCACATAATTCTAATGAACAACTGCTTCTGGGAAAGGGAGGAGAAAAGGAGCTAGCTGTATGTCCTCTTCTTCCATGTTACTAGATTGTATCTTATTAGACAGCTGTATTTCACTGGTGAGAGTCATCACTTACAGCTGTGAAGATTTTTTTTGCACATCTATAATAAAATGGCTTTTAATTGTACCTCTACTTCAAAACTAGGCCAACAATAATGAAAAAAAAAATAAGAAAGTCACTTAATAGTCATGATGAATATTTTGACTGCTTGTGTTCCAGCACATTTCTGGTGGAAACTGAGACAATGTCTAATTCGAAACTCATCTTGACTTGTATAATATTCAGCACAGAATTTGCATTGAATTCAGTTGCAGACTTTTGTTTGTGGGATGCCTTTGAGGCATTTGCTTATGGAAGGATGATGGGATATTCTGCAAGAGTAGGAAATGGAGGTTGAATAAAAATGGAAGGCTTTCCATAGCAGAACAAAACTGGCATTCAGCCTAGGTTTATATTGAAATTATCTGAAATAATTTATGAGATGCTGTCCAGTAAACAGAGTTTATCATCTAAAGAGCCACAAAGAAAAAAAAAATCATTTAAGAAAACCATTGTAAGGATAAAGTGGAAAAGAGGCTATAAATCTTGACTTGATGGAGCTGTTTTTCTAAAATTTGTCTTCCCAGGCTTAATGAATGATGATGGTTTGGGTTATTGCATGGACCTCTATCTGCAACATAAATTCTGAAATTGTATCTTTACCAAGCAGAGACAGAGGCAGGTCCTCACATTTGTTTTTTAAAGGAAGTCCATCATTTCTGCTACTCCTTATGAAATTGTCTCTTCATTAAGAAAAAAATCCAGCTGTCTTCCTCACAGTAATTCTGTTTAATGTGTGACATGTTTTGTTGACCTGGTGGATCAACATTCTCTTTCACATTACAGTAATTCTTATCTTAAATGGCTACTCTGAGATGGCCCAAATATTTCTCTTTACAAACACTATCATACAGTAAATACAATGGGGGTTACTAGGTTTTCCAGTCACCCTCAGGTTTCTCTTTATGTGCTTCTCTCAGACAGCTCCACTGGCAACAGCTGACTACAGAACCACCAAATCCTGGAATCCCGGTTCAGAGCCCAAAGCAACGAAAAATGACAACCAAGCAGCTAGTTCTCACTAATGGGACTACCGTTTTGTTCAACCAGTTTTGATGCAGTGTGAGAAAATGGAGTTATTCCATGGAGCTGTGAGTTGTCATGTTTCAATACCTGAGTAGAAATATAGATGACAAGGAACCATTTGGAGTGAAAAGAAAAAGAAAGTGGCAGCACTGAAGTAAGATAAATAAGAGGAAAAAGCTGGAGTGTGGGAAATCAAAATATGTTTGTGTGTGTAAGCAAACAAAGAAAGCAAGAAAAATTAAAATAATCTGGAGTGAGGATCTGATCATAACCCTGTAGATATGTTGGCACTAATAAATACATTTTGCTCATATTAGCCTGTTTTTCTTGGGAGCCCCTCTACCCCCAAACCAAGCATGATATAATAGCATGATAGAATACAATAATTCCTGAAATAGAGTTACCTTTAGATAAGATAAAGGCAGAGTCTGTAACATATATGCTTTTGATATAATGATGATAATTTTATTCTGAGGGAAGAAAAAGGTAGAATAGTGCAAGTAACATCAAAGAGGAGAGAATTATATGTGCACAGAATTCTCTATGGTATTTTAGAAGTTCAGTTTGGCAAATACATCTGGAAAATCAGGAAGTCAGATTTAGTCTGTGGAGATGAGCATAAAGGTCTCTGGGAAGTCGACCCAAGTTTAGAAAATGATCTGTGAAGTTTGTGGTTACATGATGAGGAGGACACCTATGCACAGACACCTCACAACTCTCATCAAATACTCTGGTAGAAATATCTTGATTAAAAGTTCTCTGACATTGCTTTATAGTAAGTTGAAATGTTAGTGCAAATTTCTTTAAATTATCCAGACCTTTTGAAAGAGACTATTGCAGTAATCTGATCCAGCACCCAAAAGTTTTCAAAATGTATTCATGCCATCAACACTTCCAGTTGAGTTGTCACTGCTTTTCAGCTTTCACAGACAAAAGTCACAAAAATAGGAAAAGGAAGCAAAGTTGGTGGGTTCTTAGAACCATGTTTGCATTTACTCTATATTATGAATGAGATACAAATATGTGTTGGGACACAACTTGAATACAAGTTGGAAATATTGCAACTGTCGCAAAATTTTGTTTCATGACAGGAAGCACCAGTGAAACTAGTCTGTATATCAGGCCTCTGGGTTGGCATCATAGTCTGAATCAAAGTCAGTAACAAAAATGACCACAGTTGTTTGTTGATATAGCTCTGGTTTTAATGTCAGGAGAGCTGCCTTTTAAATCTTTTACATATAAATCTAGAAAGATTGGAACAGGTATAGTACATTTAAAAAGCATTTGGTTCTGTAACTTATACCCAGGAGTGCTGTAAAGCTTGAATAATGAGGAAAAACAAGTTATGAAACCTCAGTTTTTATTATTATCTTTTAAAATTTTTAAAAAGTTGTAATCTCTTCTGAAAACACTTTTTTCTTTTTCTAAAGAGCTAGATAATTCAAAGTACCATGGAGTGCCTTCTTGAAAGCTAGATATTTTGGACAGTACTATTTTTTCAGGTCTGCTTATAAAACTTGCTTCATACCAGTATTTTGGAGAAGACTCACAGTAGGAGAGAGGGCAATTATGAAAAGAAAGTGCATAACACCATTAAGTACCTTTCCCCTTCTTCCCACAGCTTTCCTTTTAATTCCTTTCCTTCTGATCTTTCCTTAATTTACTACTTTATTTTCTGGCAGCAGTACTAAATGTTAGAGAGACAATACTTGTTCTAATTTCTGTGAGTCATGTTCAGGTAATTATTTCAGGCTCCAACCATTTTGATGTGGATTTGTACAGTTAATTGCAGGTTGAGTAACTAACCTACCACCACTACTGGGAAGCAGCTGGAAGCATGCACTTCAGATTGGCTCTCACTCAGATTTATAACCATACTTGGCCATATATATACACTGTTAAAATGTTTTTGTAATTAATACATATTTACATTTTAATAATATATGTGAGAAAAGATATCCTCAAATATTTTTCATTCTAACATTTATTTATCTATAAATTCACTTTACGTTTCCTGGTGTATCACTGTGGGAATTCTTTGCACATGAGGAAAGCAGGACAGGGCCATGAGGTCTGAAAGATAACATAAATGAGTGCCATTCTCTAAGATGTTTTAAATTAAAAGGAAGTTGACGCATGTTTCCAATCCTCACTCTTACTTCGCACTGCCCCCTCCCTCTTCCAAAAAGAACACAACCAGTAAAAATTAGCAACTACAGTTTATATAATGTGATTTTGAAAGACCAGACATATTTAAGTGGCATGCAAGGACCCAAAGTATGGAAATCAGTTCCTATTTGTTGTTCTTTAATATTTGCAATTTTAAACTACCTTTTTTTTTATTTTATTTTCTTACAGCACATTTTTGTGCTCATTGTCATGCAACACCTGACAATATCAAAATGACAGGTAGCTTAAACAGGATGGGGCAGCATGAGATGAGCAGGGAAGTAAATGAGGATAACCAACATGTGAAAGCAGTACATATGGAAACGAGATATCTTTCAGGCAGGTGCCGGCTAATGTCAGTAATATGTGATTCATATGATACAGGAAGATTAGTGGAGTACTATAATCTAAGATGTTTGCAAGCAGGTATATGTGTGCATGTCCAATTTGATTTGAAAGCTATTAACAGAGGGGGTTTTGGGGGAGGGGAGGGTTGTGGGATTTTCTCTGTTTTCTTTTTTCTTACTGTTGCTGTTGTAATATATTACAGCCAGAAAAATCCAAGACAGGGAAATGATCATTAGAATTGATTGCTCAGAATCAGAAAGGGGCAAGCTAAAAAGAGGTTCAGAAGACAGATTTAAAATAAAATAAATCAGTGGAGGAAACAAGCAAAGAGAAAATGAAGGTTAGACCTGTGCCAGATTTACTTTATTATTAATCAACATTCTGGTTCCCTAGGACTTAACCAAATCTTGCCATCTGTTCATCATCAGTCATGGAAGCCTTTAAAAGCATAACAATATAGGTGTTTGCACTTATCTTGACAGGCAATGGAGAAGTCCCTTAACATTCTTCATTTTCATGTAGAAAAATGGTATTGGAAAGTTGCTAATTCTGCAGCAGACCAGGCTGGGTACTTGAACTGACAGTAAGAAAAGAAGGATGAATATGGGAAACCTATGGATACTTGTGTTGGTTACACAGATACTCTGCAACTCTGTTGAGGGAATATTGAGGAAAAAAACCCCACCTCTTTTATTTAGCTTTTTGTTTGTTTGTTTGTTTTTCTGAAAGGCAAAAAAAGATTTTATTACTCATAGTTCATTTCAGAGAATAGAGATCCAGTAGGAAGAAGGAAATATTTAAAACTATTAAGGAATTAATAAAGTGTCAGCATAGGCAGGATCAAGACAAGGATGAATTCTGGCAATGTTCCAGAGGAAGAAAAAAGCAGTCATACACTGAGAGAGACATAAACATTGGGTTATGAGGGAAAATAGCTCTGGTTCAGGAAAAATTAAGTGCTTAAACATGTTGGTTTCTTTTTGTTGTGAGATCACAGAGTTGCTCCTTCAAGTTGACTGATCTGTGTTAAGATAAAAGCCAACTCTTTCCTTCCTTCTAAATAGCTTAAGTTAAAAGCAAAAGATCTGTGCTCTGTTGTTACTTCCTTACCCAACTTTTAACTTCTCCTTCTCCCCCAGATTCCACAACAACAATTCTGTTGTGAAATTTGGGTATTGAGAGAGGGAGATATGGAATAAAATGATAATGTCCTTATGTTTAGCTATGTAATCCATTTACTCCCTAATACTGGACCACAGGATTCATCTTTTTTTGTTCATATAATAAAAAGCTAAAAGAGATGATACAGTAGGAAATAATACATTTTGTAAAGTTTTCGTGATTAGAAAGTAATTTGAATTAGAACTGTTGCTAAATCTGCACTCCGATCTCCTGTGAACACACGAAGGAAATCATATGCAGAATGAAATTGTGACAGTGATCTCACTCCAAATGCTATGTTATTGGTGGTGAAGAGATTCAATATGTTAGTTCCCATGCTGATAATAGATGGTCTGGCAGAGGCTAGCATGTTTCACAGGAGCATTATGTCTTGGTTTTCATCTGGAGACTAGCAGAGGAATGGTAGTCAACTTTCCAAGCTTTCTGAATATGGCCTGTACAAGTTTTTCTACTGGAAACTGCCAGAATAAGAGCACTAAGTGGCCAAAGTTCTGAAAAATGTACTAGTAAATGGATAAAATAAGGCTCTTCTGGTTGAAAAAAGATTAATTAATCAGACCCCAAATCCTAAAATTTGTGCAGCTCAGTTCTACACTGTTGCCACCTGTTTCAATCAAAAGTTATGCACGCGCTTCACTTAAGAACTGCATTTACTTATTATATTGCCAGGAAATATATTCAATTTAACTAAAACCACAAAGAAACAAGTACATTTTACTTGTCCAAGTGAAAAAGTTGTTTTTGTGGGTTTCTTATTATGCCGTCAAGAGGTTACCATGTTTGGGAAAATCATAGAATCATAGAATAAGTGAGGTTGGAAGGGACCATTAAGATCATCAAGTCCAACCGTTAACCTACCCTGATTTAAAAACACCCACTTCTAAACCATGTCCCTAAGCACCTCATCTACCCTTTTCTTAAACACCTCCAGGGATGGTGAATCCACCACCTCTCTGGGCAGCCCATTCCAATGTTTAATAACCCTTTGAGTGAAAAAATGCTTCCTAATACCCAATCTAAACCTGCCCTGACATAACTTGAACCCGTTTCCTCTTGTCCTATCACTTGCCACGTGGGAGAAGAGGTCAGCCCCCATCTCTCTAAAACTTCCCTTCAGGTAGTTGTAGAGGGTGATAAGGTCACCCCTCAGCCTCCTCCTCCCCAGGCTAAACAACCCCAGCTCCCTCAGTCGTTCCTCATAAGGCTTGTCCTCCAGACCCCTCACCAGCCTGGTAGCCCTTCTCTGGACACGCTCCAGCACCTCAATGTCCTTCTTGTAGTGAGGGGCCCAAAACTGAACACAGTACTCGAGGTGAGGCCTCACCAGTGCCGAGTACAGGGGGATGATTACTTCCCTACTCCGGCTCACTACACTATTCCTGATGCAGGCCAGGATGGTGTTGGCCTTCTTGGCTGCCTGGGCACACTGCTGGCTCATACTCAGCCGGCTGTCCACCAACACCCCCAGATCCTTCTCTGCCAGGCAGCTTTCGAGCCACTCCGCCCCCAGTCTGTAGCACTGCATGGGGTTGTTGTGACCCAAGTGCAGGACCCGACACTTGGCCTTGTTGAACCTCATACCATTGGCCTCAGCCCATCTGTCCAGCCTGTCCAGATCTCTCTGCAGAGCCAATCTACCCTCAAGCAGATCAACACGCCCCAAATCTTTCAAAATGCCCACGAAATTATGGAAAAATTTGAGGGTGCTAAACAATTTGTTTCAAATCTTATATTTCTTCTGCCATTAGGGATGGGTCACGTGTCATACAGCATTACCTCTTTTAAGATGAGAAAGTTTTGTGTCACATGGTTAGGAGAGTTTCTACAAGCTCTTTGACTCATCTTTTGAAGCGACCGATGGAAATTTCTCTCCTTTCTCTTAGCCCATTGCAAAATTTTGGCCTTCATCTTGTTGTGTCTCAGTTTACTTATGATTGCATTAATAGTAACTGCTTGCTGAACAATGGGGAGGATTAATTAGTTAACGTTTGTAAAGCACTCTGGGATTCTTATTAAGGATTATGTTGCAGAAGCAGCATATTATTCCCTCCTACTTCAGGATTAAGATATGCATTAGTGGCCTGTAAGTAATGCCAAAGATCTCTGGGTCACTTGAGGAGAACAGAAGCTCAGTTTTTGTATAATCTATAGCTGTAAATATATTTATAGCTTTTATCACTGTCCAAGCGCTCAAAACAAGTTGAAACTGCCTTACTGCATCGACTCTGAAGACCGCTTCAGAGCAGAGATCTTCAAATAAGGAACACTGCTGATTCCCAGCGTCTTTAATTTGACCATGGCATGCCTTAGAAATCTTCTTCTCTGGCCTTTCTCAAGCAATATGATGTTCTTCTTCCTTACAGTAACATCAAACACACCATTCTTCTTACATTAATGTCATACATCCAAGTTGTGATATAAACTCTTACACATCCATGCAGCATGGAACTGGAATTCCAAATATTATCTGATGTTAACAACATAGTAATTTGTATGAGGATACAATATTTCGTGTTTAAGGTTTGCAAATAATGTACTGATCATCCGTACAGTTTTAATCTGCAATGACTTTGTTATGGGACGGTAAATGTGGATATAATTTGATAATGGATGTTTAATGCTTTAATTTTGTCAGAAACCAAAAAATATTATTGCAGGGGCAGCACAAGAAAATATTGCATCATGTTAGGTATTTCTTACGTGATAGCAGAGAGTGGGGTTGTTGATTCAGTCTACAAATAAAATGTCATCCAGTTCTAGGAAAGGAAGCTTATTAAGGAGAAGGCTTAGCTGGTCTAATGGCAAGGTCGGACATGTAATCATTATTCTGCTGTTTTCTGAGCTTGCATTCAAACCCTCGGAGCTACACAGATCAACCCCAAGCTCCAACCCTCAACCGCTTAAGAACACAGCTGTCCACTGCATGAAACTGTAATATAGAAAAATACTGTTCATCTGCATGTATTTATTTCTCTCTGATAAAGTTATTGTATATACATACATTATTTCCACATAGGGCTGTGATAAAACTTCCATTATCTTGCCTCCAGAAAAGGTTTTATTAGTTTGTTTGATTGTTTTTAGGCACAGGATTTCACTTCCGTAAAATCTGTATAATTCTTCACTCCAGACACAAGATATTTTGAGAGTGGAACGGGAATAAAATATTAGTTATTTAGTGACTTTGTAGTGACTTTTTTTAGGCAATAATGTTGTTTCAGCTGTTCAGAATACAGAATAAATATATAACATAAGAATGCTCCATAGGTAGAAGATAAATATAAATGCATATTTAAGTATGTATAAATACACATAAAAAGTTAAATATAAATATATAAATAACTCTATAAATAGAATTATAAATATAGCTAGAAGAAAAATAAGCCCACATTTTTCTAATGTATCAATAACTCATAGAGTGAGAGGTTTCACAAAAGGACTAGTCTCAAAAGCAGTCTCTGGGCTATTCATAAAAAAAAGCCTTCCTAGTCCAGAGAGTGTTTCACATATGACTTCAATAAGATCTTGCATACGGAAGTGCTTATCTGAAAATATTTGATCTGAAATTGTTGCAAGATTAACATAGAGTTTTCCTAGTAACAAAATATAGAAGGTAACCACACTGCACTTCGATTTTCCTTCTACTTTATGGAACTGATTTTTTTCCTGTTCTCATATTAAGTAGCAACCTGACTTAAAGCTGACCCTGTACCATGCTGGTTTTTTTGACATGGTGTATTCTCAGCTTGAGTAAATCAGTATACATTTACATTGGCATTATTACCATTACTCTTATTGACTCCTACTGAGGCCATTGATCTAAGTAAATTGATGTTTAGTAACCTCTGAAGGCTGGAACGATAGTTTTACAGAAGGGTACAGTAAACTGGAAAGGTGCAGTTTCCCATAAAGCTTAGATTACTGGTAGTAAAATACTGACCACATCCCTTTTTCTGGTCCTGCAGAGAAGTCTGTGGGTTTGCTTTCCAGAAATTGTCAACTTTAGAATGAAGCAGAAGCAGCCTTGTCTATCTCAGCAAAGCGTGAGTTAAGAGGGAAGGATTTAACTAGCCAGCATGTTTCATGTTCTGGAGTCATCCCTCCTGGCAGAGATCTATCATACTCTCTGCTAGGTTATTTCCGTGCCTTGAGTTTTCTCTTGATTTTTCTTAACCACTATAAACTCTGGCCCCACAGTAACAGTCTCACACTGTAGGGCTTTGGATGAAATAGACCTTTTGCCTGAGAAATACATTTTTGGTAATGGTTTCAAACTGAGCAGCTATTTTTCAGGTTTAACAATCTGCAAACTGCATTTTCTCTAACTTATTTGCATGTTTTGGAAAAGGCAAAGGAAAGCACTCTCCTGCTGTCCAACCACACGAACAAACCTGAAGTTTTAACTAAGTACTGAAACACAGTCCAGAAGTCCCTCTGCAGAGGTAAGAGATTCTAGAGGAAGAGTCACTTCCCACACGATCCAGGGAAAAATACATTGCATACCTTTATAGAGCAGCAAGGCTTCTCACTTTTCACTGTCACTAGGCTTATTTTGACACTCTCAGCCTCTTTGAGAGGATTGTATGGTACAGTCCAGCCCCACATGCATTCTGGAACAAGATGTGCTTTACCCAGAATTAAAAAAAGTCCAATCAGCATCTTCTCAATCATTTCTCCCCATCTTCTGCAAATACTTTTACGTCAATTCCTGTCTGTCAGAAGCACCTGGAGTTACCACTGCAAATAACACTCCTAGGTGGCAGTTGTTGCTTGGTTCACTGATACAACCACATATAGAAGTAATTGGGCAAAGTAGGAAACAGTTTTCCTTGTTTCTTCCCAATAAATTAAAAGTTCAACTTTCAAAGTTCAGGCTTGTGATCAATGAGGACATTCTTGTCTAGTGTTTATCACAGTAAAAAAGTGAAAATGTAATAAAAGACTGTTTTCTTAACTGACAAGATTCTGGTTGGTGCTGAACAGCTGTAGATTGCTAAGAAGGTGGTATTTTGTATATGCCTGCAATAGCTACATTTCCAAAAATAGCTACAATTTGGAATTACAACAGCAAAATTTTGCAAGATGGAGAAAGATTTGTGTTTGTGCTGCAGAGCTTCCTAGATACAATTTTGAGAATACTTTAGGAGCTGGAATCTTCTTGGATTTCTGTATGACTTAAGTCATTTAGGTTCTTGGAAATTTCATTTGCCATCTATGTTTCAGATGTGGCAATAAAGGACAATGTGATACGTACAGGGAAAAGGTGGAGCTGTGAGGATGAAGTATGAAGCAATTAAAAGTTCATTAAATGGGCTGGTAGGTATCTCACACAAACCAAATAAGCCTTCTCATTGTAAAAGGAAAATTCAAATAAGCATCACATCTTTGTAAATAGTAATAAAAATGAAATATATAAATATTTCCTCTGTCATAACTCTCCATCCTTTAATCCATTGTGTAGAGAGGGGTTTTTTTAACCTTCATCCACATGTGAATTTGCCATGGGGTTCGTCAGATAAAATACTGGTAATGCAGGTCGTATATGACTTAGTCAGGCCTGTATCTGTGCACAAGAATCTTGCATAGTAAAAACATCAGATCATCAGTACATCTTTAGGTACTTGCCAAACAACTACTCACAGATATGTTTATCTGATGATGGATCCTCAGATGGAGAAAACTACAATATTTGATCTCCTGTCAGGATACTATTCCCTACAACCTTCTGAGGATCGCACAGGCTTTATGTACGTTAGTTAATCAACTCATATTTTCTCTGAGAACTAACGACAGTTAAAATTGTTATCAGGACAGAAGCAAAGTGTACAGTCAAACTGTAGCACATAGACAGTTCCTGAGGCTTTGTTCAACCTTGCAGACGTACAAAGAGATGTCCTCTGAGGGAGGCCAGCGAGGGCACAGGACCCAGTGAGTGCTCAGCATGTCTAGAAGGCACATTTTGCTTCAGAAATTTAGTCTGCATTGATTAAAACAGTGATTGTATTTATGGAATTGATCCTTGCTTACACCCTGAGAAGCAGCAGTCTTGTCTGCGCAATGGGGAAGGTGTTTTTTTTAGCTCAGAGACGAAATTAATTCACGGATGTTAATGAGGTGCTCAGATCCTGACAGTGCTGATGAGGATGGAGGCAGGTTACAAAGCAGAGCGGGCTGTCAGCGTGCCGATGGAGCACACAGGCCAGGGCCTCGTGCCGTACATTGTTGGGATTTAACAAAAAATGTCTGAACGGCTTGTGCGGTGCCACTGTGCGTGCTCCTTCACCCTTAAATCTTGGGGCTCATGGATTACCTAGAGCTGTCCTCCTTGAGCACAGGCCTTGAAGATGGTGGCTGAGGAAGCTAGCCTGCCCTCTCCTTGCAGTTCAGTGGCCCTTCCTGGGGAGGAAGGAGTTGGGTTCAGGTGTTCACCAATTTGAAGTTCGATGTAAATATTATGAATTAAGGAGGTTTGATTATTTAATTGCCTTGTTAGGAGGGATTTTAACTTAAGGAGAACGCACTTCAAAAAAGCAAAACTAGCATGTGTTCACCATTGTTTTTTTCAGTCCAAAAAACTGGGATTAATTTCAATGTGGTACTTAAAGACTTACTGTATTTCTACAAAACAAAACAAAAACCCCAGAACCTTACAACCCTCAAATCCTGAAGCTCTTGGCTTACTGTAATATTAAGATTTGTATAAAGTAGTTTGACTGCGATTGAAATGAAATTCCCTCTCTTGCTTCCAAATGACCAATTCTCTCGTATCAGCATGACAAGGAGGGACTGGGGCAGAATTTGTAAACAAGGGAAAATAGTGAACAAAACTCTCTGTGGTTTTGTTGTGTACAATTCTGGCTTTGCTGCTTTGCTTGAGACAACAGTCCATACTCTCTGCCTTGTGTCCCAGAATGAACAGAAGTAGCATGGACTCCTTATTTTTAACTGGCACGTGGTGTCATTCCTGAGAAGATGCTGCCTCCGGTTGTGATAATTTTAACCTGACTGTTGATTTAAAGGCCTGTGTTGAATAGCAAATCACTTTTGTGGTGTAAGAATGATAACAAAATCACATATACAGTATATGAGAAAAAATGCTTTCATCAAATGAGCATGGTAATATTTATAAACTCTAAATGCTTATAAATTACTTGAGTAAAGGGTTGAAACGTGATGCAAAATCCTGAAAATGTAAAGTATCCACCTACTAATTATTATCAGCAATTCAGAGGATTTATTCAGCTTTCGAATTCCCTCATTACTTATATTTATGGCAAAAGTGTCCAGCAAGCATAAAAAGGATCAACTTGGATTGCTCTTGAGCCAAAGACTAGTAACAAGAGCTAGAAGCTGTACATTTGATTGCTGTCTTTGAAATCCCATTCACACATGACTATATTTATGGTCTTTCAGATGCAGACATAAGTTTAATGATCAACATGAGTGTGCAGTTCTAACATTTATTATAAATTTTTTTCCAAATTCTTGTTAGAAAGCATTAAGGGAAGAAAAGATCTAAAGAAAGTCTGTTTGGCCTCTGCAGCAGACAATGAAATTCAGTATTTCAATAAGTTCAGTTTTCCAGATTTGGAAAGGTGATGTCTACACTGGGAAAATAAATAGTGTTAGAAATGAGGTGCCATTGTATCCCATTTTCTGATCTAAAGAATATAGAGAATCTGTTCACATGGAAGGCATGTGAAACCTGAATGAAGTGTCAGATGGGGTCTGATTAGAACTTAAAAAACATCCCCTCCCTGTATTCTCTCTGCTGAACTTAGGATTTCCTGCAGTCAGAATGTGACCAACAGTTTTTCTACATAGGTAGTGACTAGGACTACAGGACTAGGTATTTAGAAAATGTAAAGCTATTCTTATCAGATCAGAGCTACATGAAGTAGAATTTAATATTTGTAATGTTTATATAGAGATTTATCTCAGAGCCACTTCTCTCATATATATTATTTCCCAGTCTAATCTAATATTTGCTTGGAATCTTCCTTGTGTTCAATACTTTTTAGAACTGTAATAAATAATCCAATTCAATTTAGAAAATAATAATGTTTTCCTCCAAATTCTAATAATCCTGTGATACAATCTGTCCCAGTTATAGTAACATGTAGTAATTTCCTTTCCTTTTCAATTTCTTTCCCCAGTTCTTTTTTCTTTTCAATTATTTTTTTTTTCATAAGAGGTTCTTTTGTTCAAAGGGTTTGGAACGGGTTGGCAGGCCTTTTTTGAATTCATGGTTTCATCATATCTTTTTCAATTTCTTCCTTTAATGTACTAGATATTACTCCTGAAAAATTATGCATAATCACTAATGGATATTAAGTGCTGCCCAGCACAAACTTTTCATTTGTACATTTAAAGATATGTGTAATAGATGTCCTGGTTGTGTCTTCTGTTCAGTTATCTTGTGCAGTGCATACAAAAGAGGGCTGTGTGGATTCCTCCACCCTTTAAGTTACCTAGGGTAGGAGTTGCAGACTTTTTATTAACACATGGACCATAGCAGACCCCTGATAAAATGGACTCATTTCATCCTTTAGTGTTTCTTTGCAAGACTAATGCTAGTATGAGATATTTCTCTGTATAACCCTGAGTTGTTCTTACTGCTGTAGGGGTTACTTTCTGTCCTAGATACTTTTGAAACTCCCGGGGCTCAAGTTTAAAGAAGTTGGTCCAGCCGCCATCTGGTTGTTTTTAGGGTTGCGTTTACTTTTCATGCAAGCTAAAAACCTTTATTTTTCAACATAAATTACCAGATTCATAATGAGTGAGTATTGATTTCTAGAAATAGCTTGGTATTTTTACAAGCTGTTGTTTAATGGTCTCAGGGTTCTGGAGAGAATGCAGGAAAATAAGTTGTGGTACTTATCATGAAGGTTCATAAAGTGTGCTGTACTGGCCATGTTTTCATCTGGGCCAATGGTTAATCTCCCAAGCCACTCAGACACGGACTGAGTGAGAACCGTCTTCTTGGACCTGAACATCAAGGAGAAGGATTTGTCCTTGGGACAGTGTCAGCATATTTTGTAGGGGCTAGAGCTTTCTCAGGATTAGATCTTATTATGTTCCATCTTCAGAAAAGGTGTTAAATTACTTAACCCTTTGGGGAATGCCACTTAGACGTTTTTTCAAGCAAGGCAGTCTGTATTCTAGCAGTGATGGCTCATGCAAGCAGCTTTTTTATAGACATCTGTTATGGTTATTTTAGCTATAAACAAACCTCCCTCTCTATGTGTTTGGCTTTCCAAAATTCCCTTGTAATACTACACAGAATGCATGTTTGCTTCTCAGTTGGATCTGGACCTTGGCTGACTTTCCACTATTGCGTATCAAGAATGCCAAGCTGCATGCTCCCAATTTAGCAGGTCTTCCAAGGGTGTTCTCCACTTGTACCTCATCCACCCTGTCCTTTCTCTGCTGTGGGCATAGGTATCAAACTAGCTTTTTCATTGCATCCACAATTTAGGGATTTGATTTAGGGGTGTGTGGTGCTTGGAAATTTTAACCCAGTTTATCCAATTTAAATCTTCTGGTTGTGTTGAATGAATTATCGCTTCTGTAACACATATTCCCTTCTCAGCACAGTGTGAGCGTCAGGTAAACATTGACACAGTTTTAATTAGAGTAGCTTAAGGGAACTTTTTTACTGGAGTAATTATTTTAAGAGTACTACAAATGCTTGTAATTTTAAAGAGGAAGAAAAGCAAAAATTTCAGCATAAATTGTAAAAAAAATAATATTACAGGTGTGTGTGGACCTATACATTATGCATGCAGATGGAATCTGGTCTCTTCTGACGTCTTTTGTGACTAGCTAACATGTTTGGAGGCCAAATGACTTTCTGGAAAAAACCTGTCTTTGCTATGGGATAGATCTTACAAAGAGTAAGCTCAGCGAAACTGCTTCCCAGGATAGTCACTCACAGCTTAACTTCCTGGCACAATCTTATTCTACAAAGTCAAATAACAATTTTCTTTTCTAAAACAAAGTAAATTTTACTTAATATTTCTTTTTGCTCTTGTGAGATAATTAGGGGATCTGCGAACTCTTCTGCTGAAAAGTTCTTATTCTGTTTTGTTGGAGTTTTATGTCCTTCTGCTAGTAGACTCAGTACTGAACTGTAAAATGGCTATTATGCTAAGGACGCTACTGTTAATGAATCATCGGATTATTATTGCATCATTATTAAATATGGTTTTCATTAACAATTAAGTAGCAAGAGAAAGCACATCTGTTATAATGTCATAGGAGTGTATCCATTTAGGCCGTGTACCCAGGCATTAAGCCAGAGAATGGTTGATTGTTATCCTCAAATATTAAGTATGCTTATGTCACTCATCAGGGAACAAAGAGAACATTCAGGATGTGGTCATGACACCTGGATAGTTAGTGCAATAATGAGATTAGGGTTGCGATTCATTTTGTATGGTATGGAAATATGTACAGGGGGTGGTTGTCTCAGAACTGCTCAAAGTTTAGACCTTATTACCAAATCTGTCCTCTTCCTCTATAATAATGACTAATAGTAACGTACTCTTTGCTTATTATTCATGGTGCATTAGGGATGCATTCATGTGTGCGTCAAGCTGAACTGACAAAAAAGATAATAGACTAAATTTTCAGAGCACCTAAAAGCCTCAGACCTGTAGACTTTGAATGCAACTTCATACTTGAAGTGCTTGTTGCTGCTTTTGATGATGACTCTAAGGGGATGATTGCAGCACCCAAACAACACTGAAGCAGAAATCCTTGAGCTAGCAAAACTCTAAGTGAGGAAGTGAGGGATCCACATTGGTGAGGAAAGCACACTTGCTTAGGTTTGGAACCATGTGGGTGTATTTACGTTGCCTTATGCCTAAGCAAAAAAAAAACCAAAACCAAAACCCAAAAAACAACAACAAAACCCATCCAAAATGAAGCCTTGCTAGAAGTCTCTAGCCTGTAGTTACTTAACCCCCATTTAATTGTCTGTGAGTTATTCATTACGCATATATAAACACTTCCAGAATTGAGTCTGTGCTTTCAGGAGAGCATTTGCAGAACTAATCTGAAAAATATAAATGCATTTTTAACACAGTTATGAAGAATTTGCCTAAAAACTAATGAGTCAATCAGGCTTGTATTTGATAGCTCTAATGACAAAATATGAAAGCATGGATCACAAAACAGCCATCAAGAATTTCTCTTCCTTTTCCCTGAAACATTCAAATTATGATCCTTATTCCTGTGGGGCAAAATTAAAAGGCCCACTCTTTTTAAGACTCCTCAGTCTTTTTGTTCTGCAATAATGAGCTACACAGTCTATGGAGGTTATTTGGGCCCACCCATGTGAGTATTGTCTTTAGAGGAACTTCACTACTGCAGCACAGTAACACCAGTGTTGTTGCTTTCCTTTTCCTTCCTTTCACCCTCACTTCTAAAAAATAACTCTTAATTCTAACAGAATTATACCCTGCTGCAGATGGGCATTGTTAATGTTTCTATGCTAGATGTGCATATACAGCAAAAATGAGTCTTTTTATGTTTACTGTCATTGGCATATTTAGAGAAGATTGCAAGTTCGTGTACAGTGAGCACTACAACATGATCAGAGAAGAAAAATAACTAGACACAAGGACAAGATGCTGTCGAACATCTGCTTAAAGGTAGCTGCTCTGCTTCTCAGAACAGCAAAATTTATGGTGCAAAGACTGTCTTAATGTACTGTTGTCCTGAAAAGTTGTAGACTTTTTTGCTGTAGCTCTTGCAGTCCAGCCCAGGTGGTAGAAATCTTAGTGAGGAATATGGAGGACCGCACATGGCATAGATCTGTCACGTCACCCTACAATGTGCATGATGATATGAAGGCTGAACAGGAAATCATGTCTGCAGACCCATATGGCCGCAATCTGCCAACTGTAAGGGTTGATGAAGCTAACTAGAGGTTGTTAAAAAGGTGACTGTCTCAAGAGCCTGTTGTTGCCCAATCCTGTGCAGTTTGAAGTGTAACAAAAGCATACATGTACAGCCAGGGAATTAAAACTAGCATCCTTCGTGGAAGGGGTGGGAATAGGTCATGCTTAAGGTTTTCTTCTTACATAGATATCTCTCTGGGTATACATTTGACATACTCATGAATATCATATGAATTAAAATCAGCAATTTTACACAGAACACAACAGTAATTCATAGTGATTGATGGGATACTTAAAATAAAGTGGTAACCTTTTCCTAAGGTGTCTAGATAACCTCATATCTACTTCATTAGCAGTACTCCCTGTATGGTATTCATGTAGATGAATAAAAAATCAGTTGGATATTTCATGCTGTATTTTTATGCACAAGGCTAGACTTTACTTGGTGCTACAGTATGAAAACACAACACTGTTTTACCTCGAGATTTTATAGTGCTCAATTTCAACATTGGAAAGATGTAATATATTCCAGCTAGCCAGAATGAAATGTTAACCAGCCATGATAAAAAATATACCATCACTGAACACAAAAGTAATTAAAGGAGGACTGACTATGTCTCTTTTGTTGTCAGAAAAGATTGTTGAATTTTGCTTTAGTGACTCAATTGTGGACCTTAATAAAAAGATTCAGATAGAGCTGTAGTTACAAAGAGAAGAACAAAACTCCAACTCTTAACCCACTGCAAATGGCCGTTTGGAATAAGAGTATCTTTTCCAAAGAACTGACAAAACTGATCTATTTGAATATTTAGAAACTATGAAGAAAGGAAAGGGACCTTCTACATCGTTACCTACTTGGTTATTTAAGCATGCAGAGTGTTTGATTTCTCTGTTCTGCCCCTCTTTCTTCTGAGCTCTGTTTTGAAACCACTATTCTCAGTGGAATTCTGCCCAATGCTTTTCATATAAGCCTATACTGAGTGATAAAAAGTTTCAGATACATTCACCACACATCAAATTCTACTCTGATTCTTTCCATTCCTTTTAAAAATTCTTCTGGTTTCTGACTCCATTACAGTAGTCTTTTATACTATGTACAGACAGTCAGGTTTTGCTGGGAGTTCTCCTTTGGGCTTACACGTCATGTCACAGTGGAGATCTGATCTCACAGAAATGCAGAGAGCGTGCTAACGATGAACTGTGGCATTACATAGCTGTCTTAAACGGTGGGGCATGGGGACCCATGACTTCCAGTTTTAGGTTCACAAAGATATTAGCTGGGGAAAAAGGCTGGAGAAATGAAAGACCTGTGCTGTTAGCTAGGTACAAAGATAATCTACACTTGGTGAGACATTGCAATGATGGCAGATGATTTTGGAGATTTACATCAAAAGTATAGGAATGACACCAAACTTCTTTGGTCTGCACACAGAGTTGAAAACTGGACACAACTGGCATGTGTATAAACACTGCTGTTACTTCCTGAGTTGAAATGACCTCAAATAACTTGAGAATTCCTGGTTTTCTGATATTTTATTTCAGAGTCTTCCTGGAAGTGGGGAAGCAGTATAATTGTTTTCATCTTTTAAGGAGTGAAATGAAAAAATGGAAGAGTCCTTCTGCTCCGATATATTTGCAGGCCACTGATGCCAATGAGACAAATGGGGAGAACCATGTTCCAAAGCCAAGTTCCAAGAGAACTAGCCCAAACGATTTCTTGGATTTTTCCTTGCTGATATGACAGCTATCTGGCTAGAAACTTGATAATACTGTGTAGGTGCACAGGTTTGTACAAAGTCGTTGTTCCTTAAATGAATTATTAGAAAAACATACAGATTCTCACTAGGATATGATTGCTATTGTCATCAGAATACATTTTTTGTTGTTCTTGATGGAAAGCAAATTATTTAGGATTTGACTTTCTCAGAAAAGAAGGCCTGGGGTGAGTAATTACTGCCTGGTCAACTCAAATACTAAGAAATGACTGAAATAGCTATGATGCATGATGCACTCATGTGTTTGGATATTTCTTATTGTTTTATAGCTTGCAGTCCTTTCCTGCCATTTCCCAGTCTGACTGAGCAACCGCTGTTTATTCTTGTCACCATTCAAGATTCATCTTTGCAAACCCAACTGGAAATCCCTATTAATTAGAAAAAAAGTAGGCAAATGCTTAAGTAATCAGCTGTTAACAATCAGTACCAGATTACACTAACACGCTTTGAAAATCAAATTGGGGGAGGGGAAGGAAAAACCCTTAACAATTCATGAAGTAGGTAGTAAATCTAGCTGACAGAAGATAAACTTCTCCAGCACTGAGGCAATGAAAGTGGTGTTGATCTATATAGCTGCAGATGTGGCTCCAGGGTGCAATCTGTCCAGCTGCTCAATATCAGTGCTGCCACATGGGCACTGCAACAGGGAAGATAAATAATAAACCTCTTAGTCAAAGAGATAAATACAATCGGCAGCTGCTAATTTTCACACCAAAAGCCTGCTGGTTCCCATTGTTAGGGAAAGAGAGTACTTCTGTGAGGTATCTGATGAACACAAACAGAGGAATAATGAAGGCTTTCCTCATTAACTTAGGCAAGGGAGGAAGGATTTGGGAATTTCATCTTCTAGCTTGCAATTATTTATGCCAAAGAATACCCTAAAAATTAATTTAGATAGGAGTCCAACATTTAACTCCACTGAACCCAAACTTAATGAAAGCAGTTTATCCTGATGCTGAGGTTTCTGCTTTATGAGCATGGCAGAACCTCATGTGCTGATCCACCAAATCCATGATGCCAAAGGAGATGAGATATTTGTCTTTCCTCCATTGTTAACCTAGAAGAAGTCAGTGCAATGATTTTGGTTACAAACCTGAAGCATGTGAGAGAAGAATCAATCAGGTGCAAGCCGTTCATTAGGTAGATGTGTGCTTATTAAAGAACAGATGAGTAATTATGCAAGCCATGACAGGGTAACCACAGAGTGTTTTAAAAATATATATTGCTGAAATGTTACGTGCATTTCTGCAGACTATAGCTCCACATAGCTTCTCTGCAGAAGCATAGAAATCTTAAATCCAGTCATTAAATCCTGCATTCATTAACGTAAATTTTCTACCCCCTGAAACCAATTGCTAAAATATTTTGCTATTTTTCCCTTTATACCTCTTAATAAAAAAAACCCAAAACCAACAAACCTTTCATATTTTGAAAGAATTTCTCGTGTTTGAAAAATCTTTTCTTCCTGTGATCTATAACGCATCACTGACAATTTTGCTCTGCTGGTTAATAGGAAATCACATTTGATGGATTACTGAGGTTCACCTAAATAATATTACAATGTTTCCCCCTTAATTTTGTCTTGGAGCAAGAGATTGAAAAGCTACTGGTGTAAACTTATCAAGAAGTCTGAGTGTGGGCTTTAAAAATTGAATAATAAAATGAAATCCTCTGGCAGGCAGGTGGAAGGATACTGCCTGCAGGACTGTGTTTTCTGATGCCATCCAGTGAGATAATGAATCCATGTCTATGGAAATTGATTCATTAATATTTCATTGAGTCGGCTTCAGTACAATTCATGAACTGCCCCTAGAAATTCAATAAGTGATTTCAATGAGTTGCAGAGCTTAACAAATCTGGAGCAAAAAGTAAAAATACTATGAGTTGGTAATTACCAGTGGAATTTGCTGTGTGAAGTGAGTCTTGGCAACAGTATTTTGTACATGTATTTTATCTTCAGAAAAGCCTAAACAAAACAGCTGCAAACCTGTATACACATGTAGACCCAGAGAGTGATGCTAAAGTAAAGAAACTCTGAACTGGGTAGGGTCCTGAAACAAAAACTTACCTCTTAATGCTTTGGGTTGTTTGAAATTAGAGCCTGAGCTGGATTTGCATTTTTCAATGGTAGTTATCTTCATAATGGGCTTTTGCTACATAATACCTAAGCCTTGGCAGGTGCAATTGCAGAACCCAAAGCACACGTTGTGACACAAGCTTCACTATTCTATCTCCATTAGAGAGTCTGTGGGAAAGAAAAGTTTTACCCAGCAGCACACAATGAAGCTTGTTATTTTGCTACATTTTGTGCAATCAAAGGATGTGGGACAGATGTGAACATTTAAGCCATCTTGGAAGAAAGGATAACCGTTGAATATGCTACATAGCTGAGGTTTTGGGTCAGAAATGCATGCATGCCAGTAGCTCAATTCACCGTGCAGAATTGGCATCAAAGGGACTGATTAGGAAAAGAGATTCAAATTACCTTGTCGCCTAAGTAATTGGTCTTTGAGTGTCCCTAAAAAGGAACCGATAAATAATTTTATTTTCATTTTGTATCAGTGTCTCCAAGACCATGTCTAACTAACCTGTATTGATGTCTTTTAATTAAACCATGCTTGATATGCTTATGCTGCAGCGGTGCATACTGAGTGTGCATGCTAGACATTCCAGATAAAGTAATTATGCTATTTGTCACTGTCATGATTAATGTGTGACAGCTGTTATGACAGCTGTGCTACTGTTTTGTCACAACACTATGTTCATCCATAACAAAATTAGGTGTCTCACTCGAAGGTACACAGTTGCTGCTATTTTCCTAAGAAGTCAACAATGAAGAGAACTGAGAAGGAATATTACATGAACTCTGTGACAAATAAGAGAAATGACATCTTTATTTTTTTCTTTAAATGATGATATGGCTTGCCTGCATTGGAAATGCAGATAGCTCACCTTTAGCAAACAAGCTGTCACACAGAGCCAATCCACCACTAATCTAACTAACAAGGTCTTTCTATGTGAAGGGATTGCTTCATAATTTGAACTTACCTTGTCAGGCAAGGCTTTAGATGTTATCTAAATTAGCATTGGCTGTAACTTTCCCATCTGTCGGGAGGTTGGGGAGGGGGGAAGTCAGGAGAAAAAGCAAAGGCTATATATAACAGAGCTGGGGAGGTGCATCTTCCTCTCCCTTAGTAGCCAGTCAAGCAAAGCAAAATAAATAACCTTCTCTGCATTTGCGCCCACCCTTCTCTCTGACACATGCATACTTCCACTTGTTTTAAGCTAATTGAAATCTAGCTCCAAACTGAATCTTAAATCATCTAATTAAATACTGTTATTAATGTTACCTAATATTATTTCTTATGAACCCCTGAAACCAGATTGCAACAATAATTAAAGAAAGCAATGTGAAGAGACAGATGGCAAAAAGAAAGCATTATTTCTTTAGCCTATAAGTTTTGGTGGCATGCCTATTGTGCATGATTTTTAAGTACAGAAGAATGTACTTTGGCTTCTGTTCACTATCAAAGATAAGCTGTGAAACACGACCCTTAGAGTAGGAAAGCACATATCCTGCCAAACCTGCCAATCTATACTAAAAAGAACAAATATATTTAAAAGTAGGAAAGACCATTTTTTTCTTATAATCTTATTTGGAAATTATATGTATCTGTTTTAATTGTAACTCATTTTCTCCATAATTTAATCTGGGTGAGACATATATGGTGTATTTTCCTGCTCTAACCTACTCTTAGGTGCAGAGGAAGAGTATCCTTGGTGTTAATTATGTTTTATCCCATACGTAGGATAAAAGAAACTCACTCAATTACTGTTGCTACTAGACATTTTATGTCAAATATCATAAGCACTGTATACTGCTTTTTGCAGCTCAGTACTTGCATCTAAGCAAAAGTGGACTGTTTGGAATTACCTGTAAAAAATGCATCTTTATTCCTAACTGATGAAAGAAGATGCATCAGAAAATTTCTAATTCAGTGAAAGAAAATCTTCAGTACAGAGTCACTTATTTTCTTTCGAATCATCATTTCAAGACTATGCAAAGAATCAGTTTTTGCATCTGTTGGAAATAAATAGTATCATCAGTGAATGTATGTAGCATAGGTGTATATATTGATGTGTTGAATGAATGGACTTATATAACTGCATAAATATAAGTTAGATGAGAAGATGACCAAATTAAAATCTCTGACTTTACATACTTCTTTCCCTGTTTTTGGAAATGTATGTGAGATCATTGTAATGTATTTGCATCACTGGTTATACATACAGTAGAATATGATGGATACTTAGCATAGGTAAAGAAATTTGCTTAAAAATTAGACCACAAGCTGGTGGATAATCCTATATTCACATACATTATATTCTAATCTTTTTCAAAGGGTACATTTAAACTCACATGAGGAAAAGAGTCCTAATTTTTATAACAGAATCATTATAGCATTAGCATAAAAGCTATCTAACAGGCGTGTGTAATTTTCATATGAAGACAGGAGTCTGGATATTGCAGAGACAGAACCTGTCTTATAGTTTTTCTTCTTATCAGTCCAGTTCTAAGGGTAAATACAAAAATTCCTCTGTTGATCTTCTCAGCAGTAATTGTGGCTATGGTGAGGAAGAAACTGTTCTGATGAGTATCAGTCTGGACAATCCAATATTTTAGTTTAACATTTAAAACTAAACTCACCCCTCTCTGCTTTTGCCTATAAATACTGAACACTTACACTGGCAAAGAAAACTTCCTAAGCTGTTCAGTGATATTTAAAAATGTAGTAGAATCCTCCATTACAGAAAACACATTTCACAATGAAAAAGTCCAGCTTTAAATACCAAACATACCCTGAAGTGAAGGTAGGCCAAGCACCACTTTTATTGAGGGCATCAACTGCTTTTTATTTTCATTTACTTAGTGAACTGATTATTTTTGAATTTTTCTTCCTGTACCTCTCTAAAGTAAGTACTTTTTGCTTTAAATTTCCTTTAACATTTTTCCACTTATTTCCCTCTAAGTCTGGCTTGGAAATTCATTTTTACATGAGAATTGCCAACTCTATTTTGGTGGCAAAGAGTGTTTTTGTACTGTGTGAAAAAAACAATTCAAGATTTTTCTGAATTACTCTCTGTTGAAATCTCAGTGCTCTTGCATGCCTGTGTCACGATCTAGTTCAAAAGGGATACAGTAAACTGTCCTTTTTCTGAAAGTTTCTGTATACTTCTAGCTTTTACAGATTTTATATGAAGTTTCTATGTGTGCGCGAAGAAACTAGACTGTATATGAGAGAAATAAAATATTTTTGTGTGGATAGTGTTGAGTGCCATACTACTTCCTCTGATTCAGTAATGTTTTTTGGCATGTACTTCAGAGGCAGTAGGATTTGCACATGGTACGTCTTTGTGAGTATTTCCCCATCTATTGGCTGCCTGTACTTTATGAAGTATGACTGCAGCATGTGTGCAGCCTCTCCAGAAAGATCTACTGAGTAGATGATCTTGATCAACCTCTTTCACAAATGCATTCAAAACCATTGCTTATCACGATGGTTACATGCAGGAACATCTATAAAGATGTGCACAGGCACATATATAGGAACAAAGAATGTGAATCTTAACTACTGACTGTTGCAGAGCTCTCTGCTCATATGAAGGGACTTTGAAAGCTTCACTGCTAATTGCTGATTACATTCAGCTTACTGGTGTGATCCTGTCACAAAGGCAGAAGGAAAAATATGGACATAGTGTGTTTCAGGGAGGTAATGTATTTGCATGAGTTGAGTCAACCATTGAAGTACATTTCTAGTGACATTTTAAAGTAACATTTCGCTTCTATATTTAATTTGCATTGTCACAAGTGTGTGCTACAGGAGGTTTGCAGATCCAGGCTTCTGCTGACATTTGTGACTGATCCATTCCAAATGTTTGATTGTCTTCTGAATCATACCCTTATTACTATATGTGTGGAATGAATGTAGTGTCCTACTCATCCTCAGGGCGAAACGGAGCAGAAGGTGCAGTGTTAGCAGACAGAGCTCTCTGAACACCAAGCCTGGCAGCATCAGGATTGATGTCTGGGTCTGACAAAGTGCAAGCAAATTTTACATGTTGTAGGACCAATGTACTGACTCCTTTAAGCATCGGTAAGACCCCTCCTGTATGACTGTTGAGGATGAGGTAAGAGGTGTGGTGTGATTATTTTCCAACTTACCGTGTTGTCTGCATTCCCTGTATACTGTGTGCCCTGAAAATGAAACAAAAAGGTACCCCTTTCCTCAGATGAGACCAGCTCTGTTGCTCTACACCCCATTGCTTGTCATCATCAGACAGCACAGAACAAGGGCACCTGAAAGTGTTAGAGTGAGTTTATTTTCTGAAGGATGACATGCAGACAATCTACTCACCCTTTTGGGAGAGAAAACTGGTCAGAAAAATAATATCGATGTGGTTTGCTTGGGAACACAGCAACAGTTGCCAGAAAGTATTTTAACAACAGCTGAGGTTATACAACATGGGAGAACTGACCCAAATGATCTTCTTGTATACCAAACCTCTAGTGCTGTGCTTGAAATCTATACTAGTAGTTTCCGTCTAATCCATGGAAGTGACTAGAGGAATTCTAAAATATTACAAGCATGTGATAAAAATTAAGAGCTTGTGCTTATATAAGGGGTACTGAACGAAGCAATCCCAAATGTAGAAGCTTTTACTGGTACTGAACATCTACCAGTAAAACTGTGAGGTTGATAATCACGTCTGCTAATGACAGGGAAATTGGAGATAACAGACTGAAAAATATCAGGGACATTAAAAAATACTTGTGGCTGACTTTACAGATATGAAAAAAGCAATGATGCATCCCGTTTGGGGTCAGCTTTCTAGGAGCAAGAGAGAATTTGAAGACATTTAATAGCAGAATGATATGAATAGACCATATTTAACTAATGACATGCTAAGTCTAGAGACGAAGTATAAGGGAATGTGAAATTTAGACAATGATTAGAAACAGCTTCTAAACATCTCTGTGTTTAGCAATTTACATTGTAATAAAGGAAGCAAACAAAAAATCAGAAAACAACAGCCAAAGATACTTTGATAATTTAGTAAACCACAAATGGAGAAACACCAAACCAAAAGAATGAATTTTCCCCTTTTCTCCTTGCTTCAGTTTGCAGATAGTCCCAGATAGCAGGAAGACCAATAACATGTGGTGTCTGTCTGTTGTTCAGGCAAACTTAGAAAAATGTCCATGAACCAAACTAGATAGACACTGCTTGTTGGGTGACCAAGTATAGTAGAGTCTATGAATTGATTTGCTCTGGGCTGGAAATGGATTTTAACTTGCAAACACCATCACTGGTTACTGGGTGAAGATTACTAGACTTTCTCAAATAATATAGGTTACTCTGATCTCTGTGAGTAGATTGTAACTGGCAAATCCATTTTACTGTCTGGTTAAATGTAAATAAAATAATAAGATCCAGTTATTTGCTGTGTAGGGCGGGCAACTAGATTTGGCACAGCAAACATAATCCAAAACAACAAAAGGTCTTGTATATTTGCAAACTATAACAAAGCTACCAATAAAAACACATTTTATTTCATCAGGTGTGTCTATAGCTTAAGTATTACTTTCATGAGTTCAGACTAGATAGGCCTATACCTCAAACTGCATGCCCTTCATGTTGCAGACTGCTGGTGTTTTAGGACGGCTGACAGGGGAAATGAGACCATAAGTTGCTGGCACTTATTCTGTGTAACAAGCTCAAAACAGACCAAAAAGCTGGAGTAGAGGTAGGCACCACATATTGTTTTCCTGGAGGTCACGGGAAATGGCAACAGTGGAGAGAGGCCCTTAGCAAGCATGTCACAGCACATTGATCATGCAGAGGAGGAAACACATGCTCATGGCTTGGGCTGTTAATGAGGAAATTACTGTTTTCTGACCTTGCACCTGCTCTAAGCTTTGCTATATGGAAGTCCTGAAGATTCAAAATATCTCTTGTTAAGATTAGAGAAAGGGTGTGTGTGTGTCTTGTTTTGCTTTTAATGGAGACATTTTTTGTTTAAACGTCAGCCACACTTGGGTTAGTTTTCTAGACTATGATAAAGTCTGAGGATTCAAATATAGAGTGACCTTCCCCACGATTGTATTGACTGCCTGTTCCTGATCTGGTGATTAAACATGGAGACTTCTTGCCAGTGTTGTCCTTGACCATGTATTACTGCAGACAGAAATGTTAATTATTCTCAGCTAGTTCACTTGTGAAGAGACAGCCTTACACTATTACCTTGAGATTTTAACTCTAAGAAGCAGGGTCGCAGATAATGCCATTGAGTACTCTTAGTCTGTTCCCAAGGTTGATGAAGATGTACTAGAAGCAAATCTAAACATCTTCCAGTACTAGATATGTCTCCTCTCTGAGGACTACAGATCTGCTGTTCATGCTTTTTGCCTGTCCTTTAATTTTTTTTAAAAATACAGTAGCTGAAATCATGCTAACTTTCTATAGTATGCTCACATTTTCTCACTTTCATCAGGATGTTATTTAAGTTAGGCTCTGATCTTGTGAATATGAATATACTAGTCTTTTATCTTATACTTAATTCTGAAAAGCAAATCATATTTGACACAGAAAAAATGCTTGCTTAATGCACCAGCTTTCTGATACCTCATGTAGATCTACTTTCATGACATGGTATTATACTATGTAGATGTACACTGAATGATTAGAAAAGAAAATGAAAAGAAGAAAGTGAGCCAGAAAAGCTAAGGAGTTTAATTCTTTTAATTATTTATTTGCTTAATTTTCAAAAATTTCTCAACATTTGAATAGGTCAGAATTCTGCCTCTGATTTTTTATTGCATGCATCCTCTGCCCCTAAGGTGATTAACTAAAGTATAGGTGGAAGTTATGTACATGAAAATACATAAATGTCTTCATTTTATTGCATCAGTAGAAAATGCGACATGACCAATGTCTTTATCTTTTCTCACGTTCTGTACTGTATTGAACAGACATTTGGTAAGCATTGGATGTGAGATGACCTGACATATCTCAGCTGAAAAGAACACAAATAACTTTCTACAAGGACAGGACACATGATAGCCTTGCTGGCCTTTCCCTGGTAACCAGGTTTTGAAAGACAAAGCTAAGTGAAACTCAGAGCGTGCACAGTAATATCTAGGATTTACTATTCCTGTAAAACCATGAAAGTAAGTACCTTTGAAGGGAAGCACTCTGTTTTGAAGAAATAGTGTGTGTGTGTATATATATGTAAATGTATGCATATGTATGTGTGCGTATGTGTATATATACACACTTTTCTATGTATATACATAAGTGTCTGTGGCCGTGGCTGTATCTACTTCAATCTATCTAATATATATATAGAGTAATTTTAAATAACCTGCTTGCTAAGTTAATAGAGACAACGAAAGGACTGTGAATCTGGTATGCAATACAACAATTCCTTTATTTTTCGGAAAAAATGGTATTTGTCTGTTCTGTACTCCTGCAATGTTCCTCGTGCAAAGCCAAAGTGGCACACGAAGCAGCTACTAAGGTGTGTCTGGAGTTCCACAAACCACAGATCTTATCTTAGGGCAGGAGGTGGTAGAAGTGACAGAGTATCTTAGGCTGTTAACTCCTAATCTGTTTTACATATATTAAAGACTATGGAGAGTGCAAGATCAAACCTACAGCCTCTGAACAGTTCAGAACAACCACACTTGTGTCAATATTTAAGCCCAGTTGAGTTTGCATGTGATTCCCAAAATAATAACCGAAGCTTAAGTATCACTGCTATTAATTTTGTTCTAAATTCAAAAGCAGCTCTGTTACTGCTATTAATACATCAATCATTCTCTGCAAGATTCCTGACTGTGATAAGCTGTGATATCCCAATGACTGGCAATGAAAAGCAAGTGTAACACTCTTACATGAGTGTTGCTTTCATATCCAGTTTACAGTACCCAAATATTTTCAGGCCTATTAATCTAGCAGTTTTTTTCCCTAAACACCACGGTGTAATATATCCAGCTGTAAACATTGTCAATTTTCCTAAAAGTGAACAAAATGTTTTTGTTATATTTTGCGGTCACTTTTCCCTCTCCACCAAAACCATGAAGAATATTGCTTCCTGTGGAATAACCTTTGTGCAACAGGAGTGGGGTTTGTGACACTGGTTTTTTTTTTTTCACTTCCTTCCAGTGGTCAGGCTATGTGGCATCATCCCAGGCTGCTGGGGTGCTTTGTCAAAGGCCGCCAGTCAGAAACTGGTGTCAGTCAAATCTAAGTCAGTGTCAGGACTGTTATGCAACAGTTGCTTCCAAGTTTTGCTTTAATACCTGGGGTTTGTGTTACTGATATTAAATAAAAATTCTTTGCAATGAATTTTAAATGAAGGAAAAGCTCTCACCAGAGATTTGTTAAAAGCAGGCTAACAGTTGTTCTCTTTTTTTTCCCCTCCTTTTTAGTAGAAGGGCTTTAAATTATATATTAACCAAAAAGGTAAACAGAATAAAATGGGCAATTAAATATTAATGGAAGATGTAGTGGAATTGTCCTGTGCAGCACTTAAAATGGCCTGAATGATTGAGCTGTGAATTGCTCTCCCTTAGGTATTGAAAAATTCATCAGCACTATTTAATAAATGTTCGTATTCGTAGCCACTCATGTTTACACTACAGCACTTCCAGGAGAGTGCTTACTAAAGAAAACATTTTAATGGAAGGTGAACTTTCCTGTACAGTGAGTCACCTTAAATTATACGGACTATGTGGCAGAGGAGACAGAGAAATCTCTGAACTGACAAATGAGAAGTCTGCATAACTTAAGAGCATCTTTCCTTAAAGAGAACCATCCATGGATTGTAAAGAGCTTTCTGAATCCAAAGCTATTTTGAAGCTTTTAAAAATTCATTTTGTTTGCATTTTAAAAATATTTAACCTTCACTGCCCATGTGAAATCGTCTTCCATGATGACTTGGGCTAAGGTTGTGATTATTCCTGGAAAGCCACCTGCCTGATCCAGAGGAAGGGAAAGAGTGGCAAAACAAAGCTTGCATCACAAACCGATCAAACGTTGAAGTAGTTCTTCTCCAGGTGACACTCTGTAGACTCAATTTCCATATGCAGCATATTAATGCTATTAAAATATTCATTAGCAAATTTACTGGGTTAATTAATGAATTCACACCAAAAACTTAGAAAATAAACAAAACAAAAAAAAAAATCCTGAGTGCTTAGTGTATTAATATGGAAACAAGTGAGGTCACAAGAACAGCTGTGCCTTATGTGTGGATTTTTTGCCGGGATGTGATTTGGTGGCTACTCCAGGCTGGAGGCAACACACTGCCGGTACCACTGCCCTCAAATTCTCCCATTGCTCCTGCAAGCCAGGCACAGTGCGGGTGAAAGCAACACGCTTTCTGTTTTCTGGAGGGTCGTGGTGGATACACTTTTAGCAATCCAGTGACCGCGGTGTGGTTTGCCTTTGTGTCCCTGTTCTGCTCCGGGGGGTGGGTTTTTGAATTTTGTTGTACGTGTTATTTCTCTCATTAGCGTGTTCAAGTCTGCAGCTTGGGGCAATGGTGGGACCACTCACACCTAGTGTTCAGAGCAGTGTGATCTTTGTCTTTTAGGTTATTAATCCAGCAGAGGTCCCTTCTGACCTTCGTGACTTTCCGATTCTGCTCATTAATTTTCCTCACAAAAAGCATGATATCCCATGACAGTTCAGTTTTGTGCACTCTGGCTGCTCCAGACATGCACTAGGGAAGTTTTTGACAGAAATACTTGGCTCCAAGTGAAGTTGTCTTGGTTGTGCTGTGCAGATTCACACAGTAGTTAAGGACTTGTGTCGCCTTGGCAGATGGATGAAGTTTAGAATAAAGTAGCGGTTTCTGTTAGGAGAATTTAGATTGCTTCTACTGAAATGACACGGTGGCATTGACTAAACTCCTAGCAAAAGATGTATTGGACAACATGGGTCTGCTGAATATTTTCTGAAGAGAGCTGCTTCACTGAAGGTTAGCATAGTTGGAGGCAAGATTTGACTCAATTACTATGCTGTGAGGGAACTAAAGTAGACTTCAGAAAATAATTTTCTCCCGCTTTCTCTAGCATGTGCTTTTGTCTGGAAGCTAAGTCAAATTCATCCTTTTCAAAATTCAGACTTGATTTCCACTAAGTGTTTCTCAGAGGTGAAGAGGCTATTTGCAAAGCTGCAGTAGCAACACGTGCCACAAAACAAGAATATGCTAATTACATTGTAGTGCTGTAAGGAGAAACTTCTCAGCTCAAAGACCTGCCCAGTGGAGCTGTGTCAGACAAACTGGATCTAAGAAATCCCATCCCTCTCTGTCACTGTCACAGGGATTGATGCATGCACAAGCAAAGAAGCAGATTATGGTTTCAACCATTGCATGAAATTACAACAGAAGTTGCAACTGTTTACAAACTTGAGCAAATCCTATTTATTATTTGCCCTTCTCATAATTGACTTCCTAAGAGGAAGAGTGTTTAAAAACTGTATGCATAGCAACTTTTCAAATAACCAAGATTATTGTATAATTGCTTTAAAAAACTCTTCCACAAAACACCTTGTCAGAAAGGAGTAGGAAGCTAAGTATATTAATATACGTTAATAATATGGCCTGGAAAAAAATCAAAGCTAATTAGGATTTATTCCTCAGTGGTAGCTCAGAACCCCACCATGGAACAGATTACAATAAAGTACTTCTCAGGGGATTAAAACTAATGCTTTTACATTTCCTTTGGTGGGTTTCTGGAGCTGTTAAGGGAACTGTAGATTCTGTTAATGTGGTGCAGCGTGTAGCTGTGATGTGGGAGACAAGGGTGCTGCATGATGACACAGAAGCTCCCAGGTGGTGTGACTGCATTACTGCTGACCGCCTTCACCAAAAGTGAAAGAAAAAAAAAAATTTGCCCCTAACTTGGGTCAGCTTAGTAGAGGAGTGAAGAAAAAACAAACGTGTTAGTAGCCCAGGTTCAAATTCATTATTTGTTTCCTAGTGATAAGGTTTAACATGACGGAATAAGATGAATTACGCTGTTCGCACTGCTGGCTGACATGGTTTAGCTGATTTCAGTAATTTCAGCTAGGCAGCCCTGGTTAGGAGCATAGCTCGTCTTGTTTTGAAGGCATATGCTCACTCAGAGAAGATTTAGGTGAAAAAGACTTTGTGCTCAAGCTACAACAAAAACTACACCACAGGTAATAAGAAGCTTTCCTTCCAGAGTGAAATGTTAAATTTTCAGATAAATAGAAAAATAAGACTATCTGCAGTACTACCATCTGGTTTCCCTGATCAGTGGCTAGTGATTTTAGAGCCTATGAACTGTAGTTAAAACATCTCTCTGAGTTCTTTAATGACAAGGGAAGGAATTGTAGATCACCTCCAGGCAGGCTCAGTGAGTTTGGCTCCTAGTTCTGTTGATAGAAGTGACAGGACTTCCCAAAGGTTTTTAGTCAGTAGAAGGTCCTTTCAATTACAAACATAAGTTATGGGAGACAGGCTACCCGGGACCTAGATAAGCACCACGTAGTCTGAGAGTAAATAACAGTAAGAAAAATAGTGTGTGTGACCTGGGCTGTTCCCTATCCCAGAAGTAAGAAGTAATGGAAGAATAAACATAGTGGTGATTCCGACTCTTCATAGAACAAAGCTATAGACAAAGGATTTTAGGGCCCTTATCAATTCATGTATTTTCTAAAAAATAATTGCATGAGTTTAATACTGTTCAGAGCATAGTTTCCTCATGGAAGAAGAGTGTTCTTGGCTCCCATTAGTAATTTGTGCTATAAATATGCTAGGGTTTTTCTGCATTCTTATTATCATCAATCCTCATTCCTAACTGGTCATCACGTGTGTCTGTATAGACGTTTAGAGATTGGTTTAAACTGGGTTTGGTTTAGGCAAAGCCAATTCAATCCTCATCTGAAGTGAACTTGATTTGAAGTAAAATAAGAGTTTCTAAATGTACAAAGTTAAATGATTTGCTTTTTACTTTAATATAATTAACCTGGTACAACTTATTTATATTAAATGGATCTATATAACCTGTACAGTTATAGAGAAACATTAAAACTCCAATTGGTTAAAAACTTCAGAATTAAACCTTCTCTTCTTTTGTAATAAAATTCCTGCAGACTGCCCATTCACAAGGCACTTCAGCAGGAAGCACAACTTTCAAAATTTTGTAAATAATAGCAAGCACTTCCTTACCTTTCCCTCCATCTCACAAAACTGTAGAAAATGGTTGCCTTTTATGCAACTTGGTTAAGTTAAAGTATCTGAAACAAAGTTTATTTTCGAAGCTAGCCAGCTGACACATCAAGGGACTAAGTAATTTCACATCACATGTCATGAGTTCACATGTGACACAGTATGATCAATACCTTGGCGAATGAGGGAGAGAGGGTACAAGGCTTAAATTTGAATGAAAAGTTTCTACACAAAGATCCCTTGTTAAAGATACTTAGTATTTTTAGTTTTCCTCACATGTACATGAGAAAACAGAGACATCTAATTCAGGATGTATGGCAAATCATGCTATTGCTGCATACGCTTTATTTGTAGCTAACAAGAAGGGTACAGATTTTCACTGGTTTTCATTTGCTGACGCTGGGAAGGATTCTTGTTCCTATTTTATTTGGAGATAATTTAAACCAAACATTTGATAAGCATCCTGCTTTTTTTTTTTTTTTTTAACCCACTTGCTATATTAGAAAAGAAACGCTGCTGCCTCTCGAAATCTGAAAGTTGTAAAGATTACCTCTTTTTTTTAAGAGGAGGGGTGGGGGAATTAATACCAGCCCTTGGCCAGAAAGTCAGAACTACTGGGTTTTTAGTGGAAAGAGTTTTAATGAAAATTATTTTCCTGGGAGAAACAACCTGTTTGGTTTTCTGGCTGGTCACCTGGAAAACTCTAATCAGTAGGTAGATGAATGTTGGCAGTAATTTTCCAGCCTTGTTGATGGAGAAGGGCTGAATTGGTTCTCTCAACCTTTTTGCCTTTCATCTTTTCAGGAGCAGGCAACTTGGTTCAGGCCCAGCAGTTTTTGTGGGAGGCTCTTATAAACTTCACTTTCACTTCCAGAGCAGTGGTTTCAATTTTTTTCTCGTGGAAAATCTCTTCAGTTTCCTACCAGAAAAGTAAGTTTTTCCACAGAAAATGTTGGTTTTGATCTAACTTTCTGGAAAGTACTTGGGCAGTTTTGCTTTATGGTCCCTGTGCTATCAAAAACAGTCTGTACCCACTTTGTATTTCATTATCCCCCCTCAAAAGCAGAATCCAAGCAGAATCATAAACAGCTTTTGAATACTTGAATTACTACTGGAAACATTGCATTTTAAATCAAGCTGCTTCGATTTGTATTGATGAAACAACAGACTACTTTTGCTGTCAATTCAAGTGCGTGTGGTATCTGAGAGAAGTATTGACTTAAAAAATAGGAAGCACTCAAAGTGCATAGTGATCTCTGGCTGCCTGTCTTATCCTAAGTACTATGAAACCATAACCCCTTCTTGAGGCTGCTAGTCACGCTTCATTCTTTTCAAGCTTTAGTAAAGAAAAGCCTGCTTGGATTTGTTTAGGGTCTTCCCCTGTAACTTTATCCTGATCCATTTTATGAACCCTTTCCCACTTCTCAGTCCTTTATTTATTGACAATCAGACTTCATCTTGCTTCGCTTTGTATATCACTCTCAGACTACCAGTCGTTTTCTCTGGAGAACAGATAATAAGGAAAAATGTATTTGTATCTCTCAATCTTGTTGTGGTTCTCTGCTGAAAAGTTCTCTTTTCCTGTATCTCTTAATTCCTCTTCTCCTTTCCTGTGCATTATTAACGTTGCCCCTAAATTATTTACTGTAGCTCTGTAAAATGTCATTAGTGAGAGTTGTTTCACTGGTGAGGAGAGCTAAAACCAGCTTGCAGAGGATTGAAGGAGAGTGAGAGAAGGAGAAACAGAAAGGCTAGAGAAATACCACTGTTTTGGAGAGGGGTAGAGGGTAGAAGCAGAGAGAGATCATTGTGAGAAAGGGCTGGAGCGTGGAATAGTGCTAAAGAGAGGCTGGGGGTGAAAAAGGGAATGAGTGGCGACATTAGGGAGAAAAATAAAGGACTTTTATTAACTTGAAAGTAGGAGCACTGACATAAAAGGCCATTACAACACATCCAGTGAGTGGATGGTAGTGGATGAGGCAGGAGAGGGGCTTGTACAACAAAGCAGAAAAATCATGAAAGTAACCTGAGAAAGAGAGAGCTGGTTCAAATGAATAGCATTGTTCCAGTTGTGACATGTAGAGAGCTAGATCCTGGGTATAGGAATGATGACATAGTTTAAAAATATTCATCAGGGTCCCGTGGAGGAAGGAGAAATGAAGATTTTTGGCAGAGCAAAGCTTTGGAAAAGAGTAATGGAAAAATGTTCATAAAAGAAAGACGAATAACTGATTGTGAAAACTCCTTAAGTGAAACTCTAAGGCACAGTTCTGACACTGCAGACAGAAGCTATAGGAAAGCAAAAATGCATATTCATGAAGGAGAGAAATGCAAAATGATGCTGACATAATGGAACAGATAGTAAGCTTAAAATTACAAATGCAAGAAGTGAAAGAAATGGAAAGGGAGGAAAACAGGTGATGAAAAAAAAAGTCTTTTAGGAATATGTAAATGTCTGAAAAATGGGGAAACTTCATTTTTTTCCTCCAGCAACCTGTTTTCTGCTAGGATTTTAAGGCATCTTTAGCTTCATCTTCCTTTAACATTATTTTGTGCCTCAGTTGCATCTTTTGCATGGCCTTTAGCTAAAAAAGACTTGGTGCATTCTCAGTTTTGGGATTTTTTACCATATATATAGTTTTCCTGTAAACACTGGACCATATTATACCAGCAATGGGGATATTTAGCATCTTTTCCAGGTCCTAGCAGACAGCAGCTCTGAAGCAGCCATTGGATCTCCAGGCTGAGACGTGAAAAGGTACATTTTCCAAGCTGTATGCAAGTATAACATGTGCAAATCCATTTATTCACTAATGGGGTTTATCCTTAGCTCCCTGTGCATAGCTTTGCAAATTTACTTACAAATGACCATACTGTAAAATTTAGGCTACTCCTGTGGGATAACTCTTTTTTTTTTTTCCTCAGTAGGTAATTAATACTTAGATAAATAATACATTTAGATTGAGAATAACTATTCATGTCAAAACCTGGCAGACTTTAAAGTGACATATTCACTGAATCTTTGTTAAACTGCAACAGTCTAATCCTTTTTGCCCTCCTCTGGCAGGTTTACCATGGAACTTAATACTGTACTTGTATGGGATTATGTCTCAGAATTGCAGATTGAGAGGCTGCACATGGATTCTGCATAGGGAATGGAGGATTAAAGACTGAGAATCTAAGTGTGGAGCATGGTTTCTTATGGTTAAAAGACTGAGTTTAACAGATAATTTTTGAACTTTTTTTTTTTTTTGAAACAAAGAGCCATAAACAGTTTTATCAAAATTACTTTGAACATAGCCGTAAAAACCAGAGATACCATGTATTTGCTGTAACACCCAATATGGCCCCCAGGGTGGAATCCTTCATGGGGATATTTGCATGTGTGTTTGAAAAGATTTATTGGGAAATACTGAATTATTTGAAGATGTTGTGGCACTTTATTTTAAAAAATGTTATAGTCCAGACCTTCCTCCAAATAGTTAACACATCATGTTTTGCTCCCTTGAACATTATACATAAGCAAAAACATTTTTAGGCAAATATGTCTGTTTGAAAGCCTGTCTGTAAGATAGTATGAAGGTCACTTCTTTGGGTGATCAAGACTCAAAGGAGTTGCATGAGAAGTATTTTCTGCATCTTTGTTTCATGGCAAACTTGGCTAACAAGATTCTTCCACTATCACATGCATTCTGCTAAGATCTCCAGCTTCCAGCACATAAGAGCAGAGGGCCAATAGGCTTCACATTACACTGTTCTGAACATCCAGAAAAGACTCATTTGGAATATTTATCATTAGGAATCTGACTTGTCATATAGGGGGAGCCGTGAATGTTTTGAGTGTAAATTGGAGAAGGACCCTCGGAGGCAAGATTTTGAATACGAGTGGCCCATCATTGTAGCAATATTCTGCAATCCCATCAGGTGGGCAGACAAGCAGACCGAAAACTGAGCCATTTGCCAGAAGGGAGTGACAGTTTGTTTGCTATGACAGATGACATTTTAGTTTCTTGACAGGCTTATTTCACAAAAGGAACAAGTTCCTACAAATGCTTCAAGATAACTATTTTCTGTTTTGTATATGGTTTTGTGGCAAGCCAAACAAAACAATGGAGTAAAAAATGAATGCAGAATGCTTTAATTTTTTTTTCATTTGATTATATATTGTAATACACACTGGGTATTTCTGGCGTTCTATTCACTGTACAGCCTTCCACAAACGTTGCTTTTGAAACTCTTTCTTTTGTCGCTGGGTTGATGTGAAAATAAATTATAGAGGCCAGAGATTTAACAGAACCCAGCTACTACTTTCATAGGTAAAAACTCAAGAAAAACTGAAGCTTTGAGATGAAAATCAGCCTTATACCATATTTTCAATACACCTGTCTTCACATGGCTAGGTATTTTAGAGGGTCTGTGGGAGAATGCTACCATACATTCGGTAAGGGCTACACATCAAGGAACTGAGAATAAAGTTGAGTGTTGGTCCTTGTTGTGAATGTTCTTGCATCCTTATTTTATTTCTTTCTTTCAGCATACTTTAAGAACGTGGAGGTGGGTTTTTTGATGTTTATTTAAAATAAAGGACAGGTATGGCAACTTTGTCCCTGAAATTATTGACTTATAACACAGAAGCCCCTTCAGGATGATTTATGGTAAAAACACACAGGACAATCTCCAGGCATTATCTCTAGCATGTTGAAATGCTAAAATCTTGGTGTTGATAATGGATCTGCAATATTAAGAAATCAATAACCTTATGAATTAAAAAAAAGAAAATTATTGGGTGGGTGTTATGTAGTAACTTAGGAATACTTAAAAGTGTTTTCATGCTTCAGGAAATATTAAAAATTTTTATTTGAAACTCATAAAATGTCTTATAAAACAAGGTTAATACAAAGGAATTTGTGGGGCTCCAGGTCCTCAAAATTTCTAGGTACTGGGGCATTAGGTGTATTTTTCTTTTGCCCCTAAGTATGAAAGTTGTGGCTAAAAATGTTTGACTGCTTATGCTGTTATGAAAATGTATTTTTTCCTTTATTTATCTTGTCTACTTGTCATTCAGTGCTTAGGAGGTGATCATGGAGATAAACCAAAGCAAAGTGTTTCTTTAAATACTCTTACTCTTAGGTAAGCAGAGTTACTACAAACCCCAGCAATGTGGATGCCACATGCTCCCAGAGACTTTTAGGTAGAATAATTACGGATTGAAAAGTAAGCAGAGGTCTGTCATAAGAAGAGGCTAGCAGTACAACTATCTCCATAGACTTAAGAACAACATATGTTCATGACCAGTGTTAAAAACCTTTGAGAGGTGTGGAGATGCATCACCCTACAATTGTAGCACAAACTAACTCACTTTTAACTCTGATCATATTAAATGTGATGAAGAATATACTTAAGCTATATTTGTTTCTGAACATATTTAGGAGCTTTGAAATTAAAACTAGCCGGGGAGAAAGGTCCATGTTTTACTTGAAAAGTAATTTCTCTTCTCCAAATAATAATAATGTCACTTTTCAAACATTTTTTTTTCTGATAAAGGACAATATACACCAAGAAAGAGATATCTTTTCCTCTTCTTTCCCTATTTCGTCCCATGAGATTTTTCATTAAGGTGAAGATCTACCATCATGGAGGAAGTACGATTTTGACAATTAACATCACTGCTTTGTGTGCTCTTTTGAGGATAAAGGAAAATGTGGACAGGCTGCTTATATCTTGATGAAGGCAGACACCGTAACATTGTAATTGAAAAGAGAATCACGCAGATGCTCCTGAGAGGTTAAGACTTTTAAAATCATGTTATACGTATATTCATAACATTTATGTGTGTGTCAATTCAGTCTTTACGTTACAAAACGGAATGCAATCAAATATGATAGAGGTGGAATAACACAATAGGACAAATAATGTTGGCTGGTTTCCAGTGAAATCTCCAAGACTTTCATCAGCTCTCCTCTACACAAAGTGCAAGTGTCTTCAGAGCTTATGACAGGCACAGTGTGGAATTACCCTTACGTGATGCTCAGCTTTATTTTAAAGTTG
Organism: Pluvialis apricaria; assembly: GCA_017639485.1. NCBI lineage: Eukaryota > Metazoa > Chordata > Aves > Charadriiformes > Charadriidae > Pluvialis > Pluvialis apricaria. Next base: position 44,008,592 of record CM030044.1, on the reverse strand, counting down.
TTTGTTAAAATCACCATGACAGTTCTGTACAATGAAATGAGTGCAAGTGCCTTTTTGAAGGTTTGACCCTGAAATAAATGGGAAAGACTTGGCAAATGCTGCTGTGAACTGCAAAACATGAAAAGCAAGAAAATCTGTAGGTCTCCAGTTGTGACAGCTCAACAGTACTGTATTTATCTAGATGGGAGGAGAATGCTAAGAGCAGCAGGCTGTGCTGGATGCTGAATGGCATAAAGCAGCTGGATAGATAGGTATCCTGGAGTCCCACAGTGGTGGGATTTTTCTAGGAGAAAACAGAATGACATGTCTATCACAGCTTCACTGAAATGAGAACAATTCAATCTCTTTAAAAACTCCATTCTCTATTCCACAAAGCATGTTTTTAATGCAAGATTGAAAGACGAGAGTCTGTCCCATTGAAATGGATCTCATGTCATCTCCGCATAAGCTCCTGTACTTTTTTGCGATTTTTCGCTGTTGTTTGAAACTTCCAGTCTGAGGGAGGAAGGGGTATTCTACTGGTGAGAACTGAGTGAATTCACTGAGCTCAATGCCTGCTTGCTGCATTAATAAAAATCAAATGAAAAAAGCAATCTGATTAAATTATGTGTGCCTTTTCCTATGCCGGTGGAGCTTAACTAAGCAAACAGAAGCAGTGAAGTAAATCAGTGTTGGTTTATTAAAGATCAGAATTCAATATCTCAATAGTTGAAGGGCTTATGCACCAGTGTTCTCACTGTTTAGCTTTTCTATGTAAAGAATGTAAACACAATGGCACTGTGGGGACTCTTGTTAGGAAAGTGACACTTAGAGAAGCCTAGTTTTCTTGCAAGGAAGATGCTGCTCTCTCTCTTACTTCTTTTCTCTTGCCAAAACATTATCATGAAAACAGAAATCTTAATATTGTTTGGTGATGGTGATGTCATCTTCTCTAACAGAGGCATTCTCCTTGAAATATCCTTTGGGCTTGCAGATAGAAATGTCCCTTACCTTGGCTGCTTTTCTTTTAATACTCTTATCTGCACAAATACAGATTCCCCCTCACATTGATCTTAGTACACTATCAAGATAGCAGCTTTTTTTGTGGGGACGGGGAGCAGGGGGAAGAAGTTAAGGTTACTTAATCCAGTCTTTAGGACTCTCAAAGTTTATACATTGCAAGATTGCACTCTCAGTATTAGGGGGCTCATAGGAGACCTCCGGAAGAATTTATTGCAGTCTGCAGGGTGGAAAAGCTGTCAGTTAACTCCATCTTAGTGATGTAAGTAAGGTTTGGCTTCTGCAAATTTAGAAACCAAAACACCCGCTCCTAATGACTGGGGTTGGTTGATGGTTTTGTTATGATCAGACCAAGTACAGACCGAAGATTTCAAATGATCCTTTTATACTTGCATCATACCAAAGATGATCAATCTCCATACCTAAAAAAGGGCATCACACCGTGCAGAACCGTGCTTGCTGGTGCACTTGTAGGAGCTACTCAGCTCTCCCTCCGAAGGCACTTTTACAGACAGGCAGTTGTCCAAGTATTATTAGGTATTAAGTCTTATATTTTGTCTGTAGATACAAACTCACATACTGGAATATGAGAGTTCTGTAAAAGAATTGCACGTTACATGCCTAAGACAGGTCTGTCTTTGGTGCTAGTATTCAATATAGTATTAATATGCAGTGAACTGTTTTATCCTCTCTCCTGTCTTTGCTGGCAGTCACAGACTGAGCAAAGCCTTGGTAATTGTACTTAACAGCAGCTTTTGTCTCAGAAAAACAGAGATAAGAGGCACCCAGTCAGAGAGATAAACAACCAAGAACACATATGCATTGGTCTTTAGAAGCACAACTCCTTCTGCTTGTATACTGGGAACCCCTTGGCACACATGGTGGTTTGCATAAACTAAAGAGCTCTCATGCACTGCTTTTGCATGCTGCCCTGATGTAGACTCATTCCAGAGCGGCACGAAATTTCCAGTTGTCAATAACTAGAAAATTTCATTTTCTTCACTGCTTGGATTCTTCAAAACTTGAAGAGCTCAGTGAAAGTTATGAGGGTGGATGCAGGCAGTCATAAAGTTATTTTCTTGGCTAAGAGCTAGGTCCATGCCACAAGTAAGCTTGGCAAGAACTATCTCTTTCATTAAATAAGTGACTTCCAAAAAGCTAGGATTAATGCCACATTGTGTAATATGTGTGATAAAAGTAAGGGTCATCATCAGAGCTGCTTGGAAATTTTCTAATAAAGCAGAATTTGTGGCACCCTGGGAAGCCATGTGGTCTAGTGAAACACAAGCACCTGCAGCTTCTGGCCAGGCATGTCATATGATAGACCTGCCTCAAAGTGTTAGCTACTGCTGAGGAAAAATGATGTTCTTCTATTAGCAATGATAAAATGAGGAGAAATGTCATTGTCACTAAGCAGATAGAAGGAAAGAAGCAAATATGAAATAATTCCTCTTTCCTGGCTCGTGGGAAAAATTGAAAGTTTTGGGTTCAGCCCAGTTAATAGTAAAATGAAATAGCAAAGAAATACGGATTTGCTTTGAAAAACTACATGAATTTGTGTGGATTGAAAAACATTAATGTGGGATGGTGAGTTTCAGGACAGATGAATTCAAAGAATGAATTCTCTCATCTGTGCCTCTGGCCCATGGGGAGAAATTACATTCTTGAAGTTTCTTCTTGAAGACTGTGAAGAATTTGGGAACGATCTTGAAAGATGAGATTACTATTAATTTTGCAAGTGCTGGATGGCAAGGGAATCTATCTAACAAGCAAGGACTGGGACATGGTTTAGTAGTGGTTTTGGCATTGTTAGGTTTGGACTCGATGATCTTAAAGATCTGTTCCAACCTAGACAATTCTATGATTCTGTGATTCTATGACTGTCTAAATGTGCAGAGTCCAGAAAGGGGCAGAGGTAAGGAAAAAGCAAGAGTGGTGAAGGGGGACACAGACCAGTTTGCATCTCAGCCTACAAAGGGACAATTGGACTATTGGAATATAAGACTATAAGACTATTGGAATATAAGAAAACAAGTTAACATTCCCTCCTAAAAGCTAAAGTGTCTCTCCATTCCATTCAATGTCAGTTTTTAGCCTTAAATCAAAGAGTATCCCAGACCTCACCTTGCTTGTTCAGACCCTTTCTAGGTATTTATAAAGTCAACAATCTAGTTTCAGTAGTTCTTTCATGGCAGTATGTGAAGAAAGCTAAGTGAAAATCTCATTTGAACACTAAGGAGCAACAAATATAGCAGAGAAAAATTAAATTGGCAGCTATTTTCTGACTCACCTTAAAAAGAAGATAAGTTTTTTTTCCTTGGATGCTAGAAGAAACCCGAGCTACCTGACCTGCTGTAGTTTTTGATCAGGGTTAGAATTTCTTGACATGTGTAAAAAGGGGAGGGAGAGGAGAAGCTAACATTACTAACCAAGTCTATGGACAGTGCTAATGACAAAGTGTCAATATATAAAATCTACCAGTTCCATGTTGAAACGTTAACACTACCCAGAAAAAAAATAAAAAAAAAAGGTGCAAAAGCTAGATTGGTGAGATGAGGTCATGGACATGCTTTATAACTATTTAAAGCTGTCTCTTAAATACTTGGAAGGTTCCTTTGATAGCACCTGCTCTCATTCAGAAGACTGTATATTCAATTCCCTTAGCAGAAGCTGGACTCCAACCCAGTGCTGACTATACAATCCATTACTAAATAAATGCTGGCTGGTTGGTAGCCATATTGACCTTTAGTGAGATACTGAAATCCTCTTGCCAACATTCCCACCTCCTGCTTAATTGGCACTGTATAAAATGTGTTTCCCAGGGAGTGTACAACAGCAGTCATGGTCGCCTGCAATATTAACAGAGCAAAAGAAGCATGTAATTTATTCCTCTGAAAAATGGATGCATAATAAAATCCAGCATAATAAATCTCTTTCTGCAAGGATTATGATGACTGCAAATAGGCACACCATGGTCTATTTGCACAGTACTTGTTTCATCCAAGAAACTATTCTGGTTTTGTACCAAAGCCTTAGCGGTACACTTGGGTGGCACCACAACGCACCTTTTATTAAAACTCAAGTTTATCTTTTTTGTTGAGACAAATTAGTCCTGTTATTAAAATTAATTGTAAATAAGAAACTGTTAAATATACCATAAAGATATATTTCACCACAACATATGACAGAGAGAGATTGGTTGCTGATGCTACCATTTCCATCGAATAAGACTTCAATAATTTCTGAAATTATTGAAGACATTTTAACTTTTTGAATAAGTATGAAGTGATGACATGAAAGAAAAGATAAATCCCTTCAATAGATGATACTGGAAAGGGTTATGTTAGGACTATGTACTGCCAGAACACTAATAATGAAGTTAATTAAGTCAGTGAATTTTAGTGTATTTTTTAGGGTTATTGTTTAGGATGCAACTCTGCATGTACTCCTTTCACCAAACACCATAAGAAAAATTCATACTTTGTATTGGTGCAACAGCTTCTATAGAAACCATCCTTGCTATTCTGAAGCAACCTAACAGGTTTTCTTTGAAAGATTCTTTTATTATAGATCCAGCTGTCTTTACTTTGAAAATAAGAAAGGCCATTTCCTCTCCCTCTGCCTATAAAAAAGCCTGGCAACAAATATAGTAATTGATTATACGCAAAAGTTACCCTTGAAACATATCTTGTGTATTTATAGGCAGCTTTCAGCACAACAGGTAGAAACAGAAGAAGCATCACACGAATATTCAGCTCCCTGGAGGCCACCAGCAAATGTTTCAAAGGTCTCCCTAGAGGGGAAAAATAGCATTTTACCGCAGAAGTCACAAATTTGCAAGTCTTCTGGGCAAACTATAAAATTCAATGATTCAGCCCCACTAGAAATCTCACCATGTTTACCACGATGTGTCAGCATTACAAAATGCCATTTTTTCTGCCTGTGAAGTTTTAAAAATGGAATATTCAGTGTGTTTCTGAAAAGATGGGAAAAACCTCAAATAATATTTTGCGTGAATTTTCCCCCCTTCCTTTTGTCTCAACACCCATGTAAATATTTTTTTGATAACTCTATGGATCTGGTCTGATAAACACGATTTCATTTACAATGGAAAACAGTGAAGAGATTAAGTCAAAGTACTTACCCACTGTAACACATCCATCAGGCCCATGATTGTTTCCTGCTCACAACTAAGCAGATATTGATGTACCTCATTTAGTGCATCAGAATAATCTCCTTAAAGACAAAAATGCTTACCTTTTTCTATTTCCCCTTGTAAGTAGAAATGAATGCCCTTGGATCTTTAACCTCCACCTGGACATAGAACAAAGAGAATGGAGGGCCTTGCTTTACCATGGAGCCCACTGGCTGAAACCCCGAGCAGCCGTACTGCAGCTAGCTCCATATCCAGCTGCACTGTCACCCGCGGCTCCAAAAACCTCCCGTTGCCTTCCTTGCAGCAAGAATTCCCTGGCATACAGAGCTTGACCCCAATGCCTTTAGCTTCAGCATGAGGATGTTGCCTCTTGAAGCCATGAGGGAACTGGATTACTCCTTTATTGATCAATTGTTGAGTTAGCAATCAATGGGTAATTGACTGTTAACCTCCGTGAGATCACTCATGTGCTTAAGTCAGGCACACAGTTAAATATCTTGCTGAACAAGTGCCTACATACTGTCTGTGGCTTCTGTACACAGATTTGTCAGCTTTACATTATTCAAAGCCACGTAAAAAAATCTTCCATAAACGAGCCACACAGAAAAGAATAAACCCGTTAAAGGGATAGATTTACAGAGCACTACCATTCCATATTTAAGAGCCCCCCTCTCTCTCTGTTATTACTAAGGCAATCAAAGGTGCCTTGAAAGATTGCTAAAAATGATTAAGGGTGCTTTATTTTAGATTGATAACTGCAGTAGCAAGTGTGAGAAGGAGAGCGAGCAATTGAAGTGGATGGGATCATTGTGTGTCTGCCTAACATCACTGGCTTAACGTTTGTATTTTAGACTGTCTCTTGCCTAATAACAGCGTGTAGTGAAATAAAGGGTTCGTTCTGGAGGTAATTGTTATGTGGTGGAATATAAACAAGACCCATTCTGCAGTATATTTACCACAGTGCATATTTATGAGTTGGGTTTAATTAAAAGTCAGGAACACTAGAGCTATTTTTTAACTAGATGCCTATTATCTAGTGTCAAATGCTTGGTTTTAATCACGCATTTTATACCATCGTGACCTAGATCACTGCCTGTGACATACGAGATAGTGTGTTGTCTTTCCTGAGAAGATGTAGCCAAGCTTGATGGATGTTTTCTCATTCCTAACCTCATTACTACTGGCTTCCCATCCATCTAATAAAATGCTATGATAGAGAGTGGGAAGATGCTATAAATCATAATATTCCAGCCGCTCCAAGCAGATTCATTAGAAATGCTGACTATATATCTCACACACAGAAAGTCAACACACAAAGTAGGTTGCTGCTTCCACCCGTGCTGGAGACATCCCCTCACTCCCTCCAGTCAGGTTAGGATTTGTTTTTAATGGCAAAGATGACATTTAATGAAGTTCTGGGTGGCAGGCTGCTTTGACCTGATTAACCCAATAAATATTCCAGCTGTTATTAGTTTTAAACTGTGCTGTAGCCTGTTAGCTCACTCGCATCGTTACTCCACCACCAAGAACACATAATTGCTAACTAATGAACTATTTTTTTTTTGAGTGAGGTAAGAAACCGAGACATCCTGCTTTCCTGCTGCTTTTCCGGTGTTCTCCTTAAGAAAGGGCATCCTGTTTCTCATTTAATTTGGGCTAGGTTGCTGAAGGCAGTATATAGGGGAAGGGGAAGAATCTGTCCTGTCTGTCTGTCTGTGCTTTCAGTCTATGAAAGTAAACGTGGCTACGAAAATAAAAATGTCCCATACTTGTGCCTGGAGAAGGAGAACTGAAATGCCTGCATCCTCTGAAGTCTAGGCTACGAATTTGCACTTCAGAGTCATATGGCATTTTATTTAGATTTTGCTTTTTAGTAGAATCTATGTGCTTGAAGAGGTAACAACAGCTGTGATCTTGGCAAAAGGGGCAGGGTCACTAAGGGAAGGAAAAACCAGTAAAAAAAAATGAAACAACAAGCAATCTTAACACAATTCAGCTCTAAAAAATGCAGTGTGATTGTGACTGTTGCTGTTCCAGGCATCTGGATTTTCATAATGCTCCTGTGGCAGACTCTCAGAGCCGCTTTACATTCTCCTGTGCAGTTTTCTTTGGTCACAAATTTCATGCAGCCATTATGAGCGTGTCATTCAAAGGATTTTGGTGGGAGGTCAGCCAAAGTTGTCTACCTGTAGCCTGGTATGTCTTGGTACTGCAGATCTCACAGAGATCTCTCCCTTTGGACTGAGTTTGTTGGCATAGTCATAGTATCCAACCGTCATTTATTTCAAATACATTGCAATTAATAATATAAAAAACATCAGTGGCCTTTCCATTGGAATTGAAGCAAGATATATATTGGTCCTTAGAATTATTTTCTTTCATTGTGTGTGACATGGGATGTCAGGCAAGCATATGGGTATAAGCGGACTGACGGAAGGCAGTGGTGCATACAGCTTCCCAGAATTCATCAGGGAACACCAGTGGGCTCTTCTGTCTGTGCTCAAAGGCTGTTTTGCTCCATTTTGGGGAAACGAGATAGTATGTAAGCTGGTAGTATTCTTTATTAAATCCTTGAGGGGGAAATGCAATTGTGTTTGTATGCTATCTGCAAGCAGCGTTTTCATTATAACTCACTGTGATCTCCAGTACTTAGTGTCAAACTGTTTCAGGGGAAATGATTGATAGCTGTTATTAGTAATCCACGGCTTTATGAATGTACAAATTAAAAGTAATCAGAGAGAGAGGGGAATTGTACATCAGTTAATATAATCCATTTATTTTGAAACATGCACTAAAGAGTGGCATTCATCTTTATTGCAATGGCAAGTTTCAGCTTTGTGGTGATATTCTTAAGTAGATGATGGTAAAACATATAAAGGATTCACTTTAACAACATAGTGGCCACTTTCTAGTCCCTGAAACATTCCTGAAGTTAAACCCAGGGAACAGCAATACCTCCCTGAACGGCAATGAACAATTTAAAAGTGTCTGTCGAATGACACTCCCACTGGGGAGGCATGAGGACCTCTGTCGCCTACAGACATCTCACCTGATACTGCACTAGAGCGCAGACATGAAAGGGCTACTGCCTCCCTCGGCCCCTTTCTGCCCCTATAAATCTAAATCCAAATTGACTTCTGATTGGATGTGTCTGGAATAATTACGTAAAGAATTGTGATGCTCGGTTTTTGGTTTTTTAGGTTTGCAGTTTTGTGTTTATTTATTTAATTATTTAAACACACTAATGAAACATAAGAGTTATATGCCAGTATGCATTAAGACAATACAATAAGATGGGCTAGGATGACTGCAGTTGAATTGTCTGGCAATTATTCTAATTACCTTTAGAATTAAACAGGAAAAACTGCATTTTTATGCTTGGTTTTTGTTTTTGTGGGTTTTTTTTAAAGATATTGCATTGTTGCATTGATCTATCACTATCAGTGGTGTCAACAAAAGGATTATTAATACAGAGAATGTCTTCTATAAAGATGATTATTTTTGTTTAAGATCTACACAATTAATCCAGGAAGATAAACACGCAGAACACAAGCTATTTAGAAGTATCTATTGCAACCCATGCTTGTACTGTGTCTGTTTAATCTGTTGAGTTTCCTCCTGAAGAGACCCATGGTTAGGAAACACTTTTTGCCCTGCATAAAAGCAGAGTCGTGGAGGAAGAAACCCAGAATTATCATGACTGAAGGAAAAATATATATGATGCCAGAACCATCCCTGCTTTGTGATATTGTTGTTCACAAATTGCTAACACGGTTAGTACATATGAGCGAAGAGGCACACCACAATGTGTTACCGTGTGCCCTAAAATACGAAAAAAAACTGTCACTGACTGGAATTTATTGGAATTCAGTTGATATTTGAAGGATTTGCTCTTATGCACACAGGTCTACTGTATTCAGGTTTTGCTGGTCATGGAACGCAAGAAAAGCACTTCATGTTTATGCACTCCCAATTCTCATAGAATAGTACAAGTCTAAATTTGTATTTACTTCAGGATGTAATTGGAAACTGAAGGCTATCATACTTTGTTTACTATGTCACTTTGTCTAAAGGTGGATTTTATAAAGTTTTCATGATTTTCATATAAAATAATAGCAATATAGAGGCAAGAAAACCCAAATTGGTAATGTTTTTTGGGGGGAAAAGAGAAATGTAGTGAACTTTTAGTAATATGGGCAATGATTATAGGTAATAGGGGAACGTAAATTCAGAATGTCTTATTTTTTTAAGATTAAACACGAATTCCAATGTTTATTTTAACATGGTAACTGCTTTTAGCATAATTGCTTTGCAGTCGAGATATCTTTACAGATCATAGGATATAGGTAACATGGGTAACATGGTATGTGGTTACATGGTCTTATCACGGACCGTATATTGCATACCACCTATATAACCTACCACCACACAAGAAGCTCCAGAGCCTTGAAGTTAGATTTAGGGGTGAGTAGTTGCTATAATTTAGAAGAAATAAAAAAGAAAAAAAGAAAAAGAAAGACAAACAAACAAACAAAAAACTTTTTGCAGACACAAACTGTTATTTAATCAAATAAAAAAGAAATAGGGGAAAGGCCAAGTAAACACAGAAGGATATTAAAGGAACGTTTTCTTAAAATGATATAGAGATTCAGTTTTATTGTCTTTGTTAAATCTTCATGTCCTGGCTTCAAAACTGATATGTAAGAGCTACTGATTATTATAAAACTATGTAATTAATCTTTGTACACAAGCATTTGTGTACTACATTTGGCAGCATGTCAAGTTTATTTATAGTAAGACAAATCTAGGGGATAATATCAGGTTTCTTTCCCTCATTTTCTCCGTTGCATCAGAAGCATAGATCTCTCTCACCACGTTATGCATCTGTACCTGCTCAGCCTCCCACCGAACTGTGTCCGTGTCTATTTACTGACCTTGGGTTTTAGTAACATGTAGAAGAATATTGTAACAAACAATTGTATTCAACTTGAAGTAAATAAGGATAATTTTAGGTGCAACTGTTTTCTGAATTAGGGATTCTGGGGGTACTATTTAGTCAATCCCAGCTGAGAGAGAGAAGAGGACATTTTGCTGTGTAAAATCAAGGGGAAATCATGGTTTGATTCCTGCAGTAGAGGTGGAAATCATTGGAACAGAAATACTTCCTCAGTCCTGAGCAATCCAGGAGAGACATAATATGCTATTTCCTTTCCCAGCAAGTCGTTTTAATTCTGTCCCATCTTCCATTTCCTTTTCTCCACTTTTTTCCATGCCCTCACAATCCATTGCTCTTTTCATCTTTAACTCACTCTCTCCAACTATGCTCCTTCTTCACCTGAGAGATGGATTGGTCTGAGTGTCTCACTAAGCTCATGATGGGTTCTTTCATACTTCTGGTATCTGCTTTTCCCCATCAGTGATGAATAAATCAGTCTCTCTCCTTTTTCCCTTCTTGCCCCTTTTTCATAGTAATGTGAACTAGCACTGTCTCAAGTTAGGAGCAAACCTGACACACGTTCTTGGTCAGAGTTTAGGTAAGGCTCTCTACACACTGATGCATATCATAGAATCATAGAATCATAGAATCATAGAATGGTTTAGGTTGGAAGGGACCTTGAAGATCATCGAGTTCTAATCCCCCTACCATAGGCAGGGACACCTCCCACTAGACCAGGTTGCCCAAGGCCCTGTCCAGCCTGGCCTTAAACACCTCCAGGGACGGGGCTTCAACAACCTCTCTGGGCAACCTGTTCCAGTGCCTTACCACCCTTAAAGTGAAAAACTTCTTCCTAATGTTTAATCTAAACCTGCCCTCTTCCAGCTTAAAGCCATTCCCCCTCGTCCTATCACTACATGCCCTATATGTGCTTGTACTAGTGGTACAGAGGTGCAGATGGTGTATAACATTAAATTGATTTTAACTTTTAATTATTTCTCATTTTTTAGCTAAGTTTTCTGCAAACTTCTCTGACACAAAAAGTAACCATTTTGTTTTAACCTCCCTCTTATTTCCAGCTCTCCCTTCATGACTTTCACAGACCATTCATTATATCTTCATATTATTGGCAAGCAACTAGAAGCAGCAATTTAAGTGGTTTTAGTCTTGCCGTATTACTAAATATCTGTATCTTCGGCTAAATTTCTGGACCTCCTCTACAGGTGTTTAAGCCTAGAAACAGAAGCAAAATCTGAACTACTTACTTGTAATCTTCCCTTTCTCTTCACTGTAATGCACACACCTGCTCTGTAGCTATGTGATATATAATCAAAAGAGTGCAGGTGCTCAGTATGATTGAATTGAACCCTTCCATTTAGTCTATTGCTTTTCTAATTCAGGAGTGATGCTCAGTGGGTGTGATTGAAGAGATCTCTCTCTAATTATGGAGATTTCTCTGTGCAGTGTTGGAAGACTTTTTTTTTTTTATTATTTACACTGTTCAGACTGGCAGTAATATTTCTGTCTGCCAATGTCAATTACATTGCTCTTGACTGGTGCAGATCAGCAGCCTGTGATATCTTTGAAAAGCCAGTGTGTATCACATGTCACTAGCAGACATATTAATGTTTGAGTTGAGGAGTGCAAGTGATGTAACAAGATTAGATGGCACTGATATAAAGGACTGACTCTAAGCCCATGAATAACCAAGAAACTGCTAGATGACAACTGCCAATTATTTACTGCCCCTGTCCAACATAGTATTAATAGCTGGGAGTCTCCACTTTTCCTTTCTTTCTCTCTCTCTTTTATTAGCTTAGTGTTCAATTCATCAATTTTACAGAAGTAACATTATTTTCAAGGCATTTTGCCCTGAGCTGTTATTAAGTGATTAGCAAAAAAACTGAACAAGCCACGCTGAACTATATCCTCTGACATGCCAGAGGACCTCATTAACCAGAAAGGATTAACTAGTTTCAAAGGTATTTTTCCTTATCTTAGTTGTTAACACATCACATCTACTTTAGATTATTTTTTTGTCTTTTCTAATACTAAACAATGCGGTAGGAAACAATTCTGTCATGGAAAGGAAACTAAGTGGTATGGTTTTTTTCACTCATCTCTGAGAAGAATAACTCTATACTTTTTAAATAACTCAGCTACGATTGAAAGAGAATACAATATGTCTGAAACTGTAGCTGGATGAAATTGCGTGGAGTTGCATGGCCCAGGCATCTGCCATGAACCTAACTCCTCCAACAATAATATGCAAAAGGAAACCCCTGTTTTTCATATGTTCTTTCTTTTTTTTTAAATAACTGGGGTTTTGCATTCTATTTTTACTCTGTGTTTTCAGGCACGTTTTTATTACCTTCAGCTCCATGGGTTCAATTACTTCTTGCAGGTGGGTGGGTAGAGCTAACTAGAATAAATGATACTTTAGGTAAAGGGGTCTAGACAGACAGGGGAGACAAGAAACTAGGGAAGACATTTACTGATGTTACGCAACATTCACCTCAACAGGAGAAATGTAATGAGCGTGTTATGTATCCCAGACTGTGCTTAGTTTAAGCTTCAGCTCATGCAACTAAATTTAAGCTAACCAAATTGTCCCCTGCAGCTTCAAATGGGTAAGACACATTTCTTCTAAACAGATTGTGCAGTGACTGGCTTAATAAAGGTTTATTGAAAAAGAGCATTAGTTTGCAAGCATAAAATAGATAATTATGGTTCTTGAACTAGACTTACTGCCCTCTTCCAGTGTGTAAGACTAGATGGTATTATGAACTGAACATTACAAATACTGGATTATTGGTGCCTTTTTACATTTCTACAGCAGTTCCACTGGCAGACTAAATGTCACCAAATAGACACAAAACTCAAAAATACAACTGAAAACTTTTAAGTTTAAATGTAGCAGCCTAGTTACTATTTTTAACAACTTTGATAAATCAGGATTAACCATGTGTCTTTTATCATCAACTAACTGACTTCCAGACTTTCAACAAAGCCCACATCTGAGTGCACGTCTCCTGTTGGGAATGATAATCGTATGCACTAGATGATAGTGATAATGATAGCATAAATGAAGTAAAGTAGCCCTCTACTTCTGCATGCCTCACAGTTTTCTGGCACACGTGTTAGTATCTTTTTGTCAATAAATATTTGCATATTTATTTTTGTGGCATTATTTCTGAATATATACTAACACTTGTCAGCAGATACAATAAGTCTGTTGATTGCATACTCACTAATACAAGTTTTTGTACTTTGTCATAGATTAAATATTTTTTTTTACCATTGAGAGATTTTGCTGTTCTAAGAAATTATTTAGTGCTTGAATTCTAAAGGATATAAAGAGATACAGAGGATAGTCAAAGGACTTCAGCTGCATATACCTTATATTACCATCTAGCCTTGTTTTATGTCAGAGAAAAGCACATTTGCTTGTGTTTGTGAGGTACAGATAAGAAAGAACACAGATCTTCTGGCACATATCAATAAAGCAGAAAAAAAGTTGCATAACAGCAATAGCAGTCTGTTGGGATAACAGATTGGTGCCCACTAGTAAGGGGGCAAGACTCATAATTCACAAGCAATGAAGCCACAAGTGAATTATAAAGGTCTTGTCCTCCTTCAATGGAGATAAATGAGTCCGTCTAGTACAACCAATCATATGATCTGTTTGGATAGGTCTTCTTTGTCCATAATCCTTTCTTATATAAAATTTTTTGGATGGGTATCACAATAGAGAATAAAAAACATTCCACTTTTTTCTTTACTCTGTTGCTAAGGATTCTGTACTCTGGTGCTGAAGTGTTGAAGATGTTGCCTGTTTTTCTTTCTTATTTTCATCTAAAGCTTCATTAAACTCATCATATTTGGTAACAGGCATATGTGACAGGACCAACTTTGGTTGGGGTTTTTTCCTTAACTGGTCTATAAACTCACTTTTTTTGCTGTTCTTACTATCACTTACTTACTATCACTACACTTGCGCCCTCCCACCCCATGCTTCCAAGTATGATTGCTTCTCTGGTGGTCACATTTTCCAGTGCTCCGTGGACAAAGGAGGGTAAAAGTCTGTCTTTAAAGCAGTAGACTGCTCCTGTTTCACCACTGGTGGTGTTTGTCATGCAAGCCTGGAGCCTTATTACTGAAAAATCATTATGCCAGGGGCTGCATCCCTGTTCATGTGGCGAAATTTAAATGTGACCAGTCTTTTAAAAGTCATGATAACTATGGGTCTTTATATAAGGTAGCCTCTTATTAAAGGTATAGGTGTTTTGTGACACAGTCCAGCATTTGCATAAGATAAAGCAAAACAACACCTCCAAACTTTTATAGCAATTTTATTTGGTATGTTTTGAATTATTTGTTTGATCATTCATTTGTACGCCTGACAAATAGGTCATATAAACTGTGGCATTGGAGTTAAAGGGTAATCTCAGAGACAGAGTGATATCAAAATCCTCATTCTAAGAAGTAATTAAGAATACAGGCAATGCAAGCAGAGATGGCAGCAACTGAAGTTCCATACTGATTTTTCATTGTAGGTGTTTTCATTTCCTTATCAATTTGACAGTTATGCCAGCTGTGACTGAAATTTTTGTTTCTAAGTGTCTTTCTAAAGCAGATTTAAACAAAAACAAAATTAAAAAAATGTTGAGATTCTTTCAGCTAAAATGTTCCATTTATTTCTGAGAGTCAGCTAAAGTTAAATTACAATATATCGTGTTTCAATATTTTTTGCAACCTCTTTGGTGAGAACATTCTGTCTACACTTGTAGTTGTCTACACATGTAGCACATGAATTTTTGTGGAGATGTTTTGTTTCAGGTATGCAATTTTGCTGTTCTTATGGAAGGCTGCCTAAATTTAGGTGAGACACACTTTAGTTTTTATGTGTTTATGGATAGAATGCTGTTAAAATTTGTCAACCATATTCCGTGGAGACTCTGGCCACAAAATAAGCATGCTGTTTTTCCTCAGAGCTCTTCCATGATGGCTGGTGGCACCAGTTCCAGTGATGGTCTCTGCTTAGGTCTTGTAGACTCGATGAGGTTTTCTCTATGGTTACTACACTGGAGTGTTCTGTTGCCAGGCACAAAAAATGATCAGAGGGGCTGTTTTTCTTGAACTTCATTGCTCCCATACTGGTATCCAGATAGTATGAAAAAGAGAGAGGAATGACCATGACTTGAAAATAGTGTTGGGAACAGAGAGGTAGTTGAAGAGAAAGAAGCAATGAATAGGGAGAGAGAGAGAGAAAGGGGAAAAAAGCAAACACAAATGAGCAAGAAGAATAGGATAGGGCAATAATGGAGGAGGCAGGACATA
This sequence comes from Pluvialis apricaria, assembly GCA_017639485.1. Taxonomy (NCBI): domain Eukaryota; kingdom Metazoa; phylum Chordata; class Aves; order Charadriiformes; family Charadriidae; genus Pluvialis; species Pluvialis apricaria. The sequence continues at coordinate 43,993,161 of CM030044.1, read as the reverse complement.
GGAAAGGGGCATGAAGAACTGGCAAGAAGAAGGTTTAGAATCATGCAGGGTCAGGAAAAGACAGGAGGATGCATACACTATGAGCACTGCTACAGTAATTTAAAGCATTTATTTCCTGAAGCCTAATGTCAAGTTCTGAGTTTCCATCTCTGTTACAAGGTTGTACTAAAATCAGGAGAAATTGAGTTCTTTGTTGAAAACCAGTACTTGGACCAGTGCTGTTTAATATCTTTTTTGGCGACATGGATGGTGGGATTGAGTGCATCCTCAGCAAGTTTGTCAATGACACCAAGCTGTGCGGTGCAATCAACACACTGGAGGGGAGGGATGACATTGAGAGGAACCTTCACAAGCTTGAAAGGTGGGCCCATGCCAACCTCATGAAGTTCAAAAACACCAAGTGCAAGGTCCCGCATGTGAGTTGGGGAAATCCCATGAACAAATACAGCTGGAAGAAGAATAGACTGAGAGCAGCCCTGAGGAGGAGGATTTGGGGGTTGATGAGAAACTTGACATTGACATGAGCTGGCAATGTGCGCTCGAAGCCCAGAAGGCCAACTGTATCCTGGGTTGCATCAGAAGAAGCATGGCCAGCAGGTTGAGGGAGGTGATTCTGCCCCTCTACATTGCTCTGGTGAGACCCCCACCAGGAGCACTGTGTCCAGCTTTGGAGTCTTCAGCGCAAGAAGGACATGGATCTGTTGGAATGAGTCCAAAAGAGGGCCACAAAGATGATCAGAGGGGTGGAGCACCTCTCCTGTGAAGACAGGCTGAGAAAGTTAGGATTGTTCAGCCTGGAAAAGAGAAGGCTCCAGGGAGACCTTATAGCAGCCTTCCAGTATCTGAAGAGGGCCTACAAGAAGGCTGGAGAGGGACTTTTTACAAGGGCATGTAGTGATAGGACGAGGGGGAATGGCTTCAAACTGGAAAAGGGGAGATTTAGAACAGATACGAGGAAGAAATTTTTCACTCTGATGGTGCTGAGGCACTCGAACAAGTTTCTCAGAGAAGTTGTGGAAGCTCCATCCCTGGAAGTGTTCAAGACCAGGATGGATGGGGCTTTGAGCTAACTGATCTAGTGGAAAGTGTCCCTGAGTATAGCAGGGAGTTTGGAACTAGATGATCTTTAAGGTCCCTTCCAACTCAAATCATTTTATGATTCTATGATTATCAACTAAATTGTGACCATGGATAATGTCACTGACAGGGAACTGGTTGACTGTGGCACTAGGCTTTTAGGAAAAAAAACCCCAAATGACACAATGGCCAATAGTTTGAATTAAACCACTTTGGTTGTAGATTCAGTTTTCTTTTCAAAAGGATTGCTTTTTTCCCATGAAGAATTATTTACTTATTCTCATTATATAAGACCTTTTCAGAAATGGGTTAATAGGAACCACTGAGAAGCTGTATGTAGTCTTAAACTTCATGTTTATATAGGAAAATGTCCTAACTTCCTGTGAGCGGCATTATCTGCTGTCACCCTGCTTATTTGTTTTTCTTGGGGCTGAGGACTTATTTATATTATATTACAGTAGTCTAACACTTAACATTGTTTTTAAAAACTGAACTAAACATTGCTATTTGTATAAAATATGTATTTAAAAATGAGAATTATTGCTCAGACTGAGTGTAAATATTTATTGAATCAGATACTATTTAAATATATTTCATTTTATTTGGGATGATTTCTGAGAGCCTCAAAAGCAACGAAAATCTTATGTTGTAAAAGTATCTCCCAAATTAACTTCCTTGGGCTTTTTGGTAGGTTTCAGGGAGAACTCAGAACATAATACTATGAAATGGAGACACATAACTAAAAAGGTATTGGTATTTCACCTGAAATTACGTAGGTTTTTCTACTGGCAACTGAAGTTAACAGAATCTGTCTTTTGTATTAATGGGAGGCAGGCTCTGGCATTTCTACAGATACTCAAATTTCAAATATTGGTAGCCTGCAACTCCCTTCTTTTTTTCTCCCTCTTCCCATAGACCCAGTATACACATTGGAAATTTCCAAATAAGCTCACTGACATTCTGGAATAAGACTATGAAAAAGCATTTTATTTTCAAGATATGCTCAATGTCACAGGAAACCATTCTGGAATCTTCATGCCTTTATAAAGCTTCTGTGGACCAATAAACAATACCATCAGTGAGTGGGAGACACTACACTAGCCACGTTCCAGTCAGAGGAGCTCAGAACAACAATGCTGCTACATGGTCTGATAGCTTAGGTCTTCCCAGGTAGCTGCAGGGAATTTTATCTATTATCTTCTGAGCTCGTTTTGGTTGCTGGATTCTGGCCTAGAGGAAATCTTTCTGCACAGGTTCCAAATCCCTGCCTCAAAGTCACAGCTGAGAAATCACAAGATAATTAAGAAGAAACCTCTCTAAAAGAAAAAATTATGATGATGGTGGTAATGGTCCAGACACCAGCCACATCCCTCTAATTTGCCAGTAGCTTGTAGGTCAATGCAAAATGTGTGGAACTAAACTGTACTTGACTCCTGGTTGATTCAGACTGGATGTCCTTCCAAGAGCTAGAAAAGGATGCTGCAGTCTTCGGATTTACTTCTTCCTGATTAATTTGGGGCATCAGGGAAAGGTGCTTGCATCTTCCAAATGTCACTCTCTCATATTACTGGAAAGATATGACCATCACAGCCAATTGCTCAACTTTATGATGCCTGCTTTTACTCCTGACAGTATCAACAGAATGGTTAATGGTATGACTTTTCCTATGGAAATAACAGAACTATATATTCCTACTGGAATAGCTATTATTTTGCAAATGGCCATCAGTGAACATCAGTAGTAAACCTTGCTCAGGTAAATAGAGCAAATGAGCAGTGGCACTCTTCCTTTCTATGACACTGGCAATTTAGGAACCAATATTTCACTCATACGAACAAATTAGCCATGAAAAGGTTATGTTCCCGCCTCTTACTGATCAGGACTCCAGTGTGGGGAAGACACCTGGGAACTGCTTCATACCATCTATAATCATGTCCATTTCAAGTAACTCATACAGAGTATTTTTCTAAAGCTGGAGTGGTAAAATAACTGTTCTTAGTCCTAATTTTTTAATAGGAAACCTGAAACTTCCAAGAACAATCCCATAATTTCATAATGATGCTGTTGCCATGAAAACATGCAATATTCCTTAGTTTTGAGCCTTATTGTCTGCTTTCTAAAGTTCTCTTTAGAAGGTAGGTATAGGCTGGAGCAATCAGGAGCAAGAGATGGTTAAAAAATGCGTGCTTTCTCTGTCTATCTGCCCATCTCTCACACTTCCCTGACCTACCAGTGGAAAAATATATTTTTCCTGACATTATTATTTTTGCTGAAAATTTTCACAGGGAGGAATGTTATGACCTTAGTTGTCATTTTAATTTTGGAGCATTGATACTTATTTCTCTCCTGCTCCTGTGTTCTATTTCTAACAAGGAATTTTAATGATTCTTTCTTGACCATATCGATTTTGACATCAGCTTTGAAATTTTTCTTGTTTTGCATAAAACAGTTTTCAGTCATTGTAGTACTTGTCCTTTTGAAATAAGGAGATTTGAAATAGCCAGTGTCAGTGTCAAGTGATTAGTGCCATAGAAAATCTTAGCCTGTAAAGAGGAAGGTAACATTAGACGTACTTGAGTATAGGAAAAGGAAAGGCATAATGAATGATAAATCAGGACTTTTAGATTACTAACATTAAAGCACAAGCATGAAGAAAATAGGAAATTTAAATGTGATAATTATTTAACATATGCTTAGCTTTGTGGAACTGTTTGCTGCATTTGGCCTTTGGGACAAAGGTCTAGACAGTTTAGACACAGAAATGACTTACAGGCTCATCCAAGTATACAATCTGGCAGTGGCAATTAAAAAAAAAAACACACACCAAAAAAAAAACCCAAGAGAAACATATTTACACTGTTTGGAGAATGTGTAGCTTCTAAATAAATATTAATCTGATCTCTTTAGATTTTAATAGCTTTCATAGGCAATACTGTTTTCTAAATGTCAGAGTAGGATTTTTGAAAGACCTAATAGTGGGAAAAAAAACATATTAAAAGCACATTAAAATTGACTCTGAGGTTGAAAATGGATGAGAACTGACAGGAAAGTTAAGGTCATGAAACTTGTTTAGCTGAATGACACAGCAGAGTATCTAATTCAATCTTAGTGAGCATAAGAGAGAAACTCAAAGTTTAGAAGGTACCTAGAGAATACAAAACCACAAAGCTCATGTTATTTGTTATTAGCATGCATTTACTCTAAAATAAAAAAAAAATCAAATTGTTAATATGCTCTGTGGATTTTGTTACACAGGAAGAATATTTTTCCAGTTTTATTTAATTGCTTCTTACTTTTGTTACTAAGTGTTAATTCTCTAAGTACTACATTTATACAGTGAAGCAGGAGTATACATGGAACTGTGAAGTGTGTATAAGGCTGTTTGACTTAAAAGAGAAATTGAATTAGATTAAATGCAAGGTGTATGGGAACAAAAGCTCTTCAGTTCTGTGATTCTGCTGAAAATCTTGCCATCCTGGGACTTGTTCTATCTGTAACGTTACCATTTTGTCAGATCATGATGCACGCTGTGAAGGCTTGTATGTTGAAAACAAGAGTGTAAATGCAAATGGCTTCCTTACTGAATAAGAGTCCTTGGCTCTTGAGAATTTATCAATGTTGGCTTTTTTTCACAAGTGCCTGGATATACAACAGTTAAAAAAAAATGGTGGTAGTTCCTCTGCAGTTGATCACTTCATTGCTGAATTTAACAGGAACGGTATGGCTGAAGCTTAGCAGTGTTCTAAGAACTTGATGCTTCCAAACCACTTTTCTTGCATCTTGCCAGCTTGATGGGGTCAGTGCTGTGAGGATGGCATCACGCAATGTTTTCATTTGACTGAAGAGAATACTGAGCCAAAAGAGAAAAATCTCCTCCGTATTCATTTTGTTTCATGGATAATATGCCAGCTTCCTATTTTTCACATTGTGTTGTCCTCCATCGGAAGAAAGTCTTGCTTGGAAGAAGGATGTCATTTTACCACCCCAGTACCCGGTATCTACCTATTGGCCAGTCAGATGAAGTCAGGTAATTATTTCAAAAGGTTGGGCTGAATAAAATAATCGGCACAGAGTAACTCACAGCTTTGTCACGTGACAACCCGAGAGGTTCCTGGCTGATTTCCTTGATTTCAGCCTAAGCTGTGTGGTTATTTTAGCTTTAGAATTTGGCACTTGGAACAGGCGCCATAGGGAATCTGGGAGGCACTGAAGTTACTCCCAGGGACAGCAGTGGGGAAAGGAGCACCACCTTTATATTTAGTAGCTCATTTGAGTGGCTGTCAAGTTAGACTGCTCTATTAACTGCCTTGGATATAAAATCAGTAGTTCTCTGGGAAATTAATTAATTCAAAGTTTAAGAAATTGTGGGCTAAGTATTTACACATAGCAAAAATGAACCAGGTGTTCAAGAGCAATTGCCATAACATAAACACTTCAAAAATAATTAAATGCAAGGCAATCTTAACAAGGGTAGTAAATCTTTATCACTTTTATCAAGAACTAAAGATCATTTCCTAGCTGTCTTCTGTGAAGAGATATGTTCTTGCCACAGACTGTATTAAACTACTTGGTTTTAGTCTGCCAAAAGACAATTTTTTTCCAAAAGAAAAGGTTTTTCAAATGTCTGATCTGACTTTAGTCTTTACCTCATGAGCTATCTCCTGGTGTACAGCCTGAGAAGTCTCCCCACCCAAGAGGAACCCCAGCTCTACATTTATTCCAGCAATCCAGGCTTAAAAATACCTTTTACTGGAAACGGCTTAGTTGTAAATGTAAACAGAGAAAGAAAGTTCTACAGATTTTTAGGCACACCTTATTTGTACTACTTTTTCAGTTGCTGTATAAGCTAGAGAACAATTTTTACAAACTTCTATTCAGAAGTTATGAATCCCATTTCCTATATTCTGTTCAATGATAGCTGACAGTGCAAGGAATGATTGCATGCAGCCGCCAGCTTGACAAGCAATAATCTTTCAAATTGTCATTTTATAAAGCAGAAAATCTAGAAAGGATTAATGTGGCTCAGTATTATTGCTTCCGTTTTTAATTCTGGTATAGTACTTTTAAAATTTTTATTCTAGGGAATCTTGACCTACTATGCTAAAAATCTTGTTCTGACTTTGGCTTCCAGGCTGGGTTTCCTTAGGGACAAGATATTTCTCTTACGTTGCCTATTCCATAAATCCCTGATTCTTTAGTTTCACACAGAAGTGTGTTGTGGTTTGGGCGGAACTGGCCACTGAAAAGAATGACAAATGCTCTCCCACCACCTCTCTCTCCAAGGACAGGAGGCAGATAGAGAAACAGACTTATGAGTTTAGGAAAAAACTAAACTACTTTAATGAAAATATTAATAAATTATTAAAATAATAATAAAAAATAAAATAAAGAAATATATACAATATATACAAAACTGTATCAAGCTCTCACGATAATAATCACATGACCAACAGGCACAGGGAAAGTCCCAAACTGGGCTCAGCAATGGATGGGACCTGGATTCTGCATCTTGACTCAGGAAGGCACTGATTGGGATCAAAGGCAGATGAACAGAGAGACGACTCCTCATATACTGGCCATTGAAGAAAGAGGCTGACCCCTTTCATCCCTCAGCTTTTATACTGGGCATGAGGCAGTTAGGATGGAATTCCCTGTTGGTCAGTTTTCATGGAATCATAGAATGGTTTGGGTTGGAAGAGACCTTAAATATCATCTACTTCCACTCGCCCTGCCATGGGCAGGGACACTTTCCTTTGGGTCACCTGTCCTGTCTGCTCCTCTCCACAGGCACAACTGCTCTACGCTCTTCCTCTTCTGACCCTCCAATGGGCCATATAGCAAAGCTGGCTGACCTTGGTTGTTACAGCAATAAGTATAAGCAAGAGCCTCTCTGCATAACATTCCTTGGCATAAATTACAAATAATCAGGTCTTATGACTCGAGAACAAAATTTCTCCACAGTATGCTGTTAATTTCAGTGAGTTCAGTTAGTTAGAATAGGCTTAGCTAAAAAGTAAAATTACTGGCAGAAAATTGGTTCTGTTTTACCTCAAACCAGGACAAAGTGCAATACTTTTTAATTCACCTTTTAGTTGTTGTTTGCACTCAGTATAAGTCTGGTCAGCACCACTGTGGGAAGAGAATTATTTTTGAATTGCATCAAAACCAGAGCAAAGCAAAATCTGAAATATATATATCGGGTGTCCCCACTTTAATTTGATCTTTAAATGGTTTGACAAAAGTGTGATATAAGGGTACTATTCCACTCATGAATTCAGCCCTTTTCCCTGTACTCACAGCATTTCTTGAGGAATGGGTGAATAAGCACTGGATTCTTCGTCCCTCATATTTATCATTTTGCTTTGGTGAATGGGATCACTAATTGGTCTGCCTTTTTCTCTCTATTGATTACAAAACCACTTTAATTAAATAGCTAAAATAAGGAAATTCAAGGTATAAAAGTCCTCTGAATACCAATGACTCAAACAAATATGCAGTCTGTTCTTTTCTTTTCCACATAGATATTTTAATGTGGCCCTTACAGTTATGCAACTATTCATGAAAGAGGTGTCAAATAGAAATAACATGTCCACCTCTTCTTGTCCTTGTGAAAGCTTGGTGATGAACTGCTATTTGTTTACCTTCAGAAGTCTCCTAGATAATCTTCGCAAATGCTAAGGATATTTTTATTTTAACATTTATTTTTTGGCACAAATTAATACATGAGAAATGGTGGGGAATGGAAGTTTTAAATATTTTGACCTTCACTAAGATTTTTCTTGAATTTTCATTGGAGGTTTGGGTCACTTGTTGCTTTATGGCAGCGCTCTCTTTCACTTCTGTTAATCACTTTATACTGTTGGGGGCTTGTGGTTTGCTCAAATAAAACTGCTGAAAGTCCATTTCTAAATGTCAGTTAGCCACATAATTCCCAGAAGAAAATTTAAGGCTATTAGTTTTAATGTTGCCCTTTCCAAAGAGTGTATAAAAAGACTCCAAAATGGCTGAAATGCTTAAAGGAAATTATCATGTAACTGAGCCGTGCATGTTACTGCATATCATGCTTCTACTCAGATACCACAGTGACAGGTGTCCTAAAATTGAAATAGATAGATGTCATTCAGGCATAACAGAATCTGAATGTAGTAAATTATCATGGCCTTGACCAGCAGCACCAGTGAAGAGGTGAACGGTATCATTAAACATGTGGTGGATGTGACCTGTAAGACAAAGGACTTTGTGTACTGAAACTGACATTTTTTGAGATCTTCTAACACATGATGTGAAGGTTGCTATGCTTGCTATTTCCAAGTTTAGACATTGTACAAAATCATTTTACTGTTTGGCAACAGAAAACTGCCTCCTAGTACTTCCTGATATTTCGCTGTTTAGTTGTATTTCCATAATAGCACCTTCCATTCTAGGCGTTATTTATCCCAAATGAACTTGAATGATATACTTTAGTGTTCACTTATCTTTTGTGAATAGTCTGCAAGGAGCCATTTTTATATTTGTGATTTGTGTTGCTATCTGAGGAAAATATTCTTCATTGTGGAAATGGCGCATTTGGCTTTCTCTTCTTTCTTTCCATCTCTACTACTTCTGGAGTTCAAGATCAGGTGAATAGGGAATTTGAGAGTATTCTAGGGTAAAAGTATCTGCAAGGCTAAATGTCACAAGTTTTCAAATGTCTATTTTTATTTTTCTGGATGAAGAGAATCTGACAGGGTACTGCACACCCAGTCTGCCTTTGACTTTATCCCTCTTTTCTTTTTTTAATATTTACATGCTATTTTCATTGACGTTTTTAATACAAGCACATAGAATCCAAAGTAGTAAAGAAAAAAGACAAACATGTTTGTAATTAAAAAGATATGGACCTAGCCAAGCAACTTTACAGCAATCAAAATAAACTTACTGAGCTTCTGTTTCTGAGGCTAGATATATAAGCTAGTGAAAACCATATCTCAATAAGTGGGTATAAGTTATGGTGAGGTAAACACATAGGAGATGGAACAAGTGATACATCAGACAATGAATGTTAGGATACAGAAAGTATCTGTGGTTCTTTTCCTGTTACGGTCCACTAGTCTTTGCAATTCCATCTATAAACGAGGAACATTTGAATGCCTCTTCAAATACTAATTTACATTACTTTAGAGATGATCTTAAGCTTGACCACATTTCTCTGATGCTCTCCTGTGTTCAGCTAAATAACAAAGCTCTCGCAACATTTTGAGCATGAAGATGCAAATACCCATGAAGGTGTACTGCTCTATATGTTCATGCACAGGAATGCACATATTTTCATGTAAGTGTGCCCATCTGCATATATGTGTCTTTTCTCTTTCTCTTGCTGTCTTTATTAAGTAGCCATTCCATCAACAGAAGATGAGAGGCTTGGTTTGTACTATTAAGTGTAAATACAATCGTGAGAAAGCAGAAACATTATTCTGCTTTTTGCGTCTTTAAGTGGACAAATTGTATGTTATTTGTGCCAATTGCATTGAATGAAAAAACTTCCAGAGCTGATTGTCTCCAAAATTTTATATTCCTGGTGAAATGTGGTGCACAGGCCTAGCTTGAATAACAGCATAATGTAAATGTCATAGCATAGATACTATATATTTAATATTAATAAAATAAAATTAATTTTGTTCCTGCTTTTAGATTGGACAATTTTATTTCCTAGGTAAACTACTATTTAATGCTCCCAGCTGTTGTATTTCCAGTGCAAAAATCAATTTGTTATACCAATATGAACAAAATCAAAATGTTTAAACGTTTTTTTATCACACTTCTATTTCCTAGTTCTGTGTGTATACGTATAATACAGAACCCCACCTAATATTTTTTTTCTTACAGATGATTAAAGGGGGGCTGGGCAATATTGGCAGGTTCAGAGAAGTCTGCCACTACTGAATATAAACGGATTTAATTATTCTATCACAAAAAGCTAGGAGAGCAAAATAAATACACTTACTGCAGACAGAATCTCTGCAACTCTAATTGCCAGAGCACTGTAAGAGCTTTCAAATAATAAGTCCTTAAATAATAAATTGATATGGGAGAGAATAATGACACCCAGGTGTGAAACCTTAACCTGAGAGTAGTGCTGCATACTCAATGGCATAATTGCCTCTATTACCATATTCTAGTCTAGCATGGGGTTTTGAGTCGTAGAAACTGGATTGAAATGAAAGACAAAGCATGTTCAAATCACAGGTGAGATGTGAAGCAGAAATATATAATAAAGTCCAGGTAACTAAATTGCTACTTAAGTTTTGAAAGCAGGCTTAGATATTATGTGAAAAATTACATTTAAATGCTAGTCACAGTCTAACTTGCTCCCACAAAAGCAAGGGTTAAGAAAATTCACACTGGGAACTAAAAGAGCATTTGTTAAAAGGCTCTCAAAAATGCAGTAGATTTTTCTTATTTCCCTGCGAAAATCCTTCTTGTTCCTAGGTATTTTTTTCCATGCAATAGATGAGACTGTGGAAGGTTCCTTTAGTCAAGGAGTTTCTTTCCTGACATCCTTGCTGTTCAGAGCCCAGTTTTGTTCAACACTCTAACAAATAGGACCCAATGTAAAACATAAGTACTGCATTTTTGTGAGGTTTTTTTTGTATTTATTTTTGCATTGTGTTCAGTGTAATCGAACATGGGAAGGAGCTATTTCATGTAGTAGAGCTCATCACATCTCAATACTGTTGCAGATATTACCTTGCCAGTTGCCATTCTGAAATACATTGTGCCACCACAGAGCAGAGCAACAAGACTATTGACATGAGTGATACCAGTGGTTTTTTTTAATTCCATCCTCAGGAAGGACGATGTCCAGTAGAAGCAGAAACAGGGAAAGATGTAATCAGTTCTATCACCTCATACCTGCACTGTTGTTGAGGCAATTTCTACCCAAATAACGTACATTAGTAGTAAGCAGAGCTGATTCTGACTTTTCTGTGGACATGATCAGCACCAGGTGTTTGCTATCAGTTCTCCAAGTCAGGCCTCTAAATGAACTACGTGCAAATTTGGTGAATAAGAAGTTGACATTTACACTGCAGCAGCATTTTGATCTAAGAGTTATGACAGCTTTCACATTCTGCTGGAGGGTCACAACTACAGAAATAATGCAAATTCTCCCACTCCCCAGAAGACATCTTTTTAGGCTGCTAAAAATATCTATTGCTGACTACTGAAAACTTGGCAATTACTGTCAGCATTGTATCTGTATTGCAAAAACTCCTATTGGTATTAGACACAGCTTAAGTGTGGAACCAACAGGTGACCCTTGTCCTCAGAACTGTTAATATATGTATAAATATAAGTATAGATTAAGAGGCATTGAAAAGAACTTCCTGGTCAGTGCTATCTAATGCAACAGACAATTATAAATTCTGATACTGTACACTTCTCTCCCATCCCCATCATGGATTCTCAAAGGGTTTCAGGAGCTAGGATCTGGAATCTTGGAGCAAAAGATGCAGTATGCCTATACTCATGGGACTCGTCTCACTGAAATAAGAGGTTTAAAATGCTTCTTTTTGCCCCTGTCACTGCAGGACCACTCCTGGTTGCAAACTCTGTTGTCACTACTGTTTGGGAAGAGTGATATGGTTTAGGATACAGTTATTCTACAGGAGGAGACAGAGGGTTTAAGAACATCCCTGCACATCACTGACTGAAGTTGGTGGCTTGGGGCTTCTCTCAAAAGGAAGATGTTACTGAGGGCACTGAATGAATCTAGTTGTTCAAGGAAATGGCAGCTATGTCCTATAGGTGTCCTACTCCGGCAATCTCTCTGGTTTCTCATCTTCCTTGGTACCATGGCTCTGAATACCCACTGGTTCGTTTTGTTATCTTAATATGTCGTTGTGATGCCAAGGGTTCCTGCAGATGAAGGTGCTGGGGAAGAGATGATGGTAATCCTGTAGGGATCATGCCCATGCCCAAATACTACTCCTCTACACATGGCAAGCGCACGTCCTCTATGCAGACCTTTTTACATGTTAGGTAAGGACTGCTCCTAGAAGGCAGGTAGAGCTGATGCAAAGGGGTCATTATGCCCTTTTTTGAAGTGATCACCTGGACTTCGTCCCCTTGCATAGGAAGTCATAGCATGCATAACAACTTAAATGCACAGCAAATATAGTCATTTGAGATTCACATTTAAAAACTGGGTGGGAAACGATTCTCAATACTTCAACCTACGTAGAATGCACTTCCATTAGCAGATACTCTGCACAAGCACCAATTGGTATTTATTATGGGTTCATATAAACAGTAGTTTAACAGGACAATGCAGTTCTTTATTACAGATATACTAGTATTTAAGAAACATTTCTTAAAAAGCAGGGAACAATTCTCTTTATATGCCCATTGTTAAAGCTGACCATCTAAATCGCACAAACAAATTCTAAGTTGGGTACATTTACGTAAATACTGATAACAGATATATACCTGTACACACATTTTTTTAATTATTTAAAGGGATGACAATTTGAAGCTACTTCTTTACAGAACAGCTGAACAGTTGAACATTAGCATTGTTTCTGAAACTGCTTAACAACTTCTATGATATAACAGCTTAGAATTTTCCATTTTAAAAAATCTTTTTGTCTTCCCTGTGGCCACACAAATTTCCCCTGTGGAGAAACTCACTATTTTTCTGTAGTTTAATTCTTGTGCACAAAGGACTAGGCTTTCATTGTAGTTCCTTCTTTAAGGGTTTTCAGAAAACTGGAGAGAAAGGTAAGCAACCTAAACTCTACTTCTTGGCTTCTGGCTGGCACTTAGCATGTGATATAACCTCTCTGTGCCTTGTGTCTTCTTTCTGTAGAGTGGTAGCAATAATATCCATTTATATAAAGAATTCTGAGGCCTGCGGCTGAAAAGCACTCCATAAGTGTCTCCTGTATTAACGCTATTATCACATATAGTTAAGCCCCACTGAGTTTAACCATCTTTTATCTTCTATGGTTTGACTTTCTTAATCTGTTCATCTGAGTCCTGAATATAAAATTCCAGTCCTGCTCTGCAGACTTTTCTTCTGATTTTCTGTCTGTCTTCTTTTCTGCTCCCTACTAGACCATCAAAGGTTATTTGCTCTATTATTTGAGTATCATTCCCCTTCGCCCCTTAATTGGTCTGTTGCTTTTTCTCATTTTCATCTTTACCTTCTAGTTTCCTTTTTCAGATTCTTTTTATCCTCCTTCTTTTGTTCCCATCGATGAATATGAAGCACAGACCAAGAAAGGACCCTTGGAGTACAAGAGCATTTTATTGTTCATTTTATTGTAGTGCTGAGTTCTCAGCATTAGTTAAGTATGTCTTGGCATTTCAATTTGTAAACTTCACTTCAAGGAGTTGATAAATAGCTTGTCTATTTCAATGCAGGTTGGATAAGTGATGCAGTTAAAGGATTTCATTATTTAAAGACAAACTTCTGGGTATGGGCTAGATTTTCAATATAAGAAAAAATTAATTATAAAAGGTGGGTGCTGTGAGAACATATGGAAGCACATTCCGCTCTTGGTTACCCTTTTAATGGGACAGTGGGAGTCCTGTGTATTCAGTGGGAGTTCTGTGCATTCAAGAGAGGAATGCAGCCTTCAGGGTCTGATTTTTCCAAATATTAGAAGCTCAGGGCCATGTGGAAAAATGCATGCATAATTACACACTTAATCTGAATGTACATTTACTGTGATTGCAAATGCAAATCAGGTTGTGTGCATGAAAATGGTCAGTTGAGTTTCAATACCTGAGCGTCACATGAAGTCACAGTAATTGTGCATGCAGATTAAGCATGTAATTGGGCATATATTTTTGCAAGTGGCCTTGTGCTTCAATGCTTTGAAAATGAGACCCTTTGAGCTCATTGTTAATGGGTGTCTCTTGTTATTTTCTTTTTAAAATAGCATTGCCAAAATGAGTGTATAATACATTGAGTTGATCTTGCACTCATTATTCTATAATTTGGACTTCATCAGAGACACTTCCCAATGTCTTTGTTGGGAGGAATGGCCTTTTCTATCTGGGGCACATTTCTAAGGGGAGTACCTGGGTTCAAAAAAAACAGTACTTCTGGGGTTTTTCCTGTCATTGTCAACATTTTTAGTTTGCTGTTCTTTTATAGCTTTATAGCTCTAGCGTTATATTACTGAAGGCTTAAAAATATCTGTGTATATATCAAACCCAAAAATAGTTCTTTTATATACAATATAATAGAAAATGTCCCCCATTTCATGTGACAACAACTTGATCTGGAACAAAGGTCTGGAAGTCTGTGCAGCTAAACCAAATGAGGTTTATTGCTAAGGAAACAAAACAATAGCCAAACAGAATGAAAAAAATATAAGTAATGCCCTGATTTCTGTTTTCAGCTATTTTTTAAAAAATAAACAAGAAAGTAACAGTATAATTTCTTCTCACTAATCTCTGCTTCTTCTCTCTGTTCTGATTATTAGTCGACCCTAATCCTACAAAAACACTGAATTCAAGGTGAGTTGGTTGATTCTTACCCATCTTCAACAGAAGTCTCCACTCTGAACTCTTAAGAGGATGAGAAAGAAGAATTTAAAAGAACCAGATTCTAAAATAGAATTTATAGAAAACCTTTTTTTCCTTTCCCTTCCCTTCCCTTCCCTTCCCTTCCCTTCCCTTCCCTTCCCTTCCCTTCCCTTCCCTTCCCTTCCCTTCCCTTCCCTTCCCTTCCCTTCCCTTCCCTTCCCTTCCCTTCCCTTCCCTTCCCTTCCCTTCCCTTCCCTTCCCTTCCCTTCCCTTCCCTTCCCTTCCCTTCCCCTTCCCTTCCCTTCCCTTCCCTTCCCTTCCCTTCCCTTCCCTTCCCTTCCCTTCCCTTCCCTTCCCTTCCCTTCCCTTCCCTTCCCTTCCCTTCCCTCCCCTCCCCTCCCCTTCCCTTCCCCTCCCCTCCCCTCCCCTCCCCTCCCCTCCCCCCCTTCCCCTTCCCCTTCCCCTTCCCCTTCCCCATGTTTTTTAAAAACATGACTTTCAAAGGAGAGTGAAGAAAGAAAGAATGTTCTTAAAATGAAGATCTAGGCAAGAACCAGATCAGTGTAACCGTGTAAGGATCTGAAAAATAACCTGAAGATGCCTAACAGACCCAGACATTTGATACATTAATCAGTAACAAACTCAAACAAACAAATCAGAAGTCAAATCATTCCTGCAAGATGGTAACACGACTTATAAATGGGAAAGGTAATAATAGTTGCATACTAAGATATCTGATTACATCCAACAATAAAAGTAACAATAATTGGATATGAAATAGTGTGACCAACTGGTAAGCTAAATTGGGAAGCACTGTTCTGGTGTTACATCAGTAAAATGGTGCAAAGATGGGAAGTAACTGTTACTCAGAGAGAATTTACCATTGTTCACGGCCAAAAGGAAGGATTTTTCTGATTACGGCATTGCAGGAAGCGACATTGATGTAGCTGAACATGTTTAAGGGACTAGATCTTTCCAGTCCTGTCTTTTATGGTTCTCCAAAAATAATGAAGTCAAACCAAAACATTTTACTTCATCAAAATCAAATACAAAACTTGACATTATTCATTTTGACATATCCCCATATAAAACTTAATAGAAATTGGCATGTTCCACCAGAAAAAAAAAATCAATTTGATGAAGCTTCATCTTCTGATGTAAAACTGTTCCATCAAAGGTGTTTTGACTGGTTCTTACTTTCATCAGATAAATCATAAAACCATGACCACTCAAAATGCTTATAAAAATCTTGCTGATAGCCTCTGAAGACAGGCTGAAAAAAATGGCTGTAGAGGTTAATTAGTCTCTCAGGTTAGTGGCTACCCCTGCAGCTTGGTCTTCAAGCACATGAACATGAATTCGGGACCGTGGAATAGAAATCAGGATGTGGCCCATTATGTGCCCAGACAGAGGTCTTTCGTCTTTCAGAGACTGCTAATCTGTCATCTTTTGCTAGTATCAACTACCTGTGTAATGCACAAAAGGGAAAAATTTATATAGCTTGGAGAAAGCATGAGTAGGAGAAACTGAACTTTGGATCTCCCTGTTAGAACAGGAGGACTTTTTAAAATAATTTTTTTTTTAAGAACTACGTGGAAAGGACCTGCAATGGTGTTTTGCCCTGAAGTGATGCTACCTCGAGGCTTTTGATCAGAGTAATCATTGTAGAATGTGCATGCTCTGCTTTGCTGTCCATTGATCTGTGCTTGTTGAATGAATGTATCCTTTGGAGATGTCTAAAAATACTGTCCTAATAGTATCTGAATAATACTAATCAAAGTACTCATTTGCCGTTCAAGGGAAGTTATTTTCTATTGTAACTCCTGAGGAGCGTTCACCTTTTAATAGGAGGCCTTTGCTGTGTCCTTCGCATTTGGTGCCAAGAAAACCCACTCTGTTAGGGGATTTAGGCTTTCAACAGGTATTTGATCCTAGATGCAGGACACAAAGAAGTAAGCTCTGTTCTCTCCTCAGCAGCACAGAAGAGGGCTCTTCATTATTGCAAGGATTCTGTATCTCCACTTGATTGGCATATATATACACACACACACCCCCTATATATATGTACGACTGTATATGTTCATATGTATATATGTATACACACACACACATAAATACACTGTGACTTGTGACAGGAGTACCAAGCGTTCCACTGTGTCTTTTGAATTGTGAGGTGTAATCAGTAAAGTAACAGGAAACATTGATAAATGATTGTAGGTTTCTTTGTGGAAGAAGGTTGAGTGTAGTTATTGAAACCTTATTAAAAAATAGCAAGACCTGGGGTGAGGAGCTGATATTTAGTGCTGAAGAGGAAGAAAAAAGCCAATTAAAATATCTTATTATCCTGGGAAGTAAAGGGAATTTGGCAGGAGCTATGTTTACAGTTCATAATATATCAGTCACTTGTTGGAAATGGTTAACTTGGATTAGCAAGAGTTATACCTCCTTGCTAGAAGACTGATTGTGTCTTAAATTATTAAAAGTAATTTGAATGTACTTCATTCCAAAGAGTGATATATGGAACCTGTAAAACTACTGAGCTTCTCTTTACACATAATAAGAAAATAATTTAATAAAACCACTGCTGAGAGCTCTGTGGCAAGGTACTGACCAGGCTGACCTGTGTTGTAATGTTGTGAAGATTTGTGTCTTTATAAGGTTGTAGTTTTCTCAAAAATTCCTAAATTATTTTGATTTCCTGTGACATCAATTTTCACACGCTTTCTCCTGTCTTAAAAGCCCTTTTCAGGAACAAACCTCTTGTAGGTTATGTTCCTTTTTCTCATCCTAACAGCCTGGCTTTTGAAAGTCCTGTTTGCCTAGTCACTGAGGCATTATATCTTTATGTAAAGTACAAATATTTTCATTGATCTGGTAATTATTGGGGAGGAAGAGAGGAGAAGGGGTTTGGCAAGTTGATATTCAAAAACCTTTATAAGGCTCTGTCCATGTTCTTGATCCTATAAGGCATATACCACGATCTCCATATGTCTTAGAGTTGGAAGATGTAGATCAAAGGAAAAGGAAGCTTCAAGAGCAGATGAGAGAAGTACGAGGTGATAAGAGTTCTCCAAATGCCCTGTTGGGAGGAGCTTGAGTCTCCATGTTGGTGGACAATCCTTTCATATCATGCTCAGCAGGTCTGACTCGCTTCCTCCCACAATCAGAATTTGATTCCTCATTAATCAGTACAGTGCAGCCTGTAATATGATATAGTTCCCAAACACAGACTGTGCTTAAACTGTCACATCCTCATGTCTACCCTAATAATATCTTTCACTAGGTCCTAGGAGACAACCTTACATCAGAGATGATCACTTTGCCTCCTCTCTTCTGTGTTTTCTTTTATTTGCATGTATTTTCTTTATCTATTTTTTTAAATTTGTCGGGGCTTCTTGTTGTATTTTCACTGCTGAGTCTTTCAGATGCTTCAGGAAGAAAATTAACCTGCACTTAAATACCTTCTAGTGACCTAAAGTGGGCATAAAATGTAAAGACTTTTGGTCAGGTATCTGGTTGCCTCTTAGACTATTTCATGGTTCGAGGAGGCTACAAGAAACTAGGGGAGGGCTGTTCCAGTTCAGCATCCTCATGCTTTTCCTCCATCCTTGATTGCATATTCTGTCAGGGTCTGGAAAACTTTGATCAAAAAAATTGTCTTTTCAATGACAAATGAAGAATCTAAAGATAAAAATTTTCGCTGTAATTCAAGTATTTTGAGACAATGTTGTGATTTAACCACAGCCGGCAACAAAGAACCACAGCCACTCGCTCACCCCTCCCCAGTGCGATGGGGAAGAGAATTGGGAGCATAAAAGTGAGAAAATTCATGGGTTGGGATAAGGAGAGTTTACTAGGTAAAGCAAAAGCTGTGCATGCAAACAAAGGGAAATAAAGAATTCATTTGCGACTTCCCATCAGCAAGCAGGTGTTCAGACAACTCCAGGAAAGCAGGGCTCCGTCATGTGTAACGCTTACTTGGGAAGACAAATGCCGTTAACTCCAAACACGGACCTTTCCTTTTTCTTCTCCTGGATTTTATTGTTAAGCGTGATATCATATGGTATGGAATATCTACATTGGTCATTTGGGGTCAGCTGTCCTGGCTGTATCCTCTCCCAGCTTCTTGTGCAACCCCAGCCTACTCACCGGCAGGGAGGTGTGAGAAGCAGAAAAGGCCTTGATGCTATCTAAGCACTGCTCAGCAACAACTGAAACACTTTCATAGACAGTGCTTTTTGGGTGGAAAAAATTGTTCCCCAAATCAAAATTCTGTGCAGAAAATTATCCTTTTTAACAATAGTAAAAAATTTTCATGTGGAAAATCAAGGTGAAATTTGTTTTGCCCAAAATATGCAACATGTAACCTGGTCTGCCAATCCCACAGGGAAGTAGAAGCCACAAGAAACTGGAAATAAAACTCTCATGACACCCCAAAGCAGTTTGGAAACATGTTAAAGTTATTACAGTAAAACGTTCTGAGTTTGGAATGTCAAAATATTCTGGCTTGATCTCAAATGCTGAAACGAAATGTTAGATAGTTTGAATTTTCATTATGATTCAGAACAAAGTCAAACGTTTGTCTTGAGACCAACAGAAATTACATGACACCAGAGAAGGGCTGATGGATAGAAAATCACAACTGTGAAGGAAGTAGGAGACACAGTTGGTATTAATTTTTGTTGCTAGCTGAGTTAAAAGACCTATAATACCAGGTTGCGAAGCCTGAAGAAACATTTTAAAAACTGATGGTGGTAATCTAATCACCTGGTGGTATTTTTGAGGCATTTAATTCTCTGGGGGGAAATAGAAAAAAAAATTAAAATCTGCATAAAAAGCAAACCAATTAAAGGGAGTTTATAAAATACTTTTACAAGAACAAGCCTTTGAACAATGTCAAGTGAATGTTGCCTGTAAGCATTAGGAAGGGTGGCTGTGCCTCCATCTCCAGCATCCTCTTTTTGCCTCTGGCTGAAGAACTGATACACCATATGAGAGCAATCTCACTCCACCCCCCCTCATTACACCTGCAGATAGGAAAGCATTTTAAACTTGCAGTTAATTACCCCTTCAAATAGAATGTGTAAAAGGTACAGGAAACCCCTGTGGAATCCATGAATTATCAATCATAATATGAAAAGAATTAATCCCCAAGGATAAACGACTTGGCAGGGTAGGGCTGGTATTTTATTAAAGGCTGTATTTCCCCCCAGTAAGAAAGGGTCTATTAACTTCAAACACATGGAACCACATGAATTAAATTAGGTCACTCCTCATGTTACAGTTTCAGATTTCATAAAGTGCAGTTTGTGGTTATGTCATGTGTTTCACATCTAAAGCACTGGTTGATGACTTCCCAAACTCTTCAATATTGTACTACCAGTGATATTTACCATAGCTTGACCACAACACTTTCAAAGCTGATGTTAATAATACATACCCCAGTTTTGTAGGTCTGACCATCTTTTCCTTCTCAATAAACAAATATTTGTGGTGTGATTGTGGGTGGCTTAACTGTCTGAGTGCCTTGCTGTGAGCAGCTCTTCAGAAAGAAAGCGGCAACAATATGGTCCTGGCTTCATTATGGGTAGTGATAATGGCTTGTTGAAAGCATCCTTTTAAAAAGGATCTAACTACAAAAGCTTACTTAGACGCAGAGAACCAGCAATTGCTAGAGACCAAAATACAAATACAGTAACTGGTTTAAATCCTTCTCCCTCCTCAAATACATTTCATTTCATTTTTTTCTCTAGGGCATTGGATGCAGAGGGTGTGTATGGCACAGAAAGTTTGTTAATCAGAGTAGATCTGTTTAGACATCATTTGTTATGCAACTCCTTGGATCCCAAATCATAGCTCAGCAAATAAATAGCTAACATAACAGGAAACTTTTGTTATTTATCTTAGTATGTTACTATTCCCAGAATAAAGCTCTGTTGAAAACAGAGACATCAGCATGTCCATTCAGCCTGCCTTGTTTCACTTAATTCATTTTGTTTGCAGACAAAACAAGCATGTTATTTATTTAGTTTATTCAGTTGTAAGTAAATACCAAAGCTAGGATGCATTCATTTTAATCCTTTAATTTAACAATCACATACTTCATACTTGATATTTGGGCTTTTTGTCATTGGAGTTTACATTGGTGTAACATTCTCTGAAAGCAGTATTTTACTCTTTACTGCATGCATCCTTCCAAAGCATCTTTAAAAATGCAAAATCAGAAAAACTTACAGCATCAAATAGTAAATGTGAGAAACCAGCCAACCTGCTGCCTGTAAAGTACCCGGGCTGAGTCCTAGTTCCCACCCTGCCCCTGCACTGCCATTACCATCTGCTTTGTTTTTTGGGCCTGTACAGTTGTCTCTTAAAGAGCTCTTTCCATCAAGCTGTAAACTAAATAACTTGGCTTTCAGCGTGTCCTTTCAGCACCTTAAATTTTCTTTGCCTTCTCAGTGCACCTTTAAAAAGTCAATTAACATTTGGATTTCCAGGATGGTTTTTGCAAGTCAAGCTTTCAGTGGGGTTGCAGCCTTGTGAATAAAGGATCATTTACTTAGTGGTAAACACTAACAGATGCATACTGACTTTGAAAGGTAGATTTAAGGTAAATATTAGAACACCTCACTATACTCTTCTAGTGCCTGCCAATTAGATTGATCTATAATTTTCTTAGTGCTAAAATAGACAAATACTTTTCAAATCACAGTTGTTCGCAGCTCGCTCAGGATTTTTGATCGTCTCGAGTACTCTCTTGTCACCTTAGCTGGCCCTGCGAGTCAATGACTTTATGAAAAAATGTTGTCCAAATGCTCTTGTTTATCTATAGCCATGCTATTGTCCCATTATCCCCTTTGGTGTCCCTCTTTCCCTTCTGGTTCATGTCCCTCTATGCGTTCTGCTGATGCAGAGAGCTGTTGGCAGATCTTCATTTTCACAAGTCATGTGAAGAGGTTCACCACAGTGGCGAATGAAATACCAAACCTTCAGCTTTTGAAAGGTGGCCAGGTGTTGTCATGGTTACATAGCATTAAGAAGGTCAAGGCACAGACATGGAAGGGTCTGAATGACGCCTTGGAAATTTTAATACATTGTGCCTTAGCAATGTCATGTCCTGAGAAGATGATATACTTTCATGTATGCTAAGAAGTTAGAGCTGTTGGTCAGGGGATTCAGCAATATATATTCTTGTTTAAGTTTTGCTTATGATCTGAAAAATTATTTTTAAAGGCTCTGTTTTAATAACTGACTTTGAGCAAGCTCATAAAAAGTTATCTAGATATGTAAATCAGAAGGCCAGCTTAATCCAAATTCTGTAACACGAGTTCGAAACTGCTATGTGAAAAACTGTCACTCTGTTGTGGCCTAACTTTGGAACAGCCTAAATGCAACACTACTTCATTGTCTGATCTTCCTGTGTCTGAAGTCTTGCTTCTGCAACTGTCTTGTCTCACGCTCCAACGTAATCCTCAGTAGCAGAGCCCCGGCTCTCCTATACTTTCACTATGTGTAGTTGTGGCTACTTTAAAATGATCCTGTTGAAGGAAAAAAAGGAATTACTAGAGTAGATTCCCACATTTTGATTAATTAATGAGTGATTATATTAACGATCTAGAGCCTCTGCCCACCTCTGCTTTTCCAGGAATTCAAATCAGCATTTTCATACCCTGGAAAATTAGTCAAACCGGAATGCTATGGCCCAGGCTGGAACTGGAGGTATATTCTACCCCTGAGTCCTCCCTGTCCAGAGAAATAAAATACCAAAGAAGAGGGTTATTGTATTGTATTGTAAATTGTATTGTAAAATACTAAAATAATGTCTTATTTTTAAATTTTTCTCATAAGTTGCTGATGCTATAGAACAATAACAATATAAAAGTTTCAAAAATAAATATCCAAGGTGTTAAATGTAAACACTATAAATAATTACCTAGTGGAGTGAGTTTCTATTGCAAAGTAGCAAGAACTAATAAAAAATCATGCTCCCAAGAACAGAATAGAAATAATTATGATAGGTAAGGTAAAACAAAAAATAAGGTAAAAAGGTAAAATAATACAAAGGAAGTAAGTTTCAACATAGACATTAACATACATGAGAAATGTTTATAATATGTAAAAGATTCTTAGAGAAAGCTAACATAAACTAGGAAATTCGGCATTATTGCAACACAAAATACAATATGTAGATGGGATTATTTGTGATCCATAACTATTCTAAGAAAATCATATAGATATAAGCAGTGGTGAAGTCCTTTCTACCTAAGATAGATTTCTAAAGGTAAGATTAAATTGTATATGGCATTGAAGCTGTATAGAAATGTTATCTTGCTCTAATACTGCATTTTCAGTCCACTTGACTCATTGCTTTTACATTCTATAGTCTTTTAAACCAGAAAGAAACACAGGAAATTATGAGACGAAGGACATAATTTTCCTTAAGAATTCTGATCATTTTGTAATTGCAGAAGTGACATGTAAAAGGAAATAATGGACCTCTAATATATCTACAGAAAGAAAAAAGATTGAATGGAACCCTGACTAAGGGATTACAAAAATGTCCAGGTAAATTGGTCAGAGAGTGTGTTTGAAAAGATGACCTCTCACACACACACACACACACACACACACACACACACAAAAATAGGGAGATTCTTTATTAGGCATTCTGCAATTCCAGCCTACAAAGGAGGGAAAGCACAAGTCTGAAAATAAGATTTCAGTTATGCTATCATATGAGTCTGTGCGTAAGAGAGAAAGGGGTTGTACAGGGAACATAAGGTTACTTTATAGTTACTGTGAAATAAAAGCATTTCACGGTAATAATGTTGCAACTACACAGTTGTTCTATTGGATATAATAAACGTGTGGCAATTGCATTATTATACCATCACTTTTTCCATGAAGTATTTTTTCAGAAATGTTACTTAGAAACTGGACTACAGGGAAAACTAACTCAGTACAAATGGGGCCTATTCCAGCTCCCACTGAACTCATTGTAAAAAGTCCCATCAGCTTCAATGAGCCTCGTAGAAAACAAATGAACTATGTTTTTATTTACAGTTGGGACTCGTATAGTTCAGAGACATAACTTGAAACCTGTAAGTGTCAATAAAGGAGTTCAATGACAAGGGCTACAAACTAGACTAGGGAAAAAAAAACCAAACCAACCAAAAAAAAACCCAACCAAAGAAGCAAAAGTAAAAAGAAAGCTCCATATTGTGCTGATAAGCAGAGCAGCTATATCAGATGGGAAAAAAAACCCAAACATGTCAGCGTCTAAGATCTCTTTTTCTTGGGGCAAATGTGAAGCACAAAGCCATGTGGCCCCTCCACCTATAACTGCTATTTGGTGATGTTTTATCCCTTCATACCTTTTCTCATATGAGGATATGAATAAGCTGGTATTACTTGAGGGATAATAAATCTACTTTAATATAATTAATACATACATATATACATACATATATATGTGTGCGTGCGTATATATATATATTCCCGTGACGATGCTAGTACAAAACCTACATACACCAGGCACTGAAGTAAAAGACTGAAAGTAGATGCAGCTTGTCATGTTGCTGGGGAAATTCCAGTGGCTTGCAGTGCCCATAAACTTGTGGTTTTACCGGCATCAAATATTTTAAGAGAACGTTTCTCCAATTTCACTGCACTAACAGGGCAAGATCCTGCTGGAACCTCAGTTTACATCCCACCAACTGACAGGGTTTCTCCTGCTGGTATCACAAAATCAGAGAGCCATACAATTCCCTGAGTTGGAAGAGACCCATGTGGATTATTGAGTTCAATTCCTGACACCACACAGGGCCACCTAAACTTAAAATGCATATATAAGAACGTTGTCCAAGTACTTCTTGAACACCCACAGGCTTGGGCCATGACCACTTTCCTGGGCAACTTTTTCCAGGGCTTGACCACCCTTTCAGTGAAAAACCTTTTCCTAATACCCAATCTGAACTTCCCCTGATGCATGGCATTTAAGCCATTCCCTTGCATCCTATCACCAAACAACAGAGAGATCTGCACCACCCACTCAACTCCCCGTTATGAGGAAGCTGTAGACAGCAACAATGTCACCTCTCACTCTCCTCTTCTCTTAGCTGAACAAACTTAGTATCCTCAGCCACTCCTCCTAAGTCATACCCTCTAGTCCTTTCACCATCTTTCATGGAATCACAGAATTTTCAGAGTTAGAAGGGACGTCTAGAGATCATCTAGTCCAACTCCCCTGCTAAAGCAGGATTGCCTAGAGCACATTACTCAGGACTGCATCCAGGCGGGTCTTGAAAATCTCCAGAGAAGGGGACTCCACAGCCTCCCTGGGCAGCCTGTTCCAGTGCTCTGTCACCCAAACCATAAAGAAGTTTTTCCTTGTGTTAGAATGGAACTTCCTATGTTCCAACTTATGCCCGTTGCCCCTTGTCCTGTCACTGGGAACCACTGAAAACAGTCTGGCTCCATCCTCCTTCAACCCACCCTTTAGATACTTATAAGCAATAATAAGGTCTCCCCTCAGCCTTCTCTTCTCCAGGCTAAGGAGTCCCAGCTCTCTCAGCCTTTCCTCATAAGTGAGATGCTCCAGTCCCTCAATCGTCTTTGTTGCCCTATGCTGGACTGTCTCCAGTAGTTCCCTGTCTCTTTTGAACTGGGGAGCCCAGAACTGGACACAGTATTACAGTTGTGGCATCACCAGTGCAGAGTAGAGAGGGAGAACAATCTCCCTCGACCTACTGGCTGCACTCTTCCTTATGCAGCCCAGGATTCCATTGGCCTTCCTTGTGACAAGGGCACATTGCTGGCTCATGGATAATTTGTTATCTACCAGGACCCCCAGATCCTTCTCCTCAGCACTGCTTTCCAGCAGGTCCACCCCTAGCCTGTATTGGTGCCTAGCATTCTTCCTCCCCAGGTGCAGGACCCCACACTTGCTCTTGTTGTACCTCATTAGGTTCTTCTCTGCTCAGCTCTCCAGCCTGTCCAGGTCACGCTGGATGGTAGCACGGCCCTCTGGAGTGTCAGCCACCCCTCCCAGTTTGGTATCATCAACGAACTTGCTGAGGATACACTCTGTCTCCTCATCTAGGTCACTGATGAATATATCGAACAAGATTGGACCCAGTATTGACGCCTGGGGGACACCACTGGTTACAGGCCTCCAACTTGACAGTGCTTCATTAATCACAACCTTCTGAGTTCTGTCACACAGCCAGCTCTCAATCCACCTCACTGTCTCCTCATCTAGCCCACACTTCCTTGGCTTCCTAATGAGGATGTTATGGGAGACAGCATCAAAAGCCTTGCCCTCCTTCCAATTGCCCTTCCAATACTTTTATATTACTCTTATATTGTGGAGCCCAAAACTGCACACAGTACTCAAGGTGAGGCTGCACTAATGCTGAGTGTAAAAGTGGAGCAATCACTTCTTTTAACCAGGTAGCTGTACTGTGCTTAATGCACCCTAGGGTATGGCTGATCCTTTCAGCCACCAGAGCACATTGTTGACTTGTGTTGAGCTTACCGTCAACCGAAGCCCTCAGATCCTTTTCTGCAGGGGAGCACTTCAGCCTTTTGTCTCCAGCCTACCCATACATCTACGATTATACTCTCCCAGGTGCAGAATCAAGCATTTGTCCTTGTTAAATTTCATACAGTTAGTGATTGCCCAGTGCTCTAATCTATCAGGATCTCTCCATAAGGCTTCTCTAGAATCAATGGCTCCAAATTTAGTATCGTTGGTCAACTTACTTTGTGTGCACTCCTGTGTCCTGGTCACTGATAAAAACATTGAAGATAACTGGCCCTAAAATGGAGCCCCGGGGAACACCACTAGTATGTTACCAGATGGAACCCCATTTACTACAACTCCTTACGCCTGACCCTTCACCCATCTTATTTTATCACAGCCCAAAGACAATGCTGTCAAGCTGTGCAGGCCCCAGAACCCAAAGGTGGCCTGGAAGCCCTGAGCCTTGCAGGACTGTCAAGGTGGAGTGTAGGTTACCTCAACTGCAGTTAAAAGCTACTAATTTGCAAGATGCTTCTTCCATGATGAGAGGGGAAGAAGTGTGTAGAGGAAGGAAGGATCTCTCTTGCACCCTGGCAAATGTTACTTCCTTGCTCCCTAGGTAAAACTCATGGGGTGCTCTGGGAATGGGGTAGCTCAGGGGATCAGAGGGAGCTGGCTGGCTGCTCTCTCCACTGCCTTTGGGGAAATTTAAAACAAAATAGTTTTATTCCTGTGAGTGCTTTTCTTGATATTCCTCAGAAGAAATCACTTGTTGTAGTTCTGAGTTTTCCCGCAGTACACAAATCCACAGTTTCTGCCAGCTCATTTTAGGTACTTTATTTTTTGTAATGAATATTGTTCTGCTTCAACTGAAGAGAGAAAAACCTAAGAAAAGGCAAGAGAAATCTTACCACCTACACCTCTCTGGAGATAGAAAGAAAGTTGACAGGAAATATTACATAAGAAACTAAACTGATCATTATGAAAACAGCTGAAATAACAGACAATACTGGAAAGTAATGTATTTTTGAAAATGACATTGGTGTAAGGCCTACAGATGTAGTCTCATGAGGATGTCAAACACAGAGAGCAGTTGACAGAATGACAACAAAAGATCTGATATGTTTTAATGCAGATTTGTCTTTCCTCTATCTGCACACAGGAAATAGCCATCAAATATGCAGCTCTCTCTTGTCGTGACTGGAAAGCATCATGAAAGAACCTGGCAGGATGTTTTTTATTTATTTCAAATGGAAGCTTTTGGAAGTGACTGATTGATTTACTCATGCTGTTTTCAGAACTCTAATTGGTGGGCTAGGAGACACCTCTGCTTCTGTTTATTCCATTTTGCCTAAGAAAGTCAATATATGAGCACTTGAAATTAATAACGTTAGCTTGGTTCTGTAAATGTATTACAATTCAGAAAGAAAAAGGTGAAAACAGAAGGGACAGCTATTTTACAGTAAATAAATATTATTTTCTTACGAACATGTATTTTAGATAGTTAAAGTTACTTTAATAAATATTAGACATAGTCTGGCTTCAGAGAGCTGTAACAGCACACAGAGTATCTTCATCTTCTCTAATTTTAAATGCCACTGATTAGTAATGCCACCATCTGATGAACGACACAGAAGAGCTCTCCAGTTATTAATGACAAAAAGACAACGTGTTTGCAAAAACGCTGAGCAAAACGGCTGAAGCTCAAGTCTTCCTGTCTTCAGCCTGTGTGCCACATCCTCTGTGCTAGAGCCAGTTGACTTCTTCACTGATAACTCAGCCTTGGTACCTCTGCGGTTTGCATACAATGGGATAGCTTCAACTGGCAGGTTGAGCACAACCATTGAGACAGTCTGCGGCTTTCTAGATAATCAAAGGTATGGCCCCTGAGACTCAAAATAGAGAATGTTATGCCTCTGAGACAACTGGTCTAATCAGGTCCTAATCAGGTCTAATCAGGAGACCTGGCCTAGCCATGATCAAATAAATGGTTCCATCACCCCTCCCTGTGTTTTAGGAGAAAAAGCTGGTTGCTGTTGGGGTTTTTTGGCAAAGCATGAGGTAGACCTTGCCCGGAATATTGTCTTGAAACTTCAGACCCAGATGTAAAATAAGGATGACACTATTCCTTTCTCTCATCCTTAGTCTCTTTGTATACAATATGATCTCTACTTCAATGTACGTATGGGAGACTGAACACAATGCTGCTGCTGCTGACAGTTGGTACTGTTGGTACTGTAATACCCCTTCTTCTGCATGCATTGTAAAAATAATGCTTAATTTTTATTTAACATTTTGTTACCTTTAGCCTCACAGTGTTTTACATAGCGAAGTATTATGACCTCCATTTCACAGATGAGGAAACCAAAAGGTAAGTAAAAAAACAAATAAAGGCAAGTAAACGAAGGAAACCAAGTAGGGGAAGACACAGAGTCCATTATTTTATCTGTTAGACCACATTAAATAAAATTACCTATAAAAATAAGATATTTTTGGCTGCTTCTACTTCCCAGAGGGGAGGGAAGTCTGTTGAACAGAAAAGCTAGAAGATGCCTCTGAGTGATATATTTACAACGTAGTTAGTAAAGATAAAAATGTTTTTGAGAGATGTTATATGTGTAGATATCTGCTAATGCTCCATAAATGTTTGAATAATTAACTTCGATTTAATTAATGTGCAATATCTAGTTTAATCTAAATGATGTGTTAATTATATTTAAGACAAGCTAACATTTTATTATTTGGATTGTTTTGGGAGCAAATTTTACTAAAAGTATTTAATTATTTTACTATTGTTTCAGGAGAACACATTAATTAGACAATGAGTTAAAAATTATCAAGGTGTTTCTATGTTTTGGTTGTTTTCAAGCTGCGAATATGTAGTGTGAATGAATACTGAATGATGGCAGTGTTACTAGGACCAAGGGAGAGCAGAGACTTAGGAATTGGAAGTCTCACAGGGTCAAATTGACTTTGCCAGCATGAGTCCAACAGCCACACCAGCCAAACCAAGCAAAATCAAACCATTATCATTGAGGGAGACCTTGGAGCGAATAGCAAAATAGCACCACATTCATTCCACCTCTCAAAAGATTATCACAGCAGTTGCTGTAACTACAGTGTGGTTTTGTGGTTATACTTGTGCTGCACTCTGTTTCACAATGGGGGGTTCAAGCAACTCATGGCCGCTACAGCTTTATATACTATCTACTACTGCCTCTCTGACACCTGGACAATGATACACAGAGTTTAATGAAGGAGCCTTTATGAATAAATGTTCATGGTCATACGGGCAACAGCTATGTAGATGAGTGAGAAAAAGCCTGAATGTACTGGGTCTCCTCGTTCATTGTCACTTGGTCTCTTTCCAGGATCCTTTGGTCTCAGCCACCAGCAGTGATTTTTTAATACAAGCTGTAATTTTCCACCTCAGACTTTCTCAAAGATCACACACTGGCCAAAAACGTTATCAAGGCGTTAGTGAAAAATCAATATGCAGCTTATCTCCCTGAATCCTGTTCTGTAGGTTTAATTACAGTAACAATGAAGCCAGTGTTGCAAGAGCCATCTGAGATGGCCTATTCACAGGATCAGTATGTTTGCACTCATTACAAACCTGCTGGGATGAAATTTTCTTTTGAAAGCATTAAACGTCTTTTTGTGCAGGCTTTGGGTAGTTGTACACATTTTAAACATTCTGTATAAACACTCCATTTGAGATCTGTTGGAATAGGGAAATAAATACGTACCTACATGTAGCCTTTACCAAGTGCCAGCTTGAACTTCCAGTTTTCTCTCTTTGAAAATCTGATGTAAGTGCAAAGATCCTGTGTGAGCACAGACTGAGAATTCCACGCTGGCTGAAAAAAAAACCGAAGAAAAGCCATTGCACAAGCTGTAAGCAACAGAAACATTTAGTATATTTTTGCTAGACTGCACTGCCTTAAGAAGACAGTATCTCATCAGTGAAAATCAGTTCTCTTCTGACACTGAAATAATACTTCACAAGGGTCCCTTGTAAGCACTCTGAAAACTGTGAGATTACACATTTATTTCTGGGGCTATGGGAAGAGAGGCTAGCGGAGTACGTGGAAAGAATACGGAACCAATCCTTTACAAGGATGCTCTGTACACTGTAGCTCTCTTTGAGTGGTGATGATGACTATCAGGACTTGTGTCAGTGAAGAAAATCCCATTTTCCTCATTCCAGTGCATTGTATGCATCCAATCAGCTTCAGCTTGCACAGTCTTCTCTTCTGGTTTTTGAACAATGCCTCCACAGGGCAACATGCCCTGTAAAATGCTGTTAGTGTGCAAATCTAGGATCTTGGGAAAGTGAGGCCATGAAATCAGTGGGCACATTGACAAGATCCAGCTCTTAGATTTGTAATCAAGACATTAGGCAGAACCAACAGTTCTAGTTCCCTTTCATTTCAGCTGGCTTACTACTTTTCATTAGTGTTCACTTTTTTTTGTCTTGGACAACCTATTTGTGTCATTCTTTCATCACTAAAGTCTAGCAGAATAAGTCCTAGACTAGTAGGGTTAGTTCCTCTCCAGATGAGGTGGTATCATTAAATGTCAGACAAAGGTCTAACCACGTGTAAAGGCTCCCACACATACTAATATCAGGAAGTTTTCACTATGCTTTGACTAATTGTACAAGTAGTTCAGTTGCCCTCCTAGTGTGCTGTGCAGAATTAATTTTCAGTGCAGCTGCAACCTTTTTAAGTGACTGAGAAACAAGTGTGAATGCTGAGAATATGTTGTGATACTTTAACTTCATCCGTGAGAAAGTGTCACTGCCACAGATTGTATTGCAACTTCAAACCCTGCTGGTGCTGAACAGCACTGTAATGTTAATTTAAAACAAGAATGTAGAAGTCAAATCAGGATGCTGCTGAACGGAAAACCTTGACTATCCTGAATGAAAGGGCTTGGCTAAATTGTCATGCAAATCTTGGTTTATGGGCAAGCTGTTTTTAATAAAAAGGTTTGGTGATTTCTCTTCTTCTAGTTAGGTTAATTTCTTTTTTCACAGTGTAATAACTAGAATAAAAAGAGACTTCAGGGCAGTGTGTATCTAAACATGTTTGACTGAAATAGTAAGTTGTTAACTGTTTACCAACTAATCACTGGGACATTATAAACATTTCTATAAGACAACTGTATCTCTTACTGTATTTTTTGTAAATTCTTTGTGTATGTTTTACTATTTTGGTAGCATTTGACATCAAAAAAGCATCCGTTGAAAACTAGACTGGAAATATATTTTAACCATTAAAGAGATGCAGAGAATAAGTTATACAATTTGTCATTTCACAACAAGCAGGACACTTCAGCAAAGCTTTACCTTACAGAAAAGGTCAAGCACCTGTGACGTCTTTTTCAGTGTTTTAAAAAATGTGTTGCAAAAAATTATTGTACCTTAACAGATGGTGTCAAGTGATACTTCCTTATTAAGAAAAGAGAAGTTCCTTTTCATGGGCTGAGTTGAGTGGTTTTGGTTCTTATTGTTGCTGTCATTTGTTAGGGACTTAAAAAAAATTGAAAGCATTTGATTTTCCATAAGGCAAGAACATCAGCATAGAAACAGACTTAATTTACTGTTCTGTACTGTAATATGCAGTAGAGTGCACTGACTGACTCTCATACAGATCTCTGAACAATGTGTCTCCACTCTGCACTGGAATGGTTGTCTTTCTTCAGCTTGCTTTTTGAAAAACATCCAGATGGTGTTCATCACGAGTAGCTACAGGAAGAGCTCCAACCGTGGGACAAGACACAGGGGAAGTACTTAAGAGGTTGTGCCAGAACTATCCTGAGGATTGAAAGGTTTCAGTCATATTTATTTTGTGAAGAAGGTGCATTTGGCTCCTACTGCTGCTTGTAGGTTCTCTTAATTTTTCTTGCTCATCTCAAATTTGATGAGAAACCTTCGGTTTTTTGCCTCTAAGACCCCATTCAAACTCTATTGGCTTGTTTAGGGTGTTATACACCTTCATTTGAGGAAATGGTTAACCACATACTTCTGATCTATATAATTTCCAGCTAAAGAATACAGCAGTACATAACAGAAAACAGCTGTTGGAAAGTCTACTTTTGCTGATTGGAACTGTTTTTAATACAGAATTTTTATTTTGTCTCTCAAATGATAATGCCCTATTAGCCCTATCCAAAACCACAACTGCAAAAGAACTGAATAAAAATCTATTTTTTATGTTCAGACAAAACAGATATTATTATGTCCAATTATACCTCTCTGCAGAAAGATATGACTGTTCTTGGGCAGGATTGTGTTATACCAGTATTTATAATGCCTCTTTCCTCATTGATACAAAATGCTATTTACAGACACTGTAAAAAAGACTGAATTGTTCACCATGTGGAGATGATAATTTATTTTCTAAAAGAACCCAGATCTTTTTAGAGTGAATTTTGCGTAAAAACAACAAAACATACTTTTATTGATTTTATCAACAAGGTATTTGCCTCTTTAAGTTTTAACAGGTGAAGCTGGGAAAAGAATGCAAAAGAGATGCTACTATAGCAGTTTTTTCTAGGAAAGATCAGTAAGTAGTTAAATATGTTCATCATGTAGCAGGATTTTGTAAGCATTTCTCCACCTACCTAAAGTCCATTCATACTGGATTACTGAAGTCAGCCTAAATGCTTGCATAAGGATTTTAAGTTAATGAGATAATGGAAATCTAAAAGTGAAGTGGGAATAAATTTCAAGTGTTTCCAAAATTTTGCGTCCTAGTTCAGTTTTCTTATTAAACATATTTTGCACTTAAGGAAGAAAGAAAATAAAGGCACGTATAATTCTGCTGATTATATCCCAAAAAAATAGTATGTGTGCAAGTCATGCATATCGTGCAAATCAGACTAATATATGAAAATTGTTGCCATGATTAAAAAAGTGGTATTATCCTAGGTGCTTTACAGTGTCATTTTAGGCCTCAGTATTTTAGGAAATCTGCCCTAGAATACAGTAATATATTTGGGTAAGAAGAACATATGAGACCATGGAGAAAAATCTCTTTTTAGGTTCAAGAATGTTTCTAAGCAGAGTCCTTTCAGGGCTTTAAAGCAGCGATGCTGAAAATCCGGGCTGTGGGTTTAGGGTTGGGAGGGAGGGAGCGAACGGGTGGAGCAGAAGGAAAGAGAAAGCTTAATACCTAGTTAGAGAATTGGCAGCTTTCGCTTTCTTCACCACTACATAGACGTGCACAAAAGAAGTGTGTTACAGAGTGACCTTATGACTCTAGTTAAGCAGCAGGCAGTAGCATAAAATGGAACCTTTACATTTTCTTTTTGTTAGATATGTCAAAAGTTTAAAAAGCTGTTATTTTAAGAGTCCTTTTTTTTCCCACCCTCAAAAATTCCGGTTGCGGGGGGGGGGGGGATGAGGGGGAGGGGGGGGGAGTTTCTTACCACCAGAAATACTATACTTGTTCTTCTTCCTTATTAAACTTGAAACATGTTGCACATAAAGAGCGAGAACCAATTTCTACTGTCTGTATTTTAAGTATGTACCCAGCCGTGCTTCAGTAGGGTCACTTTTCAGTCATATGGACATCTCTCTGGAGATGCCCAGACAACAAAATTCAGTATATTTGTATTTTTTTAGAGGGGAGCACATAACATTTTAGAGGCACCAGAGGAGCTGCATCCATTTGACTTACAGTTTTTCCAAGAAATGTAGAATACTACCATGGTATAAGCCTATAAGGGAAACATCCTCAGCTGATCTGATGATATTTTTTAACCTAAAGAGTAGTAAGAAGGTTTAGACAAGTAGGGCAGGATTTGTTTTAACTTTCTTTTCTGAAAATACTGAGAATAACACTGTCTGGCATCCTGTAGTGCCCTGGCACTCACCTTCTGAAACCCTCATAATCATCTGCCCTTCTATTATAGAAAGAAGTTCACAGTAACAACTGTACTGCTAATTTCAAAGAACAGTCCCTTCAGAGATGAGCTAACCTGTACTTCATGCCTGTTAATTACTATGCTTTAAATCACTAGTTAAAGCCACATTTATCTCTTTCTTCACTCTGCTTTTTGTAAGATATCCATGAGAGTATTCTCAAGGGGCATATTTTTAAATTCATAAAATAGATGCTGCTGCTCCAAAAAAGAAAATCGACGCTCCTCAAATACAGGGGACACAACAAGCAGCAATGTAGCAACAGAGGACTAAGCAGAAATAGAAGGAGGCTCGTTCAAGGCTTGGAAGCTAATAAGCAATAAGACATGAAGTTGGAACAGGGAGGGTTATATGGTAGAGTTTTTCATTTCATGTTATTCTTCTGGGACAGATCTCCCATCCGTATTCAAGCCTGCATTCAGCAAGATAATCAGATCCAGGTTCAGCACTTGAACAGTCCTGCTGGTTTCTTTGGAACTGCATCTGCACTTGAAGTTCTGTCTTCTTTTCATCTTGCTAAAGGATAGTTTCAAAACTTTATGCCTTCCTTTCTCAGTCTGGCCCCAAAACATTTGGAAATAGATACTTCTTCTATGATTTGGTCTAGCATTTCTTTCATGAAGCCAAGTACTCCAGAGTGATTTGATAATATCTCTATGGTAGAATTACTTTGCTATATATGAGGGAGCTCAGCCTGCTCCATTAATCAATGTAGAGAAAGGCATACAGAAACAGATTTGTGAACAGCTTGTGAGGCATATCATCAAAAATGTTGTAAACTTTGGTAATCAAAAATGGAAATATTATTTGTGTATCTGGTGGTGGAGGACCTTTAAATTAGGCTGGGAAAGGAATATCTATCCACATTTTGAAGAGACTGAGCATTATTTTGGCAGTAATTTGATGCTGTTGATGAAGCTGTTGGAGCTAGAATAACAAGAGGAAAAAGATTTTGTACATCTTTACTCTTTCCTACTGAGTCATTTATGCAAATAGTCAAGTAGAATAAAAACAGCTGATGGCTACATCTAGAAATGCAATTGCCATGAAAAAGAAACCAAGCTTTACATGGAAATGGAAGAAACCCTTCTGTAATATATTTCTGTTTTACTCAAGTAGCAAGTTTTAATCTGCTAGTCTAGAAAACAAGGTCTAAACTCTTTTTTTAAACAAAAATGGGACAGGTTTAGCCACTGTGTAATGTTATCAACTTCAAAGGAAAAGGATCAAGTGTATATTGGGCAAAAATACATCATATTGTTTTATGACATTTATCTTATTTCAGAGAGTTTAAGCTTGGGCTTATTTATTGTTATGAACTTCAACAGCAAAAGAGGAAACATGATAACAATCCCTGTTAAATTGAAATGGTCCTTTCAGAAATTCCAATAACCTGATATGCTTATGATTTTCATGTCTAGGTTACATATTCATGGAAGTATTGCAGCCTGATCCCGCTAACTCCTCACGTTTTTGTTTTTTTTTTGCATTTAGAGTAGTGTAGGCCTGGTTCTTAGAGGTAAGTAAGACTAGGTCTTATCTCTAGTAGTACAGAGTTAAAATATTTTGGCAGTTTCTGAATCATTCTGAATAGGATGGCTGTTTCTGTAGTCTCGTGGGTACACTAGAACTAAATTCTCAGCTGACACGAATTGATGCTGTTGCATGGAAGCCAGTGTAATTCCCTCAATTTATAGCAACTGAAGCTTTGGTCCACTTATTCAAAACTATGCAAGAACAAATTTATACTGTTATAAGATAGGGAACTGCCTGCCACTGTAACACCACTCCCTAAAGTATCACTTTCTGCATGGTTATTTATTAATTTGTTAGGCCCGTTGACTACCATAGCACTGTGCATATGTTCAGCTTTCCTCAAAGTCTGCATTATACCAGATTCTGTTGAACATATACTCTCTCAACAAGCTTTGTCCTATACCAAGGGCCGTAGAATTGAATGTCAATATCAAAAGCAATTTTTGTATTGCACTTACTGTTTTTAATAACCTGCATGCAAATATGACATTACAAACAAGCTTTTTCTCATGTCCTATGATACAGCAAAGTAATTTTTAACATGGTATTTCCTCTTTCATTGTCCAGCATCTTTTGAAGTTATAGACAGCTCTCAGCTACTGCAAATATCAAGAAAAAAGGTAGTAAATTATGATCAAACTCTGCTCTTGGTTATACAAATATTACAACAGGATCTTCATTTTCTTTATTTTCTTTTGTTTCTTTTCTTTGTTTTCACAAATTATATTTAAACAGAATGGAACAATGTACTGCACAACCATGACCACACTCACCTAGGGATGCTGGTCTTGGCTTAGAGGGGTTGACTGTAAGTATGAAAGGCTTTGGAAACAGGTGAGAAGAGGGAAAGTCTTCACGTCTTCTTTAAAATCAAAATATGATACAGTGCGTAATGCATGGGTGCATGACCATACTACAAAGAAATAAATGTAGCATGTGTGACAAACTAACTGCTTACAGGACACACCTTTAAATGTATGCAAATATACCTGTCCTTTAAATATGTGCAAAAATTAACCTCCGGTAAGAGATCTAAACATAAGGTCATATTATGTCAAGAGTGGGTTCCTAAAGGTAAGCTTGTAAATACAGGCAGACACAACAAAATAGGAATTGTCAGGTTTACATTGAAAACTGTCTCTTATGGGTTCAGGAGCTTAAATTCTATTGCCAATTTTAAAATTGTAGTAACCTCAGTTGTTATGTGAGTAATCTAGCATGTGGTCCACTCTATCTTCTTTACATATCTTCCCATAGCTAATGCTTTCACTCTGTTTTTGACTTAGAATTTGGATTTGACTTACAAAGAGTTTGGTAAACCATGGTTACCCTCTTGGATTCTGCATTTAGTGTTTCATTTTATCCTCTGAACTCACAAGTCTGATTCTCTGTTTCAATTTGTATTTTGTGTTTTACTTTCTTAGCCTCACATGTTTTATTCATGTTCTGATCACTTTTTTTCTCTTATGAGTTGTTGGTGTCTGTACCTTATCTTTTCTCATGTATTTCTCATCTATACCTTTTGCTTCGGTTATTCATTGTCCCTTTATATGTTTCTATTCACTCACCTGCTTCCCCTTTCTTCAAGACTCCCTTTTATGCATCCATATTCTGTTACACCCAGATGCTCACTTTTGATTCAAGGAGACAGAAGTAGCATAGAATTAGGTCACACTGGGCCAGGAGTTACCTTCTGGTGTTGCTACGATTGTAGTCTAATCACTTGCTTCACAACATAGAGCATATCTGACTCAAAGCAGTGAAGACAGGCCAATGCGCGTTTCATTGGGAGGCTTCATGTATCAAGAACAGGCTAACAATTTCAGTGTCTTGTGTTCATAAAACCAGAGTGCAACCAAGCCTTCTTTATATAGGTGTATAGCTAGGATTGGTGGTATTAGCATTGGTCTCTTATTTTTAATTGATTTCTTGATTACATGACACATCTGACTTGGGTTTGGTTTTGGTTTTATTTTAACTAAAAAATTTCCTCTGTTTTTCTATATATTTCTCTAAAACTCAAACCAAACTTCAGCAGATTTTGGAAAAAGGTCAATTAGTTTTTAATAAAAATGGTACTCATGTTAGCACTCTTTTATTTCAGAAAGCACAAGGAAAGATGGTACTCAACAGTAATATTTCCCCACCAAATTTACCAAACAACCAGGTACCATGTAAGCTCCATTCTATGAACATATTGAAAAACAATTATCAATCAAATACTGCCTTTTCCCTGAGGCCAAAGATTCAGGAAGGTTTTCAACACATTCTGGCTTCTAAAACACTATTGTAACTATTTTAATGCCATTTTCTTTTTATTTATCGTCACATCATCTAGCTATTATTTCCGTTGCAATTCACAACTTAAGTGAACTCCAGGTCTAGCTGAAATCAGTGGTGTATTTGCTTTGACTTTAAGAAATCTAGATTTGTCACATCTCTTAGAACACACATCACATGCCACGTTGTACCTATGAGATATCAAGAAAAGACAAGCAAAATACAATTATTTGTATTCTTTCTTTTAGGTAAAATTTTCAAAACACTATTGGATTTCCAATGACAGTTTTAGTTTGATACCTGAAAAGCTGTTTGGAGTCCAAGGAGATCAGCTAATGTGTTTCACCTTGTGGTGAAATAAGAAGTTACATTGAATAAAGCTCTTGAATTCAGCTCAGCCATTAAAAAGACACTGAATCTTCTTAACATCTACTTTCTTAATAGTAAAGGTAATACATCTTTAAGTAATTTGTAAGTGTGTTATATCTGCCACCATAGTTATTGAGAGCTTTCCTTCAGCAGATAGTTGGCTGCAGGCTCTAGATTTCAGCCAGCTGTCATCCATTAAATATTTTAATATTGAGGGAAATTAACTTTTAAATCAATAGCAAAGATGAAAAAAGAAAAGAAAAAAAAAAAGCCCTTCTCTTTAGCCAGAGCAGGAGACGTCAGTGTATAATTTGTCATTTTCTTATTCAGCTCTCTGCATTTGGTTTTGATTTAGCACTAGACCTCAGAAACCAGAGCCGGCATCCACACACAAAAGCTGTTTCAAATTAAGTGCAGCAAGTTTTTAAACACATTAGCAACAAGAACAAGCTGTCCTCATGCTAACTGGTCCTGCTTTGTTCTTGATTGTGGAAAATCTCACTTTAACTGCCCTCTAATTTGTTGCAGATAGCTACTGCACCAGCAGCTGCCTTGGCATAGGATTAAACATGCATGAAAATGTTATTTTTCCACACAAATTATTAGCAGTGCCAAAAGCCACAAAATCCCTTTTGGAAAAATTCTTTTCTATTTTCCTATTTTTTTCTGTTTTCATATTTTTATTATTACAGTTCTGCCCCCCACGTTCTTGTCCAAAGTCTTTCTTCCTCCAATCCTTTAAAAAGTACTTGAAAGGAATTACAAATTACAAACTTTCTTGTTTTTCTAATGCAAAGGGACAGGTTTGATATTTTACTGCAAGCTGGTTGAAAAGTTGCACATCATCTTGCATGAGCTGAGAATCTGTCTATCACAATGTAAAATTCTTGAACCTTAAAGCACTTTCTCAGTAGCTGAAAGTACCAAAGATAAAGATAAGAAACAGGGAAATTTACCAGGGTCACATACTTTCAGATATTTCAAATTGTTTTAAACAAGAATATATATATGAGCAATCCAGAACCATATTACAAAATGGGAGGGAAGAAATTATTTAAATTGCTGCCATCTACCAATAATTGCATTTAATGCTGTATCTGTGATGTCATTGACGTTCTTCAGCACAGCTGTTTTGCAGTATTATTTGGGGATTTGTAAGCATCTGGCGTTTTTGTGCATGGTGACCAGGGAGCACCTAGGCACTTGCTTTTTGTGATGGCTGAAAGGATTCTTGGTGACTAATCGAATATGCAAAGGAATATGAATCTACTGTTTATTTCACCTTTGGGGAGTGCCAGAAGATTTGGTGGTGGCGGTGTCCCTGCATGTGCAATATTTGCCTTTATTCCATTTCATTGAAGAAGTCTGCCACGTTCTTACCAACTATGCTGTCACACCCTTTGAAAAAAGGTTGCTTTCCACCAAGGTGACTAAAAGAGCAATTGTTTGACAAAGGAAGTGAATGGGTGACATGACGGTTAGCAGCTTTAGTTGTCTCTTCCCTGAACATATTCATTGTTTTCTGTCCATTCCAACCAAAAGGATTGGTGTTGCATTTACTTCTCCTTCCTTCATATGGAGCTCCAGGAGTGCCTCTTGTAGCTTGTTGGAAATACATGGCAGATTTCATTGAACACATGGCCAAGTTTGGTTGCATCTAATTGAGCAATGTGCACCCTTCTTAGTTGAGGTTCAAAGGAAACATTTGTTATATAGTATATATACAAACATGTTTTTCTCTACAAGGTTTCATAACCTATGTTGATTACTTATTCTAGAGATGGGCAAGGACTAGCAGGGATATGATGACACTAAGCTGAGTGGTGCAGGACAAGCCCTGGTATCAATACAGGCTGGGGATGGAGGGATTGAGAGCAGCCCTGAGGAGAAGGACTTGGGGATACCAGTGGATGAAAAGCGAGGCATGAGCCAGCAATGTGTGCTTGCAACTCAGAAGGCCAGCTGTACCTAGGGCTGCCTCAAAAGAAGCGAGGCCAGCAGGACAAGGGAGGTGATTTTGCCCCTCTACTCCACTCTGGTGAGACCCCACCTGGAGTACTGTGTCCAACTCTGGAGTCCTCAGCACAGGAAAGACATGGATCTGTTGGATCAGGTCCAGAGGAGGGCCACAACAATGATCAGAGGGCTAGAGCACCTCTCCTATGAAGACAGGCTGAGAGAGTTGGGGTTGTTCAGCTTGGAGAAGAGAAGGCTCCAGGGAGACCTTATTGCAGCCTTTCAGTACCGAAAGGGTGCTTAGAAGAAAGATAGGGACAGACATTTTTGTAAGGCCTGTAGCCACAGGTCAAAGGGTAGTGGTTTTAAACTAAAAGAGGGCAGATTCAGACTAGATAGAAGGAACAAATTTTTCATGATGAGGGTAGTGAAATATTGGCACAGGTTGCCCAGAGACATGGTAGATACCCCATCCCTGGAAACACTGAAGGTCAGGTTGGACCCCTTCAGGAGGTCTGAGCAGCCTGATCTAGTTGGAGATGTCCTTGCTAATTGCAGGGGGGGTTGGACTAGATGACCTTTAAAGGTTCCTTCCAACCCAAACTCTTCTATGATTCTATGATATAAGTAACCTCTCCTGCTCCTGAAAGGTGAAATTCCCCTTGTTCCTCCCATGTTGGCTCTGGTGGGTTGTTGCATTGTTGCTCCATTGCTTCCTGTTCCTTCCTCTTCCTGTTTTAATCAAAGGTGGCTGATCATCCTTGTACTGGTTAGGACTTCAACTGACACTACCTCTTTGGTTATGGTAGTATTTCAAATTATTCTAAATTAATGATATTTCAAATAGGTTTCATATAATCCCACTGTATATCTCATAAATTTTCAATTTTTGACTACTGCCAGTGTCTAGTACCTCACTCTCAGGTCTGTTTTTCCAAGAGTTTGTCCTCCACCAGTTTTTCTTTCTAGGTTAATCTATTCCATTTGCCTCTGTGGCACTATATATGGTCTGAAGAACGTGCTTCTGACTAATATGGATGATATTGTTGCAACACACTTACGAATAGTATCATCTCCAGTTTCAGAAGTGAATAACGTAATAACTAAGATCCCATCTTCTTTGGTGACTTCTCTTTCAACAAGCTCAAAAGAATTTTTTTCCTTCCTATATAGTATCCCTCAAGAAACAAGATTAAAGCCCAGTTGACCTAAACATCTTTTCCTCAGTCTTACTGTTATTACCCAGTGGTTCATTGTTTTGGGTGTGGTGGATAATGAACTGCTTGCAAGAGTCTCAGCTGTGTAACCAGATTAACTATGAGTATTAAGTAAGATATCCGTATGAAGTAGAAAGTTCACTCTGATGAAAAAGCATTAGGAAATTTTTAGGAATTTGAACCTGCTGCCATACTGACCAGGAAATGATTTCTCAGGTTCAGTTAATGATTTGGCCGTGATTTAGCTGTGCTCAAGAATAGCTGCCAACAGACATTGATTACCACATACACAAGTGGTGACAGCTACCTGCTGTTAGCATTTCCAGAGAAGCTGGGAGCAGTCAATCATTAGGAATGAAAAAAATATCCAAATTGCCTTTCCACAGAATCACAGAATCTCCTAGATTGGAAAAGACCTATAAGATCATCTAGTCCAATCATTAACCTAACACTGACAAGCCCACCACTAATCCATATCCCTAAGCACTATATCTACATGACCCTTAAGTACCTCCAGGGATGGGGACTCCACCACTGCCCTGGGTAACACATTCCAATGCCTGATGACCCTCTCAGTAAAGAAATTCTTCTAATCTAAGTTATTTCTGACCATCTTTTCCTTAAACATTGTGATTTGTTTTTGGAGCTGATTAATGACTTTTTTCTTCTTTTTTTTTTTCTTTTTCTTTCTTTTTTTACCTTGCTGAGTTTGGACTGTATTAAGGGTGATTTCAGAGTAATTAGAAAACCAGCAGTCATCTGGCAGGTGACTTTCAAAGATCCACAAAGAAAGAAGACCATTCCCTCTGACCAGCATCCCAATCCAGATTATTCAAAGACTCATAGGGAACGCCATTTATTTAGCTCCAGGGTTTAACTGTGGAACTAGTAATGCAGGGCTCTGTGTGGAATAGGCATCTTTAGGTGACCAGTGTTAATTGGCAAACCTCCTTCCCATGCAGCATGTGTTCAAACCCTCCTAATCTCGAAGGAGTCATTAATCTCCCTCAGATAGTTTATCTGTATTTTATTTTAAAAATGTTTAATTTTTAATTTCAGTTTTTTTAGCAAAACTCACTTTTGGAAATTTTCTAGAATTTTCCAGTTTGTGATCACAATAATAAGATTTTCACAATTTGCGCATTGATCCTGCTCTGTAGGATCAGGAATACAATTAGATCTTCAGATCATTTTTTTCCCTCTCTTTCTCTGTTTCTTATATGAAAACTATCCACTAATAACTATTGTCATCTGCTTAACTATTCTGTGAAAACCATCTTCTTCACTTTATTTATAACTAAAATTAATAATTTTTAGTCTGCCTCATGCTTCACTATAGTCTTAATAAGTAACAGTGTTTTACTTCTGTTTTTACTCCTTCCTTCAAACTCTGTTCTTAGGTCCACTCAAGCCAGAAAGGACCATTCAAATCAGTCAAATTGGATTGAACTTGCCTGGATCACCATTTCTGCCTTTTGAAAGTTTGAGCATATTTGCTGTTTTCCCATGACAGAGTATTGCCTGGACTCAGTAGGTTTGTGTTAAACATGCAATACTGGTTACTACGGCTTCATTTTCCTGCTCTTTCAGTGTTCTGGCACAGAGAAGAACAACTCACCCAGCTTGAATCTATTGTAGTTTTAAAATTTTACTTCCAGCACTATTTGAGTAACTTCTCTTTTCATACTGTGTCTTAACCTTTGTTTTCTTCACTGTTGCAATTTTTATAGAAAACTGAATTGAAATATTCATTTTGTTTTGGGCTCTATAAAGAGTCAGGGAAAACAAAACAAAGGGATATATTTCTGCATATCCGATTTATATACTTTTCAGAGTAACTCCACTTGACCTTTACAAGTTTCTCATTTCATCTCAGTGTTCCTCAGCCTCTTAAAAAATAACGTTCTTTGTTAATCTGTTCCTTTTTCTGTTCCTTGAAAGTTCTATAGTTTTTCCTGATATGCTTCCTGAGGGAAATTCATCTGGAGCACTTACTACCATTTTTTTCTTTCCTTCTTCATGGTATTTAACACCTTTAACTTAAAGAAATAGTTTTAAAGGTTCAATATTTTTCTTCTCTTAGTGTTGAAAAAGGCATTATTTTCCCAGCTCCATTACCTTCTGGCTGCCATTTCCAGTTTGGCTTCAGCCTGCAGTCCCGCTTCCTCTCATGAACACTGGACCATACAGCTGTGGCTGGACTTCAGTGGTGTGGATCTGTTTAACTTTGTAAAACACTTTGCTCTGCAGGTTTTCATTCCAATGTTAAATACCCTGGCCAAGTCCTGACTTTGGCACTCGGTGAACAAGGAGCTTGGCTGCAGCTCTGTGGTCTGGACCAGACTCCTTGCCAGTTGAAATTTATTTGCATCTCAAGAGTGGAGGTCTTCCTGGAAAGAAGCCAGAGATCTGTTCTTCCCTGAGGTGAGATAATGATAAAATGGTGGCTGTATTAGAATTAACAGTGATAGTTTTATCACTTAGTGGTCTCCCTGGCTGTCTTCCACTCAAAAAAAGCTGAGCTAGAAAGGGATAAAACATCCCTCTTTTCTCTCCTCATGCCTGGCATCAATGCTGCTTGAAAATGAAAATGAGTTGTAAAGCAGGGATAAGG
The DNA here is from genome assembly GCA_017639485.1 of Pluvialis apricaria. Taxonomy (NCBI): domain Eukaryota; kingdom Metazoa; phylum Chordata; class Aves; order Charadriiformes; family Charadriidae; genus Pluvialis; species Pluvialis apricaria. The sequence goes on along the minus strand of CM030044.1, from coordinate 43,949,143 downwards.
CTTTTCAACTTCGAGATCTTGTCTTTCATCTTTTGCAGTTCCTTCTCTCTGAGAACACTGTGTGAGCTATCCTGTTACTCTGTGGAGGTCACAAGCTTCACTGGTGTCACTGCAGGAAAAAGGTAGTCAGATTAGAAATGTTAGGAAATATTAGGAGAGAACATATCTTCTAGGTCTTCTATCTTGAGAACTGTTAAAGCTGTTCCTTTCTGTAATAGAAAGAGTGCAGCACTAGCCCCAGAATTTGATTCTAAAAGAATACATTCGTAATCTCAAGCGGAAAAAAAACCCAAACCCTCTTTTTGAGTTTTCTCCATATTTGAGGATCAACCCTGAAGAAGATGCAGGGAGACTTAATAGAAAAAAGATTCTTTATTCTTCAGAAATGGGATGAAATACAGACAAGATGTTCACTCTAGAATTTGACTTTTTGGTATGAATTGTTAGCTATTTTTGAATTATGTTTCCAGAAAAGGCAGGAATATATTGTTTCATTTAGCAATGACCTACATCCCTGGACCTTGTCACAGAGTTGCTGTGAAAACCAAACTCCTGGCTTCTGTGTTATACTCTCATCAAAATTTTATTGTATTCTTGAAAGAATTGCTTTGTGATGATTTTGTATATGCCTGCATACGTACACCTTTCCCTTTAAAAACTTATCTGAATGCTGAGTAAGCCTGACCTGGTCTCTGATGCTCCAAATTTTGCTGTGCCATGTAGCTTACAGATGAACTGTAAAGGAGAAGTAATATTTCTCCTATGAAACCTGGAAAAGATCTCTGAGGCTAAGCCACATCTCCAATTGTTTGTTCAGGTGGTTTGATGCTAGCTGCTATGTACTTTTTTGATATTACTTAGAAAAGTTTTTCTCACTTCCAGACAAAAAATAGAAATGTAATTTAATTGACTAATAAGAAACACAGAGGATCAAATTCTGTTCTTAATTATACCATTACAAATCCAGAATAAATTCACTGAAGCTAGTTCTGTTAATCTGGACTTCTCCCAGATGTAAGTAAGAACCCAGTCCCCACCACATTCTTTAGAAATTCTTTTGCCTTAACAGGCACGCACCATGATAAAAGAAATACTTATACTACTTTGAATGAGCACATAAAAATCAACAGTTTGTCTGGTTTGTGTGTTCCTGGTGTAAATCAGTTCCCAGTTTGTTTTTGAAGAATACTTTTCCAACATTGCAGTTTACCAGAGAGACCAAGGGAATTACTTTTGCCAAAAGAAGAAAGTACATTCTCCTTTCCCTCACTCTGTTCCATCTTTTTCTGCTGACTCTTGACATTAATCCAATACCTCCCACAGTGTCACTCAATCAAAATTTAGAAAGCAAAAAACCACCAAATTCAGCATTGTTTTCCTTTTTTTCAACTTCTTTTGGTAAATTTCCATTTTTTCTATCATTGGAAACATTCTGCTGCAAGAAAAGGATAAAATTGCAGAATTGTTTTTAAGGATACCATGTTTGAATATACTGTCAATTTTTTTCAAATTGTAAAACTAAGCTTGCAGAATTCACCATCTATAACACATGAGTGATACAGCAAAAATATTTTATAAATTCTAACTGGATGTCAAATTGAAAAGAATTATAGCATCATGGAATAATTTAGATTGGAAGGGACTTTCAGTAATCATCCAGTCCCACCACCTTCTCAAAACAGGGTTACCATAAAGTTAGATGGATTTACTCAAGATCTTGTCCACGAGAGTTTTGAATATATACAAAGATGGAGATTTCACAGGTTCTCTTGGCAGCCTGCCCCAGTGTTTTACCACCTTCATTGTAAAGATCTTTTCCGTATGTTTGGCTGGAATTTCTCTTGCTGCAGGTTGTGACCATTACCTTTTGCCCTTTTGCTGGAGGCCTCTTAGAAAAGTCTGATTCCATCTTCATCATAACCTCTGGTTTTTGTTGATGAGAGCAGCTTGATCTCCTTAGATTTCCCTTCTTGGATCTGCAGGTATACAACTCCCTTAGCCTCTTCTTGTATGTGATGTGCTTCAGCTTCCTAAGCATCTTCACTGCCCTCTTCGTTTCCAGTTTTTCAACATTTTTCTTATATTTGGATGCAATACTCCTGATGTACTCCAACAACAGCTGAACAGAAGGGAGAAATCACTTCCCTCTGATATTTGGTTTGTGTGGATGACTATTCTATGTGTTGTCGCTAGCTTCTGGAATGCTGGCTTGTAGCTTGGAAGTTCAGGATGCATTCCTGGTCATTTTAAACTATCATTGCTCCATTGATTCCAAAATTACTAAGACAATTTACATGAGATGAAGAATTTCCTCTTGAAGTGAAGAAGCCAAATGTACTTTGGTGTGTCTGCAAGTGCTGAACATGGATGCTATGACAGGTTCCATCGAAATCAGTGTCAGTTTTTGATGTTCTGTATATGTTGAATGTTTCTTAGTCAGTGGTCTACACTTTTTCTTTCTAAGTTTCAGGGAAACTTGTCTATAGTTAAACAGATTAAGGCAGTCACTGAAGCATTGTGTGCTGTCATAGATGTAATTATATTCTCATGTACAGCCACACAAATATAATGAAGACTTCCATAAAGGTTTTTCTTCTGCACAAGTGCACCCATACAAGATTTGTGAAATAAAAATGAGATTTTCTTTCCACACTGATTTCACAAGTAAGAGAAGTGGGAAGGTTACACTTTAACCAGACCTCCTTAACCTACTATTGCATTCCCAGGTAGCAGGAGTCAGGGACCAGAATCCTCTTTGCTTCCAAAGGTTAATTCATTTCAATACAGTACTCATAATGCTACATTATTAATATATATTTTTAACAGTCATATAGTCAGGCATTCATCTTTGTCATCAGTGTTACCTAACTAAAAGTAGAACGACTATAATTTTGATACTTAAATCTTCATAACTAAGGCTTCTGGGGGATACACAGTAGTGCTCACTTCTTTAGTCAATGGGAACTTAAGATAAAAGAGATCATCTGACTTACCATTTAATAAAAGTATCTACAGTGGGTTAATGCAAGGAAATACGAAGTTTTTCTGGAAGCATGCAATATACAATAGCCTGGTCTAGCTCTGATTCTGGTGAAAAATGTGTTTTAATTTTGAACTCATTAAATTTTGAATCTAGAACCAGCATCCCAATCATGAAATAATTTGAAATTTTTTATGACTATTGTGTCGCTGGCATACTGTTAATCCTTCAGAAACAAAGAGTTTCTCTATTATAGTGTCATATATGCATACATGGCAGTTCTGACTCTCAGGAGCTAATTCTGCCACTTCTGACAGCAGTATTCCCAGCCATATTCTAAGACCCAAACCCGAAAGAAGGTATGAATGGGTATTTCAAATGATAACATGTTGTTCCTTATTCACTCTACAAGCATGACTGCTTTATTCTGAATTCACTATCATGTTGTCATAATTAGTATAATTTCAAAGTGATCAGATATGATATCTTGGAAATTTCTGATATATTTCCAATGTATTTTCTAAGCTTCTCTAACGGAATCCTTTACAGTTACTTCAATTCTTTTCTTTCTGTTAATTTGGACATATTAAAGTATTTGAAAGAAACACAAAAGTGATGAGGTGGTGTTAATATTCAAACCTGAAAATATCCTCTCCAGCAAGAAAACTTATTGTTCAGACAGTGGGATGTTGTTTCAATATCTCTTGCTTTTATCATCTATTATGCTTCATTAATTATTAAATTGTACTCACACTTTAAATTAGAAACAACCTGAAATATTTAAGACATTGGAGTATTATTAAAATAATTAGCAGCCAAAGTGGAGAGTTGCTCATTAGAGCAGATACTGAACAACTCTATTTGTTCTCAGTCTGTAATTATAATACAGAATAATAGGTAACTTTCTTTCAGAATAGCTTGCAAAACCCTGGGCAGCCACTACTTCCAGTATATATCTCACATTTCAAGAGCTCCACTTATTTATTTGGTTCAAAGATGGGGGATTTCTGGTTGCTTCCACCTTTCCTTTATTTTGTATATTTCTAAGGCAGCCAGCTAGACAGAGGTCTACTTCTGTATTTGTGTTTCCTTATGAAAGTCCTGCCTTGAGTCTAGTAATTAAAGCAATTGTGATCTGGCTGCAACTAGGAACTCTACATGGAGATTAGTGACTGTATTAATCTATAAAAAAACAGCTGTGTACTGAGATATACAAGGAATAGGTACAGTAAGGATTCTCTAATTTGACTCATGGACACTCCTTAGAACTGACTTCCATCAGATTTTGGTTATCTGAGGAAAAAGAGGGCTTTGGCAGTAAAGCATGAAATAAGTGTTTTCATCTTTTGTTTCTGACAGATTGATGGTGAGTCTATACACCTAAACTGATTAAAGTGTACTTATGAACATAAATTTGGGGGGTTATTTCTGGTCTTTTTCAAATTCAGGTTTGATTTAATTTGAAATTTAATGTGTACGGAGTAGAAATGTTGGCGTTTGTTGTAGAGAGATGGAACTTTTAGAGGCTGCTGTGTTCAGAGTGCCTTTTCCAATAAGGCCAGGGAGAATGGAAAAAATATTCCTGAATTTTCAATGCTACTCCATTTCGTGGCAACTTGAAAACTGTTCCTAGAACAAGACAATATCATGTTTCCCCTATGTTTAACAGACCTGCATTTGAGAAAGAAGTGTTTGTTACAAGACCACAGAGAAACATTGGGAATAGATTTGTGACTTTTAGCTGTAGGCATCAGTAGCTCATGGAGCAGCCTCAGAGGTCATGCTGAGAGAATCCTATCACAGAGTAACTTAAATCTCAACAGTTACAGCACTGACTTGGAAGCTGTATCACTTCAGTTCCAGGCCCTCAGTTGACTACCCTTAAAGTGTTTTTTTTTCCCCCCAAACTGGAACACTTGCCACAAAAACGTTGCAATAAACCTACATCAAATATCAATTACCCAGCAATGCAATGGACTCCTGAGATGTAAAAGACTTTGGTTGAAAGCCATTTTCAGGTACAGGCCAAGATAGGTTTAAAATCTTCTCTGATTTCCAGAAAACTGTCCTTTCCACTCGCTTAATAGACCATCAGAGGAATAGGTCATCCAATGACCAAGTGGAACTTGTGCCTACTACCCCTCTCCCAAGCCTAACCTCCAAGAGAGCAAAATCTTTTTACTCGAAGATGCAAAATTACCTATTTTGACATTTAGTCAGAATTATTCACCAGATTTCTCAATAATTCAGAGCCAACCTCCTTTTTGGTGAATAAGTCGTTCACCAAATAAAATTCCCCTAGGTACTTTAGAAAGCATAGTCTAGAGTTGATGAAGTTCAGACCTATTACACAGGTATCAGCAGACTTATATTTATTTTCTCTGATATAAATTTGATGCTATAACTTCATATCATGCTATTATCCCAAATATGAAGGCCTTGCAAGGAGTAATTCTGTATTTTCCATGGATTCAAACCAGTTCTGTATCCCTTTTTAGTGAAACAATGAAACTGCACTTCATAAATCGTAACTCACTGTTCACAAGCAAAAATCAAACAGTGTATTTCTGCACAACACATGGAGTTATCTCATATGTACTGAAGCTGATAAGAGACAGCACTAAAAGGAAAATTAGAAAAACACACCCCAAAACTCCCAAGCCCCCACAGTACTTCTGAAAAAAGGTCATAAGTATATACAATGGAAAAATTTCAATGTGGACATATAAAAATTGTTGAACTCTTCTTGCTTCCTGTTTGTACACAGAAAATAACATGCATAGGCTGCCCAGTATGCCTAAAAAATTCAAGTCTTTTTATAAAAATAAGGCAAAATATTACAGCAAAGAAAATACTTTAAGTGGCCCCAATTTTTGTCCTCACATGACAGAGTTTATATTTGGCTGTAATCTGCTTGCAATGTACAATGCAATAGTTCACTGCAGAGAGTGGGGGCAAATAGTAGTTATGTTCCTATTGTTTGATGATAACAAAAAATAAAAATATTTACATATGTATCTTCCAGCTTATATTAGGATATACCAATTTTAAATCTTGGAACAGCAGTGAAGAGAGTCGAAGTAGAGAAATATTACTGTTCTTTATGGAAATCACTTCTTCTCGACACTGCTAGCATTCTTACACAAAAGTGCAATAGGACTGAATCAAGGTTAAGGCTCTCTTCTTGTAAAAAAGTATGTATTTATATTACTTTATATACTCTGAATGGTCTCCTTAAAGTCCTTTTGCAGAAATTGAATGGGATCTCAGAAATACTGAAGACAAACCAGAAGCTGGCAAATGTTAACAACTGACACAGAAAACTAATGCACTTGTTGGCAATGTATGACCAGTCAGGCAGAAGATACCAAGTCATTCTTAAAAATCTCGTAAAAACTGGTGAAATTCAAGAATGGAAGGAGAATAATACAAGAGAAAAGGATGAAATTTACTTATGAGGCTGAGAAGGAGCAAGCTTTCAGTAAATATTTCTTTTCTGCATTCAGAAAAAAATCAGGTTGATATATTAATAACAACATTTTTTTGAGTATATGTTTGAGTTTCTTAATAATGTTTGAGTTACTGAAAAACTTGAAAGAATCTTAAGAAGGTTAAAAAGTTAAAATAACATTTAAAAAGTTAAACAGTGACAATAACTCCGGCTGAATTAGCGAGTTGGACAGGGTGATCTCATGTACCTTGGTGTTCATTTTTCTCAAAATCATGGTGCAGTGAGAAACATTTAGAATTTGTAGATAGGGAAGACTGACAAAGAAAAAGATGTACTAGATTATTGAAAAGCTTAGGTAGATGGTTTTCCAACTGAGAACATGTCTTTCCTGATAACTTGCAGTAGCAAGAATTATTTAGTGTTCTATAAAGCCTGTACAACAAAAGCCAAACAATAGGTTTCTCAAAAATATAGAAGATATTCTCCTATTTTTTTTCCTTGTGTGCTCCACTAGCTTAATAATTCAGAATTTTATTTGTTTATCGTTGATATTGATTGAAAGCAAACGTGGGAATATTGATATAGAATACAAAGAGTAAAGAATAAGACCTTTTGCATAATTAATAAAAATGGCTGTAATGTTTCAGAAAAAGGCCTGTCAGCCATGTATTTTATTTCAGTGCTCACTGGATCAAAACCAAAAAGAGCAACCAGCAAAAAGCTGACAGTAAAGTAGTCAAAAAAAGCCACAAGCAGACACCTAGGTAAGAATGAGAAACTTGTTATACGTTCCCCTAATACTCTTCCAATTATCCAATATGATACTTTTGAAAAATCATCACGTTAAAAACCTAGCGCTCAGTCAATACTGGTAATGTGCTGAGGAATAGACTTTTGTGTGATGTTTGAATTGGCTCCACAACCTGACAGGAGAGGGGAAAAAAAAAAAAAAAAGCACTCACAAAATCAATGCAACCTGTATTAAAGGGATTAAAATTTGGCTAACCAATAGACCACAAAATGTAACCCATAAATGAAGACTCATCTTCCTGTTGGGGTTGCTTCTAGTTCAGACATGCAGGAATCTGTCCTCGCCCCATTGATCTTCAATACCTTTGTAAATGAACTGGAATAAAATATGGAAGCATTGCTTGTAAAATGTGCAGATGATACAAAAACTGGTGGAGAGAGAAGTAACAATGGTCATAGGTCAGTTATAAAACAGGCTGATTTGAATCATATAGGGAAGTTGGCTCATTTGATCAACATGAGGTTGAACATTGCCAAACGCAAGGTCACACAATGTACAAAGAAATAATGTCAACTGTGATTACTAGATGAAAGATAGTATCATGTAGTGCATTAGCATTGGAATGGCTCACCATAAATAGTCAAATAAATGTGAACTTTTTTGTATCAAGGAAAGAGTTTTCCTAGATGTACAGACAGTTCTCACAGAGAAAATGGCCATGGTATGAAGTCTGCAGTGTTCATAACAAATAATACTGGTGACTCTTCTTTGAAAGGGAACGTTAAAACATTGGAAAGGATTTTAGAAAGATCCACAAAAAGTTTTCAAACTTGTCTGTTGAAAGACAGCTAAGACACTCAGTGTGCTACATTTATTTAAAAAAGGTTGAGAAGAGTCTTCATTATCATCAGTAAGTGTCCATATACAAAAGAATTTTCTTACAGTGAATGACCCTTCAGTTTACCAGGAGAAGCCATAAAATCTGAAATGTTGGATAACAAAGCTAGGAAAATTTGTAATGGGCAACTCTTTAAATTAAATTATCATTTTTAAAATGTAGCTATTTTTATTTTATTAGTAATCATCATTTGAACAACTAGCTCAGAGGTATAACACATTTTTTATCATTTGAAATTCTGATATCAAATTATCATCTTTCTGAAATATTTTGTGACTAAGCACAGGTTACAGGGATGTTGAACAACTTATTGAACAGAAAATTTTGATAGAAGATCAGATTATTGTAATTGTCCCTTCAAGCCTTTAAATATTTGCATCAAGAGGCAGTTTTATGAAGGTTTTTCTTCCATTTTGGAGCCTGTCTGATGCTACACTGCTACACTGGCCCTGGGATTTTGTGGCTTCCCAATGCAGAGCCAAAGACAAGGTGCAGGAATTAGGAAATGATTGGTAGATGGAGGGAAATAAAAGGCATGCTCAGGAGGGCTGACATTCACCCATTCCTTTGCACTTTATTGCGTCTGAGTCCACAGTCCAGTAAGCTATAAGAATATTGGTGGTTTTGTGTGTAAATATTTTTCAAAGACTAGTCAGGTTACTTCTAATGATGTTCATGTTTTATATCTAGCACACACTAAAAGAGATGTTCTTTGAATGGAATAGAATAGTTCACGTGGAAGGTGCCTATAACTATTACCTAGTCCAATTGCCTGGCCACTTCAGGGCTGACCAAAAGTTAAAGGATGTTATTAAGGGCATTGTCCAAATGCCCCTTAGACACTGGCAGGCTTGGGGCATTGACCACCTCTCTAGGAAGCCTGTTCCAGTGTTTGATGACCCTCTCAGTACAGAAATACTTCGTAACATCCTGTCTAATCTTCCCCTGGTGCAGCTTTGAACCATTCCCATCATCCTATCACTGGATCCCAGGGAGAACAGATCAGCACCTCCCTCTCCTCTTCCCCTCCTCAGGAAGCTGTAGAGAGCAATGAGGTAACTCCTCAGCCTCCTTTTCTCCAAACTAGACAAGCCCAAAGTCACAGACACTCCTCACAGGACTTGCCTTCCAGCCCTTTCACCAGCTTTATTTTCCTCCTCTGGATGCATGAAAGGACTTTCATGTGGATTTTAAACTGTGGAGCCCAGAACTACACACAGTACTCAAGGTGAAGCTGCACCAATGCTAATTACAGCGGGACAATCACCTCTTTTGACCAGCTGGTTATGCTGTGTGTGATGCACCCCAGGATGCTGTTTGCCCTCTGGGCTGCCAGGGCACACTGCTGACTGATATTGAGCCTCCTGTCAACCAGCACCCCCAGATCCCTTTCTGCAGGTCTGCTCTCCAGCCACTCCTCTCCCAATTCAGACTTATGGTCAACGTTACTCCATCCCAGGTGCAGAATCTGGCATTTGTTCTTGTTAAATTTCATGCCATTGATGACTGCCCAATGGTCCAATCTATCTAGATCCCCCTGCAAGGCCTCTTGTGCCTCAAGAGAGTCAACAGTACGTCCCAGTTTAGTATTATCAGCAAAGTTGCTAATGGTGTATTCAACTCCTGCATACAGATCATTGATAAAAATATTGAACAGAGCTGGCCCTAGAATTGAACACCAAGGAACACTGCTGGTGACTGTTCACCAACCAGATGTCACCCCATTCAGTACAGCCCCTTTAGCCCTGCCATCCAGCCAGTTCTTCACCCAGGACAGCATGTACCTGCTTGTCTCACAGTTGGATGACTTCCCCAGAAGGACTCAATGAGAGACAGTGTCAAAGCCTTATTAAAATCCAGAAAAAACTACATTCACTGCCTTCCCTTCATCCACTGGGTGGGTGACCTTATCATAGCAGGATATTAAATTAGTCAAACAGGACTTTCTCTTTGTGAACAAATGTTAACTGTGCCTAATGATTGCATTGTCCTTTAAATGCCTTTCAATAGCACCCAGTATGACTTTCTCCATAATTTTTCCAGGTACTGAGTTTAGACTAACAGGTCTGTAGTTTCCTGGGTCTTCCCTCACGCCATTCTTGTCAATTGCAATAACGTTGCCTAACTTCTAGTCAGCAGGAGCCTCCCCAGACTCCCAAGACCTTTGGCAGATGATTGAGAGGGGTCCTGTGGTAACACCCACTAGTACTCCTTCAGTACTCTAGGATGAATCCTGTCGGACTCCTTGGACTTGTGAACATTCAACAGATATAACCCATCCCTTACAATTTCAGTGTCCATGTACGGAAAGTCACTGCTCCTACAGTCGTGATTCTCCAACTCAGAGGACCGGGAGCCCAAGGTCTTTCAGTATTATTAAAGAGTGAGGCAAAAAAAAACATTGAATATGTCCACTTTTTCTTCATCCCTGACGATCTTCAACACATATCTGTCTAATGGTTTTCTTGGACGTCCTCTTGCTATTAACATGACTATAAAAGCCTTTCTTGTTGCCTGACATGACACTGGCCAGTTTCAACTCTAGTTGAACTTAGGCCTTTCATGTCTTCTCCCTGCACATGTGAACCACTGTTCCGCATCTTCCTGTGATGCCTGAACTCTTTTCCAGAGATCATATAGTTTCTTTTTTTCCTCCTGAGTTCCAACAGGAGTTCTCTGTTCAGCCAAGCTCATCTTCTGCCCCGCTTGCTTGACTTACAACAAAAGGGGGGTTCTGATACCTTGCTGAGCTCCAGGACATTTGTTTTTAAGTGGAATCTGTTGTCAACTACATTAAAAATAGTTGCAGTATGATAGTAGGGTGTTGCAAAAAAAACCCTGCTTCTTTTCTGTTCTGAAAGAACCATTTTTCCTCTGTTTACAGAAGAAGCATTTCATGTCTATTGTATAAACCCTGTTCTACCGAGTATTTATGTATGTGTCTTCATAGATTGCTCAGTCATGTCCATTAGGGCCTGAATCCAGAACTAAAAGAGGTGAGTGCCTTAACTTCAACCTAAGGAAATATCGAAGTCCTTGTGAGTAACCTATAACGCTTTACACAAGCACTTAGGTGCTTAAGAGTGTACAGGCACCTTTGAGTTTGGTTGGCTTTTATGTCTTTTTCAAACATTGTTTGCTTACGCTGTTGCATGACTCTCTAATGCAGGATGCGAAAGCAGTCCCTAGAGCCAGGACTAGAAACGTGGGATGCTCTTATCTTAGGTGAAAGGTCTCCTCAAGGAAAGAAATCTCCCAATGTTGTCAGCCTTTATGATTCCCTGAAAACTGGATTGCCTTCCAAACGCTGTTTTTTAACTTCAGCAGGAGAGATGGAAAGTGCCCTCCATTCATGTAGGCCACAGAATAATGTTAGGCATCTTCCTAGGAGGCAAGAGATGTGGTTTGAATGGCTTCAGGCTGAAGGAGGTCTAGAAGCCACATTTTTGACTTCCCAGCACTTCAACCACTACCACTGCTGCTGCCATTTTTGGAAGACAAGAGAGGGACACTTCTCTTCTGTTTCCATCCATTTCTGTTTCCATCCATTTCTGTTTCCATCCTGTTTTCAGAATGGATGGTGTGAGCAGCTTTTGCCTGTGAATATAGGTCTTGTGCAGGCTTTCTGGAATAGTGGAATAAGAGAAACCTCAGGTACATCTCGTATTTTGTTGTCCCCTGTGAGCTGTTTTAGACACCTCTGCTGCTCCATGTATAGGTTGTTAATAGACTGCACTTTAGGGATCTCTTTTTCCCCATATGCCGTATGAGATACATAGATGACTCACTTGACTTTGTGAATGTAATTCCTTGAATTGAGCAATTAAAGGGAAAAATGGGAGGAGACAATATTTTTATGACAGTCTTTGTTTCTGAACCTGAATCTTCATGTTTCAGTGCAATGTGCATAGCCTGGATAAAAAGGAAACCCTTCTCCTCCTTTTGATGGGACCAAAAGAAACTAAAGAAGGCTTACAGTTTACAGTTGTTTACCATAAACTGAACATAGAAATGAATATAATGACTAGAAGATAATTACCACATCATTCAGACTGTTTAGAAACCTTCTTAAAACTAATAACTTGATTATTAAATATGTAATGGTGAAGAAAGAGTATCTGTGTAAATAAAATAACACAATACAAATAACCAGAAGTTGCAGTCTGGAAATTAAAAAATAAAATTATAGACAGCACACTCTATAAAACATAGTCAGTAAATTTGCTTTGCCATTATTATTGTCAGGATGTTGTAACAAACAGATGGAGGATTTAATATAATTTGGTTAGCTAATTTTAACAGGCTTGGCTACAAGTGTTAACTTATTTTTATATTTTATTTTTACTGTATTTGCTGTAGCCCAATGTGCATGAAAAAAGCTGGAATCTGCACACAAGTACAGCTGGTGAGATGTTGTCAGCAGAATATCATATAACCTCAATTAGAAGAATTTCACTTCCTGTCCCACACAAAATTTTGGGCTTGATTTATGTTTGTGCAGTTGATAGAAATTATCGTAAGCCATTAGCTACACTACTAAGGGCCTAGGATCAAAATTACGTGCAAACACATGCATCCCAGAATGCTACTATACAAGAAGTGATATCAAACAGCCGAATCAGTCTGTGCTATTAGATGTAATTTTTAAGTCTCCCTGGGAAAAAAAAGTAGGCTTCTTTTTGAATGAGTACTCAACCTGCATCATTTTCATGTCAAATTAAGCACAGTACACTATCTGAAAAATATGAGGTAGGAAAGAAAGAGCACCATTACATGATTTATGACAGCAGGTATTCTCCAGCTTCGATTGAACTCTGTGTAACATGTACTATATTACAGGGGAAGGTTTCACTTTATCAACAATAGTAGCCAACTAGTACTTAATTGAGAACCTATTTAGTAATACCCACCAAAATTGGCTATTAACTTTAGTTGCCCTATGATCATAATTCTTATTCATAGAAATAGAATTAATCTATAAAAATAAAATATTCTGTAATAACTATTGTAAGAGCAAGCCACTAGAAAAAGCTCTTTGACTTCACACAATGATTAGACTCATTATAACAGCGAATGGAAGAAACTTTCAGAGAATTTCAGCTCAAGAAACAGAGCTGCTCAATCTAGAAGATAGGAAGTGGTTATTCAAATTGTCATTACCTGTAGTACTTCAGAGATTTCTGGTATTTGTATTATGGTCTGAAAGAAATACAAAACTGAAAATGTTGGTGCATATATGGCTATTTGCATCAAGACTGGATAGAGGTTCCTCTGACTGATTCAACCTAACAAGCAAAATGAATACAATTTTGACATCATGGAAGGGATGGTATTTTTGCTTTCCTACTGTTTTTCATTACAGTAATCATGTCCCCAGGTTATGGGTCTAAGTAGCAGGCTGAAAGGTGGTGAGGTTGGAGATGATCAGAAATCAAGGAAAGCAAAATCAGGGATGGGAGATGATTGAGACGCAGTCTTAAGGCAATAGCTGATCACGAAAGGTTACTGGTAAAAATACCGGAGGGAAAATGGATATCTGAGCTACTGGCATAGGGGCTTTAGGTGAATTTATGCTCATGGGCACCTCACTTGCAGAAGTAAGAAAAGAAAGGGACCAAGTATTGTATTCTATCCACAGTACATTGTAGAAGGTCTGAGAAGCATTCCTTATAGGAAGTGCTGAAGAAACAACTAAAGAACCACAGAACGTAGAATGAGATGCAAACAATTTTTCAGAGAAGATAAGAGCAGAAGTTTGTTTTGATTCGGTATATTGCAGTCAGTGCCTTACCGCCTAAGGTCTTATATTTCACTATATAATTTACAGTAGTTGCTTTATACATCAAGTCATCATCTTCATAGCCATGTGCAGACCATTACAACTTGTGCATGTTCCAGTATTGTTGTATGCCTCTGCTCATTGCCAGATTAATAATTAATACAGCCTGAAATTAAACTTTATAGATTCCATCCTAAAGATGGGAATAGAATGAAAGAATCAACAGAAAGCTTTCTTTTATAGGAAACATCATTATGTCAATGAGTGCTGTGACCTGCCAGATGTGAGGCTGAGATAGATATAAGGCACCTGGCAAATTGACCTTCAGCTTTTAGTTTAGCTATTGTAAAAGTGATAGTGCATGATAATCCCAGTACACCTTAAATGAATCTTGTGTAATGGTGAAAGAGCAGAATGTGGGTCTGTCATCTTTTGAAAATTATATTGACTTTTCAGACCGGATAACTAGTGAGTGATTGGTGTGAACATGAGGTCACTGAAAGTTCTTAACTAGAAGAAACCAGTCCAAAGTCCCTGTCAATTGACTCTGTTCATTGACTGAGAAGAAGACATAGTACCGCAACATTTACAAAAGTCATGAGGCAAATTCTGGCCTTAGCTACACTTGTGTAACTCTGGAATACGCAGACAGTCTCATAATTTTTGAATTATTCTAGTGCTTAATGTTTTAATTTGTCCTCCCCATTTGCTCTTCTTCATCATCTTCAGAATATTCCTCTCCAACCATAAAAGGTGGACAGCATCCCAAAGGTCCACATTTGTTCCACAGTTGCCAAAAGCTAACAGCCACTTTGTGAGTCTTCTTTGTCTCTTAATGCTAGACCCGAAGGGTAGGAATTTTTCTATTGATTTCAGAAAGCTATCCTGTCTCTTCAGTACATAGCTGCAATGCCACTAAACATTAGTTTGATCCTCCTCCCTTTTTAAATATGAAATACAAATTGAATAAAATCCTAAAACCAAAGAAGAAATGTCCAAGCCATACAAAGCATGAAGCGACATTCTGTGTGCAGAATATTCTCTATTTTGTACATGCCTCTAAAAAGAAAGGAAGGTAGGAGGTACAGTAAATCTTTTAAATAATTTGGCTTATATAAATGTTGTATAAATATGAAGAAGAGTATAGATGTATTTTTACCAGTGAATAACAATAGTTTGGTGGGTCACTTTGTTACAGGGAACATTTTACTGCACAGTATCTATACTGCAAACAGCATTTCCTTTCTGCTCTGTTACTACCAGAAAGAAGTTAATGTAGCACAGCTTGTCCTGAAATGCCTGAATAATTATTTCAAGGCAAGGTATTGGGAGGCTAGGTCTAATAGATACCACAATTGAGCTCAGTCAGAGAGCAGCTAGATGCATTATTGATTATGCATGTGCTTCAGGGTCTTGCAGTTTGCACATCAGCAGTTACACTAAGTAATAAACCTAGAAAAGTCTTAACATATCTGTTTAAACCATCTAAGCAGAAATCATTTATTCCAGCAATTAAAAATAAATATGGTCATGAGGTTACCACAATGAAGGATATTTACTTAGTTCAGTACCTTAAGGCTTCTATTAAACATTGCATTCTCAAGATGACCTCTAGCTTCTATCATTAGATAATATCAGACAATTTTTTATTAGGAATTGATGTTTCTTTTGCACATCAGTGCACAGTGGATAATTTGGAAAAAAAAAAACCACCCAACATTGGTTAAAGGAATAGAGTATGCTATTAGTAGCCTTTGATTTGGGAAAGCTGCCAGTCTAGCTGGTGTTAATTTAGCTAGTACACAAATGGAAGAGCCTATACCTCCACATAAACACCATTTATCTCACTTTTATTAGCATTTTCCTTTTCGATCTGTAGAAATTCTGACTAGTGAAACACCATCTCTTAACATTTAGCTTATTAGGGAATAAACTGCTCACCCTGGGTTCCTTCAGCCCACTGAGGCATTCCAAGAATTTCAACTTTTTAAGAAGGTACTTTTGGGAAGAATCTTCCCAGGCTAGGGGATTAATGTTTTCTTTTTTTTGTAAATGCACTTCTTGAAAATTACCCCGAAGCTGTTCCCCAGGTTGCTGTTTTTCCCTCCTCCCCAGCACAGACCATTATCTTTTGATGCAGCACATTTAGCCCTGAATTGTGAGCCATTGCCTGAGCCTGCAAAGTGTAAAGTATCCCTTGAGAACTTTGGGAGCAGGACCAGAGACCATCTCAGGATCTGAGGACTTCCAATGAGATGGAGGGGCATAAATTCAAGCAGTTTATTTGAATAGGGAGCAGACGGTAAATCTAAACACTAAAACAACAAAGTAACAATTCTGTCTGATCGCTCTAACTTTTTAGCTAATGTTGAAACCTTCAGGGAGCTGATGATCAAGTAGGGCTCCATCACAGAGGCATTCAGGGCTAGGGGGTCAAAATATCTGCTATGTTAAAGTAGCCTGACAAGTCAACTCAAGGATCAGGATAGAGATATGCTAAGGAAAAAAGTCAGAGCACAACTCAACTCATTAGTTGGTTGTTCCAAGGGCTAGTATTTTACTATTTATACAACAGATGAAGCCCGAAGTTCACCACAATCCCAAAAAGGAATTTAATTTGCACCCTCAAAATTGAAATGCATTAAATGGGTCGATACTTTTACACCTGTTTCTTCACTTGATCTAAAATATTTTCAGCTGTCTCCCAGATGTGTTCATTATCCCCTTCTTCCAACTATTACACAAGCTGTCCCCAAAACCGAAAGTCTCTTTTTTCCTACATATCCAAAAAAAGCCAGAAGATGAGTATTGGGATTCCAAGGAAATGTGCTGACTTGTCACTTGAAAGAGGTCTGTTAGAAGAGAGATTACAGATGTAGCTTCCATCTTGCTATAATTGAGGAAATGGAGTGGCGGACAGTCAGGGAGGATCTGAATATGGATTTGTGTTAGAAATTGAACTAATTAAAAATAAAGCTTTCCATTCAGAACATATTTCCACGAAGTGAAGGTGTTAGCTGTGGGTTTTTTTGTTATAGCTTGAGTTTTTACTGCCTTCTGTCAGGGCTACAGGAAACTCCCAAAGAGTGCTAACGCTGGCAGGTTCATGGGAACAGGAAAGAGAATGCCTTTGAAAGGACAAAGACAAGGTAGTAAAAACCCCGGGGCATGACAGGAACAACACTCTTCTATGGCGGTTGTGTTTGTATCTCAGACACTTTCTTTGATAGAACTTTCGCAGCATGTAGTACAACCCAGGACATATAAACCCTTCGACCATAATTCTGCTACACCCTTGGAATGAGGCTTTTCAAGATTGGGTGAGAATTTGATAGAATTGGTAGATTGTTGGGGCATATAACAAAAGGAAGCACTGTAGGTAACCAGCATTGCGTGTTGCCAGAAGTCAGTCCAACTGTTTGAAGTCTAGGAACAGCGACATTATGTCTGTTACCAGAGACTATGTAGTCTTTAAAAAGCTTGTTACAAACATTGATTAAATCTGACTGTATGTGTTTGTGATATTTAAATATTGTGGTCCCATGTGAAAGGATTAGCTGACACAAAGTAGTGAAAGGCTTGACTTTCAAAGGTACAAAGCAGCCTAAGACACAGGTTGTCTCTTACTGTGAGTTTGACACGTGCCTAATTACTTTTAGTGCCATTAAGGCTCTAAGGAAGCTTTTGAAAATCCCATTTGGCACCATAGGTACTTAGATATTTTTGAAAATCTGGCTTCCTGTGACTTGTCTAGTGATGTACCAAGTCAGAGGTAGTCAGGCTGGGGTAAGTCTGTCTCAGAGCAGCTGCACTGATAATGCTCCCTAGCATGCCTAGAGATAAGCTGTACCTTTTCAAAGGCTCATATTGGCCTGAATTGTGCCACAGAGAGCAGCTCAATTAGGCTCAGTGCAGCTACCCATAGGCTGCATCTACACGATAACTTAGACCATATTTTAATTTCAAGAAATGCTCGAAGCATTTGATATTTAAAAAGTCTCAAAACCTGCCTTCCTAGCATGTTCACTGGAGTGACATTGTCACTCATACAGACTTGGGTTTGGGCTATAAGTATGTTTCTTTGTGTGAATATAGTGGGACTTCATTTGTTACAGGCTGTGAAGCAAACAGCGGTCAACGAGGCCTCCTTTCTGTTCCTCTACCACATCAACCCTGTCCCGCAGCCCTTGCAAAGGTGTGCCATTGTCATGTACTCAAAGCCACCGAATCTTTTGTCTGAGGTCTTGTTATGCTAAAATATCTTTTGTGTAATTGCAAATATTTGATCGTTTCTGCTCTCAAAAGCCAGTCAGAGAGACTCATCAGCTTTCTGAGAAAAGCAGACATGCAGGTAGACTGTAAATACTGGAATATCATGGGCCATCTGGAGTAGCTTAATGCAGAATTGCAGTGCCTGATCCACTGCTTGCAGAGCTTGTCTACAGACAAGGAGATCTATCCCAGACGCTTGCCTCTGTGCAGGCAGGGTAGCACGGCTGCTCCATGGGGTGCAAATATCCTCAATGTAGGGAAGACTTCTATGATAGAGCCAGAAATTGAATTGCCGAGTCTTTTCTTCCGTTTCTGTAATTTCTGCCTCAGCAAAAAAATACAAACCCTCTGAGCACTGTTCAACTGTGAATTAAAGAAGAGGGTGGACAGCTCTTGATTAACATTTTAACAGAGCTTTTGGACACCATTTTATATGCTCTGTGCTATCCAGCTGGAATCTGTTTGGTGTGCCCCCAAATCAGATTGATAACGAGCTCATAACAATTTGTTGATAGCAGACTGGCTGATTCATAAGCTGCTTGTCACCATTTCATAAGTGATATATGAGTCACAGATTTAAATAAATTCAATATAAGAAAAATTGGGGAGCCAATAAATCTGACTATTGCTTATGAATCTAGCTCAAGATCTCCTGCACTGTCATTCTGCTTTTTCACATTTTGCTAAGACCATCTTCTTAGAATTTACTGTATATGCAAAACCAGCCGTGCAAGCAAGATGGTAATCGGAGCATAAAACAGAGACACATGCACTCTCCTATGTATTAATAAGTTAGTGGGGGTGGGAGGAAAAGAAATGGAAAATAAAACAGGCCTCAGATAATGCCAGAATGACAGAAGTGATGTAATGCTCAAATTACAGTCCTTTGAAGTAGGCTCTGGGTGAACTAAATACATAGCACATGGCAAAAAATGTGTGGCAACTGTTGTGGTAGAATTTGTCTTGATTAAGGCTCCATATGAAAAGATAAATCTTCCTAAGTAGGAATAGGAGTTCAATGAATTGAAGCCAAATACTCAGCATGCCATTTGAGTTCAGGAAGTGAACTAAACATGAGTTTGTGTAATGTATTAGAAACCACTGTATTGCATTAGGCAAATTCACACTGTCTATATACTTTCTGAAAATCAGATATAGCTGTTCCTAAACTCACAGTCTAAATTTTAAAAAATAAAAATCATATTTATTCAGAGTGTGGTCTTGGCATCATTAAAATATATTAAGATCATTTTGTCACTCTGCAAGGCCTGGGTGGTATTTCTGATGTCATTTGTGTCATCCCTGTCTAGAATACGCTAGTACTCTGGGGACATGGCAGAGAACGAAGCTTCCAAAATGGCTTTAGTATGAATTGACTTGCTCTTGCTGATGTTGCAAAGGGTGAAAATCTTTTATTCACTGTATCCTATAGATAGGTTAATCCTATGCGAGTAAAGGATTTAACCCAAAATATTTCATATGAAGTAGGCAAGTGTAAGCCCTTAATTAAAAGAAAAAAAAACAAACAGAAACCCCACTCATCCATATACCTTGAACAGCAGGACGAAAGCTGGCACAGCTTCATACTTGCTGGAACCTGTTGCCTATGAATCACAACAGAACAGATTTTAGTCCAAATGTTTAATATCCACAATATACACTAATTGATAAGATTATTTTTCCTGCTACCTGGAGGATTCATATCTAATAACTGCATCAACACTTTGTAGCTGATAATTATGTATGTAAGAGGAGATCTGGGGATAGTCATACATTATGTAGTCAGTTGTCTAGGCAAGTAGAGCTGGATTTACCCTGTCACTGCCTGTAGGTCTTGACACTTCTTCCAGAGGTTTCGGTTTTTTGTGTTGGTGTAATTCATGGACTCCGGGGCCTTCTCCGTTCTTTGTGAAGGAATGATTATTCTCCCATCTGCTTTTCAGAGTCTTCTATCAGCTGATCTGATTTTAATTAAAAAAGTTCTGAATCTTTGTTTGTTAATAGTACTGGAGGCACTTGGTTGTTGAGGTGCATATATTCAAAATTAACATGAGGCTGTTCATCCCCAACAAAGCCAGTAGAACTGCATATGTTAATTCTGTATATGTATATATTTGGTGCCTTAAAACATAAACTTAGGTTTGGGGGAAACAAACTAATATTATCAAATAATATTTTGTGCTCTTCCATAGGGTTTTGGGATCTTTTGTGGTCACAGTTGTGCAAGCTTGTAAATTTTATACTCTAAACCAAGGGAGGACACTGAAGTAGAGCATTTGTTAAAATACACTAGTAAATGAAGATTTGAATTTTAGCTAATTCAGAATGTGCAGGGTGCAACTTTTTCCTGGTATAAATCAGCACAGTTCCATTTAATTTAGTAGAGTCACCAAATTTGAAATGCCTAGTAATATAACATTACATTTTAAATTATTTTGGGATCCTATTCCTCCATACTTGGGACATGGCTAAAAGTCTGGCAATGCTGCTTGCAGGACTACATCTAACATGGGTGTAGAGGAGATGTGATTGTGATTCAGAGCATTCAAGAAAAGCTGTGGTGGTGAAAAATTAACATATAAGGTGGCTTTGATTTTGCATCTTAACCTGTGTACAAAAAAGAATGAAGAGGTGCTGTAAAGGTTTCCTTTCTATTGTGCCTGAAAACTCCAGAGAACACGGAAAATGTGACGAAAATCCAAAAGAGAAAGTACAAACTAACTATTAATTCTGTGATTTTCAGTTACAGGTGGTTCTTTCTTTCAGTAAATATTTTTCTCTAGCACCAATGACATGATTCTTTACGGTTGAAATACATTTTAATGATAAAAGAGAAAAGTTATGAAATTCAGCCAGAATTCTTCTAGGTGACTCAGGACTAAATACTTAGGTAAATTCTGCTGAAGTAGGGGAATAAGCTACTCTTTTCCTTATATTCCCCAAACAGCAATAAGCCCACCGCTGCAGACAAAATCAGAAGCTTTGGTCAGGCTGTTTGGAAGGTGCTGCCAGCCCACCAGTGTGGCTTTGGGTGCTCTGGGTGTGCCACCACCCACGCCCTTCTTCTGCCCCACTCACAAGATGCAGGATGCAGAGGCAATATCCTGCTACACCCCTGTTCCTCCTCAACTGTGGTCCCAAGGAGGTCCCAATGGCTGTGGTCCTTCAGGAGATGACAGCCTCCTTGGCACATACAATTGGCTGCAGTCAAGCTGGAGGACGAGCATCCAAGGTTTTAAGCCCAGGGGTCTTGAACAATCAAAAGAAAACGCTGTTTTGTTTCCAAACCAGCAGCAGCAACTAAGATTAGAGCCCAGTGACCACAGTGGCGTGCTTAGTGCATATGTGTGACAAGAACAATATGCCAGTTCTTAATGAGAAGCAGAAATTTTTGGCTCTCAGAGTACTGTAAGATTTTCAAGACTTAACAGCCACTTTTAACATGAGAGGAGTATGTGAGGCTTTTCTTTGTCTGTAGTTACAAAAGTACACACATATATCAAATGTATATGTGAAGAAGGGAGAAACGATGCATGCATAACAAAACAGACGGTGTGGTGATGACAACTTGTAGGCTACATATTGAATTTATTTAATTTAATAGACAATAGCCTGTCCTAATGTTTTAAGCCAACAAAGTCTTCCCTGGCTCCCAAATGTTTGCTAAAATAACATTTTTTCCTTGTTAATTTCCAGTTCTTGGCTGCATTTTGTGCTAATTTCAAACATATGTCATATACAAAATATGTTAATTTTGAAAGCCAAATCTGGCAGGAGATGATTGTAGAACTGGCATAGAGAGGGTTGGGACAAACAAACAGACAAGCTCAAAGCTGGCAGGATGCATTTACAATCCACAAAGTGTATTTTTTTTTAATCTTTTCCAGTCATTTCCATGTGCGCATAGGCAGGAATAATGAAGGAAAAGCAAATGGTCTGTGATAAAATTTCAGTATGAAATGAAAACACCTTTAATTTAGGCATCTGTTGCATTTTAATTTATCTCATAAAAATTTAAAAAATCAGAGTTCAACGGTTAACACAGACCTTCTGGTCCCTAAATACTGTAGATAAAAATTATGGTAATTTAAATGTGATGGTGTTTATGATACATATTTGCACTTTACTGGAACAATTGCTAACGGAACTGGGCATAGGAAGGTAGTGGGTTGTTATGATTTTTGCAAAAGTCCTATAGATTGCCGTCAGTTGGAAACAGTTGCATTTCTCTACTTGTTTAGTATGCTGCTTTGCAGAAGTGATATCTTCTCAAACACACTCCATGAAGTATTCAAATCAGTTAAAATAACTGAAATATCTCTCTCTCCTCAGTACTGATCTCTGTATGAGTTTAACCCAAAACTTATTGAATTTCACAGTTTAGGTTTTCATTTTTTCTTGTTAAAGATATTTTTACATGTGGGACTAGGTATGTACATTTAATTCCTAAATTAGCACTGCACTTATTTGTGCATATATGTTTATTGAGCTGATTGTAGCAGTACTACTTAGTATCGCTTAATACACATAGGTAGTTTAGCACACAGAAATTCAATAATGATGGACTTAATTCTTAAAGGTAGATCTCTAAATAAAAATAAGTATAGCTGCATAATAAACTGCAAAACTTCCTCAAGAGGATGAAATAATAAAGCATAATATTGCTATAAGGACAGACAATAGAAATCTGATGATAAGAATGCAACCTTAATTCTGTTTGGATTTAGTTGGATTCATTACAAACTTAAATTATGGGAACATTTGTCGTCTATCCTATATTTTCTACTTCTTTGGTTACAATTTCTTTTCTATATGATTTGAGCATATGTGTTTCTCAAAGTTCTGAATTGGAATGAACACAAACTTGTTAAAATTTTCCTTGGTTGGAGGTTCTGAACATTTTTAGTAGGAAGTATTGATGATGTCAAGCATCACACAATATATGCCTCATGTTAACCTATATAAATATATTACAAATTGTAGTATAAAAGTCAAAACATGCTGAAACAAAATGATAAAGTCTAAATTAACACTTTTACAGTGGGGAAACATCATTTTCTGTCATTATACAAATGAAAAGAGAGTGAAAACAAATAATTTTTTAAATAAAACAAACCTTTTCTCTGTCAAAATCTTTTGACTTCCCTGAGGCTACATTTTTAGGCAGAAAACTATTCCATTCTGCAAAACCTCTCACCTAAACTAACCTATGATCCCCTTAGAGAGCGATGTTGTGAATAACTTTTGTAGGTGGGCAATTCCAGGCTCATTTCTGCTTATAGTGGTTGATCTCCAGCTGTCTCAAACAGACACATTATTTCCCAAAATGCTGAAGAATTAATCACTATAGATCTTCTGACTGAACAAAGGGAGAAATAAGGTATGAAAGAAAGAACTGACAGAAAGATTGTCAGGCTGCTTTGATGATTGATCTTGCTGTTGAGGAAAAACAAGACCAGCCAACAGTGTGACTTTTAACATAGAGAAATTTCTGCAAAAATCCTGTTGGAACATGGTAATTGGAATACAGTTAATTATTTTGTAAATCTATAGAAAGAGTTACCTTGTAGTCAGGTACCATGTAATGGTTACTTCTAGGTCATATACTATACAATGAAAATAAGGTTTTAGCCTTGGACAATTTTTTTAAAAAAAAGTTTAACTAAGCTGTAATACCTAAAATGTATGGGATGTAGAAATAAGACTGAGAAGACCTAAAATATGAGTAAATGCAACTCTGGATGTTTTAAAAATCATACCAATAAAATGTTCTCCCAGCAGACTGTTGAGACTGTTACACAGGGACATACTGCTAGGCTAAGAATACTACATATACTGATCCTTGAACCATATCAATGAATTGAAATAAGGCAAAAAAGTGGAATTCATGTTATGTACCTTTGACTACCCAGAAGTTTAAGCCTTTTAGACTTCTCTGTACTCAAGGAAAATAAATAGACCCCTCCATAAGGAGACTCATCCTGTCTCTCTTGGATAGCTGTCCTAGATGCATGAATTGCCTCTGGAGTTTTCATTTTGTCCTTTAAATATAAGAAGATAAGTCAAAAAGGTAAGAAGAAGAGACTAGACAAGTAGCACAGGTCAGACATCTACTACTGAGATAAAAAGAATCACTGGAGGAACGTCCTGTTCAGAGGGACTGATCATTTGCAAGCAGGGAAGAAGAAATTTACAGCCCGTTAGGAAAACTGGAGAAAAAGCTTTCCACTTGAGCTTTGCTCTCAGGACTCTAGAAAAGGTTTAAGTGGTTTAGCATTGAATTTGCAGACTGTAGAAACAGCAATAGAATTCATCCTGGCTAGACGAATGTTTGTGTATAGACCAGTTATCTTTCTACACATACTGAAAATGCACTTCTTCATACTCTGATATAGTCTGCAAATAATGGCAGGTAATGGCAAACCAGAAAGAATCAGTGGATGAAAGCATAGTGGCCTGTATCATGACAGTGTGAGTAAAACTTTTACTGTCCTTAGGCAGGGATCAATGGAAACAACGCTCAATACTTGGAATAAATATAGAGACAGCTCAGCTATTCTTCTGTTAAGTCAATGTAAGTTATTCTTTTCTATATGGGACTTATTTTTCTTTACTCGAGTAAATTGGTCGCTTGTTCTTTTGCAATTTGCACTCAGAGGTAAATAGTAATTAAATCGTATCTTCAGTGAGAGATCCACCTCAGAATGAAAAAAAAACACTTTTTTTTCTTTACTAGAAGGAAAACACATGAAGCTACAGAAAAGAAACAGAACTTAGCTAGCCTTGTTAACCTGACACTTTATAGAAGGAAAAAAATATTACAGAAGTCAGATTTATCACAGCTTGGATTTTAAGCTTACAGAAATGACTGGTAGTATTTACTCATTTATATTTGGATAATACATATCTTCTCAGAAAAGAAGTTCATAAAAATCCTGTTACATCAAAGAAAGAGTTAAAGCAGAATTTTAGTTTACATCTGATTTAAAATAAGATCTTGGTCCCATGGACACCTATTTCAGAAGCTCAGCTTTACTCATGAGACTGACAATACTTTGCATTATAAACAAAACTGGTAGCCCTGCCAAGTATCAAGGCTGTCCAAAAATACCCATTACTAAGCTTTCCTCATTTGCTTATATATTTGTTAAAATTTAACCAGATGGGCTGCAATTTTGCGCACTGAATGTCCGTTACAGAATGATCTCATTAGTTTGTTTCTCATAATTTCACTGAAAGAAGTCCAGACATTTGCAGTAATTCAGTGGAGAGATATTATCTTTTTGCCTTAAAAGACTGGTTAACCTTCCCTTTGAGAAGCTTCATTGTCCCCTTTTTGGAGCAGATACTTGATCCCATGGTCATTTATTTCAGCAACAGAATCTTGAATGCAGGACTCGAGAAAGTCTACTGTCCCTTGGAAAAGGCACACTCTTATATTAGGAGTGTAAAGTAGCACAGGTAAGAATCGCGTATTCAGTTCCAAATCTAGGACAGCATAACTGTGTGTTTTACTTTACAGTCTTAACATTTTTTTTACCATTAAAGTTGCTGTGGTTTTTTATTAAATATGTGGAAAATGGCGTTGTGTTCAACAGTTCCATGAGTAGCTCCTAGAATGTACAGCTGGGTCTTCAGGAAGAACTAGTCTTCAGGGAACTGAATATTGAGGGGGGTATCTGCTAACAGATTTGCAAGATATTATTTTTCCCCCAAAACCAGTGATCTTTTAGTAATGTTAAAAAATCATCTGTTAATTTCATGGTCATTTAGTGCCTTATGAAAAATTAACCCACAGACTTTATTAAAAAGACTACCTTCAAAGATAAATGCAAATCATTATGCAGCAATGAGAAGATAGTTCATAACATAAAAAATAAGAATTTAACAGTCCTCTCTTTATTGATACAGACTGAATCAATTTTTTAATCCCCTGTGAATATGTATCAAGGTTAGCACGTGAGAAAATACTGAACAGATAAAATTTTGTGTTCCTTGTCAGTAGCAGCGTTGTTGCCAAAAGAAAGCTTTTTGACAGGATAGAATAGTTTTTTATTTGGGCAACTCTACACACATTTAAATGTATAATTATTTTTTTTCATGTTATGAACATATTTGACATCGATGGAAAAATATAATTAATAGACAGCAATCAGTGATCCTTGAATTTCAAAGAGGTTCCAAGCAAAGGTGACAGGTTTTCTACTTACCCTTTTTGCAGGTTATTCCTTTCAGAAACCCTAGATAAAACAATTATCACATAAATGTCTTTAAAAAGAAATGTGTAAAATATCTTCATATAGATTCAATTAGATAAAAATTGCATGTCTTTGAAGGTACCAAACTTTTTTCTATGCTGACGTTCCCACAAAACATTATATCAGCATTATATGAAGACAAATTTTACCCACAAACTTCTGTTGAAAATTTTGACTTCTGCTGTTTCAAAGAACCTAGTGAACTTCTTAGTACCGTGCTGTATTTGATATATTATAAATGCATATTATATAAGAGTTTTTGGTATGCATATATACACATTATACATATTAATTTGTGCATATCTGTGCATATGTAATATGATTTAATTTGGCAGTTACTCTTCCAAAAAATATTCTACTTGCAAAGACTCTGTTCCTACTTGTATCTCTGCCATTCTTACTCTTTCTCTTTTTTAAAGTCTTTTTTTAAGCCAAACTCTGTATGTCTTTAATCCATATAGTATTACTGATGTCTGATAAATGCAAAAGGTTCTGAAACTCTCACTTGAAAATTATGAAGATGATAAGTTACTGGCTTTAATTCTTCTTTAAAAAGTATTTATTTATTTAATAAGAAATATAAGGTACTACTTTAGATAAAATCAATAATTTTGTCAACTGTTGATTTTACTTGTGTTTTTAAATTCTACTTTCCTGGGGTTTTCTATGTTCGTAAGGAACACGTAAGTAGCATCTATAGCTCTTGCAATTAACTACATATTATGGTTATTTCTTTTGCAAAGATTTCAGGCTGCTGTGTTGCTCAGTGGAATGGTGCTACCTGTCTAAAATAAGCAGTTTTGTCATTTGACTTTGAAAGAGTCCAGGATCATAAATGACTTTTACAAAGCACAGAGAGCAGAAGTGATGTGACCATAGCAGAACAAGATTAAATCTCAGGACCCTGATTCACAGGCCATTCTATTTTAATGTACATTTCCCAGTTCCCCCTAAAATACCATTTATCCTGAGGATTTTGCGGGGGCAGCGCAGTACTGACAGAGCAGGATTGGCACAAGAAAGGTATTGTCTTTGTTCCCCAGTGTCCCAGGAGATTTTTTATTTATTTTCTCTATGATTCTATAACATCGGGGGTGTGTTTCTCCCTAAAAGACTGTAATGATGTTCTTTAAATGTATTAAAGCCATCTATTGTCTTTTAAGGGTGTTATTAACCTCAATGGAAGAAAACAACTGCTTAACATCATATATATGCTTAAATTTCTGAAACATAAGATCACTGATCATCTATAATATTATACTGATGTTAGAGCAGCAGTCAAAACAACCACACACAGAAAATTGCAAATTTCCTTCAGGACTGAAACCAAAAAGCTGTCTTGCAATTACACTCCTGCTAATTGTTTATACTTGCTAAACAAAATAAAACTACAGAGCACCAAAGAACTAACAGAAATTTTGAACAAGCCTTATTTTCCAGGGCATGCTTTTGGGAATGCTGAGATTAAAATGGCTTTTGATAAAAAGTTTAGTTTGGCGGAAGCTAGCTATTATGTGAAATACTACTAGCTGAGGTTGAAATAACAGAATAGGAGTTCACTCAAATCTGCTTTAGTTTCTTATAGAAAACATAAGGAGGTAGAAATTTAACTGTTTGCATTTTGCTTTTAGGTAACTTTTCTGAGGCCGATGATAGGTTCATACAGTTGGATCTGAGGGAGGAATTTGACCACTGAACCTCCCCGTGTACCAAATGAGTTAAAAGTGTGTTTTTGTTGCGTGGGAGGAAATGTTTGTGTAAGCAGTGCAGCTGCCAGCTGATATTCCCATCACAGTCTTGGTGTTCAGAAAGTGTACAGAAGGTGAAGAATGCTACCAAATGTGCAACAGAGGCTGTCATCAAACATGAACATCCAAAATTTTCACACCAGTTCCTACATATCTGAAGAGAAAACTGGATGTGTGTCGGGAAGGGTTCATCACTCTCATGAGGTTCTCTTGAACTCTCCTTAGTGTGACAAGTATAATGCATGCAATAAAAACACCCCCTCCCAAAGCCTAGCATAGGGCTTGGTGGCCAGCTGGGTCCTGCAAAGCAGCCTGCCCGTCAACCAAAACCTGGATTGGGGAATTGATGCATTTGGGCTTGCCTAACAATTGACTGCTAGCCCCATCCTGCTTTACCAATGTGTTTTACAGGTGCCTAACAAGTCTTATGAGGAATGACTGAGGGAATTGGGGTTGTTTAGCCTGGAGAAGAGGAGGCTGAGGAGAGACCTTATCACTCTCTACAAGTACCTGAAAAGAGGTTGTAGAGAGGTGGGGGCTGACGTCTTCTGTCTTCTCCCTAGTGACAAGTGATAGGATGAGAGGAAATGGGTTCAAGTTATGCCAGGCGAGGTTTAGATTGGATATTAGGAAATTTTTTTTCACTGAAAGGGTGATCAAACATTGGAATAGGCTGCTAAGGGAGGTGGTGGATTCGCCATCCCTGGAGGTGTTCAAAAAAAGGGTAGATGTAGTACCTGGGGACATGGTATAGAAGTGGTTTTGTCAGGTTGGGTTAATGGTTGGACTTGATGATCTTAAAGGTCCCTTCCAACCTCAGCAATTCTACGATTCTATGATTCTGTGTTTAGGTTTTGTCTTACAAGCCAAGGTAAATTAAATCTGTATCATCTGTGAGATGAAATCCAAATTGTCATTTATGGAAACAACTGGATACTAAAAGGTTTTAATTTTTCTTCAACTTCTCCATTGTTTTACATTATGCTCAACAGACTTGGGATTTGGTCGTGAGCTTCAATAGAGGAGCTTATGTGGAGTACTCCCCAGATTCTATCCACCCTTCTCGTTGTCATCCATTAAAACATACATGTTCAAATGAAAAGAGGAAACAGCAAACAAACAGCTGCAACTATTTAATATATCCTTCCTATTTCCCTGCTGCATAGTGGGATTGCTGACAGACTGAAAGATTTGTTTGTTAAAGAATTTTTAGATTTTAAAATCTGGCTTTCTTATGAAAACAAAACATTTAAAATTTCCTAGCCAGGGAAAAACATTCCCTCCCACCCTTGAAATTTAAAATAACTTGGCCTTGTTTCAAGTTTTAAAAATATTTTGGTTTGATGCTGATTTCCTCTAGTTCATGGATTTTACATTAAAAAAAGGTCATTGCAAAATAAAAAATAGAAATTACAATTTCAGAGTGTTAAACCAAGATATTTCTCAGAAAAATAAATTATTTGTTCTTATGTTTTATTTTTTACTATAATTATCTTACAGTATCTGTCGCAATCCACTCCTGTAGAGTATTCTGATATAGACTTCTGTAGAAAGTTTTTGTCTAACTTTTCTGTTGAGATAAATATGGATAATACATGTTTCTCCTGCAGTATGTTTTTTAAAATCATTATCCATATAAAAAAAATCACATTTGTGTTATGTATATACTCTGAACCAAATATTTTTCAATTTTTTGTCTACTGATTAGATAATATTGTTTTGAATATTTCAGAAATGCTACATTGTTACACAGATCACATAAAAATTTTCCACTTCCAATATGAACACTGAGAACTAACACTTTACATAATCTGGATTCATCCTCTAGCTTCAAGGAGAAATAGCAGCTGTTCCAGACGTTAGTCATTCCTAAAAAGCAATAGATTATGCTTAGCTTTTATTCAAAATGTGGAACTCCCTGTGAGTCACATTTATGCCCTGCTGCTAGAGTGGAGGCAGAATAAATGTTCCTTATCAAACAGGTAAAGGAAAAAAAAAAAAGCTTTAAAAGTTTGAGAACAAAGAGGGAGCAGATTTCTGTATACAATGAGTGAGTTTTACATCTGATTATGGTTTAGGGTTGCCAGTTTTCAGTGAGAAACATTGTCAGGTTGTTAAACCTCAGAGAAGTATGTTTTCCTCAAAGTGAGTGGAAAAGTCTCACTCTTTCTCCTGTTAAAGCTCTTACAAGAAAATGAGTTAAAAAAAACTAAAAATTCCAGCTAGTGTGTAAAAGCGTGCTTTTATTATGCTTGTATTTTTCTGACATGATCTCAGTGCAGTGACCAAGGAGTTTATATGGGAACTGAGATCACTAAATCTATGGCAGTTTTCAAGTTGCACTTTAAATGGTTTCACATGTTTGTCAGAATTTGGCTTCTTTAAATAACTGGGAAGGAAATAATCAAGGACATGACAGATCTCTCTAATTTCATCCCTACCCCTCCCCTACCTCCCTTCCGCTTCTGATGTTGGTATTTCTTTCTCTTCCTTGACCCATTCATGCTCTGGAGTCTGCTAATTTTTTTTTTTCCTCCTGATTTTTTCTGGCTATCAGTCTCTGAGTTGAATAGTTTCGTGTCTACTAACAGTTCTAAGGTAAAAAACTATTCCTTCGGACAGTAATAGAGATGATGCTATCCTTTTGTGCAACTAAGTTGCTTCTTAGTTTTAAATAAACAAAGGATGTTGGAGGGAAAATATAAAAAGTATTACACTAGCTTTCTTGGCATATACAATTTATGCAATATATGCATTTTGATGCATTGTATATATGTTATAGATAACTGTACAATTCTAGTAGGTATTACATTGATACATATATGCATATATTATTATATTTGTCATACGGGCTGTTCAAAGGTATAAAATAAATTCATATATGTATAAATAGATACATCAATAACAGCAAATCTGTATTTGTCACAGAAATTAAAAAGTGATCATGTTCAGAAAGTGTGCAAAACCTATTTCTATATTTGTTTAGGTCTCAGTTGTCAAGGTACCCTGAACAGTTAGTCTAGAAGGTCAGAATGACCATAAAAACAGAATTATGGGAAATATACTTAATCTATACAGGATCCTGAAAAGTTCATTGCTGTATTTTGCAGGAATACCATTAACATGAAGCTCCCATAACTCAGATGCTGAAAGTCGAAATAAAGCTGCAAAATACCTGTTAACATTGGTCATGTGCATTAGGACCACACATGAATTTCCAACTCCAAGAGGGTTTGATCAATGCTGTAGTAAGTTTTAGACCTTCATTTCCTCTTCTGTGGCTATGACATCATGGGATACCACTTTATGAATTGTTCTGCTACTATCTCACCTATTTAAACTTTTATTTTTGTGGTACCAAAGACACAAACATGCACAGGTTTCACCCACATGATTTTATTCAAGTTAGATTTAAGACTAGAGGGATGCAACATTGTTGCTAAATGCATGAGAATTGCTGCAAAGCTGTTAGGAGTAAGATAAGAAACCCATAAAAAACAGTCAAAAAAATCTACCAAAAATGTCAAGAACCTTAGGGTCCATTTAAAATTTCATTTTGAATACTGCCTTTAAGTTATTTTTTGTGTGACTTCACCACAGTACTACTTCAAACATGAATATTTGGATTTAAAAATGAAATGGGGGAGAAAAGTGCATAAAAGTCAAATGCAAAGTTAAAGCACAGGAAAGTGTTGTTTAATGTCATTTGAAGTTCACTGACTACAAAGTCACCATTGGCTACACAATACCTTCCATCAAACTTTATCTCACTGTATGTGTCGCTAATAAACACAGTATAAAATTGTCACAAATCCTACAAGGAAGAAATCATCATAGATTTAGTATAGGTTGTTAATAATATTAGTTTCAATTTATAATAAGTAAGAGGCAAAAAGAGGCTTGTGACTGAACGTCTACATCTTGTAGATGTTCTATATTTAAGCATTTCGTGTGAAGATACATCATGACTGAGGAAGAAACCCTGTTAAGGAAGTGTGATTTTCTATGTTCTGATTACAGTTCGAATCAGGTCATTTCTTACACAAGGAAAGTTCAAAATTCAGTGGAAGTGTTCACCCTGTCTGATCACAGTTTTTAACTGTCAGAAAGATTCGAGAATTATCTAACGCCAGCTTTGGCTATTTGTAGGAGGAAATGAGAGAAAGAGGAAGGCAAAAAGAGGGAATGGATGTTGCCAGTTACACAGCAAAAAGAAGGGTGCATGGTTTTACTCACATAAATATCTGCAGTGCAGACATGGAAATGGAGTTCCCCTGGCATTACAGTGCAAAAACAAAAGTCTACAGATCTGAGCAAATTTGGATTACAGTTCGATTTACAAAACTAGACAGACAAAAAGGATGTGATTACTGCATTATTTATTCAGCAGAGAATGGAGGGAAGCAGGGGCAAGACTATTTAATGCTTCAGATTAGCTCGGAAACAGCTTTGTGAGTCATCAAGCTTTTGGGGTGATGGATACTCACTCACTTTAGTGGGAAGTGACCTTCTAGGCCTACTGAACACTGGCTGGTGATGGTTTTGTCATTCTTATGTGTGCTTGTAACTATTTACTCTGTGTGTGTTTGACAGAGAATTCATATGGACTAACGAGAATATGTTTCTTTTCAACACTTTCTACCATAAAATAATTGTTTAAAGAGCATTTTCCTGAGTAATCATTGCTTTGTTATTTTGAGTTGTAACTAACTCAATTTTCAGTCCAGAAAAAGAGAAGGCATTGTATATTTTTCAGTGCATTGGACGACACATAATTTTCCCTACCATGGACAAATTCCCTGCAGATCAAAAATTGCTGTTCTGAAAGGAATAAAGGAGATCGGGGCAGGCCTTCTTTGTTCGAGGTGAGAGCTCTGTGGTGCACTAGTTCATGTCAAACTCCAGTGAAATGATATTAAATAGTCTTTTAAAGGTGGTTAGGAGCAATAGGAAGACAGGAGTGGAAGAAAGTACACCTATGTCAGGTTTTGCTCTTCCTGTTTCTGATCCCATAGAAATACAGTACAGATGAGAACCGGACTTAGCAACCAAAAGATAAAATGAAATATCTGTGTTCCTGGTGTATACAACTAGTACGCTATATTGCTGAGCTCTCTGGAGACCATGCCTTTAACAGCCACTTTACTGGTGTGGAGTTGGGAGGTTATATTTTCTTTCCTTCACAGCTGTGCATTTGCCTTCTGTCATATCCTGTAAAAGCATGATAGAGTAGACAGACAATATTAGGCAAAAGTATTGTTTGTTTTGAGCTGAATTCAAGTTTAGATTTCATGCACCCAGACAAATATTCAAAGGGTTTGGTTCAGAATGTTGTCAAAGTGTAACATCAGCAATAGTCGGATAAAGAGGCTCAAGCCTATCCTTAATTCTCAGATTATTTATTTGGATACCAAATGTTTGAGATATTTGATTATGTTGCAGATATTCTGCTTGGAATTGTGCAAATGTTTAGAAAATCTGGTATTACAGGCTTTTGAAGTAATGTAATTTGGCCTCCCAGGAGCACTGGCGTGTCATTTCTGTGAAATGCAATTCTGCATTGTTCTACATGTCCAACAAATATATTTTGCCACTTTTTTTCCTTAAAATAATTCTTCAAAATTTCCTTGGAAAAGGATTTTTGCAATTTGCTTTAAGATGACATGGTTAAAGTGTTTTATCCATGCTGCATGAATACACAGTGCATTTGTTTTTTCTGAACAGTACAAATGATTCTGAGTAGTTTGTGTGAGCTGATTACAGGAGAACTTGAAACTCAAGGGGGCCTACTCTATGTGTGTCATATTACAAATAAAAGATGGAACGCCTGTATACATAATTTTAGCTGGTGCTGAAACACACTACAGTAGATAGGACTGCAAGGAACTGCAAAGTGATTAACTGACAGTGGGAAATATGACATTTATTTAAATCTAGCACTGTATTCACAGTTGCCTTGTACAGGGAGTTTGATGCATATGCCAAGGTTATAACAATAACACTCTTAAGGTCCATTTACTACAAGGCTGAGCAGTCATAGTTCCTGTTACACCGAACTCAGTTTTTCTACTAGCAATGAGGGTATTGATGTCGCTGACATGATGAATAGAGAGTCCTGCTAATTGGTCACAGGCATTTTCATCAGTCTTCTTTTAAAGCAGAGAGGCTGTTCAAAGACTGGCAATCTTATGGTGTGTATACATAAATATGAAACTTGTTATATGCAACAGGTGCTGTAAGTTAGGGTGAATAAGTGTAAGTGTACACAAGCATGGACAAAATTCTAAGAGTGTGTGTAAAAAGTTTATAGTTGACCATTTAGTTATACTTGCACAAAGGATGAGACTGACACTCATCTCCTGTTTGATCCATAACAGACTAAATTTCCTTGGAAAAAAAGCATAAGCCTGAATAGTGTAAGTTAGTGATGGATAATGACTGACAAGTACTAGTTGGCGATCAATTGTTTTAATGATTAGTTCTTATTTTACATCAAACTAATCTAATCTAATCATAGCTGCATCACCAGAAGGTGTTTCTTTTCAGTTTGGAGGTGGATTTCAAATGCACTTAAATTTCTCTGCTTGAGAAATTTGCAGTGTAATCCATCAGAAGCAGGAAGGTAGTAGTAGTCTAATAAAGGCATGAAATTGTGACATTGTGAATTATTTGGTATAACTTACACCATGCTCTAAAAATCAGGAATTAAGGTCTCTCAGTAAAGCTCAACTTCTGTCAATCTCATTTTTTTCTATGCAACTTACTCCTTTTGATATCACAGCTAATGAAATCATTGTACCTCACCACCTGTTGAACTACAGTAGCTGTCTTAGGTGTTCCCAGTTCTAAAGAAACTCACCTGTCACAACGGCTCTGCACTGATCTTTCAGTCTCTAGCAAAGAAATGTTAAAGAATATGAGAAGAGACAATGATGAAAAACACTGTATTACAGCTCTCCAGGAAAGAAGCTATTTGTGAATTGCAGTGAATCATGCCAAACAAACACCCTTCTCCACATCAACATTTTGCAAAGCACAAAGGTAGTTTAGCAAATAATCTACCTAGACTTACAAAAAGCCTCTGATATGATACCCTACAACATTCTTGCTGCTCAGTTGGAGAGATATGAGATTGATGGATGGACTCAGATGGATAAGGAATTGGCTGGATAGCCACTTCCAAAGAGTTACAGTCAATGGCTCAATGTCCAAGTGGAAAGCAGTAGTGAGTAGTGTCCCTCAAGGGTCTGTACTGGGACTAATACTATATCTTCATCAATGACAGAGCTAGTGGGATTGAGTGCACCCTCAGCAAGTTTCCAGAAGACACCAAATTGAGTTGTGCAGTTGATTTGCTAGAGGGAAGGGATGCCATCCAGATGGACCTTGGTGGGCTTGAGAGGTGGGCCTGTGTGAAGCTCACGAGGTTCAACAAGGCCAAGTGCAAGGTCCTGCACCTGGGTTGAGGCAATCACCAATATCTATACAGACTGGGGGATGAATAGATTGAGAGCAGGCTTGTGGAGAAGGACTTGGGGATACTGGTGGATGAAAAGCTGGACATGAGCCAGCAGCTCGCAGCCCAGAAGGCCAACTGTATCCTGGGCTGCATCAAGAGAAGCATGGCCAACAAAGTGAGGGAAGTGATTCTCCCCCTCTACTCCACTCTCATGAGACCCCCATCTAGAGTACTGCGTCCAGTTCTGCGTCCCCCAACAGAAGAAAGTTGTGGACCTGTCAGAGCAGGTCCAGAGGAGGGCCACGAAAATTATCAGAGAGCTGGAACACCTCTTCTATGTGGAAAGGCTGAAACGGTTAGGGTTGTTCAGCCTGGAGAAAAGAAGGCTCCAGGGAGACCCAGTTGCAGTATTTCAATACTTAAAGGGGGCTTATAAGAAAGATGGAGAACATCTCTTAAACTGGAGAAAGTTTACATCCTTACCATGAAGTTGTCCATGTTACTGGATGATGAATCCACTTTGATCTAGGGACTGAGCCAAGATGGGAAATCTCATCTATTTTTAAAATTATAAGATTATCTTTCCCACCCTCACACTAAAGTGTCTGTACATAGTCATCAATAACATTTTCAGAAGCTAATGTGTCTTACTGATCTCTCTGTTCATGTACCACTGAAGTAGAAATTCACCTGTGTTTCATTGTTGTTTGTTACATCAAAGTACAACAATTTGATGGCATCAATCATAGGAATACGTCATGTAGCTCCAATTGTGAGCTACCCATTTACCAGGACCGTATTGATATAGTCTGAAGGAATTATAGCTACTTCTCTTGGAAAAAAATACTCGAAGCTGAGTAAAGGTGTTAGTGGCTTTCATATAATGGACTACAGGTAGTAAAGGAAGAATAAGCAAGGAATTTAGAAGGAAGTGTAACCACCATATGCAAAATCTTAGCCAGACTTTTCACTGTGAATTTTACAAATAGTAAAAACCACCTCCTCGCCAAAGAAATCTAAGATTAGAAAACCTTATTCAAGGTTGTGATCCACCTAACTTCAAGGAAATGCATTAAATTATAAACTATTTCTTGAGTGCTCTAGAGCAGATTCTAAACCACTGGTGCAGTCAAATTAGTTTCAGACCACACGGAAGCACTGTAGTAATAGAAAGGAAGTGACTTAGGGCAAGAAGCTTTCAGAAATTTGCCAAAGTTTGGGTTTGGTAACTGTTCCTAGAAGAGGCAGCTGACCTGAGTGAGAAAGCAGTAACTGCAACAGAAAACGCTTCTGAAAATCTCATCCTTAATTTATTTAATCTGTTAAAATAACACTAAGAGGAAAATTCAAGTGAAAAAAAATATCTGTCTTTTTGACAGAATTTTAGTTGGCTGGGACTAGCAAATAAAAAAAAAGGAGTTAAACTGAGAATATCAATCATCTAACTCCATTTTAATTGTGGTAAATCATGGACTATATAATTAGTGGAAGACTACATATTTTAATGGTATTATCACAATTACAGGGTGATACAGTTGTACCTTATAAAAATAATATGTTATGACCATGATTGACAAACATGATTCATACTTTTGCTGGGTACTCCAATAAATGTTTTTCAGAAAACAAAACCACATGATTGTGACTAAGCAGTAACATAATTCAGAGGCCTACTATAAACCACAAGATAGTCCTAAACATACTTTAATAATAGTGAAGAATGTAGCCCCTCAACTTTTAAAATCTTCAATATTTTTTAAATTACCTATTTCTTCAAAGCATTTTAGACACACTGCAGCTGGAGACCAATTTCTACAAATCAGTAAGAATTTTACTCAAAAGTCCGGAATGCATTTTTTGTTTCAATGTCAGCAGTTGTTTAAAAATGTAAAGTAAATATTGTAATATAGAAACCTGCAACCACATAAACTTTGAAGCTATTTACAGTTCCTTTTTGATTACAAAGTTATAAGAATTCATATTTCTATGGTTTAATGTTTTGAGTCCTTTGATTAACTTTTGTTGTATATTAATCATATTAAAAACACGCATATCCTCAAAGCCTTTTAAAGAAAAAAGACCCAAAACAAAGCATATGTGAAATCTCCTATTCATGTTAGTAGTAGCAGTGTTCTTTGGCACAGTTCTAGCCCCTTTTAAGTTAATGAGTTGGTCTTACAAGTTACTTCAGTGCAACACAAATGCTCATGCAATATTTTTATCATCTGAGTCAAATATGTACCCCTTTTGCTGAAAGCTTTTGCTTTCTTTGTTGCCATTCACCTCTTTTAAAGCAGTATCCAGAGGTTAAGTTTTAGCATAAGAAGTTTAGAAAATAACATTCCTACTTCTGTCAGGCAGCAGTCACACATCTGGTAAGCTTTTTTTCCTCGCTCTTTACAGTGTGTAAGGGGAATATTGAAGCAAGAAACAGGAATGTCACCATAGTTTTAGGAATAGGCTGAATTGCTTCTTTTTGATATATAGAATCATAGAACCGTAGAATTGTCTAGGGTGGAAAGGACCTTTAAGATCATCAAGTCCAACCATCAACCTAACACTGCCAAAGCAACCACTAAACCATGTCCCTAAGCACCATGTCTACCCATCTTTTAAATACCTCCAGGGATGGCGACTCCACCACTTCCCTGGGCAGCCTGTTCCAATGCTGGACAACCCTTTCTGTAAGGAACTTTTTCCTAATATCCAATATAAAACTACCCTGGTGTAATTTGAGGCCATTTCCTCTTGTCCTATCGCCTGTAACTTGGGAAAAGAGACCAACCTCCACCTCACTACAAGCTCCTTTCAGGCAGTTGTAGAGAGTGATAAGGTCTCTCCTCAGCCTCCTTTTCTCCAGGCTAAACAACCCCAGTTTCCTCAGTCGCTCCTCACAACACTTGCTCTCCAGACCCCTCACCAGCTTCGTTGCCCTTCTCTGGACATGCTCCAGCACCTCTATGTCTTTCTTGTAGTGAGGCGCCCAAAACTGAACACAGATCTTGAGGTGGGGCCTCACCAGTGCTGACTACAGGGGAACGATCACTTCCCTAGTTGTGCCGGCCACACTATTCCTGATACAGACCAGGATGCCATTGGCCATCTTGGCCACCTGAGCACACGGCTGGCTTATATTCAGCCGGCTGTCAACCTATACCCTCAGGTCCGTCTTCACTGGGCAGGTTCCCAGACATTCTTCCCCAAGCCTGTAACACTGTGTGGGGTTGGTATGACCTAAGTACAGGACCCGGCACTTGGCCTTGTTGAACTTCATATCATTGGCCTTGGCCCATCGATGCAGCCTCTCCAGATCCCTCTGTAAAGCCATCCTGCCCTCAAGCAGATCAACACTCCTGCCCAACTTGTTGTCATCTGCAAACTTACTGAGGGTGCACTTGATGCCCTCGTCCAGGTGATTAATAAAGATATTAAAGACAACCGGCCCCAGTTCTGAGCCCTGCAGAACATCACTTGTGAGCGGCCGCCAACTGGATTTAACTGCATTCATGACCACTCTTTGGGTCTGGCGTTACAGCCATTTTTTCACCCAACAAAGAATACACCCATCCAAGCCATGAGCAGCCAGTTAAACAACATTAAAAGAGTTTTGGAAGGCACAGGCATGTTTTTTAAAGTGCACCTTTCCTATGTGACTTATTGACTTCTTAAATTTTAGACTATTGCAGTGGATTCTCCTTTCCCTGATATCTTCAATGAATGTAACTATGAATTTTTTAAAAATGCAACTTAAGGGCCAGCGGAAGTAATAATTTAGTGAAATGTTTCACCTTCTGTTTTATATGTAGGATCTGATAATTGTACTGCAGCTGCCCATTGTGAATACATTAACCTATTGTACTTTTCCTTCATCGTATTTATAAGTTCTGTTTTCTTGAGCCTGCCTGACTACAGAATACTAAGCGGATTTCAAAGTGGGATTAATTTGTAGGTTTAGTACCCAAATATGTAGCAATCATCAACAATTATTTCTCTACTGTGAACTTGCAAGGGTGGGGAACTTGTGACCCAGAGGTTGGATACAGCCCATAACTGTATTTCCTCAGGGCCATTGCCATCTCTTTTTATGCACGTTTATTGGCTATTACTAAGGCGTGTGTTAGTGACTGTAAAATATCTTTTAAAGGCTTATTTGGCCCTGAGCAGGGAGAGTTTTCCACCCCCCCACACCCTCTGTTAGTATCAAAATTAGTATCAAAGATTAAATAAGCAATTGAAAAAAAGAATTCAGTTAGTGGAGGAGGATCAAATTAGAGTGAACTTCCCTCCTGGGTTTCCTGCCCATAATAATGACTATATGTGGAGCAAAATTATTGAAAAGTGCCACTTTAAAATATGCCCTATGTCTGTTTCAGTGTCAAGTTGAAGTAGATGCTTCGTGGAATGATGGGAAGGTTGTAGTGGATGTATTTGAGAGTCAGAGATATGTTTTTAAGATGAGCCTTGAGTGTTCTTCTGAACTGAAAAATTTAACCAGCAAGGCAGCTTCCAGTCTGTTTGAACACATTCTTGAAAGTCTTACAACCTATTTTTTAGGAGAAGTGGCAATCTCTCAGAGGGACCATGAGATCTGAGCTTCGCCCAGATGCTGTCTCTGGGGCAGGAAGTCGAGCATACCTTACAACAACTGCAAGGCAACTTCACAGAGATTCTTCCTGTGCCTACATGATTCTTTCTTACATGAACCTTTCTGTTTTGTTCTTAAAAGAAACCCGGTCTGCCAGCTGGGTTCCTCAGAACAATTTTGGCAATAAATCACAACTAGTGTGTGCTTTCCTTCACTTGTAGAACTACTTCGTGAGGCAAATATAACGCAAGTAGGCTGGCTGCAGATAAAGTTTGTGTTTTATTGTGAAAATTCTTTGAAACATCAATGAAATTATCTGTAAAAGACCACAGGCTGGCCTTCTTCCAGGCAGCACTTTGATCTAATGTAGAGCAAGTTAAATTTAAGA
Source organism: Pluvialis apricaria (assembly GCA_017639485.1). Classification (NCBI taxonomy): domain Eukaryota; kingdom Metazoa; phylum Chordata; class Aves; order Charadriiformes; family Charadriidae; genus Pluvialis; species Pluvialis apricaria. The sequence goes on along the minus strand of CM030044.1, from coordinate 43,908,574 downwards.
GAAGAAAAAAAGAAATTCAGACTTTTGTCATTTGCCTGGGCATCTAAGTATGACTTGCCCCTGTTCCATCAGCCCTGTTAAAGGGTCACATCAGTCTTTCTTTCTTGGTCTGGTCATTGATTTGTACCTGCTCATTTATGAAAATGATAAGAGATATCCATAACACAGTAAAAGAAAAAGACATTATCCTCATAATTCCAAGAAAGACACGTACAGTCCCCTTGATTTTTTTTTACATAGACAAGATCAGAAGATAGTAGGGTGCATTTTTTTTCTCTCAATTCTTCTGGAGTGCCCACATATCTACTCATGCATTAGAAAATGTGTAGTGAAATAAATTAATACTGGATTTTTACCCAGAACATAAAATATACAGGCCTTCACTTCCACATAAATATTCCATGGAAACATTGAAAAATGACCTGCAAAATTCAGTGTTTGATTGAGTCTTTACCATTTTTCTTAATGTGTCTGCATGCTTTTTTTACAAGTCAATGATCCTGACAGTGAGAAGAAAGGCTTAAGTGATCTTTAACTCTTGTTTTTGAAAAGATCGTAAAGATCAGTCAGATAATCGCTTGTCTGGAGTATAATTCATTGAGTTCAATTAAAAACAGGATTAAAAACTGTAAGAAGTGCAGTGTCATTCTTAGTTATATAGAATCACAGAATCATAGAATCATAGAATCATAGAATGGTTTAGGTTGGAAGAGACCTTAAAGATCATCTAGTTCCAACCCCCCTGCTATGCACAGGGACACCTCCCACTAGACCAGGTTACTCAAATCCCCATCCAGCCTGGCCTTGAACACTTCCAGGGATGGGGCATCGACAACTTCCCTGGGCAATTTGTTCCAGTGCCTCACCACCCTCAGAGTGAAAAAATTCTTCCTAATATCTTTTCTAAATCTCCCCTCTTCCAGTTTGAAGCCATTCCCCCTCGTCCCATCACTACATGCCCTTGTAAAAAGTCCCTCTCCAGCCTTCTTGTAGGTCCTCTTCAGATACTGGAAGGTTGCTATAAGGTTTCCCCAGAGTGTCCTCTTCTCCAGGCTGAACAACCCCAACTTTCTCAGCTTGTCTTCAAAGGCGAGGTGCTCCAGCCCTCAGATCACCTTTGTGACCCTCTTCTGGACTTACTCCAACAGGTCCGTGTCCTTCTTGCGCTGAGGACTCCAAAGCTGGACACAGTGCTCCTGGTGGGGGGTCTCACCAGAGCAGAGTATAGGGGCAGAATCACCTCCCTCAACCTGCTGGCCATGCTTCTTTTGATGCAACCCAGGATGCAGTTGGCCTTCTGGGCTGCGAGGGCACATTGCCAGCTCATGTTAAGCTTCTCATCAACCAACACCCCAAGTTCTTCTCCTCAGGGTTGCTCTCATTCCATTCACCACCCAGCCTGTATTTGTGCATGGGATTGCCCCGACCCAGATGTAGGACCTTGCAGTTGGCCTTATTGAAGTTCATGAGGTTTGCACAGGCCCACCTCTCCAGCCTGTCTAGGTCCCTCTGGATGGTATCCCTCCCCTCTAGCGTGTCGACCGCTCCACACAGCTTGGTGTCGGCAGTGGACTTGCTGAGGGTGCACTCCATCCCAATATCCATGTCACCAACAAAGATGTTAAACAGTGCCGGTCCCAGTACCGACCCCTGAGGAACACCACTTGTCACTGCTCACCACTTGGACATGGAGCCGTTGACCACAACTCTTTGAGTGCAACCGTCCAGCCAGTTCCTTATCCACCGAGTGGTCCTTTGGTCAAATCCATGTCTCTCCAATTTAGAGACTAGGATGCCATGTGAAACAGTGTCAAATGCTTTGCACAAGTCCAGGTAGGTGACATCTGTTTCTCTCCCCTTTTCCACCAGTGCTGCAATGCCGTCACAGAAGGCCAACAAATCTGTCAGGCATGATTTGCCCTTGGTGAAGCCATGTTGGCTGTCACCAATCACCTTCTTATTTTCCATGTGCCTTAGCAGAGTTTCTAGGAGGATCTGCTCCATGATCTTGTCGGGCACAGGGGTGAGATTGACCGGTGTGTAGTTCCCCGGGTCTTCTTTTTTACCCTTTTTAAAAATGGCGGTTACGTTTCTCCTTTTCCAGTCAGTGGGAACTTCACTAGACTGCCACGACTTCTCAAATATGGTGGATAGTGGCTTAGCAACTTTGTCTGCCAGCTCCTTCAGGACCTGCGGATGTACCTCATCAGGTCCCATAGACTTGTACACCTTCAGGTTCCTCAGCTGGTCTCGAACCGGGTCTTCTTCTACAGCGGGTGGTACCTTATTGTCCCAGTCTCTGCCTTTGCTTTCTGCAACTTGAATGGTGTGGTTAGAACCCTTACCAGTGAAGACTGAGGCAAAGAATTTGCTGAGTATCTCAGCCTTCTCCATGTCCTTGGTGACCAGGTCTCCCATTTCCTTCCTGAGTGGGCCCACATTTTCCCTAGTCTTGCTTTTGTCACTGATATATCTATAGAAGGCTTTCTTGTTCTCCTTGATGCCCCTGGGCAGATCTACCTCTATCTGGCCTTTAGCTTTCCTAACCTGATCCCTGGCTGCTTGGACAATTTCTCTGTATACCTCCCAGGATACCTGTCCTTGTTTTCCACCATCTGTATGCTTCTTTTTTCTGTTTGAGGTTGTCCAGGAGTTCCCTGTTCATCCATGCATGTCACAGAATCACAGAATCACAGAATGGTCAGGGTTGGAAGGGGCCTCTGGAGATCATCTAAGTCCAACCCCCCTGCCACAGCAGGGACACCTACAGTAGGGTGCACAGGACGGCGTCCAGGCAGGTTTTGAATGTCTCCAGTGTGGGAGACTCCACAAGCTCTCTGGGCAGCCTGTTCCAGTGCTCTTCCACCCTCAAAGTAAAGAAGTTCCTCCTCATGTTAAGAAGGAACTTCCTGTGCTCAAGTTTGTGCCCGTTACCTCTAGTCCTACCCCTAGTCTCCTAGAATTTTTGCCTGACTTCCTCTTTGTCAGTATGTGTTGCTTCTGAGGTTGGAGCAGGCGGTCCTTGAACATTAGTCAACTTTCTTGGGCTCCTCTTCCTTCCAGGGCTTTATCCTACAGTACTTCAGCAAGCAGATCCCTGAAGAGGCCGAAGTCTGCTCCCCTGAAGTACAGGGTAGCAAGTTTTCTGTGCACCCTCCTCGCTGCCCTAAGGATCTCAAACTCCACCAACTCATGGTCACTGCAGCCAAGGCTGCCCTTAAGCGTGACATTCCCCATCAGCCCCTCCTTGTTGGTGAGAACAACGTCCAGCATGGCACCTTTCCTCATTGGTTCCTCTATCACTTTGGAAAAGAAGTTATTGTCTACGCATTCCAGGAACCACCTGTGTTGCATATGCCCTGCTGTGTTGTCCCTCCAACAGATATAGGGGTGGCTGAAGTCCCCTGTGAGGACCAGGGCTTGTGAATGTGAGGCTGCTCCAATCTGTCTATAGAGGGCCTCATCCACTTGGTCTTCCTGGTCAGGTGGCCTGTAGCAGACCTCCACTGTAACATCACCTGTCTGTGCCCTCCCTTTAGTCTTGACCTATAAGCTCTCGGTGGGCTCCTCATCCGTCCCCAGGTGGAGCTCCGTGAACTCCACCTGGTCCTTGACATAGAGAGCGACACCTTCTCCTTGTCTCCCCTGCCTGTCCTTCCTGAGGAGCCTGTATACATCCATTTCAATGCTCCAATCATAGAAACCATCCCACCATGTATCTCTCATGCCAACTAGATCCTAGCCTTGGAGGCGTGGGCACATCTCTAACACCTCTTGTTTGTTACCCATGCTACATGTGTTTGCATATATCTCACTTGTGCATATCTTTTCAGGAGTTTACAGATTCAAGATGAGATGTTTCTCCTGTGCGTCCCATCGTGTACATCGATTCAGAATAATAACCTTGGGTTGCACCAGGCCTTGGGCATCTAGAAAAATTAATAGACAGTTTGATATCCCTCTGCTTGAACATCCAGGTCCTAACATTTAGGATATTTATTCCAGCAGGTTTACTAATGGTTCCTATTCCATTATGCCACTGGGGACAGTGGTCACATGGTCTTTCTCTGCTTTATTTCTGCTTATTCTGCTAAGAGTGTGTCCCACCTCTTAAATGGACTCAGAGCTCTAACTTTAAGCCCAGTCACACTGTGATAAGGCCAAATTAAGCAGCGTTGTCAGATTTGGGGGACTGCCATGTAGCATTAAGATACAAGTGAGCTCTAAACCAGTGACAGCATCAACAGTCTGGCTAGAGCAGAGAATTGCTCACAACAGCCGAGCTGATTCAGCAAAGAAATCGCCTTTGCTATACTGAGCACTGAGATTTGAAAAATGCAACCAAGCTCTCATTTGCTAGCTGCTATGTGCTGACTGTTTGCACACAGACAGCCCTTTGCAGCTGCAGAATAATTCAGTTCAGCTTGACTGGGCTGGATCAGCTTAGACCACGTCTTATTTGCATGGGCTGAGAGCAGGCAGAAAGGTGGCTGCCGTGGCATGGCTGACGTGAGCTACATGTTGTCTCACCCCTCAGTTATCAAAATGTACTGAGTGTTGCTGTATTTTTATGTGATTTTCTGTAGCTAGATCTTTTCTCCTACTCGGTTTTTGAGTTATATAAAGATATCTCTAAAATAGCTGCCTTGCTGTAGCACTACGCAATATTTGACTAATTAAAATGCAACTACCAATTTTCTCACCTTGATGAGTGCATTCAGTTTTGATTAACTAATTTGAAAAAATGTACTGGAAAAATACAAAAGTGAAGATAAAAACATTGAGAGGAGAGGTACAGTGGAAGTAGAAATCTAAAAAGATTTTTTGTTATTTTAATTTGGAAATAAACTCGTTAGTAAGAAAGACATTCAGATATGCTAAGTAGGATAAAGAAGGTCAAGAGAAGGTCAACACAGGAATGATATTTCATTGTCTCTGAATATGAAACCTAAAGCACTTTCAGTAAATAAAATTCAAACTATAAATATATTTCAGTATAGTTTTAGGTTATACCTTTATATTCTGTGGAACTCATTGCCACAGGAAGTTACTTACGCAAATAAGTATTTGCAGAAATGTGCACTGGATTTAGACTAGCTTTTATAGAATTACAGGAATTCCAGTCTTCATGCTTTAAATCAGAATGTGAGCACCTCACCTCTGGAGAAATTTTTTTCCTGCATTATATTACTGCAAAACTAGTAATCTTTTGTTATGTGCATATCCTCCCCTCAGATATTTATAATTAGTTTGCGACCACCAGATCACATGAACCACCATTTTTTTAAGGTTGTGGGCAGATTTATTGTTCCTAAATTGTTTAAGTAACAAAGTCAGAGACAGCTAATGCTATGGGCCATGACAGCCAGTAAAATAATTGATTAAAATATTTAATAAGCTTGTGTGCAAGATGGAACTCTAGATGGAGCAGTTCCCTTTGTTTGAACTTGCTTTGCTGGGTTGATAATGATTTCAATAAGTTAGTAACTATTAGACAAATGACTGGCAAAATTATGATAGCATAGTTCTGTTGAAACATTCAAACTTAGATTGGATTTCCTTAATAAGAAGCTTGTGTATTAGCATAGGAGGAAAACCTCTAGTGAGTGTTCACCTTCCCAAATTTATTATTCAAAATAATCGCAAAAGATATTTTATGAAATAACAAGATTGCATAGCTTAGCAAAAATTAATTCAGTATTTCTAGTCAACCTTCTTGAATATATGATTCACTCTAATGGCAAAATAACATTTACAAAAGAGAAATATGGAAAAGGTCTAGCTAAATACTACTAAACACAGCACTAAACTGCTGTGTCATGTGCCAGTGGTATAGGTGTTACCAGATTCATTTAAAGCGCCTCAAAGCTCTGCCTGTTGCACTGTCCAGAGGGAAACTGCATGCGGTCAACTTTCAGTCCTATCTCATGGGAGAAAGGTAGAGGGTTGCCAGTGGCCAGACTTTACCTTCTAAGTCCTTCTCCACAGTCAAGATGGCCAGCAAAATATAACAGTTTATCTCAGAGCATTCTGCTCAGGCTTCTGGAACCACCATGAGGAGCATGCTCCTCCATGCTTAGCACCATGAATACTACCAGTGTTCCCTCACCTGCACTCGTCTATAGCTTTCTAGGACAGTACATGTCCCAAGCATACTTCTAGAGCAGTAGTCCCATTCATTTAGTTTTCCTCCCCTCCCCTTCCCCCCCACCCCGATTTGTAACAGTCTAATCACTGCAAAATTAAAGATGCAAACTAAGAAAAAAAGCCAAGAGGAGTAACTTCCTTTGGTCTGATTGCCTCTCTTCTCCATGCAAAGGAGACGTGAGAGCATAGATTCCACTTAAGTTCCTTTTCCTAATAAAACTCTGCTCCCAGAAAACTAGATGCAAAAGAGATGACCTTTCACACCTGATCTCCCAAAACCAGAGTGGATGCTTGAGGTAAATCTGTGCATATTAGCTTAATTCTCCTTCCCTTTGGTATGAGACTTCAAGGAAGGCAGGCCTTGGACTCCTGTTTTTTGTCGATAGCCATTCCCCATTTTGAAACTAGCCTTGAACTACCCAAGCAAAATAATACCTAATGTGCACAAAGGCTAGATGACAGAAAGTTAAAATAATTTGTTCTATAGGATATAAAATTGCTTGCACACATAGAATAACAAACACTACAAAAAGGAAGGGGTTTGTGCCAGTATGTAAACACCTGCAATTGAGAGAATGATGATAGTTCTTCTTCTTGCTTTTCATTTTCTTCTCGGTCCGCAGCCCTTTACACAGTCAGTATCATGGGCCAAGTTTCGTTAGTGAAAACTAAAAAAAGATTACTAAATTACAGGACTTTATGCATTTTTTTAATCTGTTTTAACAGTCTGTGACTTTCTGTACTGTCCCTAGATCTTCAACATACACTATTAATAAAGTATGGTAATGTTATAATAAACCCGGAAGCAACTGCAAGACTCTCGTATTCTATCAGAATTTATTTCAATATTTCTCACCAAGCACTGTAAATGTATATCTAATGTAGCATTGACTTTCTTCAACAATATTGCCTCCCAACTTCTCATGAAAAATTGCCTTACTTCATAACTCTTTTGCAACATAATTTCCTAATATTTAATGTATTCCTTCTCATATGGATTTTGCCTGCTGTTTTTCCCCCATATTTAAGTTTCCTCTTTCCCTCTGTGCCATTCCATCCTGCCAATCAAATGACATATATTGTCTATATTCTGCCTTCTTCAGAATTTGTTTATACAGAAAATGACTTAAAAAAATTGACTCTTTAAAAGGGAAAAAACCCTTCCTAATATGTTAAATGAGGAGGTACTCTAGGGTACAGATTAATGACCTATTAATATTTCCTCTTTGATGGTTTAAGCCAATTGGCTTTCATTCCATCCTGCCTGACAGCACACTACAAGCATGCACTCATAAATGCCCCTCCAAAATTTTTCTGCTAAACTAGAAGCCCTCAGTAGAGTACATATGCAGGGAAAGAATAGGAAGGACTTGCTGGGCCTCTGGCAAAAAACCGCCACATTAAATTTGGAGAGACAAGATGCTAAGCCACATTGCTAAATGTAATGCATTGACAGAAAACAATCCCTGGGATACTTCTCTTTGCCAGCAGTCGGAGGTCTGAGTCAACAGAAATATTCTCTACCTCTCTCCTGATCTAGTTGAGTTGTGTCATTATAGGTGAATAAATTATATGTCCTGACTTTATGATTTCAGCACATTAGTCACTCCACATTCATACGTAAGATAAAATAAAGTGGGATACACATTTTCTAATTGAGAATTTCTAAATCAATATTCATTCTAAAAAAGGAGCTATGTTAACAAATGAATATGGGTGGTTGGCAGAAAGCAAAATTATGCCTGGAAGAGCTTACAAATCACAAAGGAAAGCAATCACTTAATTTCTGTGGAGCAAGTAGCAGGTAGCAAGACAAACACCACATTGTACCAATTTAGATGTAATCAGAACAAGGCAGAAGATGAGAAAGATGTGTGCGGTTTAATGAAAGGTTATGAAATACTGGAACATTAACTCTAGGGTAAATAAATAGTGGATTTTTCTCAGAACACAGTACCTAACATCAGACCAATCACAATACATAGAGTAAAATTATTGGCCAGTTCCTCTGGAAACAAATCACAGTTTTTCCATTAACTTCAGTGGCAGTGAGAGGGGTGTCGTTACTGAATTTAAGTATACTGCAGAGCTGTAGAGTCAAATCCACAGATGAAAATATCAGTCTAACTGCTAAATAAATGAAATCCAGTGAGGATCTAACCTGAGAGGTGGCTGAAAATGCTGGTTGACAGACACAGTCTCTTGCACAGAGAAGTCCACATTGAAGCATTAAATCTCCATTAATTATCAAATTAACTATGAGCTGAAGATTCAGAACTTCCACAGCTTGATTCTTTCAAAAGTCTCTTTGTTGTAAAGCAGTGTCTGTTGCCAAAGTTATTTACCTGTTCCCCACAGTCACACAGATACTCACTTGTACACATGGACTAATATACCTTTTCTTAATTCTCTAAGGCTTTTAACTAAAAAAGAAATTAAAAGCAAGGAACACCTCACAATAGGATCAGGTTCCCAGAGCTGGAAAGAAAAACACATTTTCAGAACACATCTAAATTAAGTTTAAGTATTGATTTACGGTTCAGAATATTATTGTTTTTTCACTGAAACAACGTCCATTTTTCTAGGGAAGATCCCAATTTCACATGAATTCATTGAGATTTAAATAATTTCCTGAAGGAGAATCTAGTTTCCATCATTTCATTTCAGGGCTCATAGAATCCTCCAAATAATCACTTAATGTAACGCATTGTAGAACTCTTTAAAAATGAGGCCCGCAGTGGTGTTTCTGGGCATCTTTATCTCTCACAGCACCAAAGTGTGTACAGGATTTCTCAAGGCCAAATGATGTAAAGAACAGCAGCATTGTTAATTTGAGGGTTATGTATAAGGATTCCTAAATTCAGGCAATCATCTGAAAGACCTCTCACTAAACTTTCTCAATAATTCTCTCGCAAAATGCTTTCAAACCACAGAACATACTCTAAAAAAATTCTGTGAGCCCCTTGAGGCCATATTACAGTAGAAACAGAGTCTAGATGTTTTGTCTAAGCAAGAGCAGGCATAGTTCAAAGCAAGAAGGTAAAACGCACCATAAACAAGCCTCAGTTTTCACACCTTCCCGAGTCTGAATCTTTGATGAACAACTGCCTGTACTTTCAAGCTGTGGTGCTATAAAGGAAGGTGAAATGATCTGGCTTTTGTATCTTTCCTTTTACAGCAATAAAGGGATCTTACCAAGATAGACTTCTCATAAGATACGTGCATGAGCTAGCTCATCAAAGCTATTCTATCTAATTGTGTGTCCCAAAAAGCCAGGACTATGTCTACATAATTTTGCACAAGAACGTTCATGCCTTTCAACATACCAGTAGATGTTTGAAGTCTTTCCTGAGACTTTTAAGCCCTGTTCTCCTGTGTTGAACAGATTGTGCCACTGTCCATCTTAAGAAATCTGACTGAAGGAAAAAATACCAGGTTGCAGTGGTCCTCGCTTTACAGGAGCTTATGTGGAGAAAGGGCTTAGCCCTATGTTTTCTGCTAGCTTGATCGCTGATTATTTCTAAGCACTTACCTGGTTTTGGTCACATAACTCTCATGTCTGCACACAGAGAAGAAGAAACAGTTGAGTGCTACTGACAGCTGAATAGTTAGTGTTTTCTCTGCTAGATGTCAGCAATGGTTGCTAGCTGATCACTGCAAGCAATGTTTTTCAAACAGCAGGCAAAATTCTGCCTCTCCAGATTTCAGTGGGAGAACTCAGCTGACTTCACTGGGCCCAGGATTTTGTTTAGTGCCTCTGTATTTTAAAAATTAGAATGTGCCAGAGGCATACAGTCCTTCAGATATAAATAATTCTTAAAAACAGAATGAGAGAGAAATACCCATTGCTTTCCAAGCAGCTAAAAATCTTTCATTGCAATGAGTACAAGAGCAAATAATCTTTCTCACTGTATCTTAAGGGGAATTTTAGTTTATATGAAGTGTGATCTTTCATTGGATCACATCAACCTGTTTGTTGCACTCAGGTGAGAGCCAGTATTCCTATGCATACAATTGGATGATCTGTAATAAGCGTTGTCTTGGATTTTGGCACCGCTGATAGCTCCACTTCCGACCAGTGAAGCTTCACCTAACCAGGGAGACAGAGGTTTTGGTTTGTGTTTTTGTTTTGCTCTTAGTGAAAGTGCATTTGCCTTTAGTTAATATCTCCAATTTAACTACAAAAAATATTGACATAACCAATAATGATGTAAAAATAAATGAACAAGTTAAAAAACGCACCATTAAGCTCAACAGCTCATTGTGTAAATTCACTCCCACTGTCACCAACCCCAGATATTTGTGACCCAAGGCACTGACAGTCTCTAGGAAGTCGTGTGGTGGTTGTTTAGACAGGTTATAAGTCCTGATAGTCTGCAGAAGAGAGTATGAACCTATATCCCAGCAAAATTTTTACTTTCAGATTATGCATAAGGGATTGGCCAGTTGGGGCTTTACTGTCATTCTTCGATACACGTTTTTGGTACGCAAATACAGTTCATTCAAAAGACTAAATACTTCCTCCTCATTCATCTTGAAATATCGATAGAATACCTGAAAAAAAGCAAGGGGAAAGTTACCTCATTCTTCTAAGGATTCAAACCTCTTCAATAAGGATCAAAAGTACTGGAATCATATGAATTATAGTACTTGTAAAGCCAACAACCACTTCTGTCATGTATACATAAATACACATGTTCATTTGTGTCTAATCAGAAAGTGTCTCTCTACAGCCCCATGACTTGGATGTACATAAAAAGTGTCTGACTGTACATCTGGAGTGACAGAATTTGAATAGATGAAGGGTTGTACAAATTAGCAGTATTGCTTAAATGTGTGTGTATGTACATGCTGTATGACGGGGAAAGAAGTGGAGCAATCACATCCCTCTCCTACTTTTTAATCTGTGATTAAAACAAGTTGATCTTACAGCCCTCAAGTGTTTTTCATATTAATGACATAATGCCATTCATTACTTAGTTTTAAAATGTTCGATATACTTCATAACAAGTTAGAGTCTAAACCGAGGTCAGGTTACTACATCTTTTATCTACCAGGTTCTGCCTCTAAGGCAGAAAAAAACATTAAAGTTTTTTTCATTCCTGTATGTTGGGTGTATTTTACATCATAGGTTTTGAGCCCACAGCAAAGTAAACACAATCAACTTGACATGAAAACCATACTCTTTTCTACAATACTGTGTCTTGTAATAGTCCACTGTTTTATTTGGCAAATAGTTTCATGCAAAGTGGGATGGAGAAAGTAGAAGAAAATACATTTTTTTTGCACCCTTGGAACATGGTAGCATAGATTTCTGTGATTTTTTAAAATAATTTTTATTTTCATGTAACAAATATGAATTTGTGGCTTGAATTAATGTTGATTTTGAATTATTTCCAAATTGGTCATTAAGCCATGCATAGAAATTGATCAATTAAAAAAAATTTTAAATAACAGTATGTCCTGGTTTGAGGACATAAAAAACCTAGCAATTTTCACATGAATATTTCTGTTTCATTTCATATTAAAATCCTTGTGGTTTGGACATATAGTCATAGGTCCATAACACAATAGTGTTCCCACCTAACTTTATACCATATGTTGAGGTGCAAGTCTTTTTTGCAGGAATTACAGGCACTTAACATTTCTTGGTTCATTATTTTTCTTTCAAGAATTTCTATTTCTTCTAATTTGTGAATTTATTTTTACAAAGAAAACCAGAAATAAACAAACGCATTCAATTTTCATTTTAACTTGATGTACTCTGCTTCAACAAGTCAAAACAAAACAAAACAGAAGGAAAATCCTCATCATTAAAAGACAACGGGAAAGAATCGAAACATATACATGGCTTTGGGTGAATACAACAGATGTTAGTTCCTCCAACCATAATCCACAACATCAAGTAGTCCTTAAAGACTCTGTGGGGAAGTGGTTTCCAAAATGCCTGGATTGTCATGATACTGCGTTTCAATTCTGACTATTACTCATTTCAGTTAGGCTCAGTTTCAGGAAATCTGAGAAGCTTTGAAACATATGTGCCTACATTGCTGTCTTCCCCCCCTTCCCCCTGCCCCCCCCCCGCCTCTTCCTTTCATTATCTTCTCCCCACAACCTTTTCTTCATTTCCCTTGACTTCATTCAGCTTTCTCATGCTGGCATCCATAATGAATAAATTCACTGGTACAGCTAGGAATATATTACTGTTGAATATTCCCTGCGGCAAAGTTCCATCAAAATTGCTTATCAGTGACAGATGCCCACTCAGAGATGCAAAACTGCCTAACTCAGTCCTCCCTTTCCTATCCAGTTTTGCAATATGTGAATGAAGATGGAGGTGGGAGGACAACAACCTTTGCCTCTAAGGTACAAACCTTTTAAGTGTTCTAATTATTCTGATTCCCATCCGGGCTGCTGGAAGTTTACCTATTCCATGTGTGCTGGCATCCACCAGCCAGCAAAAATAAGGCCAGCTTGAATAACCTCATTGTTTGAATTGCTTTCCAAAATTAATACTCTCAGGACATTCTTTCAAAAAAAGGAAGGAGATGGGAAATAACACTCAACCTGTGTGAATAGTTCCTGGTTGACTTGTGTTTGCACACACATGGTGCAATGCCAGCACTTTCTCTAATGATGTTCTTTGCCTCCTCCAGCTTTTTCTGAAAAATAGGAAAGCTCTTCTGCTTTAACACCACTAAACCACATTATTAAAAATTTGGCCATCACTTCCACAGACATGGGGTTTCAGTGCTATACTTGTGTCAATAGACCTGTTGCAGCTAACAGATGGCAAGACACTTGGGATATCTGCTGGTGAACACTTGTACACGATATGCCCCTGAGAAGGCGAGAGGGTGGAGGTACCTTTGTACTCTTGGCTCTTTTACGACTGCTGTTTGTGCTAGGATATCTGCATTAGGTGTACAGGACATTCACCAAGTTAGCAGCAAACATAACCAGGATGGACTTCTTAACCAGTTATTCATCCTAAAATACCCAATGACTGGAAAGGGTTTCATGCACTGGTTTACCAGTGTACGTGCACTGATGTAAGGCCTTTGTCACGGTCCCCCACAACACCCTTCTCTCTGAATTGGAAAGATATGGATTTGATGGGTGGACTGTTTGGTGGATGAGAAACTGGTTGGATGGTCACTTCCAGAGGGTAGTGGTGAACAGCTCAATGTCCAGATGGAGATCAGTGACAAGCGGTGTCCCACAGCAGTAGTATTGGGACCAGCGTTGTTTAGTATCTTTCTCAGTGAGAAAGACAGTGGGATTGAGTTCACCCTCAGCAAGTTTGCAGATGACACAAAGCAGAGTGGAGGGGTCAACACACTGGAGGGACAGGATGCCATCCAGAGGGAACTGGACAGGTTTGAGACATGGGCCTGTGGGAACTACATGAAATTCAACAAGGCCAAGTGCAGGGTCCTGCACCGGGGACAGAGCAACCCCCAGTACCAGTACAGGCTGGAGGATGAAGGGATTGAGAGCAGCCCTGAGGAGAAGGACCTGGGGATACCAGTGGATGAAAAGTGGGACATGAGCTGACAATGGGCACTCGCAGCCCAGAAAGCAAACTATATCCTGGGCTGCATCAAAAGAAGCGTGGCCAGCAGGTTGCCGGAGGTGATTCTGCCCCTCTACTCCCCTCTGGTAAGACCCCATAGGGAGTACTGCATCCAGCTCTGAGGCAGCACAGGAAAGACGTGGAGCGAGGTGGAGTTGGTCCAGAGAAGGGCCACAAAAATGATCAGAGAGCTGGAGCACCTCTCCTATGAGGAAAGGCTAAGATAGCTGGGGTTGTTCAGCCTGGAGAAGAGAAGGCTCCAGGAAGACCTTATTGAGGCCTTTCAGTACATAAAGGGGGCTTATATGAAAGATGAGGACAGACTTTTTAGCAGGGCCTGTTGTGGCAGGACAAGGGTTAATGGCTTTAAACTAGGGTAGATTGAGACTAGACATAAGGAAGAATTTTTTACAATGAGGGTGGTGAAACGCTGGAAGATGTTGCCCAGAAAGGTGGTAGACACCTCATCCCTGGAAACATTCAAGGTCAGGTTGGACGGGTCTCTGAGCAACCTGATCTAGTTGAAGATGTCCCTCCTCATTGCAGGGTTGTTGGACTAAATGGCCTTTAAAGGCACCTTTCAACCCAAACTATTCTATGATTCTATGTGTTCATTGAGGGGCTTAGTACATGCCTTATGCAAGGCACAACCCAGGCCCTGCTTAGAAATGGAGGCAGAGGTATGAAAGCCTGGTTTATCAAAATTCACTGAAAGACATGCTCAAACCTGCAAGTCTGTCAATCAAGTCTATGCCACTACTTAGCAAATCTGAGCTGCTTTGGATTTGTTGGGAGGGAGGATAACAAAATGAGAAGTTTTGCCTGGTTTTGCTGTTCACAAACCTCTGGAAATCTGGTCATTTTTGATCCATTAATTTTTTCCAGATATGAAAAGTAACCACATACCTTCAGGCTGAAGTATCTTATTTTATATCAAAGAAAGAGCAAAGAAGCAGTCTCCAGAGAAAGCAAAGCGTTAGTATGTCTTTTGCTCTACTACAGAAACTGTGTTGTAATAGAAAGAAGTATCTTCTTGCATTGAAGTGGTGCCTGTCTCTTTAATGAAGGATTTCTGGGAAAGCAGGCAAGACTGCTGAAACATCTATACACCACATTGAAGAAGAGTTCCCTCCCTCCCTTTTTTTCCCCTTTTTTCCAATTTTACTCTTTATTCAAAGTCAAACATGGAGTGTAAACTGCAACAAAAAAAGCTATGTGTATTCTACACACACCTTGTGGAAAGCTCTACAGTCTGCACACTTACAATACTGTTGGTTGCAACATGCTATGTACCTGGGTTCAAAGTGAAGTTTGTGCCTTTGTTCTCTTGCCAGTATTTTTGCTCTGTTCCAGAAGACTACTGCATCTTTCTTTGCCACTGTAGATCTCCAGCATACTTTGTACATTTGAGCTTGGCAAAAACATATTTTAATATGAATACAGAAAAAGAGAGAGATTTTAAAGAGAATTGTTCTAGTCCTACAGTACTGAGGAGGCAAAAAAAAAAATGCAGGAGCTCTCGTACTGGCTACAGTAAAGACAGTCTAAAATACAGTCCCCCAGACCAACTTTCTGCAAGCAGGAAATGTTGAAAGCTACTGAAAACAGCTTTCCCTTTCCCGCTCCATTTCTCTCCTTCCTTCTCTCCTGCACCCCTATGCCATTAATTCAGCTCAAAGATATTTTGCACAGGTGTTTATGTAACTGTGATACACTGGGAAAATTCCAACTCAAATTGATTCAGCTCAAAGATCTCCTAACCGCACTTCCATCAGCACAGTGGGGTGGTCCAGATCCATAGTAAATGGCCAGTTCAAGAAATTCTGCAGGCTTTCTCTAACCTCCAAATCCAGGCTCCTTAGCACTGGTGTGTATCAATGAATCCATTGCTAGTAATGAATTTCCTGTTAGGAAAAATATTGCACTCCTGATGCAAGCAGGGTAAAAGTTTAAGTGACTGTCTTGCTTTTTCTTTTCCATGTGGTTTGCATGGAAAACACATCTCCAATTGTTTTACCATAAGCTAAGTTGGTTCAACCAGTTGCCACTAGATAATTTAAAAATGGTTGAGGAGATATTTAAGTCCCAGCTATTCCAAAACATTACCCTGCAAGGTTGCAAAAATTAATGTTAAGAAATAAAATTAGCCTGTGCAGTAAAAGTATTTATTTAACATTATAAAAGCTAAATGCTGAATCATTTTTTGATGCAAAATAAAAAAATATTTGGGGAAATTGCTCTCTTGGCAAAGTTACATACATTCATTTGAAACAAAGGATCATTTAAAAGCAAAATAAAGGAATCTGCGGTGCACATAGTCATTGAGAGTCTTTGGCTGTAAATTCTCCTCCCTTTTCTCTGTGGAAGCACATGTCTTTGCCTGCTGTTCATCAGCCTTGATTTTGATGGGGTGATTTTTAGTCAGCTGTCTCTATCATTTTGGCACAGACAAAAATCCTTTAAAAAATGTTACACTTCATCAAAGTGTATCATGAGACTTCACGGTCATTATCTCAATGGCCGCTCTGATGTGCTACAATTGGCAGGGCCACAGACGGTGGGGGGTGTATTAGAAGAAAGCCAGTGTTTCATGTGGAAAGCTGGCAAGCCTCTCCAAGCTTCTGTCAACAACTCAGCGGTCTGATCCGATGCACTGAGTGCTGATTATGCTCTTGTTTCTGTAGGAAGTAAACAAGAAAATGAATTCCACAGCACAACACAGCCTCTTTGTATCTTCAAAATGGTGTGGCTGGAAGCCAGCCAGCCTCGTCGAAAGTTTGGCCATTTGTGTCATCAGGGCCCTGGTACTGATGGAGGCTTTGATTACAGCTTGGATCCAGCACGGAGACCTTTCATGGACAACCACTCAGCAAATAAAGGCATTGATAGGTTGTTGGGTCAATTTAGCCATAAGGGTGCAGAGCAAGGTCCTTTTGAAAAGACTAACGGATTAGCTACACAACCAGTCCCACTGTAGGGCCTTATTTCTCAAGTAACTTCATGACTGCTTTCCAGCTTGGCAGGGACTCTCTTCCTCTAAAGCTAGCTCCAGCTCGTTCTTGTTATCAATAGTGCAGCTCAAAGGATTAGACACAAAGAGCTTTACAATTTAATGAAAACAGCTGTTGAAACAACAATTAAGGCAAACAATAGTTTGCATGAAAAACTATTAATTATGCAAAGTTATGCAGAAAGTAGAATACTCTTTTATTCATAACCGCCTAATGTGACTGACAGAAAGTTAGACACCTTCTCCACTGTTGATTTAAAGGTGTCAGCAAGTGGTGTCGCCTATAATAATAATCACTATTTTTTGTTTTGTTAACATTTGAGCAGCTAATGGTTTAAAACCTGTGAATTCTCTATGGCACGGCTGCAGCAGGAACAAGTAAAACAGTAATCTAATGAGCTAATATTTCATGTCGAGGCAGTGCTGAGCTCTGAAGTTTGCTGCACTACTTTACTACGAACAAGGCTTTACGCAAGCAGTACGCCATATCACTACTTAAATGTATTCTTCGCTTTCGTACCCTGCCCCCTCTACACAGTCCCTTCTGTCATGTGCCTTTGTGGTGATGCCTTAAAAGCAGGCACTTGGCCAAATCACTCACCACAGGTTGCTTCAACAGTACCCACTTGACGCCCGCTTCTTCTTCCACCAAACTGTTAGTCCCATACCTCCTTGTCTTCCTTCTCACTGACTCAGAAATTCATTGCTTCTCTATTTGCAGTCTCCATCCTTGACTAGCAGTGCTGAGAATTGACTTACGGTCTTTTGAATACAGTATGTTCCACATCTTGCCTCATTACAGCACCTTGAGCCATTGTACCAAGAAGTCCCATTTAAAATGTTATTAACTTTGCAGATATAAACACTGTCTTATGCCTCCAACTAGTATTTATTTCAGGCTGCCAGTTAATTGGCATGCTCTAACACCCTTATTAAGCCAACTTGAAAATATTGCTTCAGAATGCCTTGGGAATTTAACTAATTTCATGCTAGAACTTAATAAGTAGGATCCGACACTCTTTCATATCTTCAGTAATCCATTAGGTGACTGTAACTCCTTTCAGTGACTGGATGAAAGCTTTATTAGTCATAGAGTCTCTACTCTAAACATGTCACCAGAATTTAGTACAATATCAGCACTAAAATACAATTGACTTTCTGACTAAATAGACTTCCAGTGATGTCCCAGAATGCAGTTTTGGCTATCCACTCGAAAAGCTTTCTGCTAAACATGATTATAATTTTATTCAAACATTCATTTTTGTTTCCTTGAGCAATTTTAATTTAGCAACAAATATATGGTAGTGACATAAAATAAAGTAAAAGAAAATAAAATAATCAATCCATACTGGATCAGCTCCTCAAATGATGTAAATGGAGTTGTGCCAAATTATGTTATTTAAGAATCTCACCCAATGTTTAATCAATGTCCTGTAAAGCTGCTTCCTTCTAAAGTCCACTGCATAAACTTGCTTCCCTCCCTCACTTCATCTGTTAAATATCTTCCTTTTCCCCTTTTTTTCCACTCAGTTTCATGAAGTGAAGAGTTGTTTTATCCGTGCTGGCTGATGTTTTAAGATTGGATCTTCTGTCACCACTAAGTCTCTAGCAGCCTGCAAGAGTTCATTAGCACATTTGCTGGCAATAATCCAGTTAATGTATATTTGTTTAAAATCTCAAAAATAATTTTATTAGGAGAAAATGAAAACTTATTTTCCAATGGGAAGTTAGACAGAAAGCAAATGTCCTATACAGCAAGTTGCAATTTATATTTTTCACCAGAGATTTCTAAACAGCATCTGAAATTTGAAAGCAATTATGCCAGTTATCCAGATGTGATTTTTCAATCACTGTGGGTTTTTTTAATTTTTTTTTTTTTAATTTTTTAGCAGTTCTTATTCAGTGGTACTTCTCATAGCTGTCATGCTGGCACAGCGCTCCCATCTCTTCATTAGTCATTCAGCTCATGGAGCTTAATTGGACAAGGCTAGAGCGAATTTGACAAACATCACAGCAGCAGAAAAAGCAATCACTCTTTCAAGATGAAAATTTGTTTGATGTCTTACTGTGTAACTCATTTACTCTCCTTGGGCGTCATGTGACCTGAATGTTAATCAGCCATTGATTGGCTTCTCTCCCTGGACAGTCACGTGGTGAGAATATTAATGGGCTGGGACCAGTAGCAGCACTGGTAGGCAACCTTTGGATTGGCTGCCAGGTTAAGATAGGGAGATAAGTGGGTGCTTGATGAACACTTGACAGAACTTCACAGAAAATTAAGGCCCTAAAATAGCATGAGAAAGTCTTGTCAAATCAAGCATGATTATCATTGAATGCTTAAGGAATTCATCATCTGCATGAAATTGATACACTTCAGCACCAGCAGGCCCTGCAGTCAGCAGGGACTCATCAGACTTTTATTTATATGTGTTCACCAAATCACATTAATTCTGAGAGCTAAAACATGCTAAGGATGAAGGTTATTTTCTGTTCAATCTAATTTATCTATGACAATAATCATCACTAATAATATGTCAAATTAGATTGCAGTCATTTTACGCATGCATGCTGATTTGGAAAATAGTGTTAAACCGTCCCATAGTAATTAACAACTGGTAAAGGTGTGCAGGGCCCGAAGTCACCAGCCTATCTAGATGGAAAATTACATTTTATAGAAAGGATTTACAGATATGTATCCTTACCTAATTCTGAATATAAATTACAACCTGTAAAAGCAGATGTAACTTTTTTGTGACGCTGTTAGGGCTAATAATCATTGAAGGAAGTGTGTCCCTCTCTCTAAATTATTTTGGGCCAAATTCTGCTCCTCGAGAAACGGAAAGGAGTTACACCGTGGCTTCATAAGAACCAACAATTGTTTCTTTGTTCTTTGTATTCGCCTTTTTTCTTCTTCTGTGGGTTAACTTTCTAATCATTTACCGACAGCTTCTAGCTTTTAGTACAGATTTAGCAAGGTTCTGTAAGTACTTATACACGAATCTATTCACTGTACAAGCATTAACAGCAGCAGTGGTACTGTAATTACATGTATTATAACAATGCACATTCCGTAACATCTGCCAGTGTTATTAATTTAATACATTCAGATCTTGATGCGATGTTGGTGGGTGGGTTTTATTCTTTTTTTTTTTGTAGTTTTTGGGTTTTCTCATTTTTTCTTTTAGATGAAAGAAAGATCAGAAATTGTGCAGATTAACCCACCCAGAATCCCCTATTCTTAGGGAATCATTAAAGCAAAAACTGCTTCTGCTGAAACACTCTTAATAGGAGTTCTTTTTTTCACAGTAGGTATTTCATGGTACTCATTGCTTTAATAATACTTTTACAGTCTCTTGACTTATAAAGTATTACAGTATTACAAAATACTTGGTTTTAAACTGTCTGCGTGGTAATGAAGTTTTAAGGGACCATTTATATCCTTTTTTGCTGGTTTGGTTACAAGAATTTGCACACACACACACACATACACACACAAAATCATGCTTTGGCTTACAGAATCACATTTTAAAAATAAGAGGAAAATAATCTGTTGTTTCTTATTTTCCCTACTCTAATCTCTCATGATCCTGGTACTGCTTCTCTCTCTCTTTGGAGGCCCTCTTTATTGATTAAATGAATCTGCTCGAAAGGCTGGTTCCCAGGCTCTTTGATCTAATCCGATCTGATCTTATCCGATCGCTTCAGCAGGACATTGGGGAATTAACAATAAGCAGCTTTACCACAAGTGTTTAATAACTCAACACAATCTCCTTATGGCTCCGAGCTGCTCATGTTCTCATCCAGTCAACAGCTCACGGTGTAACAGATTGGACATCCCTCTGAACCTGAGGAATTTTCATGCACTGTGAAACTAATCGCTTCAAGTTCCTTCATAAATCACACAAAGCAGATTTCAGCATCTTAACAAATTGAAAAAAAAAAAAAAAAGGAATGGGGGGAGGAATTCATCCACTGAGCTAAAGACTGGGAAGGGGCACGAGGAGGGGAGGAGGTATAATCTAAATTCTGTCATCTTATTTAATGTGATTCTCATCTGCTTAACTTTCACAAGCATAAAATAATTCAGGCAGACTAAAGCTTTACAACCCTTCAAGCCCACACTGACCTTATTTTTTTCCCCTGTGTGATAGAAAACATGTGGTTTCTACAGCAGTTGTGTTATTTTTGTCCCTGTAACAACCCTTGAGTTTGCTGATGGCATGCAATTAGGCCGGTAACATGTGACATGGAGTGGCAAAGTATTTTAACTTCCCATTGCATGTATCTACTAACAGTGGATGGGGGAGCACAAGGGATGCCTGGCTGCTGACAGGAGAATCAAAGTTACTTTTTTGGAATTCGAGAGCAGTAACATCTTCAGAATGGATTCAATGTGAGATTTGTTTAATCCTTAGGCCTTTCCATGTCACAGCCCTAGAGAGAAATTGAGTTTTATTTCCACTTTCCAAGCATCAGAAGAAGAATCAAAGCCGTTGACATTTAGGCTCTGTCTGACTATCACCTCCAAACAACCAAACAGATATCTGAGTTCGTGTAGACGGCAACAAAAGAAAAGGGGTGATTCAACAGAGAACATCACCCTTGAGAAAAGGTTCACTAAATGTTAAGAGACAGGAGACAGGCTATTTAGAACCATGAGGAAGGTATTACAAAAACTGGCAGTTTTGCTGTATAGCCAGCCCATGTGGCCAATGCTTTTGGGATTCAACTGAGTAAGTTTAAAATGTATCCAATATCTCAAAATTAAATTCACTAAGTCCTTTTACACAGTTGCAGGGAGTCCTAGAGTATCAAGAATTAGCATTAACAATGCAAATGAACATATCAACATAGGTTTATCTGAAAGATTTGTGAATTCGATTTTAACAAAGTTTTGTTAAAGTTTTAAGGAGACTTGAAAGATGTTTGATTATTGGTTTTGCTGCCAACATATTTATCAAGTTATGAAGCCTGGCTTTGTCATACAGGTTCTAAATATTACCAATTCTAAATCTAGCTATTAATTTAGCACTTGCTTTGGAAAGCTGTTATCTACTGTCAGAAAGTTCCTTGCTGGATTCTTTACACTCAGTGGTTACTCTACGGTGTGGCTTGTAACGTAGAATGGATGCCTAGCCAAGGTACTGTAAAGGTATCTCATCTTGCTCAGATCTTAGATCAATGAGAACTTCTAAAATTATTGAAGCTGAAGTTCATTTTCAAATACATTTTTGAAAATCAATTTTTAAATTCAAATACAGTTATGAAATTCAAATACAATTCAATGATTCTCTTACTACTCCCTTATAAAGACTACTGAGAGTATATCCATAAAGGATTTAAGGTCAATAGCAAATTCTTTTGATCAATAGTTCAATCAAGAGTCATTAAGAAAGTCTTGAAGGTTAGCTTGAAGGCTATGTGTGTACTGTTGAAGTCATCTGAATCTTTAAAATGATGGCAAGAAATGGCCGAATCTACAAATGGAGTCATCTTCCATACATAGGTTTGCTTTCCAATTATAAACAATGCTTTTTGTCTGGTTCATGTCATGGGGTGACCATGCAAGGGACCTTTAATTGCTCTTTCTTACTCAGTAGCCATCACCAGCCACCAGAGGCTTTTTTATTCTGTATTTCCTTGCCTTTGATATTTACCAGTGATGATGGCAAAGCCATGGAAAAATTTGCTGAGAGTTACGATGTGTTGATCATTTGAAAACCAAACCACAGAAACTCAAAAATATTCTGTGCTCAACGTGGATGATTACTAGAAACCAGCCCAAGGAAGAAACAAAACACAACATACCTTCTTAAATTAATTTGGATGGAGATATTTTCCTAGCAATGAAGCAATGTTAATAAAATTTATATACTCTGCAGATGCTGCAACAGGGGGATTAATTCTGTTGCTGTTATGCTCGGAGTCCACTGGGATTTCATGTTGATTTATAGCATTTAGACCTAAACATTTTGCAGAAGAGTTGTTCCATTTGGCAACAACATTTTTCAAAAGTCACCAAATTAGCTTGTGTAAGTGGACATATGAAAAACCTTTTTCACTATCCCTCCTCATACAAATAACCACAAAAAAGCCACTAAGCTTGGAAAATAATTCTGGAAAATATTGTTGTATGACTGACAGTTTGGGGCTTTCATGACACTGGCTGAGAATTTTCCAACAAAACATTTTTTTTCAGACCACTTATTTGATTAAGGCTTTGTTGTGTCACAGGAGGCATGAAGGTTCATTCCTATGAACTTTTGATGAAATACAGTCATCATTCCTTTGGAAAGCTATTTCTTCTCCCGCCATCTCACCTGTTGTGGTTCTTTAAAGCCTAAAACCCACTGAGTTTCAGCTGCATACCTGTTGTACAATTTTCCCCTAAGGCACTGGACTGTGGCTCTAGACAGCTTGATTTGTGTGCCTCATAGTATTGTGAAACCAGAGTCTGGAAGCCTGAGAAAACCCAGCAGCCCAGCAGGAAGCTTGGAGACCTCAAGAATGAGGGCTTGAACTGATGTTCACATGACTTCCATGCTTCCTCGCAGAGCTGAACACCAAACCTCTTCTGCTTTCATGTTTTCTACACAGAATATTTTGATTAAGTCAGAACTAGTATCATTTTTGTGGGTGATTTTCCCATCCATGGTTTTTTTTTTTAACGTCTATTTTACTTTCCAAAAATTGAACTCTGGGTGGTTGTTGTTTCGGGGCTTAGTTTTTGTTTTTCCAAATTTTCCAGCAAAATAGAAATGCTGACTTTTGACACTATGCTTGTAGCTGTTGGATCCAACATGACTGCATGGTTATGTCATTTTGATGTCTTTCAGAATCATAGCACTCAGATCTTGCTTGGTATTTCCATGCAGGACAATAATGGGAATAGGTATTTGCCTATAGCTGGTTTCCCTCTCGGCTTATTACAAATGGTATGAAGGAAGATCCAGAATTTTGCCTTAGTGTGAGAGGCAAACGTTACTTGGAGCCTTACACTTTGAAAATACAGCAAGGGCAAAGACATGAGTCTCTGGCAAAATCTGCCCTACAAAGAAAGCTGCAATGGTGTCCTTATCAGCACAGGCGGACATAAAGTTAACAAACACACTGTACTCATAAAACTTGTTTATCTGAAAATGTGGAGACAGGCTAAAGGTTTAGACCTTTGTATTCATCATGCTCATTGCTCAGTCTCACTGCGTCTAAAAGACATATGCCAGGGTAAAGACCGTGACTGACAGCCAGTACCTCTGGAACAATGCAACTTTAAAACCTATTAGTCACTATAGAAATGCTTTCTGTATGCGGTAGTGTAAGAATATGAAAGGAAATTAAAGGTCTTGACAATTTTTACCATTTTCTACCCCTGCTTCCAAGACCAAGTACTTTGATTGCACCAACACTACACGTTTATATGGGTATAGTAAAAAAAATAGAACCCTAACAAAACATAAGACCGCTTTTTGTATATAAGACAAAGGGTAAGAGCAAACCCCATATGGCAGATATTAGTCATGGTGGTTTAATGCCCAGCTGAAGGGCATTCAAGTATCTAAGGATGAGAAAGGTATAAGAAATAGGTGCAGAAGTGTTAGGTCATTTCTCCAGCTATACTGACTTTTTCCAGAAGATACATTTCTGCCCTTCACTTATGGCTGCACACCGGTGTGTTGCAATGGACAGGGTAAATCATATTTCATAGAAGTCTAATAATGAAGGAGATAATGAATGTGTTTTCTCAGTGATGCACTGACTGAGTGGGCCTGCAAAGTATGGAGCAGTGACACGCAGAGATATTACAGCTGAAACTGAATTGAAGCAGTGCAGCCACTTCCTTGCAGCACAGCCTGTGGTTATGCAAGTATCTTGCAATGTACCACATTGTGCTATGTTGGCATAACACATCTTTGAATATAGCACAGGTTCTCCTTGCATGTCTTATCATTTAAAGATTGCAAGATACCTGAGACTTTTTGCCTGAAAAATATAAAAACAGCACTTATTTTTCCGTTTTTCTCTATACTTTTACTTGTTCACATTCCAGTCACTGAAATTTGGAGACTTCCTACAAACTACACTGATTATTGTGTCTGAACTGCATACTTATCAAAACTTTAGCGTATACAGTACAAGGCAGGGCATCTGATTCTTCCTCTTTCCTACAAGCCTGCATATGAAAGTAATATGGCATAGAATCCAACAACAATTTCATGTTCTGTAGCAGTAAAAATATGGGGTTTTTTAACATAACGTACCCTGAAAGCTTTGGAAAACAGGCGCTCTCTTCAAAAGAGAACACCAGGCTTTGTCAACTGTTTTAGCTTTAAAAATACAGCACCATGGTTTGAGCTGAACTGGCCACTGGGCAACTGATAGATGCTTCCCCTTACCTTCCTTCAAAAAGAGAGGCAGGGGAGGGAAAAAGAGACTTATATATGAGTTTAGAAGGAACTAAACTACTTTAATGGAATATTAATAATAAAATAAAAAGAAAATAATGAAATATATACAAAATCATATCAAGCTCCCAGGATGACAATCTTGTCACCGGCTGGCACTGGGGAAGTCCCAGGCTGGACTCAGTGATGGATGGGAACTGGATTGGGGATCTGGATCCAGGATCAAGTTCAAAGGCATATGAACAGAGAGAGTCCTTCTTGGACGTTGGCCATTGAAGAAAGAGTGTTGACTGATGCTTCAGCTTTTATACTGAGCATGAGGCAGATGGGATGGAATACCCTGTTGGTCAGTTTTGGGTCACCTGTCCTGTCCGCTCCTCCCCGCAGGTGGGACCCCACTGTGCTTTTCTGCTTCCGACCCTCCAATGGGGCAAGTAACAAAGTTGGTTGGCCTCGGATGTTATAGCAATAAGTATAAGCAAAAGCTTCTCTGCATACCATGCCTGGGCATCAGCTGTAAACATAGATCTTCTCACTCTGACAGCAAACAGTTTCTGAAAAAAACTCTGTTAATTTCAGTAGTCAGAGGAGGCCCAGCTAAAAAGTAAAGTTACTGAACAAAACTGGTCCTGTTTTACCTCAAACCAGGACACAGCATTGTAAGAAAATTCCTCCTTTCAATGTTACCAAAATAGGCAGTTTTGAAGAGCACACATGGTAATTATTAAATGAGTAACTAAAACCTAAATTCAATTCAAAGCACCTCTGTTTACATCAGAAATGGCAGGGAATTGTACTCAGGACTTAGACCTGAGCAATTCAGAAAACCATTAACTATGTCACTGCTTTTCAGGTATTTTTCTCTAGGTCAACCTTGAACACCCAGAGTACTACGTAAGGACAGGTTTTTTTCTTTATTACCTGTATTTCTATTACTGAGCACAATGAGCTCCAATGTTCTGAAATGAGGTCCTTACCTGATCAGTATGTCCCAAGTTCTTTCTTTACTCTTTGCAAGGACGGGAATTGTAGTGCTTGGGTGCTGGTCTAATGCCTGTGCAGTTATCTAAGCAAGTTCCTTGGGAGCTGTAAGCCAGATTTTTTGAAAGGTGTCCAGATGCCTAAAAATGTGACAGAAATAAAGTAAATCTATAGGGATCCTGCAGTCTTTGAAAATGAAACTAGTGATGGGATTACTCTGTCCAAACTGACATGTCTACATATAAGCTAGTTTTCTGGACTTTCCTCATAGTCAGCCCAGAAAGACAATTCTAGGTTGTCATTCCTCTCACCCTAAGGCAATTTTTTTGCAATAACTTAGATGAATCGTGTTCTAGAAGTGCCCATTTCACTCCAATGACCCTCAGAGGCTCCTAGCAAAGCATAGATGTTCACACTGTAAGCCATCTAGGTGAACTGCATCTCATCTTTGGTGCCTGCTTGCATCTCTCAATGTAAAAGAAAATCTACAAATCATCCCACTGTGTTTACAGATTCTTAAATTCTGACTCTTGATGTACTTAGGAAAAATTGTTGCTGCCCTCCAGCTTCCCCAGCTAGATTACTATCTGAATCAGTACAGTAATATTCAAGGTTTAAAAATTATTACAGCAACATGTAAACACATTCCTGACACCAAATATTGCAAAAAGTATTCTTGCCTAGCAGGCCGCTGACATTCATATGTAAAAGGGCATACTGTGTTATTAAAAAAAAAATATTCCCAAATGAAAGCCACAAATTGGAAAAGAAGCCTATAAAATAGAAGTGCATCATGTTTTGTCTGTTTTTGAAATATGGCCAGACTAAACCATTAAATGGGGATCTTGTTGCACAAAGTCTGCAGAATTCAACCACGAAGCCACTACACCAAGGATGTTTTGCCAAACAAAACATATCAAGACTAGTTATGCTCAATAAAATCTCTAAATCAAATGAATGTTCTTCATGCTTAGAACACTTCCTGATGTCAGCGAAAATACATATGAGTTCGTTTAGATATGGCGAAGTCTTTTGGTGTCAAACCATTCATTCAAAAAAAAAAAAAAGAAAGAAAAAAAAAAAAAAGAGTCCAAATTCGAGGCCAGGTAATTCTTTATCCAGCTTAGTAGATTTTTAGTGGGTAAATTTGCATCAGTCAAGGTATGCATGGGATTAAGGGTCACTGTAGTGGGCCCATCATCTCCTTCCTTTCTGATGAAACTTGGAGGCAGGGATGTAGGAATTATGAACAGTATGACTGAATAGTTGGTATGAATATACATGTGTGTATATATATATAAGGTTTGTGGAGAATCCGTATAGGCTCAAATTCGAGAAAGGAGAGGCAATCTTTGTGTGCCATGACCTATACCAGAAATACATAGTGTGTTTTCAAAAGACAAGCATTTGCTATTTCTCCAACGCAAGCACGTGCAACTGAAAGTGCAAGAAAACTATTTTATAGGTGTAACACTGTGGTGGGTTTGACCCTGGCCAGCAGCCAAGCACCCACACAGCTGCTTGCTCACTCCCTCCTGCCCAGCAGGACAGGGGAGACAACAGGAAGAGCAACAGCAATAAAACTCATGGGTTGAGGATAAGACTGTTTAGTAAATGAAGGAAAGATAAAAAACAAGTGGTGCAAAAGTAATCAGTGGCCACTTCCCACAAGCAGACTGATGCTCAGCCAGTCTCTGAGCAGCAACCACCTTGGAAAACATAAAAACCCCAAACAGTGCTTTCATCTGCTACACCAGCTTTATTGCTGAGCATGAGGTTAGGTATGGAATATCCTTTTGGGTAATTTGGGTCAGCTGTCCCGGCTGTGTCCCTTTGCAATTTCTTGCCCACTCACTGTGGGGTTGGACAGAGTGGGAAGCTTAGCAAGGATTGCTTAGTAATAGACAAAACATTGGTGTGTTATCAACACTGGTTTAGTCACAAATCCAAAATACAGCACCACAGTGTCTGCTAACAACAAAGTGAACTCCATCCCAGCCAGACCCAGGGCAAACATTGAAACAGTTAAATGGCAAAATATGTAATGCATTCAAATAATTTATAATAATTGTATCCAGTTGCATTGCTTTTATCAGCAATCGTTACAATACGCTTCTCTTAAAAGGACTCTGGTTTTCTTCCGTGCATTCCAGTTTCTCCACAGCTTCAATCCTAGAAAAAACTTATTAAAAATACTGCTTTGCAATATACAAGCCTTTTTCAGTCTGGTTGAAGGATTTCTGCCAATTACCTAAACTGTAATGAACAAAAGAAGGTATTACATTAAGTGCTGTATCTGTCTTTCCTTGGTCTGCTTTAGAAACACGTTAAGACAGTAACATTGTCCTCATTTGGAGAGGAAACAGATCTCATTATTCACTTCTTTGTAAAATTCCTATTCCTGGCAGTCAGATAGCTGACCTTGCTATCTAAGCAAGGTGTTAAAATGGTTAACAGATTTGTTGAAAGTGACTGGTAACAGAGAGCCTATGCTTAACATAATCCTCTTCAGAAAGCTATTTGCTGTTCTAGCCACAGTAATGAAGCCTGTCATGTCAAATCAGGTTCTTGATTACCTTTTATGCATCATCACAGGCCCAATAACAAACTGAATTTTATTGGACATTCCATGTCTTCCCCCCGAAACTGAACACATACATGCTGTCTTTTCTATGTTGACTTAACTATTTAGAAATCACCAACTTTGTGGGTGATTACATTTTCAGTTTGGGAAAGAAATAATTAAAGACTGACTGTACATTTTAAATCATTATACTTGATTCTATAACCAGCCCTTTTAAACTTCTTCTCATAGGAGTATTCTTACTGAACCTAATAAGCTTTCACAGGCAAGAATTTGGAAGACCAGGCTTTAGTAGGTGAATAGTGTTTACATGCACAGTACAAAGACCTATTAGCAATACTTCAAAGACCTAGTGGCCAAAACACACTAATTTTTACAAGCATCTACGAAATAAAGACTACTACCCTGTTTTATGCATGTAACTGCTGACAAGCACAGGGACCAAGCTGGTTTACTCAAGCCAAATTTAATGGTATGGTGGTGAACGCTTTACCATCCTCAACCAGACTATTATGAAAAAAGGTTGGTATGAAAACCTGAAATTTAATAGTCAATCTGAGGAACATCTTTTATGACTTTCTCAAGAAAAGTGATGAAAAGGCTTGTGAAGAACGATATAATTTCTGCATGGTGCTGGGAATTCCCACAAGAATTCTAAAGTTTTGACTTTTTTTGCCTTCATCTTGGAATGAAAAACAGAAATTATGTAAACTTTTATGAACTGAAAGTCTGAAGAAAAAGGATTCAGATGTGGTCTGCTAAGACACTAAATTAGGCTCTGGTTATCCATCCATGTGTTTATGTGTGTTGTGTTTACAATGGTTTCTCATTGAATGGTCATTTTGGCCTGAAAATATTCTGAGGAAATCTGTGGTGAAGTTTCTATGAAAGATCTTCAGATTCAAAGGGAAAATGATACAGTGAGAAGGAAAAAGTATCTCTTTTAATGCAAATGCAATTTTTTCCATCAGAGATTTGCAACGGACGTTTCATCAACGGCATGATAAAGGCTGCTGCATTTCACCTGCACCTGCTTGCAACAAATGAGCATAGATTATAAAAGTTCTTCAGAGTTTAGCAAAATTCATACAGTTGTAAGCATATCTTCTTGTATCTGCAAACCTCATAAACAAAACTGTTCTCTTGCAAGCACATGTTCTGGGATTCATGAACTTAGTCATACACATAGTGTGCACAAGACACACAGCACTTTCATGTTAACTAAGGCAGCATATTTTAAAAATACATTAAAATAAATAAATTTAATTTGAAAATAATCTCTGTAAGCATACGATGCACAGTTAAGTAATGAAGTAAATCAGATAGATAAGTCTTCAAAGAAGATTCATTAGAAAAGCTGATGGACACAACTGGCTTGAATGCCTCTGTTTCCAGAACATTGCAAGCTATAAACTTCTGTAATCAGTCACTAATTCTGTAAACAAGAGTCTATTTTAGATTGTTCATGGCAAAAGCTGGTTTGCTTTAATCCATAGAAAATATCATAGCTGAGTTTAAGAATTTATTTTGCAGTTACCATTTTCAGGGAAAATGAATTAATTATTCAGAAAGCAACAGGAAGTATCGTTTCCCCTATGACCCCCAATATATATTCTGGCAGCTTAAGCTTGTCCTTGCCTTTACTTGCATTCTACCAAAGGAAAAAAAATAGTCTGGAAAAGTTATTTCATTTTATTTGCTGCTTCTCAAAAATCAGGAGAGGTAAAGCAATATTGGTAATAAATTAATTTTTCCTGAAGTATACACATGGATTTAGTGGCTCTCATGTAGTCCTAGACAACTAAGGAAACTAGCAGAAACACTTGCACCTGCTATTGTCTCCCTTTTGCATGTGGACGGGAAATAATTCAATGACTTCCAGTAGAAAAAAACTGCTTGCACATTTTCCTACAAACTTCCGTCACTCTGTATGAGGTGGTATTGTGATCTAATTCATCATCTGGTCATAACTTCACCATCTCTTGACGCTATATTCTAAACTTTAAATGACTGTGATACTTCTTTTGATTCCTGAGTGAAGGCAATTATGTGTAAATCAGGCCTCTAAGTAATCCATAGATATTGCAGTGTTTTAAAATCCAGTTCTTGTCCCATTATTCCAATGCAATAACTCCCCTGCTGTTACTTTAAACATTGTAAATAATTTCAGTTCTTTTATAGTAATTGGAAATTTACGCAATTTTGTGGCTTAATATTGCATATGTAAATATAGGTTAATTGAAATTGCCAACTAATAAATGGTTCTAATATAATATTCATAAACCCAGGGTATTTCATATAAATATTTGGTTGCATATGAGACATCTGAATTAAATTTTGCTTTGAATTAAATAAAAAATAAATGTGCTTTCATTTTATTGCATTAGGCTTAAAATGTTGTACTAGACACTGGAAAAGTGAATGCACTTGCACAGCAAGATTAAGGCAACTATGGATATCAGAACATGCATAATCATATTGCTCTTCTTCAGTCTTATTAACAATTTATACTATAAAAAAAAAATAATCTCTGGATAAGAAACTGCAATGGTTGGTAGTTAGAGGCAAAACACAATCACATTTTCTCGGTCAACATTCCCAAAAGTGCCTCTATTTCAGTGTATATCTGTTGCGTTGAATGTTATGTCCTCAGCTTGCTTGTGGTGTATTGCTGCTTACAGCTTCTAAAAGGCAGTAGGTGTGACATGGGACTAGTAAACTTGCTAGTCAAAATAAGAATTTTTTTAAATAAGAATATAAACTCGTGAAAATGTAAGCCCACTGCATTCTTTTTTATCCTGCACGCTTTGTAAGACACAGTGTTGCACGGCAACCATCAGGGAGCTTTACCGCTAAGCCAAAGAAGTCACTAACACTGTAAACCCTAAATGTGCACTGAGACTTCAGGCAGCCTTTTCACTGCTGCCTACAGGTTGTGTTGTGGGTAACTGCCTGGGTCCTCCTCCCCACTGACGGCCCCAGGTGATGGAGCTTAGCCATACTTTCCCCAAAAGTACTAGCTGAAATATCTGGACTAACAAGATGTTAACCAGACTGCTGAAACGGTGAATCGGGGTGGGGAGGAGAGGGGAGAAGAAGGGGAAAAAAAAAAAAAGAAAAAAAAAAAAAAGAAAGAAAAAAGAACAGTATAAGGTGCAGTAATATTTTTGTCAATAGGGTGCTAACTCTAAAGCAGGATGACAGCTGTGACATAGCTTTATGTATTGTTCCCCTGCTACTTCTCACATCACAGTAGCCTGCTAATGTATAAAAGGGCAATGGGGTTTGTACAGCACTAATGCAATAATGAAAAAAACTGAAAATAATCTGCTACTGATCTTGAAAGCACACAGACAACTATGAACCAAGAGCTCTTGGTTTTATTAAAACTATGGGTGTGCTGTGAATGGGTTGCAGTATTTGGTGGAACCAGGCTTTGGTGTCTGCACTGGGATGTGCAATGTGGTTGTCTGTGAGTTCGCAATGACACGATACTTTTTCTGGCCATACACCTACCGGCGTTTCCTGCCCACAGACATTGACAAAGTGGCAAAGAAGTTGTATGTGTCTCTAAGACACTTTCCAAAGGTTGAATTCTCTGAATTGGAAGCGTTGCTGGTGCTCAGGCCACAGAGAAAATTAGCCTAACACCTGTACAGACATGAGGGTTGTGTCTGTGAACACAAACCTGTTTCATGTCCATCTTCCCAAATAGCCTGACCTTTTTCTTAATGCACACGGCTTTGAGATGCCAGCAATCTGCCAAAAGCTGAAGACTTGGCGAAGGTAACTTTGGTTAGCAAACTGGTCAGTGTGTGTTTCCCATATGTATGCTATTGGCTTAATTAGGCTTAATTAACAAGTGTTTATGTCTGTTGTAGGGGACAATGGCTATCTCGTGAAGGCTTATTTATCGGCAACATATGGCATTCTGGTGAATGATTGCCAGAATAACTGTAATGAAGCATTTAAAAGAACTTGTTCAGTTCAGACTCTCGGAATACTAAAAATGTTTTTCAGATGTCTACGCTGTGCAGGAGGTGCTTTTTAGATCCATTCTTTCAAAATAGACTTGGTGCTCCTTTCAGCACCTTCTGACCTAAGGGGATGGGAGGTGATAAGAAACTGTCATAGCATTAAAGGAATTAAGCAAAAATTTGCATATAAAACAAGAGAGATGACAGAGAGTATAAGTAATAGTATTATTTAAAAAAATTACTAAAATTCCTTCCCTATATCCTAACACTGTCATGTATGCCCTAGACTTTACAGTGATAACCAAAGAAGTAGGATCACCATTTCAAATGACCCTGAAATTTATCATTAACTTTATGTAAATTGTAAAGTAGGTCACAATTAGAAATGTATACTGCTCATGGACTCTATACCACCACAGATGATAACTCTAGTTAAAAAGATTTGTGTCTAAAATTTATCTAAGAAAAAAAAATAAGCACATACCGCATAATAACAGATGCTGGTCTAAGCAAATACAGATTTTGTAATATAATGCTTTTTAATGGGATTGGCTAGTAAAAGCACCAAATTCAGAACAATAGTTTGCCATTAAAATTAATCTTCTGATCCAGGGTCGATGCTGACTGCATTTTTTTCTGGATTTTAGCTAGGAGCTTGTTGGCAGTTTAACTGCCTCAGAATAAAAATCTTTATTATTTCATGGAATTATCTTGAATTTTGCTGGAGACAATGGGGGTGTCAGCCTCCATCAAAGCTCTTTTTTTTATTACATCTTTGAATTCTTGCTCTCAGGCCTGTGCTTGCAAACCAGCAACGGGAAAAGAGTCACACCAGTTCTGGCACCCCTGTGGCATAAAGTGGCATGCAAACTGAATTTACAGGCTTCTGAGGCGGTTGCCTTATAAATGGAAATTTCCAGGAGCAATTCTTCATTCTGGCTTAGTCTTCTCACCGTCAGCCACATCCTTGGTGTTACTGAGAGGAATCTACACCATGCCCTTCACCCACCCCTCACAGAGAGAGAGATACATCTCTTGTCTGCAGGCAGCTGCCACAGCTCCTTTCTCCCTGGGTCTGTAAAGTACGTGGTCTGTCGCTGTGGCTCTCAGGCACAGACAGATATTTGCGTGCAGGCCATAGGGTTAGGATCTTTGCCCACCCATGCGCTACACAGCTAAATTTACTTGCCCTCCTTTTCACATACTTCTGCAGGCTTTAGCTTGACCACAGCTTAGGTATGGGGCCAGCACCTTTCCCCCTTAAAGATTAAAACTTCCATATGTCCTGTTTTCCTAAGGCCATGTTGGCAGTTCTGCACCTCAGCAGAAGGTATCATACTTCTAAGCTTACTCTTAAGAGGTTTAGAGGGAATCTGACCACATCCTTACATGCACAGCCAGGTTTGAAAAACTGTAGTTAACTTTTTACAACGAAAAAAGCTTGTAGCTTATTTCATGCTGGTTGTGCTTGAAACTCTGTCACCAAGGCTATTCTTACCTCTAATTTAAACACGATTTAATGTGATGGTGTTAAATGAAACTGTATCTTCAGATTATATTTTGCTACCGATTCACTCTCCTATACTAACAGTTTTTTCTTGTTTGTCCCCTTGAACAGTTCTTTCAGAGTTCCTCTTAGACTTTGCTTCACAAATACAGAATTTCCATCCATCTTTCCTAGAAATAAAGAAAAAGTCTTCAAGAAGTTGTTTAACAGAAAAATCTTTGCGCTTCATTGAGCCTATGCCATTTTACGCGTAAAAAGATGCAAGTGGCATAAACACCTGTCGGATTTAAGAAAGCAGATACTTACAAAGATAGTCTTTGGTTGTAAGAGGATGGAGGATGATTATTGGTCTTTTGCCAGGTTAACAGTCAGATTCACTTCCCAGCTGTACTCATACAGTTGCCTATAATTTTTTCGTCTCAGATCAATGTTGATGTTCCCATATGTTTTCTACTTAGCCACATCGGGCAGCTCCTATATACAAAGAGCAGCCTTTACCTGTGGAGTTTAACAAAGATCCTGGAGTATAAAATAGTAACATGTATGATGAAGCACTTCAGATAACCAGCAAGTACCCATAGGAGGCACTTACTAAATAAAAATTTTGTGGGGGAAAAAAATTTGCTATATTCTTAAACTATAATCTCTTTCCTTTCTTTTTACAGAACATAGTATGTGACAATCCTAAACTAGATGACCTTAGTACTAGGGTCTACTTAAAAGTGAATACTTATTATTTTTTTCTGCACCCACTCTACGTTGTTTTTCTACTTTACAGATAACCCCACTAAAACTAGAGAAGCTATTTAAAACTAATAGCTGCATTCAACACAAGGAAGGGTAATGAAACTGACTCAGTATATTTAATTATAGTTTACCATACTCTTACGCCATTGCGAAGAGCTAAACATTATCAAATACCGAAATGTATTTAAAAGTGACAAATAAGATACCTCAATTTCAAGGCACTGCATGGTTCAGGGGTGTGGCAACAGGACACACACCACCAATTTAAAGATCGTTGGTTCAAGTGTGGACAGAGACAGTCATGGGATCAGAAGTCCTATGTGATTCCTTCTGTGAAAGTATTTTATCAGTACATCATTTATAAAGACATGTCACAAAACCTCTAAATCATTGAAATTTAGCCAAGACTGGCTAAAAACAGATGGCATTTCAGTTTCTTATTCTGAGAAAAGACTGTAAAATACTCAGAGGGGGTAAAACCTCACAAAACTGATTTTTATAATGCTGGCAATATGCTTTCAAGAGGAAAAGGGAGGAACTATTTTCCACTAATTGAAATGCTATTAATCATATGCAGCATGTAGGACAGAGTTGATTTTAAAACTATCACAGTCCTTCAGTGCCTTAGAAGCTAAAGATTCATGTGAAGTTTACGTATTCAGGGCAAACACAGCCCTATTACAACCCCAGAGAAGTCAGTGACAATATACCTCTTACATGAGTTTGATTTTAGTATGTACTTGCTTGTTTTAATAAGTAGGCCTGCTGCTTGATTGATACTACAGTCATAAAAAAAAGTAAGCAAGCGCATTAAGAAAGTTAGAGGATATTTTTTGAAGAGGAGTATTTTTGTCATTACCCTTGTAATTGGGCCTCCACAGTCATTATTACTGAAATACTGGAAGACTTGAGGCACTATTTTGTACCCAGAAAACGTGAACACTAGACCAGTTTCCTCATCAAAGTTTTATCTGGAGGCTCATAGCAAAATGCATTTTCAAAATAATAGTTTACTAGTAATGTGGTAGACAGGAACGGTTCAGCAGTTTTGTTAATAACAGTTTGTTTGTTTGGTCAGATGCTATATGAACTAGAAAAGTCCTCTGAAATATATTCTTATTTGTGGAAGGGTAAGAGAGGTCTTCTCAGAAATGCTGTTGTGCTTATGAAATAGTATTTCATCAGAAGATGCAGAAATTCTCTGGGAGGTTGAACTGTAGCTAGGATTTTTTTTAATCTGCTCCAAGGAAGGCAAGGTAAAATAACATACATACCAAAATTATACTTGAAAGCAACATTATAGCAACATTAAAGTGGAAATTCTGGTTGTCCAAAGTCCAGAAGCTCCAAGCCAGGTTTCTCATTGTACACCTGATGGTGTCCCTCGCCACTTCTGAAGTTCGTGACTGTTTTCATTATTTATAATTGCTTAATATACACAATGAGTGAATTCTCATAATTAATGATTGGCAAAGAAAAGAATGTGTTCCTTCCTACCCTATAACTTGCTGAACAATGTGTCACACAGGCGTTTTAAGTATGCTGGAGCAAAGATGGAAACAAGGAAAGTATCCTCACAGAAGAATAGCTTTGAATTCTTCAGGCCGAACCCTTTCCTGCGGGAGTGCTCCAGCAGCTGGTGCTCAGCTGAAACAGGGTGCTACGCTGGAAAGAAGGCAGTGAAATTTCCCTTTCTCTCTCCCCTCTGTTCCTTCAATGCACTTAAGACACTCTGCCTCGCCCAGCTGTCACAAGAAAAGGCTAATGCCCTGGTCTGTGGGTGTAGGTGCTCTATGTGAGAAATATCCCCCCACGGTCCCAGGCCTAAGCGATGAACCGAGATAGAAATTAAGACATCAACTGTCTTTAAATTTCCCAACCTCCTAGTTCAGGCAGCTCTGTTTTCTATACAGCGGTCTCGTGGGACCTCACCTTCCACATGCATTGTAGCAGTAGCCTGCATGTGTACCACAAAACTGCGCGTTCACCATGGACTATGAGGGACAAGTGCCTAAAAACAAGGGTCGTCCAAAGTCCTAAATCCCTACATGGACCAGGGCCTCAGCTCATGGCCTGACCATATCCATACCCAAGTCAACAAATGATCAAGCTGCACTACAAATAAGGCTTCAGTTTTACTTGAAGTGGGGGGGGAAGCGTAACTAAAAAATATTGGAAGGCTTTTTTAACCCAGAAGGCTCTTTAAATCATTCTTCTTCCTACATTCTTCAAAATCCCTGTGATTGTGGCCTTCATCTTAACACCCAGCACAACATTGCACGGAACCAAGATTAGCCTTGTCATAGTGAAAAATAACCATCTGGCAGTCCTGGTGCAGTGTAACTGTGTACTACTTTGAAAAGAAACAGCTCATTTTAATTATGAACAATTAGTCTCATATGTAATACAGTTACTGTGTTTAAAAAGAACTTTGTTGTCACTTTCCCTAGGAGGATCAATGACATTTTTCTATAATAAAGTGGGTGGTGACAAAATTGGAGGGGTGTGTGCAACAAAATTCAGATTTTGTCCCTCTGTTCAAAAGTCTCCCTGCCTGCAGAAAATCATAAAAACATATCTAGTGTCTGCCAGAAATTCAATCCCAGGTGTCAGCTTTCTGCCTCAGAGCAGTATTTCCGTTTGCCACTCCTCTCCTGAACATGTCACGCAGCAAGGCAAGCACTGCTGCTGACATGACCCTGATAGGCTGACATGCAAACAGAAATGAAAATTATGATGTTCAGTCTCACGCTCATTGCCTGAATGACCTTATAATCATACTATTCAGAATGAGTGTTTACTATGGAAAGTGGGTGTTTGTTCTGTACGTCTTGCATAAGACTACCATCACATTTTCTCTAATGTAAAGTGACTTTCAAAAGTTGTTTTAAACCCTGAAGAAGCAGGATTAAAATTGGGAAACTGCTTCCCTTCTATACGCTGACTCAAATCAAAACTAAACAAAAGAAAATCTCCTTAACAGTCTTAAACTATTTCTTGTAGGCCAAACAATGCAAGAGCATACCTGTGCAGATAAAAGGAGCGATAGAAATAATAATTTACGATATTATTCATCAGATAGTATACTACTCGTCGGATGTTTGACTGTATAGGACTTGAAATTCCGACACAGCATCTGCTACAGTAAAACCTGGTGTTAAAAAGCAATGATTTTAAGATGGGCAGGGCTTTAGTCTCCATGCAGGAGCTGACCAACTTTGTTAAATCAGCAAAAGGCAAAGTCAGAACAGACATAAGAATAATTCAGAAGCTCTTTTGTTCTCCTACTTTTTTTCCATCTAGAAATAATTCCACTCCTCCATAAAGTTTTTTAAACATAATCCACTAATTAGATGATGATTACACTTATACATTTTGCCACTGGATTTCCTAATATTGGTTCATCTGGACATTAATTGTGCTGTCAGTTCAATGAAAGAGTTTACCCAGCATTTATTCACTACGTGCATTTCTGAATTGTCCATGACAGCAGGATGCAGAACTTTGGCATGCATTTGTTTTGTGCAGTTCATGGAAAGACACTTAAGAAGAACCCACCTTTGCCTTTTCTCTTCCTGCATCGCAACTTTCATACTGACTCAGTCTGCAAAGAAAGTAGATCGGATTTTGTTTATCTGTTAGAAGAGAAAACATCTTCCAGGAGGGGTGAATGTAAAGTCTAATTCAGATTGTGAGTCACTGAGGCAGGAAGCGTCTGGTTTTTCCTTTGTGTTGTGTGTATCACAAAGGGATCCCAAGCCTCACCTGGAGTCGGGACAATAAGGAGACGTTAGTGATTTTCTGTGAAACGCACGTAGAAGCACAATCATGTGAGCATAGATTTTGCAGCATAAAATGCCTATATTATGTGTAAGAGTGTATTTTTTTACAGCATTAAAAAATTTCTACTTTTAGAAAACAACAAGAGAAACCAGTAGTCCAGGAACATAGTCATGCCTAAAAAATTTTCACAACCTCTGTGAATTGAAATATGAATAATTCCAGTATAAATTAATATAAGAAATTGCAAACCCATGAAAAATGGGTTCCATGTAATGGAAATGGTAAATGTGATGCTCTAGCAATTATATCCAAACAGAAGCCAAAATTGAGTTGCAATATTTAAAAGAAAAATATTTAAAAGAATATAATTAGGAAAAAATATTTAAGGTAAATATAAGGCTCATAAGGAGTTTTTTAGTTATTAAATTTGTATTCTAAATTGAATCATCTTCCAGTCTCAAAGAATTTATTTTTCTTGAAGAAAATTGAACTTACTTTAAGGATCAATCAAAACACAATTATAGTATAGCATAATGAAGTCCCATACTATAAAAGTGATACTCAGAACTGAAAGATGCATGTGGGCATTTTTGTTTCCTCTCCTCTCCTCTCCTCTCCTCTCCTCTCCTCTCCTCTCCTCTCCTCTCCTCTCCTCTCCTCTCCTCTCCTCTCCTCTCCTCTCCTCTCCTCTCCTCTCCTCTCCTCTCCTCTCCTCTCCTCTCCTCTCCTCTCCTCTCCTCTCCTCTCCTCTCCTCTCCTCTCCTCTCCTCTCCTCTCCTCTCCTCTCCTCTCCTCTCCTCCTCCTCCTCTTTGGGGTGAGTCTCAGCACAGCTGCTTCAGTGGTGGAAAGCACAGGCAGAGAATAAATGTGGCCTTATTCTTTTGTTCCGACAGTCTGGTTACTAGCCTGCCAGACAGTCAGACTTTAGGGAAATGTCATTAGCCACCTGGTTTTGCACACTCCAGAATAAATATCTATATCTGTATTTTTCAGAAGTAAAAGGTAGCATAGATACAAAGAACATAAACAGAGACAGGTTATTACTAATAAAAGGCTTTGAGCAGTAAGGAAGCGAACTCACTTTCTATGAAGACGGGTTTTTTTTAAAAACAGTGTTTACTCATAGAAGTGGATTACTGGAAATGAGAGACAGGTAATTGTTTCTTTCAGGGGTAAACATGAATTACTACTTTGTTTCCAAAGGAGTTTCACACGCCCTCTAAAAGCTGAACGGCATGTAAGGTGAAATCCAAGATTGGAAAGATAGAAAAGTTGGTTGTTGATTTTAAGCTTAGTGGAGAAGACAAAGAGACAACGGACCCATGTGTTGGCATCAGACATGCACAACGCAGGAACATTAGTCATGTAAACAAGGGAAACTGAGAGGATTAATAAGATAAATTATACCCTAGTTATCACTACCTGAAAATCTGAAAGAAAATATTATATTTAAACAGCACATTACACGTTCCACAAACAAAGGATAAAAGGTGATAGTCTAGCTAATAAAACAGATTCTTACAGCTAAGTTACGGGTTAAAAAGGAATGGATTCCATGCTCCTGGTTTTGCAGTGGCATACATCTGCCTGCTTGCCTACTGGCAGGCGTTTCTCTTTTAAACGAAATATAATCACCTCGCTTGCACTAACCAAGAGTCTGAGCCAGAATTTTCAGGCACTAAACCTCTGAAGAAGCTATTTTGCTATTTAAACTCACCATGATGTGATTTATTAATTGCTGAAATCAGTTGAACCAGGCTATCAGAAACTTGTGCTTGCT
This sequence comes from Pluvialis apricaria, assembly GCA_017639485.1. Classification (NCBI taxonomy): domain Eukaryota; kingdom Metazoa; phylum Chordata; class Aves; order Charadriiformes; family Charadriidae; genus Pluvialis; species Pluvialis apricaria. The sequence goes on along the minus strand of CM030044.1, from coordinate 43,868,079 downwards.
TTCTTATCAATCAAACTAGTGCTGATACATAATATGGAATGTGTTAACATTAGTCCATAATATGTACAATTAAAGTTTAGTCTTTTTAATCTAAATAGCTTATCTGTCAATGTTTGAAAACTATCTTACATGGACTGTACCTGCTTTAACCTATCAAAGGCCTGATTCCTCATCACTTACTTAATACAATATTTTGCCATTAACTGTGGCAGGCATGGGATTACTCCATACATGAAAATGGATAGGTTTTCTATCCACGGAGGTACCTACAAAAGGAGATTCAGTTCCACTGGAAGCATTTTGCAGAGATTTTGTTAATCATTGACTGAGAACAATCAGCACTGAACAGAAGACAAATTTTGTTCTCACCTCTTCTTGTGTGTGTTAGGAAGTATTCTGTAAAATATTCTGGCACAAAGCATGTAACACGCTTTTGTTTCAGGGGAAAGGTGAACCTTAAGCTCCATAGATTAAGGAATCTTAGCCACAAAATGGAAATTCTGCTTTTCACCTAGCTTGAACTTCTGCATAACATTTTGCCCCACCCAGTAGTAACCCTGGTCTACCTGTCTGCCTGGTACCCACTCAGGGGCAGACATGTTCTCACAGAATTTTTTTGTTTTGCAGAATCAGCATTTTGAGATGAAATACTGTTCTACTGGAAGTTTTCTACTGAGCTCTCAAGGCGGTAGCTCTAATCTCACAGATCTACCACAAGAAACCAAGGCTATTTGTCTGCCGGCCATGTGCCTGAGCACAGGCTCTGTGGCTTTATGCTGCTCCTAAATATCCCCCAGAAGCATGAGCAGTTTCTCAATTACTTTGTATTTTGATGTTGGACCAGAAATTTTCCTGTTGCGTTTCTACTTCTTGAGGCCTACCCACACAGTCTGTCTTTGGGACTTGCCTGCCCTCCCTGCACAAATCCTTCTACGTCGTCTTAAGGGGGTGCTTCCGTCTAAAAGGCAAGGCCTACAGAAGTGGAAGCCATGTGCCTCACCTTGTCCAGTCAGCAGCCAAATATCCATGGACTTTCAGAATGCATTTTATTTTGCATAGCCCCCCTTTCTGGACAGCCACTGCTTTGAAATCTTTACAGGGTTCTGCCTCCAAGGGGGCTGAGACAGGGAAGCGTGCTTACTCAAGTGTCCTGCAGATTGGGATCTGCAGAAGTAGGATCCTTCATAGGAGCACCCAGATGCTGCTTTAGATTCTTTGTGGGTGAATAGTTTTATAGCATTTTTTTATGGTCTTCTGGAATCCTATACACATTAGCTCTTTATGGGCAAAATCAACCGTTACAGAAAGAGACATAACACTATGGTAAAGTCCCTTCTCCAGTGACTAGAGTATAGAGAGTCTGTCAGTACAACAGAAGATGCATCTGGTGACATATTGGAACAAATTGGTATTTTCCACTTGCCAAAGTTATAAAACTTGCCTTTAAATTTATAAAAAATCCCAAGGGCATCTGTCATTCTCTGAGTTAGACTGAATACAGCACGCTACAAAAGAAACATGGTGTGCTATCTCATAAATACCTTACTCTACTCGTTCTTTTGTCACTTCTTAATGCTTCACTCCTCTCATAATAATAATAATAATAAAAAAGATTTTTTTTCAAGTTTAAAGCAAGTGGGTCTTCTTTTCAATTGGAAACCTTGGACAGTGGCAACAAATCCTTCAAGGAGATATAGAAGATTCGGAAGTAACCCGTTTTTCCAAACAAAATATTTATTTCCAGAAGCCTTAGTCCATGAAAGGTGATAGGTCTTTCAATAGTTAATGCCCTTCTTGGGCTACTGCATACCAAACACTGCGATTTTTCAGTTCTAGTAAGTCCTTCTTGGGTATTTCTACATACTGATGTGTAGCAATGGTGCTTGCACGCAACGAGCAGCAGATGATGCAAGGGAACATCAAAATGTCTGAAAAATTTACCAAATCATTTAAACATTTTTTTTCCTTTAGGAAAAGTGATATTTTAAAACATAAGTTTCAAATTGTAAGTGCTTTCAACCCCATAATGTGCAAATCTGCTGATAGGTATAGTGGGAATGCATTATCAAAAACCAGTGACGTTACATTACAAGATGCGGAAATGGCATGTCTCTTCTTTCAAGCAATTTGGATGCGCCTGCATTTCTATAACAAGCCATCTATCTATATATATATATATAAAAGGACCAAAATAGTTGGTTTCTGAAGGACAAGGAAGTAAATTTAAGGTAATAGTAATAATATGCCAGGAAGTGTAGTCAAGGTCATTGAATACTGAAAGCTGTACCAATTCTACTAATTTCAGCTGAGAGTACTATGAAAATGTAGGTCTCAGTCCTAAGGAAATATCCCTGATTGACAGAGAGGTATTTTTTCCCATTAGAAAGAGTCAGACTTCCTTGGGGACAGTAGCAGCTCTTTGCTTTTCCTCACTATGCTGGATTTCAGATGTGAGAATCTAAATGAAGAAGGACACCAGGAAGAGGTTCGAAACAATGTCTTGGTAGATAAAGCATTGTAGAATTGAAAGATAATTGGGTTTGACTTCTACCACATAATAGCAACTTACAGCCGTTAGGTTTCTTTCTTATTGAAGCAAGGCTTATCAATTCCCACTAAGGTTCATTCACAGGTTTGAGAAACCTGAGTCAATGCTTCTAAAACAGATAATATGAAAAAAAATATTCCAGAAGTTTCCTTTGTTCAGTAATGGATGACCTAAACAACAGCATAAAGAGAATCATACTCATATTACACGAGCTTTATTATTTCAAACATACATATAAACGTGTAGGAATGCCTGTGACTTGTTTACGAGAAAGTTCAACATATATTTGATTTAAAACCTAGATCAATTGATTTTTTCAAACTTCCTATAATTTTTATCATTTAAGTATACTTAGAAGAGTGCTTTTTAGTATACGTAAACCAAACTGTGCACTCTATAGAAATATCTGCTTATATTCCCCAAATTGTTATGCGTTCCCACAAAATATTGTCTTGAAGTTTATTTTGGCTAAAAACTGGGAGAAACTCCACCAGAAAGAAAACATGGCTTAAGACCATACTTTATCAACGTAGCATGGGGTTGCTAGCATGAAATCTGTGTGTCTGCTGGTATGGGTCCTTCCCTTTGCAGTTACTGCAGTTCTATAGAGCTAGATGTGTCAGAGCACAAAGCTCTGGTGCCTGGAGTTCTTTCTTCTCATATTAGCCTTGTTGCTGTATCTCTGGGTACATCAGCTGTGCTTCACTATTTCTTCAGTTGCATCTCATTTCTATCATGATTTTCTCTCTCAAATGTGAAAGCAAACATTTGATGAAAGCAAACAAACAAATAAAAACCAAAAGGAAAAGAAGTCAGGTATCTTCATGATCATACCCACCTATGCCCCCAAAATTTTTCAAGAAGTTGAAGGAAATTGTGGCAGTGCAGAAGGACCTGCACAGGACCTTTCCACATCAGAAAGCACTGTTATGCAGCTATTGAGTCCAAGTATCTGGTAATAGCACCTTCTGTGACACAAAGAGAAGGAAACCATGGGAAGTGTTCCTTGAAAAGGAATGTAGATGCTATGATGTTTTGAAAAAGCAAGCTCCTCCTCTTGCTGTTGTACCTACTGGCTATCCCGATATTCTGTGGAAAGGTAAGACAGGGCCCACGATGGCTGCTGTTGCTCCTCTCTCATGTTGGCACATTATCATATTGTGTTGGTGTCACTCCAGTAGTTTGCATTAATCAGTTAAGTAGTATTGCTGTTCCTGTATGTCAGCAGCTATAAACGCCAAACAAAAAATTCAATGTTTTGACTGTTGTTTTTTTGAGTTGACACCTGAATGTGATCTTTGGAAATTATTTTAATATATAACATTAGCACCCAGTCAGATTTCTTCAGTTCTTCAAGGTTGTTTTGTGGTTAATCCAGCCTGTACCCCATTGCAATGGCTTGAACTACCTCACCCTCACTCCACGAGGTAAGTCAGTGTACTGCAAAACTGCATCCCATCACAAAAGCTTTTTTCCTTGCACAAAATCTCCAAGGACTAGTCTCCATCAAACTACCCAGTACACGGTTGATAATGAGCTCTAAGCGAGGTAGCATGGACACTGGAAGTGATCTAGTTGTGACTCCTGATTGCAAATCAGGTTCTGAACGGTGCGTCTTTACAATATTTTATCATGCTTCCTATTCCATTTTAAATCTTCTTTTCCTTTTCCACAGCTGCTATGAGCATATTTTGAAGCAGAATCTTAAAGAGGGTTTGTGAAGGACGGTTTGGTCACATGAATCTTGGTTTCTGCCCCTTAAAACTCAACTCTGACGACATGAAAGAAAAAAAATAAACATGCATTACTTATTTTTTTACTGTTCTTGACCCTATTTTCAGTTCCTACAGAGATGGCACAATAATCAGGTAGGTAAAACCTGGCACTTGGCAAAATACCCCAAAGAAATACTCTAAAAGAAGTACTTACATTTTTACTCAACATTTTTAACGTATTCTAGTTGCCAAAGATATAGCCCTAAATTTAAATTCTATGTGATTTCTTTTTGGTAAAAAGAAAAATCAAAAGGGATAAAACCCAATCTGTGATTGTTTCCCTTTAATAACCTTCAACACCTACAGATGTTGTAACTGGAAACCTGGTGCTTCATTTCCAAACTACAGACTTCTTCCTTTTGAACTGAGAGGTCTTTTAGCAGTGAGCTGTAGCTGGAGACCTGTAAGTCCTTACTGAACTGAAAACAATTACTAGACACATAACCAGTCCTACCCTTAGCAACAGAAACCCCTCAGTCCTTCAGATACCCATGGATAAAAGGCTGGGTTTGCAACAAGCAGGGAAATTACTGGGCCCAACCTACTTGCAACAAAATGATTAATAACTCTGCTTGACTAAACCCTCTTTCTTAAATACCTCTGGCACATGAATATTCAGCAGATTTGAGTAAAAGATAAGTTTTAAGTGGTAACACAACAACAGACCTTGATCTAGACTGACAAAACCAAAATTTTGAATTAGAATATTTTTAATATAATGAAAAAAAAATTGACTAATTTTTTTCTTGCTTCACAGAAACTTTCTCATTTCCCTTTAAAGAAAATGGGTTAGACACCAAGCCAAACATTTTTTCCAATCTGGAATTACAAGACTGGATGAAACAGGGTTTCATAATTGTGGCTGTTTTTACCATGAAACCTGGGGGTGTTACTTATGCATGCTAAAAAAAAAAAAAAAAAAGCCATCTGGTGGTGCTTTTGTGGGGCCAAACCAACACGACTGTATACATTAAGTACCACAGCAGCCTCTGAATTGACAGGCTCTACTGTTCTTTCATAAAACCAGAGGAGCATGCCACAGTGGAAGTTGCTGGCTTCCCCTAACGAATGACTGACTCTCTCATTTTGTTGTACAGCAACCAGAGCGCAAGATGTAACTTTTGAGCACGTCCTGTTGTAATGCTCTGCAGCCTTGCGAGACACTTCTTTTTACCCTCTCACCAGCAGGCAGCAGGAGTAATGCAAATGGGAAATGAGGGAATGGTGCGTGGAACAGAAAGTGTCATCGCAGAAAAAGCATCATGTATTCTAAAAACAGTATCTTGAGAGTTTAAAATTAACAGAGGAAGTATAGACATATCACCGTCCCATATGAGCTCTAATATGTCATTCTTCACTATGCTGAAATCTCAGTCTGGGACTGAGTACAGAGGACAGTCACTTTGCTCTTGCCTACCAGACCCTGTGTGAACTAGCTACTACATGCTAGCTACATGGCCTCACCGCTTATCCTCTGCATGCCGATGAAAGGTACATCTATTCTCATGCACTCCTTTAACCAGACTCAAGGATGAAGATAAGTTCACAGCTTTTTTGCTTCCTGTCTATAAATGTAAAACGTCATATCAGCCTCCATCTAATAAGCTAAAGGACCAAGCATACGTATCAGCTAGAATATCCTTTTCACCAGTACACAATCAAATATTTTTTATAATTTCTTCTATTCTGCACAAATTTATAATGATTTCCAGTGGCTTTCTATCTCCACAGTCATGAAGCATCTTTTGATTAGCTTTGTATTTGCTCGTGTGAATATATGAATGTGTGTGAGCGTGCACACGTGTGCATATGGAGGGAGAGAAAAAGCTGAACACCACATTCTCATATTTAAAAATGTGAACGTTAAATCCCATCTGAATGAAGCATATTGCCTCAGAAAAGGACAGGCTGACTTGAAGGGAAAGTGTAACAATGAAACAAAATAGTCCAAAGCGCTACTTTGAACCAGTTAATAATGGTAGCACTTTTACAGCTGAGTTTGCAATTAATAAAACCAGATTTCCTACTGAAAAGGGAGAAATATACTTTGTCTTAATTTTGTATAAAACTTTGGAGTGAAAAAAAAAAGACACAGGAACTCTTACACTGCAAGATGAATGTTTCACATTTTTTTATCATACGATAAAAAGTTAAGGTCTTTTGGACTCTACAGAATTATCTTAAGGAGCCTTTTTTTTGTCTTAAGCTATCAACAGACTTTTAGGATTCCATTTAAATTATTCTACAAGTACTGATTTGGTGGTAAAAGCTACATTAATATGTCTGTTTTCACAGATATACACATTTGAAAACAGATGATTTAAATGAAGGTGGTATTCCTTCAGGCAGGCTGTTTGCATTTATCAACATCACTCCAATACTTCCAGTGTGTTTTAACACTTTCTCAGGTGCCAGTTGCAGTTTGCCATTTATACTGAGGAACAGAAGGTATAGAATGGTGAAAGCAGACTACAACAGCATTCCTTGGCATCTGACGCCCTAACAGGGACATTTTTAAGCATTCTGTATTCATTCTGAATAATTGTTTGGAACAGAGATAGGAAAAAAAAAAAAAAAAGAAAAGTGAGGTTCCTTTCGTTTGACTTTCAATTAATCACGCCATGAACTGGAAGTTTTACACCTCTGGATCAAGTTCTCTCTTCCCAGCCCTTTGGGTTCATTGAACGCCGTGCTGGGAATTGAACGGATCAGTTGCTACCTCATGCTGTTGTACATATATGTGTACGTGTATGTATATTACCAATATATATGCATGTCTGCATAAATAACTTCCCAATTTACTGAAGAACGTATCTTTCTATTTTTCAAAACAATCAATAAACACAAAATTATACCCTGTATTGTGCAACCTTTTGTATCATACGTACCATTTCGTATATACCACACTCAGTGTCCTAAATAGTGCCTGTGAGTCTCCTTTGCTTCTTAGCTGATGTAAGAGAAATATGGGAATAACACTTACACCTCTCTGCTATTATTTTATCTGTACAGGATGCTTACAAAATTGTGCTTTTTCAGAAAATTTGGGAAAGCATAACACTCACTTTTTCATTCAAGTAACGCTTTAAAAGTGATACATCTTATTCACAAGCGGGTAACTAGTAGTGACATCCTAGATAGCAAATGGAGGTCAGTCACAGGCTTCAGGCAATACAATCCACCTTCTATAAAAGAAAAAGCTTTCTGGCTTGGGCCAGATGCTTGTAGTCTAGCCTTTCTGTAATAGTCTTCCACCAATTAAGAAAATGTCTAACTAGGCCCAAGACTTCATGTAATTTCTCAAGTGTTTTCAATTAAAAAAATAATAATCCAGCAAAGCAAATATCTAAAGTAGCACTTAAAAATAAATTAAACTTTATTTTCCACCCTCTCATACTTTTCAAATACTTATTATCCAGATAAATGTGTTCTTTGCTTTTACTGGAGATTTACTGCAGAGTTTCAACTTCTTGCAACGATATAACAGTGTTCCAGGGGACCGCCAACATAATAAGCTGATTGATTTGAAGACTTCTATTTTTAAATTTCCACTACAATTCCATTAGAAGTTAAAAATTCTGTGGAATTTAAAAAAAAAAAAAAGATATAAAAGTAATTGATAGAAGGCTATCTAGAGAAAGATGTATTTTTTTCCTGAACTCATCAGCCACTGATAAAATATTTTCCAGTACTGTATTCCAGATAAACTGTATTCTAGCACTTCTCTGTGCAAGTAAGTAACAAGTCCCAGATGTCCTTTGCTAGCACAAGAAGGCAGCATTCATGCAGGGCAGCAAAATTATGAAAGACCTTAAAATAAGAAAGAGTGGACAAAGAGGGACAAATATTCCCTACAGTAAAATTCTGCAAACTACACCCAGCAACATTTCTGCAGTTGCGTAGGTTTCTTGAGAGGAAAGCTATGCTTGACAATTAGGTTAAGATAGGTGATTATGGATGGTTATCTCTTCTTAGATATTCCAAGCAAGAAAACTCTTGAGTGTGTCTTAAGACATTCAGTGTGTTTTACCAGACGTCAGGTACCTGGGATGAAATCCTACCCCAGCTGAAGTGAATGGGACCTGTTGAGTGCACAGAGCAAGACACCTACACGGTTGATATTCCTACAGTTAGCTCTGTACCTCGTGCATTGAGAGTCTCTCATGCTTTATGACCCAGGGGACAGGGATGCACATCAGCTTGATTTATGATATTAAACAAGGTAGGGTGATGTGTGGGGCAGAGAAAAGGAGACCAGGTTTCTAGCTGTGCTGCAACTGGCAGCCCGTATTCAAGGGAAACCATTAGAAGACAACAATCCCAGTGCTACACCCCATCTTCAGTACATGACCTGTTTCCCTTCCAGGTCCTTCTGCGAGGTGTCTCACAGCTTGGGATAGAAGTAAGTCAGGAAATATGCTTCCCATTCCTATTGTTTTCAAACACAGGGGCAGAATATGCCAGGCTTTGTTGAGCAATTTGCTTGTGGGGGTTTTGCTCAATTGAGGATTCAGAAGTTGTCTTGTGGTTTGGCTGGTGAGTTTGGAGAGAACCAAGCAATATTCAAAAATTATTTAAAAACATGTGTGACCTTGTCTGCACCATCTGGCCAGTTCAGCAGGAGCCCTATGTGAACCACTTAAAGAAAACGCATTTGGAACATGGCCTTTTCTCTTTCCATAGCATCTCCGCCTATGACAGACCTAAAGTTGAACAATGACCTGTGATTTGTTTTTTCTCCCCACATTTATTTGCGCTTTTTTTGCCAGTGGAACGGATAGGATATGAAAAGAAACTTTCCAGCCATCTAATTCAAACTAGAGTGTGTGATTTCAAAATAAAAATATCTACTTACTTAAACGGCAAATTATGATAGATGTTTGTGTGTCTATCTACGTTCACACATACCACAATACATAAGAAACACAGGCAAAATCAAGCTCCTAAGAAAAGGATGTAAATGAAGACAAAATGGGTGAAGCTTTACCAAATTAATTAATTGGATGAAACACCTCCACTCTTTTAGACCAGTTGCACTGAAGTAACTGCCCTTCACTGCAGGTGGTACATTTCTCTTGAAAATTAAATGACATATTTTTAATTGTTCGGCAGGACTGCAGAATTTGGCATGCAAAATGCACGTAGAAAATATCCCTAAATGCTTACCCACCTCTTCCTTTTGTTAAACAAATATTCTCCAGCTTTTTTGAGCTAGAAGCAAAACTGGGGGGGCAGTGGCGGGGAGAAAAGAAAAAAATAATTATTGTCAGTACGTTATGACATAATAGACTGTTTTCAGAAAAGGTGCTTGACTTCACAGAACCTTATTAATAATATTGTATGCAACCAGTGTCTTTCTACAAATCTCCAAATACTGTTCTTGTCTTTCAAGGACATCTCACTTGCAGATGTGAAGAGCACTGGTAAAAGTGCTCTTGTATTGAAACACCTTCAGAAGACTGATCATATATCTCTCTCATTTAAGTGAAAGATCTCAGCTCAAAAGCAAAATACTGAGACTTAACTGTTATCTGTCTGTATGGGCAATATGAGAACATTTAATCCAATGCATAGTGCTAAACGGTGTATATGCACATCTGTATGCCTTGTGCTGTTTACTCCCTGCTCTTCATGGTTTGCATTGGTGAGATTTGCAAACTATTTTGTTGCAAAATTAAGATATAATGATTTCACTTGTGTGATCCAGTCTGTTCCCAAAGTACAACCTACTGCCAGTTTTAGGGCACAGACATTCTCCTGAGATATGCTCTGGAGTCATGTAACATCGAGATTTACTCCTGCATGGATGCTACTTAACTCAGACAGTTGAGCACCTGAGTATGCATAAGCACATTAACAGACAGTAAAGCTAGAGCAGAAAATGTGAGAGGCTGGATAGAAAATATCTTACTACCAACTGTTGAATGTATAACGGTAAATTATGGATATGTGTCTACTTCTTACTGCTTTTGAGCTCACAGCTCAGGTGGTTGGACAACAATCCATTCCTCTGCAAACCAAAAAAAAAAAAACCTCCCCCCCTGCTGCAACCATCCCTTCCCCACCCACCCAAGCAATACAACATCCTGTCTATACTGTACTCATTAGGCCTCTTGTTTTCACAAAAATGTCCTTTCTGTGACTTTGGATGCTCTCCGCTCAAAAACCAGTATTAACCTTAACTCTTCGTCATGCCTTCTAACTGCTAAATATTCAGCTATTTGGATTACTGGTGCATGGTTACTCTACTGTCTGTGTAATCATATCATGGTTTTCTGTGGTAGGAGGTTTATTGGTATTTTAGAGGCAGTAAAATATAAGTGGAATTGTATGAGGTGGATCTTTTTTTCCTTTTCTTTATACCAATTTTATAGAGGGTGATGCCCCTGATTACAAGCACACCAGTGTATCAGAAAAGACCAATAGTTGCAAGATGTGTCTTTTTGATGGGATGCTTCGTTTGAGCATTCACTTGAGGGCTGAGTAGATGATCCATATTAGTGATAGCTCTACGTGTATGTCAAAGTATGGAATTTATGATTTCATATTTTGGAGGATGGATATGCTCTGTTAATAATCACAGTTGCCATTACATGTTAGTCCTTCAGGATAGAAACTGACACCTGCATTGAAAGTAGTGGAAGGGTAGTACGTTCAGGGTGAGAAGAAAAACAGAGAAGTGGACAGTGCTGGATGACTGAGATTTAATTATTTTCCTTTTTATATTGTGAGAAACTGTAACTGTTTACAATCTTGCCTGAAGTTCAATGGTGTCTTTCTAAGGAAATTTCCACATTTGTTAAGAATTGCATCATGTTGGTACTGAAATGTTACCTCCCCATAAAACTCCTTTCCCTTCCCCCAGTTCTCCTCCCCATCACTATCCCTGTCCAGCAACTTCTTTCTCATAATCTCTCCACTTCCCATTGGATCCTAAAAGACATATTGGTAATTTCATTCCCTCAAGAATATGGGAGCCCAGAGCTTTTATGGCATGGGGAAAGTTGGAAACAGACCTAGTGCCTCTGTGCCACCAGTGCTGGAAGAGCATCCCTGCAGATGTTGCAGCTGTAGCATGCCAGCGCATTACAGCATCCGCATTATGAAGAGACAGCAGGACAGCACAATCTGCTCTCATCTAGACTCCACCAGACTGAAATCTGAGGTTTGGAGTAGAAGGTTGGTATGAAAGCAGCTCATATGGGGTTTATAACCTCAGTGTAGGCAAGAACTCAAATTCTGAAGAATTGAGAGGCAGAAGTATTAGAAACTCCAGCTAACTTCCAGTTGAACCTAATTCCTGATGGCTGACAGAGAGTCACGATTTTGCATACAGTATTTCTGTATCACATCTGTACTTAAAAGGTTCCTCGAGGCTGTTGCTTTCATACATGGAGAAGAGATACTAGGGTAAAGAACAGGGCTCCATGTACCTTTGCAGCAGCAAGCGGTTGCTGTTCCTAATCCTGAAATGCCAGTGCACTTGGAGCCATCTCTTCCTCTCAGACAATCCCTTCCTTTCTAAGATGAAACTTCCTTCACTCATTTCAACAAACGTTGTGGAACCAACATTTCCACAAGACCGTTTCTCTCAATGCTATTTCCCTGTGGTTTAAGTCCAAGGATCTTTGGTGATCTTTAGACTCTTTCGAAGATGTTATTGACAGCTTAAGGAAAAAAAAAAATTAAAAATTCTACTATTCACATAAAAAACCAACATGTAGGGAAGCAAAACAGGCTGGAAATGTTTTAGTATTTTGCAAGTCAAGCAAAAATAGTGACCATGACTAGCCCACTGAGGTGAAATGATTAACTGTACTTCTGTGACACCCATGCCTGTTAGGTAACTCCCAAAAAAGGAGGTAAAACCCAGTCTTCTCCACTTGCGTAGCCTCATTAGTAAAAACGCAAGCGTTTTGCATACGTATGTTACCCACAACCTATGCCTCCTGCATGTGTGGCCCTGATCTGGTATAGCCTGACACAGAGATATCCTTCTTCATGCAAGTATTGTCATGGACTTCAAAGGGGCTCTTTCCAGGAGTAAACTTAGTCATGTGTGTGACTACAGGATCAGGGAGCTGGTGTGACCATGTGTCCCCGCTGGCCGTATGAAATAGACGCACACTACTCCTTTTGCTGTCATCTCCTGTGGCGGAGACCTCCTTCTGCAGCAGACTGAAGTGCGTTATACTGGCAGGTGGTCTTTATTAGGAAGGTCATTGACATTGCCAAGCATCTTTTGAAAGGTGACATTGCACCTAGAAGGTTATCAGGCCAGAGCCATGGAGTCAACAACAATTTCTCTGACAATATTGTAAACAGGTAATATCTCTGACCCCTTTTTAGACTTAACAAAACACAGGAGATTAAAGTTCTTCTGCACCTCTTTCACCCCTCTGTCATCCATGTATACACTTCCTCTAAGCTTTGTCTTGAAGTACCCTGCAGAAGGAGCGAAGTTGTGAAAGAGCTACTTTAATTATAAGTACCACAGTAATGAATTCAAGTACACTCATTTATCATAAAGGGCTTCCCCATCTGTCTCTAAAGTATGCTCAAAAATGCTGTGTATTTGATAACATGAAGGTTGAGAATTTAACACATTTTAGTTTCAAACACTCCATTTCGGTTAGCTTTGTGTAAGATTGTACAACTGCATTTTGACTGAAAGAGCAGATTGTGTGTGTGTGTGTGTGTGTGTGTGTGTGTAGGGTGTGTGCGCGTGCGTGCGCGCGCGCGTGTGTGTGGTCTCTTCCTAATTTATTTGCACTTCAACCCATTGGGATCAAGCTGCAATCCCTGTAGGCAAAAGAAGATTAGGGAAAGCGACTGACTGTTTTTTCCCAGACACAGAAGGGAAAGCGACTTCTCAAGTACCACAAGTTTTTCTGGCCACTGTACAAATTGTTCCTGAGTATGGAGAGTTTCCAAAAGACCTAATTAGCAACTCGCTGCAAACATTTCTTTGCATTAGCTAATGATCCGGCTACACTTGTAAGCAAACAGTACCAACATATCTAATCAATGCAGAAAAACCAACAGAATGCCTATTAAACATCTGGATGTAATTTTCTAGTTAGACTTCGAACAAAATGAAAACATATGCAGGTTTCTTTGATCTATGCCTCAACAAAGAAATTGTCGATAAAAAAACACACTGGCCAGTCAATGTGTCATTTTCATAAAGCCTGGTCATTTCTCTTCAAATGTTCCCAGTTTAATTTTGTTGGTTTCCTGCAATCTCTAATTTTACCATATTGTGTGAAACCACAAGGGATTCTTTGGATCTGATTTTATTTGAGGTTTTACTGCTGCACGATCTGCTACTGATGTTTTTTTGAATTCAACTCGGGGAATTTTTAAGGGTGAAAGAATGGGGGAAGGGAGTACAGATACGATGGTAAAATGACCTAGTGCAACTTTTTGAACATTCTTGCCTACAAGGAAAGCTACTAATTAAAAAGAAATCAAATTACAAAGAGGGTATGCAATGGCTATTAGCCAAAAGATAGCGAATAATTAGAAATGTAATTGCTTTACCCTGCTCACATCATTTGCACTTCATAAATAAAAAATATTTTAAAAGTGATATTATTTTGCATGCCCTCATAATAATTATCATTCTTGCAGCTGTATAGGTAGTCACTACCATGCCACATGCACTGTATGACACAGATAGATACCACTTTTTTCTCTATTCCACCTGTGCTGTCCTGCCATTCAAAAAAAGGAAATAAAATAGAACCCCCTCCCCCCATCCACTTATACATAATTTTTAAACATACTCTGTTTCTCTTTCAGTTGAAAATCCAATGGTCTCTCAATCTAAAACTTTGAAAGCATAAAATCTATTGAATTCTATAATTGCATCCTCCATGGGTTTGCTCTCACTACATAGGTAGTTGAACAGTGGGATAAATCACAAATTTGCTAAATTGTTTCCCGCCCACTTGCAGCAAACTCCTAGTGATTAACATAATCAACATTTTTATTATATGTGCCAGTTTGTGGGAAGTTAAAAAATACTGCTTGTAAGTAGTACTGTTAACAGTAAAGGCAAAAATATAAACAGTATGGTAAACAGAACATCATACAATACGTCATTTCCCTAAAGAACAGATGCTACATCTGAAACCCTTTCAGTATATTCAAACTACGTGTTGGACCCGATACTGCTTTTTTCAACTCAAAGCTCCAACTGCTTCCAATGCGAGTTTTCAGCATACAGTCAATGCAGGATTAGGCCCTTTGCCACACAAGGTGGGAACACTACCTTAAAATGGTTACAGTGAAAAACAATTGATTTCAAACAGCAGAGTCGAATGGATGATTAAACAGAATGGCTTTTGCAGGGGGGGGGGGGGGGTTAATACTGAAGTCAATCTTTTAATTGTATTTTTAAAACCCGGGACAAAGGTTTAAATGCAATTATTTTTAACCCAGTTTGAGAGCTGTGTAGAGTATATACAGTATTGTGGCATAACGATCTGGTATAAAATACTACTTTGAGCTGAATGCAGCTCTTTACAACACTTAGCCATATTTAGGCCTTTCAGTGGTGTAAATAGCGAGTATTGCCATGGAATGAGGATGTTCATTTTTCTGGGATTAATTCAGATTTACACCCATCACGCAATAAGGACATTTTTATGCTCTAATCAGCCAATGATGATGCATTATAAATTAGTTAAATATCAGGTCATGTCGGTTAGTGTTCATACTATGCAATGTCAGTGGCTCTCATTTGAAAAAAAAAAATAATAAAAATCATCACATTTGATTCTACTACTGCTTTTACAGCTCTTCTGTCTCAATTATAATGGAGAAGATTCAAAATGCCCTTAAGTGTCTGATTCCAGAATCTAAGTAGGTTAAAAGCACTTGTTTAAAAAAAAATCAGGAAAACTGAGCTTTTCTGTTCCTGTTAAAACATGCCTTGGACATTTTAATGATGACAAATAAAGGTTACAAGACATTTCAACTTTCATGTAGGCGAGCGATTAAAAAAAAAAATGCTTTTGTTTATGTTCCAGAACGCAGTGTTGGTTTAATGTCATATCTGTTAATATCTCATTAACAACTTGTGCCAGCAGGTTAAGCAAAGTACAACCAAAGTTAGGTAAGTGTTACGTTATTACAGACTCCATAGCTACTAGGTACACACACAAAGTATATAGTAATAGCTTGCATTTTTATGGCATCTTTCATCCGAAGATCTAAGTACTTTATAACCATTAATTAATTAAGCTTTCTAATGCCATGAACAGAACAGTGAGTTGGCTTATCCAAGGCTACAAGGGAAGAGCTGGGAACAGAATGCAAGATTTTTAGCTTTACTTACGCATGCAGAACACCAGACAAGTTTACATTCCCACCCTGGGAACCACAAGCTACCAAAGGTCACTGTCAAGGGTATTTTGCCTCATGTCTTAAAAAAAATATTAAAAGTCCTCACATTTATTTATGTATTCACAAGGACGTATGCACATACATATTATGTACATATAAACACACACACACATATGTATAGGTGCAGACACCTATATGTACAGACCCTATTACATGTACACATGTCCATGCACACAGACATATGCAGAGACATACACACATCGGTTTTCGGCATCAAAACTCTGTAGTCCCAGAATGAAGTCCAAACTTCACTGCAGAAGATTGAGGGAGTTCCATTTTCCTTTCCTTTGGTCGTTTCTGTGTAAAACTGGGAATAATGTAGTGTGGAACTCAGCATGCTGAATGAGTAAAACTGTACCTCAATATTGCAACATACCAGACTTTAAACGTAAGACTGCTCTTTCTTAGGACACAAGATGAAGCGTAATACAATTCTAAATAAGCATAAACATTAATGGGGAATTGTAAGAAAATGCAAATTACAAAAGGACTGTGTTTAAATGATGCGAGACAACATTTTAAGGCCCTTTTTTAGGGAGCATACAGGTATGCCAACAGCGTAAGTATGTCTTAAGGCATTGTTTTAAGTCCGAAGGTAGCAGTATTTCACACTTTATCGTGTAATTCTGCTATGAATAAGGTGGTTGTTAATAGAAGCCATGTTTTGAAGTTTACTTCCCACTGCAAGCTGTGTCACCGTTTGTCATCTCAGCAGTCACAGGCAGAGTCCGTGGAATTTGTCTGGCCCTCATCTACCTCAAGTGGGCCTATAAACATTGCATTTACAACAGCGAGGTTCTTGACGGCCTTCCTCCAGCAGACCCCTCTTATAAAAGAAAAAAAAAAGCCAATTTTCCCCAAAGGGCAGACCAGAGGGTCACTCCGACCAACGGTTTTAGTCAGCGCGGTCGAGTGACGCAAACCCAGCCCGAGGTTTTATCCTTCTCTGCGGTATTTTCGGTGCCGCCCGGAGCGCTGTCAGCAGGTGCCACCGCACGCACCGGCCTCGTTACACAGACGGGGCGGGGGGGAAGGCGCCGTTATCCGCTGGCCTGAGGTACCAAGCAGACTCTCGGGACGCGAACCGCTCAGCCCCGGGCCAGGCCCCGCCCGGGCACCCCCCACCGCCAACCGCCCGGGGAGGCGGGGGCAGGGCCTCGGGCGCTCTACAGCAACACCCCTCCGTCCGCCCGACCGGGCAAAACGCACGGCGACCTTCGCCGGCGGGGAAGCCGCCCGCCGCCCCCCTTTCCCAGTGGGAAGGCACCTCCGGCGGTCTGAGAGGAGCGCGGAGGAACCGCCGCGCCGCGCCGCGCTGAAGCCGCCGCACCGGCAGATGAGTGGGCGCGCGCCCGCGCAGGCGCCGCGCGCAGGGCTCGCCAGCAGCCTCCCCCCCCCCTCCCCCGCCCCGCCCCGCCCCTCCACTCCCCGCCCGCCAGCCCCACGTTACTTTGATTGACAGCTCAGCCTCTCCAGCGCCCCTTCCCACCGACCTTCCCCCGCCCCGCGGCTCGGCGCCCTCCCATTGGCCAGCTGGGAGCGCTCCTGCCGCTCCGCCAGAAAACGGTTCCCAGCGAAAGGCTGAGAGGCGGCCGCGACTCGGGCTGCCGCCATTGGTCGGCGGGGACGGGGACGCATCACGGCACCACGTTGGTGCCGGAGCCGACGATTGGCTGGCGGCGGCTGCTTCCCCCCCCCCCACACCCCCCCCCCCCGGCCCCGCGCGGCGGGGTGGGCGGGGCCGGGCGGCTGGTTCGCTGGCGGAGTGTGAAACCGCGTGCTAATGTAAGCGGGGGCGCGCGGCCGAGCGCGTCCCGTCCCGTCCCGGTTCCCGCTCGGCCCCGGCCGCGCGCGCCGTCCCGCCGCCGGTGCCTCAGGAGCGGCGCGGGAAAAGGTTGAATCGGGGGGGGGGGGGGGGGGGGAGAAAAAAAAAAAAAAGGAAAAAAAAAAATAAAAAAAAAGGAAAGGAGGCCGGTGGCGTTCCCGGCCGCCGGGGTCCGTTTTTTTTTTTTAAATTTTTTTTTTTATTTATTTTTTTAATTATTATTTTTCTTTTTTAGGCGGGGAGAACTTTACCCGCGGGCCGGCGAGGGTCGGTGGGGAGGATGCGGCTGAGGATGCTGCTGCCGAGGAGGAGGATGATGGTGGTGGTGGTGGCGGCGGTGATGAGGATGGCGATGATGGTGATACCGACGCTGCCGCCGCCCCCCCCGCGATGTACCGCGCTCGGCGGGCCCTGCTGAGACGCGCAGCGCCCCGGTGCGCGCCCGCCCGCCCGCAGGAGGCTGCAGTGGTGCCGTGGCACGAAGGACCTTCCCGTCTGATTTAGCCCCGATACGGACTCTTTTATCTTTTTATTATATTTTTTTTTCCCTCCCTCCTTCGCTTCTGTTTTTTTTTTTTTTTTTTTTTATTATTACACCACCCTCCACCCCCTCACACCCGCCCCCCCCCTGAACGGGCGGGCGGTTTGGCCGGTCGGCCCCGCCGGCGGGCATTTTTTTTGAGGAGTTTTGTTGTTCTTTTGTCCCAGGGACCTCTCTGCAACTAACGGGGGGAGCCCTCTGCTGCGTGTGTGGTTCCCCCTCCTCGGCTCTGCCCTCCTGGCGTCTTCGTGCATGTGCTACTGGAGCTGCTCCCACCGGGGCCGGCTGTGCAGAGCTCCCCCCCGCCCCCTTCCTCCTCCTCCTCCTCCTCCTCCTCCCGCCTTCCTCCCTTCGTCGTCGCTCCGTGTCTTGCCGATGACCTGGCCCCTCCGCCGACGCCCGGGAGCAGCGCGGCCCTCCCCGCAGACTTTCTCGCTCCCCGCCGGCTTGCCACGGTCCCGCCGCTGACGCCGCGTCCCGCTTCCACCGGCTGGATTTTCCCCGCTTGGCAAGAGGCAGAAGTGGGGAGAGGAGTCGCCTCCGCCCGGGGTTTTCCGGCCTTACAATTTGCATCGGCAACTTGCGAGCCCGAGAAAAGGGGATCGTTCGCTCCAGGACAGCGGCGGGGCGGCTGCCGCAGCCCCCCTCGACCCCCTTCCTTCCCGCCTCTCCGTCGGGTCCCGTCCCGTCCCGCCGCGCCCGGGCGCTGCGGGCGCCGCTGGAGGAGTGCGGAGCGGCGGTGACCGTCCGGAGCGCGGCCCCTCCACCCCCCCCACCCCCCTACCGGGCACCCCCAGCCCTCCCCGGAACAACAGCAACAAAGGACGCCGCGGCCGGAGGATGTCCCCGCGGAGGGGGCACTGAGCGGCGCCTCGCCCCGCTCCTGCCCGCGGCGGCGGAGGGAAGGCGGCCGGCGGCTGTAGCCGCTCCTGCCCCCGCGGCGCCCCGGGCGTGAAGCCGGGGCAAGGCGGGGGGGGGGGGCTCGCCGCGACAACCGCGCTGCGAGGGAGCCCCGCCGCGGCCGGAGCCATGTTCCCCCAGAGCCGGCACCCCGTAAGTACGGCCCGGGCCGCCGCTCGGCGGGGGTGGGGGCGCGGGGCCGCCCGGAGATGGGGCGGCGGCTGGCGCTGGCCCGGGCGGCGCCCCCCGTTCGCTACCGGCGCTGCGCGCCCGGTCCCGTCCCCCCGTCCCCCCCCCCCGCCCGGTTGAGGAGGGGGGGGCGGGCGGGCACCCTCCCAAGTTTGTCCCCTCCTGGGAGGAGCGGCGGCGGTCGGGAACGGGTGGGGGGACGGACGGACACGACGCGCCCCCTCCCCTCCCCCGAACCCTTTTGTTTCGCCGACAACTTTGGGAATGACGGCGGGGGGGGGGGGGGTGGCCGCCGGGTCGGGCAGTGTCCCCCTCCCCGCCGAGCGCGGCGCCCGGGCCGGGGCCGGCCGTGCCCCCGGCGGCGGGGGTCGGCGGGGAGGAGCCGTCACGCCCCGCTTTCGGGTAGACGGCGGCGGTAGGAGCGGGTGGGTCGGGGCCGGAGCGGCTCCCGGAGCGCGGTTTGCCTCGCCGCCGCCCCCCCGTGCCCGTCCCCCCCGCAGATGAGGGACGGGAAGGTGGGTAACAAGTGCGCAGCGCCCCGGGGCGGGCCGGGCTCTCCCGTTGCTTCTCTCCCCCTGCTTATCTCCATCCCTCCGGGGCCCGGCCGCGAAGGGCGGTGCCGTTCCCCCCCTACACCCCCGCCCCGCCATCCCCATCCCCATCCCTGCCCGCGGGGCGGCCGCGCCGTGTCTGAACGTGCCTCTCTCCCCCGGTGCCGGCCGCCGCCGCGCCAGACCCCGCACCAGGCTGCGGGACAGCCTTTCAAATTCACCATCCCGGAGTCGCTGGACCGCATCAAGGAGGAGTTCCAGTTCCTCCAGGCGCAGTACCACAGGTGAGCGCCGGCGGGGCCGCCTCGGGGACGGGGGGGTCTTTGCCCCGGGGGTTCTTTGCGCCATCCCCGGCCGGGCGCGGGTGGTGGTGGTTTTTTGTTTTTTTTTTTTTTGGGGGGGGGAGCTGCACTGAAGGGCCGCGTCCAGGCGGTGGCGTGCGCCGTCGCGGCTGAGCCCCGCCGCGGGACCCGGCACCGCCGGTCGGTTCGGTGAGGGGCGGCGCGGGGCGCCCCGCTCCGGTCCCCCCCGTGGGTGGCGGGAGGGGGGTGGGGGGGGGTGACCGGAGGATGGGGACGGTCGGGAGGAGGGAGCCCTGCCCTGCGCGGGTCCCCCTGCCGATGGGCGGCACGGGCATCCGCAAAGGGGCGGTAATGTCGAAACTGGAGTGGTTCGGCGGTTTTATAAATTAAAAAAAAAAAAAAAAAGTACTTGTTGGGGATCCTTCTGTGGAGGACTTTTTTTTAAAGCCTATCGAGAGAAGACCAGTGCTGGCTCTGTGGCACAGAGCATTAAGAAGGCTAATTCTCGTGTTTGCTCATTTGTGCGTGGTGTTAATGCAAAGATTAATAAAATGATAACGTGCGGTGCTTAAAGGGCCAAGAAGGGCTGTTAAAGTACACACAAGTACTGGAGCACTCAGCACAAAGTTGGCGTGAACCTGCTGAAGCCGTGGCAGCCGTCTCTGATGGCTGTGCTGTCCTTCAGACGCTCTTGTTGCGTTTGTGCTTGGTGCTGAGGTCCCTGCAGAGATTTAGGGTACGGGCTCTTCCGTACACAGGGCGTTAAGGGGCATTTATTCTTCCTAAATTTTGTGCTTGCATGCACCGGCAAGGCCTGGATAGGAATAAAGGTTTTCCAGTTAGAAGTTTCCCAGTTAGAAGCTGCTTGGTTTTGATTAGGCTTCCTCTTTCTTACCTGTGACACGGTAGGCTTAGTCTTACCTAAAATCGTTAACTTGTTTAAGTCATTTATTAGTTTAGAAATGCAGTGTAAACTATAAACATTCGGTACCTCAGCTGTAAGTGAAAAATGCTGGCTCACACACTAACTGTTCCCTAGGATGCTTACCGGTGTCATTAAAAAAAAAATAAATAAATCAGTGTGCCAGAGAACAAAGGGAATGTTGAGGCATTTGCCCTCAGTGAAAGTAGTCATAATTATACCCTGGTTAGTGATGAGCTATGCAAATACCAAATGCAACTGCTTTTCATTTATGAAAACAAAAAAATAGAAAACTTTCTAGTAGATTATAATAAAAAGTTACTGACTTTCAACCCGTGGGCAAGATAATATTAGAGAGTACTTCAGTTTAAGAATTATAGACATACTCAAGTTGTAATTGTAAACAGGGGTGGTGTTACTTTGGCAGGTATTTACTAAATGTCGTATACAAAGAAATACCTCTGTTTTACTACTGAGAAAGTACTTTGGAGAAATTCAGATCCTGTTATAGCTTGAAAGTTGTAGCACTTCATAGCAGCTCTTTGTCAAAGCGTGAAGATTGGATACGTTTGGGTTCTGGAGACAGTTTGGGTCTCATACAGCATCTATGAACTACCTTTTAAATTTCCTGTTCAGCCTTTGTACTTAAAGTATGAATTAAGTCTTTCTGTGTTTGCATGTTAGTTTATGCAGTTTTTTTCATTAGCTGCTTCTGTGAAAATACAAATTAAGTGGGTAGATGTCAAAACGAATGACATAACAGTTACATTAAAGTGTGATCTATTTTGTAGCCTTAAATTGGAATGTGAGAAACTGGCAAGCGAAAAGACAGAAATGCAGAGGCACTATGTGATGGTAAGTGTATTTGTTTTTTCTTTATTTCAGTATATACCTCCTAATGCAATGTAAGCCAGCATAAGAAAATAATGTATGCTCCTTTATTTGCAGTATTATGAAATGTCGTATGGATTAAACATTGAAATGCACAAACAGGTAAGGCATTTTATTTTCTAAACCACAAAATCTGCAGTCTGTCTAGTGCATTTAAATGTAGCTGTTCTGTTTATGTTCAGATGACTGTATCATGTGTCTGAATAAATAGGCTGATTTGTAGCCGTGATTAGTAAACCTTTGCCTACCTGCTGTCAAATGAGGTATAGATTAGGTTGAGTGACAAGGCTTTCTTGGTATTGGTCCTGAAAGACATTGGCAAAAATAGGAAAGGTCTTGTGTCTGTGGTTTCAAAAATATAAATCAGTGTTTTACGTGGTTTTCTTTTGTTGGTGGTAGAGCCTTTGATATGTAGAACGGGTCTTATGCATCTGTAGCATATGTAGGGGTAGTTGCTCAAAACCTTGCTATTTAAAGGTATGAAAAGATTAGTGACTTGGAAAGCTGTAGTTATGACTATGAGTTTGCAAGTTCCCATAAAATTCACACTTATGGCCACTATAATGGTGAATAAAAAGAGTATTGAACTGGAACAAGACACTAAGGACCTCATAAGAGAAGAAAAGCTAAATGATTGCTCAGCCCAGAGGACCCTCAATTGAGTAGTCATTGTCTGCCAAATAAAGCATTAATGGCAGGGTGTAAGTATTCTGTAGATATGCTGACATTCACTTTTTCATCAAGATGCTGGTACAATAAGTCTTTCAGAAATCGATGGCCTCTTAAAAAAAATTATCATTAGATGAAGTTGCACAGTTGGACACATTTCAAAGTGCAACAATACAATTCTTTCGTGATGTGTATGTGCTATTTCATCTAAAACTCTTGTTTCATTAAATTAAAGAGCATGGCTGACCGGCTAGGGCACAGCGAAGAAATTGATTAGTTCAGGCTTCGGATCTTCAGTATATTCAAAGACTTTCATTAAGCAAGTGAATAGCGGAGTTGAATTTTGCTTTTGTAACTCTGAACTCTTTGATTTTTGTTTTGTTTTCCCCTAAAAATGTTATATTTGATAAGGTGATATTGTAATTCTGTGATAACTTTCTGTCTGTAAGGCTGGGTAGGTGTACCTCTAAAAACCAAGAGAATACTTGTTTGAATTCAAAATGCTGGTAAAAGAAAAAATATTATGACAGCCTCTTTTTTTTTTTTTTTTTTTAAGTAATGCACTGAATAGGTAGACAGAACAACTAGAGTAGTGTTTGACTTGGTTCTATACTGTATCTGCAATAGTCTTCTTGTGTCTTGTGTTTTAGAAGACTGTCAGTTTTTCTGTGAGGGGACTATTCCAGGCTTTGTGTTTTGGAAATTTCTTCCTTTCTGGGATTTTTTTTTTTCTTCTCCCAACCAACTTTCTGGCACACCATAACCTGTGAGGAAGCCAACATCTGTATAGGAGCCTCATTTGGTGCGAAATGGATGTTGTTTTCAGAACATCTTCGAAGAGAACATGCGACTTCAGTAAATGTACTAGGAATTAACTTAAGATAAAATCAATTAAGCCCACAAGATTAAAGAGTGTCAGAACTGAGGTTTCCACTTTGACCTTAACATCTGTGTATTGCAAGGGTTTAATGTTCTGTATGTATGGCAACTATAATTACATACCCAGTAGGCAGTGATACTTCGTAAGCTTTTAAGATTTATGACAGAGCGTTATATGTAGGTTGGTTCTAGCTGGGGAGGGTAGAGCGTGCTTGTACTGTGTATGCTGTTAAGAAAAGAGTAAGCTTTTGAAGGCATAAGTACGTTTCACTGGATATGAGTCTCGGATACTATGCATTTACATGTTAAGTAATTCTGATTTCCAGTAAAAGTAGCAGCTTCTTGTTAAAGACTCTTGACTTAGATGCCTGCAATGAGGATGCCAAATGGTGTTACGGTTCAGTATGTAGGTGGTCTTAGGTTTTTTTTGTTTCCTGTAATCTGCCAATGACATTCTTCTGAGTTTCCACCGCTAACGATAAGTTCTGAGGAGGCTTTTGGCAGATAGTAATCATAATTCTTATTAAAACTGGTGACGTCTAGCCCCAAGGGTGTAGCCAGGCTCAAATTGATGCTTTTTGCTGGCTGATCACCAGCGTGGCCTAAGTGCTCATTATGTTGTAGAGAGGGCCTTTGGAGCTCTCATTACGTTTGACAGGAATTCTCTCTAGGGGGAAACTGGGCATTAGCTAGACTCCTGACAGGCTGAAATTATTCCTGCTTTATGGCTTATAACCAAATGCTAGCAAGGCATCATCAGGGGACACGAAAAATTGTCATTTCTGACAACATCTTTGTTACTGAAAAATGCAGTGATGGGGAAACTTTCCGCTGAACAAGCTTTAATGTTTTTAAGGCCTGCCTCCTATGTGGATGCTGCACTCACTCTGTGTGAAGCCCTTCAGAGTGCTTGGGCTGCTGATTGAAAAACAAAAAATTACACTGCAGCAGTGTTTCTTTATGCAGCGTGGTGCGTACATCACTGTTAAGGTAGAGTCACTCCGATAAAATGGAAGTTTGTTAGTTGCAGTTTCCCTGCGTGTGAAAGGGTTGATTTCTTGTACTGATACAGTTGCAGCAGCAGTTCCCTCTTCATTTGATTCGGTAATCTATTACAATTTGACTAAAACAAAGTTAGTCAGGACTTGAATGTTGCTATAAACAGACTTAACCGAGGCGAACTTTCCATACACAAACAGCTGTACTGCAGAGCTTTCCGCTTGAATATGTTGTATTTGAGTCCAGAAATGGCCATTGTAGGGCTTCCCTCACAACTTTAGCTTTGGCACTTTGCAGTGTTTAATTGCATAACAGTGTGCTTAAATCCAGATGCTGCTGCATTTCAACCTGCTGGCTGAACAGGGGTCAGGATATAATATTTTTGCCATCTTTGTGGCTAGTTTGCATTTTTTTGTTTTGTTGCTGTGTGGTTTTTTTTTTTTTTAAGAATGGCAAAGGTTAGTTCTTAAGAGGATGTAGTATGTGGATTCTCATGCTGTTTTCAGAGATAACTATTTTAACGTGAATAGTTACTGACTAAGGTTTGCATACCTGAAATGGAAACAAGCACCTGAGGATTCGTTTAGGATAGATGGCACTCGATTCAGATATCGTTTTCATACGTGCCAAGAAGACAGAATGAATAAGGACTTTTGTGTGGTCTTCAGTTTCTCTTCTGTGTTTATACCGTCCAAGTCAGGTTTTTCCCACTGTGACATCCGTGGCTGGCAAAGCAGATGCATCAACTGTTAGTGCCAAGATGTAGAGTTCGTTGAGTGTTAAAAATCACGCTGTACTTAAAGGGTTGCTGCCCTTGGCTATTAGGGCAACGCCTCTTTATTTTCACCAGCTCTGTCTGTCATGTTCTGTCATAAGTCAGAAGATAAGGCTTCCTGTGCGTTTAATGCCTAGATTGTTTAGGTGCAAGATTAGCTCTTGTTCAGTGGCAGGCAGCCAAAGAAAGAAAAATTCATCACTGCTGAACCAACTGACAGGCTGTATAAACTACTACAGTATGTGGGTTTCTGCTATCCCAACGGTGACAGCTAGGTTTCCTTCTCTTTGGGTGGGTTATTGTGATCTCTGTGACCTGCCTGGAGGCAGACCTGTCATTCAGTACCTTCCCTCTTGTAGAGGAGTATGCAGAGTCCCAAACTGCATTATGTTAACCGACTGTACAAGAGTTAAATGTCTATTTTAGCCTGGACTGTACTGTGGAATCGTTTCTAATGCTCTACAGCAAAGGACAGAATCTTCTACTGGTATCTCATTAGAACATCAGTCTTCAGGAGTGGGTTAAATAGAAGAGAATTAAGGAGCTTAGTTAGCTCTCTACAGCTCCTGAGTAGGATGGCTGTGCTATTGAAAGGGATTTAAAGATAAATTAATTTTTTTTTCTTTTTTCCTACTTGGCATTTTAATTATTGGAATGAAAAACTTCATGAATCCGTGAGGTTTTGGTGGTATGCAGTGAGTGTTTCAAGAGCATTTTACAGTTGGCACTGCCACATAAGACATCCTAAACCTGTTTTTATTTAAAAGAGAAAATGATAAGGTTGATTGGGACATAATATTTTTCACTCAAAAAAAATGTACTTATTCTACAAATACTGGGTTTCTAAATGAGTACAGTTGTATCACCAGTGCAGCCGTTTGAACCACAGCTAGGGTTGCCAGTTTGAATGGGGAAGAACGACTAGAGTAATGACCTCAGCTTTCCTGACTGGTGAACCATGTTCAAGCTGGAGACCAGTATTACTGTTAAGAGGTTACCTGGCAGATTCAGGGCACTGTGTGAAATGTGTCTCCATGCAGCTTTTAGATAACCATATTGTCAGATACCATCTATTATGTCAGCTCTGTGTATACATTAATCCGAAAACATGCCGCAGTCTAAACACTGTACCTGTGTTAAATACTGCCTGATCATCACACATGTTAGACTTGTCTACCAGATTTCAGGTTCCTCACAGAACCACGGAGGGAGAGAGGAAATGCGCTCCTACCCCCTGCGTTGTTAAGTCTCCCTTGCAATGCTGGAACTTAGGTTGCCAAATGTCCATTGATGTACTTCATGGATTGGTTAAAATGGACAAAACAAAACTTCCTGGTGTTTTTTGGGGCTGGGAGAAGAGTAAGAGGGAAGATGCTTTGTGAATGTGCAGTACCCCTTCTGTCACAACAGATTCTGTGGGAAAACGCTGAGCGCTTTTTCTGCTTGTGCTGGTTGTTGTACCAAATCACGCTGAGCATTTGATGAATTGCCTTTCTTCCTGCCCTACTACAGCACTTAAGTGTTTGTAGCAAAGCAGTAAAATTGCATTGTGCCTCCTGCGCAAAATGGAAGATAGGATCTTCCAGGTTTGATAGTAGGTCACCACTGGCATACAGTAAAAGCCTTTAAAAACAATTTTAGGTTAACTGCGGCTTATCAGAAGGCAGCACGGTACTGTTATTTTAAAATGGTAACAGCTTTGAGTAGAACTTATGAGGTTATCTTTCCACTTGAGATAAGATTTAGGGATATCTAATGGCAATTATGTCAAACACTTACTATTTTTGTCTTTTGCATAACACGTCTTAGTTGGACTCTGGGTGTAGCTATTTGAGCAATAGTAGTTGCTCACATAGTTCCTTTCAGAAAGGGGGAAAACAACAGCTGATGGAGAATTCCCGATTTTTCAGCACGTTCGTCAAAACAGCTAGTTTAGCAGATCAGTCCTTATGATTACTGGTGAGCCATGGCTTTTAAAATACTTGCAAATCGGTCCCATGTTCAACCCGAACTTGCAAGCTGTGCTTTTGCGAGTATCACGTTTCCATCTCACGTGTTTCTCGTGGGACATCCTTGGGCAACACTTTCCAGTGTTTGACCCCACCCTCCTTATGAAGAACTGTCTCCTTCACTAACTTGGGCTTTGCCTCTCTGCACTGGTGACCATTGCCTGCCTTTAGTTCTTCTGCTGTGCACCTCTGAGAAGAGTCTGGCTCAGTCTTCTCCATAATCACCTCTTTGTCAGCAGTCAGATCTCCTGTCCCACACTAATCCTCCTCCTCTTGAAATGAAACAAGTATCTAACTTCTTCCTGGTACGTTGTGTGCTCTGATTCCCTGGTCATCTGACTGGTGTCACTTAGTTACTTGCTCCATCTTCCTTCTTGCCAAACAAGGGGAACAATTTACTTCATTCGACTAGCTGGTTACAATCGTACTATTGCATCCCAGTGTGAGGTGTGGCCTTCATCAACACAAGGGTGTGGGGCCTGGTGCGTATTCAACTTGTCCTCCAGGACACCCGTGCCCTCTAATGAAAAACTGCTTTCTAGTGTGCTTCTACCCTGGCTGTGCTGCTGTGGGGAGGAGGTTGTCCCAGCTGCAGGACAAAAACTAACCTGTGTTTACTTTGAACCTGGTTTCCACTATCTTTATTTCATGGCCCCTCATTCTCAGAACAGATGAGTGGTTGAGGCCTAGCTGCTTTTTCAATGCAGTCAGAACTTTATATCTCTATTGTAACCCATCTGTGTTGACTCCTTTTCAGGTTGGGCAGTCCCAGTCTACAGTTGTGTAACTTTCTTTGGTCATCTTCCTCGCTTTTCCTTCAACCTTTTTCATTTCTAACTTAGCCTGTTGAATTGAGGGGACTAAAGCTACATGCAGGTCTCGGGGTGCTGCAAAACGGAGAATTTTATTATAACATAATTCTGCTTTCTGGATTATTTTTTTTTTTTTTCTTCAGTAAAGTTCCTGATTTCTCTTTTGGCTACCATGAAATGCTGAACTGCTGGAGTCACGTCTCGTATTTGAGTTCTTGCTCATAAGCAATGGTTGTAAGCTGAGGAGCCATCACTTTACGTCGACGCTAGGGATGGCTACTCCCAGTGTGTGTAGATTTTGTTTATGTACAGTTCTTTCCATTGACCACTCTGGCCTGTAAGGTCTCTTTGCAGTTCTTCAGCCATTGTTTTTACTTTGAATGGAATCCCTTACAGAGCAAGCTCTTACTGCTTGCTGTCTTTTCCAGGCTGCACCGCTGAACATAATCATAAAACAGATTGCGGTAAAGGCCCCTGTGAAAATCCACTGGTGACCTGTTTATGGCATAGTGCTGGAGGTGATTGAAGAGTAGAATAGAGCTTGCTGAAATTGAGTTTATTCTTAACTGAACTCTAGTTTAAATCTGACTAGGTTTAAAAATCAGTTATTTCCTGAGCTTTTCTCTTTTGAAAGAAGGCCTAGAGATGCACTTTTCTTTTTTTGTACTTTAAAAAACAGCGTGCCCTGTTGCTGTGTCAAGATTCATATAAACACTTGGAAACAATGTTGAATTCTGTCGCTTGGCACTATAATCAGAGTAGGTTTAAGTACAATTGGAATAGAAAAAGGTTTAGAGGATTATTTCATAGGGCAGTAGTATTTTAAGTTTGTAAGTGTTGAAGATTACTTTAGTACTTAGGAAGCGTAGTTATAAAATATTCTTTGTAGTATGGGGAAAGCAGTTCAAGAAATTAATCAGTTTGGTAGGTTTCACTGAACTCTTTATAATGATAATAGTATTCTGTGGCTAATGATAAATTGCACAGTCTTAAAGAAGACTGATCACTAATTGGGGATTGGCTGAGTTGCTCTCACCTTTTCTTTACATTCTTCAGACATGTGAACAAATTAGCACAGATGATTAAATCACAAATTAAAGTTCTTTGAGGGGTGTTGGGTAAGCTTTGTTTGGGCTGCTTATCTGGAAATATCTTGTACTTCTCAGGTGATTTGAGGCGCTAACTAGCCTTTCTGGGTATGTGATAACAAAACAGAAAACTGAGGTTAATTTGTGTTTTGGTGCAGGGTGGTTGTTTTCGTTTTTTTCCCCCTCCTGCAGCAGCATGGGTGTTCTTTTTTCCTGATCAGTCTTCTTTTTATTCCTCTTGAAGCTTTTTGATGTTTGTGTAAACAGTCGGTCAAAGCAAGTTACTTGTAAGGTGACCAGTCAGTGTATTGACAAGAACAGACACAATAGAAAACTGCATTAGGAGGCAAGCCGTTGGGATTTGCAGTAAATATATTACAGAACACAAGTGAATTGCCGATACTGCTTGTTTAGCAGTTTGCAAGGGCAATGGTAGTATGGATTTTTGAATTAGAAGGGAAGGACTGTTCTTTCTCTGTGCTGGAACATCTAGTTGATGGCTGAGGATGAAATTGATTTAGAGAACAAAATGCTGCTGCCTTTATTTGTGCCATTTTAAAGGCTTCTGTAGATTAGCAAGCAAGAACAAAAAGATAGCTTTCAGTTTTGGAGAAGGGGAGCAAGAATGGGTATGCTTGTTCAGCTGCATCTGGTTTAGATATTAAGTCTATGAGGAAACCTGCTTTTGTTAGGTCAAGAAAAGTAAAGGACATCTGAAACTGGGTGTTTTTTATGATATGTGGAAATCAGCCTATTTATGAAATTGTTTTAAAGTGTTCTAAAACCCCTGAATTGCTGTGGTCTCTGCTTCCTGGTATGATGAGCTCAACTTTTTTAAATGTAGA
Source organism: Pluvialis apricaria (assembly GCA_017639485.1). NCBI lineage: Eukaryota > Metazoa > Chordata > Aves > Charadriiformes > Charadriidae > Pluvialis > Pluvialis apricaria. Next base: position 43,838,147 of record CM030044.1, on the reverse strand, counting down.
AGTTTGAATTAAATCCCTGGGGGGAGGGGATGAAAAACCCACAATTTCTTGGGGGGGGGGAAAAAACCCAAAACCCTAATAGAAAGATCATTCTTTTGCGGTGTTGCCGCAACAGTTTCCATTTACAACAAAGTCCTTTGTTTGGTTTGGAAAAAAAAAAAAGCTGAAATGTTTATCGCTACTCTTCATGTGTGAGTTTGGGTGTAAGGTCATTCTGATTTTCTATTTTTGTAACCGGTTATAGGGCTTCCAGCTGCTACTTTGCAGACGGCTAGCTGTCTGTGGCCTCAAATGATGGATGTAAATTGCCAGTTGAGCAAACAAAATCTTTAATTAACAAGACCTATGGGAAGCTCTTAGATTGTTTCTTTAAACTGAAATAGGAGCAGTAGAATCGCAGCATTAGAAAGGACCTAGTGCCTCCCTGTGTCCTAGCGGGATGGGCTGTGCCGGTGTCATTCCTGATCTGGTGCTTGTCCTGTCTATTCACAAAGACTTAACAGCAGCGGCAACTCGCAAGCTCTCCAGGTAGCAGAGTGCTTTTATGTCCTTGCTGTTGAAGTGCTTCTTCAGTTACAACTTCACTTTTTTTTTTCTGTTGCAGCCTCAGCTCTTTACTATGCATTTTCTTAACTGTGGATAAGGGAGAGCAGATTGTTCCTGGGCCTTCCAGAACCATTTTGTATACCTCTACAAACTAATGTTCGTTCCCTGAATGCTGTTGCCCAGCTGAAGTACAGTGCCCGAAATAAGTGCAGTACTCCAGGGGAGGAAATGCCGTGCTGAGTAGCATAGAGGGTTTACTTAGCGTACGGCTTACTGTGGTGGCAGCCTTTATTGCAACAGCATGCTATTGACTTACGTTCAACTTCTGATCCGCTGTGACCGAGAGATTCCTTCCTGGCCCATTATTTCCTTTTCCTTTATGTTCCTGTCTAGGCATGCTATGGTCCTTTATCCCCATTTATCCCTATCCTTCCTTTTCCTTTGTAGTCCATTTTTCCATTCACTGCAAAGTGAGTTCTGAAGCTATTCTCTGGCATATTCTGTCTTTCTCAGCTTGAAGCTCTCTGCAAATTAAGGATTAGGGCAAATGAAGAGATCTTCATGCTTGTTAGTGGGAAATACTGAAAAATACCCGGCCTATCATGCATGCAGACCTTCTTAATTTGCAGAAGAGAAGGATGTATTCATACATGGTTTAATCATCAAGGAGTTTTGTACTTGTTCCCGTGAAGTTTTAGCTGTGCTGTGCTGTTTGTATTCCTCCTAAGAGTGCTACGAGTGTCAAATTTTTAGTGAGGATGTTAACATCATCTGCTTCTCTTAACCATTTTACCTGAACATTGCATAATTTTGGTGGTGTTTACTGCTGAAAAATGATTGAGTTGTAGTTTATATCCCTGTTGCACCTAGATGTTTATGGATAAGAGACTTTTTAATGCCCCAAACTTAAAGGAATAGGAATTAAGCTGGCGTGTCTTTGCTCCTTCATGTGCAGTTTTCTTCCTGTTAGGCACTGTCTTTTCATAGTTTCCTATCCACTTGACACTTACAAGTTCTGCAAGGTGTCCACTAGCTGCTCGGTTTTCATTAATGTCTTCTCTTTATTTCATCAGGCCTAGTCAATTTGAAGATGTTTTACTTGGAATGCTCTGATCTGTTCCTTTCCTATTCAAGCTGCAGTGTTGACCTCATATAACTAGTAATTTACATTAATTATGTGGTTGGTAATGATTCTTGTATAGTTAAGACATGCAAAAAAGTGTAGACTTTTTGGCCTTCTTGGTGTCCCTTGACCATAACTTTCCTTTTCTAATTGAGGGGATTGAACTGTTTTTTTTTTCTTCTCCGACTATTCTAACCTGTAGAGCACCAGCTTTACTCTAGCTGTTGCTTACTAGTGGCATATAGTTACAAAAACAAACGTTTGTGCTGTATATGTTTGTACCACCTCACCTGACCTAGTTTCCACTTCCCGTATGCTTTCCTGTTTGTATGAAGTCAGTTAAGATTTTGGGATTTAGTCTCTTGGCACAATTCCATCCCTCCTCTTTTTCCTCTGTCCCTTCTTCCATTCTCAGCTGCATTAGCTGTCATCTGTGTCCTTAATATTGTTCCATAAAGAAAAACACTAGCTCTCCATAATGCCATTTTATCTCCCCCCTCAGTAACAGGACCTATAAAGCTGACTTTGCTGGTTGGCATGTGCTTTCCTGAAGCCTTACTGGCTTTTTCATTCTTCCTTCCTGTCTTGACGATTGTAAACCCTGCAGTGATTATCAGTCTCAACCAAACTGGTTTTTCTTCGAACGGTTTCAATCAGTTCTTTTCTATTAGAATGTAATCTAGATGGTATCTTCACTAGTTTTTTTCCTATTCTGTGAGCAACAGAATATATATTAAAAAATAATAAAATGGGGAAGAAACTTATTGATGTGTTCCCAAGGTTTTGCTGAAAGATTTCCAAGCCTTTTTCCTGTGTAGTGAAAATCTCCATTAGTTTCATCTTCCATCCAAGTGCTGTGTGGTGGATAATTTTGATAGTTGCTAACAAAAGAGTTGTCAATCCTCTTGTTATTAATTGGTGAGCCACCTGATGGCACCTGAAGCGTTGATATGAACACTGTGAAATGGTGAAATTACATTTAAGATACAACAGTGCATGTGACTTACCAAGTAAGTTTAATTTGGTAGCTATTTCTAAAGTCCAGGTGAATCACAGAATGGTCAGGGTTGGAAGGGACCTCTGGAGATCATCTAGTCCAAACCCAATGTAGCTTATTGATTTATTTCTGCCCCCCCCCCCATATTTCAGGCCCTTGTCTCGAAGTTGTTTATTGTCAGATGGCACACTTACGGTTCTAGTCAAGTCCACGTTATAGTCCTGCTACTATAGGCTTACTTTAGTGTTGATAAGGACTAAGTCCTCACTTGGAGTTTTGTTACTGACTTGCATACTGTAAACTTATATGCTTTGTTTGATGAACTTTATGCTCTAATTTTTAGAAGCTTCTATTTTTTAGGCACTTCTCCAGCTATGCAAGAGCTCTGACTTTCTCCTGCCATCCCAATAAGGTGGCTTAGTGTGGCAAGTGCTGTGAGGATGTATGCAGAAATTTGTATGTGGCTTGTGGGATTGAGGGCAAAACAGGAGGTAGTTTTAAAATAATGCCCTAAACTAAAGGAAAAGCCAAAAGGGCCCTTTCCTGATAAGGGCGTAGCAGTTACAGATATATTGCTTTCCTATGCCTCCTTTCTTTTTCTCTTCATCTCCTCCTTGTTCTTGTATAGGGTAGTGTTGCTCAGCTGTCCAGAGTAAATTAAGTTCTTCATGTCCTTAAGGGTAATAATGCAAAGCACGCAGTGTAAGTTTGGAGACCGTGCTTCTAGAGTACTGTAGGAGCACATGAGAGTGCAGTCCTGTGGGAAGAGGGGACCTCATCCAATAGCGTAGTGTTCTGCCTAAAAACCTCTCCTCCCAGCTCGGTTCTCCTGGTACCTTGGGCTGCTCTGCTACCTGATGGATGCCTCTTGTGAGGCTATTTAACTCAGCGATGTGGTGGTCTACTAAGCTGGCCCTTTCCCTCCTCCTACAGTAGTGTTTTTCTGCTTGATTAGTCAGTTGAGATGTTGGACAAGTCCAAATGTCTCCAGCGTGGTTTGAAGAAAGTGTGCCTCTGGAAGCAAAGGTAGCAAGACCTTCTCTTCTGGATTGGAGTCAGCATCTCATGGAATCTAAATAAAAGTGGGAACTGTGTGTGCTGGAAAACAACTTGAAAGTAAAATAAAGCTGTGTGCTCACTTTGAGATTTGAATACTTACGTGTGTATTGAAGGTTAGCTTAGGCATGGAAACTAAGCTGTGGAACTAAAATTTGGATAAACACACCTTTTGTAGTTTAGAGTGCTTGAGCAAGAATGGCTAAGGTTGGATTAAGGGACAAATGTGATAACTGTCCTGTTTAGCCAAGTTTGAGAAGAGTCTTGACATAGTGAAGATGTGTGAAAGGAGCACTTTAACATCCTGACAACAGCTTCTTTGTTGCCAGTTGGCTTGGGTTCAACAGGATTTACAGCTGCAAATGGGATGGGCCGTTGTGTACAGTGGTTCATTGAGAGCTACACAGCAGCCACTCTCTATTATTATAGAAAGCATTGAAATTAGACATCTGAAATACATCCAGTCACTTCACTTTACAGTTGAACGAGGTCCAAACCTGTAGTAGATGTTTGGCAAGTGTAGCTGTTGACTTGTGCATCATATGTAGCTTATGTTTAAATTAACATGACCTTTCTGTAATTTAAACTGACATCTAAGAGGATTCAGATAAATGTAGTTTACGTACTGAATTGAAAAAAAAAAAAGCTAATTTCACTTTGGAAACTATCTAACATTCTGTGGCTTTATCATTTTGAGTTTTTATTCTGTTAATATTTCTGTTACTTCTTCCTCTCCCCACTCCCACTTGCAATATGGTGATGTTTTGGTTTTTTTCATAGCTAAAGATTTTTCGTGCCAGTCTTCTGGGGTTTTAATATCATCATCTTGTGGGTGGCTGATCTCGCAATTAAAATGAGTAGCACAAATGTGGGGCAGAGGGAAAGCTGTATTTGTTAACGATATGTCATGTTAAACTGACAGCTTACGCCCAAAATACAGAGATTGTTCCTGTCGCTGAAATGAGCGCTACCCATTGCCGCTTGTCAGATTGAATTTCAAGTATCTGTTGAGAATAAACGTTCCCACCCCCTTCCTATTGGTGAGAATATTAGTAATGACAGTGTTTATAATTTAAAATAGAGTTTGAAGGCCAACTTCCACAGTTTGTTGCAGGGTGGTTAATACGGCGGTAAAGGGGAGATGAATGTGGCTACTTGTGCGAGTCTATTACTCAGGAGGCCTGTAAATTTGATTGGCTGCTGCAGTTCTAGCAGAATCATTCGATTTGAGAGCAATAGAAAGATAAGATATCCAATTACCCAAATGATTTGCAGGGTTAGCCAACGTTGTCATGGAGATGCGAGTTGGAACAAATTAAATTTTAAGCAATAAAATAATCTTAAAGCACGTCTGGGAACAAGAAAATTTGGCAGTGGCACTTACCTGAATTGAATCTTAGCTTGACGCGCTGTTGTTTGACATTGATATACTATGGGGGCCTAAACTTTTAAATGGCATGTTGCCTTTATTTTTTTTTTCCTTTTGCAGTCTTCGCCAAAACAGATTGTGTAGTGTATTAGTTCTAAATAAAAGGGCATTAAATAATACATGAATATCTCAATGCTCAACATGGATTCACTAACTCATGAACAGCAAGGTTCACAGAGTGCTAGCCTCAATCATTTGCGGCTTTTGAATATTTAAGTTTCGAGATTTAATTATCTGTCCAACATTCCCTCACCCCACAAATTTTTAGCAACAAATTTTTGTAAGTGTTTGGGTCTTTCTGTAGCAAAGTTCTAACAAAGCATGCAGAGAGCTAAGCACAGTGAAATGTTTCTCTTTTGTAATTGCTCTGTGAATATGCATTTGTTGTCTTCAAATATCTGGATTGCAAAAAGAATTAAGGCTACATTGCTTAAGTGTACCGCTTGTTTCAGTGATTCTGCTGGAAAAATGAAAATACTAAATTGGTACTAAACTTTAGCTCAAGACTAAAATGAACACATGTTTTTTTTTTTTTTTTTTCATGGACTTTTGAAATGTAGTATTTAACTGATTTCTGGCTTAAAAAAAATGGTCAAGCACGTTCCATAAAGAGGACTTTTATCCACATGTCTGTTAGACAGATGGAGATGAAAATTGGTCTGAGGTCAAACCATTTGCAGCATTCTCATAGCCTTCGATTTTCTTCTCATCCCTACCACAGATAATCTCAAATGATTCAGTAATGACCCAAAGTGCAACATTGACCTTTCCTCTCTAGTGGATTACTGTGTTACATGCTGTAAATGGCAGGAAGTCCATTTTGTTCTTCCAGGAGGAGTTCAGTGTTGTACTTGGCTTTCTACCTGTTAAAAGTGTAAGTGGAGGCAGAGCACTTCAGAATTACCTTCTAAAGCTTTTGTGAATGTGATTTGACAGTATATTCTGTTCTGTGCATTAAAGGCTGATTCTCTGGTTCTTTTGCTTTTAGGGAAGGGATTAGGACACGCTCTTTTTGGTATCATCAGAACTTTGTGGGTTTTTTTGCTTTACTTTTAACCATGTTGTTCCTAAGCTGTATTCCTTCCAATTTAATGACAATGTGATTCTCCAAATAGTGTTGAAATAACTAAAGTAAATAAAAATCTAATTAATTAATGAGAACACATAAGCCCGTCATTAAGAAGTAATGATAAGGTGCTTTCAAATACTGATCTAACTTTGTGATATAGGAAGTGTGGTTTGCAAGAAGGAGTAACAAGCTTCTGACATACAACAGATATTTTTAGCTGAGCATTGTTTTGTAAAGGTAGGCCTGGACAGCTTTGAGAAGTCTCAGCGCTAATAATAGGGCAGTTGTCACAATAGAGCTGATTGTTAAAAACAACCTGTTGTGAGATTTAATTTTTGGTTTAGATCACCATGGACGCTATAGCTAAAGTCACTACTAGGAAGTGTTTGGTAGACACTGATTGGAGCAAAACCAGAATTATTATTGTTGAAACCTCTGAAGCTGAAAGTTGATCAACAAATTCACCTCAGAGGAGGGCTGCATTCTTCACTCAGAAGTGAGAGTGGTGGCTTCCGTAGGCTGCAGCTTCCAGCATTAGTGATAAAGTACACATGGGTGTTAGGCGTGGTGGGAAATAGAGTTTCGATACATGTATTATACTTCCTCCTTTTCATTCCAGTGCAAAAATCTGTGGTTGTTTAAGAAATCATGTTGATTTAAGTATGATATCTTTCATGGTGCTTTAGAAAGTACAGGCTGTCAAAATGCAAAATGATCTGGAATAGACTACTGTAGAGGAAAACACTCCAACACTTTTTTTTTAACAATGCAAAAGGAAAAAAAATACGATTGTATATACAAGCTCTTTCTTAACTGCTTAGTAAATTGACTTATTTAAATGAATATTATATTTAGTAAGTAGTCTGGCTGCTTTGTTCTTTGTCATTATGTTAAGAATTCACTTTAGCAAGAGACGAACTTAAGTATAAACACTTGAGTTTGGCATTGGTTAGGTCAAAAACATTTAAGTCCTTAATTAGATGGAGCAGAGGCAAAAAAATTACATGAGTGAAGAAAAAAAATCTGTCGGCTCAACTTAATTTTACAAAATGCAGCTGAATTCCTTCATGTTAATTTTTAATGATACTTCAGAAAGGAGGGTAGCACTTCAGTCAGGGGTCTGACAAGCTTGTCATTTGCAAATAAATCAAAAGACAATCATTACAACAGCAAGAACCAGTCAATGATGTAGTTTTGTCATTCTTTGATGGGCCCCACACTCAAGTCCTCTATTAAAAATGAATGTATTCAAGAGTCTCTGCATTAAGAACACAAACAATTAAGGGCACTTCAGATGCTTTGCTAAGAGCTGCCACAGAGCTAGGAGGGCTTCTACAGTCTGCTTTACCAAGGAGCCAAAGAACATAGGCAATTAGTCATGTTTGTCTATGCTCGAGCAGCTTTCTGCAAAATTTTCTTTGTTTACTTACTCTTCTGACTGCCCTACATGTCTCAAGATCAGCAGTTAGATAATAGCTGTGTTGTGTTGGGAGGCCTCTAGAAGTAACTGATAAGTACGTTTTAAGACTTCCAAATGCATGAGCTCCAAATCTGGAATATATAGTTTACTCTAATGTCACCAATTACTGAGGTGTAGTCTTGATTAATGAAGCTTTCACAGACTCCTTCAAAAGTAGTTTTTGCTTTCAAGAATAAATATATATACACACCCACACGCATATATATACTCAAAGATATTTCACCTTGAAAAGTGCACATACACCACCTTTTGAACAGCTAGATTTATATTTAAAGTAATGAAAGTTCCTTTTTCTGAATTTTGAAAACAACTCTGATGGGCAAGATTAGGTCAGTTGTGCATTAAAACCTAACTTTTGCAACTCACTAGAGAAGAAAAATATTTTTTAACATGTTTATGAATAAGAATAGTTTTTACTAAACATTTGAGGGCAGCAAGCAGGAGATGTATGAGATCTCATAGTGGATAAATAACTTTAAGTACTTTATTTAATTGTGTGTGTGAAATAACGCTAGTAAGGCAAACTGCCTTTTAAATGTAAGCAAACTTCTGTTAAGAAGTGTAGAATAGTCTTTTCAGTTTCCTTTTGGTGTAAATATCTCTTAATTGGTGCTTGTAACAGCAGCAAGAAATCTTCAGGTAAACTTAATTATGGCATGTACATTAAGTTAACCTAGCACTGTGGATGAATGTTAATGATGCTGTTCATATATGATCATCAATGATGCCATGCTTTGGTAAAACAAACTCATGAGGGTATATATATATTTTCAGTTCTGATATTAAGTCAGGTATGATAGTACGGAGGCAATCATTTTAAAGTAAGCTTGACATCGACCTGGGTTGGTACTGGTAATTATCGCATGATGTTGCATTCTCTTGTCTTACTGTGTACCATGCTGTATGCTATGTTATTACAGTGAAGCTTAGATATTTGGGATCTGTGCAGGAAAACCCAGTAACGCGGACAACTTGTATGTTTTATAGATCCTACTCAAAATATATTATTTTTTTATTTTTTTACAGCTACAATAAGGATACCTATCTCTGTATTGCAGAATAGGGAGACTTTGTGTAGGCCATACAGACCAAGGAACTTTTCAGTAGAAGCCAAATGAGTTTCTTTTTTTTTTTTACTTTTTTCTTTTTCTGCTTTATCACCTGCTATGATTTATCCTGGCTTCTGTCCTGAAAACAAAGGTACTCTCATTGGTCTAGGGCAATTAACTTCTCAGACCCTAAACATCTTGGCTAAACACGAGCCGGTCAGACGGTTGTGTAACAGACTCTTTCCATAGCTGGCATCCCTTGGTTTCTGAAGAGACCTACTGGGTATGTGGGAAAAATGCCCTTTAGTACACAAATTCTCATAATCTTGTGAGGTCTTTTTCTTTGTTAACAGCCACTGAAGTTACCAACAGATTTGGTAATAGTTAAGTCTGATAACTGATAATAGTTAAGCTGGTAACTTCCTTGCGTTGCTTTTGGTGGTACGCATGTACTAAAGGCGACGCACAGAGTGATGGATACTTTATGGTTGCGGCCTGAACAAAATGGGAACAGACTGCGGTGGTATTGTGTGAAGTGGCAGCTCTTTCTGTTGAAAACAGAACTCTGTTCCCTCGTTGCAGGAGGAGAAAGGTTTGCTGTAAAGCAGCTACCACTCCACTGCCCATGTTTAAGGGGGAACCTTTTTATCCTTGGAAGAAACCATCCCAGAACTGCTTTGCAGACTCTTGTCTCCACAAAACCTGAGCGTGGATGTGCCAAACACCAGGCTTCGGTCAGGTGGCAGAGTTCAGCTTAGGTCAGAGGGACATGGTGTTTTACAACTCTCGTGCTATCAGCTATTTTCCCTCTGTCTGTCAGAGGTGAGGAAAGAGGCGTTAAAAGCTTGCCAGCTGTATTTAGATCCCAAATCACCTGTCTGCAGAGGCACAAAAGCCGGGTGTGGCTTTTGTATCCTAATTACCGCTTGACTGATGCATAAGGGTGGGCACATTGCAGCATCTTCCTAAGAAACTCATGATGATGGGAAGGCTCAGGGAAAGGCTTGGCAGATGAGTTAGCAATGTTTTCATCTGACTTCTTTGAAAGAGTTTGTCTTTGCTCGGGTTTATGCACATCGTCTTATGGAAAGCCTAATGATTCTCAGCAGGGATGTCTTGTTTCGTGTCTCTTAAAAAAACCCCCAAGAAATAGCTACATGGCTTAATGATATGACAGAGACCGACAAGAGCTGTTCAGAGTGTCTTGTGTATAGGCTGTGTTCATGACTGGATGCTGATTTTGATTTTATGCAACTGTGCTACAGGAGATGTTTTTAAGGAAAACTGTAGGAGTTGTGCAAGTACCTTTAATATTTGAGGGTTAATTAGAATGGTGGTTTTCAATGGCGGGCAAATCTAGGTCTGAAAAGCTGTAAGCACAGGCAAGACTGAGTAATGAGAGAAAAAGGTCCCTGCACCCCACCAGAAATCCTGTGTTCAGGTTGACATGCTGGAAGTGGGTGATATGAAAGTGGGAGATACATAAAGCTGTTGAAAAGTGGAACACAAACGCTTTGTTCTGCTGTCTTCTCTGCTGCTTTCAGTGAAGGATTGTTCTGCTCTCTGCTGGTTCCTAGCCTCCTGTTACTCATGGTTTCACTAATTTGTTGTTATTGACTATCACATTTTCTGATCTGATTCTTTTTCTGCATTATTTTAATTATCTCTCAATATGGATGTCTTAGAAGTCTCCTTTTGTCTCCATTCTGCCTTGCTTCTGTTTTGGTATTTCTTTTGTACTCCTGATGGTGTGTTTCTGTCAGCAAAACTAATTTTACCTTTTAATAAGCAGATAAAATTGATCGTGAAAGAAACATTTTTCTTCCATGCCTGTCACCTTCATGTTATGCTGCTTGATAATTTGAGTAATAATAAATCTACCTTTTAAAAGGCTTTATCTTGGATTTAATGGATTTCAAAAGTGCTTTACTTGTTAATGAGCTATGTACAAGGACCAGATTTGTGCCTGAATGTGTATACAGATTAGGTGCTTTAGACATGGCAGATGTCCTAGAGTAGCTAACTAAATCTCTGTCTCCCTAAATATTAACTATTTATATTTGCAGTAGTATGAAGATGTGGATTTTTTTGTTACTTTCTTCACTGTGGGAACTTATTATAATCCTGTACACTAGTTGATATATGGCAGCAAAACTAAAACACAGTTTTAATCAAAATACTTTTCCTCTATAGACAGAAATCGCCAAGAGATTGAATACAATTTGTGCACAAGTCATCCCATTTTTGTCTCAGGAAGTAAGTAAAACTGTTCAGCTGTTAAAGTGCAATTATGTTGCTTTTCTGTTTGCAAATTAGCTAGTTTTTAAGATGTTAATTTTATCACAGTACACAAGTGTAAGGAACATCTGTTATAGCTGAAGTGTGCAAACCCCCTGCTAATTCGGTCTAACAAATCTGAGTTCAAACTAGTGACAATGGCTCAGCCTCATTCATTGCCTGAGGAGAGTGGGAGTCTGCAAAATATTACCAATGCAAAAAAAAAAAAGAAAGCTTTAATTTCTAATCATGGTGACTGCTTATTTGATATTCAGTTGTCAAATGTGAGTCTAGTGAAATAGGCATGCTTATCTTGTCTATGTAATTTGTATCAAATTTTAATGTAAAAGGTTAGCTCAGATGCAAAACACTGTTTAAGGTTACAAGCCTGCATCTGGTCTGAATGACTGCATTTGTAGCATATTGTGGGCAGCTGCTGTTATATTTTGAAGCCTGTTATTTTGGATATGCCTCTTCAAACTCTATAGTTTACAAGGAGTATTTGTAATTCTCATTGAGTTCAGTGAAGCACTTCTTTTTCCCTGTTTGAAATTTAGGTAGGTTTTGCTGTGTGGGCACAGAGTACATAAATGTTAAAATTGACACTAATGTGAAGTTGACATTATCGTCTTGTCAACTCAATCAGAAACTGATTATTCATTTGCCAGAAAATTAATATTTAAGTGGCATGGGGGAAGAGGTGAGCTGGCTGCCTTCAGGGCTCTTTGTTTGCTTTTGAACACATGAGAAATAGGGCACTGTTTTTTTTTTTTTTTTTTTTACCTGCATCAGATGTCTTGCAATAGGTAGCCTGGTCTTCTGCAGGCAAAGCAGTTATTCAGGTGTTTGTGATCCTGGTTTGATTTTTGGTGTGGTCAATACCTTAACACAAATTCCTCCCCATACCCTTTTTTCTTTTAATAGCATCAGCAGCAAGTGGCCCAAGCTGTAGAACGTGCCAAACAAGTGACCATGGCTGAACTGAATGCCATCATCGGGGTACGTGGCCTTCCAGGTCTACCTCCTACAGTGTGTATAACTTGCTTTCATATCTTACTGCTTTGCTATTTTTAATATAAGCTTAATGTTTTGATATCTAATGCTGTTTTGATGCCCAGTGTTGCTGAAGTGTTTGCCTTGCATCATACAGATTTTAGCAGGGATAAAGTTAATAGTTTATTTTGTCAGAACATAATTTGGTGCAGCAACGCTGTGAGTAATGAAGCTTTTCCTGCAAGAAATATAACTATGAGGAGAGTTGCTTGTTTATTTGTAGGTATTGTATGTCAGTTGATCTAGTTACCTTTGCCTCATGCTTTTTTGTGACACTTGAGTTCTTGGAGCCTGTACAACTATTCATTCTTCTTTCTTTTCCCTTTATTGTGAATCTTTCATGAATTTTAAATTAGGAAGCTATTGAAAAGAAACTTCACTTGCTTTTGAAGTAGTATTAATTGTCTGACACAGTGTTCTATTAGCCTTTCACCAAGTTTGTGCTTCTAAATATGCTGAAATAAGTTAATGCTACTTGCTTGTGACTGGTTGTCAATCACAAGTCATTTACTTTGTACTAATGAACTTTCTGAACCATACATTCCTTCCACTGCATGAGTTCATTTCCCCCGCCACTAAGTCTAGAATATTTCTCATGTTTTCTGCCCTTCCAGACTAAGTGAAAGAAGTAGCCGAAACAAGAAGCCGTCCTTTCTGATTTTATTCATATGTGAGCGCCTTGAGCGGATTCAAATTACTCATTTATCAATTTATGTTAATTGCTTGTGAGAAGATGCCCTGCTGGTCTTTATAGTTCCCTCAGACACTTTGTAATGATAATTAGACATGCTGCTGTACGGATTAACAGTGCCATAGTCCAATGACGTCTACAGACAATGGAACCAGTTAATCCATCTGTGCTTAAAATTGCATCCTAACTGGAGATGGAAAAAAAAAATAGGAGTAAGGGAGGATTAAAAGAATGAGCCTCAGCTTGAAAACTCTCCTTTCATCAGTTTCTCAATTGCAGATCTGCAGTCGGTTTGCCTGTGGTAAGCTATTGGCAGTCAATTAGGTGAAATAAACTGGGAGGGTGACCTTCATTTCCTTTTAATAGCTTTTCCTCCCTGAAATGGGGAGCTTCAGTGGATTTTCAGCTTAAATTTTATTCAAGCTGCTTTATTACACTTGACAGATTAGCTTTGCATAAACATACCCCCCCCTTCAAATCTGAGCTGTTTTTTCCCTTCGTATCAAATTTTGACTGTTACTTAGTTGATTTGCTAATCACATCTTAGAAACCCACACAATTACATCTGTATTTGTCACAATCTCCTCTGTGCTTTGCTTGTGTAATGAATTACTTTATGAATACCTGATTTGATCTTTGAAATACAGCACATGTACATTTGTGGTATTTGATTAGCAAAGATTAGAGAACTGTACTTTCTTGCATTTTTTAAAATGAATCACTTTAGGATGAAAATGGAATGGAAAACCCTTTTTAGTAAACTAGTTTTAAAGACTATTTTATGCAGTAGGTGAAAATATATTTTAATATATATTTCCAAAATGTTCTTGCTGGACTTAGGATAGTGCTACTATCCTAACCAAATTTTGCTATCTCAAGCACGTGTTTAAAGTCTTCACAATGTAGTCTTTTAAAAGCAGTAGGACCTACAAGTACCACATGCAATTAAGAACTTTTCTGGGGAGGAAAGCTCTTTGGAAGCAGGAACAGAAACCTCCACCTTTAAGTTATCTAAGATTCACCAGAAGAGATGCTTTCCTGTGTCTTCTGTAAGACTTCTGGATGATGCCATACAATCCAAAGCTGTGAATGAGGAAATGAACAGGTTGGGCACAAAATTTCTTTGACCGTGTAGATGCTTGCGTATGCATAATGGTAAAATTAGATGTATGTCACAGTCTTATGTGATCAATAATTACCTTGTGTGGCACAATAAGTTTCATGCTCTGACATATGCTTGATTTTTTCAAAGGGAGGGCGTGCATCCTGGAAAATCTGAACAGCATAAAATTGGGTTGACAATTCAGTGGACCTTTGCTCCCCCTCAGTGAGCACGCAGCGTGTCAAGCCCTCTCCCCAGAGGGGAGGAGACATTAGAAGCCTGTCTGTTCCTACAAGCGGCAGCTGCACCGAGAGGGAGCATGGCCCAGTTTGATAGCAGCTGTCAGTATTGTTCAGGGACCCGACTTCGTGTAAAGAGCAATGGAAGGGCCATGCTGTTCAAGTGCAGTGTCTTTCAAGATAAGAAAAGAAATAGCAATTTAACGGTTTAGACATCTATTATGAGCATGAAAGATCATGAAACTTCTTTTCAGAATGCAAATAGGCTGGAGCAATCTGTAACAGTAGAAGATGCAATCGAGCGGCCTCTGGCCTCGTACTAGCAAGGATTCTTCCATACAATAAATTTTGAGGATAGGAGGAAAGTTTAGTTTCCCTAGCTGATGTTCACTTGCTTAGGTTCTGTTGATTAGATAAAATCTGCATTTTTGTCAGGGTCTGACTTCTTTCCCCGCTTTCCTTTCTCTCTTTGCATGCCATTGTTTCCTGACACTAGATGATTCAAGAGCTTCCCAATTGGCTTGCCTGGGATAGAGCAATTCCTGTCACTGCTGGGCCATATGCGAGTTCTGGAAGGGAACAAAGCCTTTAGTTAGTGGGAACAACTTTTTGAAATACAAGATTATTTTGAGCTATCTTTATTTTATGCTTTTTATTTTCAATTGAAAAAGTGCAAGCCTATTAGAGGACAGACTGTGAGGATAGGGACTTATAGTCGCATGGGACTGAGATTTTCAGAGAATTTACCTACAAAGTCAAAAGCCAGGCTTTGGAAATTATGTATCTTAAGCACGTTCAAATGAGAATGAATGAACTGACACATTTTAAAGAAAAAAAAAAGTAATATAGTTGGACTCAGTGAGCTTGTAAGCAGTGCTAATCCTCTGTGTTGATTAAAAATTCTTACTTCAGGAAAGAACTGTGGGTGATATTTGGTTATTAACAGTCATATCCGGCCTTATACTTTTCCTGCATGTTTTGAAAGCTTTAACTTCCAGCCATGGGGTAGCATTGTGGCTAAGCAACCTCCTTGCCAATTTTTTTAAATGACATCTTTTATTATTTTTTTTGTACTGAAGCTGAATTAAGTAGCAACTTCACTAGATAAATAATAAACAATACAGAAACCTTTGACTTAAGTGCACCTGTTAACTCCTTGGCACTACTGCAGCTGCAGGCAGTGTCCATATTTGGGGTTAAGGGAGAATCCAGATCATGATATGAAAGAATTAGGTAGATTACCGTGAAGGGTTTTTTTTTTAATTTTTATTTCCAGAGAGAGATATGATCTGGCCGGAAAATAAAAGGTACTCAAAGTTTGTTCTATAAAGTATAAGGGACAGTTACATTTGTCTATTTTGATGTAAACGATGCAAAATATGTTAGATTTAATTTCAAATTAATAAACTAGGTAGTTTTATGAGTAGAATATGCAAATATCTGTATGGGAAATACAAACAGCAAACTGGGATCTTTTTTAGGATTGCATTTTAGTAGCAGGATTTCAGTGTACCACTGAGCAGCCAGGTATGTCTTATTTTGCCTTTTGAGATGGGTTGCTAATGGTGCTATGAAATACGTATCTTTTGGATTGACGGTTCTCTTGAGACAGATTGAGTTGTAGGCCTCTGAGAGGCCTCTCCACTGTTGCGTGAGGTGATTGGCTAAAGGATTAGCAAGATGTGGGATTATTTTTTTCTCTCTTGCCTGTGGTTGCCAGCTATCTCTGGGATTGTAGTGTGTGAAGCTTAAGAGGATGAGGTTAACCTCTTGAGGGTTTATTCTTATGAGTGTGTAGTTAATCCTTAGAAAGCCTATAAATAACTAGGCTGTATGTTTCATTATAAAATAGAAATACAGACTAGAGCAGAAATGAATGCAGAACTTAGTGCAAGGGAAGAGCTAAGCAGCTGTAGCATTACTTTAGATCCTCCTCAGCCATGATCTGCATTATGTGCTGAGGGAGGGGAAATTGCCTAGTTCTTTTAAATTAAATAAAATGAGATCTAGTGAGCATAAGATACTGTGTCCTCACTTTTAACGTAAACTAGCTAACCCCAAGTCTAAATTACTAAACTCTGGCAATAGGAACTCTATTGTGTGGCAACATTCTGGGTTATTTTCCATATTTTGCTTTTTTAAAAAAATGTAGAAACCCTAACTACGTGCTAGGATTCTGTCAGGGTAGGTGCTTTTAGAATACAAAGGCTCCAGACTTGTAAACTAAGTTTAAAATAGGTAGCAAAGGAAGAGGGTAACTGTCAGCATGACAATTAGTATTCTCAAAATACCAGTCCTCAAACAATGGTCAGATTTTTACTCTTAGTGCCACTAAGTTTGAGGGGAAAAATAAGAAAGCGTTATTGACATGTGTTGGTAGTTTGTCCTATTCAGGACAGAGAACCTGGGAGCAGGTATGTAAAATGTGAACGAATAGTGTTAACCAAACTTGGTTTCCCTTTGACAGACACACACACACATTTTCTGGACCCATGGGGAAATGGAGGACCTTGGAGCAGCAATATAGTGGAGGATCGTGTCTAATCGAGACAGTAATTTCCTGGAGAAGAAGATATTCTCGATCATTGTGAAGAGGGGAGTCAAATGAGTCCAAAAGTCAAATGTAATTGAGCTGCAGGCCAGACCTCCCTTATCTTGCAGGATTTCAGTGTGGGTGGATAGAAAAAGCTTCATCTTGGATCTTGTCCAAAAAAGGAAAACAAAAGATCTTTAGGTGGCTCTCTTGTCTAGATCTAGATCTGATGTCTAAGTTACAAGTCAAAGGTGAGACCAAGTATATGGTTACAAATTTGTGAAGCTAAACAGCTTTCAGGAAAGGAGTGAAAGGCAGACGATTGGGAAAAAAATGCGGTTAGCTAGAGCTCAGACCTGAAGATAATGCAGCTGCAACTGTGGATGTGGAGAGAAAGTGGATTCTGAAGAGATGAGCGTGTGAGGTACCAACAGTGAGTTGGTACCACTCGTTAGATTAGTGTCTACTGAGCAGAAATTGGGGATACATGTACATGTTGAATGGTGTGGAGCTGTAAGTTGGTCTGTTTTGCAGCAGGACAGAGGTGCAGGAGCACTGGTAAGATTAGAAAATACTATGTAAGTGGCAATAGCAAACAGAATATCAGAAAATTCAATGGAGAATATGGTTTCAGGAAGGATTAGGTAGGTAGAAGCAGAGGAGAATGATGTGCTAGAAGAAATGACTCCTTTTTGTGAACTTGACTCCAAGTGGTTCTGTTAAAACAGAGTGGTTTGGAAGGAGTAGTTAGGGTGGAATGGAAAGGGCTAAATTTGGGTCAAAATGCTGGAAGAGTACAGTTCAAGGCAAGAATTTATAGAAAGTGTTGAGTGAGCTTTAATAAAGAGAGTATGGAAGGGCTACTGGAAAGACAAAATGGGGGTGAGAGATGGGTTTGCTTTCAAAAGTGGTTGAGGCAGAGAAGTGACAATACATATATATAAAAAATTAATTGGCACAGAAGGGTAGGTTATTTAATCCCAGAGGAAAGGATTTCTTCCCCCAGAGTGGTTCAGAGCACCTCTCTTGATTGAAGCATATGTAGGCAGAATAGCTTTCCATGTTTGAAGGTAGAGAAAAAGTGGATAATATTCACAAAAACTAAGTTAGCAAGGAAGTAAAAGGAGACAGACTGAAGAGATGGGCATATCTTCTTCTCTCTTACAAATGTCTGCTTTGCATTTGTACTTGAAGTGTGGCAAGTTGGCAAATTGGAGCAGGTGAAGAGTCAGTAGGCTGAGATAAAAATGTGATGTGACCTTCAGTGCTTCTCTTGAAAGAAGCCTGACATATGGTAGGTTTGGAGGAGGAAGGAGTTGGATGGGAAGAATGAATCGGTTGGCCCAGACAAAAGAGAAATTCAGCTGGGACTGCACATGAGGTGCAATCAAGCAAAGTATCATCATGGAGTTGTCCTGGAACATGAGTAGGAATAGAGAAGTGTGTTGGGAGTTCACATGTTGAATGTAGAGCTGTAAGTTGGACTATTCTGCGGTAGGAGGGAGAGGTGCAAAGAATGAAGCATATGGATCCGAAAGGAACTAAGGTCTGGTTTTGAGAAACAAACACTGGTGCACTGAGGTGAACTGTCAGTGTGCTGATGGGGGAAAGGGTGAGTTCTTGGTGTGGACTGCACAGGCAAAATATACCTGTGAGAATGTGACTGTGACAAAGGTGGAGTCAGTGGGGGTAGGAAAGTGCAGAGAGAGAGGTGCAGAGGGGCTGGAGGAAGATACAGGTGGACACAGGTACTGTAAATATAAAACATTGGAAATGTGCAAGAAAACACCAGTGCACTGTGTTTTTCATGGAAGGAAGGGCAAGGCATACTGTTGAGATAGATGGGAGGACTGGAAGAGAAGGGAGAGAAGCTTGCTTTCCTTGTTTGTGCACAGAGTGAGACTAGTATAGGCATTTAGGATAACTTTAGGAAATATTAAAGGCAGGGAAAAGACATAGTTTGCATAGCAGTAGTATTGGGGTAGTAACAGCAAGGATTAGCAAAAGTGGATTGCTCAAATACATGTTCAGAAGTGATCGTCATTTGGTGGGTGGAAGTCATGTATAGGGAATTTCCAAGAATCTGGTCTGTGGCTTGGAACAGTAAATGAAAATCAATGCAACGCTTTTCTCATGACTGTCATATTTGTCATTCTTTTCTTTGATATCATGGAAATGTTTTTGTAGTTAGTAGTAGCTGGGACAAAAGGGTGATGAGCATGATTTAAAATACTATTTAACTTCTGGATTTTAATTTACCAAAAAGCATTTCTACTCCATCATTACTATCTTCATATTCAGCAAGATTTAAATTTCTGGAGACTAAAAAAGCCTGGAAGGAAAACAAATACTTTTAAAGATAATCATATGTCAGTAATAAACCCCCCCTAGAGTAGTATCTTTAAGTTATTTCCAAATTGGTGCATGCTTGAACTAGTTGGGTTTGGCTGCTGTGGTAGCAGGAGCATGCTTTTGAAGTGTTGTTGGATGGTAGTGGCATGCTAACAGTAGCTAAAAAGGCAAATACGTAGATTTGAGGTTACAAGGTGAGTAATAGCAGGAATTCATGGTTGCCCCAGAAAAAAAGTGTGCTGGCAGTTTCTACAAACCAGAAGCAATGTGTGCTGACAGCTTCATTCTAGAGGCTTAAGGTTTGCTGCTTGAGTCTTCAGAGAAAGCAATATGTACTTTTTATAAAGAAAAGCTTTGTTCGGAAACTGACTTACACTTACACTGACAGTGATCAGAAGAATGTGACTGGTTTCAGAAAACCAGCCTTTGTCTTGTCTGGACCAAGAGAATTTAAGGTCGTCTTCTGTGGTTTTGAATTTGTTACTTTCCTTTAGAGTCTGGGAAGTCCTTTGGTGAAGACGTATTTTCCTGCACAAGGATCATTTTTTCCATTTTCACTCTGACTCTACCCCTCCACTCCCTCCTGCCCTGTGGCATCTGTCCTTTATAAAAGCTTCTCTGGTTCTTCCATTGTTGCAGAGTCTTTTCCTCCAATGCGACTTCAGCGTAGCTGTTTGTCCGTTACTTCTTCAGAATTTCGCCTAAGGGGGCAAAACCCAGCATTATATAACCTAAAGAAAAACAAAAACCAAAGCAACCATTATTAGTACAAGCACCCTTAGAACTTGCTTTTCTGACTTGTTTCTATTTCCTTTTTTTTGGATATAAACTGAGACAGGAACTGTTCTTAAGCCAGCCCTGTAATGCATATTTTTACGTATTGTGTAGTGAAAAAGCTATATATACAAACACTCAGGAAAACTTTTATGTTTGTATATAAAAGTATAAACAACCAATATATATCTATTTGTAATATAGACAGACTAGTATATATCATAGAATCATAGAATGGTTTAGGTTGGAAAGGGACCTTGAAGACCATCGAGTTCTAACCCCCCTGCCACAGGCAGGGATACCTCTCACTAGACCAGGTTGCCCAAGGCCACGTCCAGCCTGGCCTTGAACACCTCCAGGGACGGGGCTTCAACAACATCTCTGGGCAACCTGATATGATATATAACATACAGTATATGTAGTATATAATATATTGATATATTAAAATACAAAATATGTCATTGTGTATATATTATACATAAAAATCTTATATGTGTGTATATACATACAAGGTTATGCTAGCGAAAGGGCTTCTTCAGTTCACGGGCTGCTTTTTGTGTTGCCAGTATAGCTGTTGATACAAGCACTAGCTGTGCTTCAATGGGTTTGTACAAGGCACAAGCTACTAAGTTTTAGGTTGACTTGCTGTGCCTAAAAGCATGGAGGAGGGAAGCAAAACCCTTCTTTTCTGTTGGCAAAAGACTTTATGTGAATGCAGCTAGACCGGTGGAGTGTTGATACACCTTGGGGAGAAGATGTCGCTGAACTGGAAGAATTCCATCTGCTGGCAATATCCTGCGTCCTCGCTGCAGGGCTCTGCCGGCGTGGGACGATCCGCAGAGGCTCCGCAGTGTAGCTAGGCTGCTAGTGCAGATCTAATCTTGTGAAAGTGCCAGTCATGCTGGCAGTACTATATAATTATTCCTTCTATGTCAATGGGATGTTAAAAATCTTGACATTTAACAATTATCACTAAACTTTTGTTAAATAGTTAATTGCTGATCACTTTAGCGGATAAACAGCTGATGTGCTCATTCACTGGGTGTGGTGACAAATCATTTGGGTGGGGTCACCCACATCTGTCACTACTGTTTACAAGAGCGATCTTTTTGAAGAGCCCTGAAGTGTAGTGTCTCTTTATCTTCCTAATTCTGGTGTCTGGGCTTGCCCGCCAACATGCCAGAAGGAAGGGCAGAGAAACCTAGCTGTTTAAAGTGAGATGGAAGGGCGCAGCAAAGATTAGAGTTGCTGCTCAGTGTAGTGTTGCGGATAGAGTGCTGCTTGCTTTCTTTCAGTCTGTATGTCTGTTCTATAATGGTGATGTGGGAACTAATCAATGGTTAATAAGATACAGCAAATGTAAAAATAATTTCCAAGGGTTTGTGTTATATTGGGGGGCACTGAAGACCTGTTTCTCAGTTCTATAGGTGTAAAGCTAACTACAATGTTAAAATCTAAAAATGGGATCTTATGATTCAACAGAATTACTGTGTGTGTACTTGTAGGTAGGGTGGTACTGGCTCTGTAATTCGAATTGATAGCAACCCAAGCCTTTCTTGTGTTGAAGGCTTTTTTTCCTCATTTTAAAAAAAGAAAAATCCTCGTGAAGCACAGAACATATTCTAAAATACAAGCTGAGGAATATGTTTAGTATTTGTCTTATATAAGGATTTTAAGGAGCTCTCAAAAATTTCCTCTTGTAGTAGTGAAAAATCGAATTCAGAGTTTTGCTAGGTAGATTCAGGCTTCAGTGTAACCGCTTTGACACTTGTCAGCTGATTCAGTTGCCTTCTGTGGGCTTTTTGGTGGTGACACACGTACATGTACGTTTGCTGGCCCCATGTTAGATCTGTGTTCTTTTCCTGTGTTGTAATTTTTCTGTGGAATCTTTTTTCTCTTGAACTCCACCACCAATCAATAAATACTTATTTTTGTTTCAGAGAAGTTAGTGTGGCAGCTTCGTGACTGCAACTAGTTTTTATTTTCTTTCTTTAGAGAAGCACTTTTAGCCTTATAGCACACGTATGTGGGGAGTTATGCTTTTAAGTGTTTATGCTACCTTTGCTTTCTTTAGCAAGATTAAAGAGTGTAGTTTAATCTCTAATGCAAGGAGGAAAAAAAACAAGCCAGATTCTAGTGCTGGCCAGGCATAGTATTCTATGGCAAA
Source organism: Pluvialis apricaria (assembly GCA_017639485.1). Taxonomy (NCBI): domain Eukaryota; kingdom Metazoa; phylum Chordata; class Aves; order Charadriiformes; family Charadriidae; genus Pluvialis; species Pluvialis apricaria. Next base: position 43,816,210 of record CM030044.1, on the reverse strand, counting down.
ACAGTGTAGCATAAATCTGTAGAAGAAATAGTGAAAAAGGTATGCATCAGTGTAAAAGTGTAGTGAAAGCGTCAGAGCATGAAGTGGTCTTTCTAATCTTCATGACCCGGTTGAAATCAGCATTGCTTCTCTTATTTTGATTTTTCTGAAGAACAAAGAGAACACAAGACTTGATTCCTAAAGGAGGATCCCATGGCAGAGGACTGAAAATGAATTCTGAAAAGGAGGGAAATAACACAGGGAGGAAGGAATCAAAGGACCAAGTAGAAAAAGGAGTTAAGAAAGGAAAACAGATGAAAGACTCTAATTGAGAACCATAAACTTCATGTTTTGCAGTAGCTTCATGGAGTACTTTGGACATGCTGAAGGTCTCCTATCTGATTTTTTTTTTTTTAATAATAGATAAAGGTGGCAGAAGGCCTTAGTTTGTTAGTGTGTTTATAATTGCTGTATCAGCAAAGCAATGAAACACAACTTCTCAGCTTTATTTCAGTTACCTTAGAGATGAAGTTAATTTGTGAGAAAAGGACTGCTTGAGGAGTGCGTGTGTGTGGGAGGAACTGCCTTTATCGCAGTATAGCATCAGTTTTCTGGTTTATGTGAGACAATTTATGTGACCCCTTACTGCTTAAAAAAAGTTGATGTGCAATTGAGACTTATTAGTGTGGTTTGTGTTGTTTGAACAAGTGGAAACAGGAACTGTGAAAAACTTCGAAGAGCCTTCTGTTCAGAAATTTAAGATTTGCTTAAAGCAGATTCCCATATTAGAAAACAGTAGCACAGAACAAACTTAAGATAACTTTTTCATCTTCTTTCTGAATTAAATATTTGCTTTCTGACATCAATTCTCTATATGGTAAAAAGTTCAATTATCTGTTGTTTTTTTTTTTTTTTTTGTGGGAGTGGAAAATAAATGGTAAGACCCAAAGATGCTATCCTATACATCTTCTGTAATAAAGCATGAAAAAGGAACAGGATTTTTCCCATGAGACATTTGGGTCTTTAAACATGCCACTGCCACACAAATTTTACACATATGAAATGTATGGCTTTGGATAGCTTTTGCTAATACTGTCCTTCTGTGGACTTAAATCTCATTTTATGTGGTTTATAGATGGAACAGGCTTGCTGAAGACACTATTTCTTCATTGTGAAGGGACGTTCTCTTCCTGCACGCAAGGCACTGTGGCTTGTTCACATAATGGATAGTTTTCAAAGAACTTCTACAAAACTACAAAGGCTCCATTCTCGGCTCACTAGCTAGGGATGTAGTGGTGGGCACTTTTAAGTTTTACTGTGGTATAGTGTAGCTTCCTATCTGTCAGAATAAAATCTGTGCATTTAGAAGAAGAGGAAGTAAGGCAACCAAATGAACCAAAATACACAGGTGTTTCAAAGGAATTAGGTAGAAAATTAAGCGATGATAGTAGTAGCAGACTCATTTTTCTAAAAGGCATTTAAACAGGAAGAAACAGTAAGCAATAAGAATTGAAGAAACACAGAATCCCTGAGGTTAGATGGGATCCCTGAAGGTCATCTGGTCTACCTCCGCTGCTCAAGCAGGACCACTTAGAGCTAGATGTGCAGAACCATGTCTGTATGGTTTTTTTGAGTATCTCCAAGGATGGAGACTCCACAACCTCACTGGGCAACCTGTGCCAGTTCTTTGTATATTGAAAGGCTGCAATAAGGTGTCCCTGGAGCCTTCTCTTCTGCAGGCTGAATGACCCCAACTCTCTCGGCCTTTCTTTGCAGGAGAGGTGTTCCAGCCCTCTCTGATAATTTTTTGTCGTGCTCCTCTGGACCTGCTCGAACAGGTCCATATCTGTCTTGTGTTGGGGACCCCAGAACTAGATGCAGTGTTCCAGGGGGGGTCTCATGACAGCAGAGTAGAGGGAGAGAATCTCCTCCCTCGTGCTACTGGCCACACTTCTTTTGATGCAGCCCAGGAAATGATTTGCTCTCTGAGCTGCAAGTACACATTCCTGGCTCATGTCCAATTTTTTTTCTCCACCAATATCCCCAGGTCTCCTTGGTAAGTCTGCTCTCAATCCATTCATCCTCCAGTCTGTACTGATACCAGGGGTTGCCCAGTACAGGAACAGGACCAGGACCTTGGACTTGGCCTTGTTGAACCTCGTGTGGTTTGCACAGGCCCACTTCTCGAGCTTGTCCAGGTCCCTCTGGATGGCATCCCATCCCTTAAGTGAATCAATTGCACCACACAGCAAACTTGCTGGGTGTGCACTCAATCCCATTAGCTATGTCATTGGTGAAGATATTGAATAGCATTGGTCCCATTACGGACCCTTGAGGGACACCACTAGTTACTGGTTACTTCTGGAACATTGAGCCCATCACCCTTTTTAGATTGAGTCTCATTGAGTCTTTGGATGTGGTCATCCATCCAACCCATATCTCGCCAATTGAGTGGCAAGGGTGTTGTGTGGGACCGTATCAAAGGCCTTCCAGAAGTGTAGGTAGGTGACATCTGTAGCTCTTCCCAGTTCCACTGATGCAGTCAGTCCATTGTAGAAGAATGTGGATATATTCTTATGGGATGTTGTCATCCTGCAGTATATTCTTTACTGTAGCTGAAATACTCTTTTGAAAGTACCTACAGAAACTTAAATGCAAGTATGAATTAATGGCTTAGACTGTCTAATGAGTTTACTCCTGCTAGATTTGACTGTTGGTAGTGTGGGTTGTGTGTGCAGGGGTTTTTTGGATTTTTTTAGAATGAGAGAGAAGACTGGGTCTGACAGGAGCATAACCTTGAGTTGTTTCCTTTTTTTGGAAGCTTACATTTGCAGTGTTGGCTTTAAGAATCTTTCTAAACAGTGAGGGAGAAGGTTATCACTTGGTCGGCTGGCTGTATGTGCTCAGACAGTGGCCCTTATATGTTCATTTGCCATAGACATTTGATACAGCCTCTCACTTCCTTCTGCTACTTAAGCAAGCAAATAAAAAACCTGAAGATTTCCCTTTGGGAAGTGAGTGATTATGGCAATGAAATTGGACACAGTAATACATGTTTTTGTCTCATGTCTTTCTGCCTGCTTGAGTTTAACAAAATCACTTTTCTTCACGTTTACAGAAGTTGACATGAAATAGTGCCCTTTACATTTTTAGGTCTCTAAATGACTCTTGTGCTTGCCAGATACTTTTTCAGAACACCTCTGTGGAGCTTGGGAGAATCCATTGATAGTATTACTGGTGCTAGTGCTGATAAAGGTTTTGAAAATTTTTCCACTCTCAGGTGTTTATTTAGAAGGGCACAAGAGAAGACAGCAGTTGTAGTCTGGGACCCAGGTATAACCTTTTTTCCACTGTTGATGTACGATCCTATCTGAATTTTTAATTCAGTGCTTTTCAATGGATACTGAATAGTAGTACATCACATCTGTTTAAGAACAGAAGAATGCTCTAACTGTTCAAAGCTAGGAATTCAATAACTAAACCATAGGTGTTCATGACCTCAGTAGAGCTACTTTAAGGTGGGAAGAGGGGTTGTGGGAGCTCATGCTCTATCTTGATAAGCAAGGAGCCTAAAGGAGCTGTGCCATTGTTTATGTATAGTAAGGCTTTGTGAAACAGATTTCCTAACTGTCTCTGGAAGTCTCTGGCAGAGGTTGAAAATTAGTTCCAAATTGTAAGTCCTAGTTAAAGAGCTCTTTATAGCTGGAACTTGCTTAGGGTATTGTAGGGGAAAAGCTGTACTGCCTTTAAAATTCTGAGGAGGTTCTTGCTCAGAGAAGTAAGTGCTGTGCTTTTCATATGTCGATTTTTGGGTCTTTGTGGCATGGTTAGGGGTATATTGGCAAAAAAATTTGAGGCAATAAAACCTGCATCTAGACAGTACAGTAAGCTGAACTTGCCATTTCTTTTCTCCCTTTGCAAATATGAAGAACTTCTGTTTTTGCAACAAAATGGTAGGTGAAGCACTGATGCTTTTAAAATCAATGCTAGGGCTAATTATCTCAGTGCAGTCACTTACATATGCATCATTGCACTCTTCTCTACCTTCCCACTTCTCTATGAAAGTGGACACAGCCCTTGCTCTGCAAGTAATGATAATAATTGCTAGTAAGACAGACCTGTTACTCATCCTTTTTTGAGCACATTTCTTATGGCAGGTGTCTAGTTTTTAATTAAGCGCTAATGAACATGCCTAGTAGACCATGATACTGCTGCCAACTTACTCCGGTTTATATCTCACTGCTGCTAACCTCTTAAAAGGTGACAGAGCAGGCATTAGTGTCTTTGAAGTGATGGGAAAGTGATTATATGCATAACATAATTGTTTCTAGGATCTACTATGGCAAATGTCTAGTTATTAAATACATCTGGTGAGCGCTGCCGTTATTCATCTTGGTCTTTAGTTTCTTCCTTTGTGTGCAGCACATATTCCCTTTTCCCCTTCTAGAAAAAGAATACAATGTATTTGTAACAATTCAAGTTTTTTAAATAAAAAGAGCATGAACTTCTGGAAAGGATCATCTTTATGCGTTAGGGAGAACTTTAAACCTATTATGAATGGGTGATATATAAACAATAAATCAATATGCTTGTCTTAAACAGTAGTTAGCTTCAGATAATAAACATTAAACCACAATATACCTTTGTTGGCTTAAAAAGACCATGATCAGATTTTCAGTCTTAAGCATGTTTAACGTAGTTGGATATTTAAGCATCTTTGGGTACTGTTTTCCTCTGCTACCCTCAGTAACTGTTTTGCAAAGTTGCTAAGTTGTTACGCAGAGTGATGCGTTTCCACTTACCACTGGTGTTCCATTCTGTGCCTTACACCGGGCATTACTCCCCACCCTTCGTATGCTGTCCCGTCCGAGGAGCAGGACATAGCTTTTCTTGTCACGTGTTTTCAGCTTCAGAACCTGTTAGAGGGGATTAATCTGTTCTTCATTTCTGGGGCTATCCTGTGTGGAGGCTACAAAACAGAGCCAGGGAAGCGGTGGGTAACGTGTCCCTAACGGTTTGATTTCTAAAGATGTTAAGCTATCCTTCCCGAAATTGTATGGGGTTAACTTGTTTGCTAATTAAACCAAGCAAGAGAGGCACAGATAAAGGAATCTTCATAGGCTTCCTGAAGGGATAGGGACAAGAGTGGAAACAATTTAACTTAATTTCCGTGTTTTGACCTTCCCATGCCCACACTGAAAAAGAAGCTAATTTGAGCTCACTGTTGGAGAAGGCAGCAGGTTTTTCTCCACAGAACCAATTTGGAAGGGATAAATCACTTTTCTTAGCCAATTGCATGCCACAATTAGGTAATCCAACACAATAGTACAGCTGGGGGCAAGTAAGACCAGTGCCGTGAATGCAGTACAGTACATGTTGTCTCATGGGTAGAGCGCAGATGACTGACCTGGCTTAAGTGGTCAACGAGGAAGGGAACAACGAAGATACCATCTCTCTGAGAGAGCCTGCCAAAACATCAGGTTGTCTCCTGATTTGAGGAAACATGCTGGAAACTGCTAAGGTCGGGACCTATGGAAGCAGACAAAATATTTTTTGGATTATTTTGGGTTGAGTTATTTTGGAGTAACTTGTGAAATAACATGAGCTTGAGTCTAGGTATGATTTTCAGTAGATTTTTCATGATAAAGTCTGTGAGAAGAGACTGTCCTCTTGGCCTTTAGAGGCTGGATCAAAAAACAAAACTAATGAAAAAAAACCAAAACCCAAACAAAAACCCTGCAGACTTTACAATGCTGTTTACTGATACTTCTTCAGTTACATGAACTTCCACTTGCAGTAGCTGCTTGATTTTATAGGGGGTGGTGTACTGCTTTAACTCCTTCAAATAAAAATAATGCTTCCTTCAAAATGTTAGTTTTTGACTTCTTGTAAACACATTAAAATAGAAGAATAAGAGCTACCTCTCATCTTGCTTTTTAAACATACTGAAAAGTTGGCAAGAATCGTGATCAGATGTATGTATTACAGTGAAGACTAGTATGGCTTTTTATGCAGCATGTGAAAAGAAATTCCTGATACATGGTGTGAGAAAGATTTGGTAAACTTGTGGTAAATTTTAAGATTTGTCTTGTATATCAAAAATAAGTAAATGATGGCTGCTTTACAGATGGGACAGCAGAAAAGTAAAAGATTAGCAGGTCCAGTCCAGAGTTCTTCAGTGTCGGTCACTTGTGTCTACATAAATTTATAAACACCTCAAGGCGTGTCTTGGGATGGGGTTAAGAGAAATAAAAGTGTAGGGGCACAGTAGTTACCTAAATGGTAATAAATTAGGTCATTCATGTGCCAGTAGATGTTACTTGTCTTGAAGAGTGTTGGGACCTATGGAAGCAGACAAAATATTTTTTGGATTATTTTGGGTTGAGTTATTTTGGAGTAACTTGTGAAATAACATGAGCTTGAGTCTAGGTATGATTTTCAGTAGCTGTCAGCAGTACTGTAACAACTTTGCCTGCTCTTACATGACTACTGGCGTTCACCAGGTCAAACTCGCATGTCTAGCTGAGCTCATCCTGTTCAGGCATTTGCTTATCTGTCTTCTCTTTGATCCCATGAATTGGATGGTACTTTAGCTTTTTTCATGGTGTGTGCTGTCAGCAGAGGGATGGTGGAGCGTGGCCAAACTGGAGAGGTTTGTTCTGTCTTCTGTTCATATGCCCAGGCATAAAGAAGCAGGAAAGAGGCAGAAAATCTGTTTACCTGTAGCAGACTAAAGGGGAGCTATGACTAAGCTTTATTTTCCAAATAAGTCTGTGCTGAGCATTTTGGAGAAATTAAATGGTTAGCTGAACTTGGAAAATTTTAATAAAAACATAACAGTTTTAACTAGAAAATATTTTAATATCTCAACTATAGGGAAGTCATTCCATTGTAAGGAGTCTGTTTCTAAAACTGCTTATGGGTTATTTTGCCAAATTGGTTATAGGGTCGTATGTCCACTCATTATGATACTGATCTTGCAAGCTGCTTTTGAAACAGGGGTATTTTAATTCATTAATATCATGTTTGTTGTTGGGAGTCCCATGACCTTATTGATGCTATCTGGAATATCTGGATTTTAAGTTCTAAGTTGATTCCTAAACGCAGTGTTACTTCATGATTTTTTAAAATTTTTTTTTCCAAAAGCTTGGCTAACATAAAATATAGATTTAACTACACGAAGTATGAAATTGAGCAATGTCTTTTAGGGTTTTTTTAATATTCAAAATAGAAACCTACTTACTGTTTCCAAATTGGGGGGTGGGAGATTGTGAATTTAAATCAGTCTTGCCAGTGAAACTTGGATTTTTCCCAGAGCAGCAATACTCCTTTCTATAGAAAGGGAAAGGGAGATTCGGGCCTTCTGCTGCTGCTCTTTGTTTGTCACCAGTGACACTGTGGCAGGCAGTAGCTGCCCAAAACAACCTAAAGTAGTTGAAGTAGTTGAGTAGTTCTGGCTGCAGAACAAGTATCCAGCTCGCCTTTTTTTGGTTTATGGGACATGAGCAGAGCTGTCCACAGGCAGCATGACATAATGCAGTATGTATAGTATGGTGGGACAAAGAGGACAAGCTAGATTTAAAACAATCAATCAGATGAAAAAAAATCCCCTGTTGATTCTCAAAAATTAACCAAACTTCTCCCTTCTCCTTCCCAAACCATGTGCTACGCGTTGTTCTTCTGGGGATGATGATACTGCTGGGAGCAGCAGCAGCAGTTGCAGGCTCAACATCTCTCCCATGGCCATGGACCTCCAGTGCCTCTAACGCCGCATCCATCAGGACTTCAGCCTCCTGGAATCCCTCCACTCGGAAGCAGCGCTGGCCTTCTTGCCCTTTCTAGTGCTTTGGGTGGGCAGTCTCACTTGGCAATAAAAGATGACAAGAAGCATCACGATGCAGAACACCACAGAGGTGAGAGGCATGGCAGGCCTGATTAGGACACTGTCAAATTTGCACATTGCTGCAAATTATGTGCATCTCTAAAGAATTCAAGTTATATAGAATGAGGAGAAAAAAAAAAAAACAAACAAAAAACTGCTGGCAAACTTAAAAATGTCTGCATATATACCACTGAAGCAAAATTCAGCTTGGAATTTTTCAGTATTTTAAATGGGGATCGCTAGGTGTCACCTGCTCTATAGTTTGGAGGGCATTTTGACATCCTGGTAAATGCTTAGTTGTAACACCAGTGGCCTGCACCATGTTGTGGAAAACTGTTAAACTGCATAATGGGTAATTTTTTTTTCAAAGAAAGTAATGTTGTTAAATGGGTGGGTGGGAAGGTAGGGGGAACGAGAAGTTAAATTTTGAAGTGAATGTGTTCAAACAAAAGATTTAGATAATTGCATCTGTTACTTTAGTTTCATAGGCTTAAATTCTAGTACACAATTAAATATTGGGCAAAATTGCACTTGACTAATTTTTGAAAAGAAAATAATTTATTCTGTCATGAAATAAAACTAGGCTTTGTGTATGGTTAAACTGTAAATCATGTTTACAAAATACTGTAATTTTCAGGAAATCACTGTATTAGGAATGTGCAATGACTTATATAAATAAAAGCCATTTTAAAACTGTTCGCGGCTTGTGTTCTAATTTTTTTTCCCCCCTTTTTTATTTCTGTTCTTGCCTCTGTGTCTGAACGGGCATGTCTGTGCATTTCTTGGTTACTGCGGGAGCAGACAGAGAGCCAGGCACAGTAAGTACCAACATTCCTGCTAATGTTTCCACTTCTACATAATGTAATAATCAGACCTTGTGCTGTTTGTCTGTTTTTGTCTTCCTTTTAGTCAGTTTCATGGTACTAGGCATGTGTGTTTTTTATTAAGGTATTTCTTATGTGGAACACCAAGTCATTTGTTTGAGGGACGGTATGAATCGGGTTTGTTTCTGAGCAGAATGATTCTGGGGAAGCTTGAATTTTAGTTTGCTTATTGGGGTGGGGGAAAAGCTGCAGATCAAACAGAACGTTGACTGCAGCTTAAAGTATAACATCATTGGTCAGAGTTAAGATTTTCCCTGTAGGATTTTCAGTAATTAGAGTTGCAGAACGGGTGAGAAATTTAAAATTCATGTGTCATGACGGTGTTTGGCCCGAGGAGTTTCTTTAACTGAATCTGTTTAAGCCCTACAAATGTCTTTACTGCTCAATTTGTGCTTCAGCTATAACTTCCATAGCAATACTTTTTTTTTCCCTTTAGAGATCAGCTGTTGTAGAACTGGTCTAAGACAATCTTATCCAAAAAACAGCCAAAGAACTACTTTGTTACAGCTTTTTATACTGTTGTGTTTTGAATGATATTGCTGTATTAATTTGTTGGACATGGGTATGTACAACTTTCATGTCATTTCAAGTAACAAAGCTAGTTCTGCTTAATGATACCATAGGGTGAGCTTGAGCTCTATTTTGTTTCTTTTTTTCAATTAGAAAAAACGAGCTAGGAAAAGTTATTTGACAGATATCTTTACAGTACTAAACTTCTGATATTTATTGCTGCCTTTTTTTTGTTGTTTAATACTAGGGCTTGCCAATTATTTATTGGGAACTTCCTGCATATCTTTTGCGACAGTCTTTTTTGGGTTTAGATTACTAAATAAGAAGCATTAATTTCAGCTTGCTTGATGTTATCAGTAACAGTGTAACTATGGAAATAATTTTAAGCTGGGTTTTCCTGAAGCTTCAGACTTAGTAAGGAGATATTTGTTTTAGTGATGTTAGTCAAGTGCAGGATTCTCAACAACTTTTCTTAAGAGCTAAGGAAGGAGGTTTGTGTGCTTGTGTCCGTTCGCACACATATGTGCACATGTGGGAGTGATGGCTTTGTGTTTTGCTTTATGTTGCCTGTCCTTGCTCTCTTCCCATCCTCCCCTTCCCCCTCTCCATCATGTACTCTGCTAAAGGGATTTTGAGTTTAAAATCAGATGCTTCAGTGTTGTGAAATTTGAACTGTGAATACATCTTGTAGCTGACAATAGTTCTTGCCTATGGAAGGAGGACTGTCAAAAATTAAACCTGGCTTTTGTGTTGTGGGAGACTTGCAGTATCACTTGCTTAGTTTACTATAGATGTCAGTTTTATTTAATTAAAGTACATAAAATTGTCACCATGGTTACTTCTGTCTCCATATGTGTAACTCATGATTGTTTGGCTATTACCTGTAGTAAGCTTTTTTATGCTGGGTTTACCACTAAGTAATCTTTAAACAGTATAAGGCTTTATTTCATAAAAGAACTTTGCCATATGGATATATTGAGTTCAGGTTACTACACTATGGTGGCCATAGTTTGTTTGGTCCTAGTGGAGAATACTTCATGATTAAATTAAACTTTAATAGCTGAATGCAGGTGAGCTTGAACTTAAAGTTGTTTAAATACAGTGTTGCATTAGAATCTTGGCTTAAGATTAAATGATATCTTCAGTGACAGAATCATAATTCAAATGAAAGTTCAAATTTCTGGCTAAAATAATCATCTGGGAATTATTTGCATTTTGACCTTCTGTCATTCTTAAATTTTTAATGGATTTCTTTTTAATATAAAATATATTTTTAAGGATAACATAAAATTGGTCACAAGTACACAAGGCATACCAGCAGCTCTGTTTAATTATTACATATGGTTCCAACTGAGAAGTAAGCTCTTATTTTGCAAATTACTTTATAACATCTGGGTCAGCAAGGTAAGATCAATTTGATTTTCAAAGTAACATTAAGTGTAATGGTGCTGCCAGAAATCCTCTCAAAAGCTTGCTTTCGTTATCTAAGATACCAAAACCCATGCTGTCTGTTAGTTACCTAAACTTACCATGCTATTTGGTATTACTGTGCAGTTCTATAGTATGATTTCCATCAAATGTCTAGTGTGACCTTCTAGTATCGTCAGTAGAAGCTGACAGCATTAAATGTGCAAGTTTGAAAAATTACAATTTAGCGCTTCCCTATTTGGTTTTAAATTGAGGGTTTTGACATAACTTTGAGTTTAAGCATATTGTGGCATATTATTTAAGCATATTCATTTTTAAATAAGATCTAGTTTTATTTTTTTAAAGTCTCCTTATGCAAATAAGGAGTCATAAGCTTTTATGTATTTTATGTTTAGAAATACTTCATGATGCAGTGAGATTCATATATGTATGGAGGAATATAGAGATGTAGTGATTTTGTTATTTGTGATTGTGATCAGTGTCCAGTTTGCCTGTTTTTGCTATATCTAAACAAAAAGGGCTAGATTTTTCTTTTTATATTACTTAAAAGTTTTGGGAAGTAAAGTGAAAGGAAGTTCTTCGTAAATGCATGTTTGAAATATGTAACATTTAAGTTAGTAATAATTCTATACTTCATACATGAACTGCTAAAATTACTTGGTCAAAATTAAATTATAGGACTACATGGATAATGACAGGTGCGTTTTGGCAGATGTATCTCTAACCACCCAAAACTGCGTCATGTTGTTGTGGGAACGCAGGCATCCCTACTATTGTGACATAGTCTGGCTGCAGGTAATGAAGTCGGGCAAAATAAGCAAGTTTTGCAACTGAAGCTTAATAAAGTTTTGGGAGACATCAATACAAAAGAACTTTGTCAACAATTTTTTTCTCTAGGGAATGTACTGGCAACATTTTTCAAGCTAACCTTAGGTGTTTGTTTATCACTTATCTTCCCACTGTTCTAGTATCCTGGTTGGATAGCATAGAAATGCAAATGTCTGAAGCGTTCTATTGTATCAGTAATAATTTGTAGACAGTGAAATGTGACTTCATTATGTGCTTGGGATTTAAGTTTGGTGTTTATCTTTTGTCCCCATGAAAAACATTGAGCTTGTTTTCTAAGGCTTAGGAAGCATTCATAAATTTTGCAATAAATTTTTTTAGCCTTCATTGTTAAGCATAAATGTTGCCATTGTTTTGTAAAGTAAATGCTCTTTTCTTACAGCAGAAAGTATTTTGTGTCCTTAGCTCTCTGTCCTATTCTTCCCCCCCAGGTCTCAGAGGAAGGGGGCATGCACAATTGAATGCTACTTTGTGGTTGACATTATATGCAAGCTGTGTTTGTGTTTTAAGTCTTTTCATCCGGGGAGGGAAATCATAAAAGGAGTTACATGAAAATTGGTGTAGCATGTGTATATTTCTTGGCCTTTGTGAAGAAAGTATTATTTTCCATTATATAGCCTGTAATACAAAAACTTTAATTTCTTTAATCAGTTTTATTTTTATTGGCTCTGTCAACTTAAAAATGAGTCAAATCTTACAATCTTTATGGATGTAAACAACAAATTGGCTTCAGTAGGAGTTGCTCACACAGAATAGCTGTGGGATGCTGTGTTGCAGTTTAGTTTGTAGCTGATACAAGGCAGCACGAGGCTGATGATGAAGGAAAAGAGGATTTGGGTGGTCTGGTATACGTTTTTATGGATACCCAGATTCTTACAAACACTAGCTAGAAAATACTGAAGTCAACAGAAGCCTGATTCTCTGCTAAAGTCTCCCAATTATTGAATCAATGCAGAGTGATTATAATCCATTTAGGCTTCTAGTTTTCCTTGTTCCTAATATGAACATACGAGTATAAATATAACTTAAAATGGTGGGCAAAAAGAGGGTGAAGTCAGTGGCTTTCCATCCCTGGTAATTTAAAACAAAACCTACTGACTTTGTAAGTCCACTTCTGGGTTGTTGACATGTGTGTTTGCAAGAAGCATACTCAGCAAATGGATATTAATGATTCTTGAGTTGTGTAACCTCGAGTGCAATCTTCTTGTGCCTTGCCGGGGGATGGTGAAGCCCTAGTCCCTCTTCCAACATCCGCTATGTTCTGATCAGTGAGTCCTGACAATGAGCAGTGGGACTGCTGCGTAACTGGTGCTTTGGTTGTAGAAGTTAGACTTCATTCTGTTTTGCCTACTCAGCACTTGTTCTGTCTCCACACGGGGATCTGTAGAGAGCACTTGTGTGTGGTGCAGCAGCGCAGGTACAGGGTAGTGGTTAAATTAACCCAGTGGCCCTGCTTGGCGATGCGGGCAAGTGCAGGTTGTCAGCTGTAATAACGGGCTGTAATCGCAGGTGGGTGCCGTTGGTTGGGATGCACGGCGAGCCAGTGAATGGCCAAGCACAGAGCAAGTGCGGGTGTTTGGGGGAAAGGGGAGTGGGAGGGATAAGGAGCCCAGCACTGGAGAAGATCTTAATTGGGACCAGGTGTAGTTAAACCATGAGCACAGATGTGATGTAAATACTGTTATTTAATTGCTGTAATGATTAGCATAAAGTTAATTGTCAGTTCTGTATGTTCTTGTGAGTTGTCTGCGCTGTATTATAACTGGGGCTAAATGAGATACTGCGGGCTCTCAGCCTGTACCTCTGGCGCACATGCTTGTGGTTTGGAAGTCGTTCCTATGGGGAGCGGCATGGCAGTTGAAGGCGTGCATTTGAATAAGACATGTAATATTCCTAATATGGAATCTGCCTTCTCTCTGTGCCTGATGACTAGGTTTTCGTTTCACATTTGCTCCTGGTGGTTTCAGCGTTTAACTTTTGCTGGCAGCAGAGTTGCTTTCGGATCCCTAGTTGCCTGTTATGCAGCCCTTACGCAGTCTGGTGACTTTTACAGGATGTAGTGCTACATTAGGCTTTTCTTCTTCTTTTGGGACTTATTTGAAGAAAAGGGGATTCATGTGAAAAAACTTAGAATTATCTGAAGAAAAATAAAACATTGAAATAAAATTGGTTTTGTTCTCATGTGGGATTCATGATTTACAGATGTTGCATTGGTAATCCCTGACAAATTGAACTCCTAGTATGAAAGCAAGGATTATCCTCAATTATGCATCCAGTCTGTTCAAATTAAGACAAAACAATATCTTTTTGCCCTTTTTTGTACAAACGTGATTATTATTGGAGAACAACCCCTACTGAAAATTTCTGTAGCATTATTACAAAACTATATAAATGCTATACCTAAAATAAAAAATGCTTGTCCTACTTTTGAAAAGAAGTCAGATGTTAGTAGGCCTGGTAGAAGAACTAAACAGATTATTTTTTTTAAAGAGAAGATAAGGAGAACTCATTGTGAAGCTGTTGCTGCTGTCTCCTAGCTGCCCTATGCTTGACAGTGAACATATAGTAAATACAAACTCTACCAGAGCTGAAAGGAGGAATGGTGGCTTTTAGTAGGCTGTCCTCCCTGTTCCCTGAACCCTAAAGTTGCATTGTTAAGAGATGTCAATAGCCCAGGGCTTACAGGATCTTACTCTTTCCCAGATCTTGTTTGTATTTTCATTTATTTCCTTTGTTACTTTAGTGTTCTGGATATACCATATGCACTGCTTAAACAGATGCATATTTTTCATATTGTTGAATGAAATTTTACACAATTGGTAGTTTGAATTATGGTAGTAGTTTACAGTAGCAAGCTGGTTTTTTTTCATCAAAAGTTATACTTTACCTGATTTTAGTCCCAGTTGTTAGAACTTCCTTGTACTCCTAAGGGAACCAAACCAGTAACTTTTTAATTATTGAGTTTACTGGTAAATTTCGCCAGAGTAATAGCATGATCTTACTTGCAACTGCCGGTATAGCTATTGTGAAATAAGCTGCTCTGCAACAGCTTCTAGCGGGGATGCTGTGATTCCAGAGAGCAGTGCTTTAAATGAATGTGGTTAAGTTAGAGAAAGGCAGTGTAAATATGACCATAGGGGAGACATTTTGCAGAATAGGCTTGTGAGGACTGTAGGTTATTGTTATGTGTTTGTGATAAGTAAGCCATCAGTCTTCTGGGGGGGAAAAAACAAATCTAATAATCTTTGTTTGGCATTTAGGAGGCAGTGGGAGCTAGGTATACCTAGGAGTTCCTAGGTATGTTTCACAGTATTGAAATTCTACAGGACAAAGTGTACAGAGTAGTCAGCATTGTCTAGCTAGACTTTATATTAAACCAGAAAAAAATACCAGCCGTTGTAGTTACGCATATTTGATGCCAAAATTTGCAAGCTGTTCTTTACACTTCTGTGTAGTAACTTCAAATAGCAGGGCTGCTAAATTTTTTCCAGCTGCTGCCCCTCTGCCACCTTTCCATTATTCACGCTTAATTTTGGCAATATAAAATGACAAACTGAGTTCATTCACTTTGCTACATTTGCCTTCATTATTTTATCTAAGCTCTTTAGAAGTAAAATAGATTTTTTTTTTAAATCATTTTTGTTCCGCGAAGTATCTCTTAACTAAAAGACTTTCCTCCTTATGAAAAGACATTAGCAGAACTCAAATCTGTGGTCTTGAATTGACAGCGTGCTTCTTAAGATGTTTCTACTGCTGCAGACATGATGGATTCGATATTAAAATGTTGAAGATGGGTTTTAATGTTTTTTCAAACTAGTGAATCCCTGAGTTTGCATCTGGGAGGAGATGAGGGGTTAAATTCAGACTGTATTTGTCAAGGCAATTAGTTCAGTGATCCAACAAGCCCACCTTTTAGCTGCAAAACATTGCAGTAAAGACATTATTTTGAGCTTCTTTATACTGAATTTCATTACACCCTCCTATATGCTTTATGTAAGCCCCTTGGCATTTGTTTAGCTTGAATAGTCATGAATAAAAGAGCTTAGAGTTCGCTTTAAAGTGCAGCTTCTGAAGTAGGAAAAAGAGGATTCCGATTGCTTTATGTACCCTGTTTTGTTTTCCTTCTCCTTGGGACTAAACATTAATGTCTGAGCAAAGCTACTGTGGTGTCCTCAGATTTTAAAGGGCACGCCAATAGCCAGTGCCCAGTTCACTGGCTATTTAGTATATGTTTATGATATATTAAGAGTAAGTGTCTCTGGTTCTTGGGTAGACCTAAGTATTTCCTTTGAGGGCTTACACTTACACCATGGTCATAGTATATATGTCGGTATTAGGCTTTTCTCTTGTGAGAGATACATGTAAGTGTGTAAATACGTATTTACTTATATATTTATGTGAGCATATATTTATTTATGTAAGCATGTACTTGGCTTTTAGGAACTAGGCTTACCAGGTCTTTGTGAAAGGAGATTTTTTTCTCAACTCATTCAGTATTGTTCACAGCATTAACACATCACTGAACAAATTGCCCTCTTGCATATGCTAATCCTGCACTTAAAAGAACTCATTGTAACTCGTTTTAATGCTTTAGCTGGAACGGAGATGGAGATGGGAATCGCAGGCATGTCAAATTGTCATGTGACTGAAAAATGTCTAAAATGCCTTTCTCTTTGGGTCAACAGTTTGTACTTAGCATAACTTAGCATGAATGAAAGCAGTCCATGTAGTTTGAGGAAAAGATTAGTCTTTGCTTTTGTCTTTTGTGTGTGTGTGTTGGCCTCAGTTTTTCAGATCAAGTTTGATTAAACAACACTTTAGCCTTAATTTCACACTAGTAGTGAATGTTATGCTGGAAGTAAAAATATTTGATCTTTGTTTGCAATACATTTGTTGAGGGCATCCAGTTGGAGTTTACGGCAGCTAACAAATGAGTACTGCATAACTGGATTTTGTAAATATTTGTTTTTTTAAGAGTGAAAGGCAAGTTGCCATAAAGCTATGCATGCCTGCAGGTGTAAACATACCAAAGCTTTATCTATTTATGATGGTCTAGAAGTGAGCAATCAATCAGATTATATTTAGTAAGTCCCTTTTATCGTATGGGATCTGTATATTTAAAAAAAAAAATAATAAAAAAAAATCATTGTTACTTGCTCATGAATAAACAGCAAGCCTGCTTCTCCTAAACAATAAATTCACTTGAATGAAGTAGTTAAATAGATGGTGACTGACAAGTGAACTAAACTTTTGATAAGTTGAACAATGAAAAGCCAAGCTTCTTAGAATGCATGAAGCTGTACATGTTTGCCTGGAGGACTTTGAGTTGAATTAAATGGAATGAAAGGCTATGTAGGTATCACATTTCTAAAGCATCAATCACATCTAATTTGAGTTTTTAAGCATATGTGAAAGAATCTTGAAAGGAATTTTTGATTTACCTTGTTTTTTGTCTTTACAGAGTAATTCTCTGTTGGTCCCGGACAGTCTGCGAAGCACAGATAAACGCAGGAATGGCCCTGAATATACCAATGACATCAAAAAGAGAAAGGTGGATGATAAGGATTCCAGCCACTATGTAAGCAAATCTGTGTCTAAGAAATGATTAATTTATTTGCACATACCGTGCTTGTATGAGGAGTAAAAGAGCTGTGAAGAACAAGGCAGTGCGTTTCCTATGGCTGACATATTACAGGAATATATGTGCCAGAGAGACCATTATTCATATTGTGGCAAGAGCTGTGACTCAATAGTTTGGGCTATTGTCAAGTAATACTCCTCAACAGGGAATAATGAGCCAGGAGTAGCTGTTTGGGGTTCACAAGTATTTTGAGACATTTCTCAGAGTTTGAGTAAGAGATCCTTTCTGGACTGCTGTAAAACCTGCAGGTTTGTTTGAAATGGAGGATTTTGTTGATCTGGGGGGGCGGGGGGGGGGGTAGTACATTTTTCTGATACTAGCTGTTACCACTTTGAGTAATAATTACCATTTGCAAATGGCAAAGGTTACAAAGCCGTACCAACTAACTAAAATTTGCTTTTGGTTGATATGGCAGTGTCAGCGGAAACCAAATTGAAATACGAAGAAGTTCACAGTTTGTGTTCTGCATTTTTGACTAGCTTGCTTGTTGCTTGGTTTCGAAGAGGCACTTCAGTACAACAGTGTGGTGTACCTGAACCACAAGAGGTTCATAGGGCTTTCAACTTGAAGGCTAAATGCTCAGCCAAATCACAGGATGATGCTTGAACAGGCTTTAGAGACTAGAACTGGTGTGAAAGAGTACTGAAAAGCAGAACTTAAATCTAACAGAAGGTATTATTCTGTGACGTAGCAATAATGTGGCAAGTTGTCTGGTTTATATGAATCCAGTCACTGATTACTAGTTACTTCCTGGTGACTGAAACCCAAGAGGAAATTGGGTGTTACTTTTTCCTTGGTATCTGGTATTTCTTTCCACGTGGACCCAAATATCCCTGAGTGTCTATTGGATATCCCTGGAGCTACTGACAGTAGTAGCAGATGGGGTTACTTTCCCCTTTATGCACATTGTGGTGTTGCAGGACTGTTATGATTTTGCAAGTTGTATTTCCAGCCCTTTCTACTAATCTTGCTTTGATTACAGAAGGGTTTGTCAAACTTCCCCATGTTAGTCCCTCAGCTTTGAGGGTTTGATGAGCATTTTTCATTTTAAACATTTGAAGAGTAAGCATTCTTAAGCAAAGTTTGATATAAAAAAAAAAAAAGAGAAAAAGCTTAACTTGCTTGTTTTTCTTGTATTTTCTACTGGCAAGAATCAGAAAGGCTATTATTGCACTGTAGAAGCAGTTTATTTTAATCCACATTTTAAATGTGTGGTTCTGTTTGCTTGAAATGGATTTCACAGATAAAAGCAGCATCAAAATAAAGAATTGAGCAAAACAAGGATATTTGAAAGTTCCAGATTTACTCTAATATGGAAGATGATCTTTCTTTTTAAAGGTTCCCTGATTCTGCAAACACAGAGTTGCTGATTTCAAGCTCATTTTAGATGAGGCTTTTGTAGGTATAAGGAAGTACTGCTTTTTGTCAGAAGGGAGATAAATGAGTTGTAGGAATTGTTCCTTTTGGATATAAGATGCACAATGCATTTTTTTTAATTTATTTTTGACTTCTGACTAATTTTCATGTTAGGACCTGTATAGTTTCAACCTGTGGGTTTGTTATTGAGGAGAATCTTCTCATGTGTGCACATATATAAGTGTAAATATATATCTATATCTATAAATAGTACTGATAGGAGATGCCTTTGATAGTCCAGTAAATTTCTGTTTCTCAAGATGACAAAGTCAGTGGAGTGCACTTAATCATTGCTTGGCAGCTATTTTTGCCCGCCTCAAGGGCAGTATTTCTGGTAAATAAGTGTCCCACCTACTGTGTTCCCACATGCTCAAATGTGTTCTAACCTATTCTTGCCTTCAGGGTGCTTCATACTTTTATGAGGTGGCAGATAACTGGGGCTGAAGCTTTCCTGTTGCTTCGCCTTTTTGCACCCTTTGGTTGGACAGCTTCCTAAGTGGCAAATAGAGCCACCATTCTGTCTTCAGTGACACTCATGGGCCCCGACTATGTTTGTGGTATTTCTTGGAGCAATATTCAGTTGCTAAAGCAGAAAGGAAGGGTTGCAACTACCTGTTGGAGGTTTTTAGGGGTTTGGTTTTTTTTTTTTGAATGTTTATGTCCTGGAGTGAGAGGAAGGAACTGGTGTTTTACTTTGTCTGCCAGTGTTAAGTGCGATAGGCCAGACACTTTGAAAGCAAGAAATGGGGGACAGTTTGAGCATGTCTGTTTTGTTTATATGTCTGATTTGTTTGCCTAGAAAGTTTTTACCTAAAAGTATTGTTGTTGGAAATGTCAAACTTGCCCACATGAAAATTTTGAGTTTTGTCATTCACTTGATTTTATTTTTTTTGGTGTTTTTTGTTGGGGTTTTTTGGGGTGTGGTTTTTTTGTTTGTTTGTTTTGTTTTTGAGTCAAGACTCACCTTCTGGTTGAACCACCATGGGGCACTGTGTGGAAATCACTAGACCACTGTGTATCACAGGATGTGTCTACTGCGGCATCCCAGCCTGTTTTGGAGATAGGCACCTGGAGGCACTAGAGTAACAGCTACCATGAGGCACTAGAGCAGCTCAGGTGAACACAGATTTTTGTGAAACAGTCAAAATGCAGCTTGACAAGCCACAATAAAACATTTTGGTTTGGGAATGTCAAAGTATTTTGTTTTTTAAGGCAGAAATGTTGAAATGCCACGGCATTTCTGAAGCTTTTGCTTCCCCAGAACTTTCTATTTGAAAAGTTTCCTTTCTGGAAAAAAGAGAAAAATTGTCCTATCACTTTGAGGAAGTTGGTTCATGAAACAAATGCCGAAAACTTCCAGTTTTCTGCAACCTGTTTTTTTTTTTTTCCTTAGGTATGCACAAGCAGTAATTTCCATAAGATTAACATGTAAGATCAGCATATGAACAGAATAAGTTTCTTTTAGGAGTAGTGATAACACTGTTTATGAAGGTAATAAGGAGGGGGTTTGGACCATCTTGCACTGATGGTGAGACGACCACCTTTCAACTAGTTCTACCCTATTTGGGTTTTATTATCGAAGCAGAAATAAGGTGTTGTGTTCCTATTTTCATTGTTTTCCCTATTGCTAATAAGTAATGAAAGGCTGTTTGCTATTTGCTTAGGAAGAACAAAAAATGTCTGAGTAGATGCGTAGTCTTTCTCTCTGGGCTCTTAATGTACTAATTGAAATGAACACTATATTTATTTATTTTTAATAGGACAGTGATGGGGACAAGAGTGACGATAACTTGGTTGTAGATGTATCCAATGAGGTAACTTTTTTCATTTTTGTAGTCTTGACGTTTGCCCAAAGGTTAAAGGAAAAGTGCATTTAGCTGCTAGAAGAAAAAGAATCCTCTGTGTGGATATGTTAAAATATTCACAACTTCTCCTTTTTGTTAGTACCACAGTTACTATGTCTTCCTCTGAGCTTTATCTGGTTGCCCTCTTGCCTTTTTCTTCTACTGCTTTGTCCACGTCTGTTCTCTCCGCAGTTCTGTTCTGATGCTACACAGCTGCTCTGTAGTGGAGAGAGTTGTGGTGAGATGCAGGTAGAGGGCTGAGGTTTTCAAACTGCTGTCTTCAAATGAAAAAGGAAGACCATACCTAACCTTGTATTTAATAGTAGGAGTATTATTTAAAACATTTTTGGTACCTTAAAAATGACTAGTATTGTAATGTCCTACCTTAAAACCAGCATTTTTCAGAAGTATTTGGGTTTTAGCGTGAAGTCAGCTAAAGTCATAATTAAGTCAGCCAATTCACAAAATTTTCAAGAGATTGTAGCCACTTTTTTTTTTTCCTCCGGGACAGAGATTTGGCAGTGGCATCAAGGTGAAGGGACAGGCCTTCCCTTTCCTTCATCTTGTATTTCATACAACAAAGAGAACTGGGAAGCCTGAATATGGTAGCGAGATTCTTCTGCTCTGTGAAAAGCACAGGGAGAAAAGCTGACAAAGAAGTGTCTTCAGCAGCTCCAAGTGCCCAAATGATGTCAGCCAAGTAGAAAAATGGGTATTCAACTAGGAATTTTAGTAATCATTTCAGAAGCCCTACTTACAACAACACTGCTCAATAATCAATCAGTAGACTTCGTGCCCTCTTGTGAGGACTGATTCCTCCCTGCTGCTATTCTCATGAGCCAAAAGAACATGGAGAACCTGTAGAGCTCTGTTCTCATGGCATTGTAGCTTGCTGGGCTGGCTATTTCAGGCTAAAGTAAATGCAGAGAGTGCCTCTGGAAGAGAGAAAGATGATCACCAGAGAGGTGATTTCAGTTTTTACTGTAGATTTAAGTAGTGAGGCAACTACAGATGGTATTTAGAAAGAAGTGACATATTACTGCATATAAAGCATGCATCTTTATTTCTTCTTCTGAAGATAGGATTGAGCAAGGTTTGTATGGCCTAAAAGATTATTGAAATGTTTGTTGTCACTAGCAGCATGTGGAGAGCGTACATGGAAAAAACAGTGTAAACTTACCGCAGTTACTGTTGGTCTTTCTTGCTGTTGTCACGTGTTGTGTGTGCTTGCCTTAGTTTGTACCTAGGTATACTTAAGATTGCAAGCTCTATGCTTGGAAACAGTTTATGATTACATGTAATGTGAAATAAAACCAGATTGCTTACTTATGTTTCTAAATTGATGAAGGGATTTCAGCTCTCTTTCTGTAGAGATAACAAAATGTCTTGTCATTTGAACTTACTGGTTAAATTCTTCTAGATTTTTTTCCCATAGACTCCTTAGTGGTGTTTGTGTATCAACCCATGACATGGTTATGCGCTGTTCTTCCCTTCCCGCTATTTTAGGATCCTTCCTCCCCAAGGGCAAGTCCCACTCATTCACCACGTGAAAATGGTATAGATAAAACCCGCCTGCTGAAGAAAGACGCCTCTAGCAGTCCAGCATCTACGGCCTCTTCAGGAAGTTCCACTTCCCTCAAATCCAAAGAAATGAGTCTAGTAGGTAGCAATCTGTTGTCCAGATAAGTGTTCTTCTTTCTTGCAAACTTTTCATTTTCCTGCAACAGAAAGTACATGGCTTTAAACATTTGAAGCTGAAATAGACTGTTTTTTCCAGACCTTTGTAGTATTATTCAGCTTTCCTCCCCAGCAGTATTTGCCTGCTTCATTTTTATTTTTTTAGATTTCCTGTGTTTCTGTCAAATGAGTTGCAAACTTATTATACAGTACAAGAGTCGCTTAAGCATTGTGTATATTTTTTCTTGAGCAATAGCTGATGGTTTAACACATTCTGTATATAGTTGCTAAGAAGTTCTCCAGGCTTTTGTTAAGCTCTTCTAAATAAGCTGTTACTTTTTGAAAACTTTTCTTGCAGTATCAGTAATAATTTTATCAGATTCTCTTTAGATTTTGTGTTACAATATTTTGATCAACTATGGTGATACTTTGTTTTTGTACTTAGATTTGCTGTGTCCAGTGATAATTGAGACAGTAATGATTTCAAGCTAAAATAATTTGGTGATGGATACTGTATTTTCCTGAAAAAAAATTAGCTTAGGCACTTTTCATGCCAATGGAAAAACGAAAAATAACTTTCTACGTTTCTTTTCTTGTTTTAATTTTGGCAGCAATCAAAAAGGTCAGCATTTCTCTCTCACAAGTTAATGTCAGCATTGCGTGGATTTATGAAAATTGGCTGAGGGACTAGGTAGTAGGTGCCCAGCATCCCAGCTGCTGTTGTGATAAATTGTATAATATGGACTGGATTAAAAATAATACTCATTTAATTTGTTTAATGATACCAGCATGAAAAAGCCAGCACGCCTGTTCTGAAATCCAGCACACCAACTCCTCGCAGTGATGTGCCAACCCCAGGCACTAGTGCAACTCCAGGACTTCGTCCAGGCCTTGGCAAGCCTCCAACAATGGACCCTCTGGTTAACCAAGCTGGTAATGCATTACCTCACGTGTTTTTATGGTTCCAAAATTAATCTTTTTTATTATGTATGTAGTTCTGTGTGAATGTTAACTAAATGTATTGCTTTGTTCTTGATATCAAGAGAGGGCTTGATGAGAAGCAGATGTTTGGATTATCAGAGTTTGAATATCTTTCTATCTCTTATCCTTGTTTGTTTACTTTTGTCTTTATCTTTTTTTTTTTTTTTTTTTTTTGCAAATAATCCAGAGACTGAATGCAATATAAAAAGACTTCTCAGAAGTTTCTGGTACTTATTCTGAAAGCAATCTCTTCTCCAGCTCTTTGTCTGAGTCTACTAATATTTGCTGCAGTGTAAATCTTGACAAATGCAAGGGAAAGTTTACTTTTGCTATTCAGGCTGGTACAGCACAGTTGCTTCAGACATGAGCTGTGTAAACCATGTCTGTCAGCTTTACTGCTTAATTTGGCAAAGGAGAGATTAATGTAAACAGGAAATATTACAGAAATGGAAATAGGTAATGCTAGAAGAGGTTGTTAGAAGTAATCAGCAAGTTCAGACTTCAGTAGATCTTATTTACACTGAATGAAAAGAGGTGGTGGTAGTGATAAATTATGGCAATGTTTCTTGGCAGCGTGTGTGAGAGGGGAAGGCGAGGTATTGTAGGCGAAAGAAAAGGTTTGTTTTCTTCCCTGTACACAGAAATATATAAATAAAACTACTTGATTTCATTATTTCGTAGCTGCAGGTTTGCGGACACCGTTGGCAGTACCAGGACCGTACCCTGCTCCATTTGGGATGGTCCCTCATGCTGGCATGAACGGAGAGTTAACCAGTCCAGGGGCAGCTTATGCCAGTCTGCACAATATGTCACCACAGATGAGTGCTGCTGCTGCGGCAGCTGCTGTGGTTGCCTATGGAAGATCTCCTATGGTAGGCCATACGTTGCATGCAATCTCAGTCATGTGCGTTGTGGTTCGCTGAGAAGAGCTCCTTGCTTCATTTAGCACTGTTGAATTCCCAAGTTATAACAGCACCAGAGGCTTGACAGCTTCACTGTGCGTTTCACTTTGCTGCGTGGCTGGAGAAACAAATTCGCACCTTGAAAACAAAGAATCTTGGTGTACTTATGTATTTTTCTTTTTTTCTTCACCTTCATCAGTGCTTTTACTGATTAATAAATGCAAAAAAAATACGTTCTGCTTTAAATGAAAAGGTAGTTTTGGTAGCTACAAAGCATTTCATTGGTGCTGCGGCCACCTGCTTTTCTCCTGCTCAACCAGATTTGTGTTCCGTACAGACATACCAAATTAATCTTGAAGCATGTAGAAGTCTTTTTATCTATGTCTCTGTCCTTGTGTTTTGTTTTTTGTGGAAATTGACATGAGAAGTTGGTCGGTGCATGTCTTGGAGCTCAGTGGTAAGGTGTGTTAAGAATAGTTGCTGTTGTGGGTGTAGTAAGTAAATGGAGCATAGTAGTTACAGCTGCTGTGGAGCAGAATAACCTAGGGGCCTGATTCTGCAAACATGATCTGGATGGCAGTTTCATGCATAGACAGATTTACCTACTTGTGAATTTGCAAGCTTGGACTCAACCGTGTAATCATATCATTGTTATAGATACGGCTGCCTTTTTCAAACTGGTAAGCGGGGCTTTTATGTGACAACGTGGAAATTCCAAACAGCATATGTGCTCCTTAAAGCAATAAGAACTTTAACTCAGGTATAGCATTCAGAAGAATAACTAAGCCTGTTTAGTCCAGAATTTCTGCTTGGATTATCTGACGTACATATTTATTCAGGTTGCAAAAGTTTAGTGGAACTGCAGCCTGTAAAGGGAGCGTTAGTGTATTTAAGCTGTAGACAAATTTGTCTGCATCCTGCAGCGCAGCTCCATGAGAGATCTCTCAGCTGATGTGCCCAACACCGTGCAGCGTGAAGCCATGCAGAGATTCTAGCTGGGGCCTGAAGCTGCTTTCCAGCACCGCGCTGTGCCTGCCCTGGGTACGCGCTAGCTGTCGCAGAGCTGAAGAGCGCTGGTGTGGCTACATGCCGGCACACCGCGGACTCTAATTACAGGGCTAGCTCTGTGCGAACACCGGGGTATTTGTGTTATGCTTGGTGGTGTGAATGCATGATATACATTATTGGTTTTCCGTTCACATACACATACTTCTAGCAGAAGCATGCCTAGGGAAAGTGTCTTGTTTTTTCCCCCCCCTCTATGAAAGGACATGCGCTTACCTAATGCTGTGGGGAAAAGCCACATTTTGGTTAAAGGCATAATATTTTGGGGGTGAAGAAAAGGGGCTTGCCAAATGAGAAATTGCAAGTGTGAGATTAATTCATTTTTCATTGTCAGGTTGGGTTTGATCCTCCTCCTCACATGAGAGTACCTGGAATCCCTCCAAATCTAGCAGGGATTCCTGGGGGAAAACCGTAAGTAACTTTTAATATTTTGATAACATATGCAATATCTAGAGAGAATAAAGCAATCTTGTGTCGGTAAACAAGAATTCCAAAGGCGTTAGTGTCTGGTTGTTCCCAAGAGATTGTTTCAGGCTTCTCCTGGTAAGAGGTGCGGCATATAAATTCTCAAATGGTAGTTGTCATATCCCAAAACAGGTGTGCATACACCTATTTCTGAGGAAAAGCTGTTGAAGGTGTACTTTAAGGTTTTTTATTTCCTCCTTTCGGGGGGAAGTTAAGGGGACTACAAACCGGTAGACAGTGGTAAAATGTGTAAGATAAAAACATCCTGAAACTAAACTCCGTGCTATACTGAGCATAAATGTGTAGTGCGAACTCACAGACTCCTTGCTCTGGCACCTGTCTTATCAGGCCTGAGAGTTTGCAACTGTTGATCACAATGGATATCTGAAGCAGTTACTTTAGCAACTGATGCACACCTTGCGTAATGGAGCAAGCTCTTCAAAATGCTTGTGTTAGGGTGCAGTTGGAGAGCAGAAGGATGATGAAGCAGTTGCATGCAGCAGGTGGTGCATAGATGTAGGATAACTTTCACAACAGGTTCTTTCTATTTAAAAGTTTTTATTATTGATGAAGGGGTGGTTAAATAAAATAGCTCTGCGATGCTGTGGCTTATTGATGTTATAATAAAATAACTTCACCAAAACAGCATATAACAAATTTTCCAGTAATTTGGCTTTGGTAGACTGTTGGGACTGAGCTTATCCATGTGCAGTTGAGTCATGAGCATGTATGATGTCTTAAAAAATGTATTTTTTTAAGGTATTTCTGGAGAACTAGTCTATGCAGGTACAAACAGAGCATAGACGGCAAATTTGATTAATCTGTTTTCTTGGAGAGAGTAGGGCAGAGAATTATAATGGGGTTTTCAACACTCTGTTAGAACCTGTTCTTTGTCCCTTAACACTTGGCATTCAGTCCTGTCTTCACTTTCAACAGAAAGTTGCAGTTAGAGTAGTTTCTCTCTGTCTAGGTACTTACATAATTTTGAAACTCACTTAGCACTTTGCACTTCCTATGCTGGGTACATACTGTCTTTAATAAAATCTGTCATGGTTTAATTTTTCCTTTTGCAGCTTCAGAAAAGTTCAGAAACTTACTTTTAGGATACTGTCTAAGTTATAAGACACACTGTGGTGAAAGTTACGCGCACGTGTATTTCTGTTTGCCTTCATTTTGAACTCCTGTTAATAGCTAGTGATATGTTGTAATGCTAGGTGTGCAAACATCGTTAAAAGTACACCAGATTACAGGCAAAAAAGTGTGTATTTTCTTCTACTCTTTTCCCATAACAGTAGGAAAGCAGCAGGCTTAGATTAGGAGAGCCATCCTGAATGTGTTTTCGTTGTTATCCACCGTGCTTCTGAGAACAGACTTAGCTATCTGTTGGCAGTGTGAGAAACCTATTAAATCTTGGATTTACTTAAAGAAAAGTTTGTGGTATGTTGACAAGATTACTGAAGTGAGGGCTCAGTGAGTTGGTGTTATGTATCAGATGGTGGTGTATTTAAATTTAGTACAGTAAGGAACAGGCTTTGTTCTCAAAACATTCTTTTACTAAGGGTCAGACTCATTCTTGCTGACTTTAGGAGAATTTGGCATACTTACATAAAATATTTCTAGAAAGTGCATAATCCAGTGGCTGTAAGTTTTTACTTTTAAACAAGTATATTCATAAGCTTCCAATGGCTTATTCCATCAGTAATGCCTGGCAGTGTTTTATATTATAAGCTATAAAAACCTATTTTTGTTCAGTCAGAAACTTTCTGTGGCTGATTTCTAGATGTTGCACTACTCAAGGCACAAAAGCAGTGCATGTATGCTGCTATACTTTGTATCTTGGTATTTCATAGCTAAATTGCAATCTGCGTGATTTTCTCTTTTAAATATTTTTATTTAGTGTTTTCAGTACTTTATTCACACTGCTTCATAGATCACCTACTTTGGTAGACACTCCCTACTCTCCACTTGATTTGATGTGTTCTGTAATGTTTTTTGTGGTCGTGTTACTTGGACTGAGTCAGTCATTTCCTCTGAAGTGACTTCTTTGCTTATCTTTATTGTAAGTGAGGCAAACCTGAAATTCCATAAACTGATCTGTTATCTTTCCATTGACAGCTTTAGAATGATCTCTTGTTTTAATCCTGATTGGCTGCAGCTAGCTAGATGCCATCAGCTACCTGCAGCATCTTTGTGTATCTCTTACCTACATTAGGCAAGTCTCCTATATTTTCTGTACGAAGTACGTGGGTTGTATGATCGTGCAGGCTAGTGGGGTACTCCTGATTTGTTTTCAAAATCTGCCTATTCCTAGAGTGCAATTAAGGTGCTACATTGAATTTGTTGTACGAGATGTGGAGTTCTAGTCTGAGTCTTGTTGCAAGTGATACAGAGACTTTTCAAATTGAACTGTTGAATCCCCAGCCATATGTGTGTGCTCACGGCTGCACACTTTTATCAATGGTTATACTGAGACTGTTTTTTTCACCCAGCTCTGCTTGCAAAAGAAAATTAAGTTCCTTTCTTTCCAAAGGAATGACATTTCTGATAGCACCTAGTTTTCTTTTTAACCCCTGTGTATTCTGAGATGTGTTAATGACTAGCTGGTTAAAAAAAAATAGTAGCCTCTTAAGAACCCACTCCTACTTGTCTATCTGCTTTTATCAAGGGACTGTTGTCTGGAAAGCTTGTCTTTTGCTTGCCTTGTTTTGTAACTTGATTAAATGTAAGTCTTTACTACCATCTTCTTATGTTCCTGAATGTGAATCCTTCAGTTTTGCTCTTTGCGATATAACCTTGTTAGCAGTGGTACAGATGTACTTGGGAAGTTGGGTGGCAATCTAGAAAGTCAGTGTCTTCAGCAATTTCTTAATTATACAAATAAGCTAGTTTTGCATTTGGTAGCAGGTTGTTTTGTTGTTGTTTTGGTTTTTTTTTTAATTATTTCCTTTGAGGCTTTTCAGCCTCAGGTTTTTTGTATTACTTTGATATTTTGGTGTACACACATGATCTCATTAGTTGTTTCCTCTCTTCAGCTGTTTGTAGTTCAGTAATTAATTTTATGGACAAGTACTTGATATCTATGTGTGTATGAATGTGCATAAAATAAGTTTTCGTATTCTTGGTTTCAAAGTTGATTCCCATCAGTAGATTATTTGTTTTTTAGCAGCTTTTCTGGTTTGGGGTTGTATTTTTTTCAGGCAGGTGGGTGGGGACAGAGGCCGTGTTTTTTTCTTGGAGGTTGCCTTGAGCCACTACCTAATCAATAATTATGTTTGTCTTATGCTGGGGGCAGGAAATCAATACTAGTTTTGAGCACGGACATGTGGTTTCTGAGTCTTGCATCCTGTCATTTTGATACATTTAACTATGCCCTGGACTGCAAGTTCTTGGTATGTTGCTGTGATCATGTTTTTTGCTTTGCATAGCCTGTCTAGCAAGGTACTTATTTAGCTTTTAGTCTTCTATAGCTGCTAATTTAATGTTCTTGATGATTTCTCCTTCATGTGAACCATACCTTCTAATAGTTGGATTGTGCACTGAACACAAATTTTCAAGCTCAGTGGTAAGATTTATGTCCACAGTATTGCTTTCCTGGTGTCTAAAATTGTGAATTAATGGTAGCATTGAGGACAAATACATTTCTCAGTATTTTTTTTAAATAGAGCCTTAATTGAAGCCCAAGGTGTTATACACAGACACCAGAAGGACCTTGGAATATGTTTCTCTTTTTAGTAGGAAAGGGAAATTTCATGTGGAAAATGTTAACTCTTTCAGTTTCTAGTTATAAGCTGACTTTGTGTTTTTGGAAGGGAGTAGTATACTGTTCTGGAATTGCTCAAGGCAAAAATGAAAAAGATTTCAGTTCTCCTATTCTTCACACTTGTTCAGTGAGTGTACAATGAGGAATATTTCAAAGAAAGGCTAATTTTACTGTATTCTAGAATAACAGGTTGTTCCCCCTCTGCCTGTGTACCTCTGGATAGAATTATTTGATGACACATATGAAGTCAGAGATTTTGTTATTTCTATACAAATGTCTTTATCCTTATTTCTTGGCATTTTGTCTTATATAATGAAACTCCATGCTCAAGATATTCACTGTTTGTTGTGATAACTACAACTAAAAATAAGCTGGAGTACAAAGAAGAGCTGGAAGTAAAATGCAGTTACCAGTAGAAGGAACTGTCTGCTTTTGTGTTTTGCAGTTGAGGTATTTTTGTGCTAGTTAAGGAATTCTGTTTGAATTGGAGGAATTATGTGGAAGGTCTTATTTTTGTTAGGGCTTTTTTTTTAAAGACATGGTACTTTTAAGTAGGCAGGAATTGCATGCATTGTGTCAATCTGAGTGGAGTAGCTGGCAGTTAGGTAGTTTAGTTGATTTGCCATGTTCTTGAGCAGTGAATTAATGTTGGAGCCTGTTTTGTTAAATATTTCCTTGAAGAGGAAAAAAACTATTCTGAACTCTCCTCAGCATGTCAGATGATACTTATTTACTATATACTTGATACTTATTTGGAAATTGAAGGGCCATAATTACCACATTTAAGCTGAGAAACTGGGTTGTGTTATTGTCACCACTATGTTGTAATGTATAGGAACTCTGCAGGTTCTTAGCGCTGCTTTGACACAGATGAGGAGGAATGTTTGGATTGGAAGAATATTTCTGTTAGTCAGAAAGAATATAATCATAAGTGACACTACTGTTTTTGCAGAACTCTTGCCTGAATAAAAGGCATGTAAGTTTGTCTTGTAACTGTTCTTTTGATAACACACAATTAATTATAAGGGTGTATTTACATATTAATTGAGATGTACTTAGCTTGTTTTGTATTAAGTTGTAGTTGCATTGTGTAAAAACTTTGTTTGCTGTGGTGGTTAGCCCAACATGAGGAAGGGCTGTCTTAATGCTAACAGTCATTTGACCAAAGATGGACAGTCGTGGGACCCAGTAATTTCATAGAGGTAAAATGCTGTGAGTGAGACAGAAATCCGTGATCATCACAAAGCTGAGCAGCTGTTTCTGGCATACACTGCCGGTTCTAAAAGATCATCATACTGGGACAAAAATGCACATTACGTTTTTGCAGTGTTACGGAATTTAGATATCAAGAGCAATTTGTTGAGGAGAAAGGTGGGCGGGAAAGGGGAGCCTGTCAAGAAATACCTTGAGCTTTAGAGAACTCAAGAGTTTACCAAATTTGACTAAATGTTGAGTCCTGTAAGGTGGGACAACCAAAATGCTTGTCAGCTTCGAGACTTCAGGCCTGCGCATATATCTAGTCCATTAAAAATTGAGTGAATTCTTAAGCGTATGGAAGTACACCTATAGCTTTGTGTGTAGGTGTAGCACTGGAAGTACAGTCCTCCCCAGAAGTAGCTGAGTGGGCCCTCTGTCGTGGTGACTTGATGCAGGGGTAGCCAAGGACACCAGCGATGGCACTGCAAATAGTCATTTGGACTGCGGTCTCCAGTGCTGTGTTCTTCTGCAGACAGATGCTTTCCTTGTCTAGGGAGTGTCAGTCTTGCAAATGATGCAAGTTTGTTGGGTTTTTTTTTGAAGTAAAAGGTATGTGTAATGAAAAGTTATACCATAATACCTAGTAGATACAAGTTACTAGACCACATAAATATGCTGACAGTAGTGATGTTAGCATGACATGCCACATATCTTCAAGCAAACAGGAACGTTTACTTTTTTGTGCGCTTGTATTGGCAGGGGCAGAGGGATTTGGCAATGTGTAGCCATTTCTTTACACAGTGGATTGCTGATAACTTGCACTGCAGAAAAAGCTGTCTTGGCATGTAAGAAACTATCACTGCTCTGTTTGTTGGGCCGTCAAACTCAGTCGTCCTGAGTCCCAACCAGTCTTGGAAGCAACTGCCAGCTCATGATGATACAAAAAGAGACTATTCTTATGATCTGTGTAACTGCAGTTTAAACACGGGCATACCAGTAAAATTCTACATGATTAAAAGTACACTGGGTAAGTCTCTGGCGTTTCAGAATAGAAGAGTCATCGTAATGCTACAGTATGCATGAAGCACTTGAAAAATGTTCCTATTGTCTTCCTCCCACCCTTCTCGCTAAGAACTGAGAAGCTGTGTGTATGCACAGAAGCATTTCAAAATGCCAATTATTTAGGTGTTTTGAATTGAACAGAACATTTACGCTGTAACCTTCCATTTAAAAAAAAAAAAAGTCACGTACAAGTGGATTATTCATCTTAAACATGCTGGAAAAAATTTCTTAATACTTGCTTAATTGTTTTTCTTCTGTTCATGATAAAAGCAAGGGCAGGCTGAGACTTCAAAGTTGTGCAGCTCTGTGTACTGTTGTTGCTAACAAATATTCTGCAACTGGCTTTGATCTGGAGCCCAGGATGGGGCCCAGCTTTTCAGCCTCTTAAGTGCTAAGACTCTTTAATTGGATTCTGTACCTGAACCTGAGCAGTTGTTCAGCCTCGAGCAGTCTTGTTGCCACTCCTCTTCTTCCTCTCCCATCCTGCATCTCATCTGTTTAGTGAATAACTACTTGGGGACAGTCCTGTGCGCTACTCTTCTTCGCAGAAATAATACAGATTTCTAGTTAAGCCTGTATCATTACTGTAATTCTTCGTACAAAAAAAGAAAGGGTCCCGTGGGAAGAAATACATTTGATATACTATGCGTTTTGTATACATGTAAGGGAGTGAACTTTGCACTTCCTTTCTTATCTTGCATTTCCCATTCCTGACACTTCCACGACAAAAAAAATGTGTCGTCTTTTGCACTCACTCATCCTCCATTTCTGTGTATTCTCTGGGCAGGCTTTCAACTCGCATGTCCAACCGTGAAACGTGAATGAGGTAGAGGAATTGCATGTATAGGCGTTATTAATTTCTTCTTTGTTTAATAGCAGTTACCATTAACCAGTTTTTACCCTTCCCTTCTGAGAAAACTGTCATATTGCATGAGGTGACTGTTTCCACTGTTACCTCCCGTATGAGAGAACCATAGAGTTCTTTCACCTCTCCACTTCTCACTCCGTTTTAAAGGATTATCTTCTGCTCTGCTCCTGGGCATATTCAGTTGCTTTGTGATGCCTGTTACAGATCCAGGTATCTTGCTTGTTCCTTCCTTTCAAACTGTGAAATACTTGGAAACATGCAATAAAATACTTTCAAAGTACTAGCTCAGAGCCCAGAACAGAAGATTAAATTGAATTATCTGTTGTTGGGTCGTTGGTAGGGGGATGCAATACTAATATTTGAGCTACAGTGAGTGAAGATTTCTAAGGAAGAAGGTACATTTGGAAAAGAAAGGGGAATTATGAACACAAGAATATATTATAAAAATAAAGGTATCACTAGGCAGAGGATAGCTTATTAGTAAAAAAAAAAAAAAAGATATATCTCATCTGTTTTTATCCACTTTGGCCTCTTGAAGAATGCTGTTAATGTCACAGCAGCATCAAAACCCAGAGCTGTGTGGGTATGCTTGAGACAGAAGAAGTAAAAAAAGCTCACCAGTATAACAAAAAGCAGCCTTTTACAGTAGTATTTTCATTATTATTTAAAGCAAACAAACAAAGCCCCCTGCACCTGAAACCTTTATTAGCTGCTATTTGTGCCCTGGTCCTTAAGTAGAGCTGACTTTCAAACATTAGGGTGAACATGAAGAAATAGTTTTATGTACTTTCCCCAAGGAGGAGTGTTTTTATTCAGTGCTGGGAGTCACTTCCTCAACCCTCAGTTTCCATATACTTGAAAATCATGCACTGAATACAAATAAAAGGTGTTACAGAAGTGCCAAAACTACTTGGGGAAACTGAGCCTTTCAGTTTTTCCAAAATACTTATTCAAAAAAAACATAATTATGAGAAGATGGCACCAGCCTTCTGATGAAAGGTGTGTGCAACCACTCTGCATGTTTCTACTTTCGGTTTAAAGCACTAGTTACCAGCTGGAAAGAGAGGCACTTGAGCACAGCTGATGCTGATGTTAAAGTTGAGGTCCAGAAATGGCGAAAAAGTTGGACTTTGGCTACTGCAAACCAACAGCTGCAAGCCTCATGGACGAAGTCTGGAAGAGTAGTACCTGGTGAGGGGTTGCTGCTGCTGCAGGACTTGTGGTGCTGAGACTTGGAACTGCTGGCTAGAAACCAGGGGCTGAAAGATCTTTCAATTATCCAGGTGGCTGGCAGATAGAAGCCATGACCTTGGTCTGTAGAGTTAAGGGCGGAATTTAAGTGCTGCTCCACTTCACGGGTACTTTAGGTGAGGCAACCTGAAAATTGCTGTTGTGAATCCTTGTCTCCCTCTGAGGTTTTGTGTGCCTGTATTACTTGGCACTGTAGCTCTGATTTTCAAAACAAAAAGATTGGGAAAGACATCAAATTAAAAAATACTGTGTTTTTCTTGCGTTGTAGCACTGTATCTGGCTGACTTTTTTTTTTTTTTCCTTCTCTCTCCCTTCCCCAAAAGAGCCTACTCCTTTCACGTTACTGCAGATGGTCAGATGCAGCCGGTTCCTTTCCCTCCTGATGCCCTCATCGGTCCAGGAATCCCTCGCCATGCCCGTCAGATCAACACTCTGAACCACGGGGAAGTCGTGTGTGCGGTTACCATCAGCAACCCCACGAGACACGTGTACACGGGTGGGAAGGGGTGCGTCAAAGTCTGGGACATCAGCCAGCCTGGCAACAAGAGCCCTGTCTCTCAGCTGGACTGCCTGGTAGGTGGAACAGGCACTTGTTCACAAGGGTAGCTTCTCCTTGGAGACTCAGTAAGGAAATAGCTGTCCTTGTCTGGATTTTGTTCATATTACGAGGAAATAGCAAGCAGTTCTGTTTCCTGCTTTACGTATTTAGCTGTCTTTTTTTTTTTTTAAACACATAACAGGTGGTGTTACAGAGAAGAATGCTGCTTTACTTGGGGATAAATGTCATCACTAAGGGTCAAATAACAGATTAGATAAGATTTCTGAGTAGAAAGTGTACCTGACATTTTTTTTTGTCTTTTCCTTCCCCCCACCCCCCCCCTTCTACTCATGCTGATGATTTTTGTGCATAAGTTTAAAAGGAACGTAGCCTGGCTTATGCGGGGCTACACAGAACCTTACTAGGAGTTTCACTCACACCAGGAGTGACAACCTCTTTTTGTAAGAGGGGAGCGACTACATAATGAGGTAATGTGACAAGGTACCAAGGTCAGGTTCAGTCTTGCTGTGATTTTGTTGGTGATGCACAAGTTACATGTTTTGGTTGTTTGTTTACACATCTGCAGGATACAAAAGCGTGGTAGTATAGGTAGCTGAAAAGCTAACTCAAAAAAGTTAATGGCTTAATAAAAGATGTATTTGTATTAGAAGCAGCACAGGTCTTCGTGAAATTGTAACTGTGAAGACTTATTATTGTAAAGCATAGTAACATATTCTGAAAGAAAATTCTAGCTTCAATGTTGATTCAATTAAATGGGGTGGGGTTTTTGTTTTGCTTTAACTTTTTTAGCCTTTACCCTATATTTACTGCTACCCTTATGTTAGTTGTCTAGTAATAAAGGCATGGTTGAATATGTATTCTGTTCTGTGACAGGTATGTGTCTGGATGCACAGTCCTAGCTGCCTTCATTTTAGTTATGGAGCAGTAATGGCTGACTAAGCCAACATTTCCACTGCCCTACTTACTGTTCCTTTGCTGTGAATAAAAAAAAAAAAAAAGTAGCAGCAGTAGTAGAAATGCTCTTATGTTTTGAGTTGCAGATCTTAACCCTCCATTTCCTAAAGAACTGTTACCATGTTCACTTGGCAGTTGTTACGGAGAAATGGACATCCAATACGCTTAAGGAGTCAAGCTTGTAATAAGTGAAAGTGGAAATGTTTTCCACCTCTAAAGCCCCTGTAGTACCTCTCAATCAGCAATAGTATCACAAATGTGAAACTAATAATATAAGTACGATAAGTATCGTGTTCAACAACAAAGGGCCAGCATAGATCCAGGACCAGTATGGGAATCCTTAACATCTTAACTTTAAACTGGTGAATGCAAAATAGTATTTTAAAGGAAACTCCAAAACCTGAAAGGCATTAGACTTGAACTGCATTTTCATATAGGGTTGCCAAAATCCGAAATGAAAGGTCATTTACTTTAATATTTCTATTGTTGGTGACCCCAGCGGATGGAGTGCACTTGCAGAAATGCAAGCTTACTTTGGCTCTGGTTTTGTGTAATGAGACGGAAGACTTGCCATTCATCAGGTTTAAAACAGAAAGTAGACTGTGGCAACAGGATTCTGCAGTTTAATTTCTGCAGCTGCAGTTCTGGTTAGTGATGAGAAGTAGGTGTTTGAAACCTTTTAGTATCTGCTGGTTCCTCTTCAGTACTTTGGTAATGGAAAAAATGGCCTACTGTTTAAAACTTGGATGCAGTCAGAATCATATTAGTGGTCATTATTGGCAGGCATGTATTAACATAACTGAGGTGATTTGTGTTGTACAGAACAGAGATAACTACATCCGCTCTTGTAAATTGCTGCCTGATGGATGCACCCTCATAGTTGGCGGGGAAGCCAGCACATTATCCATATGGGACCTGGCAGCACCGACTCCTCGTATAAAAGCAGAGCTGACATCCTCAGCCCCTGCCTGCTACGCTCTGGCTATCAGCCCTGATTCCAAGGTGTGCTTTTCCTGCTGCAGTGATGGTAACATCGCGGTGTGGGATCTGCATAATCAGACGTTGGTCAGGTGAGTCATTACTTGTTTACAGAAAACTCTAATAGAAGTTAGTCTTTGGACAGCTACATAAATATTTATCTCCCTGAGTGGTGGTTCACGACAGTAAAGTAAATAGTGTTTCTTATTCAAAGAATGCAGTTTTCACCTGAGTTAAGCAGAAACTAGTTTTGGTAGCTTTGGCCTAGTCCTGGAAGATGCACTTTCAGGGCCTAAAGAGTTGGTCCATAACCTACTGAAGTCAGTGTAAAAGTTCCTGTTGGTTTCAGTTACTTGGGATTTGTCTGCAGGTGTCTACAAGCAGCATTTCTGCTGGTTTGTGATTGATGTAGACTGAACATGCCTTTTAGGGAACTCTTTTGAGATTTGTTCTTTTTATTTGTCTTAAGCCTTGGTAAGTAATAAAGAGAATTTTCAGTTCTCATTTAGTGATGATAAGTAATAAAATCAGTCTTACAAAAGCGGTTGAAAGTGTGGATCGCCTCAGTTCTTTAGGAAAGCATAAAGGACTGATGTTTGGTTATTCATGAGAGAAAGGTATTTGAGTTTTCTGCGGGAATTTGATCTCAAACTTTGAGAATGGGATGCAAAGGGTACAATAAATGTATTACCATGTAAATCACTTTTCAAATCTTTTGTTAGATCTCTGGTTAATGAATATATTAGTAGAAGATTAAAGTCTCTGGCAGGTCAGTATGCAGCGTTAGTGCTATGACAGAGAAATTAAAATAGGGCCATGTGTGAAATGGCTCTTAGCAACTAACTGTGCGGTTTACTGGAAGATAAATTTTGGTTTATGCTTACCAAAGTAGTGGTGGCTTACAGTATTACAAGAAGAGAGACCCTAAATTGGGAAAGGCAGTGATGTCCTAAAAGTTCCGAACACTGAAGAATCTGCTTAGTCTACTGTGTTTCAGTTAAATTTCCTGTATATCAATAATTAGCCTAAACTTATATGCAGAGGGTCATATTAACGTGCATGCAAATTTTTACTTCCTGTTGAACTTTTAGGTCAGCAAAGAAGATTTTTGTTATATAAAATCTTCAGTTTGCCTTATGCATGCTCAGTCTCTGTAAAGGTGCACTCTATCCATCTATGACTGTCTTGTGTTTTGAATGTTTGCTGTAGGTGTTCCCACCACTTGCTGCTTGATCTTGCTGATTGATAACACGTGGAATTTTGAGACCAGAGCTACAAAACAAAACATGCCATGTGACCTTTGTGTGGCAGCTTTTAGTGATTCATACACTTAATTCCCAAGCTAGTTGTCTCCCTGTGCCTCCCCCCTCCCACTAGCCCTCCACCTCTCACATTGAGGCACAGGACTTTCCTAAAGCTAATCGCTGATGAAAAATGCAGAAGCCTCAGAAGGCTTTTGCCAAAGGATTAAGGAAAACTTGAGATGACCTTCTGGTTGTTGAAAGCTGAGAATTACTAATGAGAAGATTTTAAAACAAACTGCACCGTGTAGATTTTTGTGATCTCCTGGCACAGAGAATGCAACTTTGCTGACTCAGCAATGCTCGTATTTAACTATCTGGATCTCCGTCTGGATCCCTTCCTGTTAATATCTCTGCTTATTATTTATCATCTTGACTTGCAGCCAAACTAAAATACAGAAGCTGTTTTCTGGAACTGGAGAATTTTTGTTCCCTCAGCACTTGTTTTAATCTGAATTGTCCTTAGTACTTTTAACTGTAGTTACTGTACTTTAATGTTCTCACAAGCTTGCTCTCCCCCCCCCCCCGCCCCCCCCTCAAAACCTGATAGGAAGTATTTGAGTTTGTTCAGCTAGCCATGATGCAATTCATTTCTTTAGCACCTGGGAAATGTTTTTGTAATACTGTTGTATTTCATGCTCAGTAAGAGGGAGGGGCTGATTTTTGCCCATCAGCAGACACAGAAGAGATGACACACACATACAGGGTCCAAAACTAACACCACAACAGTGTTTACCTTGAGCTCTGGCAGGAAATCATTATTCAATCTGGTTTGTTTTATCAGGCAATTCCAGGGCCACACAGACGGAGCCAGCTGTATTGACATTTCTAATGATGGTACCAAGCTCTGGACAGGAGGTTTGGATAACACTGTCAGATCCTGGGACTTGAGAGAGGGAAGACAGCTACAACAGCACGACTTCACATCACAGGTAACTGGATTTTCCTACAGCTAGGAGGGGGGTGGGTGTTTGCAGTGGGGTGGAAGCATTTAGGATGAAAGCTGAGATTGAGCCCAGTGCAACTGGCAGATTGTTCCTGCTCCTCCTTTGAGCTGCTCACAACTCAGTATTTTGGAGCTTTCATATGTTTAGCTTCCAAAACAAAATGATAGCCTGACACTACTCTCTTTTCCTATTTTCTAAGTTAATAGGTAAGAACAGGGGTTATTTAGTCACTCGAATTTTGAACAGCAGTCTTGCTATTGAGTTTTATTTAGCCCTTCTCCCTCTCTCCCTCTCCCAATTCATTTAACCAGAAGAAAATAAAAAGTCTATCTGCAGGAAAAAATAAAAAGTGTAAATGTGGTTTAATTTTCAGATATTTTCCCTTGGTTATTGTCCTACTGGTGAATGGCTAGCTGTGGGAATGGAGAGCAGCAATGTAGAAGTGCTACATGTAAATAAACCAGACAAATATCAACTGCACCTTCATGAGAGTTGTGTATTGTCACTCAAGTTTGCTTACTGTGGTAAGTTGCCCTGAAGACAGAATTGAAAGTCAGGGCTCTAATTCATGCTTTGCTGATTAATTATTACATAGTCATAGCTCATTTGATAATCAAAACTTATTTAGTATCTCAGTTTCTTAAGTTGTGAATAAGTATCTCTGCTTTATAAATTCAAACATACTTATCTGCAAACAGCCATTCCTTTTTCTAAAGGCTGCTGCGAGGGTTGATTTTTGTGTAACAAGCTATTTATATGTTGATTAGTGGTGAGAACTTTTATAATGGCAATCAGTTAACAGACTTCATAGGTGTGAATTGGAAGCCAAAATCTGTCAGATGTTTGTTTCATGTGTTTTCATAGTCCTTCTGTTTTATATTCTAGGTAAATGGTTTGTGAGTACTGGGAAAGATAACCTTCTTAATGCATGGAGAACTCCTTATGGAGCCAGTATCTTCCAGGTGAGGATGATAGTGCTTTTAAAGAAAAAAACTAGAACACCCGGAGTCCCAAGAGTGGACTCAGATATTTTCACCTATGTGATCTACCCAAAATGGGATGCTGAGATGAGGGTAACAGACTTTAAATGATGTAATATATTTCTATTTTTCTTCTAGTCCAAAGAATCTTCGTCAGTGCTTAGCTGTGACATCTCTGTGGATGATAAGTACATAGTCACGGGCTCTGGAGACAAAAAGGCTACAGTCTATGAAGTTATCTACTGAAAAATATGATGGGGATATAACTTTTAGAAGTTGAACTGGGCCAAAATTGTTCTTAATTGTAGAAGTAGAAAGGTTTTGCCTTTTAAAAAGGAACAAAAGTATTGAGGTTCCAGACCTTGCTATGAAACTACTCCGATTTTTCAAAATAGAAGGCAACATCCAGCAACTAAATATTGGCTGCGTGGACCAAACGGAACACAGAGGCAAGATGGACAGATGTAGCCTAGGTTTTTGACATAGTTTTTAAAAGCCAAGTCTACTGATGAATGTTGGAGCCTTTTATTTTTTTTTTCTTTGTGACCTCATGCAAATTGTTCTCATTGCCTGAATATGGGGGATAAATACCTTTTCTGTTCCTTGCAGTTCAAGTTGCATTCTGTCCTGTGTAGAGCAGTGGTGTCTCAGATGAACTTGTTTGCTGGTTTTGCATCTTGTGATATGTTTTTGTATTTTTGTTGAAGGTCAAACATTTGTATAAATTGTAAATATATTTAGTTTATTACAGTAAAGGCTTTAGTACCAACAACCAGTCTTCCCCCCCCCCCCCCCCCCCCCCCCTCCCCTTTCCCCGTTCCTGCCTGCCCTGCTTATTTAAAATTAAAAACCTTTTGGGGATATAAGTACCTTTTTAGAAGCAAAAGCAAACACTATGTATAGTTTAAAAATGGTGTCTTATTCTTTATAATTCTTCCTAGATTCCTTTATCATACTTCAAAGTAGTTGTTTTGACGTATTAGGGTATCAAGTCCAGTAGATACTGTCTTGTGCTACAGAAAACTTAAAAGGCAATTTTGTACTAATTATAGTGTAAATATAAAAATTGAACATTTCATAAAGTTGTGCAGTTTATTTTAAGCTTATTCTGATGTCCCATGTATATGTTCTTTGGCAGATACAGTATTATGTGCCTGATCATAAGTCATTTGGTCATTTCTCTAGAAGAAGGTGACTTCCGTCTC
This sequence comes from Pluvialis apricaria, assembly GCA_017639485.1. Classification (NCBI taxonomy): domain Eukaryota; kingdom Metazoa; phylum Chordata; class Aves; order Charadriiformes; family Charadriidae; genus Pluvialis; species Pluvialis apricaria. The sequence goes on along the minus strand of CM030044.1, from coordinate 43,775,628 downwards.
CTTTCTCCCCCAGCTGACCAGAATTCATGCAAGACTACATTTCAACTAAGTACATCAGAGCCTTTATTCATTAACTGAGGATGTTTATGATTAAACAAAGCTAGATAAGTTGCATCCTTTGTATTTTACAAAGAAGTGGTAGTTAATGACCATTTCCTTTTTAATGTCTTGTCTATACTTAGATACTCAGGTAAATTTAATTAGATCACCAAAAGTGTGAGTTTTACAGGGGATCACTTAAACAATGTTAAATACTTGCAGGGCTGCAAGTGAAGTGAATTAACCTAAACTAAGTTAAACTCCCTTCTTAATTTCTTGTGAGAATATTGACAAAGGAATATTTTGATTTTTTAACTAATCCACTGTACAAATTAACTAGAATTAATTTTCCTGAGTGTCCCATGTTACGCCGGCCTATAGGCTCTATGTAGTCGTACTAAGCAATCTTTGAGTGCTTTCCACTGTCCCATCAGTGTGTGACATCTGTGAAGAGCCATGCTAAGCAGCCAGTTACCAAAGCTATGCATCTTCAAATCAAGCTTTCTTGGTGTACTCAAGAGAAATGGATGAGGAGAGAATGTGTACATTTTATTCTACCTGTGTTTTTTCAGATTAACAAGTTCTACCACTGTGTGCTAGACAAACCTAGCTGTTGCACCAGTGAGGGCCATTCATTTCCCACATTCTGCAATTTAATTAGAATTTCTGTTGCTAATGAACACTACAGTTGAACAGAAGGATATCTTTTGAGCAAATAATTCAGATTACACAAACTGGCAGACAGGTTAAGACTCATTTGCGAAGAGCCGCTTTCCCATTTTGCTAGCATTTGACCATGACCTATATCCCTGCTCTTTCAAAGGCACATAACTAGGAAGAAGCAAGTTTGACTGACAGATGCATTGACTGGATAGGGAGTTTCTCATCTGGGGGCAAATTTTCTCTCAATTTCTAGTCTGAAGAGACATCAGTTTTCTTTTCAATTTACATGACCATTCTACTGAAACAGTTTTATAGCATCTAGAATTGTAATAGCCTTAATACTTAATTATTAACTTTGCATTTGGAATGTAAAATGTTAACCATTCAGGATAATCTAGTTTCCTAGACATTTAAAATCAGTGTTCTATCCATATGTATCTATATCTTTGTCTGTTGCTGTGTTGTGAATATCTATCTGTATGAAAATGACAGACCAGCTTAGGTGGTGGTCATATTCCTTTCACACAGAGTGAGGCAAGAAGCAGAATCATCAGGCTTTTCAAAGAAATAATTATATTTGTTACATTGAAATACTGTGAAGTGCTATGACATTTTAAAAAGGGAAAGTTTTTTTTTAAAAAAAGTATGTACTAGGTTACTTGATTTTTATACTGACCCTCTTTTCATATTGAAGTTTTTCCAAACGTCTGACTCTGCCAATGATCATTGACTTTGTTTAGCAGCACTGGCAAATTTGCTGTAGTTAGGAACATTTGGATTTCTTCCAAACCACTATTACCTTGGCTTTTACTTCATAGGTTTCTTTTGCCTTTTTTTAAAAGTTGATATCAGAGGAACCAAGAATGCAAGTATTCTAACACATTCACGTAAGTTTAAAAAAAATATACACATGTGTGTGTATGATCTGCTATAAGTTGCAACATAGTGGTTGTTAGTAAGACCACATTCTTGCCAATCAGGAGATACATAATCGTAGTGTCAGTAAATCATGAAATACCTTGTCTTTTCTTGTTAGCTTCTAGAATGCACAGTGAGTCAGAGCAGTTACGGAATTGGACATTTATGCATGTGAATGGATTTGATCATATTTGTACCATATGTTTCTTGGTTGTAATTAAGAGATTCTTTTTTTCCCCAATCACATCCACTTTCAGCATTGGGTCTGAAAACTTGAGGACACATCATACAGTAGTCCTCTCAATTTTTTGTTTCAGATTTCACTTATAGTTTATGAAATTTTTTTTTCATTTGTCAAACAGTAAAGTCTATTCCACTAGCAGATGTAATTTTTAATGAAAAGATACATTTGGTGAAATTCTAGCATGTCTGTCTGCACTATTACCTACAAGATTTAAAACTTGTAGAACTTAAAACTTCTGTAAGTTCTTATAGCCCTTTGTAAAGTAGTGGGTGGAAATAATGGCATATTGAATGAAGAAACAGCCCAACCCCGACCAGCAGTAACAGAAAAGGCACTGGGAAAAGCACGTGGAAAAAAGAGGTACAGCAATACTATGGTGTAGGCAATTAATATTTTTTTTGTCAATTTAATTACAATCCTAAAAGATTCCATTGATTAGCCCCTTTCTGGGACAGTCTTTGTTTGCTGGGTGGCCCTCAGTATTCAGAGATGTCTGAATGCCGCTCTGGCAAACACTAGTGCCAGATAGAAGCAGGGAGTCCTTACAAATGACGTATTGGATGTCAGTTCAAACAATAACTGATGAAGAAGAGATTTGTGGTACTATCAGTTCAACTGAACAAAATCCTTTGCCAGCTGTAATATGTATATTTTGTGTATGTGCACTATCCATAACCTTTTATAAACCAATTGTGCAGAAAATCATATTATTCCACACAATGCATTTGTCAGTGTGTCAGAGTACCTCCTTCTGATTATAGTTCCAAGCAAATATAGTTCCATATCAACCCACAAGCTGCTGGTCCTTGAGAGAGAATTTTCATCTGCATTAATTCTTTTAAACTGGTTTGGCATTTCAAAAGCTTTTGTTCCTTTAAAGGGAAGAGGGAGCACCAAATGAATATGAAGTTCATAGACTGTTAAAATAATAGTGTTATTTTGTAATATAAACATCAAAGTAGAATCTATCATCTAGTCACATGTGTGCTTTTGTGTATAAACAATTGACCATAATTTTTCTGTCACATCTTTGCGTTGGTGATGCAGCTAGAATTTTCAGAAGCATCTAAGTTACTTGAGTAACTTAAACCCAGATTGACAAACTGATTGTTTTGGTACCCCATTTATGAGCCTGTGGGATCATGTAATCTAGTTAGAGTAGTCCTTCATATTTTCTATTGTATTTGTGCAATTTTGAGTTGATGGGGAAGTTCCACCATTCTAGCGATTAAGAAGGGTGGATTTTAATGTTTTCGGGCTAAGGAAGAGTACTGAATTCAGATTTCGCACTACTGATAAAGTGTTTACCCCTTAAGCCACTTCACTGGGAGACGCTGGACTGGCTTCAACTGTACTGTCTCTTTGAAGGATTTTATTTTTTTCCTACCACAAGTGCATAGAAAGAATGTGAGAATGTAGGTCTATACAAGACTTGAGTCATGGTGTCCTGCCAGACAGAGGTCTCTTATTACAGAATGGGAAGGATGAGGCAGCTCAGAGTAGGACCTGGTGAACACCAGAATGAAAGAAAGAGGTCATGGCAGAGAATACATGGAGGGATGAGGGGGAGTGGGAACACACACACACACATATGTTTTAGTGGTAGTCTAACATGTAATCTACAAAATTCACCTAGAGTGAGATTCCAGTATGCAATTTCACTGACTACTATTTCTCCATAATGTCATTGAGATGTTTCTGCATAGTAGCTCAAGGACGCCTGAGGTATGTATTGGAACTAGAAGCAGGCATTTCTTTGACATCCATAAGTAGTCATCTAATCCTAAGAGGAAAGAGTTAAATCACAGCCAGTTCTCAACATTTCCCATTACCTAATATTTCTGTAGCTCAAGATCAGCTTTCCAGCAATTGATAATCCTATTTTCAGCAACATGCTCCCAGATGTCCCATTGCATCTTAAGTACTTAGTGCAGCACGGTAGATTTTGCTAGGGAAACCAGACATGTAGGAACTGGGTGCTTTAAAAATCTGCCCTGTGGGTCTAGCTTACTGACATTTCGGAGAAATGTCCTCAGAATTTCTGTTCAGCTATAAAGGAGAGCTCAAACACTCAAATATTTTCTAAGCCAGCAAAACTGTTCTTTGAACACATTTTAAGCACATGGGTGTGGGTTTTCTTCTTTGCTTTTGTGTTGATTTATTTCTTTTTTTTCTTCTTACGTAATTTAAAACAAAAACCTATAAATTGAATACAAGAAGAAAACATGAAGGGAAATAAGAATGAATGAAGAATTGTTTTCAGACGGCAGAATGTTCTTAAATATACTATATAAAAAAAACCCAAACCAACCTATTGCTTCTATGATACCTTAATTCTTGAGAGAGCTGGATTTATGTTTCCTTGGAGCTAAAGTGCTATTCCCAGAAAACTGAATACCAAAAAATTGGTGGTGTTGGGACCAGTGTTAGTTACCATTTGCAAATCCAAGGAGAGTTTTGTTTGGTTTTTTTTTTCCCATATTCCTTATTGCCAGGACCTACAGCTCACTCCTAGAAGCTGAAGAACAGTCTGTGCCCTTTCTGACACGTGCATTATTAAGAATTTTGTTGCTAATAAGTCTGTTGGTGATATGTAGGCTACGGGAGAATCTGATTCAATCTTTTAGTGGATAGCTGCATAGGTAATATCAGCCAGTGTACGTTGTAATAATTTCCCTTACTAAAGCAAGCACCCAGAGATAAGGCAGCATCATTATTCCATACTCATACTTTTATTGTTTGTGGAATTGCTGGTCAGTGTAGTTGACTCGCCATAGAGAAATTCTGTGGTGGTTTCTGAGGTAAAACATAATTTTTGAGATCTTTCCTCTTCTAAAATTTCACATGTGGTTTTGCCCGTAGTAAGGTTATGTTGATGCATAGAAGAGATGCTGCAAGGAGCACTAGACAGTTGCTGTTGCGTAGAGCTTGGCAAGGATTGCCTTTGCTATGTTCACAGTACAGAGGCATAGTATTGCTTGAATCTCATTTCTATCTCTGTCTTCTGCCAAGAATGAGTTAGAGGCAAAGATAACTCATAGTTTGGAGATTAGGTAATCAAACATACTGTTATCATTACCCCTTTTGTATACTCTGTCATTAGCATAGAAAGTGTAGATGATAGCTTGTAACTGTAAATAATAAATGCTGGGTTTTCTTCAAGGACTCATTTTAATGGAAGTTTAAAAAAGTTAACAAGCAGAATGAAGCAGTCATAAATGGAAGTTACAGAATTATAGAATGGTTTGGATTGGAAGGGACCTTAAGATCAGCTAGTTTGAATCCCCTTGCCAGGGGCAGGGGGACCTTCCACTAGACCAGGTTGCTCAAAGCTCCATGCAGCTTGGCCTTGAACACCTCCAGGCATGGGGCATCCACGACTTCTCTGGGCAACCTGTTCCAGTATCTCACCACCCTGAGAGTAAAGAATTTCTTCCTAATAGCTAGTCTAAATCTACATTCTTTCAGTTTAAAACTGTTCCCCCTCATCCTATCACTACACCCCAATAGAGAGTCCCTCCCCATCTTTCATGTAGGCCCCCTTTAGGTACTGGAAGGCTGCTATATGGTCTCCCTGGAGCCTTCTCTCCAGGCTGAACAACCCCAACTCTCTCAGCCTGTCTTCATAAGAGAGGTGCTCCAGCCCTCTGGTTGTCTTCGTGGTCCTTCTCTGGACTCACTCCAAGAGGTCCATGTTCTTCTTATGCTGGGGGCTCCACAGCTGGACGCAATATACTCCAGGTGGGGTCTCACAAGAGTGGAGTAGAGGGGCAGAATCACCTCCCTTGACCTGCTGGCCACGCTCCTTTTGATGCAGTCCAGGATACGGCTGGCTTTCTGGGCTGTGAGTGCACATTGCCGGCTCATGTTGAGCTTCTCATCAATCAACACCCCAAGTCCTCCTCCTCAGGGCTGCTCTCAATCAATTCTCCACCCAGCCTGTATTTGTGCTTGGGATTGCCCCGATCCACGTGCAGGACCTTGCACTTGGCACTTGTTAACCCATAGCGTTGGGAAACTTAAAAAACACTTGTTACTTTCCTGGTAGTGAGTCTAATTTGTTTAAAATAAAATCCATCTGTTCATTTCACAGTGTTTGTCCCACTTCCTTACAGCAATCCACAGTGGATTATTCCATTACTTTAAGAATTGGCTGCAATTATGATAAGCTAATAACTCTTCTTTTGTGGTTTGCTGTAGCAAGAGATTTGGGAGAGCAATGAAGCTTCCTTCCCTTTATTCTTAAAAAATAATCCAGCTGTTGTTATTTTTTGCAGTTAGACCTGACTATTTTCTTAATTAGGTTTCAAGTAAATATATAATCTGAAGGCTTTGAAAATTCGAAATATTTTTGATTGTTGATGAATCAGCCAAACGCTGCTGTTAAGTATGTGAATGACCTTAATGTCAGTTTGGTATTTGCTTAGCATGCCATGCATGCAACAAAACTTTGGAGTTCAGTGATTCAACTTTTGTGGCCACATTAAATTTACTTCCTGCAATAAGTTTCCTTTTTATACAGGGACCAGTTTACTACTGTGCTTCCCTGTGTTTCTTCCTGAATATGTATTAGTCCTCTAGAGATGTTTTAATGAGTTATACATACATAATGCTTCTACTTTTCTCTGTCTTTCTGATTGTTAATTATGTGAGATGTGTATTTCTGACAGCAGTTGAGTGAATATTCACTAATCTGTGATATAATTGAGTTTTTGAATGTGTACTTCAAGAAGTTTATAGACTTGTGTAGAGAAATCATTAATTTTTATTTGTTAAATTCAAGATTCTCAAGTCCTGATACTCTTTTGTGTTTTTATCAGTGAATCTGTTTAAGGAAGTACTTCTGGTTTTTGAATGGTTTTCATAGCATTTTTTTATTTGTTTATGTAAACACTCTTCTTTGTTGAGTGCAAGTTATTGACCTGGTACTCTATTTATAATTCTGCCTGGTTCTTCGGTATTTTATCTAGCTGTAACTTATTAAAAACCACAAATATGAAATGGGGATATTAATGACAAGTGGTTTAAATGTGAGAGTTTCAAAATGCATATTAGAATACTTCAACACTTTGTTCACTGTAATTTTACATTTTTTCATTACTTAAGTAATTAAAAAAAATCCTTAGGGTTGAATTATAGTAAAATTTTATACATCTCAGTACTAATTTTGTCTCCCAGTGGACAGCAATAATTTAGATGGGATTGTTTTTACTCTACCTAATTTAATCTTATTGGAGGGAGGGGAAAATATTAACCTTGCAAATTTTGCTAATTATAATAATTTCATTAATATTGTTGGTTGTTTTTAATAATCTCCATGCCTTCAGAAACTTGTTCTTCTATATTTTGAAGAAAAATCTACAGATATACAGGGTTCTGTAATAGAATGTGTTTACAGTATTTATCCCCTGGGTTTGCTGTAATAGTAAGGGGAAGTACAGTGACAGATATAACTTGCAATAGTTGCTAGTGTTATGTGCCTTTGAATAATTTTCTTTAATTCTTTAATATTTTTTTTATATCTTAGGTGAGGGTTAACAGCTTTAAATCAGTTTCATTTCTATTAAAGTGGGTATGGTGATACATTCTTAGAGCTTTACTAGTTTTACTAACTTTAAATAATTTTTAATCTGTAAGGTAAATAGTTGTATGGATGGTTTTGAACTGATCATAGACTGTTGAATTTAACTTTTTAGGTTTCAAGCACTGCTAAAGTAGAGGGAGAACTTACCAGTCATATTTGAGGTTTTTTTATGCTTTCATTTTGTACTGTATATGATCAGTGGGACTTCTTACCACAATAGGTGAGCTCACTGTAGTGGCTTTTTTAAATGTTCCCATAGTTTGCACTGCGTGATTCATTTGAATTTAACTTACAAATCAATCCCTTCCTGTAGGCATCTGCTTTGTACCTTGACAAGTATGAAAATAATCAAAAATATCACTGTATTTGACAGTGAGACTATATATTTCTCTGTTTCTGAGTGTGAATAGTATTTAGCAAGGCTTGTCTAGTTAAAAGGCGGTTAAACTAGTAATCATACATGATCTGTGTTTAACTGTCATTTGTAGAAAAAGTGCTACAAAGTGATATGTGGTGATAACAAATTCAGAAGGAAAAGAATATGAAATTCAGATAGCAGCTTGAATGATTTGCTGTTAGCATGGGGCCCAATACCACTACAAAGCTATAAACTCTGTCTTTCTAGATTGCCCAGTTAGGTGGCAGAGATGCAATTTGTCTTTTCTGAAGCCGCCTGCTGCTTGCTAGCTCCATCTCCTGTCACAGCCTATTAGCTCCCCAAGAAAATTGGTGGGAAATTGCCTGCAGATTGTAGGAAATTGCATCTCCAGGCCCTGGAAAAAATGTAGGATAGCACAACACTGATCCTCCCAGAGCAGCTATTAATACAGCAAAAGCTGACCTTTGGCATGGTGTGAAACGACTTTGCTATTTGCTGAATAAAGACTGTATTATGTGTGGTTGAAGGAGGGTACAAATTATTATCCTGGCTACGCTTGTAGCCAGTCTGCTCCAGGAAGCTTAAGCATTAGTGGTAGGTTTTGCTGCCCCCCACTCCTTCCTATTGAAAGATGGGAGATGAGACGTTAGAGTCTTACCCAGAAATTTCATTGTACAGATGGGCAAAAGCCACCATGTATTTAAATGATGTTAGTACCATTTAAATTCAAAGGTTTAGTGACAAAACTGAAAGATAATTTATGAAGCTAATCTCAAAAAAAAGAAAAAAAAATCATAATTGCCCCTGCTTTTTCTAGCCTTGGTCAGAGTAGGAACAACTTTTTAGCTGTTTCATTCTAAGTGCATATCCATAACAAACATTTGATTTTGGGGCAGTTACAGTGAAATGGAGCTGATTTATACTGTAACTGCTGAGTGTAAAAGTCATGAGACACACATTAGTTCTGATAGATTTTAGCATTAAGTTCCTTGCCGCTAGGAAACTCACTCCTGTCTTGTTTCAACAAATTCCCATGTGTTCTTTATGGTGCGATATGCAATGAGTTTCATCCTCTGTCATTTCTAGTAGAGCTACCTTTCTAATCTTGTACTTTACCTCAGTTTTATAGGGCCTTTCAATAAAAGAGTCGACTTTTCCATGAATCCTGAGAGAGGGGATATGTAGAATTAGTTTGCAACATAAAAAATAAATGCCAATATTTTCTTTGAGCTTGCAATTCTACTCAGTTGGTTCAAAGCCTCCTGAGGAAGATGTGTCTGTGAATCAGAATGTTGTATTGATCAGAAGTGAGCGTGGGGAGGGCAGCAGCAGGGAAAAAGTCGTTTTGCAATCAAGAGCATCGCTGTTTTCAAACTCAGCTGAGATATGTTGGTAACTGGCGGCTGCCCAGGGATCTGAGTGAAATCAATATGTTCATTTCCTATTGTATTAGTGTCCACTGATGTAAATGAGCTGACAAGGCTTACTAACACTCACACGACTGATTAGAGAAAATTAGTGGCCTGCCTTATGGAGCTGAGGCAGAAGAGCTGAGCATAGGGTAGCATGACAAAACAGGTACTGCTCGTAGTTCAAAGCACAGCTGAAGGGGATTAAGAGCACTTCATGTTACAGGGCTCTCTGGGCCCCTGTTTTGAATTCTTATGATCATGCATGCACATGTATGTTGATCTGAAATGCTAATTTGTTGAGGCATTGTCTTTCTAAATTAGTTATAGCACCTTTTATAGAAGTTATGCAATTTAGTGCTGTGTGTCTTTTCTTGTAAAACACAAGTACAGGAACAGAAGAGCTACGGTGCTTGAGCTTTTATTCTGTATTTACAATAGCTGTTCATCTTCCAAGGTATTACATACTAATTGCATTCTCAAAATAAACCTTGCCGTTTAGTAACAAATGTGGGTTTTTTGTATAGTGCAATACCTATTTGGAATGAGCAAAGAACATTTAGAGGACGCTCAAAATCTGCCCCGTTTAGAGGACATAGAAAGTCTGCCCTGGCTAATCGCTGAATTTGCCTTCTCTTGTAACAAACAAACTAAATTGAGTGATATAGTATCCAGAAATTTGTTTCTCCTGGCTGCTGGTATCATGAACACTGTTACCTGTGTGCCTATTCTGGCTTTAATGAGGCCAAGCCCATTATACTACACAGAGCAAGGAAGCTACAAATCATTCTTGTATGAAAAGAAGCTTCTTGTCATAAATTCAAAGTTGCGAGCTCTTGCTTTGTTATGGAAAGAAGAAAAATTCAAACTGGGTTGTGAGGGATTTGGAGTGCACCAAATGCTGCTCTGGATAGTCAGATGGTTTAAGGGAGAGTTGGTGGGGGGAAAAGCGATTCGGACAAAACAGTTCTCAGCCAACACTTAATGACTAGAAAAGATGCGCAAGCCATAAGTAGCACCCTTCATCCTGTAAAAGCTTATGAGCTCCGGGAAACAACAGGACACTAAGCTGTGCTTGCCTTCTTCTTCATTAGTTCATAGAGAGACTGTTGTCAGTCTAAACTCTGGTCAGTCTGATTTTGGTCAGGCCATGTTTTTCATATTACATAAATACAGTTAATAACACATTAGAAAAACATAATCAGAGTTCTTTGATCAGCCTGACTTGATTTTTTTTTTTCAATGATGCCTTCCTGTGTAACACTTCTCACTTGCCACACTAGGAAAATGCAGCTTTTTTTGCCTGTCTTTGTTTAAATTTCCAATATTCCAAATGTCATAAAATGGTTCTAATTTACTGCAGTATCCTGTTGAATGTCAAATGTTTTGCTGGTGTCATTTTTCCTAGCCCCAGCAAAAAATTTTGAACTAGGAATAGTTCATTGTACCCAGAATCATGTTCACGGTCATTCACTGAAACAATTCACCATTTCTTTTCAAGTTCTCCATCAATGGCTTCCACTGGGTGTTTAATTTTTATGAAATAGTTGATCTGAGCATTCCTGGGCTGTACCAAAATACCCTTTCTTCTGCACCATACCTTTCTAACGTTCCAGCTGAGAGCAGACCAACCTAGTCCCCACCATTTGCTCTAAGAGCCCAACACTATGAGACAAAATCCAATAGTGCTTGATCCAGTTAGCCAAAGAGCTTATTTTTATATGAAATATCCCAAAGCTTTTCTTTATACTTTAATAAAGATTCAGCGCTGTGCTTAGAAAAAGGCACCGAGCAGGCCTATAGCATGACCACAGCCCTTCTTAAGGCTTTTGGTGCCAGGACAGTGTGGGGGGCAGGCTGAAACAGGGATGATGGGGGTAAGACGAAGAGCAAAGTCTCCCTTTTAACCAGGTTTTTCTCATTAGGACTCAGCTGTGAGGTGGGAGAGGCTGGTGAAGCACTTGGCCTCAAGGACAGGGCCAGCAAGGGTTTGCAGAGGCCCAGGTGCCATGTTCTGGTGGACCCCCTGTAATGTTGGGGGGGGGGGGGGGGGTATTGAGCAATGGTGTGCAAACAAGGTGTTGGGGTATAGCATGGCCTCCAGCTCGCCCAGCCAGCCCCAGTGCTGCATGGGGAAGGGGTTGGGGCTGAGTTGGGGTGCTGGGCAAGGAGCTGAGGGACAGGGAGCTGAAGGAGGGGGACTGGCGTTTGGGGCCTGCTGGGACAATGGTCGCGGGGGGAGGTATAGGGCAGGAGGCTGTGGGCAGTGGGAACCTGGAGTCAAAAGATGCAAATATAAATCAGTCTCTTATGGATGAGGATGAGCTAATGAATTCATGAATAAATAATTTATGGCCCCATCACTAAGTGTTTTTTGGGGTCCAGGCTTGTCCAAGATCGTCCAGGGGCAAGTGAAGAAAAAGACTTGGAAGAAAAGGGTTTGTGGGATGGCCTCAAGTGTTTGGCTTGTTGTGGCTGCTTCCACTTGGGGAGTGTCCAATAAATTAACAGCGAACTTATCATCTCCCTCGCCTCCCTGCAGCAAGCTGCTCTGCAGCGGATTTGAAGCACCTGAGGGGAAGGAATTGCACACCCTGGCACTGCTGCCTCTCTCCAGCCAGGGCGAAGAACTGCTTTATCTGGGGCTTGTTTACTGGAAAGGAAGGTGACTGTGGATTGGATTGGAAAGGAACATAATTTTTCTGCCAGCAGGGAAGACTTTTCCATTTACAGAGGAAATGGAGATACGTTAGAAATAGCACACTCGAGCAGCAATGAAGATGTAACACCAGAAAGGTAAGCCAAGACTTTATACTTGATTGAAGAGATCTGGGTGGAATATTATGTTTGTGTTACTGAACCAAATACAGCAAAGTCAGGACACACTGTTGGTTGTTCTGGTTTTTTTTTTCTTAGTACCCTTGGGAAGGAAGGCAGTGGAAGAGCAAATATCCAAGCAAATGTTTATCTGCATGTTTGATAAGTTCCTGAGAAATGGTCTTATCCAACCAGGCGATGGCTAACCACTGTGGTTAAAGTGTAATGTGATTTTGGCAGAGACCTCAATGTTCTGGTTTGAGCCAGCTTGCTTGGAATGGTTGTAACGAAAATAGGCTGTATATAGGTACCATTAGAGATTCTCCTCTCTGTTCCCAGGAAAACACCTTACTTGTAAGGAATTTTGCCTTCCTGTTTAGAAACACAGTATCTAGAAAAGACTGAAAAATCTCAGTGCAAATATGTTGATGATTAACTCTTGATCAGTCATGCTGGAGACTTTGGAACCTGGATCTAGGGCAGGAAACGGATGAGGTATTTGCCTAGGTGAAGCCTTTGCCTTTTGCAGCATGGACAACTATAATGTGATGTTAATAGCTCCTGTTTCGGAACTAATACAGGCCAGTGTCACAAAGTGCTCAACATTTTATGGCATTTACCTCCAAAAAAAAAATAAAATCCTTTGGCAATCCTATTGAAAATTCTTTGCTCTCTAATCTTTTCAAACTGGCAAATAATACAGAAAATTGCATCAGATTGTTTAAAATCACTGTTGCTTTTCTAGGGCTAGTACTATAGAAATCCTTAAAAGTGAGTTTTATATTTGTGTGGGTTCTGTTAATCTCAGATATAGTGACAAAATCTTCTTCTGTTAGTAGCAGAATAGTGTTCTGCTGTGTTGTTTTGAAATGTTCCACAATATGTGCTATAGCAAAGTGTCTTCCCCACTACACTACTACTTTAAAGTCTGAGGCTTATCATAGCAATTTCCCATGCTTTCATCCAAAGCCTGAAAATATGCCTCAAGCAAGACATTCAATCAAAAGTAAAACATTGCCAGTTATTTGACTGTCTCTCCAGCTCCTTGGGAGGTAGCTTGCTGCTACGCCAGTGTGAAGAAACTCATGTTACAAAAGCAAAATGAAAGAAAACAGAAATTAAACAATAAGAACAGCTTCAGCTCTGAGCAATTGTCTGAGTATCCCACAGCAATCAAGTTTTTCCTTCTAGAAGAACTCTAATTTGATCTTACTTTCACTGATTTATTTTCTGTTGCAGTTTTGAGCTTTTTAAAGGAAGAATTTCCTTTTTGAATGTCTCCAATAGGAGATGGGAAGGACTTGAAAAGCCTGTCTAATATCTGTAGCTCTTCCAATCATTTTTCCCCTTGAGTTTTGTTTGTCTTGGGATTGCACATGAGCAAAATATCCACTTCTGTCGTATCCATTCCTGGGGAACCGGTGCAATGTGTGGGTTGGGGTGCTGGACTACTCTGCACGAATTTGTAAATTGGGACTGACCTCTTTAGAGGAAACTAGTTAGAAATGGTATTAAATCCAAATCTGCTGGGTTTTGGCAGCTTAGGAGGCTGCAGCATTTTAGTATCTTGTTGTACTGGAAGAAGGAGCTGTTTTGTTATTTCTGTTAGCTTTGCAATGAATGTCATGTTGTGCAATCAATATGTGCTTGATTTCCTGCTGCGGGTGGAGGGAGGTCGTCTCATAACTACCAATTCAGGCATCCAGCAGGAAATCTATTAGAAAAAAAAAACCACCCACCCCAAAACCAACAACCAACTGGGAAAAAGCCTTTCTCTTAGGGTAGTAGACCTACTTGCTTTACCGAGAGGAGCATGACACATGCATATTCACCATAGGTCTCCTCAATTATACACTTATGACAGCCTTTGCAAAAATCTAGTTATTTTTCAGCCACTTGTCTTGTCCCATAAAACTACCCCATTTATTTGGTGTAGGCCTCTAGCTTCATATCTTCTTGTTCTTGCTTCCTAGTCTCTATTCATGACCACTTCAGTAAAACCAAGGAGGGAACATAATCTTTATGTTGTAATTTATCATAAGGGCTTCTGACCTCCTGCTCGCTCCTTTTCCCACAAAGCCAGTTTTTACCAAAGTTACTGGTTTAGCTTGGAAAGTCTCAGGCAGTCTGTCTGTCATAGGATCACTGAATAAAATTTAGGTCCAAAGGGATATCTGTATGTCTTGCACAACATTTGCTCAATCAGGCCCAGCTTCAAAGTTGAGTTGGGTTGCTTAGGACCTGTCCAGTTGAGTTTGGCGTAACTTAAGAATGGAGATACCACAGGTTTCCTGAACAACACATTTCAGTGTGCAACCATTTTCATGACGACATTTTTTTTTTAATTTGGTTGGAATAAGAACTGCTGCCTCTACTTCTCTGGCTGTGCAGTCCAGAGAGCTGTGCACTTCCCTGACAGGCAGAAATAGTTTGATGGGGCAGAATGATCCATGGGCTGTTCTTTCTCCCTAGGACTCTTTGAGAGAAGAGAGAGACTGTATTCCTTCTCTTCATTGTCCCACTTGTAGTCCTTGTTCAGTTCTTATGTATTTCTCATCTGCTGGAATGAGACAAGTGGTAACGTGCGTTCACTAGTGATGGCAAGGTGTATCACCTGCCATCATGAGTGGTGGGAGATAAATGTGATGAAGTAGAAGGAGAGCAGATTAGATGAGCATGGGGAAACAGCAGTGAAGGTGGCAGCCAGCTGGGATGAGAAGAGCTGGAAAAGACAACCTTATGTAGGGGAAAAAAGAAATGGTAATTTTAACTCCTCCATGGGTATGACTCAGTCTTGAGTGGGCTGTAAAATCCTGTCATGTTTTTTTCCCCTTTCGTTATACGAAGAAGGAATTTATACCTTAAAAATACCATTGTGGTTTCCATCCTTGAGAACTGTTAAAGCTCTTCTGTATATAAATCACTCCCTCCCATGCAGTAGCTGAGATGACTTCTCCTTAATTGCAAGCACAGCACTTGCACGCAGCACTGACTTTATGGAGCAGGACTTATTCCTGGGTGAACTGCAAAAGCCCTAGAAAGCTATTATGTGCTCTTATTGTGTCCAAGTTGTCCTAAAAGCTCTTTGTATAACCTGGGCAGTCAGAGGAACATTGTAGGCACTGGAACGAGCTTGGCTAGTGATAATAATACAGAACATCGATTCAAAAAGATAGCAATCTTTGTGTAACCATCTTCCTCTGGGCACACGTTCTGGGGAAGACCTGGGAGGATTCAGCTCTACTGTTGGTGCAGTCTGATATGTGTGTCTGTCCATGTGTGATGGACCAGAGGAGATCCTAAGAGAGCTACTCTCCTCCTACTCCTTATTCAGCTACTTGCAGCTTCAGCTATTGTAAAAGCCTCACTGTGTTCTTGTCCATTTAGACACCGTGTACTCTACCATGGCATTGAGATACAGGGATTATATTTGCTGGTTATCAATTGCAAGGCAAGTTCCTGTGAGCCAGAAACTGTGTTTTTCTAGTGTAATGACCATAGATCAAAAAACTATGTGTGGTTATTGACAGTAAGATAAAGCGTGGCCTACAAGATGAAATGCAGCACATAATGTGGCTTGTAGACACAGCTGAACAAATTGCTCCAGAAGCTTCAGGGGTCACTGCAGTGTAAACAGAAAGCAGGGGTGACCTGTGCTGTGTTCTCAAGACATAATAAATATATTCTTCATGCTGCTGCTTACCTTCTGCTGAATCAGGTATTTTAAAACACTGTGGGATTCCTTCTCTGGGCAAAACTTTGAGTCTCAACTTCCTGTGTTTCAAACAGGATTTCTCTTTGTTATCCTTGAAAAGTTACATTTAAGTGTGTTTGAAGCTTCAAAGTCTTTGTGTAGTACAGTGTAAGGGACTGTCTGTAAAATTCCTGCTTTTGGCAGCTGGCAAATCTGTCTGCCAGTTCCAGGAAGGAAAATTAAAGGCTTTTTAGAGAGAAGAGCTTGATCTGACTGTAAGCTGTGCACAATTTTGTTGAGTTTCATGAAGAGCAAGTAACTTGTGCTGAGTTACTTCAGTAGTTGTTGAACCCCCCCCATTACTATTTATGTGCTGTCTGGGTACTTTTATTATTGGTTTCTGTGTTGTTATTTGTTAATTCTAATATAAAAAATACAGCTTGTCGGTTCCTCCTTTTGGCTGGGTAGGGATAAAAACTGGAACATGCATCTATCTTGAGGAGAGTAGAGAAAGTGTGATGAATTTAAATAAGTTCTTCTGAACTATGCATGTTTTGCATTCCTAGGAGCTCATGAATAACAGGGGACTTCCAGACAGGTACTCATCTTATCTTGTTTTTTTCTTGGTGTAAAGCACTCATTTTAGGCATTAACTGGTCTGATATGCTGACTTGCCTGTCTGTACATGCTACTTGCTGAGTATATGTTATTACATCAAGAACAGAAAGAGCAATAGTAGTGGCTATCTTAAGCAAAAGAAAATACAAAATGAGGCTTTCCTTGACTGTCATTTATCACGAAGACTACCATTTGACTTCTCAAGTTTGGAGCAGGTACCAGCAGGCTTTCAAAAGAGCCATGGAGCCTATCACAGGTTACTGCTGTGCCAAATATGATGTTGCTAGACATATACGTGGGACTGAAGGAAGAAAAATACTCAGCAATCTGCCATAACTTAATCCAGATGGTCAAGTTTATGTTTTCTTTAAAATGCAAACTGTCTTCAGTGAATTCATTAGAACCATATTGTAGCTTTCTTTTCTAGTATAATTTTAGCAGCTAGGTTAAAAAGCCTGGGACTGCCAAACTAATCTCAAGTGCCTGATTATTTTCTTTCTGAAGGTTTTAAACTGTTCAGCAAATCATTCTTTCCCTGTCCTTTCCCCCGTCCCTGTCCTTTCCCCCTTTCCCCTCATGTTTTTTAGTTTGTTTTTGGTTTGTTTTTTTTTTTTTTCTAAATTAAAAAAGTGTACAACCCAGTGAATCATTGGTTTAGGGTATCTAGAGATAGCTAATACATTGCTTTTGTCTGGAATTAATCTAGATGTTTGAATAACAGGGAGCTGTAGTTGTAATGTATTCAGCCAGCGTATCTGCCTTGTTCTTACCATGGTTGGCTCACTTACTGAATGAGAAACATTGGTCCTAAATATGCTAGATATCTTTGTCTATCCATGTTTCCAAACTGTCTTTTCCTATACCTTTTTGTTGTTTTGAATTTTATTTAATTTGTTTTTAAAATTTGCCCAAAGCACCCAAAATTTGGGACAGGTGTTCTTATTTAGTTGTTTACTCCAAGTAGGCTAAAGCTGAAGCAATTCTGAGAACCTAAATAAAATGTTTTTATACAAAACAATTCTGATACAATTAGATCCTTAAAGAAACTTTAATACCTACTAGTGGTGAGGTCAAAAAAAATTCCATCTGAGTAAAAACCCAAGAAAACAAAAACCCATCAGCTCTTTGTACCCAAATGTCTCATGGAAGAACACTAGGTGTTATTTACTGATATTTTCTGACAGTGATTTTACTGAGAAACCAGGAAATCAAATTTCTAATGAAACAGAACAAGCATACACTGGGATGATAATAGGATCTATCCTATTTACTCATCTGTAAAGGAACAGTGTTTTTTAAACTTGGGAAAGAACTATGTAGAAAAGATAGTTCTGGATATCCCTACCTTGTAGGTTTTCTTTTTTTTTAATCACTTTTAAAACAAAACTAGCTTTCATCCCTCCATTTTATCCCTCCTAAAAGATGAACAAGCTGAACTCTGTTGATTTACAATGAGAAGAACTGCAGTGGACAGTTCTCAGGATGTAGATAGTATTGTAGCCCTTCCTTCATTTCTTTTAGGAACTTATTGTCTAAGTTGCTTACAGTAAATAATATGACCATTCCCCGGATGTATGGGAGAAGTGCTGACATGAACAAGTCAACTGATGTTGTCTAATGCAGCATGACAAGGAACTGAAGGGAATAGGTTGTACAATTTTTTTCTTCCTGATCTTTGTTTAGTTATAAGGAAGTAATTCTGGAGAGGGGTATGCTATGAACTACCCAATTTGTATTAATTAATTCATTGACAAGACATCAAATAAGTATATATAAACTGGAAGTCATAGGATGATGTTTCTGTTTGTTTACCTAAGTAGATCAGACTCTAAAGCTGTTTGGTGCTGGAAACAGAGTTACTTTCACCCTCTCAAAACAAGTGCAGCAGCTGTATAACATGTCCTCTTTGAAGGTGGCTGTCAGTCCAGTTCAGACTCTGGCTATCGGCCACTGTCTGCTATTTTTTCACGCTGAATGCCCTTGAATATACCAGGTGCAAAGTTACAGTGCCCCATATGCATCATAATAGTCATGCAGCAGAGCATCATTGCAGGACCGTTCACAGCCCAGTAATGGGCCAAAGTCTGATCTATTTCTGTTGCAGAATTGCATTGTGTTGTGGTAGCAACACAGCTGGAAAATAAAGCACAGTAGTACCCAGGACCACATAAACCATCTGCCATGTACATGGTACCACAACAGTGAATCAAAGGTCAAAGGATGAACAGATTATGAGTAGGGTGGGAGTACCACAGTAACATCAAATGTATTAGAAAAGTGAGTATGCTTGGTTTTGTTATCATATGTATTAGGTGATTATTAAGCAAAACCATCTCTGTTTTCCAAAATACTGCAATTTCTACAGTGAATTTGAATTTTAACTTAAATATGCAGAGACTAGTGTTTGCACGTGAGAGAGACAGTGAGATTCCATTAACCATAGTAATGCTTGGACAGTTTATGCTGTATCTGATACAATGGGCTTGCTTATTTTTCTGAGGTGCTGCTTTCAGTGTTACTGTAGTGTCCAGTAGGGATCAGCAATCCATTAGCCTCCACTTGTTGACACAAACAAACAGGAAGGCATCCTATAAAGACCACAGGATATGCTTTAGAAAGAGTAAATTAAACAAACTGTGAGAAAGGTGGAGAGGTGGCCTAGGTTAAGCATATTTTAACACTATAAGTGCTTCTTTCTGGAAAAAAAAATATTTGGAAGAGTAGCTTCTCTGTAACACAAGGGAAATAGGCACTGATGCAAGCAAGATGGTTGTTCTTATTTGTGAGGTAATAAAACACCCAAGTGGAACATGCCAGTGTTGGTCCAAGATAGTGTTGCGGGACATGGGGTTGTGTAATGATATACATATCCAGCCTACTTCTGACAAACCTTGTCTTGTGTGAGAAATGGAGTGAGAGTTAGAGGTTAGAATCAAGATGCTTAGAAAATTGTCACTTGTCCCAAAATCTTTACAAGTTCGTTTCAGATGTCATGGGATGGAAGGCTCTGAGATGCTGAGTAACTGATCTCTGCCGGGAGATCTGGGAGCACAAGACAGGCACCTGGTATAGGTTGCTGGGATCATTACAGCCACATTCCCAGAAGCATGTGGGATTCAAACTTTGGACACCTGATGGAAAGATGTTGTTTGTAAGCTTGTGGAAACATGCATAGATTGAAACTTGTGGAAATGTTTCCATTGACTTCAGTGAACCTGGAAGTTTACTACATTTTCTATGCCATGTTTCTAAAAGCCAGGTCTGCCTGACAAAACAGCTATATCAACTGTCTCTTCAAAGTGTCTTCAGGGCTCTGTTGCAGACCTGCCTGAAATATTCAGGGTTGCATCTCAGAAGTTTACGAAAAGACATGAGAAACTTTCTTCTTTTATTGGAACCTTTCAGTTTGTCAGAAGAGGAAATGCTTCATGATGATGAATTACCTGAGATGGTTTAAACCTGTAGGACTTGTCAGCTCGCCCACCTAAACTTTCAGTAGCCCTTTTTGCTAAGGGTGCCAGTGTTTCCCAGATCTTATGGAAAATATGAGTCATAAAACAAGCTCTTTTCCCACCAGGTGCTGCTTCTAATCTCAATAAACCATGCTTTAACCAAAATCTTGATGGACTAAACTTCCAAAAAGCAGTGTCTCTTTTGGTGAAGGATTTTTCTGGCAAAACCCAAGGAGTCTTTTGCTAGGAAAGCTGCTGCTTTTAGAGGGACTCTCACTAAGAAGAAGCCGAGTAAAGACTAGGTTTACTATATGCCAGGGGATGACCCTAGGCAGCATGAATGCTTTTTCCCACTTAATGGTCTTCAGTTTTCTCTCTGGCTCGATAGCCTGCAACTCTTTTGTGAAACAACAGTATAACAAAGACCACGACAGCACAGCTAGCACTCTTAGCTTACAACTGTACCCCATACAACTTCATCCTTCTGCCTTTTTTCTCTTTGCCAGGAGAAAAATTGAATAGCCAGAATTAGTGCTCCTTGAGTACCAGTTCGCTCGCTTAGCAATTTTATTCACAAAACAGATGGTTCAGTATGTGAAAGAGGGCTGGTAGGGACCTCTGTGTGAGGTCTTTGGCAGGGTAATCTCATTCCAAAGATCTAGGTGGCTGGAATTCCCTCCCCCTCCCCTTTAATACAAATCCTTAAGTGTTAAGTCAGGCAGAAAATGAGTCTAGTATACATTTATCTTACTGAATGGCAGACAACTCCCGACTAATCTTTCAACATATATTTGTTCAATGGATCAACAGATTGTGTAAGCAGCATGACGGACGGGTTTAGAAATGTGTCTGCTTATGTTTGGTTTGTACTGAACCATTGACCATTTTGTTTGTGAATCCATCATAAATTACATCTCCAGGTTACTCAGTACGAGTGAGGAGGGGAAATACTTGTTCTCACTGTGTTGAAAGGCATCTTACACAGCTGTCAGCCTCCAGAAGGGAAGCTGAAGTGCACCAGCACTACTTTAGCTTTGTTTTGCAAAAGCTGGATGCATATGGCTCTGCTTTCACGAACCTTTTGCTAATTGCAACCATACTTCTCATTGAGGATATCATAAGGCAAAAGGCAAGAACGGTTATTGTCAAATAAATATTTAATAATTTGGGAACAGGGATATGATAGTGATCGTGTCTGTTATTTTAGCTGTGTTTAACAAAAACAAGGCTAAACAACACTGGAAATATATGCTAGATTTTTAATAGTGGAAATACGTATTAAAATATTAAAATTTCATTCACCAGTGCAAAAATCTTATTTAATGATATCTGAAAGCGAGCTAGGAAGGTGGCACTCCCAGCATTGACAGGAGTGTGGACAGTGTAAATGCTTGCTTCAATTGACTCTTCCTAATCTTGCAATTGTTTTTGACATAGTGGTTATGTGCCTGCTGCTGCCGTGTTTGGGAGATGAAGGAACAAGAGAAAGTTCCAGGACCTAGAGACTGCTCTTCTGCAAATGGGAAGAGCTTGTTGAGAAGTAGGCGAGGAGCAGGGGATGTGGAGGTGACCAGAATCCTGCCAAACACCCCATCCCAGAGACCAAAAAGGCCAGAAAGCCAAAATTCAGTGTCTGCCACTTCTGCTGATTGCATTGGCTTTCAGCTACTGCCTACCCAGGGAGCATAGGTATGTGGCACAAATCTTCCTTCCCCATATGCATCCCTTCACAGTGGCTGGGGAAGGACTTAAAAAGAAGGAAAAAGATGAATTAAGGGTCACCCTTATTGTTGCCACCCATCGTCATTTCCAGCTAAAAGTTAGAGATTTGAGCACAATTCTAAACAAGAAAGAGGCTCACCTTGTCCTAGCTACATATCTGAAGGCAGTGAGCCTCAGGTGTGACTCCCTGCAGCCTACCCCAAGCTCTGTTTAAACAGGTTTGAGCTGGAACTAAACAGCTCTGGAAAAGAAAGGCAATGAGGAGAGAGAGGGGGAAGAAGAAAGGACACTCAGGCAAAGGACTAGGTTTCTTTATGCAGTCAGAAGGAAGAAAGGGCAGGAGAGTGATTGCTATTGGCTACTTTGCTGTTTTAGATGGTTACGTTCTCATGAAGGCAAGCACTTGGATTCATGTTTTTTGTGGGATTTGTGTTAGCCTTTTTTTTTAGTTTCTTATGCCATGAGACTTCTTGAGATTGGTAGGAACTGATTGAGTTCTTTGTTGTTTGAAAACTTAAATGCATACTTTCCACTGAAACTTTTTTATTTTTTTAAAGAAAGCATAGGAAAAAAGCTATTTTTGGCAAATAAAGTGCACATAATTATGTTTGAATTTCCTCTTTTTCTTTCCCTGTTTGTGATGGAGAGTAAATTTGTCATTCCTCTATGAAAAAATGCTTCCAACTTTTAGTTTAGCTGAGAAAAATAATTTTTTCCTAACCATCTCCAATAGGATTTGAAGAAACTGGTAAGGAAAAAAGCTGAGAAGGATGAAAGTAGCCTTGAGAGTATGAAGAAATTAGGAACAAAAAGTTGAGCCTTTTGATAGAACTGGATTTGGGACATAGAAAGGAAAATGGAGCTTGTAACTCAAAGTAGTGTGAATGTTACCCTGTGAGCCTGGAACCACTTTTTCTTAACCCTTGTCCTCTAAGAAAAAAATCCAACATCTGCCTATGTGAGCATCTATTCAGTATAGTAATCCCTGGAGCATCATTTTAGTAATTTTGCTTACTGTATTTCTTTTATATGGGTCATGATGCTGACTTAAATTTCCCTTCCCGCTTCCTCCTCTGTCTTAAGAAGATGTAGAGGGTTTTAGGAATTGCTTCTAGAATACAGTGTTTTCCAAATATTAGCTCAGGGAATAACATGGCTGTGAACTCCCATGTTTGCTGGAATAAATAATCCTACATAGTCCTTATGAATACTTTATTGTTTTTTTCCATTCTCTCTTTTTTTTTTTTATAAATTTGAGTGGGATGGTTTGAGTACCATCTCATGGCCATTAAAGCCTTTGTATACCACATTCTTCCTTTTATCTTTTGTTTATTTTCAGCTCTTCCTCTAGACAAATGGAGAGTTCCTTTCTTAGCCAAAAAGGATAGCATTATTGCCAGTTTCTCAAAGTTTTGAAAAAAAATAAATTACATGATGTAAATCAAAACAAAAACCCCTTCACCCAGCAGCAAATGCATAAATTTACCAAAGCACAGATACAAACATCGATAGATATCTTCACTACTTCTTTGACAGCTAGTGCTTAATATGAAATAGTGGATACTCTGGCTATGAAGTTTAAGTGTGATTTACTGAATGAGCCCATGCACTTGTGTGTGTGTATATACAGTAAGTATCAAGGGGGGGGACAGAAATGCTTGGATGCCAAAACTCATAATTTTCTCTGTGTGCATTGTCTGTCAGGCTGCTAAATTGAAAATTATAATACAGGAAATATATTAACCTGCTCATTTTCAAAGTAATTCCTTTAGAAGTGTATATTACTTCCACATCAGTATGTAACTAGATAATTTGTTATTTGTTGTTATAATGGTTAGTTGCAGAAATTTGCCTATACTGTGTCACACCAATCCCTTCTCCAACTTTAGCAAAAGCTTAGGTGTTGCTGAGATAGAAGAGGTGGTGCTGAGGCACGCACACACCTATGTAAAGATGTTAGATAGTGCTGTGGTCCTCTCTGAGATGCCTTTTGGGTATTCTTCAAAGATGTCAGATGTATAGGGATTCAAAGCTGCTTGAGCATGGTTCTCTATGCATGCCGTGCGTTTGCTTCCTGTTATAAGTAGCCAAGAACTTCAGCTCTGGATATCCAGTTCTGCTTCACGTATTTCTCTTTCCTGAAAGCTGTATTTGGAATTTTGTTTGTTCAAGCCACAGCCTTCTCACCAGGATATTTTGAAATAAACATTTAAAAAAGGTGTTGACTTTTGAAAACTAGGGTCCTGCTGTTTTTGACACCTTACATCTAAATTGGCATAAACGACGTTTGCTGCATTCTGTCAAAAGGATGTTTAAATATGTTTGGGGTGGGGTTTTTTTTTTGTTTGTTTGGTTTTTGTTTTGTGGGGGTTTTTTTGGTTTTTTTTTTTTTTTTTTTTTTTTGACTGCTACTTAACCTGTCTTTCATCAGTGCTGGAGACTGCATGATTAATAAAAAAAACCCAAACTGCAATAAGGTCTAGTGAAGGAAGATATGGTACGGCATAGCAGACTGGAGTGACTGGATAAAAGCCAGTTTGGTACATCACCTGTAATCATCTGCTAAAGAAATATATTGCAGTTTAAAATGGTTACTGGCATTTTCATATGGGAGCACATTTTGGGTAGAGTATTACTTCGGTTTGCAGGTGTAAATTGGGAAGGTTTCTAGTGCTTTCAGCAGTAGGACTGGGTTTGAACAGAGTCTCAAAATATGGCACTGGAGCGTGCTAGAATGGAAAAGCGCTCCTGGTGAAAAATCGACTGAAAAAACATTTTAGGAGAAGGCCAAACTGTGCAAATGGATTCTTGCAGGGAGCCTTATGCTTTGCCTTTTCTCTTTTGCAGCAACAAGAGCTTGACATCCATAACATGTCATGGAAACCCTGCTCTTGGGATGCATGGCTGCAAGCTGTTTCCGAAGGTTTGCCGGCAGGCAGGCAGGGCGCACTCTTCTTCAGGATGTTACCAACCCCAGTTTCAGTGGCCAGGAACTGCTTCCCTGTGAGCTTCTGGCAGGCTGTTTCACCACGCTGTCTCTCAGTCTTTTCTGTCTGCTAAACGGCATAGTGCTTACTATCTTTTGTAGCGTGCTTTGAGATTCACAGCTAAAATGCCATGTAAAAGCTAGGTAGTACTAATCTATGCTGGCAGCTTGTTAAAGTGTCATGGTTTCAGTGATGCATTTGTAACCACTCTAACATAAGATAAATGTGACAAGTGCTAATTCCAAACACCCACGTTACTGAAACTGAGAACAGCTTAGCTAAAGCACTTTGAATTTCCTGAGGACATCTGAGGTCTATAGTTACAGCATCTCAGGCTGCTTTTACCTGAAAAATGAAGAAGTCTCGTTAAAGATCCAAGACTAAAAGACAAACAGTGGTTTTAAAAGGGCTTGGGGGAGAAATACTTATGCACGTGTTCGAGACCTGGAAACAATTCTCATTCTCTGGAGGAAGTGAAGGAAACAGTAGGGTAAGAATGTGTTGATCTCCTTATGGGAAAAAACCAAGCTGATGTCCAAGCACTAAGACCCATGCACTAGCACAACTTCATTTTGGAGTGTCCCGCACCATGAGATTTTCCTGATGAATCTGTGCCATGGACAAGAGAAGTGCTCACGTGAGAAAGAGCTCAGCCAGAGGGAGGGAGAGAAAACTATTCTTCTGTTGATGTGTTGCCAAAATGAAGTAAGTGATGCCCTTTTCTGGCTTAAGTGGGAAGTTTGCACATGACAGTGCTGAAAGCTGGACTCATTGGGGTCCGTTGTAAGCAGTGGCATTTGTCGGGATTTGTAAACTCTGACTTAAAAAAAAGAGAGAGGGAGAAACGGCATAATTTTCAACTGATTTCTACCTGTGGATTTACCTGGGTTTACCTGTGGGAAGATAGGAAAACTGATTACAAGAAAGGGCAAGATGTCAACCAAGTACTGAAGAATCATAGAATCATAGAATCATAGAATAAGTGAGGTTGGAAGGGACCATTAAGATCATCAAGTCCAACCGTTAACCTACCCTGATTTAAAAACACCCACTTCTAAACCATGTCCCTAAGCACCTCATCTACCCTTTTCTTAAACACCTCCAGGGATGGTGAATCCACCACCTCTCTGGGCAGCCCATTCCAATGTTTAATAACCCTAATGTTTAATAATCAGTGAGCAAACAAGTACCTTGCTAGTGTTGGTGACTCCAAGAAGGTGAAAGTGCCCTGTATGAAAGACAGCAGAAGGTGTTTGGGGTAGTGGTAATACTGTGCAGCTGTGAACAAGCATGGGACACTGAGAGGAAAACAAGACAAGAGGTGAGTGAGTAGCCTGCAAACCACGAGGCAGGCTCTCAGCTATGCTACGAAGGGTTTGCAGATTACAATATGGTTTGGGCACAACTGCCAGAAAAGAGCGCAGAGAAAACTGTTTCACACAGGAAAAGAAGGAAGCTTATACTGGGGATGTGTAGGTTACACCATCTGAGGTATGTATTTCTGCAGATACTGCAGAACCTTCTTCTGAACAGTGAAACCGTACAGAAAGTGGGATTCCTTTCCAATCGTAAATCTCATGCCTCGATATTTTTCAAACCCAAACAAGAACAATAAAAAAAGCCTCACTAGCAGGACGGTGATTATGGTGTGTTTTCCATTGTTCTTTCTAGGCTACTCTATTGTGAAGTTGTTTTCCAGAAATTGTTTCTTGCTCTGGATATTTAGACATAAAGAAAGGTTCCTAGATTCCAGTTCATAAACAGTTCAAAGTTGTCTACCTAGAGAAAAACAAAGAAGCAGGGAGAGGGATAATGAACCTTTATTCTATTTCCCAAAATTTTCAATTAGCCTTGAAATATAGTTTTTGCAATATTTACCTACCTAATCCTTTTCCTTTTTTCCTCTTGCCCTTAACACATCAAAATAACCTAAAAAGAGTGTTTCTTTTGGTAGAGAACAGTATTTTTCCTTTGCTGTTTTCTTGTAATGCAGTTATTCTATATTCTTATAGCATTTTTTCCCTGACATTCCAGCTAAATCTTCCTTTGCTTTTTGTTCCTTCATGTGATATATAGTTTTCTTGCTGAGGTTATAATGAGCTTACCTCCATGAATCACTAGAGATCAGCCAGGCTAAACTGTCAACATTGAAGTCTATCCAACAGTGACACTATTACTGTAAGACAGTGTTTAACTGAACATATCACCTTATACAACCCAAGTGCAATAATAACTACCTTAAAATGACAGATCTATAAAAATAATTTACTTATTTTTGTGGCTAAAAGAATCTATAAATAGTTGGAAGACGATATTTTTCTCTCATGCAGCTATTTTGCAATCAAAAATGGTGCAAACTTTTAATATGTTTCTGAAATACTATCTGTATTGGGACAAAAGGCTAGCCCCTTAAAAATAAGGAGGAAAGGAGGATTGAAACTCTCCTGATTACATTGTAGTTACTTTGAAATTGTGTAGTAGTTACTTTAAAATTGTGTAGTTTATGTGTAACTCCTCGTTTCATATAGTTTCTAATTGTAAAGGGAACAGGAGGAAGAGAGCTTTTTTTTCCTTAGGCGTGGTACAACAGCAGGAGTCTTCAAGTTAGATTCTGTATTTCTGGAAAATTATCCTTGTGGGCCACTTCTAATGCATTTCTCCAGAAAACAGCTTCTTCAGGGTTAAGAGTCTGTTTGGTGACTAGGTGTTGTCTGAGTGCTTGAACTTGCCCTTTTGAGATGAAAGACATACAGTGAGTTGGCATCTTGTTCTTCTGAATGGGAAGATGCCTTACAGAAAGGCATGTACTGTCAAGGGTGGGAGTGAGAGGTGGGTGAATTTGAAGCAACGGGAATACACTCAAAGGCTTCATTCTTTTCTTAAATTCCTGCTCAGAACTACTTTTAAAGGCTAGAGGAGTATGGAAATTCCCTTAAGAGGACGTCTCCAGGGTGATCAAAATCCCTTAGGAAGATTTCTGATAAATACCTTTAAATAAATTTATTTGTAGTTCTTTGGCCATAGCTGTACTTTTGAAGTATTTTTTCCTTTGTACACAGACTATTTTCCTTTCTGCTTCAATGTATACAATGTGGTACTTGTTTGTATAATCCCCTGAGGTTTTATTGTGTAATTAGTCTGCAGTTTTTTCTTAAGCTGAAAGATAAACTTGTTTTATAATAATTCCCTTCTCTTGTTCTACTATTTGCAAATCTGGGACACGATCATTAAGGTCAGAGAGAAGCAGTGGAACCTGACCATCCGTGGAAACTCTTCCATATAGCATCAGAGTTATCAAGGAGACAGACGATAGATGACTCAGTGTTTTTCAAGTTGTGGGATTTTAAGTTTTATGACTTCGGCTGTGGACTCTGCTGCTGACTCTGAGCAAACAGCTTAATCACTCAGTGCCTCTATAAAACGGTTATAATAATTCCTTGTTGCATCAACGTTGTGATGAAAATGAAGCAGTGTTTCTAAGTGGCCCGGTAGTGGCCGTGAGGTCAGGCAGTGAAAGCTAATTCAATTGCATCCTGATTAGCGGACAAAGTTATTTAACAGTAGCATAATGATAGTCCTTGAATTATTATGCACAATATGCCCAGCTGCGTGCAGGGAAAATGATGTAGCTGTAAATCTGTGGCTTGACGTGGTTTGTAAGTGAACAGTGGAGAGGCTGGAGGAGGAGGGAGGGAAGTGCTGGGGCAGCTCTTTGAGCTGCATGGAGAGGAGAGTACTGATGAGTCATGTCTAGGCGAGGATGAAATGTGTGCATCTCCTGCCTCAACCTTGGATTTATTTTTATTGTTTTGGGCTTCACAATAATCTTGATCTCTCTCCTTTTGGCACTGCTTGTACCTCTGAGTAATGCCCATCACAGACATATGGTCATAAACACCAAAATTATCTTATGACTACATCTAGCTATCCCTGGATCTTCGTATCTCCCCAGATGGCCACCACTGGCTGTAAGACAGCTTAGTGCCAGCTGGCAGCTCTCTCATCTCCTTTGGGATATGCAATGGACAGCAACAGCGGAGTAGTGGAAAGACGTTTTGCAGAAAATAGAGTGGGAGCAGAATATTTAACTGGGCGTCTCTGTGTCCTGTAGTGAGGTGATCCCATCTGTGAGGTGACTGCTGCCTAAAACACCCCTTCTCAAGTTGAGCATGCTGGTTGCATCAGTTTGGTGTGAGCAGCTATGGGAGGCCTTGAGGAGGGGTACCACCTTTGCCCCAAGGGTGCTGGGAGGAATTGGTAGGGCAGCTGGACAAGATAGTTGTTGCCTTCCGCTGAGAGCTGAGCTGCATGAATGGTCTGTGGGTCGCCCCTGGTTCTGATGGTGGTGGTGGCACATCCAGCGCTGGCTGCCTGAGCTGCAGCTGGTGCTGCTGCTGGCCTGCCTTGGGCCAGGTTGCCTGTGCAAAATCTGCCTCTTCCCTCAGACAGGGTGGCAGGTGAACAGGTCCCAGTTCCCCCTTGTATCAAACACCTGCTGAGGTCTTAGCCGCCTTTACCAATTGGATAGCCTTTAGAAGGAAGTAAAGAAGATCGCAAAGGTGTGGTTGACCCCTATGTTAAAATTCTTATGTTGAGAACATCAAATGGACCCATGAGAGAATACAGGAAGGTGGTTTGCACAGAAAGTGCTATCCTTTTTCTGTGGTGCTCCTTTTCCTGTGATGATGATTTGTCTAATATACAACAAGATGATAGAGCTGATCCAAAAGTCAAAAGTTCTGGCTTTCTGGAACCCAAAGTAGAAATGCCAAAATTTCCTACAGAAAGGAAAAGTAAAGATCTTGGAAAACGCCTGATAACTTTACTTGGAAAATTTCAGGATGAAATGGAGTGAGAGCGCCCCACCTCTATATTATCTTCTTGGCCACAGTACTTGCATGCCTTCAGTTCCTGCAGAGTCATAAAGTGCTTGTTGTCCTGGCTGGACAATTTACATGGACCTCTCAATCTGCAGCAAGTGATAAGGGATGCCCTTGGCCGCTACAGGCTGTGCAGACTGGCCACACAGTATGCAAAATGTGACTCGCTGGTAGTTTTGGTCAGTAGCTGTGAGAATACAGGGGGCCTTGAAGGCTGGGATCTCCGTACTCCAGCCCATATTCATGGCAGAACTATACCAGAGAAGTGAATTCCTGAGGCCTAAGCTCACCAGCAGGCTTTCTGGATGGATATTGAGAAAGATTTAGAGGTAGCTATCAGTTTTAACAAAGTGTCAGGAAAACATTTAGGTCTTTTGCTGGTTTATGGAATTTGATTGTGGAACAGAAAAGTAATGAGGAAATTTCTGAACTAGCTCTACCATATAGCATTTGCTTGTTCAGAAATTATCCCAAACAGTGCAGATACTCCTGAAGAAGAATAGTGTGCGTGGATGTGACAAGTGCTAGACGTAGAGTGACCAACTGATACATGGCATGTTACATTTTTCCAGAGTAGATCAGGCCTGTTCCTGATATGCAAATTCTGAGCAGGATTAGAATTAGAATTAATTACACTTATTTTTAATGGTGATAATGCACCCTTGGGGAGCATTAATGTCAGAGAATTAAACCTCACTACTTATCTTGGCTTCATTTGCCATCCTTATTTATGCTTCCTTACTTCAGTTGAAGTACTAGAAAATAATTCAGGTGGTGAGGTGGTCTTTGTGTTTGGTGGTAGTGCAGGGAGTTCAGCTTTTCTACAGTATGCCATGTATGTACTGCTATCCCCTGGTGGAGGTTTGTGAGTGACACAAGGAGAGTTGGGGCTTGGACTATTGCTGAATCGCCTGAAGCACCAAGAATGAATGGTACAATTAAAATTATATTTACATGTTGCTGAGGGCGTTATGAGAAAATTGAATATTTATAAATAGTTGATCATCCCACTATGAAAGTTAGAGATAGAAGAACTAGTGAACATATGTAGTCCACATTTCTACTGCTTCAGAATTGCCCCCTTCCTTTGGCAGATATGGCAGACTAGCCCCTCTTATTTTCCCAAAACCTACTAAGTGTTACATTCAGCCAGCACGTGGGGTCTAAACCAAGCAATAAAAAGATAAAAGCTGTATTTTTCTGTGCACTGTAATTATAGTATTGCATGTTTTTAGGATGGTATGTTTACATGGTGATGTATATGTAGGTTATTGTGCCTGTGCTGAGAGAATGGTGAAATGAAGTCTGCTCTTCTGCTCTTGGTTAAATGGTGTACTCTGAGTCCAAAGGTGAATTGGATAAGTATGTAAATTGGAGGAAGGTATAATGAAATGATATTTTTTTCAGTGAGAGAGTTGGGGCTGTTCAGCCTGGAGAAGAGAAGGCTCCGGGGAGATCTTATTGCGGCCTTCCAGTACCTAAAGGGGGCCTACAGGAGAGCTGGGGAAGGACTTTTTACTAGGGTGTGTAGTGATAGGACGAGGGGGAATGGCTTTAAGCTGGAAGAGGGCAGGTTTAGATTAAACATTAGGAAGAAGTTTTTCACTTTAAGGGTGGTGAGGCACTGGAACGGGTTGCCCAGAGAGGTTGTTGAAGCCCCATCCCTGGAGGTGTTCAAGGCCAGGCTGGACGTGGCCTTGGGCAACCTGGTCTAGTGAGAGGTATCCCTGCCTATGGTAGGGGGGTTGGAACTCGATGATCTTCAAGGTCCCTTCCAACCTAAACCATTCTATGATTCTATGATTCAGCGTGGTAGATATTTGGATTTCAAAATTTTCTATATAAACTCAACTGTCAGCAAAGCTGTTCTAATTTGTAAGCTTGTCTATGGAAATGTTTTTGAGATGAGTTTTCACATGTGGATTTTAGAAATAAAGTAAGTATCCCTACCTTACCCACTGTACACACGTGTCCATAACAATTCATATTGCAATGCATTGTCTCAGCGTTATATGATCCTGTAATTCTGTGATATAACAGTTTCATGGTAAATGGTCATTGGATTTATAATCTGGTAGATTTTTAGGTAAAGGGGTATAGCTATTTGAGCCGACAGATTTCTTTTGCTAGGGCTACCGGTATTTGTGTGTTTACTGCATTTCATACCAGTTTAATCTAAAGAAACAACCAAGTAGACTGAGGTACAATATACATTATGGATTAAAAAAACACACAAAAACCAGGAGCAAGTCTGAGTGATATCAATGTTTTTCTGGGTGGAGAAGAAGCCTGAAGAATGATGGAGGAGAAAAGAACACAGCCAGATATCTAATGAGTTCACTCATGCTTGCAGATATTTGTTGTTAAATCCTATAAAGGACATCAACTGTCGTTTCGCTGGAGGCAGTAGAGCTGCCTGAGCATATTCCAATTTTGAGAATCAGATTTTTTAATATTTTTTTCAGTGACTAAAATATGAATTATTTTGTACCTGAGGTTATCATTTTGAATGAGCAAGAGGTACAAGAATTACACGCTGTGTTGCTGATGTTGTAAGAATAGTTATTTTTTAAAATGCACAGTTCTATATATCCTCTGTTTACACACACAATTATTTAATCTGCCAAAAAATAATAGTAAACGCAAAACCATAGTCAAGTATACAGTCATGCAGAAAAAAAAAAATAGCAACCTTAACCCGCCTGCCAAACCGTACATCTATAATACCCACTGTGAGTAGACAGTTAACATTGCAAGAGGATATTTCTGGCTTGGCAGATATTTTTACCTGTTCACCTCTCTAGTCACCACCATTCCAGTCCCATCTTGGATAGCCTGAAGATGAAAGATCTCTTAATACAAAGGTTAACACCTAAAATCAGTTTTGACCCAGCCTTGTGACACACTGTTGTTCTGTCCGATCTCTCTTCCCTGTCTCTCACCCTAGGGCAGCTCTCAGCTGTGCAAACTGTTGTAGGCTACTGGAGCCAGAGAAGTTTCTGCAGTTTACAACAACAGATAATCTGTTCCTCCTGTCCTTAACTGTTCTATCCTGCATTCTCTTACTTTTTTCATGCTCAGTACTTGCTCTGCTCTCCCAGTGTTTCTACTTGCATCTGGTTCAGAAGAGCTCCTTGTCTGCTTTTTGCAGTTTAACTTCATGCAGGAAAGGAGTACACATGCATAAGAACTTAGGACCTATTTAAATTGCAGTGAAAAAAAAGAATGTTATATAGTAATTGAATCTTTAACAATTTCGCTGACTAGTTTTCTATTTTTTGAGTATATGTAGAATCTGTCCTTTGTATAGGGCAAAAGCAAATTTGATTTTGAAAGTGGAGCTGTAGAAGTTTTTTGGAAAGAACAGGGTTCTCATATTTACCCTCCTAGTGGAGTTCATTATCTCTTCCGCGAAAGACTGGAAGAGAGCTGTAGTACATTAGATGTGAAGGTATGATAGTTTAAGCCATTTCTTATCCCTTGCAGCCCTGAGCAGAGCATAATGTCCTCTGAATGTATGTGGGCACAAATTCTTTGTGCACTGAGGACTATTAATAAGGTGGCAGCATTAGATACAGCTGATTCTGTAATTTCTTTTCATTTTCTCCTTCCCACTAACAGGTATAGGAACCAGTACTGGTTTCGCTTCCTTCTGAATCTAGATTTGTCTTCTGATGTGTGATATAACATTTTACACTGGAAAAAAAAGTCATTGTTTTGGGATTTGATGGCTAGTGGACATAGGGAAATAAATCAGAATATCCTCTCGAGAAAGTGCTAAAATCCTGCAGCACAGAGCTTGTAATAGGTCTTTACTGCTCATTCAACATTGAATAATCTTGCTATTTTTCCACCCACTTGGATTTTTATCACCTGGTATAGACAATTTTGCTGGAACATTACATATGCTGGATAATGCCTTGTGATACGACAGTAGCTGTAGAGTAGGAGAAAATGAGGTCTTCAAGCTTGAGGGTAAGATAGTGCATGGTTTTGCTCTTCTCTGTAAACTCGGCTATTTAGCAGATGCTTACTGTGTATAGTAAACATACATCAGAACCCCACTGGCCTGAGGAACAGTGAGGATGGTCACAAGAAAATTGTGCTTGTGTCTATGTATCTCATTCTGCACAGAGGACTTAAACGTAAGCAAGCCTTGAACCTTGAGCATTTTGTTCAACTGAGCAGTGAACTGATTGTGGGAGCATGCTTAGTACCCCTCTGATTTAAGGCAAATGGAAGAGTGACCACTTCTACGTCTCCAGGATGGCCTGTAAATTTCCTCTGGGAATGACTCAAGTGGATGTGTCTGAAAGAATGGACATTTCTCTTACTTAAGAAACTTCAAGGATGCCTACTGACATGGTGGTATCAGCAGGCGTCTGTTGTCATTCAGATCTGTGCCATGCAAACCAGGATTCCCTGGGAAAGTCCATTCTAAAGAAGCACATCAGAAACCTGTGGTAAAAAGAGCACTGAACTTTCTTATGGTCCAAACCATTGCTGGTTAATTAATTTCAGTTATACTGTGCCAGATCAACTAGTAGAGAGTTTGGCCCAACAGAGATACTGTGTTTTATACAAGGTGACTTTTTGCTATGACTCATTGCAGGAGCTGTTACTGGAGGGTGGAGAGGACTATTCTTTCTCACTTTCACTGTGATGAACATCCTACATCTTATATGACCAGATTTGCGTAGGACAGAGGTGAAATGTGTTTTCGCTTTTTTTGTTGTTGTTGCCAGAAAGTAAGATGACTCACAAAACAAAATTACTTTTTGTTAGCAGAATCAGCTGAATATGTGAAACTGCTCCATCTAATCCTTTTCCAGATATCCTTTGTGTTTGATAGATGGCCAGTAAAGCACTGGAAGAAGTCTTTGGTAATTTGTATAAAGGAATAAAAAGCTGTAGCTTATCTAGTAATGGTAGTATTTGTAATGCATTTGTGGCTGACTACATACAGTATGTACTGTATAAGTTACTTCTAGTCTTAAAACTGAATTTTATACCACAATCCAAAATGTAAAATTTCATAGGTTTTTAAAGAAAGGACTGTTAGATCATATATTTTAATACGTGCCCAATGGGACACTGGTGTTCTCAACTTTTTCTGTGCTGTTCATTTTGTACTTAAATGTTCTAGATGTTTAGAAGGGCAAAAAACTGAACGATCATACTGGTTGATGTTTTTTATAAAAGCAGAACAGCAATCTTTTGCTTGAAGGGATACTACTA
Organism: Pluvialis apricaria; assembly: GCA_017639485.1. Lineage (NCBI taxonomy): Eukaryota > Metazoa > Chordata > Aves > Charadriiformes > Charadriidae > Pluvialis > Pluvialis apricaria. The sequence goes on along the minus strand of CM030044.1, from coordinate 43,740,984 downwards.
ACATTTAAGCCTGTTCTTAGCCTTAAATGGATGTGAATTTAGGATGACTGTAAATAAATGTTAGCAGAATCACGACCTACAGAGACAGCTTGATATTATTCTGTAAATTATTGTACACGTAAGCTGTCTGATATGGCAGTTAAAATAGGTACAACATCAAATCATATCCTTAAGTGTCATCTAAATACCTTAATATTTAAATGACTAAAAATGTACTGTTGGTTTTATTTCTTTACTATGGGAACTTCTTTATGTTGACTACAGTTGTTCTAATTGTCGTGCAAATGTAGGAAAACAAGTTTCAAATGGAGCTGTGTGGTAGAATAGAGGTTAGATATACTGCACAATGGTGTTCAGAAATGACAGCAGAATTTGTCACTTATGTATAAACAATCAACACATTACCCCATATGTTATGAAGGTTCTTGCTGCAGAAAATATCTTCTGTGCTGCAAGTACTTAGCAAAATTTCAGGTTTTGCTAACTTGCGATGCGTCTAGTTTTAGTGCCACTATTATGTGTTAAATTACAATTTAAGGTAGATTACCAGTTCCTGATCCTCTATGCTTCCTCCTGTTTCAAAATCATAGCTACTGAAGTGGGATCTCACTGTGCTTTATGCAAACATATGTTGCATTTGTAGATTTCCTGCTGTATGTAATAGAAAACAACCATCACTTTAATTCTGGCAATTGGTTTGATTCTGGTCTACATTAGTGTGTCTGATCATTTCACTAGTGTGAACATGGATGCCCTGTAGAGGGTGGATGAGAATCCATCCATGTCTGTTGCTTTATTGCTCTTGAGAAGATGAGGTGCTTGATAAATGCCTCACAACAAACCTGCACTTTCAGAAGTGTTATAGTGCTCTAAATGGACAACCTGTGCAATGCAGAGCATGCTCTGGAATTTATGAATGGCACTGTAAGTTAGGATATAAGACACACTGGTCCTCTTCCAGCTATGGTAAATGGCTAGGTAAAATACAGACCTTTTCCTCTACACCATGAACTACAAACACAGCTACATAATATACACAGTCAAATATGAAGGACCTAATAAGATTTTGCTTTCCAGAAATATAAATAATTTAATCAGATTAATGACATTGTTCTACCTGAGGGATTCTATAATTAGTAGATTATTGAAACAGCACATAAGTTATCTACCATTAGCACCTGGAGGAATTCCTGTTGTCTTAAACAGTGGAATCAAATGATACGAATATTCCTGTCATGCAATCTGTAAAGATAATAAGCCTCTGGCATTTTGTAAGCTATATAAATCCATGGATTTCACATTAAATATTTAAAGCACAGGAGGTGTTATTTGTTAGAATACTGATAAAGAGAGTTCAGCCATTACAGCTGCCTTTTCCATTTGGTAAATCCCTCTTTGTTTGAGTTGCTTTCAAGCCTTTTTAATTTTATTTTTTTTTTTTAGTTGTATATTTTTCCAGTTCCTCTGGAGGTGTTTTTTTGGACTTTCTATGATAAACACTCAAAATATTTTTACAGAACTTTTATCCTTTTGATACAGAGAGGATATTCAAACCACGGATATAAACAGATGTGCAGCAGGCAGATCTTTATTGAACACCAAAGAAATCTTGCTTGAAATACTTGGAAAAGTGTGCCTTTTTTCTGAATATATTTACAAGGCAGAAGCTTCTTGCCCTGGTGTGTTCTGTTCTAAGAGTTTATTTGGGATAATATTGGGGATGGAACTCATCAAGGTCAAATATACATTAACATAGCATAATGAGGATATTGTGTAATTCTTGAAAAATACAGGCCATGGGGAAGACAGCTGATGTCTTAATAAACTGCAGAGTTGAACAGAAGCTTTTAAAGATGATAAAAATATGATGACTATTTGTCTGAGAGTGAGCACTTAACAGTTTCAGTCATCTGGCAATTTAAAGTGAAAAACTTTGTTGGGAAAAGTCTCTGTTTTTAATGGATTGCCATGTCAGGCTGGAGCTGCAGCCAGGATAACTGATGACCTTTGAAGTCCTTAGAATAAATTATGGTTTGTGTGCAAGAGATGATAATGCAGTTAAAAAAGATTTATGTAATAGTTCTTCAAAGAGCTTGAGGCATTAACATAGGGTCATAAATTAGTAGGATTTACAAGTAAGAAATTACTTTACTGGGAGAGTCCTTTTCATCCCATATGGTTTTGCCTCCAGGCACTTGCTGATGCTTAAGTGAAGAGATACCTGATGAACCCTCCAGGCAGCTGTGAAATTACAGGGACACCTGTGTTGTTAACAACTCATCCAGCTTTAATAGCAGCCAGGTACTTCCCCTGTAGAGAAGTGAGCTTCTACTTGTAGGACATATGTCAAAACCTTGTCACAAAGTATTTTTAGTCCTCAGGCTAAATAACAGACTGAAAGCTATTTTTACTCTTCTAGGCTTTAGGGGTGGTCTAAGTAAATGGTTTCTAGCTGTTCTAAAGTATATTAACTACTCCAGATGACTTGTCCCTATCAATGATTAGCTGTTTATTTAGTCTGTGAAAAAATCTCATATTAAGTTTTAACAATCTTGTTTGGGAGATGCTTGTCATTATGTAACAAATGCATTATGAATTATTATATAACCGCTACTGATAGCAGATATTTTTCAGCATTCAACTAGAAAGATTTAAACCTTCAAGGAAAGAAAAGAGAGGGACTTCAGTAATGGTATCTGAGCAGTGGTGAGAAATATTACATCCATCTCCTCAGCACAGTTCCCGCAGAAATTGGAGAAAGATTGCTCTCTTTCTCCCTCCCCCTCCTCCTTCCCCTTCCCCCCAAGGCTTTTAGCTGGAACCCTCCCTGATATAATTTCACAGCCTCTTTCACCAAGGAAAGCTTGTCTTAGAGTGTGTGCTGATTTCCTGGTGAAGACAGACACAGGAAAGCCTAAAACTTTAAATATGCTGGAGCCTGAGTATTGGTTTCTCTAACAGACTAGAGAAACAGTCATTATTGAGAGGTTTGGATTGATGTGGCCCTATCACTTGCACTTGTTAATATACTTGCAAACATTTAGAAACCACGTATCAAGCTTTTTTTTTTTCCCTTATCCTACCTCTTAAAAATAATGTTGTGGTAAACTTAAATGCAATAAAATGGGGCAATCTCTAAACTCATTGAAGTCCATTATTTCTTCATCTCACCGTGTCAGCAATGAGGTTTTCCTAGATCAATCTACACATCTATGTTATTTTGGTTTCCCTTTCTCTTAGTCTGCAACTTGAATATGCGGTTCATTGGGATCATTGACACATGTTCCACTCTTCCAGTCCAAGGGAAATTGAGATGGGCTCAAATACCAAGGTGCAGATTTTGTAATCCCATGGGAATATTGGTGTTTTCCAAAAACAGATTTTTATTTAACTAGGAATAGATGCACCTACAGAGATTCTGGCAAAGGGAAATATTAATATCACAACCTTATTTCACGTAGAAAAGAAGCTCATCGATGTTTTGGCAGTGTGGTTCTTTACAAACAAAGCTGAACAAAATGTCTTTCCTCTTCATTTTTGCCCTCTTTTTCCTTTCCTCCACCAAAACCAGTGATAAACACTCTTAAAAGAATGTCTGTAGATGAGTTTACATTTGATGACATCACATGACAAAATAGGGACATCATGTGTATTGCCTAGGACAAAGAAGGGCCATGACAAATAACAGAGATGAATACAGGTTTATTGGACTTGTCTTTGATATGAATCCCAGTGCACAACCCCACCACTCACCTTATTCCTACCCAGGGAGCCCTTTTCTGTCCTCCACCTCTTACAGCTTTTCACATGCATGTACATATGTGTTTATAATAAGTGCAAAGATCAGAAGCTAATATAAACTCTAACCCAAACTTAATTCAGCTTTCCATGCATTTACAAACTCTTTGTAAAAACAATGGAGTGAAAACATCACCTTTTTCCTTTGTAAGCAGGCATTTAGCTGACCTGGGTCAGCAGGGTGTAAAATGCAAGTGTGGAAGAGAATGAAGACCATGACTCTTGATGATTTTGGATGCTGATAATGTAAAACTTGTTTCTTGCTATGCAGCCTGTAATTTGGCATCTGCAGAAATAAAAATCAGTGACTATTTTAAAGGAAAAATGTTTGTATCTCACTAAAACTTGTTTCAAATGTGATACAGACAGGATTTTGGGAAATGCCATGTATTTAATCAAGGCAAATTAGACAACTATATTTATCAGTGCTTCTAATTCTAATTGAATGAGCTTTGGATGCGTCAGTGCAGTGGGCTCTGATTATCTGCCTTAGCTCGTTCCTCCACCACTTGGGCTTATTAGCTTACTGGTTAGATAAACCCTCTTGTTACCTCTACAGCTTTGATACAATTAATGGTATTCCTTTCCCTTGGCTAGCCAAAGATTGTGATAAGATATTTCATGTTGTGCTTCTGCTCTCATTTCTGAAGCTTCTAATTCTCAGTTCAGACTTTATAGGAGAGGGTGAGTTAATTATGACTCTGTGGCTATTTGTGGCTGCACAAGAGAATGTATTTATATATTGGCTTTTCTCTTAAGTTTTGTTTTAGTGAGTATAACAGCCTGATTATTGACAAAGGGGCTAACTTTCCAACTGGCTTTACTGGAATACCTGTTTTCGCAGCCACAAGTTTGTTGGTGAAACTGACCTCAAAAGTAGCTTTGTACCTGTAATTTTTCTGTGTTCCGATTTCCACTTCGGTCATCTAGCCATCCTATTTCCTGATGCACGGTGGCAGTAATTTATGTTGTAGCTCACCCTGCCAAAGGCACAAGGATGCAGCACCACAGGCGTGTTACATGCAGTGAGGCTGGTTCAGGCCTATGGGAATAAGAAAACCATGATGCTCCTTTCAGACCTCACCTGGTGCGCCAGTACTGATACTTAGCTGTGATGCAATAGGTTGCAGCTTATTTGGGTCTGGACTGCTGGGTTTGGCCTGAGTTCAGTGCTAGTTGGGGCTTGTTAGAAATTGCTGGGTGAGGGAGGCCTGGTGCTTTTCAGCAGCACAGTCACACGTGTGGTCATCCCATGTAGTTAGTTGCTGGGTGTTAAAGCAGTGTCTGCATTTGCTCTTCAGCTGTTGAACGGCTGAAGCCTGTTGTTGATCCAAGCCCCTGGCAGCTGTTTCTGACCTTTGGTTTGTATCTTGGCTCTGGCTTCCAACCCTTGGATCATATCCTGGCTCTGGTTCCTGCCTCTTGGCAGCTTGTTCAGTTCCTGTCTTTGGCTTCATCCTCGGCTTATATCCTGGCCCTGGCTCCAGACCCTTGGCCATTAGGTGGGTTCCAGATTTTCAGTGTTTATCTCTGTTCCAGGCTTCGGTCTGAATTGGCTGTGTCCTTGTCTCCTGCAGCGAATGGTCTGCAAACATTTAATAACACTGGGATTGTGTACAAGGGAGGAAAATGTGATTGTTGAGGAAACATGTCTCTAGAAGGCCATGGTCCATCGTCTGTCCCTGAGATCCATGAGAGTGAGGCCTTACAAAGACAAAGGTGCTATTCTTAGTAAAGTTTAAAACTGCCAAATATTTTTCCCTTGTTTTTGAAGAATGTCAGCGTGCATTGTCTAAATGCTGGTTTACTATATGTTTATAGGAAAGGGGAAAAAAAAGAGCCGTTTTGGTCTCCTGGAGTGTATATTTGGACTGTAAGCATTGCCTACAAAACTGAGAAATAAGATTTTAAAAAAAAACCAACAGAGAGGAAAAAGCGTCTTGTAAGATGTGTGCTCATATTGTCCAGGTTTCTTAGCTTTTTGATGCAGGAGAGGGAGAGAAACTGTGGAGGGAGGAAGGTTTTGAAGGTGAGGAAAACTTACGTATATCAACAATTGTAGGGTTTGTTTTCTTTAATTAGTGTGATGTGATGGTTAACCTTCAAAGATTAAACCATACAGACCTAGATGTTCATCTGACTTGAGTCCCAAGGAAAGATGAGCTGCGATACGATGCTGATCTTCAGGGAATATACATGCACTCCAGTGTATTGGCAACCAGGAGACAAGGGCATACAATAGCAGAAAACAAATACTCAGTGAAAACTAACAATATTGACACAAATCCACCTACTGGAGATTTTGCAGTGCCTGCTTGCAGAGCAGGGCCTAATTTTGATTTCCACTGAGGCATCAGGATGACTTCAATCACATTCTGAAATCATTTAAATCAGGAATAACCTCATCAGTCAAACTGTCTAGTTCCAGACCATTCTAGCTCTCATTTTCATGCATACAATACACAGTATAACTGATTGATATGTTTTTTTCCTAAAAAAAACCCAAACAACAAAACAACCCAAACAAAACCCCCACAACCCGAAACATCAAAACAAAATATGTAGGCTTTTGACAAGGTTGTGGATGGAACAGTAGAAAGAAAGAAAGGAAGATTTTGATGAGTGGGGGATGAGAGAGACTGTGTCTTCCTGAGTATACCAAGCTTGGCAAATCTTCTAGGGTGGAGGGCAGCAGACAAAGGGCATGGGAGATGGCAGGCAGCACAAGAACAAGCTGGAGGGCTCTGAACAACAGGAGAAACTAGGCTCGTAACTAAGCTATAGAAAGAAGACAATTTTCCTAGAAGAAAGAAACGGTTGCATGGAATTAATTGCAGTCCAGGAAGGCACCAAGAGTTTGAGTTGTGTTGGAAAGCAAGACTGGTGGAATAGGTGGCTGATTTGTAGGACGGATATTTCTTCCTCCCATGCTAAAAATCCATTCCATTAAACTCAGACCCTTTTAGAATATGGAAATGTTATTTTCTCTTTCTTGTCTCCAGCTGGGGCCAAGCTAGAGTCTTTTTTTATTAGTATTTACTATTAAACACTTAAATCCAGACTGATTGTCTTTGTTTTGTCTGTCATTCCTATCATATTTATTGACCTTGCCATTGGGCAAGCAACTTTCAAGTCTGATTCTCATAACAACACTCCCTATCTCCTGATTTAAACATTTTCCAACCAGACTGTTACCGTACATGGTCTTTTCGGTCCCTTTCAGCATCTTGTCTCTGTAGATCTGACGTAATTCTCTAACCTTTTAGGAACAGGATTTGTTCTGTCATGCTGGATGACTTGTTGGCTTAAATTTTCTTTACTTGACTTTTGAAGAGTGGTAGACTTTTATCAGTCTACTAACCAGAGAGTCTGGTAGATGCCTGCATGTATGTTAGGTCAAAAGAGGATAAGGGTAAGTGCAGTGCTGTGTGTATTTCTGGATAGAGGTCTTAAGCATCTCTCTCTATGTGGAGATCTCAGACTTCCCCTTAAGTCAAGGAGACCGCTGGTGCCAATGGCATTGTCTTGGAATTTAGTGCTTGAAAGTCTGTGAATTGTCTCTGGAAGTCTCATGCATTCAGATAAACAGTGATACCAAAGAAGTGATACAGGAGATAAATCTTTTTCATCTCCTCCTGTGTCTCTCCACAGGTGCTATGTAAGCCAAATTTGGGAGGTGGGACTGAAATGATGAGCTGTATGCAGTTCTTACTTGTCTAATAAAGTGGATTTCTGTTAAATTCAAAGTTGCGTTCCAGATTGCACCAAAGCTGTGCCCTCATGTGATTTCTTTCACACATCCAATGCGGCAAGTCATCTTGCACTCGTTGATGTGGTACTAACGTACTGGCTTCATAGCTGCAGACTCAGCCTGTCTGTCTAGGCTTCAGACCACTCTATCAGTGGTTGCAGCCAACTGTCTTTTAGATGGAGACCCAGGGGAAAGACTAGCAGTCATGGTAGGGCTTTTTTCACTCTTGTCACTCTTGTCAGGAGTTATTTAATTGCCTAGGCATAAGGCCTGGAAATTTGGCTGCACCAACCAATTAGGACTACATACAGCAGCTGTCTGGCTGGTTTTATATTGAGCTGGCTTGCTTGTTATTGTGTAGTGTTGCTTATGTTGATGGTGTAGGATATAGCAGCTGAAGAATTGAAAGACTTAATGCCTTCGAATCATCAGTTGGTTTTGGAGAAACCAATTCAGTGGCTTTATAACTGGATCTGGTGTCTGACTTTTAGCCTCTTTCAGGTCAGCAGATTCAGATCAACTTTGTCAGCTATTTTGAGCCCCAGTAATGTTTCTTGGTACACTGACAAATCTTAGTCAAATCACTCCTGTGCCCTTGTTTCTGCTTTCCCCTCCCCTCCCTGTTCCATGAATGCAGTGTATTTTGACAAACCTATATCAAGTCTATCAGTTGCTGCTGCTTACTCATTGTTGCCTACTGTTTTCACTCTTGCTCTCAGACACCTGGTTGTTTTCTCATCAAAATCAAAGCACTTCCCTGTAATTAAACAGCCATAGGACATTGTGTTCCTGTAAGTAGGTCAGTGCCTCACAGGGCCACGTCGCAGAATGATTTAGGTTTGAAGTGATCTCTGGAGATCATCTAGTTCAATTCCCTGTTCAAAGCAGTGGAGTCCTTTCCCAGCTGGGACAAATCCCACAGATCAGTCTGTTTTCTGTGCCTGACAGGTACCAGGGCCTGACAGGTACCAGGCTTGCCTACCTACAGGCCACTAACTTCACCCTTTTGGCCTCAACAAGTTCCTGTTTCTGAGACTCAGACCTTACCATGTGTGGCTTATCCACTAGCATTGTTATAGCAAATTATACTGGCTGTTATCAGTCCTACATATCTGCGAAAATAACCTTGGCAAAATTGTTATGCTTAACAGTATCTGTTAGCTTAGCAGAATTTTTTATGTTCCTGTTATGCCTTAGAACATTATGTTTTCTGTTCTTTTTTTTTAACTTGTTTTAGAAAGGAACCTCAAAAAGCTAATTGTTTTAACAGAAGAGTTATGCATTTAAAAATAGCTATTACTTCAATGTTGCTGCAAATTATGGTATAATACCAAAATTTGCAGTCCACATAACAGTAAAGTAAGTGCTTGGGAAGCAAGCATAACATTAGACTGTTATTTTTTTTCGTAAAATAATTCTCCCTGAGAGTTCAAAAACCTCTAAGGCTTTGGTTTTACACAATTTGTTTGAGAAGAAATGCAACCAACATATCATCTACTTATGTATATATTAGCACCAGCTGCCATTGTAATCTGAACTGCCTGGATTAATCAAGCAGCTACCTGATTAAAAATTGGACTACAAATGAGCAAATAAATACTTAGTTGTTTTGAATAAGTCAGAGTTTGGGGGGTTTGTGTCAGCACTCTTGCTGCTTTTTTGGCAGCTATATTAACGAGCAGCTTTTCTTTCGTTGTTCAAATAAAAGCAAAACAGCCTTTGAATTCTGTACTCAGAAATTCCACTCATCTGCCTAATGTTCTTTTTTTAATTAGAAGGATACACATATGACTTAATTAATCAAGCCTGTCTTAGGGAATTATGCATTTATTAATGGTTTCTGCACTCAAACACATTATTAAGGGATTTGTGCTAAGTACCTGACATAAAACAGCCTAATTTTGCTTGCTTTGCTTAATGTATTGAGAAACGGCTTGTTGATCAGATTTCAAAACATTCATGCTATGAACTAATGTCCTATTTAGAATGTTTAAAAATGCAGCAATTTGGCAACTGAGTACTGTAGTGGTTTGTATTTAAAATAAAGTAAGTCAGTGCCAGGCAAGAAATGAGAAGAATGGAACTTCTTTGACCACAGTGACGATGGAAGCAAATAAAATAAGAAAGATTGCTTTGATTCAGGCTTTTTTTTTCTTTTTTTAATAGAAATGAAGTGGAACAAACAGATAATTTTATTTACTGTTCAAGAACTGGCTTCTTGATTTTTTTTTTTTTTTTCTTGTCATGTAACTTTGAGTTTAAGAACACTTCTTTAGTGTTGTGCTGCTTCACCTGTAGGTGATGCCAGGTAGACAAAAATACAGAAGCACTTGTGATTTTTCCAGGGACTAGCCTGGAGCTCCCTCCCACTTGTGCTCATTGGGCCCTCAGCACACAGGTAAGTTCACTTTTCGCTTGGGAGCACAGAAGAGTAAGGAGAAAGAGTTCTCTGAAGTCCCTGCATGATGTGTTTAGTGTCTTCAGGGAACACGATCACATTCCAGAACTCCTGCATGTGTTTGCCTTCAGTAATGTTCCCGTGTTTCATCCTATATGGGGATTTGCTGTCCTCATTTTTGTCTGTAGGTACAATTTCAGTGCCTTAGCTAAAAAGAAATAGCAGATGTTTTTCTTTAACAAAAGTTTTGTTGTTTTGAAGCTATTAAGATGTTTTATGTTATGAGAATGATAGTCTCATATGCACTCTCACACTAACCTACATGAAAGTAAACAGAAATCTTTTCTAGAAAAGAAGAAGGACCTGTGCTGGTGTTGTCAGGTATAGAGATATCACCATACTGGTGAAATTTCCATCTCTGTGGACCGTCTCAACAAGACAAGCTGGCTTCTACCAGTTTGGGTCTGGGTCTGAGTGTGTTCAGTCTTTTTGGGCAGTATATTTCACCCTCTTTGATATCCTGCCTGAGACAAAGACACTGTGTTATCTCATCATGATCATGCTCATCTAGGACAGCCAGATTACTCAAACTGATCCTTTTAAGAGCTGCAGTTTTCTAGACATTGTGAGTTGCAGCCCACCTGCCTGGGGAAATGTGAAGGATCCGTGTGAGAAGGACAATTGTTGCCCTAGGTAACCCTGTGGAGCCATACAAAATAAAATACTTTATAAAGCTTTAGTTTCTCACTTTTTAAGTATTTTCAAGTCCCATTTACTTAAGATTTGGGGTCCTGCCCCTGCCCCACTTTGAGTTCCTCCATTCTTAATGCCTCTTTCCAAAATAATTGGTGAGTGCCCTTCTTTGTAACTTTAGTTCCATTTGTCTGTTGTCAGGTGATTTGTTACTGAAAAGTTCACCTGGAACTCCCAGGCAGTGACTGCTAAAGTTTGTCCACTGGTATTTTGGGTGAATAGAAGCTAATCCTGACTCATTCTTCTTTGTTAGTTCAGTTAAGTCTACAGGAAAGAGGCATGGAGAGTTTGAAAGGACTTTAAGTCCCACATGTGTGCTCTGGGTCTCATAAAGTGTGCATGAGCAGTTTCGCCAAATTTTAATTGAAAGCTTGAAAAAGACTTAGATAATTTTGAAGAAACAGAGAAGTGCCTTCATGGTGTATGGAAACAGGGGAACACGAAAGGGAAAGAAAGAGAAAATTGAATTATTTTCTAAAGGTTAAACCAGGCATTTTGAATTAATGTTGAAGTCTAATTTCCACCCCTCTGATGGTTTGCCTGTCACTGAAGAGGATTAAAGTTATATGGGATCTGAATTCATGTAAATGTTAATGTGTTGACCTTATCCTGCTTACTTCATCTTTCTACTTCCCATGGTAGTAAGACTAACTTTCCCAGACTAGCTCTTTCAAAATGGACTGCTCTTCCATATTGTCCGAGTTCTTCAGAGACAAATCAGAATGAACCAGTCAAGCAAATGGCAAGTTATACAGATGTTTAACGAGCTGTACTTGATTTATTTCCCAACTTGAAAAATGCTAGTTATTTGTTATTATTTTTTTTCTTACTTTTAACTAGAGGCCTACAACTGTTTCCTTTGGCTTTTTAAAATAGTGAAATATCTTATACAAGGTCAGTGAGGAACTTTGTACAGGATTCTGGTGAGACCATGATACTCAAGCCATGCTGGTCTAGAACCAAGTGCTGCTTCGTTCCCTTGTCAAAAGAATTCAGTCTTCTGACAATTCTGATACGATGCATTGGGTAATTTGCGTTCTGAGTAATTATTGGTCACTACTTTAACAGCAAAGGCAAAGAAATATAGGACATAACTTTTTACGTTACTTGAAAATGATAGTATTCATCTGGAGGTAATTTCAAGAGTTACTTGTCAGAGGCTGCAAAATGTTTTGCAGTCACTAGACATGGAATTTTAATAGCTACAAAAATTACATCAGAACAAACCAAAAAATGGGACCACAATTCCTCTAGTTTGGATATTAGAAATTGTTATGACGATGTCTGCTTAGAAGACTAGCAAAATTGTGAGCCATGATACAAAAGTGATAGTTACAAATTGTCATTGTTTTTCCTATTATGAAAATGCCTTATACTTCTAGCATAGTTGATACAATATGTTTCTAGACTATATCATATGTTTCAGTCATGGCAAAGGAGATATATTAGGGTGTTGTCAGGACATTAATTCTCTAATTATAATGAAAGCGGCAAATGAGAGAGGGATTTTTTTCAAAGGGGGGAGGGGGAATCCCAATCAGTGTGAAAACTCACACAAGTCAAATATTGATGAAATTATCAAAGTTTAATGAAACTGTTAAATAATCACAGATGGGAGTTGTTTACTTCAGAGAAGAAAAAGAATTAGTATTTCATAACCCATACAAAAGAGATAGAAGATAAAGTTGAGAGAACGGTAAAGCAGTAGCATGGTCCTGTGATTCATATCCTATGAATCTTGAAACTTTGCATTACTCGTTCTTTTTTTATTTTTAACTCCTAATCAGCTAGATGTCCTTGCAGAAATAATTTTTTAGTTGGCTGTCTCCAGAGTACTTCACTTGTAATGATATCCCGGTATCTTTGTTGCTGCTCACCCAAACCAGATACCTCCTCAGGGTGTACCGCAGCTTCTTAGTCTGTGTCCCAGGGCTTCCTCCCCAGGGGGTTCAGTGCTGTGTGCCATGTACTTGTGCTGCATCTTGGCATTACTCCCTGGGGCCACATCTGATCTAAACAGCGCTCACAGGTCCTGCATGCAGTTTGCATGCAACTTACACCTTTGCAGCTGTTTCAGCCACTTAATTTTTAGTTGGTTTAGGTAAGAGTGCTCTGTGCGAAAGTTTTTACTAGACAGTGGCAAAATGGGTCTGTGTACTGTATGGCAAATCAGAGGTCCTGTTCTTGTTACAGTTAAGCGGAGGTTTTCTAATTGAAGTTAGTAGCCATAGACTGTTCACGTTCAGTAGTCAGCTGCTTGTGCCTCTTCATCAACTTTTGTAACTCCAAGCACTGCATTTGGATGTACTTTTAGAGTAGTTAGGAAAAGCTTGCAGCAAAGTTTCTGGGTTTTGCCCACATTAGAGTACACAAGCACTCTGTTACTATGGCACTGGTAAATATAAGTGGGTTTTGTTGTTTTTCTCAAAGAGCTGCTACCACCTCCCTCCCCCGCCCCAGTTATATGTTCAAAATATGCTGGAAGACACAATGCATGTTCCTAAACGATCTTGTGGATGGTCTTCTGGCTGTAACTGAAACTTTGGCAGGGCGTTTCTCCCACTGGGAGTGCTGAATTCTGACGCAACTTTTAACCCAGCGTGCCTCATTTTTCCCCAAGAACAAACCACATCTGTGCAGTGTGTACTGGGCCTCCCCGGTTCTGGCCGCAGAGAACCCCCAGACACAGTCTTGTGATAGTCTTGTGGCATTTAATGGAGTTTTTTAAGTGGGGAAGCAAGACTAAGAAAGTGTTTAATTATTCTAACTGTTTCACTGGTGGTTGCAGCCTCTGAAGACAGCTCCCTTTCTTTCCTCTTGCTTCCTCTTTTAACACACCCGTGGCCTGTACTGGAGCCAATTAGGCTGGCTCCTGCTCCCCACTTCCAGCTGTTTCTGCAGGCGTCCAAGCTCATCTCCGTAATAAAGTCTGGACATCTGTGGCAGCAGTTGGGAGCAGTGAAGGAGAGCCAGGGCTTTGAGGCCTGCCAGCTCGCTGCCGAGTGGTCTGCAGCCTCACCGTGCGGTACGCTCCCGGGCTCAGAGGACAGCTACCGCCAGCTCCCCGGGCCAGCGCTGGCCCTGGCTTGCTGGGTGCTGGTGTGGTGAGGGGCACCACCACACATGGGATGGGTCTCGCAACCCCCTCACGCACTTCGAGTCCTGGGGTTCGGTGCTCTTGGAGTGCAGGGGCAACGCTTTTTTCAGCGCCTGATTGACTCAGGCCCTCAGGGTAAGGTATTTTCACTGGCAGATGCAGAAGTACAAACGGAAGGATAAATAATATGCACGTGGCTCGCTAGGTGTGCCGGCAGTCTCGCCAGGCTGGGTGCGGAGTGGGAGCCCGCCAGGACCCGCGCAGTTAACTACCCCTCTGCGTGTCTCCTAAGCACGCAGGAGCGATGGGGATAAAAATAAAAACCCACTTCCCTTTTGCGAAGATGAGTGCTGGTTACGGCGTGTGTCGTCTGTGTGGGCTGAGTTTGCTTTATGGGCAGAGATTCAAGCACTGCTGCTCTTTCCCACAGTCTAGCTGCTGAATGAGCTGTCAAGCCACCTGCTGCAAATCTTTCATAAGTATACTCACAGGTACACCTTTCCACAAGTATAAATGGGCCAGAAAAATAAATGTGTGGAGTATTTTTATATTTTTTTTTCCTAGGCAACAATTAGGTTTTTGCACAAAAAATTAGGTGTACAAATACAATCATGCTGGTGGCTACCATTGGGAAATACCTCTTCTTTTTCTGCTGGGAAGGATTTGGTTGACCCAGGTGGGAGTAACAGAGTTTTGGGAATTACCATGGCTGTAATTTTGTAAATCAATATGCTTGCTTTCCTCTGCTTCCCTCTTCATCGTCAGAGAGGACTGTGAAGGATTTTAAAGGCTTCTACAGAATTTCTTCTACATTTTAAGGCACTTGGACACAAGTTCTTGCTATTGCTACCCGATACACTTTGCTTGTGTTAAGCGCATTAGGGAAGTACCTTTCTTGTTAAAAGGACTTTAAACAAAGCGTCATCATTTTGGTAGGTAATAGTAATAGCCTAGGTATGGCCACACAGAGAAGATAAACAAGGGGGAACCTCAAGACTAATGAGCTTCTGAGGTATGAAAGATGGGTGTCCAGTCTCTGAACATTTAAATGAGGTTCTTTTGGTGTAAAATGGTACGAAACTTGCGTAGGTGCATATTACTGAATCGCTAATCAGACCTGTCTTATGAAAATATCACTGAGCTCATATAACCGGTTCTAGTTTTGAAGCCCTGGATTATTTTACTCTTCTCTCTCTGTGGCTTATATTTGGTCACCTGTGACTCACATTACTGTTTCTGCTTCTTTACCAATAAAACTTTGATAGAAGAATAGTAAAAAGCATTGTAGGAGGTAATGCTTGCTTAGTGCCTAAGTGTCCTTGCTCATATTCAGAAAACGGATGCTCTGACTGCAGGTATTTGTGGAAATAACAAAATGATAAAAGGCAGCTGACTGAAAAATAAATGTTGCTGAATTAAGTGGTTCTGCATTTCAAAATGGATAGTTGCAAAAAAGACTGTATGACATTCAGCTAAAGTTACCATAAAGACAACAGCACAAGATGCTGTTAATTGTTATGCAGAATTAAATTCTTTACCTCTTGAATAAAAGCAAAGGAAATTCTGTTTAGTTTTAAATCCCTTATTACGTAAAAATTTCCCAGCCGGGCATTGCATTAAACGAGTTTTCATCTGAGGGGCCAAAGTTCAAAGCTTTTCAGTGATATTTTTAATGTGCTGATTTTTGGCTAGCGTTGGAAAAGTTTTGCTTGGGAATCCTTTAGGAATCTTAGAGCAGCTGCTATATTTTGTCCCCTCACATACTAAAATGGTCTTGAAATGTAATGTGTGATTAAATTTATATATCTTCTCATGCCCTTCACATGGAAAAATACCAATTTAGTGCACACATGTCTTCTGCTGGAAACCTTTCTCAAAAGCTAATTTGGCTCTGTACTGTAATGAAACAAAGTTACTGTTTGCCTTCCTTGTTGTTGCTGCTGTTGTTTAAAGAAACAATTGGTTAAATTACCAGGACTTGAGAGGGAGAAAACAGCTGCTTTTCTGTGCACTGTAAAATTTCTCTCTCGACTTCCTGATTTACTTGGCAGGGTTTTTAAATCAGTGTTTAAATAGGAAAACGTCCTGATCGGCTGAAAAACTGTGTTTCTGAAAGACATTTATAAAACAACTCCTGACTATTTCGCAAATAAGTGCATACTGCAGTTGTTGGAAATATGTACCATATGTTTCCTTGGGGATTAAGCTTTTACCTCTAGATACTGAAGAGCAAATAGGATTGCTTTAAATAAAAGAAAAGGCAGAGAGAAACAGAGAACCCGGATTCCACGACAGATTTCACCATAAACAGGTTGTCTGAAAATACAGCATTGTTTACGTGGCGAGCATGGGACAAGGGGTGGGAATCCTGTTGAAGGCAGGACAGTAGCAGTGGGCTAGACTTCAGACTGAGGCAAAATCTGGGGGTCTAAATTGCTCCACTTTGAAAAAGCTTTCCAACCACACACCTGCCAAGAACATTTCCATTTTACAGGCAAATCAATTGGTCACGGTAGGTTAATTTTCTTAGGTCAGAGGCCAGCCAAACTTCCTGACTTGTGAAGCACACTGTAGCTGCAGACCCCAGCTTCAGGTTGCCCTTGTCCCAGGTCTGCTGCCATCACCTGCTGATGCATCAGCCTGAGTTTGGCAGCTGCCCTGGGGCTTGCTTGGCCATCCCTCCCGCTGAAAAGTATTGCTACTTCTCCTCTCAGCCTACCTTCTGCTCCATCCTTATTAATTTGTGGTAATAACTGAGCGAGTGGAAGTAAGTGATGATTTCACACTTGGCTGTTACAGCGTGGCAAAGCTGTTGGGCTGAGGCTTTAGGACTCAAAACGTCTCCTGTGCTGTTGCACGCTGTACCTGCGCTTGCAAAAGGGATGATGAAGACTGTGAATAATCCTGGGATGGTATTCTGGCCCCCACCATTTCGGGTTTTCACTCAATCAATCTTCCAGGCTTTCTGCCAGATGAAAATTTGAAATCGAAATCTAAGCTGCCTAATTGAGAGAATGAGAGGAGCAGTCAACTGGTTCCTCATCATTTTCTCTTAGTGTCTTGGTGGGACATGCAGTGTACAGAGTTCAGCTGATTTGGCCGCAGCAGCTGTACTTTGAAATCGTAAGAGCAAGGATGCTTTTTCTCACTATTTTGTGCAATGTAATTATTATCCAAAATATAGCTATTTCATATATGTATTATCCAGTGTAGTTATTTTTACAATTAATTACTTCATGCTACCACCTCATAAATCTCCGCAAAATCGAAGTCTCATTCTTGGGCAGTGGTTTTACATGCACGAGTTATAGTGTTAGGGCATAAGCCAGTGATTGGATTTCAAGGTAAATTTAACTATCTTGCGTCTGTATAGATTTTGTTTTAATTCTATGATATTCATGAGAATAAGGAGAGAAGAAGAAGGGAGAAGCAATCCTACATTCCTGTTTGAGGAGATGTTGCTGCTGTTGTTTTTGATGTGGTCTTTGCAGATGTATGTAGACTTCCTCTTTAAGTAGACAGGAGCATTGACTGTGTTACATTTCAGTATGTTCTGGAAAACTGAACGGCTGCTCACATTATTGTGGATATTATATTTTTATTAGAGAACAGTATGCAATTCTTCTGCATGCAGTTATTGTCATAAAAGGCTTCAGAGAGACAAAATCTGTTGATGTGTAGTATTCATTTTAAAAAAGTGCACACGCATATGATTATCTGGAAATTTTCTTTAAGACCTTGGAAGAACTGAAATCTGGATGCATCTCATCCTTTCCATCCCAAAGTTCGATTTGAAAATGAATATTTTATTTGCCAGTAAAATCTTTCTTTCTGGGTTAGAGAGGGAGAGACAGGAAAAAAAAAAAAAAGACATTGCTGCTTTCTCTGTTGGACTAAAGTTACCTCGAGCGTTGAGTATTTCATTACCCCAACCTGACATTTGAGCACTTCAAGAACAGAAACATTCTGGCAGAGTCACAAGCACAGTTGGTTCTCAGTAATGTGTTATATTTGTGATAACTGATTCTCAAGTATGTCAGTGCACAATCTCAAGCACTGCACAAGTGAGTAAAGAAGAGTCATAGGACTTGTTTGACAGCACAATTTCAGTGATGTCGAAAGATGGGTACATTCTCCAAGTGACCAGCTATTAAAATCTAATTAATTGATTCTTTGTTTTATTGAAAATATAGCTCCATTAGAGCTATACTCTCTCTTTTAAAGCTGTTTTAGGAAAAATATCTTTTCACTTCTGTTACACTGACCCTTCAATGTTCATGGGCTAAATAATATTCTCTTAGCTTGAAAGCAAAATTCCCATGGGATATTTTCTGGCATCTCTCTCTGGAAATTATTGAACAGCTAGAGAAGGACATTAACAAACATATAATCTTGCTGTTCAAAAAGAAAATATCTTCATAATGAGCTTATGCCTCCCTAAATGTTGCAACTTATTGCAATACTTAAGACAACCATTTCCATACATATTTTCTAAACATACTTGAAAAAAACTCCAACACAACTCTAACAATACTTTCAAGCTTCAACTGTTATACACATAGTGATAACTCTTAGGATTCTTTAGGGAGTTTCTAACTCTTTTCCCATTCTGGAGATGGGAAAACTAAGGCTAAAGCACTGCATGTTTTTTCAAAGACAAGAAAAACAGTGACAAAACTGGGATTTGTATGTGAGCTTTTGACATCAGGTTGACTATGCTACTTCCTTTACTGGGTGCGTTAAACTCATCATTCCAGAGGCTGCTCCTATTTCCACACTTTTGCTTAATGCAGAACTATAATAAAAGTCTATCTTTGGCACTGTAAGGTAAACCTTATGGCAGAAAAGTTGAGCAGGTGGTTGATGTGTTTGACACACCTGGACTCAAGCCCTCTGTATATTTGATGCTTTATTTTCTCAGTAAACTGTTTCGTCTCTATGAAGGGGTCTGAGTAGATCTAGGCATCAGATCCAAAAGTGTGATCCACAACTCCATGCACAAGTTTTTAGTCACCTTTTTTTTGGCAGTAGACGTTTTTAGTCTCTAGAGGTCTGCCTAAAAGTGTTTCTGTCTTGTTAGTGCACAGAAGCTCAGTGTCTGAGTCTTGACAGTTTTCAAAAGTAGACCTTTTCCAGTTTCCACCACCTTTCTCCCCAGGCACCATCTCCTGTGGGTCCTGGTCGAGCAGGCATGTTTTTCACTTATGTGAAGCAAACCTATGGAATTGAACTTCACACACAACACACCAATGACCACCTCTCTCTCTTGTCTCTCTGCCTTTTTCTGTTGGACCGAGTGCAATGAATGTGACTGTCTAGCTGGGGAATGGAGTGAAAGAGGTGAGTTCTAGTTTTTCTGCTCTTACAGGCAGAACTGTTTACATATTTTGAAATAAAATTATTGAGAAATATTAATATTTATACCTTAAATATGGCATATAGGACTACTATTCAGGAATATGTTCCTGCCGTTTCAGGAAACTTAATCACATGAGACTGTTGATAAATTTGTGACATTTACCATTAAAATCAGAATAACGCTGAATGCCTCACTACTTTTTAGTCATTCACTTTTTTATCTATTGTAACTCTTCTTGGAGGGATTTGTTTGTTAATCTGGGCAGCTCACTGATTTTAAACTGTTTTTGTTTTGTGTTCTGGACATTCATTGCTGGTGGCCTCACTTCAGTGAACTGTCGTCTGTATTTCTGTTTTGGTACCTCCTTTGTGTGGGATTGCTCTTTTCATGAGCACAAATGTACTTTCAAACAATTCCTGTTGTT
Source organism: Pluvialis apricaria (assembly GCA_017639485.1). Classification (NCBI taxonomy): domain Eukaryota; kingdom Metazoa; phylum Chordata; class Aves; order Charadriiformes; family Charadriidae; genus Pluvialis; species Pluvialis apricaria. The sequence continues at coordinate 43,721,404 of CM030044.1, read as the reverse complement.
GGCAGTTATCTGCAAATAACACAGAAATCATGTCAAACTCATTTCACTGAATGAAGAAGAGATGATTGTTGGAGTTAGTCTTTTCTTGTTTGTTAGTTAATTCACAGAATGCATTCAGAACAACTACTTTTGTATTCTTCTTTTTTTCCACAGAATCAAAAAATAAATAGCACCAAACGTTTTTAAAATGGAACATCTTCCTAGCAGCTGGGAAGTCTCTTCTATTCACTATCATTATCAACAATTTTATATATTTCTGTTCCGCTAAACCACACAAAGGTTGATTGTAACTTTATTTTCAACTAGTGATGATTGAAAAAAATAACTGTGAGAATTATAGCCAGAAAATGTTTTTCATGTGCAATGTTCATGCAACTCAGAAATAGAGTGGGATTTCAAAAGAGCTCAAAGATGACTTATCTCTGTTCTTCTTGAAGTCCTGTTCAACCTTTTTTCCATTGGAAGAAACTGGCCCAATTATTAGTATCTGAAGGAATATATATCAGATCCCACTAGTCCAGAAATGATGAATTACCTTTCTGGGAGTAAAGTGAGGAAAGTGATAGACAAGTAATTGCAAGACATCTTTGAACACCTTCAGCTCACTTCACCACTTATCAAACTAAATTCTTCCTGGTGATGCAATGGTGGTACAAAATCTTGGGGAGCCAAGACTGCGGAGCCCCTGAGGAGGGAGAAGACAGAGTCGCTGGAGAGACCAGAAGTGACTGAGGAAATTATACTGGATCTATGGACATAGAAGCAGCTTGAGATACCAAATTAACACAGGTCAATGTGCTATGTGTGTGCTCTGGGTGACATGTTGTGGAAGTTGCTGTTGCAGGGTGTGGACAACTTTCCTCTATCCTCCCTATACTGGTGTACATACTTTCTGCACTTGTCAACCTGAAATGTGTGGTTTTCAGATATTACTTCAGAAATGGGCAGTCTCTTACTAGGTTTGTACAGTTCCCCTACTAATGGACATCAATATAGGAGAAATAGTAAGGGGCCTTTCGATAAAAATAATACCTATTTGTGATTAAGTATTAGCTAACACAACCAATTATTACTGTGGGAAATACTATTTACAGGGAAATCTTAACCATGTTATCTGAGTCATATCAGATTCAAATCCCTGAGATTTCCTGCTGTCAGCTACCATAGCTCCCACCCTTTGTTAAAACATCACAGATGAAGAAATCCTGTTCTCTATTGGCGTGGGAGGAGTATGTCTTCTGTATTCCTCTTTCCCTTTTGAAAAAATTGCAAGGATTCTTGGTTATAGCCTCTAATAGTAGTAACTCCTAAGGGTGATTAAATTTGAATTAATAACCTCTCTTTCAGAGGTGCTAAGTATTCATACAGGTAGGGGTCAAATACTAAAACTTAGATCTTCTTCCTTTTGCTATTGTGGCGTGCTTCTCCAGGAAACTAATTTTCCACTCCTAGCAATAATTTAATGTTCAGACATTGGTCATCTTTAGAATCAATTGTGTTCACTGTCCACCATCATCTTTCTGATCTTTGCAGCTCAATCCTGCTCTGTTTCTCCTTTTTTAAATGAAACTCCACACCCTCTCCAGGGGTCAGTGAGGTGATAAATTTCTTTCTTTTTTCAAAGTAAATCTGTGTCCACAGTTATATATTGTTACAGATAGGAGTCCTGATCCTGAAGGACAATGCACTATATCTTAAAGGATGGGGAAAAAAAAAAATCAACCCTATATGCAAGCTTCAAGTGTATCTTTGTAGAGTTTCTATTCAAACTATGGCTATGTGTCATTGCTTGCGGCAAATTAAATTTAGGTACGTTTTACTGAAAATAACTGGGCTGTGAATGTTACCCATTATGCAAAGAACTGTAAATGCAGAAAAAATGAAACCAAATAATGTAAAATCCAAATATCATTTATGGGATAACTCTTATGCTGTTGGTGACTGAGTTCAGATTGGAATGTTTCAAGGAGGTACCTCAGGGGAAAGCTTTTCTTGCTTTGCTTATGGGGTGAGCCTGCAGGGTGTGAACATCAGCACTTTCCAGATTCATGTACTGAGAAAATCCTCACACTCCACCCCACATGCCAAGATAAAAGTTCTCTGTGACCTTTAAACTTGTTATCAAGAACTGAAGAATATTCTTGTCTGCAGTTGAAATCACTGTAAATAATTGGTTCTACTTTTAACATATATATCTGTTATTCTGTATCACAATATAATTTTGTATACTAAGGAAAAGAAAAAAGAACCCAAGTTGGCATAGTCCTTGAAAAGCTCCTCATCCTCGATTTTCATATATTACCTTTAACAGAACAATCATTATTCTACAATGCCCTATTCCTGCAAATTTAGTTTTAAAATATCGGGTTTGGAAATTTTTTTATCCACTGTTTTAGAGGCTGAAAAATGTCAGTCCCAGGTATTCTTGATTTCCTACATTTTGCAAGCATTGTACTCATCTGTTGGCTATATAATGTAAGCAAGGGCAGGGTATCATTACCCTCTAAATAAATGGCAGAATGACAGCTTTGGGGCTTTTCTCTAAATTCAAGAGAGGCTGATCAAGGTTTTGGCTTAAAAGTATGAGCTTGTATTGCTTCTCTTCTAATTTTTATTGTTTTAAAGGTATGTCCCATAAGGAAAGTTTTAGGAGAATTAAAAAGTGCTTGTGCAATGGCATTGTGCTTTCATTTAATTCAGTGCAGGGATTTCAAAACCATTAGAGTACTCAATTT